>OY728156.1:60543833-70543833 GCA_963277665.1 Viscum album | reverse complement strand
TTTTTGGATTTTTCTGAAATACTTGAATTTTTTATGAATAGTGAAATACCATAAATTGCAAAATTAAGATAAATACACTAATTGTAGAGTCATGTGTGATGTTATAATGATGTTAGCCCACTTGTTCCAGGATCACATAATAAAATTTCTATACATGGTGATGGAATACTCATTATTCCTTGTCTTGAGGATAAATAATAAATTAATGAGTTTTATATTAAGAAATCTCCTCTCTCCTCCACTATAAAAACACCCTTTCACCCCCTTCCATTAACTCCTCTCAAGCCTTGTTACTTCTCCAAATTATGTCCAAATACCCTCCCAAACTCCTCTCCCACTTCCAGCAAGCTTTTTTCTCATTAAAAGTCCAAAACAACTCACATAAAGAGGCTCTCAAGGAAGTTTGGTTCAAGAGGTAAATTCCTCTTTTCAATTCATTGGCTTTCCTTTCAAGTTCTTTTGTTTTCTTTTTATATTACCTCTCCTTATCCAAATTTTGTGATGACTCCAGTACCATATATGTACTAGAATTTTTTCATGATAATAGAATACATTATAATCATCTCCCCCTTTTTAACCTTCTTTTATACGTGTAGCAAGAACACCATCCGAGATGTGTCAATTTTACACATTCAAGGACGATGGACTTTCAAATTATATTGTCACTCTCGATTATGGTCACGAAACCAATCATGTTATGGTTTAACCGGATTATTATATATAATATAACATGTTTAACATTATTTAATCCTTTTGTACAAATGGGATTAAGTTATAAATAAAAATGAGCTCGTTGTAATCAAAACCCACAAATTATCCGAAATAATTACCATTAAAGTTCTATATAATAATTCTTCTTCATTCCAAGTAACCAAGTTATATAAATGACAAATAACACCTATTTATATTCATAAATAATATATAATTTTAATTCTGGAGATTTACATTCATTCCACATACATAAAATCAAGTGAACCGAAGATGGAACAAAAGAAAATGAACACTCCGAAGTGACGAAATTCGATACAATAAATTATCAATAAGAACATAAATGAACTAACCAAAATTATGATAAACTAAATACATGTCTAATAAGTTCTTAAATAATTTATTAATAGCTATAATTTCATATTAAAATAGCTTATGTTAGAGAGAGGAACATGTTTGGAGTTAAGGTAAGGGTTTCTTCATCACACTTCCATTTTCATGAGATTTTACATATTCACTACTAATACTTTTGTGTGGTGTATGCATACTGACCATTTATGAATATCTTTATCTTCATGATATTAAATCTATAATTTTTATATTATTAATTTTTCAGGAATACGAATCATTTGATTAAAAAGTGTTAAGGGTTTTCCACCCAAACATCCATTTTCATTCAGGTTACTTTTATTGTCTAATTTCCACGATGAAATTCTTATGTATTGTTATGTACTCTGCATAAATTCTATTTGAGTATTCTAAATGTGTACACAAACCATAATTCTTCCCAATTTTTTTTTATAGTTACATGTTTTAAAAGAAGTTCTTAAAACTGTTTCCAAAAATTCGAGCCCGATACAAGGAAATTTCTGAAGTTCATACCTATTTTCTAGGGAAAGATGTAATCTATTTTTAGAAACCATTATCCTTATAAAAAACTCATTTTATCATGAAATACTATCTTACATTACTTCTTGTTTTATACAAATATTTTTCCATAAGAACACTTCTTTTGAAAATTAAATAGTATTTATCACAAGAATTGATTAATGATTTTAGAAGATTATTCTCGTTTGATTCAACACTCTTGTTGATCCTTATCTATTGTTGAGGTTAGTCATTTATGATGTCATATATCATATTGTATTGAATGGTTTATGACTAAATTTATTATTGATGAACTATCCTAAAACCATACACCATATTATCTTGAATGGTTAGTGTTCATTTTCAATAATTTGGGAAAGTTAGTTACATTTCATATAATAGTTTCAATATGAATGTATATGTTTCTTCTGTTCATCCCCGCTCATATTAGGAATGAATTGGACTTATTATATTATGGTTGGGGTCTTCTATAGACCCCTCGATGCATCAGGAGGTCTCATGAGACAAGTAGACATGTAATTGGCCGAGGCCTTTCCCAATGTGATATGGATTTTGGCCGAGGCCTTAATAATTAGACGTCTTGGATGAGGCCATGAAAAAATGTTTCAGAACATCCGGCATATGCACTTCCCTCTTTATGAATCTTTTAATTTAATGTTCATGTGGTTATTTGACAAGTAAAATACCCAAGATTATGCTATGTTATGGAAATATTTACTTATCTTATATTTCCACCATAAAAATGTTCATGTTAATTTCTAAAGGCATGTGTTTTCAATTATTTACCTTGTATAAGGTTTATGTTATCTTCCGCTGTATTGCTTACCCTTACTGAGAATTTGAGCTCACCCCTTTACTATTTTTCATTTTCTCAGGGCAAGTAGAATTCTATTATGAATGACATGCTGAAATAACCAAGCAGATATGGAAGTTGTATAAGGATTTTCTATGTTTTTTTTCATTTCAAGTTGTAATGATGAACTTATATAGGTATCTTGTTTCCAATAATACTAAACTAATCGGTCCTTTGGGATTTTTATTCCTTGTATGTATTCTAATATAATCAAATAAGGCACTGGATCTGGGAAAATGGGGCAGGGTCCCTACTTTCTCAACTAGATATGGCCAGGTTTTCTGCATCCTGGTATGCAAGAGTGGAAGAGCAAGGAAAATGCTTATGTATTTTATGGAATCGTGTCACGATATTCCACTAGTGACTTATTTCCAAATTATATCTAGAAGTGTGTGTCTTAGGATAGGATAAATTTTGATTATTTCTCTTCATTATGTTCCCATATCAGCCGAGCACTTTAGATATGTCCCCTTTTACTGTCATAGCCTCTTGAGAAATCAATGGACTATGTAATGTGTGAGCCATTTGGTCACTATTACAGAATACCCCTTCCTCAATTTTGCTCACACATCACAAAAAAATTGTGTAAATAGCTATCATAATTTCAAACCGGGCCCCTCAAATCTATGGGAATTCATTTTATACAAGGAATCTAATGTTTTGATCATCCAGACAACTTCTCATAAATAATGATCTCCATCATGGGATTCCAACGCATCCAGATCCTACGCAAGAACAATTATGCCGCATTAAATGGGATGAAGTAGAAGCTACCAAATCATCTACCCAGGTTCAAAAACATCTCACTGGGATATGCTAATATCTACCGCATTCCTTACGGTGTCCTTATTGAATAGATTCGAAGGAGGAGAAGACTCACCATCTGTTCTTCCCGGGTGAGTGGGAGGAGGTGGTCTGGGGTTTCTTCGGGGCATTTACTGGGTATTTGTGATGGTTCTATGGGGTCCCTCCCATTTTTGGAAAAATGGTTTCATATATCGGGAGTGAGAGGTCCGGAGAAGTCGACTCGCGCTCTGCTTCTTCAGGCTGGGTGTTTGTCAATCTGGCAAGCCAGGAACAAATTCATATTTGAGGGGACTCACATTTCAGAGAAGTCCATTATCAGTAGGAAGAAATTATTACTCTTGGATCTGGTATGTCTTCTTGGTAGCTCGTGAGGGATCCATCCCTAAACTAGTTATTTTCTAGTGTTCGTAATGCACAGTAGGGGGCTAGTATCAACAGAGGGGCCTGGGTTCGCTGGTCTCCCCCCTCCTGGGGCCTCAAACTTAACACTAATGGGGACTATTAAATGGGTGTTATGTGAGGGGGTGGGGTGGTTCAAGACATGCGGGTCTTATTCCTATTGTCCTTCTCCTCCAGGATTGGTTGTGGTTCCTCTCTTCTGGTGGAATCTAAGGCGATGCTCATGGGTATTACCCTTTGTTTTCTACAGGGTCTTGATCTTATTGAGGCGGAAAAGGATTCTAAAATCTTCATGATTCCCTAAATGATTTATGCCCTCCTCCATGGTCCAATTTTAACATTATCAGAAAGTGTAACAGTATGCTCTCTGAGAGAACTAAAATCAGCCATTCCTGGAGTGAGGGTAAACAATTGGTGGACCACCACGATTATTTGGATGTTCTTTGTTCTAATCTGATACTCCTGCATGATTTTTATACTTTAACTCCCGAAGGAGTCAATTTTATCAGAGGGGATGCCCTTGGATTGCATAATTTCAGACCTCCTTAGGTTTTTTTCAGCTGTTTGTATGTTTGTATTTTGTTTTTCTTCTCAATAAAATGGTAACTTTGATGATGACCAACACCAAGTTCATATTCCCCTTAGTCGGTCATGGGTAAATCAATAAGGATTCTAGATCAACCCCATCCCACTAGTGTGGGGAATTTATATCACTATATCCAACCTATGAGTAATCAAAAACCGTAATAGAATCATTATATCCTCATCGACGGGACCAATCAATACCAATCATAACCCAGAATAACCATCAACCCACTGGGATGTAGGAATTATCATTATCATCACCACCTTAAAAAGAATCAGCCTTCCTTAGGTAGGGGGGTAAAAATAAATCTTCATTATCCCATCCATTTACCTCTCCACAATACAACCCTGTAATTTTTAGGTCCCATTTTGAAAACATGATCAAAAACTCTATTATGGTCATTGTGTATAGACTGAGACAAGAAGAGATCATGAAAAATGAAATTATACCCAATCGGGGTCGCATGAAAAAACAACATGATATGGCCATGTGTTTCATTAATGACTTAAATGAAGGAATAGTAGAATTAGTCTATTACGCCAAAAGTAATTGGAAATCCACCATTTTTTGAGATGGATCTGCGAATGTGGTCACTATCAAAACAAAGGATATGGTGGATCAAGACGCAAAACAAGTGGGTCACAACATGGAAAATGTATTGTGTGAGTAAGTTGATTTAGATGCACTAAATAAGGCTGTACACACCCAGAACCAAAGAAAGATCCAAAATATGGAACATCAAGATATCGATTATCTACCACTCCAGCATAAAATTTCTAGAGAAAAAGGGAATAGTTTAGATATATCCCAATCAACACCAAAAATATTTGACATTCCTTCTATAGAGAATAATTTTTCATAATATTTTTTTAATATGAAAACTATTATATGACTTAATGGGGAGCTAATCAGAGGAAATATTTCTGCCTAATATCTTCTTTTGACATAGACTATTCTCCCTCCAAAAGATATCCTCCAGAAAGAGTGGTATCTTTGCATTATACTAGACTTAGATCATGGAATTAGGTCAAAAAAATGAGGATGCTGAAAAGGATCATGACATCCTTCCATTGCAGCAACTACCACTCCCTCTCCATGGAGATCATTCAATATTTGGATGAATCGTGAATAGTTGGGAGATGAAAGTGGAGACACCTAATCAATCCCTACATGATCCATATATATTGGAAGCAATATAGACAGCTGTTCCACCCAGATATTCTTAATTTCATCGATCCCTTGGATACTCGAAGGGAAGCCATGGATGGGCAATGCGCACATGTGCATCCTAAGAGGATTCTATATCTTGATTGGTTGGATGATACTCTACCCCCACCCAATTTCATAACTCTTAACTTCCTTAATTTTTATGGAACAGGATACCCTTAATAGCATCTCACACACTTTTCATCTTAATGTGCACCGATGATGGGCTCTCATGATCAGTAGGAGGCGACCAAGCTAATTTGTTTTATAAAGATTATAATAGGGAAGACCTTTTTTTGGTATAATAACCTAACTGTAGGATCCTTTGTTGGATGGGAAGACCATCACCATCAATCATTTTATTAGTTTAGCTCCGCACTGAGGAAAATTATGATTGTAGACCTGATGAAGAATAAAAAATGTTAAAATTAAAGGATGGCTGACATCATAGCCATATGTAAAGGTTTAACATATTCACTCTACATCCCTATATCACAAGAACATCAACTATAACTCAATAATAAACACTCTATAATGAGTTGTTGAAACCTTGGATCCCAAATAAGTATCTAGGCGTATTCTATGTGTTCTCCAAAATGGAATAACATATACAATATTGCATTTAATGAACCTGATCCAAAACTTGACTCATGCCCAAAACATAGCAGAAACTATTAGAGGAAGAAAAAATTGTATATGTCATTGTCAATCCAGTAGTGGTTCACACCCAAGAACCTAGGTAGGTAGGTCCCGAACCCCCCAAAACCTCCTTTTGAGCGGTGAAAATCACAAAATTCGCCTCATCATGAAGCACAGAGAAATCATGGTCACCCAATAATTAATGAACAGATGAATAAAGGATATTCATTCTAAAATGAACAATCCAGGTGTTATTTATTGGTATTAATGGACAATATGCTTCTTAACATACCACAAAAGAAGAATCCCAATGAGGTCAACTTAACTTACCATCCTTACTTATACACTTTCTATAGATGGATAGTTCATGATATCTGGGATAGCATTATCCCCAGATATGTCATTCATGCCATGCACGATTTTGGACGTGTGGTCTTAGACAACTACTCAGGGAAGGTGGCCTACATAACCATTACCCAGTCAGATATAGAGTGTTATTGGAAGAAAGTCTCATCCATTCATGGAAAAAACATAGAAAATTGTATATATCAAAAATAATTGACCAATATAATTCCACCATGAGAGAAAAACTATGCAAAACCAGAATATCTCCACCACCTTAAAATGTATCATCATAACCCCCCCCCCCCCCTCCATGTTGGTGATATTATCAGAAATAAGAAGAAATAGAAGATGATGATTCATATTTTACTCCAATGCAAGCTCTGGCTCTTGCATATTTCCACCCTGTCACATTTGATAAATAGTCACCTACCATGAAATTGTAACCATCATTAGATTAATATCTCATATTTAGATATTAGAACATGATACACTAGGAATTCCCCTTCTTTAATGATGAATATACCTCAAAGTATGATTTTACCAAACCTAATTACGAAACAATAGGTCACACATGCCAGAACCGAGGATACATGTGACAACACAGGCATGGTTGGACCGAATATTCCCGTCAAATACCCACATAGGATATATATGAAATCAAGACCCATGAGAATGAACTCCATTAAGCTCATAAAATACATCGAGGTGTCCCAAAACCATTCAATAGTCATTTTAACCCAATTTTCTTGCCTAATAACCTAGTGGATGTTCGATTATCCAATCATTCCAGGTAATAGAAAAGTAATGAACAGCCCATTCCAATGAAATAACGTACTTACATAACCTCTGCATAGGAATCAGGCACATAGAATTCATTACTTAGCTCTAGATCCATATATTTGGTAGAAACCCCACATTAGAGTGAATCTTATTTTAACATAATAGTACGATGTTTTGAAAATTTTGTTGGTTTCCCTATCCAATAGATCAGTCCTATATCTACTCCATGTTTCAAAAACACTCAAAGAAGCACTCATTGAATCCCTCTAGAGCCCACATGATTTCATGAAAGTAGTAACTACATCAAATGTATTTCAAATGGAGACCATGTTAGTAGAAATCCACTCTACCATCTTGATAATAGACCATGATCTAGAAGAGATCATTTAGTGACACATCGTACCCCTATATTATTTAAGTAGACCCAATGAATTATATGAAAAAAGGTTGATGGTTGTTAATGGTTCTAGGATTAATCTCATCCTCGCATGAACCCTATGGTGGTTGGGATACAAAGGGATTTTTCTCCCACAAATCTGACCACTCAAGTGTACAATACACAGGATCAAATACATATTGGGATAATAAAACTAGAATCATTGTCTGGGGGACTCACATATGGTACTGATGGTATGGTTATCTAGAAAGACACCACATATGATTTCCTACTCAAAATTACCTGGATCCAAAACTACATGGTGGATCCTTTAACATTACATTAGTGTCAAAAAGAAACCATTGATTGGAATTTCTGAATACTACATGGTGATAGTTCCCCCTTCGTGACATATGTACACATCTGTTTAATTCCAAAAACTAATTTCGAATGATGTTATTCATGATTCATCCCCAGATGTCTTGGGGACCACCACTATAGATCTGAAGACTATTCTCGATAACTACTATGTGTTCCCCATAAATTTGGTTGAGCTGATAGACATTGTCTCATAGGTCCAAGACCCTTCTATTCCAAATAAAATTATAAAATAAAATCATCTCTAGAATATTTTTACAATGAACTAGAAAGTAGGATATGATAATTCCTCTTCTCATTGCCTCACTCACCTCGATAGTGATAGATATGTCCCCATTTATCTATCTCCATCTATAAATTCTTCCAAATACTAAAATATAAAGGATGAAGAGGTTTAACTTAGGAACACCCCTCCCCCAATCAAGGAAGGTTGAGCCACCACCATTGATGAGCTCGATAAGGAGAATATAGTAATAGAAGAAGGATAGTATCCTAAAATAATTACTTCCACCACACTCTCTTGAAGATAAAGATATAAAAATTGAATTTATAAAGTAGCATCGATATTTTTTTCTGGAACTATACTAAAAATAACAGACAAAATCTAGATTTCAGTACACACCACTTATCCTACCGGATGAGGATCAAGGATTCATGCTGGGTGATTAGAGGATGTACCCCACTCATGCCACCAATGTAGTAGTAGATGTTGAAAAATTGATCAAATCGCCCTTTGTTTGAGAAGTGAAAGATCTCTCACCAAGATCGTCAATTTTATGATATAGAAAAGACAGAATATGGACTTCATTGATTTCAGACACCTTATTCATCAATTACCAAATTATTATTTACCAATTGTAATCATATAAATATTGATCATTGCAACATTTGGATTCAAAGAACATTAATTTATGGAATTTTACTCAGGGTAAAATAAAATATATATTTCCCATGAAGATTAAAAAGCCACTACAATTAGAGTTCCTAAATAAATATTTTTATATCAGTTCATGAATTATATATTATGTAATTTGTGTGCCACTTACCAACATTCCATTCATCATATCGTTTTCCACTTATTTGGAAGAATGACTAGATGTTAGGTTGATGGCCTAGTGGTCAAATCCTAATAGTGATTTGATCAATTCACAGATATCCGAATAGTATTCGACAAGCTGTGACAACCCAATATGTATATGAATCAACTAAAATGTTCTTTTGGAGTAACATTTTGGATTTTTATTGGATCTATGGTAATCCATCACAAAATTTAGTTCTTCCATAGATAAGAGTAGTTCTAATTTAGCATTGTAACACCCAGAAATATCAATGAACATAGTGGGATCAAAAGGCACATCTCTTACATTTTTCATTTCATTGCCAACTTGGATAGAAAATATTCCCCCTTCATAAAGCTAATGATGAAGGAAACAACATATCCATGGGATGATGTCTGCAAAAAATCTTCAAATGTATCAATAAGTAATTACTTTATCAAATGTTTCTAATGACTTCAATGGAAGGGAGGTCAATAATCTTATATGTGGCCTCTATGTAATTACCAATAGGAACCCTTAATACACATGAAATTGTTTTGGGGAGTTAGAACGTTCTTTACTAA
Organism: Viscum album; assembly: GCA_963277665.1. Classification (NCBI taxonomy): domain Eukaryota; kingdom Viridiplantae; phylum Streptophyta; class Magnoliopsida; order Santalales; family Viscaceae; genus Viscum; species Viscum album. The sequence continues at coordinate 70,534,247 of OY728156.1, read as the reverse complement.
CTCAACCAAAAAATTCTTGGAAAAGAGAACTGATACTATTATGTGAATAAGAACATTCTTGTCATCAACTTCAAAGTGAAAAATATGAGGTATTATTGTTTCACCATGAAGTCTCTCAAGTTTCTCATATTTAACTCCTCAAATACATCTATGGCCTCACTATGCTGAATAGGCACTTAAACTGATGGGAAGTCATTCTATAGTTATACGACATTCAGTTATTATCATAGAAATTACTGAAAGGGAATGCCCTGACTAATTTCAATGTAACACTTCCTGCCCTGGAGATTACACTAGTGGACACTGAGCTTTCATATGAGGAGGTATTCCATGACCATGACACTCCCCAAACATGGGAGATGTGTTTTTATTATTCCTCCCAATTTCATATCAAAAAAATAATGGAAACCCCAAAATTAAATTGGGATAGATAAGGGATTGTATTTATCTCTCTAGAAAAAGTACTTTTGTCATAATAATTCCTACTATCTGAATTCTACAAAAATAATGAGGCAGAATACCAAGCCCACATTGTTGGGTTGTAACTATCCCTAAAACATAAGATATCCTACCTGAATATAAAATGAGATTCAGAACTAGTGATAAAGTGGGCCAATAGTGAATATTCCATCAAAAAGGAATAATTGGCCCCTCTAATTGGCAATGCTAAGGGACTGATGGAAAAGTTATCTTTTAAGACAACATTCCATCATGTTCAATGATCACAAAATGCTCACAGAGACACATTTTATAATGTAGACACAGTCTTGTTAGACCCTGATTTGGAGAAAAATCATTCATATCACACACCAAAGAATGGTCTTGCCGATCATTGTCTAGGATGTGGTAGAACTGAATCAGGTCAATACCACCACCGAGTGGGATGAACCTGCATCTATCCCTGTACAGAGGGAGATCATAATTGGTAATCATCAAAATGGAGATCCTCCAAAAGATCAAGCCTGAAAGGAATATATTTGATGTCATGTAGCAAACATTACCCTACATAGTGGCCCAATATGAATAGATCTCCCTCTAAAAGAACAATTTTGAACGAATACTTATCATATATATAATAGATGTATAGATTCTCACCTTCACAAAATAACTCCATGTTGGATGCTATGATACTCATTAGGCTCTCGCATCAAATCAAGAGGTTGAGTAATTAATGGTTGTCAATGATACAAGACTATGTGAAATTAAGAAATAAATTTCATGCATCCTAGATTCATGGAAACATCCTCAATCCACCCCCGCAATTACTACATATATCTAAATATTCCTAGATATTTTTAATTTGGTGAATGGATTTTTCGGGACATATCCCCATGATACTTCTATGAATTTTAAGTTCATACTTACCACTAAAAAATTATTTTCCAAATGGGATGAAGAAATACCCCCTCAAAGAAGTTTCGATGAATAAAATAATCAACATCTTAATGTTACACATCGTCACTCGTTTAGGATTCCTTTACACAATATTGATGGAAAAGGACACCAACCTCTGTTCTATAGAGTTGGAGAAATTTTACCATGTGTTCAACATTGAGTCCAATCACAAATCTCACAATGTAGTTGCATCAAATGGATAAATAGAGGCCTTCAGTATGTCTTTTTTGAAATATACTAAATCTGATGATGAACAAGGATAAGGGGTTCTGGACAGATAAGCCACTCCATGATTAATGGGCCTTCCATACCCCCACACGTACTACTATATATGAAAAAACATTTTTAGTGGTGTGTGGGTACAAGGTAGTTTTACCCATATATTTTCAGCTACCTTCTCTCCAAATAACCATTTGTGGATAACTCATGGATGATGAGAAATCACATAAGTTGTTGCATGAACAAGATAAACGTGATGAGAACAAGTTGCGTACATTGCACAACCTATAATTCCATCAGAATCAGATTGAACAAGAATTTAATAAGATGTGTTGACCCCATCCATTTTTATAAGTAGAATAGTTGTTGGCTCCCTAGACCCCAATGATACCAGGAAATAATTCCAAAAATATGTAACCAAAATGGGAAGGTCCTTACATCATACATATGGTATATCATAGTGGAGATTACTCACACACCAAAATGGATGGAGTACGTGTCACACCACCCACCAATTCAAAAATTATGAATGAATACATTGGAAAGTTTTCATCAATAGAGCATCTTCTTGGTTGTATGATGTTAAACTGCATTAGTTTTTCCTGGTTTTATGATATTAAACTACACAAGTTTGACCTAATCAGATGATGTTAAATAATAAGGAACTCATTTAATCACGTGATGTTAAAATTCACGGAACTCGTCCAAATAACATCATTGTAAACTGTATAGAACTCCTCATGGAAAAAAGATGTAAAATTGCACAACATCCCTCATCCTATCTAAATGATGTTAAACTATAAAGACACTTCCTAACCACATAAAAAATAACTATATAATGTTTTCCTGGAATCAAGACATTAAATTACACAATATATCATGTCCTGACCACATGGTACAAAACATTATAGAGCTTTCCCTCACTGCCTGACGTTAAACACCATGGGAAGAACCATCTCACTAAAAATGACCACACTCATGCCAGATCCTTGAGAATGGAGTATTAAATGACCTCAACCCCATGTGATGGTTAGTTCCACACATGGAATCTCTTAATCCAACAACAATGTGTGGTTATATTCCTTCCATAAAAGGATACATACTAATGCCCAACCCTCTAGTTTTCATACCATCCACAATATTCTTCTTATTTCACATTGGGTGATCCTCATCCTTGACAAATAAAATTAATCAACAAGGATGAAATCCTCACTGCATGATGCTAAATAGCGTGGTTCTCCCAAATGGATCATCTTCATTCACATCGAGTGGCCTACATATTCAATACATAACCATAAACTACATAACATATGACCTTTCCACATAACATTAATATTCATGTCCTATTTCATGGTATAGCCACCAGATGAATCCAAAATCATCCATTCCTATCATTAATTTCCACATCATGGTGAGAAGAACCCTTTCCATTACTTATGTATCGCACCAACCAAATATCACATGGGATTAAGAGTTACAACAAGGGATTTTCCAAACACAAAAAAGTTTTAACATCTCACGATTTTATCCTTATTATTCATAATTCATGACCATAAATGGAATAACATGTGTCCTCATAGCATGACATAAAACTTCATGGTTAATGTCCCTTTGCAAGACCTTAAATCGCACATCCTTATAGACCATGCATGAGAGGATTACTATTTTGGGTGTTGGTCTCTTACCACACGTTCATTCATAAAATACATGTGACATGATTTCTGACACCATAGGATACATATTTTTACACAGATCCTGAATCATGGGTCCAGTCACAAGAAACATATAAATACCCCCTCATTGCATATATGTTAGACATACACATGAAGGTTCCTCCTCAATAACTATGTATTGATTGAATCGTATTACAATAGGATACATAATGACATTAAAATTTACATCTATAGGTTTATCCACAATATCCAATTTCACATCTGGAATCCAGCATCCTTTCGACATGACTTTAAACTACATAGTTCCTCAAGAACTAAGTGTGGCCTAATTTCTATCATTATCTGATTTTTAGTGATGACCAGATCTCTAATATATGTCCCATATTCAACAATAAATTGAAAACAATGCTCTCAATGGTTTATGGTTCATACTTACATAGATATTTTCCCATTTAACTACTACACGTGTCTTGATTCCTACTATCATAGTATACATAGTGATTCTCTAACCAAAAATCATGGTGCCAACTATAATAACCAACGAAATAAATTCTCCTCGAACATCATATGGTTTTAGTAATATAATCTCATTTTTCCTAAATATGAGTTTGATTTTTGTACAGCATCCTCTTTCATGTTATGTGTCTTGAAAAATTTCTAACGTTGGTTCTAACATCCTTTAGGAATTATGTTAAACAACAAGGAAAACTTCTTGGTCACATGAAATTAAAATTTCACAATAAACATTTCCTCACTACATAAGTTTAAAATGCATGGAAAAAGTCCCTATCATATAGAGTTAAACTGCACAAAAATAAATACATCCCCACTACACAATGTTAATCTATGCAGAACATCATCCATTTTTCATCCCTTATCAATTTACCATGTAAACATTACCCTAATAATCTAATGTTTGGGGTGTATCCATCATCTTCTAATGGCCTCAATACAAAAATCACACTTCATATCTCAATAACCTCATGTTTCTAAAAACCTTTCATGTCTCCTAGAAAATATTATTGGATTTAAGAGGCCCTTCATCAATCTATGCATGTACGCTTATGGATCCTAAATATGTTCCTATGGTCATCAACTAAATTTATTAGTATGTAAAAAATGGGATTTCTGATCATTGTCAACCCTGACATTTATAGGGAGGAACTCAACACCTCAGTTTGTTTTGGTCCATTCCTTTTATGAATCACTTATAAAATTTCTCATGAACTAAGAACCTCAATCCATGATTTAGAATATTTTTATCCTCTTCTTTGAAAAATTATGGGTTACTCTTTCACAGGGGATCCAAATTAGTCTGTTGTGTATCATTCCCCTTAAAAGGTCCATGTGTGTTAGGACCCTAAACATCCTACACATCGGTCAAACTTATATGACCATAAAATACACTATATAATGGTAAATATTTCAAGACACTAAAAGTATATACAGGGAGATGAAATTTTTTGGTTGATAAACCGTAAAGGGGATCCTGAGAAGAAGTCAAATTTTTACTCATCAAACTCATAATATTTATTGTTTATTAAAAACATAGGGTGAAAATAAGTAAGTCATAAAGCTCATAGGGCCTATTCTATATCTCTAGTAAGATCCAATATATTCTCATAGGACCAACTAATTCAGGAAAAAGTTTGAGCAATGATTTTTTCACATCTACTTGCCGCAAGAATATGTTCACTAGGTGGTCGTAAAAAAATTTGGGTGCTTGAACCACTGTTAAATATTACACTATCCAAAAATCACACATAATGATTTGAGTGCTCTATATCACCACAACCATACATTTCCATTTGAAAAGATAACCAACTTCAAAGGACCATTGCATTGACTATGCATGTATATTTGTTTCCCTTTCATTTTCAACCATAGTCGCTAATAAAATATTTCACTCTTCAAAAGGTATTTTTGATCCTTATGATCCTTTACATCACTATGGCATAACTCATCACCTCAGTGTGTTTTGGGTCTTTTCTGGTTTGATTTTTCCATATCATCCTCTTGACCCAAAAACATTGGACTATTATTTATAATCTCTATAATAAAAAATACATGTGTATTCAACATCCTCAAGATTAATAAGACATGTTTTGTACCCATTATCAATTCCATAGTGAGACACTTCACTCCGGAACCTTTTTTATCAAACACCACATGATTTTAAACCATAGCGCGTAGAGCATGAGCATCAAAATCTTGAGCTGAACATCACTATGGATCTATAAACCTTCTTGGATATCTTTTTGACATACACAACATATTAATTTCAATGTTTTATTCTAATCAAATCACTCATTTCCCTTAAAAATTTGTGGAGGTCATCTTTTCATGGCTATGATATCGATGTAATGGCCCAAAAATCTAAATTGAAACATTATATTCAATTACATGTATGGCAAGGGACACCAAAAGCGTATGGGGATATAATATCCAAAGACATTATAATATATATATATATAATACATTAAATAGAATAGATATATTATATATATATTTAATTCTATGAAATATCGAGTTAGTGTTTCTTACACACAAGAGTGACCTTCATCGATGTCTTGTGTTACTAACAAGACTGAGTATCACCACATAACAATGTATTATTAAAATATTACTATTTAATATAATAAGATATAGTATAGTTGTTATGTTAATGATTATTACTATTATTAGAAAACTTATGAAAATATATGGTTTATAGATATATGAATTGAATTCATTGGTTTCCAATTAATGAAAAATGGAAATTATAAACAATTGGATATAAAAAAACATTAATGTTTTTATGCTTCCAAAGGTATTTTTTCTTAACAAAAATAATTTATTAAGATTATATAATAATTTAATTTTAATATATATGTTACATATTAAATGAAATAATAATTATATCCATCCATGTGTTTTTTTTCATAAGATAAGAACAAACCCTATTTCACACATAAAACCCTGTATTTTTATAAAATTAATTTTACGACCTTTTAATGGAAAACCTATTTTATATACAATTTTTTATTTCTTAAAGATTATATATGTCCAAATAAACTTCATATATTAAATATAAACATAAAAATTTGGTTAGGGTTAATATTTTTTATTTTTCTATTAATTTTCATTTTAAATGAATAGTAAACAATACTGAATGTTAGTTCAAAAATAATTTTTCATCTCAGTTATTTATATAATTTAATTTAATTTTAAATATGTTTTCAAGTTGGTTTAGATCTTTATTTTTCCAATTAATTCAATTTTGGTCGTTGGAATAAATTTAAATTTGAAATAAACTAAAAAACATATCAAACTTTTATATTTTTTTGACATTAAAAACCCACATTGTTTTCCCGTTTGTAGGATTAAATTTATAATAATTTCCACCACATCTGTGATTATAATTTGGAAAAATGGATTAAATATCTGTAATAAGAAATATTTATAATTTCTAATAAGGTATACATTTATTATGACAAAAAATATTTGTGAGAGTAATTAAAATTGTTTAAAATGATATTGGTAAAATTAATCTTAATAAAAGACTAAACATTAACATTTAGGGCAAAAATGACCTAGAAACATGTAAAAAATGGTATTTACTGGACATTTTTATACCCTATCCCTACTTAGATAAAATTATACTGTTATTGGATCCAATTTAATTGTGAAACATGTGAATGGAAATCCTTTTTGAAATTATTACAAGAGTTACACTAATCCTCCACTATAAAAGGACCTCATCTCCTCCCACTTCCTCCCACCTATCAACCCACTTTATCTTTGACAAGTTCTTCCCAAGTAGATCCTTAGCATCCATAACTTAATCTTATAATCCTACCCTTGGTAATAAAAATATACATGGAATCTTTTTGTTTAAACTAAAAGGAGTTACCAGATTAATCGGTAACATCTTTCCTTAAGCTTTTTGTTTTTATTTTTATTCTCTAAACCCTAAATTATTATTTTAATATGATTTTATAAAAAAACAAGTAAAAAAATATACTAGAATTTTTTTATCAATTATTTTTTACCTAAACATACACACACATACATCTAATGGGTAACTAACAAATTGTTTCTGTGAGTGGAGAACTACTGCCTCACAAATTGATGATTGTTCATTTTTTATTTACTGCCTCTAATGGTGTCTATTATGATGGAAATAATGTTTATATAAGTTATATATGATATTTTTTATTTATTTAATATTATTAATTAGTTTAAAACACATTTATTTGTACTTTACATTTTGGGTAAAAACAATAACATCTTTTGTAGAAGTGTGCATTATCACCCCCTCAAAACAATGTAATACATTAACACGATCCATGGAATATATAAAGTTAGGATATAATTAAATATCTGAGAAATAATATATATATATATATATATATTTTATTAATGAAATAATTAAATTTTTATGAAAAAAATCACACACACACACATATATATATATAATTTTCGTTATTACACTTTCACACACTAAAAAGTGATCATGTCAGTTGTGGACTTGTGGACTACCACCTCCTCGACATGACTTGATTATTTTTTCATCAAAATAACTATTCATATAAGTATATGTGATTAAAAAATAATATATTTATGATATATTAATTATTATGTAATGATATAATTCTACTTACATTCATTACATTACAAACACTAGAAAATGAGAATGTTACTCATGCATATGTATAGTCTACCATCTCCATGATCATAAGGTTGGTAAATTCTTCAAAAAATATATTTAATTATTGGTTTTCTGAGTATTATTTATTTATATATATGAAATTTATTTCATGATAATTATTCTGTAGAATTTTTATTCTGATCCCTAAGACTATAGTTGACCTACAAAAGTTGGTTTTGACATATTAACTAAATTTGGTCAAAACATTTGATGTAAACATAATTGTTTATGTAGTTTTATAACACATGGTAATAAGTTAAATAAAAATATTTATAAACATGAAAAAGGTTCTGAAGAATGTAGATAATTAATATAATTTTATTATACAAGAAGTTAAATGATGTTCACCGGAACGAAAATGTAGGGTATTCGATTTCATATCAATATACATTCACTTTAGATATATTTTTTTATGAATATAGTTTATTTATATGGTGTATATCCTTCCCTTATAAATGATATACCATTAATCCCATTATTCTTTTGATATTACAACATTAATTTAATATTATTCCTTCTTGAATCTTATGATTTAAAATGTTTCAATATGATATTGGATACATTAGAATGTTTAAAGATTATATTACATAAGAATAATTTTACATATCATTCATTTGCATTCAATTTTATTATATGACCATTGTCCAATAAAGAATGTCATTATTTTCTAATATAGTTAATCATAACCTTTTTCAAGTATTAGTTCTCGTTGTTAATGAATGTGTTTTAAAATTTTTTTTTAAGAAACCCTGAATTTATTTCTCTCTGTAGTCAGAGATCAGTTTTTTTTAACAATCATGCCTTATGAAAATGATAACAAAAATAATTTTAAAAAAATTTGTAAAATACATTTTTACCATTTTTTTCTTTTACCAGTGTTTTCAATGGAATCTTCTTAACACATTCCGAGTAAAACAATTTTTAAACCTTTTTAACATGAAAGTGAAATGATCATTTTACCATGTACATCATATGTGGATTTACCTATTATCATTCCTTCATATATTCCATTACCTGTTTAAAGGGATACTTTTTAAAAAAAATAAAATTTATTTTTAATGAAAAGCTTTTTCAAAAAAATGGATATTTTCCTCAAGAATGTTTTTAAAAGATATTTTTATAATATTTCCATTCATAAATGAATACAATAATTTATTTTAATACACTTTGGGTATGTGTTATTGATACCATCCTTATACTTCCTTTGGATGGGTTTTTATTCATCTGGTCGAGGATAGTATTTATATTCACGTGGATTATTTATTTTTGAAATCACCTTAAAATATTCAATCTACTATGGTGATTTAATTTACAATAATTATCCATATCATTTATCATGGATATTTGTATTACCTAAACTTTATACCATTTTAAATACAATGTCTACTTTGACAGTTATTTGACTATTTTTGGAAATATGGATAATTCAATATTTTTTATTCAGTATGGTTATTAGAAAAAGCATAATATTTATTTAGATTATTAAATATGATAAATTTTTTTCATTGATACGTCACAAGTGAGACCTGTTATATAACTCCCCTTGGTGCATCAGTAGTCTCATGGGACAAGTTAGTTGAATGTGTACTTTAGAAGGGTTTTTACCCAATTTAAAAAACAATCTTGGGAAAGGCCTTCATGGTAAAGGTACTATGTACCTAGGAAATATAGAATAAAATAATCAAGAATTTACTTCATTTAGTTTCATTTATTATTCATCCATTAGATTTTTCAATGACGTATCTATGGATACATTTAATATTCACTTTATTGATTAAATGGAATGTGTTTTAATTGCATACCATAAAATGATGATTTTCTTATTATATAGTTATTTGAATGGAATTTGTTTCCATTTATTACCTTGCCACATTATTTATAAACTTCCTTATCAGTTTAATGGTTATATGATATAAGTGTTCAGTTATTTACCATTCCATAATTGTTACTCGCAATGATTCACTATTACTTCTTTTATACTTTTCCCATACTAAGCATTTGATTACACCCTTATTAAGTTTATTTTCCCCAGTAATTCTAAAAGCATACTATGAATGATATGTAGGGATATACTAGTTGTAATAAAGTGGTCCAAAATGTTATTTATTTAGAAAAACAATTGGGTTGAAATTAGTGTATCCATTTTTAATACAAGACTCATGTATGTATCTGGTTTACTAATACTACTAAATTCTCAGTCCTTCAAGATTTGATCCCTTGAAATACTACAAATGAAATTGATATCAGACACCAGCTCTGATAATGATAAGTTTGGGTCACTAAATTTGGTATCAAAGGACGTTTAGAATCATCCATGCAGACAATATTTAAGAAAACATATATAAGAGAACATATCCTTATGGTAAAATTTGAGGATAGGTACAGTAAAACATCTTTAAGTTTGGGTTAGATAGAGATTATGTAGTTTTCTCAAATATATATCCATGTCTCGATACTACAAGTAGACGTGGTTCTGGTACAAATTTACCTAGGAGTAACAACTCTAACAACATTTCTTAGTCCTGACTCGGGGTAACCTGGTACATGACAACATGACTTACTATGGACCTAGTTTCACACTCCCATGGTATATTCTTACGAAAGTTTGCATTTTAATTACCAAAAACAATGAAGGATTTTTACAATGAATAAACTAGGGAAATGCTGATGTGATTTAAATTGAAGACAAGGTGTTGTGATATTGAAATCCTATAGATGATATTATGTATAAAATCTAGACCAAAGACGTAACTATGTGAAAATAAATGGATCAGTTATTTATGTGTTGGGGTTTTTTTGAAAAACATTGTCAAAAGATTTTTTAGTTGTTAACCGTATTTCATGTATGTCCATAAAATTTATTTGTTTATTTATATTAATATTATTTCTGAAAATCACAACATGTATGTTGGGTGACAAGCTATCATGTTTGGAAAGGCCGTAGGTCTAGAACCCATGACGGAAGGTTGATAATGGTTTCATGCCAACCATTGACCTTTGAAATTTCATTGTTAATTTTTCAATAGTTTTAGTAAAACAATTTAACAAATAAATGTTATTGATAAACATTTATTATCACTTTTTGGTAATAGTGATTAATCTATTAACCATATTGGTTTTTGGAAGATACTTTCAGAAAAAAGGTAATACTTTTCAATTTTTAAAGGCATTAATATCCTTTAGAAAAATATTCTATTTCTTCAGGAATCAAAATTATTTGTTTGGATAAATTAGAATAATGATTGGAGAAAATAAAATTAATGAAATTTTGTTTATATAAATATAACGAGTATGTAAATTACCTTATATATTTAGTCATTAATTGAATTATCTAACATTATAAAAATGATCTAAAAAATGTTTCCCTAGTACATTAATTTTTTTTGATGATATGGTCTTTTAAATCATTAATGATTTATGGATTTGAGCCCCTCAACATTATATTGATCATTCACTTGTTTGTGATTTATTAAATCAATCAATATTTATAAATATATAATCCATGTACGTATATCTACTTACCACAAATTTTTTCATATATAAATATCATTTTTATGTTAGTCCATGTCAAATTTTCAATTCCCATTCTCTCTTTACTATATATTGGTTTACGAACCTTTATTAGTATGTGGGAATTAAATCATTATAAATATCAAAAAAAATTGCTAAGATCAATTTTAAATTGCGAGGAAACCATTTGATTAAGATGGGGAGAATATAACACAATAAAACTCTAATGTAGGAAATTTGTATTAAATAACGTATATGACCAGTGACACATAGAATGTAAGGGAATATAATATTTGAAGACATTATAATATATATACTATTTAAAATATATTCAATATATTCTACATATTTCAATACTTTCACCGCCGAGTTAGCATTTATTACATGAAAGAGTGACCTTCTTCATTGGCTTCTCTTACACACAAGACTGAGTTTCACCAAATAAAAATATATCATAAAAATATAATTATTTAATATAATCTCATATAACCTTTCCATTATGTCAGTGGTTATGAATATTATAAACTAATTTATGAAAATTTATGGTCTAAAAAAATATAAAATCAATTAGTTGGTTACTAATTAATGAGAAATAAAATAAGAGCATATTGGATAAAAAAATGAAATATTTTTGTTTTTATGCTTCTAAAAGAGTTTTGTCTTGATAAATATAGTTAATTTTAATTATTTTATTATTATCATGAAATATAAATTTTATATATTAAATAAAATATTTTCCATATTCATCCATTATTTTTTATATGAATAATATAAGAACTAACCCATTCACACATAAAAACCTATATTTTTATAAACGCAATTCAACCACCTCTTAATGGAGAAATTATTTTATATTATTTTTTTGGAACATTAAAATATTCTATATGTAAAAATAAAATTTATTCTTATTGAAACATAAAAATTATGTCTGGGTGAATTTTTGGATATTTTTTTCTTTAAGTTTAATTTTAATGAATAGTGAAAAAAATGAAATTTAGTTCACAGCTTATTTTTCATCTGATTTATTTGTAATGTTAAATTAAATATGAAGTTTGTTTTAATGTTTATTTATATAATATTTATCAATAAATCCAATGTAGTTCATTGGAATAAATTTCACTTTAATATTAACAATAAAAACATAGGAATATTTGGGAAAGTTTTCCAATAAAAACATTCAAGATTGTTTAATTCGTCGGATTAAACATAAATTAATTTATAAGAAAATTGTAATTAAATTTTATTAAAATGGATTCCATATTTTGAATCAAAGTATTTTATATTTTATATTTTGTCCAACTTTCTTTTTGGCCAGTAATATTAGTGAATGTATATAAAATTAATTACAACGATAAGGTAAAATTAAGCATAATTAGGGAATAAATTTTGTTCATAAGGGAAGAGAGGACCTAGAAACATGTCAAAAATAAATTTTAATCCCATATTTAAACCATATAACCACATTGATATAAATTGGAAAATTATTGGATCCACTTTCAATGTGAAAAATTTGCATGTAATTTCTTTGTGAAAATAGTACAAGAGTGTCACTCTTCTACTACTATGAAAGGACATTCTATCCTCCCACTTCCTCACACTGATCAAGACACTTTTTCTTGATCCATATCATCCTAATAATATACAAAAATATCCCTCAACTCAACAATTATGAATAAACATGGGAATAAATAAATCCACATAAATTTTGGTTCAAACCAAAAGGTGTTACCCGATGAAGAGGTAACATCATTCCTTATGAATTTTAGGTTAATTTTCATTATCCAACCCCTAAAATATTCTTATTTTATGATTTTATATAAAAACGTATCATAAATATACTAGGTTGTTTTTATGATATGTTTTAGGCCTATAGTTACACACACTTCCATCTAATGTGTAATGAATAGACCATTTCTGTGTAGGGCGAACTATTGCATCACGGAAGAGTGATTGTTCATTTTTCTTTTACCACCTATCATGGGGTATATTATTATATTAAATATATTTATATATTTTGGGTATTATATTGATTATTTATTTAATCTTATGTAATTATTTTTCAACACATGTTTGTATACGTTTAGAGTTATTTAAAAATGATAAGATCGCTTGTGGATGTGTGGACTACCTCCCCCACAAAATGATGTGATTTATTCAAATGATCCATAGAATGTATATAGGATGATTATAATTAAAAATATGAGATATAAACAACATCAATATGATATTAATAAAATTATTAACTTTATATATGTATATATCATTTTCTTTATTACCCTTTCACACACTAAAAAGTGATAATGTCGGTCAAGAACATGTGAGATACCTCTTCCTAAACATGATGTTATTCATTTTTCATCAAAATAATTGTATATATAATTAAATATGATTAAATAATAATATATTTAAGGTATAATTATTATTATTGAAATATATAATGTTACTTACCTTCTTTCTATATTGTTAATTGAAAATTGGGAATGTTACTCATGTGAACGTACGACCTACAATCTCCATGATTGTAATATGGATTCATTTTTTCAAAACATTTTCAATGATGGGTTATAATATTATAATTAATTTATAAATATGAAAATTATTTCATTATTATTATTCTAGATATGTTATATATGGACCCCTTTTACCATAGTTGACTTCCTAACTTTGTTGTCGACACATAAATCGATTTTGGTCAAAAAAACTATCGTAAAAAAATGTTTATACTTTTATATAAAAAATGGTAATAATTGAAATACATGTGAATATAAACATGAAAATACTTCAGAATAATTTATATACTTAAACTAATTTTATCATACCTGAATTTAAATTACATTCACTTGAAATGAAATGCAAGGTAATGGATTTCGTCTCAATTTACATTCTATTAAGTATTTTTGTTGTTATGAACTTAGTTTCTTATATATAGTGTATATATAGACATATTTCGGGATATATAATGAATAAACATAATCCAATAGTATTATAACTTTCTTTTAATTTTTCCCCTTCAAGTGGATTATTATTTAAAATGTTTCAACGTTGTATAAGACACTTTAGTATTTTTTAATGATTATTTTCCAAAAAAATAATTTTTCTGATAATTCATTTATATTAAAAGAAATTATATCAACACTGTCTAAAAAACCATATCATTTTTCTATACCTTGGTAAAAAATGACTGTTTTCAATTATGAGTACCATTTTTTCACTCTTTGGTACATATGCTTTTTTATACAATGTTTCTTAAGAAAAAAAGACTTTATTTCTCTCTTTTATCATAGAATCATTTTTCTTCTAAAAATATTGTTTTATTAAAAAAAATTCAAAAATTTTATTAAAATGGTTTGGAAAATAATTTTTTACCATTTTTTTCTTTTTAAAAAAATCAATTTTATCTTTTTATCTCTTTCCAAATAATTCATTTTTCTATCCTTTTTTAACCGTTAAAGAGGAATGTTCATTTTTACCATGTACAAAATATATAGATTTACCTGCTGTCATTCCATCAATGAATCCTTAGCATGTTTAAAGGGTTAATAATTTTATAATTTTTTATTAAAATTTAATTTAAATGAATTTTTTTAACAAAACAAAAGGATATTTTTGTCAAGACTATTTCTAAAAAGTATTTTTATAATATATCCATTCATCAATAAAAAAATCATTTATTTTACTTCACATGGGTTATGTCATGTTGATACCATACTTATCCCTACTATGGATGGATTTTGATTGATTTGTTCAAAGATAGTATTTATATTCACATGCTTTATTCATTTTTCAAATCCCCTTGAAATATTAGATCTCTTAGGGCCATTGAATTTCACATAATTATACATTTAATTTATCAAGGATGTATATGTTTCTTAAATTGTATACCATTTTACATAGGTTGTCTTAATTGATATTTATTTAATTAATGGGGACACATTGATAATTGTTAATTCTTTATTCAATACATTTATTTGATAAGTCATAATATTTATTTCAATTATTCAATATGAAGAAAGTTTTGGATTGATATGGAATGCATTGGTCCCAATTTTAGATATCCCTTATAAGCATTGGTAGTCAAGGGGATGAATTATTTTTCTAGACACATTAGATGGTTTCTTAATTTGTATGATAAATTGTCTTGTGAAATTTATTGCCGGTGAGGGTATCATGTACCTAGGATACATGGAATCCAACAATCAAGAATTTGCCTCATTTAGTGTCAGTTATTATTCATCCACTGTATTTTTCATTGACATATCTATGCATACATTTCATTTTTAGTTATTTTATTAAATGGAATGTTTTTTAGTTTCATAACATTCCATATTTATTTTTCATTATCATGTTATTTGAATGGAATGTGATTCTATTTATTACCTTGCCATATTATTTATGCACTTACTTATCTGTTTGTTTGTTATATGGTTTGTATGTGGTCAATTATTTACCATTCCATAATTATTACTCTGATTGATTAATTATTTATTCCAATATACTTTACCCTTAATGATCATTTGAACTCACCCTTATTATATTTCTTTTACCCATGAATCCAAGAAGCATACAATTAATGATATGCATGGATATACTAGAATGAATAAATTTATCCTCAAAATTATTTATTTAGAAAAAAATATATTGAAATTAGTTTATTCATTTGTAATATAAGACTTACGTATATATATGGATTTCAAAGACATCAATTATCTCAGTCCTTCGGGATATGATTCATTGTAATCATGATAATGTAATTGATAGTAGAAAATTGATCCAGTATTTCTGGGGTTTGGTCACTAAAATCAATGAATGAGGGCTTTGACCTACCAACTAAAGGATTCTTCTCCACGTGAGAAAGGGGATTCAATCCTTATGAGCACTTGAAACTCCATTGTAGAACCTAGAACCTCAAGGTGTTAAGGTACATCCGGAAAAAAAATATCAATCCGATATTCACATACTCAATCTTTTGGGTACAACTTATATCAACCAAAATCAAACTATCCAGGTTGACCTAACATCCCTAATTTTTATCCCTCAACTAATATACCCACATAAATCTTCCCTATCCCTGGGAATAGAGTGAATACATCCCTCTTTGACCATGATACTGATGCGTAATGGATTTAACCTACCAAAAATAGGCATATATTCATTAGAATAAATGATATATGATATTGGTGAGTCTTGGAAACACCATGGTTGAACCCAAAACCCAACATTGTTATGGTTCATTCCTGTAACATCATCTCTATATTCCTTGATCATTGATCTAGTCTGAGATAAAAGGCCCCAAATTAATGTGATATAAGGTCCAAGATAAGAGAATCTAAACTAAAAAAATAAAAGGTCTGATATTAAATACCCAAAATTACTCTGATAGAAGGTTCAAGCAAGAAAGACCATAACCAATTGTGATTGATGGTCTGATCTAAAAGATGCTAAATTATAGTGATAGATGGATTGAGATAAAACCCATAAAATAAATAGATTCAAGGTCCACGCTAAAAGACCCTAAGATACATTGATATAAGGTCTGAGATAAAAGTCACTAAACTATAGTGATAGAAGTTTTGAGCTAAAAGAACCTAAACTACAATAATATAAGGTCCATGCTAAAAGAAGCTAAACAACAACACATCATAAATTTGGTCTTCAAGAATGGAATTTCTTTAAGTACCATAAAATATACTTTTACAAAATCAATCTATCATTGACAATCCTATCAAATTAAAAAAAAGAGCACTCTCCCTCCTGGACATATATTCTACCTAATTATATTTTGGGTAACCAGGTAATCTCAAGATAAATTGGGCATATATATCAGTAAGGAATGTCAGTTTCATGGGAATTAATGGGAAATTCTAAAGAATAATCTTTTATAATTTTAATATCCAGATCCATGAATTCATGTTTACTTGATTTTATTCAATGGATGGGTATCATTGGTGATTTATATAACAACAGATTTGGGAAAATTCTTGCACATCATTAATGAAAGAAAAACTAGACTACAACATATATGATTTACAAAATCCATTCATTGATATTGTAATATGGCAGGAATATCCTCATTCCAGAGACTTATGAAGGATCTCATAAAAAATCGAGATTCATATCAATTATTGAACTATAATAATATTCAGTTGGATGAACTATCCAAGTCAGAATGTGTCTTGAGAGAAGTGTCAATTAAACACTGAAGTGTTGTTCACCCGACTACTTTTTCTACTGCCCTGAGATAGAGATTCTCACCTAAAGTATTTATCTCCTCAACTCTCTTTCAAGTAGTTTCCAATAAATATGATTTCATTGAAAGGTCATACCTCAAACGAGATATTATTTCCTCTTAAATCTATATTTTCCTTTTCCCGGAATCCACCAAAGGTTGTAATTTTTATATAAGATGGTGACTCTTCTCAAGTTCCTCTAACACCTCCATCATTTGTCGAACAAGGGGATCCTTATCTTTAAAATCATGCACATGCCATTCATTATGAGACAAATATTTCTAATTCATGATAATTTATATCATGATTTCATGGAGTAGTTTTCATTCAACACCACCCACCCCTAGGTTGTGAAATAGATAACAACAAAATTCCCATTGGACACAAAATGTTTCCAATAGAGTCTTAGTAATCAAGTCTTTAATCTTTTAATTGAGAATCCTACTTCTTTTCTATGATTATGTGACTGATAGGATGGGTACACTAATATTTATAATATAAAGGTGAGATATAGAATAATTAATAGAAGAGAATTTATACATCCCCCCTCAGCAATGGCATCACCCATTTCTCGTGTTGTTGGGATGATTTAATCAATAAATTCTCTCTAATTTTTATGATATTCATTTACTATATGTGGAAACATGCATGAAGTCTCAAAATTTTATTCAATAAATGCCATTGTTTCCATTAACCTTGGGGTAGGTGAGTAAAATATATTTTCCACATGATGAACACGTAATCATAGCACATATGGTGAAACCTAACTCTATGAATAATCATGATTAATAAAGGTGAGAACATCAGTGGATGAAATAAATATCTTTCCATCAGTGTCTTCATATGATAGAATCATCAAAAATAGGAGGATTTTTCTAGGGTTTTATTATACATGTATGATGATTAAAGGGAGAGGGGATTCCATTTGGTTATAGTCAATGTGATAAACATACTGATAAGGTGTATATGTCTTACAAATGACAATCTCACCTATCATGGCTGCAAGAACCCCATCTTAGAGAGATATCTTATACAAAAATTCATCGAGATAACCACTTCCAATGAAAATTACCAACCTAGTTGGTGCATGATTAGGGGTGAAATAAAATTCATCATATAGAATCAATACACCTATAACCTCATCGGATTTTAATTACAAGGCCACAACCCCATTTATTTTTAGCTATCATGGACGCGATAAGGCATCATGGATCCCATTATTATTATAGTATTCTTAGCAATGTAAATAATCCCTTATCCATCCAAATAAAAACTAGAAAAGGAAGCTAATCTTATAAGGGGTGATTACTTGTTGAATAAGGCCAAGTATTTGGTAAATGTGTGAAAGGTTTGGATCTACCATATAAACACATTTTCCTTCTGCTAGCCATGAATTCATTTCTAGGGTACTGGCCCGGATTCACAAATGAACATTCCTTGCTCGGAAAATCCATCTATTTTGGAACATGGGCCTAAATCTGACTATCCTAAGGCTTAGAAAGATCTCTAAGTTCACATAATTTCCCTATGACTTATGATACTTAGCTTCTAAAATGTATCAATAAGAGACCTAAATGTCAAAAACTCTTTTTAAAGTGAATCGATGGTGGTCTATAGTAGTTGTCCAAACTCCAATACGAAAAAGAAAATTTTGATCTAGTATTTAATGGAGATAAGAGGTGTTGTAATTATATATTTTCAAGTACTCTCATTCACGATGAAGAGAATATCCCTCTCTAATGGTGGGGTCTTCAAGGGGTTATCCCAACCATTATCGATAGAGACGAACTCATCATACATTTATCTAAGAGGGGGGATCCTGTCCAGTTGGTAGATATCTCAATGGATGATTCCCACCTTTCCATGGAATTGATGAAATTATTTGGTACTAATGATCCCACCAATAATCATCTTTGGAATAAGAATAGCATGTCTATAGAAAATAAATTGGGAAATATTTACTGCTTCATAAATATATACCATGTATAACTGGTCAACGAAATCCAAGCATCATTTCATGACCTAGAATAGAAATTCCCATTTAGAAGAAAATTTACCACCATGATAAATATCTTATTTCAAGCTCTACACACCACCTAGGTTGTTTAGATAAGAGATGAATATACTCGAGTGACTCTGGGAAGTCAGCTAATGATTGAAATCATAAAAATCTTAACCCAAGGGAGATTTTTACAACATGAAATAAAACCCCATAGAGTTTTCTTCGACTGGTTGGCCCTCCACCTAAATTGTCATTTGGATACAATAAAGTGAAGATGAAACCAAACATTATAGTTTATTGATGTCCAAATGAGTAATGATGATGTCATTCAGTAGAATGAAATCGAATAAAAACAACCGGAGAGATAGAGGATAATTCTGAAACTCTAGTGGAAGGGAGAACTTAAAAACATCATTATAAGAATTAAAATAATATTGGGGTCATCATTGTGGTTTCTAGTGATCATGTCCTTTTGATTTCTAGTAGGATAATATCTTTGATGATAAATGGAATTCATCTGAATAGAATTAAGTGGAATATATCAGACATATAACTTAAAATACTTCCAAACAAAATTCATAATCTTGATGAATCATGTTCATCACAAGAATGGAAATGAGATTGAAGAATCAAATTAAGGGATCAAGAATTTCTAGACTCCTAAAGATCTTACAGGTTTCATAAATCTAAAATTCATTGTATAACTGCATGGCTCCATAAAGGACAAGTGATCATGTGTCCATAAAATGGTCACGCGAGAAGCATAATAGCCAAGGGATCATGAGATCAAGAAAACTGATCCTGATAAACCATCATGAAAATAATGTATCCCTATGGCCAAGGTTCAACAAATTACTGAATGAATTTTCATGGTTTGTTTGAGTAGGTTCCTGAACAAAATAAGTCATGTGGGGTATCTCCTGTGAAAAGGGTATCACAGAAAGGTCACACAACTAGGTCTTGTAGAAGAGTCTTGTGATAAAAAAACACAATTCAAGAATGGAAGGAGATATTTATATAAAATTAGTTTCCATTCAATGAATCCCTATTCTCTCCCCAATTAATTTGGAATCCATTAGAATACCAGAGGTCTCCTAAAAGACCTGGTGTCACCCAAGACACTGATTGGTGATAGTGCCAAAAGATCAAGTGGTCATTTATATTCCTCAAAAATAATCCTTGTGTCCACGTATGACTATACTGAGGGGGGTTAGTTGATCCTCACCACATGAGATTAATAAAATTAACAAAGGAATAAATATATGAAAACATGTATTATTTTTCACAAATAGAAAAGGAAAAATATGGTGGTCAAGATCACACGGCACGCATGAACCCCCAAGAGACACACAATCACATGACTATTAGAAGTTCTTGCATACAGTCATGTGCATCGTTTAGAGATCAGATGATCCCTTGAATCCCATTTGTATTGGTCCTTGTTCTCTTATAAAAGCACCCCAAATAATCTGTGATAATGCAGTGTTAGCCAAATAATCTCTCCCTTTTCACACAAATTTTACACCAATTAACACATGGAAAACTGTCCAAAATTCATTGCAAATTAAGGGGAAAATATCCAAAATGTGGGATCCTATTTTGTGTTAAAACTCACAAGATGCATCACTGATGGGGATAATTCTTTTCCTAGACAAAATTCAATAAAACTCATGAGATCTATAAATTTTTAAAATAAATAAATTCAAAAAATAGGTGGAAATGTGGGAGCCTTTTATGGTCATAAAACATCATGCAACGTGTCCCAGTAAATTCACAAGACACCACAAGACCCCAACAACATTTCAACCTCTTATCACGAAAGCCATCTAGCATGTCATCCTAATCACGGGAAGGGAATATAATATGTCTATGTTACCACACACTCCCCCATTGACTCCTTAGGGAAAATTTATTAAATTTTCAATGAAATGGTCTCACATAACCATAGGACCTTTTATTGGTCATGTGATGCATCCCCAATAGGTATATTGATTGTCTACGACAACAAAAATACAATCTCATGTGTTACCAATCCATTGTAAAATAAAATTGAAAAAAAGAGAGAGTCTGGAATCCTCTTGTAGTCACAAAAATTATGAAACACATCCACACTATCCCCATCATGGTCTCACATGACCACTTGAAATGACAATAATATTTTTTGAATGTCCCATGATAAGTCATCCTTATCTCACAAAACGTATGAGACAATTTTACAGGGACAATGTGAAGGAATTTTGATGGGAACCATGTTTTCATGAAGTCCCATAGGCATGTCGATATAGAAATATGAATTTTCCTTAGTATGTATGCATAACTAAACAAAACACCATTAATTAGATAGAAACCATTAGATGGGGCATTGATGGGATGGACACACAGTTTCTGAAAATCATGTGAACACATTGGAGTAACCTATAGCATGACCTCATGATGAAGTTTGAAACCAACATCCTCTACTGGCTCTAGAATGGATTCATGTTCTACAGGATTCAAAAATAGAACAAAAACATGAGTTTTGATGCCTATAAATCCCCACTATAATTTGAAAAAAGTGACCTTTAGCCTTAGAATTATAGATGAAATATTCAAACCTCATGTGGGTGATAGAGTGGATTTCTCAGAGTGGATGATCTCATGACTGGAAAAACATCCCATCATGTAAGATCCTATAATAAACTATTGAAATCATGCATCATACATAAACACATTTTGTGATCACTCATAGATAATAATAAGGACTTTTGGAAGGTCATGTGAAAAACACCCCATAAATTTTCTAAAACAAGTGTGACACAAAATTAGCTAACATTAACTATTCTATGGTATATGTGATAAAAGTATAGATGAAATACTAACATATGGGAGGCTTATGAAAAGTACAGACATGATGATCTTCATGAAATTTAGTTGGACTGCACAGTAAAACATGAGTAAATTTCACCAAGTTCACAAAATTCTACTTTGGTATATTTTTGGACCATGAAATGTCCACTATACATGCCAAATAAAGTAACATGGATCCTATGGGCATGCCACCCATATCTAGAGAATACCACTATATTCACCATCCAAACCTCATGGTGTCCATTATACTTGTTTAAAAACCCATACGCTGACACCCATACATGTCATCTATGTCTTGAGATGACACAAGGGCATGACAACTGGATCTCACAATACCCCTTATTAATTCAATCTAGGTCTCTCAATGACCCTTAAACTTGTCATTATAGATCATGAATCACCATCAATACATGTAATATTGACTCACATGATGACCTCCATTCATGTTTTCTGGATTTCATGATGACACTAGGGAAAGTCCGTTGGATCATTTCATTCCCTCTAAGCATGTCATCTAGAATAATGTGATGGATTCCAAGACACGTTAGTTGGGTGTTGCGATGTCCTCTGAAAAATTTATCCTTGATCATGGAAAAACCCTCAAACATTCCATATAGGTTATGTGATGTCCCTCGGGCAACTCAAATAGATAATGGATTTGTCAGTGTAAATGTCATGCTGACATTCTTCATCATTTCAAGTAGGTAATGAAAGAATGTCGATTACAAAATCAATGCATGTCAGGATGATAAGTAGGACAGGTCAAAAGGGAATCCTAAGACATGATAACCTTGTTTATCCTTATTGTGTAAGACTTAATTATAAGGTTATCCTTAGTGTTTATGGTGTCTATGAGTTTTTCAATAACCAAGATTCATAGGAAACCTCCCTAAGTCTCAAGATATATATTAAACATTCCCATGGATTTACTAGTACATAGGCCTTGCATCCATATGTAACATGACTGATTACATTTTATCTATTGTTCCTCACACAAAAAATAGATCACATGGTCGTAGGGAGTTGAAAATATCTTTTCATCTAAACCATGAATCTCCACAAACCACGTAATTGTCAGCATGTATATCATAATGAGTGGCATGATATAAACATCCCCCATAAAAGGGAATCTATAATGGGGCCAGTACTAAAGGCTTGATAGAACCATGATAATTCTGAATCATATTATTTCCATGATATGTAGGGTGTATCCTTTTAATTCAAACTCAAATTTCTAGTTCCATAGTGCTCACTCTAATGTACATTTTGAATGGAATTAAACTACCTAAATTTAATGAAATAAATTGTTTTTTATTCCTACTATAAGCATGGTACATATGATGCCTCATAATGGATCAATCCCCTCCATGGAATATTAACTTCCTCCATAGATAGAAAAAAATTCTAAAGTGACCAGTTATGATTCTTCAGTAGATAAAAAACTATTCTTTACTAATAAGTGTATTACCATCCTCAGATACATGCATATGGATTCACTAAAATAATCCCATTTTTCTACACATAAAAGGGTTTTACCTATGATAATTTTTAACATAAAATTGATTAACCTATAATCGTTCTTAGGGTAATTGGTACCATGTTGGGATTAGGAAGATATTTTTGATCATTTATTAAATCAATAAGAGAGTCCTGGAAAAAGAAACATTACCCCCCCCCCACCAAATGGTGTAAAGATCCCGACCTACCATTGCCTTAACCAATGTGTATACCTATGTTTCATTAGGTATAAAACCGCAATTAATCACATACCTCTGGGGAGAAAGTATCTACCTTGTTATGGATGGGGGAACCATTGAGATATTCTATTAAGAATGTTAATGGTGAACCAATGTTAATGATTGTAAATGAAATGAACCCCTCACAATCAATGATTGGGAAAAATAAAATCCACCTCACTGAGGGTTCCTGGTTGTCTATTTATCATCAAAACATAGTTTCATTTAAATGATTCAATAAATAGAATTTTTCATAATATCAAGTAATTTAAAAAATACATTATTTTACAGAATCACACATTTCATTAAAAAATTATACACAATGAATTAGATTTATAATTTCAATCATATATAACAGAAGTATAGAAATAAAGAAATTGTATTACAAAAAATATATATGTTAATGAATATTTCCCTAAATTAGGACTATAGAAAAATTTCATTTTAAGGAACCTATAGAGAAAATAAAATGTTAAAGTGGTATATGGTTGACCAACCTAACAATAAAATATATTCTACACTGATGTTTAAAATAAATTCGATAGAAAATAATAAATAAAACAGGGTTTTCCCTTAAATATTAATATGTTATTCAAGAACCATTTTAAATAGATTAATTAAAACTAATATATTTAAATTATACCTATTTGAAAATTGATATAAATAATAAATACCTATATATTTATTAATTTAACAAAAAAGGGTTAAATCCTCATAAAGACATTATTTTCTAAATATAGATTTAAAATATTAACATTATTTTTTTATTTAATATAAACATAAAATCTGTAGATATGAAGTTAAAATTTGTAAATAAATAATCTACAACATGGTGATATGACAGAACAACAAATGTAATATTAAATATTCATGCAGAATTACTAGAAATTAAACTAGTAATTTCATGATAAATGATATTAGATTTTATGCATTATTTTATACTTGTTTATGAAATAATACGAAATATGTATGTTGTCCAATTAAAAATACTTAAAATTTATTATTTAACATCTTATGTTCAATATGATTAGTGTAAGATCATTTTAGAATCCAAACTATCTTTGATTCAACTGAACTTATAGTAGAAAACATGGCCACATAAATAGATTTCAAACATTTATTTTGTTCTATTTTTTAAAATAAATTCTTAGAGATTTTTTAACAATGAGAAAGTGAGTTAAAAATGTAGATGAGCATTCATTAGAGTAATCACCCAAATTCTAAAATAACTCATTTGAAACATGACATACTCAATTGATATATTTTAGAAAAATAACTCTTATTCAACCGTATTTAAAGGATATTATAAACAAAATAATTCTTTTTATACATTAGTTTCATCATAGACATCATTCTATCATATTTCCATTTTTATTAAACAAGTATTGACAGTGTGTCTTTAAGATTAGAATATTATATTTTCATATTTTCATTATATTTTTTAATATCTTCGAAATATGTTTAGACATTTTAATTAAAACTAGAAGCTATACATCCAAATTTTTAATTTTATTTCATGAGATTCTTACATTTATTCTCAGACTTATTCAAATACCCTAATACAGAAATAAATATTCTTTCATGATATTTACAATTTACTTCAAGACAATTTTTAATTCCTTAATTTTTCTTCTTTATGTTTTAATATCATAGATTCACAATTCTTTTTATATTCCCCATTTTAGGGAAAACTAATATTTATATTTTCATATTTATTTTTTAATTTATAATTTTATTTCAGTAATTTATAAAAATAATTTTAAATATCTATATTTTTCAATCATTTTGATATTGTAATTTCTCATTTTCTCATTATCATTAATATGTTGTTTAACACTATAATTCTCATAACTAGAATCATTACATGAACTAGAATCAATTTATTTCTTATTTAGTGCATAAATTATGATAATCATTTGTGGGGTTCAATATAAATGGTTACTAAGGTTACTTATGTTATTTATCATTAAATAATTATTTTTAGGTTCTTTATACTGTGTAAGGAATGAATCAAGTACCACCTAATGTATAATGATCAGACTAAGGTTACCTATTTCTTATTCACCTCCCATGTCACTAATTGATTCAAAGCTATCTAAATAATATTTTTATCTAAAAATGAATTATTTTAATTCAAGATCATATTATAGAAAATAAAATATTATCTCATTCAAATTGTAATCCTTCAAATTATTACTTTCTTTGATTACTAATTTTATTACCTATTATCTTTTGGGAAATTATCTCATTACCTTTTCAACTCAAGTGGTATTGTATTGTGCTTCACTAGGTGTTATAATTCCCTTAGTAATTATTATAAACATGTGAAATATCTAATTCAATGTCTTATCTTTTACCATAACGAAATCCCAGAATCCCAGTATCCAAATGTAGTGAGATATCTTACATGATAAAACATGGCTATAAACACTTTTACATATACCATAGTATAAAGTAGTCATCAATTTATAGTTCAAAATAAAATTATGATATTATTACTAACAATTTCATTTGGTTCAAATTTGGTTAAACCATAGGATTTCTCTATGATTTTCAAATGATCTGAATTTACTTGTTTCATGTATGATTATATTTAGTTATTTCCATATCCATTATAATATTTATGAATATTTCCCATATTCAATGATATTATTCCATATAGGATTATGTCAAGAATATTCACATTTCTCAAAACATAATTTACATATATTATATCCTATAGTATTTCTTATAGTATAAAACTTTAGTCCCATTGATCGAAAAAATTGTCAACATTGGGTGAATTGTCCTTTGAATCATTTTAATGATAATAAATAATAGATTATTATTGAATGAATCAGAAATATAGTAGAATTTTCATAATATAATATAGGACAAGTAAAAAAATTAACCCATTACTTTTATTGCAATTTCCATCACCAAGATCCTACTATACTCTTCATTCCTCTGTGATTATTGAGATGATTGGTACCCTCTTTGAAAAAACAATTGTGTGATAACTTATTTACATGTTATTCCTTCAACAGTATCTGGATTCATGATCAATACAATAATATTTAGAGGATTCATAACATATAACATTATTTTTTTAAGATTCAAATCCTATAATAACCTAACTTTTCTTCACAGTTCATAAATAGTTTGGTGAAAAATTAGTGTGATACTAGTTTTTTAGTGGGTAAAGTATAAACCGAATATTTTGAAGAAAATAGATGATGAAATAATATAAAAAATAAAATTTAAACATAAGTTATTAATTGAGAGTAGGATGTTGATTTTTTTAGATCATAATTTTCTCTAACACTTTTTTAATAGAGAGTCAATTGTAGAATCTACTTTTTTATCGCACCAATCAAATAGAAGTCATAGAAAATCTCAATCATGTGTGGATTATATATTTTTATATCATAGTATTCTAGAGTCTTTATTTAAAGAAAATTTTTCATGGATTATATAACTCAATAATTTTATTTTCATTTTATAAGAGTTTCCTAAACTAATCACCACTATTGAGGTATAAGAAATAAAAATATGGAATCATGTCCTTACCTGTTTTAAAAATCACTTATAATCAATGAATAATTATTACATTTTCTAATTATTTCATTAAACTAAGTAAAAAACAAATAATATTATCTTCATTATATATAAGTTCCTTTTAAATAAACAAAACAATTAAAATTACATTTACATGCATGAAGTAAACAACTATTTAATCTAAATAAATAATATTTAAATTATTAATTCTGAAATTATTTTCATAGTTTTTTTCTATATAAGTACTTATTATATATTTATTAATTTATTCCTATATTTTTTAGAGTAAAAAAATATTCAATATAAATTTATAAAACTTGTAACAAATTATAATATCAAAACATTACAATAGAAGTTAACCTTTACACATAAATGGTATATTTCATTTTGAATAAATAATTTATGAAAAAAAAATTATTTATCAAATATATAATAATAATTTTTTATATATAATTATATTATAAAATAAAAAACAATAGTTTTTATCGGCTGAAAAAATAGAATAAAATAAAACACTGACGATTGCTACCATTATTAGGCCTTACTACGGTTGTTTTAGATGATCTGATACCTTCACTGTTCTATTACAGAAAAGGTATATGATACCAAAAAATAAAATTGACTTCTTCAACAACATGATAATGTTATATTTTTTATTCTAGAAAATATAAAACAGAAGGAGTGTTTTGATAGGTCGAAACACCATTCACATGGATTGATGAGTTGGATTTAAAAGGGGGAATCCGTCATTTGAATATGTCGATATAATCCCATAGCTCATCTCGTATAATAGGATCTTTGGGATTTTGTCTTTTAATAAAATATATATTTTTCAAATTTATGTTGTATTATTATTTTAAAAATATATATATTTCGTAATATTTTTATATATATAACAAAAAAACAAAAAACAAAAAATAAAACAAAACAAAATATTTTATTATAATTACTATTGACTAGATTAGTCGTAACCATATGGATTAGTTTTTTTGAAACCCAAATAGGTTCCTCTTAGAATAAATACAGAGACAAAACTAGTGTAATATCCACCATTTAGATTTTATAAATAATTGATGTTGAGATCTCTTAGAGGTTAATGCTTTTTTCAATCCATGTTTTTCTATAGACTTATCCCAAAATCGTTGCAGTGGTGGTATCGATAATTGGTGTCTAATATTCCCCAAAACATAGGGAAATATTTTAGGGATACTTCTACTGAGAACCCAACACCATCAACATTGTGGTGGATGAAGCCCTTTGGGATAGTGAATCCAATTCAAACATCAAGGTTCATTCTATCTTCTCCTTATGCCTATTTATTTTTCTAACAATCTAGAGTGATTGAGGAAAAATGAATAACCAAGAAAAAGGATTTTGAATCTCTTAAATTCATGAACCAATACAAGGTTAAACATCACTGTTATTATGGAAGCAACTTCTCCCTGAAGTGAGATAAGAAGTTGTTTCTTCTTACAATATTGAAGATTTCTTATGCTCTAGATCAAAATATTCCTCTCATTCTTGAGGATCCTGCTTCAATTTTCAAGACACAACTGATGAATTGATTTATGTTGAGAAGATTCATGGTATAAGGAAGAAATGAGAATATGAGGATGTTTTTAGGACATATACTCAACACATTATGAAATTATATTTATGATTATTTCTTCCAAAAGAATACTACTCAGGATATTTTTTAACAACTCGAATTAAAATACAAAGAGGAGGAGAAAGGTACCAATAAGTTTATAATTTCAAAGTTTATTAACTATAATATTGTTGATAAAAATCTTGTTTTTGAGAAATTTCATGTGCTTCATGTTTTAGAAAATAAGCTTATTTCTCTTAAAATTAATATACCAGAAATTTTTCATGTGGGATATGTTATTTCTAAATGGACACCTATATAGAAATATTTTGGTAAATCACTCATAAAAAAGAGTAATGATATTTATATGGAACAATTGAAAAAAAATATTCATATTGAAGAATAATCCATGTTGATAGATGTGGGTATGGAATCACAATTTTATACTAAGGTTAATTTCATTGAAGGCAAGACACTAAAATACTACTCATTACACGTCAAGAATAAAAGTCAACAATTCCAAAAGCAATAAAATCCTTACAAGAATAAAAGAGAGTGATTTTTCTATGGAAAACTCGGTCATTTTTCAAGGGAGTGTCACTATAGAAAGGAATTAGATAAATCGGATTTTAATATGCTGACTGAATAAAATATAGTCTCAATGATATTCTAATTCAATATGACTTCGATGAAGATGGTATAGTGGTCGTATTTTGGAGTAACAATGCTAGTGTAAAAGGATCATTCGATGGTCAAAATATTTTACTGCTGTACTATCATGAAAGAAGTGAATCTTGGAAAAATGTAATGCATCAATGTTAGAAGAAATGGTAGTATAAAGATATAATTTACTTCCAGGAATATGTTCACACTTCTAAAAGTGTTTTATGCCCCCAAAATTCGAAGGAACATAGTTCTTATTGATCTTCAATTTAAGAAGGGATTTCAAATTTCATTTGAATTTGATAAGGATTATTTTTTCAAAGGGAGGCATTTTTGTAGGGAATGGGTACTCTAATGATTTCATGAATTAATTTTCTATTAACAATATGATGGAATTTTCTGGTTACTTAATTGAATATTCTAATTTTTGACATGATTATTTAGCACATATTGATTAAAATTAATTAAAATTAATGATGAGGTGAGAATTAATTAACATTAGAAAATATTTTGATAAATGTAAAAAATGTGTAGAATATAAAATAGTCAATATTAGTTTTCATACTATTGAAAGAAATACCGATATATTAGATTTAGTGAATTTTGATATTTTTGAATTAAATGTCTTCTTAACCCCTCGAGGAAAAGATATTTTATTACTTTTTTTGATGAATGTAGCAGATATTTACATGTTTATCTTCTTAAAACAAAGGATGAAGCCATTACTATGTTTAAGAAGTATAAATCAGAATTTGAAACCCAATTAAACAAAAAGATTAATGTTTTATTATTAAATAGATGCGGTGAATACTTTTGTGAATGAGTTTAGTGAGTTTTTCAAATAAAATGTTATAATTCACCAACGGATTTGTCCTTACACCACATGAAAAAATGTATTATCTTAAATTAAAAATCTCTCTTTAGTATAAATGGTAAATTTAATAATTATAAAATATAAATCACCATTAGATTTTTGGGGAGAAGCATTATTGAATTGATGCCATATTTATAATAGGATTTCCTCTAAGAAATCTATGGTATCCCCTTATGAAATTTGGAAAGGTAAATGACATAATCATTCTTATTTCAATATGTGGGGGTGTTTATCATGTTATAGAGTTACTGATTCTAAATGAACAAAAATAGGTCATGGAGAAATTAAAGGTGTTTTTGTTTGATATGTAAAAAATCGCCAAGTATATAGAATTATGGATTTGGGAGAGAATATAATTATTAAATAAAGGGATATAGAGTTTTTGGAAAATATGTTTTATAAAGATGTTGTGGATGAAGTTATTATTTATACCCCTAACTCATGTTTTCCATCTAGTTCAAATAAAATAGTTTATAATAATTATGATTCTCAAGTTAAATCTAAACAGAATACAATAATTTGGATGGAGAAACATCTAAATCTAGATTTTATTTCTCCTGATTCCATAATTTTCATTTTTTAATGAGATCAAAATAATCAAATTCTGAATAACTATCCTATTCTATTGATTGTCAAAGATGAACCAAATACATATAAATAGGTTATAACTTCTCAAGATTTTGATTTCTGTAAAGAAGCCATTAATGATGAAATGGATTCCATTATGGGGAAAAATACTTGGGAAATTATGGATTCTCCAAGTGGTTCAAAACCAATTGGTTTTAAATGGGTTTTAGGACTAAATATTATACCAATGGTTACATTCAATATTTTGAAGCTAGATGGGTAGGTAATGTTTTCGCAAAAATGAAAGGGATTGACTATTTTGATACTTATTCCACTATATCTTGAATTATATCAATAAGGATATTACTTTCTTTAGAATTAATTAATTAAATTTATGGTCATCAAATGGATGTCAAAACTGCATTTTAAAATGGAAAATTTAATGAAGTGGTTTAAATGGAACAACCCAAAGAGTTTGTTTCACTATGTAATGAAAGAATTTTTAAAAACAAGTTTAATATCTTTATGGTCCAACAAAATATTTGAAGCAGGGGCATGATAAATTTGATTCAATTATTTTATATAATCGATTTCTGAATAATAATGGGGATAAATGTGTTTATTCAATGTTTCCCAAAGAATATGGAGTTATTTTGTGCCTATATGTAGATAGTATGTTGATTTTTGGAACCAAGAAGATTGGTGTAACTGAGAAAAATAATTATATATATTTTTTGATTAAAATGAATGACCTTAGAGTAGATGATACAATTCTAGGTATTAATGTTAGAAAACATAGTGTGGGGATATTATTTATATCAGTCTCATTACATAGAAAATGTTAAATAAAATTTATTATCTTGGTTTCAAAGATTCCAATACTCTATTTGATTCTAGTGTTACACATTGTATAAATACATGTAGAGTTGTATCACAACTTGAGTATTCTATTGTAATTGGTTCTTTGATGTATGTGATGCATTTCACAAGACCTAGTATTTTATTTTTTGGTATGTAAAATGAGTAGATAAACTAGGAATCCTACTGTGGATCATGGGAAATGTATAATGAGAATGTTTAGACACTTAACAATGACCAGAGTTTTTAAGTCTATACTATAATGATTATTCGGCTGAATTAGAATGATACACTGATGCAATTTGGATTACTAGTATTGGAGATAACCAATACACTAATGAATGAGTTTTTACACTTATAGGTTGTGTTGTTTCATGGGATATCAAGAAACAAACATGACTTTCACATTTAACCATGGAGTCGATGTTTATCACCTTTGTGGTATGTGGGAAGGTAGCTGAATGGATTAAAAATCTCTCATTAGATAATAGATTGTGGCTTAGTCTGATGCCTCCTATCTCTATCAGTTTTGATTGAGAAGAAACATTATCAAGGAAATACAGTTTTACATATAATGGAATGTTTAGACCTATAAGTTTGATACATGATTATGTGTAGTGGTTGTCACGAGATGTAACCACAACAATTATTTATGTGAGATCATGTAAAAACCTTGAAGATCCATTTATAAAATCTCAATTGAGAGAGATTATTTGTGAAACTAATAAAGAAATTGTGTTAAAACCTATAGAATTAGTCATTTCAATAATGGAAACCCAACACTTCTTTTAGGTAGATCCTAATCAATGTGTTTAATCGGTAAAAATAGGTTTCGACAGGGATTGTTGATTTTTACAATTATAGACCCATATTTTTTGTGATAATGTCATCTCCTAATACTAGAGGTTGAGTTATAAACTCTAAAAATATTATGAATCAATGATTTATGTTCTCTAATAATTAAAGCACGTTGTAATATTTTACCAATGTGAACATAGTAGTGGTGCCACATTATATATGAGTTAATGGGTATAATCCTTAGAGAGTTCATGAAAATGATATAAGAACATGGTCTTAAAAGTTCAACAAAATGGGATGTTTGATGAAAGGTCATTATATGTTTGATTTCTCCTGTTAATATTAAAGGTTAATAAGGTTATTGTTTTGATAACATATAAATTGGATAAAAATTGATATATTAATACTAAGTAATGATTTAAATAAATATATTCCTTTATTATGTATAGTGACAAACTTGCGGTGTGGGGAATTAATATTTATAAATAAAATTGGAAGATTGTGATAGATTTTAATCAAAAAATATTAAAAAAGGTTTGTTTTTATTAGAAAAAACACTCTTCACTGGGATTGATGAGGTGGATTTAAAAAGGTTGGAGAATCCCACATTGAAAAGTGAGGATATAATCCCATAGCTCATGTCCTATAAAATGAGTTTTGGATTTTTTCATTTAATAAAAAATATATTTTTCAAAATTATATTAAAATGATTTAAAAGATATATATTTAGTGAAATGTTTTTTTTAAATTCATATATATATTAAAAACAAAAAATAAAAATAAAAATAAAATATTTTATTTTATTTTATTTAAAATGACTAATGACTCGATTATTCGTAACTATAGGGATTCATTCTTTAGAAACCCAAATGGGTACCTCTATTTCAAAAAATTTATAATGAACCGGTGAAACATCCACCATTTTAGTATTATAATTAATTGATGTCAAGATTTCTTAGAGGTTAACATTTTTTCAAAATAGGTTTTTCTCCATATTTCTCCCAGCGTCCGTGCAATTGGGGTTTTGGAAATAGGTGTATGTTATTCCATAAACCTTGGTGAAATTATTGAGAGATACTTCCACTAATAACCATACATCATCAATGTGGGGGTGGATCAAACCCTTTTGGACTGTGAATCAAATTTATGCATCAAAGTTCATTATAACTTCTCTTTATGCCGACATATTTTTCCAACTTCCACCATTATAAATAGAGGACTAATTTTGTGATGTGCTTCCACTAAGAGATGAGTGAGACCATGAAACTCTACTCACCATAGTTCTATGGTAATCATTCTAAATTAGTTGAGTTAATAGATTATTTCCACTATTGGGAATGCTAATATCATAGTATCCATTCTGGATCTATCGCTGATTAGTAAATTAGAGTAATGATGATACCATTAAAGTGATGAGGGAAATTTTTTGGAGTGGTAAATAACATATTATAATTGAGGGGGATTGTAGATATTTTTCATACTAGATGAATAGAAGATTATTTATGAATTTAATACAAGAAAAACTGTATGTTCTTCTATGAATGATGCTTCCAAGAGCTGACGATCTGGTGTTACACTAAATGAAATAGGATGAAAACCACTGGGATGCAATTATTCATGCAATGCAGATACATAGAAGGATTTAAATGGTCTAAAAGAAAGTGTAAAATATTTAAATGTATGGAAAATATTAAACTCACAAATGTGTGCATCCCTTAATGAAAATGAAAACACGTGAATAATAAATGTTATGATTTTGTGTATTTTACGCTATGATTTCATGAAGGTGATGTGTGTTGTGAGTTTTGTTGAATATATTGGTCAAACCATGTGCGAGAAGGACCCAAGAAATAATCACCTTGCAAAAGGGTCACCTCCGTCATTGCATAAATATTGTTCGTATTTTCTAAATCCTTTTAAAGGTTAATTTTGTGATTTTACTAGTTCTATAAGGGTACAAATGTGTTGGTCATTCTGAGATTGTGTAAAGTTTATCTCTTAATTTGCATAATGGTTTGGTTGGGTTTTATTTATTTGCATAGGGGTACGAAAGTGAAAATCTGGATGGGTTTTCCAAGCTCCACCTAAGGGAAACTGGACAACCTAAATGTTAAATTGTACCATTACGTAGTTAATACACATACATAAATGGTATCATTCTAAATGCATAAAAATAATATTTTCATCCATTTTTTAAAATGAATATATACATTTTTTAAATATAATATTTATAAAAATATAAACTAAAAATTAAATTGAAATATAAATAAACAATAACATTTTCTATAAAGAAAAAAAGAGTAAATAACAAAAAATAAAATATTTAATTATATTAATTAAATAAATTTAATTGGAGTGACAAAATTACCCTAAAAATAAATAATAATACAATTTCAATCAAATAACTTCTGAAACTAAATATTAATCAAAAATATAAAAGGATTTAAAATAAATATTTTTAAAGAAAGGGATATTAAATCAATTTAAACAGAAGAATTAAAATTATATACTAATACTCCTTGAACTGTATCACAATACTATGGATGAACTATAAATATGAAGACGAAAAAAGGGAAACCAAATATTTAAGAACCAACTCATATTAGGCCACTATATCTAACTCAAACCTATTCTAACATGGCCAGATTAAAATTCTTGAAACCCTATGGCAATAAGAACCTATCCATCAATAAATACCATTGGGAATGATTTCCCATAAATTACATTAAACATGGTGATAAAAATAAAAAATAATGTTAGTATTCCAAAACAAATACAATTTTATAAAAAAAATTATATTGCTAAACAAGTTCTATGGTACATAAAACAGCCAATGTACTCAATAAATACTAAGAACCAACACGATGTTACATGAAATCTCATAAAAACACCCAACCCCTGCTAATGAAAAAAATCAAATAACACCCTACAGTGACTCTCCAATACATGAATCAGATAATACATAGTTTATATATACCCTATGTTGTATGTGAGTTGTGAGTATGATAACCCTATAATATTCCACCAAGTGTCTCACAAGTAAACTCTATAGAACAAGCCAATTATTCACAAGTAAAAAAAATCATCAGACACATTTCAACACTGTTTTATTCAAAAAATAGATAAAATACAGAATTTAAAAATATATAAATCATTAAAACAACACACTTTGAAAATAGTTTCTATAAACATTCCTAACATGCATTTCAATTATTAATTATAGTGAAATCATTCCCTGGAAACACATTAGTTCTATGATACTAAGGAACCTTGTGAAATTATTGTGATCAATAGCCTATCTTATGTTCAAATTACCATAACAAAACATTACTATGGGGTAAAAATTAACTCATGGGAGTAGATCCTTTCCACAATTTTGGAAACCTGGTGCAGACATTACTTAGTATCATAATTCAATGAGGAATGTATCCATCCATTAGGATGTATCTCAATATCATTTTATATCACTTTTCATTTTACCATATATCAATCATTAAAAGGTAATTTAATCACTTAAAATACTAAAAAATCATTAAAACCATTTCCATGAATGAAACAAATGGGGAAATCCATTTAATTTTTTTTCCAATGATACACTTCTCATCAAAACAATTCACATTCCCTTTTAAAAACCTAATTTGAAACCATTTTTAATATAAATCCATAATTCATTATTTCTGAAAATTTTAGGAACCTAATTCAAAATGCAGTCAAGAAAGGTTCATGAAATAAATTTGAATCCTAAATCTACCAACCATATAAAAACATGGAATTCCATCACTCACACTATATCTAAAAGGAAAGAGAACATGATGGGTAATTAGTAATGAGGATCATGTAGCCATGAATTCTCAAATAAGAATTCTGAATTCAACTTTTCTATAATGTATGGTGTGATAGAAATAATATAACAAAATGATTCCCAAGGCCATCACAATGATCAATCAAGATTTAGAAAAAAAATCAGTTCCATAATGGATCAATAAAATACCAATTATATCATTACACAAACCCTATATCTAGAATAAAAATCCACAAAATGAGTGTATTTTTTATGAATGAAGATAAGTATAAAATATAATTGGTGAATTAAAATGAAATCCAACATAGATTGGAAAAACATTATCAAACAACTAATGTTCATTTTCAGTCCTCCTCAAAGAAGTGAGGGATCATCAAAATATTCATGTAGAATCTACTAGGTTAAAATAAAAATCCACTGGTGTAAGAATGAGTAAGAAATGATGTGTTTTGTTTCCTAAAATAAAAATTTATAATAATTAATTTTCATCGCGTGGTTTGGAGATATGGTTTATCGATAATTGAACCAAATTATATACCCCTTTAAGTGCTAGGGGGTGATCTTAATGACTTGGATACTTGGTCTTGAAAACAATGCACCAAATATATGAAAATACTTTATCCCATATAGAATAGTTTTATGTGAAGGATATATAGATTTTATTAACCAGGAATTTTACTATTCCCCTACTATATGAATCCAATACAAAGAACATAGTTTCTTTAGAAGACCTACCGGGTTTAAATTATCCATCCACCATACATAAAATGAACTAGAAAACAAGAAAACATCCAAATTTCAAAAAAAACCCCAGGGGTATCCCTAAATGAATGATGGTCGAAGAAAAAGGATTTTTGTACCTATTAGAAACATAATGATGTGACAATTCTCCTCAAAATTGTTCATTATGCCACCCAAAGTCCATGTCTATGAAAGTTAGAGCTCAATGACATAAGGTTACTTCTCCCTTATCAATGAATCCAACTCCAATGTCTTCATAAAATCAAAACCAAAATATCATATAACAAGACGTAAATGATTATAAATCCCACATATAACCATCCCATGATAATTAAAAACTCTAAGAGGTTGTTCAGCCATAGATATATCATGTTCATTGTAAAGGCTTCCTAGTTCAAAACATGAGACAACTTCCTCAGATAAATATTTAGCTATGATACATGAATGAAATTGTGGAACATTGACACCAAAGGTGTAAAATTAATTAAATAAACCACAATTCCTATACATTCAAGGATCAAAAATGGTCTTACATACCTATGAGAAAGCGTTGAATGCGTTTAGAGCATTTAGTAACCCATCTAGGGTGATTATTTCTAGAATAGTTGGCCACCATCCAAAAATTACAATGGAAAATGATAGTGATCTTTATAATACTTATACTGGATTTGATAAATCAGTAAAAATTGGTTAATTAACTTGTTAATCATTAATTTCTCATGAACCAAACATATCGCAACCATTGATGTTTCTCCAACCATAGAATTATTTAGTGAACAGTTACATGAATTACCACAAAAATAAAAGAATGTATTCATTTTAATGGATGATTAGTAACTTTTTTATAGGAATAATAAACAATCCCTAAATGGGTATCTCAAGAACCTACGATTTCAAAGACATGGGCATGTAGCATATCATTTAGAAATTTATTATTGGTTTTTCGTTTCCAATTCATTTGGGGATGATATGGCATCCACAACTTAAACTGATAGTTAATTAACTTATGGATTAACCTAAAAATTGACAATTATAGAGAGGGTCTCTATATAAAATAATGGCCATATAAATCCCATGAATCTGTAAAATATCATGTTTTAAAAACATCCCTAGGACATCCACTTTAGTAGTATCACATATCACTATAAATTGATACATGTTTTTAAAATGAAAGATCACCACCAAAATGGTTTTCATACCTTAGGTAGTTCAAGGTAAACTAAAAATTAATTTTATGATGATCTCTACATACTTCTATTTTGGTAAGAGAAATGGATGTGGAAAACTTGATGGATTTTTTTATCAATATTTATTTTTTTTGAATGTGTAACATCAAGACACAATTTATGTTATATCACATTTCATAGAAGACCAGAAAAACAGGCGTCTCGTTTCATATAAAACCCATGAGGAAGTAAGTTGGACATCCAAAAATGAAGGGTGAAAATATAGAAAAAAGTCATTTCTTATAGTTTATGGAACAACATACTAGATTATAAAATAAGGATACCTTCTTTAGAGAGAGACCATTGATATATGTTCTTCCTTCTATCTAATGAATCTATGTTATTCCAATAATCTTAATATTATTGTCTCTCCCAATAAATCTTCTCATGAATAGGGGCTCTAACATTAACAAATTATACATCATTACAGAACTTCTCTCCTCTAAATCCCAATTGCATCTAAGAATGTAGAATCATCATGTTCGATTCGTCTTATTCTTACTTTACTTTATGGGTATAAAGCTCCCTATAGAAAAATATTATTAACACCATTACCCATTCCTGGTGTAATTGATATGTAAAAGATAAATGGATTCATATATTTTACCCATATTCTCTAATATATTTTCAAATCATATTGCAAAAATATAAAACAAAAATTATTATGGTCAAATAAAATAATAAAATTTCCCCATAAAATATAGTGAAACCAACTTCTAAAGGTATTGACCACAACTGCCTGATCCATATAATGAGTAGTATAATTATTCTTTTTAGGAAAAAGACGATGAGGAACATAATACAACACATGATTGTATTTCATAAGGGGTCAATGAAATCATATAAATGAAGAAACATTACAAACTGTGTAGCCCAAACTAGCCTATAGTAAAGTTTGAATTAGTGCTGAGGTAAATTGTCACAATATATCATCAAGTTATGTCAACTACTAAGAGGAACATAAAACATGTATGCTGGAACCACATGGGTCACTACTCTGTAAAATCATAATGTAACTCTGGATTGCCTCTGTTTTCATCCCTCAATCCAAAAAAATAAGAATGAGACAAAAAATAAATTCCCGGACTACCCATGGAAACTCAAGGTTCGGAATGGGTGAGGGTGCATGACGTCCATCCCATACCTACCTATTCAGTCCCAAAAATCCTAATATCTATCTACTGGACACCCCGAATAACAAGGGCCTTCATTATGATACAATTTGTCATGAACCGACCTGGGTTGACCTTGAACCGGTCACCGAGCCGGTCTGCGACATGGCCTGAAGGGCGTTCCCGATCCCCACGGGCTTGAAACCAGTGTCGGGAATCAAAATTTTAATCGTTGGGAATGATTTGGCCCATGAAAAAAACAAATAAAAATAAAACATATAAATGTAAAGATGCGATAAACATAATGCTGGCAGTAGAAAGAAAATAAAACCAAATATACCTCTATGTGACCTTTTAGGTCACCTCTTGACCAAAAGTTGACCTTGCTCTAATAATGAGCAACTCTGCTAAGAAAACCGAAGCAAGGAAACCTATAGCTGAAATGATAAATTTAGTCGTGAGCGTTAAATATTCTCAATAGTTTTTCCAATATAAACCACAGAATCCAGTGTCTATTTTCTCGAAACAATCCATTAACGCATGTTTGAAATAAAATTATAAAATTAGGGTTTTCTCATTTGAAAATAAGGAACAAATTTTTCCAATTTAAAAACTCATCACATGCTACATACCATTTTCTAAAATAATTTTTCATTTTATAAATAAAATCCAAAACAAAATATACCAATGTTTGTCCAGAGTAAAATGAGTATGAGTGAAAGCTGAAAATAAACTATTGAACGAAAATTAAAAAATCAATGAAAATAATCCAATAACCATGTGTGATCCTAAACATCCCTAGATGTCCCCTGGATATACTTGGTTTCTGAACCACCTACCAGCATATGGTGAATATCCAAAGTCTATAACCAACTGGCCGCCCTAACTGACCAATCGAGTGGCAAAGCCCACCTGGCCTAACAACAAATCTAGGGGTACCAACCCGTATAATCGAGGTTGGTCAGAAATCGTCACTCAATCTCTAAAAGATTCCCAAGAACCCATGGTGGTTATAATAGTACAATTTATGTTATAAGGCCTCACACACATCACTCATCTCACCATACTTACCTTCCCCAAATAGAGACGCTTCTTATGCGTTCACCCATAAGAGTTACCCTAGGCAAAAGCATCCCATATACTTATATATATGCAAACATGTCATACACACAAAGTGCCAACCGGACCATCAAATCATTCGATTATCAAAACCACTTTATTAAACACTTGAAGTAAAAAATCGATCCTCTAGTTTTTCATAATCAAATTCCTTTATGAAAACATTGCACAAGCTCTTCTAAAACAACCGTAGACACCACTTTGGTATTTAAAAAGACAAGCGGGCTGTTATGCCCCATAACGCACACAAAATCATTTTACCGCTACCAAAATAGCCTTTACCATTTTTAAAATCATGCCAAAACACATTTTAAAACCACTATAAGTACCCCTTCAAGCTTTAATGTGGACACACATCCCAAAACCCCCTTGACAAACCAAACACATGCCAAAACACTTTTCACCCATGATTTTAATTCCAAGCGTCATTAAATAAATCAGGTATTCATTTGGTAAAACCATTCGAAGGACAAAACAGAGGCTTGCATCTCAATTTCACCGACTCACAAGAGAACGCCATTTTATAAATCATTGCATAACCAAACCCTTTGAAACACTACATCCGCACCTTTTAAAACATAACCCACACCAGGAAGACAACCAAAAGCACTTTTTCAAGACCAATGGACCATGATTTCAAGAAAAATAGTTGTACTCGCCCTTTGAAAATTTATAATGAACAAAACAATTAATTAAAAATATTCGTGAAAAGTTGAGACAATTCATAAAAAAAT
Source organism: Viscum album (assembly GCA_963277665.1). Classification (NCBI taxonomy): domain Eukaryota; kingdom Viridiplantae; phylum Streptophyta; class Magnoliopsida; order Santalales; family Viscaceae; genus Viscum; species Viscum album. Next base: position 70,492,329 of record OY728156.1, on the reverse strand, counting down.
TAATTATCAAACGGAACAATTTATAATCTATTATACAGACAACTGGACAAGTTTACAAACACATTCATAAACATGTAACCAACTTCTAAAAATTTCCATAAATAGGACAATCAAATTATAAATGATTTCAAAAACAAATCAGTTATTTTGCAGAGGTGAAAATCAAGTAAAAGAACCAATTTAAACACACGAGCTTTAAATGGATTTACTTGGAAAAAAAATGTGGATTTTTCTACAACAAGGATGAGCACGGACAAGATGACACTTCAGAAAGAGGGGAATAAATTCCCCATAGATTGACCGCACACCTAATAAATGTGAAAAACGTACGTAGAACAACATCGATGTTAGGGTTTCAACTAAAACAAATAAAAACATCACTGATGAATTAATGGAAAGATCAATTAATAAATAAATGAATAAACAAATTAATTAATTATTGAATCAATATCTAAATATATTAATAAATAAATATACCAAAGGTGAGGAGTTCACGGCATGAGGGGCAGTGCAGGGGGTCCGGGCATCCAAAAACAAAGGGCACAAGGGTTTCAGGTCCCCATGAATAATGGGGGGCTTGTGGCGGTGCTGGATCTGGCCAGAGACGGCTAGGAACGGTTTTGGCAAGGGTGATGGAGGCGAGGTCAAGGTTAGAGGGCCGAAAGGGGGTTGGCTAGTGGCGTAGGGGGGCTTACAGGGAGGGTTGTGGTGCAATGGAAAGGGGTGATGGTGGAGGGGACCTCCAATGTTGAAGGAGAGGCGATGTGGCTCTTACTGGGGTGCGACTGGGAGGTTGAGGGACTATGTGAGTTATGCAGGGGTGAGGCTGGGGATAGGAGAAATCAGGGTTCTATGGGTGTGGTCAGATGGGGTTGGCTGATGGGGTCTGGGACGACAGTGCATACACCAGAGTGCAAGCGGGTTGGTGGCTGGGAGTTGAGGGCGATGGCTGGTGCGATGAGGAAGGGTAGCAAGGGCTGGGGGGATGGGTGCAGTGCAGAGCGGAGCAGAGGTTGAGGGCCCACGGGTGAGTACGGGTGCAAGTGGATGCCGGAGGTAGGAGTGAGAAGGAGGGAAACAAGGAGTTGAGGATGGGGCCGCAGGGGTGAGACCGGCATGCACGGAGGGGGAAAATAATGAGGTGGCACTGTGCGAAATAAACTGGGGGAAAGGGGGGGTGTGGCAGGTAGAATAGGGTTTCATGGTTTTGTTTTCATTTCATTATAGTAATAATAATGATAATACTAAAAATAATAAAATAATAATTATAATAAAGATATTAAAAGTAAAAAAGTTAAAATATCAAAAAAATTCATAGTGAAAATAATAGAAATAAAAATTATAAAAAAAATTACTATAATGACACCTTATTAATAATTATAATAATATAAATAATAATAACACCAAATAAAAATTTGAAACTTTATAATAACTATTAAAATTAAATCTCAATTTATTAATAATTTTATTAATAAAAAAATTACATAACAAAAATATTATAAACCACTTATAATAATAACATTATTAACTACACCATAATTAATTATTATTATTACATTTTAAACGTTTTACTTACTTCATTTGCATAAAAAATTATTTCTCTCGAGCGATGGACACCTTCATGGAAACTGAGCTGATTGCGTGGCTACCGCTCACCGTGTGGTGACCGTACACGATTCCGAAACATGATACAAATATATAAAACATCAAAAATATTTATACCTGCACTCAAACCACACCTTAGGGAGGTTTACCAAATTCATTAAATAATAAAAAAAGAAAAATTAATTAAAAAGTCATAGTACGACAACTTTAAAGTAACAAAAAAAATTCCCAAGACCTTATTAGTCTAGTTCCTTTGGAAACATGGAAACGTGAGCACTAATAAATAAGTGAGCTACATTATCTCCCAATTGGTTTTTCATGACTAACACCATTTTTAGACACATTATACATCATACATATCTTCATAACATGGGAAAGGAAACCAAAAAAATGGGTGAGATCAGATTCTCATTGAGTGTAGGCAAGGGAGTCACTTAAGAATAAACTCGATAATAAGAGTATAAGTACATGAAAAAAACATTATATGATAATTCCCAACATATAAAATATGTCAAAAATGAATCATTCCATTAATCTTTAAAGTTCATAATCCAAGAATCCTAAGGAAATAATGAACGTAATCAATTTAATCATAACAAAGGAATAAAACAAGGAATTTTGGAATACACAAAATCATATAAAATGATTTCTATAATATCCAATGAATCACTTCCATGTCCATCCTGTTAGAATTGGTTCACTCCCAATACAATCTTTGTAGTAATGGTTCACTCCCATGTTCTTATTAATAGCATGAGTTCAGTCCTCATATCATCATCGTAATCATGGTTCACTCCAATGATCATTATAATCTATATCGGGATATATAAATACTTACCCAATGTGTTGGAGGGAGAAATAGATCCCACCCATCTCATAATTAAATCATACATACATGTTCCATAAAAATAATAAATAATAATATCATAACCCAAAAAATGAAATAGGATTGATAATCATGTAATAATATCATATCTTTTGGAAAATAGAGATGTTTCATAATCATATCAACACAGAATAACCCATGAAATGATGTGGGTTTTATAACCATATATTGCGTAAAAGAGTAATAGATTTTGTAAACACCATTCCATAAAATGTAAACCTACCATAGAAATATTATTAATTGAAACTTTTTATCATTCCCCTATAAAAGAATAAGTAACACCAATGGATGTTATATTATATGAAAAATAATTTGGAATGATATTTTCATAACACATCATGATTAAATTATCTGTTCTCATTTTAAATATATTTCATAAAATGTAACACCTTTAGAAAACGAATTTCCCTCAAAAATAATTTTAAAATGTATAAAGAACGACTGGAAATTATTTTCAAATCATTTATTTTGTTATTTATTTTAAAAATATTACAAATTATCCTTTTAAATATATAATGGAAACATCAAGGAAGTTAATGTTTTAAAATTGGTACATGTCGTACAAGGTAAAAATATTATTGTTTTTACATTGTTAAAAGGATAGAAAAATAAAATGTTCTGAAAGTGATAAAAATACACCCTTGAAAAAATTTGTAAAATACAAAAAATGATAAAATGTTTGTTTGATTATCATAATATATTATAATAATATTCTTGGAATCCCTTAATGGAAAGCATGATTTTGAAAGAACGTAGATTTACAACCGAAGAGAGAGGTATGGTCATATTTTATTAAAAAGATTTTCTTAATTATCATAAGTACCAAAGAGTGGAAAAAATTGTAATGATACATGAATAAATCATGACTAACAACTAGAGAAGAAAATTCTAAATTTTTCTTGAAATATTGAACATATGATTTCTTCAATAAAAATGTGATCATAAAAAATCACTGGAAATGATGAGATTGTTTCAATAAATACTTACCACATTGTAACATTCAATCATACTTAATGTGTACAAAAATGAAATTATATGGAGCTTAAAATATCATGAAATAAGTAGATTCATGATATAAAATTTCCAAGTAACTTTATATACCTCATATAAAAATATGGGTGTATAATGTGGCATGCGTCTCAAAGAAGGGAAATTATGACAAAATCAATTTACCGAATTGGTAATGTTTGAAAATTAAACCTTGTGATAGAAAGATAATAAAAAAAATTAAATACCCACAGATTTCATTATAATTGGCATATAATATATTCCATTTTAGTATATACACCACAGAAAAGATTTGATTGGTGAATAAATCATGAATCTCACGGAAATAAAGAGGTGAAATTCCATTAACTTGAGTACGACTTATCTCGTGTGTCATTATATTCCATAGTAATAAACATATGTAAATTAATTAATTGATTCTGTACAATTTTAATGTTTATTATTACTTTTACTTCTCTTATAACTATGTTGTATAGAACTACTTAAACAATTACATTTATGTCATGTGTTTTGACCAAATTTGGTTCTTGTGTTAAACTACCTTTATTGGTCGAATATGGTCAAAGGGGTCATTATATAAATATAAACATAATAATAATCAAGAAATAATTATCATATTTATACATCAATTATACTTTCAAAACTAATCAATAAATATGGTTTGGAAAAACTAGTCGACATTATAATCACGGATTTGGTAGGTTGTACGTACGCATGAGTAACATTTCCATTTCTCTATGATCATTATGAGAATAAGGTAAGTAGAATTAATATTTAAATAATGATAATTATATCATTAATACCATATTATTTATTCATATATTCTTATAAATATAATTCTTTTTATGTAAAAGTAATCACATCACGCTAAAGAGGTGGTAGTCCACACGTCCATAAACGATGTAATCACTTTATATGTGTGTGAAAGTGTAATAAAGAAAATGGTATATATTATATTTATAGGATTTTAATTATTTCATGAATATCATATAGATGTTTTTTGTCACATTTAATTAATTAAAACTACCCACCATACATTACATGTATCGTGTGATCGAATCACATCACTTTTACGAAGCAGTAGTCCACACTTTCATAAAAGATGTTATCATGTTTATAGATAATGTAAACAATAATGTAATGCATTGAAAAATAACTACAAAAGCATAAAGAAATTTTATATATCATATATATCATATATAAATACATTTTCCATCATAATTTCCACCCTTGAAAGGTGGTAATGGAAAATATTAACCATCATTATTTCATGAGGCAATAGTTCGTTGTAAACGAATCGTATGTTATTTACCCATTAGATTGTAGTTTGTGTAAGTGTAGGTTGAACCATTAATATGAAAATAAATAATTATATTGAGTATTCATGGATAGTGGTAGGTGACTTCAATTCAATTCTATATCCTTTAGAAAAGAAAGGAAGAGGCTATTTTTCAAGAAAGTCCAACACGGATTTTGTGATGTTTTTATAAAGAATGGGGATTATTGATCATGGATATATTGGAAAAAAATTATGTGGTATAATAATAAATCATGTTCTAAAAGCATATGGTGTTATCCTGATGGTTTCATGGTGAATTTTCAGGCCATTTCTACCTTCTCTAACTCTAATGATTCCCATATAGTCAGAGTGTTCTCTGATCATTCTCCTCTCCAGGTTAATATGCGATTCAAAAATTATTCTAGTTATAACATTTCCTTTCATATTAAGTTGGGTTACTGATCCAGATTCTCACTGGGTAGTGGATTCTTCAAAGAATATGCTAGTTTCAGGATGTTGTTGGGTGGTCCTTCACAAGAAATTGGGATGCCTCATAAAGGATATTCAAATTTATTCCAAAAACTGAGATCCCTACAATCAAAATTTGAAATCCTAGAATAACGAGGGGTCAAGGATTAATGTTTACCGTGATAATTCATGGGATCCCATATTTTTTTAACTAGAAATCTCAATCAAATCGTTATCTTGAGGATGACCTACATTGTCAGGAGATAATTTCTCAATATTTATCACGAGTCAAATGTCCAAAAAGCAGGGGATAAAAACACGTCTTATTTTCACACTTTCAATAAGGTGAGACATTGCATAATAATGCCAAATATTATTCTAGAGTATGGTTCTTATACTTTATACCATGATGAATATGGAGGTATGAATGTCTTTTATTATACTTTTTTCTTTTAGTATTAGATCCTCTTAGGTGCAATGGATATCCCAAAGGTCCTTTTGAAATCATTTAAACTATCTCTAGTGTGGTTTTAGAGGTGTAAAACTAATTTATGGAAGCTATCCAAGAAGTAAAATAAATCTTATATGATGTTAAATCACTGGACCCATCGATTCCTCCTAGTCTGGACATCATCCATGGAATATTCTTCTCCTTTTATTGGGAGACCATCAAAATCATTTTGATTGATTCAGTGAAGGATATGTTTCGAGGGGGAAACATTACAACAATGGCTACTACGACTTCTCTAGTTCTCATTCCAATGAAGAAATATTAATTTTCATTCACTAATTATTGTCCAATAATTCTATGTAACATCCCTTATAATATCTTCATATTCATTATTAGGATTAGGATGTCCTCTTTCCATAATCAGTGGGATTTAATAGAACAATATGGTTTTATAAAGGGAAGTTTTTTTCAATGGGTGATAGGGGTGGCACAATAAATGATCAATTAAATCAATAAAATATTGTATTTCTCAAATATAGTTATGAAATTGTACTTGGAAAACTCTTATGTCCGTATTTAATGGTCATTTATTATCATTTGTTTGTCTTGCGTAGGATTTTCTAACAAAATGGAATTCCTTTTTAGATGCTTTAACTCTCCATGGAACTCTATTATGCACCTGGGAATGATTTGGGGATTCTTTAAATCGGTTCATGGTCTACAACAAGGTGATCACCTATCACCTAGTTTTTTTTTCATGAAAAACACCATTAGTAATCTCCTTCACAGAATTATTAATTAGGGCATAGTTGGGGAATTTATGTGCTGACTTCAGCCCTCAGTTATTTCTCTCATGATCTTCTTAGACGCCAAAATTATTATTATTAATAGAATAATGTTCTCAGTTAGGGGAATCAATAAAATTATTGTGGTTTATTGTATCTGGATTGGGAACATTATAAATCAAGGGAAGAGAAGCATTTTCTTGTTAAACTAATGTACAAACAATAAAAGTTACTCTATGAAATATATACTAAGAATTATCAAGAAGCCTTTACCTATGGAATACATGGGGGTTCCAATATATTCATAAAAAATTCAACTTCACTATTTGGACTGTATGTTTTAGAAAATATACAACTACATCAACAATTGGATGTTCTACTATCTCTCTTTTGGTGGTAGGATTGTGCTGGCTAATCTTGTTCTCTCATCAATTCCCATGCATGCACTATCTATCAAGGTTCGTAATTCTATCAATTATCATCTCAAAAAAACCTTGTCACTTTTCCTTTGGGATTTCTAGGGTGAGGAAAACTAATATTGGGATGTATGTGAGATATTGTAAATACCCATGATTTTGGCTAGAATTAATGTTGTGGATATCGCTAGCATTGTGTATGCCATGCACACCAAGTTTTCTTCGAAATCTCTGGAGTGTTGTTCACTTTTGGGAATTGTGTCCTAATCTAAGTATGAGACTAATTTTTTTGACCCATGGGGGAGACCCTTACCACAGTGGAGTGAAATTATTCATCTTATATTGGTCTTGTATCCCTATCTGTTCTAGTTAGTTGGTAGAGGGGACCTTTTGTAATGGAATGTTAATTGGGATGGTTATAGAATCATTTTCCAAGGATTCCCAATCATGGGTGTGTCTTTTAATATGGAGATCTAGTATCTATTTATCGTTAAATACACCGTCAATGAAGATCAACATTCCACTTTTGATCCCATCAAGCTCTCATCAGAATAAGATCACATCATTTTCTTAAGATCTGCATTAGGCATCCTATTGTTTAACGAGTCTCAAAAGATTCTCCATTCCTCAGGGGATAATGATTCTTAGGGGAATTCCTATGGATCCAGAAGATACCTAGGAATATGATCTTTCTTATCTAGATTTTTATAAATAATGAAAATCCCACGGATTAAAATATTAATCTCTTGGGCATCCCGATTGATTCTAAATGCAGATGCTATGTAGAACCTTGCAAGGATCCTTCAAGGAACTTTTCATTGTAAGACAATGGGAAAAATAGGATTGGATGTACTTAGGTATATTCTTAGCTTTTTTAGTCTAGGACTATAATAAAAATGTTTTATTGGAAAAATGGATTAATAGTTCAGAAGGTAACTTAACTGAGTAGAAAGATAGAGTCATCTTTATGGTGGTGGTTTTATGGTGTATTTGAGAAGCTAAAAATAAACCTTTCTTCACAAGATCGTCTAACTCTCCTCTAATAGTGATTTTATTACTAAAGGTTTAATTCTGGATTTGGTGAAAACATATAAACATTGGAATTATGTGTTTTCACTTAGTTTCATTAACCATTCTGGTCAATCGCCTTCCAACAACCAAGTTCAATTAGGCCGCCAAATAAAATAGTCCCCTCCCTCTTCAAGTTTCAAGCTTAAAACAAACGAATATTGTAGCATGGGTATGATGATGGGTGGAGGACTGTTTTGTGATTATAGAGGCTCTATTATCATGTCCTTCATGGCCTCATATGGTCTGGGTGACTCATTACAGTTGGATGCATATATCATGCTCTCTAGTTTTCATATCTGATGTATGGAGAAAACATCTTGGACCATTGTTATGATAAACTCTCAGATTATTTTTAATGACATATCTCGGAGCTCCCACATTCCATGGAGTATCTCTTATCATGTTCTAAACTATATAAGAATGATCCATGGAAGGAGTATCATTTTTCACACCTAACATGAGGGGAATAGAGTAAAATACTATTTTTCTTCTAGAGTAACTTGGTAAAAATCACTCATATGCTTCTCTAGTCTTGGCTTTATCCCATTAGAGGGTTTGAACATTATTTTCTATTATGCACTTGGTTTGAATTTTTAAGGCCCCCTTTGTAACCTTTCCCTTTTTGTTATTATGTTATTTCTTTCCATAAATTTTTTAACTCTTTTCTATTTAATAATGATTTCTAATCTCACTTATCCTATATAAATAAATTATATGAACTACTAGTTTTGAATTAAAATTCAGAAAATTTAACAATTCATTAAAAAGTAAAACATCACAGAAAAATACAAAAAATTAAAACTTACAAAATTTTAATTATTTGATTTCAAATATAAATTTTATATTTAAATATAATGTTTATAAATGTTAAAAAATTAAGATTTAAAATTGGTTCTCTATTGAACGGTATTAACATTTCCTCAACAAGAATACCTAGTTTTATTTGTTACATTGGTTTTATTCTAATCTTTTTCTTATCAAATATATTGAATGAATTTTAAAAATATTTTTGTGGATATATAACATATATATTACATTAATATTAATTACTAGTTGTAATTAATTGAATTTATTAGGATTAAAATAATATCATGATCATAATAATAGTTTTCAATAAAAATAATCCCTTTATATTCAATTAATCCTTCTATTCATTTATAAATAATTTAAAACTAATTAATCCATTTTATATTTTTTGAGAACCACATATTAATATAATTTAGTTAATAATATCCACAAAATATAATTTAATGGCTAGGTTATATATAATTATAGTTTTAAAAAATATATTATTTTTTCGTAATACTCGATCTTGTGTATTACAAAGTCATTCAAGGAATGTATGTTTTGTGTGAAATGTAATATTTCCTCAATTATCTATATAGATAATTATAAACATTATATTTTGTGTAGTGCACTATTAACTTGGTGTTTCATATAATGAAATCAAAACTTAGTGCATTAATATATATATATATATAATAACAATTTTCAGTGTTGAATTAAGTAAAAAATATCAAAAATATTATATTAATTCATTAAATTAATAATTTCACAAAATCTAATGGTGTTACAAATATAGTTTTTAAAATATAAAATTATCATGTTAAACATGTTCTATGGTACATAAAATAGAAAATTTACTTAAAACTACTAAGATCCAACTCCATGTTAAATGACATCACATTCAGACTCCTGAAACCTTTTAATGAAAAAATCCATCACCACCATGTGGTTAAATTCCCATACCTACATAAGATTATACATAATAAATATACACAATTTGGTGTAGGTAGGGTGTGGTAAAAAGATCTCTAAAATATCCCACCAAGTGTTTGATAAGTAGACTCTATAGAGTAATCCAATTGTTCACAATTAAAAAAATTAAGGCGTGAGATAAAATTATTCATTGTTTGTTACAAAATATAGATAAAACATCCCATTTCATAATTTAAAATGCATAATAAAAGATTATATTTCAAACCATTTATATAAATATTATTACTATTCATTTCAAGGATTAATAATATTGAAATCAATTCCATGACACACATTATTTATAGGTTAGTGAGTATCCTCCTAAAATTATTGTGATCAAGAGCCTACTATAAGATTTCATTACCTTAACAGAACATTCCTAAGGGTAACAACTTACTCATTGGAGTGAATAATTTCTGAAACATTGGAAACTTGATGCACACATTACCCTAGCAGGATAGTTATTAGGGGAATGTATCCATCTATAAGGATGTATCCCAATATTATTTTAGATCACATTTTTTTTACCATATAATAATCATTAAAATTAAATTTAGTCATTAAAAATACAAATAACATTCTTTAAAACAATTTCCATGAATGAAATTATGGGTGAAATCCTTTTATAAAAATTCTAACAAATCTACAACTTTAATTAAAACCTTGGTCATTCCATTTTCAAAAAACATTTCAAACCCATTTCCAATATAAATACATAATTCATTATTTATAATAATTTTATAAATTAAATTTAAAATGTTGGTAGTAAAGGTTCAACAAACCAATCTGAATCATGAATCCATCAACCTTAAAAAGTACGGAATTCCAACAACCACAAAAGATCTAAAGGAAAGAAAAATTGATTGATATGAAAGAAATGAATATACCTAATCCATGATTTCTAAAATAGGAATTACTAATTGATTATTTAAATAATAAATGGTGATTTAAAAATCACTTACCACAACAATTCCCAAGTTACTCACAATGATCAATGAATATTCATAGAACAAATTTCAATTCCCCAAAGCATATATAGGAAACCTAATTAGATCATTAACCAAACCATATATCTATAATCAGCATCACTAATATGATATTTTGTTAGAGGAAGGAAGATAAATATAGAGTATCACTAAATAATGACAATGAATGACATCATACATTTGAAAAAATATATCAAATATATAATTATCCATTAAAATCCACCACCAATATGTGATGAATCAACAAATTCTACTTTTATAGTTTCCATGGATAAGATAAAAAATTACTAGAGTAAGAGTGAGTAAAAATTTTGTGTTTAGGGTCATAAAATAAAACATTTAGTGTAATAAATTTTCATCACATGGTTTGGTATCATGGTTTAAGAATAATTGAACCAAACTATGTGCCCTTTTCTATGATAATGGAGGATCTTTAAAGTTTGGATACATGGTTTTGAAAAAAAATCACCAACTATATGAAAATCCTATATACTTTGAATCATATATTTTTCAAAAGGATACATAGTTTTTATTAACTATGATATTACTACACAATATGCTATTGGAATTCGACACAAGGTACATTGTTTCTTCAAAAGACATGGAAGGTTTACAATAACCAAGAACCAAACATGAAATGAACTATAAAACACTAAAACATTTAATATTTATACAGAAACACCCTGTTAGGATCCCTAAATGAATGATGGTCAATGAAAATGAATTTTAGTACCTACAAGAAACCCCATTATGTGACAATTCTCAACAAAATAATGATTTATGCCTCCAAAAAGCTATGTTGATGAACATTGGAAATCAAATACATAAGGCCACTTCTTTAAGGACCCAAACTTAAACATTAAATTATCTTGAATTAAACTAATAATTTACATTGAGAATCTTTTCAGGTTTAGAGTTTTAGAGAATTAGGCCATAACTATTAGATAACAACATGAATATTATAATTAGACACTAATACTCAGTACCAATTTTTTCATAAAATAAAAAAATCTAAAAAAGAAACATGTATAGTTCCATGTTTTAGACAGCATGAATTTTTGTTGATCCCATCCTTGAATCTATTCATCTTTAAGTCCTATGGAAAAAATATCAAAAACATGGGCTCACCATAAAAAGAACAGTAAAGGTTATAAAATAAGTAAGGAAAACATTATCCCAACAATGAATATAATCCATGAAACCATACTTTTCAGATCATAACATACCTTATGAAATCATAAGATTTATGAATAACACACAAAAATCACAAATCATAATGGTTATTTATGGAATCCATATCAAAATTAAATTGTATCTATCATAGCTACGTAGGGAGTTACACTTGGAATACCCATCATAGTATATTCCCTAAATCTCTTAGGAGAAACATCACGTTTACCTCCGTCATGTTACCCAATGCATTGGAGAGCTATCTCGGGCTCAACCACCCTAGGTTTATCATGGAACCACCCATATATGTAAACAATTCCCATTAACCATGACATAATCATTACACATAACACAAGTATAATGGAAAGATAAAATTTCCACATTCCACCATATCAATTCAAGATATTGAAGTGAAAATTGCTGTATCAAACCATTTTCAAAAACCATTTAAAAATAGATTTTTTAATCAAAGTGTCCCATACCACATTGATGATTTTAAAGGAATTATCATTTGAAAACATTAATGTCCATATTAATAAATCCTAAAACCCATTTTTAAAACATGGACATTAATGAGAAATATTTATAAGAATAAATCTTTAAAACATCTAAAACGATAATTTAGTTAAAGAGTTTTTAACAAAAAGAGAGACGCTTGAATAAAAATAATTGAAGAATAACTTTTAATCAGATCTATATAATATCATGAGAATAAAGGGATTCATGATATAATATGTCAATGGACAGTATATACACCATATAAGAGGGAATTGAAGCATAACAACAATGAAGTATCAAAGGAAATGTAAATTGAGATGAAATCCACTATAAAGACGGTATCCTTAAATTAAGGATAAATCAATCACATAATTATGTGTGAAAAATATAAATACACCCAATATAAGTGGATATTAAGTTTAAAAAAATCATCGGTCATTCACACATATTCATAGGATGACATAAATAAAAAACGAATATCAACCCAATGAATGGGAATTTGGTTAAGGAGTTCCCTTACCGATTTGGTAACATACCAAACATATGCCACATGAAATAAGGATCATAAAATGAAGATATAAATACTCATAAATGAAATTATATTACACAATGAGTAAAATAATGGGCAGTAAGTACACCACACAAAAGGAGATAGTGGAAAATATTGCATGAATCTCACGAGAATAAAAAGTGAGACGAGACCCTTTACCACGTTGTAATCAACTGAGTCGTATGACCAAAAGTTAATAACCACCAAATAAATCAATTAATAACATTAATATAATGACAATAATGATAATATATATCAAATGGCAGTACAGAATACATCCCATGCAATGAATAAATGGAAAACAATGGAAATCTCATGGAATTTAAAGTGAGATAAGAAAATCCCTTACAAAAACTTGGCACCCTAACAGCGCCACATAAAACATCCAAAAATGGATTGATGAGATCAAATAGGGTCTCTCATCATATGAAAATAAAAATTAATTTAATAGGAATATAAAATAACATCCCAAAACATAAGAAAGATGTTCTTAAAATAAGTGACATAAAAGAGATTACATAAAAGAAAGAGAGAGGTAGGATCCCTTACCTTGTGTCCGACTTGACTCGATCGTTCTTTAATCTCCTAAATAATGAACTAAAGTTAATTTATACTTGATTAAGAACCCTTTTAAAGTTTATTATTACTTTTATATTACTTATTACCATCTTATAAACAATATGTAATCATTTAAGTTAATAAAGTTTGTTTTGTCGACCTTTGGTACTTGAGTCAAAAATTAACTTCTTATAATTACACGTTGTTCGTTTGGTCAAAGGTTCATTATATATAGAACTAAATTAACTATTTATATATCATATATATCATATATATCCAGTATATAAATTTATTTACATAACATTTGGAGGTAAGAAATGAAATGCACCGTTAATGGAGACGGTAAGCCTTACGTACGCATGAACGCTACTTTCATTTATATTTCTTATTTTAATGGAATTAAAACATAATGATACATATGTATATTATAATTACAGTATATTATCATATATAATATCATTAACTCCATCCTTTATAAATCCCACAAAAGGCATTAACGAATCACATCACTTTGAGGGGGCGGTAGTCCACACTTCCTCAAATGAGATTATAGTATTTACCCACTATGGAAACCATTAGGTTTGATATAATTGGGTAGTACATAAGAATAAGGAAATCATAAACATAATATATATCATATATAAATATAGTTCCATCATAATGTCCTCCATGATAGGAGGAAAGATGTAATTGAACAATCATCGTTTCGTGAGGCGTTAGTTTTCCATCCACAGAAACTTTATGTTCTTCATCCATTAGATGGAGGTGTGTGTAAGTGTAGTTCAAATTCTACTAATAAAAACATCCATATATATTTATGATACTGGTGTTCTAACAAATGAACGGAGATAAAAAGAGTTTTGGGGTTGGAGAAGTAAATAAAAGAAAACAATTTAAGAGAAAATGTTACCTTTAATTTGGGCAACTCCCTTTGGCATGAACCAAAGGACTTCTTGAACTACCTTTTGCCTAAGGTAAGGATTTTAGGAGGAGTATAGGGATATAGGGAGCCCTATTTGGCCGAGTTTGGAAGAGCTAAATGGCTTGAGAGGTGTGATGAATTGCATAGAAGTGGTCTCCTTTTATAAGGGACGGGAGGGGATCTTTAGGAAAGTGTGAAACTATTATTTTATTATAAAAATATATTTGGGTTCAAGAAGTACAAAACACATTAACGTCAAATATAATTTGACTCATATTAAAAATAAAATCATACAAAAGGAATTGTACAGGTTTTGGATAATATTTTTATCATTATAATCATATCTATTTAAATCATTTATTAATGAGGTAAATACTGCATCATTATTGTGTCATAAATAATTTAATTTATTTGATTTCTAAAAATTAAATAAAAAATTAACATGATTTAGGAAATCTTATTATCTTTCCAATTAATATTTATAGTCGAAAATTTAATTTATATAAACACTTATAAAAATTAATTTACTAAAAGATATTTTCTTTTGTCATTTTTGCCTTTACTTTAAATTAATTAATCTAAATTGTCATTATCACTCCCATGTGGCTAAAAGGGGTCCCAAAATCTACACAAATACGACCCTAGTTGGACAATACTCATCCAATAAGGTTTGGACAAGTGTTAAGGTAATTTGAATTATTATAATATTCTTTTAACCTTGAATTACGCTATTTACTTTTAACTGTGGTAAATAAAAGTCAAAAGTTACTATTTACCAAAAATTATTTTCATCTTATTGAACCACATTTTACTTATTAATAACAACCATGTATGTCGTATTTTCGAAATTCAATTCCAAAAAGTGGTAAAATTCCATTTAAATAAAAATATCAGTTTTTTTAACTACCACTAAGTGGTTTCACTATTCATCAAAAATTGAAGTTTTTCTGAAAAATACCAAAAATTTATCCTAAGATATATTTGATATTCCAAATAAAAAATTGATGTCTATTTTTACAAATTAAAAACATATAAGTGGAATTAATTAATTTTAAAATTAATTCCCATTTTTAAAACAAATAGCTTGTTTTTAAGAAATAATAACTATCAAAAGATTGATACTTGTTTATGTCCAATTTCAAAGTGAAATTAATTCTAATGACCCAAATTGGATTAAATGGTAAAAATATATTTTAATTTCACTTTAAAACCAATTAATTAGATAATCTAACCACATAAATATACTAGATTATAAGGCACTTTTGAATTAAAATACAATATTTTTCACTATTCATTAAAAATCAACTTTATCAGAAAAATTCCAAAAATTTACACAGAGTAAATTTTTATGTCCCCATTCTAAAGAAGGATTATATTTGTTCATATAGAATGCATTAAAGTGACAAAAACTATATTTAAAAAGGGTTTTCCATTAAAAGGCGGGAAATTGGCCTTTTAATGTAAATTATGCTTAAAATTAGATTCATTCACATTTTAAGCCTCTAACTTTTATTGGATAAATGTAAATACATTTAACAAACATGTATAATCATATTGTAGTTAGTTTTTTTCATTCCCGCCAATACAACATCTAGGAGTTAACTTTCATATAAAATAATATTATTATATTATTAGAGTGCAATGTAAGATTCCAAAGAAACCTGTTGTTGCGTATCGAGTACGCTATCGAACATAGAAACCCCTTTAAAGTAAAATTAATAGTTAATTCTCAAATATTAATAAATATGAAATATGTCTTATTCTTCATTTATTTGGGATGTTACATCCTTCCCCCTTTTGGGAATTGCATCCTCGCAATTTTAAAACTAGGATTGGAAACATCATTAAAAGCCCTACATCGGAAAAAGTGTCAATAAAAAAATTACTTTAAAAATAAAGGAAGAGAAGTACAAAGTTTACTTGAGAGAACATATACTATGATTCCATGAAAACATGGATATAGAGGAGAAAAAAACAATCATGTTATGATGGAGAGTGATAGAAAACATATTTAGGAGAAAGTTAACCACCAGAAAATCACACACATGTGATGGGTTAAACAGTCTTTGATTTCCTAGTAGGAAAAGTTAATAGACAAGGTTTTTGTTTTAAGTTACATGTCATTGAGAAATTTATTTTTTAGCTTAACTAAAAACATGTGGAAACACATTTACTTTTCATTGAGACTTTTATCCTTCACTAGATTTCTAACACAAACTCATATTTCATTCATACGATGAGTATTCAGGATGAATTGTTTACATTAAAAGTGTTATAATCAACTTCGAGAGAATCAAATAGTCCAAAAAAAGATAAACTATATATTTCTCTTGCCTTTAGATATTAACTAAAACCAAAATATTTAGTACAAGATCAGATAATCCCCAAAAAGGATAAAATTTTACATAACGAGAAACTACTATTAATCTCCAAAATTTGTCTTAACGAAACCCGAAGTTCAACAAAGACCATTCAATAAACAATTGTCCCTAAAATTATTCAAAAGTAATCCAAACTAATATTGAAACCCAAATCTCAGAAGGAATTAATCATATAGTCTTCCAACATAAATCTTAACATTTATCTCTAAATAACATCAGTTACTCTTAAAATCTCATATTGAAAAGAAATTAACCTAATCAAATATTATCTACGCTAGGTTAATCATTTCCATATATAACCCAAAATAAACTTATTATGGATTCATAAAATCATATAACTAAAAATAATTATTCAAACTAACCAGGGACTTCACGTAGTCCAGTGGTAGGCGATAAATACTAGTCACACTATGGTTGTGGGTTTGATTCCCATAGCTTCGTCCGAAGTGATGGATTTTCACACGGTCTACGTGTTTTCCCTTCTCAAAAACTATATAATTTTATAACCTTACCAAAATAGATAAATTTATCAAAAATATCCATAACATATTTTACCCACGAAGGTTTTCTAATAACTTTCATTTTGCATCCGAAAAATGCATTAACCTATAATTTCCTCAAATTCAAGTATCATATAAACTGAAATGGTTCTTTATAACTATATCCACAAAACAAAAAATAATTATTCCTTGAATAAAATTTTCATATATCAAACTTCAGGGTTACACATAATATCATCAGTCTTCTAATGTAATCCCATCATCAAAAGAGCCTTAATATTTTTAAGAATTTAACCATCCTAAAATCTACCATAACTCATGAATCCCTTATTTGTAGACCTCTTACTCATTAAATTATCTTCATGATCCCTTAACCATTCTTTACCAAATTAATCTTAAATAATTCTTTCCTACAAACAAAAATCATTAATCATATCCTAAGATTCAATAATATCAAAAAATATGTTAAGAATTAATCCATACCTTTCATTGGTCATTGTCAGTTTCTTCATCCTCAATTGGAAAGGCATTAGGTGTTGGTAAACATATATTTGTACGATCCAAGTGATTCTATTCCCGAAACTTCTTCGTAGGACATGTTTTTGCATAATAACCATGCATTCTACATTTAAAACATTCAATTGATACCTCAGAAAGGACTTGTTTCCCTTTCCTAGAGTCAACTAGATGCTTCCTTTCTCCATGGAAGGTTCTTACTTTATGAACTTCATTAACACATCTATAGAATCTTTCTGTACCTTTGAAACATTTTCATATGTGTTTCTTTCCACATCTTTTACACAATGTTTTTTGAACATACATACCTTTATGATTATTACCCAAAAACCATAGGGATTTGTTTCTCACATATATGATGTCTTATAAAAATCACTAAGGTTCAGGTGCTCAATCATGACTCCAGATATTTGGTTGAGAATAACCAGAAGAGTTCTTATTGCAGCTCCCATATCACTCAGCTACTCGTTTAGAAAACTTTCATAGTTTTCTTCACATCCACTGTTACTTTGGTGCCTACTAGATCCATCTATTTACTATGACCAAAAAGGTCAGTGTGAGTATATTAGTAAAATCATCATATAATATCTTATGTGGAGGGTAAACACTAAGATATACTTATTCATGTTATCTAAAAATCATTCACTTTATAAAAATAAATATGACTCTATCTAAAATCCTAACCATTATGGTAATGTCACTTATGCTTAAATTGTATCCTAACCTTTAAAGTTATCTAAACTGACCTATGATACAAACTACAAGGACCCAAACTTAAACATTACATAATCATGAATTAAATTAATAATTCACATTGAGGATCTTTTCAGGTTTAGAGTTTTAGATTATTACACCATAATTATTACATAACAACTTGAATATTACAAGTAGACACTACAAATCAGTATCCATGTTTTCATAAAATAAAAAAATCTTAAAAAGAAACATGTCTAGTTCCATGTTTTGTACAACATTACTTTTTGTTGATCCCATCCTTGAACCTATTCATCTTTAAGTCCTCTGGAAAACATTTCAAAAACATGGGATGAGCATAAAAAGCTCAGTAAGGGTTATAAAATAAGGAAGGAAAAAATTATCCCAACAATGAATACAATCCATGAAACCATACTTTTCAAATGATAACATACCTTATGAAATCATAAGATTTATGAATAACACACACAAATCAAAAATCATAAAGCTTACTTATGGAATCCATATCAAACATACATTGTAGCTATCACATCAACATAGGGAGTTACACTTGGAATACCCATCTCAGTATATTCCCTAAATCTCTTAGGAGAAACATCATGTTTACCTCCATCACGTTACACAATGAATTGGAGAGCTATCTCAGGCTCACCCGCACAAGGATTATCATAGAACCACCCGTATACATAAACAATTCCCATTAACCATAACATAATCATAGCACATAACACAAGTATAATGGAAATATAAAATTTCAACATTCCACTATATCAATTCAAGATATTGAAGTGAACAATGCTTTATCAATCCATTTTCAAAAACCATTTAAAAACGGATTTTTGAATCAAAGTGCCCCATATCAGTTTGATGCTTTTAAATGAATTATCATTTGAAAATATTAATGTCCATATAAATAAATCCTAAAACCCATTTTTAAAAATGGACATTAATTAGAAATATTTATAAGAATAAATCTTTAAAAAATTTAAAACGATATTTTAGTTAAAGTGTTTTTAACAAAAAGAGAGACGCTTGAATATAAATAATTGAAGAATAACTTTTAATCAGATCTTTATAATATCATGATAATAATGGGATTCATGATATAATATGTCAAAGGATAGTATATACACCATATAAGATTGAATTGGTGTATAATAACAATGAAGTCTCAAAAGGAAATATCAATTGAGATGAAATCCCTTATAAAGATGGTATCCTTAAATTAAAGATAAATCAATAACATAATTATGTGTGAAAAATATAAATACACCCAATATAAGTGTATATTAACTGTAAAACAATAATAGGTCATTCACACATATTCATAGGATGACATAAATAAAAAAAAGAATATCATCCCAAAGAATGGGAATTGGGTTAAAGAGTTCCCTTGCCGATTTGGTAACTTACGAAACATATTCCACATGAAAGAAGGATCATCCAATGAAGATATAAATACTCATAAATGTAATTATATTACATAAAGAGTAAAATCATGGGAAGTATGTACACCACACAAAAGGAGATAGTGGAAAATATTGCATGAGTCTCACGAGAATAGAAAGTGAGACGAAGCCCTTTACCACGTTGAAATCAACTGAGTCGTATGAACAAAAGTTAATAACCACAAAATGAATCATATAATACCATGAATATAATGAGAATAATTATAATATATATCCAATGGAAATACACAATACACCACATGCAACGAATATGTGGCGAACAATGGAAATCTCACGGAATAAAAAGTGAGATAAGAAAATCCCCTACAAAAATTAGGCAGCCTAATGGCGCCACATAAAACTTTCAAAAATGGATTGATGAGATAAAATAGGGTTTATAATCATATGAACATAAAAATTTCAGTATAATGAATATAAAATAACATCCCACAACATAAGAAATAGGTGCTTAAAAGAAGTGACATAAAAGAGATTACTTAAATGAAAGAGAGAGGTAGGATCCCTTACCTAGTGTCCGACTTGACTCGATCATTCATTAATCTCCTGAATAATGAACTAAAGATAATTTATACTTTCTTAATAACCCTTTTAATATTTATTATTCCTTTAATATCACTTATTACCATGTTATAAACATTATGTAATCATTTAAGTTAATAATGTTCGTTTTGTCGATATTTGGTACTTGAGTCAAAAATGGACTTCTTATCATTACACATAGTTCATGTGGTCAAAGGTTAATTATATCTAGAATGAAATTCATTATTTATATATCATATATATCATATATATCTAGTATATACATGTATTTACATAACATTTGGATGTAAGAAATGAAATTCACTGTTCATGGAGACGGTAAGCCGTACGTACGCATGAACGCTACTTTCATTTATATTTCTTATTTTAATGGAATTAAAACATAATGATACATAGGTATATTATAATTCCAGTATAATATGATAAATAATATCATTAAATCCATCCTTTATACATCCCACAAAAGTCATTAACGAATCACATCACTTTGAGAGGCGGTAGTCCGTACTTCCTCAAATGAGATTATCGTATTTACCCACTATGGAAACCATAATGGTTTGATATTATTAGGAATTACAGAAGAATAAGGAAATCATAAAAATAATATATAGCGTATATAAATATAGTTCCATCATAACGGCCTCCATGATAGGAGGTAAGATGTAATTGACAAATCATCGTTTCATGAGGTGTTAGTTTCCCATCCACAGAAACATTTTGTTCTTCATCCATTAGATGGAGGTGTATGTAAGTGTAGTTCGAATCCATCTTATAAAAACTTCCTAGTATATTTAGTATACTGTTTTTGTTACAAAATAAAGGAAATAAAAATATTTTTGGGGTTGGAGAAGTAAATAAAAGAAAACAATTTAAGAGAAACAGTTACCTTTAATTTGGGTAACTCTCTTTGGTTTGAACCAAAGGACTTTTTGAAGTGACTTCTGCCTAAGGTAAGGCATTCAGGAGGAGGAGGTGGATATAGGGAGCCTAACTGGGCAGACTTTGGATTATTCAAACTGCTTGAGATGTGTGAGGAATTGCATAGCAGTGGCCTCCTTTTATTTGGGAGAGGAGGGGCTCTTTAGGAAAGTGTGAAACTATTATTTTATTATAAACTTATCTTCGGATTCAAGAGATCCAAAACACATTAATTTCAAAGATAAGATGACTCGTATTCGAAGTAAAATCACCCAATGGGAATTTTACAGGTTTTGGATAATATTTTAATCATTATAATCTTATCTATTTAAATCATTTATCAATGAGGTAAATATTGCATAATTATTGTGTCATAAATAACTTAATTTATTTGATGTCTAAAAATTATATAGACAAATACCATGATATAGTAAATCTTTTTATCTTTAAAATGAATATTTATAGTTGAAAATTTATTTTATATAAACCCTTATAAAAATTAATTTACTAAAAGATATTTGCTTTTTTCATTTTTCCCTTTACATTAAATTAATTAATCTAAATTGTCATTATTACTCCCATGTGGCTCAAAGGGGTCCCAAAATCGACCCAATGATGGCCATTGTCGGGCACTACTCATCCAATAAGTTTTGGACAAGTGTTAAGTTAATTTGGAATTATTATAATATTATTTTAACCTTGAATTACCCTATTTACCTTTAACTGCGGTAAATAAAAGTCAAAAGTTACTATTCACTAAAAATTATTTTCATCTTATTGAACCACATTTTACTTCTTAATAACAACCATGTATGCCGGATTTTCAAAATTCAATTCACAAATGTGGTAAAATTTCATTTAAATGAAAATATCAGTTTTGTTAGCTACCACTAAGTGGTTTCACTATTCATCAAAAATTGTTGTTTTTCTGAAAAATACCAATAATTCAGCCTAAGATATATTTTATATTCATAATTAAAAATTTATGTCTATTTTTTCGAATTCAAAACATAGAAGTGAAATTAATTAATATTAAAATTAATTCTCGTTGTTTAAACAAATAGCGTGTTTTTAATAAATAATAACTATCAAAAGATTGATACATATTTATGTCAAATTTCAAAGTTAAATCAATTCTAATGACCCAAATTGGATTAAATCGTAAAAATATATGTTAATTTAACATTAAAACCAATTAAAAAGATAATATAACCATATAAATAATTTAGATTAAAAGGAAATTTTGAATTAAAATACAATATTTTTCACTATTCATTAAAAATGAACTTTATCGGAAAAATTCCAAAAATTTACACAAAGTAAATTTTGATGTCCACATTCTAAAGAAGGATTTTATTGGTCATATAGAATTTATTGAAGGTACCAAAAATATATTTAAAAAGGGTTTTCCATTAAAATGCGGTAAATCGGCCTTTTAATGTAAATTATGCTTAAAATTAGATTCATTCACATTTTGAGCCTCTAAATTTTATTGGATAAATGTAAATACATTTAACAAACATGTATAATCATATTTTATTTAGTTTTGTTCATTCCATCCAGTACAACGGCTAGGAGTTAACTACCATTAAAAATAATAATATTATATTATTAGTGTGCAACATAAGATTCCAAATAAACTCGTTGTTGCGTATCAAGTACGCTATCGAAAATAGAAACCCATTTAAAGTAAAATTAATATTTAATTCAAAAATATTAATAAATATGAAATATGTCTTATTCTTCATTTATTTGGGATGTTACAACTTCTCCCTTATCAGACACTCCCACTCTCATGTATCAAAATAATATTAACCATACTACCATATAATATGAACTAATGTCTTAGACATTCCACATATAACCTTCAAATGGGAATTAAGAAATTGAAAAGTCTATTTAGTAATACAAATATCATGTTCTATGTCAAGATATTCTGAATTTCCAACATGGGAAAATTAACACTGATAATTATTAATCTGTGATACATGAATGAAATTGTGGACCATTGACACAATAGGTGTCAAATATAAGAATTACACATTCATTACCAGACTTTCAATGATCCCAAATGGTTATATATACCAAGGAGTGGTACTTCCATTTTATTAGAGAAGTCATTGAACCAACTAGGAATATAATTGAAGGAATATATGGTCACCATCCCAAAATTCTAAAGGAAAATGATAATGATTCACACAACACTTGTACTAGATTTGAACTTACAAAAAATATAGATTAATCAACTGTTTAATAATTTTTTTCTCATGAATTAATCTTCTTACAGTCAATGTAGTTTCACCGACCATAGACTAATAGGGTGAAGTGTTATAAGAATGACCACATAAACTATAGAATGATTCTATTTCAATGGAGGATTTGTAACTTTTTAATATAAAAATTAAATATTCTCCAAATTGGAATCTTAAGAACCATCACTACGAAATACATATTCATGTAACATATAATTTTGAAAGTGATTATCCATTTTTGTTTTTCTATTCATTAGGGGATGATACATCATGTAAAACCTAACCTAAGAGATCATTTCCTCCTCGAGTCCCCTTTAACTGAGATGTAAAGATAGGTTATCTATATGAAACAATTGACATATTAATCCCATGGAAATATAAAATCTCAAACATATAAAACATCCCCCATGAATTTAATATTATTGATGTCACATATCACTATAAATTGAGCCAATTTTTTGAGTGATTTTTCATAACCAAACTAGTTTTTTTACCTCTACAAATTCGAGGTAAAATAACGATGAATTCAATTGAGATATCTTCATACATTCATATTGGTAAGGGTAGAGGCAATGGAAAACTAGATAGATGATTATGGTCATCATATATTTTTTCACATGTAACATCAAAACATAAATTTATCTATATGACAATATATAGAAGACCACCAAAACAAACATTTTTTATAGGACATCTTTGGGGTTACAAGGTGGACATCCCACATTAAATAATGATAATCTCTCAAAATATCGTTCCTTATAGTTGATTTAACATCATACAAGATTTAAAATAAAGGAAAAATTCCTTGGGGAGTGACAATTGATATATGGTCTTCTATCCATATAATAAATCTTTATTATTCCAATACTCTTCATATTATTTTTTCTTTTGATAAATATTATCATGTATATGGGGTTTTAAATTAAAAATATGTGGATCTTTACCAAAATCCACTTTCCTAATTCCTAACTGCATCTAAGAATGCAGTGGCATAATCTTCTATTCATCATATTCTTACTTCACAACATGGAAATAAAAAATCCTTTAAAGAAAATTAGTAATAAAATTAACCTTTCTTAGTTTATATTAAAAATAAAAGATAAATAACTACAAATACTATACCCATCATATCTATCATAAATTCATATCATATTAAGAAATTATTTAACCAAAACTGTTGTTGTCAATGAAAATGATAGTGTTTACCCCAAAAATATAGTGAAACTGAGGTTTAAGGGTATCGAAAAAAAACCATATGATTCAAATCATTTCTATTATGATTATTCTTATGAGGAAATAGATAATAATAACCATAAAACAATACATTTTTATCATTCATAAGGGTTCAACCAAATCCAATAAATAGTGCCTCATAATATACCATGTGTCTATGACCATCCTCTAGTAAATTCTGAATCGGTGTTGTGGAAAATGGTCACCATATCTTATCAAGGGATGTATAAATCTTTTAATCCAATAGGCACATTAGTCCCTTCTAGGTGAGTGTAGTAAAAGGTGAAAAAATCCATGATAAATTCGATTGTGAATAGATGATTGTATCCTTACATACCTATAAATATATGAGTCGCGAAGATATTCCATGGTTAATCCCATTACTCGTTAGCTATCAAATTTTTAGGATCAGTGGAGATAAGACAGTATGGGAATACATGATCAAATAACATGATCTATAGTGTCTAGAATTTTCATTTTGATATTTTTTCATAAATGTGACGATCGCTTAGGAATCTTAAAACATGACTAAAGTGTCATAAATGGTTATCCTTTGTGTCTGAGTACACAAAAATTTCATCCAAAATCACATTAACAAAACATTCAATATGCTGGTTGAAAATATTTTTTATCATCTCTAAAAAGATAACACGATAAATGTTTTCAATAGACTATATCATAAGGCAATTAAAATTTTCATACCTTAACCTATGACTGGTATTAGTAATATTTTATTCCTTGATATTGAGTTGGTGATAACCAGGCTGAATATCATTCATAAAAAAACACTTTTCCCCACTCAATGAATTAAAAACATAATCAATGCATATCAAGGTATATTATTTTCTCTACTACTACTCAATTAATCCTCTAATAGTCAATGTTAAATAGATTTTTCCATAATACATAATGGAAAATAGCATTGGGTTTTCCCAAAGTGAAATAATTAGGTATATAAATCTATTTTCTCTCAAATCATCCAAATTATTTTTATATCATTCAATTCAAATAGAACCATACATTATGATGGATTTTATATCTGTTGTGTTCCCAAAAGTATGTATGTAAAGAACTCCACTCCAATCTTTAGTGGAAAATGAAAAATGTCTTTTGGTAACAAATTTTTAAACTAATTGAATCATGATGGGAGTTAACTGATGAAATACTCATCTCCCAATTTCATTGTGGATGTAAATAAAAACAAACCAAACTCTAGAATATGTTGTCCCACCTTACTATGCCTAATATCCCATTCCCATTGAATCACATAGGAATCCCCATCGGGGGATGTAAATAAAACTCACTGATGAATGAAGTCAATTATTTCTTTATGAGAAACCACCTTGTCTATCCTCATAATAACATTTAATAGTTCCATTATGTGTCCCAAAAAATATAAAACTATCATTATGTCATGTATAAATAATGTTCCTGTGGGACATAATAAACCATGGTCTTTATTGTCTCCTAGAAAAATCCATAACACCATAAAAATGGAATGAGTTCCATTGAAATCTTTAAAATATCTACCCTATGGTTATATATGAAGGAATGAGAATAAATGATTTTAAATAATGTATTCATTAAGGTAGAGAAAACTAAAATGCTAATCTCAATGTCATAGGAACATAAGATATATCTATCGGAGGGTATTCAACTATATGTAATTATGGAATTATAGAGTACCTTAGTTGGTACCCTAGACTACGTGATTCATAAAACTACACCTCATATCCCTTAGTTTACAAAGTTTATATTCCAATGAATATAATAGATATAATTTTATATAAGTTTTCAAATTGACATGACACCCACATGGGTTTCAAATATCTAGATGCATGGGGAAAAGCTCTTTTTGTATCTTGTCTTACCACAACGATAACAAGCCAATCCACGAAACATGGGTCGACGGTGTCATAAGAGGGTGGTGAGAAGAACAATGCTAATTTCCCCATAAAATCTCACTCGAAATCCATTTTACCTTTTATTATCCACTCGAGCTACCATTGGTGGAAAAAGGATTTTATACATCCCAGATATTCCATTTATGTCAGTGTCTACAATTAACACCCTATCAACCACCTCAACCTTGGTTTTCAGGTTTAATATAAATACATATGATTGGATACTAGATCTGAGAAACATATAAACACTATATCCCTTTATCAAAACCTTTTTTAAAACTATAGAAGAATACATGTGGAGATTGGTCTAGAGAATAACATAATAAATTATTGGTTGATTCCATCTATGCCATCTTAAAACTCCATAAACTTTTTTGTGGCCATAAAATCTAGGAAAATTATATTTATTAAAATATCCATAAAGTATTTCCCCTCTAGGAACTTATGTTTCTCTACTAAAACCACCATATCCGACCACATTGTACTCTATTCATCTGGCCTGAAAATGAAAAACCACACCTTTATAAGATTAAAAGTCTACAAGAATTCCAAAAATCTTTCGGTCATTATTAACCAATCCTTCACCACCATGGGATCACTCAACCCTTGGAATGAGGGTAGTTTATTGTGTTAAAAACCATGATATCATTTTCTATACTTGTCCCATATAGAGTACACATCTCCAACGTAAATAAGGGGACATTCCACAACATATTCCATACCTACGATAGTTTTCACAATGACATGGATAACATTCGGGATCAATCAGAGTGTTTACCTATAATGGTTCATCAATATAACCCTCTCTAGGAATTACTGGAAGTCTTTTGGGGGTAATGGAACTATAAATCAATAAAAAAGAAGACAAAAAAATATGAGATCCATGAATCAATTATGATTTATAGTAATTAAGTTCAAACATAATTTAAAAAATATAATAGAATATAAGGTCTAGGATAACAACACCATAAATCTAGGAAATGAATTTTCAAACAATATGTGGTAACTTAGCATTCTTTATGATGACAACTACTCAGTAATTCCGTTGTAACCTGCACCTTATGTCTTCCAATTACAATCTCTTATGTACCATGGAATCTCATAATGAATATCGATAAGGGATTCATGAAAATATTCCTTTGATGCCAATTTTCCTTGAACCAACATGGATTACACAATAGTATATAACCAAGACATGTTCTGACATGGGCCAAATCAGATTCTCGATCCCCACAGGATGGTAACAAGAACTTGTGCATCATGTACTTCCTTTGATAATGATTTTTCCATAATAAACCTAAATAAAGTTGACAGATACACCAGATAATGTTAGTATTCCAAAACTAATATAGTAATAAAAATATATAATGCTTATAGAGAAAAGTTCCAAGACACCTAAAGAATAAATTAACTAATATATAGCCAATACATAAATCCATTTGACATGAAAATACATTCAGAATACCACAACCTAATTTAAAACAAATTTGTCACCCTCTATGGTGAGTTTATCATACCTACATCATATAAAACAAGATCTACATACACCACAAATTGTATGTAGTGTGTGGGGAAAACTGACCAGTAGGATCCCAAAAAAATTATATTATTATATTATATAGAATAAATGAATAATATACATGTATAAAAAAACAAGGCATGTGAAACAATTATATATAGATAGATACAAAATAAGGATATGTCATCCATCTAAAAAAATTTAAAGCAAAACAGAAAACCTATTTTCGAATAAATTCTATAAACATTTTGAACATAATTTGAAAAGATTCCCAACTGAGAAAACAGCTGTATGCCATCTATTAGTTATGGGTTAGTGAGTATCCTAATAAAATTGTTTTTATTGGTGGGTTTCCATGTATGAACATTAAAAAATTTTAAAAGGATTGTGTGGTAAGATATCACATTGGGAAGTGCATCCATTCCACAATATAAGAAATATATCGCACAAATTAGCCTAGCATAATATGTCTATGAGCAGAGAGTTCACCCTTGATGATGAAACCTACATCATAATTGATAGAATTCATGATTACCATGTCACAATAATTTGGGATAATTTCATATTTTAAACCATAAGTAACAATATTTAAACCTATTTCTATGAACAACACTAAGGGATAGAACCATTTCTATAAATATTACTAAAACCAATGTCACGACCCATCCTCGGGGCACGTGCCATGACTACCCCAAGCCTGCCTTCCATAGACCAGGGGCTGGCAACTAGAACCAAGGCGTAAATCCCGGTAAAAAGGGAAGGCATTGCCTTTGTAAAGTAAACAAGCACTAAAGAGTAAGCAAGAAGAAAAGTAAACAATAAGTAAAAACAGAGTACATCTGTAAGTGTGGAAAAGTAAATGGGCCAGTATACAAACCCAAACTGAAAGTAAAGTACAACTCGAAAGGGAAAACAGCAACTGAAAAGTAAAAGCCTCT
The DNA here is from genome assembly GCA_963277665.1 of Viscum album. Lineage (NCBI taxonomy): Eukaryota > Viridiplantae > Streptophyta > Magnoliopsida > Santalales > Viscaceae > Viscum > Viscum album. Next base: position 70,463,034 of record OY728156.1, on the reverse strand, counting down.
ACACTGAGCTGTCCACTAGAAATCCCACCTGAAGGGTGGGTACAGATAGCTCCTCTGCTCCTCGGGTCCCGCTGTATGCTCCGAGCATGTCCCACTCAGTGGTCCACCTCCAGGTACCGTCCTGCTCTGCGAGCCTCAACCACGATCAACGCTGTCTGTCGTCTACAACGAACACAACGTAGTGCGGGCATAGCCCGTGCAGGGGTGAGTATAAGCTACTCAGTAGGCATCCCGAGACCCCTGAAGGTCTCCCAAAATCAACAAAGGATAAACCACAAAAGAAAGATACAATCACGAAGTGACAACCGACACCGCTTAGGTATATGCCCATACATATACCAAAGTCATCAATTTCCAATACGCTCCAACCTCCGAGCCCAAGTACAATTCAGTCCACACAGGAAAGTAAACGTATTCCACAGAGGAAAGCAAAACGTAATCCACATAGGATAGCACAACACAATCCACACAGGAAATCAAAACATAATCCACAAAGGATAGCACAACACGGTCCACACAGGAAAGAAAACAGGATTCAGATCACACAGGTATACTTCTTCGAAAAGGATAGAGATGATCACTGATCCATCTAAGTCGTCGGACCCACAAAGGATCGATAGGTACTAACCCCCGCAAAGACCCACACAGGATCGGACCCACACAGGATCTGTAGGCGCTGGCTCACACAGAACTGCTGACCGCTAACCCACACAGGATCGGACCCACACAGAATCGGTAGCGCTGACCCACATAGGATCGCAGAGTGTTGTAGTCGTCGTCGTCGAATCCATTGAGGATCTCTGCACAGTCGTCGTCGCAGTCACAGTAGCAGTCGCAGCTAGCTCTAGGGTTCCCGCACACAGCAAGCTCTTTCGGGAGGGTCCGCTCCACGAGCCAAGAGGATGATACATCAACTGTCTCATATTCCAGAGTTGATGTATCCAAAAGTTCCGTATCATCAACAGGAACTCAACGTCGCAGACGGCACGTCGATCGGACGCCCGGTCTGAGAGTTATTGGCTTTTTCGTCCCAGGGGCCCGGTTGGTTTTTAAGGCTAAACCAACCCGACCGTACTCCACCTACGTCCAAACCTCGGGATGAGTATGCCAAAAGATCCGTCTCACTATGAGGAACTCAACAAAGTCGACAGCACGTCAATCGGACGTCCGTATCTCAAGATATGAGTGTTTCCGCTCCGAGGGCCCAGTTGGTTTTGTGTACGAACCAACCCAGCTGAACTCAAAGTATTCCGAAACCTTGAGTGCGATATACCGAAACGACCGTCTCATCCCAAGGATCGTGTCACTAATGACGGTGCGTCGATTTGAGGTTCGTAGCCCGAGTTATGGGTAATTGAACCCAAATGGTCCGAAAACGGGGGTTTCGGGCCCGGACCGACCCGGCCCGAGACCCCCCTGTTGGCCCGAACCGGGTCGACCCGCCCCGGACAGGGTCGGCCCGGCCAGGCACGGCATGGCCCGGCTGGGCGCGGCCCGGCCCGGCGCGGCGCGGCCCGGCCTGGCGCGGCTGGGCCCGGTGCGGCGCGGCCTGGCCGACCGGCCAGGCGCCGGTCCGGCTTGGGAAAGCGCGCCCAGCGCGTTGTCTAGCTCAGCCCTTGGCCGATCCGTTTCGGCAAAGGGGGGGTTCCTTCCCCCCTGTGTAACTACGCCCCCCCCCCCCCAAAATTATGGGGGGCCGTTTGAACCGGTCGGGGAAATTTAATTCCCCCAGCCCCTTCCTGTTCCGGTTGGCCCGACCTGGCCAGCTGGCTTCTTCTCAATGGGACTGGCGGTGGCCGGTCCCCTTCCATCTCCATCGCTGACGGCTCGGTTCGGCCGCCGATCACATTGTTCTGCCGCGGCCCGGAACCGTCCGCGGCCCTTGTCGTCCGGCGCGGTGCGACGGCACCACGCCCCTTCTTCGTGGCCCCGCTCCGGTCGCAGCGCCTTCGATTTCCTTCGACGCGGCGTGACGACGTCGTGTTCTTAGACTTCTTTCCACAACGCGGCATGACGGCTTCGCGTAATACTTTCCGTGTGATTCATGCGTGGTGCGACGACACCACCTCATTCCGTTCCATCCACAAAGAATCAAACTTGAACATAGGAGGGGGGTTCGGCCGTGTTTGTGCGGTCCCCCCCCCCTATCGTTAAACGATATCATCTAGTCGAAAATCCACGATAATCAATAAACTAGAATCATCAACGGAAATAATTAAATAAAATAATCCCTTACCTCGGTTTAGGAACGGTGTTCGTCAACGAGCTGCGAAAGACGAGTGTCGCGGAGGTCGGGCGTTGCGGGAGAACGTCGACATCGTGAAGCGAGGATTCGAATTAATTGACGGCGATTTCGTCGCGGAAAACCATCGTGGAAGAGAAGACGCGGAAGAAGAACGTCGCATCACGGATACGGCGTCTCGGAGGAACCATGTTCTTCGGCAGAGAAGTTATTCGTTGAAGAACGGTGTTCTTTGCATTCTTCATCGAGTTTGAAGAAGAAGAAGAAGAAGCTTTCTCAATCCTCTCAAGTTTGCAAAACTCTAACATGATAAAATAAGACCAAGTCTTATTTTATTAACACAACCTACCAGTTGAATTTCAAATGTTTAAAATTCAATAACCACACAAAACTCACCTCATTAAACTTATTACATTTAAGTCATAAGTTATAACTTAGGTTAACAAAATAAAGTGGGAGTTGAGGGGGGTTTTAGAGGATATGAAGGGGTGGGGTTTGTGTGGGCCCCACCACCCTCATATCCTCCGAAGGGAGGTTGGGTGGTTACCCAACTTCCATCAAGAACTAACACTTAGAGTAAAATAATAAAAATTGTAGTGTAATTATAAAATAAACTTCCACAATTTTTATTATCAACACTCGTGCAAACGCAACTCCGGAACAGGAGTTCCTAAGCAATTACCGGCGTTGCCGTTCCATCAGTGCCCTCGGAATTCAATTCTGGGTACTGGTTCAAAATTTAGAAATTCCCGCTCATTCGTTCACTAAACCTACCCGAGCCAAACTTCAAAAATTGATTTCGGGCACACCGGGCCTCGGAATCAGGTGCCGTCAGAAACAGAGTTCTTGTAAAATTCCAAAGTAAATTAATAAAAAAATTCATTGATTTTTACGGGTCTTTATATTACTCCCACCTCAAGGCTTTACATCCCCGTAAATATACATCAAAACTAGGGAAACAAATGAGGGTACTGAGCATGCATCTGAGCCTCCCGCTCCCAAGTGCTCTTCTGAAGGTTCCCGTGCTGCCATATGATGTGCAATAGAGGAATTGACCTTCCACGTAGGACCTTCTCCTGTCGATCCTCGATCTCCATTGGGACCTCTGTAAAAGTCGCCCCATCATCAACATCAAGATCCTCATGGTCAATGATGTGTGTCGGGTCATGCACGTTTCTTCTCAGCTGAGATACGTGGAAGACGTCGTGCACCCGGTTCAACTGAGGAGGTAGAGCTAGACGATAAGCCACCTCGCCAATCTTGCTGAGGACCTGGAATGGTCTGGTGAAGCGCGGAGATAACTTTCCACCTCGGCCAAATATCCATAAACCACATCGAGGTGATACACACAAGAAGACGTGGTCGCCATCCTCGAACTCTAGTGGCCTCCACCTCCTGTCAGGTTATGACTTCTGTCGGCTCTGAGCTGTCCTCATCCGCTCCTGGATGACCTGGACCTTCTCTGTCGTGGCCTGGACTGTCTCTGGTCCCACAAGTGCTGACTCCCCAGGGTCTATCCAGCACAAACGAGATCTGCAAGGTCGACCGTACAACGCCTCTTACGGTGCCATCCCAATGGTGGAGTGGTAGATGTTTTTGTACGCAAACTCCACCAAGGGTAGGTGGTCCTCCCAGCTTCGACCAAAGTCGAGGACACAAGCGTGGAGCATGTCCTCGAGAGTCTGAATGGTCCTCTCCATCTGACCATCCGTCTGAGGGTGAAAGGTTGTGCTCAGACGTAGATGCGTCCCGAACACCTCCTACAATCCCTTCCATAGCCGGGAAGTAAAACGAACATCTCGATCAGAGACGATAGAAGATGGAACACCGTGAATCCATACAATCTTCTGAACGTAATGTCGTCCCATGCTCTCCACTGAGCCCTGATCTCTGATGGGTAAGAAGTGAGCCAACTTGGTGATTCAGTCGACAATCACCCAGATGGAGTCGTCACCTCTGGAAGTGCGTGGAAGTCCAGTCACGAAGTCCATAGATATGCCGTCCCACTTCCACTCCGGAACATCCAAGGGTTGTACCAAGCCTGCTGGTACCTGATGCTCTGCCTTCACCTGCTGGCAGGTGAGGCATCAAGAAACGAACTCTACCACAACCTTCTTCATGCCCGGCCACCAGTGCTGTCGTATGAGATCCTGGTACATCTTCGCCACTCCAGGATGTACCGCCAAAGGATAAGTGTGAAACTCTCTCAGCACCTCCTCCCGTAAAGCAACTGGTACCATGGTACGTCCTCTTAAAAGGATGTCGTTCTCTGCTCCAAAGTAGAAACCATCAGGTGCCTGTCCTGAGGGTATCTGTGCATGTCGTGTCTCACAGTCAGCATCCCCACGCTGTGCCTCTCTGACCTGCTGTAGTAGTGGAGGAGTGACTGTGAGAGACTGAAGGAAGGCTGCTCCATCTCTATCCACGTAGGATATCTGCAAAGAGGCTAGCTGCTCTGTCGCCTCCTCAAGTAGCTGAATGCCCATCCTCCTGCTGAGGGCATCGGCTACTACGTTCCCAATCCCAGGAGTATAGACTATCTCAAAGTCATAGTCCTGGAGGAGATCAAGCCATCACCGTTGTCTCAGGTTCAGGTCCTTCTGCGAGAAGATGTACCTGAGACTCTGATGGTCAGAAAAGACTGTAAAGCGCTCACCCATCATGTAGTGTCGCCATGTCTTCAGAGCGAAGACCACTGCTGCTAACTGCAGGTCATGGGTAGCGTAGTTCTGCTCATGCGGCCTCAACTGTCGTGATCCATAGGCGATCACTGCCCACTCCTGTATCAGAACACATCTGAGTCTGGTCCCTGATGTATCGCAGTAGACTACGTACCCTACTCCCTCCTCAGGAAACCACAAGATAGGTGAGCTGGTCAATCTCTGTCTCAGCTCCTGGAAGCCCTACTGACATCTTTCTGACCACACGAAGGGTTTCCCCTTCTTCGTCAAAGCTGAGAGTGGTGCCGCAACTCTAGAGAATTCTTTCACGAATCTCTAGTAGTATCCAGCTAGTCCCAAGAAACTTCGCACCTCCGTCACGCTCCTGGGTGGCTCCCAAGCTAACACAGCCTCGATCTTCGCAGGATCCACTACAACTCCTGCCTTAGAGATGACGTGCCCCAAGAATTGGACCTCACATATCCAGAACTGACATTTCGAGAGCTTACTATAAAGATGGTTCTCTCAGAGTGTCTCTAGTATAACCTGTAAGTGGTAGGCGTGCTCCTCCTTAGTCGTCGAATAGATCAAAATGTCGTCGATGAAGACCACGACAAATCGATCGAGGTATGGCTGAAAGATCCTGTTCATTAGGTCCATGAACACTACTGGAGAATTGGTTACACCGAATGGCATAACCAAGAACTCATAGTGGCCATACCGACATCTGAAGGCCGTCTTTTGCAATTCCTCATCTCGAACTCTGAGATGATGATAGCCTGACCTGAGGTCTATCTTCGAGAACCACCATGCTCCCTTGAGCTGATAAAAGAGGTCATCAATCCTTGGTAGCGGATACTTGTTCCTCACTGTCACCTGGTTCAGGAGACGATAATCGACACACAGTCGCAAGCTCCCGTCCGCCTTCTTGGCGAACAATATCGGGGAAGCCCAGGGTGAAACAGTGGGTCGGATAAACCCCTTTCCCGGCAAGCCCTCCAACTGTACCCGTAAATCTTGAATCTTGGTGGGGGAATCCGATATGCTGGAGTCGATATCGGGGTTGTCCTGGGGTACAGGTCAATATAAAAGTATACCTATCTGCGAGGACGTAACCCTGGAACGTCGTCGAGGAAAACGTCCGAAAACTGATCCACCACTACAGGAAAACCAGGACTCCGCACGTCAACTAATCCTAGCATGAGGCTATCCAACTGATGAGTGATGGGTTTTCCTCTCCTCTGCGGAAGTCCATCCTGTGCTGCAAAGGCTCCCTTCTCACCGGTGAAGGTGAACCTGCTCCCGTCGGTGCGTACACATCGCACCTTGCGCCTAAAACAGTTAATCTGTGCATGGACCGTAGATAACCAATCCATGCCCAAGATGACGTAAAAAGGCCTCGACGCCGCTACAAGAAGATCCCAGTCGAAGCACTCGCCTCCTAGAGTAAGCTCAAACTTCCGGAACCAGTGTGTAATCGTCGAGTCTGCTCCCGTAGGAGTCTCTAGCCGTAAGGATCGAGCCAAAGGCTCTGTCGGAATCTCTGAGCTCCGAACAAGGGCAGAGGATATGAAAGAGTGACTCGCTCCTGTGTCTATAAGTACTGTAGAAAGGGGGGAATAGACACAGATAGTACCTCGAATCATCTCTGGCATGCCGTGGTCGTAGGCCTCTGTTTCCTGGAGTTGTTCATGTCTCTGCCCGCCAGCTCCCAGTGGTCGGGGTGGACCTCTTGGTGGTGGTGGTGGTAGAGCCTCAAAGCGTCACCCACCACCTGCTGCTCGGCCAGCTCCTCTGCCTCGTCTGCCTCCTCCCTGTGGACCGCCATGGTCAACCCTATGCCTCTGCCTTGGTGGTCCCCCAACCGTCTGCTGCTCCTCGGCACGGCGGGTCGGGAAGTCAGGAGCCATGTGGCCCTGCCCGCCGCACGAGTAGCACTGTCTGCCTCTCGAAAGACTGGCTCCACGTTGTGTGCCCCGCACTACTGAGCCAGTGTCCTGAGGTCGTCTGCCTGAGGGTCTGGTCTGCCTAGACCCCTGAGTCATCCGTCGACTGCATCCTGCAGAAGACTCTACCACGTGCCGCCCTGCGGTGGGTCTCGACACTTATGTAGACTCAGCAAGAAAGCTCTTGATCAAAAGGGCCTGCTCCAGTACTCCCGTCTGAGTTGGTATGCTGAGGGAGATCAGCGATGCCCGGATCTCCTGTCTCAATCCATGCTCGAAGGTCCGGGCCAGAAAGAATGGGTCTCGTACCATGTCGGTCGAGTAGCGCGAGAGATCTTTAAATCTTGCTGAGTACTGGGCGACCGTCATGATGCCCTACTGCAGATGAAGAAGCTCCTGAATGCGCACCACACGGAGAGTGGCTGGGGCGAACTCCGAGCAGAAGAGGCTCTCAAAGTCCATCCAAAGTAGAGATTCCTCATCATGAACCCGGAGCATCAAACTCCACCATCGGCCCGCTGCTGCGTGCAGTAGGCTCACAGCCAGGATCACCATGAGGTATGCTGGTGTCATCACTAGCTTGAAAACTCGTACCACTACCTCCAGCCAGTCCTCGGCTGCCTGGGGGTCCGTCTCCCCGCGGAACCTAGGCGGTCGCTGGTGCTGGAACTCATGGAGTGCACTAATGCGACGTGCATCATCCGCGACTGGTGCTGGAAGCATCGGTGGCTCGGCGGGTAGAGCTACCGCCGGTGCCACTGCTGACAAAGGGCCCTGCACTAAGGCCCCGTCGCTCGGTGGGCTGTCGTCACGCTCGACTCTCGGAACCCTAGCTGGTTGCCGTCGTGGGGCCATCCTGAAAAGGAAACAGGTGCGCCACGGTCAGAATAGTATACCTGGTGAGCTGATACAAAGTAATCACAAAGAAAACTTGAAACACACAGGAAATCAATGTTTTCGTGCATTAAGTCGGAAATCAGAAGTCAGGGTCCTGGTGTACGGATACGTCGACCGCCGCACCAACACTGGACTCCCTGGAATGATAACCACACTCAATACGCTAAACACTATTGCTTCACATAGAAAATATCAGAGTTCGCAGTAGAACCAAACTCCTCTGATACCAATTTGTCACGACCCATCCTCGGGGCCCGTGCCGTGACTACCCCAAGCCCGACTTCCATAGGCTAGGGGCTGGCGACTAGCACCAAGGCGTAAATCCCGGTAAAAAGGGAAGGCATTGCCTTTATAAAGTAAACAAGCACCACAGAGTAAGCAATCGGAAAAGTAAACACTTAGTAAAAACAGAGTACATCTGTAAGTGCGGAAAACTAAATGGTCCAGTATACAAACCCAAACTGAAAGTAAAGTACAACTCGAAACGGAAAACAGAAACTGAAAAGTAAAAGCCACTACACCGAGCTGTCCATTGGAAATCCCACCTGAAGGGCGGGTACAGATAACTCCTCTGCTCCTCGGGTCCCGCCGTCCGCTCCGAGCACGTCCCGCCCAGTGGTCCTCCTCTAGGTATCGTCCTGCTCTATGAGCCTTAACCACGATCAATGATGTCCGTCGTCTGCAACCAACACAACGTAGTGCGGGCATAGCCCGTGCAGGGGTGATTATAAGCTACTCAGTAGGGACCCTGAGACCCCTGAAGGTCTCCCAAAATCCACAAAGGATAAACCACAAAGGAAAGATACAATCACGAAGTGACAACAGACACTGCTTAGGTATATTCCCATACATATACCTAAGTCATCAATTTCCAATACGCTCCAACATCCGAGCCCAAGTACAACTCAGTCCACACAGGAAAGTATACGTATTTCACACAGGAAAGAAAAACGTAATCCACACATGATAGCACAACACAATCCACACAGGAAAGAAAAATGTAATCCACACAAGATATCACAACACAATCCACATAGGAAAGCAAATAGGATTCAGCTCACACAGGTATACTTCTTCGAAGACGATAGAGATGATCACTGATCCATCTAAGTCATCGGACCCACAAAGGATCGATAGGTACTAACCCCCGCAAAGACCCACACAGGATCGGACCCACACAGGATCTGTAGGCGCTGACTCACACAGAACCGCTGAGCACTGACCCACAAAGGATCGGACCCACACAGGATCGGTAGCACTGATCCACATAGGATCGTTGAGTGTTGTATTCGTCGTCGTTGAATCAACTGAGGATCTCTGCACAGTCGTCGTCGCAGTTCTAGTAGCAGTCGCATCCAGCTCTAGGGTTCCCGCACACAGCAAGCTCGTTTGGGAGGGTCCGCTCAATGAGCCGAGAGGCTGATACATCAACTGTCACATAGTCCAGAGTTGATGTATCCAAATGTTCCATATCGTCAATAGGAACTCAACGTCACAGACGACGCGTCGATCGGAAGACCGGTCTGAGAGTTATTGGCGTTTTCGTCCCAGGGGCCCGGTTGGTTTTTAAGGCAAAACCAACCCGACCGTACTCCAACTACATCCAAACCTTGGGCGGAGTATTCCAAAAGATCCATCTCACTAAGAGTAACTCAAAAAAGTCGACGACACGTCAATCGGACGTCCGTAACTCAAGATATGAGTGTTTCTGCTCCGAGGGCCCGGTTGGTTTCGTGTACGAACCAACCCGGCCGAACACAAAGTATTCCGAAACCTTGAGTGCAATATACCGAAACGACCGTCTCGTCCCAAGGACCGTGTCGCCACTGACGGAGCATCGATCGGAGGTCTGTATCCTGAGTTATGGGAAAATAAACCCAAATAGTCCGAAAAAGGGGGTTTCGGGCCCGGACCGACCCGGCCCGAGACCCCCCGGTTGGCCCGAACCGGGTCGACCTTCCCCGGATAGGGTCGGCCCGGCCCAGCACGGCCCGGTGGGGCCCAGCGGGGCCCAGCCCGGCCAGGCGCCGGTCCGGCTGGGGACAGCGCGCCCAACGCGCTGTCTGGCTCAGCTCCTGGCCGAGCCGTTTCGGTAAAGGGGGGGCACCTTCCCCCCTGTGTAATCGCCCCCCCCCCCCCCCCCCCCACAAATTATGGGGGTCCGTTTTGAACCGGCCCGGGGAATTTATTTCCCCCGGCCCCTTCCCTTTCCGGCCGGCTTCTTCTCAACGGGACCGGCGGTGGCTGGTCCCCTTCCAGCTCCGTCGCCGGCGGCCCGGTTTGGCCGCCGGTCACCTTGTTCCGCCGCAGCCCGGAACCGGCCGCGGCCCTTGTCGTCTGGCGCGGTGCGATAGCACCGCGTCCCTTCGCCACGGCCCCACTCCGGCCGCGGCGCCTTCTATTTCCTTCGACGCGGCGTGACAGCGTCGCGTTCTTAGACTTCTTTCCACGACGTGGCGCGACGGCGTCGCGTAATACTTTCCGTGTGATTCTGGCGTGGTGCGATGACACCACGCCATTCCGTTCCATCCACAAAGAATCAAACTTTAACAAAGGAGCGGGGTTCGGCCGTTTTTATGAGGTCCCCCCACCCTCTCATTAAATGATAACATCTAGTCGAAAATCCATGATAATCGATAAACTAGAATCATCAACGGAAATAATTAAATAAAATAATCCCCTACCTCGGTTTAGGAACGGTTTTCGTCAACGAGCCGCGGTAGACGAGAATCGCGGAGGTCGGGCGTCGTGGGAGAACATCGACGTCGCGAAGCGAGGATTCGATGTCGTTGAAGGTTATTTCGTCGCGGAAAACCGTCGCGAAAGAGACGATGCGGAAGAAGAATGTCGCGTCGCGGATACGGAGTCGCGGAGGAACTGTGTTCTTCGGCGGAGAAGTTCTTCGTTGAAGAACGATGTTCTTCGCATTCTTCGTCGAGGTTGAAGAAGAAGAAGAAGATTCTTTCTCAATCCTCTCAAGGTTGAAAAACTCTAACATAATAAAATAAGAACAAGTCTTATTTTATTAACACAACCTACCAATTGAATTTCAAAAGTTTGAAATTCAATAACCACACACAACTCACCTCATTAAACTTATTACATTTAAGTCATAAGTTATAACTTAGGTTAGCAAAATATAGTGGGAGTTGAGGGGGTTTTAGATGATTTGAAGGGGTGGGGTTCGTGTGGGCCCCACCACCCTCATAACCTCCCAAGGGAGGTTGGGTGGTTACCCAACTTCCATCAAGAACAAACACTTAGAGTAAAATAATAAAAATTGTAGTGGAATTATAAAATAAACTTCCACAATTTTTATTATCAACACTCGTGCAAACGCAACTCTGGAACAGGAGTTCCTAAGCAATTACCGGTGCTGTGGTTCCATCGGTGCCCTTGGAATTCGATTCCGGGTACCGGTTCAAAAGTTAGAAATTCCCGCTCGTTCGTTCACTAAACGTACCCGAGCTAAACTTTGGAAATTGATCCCGGGCACACCGGGCCTCGGAATCAGGTGCCGTCACAAACCGAGCTCTTGTAAAATTCCAAAGAAAATTAAGAAAAAATTTCCCTTGATTTTTACGGGTCTTTACAACCAAACATTCCATAAAAACATTTATCATGACCTTTTAAAAATTATTTCATGTCTATTTCAAAAATAATGAAATATGTCATGCATTTTAACAATTTTAGAAACAATTTCAAGTAAAAATCATGAACTGTTTGTGGAATAAAGTTGTATCAAGAATATATCTAACTCAAAACACTTAGAAGTCCAACACATGCATAAGATCTACAACCTATGACAATTTTAGGGTTCATGAATATAATGAATAACTATAAGACATGAATTATTAAATAATATTCCCTAATTAAACATTAATAGAATGAATAAGAGAGATATGTTACTTACCACAATGATTCTCAAAGAATACACAAGGTCAATTATTATCTGGACAACGATGCTCAATTCAACAATGAATCTATATGAAACCCAATTAGATTATTAAAAAAAAATATATCTTGCAGCAAATTATCTAATATAAGGTTCGATATGAGTAATGAATTGTGTTAATATAAAATCAATTTTGAACAATAAGGAACCGGAACATACCATTGAAAAACAAGATATGAAACATTATGTTCCATCAAAATCCTCTACTGAGGGGTAATTAATCTCTAAAATCTCCTTGTACAACATCAAATTTTGATTTATATGTAGATAATAGAGGATGAAAAGGAGAAACAGATAGATTTTAGAGTTTAAAATAAAAAATCTAATGATAAATTCATGTAACATTGTTTGGATACATGGGTATTAAAATTATAAACCAAACCATACACACATTTATGTGATACCAGAGGAGATACATGATTTTATCCACACAGTTAGAAAAAATATTCACAAAAAATGTTATAATATTTTTTTGAAGTTTCATAGGTTGATTGAAAAGTAAAATAGTTTTTACTAATAGTGCATCAATCCATAGACTATCCTCTTGGACTCCAAAAACATGTACATGGATTCATGGGTTGACCTAAACAATTTTAACTAACTATAAAAAATAAGGAAAATGACCAAAAACTCTATAATTTTCAAAAAGTCACCAAAAAACCATGAATATACCAAATTTAAAGACAGTTAAATAAAACAGATGTGAATTCAGGTATATAATATAAAGATGTTTCATGAAATATTACTAAAATGGAATCACCCTCATTAGTTTTATTGTATGAAATATAATTTCAAATGATTAATTTTATATAGAAGAAGGAATGAAATGATGAAAAAATTTACAAAATATATTTCTCATCTAAATGAATATATTTCTCATTCAGTAATGTAGTATAATATATAACATATTGATGTTACCCAATCATTTCATAAATACATATTTCATAGTTTTAGATAAATATTCATTACAAAAGAATATAATCCCCACAATAACTATAATGGTTTATTGTATTTGGATATTAGACCAATAAAAATATTATTTTTTAAAATTATTCATCATCTCCCATAATATTCTTTGCGATTTTTATCCTTAAAAAATTAACATAGTTAAAACCTTTCTTCTATATATATGGAATGGAAATATAAATAATGGTGATATTAGATTCTCAGTAAGGGTAAACATGGGATATATAAATCAATGATCATATCAAAGCATAAGATCAGCATAATGGTTTTAGATCCTGACCATAACATAAAATGATCAAAATATTCAGTCATATGGTATAAACAATATTTTTTTAATATAACGTTATCATTTCAAAATACATGATTCATATGACTAAGAAAACATCATAAATAAATCATAAAGATTATGTTCAGACCATAATCATTTGAACATCTCAACAAAATAGTGGCACCGCCATAGACATACAACCCATTTAATATGTATTGGATAACTATTCATACTATCAAATAATATTTGATTTGTCATAAAATCATGTTTCCCATATCATAGAGAATTCGGAATCACCGTCTATTTCTCATAGTGTATTAAAAATCCTTACATGTTTCCACTATTAGATTGACTAAATAATCTTAATTAAAATAATTAATTCATGAGATATAAATATTTAATCAATGTATTGGAATATTATGTTTTCTAGGTGCACCCAAAACATTATGTATACTATAAATATGTTTTATACAATATTATATTCAATATGATTCAGATCATGGGTTTAAACCCCATGGAAATGGAAATTTCATAATGAAGAAGTGAAAATTTAGTATAATGGATCAGATGAAAGTGTTCAATGTACATACCATCATAACCTCAAATAATCAGTGAAAAACATAGACATAAATACCATTAATCAAGTTATTCTCAATCAGCTATGTATCATTTGGGAATAAAAAGGGAAAAATCTTTATTTTATCCTATTAACCCCATTTTTTACATTTCCATATTTTCAAGGGTGACATCCCTACCTCCATTTAGGAGTAACCTAATAGACAGCTCGATCATTCATGATCATGATTGTATTGTCCTTAAACTCAATTTCAAATTTTTTATTCACGGTTACTTATTTCTCAGATTTTTATCCTCCAATATCAGAATCATTTCTCAAAGAAGATATTTTATCAATGATCACATGCCCAAATTCCACTAGTTTTTACTTTTTTATAAGCTCATTGTCCATAGTTTTCTCAGGTACAACCATGTTGATTTTATTTAGTATCCTCTTCTCCATGTTTACCATTAATAATTCCACCAAAAGAGCTAAATAATCAACCCCACCTACAATATATTATTTAGGGAAAATATCATTTAACGATGGAGAAATTCTATCCCCCCAGAATGATTCTTATTAAAATGTACACCCTAAATATTCTTGATACATTATTTATAGAAATCCCCAAATTTATAGGTGATAATTGAATCCAGAATAATGAAGAAGTTTGGGGGTCATTTATTATAGTCTTCCCATTGTATCTATCCAAACCACTTACCTAACATTCAATAAGATCAATATCAACTTCTATAGAATAATTATCAAATTTCACCATTTTAATAGATTAATATACTCTAACCTAAATGTAATGTTCATTCTCATTAGGGGAACCCACCTTCTCTTCCACTAGATTTGAAAAACTATAGTTATAACATTGAATATATTCCTCCCAAATTGGGATCTATCTTAGTAGATAACACTAATGTTTCTATATTCCTATCCCTAACACCACACATTTCTTTATCTCCCTGAACATGTGAATCTTCTTTTTAATTCAGATTAATAGACTCCTTTTTATTATTATTCTTTTAAATAAATTTAAAATAAAATGAGTTATGTTCCACATTACCGATAGAAGAAAAATAATATTCATTAAAATAAGTAGGTTCTCCTACATCATTATATTCAAAATGCATAGATTCATTACAATCACTCATATCTCCCCAATTCAATCACTACATGTCCTATTCACGTATTTTAACAGTATGTGTGTCTATATTTTCTCGAAAATATGTTCCATACATATAACCAATAACTGCATTATAAAAAGAAAAATAATAATTTTAGAACATGTTCAAAGTCATCCCTATTCCCCCTGATTATTTTAATCCATTAAGAAGTTTTACATGTTAATAATCCATTCATCATATCATCATAACATTACTTATGAAAAGTAAAATAGATTATGAACCATAAATAATTTCAATATAGTGAAATTTTTTCAAAATTGAATAGGTTTCATAAAAATATATCATCATAATCATAATCCATCCATGGAAATAATAATGATGGAATTTATTCATCATATCCCCAATCAATTATATATAACATCGTGTAATGTTTTCATCGATTGAAAATATATTTAAAATATCAGTATAATATTTCTTGTGGGAAACACCATTTTAAATTTAATAATTTATATTTGAAATTATAAAATTTATAATATATTATGGAAAATAAATTATCTTAATATTTAAAAGGAAAAAAAGGAAACATTTAAATAATTAGGATAAAATTATTTTGTAAAATTAAGTTCATTTAATTATCTATATAAAAGAATTCTATTCACACCTTCGTTAAAAAGTACTAATATTTGAAAACTAAAAGAAGATTCAAAAAATAATTTTGCATAAAAAATTCAATAATGAAATTAAAAATGCATTTCAAAAAATTAAAAATCATTCTTGATATCATTTTAGATAATACTTATATGGAAAAAATGTTTTCCGACCAATATAGTTGAAATAAGTACAGCTTTTCATAAAATCATTTTATGTAATATTTGGAGAACCTAAGTTAGGGAGAAAATACTTAAATATTTGAACAAATAAATGACCAAATTTTAGGAAAACAATGTGGTTTTTAGATAATTATGATCAAATATATTCAATGTAACTTCATTTATAAGAAATCTCTATAAAATATGAATGGAACATGAATAACTCGCCTTATATCTTGTCTCTCGTCATATACTTTTAAAAATCATGTATAATAAATATATAGTTTTTACAAATGTACTCTCGAACAATATTCACATATATATAAAATCTACTTATATCATATTATCACATTTTTATTAAAAAATTTATATGAAAATCATTGTTTTATGCGATAACTTCTATGTTTATCCTTCTTGTTCTGGTTTAGTAGTCTCAGTCCTTATACTTTGATCACTATTAAATTATTATAGAAATATAATCATGATATAAATATAATATTATATATATATATATATATATAACCATCTGTAAAATTTATAGATTGTAAAATTAATTTCACTGCTCGTAGAGATGGTAGGCCAAACAAACACATGAGAGATGTTTCGACATTCCAATGGATGGGGAAATAAATGTATATAATAATTAAAAATTATAAAATAATTTTTACTTCATATATATATTTATAAATATATATATATGAAATATATTCATTAATTCAATACATATTAACATTTATTTGAAGAGATAATGAAAAATGAATTGCATTGCTTCCTGGAGATTATATTCTACACATATACCCAAAAGACATTATCATTTTTCAATGTAAGGGAATGAAGTATAAATGAAATATTATTATAATTAAAGAGGTATAATTATATAATAAATATCATATGTATTCATTAAACTCGTAATAATAACAATCAATGAGACATGGTCATGGAAAATGAATTGTATCGCTCTATGGAGGTAGTAGGCCACATGTACACATGAGTGATAATTTCCCATTACCCATGTCTCGAAGATAAATATCCACAAAATCACCAAGGTGACAAATAAATTGGTGATTAATGAAGATAATTATGTTTTACAAAAATTAATTCCCTACTCAATCCAATATGATAGAAAATGTTATCACATTTATATAAAATAAAAAACACTTTATAATATATCAACAGATTGCATTAAAGATAACCAGTTTCACACTAAAACTATTTTCCAACCAAAATAGTTTTCAAGAAAAAAAATTCTTCAAATCATTATGCATTCCTTTCTAGAATACCCATTCCCTGATTCAAATACATTCCCTCACATGCATGATCTTATGATAGTGCCATACTCATGAGCAGTAACTCCTCCATCCACTAAGTTGTCACTATGTGGACAATATCCACATTCCTCAATCATAAACACCCCTAATCTGGGATAACATTCTCTATACCCAATTGATACATTCCATGAATTCAGGGTTTTGTCGAAATCATGAAATCATACAATCCCTTAAATTCCAAAACCATTTCAAACCAACAATTTCAAGATATTTGAATAAAAACATTAATTTATTCAAAAAATATTTCAGTTTAACCATTTCCATAAATCCAAGAATTCCATATTTTAAAATTGGAATTTTAAATTCTAGACAACAAAGATATTTTCACAACCAATTTCCAAAATTCCAAAAACCTTCACTAAATAGGGTTTATACCATTTTTTTAACATCAATTAAGAAAAATAATTCAGTTAAATAAAATGAAACAAATATTTTATTTTATAATAATAGTAGTTGATAGTGAATCCACCTACCATATAAACTATGGTGATAACAAATAACGGAAAAATGTTACAACAAAACTGGGATGAATCTTCAAAAACAAACCTTATATGTGGTTCCCTAACATTAAAAAGAAAAAATATCATCATGATTGTAATCCATTATCATATATCTATTCCCAATTGAATATATTTATGAATCCATGAATGGTAAAATATGTATATATAAGGAAAAATACTAAAAATTTAGACATATCAAGGGAATCATGCTTTAATGCACCATAATTTTCCAATGGTTTTCCCCCAGAATAATATGGAAACTCTCAAAAACCATTGGGAGGAAAAAAATAATGCTTGGGTCTAGAATAATTAAAAAATTGTGTATTAAAGTTTATAATGTGTGTGATACATTTTTTTCTATCAAACTTTATATCCATGTACGATTTGATCTCCTGGTTAGGAAAACTGTGCACCAACCATGCACTGGCCACTACCTCTCTATAACCTTAAAATAGTTGGATTTAATGTTTATAATAATCAAATTTAAACCATGTGTTAACCTATTTTACACTTTGGAAGGTTACTCCTATGGTGTTCACACGGTTTGGACAAACCATGGACCTAAGAGTGCATGTTCCCAGAATCCCATGTTTTACCTTTCATAATTTTCTATAGGAGTTAAATGGTTTCTACTAACCATGCTCAAACTATGCACCTCTATAGAATCAGCCAAAAAACTCTGATAGTATTCCAAACCCTCATAAATGTCATTGAAAAACATTACACCAATAATAAACATAAATAAAGGTTTACATAATTTAGGCCAGGGGTGCTGTGATTATATCACTTGGATAAAAAAATAGGGATATATCTATTTAAACACATCCTTAGGTTCACATGTGGATTCAACTAATTTAATATTTGTCCAAAAATGACCTGGTGATGGATTGTGTTTTTTTATAATTTTCTTTCTGTAATCCATAAATTTTCACCATTTATTTCTCATATGGGAGATATTTATTTATTAGTGCGAAATTTGAATTTATTACTTGTGAAGGATCAGGTATATACTTCCAAATGAATGATATGTGTAACACATTATGAAAATTTGTGTCATTTAGTGGATTTTTAAATAGATAATATATCATCTTGATGAGAAAATTAATTTAATAAATAATAATATATAGGGTTTAACATTCCCTTTTTTCCAAATATCATAGAATTCTTCTAAGGCGATATTAATTGGAATTATTTTTCAACAACATTGAACTCCAAATATCATAGAAAAGTGCGATAAATTTTTTTTCTATCAACTCTGATATGATTTTATGTGTTTACTGACTGTAAATTAAATTTTTTATTAGAAAACAATTTTATGAAAAATTGATAATCCACATAAGTTCAACCAGGAGGGCATCCATCAAAAGATATCACAATGATATTGAAATAGAACATAAGCCTATTAGTGGCTTCCTCCCTAAATGGTTATATCATTCTCTTTAGTTTCATTAGATATATCAAATCCTAACATTTGTATATAAATCTTCTTCCTAATAAGTAATATTTCTAAACATACTAAAATTTAGGTCTTAATTAAGATCCAATTTAATTTTTAATGGAAATATATTTTTTTTAGAAAATTTCCCCAAAATTATGTTCTTATTCCCAACCTCCTTCGAAATCTGTTGAGGAAGTTATCATCATTTATTCTAGAGTTTGAATGTTCCTCTTAGACTATCCCATTCTCTATGAATGATATATTCTACTAAAATAAAGAAATATATCTATATAATGTTGAATACATCTAAGTAACATAGAGTTAAAGATTATATCATTATTAGATACATTAGACTGTGGTCATCCAAGATAGCTTTCCACTTTGGTAATTTATATTATATTATGTTGATGAAGAGAAAAATTTTATCTATTTAAAATTTAGTGTGTTGATTTCCTAAGTTTATTGAGTAAACCCTAGATAACATTGTGTACTTTAGTCTTTTTGGGGAGTCTAATTAAAAAATACATATTAATGTATTCCCATTTCTATTCTGTTATGGGTTTCGGTTATAACAACCTCGTATAACTTTCATTCTTATTATTAGCATGTTAACATACCAAGTTTCAAGCTATATACTCTATAATATCACACTTCATATTGTCCCACAAAAATTACTATTTATGGTATTTATTCATATTTCTACTCCTATGATGAATATTTATTTATTTATTATAAATATTATATAGAAGATCATTTTTCATGCCTGGTATTAGTGGGTCACATTCTCTTTTCCAAAACCTTATCATTCAATCACAATTGTGGTAAAATTTGGAAACACTCCTCTTATTCTTCTTTAGATCTATATCTTCCCTTTGTGCCACTTTTATTCTCACTAGGATGGATAATTGGAGATTTATCATAGAATGATTGGATGAGTCCCATTTTCTATGAATTTCAAGTTCCATGTTTCATAAATACACATGTATTATATCTAATTCTATTTACTTCAGGTAAAAAATAGCATGTTCCTTTTTACCTAGAGTGTCAACCACCTTTTTCTCCTTCCCACTATGGTAATATATTGATCAGTAAATCATCAATCAACTCGAACCATATTTTTGGATTCATATTCAACTATTTATAAGTGAATATTTAGCTCAAGATCTTATGATCCGTATATATGTCACACATTTTTTCAATACTGATAATGAGTCCATATCATTAATGGTAAAATTATGACCCCAACATCTAAATCATGAGTTAAAAAATTTATTTCATGAATCTTCTATTTTTATGAAGAATAAGCTATAACTATATCAATCTTCATGAGTACACATTTCATTACATTTTTTAGGAGTTTATATATATCAGAAACCCTTCTCCACTATGGGGTAGTGTGGTTATAGGTTCATCGAACAACCGTATCCCTAGCTCAATGAAATTCACATCAAATTCATCAATCTACTAGACCATAACCCCCTTCTGAGTGAACATGGTGTGTGGATTAGATATTTTAGGAAATTTGTCACAAAATATAAACATTATCCACCTAACCCAATAAAATTAATGATTTTAATACCATAGTTAGTTTAGGAAAATAATAAATAATTTTCATTATTTAAAGATCCCCCAATATTCACTTAATATAATATGATTTAAAATGAAATATTCAGAATCCAGAATAAAAAATTGATAATCTTTTAATACAACAGCTACATACTTTGGAAAAAATGAAAAATTATCAATTAATATTCGTGATCTTCCATTCCCCTTGAATATATATTAATATAATCTATATATACTACCACAAACAGATCAATTTAATATCAATAGAAACTATTCCAGAAATTTATAGTGATATAAGGGTAATTAGTATGTCCAAATGGAATCTTTGTAAATTCATAATACACATAAATTATATAGAATGTTGTTGTAGGTATGTTATCTTTCTTAAAACTCAATTTTTGATATAAATAATGATTACCAATATTGAAAATGTATTAGGATTTTCAAAACATATCTAATAATTCATTTATGTGAGGTATAAGATATCTGTTTTTGATATTGATATTATTAAGTTCATGATAATAAATAAAGAGGTTAATTGAAAAATATTTCATCTTAAAAAAGAACATGTGTTACCTATGGTGGTTAACAAGGTAATATGAATCCCATATCAGTATTATATTGGATTTTATTCTTCAATTCCTGTAACTAAAATGGGCCCACACCATAAACAGTGCTCGAAATAGGTAAATCACTTAGTATTAGTTCTATTAAAAATAAATCATCACTGTTAAAAGTAATAGTATTCATATTTTTTTAAAATATCTTAAAAAATTCCAATAAATTAGGTATATCGTCAATTTTTTGTTTTATCCCAAAAATATGAGATAAATACCTTTCATGGATATTAATTTAAATAAACATGATAGAAGTACATTTCATTATATGATCATATTTATCCTCTCACTAATAAATAATCATAATAAAATCATCCCTGAGATGTTATAATTTAATAAACAATCTATATAATATATCACTACTTCTATTTTACATATGTCATCCAAATTCATTACATATTCATATCCTTATATATATTTCGTAATCAAAATTGGAGTTTACCCATGAATATCCCTTGGGAGTGTCAACACATGTTCGTAGTAAGGTCACCTTAATTATACACATTAATGATAAAAAATATATTAATAAAAAACAATTTTATATGTTATTCATCCTACATTAATATATGAAAATGCAACATCCACTTATAGTATCCAAACTATTAATTATTTTGGAGAAACCACATTAATTTCTATCTTACCAAAACATTAAAATATTAACTTTCACGTATACATAATCCAATATTTTATGCTTATGTTTTCTTACCCTAAGTTCCAAAAATTAACTAAACCACACATTGATAAGCACTATAGTGTATAAATATTTTCATGCATAAATTTTACAACTTTTTATATTTATATTCATTACATAGAATTACATTCCATGATATAACCATAAACGTATATTATTTTTGAAAATGAGATACATAAACATGTAATTAAGTTATATTATTCATTATCACTCATTATTTTATTATAAATTCACAACCATCTCAACATGACCCATTTAAAATATTTCCTCATGACATGGGTAATATAAACATAAGAATGGGTGATTTCATATGATCAATGTGCATAAACATTGGTGATATCAATCAATGGTCATGTGAAATCCTAAGCTAATCATAAGTGTATGAGATCATGAACCCGAATAATAAAGATTATACACAATATATTCTTGATTGTAAACAATCTTCCGAGATTAAAATATTGTCATTTAAAAGGAATTGAATCATATGAGAGAGGAGTCATCATAAATCAATCATTAACCGTGTGTTCTAATCATAATAATTTGACAATGTTAAAAATATGGTGGCACCATAATAGTTACACAAACCATTTCATATGTGATGGTTAACCCACTGCACTATAAAATTATAGTGTATAAATAAACAATACTTATTTAAAATGTCATAATTAATGTGGAATCACCACCTATATACCTTTATTGATCATGTATCTTTAATTTTTTTCCCATTTTTGATCAAGAATTTTATCTCATATATCTTATTTATATCATGTGATAAAATTCATTAACCAATTCAATTATGGGATATATAATTTTTTTCACAACTATAACATATTTAAAACTATAAAAATATGGTCAAAATGATCATAAACACTCCTCATATCATCATAAAAGAACTTGTTGAAAGGAAATATTCTTCATAAATATTTCATCATTTCATTACAGTATAACACATGGAGAATGAACATGTTCAGTAAAAATATTACAATCATAATCATAATCCATCACGAGAAATGATAAGGTTAGTATATTCATATTATATACCTAGTAATAATATGTATTACGTTATCATAGTTGAAAATGCATTAAAAGATCAATAGAATATTTCATTTGGAAATAACCTTTTCATTTTGAAATCACATATTTAAAATAAAATTATTTATACAATATTGTGGAAAAAATATAATTGAATAGAACCAAGAAAATATGTAATGATATCTTCATTGAGTTAGTCTTTCATAATGGTGTTTAATTCTATTCATGTTATAGTAATTAAAAACCCTGATTCTGTTCGCACCCATGATGAAAATCACCTCTTACTGAAAGTGACTATAATATAATTTTTTTAAAAAAATTATATAAAAATCACAAATAATTTAAACATTAATTTATTTATATTAAAAATAATTCAATAATGTTTTTTAAGAAAATGTGGACATTGAAGAAAAGGGGTTTTCCAACCGAAAGAGGAGAAAGATGGTCGACTTTTAAAAAAACATCTTCTAAACCATTTTCAGTACAATTGAGAAGAATATGGTAATAAAACAAAAAAAATTCAATTAATAAATAAATGTGAAGAAAAGTAATAGTATTTTTTTTCAAAAAATGGATCATATAATTTCATCAATTTAAATTCTAGTACAACCACTGTCGATTAAAATTAGAATAAAACATAAATCACTTGACTAATGTCTATCATTTCTTCAGACGTGTTCAAACCTACTATTTAATAAATATAAATTTATTATACCTTAATTAATTTAAATATTCATATCTATATATCATTATATTAGATTTACTTATAAAATTGTGTAGCCTGTTTTTTAATATTTAATTATCAAAATTAGTATTCAATGTTTTAACATCAAAAGCTTCCAGGCAGGATTCAATTTGGTAGTCCTGGTCCATATAATTTAATCATACTTCCATCATCTCTGACAAGTAATTAACGATATAAATATAAAATATATTCATTATATACATATATATGGTTACCCCTAAATTTTATGAAGAGAAAAATTAATCACATGGTTCTTGGAGACGGTAGGTTGTAAGTACACATGAACAATGTTTTCACATTTCAATGGATTGAGTGAAATAAGTGTAAAATATAGTTAACCATTATTCAATAATTATTATAATATATATACATATATATTATTAATCATTAAATTTATTATAATTACACTTCCTCTAATGTAGAAATAAAAAATGAATCGCATTTCTTCTAGTGGTGGTAGTCCACACATATGCATGAGAGATATTATAGTTTTGAAATAGATGGTAATTAAAGAAGGAAAATATGATATTATGATTCAAGTGGTATATTTATATCCTAAATATAATATTTAAATATTAAACCCATAAAAAAGATATATCCATGTTAAATGGTGATAGAAAATAAATTATATCACAAGTTAGAGGTGGTAGTCCACATGTACGCCAAAATGATACATTAAATTCACATTTGATTGAATATAGAGTGGATAATGGTTTTTCCATATAAATATTAACATCTCAGTATATTAATGGTATAAATTCTATTTTTTTGATGAATAATATGTATTTATAGGATGTATATGAATAAAAAATTTAAATGAGTCTGGGTAATATGATTACTTCTTCTTTAGTATGGATCCTTTCGATCCCATCATAAGGTCCCATAAAATCATATTTTAAGAAGATAAAAAACTATAATTAATTTCCAAGTGATTTTATTAGAGAAATTCAGGTTTGGTCAATCTATATGGATCATGGTGGTGTAACGAAAACAGAGAAGAAGCGTGCTTTCATAAGGAAGTGAAGGAACACACTTAGTATTACATAATATATTAAAATATAATGGATTAAATTCTCAAGTATAATGATTCAAAATAGACAATAATTTATATAAAAAGAGTATATTGTATAAATATAATCATATAATGATATATAGATAAGTTTTTTCATATTAAACCTTATCTTTTGGTTTAACCCCTTTAGGATGTAATTTAAACATTAATCATAGTAAATTAATTATCAATCTTAAAATGATTTAATTTTACACATAAGGTAACAATTGAATCGTAAATGTAATATAGATTATATTTTTGACCATTTATCATCATAATTCTCACATTTAAATATTTTTGTAATTTTAAAATAATTTAATAAAATATTATTATTCTCTATGTATCATTAAATTCATATTTGAAACTATTAAATTAATGTGACTTTTAATACATCAAGATATTTACTTAATTCAAATAAAAATCAATAACACATCCCTAATATTTTTTGAATTTTTTTTAAATTTTATTAGGAGCTATTACTCAACAAAAAAATTATTATTTTTGATTTTTTTCAATTATTTACTTGATTTTTATATTACATTCACAAACATTGTATTGGTGTTGTGTAGAAATTTATGGAAATTTTTACATTAAAAATATTTAAAATAAATTACCATGATAAAAAATAATAATATTTAAATAAAAATTTAAAACTAAAATTATCGTATTTTTTCCAATCTAAAATTATAGAAATGTTAAAGTGGAGGTAGAGAATGTTAGGATTTTTCTTTGCATAAACTAATATAAATTTAATTGAAATGTTAATATAGAAAAAAAATTTGGAATATATTATAATTTTGTATGGATATTGTTGAATTTCTACAATTAAATGAAATAAAGTGCAGTGTTCTGTTGATTTTGAGACCACAACTACTGGTTTTATCCCTATTTTACCCATTTTACACTTACTGTGGTAACAAATATTTACAATGGTTAAAATAAATAACGAATATAAAATGTAATGGAATAGTTTAGAAAATATTAACCTCTTATTTTGATATTTTAGATCAAATTTTTGTTGATTGATTTAATTAATTTTCATATTTTAATTTATAATTAAACCTGTAAAGTGTGATAAAATTCATTTTTAAATACGAAATATGTTTTTTGAAGAATAATTTTTTTCACTAAAACTGAACATAAAATTAATTCCAATGAGATTTATTGGTTTATCAATTTACTAATTCAACTTCAAACCTCATTTTATAAAAAAAATTGAACATTTGAAATGTCTGATGAAAAATAGTTGGTCTTCAATAAAAATAATTATTTTCACTATTAATTAAAAAATAAAACTTTTTTCGTAATTCTAAAAAATTAACTCTATTATAATTTTTACATGATATATTTAAAAACAGATTATGTTTTCAAATAAATTTTCTTAGTTTTATAAGTTATATATAATTCATTATCATGAATCGTGATGAAAACAATTTTTGAAGTAAAAATATATTTTTAGAGAATATAATGACATTATTAAAAACATATATTATTTATCTATTACTATTATAAATAATTTTCAAAATATAGTTATTAATTTTTCCAATGTAAATTTAATCTATATGATATAATGTTATTTAATGTTTTTGTTAATATAGACTTCAGTTTAGGTGTATCAAAAGTTATCCAATAAATTTAACTTATTTAAAGAGAAAAATATCATAAAATTTAATTTTGAAGCAAAAAATCACCAAGTAATTAAAATAAAAAACACTTTTTTATTATTATTAAAAAATTTTATAATATAACCACTGGATATTATGACCGTTAAAAATCATGACTATTGAAAATATAGATATAAATAAGTAGCCAATATTATTAGTATATATTTCAAGATATAAAAAAGGTAAATTTATATAGAAGGATGAAACTATGGCCTTATACAGTAGGGTCATCCATTATAAATATCATATCTCTGAGCTTCCAATTATTATTTATTCAATATATTTTTTATTTCACCAAGGGCATGTTAAAATTCATCAACCGGGACATGATCAAAATAAGTCATGATAAAATATCAATCTTATATAATTCACATCCCGATCAATGTTCACTGAATTTCCTCATGAATGTACTACCATCTCACAACTAACCCATTGTCCATATGCTGGTATAATTAGGGGTTTTATATCTTGAATATAATAATAAAAATGAGAAAACTTTCTTTTTATAAATTAAATAGTGGTTTTATAATTCACATATACATTATTATTTTATTTAACGTAAAAGGAACATGAATATAAGATGATTCTAATAAATATTTATATTTGATTAAAAAACTAATTTTATTATTGGAATATATCTACTTTCAAATAAAATACAATTTTAGGATAAAATCATGAATTCAAAATAAATTTTATTTCTTTTAAATGGTCAAAAATTAAATTATTATTTTGGACATAAATTTAAATTTCATTTAATGATGTAACAATTATGTTTTATATGGTTTAGAAAGTTTAATGTTTCGTAGAACTAGTATTTTTCAATAAAAATGAATTTTATATTAAAAAGTTGAATTTACTCTTCCATATAAAATTATTTCGATCAAATAAATATTATTTTTGAAATTATTATTTTCAAATTAGATACTACTAAAAAAATTCTAAAATTCGGATATAGTTATTTTTTTGGCTAAAAATTAAATATGTTATAAATACCATTAAGTATTATGAAATCAAAATGATTTTAATGTATTGTAATAAATACAGGAAAAGGTTTTTCTACAAAAAAAATTATTCATCAATAAAAATTATTTTAATGTGATTATAATAATTTTTCAAGCCTATAATGAGTCTTCCAAAACCAAATGTATATTGTTTATCTTCAAAAAAATTATGAAAAAGAAAAATCCTCAAGAACTAAAAAATTACTAATAAATATATTTTTATACTAAAATTATTAAAATATTATAAAATAGTATAATAAAAAATTGAATTTCATTTTATTTTATGTTTATAATAATATTTCCAAGGCCTGTGTTTCGAAATTAAAAATGAATTCCCCCAATTTTAATAAATACCCAACTAATATTCAATTAATCCTAACTATATTTTTATTGAGCGTGAATTTTTCTCATTATTCTAAAATATATCCCTAATAATAAGTATACAAGGTTATAATGAGATCCTACCTAGTGTTAAGAAGCTACCAGTCAAGGTAAAGGGTTATTTTCCATCACCTTTCCTTTCAAGAACTTCCATTCAATTAAGCATTTTTTTCTCAATTGGATATTTTTTTTCTAATATTTGTGAACATTACTATACAGTCCTAATGATTCTTAAATAATGATATTCTAATTTTCCTTTCATTAATATGATTATTATGCTTTTATATATTCCTATTATGGAGTCAAAATTATATATTGATTTATTAAAAATATCTTATATGTAGAGAATGAACAATTCTATTTTCATTTTTAGGTTTTCACTTAGATATAATAATCATTCATTCTATGGGAATTTTCATTTATGAGTCTCACATTCATTAATTATTGGATTGATATGATTAAATATAATCTTTTTTTCTATGATCAATGTAGAATATAGAATGTTATACACATAAAGGGTATACCCTAACAACACTCCATTACATTGAGTTATCTTTTCATCTCATGAGATACCTCGTATGGTGTATTAAGGTTTAGCCTACCATAGTGTGTTTTGATATATTAGTATTGTTCCATAATTTATACTTATTATTTAATGTTTTATGATACCTCAACATTAATTTCATATAAATATATTATGATATCATCTTCTTCATTCAATTATTCTAGGATATCATTCTCTTTTTTGTTATCCTGATGTAGTCTTTTCTGTTATTAATGACTACTTTTTTATTGATCCGTTTTTGTTATTTATAGTTCACCACATTCTTATGTTTGTCTCTTGATTATCTAGAATAGTATTTTAATTTCACAATATTCTAAGAGAGAAATGTGGATATTTTAAATAATTATGTATCTGTTCATTTTTAATTGGGAATTTTTATATATAATTAAACAAATACACCAGGCCTTTATATTCATAAGATTGTAATATATTAATATTTATATTACAATACCCAAAATAAAATATATTATAAATATTATTTATTATATTAATTTTTTCGGATCATGAAACTTGAATTAAATAGGTTGTGAGATGAGTCACAATATAAATCATTAAAGAGTAAATATTCAATGTAATTTTTGTTCTATTTTTAAAGTACATAACACCTTGAAATTTTGATTATTCCATGGGATTTTTCTGAGACAAAAATGTATTCATGTAAATTAATATTTTATCAAAAAACATTATATTATATATTTTTGCGGTTGGAAGTGTCAATAATATTCTGGGGGAAGGACGGTGAGCCAAAGAAAATATTTCGGCGAGAGGGATGTTATGAAACAAGGACTAATGTGTTGTTCCATTGTGAGTTATATGAAGGAAGAGTATATATCTATTATCCAGTTTGTTTTCCAATAATTGGAGTAATAATTTAATGAATTTTTTGTTTTGTAATGGTGGTGGGGATGTGAGGTTTCTTTGTGACATTATTTCAAAGTGGAAAACTATTTACGACATAGCACATAATATTTCAACCGGAAGGTATTTGGTGTAACATCCCATGATTTTAAGAAATATATTATTTCAAATTACTTTAAATTAATCATTATTATTCATTATAATTATCTAATAATTTAGATTATGGTATCTACAACACCAGGTTTTTTTAGTGTTTCACAAAACATCGTTTTTCATCAATGACTTGTTAAACACAAGTCTAATTCTTACGAGACAACAATATTTATTTATTTTATTATTTTAATTGATAGTTATCAAAAAATATTGGAATGGGGGGAATGAATGAGACTAAAAAATTTACAAAAATATTTTTTTCACATTCTTATAACATTAATTCATTGGTTACAAATTAATTATAAATAAAAATAAATACCAATTAAATATAAATGATGTGTTTTAATGAAAAACTATTTTTATGACTAGATTGTGGAATTTTCATAATTGATACAATTAATCATTATTAGTGAAAGATATTAAATAAATTTATATGATATATATTCTATCAAATATTTTTAAAACTCATACAATATGTTTGATAGTATTAACATAATAATAAATTCAATTTTAAGCTTAGAACTATATTTTTTAAAATGTAGTATTAAACATTTAAATAGAAAACAAATTTCTACAAAATAGTTTTGAAAATATATTTTTTATATTTGAAGAAGTAATGTTAACAATTAATAAACTAAAATTAATATTATCTTTGGGTAAATTCTTTTTAAATTTCCGAGAAGTTTCATATTTTGATGAATAGTGAATAATATAAATTTTTAATTTAAAATATCTTTTCATCTAAATTATTTAAATATTTAAATTATATTTAATTTTTTAAAAAATATAATTATATAAATGATAAATCAATAAATAAATCACAGTTAATTTTAATCAATTTCACATTTAAATTGGATATAAGAACATTTCAATAATTTGAACTTTTTTACTTTAAAAACCTACTTTCTCATCATCTCTCTATGATTAATTTTAAATTAAATTATCTGACTTATATTATTTAAATTTATAAAAACAACATTAATATCTAAAATTATAGTAATTTATAATTTCTCAAAAGTCCAAATTAGTTTTTACCAAAAATATCAGTGAAATAAATTAAAATTAATTACAATGATTAAGGTAAAAACGAGTATACTCAGTGGTAAAACATTAATATTATATAAAAGAATGACCTAGAAAAATATAAAAACCCATTATTTGGAAATATTTCTATCATATCATAACTTTTATATAATTTGGTGAAATATTGGAGGAACCTTATTCAATGGAGATCACCTAATAGTGTTTACCTTTTATATTTAAAAGAAGGCTACTCCACCTCCACGATAAAAATGTGCTACCCCCTTGATTAATCACTACTATCAAGACGTTTTTTTCAACCAAAAAATTATAAAATAAATTTAAAACACCCCTACTATCATTCTATATGTCTTAATATTGAAATAAATCATACCAAGGAATTCAAGTGTTGCCATCAAAAAGGGGTGACATGAAGATGATGTACCATTATTCAATAAGCACTCTTGATTTATTTCTTTCTCCAGACATTAAATTATTCTTATTCCATTATTATGTTATAATTATAGTATAATAAATATACTTATGTGTTTTTATGTTATTTTTTTATCTAGACCTACACAAAATTCCATAAAATGGGTAACAAAAGCATCGTTCGTTTGTACGATGAACTACCTCCTTGTGAAACTGTGTCATTTATTCTTTTGTTTAGCGCATATTATGGTTGGAAATTATGATGAAAATACAATTTTTATATTATATATATGATATTTATTATTAGTTAAAATTTTATTCATTACTATATAACACCTACCTTCATTCTATCCATTTTGTGGGAATATGGTAACATCATTTTTGGACATGTGGACTACCACCTCCTCAAAGTGATATGATACGTTCACACAATATGTGGAATATGTTATAGATGGTTTAAAAAAATATAAATAAAATTATTATGATATTAATAAATTAATTATCTATATTTACACACAAAATACCCTTTTCTTCTTTCCATTTGAAACACTGAAAAAGCGATAATGTCGTTCGTTGTCTTGTGGACAATCGACTCCTCAATGTAGTATGATTCATCCATTTTTATACCCACATAAAAATAATTATATATATGTATATATAATTAAATAATATGATATTTTTGATAGAATAATAATTATAGAAGGATAATTTTTACTTATCTTATTTCTATATCGATCACTGAAAAATGGGAATGTTACACATGCGTTTGTAAGACCTATCATCTCTCTAATCGTAATGTTAGTTCATTTTTTATAACCATAATTCATGATTTATTATAAAATTATAATTTATGTTCCTATTTGATAATTTTTTAGTTATTATTAATATCTATATGTTTAAATAGTGATATCATTCTCCATAGACGACCAA
Source organism: Viscum album (assembly GCA_963277665.1). Classification (NCBI taxonomy): domain Eukaryota; kingdom Viridiplantae; phylum Streptophyta; class Magnoliopsida; order Santalales; family Viscaceae; genus Viscum; species Viscum album. Next base: position 70,431,630 of record OY728156.1, on the reverse strand, counting down.
TCAATGCCATTTTTAACATAAAACTGAAATATAGTCAAAAAATCCAACTAAAACATAATTGATTAAGTACTTTTATATAAATTTTATAAAATTTAAATAAAAGTTATAATAAACTTAGAAATGTTTTGGATAAATGAAATAGTTTACATAAGTTTATTATTTAGGATGATTGAGTAAAAGCATGACAAATCAGACTCAATATAAGTGATTTTTTAACTAAAATTTATTCATTGGGTTAAACATCTATTTCATTCGTTATGTTATGAAAATAATATGTGGGAAACGAAATGTAATTTATATTCCTATTTTTAAACATTTATTGTCTGGATTTAAATTTTTAACACGTAATTATTTCATTGATTTAATCTAACTCTAATGATATGAAATTTGTATGGGATTTGCATCCTACTTTATACATCTATTAGATAAAATTCATATTTACCAATTTTTTATTTTCTTCGTGCTGTATATACTAACCTATGAAATGATACATAGTTAATTTAATTTATTTAATGATATTAAATGATTCAATTTGGGTTATTTTTTCTTGTATCTTAGGATTCAAAAGTCACTCAAGTTGTAAGGGGTTTTTCATCTCACTTTTCTTTCAGTGAGATATATTCAATATACAAATTATATTATTTTGTGGTTTTAATACTGGTCATGAATATATATAATTATTATTATCCTCAAATTTATGGGATTTTACGTATCCATTTTTGGATCCATATTTCATGGAGTTTATAGTTTCAATGATACCAAAGTAGTAATAGGCTTTTTTCACAAATGGCCTTATTTGAGAAGTTTGTTACGTTATATACATATATTATTTTATGATGTGTATATAAATCTCATTTGTCAGAAAATATCAAGAATAAAATTATTATCATGATTGTATATGATTAATTTAATTTTATTCCTTCATAGGGATTATAATTAAATTGTTTCAAGGTGGTATGATACACTTGGGAAAGATTAAATATTATTTTCACCATGAATGTTTTAAATGATATTTTAAGGAAATTTCCATTCATCAAACTCAAAACCCTTATTTTTTACTTATCCTATGATGGGAATTTTTTGTATTGATACAATTTACATTATTTTGTTGGTTGGATTATGATTTTTTTGAAGAGATTATAGTAAAACCCATTTATTTCCCATGGTATGATTATATACTGAAGATATTATTATTCAACCCATTTATTTTGTAAGGACCCAACCCCAGTTGCTAGGAGTTGTTTCCTTATTTGATTACGTTGGAATACATACAAGGAATACGAATCCCGAAGGACCAAGTAGTTTAGTATTATTGAAAAACAAGATACATACATATGTTCAACTTTTCATAAGGAAAGGAATAACAACTCTAATTTATTCCACTAGAGTCATAACATCCCCTAGATTATTCTTGCAAGTCATTCATAAAAAACATTTTCATGTCCTGAGAAAATGAAACATAATAAAGGGATGAGCTCAAACGCTCAGTAAGAGTATGAAATACATCAGAAGATAATATAAACATTAGACATGTTGAATAATTGAAAACACATTCCTTTAATAAAAAACTTGACCACATTATGGCAGGAAAATGAACTGAGTAAATAATTCCATAATAAAACATAACCATGGGTATTCTAATAGTCGAATAACCACATGAAATTTCAATTACTAGCTCCATAATGAGGGAAGTGCATATTATGAACATCTTGAATAATTTTTTCATAGCCTCGGCCAAGACATCTAGTGATGTAGGACTCAGCCAAAATTCATATCACATTGGGAAAGGCCTCACCAATTCCACATATATTGGTCTCATTAGACCTACTGATGCATCGACGGGCTATAGAGGGACCCACCCATCACATAATAAGTCCAATGAACTCCTCATATGAGAAGGGATAAACATAAATAACATATATATTCATATTGAAACTATCATATGAAATGTAACTAACATTCCCCAATCATTAAACATAAAACACTAACAATTCTGAGTAATTAGGTGAATGGTTTTAGGATAGATCATCCAAAATAGGGTTAGTCATCGACCATTAAATAAGATATTGTAGATGACTTCATAAATTATTAAACCTAATAATACCATGGAATTTAATATGAGTGTTGAATTAGATGAAAAACACTCTTATAAAATCATTAACCAATTTTTGAGATAAATACTCTTTTATTTTGAAAAGAAGAGTTATTTTGGAAAAATGTTTGTATAAAACCAAAATTGAGGTAAGGTAGTATTTTAAAAATAAAATGAGTGATTATATAAAGATAATGGTTTCCAAAAACATATTATGGATTGCCCTTTCAAAAAGGTAAGAATTTGAGAAATTCCCTTGAATTGGGCTGGTATTTTTGAAATAATTTTGAATATTCATTTTAAAACATGTAACGATCCATAAAATAAGTAAGGATTCTGGTTTTTAAACATATATATGATACTCACACATGATATATTATGAGTAAATTATAATACATAAGAATCTCATTGAGGTATTTAGACAATGAAGGTATCCCGAATGAAAATCAATGTTCTGAGGGAAAACCCTTACCTTAACTCCAAATGTGTTCTGATCTTGTACTTAAGCTTCTGGAATGTGGAATTATACTTGTTAATAACTTATTTCAGAACCTATTAGACATGAATTTATTTACCATAATTCTGGTTAGTTCATTTATGTATTTATTGATAAGTTATTGTATTGAATTTCTTTGTTCTGGAGTGTTCGTTTCCTTTATTTCCATATTCGATTCACTTGTTTATATATAATGAAGTTCGTGTGGAATGGTTATAAATCTCCAGGATTCGAATTTTATATTATTAATTAACATAAATAATTGATAATGGTCATTTATATCATTTGGTTACATGGAATGAGTATGAATCATTAGATGAACACCAATTCGATTATTCAATGGTATTTGGAATATTATGAACTAGTTTTGTCATATAACTTAATTATATGTACATATTATGGTTAATGAATATTAATTAGGTTATAAAACATATATTATAGTCTTGTTCAACCGTGAATATGGTTTCATGACCAGTAATGAAGAATAAATTGAAGAACGAAACATTGTCGTCCATGAAGGTTTTGAATCAGAACCTCATGGACGTCGATTTTGTTTATAAAATAAAAGAGAGGCAGTAAGAATATTTATGATGGTTCTTCCATTAACATGATATAAATCTAGTATATATATGTTACTAGAGTTTTAATGGTCATTTGGATAGAGGAGGTGAGGAGAGGATAACAAAAGAAGATAAATTGAAATGAAACCAAATGAAAAAGAAGGGTACTTTACCTCTTGAAATAACCTCATTGAGAAACTCTTTAAGGGAAGGGGTTTTGGTCTTTTGGCAAGAAAAAAAGCTTCGTGGATGTGGGAGAGAGAATAGATAAGGGTAATTGAGCAGAACGTTGAGGAGCTTCATGGATTATAGGAGTGATGGGAAGAGGGAGTGGGGGGGGGGGGGGGTTTAGAGTGGAGGGGAGGGGTAAATTTTGAATAATTAATTCATTATTTTATTATGTCTCTCAAGACAACCAATAGTACTGTTTCATGTGACCAGTAATAGTAATAATGGCATGTGAGCTCGAACCAAGTGTGCTTACATCATTCTTGCATCACCTATAATGCAGTAAATTAAGTATTTAGCATTTATCGTATTTTATCGTATTATACTATTCATCAAAAATTCTATAATTTAAAAAAAATCCAAAAAATTCCACCCTACCATTTTTCAACTTGTAGAATTAAAAAGTGAATTCCATTTTTGAAAAATAATTTTCTAAATAGTATTAATATAACATTTATATTAAAGCATACTAAATTTATCAATTAACAGTTCTAATTCTACAACTACTTATTTATCACAATGAAAAATTAGCCAAGATGTTATTATCTTATAGCCTTATGAAAATAAAATAATAATAAAATTTACTATTCATTAGGGTCATATTACTATTCATATTACTATTCATAAGGGTATGTTACTATTTACTAAAAAAATAAAGTTTGTTCTATCAGAGTCTAAATGACTTATTGAACACAACTCTAGATGACCTTTTTTTGAAATTCAAAACATAGAAGAGGAAAAGTTTTGTTTAATGGATATATTATAAAATTGAATTATATATGTATTATCAAAACCATGGGGTGTTACATTCACCCCTCCTTACAAAAATTTCATCCTTGAAATTCACAGAATATTACCTAAAAAGATTTGGGTATGTCTTTAACATAAGCTCCTCAGGTTCCAATGTTGCTTCCTCCATCTTATGGTTCCTCCAAAGAAACTTTACTAGACGAGTCATCTGATTTCTCAGTACTTGTTCTCTAGTATCAAGAATAGTGATAGTCTCTTCACAGTAAGATAGATCTGGCTCAAGTTACACTTCTTCATAAGTGAGTAAATGTGTTGGATCTGGCATGTACATTCTTAACATTGACACGTGGAACACATTGTGATCATTGGAGAGACTTGGTGGCATTGCTAAACGGTTAGCTACAGCTCCAATTCAGTCCAGAATTTCAAAAGGTCTGATGTACCAGGGACTTAATTTTCCCTTCTTTCCGAATCGTATAATACCCTTCCATGGAGATATATTTAATAAAACATGATCACCTTATTGAAACACCAAATACATCCTTCGGTTATCTGTATATCTATTTTGCCTACATTGAGATATTTTGATATGGTTCTAGATAATCTTCACCTTTTCCATGGATTCTTAAACAAGTTCTGGGCCCAAGAGCTTTCTTTCACCAACATCATCCCAGCAAGTTGGTGTACGACATCGCCTCCCATATAATGCTTCCTAGGGTGCCATCTGTATACTTGAATGGAAGCTATTGTTGTAGGAAAATTCTACGAGAGGTAAATATTGATCCCACATGCCTTGAAAATCAAGTGAACAAGACCTCAAAATTTATTCCAATGTTGGAATTGTGTGTTCCGATTGTCCATTAGCTTGTGGGTCGTAGGCAGTGCTCAAATGAAGATCAGTATCTAGGTCCTTCTAAATACTTTTCCAGAATCTTGATGTAAAACATGGATCATGATTAGAAAAAATCAATAGGGGAACTCCATGTAGTCTCACAAATTCATTAATATATAGTGTTTCTTGATGTTAAAGTGGTAGATATTCTCTTAGAGAAAGAAAATGTATGAATTTGGTTTGATGGTCAACAATGACCCATATTGTATCATTCCTTCTAGGAGTCTTTGGTAGTCCTATGATAGAGTCCATCGTGATATTATCCCATTTTCACTTAGGTATGGGAAGAGGTTGCAATACTTCTCCAGGCTGTTGCCTTCTAGCTTTCACTTATTGACAAAACATACATCTTGACACAAAATCAGCAATCTCCCTCTTCATGTTGTCCCACTAAAAATGCTCCCACACGTCTCAATACACATAGTGCTTCCAGGGAGTATAGATAAATTGGAACTATAAGCATCATCCAACAATTCCATTTTTAGATCAGGAATATCAGGAACACAATGTCTCTTCCCAAATTTTAAAATTCCATCTTCAAATACGAAGTCACTCAATCTCCCATCATTCACAGCTTTAATATTCTTTTGAAAATCCTTATTATCAGCCTGATAACTTTTTAGCCTTTTTATAAAAATGGTTTTCCAACCATTTGAAAAATCATTGATGATTCACCTTCCATGGTTATTCCCATATCCTTCTTTACTAGATCCATGAAAATAGGATCCCTTTCAACTCTCATCTCATTAAAAACTCCATGATCCTTTCTGCTCAAGGAATCTTCCACCTTATTTGCCTTCCCTAGGTGGTATTGTAACGTGCAATATTATCCTTTAGTAGTCCAAGCCATCTCCTTTTCCACATGATGAGTTCTTTTTGTGATAAAATAAACATCAAACTCTTGTGATCAGTATAAATCTCACATTTTTGACAATAGAGATAATGTATCCAAATCTTCAAAGAAAGTATTACACTAGCTATCTCAAGATCATGAGTAGGATATTTTTGCTCATAAATTTTTAGTTTTCATGATGCATAAGAAATAACCCCATCATTTTGAATAAGGACACAACCATGTCCTTTCTTTGAAGCATCACTATAAATAACAAACTCACCATTCCCCAACTGTAGAGTCAATATAGGAGAATTGACTAATCATACCATCAGTTATTCGAAACATTCATCACAATGTTTTTTCCAAAAAATTTAATCCATGTAGGTGTGAGCTTTGTTAGAGGGTTATCCAGTCAGGAAAAATTCTGCACAAAACGCCGATAATAACCTGCTGAGACAATAAAATTGCGTACCTCAGTTATGTTTGTTGGCGTGGGACAATCTTGGATTGCCTTTGTCTTAACAGGATCAACTAGGATTCCATACTTAGAGACAATATGGCCAAGAAATGAAATCTCCAGAATCAAAAATTCACATTTGCTAAACTTCCCATATAATTCATGTCTTCTAAGAGTCTTCAGGATAATGCGCAAGTGATTTTCATGATATTCGTATCTTTTGGATTATATGAAGATATCATCAATAAATAATCCTACAAAATCATCAAGATATTCATGAATACACTATTCATTAGATCGATGAAGATAGAGGGTACATTATTCAATCCAAAAGGAATCATTGTAAACTCGTAATACCCATACCTGGTTTGGAATGCTTTTTTTTGAATGTCTTCCTTCTTTACACTCAACTGATGATATCCAGATCAAATTTAAATCAATGAAAAGTATTGATCTACATGCATCTGTTCAAATAAATCATCGATGCGAGGTAGGGGATACTTTTTCTTTATAGTAATAGCATTGATCTCCCAGTAGTTGATACGTAACCTCAAATATCCATCTTTCTTCTTAACAAAAATTACAGGGGCTCCCCATGGAGAAACACAAGGGAGAATAAATACCTAATTACTAAATTCCTCTAGTTGTTTCTTTAGTTCCACTAATTCCACAATGGCCATTCTATAAGGGGTCTTTGATATGGGCCTTGAACTTGGAACTAAATCAATAGAAAACTCAATTTCTCATTCTAGAGGATGTCCAGGAAAATATTATGGAAACACATCAACATATTCTCTCACAATAGGTATATCTTCTATTTGAACATTCCTTTCATCCCCATAATTATTTCATTCTATTCCTCCCTCATAATTTAATTTAGGTGAGCTACTGGGGGTGGATCTAGATAAGAATTGGGTGATGATGATTATTCTCTGAAGAAAAGGTGTTCTTTATCATCGTCATCAATAATCGTAACCTCCTTCTTCTTAAAATAATTTTTTTGCGTCGTGGACCAAAATCCAATCCATACCCAGGATTATATCAAATTCAATCATGGGTGTAATGATGAGATCAATAGATAGATAACATTTATATGCTCTAATGGGAATTGATTCACCGAACTTTGTAGCAATGATACTACCCTTAGGAGTTTTGACAGACGACTCCCTTGTTAAATCAAATTGGGAATATCTAATTTTCTTAGAAAACTAGGAATATATGAAACAATGTGATGATCCAGAATCAAAAAAAGAAATGGATAAAATTGAGGAAACAACTAAAATACATGCCACCATGTCATTAAGAACTTCAACCTTTGCAGTTGTGATTGCATAAGCTTGTCCCTGATCCCTTGGCCTTCTCTATGGCATATTTCCTTGATGTTTTGGAAAATCATTAGCATAGTGTCCTATCTCCCAAAAACAATAGCATCGAACATCATTGGCTTACTTCTTCCCTTTGCAATCACCAGCAAGATGGCCTTTCTGACCACATTTTTATCATACTCGTTTTCCTTTTAAGCATGCATCAGGGTGTTTCTATACACAATTGTCACATGGTGGAAATTAGACTCTTCCCTTCTTCCCTGTTTCTATATTTCCTTTCCTAGGGTTTTTAGAAGCCCTATTCTTTTCATGATTTCCCTTAAATTCATAAGACTTAGAGAATTCTTTCTATGTCATGAGGGAACTTGAAACTATATCCTCATATGATGAAAAACTTTGAGAGACCAGTGCCAGGTGGAGGAATGAATTTACTCCATCAATGAATCGATCAATTTTCCTCCTTGGATTTTGAATGTAGTCTACAGCGTGTCTTTCTAATATTGTGAAGTTAGCTTCGTACCTTGAAACATTATTATCTTCCTTCTACCTCAGATTCAAGAATTGTCTCTCCATATCTTCTCACTGCTCATGAGGGAAATATTTTTATAAGAATATTTCCTTAAAATCCCTCCATTCCATCTCTTCCTCCTCCTTTTTGTTTTAAATTAATGACCACCACTGATCCGCATCTACCGATAGATGATATACTTTCATGACAACCTTCTCTCTTTCATTACATCACAAAGCGAGGAATATCTTTTCAAGGGACCATATCCAATGCTCTGCTACAAATGGGTTTGTAGTCCCATTTAATGATGGAGTTTGTTGTCCCATAAAGCAATCTAGCATGGCTCCTCCACATGGTGGATCCGAATGCTTCATACGGGTAAGGTTATTATTCATAACATGAGTAAGTTGTCTCATTATATTTATGAGTTTCTTAGCACTAGTCACAACACCATATCCAACATCATTATCATGCATCGGAGGAAAATCCCACAGGGGACACGTGCATTCGTGTGATTTCCATTCCATCCACTAGGCGCCATATCTAGATAATGACATACACTAGATTTGGTTATAAATAATAATGTATAATCTTAACGTAAAAATACTTAGAAAAATTGAGATCCTATGCATGGATAATCCCATATTCGCAAATATGGTTTCTTTGAGTAATATTTTACATTTCAATCCTTCATAATGGCTTGTAAAGAAAATTTTAATTATCCGAAGCATATCCCCCAGGAGTGTCATAACCAAGAATGTAGCAAGGCCCATTTTCGTGCACCAGTGCATGTTCATGTCTAGCTCAAAGTGGTGTTTTCGGGTTTTACCCCTAGATATATCTGTTCCAGAGCCGCCTCTACCTGCTCGTATCGAGACATGAATGTATTGCATGAAAGATCCACAGAATCTATTCCTTACCAAAATACCAGGATGTTATTATATGTATAACATCATATACTAACTTATGTACTCTTCCCTAATTCTAGTTTTTCTAAATCTAGTTTCCATGTATTTTACTAAACTTTCTATGATACCAACTGTAAGGACCCGACCTCAGTTTCCCAGAGTTGGTACCTTATTTGATTACGTTGGCATACTTACAAGGAATATGAATCCTGAAGGACCAAGTATTTTAGTATTATTGAAAATAAGATACATACATAATTTCAACTTACATAAGGAAAAGAAAAGACAACACTAATTTTTTCCACTATAGTCATCACATCTCCTAGATTATGCTTAAAAGTCATTCATAAAATAATTATTCATGTCTTTAGAAAATGAAACATAAGAAAGGGGTGAGCTCAAACACTCAATAAGAGTAAGAAATGCAAAAAAATATAATATAAACATTAGACATGGTGAATAATTGAAAAAACATGCCTTTAATAATAAACATAAACACATTATGGCAGGAAAAATAGCTGAGCAAATAATGCCATAATAAAACATAACCATGGGTATTCTACTAGTCGAATAACCACATGAGATTTCAATTACTAGCTTCATAATTAGGGATATTCTAGACATTCGGAATCATTTTTTCCTGACCTCGGCTAAGACATCTACTGATTAAGTCCTAGGTCAAAATCCGTATCACATTGGGAAAGGCCTCGGCCAATTCGACATCTATTTGTATCATGAGACCTACCGATGCATCGAGGGACTATAGTAGGCCCCACCCATCACATAATAAGTAAAATATACTCCTCATATGAGTTGGGATAAACATAAACAACACATACATTCATATTGAAACTATCATATGAAATGTATCCAACATTCCCCAATCATTAAACATAAAACACTAACCATTCTGAGTAATAAGATGGATGATTTTAGGATAGCTCATCCACAATAGAGTTAGTAATAAACCATTAAATAATATATGGTATATTTATTCATAAATTATTAATCCTAATAACACCCTGTAATTAACATGAGTGTTGAATTAGATGAAAAACACTCTTATAAAATCATTAATCAATTCTTGAGATAAATACTCTTTTATTTTGAAAAGAAGTGTTCTTTTGGAATAATATTTGTATAAAACCAGAAGTGAGGTAAGGTATTATATTCAGAATAAAATGAGTTATTTTATAAAGATAAAGGTTTCGAAAAAAATATTATGGAGAGCCCTTGTAAAAAGGTAAGAATTTGAGAAATTCCCTTGAATTGGGCTTGTATTTTTGAAACAATTTTGAAAGTTCCCTTTAAAACATGTAACTATCCATAAAATAAGGAAGGATTATGGTTTGTAAAAATATATATGATACTCACCAAGGATATATGAGGAGTACATAACAATACATAAGAATTTCATTGAGGTATTTATACAATGAAAGTATCCCGAATGAAAATCGATGTTCGGGTAGAAAACCCTTACCTTAACTCCAAACGTGTTCCTCTCTTGTAATTAATCTCCAAAAATATGAAATTATACTTGTTAATAACTTATTTCCAAACCTATTATACATTTATTTAGTTACCATAATAATGGTTAGTTAATTTATGTATTTTTTTGATAAGTTATTGTATTGAGTTTCTTCATTCTGGAGTGTTCGTTTCCTTTATTTCCATATTCAGTTAACTTGTTTTTATGTAATGAAGTTTGTGTGGATTGGTTATAAATATACAGTATTGTAATTATATATTATTAATGAACATAAATAATTGATAATTTTCATTTCTATCATTTTGTTACATGGAATGAGGATGAATCATTAGATGACCACCAATTCGATTATTCGGCGGTATTTGGAATATTATGAACTAGTTTCGTCATATAACTTAATTATTTGTACATATTATGGTTATTGAATATTAATTAGGTTATAAAACATATATTATTGTCTGGTTCATCCATGAATATGGTTTCATGACATGTAATGAAGAATAAATTTAAGAATGAAACTTCATCGTCCACGAAGGTTATAAATCAGAACCTCATGGACGTCGATTTCGTTTATAAAATAAAAGGGAGGGAGTAATAATATTTATGATGGTTAATCCATTAACATGAAATAAATCCTGTATATATATGTAACTTGAGTTTTCATGATCATTTGGATAGAGGAGTTTAAGAGAGGATAACAAAAGAAGATAAATTGAAATGAAACCAAATGAAAAAGAAGGGTACTTTACCTCTTGAAATAACCTTATTGACAAACTCTTTAAGGGAGGGGGTTTTGGTCTTTTTGCAAGACCAAAATCTTCTTGGACGTGTGGAGAGACTAGGGAAGGCTAATTGGGAAGAAATTTTAGGACATTAAAGGCTTAGAGGAGTAAATGAAAGAGGGAGTGGGGGGTTATAGTGGAGGACAGGGGTAAATTTTGAATATTTAGTTCATTATTTTATTATTTCTCTCAAGAAAACCAATAGTATTGTATCATGTGACCCCTAATAGTAATAATGTCATGTGAGTTAGAACCAAGTGGGCTTAAATCATCCTTTCATCACCTATTATGTAGTAAATCATGTATTTAGCATTTATCGTATTTTATCGTATTTTACTATTCACCAAAATTTCATGAATTTCAGCAAAATCCCAAAATTCCACCCCCCCCCCAGTTTTTCAACATGTAGAATTCAAAAGTGAAGTCCATTTTCGAAAAATAATTTTCTAAATATTATTAATTTAACTTTTATATAAAATCATACTTAATACAAAAAATAACAGTTCTAATTCTACAACTACTTCTTTATCACAACGAAAAATAAACCAAGATTTTATTATCTTCTAGCCTTAAGAAAATAAAATAATAATAAAATTTACTCTTAATTAAGGTCATATTACTATTCATAAGGGTGTGATACTGTTTATTAAAAAAATCATGTATGTTCTATCATACTCCAAATGACTTACTGAACACAACTCTAGATGACCATTTTTCAAAATTCAAAACATAGAAGAGGCAAAGTTGTGTTTAATGGATTCTATATTTATTTTAAAAACCTTGGGGTGTTACATATTTTTAATGGGATAATCATGTTTCAAGGAGATTATTATCGAAACTATTTTATCCATGGGTTAATCATGTTTCTAAGAGATTGTTTTCAAACCCATTTATTTTCCAGGGGTTAATCATGTTTCAAAGATATGGTAATGAAACCTATTTATTTTTCATGGGTTAACCATGTTTCAAATATATTTTAATGAAATCCATTTTGTTCCATTGTTTAATCATGTTTAAAACTGATTGTTATGGAAACCATTTCTTTATAATTTGTTAATCATGTATTAAATATATTTTTTTGTAACCCAATTATTTTCCATGTTTTAAACTTGTTCCAAATATATTTTTATGGACCCCATTTATTTTATATGGATTCACTATGTTTACATGATATTTTAATGTTACTATTTTCCTTTACATGGGCTACACATATTTCAAATATATTATTATAGAACATATTTGGTTCCACTGGTTAATCACGTTTTGAAAATAAAAAAGCTATTCCAATGAATATTGATGAATTATTTATGTATTCATATCAAGAGAAATGTAAATGATGGGTGGGATCAAATAGAATTTGGGTGAGCATGTTATAGATCATAATATGGGTGTGCCTTGATAGTGCCTCAATGCATTGGGTGATACTTATTTTCTTCAGATAATTATATTTGGAGTTGGTACTATATTTATTCTATCTTATAAGAGATAGATGAGGGTTTTTTAAGGGTTCTGTAAGTGTTCAATGAGATGATGTTCCAATATACCAATGTGTTTTCACTATATTTTCGATGGGTTTATAATGTTTCTCATGATTGATATCTGTATCACATGGATTATTATTGTTGATTATAATTACACTTTCCTTTTCAATTTTTTCATGTTTGATGATTCAGGTATTGACATGTATGTATATTCATATGTTATAGACATCAATTTTTATTATGTCATCATAACACTATTCTCTTATTATGTTCCGTGATGGAATTAATTTTTTAATGCTTATTTTTTCCATTAATGATCATATGAGGTCATCCTTATTATGTTTCCCTTTTCCAAATTTTATAAATAATGAGTTTGAATGATCTATAAAAATAATGGATTTTACAAGGAATATGTTGAAAACTTACTGTGAAATGTTAAAATATGAGCTAAACATAAGAAATATTCTTTTAACAACATATGAATTGTTTGTATACATGTTTTACAAATTATCTAAAACTCTAAACCTAAAATGTCCACCATAATGTAAGTAATACATGTTTTCCTCTTTATTTTTTATGGTTTGATGGATAAACAATGGGTCACAATTATTAGTATTATAGCAGAAAATGTAATGTTATAGATTTCAGCACAGGATTTTGGAGTGCGGGTACTATCTTTTATAGTTCAAATCAATGATTGTTTTAGATAAAATTTTGGATAATTATGTTTTCCTACTAATATTTATTGGCACCATCATAGGTTTATAATATTTTGAATTGTTATAAATATAATGTCTTAGACACCCCCTTTATATTTTATGTGATAAATTTATAATGCGATTAATGATTTTTTTGGATACTTAGTTGGGATGAGGTATTTTTAACCAATATGATAAAAATGAATTGTTTTTATGGAGGATTTATTTTTTAGGATTATAAAAAGGTGGAAACATATATATTGGGTGACAACTCATAACATCTATCTAAATGGTGGGGTTTGGACCCATGACTAGTAAACGATAAGGATTTCATGAACTACCATTATCCTACACGATGTTCCAGTTTTCAAGACATTTTTTACAGGTAAGGATTATGTTTATTATATAAATAAATTACATTATATTTATGAATAATGGTTGATTAATGTTGTATGAATATATGATAATATCCTTCTTATATTATGGTTTCAAAAAATGTCAGAAAATGTTTTAAAATTTTTTTGGGTGATTTGGTTTTGAACATTGGGTTTTGATTTTTATGTTTCATAATTATAGTATCATATTAACGATTATTCAATTTTAGAATTATCATAAAATTATGCTAAAAAAATTTGTTTTTCCTAATGCCTAAAAAAATGTGGAAGAGATTGATTATCCCATTCATGGATATGTGGTATTTTGAATTTGATTTTAGTGCTTCATTTGTGAAAAATTCATCTAGAATACTCATCATTTAGAGAAAAGCATTATATTTTGGAGAAAATTTGTAAAAGGATTCAATTAAATATTCAAGTATTTATATATCTTTATGTTTTCATTCTAGATGATAGGATATTTCTTTAACTCCATGAAAAGGTTATTGAAAAAAAAATATCATAGTACCTTCAATTCTGTTGAACTAATTGTCTTTTAGATAAAAAATATTTGTGTTTTTTAATCCCTTAACATTACATTGATTGTTAAATTTCTTTATTAAGCACCTCAATTACTCTATGTAATTATTTACAGTTTTTCTCCTTGACCATATATTCATTTCCCACTTACGTTCTCCTTTGGTGGAATCCAAGTTATGTGTATCTCTGTGTGACCTTTTTGTTTCCAACATTCCTTTTTAAGGGATGTTTTCTTTATTTAATTCATATGTAGTGAGTTTCAATAATGTAATTCTAAAAATGTTAATAATTTTAAAACGAAGATGAATTTCGATAGGGATATTTATTTTAAGTGGGTAGGATGTAACATCCTGATATTTTATGAAATATTTTATTTAAAAGTTATTTAAATTCTTAAATATATTTCATTACAGGAAATGAATAACTTATCTTCATTTATATGAAATTATAAGGACCCGGCCCTAAACATTACATAATATTGAATTAAATTAATAATTCACATTGAGGATATTTTCAGGTTTAGAGTTTTAGAGAATTAGGGCATAACTATAATATCTCAAAAGATTACAAGGTAGACATATCTACACAGTTTCCATTTTTCCATAAAATAAAAACTCTAGAAAAAAAGGGTCATGTCTAGTTCAATGTTTTAGACAGCATGACTTTTCCTTGATCCTATCCTTGAAAATATTCATCTTTATATCCTGTGAAAACATTTCAAAACATGGGATGAGTATAAAAATATCAATAACGGTTATAAAACATAGGATGAAAACATTTGTTCATAAATACATACAAAACATGAAATCATATACTTTCCTCATGAAATCATATGATTTATTAAAGACACATAAAATTCATTAATCATAAAGGTAACTTGTGGCATCCATATCATACTTACACTGTAGATATCACAACTACATAGGGAGTTACTTTGGAATACCCATCACAGTATATTACCTAAATAAATTAGGAGAAGCATTCACGTTTACCTCTGTCACGTTACCCAATGCATAGGAGATCTATCTTGGGCTCACCCGCCCTAGGTTTATCACTGAACCACCCATATACATAAATAATTCCCAAGATACATAACATGATCATAACACATAACATATGCATAAAGGAAAGATAACATTTCCACATTACAATAAAAAATTATCATTTCAAGATATTGAAATAATACATCCATTCTCAAAATCATTTCCAATACCAAAATACGTAAAAAGAGTATATGGTATTTATTTTTCCTTTTAAAATAATTATGGCTTGTTAAGGAAGCCAAATATCAAATAATACTCATGGCGGTGGAAAGGTTATTGTCACTTCTTACATTAAAAAAACATTCATTTTTGTCATTTAGTAAAACGCTTAGTATAAAAATATTCCCTTTGAATAAAATAAAATGTTAAAGGGGTTTATACACCATATAAAATAAAGTCGTGTATAAAACAAAAAATGCCTCAATGAAAGGAGATTGGGACGAAGTCCCTTACATCGTGTCCGACATGGCTCGATCATTATTTAATCACCTGAATAATAAACTAATGTTAATTTCTATTTTCTTAAAAACATTTTTCAAATTTATTATTCTTTTTGTATAACTTATTACCATGTTATAAACATTATGAAATCATTTAGGTTAATAACGTTCATTTTGTCATTATTTGGTACATTAATAATAAATGAACACCTTGTATTTACAATTTGTCCATGTGGTCAAAGGTTAAGTATATCCATAATTATATTCATTATTTGGATATCATATATATCATATATATTCAGTATATAAATGTTTTTATAATAGTACATAACATTTATAGATAAAAAATGAAATGCACCGTTCATGGAGACGGTAAGCCGTACATACGCAAGAACACTACTTTCATTTCTATTTCTTATTTTAATGGAAATAAAACATAATGATACATAGTTATATTATAATTCCAGTATAATATCATATATAATATCATTAACTCTATCCTTTATACATCCCACATAAGGAATTAATGAATCAAATCACATTGAGGGGGCGGTAGTCCGCACTTCCTCAAATGAGATTATCGTATTTACCCACTATAGAAACCATAAAGGCGTGCTATAAATGGGAAGTACAGAAGCATAAGGAAATCATATATATAATATACATCATATATAAATACAGTTCCATCATAATTGAGACCATGAAAGGCAGTAAGATGTAATTGAACAATCATCGTTCCGTGAGGCCTTAGTTTTCCATCCACAGAAACATTATGTTCTTCATCCATTAGATGGAGATGTGTGTAAGTGTTGTTGAAATAATTCTCATAAAAAATCCTATTATATTTAGGATACTGGTGCTGTTAAAAAATAAAGGAATAAAATGAGATTAGGGGTTGGAGAAGTAAAATAAAATAAAACAATTTAAGAGAAACTATTACCTTTAATTTGGGTAACTCCCTTTGGTTTGAACCAAAGGACTTATTGAAGTGCCTTATGCCTAAGGTAAGGCTTATAGGAGGAGTAGAGGGATTTAGGGGGATTAATTGGGCTGATTTTTGACGATCCAAATGGCTTGAGAGGTGTGTGGAATTGGTTAAAGGTGGTCTCCTTTTATAAGGGAGAGGAGGGGCTCTTTAGGAAAGTGGGAAAACATTATTTTATTATAAACACATATTCAGTTTCAAAATGTCCAAAAATCATTATAGTATAGGATAAGATGACTCATATTATAAATAAAATCACAAAATCATAATTGGACATGTTTTGGATAATATTTTAATCATTATAATCTTATTTATTTAAATGATTTATTAATGAGGTAAATACCCCGTCATTATTGTGTCATAAATAATTTAATTTATTCAATGGCTAAAAATTATAAAAAAAATTATATCATCTAGGAAATAGTTTTATATTTCCAATAAATATTTATAGACAAAAAGATAATTTATATAACCCCTTCTAAAAATTAATTTACTAAATTATATTTGCTTTTGTCATATTTTCCTTTACCTTAAGTTAATTAGTCTAAATTGTCATTATCCCTCCCAAGTGGCTCAATGGGGTCCCAAAATCGACCCAAATATTCCCATGGTCATTAATGACTCAACTAATAATGTTTGAACAAGTGTTACGGTAATTGTGAATTATTATAATATGTATTTAGACTTTAATTATCTTATTTACCTTTAACCGCAGTAAATAAAATTCAAACGTTACGATTCACCAAAAATTATTTTAATTTTATTGAACCACATTTTACTTCTTGAAAACAACCTTATATGTTGGGTTTTATTAATTCACTTCATATAAGTGGTAAAATTTCATTTAAATAAAACAAGTCTGTTTTTAACTACCACTAAGTGGTTTCACTATTCAACAAAAAATGAAGTTTTTCAGGAAAATACCAAAAAAATCAGCATAAGATATATTTGATATTCCGAATTCAAACATGATTTCTATTTTTCCAAATTGAAAAAATATAAGTGGAATTAATTAATTTTAAAATTAAATCCCGTTATCAAAACAAATAGCGTGTTTTTAATAAACAATAACTATAAAAAGATTGATACTTGTTTATGTCCAATTTCAAAGTAAAATTATTTCCTATGACCAACATTGGATTAATTGGTAAAAATATATTTTAATTTAACTTTAAAACCAACTAAAAAAATAATCTAACCATATAAATAAATTATACTAAAGGGAAATTTTGAATTAAAATTCAATATTTTTCACTATTCATTAAAAAAAATTCATAAAAATAAAAAATAATTACCCAAGTTAAAAGATGATGTCCTCATTCTAATAGAGGATTTTATTTGGTCAATTAGAATGTATTAAAGTGACCAAATCGATAATTAAAGAGGGTTCTCCATTAAAAGGAGATAAAACGGCCTTTTAATGTAAATTATGCTTAAAATTAGATTCATTTACATTTTAAGCCTCTAAATTTTTATTTGATAAAGTAAATACATTTAACAAACATGTATAATGATATTTTAGTTAGTTTCATTCATTCCTACCAATAAAATGGCTATGAATTAACTACCATTCAAAATAATAATATTATATTATTAGTGTGCAACGTAATATTCCAAAGAATCACGTTGTTGCATATCAGGTAAGCTATCGAACATAGCATACCCTTTAAAGTAAAATTAATATTTAATTCACAAATATTAATAAATATGAAATATGTCTTATTCTTCATTTACCTGGGATGTTACATCCTACCCCCCTTTTGGGAATTGTGTCCTCGCAATTTTTATTCACTTATCAAAATAAGTGGTGGTATTTATCCCTCATAGAATTTTTATATTACCATGTTGCCTCTTCAACCATATGGTTTTTACACAAAACCTTTACTTGGTGAATCAGCTTATTCTGCAACACTTTCTCTCTACAGTCAAGAATCTGAACTGGTTGTTCTTCATAAGAGAGATTCTCTTTCAATTGAACTACCTCTTGGCTCAAAACATGAGATGGATCTGGCATATACATTCTCAACATTGAAACATGAAAAACATTGTGTACCTGGGATAAACTAGGAGGTAAAGCCACTCTATACGCAACTGATCCAACTTTCTCCATAATTTCATAAGGTCAAATGAACCTCAGACTCAACTTTCCCTTCTTACCAAAACGCATCACACTTTTCCATGGAGAAACTTTAAGAAAGACATGATCACCTACCTCAAAGGAAAAAATCCTTCCTCCGGTTACCTTCATAACTTTTCTGTTTTCTCTGAGCTATTATCATGTGTTTCTGAATCAACTAAACTTTCTCTACCATATCTTCTACCAATTCATGCCCCATCAGCTTCCTTTCCCCTACTTCATCCTAGAATGATGGAGTTCGACAATGCTTTCCATATAATTCCTCAAATGGATCCATCTGTATACTAGAATGAAAGCTCTTATTATATGAAAATTCAACCAAAGAAATATGTTAGTCCCAACGTCCCTGGTAATTCATAGAGCAAGCACGTAACATATCCTCCAAGGTATGAATTGTTCATTCTAACTGCCCATCTGATTGAGGATGAAGAGCTGTACAAAAAATTAATTCAGTACCCAATGACGTCTGAAGGCCTTTCCAAAAGTTAGAAGTGAAACTGGGATCAAAATAAGATACAATGGAGAGGGTAACTCCATGAAACCTGAATATTTCATTAACATATATCCGAGCAAGTTGATCTAGAGACAAAGTATCTCAAATAGGATGGAAATGAGAATATTTAGTCAATCGGTCAACTATAAACCAGATTACATTATTACCTCGAGACATCATTGGTAACCCCACAACAATGTCCATGGATATATTTTCCTATTTCCACTCTAGCACCGGTAAAGGCTGAAGCATTCTTTTCCGTAACTGTCACCCTTCTTTAACCTACTGACAAGTCAAAAACTTCATAGTAAAATCAGCAATATCTCTTTTCATTCCATCCCACCAGTAATACTCCCAAAGATCTATGTACATCTTAGTACTGCCAGGATGAACTGAAAACGGAGAACTATGAGCTTCACAAAACAAATCATTCTTCAACTATGAATCACAAGGAACACATAATTTCTTTCCAAATATAAAAACACAATAATCATCATTGTTAAAATCAGGAAACTTACCCTTCTGGACCAACACAACATTTTTCTGCAACTCACTGTCTTCCTTATGCGCTTACTTAATTCTGTCTGATAGAGATGATTTCACTGACACCTGAAATAAAATAGAACAATTTCCTAAAACAACAACTTCTATTCCAAATTTCATCAAATCAAAAACCAAAGGACCTCATTCCAAATATAACATGGTTAATGAAGTATTACTTTTCTAAATCAAATCATCAGCCACTTTATTTTATTTCCCTAGATGATAAAAGATCATGTAATCATAATCCTAGATTAATTCTAACCATATCCTCTCTTTAATGTTCAATTATTTCTCATTGAATATATAATTCAAACTTTGTTGATCAGTATATATTTCACACTTCAATCCATACATTTGATGCCTCACAATTTTTAAAAGAAAAATAACAACAGCTAATTCCAAGTCATGTGTAGGGTAATTTAACTCATGTGGTCTCAACTGACTTGAAGCATAAGAAATTACCTGATCATTTTGCATTAGGACACAACCCAGTCCTTTCAATGAAGCATAATTATAGATAACAAACTCACCATTTCTGGAAGCTAATTGAAAAATTGGATCATTCACCAATCTTCTTTTCAATTCCTGAAAACAATTATCACATTCTTTTGTCCAAATGAACTTAACACCTTTTCAAGTTAACTTAGTCATTAGACTAGATAACCGTGAAAAATTTTCAACAAACCTCTGGTAATAACCTTCCAAACTAAGAAAACTACGAATCTCGGATATATTTGTG
Organism: Viscum album; assembly: GCA_963277665.1. Taxonomy (NCBI): domain Eukaryota; kingdom Viridiplantae; phylum Streptophyta; class Magnoliopsida; order Santalales; family Viscaceae; genus Viscum; species Viscum album. Next base: position 70,410,835 of record OY728156.1, on the reverse strand, counting down.
GTTCGTGGACATTCTTTAACAACTTTTGTTTTAGCAGGATCCACGGTTATGCCATTTTTTGAAACAATGTGACCAAGGAATGAAATTTGTTGTAACCAAAACTCACACTTGCTAAATTACCCAAATAGTTTATTTTCTTTTAAGGTTTGAAATACAACCCTTAAATGACTTTCATGTTCCTCCTTACTTTTGTAATAAACCAAAATATCATCAATGAACACAACCACAAACTTATCCAAGAACTCACGGAAAATTCTATTCATAAGATCCATGAATACAGCAGGTGCATTGGTTAACCCAAAAGGCATAACTGCAAATTCATAATGGACATATCTAGTATGAAATGCGGTCTTTGTAACATCCTCTTCCTTTACTTTCAACTGATGGTACCCTAAACTCAAGTCAATCTTCGAAAAATACTGAGCTCCTCAGAGCTGATCAAACAAATCATCGATATGAGGCAAAGGATACTTATTTTTAATAGTGATGTTATTAAATGATCTATAATCAATGCCAAGTCTCATTAAACTATCTTTATTTTTAACAAACAAGACAAGAGCACCCCATTTTGACGTGCTAGTTCGAATGAAACCTTTATCCAATAACTCATGCAATTGCTTCTTTAACTCTAAAAGTTCAATTTGAGCCATTCGATAAGGGGGTTTTGAAATTGGCTTAGCATCAAGAACTAAGTCAATAGTAAATTCAACTTCCCAATCAGGTATAATACTAGGAAACTCATCAGAAAAAACATCAAGGTACTCCTTTACCACTGGCACATCATTAATCTGAACAGTTCCTTTATAATCAACAATATGTGCATGGTAACATTCATTTCCATCTTTTACTAGTTTCTCATCTTCCTAATATGTTATCAACAGCAGGGGTTCATTTTTTAATACTAACTGAAAATCATTCTAAAAAGAAACCTCTTTATCTCTTCAGTCAATCTTATCATGATAAACAGAAATCCAATCCAGGCCTAATATAACATCAAACTCTACTAGTGGCAAAAAAATAAGGTTTGGAGGTATATTCTTTTTTCATATAAGGACATGAATGTTCTATTGCTTTCTTTTTGTCTCAACATTTCCTCCAGGTGTTTTTACTATAATTTTAGTATTCATATCATGAGATGGAATTCCCAATTTACAAGAAAACTTATCAGAAATGAAAGAGTGTGAAGACCCTGAATCAAACAACACATTGGCATAATCTTAACAAACAAAAAGTGTACCTAAAAACGTCATTTGATGGCCCAACATCTTATGAAGTAGTTGCAAAGCATTTCACCACCCATTTATGCTTGTAGTCTGGCATATTTCCTTTGTTTGAGTTATTTATTGGACACTAATTTTCATAATGTCCCATTTCATTGCACATAAAACATTTTGCTGAATGTAAATCAGATTTTGTCTTACCATTACCCTGATCTTTTTCAGTGCAATTACGAGCGTTATGTCCCATTTTACCACATCAGTAGAACTTAACAGAATACAAAAGACATTCCCCTACATGTTTTTTACAACAATTTTGACAAACTGTAAAATTAAGTTTCTTACCATCATACTTTTTTGAAGAGTTCTTCCCTTTCGTTTGCCACCTCGACCTCATATTCTGTTGTTTTTTAAAGAATACATGATCATCAACAAAATCCATTTCCACCTTCTCTGCATAATGAACAAGTTTTTCATAAATTTTGAACTCATGAGAAGCTAAAGCCCTTCGATACATTGGCTTTAATCCTGAGTAAAATAGTTGATCTTACTATCAAGATCCCGTATGAAATTTGGAGCATACCTCACTAGTTGAGTAATTTTTTTTCATAAGTAGCCACAGAATCATCCTACTACCATAATTCCAAGAATTGTTTTTCCATCCTAAGAGGAACCACCTTAGGAAACTATTTCTCAAGAAACATACCGTTGAATTCATCCCAATAGAGACCATCAATCTCCTCACTAACCCTGATATTTTTCACCATCGACCACCACTGATCAGCTTCACCTTCAAAATGGTAAACAGAAAGACTAACCTTTTGATGTTCTGAACAACCCATGACATCAAAAATCTTCTCCAGTCCTTTAGTCCACCCATTAGCTAGCACGAGCTCAGATGAACATCTGAATGATGGGGGATGTTGCCTCATGAAATGCTCCACTACTAACATGTTCATCTGTGGTTGATCGAGCTGATCTCATACATGGATACCACCACCATTTATAGCCTAAGTCAACTATGTCATCACTATAACAAACTGTTCAGTTCTAATTCCGAACATCCCAGGATACTGATTTGGAAGGTTGTCTTCCTCCTGATGTCGTCCCAACACAGCTGCCCTATTTCCTCTACGGTAAACCATTCAAAACACAAAATATCTTAGGTGAAGATTCATGGTAATCTGGAAATGCTATATGATGTCAATATTAACATAAATTACTTTATGGATATAACTTAGACAATACCCAAACACATATAGTTATCTAAACTGACCTCTATTACCAACTATATGGACTCATCCTTAAACATTACATAATATTGAATTAAATGAATAATTCACATTGAGGATCTTTTCACATTTAGAGTTTTAGAGAATTAGAACATAACTATTACATATCAAAATATTACAAGGTAGAAATATCTACAAAGTTTCCATTTTTTCATAAAATAAAAACTCTTGAAAAAAGAGTCATGTCTAGTTCCATGTTTTTGATAGCAAGACTTTTCCTTGATCCCATCCTTGACCCTATTCATCTTTATGTTCTGTGAAAACATTTCAAAACTTGGGATGAGAATAAAAAGCTTAGTAAGGTTTATAAAACAAATAGTGAATACTTTTTTTCATAAATACATAAAAACATTAAATCATTTACTTACCTCATTAAATCATAAGATTTATGAAATAAATATAGAAATCATTAATCATAAAGGTCACTTGTGCCATCCATATCATACTTACATTGTAGCTATTTCATCTATATAGGGAGTTACTTTGGAATACCCATAAAATTATATTATCTAAATCTCTTAGGAGAAACATTCATGTTTACATTCGTCATTTTACCCAATGCATTGGAGATCTATCTTGGGCTCACCCACCCTAGTTTTATCACGGGACCACCCGTATACATAAATAATTCCCATGATACATAACATGATCATAACTCATAACATACGCATAAAGGAAAGATAATATTTTAACATTGCAATAAAAAAAATATCATTTCAAGATATTGAAATAATAAATCCATTCTCAAAATCACTTTCAATACCAAAATATGTAATAAGATTATATGGTATTTATTTTTCCTTTTAAAAACATTGCGGCTTGTTATGGAAGCCAAAGATCAAATAATACTTGCGGCGGCGGAAAGGTCGTTGTCACCGCTTCCGTTCAAAAAACATTCCTTTTTGTTGATTAGTAAAAATATTTAAATAAAAAGATTACCTTTGAATAAAATGAAAAGTCAAAGGGGTTTATACATCATATAAAATAAAGTCATGTATAAAACTAAAAATGCCTCAATGAAAGGAGATTGAAACGAAGTGCCTTACCTCATGTTCGAATTGACTCGATCATTCTTTAATCACATGTATAATAAACTAAAGTTAATTTATACATGATTAAGAACCTTTTTCATGTTTATTATTCCTTTTATATCAATTATTACCATGTTATAAACATTATGAAATCATTTAAGTTATTTACGTTCATTTTTTTGATATTTCGTACTTGAGTAAAAAATGAATACCGTATATATAAAAGTTTTCCATGTGGTCAAAGGATCATTATATCTAGAATTCTATTAATTATTTAGATATCATATATATCATATATATCCAGTATATACAGTTTTTTATAATAGTACATAACATTTAGAGGTAAGAAATGAAATGAACCGTTCATGGAGACCGTAAGTCGTACGTACGCATGAATGCTACTTTCATTTCTATTTCTTATTTTAAAGGAAATAAAACAAGATGATACATAGGTATATTATAATTCCAGTATAATATCATATATAATATCTTTAACTCCATTCTTTATACATCCCACATAAAGGATTAACGAATCGAATCCCTTTGAGGGGCGGTAGTCCCCAGTTTCTCAAATGAGATTATCGAATTTACCCACTATGGAATCCATAAAGGAATTCTATAAATGGGAAGTACATATGCATAAGTAAATAATAAATATAATATACATCATATATAAATACAGTTCCATCATAATGGCCACCATGAGAGTCATTAAGATGTAATTGAATAATCATCGTTTCATGAGGCCATAGTTTACCATCCACAGAAACATTATGTTATTCATCCATTAGATAAAGGTGTGTGTAGTTTAGTGAAAATACATATCATAAAAACATCCTAGTATATTGAGGATACTGGTGCTGTTACAAAATAAAGGAATAAAAAGTGTTTAGGGGTTGGAGAAGTAAAATAAAAGAAAACAATTTAAGAGAAATTGTTACCTTTAATATGGGTAACTCCCTTTGGTTTGAACCAAAGGACTTCTTAAAGTGCCTTATGATTAAGGTAAGGAAACTAGGAGGAGTAGAGGGATGTAGGGAGAATAATTGGGTATATTTTGGAGAGGAAAAATGGTTTGAGAGGTGTGTGGAATTGGTTAAAAGTGGTCTCCTTTTATAAGGGAGAGGAGGGGCTCTTTAGGAAAGTGTGAAAACATTATTTATTATAAATATTTCTTCAGTTTAAAAAGATCCAAAAATCATTATATTCGAAGATAAGATGACTCATATTCTAAATAAAATAATCCAATAATAATTGGACATGTTTTGGACAATATTTTAATAATTATAAGCTTATTTATTTAAATCATTTATTAATGAGGTAAATACTGCATCATTATTGTGTCATAAATAATTTAATATAGTCGATGTCTAAAAATTATAAAAAAATACTATCATGTAGGAAATATTTTCATATTTACATTGAATATTTATATACAAAATGATAATTTATATACCCCCTTCTAAAAATTAATTTACTAAAATATATTTGCTCTTTTCATATTTTCCTTTACCTTAAGTTAATTAATCTAAATTGTCAGTATCACTCCCAAGTGGCTCAATGGGGTCCCAAAATCGACCCAAAGATGACCATGGTCCTTAATGACTCTACCAATAAGGTTTTTACAAGTGTTAGAAAATTTTAAATTATTATAATATTCATTTAACATTGAATTACATTATTTACCTTTAACCTCGGTAAATAAAAGTCAAAAGTTACTATTCACCGAAAATTATTTTTATCTTATTGAACAAAATTTTACATTTTGATAACAACCATGTATATAGGATTTTCTAAATTAAATTCATAGAAGTGGTAAAATTTCATTTAAATAAATAAAAGATAGTTTTTAACTACCACTAAGTGGTTTCACTATTCCTCAAAAATTGAAATCTTTCAGAAAAATACCAAAAAATCACCCTAAGCTATATTTGATATTCTGAATTCAAAAATTATTTATATTTTTCTAAATTACAAACATATAAGTTTCATTATTTAATTTTAAAATTAATTCCCGTTATCAAAACTAATAGAGTGTTTTTCATAAACAATAACTATCAAAAGATTGATACTTGTTTATGTCCAATTTCAATGTGAAATTAATTCCTATGACCAAAATTGGATTAAATGGTACAAATATATTTTAATTTAACTTTAAAACCAACTCAAAATATAATCTAACAATATAAATAAATAATATTAAAAGGCACTTTTGAATTAAAATGCAATATTTTTCACTATTCTTTAAAAAATGAACTTTATTAGAAAAATACCAAAAAATTACCCAAAGTAAAATTTGATGTCCCAATTCAAAAGAAGGATTTTATTTAGTCATTTAAAATGTATTAGAGTGACCAAAACTATATTTAAATAGGTTTCACCATTAAAAGTTGATCAATCGTCCTTTTAATGTAAATTATGCTTAAAATTAGATTCATTCACATTTTAAGCCTCTAACTTTTTATTGGATAATGTAAATACATTTAAAAAACATGTATAATCATATTGTAGTCAGTTTAATTCATTCCCACCAATAAAACGGCTCGGAGTTAGCAACCATTTAAAATAATAATATTATATTATTAGTGTGCAACGTAAGATTCTAAAGAAACCTGTTGTTGCGTATCGGGTACGCTATCGAACATAGTGACCCCTTTGAAGTAAAATTAATATTTAATTCACAAATATTAATAAATATGAAATATTTCTTATTCTTCATTTACCTGGGATGTTACAGAAACACTGTGTTTTTATTTTGTTTAATGTACCATCTAGTTTCTTCAATAACTTCTATTACATGCAAGGTCGAGTCTTACAAGACAACAATATATTATTAATATTATTATTTAATATGTTAGTTATCACTTAGTGGTGGGAATTTTGGGAGTCAATGAAATTAAATTATTTAAAAAAATATAGATAAAATCTTTTTATTAAATTAAATCATTTATTATAAATTATTTATAAATGAAAATAAAGACGAATTTAATATAAAAAAATTTTTTGTAAGAAAAACTATTTTTATGACAGAAATGATGTCTAATATTAAAATTTTTAATTAATAATTATTATTAAATGATATGAATTTAATTTATATGATATATAATCTATTTAATGTTTTTAAATTCATCCAATGTATTTTATATGCTAAAGAAAAGAATAAATCTGATTTTAAGCATGAAAACCTCTTTTGTTCTAAAAGAAACGTGTGTTGCCTTTCAATGGTAGACTTATATCAAAAAAATATTTTGAAAATTTTATAAATTTTATTTGAAAAAATATTCCTAATTTGTGAAGTATTAATATCAAAATTTTCTTTTGGTGATTTTTAGTTATTTTTCTGAGAAGTTTCATATTAGGATGAATAGTGGATAATAAATAATTTTAATTGACAACTGCATTTTCATATAATTTTATTATATAGTTAAAATATATTTTAAATTTATTTTAAACTATAATTAGTTCAATTATAAATACATTAATCCAATTTTGGTCATTTTAAAAAATAATAGATTGATATCTAATATAAAAATATTTCAAAATTTTTAAGTTTTGTACTTTAAAAACCGGCTTAAGAGTCATGCATGTTATATTAATTTTAAAGTAAATTTTTCCACATATATGATTTGAATTTAGTAAAATGGATTCCATATATGTAATATTTTTAATTTTTAATTTCTATTACGGTCAAAATATTTTTTACCAAAAAATATGATTCATATAAATTAAAATTAATTACAGCAATTAAGGTCATAATGAGTTTAGTTAGTTGTTAAACATTAATCTAAACATGAATATGAGAAAAAATATAAAAAAAAATATATAAAATGGAAATAGTTCTACCATATACCCACTAAGATATAATTTATAACATTATTGAAGGAAGCTTATGTAAAAAATACTCCCAATAGTATTTTCTTTTTTATATTTATAAGAATGTCACTCCTCCTCCACTAAAAAATGGCACTCACCCCCTCACTTATATACACCTATCAAGATGTTTTGGATCATTAAAACCCCTAAAAAGAAACTATAAACATCTCAATTCACTTTATACATGTCTAACATAGGAAATAATGAAATCTAAGGAATTCCTTTGGTGAAAACCATAAACAGTTACTCGATGAAGAGGTGACATTCTTCGATGATCACTTTTGTTTTATTTATTATCCACCCATTAAAATATTCATATTCCATGTTTATATAACCAAAATATAATAATAAATATATATATATTTTTTATGTTGATGGTTTGAGATACACCAAGGCACAACTCTGTTAAATGGGTAATTAAAACACAGATCTTGTGTATGTTGAACTACCACCTCGTGAAATGTTGTCATTCATTTTTTACATATTATTTGTTATGGTTTGGAATTATAATGAAAATAAGATATTTATATGATATATATGGTATTTATAATTAAATATTACTTCTTTAGTTATTTTATAAAACATACCATTATGCTTTTGATTTTTCTAGAATATGATAACATCATTTGTGGACGTCTTGACTACTTCCACCTCAATGTGATATGATATGTTCACACTTTACAATGAATATATTATGAATTTGTTTAAAAATAAATATATAAATTAAATTAAATATTAATTATATTAATGAAATAATTATCTATATGTACACATAATATACCATTTTCTTCTTTCTGTTTCACACACTGAAAAAGTGATAACATCTATAGTTGACGCGTGGACTGCCACCTCTTAGAAGTGATGTGATTAATATTTTTTCATCACTAAATACCAAGAATGATATATATAACTATAAATAAATTTTAATATGGTATTTAAGATATACTGATAAATATTTAATGAGAAATGTATCTTTTCTTCTATCTATAATGATCATTGAAAAATGGGAACGTTACGCATGCGTACGTATGGACTTCTGTCACCATGATCGTAATGTTAGTTCGTCTTCATGACCATATTTAATTTTTGATTATAAAATTATAATTTATTTAAAAATTTGATAATTATTTCTTGATTTTTATTCTTTATAATTTTAAATAATGACCTCATTTACCATAATTGACCTATCAAAGTCAGTTTTTAACTCATAAGCTAAATATGGTCAAAACATCCAACTTAAATTTAATCAATTAAGTAATTATATATAACATGTTTTTAATTTCAATATATTTAATAATAACCAATTAAAATGGTAAGATTAAATTAAATAGTTAAAATAAGGTTAATATTCAAGAATATATAGGTTAAAAATGAAAAATAGAACTCAAGGTAATGGATTTCATAACTAAGTTCCCATTCATTAAGTTAAACTTATATTTCATTGGTTTTGTAAGGAAAAAAATATGTGTGAAATGATCTATTATATTATTTGGAGATATTTACACATATATTGTGTGGATTCAAATTTACTACACATAATTGTTTCATTGATTTATTCGTACTCTTATGATATGATCTTTGTAAGGAAATATCATATCACTTTTTTCATCTCTGAGATAAATGTCATATTTACCACTTTTTAATATTATATGGTGTGTATAATGACATATAAAATGTTATATCATTAATTTTATAATTTAATTATATTAAATGTTTCAATTTATGTTATTATTTTACAGATCTCATGATTATAATTTTATTCATGCAGTAAGGGTTTTTCTCTTCTCACGTTTATTTCCACAAGATATATTAAATATTCACAACTTATTTTTTTATATGGTGTATTTTATGCCCATGAAGTTATTTTATGATTATTATACATAAATTTACATGTTTTTAAATATCCATTTTATGATATCTCTTTTAATGGGTTTTTGGATTCAATGTTACCAATGCAGTATTATAATTTTGTCACAAATCACTTCCATTAAGACATTTATTATGATATGAACATATCTTATTTTTTAATGTATATATATTTCACTTTTAAAATTAAGTATTAAAATAAACATATTATCATGATACTATAAGTTTCATTTAATTTTATTCGTTCATAGGGATTATAAATAAATAATTTCAAGGTGGTATGAGACACGTTGGAATGTATAAATATTATTTTTCTCATTAATTTTTTTATAGATATTTTAGGGGAATTTCCATTCATAAAAGTAAGAAATCCCCTATATTCAATTTTCCAACAATAGGGATATTTTTTATTGATTTCATCCCTATTTATTATTTGGATGTATTAGGATTGTTTCAACAATATTTTTATTAAAATATTTTATTTTTCACATGTTGATTATGTCCTAAAGAGATGGTTATAAAACCTTTTTATTTTTCATGGGTTAATCATGTTTTAAAGAGACTTTTGTGGATCCCATTTCATATAAATGGGTTAATCATGTTTCCAAGGTATTATTTTGGGACCCTTTACATTACCATTGGTAACTCATGTTTGAATGATATTTTTACGAAGCCTATTTATTTTTCACAGGGTAACCATATTCCAAATAGATTGTTATAAAACCCATTTTTCTATTGGTTAATCATGTTTTGAAGAGACTGTTATGGAACCCATTTCATTTCCATGGGTTAGTCATGTTTCAAAAATATTTTTTTGAGACCCATTTGCCTTCCATGGGTTAATAATGTTACAATGATAATGTAATAGAACATGTTTATTTTCCTTGGGTTAACCATGTTTCAAAGTGGTTACTGTGGAAATTTTTTCCATTCTATAGGTTAATCATGTTTTGAATATATTTTTATGGAACTTATTTAATTTTCATTTGTTAATAATTTTCTAATACAATATAGGTGATTTCAATTATTTTTGATTAATTATCTTTGTATTTGGTTCTTTGACATTGTAAATGATGGGAACACCCGGATAGCGTTAGGTGATCCTGTTATAGCTTATATGATGTGTGCATCTCGATAGAACTATGATTCATTTGGTAATGATTATTTTCTTTGAATGATTATATTTGAAATCCGATTCATGGTTCTTTTAATTTGTATGGGTTATATATGGGTTATTTAAGGGTTCAATGATATGATATTATAAGATACCAATATTATTTTCTAATGAATTCTATGGATTTAAAATGTTTCTCATTATCGATATTGATATCAAAAGGCAATGGATTATTGATTTGAATTACTCTTTTGTTTTACTTGTTCTTATATTTTATGATACATATATTGATCGGTATGAATATTCATATATTATACTCATTCGTTTTGATTATATCATCATACACTTATTCTCTTATTATGTCCACAAATGACATTATTTTTCTAATTCTTAAATTTTCCCTAACTGAGCATCTGAACTCACCCTTATAATATTTCCCTTTTCCCAATGTTATAAATAATTAAATTTGTTGATTTATTTTTTTAAATTTATTTAGAAGGATGCTTTTGATGAATTACTCTAAAATGTTAAATTCTAGTTTAAATGAGAGAAGTGGTCACTTTATGACTTTTGAATTATTTATATCGGAGTTTTTACTAATTCCCTTAAACAATAATCTTAAATGGTCCTCCAAAATATAAGTGATCCATATTTTACATTTAATTTCGTATTTCTATATAGAAAAAAAGTCATACCATAATTTTTATCATCATAGTTAGAAATGTAATGTTATGGATTTAAGCACATGATCCTAGAATCTGAGTCATGGGCTGTTATACATAGTGATTTATTTATTTAATATTATATGATATATTTTATATCACAAAATAATTTTATTATATAATGAATATATCTAGGTTACTCTATAACACACTAATATAGTATAAAATAAAACTATGTTTGATAGTGTACATGATATGAAACACTAGACTTGAAGGAACCACACAATATTGTTATATAAATATGAACATTATATTATAACGATTAAATTGGTGTTTTTGAAGAGGACTAAATAATTTATGAAATATATATTTTAAATTTCTTACTCAATTTAAATTTATTTAAAAGTTGTTAGTAAATAATCAATCAATTTATAGTAATGTAATATTATTCATGAGAAATTTATTTTCATTAAAAATTCTTTTTATTGATTTTTTTGAGAAATTTTAAAAATAAATTTATAGATATTTTCTAAAATTTAGTTCATGAATATAATTTTATTAAAATTATATTATCCAAATAAACTAAGGGTGAAATTTTTTGATTTTTGTTGAAAATATTTAATTTACTATATACTCAAAAATACTAATTTTTATAAAACTGTAATATATTTTCATTAAATTATTTAATTTTAATATACCATTATAAATTTTTTTTTATTTCAAGGAAAAAAATTATTAATTTTTTATATTTAAACCAATTAATTACATATAAACCACTTTAATGTAATATTTTAGTATAATGATACTTTTTGGATTAAAAACATATTTTTTCAGAAAACTATTCTAATGTGAACAATGGTTCCCCATTATATTTAATTAAAATCACCCATAAATATGAATTATTTAAATTATACTTATAAATTATAAATCTAAAAATATTAATTTATATTTATAAAATTATTATTAAAATACATATATTTAATAGACAATCATCACATGCTTGAAAATTATGTTTCCTAAAAAACTATTTTTCCATTGAATCTGTGTGTTTTATTATAAATTCTATTTTTCCACTTCGTTAAATGGAATTCGGTAAATTTGATTCTATATTTTTAATAATAATATTTTATACTACGTAATATATAATTTTTTCCAGAATTAATATAAAAAACAGTATAAATATCTTACCATAATTAATGTGAAAACATGTTTATTGGAAGTTAAACAAAACCCATAAGGGTTAAAATGGGCTAATTTTTGTATAAAATATATTATATGGTTATATTTACACATTATATCATATAATAATCAATAATTCTATATTTTTCGTATGTGTGACATGTAAAAACCATGGGTATCAATTTTTCATTTCCAAAATTCTACGTGTGTCCTATTCCCCACATATAAAAGGCCACCTCCACTCCTATCCTATTCATTGTCACAAAACCTTTTATTTTTCCCAATACCTACACAAATACCATCTATACATACCATATAATTACTTAAATACATGGGTATTTTCAAAAACATTATCTAAAAAGGCATTAAGTATAATACTAATGAGGTTTCATGAAGAAAAGAGATATATCTTAATCGAGTGTTTTTGTTCGGTTTCTTCTTCTACCACCTCACACTCCAATGTAATTCGTTTTCCATCATTGAATATCACATATCATTATAATGATTAATTTAATATATATATATATATAACATTATAATATTTTTTTAATTATTATATCTCATATACCTTATTTCATTCCATTCCATGGGGATTTGATAATGTTTCTCCTATGTATGCTGGACTACCACCACACAAAGTGATGTGATTTTTTCCCTAATGATTTTTATGGACGGTAAAAAAAACAGAATTTTAATTAATATATATGATAAATATGACATAATTATTATATTAATGAAATGTTTATCATTTTTAAAAGAAAATATATAATTTTAGTTCTTATTATTCCATTCATTGAATGAAGATAATTTCATCCATGTGTATGTTTGGACTACCACCTACACGAATTGATGTGATTCATTATTCGTCACCATATCTCTGGGATGATATATATATATATAATTGAACTAAAATAAATAATTTTTTATTTATGTTATAATTATATTAATTTAATGATAAATAATACATACCTTCCTTCCATAATGTTCATTGAAAAATTTAAACGTTACTCACATGTACATGTGACCTACCATCTCTATGATCGAGAGGTTGTTCAATTTTCATAACAATAATTCATGATAGGATTTAAAAGTTTATTTTATAAGTTAATATGAAAATTATGTCAATATTAATAATCCTCATTTTTTTAAATAATTTTCGCTTTGAACACAGTCAATACACTGAATATATTTCTGAAACAATTAATTGAATATCCTCAAAACAACCGACATAATATTAACAGATTAAGTATTTTAATATTTCAATAAAAATTAAATTAAATAATTTATGTATATATTATTAATACATTAAATTAATATTTTATAAATAAAATTATTTATGTATGATTATTATACCAGAGTTACAGGACATACATGAATGACTGGATTCATAGTTAAGGACTTTGTGTCAAAAAAATTCATTGAGGAATACTTTAATCTTTTGCATAAAATTTCATTTATATGGTGTATATACTACACCTTTTATATGTAATTTCCAGTTTTCTCCAAACATAATTCTATTTAATAACTAATTTGAATTATTTCATCCAAGGGTATTTGAAATGAATGTTAACAAAATGGGAATTAATTATATGTTGTATATACTACCCATTTTCTAAGAATATGATTGTAATTAATTATTCATATTTTATGTTTCATTCACAAATTTATTATGTGGATTTGTATTTTATACACATAATCGATTCATTTATTAATTTTCTCTCAAATGTTCTAATCATTATAATTCCTGGTCATCTTAAATTTTCTTCATTATGTTATTTGTTTTTTTATACATGTATCTTCTTTTATGAGGTTTATCTACATCCAATTTGATATGTTAAATGATTAATCTCTTTATGTTCATGATATTCAACATTTAATCTGATGTTATTCTATCTTGAGTCTTAAAATTAAGGAGATTCCATTTTACGAAAGGCTTTAGGTTAAAATATTCTATATTTTCATGTTTTTAATATAAAAGGTTCTTTATAATTAAATAATATGATATAATTTTCATAAACGACATCACTTTTGTAAAAATCCTGACCCAAATTGTAACAAACTATGTATTTATAAAATAATAAATATTCATTTCTATTAATACATATTAAAAAGATATTAATTTTATATTAAAGGGGACTCTTTTTCTGAAAGCATTATCGATAGGCAACAATATGCTTCTCTGAAATCTTACATTGCACAAAACATTATGTTAAACTAAAAAATAATACAATAATAATAGTATTATTTTAAATGGTAGTTAACTCCTTACTGTTGGAATGGCAGGAATGAATATTATCAACAAAACTTTGAAATATGGATTACACGTGTTTAATTGATGATTTATTGATTACCAAATTTATTAGAAATGGAAATAAAACCCAATTGAATATAATGGATGAGTTTTTATGAGAACCTATTTATAAGGGAATAATTATGTTTTTATATAACTCCTTATGGATATTTATTTAAATAAAAATATATGATATATATTAAATGTAATGTTTAAAATTCATCTTATGTTTTCTAGATATAACATAAGAATAAAATCATTTTTTCTATTAAAATAAATAATTTTATAAAAATATAGTTTTACCGCCATTTGATGGTAAACCATTATTAAATATAGTTTTTTAAATCATTATATTTTATATTTTACAATATAAACTTCTTCTTTATAATAAAGAAAACAAAATTTACTTTGTATGAAATTTTGGATTGTTTCTCCTAAAAGTTCATTTTTTAAAGAATAGTAAAAATACTAAATTTTAATTCAAAATTTCCTTCTAATATAATTTATTTATATTGACAGATTTTAATTTTAATTGGTTATAAATTATAATTTTATTATATTTTTATCATTTAATCTAATGTTGTTCATTGGGAGTCCTTTCTGTAATATCCTCGACCCAGATGCCACTAATCGGTGCTCCGAGCCGGGTGGTTACATGACCTTAAGCGCGCCTCCTCGTATGCCAAAGGCTTCCAACTAGCAGCAGGGGTCTAAGTAGTCATTTGGGGAGACTATACCCCCTTTTTATCATAGTAAGACACAATAGAATCAACCAATAGTGGAAACAATAATCAATAAACAAGCAACTTGATCAACAACCAATTCCAACATTAAATATGTCATATCATATTACAAGTGAAAAAGTGAACAAAATCCCAAAAAAAGGACAATGGCAAAAATACCCAAAATTATCCTGACTCCAAATCTAGATCCTCCACCCAGTGTTACCCATGTCCACTCATCTATCTAGCAAGGACCCTTGCCCTTGTCATGTCCTGCTAACATGAGGTCTACTCGGGTACCCAATAGCGACCCGAGCAGGGTGAGAGTACCACTCAGTAGGCCACCACCAACGGTGTCTAAAAAATATCCCGTATAAATAGATAGTATATGAACTAGGAAAATGAATGATAATTTCCATGTAATTAATTAAGGATCCATTAAAAAGTTCAGAGCCAAGCCATTCCATTGCCATTCATTTATTACCAATTATCACAACCTACCATTTCACCACATTTCCATGGGTTAAACACATACATTATGTTACATTGGTCGAAGCCCAAAAATCACATGCAAGAGGGTAAACACAATGTTATCTTATCTCACTAGGACTAACCCCTCATTGCAACCATAACCTCACCTCGAAGCCTCAGTCTGGGCGGATGAAACCTTTAGGAGAATGGACCCTCAGTCCCCTATCTTAACCCATGCATTTAGGGTTGTGTTTAGAACCTTAGTCTTCACTAGACCCGTGGGTGTAGATCCTCAAGTCATACCCCACTCTACGAAACCATGTGCACATGTTTATATATATAAGTAACCATCAACCTCCCATACCATTTCCCCTTGGACAAGGCATTCACAACACACAGAAAATTCACATCATGCCTTTACCCATTAACACATTACTATTTCACATTATTTAACCATTCACCCAATTCACATGTGTTATGACTATCTCACTAAGCATTCAACATTAAACCCATAATCTATCCCATTATGGTCTTTAATCCGTTTACACATTAACCCATTTAACCCGTTCATCATTCCATGAACCAACCATTCATTCCATTTCAAATAACCTCTAGGTTATTGCCAAGTCTAGGTGCATCACCTAACTTCTATTACAAGTTCAACCAATCATGCCAAAATTTCTATCAAGGGCTCTACATTTCATTACAACAAGGACACTTGTTTAATAACAATCCTGAAACCCGGGAAAAGCTGGCACATCCCATGGATGGCCCTAATTATGTCAAGAAAATCCCAACACATCCCACGGGGATCGTGAGGGTTCCCATTTTCCATTTTAAACACCATTATTACAAAAAATTCCAAGGTTATCAAAAACATAACCAAAGGAAATCAAGAACACAACAAAACATGCACAAATACCCAAATAACTATGGGATATCACTTGTAGACTACCTACCTCAAAACTGTGGTTGAACACACTCTCCATCGAGTCCATAGTCGTCAATCTGACCATACTTTGGAGTTTCAACCCAAAACTCACCCAAAAGATAGGTTTTTAGAGATTCATAACAAGAGAGGTATAAGATACAAACCCTAAACCAAAAAGTGAAGCAAGGATGAGGTTAGCCATACCTGGAGCTTCGATCTGAAACCAACGGCACCAAAAACGCCTTAGGAATGAGGGAGATTGATCACTTGGAGCTCTTGGGTGAATTGGTCCATCCCTAGGGTGAAGAGGGTGGAATGGGAGGAAAATCCCAATTGGGGTTTAAAAGCCTGGAGTGGAAATTTTGTAAATTTTCCCAACTTTAAGTGGTCGCACAGTTTGTCCACACGGTTTGGAAAACAGTGCGCAAACTGTGCACATGCCACTACCCGTAGGAGGAGGAGTCACACGGTTTAGCCGCACGGTTTGGAAAACCGTGCACAAACCATGTGCTTGCATTTGTCCGTAGGAGGGAGGGTCGCACGGTTTCACATGGGCTGGCCGCACGGTTTGGCTGACCGTGTGCAGGCCGTGCGTGGTCTGCTTTGCCCAGACTTCTCTTCTTCCATGCCCTAAGCCCCCGGAACATCCCCATGGCTTCTCACACTTTCACGAATCCTTTTAAAGTCCCAAAAGCAAGGGTTTAAACTAGAACATAACAAAAACATACCTTCCCAAAAACCAGGATCTTATAATCTTCCCACCTTACAACGGCTCATCCCCGAGCTGAGTTCCCAAGCCTCATTTCTCCACTGAAGAGAAGAGTTCAGGCCATTGAGCCCACACATCTGATTTCTGCTCCCAAGTTTCTTCTTTAATATTCGCATGCTTCCATAGGACTCTCACTAATGGAACAACCATGACTCACAAGAACTTTTCACTACGATACACCACACGAATCGGATGCTCCTCAAAGGATGCATCTTCCTCAAGCTCCACGTCCTCAACATCATCCACGTGAGATGGGCCAGGGTTTTACCGTCGAAGATGCGACACATGAAACACATCATGCATCCCACCAAACCACTATGGAAGACCCAATCGGTAAGCCAATGGTCTGATCCATTCCACAATCTCAAAAGGTCCCATATACTTGGGTACCAACTTGCACTACTTTCATATCCGATGGTGACCCAGCCTTGGTGACACTCGAAGGAACACTTTATCACCCACCTCAAACTCAAGAGGTCTACGTCGTCGATCTGCATACGACTTCTGCCTACTCTAACCCATAACCATCCGCTTCCTGATCAACTTAACTCTCTCTGAAGTCTCATGCATGAGGCTTTGTCCCAACAACTCAGATTCACCAGCCTATAGCCAACACAATAGAGATCTACATGGTCTCCCATAAAGCACCTCAAATGGTTCAATCTGAATTGTTGCCTGAAAACTGTTATTGTAGGAAAACTCAACTAACGATGGGTGTCTCTCCCAAGAACCACCAAAGTCCATCACACAAGATCTTAACATGTCTTCCAACACTTGGATTGTATGCTCTGAATGCCCTTCTGTCTGTGGGTGGAAAGCCGTACTCAAAAACATTTGTGTACCAAGCACCTTCTGCAACCCTTGCCAGAAGTGCGATGTGAAATGCAGATATCGGTCTGAAACTATAGTCCGCGGTACCCCATGCAACCACACTACTTCCCAAACATACAGCTCACCCAATTGGTTGACTGTAACGGTATCCTGAATCTGTAATAAATGATCCACTTTCGTTAACTGATCCACGACCACCCAGATTGCATCATTCTTCCATGGAATCCTTGGAAGACACATGAAAAAATCCATCGTTACATCATCCCACTTACATTCTGAAATGGGAAATGGATGCAACAAACCACCTGGTCATTGATGGTCGGCCTTCACCTGATGACAGGTAAGGCATCGTGCCAGAAAGCCGCAACTTCATTCTTCATTCCAGGCCACCAAAACTACCTTCGGAGATCACAGTACATCTTGGTCAAACCAGTATGCACTACCCACTTTAATGCATGGAACTCATGCTTCAACTCTTCTCTCACACACTTTGGAACAACCACACGATCACAAACATGAACAAAAAAGTCCACACCGACGGCCCATCCAGAAGGTAGCTCTCCACATTTAAGCTTTTCCTTCGTGCTCAAACACTCAGGATCATCAATATGAATTTCCTTAACTCGAATCAATAGCGTCAACTCCATTGTTAAGGATGAAAGAGTTACCTGACCATTCTCTTTCTACACCTCTAGCTACATCTCTGCAAACAAATCCATCATCCTCTATTGGGGGTTGGACTCCTAAACCACCTGATTCTGAACCTTCCTACTCAAAGAATCAGCAACATTGTTTCCCTTTCCCGGTGTGTACACAAACACAAAGTCAAAAGACTGGAGATATTCAACCCAGCTTCATTGCCACAGATTCAGATCCCGCTGTGAGAAGATGTACTTTAAGCTCTTATGGTCCGTAAACATGGTAAAATCTTCCCCCAATAGATAGTTCCTCCAGCACTTCAAGGAGTACACTACTACAACCAACTCAAGATCATGAGTGGGATAGTTCTGCTCATGGGGTCTCAACTACCTTGACCCATAAGCCACAACCCTCTCTTCCTGCATCAACACAACCCCATGTTCGATTCTAGACGCATCACAAAGCACGATGTACATCTTACCCTACTCAGGTAAGATCAAGATAGGTGCTGTTGTCAGCTGCTTCTTCAGCTCTTGGAAGGCATCCTCACAATCCTCTGACCAGTCAAACTAGATTCCCTTCTTGGTCAAGCCTGAAAGTGGTGCTGCCAAGAAAGATAAATCCTGAATGAACCTTCGGTAATACCTGGCCAAACCCAGAAAACTCCAAACATCCGAAACACTCTTGGACTGCTCCCAAGATACAACAGCCTGAACATTCTCTAGATCCACTACCACACCTGCCTCCAAGATGATGTGACCCAAAAAATGTACCTCACCTATCTGGAATTGACACTTAGATATCGTGGTGTATAGACGGTGCTCTCTTAGAGTATCCAAGACAATGTCCAGATGTTGGGAATGATCGTCATGAGTTTTTGAGTACACTAAGATATTGTCAACAAAGACAACCAAAAACTGATCTAGATAGGGATGAAAGAACCAGTTCATCAACTCCATAAACACCATCGGTGCATTGGTTTTTCCAAAAGGCATTACCACAAACTCAAACAACCCGTACCAACTCCGAAAAGTGGTCCACGCTAAGTCAAAAGACCTCACCCTCAACTGGTGATAACCCAACCTTAGATCAATTTTAGAGAACACTGATGCACCCCTCAACTGATCAAACGGGTCATCAATTTTAGGATGTGGGTACCGATTCTTCACTGTCATCTGATTCAACCTAAGATAGTCAACACACAACCAGAACGACCCATCAGACTTCTTTGCAAAAAGTACTGGAGATCCCCAAGGAGAGGTACTAGGACAGATAAACCTATTACGCTCCAACTCCTCAAGTTGAACCTTTAGTTCCATGAGTTCTGCTGGTGCTATTCGGTATGGCGGAATTGAAACCGGCTCCTCTCCCGGTAGCAACTTGATCGTGAACTCAACATCCCTCTCAGGGGGTAACCCCGAGAAATCCTCAGGAAAAACGTCCTGAAAACGATCCACCACAGGAGGTAAAATAGACCGATTCCCTCTTTCATCATCGTCAAGCATGAGACACGCCACATGAGCCGTGATTCCACTCAACTGCTAACGAAATGGCCCCGCACGCCCTGCCCGAATATCCCATTCACAATAGTGAACAAAAGGGTCACCCTCAAGTGACCTGAACAACACTCTGTGATGATAGCAGTCTATGTGTGCTCAAAACAACACCAACCAATCGATTCCTAGGATTAGTTCAAACCCTGACATCTCGAGAATGAACAATCCCATAGAAAATGATACCCACCAACTTCCAAGGCACATTACTTGCACTGCTTGATATCCTCAACCCGCACCCCCAAAGGAGTGTCAATTGACATAACCCCACACACCCCCTCAACAAGTAAACCCAGTTCTACCACAAGTTGAGTAGAGATAAAAGAGTGGGTGGCACCTGTGTCAAACAACGCACTAGAAAATGTAGAAGCTACAAGGATTGTACCTCAAACAGTCGGTGGTCTAGCCTCGCCATCACCAGGTGAAAACTAAATTTCCTGAAGATGACTTTCCCCTCTACCCTGGGCTCCAACCTGAACGACATGCACTGTACTGCCCTGCTGGCATGAGCAATCTTTCCCGAGAGTTCCACATCCACTGCCCCTGCTAGTACGGCCCGTGGAGCTTCAATTGCCTACTTGATACGGGGAAACTGATCCCCTTCCCGTATCTGGTACCTTCCTTCCACCATCATGCTCACCTGCCTACCGAGGATTCCTGCAGAACCTCTGCACATGCCCCATCCTTCCGCATGAATGGAACTCAACTGGAGGTTGAGGACACTGACCACACTTATGCCCCAGCCTACCTCACTGATAACAGAACACATGATTTCCACTCTGAGAGGATTACCCTCTCTTATAGCCACCTGGTAGACTTCCACCATGCTATGAGCTCTCATGGCGTCACTTCTAACCTTCGGTAGCTGCACTACTCCTCTGCCCCGCTGGCACCACAATACCACTTCCCGAATCTCCTTTCAGGTTTCCTTCCGAGATCAGTGCCTGATCTACTACCTCTGCAAACCTCTTCAAAAGGAAGATTTTTTACTTGAGACCTGATTTCATGTCTCATCCCATCTTGGAAATTCCTTGCTACTGTTGCCTCATCCCCTGCTAACACTGGGATGAAGCGTCTCAAATTAGTGAAGCGACTAGCATAGTCCATCACCGATAGTGATCCCTGAGTCAGGCTCATAAACTCTATAGCCCGCTCCGGTATCAAGGTATCTAGGTAGAAATGCTCCAGAAACATTTCCTGAAAAACTTTCCACGACATTCCCTCAGCCTGGTCAATTTGAACCTGAATGTCCCACCAACGCCTAGCCTGGCCCCGCAACGTATAAGCGGCCAGCTTTACTCGCTTTTCAACGGGGGTCTCTTGATGATCCAGTATCGTCTGGACAGACTCTAACCAAAACTCTGTTTCCTTTCGCCCACCCTCTCCGGTGAAATTGGGAGCGAGCTGAATCTGGAACTCCATGGTCAGCTCAAACATACTTGGTGCAACTCGCCCTAGGTCCCGATCCATCATCTGTATAAGGCGTGTCATGTTCTCTCATAACTGGTGTTCTCTACCTTCATTGATCACCACATTTTCTTGCTCCTCTACTAGAAGAGTTTTTTCAGCAACACCCTCCCATTTCCAAACTGGTAACCGACGTCGTGGTGGCATCTACAATGCCAAGCACGAGTTTTAGCACACATACAATAAACATTCATGACTCCATCAAAATCGTATTACTAGCTACAACAACCCACTTTTTATTTACTAATCCAAAAACATTTTTCCAACTTGTTTCAAACCCTATTACTCCATTAAACATCATTTACCCACTTGTTTTATTTAATTCTTCTCATTATTTCTTGGTTTCATGAAATGCATAATGCACCCTACTTTCTTGCCTCACACACCCACCCCAAGCGTGTACCTAATACAATTCATGTCACATATCTACCTAGGTTCTTACAATGATGCATGAATGTAAACCCTCATGCCGTTAAGGCCACGATCCATGTATCATAGAATAGTCATATCAAACCATATGTGCATCACCCAACGGTGAAATATCATCAACTGTAACAACACATAACCAAGAACAACATCTCCCACCCAGGGTGACTTGGGTTTCCCCCATACTTGGGTTAGATACTCTCAAGAACGAGCTCATTACCAAGGCCTGACACACCTTAACCATTGGCTACCAATCCCAAATAATAAGATCTCAGATAAGGAGAAGAAACACCTCCTCTGATACCACTTTGTAATTTCCCTGACCCGGAAGCCACTAACCGGTGCTCCGAGCCAGGTGGTTACAAGACCTTAAGCGCGCATCCTCATACACCAAAGGCTATCGACTAGTAGCAGGGGTCTATGTAGTCAAGTGGGGATACTATACCCCCTTTTTATCAGAGTAAGCCACAATAGAAACAACCAATAGCGGAATCAATAATCAATAAACAGGAAACATGAGCAACAACCAATTCCAATATTAAATATGCCATGTCATACTACAAGTGAAAAAGTGAACAAAATCCCAAAATAAGGACAATGACCAAAATCCTCAAAATTGTCCCGACTCTATGTCCAGATCCTCCAACAAGTGCTACCCATGTCCACTCAACTATCTAGAAAGGAACCTTTCCCATGTCCTGTCCTGCAAACATGAATTCTGCTCGGGTACCCAACAGCGGCCCGAGAAGGGTGTGAGTACCACTTAGTAGGCCACCACCAACGTTGTCTACAAAATATACAGTATAAATATATAGTTCTTGAAAAAGGAACATGAATGATAATTTACAAGTAATTAATTAAGGATCTATTAACAAGTTCAGATCCAATCCATTCCATTACCATTCATTTATTACCAATTATCATCACCTACCATTTCGCCACATTTCCATGGGTTAAAAACATATATTATGTTACATGTGTCGAAGTCCAACAATCACATGCAAGAGGGTAAACACAATTTTATCCTATCTCACTAGGACCAACCCTTTATAGAAACCATAACCTAACCTCTAAGCCTTAGTCCGGGTGGATGCACCTGTTAGGAGAATATACCCTTAGTCCCCTTTCCTAACTCGTGCATTTGGGGTGGAGTTTAGAACCTCAGTCTTCACTCGACCCGTGGGCATGGATCCTCAAGTCATCCCCCACTCTACGAATCCAAGTGAACATGGTTATATATATAAGTAACCATCAACCTCTCATACCATTTCCCCTTGAATAAGGCATTCACAACACACGGAAAATTCACATTATGCCTTAACCCATTAACACATTACCATTTCACATCATTTAACCATTCAACCAATTCCCATGTGTTATGCCTATGTCACTAAGCATTCAAAATTAAACCCATAATCTATCCCATTATGATCTTTAATCAGTTTACACATTAACCCATTTAACCCGTTCATCATTCCATGAAACAACCATTCATTCCATTTCAAATAACCCCTAGGTTATTGCCAAGTCTAGGTGAATCACCTAACTTCTACTCCACGTTCAACCAATCATGACAACATTTATATCAAGGGATCTAAAATTCATTACAACAAGTTCACTTATTTAATAACAATCCCAAAACCCGGTAAAAGCCGGAACATCCCATGGATGACCCTAATTAGGTCAACATAATCCCAACACATCCCACCGGGATCGTGAGGGTTCCCATTTTCCATTTTAAACACCATTATTAAGAAACATTCCATGGTTATCCAAAACATAACCAAAGGAAAGAAAGAACATAACAAAACATGCACAAATACACAAATAACTATGGGATATCACTTCTGGAACACCTACCTCGAAACCGTGGTTGAACGCACTCTCAATCGAGTCCTTAGACCTCGATCCGACCAACCTTTAAAGTTTCAACCTAAAACTCACCCAAAAGATAGGGTTTTAGAGCTTCGTAATGAGAGATGGAGAAGATACAAACCCTAAACCAAAAAGAGAATCATGGAAGAGGATAGCCTTACCCGGAGCTTCGATCTGCAACCAACGACACCCAAAAAAACTTAGAAACGAGGGAGATTGGTCTCTTGGAGCTCTTGGGTGAATTGGTTCTTCCCTAGGGTGAAGAGGGTGGAATGGGAGGAAAATCACGAGTGGGGTTTAAAAGCCCGGAGTGGGAATTGTGTAAATTTTCCCAACATTAAGTGGTCGCATAGTTTTTTCGAACGGTTTGGAAAACCATGCGCAAACCGTGCACATGCCACTGCCCGAAGGAGGAGGGGTCACACGGTTTTGCCGCACGGTTTGGAAAACTGTGTGCAAACTGTGCACTCTCTTCTGTCCATAGAAGGGAGGGTCACACAGTTTCTCCTGGGTAGGCCGTACGATTTGGCTGACCGTGCGCAGGTCGTGCTCGTTGGTCTGCCTTGCCCATACTTCCCTTCTTCCGTGCCCCAAGCCCCCGGAACACTCCCAAGGCTTCTCACACTTCCATGAAACATTTTAAAGTCCCAAAAGCAAGGGTTTAACCCATAACACAAAACAATACCTTTCCAAAAACCAGGATCTTACACTTTCACTTTGAAATTTGATATAAACACATTCCAATATTTTGGTAGTTTTTACTTATTAGAAACATCTTTTTTGGTTTTTACCATTACAATTAATTTTAAATTAATTTCTGCAATGTCTGTATTTTGAATTTGGAAAAATGGATTTCTAATTTAGATTAATGTTGTTCAAATTTTCTAAATAGGTAACTATTATTTTAAGACATTACGAATAGTAACTTTCGTAAATATTGAATTTACCATGGTTAAAGGTTAAATATTATAAATAAGGGTAAACAAATAAAATTATAATAATATTAAATTATCATAAAACATTTCATAACCATATTTTATGAGATATTAATGACCATGGGCACCCTCTGGTCTACTTTAGGTCTCCATTTAGCCACATTTTTTTTGAAAATGACAGTTAATTACTTTTAATTTAATGTTTAGGAAAATATAACCTAAACATGTATCTTTTAGTACTACCATTTTTATATGGGGTTATATAAGCTATATTTTTTAATATAAATAGTAAATAGAAATATGAAAATATTTTTTACATCATGTTATTTTATTTATAATTTTTATACATAAAATAAATAAATAAATTTATGACACAATGAGGATATAGTGATTTCTTTATTAATGAATGATTTAAATAAATGAGATTATAAATATTAAAATGAATTTCTTTTTTGAAACTTTTTATTCCATCGACGTTTTTTAGGTATGATTATGATGTGTTATATTTTAATTTATAATTTTTTTTAGAATTAATCAAGTTTTTGTTGATTTTTAAAAGTCGTGATATGAATAGTATAAAAAGTTTACATAATTTAGTTTTTAAAACAAATACTATTTTATTAAATGATGTAAAATCCCGAAAAAATATAATATTTAGCAAAAAGTATTAAATAATAATTTAAATTTCATTAATGAAACACTTGATGTTCTATTGGTATTTTATGGTAACTATATTAACCATGTAATATTAATATACAAGAAGACATGGGAATAGTTAAATTAGTTAATTATTGGTTAAAACTAAAATATAATCTTAAATATAAACACAAAACATGTCTAAAACCTATTTTTTGACAGTACATAACACAATAATCAATGTATCATTGCAATAAATTAGTTTCAGACCTTTTTAAATTGAAATTCATTTTATAATAAAATAAGCTTTCAATACATTCTTAAAGAATCCACTCCTCCCTCATATGAAAGGCCACCTCCTCTAACCCCTTACTCTCACCTCTCAATCCCCTTGGATCATCAATAATATGATCCAATAATCTCCCAAAATCCCTCTTTTCCTCCTAGAAGCCTTTCCTTAGGCATAAGAATATTCAAGAAATCCTTTTGGCTCAAATCAAAGGGAGTTACACATTTTAAGAGGTTGTGTCTTCTCTAATGTTCTTTTCCAATATTCAACTTCTCCACTACCTATTGTATTATTATTATTTGATTACATAGGAACACCAGTATATTAAAGACACTAGTATTTTTTTAGGATATGGATTCAAACTACACTTACACATAGCTCCATCTAATGGATTTAGAATATACTATTTCTGTGGATGGTGAAATACTGCCACATGAAATGATGATTGTTCAATTATCTCTTACCACCTCTCACAGTGTCCATTATGATGTAACTGTACTTATATGATATATATTATTTTTATATTTTATTTATTAATTTGTAAGTTTAATTTACAACATAACTTTATGATTTTTAAGATGTGTAATCATGATAATTTCATTTTAGGAAGCGCGGACTACAGCCCCCTCAAAGTGGTATGACTGGTTCATGTCATACATGGAACATATTAAGGATGGAATTAATTAAATTATGTAACATATATAACATTATATTATACTATATTTATAATGTACCTATTTATCATTATGTTTTCATTCCATTAAATATGAAATAGAAATGAATGTAGCGCTCGTGTGTATGTACGACTTACCATCTCCATGAACGGTGCATTTCATTTGTTTTCCCCAAATGTTATGGAATATTATAAATAGATATATAATGGATATATATGATATATATTTGAATAATATTATGGATATAATGTAATATTTACTACATGGAAAAGTTTTAATTACAACAATGCCATTTTCCACTCAAGTACCCAATATCTACCAAATGGATTATATTAACTTAAATAATTATATAATTTTTATAAAACGGTAATAAATTATATAAATGGAATAATAATCTTGAAAATTTTTATAAATCAAGTAAAAATTAACATAAGTTTAATATTCAGGAAATTAAAGCACAAACGAGTCATGTCGGACACGAGTTAAGGTTCTCCATCTCAATCTCATTTCATTGTGGCATATTTTGATAATATACACCTCGTTCTTTAACACTGAGAATAATAAACCCTTTTTACCTTTAATTTCATTCAAAGGGAATATTTTTTGAATGAATTATTTTACTAAACAACAAAAGTAAAGTTTTTAACATATGTGGTGACAACGATCATTGCACTGCTGCCAGCATTACATGATATATGGTTTCCTTAACAAGTCATAATGTTTTTAGAGTTAAAATAATAACATATACAATTTTTACATATTTTTTGTATTGAATTTTTTTTAAAATGTATTGATGATTTCAGTTTCCTGAAATGATTTGTTGTGATGGAAAATAAAATTTTATTAGTGAAATGTTCATATTTTCAATATTTTATGTGTTTTGATTATATAATGGTACTTGGACATTTGACAGGTGGTTACGTGATAAACAAATGATAGGTGGTTACATTATAAACCAATTTCTGGGTGGTTTTGTGATAAACATAGGATGAGTGGTTACGTTATAACCTCCAGTTCTTTAGTTAAGGAAGTCACATGTATGGATATTCCATTTAGTGATATATGTAGATATCGAACGTATGGTTATTCCAATTATGTTTATATCCCAAGTAACCTTTATATGTTATACACTTTTTCTATGGTATTTATGGTAATCTTTTGGTTACAAAAGGGTAATCAATGAGCTTATATTCAATGAAGTGTTTTTTTTAATTCTTTAAGGTTAAATGTATTACTTTATGATAAAGTACCCATGGTTCACATTTAGTTTTGAAAAACTAGCACTTTTTATTATTTATGTATCCCTTACTGACCTTTTTATGCTCATCAAAAGTTTTGTAAAGTTTTTCATAGGACATAAAGATGAATAGGGTCAAGGATGGGATCAAGGAAAAGTCGTGATGTTTAAATCAATGTGCTAACATGTCTTTTTTTAAGATATTTTGTATTATGTAAATAATGGATAGTGAGTATAAGTGTCTACTTATCATATTCAAGTTGTTATGTATAAGTTATGTCCTAATTCTATAAATCTCTATTCCAAAAATCATCCTCAATGTGAATTATTAACATAACTAAATATTACGTAATGTTTAAGACAAGGGTCTTATAGTTGGTATCAGAGATCATTTTAGATAACATTAGAGGTTATGGTGTTATTTAAGCGTAAGTGACATAACCATAATGGTTAGCATATTAGAAAGATTCATAGTTATTTTACATAAATTGAATGGATTTAAAATAATATGAATAAGTATATCTTAGTATTTACCCTCCTCATAATATATTATATGATGATATTACTGATATACTCACATTTAAATTTTTGGTTTTAGTAAATGGAGAGATCTAGTAGGCACCAAATTAACAATGGATGTGAAGAAGATAGTGAAAGTTTTCGAAATAAGAAACTGATTGAAATGGGAGATGAAATGAGAACTCATATGGTAATTATCAACCAAATATCTGGATTCATGATTGAACTCATGAACCTTCGTGTTTTTTATAAGTCATCATATATATGAGAAACAAATCCCTATAGAATTTCAGGTAATAATAATAAAAGTAAGTATATTCAAAACACTATGTGTCAAGAATGTGAAACAACACCTAGGAAAATGCTTCAAAGGTATTGGAAGATGATATAGATTTGGTAATGAAGTTCACAAAGTAAGAACCTACCATGGAAAAATGAAGCTTCCAGTTGACTTCAAGAAAGAGAATGATGTTCTTTATAAGGGATCAATAGAATGTTTTAAATACGGTGTGTAGGGTCATTATACAAATATATTTCATACAAAGAAGGTTCAAGAATGCGACCAGCAGGATCATTCAAATATTTGTTAAACAGTACCTAATGCCATTCCAATTGAAGATGAAGACATTTACAATGTCCAATGAAATGTATTAGATAACCTTTGAGGATAAAATAGGTTATTGTCTTTTTTGAGAAAATTATATTATTTTTTAGAATGTTTTACGAATGATATGGTTTTAGAAAAAAGGATATCATGGAGAATGGGGGAGAACTCATTGGGTCTAGTAAGGCCATGGGAATTGATCCCAAACCGATGGGAGATAAGGGCGCATCACCTACCACAGGGCTACATGAAGTCCCTGGTTAGAATGACTTATTATTTTTAGTTAAATGATTTTATTGATCAAGAATAATTTTATTTGGGCTATTATGTTTTATCAATTGGATATCCTTAGTATAGGAAAATTATTTGGAGATTATGTGATAAAGGTATTTTTAAAGATGTTTTCTCTTTTGATACCACTATATGCCTAATGAAAATAGAATAGTTTGGGATTTAAATTGAAGTGTAATTTTGGAATTTTATTTTAGAAGAATATATTTTTATATTGTGGACATATACAGATTTGGATTATAAAATGAAATGATTAAACTATTGAACATAATATGTTATTAGGTTAATTAATTTTTAGTATAAGACTTTAAGAGTAGTTGAAGTTATTTGGAGATAAATGTTTAGAATTTTGTGGAAGACTATGTGATCAAATCCTTCTAAATTTTGTGTTACATACATAGATTGGATTATTTTGAATGATTTAATGGAAAATTGTTTATTTAATGGTATTTATTGGGCATTGGGTATTTTTATTTCAATTTTGGAGATTAATAGTAGTATTTATTTTTTATAAAAGTTTGCCATTTTTTGGGATTATATGATCTTGTACTAACAATTTCGGTATCATTTAATTTCTAAGATTGGAGAAATATATGGTTTATATTTTTTGGGTGAAGTTATTCTCTAGATGTTGATTCAAACACTACATGTGTAACCAAGTCATCGATAATACTCATTTTTGGGAGAAAAGATGTGTTTTTGGTAGAAATTATTAATGGATGACACTCTACTGGAAAAGTAAATATATTTCTCTATGTTATTAGTCAATATCATAAATAAATTCTTCCAATATATAAAGTGGAACATAAAACAAAAAACATTTTTTGATTTCTTTTCATACTGGGTAATCAAAGAATATTTAACCTATCACAGGTTTGTGGTGTTTTAGTGGTTAACTTTTTCCTGATCATCGTTTTGATCACTCTCCATCAGAACATGATGGTTAGTTTTCTCTTCAATATCCTTTTTTTCTTAGAATCCTTGTATGTGTTATATCGGGTGACCTTTTTATGTCTCTTCCTTTCTTTTATGGTGTTAGTTTTATTGAATATTTTTCCGATGTGGGAATTTCAATAAAGTTTCCAAACCTAATTTTAAAATTGTCAGGAAGCAATTTCCAAAAGGGGGGAAGGATGTAACGACCCATGTATTTATAGAATAATAATTTTTTAGTTATATTAATTCTTATGAATAAGATATTAATTTTAATTTAAATTGGATGCTTTTTATGATAGCGTACTCGATATATAATAACGGGCTTCTATAAATTCATATATTGCTCTCAGCATTGAGTTATACTAAAAAATAATACAATAATATTATTATTATTTTAAATGGTAGTTAACACCTTACTATTGGAATAAAGGGAATGAATATTATTGACTGTGCTTTAAAATATGGTTTACAAATGTTTAAAGGATGATTCATTGATTACCAAATTTATTAGAAATGGAAATAAAAATCAATTTAATATAATGGATGTGTTTTTATGAAAACCAATTTAAAAGAGAATAATTGTATTTTCATATCACTCTTTATAGATTTTTATTTAATGATATATATATATATATTCTATGTAATTTTTTAAATTCATATTATATGTTTTCTATATAGGATATAATAATAAATTCATTTTTTCATATTAAATAATTATTTTTCAAAAAATATAGTTTTACCAACTTTCGATGTTGAACCCTTTTTAAATATACGTTTTGACACATTAATATTTTTTATTTGAAAAAATATACTTTTTATTTAGATGCAGAACATCAAAATTTACTTTGGATTAAATTTTTATATTTTTTTACTAAATTTTATTTGTAATTGAATAGTGATAAATACGGCCCTTTAATTCAAAGTTAACTTTTAATATAATTTATTTATATAGATATATTATACTTTTAATTGTTTTAAAATTTTTATTAGAATATATTTTTTATTTCAACTAATTTTTTTATTTGGAATCATTTCACTTTGAAATTGGGCATAAACACATTTCAATCATTTGGTATTTTTTACTTCTTAAAAACACGCTTTTTGGTTTTGACAGTAAGAATTAATTTTAAATTAATTTTTGAAACATAAGAGTTTTGAATTTGGAAAATTTTATTCCCTATTTGGAATCATGAGGTCCAAATTATG
Organism: Viscum album; assembly: GCA_963277665.1. NCBI lineage: Eukaryota > Viridiplantae > Streptophyta > Magnoliopsida > Santalales > Viscaceae > Viscum > Viscum album. Next base: position 70,379,300 of record OY728156.1, on the reverse strand, counting down.
TAAATAAGTTACTTTAATTTAGACATTATGAATAGTTACTTGAGTAAATGTTTTATTTACCGTGGGTGAAAGGAAAATCTAATAAATAAATGTAACAAATAGTATTGTAATATTATTAAATTACCCTAACACATGTCCAAACCCTATTGGATGAGATAGTTCCTACCATGTTTATCCTTGGGTCGATTTTAGGAGCCAATTGAGCCACTTGTGTGTCAAAATGACATTTAATTACTTTTATTTTAATGTTAAGGAAAATATAACCTAAACATGTATCTTTTAGAAAAACAAATTTTATATGAAGTTATATAAGTTATCATTTCAACTATAAATATTTATTATAAATTTATAAATATTAAAAACAACATGGTATTTTATTTATAATTTTTATACATAAAATAAATAAATATATTTATGAAACAATGATGATGTACTGATTACATTATTAATGAATGATTTAAATAAATGTGATTATAAATATTAAAATAAAATTATTTTTAAACCTGTTTTGATATAAAATAATTTTAGGAATGATTAGTACTTATTATATTTAAATTTATGATGTTCTTTATAAAGAATCATTTTTTTTTATTTTTTAAAAGTCATGATATGTATAGTATAAAAATTGATGATAATTGGGTTTTAATACAAATACAATTTTATTAAATGATATACTAGTATTAAAAATCAAATATTAGTAAAAATGACTCAAATAATGTTTTAAATTTCATTAACTAACAACTTGAGGTTCGATTGTCAGTTTATAGTAACTATATTAACCATATAGTATAAATGTACATGAAGATATGGTAAGAGTTAAATTAGTTAACTAATGGTTAAAGCTAAATGATAAGGTTAAATTTAAAACCAAGACTTTTATAAATACAATTGTTTGATAGGATTTAAAACAACCACACCTTAGCTTATAATTAAATTAGTTGGGGGCCTTTTGAAATTGAAATTGAGTTTAAAATAAAATAATCTTTGAAGACATTATTAATGTTCCCATCCTCCCTCTAATAAAATGCCACCATTTCTAAACCCTTACTCACACCTCTCAAGACCCTTTGATCATCCAATATCTTCTCTAATAATCTCCCAACATCCCTCTATACCTCTTAAAATCCTTACCTCTGGAATTAGGCAATTAAAAAAACATTTTGGCTCAAATCCAAGGGTGTTACTCGTTTTAAGAGGTTGCATCTTCTCTAAAGTTCCCTTCCAATATTCTACTTCTTCACTCACTATTATATTATTATTCTTTGATTACATAATAAGAAAACTATCCAATATATACTAGTATGTTTTTATGAGATTTATTATAACTACAATTACACAAACCTCCATCTAATGTACTTAGAACCTACTTTTTCTATGGACTGCGAACTACTGCCTCACGAATTGATGATTGTTAAATTATCTCCTGCCACCTCTCAAGGTGTCCATTTTTATGGAACTGTATTTATATGATATAGATTATGTTTATATTGTATTTATTATTCTGTAATTTTTATTTAAAACATATCATTATTTTTTTCATGATGTGTAAACTTGATAATTTCATTTGAGGAAACGCGGACTACCGCCCCTCAAAGTGATATGATTCGTTCATGCCATACATGTAATGTAAAAAGTATGGCATTAATGAACATATAAAACATTTATAAAATTTTATATTATACTATAATTATATTATAACTATGTATCATTATGTTTTTATTCCATTAAATATGAAATATAAATGAAAGTAGTGTTCATGTGTATGTACGGCTTATCATCTCCCTGAATAGTGCATTTCATTTCTTATCTACAAATTTTATTGGATATTATAAATACATATATATTGGATATATATGATTTATATATATATATATATATGAATAATATACTAGTGATATAGGACTTTTGACCGTGTGGAAAAATTGTAATTATAACAAGATCATTTTCGACTCAAGTACCCAATATTGACAAAACGACCGATATTAACAAAAACAATTATGTAATTTTTATAAACAAATATTAAATGATATAAAAGTACTAATTATGTTGAAAAAGGTTCTGAAAAAAGTAAAAATTAACTTATGTTTATTATTTAATAAATTTAAGAACTAACAAGTCAATTTGGGCACAAGTAAAAAAACTTCGTCTAAATCTCCTTGCATTGAGGCGTATTTTGATAATTTACACCACCGTCACATACACGGTGTATAATAAACCCTTTTTACATTTACTTACATTCAAAGGGAATATTTTTTCAATGAATAATTTTACTAAATGAAAAAAGTAATGTTTTTTACATATTTGGTGACAATGACCTTTCCACCACCATGAGAATTATTTGATACATGGATTCCTCAACAAGACCCAATGTTCTAGTAGTAAAATGAATAATGTATACCCTTTTTACGTATTTTGGTATTGAAAATGGTTTTTGAAAATGATCAAGTATTTCAATATCCTAAAATGATTTCTATTTATTTAAAATTAAATTTTATTATTTAAGTGTTCATATTTGCAATATTTTATGTGTTATGATTATGTAAAGGTACTTAGACATTTGACGGGTTGTTACGTAATAAACCAATGATGCCTGGTTAAATGTTAAAACAACTGATTAGTGGTTATGTTATAACCTCCAATGCATTAGTTATGGAACTCGGTCGTATGGCTATTACATTTAGTGATATGTATGGAAGTCGATCGAATAGATATTCCATTTATGTATATTTAAGTCCCTTGATAACTTTATATGTTATACACCATTTTATATGGGATTCAGGGTAATAATTTGGTAACAAAAAGGGTAATAAGTGAGATTATATTTAGTGAAGTGTTTTTGAAACTTCGTTATGCTGAAAATTATTACTTTATGATAAATTAATCATGTTTTACATATTCTTTCAAAAAAACTAACATTCTTCCTTCTTTAGGTATCCCTTGTTGAGATTTTTATGCTCATCCCATTTTTGGAAATGTTTTTCATAAGAAAAATGGATAAATAGGGTCAAGGATGGGATCTAGGAAAAGTCATGATGTTTAAATCATGGAACTATACATATCCCTTTTTTAAATATTTTTTTCATTTTAAAAATAATAGATAGTGAGTATAAGTGTCTATTTATAATATTAAATTTGTTATATATAAGTTATGTCCTAATTTTCAAATGCTCTAAACCTGAAAAGATCCTAAATGTGAATTATTAACTTGATTCAAGATTATGTAATGTTTAAGGCTGAGGCCTTATACCAATATCCAATAATTAGTTCCTAACTTTATTAAATTTAAATGAGATACAAGGATTCTTATCGAAAATTACCAAATAGTTTAGTGGTCATGGGAAACGAGATATATACCTAAAATATACATTAAATTTTAAAATATAAAAATACACAAGTAATTTCATTTAGTCTTCTATTATTATTCTTTTGGGTAACCTTGTATATCAATCCAAATATACTTCTTATAATCCTGGAAAGATCTAAACATTTGAATGGGGTGAAATATAATCAATATAAACAATCGTATCGAAAACTAGCATATGAAATTTGAATACGTTAACCTTAAAGTCATCCATGTTTCTCAAAGAGAACATAAAATCAGACCATGGATTATTTTTTCCTAAAATAACTCATCCAACAAAATTAGTACATTTTTTAGGATAACATTATAATTCTTATAATATCTATTTTACCCATAATTAATTAATTTTCCTTTAAATGTGTTAATTAATAAAATATTAAAGTTACAATTCATATTTTCCAAAACTATAAGGGACCTATTTACTAAATTTATACCTTATGATTCAAAATTTGGAATCAATTTTTCAAATTCTAAACACATAATTGGATAAAATTAATTTAAAATGAAACATGTCGACAGAATGAGAAAATATGTTTTTTGACTAAAAATGTTCCAAATATTGAAAAGATTTTATACAAAAATTCAAAGTGAAATTGATTACAACTACTTAATTTACATAATATGATAATAATATTGATCAAATTGTACTTTAAAACCAATTAAAAATATAATTTTACACAATACATTATTTATATGAAATAAACAATTTTTTCAATTAAAATGAAATATTTTGTCACTATTAATCAAAACATGAAACTTTTCTAAAAATAAAAAAAATGTAAATTATATATTAAACTATAAAATAATAATTTTATTATTTAAATTATAATTTATAAATGTTTCAAAAACTATATATAGAGCAAGTTCTCCATCTTAAGGTGGTAAAAGCGTCTTTTTATAAAAATAATTCCTTTATGTGTAAAATTTAATTTCTTCTTATATCATGTCACGAAAACTCCTAGAATGAATTGAAAACATTATATTGAATATATTATATAGATATTTCACAAATATAATCCAAAAGTTTATATTTGTTAATGTTATTGATTTAAAACACTCTTTTGAACATTTAAATAGTTTTCTATAAAAACATTTCATTTATATCAAAATTATATATATATATATTTCTAATAAATAAGTAACAAAGTAATTCAACAATATATTTTCATAATTTAGTTAATCATATTAATTTACACCAATGTAATGGATAATAAATTATTTAATTTTAAATAATGAAATTAACAATATAATGTCATTCATTTAATCATGATGTTACATGAAACATAAGCTATTTTGAGAGATTTAATATGAATAGTTACTTACAATAAAATCTTGGGGTGTTACATACTCCCCTCAAAAAAGTTACATCACTGAAAGTCTTGAATTTGTTTTGTAACTAAGGTCCGACTATTCAAAATTCATTTATCAGAATTCCATATTAATAGAAGGGTTGATAAAACATTCAAATTAAAGGAAACAAAGGGAGGTACAGAGGTCACCTGTGATAACACATACTATGGTTCCATGTGGGAAAAAATGGACCTGGAAGAGAAAACTAACTATAATGTTCTAATAGAGATTGATAGAGAACCCAGTTATGAGAAATTTTACAATCACAGAACCATAAATCTTTCATTGGTTAAATAGAAATTTATTTCTAAGTATTCAAAGTAAGAAAGATAACATTTTTTGTATCAAAATAGTTTTACTGAGGTAATGGTATTTATTTACTTCCTTTAGTAATAAAATAAGGAAATATATATACTCGACAATTAATGTTTCATCCTCTAATATTTTTCCACAACAAACTCATCTATGTCTCCAAATTATGAGTATTTAAGATGAATTTTTCGTTCCTAAATAATTAGAATCAACTTTAATGGAATAAAATATCCAAAAAAAGTAAAACTATATATTTCTATTTAATTGTTACATTTTCTGAAAACAAAATGGATTGGATAAGATAAGATAATTACCAAAATCAATAAAACATTATATGATGAAAAAAACATTAATCTCCAAAATTCAAATTAAATACTCAATGTTCAATAGATATCATTTTTAAAATAATATCCTTCCTAAAAAATATTCTAGACTATGATTGAGACCAGAAAATCAGAATAATTTGATCATATAGTCATTAAAATAACATCGATCACTCTTAATGTCTTCTACCAAAAATTTAATTTCCTGAATCACATAATCACAAACATATACTTATCATTTACATATATAACTACAATCATATTAAGTATAAAAAAATCACATTTGACTCCATAATACAATGCAACATTTATTCCTCAAAATATTATGTTTACCTTAATATTATAGGAATTCACAAAATAGAAAATTTATTCTAAAATAGCATTAATCACTTAATCACAAATCAATTTTGAATCCCATGGTTATATATTTGAAAAAAATTATTTCCCTAAAATCAAAATAAACTTCACCCATTAGTTATTTTAAATAAAAACTTTTATGCTAACTAGGACATGGCATAGGCTAGTGGTAGGCACTGCACCCTTTTCCCCTCCAGTTGTGGGTTCTAACATCACAGACCTTCCAGACAAGATGAGTTATCACCCAGCCTGTGGGGTGTCCTTTTTTCTAAAAATATATTAATATTATCCAAAAATACTATAAGAGTCATTGAAAATAGCCTACATATATTGAAATTTATTGAAATTGTTTAACCACATAGGTCGTCCCATATGATTCATTTTGCATTCCTAATAATATAAGAATGTATAATTACCTTAAAATGAAAAATAAATTAAACACTAATAGTTATTATTACCTTTAAACATATTTCCATAAAATTAAAATTCATTATTCTATAAATATCTTTTTCACACGTACTAAACCTATGGGCTGTGTTCCCCAATCTATTTATTTTATCAAAATATAGTTCCCAGGATTTCTACAAAATATTATCTGATACCAACTATAAAAACCCAAACCCCAGTAGCCTAGAGTAAGATCATTACTTTATTATTTCATCATAATATACATGTAATCACATCCCAGATGGCTGTATAGTTTTTTTATTCTTGGTAAACAAGACACATACTTAAAATATACACTGCATTTTAAAACTTAAAATTCATTGAGTATTCCATAATACCCCATTTTTGTAACCCTATATATAAGTCATTATATACTTATTGGATTCTTGGAAATAATGAAACATAGAAAAGCGGTGAAACATAATCAACATAATCGTTAAAATTAAAAACTGGCATACAAAATGTGAATACATTAACTATAAACTATGAATGGTATACAAAAAGCACATACATAGTCAAAATGAATCATAAATAATTAAATTAAATAAGTTAAATGATTTCATAAGGGATAAACCTCTATTAAGTATAAGATTTAATATAGTATTTTTACATAGATGAAAACAATCTAATAAAATAGGTTATTTTGTTGAAGAAATACAATTTTTATATTGAAATCATTTATTAAAAAATGAGTTCAATTATAAATGATAAAAATTATTTCAAAAAAAACCCATGTAAACCTATAATATAATATTATAAATATTATATCCTCATGATATTTGTGAAATATTCTCATTATGTATATTCTACAATGTATTCCATCCAGATTGTTTTGTCGAAAAATTCATAAATCCCCTTGTTTGGAAAATGAAAAAAATATTATCTTAAAAAAATTTAGAAATAGTAAAACAATGGAAAAAAACATTAAACATACATATAATAATAGTAAAAAAAAATTGTAAACATTTTTTGAAATCATTGAAAATGAAGTGAAATATTCCCTAATGGACACTTAAACAGAAGCAATCTCGATTAGTGATGAGATTGTGAATTTAAACATTAACTCGAACATTACATTAGTTGGGTGTGATTTAAGATACTCTATAATTCTTTATATAATGTTATTAATTTATAATAAAACAATACCCATATTTATGATATCATATATGATCTTCTTATATTGTTTTGTTAATAATATTTCAGTATTACTCTAGTTTCGGGTGTTAACTGCTTCATTTTTCCCATACAGATTTTTTCATGAATGTCATGGTTATTTTGAATAAAATATGGGTCCAAAATATAAATAATTATATTAATTTTATAATATTATATTTAACCAGTATATACATTTTTATATCCACTCTTGATTTTTGGTTATGAATATTAAATAGCATCGCACTATGGAGACGATAGGTCGTACGTGCACCTGAGTGATGATATCATTCTATTAATAAGTTAAATGATTTGGAAGTTTATGGTATATTAATTTTTCAAGAATCAATATCATATCATATTTATTTTATATATCAACCATTTGCATTATAATACATGACCAATTAAAGTGGTGATCAAAAATAGATTACACCATGACATAGATATGGTATGTCGTACGTATGCACGTGTGGCATTTCATTGTTTCGTATGGGTAAGAGGTGGACTAAATTTTTACCATAATAATAATAAAATCTAAGAATATAAATTATAATATAGTTTTTACTATTTCATGGTCACAACCCATAAAGATGATGTATAAGAATAAATGAACTTGGATGAGTTAGTAAAAATGATTACCTCTTCCATAGAGGAATTCCATTATATACTTTCTTATGGAATTTAGGGTTCGACTTTATAGAATATCATGATCTCAAAAACATGTATATGAATGTTGTAAAGATAAATTATTAGGGTTTTATGAATATATAAGGATAAAAATTTTGTGAATAAGTGAGGAAGGATGTTCCCTTTCAGTAATGAGGTGAGGGGAGCTTTGGGAAACTCTCCAAATATGAGAATAATATATATTATTTTAAAATTTAAAGTGGATCATAAGTGATTTATTAATAATATAATATGAGTATGTGTCTAAGTAATTACAAAAAATAATTTCTTAGACACATTTAGATTAAATAATTACCCTTATCTTTATACTTTTACCCATAGTTAAACCCTTTAACTCTTATAGGGACAACATGGATTTTTAATTTATTAGATTTAATATAGTTAATATAAAATTAAAAGAGAACCATAAATGGGTCATGGATAAAATTTAAAATACTAACCCAATATGTTTTCTGAGGGTTATACTTTTATGAATTTCATAAAATTTTTAAAAATATCAATTGATTTAAAATATAATTAATGTAAATTCATACACTATTCATTTCATGACTTTTTAAAAAATTTCAATGCACAATATAATATTAAAAAACATTAATACAAACCTAATATGTCTATGTCATATATAAATTTTTTTATGATGTTTATTATTTCAAATTATAATTCTTATAATATTTTTAAATCACTTATGTGATATTTCTATTAATTAGACAATTACTTCGTAATCATTGTGTTAGCCTTTAAGGTAAATATTTATTTCCTAAAAATTAAAAAAAATTACCTTATTAAAAATATATTTTTAGAGTTAAAATGAATATTTACAATTAAAGATATATTATGAATAACCACACCTAAAAAATTTAATACTTTTTAAAAACATTGGTTTGACATATGGAAATTTTCTTAAAATAAAATACTAAAAAAGCATAAAGTCTTCCAAGTTCCTAAAAGAGGCTATAAAATCGTCCCAAGGATAATTTTGGTCGAAAATAACTAATAAAAAAATTGGACATGTTTTTGGGTAATATTATAAATCATATAATATTATCTTTACACTTAATTAATCGATTTACACTTAACTATGTTAGTTTAAAAATAGTAATGTTACAACTCCCAGTATCCCAAAATAAAAAAGAACTATTTCATAATTTTGGGACATCTGATTCAAAGAAATTAATCCATTTCTCAAAATTCAAAACACATAATTTTATAAAATTAATTTAAAATTAACTTCGTTGATGAAAAGAGAAAACATGGTGTTATATTAAAACATTAAAACCGTTGAAATGTTTTTATATCCAAATTCAATTTTAAAATATTAAAAATGAGAAAAATTTTATTAAATTACAAATAAAATATGTAATTATAATTTAAAACCAATTAAAAATATAATTTAACACAATAAATTAGTTAGATGAAAAAGATGGTTTCAATTAAAATGAAATATTTTATCACTATTCATCAAAACATGAAACTTATCATAAAAATGCCTAAAATTAAACCGAAGTAAATTTTCATATTTTACATTAAAATAATAAGTTTTTTTTATAAATATAATTTATAAAATTATCAAAAACAATATTTAAAACAAGTAATTCATCTAGAGGTAGTAAAACTGTATTTTTTTAAAAATATATCATTTATGTATAAAATTGGATTTGTTCTTACAAAATGTATAGGAACAAAATATAATGAATGTTAAAAATTATATTTAATATTATATATATATATATCATTAATATAATCCAAAAAGAGTGAATTTTTTATTTTATAGGTATAAAAAACAGTTGTGCACATTTATATTGTTTTTATAAAAATATTATAATTTTATTAAACTGTTTTTTATATTTATTTATAATTAATTTGTAACTAATGAAATTATTAATATATTTTCATTAGTTATTTAATCCTATTCATTAACAAAAATTTAATGAATATGAGATAAATTAATTTTAAATAATAATATTGGTAGTATATCGTGGTTCATTTAATCTTGGTGTTGCATGAAACGTATGCTATCAAATAGATTAAATTTAAAAATATACATACAATAAATATTTGGGTGTTAAATATTTTTTTATTCTCTAGTAGCGATTATGTTTAACATGTTTGATTTCTATATTATCCCTTATTTATTGAATAAATATATAGAATGGAGTTTTTAAGTGATACTAATCTTATATATTTCTTCTAGATCATAAATATTTCCCTTACATATAAATTTTTTATAACCATTATGAAAACAATTATTTTATAAGAATAAATGACTTACTAAAACTATTTTTTTATAATCATTTACCTTATTTTTTAAAAAATTTAAAGTAAATTTCATAATTTTTTACAAATGGTTCCCTTTGACACCCTTTAAAAAAAGTTCTCAAATAATGGTTTTTTATCATTTACCGCATGAATGTATTTTAATTCCATCATGATCACCCATTGTTTTAATGATTTAAATTATAATGTTTAAACGGTTATTTTCAATGTAAATGATTTCATTGTTGTTCGATAATTTTCATATTACATATAAGTTGTTTAGAAATATAAAGGATATTTTATTCAAGAAATATTTGTTGTGATCTTTCAAAATCATTTTCCAATAATTATGACCTATTTTGATGTTAATGAAAGTGAAAATTTTATTTTAATCAGGTATTTTCATAATTATATTTTAATTTAATATCCATTCATCAACATTAACAACCTTTCTTGTTATCTATACTCCACTAGGGTTATTTTGAAGTGATACCAACCTTATTTTTTGTGTGGATTAAGGATTATTATTTTAAAGAGATTTTTAAGAAATCCATTTCCTTTCCACAAGTATCATGCTTCAAATAGATTTTTAAGGAAACATTTTCTTTTACACTCTTTAATCAAGTTATAAAAGGAATATTTGATGTTTTTGTGAGTTTTATATTGATCTATATGCTCAGTGTAGTTTCTTTATGTTACGATACATGGAAATAAATTACATGGGTTTGAGCCATAATATAGACCACATGAGAGCCATATAATTCTTATAATAAGGTTTGAACCACATTATATCTCACGAAAAGTAGTTGGGAATAATATAGCATATACGATGGGTGAGCCCCATTATAGATCTCCTGTAAGGCCCCAGCCTTAAACCTTACTTAATCTTGAGTTATTACAAGATTACACATTGAGAATCTTATCAGTTTTAGTGTTTTAGAGAATTAGATCATAAAACATGCATTATATTACACATTTAAACAAAGGGGTTACATACAAGATAGTATTTATTTTTCCCATCAACAGAAACATATTTAAAATAAAACATGGATTCTTTCTTGACAGTTCCTTGACACTATCATCATATCATGTACCCTTCCCTTGACCTGTGAAAAACATTTCAAAAACTTGGGATGAGCATAAAAATCTCAATAAGGGTTATAAAAAGTATGGAAAGGAAACATTAGTACATATATACATAAGAATGAAATCATACTTTACCCATAAAACATAATCAATTTTACATACCTCATCAAATCAAGAATAAATCAAAGAAATCATAAGACATAAAGGTAACTTGAGGCATTCAAAACATTCTTACGTAGGGAGTAACTCTCTTGGTTACATTTGGAATACCCACCACAGTATATTACCTAAATCTCTTCGGAGAAACCTTAACGTTTCACTCCTTCGCGTTACCCAATGTATTGGAGAGCTATATCGGGCTCACCTGCCCTTAGTTTATCACGGAACCACCCATCTTCATAATAATTCCCAAGAACCACAACATAATCGTATCACATAAAACATGTATAAAGGAAACATAACATTTCTACCTTTCAATCACAAGATATCAATACAAATCATTGATATAAAAACAGTAGGAAAACCATTTTCAATACCAAAATAAAATAAAAGTAAAACATGGTATTTATTTTTCTTTTAAAAAGAAGGTATGTCTTGTAGAGGAAGCCGAAACTCAAATAATGGTCACGGCAGCAAAGAAGTCGTTGTCACCGTATACGTACGACAAAAGCATTCTCTTTTGTCGTTTAGTAAAATGCTTCGTATAAAAAAGATTACTTTTGGATAAATGTAAAAGTAAAAGGGGTTTATACACCGTATAAAACAAGGTTGTGTATAAAACAAAATATGCCTCAATGAAAGGAGATTGAGACGAAGTCCCTTACAAAGACGGTATCCTTGGATTAAGAATAAATCAATTACATAATTATGTGTGACAAACTAATACACCAAATATAAGTGGATATTAAGTGTACAACAATCAGAGGTTATTCACACATATTCATAGAACTACATATTCAAGGATTACATGCTTATCCCAAAGAATCAAAATTGGGTTAAGAAGTTCCCTTGCAAAAATTTGATAGCCTAACGGCGTCACTACAAATTTCAGAAAATGAGTTGATCAGAGATAAAAAAGGTATCCCATCACTTGGACATAAAATTTACATCAATAAGGATATATATAAGAACATATCCCAACATAATAGTATGTGAATTAAAAGACATAACAAAAGAATTATTTTAAAAGAGGAGGGTGAAAGGTTCCCTTACCGACTTGGGTAACTTTCGAAAAATACACCCCATTGAAGAAGGGTCATAAAATGAATATGTAAATACCCATAAATGAAATTGTATTAAACAAAGAGTATAATAATGGGAAGTAAATACACCACTTAAAGTAAATGGTGGCAAATGTAGCATAAATCTCACTGGACTAAAAGTGAGATGAAAAATCCCTACGAAAACTCGGTAGCCTAACAGCGCCACTTTAAACTTCCAAAAATGGATTGATGTGATAAAATAGGGTCTCTCATCATATTACAATAAAATTTACTACAAGAGTAATATAAAAGAACATCCCACATCATAACAAAGAGGAGATTAAAATAAGTGACATAAAGGAGAGTACTTTAAAAGAAAGAGAGTGGTTGGATCTATTACGAAAATTCAGCAGCCTAACAACGCCACTCAAAACTTCCAAAATGGATTGATGAGAGAGAATAGGGTCTCTCATCATATGAACATAAAAATTACACTAAGAGTAATATAAAATAACATCCCAATCACAAGAAATATGAGCTTAAAAGGAATGGCATAAAAGAGTGTACTTTAAAAGAAAGAGAGGGGTCAGATCCCTTACCTCGGGTCCGACTTGACTCGATCATTCTTTAACGTCCTGAATAATAACATTGAGTTAATTTCCACTTTATTTAGAAACTTTTTTAAGTTAGTTATTCCTTTTATATTACTTATTTACATGTTATAAACATTATTTAATCATTTAAGTTAATAATATTTGTTTTGTCGATATTTGGTTCTTAAGTCGAAAGTGGACTACTTACAATTACATGTTGTTCGTGTGGTCAAAGGTTCATTATATCCAGAATGATATTCATGTTTTGGATATCATATATATCATATATCTCCATAATATACATGTATCTATAATATTACATAATCATTTAGAGGTAAGAAATGAAATGCACCGTTCATGGAGACGGTAAGCCGTACGTACGCATGAACGCTACTTTCATTTCTATGTCATATTAATGGAATTAAAACCAAATGAGAGCTATGTATATTTTAATTCCATAATTATATTCATCATTTATATGTAACATAAATAATATATAATAACTTTAAATCCATCCTTTATAAATCCCACATATGGCATTAACGAATCAAATCACTTTGAGGGGGCGGTAGTCCGCACTTCCTAAAATAAAATTATCGTGTTTACCCACAATGGAAACCATAAAGGTATGCCACAAAGAAAAATACAGAAGATTAAGTTAAAAATAAACATATTATATATCATATATAAATATAGTGACATCTTAATGGCTTCCTTTTAAGGTGTTATATGAGTGTTGAACAATCATCGTTTCATGAGGCAGAAATTCGTCATCCACAGAAACAATATCTTCTTTAACCATTAGATGTAGGTGTGTGTAGGTGTAGCTAGAATGCTTCTTATAACAACATCCCAGTATATTGAAGATACTGGAGTTGTTACAAAGGATATAAATAAAAAGAGTTTAGGGGGTTGGAGAAGCAAAATAAAACAAAAGAACACAAGTGAAGACATTACCTTAAAATCAGGTAACTCCTTTTGGTTTGAGCTCAATGGATTCTCTGGGAAGACTTATGCCAAAAGTGAGGCTTCACAGAGTAATAGAGGGTCTTTTAGAGACAAAATAGGCAGGGTTTGGCCGAGCCAAAGGCTTTGGAAGTGTGGTTAAAGAGGTAGAGGTGGGGGGCCTTTTATACGAGGAGAGGAGGGGAACTCTTGGAAAGTAAAGAAATGTTACTTTATTTGAAAATGAGTTTCGGATTTAAAAGGTCCCACATTGATGTATTTCTATGATAAGGTGGTAAGGGTTAGAAATATACTCATCCAATAAGTTTTTGACAAGTGTAAGTTATAGTTATAACATTATCTTTTAATTTTATTTAAATCCTTTATTAATGAGGTAATCACTGCATCATCATGATGTCATAAATAATATACTTTATTTAATGTCTAAAAATTATAAAAAAAATATCATGATTTAGGAAATATTTTTATCTTTCTAATGATTATTTATAGTCAAAAATATGACTTGTATTACCCCATTTAAAAATTGGTTTAGTGAAACATCTCATGCTTGTGACATTTTTATTTTAACTTTAAATAAAAAGTTATTTATGTCATTTTCCAACCAAAGTGGCTCCATGGGGTCCCCAAGTTGACCCATGGATTGTATTGGTCGACCATGACACATCCAATGAGGGTAGTAAATGTTTCTAGGTCATTTCATATTATTAAAACATTATTTTTCCTTAAATTACACTAATTACCTCTAATCGCGATTAAGAACATAAAAGTTACTATTCACCAAAAAAATATTTTAATCCCATTCAACCACATTTTACATCCTAATGACAAACATGTATGTCGGATTTTGGAAATTCAAAACACAGAGGTGGCAAAGTTTCATTTAAACGAAAAATCAGTTTCTTTAACAACCACTAAGTGGTTTCCCTATTCATCAAAAATTGAAGTTTTTCAAAAAAAATACCAAAAATTCACCCTAAACTATATTTGATATTCCAAATTAAAAAATGATGTCTATTTTACAAAAGTCAAAACATATAAGTTGCATTAATTAATTTAATAATTAATTCCCGCTGTCAAAACAAATAGCGTGTTTTTATGAAACAATATCTATTAAAAGATTGACACTAGTTTAAGTCCAATTTCAAAGTGAAATTAATTCCAATGACCACCATTGGATTTAATGGTAAAAATATATTCTAATTTCACTTTAAAACCAATTTAATAGATAATATAATCATATAATTAAATTAGATTAAAAAGAGGTTTTGAATTAAAATACAACATTTTTCACTATTCATTAAAAATGTACTTTATCGGAAAAATACCAAAACATTACACAAAGTATATTTTGATGTCCCAATTCTAAATAATAATTTTATTTTTCCAAATATAACACATAAAATTGTCAAAAAATGGATTTAAAAGTGGTTCTCCATCAAAAGGCGGTTAATAAACCTTTTAAAGAATATTAGAATGTTTACGCTTAAAATTGAATTCATTCACATTTTCAATCCTCTAACATTTATTGTAAAAAGTAAAAATATTTGACAAACAAATATAATCATTTTGTAGTTAGTTCTATTCATTCCCTCCATTACAATGGCTAGGCGTTAACTACCATTTAAAATAATATTATTTTATTATTATAGTGCAACGTATGATTTCAAAGGAACTCATTGTTGCGTATTGGGTAAGCCATCAAGCATAGCGTTCCCTTTAAAGTTATATTAATATTTTACTCACAAATATGGATAAATGTGAAAATGTCATACTCTTTATTTACCTGGGGTGTTACATCCTTCCCCCCTTTTGGAAATTGTGTCCTCGCAATTTTAAAATTGGTCTTGGAAACATCATTGAAAATCCCACATCGGAACAAGATTCAGTAAAAAAATAACTTTAAAATAAAGAAAGATATGTACAAAGGTCACCCGAGTTTACCCATACTAGGATTCCAAGTATGAAAATATGGACATGGAGGAAAAAACAAAGGGTCATGTTCTGATGGAGATTGATAGTAAAAATGTCTAGGATAAAGTTAACCATAAGAAAATCACAAACTTGTGATGGGTTAAACGGTATTCAATTCCCCAGTAAGAAAAGTTTACAGACATAATTTTTGTTTTTTTTATTGAGGAATTTATTCATAAGGAAACATAATTACTTATCATGCTGACTTTTAACTTTTATTAGATTTATTACACAAACCCATATTTTCTCCAAAAGACAACTATTTAGGAAGACTTGGTCACTATAATCAACTTCTAAAGAATCACCTAATCCAAAAAATAGAAATATATACTTCCCATGTCTTTAGACTTTAACCAAAACCAAAACCAAAATGGTTAGTACAAGATCAGATAATCCAGAAAAGGATTACCCTTTATAAAAAGAAAATCTATTCTTAATCTCAAAAATTTGTCCAACAAAACCCAGAGTTCAACGAGTACCATTCGATAAACAATTTCTCCATAAAATTCTTCGAAGTAAACCAAACTAATATTGAAACCCATATATTTGAAGGATTTAGTCACATAGTCATCCAAGTTAAATCGTAACATTTATCTCCAAACAACATCAGTTGCTCCTAAAGTCTTGTATTGAAAAGTAATTAACCTAATCACATATCCTCCATGATAGGTTAATCATTTTTATAAATAACACAAAATCAACTTACTCATAATTCATAAAGTCAACTGACTAGATATAATAAGTCATACTAACCAGGGACTTCACGTAGTCCAGTGGTAGGCGATAAATACCAGTTGCACTTTGGTTGTGGGTTCGATTCCCATAGCTTTGTCCGACGCAACAGGTTGTCACACGGTCTGCGTGTTGTCCTCTTTCCAAAACTATATAATTATCAAATCATTCCCCAAAAAGAGATAAAATCATCAAAAATAACCATAACATAATTTAACCTCAATTTTATCTCATGCCTTTCACTTCCATCATAACAAATAGTAACCCATAATTACCTAAAAAGTAAGGATCATATAAACCCAAATGGTTCTTTATAACTATGTCCACAAAAGAACAGATAAATATTCCTTAAATAAAATTTTCATATATTAAACATCAGGGTTACACATACTATAAAAAGTCTTCTAATGTAATCCCATCATAAAAAGAGACTTAATACTCTTAAGAATTTCACCATAACTCTTGAATTCCATATATGTTGACTTCTTACTCATTCAACATTCTTCATGATCCATTAACCATTCCTTTCCAACTGATTCTGAAATACTTCTTTCCTACAAAAAAATCATGAATCATATCCTAAGATTCCAAAATAGGAAAACAAAAGTTATGAAATAATCCATACCTTTGATTGGTCATTGTCAGTTTCTTCATCCTCAATCGGAATGGCATTAGGTATTGGTAAACGAATATTTGTACGATCTTGTTGATCCCATTCACGAAAATTATTCATAGGACATGTGTTTGCATAATGACCATGCACACCACATTTAAAACATTCAATTGATCCCTTAGAAAGAACTTCTTTCGTTTTCCTCGAGTCAACTAGATGATTCCTTTTTCCATGGCAAGTTCTTGCTTTATGACCTTCATTTCCACATCTATAGCATATTTCTGTCCCTTTGAAACATTTTACTAGGTGTTTCTTTCCACATCTTTGACACATAGGTTTTTGAAAACACTTACCTTTATGATTATTACCTGTAGTTCTGTAGGGATTTGTTTCACGCATATATGATGCCTTAGAGAAATCACCAAGGTTTAGGTGGTCAATTATGACTCCAGATAGTTGGTTGAGGATAAACACAAGAGTTCTCATTGCAGCTCCCATACCATTCAGTTGCATGCTCAAACAACTGTCACAGTTTCCTTCACATCCACTGTTACTTTGGTTCCTACTAGATCCATCCATTTACTAAAACCAAAAAGGTCAGTGTGAGTATATCAACAAAACCATCATGTACTAATGAGTAAGATAAACACTAAGATATACTTTCTCATTCACTTTATCTAAAACTAGGACTCTTTCTGAAATCCTAACCATTATGGCAATGTCTCTTATGCTTAAAGAATACCCTAACCTCTAAAGTTATCTAAACCGACCTCTGATACCAACTATAAGGCCCCATCCTTAAACCTTACTTAATCTTTAATTATTACAAGATTACACATTGAGGATCTTTTTAGGTATAGAGTTTTAGAGAATTATATCACAAAACTTGCATTACATTCCACATTTAAACAAAGTGGTTACATAAAGGATAGTATTTATTTTTTCCGTCAGCGGAAACATATTAAAAATAAAACATGGATTCTTTCTTGACACTTCCTTGACACTATCATTATATCATCTACCCTTCCCTTGACCTGTGAAAAACATTTCAAAAACATGGGATGAGCATAAAAAGCTTGGTAAGGGTCATAAAAAGTATGGAAAGGAAACATTAGTACATATATACATAAGAATGAAATCATACTTTACCCATAAAACATAAGCAATTTTACATACCTCATAAAATCATGAATAAATCATAGAAATCATAAGACATAAAGGTAACTTGAGGCATTCATAACATTCTTACGTAGGGAGTAACCCTCTTGGTTAAGTTTGGAATACCCACCACAGTATATTTCCTAAATCACATTGGAGAAACCTTAACGTTTCACTCCTTCGTGTTACCCAATGCATTGGAGAGCTATATCGGGCTCACCCGCCCATAGTTTATCACGAAACCACCCGTCTTCATAATAATTCCCATTAACCACAACATAATCGTATCAAATAAAACAGGCATAAAGGAAACATAACATTTCCACCTTTCAATCACAAGATATCAATACAAAACATTGATAAAAAAACATTATGAAAACTATTTTCAATACCAAAATAAAAGAAAAGTAAAACATGGGATTTATTTTTCATTTAAAAAGAAGGTATGGCTTGTAGAGGAAGCCGAAACTCAAATAATGGTGACAGCGTTGAAGAATTCTTTGTCGCTGCATACATATGAAAAAAGCATTCCCTTTTGTCGTTTAGTAAAACAATTTGTATAAAAAAGATTCATTTTGGATAAACATAAAAGTAAATGGGGTTTATACACCATATAAAATAATGTTGTCTATAAAACAAAATATTCCTCAATTAATGGAGATTGAGACAAAGTCCCTTACAAAGACAGTATCCTTGGATTAAGGATAAATCAATTACATAATTATGTGTGAAAAACTAATACACCAAATATAAGTGGATATTAAGTGTACAAAAATCAAATTTTATTCACACATATTCATAGAACGACATATTCAAGGAGTACATTCCTATCCCAAAGAATCAAAATTGGGTTAAGAAGTTCCCTTGCAAAAATTTGATAGCCTAACATTGTCACTTCAAATTTCAGAAAATGATTTGATGAGAGATAAAAAGGGTATCTCATCACTAGGACATAAAATTTACATTAATAAGGATGTATAATAACATATCCAAACATAATAGTATTTTAATTAAAAGACATAACAAAATAAGTCTTCTAAAAGAGGAGGGTGAAAGGTTCCCTTACCGACTTGGGTAACATTCGAAACATGCACCCCATTGAAGAAGGGGAATAAAATGAATATGTAATTTCCAATAAATGAAATTATATTATACAAAGAGTATAATAATGGGATGTACATACACCACTCAAAGGAAATTGTGGAAAATGTAGCATAAATCTCACGGGACTAAAAGTGAGATGAAAAATCCCTTCCGAAAAGTCAGCAGCCTAACGGCTCCACTTAAAACTTCCAAAAATGGATTGATGCGATCAAATAGGGTCTCTCATCATATTAAAATAAAATTTTAAGCAAGATGAATGTAAAATAACATCCCCCATCATAAAAAATAGGAGCTTAAAAGATGTGACATAAAGGAGAGTACTTAAAAAGAAAGAAAGAGGTTGGATCTCTTACGAAAATTAGGCAGCCTAACAGCACCACTCAAAACTTCCAAAATGGATTGATGAGAGAGAATAGAGTCTCTCATCATATGAACATAAAAATTACAGTAAGAGTAATATAAAATAGCATCCCAATCACAAGAAATATGATCTTAAAAGAAATGACATAAAAGAGTGTACTTTAAAAGAGAGGGGTCGGATCCCTTACCTCGGGTCCGACTTGACTCAATCGTTCTTTAATGTCCTGAATATTAAACTTGAGTTAATTTCCACTTTATTAGGAACATTTTTTAATTTCATTATTCCTTTAATATTACTTATTTCCATGTTATAAACATTATTTAATCATTTATGTTAATAATGTTTGTTTTGTCGATATTTGGTTCTTAAGTCGAAAGTGGACTTCTTACAATTACATGCTGTTCATGTGGTCAAAGGTTCATTATATCCAGAATGATATTCATGATTTGGATATCATATATTTCATATATATCCCTAATATACATGTATTTATAATATTACATAATCATTTAGAGGTAAGAAATGAAATCCACCGTTCATGGAGACGGTAAGCCGTACGTATGCATGAACGCTACTTTCATTTCTATTTCATATTAATGGAATTAAAACCAAATGAGAGGTATGTATATTTTAATTCCAGAATTATATTCATCATTTATATGTAACATACATCATATGTAATAACTTTAAATCCATCCTTTATACATCCCACATATGGCATTAATGAATCAAGCCACTTTGAGGGGGCGGTAGTCCGCACTTCCTAAAATGAAATTATCATGTTTACCCACAATGGAAACCATTAAGTTATTCAAAAAAAATACAGAAGCTTAATTAAAACATAAAAATATTATATATAATATATAAATATAGTGACATCTTAATGGCCACCTTTTAAGGTGTTATATGAGTGTTGAACAATCATCGTTTTGTGAGGCAGAAATTCACCATCCACAGAAACAGTATGTTCTTTAACCATAAGATGTAGGTGGGTGTAGGTGTATCTATAATGATTCTTATAAAAACATCCTAGTATATTTAAGATAGTGTATTTATTACAAAATAAATGAATAAAAATAGTTTAGGGGGTTGGAGAAGAAAAATAAAACAACAGAACACAAGTGAAGACATTACCTTAAAATCGGGTAACTCCCTTTGGTTTGAGCTCAATGGCTTCCTTGGGAAGACTTCTGCCCAAAGTGAGGCTTCAAGGAGTAAGAGAGGGATTTGTAGATACAAAATGGTCAGGTTTTGGCCGAGCCAATGGCTTTGGAAGTGTGGGTAAAGAGGTAGATGTGGGGGCCTTTTATAAGAGGAGAGGAGGGGCACTCTTGGAAAGTAAAGAAATGTTACTTTATTTGAAAATGAGTTTCGGATTTAAAAGGTCCCACATTGATTTATTTCAAGGATAAGGTGGTAATGGTTCTAAATATACTCATACAATAGGTTTTTGACAAGTGTAAGTTATAGTTTTATCATTATTTTTTCATTTTATTTAAATCCTTCATTAATGAGGTAATCGCTGCATCATCATGATGTCATAAATAATTTATTTTATTTAATATCTACAAATTATAAAAAAAATATAATGATGTAATAAATCTTCTTATCTTTCTAATGAATATTTATAGTAAAAAATATTACTTGTATAACCTCATTTAAAAATTTTTTTAGTGAAACATCTCATGCTTGTGACATTTTTATTTTAACTTTAAATAAAAAGTTATTTATGTCATTTTCCAACCAAAGTGGCTCCATGGGGTCCCCAAGTTGACAAATGGATTTTCTTGGTCGGCCATGACACATACAATGAGGGTAGTACTTTTGTCTTGGTCATTTCATATTATTAAAACATTATTGTTTCCATAAATTACACTAATTACCTCTAATCGCGATTATGAACATAAAAGTTACTATTCACCAAAAAATTATTTTAATCCCATTGAACCACATTTTACTTCCTAATGAAAACCATGTGTGTCAGATTTTTTAAATTCAAATCACAGAGGTGTCAAAGTTTCATTTAAACGAAAAATTAATTTCTTTAACTATCACTAAGTCGTTTCACTATTCATCAAAAATTGATGTTTTTCAGAAAAATACCTAAAATTAACCGTAAATTATATTTGATATTCCAAATTCAAAAATGATATCTATTTTAAAAAATTCAAAACATATAAGTTGAATTAATTAATTTAATAATTAATTCCCGCTGTCAAAACAAATAGCGTGTTTTTGAGAAACAATATCTATTAAAAGATTGACACTAGTTTAAGTCCAATTTCAAAGTGAAATTAATTCTAATGACCACCATTGGATTTAATGGTATAAATATATTCTAATTTCACTTTAAAACAAATTTAAAAGATAATATAATCATATAAATAAATTATATTAAAAAAAGGTTTTGAATTAAAATACAACATTTTTCACTATTCATTAAAAAATGTACTCTATCGGAAAAATACTAAAAATTTACACAAAGTATATTTTGATGTCCTGATTCTAAATAAGAATTTTATTCTGTCAAATATAACACATAAAATTGTCAAAAAATGGATTTAAAAGTGGTTCTCCATCAAAAGGCGGTTAATCGACCTTCTAAAGAATATTAGAATGTTTACGCTTAAAATTGAATTCATTCACATTTTTTATTCCTCTAACATTTATTGTAAAAAGTAAAAATATTTGACAAACATATATAATCATTTTTTAGTTAGTTCTGTTCATTCCCTCCATTACAACGGCTAGGCATTAACTACCATTTAAAATAATATTATTTTATTATTATAGTGCAACGTAAGATTTCAAAGGAACTCATTATTACATGTTGGGTAAGCCATCAAGCATAGCGTTCCCTTTAAAGTTATATTAATATTTTATTCACAAATATGGATAAATGTGAAAATGTCATACTCTTTATTTACCTAGGGTGTTACATCTCCAATGCATTAGGTAATGATTTATTTATCTATATAGTTTTATTATTAGTTGGTCATATGGTTTTTCAAATTTGTATGGGTTTGGTAAGGATTTGACGAAGATGATCTTCCAATATACCGAAATTTTTTCATTATGAAAGATATTGATAATAAATGTTCCATTAATCAATATTAACAATAAATGGCTCATTGTTATTGATTCTTGGGAATCTTTCCATTTTTAAAGCATTCTACCACATTTTATAATTAATTATCTAAGTTTTTATGGGTATAATTTCTCATAGTTGTGTTCATCTACATTTATTTTTTCATCATAAGATTAAATGAAGTTGTTTATCACTAATAACATCCAATTGTTTATGCTTGTGTTTACCTTTACTGGGAATATGATATCACTCTTCTTTATATTCCTTTTCCGTAGGTTATGAAGAATGAATTTAAATTAATAATGTGTATAAGGGTTTTATATGAAGGGTTATTATGATTTTATAAAAAATTTGAAAACCTAGGTTTAGTGGGAGAAATAATCATTTGATAACATTTGTATTTTTTATGTCATATATTGTCTCTATTCTCAAAAACTATAAACCTAAAAGTTCCATAAGTGTGTAAGTAATCCATTATTTACTTTCGATATTGTATGGTTTTTATGGAAAAATTAGGCTCACAATTACTAGTATCAATGACATAAATTCAAAGATTATGTGTTTAGAACTAGATTAGGGAGCGTGGGTTTAGGGCTGTTATATACTCTTACATAGCACCTCTAGTTTAATCTTATGTGGAGAGAATAATGTCAATATAACATTAGGGGATAGTATGGAATGTCCATTTTCAATGTTTCATGGATTTCTCGATGGCCATTTTTTATAATTTTTTATTTTTTTCTCTCTGTTGTGGAGGTAGTTTTCACACTATATTGTTGATTAAGATGTGTCAAATTTAATGGGATAACTCCAATGATATTTTTGTGATTCAAGGTAGTTATGTAACTATATAATAATCTCTATTTTACCACTGATCTTATTTCATACTCTTAGATTCAATGTACTTTCACTCTAACATTCGATGGATATAATGGTGTTCATTAATTATCAAGATTGAAATATAATATGGGGACCTATATTATATCTTGGTTTATTATTTTTCCAGAGTAAATAAAAATTTGGGAACCCCCTTATATTCTTTTTAGACAACTAAACTTACCTTTAACTATAGGAATCTATTGTTTTATCCTTATAGATATTTTATCATCATCAGATAACTATTGATTCAGAGAATTTTTATATCAAGATCCTTTCATCTAATCTATGTTTTTCCCTATTTTATCTTTTAATATATTTCCATTAAAAAATTTCACCTTTTATAAGTGGATTTGACAGTATTTATTCTCTCATTTTTATTATTCTTTAGTGAATTTTTTATTTTAAATAGAAGTGTTTAAGATTTTTGGTGTATCCCTTTTTGTTTTTAAGTTGTTTGGTCATCAATTCCTTCTCATGATTATACTCCATTGGTCAAATCATAAATTAGTGTATGGTATTCAAGAATTTTAATCTTTATTTATTTTTTATTTTTGGATTATAGTTCATTTTATTTCATTGTTTAAATAACTAAGATTAACTTAATGATCATGTTTAACCAAATAAATAAATTGAAATGGCTATAGGTGATTTTCATGTTCATTAAATTAATTTTTGTTATTTATATAGGGATATCATTTCTTGGGATATTTCATATTATTATATGAAATATTTTTTTTTCTAATTGATGTTTCTTATTAAACATCATAATTTTTTATCCCTTTAATGTTTATAATAAAACGGTTTTGTGGAAATGTAGAATTTTATTATTGATGATAGAATATAAAATTCTAGTCTATGGAGGATGATTGAATACTAATAAGATGTTTGGTGTGATTAATTCTATAATTATTTAATTTCTTGGTTTATTTTTATTCAATCATGTGCTGGTTAGAGAGGAAATGGTTGGTTTTTGATTATATATTAGATGATGAAGACCGGATTTCTTATTGTCTTGATGGATGGGATGTTGTTCAGTTATAGTTACATTTTAATGTATAGTTCTGAGAAAAAAATTGGCTTGGAGGATGTTATAATAGTTATTGTAATGGTATGTCTTCTAGTATATATGGTGATGGGTTCAGTTATAGTTGGTTATATGGTTGTTTCATGGGGACATAGATCATTGTTGGAATACATGGAATTGGTAATGGGTAATAGAATGAAATTAATGAATGGTGTGTGGATAAATGATTAAGTATAATGGTTGGAATAATTTAGATCATTAAAAATTCCAAATTCATGATGAAAAAGAATACATAATAACAAAATAATTGAAAAAAAGTCATCAATAAATATATTGATATTAAATACAGTTAAATGAATGAAATGGGGATCATAATGGGAATTAAATAAATAGTAATGTTGAATGAAACTGAAATTCAAAAATAGTTTTAAATCATTACTTTATTATTATATGGGATGGGTTATGGAAATTTGATGGAAAAAATATTTTCTATTGTTAATAATGTTATAGTGGCTATTATGGTTATTTATATCCTTGTTTTTTTTAAAACTGTAATTTCTTCTTCTGTGTGACTACTATATATTTTATCCTTTTTTGGTATTTTTTTGGCACAATCATTTCTGTAATATAACCTTATTAATTCTCATATAGTTCTTTGTTCCTGGTGTTTCTCTAAATTACTTTTTATAGAGGGAATGGATAAATTATTGTTCCCTCTCCCCTACTCTGCCTTCAGATGTATCATGGGTTGTGATGGATCTATTATATAGGTAGGAATATATAATTAGTAATTACTTGTGGTTATAATTTATATATATATATATATACAGAATAATGTGAGTTGTGGTTGTGGTGTGGATGTGTGGTGAGTGACTTCTATGGTTTGAAGAGTGCATGGGGTTGATTCTATTCATGTTCAAAATATCCTATTGTAAAAATTATTTTATTTTTTATGTTGTTCTCTTGTAATGAGTTTTTTGGAAATTTACATGTGTAATTGTCTATAATGTGGTATATGGTTATAAAAATGTGTTGTTATGGAAGGGTTCCATTACTCAATGTATGTAATTTAAGGGATAAGGTCCTAGTATTTGTTGGGAAGTGGATTTAATGCACCTTCAGTACATATACTCTATTGATACAATTATATAATACATAGATATGATATTAGTTGAGTGAGCCTTGGTGACGATGTATGATAGTTGAGTTTACATATGTATGTTTTTGTTCAGTTTTTTTACTAACTCATTAATAATTTTCTTCAACATTTTAATGAGAGGTTTTAGGGAGAATATTACTTATCCTATGTTAATTCTCACCCCTATGTATATAAATTAATTTAATAAGTTTCTACAGGGGATTTGTTAATCAATATATACTTTATTAACTCATGTAGGTGGTGATCAATGATTCATTCACTATTATAAGAATCTCAATATAGAATTTTTTTAGAGATATTTTTTCATATGAAATTTATAATAATTGTGTATTGGGTTTATTTTATGTTATATGGATATAAATGGTGGTTTATCAATTATTCATGGTATAATAAGAAATATATCTCCCATTTATGTGTGGTTATATCCTTAGTGTAAATCACCAACCCAAAATCTATATTGGGAGGACACCCATGTCCTTATAGTAGGTTCGAGAGGGGCTCGAAGTGAGGTTAAGTCATGAAACAACACTATCAGGGTCATGAATTATATTTAGGATAAAGATCATCATCTGGAACTGGAGAGGCTTTACATGTTTTTTATGTAAATATTATTATCTGTGTTATCTTCTGATGTAAGAAGTGATACCATCTAGGACTAGTGATTTTAGGGTCCCATATAATCTTTTAAAAGGACCATTTGATTAATAAATATATTTGGAAATATAATACTGATTGTGGGTTATATTTATAGGAAAAGTACATGATTCATGTTTTTGTCACCCATATTTTAATTAGGGTGATTCTAGGGATGATACATTATACTAATTTAAGGATATTAAATGAGTTATAAGTTCTTGGAATATTAGTAACCATTTCATTGGTTGAGATGGTTGGTGGTTTTAATAAGTTTTTTTTTAGGTTGGATAAATTTATAAAGATATAACAGTTTTTCGTATAATTTTTTAACCAATTAAATGGGTGATTTTTAAAGGATTTCAATGTGATAGTTTCAATGTGAGAGCTTGGTGACTTATGATGGAAGTGACTATAATTAAAATAAATTCATTTGATGAAGCTGTTGTAGATTTATTTTAGTATGATACTAACTAAGAAGGATCACTAGATCTCAGTAAATGGTATCCAAGGGAGAGGGGATATTCATTAGTTATGGTTTAAATTATGTAGAGAGTGTGAAGATTCATAAATTTCATGGGATTATTTATATAAGTTGTTTTATGAAGAGATTATTTAATGACAAGGAATTCCTCAGGTTTATGTATATAAATTAGCATAGAAAATTCTGAGACCAGGCGCTGAGATGACATGAAATTCTGAGGCCCGATGTAATCGGAACGATACAATAAAAATGATATGTTCTTTAAAAAGTGTGGGGGCAGTTTTTATTTAAATTATGAATAACATCTAAATGGGTTCCATAATTATAAATATGAGGGTACCACTGAATTTAAATTAGCGACATTACCTTAGGTGGGGACTAACATTGACAGGCGCGTGTTTACTGTGAAAGTTATAATTTTTATGTAATCGTTATTATAATATTTTTGTAAAAAAATTATTAGACACAACAGAGTTTTTACTTTTAATGAAACCGTTTTCAGGAATTCAGGTTTATCACCGTAACCCTAGAATTCCTCTAAGGCATGGAAGGAAACTCTCTTGATGATGAATTCTGGTGGATTGAGGATTGATAATGACACAGGCCTTCGTTCATCGTCAACGACTCATCTAACCTCATGGAAGGTAATTTAATCTCTTTTTTATTTTCTTCCCCATTCATAGATTCTAGAATTAACATTAACCAACCAATGAAGAGGTTGATCCATAGTTTGATCATTCTTTCGGGATCGTAAATTGATTACAGGGATTATGGAGAGGTGTATCTTCTTGATTTTTATTGTTTTTGTTCTTGGTTATAACAAGAATGAATTTAGACTGGCATGAAAAAAAGGTTGAGGTTTGTTCCTGTGGGTGTTCTCGTGATTTCTCCCTATCTTGTTCTTGTAATTCTTAACTTTTGAACCCTCATGGTCGTGGTTATAGTTTCCAAGAGGTTCTGAACGTGATCAAACACCCAGATTGGTAGAAAGGGGAAGCGAATGGATGATCAATTATGTACATGACCCAAACACTACAATCTTACCTTCAGAGTGAGAAATGGAGTACCGAAAAAAAAACTGGAGGCCCGCAGAAGGGGCCACCAGCTCACCATCACTAGAAAATGTCACCGATATTGGTCGATGGTGGTGCACGGCAGTGGAATCTTTTAGGTATGGCAGACTGTGATAGGCTACCTGAAATATGGCTTGAGGTGGAGTTAGAATGCGGTCTGAAGGGTATGACATGGTAGCCCACAACAACAGAGGCCATAAGTGATGGCCAATGGCTTCATTAGGAGTCCACAACAGAGGATTCAGGACGCGGCTCGATGTGGCGTCAGAGGGAGCCTACAGTGGAACTGAGTCGGTAAGACCATATGGAGGAGGTGGATTGGCTATGTGAAATGTGACCCAGCTTCATGTTTATTGGAGGGACATGGCTAGGACGGGCTGCATCCAGTTCCCACAAATTGTCCCACATGCAGTGTGTCAGACTAGATGTGTTGGGCCGCTATAGCGGCTCGGTTTCCTATCAGGCCACACCAATTGAGTCGATACTATTTGGTCTAGGCCAGGTCCACTTGACCGGGTCAGGTCATCTGATTGGTCATGTTTGGCCCAATGGATCGATCATACTTGAACCGGACCTGGGTCAAGCCTTTTCAGAAAAATATCCATAATATTCAAACTATGTGTCCGTTTAAGGCAATGGGACCCTTTTGATAAGGTGTTACTTTGGAGATACAAAAAGTGAGTTTTTGTGTATGTTGGTTTATGACCTAATGGATTGATGAGGAGGATCTTTCAAAACAATCACACTATGACAAAAATCATATGGTTGGCTGTCACTTGGTGATTATGTGACTTGGGAACTTTATAAACCATCGACGCTCTATACATCAAGTCGTCTGATGGGTCAGGTTGGGCCCAATGGATCTATCTTACCTAAACTAGACCGGGGTCAGACCTTTTCAAAAAAATAGCCATAATATTCATACTATGTGTCTATTTGCGGCAATGGGACACTTTTGATAAGGTGTTACTTTGGATATAAAAAAAATGAATTTTTGTGTAAGTTGGTTTATGACCTAATGGCTTGACGAGTAGGTTCTTTCAAAACAATCACACTATGAAAAAAAATCCTATGGTTGGCTATCACTTGGTGATTATGTGACATGGGAACCTTATAAACCATCGATGCTCTATGCATTATAGATGCATCGTGTGTTGTCAATGATCTAGGTTTTTTTGATACTCTGGGCCCCATCGACACTCTGGGTGTCATTGATGCTCCCGGCACCATCGACTCTCCAAGCATCGTCGACGATCTGGGAGACGTCAATGCATTGGGAACTATTGACACTCCTTGAACAATCAGCACATTGTGCTTCATTGAGACTGGTAGATATGTGTAGTACAACTAAAATTCATTCTCTTCATGCTTTATCCTTATACATTTGTGATATGACTATGTATCTTCTTAGTGATTGTACATCATGTGTTTCTTTTCTCATGTACTTCATGTGCTTCCATTATGGTGTGCTTCATGTGTTTCCTTTGGGGTATACTTAAAGTATTTTGTATTGGTATATCCTTTGTGGATTTGAGGTGTCCTACTGAGTATTGTTTTACTCACCCATACATAGGATGTGCCCGCTTGTGTCATGTCTTGTACAGACAATCGATACTTTGATGGAGTCCTAGGTGGACCTGGACTAGGTGGTGCTTATATGGATCATACTGATGTGTTGTTCTCCTATGAAATTAGGTAGCGATCCAACACCTACCCTTCAAGTATGGTTTTCTATGAACTTGTTTCAATAACTTTTGAATTCACGTGATAGACTCTTTCTTTTGGTGGGCTTGTATTCTGCTTTATTTACATTCTAGTTTTCCTACTATCATACTCTGTAGTTGGTATCTTTGTTTATGAATGCATTTTTTACTTAGTGTTTATAAATTTTAGCATTTTGGGCTTGGAGATGTGTGTGTGTGTGTGTGTGTGTAAATATACTTAGGAAAATGCCTCCCATTTGTGGGGTATTTCTACTCAGTGCTAGTCACCACCCCTAGACTATCAAAGGTAGGAATGGGTTAGTCATAGTGTGGGCCACTATAGGATGGGTCATGGAAGAGTGGTAACATAGGTGGTCAGTTCTACTTAAGGATCGGGAGTCTGTGAGGTTGTTTTGGGGAAACTGTGTTGAGTGTTTCGAATTCAGCTTTCAGACCAAGGAATCCAACATTGGTACGGCGTAATACATATCCATACACCAGGCTCTAAATTATTCTTTTCAACGTGGAACATGAAATCACTAGTTGCCGTGATATTAATGGTACATGTATCCTATCGAATTTTGAGTTTGTTCTCATGTGCTTCTTGAGTCACCTCACCAGGTATACTCAATTAAATATGGTACATCTTGATCTATTTCAGGATGCCTCTATATAGAAATCCATCCAAGATTCCATTTTGGGATCGTAATGATAATCCTCCATGTGATGAGGTGTTAATACAAGGACCAGTACTAGAGATCGTACTTTTGAGTGGTGTACTAGTGATACCACAACCTTTTGAGAAAGAGTTACTACCAACAATACCAGTAGAGGATTCACACAGGTTGAGTTCATTTCATGAGTTCTATAGGATGTGAACTCCCACGTTTAGGGGTGATCCAAACCCCCAGGTAGCTAAGGATTTTCTGGATGTAGTAACACATGTATTCCTCCTTGTGGGGACGCCTTCCAAATAGATGGTTTTTCAAGCCATGAGCCTCCTTTATGGCTCAGTCAGATGATAATGGATCTTAGTGATCGAGACTCATGATCATATGACATTCTCATTTGAATAATTTGAGTGCCAATTCAAGGGTTAAGTATTTTTGATGAAGTTACACAAAGTGCGCAAATAAGAGATCCTGTATCAACACTAGGGAAGTCAGACAGCAACAGATTACTCATAGATATTTATCGATCCATTTTAACACACCACTTATAGTGTGTGAGACCCGTTTTTAGGTCTTGAACCATTGAGAAAGGTCTACATTGAGATATCAAGGAATCCATGATAACCCTTATCATCCCTACATATAATGGGGTACTGGATAGATTCCTACTAGTGGGGAGCTTTCTGGTGGAGAAAACACCAGCAGTGGGAGCTACCAGAAGGCACTAGGCAGATAAGGATTCAACTGTAGGAAGCTGATGACCAACGTAGGGACCCAAGCGGGTCCAGAATTCTAGGATACAACCCTAGGATACAGGATCAGTGGTGTGAGGATTCCAGGGAGGATATTGTCACCTAAATGATAGGTTGTGTTTCTCATGTAGCAGTCGGGGACTTTGGGCTCGAGATTTCCGGACTCATTGTGCGAACAATTAGTAGACATTTTAAGGACCACTAAGGCTAAAGAATAGGAAGATAAATAGTTTTCTATAGGGATGAAAATGCGGTGGAGGATTAGGTAGAGAAGTAGGAGTCGGTTTGAGGTTTGATGTACTTCCACCACCACCCTCTGGTGGTCCACCATGACCTATGGTAGCTTGTGGACAGCGATGAGGCCAGCTTCAGGCAATGGAGACGTATGAACCCAGTTCTCTAGAGATGAATAGAGTTCTGATCTCAATCTTTTACACCCTAAATATAGTTTTAATATATAGAGATTCCATTCACTATTTTCCCTCCAATACCCTTGTTTATGACTCAAATATTCCAATGGAACCATAGGATCGATCACTATTCTTATAGATACCTACAAGGTGAGATTCGATTATCATACTTTGGTGTCGATATTGTTCCCTTTATCTATGGGGAAATAGTTTTGATTAGGATATCTTGGTGGTAGTGTCGAGGCCTTTCAACATAATTCTTCTTATAGACTAGTTATCTGCATTTCATGCCCAGATTGACTGTTTTAGAAACAGAGTGTGGTGTATCTATGGATATGGGACCAGGTTTTCCCTTCTAGGTAAAAGTGAAACACATCCAGGGTAGGATAGACTCATGCATTGGAGGGTGCTTCCGATTACTCACAAGATGTCTAACCTCACCCATGGTATGGTGGATGATAGGAGTGTACAGTTTCCTATAGTGGTGGTGGATTATGAGAACATATTTCTTGATGATGTTCCCATATTACCTCCCCACAGGGAGGTAGACTTCCAAAATGACATGTAACATGGTAAGACACTGATATCTATATGTTCATATCGGATGGCTCTTGTGGGGCTTCGTTTGTTGAGGGTACAACTGGAGGACTTATAAAAGAAGGGATTCATGAGGCCCTGTGTTTCACCAAGGGTTGCCCCAATTGTTTCCCCAAGAACGAAGAAGGGATCTTGAGATTATGTGGGGACTTCTAGTGCCTGAACTAGGTGACCATGAAGAATAGGCATCCACTACTGAGGAATGATGATATCTTCAATCGGTTTATCAGGGTGAGGTTGTTTTTGAAGATAGAACTTAGGTATGGAAATCATCAGCTTCATGTATAGGATAAGGATGTACCAAATAAAGCCTTAAAGTGTGGGAATAACCACTAAGAGTACATAGTGATTCCATTTGGTATGAAGAACTCCCCAAAATTTTTCATGGGGCTCTTGGATAAAATCATCTATCCTTTATTAGACAGGTTCACCGTGGTCTTCATTGATGACATCCTAGTGTAGTCGGTGTCCGTGGAGGAGCACACGATACACTTGGGGATGGTCATGGAAACACTATGAGAGCACCATCCTTATAGAAATATCTAGAAGTATCAGTTCTGTATTTGGTAGGTCAACCTTGTGGGACACATCATTTCATAGTCTAGAGTAGTAGTGGATCAAATGAAGATTGTAGTAGTGCTTTCTTGGGAGCCACACAAGAGTGTTACTTAGGTGAGGAGTTTACAAGGATTGGGTGGGTACTAGCAGAGTTTTGTACTCAACTTTTCCAGAGTAGAATCACTATTGATGGACTTTACAAGGAAAGGGATTACTTTCTTATGGACAGAGAATTTCCAACATTTCTTTGAGAAGATAAGTTAGAGGTTGAAAAGCGCTTCTATCTTGAGATTATTAGATGAGGGGGTTGAGTACACTGTGTTTTATAATGCATCACAGACTAGGCCAAGATGTTCTTAATTCAGGGGATAGTGTTGATTGCCTATGGATTCCACTATTTGGGGAAGCATGAGAAAAAATACCCAACCCATGATCTTTAGCTTATAGTGGTGGTCTTCAAGTTGAAGATTTATTGACACAACCTTAAGATAGAGTGGTTTATCATCTATTATGGCCACTAAAGACTCAATTATATATTCTCTAAAATTAAATTTAACTTGGTACAAAGTCTGTGGATAGAATTCCTCCAAAACTACAACTTTGAGATTGTCTATACTCTTGGAAAGTCGACCATTGTGGTAAATGCTCTCAGTATGAGATCCAGCTTACAGTTTCTGAGTGAGGCATTGGATTAGTTCTCCATGTTACAGATATCCATTATGGATGGACATATATAATTTTACCTCCAGTTGAGGGTTTTCACCCCTCCACTCTTATAGCAAGTTAGGGGGGAATATCTTGGGGATATCGACTACAATACTTGACACGCTCAATTTTCCATGGGGCATGACCTTGATGGATATTTGATAGGTGAGGAAAATGTTGTTCTCTTCAGAAGAATCACAATAGTACTAGTGACATTATGGGTGTAGGTCTTGTCGGAGTTCCATAATTCCCCTTTGGGGGTACATCAAGGAGTTGATGAGATATATCAAGTCCAGTGAAGTCAGTTCTAGTGGCATGGGATGAAGAAGTCTGTGGTGGAGTTTGTTTCTAGATTCCTCACTTACCAATAAGTGAAGGGTGAGAACCATGTTCTAATGGGCTTGACCAAACCACAAGAGGTGCCATGGTGGAAGTGGGATTGGATATCGATGGACATCATTACCAGCTTACCCCAAATATCTAAGGACCTTATACCATCTGGTTAATCATTGAATTACTCACTTGGTATGTCCACTTCCTACCAATCTATGAGAATATTTCAATGGAGATCTTTGGATGCCTCTACGTGTCAAAGATGTTTTGGCTTCACAGAGTTCCATCAAAAATCATCTAAGATCATAATTCTTGTTTCACATCCCAGCTTTGGAAGGTATTGCAGGAGGTGTTCGGGACTCAGTTGGGCTTGATCATGACATTTCCTCCCTTGATAGATGGCTAGTTGGATAGGACCATTAAATTTCTAAAGGAAATGTTATCTCCTTTCATCATATATTTCTTCCACATTTCAGAAGATCACCTAAACATGGTGTATTTTTCATAGAAAAACTGGTACTACTCCACTATCTATATGAAACAATTTGATGCCTTTTTCATGTGACCCTATTGGCCTCCAATTTTCTAGACTGACTTAGGATATTCAACACTCATGGGTCTCGAGTTGGTGTGGGAAACCACTGAGAAGGTGCAAATCATCCAGGAGTTGATGAGGACTACACATAGCTAGTAGAGGTCATACAATAACATGATATTAAGGCCCTTGGAGTTTGATGAGGAAGAC
Organism: Viscum album; assembly: GCA_963277665.1. Taxonomy (NCBI): domain Eukaryota; kingdom Viridiplantae; phylum Streptophyta; class Magnoliopsida; order Santalales; family Viscaceae; genus Viscum; species Viscum album. Next base: position 70,344,458 of record OY728156.1, on the reverse strand, counting down.
CATGTGTTCCTTCATGTCCCACCACTATGGGGATTATAGAGATTTTCTCGGGCTGACAAGTTATATATGAGATACATCAACCCATTGAAGACTCTCGATAGAGTTATTGAGGTGATATACATCCTAGATCTACCCACCAAGCTTCATCAGGTTCATGATGTTTTACATTTTTAATAGTTGAGGAGGTACATGGATGATCCATCGCACTTCATCAATTGGGGAAAGATGGACATTGATGATGGCGTGACTTTTGTTAAGTACATGGTGGAGATAAAATATCAAAATGAGTGAATCCATCATGGGTGGTCGATTTGTCTTGTTTGTGTTTGGTGGTACCACATGAATCACTAAGAGAAAACTTGGGAGAGGGAGGCTAAGATTCGTGCTTTGTACCCTCTTTTTTTGTTGGGTACCCTTGTTTTGGATTTCAGGTACACAAATCTCTAAGGAGGAGATAATGCAATGACTCATATTTTCCCTTATTTATTTTTTAAAAATAATTGGGAATATTTCAAGACTAGTTGCTAAGAGGGCATGAGATTATTAGTCTTGGTGTGCCCGGAATGATACGATGAAAAAATATTAGTTTTAATAAAGTGTGAAAACAATTTTTTAAAATATGTAATAACATCTAAATGGGTTCCCATATCAAAAACGTGAGGGAACCAGTGCATTCAAACCATCAAATTTACCTTAGGTGGGGCCTAAAATTGGCCGACATGGTTCTACTATGAATTCTTGAATTTGGAAATAACCCTCATTAAAATATTTTAATAAAAAAATTATTGGACATAATAGAGTTTTCCCTTTTAATGAAACCATTATCAGGAATTCCAGGTTATCACTATAACCCTTGAATTCCTCTAAGGCATGGAAATAAATTCACTCTATGATGAACAACAATAGATTGAGTATCGAATTTTAAACAGACCTATATTATTTATCAGTGATAGGTTCAACCTCTAGGTTGGTCACTTAATATCTTAGTGATTTTCTACCTCATTTATAGATTAAAAAAACAAAATAGCCAATGAAATGGTTGATCCATAGATCATTCTTGAGGGATGTTTATTTGATTGCGGGGATTATGGGGATATTTTACATCAAGATTATCATTGTATTCATTTTTTGGTCTAACAGTAATGAATCAAGGCCAACATGAACAATGGACGATGTTAATTCCTCAAGGCATTATTATGCTTTCTCCCTCACCCGTTCTTAGTGTTCTTCCTAGTTGGACCCTCATGGTCGCAGTTACATTTTTGGGGGGTTATGAAAATGATTGGCCCCCAGTATCAGTGGAAAGGTGTAGCGAATAGTTTGTAAATAAATTACATGACTCACGGATCACAGGTGTGGTTTCTGTTCAAGAAAAAGAGTATGGAAGAAGAATTATTGGCCTACAGAAGGTTCAATCCGCGAGCCGACACCGGTGATCAGTTTTAGTGGTGGCACACGGTGGTAGATGCATGCGATAGAAAATGATGATGATGGGACACTAGTTGGGTGGCTCGCAGTGAAGGCAGAACATGGTCTGGCGGGGACCACATGTGAGACCGCAGCAATGGAAGCTGTGGGCGGTGACCAGTGTTGTCATAGGAGGAGGTCGCAATGGCCGCTGCAAGATGCAGATCGAAGATACATTGGAAAACCCCATCATGACGGTAAGGCTGTGGGACAAGGTGGAGGATGAGGGATGACCACATGAAATGTGGCATGGCTCTGCATTGACTGGAGGGACATGGACAATGTGGGCCACATCCAACTCCTATAAACCATCCTACATGCGATCGGCCAATTCTGATATGTCGGGGTGATCCAGCAGCCCACCTGGCTGAGCTAGTTCAGTCTAAGATGAACTGGGTCGGACCGGGTCTTATGATGGGTCAGGTATTTTCCGGTAGGTCGGATTACACCTAGACTGGACTGGGGTTGACCTTTTTTGAAAAATAGCTATAACATTCAAACTGTGTGTCCATTTGATGATCTGTTTGTGGTGTTGGGACCTTTAGGATGAGGATGTATTTTAAATATAATCTAAGTGAGTTTTTGTTGAAGTTGGTTTATTACCTAATGTCTTGAGGTGAAGTTTCTCCCAGAATAAGCGTGCTATGAGTGGAATCCTATGACTGGATATGACTTGGTGACGAAGTGACTTGGGGTCTTCATGACGAATCGATGCTCCATACACCATCAATGCTTCATGTTCTATTGACTCTCTGTTCACCATCAAAACTCTATGTTCCATCAACGCTTAGGGATCCATCGAATCTCTAGGCACCATCAATGCTCTGGGTGCTATCGATGCTCCTTGTTCCATTGACGCTCCATGCTTCATCGACAATCCTTGTGCCAGTGATGTTGTGTGCACCATCGATGCTCCATGTACCATTTAGACCGGTAGATCTATGGATTAAAACATAAATTACTTCTATTTGTTCATTAGACCTATACTTATGTTTCTGAACAATATATCTTCTTAATAAATGTACATCATGTGTTTACTTTATGTTATACTTTATGTTTTTCATAGTGGCACTTCCTTCGTAGTTTTTGGGTTTCCTACCGAGTATTGTTTTACTTACCCATACATGGGGTTTACCCATACATTTTGTGTCTTTTACATATGATCGATGCATTGACAGAGTCCAAGGAGGTCGAGAACCGGGTGGTTTTTAGAGGGATCATAACAATGTGTTGTGCTCTTGTAACTTCAAGAAGCTATTATACACCTACCCATTAGGTTGTTTTTTTTAGATGAATTTCAAGAACTTGTGAATTTACTTGACAAGCTCATTATTTTTGTGGTCTTCTATTCTATCCCTATTTACTTTTATTTTTTCCTATCATTGTACTCAGTAGTTGGTATTTTAGTGTATGCATGCATTTTTTACTTATTTTTTTTACAAATTAGCATTTTGGCCTTGGAGATGTGTGTGTGTGTGTGTTTGTGTAGGTACTTAAGAAAATTCCTCCCATTTTTGGGATATTCTTATTCATTGCTAGTCGCCATACCCTCACCTATCAGTGGTGGGATATGTGGAATCATGGCATGGGCCCCACTGGGACGGGTCATGACAGTTTATTGCTTTGATGAAAATGATTTTGAAGTGCTAAGAGTTTCTTTCTCATCACAAAGGATAACTAAGCATTCAAGAGCTTGATATTCAGTATAAGGAATTTGTATATTTCTTTGTGATCCTTTACCATATTAGGAGGCTAGAGCATACTTTTTTAAGAGGTTCTATGTCATTCTATTTAAAATATGGATCCTCTTTTTACTGAATATATGTATCTAGAGGTGGAATAAAATTATTAGTCAACTAAGGGGGTGAATTTACTATTGTGATAATCATGATAGGGGAGTCATCAGGGTAACACCCCGAGATTTTATGAAAAATAATATTTTTAATTTCATTAATGTCTTGTGTTGTACGCTACACCAAAAGGAGCTTGCACAATACGCATCCCTGACTTGGCTTGCACTACACGCAATCGCGACCTTCCACGATAGCGTGTGTTGTACGCAATACCGAGTTTCGCTAAACAACGATATGTTATGAAAACTTGCCGTTATTAATAGTAATACCCACTTTTTGAAATATTTTAAATTTCATCTTTCAAAATGGACATCATTTTTGGATTAGGAATATCGAAATTAGCCTAGGGTGAAATTTTGGTATTTTTCTGAAAACATTCAATTTTTGATGAATAGTGAAAACACTAGGTTACTATTTAAAAACCGACATTTTATTTAAATAATTATTTATTTTATTTAAATTTATTTTAGGTAAAAATTGATACATAATACCTATATAAGTTTAATGTAATTCATTGGAGTAATTTTATAATAATTTTAGATATATAAAAATATTATTGAACTTTTCACCGTCTTTTACCCACATCCTAGGAGAATTACCAAATTCACATAAAACATAATTTTACCACTTCTATGAGTGGAATTTCAAAAATACGAGAGACACGGTTGATGTCAGTAAGTAAAATGTGGTTCAATCAGATAAAAATAATTTTTGGTGAATAGTAACTTTTTACTTTTTTTACCACTGTTAAAAGTAAATAGGGTAATTAATGGTTAGAATGATATTATTATTACCCTAACACGTGTAATAATTCTATTGGATAAGTATAATTCTACCAAAAACAAGCTTAGGAATAAAATATGACCCTTTCGGGCCACTTGGATTAGATTAGGACATTTATTATTAATTTATTTAAAGAAGGGTTAAAATAGTTAAAATCAATGTTTAATAAGTAAATAATTTTTAATATAGGGTTATAAATGAGATAAATTAGACTATAAATATTAATTAGAAATCTAAAAATATTTCCTACATAATGGTATTTTATTTGTAATTTTTAGACATTAAATAATTTAATTTATTTACGACACAAAGATGATGCGGTAATTATCTTATTAATAAAATATTGACATAATTGATCTTATAAATACCCAAATAAATTTAATTTGAGACTTTTTATGAATTACACTGATTTTATATGTTAATATGACATGTTATTATTGATTTAATTAACTTTTTGAGAACTAATCATTCTTTTATGATTTTCACAAATCTCAATTACTAAATAGTGTCAAAATTGACCTAAAATAGTTTTTAAAACAAATATTATATTATTAATTGTTATTTTATTCCTAAAAATCTAATGATCTGCCAAATTTCTTAGATAAGGTTATATTTATTAATAATAAACAAATTGGGGTTCTTTTGGCTTGTTATAAAAATTTTATTAACCTTATAGTGTAAGAACACAAAAAGACACTGTAAAAGTAAAATTATCTATCTTAAAGTTAAATCTAAATGATAAAGTTAAAATAGTAAACTAAACTTGTCGAATTCTATTGGATGAGAGTATTTCGACCCATCCCCACCTTATCATCTAAATAACTCAATTTGGAGCTATTAAAAACCGAATATGACTTTATAATAAAATAATATTTTTAGTTATTGCAAAGGTACCCCTCTCTTCCCTTATAAAAGGGAACCTCCTCCCTCTCTTCCTCACACCACATTGAGCCTTCAATCTCGTCAAAACCCTAAAATCGTCTCTTCTCCACTTCCCTAGAAACATCCTAGAGGTCCTGGTCTTCTTCAAAGACCAGTTTTAGTGCTCTAAAAGGAGGTCTCACAGAGGCACTTCAAAGAAGAAGTAATGTCTGTTACATATTCTTTCAACTTTATTTCTTCTTCCACTTATTCTTCTTTAGTTGTTTCATTATAAAGTAATAACATCAGTATAAATATTATACTTATATGTTATTATAAGTATTAAACAACCCTATTTCACTATCTATCCATCCTACGGAAAATGAAATCACCACGCAGGCGTACATATAGAATACCATCTCCACGCCGTGGAGAAATATGTTTTCCCACCAACACCTTACATGGATGGGTATAATGGTGTAAATAATAACAATATATGGTTATTATAACATCATACTAATTCTGATATATTATACCATCCACTAAAATTCTATACAATAATCATGGGAAAGATATCATCGCTCGTGCGTGCGTACGGAATACCGTCTCCACAACGCTATGAGATTCATTCTCAATGATTAACCATTCATAAATGATTATAAAGTATATATAATAAGTAATCATGAAATAAATGAAATAATAATTCTACTAAATTTATGTATATATATATGTATGTCATCTATTTATTTTCATTCAATTCAATAAGGAAACGAAAACAATGTTCATGTGTACGTACGGCCTACCGTCTCCATGAACGGTTTATTTCATTCCTTTTATCGATCTATAATATATATATATATATATGTATATGATGAATATATATTATATATAAATCATGTTTTACATTCTAGAATTATTTAAATCAGGATATAAGTATTAATATCAAGAATGACAAGTCAAAACACATATGATAAATGAAATGATTTTACCCAAAATGCTGCTTTAACATGGAATTTACAAAAGAAAGGGTAATATAAAGTCATAAGTGAAACATATATGATATCATAACAATGAATATGATTCGTTAATAAGTCAATGGAATTATTTAAATCATTATACAGGAGGTTCGGATACATACGAATCATATCGGACCTAAGGTAAGGCATAATTATTCCAATCTCATTCTTATCCAAGATTGTTTACTCGTAAGTATTTACTGGGGGTTATGTTTATTATCCATTTCCATATGCTCTCAAAATTTTTTCATAAAATGTTTACATTCCTTCCATGTATGTTTAAGACATTTTTACCCTTTTCTTACTTTTACCACATCGTATGGAAGTAATCTTTCTTTTGTTTACCACACGAGGTACTTTTTGACTTTTCCGACAAAAGTACGATAAAAATGTTATTTTTAACTTATACGGCACGAATGGATTTTTACAGTTTCATAACTCCTCATCTTCATGAAGCTTACTCGACAAGATTTTAAGACTATTTTCAACAAAATACTTTTCATTTAAAATTCCCTGGCATTTTGTGAAAAGAAAATGATTTTGAAGAAGAAAGGATATTTTCCTCAAGAATTCATTTCAAGTGTTTTATCAAAACCATATTCCATCTAAGATGAAATTATTTTCACATGTGTATGTTTCAAGTATAATGTCTCTATTATTTACATAGTTATAGTTTTCTTATGATGAAATGATATCCATTTTTTTGTATGGATTATGTTATGATGGGATGATGTTTATGAAACCCATTTTTTCCATTGGGTTATGATGAATGATTTATGTTTATGTTGTGGAACAATTAATAATGATTTCATAATGAGATAGGTGGGACCTATATCTCCCTCCAATGAATTGGGTAAAGATTTATATCTCATGAGATAGTCATGGTTGGAACGGTAAGTTAATCTGGTTCAGTGTTATAGGACTGAAATGAGAAGTTAACTCGATTCAGAAAGGGACTTTGTCCACTAATATGGTCTTGGTAGTAATTCCTTGGATACCATGGAAATCATAACATGTGCTGAATGGTTTCCACAATTACATGTTTTATTCCCATTATATTTTATCATGGTTGAGGTTCCATTATGATATATGCCTTACGTACTTCCATGATTCATGTCTTTGCTCAAGATTTTATTGTTTAGATTTCATGTTCAAGTTTTTGCATTCAAATTTTTATAGATTGTTTTATGTTCTCTATGTTTACCCTTACTGGGAATTTGAGCTCACCCCTTTTATGTTTTCTTTTCCCGAGGATATAAAGAACGGTTTTAGGTAAGAAAAAAAAGGGGAAGATATTTATGGGTTATGTTGAAGATCATTCACCACGATTAGAATATTATATTCCGAGTTTCCAAGGACACTAAACTATTAAGTTCCTTGTGTGTCTATATTTTTTATGTACTAAGTATTCCGAAAAAGTAATGTAATGTCCATGTACGTCAAGCTTCGGGTCTCTACAGTTGGTATCAGAGGAAAGGTTTAGTCAACCTTTTGAAACTAGGATGCTAAAACGTTAGTGAGATCCCTAGAGATATTTCTAAGGTATGTCTAGGGATGTCTGTAAAGATAAGTATACGTATAGGATATAGTCCTATAACTACGTTAACAATCATAGAATTTAACCTAAGATTTTAGATATTGATGGTACTCCCCCTTTATTATGTTGTTTTCCCTAGCATGATTTTTTCCTCTCACGCTATTCTTTTTGGGTTTTAGACGATGGCTTGAACCCGAAGGAACCGTGTTGATCAATGTAATGGACAATGCAATGATTTTCCTCCTGAACAAACCAATATTTTGGGAGATGGAGTGAAAAATCTTATTTCTATACTTACAGAAGCTATGAATCATTCTGGACTTCCAAATGAGCAGAGAAGGGAACAATATTCTATTGAGTCCTTCATGAGGCAACATTCACCTTCTTTCAGTGGGTCTTCTGATCCACTTGTTGCTGAACAGTGGATCAGTACCACTAAAAAGATATTTTCAGTTCTTCAATGTTCTGAACATGATAAAGTCATCTTAGCAGTATATCATTTGGAAGGTGAAGCTGATCAAGGGTGGAATCTTATCAAGAATAAGAGTCCAAGAGATGAAATTGAGTCCATGGAATGGGACGAGTTCAAGAACATATTTTTCAATAAGTACTTCCCTCGTATTCTTCAAACAAATATGTAGAAGGAGTTTCTTGAACAGAAGAAAAAGGATGATGAATCTGTTAGTATATACGAAGCTAATTTTACAAGGCTTGCAAGGTATGCATCTAGCTTTATCATCCAACCTAAAAGTAAAGTTGATCGATTCTTAAGTGGCTTAAAACCAAATCTTCGAAGGGCATTAGCTGTAACGCCCCGACCCCAGCTACCCAGAGTCGGTGCATTACTTCGTAACATTGGCATGATCACAAAAGATCAAGTCTCGAATGATCGATTAGTTTAGTAGCATTGGAAACACTAAATACATTCGTAAACGTTACATTACATCATAAAGTGAAAAACTACAATAACAAAGTCTCCATAGTCCACACTCATATCCTCTTCTCACAATCCCTACAGGTCATTCATAAAATACTTCTTCACATCCTAAAAAATATTAAAACATTGAAAGGGGTGAGCTCAGATGCTCAGTAAGGATAACAATATTGCGGAAGCTATAAATAAACATAAAAATTTAAGGCAATGTATAACTAAAACAAAATCCTTTTAAACTTGAACATCAACATAATATGGAAAAAGTAAAATGAGATAATTCCATTCACTTCTTCACGTGGATATTCTACTGGTCGAATAATCACATGAAATATCAATAACCTCTTTCATAATGAGGGAATGTATAATGCCAGACATTCTGAAACATTTTGTCAAGGCCTCGGCCAAGACATCTAAAATGATTAAGGCCTCGGCCAAAACCATAAATCAAATTGGGAAAGGGCCTCGTCCAATTCCACGTCTAGTTGTCTCATGAGACCTACTGATGCATCGAGGAGCTATAGCGGGCTCCACCCGTCACTTATTAAGTCCAATACATTCCTCATATGAAGAGGTTTAAACATAACATAAACCATAACATAATCGTATCACATAAACATGCATAAAAGAAACATAACATTTCCACATTTCAATCACAAGATATCAATACAACACATTGATATAATAAAAACTCTTTCAAAACCATTTTCAATACCAACATAAAATAAAGTTAAAACTTTGTATTTATTTTTCATTAAAAAAATGATGGCTTGTAGAGGAAGCCGAAACTCAAATAATGGTCACGGCGGCGGAGAAGTCGTTGTCGCCGCATAAGTATGGAAAGAAAAACATTCACTTTTGTCGTTTAGAAAAATGCTTCGTATAAAAAAGATTCATTTTGAATAAACGTAAAAGTCAAAGGGTTTTATACACCGTATAAAAAAATGTTGTGTATAAAACCAAATATGCCTCAATGAAAGGAGATTGAGACGAAGTCCTTAAAAAGATCATTTTTAAAATAAAATATATCTATTATGTGTATTCACTATAGGTACACATAAATAATATAAAAAATACAAAATAGGACATAATAATATCATGACATAATTTGAAAGTAGGAGATTAACCCAAAGAATGGAAGTTTGGTTATGAAATTCCCTTACCTTGCGTCTTGTCCTGACTCGACCGTTCTTCAAACTCCTGAATAATAAACTAGAGTTAATTTATATTTACTTAAGAACCTTTTTCATGTTCATTATTCTATTTATATCACTTATTACCATGTTATGAACATTATTTAATTATTTAAGTTAATAACGGTCGTTTTGTCGATCTTTGGTACTTGAGTCAAAAATAAACTTCTTATAATTACAAGTTTTTCATGTGGTGAAATATCCATTATATTCAGAATTATGTTCATGATGTAGATATCATATATATCTTATATATCCAGTATATACATTCATTTATAATATTACGTAACATTTAGAGGTAAGAAATGAAATGCACCGTTCATGGAGACGGTAAGTCGTACGTACGCATGAACGCTACTTTCATTTCAATTTCATATTTAATGGAACGAAATCATAATGATATAAATGTATAATATAATTCCAGTATAATATAGTGTATAATAACATTTACTCCATCCTTTATACATCCCACATATGGCATTAACGATTCAAATCACTTTGAGGGGGCGGTAGTCCGCACTTCCTAAAATGAAATTATCGCGTTTTCCCCATAATGGAAATCATAAAGTATTCCATAAATGAGAAATACATAAGAATAATTAAAACATAAACATATTATATATCATATATAAAAATAGTGACATCTTAATTGCCACCTTTGAAGGTGTTATATGAGTGTTGAACAATCATCGTTTCGTGAGGCAGAAATTCACCATCCACAGAAACCGTATGTTCTTAAACCATTAGATGTAGGTGTGTGTAAGTGTAGCTCGAATCCTTATTATAAAAACATCCTAGTATATTTAGGATACTGTTTTTGTTACAAAAGGAATTAATAAAAAGATTTTAGGGGGTTGGAGAAGAAAAATAAAACAAAACAACATTAGAGAAGACATTACCTCAAAATCGGGTAACTCTTTTTGATTTGAGCAAAGGCTTCCTTGGGAAGAGTTCTGCCCAAATTGAGGATTCTAGGAGTAAGAGGGGGAAGTTGAGAGAGTATTTGGGCAGATTTTGGCCGAGCCAAATTTCTTGAATGTGTAAATAAGGTGGGAGAGGTGGGGGCCTTTTATAAGTGGAGAGGAGGGGCACTCATGGAAAGTAAAGAAAAGTCACTTTATTATAAAATGAGTTTCTGATTTTAGAGGTCCCAAACTTATATAATTCTAGGATAAGATGATAAGGGTTCGAAATATACTCATCCAATAGGTTTTTGACAAGTTTACGCTTTGTATTTTACATTATCTTTCTATTTTATTTAAATTGTTAAATAATGAGGTCATCGCTGCATCATCATGATGTCATAATTAATTTAATTTATTTAATGTCTAAAAATTATAAAAAAAATACTATGATGTAGGAAATCTTTTTATCATTATAATGAATATTTATAATCAAAATTTGGACTTGTGTAACCCCACTTAAAAACTGTTTTAGTAAAACAACTCATGTTTGTGTCAATTTAATTTTAACATTAAATAATTATATATTAATGTCATTTTCCAACTAAAATGGCTGAATGGGGTCCCCAAGTTGACCCATGGGTTTTCTTGTTCGGCCATGACTCATCCAATAGGAGTAGGACAAGTATCATGCTCATCTCATATTATTAAAACATTATTTGTACCTTAAACTACACTAATTACCTCTAATCGCGATTAAGAACTTAAAAGTTACTATTCACCAAAAATTTATTTTAATCTCATTGAACCACATTTTACTTCTTAATGACAACCATGTATGTCGGATTTTTTAAAATCAAATCACAGAAGTGGTAATAGTTCATTTAAACGAAAAATTAGTTATTTAACTACCACTTAGTGGTTTCACTATTCATCAAAAATTGATGTTTTTCAGAACAATGCCAAAATTTCACCCTAAGCTATAATTGATATTCCGAATTCAAAAAAGATGTCTATTTTACAAAATTCCAAACATATAAGTTGCATTAATTAATTTTATAATTAATTCCCGCTGTTACAAAAAATGGCGTGTTTCTAAGAAACAATTTATATCAAAAGATTGGCAATTGTTTATGTCCAATTTCAATGATAAATTAATTCTAATGACCACAATTGGATAAAATGGTAAAAATATATTCTAATTATACTTTAAAACCACTAAATAGTATAATTTTTCACTTAAATTATTTTTATTTAAAAATTTGTCTTTAAGTATTTTTCACTATTCATAAAAAATTAGAAGTACTCAGAAAAATACCAAAAATTCAACATAGGCTAATTTAGATATTACGAATCCAAAAATGAAGTCCATTTTGATAAATAAAATTTATAAAATTTCAAAAAGTAGGTATTACTATTCAAAACGGCTAGTTCAATTCGTTGTGGTGTGTGTTAGAGCTCGAGGTTGCGTACAACACAGGCTATTGCATTATTCGAAGTGAAACGTACCGTGGATGCTTGGGGTGTTACATTCTCCCCTCCTTCAATAAATTGCGTCCTCGCAATTTGAAATTTTTCTTTGAAAATAAAAGGTTGAAAAGAGAAAATACCTTTGAGGAAAACCGACATCGGAAATAAGGTTAATAAATATATAACATTAAAAGAAAGAAAGATAAGTACAAAGGTCACCTGATATAGCCCATTCTAGGATTCTATGAAAATATGGATATGGAGGAGAAACAAACCATCAAGGTCTGATGGAGAGTTATAGAAAACAGGATTAGGAGAAAGTTTAACTACAAGAAAATCACAAACTTGTGACTGGTTAAATGGTCATTGAATCCCCAGTTGGAAAAGTTAACCAACAAATTTTTTTTTAAGTTACCTTTTATAATGTTGAGGAATTTATTTAGGAGATTTACTAAGAACGTAAGGGAATATACATACTTGTTATGTATACTTTCATTCGTTAATAAATTTTTACCACAAACCCATCTTTTACTCCAAATGGTAACAGAACTCAAAAATATTCTTTTTATCCTAATTGTATAAGGTTCCAAATATTAACACATGACATTTAGATTAGTAAAACTATTTTGTAATAACCAGGGACTTCCTGTAGGCTAGTGGTAGGAAATAAAGGCTTGTCGCACTATGGTTGTGGGTTCGATTCCTGCAGCTTTGTCCGACGCGACGGGTTATTCCCCACCCTGCAGGTTCTCCTTTTCCTAAAACTATAGTATTATAATATTCCAAAAATAATCTTCAGAAATGCTTTAACCTTAAACAATACTATCCAAAGATCAACTTAATCCACTCCAACCTTTATAGTTATCCAAAATACCTCTGTCCAGACTTTCTCTAAAAGGTCTCTTAATTCCAAAATCAATTGTAACATCAGATTCCCCAAACAAAGAAATGTTTCTCTTATTGTCACATACTAAAAATATGATTACCTTAATCATATTAAAACCTCACTGAAATCAAAAAGTACTGCAGTACAATCCATATATATATATCACATTATTCTTATAACCAGAATATAATCCTTGAGTCCAAAAGCACCAGTACATTAATTATTCCGCTTCAACTGTAGTCACTGCATAAGAGTGGCCTTGATCCCTCTGCCTTTTCTGAGGTAAGTTTCCTTGAAGTTTAGGACATTCATTTGCATAATGCCCCATTTCCCTACAATTGTAGCATTCAACTTTGACAGCCTCTTTCTTTCCCTTGCAATCACGAGCCTGGTGACCCTTTTCTCCACATTTATAGCAAACTCCCATTCCTTTTAGGAACGTACCAGGGTGATTCTTCCCACAATTATCACATAATGGAAAATCCTTCTTTCCCTTTTTCCCTTTATCTATCTCTTGTTCCACCGTTCTCTTCTTCTCTTTCTTTACTTTGTTGTCATAAGACTTAGAGAATTCCTTTTCTGTCTTGATAGCACACGAGACAATATCTTCATATGATGAGAAGGATTGTGATACTAAATCTCGATGAAGAAATGGTTTTAACCCATCAAAGAAATGATCAATCTAACTCCTTGGGTTACGTATATAATCGGCAGCATTCCTCGCTAACCTTGTAAAGTTAGCCTCGTACTTTGCAACATTCTCATCCTCCTTCTTCCTCGGACTCAGAAATTTCCTTTCCATATTCGCTCGATGGTCATGAGGAAAGTATTTTTCTAAGAAAAGCTCTTTGAACTCCCTCCATTCCATATTCGATACGTCATCATCTTCCTTTGTGTTTTGAATCAGCTACCACCACTAATCGGCATCTCTAGTGAGGCGGTAAACTGCCATGACAACCTTTTCCCTTTCACTACTCCCCAAGGCATGGAATATTTTCTCTAATGAATTTATCCATTTCTCATCTACTATAGGATTTGTACTCCCATTGAATGTTTGTGGTTGTTGCCTCATGAAACGGTCTAGCATTGATCCTCCTCGTTGCGGATCAGGGTGCTCCATACGAGTAAGGTTATTATTCATAACCTGCATGAGTTGTCCCAGTACAGTGAGAAGCTGATCAGCACCAGTTGTATCACTAGCTCCACCATAATTATCTTGAGCAGGAGGGAAATCCCTACATGGAGTGCGTGCATTGATACGGTTCCCATTCCTTCCACTAGGCGCCATTTCTAAACAATGGCATAAACTAGATTAGTTTATGAATGAAAATACATAATTCCATACTTGTAAAATACTTAACATAAATTGAACTATTTATGGATATAATACATAATCATAAAAAGGATTTATTTGAGGAAGTATATAATCATAAACCCTTCATAATGATTTGTAAAGAAAATGAGAGTTATCCTAAACATATCCCCCGGGAGTGTCGTAACCAAGAGTGCAGCAAGGCCTGTTGTCGTGCACCAGTTCCCGTTCGAGTCTAGCTCAAAGCGGTGTTTTCGGGTTTTACCCCTAGGTACATCTGTGCCAGAGCTTCCTCTACCTGCTCGTATCCAGACAGGGATGTATTGTTCGAAAACTCATAACATTCTATAATACCAAAATTCTAGGAAGTTCTTCTATACTAATCCTCAAAGTCTATCTTTGGGATATGTGCTCTAATCAGAGTTTATCTAAATCTAGCTTCCAAGGTTAGTACTAAACTTCCTCTGATACCAACTGTAACGCCCCGACCCCAGCTACCCAGAGTCGGTGCTTTACTTCGTAACATTGGCATGATCACAAAAGATCAAGTCTTGAAAGACCGATTAGTTTAGTAGCCTTGGAAACACTAGATACATTCGTAAACGTTACATTACATCATAAATTGAAAAACTACAATAACAAAGTCTCCATAGTCCACACTCATATCCTCTTCTCACAATCCCTGCAGGTCATTCATAAAATACTTCTTCACATCCTGGAAAATATTAAAACATTGAAAGGGGTGAGCTCAGATGCTCAGTAAAGATAACAATATTGCGGAAGCTATAAATAAACATAAAAATTTAAGGCAATGTATAACTAAAACAAAATCCTTTTAAACTTGAACATCAACATAATATGGAAAAAGTAAAATGAGATAATTCCATTCACTTCTTCACGTGGATATTCTACTGGTCGAATAATCACATGAAATATCAATAACCACTTTCATAATTAGGGAATGTATAATTCCAGACATTCTGAAACATTTTGTCAAGGCCTCGGCCAAGACTTCTAAAATGATTAAGGCCTCGTCCAAAACCATAAATCAAATTGGGAAAGGGCCTCGGCCAATTCCACGTCTAGTTGTCTCATGAGACCTACTGATGCATCGAGTAGCTATAGCGGGCTCCACCCGTCACTTATTAAGTCCAATACATTCCTCATATGAATAGGTTTAAACATAACATAATCCATAACATAATCGTATCACATAAACATGCATAAAGGAAACATAAAATTTCCACATTTCAATCACAAGATATCAATACAACACATTGATATAATAAAAACGCTTTAAAAACCATTTTCAATACCAACATAAAATAAAGTTAAAACTTTGTATTTATTTTTCATTAAAAAAATGATGGCTTGTAGAGGAAGCCGAAACTCAAATAATCGTCACGGCGGCGGAGAAGTCGTTGTCGCCGCATAAGTACGGAAATAAAAACATTCCCTTTTGTCGTTTAGCAAAATGCTTCGTATAAAAAATATTCCTTTTGAATAAACGTAAAAGTCAAAGGGGTTTATACACCGTATAAAAGAAAGTTGTGTATAAAACCAAATATGCCTCAATGAAAGGAGATTGAGACGAAGTCCTTAAAAAGATCATTTTTAAAATAAAATATATCTATTATGTGTATTCACTATAGGTACACATAAAGAATGTAAAAATACAAAATAGGACATAATAATATCATGACATAATTTGAAAGTAGGAGATTAACCCAAAGAATGGAAGTTGGGTTAAGAAATTCCCTTACCTTGCGTCTTGTCCTGACACGACCGTTCTTTAAACTCCTGAATAATAAACTAGAGTTAATTTATATTTACTTAAGAACCTTTTTCATGTTCATTATTCCATTTATATCACTTATTACTAGTTTATGAACATTATTTAATTATTTAAGTTAATAACGGTCGTTTTGTCGATCTTTGGTACTTGAGTCAAAAATAAACTTCTTATAATTACAAGTTGTTCATGTGGTGAAATATCCATTATATCCAGAATTATATTCATGATTTAGATATCATATATATCTTATATATCCAGTATATACATTCATTTATAATATTACGTAACATTTAGAGGTAAGAAATGAAATGCACCGTTCATGGAGGCGGTAAGCCATACGTACGCATGAACGCTACTTTCATTTCAATTTCATATTTAATGGAACGAAATCATAATGATATAAATGTATAATATAATTCCAGTATAATATAGTGTATAATACCATTTACTCCATCCTTTATACATCCCACATATGGCATTAACGATTCAAATCACTTTGAGGGGGAAGTAGTCCGCACTTCCTAAAATGAAATTATCGCGTTTTACCCATAATGGAAATCATAAAGTATGCCATATATGAGAAATACAGAAGCATAATTAAAACATAAACATATTATATATCATATATAAAAATAGTTACATCTTAATGGCCACCATTTAAGGTGTTATATGAGTGTTGAACAATCATCGTTTCGTGAGGCAGAATTCGCCATCCACAGAAACCGTATGTTCTTTAACCATTAGATGTAGGTGTGTGTAAGTGTAGCTCGAATACTTCTTATAAAAAAATTCTAGTACATTTAGGATACTGGTTTTGTTACAAAAGGAATGAATAAAAAGATTTTAGGGGGTTGGAGAAGAAAAATAAAACAAAACAACATTAGGGAAGACATTACCTCAAAATCGGGTAACTCTTTTGGATTTGAGCCAAAGGCTTCCTTGGGAAGAGTTCTGCCCAAAGTGAGGCTTCTAGGAGTAAGAGGGGGAAGTTGGGTGATTATTTGGGCAGAGTTTGGCCGAGCCAAATGGCTTGAAAGTGTAAATAATGTGGGAGAGGTGGGGGCCTTTTATAAGTGGAGAGGAGGGGCACTCTTGGGAAGTAAAGAAAAGTCACTTTATTATAAAATGAGTTTCGGATTTTAGAGGTCCCACACTTATATAATTCGAGGATAAGATGATAAGGGTTCTAAATCTACTCATCCAATAGGTTTTTGACAAGTTTACGCTTTGGAGTTTACATTATCTTTCCATTTTATTTAAATTGATAAATAATGAGGTCATCGTTGCATCATCATGATGTCATAATTAATTTACTTTATTTAATATCTAAAAATTATAAAAAAACTACTATGATGTAGGAAATATTTTTAGCTTTCTAATGAATATTTATAATTAAAATTTGGACTTGTGTAACCCTACTTAAAAACTGTTTTAGTAAAAACAACTCATGTTTGTGTCAACTTAATTTTAACATTAAATAATTATATATTAATGTCATTTTCCAACTAAAGAGGCTGCATGGGGTCCCCAAGTTGACCCATGGGTTGTCTTGTTCGTCCATGACTCATCCAATAGGAGTAGGACAAGTGTCATGCTCATCTCATATTATTAAAACATTATTTGTACCTTAAACTACACTAATTACCTCTAATCGCGATTAAGAACTTAAAAGTTACTATTCACCAAAAATTTATTTTAATCTCATTGAACCACATTTTACATCTTAATGAAAACCATGTATGTCGGATTTTTTAAAATCAAATCACAGAAGTGGTAATAGTTCATTTAAACGAAAAATTAGTTATTTAACTACCACTTAGTGGTTTCACTATTCATCAAAAATTGATGTTTTTCAGAACAATGCCAAAATTTCACCCTAAGCTATAATTGATATTCCGAATTCAAAAATGATGTATATCTTACAAAATTCCAAACCTATAAGTTTCATTAATTAATTTTATAATTAATTCCCGTTGTTACAAAAAATGGCGCGTTTCTAAGAAACAATTTATATCAAAACATTGGCAATTGTTTATGTCCAATTTCAATGTTAAATTAATTATAATGATCAACATTGGATAAAATGGTAAAAATATATTCTAATTATACTTTAAAACCACTAAATAGTATAATTTTTCTCTATAAATTATTTTTATTTAAAAAGTTGTTTTTAAGTATTTTTCACTATTCATAAAAAATTAGAAGTTCTCAGAAAAATACCAAAAATTCAGCATAGGCTAATTTCGATATTCCGAATCCAAAAATGAAGTCCATTTTGATAAATAAAATTTATAAAATTTCAAAAATTAGGTATTACTATTCACAACGGCTAGTTTAATTCGTTGTGGTGTGTGTTAGAGCTCGAGGTTGCGTACAACACACGCTATTGCATTATTCGAAGTGAAACGTACCGTGGAAGTTTGGGGTGTTACATTAGCTATAAGAGACTTCAGTAACTATGAAGAAATTGTCTGTTTTTCTATCAAGGTAGAACTGGAAGTTGGTGTAACATATCCATCTCATGGTTTTGACAAGGAACGAAATATGGAGTTCAAGGAGAAATCTCAGAACAATGGTGAAAAGAAGATGAATGTTTCTTTATGCTCAAAGTGTGGAAAGAAGCATGGTGGAGATTTCCTAAAAGGTACTAAAAAATGATTTAAGTGTGGAAAAGAAGGTCATCGAGCAGTTGATTGTCGAAGTAATGGGAAAAATGTTGCTAATGACGTGAATAGAGAAAATACTATAGAGAACTCTCCACCAACACTTTAATGCTTCAAGTGCAAGGAAATGGGGCATTATTCTAATAAATTCTCTAATCCAAGGGTTAACGATGATCGAAATGAGAAAGCACATAAGGAAAAGGAAAAAGGGAAGTCATATGCAATCACTATTGGAGATATTGAATATGACAACGATGTGGTAGAATGATTAGGTGTTTATGTAATGGGACTCCAAAATAATGTTGTATATAGTATCATGGAATATTGGAATATTTATGTATTGATCTATTGTGGTTTTCAATAATTTTATGGTACCAGTAACCATGGAAATTGAATGAGATATTTTTGGAAATAAGATGAAATGTGCATAACGAAGGGATAAGGAGAAAATAAAATGATAGTAATCATGAGCTCATGACTAAAATATGGACAAAGTGATATCATGGTTTGATTATATAGATTTTTTTTGGGATTTGGGTATATGGAAAGAGTTACCTTTTGACAGTATTCATGTTTTCACTAAGGTTCTATGGTAATTTATGTTTCAAGAGAATATATGACTAAGGTATTCATGTGTTTGGAATAAAACCAACAAGATATATCTTATGATATATGTGGGATAAATGCTTGTATTCACATTCTTGGTAGATAACCTTTCTAGTAATTGTCTGCTTTATACAATGAGATTGGACCAAAGTATTTTAGATATGCCTAAAGATTGGAATAGATTATGTTGGACATAAGTTATTATTGTTTAAGGATAGAATTTTTTCGATATTATTGATGGGATGTTATAGTATTGTAGTTTTAGAAAAAGGAGAACCTACAGGATGGGCAACAGCCCATCGCGTCGGACAAGGCTGTGGGAATCGAACCCACAACGAAAGTGAGACTAGCCTTTATCGCATACCAATGGCCTACATGAAGTCCCTGGTTAGTAAAAACTAGTTTTATTTTATTAAGCGTCATGATAAATGAATTATAATTTCATTTTTGGAATCATATACGATTAACCTCACCATAGATGGAGTTATGTATATTTGATAACTTTTTCTAACCTTTTGTTTGAAATAGATGGAATGACCCATAATTCTATCACAAAATCTACTAACACATCACGAATAACAAATTCAACTTCATTTCGTTAAGGGATGAAGTGTAAATTGTTCAATTCATGAAAAACAGTGAAATTGTACCAAAATCATGTAAGTATTTCTTTTAACTCATCAACTTTAGGGAAATGATCTTGAAAACCAAAAATGTTGTCCTAGTGACCTTATATCCGATGAATCAAATTGTACCTTAGATCGTCACAAATCTATGGATTTGTGATTGCTGGCTTTTCCATAGCCATTTTCTCTACCACTCTCCATCAGAACATGATGGTTAGATTTATCTTCCATATCCATATTTTCACCTATGTGGAAACCTAGTGATTAGTTTATTTGGGTAACTGTTACATTTCAAACTTTTTTTTTAAATATTGTTTTTTTTATTCCTTTTTATGATGTGGGTTTCTATTAAAGAAACTTTCGAGTAGTAAACCATTTATAACCCCGACGAATTTCATGGGAGAAATTCATTTTAATGGGGGTAGAATGTAACATCCCAAGATTTTATGAAAAGTATTCTTTTTAATTTCATTAATGTCTTGTATTTTACGCTACACCAAAAGGAGCTTGCACAACACCGATCCCTGACTTAGCTTGCACTACACGCAATCGTGACCTTCCACGATAGCGTGTGTTGTACGCAATACTGAGTTTCGCTAAACAACGATATGTTATAAAAACAAGCCATTATGAATAGTAATACCTACTTTTTGAAATTTTCTAAATTTCAAAATTCAAAATGGACTTCATTTTTGGATTCGGAATATCGAAATTATCCTTGGGTGAAATTTTGGTATTTTTCTTAAAACTTTCAATTTTTGATGAATAGTGAAAACACTAGGTTATTATTTAAAAACCGACTTTTTATTTAAATAATTATTTATTTTATTTAAATATATTTTAGGTAAAAATTGATACATAATACCTATATAAGTTCAATGTAATTCATTGGTGTAATTTTATAATAATTTCATATGTATAAAAATTTTATTGAACTTTTCACCGTCTTTTACCCACCTCCTAGGAGAATTACCAAATTCACATAAAACTTAATTTTACCGCTTCTATGTGTGGAATTTCAAAAATCATAGAGACACAGTTGATGTCAGTAAGTAAAATGTGGTTCAATGAGATGATAATAATTTTTGGTGAATAGTAACTATTTCCTTTTTTTACCACGGTTAAAAGTAAATAGGGTAATTAAGGGTAAAATTGATATTATTATTACACTAACACATGTGATAATTCTACTGGATAAGTTTAATTCGACCAAAAACAACCTTAGGAATAAAATATGACCATTTAGGCTTACTAGGATTAGACTAGGACATTTATTATTAATTTATTTAAAGAAGGGTTAAAATAGTTAAAATCAAAGTTTAATAAGTAAATAATTTTTAATATAGGGTTATACATGAGATAAATTCGACTATAAATATTCATTATAAATATAAAACGATTTCCTACATATTGGTATTTTATTTTTAATTTTTAGACATTAAATAATTTAATTTATTTTTGACACAAATATGATGCAGTAATTATATTATTAATAAAATATTGACATAATTGATGTTATAAATACCAAAATAAATGTAATTTGAGACTTTTTATGAATTACACTAATTTTCTAGGTGAATATGAAATGTTATTATTGATTTAATTAACTTTTTTAGAACTAATCATTCAGTTATGATTTTCACAAAAAAATCAATTACTAAATAGTGTCAAAATTGACATAAAATAGTTTGTAAAACAAATATTATATTATTAATTGTTATTTTATTCCTAAAAATATAATTTTCTTCCAAATTAAATAGATAAGGTTATATATATTAATAATAAACAACTTGGGATTCTTTTGGCTTGTTATAGTATTTTTATTAACCTTATAGTGTAAGAACAGAAAAAGACACGGTAAAAGTAAAATTATCTAACTTAAAGTTAAATATAAATGATAAGGTTAAAATAGTAAACTAAACTTGTAAAAATTGAATTTAATGAGAGGATTTTGACCCATCCCCGCCTTTTCTTCGAAATGACTCAATTTGGAGCTATTAAAAACCGAATATGACTTTATAATAAAATAATATTTTTAATTATTCCAAAGGTGCCCCTCTCCTCCCTTATAAAAAGGCACCTCCTCCCTCTCTTCCTGACAACACTTTGAGCCTTAAAGCTCGGCCCAACCCTGCCAAATTATCTTCTCCACTTCCCTATAATCATCCTAGAGGTCCTGGTCCTCTTCAAAGACCAATTTTTGTGCCCTAAAAGGAGGTCTCAAAGAGGCGCTTCAAAGAAGAGGTAATGTCTGTTACCGATTCTTTCAACTTTATTTCTTCTTCCACTTCTTATTATTTAGTTGTTTCATTATGAAGTATTAAAATCAGTATAACTCATATAATGATATGTTATTATAAGTATGAAAATACCTATTTCACCATCTATCCATCCTATGGAAAACGAAATCACCACGCATGTGTACGTACGGAATACCGTCTCCACGCCGTGGTGAAATCTGTTTTTCCACCAACACCTTACATGGATGGGTATAATGGTGTAAAGAATAACTATATATTGTTATTATAACATAATACTTATTCTTATATATTATACCATACACTAAAATTCTATCCAATAATCATGGGAATGATATCATCGCTTCTGCGTACGTACGGAATACCGTCTCCACGACGTGATGAGATTCATTCTCAAGGATTAACCATTCATAAATGATTATAAAGTATATATAATAAGTAATCATGAAATATATGAAATAATAATTATAATGTATTAATGTGTATATATATGTATTTCATCTATTTAGTTTCATTCAATTCAATAAGGAAATGAAAACAGCGTTCATGCATACGTACAGCCTACCGTCTCCATGAACAGTGTATTTCATTCCTTTTATCGATCTATAATATATATATGTATATGATGAATATATATTATATATAAATCATTTTTCACATTCTGTAATTATATAAATCAGGATATAAGTATTAATATCAAGAACGACAAGTCGAAACACATACGATAAATGAAAAGATTTTACCCAAAACGCTTCTTTAACATGGAATTTACAAAAGAATGGGTAATATAAAGTCATAAGTGAAACATATATGATATCATAACAACGGGTATGATTAATTAATAATTAAATGAAATTATTTCAATCATTATACATGAGTTTCGGATACGTACGAAGAATATTGGACCTAAGGTAAGGGATAATTAGTCCAATGTCATTCTTATCCGAGATTGTTTACTCGTAAGTATTTACAGGGGGTTATGTTTATTATCCATGTCCATATGCTCTCAAAATGTTTTCATAAAATGTTTACTTTCCTTCCATGTATGTTTAAGACATTTTTACCCTTTTCTTACAATTACCACATCGTATGGAAGTAATCTTTATTTTGATTACCATACGAGGTACTTTCTGACTTTTCCGAAAAAAGTACGGGAAAAATGTTATTTTTAACTTATACGGCACGAACGGATTTTTACTGTTTCATAATGCCTCATTTTCATGAAGATTACTCGACATGATTTTATGACTATTTTTAACAAAATAATTTTCATTTAAACTTCCCTGACATTTTGTGAAAAGAAAATGATTTTGAAGAAGAAATGATATTTTCTTCAAGAATTCATTTCAAGTGTTTTATCAAAACCATTTTCCATCTAAGATGAAATTATTTTCATTTGTATGTTTTAAGTATAATGTCTCTATGATTTACATGGTTACACATTTCTTATGATGAAATGGTATCCATTTTTTTTATGGATTATGTTATGATGGGATGATGTTTATGAAACCCATTTTTTTCTTTGGGTTATGATAAATGATTTATGTTTATGTTGTCGCACAAGTAAGAATGATTTAATTATGAGATGGGTGGGACCTATATCTCCCTCCAATGCATTGGGTAAAGATTTATATCTCATGAGATACACATGACTGGAATGATAAGTTAATCTGGTTCAGTGTTACAGGACTAAAACGAGGAGTGAACTCGATTTAGAAACGGACTTTGTCCACTAAGATGGTCTTGGCAGTAATGCCTTGGATACCATGGAAATCATAACATGTGATGAATTTTTGACACAATTACATGTTTTATTCCTATTATATTTTATCATGGTTGATGTTCAATTATGATATATGCCTTACGTACTTCCAAGATTCATGTCTTTGCTCAATATTTTGATGTTTAGAATTTATGTTCAAGTTTTTTCATTCAAATGTTTATAGATTGTTTTATGTTATCTATGTGTACCCTTACTGGGCATTTGATCTCACCCCTATTATGTTTGCTTTTCCCCAAGATATAAATAATGGTTTTAGGTAAGAAAAAAAGGGGAAGATCTTTATGGGATATGTTGAAGATCATTCACCACGATTAGAAGATTATATTCCGAGTTTCCAAAGACACTAAACTATTACGGTCCTTGTGTGTCTGTTTTTGTTATGTACTAAGTATTCCGAAAAAGTAATGTAATTTCCATGTACGTCAAGCTTCGGGTCTCTACAATCAGAGCTTCCAAAAGCATATAACTGTAGATGTGATGTCTTTGTAGTCGAGGTTTCAACCTGTAGGGAGTTAATATTAGTAGTCCAATTTTCTATTCACTGGATCTAGTAGTTCTCATGGATCTATTGGGAGCTTCATTCTTATGTCCTACTATTGTGGTGTTCATGGGCATCATCACATAATTTTCTTAATCATTCTAAGAAGAAATAATTTCAAAGGCAGTTTACTTCCAGTTTAGGCTTAGTATCAACTGCCTCTTATGCTATATCTTTATAAGGGATAATAGTCCTTTAACCCACTAAAAAGATATTGAGAGGTAAAACGGTAGCATTGTGATTTCCCTTTTACATATATTCAAAGGGGAAAACATGTAAGTAGAGATGGTCATCAATGAGGGAAATGAGACAATAGAGAATGATGCCACTGGTTTCATAACATGCAGTTGGTAGTTCTAGGTTGACCATAGATCATCCAAGGTACAATATTATTATATTATATCATGTATTTCATTATGATTGTTTTTAGTTCTTTAAGTTCATTTATTTAACCCCCTTCTTCAATGAATTGGGGGACTCAAGGTAAAGAAGATTTTAGTTCCCTAGGTGTTGACTCTTCCTGTTAGATATTATTCTAGTTTTCATTATGCGTTTCATGATTATGTATTAATGATTGGGAAACATTAGTCATTTTGTTATTTATTCTTGTGTAGGATTCAACCATGAGATTTCATTATTATATTTGATTTATTTTACTATATGAATTCATTTATCTATTTATTTTGACTGATAGTTTCATTCTATGGTGTCAACCGCTAGAATGAGGTTTATTTTGGAAAGGAGGACCATCAGTCGAGTCATAGTTTCTTATAAAATTGTTTAACTCAATTGAATTTTTTTTTCTTTTTTGATAGAATTATAAGACACAATTTTATTTTAAAAGTAGAATCCATATTTTCTCTCTAAATATGTCGCATTGTTACCCTCCCCAAAGATATTTCGGCTTCATAATACAGATACAACCCATCATAACTATTATTTTGAAGGAAACGAATTGGATGAAACCTTCAGATTTTTCGGAGTCGAGAATTAATTTTTTTAATTTAATTTAAATGTGATTCATCTTAAATGGTGTTTTTTCTTGGGGTGTGTAATGTCCCGGTTCCGGAATCCACCCAAAGGTACCTCGTACCCAGTTGGTCACATGGCCTCAAGCACATTTCCCCGAATGCCAAAGGCTACCGACTAGCAGCGAGGGACTTGGGTGTGATAGTGGGGAAAATATGCCCTCATTGGAAGAGTACATAGCAGATGTAAACAAATACATACAATAGAGGAAGTATTAAACATAAACACAAGAGTAAACAGAATAATAATGAATGTAAAAAAAACCGGAGAACATGTATAAATGATGCAAGATACATATGTCTAAGAAAGAAGACAAACAAGTCATAGTGATGGAATAAAACAGTACTAAACCAAAATAAATAATAAAAGATAAACATCTCCTCAGCATCACAAGAATAATCTTGGACCCATACTCTCCAACTCCACAGCATGCCAAGTACCTGAAGTAGAATGGTTTTTTCCTTACCTATACCTACAACAATATAATTTATTTGGGCCAAAAATCATCACCCAAACAGGTTGTGAGAATAAATCCTAGTAGGAAACCACCCGAATATCTGTGCCTAATATTCAGTGAATACATGGTAGGTAAAAGTATAGAAATAAGTAAACTGGAATGTTCTAAATAGTAAACAACCCACAGTTTCAAATCAAGCAACAGTGAAACAAACAGCTAAACCTCAAATATGTAACCCTATGGGAAGTACTCGTTGCCATTCTCTCTGGTCCTACCTAAAAATTAAATACAACCATCTAGGAAGTGAACTCAGCCTAACCCCTATGGTTCAGTCATAAAAATATAATAAGACTCCTTGAAGAAGCCCTCATAGTTCATTCCTCTTATAGTCAAAGGTATAGAAAGAATCTATAAGGAAGCTCAAACAGTCCATTCCCCGCATAGTCTAGGGAAGTCAAGGACTCTCAGAGCAAGCACACACTATCAATTCCCCTTATAGCCCCACGGTCTAGGACTGTCTGAAAAAGTTCCCTCAGTCAATTCCCCTTATATGTCAGGTCGTACAATTCCAACAAAGACTCTCTGAGGATGTTCACATGGTCAATCCCCTTATAGTCTAAAGGAGACCTGGAATCATTGAGGAAACTCACTTGGTCAATTCCCCTTATAGCCCCAATTTTTTCTAGGCTCTCTAAGGATGCTCACATGGTCAATCCCACTTATAGACTATGTTCTCAAAGACTCTTTGAGGAAGCTCACTCAGTCAATTCCCCTTATAGTCTACTACAGCAGGTTCTCACAGCCCTGTGTAGGTCAACGAGCATAGCAATGTAATATGTCCAATGTAGACCTATATAATCACTTGGATAACAGTCTATAGCATATCAAGAATGTCAAAATGAAAACTCTCCATCCTATAGAAATAGGCCTTGAAAACAGGCAAGGCAGCCAAACTGGCTAAACAAGACCAAACAGTTTAAATAAAACATGCGAGGGAAAAACATCCAAAGTATATAAATCATCCCTATTCATATCCAAATTACCTCTAAATAGGAATACAAGCATGGAAGACAATCAATAAGGGTAAAACGGTAAACACGCAATACACCGTTCGAGGGTATTGGTATAATTTTCACATAATACTCAAATAATTCGAACCGAAAGGCACAAACCACCTACCTCATAGTTTATAGATCTCTATATGTGAACCTCAAAGCCTGAATCTCCTAAGAACGCCGTAGATCTAAGAAAATGTATAAAAATATCAACCCATGATAAATTGAAGAAGAAGATAAATCCTGAAACAAGGTTCCAGTAGAAGAGAGATCTCACTGATGTGATTCCAACGCAATAGATGGTGTTCGATTCGGAGTACGAGTGGAGGTTCGCGGGCTCGTCGAAGATCGATGGCAGATCGGTTCTCTTGGATGAACTACTTTGAGAATGAGATGGTTATGTCCGTCAGACGCGCCCCCAGTGTTTATAATGAAAAAAAGTACAATTTATGTACTTTTTATGTACACGGCGTGTGCTCTCCTTCACCATACACCACTTTAAGCGGCCTCCAAGTCACTCCCACATGGATGTGTGTGTGGTATTACATGGCCAGCACATGGCCTTCTGCGGTAAGGAAGTACACAGCTTATACTCATAAACTACACTATGTGTACTTAGAAAAATTATAGAAACTCCTCTTCTCTAAAAAACTCTATGAAAAAGAAAAACATACATGAAAAGTACACGGCGTGTACTCTCCTTCACCATAATCCACTTTAAGCGGCCTCCAAGTCACTCCCACATGGCTGTGTGTGTGTTATTACATGTCCAGCACATGGCCTTCTACGGCAAGGAAGTACACAGCTTATACTCATAAAGTACACTATGTGTACTTAGAAAATTTATAGAAACTCTTCTTCTCTAAAAAACTCTAGGAAAAAGAAAAACATACATGAAAAGAAGATCTCGTTTCTTACAAACTTCCCCCTTTAATGAAATTCATCATCAAAGTTCCCTAGCGTGGCATAGAAGAAGAAACCACGAATAGTTTCAGCCACTTTGCTCACCCATCATCCTCCCTCTCCCAAGTCTCATATTGTACTCACCCGTACTGCCATAACACCCGTACCAGAGGAATTTACAGGCCATAGAGAAACATTTAAATACGATCCACAGTCTGAATAGGATGCTCCTCAAAAAATGCATCCACTTTGAGATCAACCTCCTCTGGTTGAAAGACATGAGATGGTTCTGAAATTTAACATCGAAGATGAGAAACGTGGAATATGTCAGGCATAGCTCAGTTCCTCTAAGGTAACTACAACTGGTAGGAAACTGACCCAACACACTCCAACACCTCGAATGGCCTGGTGTACCTCATTGAAAGCTTTCCCTATCTCCTAATCCTCTTGTCTCTCAACATCGATGTAACACGTAGGAAAAAATTATCCTCTACATCGAACTCCAGAGGTCATCTCCACTGATAAGCATAAGACTTTTATCAAGACCGTGTAGTAGTCATTCTCTTCCAAATCAACTCTATCTGCTCTGTGGTCTCTTGAACAAGATGATGTCCCAATAAAGCTGCCTCTCCGGCCTCTAGAAAACATAAGGGTGATCGGCATGGCCTACCGTACAAATCCTCATTAGGTTCCATCTGAAGAGTTTCTTGAAATCTATTGTTGTAGGAAAACTCCACAAGAGGTATATGATTCTCCCAAGAACCTCCAAAATCCAGAATGCATGCTCGGATCATGTCCTCAAGCACCTGAATCGTATGCTCGTACTGGCCATCTGTCTGGGGGTGGTAAGCCATACTCAAAAGTACCTATGTACCCAAAGCTTTCTGAATCCCCTACCAGACCCGAGAAGTAAAATGTGCATCCCTGCCTGAAATAATGGAGTGTGTAAATCCATGAAGACGTACAATCTCACGGATGTACCACCATCCCAGATCATCAACACTGAACGTCTCCTTGATCAATAATAAGTGAGAAACCTTTGTGAGTCTATCAATGACAACCCAAACTACGTCATTTCCTCGTGGAGACCTCAGAAAACCAGTCACGAAGTCCATCGTGACGTCATTTGACATCCACTCAAGAATGGATAACTGCTTTAACATCCCTGATAGTCGTTGATGCTCTTCCTTCACCTGCTGACAATTAGAACACCTCATGATGAATCGAGCAACATCCCTCTTCATACCTGGCAACTAGTACTGACGGTGTAGATCACGATACATCTTTGTGACGCAAGGATGATCTTCCCAAACTGAGCAATCAAAATCCCACATCATCTCCTCATGTATGTATTCTGGCACCCATACACGCCCATGGAAATGAAATATCTCATCCTCACCTATCATTCATCTTGGAATAGACTCCTCTCCTGACACACTCCCCCTTAGGACTAGGCCTTTAGAATCCGATAGCTCTCTCATTCGAACACGATCTAGAAGAGAAGAGGCAACCGCTACAAAAGATAGAAAATTCTACCCTTGACTGTCTTTCACCTCAAAATGCAACTTAGAGAACATAACCATAAGATTCCACTCACTACTGGCCAAGAAAACTGCCTATATCTGAGTCCTCCTACTCAATGCATTTGCCATTTCGTTTCCCTTCCCAGGCGCATAGGAAACCTCAAAATCAAAGGACTGATGGTAATAAACCCACCTACATTGTCTCAAATTCCAATCACGTTGAGTGAATATATACATGAGACCCTTGTGGTCAGTGAAAACCAAAAATTTCTCTCCCATAAGATAATGTCTCCAACAGCTTAAGGCATGAACAACAGCTGCCAACTCAAGATCGTGTGTCGGGTAATTCCTCTCATGTGGCCACAACTGTCGAGACTCGTACGCAACGACTCCATATCACTACATAACCACAGCTCCCAGCCTAATACCTGATGCTTCATAGAAAACATTATATCTCTTTACCGAATCTCGAAAGACTAGTATTAGTTCTGAAGTCAACCTCCCTTTCAGCTCCTAAAAGGTTGTCTCATAAGAATCTTCCCACATGAACTTAGCACCCTTTTCGGTTAGGCATGTAAGCGGTGCTTATAAGAATTAAAATTCATTTATTAAACATCTGTATTATCTAGCCATACCTAGAAATCCACGCATCTCAAATATGTTCTTTGGCTACTCCCAAGAAAATACTGCTCTCTCTTTCTCTGGGTCTACTAATACTCCTACCTCGGAGATAATATGATCCAAGAAGTTAATCTGATCCATCCAAAAGTGTCACTATTAGAGCTTAGCATATAACTAATGCTCTCTCAGTGTACTCAATATGATCTCAAGATGGTTAACATGGTCATGTTGAGTGTGAGAGTACGCCAAGATATCATCCATGAAGACCACCACAAAAGAATCTAAGTATGGATGGAACACTCAGTTCATCAGTTCCACTAAAACCACAGGCATGTTCGTGAGACCGAACGGCATAAGCACATACTTGTATAGATCATACCTACTCGGGAAAGCTGTGGGGGTTATATCAGATGGTCTAACGCACAACCGATGATAACCAGACCTCAAGTCAATATTCGAGAACACCCAGGCACCTCAAAGCTGATCAAATAGATCATCAATCCTAGGCATGGGGTATCGGTTCTTGACCATCATCTGGTTCATCTTCCAATAATACACACAAAGCCTAAGGGTGTTATCTTCCTTCTTAGAAAATAGGACAGGCGAACCCCAAGGAGAAGTACTGGGTCGGATGAAACCCTTTGCCTGGAACTCCTCCAACTATTTCTTGAGCTACTTCCACTCTGGTGTAGCCATCCTATAAAGAGGAATGGACACAAATGCTGCTCCTGGAACAAGCTCAAAAGAAAATTCTACCTCATGATCCAGAGGAAAACATGAAAAGTCCTCTGGAAAGACATCTCTGAAAGGACCCACCACTAGAGGAAAGTCTAATTGTGAAGTCCCATGGTCATCCAGATATAGACTATCTATCTGGGCTGCAACACCTCCAAACCCATGATGCTCCAAAACCTCTCTGCTCAGCAAGACACCCCATTCGCCCTTAAGAAGAAATGATCCACCCTCTGCTGATATGAAACTCACCCTGTAGTGATAATAGTCGATGACATCTGGGAAGGGAGCTAGCCAGTCCATCCTGAGAATGAAATTATAGCTTTTCATCTCTTTGACATAGGGGTCCAATAAAAAGTGACATCCACCAACCTCTAGAGGGAACTCCTTGCACTGACGTACACTAACCATTCTAGCCCCCAACGGAGTTTATAGAATCAAAATATCAGCATAATAAATGATGCAGAGCCCAAAACTATCCATGATAGAAAAAGAGATAAAGCTATGGGAATCCCCTTTATTGAAAAATGAAGATGTTAAAACTGAGGCTACTAAGATCATACCTCGAACTGTAGAGGGTCCGGGATCCTTATCTTGTTGGGTCCACTCTACTACAAAGGTTAGGCCTGTGTCGTGGATATGTGACCCTTCCTGACCACTCTCAGCTGATCCACCAAGATGTCGCTGAAAACTGGGCGACGGGCTACCATGGCCCCGACCTCCACCTCGGACCGAATGGCCAGAAGAACTCCAGTTCCCAGACTTTTGAGAAACTGATGGCACTACTCTTGAAGGATGACTCATAGAAGAACCCCCATCACTAGCTACTAGTGAGAAGAACTTAAAAAAGCACTGAAGGTGACCCATCTTGCCGCAAGATCGGCACTCCAATAGATCTCTTGGGAAACATGGTCTCGTATTCCCAATTCTCCCACACTGGTAGCACACCACCTTGCTACCAGAAGATGCATCCCACCTACTATGATCTCCTCGTGCAGCCTCCATGCGGTAGTTCCTGCTATCAGCTGGCAGAGCACTAACTCTAGTTGCTGAACCACCCTGCCTTAGAGCTCCAAAATCCATCTGATTTCACACTATGATCTGCGCTTGGTGGACAATAGAAGATATCAAAGTCAACATGAATATTTTCACCTGAGATCGGATTTCATGCATCAGACCGTCCTCACACTTCTGTGAGAGGAACAACTCATCGCCTCCTGGAATAGGTGAAAAACGCTACAGCTCTGTGAAGAGAGTGGAATATTCTATAAAAGTAGGAGTAACCTGCTCCAGACTCATGAACTCTCAGGCTCAATCATCCCTCAAGGTCTCTAGATTGATGTAATCATAAAAGATGAACCGAAACTCTTCCCAAGCCATATTCTGCCGGCGGCTCGCCTGTGAGATCACATCCCACCACCTCTTGGCGGCGTCTTAGAGAATGTAGGTAGCGAGTATCACCCTCATCTCTTAAGTTATCTTCAGATGCTTGAAAATCATCTGTGTGGCATCTATCCAGGACTCTGCAGCCTGAGGTCCCCCATCCCTTGAGAAAGTGGGAGGATGCTGCTGCTAGAAGACCCACATAAAATAAGCCATTGACAAGGCAGGAGACGGTTCTCCCTGAAAGGTCTACATCATCCTCAGAAATCCCTCCCTGAACTATGAATCATCACCTATGATAGGTACAATGGTTAGCTCCAAGGCTGTCATAACAAGAGGATCTACAGGTATCCCCTGATCGGGCATGTCCAGTGTCTAATCATCGTCTGGTAACTGGCGCACAACTGGAGGATGTATCGGTGGCATGAATATGCAAGGTCAAGCACACACATTAGATCAAGATTATGAAGGATGAAAAAAAATAGTGTAAGGAGGGAATGGGAGAGAGAAAACATTCATGTTTTTCAAAATGTGACTATACGACGTGTACTTTTTTACACGGTGTATTCCCTTAATTCATTTACATGGGGATGTACTCCTGCCTAAACTGGTCGTGTAACACCCCAAACACATAGTTTGTTGTCTTAACACATGGCATGTACTTGAATCCTCTTTCCCTACCCGAGTACTTCTACAAAGTTAAGCCATACGGCTCTCCTAAGGCCAGACTACAAGTCGTGTACAATTATTACATGGTGTGTACTAGACAAACTTCACCTGGCCTGTGTTGTTAGTGACACGGCCAGACACATGGCTCACACTACATGGCGTGTTCTGGACGAACATGGCTTGAACATGAAAGGATAACATCGGCCCGTGTTGTTTGTGACACGACCGGGTACCTAGGTCCGACTACACGGCGTGTTCAAGGAGGCCATGGAGTGTACATGAAAGGATAACACCGAACCGTGTTGTTCGTTACACGGCTGGGTACCTGGGTCAGACTACACGGTGTGTTTGACTCATACATGGCGTGTTCCTACCAGACTTTATCCATCCTATGTCTCTGCCCACACGCCCTATGAGATAGTTAGAGACTAACCGGTGTGTACATAAATTACACGGCATGTACTTAAGAAAAATAGTTTCTTCTCAAACAGAAGAACATATGGCGTGTAAATAATATTACACTGTGTGTATTGTTGGTATTTCCAAATAGTAATCCCTAGAAACTACTCCAAAACCCAGAGAAAATCTAAATTGATCATTTTAAGTGCCAAATTTTGATTTGTGAGGTCCCATAATCCCCGCAAATCAAAGTTTTTCATCTTGTAAACATTATAGCATGGAAAACAAGGAAATGATCCACCAAATTCTGGTCCATGAAGGCCCATGACACCTCAAGAACCAATGTTTGGCGTCTAATAAAGAAAATATATACACCAAACAATACCCTATAAAACAATAGGTATTTTCATCAAGGAATCAATTACAAGAGCATGCATATTTTACACAACACCTATCACAACAATATTCAATCACTAATGCCTCCTAGATGGTATGGAAAAAATGAATGACATGT
The DNA here is from genome assembly GCA_963277665.1 of Viscum album. NCBI lineage: Eukaryota > Viridiplantae > Streptophyta > Magnoliopsida > Santalales > Viscaceae > Viscum > Viscum album. The sequence goes on along the minus strand of OY728156.1, from coordinate 70,310,693 downwards.
GATTTCTACAAATTTCTTATATGATGCATGGGATGTCATACACTCATCTCATCGGGTTGCAACAGAAATATAACATCAATAATATCAACAACAACATCACAAATCATGTGAATCACTCAATGTGAAATCAAATCAACTGTAATAACTGCAAAACCAAACAAATTGAAATTAAATGAGGTACATTGGTTTTTCCCTGTACACAGGTTAGCTACTCTTGGGCACAGCTTATTACCAAGTACCTATTCCTTACTATCCTTGGCTAAAGGCTCCAAATGGTAAATCAAGGGAAAATAATTCCTTTGATTCCACTTTGTAATATCCCGATTCCAGAAGCCACCTAGAGGCACCCCATACCTGGTTCGTCATATGGCCTCAAGTGCACTTCCTCAAATGCCAAAGGCTTCCAACTAGAAATGAGGGAATTAGGTGTGATAGTGGGGAAACAATTACCTCATTCGTAGAGTATGCAGCCGAAGTAAACAAATACATAAAATTTCAAATGTAGTAAACATTCATACAAGAGTAAACAACGGAAGACTGAAAGTAAAAACAACTAGAGAACATATATAAATGATGCAAGATACATATGTCTAGAAAATAATCCATACAAGTCAAAATGATGGAATACAACATTACTAAACCAAAATAGAAAATAAAAGACAAACAGATCCTCAGCATCGCAAGAATATGCTTCGTCCCATGCTCTCAAGCTCCACAGCGATTCAACTACCTGAAGTAGAAGGTCTCTTGCCCTTATCTATACCTGCAACAATATAAAATGTTTGTGCCCAAAAGCATGACCCAAAAAGGGCGTGAGACTAAGTCCTACTAGGAAACCACCCGATGATCTGTGCCTAACAATCAGTGAATACATGGTAGGTAAAATTACTGAAAGCAGTAAATAGGAAAGTACTAAACAGTAAACAATCCATAGTTTCAAATCAAGAAATGGTAAAACAAACAGAGAAACCTCAAACAGGCAACGCTCTGGGAAGTACACACAGCCATTCCCTCTGCTCCTACCAAATAAGTTAAGACAACCCTCTGGTCAGTTCACTCGTCCTAGCCTCTCTAGTTCAATCATAAGAATAAAATTAGACTCTTGGAGGAAGGGCTCACAGTCCATTACCCTTATAGTCAAAGGTAAAGCAAGACTCTATGAGGTAGCTCACACAGTCCATTCCCCTCATAGTCTAGGGTATTCAAGGACTCTCTGAGGAATCTCACACGATCAATTCCCCTTATATCCCCAAGGTCTAGGACTCTTTAAGGAATCTCACTCAGTCAATTCCCCTTATAGCCCAGGACGTACAATTCAAACAAAGACTCTCTAAGGAAGCTCCCGTGGTCAATTCCATTTATAGTCTAAATCAAACAAGGAATATTTGAAGAATCTCACTCGTTCAATGACCCTTATATCCTCAAGTGGTTCTAGGCTCTTTGTGGATGCTCACATAGTCAATACCCCTTATATCCTAAGTGCTCAAAGACTCTCTGTGGAAGCTCACTCGGTCAATTCCACTTATAGTCTACTACACCAGGTTCTCATGGCCCTGTGTAGGTCAACAAATATTTTTGTGTAATATGTCCAAATTAAACCTAAAACAATACTTGGCTAACAGTCTACAACATATCAAGCATGTCAGAATACAAAATCTCCATCCTACAGCAACACAGATGGAAAATAGGCAAGGCAGCCAAACTGGCTAAACAAGACCCAACAGTCGTAACAGAACATCCAAGGGAAAAACATCCAAATTATAGAAAATATCCCTATTCATATCAAAATTACCTCCACATAGTCATTCAATCATGGAAGAAAATCAACAGGGGTAAAACGGTAATCATGCAATACCCTGTTCAAGTGTATTGTTTGAATTTTCACATAATACCCAAAGACTTCGATCGGAAAGGCTCAAACCACCTACCTCAGGGTTAATAGATCATTATATTTGAACCTTGAAGCTTGAATCTCTTTAGAATTTCATATATCTAAGAAAATTTCTAAAACATTCAACCCACGATAACTTGGAAAAGAAGGGAAATCATGAAACAATGTTCCAGAAGAAGAGAGAACTCACTGATGCGATTCCAATGCAACTGAAGGTGTTTGATATAGAGGACTGGTAGAGGCTCTGGGGCTCATCGAAGATTTGCAGCTGCTCAGCACTCTCTGATGAACTAGGTTGAGAAGGATACAGTTCTGTCCATCAGACGCGACCCTGGTACATTTAATAAAAAATTACATGGCATGTACTTTTTAAGTACATGGAGTGTTCTCACCTTTTTCGTACTCTAATTTAAGCGGCCTCCATGTCACTCCCAAATGGTCGTGTGTGTGGCTATTACACGGCTAGCGCACGGCCTGCTGAGGCAAGGAAGTACACAGTTTGTACTCATCAAGTACACAGTGTGTACTTAGAACATTTCCAGAAACTCTTGTTTTCTCAAAAACTCTATGAAAACGAAAAACATACCTGAAAATAAGATTCGGGTTCTTACAGGGTGCATTACTATTATTCATCAACAGTATAGATGACTGTCTGATGTTGTGATTAACCACTGGTTGTTAGACTATGTAGCATTCATGAATCCTTAGCCTCTCCCAAGAATAGATGTTTAGTTGAATCACTTTAATAGAGAAAATTAGGTTTTGAATAATTATCTATGGAGTTTTTTTAATTTAATAATATTGACTATGAATGAAATTCCATGGACTACAAAAAAATTTGGTTATAGGAACTTTGAGTTCATTTAAATTTGTTTTGGTGTCACAAACCCCCACTATTTTGATGGGGCCAATTAAATATATGTTTCATAATTTTCTAATTAATTTTGTGTAGTTTTAATCCATGGAGTATTTATATAGTCAATATTTGGGTTAGATGATGTTGAGCATCTATTGACCAATTTGGGAGTCCATTGGCTCCATAAACATTATGGGATTCTATCCAAGTGTAACATTTAAATATGTGATTCTAATTTTCTATGGTGTTTTTTGGATTAATATGAAGTGTGGATTGGTACTTTATGTATTAAATAAGTTATTTATTGTGAATAACCCACAAACATCATAGGTATTCATAGTTTCCAATGTTATATAGGCTACATTGGTTTGTTCAAGTTTAATTTCTCTCAGATTGTGTCCCCTTTTACATACATACTTTTAAATGAAAATACATCACATGGTCTCATAAATCTCAATAGGATTTTGATTTTATAATGAGCACATTGATCAGTGCCCTTATCCTTCGAATTCCAATGAAGAGATTTATGTTTTAGGTTTTCTTATGTACTTATTTTTTTATATTTGGTTTCATATTAACATAACTTTGAGGAGTGATAACACATGGGACTAGAAATTTACATCACCATGAGGGTTTATATGCCATCCATGATTTATAGAGGATGGTTTTAGTCTTTTCACAAAATTTATAGTGGAAAAATATCATCAATGACTACATTTTTAACTTCACCAGTCACAAGATCTAGTTTTATATCTTATCTTAGTGTTATTTGAATATGTTTCATTAGTGGTGGATAGATCTCTTACATGAATATGACCGTGATATCCCATACACCATATTTAATGGGAATTTAGATGATGGTTATTTTAGTATAATTCATGGTGATATGTTTTTAGGGATTTTTGAGATGCAAGGCGAGTAATAGTAGATCATGTAGTAAGGAATATTGATATGGTGTAGGATGATGGTAGCGTATTCTTGTACCATATGACAATGTAATCATCATTTTTTTTATAGGTGTAGTAGCCTCCATAGAAAGACTCATAGGTAGATGTATTGTGAGATCTCAAATTTAATAGTGATTATCATGAGGTATAGATTAAGGATGTTAATAATTTGGGTTTTATTTAAGAGATTTTATTTTTTATATTATAAATGTAATGTTTTGTTGTTCCAATGTTTCATTTACCACTTTAATCTATAACATTTAATATATCAAATATATAACTATCCTTCAGGAGTCCATTTTGGTGGCAAGGGTTGAGGAAGTTATTAGTGAATATTTTGATTTAATGATTGGTCTTAATGTAGGTGAAGGAAGAGAATCAATTTTAGAGTGATTTTCTATCGAATTAATATATCTTAATCCTTATAGACCATATAAGTACCCCTGAGAGCAAGGGAGGTTGAATCAGGTGTGACAAAATTTATTTAACAAATACCAATTATTCATTAAATACTTAAAACCCTTTTTATTTAATCCTCTTCAACCTATTATGATGTAAATTTATCCCATGTTATTTTTCTTACCATACATATATATTAAATGGATATTCTGAATGATAAATATTTCATAAATTGTTTTTCTTTGTTCAATCCTAATGGGAAAATACTACTCATTGACATGTCTATCTCCCATCAAAGAATGAATTATCAAATATTAGTGAAATAAAAAAAAATAATGGGTTGATAAATATAATCCTAAAATAAAGTTCAATAGACATTACAAATGTGTCATCAACTATATTACACAAGTGAACTTTTCTACTCTTATAGATTCATTATACTTAAAACACATGAGAATATTAATATCTTATTCCTATAGAAGTAGATCATCACTACTCACTAGTTGAAAATACACAAAAATATCAAATCTATATCCTCAATAGAGTGTGACTTAGACTACCAGAATATCATCAATAACTAATTCATGTATCTTATAATCTATTTTTTCTTTGGATTCCATTTCATTATATATCATTTTTTTCTAGTAACTCAAATAAAACCACCTTCTCAAACATGGATCTCTAAGAATAGATATACAAAATATTCACAACACACCAACAACCATAACATTGATATCTATTCATTTTTTTTAATTTTTTTTACAAAATACTAACTATCAAAAAATAATATATTTATTCACACACCTATTCTTATTATATCTTTTTGATATTATTTTTATGTATAAATTCAAAATTATTGTATATTCTTATACCTTTCTTGTGACAACATAAAAAGACTATACTTTTAATTTTCCATGATATCTTCAAGTTGTTTTGGCCTCCTCATTACATTCACCAACAGAAAACATTACTTAATATTATAGGTTTTCATCCATTCCTTGTCCTAAATATCTATATATTATCACATACATAAATGAAATTATAAAATGATCCTTTTATTTAAATTAAAAAAATAATCCATAAATTGGAATTTTGAACTACTTGCCAAAATGTGTTAAAAATGAACTCATATTTGAGGTTCTCATGTTTCATCTTGTGTAATACATTATAATTAAAATGTTCTTCCAGAATTAGCATAATTTAATACACCAGAAATTTTTATTTTTTGTGCCCAAACATTCTTATATTTATATATGGGATTAAATTTGTCTTCTTTCAAGTATTCTAATAAAAAAGTTCACTTTATTCTTCAGAACAATATAAAATGGTTTCAACATAACATATTTAGTTTATAACATTCTACCAATAGTGTGAAAACTTTTTCTTTTAAAATGAATTAATATATTAGAGCATTAAAGAATCACATGTTTCACAAAACAATGTAGAAATGAAAATAAAATTATTAAATTATCTAATATTGAGTGAAAAGTAATTTAAACTCTAATTAATAGTTTGATATTAAACTCATCAAAATATACATTAATCCTTTAATTTTAAAAAATTCATTTTGACATATTCATTTTTGTGCTCATCCTTTTTTATTTGATATTATTCTCTAACATATTGAGCATCATCAGGTCAATATGTTATTTCATATATAAAATTTACTTTCTAATGTGTTTTAATTGAATACCATCCCAATCCTCATCCAATTATATGTTTTCTTTATAATAATTTTTTTAACCCTAATTTTTTATGTAAAGGGATCATAACAGTAACATTATGTATGAATTTCAAATGACCTATGTTGTAGGTGACTCTGAATCATATATTATTAAATTCATTATGGTCCCATCATTAATAAATATATAATGCTTCCCAGACACAATCATTTAAAATGGTTTGTGTTAAATTCTTGTGATTATAATTATATCCTTTGATCTGAAAAAGGAACGGTGATCTACTAAATCCCTTTGATGATCATGATGTCTTACATAGCAACTCAAAGTTATAAATTTGACTGAATGACTTCTGATGAATTTATATGATGTAGAAAATATTTATGATGGAAAAAGTCATATTATGTATAAGAAAAGTCATATGATATTTGACTATTCCATTTCTCAGTGTTAGGAAACATAAAGTCATCTGATAACGTCTTACCAACTTCCTAATTCCTTATAATGGAGACATAGGACACATTAGTTATACAATAGAGTCATAAAATATTTCCTTTATAAATTTTCTTGCTAACTTCAAAAACATATGTTTTTCCAAAAGTCATATGATCTATATGCACAATCATATGATCCAAACATAGCTATTTTTTAAGGAAACTATGAAATTTTAAATTAATTAAAATGGCTTAAAAATGACTCCAATGGATTAAAGGATTAATTAAATATTTTGAAAACTCATCTAAATAATTTTCAAACAAATTTTTCTAACCAAAATGATAATATTTGAAACAATGGTTTCTATTACATAATCTAGCTTTTATATATTATTTGAACCACTTTAAACATTTTAAATAAATATTTGTTATTTTGTTCTATCTAGATTCATTATCCATATCATCCTCTCTTAACTATCTACATCCAATATAATTATTAAATAAAATACTCTTAAAGTATTAGAACATCCCATTTCCTTTTAAAGTAGATCTTTATTAAACTAATGTGATTCATTTTCAATCGTCCATTATGATAGTAGGTCATTATAAGAACATATAACTCACTATTCTTCCATATTAAACAAAAAATGTATTTTAACATCATGATGATCAGTGGAACTATTTTTTATGTATTTTTCTAAAGAATCAATCAATTAAACTATAAAAATGACCTTTTTTACTCTTCTTTTCCTAGAATGAATACTAGTATATGATTTTTAATTCATTGGTATATAGTCACTTTTATTACCAAGACCATTTAATTTACATTATATTTGAAAAACTCTTCAAAATCAGAACCCCTTGGAATAAAAATTTAACCAATTGTTTTTTATTCAAAAGAACATTCCATATAGAAGGTAATGATATTTTTCTCCTGGTTTTGATAAAAAATAATAGTGTATGATATTATCCCATTCTGTGAAATTATATATATAAGGGAGGTTATTTATATGTTCAACCTAAATCATTTAAATTTAACAATATTATCTTATCACAATATGATCAATATTCCCCTATTTAAGATTCATTAAAATAAATTTTTTGAGAGAAGGTTGGCACCAAATTTTCACTTTGTAATGATCCATCAAAAAATCAACCCAATGTCAACATGGTATATCCCATTATAAAAAACAATAGTTGATAATTTAGGAATAAAATATATCCAAAAATTCATCACATGTTATACCAAATAATTTAATTCAAATCTGGTTGGAAACATGGGAAAAATTCTAGAATGTTTATGTCTTTACACTCCCTTATAAACACACATAAAAAGTTTTATATGGAAGGTATTTATTCTCCTTAGGATAATATAATAACACACCTATGAAAAGTAAAATAATCAATAATTTAAAAAAAATTGTATGATGAAAATAAGATATCTTCTTTCAATTGCATATTTCATTTCAAAATTATTCATTTGAGAAAAATATATAAATCTCTTCATGATTGGTCCAATTGATAAATAAATTCTAGGAATATTTTCCACACTTAATTACATTTATTTCATCATAGTGGAACACATATATATAGATTTTGGTATAAAGTGTATTTCTTTATATCATTAGTTATAGCAATAAGGTTGAGACTTTTCTATCAACCATGAATCTCCATTACATGAAATTGTAAATTATATAAACCTATTAATGCATGAATATTCATTCATTTTTTTATATGTACATATTATTAAAAAATGTAATTTTTCTCTTATTAAACACACTTCTTTGTTAGAATGTTCTATATTACATGATAAACTAGAGTCATATTATTATTTTATACTTTCTCTAAAATTATAATATCTTTATACTATTTAGGCCTTATAATTATTATATATTCTTAATAATTATTATAATTCTTATTTATTGTGGATATATTTTTAATAGAATGATTTTTTGATCTTGATATTACTAGTGAATTTCCACTAGAATTCATTAAATATTTTTATTATGGCATTTATGCCATACATTTGAAGGAATTATGATCAACTATCATGGACCTTATACTCACCACATTTTCCACTTTTGTGGTACTTTTATTATTATCCTTTCAACCACTTCATTATATGTGTCAATTATTATCCAAATTTAGATATGAATTTACATAATTTAGTCACCTTTAATATTCATATTTATCCCATATTTCATGTTTTTCATGCATATCATTTTGTTTTCTATGATGTGGCATCTGTTTCTGAATTAGAATAACTTCTTCCATGTTGATCAAACATACTAGTTATATTTAACCATTTCATTCTTTTTAGTATTTCTATTTCACAGATTTTATAATATGAAAGAACCACTTTATTTTCTTACATTCTTATCAGTCCATGGTGGGACTCTCTATTCTTCTATAAATCAATGGTACGATCTAAGGTTGTAATGACATTTATCATTGTAGTGACTAAAAATGGTTCACATTTCATTGAAATTTTTAATAATATCAAATATATCCCAGGTGTGCTGGTTATTTCGTTTCTATTTGGTATGGATTACTTTATTAGGTTTTTTCTCGACAATAGTTATTCTCCCCTTTCATTGTGAATTCTACAACATGTAACCAATGTTATGTTGTACAAGAAAATCATGACAATGTGCCCAAATCTCCAGTTACACCAATATCTTCTTATCATTTTTGTTACTTTTATTATTCATATAATCTTTTTTTATTTACATGAATAATATTTTTTATAAAAAAAACTATACTTTGTTATCCTTTTGTGGGGAATCGTTTCTTTGACATGATAACCTCATTTTGAGATGTATTGGTCAATATGCTAAATATTTTTATCTTCCAAATTTTTATATAATTTGGGAATAAATCTATATATTTAGTAGAATTAGATTTCATGGACACAGATGTTTCATGGTTTCAGGATACCATATTCTATAAGCATGAGGTGGATTCTACTCTTATGTTTCTCATGTTCTCTTTTCCACAATTTTGATTCTTCCTAGAATCTATACAACCATCATATGTTTCTCTAGGATCACTCTATATATTAAAAGCTATGGATGATCTAAATTGTGTGGTTTCAAGATTTTTTATTTTTACTTCTGAGATAAGGAACTTATTTATGAGTTAGTATTTACAAATGTATTTTGATCTAATAATACCTTCCAAATCTTTATTAAGCTTCTTAATTTTATCCACATGAATTTTTATATCTCAATAAGTGTTTTATCTAGATATTTTAATCTCTTTATTTTAACCCTATGATGTCATATTTAATATTCATATAGTGTTTATATAACTTCTCCATTGCGTGGAAATATTATTTAGAATCATTCCAAAATACTCCATTCTCATATAAATATATCTGAAATTCTTAATATGCCTAATAGAATCATTCATTTTAAAGTAGGGATGTTTCTTCTCGAACATTCTCGAAATTTTTTAATGTTATTTATTGCATTATCTATATTCACTAGAGTAATAATAATAATAATATTTATAAACAATCAAACCACTCTACATAAATTAACCTTTTCATTTTTCCACTTTATAATTCAAACAATTTATTTTCTATTGTGACACCACATTGTAAATTTTTTCAAATGTCTATGTAGAAACTCCTAAATTTGATCTGATAAAGATAGAATCTATGATCTCCATCCAAGGATCTTCTAATTGATATTTTAAATAGGAATCAAAACATCATTTCATGAATATATATATTTATATATATATATTGGAAAAAATCAGAATCAATCATAGATATAATTTTTCATGATGTTAGTTATTATAGAGTGAAATATCCAATCAGAACAAACATAGTCTAGGATGAAATTTTTTATTCCTAGTGGACCATGGTGATTTATTCCAAGAGGTTGATTCATTAGTTATCAAAATATTTTACCAAAAAAATCATCCATATTTACATAATTTTTATTTTGGTTTTAACCTCTATAATTTATTATGATGTATTACATCTCATTTTATTTATACTTCCAAAAACCCTTATGAAATGCATACGCTAAAACTAATCATAGAATGTGTGTTTTCTATAGGATTATCCTTGACATGGGCAACCTAACCCTCTCTATGTTCAAATCCCATTACAAATGGATTATCCAATAATTATTGAATCTCTAAATATTGTGGGCGGATATGGATTACCTTTAAACTGTTTTCACATGGTATCACATGTGTGTGGTCCACTATATTATGTTAATGAACATTTATACTATTGAAATTTGTTTATACTCTTATCCCATGTAGTATTCTACTTATTATATATAATAAATTATATATTCAACATTAATTGGGTGATAGAAAACTAATAAAATGAGATGTGATTCCTTAAAATAGAGTGGCTTCAACCACCAGAATATCTTCAAGAATTCATTCATATAAATGTGAATATGTTTCTTCTGTGACATATTGTTCATTGTAGAATTGTTTATTAGAAGATAAACTAAAATATCATTCTTAGTTTAAGTATTATATGATAAGGTATAAAAAATACTCAAAACACACCCCCATCCTCGGCTTCTATAACTCTCTTTTTTTCTTTATCCTTTGTCACATATAATATTGCAGTATTAACTGAAAATTTACCAGAACAATTTGTCCCTTATTATTCAAGATCCATTCAGTGTAAATCTAGTGAAATTTTATCAATTCTTCTACCTTACTTGATATTATATTTCGGTACCACCCTTCTTCTTATTCCAATAAAATATTCTAGTACTTTCAGCCATATTAGTCTATCTACCAAAACATAATAGCCTCAACTCTATTTGATTCTTCTCTTTTCTTTCTCCTCAATGTAAACATACTATCATATGAATATAAAACAATATTAAATTATCATTTCACATTGAATTAAGAATATTATTATACCTATATGTATTTATCACTTCCATACAAAATGTCTTATTATATAACAAACATTTTGGGTTCCCACATTACAGAGAACACACTTCTTTTCAACTGAAAATATATTTTAATGGTACCCTCATAAAATGTACATAAATTTTAAATATTAGTTAAATAAAATATTATGTTATTCCTATATATTCTTGAATTCATATGCCAAAAATATATTTAACTGGGAAATCCAAACATCAATCTTCAATGCTATATTAAAATAACACAAAATTACACCTATTGAATAAAAATTTCTATTTTCAATGTGGGGACATATTCATAAAGTATCATGGATTATCTTTCACCATGATGGAATCACATTTGGTGCAATGAATCCCAAAATTATGATTCAGATTCTTCTCTTCCTCAATCCTGTAAAAAATAATTTTACCAATAGAGAACAACTCAATCATTGACTCATGAATACCAATATTATCCATGAAGAACTGATAAATTCATTAGAGGACATTTGATATTTGAGAAATTATTATTTATTAGATATAAATCTTAATTTCCATTAAGATTAGTAAATAATTATATGATATATTATATAACATCAATTTTTTGATATTTTTTCATTGATTATGGGCTCAAGAATCACCCAATTTTATTTTCTCTTTGGAACTAACAATTCTGGAAGACCATGTTATTTCCCAAGAAGGAAAATAAAAATTTCACAATGAATTAATGTAATGTGAAGTCTCATTAAAGTGAATATAAATCATATTATTTTAAAGTAAAATAGTTTCCAACAATGAATTATGATGAAATCCATAAATACATATTTTTCAGATGTCTTATGATCCTAGATAATGATGGTCATGAAGTCTTGTGATCTAAAAAAATACTCCTGATTGAATAAATTCATAAAATTACCTTGAAAATATGAAATAGATATAAAAAAATTATTTCAAGATTAAATACTCACAATTAATTCATTTTATTGAGAAAATATATACAATTTATAAAGACATACGATCTATTATAAATTTCATTGGATTGTGGAATTTTCAATTTTTCAGAGTGAGGAATCTTGAAGTCCAATAATGATGTTTAATGATTTCCATGAATTCATAAAAGGGGTAATTAGGGAATAAAATAATATTATAATGTCATATGTTTTTTCCTAAGTAAAATTTCTAGATAACTTAAAAGGTTTAATATTTTCATGAAGTCAGACTGTCAATAGAAAAAGTCATATGACCCATGCTTAACACATTTTTCGAAAAAAATTCAAAAATTTAAAATTTATTCAACTAACATAAAACTAAATAATAATGGTTTTTGGGCTTTAAGAAAACATTCTTATCATAATATAATTATTTTTCACACTAATTCCATCAAAAATTATACTATTTACTAGTTTGGATTCTCAAACATAAAGAGGTTCTCTGAAATACCAAGAACTTGTTCAATCCATTTATATACATATTTAAAGATTTCTTCTGTATATATTTAGAAAAAAAATTCCTCCATTCACATATATTTATTAATATTTAATTATATTAGATATGACTCATCCAACATCAATTCAATATTTTTTATACAAACTATCTCTTCACTCAGCTAATGTGATTTTTTTTCATTCTTCCAAAATGGAAACAATTCATTTCCTGAAAATTAAATGGAATGTGATTCCATCATAAAAAATATATATATATTAAATCATTGATGATCTATATAAAAATATTTGGATATATTGATATAAGGTATATATCCATTTAGTAGTTCCATAAACCATTGTCCTTCACATTTTCCATGAAGACATAATGGTTTCATCTTCACTTAATTTCAGGGGTGGACACTCACTTATTCACTATAGATGTTTTGAATGACTTGAGAACTTATAATTAAAATAATATTTGACACAAATACAATACTAACATCCTCTAGGAAGAACAATATATCCTTGACTGGATGTTACAGGAAATTTTAATAGAATTCATCCCTACTTTTCGCTATGAAGTGGTAGGATTTAATTATATTTGGTTCATCACCAATGATTTGGGGATGTTAAGTCATTTATTAGATATCAAGGAGTCAATATATATGGATTATTTAGGGATTTTGATTGAGATTTTGAAACATTATGGGGGGTTTTAGACTATTATCCTTGACAATGATAGTCATTTTTCCTCATGAATCTAGTGAGGCCATCATTATAATTTTGGATCTATGTTATATTGTAAAAATTCCTTCGATCCTGATATGGTTGGTCAAATAGAGAAAACTGCTTAGACTTATGGTGACATTTTTCAAGCATGTTTCTTATATTTTAGTTATTTTTTGTGATTAACCTACATTTTTTAGTTTTTTTATATAATAATAGCTATAATTATATAATTTTCCTAGATTTATTCAATCCTTTATAGGAAACCATATATATATATTTATGTCATTGTAATAATTTTGGGAATTTTTAGTTCTTATAGAATTTTTGGTAACGATTTTGACTGAGTAAGCGTATATAATTTGAGAGTGGATGTAGGATGCATAGGTTCCCTGTACTATTTAAATCTAATTACCCACATATTCTCTATTATATTTTTTTAATTAAATCCATTAATTTTGTAATTTATATAATTTTTTTGAATAAAATTAAATGAATATAAATGTATTTTTAAATGATAAAGAATTTGGAAATGGACCGACTAAATCATTTATTACTTCGTGGACAGGTAGGTACCAATTTCGTGATTATGTCTAATAAACTATAGTAGAAATCATTGTATCTACCAAATACATGGTGGGATTATTCCAGGTACATGGTATCCTATTAAGTTTTTTTTAAAATTTAGGGGAACATAGAATTTAGAAAATAGAATTTATACCATTAATCATTTTTACCTTGGGGTTTAAACTCACTATACTTTTATATGTTAGTGATTTTATTTCATTCAACGCCACTATATTTCTTATGAAGAACAATCATTAATACATAACTATATTACATCAATGTGGGTGTGGGTTATTATATTTTTCATGGAATGGGTTTGGTTTTCCATTAATTTCCTTATATACTTCTGTTGTTTATTATAAAAAGACTAATCATTTAATACAAATATATATTTAGGAAACAATTCGACATTCCATCCAAATTTATTCCTCCATGTTTTTAGGATTTAACAATTATTGAATCAATAATAGTTTCATCATTTAAATATATTGATCTTTTATACTTTTTAATTCATTGATAAAGTCTATATAGTTTTTTTATGTTAGTCCATACTCTCAAGATTCAATGTATTATATTCCTATGGGATATAAGATTATTTTCATCCTTTGTTTTGGTAGGTGGTCAATCACTATCATATCTTTTCATAAATTATGTAATAAGTAGTATGGGGTTGATTGATAATGAATACAAATGAATTTTTGAAGAAAATAAATAAGTTATCAAAAAATATAAGGATAAATATATATTTAGTTATGAAATTAATTTTCATCACATGATCAAATATTTGTTTTCTTTTATGTAATACATTATATGTGGTTAGTTTAGTTGAAATTTTTCATATCTCCCCCATGATAAATCTTATATTTTCATTATATATTAAATAGAGAGGTGTATATATAGTTATAGAAATCGCACAAATCATCCATCCAAGTAATCCGGAAGGGGTATACCAACTCATGGAAATCATACAACCCATCCTATTTATAACAACCTATTTACCATTAACTAACAAAAATTATTATGTAATTTTTTACAGAAGTATACTTCTTTCTATATTCTCTAAAATGAATAACATTATGAATGAACATATATAGAAAACATAAATCATGTATCAATATAACACATGATCATATATTTTTTTCTTGTATGTTATAGATTATATGTGGTTAATTTAGTTAAAAAAATTATATATCCTCCATGATAAATCTTATATGTTATTAAAATATTAAATGGAGAGGTGTATATATAGTTATGGAAATCTAATAGATCATCAATCCCAGTAATAGAGAAGGGGTATTCTAATTCAGGGAAATCGTGTACCGCATCCCATTACTAACAACTTATTGACAATTAACTATCATAAATTATTATGTAATTTTTTACAGCAATATACCTCTTTCATTGTTCTTATCGTAATGGTTATATACTTTTGTTGTTAATTTTTGGTTTCACATATGTTATGAAATATTATAAATGACTACCAGAGGAATATTTTAAATATGTTTACATTGATGCAAGATTTATGTTTCCTACATATTTTCATGCCTAAGGTTAACCATTGTGGAGAATATAGAAAGATGTAAATTTCTATAAAAAAATTACATAACAATTTATGTTATTTAATGGTAAATAGGTTGTTACAAATTGCATGGGATTCATGATTTCCCTGAACTAGTATACCCCTTCCCGATTACTTGGATGGATGATCTGTCAGATTTCCTTGATTATATATAGACCTCTCCATTTAATATGTGATTTTTATAACACCATGTAACAATTAAATTAATTTTACTTGTATTAAAAGAAGGTAAAATGTTAGTAGACATAGGTTTATACAATACTTCTATATGGGAATAATTATTATTACAGTTATACGGGTTTGGTATTTATATTAGAGCATGAAAATTACTTTCTTGGTTGATTCACCTACATAATATTTCTACTTAATGTACATGGATTTATGATATAGATGTAGGTTTTATGAGGCTTCGTCCTAGTATGGATTATATACTCACACTCTATAAATTTTCATATATGATTCATTTAGATCATTTTCTGCATGATCTTTGAAATTATAAGGCACCTAGGTATGAGGAATACTGGTATATGGAACTTAGGTTCAAGATAAATAATTTTAGGTTTTTTGATTGAAAATCCAAGCTAGGGTGGTTGTTAAGTCATTTGGCATGTCTTATGAGGTATATCATATATGGGATTACCTGCTTACTAGAATCGTGAAAATTTTAATTACATCGATATTGTATATATTTGTTTTGTATAGTTACACATGTTTATTGGTTTTTATTCCATTTTGGACTTCATTTTGATGGAGATTCATGTTTATATTTATTAAATTAATATATATCACTTCATATATAATAATATTATTTAGTGTATATGTATCCCGGACCGATATGTCTATATATTTTCATTTTATTATGTCTACACATGTCATGTGTGTTTTTCAGCATCAATTGTTATTAACATTTAATAAATCCAACATTATAAAACAATCTATTTTCATATTATATTCATCCCACAAATTTTATAATTGATTTTAAAAAAATTTCACTTAATTTTTTTTGAGGATATAATTTCTATTATATTACTGTATCCAGATTGGGATCATTACAAAATAGTTCTAGAGCATGATAAGGGCTAGTGAGATTGCGAGTAACCAAGATATAAGAAAATTCATACATATAATGTAACCCATAAATATGTTTGGCCAAAATATCTTTTATAGAATCTACAGTTACCTAGAGTTGTATGGGTCTTTTTTGTTTTATTTTTAGTCATTAGAAATCATTTTAATATCATTTATTAGGTACATGAATCTATATATGGGAACATGTAGTACAACCTAGAATATCATATGTTTTCTTGTGTTTTTATTACTTCCAGAAATTATTTAAGTATTTGAATAATATTAAAAATCAGTAATTAAAAAATAATGGTTTCATACTTATTTATTAGTAATACTATGTTTATATTATGTAATAAAAGAAGATAAAACAACATTATCCCATATTCATAATTTCTCCCTATTTCTCTTTGTTTTTTATTATATGAAGGTTTCCTTATGAAATCATCTATAATAGATATAGTAATATTCAAAAGAGGTGAAACCTCATTGTTCAGCTGTCTCTTACATTTTCTATTCTCTGATTCATTTTTAGAGTGTCCAGTTTTCTTTGACATTAATAAATTATATATCTTTTAATTTTTTTGAGATTATCTTCTTAACATACTTTATTTTTTCTACCTTCATACATCCTATGGTCTTCATTTTCCCATGGTTTTTATTTTTATTCTCTCCAAAAATATAAATTGTTCTCAGAGTAGTTAGTTATCATTGTCAAGGGATTCATTTAGAATCCAATTATTCCATTTCGTTCTAACCCTCTTAGCATAACCCCACCCTTAGATAGGTGTGATATTGTGTATTTTTTTAGTATAGTGATGAAGCATGGATTTTACAAGATATTCATGTCCTTAGTGGGAATTAATTGAAATTTAATTGTTCTCTTGGTCTAAACTTCTCTTAACTTTTCTTTATCTTCCATTAAACCACCACTTCCCTTTATCCTAGAACTGTAAGACACAAAAATATATTTGTTCATGTGTAGTGGTTGTCAATGTGGTTTGTGATCATATTGGTGGGAACATTATATATCAAATATGGAAAGTATATATCTCTTTGGTTTCATATCCTTCCTTCTAAATTAGATTCCTTATTTTAGTTATGATTTTTTTCTCTTCTTTTCTATGGTTATGTATTCACATTTTTGGTGGATTGGGTTTATATATTCTACTTTCCCCTGGATTCCATTAGTGGTCTCATTCCCCTATACTAGTGTTTTCTTATGTGCTATTACATCTAGCCATATTCTGATAATATCTTTCCAATATAATCTTATGGTATATTTTATGCAGCCCTCCCAAAAGTATTCCCCTTTAGAGAAATAAGAGTGATTCTAATAACATCAACCCTAGTATGCCTTTACAAATGGTTAATTTATAAAAAAATCACTTAATAAATGTAATCACATACTATGGGACAGAATAGTTTAGTAGTATAGATAAAATAGATACACATTTGAATCCCACAATACATTTGAAAAAATAAAATACAATGTAGAATTTTCATTGGGTTTATTTTACCATATACAACATATACCTATATATCAATCATAAAAAACATCAGGGAATCCTTGGGAAATGAAACTAAAGATATTGGTGAGATAAACTGATCTTTAAATTAAGTCATAAAATGTAATATAAATAAGGAATGAATAATATAAAATGGTTAAATGGTGATAAATAATTCTATATAAATAATCAGATAATTTTAAAGCATATCCATGGATATAAAAAATAATTAAAATAAAATCATGGACAACAATAGTTGATATCATAATTATAGAATGAATAATTTCAGATAAATGAAACATACAGTCGAGGAATTTATCCAAGACATCTTCAAATACTAGAAAGGCCTTGGGGGCCATAAACATATACAAAAATGGGTAATACATTAGACAAAAATCCAATATAGTTAGTATCATGAGGAATAATGATGCACGAATGGGATATGTATTTCTAGGACCCACCTAAAACATAATAAATCCAGTTAATTAATCATATGAATATATAATATAACTTAATTATAATCCTTTAAAAATCAATAACTATATGTATTGAAAGAACAAGAATACATAATAACAATATCATCCCCAAAAAAGATTATTATAAACTATATGGTTAAATATGGTATATGTGATCATAATATTATAACCTCAGTTCATCATAATATTCAAAAATATATATTTACATAGTTTAAAATAAATTCAAAATATTAAGGGAATCTTTCTTGCAATAAATAAAAAATTTCACATAGAGAAAAATTATTAAAATCTAAAAATTCACATAAATTATGGAAAACATAATATTTGAATATAATATTGTAAACATGTAAAGTAAGATTCAAATAAATGAGTGGTCATCGAAGTAGAACACTAGATTCATGTTGTATAAGTTAAAAAAAATTTCATCCACACTTTTATAAAAAAGGTCAAACATAACTGAATTTGGAAATTTTTTTGAATATCTTATTTAAACCAATTAGTAAAAAATAAATAATTGGAAAAATTTATTTAATAAATCAATTTATAGTTTTAAGCATATTATTTTATAGATTTTATTTAAAATATGGATACTAAATAGAAATATTCCGGACCAAATAGAAAAACAAGGTCGGCAATCAATAAAACATTTTTTTGGAATCTACGGTACATAATGAGATGAAAATCAATAGAAACAAGTACTTTATAGAAAGTACCATATAATAATAAAATATATTTTTTTAATATATAAATTTTAAATAATTTTCCTAACATATAATTAATCATATGCAACCCTGAATAATGATGAGATTGTGAAATAAACCCTTACCTCATGTTTGACATCAATCATATGTGTTCAAAGATAACTTTTAATAAATATATATTTATTATAAATATATTATAGAATCATACTAATAATATATATAACTAAATGTATGATTTATATATAATCTTTTATCACATTTTTATTAATAATTATCAGTTAAAATCATTGTTTCATGTAATAAATAAATCATTCTTATATATGTTTTCATTTGACAGTTTCGGTGATTTTACTTTTATCCTGTTTCCATAATATCCCAAATTTTACCCATGACATAAATTTCATATATATTAATTATATATTTATTTATAGTAATCTATAAATTGTAGATATATTAAAATGAATTAAACCATTGATGGTGTTGTCATTCCTTACATTCTCATGAATTTTGTTCCCACTTTCCAACTGATTGGATGGAATAAAGGTAAATATTAAATAAAAATTAAAAAATAATTATTATATAATATATATAATATATATTACTTAAATATTTTCTTATTACCATCCATTAAAAATAGAAATTAAAAAAACACATCACTTCATAGAGGTTCTTGTCCACACTTATTCACAAGCAACGTTATTATTTTCAAAAATATTTTAATGTAAGAAGTTAAAAGTGATATTTTATTTAAATAAGTGATATTATATATTAATTATCATATATAATATTTAAATTCTTTATAATAACCGTACATTAAATAAGTTATCAGAAAATAATTTGTATCACTATATAGAGATGGTAAGCCATATGTAAACACTAGAAATACATTCATATTAAATTTGATGGCAAATATGATGGATAAATCTGATTTCATAATCATAGAAAAAAATTAGGTATATTTATGATAATAAATTTATAATTTTATGATAAATATAACACATTAATATGATGAAAATATGATTTAAAAATAATGTGATCGGTTTAGGTAATTTCATCTTCTTTAAAAGAAATCCTTTTGATATTCTCTTTAGGACCCATGGGTTGTTATTATGGGAGAAGAAAACCAATAGAATATGGATAAGGAATTTTAGAAGTGAAATGGTTCTGGATTGGTAAATTTATGTTTCTAAATGAATTGAAAATAATGTAAGGAATGGGTGTCCATTTATAGTGGGAGGAAAGGACACAGATAGAATTACAAAAATGATTTTAATATAACTAATTCATTCTCAATAAAAAAATCTTCCAAATGTCTATAGGTTTTAATATAAGGTTATATATGGTTTAAATCTCATCAAAAAAATAAAATTTGGAAAGTTTAATGTTTTATCTTAAGGAATTCCTTTTTTGATTCACCCCTAGCTAACTACTTAATCCGTAACCATGGTAACTAATTTTTCATTCATAAGGGGTTATAATTTCACATATAAGGAAACAATTAGCTCATAAAGGCTCATGTAATTATATAATAAACTATATTATAACCCTATTTCATATTTTATTATTTTAATTATTTTTAAATATTTTAATAAAATGTTATTTTCTTAAAATATCATTATTACCATTTATTAAACTATTCATTTTACATGAGATCAAATACATCAAAAAATTTATTAATTTGAATAAGAACCATAAATATATCCCTATTATGTTATATATATCTAGGATTAATATATATTAATAAAACAACTAAATATTATTACTTTTAATATTTTTAAAATCATAAATTTTATTTTTCAATTAATTGAATAAATAATGTGTTAGAGTTTCATAAGAATTAAAGGTAATTATATAATACCTAAAAATTATAGATAAATTACCAGTTGAAGATAATTTTATTATTAAAAAATAGTTTTTATTCATTAACCACTAGATTTTATACCTATGTGATCACATAAGAGATATTTTAAAGTAATAGATTGATATTTTGTATTTTTCATTGATTTAAAATTATATGGGTAATTTGCAAAGAATATTGTCCCCGAAAAATTTGAATTTTGATTCGAAGAAGATGTCGGTTGAGTTAAATTAATCCAATAAGAATTTTGAATAGAAATGGTGGTGTTAACACTTTGTTTTGACCTACATTATCTGGATTTACCCTCTACCTTGGTAAAAATGTTATCATAAATACTATTTAGAATGAATAAATATAAAAGAAACCTATTTAAAAAATTTAAACCTCCTAATTTAAAATATCAACTCCATTTTGAAAAATAAAATTATTATATTTCATTGAAATTAATTTTTATAACAAATTCAAAAAACATGAGGAAACAACGTTTTAGAAAGTAAGTTTTTTTAATACAACTAGATTTATTATTATCAAATTCCATGAAAAATATGTGATTAATTATAAAAATATTTATTTAAAATATTATATATAAATTTTCTTAAAATCACTCACCAATAGTGGTTAATTTAATATTTTATGATTAGAATAAATTTTACATAAAAACATCTTTCATAAAAACATATGATTTACATTGAAATGATTTTTATTATCTTTTATAATCAATTGAAAACTAATGAATTTGTTTTATATGTGTGTAATCCATGTAATTATAATATTTTTTTAGTGTTTTCAAAACCCACATACATAATTACTAGGTTATAATAATATATTATATTATTGTCTATTTTGACTCAGGGTTTTTGTGTATTATAAGCTATCAAAAAGATTAAATTTATTTAAAAAGAAATATATAATAAAATATAATGGTGTAACATTATACCCCCATTAAGAAAATTTTCTTACCAAAAATATCATTAATCCAAAATAAATAAATTAGGATATCTCTTCCTCATGAAATCCTCGGGTTCCAACATTGCTTCTTCATATTTATAATTCCTTGTGAAAAAATTTACCAGTTGAGTAATCAGGTTCTGTATCAATTTGCCTCTATGACACAATATTTTCACTGGAGGTTCATCATAGGAAAGATCATTATCTAATGGTACAACCTCTGAGTTTTCTACTTTTTTTTGGATTCAGTACGTACTTCCTTATGAGTGATACATGGAAAACTTCATGAACATGAGAGATAATTGGTGGTATTTTAAAGCGATAAGATACTATACCTACATGATCACAAATATCAAAAGTAAAAATATTCATGGGGATCCACATTACCTTTCATATTGTTTGAATATCTACATACATGGTGAAATAAATAGAAATTACTTCTTACTAACTTCTAATTATAAATCACATCGATGATTGTTACAATAACATTTATGTTGACTCTGAGCTTATTTGATGTGTTATTGGATGTATATAAATGTATTTTCCATTTTTTCATCTTATTTGGGTCCCAATAGAATTATTTCCACAACATCATCCTAGTTGGTTGTGGTGATACACTTTTTCCCATATAAGTCTTCACAAAGAGCCATCTAAATTCTCATATTAAAGATAATTTTGTAATAAAACATGATCAAGTGAAGGTTTTGATCCCTAACACCATTGGATTTCATAGAAAAAAATATTATAGTTATTTAATGGTTATATTAGACTGAACATATGTCTAATGTAGATACACCATAATGAAATTTATCTATGAATCTGGATCCTACATAAGACTTTTCCTAAACATGAAGGTAAACATATGATCTCGATATGATATAAAAATTTTGGATACACCATAAAACTATACAACACCATTAATGTATATTATGAAAATATGAGAAAGATATAACTCTAATATACTATCCATGAATGTTTCTACCTTTATAAAATGATTGGATGCAACCCAAATAGAATTACAAAAATTTTGAAGTCTTGGTGAGTCTGATGAAAAAATACATGGTGTTGTTTTCCAATTTCTATTCTGTTATGGGAAATGGTTTTAGAATTATGTATCTCAGCCTTAACATGATGACATATCATTAATAATAATACATACCATGTAATATTACTCATAATATATTGACTCAATAAATACTATTTTTATCTCTATAAATATTTATACATCCATGATGAATATTGAATGAAGAACTATGAGCCTCATCCATCAACTCCTATTACAAGTCTATTTTTGATGGGTTGCATACTAATTTCCAAAACACTATCATTATAGAATAATTATTTTTAAAAATATGAACTTTATTAATCCTTATTTTTTAATTCAATAACTCCTTTTTATGACTTCAAAATACATTCATGGAAATATGGTTGAATATTCATCTGAGAAAGATATTATATTTTCCCTTTCCTAAGGATTTCAATATCTATATTCCAAAAATCCAAAATATAAGATCACAATAAATTATAAACATGGAAAACCATGAATGGTCTTTTTAACTGAGTTCATCATCCACCTTTTTTACCTTCCTAGGGTGGTAATGAACTGATTAATCATAACTCTAAACATCTTCTTTGGAGAAAAGTTAACTCATTCTGTGTAAATATATACTTCAATATTTTAGGATCAATATAAATTTCACACATTCCACAATTATTATAATTCCTATACATCTTCTATGAAATAAATAATTCTTCTTACTTCAAATCTTGATTTGAGAAATTTTCCTTAAGAACCGTAAATTGTAGTGAGGAATAATATATCACTATGTCAATCTGTATGAGGATGCATCCCTATTCGTTCATTAATGCATCACTATAGATGAAAAATACATCTCCACTATATGGTAGTTTAAGGAAAGGTTCACTAAAAACCTTTAATTAATTTCATTGAAACTTTATTCACATTTAACTTTTCACTAGAACATAGCCCCCTTATGAGTAGACTTGGTGAGTTGATTAAATAATTGTGAGAAATTTCACACAAATCATCGATAATATCAATCCCACCCAAACAATCTATGAATTTAGATTTATTTTTTTTTGTCTAGAAAATTTTTCAATAATAATTATCTTTTATGTATTCACTTAAATACCCTATATTGAGATTATATTTCCCCAAAATGATACATTTTTTACAAAAAATTCACACTTGGTAAATTTAGTATAAAATTTTCCAACCATAGGGTATTCAACACAATCCTCACATGTTTTTCATGCTCATAGATGATTTTTTAATATGTGAAAATATATTAAAAAATGAATAAAAACATAATCATGGTAATATATAAAGATTCATTAAATATACTACATGAAGATATTAAGATATTTGGTAAGTCCAAATGGAATTACTTTGAATACATCATTACCATTCCTAATATGGAAGGTCTTATTGGGTATATCCTACTTCATGAGTCATTATTTATGATATATTTATCAAATATAAATCTTTTATAAATATAGAGTTCTTATTAATTGATAAAATGGATCATCTATAAGGGGTATAATATACTTTTTCTTTATAGTAATTTTTTTATGTTATTCATAATCAATGAAAAGGCTCATTGAATCATTGTTCTTCTTAATAAAATAAATAGGCACATACCATGGAGATTAACTTTGAAGAATGAGTCCATTTTATACATTATCATTGATTTCATCTTACATTTCTGCAACTCAATAGGGTAAATTATGTATGGGGTATTTGAAATAGGTATATCATAAGGTATGCGTGTAATTAGAAACTCATCTTCAGGATTAGGGGGAAGACTAGAAAAGTTATCAAGAAGCACCTCAACATATTTTACAAAAATTGGCGCATTTTCACAATAGTGTTTCAGTCAAAGTATTTTAGATAAACATCCCTCATGAATATGAAGAAAAATACTTTTGATGGGTATAATTTATATCGGGTTATTAGGTTTATATTATCACTAATAGATGAAATATAGATGATTCTGAATATAAAATGTAACATACATTATTTTAAAATTGATATTGGATCATATACTAGGAGATCAAATCCATGCCCAAAGTTACATTAAACCCAAATATAGGAATAATGATAATATTCTAAGGAAGAACCATCCCATGAAATTCTATCAGAGAGGAGTTCATAGACTTGAGATTAAGTCAACCTATATTTATTAGTATTCACCACCAACTCAATATCTAATCGTTATGGATTAAAATTAACATTATTAGAGTCATTTTATATTATAACAAATTAAAATAACTAAGAAAAAGTAATATACTTTAATATTTGACGGTACCTGTCGCCACCAAAAATTCTTTTTTCTATCCTTAATCCATTTATAAAACCAAAATGGTTAGCATAACCATCATGAACCCTAGATGGAAATCATAAAATTGTAAATTATAATTTCTAATCACATAAACTAAATTGAAAATATATCCATCCAAAATATGAAAATAATAAAATTTGATTTATTGATAATGTTTTTAAATAATAAAAAAACATTTATCTATTTCAAAATGTTTTGTAAGAAAAATTTCAATTAACATAAGAATATACCTTAATAGTGTGAGATTGGGTGTATAGTAAGAGTATATTCATTGTGAACCTGAATGATTGGTCATGATGTACTTAACATGCTCTTTTACTGAATTATGACTGAAAGATGAATCTGTTCCAAAACCAAATCTTCCTATATTATCCAAACAGGGGTAAATTTCAAAGAATCAAAATAATATAAACCTTTCCAAAATTTTAGTATGGTGTCCTATAGTAAGAATTATCCTCATAGTCAATCATTGGGTTATATTTAATAATCAATTTTTTTTACTGAATATATCTTCCAAGGTTTCTATTAAACATTATGTGATACCAAATGTAAATATCATGATTATAATATGCTAGATCCTATGATCACATTATTACAATGGTATTAAATACTTGAAATCACATCCCAAAGTACTGAATAGTGAACTATTATTGGGGAACTAGATACATACTTCAATCCCAAATACCATTTGAAAACATAAAATTAGAATTAGTTTTTTATTGGGATAATCATTATCCCCTATAGAATATATTTTTATAAGAATCATTATACATTTACTGTCATCATGGGTAATTTAAAAAGAATAAATGGGTTATCTAAAATTGTCATTAAGGGAGTGTGTACAATGGAAGATAAATAAGGCCAAAAATATAAGTAAAATATAAAATTTTAAAATAATGACATATTTATAATAACATGAGTATGAAAAAATTCATGGTAGATAAAAATTATTCAAATAATATCCTTGAAATAGATAATTAATTTTATAGTATTATAATTCATAATGTTGAATATCAAAAAAATTCCATCGATTCCTAGTGTAAAGACAACTAAAAATACATTCATTGCCTATTACAAATTAATATAGTTAAATGGGTAAGGAATCCTCAAAAAACCCAATATATATTTTTTTATGATTCTTATATTTTCATTTAGGGGATATGTAATTATAATACTCTATATTCTCTTAATAAGTCCAATTAATTTTTCATATGAATAAATAATATAACTTAATTAATAAGCCTTAAAATCAATAATTGTCAATATTGGAAGAAATATCATACATAATAGCAATAATTTCCCCATTTGATATAGCATTAAAAAATCCCTATAGTTTTTTAGGATGGTATAATATGTTTAAGAACATATAGAAGTTTATTATTTTTAATAAATAATGTTGACATATATGAAGATACTTTCAAAATATTACATGATTATTTCTTGAGAAAATACTCGTTTCACATTAAAAACAATTAGTAAAATCTAATATTTTTACAATTATTAAGGAATTAAATATATTTAAAAACATTCAAAAAATTTAAAACATTATTCAAATAAATGAGTGATCATGATGATATGATATACTATTCATGTATTGTAATTAGAAAAACACCTTCCACAATTTTGAAAAAGGGCCCAAAAGTAACACTTATTGAAAATGATAAGAAGATTATATTTAACCGATTTAATAAAAATAAAAATATGTAATAATTTATTTAATAAATTATTTAATATTTTTTATTATATAATTCGATAAATATTATGGAAAATATAGGCATAAAAAGGAATTATTCTTGATAGTGTAGAAAAACATGGTCAGTTTTACTTAATAACATTATTTCCATATCGTGATTACATAAAGAATAAAAAATGAAAGGAAAAATATTAATTTATATAAATAGCCTAAGGATACTAAAATATATTTTTTTGAAGATTTAATGATCAAATAATTCTCCTATAGAATACTTAAAAATAATAAATCCCAAAAAATAATGAGATTTTAAAATAAACTCTTACCTCATCATTGAATTACATTATATCTACCTCAACTTAATATATAATAAATAAAGATTTCTTATATATCTATTCCAGAACCATACTAATATATATCATATTTTACATTATTTACTTATAACCTTTTATCATGAGGTTGTTAATAATTGTTTCTTAAAAATACATTTCCAGGTATTAGATTTTTCATTTTTTTGTATGTTTTGGTTTGGTAGATTAAATAATTTTAATTTTATAATGGTTAAATAAACTAATAAATGTTTTCCATGTTATATATATAATATATATTTATTAAATATGTATTTAAAATAATACATAAATCAAGCATATTGGAAAATTAATTACACCATTCTGGGAAAAGATAGGTTGTATATATACATTAACATTGTTTTCTCTTTTAAGATGATAGATTGAACATATAGTGTATAATAATTAACCATTATATAATAATTATTATATGATAAACATAATTTATATTATAGAGACTGAAATATCTCATATATAGATATTATATTTTTTAGATGAATATTTATTATGTTATACAAATACAAGTCTGAGGAACATAATTGTATAATGCCATTGGAATCGTGGAAGCAAAAACAATGGGTTTATAAACATGATACATCATCTCCCACAATGATCATAAGAATTATAACCCTTCTTATACATTCACACATAATACCATTCGTTATATATTGGGAAAAGGAAACAAAATAAAGGGTGATTTTGATATGATCCATAAGTGTAAACAAGTGAGATATTAGTGTAACATGAGGACATAGTTATGAGAACATGGGAATAAAATTTTAAGAAAATTTATTATATGTAATATATGGTAAACCTGATCCATGGAATAAATATTTTCAGTACATAAAACCTGAATCATAATGGAATCAAAGAACATGGGACATGAGAGGATAAAATTGGCCTATGATATAGATTTGAGCCATACATATAAAAATAAAAAACTTATGTTGGGGTTATCCACCCAGAAATTACATGATATTCCAAGGTTAAACACCCATTTATATTATTCGGGCATAGTATAACCTCTTGTAAAACCTATTTTAGGATTGGGTTAACCAGATGTGTACACTCATTCAGTCTTTGGATAAACTCTCATATACCCTTTGAGATATTATTACATTAATCATTACCCAATGAATTAGGGGAAGATGTATTCAAACTATCACATAATCTATACATTTTTGTGCCATAAAAACATATGAAAGTTATTATAAAAGAACCAATAAAATGAAATGGGATTCATAATAATTTCATCTTACCTTAACCCATGATAAAAAAATAGGATTCATAATAATTTCATTAATGTAAACTATTCTGAATAATAACAAGAATGGTATAATTGGATCATATACCTAGTAAATAATAAGGAACATCAAAAGATGTCATCTTAGATGGAAAATAAATTTTAAAGGAAAATACGAACGTATATTAAGAAAAATAACCTTTCTATAAAAAGAAAATTTTAAAAAAAATCATAAAACAATTATAGAATAAATTTATTGAAAATAATATTTTAAAATTATGATGAAATTTATAAAAATGTTAATGGTCATGACAGCATGAAATGTCATACACATTAAAATGAATATTCCACTGACATTTTTGGTAAAAGTAAAATGGGCCATTTATTGAAAACGATCAGAAGGATCTATGTAAGAAAAGTTTACATAAAATGTAAAATTATTTTTAAAATGAATTTAACCAATCCCAATGGAAAATTTAAAAAAAAAATTTATTTTTTAAGAAAATATGAATATTTTTGGAATATATTTTTCTACCAAAGTGAAAAATATTATTGATTTTCTTTAAAAACATTGTTTTGGAATCACGAGTTTACGTAGATAGTAAATGAATGGAAAACAATTATTTTAATATAAATAACCATAGAATAATAAATTTTAGGAGTTTATTGAGATATATATAACAATATTTTATTATATGGATAATACATATGAAAAATTACGGGTAAATGATGAAATTATGTCATTAAACCATTAATACTTTGGTAACATTGAATGTTAATCCCCATGAAGTTATAACATTAAATTCAAATCAAAATATAATGAGAATATATAAATTCATGATATTACACATAAAAGGGGATTTATATATTCTATATAAATTAGTATTTGTTTATAATAAAAAATATATACCAAAGAAGACAAATCGAGAAAAAATATATGTTACCCTAAGTCTCGACATCCTTCTTACATGTTGAAACCTACTGTAAAATAAATATAATATTATTAAAAATATATTAAACAACACTTATTATATATACCATACCATATATGATTTAATTAATAATAATTATGAATCTTTTATTAACAATCGAATGACAACATCACATTTTGGGCAATAACTACATTGTTTTTCATGTATGTTTTGATTTGTTAATTTCAGTTCTATTAAATAGATAAATTTTCCCTAATATCCAAAATGTTAACCCTTATATAAATATAATATATATTCATTATATTATATTTATAGTAATTCATAAAATTTGTAGATAGAAAATGAAATTCACTATTCATGGAGATAGTATGCGGTACAAACACATGAACACTATTTCCATTTCTTCTATGTATAAAATGAAAAAAATTTAAACAATATATTACCTTCATTGAATAATTTTAATGACATATATGTCATATATATTCATTAAATTCACCCTAATTACCTTCAATAAATATTATTAGTGAAAAGGAATCACATCGCTTTGTGAGGTAGTAGTTCACTATAAAAATGAATGCCATCATAATATCCCACCCATTAAATGGAAATTATGAATGAATAAGTGATATAATAACTTCAAATGTATAATTACATTAAATATATCATATTTATTCATTTAATCATTCATTATTACCATCCAAAAATTATAAATGTAAAATGTATCACATTGGTTCAGTAAGTGGTAGTCTGTCATGCACACTATCAACATTATTATTTTGCAATAGGTTGGAAGATAAAATGTAAATGTTGAATTATAATACCATATGTATAAAATTATCAATAACCTAATATAAAAATTAAATCTATCATTATATCCATACACGATAGTTGGTGATGGAAAACATATAACATTGGTTTGGAAAAGGTTTTTCCTCCATGCACACAATTGATGGTTTCATTTCACATTTGATGGAATATGAGATAGATATAAGTTTTAAAATTAACATAATATCATCACAATATAAGGTAGATAAATTTTTAATTATATCATTATAATTGATGATTAATTTATGGATTTATAAGAATACGTTCAACAAAAATTCATAGTTTTAATATTTACCACTTCTTTAGAAAACCATTTTAGGTTTAATATAAATACTAATAGATTTTATTTTTAATATATCTCTAGAATATATTATGTGGTGATGGAATTATCAAATATATTTGGGAAGGTATTAAGAAATCCAAATGGTTTTGAAAATTTAAAGTGGAGAGGAGTGTGGGTGGACTTTTATATTAGGGGGAGTGGAGAGACATTTATTTTCTGGATAGAATAGATTTTATTCATGTTTTTAATATAAAAATTTTAATAAAATGGTTTTTCTGTTACGTATGTATCCTATATATTTCAATATGTTACTTTGTTTTGGATCTATTATGGATTTAAAATGAGGTCACATGATTTTCAAGGTTATCAAAGTCTTGTTTGGATCACATATCCCAACATTTTGGAGAAGTATATTGGGCCACATGGTTATTAGAAAACATGCAAGACAGGCCATTCAATTACTTCTAACTTTGTGGGGATGGATATAGGGTAGAAGGATGTTTCATAGTTTGAGAAAATGGTGCAGCCAGGGGTGCACACCCAAAAACAATGTATTTTTTGTTTGGAAAAGAGGAATTTTTTTATTAGTTCATGGTTTCTTACATTGTGAGGCCTAACAGTTTTTACCACCTAGAAGTATAACCATGATCATGGTTGGAGCATGGTTTAAAAACCCATGTGGCCAAACCATATGATCTTATTTTAATAGGTAAAATAAATAAAATTCCCTTAATAATTTATAATCATAAAAACCTTCATCCATTCTTCTTTCTAGTGGATAGAAGACCTTCATTTCTCACATTTGAGCCCTCAAACACCCCTCTTCATAGGTTTAGATTCTATTCATTCTTCTAAAGTCCATTTTGATCCTCATTCATCTTGTTGAATGCACATCGGTAAGTAATCTTTTCAGATTGTGACATTTTTCATTTTTCCTTCCCTATATGACACTATTTTCATACATCCTGATATGCAATACTATTAGGGTGTTGATCTATTATTAAAATTTCTTATAATCTATTCCAAAATAAAGGTTCTATTATATTGGGAGTGGGTTGTGGGATAGATGTCGGTTGCCTATGAATTGTCACTCAAGTATCACAATTATATAACCTGCCTTCATTTTAGGCATACTAATTTCATTAAGGTATATTATTAAATATTTATTTTATTCTTATAATCATTATGTGCATATTTTATATCATTGTTCATAATTATTCATTTTTCGTTAGAGGATGGAACCTCAAAACCATTCACCACATTAATGGTGTGTTCCCTTTTATGCCTTTAGTGTATTGTTATGAGTGTCTCACCATCATTTGATTGTTCTATCACCTGACACATCTAAGGTAAGTGTTATTATGTTATCAATGAATCTTTTATTTCTAAATGGATAAAATATTCATTGTTTTCAATTGAACCTTATAAGGTAAGTGTTTCAAAATAAACACTAAATATGTAAATGGTTAAATGGCATGTAGACATATAGATATCACTTTTCATAGAGACATTATAATTTAATTTCATATGGTTTCATTTCCTTATCCTACCTTGTCATATATATGAAAGGTAAAGTAATTAACCAAAAAATTAAGCATGGAACTAATGTAACAAATGGTTTCATGTCTTATTTATCATTTCCACTTAGTATGAAAGGTAATGGAATGAACCAATTGAATTATAAAATGGAATGAGTAATACATAACCTTTATTAATGAATAATTTTATTAAAAGGTTCGTATTCTATATGGACTTATTCATCGTTATAGTAGTGGTCAGAATTGATCCATCCTTGTATTCCCAAGGTAATTCCTAGAGAACTCAAATGATTCCATTCTGATTCATGGATCTAGTTACTAAGGGAGATACCCACCTTGGAACATTGACCATGCATACTAGAAGATTCCCAAATTGAAATCATAGGTCCAATCACTATATCATGGATATTAGGATGACTTGAATATACTCCTGGGGTTTGTCTTTATATCTTCAAACATGTGGATCCATGGATTCACTCCATAGGGCCTAGTCAGGATCAACCTATTTGACCTTGTAAAAGATCATTGTACTTAGTTATAATACATAATAGTGTATGGAATTGGGTGTTAGACCCCACATATCTAAGAATTATGTTATTACTAGGTCATCTAGACCCATGAAGTCAAGGATTACATGGTTATTACCATGGATCATTTTTTAATATTATCATCTTTATAGAATGACTTGTTATGTCATGGATCCTTTATTATTATTATCATGATATATTTTTAGTGATTCTTACACCTCACGTGAATTATAGATATAAATAAAATTCAAGAAAATTAATTATATGATCTTATTATTATATTCATTTCTAGATAATGATTAATCATGTATAAGTTATTTAATTAAAATTAATTCAAATTTATATATACCTGTATAATATTAGTATATATTTGCATATTTGATGGTATAGATGATGTTGTTGGTGGCCTACTTAGACTTATGTCACAGCTTATCTTGTCCTCCACTTCTACCCAAATAAACTATATGTATGAAAGTGTTGATAAGATAAAGTGTCCTAGATTTTAATTATGATATTTCTTTTGTTATTAGGATAGATATTGGTATAATATGACCAGGAGAGTGCTTGGGTTGTAGGATAGTTTTTTACTCTTTTTGATTCTATTAAATAGCTTGTATTATCTGCATCCATGTATACATATTTTCCAGTTTTATAGAGACTTTCCATAAACTATCATCATTTTTATATGAATCAATTTCCAACTTATGGTTATTATATTCATTTTATGAGATTTCAATTATTTATAACATCTTTTTCTATGTTATTCATTGATATTAATCATTCAAAACAATTGGTTACTAGTAGATTTGTTATACATTCAATTTTTTATAGGGCATATATTTACATGTTCTTATTATATTATTTTTCATTACTTATCCATTTTCTTGGACTCTAATAAGAAGGTGTAGTACCTCCATATACACACCTTATTCCCTTGATTCTAGTAACCATCATCTAAAATATGGGGAGGCATACATGAGGCTATGTGTCTAACTAGGTTCGGGGAACCTATTTAGTGGGTTCCATGTCTAAGATGTCACATAGTCATATTATAGAATTTTAATTTCATGGTTTCCTATTTTGAGACAATATAAAAAGATTAGTAATTCTTATTACTTGGTTTTAATATCTTCTTGGGTGTATCTCACCCATGTTCAGGGTAAATTCCTAGACGGATGAAGCAAATAAAACTATTATTCGGTAATTTTCTTATTGTAGTTGATAAAAATTAATCATTGGGGGGCACACATGCTATGTTATTATTATTATTATTATCATGATTTAGGATTCCATTTTTCTTCATCCTAATGATATAAGGGAAAAGAAGTTAATCATGCATCCATATAGGAACCTAGAAATCATATTCCATGAATATTCCATGCCATATAGGTGAATTTAATATCAATGATTTTCCTATATTTCTTCTTATTGTTTAGTGATCCATTATTACTATATATGTATATGATCCTAAAATTTTACTATATAGTTGGGAATTGACAATTTTAAGTGTCAAAATAAATCTAGATAGTGTTTTCTTGTATTGGTTGATGATGGAATATTAAATAACTGGTTTCTACAGATGTCAGCTATGTACATTATGTTACATGAGGTACTATATGGTTCTGATTATGTGATTGATAATTTCAATTTAGGATTTGTATGATACCTCATTGATTTCAAAGGGAAATTTATTAAGTCAACTCATAGTATATCATCAATAATATTGTAATTCCGAATATAAATGAGTTTTAATAGAAATAAATGTGTGTTGATTTTAATGATAAGGTGTATGGGACTTTATTCACTAGGAATTAAGATCAAGTATAATCAAACATTTTTATATATATATATAAGAAAATATAAAACTAATATTTAATAAATGATGTAAAAGAAATGGTTTCCAGAAAATTAAGAGGAAAAAATTTATTAAACCTTTACCTATTTAAGCTATATAAACCAAACATGAACACATATTAATACTATATCCTTCTAAGTGGGTATTTTGGTAGTACATAGGGTAGTGATCCCTTATTTTTATTAGCTTCTTACTCAATTTCTTCAATCTATAACTAAATCATAATCATTGGTGTGTGCTTGTAATTTATAGAGCTACTCCACCATGATGCCCTTCTATTGTTGTCATGATGGAGGTGGTGACCATGCTAAAGAGATGGTGGTACCTAAGCCACCAGTCTTACAACCAAGAGTTAATATTTTAGCACCACCTACTATATCAGATATGAGAATAGAAGCTCATATTTGTTTATGGTTTTATATGTCTATGGATGTCCATGCATGGTGCTCTATGACCTGCACCTACCATGGTGGATCTGAATCTTGAGTTCCAAGAGGATCCCCCACCCACATTTTTAGGGGATGGAGGAACACAAGCTACCAAGTCTTGGATAGAAGAAAATATATCTATATTTTAACATTTTTAGGTTCCTTTGGAGATTAGTTTCAAGCTTTCCACCAACATTCTAATTTATTTGACCAAGCGTTGGTGGGACGTGATTACTCAGGATGGTCGTTATCAGCGCATGGGCAAGGATGACTTTGGAATAGCCTTCAATGATTGCATCATTCCGTAAATGTTGATATCTATCCAAGAGATATTTTCCATTCGAATGTAGGTGGTTACTATGTCTGTTATAGAATATTTAGTGTGTTTTAAAAAGATGCATCACTTTTAATGGATTCTATCTATTGATGGGCTATCATATGCTAGATTTTTTTGAGGATGGGTTTCAGTATTCCATCCATGCCCAGTTGAATTCCATTCACCAAACTACCTTTTCTGAGATCGTGAACCATGATATAAATAATGAGTTCTTCTTAAGGGAAGTCAGTAGTTATAGGATAATTGTTTTAGTTCTAAGGAAAGGTATTAGTTCTTCTAGTAGAAGGAACTTTACCCTTGAGGTTTCTTTTTGGAGAAGCGGCAACCATAGTATCCACAACAATAGTTCCTTTATATGGAACCGGTGTAGATGGAAGGTGAAGATGAAGGCTCAGTGTGATATAGGCCCTCTAGAGTGATGTGATTCTGGTATTATGGGGAATATTAAATCATTTTTTCGAAAATTCCATTAACTTCTAGTTGAATAAGATCATTGCTATCACCACATTCTGTAGTAGGGTCTTTTGTGCCATGTCTGATAGGATGTTGGAGGAGAAACTATAAGACATGGTTATGATAGTTCATGGCCATTTTATCTACACATTAGACTATCATCTCCAATATAGTGAACCAACTCTGGGTATTCAAACAGTACCATAGGGCTTTGGATCATGATAGTTTCATGCCTTACAGATAACACCCAAGGATCAGAGTATAGGACCACATATAGTCTGAGGTACTATTCTAGTAGCCTCCACAATTGTATCTTCATTATTTGATACATGTTATTAATAATCATTTACCTATTTATTTACCATTGAATGTATTGGGAAGAAAATTTAGTAATACATTTGTGTGATGGCCCAAGACACACTTCTGGGAGTGTGGTCAGTGGGAATACTGAATAGTAGGGACTATCCCCTTGAGTTATGTTGTTATCCATTTTATGGTACATATTTATTATCAAGGTGATAGGCTTTGATTTCATTCTAAGAATGGATTTTTTGGTTCCATTTCATTCCTATTTGGACTATTTTCATCATAGGGTGTCATTTACACCACTGTTGGGAAGAATTTATCACTACAAGGGTGAGTAGAATATCCGAGATGGAAGATCTAGACAAGAGAATCATGCATTAAGTGGACTAACACCCCAGATTTTTAGTCTCTTCATAGAGTAATAGGGAATACATATGAATGGTTTTCCTCATGTACTAGATCATTTTGGGGACCTATTTCTCTAGCTATTTTTCTATATTACCTCTTTAGAGTGAGGTATATTTTATGATTGATATCATTACATTATCATCTCTAGTTTCCATTCCTTCATATAGGATGACACCTACTAATATCCATGACATTAAGAGACAGTTGAAGGATTTAGATCCTAATGGTTTTATCTGACCCATTACTTATTCTTAGGGTTCACCCATGCCTTTCTCCAAAAAGGATGATGGTACCCTTCATTTATGTATGGATTACTGACGGTTGAACCAGCTATGGTTATGAACTGGTACCCATTTCCCATAATAAATGATATCTTTCATCATCTCTAATGACATAGGGTGTTATCAAAGATCAAACTGAGATTAGGCTACCATTTACTGTGAGTTAGGAATTCAGACATACATTTTATTTCTTTTTATACCATGAATGATCTTTAAGAGTATCTTTTTATGATTTTTCATCTTACGAATGACCCTACTGTTTATATTATTTAATGAATTTGTTTTTTCACACTTGTAATTATTCATTTGTTTTGTTCATTATGCATGACATATTGGTGTATTATCGTACTCGTAGAGACCTTTCTTAAAACATTATGATCATTTAAAATATGTTAAGAGAGTATAATATTAATATATGGTTGTTTATATTCACTTTAAGATCAAAAAAATTTCACTTTGTGGGTAGTATTATATCGTTATCAAGAGTATCTATTGAAAAATATGAGGGTGAGTCATATTGTTTCCTAGGATCATGCCTAGAACATATTTTACATATGGAGTTTCTTGTGGATAGATGTAAATTATAGTATTTTTATATTATACATATAATTTCTTTTTTCCTCATTTTGGTCATAAAAAAGAAGGTAGTGATGTTCATGTGGTTATAAGAGTGTGAAAAATTGTTTTAGAGGTTGAAAGGAAAGCTAGTGTCATCACATAATGTGATTATAATAGAGCCTAAAACATTCTATAATGAGTTCTATGAAGCATCTGGAATTGTCCTAGGTGTAGTGTTGATGCAGAAGAATATATATGTTACATATAGATCTTGATAGTTGAGTTATCATGAGAGGAATTACCCGATACACGGCCTTAAACTAGTGACAACTATTCATGCATTACACTACTGGAGAAACTATCTGATGGGGTGAGTGATTGGTGGTGTATACAAACCCCAAAAGCCTCCGAGATATCTTTACATAGTGTGACTTCAATATAAAATTCTGAAGAAGGATTTTTATACCTTTACTCCTTCATCTATGATCTTTCCTATACATATTTTAAGGGTAATGTTGTAGTGGTTTTGCTGATTCATAAGAATTAGGCACAGGCTATACATGAAGCTAGTGATGAATGAAAACTGATGTTGCTTTTCTATGAGTTTCATCTAAACATTCATGATAGTTATGAGAAGTCTTTTCTTTTAGAATTTACAGTTACTTCTATACTCTTGATAGGGTTAATAACAGGTAGTTTTTATATTTGTAAGTCTTGGTTCTCAAGGAGAGTATTGTATGTGAGGACCTGATTCTATATTGGTATTTATAAGAAGATTAAATCCTACATATTCATGGGCATCTTTGGTTTTTAAAAGACATTAGATAGTAAATTATGAAATATTCCCATGATTCTCTATGGGACGTTCATCCAAAAATTTCTAAGAAGTATCTAGATATGTGACACTGTAATTGGTGGCCTAGTATTGAACATAAGATTTCATTATTTTTCACTAGGTGTTCAACCTATTAGCAGGTGAATGTAGATAACCTATGACCTTTTGTCTTATTACATATGATTCCACTACTATAATGGAAATGGTAATATATTGATATGGATTTTTTATTTGGATTTCCAAGGTCACCTCGAGGTAGTGATGGATTTTTGGTAGGTGTGGATCAAATGGCAATAGTGGCCCATATCCTTAATATTTAGGATAAATTTTAGTTTATTTTCTGGGATGAATATATGCCTGTGAGATAATATGGATACACATGATCCCTCGTATGATCATTTAATACAGAAAACACACATTACATTAAGGTTCTATAAGGGGTTATAAGGATCTATTGGTATACAACTGCTTCTAAGAACACCTTTTCACCTTCATATTGATGATCAATTAAAATGAAGGATGTAGGTTTCAGAGGATATTATTCAATCATATATACATTATTATTTTTAGTTCATGGAAGACTCATATCCCTCTCATAGAGTTCTCCTACAAAAATTTCATTTAGGTGATGACTCATATGTCTCCCTATACGGTCGTGTATGGTAGTCTATTTTGTTCAACCATGTGATAGTTATAGGCTTTGGAGGAAGCACTATAAGATCCCCGTGTAATGCAGGATATATCAGAGTAGGTTCATATTATTAGAAATCATATGTATATTTCTCAGTATACACAAATATATTTTTCTTACCACTATTGATGACAACTGTAGTTCGAGGTCATGGATTGTGTTTTATTTAGGGTATGACCCAAGCTTGTGCATAGATGGATACATTCGAAAGGGAATATTCCACCTTGTTTTTTCAGGACAATTTAGATTCTAGATAGATTCATTCTTGTAGCCTATTGGTTTCTATTACTACATAGGTACCATTTCTTTCATGAAATCTACCATGTTTCATATTCTCATCATTATCAGGCAAACATGTTTCAAACTTTTTACCCTAATGATGTTGATAAGAATATTAATGCTTCATTTAAGGAGTATAATTTACACCTCATTGAATGTATCATGATGGATCTATGAGTTCATTCAATCCATTTAGTTTGATTTCAATAGAAGCACTATTGGGTACAAGATGAGGCTTGGGACTTGTGGGTAGAAATACGTGTTCATTTACCAAATTTATTCTAAGGAGAAGTTTTCACCCTTAAAATGTGAACTTGAGGATGTGTTCATTTAAGGGGGTAAGACTGTAAGAACCCATTTTTCTATGATGTGTGTATACGTTAAATTTCCTCATAATTATTTATTTCCAACCTATTATATATGCCTAATGCGGTCACATGAGTTTCATGGGTGTTCAGGGCTTTTTCGGATCCTATACCCCTCTTTTTTGAATTGTATTATGGGTTGAATGGTTAGTAGAAACTAAATGAGACATGAAAAATGGTTACATCTATCCATGAACAGATGGAAAGAGTAGACAAGGAGGCCACATAGTTTGAGGAAGCCATACAGCTAGGGGCACATACCCTCGAAAAATATCTCCAATGTTTAGAAGATATGGATTTAATATTTGGGTAATGGTTTATCAAATTGTGTGGCCTATCTATGCATTGTAACTTTTAAGGTATTTCCATGCATATGGATTTTTCACGGTTTGGAAAACCATGAATCCAAACTATGTGACCCTTTATTATTGATTAAAATGACTTAAATTTCTCTAATGAATTGTAATCTTACCCCTATTCATCATTTCTTCATTCTAAAAGATAGAGACCCTTCATTTCATCCACCATATCTCTCATACTCCACTATTAAAAATTTTCCATCCTATTCTTTCCTAAAATGTCCTATTCGATCCTCATTTATCTTGTTGGATGCACATAATTAAGTACTTTATTCATCTTATGCCATTCATCATTTTGAATTTCCTCAATAAAACTCTTTTAATGGGGGCTCATATGCCCAATTTTCTATAATTTGATCCTTTATTAATATTTCCATTGATATATTCCACAAAAAGGATAATAATTTATGAGGGGAGTGTTATAGGATCGAGGTAGGTGTCTTGTGACTAATCCCTCAATTCTCCCCATTTTACAAACTACCATCATTGTGTACTTGTTGGTTTTATTGGGAATTGATTATTAAATACATATTTTATTTTTATAATCAATATGCTCATATTATATAAAATTGTTCATAAATTTTCCTTGTGTTGTTGTAGGCTAGAACATCAACCCCATTAGCCCCATGTATGGTGTGCTCTCTTGTATGCCTTTAGTGGATTGTTATGACTAGTTGTTCCATTGTTCGGGTGTGAAATTACATGAAACATATAAGGTAAGTGGTATTATAAAATCAGTGGGTCCTTAATTGATATATGGGAAGAAAATTCATAGTTTTAACAAGTTCCTTATAAGGTAATTGTTTCAAATTAAACATTGAATCGTTAATGGATAAATGTAGAGTTTATGTATAGATATCACGTCTCCTAGTTAAATAATAATTGAACTGCATATTGTCTCATTTTCTCAGACCTCCTTTTCATGCCTATGAATGTTAAATAAATGAACTAAATAATTGAATATTTATCTAAAGTAATAAATGGTTCCATGTCTTATATATCCTTTCCACATAGTATGGATGGAAACAAAATAAACCAGTTGAATTATTAAATGGAATGAGTATTACGTGGGCTTGATTAATGAATGAATTAATTATAAGGTTCCTAATTCATTGTAGCTATTCATCTTTATTGCAGTGATCTGCCTTGATCTAGCCTTGTATTCCCAATGGAATGAATTAAGCACTTAGAGGATGAAATTATGATTCAAGTAAATTGTTTCCAAGGGAGATACCCACCTTGGAACATGGTCATTATCTACAAGAAAATTATATGCTTGAATTTTTATGATCTATTTTCTATATTTTAGATATTAGTATTTATTGGAGACACTTTATAGATCCAATTTGATGTCTTTAGATATATGGGGCCATGGATCCAGACCATTGGGCCTTGTTATTATTAGCTCGTTTTAAATTGGATGTGATCCTTGAAATCAGTTAAAATATTTTATAGTGTAATTCCATAAGGTATTCCACTTGGATTACACTCAGACCACTTATACCAAGGTTATATGTTATTGCTAAGTTGGATAAACCCCTAAGGATATGGACTCCTTTGTTATTATATTGGATCCTTTTTAATATTATCATCATTATATGATGCATGGTTATATCTTGGATCATATCATTATCATCATGATTTATTGTTAGTTCTATTTACACCTCAAGTGACTTATTCATATTAAATGAACTTAAATAAATAAGTTAAATGGTCTCATGTTCAAAGACATTTCTAGTTGAGGATAAATAAGCTAATAGTTCTTTATAAGAAATTTCATTACATTTATATTTATATATATATATATACTTATACACTGCTAGTTTATACCCACATGTAGAATGGTGTAAACTCTGTTGGTGGGGGCCTACTAAGATTTATCTCACACCCAATCATTATCTTCACTGGTACTCTGTAAGAATATATGTATGAAGTTATTGATAAGGGGAAGAATCCTTCCTTGGATACCTGGACATTCTTTCTTTATTAGGATGGATCATTCTAGTAGATGGCTAGGAAATCACTCATGATACTAGATGTTTTTTTAATTCTTTTTTATATCATATGTCGTACGCTGGCATGTATACATGTTTTCAGTTTTATAGAGACATTAGAAACATTATCATAATTTTTTATATGATTCATTTAATTGATTTTGGTCATCATATTCACCTTTTTAGTTTTATATTATTAATTTCTTCTTTCCCTGAGTTATTCATTGATATCATTCTTCTGCAATGGTGGGTTATTGGAACAACCGTTATAGCATCTGTTTCCATTATTACACTTATTTAGATATGTTTCCCCTATTTATTTATTATTATCTATCCATTGTGCTCCACTCTAACTTGAGGTCATAGTCTCCCCATAGAAACTTCATAGTCCCTCACTTCTAGTCGGAAGCCTCTAGTGTACAGGGAGACTTTCTTGAGCCTATGTGGATAATTGGGATTTGGACACCCGGTAAGTGGTTTCTAGGCCTAGGAAGTCACAACCATAATGTAAAAAATATTCATTCATGATCCTTAGATTCTATATGGTTGATATATGTCTTGGAAATGGGGTTTTGAAAAGTTTCTATGTTATTTTTACCCCATATCATTATGGTTTAACCCTTAGTAAATATATGTTCGCCTTAATTATGGAAATTAATTTTTACTATCAAATTTGAATGAAAATTATTTCCAAATTATTATACAATATAGATATAGAAGATCCCAAATATAGAATCCAGTTTTTTCAAATTACATTCATATAAGGTAAATATTTTAGTTTTAAATTTATCCTTAATATGTGATAATAAATCAATTTTCCAAGAAAAAAAGTTGAAATGTTTAATAAAAATTATACCAAAATTAAATTTGAAATTGATTTAAATGAACAAAATTGTATTAATAATTATATAATAGAACTAATAATACTTATAATATAATATTAAATTAATTTTATCATGTATATTATTTGTATTAAAATTTTATTTTTAATAAAAATTAATATTTTAACTAATCACAAAAAATTATTTGTCCGGAAAAAAAATCATTCCATGATAATTATGAAATTATAATTTATAAATGTGGTTCAATTTTTTAAAATTAATTTTGTTAAAGTAGAAAATTTTAATTTTGATATAACTATGAAATTGTTTACCAAACTATTTTTTATAAAAAAATACAGTTATATATATATAATCAGATTTATTCTTATCTCATTCCTAGAAAACACATCAGATGAATGCTAAAAAATTTATTGAATATATAAGATATAAATTTCTTCAAAATCATTCAAAAAGTTATTTATTAAATTTAATGAGATAAAACATTTTTTTCACATATTTTTTTCAGATATATATTTTATATATTTTAAAATTCCTTTTAATTTACATGTGTTTATAATTTCCCACCAAATAATTAATTTTATATATTGGTGTAAACCATATATTTTCATATTTTATTTAATTATATTCATACCATCCATTCCAATAGGTAACTACCATATTAAATAATAATATTTTATTATTGTGTCTCATTTCATAAATACTCGATACTAAGGGTAACACAAGAAATCAAATAATTTATATTTATTTGAAAATGCACTTCATAAAATCTCATGGTTTTACTTTTTACCCCCACTAAAATTAATTTCTCCCCCTAAATTTTTTAATTTACTAAAAAAAATAAGGAAATTTTTTATCATTACATCATCATGTTCCCATGTAGTTTCATCAAGAAGGGGGTTTAACCAAAAAACATCAATTGGGTGTATTTATTTTTTTCTAAAGAAAATTTTCCCTACAATAAATAATTTCCACCTATTATTCCAAAAAATAATGAACATGGTCTAATGGTATGACCTCTGAGATCATTACATGTTTTAGATAATATTTTTACCTCCTCAAAGTGATATACATGAAATACATCATTGACATGGGAGTGTTTCAGTGCATATGATAAATGATAGGATAGAGTACCTATATGATCAAAACTTTTATAGGGATTGATATACCTAGGGCTTAGTTTTCAGTACATTATTCCATGAATCAATTTTATAGTAACTTTCCATCATTAACTTCATATTCAATGTTACGTAGATTATTTTCAACATAACATTTCAATCGAATTTGAGCTATCATTATTTTTTGTTGAATGTATGTAACATTCTCTATAGTTTTTTCATCCAACTTTGATGCTAATATATTTATTTCCCAACTTCATCCTCGTACATTATATTTAAACACATTTTTCCACATATGTATTTATATGGATCCATTTTAATTCTTGATTAAAATATATTATTCTAAGAAAACATAACTATAGGAATGTGTTAATCCCAACCCTGTAGAAATCCAAAGAATAAGTTCTTATATTATCCTATTGGGT
Organism: Viscum album; assembly: GCA_963277665.1. NCBI lineage: Eukaryota > Viridiplantae > Streptophyta > Magnoliopsida > Santalales > Viscaceae > Viscum > Viscum album. The sequence continues at coordinate 70,266,468 of OY728156.1, read as the reverse complement.
TAGAATTTTTGTATCATACTAAGCATATGACTGAGGATGAAACAAAATATTTTAATTAAAATCTTTTTCAAGAGTGTTGCGAATATATCTGTAGAAATTTAAGGTAAATCTCATATTAAGATTAGATGCAATAATTTGGTACGACATGAAGCTTTACCAATTTCTTAATGTATATCTTTGTAAGCTCATTCATAGATAAATATTCACTTATATTGATAATGTGTGATAAGGTTATAATTTTATCAACTATTAACAATATATAATTATTCCCTTTAGATGTTTTGAGGAGTCTAACAACAAAACCATTTGTAATATTTTCCCATTTCTATTCAGGAATGGAAAATTATTTGTGAATCGCCTTAAACATTTGACCCTCAACCATAACATAAGGCCATAAAAAACATAGAGATAGATACGAAGTAATATTTCACTTCATGTTGTCTCAATATAATAACTCTTTAACATAATCATGTGGTAGGTGTTATACCATTGACATCATTTAGTTGTGGGTTTATGCCAATGGCCTTACGGGATGTGCCAGGTTGTCACCCTGCATACAGGTTATTTATTGTTTTCTGAAACAATATTAATATAAGTCCCATAAGATTCCAAAAAAAATTAACTGATAATTAGCTTGAAAACAAATATTATATAACCCTAAAGGTTTCTAATACCATTAATATCATGTCCAGAAAATTTAAAGTCATTGTTCCTCATATAATATTTTCACTAAAACACAACCAAATTGTTGTATTAAAATTAATGTTTCCCAAAATATAATTAATCATAAAAAAATCCACTATATAAAATATCATAAGGGGTGTTTATGGAATTAAAAATTTTCTCAATATTAAACTCACAAACCCATAATGTTATCCATAAGTCTTATGTTAATCTTACAAATACCCATATATGATTCTAACAGATATATCACCCTTTATTCTTTAAATAAGGTATTTTGTTAGAAAAAACACATACATTGGAAGCATGAGGTCATACTTACACTGATATAATATCCAATTTAATTTCATTAATCTAAAATCCATATTGAGGGAAATAATTAATTATCAAAATCATGTCATGTTCCACTAAGGGATGAATAATAATAATTTCATATGGCTCCTTCCTACAAAATTAAACATAAAATTCCCAACTAATTAGTAGAAGATAAGTGTTACATAATAATAATGAATCACTTCATTCATTATGATTTTAAAAACATTCGATTTTTTCATTTATTTTAGTGGTTGTTTTTGGATTATTATCCTCATTATCCTTTAGAAGTGGGCATTGATTCACATAATTCCAAAACTACTAAGACATGAAGTGGTAGAGTGTGGGTGGGGTATTTTTTGGAGATATATCTATGTTTTTATAATTAGAAACTTCCAACAATTAATTCATTATTCAAACACTTGATGACCATTATTTACTTATATATAAATTTTTTTTCCACCTATGGTAATTCCCTCTGTGTTTCCTTCCAAACATTGAGCATAAATAAAATCTAATATTCTTTTCTCAATGATTTTTATAATTTACATTTGAATACCATTTCAATTTTCTCATCAAAACCATGTGATTTATGGTTAAATCCAATCTACATATCCCCTTTGATTTCACAACAAATGATTTATTCGTAAATACCAAATTCTCTTATGGATAAATTCATTTAGTGACTTGGTTTTGTGCCATTAAATAATCAATAAAAATTACATTTGTATTACATGATAATACCATAATCCTATCTCACAATTATCATAAAATATTCTTCAAGTGTACCAAAATATTCATCATAATTTTTATTTAGTGAATGAAATTTGTTATTAATTTTAATAAAAATAATATAACTCAACAAATTAATGAGAAAATATCTTCTAAAATCACCACACTCCATGGAGTCAATTTTATCTTTTCATGTCATATTATTGATAAGAGTCCATAAATGATAAAATTAATCTATGAAATGATAGGTATCTAGTATTTATTTATCATTTTCTAAATAGTATATAATTATAAAAAATTGAAAATGGTGCCAATCCATTTTTCAAAAACTAATTGATTTATAAAGCCACTAAATAAAGGTTAATGTTTCCCCAAGAAGTTATAAACATAAAATTGTTCCCTCATTTTATTATTTATAATTTCAGCATGATTTATATATTTTTAATGTTGTGTGATCATAGAAAAAATACTTTGTATTCTACCTCCCATAACACAAGGTTTACCCGAAGGAAAATCATTCAATTTTCCATCGACCTTAGCATTAACAAAGTTCATTCCGGATCAATCCATTATATAAAACCAAAATCATACTTTTAGTAATAATCACTATTATCAAAAACTATATAATCATGAAGGATAACCAAAATAATGGTTAAATAATGACACATTTTCAATAGTATATGGAACAATAGGCTTAACCTATGTTATTAATGGTCGTTATTTAAATGGATTAGGATGGTTCATAAAGTGTTTGTGAATTTCCAAAGTATATCAACTAAGAGTGTCAAACCATGTGTGTAGTAATGCATATTGTTTTATACTTGGTAATACATGATTCAAACCAAGTGTGCCTTTTTTAAATGTATTACCACAATGTATATCTATTCTAGAACCAAGTCCACTTTTTGTATTGAGATAAGGATGTATTTATAGGTAAACCACATAATCTCTTCCCTACCAAAACATTAATATGTTACCCTATAATTATGATTATCCTAAGGGTTATCACAAAAAAATTAATACACATTTCCAATGGTCAACTAAACCTATCCTTTGATAGAATATTTAGAGATAAAAATATATTATATATATATATTACATTTTTTTATATGAATATTAATTACATAATACAAATACATTCTCAAGGATTATAATGATATAGTGTATTTGGAGACTTAGATACATAAAAAATGGTTTTATTGTGAGATCTTTCATCACCCAATATCTCATTAGTAATGAGAACCCCTAATAGAAATACCATATATAATTAATTTCTTCAAATCATTCAGAAATGAAAAATAAGAAAATATGAGCTCTGATATTCAGTAATGGTAAGCAAAGGAGATTTTAATATAACATGAGCATATGGTTGTTGGAATATGAGAATAACATTTGAAAACTACACCCTAAAAATCATAGACCAAAAACATGAGTCAAGGTATAAATCAGGGTAGTTAATAGGACATAAATCATAATGGAACGAAGAACATTTGCAAAGATGTCATAAAATTGGCATAAGATATATATTTTTAGCAGGCACATTAGAATAGAAAATCATATGTCAGTTCTGTAAAACATGAAATTTATAACACATTAGACTTGGGATAACCACCATTGTACCTACTTTGATATTTGGATAACCTCACATATACCCTCATTCAGGCATGGTCTAACCACTCATGTACCCACTTTCAGTCCTAGGATAAACTCCCATTTACTCATCCTTATTATATTACCTTAATCCTTTTTCTAGAGAATTGGAGGGAGTTATAGGTCCCACCTATTAAATAATTCATAAAATTTTTCTTTATTGAATCATAAAACATTCTTCGTATCAAAACTCATGAAATGAAATCAGTTTTATAAACATTTCATCATATCACAACCCACAAAAAATAAATAGGTTTCATAAAAATTTGTTCATGATAATCATAAACCTCTATAGAAATATAAATAATTTTATCCTAAGATAATATCCCTATTAAAGCATTGTTAACATTAAAGGATACCATCATAGATGGAAAATTATTTTGAAAAAATTAGAAAAATATAATGAGGAAAATAACCATTCATTGAAAATAGCATTTTAAAACGAAAAACTCATAAAAATTTGGAATTAATATCATCGAATATAAGATTTGAAACATAAAAATGAAAATTAAAATAATTTAGTGGTCATTATTTAAGTACATTTTGTACATGTTTATACAATAATTCCTTTCACATTTTTTAAAAAATCTTAAGAGACCTTGTTTCAAAAATGACATGAAGTAAACTTTTAAATCATTTTGAAATAAATGTAAAAATAGTGTAAAAATATATTCAATCAATGAAGATTTAACACTACATTTTTTTGGAAACTAATTTATAAAACATGTATATGAAATAAAAATCATTTTTGACCAAAGAGAGAAATAATAATGATTTTCTATAAAAATATTATTTTAGAATAATGAGTATATTAAGATAATAAAATGTATTGAAAACATTTATTATAAAGAAATAAGCAGATGATAATATGTTTCATTAATTTCATAAAACATAGATCAAAATATTTCATCATTGTATACACAAATATAAAAAATAATGATAAATGATGAGATTGTGTTATACAACCATTGCAACTATGGTAAAACTGAATCATAAGAATCATGATGAAATAAAATTTAATGGGACATAAATTATCATTATAATAAATAAATTAATGATATTACAAGTCAAATGGGTTTTAAATTCACCTCATAAATGAAGACAGTTTCATAACATAATTTATGTACCAAAGAAGACCAATTAAGATAAAAATCTATTAAATTATATCTTGATTTCCTTCATACATGTTAGATCCTCCTAGATAATAAATATAAGTTTATTATAAATATATTATTGAAAAATAATTATATAAATCAGACAATATATTATTTATTTATGTCCATTAATTTCCATTTTATTAAAAACTCTTTTTTGAAATCACATTTTACGAAATAACTAATTTGTTTTTTCTGTATGTTTTTATTTATTAATTTTTGCCTTATTTCTTATATACGTGTAGAATTATATCTCTAATTTTAAACATGATATAAAGATTAATATATATATATATATGTTAATTATATATTTATTTATTACAATCCATTAATGTTAGATAAAGAATGTGAAATTCACTATTCATGGATATAGTAGGATGTCCATATGCATGAATGTGGTTTTTTTAGTCGATGGGAAAGATGAACTAATAGTTAATAATATATTATCATTCAATAGAAATTTTTATTCCATAAATATGAAATATATTCATTATATTTACACGAATCATCTAGAATATAATGAGTTGGAAAAAATTCAGAACCTTTCATGAGGCGGTAGTCCAATGTACACACAAAAGATGTTATCTTCTATCTTCTGGAATGGAAAATAAGAATGTATAGGTGGTAAAATAGTTAAATAATTTTAATTGTGTTAAAAATAACATAATTATTAATTAAATCTATCAATATTACCATCTGAGTAAAACCGAAAAGAAAAATACATAACATTAGCTTGTGGGGTGGAAATTTGTCGAACACACGAGCTACATTATTGTTTTCCAATCGGTTGGGGTAGAAGATATATTTTTTATTATAATTAAACTGGTATTATAATATAATAATATATATATATATATTAAATACATCATTATATCCGTACATGAGAGGTGGTGATGGAAAATGAATATCATCGATTCAAGAATCGGTGGTACATCGTACATATGATCAATGGTTTCATTTCCCATTAGATGGAAAATGACCTGGATATAGGTAATTAAATTATCATAATAAAATTAAAATATACGGGATATACTTTAGTTATTATTTATGAATAAGTTCATTATTCTAAAAGGATTTAGAAGATGAATAATACAAATGAAGAGATTAAAACATTACCTCTTCTTAGGAAAACCTCTTTAGGTTTAATATAAATCCTTCCTAGATTAGATTTATGATCTAAAAAATTAAACTAGAATATGGATTGGGGTTTAATTAATAATTTTTAGTGATTTTTCAAAATAATGGGTTTTGGAAGTGTTAATATGAGAGAATATTTGGTAGCCTTTTATAAAATATGGATAAGACACAAATTGCCTTTTTGATAACAATAATGTGTGCCAATGTATTTCACATAAAAAATATCCAAAATGGGTAATTGTAGAGAATTATATGCTTAAAGATCAAAATATTTATAGTATATGGGTGGTGGACTTGTTTCTAGGTCATTTTACCCCTTATAAGTTTTGTTTAACCCTCGGTACACTTGTTTTAACTAAAACAATGATAATTATTTTTACCTATTTATGTTATTCATTTTAACCAAAAGTTATGTTGACCATATTCGATAATATAATTATTTTAATTTCAAATATGGATCACATTTTTTCATATTCCATTCATATTAGGGGAAACTATTAATTTCAAATTAAACCTGCAGACACAATCAGAAAGTGTTTCTCTGAAGAGAAAATTTCAGCAGTTAAAATGTGTTTGTATCAAAATTTCCTATGAAATTGATAAAAATTAACTAAATTTTGTTAATATATATAATTAAACTAATTATTCTATTAAAAACAATAAAATAAAATTTATCTTTTAAATTTTAAAAATTATAATATTTTTTTTTATTAACAATCGGTATTTTTCACATTTCAAAAAAAATAAATTTTTAGAAAATTCAAAAAAACAATCCCATATTATTTTGAATTGATGATTTAGATAATAAATATAATTTTTAAAAATAATATCTATAAAATTTTAAGAAATTAATTTTAATATAACTATACATAATGAGACAAAAACTTTTTTATACGGTTTAAATTATTAGATTAGATATATTTGTACGTTATTCCAAGAAAACAAATAATATGAATGATAAAAATTTGACTGAATGTATAATTTATAATCTTCATTATAATAATTTAGAAAATGTGATTTATTTATGTTATTGATTTAAAACATATTTTTTCACATAAAAAGGTTATTTAGATCGAAATTTCTTTTATTTTCAAATGCATTTTAATTTATCTTTATAAATAATTTTCCATCGAGTAATTCATTTTAAATATTGGTGAAAACCATATTATTCCATAATTTATTTAACCATATTCATACCCTCCATTATAGTGGTTAAATTATAATTATCATATTAAATTATAATATTTTATTAGTGTCTCACATTTTATTAAGACTTTATCTTGGATGTAACACAAGATATTGAAGAATTTAAATTTATTATAAAAATATTTCACTAAAGGTCATTGTGTTAAATTTTTTCCCTCCCTAAAATTTATTTAGTTCTTTAAATTGTAAATTTTTTATAAACAAATTAGGATGTGTTTTCCTCATTATATCCTCAGATTCCCGCATATCTTCCACAAGATGGTGATTTCACCACAAAACATTAACCAGCTAAGTTTTCTTATTTTAGAGAACATTATCTATATGGTATTTAATTCCCACCAGTTTTCCTCAAAAGAATGATTAAACAATACAGTTACGAACTCTGAGTTCATTACATGTGATGGAATAGATTTATACTACCTCAGGAGAGATATAAGAACCCATCGTGGACTTGTGAGAGTTTCAATGGATGTTCCAAATGATAAATTGTCATCCTAATATGATCATGAATTACAATGGGATAAATATACCTAAGGATTGGTTCTACCATTTTTTAACAAATAATAAATTATAGAAACACCTTCTCACTGTCATAAAATTTTAGATTACATTTACGATTTTCATCATTACTTTATTGTAGAATTTGGGATATTATTATGTGTTGTTGAGTGTCTATTGCCTTATATACCATTTCATCACCCAACTCTGGTAATAATAGATTTATTTATTTAACTATATCCCATTACAGTAGATATATACACTTTTACATAAAGGGATTCATATGGTTTTATCTAAATACATGATTAAAAGTTATTTTTGTTTGAAAAAATTTCTAGAGGAAGGTGTTGGTCATAACCCCCATGGAAATCCATAGAATAATATATAAGAATACACTATATTGTTTTAATTTTTCAATGAATATAACATTATGTATGTGGATGATGTAAAGTAATGAATCTAAAATCTATATCATGAACTTGTTTATGGCATCACCAGAATTTTGAGGTGATTATCAGATCCTGATCAGATACAATTGAATGTGGTACTCCCTGAAACCGTACAACTTATTAAATTTATATCACGGAAATTTAAATCAAGGGATAAATATTCTCTAATTGTGATGAATGGTGATAACATTGAAAGGATTTATTCTATAACTTATATAGTATTATTCCATTTATAATTCTTCAGTAGTCCAATGAAAAAATTCCATAGAGGTGTTTCTCCATTTCTGTTATGGTATCGATAATGGTTTGTACATCCACTTAAACATTTTTTCTATAACATAACTTAATTACATACCAAATATTGAGAGACATACTCATAAATATTTTTCATCATATTGTCCCACCAGAAATACTATTTCATGTTTTCCAATGGTAGGCATTATGGCCTTGTCACTTTTTGGTTCTGGGTTCAAGACATGTTTCCTTGTCTGAAACAATGTGTTGTCACCCATCATATGAGTTATCTTTTTTCATCATAAAAACAATACTATTTTAATTACAACAACATTCCAAAATATAAATAACCTATAATTACCTCAACATCAAATATAAGATAATCCCTAAATTTTTTTAATAACTTTAAACTTGTGCCTAGGATGTTTAATGGAAGTCATACTCAAGTATCATTTTTAATAAACCATATCCAAGGGGTTATACTCTCATAATGTTTTCCAAAAATATCTTTAATATTTACATAATCATGTTATATAAAACCTCATAATGGGTTTTAAATACATTGAACAGTTGATCAACCTTAATATCATACACTCGTGATTATAACCATAACTATTATGTTAATCTTACATGGAGGTATATACTGTTCCAAAATATAATTCACCATGTATTCCTTAACTAAAGTGTTATTTTAGAGAAAAAAACATCTCCATTGAATGCATGGGTTAACCCTTGCATCGATTGAATGTCAAATATGATTTTAATACTAAACATTTCCATGTAGAGGGAGATTATAAATTCATAGAATAATGTCAAGATCCACTAAGTGTTGAAAAATTAAATTTTCACATGTCTCCATCATATAAAATCAAACATGAAATTCCTTTGTAAGGAGTATTGGATTAGTGTACACTAATAATAATGAATCTCTTCATCTATTTTGATTTTATAACACCTTCTATTTTTTTCAAGGTTATTTTGGATTATCATTCTCATTATCCTTTGGATTAGGGAACTCATTAGAATAATTCTTGATCTCCATACAATTGAATCGCTAGAGTGTTAGTGGGGAATTATATGAATCTGTATCTCTACTTTTATTGTTATTAGTATTCTTTCCATAACATTTCTATTCAGCTTCTTGATAACCATTATTTCTATAAATAGAAAATTTATTAGTCTTATTATGGTAATTTCCACCATTTTTGTTTCCAGATATTGATTATAAAGGAAATATCATCTTCTTTTTTCCATGACTTTTAGATTTTCCCTTGAATGTCATTTTTTTCATGTCAAACCATGTTATGTATGGCTCATTCTAATATCAATTTATAACTATATATAAAAACAAATTATTTATTTATAAATATCAAAATCTCTAATGGATAACTTCCTTTGGTCACTTGGTTTTAAGATAATGAATAATCGACCAACATTAATTTGAAGATTGATGATAATACCATAAATTTATATCCAAAGTATTATAAAATAATCTACATAGGTACCAAGAGATTCATCATCTTTTAGCTTTGGCTCAAGTAATTCATTTTTCATTTTCATATGAATTATATGTAGGAAGTACATATTGTTATATAAGATCTTAAACTCGTCACTCTCTAAGGAGTAAATTATATCTTGTTGCCTCATATTCTTGATAAGATTCCCCCATTAACATGCTTCACATTCCAAATGATATATGTAAAATTGACATTCCATGCTCTAAACACCGGATAATGGAAAATAAATTCTCAATGTTGCGGATCCATTTTTAGAAACAACTAGATCCATGATTTTTTCTAATGTGTCTCTGAATTTACAAATCATTTCTCATCAAGAGTGTAAAACTAGGTTGGAAATAAGGCCCATTCTCTTATACCAGGTAATGCTCAAGTAAATCTAGACATAAATTTTTTGGATTTATTACCCATACAAAAATATATGCTAGAACTATTCCCGCATGAAGTATCTAGATAGGAATTTATTTAGCGGTAAAAAACATAATATCTTCCTTACCAATACATTAGGATGTTAACCTATTATTAGGATTATCTTAAGGGTTCACTCTAATGTTTTCTCATCCTATATTCCAATGGTTAACTAAACCTATCTTCTGATACCAACTGTAAATATCCAAACCTCTCTTAGATAGATATTACATATTTTTAGATGAGTATTGATTACATTACAAACATACATGCCTAATGATCATAATTTTATAGTGACTTTAGAATCATAGAAACATAATTAACTTTTTTATAAGGTAGTTATTTCATCACCCACAATGATCTTTATAATTTTCTCTATTTTTATACATTCATACATAATGAATTCCTCTATATCAATGGGAAAGTAAATATAAAAAAATTCGGTCTCACGTGAACAGTAATGGTTATAAAGTGAGATGTTAACGTAACATGATCTCATGGGTATAATAACATGAGAATAAGATTTTAAAATTGTACCCTAGAAAATAAATATCATAAACATGAGTCAGGAAATGAATTTTTTAGTTCACAAGACATGAATCATAATAGAATCAAATAACAAAATCCATGATATCCTTACGTTTTTGTAATATATATATTTTTTAATGAAAAAAATAATAAAAAATAATATTTCATAGTTGTAAATATATACATTTTTAAAAATTTAGTATTATATTATCCACATGTATAGATACTTTGGGATTGGGATAATCTCCCTTATATATTCTTTTATGATTAGGATAACCACCAATGTACACTATTACATTCTTGGGATCACCTTAGATGTACACTTTTAGATCATATAACAATGATTGATACCCAATTAATTGGAGGCAGATATAGGTCCCACCCTATATATCTTCCATACATTTGTGTTCACAGAATCATAAAACATTCATCAAATCAAAAACCCTGAAATGAAATGGGTTTCATAAAAATTTCATCTTATTCTATACCATGGTAAAAAAAAGTAGGTTTAAAAAATATTTATTCATCCTAAACATAAACCCTCCTCAGAAATACTAAGAATGGTATTATTGGATCATATCTCCATAGAATAATCATTAACATCAAATTCTTCCATGTAATATGGAATATTATTTTGAAAAAGAAACATGGATAAATTCTTGAAGAAAACAATAATTCCTTGAAAATTTATTTTTAAATCTAAAAATTCATAAAATATTTTGGAAATACTTTTAGTGATAATAAATATTGAAACATATAATTTAATATTTAAAATATTGAGTTTTCAGTATGGAGAGAAATATCATAGTTTTTAATACTATGATTTCTAATACATTTTCTATAAAATCCAAAGGGAGCTTGTTTTGAAATCGAATTGATGATTAATTTAAAAAAAATTAAAAAAATTTAAAAAAATTTAAAAAAATAAACATGTATTGACAAAATCCTAGATAAAATATAAACTTTTTTGAAAACATTTTTTATAACATTGATATAGAATTAAAGTGTTTTTTGGCCTAATAGTGAAATAACCATGGTTTTCTTTTAAAATGATTTATTTGGAATCATGGGTGAATTTTGGGAGAAAAATGAATATAAGACATGTATTCTAAGGAAATAAATATATGATATTAATATTAATGAGTTTCTTGTGGGTTATATATTTACATTTCATCATTGAAAGTATATGGGTAAACAATCTTGATAAACAATGAAATTATGTTATGCAGCCCTTACCACAATAGTAATGTTGAGTTTTAATCCCTATGAAGAAATAAAATTAAAGATAACTCATAATATCATGATAATAAATAAATAAATGATATTACCTTTAAATGTTTATATATAAACCCCTCATAAAAGAATATCGGCTCATAACATAACATATGTCCCAAAAAATCCAAATTGAGACAAAAATCTCGTAACGCAATTCTCTACTTCCTTTGTACACATTAAAACCTCATGAATAATAAATATAGGTTTATTATAAATATATAATAGAAATATAAATTTATAAATCATAGCATATATGATTTATTGCTGATTTTTTATTATCTGTTTATAAATAATTCCATGTTGAAATTGTGTTTTGGGAAATAATAACTTTGTTCTCATGTATGTTTTCATTTATAAGTTTTTCCCATTTAAATATATTATGTTTAAATAAAATTCATAATTTTATATATGATATAAATAAAATATATATTAATTATATATTTACTTATAATAATCCATTAATGTTTGAGATACAAACTGAAATACACCGTTCATGGAGATCGTAGGCTGTATGTACGCATAAACATTATTTCTATCAACCTGATTAGTGAATGAAAGAAATGAAAAAATATTTAAATATTAAATTATCATTTTTATATCATATATATCATATATATTCATTAAATTTTCATTAATTACCTTACATTCATTACATCAGTGAAAAACAAATCACCATGCTTTTTGAGGTGGTAGTCAGCCACACACACGAACGACATTATCATATCCCCTAAGGAAAGGATTGTAAGAAGGTATATTTGATTTAATAATTAAATACATTTAATTTTAGAAAAATATAAAATTAATTCATTTAATATATCCATATTACCATCAAATTAAATCATAAATGAAAAACACATCACATCTGTTTCTTAAGTGGTAGTCCATCGTACACATGAGAAATATTATATTTCTAAACTGGTGGGGTATGAAGGTAGTTGTTATATTATAAATAAAAATGTATTAAATATCAAAAATATAATATTTAAACAATAAATCCCTCATGATATCAAGATTTCAAAGATGGTGATGGGAAATGAATAACATCGGTTCATGAGGTGGTAGTCCTTCGTACAAACGATTAATAGTTTCATTTACCATTTTATTGAAGAGTGGATGAATATATGTAAGGGAATAAATCATATAAAATATCATTACATTGGAGATAATATTGATATTTTATAATAATAATTTATGAATACTTTAATTTGGTATAATAATAAAGAAAACAAAAATAAAAAGTTTAAAATACTACCTCTTCTATATATTGTCCCAATAAGGATAACCTAAATCTTCTCTATATTAGATTAATGATATCACCATAGCTTATTGGATAAGTTTTGGTAATTATATATGATAATTAATGATTTTTTTTCTAAACTAATGGGATTTTATGTGTTTAGAAGGGAGGAGAGAGGGTAGAATTATTTTATTTGGGGAGAAGAAACACATTGATTTTTTGAAAAGAATAAAGTTTCCCACATTTTTCACATGAAAAAAGGAACTATATTAGGTTATTATCAAATTATATTATTTATAAGGTTGAAATATTTACATATAATTATTTTTCAAAAAACTTAAATGTTTTTTTCCTCTAATAGTTTTAGTTTACCCCTTTATTAACCCAATTTAACCTTACCTGTAATAATTAATTTGTTCAGTTCTCTATATTCAGTATCGATAAAAAATAAGTTTAATATTTTATATAATATAAATTATTAGGATTTAAAAATAATTAATAATTTTTTATTATTTCATTCATTTTATTAGAAATTTTTAAATTAAAATTAAACCACTAGACGTGATAAAAAGGCTATTTTTAAAGGAAAAATGTTCTAAATTATAAAATATTTTTGTATCAAAGTTAAATATAAATTGTTTTAAATGAACTAAATAGAATATATATATATATATATATATAAACTAATTTTAAATTTAAAATCGTTTTATAATAAAAAATATCTTATAAATTGGATGAAAAAAATGATGTTTTTTAACAAAAACTTCAATTTTTCATTATTCATAGAAAAAACATATTTTCATAAAATTATAAAAAATTCACCCAATTATATTTTTGAAATGATGGATTATAAATTAAAATAAATTTTTAAAATAAATTTTCTTAATGTGGAAATATTAAATTTTGAAATAATTTTGAAAAACTCAAATGAAAATACATTTTAGTAAAATACAATTTTAAGAAGTACAATTGGATTTATTTTTAACTGAATCCTAGAAAACAAAAAAGTATAATGTTAAAATGTTGATTAAATATATAATATATTTGTTTAAATATCATTATTCATGAAAATTTATTTACATAATTTTTTGAGATAAAATGATTTTGTGGACATAACAATTCTTTTTTAAGATCATATTTCCATTAATTTCAAATGGTTTTTAATTTACATTTCTAAATAATTATCCGCCAATGAATTGATTTTATATTAATGTTTAAATAATATATTTTAATAACTAATTTAATCTTGTTCATACTCACCATTCAAATATCTTTTTGATAACTATAACATTAAATAATAATATTTCATTATTGTGTCATGTTTTGTAAAGACCTGGTGTTACGCGTAATGCATGATATTGTAGAATTTAAATACATTTTAAAAATCATAAATATGGGGGATGTGTGTTCATATATTAATTAAATATTTTTTTATCACTATCCTAGTAAAACAAAATTGAAAAAAACCATATCTCTTCGAATCAGTTGTAATCCACACATACACATGAGCGAGGTTATTGTTTTCCAATGGATTGGATGGAATGAAGGTATATCTTATATTAAAAGTCCTGAAGTATAATTATGTCATACTTTTCATATATAAATATGAAAACCATAATAATATCCATAAAAGTAAATATAGTGGTGGAAAATGAATTGCATCGATATGCGGATATGGTAAGCTCTACGTACACATGGGAAATTATTTCACATCCGTTATGTTGAGATGATTGGTGGATAATGGGTATTTAATAATAATAATAAATTTAATAAATTTAAGATATAGAATTATTTATTTTATTATATTTTAAAGAGGTAAATAAGAATTAAAAAAATGATCGGTTATAGTAATTAACTCATCTTTGAAAGAACTCGATTAAATATCATTTTATAGACCCTAGTGTTCTTCTTTTGGGAATAAAATAACTTTAATAATGTATCAATGGATGTTTATAAGTTAAATTGTTAGGGGTTGGTTATTCTAGTTTTCTTAATGTTGTGTAAAGAAGGAAGAGGATTCCTTTTATAAGGGAGGGAAAGGTAACATTTGGAATTACAAAAATGATTAAAATATAACAAATTCACTCTCAAAACAATTCCACCAAATGTCCAAATATTCTATGCTAAGGTTGGAAATGGTTGAAATATCCTTAAAATATAATATTTTTATTTTGATAATTTGGAATTTTAAACCTTAGTATTTTGGTTTAACTCCTTAGTCAACCATTTTATCCTAAATTGTGGTAATATAATTTTCATTTTTAGGGGGATATAATCTTACATTTAAGGTGAAAAGTGGATCATAAATGGAAAATAAATGGAATTTTAGACCATATCATATCCACAATATCCTCTTTAAATATTCTATGTATTTCGATATATTTTAATACAATATTTTTTCATAAAATATTATTACTGTGAGTTTGACACTATTAATTTAATTTGACTTCAAATGCATCAATAAACACTATTAGTATTAATATAAACTAATAAAATAGCGATAATATTTTATAATAATGTAAAAAATAATTAATTTCAAAATTTTACCAAATTTTTAGGACATTTAATTTTTTTAAATCATATATTTTATTTTCTAATTATTTTAATTAATACTCTTATAGAATTATGTAAGAATTTAAGAAATTTATATAAATCATAAAATTAGAAAAAAAAAATTATCATCATGAAAATAATTTCGTTATATTGAAAATAAATTTTTTGATTCATTCACTACTTATTTTTTCCATATGGCAACACATAATGGATATTTTAAAGTAAGAGTGTGGCATGTTGTAATTTTCATTTATTTAAATATTATTTAAGTAATTATCAATGAAAATGTCCCCTTGAGAAATTAAAATTTTTTCCTATGATAATATGTTTCACATTCCAATCATTCAATTGGAAATATAATGAAAAAAAATCTCCTTAGAAATAGGTTTATCCTAGATTAACTTATTTTACCTTATACTAAGGTGATAAATTTTATGGTCGATAGTATTCATTACGGACAAATAAAGGGAACTATCTAAAAATTTAATACTCATGATTCCAAATATTGAATCCATTTTATAAAATTAAATGCCTTTATCTGGTTTATATTAATTTTTATATAAGTGTTGAAATTGAGAACAAATCATTTTTTAGAAAATTATAATTTTAATGTCAAAAAATAGAATTATTATTTAGTCCTTACTAGATAAATAAAAAATGAATGATAACACAATGGATATAATATATAATATAAAACTTTCAAAAAAAATAATTCAAAAATATTAATTAATAGAATTTTCTAACCCAATAACGCATTTCTATCATGACCAGTCCCAGTGGGGCCCGAGCCGCAACTCCCCAAGTCTGCCTTCAATAGGCCAGGGGATGGTGACTAGCACCGAGTAGGCATGTTAATAACATGGGAGGCATTGTCTATAAACATGTACACATGCACACACATCTTTAAGCCCACAAAGCTGAAAAGTAAAAACTACTAAAAATGGAAATGCATGTGTACACTAAATAAAACCCAACCAAAATAGTACGACAGGAAAGTAAATACAGCAAGTGTAAAACCCTGATCCAAAAGTAAAATCCCACCAAAAGAGAGTCTATAACAAAGTCCAACCTTTAAAGAATGTTGTTGTGACTACCAACCTTAGCCATAGGACACACCTTGGCATGTCTAATCTCACTGAGCACCGCCTGGTCCTGGTCCACCTAGAATCATGTCAAAATCTCGCTCGTCTGCACAAGACACGACACATGCGGGCAAAGCCCGTGCAGGGGTGAGTATAACAATACTCAGTAGAACACCCCGAAACCAAAAAGAAAAACAATAGGGGAAAGTACCACAAAGGAACGATACAATCAGCTCTACACAATATATGTCTACAGAACATATAACAAGAATATCCTGATATACTCATACACAAACAACCATTTCTAAACCACCACTAAGATCCAGCTCGAAAATTCCACTAAGCATGCAACCGGGAGAACACAGTACTAGGTTCGAAGAGAGAGATATGAAGTACTGGTTCTAGGAGAACACACTCCACAAGTTCCCTGAGAACATGATGCTCAGATGAGGATCACCACTAAGTCATGGGGTGATTCCGACAACTCAGTCTAAGCTAATCCGCTTAGCAGAGGATGGAGCCCGGGTAAAGTTGGTAACGTCGATACCAAGAACTCTACCTAGGGTTCCAGTAATGAATAGAGTATTTGGCTCTTAGTCTCACAGAGTGGATTCCAACAACTCTATTCAGGAAGTCCTGCTGAAGGGATCATACACCTGTATGTAGGAAAACATATCGGGAACCTTCAGGAGGAAGACTAAGGGGATGAACCATAAGGAAACTATCCCATGTCATAGAATTCAACTGGCTCAGGCCATGTAAAATTGGTTACACGACGTGTACTATAGTTACACTCCGTGTTCCTTGACCCTGGGTACTTCCCTTGTAAATAGCCCATGTCATCTGTTCAAACTGTGTAAAACTCAACTACATGGCATGTAGAGGAATCACACGCAGTGTTCCTTGACTCTGGGTACTGACCGTGTAAACGGACCGTGTCATTTGACTCATCATATAAAATTAACTACACAGTGTGTAGAATAAATAATACATCGTATCAGAGCACCTGGGGCTCACTCCATGTACGCTTCCCATGAGCCCATACATGGTCTCTGTTCGTGTCGCCTGCCCACGTACCAGTACATGGGGTATCCCCTATATCTGGCCAGGTCTGGTCGGGGAGGGGTATACATGTCATTTCCTTGGACGTGTACCCAACCCGTGCTCGTGTACTCCCGGAGTACACACCAGGTGGTCCGTTGAGGAATACATACCGTGTAGCCCATACTACACGTCGTGTAGTCGAGATATTTCCAGAAACTCTGTCTTCCTCCTCACGTCACGGCTGATCCTCCAGATCCAGGGTTTCTCATCCGTTCATCCCGATACTCCAGGGGTTGGTTCGTTTCATCATAAGAACACCGAAACAGGTGTTTTCAGTGCTGAAATCGGATCATAGACCTCAAACGATCCATCCGAAGAAAAACTCCTGAAAACTCATATCTCTCGATCCGCTCCGAATCATCCGTTGAAACCGTCGTTGCACCTCCGTGACGTCGCTCTGGGTTTGGATCTACAATCTTGGATCATTTCTCCAAAAAACGAATGTCCAGCAATTGATTTCCTCCAAGAATGGGTAGAACTCAACAAAGAATGTGTAGGAACCGGGAGAAAAAACAAAACAATGAAGAGGGACGAACCTCGATCGATGTTCATGTCGATCTTGGTTCTTCACCGCTAGAAGGTTGAACGAAAACCAAATTAATTTCAAGAATCAAATCCCCATGATTCCCACAATAGCCCATCCCAAAAAATGACCGATCTGCAGGCTAATCTGTTCGTGGATTAGTCTACGTTTGTCATAGGAATCAACAACGGGGAAAAGAAATCATCAAACAAACATCATACCTGGATCTGTGGCATTCATTGGCAATGATCCGGTCGCCGCGTCACCGTCACTGTTGGGAGGTTTTCTCCAGAGCCTCCAGTGTTGCCAAGGGTTTCAGGGTTATGAGGCTTTTAACCCTGGACCACTGTGCAAGCCTTTATTTAAAAAGGATAAAAGATATCTGTTGCAACAGATTTAAAAATATTTCATTGCAGAATAAAATATTTTTATTTAAATATTTTATTACTCTTACGTCCAAAAACTGGATTTCACCACCGACCTGCGTTGGCCGATGTTAGGCCTCGCCTAAGGTAAAATCGCTATTTTGAATGCAACGGTGCCCTCAGATTTCTGATCTGCGGACCCATTCGGGAGATATCCCACTTTTTAAGGATAACCTCATGCACGCATTATTTAATTATTTAATTAAATTCAAACATTTGTTCCAGGCTCACCGGGCCTCGGAACTGCATGCCTTCTTGAAGACTGGTCTCGAAATAATTCCCACATATTTTTAAGAATAAAGTATGGAAAATTCGAGTCATTGTGCCCTCGTTGTGGCCCATACATCTCATCCCAGGCAGTGTACCACACTTAAGGCCAGTTACCACCTCTGATACCAAATGTGACAACTGGGCCCCACCAACCAGTTTCCCCACAGACATGTGGGCCCCACTGTAGGTCCCACCCACATGCCTGAACGGGTTATCTGACTAATGATAGTCCCCACAGGCCAACACATGTCTTTTCCAATGTGTTTTGTCCTCAATCACACACACCCTAAGAAACTTCCAAGGAGGTCACTCATCCTGATCACTACTCCAGTCCAAGCATGCTTAGCTATGGAGTTCTAATCAGACACGCTCCCGAAAAGGAAGGTGCACCTTGTTTTCATGTGTCAAATCATTTATTCATTTTACCCTTCATCATTTGGGGATGTTGCAATTTCTCTTATAAAATCTACTTTTTATGAAAACATTTATGTTATATTATAATGATTTATATTTTAATTTATAATAAATTGATAACCAATTAATTTACTTTATATCTCTCTAAACAATATACATTTTCTAATTTTCTATTTCTACTCAAATATACCAATTTAATTACTAGGTTAAAATGGTATACTATATTATTAGTCTTTTAGACTCAGGGTTTCCTACATCGCAATCTCTCAAAGAGAATAAATTTTTTCTAAATATATATATCATAAAATCATAAGGTGTTATGGTGATGATTTATAGTGTTGTTATTATTAAGTAATATTGGTTTCTGGTGATTTGGTCTATTTGGTCATGTTTCAAAAGACAATTATGGTCTCAATAGGTATGGATCCTTAATTGGTATTTTTTCCTCAGTGATTGGATGCTAGTATGAAATGATTTATAATAATGAATATGATTCAATAATGTCGGTGTGTGATATGATTCCCCAGCCTCATACACTCATATCTAGTTCTATAAACACATTATTTACAAACATTATGTGATAGAAAATTTAAAATTTAGGATATAACCATCATTAATTATAAAATCAATAATGAATATTGTATATCTGGAATCCCAAGGATCTTTTCAGGTTTAGGGATTTAAATAATTAAGATAAATTATAAGATAGTAAATGTCATACTCTTTGTATCAAAAAAATATTTCTTTACTATATATGAAAATACATTATCAATAATGATCATTCAATATCTCACATGAATTATTAAAATTGTGTTATCTTTCTAAAAATATCACATGTACTAATTTTATTCATTATTCAGGGGATGGATACATATGAAAGGGGTGAGATAAAATTCATTATAATGGAAGCATATAATTTAATATATAAAAAACATAATCATTTCATACATAATATGGTATGAGTCAATATTCTAAACAATTCTATAATCTAATGAAATTTATAAAATCTTATATCTTTGAAAATTAATTAACACATTGATATCTTTTATAAAAATCAAAATTTGAGGGAATCCATAATTGTTTACATCATAATCATGTCCCTTAGAGACTTTTAACAAGTCTTAATCCTCATATTAGAATATGTGCTCACGAATACCCAACAGTTTTGGTATCATGAGTCTTTTCGATGCATTGAGGGTGTATTTGTCACTAGGCCACACCTGTCAACTGAGTAACTCCAATTAATTCACTATAAGTGTCAATGATAATTATCGTACCTATCCCAAAGTAACCATGTATTGAATAAAAACATGGTTACGTTTATAATGGATGATATAATATGTTAATAAATGATCAAGCAATATTAATAGTCAATAATCATAAAAAATGTAAATACTTTTCCCCATGTATATAAAAGGGATAACATGATCATAATATATCCCAAGAAAGATGTTTTATTGTCAATAAATACATAGTAAACTTTACAATAACTTTACTTATTGTAATGTCAACATACATAATTCTAATAATTTACCCCATGTAAATAGAATTTCATTATTTTTATGTGAAACTGATCCAATATCAATTATGAAAAATGCTGTGTTCACAGTATATAGTGTAAGGATTATGTAGTTAAATTAATACTATAATAACATGATCATAATCTATCCAAAGTAATAAGTTGTATGGTTTTAAAATATCAAATATCTAATGGAATAAATGAAACATGTGAGGTTTTTTTTGTAAATAAAATACACCATTGTAGAAACAATGCTATGAATGGTATCACAAAATAACAGACTAGGAATCAAATAGTTTGATAACATGAGTTTAATCCCCCAAATGATAATATATATAAAAATATATATTATGGAACAAATCTATAATAATAAACCATATTAGGTTAGATCATTTTGAAAATTATAATGTTAATGGAATAATGAATAAAAATGTTCTTTTTGAAAACATTTTTAAAATTGTTTTAAAATAAAAAATACATGTATCTTTTAAAGGTATATTTTGAAAAGGTTATGTGAATGCCTTTTATTACCATTATTTTTATAACATTGCACACCTGGTTCACTCATATGTAACTAAACCTAGTTTTCCACGTGGCCTCAAGAGTTCCTTCTAATACACCATAGGTTTCGAACTAGATTTGAGGATCTATGATGTTATAGTGGATATACTACACACTCATTATCAAAGTGATATATAGTGGTAATATTATGGATGAATCGGTAGAAGTATAACATCCATAATAATAATAAGCTACATAGTATCTTAAAAAATAATATGAGAACCTTATCCATTATCACAGACTTTATGATTTCATGTTGATATACTATACCAAAAAGAGGAATATAAAAAAATAGAGCCATAAAAATATATAACATTATCAATGCCCTCTAAATTAGAATAAAAAATCCATAAGTAATGAAATACTTGAAGTATGTTTATTATTTTATCTTCAAGAAAAAATGAGGATCAGTATGGATACAAAAATATCAATAGGATGGATCATGTGGATCACATATTCCCCTGGAGGAAACAGGATCACATGACCCTGCGAAGCACCTGAATATAATTGTTATCCCACGTGATCTGTGGATGATAACATGAATCCCATTTAGTGAGTCCCTCTAATAACATAAATAAAATCTAAAAATAAATCCATTTATTGTGAAGGAATCTAGACAAGCATGTATGATCATGTGAAGTATATCTCATGAGCTCCTCCGATCATGTGACATATCAGGACAGAGAATCCTAAAAACCACACAAATCCCCATAAAAATTAGTACTAAAAGCTATGAAATGAACAATCCTCTAATTAAGGGAAGATATAATAATTTTTTATGAATGGGTTATGTGCCTAGTTTCATGACCATTTATCATGTAAATTCCTCTAACAATCTAGCTCGGTATTGTGAAGACAATTTGAAAAACTAACATGTTCTTGAGAATAGTCTCTGAAAAGGAAAAATAATCTAACGAAGGGCCATATAAAAGTCACCCATAATCATGAAAAGTTATATTTAATTGGAATAAAAATATTTTTAGACTCCTAGACATGTCAGATTAATCTTGAAGAGGCCCCTTGACATGTTGACGTGATTATGAGAAATCCATTTGATAAACCATGGATCTAATAAATATGGATATGATATATTGTTATCATGGTTGATTTTATCATGTGATGTATTATGTGACCCCTGGAAATATCACTTGAATCACATGACATAATACACTTTCCACTGACATAAGAAAATATATGTGATATCCAAATACACAAGGCAGTGTTGATCTAAGAAGAAAAGAATTATAAATTTTTTCCCCTAAACAAAAGAAAGAGACATGTACACATGGGAGGAATACCCATGAAATCATATATAAGACTTCTCATAGAGGAAATCCATGAAATCTGAAGAGTCATCCACAAAGTAAAACCTAGTAGAATTTTATAAGGTTTACGTGAAATGTAAAAGTTCTTCACTTGATCACCCTATTGATCACGTAAAGAACTTATAAGGCACAAAAAAGATTATGAAAATGTGTTTCCAGATGTCATATTGATCCTGCAAACACTCAAAAATATATGTATTTAACAACATTGAAGAAAATATGAAATAAAGGTTGAAAACTATTTAATACTTAACCAAAAGATATTACATGGTTTTCATGAGATAATGCCAAAACATGTCAAAAAATACTTGAGATGTCCTCTAGACATGTCAGTTAAGCTAGAAGAAATCCCCAAAAAATATAATCCATGTCATTCAATGTTTTTTGGACATGTCAAAAATGTCTTGAGAAGTCCTCTAGATATATCGACGATGTCATGAAAATCCATCCATACTTTATTTCTATATCATACGACAATATTTATACATGGGAGACTTGGGCATGTGAAACCCTGAGTTATGTCTATGATAATAATGAAAAGACCATCAGATGTGTCATCTGGATTATGAAATAGTACTCCAAGCATGTTGGTTAGATCATGAAACATACCTATAACAAGTCTGATTCAATAATATAAAGAACCCTAGGACATGTTATCCTTGCTAGAAAAACTCTCAAGATTTGTTACACAGACAATTTGGACATGTTGAGATGACACTTGAGACATATGAAATATACATTCAGTGGATGTTATTCATAGACTATCCAAAATGTCTTGAATTTTAGGGAGGCACCCGAGGAAATAATAACCTTGTCTAGTAGAAACATTCTTACATATAGATAATTGAACTACGAGGACACTTATTCCTTCTATGGACATAATACATAGGATTCCTTCTTAAGGCCTTATCTTCAAATGGGCATCCCCCTTTATTTAAGTTCCTCTATATTCAAGAAATACAAATCCATAGAACCCAAACTTCCCCACGGGGATTTCATTCATCATCTTCTTACCCAGGATTGTGAATTTTATCAAACTATGAGGTCTTTGAAACCTTATGTAATTAGAAAATGTTGGAATAATTTGTACACAATAAACTCTATATCAAAACCCCTATAACTGTTTCCCCAGTACATAAGTCTTGTACCCATATGTGATAATTTTGGTGACTTGGAGTCCTTTTTTTCTCACAAGGATAATGACTCATGTGGGCTTAATAATTTTCAATGGTTATATCACATTCATCATAAATTTTCCCCATCTAGGGCATCTTTACTATGTAATCCAATTAAATGGAATTATATGATTACCCCATACAATGGAATCCACCTTTGTGTAATCCCTAAAGACATTACCATATTTCTATAACCTTGGGAAATAATCATAATGGGTGTTAATTATCTATCATTCACCATTAGTGGATTGAGAAAAATCTAACTATGATGAATTTAATTCCTGCTATAAGTTTGATACCTTGAACTCCTTCATATGGATCGAGATGAATACTTGATGCGTAAGTTCCCTCATATATAACCTTTCATCATGATATTAAACTACATGGATTAAATGAGATATGGGGGTTTTAATTCCTATAATATTAATGATATGTAGGACACCTCATTAAGGATCAATCCCATCTTCGAAATATAAATCAACTCCTTCCATGTAATTATACTCTTGATTACCTATCATTAAGACTTGAAAATAAAAGTAGTTACCTATCCCTAAGAAGTAAAGGGAGACTGATTGAGATCCTTTGATACATACTAATGGTGTCTTTAATTGAATCCCCTTTACACATAAAAGGATTCAAAAAATGATCATTTTTCTAGGGTAACCGGTTCCAAATATGGGTTAGGAAGAGATCCAAGATCATATCATAAATCTATAAGAGAGACCCGGAATATGAAATAATTCAACCCAAAAGGGTGAGATGTGCCCAAACTTTCATACACTCTACCAATGTGATTTCTTTAGTGAATTTGGATCTGAAACACTAATTTAAAATATTCATAAGGAAAGTAATTCTCTACCTATTTGTAGATATTAGATTCATTTGGAGTTTTTATAAAAATATGAATGTTCTAAATTGACATGAATGGTTGTGAAACCATACTTGAGACCCCCCATATTCAAGCCCAAATCCTAAAGAAAATATAATAAACTCGATGAGAAAGAGTGTAATATTTGAATAAATGAATCATTATTGGAATATGTAATCGTAACACATAAACATCAAGGAAAACCATATATCATTCACTATTCATGGAAAAAATGGTTAACCTAATGTGAATCTCATAAATAATAAAATCAATCAGGTCATCATGAAATAAATAATTTTTTTCTGTCTACTATATAAAATAATATGGTGTTCCTAATGTAAAATAAAATATAAGTGGGTTCTCATAAAATAATTCCATTATTTCTATGATATGTCTAGAAGATAAAATTGGATAAAATATGAACAAGAAAGTAAAATTATGATACCTGTGCATAGCTAATTGAGCATGTTATAAAGTTGTGATGATGAATTGATAGGTGAAATTGTTCATTATTTTATTTTTGACTTTATATACTAACCTAAAAAACAACAAGTGTGACCCAATATCATGACTTCATCAAGAGAGTGTTTTGGAACTATAGCTATAATAGTAACCTCTGAAGGAAAAAAACCTCACCCACCTAACCCCTTTAGCTTTGGGAGAAAAAATGATGCTTCAAGAATAAAACATACATGTTATGATCCGAACCCTCGAGGATGAACATAAAAGTTACCAAATACTGAATCTGACAAGTACATCTAATTCGTGGAAAGCTATAGTGAAATCAATGGAACATGTTGCCACTGAAAATTTCTTCATAATCATATACTTGGAGTATATAAATCAACATCATCCATATATAAGTAATTTGGTTCTAGGAGTCAACTACTGACCCAACCTGATTTAGTAGCTAACTAGGAAGGGTCTTGTAGACCGATATCACTAGTTTCATCCATCTAGTACCCCTCAGTCACCTGATAAGGTAACCACCCAACAAATTTACACCTTAGACACTCATGAATATGTTCATAGGATGTATCATATGGAATAGAAATCTACGTATAAATTATTTTCAGATCATATCCCTACCTATGTTGTTGAAGCCCGTTGACATATTTGGGTGGTAGCCAGTGGGAAGGCTCTTATATGTGCTCACTCGAATCAATTCTACATGAATATTCCTAGATAAAAAATAGAGGAGGCACATATCACTTTCCCCATACATGAATCCCTATAAGAAATATCTAAGATACCAAATTTAATTGAAGATATCTACCTGTATATTTTAGAAAATAAAAATTTACATGCCTACATTCATGTTCAAACTTTTTTAACAAGTCATTACATTCTAGAAATATCATATTTTCCTTGTAGTTAAATTCTAGAACAGTTACATATAAAATGATAAAAACATATTCCTATACTGATTGACATAGCATCACATCGCCATGATTAGTATGAATGTGTGGATTCATTGGAGCAGGTACACATTATTTCTCTCATCTAGTAGGATTATCAGAATATTATAGTAAAGGGTCTCTCAAAAGACATGGCTCATGTTATTATTCTAAATGGGGATCACTAACTTTGTCTGGAAAATTTCTTGGGATAGGATCACATTTTAGTCAAAAATTGCTGGCATCATTCTCCAAAGGCATAGGACTAGGCTCATGTTCGTATTCTGAACAGAGCTCACCATGTTAGATTAGAACATAACTCGGGACATGGTAATATTCCAATTAAAAAAGACGATTTGAATATTCCAAAGGCACTCGGTTAGGCTCATATCCTCATTCCAACTAATGGGTTTTTTATGATATGGAAACCATGTCAAAGTAAGCTCTAATCCCTAACAAAAAAATAACTTGGAATATTTCATCATCTCACATAAGCAAGGTTCATACCCCTACTTTATTCGAGGAACTAATGCACCAACATTCATTAGTGTCAATACAGAGGGAGGGTCATATTTCTTATCCCATTATTTAGTTCCATCAACATATTCTTATAGGGAATGCTTATTTGATCTGGGATCATTTCCCTTATTTAGACATTATTTAATGTAATATTCTGGAAACCACCTATAAGAAGGTTTGTATCCCTATTGAAAGTATAGAGTCTCACCAGCATACTGAAGTTACTTCTCATTTACGTTCTCATATCCATGTAGTAATGAAAATGTATCAAAATATTCTGACAGATGTTATGCATCAATTTCATATGCCTTCTCAACTCCAAAAAAAGGTTGGAATATTCTGTAAAATACACAAAAAATAAGATAATATCCTTGATCTATTCAATATCTATGTCATTGAGGGTTTTTTATTCCCTATTCAATGACATAAGGTTTTTTAGAATCTTCAAATGAAGAAGAATGTGGTCATTACCTCAATAGTTCTTTTCATGGTAGTTTAGGGATGGATCACATGTACAATACTCCTTACATCCATTTTGTTCAACATATTCATGGTGATATATCTCTTAGAAAATTAAATCATTCCCTTTCTGAGACACATCTATATAAATAATTTATTATAACATATATAAATTAATACAGATATGTTCTTGATACACCAACGTCAACCATCTATAGTTCCCCATCAACTATCAATAAAACTTTACCATGGTTAGCAGGTGGCCTAAAGAAGAAATTATTGTGGTATGAATAGGTGGAGGTATATAAATTTGATAAAAAAGAGTTTGACATGGTTATATATAGAGTGTTATCCAGAAACATCCTCCCAACCATGTTTTGTCTCATCACCACTTTTGAATTGGATATCCTAGATTTTCTAGAGAATGAGTGAATGTCGTAGATTTTCCAAAATATGTGGTAAAATTATCATAATTCGAAGCATAGAAACATCCCTTATACAGAATTTGAGGGTCACCTTTACACCATAAACACATTATATTGTTAGTTTTACATGGGCGTAATATCCATGGATCTGAACCTAGTGATGGAAGAACATGAACAATTCTAATGTAGTGTTCATATATGTATTATAAAACACCCCATTGACTAATTTATAAGGCCCTATCAGACATCAATATCTAATATGGGAAATATATGGAGCATTTCACTTCACCGTGTCTTCTAAACAAAAGAAATATGAATATATGGAATATTATAATGTGATAGCTAAAAGAGAAATCATGGGAATATATAATGCATGTTCTAGTTGGCCAATAAAAAATAAACCCTAATTAATGATACAAAGAAATCATGAATGGTGGGAAAGGACTTCCAGTAGATTTCTAAACTAATCCCATCCAAAAAATT
Organism: Viscum album; assembly: GCA_963277665.1. Classification (NCBI taxonomy): domain Eukaryota; kingdom Viridiplantae; phylum Streptophyta; class Magnoliopsida; order Santalales; family Viscaceae; genus Viscum; species Viscum album. The sequence goes on along the minus strand of OY728156.1, from coordinate 70,238,348 downwards.
GGAACACATTTCAGACACGAAAGCTAGTATTGTTGTTGACCTGAAAACTTCCTGTATAAAATTTCTCCCATCATGGGCTACTATTGCAACAAAATCATACATGGGAACAATTGTTCCAAATCAAATGGATCACAATTGGAGATATCATATACGATATCCAAGATAGAGCCTATCCCATTGGGATGAGGGAAATATTATAACCACATCCACCCCTCAGGTAATTTAACATTGAGAGTATTTTGGAAATATCAACGGCAACTACAAACCAATCCCATCCCACATGGATGGGAGCATTTTTATCACATTAGGTATTATAAAGTCCATCAAACACATAGGTGGTTGTAGAACAATTAGTGTTGATTCCTAATTATAAATATCCCATAGAAATGTGTAAATTTATATATCAAGTTTCATCTTAGGTTCCATCATTTAATCAACTAGAATCATCAAACCCTCAAAAAAAGATCAAGAAATTCCAATAGTTTCCCTAAAACCTCCTCACCCCACAAGTCTAGTATAATTTTCATCATTATCATCTCCCCACACTACAAAATATTTCACTTTTTCCAATAGGGGAATATCTATTGGTAAAAGTGCATTTTTTGTTGGTACATGTTTTACCAACATTTATGTCCCTGTTACTAAATTGTCAGTAAAAACTCTATCGCTAAATGTTTTGGCGACAAATAAAATAGTTCTATTGTAATTATAATAATACCAACAGATAATATATGTTTTGGTTTAAATGTTTAGAAATAGGTTCTAAGACAACTTTATCTGTTAGTAGTAATATTACCAACATACAATATTTGTTTTTAAATTACATTTAAAAAAATTATAAATTTTTATTTCAGGTAAAATTTCATATTATATTTATTAATTTATTATATATTATATATAATGATTAAATAGAAGACCGTTTTCACACAGGTTCAAAATTATAAAAAAATAATTATATTTATAATGAAATTTAATAAAAAATCAAAGGATCCATAACAACACCCCATACAGCGACCCATACATCACCCCAAACAGAGACCCGTACCCAACTCCATCCATGTTAGCTCCAGCACAAGTCCATGCTAGCTCTAACAACAACCCATGCTAGCGACAATAGTAGTCCATGCCAGCAACAGAACTAGCACCAGTCCGTGTCAGTGACAACATCAGCACCAACAACCGCACCAGTCCATGCCAGCTCCAACACCAACACTATTGAAAACACCAGTCCATGGCAGTCCATGCTAGAAACACCACCAACACCAGTCCATGACAGCGACACAAACGGCTCCAGTCCATGCCAGCAACACCACCGGCACCAGTCTATGCCAGCGACAGCACCAGCACCAGTCTAGCTCCATCACCAGTCCAAGCCAACTCTAGCACCAAATATCCAACAATGAATAACATAGGATCAAAGTAAATTCTAATGGGATATTAAGAAGAGAAGAAATTATAGGGAGGTGTCCAGCCATAGGATAACACCAAACATCCACCCCAAACAAGATCCAGCATACATGCTTGTAATTGTTCAAACTCATTCCATCACTTTTAAGTTTGATGTTTTGTAGGATAATTCAAACTTTTATTCAAAATCATGTATACAAGTAATATGTTCTACAATGGAGCCAAAGTTGAAGAACATGAAACCAAATAGATGGTATGTATAATGTATAAAAGTATTCAATTTGTACATAATAAATCACCTAGATTTGTGAAAATGGAGTGTAAGGATTGAACATTAATTTTTTAGCATTCGGGCCTGTAGTAATAATTATAGGATCTTAAAGAAAGTACATGAAAAAATATAATTGAATAATTATTAAGTTGTATGATATTGATTAAAATAAATGAAACATTGAAACTTACCACTATGTCATTTCACATGAACCAGTTGCGTCAATAAAATAGGGTTTTACTGAATTGTCATTAACTCATTTGTTTAACAAAATCGTCCCACTTGGCTAAGTGTGATGCTTGTGAGCTTCAAAATCCATATTTCCAAAGATTAAGTAAATAAATAACTAAATCCTGGGCATATTGAAACTAGAATGAAAAATATATATTTATGCATGAAATAAGAGTGAAATGAGGTAAGAGTAAATGAAACAATGAAAGTTTCCGCTCAACGTTTTGCATCATACACTGATAGAATTCAAAATTTCATAGAGATTGTGGTTACCTCTAAACATTCATTGATATCAAGAAGAGTTTTTCTTGACCTGTTTTTTCTTCCAACTTCAATGAACCTCCACCTTATTTTTTTACCTGTCATTCAATTATCAATGTTTTAAATCACGTGTTTGAAAAACTGTGACATGAATTGGTCACCCAATTCATGCCACAACGAAATATATTAAATAAGAAAAATTGTTACAATACATTAATTAGATGTACTGAGCATTCACCATTGACTAATCATGGTAGAAACAAGATGAGGTAACAATTAACCTGAAACTAAAGCTCACAATGCATCATACCTACCTGAAACATCCTGGATTCTACCAAGAAATCACCTCATCCAATAAGGGTAGAAACTACAAGAGAGAACCACCACCTTATAAGTAATTATCTACCGCCTCCAGAAGACACATTAACCAGAGTGCTGAAATTCATCAAACAACATGATTGATAACATACAAGATGGAGAGAAAGCATCATAAGTGAGCACTACCCAGATAAAGCATTGCATGCTAATACACCACCAATGAAAACTCCCATCAAGTGTAGAATATCAGTGATGATCTTCTCTATAGTTGCATGAATACAACACTCATTGATGTGCATAACTCTAACATACCGTAAAAGCAAGTGTATAAATTTAATAAGGCACATTGTTTTCTTTGTATTTAGTATGCTTGGATATACATTCATGTAGTGGATAAGGGGTATGTGATTTACTTTAGGATTTTATGGAATTTAAACCCCAAATTTTTTATTATTCATGCTTTGATAGATAATGATATCAACTTTTTATGAAAGGGTATTTGATTCAATGGTGAGTGTAAGAAAAGAAGAGTTAAAACCTTAACCATGCACTAAAGAACCAATCGGTGCATCCTAAAGAATGAGTGTTCAAGGGGTGTGGTGACACCAAAATCACATAAATTTCACTTAACCACTGCTTCTAGATGATAAGAGCAACCTCATGGGGACTCTTGATTGTAGTATTGAGTTCTTTGATACCATTAGAGTGTATTTTAGGGACTATGTGATGTTTCTAGTTAGTTTTTGTTGATAATTCACTTGTCATGTTTTACATGGTCAATTACTAACTCAATATCCTCACACATCACTCATTGGATTTGACCTCCTTGTTGAAGCTTTTTGTTTTCTCTCACTTCCCTATACCTACAATCATACACTGACATTAATTAAAAAAACAATTAAAACATTTATATGTATTACATATCACACACAAAACAAAAATATTCAATATTGTATCCTCAACCCCACAAAAGTTAATTAGTGATGTAGCCAAAACCTTTCTTTGTATAGATGGCTCAGTAATAACCGATATTTATGCTCATGATTTCTACAACCATGAATCGGTATCATTATTAGGGATATATGAAATTATTTAATTTATTTATATCCATTTTTTATTAAAAAAAATAAAATTACAAAAAATATACTCAAATTGGAATTCACATCTTTTACACGTTTTCAAACAGATTTTATTTTCTTGAATTATAATAGTAGAAATTTTATTTTCAGGTGCATATTGAGGCATTAAGAAGATCTATATAATCCACTTTTAATCCCCTAAATTAAGGAATAAAATTTCACATAAAAGGGAGAAAGTCTTATTCACTATCAAGGAATGTAAAGAGGATGACCACAACATTATATGTGGGAAAAAACTGATGAAAAAAACCACTATCATATGCCCAAGAATACTAGAATCAAGCTCTACTAAGCTTGAGAGGCCTGTAAATTACCCAAGTGAAGGGGTTTCTCAAACAATACTATATCACCAAAATAATGAGATTATGTACTCAAAAAAACATCAAATGGAAGATATTCCAACTTTTCATGGTTATTTAAAGAGATTATGCCTACACATTCATCCAGGATTTCATAATAACAGTGAATATTTTCCCTTTAAAGGGATTCACATAAATGGAGTAATGTTTAAAAGGAAAGTGGATGAATACTCAAATATGAAGAATACACATTTGACACTTGGGAGGCCATCTATAGTGCATTTAAAAGGAGGTATTGCCCAATGAAGAAAACCAAGGGAATGAGGATGGGGATAAGAATAAGTATTTATGTGGTTTTCCCAAATAGTTACAAGAAAGAAGAATAAAATTTAGTGAGTGAGAAAGCTGTTACAATCCTTGAAAAAATAGTCAAGTCACTGACTTCACACATGTTTACAATAACATGTCTATGTTGTTTTCATCTTGATTCATGATACCCAGATAAACAACAAAGGATGAAATCAGATCAGATGGATTATAAAAGGGGTCAAACCACAAATGACATTTAATAAAACAAGACATGAAGAATTAAATTACACAAGATTACAAATCTGAACAAGAAAATAAAACAAGAATTTCTAAAAAAGTACTAATAATAACCAATTGATGACATTTTCTTCACTATGTTGAAGCTCCATATGACCAAAAAATGAAGATCATAAAACAATATGAACTTAAGATATAAGCATAAGTATTTGATGTTGTTTTCTCAAATGGTTGTAAGAAATAAGAATAAAATTCAATATGTAAGAAAATTTTTGGAATCCTTGAAAAAATAAACAAGACAATGGAGTATAAATTTATGACAAGTATAAAACCTTGTAGTTAAAGGTAACATATCTGGAAATTTGAAACTCTTCAATCACCGAAATCACCTTTGATAGTTCTACTCAAGCTAGCCTATTCAATTCTTCAAAACCAAAATTATTTTAAAAGTTTATGCATTGGCTATAAGCACCTCAATTAAAATAAATCACAGAAAAATTTCCCATGAACTAATAGACATATTCCAAGGACCAACCTGTGGTGAAACTGTAGAACCAAAACATATCAATTTCACCCACAAGATCAAGAGTAAACCTAAAAAGGTAAGCCCACTACAATGAAAGGAACATCACAATTAGGTTCCATTTGATAAAGATTAATGAAAAAAATAATAAGACATAATAAGTACTTATATACACAATAACTTATTTAACAGAGGCAATTGGATGTTCTTGGTTTATTCACTCCCCATTGATAAGTCTTAAATTTCTTCCAAATTCAATGCACAAATTCCAAAAAGTACTTGAGATGGGGATAAAGATACCTATCTTCCATTCCACTCTCTGGATCGATGATGAAGTAGGTATTTTCTCCTTTCATGAATGTTGAATATGTTAAATCCATATCCATGTTGTTTTATTATGGATTCACTGCACACCACCAAGAAAAATAAATATTTGGTTTCCTTGAAAAGATTTCCTTTTGGTATGTAAATCCTTTCAACCTTCTTACCAATATTACCATCCCAAATATCAAACCATCTCATTCATGGAACAAACATTACTAGGGGGCCTCAAATACAAAACTTTATTAAGTGTGCATAGATCTTCCACTTTACAAATTGTTAAAGTAGCCACACTACTTTCCTCAACAAAAAATATTTAGTGTTTCCATTTTCAAAAACTGTAACTTTTTTTCTAGGAAGAATCTTTTTTCCTGGTTGAGCCAAAGAGGGAAGTGAAAATCTAGTATTTTTGTGAATCATCATTTTTCTTCCAAATGTTTGTAGGAAAAAAATACAGTAATAGAGTAATAGATGAAATAAGATTTCATAGTACAAAGTATACATATTCCAAAATCCATATTGTATATCATATATATGTATCTTACATATACAATAAAATGAATATTTCATATGGCGAATATGGATATCCTATAATCTGCAGTGCATATTCAAAATGCTGACCAAATGTACACTTTAGTTTTATTTCACTCAATCATTCAAAAAGATTTTAAAGAACTTCAAGATCAAAAAATATATATATGAAATGGAATCCATTCATAGGGATTCCAAATAGTGAAAACTCTATGTACCCAAGAAGAGAGAGAATAGTGACATGCAGCAAGAAAACATTCATTAAAAATAGAAAGTATTGTTGTGAATAACATCTCTTCATCAAAACAGTCTTGGTGAATTCCATTTAAAAAGGTAAAAAATAATTTTCATGAAAGATCTTACATATCTTCATCAAAATATGCACTAAAAACAGAAAGTATAGTGACATGTAGATATGTCTGGTGACCAAATGTACACTTGAGTTTTATTTCCCTCAATAATTCATCAAAATTTAGAAGAACTTCAAGATAAAAATATAAATATATGCAGTGAAATCCATCCATTGGGATTCCAAATAGTGAAAAATTCATGTACACAACAAGAGAGAGTATAGTGACATGGAGTAGGAAAACATGCATTAAAATAGAAAGTATTGTTGTGAATAACATCTCTTCATCAAAACAGCCTTGGTGAATTCCATTTAAAAAGGTAACAAATAATTTTCAAGAAAGATCCTACATATCTTTATCAAAACATGCATTTAAAATAGAATGTATATTGACATGCAGATATGTCTGGTGACATGCAGTAGGAAAACATGCATTAAATAAATATCCTAGAGTTTGGGTGCATTCCAAATAGTGCAAACTCCATGTACCCATGAAGAGAGATCATAGTGACATGGTATAAGGCCCCGACCTTAAACCTTACTTAATATTGAATTAAATGAATAATTCACATGGAGGATCTTTCCAGGTTTAGAGTTTTAGAGAATTAGATCATAAAACATGTATTACATTCCACATTTAAGCAAAGTGGTTACATAAAAGATAGTATTCATTTTTCCCATCAATGGAAACATATTCAAAATAAAACATGGATTCTTTCCTGACACTTCCTTAACACTATCATCATATCATGTACCTTTCCCTTGACCTGTGAAAAACATTTCAAAAACATGGGATGAGCATAAAAAGCTCAGTAAGGGTTATAAAAATCTGGAAAGGAAACATGAGTTCATATATACATAAGAATGAAATAATAATTTACCCATAAAACATAGGCAATTTAACATACCTCATCAAATCATGATTAAATCATAGAAATCATAAGACATAAAGGTAACTTGAGGAATTTATAACATTCTTACGTAGGGAGTAACCCTCTTGGTTACGTTTGGAATACCCATCACAGTATATTCCCTAAATCTCTTCGGAGAAACCTTAACGTTTCACTCCATTGCGTTACCCAATGCATTGGATAGCTATATCGGGCTCACCCACCCTTAGATTTTCACGGAACCACCTGTCTTCATAATAATGCCCAAGAACCACAACATAATCATATCACACAAAACATGCATAAAGGAAACATAACATTTCCACCTTTCAATCACAAGATATCAATACAACACATTGATATAAAAATATTATGAAAACCATTTTCAATACCAAAATAACAGAAAAGTAAAACATGGTATTTATTTTTCTTTAAAAAAAAGTATGGCTTGTAGAGGAAGCCGAAACTCAAATAATGGTCCCGGTGGTGGAGAAGTCGTTGTCGCCACATACGTACGACAAAAAAAACATTCCCTTTTTTCATTTAGTAAACGCTTCGTATAAAAAATATTCCTTTTGAATAAACGTAAAAGTCAAAGGGGTTTATACACCGTATAAAAGAAGGTTGTGTATGAAACAAAATATGCCTCAATGAAAGGAGATTGAGATGAAGTCCTATACCTCGTATCCGACTTGACCTGATCGTTCTTTAATCTCCTGAATAATAAACATGAGTTAATTTCTAGTTGCTTAAGAACCTTTTTCAATTTCATTATTCCTTTTATATCACTTATTACCATGTCATGAACACTATGTAATTATTTTAGTTAATAACGGTCGTTTTAACGATCATTGGTACTTGAGTCAAAATATGCTCTTTATAATTACATGTTCCTCATGTATCCATTATATCCTGAGTTATACTCATGATGTATATATCATATATATCCAGTATATACATGCATTTATAATATTACACAACGTTTAGAGGTAAGAAATGAAATGAACCGTTCATGGAGACGGTAAGCTGTACGTACGCATGAACGCTACTTTCATTTCTATTTCATATTTTATGGAATTAAAACATAATGATACATAGTAGTATTTTAATTCCATCATGGTATCATATATAATATCATTAAATATATCCTTTATACGTAACACATATGTTATTAACGAATCAAATCACTTTAAGGGGGTGGTAGTCCACACTTCCTTAAATGAAGATATCGTGTTTACTCATAATGGGAACCATAAAGATATACTATAAATGAAAAATACATAAGCTTAAGTAAAACATTAACATATTATATATAATATAAAAATATAGTGACATCTTAATGGCCACCTTTGAAGGTGATATATGAGTGTTGAACAATCATCGCTTCGCGAGGCAGAAATTCACCATCCACGGAAACAGTATGTTCATTAACCATTAAATGTAGTTGTGTGTAAGTATAGCTAGAATAATTCTTATAAAAACATCCTAGTATATGTAATATACTGGTGTTGTTACAAAATAAATGAATAAAAAGAGTTTAGGGGGTTGGAGAAGCAAAATAAAACATAAGAACACAAGAGAAGACACTACCTTTAAATCGGGTAACTCTTTTGAATTTGAACTCAAAGGATTCCTTGGGAAGACTTATGCCCAAAGTGAGGCTTCTAGTATTTATAGATGGATGTGGAGAGACAAAATGGGCAGGGTTTGGCTGAGACAAAGGCTTTGTAAGTGTGGGTAAGGAGGTAGAGGTGGGGGCCTTTTATAAGAGGAGAGGAGGGTCACTCTTGGAAAGTAAAGAAATGTTACTTTATTTTAAAATGATTTTCGGATTTAAAAGGTCCCACATTGATATAATTCAAGGATAAGGTGATAAGGGTTCTAAATCCACCCATACAATAGGGTTTGGACATGTTTAGGTCATATATTAACATTATCTTTTCATTTTATTTAAATCGTTAAATAATGAGGTAATCGTTGCATCATCATGGTGTCATAAATAATTTAATTTATTTAATGTCTAAAAACTATAAAAAAATACTATGATGTAGGAAATTGTTTTATATTTCCAATGACTATTTATAGTCAAAAATATGACTTGTATAACCCCATGTAAAAATTGTTTTAGGAAAACAACTCATGTTTGTGTGATTTTTATTTTAACATTAAATGAAAAGATATTAACGTCATTTTCCTACCAAAGTGACTCCATGGGGTCCCCAAGTTGACGCATGGATTGTCTTGGTCTGAAATGACACATCTAATAAGGTTAGTACATGTGTCAAGCTCATCTCATATTATTAAAACATTATTCCTACCTTAAATTACCCTAATTAACTCTAATCGCGATTAAAAACGTAAAAAGTTACTATTCACCAAAAAAATCATTTTAATCCCATTGAACAATATTTTACTTCTTAATGACAACCATGTATGTTGGATTTTTGAAATTTAAACCACAGAGGTGGTAAAATGACATTTAAATGAAAAAATCAGTTTTTATAAGTACCACTTAGTGGTGTCGTTATTCATCAAAAATTGAAGTTTCCCAGAAAAAAACCAAAACTTCACCCCAAGCAATATTTGATATTCCGAATTCAAAAATAATTTCTACTTTAAAAAATTCAAAACATAACAGTTTAATTAATTAATTTAATGATTAATTCCATCTCTCAGAGTAAATAGCGTGTTTTTATGAAACAATATGTATCAAAAGATTGACACTTGTTTAAGTCCAATTTCAAAGTGAAATTAATTCCAATGGCCACTATTGGATTAAATGGTAAAAATATATTCGAATTGAACTTTAAAACCAATTCAAAATATAATCTAATTATATAAATAAATTATATTAAAAAGAAGTTTTGAATTAAAATACAACATTTTTCACTATTCATTAAAAAAATGAACTTAATCGGAAAAATACCAAAAATTCACACAAAGTAAATTTTGATGTACCAATCATAAACAATAAGTTTATTTTGACAAATAGAGCTTATAAAATTGTCAAAAGATATATTTAAAAGATGTTTTGCCATTAAAAGTTAGTGAAACAATCTTTTAAAAATATTAGTGTATTTCATGCTTAAGATTGGATTTATTCTCATTTTAAGCCTATAAAACACTATCTAATTCATTAATAGACATAGATAAAAATATCAATTATTCATTATTTACTTGGGATGTTACATCCTTCCCCCGTATAGAAAATTATGTCCCTGTAATTCATTTACTTATCGAATAAGTGGGGGTATTTATCCCTCATTGCATTTTCATATTCCCATGTTGCCTCCTCAATCATGTGGTTTTTCCACAAAACCTTTACCTGCTGAATCACCTTAATCCGAAACACATGCTCCCTGTGGTCAAGAATCTGGACCGGTTGTTCCTTATAAGATAGGTTCTCTTCCAGCTGAACTACCTCTAGACTGAAAACCTGAGATGGATCTGGCATATACTTTCTCAACATCGAAACTTGAAAAACATTGTGTACCTGAGATAAACTCGGAGGTAAAGCCACTCGGTAAGCAACTGATCCAACTCTCTCCAGAATTTCATATGGTCCAATGAACCATGGACTCAGCTTTCCTTTCTTACCAAATCGCATCACACTTTTCCATGGTGATACATTGAGAAAAACATGATCACCTACCTCAAAAGAGAGATCCTTCCTCCTATTGTCCGCACAACTCTTCTGCCTGCTCTGAGTTGTTCTCATGTGTTTCTGTATCTGCTGAACTTTTTCTGCCAACTCTTCTACCAATTCTGGTCCCATCAACTTCCTTTCACCCACTTCATCCCAGAAAGATAGAGTTTGACACCGCTTCCCATATAATGCCTGAAATGGTGCCATCTGTATACTGGAATGAAAACTGTTATTATAAGAAAATTCAACCTAAGAAATATGTTGGTCCTAACTTCCCTAATAATCCATCGAACAAGCACGTAGAATATCCTCCAAAGTCTGGATCATTCGTTCTGACTACCCATCTGATTGAGGATGAAAATCTGTACTAAAATAAAATCAGTACCAAAAGACTTCTGAAGGCCTTTACTAAAGTTAGAAGTGAGCCTGGGATCACGGTCAGATACAATGGAGATAGGAACTCCATGTAACCTGACTATCTCTTTAAGATACAAACAGGAAAGATGATCTTGGGAAAAATTATCTCGTGTAGAAAGGAAATTAGCAGATTTGGTCAAGCGATCAATAATAACCCAGATTGCATTATTACCCCGAGATGTCTTCGGTAATCCCACAACAAATTCCATGGATATATTCTCCCATTTCCACTATGGAACTGATAAAGGCTGAATAATCCCTTTCGGTAACTGCTGCTCTTCTTTATCCTATTGACAAGTCAAACACTTCACAGTAAAATCCGCAATATCTCTTTTCATTCCGTCCCACCAGTAATACTCTCGAAGATCTCTATACATCCTAGTACTGTGAGGATGAACTGAAAACGGAGAACTATGAGCTTCACATAACAACTCTCTCTTCAACTATGAATCACAAGGCACACACAATCTCTTCCCAAATCTCAAAACACAATCATTATCAATTTTGAATACAAGCAACTTACCCTTGTAAACCAGCTCTACCTTTTTCTGCAACTCACTGTCTTGCTTATGTGCTTTCTTGATTCTGTCTGATAGAGATGATCTCACTGATACCAGAAACAAAATAGAAGAACTTCCTACACCAACAACTTTTATGCCAAAGTTCATCAAATCAAAAACCAAAGGATCTCGTTCCAAATGTAGCATGGTTAATGAAGCATTACTTTTCTGGCTCAAAGCATCATCCACTTTATTTTCTTTTCCCAGATGGTAATGAATTGTACAATCATAATCCTTGATTAATTCCAACAATCTCCTCTGTCTCATGTTCAAATTTTTCTGACTGAATATATACTTTAAACTTTTTTGATCATTATCTATTTCACACTTTACTCCATACAAATGTTGCCTCCAAATTTTTAAAGCGAAAACAACAGCAGATAATTCCAAATCATGTGTAGGGTATTTTACCTCATGAGTTTTCAACTGTCGTAATGCATAAGCAATTACCTGATCATTCTGCATTAGGACGCAACCAAGTCCTTTCAATAAAGCATCACTGTATATAACAAACTTACCATTCCTGGAAGGTAGTGACAAAACTGGAGCATTCACCAATCTTCTTTTCAGTTCCTGAAAACAATCATCACATTCCTTTTTCCAGATAAACATAACACCCTTCCGAGTTAGCTTCGTCATTGGACTAGATAACCATGAAAAATTTCTAACAAACCTTCAGTAATAGACTGCCAAACCAAGGAATCTACGAATATCAATTACATTTGTGGGTCTTGGCCATACTTCAACAACCTTTGTTTTTGCAGGATCAACAGTTATCCCATATTTAGAAACAATATGACCAAGGAAATAAATTTGTTGCAACCAAAACTCACACTTGCTGAATTTCCCATACAATTTCTTTTCTTTCAAGGTTTAAAAAATAACCCTTAAATGTCTTTCATTCTCTTATTTACATTTATAAAACACAAAAATATCATCAATGAAAACAACCAAAAACTTATCCAAGTACTCATTGAAAATTCTATTCATTACGTCCATGAATATAGAAGGTGCATTGGTTAGCCCAAAAGGCATTACTAAAAATTCATAATGGCCATATCTTGTACGAAACGCAGTCTTCGGAACATCTTCTTCCTTTACCTTCAACTGATGGTTCCCCGATCTCAGGTCAATCTTTGAAAAATACTAAGCTCCCTGGAGCTGATCAAACAAATCATCGATATGAGGAAAAAGATATTTGTTCTTAATAGTGATGTTATTCAAGGCTCTATAATCAATTCAAAGTCTCATAGAACAACCTTATTTTGACAAATAGAACAGGAGAACCCCATGGTGATGTGCTAGGTCGAATGAAACCTTTCTCTAATAAATCTTGCAATTGCTCCTTCAACTCTAAAAGTTCAATTTGATCCATTCGATAAGGGGTTTTAGAAATTGGCTTAGCATCAGGAACTAAGTCAACAGTAAACTCAACTTCCCAATCTGTTATTATTCCAGGAAACTCATCAGGAAAAACATCAGGATACTCATTTACCACTGGCACATCATTAATCTGAACAGTTCCCTTGTTTTCAACAATATGTGCAAGGTAACATTCATTTCCATCTTTTACAAGTTTCTCAGCCTCTTGATATGTTATCAACAGTAAGGGTTTATTCTTGTATACAAACTGATAGCCTTTCTGAAAAGAAACTTCTTTATCTCTACAATCAATCTTATCATGGTAAATAGAGAGCCAATCCATACCCAGGATAACATCAAACTCTACTAGAGGTAAAACAATAAGGTTCTCAGTAGGTTCTTTCCACGGATAAGGATAGGAAGATTATTATAAATTATTTTTCCCTCAACATTTCCCACAGGTCTTTTTACCACAAGTTTAGGAGTAATTTTTTAAGATGATATTCCCATTTTACTAGAAAAGGTTTCAGAGATGAAAGAATGTGTAGACCCCGCATCAAACAACACACCGGCATAATCTGAAAAAACAAACAAAGTACCTGATACAACTTCATTTGATGGCCTGGCATCTACTGAAGTAGTTGCAAAGGATTTCACCACCCCTTTATGCTTGTAGTCTAAATACTTCCCATCACTCAATCTCTTTGTCGGACACTCCTTTGCATAGTTACCCATCTCATTGCACTTAAAACATTTCACTAACTGTAAATCAAATTTGGTCTTACCATTACCCTGATATTTTTCAGTGCAATCACGAGCCTTATGTCCCATCTTACCGCATCGGTAGCACTTTCCAGAATTCAAAAGACATTCCCCAGCATGCCTTTTCCCTCATTTATCACAAACTAGAAACTTAGTTTTCTTACCATCAGACCTTTTTGAAGAATTCTTCCCTTTCTCCTGCCACCTCGGTCTCTTCTTCTGCTGGTTGTTATAGAACACTTGATCATTAGAAAACTCCATTTCCACCTTCTCAGCACATCAAACAAGATTTTCATAACTTTTGAACTCACGAGAAGCTAAATCCCTTCGATATTTTGGCTTTAATCCTGATTAAAAACGATTGATTTTACTATCAAGGTCTCGGATAAAATTTGGAGCATACCTTGCCAATAGAGTGAACCTTTCTTCATAGGCAGCCACTGAGTCTTCCTCTTGCCTCAATTCCAAGAATTGCTTTTCCATCCTAAGTAAAACAGCCTTAGGAAAATACTTCTCAAGAAACATACCTTTAAATTCATCCCAGTTGAGAGTATTAATCTCATCAGTGTCCCTGATATTTCTAACCATTGACCACCACTGGTCTGCTTCTCCCTCCAAATGGTAAATATCAAGACTAGCCTTTTGATTGCCTGAACACCCCATGACATCGAAAATCTTCTCTAGTGCTTTAATCCACCCTTCAGCTAGCACAGGGTCAGATGATCCTCTGAATGATGGGGGATGTTGCCTCATGAAATGTTCCACCACTGACATGTTCCTATGCGGTTGATCTGGATGATCTCGTGCATGGATACCGCCACCATTTATCGCTTCAGTCAACTATTCCATTACAGCAAAAAACTGTCCAGTTCCAAATTTCGACCATCTCAGGATGCTGATGTGGAAGGTTATTTCCTTCTGTATTCCTTCCTAGCACTGCTTCCTTATTTCCTATACGGAAAACCATTCTGAACAAACATGTATTAGATGATGCAACATGGTAATCTTCAAATGCTATATCATTTCAATTTGACCACAAAAAAATATTTTTGGATAATCATTTAATAGAACTCTAACTCCTAAAGTTATCTAAACTAACCTCTGATACCATCTATAAGGCCATGGCCTTAAACCATACTTAATATTTAATTTAATGAATAATTAACATTGAGGATCTTTTCAGGTTTAGAGTTTTAGAGAATTAGATCATAAAACATGTATTACGTTCCACATTTAAGCAAAGTGGTTACATAAAAGATAGTATTCATTTTTCCCATCAACGAAAACATATTTAAAATAAAACATGGATTCTTTCTTGACACTTCCTTGACACTATCATCATATCATGTACCTTTCCCTTGACCTGTGAAAAACATTTCAAAAACATGGGATGAGCATAAAAAGCTCAGTAAGGGTTATAAAACTATGGAAAGGAAACATGAGTTCATATATACATAAGAATGAAATCATACATTACCCATAAAACATAGGCACTTTAACATACCTCATCAAATAATGAATAAATCATAGAAATCATAATACATAAAGGTAACTTGAGGCATTCATAACATTCTTATGTAGGTAGTAACCCTCTTGGTTACGTTTGGAATACCCATCACAGTATATTCCCTAAATCTCTTCGGAAAACATTAACGTTTCACTCCTTCACGTTACCCAATGCATTGGAGAGCTATATCGGGCTCACCCGCCCTTAGTTTATCACGGAACCACCCGTCTTCATAATAATTCCCAAGAACCACAACATAATCGTATCACATAAAACATGCATAAAGGAAACATAACATTTCCACCTTTCAATAACAAGATATCAATACAACACATTGATATAAAAACATTATGAAAACCATTTTCAATACCAAAATAAAAGAAAAGTTAAATATGGTATTTATTTTTCTTTAAAAAAATGTATGGCTTCTAGAGGAAGTCGAAACTCAAATAATGGTCACAGCGGCGGAGAAGTCGTTGTCGCTGCATACGTATGACAAAAAAATTCCATTTTTTCGTTTAGTAAATGGTTCGTATAAAAAATATTCCGTTTGAATAAATGTAAAAGTCAAAGGGGTTTATACACTGTATAAAATAAGGTTGTGTATAAAACAAAATATGCCTCAATGAAAGGAGATTGAGACGAAGTCCCATACCTCGTATCCGACATGACTTGATCATTCTTTAATATCCTGAATAATAAACTTGAGTTAATTTATACTTTCTTAAGAACCTTTTTCAAGTTCATTATTCATTTTATATCACTTATTACCATGTCATGGACACAATGTAATTATTTTAGTTAATAACGGTTGTTTTAACGATCATTGGTACTTGAGTCAAAATATGCTCTTTATAATTACAAGTTGTTCATATATGCATTATATCCAGAGTTATACTCATGATGTATATATCATATATATCATATATATCCAGTATATACATGCATTTATAATATTACACAATGTTTAGAGGTAAGAAATGAAATGCATCGTTCATGGAGACGGTAAGTCGTACGTATGCATGAATGCTACTTTCATTTCTATTTCGTATTTTATGGAATTAAAACATAATGATACATAATAGTATTTTAATTCCAGTATGGTATCATATATAATATCATTAAATATATCCTTTATATGTACCACATATGGTATTAACGAATCAAATCACTTTGAGGGGGCGGTAGTCCGCACTTCCTAAAATGAAGATATCGCGTTTACTCATAATGGTAACCATAAAGATATGCCATAAATGAAAAATACAGAATCTTAAGTAAAATATAAAAATATTATATATAATATAAAAATATATTGACATCTTAATGGCCACCTTTGAAGTTGATATATGAGTGTTGAACAATCATCGTTTCGTGAGGCAGAAATTCGCCATCCAAGGAAATAGTATGTTCTTTAACCATTAGGTGTAGGTGTGTATAAGTGTAGCTCTAATACTTCTTATAAAAAATCCTAGTATATGGAAGATACTGGTGTTGTTACAAAATAAATGAACAAAAAGATTTTAGGGGGTTGGAGAAGCAAAATAAAACATAAGAACACACGAGAAGACACTACCTTTAAATCGTGTAACTCTTTTTGATTTGAGCTCAAAGGCTTCCTTGGGAAGACTTCTTCCCAAAGTGAGGCTTCTAGGAGTTAGAGAGGGATTTTGAGAGACAAAATGGGCAGGTTGTGGCCGAGCCAAAGGCTTTGGAAGTGTGGGTAATGAGGTAGAGGTGGGGGCCTTTTATAAGAGGAGAGGAGGGGCACTCTTGGAATGTAAAGAAATGTTACTTTATTTTAAAATGAGTTTCGGATTTAAAAGGTCCCACATTGACATAATTCGAGGATAAGGTGATAAGGTTTCTAAATCCACCCATACAA
Organism: Viscum album; assembly: GCA_963277665.1. Lineage (NCBI taxonomy): Eukaryota > Viridiplantae > Streptophyta > Magnoliopsida > Santalales > Viscaceae > Viscum > Viscum album. The sequence goes on along the minus strand of OY728156.1, from coordinate 70,221,126 downwards.
TAGGTTTTGGACATGTTTAGGTCATATATTTTACATTATCTTTTCATTTTATTTAAATCGTTAAATAATGAGGTAATCGCTGCATCATCATGGTGTCATAAATAATTTAATTTATTTAATGCCTAAACATTATAAAAAAACTACTATGATGTAGGAAATCTTCTTAGATTTCCAATGACTATTTATAGTCAAAAATCCGACTTGTATAACCCCATGTAAAAAATTATTTAGTAAAATAACTCATATTTGTGTCATTTTTATTTTAACATTAAATAAAAAGATATTAATGTCATTTTCCTACCAAAGTGGCTCCATGGGGTCCCCATGTTGACCCATGGATTTTCTTGGTCGGCTATGACACATCCAATAAGTTTAGGACATGTGTCAAGCTCATCTCATATTATTAAAATATTAATATTACCTTAAATTACACTAATTACCTCTAATCGCGATTAAAAACTTAAAAGTTACTATTCACCAAAAAAATTATTTTAATCCCATTGAACCACATTTTACTTCTTAATTACAACCATGTATGTCGGATTTTTGAAATTCAAACCACAGAGGTTGTAAAATTTCATTTAAATGAAAAATCAGTTTTTATAAGTACCACTTAGTGGTTTCACTATTCATCAAAAATTGAAGTTTTCCAGAAAAAAACCAAAAATTCACCCCAAGATATATTTGATATTCCGAATTCAAAAATGATCTCTATTTTAAAAAATTCAAAACATATATGTTTCATTAATTAATTTATTAATTAATTCCCGCTGTCAGAGCAAATAACGTGTTTTTATGAAACAATAAGTATCAAAAGATTGACACTAGTTTAAGTCCAATTTCAAAGTGAAATTAATTCCAACGACCACTATTGGATTAAATGGTAAAAATATATTCTAATTGAACTTTCAAACCAATTCAAAATATAATCTAATCATATAAATAAATTAGATTAAAATGAGGTTTTGAATTAAAATACAACATTTCTCACTATTCATTAAAAATGAACTTTATCGGAAAAATACCAAAAATTCACACAAAGTAAATTTTGATGTCCCAATCATAAAAAATAAGTTTATTTTGACAAATAGATCTTATAAAATTTTCAAAAGATAGATTTAAAATATGGTTTGCCATCAAAAGGCAGTAAAACAGTCTTTTAAAAATATTAGTGTATTCCATGCTTAAGATTGGATTTATTCTTATTTTAAGCCTCTAAAACACTATCTAATTCATTAATAGACGTAGATAAAAATATCTATTATTCATTACTTACTTGGTATGTTACATATGCAATAGGAAAACATGCATAAAATATAGAAAGTATTGTTTTGAATAGCATCTCTTCATCAAAACAGTCTTGATGCAATCCATTTAAAAAGGTAACAAATAATTTTCAAAAAATATCCTACATATCACCATGTTGTCTTCGAAGCATAATTAATCAATTAACCCAATAATACACCTAAAAATAAGCCAACAACAAAACAAGGAGATAAGGCCAACACTGCTCAATTTTTATTGAGCTTGAGCTTATGCTACTTGAGAAGCATACCAACTATTGACCATTGTTCTTACAAAAAATATCTAGAGAACACCCAAAAAGTTAAATACACTTCCATGACATAATGATTACAAGTACGCTATAAAATATGAAAGTTGAGTAAAAAATGATGTTGTTTATGAGTAAGAATGAGTGTTACCCTCCATGTAAGTTAGCTTGAACACATCACTAGTGAAAGAAATAGATCCTACTGTTTTATCTTTATAAATGTTCCAAAAAATGACACCTAAAAATATGCAATTTGAGTAGAAACTGATTAGTGAGAAATAGTGTAACATTTGTTCAGAGAATAGTAAAAAGTCATAACTATAAATTAACAAAGAAACTAATGCAAGTTGAGTATAAAATAATGTTTTTTCTGAGTTATAATGAGTGTAACATTTCTCAACAATTAATAAAAAGTATTTTGAATGTTAACAAAGAAGAGAAAATTAAAATAAAACATTTTCTAATTCATTTTAAATACTATAATAATGTATTATTCATTAAAATAAATCACCAATGGTTTATAATCACATAAAAATATCATTGTGATGTTCAAAATATAAATGATATTCAATATAGGGGCTGTCAATAATTTAAAAGAGGATGAGAGAGAATTTGTTACCCATTTATCCAAGTGGCAGTGGGAGAATGATCATCCTTCAACTGGTCATCAATTGGATGTTTTTTGGATGTCTTTAGCATTGTGAAGTGGGCCTGGATTGGCTTGGTTTTTAGAGAGGATGAGGTTCCTGTTAGTAAGGTGTAGGGCCGATTTCAAGATGGTGAGGGTCTGGTTATTTAGGGAATGGGCTTGTTGGAAACTGGGATGACAATGAGGTTCGAAAGGGGAATAAAGGAATGTTAATTCCACCCACATGTCTTGAATACTAACCAAGAAACACAAACCAACCTTTAGCCATCCATGAAACACCAACTTGCCTATGTCCGATCCACCTGCTGGGCATGAATCCAAACTATTGAGCACCAACATTAATTCCTAGACTGATGCAGAAAAGATCACAAATTTCTCTGAAATAGTATACAGTCAACCAGCCTTAACTAGTTTAATAAACACATCTACTATGAATGGTAGACACACCTTAAATGGATCTTGTGAATTTTTCAAAATAGTCTCTATGGTAATCAGAAGATGTTCTTATCAAAGAAGTGGAACATCCATCATCAACTGCATCCATAAGCATAGCTCATAAATTATGTCATAGTATCTAGAACAGTAAAAATTATGGGTTGCTTTAATTATGTGAATATGATGAATTTTGAAATACACTACACACCAATCAACTAGCCTCTTATAAATGGTGAGAATAAAATAAATTAGTGCAAATTTTACACAAGGCAAGTTAGTGGATAAATAAGAAACACCGATCATCCTATTTTCAGGGGGTATGAGATGCAGGTAAAAATATCTACAACCACCAAGGGAAATCTGACACCATAATTTTCAAGATCCAATGATAATGCATATAACATCACAAATTGAGAAAATTTATATTTTTATGATGGAGGGATATTTGTTTGGAATGAAAAAAGGAGAGTTTCAAAAACCTCTATTAATCGACCATTATCAACACATGTCTGAAGATGCTCAAACATCACCACCATTAAGTTGTCTAATCTTTCTGCGACTATTTTTTTATAAACTTATCTGAGTTAAATTTTCTTTGTGAATCTCAACATAATTTTAATCATCCTCGACTTCATTATATGTCTCATCTAACTTCTCTAGCTCCATCTAAAAAAATTTCATCCCAACTAATATCCAAATCCAAATCTACCAAAAAATCAATCATTTATTTATGCACGGTGCCCCAAAAAAATTCCCCAAGTTCACTACTATCCATCCTTAAGATGATCTATAAATATATCACAATTGTATCCTTGGTCTTCCTAATGAAAAATTTTGTCATTCGTTGAGGAATTATGTTCAACATGGGAAATGGGGAAAGAGGCCCTAGGTCAGCAATGGAGGTAAGGGAAGAATGGACCCTGGAAAGAACATGATTCTTATTTTCAATACTGCATGGATTATATAATATATATAGGACTACATTAGTTAGTTTTAAATTTCACAGAAGAATCTCCAAGCATGCATCAAAAAAATCATTTGACGCGTCCAAGAATGTAATAAGTTTTACCAGTGCATCTAACACATCAGGCTCATTGATTCTACACGTTTATTCCAAAAAATAGTAGAATGAAGCTTCCTATGTAGGATTATATATATAGATGAAATAGAACCAATCAAGGCCTTTAATCTAGTCACCAGTAATGCCCCCTAATCTGGTTCTATATTTTTTAAAACCACAATCACCTGGTCATAATTGTCAATATCACCTAGAGGAACAGATCTAAGAGAATCTCTAACATGTCAGGTTAGTTATGAATCACTATGATTAATATCTTAATCATCATTACTCTCATCCTTTTTAAATGTCAATTCCACACCCTTGGTGGTAGATCTTGTCAGAGACTTGCTAATCATTCAAACACCTTCATGTCAAATTAATATAGGATCCAGTGTGATATGTCATACCTTCAATTTGTTCTTCTAAAATGTCCATCCATCACTTTTCATAAAATCAGGTTTCCAGGATTTGAACTGGTAAAATGGGTCGAGGGGGGGAGGTGGATTCTCCAATTCCATGAGAAACATCCTATTGCACCTGGGATATGACACTGTAGGGAGGCAGCGTTCAAGGGAGTGGATCATTGGTTCACGGGAAGGATAAAGTTGGGGGGATGTCATGGTTGTAGATGCTAGGGTTTTGAGTGGAGTATTAGGGAGGAAGGTGTCACCTTGTTTCCCATCCCCTTTGGTTTCCCAAGCCCCTGGGCTTGTAGGGATTAACCTAGGGCAGACGATAATGGCAAGGTATTAGAGGGAGGCAGTGGAAGAAAGGACTAGAGGGGTCTGGGAATAGAAGTGGGACGAGGGGGGATGACGGCAGCGGAAGAAGGGATGGGATGGGTCGAGGAACAACAGTTGGGTGGGAATGGATGGCGGCGGTGGAAGAAGGGACAGGAGGGGCAGGGAATAGTAGTGGGGGTCACATTAGGTTTTTTTATTTTTTCATGTTTTCATATATATATATAATAATAATAATAATAAAAGATAGGAATTTATATAAAAAATATATTGTATGAAGATTATGTATATATCTACATATATACCACTAATAAATGTTACTAAATTATAGATATATAAATTAATGATATATTTTTATTATCAAAATTATATGATTTTAATGGGTAATATATATATATCTATATATTCAATTTATTTTAAAATGTTTTATGTTATTGAATAATTTATTGGTAACAGACTATCATAACGGTAAACGATTTGTTGGTTACAATAACCAATAACACCATATCCATTTATCAGTAAATCAATTGTTGGTATTATTATGATTAGACCACAGATATAAGTGTTAGTGAAATATTTGTTTTTATTGAACTACTAATTTAAATAGACATATCTTTTAGTAAAAATAATTGCTGGTGCGTATAGCTAATATCAACAGAATTTAATATCTGTTAGAATTAATCATTTTTACCAATAGATATATTATCTGTCAGTAATTTTCTATTGGTAAAGGTCATTTTTTTAGTTCTATAAGGAATCACTCTTCCCCAGGTTTAGGGGTAAATATAAATAGTCAACATCACAAATGTTCCATAGTTCACGAGACATGCCTTTCCAACTTGGGTCCCATTCAGAAAACATGACTAGAAACTCCATTATGATCATTATTTATAGACCCATATAAGAGAAATTTATAGTTAAGGAAACAAAACACCATATGATTCATAAGAAAAAAAATTTATATGAGCAGGGATCATAAAATATGTCTCTATTGAAACCTTCGAATGGGGAGTAGGGGGTGAAAATCAAACTATTGGTTTAGGAGTAATGGGATAACTTCCATCTCCCAGTACACCACAGTGAATGTAATCACCATCATGAAAATAGATAATTTGAATAAAGATTCAAATGAAGTGGGACGCAATGAGAAACCATACCTCAAGAGGAGGTTGAACTTGATTCACCAACCAAGGCATCGTGTACATATAATCATAGAAGGAGGTAGAACCAATCACCTCTGAATAAATAATTTCCTCCTATATGGATGAAAATCGACATATATAAAGGGAAATGTGTGGCTACATCCCACTTGTTTACTATATGATCATAAATCCCTTCTATAGTGGAACAAAAATAATAGTATGTGAAAGAGATACGAAATCTCAAACAACTCAATGAGGAACCAATCAGTGTAAACACTAATGTTGGGTATCATCATCATTAGATAAATTGGAATATACCTTATCCCACTTATTAGGAGAGAGCTAATATGACTAAAAGTGAAGTATATTTTCATTCATCTAGATCGAAATCCATGAAACAAATCTATATAAATTTGTAAATTGATGATGATTGTTAATTTCTTCAATTATTGAGGAAGCCTCTCCCTCATTAGGGATATCATTAAGTCCTAGTGGGGATAAATAATCAATGGGATATTAAAATGGGTCCACCACTTCAGGACTCTCTCAATCCCAGTATATTGAAGGAATCCCAGATAGTATTTCCTATAAAAATTCTCAAATCCATTAAACTCATAGCTACTCAATTTGAAGACATGAAAGGGAGGAAGAGACCTTTATATCCCCATAGGAAGAAATATCTTGATTTATTTGGTGAAACTTTTCCCTAACAAAATATTAGAATACATAATTTCTCAACCATTTATGGTTTGGCTGATCCAGATTAGAATCTTCCACACTTTGTGCCCCATTCCAGCCTATTGATGGGCCCTTGATACCTAAATAAAGTGACCAAGAAGAGTTGTCTGTATAAACTAGGTGGGTCATTAATTTGTTTGGTATTGCATCCTTTCTGCAGGATCTATTGTTCAATGGGAATACCTTCATCATCAATTCATTTAAAACTTTATCTCTACCCTAAGTAAAATTAAAATTACTGACCTCACAAACAACAATATACACAAAAATGAGAGGGATTATAAATTTATCACCATATGGAAGGGTTTAAACAATTCACTCAGGATCCCAATATCATAAGAAAAACTATTGAAACTTTATGAGAAAAATCATTGGGTTGATCTAGAAACACATTTGATCTCGATTCAATATCATACCTGATTTTATTTGTTTGAAAAAATTGAACAATGCCTAGAGGTTGTAATTTAGTAGACATAAGCTAAATCTAATCCCATGACTGAGTAGGTAAAAGGCTTTAGAAGGAAGTTACTATCTATGTTACCATTAAATTAGTAATATTTCCCATTCAATCACCCAATAAGGATCTATGTCATCCAGTACCTTCTTTCAAGTGGGAATAGAAAAAAATACCACTTAATAAGATGAAAAAAAAGATCAGGGTTGCCTATTATTTTTGGATGATATGAATAATTTTTAATCCTACAAAAAATATTAGGTCCTTGTTTATTTTCATGTAGCCACAAAAAATAACCTACTCAAGATACCTAATCCCAAGAATCCGAATAAGGTGAAACTCACTGATCATCCATAACTCTAACTTTTCTGTGGGAGGTTTGGATACACCATCCAAGATTTATTCATCATCATATATGTTCTCAAAATCATGGTTGATTGTATAAAAGTGATTCTAGAGAATTCCCAAGCACATGTGACATGTCTAATCGACACTCAACCATAAAAAGAAGTCAACTAGTAAGAGGTTTCTTCTAGTTTTGGAATTTTTTTTGATAACTAGATGACACTAAATATAGATTATTTATCCTATTTCACCTAGATATTTCATTTTTTTAAACTAAAAAATCTCATCACCTTAGGAGATGATATTAAAAAAACCTATTGGAGGTGGATGTAATAATTAAACATAAAAAATTATTGAATATAAAGATTTGTGTCTAGATCCTACGGAAGCTCTGACTCTTGGGGAATTTTTTCATTAAGAATATATAGAGAAGGAAATTTCCCACAAAATAGAATCCTCAATGAAAGTGGATATCATTTTTTTTAAAAAAGTTCACTTAACAGATAACTTCTTTGATGATGAATACACCTTCAAGTATGATTTCCCCATGCCCGACTGGGGAGTTTGAGGTCAGGGACACAAGATATAATGATATTAGGAATGAAACTTGAATGGTCAACACCAATATTTTTTCACTTCACTATGGAAGAATTATATCCAGTCAAGACCCCTGAGAGAGCACTCTAGAATGTCTAATAGAACCATGAAGGTTCCTCAATTCCCTCTAGCAGTCTTCCTTGCCTATTCAACTTAAACAACCATCATGTACGGGTGTGATTGTCTATTTATCCCACACAAAGGGGAAGGATAACATGTCCCGAACATCTTTTTAAAGATACTTTTACAACCATTTCTCAAGAACCAATATCATCCACCTCAAACACCTCACATCCTAAGCCACATAATATAGAGTAACCCAGCATCAGGAAGTGTAGACCTCTAGTATAGGAGAACAATATTCTGAAATTTTTGAATTTATCTTATTTAAACTCCCAATATTGTAATCTATACATATTTCAAAATAAATTATACAATAACTCATCAAATCTCTATAGATCCCATAGGAATTTGAGATATAAATCATTGTAGATGTGGTTTATCGAGTGGAGACGACGCAAAAAAATTCTTATCACCAACTCATTCACAAAACAGGATCATGAAGATATTATAAATGGACATATCAAAACCATATATGATTCATATATACCTAATAATGTTCACATATAAAAATATTTAATTGATAATGGTTTCAGTATCATCCAATAACAGATTCATAACATTCAATATTTGGGATATAATGAGGGGGCTGATCTATGAAAAGGTAAACCATTCATTGTTTTGGTGAAAGAGATGAAAGGAAAGTCAAAAAGTTAAAGATCAATTATAGATTTTGGTATCTCAAATATAATTTTATGTTTATTTATATCCAATAAGTTATAACATATAATGTCTTTCTTATAATATATAGGCTTCACAACGACTTGGTGGTTGCTTTAAAATTTCATCAGTGATTGAAATACTCCATTGATGGGAAGGTCAGATTAATATATGGTGACTATAACATGTTCAAGTCTTATAAATCCATATATGCTAATCCATGATTCTACAAAATTAAAGGAGAACAACCATTGGTGGATGGTCATATGCAGGTTGCATCACCTAATTGCTTCAGGACCCCTTCTGTGAATCTCTGAATTACACTTAAAAATAATTATGGTTTACAAATAAATAATATTGAGATAGTTGAATTAATCTAATATATATATATATATATATTATCATCATTTCCATAGTGAAATCATAAATAAAATCCTCTTTGAAATCTCATTGTGATGACAATACCAGTTGAGGGTGAAAATGTGGCCTCCCATGGCTTCTCATAACTTAACAGTGAAAGATATTTCCCTTTATTATGAACCATTTCTAAAAATGTATCTTTAAATTTAGGGAGGGAAGAAGAATATGATGACCACAGGAACTCCCCTCATGCATTTTGAGGCAGGTGTTTCCCCTAGTATTAATAATATTAGTAATGTTAATCTGGAAATAGATGAATTCTAGTGGCCTACATTGATTAGTGCCACCATTCCTCGCTATGAGAAAGATATTTATATTTCATTTTTTATGAATCAATTATATGTGTTTTATTTGAATTATATAGAAATTACAATGCTAAAAATAAATGTGGCTACACACTACCTAATATTACCTAAGGACCGTCGAGATTTCAAGAAGTCATCTTGTGGAATACACCCCTATCAAGATACTAATATGGATTCAGATATTGAATAATTTTCTGAAATTTTAGTTTTTATTGGAAGTGGAATAACAAAACTTATTAGACAATATTGTCCCATTCATGAAGTATAATAGATATATCAAGCTTTAAATCAATTTCATGAATTCAATCAACAATACCAGAAGGAGAATTTCCCATTTCCAATCATATAACATTTTATCAATGAATCTGTTGGATTATAGTTCATATAATTTATATATGAGTATCCAAGGTACAATCAAATAAAGATGTATCCTAAAGATGAGGAATACACTACCTTCATTGCGCCTCAGGGGATCTTCTTAGATTAGGTCATGACCTTTAGATTAATGAATTTTGTAACCACATACCAATGTACCATGCATGCTATCATTAATCCATTATTGTAAATAATATAAGAATGATATTGTTATGATATATTAGTCAAATATTGAAAACAATGTGATCACTTAAAATATATTAAAACAATCCTCTTCAAGTTACAAATTTATAGTTTGATGATCAATCCACTGAAGTGAACAATCTGTGTGATGTTAGGGGAATTACTTGGGTTTGTGATTTGACACTATTGAATTAAGGTTGAAACATAAAAAAAAATATTGAAATTATTGTAATGTAACATACTCCTAATCTTGAGGAATTGAGGGGGATCCAAGGGAACCATGCTCTCATTTTGTTTTTGATATCTATCCTTGCAAAAAAATCACTCCTCGTTACCAAGTTAATGAAGAGGGGAGTCACCTAATGATGGGATTCATACATTAAATAATCTGTTTAGAATCTTAATATGTACATTATAGACCCACGGGTCTTGATTCCATCAGTATAAGGAAAACTTCGTTACATATATGTGGTCTCCATGCAGTGATCATTTGGTGCGCTCATTACATAGAAATTTTTTTGAGGAAAGAAAACATCCTCTATTACTTCCGTGTAATAATTCTAGCTACTAATATTGGTTATTATGATATATCTAAGAACTACCTCATTCATATCATTTTAGTGAAAAATATGATACCTTAAATATGGAATCACTACACTTACTATGTATCTTTTATCAACCCTATTATGTACATTCATTTCGGTATTATTGTATCATGGTGTTTGTCCTGATGGGAAGTAATTATATAGGAATATTAAGTATAGTTCATTTCAAAAATTTATATTAATGGGTTCGACCTATATGATTTCTAATTTGAACATTATACCCTTGAATGATCACATGTAGACACAAAACTTCTAGATGAAGATATTTTCAATTCAAATGAAACTCCCTAAACATGGGAGTTTAATTTTGGTGGTTCCTCCTGAAATATTATTGGTAAGTGGCTGGAAAACCGAAATATTAACTGGGTTGGTCTGGGAATTTTATTTATTGAACCAAATAAAGAAAATTGTCCATACTCCTCATTTTTTTAAGGTTTCACTAATAAGGAGTCATAAAATTAGGCCCCCCTTTCTAGATTATAAATACAAATATTGCTAAAGATATTATAGATAATCATTAAAAGGGATTTTAAGTAAGTTATCAAACAAATAAATAGTGGATATTAAATCAAGAAGTAACAAACATCCCCACTCGTCGTTAACATCATAGTTTCGATGGAAAAATTACTTTTTCATCCAAAATTTCATCATGTATCTCGATCAAAAAAAATCTCGTACTGAAACACTGGATAATTTAGCCATAGTCAGGGATTACCATAACCATGTGGAAGAGGTTTTATACATCACACACTGAAGAATAATATCATCAGTCACTATATGTGAAAAAGTGGAATCCAATTATGTTAAAATGTCCTTAGAGCATGATGAACTTATATCCACCCTTGGATAGATGTATCCCCTTATTGATTACCTCAAAAATGGAACTCTCTCTTCATATTGAGCTGAATGGGAACAAAGTAGATGTCGAGAAACAGATTGTACCATTTTTTATCGGACAACTGAGAAACAATACCTCTATAAATGAGGATTCAATTAAATAATACTCATATTTATAACAAAATGAGAGATTCCTACTATCATGAAAAATGTCCATGCAGCATCCTATAGTGATCATTAGTCTGGGACTAGTCTCTCCCATCAAATTTTGAGGATTGGTTACTACTAGAAATAAATGATATTGGACTATGTTAAATTGACCAAGAAATTACATTCATGATAAATTCATGAATATATCATCTATCAACTCCCATTATTTCTATATAAAGAAAAATATTTTTGTTCCTTTTTTATATAGGTAATGGATGTTGTGGGGTGATATCCTCCAACCACAGCTAAGTAGTTTAATTTCTTCGTTACATCTACTGAATTCTTCTCCAACTTGGCTAATGAAATAACCATAAGGGTTTTCAGGAAGAAGAATATATTTATCATCATGAATTCCAATATCATTACTAGATTTAAAGTCCCTCACAATATAATTATGGATAAAGAAAACTAATTTTATTATACCAAGTTGACTAAATTGTACCGAGTGTGTAACATCGAATCTGTACATTCATCCTACTATCATTCAGTGGAAAATGGAAAATAGAGGTCTTCAATAAGACTCTATAAAATATACTCCAGTAGATGGTGGTAAATTACAAGAAGTCCTTTCAATACAATATTCTTCATAGTTTATGGGATAACTATACCACCACATGAATTTTCATGAAAGAGACTCCATATTCATTATCTTATTTAACTGAGGCAGTGTTTCCCATATAATTATTTTTTCCACTAAAAATAATAACTATCTATATACAACTCTGAGATGATGAGAAATCCTAAAAGAAACCGGTTGATTTGGAATGGATCGATGATAGAGTGTTTAATAGGCTGCACAAACTTGAAGTCCATTAGAATCAGATCACATGTGCCTTTAATAAAAAGGGTATCCTCTATTAACTACATAAATGGGAACTGGTATTGTGTCGTATAACACTAATGATGCCAGGAAATAAACATTAAATGGTGAAACCTAAATCAAGAGGGAATACATCAAACATAATTTCTATTTCAATGGATCTTATTTTTTTCATAAATGGATGGGGAACACATTAATCTCTTTATCCATGTAACATCTTTCAAAAATTACTTTTACAAGATTCCATCTAGCATTTATCATCCTGGTCACATGATGCTAAACTGTATAAAATTCATGGGTAAGATGACATTAAACACAATGATAGGTCATAGTTGTATGACCTAAAACTACAAGGCACCATTTTATCGTAGTTTCTTAATAATAAAATCCATGTTATATCTATAACATATGATATAAAAATGAATGAAAAAATTGTGGAAAATATGACATTAAACAACATAACACCTTATGTTATTACCACATGATGTTATTTACATAGATAATGATATTTCCTAGATTATTCACTATATATGATCAAGATATGTGAAAAAAGAAATTTAATTTTTTATATCCATATTTTTTTATCCATATCCCTTTAGAGAATCTCCCCCGTCAAGAACTATATGTTACTTGATTCCTACCTTCATAGGATACATATTTATTCTTAGATCCCATATCCTAGGTACTACTTCCATATATGGTGAAAGTTTTATGACAAAAAAAGATGTAAGTCATCCTTACCACATTATTCTAATCGTCATGGGGTGGTCCTTGTCACATGACACTAAAAATAATAACACATATCATCACAATCATAAGATGTTAAAATTTATGACAACTTCTTCATCACATGATGTTAACATAAAGTTAAACATTTTTACCAAATATAAGTGACCATGGAAAACCATCTCAAAAAACACGTGTCAAAAACATGGGATGCCTCTCATGAGTTGATTTCCCGAATTCCTAGCTAGACTTTATAGGGCTCCATGCCTTCTTTTTTACATCGAGTAATTGTCATCATTTCCACATGATGTTAAACTACATCGTTTCTTTGAAAAATGTTTGGATTTATTCTCATTATAATGTGATACAAATAGATTCATGGATATATATCATGTCCTAGAAACTATGTGATAAAAAATTACCCTAAACATTCATTTAATTTCCTTCATATCATAAATGAAAAAATTTCCATTCTTTGTTTCTTACATAGAGAAAAAATAAAATCATATTATGATTTTTATAAGGACTTACTCACATGATCAAGATATATCAGGTCGCGTTAGGGTTATCATGATCTTAGATGAAATACCATAAATGGATCACTATAAGTCTTTACTATATGATGTTAAATGAATTGTTATTTTCTCTTATCATGCATTAAAATGTGAATTAATTGATACATCACCCAAGAGTACCACTATCAATGGTTTTGGACTCCCACCAATTCTTTATATAAGAAATAGGTGAGGCTTGATTATTGATAACATAGTATATGTAGTGATGTCCATATCTCCAATCATATGTCTAGTCATAACTCTCAATGGTAAAAAAATCCCCCCTCTACTTGTGGGTCACACATACATAGAAGGTTTTTCATTCATGGAATACATGTGGTTTGATGACTTCTATCACTGGATATGCAGTGACACACAAACCTATAATTTTGGTTCTAGCTAAGACAATAAATGTGAAAAATCCATCCTTTTCATAAGGGATGGATATGTATTGATAGTTTCTTATTCAAAAACTATGTGTGGTTTTATTCATGACAACATATGGTATGGAGTGACACCCATATCTCAAATCATGGGTCACTCCACAAAAATCAATCTAAAAAATTCCCCTTATACATATGGGTTTGACCAGTGTTGAGATATTCCTATTCAAGAACTGTGTGTGGATTGATTCCTTCTATTACAAGATATGTAGTAACATCTGGATCACTAATATTGGATCTAGATACAATAATAAATGGTAAAAATTACTCCCTATATGTATGGGTCAGACTTATACAGAGAGTTTCTCGATCGATAACTACTTGTGACATGATTCTCACCATCACAAGATATGTAGTGACACCCACATCACCAAAGCTGCGTCCAACAAAAACAATCAATTAGAAATACCCCCACCTTTAGGTATGGGTTAGATATACATGGATATTTTCCCATTAAAAAACTACACATGGCTTGATTCGATCCATCATAGGACATGAAATGACACCCAATTAACCAATACTAGGTCTAATTATAATAATTAGTGGAGAAAATTCCCCACTCTATGTATGGGGTGGACCTATATATAGAGTTTTTTATTCATGAACTACCTGTGGCATGACTCCTTCCATCACTAGATATGTAGTGACACCCATAATATTAACCCCAGTTCTAACAAAAACATAAAAATGTTTCAACTCCATACTCAGAGGATATATTTTCACAAATAACATTCATTCATTAACTATGTTTATATTGATTCATATTACTATAGGATACATAGTGAAACCTCTGATAATAAGTTTCTCTATAATATATGAAATGATAAAAATGACCCCACCTATATATGCACTAGACTAGTGTAGAGAAAAATCTGAGAACTATGTGTGTCTGGATTCATTCCAACATAGGATATATAATGTTTTATTGCTCCTCTATATCTGGTAAAAAGACAATTTTCAATAAGTCCCAGTCATATCACCTTTATATAAATTAGATATATACATAAATATCTCTTTTAAGGTGATGATTATGTCATGATTCAAACCCTTACAATATTCATTGGTAAACCAAGGGAATCCAGGACATAAATGTAACATATACCCATGTTTAAATAGGATTAGATTATAAATATTTCTCTTCCAATGTGTGAGCCAAGTCTATAAATGGATTTATTATGCATGAGATAAACATTCACAATAATGTATTAGAAATATGGCTACCCATAAATAATCCTATTCATGGTTGAATGGTTCTTCTTGTATCTAAAGTCCCTTTATTAGTGAAAAACATCCCCAAATATATATTTCTTAATTTTATGTAATTTCTTATGTCATCACCACATGAAATTTAACTGAATAGAAAACATTCTTGTTGCATGATTTTAAATTGTAAGATAGATATGTCCCCTCTCCACGATGTTAAAATATGCATACCATCGCCAATAGTCATTCCATATGAAAGGACCATAAGAGCTTGACCCTGATCAACAAGATTATGGGGTTCTCTCATCATATTTTTTGAACCTTTACCAATAAATAACACTTCATGACATGAGTGACCTTGGTTTCAATAAAATATTCATGGACCTTGGAATGGAAAAGATATATATTTGTTTTACCATGACAGTGGGGGATCTATATAAGGGCTTTGACCCACCAACCAGAGACATCTTAGCCCTATAGTAATGTATTTCTGATCCTTGTCCATCCAAACATCAACACAGCCAAACTCAAGACCTTGGGGTGGTTTCAGTCGTCCTTTAATTAATGTCACTTTCCATTACTCATTTCCTAATAACATTTATAAATGTCCTGTGACTTTTTCATTTCACTCTAAAAAGTATTTTGGATTACTCTTGACCCTAGTTACCCTAATTAGAATGTTGTGTAACATTCCGCTCATACATAGTCCACTTGCATCATGATCATAAACAAAATCCACCGTGGTTAGGGCTACATAACATTAAAAATTAACCTTTGATGGTCAAAATTGGAAGACCCTCACCTTCTAGTGAAAGAGACATAAAACTGGTCTAATTAAAAACATGAAAATCGAGGCTTGAAAAAGATTCATGTATCCTTTCACTAAACACTTCATGTTTATATTTTAGGAAAAATTTAGAGCTTAATGAAACAAGGAATAATTATTATAAAACTAAAATTCTACCCATATTAAATAAAGATCCATGGTCGTTAGACCCCATAGTCTAGGAAAATGGTAGAGTAATTATTTCTCACATCTCTTCATCATGATAACATATTAACAAGGAGGAAAAAACTACATTTAAGGTTCTCAAACCCTTATTGAATATTATGAATTTCATTAAACACTATAATGTATTTGAATTATAAGCTAAAAAACTAGTTCCTTGATGTTATATCCTTCTCTTATAACCCCATGTAATTTGGGCACCATTTACCTTGGTTCATCCCTATAGAAAACTGCTAATATGAACTGGTTAATACAGATGGACACTTTGGTCCCAAAAAGTCCCTCTTAAATCCATGAGTTATTTTATTATTCACATGGAACATTATAGGATTCATTAATTACAAATGGTTGACATGTACCCATCGGTTTTGAACTCCATTTAACTCTGATATTCCATGACCATGAAATTAAATCCAATAAAAAAACTATTCAAAAAGATTACACAAACTCGATGTTATGTCGCCATGTATTTTACCCTTTCTAAAATTAATAATATGATAGAACATTCCAAAAAAAAATTTATGGCCCACCCTACATGACTTAAAACCATGTGGATTTGGTCTTGAGCTTTTGACTAATAGCTATACTCTCTTAGGGTTCTAGAACCATCATCCGATAGCTTTTTATTTAATTGCAACATCACTTTTTTATGTTAGGGTGATAAAAAATATTTATTGTCACTTAGAAATGAGTTTGGGAACCTCTACCTAACTATCTAAGTAATCCATATAGGACCACGCATAAGGTATTTTGACCCTCCAACTAGAGTTATATCCTTGATGATTGAAAGGAAATCTAATCCTTGTGAGCCCTAGTGATACCATGGTAGAAATCAACACCTTAAAGTGTTTTGGGTTATCCCAAGTATGTATATGTCATTACATATTCATCAGTTCAAACTCCCTGACACTTGATTTACATGACACATATTCAATCATTCAAGGTGGAATCATATTCCCTTATATTATGGAATACATCAATACTATCTCCAAAATATTCCATGGAATGTGGAAAATAATGGGGACACATTTTACATGACAATGCATATAGGACCAATGTTCCCATGAATTAGGGACCACCAAATTGATGAATATTCTCCTTATAGAAAAGGAACTCTAATCCACATGAGTAGTAGAAACACCATGGAAGAACTCATCAACTTAATGTTTTTTGGGTCATCAACTGATTGTCTACTCCATTCTACTCATGATCCCTAAATAAACTATTGAAAAACTCACCATATTAAGCTGTTTTGAGTCATATCCTATATTTATTCCCCTTTATACTCATGAGACCCAACAATAATGATGAATAAATCAACAACATATTGTAGAGACCCGAAGAATGACGTACATGGACATTACATTACATTTGCGGAATACTTAGTACATAACAAAAAACACACACACAAGGATCGTAATATTTTAGTGTCTTTGGAAACTCGGAATATAATCTTCTAATCGTGGTGAAAGATCTTCAAAATCTCCCATAAAGATCTTCCTTTTTTTTACCTAAAACCTTTCTTTATATCCTGGGGAAAAGAAAACATAAAAGGGTGAGCTCAAATGATCAGTAAGGGTAAACAAAATAAATATCAATCACATCATATACATAAGCACATAACTTTTGGAAATCTTAACCTCCAAAAGAGATCATAATTTCATAACATGGGGTAAATCATGGCAGTGAAATGTAATCACAATAATCATAACATAAAACATGAAACTTTGTGGCATTGACACATAATCATAGAGAATCATTTCTTGTTAGTCAAGACTCATTGCCAAGACTATCTTAGTGGACAAAGTCCCTTTCTGAATCGAGTAACCCTCGTTTCAGTCCTGTTTCACTGAACCGGTATAACCTACCGTTCCAGCCATGTCTATCTCATGAGATATAAAATCTTTACCCAATGCATTGGAGGGAGATATAGGTCCCGCCCATCTTATAATGAATCCTTTCTTATGTGTGCCACATAATCATAAATCATACATCATCTCATAACACATGTAACAAAAATGGGATTCTTGAAACATCATGACATCATAAAACAAACCATATAAGGTAAATGACTTCATAAAAATAATTCCCTCACAACATAATCAAATCAATGTAATAATAGGGATAAAAACAGAACTCTATATTATCTTATATGGAAAATAATTTTGATAAAACATTTGAACTCCATTCTTGAGGAAAGTATCATTTCTACTTCAAAAACACTATTCCTTTCTTAAATGTCATAAAATTCTAAACAAAAAGAAGTTGATTAAAAATAAACTTGAAAAATTGTAAAGGAAGCTTCTTGTAAATAATCTTTTAAAAATCCATTCATGTCGTATAAGTTAAAAAAATATTATTCTCGTACTTTTGTCGAAAAAAGTCAAAAAGTACCTCGTACGAAAAACCACAAAAGATTCCTTTCATATCTTTTACTAAAAAATCACCAAATGGTAAAATTGGATTTAAAATATTGTAGAAGTATATAAATATTAAATATTGAGGAAACATGGATGTGGATGATAAAATACACCCCAGTAAATTCCAAAGTATAAACAATCTCGGATAAAAATGAGATTGTGATATTTCCCTTACCTTAGGTCCGACTTGCTTTGTAAGTGTCCGAACCTCCTGTATAATGATTTAAATCATGTTATTGACTTATTAAAGAATCATATTCATTGTTATTATATCATATATGGTCCACTTATGACTTTATATTACCCGTTCTTTTGTAAATTCATGTTAAAGTAGCGTTTTGGGTAAAATCGTCTCATTTGTCGTTTGTGTTTTTAACTTGTAATTATTCATATGATTACTTAGATCATGATTACTTAATTACAGAATATAAAACATGATTTATATATATATATATTCAGAATATACATATATAATAAATCAGTAAATGGAATGAAATACACCGTTCATGGAGACGGTAGTCCGTACGTACGCATGAACGCTGTTTTCGTTTCCTTATTGAATTGAATGGAATTAAGTAGATGACATAAATATAAATATAAATAATTCCAGTATAATTATTAGGTCATATATTTCATTAGTACTTATTATATATACTTTATAATCATTCATGAATGGATAATCATTGAGAATGAATCTCATCGCGTCGTGGAGACGGTAGTCTGTACGTACGCACGAGCGATGATATCGTTCCCATGGTCGTGGAATTGTGTTGAAATGTATGTATACTATTTAAGTATCAATATCAATTTATAATAATCATATATAGTTACTCATTACACCTTTATACCCATCCTTGTAAGGTGATGGTGGAAAATAGATTACACCACGGCGTGGAGACGGTATTCCGTACGTACGCACGCGCGGTGATTTCCTTTTTCCGTAGGATGGATAGAAGGTTAATTAGATTTGTTTCATATTTATAATAACATATCAGTATATAATAAATACTGATGTTATTAATTTATCATGAAACAACTAAAGAAGAATAATTTGAAGAAGAAAGAAATTGAAAAGATCGGTAATGGATATTACCTCTTCTTTGGAACGCTTCTTTTAATCCTCTACTTAGGGAACTAAGATTGGTCTTTGAAGAATACCAGGACCTCTAGGATTATTCTAAGGAAGTGGAGAAGGGACTTTTGCAGGGTTTGGCTGAGCTTGAGTGCTCAAATTGGTGTGACGTGGAGGGGGAGGAGGTACCCTTTTATAAGGGAGGAGAGGGGCACCTTAGGAATATCTCAAAATATTATTTTATATTAAAGTCAAAATCGGTCTATAATGGTTCCAAAGGGTCTTATTTCAAATCTAAAGTGGGTAAGGTTCGAAAGCCTATCATCCAATAGGATTTAGACAAGTTTAGGGTATTATTTTAACCTTATCAATTAGATTTAACTCTAAGTTAAATAATTTAACTTTTACCATGTCTTTTTGTTTTCTTTCACTATATGGTTAATACACTTACTATAACATGCCAAACGAACCCCAAATTGTTTATTATTAATATATATATCCTTATCTAATTAATGTGGCCGAACCTTAGATTTTTAGGAATAAAATAACAATTAATAATATAATATTTGATTTAAAAACTCTTTTGTGTCAATTTTGACACTATTTTATATATGATTTTTGTGAAAGTCATAACAGAATTATATGTTCGAACCAAGTTGATTAAATCAACACTAATATATCATAGTAACCTAGAAAATTTGTGTAATTCATAAAAAGTCTCAAATTACATTTATTTTGGTGTTTATAACATCAATTATGTCAATATTTCATAAATAAGATAATTACTGCATCATAATTGTGTCATAAATAAATTAAATTATTTAATGTCTAAAAATTATAAATAAAATACCATTATGTAGGAAATCTTTTTAGATTTATAATGAATATTTATAGTCGAATTTAGCTTATGTATAACCCCATATTAAAAATTATTTACGTATTAAACTTTGATTTTAACTATTTTAACCCTTCTTTAAATAAATTAATAATAAATGTCCTAATCTAACCCAAGTGGGCCTAAATGGTCATATTTTATTCCTAAGTTTGTTTTTGGTCGAATTAAACTTATCCAATAGAATTAGGACATGTTTTAGGGTAATAGTAATATCATTTTTACCCTTAGTTACCCTATTTACTATTAACCGCGGTAAAAAAAAGTAAAAAGTTACTATTCACCAAAAAATTATTTTTATCTCATTGAACCACATTTTACTTACTGATATCAACCGTGTCTGTCGGATTTTCGAAATTCCATTCACAGAAGCGGTAAAATTAAGTTTTATGCAAAATTTAGTTTTTAACCTACCACTTACTGGTTTCACTATTCATCAAAAATTGAAAGTTTTCAGCAAAATACCAAAATTTCACCCTAGGCTAAATTCGGGATTCCGAATCCAAAAATGAAGTCCATTTTGAAAAATAAAATTTATAAAATTTCAAAAAGTGGTTATTATTATTCATAACGGCTAGTTTTAATAATATTTTAATAGCATATCATTGTTTAGTGAAACTCGGTATTGCGTACGACGCAAGCTATCGAGGAAGGTCGCGATTGCGTGTAATGCAAGGCAAGTCAAGGATGCGTGTTGTGCAAGCTCCTTTTGGTGTAGCGTACAACACAAGACATTAGTGAAATAAAAAAGAATATTTTTCATAAAATCTCAGGCTGTTACATTCTACCCCCCTTAAAATGAATTTCGACCTCGAAATTCGTCGGGGTTATAAATGGTTTACTATTCGAAAGTTTATTTAATAGAAACCCACATCGTAAAAAGGAATACCAAAACTTGGCTTTAAAAAATAAAGTATGAAATGTAACGATTACCCAAATAAACTAATCACTGGGTTTCCACATAGGTGAAAATATGGATATGGAATAGAAATCTAACCATCATGTTCTGATGGAGAGTGGTAGAGAACATGGCTATGGAAAATCCAGTAATCACAAATCCATAAATTTGTGATGATCCAAGGTACCATCTGACTCATCAGGTATAAGATCACTAGGACAACATTTTTGGTTTTCAAGAT
This sequence comes from Viscum album, assembly GCA_963277665.1. Taxonomy (NCBI): domain Eukaryota; kingdom Viridiplantae; phylum Streptophyta; class Magnoliopsida; order Santalales; family Viscaceae; genus Viscum; species Viscum album. The sequence continues at coordinate 70,199,421 of OY728156.1, read as the reverse complement.
CATTTCCCTAAAGTTGAAAATTTGAATAAATACTTTCTTTATTTTGGTACAATCTCACTGTTGTTCATGCCTTGAAAAATTTCCACTTCATCTCTTAAATAAATGAAGTTGAATTTGTTATTCGTGAAGTGTTAGTATGATAGGTCATTCCATCTGTCTCAAACAAAAGGTTAGAAAAAATTATATACATAAGTCGATCTATAGTGAGATTAATCACATATGGTTCCTAAAATGGACTTATACTTCATATATCATACTGCTTAATATAATAAAACTAGTTTCTACTAAACAGGGACTTCCTGTAGGCCAGTGGTAGGCGATAAAGGCCAGTCGCACTTCGGTTGTGGGTTCGATTCCCACAGCCTTGTTCGAAGCGATGGGTTGTCGCTCGTCCTGCAGGTTGTCCTTTTTTCTAAAACTATATTACTATAACATCCCATCAATAATATCAAACAAAACTTCTATCCTTAAACAATACTAACTTATGTCCAACATAATCCATTCCAATCTTTAGGCCTATCCATAATACTACAGTCCACTCTCATAACATAGTGAAAACGATTACCAGAGATTTAATACCATCGTTGATCCCCATATATCATAAGATATATCTTGTTGGTCACATTCCAAACATTCAAAGGCCTTAATCTTGTACTCTCTTGAATACCCATTGAACCTTATTGAAAACATGAATTCTATTAAAAGTTAACTCTTTCCACATACCAAAATCCTCAAAATTCTATATACTCAAACCATGATATCACTTAGTCCTTATATCAATCATGAGCTCATGAATACTATCAAACATTTAATTTTCTCCTTATCCCTTCATTATGCGCATATCATCTACATTCCAAAAATATCTGAATAACCTTTCATGGATACTGGTAACATTAATCAGACAATAGTGTAACAATCCTTACATGTCTCTTTATTCTACAGTACCATGAGATTACTTATACAACATTACACATGATAAACATGTAATCATTCCACTACATTCTTAAACCATTGACCGAGCTTCAACAATTCTTTCATCTCACATATCATTTGTAGTCTCTTCATCATCATCCACATAAATACTTCCCATACGACCATACTGATTATCTTCATGAGACTTTCCCTTCGGGAATTGGTTTGCATAATGCCCGCACATTCCACATTTAAAACATTTAACCATTGTTGATGTCGTAGCAATACCATTATCCTCATCCATGTTGTTAAATGAACCTTTTCCTTTGCATTTACTTGCTTTGTGTCCTTCTTTTCCACACCCAAAGCATCTTCCAGTTCCTTTGAAACATTCTCCTTGATGCCTCTTCCCACATGATTTACATAGGGGAAATTGAACTTTCTTTCCTCTATGATCATCATGAAACTCCATCTTTCTCTTATTAGCTGAGTCAGGAAACTTACCAAATTTTACTTTATTGATCATATTATGAGATTGCTGATTCGGCATAATAATTATGTTTGGACTTCCAAATCCCATTTCATTATGAAGAATATCATTCCATTGTCCATCATATCCTCCATTATCGTGAATCATCTTGTTTCCAGCCATTTTCTAAAACCCAAAAAAAAATAGTGTGAGAGGCAAAAATCATGCTAGGGAAAACAACATAATAAAGGGGGAGTACCTTCAATATCTAACATCTTAGGTTTAATTCTAAGATTGTTAGCGTAGTTCTAGTACTATAACCTATACGTATACTTAACCTTAGGGACATCCCTAGACATACCGTACAAATATCTCTAGGGATCTCACTAACGTTTTCGCATCCTAGTTTCCAAAGGTTGACTAAACCTTTCCTCTGATACCAACTGTAGAGACCCGAAGCTTGACGTACATGGACATTACATTACATTTTCGGAATACTTAGTACATAACAAAAAACACACACACAAGGATCGTAATAGTTTAGTGTCTTTGGAAACTCGGAATATAATCTTCTAATCGTGGTGAAAGATCTTCAAAATTTCCCATAAAGATTTTCATTTTTTTATACCTAAAACCTTTCTTTATATCCTGGGGAAAAGAAAACATAAAAGGGTGAGCTCAAATGCTCAGTAAGGGTAAACAAAAGAAATATCAATCACATCATATAAATAAGCACATAACTTTTGGAAATCTTAACCTGCAAAAGAGATCATAATTTCATAACATGGGGTAATCATGGCAGTGAAATGTAATCACAATAATCATAACATAAAACATGAAACTTTGTGGCATTCACACATAATCATAGAGAATCATTTCTTGTTAGTCAAGACTCATTGCCGAGACTATCTTAGTGGACAAAGTCCCTTTCTGAATCGATTAACCCTCGTTTCAGTCCTGTTTCACTGAACCGGTATAACCTACCATTCCAGCCATGTCTATTACATGAGATATAAAATCTTTACCCAATGCATTGGAGGGAGATATAGGTCCCGCCCATCTTATAATGAATCCTTTCTTATGTGTTCCACATAATCATAAATCATACATCATCGCATAACACATGTAACAAAAATGGGATTCTTGAAACATCATGACATCATAAAACAAACCATATAAGGTAAATGACTTCATAAAAATAATTCCCTCACAACATAATCAAATCAATGTAATAATAGGGATAAAAACAGAACTCTATATTATCTTATATGGAAAATAATTTTGATAAAACATTTGAACTCCATTCTTGAGGAAAGTATCCTTTCTACTTCAAAAACACTTTTCCTTTCTTAAATGTCATAAAATTCTTAACTAAAAGAAGTTGATTAAAAATAAACTTGAAAACTTGTAAGGTAAGATTCTTGGAAATAATTTTTTAAAAATCCATTCATGCCGTATAAGTTAAAAAAACATTATTCTCGTACTTTTGTCGAAAAAAGTCAAAAAGTACCTCGTACGAAAAACGACAAAAGATTCCTTTCATATCTTTTACTAAAAAATCACCAAAGGGTAAAATTGGATTTAAAATATTGTAGAAGTATATAAATATTAAATATTGAGGAAACATGGATGTGGATGATAAAATACACCCCAGTAAATTCCAAAGTATAAACAATCTCGGATAAAAATGAGATTGTGATATTTCCCTTACCTTAGGTCCGACTTGCTTTGTAAGTGTCCGAACCTCCTGTATAATGATTTAAATCATGTTATTGACTTATTACAGAATCATATTAATTGTTATTATATCATATATGGTCCACTTATGACTTTATATTACTCGTTCTTTTGTAAATTCATGTTAAAGTAGCGTTTTGGGTAAAATCGTCTCATTTGTCGTTCGTGTTTTTAACTTGTAATTATTCATATGATTACTTAGATCATGATTACTTAATTCCAGAATATAAAACATGATTTATATATATATATATATATTCAGAATATACATATATAATAAATCAGTAAATGGAAAGAAATACACCGTTCATGGAGACGGTAGTCCGTACGTACGCATGAACGCTGTTTTCGTTTCCTTATTGAATTGAATGGAATTAAGTAGATGACATACATATAAATATAAATAATTCCAGTATCATTACTAGGTCATATATTTCATTAATACTTATTATATATACTTTATAATCATTCATGAATGGCTAATCATAGAGAATGAATCTCATCGCGTCGTGGAGACGGTAGTCCATACGTACGCACGAGCGATGATATCGTTCCCATGGTCGTGGAAATGTGTTGAAGTGTATGTATACTATTTAAGTATCAATATCACTTTATAATAATAATATATAGTTACTCATTAAACCTTTATACCCATCCTTGTAAGGTGATGGTGGAAAATAGATTACACCACGGTGTGGAGACGGTATTCCGTACGTACGCACGCGCGGTGATTTCCTTTTTCCGTAGGATGGATAGAAGGTTAATTAGATTTGTTTCATATTTATAATAACATATCAGTATATAATAAATACTGATGTTATTACTTTATCATGAAACAACTAAAGAAGAAGAAGTTGAAGAAGAAAGAAATTGAAAAGATCGGTAATGGATATTACCTCTTCTTTGGAACGCTTCTTTGAATCCTCTACTTAGGGAACTAAGATTGGTCTTTGAAGAAGACCATGACCTCTAGGATTATTCTAGGGAAGTTTAGAAGGGATTTTGGCAGGGGTTGGCCGAGCTTGAGTGCTCAAATTGGTGTGAGGAGGAGGGGGAGGAGGAGGTACCCTTTTATAAGGGAGGAGAGGGGCACCTTAGGAATATCTCAAAATATTATTTTATATTAAAGTCAAAATCGGTTTATAATGGTTCCAAAGGGTCTTATTTCAAAGATAAAGTGGGTAAGGGTCTAAATCCTATCAACCAATAGGATTTAGACAAGTTTAGGGTATTATTTTAACCTTATCAATTAGATTTAACTCTAAGTTAAATAATTTATCTTTTACCATGTCTTTTTGTTTTCTTTCACTATATGGATAATACACTTACTATAACATGCCAAACGAACCCCAAATTGTTTATTATTAATATATATATTCTTATCTAAGTCATTTCGCCGAACCGTAGATTTTTAGGAATAAAATAACAATTAATAATATAATATTTGATTTAAAAACTATTTTGTGTCAATTTTGACACTATTTGAGATATGATTTTTTTTTAAAGTCATAACAGAATTATATGTTCGAAACAAGTTGATTAAATCAACGCTAATATATAATAGTAACCTAGAAAATTTTTGTAATTCATAAAAAGTCTCAAATTACATTTATTTTGGTGTTTATAACATCAATTATGTCAATATTTCATAAATAAGATAATTATTGAATCATAATTGTGTCATAAATAAATTACATTATTTAATGTCTAAAAATTATAAATAAAATACCATTATGTAGGAAATCTTTTTAGCTTTCTAATGAATATTTATAGTCGAATTTATATTATGTATAACCCCATATTAAAAATGATTTACTTATTAAACTTTGATTTTAACTATTTTAACCCTTCTTTAAATAAATTAATAATAAATGTCCTAATCTAACCCAAGTGGGCCTAAATGGTCATATTTTATTCCTAAGTTTGTTTTTGGTCGAATTAAACTTATCCAATAGAATTAGTACATGTGTTAAGGTAATATTAATATCATTTTTACCCTTAGTTACCCTATTTACTATTAACCGCGGTAAAAAAAAGTAAAAAGTTACTATTCACCAAAAAATTATTTTTATCTCATTGAACCACATTTTACTTACTGATATCAACCGTGTCTGTCGGATTTTCGAAATTCCATTCACAGAAGCGGTAAAATTAAGTTTTATGCAAAATTCAGTTTTTAACCTACCACTTAGTGGATTCACTATTCATCAAAAATTGAAAGTTTTCAGAAAATTACCAAAATTTCACCCTAGGCTAATTTCGGTATTCCGAATCCAAAAATGAAGTCTATTTTGAAAAATAAAATTTATAAAATTTCAAAAAGTGGTTATTATTATTCATAACGGCTAGTTTTAATAATATTTTAATAGCATATCGTTGTTTAGTGAAACTCGGTATTGCGTACGACGCAAGCTATCGAGGAAGGTCGCGATTGCGTGTAATGCAAGGCAAGTCAAGGATGCGTGTTGTGCAAGCTCCTTTTGGTGTAGCGTACAACACAAGACATTAGTGAAATAAAAAAGAATATTTTTCATAAAATCTCGGGCTGTTACATATATTGTGTTTTGGTCTATCCCAACATGTCTACCCAATTACCTTTTTCGTTTCAAGACTCAATAGAAATAATATATAAATTAAATCATCTCAAGACCAAGAAACAATAATTTAAACTACATTAAAACTCATATCCTAGTAGAAATATTTTAAACACCAGAGCGTTTTTTATACTTACCACTTGATTTTAAAATTCATGGGAGATTTCCTTTCTGTATGACATTAAGCTACCTAGGAAAAATCCTTACCACATGACGTCAAATTTCATAAAAAAATTTACTTCATGATCATTAAATTACAATTTGAAATGTTACGAGATTGCAGACCATAATGTAAATCACAACAGTAGTCTAGTTTTTAGGACCATAAAATAAAATTGAAAGAGGCAGAATTCTCTCCATGTTGAAGACCTAATATTGGAACAATATGAAAAGGTAGTGTCTTTACTCACTGGATATTCACTTTGCCAGATCTGTTAAATATAGAGAACATATAGATTTAAAGAAGTCATAAAACTTGTTAGTTCAAAAACATGTATAATGGTGTCCTAAGAAACATCAATGTCCATAGCCAATAATTTTTCCCACATATGATATTAAGGAATATGTTAGCAAAATATATTAAAAAATATATTCTAATCATGTAGGGATCATTATTTTTCCCTAAAAATAAACCTATCCTCACTAAGTCCACTAACCTAGTAAAAGAATAGATTTATCTTCTTCTAGTACATATCATAGAAAAATTATCCTTTTAAAGTAGGTTATCGACGTACAAATGATGTAGAAACATTAGTGAGGTATGTCATGTTGGTAGACCTTCATGAGAAGTTCTCAAAAGAAATATATTGTGTCTTAATCATTGAAATCAATAATATTTTTCTACATTGTATTATAAGAAGGATGGGTATCATTTACAATCCATAAAATATCAAATCAATGAAATTTCATATACATCATGAGAGAAAAAAGTTTTTTAATGACATGAATAGTTAAGAATATTTATTCATTAATAATGTTTAAAATAAAGAGGAATATAAACATTATGGAAAATCTCAAATAATTACATAAAAACCCATTAGTGATTAATCTATAATTAAATTATATCAGATAAAGTTTCCAAAATAGCCAGAGTCTAGTGATAAGTGTATATTGAGCACCGAAGTTCATTCCACATCATTTATTATATTGTTTTATTAGGGAGAAGTGTCTTGATAAAAGAAAATAACACCTCAAGATTTTACAGATTTGTCACCAATAAGTATGATGATATCAAAATATCATACTTTGAGAGAGATATAACCTCCTAATATTTTTCAATTTGTACAGTCATGTCATCTATCTAGTCATGAATATAAGATATTATCTGATGTATCTAATCTAAATACTCTAAGGAATACATTTCTAATTTGACCGACGAAGTCCTTTCATCAATACCACATAAGTCTCCCTCATTACTAGCCAATTGTTTCTGAGTCAGAGAACATTTTAACATCATTTCATAAAATGGTATATAATTATATCCACCAACCCCCAAACCATCTAAGAGATGTATAAGGCATTACTTTTGGGGAATAGACACCTCAAAAGGAGTCTTAGTGATTATATTATGGATTTAAAGATTGATTAAACTTCTTGGTACATGTTTCTATGAAACTTCTTGTATGGATACATCAGAAGGATCAATGGATGGCTTATCTATAGAATAATAAATAAGAGCTTTAGGAATATATACCTCTATTAGTGAATTTTCTACTGTTGGTATTGAAGGACTATCCTCCTCAATAAATATATGTCATTAAAGTTTAGTTTTTCATCATGATGTGAGATATTTCTTGGATACTTACCAAAGTCATGAATAAACTCTATTTCGTCCAACGATAAGAGGTTTAGTGGGGAACATGGATTATTCACCTGAAGGACAAGTCAATACAATACAAAACCAAGTCAATTTTTACTTATTAATGGGAATATTAATAATATAGGGAAATAAAGGTATTGATAAAAGGAATAAAAATCTTACACATTATATGTTCATGATCTATCATTATCCAAAATTGGAGAATGATCCTAAGATATTACACCCCATCCCACTCATTCTAGTTGATGTGAGTGGAGAAAGCCTATGAATTTATCCAACTAGAGTGTAAACTGATAAGGGTATATGGATTGAAAATAATCAGGACTTATACACTGGCCACAAGATCCCCATCCTAGAGAAATATTTTACATAACCTCTCATCGAGAGAGAAGCTTTCATTATGAATAATTAGTATGGTTAGTTTAGGTTTGGTCATTATGTTGAAATGCTCCTGCTAGTTCAACATATCAATAACCACATGGGGACCTTGCAGCATTACCTCTTCCTTGAACACATTCAATAGCCTAGGTCCGAATGAATCAATATAGATTCTAATAGTGTAATGATAATTGTGACACTTGATGTGCTCTCAAATAAATTCAAATAAGAATTGGAATTTTCTACCAATCTATTATGTTATTTTTCCTTGATGAATATATTCTATGTGTAGATACTGATGAGAAATAGCTACCTCGACTAGATTAAGAAGGAACCCCTCAATCAATCATGCCACCATAAAAAATGTTCCAACTCAATAAATCCAGAATCCATATCTATCCAGGAAAATCATATATTTAAAATATTTATCAAAAAATACATCAAATTAATGGCTTGGGGACACTTCGAGTCTAATCTATTTTCCTTATGAGGCATACTCCATTACTTTAATAATTGACCAATAAGATCTTACACTGTTTCAAACTTATCGAGAGGGGAACAGATGTGGGTGCACTATAGTTGGATGGGTCCCATTATAGTAGAGGAAGATATTAATCCATTCCTTGAATTAAATGAGAGATTTTAGTTTCAAATACTTAATTAACTTATCCATCATTATTGTGATCATATACTATTCCAAGGTCTGAGTTTTTATGGGGTCTAAAAATGAATGCAGTAAGAAGAAATATATCATAGATATCCACAAGATAATGTATCCCTCCTTGTGATTTAATATCTTAGATGTTTATCCCTACTTATCCATGACATATATTGAAGTAATTAGTTTAAGGAAACCAATGGATAATCATCTCTCTAAGAAGGTCTGGATGATAACACAAGAAAATTGAGAAGTCCATATGGCATCATAATGATGAATAACATGTAACTGGTCATAGAATTCTATGAAGATATACTTGACCTTGAACATCCATTACCATTAATCAATGAATATACTTCTTGGTCACGAGTCCCAATTTCATCTCCAACCACATATCATATTATTCAAATATGAGAGTAGTATTCTTTAACAACACTGAGCAATTGGCTGATGGGTGAGATCATAACTATCTAGACCTCAAGGGTAGTTAGTGAAAATATGAGATAACCCTAGGAGTGATGAGATATCCAATTGACTATCCTCAAAAACAAAATTGAATTAAGTCAATAGAAGATGGTAGCCAATGATATGGGAGATTTTATTTAGATGAAGGAATTGTGATATAATCCAAAAGTAAATATATATATATATATATATAATAATTCAATGTGAAATTGAATGGCTTCAAAGTTAAGGAGAGAGAATCTCCATCAAATCCTCTTAGTTAGGTTACACATAATATAATGGGTTTCAATTTTGATTATTACAAATACTATCTCTCAGGATGAAAACATTAGAAGATGTTTGTTAACTAGAAACTATATATAAAAAGAGAATAAAATGTTAGAAGAGTGAAAAACCCTTCCAAAATAGGTGCATGAATAGAAAAACATTATGCAAATTGAATAAACCATTATATTATTTAGGATCACATGATCTAATATAGGTCTCATGAATTGTGTGACCCATGGAGAATATCATGATCCCATAACCATTCAGATACTTGTGACTACCTGACTATGAGGTTGTTTTACGAACCGTGTAATGATCTACCAATCATGCGACCAAACTGACCGATCATAAAAAGATTATAAAACATTAATATAGTCAAGAACAAGGATATAGTTTCAATAAAAGTAACCTTGATAAATTCTAATATTTTTTAACCATTTCATCACATTGAGGGAAGACACGTAGAGAAATCACGTAATGTGATCCCAAGAAATGATCTTTTGAAAGCAATTTTATTATGTTGTCTTGTGAAACAATTCTTATGATGATGTATTGAAAATTAGTGATTAGATGGAAGAAATTGAAAGGGTTATATGAGTGTGAGTCACCTTTGGAATGATAACCTCCTCTCTCCATAATTTATAGGATGTCTTAGGGAATAAAAAAGGTCAACATGAATACTAAACTCTATTTGGGACATCGATCATCATAAGACTCAAGGAATCAGGTGGGCATTTACCCTCCACATAATCAAGTCATTTTCCCTGAAACCCATTATTATAATAACCCAAGAATTACATACATGGATATTAAATATTTTTATATGATTATTCAATATATTAATGAATTACTTGCCTAAGGAGTGTAATAGTTTAGTCCCTTTGAAAACATGTAAAAATTATCTTCTAGCTTGGTGAATGATATTCAATGTTTCCCACAACGATATTCCCATTTAGTAGACCTTATTAAAAACATTATTCATAACCAAGGTAATGGAAACAAAATAATGGGTGATATCAGGTGTGTATTAAGGGTAAATAAAGAAGATTAGTAAGAATAACCAGAACATAAGGGTATGAGAACATGAGCATGACATTTGAAAATCATACCCTGCATGTCAGTGATCATACATATGAGTCATTAAAAAAATATTGGAAGATCACAAGACAGGAATCATAATATAATAAAATCACATGAGATATATGATAATAACATGTGAAATTTATGTCATAACCATAAAAATAGAAAATAATTTCCATAGTATTCAAGGCTCACTGGCAAGAATAATAGAGTAGAACATTTCCTTTACCAATCCTAGATCACTCCCCATTCTAGCCATCTATTAATGAAATAAGATGACATCTCACTCCATCCCTATATTATTGAACTCATTTCACTTCCCATTCCTATAATATAAAACTAAATTTATTGCACTCTCCATTCTAGTCATGCCTATCACATGATATATAAATCTTTACCCAATGCATTAGAGAGATATTTGGGAACACCCATTATAAAAGATATAATGGGCTCACCCAATGATATATGGGCCAGCCCAGCATATATTTTGTAATGGGATTTTCTGATTCTATTTTTTCTACACCATCTTATATTTTAAAACATTCTTACCCGATGCTATCTTGGAAATTCCATCATACAATAAATAATGGGATTATGCAGCACTATCTTATCCATCACATAGTATAAGAAAAGTTCATGAAACACAACATGAATTACGTAAAATTATCGTTCATATCATAAATAATACTCATAAAGAATATTATACATTTATAAAATAATTATCCCATGGAAAAAAATTGGATTCAAAACAATCTCTTGGAACATTATTGACCCATATAAATGAAACAGGTTCCATAAATATTATGTCATCAAAACATTGACCATTTAGATAAATAATATAAATGGTATACATTTATAATATCCTCATTAAATCATAACATATATCGAAGGTAGTAATATTATAGGGAATATAATTTTCAAATATAATTAAAATCATTTCTAGAGGAAAATATACTTTCCCCTTTAAAACCCCTTTTTAAATTAAAAAAAACTTTTCGATGTTATTTTTTATTAAAAGTATCATTGAAAATAGAATAAAGAGTATTTTAAAATCATAAAACAATTTTTAAAAAAAATCCTTGAATATGTCCTTAAATTTTAATTTAAAATAATTTTTAACAAAAAATTGTAGAAAACATGGGTTTTGAATAGAACCTCTTTCAGATCAAAAAGAGAAATATGTTTATATTTTCATAAAACATTTTATATATTACCTTAAGTACCGATGGGTGGAATAATGGTACCATTACATGATGAAATTATTAATAACTATAGGATAATAAAATTCATGAGTATTCTTGAGATATGTATCATAATATTTCATCAATGGAATCATAATTATAAACAATTCAAATAAACAATGATACTGTTGAATTAAACTCATATCACATTGGAAAGTTTGAATCAAAATCCCATAAAGATAAAAAAAATTAAATTAATGATAAATTATATTTAAAATAATTAAATTCATTATATAACACTTCAAAGGGGATGTAAATACAACTCGTAAAGGAATATAGGTTCATAACATAACATGTTTTTCAAAGAAGGAAAATTCAGAAAAAATTCCTTACCACATTGGTAACATTGAAACCATGACCCCATGATAGAGAGATCCTCAAATGGATATATAAATACCAAAAATATAATTTATAAGAATAATAATGTACATTTATGTGTAGTATATACTAGAAATAAAATAATTTGGTATTCAATACAATATGTGTCTCACAAGAGTAAAAAATGAAATGTAAATCCCATACAACTTGAGTAACATTAGAATCATGATATAAATTAAAGAATAACAATAATTTAAAGATAAAATATCATAAAAAAAATTAATTTCGTTGTATAACATTTTATAGTGGAGTATATAATCCACAAATATGAAATTATTTGTGAATCTAGCATAAGTCTCATAGAAATAAATGTGAGAATAGAAATCTATTGGCTTTATGTCTTTATTTCCTTCATACAAATTCAAACCTCTTCTTCTTTAGGTATCTCCTTTTTCTTTTTACCAAAGAACATTCATAATTGTATTTATGTCAAATTTAAGTCTTCTAGGATGAGATTTTGGATTTTGGTAAGTGATTTTGGAAGGGTTTGGTAGATATAAATGGATTTGTAGGTGTGTATAAGTGGGAAGACTGAGATACTTTTTATAATGGAAGAGGAGTGGAATTCTTATAAATTCCAAAAGCATAAGCAATATCTGGTGGTATCCCTTACCTCAAATGAGAAGAATGATGAATTATTTTCGATCCAAGAAGGATTGTGGTCTATATGTATCCATAAAATAAGATTTTGACCCGTTTATAGGACATTTGTACCCCTATGTTTAATGGTTGTTCACTTCATAAACTCATTTTTTCAAAATCATTTTAATTAATATTAACTGTTTTCACTAATAATTTTCTTGAAAAATTATTTCTAACTTTTTAGAAATTAAAATTTTTATTACCCAAAATATTTAATCCATTTTTATAAATTTTAATCACATAAGTAGAAATATTTAACTTAAAATTAATCCCACAAATTGGATGAAACAATATGTTTTTAAAGTGAAAATGTTCAAAAGATTGAAATGTTTATATATCCAATTTATATGTGAAATTTATTCTAATTAAATAAATTATTATAATATATATATATATTAATTAACTATAATTTAAAAAAAGTTTAAAATATAATATAACTATATAAACAATTCAAAAAACATTATTTTTAATTAAAATTCAGTATTTTTAACTATTCATCAAAAATTAATATGTTCATAAAAATCCCAAAAATTCACCCTACAATTATTTTTGTGTTCTTATTTCAAAAATGAAGTTTATTTTTGCAAATATATATTAAAAAAATTTCAAAAGTTATTTTCAAAATAAGTGCACCACTAAAATGTGGAAAAACTACATTTTAGAAAAAATATAAATTTTTATGTGTAAATTTTGATTTATCATTATCTTTTTTCTATAAAAAATTTAATATTAATGTTAAATAGTTTATTTAATAATATATATATATATATCATTAAAATCAGTAAAAAAAGTTTTATTATATTTATTGAGATAAAAAATGTTTTTGCATATAAAAATGTTTTTTCATAAAAAAATTTATTATCCTATAGTTTTTAATTTCATTTGTAATTATTTTATTGGATTTCATCTTATAAAAATTCATAAAAAAGATTTTCATAATTTACATAATCTTTTTCATACCCACCATCCAAATGGATAGGTTACAATGATCATATGAGATAATAATATGTCATGTTTCACTTACAATCATTAATGTGTATAACTCAAGATAAACATAGTGTTGCATATAAAATAGGTTATTCAAGTGTTGAGTGTAGTGAAAAAATAACATGGTTTTTAATGTAGTATAATATTAACATGGTGTTTTGTGTTACATAATCAAAACATAGTTATTTTGGGGAAAAATATATATTTAGTATTGTGGGAAATGAAAAATCTATAAAAGATTTAATTAATTCGAAAAAAAATCATAAAATCCATGGGTTTTACATTCTACCCCCACCCACACTGAATATTAATTTCTCCCTTCAAATTAATCTTAGTCATCAATGGTTTATAATTTTGAAATCATTTTATAGAAACCTACACCATAAATAGGTTTATTGAAGAATACACTTCAAAAAGAGAAGGGATGTGAATAACTCATCTTGAATAATAAATACTATGTTACCAACTGGTAGATAATAGATGGAAAGTTAAAACATTGACATGGTAATGAAAAAAACACCCAAATAATGATGGATAATTTTAGAGAACATTAATCACAAGAAAGTGGGTGATCAATGGAATGTTAAGGGCCTCAACACCATTAATTTGTGATGATTTATAAAATCTTAGGTTCAATAAAAATGTTGGTATTAGGGTAAAATTTTATATAAATATACTCTTCAAATATTTTAGAAAATATTTTGATATCTAAAAATATATATTGACATATTTTTACTGGATAAGTTGTTATTTTTTTAAACACAATATCACCCTTTTTTTGTACCTTGTCTAAGTTCCACATCATCTTATACTCCATGAAATGAATGTGAATTTATTATTCCTAAAGAACTAATAGATCATATAATCCATAGATATAATTATAATTCATTACATAGATGTATAGTTCTCAATAAAATATAAATGTCAACATAGTGTGTCTAACATGCGTAAATTTTCATATAGAGAAATAATACACTAATCCCTAAAACCATATTAAAAGTTCAACATAAACCATTTCATAAATGGTATGACTTATAAACCTTTTAAAACATTAAAAAATACAAAAATTGATATAGAAGGTGGCTAAATTTATCAAAATAAAAATAACATTAGTCTCTTATATATAATAAAGTATCTCTTAATTTTCACATTATCCACATGTGAATACCTTCAACCTATAATCTCTTTAAACATCAAAATAACCTGAATCCCTATATAACCTTAATGAAAATTATAATCCTTACTCATTAATCGAATATAATCATAAATTATTTAATTTATTTCATAGATCCATTAATTTTGAAAAATCCATCCATGATATCACAAACAAAATTGTCAATAAATCCATTATCAGTTTTGAGCTCATCAATAATATATAATTTATTTTTTCCAAAACAATCATATCATTATCCATAATAAACACCATTTCCATTCCATATTTATCATATTAATGGTTATCTTCTCTAAATTATGTTTACTTATTTTATAAAAAATGATATTTCCTTTAAATCAATTTTTTGGGTCCACTGATACTATTTAAAATATTCTTGAAAATCCCTAATGAAAATCATCTACAAAAAATATTCATATACATTATCATTCATATAACATAATCCATGAAATAAAATATATTAATACTTTCATCATTACATATCTTCTTTAAAATATTAACTTGGATTTATTATTTTATTCTTTAATACATTTTTTCTCTCATAATTCATTTATAGTCTCTACATTATCAATGATATGAACATTACTTGCACCATTGGGTTGGTTGTCTTCATGATCATACCTCTTAAGACATTAATTGGCTAAATACATATATATTATATATTTTAAGCATGTAACAGTTGATTTTTCCTTTTGGATTCCATTATCCTCATCCATTACATTAACAAAAAATTTCATTTTCCCTTTTTTGTTACTTTCTTTGGGTCCTTTTTTTCTAGGATCGAAACATCTTCTTGTTCGTATAAGAATTACACATGGTTGTTTTGTATTACATTCTAGACACAAAGAAAATTTTATTTTATTTCATATGTGATTTCCACTTCTCTAACTCATAAAAAACTATTTACTTATCTTTTTTTATAATTAGAATAGTTGTTTAGGGTATACATAGTTAATCATGTTCCATGAAATATGATTTCTAATAATAACAACCACCTCCACTCGAGTCTTTGTCCCATTTTACCGCTCATTATAATGTTTTCCATCACATTCAATGATAACTCAGTTCTTTTTGGATCACACCATTCACTAAAACAAAGAAGAATATTGTGAGAAATGATAATCATAGTAAAAAACCACATGATCATGGAAGTTTACTTACAGTATGCTTAAATATTGATACATTATTCTTTAATATATGACACCTTAGTATTGTCCATGGTTATTACTACTAACATTATATTTAAATCCATCATGATGGATAATAATTGTTTTGAGACTTTCCAAATCAAATACCCAACGAGTGTCTAACTAGGTGCAATATAAGGCCTATTGGCATACTCCATTTCTCTATCAAGTTTAGATGAATTTTTTATTTCAAGGATGTTTCCCCTAGAAACATCTAGGTAAGAGACACATCAAATTTTAGTATCCATATAAAGATTTAATTTATTAGAAACCACTCTCTAAATCCTTTACCCAACTTCCAGGAAATTTTCATATACTTTTACACATCCTTACACTTATACTTGGATAAATCCCTATACATATCCGTCGAAATATCCCTAGGGATTTAACTACAATTTTCTCATCATATTTTCCCATGGTTGAATAAATAATTCTTTTGATACTATCTATAATGACTCAAATATAACATACATGGATATTACATCATTTTATATGAGTATTCAATGCATTAAAAAAGTAAAAACCTAAGAACCATAATAGTTTATTGCCTTTGGAAACATGGAATCATTATTTTTTAAATTTATGAATTGTCAGAAATGCTTCCCAAAAATATCAAATCATTTAGAACTTCTAAATAAAAAAATTTATTGTATCCTCAGGAAGGAAAAATAATAAAGGGTGATCTCAAATGACTAGTAATGTTAAATAAAGGAGATATGTAATCATAACATTAACATAAGTGTATGAGATCATGAGAATAAAATTTATAGATCATCCTTGTATATCAAACATTATATACATGAGTCGTGAAATAATTATTGGTAGATCATAACACATTAACCATAAGAGAATTAAATAACATAAACAATTATAGAATAATACATGGAATTTCTGGCATAAAAATTGGATAAAAATCATTTCTATATTAGTCAACGAAGACTACAAATATTATCATAGTGGGAAATGTACTTTACTAAAAGAATTTAACTCCCCATTTCACCCCTATATTAATGAACCCAGTTCACTTCCCATTCCCACCTTGTATTATTTAAACAATTTCACTTCCCATTCTAGCCCTATATTATTGGAGTGAGTTTAATCCCCATTCTAGATTTATATATTTCATGAGTCATAAATTATTACACAATGCATTAGAGCGCTATCTTGGAACACCCATCATGTAAGATATAACGGGATCACTCGATGGTATCTTGGACACCCTAATGTATAGTCTGTAATGGTGTTACATGGAGATGCATGGGCCTCCCCATCGTAAAATCTATAAATAGATTACCCACTGCTATATGGGACACCCCATCGTATAAGCTATAATAGGATTTCCCATTGTTATCTTGGTCACCCATTCCTATAATCAAAGTCCACGAACCAGATCAAAAATAAAGTTTGAAGAGATTTCTGATTATCCTTAAAACCCATAAAAATTTATTTATTCTTAACTTAATAAAACCAAGAAAAAATATGTTTCATAATAATATAGTTGGAGTATTATTTACCAGTAGAGAAGTAATGAGTTCCATAAGCATCATTCCGTCAAAACAGAGACCACTAATTGGATAAATATGAATAGTATTCTTTGATAATATCCATAGTAAAACATAAATTGTATTAAATGATTCCATTTTATATGGAAATAATTTTTAAATACCATTTAAAATATTTCAAGCAAAAAATATCATTTTATCTTAGAAAACCACTTTCTAAAACATAAAACATTTTGAAAACATTTTTCCTCAAAAATATCCTTAAAACATAATAAATAATCATTGAAAATCATGAATCAGTTTTATAATAAATTTTCATAAAAGGAGCATAAAAATACACTTAAAAAATTGTTTTAAAACTTTTTAGAAAAAATGGTTTTCTGATAAAATAGATTACCGATTGAAGAGAAAAATATGTTCATATTTTCTTAAAACATTTTTTTAATAACCTTAAGTACCTACGAATGAAAAAATTGTACTATTACATTAAGATATAATGAATAACTATATGAGAAAAAAATCATGAGAATTATTGATATATGGATCATAATATTTCTTCAATGAAATCATAATCATAATAAATTCCAATAAACAATGAGATTGTGACAATAAAATCTTGTCACTTTGGTAAGATTGAATCATAATCATTATGAGAGAATGACATTATATGAAAAATATAATATCATTTAAATAAGGATATCCATGATATAAAATTAAAAATGGGAGGTATATAAACCTCATAATAGAATATTGGTTTATAACATAACATGTGCCCCAAAGAAGCAATATTGAGACAAAATCCCCTTATTACTTTAGAAACATTGAAACCATAACCCCATGAAACATAGAACCCAAAATGTATCTATAAATACCATATATATTAAGTATAAGAATAATAATTTAAATTAATTAGTATTATATAAATAACATATATGAAATAGTTTATTAATGTTGTATGTGTCTCACGAAAGTAAAAAAGTTAAATGTAAATCTGTAACTACTTGAGTAACATTTGAATAATTAGTACATTGAAATAATAACAACAACTACAACATTTAATAAATAAAATAAATCAAATTAACGATATAACATGTTATAGGTAATTATATATATCAAAATAAATAAATTATAGGTGAATATTAAATATGTATCACAAAAATAAAAGTGATACTAGAAATACCCTTACCTTAAGTTGTGACTTCTTTCTTACATGTTCAAACCTCCTCTTCTCCAGGCATATCATTTTGGTTTTCACTGAAGGAATTACTTGGATGAGTTTATACCCAATTTAAGGATTCTATTAATACAATATGGATGTCGGGAAATGATTTCGGAATGGTCTGTTTGTGAAAAATTTATTTAGAGTCATGTAGAAGTTTGATGAGTGAGTGCCCATTTATAGAGGAGGATGAGTGATATTCTTGTAAATACATAAAATGTAAAAACTATTTATATGTTTCTCATACCTAATGTGACACCGATAATGAACCATTTTCTATACAAGAGATATATGGAAGAAATATGGAAATCCAATTGGTTTTTTAAATGTGTCCAGGACATTTTTCCCTTCTGTTTAATGTTTATTCCCTTAGAAAACTCATTTTTCTCTTAGTCGATTTAATTAATTTTAACTGTTTCATCAATAATTATGGTAAAAATTTATGAATAACTTATTAGAAATTAGAAATTATTATTATTTCAGATATTTAACCCATTATCAAAAATTATAATCATAAAAGTGCGAAAAATTAATTTAAAATCAATCTTGTAGATGAGACAAAACAACGGGTTTTTAAAGTGAAAATGTTCAAAATATTGAAATGTTTTTATATAAAATTTCAATTTAAAATTTATTCCAATGACCTAAATTGGACTAATATATTTATAAATTAACTAATTATAGTTTAAGACCAATTTTTAATATAATTTAACAATATAAAAAATTCAAACTAAAAGGATGTTTTCAATTAACATTAAATATTTTTAAATATTCATCAAAAAATGAATATTTTTAGAGAAATCCAAAGAATTAATCAATAATATAATTATTTCATTACACTTTCATAATTTAAGTTAATATTTTCAAATTTCTTTAGTTTTAAAATCCAGTTTTAATATAATTTCACTATTAAAAGGTGAAAACAACCTTTTAGAAAAAATCATCTTTTAATGCGTAAAAATTTATTTTATATTATTTTTTTGTTTATAAAACATCTAATATGCATTTAAAATATTTATTGAATAATATATATATATAATTTTATTAGTTAATTCATTAATCAAAATAGGTTTTTTAATTAGTTAAAATTAAACATGTTTGGGCAAAGGGAAATAGTTTTTTAGAAAAGGAATTTCATTATTTTCAAATAGTTATAATTTAATTTTAAATTTATTGGTTACCAAATAATTTATTTTATAAAAATTCATAAACCATATTTCCATAATTTAGTTAACACTTTTCATACCCTCTATTCCAACTAGTAGGTTATAAGTATCATATTATACAATAATATGTTATGTTTCATTTAAACTCAATGTTGTGTATAATTCTAGATAAACATAATTTTGTTTGTAAATTAGGTTGTAGAGAAATATTATATAGGTGTTTATTTTAGGTAAATATTAACATGTTGTTGTGTGTAAAATAATCCAAACATAGTAATTCTGTGTAACAGAAGCTATTTTCAGTGTTGTATGAAATAGAAAATATTAAAAAGATTAAACTAAGTTAAAAAATAAATATTTTACAAAATCATGAGGGGTAACATTTTACACCCCTTAAAATGTATTTCTCCTTAAAAATGATTCTTCATCATCAATGGTTTAACGTTTTAAAATTACTTCATAGAAACCCACATTGTAAATAGGTATAATGAAACATCTTCTTGAAAAAGAGGAAGAGGTGCATGTAATTAATCTATAATAGGACATAAAAAGTTTCTAATTGGGATAAAATAGAAGAAAAGTTAAAACATAGACATAAAAAAGAAAAAAAAATTACCCAATACTAATGGATAATTATAGATAACATTAATATCAAGAAATTGGGTTTTAAATGGATAGTTAAGGGCCCCAAAACTAGAAATCTATGATGTTTTATTATACCTACACTTCAACCAAAATGAATGTATCAGGGTCACATTTTGTATAAATATCCTTTTCTTAGATTTGAGGAATTATTTTACTATCTAAAAAATATATATTTAAATAATATTACATGATCTGTTTCTATTTCAAAAGAAAAATCTCACCCTTTGGTTGTTCCTCGATCAACTTCCACTACCTATCATACTCTAAGAAATGAAGGTGAATCTATATTCCTGAAGCACTCTTGGATCATTAAATCCATCAATAGAATTATAATTCATTCCATATAAATTTAGTTTTTGAATAAAACATATTTTCTAGCACTAGTTATCCAGTATACATAAATATTCATACTGATAAATAATACATTAATCTCTAAAACCACAATTAATGTTCAATATACACCATTTCAAAAATTGTTTTCCATTGAAACCATTAAAAAGATGAAAAAAAATTTGAGAATGATGATGACTTAATTTTTCAAAATGAACTTAGCATTAATCCCCCACATATCATCAAGTATATTTTGATTGTCACATACCCCACATGTGAATAACATCAACATATATTCTCCTCAAACATGTTAGTAAACTAAATTACTATACAACCTTAATTATAACAAGAATTATTCCTCATTAATTGAATAAAGCCACAGATTATTAAATATATTCCCATGATACGATAATTATGTAAACAACATTAATGATATCAAAAACTACATTTTTGAAAAATCCATTATTAGTTCTGAGGTCATCGATACAATCCAATGTACTTTATTTAAAATAATAAAATTTTTGTAAAAAATAAACAATGTTTTCTCATCTTTTAGAACATATTAAGGTTTACATTCCCTTAATGAATATTTTTTCATAAAATAAGTCCTTTACAAAAAATCTATTTTTCTGGACCACCTATACAATTTAAGATATTCTTGAAATACTTAATGAAAAAATTTTACAAACAATTATGATATACTTCATGATTCATATAACATAATACTTACATTAAAATACATTAATACCAAAATCATTCCACATATTCTATAATCCATCAACTAGACCTCATTTTCTTATTCCTAAATACTAATTTCCTCCCATATTTCATTTGTTGTCTCTTCATCATCGACAATATTACCATTACTCACACCACCTTGATTATTATCTTCATGAACTTTCAACTTACGAAATCAATTTAGATAATTTTCATATATTCCAAATTTTATGCAAGTAATATTTAATGACAACTTAGGGAATCCATTATTCTCATCCATTATGTTAACTGAAAATAGAATTTTTCCTTTTTAGTTATTTTCTTTGTTTCCTTCTTTTATATAGTCAAAACATTTTCAAGTACATCTCAGAGGTCAACTTGGGTGTTTTTTACCACATTCTCAACAAAAATAAATTTGAATCTTTTTTCTTATGTGGTCTCTAAGACCCAAATCTTTGTGAAATCATTCATTCACATATTCAGTGAGTCTAAGAGTTTTTTAATGTATAAATTGTTAATCATGTTCTGTGAAAATTTATTTCTCATAATCCTAACATCCTTCACTCTAGTCATATAACAAATTGACTTCAAATAATAAAATTGTCCATCACATGAAATTTTAACAAAGTTCCTTCTATATTCCTCAATTGAATACAAACAAAAATAATAGTGTGACAAACACTGTACATAATGGGAAACAACTTAATAATGAAAATTTACTTATTGGATGTCTAAATTATAACCACTTATTATATAACCTATGATACCTTAGTCTTATACGTTGTTATTCATAGTATTATTCAATTTAAATATCACATGATGGTTCATAAAGATGTATTTTATTTCTAAATCATATCTCATATAAGTTTCAAACCTGTTGTGTAGAAAGGATCATTTTCATGCACCAATTTCTAATCGAGTCTAGCTCAATACAGTGTTTTTGGGATCATTACCCCTAGGTACATCTGTTCTAGAGAAACATACACTTGCAGTGTCCAGATAGGGATTTAATTTCATTGAAACCACTCTCTCAATAATTTACCAAAATTATAGGACATTTTCATATACTTCGACTCATATGTAGACTTACCCTAAGATACATCCCCAGTCATATCCTTTGAAATACCCTCAAGGAATTTTCAAATTTTTTCTCATCCATATTTCTAATAGTCGACTAAACCATTCTATTGATACCATCTATAATGACCCAAAATTAACATACATGAATATTTCATCTATATATATTAATATTGAATGTATTACAATATTACATTCTTGAGGAACATAATATTTTAATTTTTTTGACACATATAGCGAAATTATTCTAACTTGGTGAAATATCATCAATGTTATCTATAAGGATCTTCACATTAGTACTCCTACTCAAAACATTTCTACAGAACCTTTGTAAAAAAACAAAATAATTTTTCAGATTAGATGCTTAGTACGGGTAAATAAAAGATATTGACAGAGATAATATTTTCATATTTATACATATGTTTTTAATTGATTTAATCACTTCACATTAATCAATTTGATTTTATTTTCATCATTTTATGACTTTTGGTGAGTTTCGAGCTTAAATGTGAAAAGTGGTTAATTCTGGACATTAAATAGATTTATATTGCCTCTGTATTTTGAGCATAACTCATCCATTTTGTATCAAATTCACCCAATTATTTTTGTTTTGGATTTCATGATTCGTGGGCTACATATAAGTCTTCAGGAACAAAACCCACTTCGAACTCCAACATGCCCAAACAGTTCGGTCAATGTGAACACTTATTCTGGCCGGCAGAATGGACCACACCACATTCAATGAACCATATCTTAGACCAACATCTTCCAAATTAATTGGTTACATCTGGTTTAGAAAGAATACAATAAGGTTCAGAGTATCTCAAAATATGAGAAATAAATTCATTCATTAAGGCCGCCAATTAAACGGTCAAAGAAGGGTTGGTGAAATAGTGTTTGGATGCCAGGAAAAGTCTCTTCCATTTTGGCGGCCATAAAATCCTTCACACGGCTCCAATTTCTCTGATATTTTTAGGGTAGATGGCCAACTCCATTCCCCACATTATATAAGAAGGGTCCTCAGCCTTATTCGGCTAGGAGAGGACAGAACCAAAGCTATCATTCTTTAGGACATATTCTGGAGGGGAAAATTCTGTTCTTTCTTTTCACTCATTTCTTCATTTTATTTTTGTAATCCCTTATTATTCTTAATCATTCTAAAATACCCTTACCATGGTGGGGTAAACTTATGAGGTGATTGGGGGAGGGAAGTTTATATCTTTTGTAATGTTTGAGTTCTTGAATTTGATTGAATAAAAACTCTCTCTCTTCTGCAGTGTTGGTTTCAAATTCTAATAAATGGATTTATTATCTTATGTGATTGTATTTGATTTAATATTATGTTTTTATTATTTCTTTGATAAATGTTGATAATATCAATCCACTATGTTCTGGTCTATATACGATGGAATAGATTCAGGCTTAGTGGTGAAGTACTTGGTAATCGTCAGTATGTGTGGCAGGGGTATTGAATATTCTCAATTGTTTGGGATAAACAATACCCAATCGGGAATTGCCTAACTGAATTGAGGGTATTCGATACATCTGATTAAAACATAGGTTGGATATTAGACTGAGCTAAGATATTGGTAAGTTTTAATCTCACTGTCACCATTTACCAAGGGACTGATAGGAAGCGATTGTAGAATATCACTTAAACCGACTTAGCAGAAGATGATTGAATAAAATTGGAACTATGACAACATTACAATTGAAAAACCAACCCCAACATGATCACTCAAATACTTTAAATATTTTTTAATCACATTTTTTGTTAATTTATTTTGAATATTTTACTTTATTTCTATCTTTACTTTCGTTGCTTTTTCTCAAAACCAAAAAATATCAAAAACCACCCAACTACATTATCTAATATTAAAGTGACAAACTTGATTGTTGAGCACTCCTCTCTGGAGACAACCGATGTTAACCTCTATACTATATTTTAAATTAGTAAATAATTGTTTTTGCCACACCCCATGATAGGTGTGCATCAAAACATGGCGCCGTTTTCGGGGAGGTAGTGCCACAATCTCATTATAAATATTTAACACTTTTCAAAAAAAAACATAAAAAATATATTTTTTCATGATGTTTTCAAATGATCATCTCATTAATTCATGGAACAATTACCCATAAGTGGAAAAAGTAGATAAGGCTAGTTATGATATAGTTCAGATTAATGAACTTAGAAAATACATTGAACAACTAGAGAGAAAAGCAGATCTAGCTTTTGAATATGTTCGTGCATTGATGGAGAAACAAGAACCTATGAATAAACCTGTGGAGGAAAAGAAAGAAGAATTACCTACTGAGGTACATGTAGGATATCAAAAATATATAGATTAATTTTGGAATGAGTGTGAAGAACCAATTTATCCAAATATTCCTTACAAAGTAGAAGATCCACACCCATTGAAGGAAGATGCCACCAAAGTGGTAGAATTTGGAGAAAAGATGGAGGAGCCAGACTACCTACCTCTATCATGTGAAATTAAACTCCAAGATAAACTTTCCACTGAATAATCAATTGATGTCGATACACATAAGGGAGATAATATTTTTCTTAACTCTTTTCATTCTAATTATATAGAATCTGAATTGAGTATCATCTTCCCTTGTTATAAATTTTCAGAATTGGCTAACAATTGTATTGTCTTGGTGGCTGAGGAAGAAAAAGAAGACACACATCATATGGAAAATATGGGGCTCCCTGAACTAGATGAAAAATTATTGGAGGAATTTCAAGAGGAGACAAAAGTGGATTTCCATGAAGAAAAATAGATACAAGATGCTTACTTTAAAAGGGAAGAGTTTGATATTGATTCATCATGCTTTAATTTTATTCAAATTGAATTACTCTCTGAATTTCCCTTTGACTATTCTTTTGATACAAAAAACCTTAAGGAACCGATGTACAATGAATAAGAAGTTATGAAATTGGAAATCAATAAAGATGAGGACTCATTATTTATCTTAACCCCACTATACAAGATGCATATCATTTTAATGGGGTTGGAATTGGTGTACCATATCCATGTAGTCCTCAACAAAAAGGAATAAGTTCAAAATGGAAAGAATAAGTTATGGTGGTTCATATTAAAAAACTTCACCCACCATAAGATTGGGGATAACCAACTGAAACTTCCCATCTGGAGGCAGTCAAAACCCAGGGCCCACTTGGGGGATTAAACCATGATCTATTTCTCTATTCTCATTATATTTTAATTTTCTTTAAATTCAATAAATTTATTATGTTTTATTATCAACCTTTGTTTGTAGGTTTTTATATGCGTAGCACTTAGAAGCTTAACTCAACATTGCACTACCAATAAGTTAGGTTGTACCTCTCCACATCAATTTCTTGATTGTTGTGATTCAATTTAAACTAAAATTAAATGTTAAATCAAATTGAATTCATTGTGGACACTGTATAATTTAAGTGTGGGGGAGGGAACCTTTATAGTTTAGTATTTTCAACTATTTAAAAAAATGTGTGTTATTCAAATTTTTGTGTGTTTCTAAATCTATTGAGCTAAAATGAATATAATCGCCATTTTTGAAACCCATTTCAATGTTTGAAACAATTTATTCCATGAAACTGAGCTTAAATGAATGCTAAGAATGACTTTGTTTCAAGTTCAATTCTTTATGAATTTTATGAAAAGAACTCAGAATTTTGAATCTCATGCCACATCCCGCTGTCCTTATATTTGAAATCACTTTATTTTGAGGATTATAAACCTAATTTTCATATTCTTATCATTCACCTCACTTCTTGAGAGAACCATACCATGCTTGATTTAACCAGAATTTGATTAATGCCTGTTTAAACTTGATGGTTTGAGGTGAATATGTTTTAAATGATTGAGGCATTTCTTTGATTTTAAAGCCCCATTTTCAAGATAAACCTTTTTATAATGGCCTACCTTATACATTTAATCCTTGAATCCCATAGAATCCATGAACATCATGTTAGGTTAGCCACATTATAAGCCAATTTTCCCTATCCAATCTGCTCTTGAAGTGAAATTGCATAATCTAGATGAACTTAAATGTGGGGGAAGCTGTCTTGTGTTGTACTACCTCATTTGGAGAAAATTTGGGTGGAAACTAAAATGTTGAAGAGATGTTATTATTTCTAAAAAAAATCATTCAGTTGAAAGATCTTCCTTTTCTAGAGCTTTCATGTATGAGAAGTTGTGCCTTTCTAGAGCTTCCAATGGAGAAAAAAGTTGTGCCTATCTGGATCTTTCATGAAAAATCATGTTTGATATGATTGAAAATATTGCTGCTGAAATGATGAATGGTGTGAAATTTCACTGATTTTTCATTCTAGTGGAGCTGATTTACTGCAAAGGGGGGTGAGGAGGGTACCATATTTAAGTTTAAATTAGAATAATGCAATTTTACTTCAAAAAGAGCCAAGCACTCCTTATTCTGCCACAAATTTTTTCACATATAAATCCTACCAACCTAATGCCACAGAACAACCTTTATAAAGTCCTAATGATAAACATATGTTCTTGACTCACATCAGGTGAAGTTGTAGGAATTTATCAAGCCTATGGTGACCCTTTTCATGTGTATTGGATGAGAAAGACGTTGTTGAAAATTTATATTTGTGTGATGAGAAAAAAAATGTATGTTAGGAAAGTGTTTTGTGTTCATGGAAAGATAAATGAAGAGTAAATATATTGAAAAAAATAAAATAATTAAATTGAAATAATATTGTCTTATAAGCCATGATATATTTTGTTTATTGGTATTAAATTAGTGGATCTCATGAATATGTGTTTTAAATTTACTATGATTTGATGTCGATGTTTACTTGTCCAGGAGTCCAAGTTCTAAGTGTGGGGGAATTGATAGAGATAATATTTTCATATTTATACATATGTTTTTAATTGATTTAATCACTTAACATTAATCAATTTGATTTTATTTGCATCATTTTATGACTTTTGGTGAGTTTCGATCTTAAATGTGAAAAGTGGTTAATTCTGGACATTAAACTGATTTGTATTGCCTCTGTATTTCGAGCATAACTCCTACATTTTGTATCCATTTAACCTGATTCCTTTTTTATGATTTCATGATTTTTGGGCTACATATAAGTCTGTAGGAACAAAAACCAATTCGAACTCCAACATGCCCAAACATTTTGGTCAATATGAACAATTATTCTGGCCAGAAGAATGGACCACACCACATTCAATGAACCATATCTTGGACCACCGGCTTCCAAATTCATTGGTTCTAGCTGGGTTCGAAATCCTACTATAAGGGTCAAAGTATCTAAAAATATCAGAAATAAATTCATTCATTAAGGCCTCCAATTAAACGGTCAATTAAGGTTTGGTGAAATAGTGTTTGGAGGCCAGGAAAAGTCTCTTATATTTTGGTGGCCATAACATCCTTCAAACGGCTCCAATTTCTCTAATATTTTGAGGGTAGATGTCCAATGCCATTACCCACATTATATAAGAAAGGGCCTCGGCCTTATTTGGCTAGGAGAGGGCAGAACCAAAGCTATCATTCTAGAGGACAGATTCTAGAGGGGAAAATTATGTTCTTTCTTTTCACTCATTTCTTCTTCTTATTTTTGTAATGCCTTATTCTTCTCCATCATTATAAAATACCCTTATCATGGTGGGGTAAAATTATGAGGTTATTGGGGGAGGAAAGGATTTATCTTTTGTAATGTTTGAGTTCTTGAATTTGATTTAATAAAAACTCTCTCTCTTCTGTGCTGTTGTTTTCAAATTCTAATAAATGGTTTTATTATCTTATGCAATTGTATTTGATTTAATATTATGTTGTTATTATTTATTTGGTAAATTTTGATAATATCAATCCACTAGGTTCTGGTCTATATAAGTTGGAATAGATTCAGGCTTAGTTGTGAAGTACTCGGCGATCGTCAGTATGTGTGGCAGGGGTATTGAATATTCTTAATTGTTTTGGATAAACAAGACCCGGTCGGGAATTGCCGAACTCAGTTGAGGGTATTTGATACATTTTTTTAACATATAGGTAGGATATTAGACCGAGCTAAGATATTGGAAAGTTTTAATCTCACTGTCACCATTTACCAAGGGAGTGATAGGAAGAAATTGTGGAATATCACTTAAACCGACTTAGCAGAATATGATTGAATAAAATTGGAACTATGATAACATTACAATTTCAAAACCAACCCCAACCTGATCACTCAATTACTTTCAATATTTTTAATCACATGTTTTTTTAATTTATTTTGAATAATTTACTTTATTTCTATCTTTACTTTCGTTGCTTTGTTTTCAAAACCAAAAAATATCAAAAACCACCCAACTTCATTATCTAATATTAAAGTGACAAACATGATTGTTGAGCGCTCCTCTATGGAGACAACCTAGGTTAACCTCTATACTAAATTTTAACTTAGTAAATAATTGTTTTTTCTACACCCCACGACAGGTGTGCGTCAAAACATGGCGCCGTTGCCGGGGAGGTAGTGCCACAATCTCATTATAAATATTTAACACTTTAAAAAAACATAAAAAATATATTTTTCCATGATGTTTTCAAATGATCATATCATTAATTCATAGAACAATTACCCACAAGTGGAACAAGTATATGAGGCTGGTTATGATATAGTTCAGATGAAAGAACATAGAAAATACATTGAACAACTAGAGAGAAAAGCATATCTAGCATTTGAATATGTTCGTGCATTGATGGAGAAACCAGAACCTATGAATGAACCTGTGGAGGAAATGAAAGAAGAATTACCTACTGAGGTACATGTGGGAGATCAAATAGATCTAGATGGATTTTGGAAAGAGTGTGAAGAACCACTTTATCCATATATTGTAACACCCCAGGTAAATAAAGAATATGAAATTTTCACATTTATCTATATTTTTGAATAAAATATTAATATTACTTTAAAGGGGGCTCTATGCGTGATGGCGTACCCAATACGCAACAACGAGTTTCTTGGGAATCTTGCGTTGTACTCTAATAATAAAATAATATTATTTTAAATGGTAGTTACCGCCTAGCTGTTGCAATGGAGGGAATGAACATAACAAACTAAAAAATTATTATATATGTTTTTCAAATATTTTTACTCTTTACAATAAATGTTAGAGGATTAAAAATGCGAATGAATCCAATTTTAAGCGTAAACATTCTAATATTCTTTAAAAGGTCGATTAACCGCCTATTGATGGTGAACCTATTTTAAATCCACTTTTTGACAATTTTATGTGTTATATTTGACAAAATAAAATTCTTCTTTGGAATTGGGACATCAAAATTTACTTTGTGTAATTTTTTGGTATTTTTCCGATAAAGTTCTTTTTTTAAATGAATAGTGAAAATGTTGTATTTTAATTCAAAACCACGTTTTAATCTAATTTATTTATATGATTATATTATCTTTTTAATTCGTTTTAAAATGAAATTTGAATATATTTTTACAATTTAAACCAATAGTGGTCGTTGGAATTAATTTCACTTTGAAATTGTACTTAAACTAGTGTCAATCTTTTGATATATATTGTTTCATAAAAACACGCTATTTGTCATGACACCAGGAATTAATTATTAAATTAATTAATGTAACTTATAAAATTTGAATTTTGTAAAATAGACATCATTTTTGAATTCGGAATATCAAATAATACTTAGTGTGAAGTTTTGGTATTATTCTGAAAAACTTCAATTTTTGATGAACAGTGAAACCACTAAGTGGTACTTAAAAAACTGATTTTCATTTAAATGAAACTTTACCACTTCTGTGTTTTGAATTTAGAAAATCTGACATACATTGTTGTCATTAGGAAGTAAAATGTGGTTCGATGGGATTAAAATAATTTTTTGGTGAATAGTAACTTTTATGTTTTTAATCGTGATTAGAGGTAATTAATGTAATTTAAGGTAAAAATAATGTTTTAATAATATGAAATGAACTTAACACATATCCTAAACTCATTTTATGTGTCATGGACGACCAAGAAAATCCATGTGTCAACTTGGGGACCCCATGGATCCACTTTGGTTGGAAAATGACATAAATACCTTTTTATTTAAAGTTAAAACTAAAATGTCACAAACATGAGATGTTTTACTAAAACAATTTTTAAATGGGGTTATAAAATTCATATTTTTGACTATAAATATTAATTAGAAATATAAAAAGATTTACTACATCTTGATATTTTTTTTATAATTTTTAGACATTAAATAAATTAAATTATTTATGACATCATGATGATGCATCAATTACCTCATTAATAAGGGATTTAAATAAAATTAAAATATAATGTTAAAACAATAATGTACACTTGTCACAAACCTATTGGATGGATGGATTTCGAACCCTTATCACCTTATCCTTGGAATATATCCTTTTGGGACATTTTAAATCCGAAAATCATTTTATAATAAAGTAATATTTTATAACTTTCCAAGAGTTCCATCCTCTCCTCTTATAAAAGGCCCCCACCTCTACCACCATACACATACCTCTCAAGCCTTTGGATCGGAAAAACCCTCGCCATTTCATCTCTCCACATACATAGCTTCATCATTGAAGCCTCACTTTGGGCAGAATCCTTTCCAAGGAAGCCTTTGATCTCAAATCAAAAGAAGTTACCCGATTTAAAGGTAATGTCTTCCCTTTTGTTCTTTTGTTTTATTTTTCTTCTCCAAACCCCTAAACTCTTTTTATTCTTTTCTTTTGTAACAACACCAGTATATTCAATATACTAGGATGTTTTTATGTGAATTATTCGAGCTACACTTACACACACCTTCGTCTAATGGTTAAATAACATACTGTTTCTCTGGGTGGCGAATTACTGCCTCACGAAATGATGATTGTTCAATATTCTTTTAACGCATTCGAAGGTGGCCATTAATATGTCACAATATTTATATATGATATATAATATGTTTATTTTTTCCATAAGCTTATGTACTTTTCATTTATGGCATACCGTTATGGTTTCCATTATGGGTAAACGCGATATCTTCATTTTAGGAAGTGCGGACTACCGCCCCCTCAAAGTGATTCGATTCGTTAATGCCATATATGGGACGTATAAAGGATGGAATTAATGGTATTACGTATGTTATCATACTGGAATTATAATATACCTTTTTATAATTATTATTTCATTCCTTTGAATACAAAAGAAAATGAAATGAAAGTAGTGCTCATGCGTACGTACGGCTTACCGTCTCCATGAACGGTACATTTCATTTCTTATCTCCAAATGTTATGAACTATTATAAGTAAATATATATAATGGATATATATGTAATATATTACATCTAAATGATGGATATAATTCTGTAATTATAATATATATATATATCTCATTTTGTTTTAATTCCATTAATATGACAAAAAATGAAAGTAGCGGTCATGCGTACGTACGGCCTACCGTCTCCATGAACGGTGCTTTTAAATTTTTTTATCTCAAAATGATTTGGAATAGTATAAAATGAATATATACTGGATATATATGATATTTAAAAAATAAATAATATTCTGGAGATGATGTACTTATAACTACATGGAAAATTCTTTTCAAAGAATTTCAATTTTTACTCATGGACTGAACATCGACAAAAACGTCTGATATGAACTCACATTAATAACCAATTATTATAACATTATAATATGTGATATGAACTGAATAATAATATTTAAAGGAGGTCCTTAAAAAATTATAAATTGACCAAATTTTATTATTTAGGATATTAAATAACGATCGAGTCATGTCGGACACGAGGTAAGGGATCCTACCTCTCTCTTCCTTTTTAAGTACTCTCTTTTATGTCATTTCTTTTAAGATAATCTTTCATATGTTTGGGGATGTTATTTTGAATACATAATTCTGTAATTTTTATGTTCATATTATGAGAGACCCTATTTTATCTCATCAATCCTTTTTTGGAAGTTTTAAGTGGCGTTGTTAGGCTGCCGAGTTTTCATAAGGTATTTTTTTCTTCTCACTTTTATTCCCGTGAGATTTATGCTACATTTTCCACCATTTATGTTGAGTGGTATATATATTTCCCATTATTCTAATATTTATCTAATATAATTTCTTTTATGAGTATTTTCATCAATGATGTATTGTCCTTCTTTCATGGGGTGTATGTTTCCAAAGATACCCAAGTCGGTAAGGGAACCTTTCACCCTCCTCTTTTTAAAAGACTTATTTTGTTGGGTCTTTTAACATACATATTTTTATGTTGGGATATGTTATTATATATCCTTATTGATGTAAATTTTATGTCCAACTGATGAGATACCCTTTTTATCTCTCATCAACTCATTTTGATGTGACGCTGTTAGGCTGTCAAAGGAACTTCTTAACCCAATTTCGATTTCTTTGGGTTCAACATGTAGTTATTGAACATGTCATTCTTAGAATATTTATTAATGACATTTTATTATTTTACACTTAATATCCACTTATATTGGGTGTATTTATATTTGTCACACATAATTATGAGATTGATTTATCCTTAATTTAAGGATACCGTCTTTATAATGGATTTCATCTCAATTTCCATTTCCATTGAGACTTCATTGTTTTTATGAACCAATTCACTCTTATATGGTGTATATACTATCATTTGGAATATTATATCATGAATCCCTTTATTACCATGATATTATAATGTTTTGATTAAATGTTATTCCTCAATAATTGTATTCAAGTGTCTCTCATTTTGATAAAAACCCTTTAACTAAAATATCATTTTAAATGTTTTAATGATTTATTCTTATAAATATTTATCATTAATATCCATGTTTTCAAAATGGTCTCAAGAATTTATTTATGTGGACATTAATGGTTGAAAATTTTAAAACCTTCAAAGTGGTATGGGACACTGTGATTCAAAAATCTCTTTATTAAATGTTTTAAATGGTTTTGAAAATGGTTTTTAGAATGGATTCATTATTTCAATATCTTAAAATGTTATATTGTTATTGCAATGTGGGAATTTTATCTTTCCATTATGCTTAAGATATGTGCTATGATTATGATATGGTTCTTGGGCATTATTATGAAGATGGGTGGTTCCGTGATAAACTAAGGGCGGGTGATCCCGATATAGCTCTCCAATGCATTGGTTAACGCGAAGGGGTTAAATGTTAAGGTTTATCCGAAGAGATTTAGGGAATATATTGTGATGGGTATTGCAAACGTAACCAATAGGGTTACTCCCTACGTAAGAATGTTATGAATGCCTCATGTTACCTTTATGTCTTATGATTTATATGATTTATTCATTATTTTATGAGGTATGTAAAAGTGCTTATGCTTTATGGGTACAGTATGATTTCATTCTTATGTATATATGTACTCATGTTTCCTTTCCATACTTTTTATAACCCTTACTGAGCTTTTTATGATTATCCGAAGTTTTTGAAATGTTTTTCACAAGTCAAGGGAAAGGTACATGATGTGATGATAGTGTCAAGGAAGTGTCAAGGATGAATCCATGTTTTATTTTAAATATGTTTTCATTGATGGGAAAAATGAATATTGTCTTTTATGTAACCACTTTGTTTAAATGTGGAATGTAATGCAAGTTTCATGATCTAATTCTCTAAAACTCTAAAACAAAAAAGATCCTCAATGTTTAATCTTGTAATAACTCAAGATTAAGTAAGGTTTAAGGTTGGGGCCTTATAGTTGGTATCAAAGGTCACTTTAGATAACTTTAGAGGTTAGGGTATTCTTTAAGAATAAGTGACATTACCATAATGGTTAGGATTTGAGAAAGAGTCGTAGTTTTTAGATAAAGTGAATGAGTAAGTATATCTTCCTCATTAGTACATGATGGTTTTATTGATATACTCATACTGACATTTCTGTTTTTAGTGAATGGATGGATATAGCAGGCACCAAAGTGACAATAGGTTTGAAGGAAACTGTGGTGGTTCTCTAATTAAGAGATAGTATGAAATGGGGGATTCAATGAGGAAACTCGTGGTTGTTCTAAACCAACTATCAAGGAGTAATGATCAACCACTTTAACCTTGGTATGTTCTGTAATGCATCATGTACGAGATGACCAATCGATGTGGAAGTTCAGGTAATAATTATAAATGTAACCATTAGGGTTTATATGATCCTTACTTTTGAGGTAATTATGGGTTATTATATGTTATGATGGAAAATTAAAGGCATGATATAAACATGAGGTCAAAATATGTTATGATTATTTTTGAAGATTTTATCTTGTTTTGGGGAATGTTATAAGAATTATATAGTTTTGGAAAATAGACGACACGCAGACCGTGTGACAACCCGTCATGTCGGACAAAGCTGCGGGAATCGAACCCACAACCAAAGTGCGACTGGTAATTATCACCTACCACTGGACTACGTGAAGTCCCTAGTTAGTTTGACTAATTATTTTTAGTTAGATGATTTTAGGAATCAAGAGTAATTTTATTTTGGGTTATCTATGGAAATGATTAACTTATCATGGAGGATATGTGATTAGGTTAATTACTTTTCAATATGAGAATTTAAGAGCAAATGATGTTATTTGGAGATAAAAGTTAATTTTTACCTTGAAGACTATGTGATTAAATCCTTCAAATATTTGGGTTTCAATCTTAGTTTGGATTACTTTGAAAAATTTTATGGAAAATTGTTTATCGAATGGCCTTCGTTGAACTTTGGGTTATTTTGACAAATTTTGGAGATTAAGAATAGATTTTCTTTTTATAAAGGATTATACTTTTGTGGATTATCTGACCTCATACTAACAATTTTGGTTTTGGATTTTGTCTAAAGAAATTGGAAATATATAGTTCTCTTTTGTGGATTAGGTGATTCTCAAGAAGTTGATTATAGTACTCTTAATGCGAACAAGTCTTCCTAAATACTCGTCTTTTAGAGAAAATATGAGTTTGATTAAGGAATCTAGTAAAAGTTGAATGTCTATGTGACAAGTAAGAATGTATCATTATGATTTAGTTAAGCTCAAAAATAAATTCCTCAATGAATAGTAACTTAAAACAAAAATGTTGTCTGTTAAATTTTCCTACTGGGGAATCGAATACCGTTTAACCCATCACAAGTTTGTGATTTTCTTATGGTTAACTTTCTCCTAGACATGTTTACTATCACTATCCATCAGAACATGACCCTTTGTTTTCTCCTCCATATCTATATTTTCCTACATGGAATCCTAGTATGGGTTAACTCGGGTGACCTTTGTACTTCTCTTTCATTATTTTAAGGTGATTGTTTTACTGACTCTTGTTCCGATGTGGGATTTTCAATGAAGTTTCCAAGCCCAATTTTAAAATTGCGAGGACGCAATTCCCAAAAGGGGGGAAGGATGTAACACCCCAAGTAAATAAACAATATGAAATTTTCACATTTATCAATATTTTTTAATAAAATATCAATATTACTTTAAAGGAGACACTATGCCCGATGGCGTACCCAATATGCAACAACGAGTTTCCTGGGAATCTGACGTTGCACTCTAATAATAAAATAATATTATTTTAAATGGTAGTTAAAGCCTAGCCATTGTAATGGAGGGAATGAATAGAGAAAACTAAAAAATTATAATATATGTTTGTCAAATATTTTTACTCTATATAATAAATGATAGTGGATTAAAAATGCGAATGAATCCAATTTTAATCGTAAACATTGTAATATTCTTTAAAAGGTCGATTAACCGCCTTTTGATGGTGAACCTTTTTTAAATACACTTTTTGACAATTTTATGTGTTATATTTGAAAAAATAAAATTCTTCTTTGGAATCAGGACATCAAAATTTACTTTGTGTAAATTTTTGGTATTTTACCGATAAAGTTCTTTTTTTAATGAATAGTGAAAAATGTTGTATTTTAATTCAAAACCACATTTTAATATAATTTATTTATATTATTATATTATCTTTTGAATTGGTTTTAAAGTGAAATTAGAATATATTTTTACCATTTAAACCAATATTGGTCGTTGGAATTAATTTCACTTTGAAATTGGACTTAAACTACTGTCAATCTTTTGATATATATTATTTCATAAAAACACGCTATTTGTCATGAAAGTAGGAATTAATTATTAAATTAATTAATGAAACTTATAAGATTTCAATTTTTTAAAATAGACATCATTTTTGAATTCAGAATATCAATTATATCTTAGGGTGATGTTTTGGTATTATTCTGAAAAACTTCAATTTTTGATGAATAGTGAAACCACTAAGTAGTACTTAAAAAACTGATTTTTCGTTTAAATGAAACTTTACCACTTCTGTGTTTTGAATTTCAAAAATCCTACATACATGGTTTTCATTAGGAAGTAAAATTTGGTTCAATGGGATTAAAATAATATTTTGGTGAATAGTAACTTTTATGTTTTTAATCGCGATTAGAGGTAATTAGTTTAATTTAAGGTAAAAATAATGTTTCAATAATATTAAATGAACTTGACACATGTCCTACCCTCATTTTATGTGTCATGGAGGACCAATACAATCCATGGGTCAACTTGGGGACCCCATAGAGCCACTTTGGTTGGAAAATGACATAAATACCTTTTTATTTAAAGTTAAAATTAAAATGTCACAAACATGAAATGTTTTACTAAAAAAACTTAAATGTGATTTTAGAAGAAATATTTTGGACTATAAATATTCATTAGAAAGATAAAAATATTCCCTATATCATAATAGTTTTTTTATAATTTTTAGACATTAAATAAATTAAATTATTTATGACATCATGATGATGCAGCAATTACCTCATTAATAAGGGATTTAAATAAAATGAAAAGATAATGTTAAAAATATAACATACACTTGTCACAAACCTATTGGATGGGTGGATTTCGAAACCTTATCACCTTATCCTCGAAATATATCCTTTTGGGACCTTTTAAATCCAAAAATCATTTTATAATAAAGTAATATTTTATAACTTTCCAAGAGTGCCCTCCTCTCCTCTTATAAAAGGCCCACACCTCTAACACCATACACACACCTCTCAAGCCACTGGTTCGGCCAAACCCTGCCCATTTCATCTCTCCACATCCATATCTTCATCATGGAAGCCTCACTTTGGGAAAAATCCTTTCCAAGGAAGCCTTTGAGCTCAAATCAAAGGAAGTTACTTGATTTAAAGGTAATGTCTTCTCTTGTGTTATTTTGTTTTATTTTGCTTCTCCAACCCCCTAAACTCTTTTTATTATTTTCTTTTGTAAAAACACCAGTATATTAATTATACTAGGATGTTTTTATGTGAAGGATTCGAGATAAAGTTACACACAACTTCGTCTAATGGTTAAAGAACATACTGTTTCTGTGGGTGGTGAATTACTGCCTCACGAAACGATGATTATTCAATATTCTTTTAACACATTCAAAGGTGTCCATTAAGATGTAACTATATTTATATATAATATATAATATGTTTAGTTTTTCCTTAATCTTATTTATTCATCATTTATGACATACCTTTATAGCTTCCATTATGGGTAAACGTGATATCTTCATTTTAGGAAGTGCGGACTACCGCCCCCTCAAAGTGATTTGATTCGTTAATGCCATATGTGGGATGTATGAAGGATGGAATTAATGTTATTACATATTTTATCCTACTTGAATTATAATATTCCTTTATATCATTATTATTTTATTCCTTTTAATAAAAAAAAGAAATGAAAGTAGCATTCATGCGTACGTACGACTTACCGTCTCCATGAACGGTACATTTCATTTCTTATCTCCAAATGTTATGAACTATTATAAGTACATATATATAATGGATATATATTTAATATATTACATCTAAATGATGGATATAATTCTTTAATTATAATATATATATATATATCTCTAATTTTGTTTTAATTCCATTAATATGACAAAAAATGAAAGTAGCGTTCATGCGTACATACGGCCTACCGTCTCCATGAACGGTGCTTTTAATTTTTTATCTCCAAATGATATGTAATAGTATAAAATGAATATATAATGGATATATATGATATTTAAAACATAAATACTATTATGGAGATGATGTACCTATAACTACATGGAAAATTCTTTTCCAACAAGTTCAATTTTTACTCATGCACTGAACATCGACAAAAACGTCTGATATGAACTCACATTATTAACCAATTATTATAAAATTATAATATGTGATATGAACTGAATAATAATATTTAAAGGAGGTTCTAAATAAATTATAAATTGACCAAATTTTATTATCCCGGAGATTAAAGAACGATCGAGTCATGTCGGACAAGAGGTAAGGGATCCTACCTCTCTCTTCCTTTTTAAGTACTCTCTTTTATGTCATTTCTTTTAAGCTCATATTTCTTATGTTTGGGGATGTTATTTTAAATTATTCATTCTGTAATTTTTATGTTCATATTATGAGAGACACTATTTGATCTCATCAATCCTTTTTTCGAAGTTTTTTGTGGCGTTGTTAGGCTGCCCAGTTTTCATAAGGGATTTTTTTCATCTCACTTTTATTCCCGTGAGATTTATGCTACATTTTCCACCATTTATGTTGAGTGGTATATATACATACCATTAGTCTACTCTTTTTGTAATATACTTTCATTTATGAGTATTTACATCAATGATGTATTGTCCTTCTTTCATGGGGTGTATGTTTCGAAAGATACCCAAGTCGGTAAGGGAACCTTTCACCCTCCTATTTTTAAAAGACTTCTTTTTTTGGGTCATTCAATTTACATATTGTTATGT
Source organism: Viscum album (assembly GCA_963277665.1). Lineage (NCBI taxonomy): Eukaryota > Viridiplantae > Streptophyta > Magnoliopsida > Santalales > Viscaceae > Viscum > Viscum album. Next base: position 70,160,003 of record OY728156.1, on the reverse strand, counting down.
TGGGATATGTTATTCTATATACTTATTGATGTAAATTATATTTCCAACTGATCAGATACCCTTTTTATCTCTCATCAACTCATTTTTATGTGACGTCGTTAGGCTGTCAAGGGAACATCTTAACCCAATTTCGATTTCTTTGGGTTCAACATGTAGTTATTGAATATGTCATCCTTTGAATATGTGTGAATGACCATTGATTATTTTACACTTAATATCAACTTATATTGGGTGTATTTATATTTGTCACACATAATTATGAGATTTATTTATCCTTAATTTAAGAATACCATCTTTATAATGGATTTCATCTCAATTTACATTTCCATTGAGACTTCATTGTTGTTATGCACCAATTCACTATTATATGGTGTATATACTATCATTTGGAATATTATATCATGAATCCTTTTATTTTCATGATATTATGATGTTATGATTAAATGTTATTCCTCAATTATTGTATTCAAGTGTCTCTCATTTTGATAAAAACCCTTTAACAAAAATATCGTTTTAAATGTTTTAATGATTTATTCTTATAAATATTTCTCATTAATATCCATGTTTTCAAAATGGTATCAGGATTTATTTATGTGGATATTAATTTTTTAAAATGTTAAAAGCTTCAAAGTGGTATGGGACACTTTGATTCAAAAATCTCTTTATTAAATGTTTTAAATGGTTTTGAAAATGGTCTTTAGAATCGATTCATTATTTCAATATCTTAAAATGTTATATTGTTATTGAAATGTGGGGATGTTATCTTTCCTTTATGCTTAAGCTATGTGCTATGATTATGTTATGGTTCTTGGATATTGTTATGAAGACAGGTGGTTTCGTGATAAACTAAGGACGGGTGAGCCCGATATAGCTCTCTAATGCATTGGGTAACGCGAAGGGGTTAAACGTTAAGGTTTCTCTGATGAGATTTAGGGAATATACTTTGATGGGTATTCCAAACATAACCAAGAGGGTTACGCCCTACACAAGAATGTTATGAATGCCTCAAGTTACCTTTATGTCTTGTGATTTCTATCATTTATTCCTGATTTTATGAGGTATGTTAAAGTTATTATGCTTTATGGGTAAAGTATGATTTCATTCTTATGTATATATGTACTCATGTTTCCTTTCCATACCTTTTATAACCCTTGCTGAGCTTTTTATACTCATCCCATGTTTTTGAAATGTTTTTCACAGGTCAAGGGAAATGTACATGATGTGATGATAGTGTCAAGGAATTGTCAAGGAAGAATCCATGTTTTATTTTAAATATGTTTCCATTGATGGGAAAAATGAATATTGTCTTTTTGTAACCACTTTGTTTAAATGTGGAATGTAATGCAAGTTTCATGATCTAATTCTCTAAAACTCTAAACCTGAAAAGATCCTCAATGTGTAATCTTGTAATAACTCATGATTAAGTAAGGTTTAAGGCTGGGGCCTTATACATATACCTTGAAAAGTAGAAGATCCACACCCATTGAAGGAAGATGCCACCAAAGTGGTAGAATTTGAAGAAAAGATGGAGGATCCTAACTACCTACCTTTATCATGTGAAATTCAACTCCAAGATAAACTTTCCACTGAAGAATCAATTGATGTCGATACACATAAAGGAGATAATATTTTTATTAACTCTTTTCATTTTAATTATATAGAATCTTAATTGAGTATCAACTTCCCTTGTTATAAATTTTCATAATTGGATGACAATTGTATTGTCTTGGTGGCTATGGAAGAAAAAGAAGATACACATCATATGGAAAATATGGGGCTCCCTAAACTAGATGAAAAATTATTGGATGAATTTCAAGAGGAGACAAAAGTGGATTTCCATGAAGAAAAAGAGACACAAGATGCTTACTTTAAAAGGGAAGAGTTTGATATTGATTCATCATGCTTTAATTTTATTCAAATTGAATTACTCTCTGATTTTTCCTTTAAATATTCTATTGAAACAGAATACCTTAAGGAACCGCTGGAGAATGAGGAAGAAGCTATGAAATTGGAAATCAATAAAGAGGAGGACTCATTATTTATCCTAACCCCACTATACAAGATCCATATCATTTTCATGGGGTTGGATTAGGTGTACCATATCCATGTAGTCCTCAACAAAAAGGAAGAAGTTCAAAATGGAAAGAAGAAGTTCTGGTGGTTCATATTAGAAAAACTTCACCCACCATCGGATTGGGGATAACCAACTGAAACTGCCCATCTGGAGGTAGTCAAAACCCAGGTCCCACTTGGGGGATTAAACCAAGATCTACTCCGCTATTCTAATTCTATTTTTATTTTCTTTACATTCAATAAATTTATTATGTTTTATTATCTACCTTTGTTTGTAGGTTTTTATATGCGTAGCACTTAGGAGCTTAACTCGACATTGCACTACCAATAAGTCAGGTTGTACCACTCCACATCACTTTCTTGACTATTGTGATTAAATTTAAACTATAATTACATGTTAAATCAATTTTAATGCATTGTGGAAACTGTATAATTTAAGTGTGGGGGAGGGAACCTTTATAGTTTAGTATTTTCAATTATTTAAAAAAATGCTTGTTTTTTAAATTTTTGTGTGTTTTTATATCTATTGATCTAAAATGATATCATCACCATTTTTGAAATCCATTTCAATGTTTGAAAAAATTTATTCCATCAGACTGAGCTTAAATGAATTCTGAGAATGACTTTTTTCAAATTCAATTGTTAATGAATTTCATGAAAAGTACTCCGAATTTTGAATCTCGTGCCACATCTCGTTTTCCTTATATCTTAAATCACTTTATTGTGAGGATTCTAAACCTAATTTTAATTCACCTAACTTTTTGAGAGAACCATACCATGCTTGATTTAACCAGAATTTGATTTATTCCTATTAAAACTTGAGGTTTTGAGGTGAATATTTTTTAAATGATTGAGGAATTTTTTTTATTTTAAAGCCCCCTTTTCAACATAATCCTTTCTATAATTTCCTACCATATACATTTAATCCTTACAGTCCATAGAAGCCATGAACATCATGTTAGGCTAGCCACATTATAAGCCAATTTTACCTATTCAACCTGCTCTTGAATTGAAATTGCATAATCTAGTTGAACTTAAATGTGGGGGAAGCTGTCTTGTGTTATACTACCTCATTTGGAGATAATATGGGTGGAAACTAAAATGTTGAAGAGATGTTCTTATTGATGAAAAAACTCATTCATTTGAAATTTGTGCCTTTTCTGGAGCTTTCATGTATGAGAAGCTCTGCCTTTCTGGAGCTTCCAACGGAGAAAAACGTTGTGCCTATCTGGAGCTTTCAAGAAAAATCAAGTTTGAGATGATTGAAAATATTGCTACTGAAATGATTAATGGTGTAAAATTTCACTAATTTTTCATTCTAGTGGAGCTGATTTACTGAAAAGGGGAGTCAGGAGGATACCATATTTAAGTTTAAATTAGAATAATGCAATTTTACTTCAAAAAGAGCCAAGCACTCCTTATTCAGCCACATAATTTTTCACATCTAAATCCTACTAACCTAAGGCCACAGAACAACCTTTATAAAGTCCTCATGATAAACATATGTTCTTGACTCACATTGGGTGAAGATGAAAGAATTTATCAAGCCTATGGTGACCCTTGCATCAGTATTGGATGAGAAAGACATTGTTGAAAATTGATATTTGTGTGATGAGAAAAAAAATGTATGTTAGGTAAGTGTTTTGTGTTCATGGGAGTATAAATAAAGAGTAAATATATTGAATAATTTAAAATAATGAACTTGAAATAATATTGTTTTATGAGGCATGATATCTTTTGTTTATTGGTATTAAATTAGTGGATCTCATGAGTATGTGTTTTAAATTTACTATGATTTGATGTCGATGTTTACTTGTCCAGGAGTCTAAGTGCTAAGTGTGGGGGAATTGACAGAGATAATATTTTCATATTTATACATATGTTTTTAATTTATTTAATCACTTCACGTTAATAAATTTGATTTTATTTACATCATTTTATGACTTTTGGTGAGTTTCGAGCTTAAATGTGAAAAGTGGTTAATTCTGGACAGTAATCAGATTTATATTGCCTTTGTATTTCGATCATAACTCCTACATTGTGTATCCAATTCACCTTATTCCTTTTTTTAGGATTTCATGATTTGTGGGCTACATATAAGTCTTCAAGAACAAAATCCAATTCAAACTCCAACAAGCCCAAACATTTTGGTCAATGTGAACACTTATTCTGGCCGGTAGAATGGACAACACCACATTCAATGAACCATACCATGGAGCACCAGCCTCCACATTCATTGGTTCTAGCTGGGTTCTCAAGCCTAATAGATGTGTCAGAGTATCTCAAAATATCAGAAATAAATTCATTAATTAAGGCCTCCAATTAAACGGTCAAAGAAGTGTTGGTGAAATAGTGTTTGGAGGCCAGGAAAAGTCTCTTCCATTTTGGCGGCCATAAAATCCTTCAAATGGCTCCAATTGCACTGATATTTTGAGCGTAGATTGTCAAATCCATTACCCACATTATTTAAGAAGGGTCCTCGGCCTTATTCGGCTAGGAGAGGGCAGAACCAAAGCTATCATTCTGGAGGACAGATTCTGGAGGGGAAAATTTTGTTCTTTCTTTTCACTCATTTCTTCTTCTTATTTTTTTAATGACTTCTTCTTCTTCATCATTCTAAAATACCCTTAACATGGTGGGGTAAACTTATGAGGTGATTGTGGGAGGGAAGGTTTTATCTTTTGTAATGTTTGAGTTCTTGAATTTGAATGAATAAAAACTCTCTCTCTTCTGCGGTGTTAGTTTCAAATTATAATAAACGGTTTTATTATCTTATGCGATTGTATTTGATTTAGTATTATGTTGTTATTATCGCTTTGTTAAATTATGATAATATTAATACACTAGGTTCTGGTCTATATACGATGGAATAGATTCAGGCTTAGTGGTGAAGTACTCGGTGATCGTCAGTACGTGTGGCAGGGGTATTGAATATTCTTAATTGTTTTGGATAAACAAGACCCGGTCGGGAATTGCCTAACTCAATTGAGGGTATTCGATACATCTGTTTAAAAAATAGGTAGGATATTAAACAAAGATAAGATATTGGTAAGTTTTAATCTCACTGTCACCATTTACTAAGGGAGTGATAGGAAGAGATTGTGGAATATCACTTAAACCGACTTAGTAGAAGATGATTGAATAAAATTGGAACTATGGTAACATTACAATTGAAAAACCAACCCCAACCTGATCACTCAATTACTTTCAATATTTTTAATCACATGTTTTGTTAATTTATTTTGAATATTTTACTTTATTTTTATCTTTACTTTCATTTCTTTGTTTTCAAAACCAAAAAATATCAAAAACCATCCAACTTCATTATCTAATATTTAGTGACAAACATGATTGTTGAGCGCTCCTCTCTAAAGACAACCTAGGTTAACCTCTATACTATATTTTAACTTAGTAAATAATTATTTTTTCCACACCCCACGACAAGTGTGCGTCAAAACATGGCATCGTTGCTGGGGAGGTAGTGCCACAATCTCATTATAAATATTTAACACTTTTCAAAAAAAACATAAAAAATATATTTTTCCATGATGTTTTCAAATGATCATCTCATTAATTCATGGAACAATTACCCACAATTGGAACAAGTAGATGAGGATGGTTATGATATAGTTCAGTTGAAAGAACTTAGAAAAGACATTGAACAACTAGAGAGAAAAGCAGATCTATCATTTGAATATCTTCGTGCATTGATGGAGAAACAGAACATATGAATGAACCTGTGGAGGAAAAGAAAGAATAATCACCTATTGAGGTACATGTGGGAGATTAAAAATATCTAGATGGATTTTGTAAAGAGTGTGAAGAACCACTTTATCCACATATTCCTTCCAAAGTAAGAGATCCACACCCATTTAAGGAAGATGCCACCAAAGTGGTAGAATTTGAAGAAAAGATGGAGGAGCCTGACTACTTTCCTCTATCATGTGAAATTCAACTCCCTGATAAACTTTCCAATGAAGAATCAATTGAATTCGATACATATAAGGGAGATAATCTTTTACTTAACTCTTTTCATTCTAATTATATAGAATATGAATTGATTATCACCTTCCCTTGTTATAAATTTTTAGAATTGGATAACAATTGTATTGTCTTGGTGGCTGAGGAAGAAAAAGAAGATACACATCATATGTAAAATATGGGGCTCCCTGAACTAGATGAAAAATTATTAGAGGAATTTCAAGAGGAGACAAAAGTGGATTTCCATGATGAAAAAGAGACACAAGATGCTTACTTTAAAAGGGAAGAGTTTGATATTGATTCATCATGATTTAATTTTATTCAAATTGAATTACTCTATGATTTTCCCTTTGACTATTCTTTTGATACAGAATAACTCACGGAACCATTGGAGAATGAAGAAGAAGTTATGAAATTGGAAATCAATAAAGATGAGGACTCATTATTTATCCTAACCCCACTACACAAGATGCATATCATTTTCATGGGGTTGGATTTGGTGTACCATATCCATGTAGTCCTTAACAAAAAGGAAGAAGTTGAAAATGGAAAGAAGAAGTTCTGGTGGTTCATATTAAAAAAACATCACCCACCATCAGATTGGGGATAACCAACTGAAATTGCCCATCTAGAGGCAGTCAAAACCCAGGGCCCACTTGGGGGATTAAACCAAGATCTATTCCTCTATTCTCATTCTATTTTTATTTTCTTTACATTCAGTAAATTTATTATGTTTTATTATCTACCTTTGTTTGTAGGTTTTTATATGTGTAGCACTTAGGAGATTAACTCAAAATTGCACTACCAATAAGTCAGGTTGTACCTATCTACATCACTTTATTGATTTTTTTGACTCAATTTAAACTATAATTACATGTTAAATCAATTTGAATACATTGTGGACACTGTATAATTTAAGTGTGCAGGAGAGAACCTATATAGTTTAGTATTTAAAACTATTTAAAAAAATTCCTGTTTTTCAAATTTTTGTGTGTTTTTAAATCTATTGAGCTAAAATGAATATCATAGCCATTTTTGAAACCAATTTCAATGTTTGAAACAATTTATTCCATGAAACTGAGCTTAAATGAATGCTGAGAATGACTTTGTTTCAAGTTCAATTCTTTATGAATTTCATGAAAAGTACTCAGAATTTTGAATCTCATGCCACATTTCACTTTCCTTATTTTTGAAATCACTTTATTGTGAGTCTTCTAAACCTAATTTTCAAATTCTTTTCATTCACCTCACTTCTTGAGAGAACCATACCATGATTGATTTAACCAGAATTTGATTTATTCCTGTTAAAACTTGAGGGTTTGTGGTGAATATGTTTTAAATGATTGGGGGATTTCTTTGATTTTAAAGCCCCCTTTTCAAGATAATACTTTTTATAATGGTCTACCTTATACATTTAATCCTTTCAGCCCATAGAATCAATGAAAATCTTGTTAGGTTAGCCACATTATAATCCAATTTTCCCTATCCAACCTGCTCTTGAAGTGAAATTGCATAATCTAGTTGAACTTAAGTGTGGGGGAAGATGTCTTGTGTTGTACTACCTCATTTGGAGATAATTTGGGTGGAAACTAAAATGTTTAAGAGATGTTCTTATTGATGAAAAAAATAATTCAGTTGAAAGCTGTGCCTTTTCTGGAGCTTTCATGTATGAGAAGATGTGCCTTTCTGGAGCTTCCAACGGAGAAAAATCTGTGCCTATCTGGAGCTTTCAAGAAAAATCATGTTTGAGATGATTGAAAATATTGCTGGTGAAATGATAAATGGTGTAAAATTTCACTGATTTTTCATTCTAGTGGTGATGATTTACTGCAATGAGGAGTGAGGAGGATACCATATTTAAGTTTAAATTAGAATAATGCAATTTTACTCCAAAAAGAGCCAATAACTCCTTATTCAGCCACAGAATTTTTCACATCTAAATCCTACCAACCTAAATCCATAGAACAATCTTTATAACGTCCTCATTATAAACATATGTTCTTGACTCACATTGGGTGAAGATGTAGGAATTTATCAAGCCTATGGTGACCCTTGCATGAGTATTGGATGAGAAAGACATTGTTGAAAATTGATATTTGTGTTATGAGAAAACAAATGTATGTTAGGTATGTGTTTTGTGTGAATGGGAGGATAAATGAAGAGTAAATATATTTAATAATATAAAATGATTAACTTGAAATAATATATTTTTATGAGGCATGATATCTTTCTTTTATTGGTATTAAATTAGTGGATCTCATGAATATGGGTTTTAAATTTACTATGATTTGATGTCGATGTTTACTTGTCCAGGAGTCCAAGTGCAAAGTGTGGGGGAATTGACAGAGATAATATTTTGATATTTCTACATATATTTTTAATTGATTTAATCAATTCACATTAATCAATTTGATTTTATTTTCATCATTTTATGACTTTTGGTGAGTTTCGAGCTTAAATGTGAAAAGTGGTTAATTCTAGACATTAAATAGATTTATATTGCCTCTGTATTTAGAGAATAAATTCTACATTTTGTATCTAATTTACCTGATTCATTTTTTTTAGGATTTCATGATTTTGTGGCTACATATATGTCTTCAGTAACAAAATCCAATTCAAACTCCAACATGCCCAAATATTTCGGTCAATGTGAACACTTATTCTGGCCGGGAGAATGGACCACATCACATTCATTGAACCATATCATGGACCACCGGCCTCTAAATTCATTGGTTCTAGCTGGGTTAGAACTCCTACTAGAAGGGTCAGAGTATCTCAAAATATCAGAAATAAATTCATTCATTAAGGCCGCCAATTAAACGGTCAAAGAAGGGTTGGTGAAATAGTGTTTGGAGGCCAGGAGAAGTCTCTTCCATTAGGGCGGTCATAAAATCCTTCAAACGGCACCAATTTCTCTGATATTTTGAGGGTAGATGTCCAACTCCATTCCCCACATTATATAAGAAGGGTCCTCGGCCTTATTCGGCTAGGGGAGGGCCAAACCAAAGATATCATTCTAGAGGACAGATTCTAGAGGGGAAAATTCTGTTCTTTCTCTTCAATCATTTCTTCTTCTTATTTTTGTAATGCCTTCTTATTCTTCATTATTCTAAAATACCCTTACCATGGTGGGGTAATCTTATGATGTTATTTGGGGAGGGAAGGTTTTATATTTTTTAATGTTTGAGTTCTTGAATTTGATTGAATAAAAACTCTCTCTCTTCTGCGGTGTTGGTTTCAAATTCTAATAAACAGTTTTATTATCTTATGAGATTGTATTTGATTTAATATTATGTTGTTATTATTTCTTTGGTAAATGTTGATAATATCAATCCACTAGGTTCTGGTCTATATACGATGGAATATATTCAGTCTTAGTGGTGAAGTACTCGGCGATCGTCAGTACATGTGGCAGGGGTATTGAATATTCTTAATTGTTTGGGATAAACATGACCCGATCAGGAATTTCCTAACTCAAATGAGGGTATTAGATACATATGTTTAACACATAGGTAGGATATTATACTGAGATAATATATTGGTATGTTTTAATCTAAGTGTCACCATTTACCAATGGAGAGATAGGAAGCGATTGTGGAATATCACTTAAACCGACTTAGCAGAAGATGATTGAATAAAATTGGAACTATGATAACATTACAATTGAAAAACCAACCCCAACCTGATCACTCAATTACTTTAAAAATTTTTAATCACATGTTTTGTTAATTTATTTTGAATATTTTTCTTTATTTCTATCTTTACATTCGTTTCTTTGTTTTCAAAACCAAAAAATATCAAAAACCACCCAACTTCATTATCTAATATTAAAGTGACAAACTTGATTGTTGAGTGCTCCTCTCTGGAGACAACCTAGGTTAACCTCTATACTATATTTTAACGTAGTAAATAATTGTTTTTGCCACACCCCACAACTGGTTTGTGTCAAAACATGGTGCCTTTTCCGGGGAGGTGGTGCCCCAATCTCATTATAAATATTTAACACTTTTCAAAAAAACATAAAATATATATTTTTACATGATGTTTTAAAATGATCATCTCATTAATTCATGGAACAATTACCCACAAGTGGAATAAGTAGATGAGGCTGGTTATGATATAGTTCAGATGAAATAAGTTATAAAAGACATTGAACAACTAGAGAGAAAAGAAGATCTAGCATTTGAATATGTTTGTGCATTGATAGAGAAACCAGAACCTATGAATGAACCTGTGGAGGAAAATAAAGAAGAATTACCTACAGAGGTACATGTGGGAGATCAAAAAGATCTAGATGGATTTTGGAAAGAGTTTTATGAACCACATTATCCACATATTCCTTACAAAGTAGAATATACACACCCATTGAAGGAAGATGCCACCAAAGTGGTAGAATTTGAAGAAAAGATGGAGGAGCCTGACTACCAACCTCTATCATGTGAAATTAAACTCCAAGATAAACTTTCCATTGAAGAATCAATTGATGTCGATACACATAAGAGAGATAATATTTTTCTTAAGTCTTTTCATTATAATTATATAGAATCTGAATTGAGTATCACCTTCCCTTGTTATAAATTTTCAGAATTTGCTAACAATTGTATTGTCATGGTGGCTAAGGAAGAAAAAGAAGATACACATCATATGGAAAATATGGGGCTCCCTGAACTAGATGAAAAATTATTGGAGGAATTTCAAGAGGAGACAAAAGTGGATTTCAATGAAGAACAAGAGACACAATATTCTTACTTTAAAAGGGAAGAGTTTAATATTGATTCATCATGCTTTAATTTTATTCAAATTGAATTACTCTCTGATTTTCCCTTTGACTATTCTTTTGATACAGAATACCTTAAAGAACCACTGTAGAATGAAGAAGAAGTTATGAAATTGGAAATAAATAAAGAGGAGGACCCATTATTTATCCTAACCCCACTATACAAGATTTATATCATTTTCATGGGGTTGGATTTTGTGTACCATATCCATGTAGTCCTCAACAAAAAGGAAGAAGTTCAAAATGGAAAGAAGAAGTTCTGGTGGTTCATATTAAAAAAAATTCACCCACCATCAGATTGGGGATAACCAACTAAAACTGCCCATCTGGAGGCAGTCAAAACCCAGGGCCCACTTGGGGGATTAAACCAAGATCTATTACTCTATTCTCATTCTATTTTTATTTTCTTTACATTCAATAAATTTATTATGTTTTATTATCTACCTTTGTTTGTAGGTTTTTATATGTGTAGCACTTAGGAGCTTAACTCAACATTGCACTTCCAATAAGTCAGGTTGTACCTCTCCACATCACTTTCTTGATTGTTGTGATTCAATTTAAACTATAATTACATGTTAAATCAATTTGAATGCATTGTGGATATTGTATAATTTAAGTGTGGGGGAGGGAAACGTTATAGTTTAGTATTTTCAACTATTTAAAAAGAAGTGTGTTTTTCAAATTTTTGTGTGTTTTTAAATCTATTGAGCTAAAATGAATATCATCGCCATTTTTGGAACCCATTTCAATGTTTGAAAAAAAATTAGTCCATGAAACTGAGCTTAAATGAATGCTGAGAATGACTTTATTTCAAGTTCAATTCTTTATGAATTTCATGAAAAGTACTCAGAATTTTGAATCTCATGCCACATCTCGTTGTCCTTATATTTGAAATAACTTTATTGTGAGGCTTCTAAACCTAATTTTCATATTCTTTTCATTCACCTCACTTCTTGAGAGAACTATACCATGCTTGATTTAACCATAATTTGATTTATTCCTGTTAAAACATGAGGGTTTAAGGTGAATATGTTTTAATTGATTGAGGCATTTCTTTGATTTTAAAGCCCCCTTTTCAAGATATTCCTTTTTATAATGGCCTACCTTTTAAATTTAATCCTTTCAGCCCATAGAATCCATGAACATCGTGTTAGGTTAGCGACATTATAAGCCAATTTTCCTTATCCAACCTGCTCTTGAAGTGAAATTGCATAATCTAGTTGAACTTAAGTATGGGGGAAGCTGTCTTATGTTATACTACCACATTTGGAGATACTTTGGGTGGAAACTAAAATGTTGAAGAGATGTTCTTATTGCTAAAAAAATCATTCAGTTGAAAGTTGTGCCTTTTCTAGAGCTTTCATGTATGAGATGTTGTGCCTTTCTGGAGCTTCCAACTGAGAAAAAAGTTGTGCCTATCTGGAGCTTTCAAGAAAAATCATGTTTGAGATGATTGAAAATATTACTTCTTAAATGATGAATGGTGTGAAATTTCACTGATTTTTCATTCTAGTGGAGCTGATTTACTGCAAAGGGGAGTGATTAGGATACCATATTTACGTTTAAATTAGAATAATGCAATTTTACTTCAAAAAGAGCCAGGCACTCCTTATTCAGCCACATAATTTTTCACATCTAAATCCTACCAACCTAAAGCCACAGAACAACCTTTATAAAGTCCTCATGATAAATATATGTTCTTGACTCACATTGGGTGAAGATGTAGGAATTTATCAAGCCTATGGTGAACCTTGCATGAGTATTGTATGAGAAAGTCATTGTTCAAAATTGATATTTGTGTGATGAGAAAAAAAAATTTATGTTAGGAAAATGTTATGTGTGCATGGGAGGATAAATGAAGAGTAAATATATTGAATAATATAAAATGATGAACTTGAAATAATATTGTTTTATGAGGCATGATATCTTTTGTTTATTGGTATTAAATTAGTGGATCTCATGAATATGTGTTTTAAATTTACTATGATTTGATGTCGATGTTTACTTGTCCAGGAGTCCAAGTGATAAGTGTGTGGGAATTGATAGAGATAATATTTTCATATATATACATATTCTTTTAAATGATTTAATCACTTCACATTAATCAATTTGATTTCGTTTGCATCATTTTATGACTTTTGGTGAGTTTCGAGCTTAAATGTGAAAAGTTGTTAATTCTGGACATTAAACATATTTATATTGACTCTGTATTTCGAGCATAACTCCTACATTTTGTATCCAATTCACCCTATTCCTTTTTTTAGGATTTCATGATTCATGGGATACATATAAGTCTTCAGTAACAAAAGCCATTTATAATTCCAACATGCCCAAAAATTTCGGTCAATGTGAACACTTATTCTGGCCGGTAGAATGGACCACACCACATTCAATGAACCATATCATTGACCACCGGCCTCCAAATTCATTGGTTCCAGCTGGGTTCGAAAGCCTACTAGAAGGGTCAGAGTATCTAAAATATCACAAATAAATTCATTCATTAAGGCCACCAATTAAACGGTCAAAAATGGTTGGTGAAATAGTATTTGGAGGCCAGGAAAAGTCTCTTCCATTTTGGCGGCCGTAACATCCTTCAAACGGCTCCAATTACAATGATATTTTGAGGTTAGATGGCCAACGCCATTCCCCACATTATATAAGAAGGGACCTCGGCCATATTCGGCTAGGAGAGGGCAGAACCAAAGCAATCATTTTGGAGGACAGATTCTAGAGGGGAAACTTTTGTTCTTTCTTTTCAATCATTTATTCTTCATATTTTTGTTATGCCTTGTTCTTATTAATCATTCTAAAATACCCTTAACATGGTGGGGTAAACTTATGAGGTGATTGGGGGAGGGAATTTTTTATATTTTTTAATTTTTGAGTTCTTGAATTTGATTGTATAAAAACTCTCTCTCTTCTGCGGTGTTGGTTTTGAATTCTAATAAACAGTTTTATTATCTTATGTGATTGTATTTGATTTAATATTATGTTGTTATTACTGATTTGGTAAATGTTGATAATATCAATCCACTAGGTTCTGGTCTATATACGATGGAATAGATTCAGTCTTAGTGGTGAAGTACTCTACGATCGTCAGTACGTGTGGCAGGGGTATTGAATATTCTTAATTGTTTGGGATAAACAATACTCGATAAGGAATTGCCTAACTCAATTGAGGGTATTCGATACACCTGTTTAACACGTAGGTAGGATATTAGACCGAGCTAAGATATTGGTAAGTTTTAATCTCACTGTCACCATTTACCAAGGGAGTGATCGGAAGCGATTGTGGAATATCACTTAAACCGACTTAGCAGAAGATGATTGAATAAAATTGGAACTATCATAACATTAAAATTAAAAAACCAACCCCAACCTGATCACTCAATTACTTTAAATATTTTTAATCACATGTTTTGTTAATTTATTTTGAATATTTTACTATATTTCTATCTTTACTTTCGTTTATTTGTTTTCAAAACCAAAAAATATCAAAAACCACCCAACTTCATTATCTAATATTAAAGTGACAAACATGATTGTTGAGCACTCCTCTCTGGAGACAACCTAGGTTAACCTCTATACTATATTTTAACTTAGTAAGTTATTGTTTTTTCCACACCCCACGACAGGTGTGCATTAGATATATGTAAGAATAACATGAACATAAGGGTATGGGAACATAAGAATCACATTTAAATATCATACATTTCATATCAAAGAATATACACCTAAGTCATGGAACAATGATTAGAAGATCATAATACATGAATTGAAATAGAATCAAAGAAAATGAATCATGAATGATTAATAAATCGACTTTATGGAATACAAGTTATAATAGAAAATCATTTCCATATTATTCAAGGATATTTACCAAGACAATCATAGAAGACAAATTCCATCATTGTAACAAGTATACTAACTGTTCCAAACCTGTATTACTGAACTGAGTTCACTTCCCGTTCCATCCCTATATTACTAAACTGAGTTGTTGTTCTATTTTAAACCATTATTACTGAACCGATATCTCTCCCCATTCAATTATATTCTATCTCATGAGATTTAAAACATTTTCTTTTTAATTAGAGTGATATCTAGGCACACCCATCTTATAAGATAAAATGAGCTCACCCAGTTCTATGTGATCCCCCATCATATTTGTAGTAACTATCTAGGAAAACATTATATAGGTCATCCCATCATATAATCTATAATGGTATTTCCTTGAGGTATTTGGGCTACCCCTGTCATAAACTATGATTGGCTTACTCGATACTGTCTTGGTCATCCCATCGTAAACTAAATGTCTATGAACTACAAAATGAATAAAGTAAAATGGTCTTTCATATCATCATGACAAATAATAAAACTAATTTTTATTTCCTAACATCATTTAAAAATCGGAATTAAATTAGTTTCATGATAATATATTTGGTAAATGATTAAATAATTGAAATGAAATGGGTTCCATAAACATAGTTTCATCAAAACATAGACCATTTAGAAGAAGAATGTGAATGTTTTTCTTCAATCATTCCCCCAGTAAAAAATAAACTTTATCAAATTATTTTATATTATATAGAAAATAATTTCTAAAGATCATTAAAAATATTTATTGATGAAAGTATATTTTCTTATTTTAAAAAAACTTTTAAAACATAAAAAATTTTAAAAAATTTATTCATTAAATATATCATTGAAAACCTAATAAGCGATCTATGAAAACTGTAAAAAAATTAAATTAATTTCCAATGAAAATGATCATAAAAGTTAATTTAAAATAATTTTTTAAATTTTTCTAGAAAACAACGTTTTTAATAAAAAAAAGTTCTGGTTGAAGGGAGAAATGGGATCAAAAATCCTTAAAACATCTTCTTAATTATATTAAGTATCAATGAGTAAATAAATGGAACCATTAATTTATGATATCATGAATAATTGGAGGAGAATAAAATTTAAGAGTATCCTTTAGATATTTATCATAATATTTCATCAATGGAAGCATAGTCAAAAACAATAGAGATAAACTATGTGGTTGTATAAATAATCTCTTATTACGTTGGTAACATCGAATCATAATCTCCATGAGAGAATAACATTTCATTTTACATAAAAATTCAGGATAATAAAGAGATTCATGATATAACATGTCAATGGGGCACTATATACTCCTCTTAAAATAATATAGGTCCGTAATATAACAAGTGTCTTAAAGAAGGGAAATTGAGTCCAACTTCCTTTACCACTTTGGTAATTATGAAATCTTCAATTCATGAAATAGAAAACATAAAATGTATGTGAAAATAAAAAAAATTAATTAAAAAATAGTAAAGTTCAATAATGGGATGTCAAAACACCACATAAAAGAAATAGGTGGTGGAAATAAAAAATGTCTCAAAAAATAAAAAGTGAAATGTAAACCCCTTACCACATGAGTATCTTTTAAATCATTAGATCCTTGAAAGATTAACAAAATATTATATATTTCATATCATGAAATAAATTAAGATCATGATATAAAATGTCCAAAAAATTATATACACTGACCATAATAAATTATTAGGGATTATTTCCTTAGTATCATAGAAATAAAAGTGAGACTATAAATCACCTTAATTTACATTTGTACTTCTGTCATATAGGTTAAAACATTGCATTCTACAAGAATCTACTTTTGGTTTGAAACAAATTATTTCTTGGAATGTATTACTTTATAGCTTTAGTATTATATTTTGAGAGGAGGTATGTTGGGAAGTGTTTTTTATAGTTTTTGACCAGGACAAATGGATTGAGAGGTGTATAGAAGTGGGGAAACTGAGTTACCATTTATAGTGAGGAGTGACATTCTTACACATACCAAAAATGTAATCACAACTAGTAGGTCTCTCTTACATAATATGCCTCCAATAATAAACCATTATTTGGAAAACATGGTATATAATCTAAATATTTCCCTCCAATGTGTTTTATAAATATTTATAGGTCATTTGGCCTTGTAATTTCATCATTTTTCCATAGTAAACTTGTTTCTCTCTTAATAGTTGTAATTAATTTTAACAGGTTTCAATAATAAATTTGGTTAAAAATTATTTTCACATTATTATATGTTATAATTTATTGTGATTTGAAAATTAGGATCTAGTTTTACAAATTCTAATCACATAATCGGAAAAAAAAATTTAAATCAATCCCACTGGCAGGATTAAACAACAAGTTTATAAGGTGAAAATATTCAACAGGTTGAAATGTTTTTTTATATAATTTCATTGTGAAAATTATTCCAATGACATTAATTGGATTAATATATGTATAAGGTGACTTATTATACATTACAACCACATTATAATAAAATAGAACATAATAATTTTCTCAAACAAATAATTAATTTTCAATTAAAATTAAGTATCTTTAACAATTCATAAAAAATGAATCTTCAAGGAAAATTCTAAAACATTCACCAATAAATAATTTTAAAAATACGATTTCAAAAAATAAAGTTTATTTTTTCAAATATAATTCATAAAAATGTCAAAATTTAGTTTCAAAATAATTACTCCATTAAATAGATGTAAGAAAAACCTTTTAGAAAAAAAGTATTTTTATGCATAAAAATGGATTTTTCATTATATTTTATCATGAAAACACATAATTTGTATGTTAAATAGTTTATTAAATAATTTATATATATATTCAATTAAAATAATTCATAAAAAAAATTTTCTTTAATATATTTGGATAAAACATGTTTAGAAATAGAAAAATAATTTTTTAAAAAATGATTTATTTTATTTTCATATAGTTCTTACATTCAATATTAATTAATTAGTTACCAAAGACTTCATTTTATAAACATGAATAAACCTAATTTCTATATTTTAGTTAATCCTTTTCATTATTATCATTCTAATTGCTAGGTAAAAATTATCATATTAAACAATTATATGTCATGTTCCATTTAAAAACATTTTTGCATATAACTAAATCTAAACATAGTGTTGTGTTTATCTTAGGATAAGATAGTGTTGTTTGTATCAGAAGATTAACTTGGTGTTGCATGTAGTGAAATATTTATATGGTGTTTCGTGTAACAGAATTCCAGTATAGTGATTTCATGTAAAAAATATATATTCAGTATCGGTTGATAAAGAAATATTAGAAATATTAAGTTGTTTCAAAAAATTAATTCCCAAAATCTCGTTGTATTACATCGATATTGTGGGGAAATTTATTGATGCCCACTAAATGAGAATTAAGAATTCCATAATTGAAAAAATATCCATTGTATCATTATTATTCACTATGTATAGAAAATAAAGCAACAATATGGATACATAACATTCAGGCATCTAGATCACATAAATCATGCAATCCCCAGGAGGACATGTACTCACAAGATCTTTATAACAACATTAAAAAAACATATGATTCACATGATCTATGGATGATCACATGAATCCATTTTGTCGATTCACTCAAGTAATACAAAGACCCTCTAACAAGAACTCTTATTCTTATAAAGGAATCCAAACAAATTTGATTGATCATGCGTAGGTTACCAGATGTACCCCTTAAATCATGCAAAATATCAAGAGATAGATGCCTTAATGTCATAGAAACCCCTTGATAAATAAGAAATTAAAGTAATAAAAATAAAAATCTTCTCATGATGGGGTATGAACATCATTTGAGAACCATTTATCAAGAAAATTCCTCTAGCAATCCATTTTGGTCTCACAAATACCCAATAACAAACCAACATGATCACATGAATGGCCTTTGATAATCCAACTTGATCTCATAAAAGACCTAAGACATGTCTCCCTTGATCATTAAAAGGCATATTTGAATGGAATCCTGATATCCTGAAAACTCTAAAACAAGTCATCCTGATCATATAATGGCTCTTTGACATGTTGACATGATTATGAGAAATCCTTCTAGAAATCTATAGTCCAAATAAATATAGATATTATGGTGTGTTATCATAGTTTCTATTTTCCTTGCAATTCCATGGGTGTACAACGTAAAGATCATTTAAATAACTTGATGTGATACTCCCACCAAAAACTAAAGATCATTCCTAAGATATATATTTTGTACAAGGCATCATATATCTAGGTTGGATAAGCCTATAAATTCCTCCCATTCAACATAAGACACAAAAATTGATACATGTGAGGCACACCCCCAGACGCATAAAGTGGACTTTTAAGAGAGTAAATCCATGAAATAAAAAGATTTATCCACTAGGAAAAACATAGAGGAATGACCTAAGGATTATGATTAATGTAAATATACTTTTCTGATCACCCTATTGATCACGTGAAGGACTTTTGGTGCACCAACTTGTTTATGAAAAGGTGTTTACACATGTCAACTTGGTCACACAATACCTCAACTAACAAATAATTGAATTCACTAAGGAATATATGGAATATAATTTTAATGATATAAAATAATTACAAGAAGACAGATATCATTAGTTTCATGTGAATTCATTGTGCACTTTTTATGATATATCCGGATAATGATATAACATCAATAATGATTGAAAAGACTTTCGAAGTCTTCTAGAAATCTCATAAGAGCCGCAATGGATCCTATATACATATAATACAACTATATAAAAGTCCTCCCAACATATCATCTAAGTCGTATGAAGTCCACTAGACATATTGGATAAGTTACTTGAATCCCTCTAGACATGTCGTCCATATCATGTGAAAAAAATTGATATGCCTTACATGGTCATTTGAAACCACTTAATATGTGTATCTTAATCACTCGATGGCCTTAGACATGTAATATTGGTTTTGTGTTAGTACCCTAGACAAGTTAGTAAGATCATGTGATAGTTCTATAACATTTATTCTTCAATCATGTAATGAACCCTATGACATGTCCTTTTTTTAGATATACAAAAAATACATATCGAAAAGATAGTCAATACATGTTAAGAAAACACTCAATAATTTTCAAATAGATAATTAGGAAATTTTAGGCCTAGACACACCAACATGTCCAGAATGTCATGAATACACTCTAGGACCTAAAAAAGTTTCTAGTATACACATTCATATACAGATCAAAAGAAATATCAAGACTCAAATTCCATCTATAAATAGGATATGTAGTACACTATCCTAAGGATAGAGCTCTAAATGGGCATCGACCTTGAAGTACGTCTCTTCATATTTTTTACACTCTAACCTAAATAACCAAACCCACCAATGGGTTTATTATTATTACTCATCAATCAGTGGATTTAAAATATTATGAATCTATGATGAATTTTATTTGTGAGGTAAAACATATATGTAGGATGATTTCCTAAGGCCATAACTCCATATCAAACATGGAATAAGTGATACCCTAGTGAATAAGTCACAAATAAATATTTGATAAGTCTTCTCTTTTTTTATCCCTCGTTTCCCACACTAAACACGGTTCAAAAAGAAATATGGATTTTTAATGATCATATCAATCACATAATAAATTTCCCTAATTAGGGAAACATCAGTGTGTAATCCACATTCAGTGGAATGATATGATTACCCCTATATAATGGAATAAAACATGGTTAAAATCTTGATGGCAATAAAATATCAGTAGAAATTGTTTTAATAACTCTCATATGAATTATTTTTCTGTCACCTACAATTACTATTTTTATCATAGATCAAACAATGATTCATATTATTATTTCTATAGGAATAATATGTTCAATTCCTTCATAAGTATCGAGATCAATACCTGGTGACTATGTTCCCTCATATATGTTGTTTTCATCTGACATTAAAATTCACAGATTAAATGAACTATGTGGGTTTTGATTCCTATTATATATAGTAGTATATGAAAAATCATTGAGGTTTAATCACTTCTTAGAATTATTAATTGCTTCCCTGGATGGTAGTAAACTTCAGTTTTTCTGTTTATCTAGCTTCAAATTATAATCATTAACATATACACAAGAAGTAATGGGAGAAGGATGGAGATCCCTAGATTCATATAGATGATCTCATTAATAGAACCCCCATTTAAACATATATAGATTCACCACTAGATATTTGGTTAGGCTGTATGGTTTTTTATTGGGATTAAGAATAAATTCATGAATATATTTTAAGTATGTAATAAATTCCTAGAAGAGGGAATAATTCCTGCCAATGGATGTGATGAGCCTGACCTCCTATCCTCTCAAACAATGTCTATTTTTATGTTTCATTACATATGGAACTTGAATTGATTTCCTCCTTTTGGAAAGAAGGTATGCACCTTTTTATGGATGTGGGAGATATTGAGAGTGTATAGAAAAGATAAAATTTGTAAAATTGAAGTGAATGGTTGTGAAACAATGCTTGAAAGCCCCCATAATCCAACTCCAAACCAAAAGAAAAGATGTTTAACCCAATGGTAAAACCTATGATGAGAAAATAACTAAATCATTATAGAAAATTGGGATTTATTCCTCATAAAACCTAGGAGAAACCATATATTCTTCATCTTTCGTGGGAAACAAACATGATATTCAAAAAATAACAAAAATACCCAATTTATATCTAGTATCATAGAGAGCGTAAACTCAGTCCTCTATACTCATACACCATTATAGTATAGAAAATGCAGTGTTTGAAACTACATGCTTCTTATTATCCCCACCAGTATCCATGAATATTATCCAGGTAAAAATGTTCAAGCCAAATAGGGTGTGAAATATAATCACTAGGCCACCACCAATGTTATATAACACCAACTATTTGGTGAATTTAAAATGACAATTTTTCAGGATTAATTATTAAAGAGAAAAATTAATAACCCATATTGGTATGGGTTCCCCTGATACCACCCACCTGATACTACCTACTTCATCCTATGTCAGAATTTCACTTAAAATTTATTAATTAGGATTTATTATATAATAATATTGGGGCCTACACTCATATTTAAGGCATACCCATATGATTACACTCATATAAGGGTTGCATGAGTCCTATGAGATTTATAACTAAACAATATAAAAAAGAATGTATGTCCTATTTTTTAATAAATGAAATAATACACATATTTTATTTAACTTGGAAGGAATTTAATTAAATTAATTTAATTATCATCCTTGGCCTGTATAGGTCACTCCACAAAGGGAACCACAATAATTCTCTAGGGGTAGTTTAAACCATCACCCTACATTCTCAAATATTAAATTACTTATAGTAATCTTGGAATCAACGAGGCATTGTACACAAACATAAATTCTCAAGACCATACTTTTTTATTTCTTTCTTTGTAACTAAGTGTTAATCAATTAATATAGTAATTCACTTCCATCTGAAAGAATCCTTTACATGATAACATAGGAACCAAAGTTTTACACATAGAATATTGTATGCCCACATTCTAGATGACCCTATCAAAGGAATTCCATATAAAATTCCATGTTTCATCCATGGTGTAATGTATTTAAATTTTCTATTCATTTAAATTAATAATACAGATGATCTCATCCAAGGAGTTCCGAGTGAGAACCCTTGTTTCATCCTAGACACACACTCAGAATGGTCATGGATTAGTAATTCTAGGGACCATTGTTACAATTTATTTTAAATTTTTTTAATATATCTTTCTTGAATTTGGTTGAAGTGGATATTCCTAAAAAATTATTATGGAATAATTTAATGCATTTGGATATCATTTTTGGAACATTTTACCTAGACAAATCTAAATTTTTTGAACTGATCTATATTTATTAAAGACATGTACTAAGATGTTTTCACATTGTTTAAAACCATAAAATACTTTGAAAATATTTATTTTCATGATGATGTGAATAATTTCATGAAAAATAATATTTTCTATAATTAAAATGAAGTAATTTTGGCATGAAATTATAATTGAGGAATATGTTATTTAATTTTATTCTTTAATTTCTCTATGTAATTTATACGGTGGTGTTACTATGAAATTATTGATGAATCCATGTAAACATCCATGTCTAGACCTCAACCTATATTAGGGTACAAAAGGGGTTGAACATATTGAAAAGCCTACCATAGTCATACCACTAAATGTAGAGGTGGTCACATCTCTCAAACAGGCTAGTGATCAGAAAGTGTCATTCAAGAACAACATACTAGTTAAAGGATGTTGAAGTTACTTGAAGGGTGCATGATCAAGTATGATCCTACATCCTATGGAGTAGGATATGAAAATATACTAATAATGGATCAAAAAAATAACAATGGTGAGCCTTCTAGTTAGTTCTAGAAGTCGGTGAATTTTTTTGAAGGATTCAGGAGAATATGAAGTATCTGGGTTGGAAAAAGACAAATAAACCTTTTATTTGGAGCCAAAATAAAACAGAGTCTCTAATTTGTAGCTAGAGTATAATTCTTTCCATTAGAGTTGAATGTAGTTTTATTCACTCGTTTTATAGTGAAAAATCTATTACCAAGGGGAATAATCATTTTTAGAATGAATATGAATTCCAACAATGTTGTAAATAATAAGGGTTTCTCTCTATCTATTTTTACATTTCCAAATAAAGTTATATTTTTGAATGTTATTAAGTGGATTGAGATCCTTAAAAAGTTTAAGAAGTTTTATTTAAATTAAAATTAATTCATAAAATAAAACCATTTATTCACCCCTCCCTCTTAGTGGTCAATCCATCTTGGGCCACTACAAGTGGTGATACAGTGTATGTCACCTATAAGTATCCATGTAAATATTTATAAAGATCAGATGTTAGTAAATAATTAAGAAATTTCAGATGTATATTTCTTCAAAGACCCAGAATAAGAAGAAGAAAATATTGTAAATGAATCTTAAAAATGAATCTCAATGTAAAAAAAATAAACCTTTCAATTTTTAGGTAATCTGAAGGGCATAACAAAAAATAATTCATTAAATTATTATTCTTATAAAAAAGATTTATCATGATTTTATTATGAGGAATCACATTGTGATATTAAATTATAATTCTAATAATATATTATGGAACTTCCCAAAGATGTTTTTAATTGTAATTATTTATGTTTCAAGACTCTTTTTGTATAAAAATATATATTAGGAATAAGAATTATATTCCATCAAATATGCATTGGTTAAAAATTTAGGAATAACAAATACTCTCCAAAAACATGTGTATAAGAATGAAGAAATAGTTTATCTTTGAAATAAACTATATGATGAATATATTGATGAATTTTAAACAAGTTTTCTTGAGAAATAATTCCATGAGATTATAATTGTATAACAATTCCATGAATTTCAAAAATTGAAAAATGTTTCTATGATCATCAAAATTTATCAACAAGACGATAAAACCAACAATTTCAAGGAGGTTTAAAATTCATTTCAAGAATTAAAAATAATGCATGAATAGAAAATCAAGAAGCTAAATTATTGTTTGGAAGAGAAGATAAAATAACTTGAGTATGACAAGAAATCCCTCAATATAACGTTTTTATAGATGGAGGTGGGATTAAAAAATATAGAATCACCATAATCTAGAACATCTTAAATTTTTGAAAGATGAGATGCTTCCAATCAAGTATGTATTTGTGATCTTGATTCCAAACAGATTATGATATCTTCCTCTAATAAAATCAAATCCTAATCTATGAATTATGTATCACAAAAATAAAAAACCATCATATGTAATAATTTTGTTTCAATTGATGGTATAAACTTTATACAAAACTCTTGGAAACTATGGATGATAAAAAATACTGATAAACCCACTACATTTTGGATGGATTATTAAATATTCTTGAAGTGTCGTTCCCAAAGATGATTACATAATATTTGTGGTTCTACTAAAAGTCACCAAGGTTCACAATTTGCGAACCCTTGATCAGTTAAAGAACAAGTGAATATAAGAAGGATCATAGGCTATTATTGGTGTTTCAATATATTTGGGAACAAGTCATTGGAATGATATCATAAAATTTCAATTTTTGAAGATAATATATGGACTACATTAAGGTGGAGAAAAACTGAAGAAATTAGAGGGGATGCGGTAGTAAAGATAAATATACATAAAATTAGTCCCTCTACAAAGAACAAATTTAAATGATATGAATATTTTTATGACTATTGCAATAGAAGTGGTCACTATTTATAATGATTGAAGGTATCTACCAATAATGATAAAATTGTATGATTATTTTAGGATATGTCTACAAAAAATGGAAGGGTTTATAAATAATGAAGGTGACAAGTCAATATTGAAATGTGATAAAAATGAGAATAATTTTAAACAAATTTTCACCAAAAGGAATAAAGTTGTAACAAAAACTAAATATGTTATATCAAGACAAATAAAATATGAATGCCTAAAATAATTTTGTAACGCCCTGACCCCAGTTACCCAGAGTCGGTGCATTATTACATAACATTGGCATGATCAAAAGAAAGATCAAATCTCGAAAGACCGATTGGTTTAGTAGCCTTGGAAACACTAGATATATTTATAAGTTTTACATTACATCATAAAATGAAAAACTACTACAACAACATAATGTTTCCACAGTCCACACTATAATCCCCTCATAATATCCCTACAGGTCATTCATAACTTACATCTTCACATCCTGGGAAAAATAAAACATAGAAAAGGGGTGAGCTCAAATGCCCAGTAAGGATAACAATATATCGGAAACTTTCATAAATAAGAATAAACATTTAAGGCAATGTATAACTAAAACAAAAGCCTTTTAAACATGAACATTTAACATAGTATGGCATAAATAAAATGAAATAATGCCATTTACTTATTCACATGGTTATTCTACTAATCGAATAATCACATGCAAAATCAATAACCACTTTCATAATGATGGAATGCATAATGCCAGACTATCATAACCACATAGCCAAGGCCTCGTGCCAAGACTACAAATAAGATTTTGTCAAGGCCTTGTGCCAAGACAATAGTTTGTCTCATGAGACCTACCGATGCATCGAGGAGATATAGCGGGCTCCACCCGTCACATATTAAGTCCAATGCATTCCCATATGAAAAGGTTTAAACATAACATAAACATTCGTATTAAAACTAGCATATGAAATGTCAATAATTTCACCATAAACTATGAATGGTATAAAAATAGCACATACACAGTCAAACATATCACAAAACCTTCATTACAATATAGAAGTTTTGTATCATAATAAATCAACTTCAAATAAGCGTAAAATCCGTCAAAGGATGTTGACATAGATGAAATCAAAACACTTTTTAGAGAAATATCTCTTTCTATTTTTGAAATCATTTAAGAGAAATATAAAATAAAACATTTTCTTGAAAATATTCTTATAAGCTTTTAAGGGAAGCTTTGACGATTTTATAACGGCGGAAAATAACCGCACCCGCCGTATAAGTTAAAAAACATTCTTATCTTAATTCTGTCAAAAAGGTTAAAAAAGCACCGTGTTTGGAAAACGACGGAAAGATTCCCTTATAAACCTCTTATAAAAAGTCAAACAAGGGTATAAATGACTTTAACCCATATTCTTTTAAATATTAAAAATGTTTTGAAATACATTTTGAAGAAACATGGGTGTGGATGATAACGAGGTCCTAGTAGATAATTATGTATAAACAACCTCGGATAATGAAGAGATTGCGAAATAAACCCTTAACTTGTACTTTTCCTTTGTTGGGGTAGGTTAACCTCCTGTATAATGGTGAAATAATTGTTATTAAATTATACAAGAATCATATACATTAATATGATATCATATATGATCTTTTAACATTGCTTTATTAATAATATCTTAGTATTATCGTCGTTTCGGGTGATAATCGATTCGTTCTTCTTAAATGTTTGGTTACGTAAGACATGTTTGTAATGGATAGATTATATCTTATTCATAATCAGAATGATATTAACATTATTTTTAACCCTAAAATGAGAATAAGACTTGAATGGATACGATGGAGAATGAATCTCATCGCGTTCGTGGAGACGGTAGTCCGTACGTACGCACGAACGCTACTTCCATTTAATTTTAATTTTAAAAGAATAGAATCCAAATGATACATAGGTATATTACTATTCCAGTATAATATAATATTTTATATATGTTACTTAAGTTCGTTAACACCATCCTTTATACGTTCCATGTGTGGTATGAACGAGTCATATCATTTTAAGGGGGCGGTAGTCCGCACTTCCTCAAATGAAATTATCGTATGTATATACAACATGAAACGAATAATGATATGAAATAAAATGGAATTACAGAAGCTTATATATAAAATATATATCATTAATATCATATTTAATTACAGTTCCATCATAATGGCCACCATGAGAGGCGGTAAGATGTATTTGAACAATCATCGTTTCGTGAGGCGTTAATTTCCCATCCACAGAAACATTATGTTCATCATCCATTAGATGGAGTTGTGTGTATGTGTAGTTTGAATCCATCTTATAACAACATCCTAGTATATTTTGGATACTGGTGTTGTTACAAAAGAAAGGAAATAAAAAGAGTTTGGGGGTTGGAGAAGCAAAATAAATGAAAATAATTTAAGATAAATCGTTACCTTTGATTTAGGTAACTCACTTTGGTTGGAACCAAAGGACTTATTGAAATGCTTTCTGCCTAAGGGGAAGCTTCAAGGAGGAGGAGAGGGATGTGGGGATCTTATTTGGTCAGGGTTTGGACGAGCCATGTGGCTTGAGAGGTGTGAGGAATGAGTAGAAGTGGTCTCCTTTTATAAGGGAGAGGAGGGGCTCTTTAGGAAAGAGTGAAAATATTACTTTATAATATAATTATATTAGGTTTATAATGGTCCAAAAATCATTGAGGTCGAAGATAAGATGACTCATTTTCTAAATAACATCAACCAATAAGAATTTGACAGGTTTTAGATAATATTTTAATCATTATAATCTTATTTATTTAAATGATTTATTAATGAGGTAAACATTGCATCATTATTGTGTCATTAATAATTTAACTTATTTGATGTCTAAAATTTATAAATAAAATATCATTATGTAGGAAATATTTTTATATTTTTAATGAATATTTATAATCTAAAATCCAACATGTATAACCCTATGTAAAAATTGTTCTTCTAAAAGATGTAAGCTTATGCCATTTTTATTTTTATTTTAACTTTTTTAATATAATGTGTCCCTACCACATACAAGTGGCTCTAAGGGGTCCCCAAATAGACCCAAGGATGCCCATGGTCGGGTATGTGTCCACCAATAAGGTTAGGAAACGTTTTAGGGTAATTTTTTATTATTATAATATTATTTTTTAACCCTTATTTACCGGATTTACCCTTTAACCATGGTAAATAAAATATTTACCGCAGTAATTATTCAAAATGTGTAAAAATAAAAGTTACCTATTTACATAATTTGGACATCCTGATTCCAAATATGTAATCCATTTTTCCAAATTCAAAACACAGAAGTGGCAGAAATTAATTTAAAATTAATTCCCGTTGTTAAAATAAAAAGCGTGTTTTTAAGAGATAATAACTATCAAAAGATTGACACTTGTTTATGTCTGATTTAATTGTGAAATTATGTCCAATGACAAACATTAAATTAAATGGTAAAAATATATTCTAAATATAATTTAAAACCACTCAAATTCATAATTTATCAATATTAATTATTTTGATTAAAAAAGTTGTTTTTAATTAAAATTTAGTAATTCTCACTATTCATCAAAATATAAAAGTTATCCGAAAAGTACCAAAATTTCACCCTAGGCTAATTTCAATATTCCGAATCCAAAAATGAAGTCCATTTTTAAATATAAAATATATATGATTTCAAAAAGTAGGTATTACTATTCCCAACGGCTAGTTTAATTAGTTGTGGTGTGTGTTAGAACACGAGGTTGCGTACAACACACGCTATCGCATTATTCGAAGGGAAACGTACTGTGGAAGCTTGGGGTGTTACATTCTCCCATCCTTCAAATAATTGCATCCTCTCAATTTCTAGGGTATTACTGCATAAAAAGACTCGGGTGGTTCTTCATCATAAGTTCCTCAGGTTCCCACGTTGCCTCTTCCATCTTATGATTTCTCCACAAAACTTTTACCAGACGCGTCGTCCAGTTTCTCAGTACTTGTTCTCTTGTATCAAGAATCCTAACAGGCTCTTCACAATAAGACAGATCGGGTTCCAGTTCTAATTCATCATAGGTGAGTACATGCGTTGGTTCAGGCATGTATTTTCTCAACAGAGATACGTGGAACACATCGTGAACTTTGGAGAGACTTGGCGGCATTGCCAATCGGTAAGCTACAACCCCAATTCGTTCTAGAATTTCGAAAGGTCCGATGTACCTGGGACTCAATTTACCTTTCTTACCAAAACGTATGAATCCCTTCCACGGAGATACCTTCAGAAAAACATGATCACCGACTTGAAATTCCAAATCCTTCCTTCGATTATCGGCATAGCTCTTGTGCCTACTTTGAGCTGCTTTGATGTGATTTTGGATTACTTTCACCTTTTCCACCGTTTCCTCCACCAGTTCTGGGCCTACAAGTTTTCTTTCACCAACGTCATCCCAACAGGTTGGTGTACGACATCTCTTTCCGTATAACGCTTCATATGGTGCCATCTGAATACTTGAATGGAAGTTATTGTTATAGGAAAATTCTACCAGAGGTAAATATTGATCCCACATGCCCTGAAAGTCAAGTGAGAAAGATCTCAACATGTCTTCTAAGGTTTGAATAGTCCGTTCTGATTGTCCGTCTGTCTGAGGGTGGTAAGCAGTGCTCAAATGAAGTTCAGTATCCAGGGATTTCTGAAGACTTTTCCAGAATCTTGAAGTAAAACGGGGATCACGATCAGAAACAATCGATAGGGGTACTCCATGAAGTCTCACAACTTCATTAATATATAGTATTTCTAGACGTTCCAGGGGTAGATCTTCTCTTATAGCAAGAAAATGTGATGTCTTGGTAAGACGATCAACAATAACCCATATTGCATCGTTCCTTCTAGGAGTCTTTGGTAGCCCCATGACAAAGTCCATCGTAATATTGTCCCATTTCCACTCTGGTATGGGAAGAGGTTGCATGACTCCTCCAGGATGTTGCCTTCTAGCTTTCACTTGTTGACAAACCATACATCTTGGCACAAAATCAGCAATCTCCCTCTTCATGTTGTCCCACCAAAAATGTTCCTTCAAATCTCTATACATTTTGGTGCTCCTAGGGTGTATAGAGAAATTGGAACTATGAGCATCATCCAGCAATTCCATTTTTAGATCAGGTATATTGGGAACACAAAGTCTCTTCCCGAATTTCAAAATTCCATCTTCATACACAAAGTCTCTCAATCTCCCATCATTCACAGCTTTAATCTTCTTTTGAAATTCTTCATCATCGGTCTAAGAACTCTTAATCCTTTCTAGTAAAGATGGTTTGGAAACTATTTGAAAAAGAAATGATGTTTCGCCTTCCCTGGTTATTCCCATGTCCATCTTTACTAGATCCATGAAAATTGGATCCATTTCAATTCTCATATTGTTCAAAACTCCATGGTCTTTTCTACTCAAAGCATCTGCCACCTTGTTTTCCTTCCTCGGGTGGTAGTGTATCGTACAATCATAATCCTTGAGTAATTCAAGCCATCTCCTTTGCCTCATGTTGAGTTCTTTTTGTGAGAAAATATACTTCAAACTCTTGTGATCAGTATAAATCTCACGTTTTTCACCATAGAGGTAGTGCCTCCATATCTTCAAAGCAAAGATCACAGCTGCTAACTCGAGATCATGAGTAGGATAGTTTTGTTGATGAATTTTCAACTGTCGTGATGCATAGGCAATAACTCTATCATTCTGCATAAGGATACAACCAAGTCCTTTCTTCGATGCATCACTATAAATAACGAAACCATCATTCCCCGATGGTAGAGTCAATATAGGAGCATTGACTAATCTTCTCTTCAGTTCTTTGAAACATTCTTCACACTCTTTTGTCCAAACAAATTTAACCCCTTTACGTGTGAGCTTCGTTAATGGGTTAGCCAATCGGGAAAAATTCTGGACGAAACGTCGATAATAACCTGCCAAACCAATAAAACTGCGTACCTCAGTTATACTCGTAGGTGCTGGCCATTCTTGGATTGCCTTGGTCTTAGAAGGATCAACAGAGATTCCATCTTTAGAGACAATATGGCCAAGAAAAGAAATCTCCTGAATCCATAATTCACACTTGCTAAACATCCCATATAATTCATGCCTCCTCAGAGTCTTCAAGATAATGCGCAAGTGATTTTCATGATCTTCGTAGGTTTTGGAGTATACCAAGATATCATCAATAAATACCACCACAAATTCATCGAGATACTCCTTGAAAACTCTATTCATCAGATCCATGAATACAGAGGGTGCATTAGTCAATCCAAACGGCATTACGGTAAACTCGTAATGCCCGTACCTGGTTCGAAATGCTGTCTTCGGAATGTCTTCCTTCTTCACACACAACTGATGGTATCCAGATCGAAGGTCAATCTTTGAAAATTATTGAGCTCCATGCAGTTGGTCAAATAAATCATCAATATGAGGTAGGGGATACTTGTTCTTTATCGTTATAGCATTGATCTCCCTGTAGTCGATACATAACCTCATAGATCCATCTTTCTTTTTAACAAAAAGAACAGGGGCTCCCCATGGAGAAACACTAGGGCGAATAAATCCCTTATTACTCAATTCCTCTTATTGTTTCTTTAGTTCGACTAACTCTATAGTAGCCATTCTATAAGGGGTCTTCGATATAGGCCTTGATCCAGGAATCAAATCAATGGAAAACTCAACTTCTCGTTCTGGAGGATGTCTAGGTAAATCTTCCGAAAATACATCTAAAAATTCTTTCACAACAGGTACATCCTCTATTTGAACATTCCTTTCCTCACCGATAGTTATTTCATTCTCTTCCTCTCCAATAATTTAATTAAGTTGAGCTACTAGGGGTGGATCTAAATAAGAATTAGGTGGTGACGATTCTGCTCTAAAAATAAGGTGTTCTTTATCATTATCATCAAGAATCGTAACCTCTTTCTTCTTACAATAAATCTTCGCATCGTAGTCCAAAAGCCAGTCCATACCAAGGATTATATCAAACTCAATCATAGGTATGACGATGAGATCAGTAGATAAAGAAAATTTATGTGCTCTAATGGGGATTGATTCACAAAACTTTGTTTCAACGATACTTCCCTTAGGAGTTTTAACTGACAACTCCCTTATTAAATCAAATTGGAAATATCTAATTTTCTTAGCAAACTGGGAAGATATGAAACAATGCGATGATCCAGAATCAAATAATGCATTTGCTAAACTTGAGGAAACCATTAAATTACCTGCCACCACGTCTTTGGGAGCTTCTACCTCAGCAGTAGTGATAGCATAAGCCTGGCCTTGATCCCTTGTCCTTTTCTGAGGTAAGTTCTCCTGACGCTTAGGACATTCATTTGCATAATGCCCCATCTCCCTGCAATTGTAGCACTGAACGTTGGTAGCTTCCTTCTTCCCCTTGCAATCACGAGCTTGGTGGCCTTTTTCACCACACTTGTAACAGACTCCCATTCCCTTCAAGAAAGTACCAGGATGTTTCTTCCCGCATTTACCACAAGATGGATATTGAACCTTTCCCTTCTTCCCCTTATTTCCATTCCCAGATTGATCAGCAGGTCTCTTATTCTCTTGCTTTGCTTTAAAGTCATAAGACTTAGAGAATTCCTTTTAGGTCTTGATAGCACATGAGACAATGTCTTCGTACGATGAAAAGGATTGTGAGACTAATGCTCGATGGAGAAATGGTTTTAACCCATCAAAGAAACGATCAATCATACTTCTTGGGTTGCGTATATAATCACCAGCGTACCTTGCTAACCTTGTAAAGCTAGCCTCATACTTTGCGACATTCTCATCCTCCTTCTGTCTCAGACTTAGAAATTGCCTTTCCATATCTGCTCGATGGTCGTGAGGGAAGTATTTTTCTAAAAACAGATCTTTGAACTCCCTCCATTCCATATTTGATACTTCATCATCTTCCTTCATGTTTTGAATCAATGACCACCATTGATCAGCATCTCCAGTGAGGCGGTAAACTGCCATGATAACTTTTTCCCTTTCACTGCTCCCCAAAGCCTGAAATATTTTCTCTAGGGAATTTATCCATTGCTCAGCTACTAAGGGATTTGTACTCCCATTGAACGTTGGTGTTTGTTGCCTCATGAATCGATCTAACATTGATCCTCCACGCTGTGGATCAGGGTGCTCCATACGGGTAAGGTTATTATTCATAACCTGAGTAAGTTGTCCCAGTATAGTGATTAGCTGATCGGCACCAGTTGCATCACCAGCCCCACTATAATTATCTTGATCATGAGAGAAATCCCTACATGGAGTGCGTGCATTGATACGGTTTCAATTTCTTCCACTAGGCGCCATTTCTAAACAATGGCATAAACTAGATCAGTTTATGAATCAAAATACATAATCCCATACTTATAAAACACTCAACATAAATTGAACTATTTATGGATATAATCCACCATCATAAAAATGTTTTCTTTCAGGAATTATATACTCATAAACCCTTCATAATGATTTTTAAAGAAAATGAGTGTTATCCTAAGCATATCCCCTGGGAGTGTCGTAACCAAGAGTGCAGCAAGGCCCGTTGTCGTGCACCAGTTCCCGTTCGATTCTAGTTCAAAGCTGTGTTTTCGGGTTTTACCCCTAGGTACATCTGTGCCAGAGCCTCCTCTACCTGCTCGTATCCAGACAGGGATTTATTGCTCGGAAAACTCACAAAATCTCGACAATACCAAAATTCTAGGAAGTTCTTCTATACTAATCCTCAAAGTTCATCTTAGGTCTACGTGCTCTAATCAGAGTTTATCTAAATCTAGCTTCCAAGGTTTGTACTAAACTTCCTCTGATACCAACTGTAACGCCCCGACCCCAGTTACCCAGAGTCGGTGCATTATTACATAACATTTTCATGATCACAAGAAAGATCAAATCTCGAAAGACCGATTGGTTTCGTAGCCTTGGAAACACTAGATATATTCATAAGTTTTACATTACATCATAAAATGAAAAACTACTACAACAACATAATGTTTCCACAGTCCACACTGTAATCCCCTCATAATATCCCTGCAGGACATTCATAACTTACATCTTCACATCCTGGGAAAAATAAAACATAGAAAAGGGGTGAGCTCAAATGCCCAGTAAGGATAACAATATATCGGAAACTTTCATAAATAAGAATAAACATTTAAGGCAATGTATAACTAAAACAAAATCCTTTTAAACTTGAACATTTAACATAGTATGTCATAAATAAAATGAAATAATGCCATTTACTTACTAACATGGTTATTCTACTAATCGAATAATCACATGAAAAATCAATAACCACTTTCATAATGATGGAATGCATAATGCCAGACTATCATAACCACATAGCCAAGGCCTCGTGCCAAGACTACAAATAAGATTTTGTCAAGCCCTTGTGCCAAGACACTAGTTTGTCTCATGAGACCTACCGATGCATCGAGGAGCTATAGCGGGCTCCACCCATCACATATTAAGTCCAATGCATTCCCATATGAAAAGGTTTAAACATAACATAAACATTCGTATTAAAACTAGCATACGAAATGTCAATAATTTCACCATATACTATGAATGGTATAAAAATAGCACATCCACAGTAAAACATATCACAAAACCTTCAATACAATATAGAAGTTTTTTATCATAATAAATCAACTTCAAATAAGCGTAAAATCCGTCAAAAGATGTTGACATAGATGAAATCAAAACACTTTTTAGAGAAATATCTCTTTCTATTTTTGAAATCATTTAAGAGCCATATAAAATAAAACATTTTCTTGAAAATATTCTTATAAGATTGTAAGGGAAGCTTTGACGATTTTATAACGGCGGAAAATAACCGCACCCGCCCTATAAGTTAAAAAACATTCTTATCTTAATTCTGTCGAAAAGGTTAAAAAGCACCTTGTTTGGAAAACGACGGAAAGATTCCCTTATAAACCTCTTATAAAAAGTCAAACAAGGGTATAAATGACTTTAACCCATATTCTTTTAAATATTAAAAATGTTTTGAAATACATTTTGAAGAAACATGGGTGTGGATGATAACGAGGTCCCAGTAGATAATTATGTATAAACAACCTCGGATAATGAAGAGATTGCGAAATAAACCCTTACCTTGTACTTTTCCTTTGTTGGGGTAGGTTAACCTCCTGTATAATGGTGAAATAATTGTTATTAAATTATACAAGAATCATATACATTAATATGATATCATATATGATCTTTTAACATTGCTTTATTAATAATATCTTAGTATTATCGTCGTTTCAGGTGATAATCGATTCGTTCTTCTTAAATGTTTGGTTACGTAAGACATGTTTGTAATGGATAAATTATATCTTATTCATAATCAGAATGATATTAACATTATTTTTAACCCTAAAATGAGAATAAGACTTGAATGGATACGATGGAGAATGAATCTCATCGCGTTCGTGGAGACGGTAGTCCGTACGTACGCACGAACGCTACTTCCATTTAATTTTTATTTTAAAAGAATTGAATCCAAATGATACATAGGTATATTACTATTCCAGTATAATATAATATTTTATATATGTTACTTAATTTCATTAACACCATCCTTTATACGTTCCATGTGTGGTATGAACGAGTCATATCATTTTAAGGGGGCGGTAGTCCGCACTTCCTCAAATGAAATTATCGTATGTATATACAACATGAAACGAATAATGATATGAAATAAAATTGAATTAAATAAGATTATATATAAAATATATATCATTAATATCATATTTAATTACAGTTCCATCATAATGGCCACCATGAGAGGTGGTAAGATGTATTTGAACAATCATCGTTTCGTGAGGCGTTAGTTTGCCATCCACAGAAACATTATGTTCATCATCCATTAGATGGAGTTGTGTGTATGTGTAGTTTGAATCCTTATTATAAAAAAATCCTAGTATATTGTGGATACTGGTGTTGTAACAAAAGAAAGGAAATAAAAAGAGTTTGGGGGCTGGATAAGCAAAATAAATGAAAATAATTTAAGAGAAATCGTTACCTTTGATTTAGGTAACTCACTTTGGTTGGAACCAAAGGACTTCTTGAAATGCTTTATGCCTAAAGGGAAGTTTCAAGGATGAGGAGAGGGATGTGGGGAGATTATTTGGGCAGGGTTTGGACGAGACAAGTGGCTTGAGAGAAGTGAGGAATGAGTAGAATTGGTCTCCTTTTATAAGGGAGAGGAGGGGCTCTTTATGAAAGAGTGAAAGTATTACTTTATAATATAATTATATTCGTTTTATAATGGTCCACAATCATTGAGGTCGAAGATAAGATGACTCATTTTCTAAATAACATCAACCAATAAGAATTGGACAGGTTTTAGATAATATTTTAATCATTATAATCTTATTTATTTAAATGATTTATTAATGAGGTAAACATTGCATCATTATTGTGTCATTAATAATTTAACTTATTTGATGTCTAAAAATTATAAATAAAATATCATTATGTAGGAAATCTTTTTAGCTTTCTAATGAATATTTATAATCTAAAATCAAACATGTATAACCCTATGTAAAAATTGTTCTTCTAAAAGCTGTAATCTTATGCCATTTTTATTTTTATTTTAACTTTTTTAATATAATGTGTCCCTACCACATACAAGTGGCTCTAAGGGGTCCCCAAATAAACCCAAGGATGACCATGGTCGGGTATGTGTCCACCAATAAGGTTAGGACACGTTTTAGGGTAATTTTGTATTATTATAATATTATTTTGTAACCCTTATTTACCGGATTTACCCTTTAACCATGGTAAATAAAATATTTACCGCAGTAATTATTCAAAATGTGTAAAAATAAAAGTTACCTATTTACATAATTTGGGCATCCTGATTCCAAATATGTAATCCATTTTTCTAAATTCAAAACCCAGAAGTGGCAGAAATTAATTTAAAATTAATTCCCGTTGTTAAAATAAAAAGCGTGTTTTTAAGAGATAATAACTATCAAAAGATTGACACTTGTTTATGTCTGATTTAATTGTGAAATTATGTCCAATGACAAACATTAAATTAAATGGTAAAAATATATTCTAAATATACTTTAAAACCACTCAAATTCATAATTTATCAATATTAATTATTTTGATTAAAAAAGTTGTTTTTAATTAAAATTTAGTAATTTTCACTATTCATCAAAATATAAAAGTTATCCGAAAAGTACCAAAATTTCACCCTAGGCTAATTTCAATATTCCGAATCCAAAAATGAAGTCAATTTTGAAATATAAAATATATATGATTTCAAAAAGTAGGTATTACTATTCACAACGGCTAGTTTAATTAGTTGTGGTGTGTGTTAGAACTCGAGGTTGCGTACAACACACGCTATCGCATTATTCGAAGGGAAACGTACCGTGGAAGCATGGGGTGTTACAAATTTGGTGGTAAATGTAATATGAAGGGTCAAAAAGTAAGGATATTCTTGATAACAATTAAAAATATATTTTATATGATAATAAGGTGAAAATGATTCAATAGAAAAACAGTGGAAAGTATTGTAGATATTTTAAGAAGATAAATAACATAATGAAAAAAATTATATTTTTTGGGCTAAACCGATTTAAATTTTCCATAAAATTGTAGTATGCTGATAAAATTTCCCAATGTAAATAGATTCATGTTATTATGTAAATTAAGGTGGAAATTTTTATTCCAACGAAATTCGATGAAAATTTGACTCAGATTGAGAGAAAAGAATGTCCCAGGTAAAAGAGAAGTTTTTAGCCTGTATATTACTCATAATGAACTAAAATATCACTCTATATTCCATATTATTTTATATTTATTGAGATATATTTAATGCAATTGGATGTTATTTTTTGATGTTGTAACTTTTGGATATCATGATGATATTGTACTTTATAGAGTATGATATACCCTAGAAAATATAATAAAAGTGTGTATCCCTTATGTGGGAGAATCCTTGATAATGAATATGAAATCCATTGGGTAGAATCAAAATTAAATGTTAAGGTATTCCAATAACACCTTCATCCCTTGTTTTTAATTGTATTATCTTATCATTTAAGGGGGAATTCATTTTTGATAAAAAAAGATAATCCAATGGAGAAGATTTTTCATTTTCACCAGAACTGTTTGATGTGCTTGTCAAAGTATGTCCATGATTAATAAATACATTGATAAATATATTTATTTAATACCCCTTGAATTATAACTGATACATTCTAAAATAATCATCATATATCAGTATGTTTTATGGATGGATTACAGATCCTTGGTTTTATCTCTATTTTTTAAAACACTAGGTTATTCTATATAGACATAGAGTTGATTAACAAAAGGATATTTGATAAGTGACCCATGTTAGATCTTTCATCTAATAGAAGTAATCAATAATGTTTCATACAAGGAAGAAGGTAATTTTTTGATAATATTATGAGATGAGAAGACCCCCCCAAACAACTTATCCATTTCATTTTATTGTATAAGGGGAAAAAATTTATTATCCCATATATTTACATTTAAATATATATAAATTATACTGTAAAAAAATAGAAAGGGGATATTATAGGGTCAAGTGTTTAATTATTTTTTAATTATGTGTCAATTTTTGTTTGGTGAGTTTTTTTAAGTGGTGATTCATTTCTATTTATTGTGGATTTATTTAATGGAATTGTATTTCATGCTTGGACAATTCTCCTTGGAAAAATATAAATATATTTAAATTTATATTTAATGACTGAAGACATATTCTAATGAGTTTTCATAGTTTTTACTACAATATAATAACCTAATAATATATATTTTCATGGTGATGTGAAGAATTTTATGAAAAATAAATATTTTGTTGGAAAAAATGAAGGATTGTTGTCTTGTAATTTTAGTAGAGGAAGGGGGTATTTGATTTGATACTAAGATTTTTCTATGTAACATATAATGTTTTCTTACTAAAAAATTGGGTCCAAACCATGTAAACCACCAAGGATATCCCTCCACCACTCTTAGGGGACCTAATGGGTTGGCCTTATTGGAGGGCCTTCCATAGGCAGCATGTGATAGAAAAATGTGGGTGAATATCCCTCATGTGAATATGTATGGGTCCCATAGGTCACAAACCTAAAGTCTTGATATGTTAGACCAAAATCCCATAGGATGAAGCCCATGTGGTGTGTGAAATTGGGACATGGGTGTTAATACCTCGAGGTTGCCTTTGAATTATTGTAAACTTTATTGATTTATATACCATATTGAAGCACATAAGGATGTTAAACATGGGAAAAAAGGAATGTGGTTACTATTTACCCTCTTCAAAATGGTACTCATATAATTCCATCAGCACAATGTAGTTGATATTTACTGTGTGACCATTTTATATTTTCATCCTCAACATTCAAATATCTAAGGGTTCAACATGCTAGCTTGAATCATCCAGCCATTGAGGGTCGAGAAACTGACCATATACCATGGTGATTTTTATGGGATGAGTTATTTTATTTTTATCTAATATCATTAATGATATAGTTGTGTTACATGCATGTGGATAAAGAGAGGAACATTATTCGACCAAATGAAAACAAACATTCATTTGGTCATTTGATCATCAATCATTCATAGATATCTATTTTATGTGATGATAAGGGCACATGATCCTCATTACATTTTTTTGAGGAATCGATGAAGACATGTGTGAAGAATCCAGTATTCTTAGAGTATACTTGACATACCCTAAATGACTTGGGTTTTCAAGATGATATGTGACAAAACATAAAAAAAAAGAGATCCAAAGTGTAATTTTTATCTAAAGAAGAGGTGGTGTAATTCATATAAAACTAATGAGAAACGTTGAATGAGATGTGATACTACTTTAGAGAAAATGATATCACTTTTTTCAAAAAATAGATCATTTTGAGACATTAATTTATTGAGGAGTGTTTACTCATCTCTTCTTGTGAGAGGGATAATGGAACCCAATGGTAAGTAGACATGTTCATATCAAACTAATTATATTTCATAAATAAACCATTTTCTATAATGCAGTAAGGATAGAGAAATATGCATCCCCGTAGAATACATGAAGAATAATAAGAACATGTTCTTGCTTGACTTGCATTAAGGCTTTATTTAAGAATAAATAACTTCCTTTACAAATCTTCAGAAAAGTTGGCCTTGAGAAAAGATCAATAGTGTAATCTTCACCAATTTCATGAATGGTTTGAGACAATCTCATTATAGTGTCTGCTTAAAAACTATCTTATAAAGAAGTTTAGTGCATAAAAAACACACACTTGGGTTACTTGGAATTATTAAATACACTATAAAAGTTTTATATGAATACTTCTATGAATATTTGAATGTAAAAAAATTTCAGAATAATGTCATACCTAAACCTATTATATAAAGGAGAATTGGAAAAGGTAGGCAGAAGTGAACAAGGGATAGTTCTATTATTCATGCACATGTGATTGCACAATAATTTTAGATAAATCCAAACATTATTGATGAAGTTACATAAATTATAAAGGTAAAAATTTATTACAAGTGTTATGATTTTTAAATTGATATACCTAAAACAAGACTATCAGATTTCATGGAATCCAGGCATGAAGTGTAAATTTATTTAGATCTCAAGAAGCCCATGAAATTATTTTTTCATGTTATTCTTTCACAAATTATTAGTGAAGAATACGAGTGGAAAAATTTCACACATTAGTGGGGCAGGTAAATCATCCATAGAAGGAATTTTAGCTTGACCATTTATCACACTGAGGAAAATAATGATTACATGTTATTAGAATTTATTTATCAAGAACGACATATTATTCAGATGATTTTTAAAGTCACATTTTGGGTACAAAATATAGCTATATCCTACAATCTCATATAATAAGATTAGAAATTTATTCTATAGTGGATCACAATTATGAATAGATTTAAAGACTTATAGTTGGAGCTGGGAGATGGTGAAGTATCCTAGTAGGATCCAAGATCAAACAGGGTCTCTCAGTTGGAGTTAGAGAATGAATTATTTGGGTTAGATCCTAAAGTAAATAGAGTCTCATGTTCGTATCTAGAGACGATGTATCTCAGTTGAAGCTGAATGAAATTTTATTCATTTATTTTTTATTGAAGAATAGATAACCAGAGGAATAACATGTTTTAGTAATGAGTGGGGTTTCAGATTAGCATTTTAAATAGTGTGTTCTTTTTTCTCTCTATTATTTATACTACAGAAGATGTGATATTGAGGGAAAATATATAATGGATCTAGAACCTTAACATGTTGAAGAGGTTGAATTGAAAATAAAAGTAATTTGAAAAAGGAAACCACTAATTCACCCCTCCCTTCATAGTAGTCAATGCAGCATAGAGAACTATAGTAGTCAACCAATACCACATATCAATTTTTTTATTTCAATTTATCCATTTAATTCAACAGAAAGGTCATGGATAATGAAACAGTAAACAAATTCCATGTGAATAGGGACATGGAATCTACATTCCCCCTTTTTCTTAATTCAATTTAAATTTCATTATATTAATTATAAAATCTAAAAAACAAGGTGTATGAGCACACCCTAGGTAGTGGTTTTACTAAATTTCAAGGCATAATAATTATGGGCATCTAAAAGTGACACACCATAAGGGGTATTTTGCATCAAGGTAGGAATCATTTGATAGTGGAGTCGTGGTGGTAGGAATACCTTCAAGAATGTGATATCTATAAATTCTCAAAATTATAAATTTATAAGGCATATCATCTAAGGTCAGTTATGTGGTAAAGTGGATCATTAAATAATTAGGACTGATTTTAGATTACAATATATTGACCACCTACTATTGAATGGTATATGAATCCTTGTCTATTATAAAATTCAAATTCAATCTAGAATATGAGAAATTGAAAAAAAATAAAAATTCCCTAAAAATATAGAAAATTATCTCACATATATT
Source organism: Viscum album (assembly GCA_963277665.1). Taxonomy (NCBI): domain Eukaryota; kingdom Viridiplantae; phylum Streptophyta; class Magnoliopsida; order Santalales; family Viscaceae; genus Viscum; species Viscum album. Next base: position 70,118,080 of record OY728156.1, on the reverse strand, counting down.
TAACATTATATAAGGAGAGATAAACAAAGAAGAAACGAAATAGGATTGAAGAAGATATCAAAAAAGATTCAATGTGACAAATGATGAGTGAATCAGATTCCAAATGGAGAAATAATCTTAAAGTATATGCGATGAATAAAAGATATCTTTCTATAGAGAATAATATACATATAAATAAAATGAAAAAGAAATTATTTAACTTATAATTAATTTTGGGTGAAAAGGTATTTTTCATCACTTTTTAAGTTGGGTGAAACATTTACAATTGAAAAATGCTATTTTTTCATAAATTCCTTTAATATAGGGTCTCCCAAATCCATTTATATCATAATAATGTTTTAAACCAAAAATATCTATTTATGGAATAAAACATCAATTAATGTCGTAAATTGTTTTACAGTTAGAATTTTTCTTCCACCCAAAATCACCCCAACGCCTTTGAAGAATTATTTAAAATTGAGAAAACCAACATTACCTAACCCAAAAAAAGGTTTAACCAAAATTAAATGAAACTATACCTATATGAAAATTCAGTATGTTATAACATACACTCCAAAAAACAAATCATCCTTGAGTTTTCCTTCTAAGGGAGGTTGAGCATCAACTAAGAAAAATTATGGGCACTTATCTCATTGGTTAGATTCTATCTCCCTGGTCTCATCCTTTACATGGAAATGACTCTATAGCACCAAAACTATAGAAACTAACTAACCTTGAATATTCTTCATGCGATGATCAACTATACAAACCAAATAGTCCACAAACGAATAATCATGTCCTAACTAAATTTGCTCAGGGTAAAATGAATGAGATGGGTGTAACGCCCCGACCCTAGTTACCTAGAGTCGGTGCATTATTACATAACATTGGCATGATCACGAGAAAGATCAAGTCTCGAAAGACTGATTAGTTTAGTAGCCTTGGAATAACTAGATACATCCATAAATTTTTACATTACATCATAAAGAAAAAAAACATCTTGTCTTCATATCCCCTCATACTATCCCTGCAGGTCATTCATAAATTACTTCTTCATAATCCTGGGAAAAATAAAACATTAAAAGGGGTGAGCTCAGATGCTCAGTAAGGATAATATTATAGCATAAGCTTTCATAAATAAGAATAAACACTTAAGGCAATTTATAACTAAAACAAAAGCCTTTTAAATTTGAACTTCAGCATAAAACGGCAAAGGTAAAATGAAATAATTCCATTTACTTACTCACATGGATATTCTACTAGTCGAATGATCACATGCAATATCAATAACCACTTTCATAATGATGGAATGCATAATGTCAGACTATCATAACCACATAGCCAAGGCCTCGTGCCAAGACTACAAATAAGATTTTGCAAAGTCCTTGTGCCAAGACACTAGTTTGTCTCATGAGACCTACCGATGCATCGAGGAGCTATAGCGGGCTCCACCCGTCACTTATTAAGTCCAATGCATTATTCATATGAACAGGTTTAAACATAACATAAACATTCGTATTAAAGATAGCATACAAAATGTCAATACTTCTACCACAAACCATGAATGGTATAAAAATAGCACATCCACAGTCAAACATAACTCATTTGATACAATATGGAATATTTTATTGTATCACATTAACCTCAATCAAGAATAATGAAGGATGTTGACATAGATGAAAATAATCATCAAAACTATTTGAGAGAAATATCCCCCTTTTCTTGAAAACATTTAAAAGTCACACTATTTGTCAAGAAGCCATTTAAAAGTAGATTTTTGAGTCAAAGTGTCCCATACCACTTTGAAACTTTTAAAAGGGGTTTTGATTTATAAACTTTAATGTCCATATAAATAAATCCTTAAAACCATTTTTAAAACATGGACATTAATGAGAAAGGTTTAGATGAATAAGTCTTTAAAACATTTAAAAAAAAGGTATTTTAGTTAGAGATTCTAACCAAAAGAGACACTTGAATACAAATAATTGAGGTAATAAAAACTTTTTAATATCATGAGAATAAAGGGAATCATGATATACTATGTCAAAGTATATTATATACACCACATAAAAGTGATTTGGTATATATCATCAAAGAAGTCTTAATGGAATGTAAATTGAGATGAAATCTCTCATAAAGGTTGTATCCTTAGGTTAAGGATAAATCAATGACATTTTTATGTGTGACAAATATAAATACACTAAATATGATTGGATATTCAGTGTAAAACAATCAAAGGACATTCACACATATTCTTGTAAAAACAATACCAACGAATTGGATGTTTAACTCAACAAATGGAGAATGAGTTAAAATTACTCTTATCAAATTTATATCAATGACTTGAGAATTTTCAATGGAGTGATTATGTGTATCAAACTTATATCCATAGGAAGGGGAGTGGAAATTATGACATAATCAAATGAATAGTTATTCCACACATAATCTTGGGGTAATATAATCAATGAAATATGCGTAAAGCCAAATGAGTGGAAATTGAAATTTCAAATTCCCTTATCGATTAGGTAACTTACGAAACATACACCCATGAAAGAAGTATCATGCCCTGATGATGTAAATACCTATAAATTAAAGTATATTACACAATGAATTCAATCATGGGAAGTACACATACCCCACATGCAATAATTAAGTGGTGAATAATGGAAATCTCACGAAATTAAAAGTGAGATAAGAAACCCCTTACCACGTTAATCGACTGAGTCGTATGGAAAAAAGTTAATAACCACCAAATGATTTACAGAATAACATGAATATAAAGATAATCATGATAATATATATCAAATGGCCGTACACAATACACCACTTTCAATAATTTAGTGGCGAACAATGGAAATCTCATGGAATTGAAAGTGAGATAAGAGAATCCATTACTTTGTACTTTTTCCTTGGTTGATGGTAGGTTTACCTCCTGTATAATGGTGAAATAATTGTTATTGAATAATACAAGAATAATTTACTTTAATATGATATCATATATGATCTTTTAACATTTATTTGTTAATAATATCTTAGAATTATCGTCATTTTGGGTGTTAATGGGTTCATTTTACTTTATATTCTTTGTTATGTGAGCCATATTCTTTATTAATGGGATGTATATTATTCATATCCATAATGATATCAAGTCCTTATATACTATTTTTAAATCATCAAATTATAATTATACTTGAATGGATATGATGGACAATGAATCTCATCGCGTTCGTGGAGACGGTAGTCCGTACGTACGCACGAACGCTACTTCCATTTAATTTTTCATTTTAAAAGAATTGAATCCAAATGATACATAGGTATATTATTATTCCAGTATAATATAATATTTTATATATGTTGCTTAGGTTCATTAACACCATCCTTTATACGTTCCATGTGTGGTATGAACGAGTCATATCATTTTAAGGGGGCGGTAGTCCGCACTTCCTCAAATGAAATTATCGTATGTATATACAGCATGAAAAGAATAATGATATGAAATAAAATGGAACTAAAGAAGCTTATATATAAAATATATATCATTAATATAATATTTAATTATAGTGCCATCATTATGGCCACCATGAGAGGCGGTAAGATGTATTTGAACAATCATCGTTTCGTGCGGCGTTAGTTTGCCATCCACAGAAACGTTATGTTCATCATCCATTAGATGGAGTTGTGTGTATGTGTTGTTTGAATCCTTATTATAACAACATCCTAGTATATTGTGGATACTGGGGATGTTACAAAAGAAAGGAAATAAAAAGAGTTTGGGGGTTGGAGAAGCAAAATAAATGAAAATAATTAAAGAGAAATCGTTACCTTTAATTTAGGTAACTCACTTTGGTTGGAACCAAAGGACTTCTTGAAAAGCTTTATGCCTAAGGGGAAGCTTCAAGGAGGAGGAGAGGAATGTGGGGAGCTTATTTGGGCAGGGTTTGGACGAGCCAAGTGGCTTGAGAGGTGTGAGGAATGAGTAGAAGTGGTCTCCTTTTGTAAGGGAGAGGAGGGGCTCTTTAGGAAAGAGTGAAAGTATTACTTTATAATATAATTAAATTCGGTTTATAATGGTCCAAAAATAATTGAGGTCGAAGATAAGATGACTCATATTCTAAATAACATCAACCAATAAGAATTGGACAGGTTTTAGATAATATTTTAATCATTATAATCTTATTTTTTAAAATTATTTATTAATGCGGTAAATATTGCATCATTATTGTGTCATTAATAATTTAAAATATTTGATGTCTAAAAATTATAAATAAAATATCATTATGTAGGAAATCCTTTTAGATTTCTAATGAGTATTTATAATCGAAAATCCAACATGTATAACCCTATGTAAAAATTTTTCTTCTAAAAGATGTAAGCTTATGCCATTTTTATTTTTATTTTAACTTTATTAATATAATGTGTCCCTACCACATACAAGTGGCTCCAAGGGGTCCCCAAATCGACCCAAGGATTCCCATGGTCGGGTATGTGTCCACCAATAAGGTTAGGACACGTTTTAGGGTAATTTTGTATTGTTATAATATTATTTTTTAACCCTTATTTACCGGATTTACCCTTTAACCATGGTAAATAAAATATTTACCGCAGTAATTATTCAAAATGTGTAAAAATAAAAGTTACCTATTTACATAATTTGGAAATCCTGATTACAAATATGTAATCCATTTTTCCAAATTCAAAACACAGAAGTGGCAGAAATTAATTTAAAATTAATTCCCGTTGTTAAAATAAAAAGCGTGTTTTTAAGAGATAATAACTACCAAAAGATTGACACTTGTTTATGTCTGGTTTAATTGTGAAATTATGTCCAATGACAAACATTAAATTAAATGGTAAAAATATATTCTAAAAATACTTTAAAACCACTCAAATTCATAATTTATCAATATTAATTATTTTGATTAAAAAAGTTGTTTTTAATTAAAATTTAGTAATTTTCACTATTCATCAAAATATAAAAGTTATCCGAAAAGTACCAAAATTTCACCCTAGGCTAATTTCAATATTCCGAATCCAAAAATGAAGTCCATTTTGAAATATAAAATATATATGATTTCAAAAAGTAGGTATTACTATTCACAACGGCTAGTTTAATTAGTTGTGGTGTGTGTTAGAACTCGAGGTTGCGTACAACACACGCTATCGCATTATTCGAAGGGAAACGTACCGTGGAAGCTTGGGGTGTTAAAATGGGATAGGATGATAATTAAAATTTTGAGAATCAATGATGATTTCATGAATTACCCTATATCTCTTTCAATGTAATAATCAATAAGACAATGTTTTGACCCTATCCAACACCTCATGGGGTCTGAAGAATCATAGCAATAGATTAACTTTCCTCCTAATTCTTCGATTCCATAGTCTTGGAAAAGTACATAAGAAGACTCGATCTCCAAAATCAAACAGCAGAGGTTGTCAATGGTGATCAGTATAATAATTTTTCCTAGATTTGGAAGTATAAATACACATCCTTTTAAGATATATCTACATTGAGACCTTTTAAACAAGATGATTCCCTAGTACTACTAATTCTTCTATCTCTAACATGCACAGGGTTGAACTGAATGGTCAAACGTATAAATAATCAAAAGTAACCAAAAGTATAATAACTCAGAATATTTTAATATAAGGAAACTCAGCCAAAGTTAATTGTTTCTCCCACAAACCACCAGAATCAAGGATGAATTCCCATAGAATATATTTTAACACAAGTATTGTATTCTCAAAAATTCCATCATTCTATGGGTTATAGGACATGATCATAAGTAACTATGAACCTAGATCCCTATGAAATTATTTCTATACTTTCAGTTTAAAATTACAATCCCAGAATGGGATGATATTACGGGGAAATATGTGAAATCATATGTTCCCTCTAACATATATCATTGTTTCCTCATCAATAGAAAATGTCTCTCAAATGGATAGTAAGTGTGATACCTTCATCAGCCTATTAACAATCACCCATAATATTTCATTAACTCGAGGTGACCAATATAAAACCATCATGACATAGAAAGTGACATAATCCTATTTCCACTCATGGATGGGTAAAGGTTGTAAGGGAACTACTGGTTTTTTGTGTTCAACCTTCACCAATTGACTAGTGGAACATCATATAACAAAACCGGTTATCTCCCTTCTCATCCACATCCACCAATTCTGGAGGCACAATCAATGGTAATTCAGGGTGAGAAATGGATTTATAAACTAATAAGATTAATATTATAGTTTACCAGTCTTAACATACATGGATATTAAATCATTTTTTCTGAATATTCATCACTTTTCAAATGTATGTACCTAACGACTATAATAGTTTAATGTCATTAGAATCCTTGAATAAATTATTCGAATTTGGTGAAATATCTTTAACATATCCTATAATTATATTCCCCTTTAGTAATCCTACTTAAAACCTTCCTTCATAACTGGGTTAAAAGAAACATAATAAATGGTGAGATTAGAAGCTAAGTATGGGTAAACAACGGAGATATATATGCATAACATGGGAATTATCATAAGGTTATAGAACAAGAAAATAACATTTGAAGATCATTCCATAAATATCAAAGATCATATATAGGAGTCATAACATAGATATTGGCATTTTATAAGACATGAAACAAAAGGGAATAAAGAGCATATTCCATGAAATAAAAACATAGGAAGAATAAATGGAACAGTTTAGGACACATAAATATATACAATTATTTCCTTATTATTCAAGGATTTCTTCCAAGTCAATCTTAATAGAATGGGTTCACTCTAGAAACCATATTAGTAGTCAAGGATTACTCCAAAGACAAATCTTAGTGGAAAATTTAGTTTATTAAACTAGGTTCACATCCCATTGCAACCATATATTATAGAACTGGGATCACTCCCCATTCCATCCCTATATTACATAGCTGGGTTCACTCCTCCTTACATCCCTATATTACTAAAGAATGTTCACTCCTCATTTCTACTATATATTACTAAACTGGGTTCACTTCCCATTCTAGTTGTTTCACACTGAACTAAGTTCACTACTAATTTTATACCTGTTTGTATCATTATATGTAAATATTTACCCAATGCATTAGAGGGAGATATAGGTCCCACCCATCAAATATGAAATCATATATACATGTTCCAAAAGATAATAAAACATTCATTATCTCATAACCCATAAAAATAGATGGGTTTCGTAAACATCATATCATAACCCATGAAATAAAATAGAAATAGTATACATTTCATCATATCAAAAACTAGAGAAAGGATATGGGTTTAATAATCATAGAATTACATGATAAAGGAAGAAACATTAATACTTTTTTTATTGTATGATCCTAACTTTTTCTAGAGTTATCTCAGGTGAATATTCAGTTTTATTTTTTTTCTATTTATGTACCACTGGTTGGATTTATGACTTGGGATGTATTTGGGTTGAGTTTTAAGAAACTTTTGAGTAAAGGGGACTATGAATGATTGGTGTACAATATTAAAAAACCATGCACCCAACCTAGTTAACCTTGTGGACCCAGGCAGTGAGTACTGCATGATTAGGACACTATTTTTCCAATAGTGTTCCCCAACCCAGAAAAACTATGTGCACAGTTTTATTTGACCCATGAATTTATTTTAAAATTCCCAAAATCCCTGAAAGACTTTAATTTCAACATTGTCTTAGGAATTTATTAGTTTGGGAGATTCTGGAGAATTCCTGAGGGATTCCAAGGCTATATTCCCTCTATTCTTCAAGATTCAAATCCCAAATCAAAGATCTGTTCTTATTCCAGTAAGGGGATCTCATCCAAATCCTTATCATGTAAATTCCATTTTTTTCTCTTGGTCCTTTGGTAAACTTTTTCCTCTTTTCTTCAGATCTAATTCATTTTGGAAACATTTAGATCTAGTATTGTAGATCTAGATATAGATTGATTAGATCATGATATATTTGATCTTGGTTAAAGGATCTAGATCCTGACCTCATCTCTATAACATTGTGTTGCTCAGATTTTTTGTATTTATTTTGAGTGCACATACATTAGATAATTTAGGTTGGTAGTATAAAATTAAAATCCCAAAATATTGATTAAAATTGTCTATATGTAGTTTTATAATTTTTGTTAGATTTTTATCAACTATGTTCTTGATTGAATTAATTAATTTGGTAAATAAATTAATTAAAGGAAATGAAAAATTGGGAAGTTGGGATTTTATATCTTTAATAATTAATTGTTAAATTAATTATAGAGTTGTTGAGGTTGTTAAAATTGATTGATTAATTAATTATATAATTCATTGTTGGAAATAGTTGTAATTTGAAATTGTGATTTTAATAATTAATTATTGAATTAATTATTAATATGTTGAAATTGTGAGTTAGATAATTAATTATGAAATTAATTATGGTATTTTTAGTTGGTGTAAATTGATTAATTAATTGTTTAATTAGATAATGGAAATGGAATACTTAATTAATTCAGTAATTAATTAAGGGTATTTATATGATAAAAAAATTGATTAATTTGTAATGAAAATTTTGAATAATTAATTTTTTAATTTATTACTAGATCTCAAGTTGTGAAATGATTAATTAATTATTAAATTAATTAATTGACTTTATATGGTTAATTAATTATTGAATTAATTAAGAGAAGGGTTGTGATTAATTAGTTGGTGAATTAATTAATGGGATAGTCCTAGTTAATTAATTGTTAAATCAATTAAAATATTTTGTATGATTAAATAACAGTGTAAATTAATTAATGAGATTGATGTGTTTAATAAATCATTTAGGTAATTAATGGAAATGGGATTGGGTTAATTAACTAGTGAATTAATTAATGGAATCATTAGTGAAATGGTTATTTGTAGTGATTTTGATAGTGTGGAATAACACATGGGATAAATGGGGTGTGAGGAATACTGAGAGAGCTTATATTATTGTTTTCCAAAGGACTGGGTGATCCTTCGAAGAAGAAGACAGCATGATCTTATGTTTGTTTTCTTAAGGAACATTTGAGCCATCAAAGAAGAAGACTGTGTGAGCTTCTATTTTTTAAGGACCATGTGAGCCTTCGAGGGAAAATATTGAGGGAGATTTTCCATTCTTCCTAGGATGAATTTATGATTTGTTTTATATTACTCACATTAGACCCCTGAGGTTGGGACCCTTAGTGAACATTACTCAGGCCCATTGGATTTACATGATTTATGTATTTGATAAATTCTATATGAACTCTAATAATGAATTGTAACATGGACATTCAGATTTTTGATATCCCTTTGGAATTTTTAAGACTCTAGCGAGGGTGGAACCATGTATTGTGGATTGGGTTTCCATGGGAACCCAGGAGAAAATGTGGTTAAATAAATTGTAAGTGAATATATGTAAATTTTTTAATTTATTTCTTTATTAAAAATTTATACGACTGCAAACACTGTTATTAACTGTAATTTTTTAGGAATCGTTGGTGGTGTCCTACTAAGTTGTACTCATGCATTACTCTAGATTCTTGATCATTACCCAAATAGAAATTATTTTTATAGTGCAGGTTAATTGAAAGGGACCTGGATTAGATTGTTGATTATGGATGGATCATGGATGAGGGAATCAAACATGGTTTGGGGCCATATTAAGAGTCATTAGTGTCTTTAATTTTAGTTTCATTTTAGAAACTTTGTATATGACTTTAGCATAGTATGCTTCCCTTTTAGATATGTATTGAATTTATAGTTTTAGTTTTCTAGTGACATTGGTACTGCTTATGATTATATACAATTCCACTATTTTTTATTTACTTATGATGTTGTTTTACTTGGATAAAAGAAGGTATAATCTCCCCATGACTATCTTACTAGACCCTCACTGCTAGTTTTCAATGTCTAGCTTATAGAGATGCGTGCATGAGGTTATGTGACCGACTATCTTGGGGAACCTTTTCCTGGAACCCAGGCTAGGACAATCCAAAGTGGTGTCAAAGGTCCAATTTTTATTCTTATTCATTTGACTTACTATTTACTAAAGGTAGACATGAGACTATGAGGAGTCAAGGATTTGTAATGAGCATATGCCTAGTGTTTTCAGGCCCATGTACCATGGAAAACCCAAGTACTCGGGGTGGGATTGTTGTTATTGTTTTTTTGCTATTATAATTGAATAATATTTTCACCTTGGTTGATGCACTTGTATTGTGATGTAATAACTTTTGTTGAGATTTTTGATAATTGAATTGGATCCAAAAATGGAATTATATTTTTTTGGATGTATCATTCTAGGCACTTAGGACTATTTTATTACATTTATTATCTTAGGAAGGCATGAGAAAATGAGTTTTGGGTAAGTTGTTAATCTTAATATGTTTTCCTTTCTTGTAAGATTAAAAAGAAAAGTTACCTAATATGAATTTAAAAGTGGTAAAATGTTTCAATAATATGAATAAATGGGTGTCTAAATGAGAAACATGAACAATGGTAATTTGGTTACCCTATTTAATCGGACCAAGTTGTAGGGTGGTTTAGGGTAGTAATTGTTCCTCAATTTTGACTGTGTGGTGAGGGTTCAAGAAAGGAATCTTTGTGGATTTTTTCTATTTTACTATAACATAAATGTGATAAAAAAAATTTATGATTCCAGAGAAATGTTTTTTTATTATAGATATATGCCTCCATGATGCTTCCTATTGAGAGTAGGGTCATAGGACATGGTTCTATATGATCCTCTAGTAGTGGAACCGAAGGCTCTGATAGTACCGGGGGATGAAGCAGGAGATAATTCCAAGAGAACATCACATGTTTTTTGAAAATGATGGAAATAGAACTTGGGAGGTTTATGATAATCATGTCTTATCTGATGAGGGAGTTTTAGTTACAACACCCTCAGACCATTACTGGATAGGGTGCACTTGAGAAAGGTTAGTGTTGGATTGAATCTATCTAGACTATACATGACAACCTAGAGACTCCTATTCAAAATAGAGTTATGTTCAAAGCTTACATATTGTGTGGTCAAGAAAAATGTTGGTGGGACATCAAAAATTGGGGATGCACAACTAGAAGTTATTGAATGAAACGAATTTCAGGAGGTGTTCTTTGAGAACATCTACCAAGATATGAAGACGCATGATAGAGAAGCCGGGTTCATATGGTGGACTTAGTAAAATATGTTCATGAAGGACTATACTAGATTTTTTATATATTTTGAATGTTTTTATTCATCATTTTAAGCGGATGGGGATACTTTAGCAATAAGATTTTAGGATGGACTGAAGTGTGAAATTAAGTCCCAAGTGAACGTCTTTAGGATGAATAATTTTATGGAAGTGGTAAATTAGGCTCCCATTTCTGAGGGAAACCTAAGGGAGTATTTTAGTGGAGTAAATTCGGTTTCTACTAGATGGTCTCAATGTACATATTTTGAGAGTAGTAAACTTTGTTACAGAACATTCTCCTAGAGTAGTGGTAGGAAGAGTATCCAGGGGAAGGGTTTGTTACACAAGACCTTACCGAGGTGGTTTTCCACCAGCTTGGTAGGATGAGGAATTTACAGAATCATTTCCCCAAGCACTAGTTGAGTGTCAAATCTATAGAAATATGGTCCATCTATAGAGGTTCTACAAGAACCCGAGGCAGATAGTCAGTGATAGTACATTTTGGAAGAATTAGGGTATATGAAGGGGATCTTTCACGCCATATCAGGAAGGTAGCTGGATTTTTACTAGAAGAGGTTGTAGAGGTAGTGTATATTGGTCTTTTAGGAAATATATCCCACATCAGCATAGTGGTGATACACAAGAAAGATAGACAACAACATCAGTAATGGAGGTAGGATAGTTACATTCAATGCATCCTACACTTTTGGATAGTGAGGCTAGGCCATCAACAATGAGAGGTACTATTCTTGTAGCTTCTACATTAGCTAGTGCCTTGTTTGATACTGGTTATTCTCATTCCTTTATATCTATATAATATCTTAATGGATTTATCCTGGTGTTGGGGTTTTTGAGTGGGGTAATTACTATAGATACACCTTTTGGAGTATGATCTTGAGACATCTATATTTTCAAGGGATGTTCTTTTGAGATTAGGGAGTACGATTTTCTATGGGATCTCTATATCCTTTACATGATAGGCTTTGAACTAATTATAGGAATGGACTGCCTAGTACCATACAAAGCCCACATAGTCTATTATCGCAACATAGTTAGATTTATGTATCCTAAGGATTACCATTACATTCATCAAGGAGAGTGGGATATCCAGAAAGATCGAGAAGAGAAAATTACATAGAAATTGGGATAGCTCACATCACAAGATTCAAGTCTTTTACTAGATGCTGAAGGTATTAGGAAGTATTTCCTTCCACCAGTAGTGGAATTGTTTGAAGATGTCTTTACTAAAGACTTCTCAAGAATTCCACCTGAGAGAGATATGGATTTCACTATTGAGATCATGCCAAGGGATAAGCCAGTATCTATTCCACCATAAATAATTAAACTGATTAAATATCAATATCTCAATACACACCTGGATGAGATAGAGGTTAAGGGATTTATCCATCCAAGTACATTACCTTGGGGATCACCTATATTTTTTTTCAAATAAGGCGGATGGTATTTTATATTTTTATGTAGATTTCTATAATATAAATAAGATGAATATAAAGAATTGATATCTCATTCCATGTATTGAAAATAATTTTGATTAGTTAAAGGGGGATTACGTGTTTTCAAAGATCGACTTGAGAATAGGGAACCATCGGTTGGGAGTTCTAAGTTATGATATGATGAGGACTTATTTTAGAAGCCGGTATCGCCTACATGATTTCTTCATAATGCCTTTTCGGTAGACGAACACACCAACAATGTTTATGTCCTTCATGAATAGAATCTTCCTTCCATATCTAGATCATTTTTTGGTGGTGTTTGTGGACAAAAACTTGGTGTATTACATGACTCATGATGATCATTCCAAATATCATGATATCGTCTTGAGTACACTAAGAGAGCATTAGTTATATGATAATCTATCAAAGTTTCAGTTTTGGATTTACCAGGTACACTTCTTGTGGAACATCGTTTTTGAGGAAGGTGTGTCAGTGGACCCAGAGAAGGTTCAGAAAGGGGATTATATGGAGAAGCCCGTGAATGTTTTTTATATCTGAAGATATCAGGGACTTCCTCGATATTACATGAGATTCATCCAATACTTTCTCCATTCGGAAACACCACTTTCAATCGTGAGGAAAAAAAGGTATAATTTTTTAGTGGACGTAATCATGTTAGAATGATTTCTGGGATATAAAGAAGAATTTGATGTCACCAACAATTTTGATCATGCCTGAGTCATATGAGGAGTACACAGCGTATTGTGACACTTTTAGGGTTGAACATGGATTTGTGTAGATGCAAAATATTGAGTAAAGGGGAATGTGTATGGTTGGTCATGGTGTGTGTTTGGGTGTATTTTGATGATACTTTTTAGGAAATGGGATTCTATGTGGTGGGAACACGATTAGAGTAAACCATGCCCCCAATCCAGCTAACCGTGTGGACCCAGTCAGTAAGGGCCGCATGATTAGTGTATGGTATGCTAAATTGTGTAAGAAATTTTATTTCACCTGAAATTTTATTTTAAATTATTTAAACCCCCTGAAACCCCCTTATTTTAACCTTGGATTAGGACATAATATCTTTTGGAAATTCCATAGCTTTTAGGGGATTCTAAGGTCATCCGACCTTCGTTCATGAAGACTCAAAGCATGAATCAAAGATACATTCTTCTTTCGGTATGTGGATATTATCCCAGTCCATATCCCGTCGATTCCTTTTTATTATCATTATCTTTTTGTGGAATTAATCCTATGGTTCTTCATTTATAACCTGTTTTTTGAGATCTAGAAATAGGGTTATTGATCTATATATAGATTCATTATATATCGATATCAGTGATCTTGGTTTAGGGATTAATATCTGGAACTCATATTTAGTTTGTTGTTCTTTGCAGATTTTTGGGATTTCCTTTGAGTGAATGTCTGTTAATGAATTGAGGTAGGTGGTCTAAAATTAAAATCCTATAATCTTTATTAAAATTCTTTGTATGTAATTCTATAATTGATATTTTATCTTAATAAAAACTTTTCTTCATTAAATTAATTTTGTGAACAAATTAATCTAAGGAATTTGGGATTTGGGATTTTACATCATGAATAATAAATTTTTAAATTAATTACGGATTCATTGAGATTATTGAAGTTGGTTAATTAAATGTAGAATTAATTGTTGGGAATGGTTCTGATTATGAAAATGTGATTTGAATAATTAATACTTAAATTAGTTATTTATAAGTTAAAATTTTTTATGTGATAATTAATTGAGGAATTAATTATGGGATTTAGGGTTGGTGTAAATTGATTAATTAATTGTTGAATTAGTTAATGGAAATGGCGTACTTAATTTATTATGGAATTAATTAAAGTTATTTATATAAAAAACTAATTATTGAATTATTAATGAAATTTTTGAATAATTAATTGGTGAATTAATTATTAGGTGTCGATTGGTAAAATGAATAATTAATTGTTAAATTAATTATTGGACTTTATATAGTTAATTAATTGTTGAATTAATTAACTTAATGTTTTTGAGTAATTAATTTTTGAACTAAATAATTGGATATACATGGTTAATTGATTGTTTAATTAATAAATTTTTTTATGATTAATTAATTGTGGAAATTAATTTGTGAAATCTATGTGTTTAATTAATCATTTGGTTAACTAATGTAAATGGGTTATGGAAAATTAATTTGGGAATTAATTAAGTGATAGATTGGTGAAATGGATATCGGTTGTGATTATGTTTTCATGGAATTTAATATGGGATACCTAGGGTGTGATGAAGACCGAGATGGCTTCTACTATTGTTTTCTAAAGGACCTTGTGAACCATCCAAGAAGAAGACTATGTGAGATCTTGTTTTTTGATGGTCTATTTGAGCCTTAGAAGAAGAATACTGCATAAGATTCTATTTATTTTTCAAAGGACCATGTGAGAATTTGAGGGGAAATACCAAGAGAGATTTTCCATTCTTCTTAGGAATCATTTTTGCTTCACTTCATATTACTCATTGCAGACCCTTGAGGTTAGTACCCATAGTGTACATTAATAATGCATATGATATTTAAATGTTTTATTTTTTTGATAAAGGACATAAGAACTATGATAATTAATGTTAACATGAAAATTTAGATTTTTTATATCCCTTGGGAATGGTCTAGACTCTAGAGAGGGTCGAATCCAGTATTGTGGATTGGGAGTCCATGGGAACCTTGGAGAAATTGAGGTTAAAAAAAGAGTAAGTGAATAAATGTAAATTTATTACTTTATTACATTATTTATTCTTTATTCAACTACATACACATTTATTGACATAATAATTTTTTATGCCATAGGTGGTGGCCTACTAAGTTGTACTCACACATTTCTCAAGATGCTTGATTGTTACTTTAATAGACATTATTATTATAGGATAGGTTAAGGGAAAGGGCCCTAGATTATATTTTTTTATTTGGGATAGACCATGGATGTGGGAACCAGACATGGTTCGGGACTCGCTTGAGATTTGTATATGTCTTTAATTTTAGTTTCATTTTAGACACTTCGGAACATACTTCCAAATAGTATTTTTTTCCTTTCAGTAGAGTAATATATTTTTTGTTTTGGTAATCTCATGACATTCGTACTTTTTATGATAATATATTCTTCTCTAATTTCTTATTTACTTATTCTGGTGTTTTACTATGATAAATGACGGTATAGTCACCCCATAACTAACTTACAAGACCCTTTATGCTAGCCTTTAACCTCTAGAATATGGGGAGGCATTCATGAGGTCATGTGACTAACTAGCTCGGGGCACCATTACATGTCACCCAGTATGTGATGTTACATTTATAATGGTATGACCAATGGAAGAGAAATGGGTTTCATAAACAACTAGTATTCTTAATCATAAACCTTTCAAAGAATGATTATAAATGGTGTACTTGGATCATATACCTAGTAAAGAACAGTCTATATCAATGGATATCATCTTAGAAGGAGAAGTATTTTTAAATGTCACTTAAATAATTTTATAAGTGAAAAAATTTTCTTCACAAATCAATTTTTAAAACATAACAAATTTACAAAATCTGTGTCTTCCAAAAACCACATTGGAAAACATATGAAATAATAATTAAAAATAATTAAAAAATTCTTCAACAAAATAACTCTTTATATTTAAAACAATTTTTATAATATAAAAAAATTATAACATTTTACATTGAAAATAGGTCTGAGAACATATAAATGAATCTTTCAAATCATTAATATTCTTTTCTTCAAAAATAACATTTGAAAGTGTATAAACGAATATTTGAATATAATTTCAAAAATATTTTAACACATAAAAATAATATCAAAATCATTTTCCTTTTTTAAAATAACATTTAATAACATTTATGTAAATACTTTTAGGAAACATGATTTTTCAATATAATTGATTTTCCACTAAAGAAAGAAATAAGTTGGAATTTTATTAAAAAAATCATAATTATATTCAGTTATAAATAGTGGGAAAATGGTAAAATAAATTGAATATATAATGAATTTTCTTAGGGTAATAAAATTCATGATATTAATTGAGACATAGATCATAATATTTCATAAATGGAAGCGTAATTATGAACAATTGTGATAAATTATTAGATTTTAAAAGTAAACTATATCAACTTTAGTAACATTGAATCATGATCCTCATTAAATAATAAACTTAAATGAAGTATAAAATATCTTCAAAATAAGGATATTCAAGATAAAAAATTTAAAAAATAATTATATACATCACATAAAATAATGTTGGTTCAAAACATAACATGTGTCTTAAAGAATTAAATTAGAGGAAAAAATACCTTAGAAATTTGTAACTTTTGAACTGTGAAACCCATTAAAGAGACATCATTAAATAGATATATAAATAAACATATATTTAATAATATTTAACACATAAAATGTTCATGGGAAGTATATACACCTCACAAAACAAACGAGTGGTGAATATGAAATAAGCCTCGCAGAAATAAAAGTGAGAATATAAATCCTCTTAAAACATGAGAAGAAATTGAATCATAAAATTCATAAAATAATATATTAAAATGAAACATTTAAAAATATTGATTAAAATAAATTCATTATATCTAATGTAATAATATAGTATATACACCACACAATATGAATATGTGGTGAATATAGTATATATTAGACAAAAGTAAAAGTGATATTAGAAAACCCTTACCCTCGGTATAGAATTTATTCATACATGTTCAAACCTCATATATAATAAATATAAGTTTATTGTAAATATAAAAAATAAAAATGTTCTTATATAACATACCATATATTATTGAATAATGACTTTATATTACAAGTTTATTTACAATTTCATGTTAAAGTTATGTTTCAGGTAATAACTTCTCTATTTTTTGAATATGTTTTCAATTGTTATTCTCAATCCTCTTACTGAGTTCATTATTTAACTATTATTATTTATGTAAAAATTAATTAAATATCATATATATTGCCAAAATAAGTATTCTTAATAATATATATATATATATATATGAAAATGAATACACCATTCCTGGAGAAGGTAGGCCATTTGTACCCATTAACGTTGTTTCTGTTTTCGGTTGTATTAAAAGAACGTAAGTAGATGAATTATATGTATATATATTGTCATTATATTTTCATTAATAAGTCTTACATATCATATATTTTTTATAAACCCATCCTTAATACATTCGTTTTTAAGTGTGAATGAATCGAAACTCTTTGGGGAGGTGATAGTCCACGCATCCACAAACGAAGTTATCATATTGCAAAAAATGGAAATCTTGAAGGTAAATAATATACAGTAATTCCATATTAAAAAATAAATCATATATATCATATATATCATATAAAAATAATATGTATATCATTATCCCCAACCTTGAAAGGTGGTAATGGGATAACAAATGACATCAGTTCAGGAGTTCATAGTCCATCGTATACACAAACGATGATTGCATATCCCATTTGATAGAATTGTGTGTGAGTGAAGGTCATAATGTTAAAATAAAAAAATTAAATATATTTAGGATAATTATTTTTTTATATAATCATTTTATAAGAATAATTTATAGGGTGAATAATAAAATAAAATAAATGTTCTTGTTGAATCATGTTACCTCTTCTTTGAGTAACGCCTTTTGGTTTCCACCAAGGGATTAATTGGTTGGATTTATGCACAAATTGGGGAATCTAGGATGAACATAGAAATTTTTTTCATATTTTTTGCGTAGTTTTTGGATGATAAAAAGTTCATTACATGTGTTAATAATTGAAGGGTTTGAGTTCTATTTTATAGTGGAGAAGTGACACTCTTGTTAATATAAATCAGTAAAAACTATTGAGAAGTTTCCTTTTCATCATTCGCACAAAATAATGGTTGATTTTTAATAAATATAATTTTAGAGTCTATATATGGTCATAAAATATCTTTTGGACATGTTTCTAGGTTATTTTCCCCATATGATAATGTTTTACCACCAAGTAAAATCATTTTTAGCTTAATCACTGTAATTAATTTTAATTAATTTAGATAATATTTTTTGTCAAAAATTAATTATTAAGTATTATAAATTATAAATATGTTTGAATCCAAATAAAGAATCCATTTTTAACAAATCTTAAACACATAAGTGGCATAGAATAATTTTTAAAAAAAATCCTGCAAATGGGATGAAACAATGGGATTTTAAAGTGAAAATGTTCAAAAGATTGAATTTTATTTATATTTATTTTCAATTTGAAATAACTTCCATTGATTAAAAATGTATTAATATATTTAAAATTTATCTAAATATACCTTAAGACTAATTTAAAATATATTTTACCTATATAAATAATTTATATTAAAAAGGAGTTTTCAATTAAAATTCATTATTTTACACTATTCATCAAAAAATTATTCTTAGAAGAATAAAAAAATTAACCCAAAGTAGATTTTTATATTACACAATTAAAAATAAAGTTTACTTATTAAAATAAT
Source organism: Viscum album (assembly GCA_963277665.1). Classification (NCBI taxonomy): domain Eukaryota; kingdom Viridiplantae; phylum Streptophyta; class Magnoliopsida; order Santalales; family Viscaceae; genus Viscum; species Viscum album. Next base: position 70,098,956 of record OY728156.1, on the reverse strand, counting down.
TTTAATAAAGTTTTCAAAATGTATATTTAAAAAGTTTCACCATAAAAATGTAGTAAAACTACTAATTAGAAAATTTCAACTTTTTTTCATATAACTAGATTTATTCCTACAGAATAAAAATAAAATCTATTGGGTGAGTTTCAAAACAAATTACTGAATATATAATATATAAATTTAAATAAATCTTTTCATCAAAAGTGGATTATTTTATTTTGAAAAAATTTTGTTTGTACATTGAAAATTAACTTTCCTAGAAATGTATTTTATTTATTTTCTATTATTTCTTACATTCATTTATAACCAATTTATAACAAAATTATTCATTTTATATAGATTTTTATTTCATATTTTTACATTTTATTTAATATTATTTTTAACTTTCATTCTAATGGATAGGTGTTAACAATAATAATAGTTTAATAACAATATTAATAGTTTATCTTAGATAGGTAAAAATCAATATTGTGTGTAATGAAAGCTATCGAAGTAACTTTACATTGCCGGTTACACAAGACAACTATAGTTTTGTGTGTACTGTAACAAAATCTATGTGTTTTGTGCAGTGAAAGATAAACATGGTGTTGTGGGAATGTAAGAAAAAAATAGAGCTTTTATATAACACATGTTATATTTAGTGTTGTGTGAAATGTCGAGTATTGAAAAGTTTAATTTAATTAGAAAATAAATTTCACAAAATATAAGTGTGTTTCATTATACCACCATTAAAATGAATTTTTTCATCTATATTTATCTAGTTATCATCTGATTAAAACTTTAATGTTTCTTTCATTGAAACCTTCATCGTAAAAATGAATACTAAAACTTCCATTACAAAGGGAATGTTTGAACCATAAAGGTTTCCCAAAGTAACTCAAAACTGTTTTTATAGGAGAACATTGCTTGAGAGTGAATTATGTACATGGTATAATAGAATAAATAATTATAGTATTTGATTATGACCATTGATCTCCAGTAAGATAATGATAAATGGAATGTTAAGGGCCTCCAAATCATAAATCTATGATGATTTATATCACTATCAGTTCAGTAAAATTGAAGATACATGGAAAATATTTGTCAATATCCTTTACCATGAGTTAATGAATTATTTTACTATCTAATAAAAAATGATCTGTACTTACTTTATTTTCTTACTTTACATATGTTCAATCTCACCATTTGGATTTTTCATGCTTTATTTCCACTTCATATCTTACTCCAAGAAATGAAGGTGAGTATTTCATTCTTGAGGTACTAATAGATCATATCGAATAATGATAATTAATTCCATATATATCTTGTTAAAATCCTAGAAAAAATGGTTAAAACAGGTTATCTAATATTCATAAATCATCATATGGTGAGATAATACATTAATCTCACAAACTTTATCCAAAGTTTTACATATTTTATCCATAAATGGATAAAACTATAACCCTTCTGAAAGATGAAAAGTCTAAAACATTAAAAAATCAAAAAAATTCTCAAAATCTGGTTAAAATTTATCCCTTTTATATCATAAAGTATATCTTGGTTTTCCCATAGAAAACATGTGAATACCTTCATCATGTATTTTTATGAAGCATGGTAATAAAATGAATTACCATAAAACCATATTTAAAACATACAATATTCCTCGTTCCATACATTGTACACAAATTTTTGAATATATTTATTAAATAAAAAAATGGTGTAAACTTTTTCAATGATAACATAAACTACTTTTTCAAAAACACCTTTATCAGTTCCAAGGTAATCAATACTATCCAATCAATATTACCCATATAAATCATTAATTTATCCAAACTATATATCATTTTTAAACTTCTAGAACATATTCAAGGATACCCTTTGTTGATTACAATATCACCTTCCCCTTTAATCACCATTCTAGCTCATTAACAACATTTATTATATTTTTTAAAATCCTCAATGAATACATACTTGAGGATTAATATAACATAATTTATGAATTCTAATAGTGATCACTAAAATCAACCCGATTTATTCTTAAACCATTAACTATGATTCGTCATCTTATTCCTTAATACCAATTTCCTAAAATATTAAATATTCATCATTAGAACTATATTAAATCATTCTAATAAAGAATACTATTGTAAAAGAACATAACTTTCAAATTTCATTTACAAACTCTTGATGTTTAGTGATATTACACATACTTGTACCACATTCTCGATTATCATCAAGATATTTCCACTTAAGACATTGATTTTCATAATGAACATAATTTAAAAATCTAAAACATTCAATTTTAACCTAGTTTATTATAGTTCCCACCATTGACAAGAACCATAAAGCATAGTGTGAGCGAAACTTATCATTATGGAAAACCACTTAATCATGAAAATCACATATAGAATGACCGAATAATGAAACATAATTATTTAATATATTGTACCTTATTTATATCTTAAGTTATTAATATTTATCATCTATATAAAATATTTATAATGGTTTATAAATATTTTGTGAGTTCCAAAAGAACAACTCTCAGGAGTGTCAAACCCGGTATGCATCGAGGGCCACTATCAGGCACTAGTTCTCGATCGAGTATGTATCAATATGGTGTTTTTTGGTTTGTTACCCCTATCTACATATTTTGTAGTGACACATACAGTTGTAGTATCCATAAAGGCATTTAATTTGTTAGAAACCTCTCTTTCAATCCTTTACCAAAATTTCAGGATATTTTCCTATATTTTAACCCATCCTTAGACTTGTCATTATATACATCCCTATAAATAAACTTTGAAATATACCTAGTATAATCAATAAAGTTTTCTCATCTTAGTTAATAAATATTGTCTAAAAATATCCTTCGATGCCAACAAAGTGACCCATTCTTAACATACATGGATATTACATCATTTTACATGATTAATTATCATATTACAAAAGAAAATCCAGGAAGACCATAATAGATTATTGTCTTTGGAAACATAGAACATATTCCTCTAATTTGGTGAAAAATATTCAATATTTTTTGTAATTATCTTAACCATTATTAATCCTCCTTATAGCTTTTATTTATAACCTTTTGAAATGAAACATAAAAATGGGCGACCTGGTATGTTCACTAAGGGTAAAGAAGGGAGATATGTATTCATAACATGAACAAGAGTATAAGGGTATTAGAACATGAAAATAAAATTTGAGGATCATTCCCCTCATGTAAAATATCATATACATGTGTCATGGAATAATTATTTAAAGTTCATAAGACATTAATCATAAGGTAATCAATAGAATAATTTATTAAAGCACAATATAGGGAAAACACATGGAATTTTTCTAGAAATGTAAAAATATAAAATGGATTTTTTATTAGTAAATGATTACATACAAGAATATCTTATTATTATGGGTTCACTCCCCAAACCATATTAGTAGTCATGATTCACTATTAAGACCATTTTAGTGGACAAAGTCCCTAACTAAACTAGGTTCACTCCCCATTCTATCTATGCATTACTAAAACAGTTCCACTTCTCATTCGATCACGGTAAAAATAAAATGAGTTCACTCCTTATTCCAATCCTACTTTACGAAAACAAGATTACTCCTCGTTCCAGCCCTATATGGGTAAATTGGGTTCACTTCCCATTCCATTTATTTCAGACTAAACCATGTCCACTCCTCATTCTAGCCTTTTTTATCTTATTAGATGTAAATAATTACCTAATTCATTAGAGGGACATATAGGTCTCATCCGTCTCATAATTAAAACATACATACATATGACACAAGATAATAAAAAATTCCTCATATTATGACCCATAACGATATATGGTTTTTATACACATCAAATCATAACCCATGACATGAAATCGGTATCTTAAACATTTTATCAAATCATTTCCTATGTAAAAGGGACATGTTTCATAATAATAGAATAAACCATTATAGAAATTAGGTTTTATAAGACATTTATAATGGTATAACCCATGGAATAGAAACAAGTTTCGTAAAAAACATTTCATATTAATCATAAAAAATTTAAATAAGGAATTATAATGGTTTTCTTTAATCATATCCCTAGTAAAGAATAAACTATATCAAAGGATATGATCCAAGATGGAGATGTATTTTCAAATATCACATGGATAACTTCTTAAGGGAAAATAACCATTCATTGAAAGACAATTTTCAAAACATAAAACCTTTTAAAAATAATTTTATTTGAAAACAACTTTGTTAAACTTATTAATTAATCTTTAAACATAATTTACAAAATTCCTTGAGTAATAAATACCATTCAAATTAAAATACTCATTTTATAAAAAAAATCTTAAAACCTTTTCTTTTAAAATCGGTTTGAAAAATTATAAAATAATATTTTAAATCATGAAAATTATTTTCATTGAAAAGGATATTTTAAAACACATAAAGGGATTTTTAAAATAATTTATTTTTTTATAACCTAAAATATTTTGAAAATCATTTTCCTTATAAATGATTTCAATATATCAAATAAAATTTTTTTAAAAACATTTTTAGAATACACGGGCTTTGAAAAAAATGTTTTTTGATTGATGAGATAAATATGGTCATATTTTTATAAAAAAGATTTATTATTTATCCTAAGTACTGATAATTGGAAAATTGGTACCATTAGTTTAAGATGTAATTAAAAACAATAGGAGAAGAAATTTCATGTGAATTCTCAAGACATTGATCAAAATATTTGATCAATAGAAGAATAATCATAATCAATCCCAATATATGATAATATTTTATTTATAAAATGATTCATTTTTTGTAACTTTTGATAATGTTCCCCATTAAATAATAAAATTAAATTAAGCTTAAAATATTATTAAATGAAGGATATTCATGATACAATATTTCCAGAGGGGTTATATAGTCCTCAAAAAATAATTTTTTGCACCAAAAATCATGTTATTGAGGGAATGAAAAATTTCATGGTAGGTTCTAAGTGAATCCATACCAAAATAGCCTTAGAATTAATCCTAACATCATCCAAGGGGTATATTTTATGAAGCTATGCCATGATGATCTCTGGGCTCCATGACCATAAAGAATTATGATGGTGTCCTCACGAGTCCGACGAAGCCCGCACTAACGTATCATCTTTATGGCACCATTTTGCATCACGATCATCCTCATGAGCCCCTCATGTCCAGGACCATGTAAATATTTATGTTGTATTCATGACTCTGACAAAGCCAGAACAAATGTATAAGCTTTATGTCTTCCTTTAACTTTGCGGCCTCCTTTTACTTCACGGTCTGCCCCACGAGCCCCTCACCCCCTCTCATGCACGAACATATTCCGCTTCGTAGAATCGTCTTTTATTTGTGGGGAGCACCAAAATAACAAAAACCCTACATTACATATAAATAAAAGACTCACCCCCACCTTTCTTATAACCACTGCTACTCTGACTTTTCACCATATAACCTCCCATTTCAAGAAGACCGAGATAATTGAAAACCCCAAAGAAATATAGACCACCCAATGTACTTGAGTATCATGAACCACTCTTGGATATGTGATTCATAGACCCTACATATAGGTATTACCTTCAAGAATTCCTCCATCCTTCATGAAGGAGGGATCCCCTCAGGTCGCTCAAGGCTCTGCGAATCATTAATCCTTCACAGAGAACTCTCCCAAAAATGATTTCTTTGCTAAGGTGAATCTGTGATCTTATGAATTCTTATCTTCATAAATAAACATTCCTTCATGAAGCCTAATTCTTTATCAAATCATCTTTCCTTAATGAAGAACCTTTTATACATGAAACACCATTCAATTTTGAAGTACCCTTCCTTCGTGAAGCTTCTTTCCATCCTGAATCTCCTCTTATCGAGCCCCCTTGCATCGTGAACCCCATTACCGCACAACCCTCCTAGCTTATGAGAAGTGATTTCTATGTCCCACATGAAGTTTTCTTTATTTCATTTCCCTACATTCTTATTCATTTCATAGGTATGATAACAGGAATTTCATCTAAAAATAGCTACACTAACGTGTGACCCCTCGATTGACCACACCTCAACATCACTCCCATCAGTAATTTCTTGTGCCATACCTTCCCCAATTGTGGGTTGTTAAAAGTTATGTATGTACATGGGATGAGGAGTGAGTTCTCATAATATGATTTGTAGGATGTTAAACTTCCAAGAACCCACATCCTCAACACATTATTTTAAACTATAATTTTCCACATGAATGAAATGTCTGAGTAGATCATAGATGGGATGGTATAAGGAATATTTATCTTCCCCCCTTCTCAATCCACTCTCTCCCTCTCTTCCTTTTTGAATTGTCTCCATGTGCACATTGAAAAGTCTCCATGTTATCCTTGAACCACCTGATTGCGCTTCCCTCTAAGAGTAAGTCCTAATCCCCATTTCCATGGTATGTTAGCAATTCATATTCTCCACACCATCCCTAATGGCCTCACCTTTCAGGACAAAATCATCATGTCTTCTTATACCTATTTTTTCACACACCAAGCATAGATCATGTGTGATTTGAGTAAATATGGACCATGAAATCATATTTGGGTTCTCAACCTTGGATAAACCCCATCATGGATTTGGGCTACTACCCATGTATAAACCCCCTGCCCATCTACCAAACTATATGGATGTTGACCCCTATCTTCTAAATAGGGTTAGTAGGAAGCCTCTCTAAGGTTCAATCCCCCCACTCTCTAAAACCCACATGTCTTGACTGTTTCACATCGGCTCACTTGTCCCGCATGATTTTAAATTGCACCCTCTGAACTACATGGGGTTTTATCCCTTTTTGGTATGTATAAAGCCACGTTGAGGTTCAATACCAACCAATAGAAAAATATGGTTCTCCTCTCTAGGGATATACCCTCCTGATGTGACATCTTCCCTTTTTGGGACACATCTTTCATATCCACCCCATGAGTTGTCTTGATCTACGCACCTAGCCACTAACCATGCATAAGCCTCACACATCACCATAATCCTCCAAACAAGAGTGGCCCTCTTGTGAAGGGACGCTAACCACACATAATCCCCACACTTCACCATACTCATCCAACTAAGAGTACCCATCTTGAGAAGGGCCACTAACCACGTATAATCCCCTGGAACATCTTCGGGTCATTGTTATTTGTGTTCACTCTACTTTTATGCTCCCATTATGAACTACGTGGAATTTAATTATCAACCACTAGAATTCATAAGAACCCTCCCTGAGTTTCAAAACCATCACCCATCTCCCATCATAATCACTCCTTCGAGCCTTGGTATTTTTGAAAGATCATGTCTCATACTGGGGGGTTCTCCTTACTTTGAGTACTTACCCATGCACTCTATTCCCATAGGTCACCTCGTTAAGTGTCCCATAACCCCACCTAATTATGTGGAATTTGATTCCCAGCCATTGGGATATGTATGAATCCCCCCTGAGGTTCAACCCCAGCACTATCACCTTCACATCATCTCCACCTCATTCATTTCACTCACTTCACCCAATCGATCTTCATCTATCCTGATTCTTATCGGGGCATCCAAATCCTGGTCGGATCACGCCATTCATATAGTATTTTAACCATGCATAATCCTCTTCCATCACATTTATCTTTGTAGCACCCGAGAAGCTAACCATGAATATGCCCCACACATCATACCAATCCAAACAAGAATGACCCTCTTGTGAAGGACAACTAGCCATGTGTAATCCCAAAATCACCCCTTAAAACAATATGAATTTTGATACTTTCCTTATAAAAAAGGTACATTTAAAGCCACTTTTGGTTTCAATCCATTCCAATAGTAAACCTAGGCATCCCATTATTTGGGATCACTTTCTGGATCCATATTTTGTGATGTCCAGATCTACCTTCATGGTGTGAAACCTTCCCTTTTTGGAAACCCCATCCCAGGTCCATCCATACTATGAATTTGGATCCATATCTATGGTAAACCAACTAGATTATCCATTCTAGGTATATACATATCATATCCACTCTCATCAGTGTTCTGATCGGTTTGATCAGTCTTCACTAGAAGTTAAACTCGCAACATACCCCATGCTAAATATGGGAATCCATGGAAAACCTCATAGAGATTCCTACAGTATAGGATACACCTAAATTAACATGGAATTCCTTGGGCTACACTACCCTCAAGAATCCCTCTAGTAAGGGATAACTTAAGTGTTCCAATGTTCCAATGTCAAGACATTTTAGTGAGTCCCAACATGACTACTCTCCTAACCATATGTTACTACACTGACATGACCCTTTATAATGTCCTGATAGAAGTATCATAATTAATTGGAATCCACAAAGAGAAGGAACCATTGTGTGTTTTACAAACATTTTATTAATCTCTAAGGGATACCCAGATATGGAGACATGTTCCAAGGAAGAATCAATAGAAGGAGGAACTGAAATCCCATCATCATGTTTCGATTAAAGAGGAAACATCATTGAAGTAATGATAAATCCCACTCACCTTTGGAAAGCTGGAATACAGGTTATAGTGAACTGCCAGTGAGAATCAACATGTCTTAGGTGATGTGCCCTGATGGAAATTGTTGGAAATAGAAATGGTGAACCCGATGTGATTCTTTTCTCTTTCTCCCTCTAAGATTAATAGTGTAAGAGACTTCAACAGATATGATTGTTACCAGATCCAACTATCTGGAACATGGTCTCTCTAAGAAAATAGTGGTCCTGGTATAGAACATATAAGAAGTTGGTGTAATTAATCATTGGGAATTATAATCTGTGATATTGTCAGCTTCGATCTCTGTATATGTTCATGGAAGACTGAATGGAACTAGGGAACTGGGAAATGATATCCTATTATCCCAACTGATAGCTGAATATTACTATTTTTCAAGACATTGGCTATAAGAAACCAGTCACCTCCCACCCATAGATACAGGGGAAGGGGTAATGCTAATGTGACAATCCTGCATGGCTCCACCTCCTCAATGATGTCGTCCACAACCACAACAACTAAGCGCTCACACCCTTTCTCGCCATTCGAGATCATCCAGAGTAGGTTGATAGATAATCTTATAAAATGGTACAAATAGAAGGGGTCATCCCTATAGGGTATATGGCCCGCTATGATATTGAGTCTTTTGTGCCTCTATGTCACTACTTCCCCCAAGGTTCATGTAGGGAGACACTTATCCCCACTCCAACATTGAACTATTTTAGGATCCTCTCTCCAAAATGCTCCCATGATTCACTCCACTTTTTTAATGAGGTAATGGATGTCAGATTCAGCCTGATAATAACAACCACCTAGAAGCCGCGAAGGAGGGATCCCTCTAGGACATGTCATAACTAGCATCTTCTGGTCCCCTAGGATGATGAGTAGGTGGTTTATGCCCCTTCTCCACTGGCCCCAGTCTGGCAGACCCAACATCAACGTTAGGTACATGCTCTAAAAGATTCCTACTAGGGGTTTCATCTTCTATAGATTTAGTGTATAATTCCAACACTAACACATATTATCAGTTATATACTATTATAGAGAATGGGAAATTCCATGTCCGATCAGGATTGGGACCCCAGCCACCCCATGTGTAGGCTGAGCTAAAGCTTTCAGTCGCCGATATGATCAGAAGTTGTCTTGAGCGAACCTGTGATAATGAGATTCAGTATTGAGGTCCTCCTCATACCGTCATTGTCCATAGTGGATGTCCTCCCTACTCTCTAACCTGGTTTGGAGGACCTTCCCATGCCACATACATTGGACAAATTATAGGTCCTCCCCACTCCAGCATCAACCCGCACATAATTTTACCACATGCCCATGATCGCAGATAAGAAGATTTTCCCCCTATATTAGGTTATCAATTTTAAGGCCCTCCTTGTGTCACCACCATCTCCAATGGGGGTCCTCCCCATAGGATCATTGACTTGAGTGATGTTACTCCTTTCTCCTTAACCCACCAGTATAGAGTTCATCCCCATGTTTTCACTAGCTTCACTAGAGTTCCTCCCATATCCAGCAATCATCCAAGCAGAGGCTCTCCCCTCTTCATCAATGACTGGTCCATAGGTCCTCCCTATGTTCAATTAGACCAGTACAAAGGCCCTCCTCATTCTATAACTACCATCCATCATGGAGGTCCTCCTCGTGCCATAGACGTCTAGAATAAAGGTCCTCCTGATGTTATTTCCAACTCCAGTTGAGGTCCTCCGCTGTCTTGAACTACCTACCATGGAGGTCCTACTAGCATGACCTGAAACACACACGGAGGACCTCCCCATGTTCCATTAAACATATGCTCGGGTTCTCCTCACAACCCAGCTCACCATAAAGGAGGTCCTCCCCGCACCAGCATCATCCCTCATGATGGTTCCCCTTATGTCTATCCTACCCTCAAGAACCATCCTAGGGCAAGACAGAAAACTTTCATCGCCAAAGTTATAATCCTACGAAGCTCTATGTAGGTAGATTCACTTTGATGGTACCTCATAGATCCCCTCCTATAGGAAACTAGATAATTCTAGAATCAATAGAGTAGGCATGGGAATTGTGTTCATCACACCTTTAAAGGTTGTTTTCCCTATTCAATCTTGTTTTCCGAAGGATTCACTGACAAAGAGGTAGTTTATAATGAATTTATCACTAGTCTTGAGATGTCCCTCGAGATTGATGTTGTCTAAATTCATGAGAAGGTGGACTCAGTGATGGTCATCAAGAAGATAAATGGTGACTATGTCATCATAAATCCTAAACTTGTTCCCCTATTAGAGTGCACTCTCTAGCTGATGGCCTGATTCCATTCATATCCAGAAATCACTCATGTCATCGGTCATAGAATAGTTGATTTTATGACTGGTCTAGCCTTTCTATGTCTCTCGTAGATCTTGGCTAGAATGATTTGATTATTCGTATGGAACAGCGAAGGGTCATCACTCTCGTTACTCCATACAATGATGATATTCAGTAGGTAAGCCACCATACCACTAATGATTCAACATAAGTACCCCCATGCCCCCCTGTTGTAAAATAATATACCCATGGTTGGATTACTCTTTTTTTGAGTACCTCCATCATGGAAATCTCTTGATAGATAGAGCCAAATGTGAGGGGATCCATCAGTGTGTAGTGTAGTTCACCCACGAGGGAGGTCCCAGTCTTGAAAAGATACTCTCCAAATGTAGGTTCAATGGATTTATCCTCTATTTGATTCAATGAGGCGATATTCCCCAGGTTATGTGGGAATTACATGCTTGTTTTTATGGGACTCATCATGCCAGGTTGAAATTCTCACACCAAATTTGATGGTTGGGATTCTTATGGCTCACTATGGTTCACAACTATATCAAGTTCCCCCAGATATTCCATGCTTGTCTAATCCATAAAAATATTTTGCATCATTTTCAAGAGCATCTCCATACTACTGAGTACTCTCGGTCCATTGTGATATGGGGACTCGATTTCATGGGACCATATCCACAAGAACTATCTTTCTAGTGTGGGTTCATTCTATGTTCCACAGATTTCTTCTCTAAGTGGTCAGAAGCGATTCCACTCATGGAATTCAAGGATTGTTTTATTATTGATTTCTTCAGTTCTAGCATCATCCATCAATTTGGAGACCCTCACATCGTCCTCACCAATAACGACACTAATTTCGGAGTATTTGAACTGAATAAATTGTACACCAAGTTAAATATCAAGTCCAACCATACTTCTCGCTACCATGAACATAAAAATGGGTAGATCAAGGAATTAATGAAACCCCTCTCTAATATTTTACAAAAATAAGGTTGGTCAAAACAAAAAAAAAGTTGTCTAGATAAACTTCCCAATACTCTCTGGGTTCATCAGAAAACAACTTGTAATTCCACCCAGGTGACCCCTTACTCACCGGTGTATAGAAAAAAGGTGGTCTCTCCCATATAGACATAGTTTGTATGACCCTATACAATTTTCAATGATCATCGGATGTGATACAAAGTAGCAGAAGTCCATCTAGATGATATAGAGGCCCTTGATTAAAACATGATCTGGGAATTGCACAATTTGGAGGGGCACCATAGTAAGATATATTTGTATTTCAATATGAATTTTTTTATCTAATCCATCCTCTAGTGTGACATGTTATTGTCTCTTGAGACTTTGATGCTACTTGGTTGGAATAATCCAAAGATGGAGCCCAAATGGGTGGGGCCTTTCATCATTCATGAGGTTTACCCCAATGGTGAATACTCCTTTATCTCCATGGATGGAGAGAACCATTCCTCCCACGAATGCCAAGATCTTGAAGTTTTACTTCACATGAGTTAGTTATTGTCTTGCATGATGATAAAAGGCAAGCTGTAAAGGTAGTTTTTTATGGTCTAATATATACAACCTTAAACTAAGGTCTCTTTTTTCCTATGAGATGATAAAATATGAACTAAAAACACAACACCTTATTCTATGAATTCTACATCCTAAAACTAATATCCCTTCTGTATGGGATACAAGATGTAAATTTTCCTTGCATTTTTGTTCTTACATGACGTTAAACTATCTTTTCATTTTTACTGTGTGACGTTAAACTGCAAGGCTCTTCAGAACTACATGTGTCTTGATTCTCAACCTTATGGGATATGTAGGAACTCCAGGTCATTTTTTCGGGTCTAACCAAAGGCTTCATAGATATCAAATTTCTTTCGTCCCCATGTCTTTAGTGTTTCTAGATTACATGGTATGAAATTAGACCTCTTCGGTCCTCATTCACATCAGGTTTATAACATCCACACCACACTTGCCTCCCCATCAAGGACCTCCACATGATTTAATCCTTACCTCATGATTTAAACTACATGGATCTTCCAAAAATATGTGTTTCTTGATTCATGACCATGTAGGATACATAGTAATGCCCATAAATTTTATCTCAAAACCCAGCCATAGAATCGTAGTTTCACCCATTTTTTCATTGGGCCTAAGCTTTCCTCGGGAGTGTGTGGTACAGTGTTGAGACCTCATTTATAATCATTTTCATTGGGTTTTTTATATATTCAACCTATACCCCATATGTTGGTATCTCCCCACATTATGGTTCAATTTCTATGTCCTTTAACTAAGATCACTTTCATACTCCTTCACAAAGTTAAATTGGATGGAAGTTTCCTAAAATACATTAAACTACATAGTATTTATGGTCCTTTTTCATGACCTTAAAAGGAAAGTATCAATGCATCATTCATGATGTTAAACTATTCTTTTATCCTTACCACATGATGTTAAACTACATGGAACTTTAAGAACCACATATGGATTGATTCCCATCATTGTGGGTTATGTAGAAATATTCAGACACTTTATCTTTGGGTGAAGTTCCTAGGTTTCATATGTTCATCCATCTTCAATCCTAGAGCCTGAGGTTTATCGTCAGAGAATGTGGTGTGGTATGAGACTTATTCGTCCCTTATTCACGTCAGGATTACAATAGTTTCGTCGTGTTCCTCCCTTTAGATCATTCTTTCTTCATGTCCTTAATGCATGACATTAAATTGTATGACATTAAAGAACTAAATTTTTCTTGATTATTGGATTCACACGATATGTAGGAATGCTGATAAATTTTTTTTTTTGGTTTAACCACTATGTTTTGAAAGTTCCTATATCTTTTTAGCCTCTTGACCTACAATTCATTCCTAGGAGTACATGGTGTGACAAAATACCTCTTTGGTTCTCATTAACATTGGGCTTAATGAATTCACACCATGTGTCTCCCTCAAAGATATCCCTTTTTATTTCAACCTTACCGCATGATTTTGTAGTTAAAAGAACTTAAAGAACTATGTATTGATTGATTTCCATCCTAATGGTATACATAGGAATGCCTAGAAATTTTTTTCTTTGGCTCCATCCTCAGTTTATTAACTATTTTTTCTCTTTCCACCACTCGTTTTCTTCTGTCACTTACCTTTAATTGAATCCCTCGACCTTTTTTATTCCCAATTAATGTTCTCATGTGTGATGTGTTGGGGGATTTAGAGTCTTGGATTCTATATGTATATTATTTAATTTTGTGTCCATTCCTTGTGTGTCCATTTATTTGGACCTCCATAATATTTCGTTCCTGAAGGGGCCCCCTAACATTACAGATTCTTGGCCTCATGGATAGCCTACCATCCTAGATCGATGTACCAGAAAATTTTGAATGATATTTTGAGACAGGATCTACATTTTAAATATGGTTAGTATCCAACCCTCATTTTTCTATCCCCCTTCTAGGTTTTATGATATGGATTTTGTATCTTGAATTTGTTCATCAGTTATCCCCAATCGTTACTCCACAACCATTATGTCCCAAATATCTGATATTGTGATTCACATCCCCTTCCACATACCTATGTGTGGGAGGAACTCCAAAAATCTCAGTGTTATCCCTATATGCACCTTTCTACATTGACTAGGAAGACCAGCATTGTCGATCCATCCTTGACTCCACACATCTGTTCCCCTTCAATGTTATTCCATTTTCAGAAAAGATATTTTCTTCCCCTTGCTCCCTAAATCATGCATGGCTCATGTGGACTTGGGGGGGCTTAGTAAGGGTTATGACTACAAGGAAGAATCATACCATCTATCGTTTCAAACCCTATGACCATAAACTAGGAGTCCAGGTCCCAAATTCCAAGCATTATTCATTTAAAAATTTTGTGTGTTCCCATAGAAATGTGTGATGTGGTGTGGATCTCTTTGGTCTTCATTCACATAAGGCTTCCTCATGGATCCACCTTACAAATCTCAACACCATATGGTACAAGCACTATAAACATAAACTAAGAACTTCAACATCCTTTTTACCTTACTACAAAATGCATAATAATTCTCATCTTTAATGTATGACATTAAACTATGCATCATCCAGATTGTATGATGTAAAACTACATAGAACTGCGATGTATTAACTCGATAAAACATTATCCCTTCGGAGCTGGATATATGACATGCCATCCCCAAGAACTACATATGAATTTATTCTCACCCCTGTGGGATACGTAGCGATGCTCGGACATCTTGAACATAGACCTAGTCATAGAATTATAACCCTTTTCACCCCCTATATACCAGGGTTTCATCACCAGGAATGTGTGGTGTGGTGTGGATATCTTTGTTCCGCATTCACGTTGGGTTATAGTAGTTTCACCATGCATGTTACTTTTGAAGAACCCCTCCCCTCTTCGTTCATACCACATGATGTTAAACTACACAAATCTCAAGAACCACATGTGTCTTGATTCCTATTTTAATGGGAAAGGTAGTGACACCAAGATAGTTTATCATTGGGACTTTCCATAGGCTCTCTAAAACCTTGTTCCCCTCATCCATAATCATACTCCAAGATCTATGACCTTAAACCATACATAGTCCATCTTAAGAAAACTATGTAACCCATGGGTACCCTTGGGTAATCATTCAGGATAGGGTTTACCTCTTTCATGTCACATGTGTATTCACCCTCAGGATGATCATTCCTCTATATGGTCCAAACTCTAAGACCTTAAACTAGAATCTATGGTCCGAACCCTATGACCATAAACTAATATTTTTAGTGTCCAATTTCGCACGATGGTAAACTATGTCACAACCCTGATTTTATTCATTTGAGAGGATGTCACCCCCTTTTCGCATGTTCTATCATCCAATCCATCTCTAAGAACTACATATGGATTTATTCCCATCCTTTTGGGATACATAGGAGCACTAAGACCTTTTGTCTTGGGTACAGTCACAAATCCTTTCTTCTTTCTATTCTCCCAACCTAGGTTCTTCTTAAAGGTACATGGTGTGATCAGGATCTCTTTTATTCTCATTAATTTCATGTTAACAACAATTTCACCATGTACATGCCTTGATAATGGACCGGGTCCCACCTGCAGATACATTCTTTTGTCATTTACATGACTCATGTGTGCTTTTATTTGGGCCTCCATCATCTTTAATGTCTGAAGGGATCCCTTAACAACACTGATGCTTGGCCTCATGGATCACCTATCATCTTGGTCTAACATCCTAGAATATTCTGAATGACATTTTGTGACAGGACCCACATTTCGAATATGGTTAGTGGGCAACCCGCATTTGTCTTTTCCCACTCCATGTTTTACAATGTAGAAGATTTATCTATAATTTTGTTCGTAGTTATCCCCCATTCTTACACCACCACCATTTTTTCCCAAGTATTGGATGTTGTGATTCATGTTTTCTTACCCTTCTGTTCTTATGAGTCTCCAACACCCCTAGTGTTGTTCCTCTTTGCATCCACGTGCGTCAAGTAGGAACATTTTTGGGGTTGAGATTTTTCCGCCCGACATTTCTATTTCACAATTGTAAACTCTCATGTGATGGGGAAGGAACAAATACACTTCTTTTTCCTCAAACTAGGCATGTATCACGTGGTATTAGGATTATAGGTAGTGTAATACCAACATTGAAAGTTGTAAAACCTTATGGTCTGAGTTCTATGAACCAAAACTAAGATCTCGTTCATCAAATCTGTATGATGTTAAACTATGTTTCCTAGTCCAGCATGAATTTCAAATATTGATTCCTAATGGCACGTTGTAAAAATGTATGGGTCGGTCCTATCATATGAGCTTGAACTAGGAAACCATCTTCCTGGATGCACGATGAAAAATTGAACATCACTGTGATGTTCTCACTTGAGAGGGTATCACCCTTGGAAGTTGTCACCACCATCCCACTTTTCAAGACCTACACCAGGATTGATTCCGATAGTGACTACCACACTTTTTATCATGGGATGATCACTCAAAAACACACACACATCAACAGAAAAAGAAAAAACAAGAAATATAAAATGTCCTCTCTTTTCTCAAGAACTACACATAGATTGATCTCCATTCCTATGGGATATGTAGTGACACCCATATCATTAATTTCAGGACCTGCAACAAAATTATTTCTCCTTTTATGTCGAATCACCTTCATTATTACCAAATGATATTAAAATGTACAAAATTCAAGAACTACGTGCAGATTGATTCCCATTATTATGGGATATGTAGTGATGCCCGAGCATTTCACCCTGGCCCCAGTCAAAGGTTCACGAACCTTTATGGTCCTTTGGCCCCAATCATTGTACAAACCCCGTGATCTTAAACTCGAAGTCATATTCCATATAACATGACTTTAAACTATTTCCCATGGTCTATGAATTAGGACCATAAACTATGTGAAACTTTCTAATCACGTGACATTAAACTACCGGACACATCATGATCACATGATGCAAAATTGTTCCATGCATCATCCTTATCATATGATGTTAAAAAATGTATTCATCATCTACACTATCATGATATAAATCTACAAATCATTCTAGACCCTCACCTGAGGGGTTATCTCTAATAGTGATGGTCATTCACTACATTTCTCATCTCGTTAGCTATCTTTTGAACATCTGAGATGATGCTCCCTCTGGAAGATAGGTTTGAGCATTATCTAGACCATTTCTCCACACAAATTGGATTTCTTCATGGTGGAATAATTTTCTTTATTTTTTCTTCATTTTAATCATTCCATAACACCACATCAATGCTTTGGACTCACTTTATTTTAATCCTCATCCTCTTTCACATTGAAAGTAACACCCTAATGACCCGGTCACATGCCGCTTTGGCTCACCTACTATTTAGGGACAATGTTCGAGAATACATAGGATGACATTTAGAGTTTGGCTCTGGGTTTTTGAATTCAGTCAGTGGTTGGCCCTCATTTGTTTGCCCACATTTTAGGCTAGTGGTATAGGTATTTCATTTTGAATATGGTAATCAGTCATCCCATATCATGATTTCCCAGGTAATGTGTTCTAAATTTTGGGTGTCGTGATTCATAATTTTCATTCCCCTATGATCGGATTGATCCCAATACCCCTTATGTTATACAACTAATGTGCTGGAGAACATTGGTAAAGGAATGTTGACTATTCTGGGGATCCTATTCTCTAGTCACAACCCCCCCACCCCCTCTCAGACCGAATACTCCGGGTTGTCTATAACCATATATTAAACCCTGAGTGTTTGATGATTGTATGGAGCTCAAATATCCAAAGTGGATAATTATGTGGCTTCCCCTTGTTTCTCACACCAGGTATGACCCGCATGATTTTATGGATTAATCAATGGTTGTTTCATGAATATGATAGAGATACAGTAATTCAAAAGAGAAATGAAATATATCCATGCACTCTGTTTTAATGATAAGTACATAAAAAAGGAACGTATGTTTCAGTATAGAAAAAATATAACCCTTGTAGATCTACTCCATCAAAGGAAAGCTTCAATTTTTTCACTCTCTAGTGCATAGATTCTTGGGTTTCCTTCCACTTTCTAATATCCTCTTCTTCATCAACAGTTGTAGAGTGAATCTCATAATCCTTAATCTGAGTTTGGACCCATTCAAATTGGTGTTCTTCCATTTGATGGTTCTCCTATGATAGCTGCTCCGGGGCTTCCGCCATTAGGTCCTTTAGTCATTCAATGAGCCTGGACTACTTATAAAGGATTGTGAAATTCCCTATAATCTTATCATTGAGGCATTAGATCAATTTCTCTACCTCAAGGATATTCTATATATTCTTTGACTACTTATGGAACCAAGAAATATTCAAGATCTGAATACTCACCCACATCTTCTCGGCAAGGTACTCTCAGATCTTCATGTGAAAATTCCACGCATCAGCCCCTCCAGCACATAGATCATGAAACCAAAGGATGAGTGAACCAATTTATCTGATCCACTTAGATTCTGGAACCTTTTTTAGAAAGAGATTGATTATATTTTGTGCTCGAATTTAGTTATTATGGTTATCCTTAGCTGCCTCATAATTAGATTTGTCCAGCTCAATAGGGTCAACCAACTCATACCCATGAAATGCATCTAGGAGATCAGAAATGTGATCTTATTTCAGGAATCACATCTGAAGAGTTGGGTTCCATGTCATATAATTGGTCGTCATCGATGTAACGCCCCGACCCTAGTTACCCAGAGTCGGTGCATTATTACATAACATTGGCATGATCACAAGAAAGATCAAATCTCGAAAGACCGATTGGTTTAGTAGCCTTGGAAACACTAGATATATTCATAAGTCTTACATTACATCGTAAAATGAAAAACTACTACAATAACATATTGTCTCCATAATCCACACTCATATCCCCACATAATATCCCTCCAGTTCATTCATAATTTACTTCTTCACTTCCTGGGAAAAATAAAACATAGAAAAGGGGTGAGCTCAAATGCCCAGTAAGGATAACAATATAGCGGAAACTTTCATAAATAAGAATAAACATTTAAGGCAATGTATAACTAAAACAAAAGCCTTTCAAACTTGAACTTTCAACATGGTATGGCATAAATAAAATGAAATAATGCCATTTACTTATTCACATGGATATTCTACTAATCGAATAATCACATGCAAAATCAATAACCACTTTCATAATGATGGAATGCATAATGCCAGACTATCATAACCACATATCCAAGGCCTCGTGCCAAGACTACAAATAAGATTTTGTCAAGGCCTTGTGCCAAGACACTAGTTTGTCCCATGAGACCTACCGATGCATCGAGGAGCTATAGCGGGTTCCACCCGTCACATATTAAGTCCAATGCATTCCCATATGAAAAGGTTTAAACATAACATAAACATTCGTATTAAAACTAGCATACGAAATGTCAATACTTTCACCATAAACTATGAATGATATAAAAATAGCACATCCATAGTCAAACATATCAAAAAACCTTCAATACAATATAGAAGTTTTGTATCATAATAAATCAACTTCAAATAAGATTAAAATCCATCAAAGGATGTTGACATAGATGAAATCAAAACTATTTGAGAGAAATATCTCCTTTTTTGAAATCATTTAAAAGTCACACATTTATAAAGGAAGTAATTAAAAAGAGATTTTTGAATCAAAGTGTCCCATACCACTTTGAAACTTTTGAAAGGAATTAAAATTTTTAAAAACATTCATGTCCATATAAATAAATCCTTAAAAACCATTTTCAAGACATTAATTAAAAAGATTTATAAAGATAAATCTTTAAAACATTTAAAATTCTGATTTTGATAAAGAGTACCTTTATGAAATTCTTAAATTATTCATTTTGAAATCATTTAAAAGTCACATAATTATAAAATAAAACATTTACTTTGAAAATATCCTTGTAAGATTATAAGGGAAGCTTTGACGATTTTATAACTGCGGTAAATAGCTGCACCTGCCGTATAAGTTTAAAAAAACATTTTTACCTTAAATTTGTCGAAAGGGTTAAAAAGGACCTTGTTTTGAAAATGATGGAAATATTCCTTTAAAAACACATAAGGGTATAAATGAATTTAACCCATATTCTTTGTAAATAGTAAAAATGTTTTGAAATACATTTCGAAGTAACATGGATGTGGATGATAAAGAAATCCTAGTAGATTATTACGTATAAACAACCTCGAATAATGAAGAGATTGTGAAATAAACCCTTACCTTGCACTTTTACTTGGATGGGGTAGGTTAACCTCCTGTATAATGGTGAAATAATTGTTATTAAATTATTCAATAATCATATACATTAATATGATATCATATATGATCTTTTAACATTGCTTTGTTAATAATATCTTAGAATTGTCGTCGTTTCGGGTGTTAACTTACTCGTTTTCTTTTATATGTTTTGTTACGTAAGACATGTTTGTAATGGATAGTTTGTATATTATTCATATCCAAAATTATATCAATTCCTTAAACATCATTTTTAAATCATCAAATGATAATTATACTTGATTGGATACGATGGAGAATGAATCGTATCACGTTCGTGGAGACGGTAGTCCGTACGTACGCACGAGCGACAATATCATTATTTTTTTATTAAAATAATATATAAATGGTTGTTATATAATATATACAGAATCATTAACATGTTATATTTATTATTTACATGAGTTACATATCATTATTATACCCATCCAAATAATATTAAATTGAATAACAATTACACCACGACGTGGAGACGGTAAGCCGTACGTACGCACGTATGGTGACATGTTATTCAAAGGGTGGATAGAATACTGAATATGGTTGTACCATATTTATAATAACATCACAGTATATATATGATACTGGAGTTATTATTTTACAATGGTAACAACAAAGTAAGAAGAAGTGGAAGAAGAAATGAACTTGAAAAGGGGTGGTGAAAACATTACCTCTTCTTCGGGTTCTTCCTTTTGATTTGATCAAAAGGGCTCCTTAGGATGGCTTTCTGATCAAACTACGGCCTCTAGGTTGTATTGAGAGATGTGGGGAGCTTATTTGGTCATGTTTTGGACGATCCAAGTGGCTTTAGAGGTGTGAGGAATGAGTAGAAGTGGTCTCCTTTTATAAGGGAGAGGAGGGGCTCTTTAGGAAAGAGTGAAAGTATTACTTTATAATATAATTATATTCGGTTTATAATGGTCCAAAAATCATTGAGGTCGAAGATAAGATGACTCATATTCCAAATAACATCAACCAATAAGAATTGGACAGGGTTTATATAATATTTTAATCATTATAATCTTATTTATTTAAATGATTTATTAATGAGGTAAACATTGCATCATTATTGTTTCATTAATAATTTAAATTATTTGATGTCTAAAAATTATAAATAAAATATAATTATGTAGGAAATCCTTTTATATTTCTAATTAATATTTATAATCTAAAATTCAACATGTATAACCCTATGTAAAAATTGTTCTTCTAAAATATGTAAGCTTATGCCATTTTTATTTTTATTTTAACTTTATTAATATAATGTGTCCCTACCACATACAAGTGGCTCCAAGGGGTCCCCAAATCGACCCAAGGATGCCAATGGTTGGGTATGTGTCCACCAATAAGGTTAGGACACGTTTTAGGGTAATTTTGTATTATTATAATATTATTTTTTAACCCTTATTTACCGGATTTACCCTTTAACCATGGTAAATAAAATATTTACCGCAGTAATTATTCAAAATGTGTAAAAATAAAAGTTACCTATTTAAATAATTTGGACATCCTGATTCCAAATATGGAATACATTTTTCAAAATTCAAAACACAGAAGTGGCAGAAATTAATTTAAAATTAATTCCCGCTGTCAAAACAAAAAGCGTGTTTTTAAGAGATAATAACTATCAAAAGATTGACACTTGTTTATGTTCGGTTTAATTGTTAAATTATTTCCAATGAACAAAATTATATTAAATGGTAAAAATATATTCCAAATATACTTTAAAACCACTCAAATTCACAATTTATCACTATTAATTATTTTGATTAAAAAAGTTGTTTTTAATTAAAATTTAGTAATTTTCACTATTCATCAAAATATGAAAGTTATCTGAAAAGTACCAAAATTTCACCTTAGGCTAAATTCGATATTCCGAATCCAAAAATGAAGTCCATTTTAAAATATAAAATATATATAAATTCAAAAAGTAGGTATTACTATTCATAATGGCTAGTTTGATTGGTTACGGTGTGTTAGAACTCGGTGTTGCGTACAACACACACTAGCGTACCGTGGAAGCTTGGGATGTTTCATTTTAAATTTTTGATGTCCCCATTTAGTCAAAAAGTTTAAAATATAGTATCTAAAAAGGGTTCACTATTAAAATTTGGTAAAAGTGAAATACTGAAAATGAATTTGTTCTTACATTATGTCTAAGAAACTCATAATATGGATTCTAAAATTATAAAGATTATATAAAGTTTAAAATTTAGTTAACACTATTCATAACCTCTTTTGAACATCTTGTTTGGTAAGTCATGGTGCGATTGAACTTGGTGTTGCGTGTAGTGAAAGTTATTGAATTATTTTGAAGAAATAACACACTACAAAATCTTGGGGTGTTACATTCTCCCCTCCTTCAATAAATTGCGTCCTCGCAATTTGAAATTGTTTTTCGAAAATAAAAGGTTGAAAATAGAAAATATCTTTGTGGGAAAACCCACATCAGAAATTGGGTTACTAAAATTTAATCTTAATATGAGGAAAAGAGAAATGAAAGGGTCACCACCAAATTATGATCTCGATTCGGAGAACATTGGTGGAAATTAGAGACATATAATTGGAGGAAAAATGTAAATATTTATAGGTAGTGATTGAGGTCATCAATCACAAACAAGTATAAAATTGAGGTCCTTGAACTCATCAATCTATGATGATTTGAAGTACCATCGGTTCAACAAAATATAGGGTATTGGGATAACACATTTTTGACGTTTCAAAATATCTTAGTTGAAATCCCACATCGAAAAATGAATTAATGAGGCCTCTATTTAAAATAAAGAGTGGAAAGTATGAAGATTACCGAAAATAACACATACTAGGGTTCCATGTAGGAAAATATGGATATGGAGGAGAAATCTAACCATCAATTATCTGATGGAGAGTGGTAGAGAACATGGCTATGAAAAGGCCAAAAATCCCAAAGCCATAAATTAGTGATGATTTAAGGTACCATCTAGGACAAAATTTTTGTTCTAAGTTCCTTTTATTGATGTTGAGGAATTTATTTATGAGATTGGATAAGATCATAAGGAGATATACTTACTTTATAATTAGAGTTTTATCCATTAATAAATTTCTACCACAAACTCATCTTTCACTCTAAAAGATAATAGAACGTAATTTTTTTTCTATTTATACTATTCGTACAGGGTTCCAAAATAAATGAATTTATAATTCATCTACCAGATCTTTTAAAAAAAACTACATTATTTAATCCAGGACATCTCATGGGCCAGTGGTAGGTGATACACCCTTTTCGCCCTTCGGTTGCGGGTTCAAGTCTCACAGCCTTGCCGGACGCGACGGGTTGCCGCCCGACCTCCAGGTTGTCCTTTTATGGTAATCCAAAAAAATCCAAACTAGAACTATCAAAAATACTTCTATTCAAACTCACATTCCAACATTTATAAGGAAGGTAAACATAATATAGATCCTTTTTACCCCGTAATAGCATATGAATACCTTCATCTTGTATTCTTTTAATACACTGAAACATCCTGAATTACCATATTCCTTATTGATTACATTCATGCTCCCATATTCCATATAGAATGATGGATATACTTCATCAATCAAAAAATGTTTTAAACCCCAAAAAAATGATGGAATATACAAATCATTAATCAGTTTCAAGGTAGTCAAGAATATCCAATATAATTTATCCAAATCAATCATGTATTATTCTAAAATCACTAACTCGGTATCAGAACCATATTATGGTTTATCTTTCTCTCAACCATATATTTTCCAAAAATTTATCCTGTTATTGAGTCACTTTTATTTGTTCCACACAATCTCAAGTCCTTAATGAAATAGTACTGCAGTACAATCCTTATATACTCCATAATCATTATAACAAGTACATTGTTGATACAACACTCAATTGACATAATCAACATAAGAACTCTAATCATTCCTCTTCATCTGTGGTAGTATCATAACTTGATTATTATCCAATAGCATCATTTGCGGCATAGTCTGATGACTGGAACATAGGTTCGCGTAGTGTCCAAACTCATTGCAAATGAAGCATTGTACATTTGAAACCATTTTCTTACCCTTGCAGTCACGTACTTTGTGCCCTTTTCCTCCACACTTATAACAAACTCCCATTCCTTTCAGGCAAGTTCCAGGGTGTTTCTTTCCACAGTTACCACATATGGGAAAATTCTTCTTTTCCCTCTTCCCTTTATCCATCTTTCTCTCTTCTATCCTTTTCTTCTCTTGCTTCCCTTCAAAGCCATAGGACTCAGTAAACTCTTTACTTATCTTATCAACACATGATATTATTTCATCATATGATGATAATACATGGGAGACTATTTCTCTTATAAATTCTCGCTTAAGACCATGAAAGATATGATCCTTCCTTCTCTTTGGATCATGTGAATTTCTGGAGTTCTCATTCCTTCTACTGGGCGCCATTTCTAAACAATGGAATACACTAGATCAGTTTATGAATCAAAATACATAATCCCATACTTATAAAACACTTAACATAAATTGAACTATTTATAGATATAATCCATAATCATAAAAATGTTTTCTTTGAGGAAGTATATACTCATAAACCCTTCATAATGATTTGTAAAGAAAATGAGAGTTATCCTAAGCATATCCCCCGGGAGTGTCGTAACCAAGAGTGCAGTAAGGACCGTTGTCGTGCACCAGTTCCCGTTCGAGTCTAGCTCAAAGCGGTGTTTCCAGGTTTTACCCCTAGGTACATCTGTGCCAGAGCCTCCTCTACCTTCTCGTATCCAGACAGGGATGTATTGCTCGGAAAACTCACAAAATCTCTACAATACCAAAATTCTAGGAAGTTCTTCTATACTAATCCTCAAAGTTCATCTTAGGTCTACGTGCTCTAATCAGAGTTTATCTAAATCTAGCTTCCAAGGTTTGTACTAAACTTCCTCTGATAACAACTGTAACGCCCCGACCCTAGTTACCCAGAGTCGGTGCATTATTACATAACATTGGCATGATCACAAGAAAGATCAAATCTCGAAAGACCGATTGGTTTAGTAGCCTTGGAAACACTATATATATTCATAAGTCTTACATTACATCGTAAAATGAAAAACTACTACAATAACATATTTTCTCCATAATCCACACTCATATCCCCACATAATATCCCTGCAGTTCATTCATAATTTACTTCTTCACTTCCTGGGAAAAATAAAACATAGAAAAGGGGTGAGCTCAAATGCCCAGTAAGGATAACAATATAGTGGAAACTTTCATAAATAAGAATAAACTTTTAAGGCAATGTATAACTAAAACAAAAGCCTTTCAAACTTGAACTTTCAACATGGTATGGCATAAATAAAATGAAATAATACCATTTACTTATTCACATGGATATTCTACTAATCAAATAATCACATGCAAAATCAATAACCACTTTCATAATGATGGAATGCATAATTCCAGACTATCATAACCACATAGACAAGGCCTCGTTCCAAGACTACAAATAAGATTTTGTCAAGGCCTTGTGCCAAGACACTAGTTTGTCCCATGAGACCTACCGATGCATCGAGGAGCTATAGCGGGCTCCACCCGTCACATATTAAGTCCAATGCATTCCCATATGAAAAGTTTTAAACATAACATAAACATTCATATTAAAACTAGCATACGAAATGTCAATACTTTCACCATAAACTATGGATGGTATAAAAATAGCACATCCATAGTCAAACATATCACAAAACCTTCAATACAATATAGAAGTTTTGTATCATAATAAATCAACTTCAAATAAGCTTAAAATCCATCAAAGGATGTTGACATAGATGAAATCAAAACTATTTTAGAGAAATATCTCCTTTTTTGAAATCATTTAAAAGTCACACATTTATAAAGGAAGTAATTAAAAAGAGATTTTTGAATCAAAGTGTCCCATACCACTTTGAAACTTTTGAAAGGAATTAAAATTTTTAAAAAAATTCATGTCCATATAAATAAATCCTTAAAAACCATTTTGAAGACATTAATTAAAAAGATTTGTAAAGATAAATCTTTAAAACATTTAAAATTCTGATTTTGATAAAGAGTACCTTTATGAAATTCTTAAATTATTCATTTTGAAATCATTTAAAAGTCACATAATTATAAAATAAAACATTTACTTTGAAAATATCCTTGTAAGCTTGTAAGGGAAGCTTTGACAATTTTATAACTGCGGTAAATAGCTGCACCTGCCGTATAAGTTTAAAAAAAACATTTTTACCTTAAATTTGTCGAAAGGGTTAAAAAGGACCTTGTTTTGAAAATGATGGAAATATTCCTTTAAAAACACATAAGGGTATAAATTAATTTAACCCATATTCTTTGTAAATAGTAAAAATGTTTTTAAATACATTTCGAAGTAACATGGATGTGGATGATAAAGAAATCCTAGTAGATTATTACGTATAAACAACCTCGAATAATGAAGAGATTGCGAAATAAACCCTTACCATGCACTTTTACTTGGATGGGGTAGGTTAACCTCCTGTATAATGGTGAAATAATTGTTATTAAATTATTCAATAATCATATACATTAATATGATATCATATATGATCTTTTAACATTGCTTTGTTAATAATATCTTAGAATTGTCGTCGTTTCGGGTGTTAACTTACTCGTTTTCTTTTATATGTTTTGTTACATAAGACATGTTTGTAATGGATAGTTTGTATATTATTCATATCCAAATGATATCAAGTCCTTAAACATCATTTTTAAATCATCAAATGATAATTATACTTGAATGGATACGATGGAGAATGAATCTTATCGCGTTCGTGGAGACGGTAGTCCGTACGTACGCACGAGCGACAATATCATTCTTTTGTTATTAAAATAATATATAAATGGTTGTTATATCATATATACATAATCATTAACATGTTATATTTATTATTTACATGAGTTACATATCATTATTATACCCATCCAAATAATATTAAATTGAATAACAATTACACCACGACGTGGAGACGGTAAGTCGTACGTACGCACGTATGGTGACATGTTATTCAAAGGGTGGATAGAATACTGAATATGGTTGTACCATATTTATAATAACATCACAGTATATATATGATACTGGATTTATTATTTTACAATGGCAACAACAAAGGAAGAAGAAGTGGAAGAAGAAATGAACTTGAAAAGAGGTGGTGAAAACATTACCTCTTCTTCGGGTTCTTCCTTTTGATTTGATCAAAATGGCTCCTTAGGTTGGCTTTGTGATCAAACTAAGGACTCTAGGTTGTAGTGAGGGATGTGGGGAGATTATTTGGGTAGGTTTTGGACGAGCCAAGTGGATTGAGAGGTGTGAGGAATGAGTAGAAGTGGTCTCCTTTTATAAGGGAGAGGAGGGGCTCTTTAGGAAAGAGTGAAAGTATTACTTTATAATATAATTATATTCGGTTTATAATGGTCCAAAAATCATTGAGGTCGAAGATAAGATGACTCATATTCTAAATAACATCAACCAATAAGAATTGGACAGGTTTTAGATAATATTTTAATCATTATAATCTTATTTATTTAAATGATTTATTAATGAGGTAAACATTGCATCATTATTGTGTCATTAATAATTTAAATTATTTGATGTCTAAAAATTATAAATAAAATATCATTATGTAGGAAATATTTTTAGATTTCTAATAAATATTTATAATCTAAAATTCAACATGCATAACCCTATGAAAAAAAATTTCTTCTAAAAGATGTAAGCTTATGCCATTTTTATTTTTATTTTAACTTTACTAATATAATGTGTCCCTACCACATACAAGTGGCTCCAAGGGGTCCCCAAATAGACCCAAGGATGCCCATGGTCGGGTATGTGTCCACCAATAAGGTTAGGACACGTTTTAGGGTAATTTTGTATTATTATAATATTATTTGTTAACCCTTATTTACCGGATTTACCCTTTAACCATGGTAAATAAAATATTTACCGTAGTAATTATTCAAAATGTGTAAAAATAAAAGTTACCTATTTAAATAATTTGGACATCCTGATTCCAAATATGGAATCCATTTTTCTAAATTCAAAACACAGAAGTGGCAGAAATTTATTTAAAATTAATTCCCGCTGTCAAAACAAAAAGCGTGTTTTTAAGAGATAATAACTATCAAAAGATTGACACTTGTTTATGTTCGGTTTAATTGTTAAATTATGTCCAATGACCAACATTATATTAAATGGTAAAAATATATTCCAAATATACTTTAAAACCACTCAAATTCACAATTTATCACTATTAATTATTTTGATTAAAAAGTTGTTTTTAATTAAAATTTAGTAATTTTCACTATTCATCAAAATATGAAAGTTATCCAAAAAGAACCAAAATTTCACCTTAGGCTAAATTCGATATTCCGAATCCAAAAATGAAGTCCATTTTAAAATATAAAATATATATAATTTCAAAAATTAGGTATTACTATTCATAATGGCTAGTTTGATTGGTTACGGTGTGTTAGAACTCGGTGTTGCGTACAACACACACTAGCGTACCGTGGAAGCTTGGGATGTTTCATTTTAAATTTTTGATGTCCCCATTTAGTCAAAAAGTTTAAAATATAGTATCTAAAAAGGGTTCACTATTAAAATTTGGTAAAAGTGAAATACTGAAAATGAATTTGTTCTTACATTATGTCTAAGAAACTCATAATATGGATTCTAAAATTATAAGGATTATATAATGTTTAAAATTTAGTTAACACTATTCATAACCTCTTTTGAACAGCTTGTTTGGTAAGTCATGGTTCGATTGAACTTGGTGTTGTGTGTAGTGAAAGTTATTGAATTATTTTGAAGAAATAACACACTATAAAATCTTGGGGTGTTATAATCGATGGATTCTATTTGAATAATTTTTGCATGAAAGATTCTTTGTTTTCCCCCTCCAATGACATAACTCATGATAAAAATTGGTCACATGTAAGGTACTATGTCGTGGATATTTTTGGATACTTCATTATATATGGTCTGAAATCCCTCTCATTAGAAGGGCCCCAGGTCCTCCGACCATCTTTCCTAAAAGAACGAACACCACTCTATTATTGTTCAAATAAGCGTTGTGTCATTCGTTTTGATTGAGCAAGCATCATGTGTGGTTCTGAGAGGCAGGAAAATTAGTGTGCTCATGATCCCACCTCTAGTTAGTCATTACTAGGATACTAGGGCATGGAATACCATATATTATTGTGGGTTCTAATAATTATGAGGAGACCACCCTTGCCTCCCCAGTTCAACTGGACTCTATAACTATTATTTGTTTGGATGTGAGTACAGGTTCTTGTTCATACACACATGTTTCCACACCTTCATCCATGTAAGTAGGGGCACCATAAAAAATATCCTTTCTCATTGTTAGATGTCAATTATAATAATGAATATACATGGGGATGAGTTTGCGCTTACTTCAAGAGATATAGTAAATCTACCAAGAGAAGCTTCATATGAGGTCATGATTTCACCTTCTTCTAGAGATCCTCCTATGGAAAATATTTCCTATCATATTTTTGAAGGTTCTCTCAACCTACCTCTTCCTCCTAGGATAAATCTGAGTTTTCAGATAGGGTTAAGTGCTCATCTTATTGATTCATTGACATCATTGGAAGGAAAATCATGTTCAAAAACACTCTTAATTTTTCATGGGTCGCACAGGGCCTCAGGAGTGCACTAGTTCCCCCAATACAATAAAAACTGTTCTACCCACAACAGGGGTCGTGTTGAAGCTACCTTTTTCTTTTCCAATTTCCCCCAGCTCCATCATGTACTTATTTAGGTTTTCCCATAGGCCATCGATGTCAAGAATCTATCTGCATGTGTCCCAGTGATTGGTGTTTGGGATCCTAATGAGGCACCTTGAGGAACCCCCTTTATGATTCCCCCCACTCTCGAGTCCTCCGGTTCAGATCTACTAGGCCTCGAATTGCTGCCTCCCATCCTTCACCTTCATTCAATGGTGGTGCGTGGTCTACATCCCTTAATTGTGTAGCCTCATCGCCATGATAAGTGTCATCATCACCCTCATGACATCCCCTTGCTACCACCCGACCCCAAATTCTAGGCATGGGGACCTTTGTATTGTTAGTACAGATTGATGGTTGCTTTTTCATATCACTTGAATAGGTAGCTTGCCATCTATTTTCATAGTCATGAATAAACCCAAATTTTGTGGTGGGTGGTGGAAGCTAATTCCACATCTTCTCATTTTCTTGCTTGAACATCGTCCAGAGCTGTCTCATCACGCATGGGTGGTCCTCATGATGTACCCCCAGATACACCTTCAAAGTCATCTTATACATGTATCTAAACTGTCTTGAAAATCAATGTGGAGTGTAGGGTTCCCATATCAATTCATAGTCCACCCACACAACCAACACCCCTCTACAAAATGACAGTATATATGATCACTTATTTATAGTATTTGATCCATCTTCATTGAATACTCTGGTTAGAAGAGGTAATGGGTTAAAAATGAATTGTTCTACTGATCCCATATTTATTAGCATGGGCCCTAGTCCTAGCTTCAGTAGTAAATTCCCCCCAATATTCAGGATTTCTAGTCGATAGTGTATCCCAGGTGAAGATATGGTATTGAGGTACTGCGAACCAACTTATTTGAAGTGGAATGGATGACACACACAAAATAACCACATCCCCTCACTGATATGCTGATGTAACTATTACATCTTCGCTACCACTAGGATACCTAGGTTTATACGTTTCCCAGAGGCCAACATCATCACAATGATGAAAGTGATCGGTTAAGCTCCCATATGCATGCACATCACCGATAGCATCCATCCTGCTATCAGTGCTGAGATGAATCTAGCCTACTTGGATATTGGCTGTTATTCTTCTTTGATGTTGAATCTCCATAGTTTCCATTGTCTATCCTCTATGATCCTCGAGTAAAAGTTTTCCTAGCCATGCTGAGGTCCCCTCAGAATGGTGCGGGGCCTCACTAGAAGTTTAATGGGTGATGCCTCTCCCTCTGTAGGATTCTCTGGTGAGAATTCTGAATTTAACTGATCTGTCACTTGAATTGGACATCCCTAGCTCTCTTCTTGTCATTGTTTTAGGCTAACACCAGGTTCAAAAATGTCTTCCCAATCGGTGGCATCTGTTCTTCATCCTCTGAGACATTATCGACATGAAAGTATTCATCATACATCACCACCATAATCAGGATTCCCAAAATCTTATGTAGGTCTCAAAGGATAATTAAAACCTCTTTGGGATACAAGTGGAATTTTTTGGTATCTGGTGACCACCATCTCAATTACTTCAGTATGATTTCTTTTGGTTAAGAGATATGGAATTGAGAATCCCATGCTTCTTCGTACAGGCCTACTTTCCTTATCATGGTCTCAAAATCGACGAATCACACACCCAGTAAGCTCATGCCCACTAATCCATAAATTTCCCTCCCTATTGTAGATCAAAACATTTTATCCACCCCTTATATGGGTTCTCTAGCCCGGACTTGATGATTATTTTGTAATGAGGTGGGTAAATTTCCTTCTCTAACACATTTACATTGATGTTGTTAAGGTTATTGTAGAGGTAGTGTATTGTGAAAAGAGTGTGGTTCATCCCAATATGACCATCTTCAGCCATGTACCACTCATGTTGTGCTAGAGTGTCCCTAAACTAGTATATCATCTAATCTCTACTAACATCTACAATGAAGACTTCATCCCACAATATTAAGCCATATAGTGTCAACCTCTTAAAAATCAGATATTTCTTTTGATCATTTGACATTATCATCATCAATGATTCATGATCATAGTGGCTACAAATATACTCCCCTATCAGGATATTTTTAGTTATTTCTTACCTTTTAGAAGAGTTATCTAGAAAATACCAAGAATCCCCTTGAGAATCCATCGGTCTAGGACTTAGGAATTTTTATAGGCCTCTTTCTGGAGCTCAATCACGAATGTCATTCACGGAGGTTGTTTCTAAAGTATCATCCCATGCAGTAGACTTATTATTTCAATGTGTCACAAAAGAGTAGTGGATCATGATGCTTTTGTTCACTAAAAATAATTCATGGATAAACTGACTGTATAACCTTGTTCAAGAAGTCATGTTTGATTGGAGGATCACTTTGTGAAAAGAGACTACTGGCACAATTGTTTATGATGGTCCAATATGTACGCTAGACCCCTCTTTCCCTATTTATTAGTGAGGCCCACCCGCGCTTCATGGTGACCTTCACCCAAGATTCATGGTGAGATTCTTACAATAGAGCTTGATGGAATCCTATGCACACCATCTTCACAATACATGTTCACAATTCGATAAGTGTTTCATTGATTTACTCTCAGAATATGGTCCCCATTTTTCTTCATCTCCCATTCTTAGTGGGGGAATTGTTTTTCATGGAAAATCAATCTATTGAGAACCAGAAAAACTTCACATCTGGTTCAAAGTGCATCCAAACACAAATTTACTCAAAATCCATCCAAAAGTAATCCACGTAGTCAATTTATTGAAGCTCTTCCATGGAGATACCTCGCCTCCATGACCATAAAAAAAGTTGACGGTTCTTTCAAGATTCTGATGAAGATCATGAAAGCATATCAGATTTTTGGCACCATTTCGCTTCATATGCAGCCCCACAAGCCCCTCGCCTCTACAACCATGAAGATAGTTGATTATTCCTTCGAAAGTCTGAAAAATCCCGCTCAAACATATCAGATTTGAAGAACCCTTTCGCTTTGTGGTCATCCCCACAAGCCCCACTCATCCACTCTCGTGAAAACGTATTCTTCTTCGTAGTGTCTTCTTTTATTCATGGTGAAACCCATGAGAACCACATAACATTTTTTCCTATAAATAACTAGCTCACCCCCTCCCTCCCCCTTAATAGCCATTGCTACCCCTACTTTTTTCCTTACCACCTCCCATTTCTCAGAGCTCCCCAGTATTATAAACTGATAGAAATATGGATCTCCCAAGGAACATGAGAATCACAAACCATGATTTCTTACATGATTTATGGACCAACATGTAGGTATTACCTTCATAAAGACCTTTGGAATTTGAGAAGTAGGGATCCCCCTCAGGTGGCTCAAGGCTCCGTGAAGCATTAAGACATCACAGAGCAATCTCTAAATAATTAGTTATTTGTCAAGGTGAAGCCTTTCTCTATCAATGTCTTTTCCTCGGAAAGCATCTTTCCTTCGTGAAGCCTCATTCATTTTTGAATCACATTTCATTAAAAAATATCATTTCCTTCATAAGGCACCCTTCCATCGCGAAGCACCTTTCCTTCATGAAGCTCCTTTCCTTGAGGAAGCTCCTCTAGTCGAGCCCCTGGAATCATAAACCCCTTTCCTGCACATCCCTCCAGGCTTATGTGAAGTAATTTTAGGGTCAAATGTCTGGTGTTTCATGTTGTGTTTCCCATTATTATGATTCTTCACATACGTACACTATTTTTTTTTTATTTTTTCATATCTACGCTAACATGGATCCATATATTGACCACTCTTATACCTCACTCCCATTAAGAATTTCATGTGCCTTCCATTCCCCATGTGTGGGTTGGTACAATTTATGTAGGTCCAAGGCTTGAATAGTGATTCCTTATCATCTGAGCTATAAGACATTATACTACCAAACACCATCATCCTCAACACATGACATTAAACTATATGTTTCCGCATGTGCGACATGTATGATAATATCATAGAGGAGATGGGATGGGGGACCTTTTTCTTCCCCTATCTCGATCCAATCTTTCTCTTCCTATGGTTTTTATCTCCATGTGTGGCTCAAGAATTTTCAACATAATCCCTAAACCACCTTCTCAGTCTTCCCTCTTAGAGTAAGTCCCAATCTCCAAATCCCTAGGCCACTAGCCATGCCTATTCCTCACATCATCCCTTGTGGCCTCACCTTTGGTGATACGATCTTCTAATCTTTTTCCACCTCGTGTTTCTTACACAGAACATAAATCACCTGGGATTAGCATAAACAGTGAGCATGACATTCTCTTTGGGCTGCTAATCATGTGTAATACCCAGCATGACTTTGGGATTCTAGCCATGCATAATCCTCATTCCCCACTATCAAACTAAATAGAATTTTATCCTTATCTTTTAAATAAGGTACATATAAAGCATTTCTGAGGTTAAAATCCCTCACTCTCAACAACCTAATGGTCCTAGATATTTCCTGTCAGTTCAATCGTCTTGCATGATTTTAAATGACACCCTCTAACTACATCATTTTTTATCCCTTTCAGATATATAGGAATCCATTTGAGGTTCAATCATAACCAATGTTAAACTCTAGTGATCCCTTCTAGTGATATACCCTCCTTATGTTAAATCCTACCTTTTTGGGATAAATCTCTTATATCCACCCCCTATGGTGTCCTAATTCATGTACATGTGCCACTAACTAGGCTTAATCCTAGCACTTCTCCATACTCTTTCAACCAAGAGTTCCCCTATTGTATAAGGTTTCTAACCATGTATATTCTCATGATGTGTCTTTGGGTAGTTTTACATTGTGTATTCCCCAATTCCATCCCCTCTACTACACTTCAGGGCATTGATTTTCAGCCACTGGGATATGTAGAAATACTCCTCGAGGTTCAATATCATCACTCATTTACCATCATGATCTCTCCTTTGAGTCTTTTTGGTTCGGGAAGATCATGCCCCATCCTAGAATATCTACTTCCTTTGGGTCGTCAACCATGTGTTCCATTCTCACGGGCCACCTATTTAGGTTTCCCATCGCCCCACAAAACTATGTAGACTTTGACTCCTAGCCACTGGGATAAATATGAAGTCTCCATATGGTTTGTTCCCTGCACTATCACCTTCACATCGGTTCCACCTCATTAATTTCACCAACTTCACCCAATAATCTTTCATCCATCCCGATTCTTACCCCGGCCTCCACATCCTAATGGGATCATTCCCTTCATATGGGATTCTAACAATGCATAATCCCCATTAATACCATTTCTCTTTTCAGCACCTAAGTACCTAACCATTCATAAGGCTTTCATATCATATCCACCCAACCAAGAGTTCCCCTCTTGTGAAGGGATTTTAACCATGTTTAAGCCCCAAATCACCCCTTTAAACTACATGGTATTTAATCCATGTCTTCAAAACATGGTATGTAAGAAGCCTCTTTGAGTATCAATCCCAGCCAATGGTAAACCTTGGTGTCCCATTTTTTGGGTGCACCTTCCTAATATTTCCTTCATGATGCCCAGATCAGCCTTAATAGTGTGAAACCTTCTATTTTTTGGACACACTATCCTAGGTTCGTCCTTACTAGGATTTATAGACCATCCATATGGTAATCCTTCAAGTTGATACCTCCTAGGGATGTACCTATCTGTTCAACTCTCGTTAGTGTTCTGATTAGTCAAACCCATCTCCTCCAGATGTTAAACTCATGACGTACCCCATGTTAAACATGGAAAGGCTAAAAAACCTCAGTGACATGCCTCTAGCATAGGATACCCTACAATATATGTGGGATGCCTCAGGATTCTACACCATTAAAATCCCTATAATAAGGGAGAATTCTGGTATACCAATTTTCCAACATGTATACATGCCAGTGATTCCCCACACGACTACTCTCCTGTTTGAAGGTTGTAAGCTTAACATCACCATTTGAAAAGTCCTAATAGAAGAAAAAAAAATTAACCAGTATCCATAAATAGATGTTATCATGGATATTTTAATGATAAATATATTCATATCTAAGGGAGACCCATAATAGGTGATGATTTTTGGGGAGGAATCTATATAAGGAGGAGCCGACATTCCAACATTTCATTTCGATCAAGGAGTAAACATTACTGAAGATGTAATGAATTATGCAATCCTTTGGAAATATGGGATGTTTGGTACAATTCACCACAAGAGATCTTCAACAAGAATTATGTGGCACACCTGGGGAAAAACATTTGGAAACAATAATGTACATGCATAATCTAACATGTGTCTCATAGAAGTAAAATTGATAGAAAATTGCGATAATGATTTGGTAACTTTTGAAATGTGAACCCTATTAAAGACATATAATAAAATGGATTTGTAAATACCAATAAATTTAAGTAAAATTACCATATAATACATTAATCAGAATAATATTCAACACATAAAATAAACATGTGGTGAATAAGTAAAAATTATTGCAGAAATAAAAGTGTGACTAGAAATACCCTTAATACATGAGTAACATTTGAATCGTATGATCCGTGAAATAATAACATAAATCATAAATTTTAGTATAATTAAATAAAGTAAATACCTGATATAACATGTCATAATACATTATATACACCAAAAAACTAGAATAAGTGGTGAATATATCATATATCTCATAGAAATAAAGGTGAGACTAGAAAACCATTTCCTTTAGTTTTGACTATCTTCGTACACATTCAAACCTCCTATATAATAATTATAAGACAAATTTACATATACTAATTAACCACATTATTATTTACAATACCATATATTATTTTACTATTACTTTATATTACCCATTTATTTATAATTGCATGCTAAATTTATTTCTTAGGTGATAACAGCTTTGTTTTTTGTATATGTTTTAACTTTTTATTCTTAATCCACTCAATTATATCAAGATTTTATTATTCAAATAATTAAAAAATACATTTAAATATCATATATATTAAATTTATAAGTATTTATAATAACCTATAAGAGATAGAAATATGAAATGGAGTACACCATTCATGGAGACGGTAAGTTGTACGTACACATTAAAGTTATTACTGTTTTTTTTCGTATTGAATGAAAGGAAGTAAATGAAATTTGTGTGTGTGTGTGTTTGTATATATATATATTAACACATGTATAATTATTTTTTCATATATAACATATAAATTCACTAAAAACACTATCAATACATTCATTTTAATGTATCAACGAATCACATCGCTTTGAGGAGGCAGTATTCCACACATCCCCAGACGAAGTTATCATATTCCCAAAACATGAGAATAAAGAAGGTATGTGTTATATAATTATTATAGAATTATAAATATATAAAACTTATTATATATATCAAATAAAAACATTAGTTACATCATTATTACCAACCATGAAAGTTGTTAAAGTAACAACAAACGACATCGATTTGCAAGGTAATAGTCCACTGTACACACGAACAATGATTATGTGTCCCATTTCATTGAAATATGACTGAGTGTAGGTAATGACCTAAAAATAAAGACATGTAATTATATTTAGGATACATAAGTTATTATATAATAATTCTATAATAATAATTGAGATTGTGGATAAGGAAGTAAAACAAAAGTGCTTCTTAAAGGATGTTACCTCTTCTTTGGATAACTCCTTCTGGTTTTCCCCAAAGGGATTCCTTGGTTGGATTCATGCCCAGCTTTAGGAATCAAAGATGAATATTGTGAATTTGGGATATTATTTGGGTAGTGTATGGATGATAAAAATATTATGATAGGTGTGAATAAGTAAGTGTGTTGAGTGACCTTTTTTAGTGGAGGAGTGACATTAAAGTAAATATAAAAAAGTTAAATACTATTAGGACGTCTCCCTTACATTGTGTGCATGAAATAATAGTAAATTAAATATAAAATTGACGATATGGTTTATATAGTTAAATAAAATAGATTTTTTAAATGTGTATAGGTTATTGTTTCTCTTAAGATAATGTTTAACCAATAAGAAAACTTGTTTTTACCTAAATCATTGTAATTAATTTTAATTACAATAACTAATATTTATGGTCAAAAATAATGTTCAACATATTGGAAATTATAAATTAATAATAATTGAAAAATGGTAACCATGTTTCCAAATTAGAAACATATATGTGGATGAAATTAATTTAATAATAGTCCCTCAAACAAGGTAAAACAATAAGTTTTTATAGTAAAACGGTTCAAAAGATTGAATTCTTTTTATACCCAGTTTCATTGTGAAATTGATTCCAATGAAATAAATTGTATTAATTTATGTATAATGTATCTAAATTTACATTAAAATTAATTTAAAATATAATTTATCTATATAAATAAATTAGATGAAAAAGCGGTTTTCAATTAAAATTCAGTTTTATTCAGCATTCATAAAAAATTGTTCTAAAAAAATATGGCATATGAACCTGAAGTAAATTTTGATATTCCAATTCCAAAAAATAAATTTTATTTTTTCAAATAAAAAAGTGTAATGAATTAGATTTATAATAGGTTCTCTATTTAATGGAGATTAAATTACCTTTTAGAAAATAGATCTTTTTTATTTATAAAATTACATTTGATCATATCTTATACTGATGTAATCTTTTAGAAGAGTGTAAAAAAATATTATTGAATATATAATATATAAATTTAATGAAAAAATATCATCAAATTTGTTTGTTTAGTTTATAGAGATAAAATTATCATTGTATG
The DNA here is from genome assembly GCA_963277665.1 of Viscum album. Taxonomy (NCBI): domain Eukaryota; kingdom Viridiplantae; phylum Streptophyta; class Magnoliopsida; order Santalales; family Viscaceae; genus Viscum; species Viscum album. Next base: position 70,059,881 of record OY728156.1, on the reverse strand, counting down.
TAAAAAAATAGTTTTTTTATAAAAAGGAATTTCTTTATTACCAGATATTTTTTACTTTCATTTATAAATAATTGATAACTAAAGGATTAAGTTTATATATGTGTTTATATTATATTTCAAAAATTTATTTAATATTATTTATAACTTCCATTATAATGGATATGAGGTAACATGATACAATTTTAATAAAAATATTAACAATATAATTTTGTTCGGTAAAACTCAGCCTTGTGAGTAATGCATGCTATCGAATAAACTTAGAAAAGTGTATAACAGAATCCAAACATAGATTTCCATGTACCAAAAGATAATTTAAGTGTTGCATGTAGTGTAGGATTAGTTTATTGTCACACAAATCATAGAAAAAACTTAGTTCTTTCATATAACACAAGTTATATTCAGTGTTTCATGAAATGCATAATATTATAAAGATTAAATTAATTTGAAAAAAATAAAAACATCTCATGGTGTTACACATATGACATTGACATAATCTCATCAACTATGTACTCTAAAACCAAGAATCACCATTAAAGTTATAAGATATCATCCCCATCAACATCCCATCAAAGTGATGGTTTCTGACCTATATTGTTGTTAAAGTCGGTAAAAGATTAAAATTTATATTATTACTACCTACTGTATATGTGGAAAGAAGCGTTGAACCCATAGGGAAGGAAATTATAACCACCATTATTCTAAAAACCTTTTAAAACTCCACTGTTGTCTGCAGCGAAGTGAATTTTCTATTTTTCACATTTTATACTTTTTTAGTAAAAAATATTCTTTATTAAGAAGTGATGTGACAGGACACTAAGGATCTTGTATCTAAACTAATTTGAAGTGAGAAACAGTTGAAAACAAAAGGGGGTAGAGATATAAAAGCACTAATAAACGAACAATCTATTTATACGCTCAGGGAAAATATCCATTCTGCTGGTTCTAAAGGAAAATTAATTCACTTAAAAGATATCACAGAGTGCCACCACAAGAGTACGAATTACCTCCCTCACCAGGAGTTAAGTCATACTAGCCAATCTATTCAATATTTCACCACTCCAAAATAAATCAATTGCGAACAGCTTGAAAAATGACTACAAGATAGACTCACCAAATGTCCTGTAGTCTTAAGAATTTATTATCTTTGTAAAAATTTGTTCACAATAAATCTCGCCAATTGATTGTGAAATTTTTAAATTACATTTTTGTGGAACAATGAAATTGAATGAATTTAGTATCAATCTTGTCAATAAATACTGATTAAATATAAAGATTAAGTGAAAAAGAACATATAAAGATAACCATTGGAACTTCAAATTATCCTTGAAATAAATATTTAGCTAGAAAACATGTATATTATCACAAAAATAATTGAAAACATGCTAAAGAAGAGTGTATAAATTCAAAAACAAGGGAAGACAAACTCCCCAAAAGATACTCTGCTCCTACACTCTTTCAACTCCTGGAATGTTCATAGGACCACACAACTCCTATTGAGAGAGAAGTTGTCAGATCTCTAATAATGCTCACTTTCAAATCAATTAATGTCTGTCTCTAATAAATTTCACACACCTAAATCTGTTTATTGCTCTATTTTTGGATCCACTGTCATCTACTGCTTGTCACCACTCAATTTTCACCGACTTGAACTCATATTTTTCTGTTTCACCGCACACGTGCATCTTTTTGCGACTGGCACATCGCACTAGTTTTTATCACGTAACTAACTCCTGTTGAGTTAGTTGCATGAATCTGGATGTATACCTATATCCTGAATGAATCTGTAAAGATAGAAAAGAAAAATAAATGAATGATAACGCAAACAAATGGTTATTTTTAGAATTTAAGGTTATATAACTTATTAAAAAGTTTAACTAAACATAACTAATAAATAATTAAATTATAATAATTATTACATATCAATTTATTATTAGTATTGTAGTTTTTAATTTATTATTTAATCCTTAATTAAATAATGATATTAGGTTTCTAATTTATTATTATTTATTAATTTACCTTATTAATATAAGTATTATTAATAATTAGTTAAATTAAATTCTTAAATAAGACTAGAATAAATTAATTCATTTTATAAAAATTTAAATTAAATTACAACTTAGTTTAATTAATAGATTTAATTAGTTTAATAATTTAGATAAATAATTATTATTCATTAATTTATTATATTTTTTTTTATTAATTTATTATTTATTAATTGGTTTGTTTGTTAATTAATTTATTATTTATTTATTTTTAATTCAATCTTATCTCCCCCCCCAATCGACACTACAAGGGGGGGTTCTGATTTCTTCCAAAGGAAGCCTCCACCGGCGGTCCATGCTCCTGTTGTAACAAGGCATCGTCAGCTTCAACCGGATCCTCCATCATGGTTCAGAACATAGCGATTCAAGGCAGTGGAAGGGTCTCCCAATGAACATATCATCGCGGCCCAACTCCTCCTTCACGAACCAACATCAGGTAGCACAAAACCAGCTTCAATAATGGTGTGGTGGCTCACTTCTGTGAGATTAAGAGGGAATAAGATATAGGAACTCCACAACGGGGGTGTGATAAATTTCTCAAAATTCTTCAGCACTCCTCAAGCGACGACGGAGAGCTCAGATTCCCCCATGGCAGTAAAATCAGATCTGCGGTGTGGCCTTACATTGTGCAGTGGTCTAACTGTGGTTGCGGTTTGAAATTCTAGAGTGAAACTATAAAAGTTTGATTTTATAGTTTATGAATGTTTTGAATTGATTTTGGAACTAAAGTGGAGAAAGAGAAGATTTGTTTTTGTGGTGAACAATAGGGAATCTATGTGAGGTAAGAGGTGATGGATAGAGATAATCGGCTGCGAAGAAGAGTGAAAAGCAGGGGGGTGTAGAGTGATGTCAGCCTCACCGAAAGGAGGAAGGATGGAGGGTGAGAAAATAATTAACGGTGAGGTGCATGAGATAAAGCATGGGAGAGCACAAGGTCACCGTTATGAAAATTAGAAATAGAGGTCACCATTATATATAAAAATAAACGTCACTAATAGAATGGGAAGCCATGGGTCACTGTTGCAGATAAAAGTCTAGGTCACTGTTGCAATAAAGGGTCGCTGTTAGTGAATATTAATGTTACCAGTAAATAAAATGAAAGCTCACCATTACGCAACAAAAATAAAAGGGTCACTGGTACCAATAAGGTCACTGATGCAGATGAATTAAAAAGTTACCAGTGCATAAAAGTTTTATGTTGCAATTAAAGGTTACTGATACAAATAAAATAAGAGGCTCACCATTAGAAAAAAGATATGAACTAACAGAGACTTGTAAAATTAAAAATTCATGAACTGAACTTAAAATTAAAAAGTTAAGTAAACTAAATAAAAAGATTAAAAATAAATAATTAAAATATTGTTAAACACCATTAAGTAAAACATGATTGTTGTTAAACTTAAAACATTAAAGCCACAACTAAAATTATTAATAGATAACACTTAAATTAAGTACTAGATATTTGATAAACTAAAATTATATAAGACATAAATTAAAATTACTATATAAATTAACTATAGGGTAGGTAGTGAGTGAAAATGGGTAGCATTGGTGACACAATAGGTCACCAATGGCTCTTCACTACCCGACTGGTAGACAAAATTCAATAGAAAATGAATAAATAATATAACTACATACATAAGAGTAAATAATAAATGTTTCAAAACTATTAATTAATTAATTAAACAACTATTTGAATACATGAAATTAAAAGCAAACTATTTTGCTTTGTTTAAACTAAAACTCTTAACATAATTAGTTAGCAGGATGGTTATAAATATTATTTAATGAAGTTAATATATTTTAATTAATCTATATCAAAGAATAAAATATTAAAATAGATTAAGAATTAATTAAAACACAAATAAGGATATTAAATGACTCTTTATTATTAAAGTCAAATTATTAAAAGGTGAGCATATTAAAATTAACAAAACTAATTAACAAATAATTATATTATATAAGAAAAGTAAGATTAAAATTATTAGTTAAAATAATAAAAATACTTAATTAGTTATAATAATTAATTATTTATCAAATTTAATTATAAAAATACAATAGTACAATTATTTAGTATGAAGTGCTTAAATAACTAAATAAATTGTTAGAAAATAACTAAAAAGATGTGGCAAAACTATGTAAAAATAGATCCACATCAAATTCCCCCAATACTTAATCATTGATCATCCTCGAACAATATATTTTTTATTATCATTTTAAATCATATTGTTGTATTTAAAGATTTATCTCAAACAGTACCATGTCCAACACTTAAAACAGAGGGAAAAAACTTTCAACTAGCTTTTATAAAATGTATCAAATTATGTCTTTCCTAGAAAAAATAATCAAAGAGTAATCTAGAAAGCTACGAATCATAAATAAATAAAGATTTCATGCCTCACATGTTATGAAATGTAATGAATCACTTCAATCCAGGCTCAGGTTCTAATTTCTAGAGTGACAAGAGGTAAAGTTTATATAGAATTAAAAACATAACCAGAGGAACTTTGTACTTTGAATCAATCTTAAGGTCCAAAAATAAATATTTATTATGTGAATCACCTCAATGATACAACCTAAGTGACTCCCATATAAAACCAATTGACCCCTTCTTCATCTAGTGTTCATCATTCCCCTCACCTTAATGAACTCGTTTTTGACCCTAAACACTTTATTTAATTTTGTCCAAGCCATGTATCATTGTGTTAAGAACTTTTCAATGCACTTATCCAAGGTGTAAAGAGGGATTATAGTAAACAGAAATGCACCTAGAATCTATGGTCTCATAAACTCACCATGGGATCCCATATGTCTAGACTACTCTAATTTCAAAAGATTTTTATGAAAACCATTTACAATGTCTCATTAAGATGATTGCATTTATAATTAAAGGAAAAGAGAAATAATGAAGCCCTTATAGATAGAGTAAAACTTCTGGTTATAGCAGTTATGATCATAACTCCACAAAAATTCAACCCAAATAACTTTCATAAAAAGTTACATAACCAAATTTCCATCAAATCACTAAGTAAGATCACTCACCAGTTATCCAAACTCATTAATTTCAGATTCAGAGTAGTTCTTAACTACCAATCAAAGCACTGTTCAAAGGCGAGACCCAATTGAGTACACTATAGAGCTTAGAAATATAAAATAATTTTGAAAACAATTAACCATTTTTTTATATAAATATTGAAGTGAAATAGGAATTGAAGATATTTCATTAAATCACAATTTAGCACTGTTAAGAATTGACCTCCTCCCCCACACTTAAATCCCAACTTTGTCCCCAAAGTTTACTTCTAAAGATGGATAAGAAAAGTTAATCAATTAATGTTTAAAATAGATTTTCAATTAAGTAGATAGATGAAATATATAAAGGGTCTCTTTAAAGTTCAAGAATATTGTCTTCCACAATGAATAACTTATTAGTAGGTTCACAATAAAGTACATGCATTATCATTTAAATCAAATGACACAGATCTTCCATTAATGTTCAAACCAAGCATGTAACTTGTGGGTGTAGAGTGAAAAGGGTGTAAGTAAATTTAGAAAATATGATTCAATTAGATGTTCAATAACATATAAGGCAAGAATTCCTAACACCCCTTAGAAAATCACATTCAACAAAAAACACAACAACCAGCAAGCATGTACACCCCACACTTAATTTCATACAATGAACGATTATTTCAATATTTCTCAATGAATTCAAATATAAGCAAGAGGCACATGAATATTTTTTTTAATTCAACTTAGTTACATGCAGCAAATGTTTTTTAGTATGCAATAAATGCCACAGATTTTAAGCAAATCTGTAACAGAATTTCTTATACATGCAAAATTTTTAAGGAAACTGTTATTGTCTCACTGATAGTAATTACTATCATTGAAAATTTTTATTAAAGCAGGTAGGAGAAGAAAAATGAGTACAAAATAATGGATAAAATACTTCCCTGAATAGGTTTATTATTAGTCCTCAGCTCAAGAATTTCACTCCCTTAATGACACAACACCAGCATCAATTAATCCTCAAACATAACCGAGAGACAAAGAACAAGAAGTAACATGTATTTCACAAAAATAGATCATTGATGAAGCACTTTATTCAAGGTTAAAAAACCACATAAAGATGAAAATAACAATGGGTTTCTTCTCATGCAGCGCTAAGTTTTAATGTCTTCATACAAACATAATTCAAGATCAATTTTCTAGCACTGTAAAGGAAGCCAAGACCTTCAGCTATCCCTAAAAATAAAGTTTCAAACTCTGTCCATCAACTAACATGGGTTTCTTCTCTTCACCTATAATTTCTATAGCTCCATTCTTCAAAAATCTCACAGTTGTAAAAGGTCCAGACCACTTGGACTTAAGTTTTACAGGAAAAAGTTTAACTCTAGAGTTAAAGAGGAACCTTCTGTCCAGGTTTGAATTCCTTATTTTGAATGATAGAATTATGAAATATTTTAGTCTTCTCTCTATAAATTCCTGATTTTTCATAACTATCTATCTTAATCTAATCAAGTTCACTCAGCTCAAGTAGTCTCCTCTAACCAGCACTCTTAAAATGAAAGTACAGATCCTTAACTGCCAAATAATACTTATGTTGCAACTCCACAGGTAGATGACAGCATTTCCCAAACATCAGCCTGTAAAGAGATATACCTATCAGGGTCTTAAAAGAAGTTCTATAAGCCCGTAAAGCTTCATCTTATTTAAGAGACCAGTCTTTCCTAGAGGCTGACATAGTTTTCTCAATTATTTGTTTCAGTTCCCTATTTGAAATTTCCACCTATCCACTGGACTGTGGATGATAAGTAGTACTCATTTTATGAACACAACCATATTTCTCCATCAAATATTTAAATTTATAATTCCTAAAATGTGTTCCATTATCAGTTATAAAAGCTCTTGGGACTCTAAATTGTGTAAATGTATTCCTCTTGTAAAACTTAATTACATAATTGGCATGATTGTTGGGCAGTGCCACTGCCTCAACCCATTTTGAAACACAGTCAACAACAACAAGAATATACTCATTCCCATGAGATGATGGAAATGGACCGATGAAATATAAAACCCAGAAATCAATAATTTCAACTTCTGGAATTCCATTTTCGGGTAATTCTTGCTTCCTACCCACATTTCCTAGCCTCTGACATTTGTCACAGCCAACAACAAAACTTCTAGCATCCATAAAAAGAGTAGCCCAATAAAAACCAGATTGTAGAAATTTTTGAGCAGTTCTCTCACCACCATGGTGACCTCCCTAAGGTGAGGGGTGAAAACTCTCTAAGACAGGCATCATCTCTTCCTCAGGTACACACCTCTTAAGGATACCATCATCACATCTCCTAAATAGCAGAGGATCATCCTAAAGATAATATTTATGTTCAAAAATGGTTTTTTTTTCTTTGGTTATTAGATAGATTTTTGAGAAAGACACCTGCTGTAAGGAAGTTGGCAAAATCAGCAAACCAAAAAGCTTGCCTGATTGACACAGTAAGTAGCTTTTCATCAAGAAAGGGGGAGTTAATCTTCCTAGGATCTTTAGATTCAGATTGAGTAAGAGGAAGCCTAGAAAAGTGGTCAACAACTAAATTTTCACCTCCCTGCTTATCCCTAATCTCTAAATCAAACTCTTGTAGCAAAAAAATCCATCTAATCAGCTTGGGTTTAGTATCTTTTTTAGACAACAAGTATTTTAAAGCAGAATGATCAGTGAAAATGATGACTTTTGAACCTAACAAATAATAACTAAAATTATCTAGAGTAAAAACAACAGCTAAAAATTCTTTTTCACTAGTGTTGTAATTCTTTTGGGATTCATCTAACAGTTTTATAGCATAACACACCACATGTAACTTATTTTCTTTCCTCTGTACAAGGAAAACACCTACAACCATCTCACTATAATCACACATAAGTTCAAAAGGTTTCTTCCAATTTTGTGAAGTTATAATGGGTGATGTAGTGAGTTTCTCTTTAAGAAAATTAAACTATTTCAAACATTTCTCATAAAAATTAAAAGTTGCATACCTTACTAGAAAAGAATACAAGGGATATGTTATTTTGGAAAATTATTTTATGAATCTCCTATAGAAACCGGTATGCCCTTGGAAACTTCTAACACCTTTAACATTTATAGGATATGGAAGTTTTTGAATGACATCAATCTTAGCAGTATCAACTTCTAAACCACTTTTAAACACCTTATTACTAATCACTATACCTTCTGTAACCATGAATTGACACTTCTCCTAATTAAGAATATGTTTGTCTTCAATGCAACTCTCTAGAACTAACTCAAGATTTCCAAGAAAAATATCAAAAGCGCTTCCCACAATGGTTAAATAATCCATGAAAACCTCAATGATTATTTCAATCATATCTGAAAATATATCCATCATATACCTTTGAAAGGTGGTTGGAGCTCCACAAAACCCAACAGGCATCCATCTATAGGAAAATTTCCCAAAGGGGCATGTGATAGTAGTCTTTTCTTGATCCTCTGTAGCAATAGAAATCTGGTTATAACCAGAATACCCATCCAGAAAATAGAAAAATTCATTGCCAGCAAGCCACTCAAGAAATTGGTCCAAAAAGGGAATTGGAAAATGGTTCTTCCTAGTGGCTGAATTAAGCTTCCTATAATCTATATAGACTCTCCATTTTGTGTCTTTCCTAACATGGACTTATTCATTTTTTTCATTTTTAACTATAGTGAAACCTCCCTTCGTGGGGACAACCTGGACAGGGCTGACCTATGAACTATCATAAATGGGATATATCATTCCAGTGTCTAGAAATTTGATCACTTCCTCTCTTGAAACTTCTTCTATGTTCATATTCAACCTTCTTTGAAACTCTACCCAAGGATTTTGATCAGGCTCCATATGCATCTTATGCATAAAAAATGATGGAATAATACCCTTGATATCAATTTTTCCATCCTATGGACAATTTAAACTTCTTCAAAACATTTAACAATCTTTCCTATTGGTTTTCATTCAGTTCAGTAGAAATTATTACAGGCAAAGTGGAGTTATCACCCAGAAATGAATATTTAAGATGAGTAGGGATTAGTTTCAGTTCAAGAGTGGGTGGTTCTACACTAGATGGAAGAATATTAGGCCTGGGAGGTCCAATATCTTCAATATATCTTTTTTAAGTATTTGGAAATGATGAAGTATTTTCAATTTCATGCTCATATTCTGATGTAGCAGTGCTACTATCCAAAGTGGGTAGCACACTGTCTAGATTTTCCAGATCCGAATTCAAAAACTTTATCAAAGAAGAATCATCTAGTTGTCTCATAATTTCTCCCTCATAATCATAAAAGTGTTCAGAAAGGTTTTTTTAAACATAAACACCCTAAAATTCACTCAAACATCTCCTACGTTCAGAAACAGACCCTTCTACAGCAGAAACTGGGCAGTTTTCCAATTCTAGAAAATTTTCTAGATTGTGTGTTCGATCAGTATTTTCAACTTCTAAAATAGATTCAACAGGATTTTCTACTTCACAATTATTTTCTTCAATAAAGGATTTATTTTTATATTGATCTATGTTTTCAAGTTGATTTTTATAAGAAACTTCAGCTTCCAGGAACTCAATTTTTGAGCAGTTTTCAGAATATGTTGGTCCCTAAAATTCTTAAACACATTGAACTCTTCCTCTAATTCTTCAATTTTGAAAATTAATTGACACTTAGAGCCATCAATAACAGCCCCACTTGTGGCCAAGAAGGTCCTACCCAAGATGATGGGTACCTCTTGATAACACTCCATGTCTAAGACTAAAAAGTCTATAGGTAGAAATAGCTTCCCACCCCCAACTAGCAAGTCATCTACCCTACCCATGGAATGACTGAAAAATCTATCATCCAACAGAAATATGATTGTGGTGGGCTAAAGGTCGTCCAACCTCAACTGTTGAAATAGTTAGTATGGGAGTAAATTAATACTAGCACCTAGATCACATAAACAGTTAATCTGATCAGAGTTTCCTAAGGTACAGCGAATGATAAAACTACTTAGGTCTTTCAGTTTAGGTAGGATTTTCTTTTGAAGTACAGCACTGCACTCTTCAGTGAGGCTATAAGTCAAAAATTATTGTAGAGTTTTTTTATTTGAAATAAATTTCTTAAAATATTTCATGTAATATAGAATTTTAATTAATCCTTGAATGAATGGAATGTTAACTTGATGTTTGGAAAGAAGACCAAGGAATTGAAGAAGTTCATCCTTGGTGTTACATTGTGGTTTCAGATTCTCAGGGAAAGTGATGGGTGGGGAAAAATTTTTAAGGATAGTAGGTATATCTCTCACATCTTCCTAAAAAATTTTTCTTCCTTAATTATTTGTATTTTTAGATGAATTTTCAGCTTGAGTTTCAGATGAAAAATTCAGATTTTGATCATTTTCATGGCTTTTCTTTGAATTTCCAACATGTGAACAAAGAAAATTTTAATTTCCATATTGAATCAGATTTTTATTTTGGTCATTTTCAGGGAGTTTTTCAACAACAACTTGAGTATTAAGCCCACTTCTAGTGACAACAGTGATTGAATTTTCTCTTGGATTAAGTTCAGTGGTACTAGGAAATCTACCCTTTTCCCTAGATAAAAAATCCCTAGCAAGTTGACCAAGTTTTGTTTCCATGTTTTTCATTCTCACATCAGTTTTCATTTTTTCTGACTCGTATTTATTTTGATGTTTGGTTTATTGAGTCATGTATCTTTTCTCTTGGGATTTTATTTTTTTCAAAATTAGATCAAGCTTAGAAGACTTGTGACTATCATTGTTTCCTTGAACATTTGAAGACTCACTCCTTTGTTGATTCTGAAAATTTTTTCTTGGTTGATTGTAGTAATTAGAGGCAGTGCATTGTTTAAGTATGCCTTGATCTTTCCAGAATAGATTCGGTTGTTTCTTATATCCTTGATTGTAATTATTTGAAAATGAATATTCTTTAGGAGGCATTATAGGACCATAGTTAATGATTTTTGAGCTTTCTTGTTGTTGGGATGGAATATCAAAATTAGGACAGAAGTTTTTAGTAATCCCAAGCATGCCACACTGGAGACACTATTTCCTTAATTATTCGTTGGTATTTTGACAGCCAAATTGGTTAAAAGTTTGTTTTGAGTTCTGGTTCATTTAAGATTGAATTTGGTTGGTGATTTCATCCAGTTGAGCTTGAGTAGCATTATTTGAACAATTTCTTGAATAAACATTTCTATTGACTCTTTTCCTTCTTGAATTTTTATGTTTTGAATTCTGTGCAAGGTTATTAAAAAAATTTCTATGTTATTCAGATGTCTTATTGTTGTAATTTCCCCCAGTATCTTGGTCTACTAGATTCTATCTAGAGGAATATATCCCTTCATATAATGTATCCATGAGAAGTTGATATGGGAGTTGATGATGGGGACACTTCCTAAGAAGATCCCTAAATTTATCCCAAGCTTCATGGAAAGCTTCTCCATCCTCTTGATAAAAACTAGTTATCTTAGTTCTAAGTTATCCTTTAAGTCATTAAGGATAAAATTTCATAATGAAATAGTTATACACTTGATCCCAGTTTTCAAAAATATTCTCATCTATACTCAGAAACTAGTTCCTAGTATTCCCTTTAAGTTAAAAGGGAAAGTCTCTCATTCTAAGTTCATTTTATATGATTCCTAGAAGAGGTAATTATTGCACAGTATTTTAGAAGTCTCTAATTAAGGAAATAGATTCCTCATTAGAGAGCCCATTAAAAGTAGGCAATAGTGAGATGTGTGATTTTTTAAGATCACAATTCCATGGCCTAGGACTAAGTCTAATGGATTATGGATTGTTTAAAACTTGTGGGAGTTATAATTCCTTCATCCTAGGACTTTCATTTTCATATATGAGTTTTGGTTGATATTGATAGTTGTTAGGTGCAGGAAACATATTATCTAAGTTTTCCATTTCAATTTTGTTCTTCTTTCTTAGAGTAGTGAAATGTTTTTCTATTTCTATGTTCAGTGGCTCTAGACTAACAGCATAGTGTCTTGTGCTCATACAACGTATATTAAAAATTCAAGTAACACAAAATTAGATCTAACCAAAAACTCAATCAATACAACAAATAGTAACAATTCAATAAGAAATGAAACTGATTTTTTATATAGTTTTAAATATTTCATTTTTTTAATTTTTATATATGTAGATTTTTTTAAAGTTATTTTTAGAAGCAATGGCGTGTGCCTTCCCCAGAAATGGTGCTAAAAACATGACCTATATAGTTGTTAAAGTCAGTCAAAGTTTAAAATTTATATTCCTACTAACTACTGTATATGTGGCATGCAGGGTCGAACCCACAGGGAAGGAAATTATGAACATTATTCTTCTAAAAACCTTCTAAAACTCAACTATTGTCTGTAGTGGAGTGAATTTTCTATTTTTCACTTTTTATACTTTTTTTAAAAAAAATATTCTTTATTAATAAGTGAAGTGATAGAACACTATAGGTCTTGTATATAAACTAAGTTGAAGCGAGAAACAGTTGTAAACAAAGGGGAACTGAGTTATAAACGCACTGATAAATGAACAATCTATTTAAACACTCGGGGAAAAATCTCTATTATACTGGTTCTAAAGGCAATTCAATTCACTTAAAAGATATCACAGAGTTTCACCATAATATTATGAATTACCACCATTTCCAATAGTTAATTAATACTATCCAATCTATTCTAGAGTTCGCCACTCCAAAATAAATCACCTGTGAACAGTTTGAAAAATGACTACAAGACAAACTCACCGTAAGTCATGTAGTCTTAAGAATTTCTTATCTTTTGAAAAATGTATTCACAATCAATCTCACCAATTTTTTGTGAAATTTCAAAATTAAATTTTGGTGGAACAAAGAAATTGAATGAATTCATTTTCGATCTCATTGATCAATACTGATTACATCTAAAGATGAAGTGAAAAAGAACATATAAAGATGACCAGTAGAACATAAAATTATTCCCATACTAAATATTTAGCTAGAAAACATGTATATTATCATAACATTAATTGAAAACATTCTAAAGAAAAGTGTAAGAATTAAAACACAAGGGATGAAAAACTCCTCGAAATATACTCTTCTCCTACACTCCTTCAACTCCTAGAATGTTCATAGGACCCCATTGCTCCTATTGAGAGAGAAGCTCTCAGATCTATAAAGATTCTCACTTTCGAATCAATGAATGTCTATCTCTAATGAATTTCACACACTGCAATCTATTGTTTTCTCTGTTTTTGAATCCACCATCATCCAATACAAGTCACCACTCTAATTTCACCGACTTGAACTCGTCTTTTTCTGTTTCACTACACACATGTGTCTTTTTGCGACTGGAACGTCACACTAGTTTTTCTCATCTTACTAACTCATGTTGGGTTAGTTTTGTGAATCTGCATGTATACCCATATCATGAATGAACATGAAAAGATATAAAATAAAAATAAATGAATGATAATGAAAATAAATAGTTATTTTTAGACTTTAAGGTTATATTAATTATTAAAAAAATTAACTAAACTTAACTAATAAATAATTAAATGATAATCATTATTGCATATCAATTAATTAATAGTATTGAAGTTTTTAATTTATTATTTAATCTTTAATTAAATGATGCTATTATGTTTCTAATTTATAATTATTTTTTAATTTACTCTATTAATATATGTATTATTAATAATTATTTAAATTAAATTCTTAAATAAGACTAGTATCAATTACTCTATTTAATAAAAATTTAAATTAAATTACAACCTAGTTTAATTAATCAATTTAATTAGTATAATACTTTAGTTGATTAATTATTATTCATTAAGTTTTTATTAAATTTTTTATTAATTTATTATTTATTAATTGGTTTGTTGGTTAGTTAATATAATATTTTTCTAAATCAATCTTATCTCCCCACCCCCCCAATCGGTGCTAAAAGGGGGGAGGGTTTCTGATTTCTTCTAGAGGAAACCTCCATCGGCGGTCCAAGATCTTGCAGGTCCAAGGAAGCATCGGCTTCAACTGGATCCCCCTTCGCGGTTCACAACATAGTGATTCAAGGCGGCGGTAAGGTCTCTCAGCGAACAGATCACGGCGACCTAGCTCCTCCATCATGAACAAACTTCAGGTGGCCCAAAACCAACTTCAATGACAGTGTGGCGGCTCACTTTTGCGAGACTAAGAGGGGAGATGATACAGGAAATCTGCAGCGGGGGTGCGATGACTTTCTCCCCATGCTTAATCACTCCTCGAGCGATGACGGTGAGCTCAGATTCCCCCATGGTGGTAAAATCAGATCTTTGGTGCGACCTTACTTCGTGCAGTGGCCTAACTGTTGTTGCAGTTTGAAATTATGTTGTGAAACTGTGAAATTTTGATTTTCTAGATTATAAATTGTGTGAAATTATTTTATAACTTAAGTAGATAAAGATAATATTCGTTTTTGCGGTGAAGAACTGGGATGCTGCATGAGAGAAGAGGCAATGGATGGAGATAATCAATTGTGAAGAAGAGTGGAAAGGAGGGGAGGGCACAGAGTGTTGTCGATCTCACTGAAAGGAGGAAAGCTGGAGGGTGAGAAAATAATGAACTCACATTGAGGTGAAGGGGATAATGAATGGGGAGAGAGTAGGGTCACTGTTACATAAATTAGAAGGAGAGGTCACCGTCACAAATAGAAATAAAGGTCCCCGATAGAATGGGAAGTTGTGGGTCACCATTGTAGATAAAAATCCAGGCCACCATTGCAATAAAGGGTCATTGTTAGTGAATATTAAGGTTAACGGTAAACAAAATGAAATATCACCATTATGCAACAAAAATAAAAATGTCACTGGTACCAATAAGGTCACCAATGTAGATAAATTAAAATGTTACCGGTGCATAAAGGGTCTTCATTGAAATTAAAGGTAACCGATATAAATAAAATAAGAGGCTCACCATTAGAACAATGATAAAGAACTAAGGGTGGCCTTCTAAAATTAAAAATGCATGAAATGAAATTGAAATTAAAAGTTACGTAATCTAAATAAAAAGATTGAAAATAAATAATTAAAAGAATGTTAAACACCATTAATATGATTTTTGTTAAACTTTAAACTTTAAATCCACAACTAAAATTATTAATAGATACCACTTAACTTAATAACTATATATTTGATAAACTAAAATGATATAAGAAATAAATTAAAATTACTATATAAATTAATTACAGGGTAGGCAGTGAGTTAAAAAGGGTAGCATTGGTGACACAATAGGTCACTGATGGCTCTTGCCTACCGACCGGTAGACTAAAATCAATATAAAATGAATAAATAATATTACTGTATACCTAAGAGTAAATAATAAATGTTTTAAAACTGTTCATTAATTAATTAAACAACTATTTGACTACATAAAATTAAAAGAAAACTATATTATTTAGTTTAAACTAAAACTCTTAACATAATTTGTTAGCAGGATGGTTATAAATATTATTTAATGAAGTTAATATATTTTAATTAATCTATATCAAAGAATAAAATATTAAAATAGAGTATCAATTAATTAAAACACAAATAAGGATATTAAATGACTCTTTATTATTGAAGTCAAATTATTAAAAGGTGAGAAGATTAAAATTAACAAAACTAATTAATAAATAATTAAATTAGATAAGAAAAGTAAGATTAAAATTATTATTTAAAAGAATAAAAATAATTAATTAATTATAAAAATTAATTAATTAAAAAATTTAATTATAAAAAAAAAAGTATAATTATTTTGTATAAAGTTCTTAAATAACTAATTAAATCATTAGAATATAAGTAAAAAGATGTGGCAAACCTATGTAAAAATAGGGCCACATCAGTTCCCTACCTCAAACACTTTATCTTATTATTAAACGATTAGGGCAAGAAATATTCTTCATAATCACTCTCCCTATAAGTGAATAGGTCACTAATGAAAATGTAATTATAGTTTTTCTTATATTATCCTACACCTTCATGTGAATCATAGAAAACAAGGCCATCAACTTCCACATGCTACTAGCCTTTTTAAATTCTTGTGCTTTAGTCTTTCAACTTAGAGTGTCAAGACCAAATTTCCCTTCCTAAACATATAAGAAAGATAATAATCAAACTAATATAGTATTCAACCGAAATTATCTTTTTAATTTCATATTCAAATTGTTTATATATATATATGTGTGTGTGTGTGTGTTTTGTTCTTTATATACCAACAAATATTTCCCCAACATGTTATGCTTCCAACAACGTATGGAATTCACCATAGATACTGACCCGAGGTCACGCATAGGGTAATTCAACACATGTGCAATTAACTAGAGAGACTCGGATCTCATTACTCAATATCTCTTCATCAGAATAGATTAAATACCGATTCTAATTTCCTTAAATTATACTTTATAGCCTCTATCAAGCTCAAGATAAATCAAGATTTTTGCTGATGTAAACCTTTCTTTTAGTTTCTAAAAATGTTACCTCACAAGATTATGATAATAGAAAACTAACACCCTGTTTAATAAAGCTCATAAGAGCCACTAGTAGGAATGATAATACCCCAATAATGTTTCTATAATAGCCTAAAATCCCCATGAAGCTTCCTATATAAAACAATTATTGGGAAATGCCCAATAAACCACATCACTCAACATCTCAGGGTTGAAAAATACATCTTCTTCTAAAATAGTGTCACCCAAGATGTGAATCTTATCATTCCAAAAGTGGAATTGAGTGATATTCAAAAAAAATTATGATATCTTTTTTTACTCAATATGATATCATGGTGTTTGGCATTATCATGTTGAGTATAAAAGTACACCAAGATTATTTCCATGAGCACTACCACATATGAATCTAGATATAGTTGGAAACCCTTATTTATTAGAGCCATGCATACTGCTAGTGAATTCGTAAGACCGACTGATATTACCAAAAAAGTGTACAATAAATATAGTCTATGAAATTATTTACATGGTATATCTAAAGGTATGACTCACACCTGATGGTAACATGTCCTCAAATTTGTCATTGTGAAAACCAAAGCTCCTTATAGTTGATCAATGTTTTCTTCTATATAAGGGAGTAGATATCTGTTCTTGAACACAAGCATATTCAACTAGTTGTAATTCATAAAAATCATAAGGCTCCCACTTTACATATTATAAATAAAGCATGTGTGAAACACATGCAGACATACAATTTCATATAAAACCTTTGGCCTAAAATCCCGTAACTACCTCTTCAGATCTTCTAAAATAGTAACAAAAATCTAGTATGGAGGAATTTATATATGTACTTCTCATGGAACTAGTTCAATTATAACCTATACCTCTCTCTCTATCAGTAGGTAATCCTAAAAATGAATCTTGGATGGAATTTTCAAAAAATTCCATTACAGTATGGAAATGTGTACATCAGGTTCCCAAATATTCCAAATAATGACCAACAATATAGGTCATCACTCTTCCCAATCCATAATTAACTTGTCCTAATCAACTCACCATGAAATCAAATTAATCGTTATCAATATATTTATTAATCCTACTGTGGTGAAAAAGATACCCTCTTATAGTAAATGTAGGCATGATCATGGTGGGGATCCAACTTGTCTATCCCAAACTAATATAAAAATCAGTTATCCTGAGGACAAATAGGTACCAAATAAAGTGATAGTTGCCTTATTAATGAGTAACTCCCAGCATTGGAGTAGACATTATGATCACACTCCCAACATAGTATTTATGTTCATTAAACTATATAAGTACTCAATATCTATCCCATGTAATTCCATAATAGTAACAAGTATAAAATAATTTGAAGTTCATATATCAAATAAGGAGGATACGAGAGTATATGCTACTAAAATCATACCAAAACCTTTAGAATGACCAAAGATATACTATTTCATCTTAAACTACATTGTACATATTTGGCCTGATGAATGAGCTTGAGTAATAGCCTAGATACACTAGGAATGCCCGCCCTGCTAGTAATGCATCCTCTAGAGTTGGATTCCATGGCCACATCCAACTATTTGTCCAGATAGTCCCATTGTATCCTAACATCATGCTTGGTATGGATATTCTAATCCTGATCACAAAATTGGTGTTAGTTTTGATCCTATCTCACTAGGAACTGGAAGAAATGTTCTCTAAAAATGATGAAGATGCCCCATCATATCATAATCAGAGAACTGAATTAGGTCCTTAATACATTGGGGATTCTTATAGATGAGTATACCATAATGATTCAACAATAAATGAAATTTAGTTCATGAAATATGACAACCACTTCCCTTGTGAGTAGACTCAAGGAGATGCTTCCTGCGGCTATAGATACAGTCTCACTATCATTGTGCTAAAATTCCCTATCCTAGAAAATAATATTCACTTAAATTAATTTTGGTGATAAGTTCCAGGTTAACTATTTTTAAAATGGTGATCAATTGGAAGACATTCCCCTAGGATTTGATGGCATAAAATATCCCATCCTCAAAACATATTTGTGTCACGAACTCTACCCAGCAGTGATCGATGTAAATCTATGGAGACCGATAAAGGGTGCTAAAAAATCTATAACCGACATAAACCCACATTGTATTCATATAATATCTCCAATGAAGTAATCTATATGCGTTTTCAAAAAGATGTAATCATAGAAGACCACATGGAAGTACCCCTAGACCATATATTAATGAAAATAGTCCCATGTAATAACATACCGTCAACACTTGGTAGATTCACAAAGCATATTGGCTGTGATGATAATGATATATACAATTTATGAATTCTATTTATTATTTAATTATATTAGTTTTAAGGTTTAAATTATTAATTCCACCAAAAATATTTAATATTTTTCTTCATATTTGGTAGGATACAAATATTTATGAATATGGGAACAATTAGACAAAACAAAATATAATTCCACAAAATGATGGCTTCCCATATTAAAGGATAAAAATGGAACCCCTTTGTGAATCAAAATTGATGAATTAAAGAAATGTGATGGTTTTTATGTTGGAATTATCAATTGAGAACATGAACCTAGTTCAATACATATACCAGATTCAGATCATGGACCGGAAATAGGATTTGAAATAAAAAGGATTTGGTCCCAGTTTTTCATGATGTAACTTCCTCTATAACACCAAGGATATTGTTGGATAGATATAGAAATTTAATCTTTTTAAATCATTCATTGGGGAGTTTGTTCATGAAATATATAACCCTGGTTTTTGTGAAAAGAGATTTTTAGCATGTATTTATGTAACAGTAAAGGCATCTTAGCCTAAAAAATAATTTTATTACATGTGTTCAATGCAGATATGACATGAATACCATCATATACTATAATTTTTACATCCTTAAATCAGAAGATGATGTGACCATCACTTCATCTAGAAATTTTTATGTGCTTGCAAAGGGATTATTTTACTGAAGATTATTAGTTAAACCTTTGGCCACGTATCATTGAGAATGGACATACACAAATAACTACATATAGATATGATTGTACCAAGTTCGATCACTACAGCTGCTACAATTCTTCATTTTCATTCTTCTACTAGTATACATACTTCTCGGCCACATCATTTTTAGCATGATTACTTGGTTCTTTAGTCGGTATATGATGTGAATATTTGGGGAGTGATGTATTTGGATTATTTATATTTACTATTCATGTTTTTTATTATTTCAACCCAATTTATTAATTATTATTCTCTTTATTTTTTTAATTTCATGACCATTGTGTTCTGACTTAATGTGTATTTTTTTTTCTTGCACAAATTAGTTTCCCCATTATACATATGATTATTTTGAAATCTAGGGTAGTCAAGTTTAAATATGATTGTGTATTGATTATTCTTATAACAAAAACAAGTAATTGACCATATCATATTTCTGGTCAATGGATCAGATTAGGATACCCAAACATGGGATTCCAAAACACCCAATTACAATAACAAATTGTGATTAACATGTAATAAATTAAATCACTAGAATATAAACATCAAAATAAGTAAACCTAGTAAACATCATTAACTAACTTTAAACCACAATATTATTTAATTTTTCTCTCTCTCTATCTCTCTAAACAATCAAACAGTTTCATATATTTTAAATAATTTATTGCATGCATACCTTCATTTCAGGTTTAACACTCAGATATGATGATTATAAAATTTTTCGCTAGGTTGTTTGAGTTTTATTATTTGGATTTTTTTTATCCTCATTGTAATTTATTGACACTCTATAGGCTATCAAACCCGTATATACTTTTTTGGGGGAGGTTTCATTTATTTTTATGTTAATTAGGGATTTCCATAATTATTTAAATTTTAATTCATTATTTTACCCTTGTAAATTTCATTCTATTTTTTCATGTCCAAATATACATCATGAATAATTCACTCATGGGAAGGAAAATTAGGATAAGATTATAAAAAATATAGATCTATAAAAAACATATGAAATGAGAGTAAAAATAAAGAAGATGTCGAACAAGAATACTAATTCATACTTAGAGATGAAATAAGACCATCATTGGGGATTCACATGGGAATGGATTACTATAGACCCTTAGAGATGGGTATCTATCCTATAATTATACTATACATGGTCATCGCATTTTAGTTTTATATTAATCTAGAAACCATAAAGATGATTTCCAACTCTGTGAAATTTTCAAGTTTGCCGCATGAGGATCATAACATACATATAGGGAGTATTCATGAACATTGTGATACCTTTATATTTAATAATTTTTATACTTATTAGGTTAAGAATAGAATATTTATATTATTAGTAATGAAAAAAAAAGTAAATGGAATGGATTAAAATCCTCCATTCTCATTCCATTAATATATGTGATGAGTTTGTAACAAACTTTATAACCTGATTATTCCATCTATAAAATTCAATGAACATCAGGGGAGAAATTTTAAATAATAAAAAGTTTTATGATGTGTCATTGTATACTTTTGATAATGATTTAATGATTTAAATAGAATTTTTCCACATCATGGTACTGAAATATTAAATCTAATTCAAATTCTTTATAATTTCATGGGAAAATATGCCCATTTTTATGGTAAATTAAATTTTCTACTTATGAGGAATCCTTTTGAGGATAGTTATGGCCTTCTATATAAGATAGAAAAAAATAACTTTCAATGGAAGACATAAACCACCGAGAAGAAATTGGTGAACATGGTGTAAAATAAAATGAGGGTGTCTCAAATGAATTACATGAATAATATGATGGATTTCATAATGGATATATATAATCCTCATGGTCTGTGTAATTATAATGAAAAAAAATAATGATTATAATAGAAAAAATCTTTTTCATGTGTACAGTCCAAAAAAAATTGTATTTTCAAGTTTATCAAAAACGTTATATGGAATTTAAAAATACACATTGTAGGTTCGCTTATTATTAAGAAAGATACATTCCTTGGATGAACTATTTTCTATATTTATAACCACAATTGGGGTTATACTCTAGGAAATAATGGAAGAATTTGTGATCTAAACAGATAGATAGAGGAATATGGAGATTCAAGATGATCTTATATCTAACAAGCATAAATAGAGGCTTAAAGGGGTACTTTAAGGATTCTCAAAATAGAAATCCAATGAATATTTGAAATTCATCACTCTATGAAGATAAAAAATATCTAAACTCAAACCTGAACAATTAATGTGAAAGGAACAATATTAGGATATGAAAAAAGTTAAAGAACTATATAATAAAAAAAATATAAGGATAACAAAAAAAATATTGTAGAATATCCACCACCATGTAAATCACATCTATAATTTCATATATGGTGAGGTAAAAAATATTGGATACAAAAAGAGGTAAATTTTTGAAAATTTTAAAATTTTAAAATTGATATTACTTTTGTATAAACATATGAAAATATTCTAATGTTCTTGAAGTTCTTGAAATTGGGGGTGATGAAAAAAGAATACTCAAAGATTTTGGAACCATTGAAGTCATGATAGATTGATATGTTGTGGTAGAAATATACCTACCCATGAAGCAATAAGATCACAGTAGTTTTTAGATCCCTTTTATTATTGGTTCTAATAAATTTGGATCATATTTATGTTATTTAGGTATAAATATTAATATCATGGAATACACAACCTTTAAAATCCTAGGATTTATGGTTCTGAGTCCGATGATATTTTCACATGAATTAAAAGTATCAATAGTGAAATTTTCTAGAGGATTGGTTAAAGACATTCTGATAAATTTTAGAAATTTATCTTCCATGTGGACTGCTTTATTTTTGATATGGAAGAGAATATGACACCTCTTATTATTGGAAGACCATTTTTATCAAATAGTTTAGTTTTGATTGATATGTAGTTTGGTGTGCTTAGTTTAAGAGTGGAAACTGAACAAATTAGTTTCAACATACATCAAGATATGAGGAACTATAATGTGGCGGATGATGATTTTAAGGAAGATAAAAAGTATGATGCTGAAGAGGTTTCTATTTTAGAAAAAAATTTAGTGGTACATGATGTCAAATATGTGGGGAAAAGTGAAAATTTATGTAAAAAATATCAATAGTGATGAAGAGATAGATTATTTACTAAATATTAAATAAGGGAACCATGTTTGGTTTGTCCATGATATGAAGCTGGGATTTTCATGTTTGAGAAAGAAGTTATGGATTAGCGTGATTGCGATTAAGCAACTACTTCTTAAAGGAAGTGTAAATCAATGTCAAGAAGAAAGAATGGTTCTGAATTACATTGATAGTTCAGATATGAAAACATTTATTAACCCCAATGAGGTACAATATTTTCAACCACTCATCAACAAAGTTGAAGATGAAAGAGGAATAATTATTATAATTAAATTAAATAAAATCACTTGTGGGATCCCACATATTTTTAGAATTTTTCATAATTTATTTTATTTAATTATATAAACACTTGAACACTCCACTAAAAATTTCAAAATTAATTGAAAATGGAATATAAATTCACATGCATAATTATATTTTTTTAGTAAAATCAAGAATTAGTAGTAGGAATCTTGACATGAAGTTTTAGGACTAACTCCCATCATTCAATTCAATCACTTCTAGAATTTAATGAAATAAAGTTTCTAAAATATACTCATTTTTTGAATCCAATGCAAGAAGAATATATTCAACTAGGATTGAATTTTTATTTAATGGGGTGAAAAAATTCAAATTATGCATTTTTTATTACACACAATTAATTTTTTTAGAGTTTAAACTACAAATTTCATATCCACACTTTATTCTTACTTTAATCACATGTCTAGGATATATAAACTTCATATTGTAAATACCAAACCATGATTTTAAATTTCATTTTCCATAAATTCAAATGAGAGAAGTATAGAAAATAATTAGTATAGATATGAATGAGGTTTTGGATTTGAAAAATAATCATTTAGGGAGCATGATAATTCTTTTAAATGAATATTTTTTTGACATTTTTTCAGACATAGTATTTTAGATATTTTTATTAATTGATTTAATTATTCATATTAATTACAATGGGTAGTTGACCAATCCCTTCATTATCATTCTCAAGACATCCTCTAACCCTAATATTTCTCATTTTTTATATCATGATACGGTTTGAAATTATCTCTTCTAGTGGTTTCTTATCATCATATCAAAACTATGAGTAAACAGAATCACTATTAATTTGATTAAGACATCTTTTTTTACATTTTATCATTTGAACCACATAACATTAATCCTTTTTAAGCCTATAGAATCCTTAAATATAATTGATGGGAGATTATTCAAGTTATAGGACTACATTATCCTTTCCTACATTCCACTAAATTTATTACATGATATTTAAAAGAATAGTGGTTGGGAGATATTTTTTATGGTAGGATGAGATATACTTCATTGGTGATACCTTTTTGGGAGTTTCTTAAAATTATTTTGGTAGAGGAAAAAATATCATTCACTGTAATTTATCATTTTTCACCTCTATTTCTCATAACAATTATTGTATGTAATTGAAAAAAATTGGGTTGTGACTTGGGAGGATCAAAAATCACCATTAATAGAAAAATGATATTTTCATCGCATGTGGTTAGGTGGTGCAAGTAATATTTTCCTTAAGCACATTTTTTTAAATATAAAAAAAATAAGAAATATGGGGTGATTCATTCATTATATATAATTTTACCATGATCCCAAATTGATATATTTTTTTGGGGAAAATATAGATGAAATATTTAAACTGATATTTTTATGAAAATTATGTTTTTATGTCATGAACTATGAATTAGTGTTAAACCTCATTCTTTTAGATTTATTTTTTTAATCAATTATCATCCTGTAGTAATGACTTAGGTAAATTATAACCTTATTGAAAAAACTCATGAATAACTATGGTTTATGTCTTTACATAGTAGATATGCTATATGACTTGAAATCTTGTGGTAAGTTACATGTTCTTGAGGTATTGGATAAAATCTATATAATATTATACTATAATACGGATAGGAACAAAATTTTATGTGATGTAAGTTTAAAATAACATTCCTATTATTAATAAAATAAAAAATATAAATGGAATGATAAAAATCGTGGTTGTTCCAAAATATGATAATTAAAATACTGAATTTAATTATTACATTGGAAATGAGTTATTGATGAATTTTCATCTTAGATAATGGAATATTTAATTTCACATTTTATCAATTTCATTAATATTCAATGAATTTAAATCATGTTGAGGTGATATCCCTTTTTGGTATATTGATATTATATCCTTGAGGATAAGTATGAATTCTGGTCTAAGAAATTTGATATGTACATTTCATGCATACATTTTATTATTAAATTATATCACATTTATGGTTAAAATGATTAATTACTAACTGAATACTTAATATATTTAATTATATTTGGTAATATGCAACAATTTTATGTATAATTATAAAATTTATCCAAAATAGAAAATAATTACAAATAAAGATGTCTTGATGTGATGATGGATACATATGGAATGTATCCAAAGATCAAAACATAAGAAAAAGACTAATATGGGGGGTTATAGTGCTGTAAATTGTCAATAGAGTGTGAAAATATATTTTAAGATGTGTATTGGATTCAGGGTGTGAGACAAAAAAATGATTTAAACCAAAAAGGATAAGTTCTACATTTTTCATTGGTAAATTCCTCTTTCATGTCGTGAAAGATGTTGTATAGCTCAAGATATTGGACCTTTTGACCAAATTTTTCAGGGTATTTTTGCAGAAATATTTTCCCCTAAATGTCATGTGATTATGTTAATGATATACATTATTTCAGTAGAAAAGGATTCTCACACTGTAAAATAATTTTTCGACATTAGTTCAATGAAGATATGATCCGAAAACCAACATCCTCAATACATTCCACTTCCAGAAACCAATACAGTACATGAAAAAAATATCCATTGTAAATTTATGCACCAAAAAAACTAGTTGTTTCATTAGAAGATTATTTTTTTACACACTAGGGTTTACAACATGAAGCTTGGAGATACATGAATGATGACTGCTTAAGATCTCTAACCACTCCCATTCTTCACCATCATTTATCTCTATGTATTCAGGTTTTCTATCATCATTATGTTTAACATGAGATAGTATTTCATTCTATTTCTGGTGATGTTACTATATAGATATTTTTTATATTCGTTTTATTTTATATTCATGTTTTGGATTATTTTAGTCTATTTATTAATTCTATTTCTATTTTTTTTTAAATTTCATGACCATTGTATTGTAACATGAAGAGTATTATTTTATTACACTAATTTATTTCCTTGGTTTGTGTGTAATCTATAAGTACAGCAATCCCAATAGACATGATCCTATGTAATCTTCATTAAATTTTAATAAAATAGAAGAAATTCCATCCCAAAGTTAAAAAAGTTTTAGTAGTCTTGGTAAACTAGATAAATACTTGAAATTTACATTGCATTTTAAAACATAAAATACACAAATAATTTCATTAAGAAATCTATTATTCCCCACACTGTATCCCTACATATCAATCAAAAATAAATTCTCTATATCCTAGTAAAAATGAAACATAAGAAAAGGATGAGCTCAAATTCTCAGTAAGAGTAAGAATACAACAAAAGAAATCCTGCATGAAGCATAGTCAATAGGCATAATGAATATAGAAAGATATATAATCAAACATTAGAATAGTATGAAAGAAATAAATATTGATAAATAAATTAAATATAAAAAATAATATGATAATGAAAAATGTCTATATATATTATACTAATTGAATAATCACATGGAATATCAATAACTGGATTTATAAAGCTGGAATGAATAATGTTAGACATCTAAAAAATTCCATCGAGGACGCGACCAAGGAATCTAAAAAAATAGATAAGGCCTCATCAAAAACCTAGTCTACTTTTTATCTTGAGACATAAAAATGAATCAAGCGGATAGAGTAGGCCCTTCCCATGACTTTATAAGTCTAAACCATTCCCCATATGAATAAATAATAAAAATAAATCAACATGACTTAACAAAGTCAATAACTTTGAGTATTTGAAGAACTAGTCATACATAATAACAATACATTCAAATTCAAACTAATCTAAAACCATCAAATAAAATAAAAAAATGGATTCATTAGTGTAAATTCTCAATATAAGATTCATCAAAAGATTTTGACATATATGAAAATACTTCAAATATATTACTAGAATATTTATTGGGGAAAATGACGTTTATTCTTTGAAAATAATTTTCAAAAATCTAAAAACTAAGCATGTAATAAAAAATCATATTATTTTAAAATAACCTTTTAAAATTTTAAATTAAGATTAAAAACTCTAAAGATGCATGACAGTGGAAAATAATTTTCATGTCATATAAATTAAAAAATCACCATTCTCATATTTTCACAAAAAAATCATGAAGTACATTGTATGGAAAATTAAGGAAATGTTCCTTTTAATTATTTTTGTATGAATTAAAAATTGTGTAAAAATTTATTTAAAGAATTATTTTGTAATATTTAAAAAAAATAATCATTTTTAGAAAACATGGACACTAAAGAGGAAAATTCATCAGTAGAGGATTAAACACAAACAATGTAAAATAATAAAGAGATAGTAAAATAAACCATTAACACTTGAAAACTAGTTGAATCATATTAAACATGAAAGAATAACATTTTAAAAAAAAAATCATTTGAATAAATTAATTAATATAATAATCGGTCAATGGGGCATTATATACATCTTAGAAAATAATATAGGTTCATAACATCAAAATGTGCCTCAATGAAAGGAAATTGAGATGAAGTACCTTACAAAGATGATATCGTTAATAAAATTATTTGATTATGTGTATCTACTATAAAAAAATAACCAAATTGGATATAAAACATAACATAATCAATAGTTTTTTAACACATGAACTTATCAAGACAAAATAAATTAATTAGAAGATTAACCCTATGAATAAAAAATATATTAAGAAATCACTTACCTTGGTATTTACTTTAATTGAACATTGGTTAACCACATAAATAATGGTTTAATGAATTTTATAAATTTATAAAAGAACTATATTAGTATTTATTATATCATATATAATCTTATTATATCATCTTAGCACTGTTTAGTTAATAATATTTCATTACTAGACTTGTTTCGGGTATTAACTACTTGATTCTCCCATGCATGTTTTTCATGGAAGGAAAAGTTATTATGAATAATATATAGTTCCATTATCTAAAAAATTATATAAATTTCATTAATATAAAATTCATTCATTATATTTATTTTTCAATTCATTCTTTATTGTTGAAAAAGTAAAATAATTCGCATCATGTTGTAGAGACAATATGCAACATGTAAGCATGAGCGATGATATCATTAGATTAATGGGTGAACTGATAAGAGAGTGGGTGATATATTAATTTTAAATAATCAATATCATGTCATAATTACAATATTTGTTCATTATCTACATCATTATAACCATCCATGTAAAGTGGTGGTGAAAAAATAATTACACCGCTACATAGAGACAGTAAGTCGTAAGTATGCTTGTGTGGTGCATTCATTTTTCATAGGATGGATAAAAGGTAGAATATATATTTTAAATAATCTTAATAACCTCTATGTTAATATATAATACTGCATTTGTTATTTTTGGATGGACACACCACATGAATAAGAAGTATAAGAAGAAATAAAG
The DNA here is from genome assembly GCA_963277665.1 of Viscum album. Taxonomy (NCBI): domain Eukaryota; kingdom Viridiplantae; phylum Streptophyta; class Magnoliopsida; order Santalales; family Viscaceae; genus Viscum; species Viscum album. The sequence continues at coordinate 70,031,551 of OY728156.1, read as the reverse complement.
TTGAAAGAGTTGATAAAAATGATTACCTCTTCTTCGATGGACATCCTTTGGATCTCTTATTAAGATTCATAGGGTTTATTTTTAAGGATACTATAAATTCTATAAGGTATATAATGATGTTTATAAAATTAATCTATAAGAAAAATTTTATCTATATGGATCAATGTGGTGTACTTAAGTAATGGAGGAGGTGTCCTTTTATAAATGAAGTTAGAGGTACTTTTGAAAACTCTCAAAATATTAAATTAATTTAAATTAATTTAAAATTTAAAATGTATATAGAGTAATTTATTTAAAACATTATATGTTGGTGGTATTTATTCGAATAATCTAATAAAATTTATAAATTCTTATGTCACATTCTTACCATTATCATTTTCTTTTATCCCCTATTTAACCATTTTAACTGTTACCATGACTACATTGATTTTTACACTTTTAGGGTCAATATTGTCACTATGAAATTCAAAAAAATGAATAGAAGAATAATGGATTATATTTTAAATTATATATTAATTAATTGGACGAATTCAATATTTTTTTAATTTTATATCATTTAATAAAATATTATTTTTTTTAAAGTATCTTTAATGTAAAATTTGATTCTATTCAATACTTTGACTTCTAAAAATATAAATAAAAAAAGATAACCTAGAATAAAATAATTTAATACATCCCTAATATGTAAATTTATTCTATAAAATTCTTAAATATTATTAATTATCACAATTTATATTTATTGTAATGTTTTTATTATCATTTATTTAATTTTTCAATTAATTGAATAATTATTATACTAGTGTTGTGCGCCCTTTGAAGGTAAATAATTATCTCTTAAAAATTAAAATAAATCACCATGGTTCAGAGAATTATTTTATCTTTATAATTACTATGTATAGTCCAATATTTCGTCTATATAACCCCAGATGAAAAATTGTATAGTTATTAAAATCATGAATTTGACGTCTTTGGATTTTCTTTAAATAAAATATTATAAGGTTCATAATCACTTATTAATGGAAACAAATGGTAATATATCCATGAAATGAATGATTGTGGACGTAATATAATCATAAAATAAAATTATATCATGTTTTAGTGTCATTTTCAAGTACTTGTCATTTTATTTTTATCCTATATTACCGAATTTACTCTTTTCCGTGGTAATGAAAATAATAATTGTTTTTATTCATATAGGAAAAAAATACATGGGACCTATTTAATAAATTTGGATATTCCTAATACAGACATTTAATAAATTTTGAAAAATAAAAAATATATAATTTCTTGAATATAATTTATATTTATTTTCGCTAAACACAACGAAAATGTTTTTTTAGAAAAAATGAATTTTTAAGCCCAAAAATGTTCTTATGTCAAAATATGGTATAACGATGATTAAAAAGAAATAAATTATATTTTTTAAAATAAATTTATATTATGTTACATTTATATCCAATTGAAACCATTATAGTACTTTTTTATAAATCAAATGAACGTCTTATTAAAATATGTATTTTTTATTATTCACTTAAAAATCAATCTTTTCAGAAAAATAAATAAAATCACCAAAAGATAATTTTAATACAATTACATAAAATTTGATATTGGTTTTATAAAATATATTTTACATAATTTTCATAAACTTATAACAATATTTAATAGTAAAAATAAAGAAAAACATTTTTGAAGAAATGTATTTTTGTAGAAAAACATGATTTTACTAAAAATTCATTTCTTATTCACAAAAAAATAATTAATTAATCAACAATGAGTTGAACAATAATATATTTTATAATGTGGTTTATATTATTACTTCCCTCCTATTTAATGGCTAAATTAAAATTATAACATAATAATATTTAATTTTTTTAGCTAGGTTTTGTGTGCAACACAAGCTATCAATGTGATTAAATTTTAAAAAGAGACATACCATAAAATCATAGGGTGTCTCAGTCTCCCCAACTTAAATAAACTGAATCAATAAATTTTAGATATCACATTGAATTTTGAATTTTTTTTCTTAAAAATTATTGTTTTTAAGTCCCACATCATAAAAATGGTTAGAAAAACATTATCTTAATAAGAGGGAAATGAAAATAAAAAGGTCAAAACAAAACTAGAATTTAAGATAGGATACCATTAGTGGGAAGTGAAAATATGGTCATTGAAGAAAAATATAATTATCAATTAGTAATGGATAGTGATATAAAACATTATCACTATAAATTTAACCATCACAATACCATAAATATGTGATTGGTTAAAAGATGATTTATTTCTTAGAATGAAAAATAAACTGATAACATTTTTGTTTGAAACAACTTTTCCTAGAGTTGAGGGATTAATTTAATATCAAAATAAATCACATGATAAAATAATCTTACATAGTTTAATTCTAAATAATATTCATAATCAAATTATTTAGATATGATTAGATCTATTAAAATTTCTTGAATATGGAGATTCAATAAACAAATTTATGCCTGGTGCACTTTTAGAAAAAGATCCATAAGTCATCCCTTCATCCATTTATTAATTAACAAAAAAATGGTTAGAACAAGGTATCCAATATAATAAATCATCCTTTAACCTAAAAAATGATATCCAAATTTTAACATAATTCATTCCATATGTAGTTAACCTTAATACTCATCCAAAATAAATCTATCCAAATTTCTAGTATAAAATTTTAAAAGGAAGATCACTAAATTTCAAAAATAAAGTAAACATTAGATTCCCCAAAAATAGCTATTATTTTTAAATTATAAATATCTGAATACCTTGGTCACCTTAAAACCTTAATGAATACATGAATTCTTCCAAAAATAATATTTCAAGTTGTTGAGTGTATTCCTTAAATCCAAACATATAGTAAACACCCAAAAACATCAAAGTACTAACCAATTCCATGGTAACCCATATTGTATCATAATAATTTATGTATCATTAGTAACATATTTAGGGTTTTGTTCTCTAAATAATTTATTTTCTTGAATATCAACATGAAACCGAATCACTTCTCCAGGTTAATATTACTATTCATCACATGCTTCCAAATCCTTAAATAATAAGTACTCCAGTACAATACTTATATATCCCAAATTTATTATAACCATATAATCATTGATATAATAATTTTTACAGCATAATTATGAGAAAAAATACACAAGAACATTAACCTTTCTACTTAATTATTAAAACATTAAATATGACCCATTATATGATTCATTAATACCTCCAGGCTTTCATATTTCATTTGTGGTGTCTTCATCATTAGTATTATATCTATTACATTTATAACCAAACTAATTATCCTAATTTTTTCCCTCTAGGACATATATTTTCATAATTCCCATATTTTACACATATAAATCATTCAAGTATCGATAATATACTTGAGATTATTATTATTCCAAAATTTTCATTTTTTCATGGAAACTACTTGTTTTATATCCTTTTTTCTACACACAAAAATATATTCTTGTAACTCTAATACATTCACATGGGTGTTTCTTCTCAAATTCTCAAAATTTATGAAATATAATAATCTTTCCTCTAAGTTTTTCACCATTTATGTTCTCATCAAACTATATCCTTCTCTTCTTTGGTGAGTCTGAGAGTTGGTTAAGGTTCATGTAGTTAGTCATATATTGGTAAAACTGGTTATGAATATTCCCAATATTCTTCAATCCAGTCATTATACCATTTGGTTTCACATCAACACATTTTCTATCAAATTAATTATTAACCGAGGTTTTTTGGTTCCATCTATTTGCTAAAACCAAAATAATAGTGTGATAATCACTAAAAATATTGATAAATCACATAGAAATGAAGAATCATTGAGTTTATTTTTGTAATCATGTTTTAAGGTGGGGGGAAGATGACCATTTGGCGTCTCGCTCCTGACCTCTCCGTTTTCCCTGTAAACCCTAGGGTTTCTTTGCTCCGTGATTGCACTGATTTCCTTAGGTTGCTTCCTGATGTTTTTCTAATGGCTAGTTTCAATACGGAATGTTTGTCCACCACAGTTTCTTACAAGATAAATGTCCAAAAGAAATATCCTCCTCTGGTGGTTCGACTGCATGGTATTTCATTCATCGAAGCCCTGCGTGGGGTAGAACCTTGCAATGCCTCGGCTGCAGGTACCCCTCTCTTTAGAAAGCTCGATGATGAAAAATTTGTGGTGGAGGCCAACCCCGAAGCGTTATTACAACACTCAAAAATGTGTCACTTTTCAGTAATGGGGCGTATCTCGTACCACAAAAGAGATAAACCATGGTCCAATCCAGAGCTCAAAGCTAGAATTACACAAATTTGGGGTTTCACAGATTGGAAGCTGGTCCCCATCGCCAAAGGGTATTTACATTTGTTGTTGAAATCACAGGAATCCCTAGACCATGTATCGTGGTTCGGAAACCTGCAACTTAAACTCGGGGTTTATCGCATCTCTGATTGGGACTATAGCTTCAACCCATACACTGCAAGAAATAGTATGGTGCAGATCTGGGTAAGACTCCACGATCTAAGATGGTATTTTTGGCACCCCAAAATCCTCAACGACATTGTGTCGTGCATATTTACGCCTCTAAAAATAGATCAACACACTTTGAACGCTGATATTGGCCTCTATGCGAGGGTAATGGTTGAGGTAGATATATCATCCAAAGTTCTGGAGGTCATTACTTTCACTTCAAATGAATTCAAAACAGAGATTTGTGTTGAAACGGAGAGTATTCTACCATACTGTGAATTGTGTAAGATTGTTGGAAATTCCATCCAAAAATGTTGGGAGGTTCCAAGATAGGTGGTTCATAGCCAAGTGGTTCATCCTGTCGATGATGGTTGGATGCAAGTGAATCGCAAGAATAAAAACAAGTCATCGGCGATGGCTCCTACAGAAGCTCATAAAAAGCGTGTGAAGGTCTAAGTCAAGAGACGAGATTATCCAGGTGAGAGCTCGGGGGTTACCTAGGCAGAGCAAGTCGAAGCTAAAGAATATTCTTAATTATAACTTGAAATCGTGGACGATTTAAAGAAAATGGTGATGAATGAATGAGAGCTTCAGATTGACATTGGCTCGCTGGCTCATGGGAAAGACACTCTTCTGATGTTTGGGATCGATGGAACCCCACAGGCGACACCATCCATGACTTCTTGTGCTGCTCCGGAGGTTTCACCGTCAAAGTCAGTGGTGCTTATAGCTTGTACCGCTATGATATCACTGCAAGAAGCCTCTGTTAACCTTTTTTCAAAAGTACCAGAATCGAAGATAGTTGATCCCGCAAATGGTCCTTCCAATCTTGATGTTCATGCTGCCTCACAAGGTATTACTATTTTGGAAGTTCCAGATTCTAGCATACTTATACCTGATAAATGTTCGGACTCTCATATCACATCCTTGTGCTCTAAATCGACTGTTCATGTTGATAAGGATGTACCTTTGCAATTGACAGGGGCAATAGACATGCAGGCCACTCCTGCCTCGTCTATTATTCCTCTGTCAAGTGACCCTCTTGAGAAAGTGGTCACTACCATGTCCACTAGAAGTGATATTGTGAATTCATCTAAAATAAATAAATGTCATATCTCAGATGCTTCTAACCTCTTTCCTGATTCCACGTTGAGAAAACAGTATTTTTAGACTACTCCGACCTCTTCTTCCAATCTTATGAGATTGAAGAGGAAAAAAGGCTCGAGTGGATCTAAGAAGAAAAATGGGAGCAGTGGCTCCAAACACAGGTCTTAATGGATATCCTCTTCGGGAATTGCTAGGGTATCTCTAACTCTTGCACTATTACTGCTCTTAAAAGAGCCATTTTGACTCAAACACCAAAAAGGATTGCTCTTGCTGAACCAAAAGTGAATTTCTCATTAAAATTGATGCATCTTGCTTCCTCTGATTATAGTTTTTTACGTGCTTGCACTAATAGAAGTATGGTTGGTTCCCTTTGGATTTTTTATCATGCTTCTCTGAAAGATGTTAAAATTCAGAATTTCACTGATCAAATTTTTACTTGTGATTATGTTTTTAATAATATCCATATGTACTAAACTTTTTTTATGCTAAAAACCAATACCAGGATCGCATTCCTCTTGAGGATGACCTGTTACATTTAGCTGGTAATTTCCCTGACCCCTGGTTAGTTCTTGGAGATTTTAATGCCTTTCATTCCCCTTGTGAAAAATTTGGGCCCTCTCATTATCAAATCTCTTCTATAGATTTTAGATCCGCAATTGAAGACTGTATTCTGGTTGAGTTTAATCTCATAGGTGCTAAGTTTAATTGGTATAGAAGACACTATAATAGGATGGTTTCTAGTAAACTAGATAGTGCCCTAGTGAATCTCACACCTCTCAATGCCTGGGACACAGTCTCTAGCATCACCTTACATAAACTCGGCTCTGACAAACACCCTATTTTTTTAGATTCCACTCTAAACATGTCAAGTAGAGTATTCCCTTTAAATTCAACAATGCTTGGTCTGGTGATATAGAGTGTTATAGGATTATTCAAAATTACTGGAACTTGATGAATCATCACTCGAATGCCTTTTCTTGTATCAGAAATCTCAAACACCTAAAACTCTGTCTCAAGGTCTGGTGCAAGGATAAATCGAAGAAATTTGATAGATACATATCCACACATGAGACTGATCTCAATCAAATACAAAATAATTCCACCCATACTGATTTCTCCTTGGACCCTCAGCAGGAGATCAATATTTCAACGAAACTCAATTCTTTGCTTACTCTGAAGGATAACATCCGAAAACAAGTCTTCAAAACTAAATGTCTCTCTTATGGTGATTGTAACACTAAATTCTACAATGCTCTTCAAAGGGTTAGGAAGTTCTGTCATATGCTCTCTTTTCTAAAAGATAATGACACCCTTCTTGACTCTAAGTCCTCTATTTCCAATCATGTGGTTTATTATTTTGAGAATATTTCAATGGGGCTTGTATTAACAAGGACCGTCTTCCCAGATTCATCCATTCTTTAGTCCAAGAAATAGAAAATTATTTTCTCCTGGGCATTCCTCTTGATCATGAGATCAAGGATACTATTTTTGGCCTAAACCCTGACAGTGCTCCTCGACCTGAAGGATTCAATAATGGTTTCTTTTAGCTCCATTGGGATGTTATTCAAAAGGATGTTTGCAACCTTTTTAGGACTTTTTTCTCTACTGGGTTCCTTCCCCATGGTATAAATGCTCAATTCCTTACCTTAATACCTAAAGTGCCCAATGCCTCTGAAATTCACCTATTTTGGCTTATCGGTCTCATCAACTCCATCAATAAAATTATCAAAAATCTCATAGATAATAGGCTCTCATCCTTGTGTAATAAAAAATTATCTTGGAATCAGTTTGTTTTCATCAAGGGGAGGTCTATTCAGGACTGCATTTGCCTTGATTCTGAATCCACCAACGCCCTCAATGAAATCTAAATAGGAGGCAATATTGCTATCAGTCTTGACATTCGTAAAGCCTTTGATATTATTGATTGGGGTTTCATTTTCAAGTTTCTCTGGGATTTTGGATTCAATGATACCTTTATTGGCAGTATCAACTCTCTCCTCAACTCATCTTCTATCTCTATCCTCATTAATGGCTCTCCTAAGGGTTATTTCAAATGTTTTAAAGGAGTCTGACAAGGTGATCCTCTCTCTGCCATTATTTTTTCCATTGTGGAGTATTACCTTAGTTGTCTCCTCACCTATTTGGTTTATTCAAACAAGATTAAGATCATCCAGGCCACCAAAAACCTCAATTTCCCGACCCATCTCCTTTATGTAGATGACATTATTCTTTTCCTTAATGGTGGAAAGCGCAACATCACCACTTTCAAAGCTTCCCTATCTCATTATGAAGAGATCTTAGGGCAATCCATAAATTGGAGAAAATATTTTTTTTAAGTGGTAAATCTTTCCCAGCTCCTAGAAAAAGTCACATCATTGAGAGTATCGGTATCGAAGAAGGGTCCATTTCATTTACTTATCTGGGTGTCCCTACCTTTTTGGGTCAGCCTCGACCCTCGTATTTTAATGATCTAGCAGACCAACTCATTAATCAGCTTTCTTCGTGGAAAGAAAAATCTCTTTCTATGGCTGGTAGGATCTGCCTGGTGAAAGATTCTATTGTCTCGAAAATGGTTTATGCATTGATGATTTACAGATGGCCTGCCAGTCTTCTTAAGAAAATTAATACCTATATTAAGAATTTTTGTATGGACGAGGAGTATTCTAGATAAGAAACGTGTTACTGTCCCCTATTCTACCTGTTGTAAACCTATCGAAAATGGAGGGCTTGGAATTAAAAATCTCAAGTTCTGTAATGAAGCCCTCCATGCCAGACTGACTTGGAACATAATTAACAGCAATGTTGACTCTATTTCCTTCCTCAAACATCATTTCTTGGATAAGCACAAATCCAACAACTTGAGTTATGTTAGCTCTTACCTCTTCCCATCCATTAGAAATTCCTTTATCAATATCATGCACAACTCTAGATGGATGGTTTCTTTTGATTCTACTCTGAAATTCTGGCTTGAATACTAGACTGGCGTTCCCCTTAATTCGATGCTTTCATCAAACTATGTTCCAGATTATATAAACTCCACCATAAAGGATGTAATTAATTACCCCTTCTTAGAGCTCCCTAATCATATCAAAACTATGGTTGATGACTACACCTTCTCGATAGATGAAGAAAGTCTTATTTGGGAACCAGCTCATAATGGGATCCTGGAATCCAAATCCTATTACAAGAATCTCTTCTCTCACTCTGAGTCCATTTTTTGTTGGTTGAAGCCTTTTGATAAAACCTAGATAAAGCCTTCCATATTTAATCGTGTCTGGTGTATTGCACACAAGTGCCTTCCCACAGAGGTTTTCCTTCAATATTTTGGGGTTCAACTCAACTATAGATGTCCACTTTGTCATCAACATAGGGAAGACATCAATCACTTATTTTTTTCCGGTGATACAGCCTTTGGTCTTTGGAATTTTGTTACTGACATTTTTGATTGCAGATAGTTAATTGTTGATTCTATCTGCTCTTTCCTCAAATGTTGTGTGGAGATGGATCTTTCGCCGCAGATTAAAAATCCCTTTCTTTCAACTTTTGCAGAGCTCCTCAACATTATCTAGTATGATAGAAATGATATTATTCACAATGGTGTCTCATTAAATATTAATTCATGTCACTCGAAAATTCTGATTTCTATTAGAGGAACGTCTAATCTTCAGAATTCCACCAGCGCTAACTCGGTTGGTGACTTTGGAATTCTCCATTGGCTTGTAATTAAAGGGATCTACAATCAGCTGAAGCATCTCTTCGAAGGGTTCTGGCAGTCTCTGATCCTTGGCTGGATAAATATCAACGTAGATGGCACCTCGAAAGGAAACCTTGGACCAACGGTCTATGGAGCCATCTTCATAGACTATATTGGTCACTTCAATGGCAACTTCCTTGGGGGTTGTGGTTCTGCCTCTGCCCTCGAGGTGGAGATGTTGGCGGTGATACATGCGGTCAACTATGTCATGTTAAAAGGTTGGGACAATATCTGGATTGAAATTGACTCCACCACCATCATCCAGGCCACTTGGAATGGTGTGGTTCACCTTGCTTTGACTCTCACAATGCTTTGGATAATTTTCCTTAGCTCACTCCATGAGATCAGATACATTACCACCCATACCTATAGAGAAGCAAATATGGTGGCAGATGGGCTTACTAACAAAGGGATCGACCAGGCCATTACGTGGAGTGATACTTTACCGGTTTATCTCCTTCCATTCCATTAAAGGATTGTAATAAAATTCCCTCCTTCATACTCTTGTAATTTTCCTTCCCATTTTTTAATAATAATTTTGTGTATTGGTCTTTAACCAAGACATTGACTTTTTTTAAAAATATGAAGATTTCTTTATAGGATGTATAACTCATGAAACTTTATCAATATATGAATCCTTATGTTTAAAAAAGGTTATCGATTATCATTAAAAAATATAATGGATGGTATCCTATACTTAGACTTTCCCTCAAAGTAAGTTATAAAGTTATATTCGTTAAAAATTGTTTTCCTAAATCTAGTTCCTAAGGAATCTAATAAACATGTCTTCACACCAACTGTAAACACCCAAATCTCAATAGCCCAAGTCCAGTGTATTCTTCATTACATTTGCATAAAATAAAATACTGTATATACCATAGGAATGAATAGTTTAGTAGCATTATTATTCTAGATACATACATGGAATTCACATTACATTATATTACATAAAATAAACAAAGAATTTATTTGAAAAAGATATTATTAACCTTAGTGTATCTCTAAATATCAATCACCAAACATTTCCTCATATCATATTCCAAAATAAACCATATGAAAATTTTTATCTAAAATACTTGGAAAGGGTATGTATATAGTGTAATTTATCATGAAAGAAACATAATCAATAATCAAACCAATAAGTTATGACATTTAATTAGACATCAGTATAATATAGAGGGAATAAATGATGATCAAGTAATTCTATATAAGTAATTGAATGATAATTAATATTAACCATGGATATTATACCATCAAAATAATCACTTTTAATATAAATAATTGAATTCATAATTTTGGAATGTATAATGTTAGACATCTGAAACATACCATCTAGGCCCCAGACAAGACTTCTAAAAATAAATTGATAGGTACTTCGTGAAAACCCAATATAGTTTGTCTCATGAAACATACCATTGAATAAAAAGGATATATTGGGACATACACATCACTTATTAAGTAAAATAAATTCCACACATGAATAAATAATACATCATAATCAGCATGTCTTAACAAAATCTATAACTATACCTATTGAAATAACTAGTCATACTGATTATCAGTACATCCCCAGTCGAAATAATCATATAATATCCGATAAAGTATGATGAATGGTATCATTAGATTACATTATAATTATAATATACAATAACTTATGTAGTCATTGAATAAAATTATTTAATTATATTAACATAATATTTCTTGAGGAAAATTCTTTTTTAACTTTGAAAATAATTCTTAAAAATCTATAAACTATCAATGTAATAATGAAATAATTTTCATTGAAATTAACATTTTTAAATTGAAAATTAATCTTAAAACCATTTAGGAAACATAATTTAGGTATTTTATGTTCATGATGTATAAGTTAAAAAATGTTATTTTAACATTTTCATAATAAAATTAATAAAGTATAATTTTTGGAAAATGATGGAAATATTACTTTTTATTTTTTTGTAAAAATTAAAAAGAGGATAAAAAATAATTTAAATAATAATTTTGAAATATTAGAATTATTTTTTGAATAATTTATAAAAAAGCATGAATATGGATGATAAATATTCCTCATGAGAGTCTTAAACAAAAACAATCTCGACTGATAATTAGATTTTAAAATAGACCCTTTCCACTTTATAATCAGTTGAATGATTCTCCCCATGAATGAGTAACACTAAAAAAATTCAAATATCATTAGAATAAATAAATTCATGATTTTACATTTCAAAGGGGACTTATATACACCTCATGATACAATATAGGTTCATAACATCAAAATGATCCTCAATAGAAATAAAATTCGAGGAAGTACCTTATAAATATCATATCATTAATAAAATGAGTTTATTATGTGTATCTATGGTAAATAAATATAAAAAATTCGATATAAACATAATATTATAATAATTAATTTTTCAAATAACCTTATCATGGCATTATTAATGAAAAAGATGTTTATACCAATGAATAAAAATTGAGTTAAGAAGTCTCTTACCTTTCACTTTCCTTTAATTGAACATACTTTGTCCTCTTGTATAATGTTTTGAATAATTTTTTTGATTTATAATGTAAAAATATTAATATTTATTTTATCATATATTATACTATTATATAATCTTATAACCCATTTATTAATATATTTTTTTACTACCCTTGTTTTAGGTGTTAACTGCTACATTTTCCAATACATGTTTTGTCATGTAAGTCATAGTTCATGTGATTAATATATAGTTAAATTATCTACAAAAATATATTAAGTTCATAAATATCAAATTTATTCATTATATACATATTTAGAATTATTATTAAATGTCGAACATGGAAAATTATTTGCATCGCACCGTGGAGACAGTATATCGTATGTATACACGAGTGAGGATATCATTACATTAATTGGTGAAATGATATAGATGTTGGTGATATATTTATATTAAATAATAAATATGATGTCATATGTACCATATATATCTATTAAATCCATCAATATAACAATTCTTTTAAAGTAGTGATGAAAACCCAATTACACCACTATATAAAGTCGTTAAGTCATACAAATGCATGTGCGGTGCTTTTATTTTACGTAGGATGGATAAAAGGTATAATGTAGTATTTTCATAATTGTAATAACATATAAGTATAAATAATATGCTGGAGTTATTATTTTATTATGGAAATAAAAAATATAGAGTAAGTACAAGAATAAATTATCTTGAAAGGGTTAAAAAATGATTACCTATTCTTCGGTGGAATTCCATAAGATCGCTTCATAAGGGGATTACGGTTTCTCTTTTGAGGAGAATGCCACCTAAATATATTGTCTAAAGTATTTTAAAAAATGAATGGATAGTAATTTGATGAGATATATGGCTCAATGTGTTGTAAATAAGTGAGGGAAGATTTTTTCTTTTATAAATGATGTGCTGGGCACTTTCGGAATCTATCAAAAAATTAAATTAATATACATTAAAATTCAATTTCAAATGGCTCCAAAGTGAATTATTTTGAATATAATATTTTCATGGTTTTAAATCCACTAGTCCAATATTTTAGATAAATGTTTATATTATATTATTACCCTTATCATTTAGTTTTAACTTTATTTAACCCTAATAATGCTTACCATAACAACATTGATATTTACACATTAATGATAAATACTGTTACTATATAATTCAAAAGGCCCCATAAATAGATCATGGTTCACATTTTAAAAAATCATAATTAATTTGGTGATTTAAATATTTTTTATAATTTTATATCATTTAATAAAATATTATTTAATTTAAATTATCATTAATGTCAATTTTAAAACTATTCAACAATTTTACTTTAAAAATTTCAATAATAAAAGATAAATGGGGAAAAATCTTTTAATACATCCTTTAAATATCATGTTAGTCTATACAATTGTTTTATAACCTTTATTTTCTCAATTTATATTTATTTTAATATTATCATTATCATTTATTGGAGTTTTTTACTAATTAAAAAATACTACACAAGAATTGTGAAATATTATAAATCCATAAAACATAAAATTAAATTAACATGATGAATAAAAATATTATATATTTCAAGTTACTATTTATAGTCAAATATATCTTCTCGATAACACCATATTAAAAATGGTATTTTTATTAAAATCATCATTGTAAAATATTTTACTTTTCATTAAATAAAATATTATAAGGTTCATAATCACATCATAATGGGAAAATGGTGACATATCTAGGCCTTGAAATATTATGGAAGATATTTACTCATAAAATAAAATTGGGTCAAGTTTTAGGGTCATTTACTAGTCCTTACAACTTTTTTTAACTTATAATACTGAATTAAACATTTAATTTGGTAATAAAAATTATCAAGTTTACGATTCATATTGGCCAAAAAAAGATGGAAATATTTAATAAATTTTGGACTTATAAATTAAAATATGAAATATATTTATCAAAATTAAAAACATATAATTTTCTGAAATTAATATAAATTTAATCCTGCAAAATGCAATGAAAACAATTTTCTTGAAAAATGAAATTTTAAGCCAAAAAAATGTACTTATACACAAATAAGGTATAAGGATTACTAAAATGAAATAAAATTTATTATTTATAAATAAATAGTAATTTATATATGTTTATATAAAATTCAAATCATGGTCGTTATTTTTAATATAAAAATTATAGTTTAATAAAAATATGTTTTTTCACAATTCACTAGAAAAAAAATATTTTAAAAAAAATCCCAAAAATTCACTATAATATGAATTAAAAAATAATATTAGTTTTATAAAATAAAGTTTATATAATTTCAATAAATTTATTATAAGATTTACACATCAATTCATGAAAACAATTTTGATGAAAACATATTTTTAATGAATAAAATGATTTTTAAAAAAATGAATTTCTTATTCATAAGGAATTAATTAATACAAAACAAATATATTGAAAAATTAATATATGTCATAATTTGGTTAATAATATTTATTCATAAAAATTTAATTTCTAGGTTATAATTATCACATAATAATATTTCATTTTTCATTTACGTTGGGTGTTGCATGCAACATTAGCTATTGAGAAGATTGAATTTTAAAAAGAGACATACTCAAAAATCTTAGGGTGTTTCATGATCCTTTTTAAATAAAATGTGGTTATGTTTAAATAAGTTCCTAGGTTAACTAATTTTTTAAAATTTCCAATTAGTTGTCTATAACAATTTTTTGGTCATTCTATCATTGTATGATACCAATAATAAGGATACATAAAGATCCAATTTAAACAAAAAAAATTATGAATGAACATATACTAAATTGAATCCCTAGAATAAAACCCTCAAAATAAATGAAACAAACTTGACATAAAAATTTACCTCAAATCCCAATATGTTTTCATATTTCTCTCTTTATAAAATAAAATTAAAAAATTGTATTTTAAATACCATTAAGTAATTTATGGCATACAAACCCTCCTCATGGGCTTTCCACTTGGACTTTATGATTACTGTATTTAGAGTTAGGTTGTATAAGTTTAATTATTTTTTAAATATTTTTATTCCTATAATACTTTAATGATTACCTATGGTATGTCACTTAACATGATTATCTCTAAGTATCTCTAAATGACTTATGATAGATAATGTGGCCTTTGTCCGTGACTCAATAGCATAAGGACCACATTTCCCTAAAAATATAAGAGGATACTTAAAATTGAATTTTCCTGTCATATATCCTATCATAGGATAATTTCATTTAGATCTATTAATATATTTCATAAAATATAGTAATCCCTATTGAAACTAAGCATCGACACCTATATTATGAATAGTGGGAGGAATTATTGATGGTAATACTGATGGCTCAGTGCCAATAACCTTTAGAACATGGTAATTGAGACATTCCTATAATAATAACCAAGGTCTTAATGGTTAAATATTTCTACAATTAAAATCATATCATTTCAAAATATAATTTAATTATACAATAGATCACAATATAAAATAAAAGGGACTGGTTTATAGACTTTGTTTACAAGTTTCAACACCTTCTGGGTCCTCCAAAAACTAATTATATGAGTCATAGATTTTAATAAATGTTTATAAGAGACACAAGTTAATTACCACGACTATATTAAATTCCAGTTTATGGTATTACTTCTGATAGTATAGGTCATTTCATAACGAGTGTCAATTTCAGGGTATAGTGAAAGATAACCTTTATGTTGAAATTGTAATCCCCGGTAATAGTAATCATTTATTTTTTAGAATTTTTTCACATTCAAACTTATAAATATATAAATAATGTCTCAATAAGTTGATTCACCATTACCATGTTATATAAGAACACATACTCATTAGATTTTAATTTGAATCCATGTAATTATAATGCACTAACATTTAATACCATGAAAATAATGGTTCATTGCTCAAACATGTAATAATTGGATTATTAATTTTCCACCATCAAAATATGTTGGAAAAAATTAGGATGATGAAGACATATTAATTGATCAATTAATTATATTATTTTCCTTACTAAAATTTTGGTCATATGACATATATATCAACTAAGTCACTACAATAAGTTCTAAGAAATGCATGTGTGAAAATAAATATAGAGTGAAAAATGCATGACTTGTGAATCATCGTGTTCCTACAATGATGCATGGGGAAATTACAACATTACATACTAATACAGAGGTATAATAAAGTCCATAATAGTAAAAAATATATCACATATCATGGGAGTCACCAAATTGTGAAACCTATACAATAGAAATTGGCATAATATTGAAAAAAAATCCCATCCTAGGAAATTTCCATTCTCCCTATAGGTAGGTTAGCTACTCCCTGAAGTAGTATCATTACCAAATTTCGACATTTTCATAGTCACTTTTCTAATAACACTTATATTAATAAAAAAGGAAGAGTGGATCTAAAACCACATTGTAATGTCATAGACAAGATTCACTAAAATTTAAATGAACTTGGTTGGCCACATGACCTCAAGTGCACCACCCCATATTCTAGAGACTACTAACTTGTAGCAATGGAATAAGATTGTATGGTGGGGATACAATACCATCATTATTAGAGTGACACACAATGCTAATATAATTTATTAATCAATAAAATCATAACATCAAAAAAATAGTGTAATGACATAAAAACAAAATATCAAAACCTTATCTAGTAACACTTCCAAAATGATTTTAATTCTGTATTCTAAAAAAAATAAGTTGAATATAATAAAATAGTGTAGTATGAGTAAACAAATAAAAATTAAAAATGATCAAAAAGAAACATAATATCTCAAATAGAATCATTAGAATAGGTTTGGTCCTCATCTCCCTTACATTTATGTTGTCTATAAAATTAGGCATCCATAACTGGATGTTTCCCATTTATACGTACATGAATCCATGAATTTTTTACATGTACCAATTTGAGACCTGAACAAGTTGTGAGATGATCTCTATAGACCACCACCAATTAAGTCTAGACCCATCTGGTATGTGAATGTACAATTTTTAATATATAGATATTGTGATTAAAGTGATAAATAAAAAACCCATGTTGGTCTGGGTTCCCCATGGAACACTCATCTAATACTACCTGCAACAACCTAATCCATATTTCTGTTGAATATTTATTAATTTTTTTTTAATTTTATTATAAAATAAGGGCCCAATATCATATAAAATCTTTCCCCAGATGATCATACTTGTATAATGGATTCATAAGTCCTATAACATTTGGAACTAAGAAAGGGAGAAAGACAAGGATTCCTATTATGTATCTCATTTTACTAATTCTATTATGTAGATTAACTTGGAAAATGTGTTGTTAAATTAATTTAATTGGTATATTATTCCCATTCAAGGAATTCCACTTAGGGAACCCTAGTATCACTCAACGCGTAGTAAAAACCATAACCCTTTAAATCCATATGTTGCATTTATTTTAATAATCGAGTAATTGTTAAGTCATAGTGCAATGATATAACCCCATAATCCCTTACTTGGTTGCCTAGATAAGAGACCCTTATGTCTCTTGAGGAATGAGGTAATTCATATACCCTTGAGAACATCCATGTAATTGCACCTAGGGGTCTCATTTGTCACTCATGGAATAAGGTAAGTCTACTCACCATATGACTCATACCATTGTATTCCATATAGGAATCCATGTATCACCCACGATGTAATATGATTCCATTTTTAATTAATTTAATTTAATAATCCTGAGGAGCCCTTATAATTCATTCAATTTTAGAACCCTTATACCACCCCTATAAAAAACTCATAGTAGTTGCAACTTACTAGTAAAACCATACCATTTATATACTTCAATATTTCTATTTATCCATTTCATTGAAGGTAAAACTCAGGGACAAGGAAATAATATACAAAGTCCAAGGAACCAGGGATAAAGACTCTATATTCCCTCTTTTACATAATTCTATTTAGATTTCACTATATTAATTATTAAAATAGAAAATAAGGGAAATGATAACACATTAGATGGTGGTTGAATTATATTTTAAGGGATAAGACTTAATGGACATTAAAAGTGACATACCCAAATGGTGGTTCATGTTAAGGTAGACATCCTATAATAAATTATATCAAGTTCTAGAATAACCCTAAATAAATTAAAGGAGTTTTATTTTCAAAAATTAGCAATATTTTAGGGGTCGTACAAAAGCT
This sequence comes from Viscum album, assembly GCA_963277665.1. Lineage (NCBI taxonomy): Eukaryota > Viridiplantae > Streptophyta > Magnoliopsida > Santalales > Viscaceae > Viscum > Viscum album. Next base: position 70,013,508 of record OY728156.1, on the reverse strand, counting down.
CTGGTGTATGGAAAAAAATTTCAGAATATAAATGGTGAGACTTTCACTGAAAAAGATATAGACCATATACCTTATCTTAAAAAATGACTCATTGTCTGGCATTAACATTGAATTCGATCAAGAGTGTGTGAAATTTTTAAAATACGAAAATTACCTGAAAATGGTATATTATCTCAAAAATATTTATTATTCCATTAGTCAATATAAATTAAAAAAAGAAGTATGAGGATTTAATAACTTACTAATATGGATCCAATGTGACAAACAATGATTGAATCAAGGTCTTAATGCAAAAAGGGGCTCAATTCATAGGAGATGGATAAGAGCCTTAATTTAAAAAAGGGGATTCTATCTATGTAAATAATAATAAGAAAAGGATATAAGGGTTATAAGGTATCTATGGAGAAAAGGAAAATTTCACTAATTTTTAATCCACATGCCATATTTACAGAATAATCATGGGATTTACACTATAAATTCCTTCTTTAAATGGTATACCTGGTTATTTTATGGTGTAAGAACGTTTACACTATAAATTTTCCAATTATGGTGTAAATCACCAATATACATCATCAAATGTTCTGAAATCAATCTTTTTTTTTAGTTTCTAATTTATCATGTAAACACCCTGAAGTCCATAAAGGATCATTTAAGAGGGTCGAAAAAAATTAAACCCTATAAAGGATTAACCAAAATTTAATGAAACATTACCTACATAAAAATTCATAACGTAAATTTTTTTTAAACAATATCCAATAGTGGATCCGATAGATAATAAAATTCTTATGTTGGATAAATGAGGAAGGGAATACAAAAAATTTACAAGTAAAATGAAAATACCATTTTTATAATTTTAAAAATACCATTATTCAAAACTCACATTGAACGAAAAGTAAATAAATCATTTTTATTAAAAAAAATAATTGTAATTAAATATTATTATAAAAAATAACTTATTTTGTGGGATAACACAATGGTTGATGAAAATTGTGTAGGATAATGATTTATAACTCAAAAAAAGGATATTTGAGTTATAATTATCCCTTGTTAGAAATATATCCCTAAAAGAGAGAAATATTTTTCAAATGTTTTATATGGTAATAATTTATATATATACCAAAAATAATTATATAATATCACATAATATAATCAAACCATAGAACAACCCCATATTTTATGTCCAAGAGGATGATCCTAACTCAATGAATACAAATTTAGTTGCCAAAATGTTATAAAAATGTTGTAATAATTGAGTAAATATAAATTTTATGAAAATGAACTGATTTGGAATATAATAAAAAATGGGTATAAAATATATATATGATAAGTATAAAAAAATAGGCAGTGAGTATTCTATTTAAATGGAAACCTCGATTGTAATTTTATCATGTTTCAAAGAATTATAATTATGGAAAAGAAAAACCTTGATGATTGAGTAACACATTAATTGAAACCCCTCAAAATAGTGGGATTTTAATTGGACACAAAATTAAATGATTAAAACATAATTCATGATATGATATCTCAAATATGATTTATATACACTACATAAATGAAATTCTATACATAAAAAATATTGTGTCTTAAAGAAAGGAATTGGATAAAAAACCCCTTACATTAATCTTGATTCATTCTTCACATACACCAAATTTCATGGATAATTAAATTAAGATCATTAACTAAATACCCAAGAACCATATTTATAATTAAAATAGTTTATTCTTCTCATTTACAGTCATTATATACTTATAAATACTATATCTCCTTTACCTATTTTCAACAATGGGTGTATCCAATATTTATTGATTGAAAGAGCTTCTTGAAAACAATCTGGGTATCCATTATTTTCGTAGATTAAATCATTAATATGCAATATACTTTAGTTGGATAAATTTTACAACTTTGTTTTAATGGTATAATTTCATTTCAGGGTTTTCTAGTAACAAACCGTAAAGTTGAAATCAGCGATGATCATGATTCAGTGATTCTTCACGAATGAAAGGTGGTTTATTAATTAATGAGTTAAATATTTATATAACATTGATATATATTTTTGACATATTTATGTGTAATTATAACATTAAATAACTTCTTATATTCATTCATGATAAAAATTCCTAGTATTTTTCAACTTGGTAGTTAAACTGGCCCAAACATGAACCAACCATAATTAATGGATAATTATGAGGTGGATTATTCAAAATATCATTTTAAAAAATTCGTAAATATTGTATTTAGTGTTTATTAGAGTTATATATCATAATTTTAAATAAATATAAAGTAAATAAAATTCATATAAATTCATTATATAGAATGATGAGATCATGTTCCTCTTAGTTAGCTCGTTTTGAGTGATTGAGTTAAAGATAATTGTTTTTTGGTCATGTCATTAAAAGGTACATAAAATTTCCATACCAAAACCTTATTAATAGAATAATAATCATATTTATCTTTTAATATCATTAACATTACAATCCATGAAATGTGTTGATGAAAATAGAAAAATAAAATCAATCCTGCCATGGAGGTGGTAGTACCCATCTACAAATTGTTGATAATTTCATTATCCATGGAATGAGAGAAAGGTTTAATATCGTTTATTAGTTCGGAATCATAAACATGATATTAATTATAAAATTATTTATTAATTTTCAATTTTATACCATCATTTTAAGGTGTTTAAATAATTAAACCCACATTTCATCATGGAGGTAGTACTCCGTACAATGAATGAATTATGATATCATTCTTTTTAATAGAAAAGGGAAAGAATTGTAAATGATTATTCCCATAAAATATTAGCATTTATTATATGAATATTAATTTTTTAATTTCATAGGGATTTCAAAATTTGTATCGTAAAATAAAACACATGAATGATGATTAATAAAATATAATTACTCACATTGAGAACTTTGATATTTCTTTGGAAGATCCATTTGAAATGTATGGAATATAATGATATATTATGGGAAAAATTTCAAGACTATTATAGAATATTAAAAATTATGGAATAATTTTAGTTTTTTATGAGGAAACCTAATTTATCAGAGATAAGTTGAAGGGATTCTTAGAGGACCCATTTATTATTGGTGAGAATATAATTTTTGTAAATATCTAAACATAATATAAAGGTAGCATATGTTTAACTTATCTTGTGCCATGAAAATAGAAATAATTGATAATGGAAGTGACACAGTCTAAAAATTCCCCATACACTCAATTAATGTCATTTTTTATCATATTTAAATCCCATTTACCCTTTAATTATTAATTTGAAAATTTTTTCATTTATTGAGGTGAATAGTTTTTAACAAAGGTAACCTGTCTTTTATGCCAAAAAAATAAGTGGGTTTTATTATATAATTTGAACCAACAGATTTTAAACATAAAAAAATATTAAATTTAGTAAATTTGTAATATTAATAAAAATTAATCTTAATATAAAAAACAATAATGGGTTAAAAATAATTTTTGGGATAATATTACTTATGTTCTCAAATATCAAATTTTGTTCTTTAAATTAAAACTATACTTTTTTAAAAAATATTAAACATATAAAAATAATTTATTAATATGGTGTCGTTAATTAAAATATAATAATAATAATAATATAATAATGTCATAAAACCCATGTTCTTGGTAAAAACTATATTTTTACTATTCACTTAAAATGGTCATTTTTAGAAAATTTTAAAAAATAATAATCCTAAAAAAATATTACAAGGATGAATCCAAAAATAAATTTATTTTCATAAAATTAAATTTCATGATTTTAGAAATTACATTTTTTAATAAATAGGTGATATCTAATGAAAACTTGTTTCATAGGAAATTGGCTTTTTAGATTATTATCCAAAATATTTTATATTTCCAATTATTCATTGAATAATATTTTATTAACCAATTATTCATATAAACTATATTTTATCATAATTATTCATTTTTTTAATATAAAATCATATTTAACTAAATGGAAATATTTTGAAAATTTTATTTCTATGAACTAAATGATCATATTATTCATTTCAGTTATACAGATTGAGTTTTTTCATATTAAAAGTAGATTGTATTTAAATTAAATAAATATTTGGAATCAACGTTATTTATATATTTTCATTCTAATTCAATTTGGGTAATTTAATAGTTATAAATATTATTTATATTTTTATCAAATAGTATTATGGTTCCATTTATGTTCGGTATTGGGTGTGAAAAAAACTATCAATCACCTTGAATTTCATAATTGTAATTACATATTAAAATATTTTTGTGCTTTATTATAAACTCCTTAAATAAATTCCTTCCTAAAAATTTGAATTATTAATTAAAAAACATATAAGGGTATCCATTAGGTTGAAATTTATCGAGGTTACGATATTACTAATATAAGAAACGCTAGGAAACTCGCCTATGTGAATCTATCTATATTGAGATTATTCCTAACCATTTGAGTGGAATCTACCTCATTATTTAATATTAAGACCTATTTTATTTCCACTTGAGTTCCTAGTAAAACTTTTAGTGAATGATTATTAATTGTTGGTATAAAATATTATTCTTTATTCATGAAATTGGTATTAAAAACTTAAGTAAATCGATACACCACACACATCCATCTGTCACTCCCATTCTAATTCAACATATAGGATCCAATGGGAGGTATATTGAGAATTATTAAGTATATAAATAATAATACTCATCATCATAAGGCTCATTTAGAAACACATTTTGACCCCTTCTAGGCCTTACTGCTATAGTTACCTCCACTACACAGGCATGCACCATCTCCAAAATATCTCTCACCTCTATCACCAACTTCAAAATATTACCGCCAACATTATCACCTACATGTTGAATAAATCCATGTTCTCCCCACAATATTATGACCTCCAGGATGACGGTTTGTGGGGGATGTATTCCCCTATATTCCTGTTCTTGGTGGTACTTTATATGATTAAACTAGTGATTCCAAGATCTAAACTGTTTCCTATAAAAAAATATATAGGACCATGTGTTATAGGGAATGAAACATGAATATTTAATATTTAATTTGCACCAGCCTTAGGTCAAATGGGTGGCTCACCCTTTTCATCATCAGTATTGTGACCTATTTCACTATTAGAAATTTCTACATTCTATATTCTAAAAACACTATTATCATGGATATTTTGAGATCTATGGTTACATGAGGGCATATACATGGAATTAATGCATTTATAGATGACGATGAAGATTATAATTGTTTTCTTCATCTAATTTAGTACTGTTAATTTTTATATATAGATGTTTTTGGTCTTTTTATCCACCCTTGTCTATTTTTTAATAATGATTATGTTATGGGTAGTGGTATTATAATTCAGTGAATATAGAATATATATTGGGATTTTTAATCTATTTCAAAAATCACATAAATTACAAATAATTGATGAAAAAACAATTCCTACTTTCCTAAACATCAACTTTTGATAAAAAACCATTCATCTAGATGTTTACATCGATTATAAAATTATTGGGGTTTTGAATTAATTATCATTTAATACATTATAAATATTGTTGGTTGGACAAAATAATAATCTTCTAAGGTATTAATAACTCCCATGTGAATGAGAAGTGTACCATATTCCCTTCATTTTCATGATCTAAACCTAGTAGTAAGAGTGTCATTTCCTTTACCTTGATTTATTTATCATAGAGGACATATGTGTTTATCTCCATTATTAGCCTATAATTATTCTAGTTCAATCCTTTGCACACATTGCTCAACATATATCATATATATCTCAAATTATATCATTTTAGGTTTTACCAAAGATAACTTAATATGGGTTCACTAATACATATTAAATTGACCCCTTAGTGTTATTATTTAATCAATCCTGCATAATATGTTATAAAGGGAACTTTATTAACCAAATTATATCCCGCAGAAGTGTATAACCATGTGTGCAGTATTATTCCCCCTCATAGTGCATTATAGTGATGATCAATTTAATTCTCAACCAAACCTTTTTAGGGAAATTACCTCTAGGTGAACACGTACCATTGATATATCCACTTTCTAGAATCTAGGAAGTGATGTATTGCAAGGAAAAGAACCTAGTCAGTATGTTTCCAATATTCCAAGAAATATTCATATACTTAGACACATCTAGATAGTTTTCACTATGGTTTTCAAACCCTATACCTATAATAAAATGTGAATTATTACCATAACATTAAATCATATAATTATCCCAAAGGGTTATCTAAAAATTTGAAATTATGATCATTCTTAACATATCCACCCTTATATTGTCCTAATAAACAATATAATATCTAAATATATCTATGCCATTTTTTGATACCAACTGTGATGCCCCAAACCCGCACTCTTGAATCTGGTTCCACAAATACATATTATACATAATTTTTTTTGGGAAGATATAAAATCCTATATATAACTATCCTAAATCAAAAAATAAAAAATAATTATTGCATATCATACATCCCATGGATAGTTTTATCTTTTGAGATTATAGAATAAGGAAAAGTCATAAACTAACAAATCCCATTTTATTTCAATCAAACAATATTTTGTACTATATACAAAACTACTTGATCCATAATGATTCATCAACATATCCCATAAATTGGTTCACATGTTCTATCATTACAAACATGTAATCTATGCATATTTTCCGTATAACATGCGTAATTGATTCATAAGAAAGGGTTTAGTTTAAATGATTAGTAATAGAGACATTAAACTAATGCTACAAAAAATGTAAGCATGGAATAAAAAATATAGTAGGAATAAATTATCAAATAATTAAATAATCAACTCAAACGAAGAGAATTATATATTCAATAAAATAAATTAAAATATGTGTATCAATAAAAATAATAATTATCTTTTACAGGTGTAATGCATAATCTTGGATATAAAACACGTGTTTTCAAGGCTATGTTTCAAGAAACTATCATGTTTTGGAAAGTGGTATACACCAAAGTCCAACTTTTTTTCTATCACGATATCTATTAATGAATTAAGGGGATATATAATTATAAACCCCACCAATCACCTAATTATGTCTAATACATTCATTATAAGTGTAAATGTGACTATTCAAAGAAATCCATAAGGAACCACTTGTTGAATAAAAATAAGGACATTCATATAATGAATGATATATAATGTAAAATCATAATAAACATGTGTTAGAAGTCAATAATGATTAATAATTTCAATACTTTTACCTATGTCGACAAAAGGGAAAACATGATCATAACCCTTTCATATAATGAAGGGGTGGTCAAAAAAATATAGTGAATATTCAATTAATCATCCATATTGAAACAAAAAAATACATAACAACAAAATTTTCCCAATGTCAATAACATTACAGTATTTTTAAGAAAACATCATTTAATATAAATTATATCAAATGTGACCTTCAAATCCTATAATTGAATGCGAATAAGACTAATTCAATATTAGAAAAACATGATAATAATTAAATCATAGAAAAAATATTGGTGGTTTGAAAATAAAATGTTCATAATGAAATAATATTAAAGTAATAGGGTATTAACAAATACAAAACAAAACCTTGTAAAAATAATGGTTCGAGTAGTATTGAAAAAGATGGTACCAAGAGTATAAGTGTTAGATATTGTGAGTTGAATTTGAAAAATGGATATATATATATATATATATATATGATTATAATTAATCAATCATAAACCCATATAGGGTATATCAATTTGATAATGATAGGGGAAATGCATGTGACAACATAAAATTTTAATTAAAAACATATTTTACATTGAAATGAAATATGAAACTACATATTATTTCAAATAAAATTTTTTAAAATGTTGGATTAAAGTTTTAAAAACATTTAGTTTTAAAAATAATATCCAATAATGTATACTAGAAATAAAAAAAATTTATGAAAAAACGATAAGAGGAAGCTAAAACATATGAAAGTGAGAGGAAAATAACTTTTTTTTTATTTTCATAACACATTTGTTAAAAAATAATTGTTAGAAGAATAGAAATAAATATTTATATTAAAATTTAATTTTCATATATAGGATTATAAAATAACATGTAGTAAAATATTTGGGTGGGATGACCCCATCTTGAAAGAACAATGTTCAAGATAAAACATTATTACATAGAAAATGAGATTTGAGTCACTGATATCCCTTATGAGAAACATATCACAATATGTGAGAAATATTTTCCAAATCGATTATTTGGTAGGAATTTATATATTTAAAAAAATTAATTATATTATATAAAAAATACAATTAAATGGTAGAGTACACAAAACTATTATGTCTTAAATGACGTTCATAACTTAATGAATAAAAATGGAGTTGACAAAATATATTAGAACTGGGGTAATAATTGAGTAAAAATATAATAGATGTAAAGGAAATAATTTATATTATTATATACCTTGAATAAAAAAATATGAAAATGATACATTAATGGGTAGTGATTAAACCATTCAATGAAAATCATGGTGCATAACATAAATATGTCTCAGAGAATTAAAATTGAGACTAAAAAACCCTTTATTCTTAAGTGATGCATTAATAGAAACCCCTTTAAATATTTCTATTATAATTGAACATAAAATACCATTATTATAAGAGAATTAATTATATTATATCACAAATAAGTAGTATATACACTACAAGAAATTAACTTTTTTCATAAGGCCAAACATGTATCAAATATATGAATTCGAGACGAAAACCTATACCTTATTCATGATTCATTTTTCACTTCCACCAACCATCATAGATAATTAAATTATTATCATTAAATAAATATATTATAAATATATACAAGAATATAATCATCTATACTCCTCATTTAAAATCATTCTATACATATAAATAGTATTCAGTCATCACATATTTTTAACATCTCATGTAAGTAATTATTATCAATTTGAACTACTTTCATTAAAACATGGTTTGAATATATTATTATTGAAACATAATCATTATAAAATCCTAAAAGGTATTATGAAATATAATAAATGAAATTTTTAAATTTATAATTCCATTCCAGGTTCGTTTTAGGAACAAACCATCAAGGTGAAATCAACGTTGATCACGTTTTTGTACTCATGATGAATGAAATAAGGTTTCTTAATTAATGAGTTAAATGTTTATATAAAATTAAAAGAATTAAAAAATATATTTACATATTTTTTCACATTATATAATTAAATATGTTCTCAAAATAATTCATGATAAAAATTCAAAGTATTTTTCAACTATGTGGTTAAACAGACCCAAACACAAACCAACCATGATAAATAGATAATTATGAGGTTTCGTATTTCTAATATCTTTATACAAAAAGAATAATGATTTTAATTATCTTTTATTAGTGTGATATTTCATATTATAAATTATTTTAACAAGAATATAATTTATATTAAATCATTACTTGGGATTAAAATATCAGTTTCCTCTTAGTTCACTTGTTTTAAATGATTGGATTAATGATAAACATTCATTGATAATATAAATAATAGTTTCCTAAATTTTCCATAAAATATACTTAATAATTAAATAAAATAAATATTTATCCTTTAATACCCTCCTCGTTATCATCCTTTTAAGGTGATTATCAAAATCAAAATGAAATCAATCATTACAAGGAAGAGGTATACCATACATACACATGGTGGAAAATATCAGTTTCTATAGAATGGGAGAAATAAGTTATATGGTTTATTGTTTAAAAAATAATAAAAATGATATGATGATAATAATTATCTGCTAAATTATCCATTTAGATAATCCTTGTATTGTGGTGAACGCTAACAATACATGTTTCTTCGTTGCAGTGGTAGTCTGGATAATTCAAGAATTACATTTCTGTTTTACATAATAGAAAATGGAAAATATGATTATATAGTACTCTAATATAATTATTATTATTATTATATAACCCATAATTATTTAATTTCAATGGTATTTTAAAATTATAATTGAAAAATAAAAATAGAAATAAAATAACTAAAGTACAAATAATTATTCATGTTGATCACTTTGATATTTCCTTGGAAGATCCCTGAGAAATGGATTGAACAAGATAATTTATTTTGAATAAAAGATGAATGGAGTGAAATATCAATCAGTTGGAAATAATAATTGTATAGTCTCATATATAAACCTAATTTTAATTAGTGTATTGAATTAGTGGTGAGAGGACTGTTTTTTAGTCATGATAATTGAATTATTGTGAATATTTAAACTTAATATAATGGGATCACATGTTAAACATGTAATGGAGCTATAAAATTTGGAAATAATTGTGTGGGGAAGATATAAGGACATTCATAACCTCTTTCACTCAATTAAATACATGTTTCAATCATGTTTCAATTTCTTTACCCCTTAAATTACATCTTTTTCATTGTATATTTTACTATGGAAACTAGATATTACATAAAGTAACTTTTCATTTAGGACTTTAGGGTATTAAGTTTTTTGGTGTGGTATAGATCCTTTTTTCTGTTAAACTCTTGTTTGTGTTATCAATTTGTCTTAAATCTTAAGATAAGACTATGGGTTGGATGGGATGTTTTTAGAAACAAGGAATGATTTAGGGGATCAAGGTAGGATGCAGGACAAGTATACAATGTGTAATATGAATAAATGGTATTTACTCATCATCTGACAAAGATTGTAATTGGAAAGACAATTCAAGATGTGTTATGATCTTTTACTATAAGGTAAATCTAAATATTTACATGAAGTGTAATTTATTTACATGTCGTGTAAATTTCTAGAGGTGGTTTATTGTGATTTTTGTGATATTGATATATGATAATGTTTTTATGCTATTTTTTTGTTACTCAAAATATTATTTTGTAAATTATTATTATTTTGATACTCATCTAGTTGATGATTTTTTATCATATTCACAATTGGAGAGTAACTTAATAAAAGTAATGGTAAGTGGTTAATAAATTTTAGAGTTACATTTTAATATAGAAATGTATAGTAGGGTTAATATGATTGAAGAATTATTTTGTGTTATATTTTAATTATAGTGATTTTTATATTAATATCTATATTATTTTAATCCATGGTGTTTTTAGAATATTTTAATTTTCATTTCGAAGTTTCTATTTTTTTATTGGGGTGGTTGTTGTTTGTATTTATGGTACGTGGTTGTTGTGGTGATGATGGATGTAATTGAGGATGTGATAGTGTGGTTGATGATTAGTAGTTATGGGGTTGATTGTATGGTTGTTTCTATATGATGGTTGTACTGTTGCAACAATGTTTGGTATAGTTATTTATTTGTGTCATTTAGAGGTTGTTGTTGATTACTCTTAGTTCTCTAAAATATGAAGTGGTAATTAATAAAACAATCAATTAATTGTATGTGTTGTGTTTCTATAATGATGAAATAGTAAAACTGTTGACGTTTAAAGAATTATATTGGTTTCTTTAATGGAATGAAATATTTTTGGATAATTATATATTATTAGGAATAGGTGCATGTTTGTTTATATATAGTTGTTGAATTTATAATGTTTAACAAAGGTTACCATCAATAATAATATATTTAGAATATTCATAAGTTTTAAATGAATGTAAAATAGATTAATGAATTTTTGTAAATGATAAATATTAATTTGATGATTAGTGAATTGGGATTAATAATTTAATGTTGAAATAGAAATATGTATATAATTGATTAATGAGAAAGGATTATTTGATGAGAAAAGGATTAATAATTCTTATTGTGATTAGTGGTGAAGTTTTTTATTATTTTCGCTAGGATTCGAAGTGTAGTGAATGTGATGTATAGATAGGTATATATTTTCAATGGAATTATTATAATTTTTCTACAGTTTTTTATGTTTAATATTACATATTTACTATGGTATCGTTGTCACAATTGATCCCCTAGGGCCCATGCCGTGACTACCCCAAGCCCGCCTTCCGTAGACCAGGGGCTGGTGACTAGCACTTAAAGGCGCATTCCCCAAAATAGGAAGGCATTGCCTTTAAACCTGTATGAACACATGGTACGAGAACACAACAAGAAGAAATTGTGATGTAGACCACTATAGTGAAAGAGTGCTGAAAGCAAAGGGGACGGAATACAAGACCAACTGGAAAAGTACAAGTACAACTAAAAATAACAAAACAGCAGAAAAGGTGAAAATTAGATCCTAGATCATCCACCATGGATCCAACTTGAAGGGTAGGTACGGCTCACGATTAGTAGTCCCTGCATCATGTCACATCAAACGGTCCACCCTGAATCCTACCTGAAGGGTAGATACAACTCACGATCAGTATTCCCTATGTCATGTCACCCCAAATGGTCTACCTCCAAGAACCATCAAGTCCTGTCTCCCTCATCATCGATCAATGTCATACGTTATCTGCACAAGACACAACAAGGTGTGGGTGAAGCCCACGCAAGGTTCTGTATAACGATACTCAGTAGGGACCTCGAGACCCTTTAGGTCTCCTAAGGATCCTCAAAGGAAAATCCAAAAAACAAGACATCAACTCTTCTTAGGTATATGACCATACATATACCTAAGTTATTAAGATATAATCCTCTCATAAATGAGGGAGTTTTAGAACTAAGGTAACACTCCGAAGGAAGAAGTACAACCCATGTAACACCATGAAGGTAAAAGACTTGGTTCAAACAAATCATCACCTCCAACTAGGTATACAACTTATAGAAATAGTTTTATGATGTTGACCCACACAGGATCGCTATGAATACTGACATCCAGACACAGATTCACTAGGCCTAGGAATAAGTAACACTCTCAGTCCCAATGTCAAACGCCTCGACTGTTGGAGAAATCCTCCTATATCGAGTATAGTGGTCCTACCACATCACAAAGAGATGCCTCCCACTAACCATGAACTACTGAGGTACTCCTCTCCATTTCTTATTGTGGGTCTTCCGCATCACATAGAGTTTATCCCCCACCGTGGCCTGTTAAGGTACTCCTCCCCATCACGTAACATTTCTGCTCCCCACCGTGGCCATCTGAGGTACTCCTCCCAATCGCATACCATGGTCGTCGAGTCACTCCAAGTCAAAAAAGTCAGTAGTCATCATGTCTTAGCCAGTCATAGGGTTCCGTACATAGCACGCTTGTGAGAAACTCTCCCCAATACATTGGTTGTATTTAAACCAGCATTAATTCTCCCAAATAAGTAACCCAATTATCCTTTGTGTCACAATGTTTCCAACTCAATAGACAGGGCGTCAACCGGACGCCCTGTCTGTGCATTGTTGGCATTTCAGTGCTGAGGGCCTGATTGGATTCAGGTGTCATCCAACCCAGCTGTACTCAAAGATTCTCTAAAACTCTCATGGATTAATTCAAAAGGTTTGTCTCACTCTAAGGATCCCAACGCAGTAGACGGTTCGTCAAACGGATGCCCGGTTCTCGAGATAAGTCCATTTAAGTGTTTATGGGCCCGGTGGGGCTCGGGTTCGGTCCGACCTGGTCGGACAGACCCAGACCGACCCAGTCTGGGTTGGGCCATGAAGAACATGTCCCGTTGGGCCAAGGTCTATCTAGGCCCATAAAAAAGGTGGCCCGCAAGGGTGTCCCATCCCGTATAGGGTGGCCCACAAAGGGGCGGCCTGACTCGTAAGGGGGCGGCCCAACCTATAAGGGGGTGGCCTGAACCGTAAGGGGGAAGCCCGACCCATAAGGGGGAATCCCACAAAGGTTCTTTCCAACTGGGTAGTTGGCCGGCTAGAGTGGAATCCAGGTAGGGTGGCGGCCCGGCTGGGCAGCGTCCCTGCTGCGCGGCGGCCCAATAGTGTGGCGGCCCTCTAGGGAAATGACCAACTAGGGAAGTGGACCAGTTGGGCAGTGGGCCATAATGTAGGTGGCCCAGTTGGGGGCATCCAGGTCGGGCGGTGGCCCGCTAGGGAGGCGGCCCTCTCAGGCGGTGGCCCGCTAGGGCAGCGACCCTCTAGGGCATGACCCGCTAGGGCATGGCCTGCGGTGCTTCCGCTAGGCACCTCGAGAGATCTGCACCCCTGAGATCTCAAATGGTCGGACGTCATTCGGCCTTTGAAGTGGTGGCACCACGTGGGTGCCGCTCGGTCACCACGGAACCTACCAGAGCTGCGGGTTCTACCTACTCTTCCACGGCTTCGGAAGTTGTCTCCTGCTCCCTGGCGGCGCGTAATGGTGTGACACCCTTCCCTTCTGTGGTCGGACGATTAGTTGGCCGCCTTCTCTGGCTGCCACTACTGAAGAGCCACGACCCTTTTGCACTCCGGTGGCATGCGACGGCGCGTCACACCTCCTCTGTGGTCAGCCTATGTCAGCCACTCTGATGTCCTCCATGTATTCATGTTGCGGCCTCCGCTTGCAGTGTGCATTGGCATGCCACCTCCTCCACAGCTAGTTGTTGTCGTCGTGGTGGTGGTCTTCCATGAATGATGCAAGGTTAAAAAAGTTATGGAGGGTTTGGGCCGGTTTCGTTAGGCATGTACCCTCCACATTAGCTCATGATCAAAGGGAGGATAAAATGGTTTTAACAATTTCTTGAATAAAACAATAGCCAAAACCCTACAAGGATACCCCGTAACAACGTCTTGCAAAATGAAAGATTCGTGGATAGACCCGCTAGTGGGTTGACCTGTGTTCTTCTTATAATTTTCAATAATATGGAAGAGGGATTCTTTTAAGGAAACGTAAACTATTAAACCCCCTACCTCATAACTCATTGGAGAGCGTGTGTGGCTTGAAGGTGGATCGTGTTCTTCATTCCCGCAACTAATTCCCAACGACGGCACTTACACATCTTCCTTCGGTTCATGGTTCGGTTTCACCTATCACCTCCCACTAGGATCGACTCTATCCTCGAAAGGTTCGACGTCTCTATGCTTCTTCATCACTTCGTTGCTTGGTGAAGCTCGGCCGATACCCCTCCCCAAGCTCCACATAAATAGGAGAGGGGGAGGGTAAGTAACAAATTTGGAGTTTAATGGGGCAAATCAATTAGGAATGATTCCTAATTTCCTAACAATGTTGTTACATATGGTTGGAAGATCAAGCCATTTATTTGCTTGACACATCACTGGCCCCACCCCTTTGCTTTTCCATTGGAGGATATAAAATAAAATAATAAAATTATTTTATTTTATTTCTTTTAAAAATTCACAAAACATAACTTTTTCTCTGGACCTACTGTATTCAAAGTAAAGCTTCCCTTAAGTGAATCCTAGTGCTGCAGATTCAACAGTGCCCTCATTTTTTTAATTCAAGCAACGGTTCAAAAGATAGAAAATTCCACTCATCCGTTTACTGAACATACCTGAAAAAAATTAATTAAATTATTAACATTCACCCTCCACCCGCACTGGTCAAGTTTAGGCTCCGCATAAGGATAACATGGTCCAAAGAAACCAATTGTACTCTCGAATTTTTAATCCGAGTTACCATTTAGAAGTTATGAATTTTACAATAAAATAATTGCCACTTAATTATTTTTTTATGGCCAAAAACTATCTTTCACTGGTGGCCTCCATCGGCCAATTTTAGTATAATCCTAAGGAAAGCATACCCTCACAGGTTTAGCGGTGGTCTCAGATTTTCAATTAGATTTGTTGTTCTTGAGTTATAAGCATTTGAAAAATAAAATAACTTTATTTAATTATTTTATTTATGGTTATTCTATTTTTAGGTTTTCTCATAGGAGGCCCGCACCGACTAAAATTAAGTTTCTCATAGGGTAAACCCACCATATTGTGTGCAATGATTCCCTTGTATTTATGATCTGGGAAACCATTTATGATTTATTTCACTTTTTCAGGAAAACTTCTTAAGCGTGCTATTTAAAGTTTAATAAAACTTTTATAGATCATTCCAGGAAATCCGAGCCACGAAATCACGCACCATTAGATTTCACGGTCTCTATATAATTCCATATAATTAAATAAAATTATATGAAAATTCAGGGACATTACATTCTCCCCACCTTATAGTTTTATGTCCCTAAAAGCCAAAACAAAGAATCAACAAATAATTGAGGGTATTGAGCATGAATCTTAGCCACTTTCTCTCATGTTCTCTCCTAGAGGTTCCCATGATACAAGATAATGCAGACCATAGGTTTCAAATACCCCTGAATGGCCTACTCTATTCGATCCTCAAACTCTATCGGGAACTCTGTAAAAGTCTTCCCATCGTCAAAGTTCAACTCACCCTAGTTGATAATGTGTGATGGATCATGCACGCATCTCCTCAGCTATGACACATGGAAAACATTATTCACTAAGTACATCTATGTGGAAGGACATAGAAGGTATTCCACTTCACCCACTCTACTGAGAATCTAGAAAGGTTTGATGATCTTCAGAGAGAACGTGTCGCCCCCGTCCAAATCGCCGCCAACCGCATCGAGGTGAGACATGTAGGAAGACATGGTCTCCCTCCTCCTTTTTTCATAAGACTTCTTCCAGATTGGTGCATTCTTCACTTTCTAACAAGTGAGGCATTGTTATACAAACTCTTCCACCACTTCCTTTATACTTGGATATTAATACTAATACCGGAGGTCCTGGTACATCTTCTCCACTCCATGATGTACCGTTAAAGGGGATGTATGGATCTCCCTCAACACCTCCTCCCAAAGCATCACCGGTACCATGGTGAATCCTCTAAAGAGGAGAAAAATCTCCCCAACTTTAGAAAATACATCAGGAGACCGTCCTAAAGATATCTGAGCACGTCGGTTCTCGCAGTCAATTTCTCAAGCTGTCACGAGCCATAAGCGATCACTTATCACTCTTGTATCCGGACACACCCAAGTCTGGTCCCTGATGCATCGAAGTAGACTACATACCCAATACCCTCTTCTGGTAGCTTCAAGATGGGGGCACTCATTAATCTCTACCTAAGCCCCTGTAAACTCTACTGGCATATCTCTGCCCATACAAAGGGTTTTCCCTTCTTCGTCAAAGCTGATAATGGTGCCGCAACTCTGGAAAAGTCAGGAACTAGTCTCCAGTAGTACCTTGACAAAGTAGAATTCTCTCTTCATTTTGGGAGGTAATCCTTGAAACATATTTTGAGAAGATTTCCTCACACTCTTACACTCCTATTGGGACCTGAAAACTCAAAACTACATCTTACATGAGCGTAAGTCTGGCCAACTCATGAGTGATCGGCTAAACCCTTTTATGCATGAGTTTATCCTGTGATGCATGGGTTTCATTTTTCACTGACCAAGTAAAACCCCATTCCAATGTTGTAGATAAACCACAACCTTTTTTCCTAATACATTCAATCAGATTATGAACTATGGATTTCAAGTCCATACCCAAACTAACGTGGTAAGGCCTTGACGCTGCCACTAAGAGGTTCTAATCAAAACTCCAACCTAAATGATCATATCACACTATCATCATAAGTGTGATTATTGAGTCTCCTCCAAAAGGTATATCTAGACATTGGGTTCAAATAAAAGGTCTAACCATAAACTCTAGGTCTTTGAAAAGATTCATGGATGAAGGAATGATTGGTACCTATGTCTAATAATATGGCAGTCAGTAGTAAACATAGACCGTACCTCGAATCATTCCTAGAGCCCTTAGGTCGCACTCCTTGACCGTATGCAGCTACTCCCTTTGCATATCCTCTAGCTCCCTAAGCTTGGTGGGGAACACATATGGGGTGGGTTGTAACATTTCAAAATGCACACCACCTCATGCTTCTCTCCTAGATATTCTTCCATGTCTACAGCCCTACAGATTCGTCTGTCCCCATAACATCCTCTTCCCAAAACATTTTACACGCCAAGGTCTCTGAGACTGGCATCAGTTTCCTCCTTTCCCATTTTTAATATTCACTAGCTGCGTTCACTTTTCTAAAGAACATTAAACCACAAAGGTTCTCGGTAGAACCCTAACATAAGTAGGAATGCATAGAGGAATAGTACTGGCTCAGATGTCCTTAAATACACCTCGCTCAGAAGTCTGATCCATGAAGCACTAATTTTACTATATTCATCGAGTACCTAGGATGGTTGGTACACCTCAATGAATACTCAACTACCAACATGTCGTCCTGCTGAAGCTGTAGAAGCTCTAGGGAACTCCCATCCTTTATCTCTTTATGGAAAGAGACCCCCTTATCTGGGGAAGGATCTCAATCTTTTCCATAGAAAAAGTCACCTCTTCGCATGATCAGGGTAATCTAAACATTGTCATCATCCAGCTGAGCCACATAGAAGGCTCTCTACCAGGACCACCATCTAATCGAATGGTGCCCTGGTTAGATGGAAACTAGGCCACCTTCTCAAGACAATACTTATCCACATATGATTTGGGATTGCCACGGAACCTAAGGGGTATCTGATGTTGAAACGCTAGTAAGGAACTAAATCTACATGTGTCCTCTACTGATACCTCCGGTTGTAACTATTGACCAATGGGAAGTGATATAGATGACATACTACTCGAAGGTACTATCTCGGGAAACAGTACACATACCAAAGCCTCATTACCCAGTAGACCATCCTCATGGTAACATACTGGAAAAGAGTAGCATCTAGGATTACCATCTACTCAACTGATGTCCCAACTAGGCGGAAAACTCTAGCCACATCCTCCATCCAGTCCTCAACTACCTGAGAATCTTTCTCGCCTTGAAATCATGAAGGCCTATGCCGTTGGAACTCGTTCAACGCTCTCAGTCGGCGTGCACCGTCTGCTAGTGGAGCTGGTGGAATCTGAATCCCAACAGGTGGTGGTGCTAGTAGTGCACAACCTGAAGGTTCTAACACCTTAAGAGGGCCATTCATCATGGCCTCATCACATGGTGGGCCTTCATCATGTTCCATCTTGGGAATCCTAGCTGTCTGTCTTCCCGAAAACATCATGATAAGGAAAAGTTTCTCCATGGTCATTAAGTTATAACTGGTGAGCTAACTCCAATGAAATAACAAAAAAAACTCTTAAAAACACATGCAATTAGTGTTTTCTTGTACTGATTCAGAAACTAGAATTCAGGGTCCTGGTGTATGGATACGTTGGTCACCGCACCAACACTAGACTCCCCAAACTGAAAACCACATTCATAACACATAACATTATTGCCACATAGAAAAGATCAGAGTCCTAGTTCTTCGGTATAACTGAACTCCTCGGATACCACTTTATCAAGACCCATCCCTCGGGGCCCGTGTCGTGACTACCCCAAGCCCACCTTCCATAGGACAGGGGCTGGCGACTAGAACTGAAAAGAGCATTCCCTAAAATGGGAAGGCAATTCATTTAAACCTTTAAAAACACACGGTTTGATAACACAACAAGAATAAATTGTGAAGTAAACTACTATAGTAAAAGAGTGCTGAAAGAAAATGGTCCAGAATACATGCCCAACTAGTAAAGTACAAGTAAAACTGAAAAGTAAAAAAGAGATGAAAAGGTGAAAAGCATCTCCTGGATCATCCACCATGGATCTTATATGAAGGGTAGGTATATCTCATGATCAGTAGTCCCTGCATCATGTCACATAAAACGGTCCACCTCGGATCCTACCTGAAGGGTAGGTACAACTCATGATCAGTAGTCTCTACATCACGTCACACAAAATGGTCCACCTCCTAGAAACATTAAGTCATGTCTCCCTCATCCTCGATCAATGTCGTACATCGTATACACAAGAAACAACAAGGTGTGGGTGAAGCCCTTGTGGGGGTTAGTATAATGATACTCAGTAGGGACCCTGATACCCCATAGGTATCCTAAAGTTCCACAAAGGAAAAGCCACAAAGAAATACATCAACTCTACTTAGGTGTATTCCAATACATATACCTAGGTTATCAAGATATACTCATCTCATACATGAGGGAGTTATACCTCAAAGGTAACACCACGAAGGTAGAAGTACCACAATAGTAACACCATGAAGATAGTACCACGAAGGTAAAAGACTTAGTTCAAATAGAGACTTAGCTCAAACCATGTATACAACTCTGAGAAATGGGATTATTACTGTCCCACACAGGATCGCTATGAATGATGTTAGCCATCCACAGATTATCTAGGCCTAGGAACACATAACATTCCCAGTAAAAATGTTGAACACCTAGGATACTGGAGAACTCCTCCACTATCGAGTATAGTGGGACTATCGCATCACACATAGAGGCTTCCCACTAACCTTGAACTACTAACGTACTCCTCCTCATCACGTACAGTGGGTCTACCAGGTCACGCAGAGCCGCTCCCCCACCATGGCCTACTGAGGTACACTTACCCATAGCGTATTGTGGCCTCTCCCCACCATGTCCTGCTGAGGTACTCTTCCCCATTGTGTTCCATGGCCTTCGAGTCACTCCTAGTTGAAAATTCAGCAGTCGTCATGTCTCATCCAGTCGTAGGGTTCCATATATAGAGTGCTTCGGAGAACTGATCCCCAAGCCATCGCTCTTATTTCAACCAGAACAAAGTCTCATAGACAAGTAACCTTATGATATTTCGTGTCACAAGGGTTCCAATGCAATAGACGGCGTGTCAATTGGATGCTAGGTCTATGCATTATGGGCATTCTAGTTTCGAGGGCCAGGTTGGATTCAGGTGCGATCCAACCCGACCGTACTCCGAGTTTCTCCAAAACTTTTATTGAGTAAGTCAAAAGGACGGTCTCACTCAAAGGTTCTCAACGTCACAGATGGTTTGTCAAATGGACATCTGGTTCTCGAGATAAGGCCCTTTATGTGTTTCTTAGCCCGGTTCGGCCCAGGTCAAGTCCAACCCATTTGGACCGACCCAGCCCGACCTGGTCTGGGCTGGGGTGTGATGGACTCGTCCAGCTAGGCCAAGGTCTGGCCCAGCCTGCAAAAAGGGGTGGCCCATCCAATATAGGGAAACTCAGCCCATATAGGACAGCATGACCCCTATTGGGTGGCCCGCAAGGGTGTCCGGACCCGTATATCGTGGCCCTTCCAACAAAGGGGTGGCCCGCAAAGGTGGTCGTCAGCCAGGGGGCGGCCTGCTAGGGTAGCGGTCCAGTTGGGCGGTGGCCCAGTTGCACGGCTGCTCGGTAGGGCGGTGACTCGCTAGGGCGACGGCCTGGTTGAGCTGTGGTATGCTAGGGCGGCAGCCCGGTTGGGCGGTAACCCACGGTACTTCCACCAGGCGGCTTGGGAGAACCATTCCCCCGAGATCCCGAATGGCCAAAGGCCGTTCGGCCTTTAAAGCAGCGACACCACATGGGTGACTTCCGGTCACCACAGAACCCGCCGGAGGCGCGGGTTTTGGCTCTTCCATCGTGGCTTCAGTCGTAGTCTCCTACTCACTGGCGGTGTGCGATGGTGTTCCGCCCTTTCCTTATGTGGTCGACCGACGAGCCAGCTGCCTTCTCCAACTACCGTGGCTGACGAGTTGTAGCCCCTTTTCGAAACAATAGGGTGTGACGGCGCACCACACCTCTTCCATGGCCATCCTATGTCGGCCGCTCCGATGTTTTCCATGGCTTCGTGTCGCGGCCTCCTCTCACGACGTGTGTTGGCACTTCTCCTCCTTCATAGCCAATTGGTTTCGCCGCACCGGAGGACTTCCACAGAAGGCGCAAGGGTAAAAAATTTGTGAAGGGTTCAGGCAGGGTTCGTTAGGCTCGCACCCTCCGTGTTAGATCGTGATCAAAGGAATGATAAAATGGGTTTAACATTTTATTTTATTAAAAAAAAACCAAAAACCCACAAGGATACCCCATAAAAACCTCTCGCAAAACAAATGATTCGCATATCAACACATTAGTCAGTTGACCCACGTTCTTTGTATAATTTTCAAGAACAGGGAAGAGGGAATATTTTAAGGAAACATAAATGAATAAAAACCCGACCTCATAACCCATTGGAGAGCATCCGTATCTTGAAGGTGGATCGTGTTCTTTGTTTCTGTAACCAGTTCCCAATGACGACGCCCACATGTCGTCCTTCGGTTCGTGGTTTGGTGTCTCTCATCACCTCCCATTAGGATCAGATTTTTCCTCTAAGAGTTCAGCATCGCGATGCTCCTTCCGCACTTCGTTTCATGGTGAAGTTGTGCTGATACCCCTTCCCAAGCTCCATATATATAGGAGAGGGGGAGGGTAAGTAACAACATTAGAGTTTAATGGAACTCATCAACTAGGAAGATTCCTAATTCCCCAATGACTTCATTACTTAGGTTTGGTAGTTCAATCCATTTATTGTCTTGCACATCACTGGCCCCACCCCTTTGCTTTTCCGTTCGAGGATAAGAAGTAAAATAATAAAATTATTTTATTACATTTCTTTTAAAAAGTCACAAAAAAATAACTTTTTCTCTGGACCTATGGCTGTAAAATTAAAGCCTTCCTTATGAGAATCTTGGCACTACGGATTCAATGGATCCCTCTGATTTTTAATCAGAGCAACAGTTCAAATATTAGAATATGCCTCTCACACGTTTACTAAATGCACCCAAAAAAGGTCAATAAATTATTAATTTTCACCCTCAACCCACGCTACTTGAGTTTAGGCTCTGCCTATGGAGAACATGCCCCAAAAAACCTAATAGTACTCTTGGATTTTCAATCAGAGTTATCATTTAGAAGTTAAGGATTTTACAATAAAATAATTGCAAGTTAATTATTTTATTTATGGCCAAAAACTAACTTTCACAGGTGGACCATGTCAGCCAATGTAAGTTTCATCCCAAGGAAAGAATACCATTAAATGTTTATTAGTGGTCTCAGATTTTCAATCTGAGTTAACGGTCATGAGTTATAATCATTTGAAAAATAAAATAACTTTATTTAATAATTTTATTTATGGTTATTCCATTTTTGAGTTTTCTCACAAAAGGCCCATGTTGACTAAACTTAATTCAGGCATAGGGTAAACCCTCTATCCTAAGCGTAATTGTGCCCTCATATTTTTTATTCGGGAAACCGTTTAATAGTTATTTCACTTTTTCAGGAATACTGCTTACGTGCGCTATTTAATGTTTAACAAACTTCAACAGATCATTCTGGGAACTCTGAGCCTTAAAATCACACACCATCATATTTCATGGTCTCAAAACAAATCCATATAATTAAAAAAAAATTACAAAGAAATTCTCATACATTACAATTGTTGCCTCTTATTATCCACCACCCATGTCTGTTAATGTGACTAATATTGTAACACCCTAAGATTTTTTGAAATTTTTTTCAATAAACTTTTATATTTTTAATATTTTCAATTACAAAAAAACATCAAGTTTATCTTTCATTACAAACAAAACTAAGTTTATCACGTGTTATATGAAACATCAAGATTAAATTAAATGTGACTTACGATTAATAAATTATTATTTAATATTATAGTTATTACCTCAATTTTAGAATGGTGGGTATGAATAAGATTAACAAAACTGCGAATATATATGATTTTAATATGTATATTTAATTAATTATTTGGTGAAAAATTAGTTATAAATGAAAATAAAAACCATTTTAAAATAAAGGGAATCTTTTTCTGAAAAAAGGACAATTTTTATGTGAAAAAAAACATGTTTTATGTCAATAAATTAAATAAATTATTTTATACAAACTATGATAATGAAA
Organism: Viscum album; assembly: GCA_963277665.1. Taxonomy (NCBI): domain Eukaryota; kingdom Viridiplantae; phylum Streptophyta; class Magnoliopsida; order Santalales; family Viscaceae; genus Viscum; species Viscum album. The sequence continues at coordinate 69,989,892 of OY728156.1, read as the reverse complement.
TATATATTTCTTATATTAAATAAACTATTTTACATTTATCTTGTATGTTTTCTCGACTAGAGATAATAATAAAACCATCTTTACACTAAAAAATTATATTTTTCTAAAAGCTGTTTTGTCACATTTTTGTGTGATTATTTTTTAATTTTTTAATTTTTGAAATTTTTTGAAAACTTATTTTGAAAAATAAACTGAATTTTTATAATAATTCTTTAAAAAATTTCTTTTGGTGAATTTTTATATTTTTATAAAATGAAAATTTTCTTCTAAATAGTGAAAATTACTGAATTTTAATAAAAAACTAAATTTTAATTTCAATTATTTATGTATATAAATCATATATTTAAATGGTTATAAGTTACAATTTGTTCAATTATATATCAATATATCTAATTTAGTTAATTGTAACCATTTCCATATTGAAGTTTTATATAAAAGTTTTTAAACTTTTGAACATTTTCTCTTTTAAAAACTTGTTTTCTCATCGTGTCTACATAATTAATTTATAATAAATTTTTTTACTTAGGTAAATTGAATTTTAAAAAATTTATTCCATATTTCGAATTATAATAATTTATGTTATATAATAAATTCAACTTAATTTTTATCAAAAATAAATATTAAAAAAAATAATTACCTCAGTTGATATATAAATGGGTTTATCTGTAACGCCCCGACCCTAGTTACCCAGAGTCGGTGAATTATTACATAACATTGGCATGATCACAAGAAAGATCAAATCTCGAAAGACCGATTGGTTTAGTAGCCTTGTAAACACTAGATATATTCATAAGTCTTACATTACATCATAAAATGAAAAACTACTACAACAAAATATTGTCTCCATAAACCTCACTCATATCCCCACATAATATCCCTGCAGGTCATTCATAATTTACTTCTTCACTTCCTGGGAAAAATAAAACATAGAAAAGGGGTGAGCTCAAATGCCCAGTAAGGATAACAATATACCAGAAACTTTCATAAATAAGAATAAACATTTAAGGCTATGTATAACTAAAACAAAAGCCTTTAAAATTTGAACTTCAACATAGTATGGAAAAAGTAAAATAAAATAATGTCATCTACTTGTTCACATGGATATTCTACTAATCGAATAATCACATGCAATATCAATAACCACTTTCATAATGTTGGAATGCATAATGCCAGACTATCATAACCACATAGCCAAGGTCTCGTGCCAAGGCTATAAATAAGATTTTTCCAAGGCCTTGTGCCAAGACACTATTTTGTCTCATGAGACCTACCGATGCATCGAGGAGCTATAGCGGGCTCCACTCGTCGCATATTAAGTCCAATGCATTCCCATATGAAAATGTTTAAACATAGCATAAACATTCGTATTAAAACTAGCATACGAAATGTCAATAATTTCACTATAAACTATGAATAGTATAAAAATAGCACATCCATAGTCAAACATATCACAAAACCTTCAATACAATATAAAAGTTTTGTATCATAATAAATCAACATCAAATAACCGTAAAATCCATCAAAGGATGTTGACATAGATGAAATCAAAACACTTTTTGGAGAAATATCTCTTTCTATTTTTGAAAGCATTTAAGATCCATATAAAATAAAACATTTTCTTGAAAATATTATTATAAGATTGTAAGGAAATCTTTGAAGATTTTATAACGGCAGAAAATAACCGCACTCGTCGTATAAGTTAAAAAAAACATTCTTACCTTAAATTTGTCGAAAAGGTTAAAAGTGCCTTGTTTGGAAAACGACGGAAAGATTCCTTTCGAAACACATAAGGGTATAAATGACTTTAACCCATATTCTTGTAAATAGTAAAAATGTTTTGAAGTACATTATTAAGAAACATGGATGTGGATGATAAAGAGATCCCAGTAGATTATTACGTATAAACAACCTCGGATAATGAAGAGATTGTGAAATAACCCTTACCAATTTGGTAACTTATGAAACATACAACCCTTGAAAGAGGTATCATACAATGAATATGTAAATACACATAAATTAGAGTGTAATACACAACTAATATAATTATGGGTAGTACATACACCACACAAAAGGTGATGGTGGCAATATGGCATGAATCTCACGGGAATAAGGAGTGAGATGAAAACCCCTTACCTTGCACTTTTCCTTGGTTGGGGTAGGTTAACCTCCTGTATAATGGTGAAATAATTGTTATTAAATTATACAAGAATCATATATACTAATATGATATCATATATGATCTTTTAATATTGATTTGATAATAATATCTTAGTATTATCGTTGTTTCGGGTGTTAACTTACTTGTTTTCTTTTATATGTTTTGTTACGTAAGCCATGTTTTTAATGGATAGGTTGTATATTATTCATATCCATAATGATATCAAGTCCTTAAAAATCATTTTTAAATCATCAAATGATAATTATACTTGAATGGATACGATGGAGAATGAATCTTATCGCGTTCGTGGAGACGGTAGTCCGTACGTACGCACGAGCGACAATATCATTCTTTTGATATTAAAATAATATATAAATGGATGTTATATCATATATACAGAATCATTAACATGTTATATTTATTATTTACATGAGTTACACATCATTATTATACCCATCCAAATAATATTATATTGAATAACAATTACACCACGACGTAGAGACGGTAAGCCGTACGTACGCACGTATGGTGACATGTTATTCAAAGGGTGGATAGAATACTGAATATGGTTGTACCATATTTATAATAACATCAAAGTATATATATGATACTGTAGTTATTATTTTATAATGGTAATAACAAAGGAAGAAGAACTGGAAGAAGAAAGGAACTTGGAAAAGGGTGGTGAAATCATTACCTCTTCTTCAGTTTCTTCCTTTTGATTTGATCAAAAGGGCTCCTTAGGTTGGCTTTCTGATCAAACTAAGGCCTCTAGGTTGTATTGAGGTAAGTTGGGAGAGTATTGGGGCAGATTTTGGCTGAACCAAAAGGTTTTAAAGGTGTGAAGAAATGAGAAGGAGGAGTGCCCTTTTATAAGAGGGGTGAGGGGAACCTTTGGAAAAGCTAGAAATATTAGTTTATAATAAATTCATATTCGGTTTCTAATGGCTCCAAAGTTGATTATTTAAATTTTAAGGTAGGGATGGGTCTAAAACAACTCAACCAATATAATTTAGACAGGTTTGGGTACTTATATTAACCTTATCTTTAAGTATTAACTCTAAGTTAATTAGTTTCACTTTTACAATGTCTCTTTGTATTTTTATATAATATGGTTAATAAACTTACTATACACATCCAAGAGACCCCGAAATGGTCCATTAATGATGAAACTATCATGATATAAGTCTCTTGGCCGATCCTCATATTTTTAGGAATTTAATATCAATTAATAATATAATATTGTTTTTAAGAACACTTTTATGTCAATTTTGACACTATTCAATAGTTGATTTTTGTGAAACTCATAACAGATTGATTGCTTCGAACAAAGTCCATTAAATCAATACTAATATATCATATTATCCTATAAAATTAGTTTAATTCATTAAAAGTTTCATATTATATTTATTTGGGTATTTATAATATCAATTATTTTGATTTTTCACTATTATAGTAATTACTGCATCATCATTGTGTCATAAATAAATTAAATTATTTAATGTCTAAAAATTATAAATAAAATATAATTATTTATTAAATCCTTTTATATTTCTAATGAATATTTATAATCTAAAATCCAACATATATAACCCTTTGTAAAAATTGTTTTTCTAAAAGATATATGCTTGTGTCATTTTTGTATTCATTTTAACTTAATTAAAATAAAATGTCCCTATCACCTACAAGTGGCCCCATGGGGACCCAAAATCCATCCAAAGATGAATATGGTCGAACACGTATCAACCAATAAGTCTAGGACACTTTTTAGGATAATTTAGTATTATTATAATATTATTCTTTAACCCTTATTTACCGGATTTACCCTTAACCATGGTAAATAAAATATTTACCGCAGTAATTATTCAAAATGTATAAAAATAAAAGTTACCTATTAACACAATTTGAACATCCTCATTCCAAATATGGAATACATTTTTCTAAATTCAAAAAACAGAAGTGGCAGAAATTAATTTAAAATTAATTCCCGCTGTCAAAACAAAAAGCGTGTTTTTAAGTGATAATAACTATCAAAAGATTGACACTTGTTTATGTTTGGTTTAATTGTAAAATTATGTCCAATGACCAACATTATATTAAATGGTAAAAATATATTCTAAATATACTTTAAAACCACTCAAATTCATAATTTATCACTATTAATTTTTTTATTAAAAAAGTTGTTTTTAATTAAAATTTAGTAATTTTCACTATTCATCAAAATATGAAAGTTATTCGAAAAGTACCAAAATTTCACCTTAGGCTAAATTGGATATTCCAAATCCAAAAATAAAGTCCGTTTTGAAATATAAAATATATATAATTTCAAAAATTAGGTATTACTATTCATAACGGCTAGTTTGATTGGTTGTGGTGTGTGTTAAAACTCAAGGTTGCGTACAACACACGCTACTGTATTATTCAAAGAAAGCGTACCGTGGAAGCTTGGGATGTTTCATTTTAAATTTTTGATTTCCCTATTTAGTCAAAAAGTTTAAAATATTGTATTTAAAAAGGGTTCACTATTAAAAGTTGATAAAAGTGCAATACTGAAAATGAATTTGTTCTTGCATTATGCCTAAGATACTCATAATATAGATTCTAAAATTATAAGGATTATATAAAGTTTAAAATTTAGTTAATACTATTCATAACCTCTTTTGAATGGCTTGTTTGGTAAGTCGTGGTGTAATTGAACTCGGTGTTGTGTGTAGTGCAAGTTATTGAATTATTTTGAAGAAATAACACACTATGAATTCTTGGGGTGTTACATTCTCCCCTCCTTCAATAAATCGCGTCCTCGCAATTTGAAATTGTTCTTCAAAAATAAAAGGTTGAAAATATAAAATATATTTGTGGGAAAACCTACATCGGAAATTGGGTTACTAAAATTTAGTCTTAATATGAGGAAAAGAGAAATGAAAGGGTCACCACCAAATTATGATCTCGATTAGGAGAACATTGGTGGCAATTAAAGACATATAATTGGAGGAAAAACGTAAATATTTATAGGTTGTGATTGAGGTCATCAATCACAAACAAGTATAAAATTGAGGTCCTTAAACTCATCAATCTATGATGATTTGAAATATCATCGGTTCAACAACACATAGGGTATTGGGATAACACATTTTTGACGTTTCAAAAAATCTTAGTTGAAATCCCACATCGAAAAATTAATTAATGAGGCCTCTATTTAAAACAAAGAGTGGAAAGTATGAAGATTACTGAAAATAACACATACTAGGGTTCCATGTAGTAAAATATGGATATGGAAGAGAAATCTAACCATCAATTATCTGATGGAGAGTGGTAGAGAACATGGCTATGAAAAGGCCAACAATCCCAAAGCCATAAATTAGTGATGATTTAAGGTACCATCTAGGAAAACATTTTTGTTCTAAGTTTCTTTTCTTAATGTTGAGGAATTTATTTATGAGATTGGCTAAGATCATAAGGAGATATACTTACTTTATAATTAGGGTTTTATCCATTAATAAATTTCTACCACAAACTCATCTTTCACTCTAAAAGATAATAGAACGTAAAAAATTCTATTTACATAGGGTTCCAAAATAAACGAATTTATAATTCATCTACAAGATCTTTTAATAAAAACTACATTATTTAATCCAGGACATCTCATGGTCCAGTGGTAGGTGATACACCCTTGTCGCCCTTCAGTTGCGGGTTCAAGTCTCGCAGCCTTTCCGGACGCGACGGGTTGCCGCCCGACCTCCGGGTTGTCCTTTTATGGCAATCCAAAATAATCCAAACTAGAACTATCCAAAATACTTCTATCCAAACTCACAGTCCAACATTTATGAGGAAGGTAAAAATAATGTAGATCATTTTTACCCCATAATAGCATATGAATACCTTCATCATGTATTCTTTTAATACACTGAAACATCCTGAATTACCATATTCCTTATTGATTACATTCATGCTCCCTTATTCCATATAGAATTCTGGATATACTTCATCAATCCAAAAATGTTTTAAACCCCAACAATGAATGAATATACAAATCATTAATCAGTTTCAAGGTAGTCAAGAATATCCAATATAATTTATCCAAAACAATAATGTATTATTCCAAAATCACTACCTCGGTATCAGAACTATATTATGGTTTATCATTCTTTCAACCATATATTTTCCAAAAATTTATCCCACTATTGAGTCACTTTTCTTTGTTCCACACAATCTCAAGTCCTTAATGAAATAGTACTGCAGTACAATCCTTATATACTCCATAATTATTATAACAAGTACATTGTTGATAAAACACTCAATTGACATAATCAACATAAGAACTCTAATCATTCCTCTTCATCTGTGGTAGTATCATAACTTGATTATTATCCAATAGCATCATTTGCGGCATAGTCTGATGACTGGGACATAGGTTCGCGTAGTGTCCAAACTCTTTGAAAATGAAGCATTGTACATTTGAAACCATTTTCTTACACTTGCAGTCACGTACTTTGTTCCCTTTTCCTCCATACTTATAACAAACTCCCATTCCTTTCAGGCAAGTTCCAGGGTGTTTCTTTCCACAGTTATCACATATGGGAAAATTCTTCTTTTCCCTCTTCCCTTTATCCATCTTTCTCTCTTCCATCCTTTTCTTCTCTTGCTTCCCTTCAAAGCCATAGGACTCAGTAAACTCTTTACTTATCTTATCAACACATGATATTATTTCTTCATATGATGATAATACATGTGAGACTATTTCTCTTGTAAATTCTGGCTTAAGAACATAAAATATATGATCCTTCTTTCTCTTTGTATCATGTGCATTGCTAGAGTTCTCATTCCTTCTACTGGGCGCCATTTCTAAACAATGGAATACATTAGATTAGTTTATGAATAACAATACCTAATCCCAAACTTTTAAAACACATAACATAAATTAAATAGTTTATGGATATAATCCATAATCATAAAAATGTCTCCTTTGAGGAAGTATATACTCATAAACCCTTCATAATGATTTGTAAAGAAAATGAAAGTTATCCTAAGCATATCCCACGGGAGTGTCGTAACCAAGAGTGCAGCAAGTCCCGTTGTTGTGCACCAGTTCCCGTTCGAGTCTAGCTCAAAGTGGTGTTTTCGGGTTTTACCCCTAGGTACATATGTGCCAGAGCCGCCTCTACCTTCTCGTATCCAGACAGGGATGTATTTCTCGGAAAACTCACAAAATCTCTACAATACCAAAATTCTAGGAAGTTCTTCTATACTAATACTAAAAATTTATCTTAAATATATGTGCTCTAATTAGAGTTTATCTAAATCTAGCTTCCAAGGTTTGTACTAAACTTCCTCTGATACCAACTGTAACACCCCGACCCTAGTTACCCAGAGTCGGTGCATTATTACATAACATTGGCATGATCACAAGAAAGATCAAATCTCGAAAGACCTATTGGTTTAGTAGCCTTGGAAACACTAGATATATTCATAAGTCTTACATTACATCATAAAATGAAAAACTACTACAACAACATATTGTCTCCATAAACCACACTCATATCCCAACATAATATACCTGCAGGTCATTCATAATTTACTTCTTCACTTCCTGGGAAAAATAAAACATAGAAAAGGGGTGAGCTCAAATTCCTAGTAAGGATAACAATATACCAGAAACTTTCATAAATAAGAATAAACATTTAAGGCTGTGTATAACTAAAACAAAAGCCTTTTAAACTTGAACTTCAACATAGTATGGAAAAAGTAAAATGAAGTAATTCCATTTACTTGTTCACATGGATATTCTACTAATCGAATAATCACATGCAATATCAATAACCACTTTCATAATGTTGGAATGCATAATTCCAGACTATCATAACCACATAGCCAAGGCTTCGTGCCAAGACTACAAATAATATTATGCAAAGGCCTTGTGCAAAGACACTAGTTTGTCTCATGAGACCTACCGATGCATCGAGGAGCTATAGCGGGCTCCACCCGTCACATATTAAGTCCAATGCATTCCCATATGAAAAGGTTTAAACATAGCATAAACATTCGTATTAAAACTAGAATAAGAAATGTCAATAATTTCACCATAAACTATGAATGGTATAAAAATAGCACATCCACAGTCAAACATATCACAAAACCTTCAATACAATATAGAAGTTTTGTATCATAATAAATCAACTTCAAATAAGCGTAAAATCCATCAAAGGATGTTGACATAGATGAAATCAAAACACTTTTTGGAGAAATATCTCTTTCTATTTTTGAAAGCATTTAAGAGCAATATAAAATAAAAAATTTTCTTGAAAATATTCTTATAATCTTGTAAGGAAAGCTTTGAGTATTTTATAACGGTAGAAAATAACCGCACTCACCGTATAAGTTAAAAAAAACGTTCTTACCTTAAATTTGTCGAAAAGGTTAAAAGTACCTTGTTGGAAAACGACGGAAAGATTCCTTTCGAAACACATAAGGGTATAAAAGACTTTAACCCATATTCTTGTAAATAGGAAAAATGTTTTGAAATACATTATTAAGAAACATGGATGTGGATGATAAAGAGATCCCAGTAGATTATTACGTATAAACAACCTCGGATAATGAAGAGATTGTGAAATAACCCTTACCAATTTGGTAACTTATGAAACATACAACCCATGAAAGAGGTATCATACAATGAATATTTAAATACACATAAATTAGAGTGTATTACACAACGAATATAATTATGGGTAGTACATACACCACACAAAAGGTGATGGTGGCAATATGGCATGAATCTCACGGGAATAAGGAGTGAGATGAAAACCCCTTACCTTGCACTTTTCCTTGGTTGGGGTAGGTTAACCTCCTTTATAATGGTGAAATAATTTTTATTAAATTATACAAGAATCATATATATTAATATGATATCATATATGATCTTTTAATATTGATTTGATAATAATATCTTAGTATTATCGTTGTTTTGGGTGTTAACTTACTTGTTTTCTTTTATATGTTTTGTTACGTAAGCCATGTTTGTAATGGATAGGTTGTATATTATTCATATCCAGAATTATATCAAGTCCTTAAACATCATTTTTAAATCATAAAATGATAATTATACTTGAATGGATACGACGGAGAATGAATCTTATCGCGTTCGTGGAGACGGTAGTCTGTACGTACGCACGAGCGACAATATCATTCTTTTGATATTAAAATAATATATAAATGGATGGTATATCATATATAAAGAATCATTAACATGTTATATTTATTATTTACATGAGTTACACATCATTATTATACCCAACCAAATAATATTATATTGAATAACAATTACACCACGACGTGGAGACGGTAAGCCGTACGTACGCACGTATGGTGACATGTTATTCAAAGGGTGGATAGAATACTGAATATGGTTGTACCATATTTGTAATAACATAAAAGTATATATATGATACTGGAGTTATTATTTTAGAATGGTAATAACAAAGGAAGAAGAAGTGGAAGAAGAAAGGAACTTGGAAAAGGGTGGTGAAATCATTACCTCTTCTTCGGTTTCTTCCTTTTGATTTGATCAAAAGGGCTCCTTAGGTTGGCTTTATGATCAAACTAAGGCCTCTAGGTTGTAGTGAGTTAAGTTGGGAGAGTATTTGGGCAGAGTTTTTCCGAACCAAAAGGTTTTGATGGTGTGAAGAAATGAGAAGGAGGAGTGCCCTTTTATAAGAGGGGTGAGGGGCACCTTTGGAAAAGATAGAAATATTAGTTTATAATAAATTCATATTCGGTTTCTAATGGCTCCAAAGTTTATTATTTAAATTTTAAGGTGGGGATGGGTCTGAAACAACTCAACAAATAGAATTTAGACAGGTTTGGGTACTTATATTAACCTTATCTTTTAGTATTAACTCTAAGTTAATTAGTTTCACTTTTACAATGTCTCTTTGTATTTTTATATAATATGGTTAATAAACTTACTATATACATCCAAGAGACCCCCAAAAGTTCCATTAATGATGAACCTATCCTGATATAAGTCTCTTGTCCTATCCTTAGATTTTTACGAATTTAATATCAATTAATAATATAATATTTTTTTTAAGAACTCTTTTATGTCAATTTTGACACTATTCAATAGTTGATTTTTGTGAAACTCATAACAGATTGATTGCTTCGAACAAAGTCAATTAAATCAATACTAATATATCATATTATCCTATAAAATTAGTTTAATTCATTAAAAGTTTTATATTATATTTATTTGGGTATTTATAATATCAATTATTTTGATTGTTCACTATTATAGTAATTTCTGCATCATCATTGTGTCATAAATAAGTTAAATTATTTAATGTCTAAAAATTATAAATAAATTATAATTATGTAGGAAATCGTATTAGCTTTCTAATGAATATTTATAATATAAAATCCAACATATATAACCCTTTGTAAAAATTGTTTTTCTAAAAGATATATGCTTGGGTCATTTTTGTATTCATTTTAACTTAATTAAAATAAAGTGTCCCTATCACCTACAAGTGGCACCATGGGGTCCCAAAATCGACCCAAAGATGCCTATGGTCGAACATGTATCAACCAATAAGGCTAGGACACGTTTAAGGATAATTTAGTATTATTATAATATTATTTTTTAACCATTATTTACCGGATTTACCCTTAACCATGGTAAATAAAATATTTACCGCAGTAATTATTCAAAATGTCTAAAAATAAAAGTTACCTCTTTACACAATTTGAAAATCCTGATTCCAAATATGGAATCCATTTTTCTAAATTCAAAACACAGAAGTGGCAGAAATTAATTTAAAATTAATTCCCGCTGTCAAAACAAAAATCGTGTTTTTAAGAGATAATAACTATCAAAAGATTGACACTTGTTTATGTTCGGTTTAATTGTAAAATTATGTCCAATGACCAACATTACATTAAATGGTAAAAATATATTCTAAATATACTTTAAAACCACTAAAATTCATAATTTATCACTATTAATTATTTTGATTTACAAAGTTGTTTTTAATTAAAATTTAGTAATTTTCACTATTCATCAAAATATGAAAGTTATTCTAAAAGTACCAAAATTTCACCTTAGGATAAATTAGATATTCCGAATCCAAAAATGAAGTCCGTTTTGAAATATAAAATATATATAATTTAAAAAATTAGTTATTACTATTCATAACGGCTAGTTTGATTGGTTGTGGTGTGTGTTAAAACTCAAGGTTGCGTACAACACAAGCTACTGTATTACTCAAAGAAAGCGTATCGTGGAAGCTTGGGATGTTTCATTTTAAATTTTTGATGTCCCCATTTAGTCAAAAAGTTTAAAATATTGTATTTAAAAAGGGTTCACTATTAAAATTTGATAAAAGTGCAATACTGAAAATGAATTTGTTCTTGCATTATGCCTAAGATACTCATAATATGGATTCTAAAATTATAAGGATTATATAAAGTTTAAAATTTAGTTAATACTATTCATAACCTCTTTTGAATGGCTTGTTTGGTAAGTCATGGTGTAATTGAACTTGGTGTTGCGTGTAGTGCAAGTTATTGAATTATTTTGAAGAAATAACACACTATGAATTCTTGGGGTGTTACATTATCGGGAGGTTAAACTAGAACGATTATTGTTAAAATTCAATAATACCTTTTATAAAATATATTTTATTTCCATATTTAGGTCCTATAGGGTAAAATTATCTATATTTCATGGTCTTTAAACTTTTTTATAGGAATAAAATGTTGGAACACCTTTTTCTTTTCAAAACATTACAAGTGTGATATTAACCTCACTTATAAAAGGCAACCCACTCCCCTTCCATCTTCAAAAAATTAAAACCTTTTTGGTTTAGAAAATAAAAACAAAATTCACTTCCAAAAATCTCTACTCTCATTCTATAAGCCTTACTTTTGTCATAATTCGAACCACCGTAATTTATTGGTGTAAACCTAAAGAGGTTACCCAAATAAGAGGTAATGTTATTCCATAGGGGTTTTTAATTTATTTTTTCTTACACCAACTTAAATTATTATTAAACCCTAATTATATTAGGAAATATATATATTAAAAATAATTATATTTTATTTTTATGACTTAATGACCTAAAATAGTCCTCACACCCATCAAATGTTTTACAATATCATTATTTGAGTGTACGGTTGACTGTCACCGCACAAACCGATGTCATTTTTTTCCATTACCACCTATATGGGTTGGGTATTTTTATGGATATAAAATATTTAATATATATATATAATAACAAAACATATAAATTCCTTATATCATGTTTAAATTTTTCATTTCATTCTATACAGGATACAATAATATCACTCGTGTATACTCTGGGCTACTACCTCTCAATGCGATGTGGTTCGTTTTTCACTAATGCTTTATGTATAAGGTAATAAAGAATGTGTTAATGAATTAATGTGATATAAATGAAATAATTATGATATCTATGACATATTTATCATTCTCAAAATAAATTATATCCTTTTCCTTCATAGCATTTCACTCAATAAAATATGACAATGTCATTCATGTATGTGTGTACAACAGCCTTTAATATGCGATATGACTATCTATATTGATTACCAAAACACATGTATGATATTTATAAGTGTATTTAAATAAATAATATTATATTTTAAACACTAAAAAATATAAAATACTACATAACCTCTTTCTATAATGATATGTTAAAAATGAAAACATTACTCATGTGTACGTACGACCTACTATCTCCCAGATCATAACGTACTTCATTTATCATAACCATATTTTATAATTGGTATGAAAATCATAATTAATGTACGAATTTTATAATTATTTCACTAGTATTATTATATATCTGATGTAACCATGATCAAAATAGGGACCAAAAATAACAAATTAAAGCTTATGCGAAAAACAAAGCAGTTATTACCAGAAACAAGATTTTAATAAAGGAATTCTTAACAAATAAAAAATAAATGGTCATAATTAAATACTATATATGATATATATATATATGGTTATATTATATATGTATAATAAACATATATTTCTATTTCATGATGTTAAAACATGTATGAATGAAGTTAAAACTTAAAGAAGGGAATTCTGTCTCCCTTTTAATATTTGTGAGACACATGTCATATTCCCCACCATTTCATTTTTATAGTGTCTATACTGACCATGAAATAATATTATTATTATTATAATTAAAATTATTAATATTTACATATAAATTTTAGGATCAATATTTCAATAGTTTTACGGTCAAAATTTTACCAAATCGGTAGTAGCTTTTGGTCTCTATTTTCTTTATTTGATATATATGTTATGTAATAAACCTATATTATTTTATGGGTTGTGTAGGAATTATATTTAACATGGTTCATCATGAATTTATTTATTCCCCTAATACACTGATTTTAATTAATTTTATTCTTTCATGGGTCTTACGATTCAATGTTACTATAGTAGTAATGGTTGTATGATATAATCTCATCATTTATCAGGAATTTTTATGATTATACTTCCAATCCCAAAATTTTATGAGACATATCACAAGAAACTCATTATTTTTATTATAATTTTATTATATAATTATAATACATTTTTACTTCATTTTCCTCTCTTTATTTAATCAATAGTGGAAAAGTATTTTTGTATGAAAAAATGTCTCTCTTTTCCTCTTTGGGAGAAATCCCTTTTTCTTAAAAAACTAGTTTTTCAAAAAATGTTTTCCAAAAAATTTATATAAATAATAAAATGATATATTAAAGTCACATTTATACATGTTTAATTTTTTTAATAAAAAAGTTAAAGGAATATTCATTTCTTTTTCTAAACAATTCTTGTTTGGGTTTTAATAATACTATGAATGGAATCTTTATTTTAATGTGTATGTAATTAAAACAAATTAGCACCATCATGAATAGTATTTTATAAGAAGACTCATTTATAATTTTTCTATGATATTTTCAAATTAAAGGATTTTAAATATGATTTCTATTTTAAAAATGTGTTTTTAAATGTTTCAAATTTATTTTCATCATTAAATGTTATAAATGGTTTTTAATCATATTTTTATATGTTTTCAAGTTTGTATTCAATAAAAATTATTTAAAAAATAATTCATCGGTTTTTTAGTTTAAAAAATTTATTTTTCAGGAAAATCTAGATTCTTCAAGAATGGTTATAGGTGATGTTTCATTCAAAATCATTCTCTATCTAACATGTCAACATCTTATGCTTCTTAGTCTTTATTGGGGATATAATCAAAAGATACAATTATTATTCATTATCAAAATGGTCTATATTTTTAATGAAAATATATTTATGAAACTATTTTCTCTTCTATAGGATATAAAATTATAAAATTATTATGAAACCTGCATCGTTTTACATAGTTTATTCTATGATGAAATGATGAAATGATTATGAAACATGTCTCTTTTCCATAGGATATGATATCATGAAAATATTGTAAAACCAATTTTATTTCACGGGTTATGATAAGATGAATTATTTATGATATAATGAAACAAATATGTATGATTTTCATTATGTGGTGGTGGTTAAGTTATAACCATGGATGGTGGTGGTGTTATAACCAAATATGGTTTGAACTTATATCTCCCTCCATTGCAATGGGTAATGAATAATATTATATGATATAAAAGTGTTCATTAGAGTTTTTCTCTAGCTCAAAAGGTTGTACATGGGAGGTTTTTCCAATCCCAATAGAGGATACATGAGAGGTCGTACCAAGCCTAAAATAGGTACATGAGTGGTTAACCCCATCCTAAAATGTTATTAATGTCTTTATGGGGTTTATTGACAAAATATTTTATATTTTTATGTATATAACACAAATTTATTCCTTATGACTATATTATGGTCTCATGGATCTTATTATTTTATTTCTTTAAAATTTATGTCTTATAAACATCCATTCATTATAAAATGACTCAATATTATGATCATTGGTAAAAATGGTATGGTTTTAAAATTTTATTCACATGTTTACATACACTTTTTCTCATATTATGTTTATGTATTTACCTTTTTTACAAATACATATAATTTGAGCTCACCTTTTCTTATGTTTAATTTCCCTATGTTATGAAGCATTTTTTTTGGTAGGGAATGTTTTTGAACAGTAATAAAGGGGGAGATACTTATGATATATTTTTAATATATTTTATAAAATTGTAATATTCTGTATTTTGTCTTCCATGACACTAAACCATTATGGTCTTCAAGAATTTTTTTGTAATATATTGAATTATCATATAAAAATATGTAATATCTATATATGATTATATAAGGTTTTAAGAGTTGGTATCATAGGAAGGGTTTAGTTAATCTCTATAATATAGGATTATAAATAATTTTTAATATACCTATGGAAATTTATATGGATAATTCTATGAATGATTCCAGATATTGAGGGAATTTCTTGAAATGTTTATAAAGGATAGAGAAAGGGGCTTTCAATAAATTACATCCATGTTTTTTTGAAAGGTTGGGGCCAAAGCCTCATTTTATTATTAAAGCCAAGCAAAGACCTCTTTTAACTTAGTAGAGGGACACCCATTACATAACCCGAAGGCCCAGTGGGAATATATCCCATTACAAAGCCCATAGGCGCAAATTATTGGTGCTACTACAGTGATCTGTCGCCGCTACAGTATCATGCCGCCACTAAAGTACCTACCGATCAATAGTAAAACCACTACTACAGTACCACTACCGTACTGCTACAGTAACCTGTGCCCCGTGGGTTTTGAACCCACATTTTTCATGTAGAATTACGGGGTGCTTACTACTAATCCAAACCCCAACTACAGAAATTACATCCATGTATGGATACCAAAATTATATATATATATATATATATATCAAAGAGGTACCTATGGGTAATAACTCTGAAAAAGGTTTATGGATATAGACTAGATCTTTACTTGGAGAATAAAAATATGCCTTTCTATAGAATTGGTTTGACACACCAATGGGAAATTGTTTGATATTCACAATCTATTTATAAACAATCAGGATGGATTTAGAAAAATAATGACTTTGAAATACCATGGATAAGTTTATGGTGTAATATATTTAAATGAATGTGTCATTATGGAGTTCCTTTAGATAGACCAAAAGTATGATGAATCTGTTTGTACTTGTGAGTAAAATTTTAAAAGGCTTTCAAGGTATGGATCTAGTATTGTCATTCAACCTGAACGTAATGTTGATGGATTCTTCAGTGGATGAAAACCAAGTCTCTAAAGGGTGTTATCCATAAGATAATTCATTATTTATTATGATATTGTTCTATGTGTTATCAACCTAGAAACGGAGGTTGGAGTTATGTTTCAATCCCATGGATTTGAAAAGAACATAAAAACTCAGAGAAGAAGACAAGTTTTACTTTGTGTACAATGTGTAGGAAGAAACGTAGAAGGAATTGTCTTAAGGTATCTAGTAAATGTTTTATATATGTAATGGATGGTTATATGTAAATTGAATACTGAAGTGATAGGAAGAAGTTAGATAATTATGAAAATAGAGAGAAAACTATAAATAATGAACCACCCATACTCCAGTGTTTCTAATTCAAGCAGTATGGAAATTATAGAAATAAATTTCATAATACAATGGATAATGAGGTTGAAAAGGCACAAAAAATGATAAACACAAAGAATAAATTGAAATCGTATGCAATCAAAATGGTAGAAGTGAATTGTGATAATTAAAGAACAATTATCCTCCACTCCCTAGTTACAAATTTCATGTTTGAATTTTTATGAATAATATGTATGAAAATATTATTCTTCATCCTTTAGTGAAATTTCATGTGTTTATTAACATTTCTCATCTCTCTCAACATTTATTTTTGAAAAATGAAATCATATTTTATATTCTATCACTATAGGTTAGTAAGGTAATTTAAATTCTATATCATGGAAGTATACTATAGGAGACACATCACTGATATTTATATTATTCATCTATTCTAAAAACTACCATAAATATACCATACTAATATTCAATATCAAAAGACCCTAAAAAAATATTTCAAATTTTAATTGACTCTCTTATAACTCCATCATGGTACCATGTATAAAATAGAGTCTATTAACTTGTTTTTTGATATTATCCATCAATTTAGGAAGCCTGATCTCTATTATATAAGTAAAAGAAGACTAAATTTTTATATCAATATTTTTTGAAAACTAAATTTTTATTTTCCTGAGTTATGAAATGAAATTTTCAAGGTTCATAGAATTGTTTTTAATTCATCATACTATTCTATCTAGGAATTCCACCATGTTTCTATGTATAATAATATTATGGTTTTTAATCATTAATTTACATTCATCAGTTATATTTCATAGAAAACATTGTTTCTCAGTTCTAAACAGACATCATATTCTTAGTAATGATCTAACTTGGATAACTTGGGTGGTCACTACATCAAGAATATCATACCTCAAATTAATTATATCATGAGTATATAATGATGGAGTATGGGAGAAATGAGCTTTTATAAGAAGTCGGTTTAATATTTAATTAATAAAATCTTTTCAAAAATCTTCCATAACAAATGGTGAAACAGTAACAACATCTTGGATTTTACTAATTTACCTTGACATGATTAGTACTAATATTAAATTTATTTTAATTCTCTCTTCATAAAATACATATAGAACTTTATATCATCTATTATCATATTTATAAGAATGATATTCCTAAATAGTACTGATTTAATATGTAGAAAAAAGGAGTTTTATAAAAAATAAAATATGCCTTGGTCTGCGAATATAGAAAACTTTTTATCTATAATATCTTCATCCATAATAAGAGCCTATATAATATGAGTTCAAAACATTCCTAAGTCAATTTTTTGTTTCTAAAGTTATTTTCTCATATATATACTTTTTGATGGGTGAAGAGAGGTATATACACATTGATTATTTGAAAGATAAAATGTGTATATAAAAATATTCTCTAAGACATAAAAATAAATAAATTTCTAATAAAATTAATCAAATTGAAAATAATTAAAAGTCTAGTACCATCATATCCTAATGTTGTTTCATTCATATTTTTTCAATAATCATTAGTTATGCTAAAACATTAGTATAAAGAGAAATAGATTTATCTATCAAAATAAGATTATAAAAGGATTAATTAACTCTTTAATAATTATATCTTGAATCTATATACCTTTATTTGTGACCCAAATATGATAATAAAATACATGGGAATCTTTAGTTTCATTTTATTTATAAAATATATATAAATGAGGCATATTAACCTATAAATCCATGTTATAGAGATATTCATCTATATCACCACGAATAGGAAATATAATAATCCTTCCTTCAAAATTAATATATTCCATAATATTTTTTATATATTCATTTCAATTATATCTTATAAGTGAGTAGAAAGTGGGGTTTTTACTATAAATTAAGGTGTATCAATATAATTTAATGGATTTCATAGGGATAGAAGGTCTTGTAGAATAATTTTTAGAATTATTTCACCCCTTTAAATTTAAATCATTTCCATCACCTTCCTAAGTATCCTTCAAAAAATACCCCTTCGAGTATATGTTAGGTTACATAATAAAATAACATATTCTCTCATAAAATTACAAATAAATATATGGATATCATCATCATCATATTATTTTTATTATTACCCTATTTTTTCTTATATTCCATCGGATTACTCTTTAAAAGAAA
Source organism: Viscum album (assembly GCA_963277665.1). Classification (NCBI taxonomy): domain Eukaryota; kingdom Viridiplantae; phylum Streptophyta; class Magnoliopsida; order Santalales; family Viscaceae; genus Viscum; species Viscum album. The sequence goes on along the minus strand of OY728156.1, from coordinate 69,970,985 downwards.
CCTCTTTTCAATACCACCAATGAGCTCATAATATTCTATTCATAGATGTTCTATGCCTTGAGGATGGTCATGATGGTGGATAGGCATGGATAACTCATAAATATTTTCATCATATATTAAATTTATAGAAATATATTTTCCTATATTGATCTATATATCAATTTATTTAACCACTCAAAAATTCACATAAAATTGGAATTTATCATATTTATATAACATTTTCTATTTTATGGATTAAAAATTAAATATTTGGATTTATCATAAATTTTAATTAAATTGTTTATTTTTAAAATTATTTAAAAATGATACATTTATTTGGATACATTTTAATATTTTTAGATGACCAAGATGTTTTGACAATGGTGTAAATGAGGACAATAAAATTGGAAGAATAAGTCATTGGTTTTTTTATAAATGGTGAGATGGAAATGTCACCCATGACAGCTGAGTGATTTGAAAATGAAGAAACGGATCATAGTTAATGAAAATATGCTGTCTTTTTTCATTTCATATCATGTTTTTGACCAATGAATATTTCATCAGAAAAAGGTATCTATTATTTTAATTTATACAAGAAATTAAAATGGCCAATGATTATGATGCCCTGATATTGTCATGTGGTCACTAAAAGCTCCAAAGGAAAATAAAATATTTTTTATGATGTTATTGGTAATAATATATAAATAAATAATGATACATAATTAAATAATTATTTTAGAAAATTACCAATACCCCATTTCATTTAAATAAAGTTACAAACAATGTATTATAATTTGTGAAATTGGCAATCTCTAGTTATGAAGGTGATTTTAGAAGCATAATGATCATTATTGTTTTCTATGATAACATATATCATCATTTATGACTGAATCATATGTCATGACTAATAATATAATAATAATAGATATTATGTTTGATGAAGGGAGATATCTAATAACCTTTTATTATATAGTTTATCATTGATGGAAAAAACATTATATAAAGTAACAATAGAATATTGTTTCCCATGAAACAAAAAAACAACTTAACCATATATGATAAGTATATATTGGCTATCAGGAATTATTTAGAGAGATAAAAAGATATTTATTGTTACATATGATATATATAATATCATAATTCAAGTTGAAATCATCATGTTTGAGTTAGGTATACCTCTTACTAATATAGGAGGACCTAAATACACAGTCAATTCTATGGATCATACATATAAAATTATTCAACATACACACCTTAGTTAATATCACACCATTGATAAAGAATAATGGATATATTTCTAATATTAAAGAGCTATATGGGGAAGAGAATATTTTATGAATATTTGTCTAACCATGTTTGGTAAACAATGAACAAACAAGAAAAATTGATCTTTGACGTGGAAAAAAGTAGTTTCTTAAATTTTGGGAGGATTTTATTTTATTAGATGAAATAGAGAATAAAAAAATGTATGGATTGATAATTTTTTACATATAAATATCACATAATATTGAGTGTAATTTGAGTTATGTAATTAGAATAAGAATGCTATAGTTTTTTTTCTAATCTTTATGGTAAGAGGATAAGAATCCCAAGGGAAAGAACTCCATTAATTTTGGATTAGATTAGATTTCATGAAAAAAAATTCTTTTCTAGTATTCTATGTTCTTTCTCTATACATCACATTTTATTCATTTATTTATTTATATATTAACATTTTATTTCAGTAGTAATAACAAGAATTAATTTTCAATTTTTTTGTTATAAATAATTCTTATTTTTGTTTTCTCATCATTGTAATTTATAATATGCAGCTCAAAAAAGATTTTATTTTATTATATAATATTATTAATTTGTTACTATATTTTTCCATTGTATATAAAATTAATAATTCATTTTTTTTTCTTAGTTAATTCTTTATATAGTGTAGTTGAATTAATAAATTAATGAGTGATGTGAAAATGTGGTCATGTGTTTTGAGATACATTTTTAAGAACTAGTTTCCTAATATAAATGATTCTATATTGTGTTTTTTTATCTAATTAAGATGTAAAGTATAAATTTTTTACATAAAGGTTTGTAGTATATTATTCAAGTTCACTTAGAGAAAATAAGAATCATTTTAGCCAATAATAATAGTGTTATAATAATCACATTTTATAGATACTAAGAGGTGAATATATATATATATATGGTATTGAAATTACACATTCAGTGGGAATATAGTTATTCCATTATTATGAAGAATAATAAAAATAAGAATAAAAAATTGGTAGCAATTATTGTATCTTTTGAAGAGAGAGAATTATTTATTAAAAAATATTATCGTACTTCCCTCCAAGGAAGATATGGGATATGGTATTTCGATGGTGATCTCCTATGTATCATTATTTCTATTATCTAGATTTCATTTATATGTCCCCGATCAACTTTATAAAATTGATTCACTTGAAATATTAAATATAAACATTTGATGAGTTTGAAAGGTTATTGGGTTGAAGTTTGAATAAGAAATGTCAAAAAATCCTACTATGAGTCTTTGGATTGGGTTTTTTCACAAATGAAATTAAAAATAATTCATAATACCTAAATTATCGTTATTATTTTATGTTATTATGTTTTATATGTTTTGGAGGAAGTTAATAAGGTTTTGGCTTCAAATTAAAATATCACATGGTAGTTCTTATTGCCCGAGTGAGTTCCCTATACCTAACTCGAACAAGTACATTTCAATTAACATATCAATCATAAAATGTGTAATATGTAGGATTCATAAATTCCCATATATTAACACTTCTTAATCATATACTGAGTATGGTAATGTATTATTATTTTATATCACATAAAATGGTTAAAGTATATACCATATACAATTAATACCTCATGATAGTATAATTGTAATCTTAAACATATATTTTATGTCTTAAATGAATCAATAATATAGAACATAAATGATGTATGAGTATCACATGTTCGGGGATCATAATCATTTATACTTCCTCTTATTAATCTTGCACTTGGTGATCTCAAGTATATGAGATCATGAGGACTACCATGATAATTTTAACACCACATGTTTTATTTATCATTTTATAATACAATATATAAGATTGTATTCAGTACATCCACATGATTTCAATATTAATATTAATCCTTAAATCATGTAAATTTAGGTATAATGTTGATCATGGACCAAAAAATATTTTATTTTATTCCAAAGGAGGAAAATCACATTAAATGACCTAGAAAACAAAGTAAAAAACATCCAAATTAGGTGGCATGAAATAGTTAAATCCTAAGGAATCTAATATTATATGATTAAATCCTCTGAGTGGGAAGGATCCCATACTAGTGAAGATAACAATATTACCTTGATATTCTATGGAAGAAAGGATGTTTTCCTCCTTGTTTCCTTTTCTCTAGGTTTGAAGACCATCCATGTTTTTATTAAATATGTCCTCTCACATTCATAGGGTGTAGATGATTTTCTAGGGTATAATACCAATATCAAGGGGGGTTTATTGAAAGATAATGGAATCAATTTTAATAACTATAATTTTGGTATTCTTCTACTTACAAAGGAGGAGGCTTATGTGTAGTGCATATGATTTCGCACGTACAGAGTTTCTAATGCCAAAAAAATACTACAAAGTAATGATGGTCGATCCATTGTGGTCTGTAATGATGACACCTTCCCTCATTACACCTAAGAAGAATTATCTTTTTGTGTTGAGGTTGATTTCATGGGTCAGAAGGGAAATCCAACAAACCCAACTACCCAAAGGAATATTCCAAGCCATGCATTAAGAAGTTGTAACTAGAAGAATGGGTCGTAAGGCGGGAAATTCATCCTATTACTTAATGAACCAACCTCAATCAATTAGAATATTCTTTGTATTAAAAAAATACCTAGTATAATATAGGGATTTCACTTATAGTGATGTTTTTTCCTCACCTTCCATATGCACTAGCAACCCATAGCAAGTATCACGCCTTTATCTTTATTCTTAGGAACAAAAGAATCTACTCTCTGAAACCAAATTTTAAGAAAGTGGGTTCTTTATGAAACCTAATGGTGGATCCCCATGAAGGTAGAAAATGAACTCTAGATAGATTGCACCCAGTCACTCTCATGAAACATATGGTTCAATGTTTCATTATTGGGTTCTTTACAACATGAGAACATGGAGGGGAGGATGATACAGTGATGTTGAAAATTTTAATTAGTTAGCAAGTCTTGTTTTCTTACATGACATAGGTTAAATTTGATCTTGTACGAAAAATCCTTCTTCCATAGAATTTCACCCCATCTTTTAGTGATGATCTTATCCATGATGACCTTCAGTAGTCTTTTTCTATGAAATTCTATATTGATGATAGACTAGAAGTATATTTTTCACATCTGAGTTCATCATGATGAGATCAAATAAATAATATTGGTCATTGTCTAGGATAGCATGGATGAACGCCATAAATGATATTGTTTTTCTGAATGTGATGTTAGTAATAGGGTATCTTGGGAATCTGATCTTGGTACCAATATAGTTACAATGCCAGAAATTAATATCACCCCCAATGCACAATCCATTTGTAGTGGTTTTGAAGGGAATAGATGTGTGGTTACAATATAAGATAATCCGAAGAGGGACTAAATAATTGTAATTAAATCTCAACGCCCTACTTTCTATTCATTTATTTCCCAAAAAGAGATGGAACATTTAGAATCTACCATGAAAGTTTCCCATGAAGAAATTTAATTGCATTAGATAAGTTTTTAAAATTGATACCCTACTCATTCAAGGGTTTGTATATCCTTGTCCAAGAGGCCTAATGATTCTTTCCATCTGAGTGAGCATCACAAATCATGGATTGCATAATCCTTTCAATAATAATGACAAAATTTGTCGACACATTAAGGGAAGAGAGCACAAGCATTAGAAGGGAGGTATGAATATTTTTGACCATGGTAATTCTTCCTCCAAAAGAGAGGAATCAATTTATCAAATTTAGAATATGACCAGTGAAACTATTAACAAGATTATCCAAATTTTGTGTCCATATATTTCTAGGGTAAATTGGAGCACCTAGGTAAGTCATATTTAAGGTCCATTTATTAATTTTCATTTGATTCTCCAGTTCTCTGACTCGGATTAATGGGTAGTGATTTGATATATAAAATTTTCTATTTTCATTATTCATTTTTTGGGCACTCAAAATGCAGTACTCCTAAAGTATGTAATTGAATCCATATATGTATCTCGTGTATAATTAATGAATATGATCGTATAGTCAGAAAATATTATATATGATATTTCCCCCTCATTGAACTAGCAGCGGTAGGGAAAGATGTTCCCCATACTAATATTTTTGTTAATGTACCCTCCCTAGGTGTCTGGGGAGGGAATGAAGAGGCTTTGGGAGAGAAAATATCCTTGTCTTGGGCCATAAATTATCTTGAAAACGCCATATTTCATTCCCATAAATGAGATGGAGATAAATGATGTGGTAAAACATTTTAACAAGAGATTGGAGACCCATTGTGAGAATCACATACAAGAAAGGACCTTAAAGATATAGATCCATTCAATTCATTAATAATTTTTATTCATGTCAAGCTTGATAGAATTTCTAGATCCACTAGACATATGATTTATATCACTTACATTTCTTTAGCCAAATCAATTTTTCCCTAGATCATTCTTCCTTGAATGAATCTGTGTTGTTCCAGTGAGATCCAATAGGTTATATGTGTTGAGATCCTTTTGTTAAGGTTGGTAGACAACAATTTATAAGGGTGATTGCCATGATAATGGGTTTGTAATTGTCGATATAAAATAAATCTTTTGTTTTGGAAATGACAACCATAGTGGTGGTGTAGGCCATTCAAAGAAGGAAGCCACCAATGAAGAGAAATTCCATTACATGTAAAAAATCATACCTGATGAGGTCCCATTTTACTCTATATAAGGACCCAAGGAATCTATATGGTCCTAGTTCTCTCTCCAGGACCAGGCACCAAAATTCCTCCTGCAATTAATCTTCCTCTAAAGGTGTAACAAATATATCATTATTCTAAATATTCACCACCTATAGAATGGCCTCCACATTGGATGGTTGTCTAGACAGGTAGCCTCAGGTCCTACTGGGTTTTGGACCTATAATTAGATAATGAAAGTTCTTTTCTCAAATATTCACAACCACATCCCAATTTTTAGAGAAGGAACCACTATCTAGGATGATTTTTGTCTGGTTGATATGACTTTTTCCCTTGATACACACATTGAATATTTCTAAGTTCTGATCTCGTTCTATAAGAAACATAATCCTAGATTTTTCATGCACGAATTGATCTTGATGTAAGATCATTTCATCCTAATATTTCATTCTAGATATTAGATCACAAAATATTTTTTCATTCTACTCATGTTTGAGACTGATATAAATGCTTTGGATCGCAAAATTTAGAGTTTTCATGTTTTTGAGACAAGGTTAGTGAATTCTAGCCCACTAGAGGTGGTCTCCTTTGAGGCACCATAGCTTTTTGTGGAGATAGATCCAATCATCTCCCGAGTAATACTTTATCCACTAATCCTTCACCCTCTAATGGAAGCCTAAATTATCGGGCCATATATGATAAAAACTTAAGTGGTTCCCATTATCCCTCCTAGGATTCAAAGAGATAAAAAGTGGGGAATGATTAGATATACTATAGGAAAGGTGAGAAACTTTAGCATCTAGTAGGGAGGATATTTCAGGATTATTTTATAGGTATTGATCAAGGAAAAACCATGTGTGGTGGTCCCCATTTCAATTGATACACTAGGTGATGAAGTTTCCAGATAAACCCATATCCATACGACCTGAGGAGGGAATAAAGGAGATGTATTATTGGATGACCCTCTGGGGGAAGTCCCCTCCCAACTTATTTTCACTAGGATCATCCAGAATATTAAAGTTCTACTAACCAGTCAAGAAGAGCTCCCTAATTTGAAATCTCCTAGATAATTCCATAGGTCTTCTCTGGCATTTTCAACACACATGGCATAAACAAAGGGGAGGAAGATAATGTGAGCTCATATAATGAGTTTTATCATAACATGATTATTGGGGGCTTTGACTAACTCCATAGTTACACTGAATTTACATAAGAGAAAATGTTGATATTTTTAGGAGATTCAGGTGCGTAGTTGATAACCTTGATCTTATAAGGATGCTCTTTGATCTTGTAGGAACAAAGCATTGGTTTAAGAACCACAATAAGACAAAAATTGCTATTGTGAAGCTTAATCGATATCTAATCCATGTTAAACATGGAGACTATTAATCTAGCATTCCAAATAAAGAAGAAAATCATCTAATCATGTTACTCCTAGTTGTTTCTCCTTGTGTAGTGGAACTGATGTTATGCAATGAAGAAGTAAACTGAAGAGTCTTCGGTCGGGATCTTCTATAGACACCATTTGTATCACCCCAAGGTTTTAAAAATAAATTTAAGTTCATGAAACTTTGTTTTAAGTATATATTTACAACTAGACTTTAAAACATAATTTTCCCACTTCTATATTTTGAATTTCAAAAAATAGTCATCTACAGATGTGATCAATAAGTTATTTGGAGTCTGATAGAACCAACTTACTTTTTAGTGAATAGAACATACCCTTATGAATAGTAATATAAATAGTAATACGGCTCTAATTAATAGTGAATTGTATTATTATTTTATTTTTTTAAGTCTTTCAGATAATGATGTCTCTTATTAATTTTTCAATGTGAAATAGAAGTAGTTATAGTTTTAAAATTGTTAATTTTTTAATAAAGTATGATTTTATTTAAAAATTAAATTAAAAATATTTAAAAAATATTTTCAAAAAATATAGTTCATTTTTTGAATTCTACACATTGGAAAATGGTTATAGTGAATTTTTGGTATTTTTCCTGTAATTCTTGAATTTTTGCTGAATAGTAAGATACGATAAATTATGGTAATTACTAAATACTTGTTTTACTGAATCATATGTGATGAAAGTCTGATGTAATCCCACTTGGTTTGAACTCACATGCACTTATTACTATTTTGGGTCACATGAATCAACACTATTCATAGTCTTGAGAAAAAATATTAAAATAATGTAAAACTCCTCCTCTCCTCCACTATAAATACCACTCTCACTACCCTCTTCCTCCCAAACATATCAAGTGTTGAGAATTGTATAAAATCTATAAAATTCCTTCCCAAAGGATATTCTATATTTCCTATATCTTATTATATCACTAAAATCCCAAATCTGAAGACCTTAAAGAGGATCTCAAGGAGAATAGATCAAGAAGTAAGAATCTTCTTCCTTTTTCAACTGTTTTCATTTCAATTCCTTTATTTTCATATACCCTATTTCCCTCCACTTATCCATGAGGTATAAAATATCCAAAAACATATATATTATGTATGTTATAATGATCCTGTAAAATTTTCCTCATATTTCTACCTATCCCCTCCCTCTTGTTCTAAAAATTAAAACATTGTCCATGATATGCTGATTTACCAAAATCATGGACGATGTGTTTTCAATATACATTAAATCCTTAAAATATAATTATCAAAACATTTTAATGGTTTAAAAAGAATATAAATTATATTTTTTAACCTATTTTATGTTCTAGAATGAACTTTCATGCTTGAAAATAAATTATATAATGAAACAAGTTCATGATTATCGAGGAACTACAAAAAATGATCTAAAGAAACATAATTAATGTTTTCTCAAATGGACCATCATCATATATGATAAAAAAATGAATTATGGTATAATTATATATTCTGTAAATATATTAATACCATTTAATTCCAATTATAGAATTTCATTTCCATATTAAAATAAAATAAAATACAAACCAATCATGAAAATCATGTAAAGAATGTACCCAAAACAATGGAATGAACAAAATACTAACAATTAAAGGGTAAAATGATGTAATTAAATGATCACATAAGGTATTATAAAGATGAATGTTTTTTCATTAAGATAATAATAACACTCTTTTAATCATTATAAATGAGGTTTAAACATGTTTTATGTAAGAATAACATGAGCTAAGGGAATTCTTAACCTAATTTCCATTCTTTGGGTTAACCATCTACTTCATTATTTATATGGTATTAAAATTGTTTGTGTGATGGTTTTGGTTTATATTATGTTTAATTATGTTAATTTACTTTATAAATACATATTATATCAACTCTATTAAGTTTCACCTGAATTATATGATATTTGTAAGGGGAATTTTTTTAAATCCTCCTTTAAAATTCTATTTTAAAAAATTCAAAAGCAATGTTTTTATGAAATTTTCATGTTGTATGATTATTTTCTAGTTGTTGGGATTTTTTTATGATTAAGGGTGGGAAATATATATCCTTCAAATGTATTTTGTATGTGTAAGTTTGAGGTCACTTCTATGGTTACCCAAAGTGTAACTTCGATGGTTACACAAATTGTAAGGTACTTGTGAAGGTTACAAATTATAAGGTATCCAAGAGGGTTACTAGATTATGTAAGTGATGCCCCAAGATAACTTTATGGTTCTATTTATGATCTTTTTTTCATGGAAATCTCTTGAAAATATAAATTTTTCCCAATGTAAGTATATATGGGTGACAAGTATGTCTTTTTGAAAATGATTTCATATGTTTACAAGTATTCATTGGTTAATGTTTTCTTTTCTTATTTTTATATCCCTTACAGAGTGTTTTTTCTCATCCCCTGTTTTTAAAATTATTTTCAGAGTTTATAAGTATGTGTAAGAAAAATAAAGAATACATGTTAAATGTTATGAATATTTTTCAAAGATATCATGATTTATTTGAAAAGTTCTATATTTTGGAAGAAATGGATATTATTTTTGTGGTATTTTCTCTATATGAATGTGGAATTTTATGTATGTATTATATCCCAATTATCTAAAACTATAAACTTTAAAAGATCCTAAATATTAAAGGAAGTGAGTTCTTGAATAAAATTCAAGATTATGTAATGTAATAAGTTCGAGTCTTTATAGTTGGTATCAGAGGATGGTTTAGATAACTTTAGCGGTTATAATGATGGAAATAGAATACAATAAATGATTCTTACACAATGGTTAATTTGAAATTATAGAGAATTTAAATATTACCATTTTTCATTGACTAATATATGTTTGTTCGGAATAGTTTTCTGTAGAAAAAACAGGGAAGATGAAGAGGAGAGGCACCGAAAAAACGATATCCTACCGAATATGTAGATGGAAATGGTAGTGATTTGAATCAATTAGTTTGTGATAGTAATGGATAATATGATTAAACGAAATAAATGGAGGTTGACTACATTCCAGAGAACAACTAGAGGTACCACAATAGAACATGAAGATAGTGGAACATTTTATGTGATAGAATCCTCCTTATTTCAATGGATATTATAACCCAGTAGCAGTTCAAGGATGGGTTAATTCCCTTAAAAATATATTTGATATTATGGGATACTCAGAAAATCAAAATGTAAGTATTTCAATTTATTTTTTTGAAGGTGAAGTAGATCAATGGTGGTCAATGGTCAAAAATATTAGGGAGTGATAGGAGATTGATTCCTTAGAGTGTGATGAATTTTAAAGTCTTTTCCTTGAAAAATATTTTCCCAAGGTGGTGTAATTTAGGATGGAGAATCATTTCCTTTAATTGAAGAAAAAGGTGGAAGATTTAGTGGTAGTGTATCAACGAAACATCACCCAACTCGTGAGGTATTCTCTAAATCTTATTCTATATCATAATAGAAAAATCCATCACTTTTACTCGTGATTAAAGCAAGGTATCAAAAGGAATTTCCCTTCCATGAATTCAAAAGTTATGAGAAACTTGTCTGATGTAATAATAGGGTATAGATGGAGCATTATGATGATCATGTGAACTTTGAAAACAAAAATTATAATAGTTCCATATGGTAATATATTGGTAAGAATCAACCAAAGAAATCTGATGGTAAGAAATTCCAGTTTCTAGTTTGTTAAAAGTGAAGAAAAAATAACCCTATGAAATTCTTTACCAAAATTGGGAAGTGTTTTTGATGTGTTAAGTTTTTAAATATGGCCTAAGATTGTAATAAAAATCATCTTAATACTATTCCTAATAAGAAAACTGATTCTCGCTCAAATTTACCCAAAAGAAGAAGGTAGGACGGTCCTTGTAGTCTAGCTTGGGTTGTCGAATCCTCAGAGACCTAAGAAGTAACCTATAGACATGTACATTCTATAGATTATTTTTGGATATGAAGTGGCCAGCTTGGGTTAATTTTATATGTGTTTAAGTGAACTCTAATAGAATTATGTGAATTCAATTTAAAATAATGATTTGATCCTAGGTTATTGCTCGGGGTGGATTGGATGTATTTACTTTTCAATGATTTCAATTTCTTATATTTGAGATGGGCTCATTTAAAAAGATCAAACAACATCATCAATTACTGGTTTAATACCTACACCCTTTAATACTAATCACTTATACACTTGAAGGATCAATATTTTGAGCACTTCAAAGTAAAGTTTTGTATTAGCAGTCGAAGTGTGTGGCCTTAAATTCAACAAGGATGATGGAGTTTAAAAATCATCAAATAAAAATTTAAATTAAAATAAGTGAGTAGACATTAATGGGGTGATAAATAACTTCCAATCCATCCCCTTGCAACTCACTTGGATCAACCCATAAGTGGTTTATCCCTCCATTGATTCTATGGTTTCAATGGAATCGGAAAGTAGACTCGTGAGGTAGGAAATGGGGAAGTAAAAAAACGCAATAAAATAACAATCACTCCACCGTTGTGTGATAATATCACAAGGTTTGGTATGAACAAGTTCACACCTTGAACCAATGGTATCAAAGTGATATGTAGAATAACATAATAATAAGAGAAGAAGAACTTTTATTAAGAAACAAGGATGAATTAAAACAACTAACATGTGGAAGACAAATTTGAGACAACAAAACCGCAGCATAACATTACAATGAAAGAAAGCTCCAAATATTCTTCAATACTCCAACACCACTACCTTAAATAGGAATTTTTGAGCCCTTGGGTCGAGCCTCCAATAGTCCAAGTCTCCTCAATTAATTGTGGTAGGCCATAGGTGAGTGGAAAGTAAGGGAGAGTTGATTTTTCCACCCTTGACCCGAGGTGGTAGCCGGCTTTCGATCACCGAACAGACATCTTGGAAGACCTTCTAGATGGTCGAATCAGACTGGGCCATAGAAGAAGAAAATGGATACCCATATATCTTATAATCTCCTGTAAAATTTGGTCCCATTTGGAGTTTTTTATTCCGAGATATGATCATAATTAGTGGGCTCTTTTTCTGAGCCGTAGAATCTGGCCCAGAATTTTATCTCTAACTTGGGCCGCATCAATAACCATAATGTATGCATAATTAGAACTTAATCCTGAATAATTATTTGTTTCTATATATTTCCTATAGAATCCTACGAAATTTGGTCTTCATTGGGCCTGTATTGTGGGCCCCACATTCTCATCAGTGGGCTGGTGCCCAATCTGCCTTCTCCAGAATTGTTTCTTTCATCGCCAAATATCTCCTTCATTCTTTAGAAATCATCCATTGATCCCTGAATGAAAAATGTTTAAATTTAAGTGAATATCCATTTCACAAAATATCAAATTAAAATATGGATAATTACATTCCTTAGAATTAGATGACTCATTGGGCCTAAATTGGTGTACATTAGGCATGAAGTGCACAAATGATGAGAATGGATGTTCAAAATAAAAATCCACTAACTCAGGCCCATAAGATCAAAAACGAATATTTAATAATATTAAAATGTAATTAACATATATGTTTTTATTGGCTAATCACACCCCCAACTTGATATTTGCTAGTCCCGAGAAAATAATTCAATGATTTTATTTGAATTCCTTTCTTCAAATACATTATAACAAACAGTGCTCACAATGTAAACTGCACAAAAATATATCTTTATAACCTATCAAGATAATTTAAAACAAGATAAATTTAAAATAATATCCCAATATCAAGCCCATTCCTTTGATTTAATCCATTATCATACTTCATCCAACTCAATTAGGTGTAATGATGTGTTTTGAATCACAATAGATATGGGGGTTCATTTTCATTCAAGGGGGAAATCATGGAAGCGCTGGGTGGAATCACATTTAATCCTAATATGAGTATTCTTCATTCCTTTTTTTTTGATTTTTTTTGCAATATTTCCATAGTAATTGAGATTGCAGTTAATCAAATTAACCCATGTAGCAATACTTTGCCGATGACTCCCAGACTCAAAGGCCTTAGGGCACCAAGTGAAGCCCACATACTTGGGCATCTTCTCGGGTTAAATTAATAAAAAACAATGTCATATTACCATAAATAGAGATAGAGTGAAAAACTCAGGTCTAGACAACTCTGGATTCACAATCCCTAAGTGCCAAAAGCCACACATTTTATCAATCCATTTCTCTACACGCTAATTTTTATTTTATTTTTTTTATTTTATTTTATTTATTTTTTATTTTTTTGAATACTCATATTATTCATAAAAATCAAACTAGCCTATGTTATTTATTATGAGACCCCAAAAATTCAAATTAGTACACTACAGTCTAGAGGACGTGCATTGTATAATTTTGATTTAATGGATGAAAATTAAAATGATGAAAATTTTCATTGGACAACCAAACTTCCAAAATCAATGCTTTTAAACATAATCATGAATTAAATTAAGAGTCAAGGAAATAAAAATTATTTGCTATGTAGTTTTAATGTGAGAAAATATGTTATTATATGAATGATAAAGGAATTTTACTTTACTTTTTTTATCATTGTTTTTTTAACAAACATTTTGTTTCCACACCCCCCAACTTAGAATGAAACTGTCCCTAGTTTCCTGTTTATTGAATGATTCAATGAATGGTTTTAACCTTTGACCATTGACCTAGAAAATGTAACCACTTATGGGATATTGAATCTCTACTACCCCATGGGGGTACACCTTATGCACTATGTATAGACCTGACCATCTAGACCATAACTTTCCCGGGTGTAAATGAAGTTTTGAACTATACAAGAGCACAAATTTTCCTGGTTCAAAATGTTTGACTTTGATATTCCTAGATTGGTAGGCTTGAACTCTAGATTTATTTATCTTTGAATTTTTATAAGCCTCCATCCTAAGTTTCTCAAGTTCATTAAGATCTAATTTCCTCTTTTCTTTGGATAAAGAAATGCCGAAATTCATTTTTTTGATTTCCCAAAATGCCTTATTCTCAATTTCAACAGGTAAATGGAATTATTTTGCATAAACCAACCTATATGGGTACATTCCTAAGATGGTTTTGAATGTCGTACGATATTCCCAAATAACATCCAAGAGTTTCTTGGACCAATCTTTCCTAGAGGGATTGACCATTTTTTCAAGAATTTTCTTAATCTCGTTATTCTCTAACTCAGCTTGACCATTGGTTTGAGGATGGTATGCAGTGGACAATTTATGATAAATACCATACTTAGACATGAGTGAAGAGAATGGGCGGTTGCAGAAATGGGTTCCTCAATCACTGATTATTGCCCTAGGAATTCCAAATCGAGAAAATATGTTCTATTTTAAAAATTGAATCACAACTTGAAGATCATTGGACTTAGAGGGAATGGCCTCAACCCATTTTGAGACATAATCAATAGTTAAGAGTATGTATAGGTATCCCTTAGAGTTTGGGAAGGGACCCATGAAATAAATTCCCCAACAGTCAAATATTTCAACCACTAAGATGGGAGTGAGTGGCATTTTATTCCTTTTTGTGATGGACCCTACTTGTTGACACCTAGGACAACTTTGAAAAAATGTGTAAGAGTTCCTTGAGAGGGTGGGCCAGAAGAGACCACATTGAAGAATCTTAGAAGATGTTTTCTTAGATGAAAAGTGATCTCTGCATGCCTCACTATGACAGAATTTAAGGATGGACACTTGTTCAGATTCTGGGACACACCTCCTAATGACTTGGTCAGGGCAGAACTTATAGAGGTATGGATCATCAAACACATATTGTTTAACATTAGAAAGGAATTTCCTTCGAGCTTGAGTCCCTAAAAATTTTGGAATGACTCCCGTAACTAAGAAGTTGGCTATGTCAGCATACCAAGGGAAGTCACTCACAGAGTATAGGTGTTCATCAGGAAATGAATCAGACACAAAAAGGTGATTAGAGTTTTCTTTGAATTCAATCCTAGAGAGGTGATAAGGTACAACATTTTAACACCCTTTTTATCCTTGATTGTGAGGTCAAATTCTTGTAAGAGAAGGACCCACCTAGTAAGTCTAGCCTTAGCATCTTGTTTTTTGAAGAGTTATTTTAGTGCAGAATGGTCAGTGAACACAGTGATGGGGGATCCTAAGAGGTAGGACCTAAACTTATCTAAGGGAAAAACAATATAAAGTAACTCCCTTTCAGTGGTGGTGTAGTTGATTTGGGCATCATTTAAGGATTTTCTTGCATAATCAATGACATAAGGAGTTTTATCACAATGTTGTCCTAACACAGCTCCTACAACAAAGTCACTAGCATCACACATGAGTTCGAAAGGGAGGTTCCAATTTGGAGATTTCATAATAGGAGGAGAGGTGAGAGAGGATTTGAGGGTTGAGAATGAACCTTCACAGCTTTCTGTCCAAACAAATGGAGCATCCTTTACTAGAAGAGCACAAAGGGGACAAGAGATTGAACTAAAGTCCTTGATGAATCTTCTATAGAAACCAGCATGTCCTAATAAATACCTCACTTCCTTGCCTGTTTTGGGTGATGGAAGGTGACGAACGATGTCAACCATGGATTTATCAACTTCAATCCCCCTACCTGAGACCAGATGGCCTAGAACTAGTCCCTCTTTAACCATGAAATGGAATTTTTCCCAGTTTAGGACCAGATTATTTTCTTTTCATCTTGACAAGACTCTCTCTACATTCCTCATACATCCCTCAAAAGTATCCATAAACACAGAAAAGTCATCCATGAAGACCTCTAGAAAATCCCCTACCATGTTTGAGAAGATTCCCATCATGCACCGCTGGAAGGTTCCAAGGGCATTGCATAACCCGAAGGGCATGCGTTTGAAAGCAAAGGTGACAAATGGACATGTGAATGTAGTATTCACGGTTTGGTCAATTGCATTCCCCAAGTTTGAGGCCGCCTCATTTGGGTTTCCATTTTGGTTCCCACCCGGGTTTATGATTTGGTTTTTTTGAAGACCTTCCATTGAAATGGGCTCAATTTTTGACTCTAGAGTATTAGGAAGAATAGGATATAATGGAAAGAGTTCCCTTGGTTTACTTGACTCCCCATCCCCAGTACTATCCACCCTAACTAGATGGTTTGATTGATCGCGGGTGTAGGCAGACATGCTCCAAAAGAAAAGAAAAAAAGTGAGAAAGGGAAAATATAAGAGATCTTGGGTGAGAATAGAAGAATGGGGGTGAGGAATGAAGGTTTTGTTCTAAGGTACATACTTGGTCCCTAGCAACAGCACCAAAATTTTATTCTCGCTCAAATTTACCCAAAAGAAGAAGGTAGGATGGTCCTTGTAGTCTAGCTTGGGTTTTCGAATCCTCCGAGACCTAAGAAGTAACCTATAGACACATACATTCTATGGATTTTTTTGGATGTGAAGTGTCCAAATTAGTTTGATTTTATATGGGTTTTAAGTGAACTCTAACATACTTAAGTGAATTAAATTTAAGAGAATGAGTTGATCCTAGATTATTGCCCAGGGTGGATTGGATGTATTTCCTTTTCAATGATTTCAATTTCTTATATTTGAGATGGGTTCATTTAAGAAGATCAAACAACATCATCACTTACCGGTTTAATACCTAAACCCTTTAATACTAATAACCTATATACTTGAAGGATCAAAGTTTTGATCACTTCAAGGTAAAGGTTCGTATTAGAACTTGAAGTGTGTGGCCTTAAATTCAACAAGGATGATGGAGTTTAAAAATCATCAAATAAAAATCTCAATTAAAAGAAGTGATTAAACATTAATGGGGTGATAAATAACATCCAATCCAGCCCCTTGATACTCTCTTGGATCAACCCATAAGTGGGTTATCCCTCCATTGATTCTATGGTTTCAATTTAAGCAGAAAGTAGACTCATGAGGGAGGAAATGGAGAAGTAAAAAAAACACAATAAAATAACAATCACTCCACCGTTGTGTGATAATCTCACAAGGTTTGGTATGAACAAGTTCACACCTCGAACCAATGGTATCAAATTGATAAGGATAAGAACAGAATAAAAAGAGAATAAGAACTTTTATTAAGAAACAAGGATGAATTAAAACAACTTACATGTTGAAGAAAAATTTGAGACAACAAAACCGCAGCACAACATTACAATGAAAGAATGCTCCAAAGATTCTTCAATACTCCAACACCATTGCCTTAAATAGGAATTTTTTAGCCCTTGGGTCGAACCTACAACAGTCCAAGTCTCCTCAATTAATTTTGGTAGGCCATAGGTGGGTGGGAAGTAAGGGAGAGTTGATTTTTTCACCATTGACCCGAGGTGACAGCCAGCTTTCCTTCACCAAACAGACACACTTGGAAGACATTTTAGATGGCCAAATCAGAGTGGGCCATAGAAAACGAAAACGGATCCCCGGATGTCTCCTAACCTCCTGAAACATTTAGGACCATTTGGAGTTGTCGATTCCGAGATATGATCATATTATTGGGTTTTTTTCTTGGCCGCCGAATCTGGACCATAATTTTATCTCTAAATTAGGACGCTTAAATAACTATAATGAAAGAATAATTAGCACTGGATCCTGAAGAATTATTTGTTACTCTATAGTTCTAATAGAAGAATACGAAATTTGGGCGTCATTGGACCTGTATTGTGGGCCCCACATTTTCATCAGTGGGATGGTATCCAATGTTCCCTTTCCAGAATTATTTCTTTTCATTGCCAAATATCTCCTTCATCCTTTATGAATCATCCATTGATCCCTGAATGAAAAATGTTTAAATTTAAGTGAAGATCAATTTCACAAAATATAAAATTAATATATGGATAATTACATTCCTTATAATCAGATGACTCATTGGGCCTAAATTGGTGTACATTAGGCACGAAGTGCACAAATGATGAGAATGGATGTTCAAAATCAAAATCCATTAACTCAGGACCATAAGATCAAAAATGAACATTTAATACCATTAAAATGTAAATAACATATATGTTTTTATTGGATAATAAAAAACTATTAAGTGTCTTAAATGAGGAGAGATGGGTCATTATAAAAATTCTTTTCCAAAGAGAGATCTGAATGATGCATAGAAGCTAGACTATGAGCAAAAAGGTGTAGTGAGATCATTTGAAACTTTTTCAGTAGACTAAAGGCCATCCTCTAAATTTTTATCAGGTACCATGTTTTTTTACTCAGATTTTGCTAATGTTTTTTTGATACGGGGTCTACAAATTCCTTTATTTCAAAGGAATTTATTGGTAAATTAGAAATATAACCTCAATAAATGAGACCAGAATGTATTTTTTAAAACACCATGGGGAAATATTATAGCAAAGAGAAATTGTAATAATCTATCTACTATGGTAAATGTAATGATGCAAACCTTGTTTTTTCCCATTGTAGAGGTTGATTTCATTCTGGGAATGGATCAGATTTCTGTTTATCATGCTAAGATTGACTGTATATATAAAGAAGTTTTTTTCTGAAATATTTTCAGTTTGTATACAAGAAAAAACACATAAAATTGATAACATATCTGGAAGATGAGAAATTGTTGAAATATTGAAATGAAATTTATCTTTCTCATATTTTGGAAAATAAAGTAATTGTTCAGACTAATGATGTACTAGTGGTAAATGAATACCTTTATGTTTTTCCGGAAGAGTTACCTAGTGTCATACCTGATCACAAAATCGATTTCATAATTGACTTAGTTCCTGATGCTAAGACAATTTCAAAACCCCCATATCTAATGGATCAAATGGAACTTCTTGAATTGAAAAATCAGTTGAATATTTTCTTGATAAATGCATCATTCGTCCTAGCACTTCAACATGGGGTGCAGCAGTTTTGTTCGTTAAAATGAAAGATGCTTCCATGAGACTTTTCATTGATTATAGATCTTTGAATAACATCAATCATAAAAAAATTATCCTTTGGATCATATCAACGACTTTTTTGATCAGCTCCAGGGATATTAGTATTTTTCCAAGATTAGCTTGAGATCTAGATTCCATTAGATGAAAGTGAAAGAGGAATACGTCCCAAAAATAGCTTTTTGTACTTGATATAGGTATTATGAATTTGTTTTTATGCCATTTGGGTTAACTAATGAACCTATTATATTCATGAATATTATGAATAGAATATTTCATGAGTTCTTGGATAAGGTTTTCATTTCTATTATTGATGACATTCTGGTATTTTCTAAGAGTAAATAATAGTATGAAAATCATCTAAGGGTTGTTTTAAAAACCATAAATGAAAATAAACTATATAAGAAATTCACCATGTGTGATTTTTGGTTGCACCATATTTCTTTTCTTGGTAACATTATAAATAAGAATGGAATAACTGTTGATCATTCCAAAACAAAAGTGGTTGATGAATGGCCAAGACCAACAATGTAACAAAGATTCGTAGTTTTATTCGATTAACAGTTAATTATTGATGGTTTTTATAAAAACATTACACGATTATCTAGCCCACTAACTAAGTTAATGTGAAAATGGGTTAAATTTATTTGTATAGAAGAATGTGATGTTTGTTTTCTGGAACTGAGGAATAGATTTTTGAATGCTCATGTTTTTTCTTGCTTTCCCGAAATGGTGAGTTTTTCATCTATAGTGGTGCACCATTAAAGGGACTTGGTTGTGTTCTAATTAAAAATGATCAAGTAATTTTATATGCTTCAAGACAACTAAAACCTCATGAGTTAGTTTATCCCACACGTGATTTGTAATTTGCAGCTGTGGTTTTTTCTTTGAAAATTTAGAGGCATCATTTATACCTAGACAAATTTAAAATATATACTAACTATAAAAGTTTGATGTATATATTCACTCAGAAGTAATTAATAATGAGGCAGAGAAGATTTCTTAAACTGATAAAGGATTATGATTTCATAATAAATTAACATCTGGTAAAAGAAAAAAAGTAGAGGATGCCTTGAGTCGAAAACATCATGCATTATTAAAAATGTTATGTTTGGAAAATGATCCATTAGTTGATGATTTAATGAATTTTTTTTATAATTTTTTGGTACAGAATATACCTCTATTTTGTTTCAGGTTTCAGAGAATTCATCATTATCAGACAGAATTAATCAAACGCAGAAAGAAGACAGTGAGCTACAAAAAAAGGTATAATTGGTTAAAATGAGTAATCTTCCATAATTTAGCCTTGATAAAGATTTTGTTTTAATATTTGGTAAAATGTTGTGCATGCCATGTGATTCTCAATTGACGAACGATTTTTTGTGTGAAGCTCATATTTCTCCATTCTAAGTTCATTTTGGAAGTACTAAGATTTATAGAGATCTTTGGGGGTATTACTAGGGGTGGAATGAAAAAAGATATAACAAAATTTACTATGAAATGTTTGACATGTCAATAGGATAAATCAGAGTGGTAGTTATTGAAGGGGATGCTTCAACCTTTTCTAATGCCAAAGTGAAAATGGGAGAGTATATCCATGGAATATGCATTGGGACTACCAAATACTTCTCGAGGTAACAATGCAATATGGGTTATTGTTGAACAAAAGATGAAATTTGCACATTTTATCCCTATTCAAGATACAATGTATTTGGATCATCTTTCTCTATTGTACCTCTAATATATTTTTAGGTTACATGGAGTTCCTCTTCCCATTATATCAGACTGGGATCCCAGGTTCACTTCAATCTTTCGGCAGGGCCTTCAGAAGTCATTTGGCACAGAATTCAAATTTAGTATACTTTTTCATCCTCAATTAGATGGGATGTTAGAACGAATGATTTAGAATTTGGAGGATATGCTTTGAGCTTGTTCAATGGACTAACAGAGAAGTTGGGATCACCATCTTTCTTTAGTTTAGTTTTTTACAATAATAGTTTTCATTCTAGTATACTGATTGCACAATTTTAGGCATTGAATGGGATGTAGTGAAGAACTCCATATTTTTGTGATGAAGCTGGGGAAAGGATGTTGAAGGGAGAAGAATTGGTAAATTGTTTGAGAATGTTAAGATGATCCAGCAACAAATGAGGACATCTTAGAGTTGGAAAAAATGTTATGTCGACAACAGGAGGAAATAATTTTTTTTGAGGTAAGTGATCATGTTTTTTATAGAATCTCACCATGGAAGAGTGTTAAGTGTTTTGGTATGAAAATAAAGCTTAGTCCCCAGTTCATTATACCTTATGAAATCCTAGAGAAGGTTGGACCAGTTTCCCTCCAAGTAACTTTTCCTTCACGTTTGTCTCTGGTACACAATGTTTTTCATGTTTCGATGTTGAGAAAGTATGTGGCAGATTCATCTCATGTTTTGAGTCTAGAAGTAGTTCATCTAGAAGAGAACATTTATTTTGAATAAAAACCTACTCAGATCATTGATCAAAGAGAAACAATTTTGTAGAATAAGGTAATCCACTAGTTAATTGTTTAGTGAAGAAACCACATGGCTGAATAAGAAACATAGGAGTCTGAAACTTCTATGAGGGAAAGGAACCCCAACTTGTTTAATAAGTATATAAAATTGTGATGAGTCAATTTTCATAAGTTGGGGATAATGTAATGGCCCAATGTTTTAAAAATTAATTGAAATGCGTGAAACCTTGTTTTAATAAATATTTATAACTAACTTTTAAAACATAATTTTTTCACTTCTATGTTTTGGATTTCCAAAAATGATCATCTATGGTTGTGATCAATAAGTTATTTGGAGTTTGATAAAACCAACTTGGTTTTTGGGTAATGGTAACATACTCTTATGAATAGTAATATGACACTAATGAATAGTAAATTGTATTTTTATTTTATATTATTAAGGCTTTAAGATAATGACGTATTGATTAATCTTTCAATGGGATATAAAAGTAGTTATAGTTTTAAAATTTTTAATTTTTGAATAAAAAATGACTTTATTTAAAAAATTTGTAATTATTGAATAAAGTAAGAATTTATTTAAAAATTAAATTAATAATATTTAAAAATTTATTTTAAAAAAAATAGAGTTTATTTTTTAATTCTACGCGTTCTAAAATAGAAAGAGTTAATTTTTGGTATGTTTCTAGAATTCTTAAATTTCTGATGAATAGTAAAATACAATAAATTACGATAAATGTTAAATACTTGTTTTACTACATCATAGGTGATTCAAGGCTGATTTAATCCCACTTGGTTCTAACTCACATGAACTTATTACTATTTTGGGTCACATCAGTTAATATTATTCACTGTCTTGAAAAAAATATTAAAATAATGATTAAAATAATGTAAAATACCTTCTCTCCTCCTTTATAAATACCACCTTCATTCCCCTATTCCTATCACACCTCTTAATCCATGATCATTGTATAAGTTCTGAAAACTTCCCTCCCCAAGGGTCTTCCTCAATTTATAGAGCTTCTCATCTCACCAAAAGGCCAAAATCAAAGGCCTAAAGGAGGATCTCAAGGAGAAGATATCAAGAAGTAAGAATCATTCTCCTTTTTCATGTGTTTTCTTTCAAATTCCATTATTTTCTTATACTCTCTTCCCCTCCAATTCTCTAGGAGTTATTAAATATCTAGAATATTATATATTATTTATGTTCCCATGTCTATGTAAAATTTTCATCATCCTCCTTTCTCTCCTCTCCCTCTTGTTCTAAAAATAAAAACACCATCCATGATGTGCCTATTTTCCAAAATCATGGAAGATGTGTTTTAAAAATACATTACATCCTTAAAATAAGACCATAAACAATTTTAATGGTTGAAACAGAATGTAATGTTTATTTTGTAGCCTACTTTATGTTCTATAATGAACTTTTATGCTTGACATTAAATTATATAATGAAACAAGTTCATGATTATCGAGGAATCGCCAAAAATGATCTAAAAAACATCATTAATGCTTTATCAATTCATCCATCATCATATATAATAAATAAATGAATTATGGTATCATTATTTTTGGTAAAAATCGCTCAAGGTATCATTGAATCATTTTTGAGGTGATTGTGTTTGTTGACAAAGTGGGCCTCTGTGTTGTGTTTGTTCACAAAGAAGACCATGATGTATAATTTGTTGACAAAGGGGGGTTACATGGTGATTTTTCAGGTTCAAGATATGTTATTGTCTATCCATGTTTGATTGAAGAACCTCGACAAAGGAATGGATGATATGGAGGCTATACAAAAAAGAGAAGATACAAGGTGGCACTGTTTTCAATTGTTTGCCAAATTTTTTGGTCCTGAAAATTGAAAAATGGAGAGATGTGTTTTTGGAAAAGGGAGGTGCGCAAAAAAAATTGAGTGGTGCGTGAAAAATAAAGTGGTGCGCAAAAAATTAGCGTGGTGCGTGAAATATTGGAGAGGTTCATGAAATATTGGTGTGGTGCACGAAATAGAGGAATGGATTTTTTCATGCAAGAGGTGTTTCGTGATCAGAAGCTCAAAAATTGGAAAAGGCATGAGGTGCGTGAAAAATTGGAGCATGGCGTGAAATAAGGTGTTGTGAGGAAGATGTGTTTTTCACGCTTGAAGAGTATTACGTGTGGAAGGTGGGCTATTTTCCAGGGGTCGATTTTGCCTCTAAATATAAAGTGACCCCCCTCATTTAGAAGAGCTAAAGACTTAGAGAGTATTCGAGCTCTGGAACACGATATTGGAATACGCAAAGGAGTTGCGCATAAACAACAAGTTTGTGCGTAAAAGGAGTGTTTGTGCACAAAGAAAAAGGTTGCACATAAAATATGGTAGTTACGCATAAAATCATTATTTGCACATAAAGAAAAGGTTGCGTGTAAAATAATTATTTCCACGTAAAGAAAATGATGTGTGTAAAATGAAGAGGTTGTGTGAAAAGGAGGTTGTTGTGCGTAAAGGAAAAGTTTTGCGTAAAAGAAACATTTTGCGCGTAAAAGAAGAGTTTTCATGTAAAAGACGTGTCGCGTGAATATTATATTTCATTCAAGTCAATGGAATTACGTGAAAGGTGTAGTGAAGGTTGCGCGTAAAAATTTGGGTTTCCCAATACACCCTATGAAAATTGAGATTCATCTACGGGTGAAAGTTGGGCGTCAACAGAGCATCTATCAATAGTTAAGGATACAGAATTCATTAGTGATAATGAATGGACCTACAAGTCCATAAAACTATGAGTGGATCCCTTCCAGAGCAGTGTGAAAATGAAGAGAAAGAAGGTGATTCTCTCCACCGACCATGATCCAGAGATAGATAAAAAGGGAGTGACCCTTGGGGAAGCGGTGATCTAACCCTAAACATAATAAAGGTAGTGGGCCTGGGCATAGAAGTGATCTTTCTTGAACATTGTAAATTTGTTGTGATCTTTATTGGATTTGGTATAGCAGAACATCGCTGTTGTATGCTCCTTGGACGTAGCCCAGTGAGGGTGAACCAAGTAAAAATTTTTGTGTCTGCCTTCTTGCTTCCCTGCATTGCATTCAAAGCATTATCAATAGATAATTAAAAAAAAGAATTGCTCATAATAAACACACAAGTTCAAAAAAAGTGAACCTTGTAATAAAGAGGTCAAGATCCAATGGGGCAAGGAGAATTTAGAAAAGAAAATCCATACCTCGATTCACCCCCCCCCCCCCCCTCTTAAGGTATATAGGCCCCTATTGGTCCAAACAAATGGTATTAGATGGATAGGCTTGTTTTATCAGATTTTTTGGCATTGACTTGGTTCATTCGATTTGTGTGATTGAGTATTTAGCCTTCTCTTATCGTGTTGTTCCATGAAAAGGGGAAAACATCAATGAAGAAGAAAAAGTTTGAAGGTATTCCTCAATGAGGAAGTTTATATGAAAAAAGTGTGATTCAACTAAAGGAATCAAACAGCTTACTGAAGGAAGTCTTGGATGAATTAGATTTAGAAAAGATAGATTCACTTAATAATGATGTAGGAACAAGTGATGTACTGGAAATTCATAGTGATTCTGAAATTGCTGATGAGGAAGAACTTTTAGAAAGGCCATTGGTAGATGATGTCGATATGAAAAAGGAATTAGATCGGAAATTGGATGAATAAGTCAAATGTAAAGATATCTGAATCCAGGTATGAGAAATTGAGTTCAACATGATAATAGGATTAAGTCAATGAATTATTGACGTGGCAACTGATTTGAGGGAGAATATTGATTCCCAAGATGAAGAAATGAAAAATTTGTCTATAAACATAGAAAATATCAAAGGTGATGTTAAGGGAAAGAATCTGAACTCAGATGAAATTTAGAATCTAAAATCTAGTAATGATGCTCTTACTACAAAACAATCTGATTTAGTTTAGAATAATCAAAGTCTACAATAAGATAATGAATTCATATCTGATTCTGTTGCTAAAGAAAAATTGAAAATAAATGAGAAAATTTTTATGGTAGATAAGCTCACATGAGAACTGGAAGACGAGAAGATTAGTGTAAAGAATATCATAAGATAACTCAATTACCAACTTGAATCAAGAGATAAGTAGACTTTGAAACTATAGGAATAGCTATAGTTAGTCAAGAAAGAAATAGAGAAATATAATTCTAAAGATAAGCCCAAGTTGAAGGATGCCTTACACTTATTATTTGATTATCCTTCGGCAAGTGATGATGAAATTAAAGCCAAATATGCCACATCAGAGGAGAAGCATGAAAGGATTAAATCATCCCAAAGGCCATCCATTTTGGGAAAATTTGAAATTGGATATGATGATCCCACTCATATTCATGGTAGGAAAAGAGCACTGAAAATCTCCAAAGATAATAAAAACCTTGTAGGTTCTGGAGATATACCTAAAAAGGGTTTTACAGGAAGCAATGATAGAATGTTCTATTTATGTGGGATTCATGGTCATACATAAAGATCCAGGTTTAGAGGATCATAAATATATTTCAGGCTATGAAAAGAGAAACTTTACTAAATATGAGAATAAGAATAAGTTTCATGAGAAATCAGAAATAAGAGTCTCTAAGAGGAAAGAATTTTTCAGATTCTAGTACTATGGAAGAATGGGACACACCATGAGCAAGTGTTTAGAATCCCAGGAGCTCACTGTCAGAAGAAGAACGCAAGAAGAATAAACATATCAGCTAAGAAATTCTGAAATGAGGTACTCCTTTAATGAAAGATATTTTATATGTTTTGATCATGGCATTTGTCTAGACAGTGAAACCAGAAGAAATTAGGGAAGTAAAAGGAACCTAGAAAGAGATCCCTAGAACAATAAGTTTACAATGAAAAAGCCTATACAAGAATACAACATGGTATTCTGAAAAATACGTTTACAGTCTCAGATAAATCACAATGATCTCAATGAAAGTTGTATCAATCACCCCCTCTATTACAGTCAAAACATCTCTCCTTGAGAGAATGTGAACAAACCTGGAAGATTAAGGGGATATCTACTCCATCTATGAGTAAGAATAATGCATGTTTACTAGAGGACTCAACACCAGTGAAAAAAATGTGGTGACTCAGATATCTAATAAAATAAAAATAAACAAAGATTACATTGAAAAATTTTCATGTCGTGTGCCACAGCAAGAAGTGGAGGAAAGAGGAAGATCCCTACAATGGAGGAAGAAGCAAGGGAAGATGACAAGAAAAGAAATTCATACCTAGAGAATGAATCAAGTGAAGTTGAGTTTTGGTGGAACATAAAAGAAGGAAATGTGTATTAGTGTGTTTAAATCCCAAATGGAGAGAAATACCAGGCCGATAGAATGTAAATATCAGAAAAAGACTTAGAATGTGGGTAAAGAATGCCTAGTCATATGGCCATAACAGTTAAAGTTGGCTAGTAAGATATAAGAATCAAGGAAGGAGTGTGACACTATATAAGAAATAATTAAAGGGTTGACCCATTAGGATCAACCACAACCATCATCTTGAGGATTCCAAAAGTCCCCATCTCCCTATCTATATAAATTCTATTAACTGATGATTGATGTGTTTCGGGTTTTATGGAGATATGATCCAAGGGGAAGTTTCATTTAAAGATGCGAAGTGATGAGGTAAGATGCCCCAGAGTTTCAATTGATTCAAATCAAGCACTAGACTTGAAGAAGAAAGGGAGAAACTAATCATAATATAAAGTTATTGTGTTATTAACTTTATCACTTATTTCCCACACCGAGTTCCAACTATATAGGCTTAGAAATTTTGTTGATGGCTCAATTCCAAGTTCCAAATGAGAATAAATGATGTAGCATGAGAAGAACGATTATGAGTATAAATAGTGGTCCAAACCATAGAAAGTGTTTCATAACATTGGGGAGCATGAAATATCATAATCAGATGCAATATCCATCAATTCAACAATTGTATGTCCCAAATCAGGTGTTGTCTATCGCAAGAAGATCGAGAGAAGACATATTGAAGGAGAAGTAGCAACATTCATGTATTTCATAATTATCTATTTTTTTCTAACATTATGGTATCAGCTGACTATTCTAAGGATACCAAGAAGCTGCGAGAGAATATAAATAGTGTTTCAACAATAATCTGAGAAAATAAGTTGAGAGAAATAATTTCACTATACAATGACATAGTGACAAAATTCTTGTTGAAAGTGATGAAGTGGTAAGAGACTCGGGGGAGAAAAGGTGGAAAATAATGATTTAGAAGCAGATACAGATAATGAGCATGAGGAAGTCAAGTCTATATCTACAAAGATTCCAAAGATTCGAACTGAAATTGATTGGAAGAGTATCATTGGGGATCAGATAGTACTGGTCCAGATGAAAAATATGGGAACTCTATAGCAATCATGATACTTATCATTGGTAGAGCCTAAATTTTGAGAAGATTTGGAATGGAAAACTCAAAGGAGATGAGAACTCTAGTTTCTACCCAGATGAAGCTATCAAAAGATGGTGATGACATGGTAGTTAATATCACAGAATCTATAAAAATCATTGGAAGTCTATTTTACCTGATAGAAACAAGGCCTAACATTACATTTTCCACATGCCGAAAATCATGATTTTAGATAAATACTAAGAAACTCACATACTTGTAGTGAAAAGAATACTTTCGTATATCAAGGGCATGGTGGATTTCGACTTGATATATAATGAAAAATCTCAGTCATAGTTACTAGGATATACTGATGCAGATTGGGTTGCTTCAGTGGATTATTGGAAACCAGTGTCAGGAGGTTCTTTCTATCTTGTTGATTTATGTATTTCATGGATAAGAAAAAAGAAATATTTTAATTCATTAAGCACCACATAATCTGAGTACATTGAGACCACTCAAGCATGTTCACAATTATTATGGATGAAGCAGCAGCTTGAAGATATGGGAGTTGAAGTGAAGTCTCTGATCAAAATCCAGTGTGATAACTCAAGTGCTATAAATCTTAGCAAAAATACAGTATATAACTCAAGGACAAAGTACCTTGAGATAAAATATCATTTTATCAAGGAGAAGGGTGATAATGGAATTGTAAAGTTATAGTATGTGCCTACAAAGCTATAGGTTGTTGATATTCTGACAAAAGACTTACCCAAAGAGGCATTCGAGATACATTGACTGGGTCTGGGAGTTTAGTCGACTCCCCTCACTTGAAAAAGTGTGGCTATTTACCACACCCTCCCCCTGAGGTATGGTGTGTTTTTTCCTAATATACTGACATGTGTTATGTGCTATGTTTCAGACCACAAAGGAGTGACCATTGGGTTCATTGGAAAAGGGGGAGAAATAGTGACTCCTCTAGTGGGAGAAAATATGGATAAGGAAGGGAGAAAATGTCTTAGTCAAAGACACGGGGAGAAGATGAATGGTGGAGCAGTGAGATATTAGGAGAGCAATGAGATTGGGGGAGTTGAATGCTAAAGAATAGTTGAAGCTGTAAGCAGACAGTGGGAGTTTTGAAATTTGATGATGCTAGAAGTGATCAATCAAAGAATAGATATCACGATAGTTGAGGATCGTGATAAAAGCAGAAGAGTGGTGCTGGAATGGTGTCAAATGGTTTCCAGCTATCACCAATTGGTTTTGGAGTGGTATCAACAATTGGTATCAGTTTGGCAATTGGTATCAGTTTTGTGTCAATAGTTGGTGTTAGAAATGAAGTGATTTATTGATGAACTTTTCATTTAATCTTGTTTCTCACACTAAGCATTGATCATGTGGTCTTAGAGTATTTGTTGAGAAAATATTTTATCACTATCTGTATTACAAAGGGAGAATGGTAGTAGTGGCTGGAAGATGCTTTAATGAGGTATCAAAGTGTAGAGAATCGTTATGAGAAGAGTTGTAAACAAACCCAAAGAGGTATATTGTTTGGAAAAATCCCTCAAGGTATCATTGAAACATTTTTTAGGTGATTGTTCTTGTTGAAAAAGTGGGCCTTCATTTTTTTTTGTTCAAAAAGTAGACCACGATGTATAAATTGTTGACATAGGGGGTTTACATGGTGATTTTTTGGGTTCAAGAGATGTTGTTGGCTATCCATATTTCATTGAAGAACCTTGACAATGGAATGGGAGATCTGGGGGCTGTACCAAAAGAGAAGATACAAGGTGGCACTATTTTCTACTATTTTCTAAATTATTTGGCCTGAAAATCAGAAAACGGAGAGATGTGTTTTTGGAAAAGGGAGTTGCGCACAAAATTAGAGTGTTGTATGAAAAATAAAGTGGTT
Organism: Viscum album; assembly: GCA_963277665.1. Lineage (NCBI taxonomy): Eukaryota > Viridiplantae > Streptophyta > Magnoliopsida > Santalales > Viscaceae > Viscum > Viscum album. The sequence continues at coordinate 69,941,095 of OY728156.1, read as the reverse complement.
CATGAAACATTGGTGTGGTGCGCGAAAATTAAAGTGGTGCGTAAAACAATTTTGGCCCGGTGTGCAAAATATTGGAGAGCTACACAAAATATTGGTGTGGTGCTCAAAATAGAGGAATGGAGTTTTTCGTGCAAGATGTGTTTCGTGATCAAAAGCTCAAAAATTGGAAAAGATATGAGGTTCATGACAAATTAGATCATGGCGTGAAATATGGTGTTGTGTGGAATATGTGTTTTTTGCGCTCAATGAGGATTACGCACAGAATGAGGGGTTTTTGCGTAGGTGTCGATTGTGCCTATAAATATGAAGCGATCCCCCTCATTCATTAGAGATGAATACTTAGAGAGTATCCAAGCTCTGGCGTGTGAAATTGGAATACGCAAAAAAGTTACATGTAAACAACAAGTTTTTGTGTAAAAGGAGTGTTTTCATGTAAAGAAAAAGGTTTCTCGTAAAATATGGTAGTTGCATGTAAAATAATTATTTGTGTTTAAAGAAAAGGATGCACATAAAATATGGTAGTTTCGCGTAAAATAATTATTTGCACATAAAGAAAAGGTCGCGCTTAAAAAGAAGAGGTTGTGCGTAAAAGGAGGTTGTTGCGCGTAAAGTAAAAGTTGTGCGTAAAAGAATATTATTTCATGTTAACGAATATTTTGTGCGTAAAATATGTGTTGCACAAAAATTTTATTTCACGCAAGTCAAGGTAATCACGCGCAAGGTGTGGTGGAGGATACGCGTAAAAATTGGGGTTTCCCGGTACACCCGGTGGAAAGTGAGATTCTTCTATGGGTGAAAGTTGGGCATCAACAGAGCATCTATTAACAGTTAAGGATGAAAAATTCATTAGGGATAATGAACAGACCTACAATTCCATAAAACTATGAGTGGATCTTTTTAAGAGGAGTGTACAAAGGAAGAGGAAGAAGGTTATCCTCTCCACTGGTAGTGAGCCAGAGAGAGAGAAAAGGGGAGTGACCCTTGGGGAAGTAGTGAGCTAACCCTAAATATCATATAGGCAGTGGGTCTGGGCATAGAAGTGATCTTTTCTGAACTTTTTAAATTGGCAGTGAGCTTTAGTGGATTTGGTATAGTGGAACATTGTCGTTGTATGCTCCTTGGAGGTAGCCTAGTGTGGGTGAACCAAGTAAAAATATATATGTCTGCCTGCTTTCTTCCCTTCATTGCATTAAAAGCATCATCATCAGATAATGAAGAAAATAATTGATCATAATAAACACACAAGTGAAAAAAAATTTACCCTTTTAATAAAGAGGTCAAGATCCAGTGGGGCAGGAAGAATTTAGAAAAGAATATCCATACCCAGATCCCCCCCCCCCCCTCTTAGGGTATATAGGACCCTATTAGTCCTAACAATTATATATTATGGAATCATATTAATACCATTCTATTCCACTTCTATAATTTCAATTCCATACAACAAGAAAATAAAATACAAACCGACCATGGAAATCATGTAAAGAATGCACTCAAAACAGTGGAAGGAAAAAATATTAACAATTAAATGGTGAATCGATGAAATGAAATGATCATATAAGGTATTATAAAGATTAATATGTTTTTTTAAAGATATTAATTACAATATTTTTACCATTATACTGGATATTTAAACAAGTTTTATCTAAAACAAACTCGAGGTAAGGGAATTCTTAACCCGATTTCCATTCTCTGGGTTAACCTTCTACTTCGTTATTCATGTGGTATTAAAATTTTTTGTGTGAAGGGTTTTGTTTATATTATGTTTAATTATTTGTATTTATCATGTATATACATATCTTATCCACTCTATTAAGTCTCAATTTAATTATATGATATTTGTAATGGGATTGTCTTTTAAAATCATCTTTTAAAATTATATTTTAAAAAATTCAAAATCAATATTTTTATGAAATATTTCATGTTTAGTGGTTATATTCCGGTTCATGGGAATTATTTATGATGAAGGGTATGATTTATATCTCACTCCAATTAATTGGGTTTGTGTATGTTTGAGGTCTTCCATAGGTTACTCCAAGTGTAACTACGATAGTTACACAAATTGTTAGGAAGTCATGAGGGTTAAAAATTATAAGGTAGCTGATAGGGTTACATGATTATGTAAGTAATTCTCCAATATACCTTAATGGTTCTGTTTTTGTTATTTATGTTTCAGTTTAATCTTGTATAAATATCATGTTTCAAAAAGTAAGTATATATTGGTGACAAGTATGTCTTTTTGAAAATGATTTCATTCGTTTACAATTATTCACAGATTAATGTTCTATTTTATTCTTTTTATATCCCTTACTAATGTTTTGTGCTCATCCCATCTATTTAAATGATTCTAAAACTTTATAAGGATGTGTAATACAAAGAAGGAATCCATGTTAAATTTAATGAAGATTTGTCAAAGAAATCATGTTTTATTTGAAATGTTTTATATTTTAGAAGAAATAGATACTTTTTGTGGTATCTTCTCTCTATGAATGTGGAATGTTATGTTTGTATTATATCCCAATTCCCTAAAACTATAAAATTGAAATGATTATCAATATGAAAGGAAGTGATTTCTTGACTAGTATTCAAGATTATGTAATATAATAAGGTCGGGTCCTTATACCATTGGGAAGAAGAAAAAGAGGAGGATCTAAGATGATCCGGGCTTCGGATTGAGGAATGGGAGCAATAGATGATGAACTATGAGGAGAAGAAACTAAATATAGAAACATTTAATTGCCTAAAACCAAGAGGTAATGTGATGGGGGCATTTGATAATTAACTATTCATCGTACGGAGGAGCTTTGAGAGAGAATTGGAAGGGCCTGCACCTCTATGCTAAAGGGTGGAAGTTGGAAAGAGGAAGTAAAGGAAAAAATTTATAATGGAAAGAACTAGGCTAGGGAGGGCAGGACCACCTCTAAGGATGGATTACAAGATAGTTTAGAGGATGGAATATAACCATGTCCATGCAAGGATAATGACCATATTACAGGCTAAAAACCCTCTAAGTAAGGGATAGATAATCCAACAGATGAGATAATGGAGAGGCTCTATCCTAGACCTGTGATGTAAGGGTTGATTCAGATGGAACTGATAGGTGACCATCTCTAGGAGGGGTAGCTTCGGCCTGACATGAAAAAATTAACTAGAATAAATTGGAAAAATCCTTTCAAAATTTTATATAGAATGAGGATGAATGAATGTGGATGTGAAATATTGTATATAAACATGAAGGTAGGGGATAAAATATATCTTGAACACTATTAATTGATTCCTCCATGTGAAGAGGAAGCTAGGGGATGGGGCTATTAGATTTCCATCTCCATGTAGATCTAATCAAGCAAGGATGTCTCCATCCCAAGAGTTCATTAGTCCATGAAGTGGAAGGAACCAATGGTTTCACCAATGTTCTCTAGGAAAGAAACTTTTTGGAAGGGGATGGGAAGACCTGGTAGAGATATCCACACCGTATTGAGGTAAAATACCTTCTCCATTTAGTAACTATTGACCATTGGAATAAGGAAAAATTTTTATTCCCAACGGACAATGGTCAGTTACCCCATATCTGAATAAAATCCTTTGTATATTCTAGGGATATAAAGAATTATTTTCTATTGATTACATATATTTTGGATAGAGAACCCAACCCCTAGTAAGTGACCTCATTTTAAAATAGTGTTAGTAAAGGTTTTTCAACACCAAACATTTCCACCATGGTCTGGTATAGAATATCTATCACCTGATCAAAGGAGGTGGTACAAACTGAGACCACCAACCAGTCCCCATATCACTAAAAAAGGATAATCTGTGAAGATTATAGAGAATATCATATATCGTTTCATCTTGACCACTGGTGGATGGAGGTGATCTTTCTTGAAAGAGGTGGTGAGCTAAAAAACTGGGATTGGCCTCCATGGATCCCCTAGAGCCTTCAACCCCAAAGGGATAGATGGGGAGGAAACAATATGTAGGATAGGGTAGCTACACACCATAAAATATGGTTGCACCTCCAAGGGGAGAATTTCTGGTGGAGGAAGAATAGTAATCTGAGATATATGTTCAAGTGGTGTGTAAGGTTCTTTCAGTAGATTTGAAACAGTCAACATTTTAATTATAGTCAGTGATTATGAGTTTTCATAATGTTTTTTTCTTTTTAGAGGTGAGTTTATTAATGTATATAAATTATGGTATAATATTTATTGTGAAAATAGTCAAATGTATCCAACAATTACATGGTTCCTATAAATATTATAACACACTCATATTCCCAATACATTTAGGTTTACAGTTTTATATAATTAAGATAGGTAATACCAAATAATTCATAATATGATCGATAAATTTTTTAGAACATACTTACAATTCATTTATTCACATGAAATGATATTCCAAATTATTTCTTTAATTAAAATCATTATAACATACATTTTGGCTTCATTATCATTCATACATAATAAAAATACTATAAAAATCATTAGGAAACAGGGGATGAACATGTCAAGATCAATAAGTGGTAAACAAAGAGAAGAAACTCATTAGTCCCTGAAATTAGAGGAAACACGTGAATACTAATCATTTTCATTAGAATATTCATTGAACTTGAAAATAATAATTAACTTATATTCACTGCATAAATAAACTAGAATACCCATATCAATTGAATTAAAATTTAATAATAATGGGAACTCATATTCTAGAAGAATGAGAATAAAGTTATCATTATGGCTTCAAATAAATATATATTCGTATGAACCATAATAAAAAATAATAAATTATAATGGAATAAAACATTTAATTTATTTCTATATATTATCTCTTGAGAATGAATAATTACTCAATGCATTAAGAGTCTATATAATTTGAGGACCATCTTCCATTACATAAAATTTATAAGAACGAAAACATGAATAAAACAAAAAATATATTACATTTTAACTCTTAATAATACAAATAATTATTAAACCAAGTGAATTTATATTAATTTTTAACCAATTCTCTATTTTGAAGAAAATTTTGGAATATATATGAATAAATATGAAACAAAATCATTATTTAATAATAATATTCTAAAATAAATGGGCATTAAAATTAATGAATAAAATAATATTATTATATTAAAATTTAATGAATTTTAAAAAGGGTTATTTCCAACATCTTAATGTTTTTACATCAAAAATTGTGTGATTAAAATTAATTCAAAAAAATGAAATTATAATAATACATATTTTAATAAAATTTCAAAATAAAACTTCTATTTGAAACAAATTGATGAAAAAAATAAATATATGAGAAAACGAGACCAAGTTATAAATGTAATATAATAGAGAGAAAAAAAATTACATTCCCAACATCATAAGTAATCCATATTCAGTGTAAAATTACATTTTTAAACTATGATGCAACCTGAATAACATGGACATAGAAGACAAATATTTAATTGATTGAATATATATTCTAAAATAATAGGGGTTAATAGAAAAATAACACCTTACATTGATCACTAACTTATCTAAATGTTTTAAAAATAAATATGTAATCAATATAGGATTATTAATCATCATTTTTTGGACCCTATTTGTATTTATTCCATTTATAATTATTTAATTATATTTATTTGTTATATAATTACTAATTATTGATACTTTATGTAGAATAATAGATATTAGTAGTCCTTATAGTTATAGGATAATTTCGGTATGATGGTCTTGATCATAATTCCATATTCATAAATTCATCATCCCCAAATATTCAATGTACATAATTTATAAATTCATAATATTTTACAAACTCATATTTTTATTAAATTGTAGTTTTGAGTATTACTCATATGGCAGAACAAATATGTTTCTCATTTCTGGTAACATTACTAATATTATTTTGATAAATTATATTGAACATTATTTTAATAGTTTTCATCCTAAAAAAATAATAATAAAATAAATGAAAAATATTTATAATAAATATAAAATTTTAATGTTTATTAAATATTTAATAAAAATAATTAATAAATTATGGCGGTAGTATCAACATATGTGGTTAAACTGATCCTAACAAAAATGTACTACAAAGAAGGATGGATAATAAAATCCAATATTTTTCATTATTAGAGTCCTATAAAAAATTCAATTGGTTTTAATTACATGTTTTTAATTTTATAAATTATATATAGTAATATTTATAGGAATAAAATTATTAATATAAACAAAGTGGAAGATGTTAATTCGGTAGAAGTGTCAAGTCATACCTTAAGGATCTATTTTTCAATGAAATCTATAGGGAACCTTCTAGTTGTTAAATTATAATAAACATGTGTAAGGATAATATGAGAAGTAATTTAGGTATAATATTTAATTAGAAAGATAAATTATATGTGAATTGAAAATGAAAAAATGATTCCCCTTTTAAAATCAAGTTTTGGTGCAATTTTTTCAAATATTCATTCCACAATAGTTAATAATGTAGTTTTCATGGGGAAATTGGATCATAAAAAGTCTAGGGAATATATGTTCGATCATTCTTCATACACATACAACTCGAGATAAGGTTTTATGATTTTATTTAAATTAAAATTCATTTTAAAAAATCACATTAATATAGATATCCATGGTTAATCTTGTAATATGAGTTTAAAAATATCTATAAATTTCTATAATTTATGTTATATTTTTTCAGTGAAAAATTAATATATTTTTCTTCTAAATTTTTTAGTATACTTATACCTAATCTATCATATCACTATGTCACCATTTTCTTCTTTTCGTTATATGAAATTATAATGACAATAGAATCAATATGAAGGTTTCTCAAAATATCATATTCAAATCACAAGAAATAAATTCTAATAACCCTTAACAGAATAAATAATCTAATTAAATTCAATCACAAGTAATTTAATATCCTACCAATTTAATTCCAACATAATTTTTTAAAGAATAAATCCTTACGCAATGGACCAGGGTTCTTGTAACCCAGACCCACTAATTATCATCTTTGATGTACAATAATTATAACATGAATAAAAACATTGGAACTAGTAATTCAATACATAATAATAGGAATAAAAGTGTGCTCAATAACATATAATGCATTGATTATAATGGTTTAACTAATTCCCTATGGATATGGAAAATGAATGATAAGAATAGAATATAGATGAATAAATATCAAACTGAATTTAAGAAAGAATATTAATAGCCAAAATTAGAGATAGAATTAATAGAATAATAAAGATATGATTGAAAATAGAGGGGGGAGATAATTAATAAATACTCGTTACCTCTACATATAATATTATTCTTTTTATTATAAATTCCAATATAGTAAACATAGGATAATTAATCATAAATTTAAGAACCTTATTTGTGTTTATATCATTTATAATGATTCACTTATATAAATTAATTACATATTTATTTGTTATATATAGTCAATATCAACCATAAAATGTTAGTATTTCACATAGATCTATGCTAATTTTGATATTGTATTTCCTCAATTGGGTTTTGCAGTTACACTATGGGGTGAATTAGTGTAAACTTATACTACCATATTCTACTTTATCTTTTATACTTTTATGTCGTTATGTAATTCATAGCATTATATCAGTTAAGGGGGATGAACCTGAAAATAATTTTCTATAAAATAATTACCATGTGGAAAGTAGAAAATATTGAAAGGGAAATGAGACATAATATTTTTAGAAGGTTCAACCATGGTGAGGGAATCTACTCCTAAAAAAATTGGTTATGTTTTAGACACATATAAGTACTATATTACAAGAGAGAATAAAAGAATAATATCACATGGAAATACTATAGTGTATCACAACTATTTATATAGTATAATTATTTTTTTCTTTCTAATATCTCATACTAGTTTACAAATAATCCTTCCAAAAAAACACTATAATAAAATCCTAAATCTACTATAATTTTTTCATAATTCCTAATTATAAAATATTATTACTTGAAAACTAGTCTTCGACTATCAATGGATGTTTTTGATACCATCTAATTTATATAGGTCCCTTTATGTAACTGACTTTGGAATCAAATTCAATATCAATATCACTAACCAAGACTAGGTACTTCTTCTTTGATCATTTTAAAATCTTCAATCACCTCAGATCCTTGTTTTTGTATTCTCTTCAGTCCTAAATGAGAATGGATATGTATTAGGAACACCTTATTTAGAATTGTTCTCCTCCTCACCTTCTTATTTTTCTTCAACACATATAATATATTTTTAATTTTATCATCGAATTCACTCTCCCTTTAAAACTCATAATTATTTCTAGTATGTAATATTAGTTTTTATTATAAAAAAACTAAAAATTATACTTTAATTTTATTCTAATATACATAATTTATCTCCCATGTGTTGTTTTCATACATTGACTATCAGAACACTTCAATCATAGAACACTAAATCGCTGTCATTTTGAGTCCTGAAATCACATTTCAAAAACTCACATGTTATATCGTCATATGTATTGGTATTGAATTTGAATTTTATTTCTATAATTTTAAAAAAATTTACTTTTTAAAAAACCCATATTATTTCTTTTGTGTTTGAACTCTAATTCACATGTAGAGGAATATAATTTTAGTGAAAAAAAATCTATCAAGGTGTAATAGAACTCTCACCTTTCTTGATATCATCAGTGTCATGATGTGACATATCATGTTATAGTGTGACTCTCTCTTTTCATCATAAACTATCATTTGACCATGCTCTTGAGTCCTAAAGATGTACCAAATTATTGAACAAGTTTCATCTTATCTTTTATATATATAAAACATTGTGATGTGATTTTTTAATCAAAATACACAGTTAATTCATCTTCTATATTAATTATCCACAAAAGTAGTTTCTTGAATCCTGAAAAAAAAAATTAGAATCATGATTTTTTTAAATTAAATAAATTCTTTGAGTCATCACATTTGAATCATTATAAATATCACATTTTTATAACCGGTAAAACATATGTATTCCTAAGGAATTTGGATTTAATATTATGTATAATAGTTTGCATCAAAACTTCATCAAATTCAAAATATATATCTTACAATTATTCTTAAATATAAGTAAATGACTCTTATATATCATCATTATTCCTAGGTAATTTCTTGATTCTTTGTATTTTAGAGTACCCTTTTGCATCCTCTTATCAGTACACTTACATATTTCCATAAATAATTATGATAAACCTTACATATCATGATAATTAAATATAACATTTCATAGTGTATTCCAATTATGATTGAATATATCATGCCCTCTAAGGACCTTTACACATCAACTATTCTATCATTTATGTATTAAGAAACTTTCCATTATGTATAAAATAGTGGCTCATTACTTATTCAAATAAAGTTCTTTTAATGGATTGTATTTAATTATTTCAATGTGAAATTTGATATCTTTACCATATTAAGAAACATACACTGACATGTAACATTAAACCATGATAACTTTATCAAATTCTAGTCTTCATGTTCAAGAAAACAACAACATATCAAGTGTAATTTTGGATATACAGTCATATATTCCTCAAACTCTTGGAGTGACTCTTAGATATTCAATTAGATTACAACACATTTCCAATTCTCTTTTCAAATTTTCTATACTACCCTTATGTATGAATTTCATTATTAATTTTTTAAAATATTTTTAAACTTTAAATTTCTATCACATCTTCAATTAACATAAAAAAATTAAAAAACTATTTAACTCTTCTATAATCACTCTATTTCATCTAAAAATCTTTCAAATGGATTTTTAAATAATCAAAACATATTTAAATATCATTAACATAAAATATAAATCCTTAAATCATATGATTATTTAACATTTATTTCATCAATGTAACTCTATTACCTCATAAATTATATCTTCATACAAATAATTCTCTAACCACCAACCATGTTTTTTAGTAAATATATAAAACCAATTTCATATTTGATAACACAAGGTTGTATTCCGAACTCACATACTAGCCATCTTCACTCATCCTAACCAATAGTTCTCTTCTAAAACTCATCCCTTAATTATATCTAGGCTCACTCCCAATTAAATTTTCTTGAATGTGTAGTAGTTAATGCATCAATTTAAAAAAACAACAACAATTTTCATGAATCATTATAATACAATATCCAAAATCCAATGATTTGGTAAGTTATATCCATAAGTGAATTTATCCCTGAATTCCAAGTTGCATCACAATCATTCATATCATTATCACCACTAAACATAAAAATATATACACTTTACTTGTTATTGAAAATTTTAAAATAATGAAAAAATGTAGCACTTCTCATTAAAATACAACTGGCCAATTCAATTTCCCATTTTCATTATTTTCCAATACCAATTTCAAATTTAATATTATTATTACTCCCATAAATATTGACAATAAATGAAAATTTATAATTGTAAGGGATTATATTTCTTATATCAATATTATTCTATAACTTTACACTTCATTCATATACCCTTTAGTAAAACATGGTCCACTTGAGAGAAGGGTAGAATAAAATTTCTCTAATAAATGAGATATAAATTAACAAAATCTATGTTTGGAAACAATATTTATTAATCACAACATCAATGTTATATGATAATCTATCTAGCATGTGATACATACTCGAAGATAATTTTCTATGAGATGTTCAAGAAATGATTTACATGTAATTATTCACCTAAAATCTACTAAAGAAAACATAAAAACATTTAAGTGTATGGTATATTACTTCCACTTCATGAAAACTTGGAGAACAATGATCACACCCACATATAATCAGAATTGATTCAATTCAATGTGTGGATGTGAAAATTCATTATTATACAACAAAACTGGAAATCTCCAAGTGTTGTATAGATTTATAAATTTTCATAAACTTGATCATCTTCATAAATCCCCATCGAGGGAGGAACTCTATCATTCTTCCTCAAGGATGGTCTTCCTTAAATTGACCTAAAATAATATCATCTCAATATCATATGAAAATATCCAAAGAGGCATCATGATACCAATTAATGTATTCTATTATAGATAATTGTTAATTATGTATAGTTATTAAAACATTCATCATATTACACCCCTATATGAATCACTTAAAATTCCCTACACATAAACATATAAAATTATACATTAGAATAAGTTGGGTTCCTCCTTTTCTTCTAAATGAGTGGAACGTGGCTATGATTTTCTTCTTAATCCAGGCTCTCTTTTCTACCCAACATTAGTGTGGTGAGAACCCTTAATGATTTCTCATCCATTTTTCTATATTTCCTAACTTAGGGGTTTTATAATCCCCCATTATTAATTATATATCTTATAATGTTGAAATAGACATCTCAAATATTCTTGGAATGAACATTCACCCTTTTGTTCCAACTATATTTTCTTATCTTATTCCATCTATACTGGATATATGGTCAAGCATTCCTTAGAAACATGATCAACCTTATTCATGTGTGAGGACTTGTCTTGTATAGAATTATTCTTGGGTCATTTATAAAATAGATATTTTACATTACTTTTAATCATCTCTTTCTATTGTAGTAACTATTTCATTCATTTTTACGAGTGTTTCCAGTCTGCTGACACCTTCCACATAGCTTCTACCTAATATTTGGGTTACCCTCTTTGTTAAACACTAATACTTCATTTACACCACTAGGATTACTTATATTCTCTGATCAACTAATCATTCTTATATTCTATAAATATCTATTATATACTTATAAATTTTTATTGGTATGAATAAACTAATGCTCATCATCATAATGACCACATATGAAATAATTTTAACAAAAATTATAAATTCTCTAAAACCTATTCATTAATGAAAGAATAATTATCACTTTTTAATATCAAATTATTATATATTTTAGATAATATACCCCTCAATATGATCCTTCAATAATTTTTATAAATTAAAAAAATATTTTAATATTCAATGGACTTCAATCCAAATATTATAATTTTCCAACAGTGGCCTATAAATATTTTTCTCCTTATTTTTGTTTTAATTTCATGGCTATCGACACATTGTAGTCTAATAGATAAAAATTTACTTATATTAATATTATTTGGGGAACAATGAATATTTATACTATCAAAATACTCTATTCCAAGAGTGTTGGGTTTCCTATAATTTTTCTTCAACAATAAAAGTAAAATGTATAATTTGTAACATGTATCAATATGTGAAATAATATTATTATGAATAAATATTTCGTGAATATGGGTAACCTATATCACAGATCATGTATAGGATTGATCAATATAATATCTCATTCCTTTTATTCCATAAATATTTTCCTTCTTTGAATATTTACTTATACCAAAATATTGAAGGAAACTATTTTTAAATACCATGTTTCTTAGGATTATTCAACTTGTGCCACTTCTATATTTCTCAATTTGAAATCCAGTACAATAAAATTCATATTAATATTACTTTTCTCAATCTAAACTGATGAAAATATTTCTTCCCATTTTATTTTTACCTTTTCTACATATTCCACATGAATATTACTTAGTACTTATATAGAATATTAAATCTCTTCCCTCATTTAGATTTGATAAACAATTTAGAATTTGTGTCATCCAAAGAAGCTCATTGAGTTTCTCCCAATGAAAAAATATTCTATTTATAGAATATAATATACATATATTTTTCATTGATTTTTTATTTTAATTAAACATCCAGAGAGAAATTTTCTTTAACAAACATTAAGGGGTTTCCATGGATTTAACTACTTTGGTGATATTTCTACACTTTTTTACCTTTTTTACCAATGCTTCCTCTATAAGATATGATTTTAAATCAAAAATTTAATTATTAGAATATATTACAGAGATAAATTAAAAAAATATAAGAAAATAATTCAATGCAAACATTCTTTTAGTATTCTATAACTAATAGTAGAGGTCATAAAATCATTCAATTAACTTATACTCTTTAAAACTTAAACACGGTTCTTCCTGAAGATCATTAATAAAAGATTTATCAGTTAAGAAATATAGGGATTTAAATTTAAATTTTCATATGAGGTTACACTAAACTTTATTTAAATAAATATTTTACACACACACACATAGATATATATATATATATCATTTAATAACAACTATGAAGGATAAATATATCCAATAATAGAGATCCTACCTCTAAATACAATTATATTTCCCTAATAGGATAATTCAGTAACACATATAAGAGGTTGGGTTGAATCAATGTAACCCTATTTTACCAAATTTCATTTTCACTTTTAAAATTTTATCACATTATTTTATTGGATACATTGTATTAGTTATGATATATTAACCTATATATGAATTCCTATAACATAATTACAACTACAAAATGTGTAATCAGAGGGTGAAAAGTTGCAAACTACATTTTTATGGGGTTCAATTCCAATGATGGTAACTACCCCATGATGTATTTTTGTTTTTTTTATATGTAGATATCCACTATTTTATGAAATATTTCGGTAACAGAAATTAAATATTTATTTCCAACCAGATTCGGTCCCCCTACCTTAAATGGTTTTATTTAAAAAAATTAATTTTAAATTTATAGAATTTTATTTTGAAAAATTAAATTAAATATTTCATAAATCATATAAAAATAATCATATGTTGTTTTTCTTGAAAATTTTCAAAAATGTTTGAATTTAATGAATAATTCATAATAATTATTTTTATTGAATACTGAATTATCATTTCATGTATTAAAAAATAAATGTTTAAATTTGTATTATGAATAAAATTTAATTAAATCTTTTTCATTCAAAATAATCCTATGAATTTTTTTCACATCGAAATTATACATTAACTTGGTACAAAATAATTAAGCATCAAAAGGCATTTTCTAAAGAACCTGTTTTTCAATGTCTTTTGCGAGATTAATTTTAAATTAAACTGTACCACTTATATGAATATATTTTGATATAATTTATTCAATATTTTTATTCTTTATAATTAATATTTTTTTATAATTTTGACATATTTTTTTTCTTAATTTAAATTAAAAATATTAAAAATATACTACTCTAGTTTAGGTTAAAACAAGTTCACATGGGGTTAAACGAAAGAGATAAGGATTAAAATGACAAAAAAAACTAGTATAAATTCTATTAAATAGACATATAAAGAGCCTATATCATCCAATATTCTTAAATTTATCATTTAAAAGTAATTTTATTGATAAATATTTTAGTATATTTAAATATTTTTTATAATTTGAAGTGTGTCCTCTCACCCAATTATAAAAAGAACAAACCCCATCATCAACTCTTCACACATCAAGAGGTTGTTTCTTTAAAAAAGTCCAAAAAAAATCTATTATTTACATCTATAATCACTTTATAGGGGACCTACTTTGATTATAAAACAAAACTTTGATGGATTTAGTTATAAACCTGAAGAGGTTGTCTGAAAAAAGAGGTATAGTTCTTAATCGAGTGTTTTTGTGTTATTTATTTTTCTACCATCCACAAACATTCTTCAACCATGATGAAACATTAACACAAGTAAAATAAATAAAATGAGATTTTTTATGTTAATTTCATTACCTATATCCATCTCTTTCTTCCATCAAATTTTAAATAAAACCACTATTCATGTGTATGGATGATTACCACCTTAAGAACCATTATAATTAATCTTCAATAACCACCTCTCACTGATGGTGATAATGACGAATTTATTGTATATATATTATATTTATTAATTATTTATTATTATGTAAAGGTAAAATATCACCAACTTTATTATCATTGCATCCATTGAAAATTGATAACCCTTTTAAAATGTACATGCATATTTTCAACTCTATAAAGTTATGTGATTCATTTTTCATTACCTCATCACATGGATATTATATATAGGTTTATTTAAATAAATGATTTGGTATTCTGATATAATAATTATTATATAATTATGAAATTATACTTATCTTATTTCCATCTTATTCATTGAAAAATTGAAACATTACTCATGTGTACATAGGGTCTACCATCATAATGATTGTAACATAATTAATTTTTCATAATAATATTTCATGG
Source organism: Viscum album (assembly GCA_963277665.1). Taxonomy (NCBI): domain Eukaryota; kingdom Viridiplantae; phylum Streptophyta; class Magnoliopsida; order Santalales; family Viscaceae; genus Viscum; species Viscum album. The sequence goes on along the minus strand of OY728156.1, from coordinate 69,926,014 downwards.
AATATTTTAAAATTATAATTTAAGTATAAAAAAGAAAACTATTTCATGATTATTATAATATAGAATATTTCATAATTTCTCTTTGGATATAGTCATGTTACCAAATTCATTACGGACATATGAGTTGAATATCGTCAAAACATATAATAACCATATAATTGATTAAGTAATTTTATATGATGTGGTATAAATTAAAATTAAAAAGAATAATAAAAATTACAATAAAAAAATCTTAATAAATTAAATAATTAACATTTTTCAATTATTTTGTAAGATAAATAATGTATGTTATGAGTTGGACTCGGGGTAAGGAACACATTACCTTATAAAAGTAATTTTAAATGTTTTCAATATTTATTTTATAAATATTTTTATTCCATTTCCATATTATAAAAATAATTTTATATATCTATTTACATGGAAAAAATTAATTATAATGGAAATTTCAGGTCACTTTGTAATTTGTCATAATGGTTTTAAAAAGAAATATTTTTACATATTTTATATATAATTGTTTGAAAAAAAAATATAAATGAATATTATATTTTAATTTATACAACATAGATGGTTTTTTGTACAACCCCAACCATTATTTGGAATTTGGAATCCTTTACAATATTTCGTGTGAATTTTAAATATAAAACCCCCTTCACGTTTTTTGGATATTTCCAAATATGGGTTTCAATTGAATGGATATATGGATAATGAGAAATTATCTTCTAATGGGTGAAATTAATTTTTATGAGTATGATTATGGAAATGAAATATTTCATGTGTTATGATTATGTAACTATTCATGGGAATTTTTTATAGTGATATGTGATACTGATACAAGTTTTGATTTTGGGTGTGCAAAATATTACTAATAATGATTGGTGATTATGATATAGTATTATAATTCATTAGATAATGGAACAGAGTTAACCGGTTAGGATTATTCTATGAGATTATAATAATTTTCAGGGTAGGCTATTCAATTTTTAAGATTGATTGTAATGGTGACATGGAAATAATTTCCCAGATTACCTATATGAATTAAATATTATTTCCTTGGGATTTCATATGAATATTATTATTCTACAAGGTAAGATAATGTGAATATGTTTGAATGAAGTTTTATGCTAATTCTTATGGTTGAAATGTATAACATTTCATTACTTTTTAATCATTGAAAATAAATATTTATGATATTTATTTTACCTTTAATATTTATAATGAAATGTTTTATGAAAATATTTTGGAAGATAATATGATTTCTTATGTAAGAACATGTTTATTTTAATCTCAAACATTATTCAGAAAAATGTAATCCATTATGAGTATTCATTGACTAACATGTTTATTTCATTATTTTTTATATTCATCTTACTGATATTCTTAGGATCATCGCACATTTAAAAAATAATTTTATAGGTTTTATGGATGATTTGGGACAAGGATGTGGTCAAGATGAAAATTTTGAAGATACATATTGAAAATAAAACATTTTTGTATCGAAAAAGTTTTTTATTGTGAAGAAGTGGATACATAGTGGAAGTTTCTACAGTTTGATAAAATATTTATTTATGTAAAGATTATGTGATAGTTATCTAAAACTATAAACATAAAATATATATTGGAATACACATAAATTAAATATAGTATAAAGATTGAATTTTGAATATTTTTTAAGGTGGGTTTCTTATACAATCGATCGTGAAAAAATTATAGTGATTGTTTCATGACTTTCCCACATCCCATCAAATCATGTGGCTAAGTCAAACCTCGTTTGAAATAAAATTTGGTTTTTCATTTATACCACTCATATGGAATTTGTATTAGTGAAATTTGAATAATGTGGGCATTATGATATGATAATGATATGGATTTCATTTCGGATTTTTTTTTGTGCCTCCTTTTTTGTGGTTATTTTTTAATATAGTTTTTTTGTGAAAATGAGGATTTTCGGGTACCCGATTTTTTGGTAGAAATTACTTATTGTACTTATTTATAAAATGGTTATGTTTATTATGATACACTTTGGAATGGAAATTGAGTCTTTTTTCTTATTTTTAAAGTGGAATCAATTTTATAGAAAGGTTTTGGTACACATAGTTATTTTTAATGGGATTATTTTGTTTTAAAATCCTAGGAGTGTTTTGGTTTTTAAACCAGTTGGTTATTTAATTGTAAATTAAATTTAAACCCCTTTGGTGTGTTATAAGAAGTTATTTATTATTTAATGAAAACAAAATAGAAATTTTTTTAAATGTTTTAATGAAGGGTCATTGAAAATCTCTAGTGGGATCCTTGTTTTTATAAATGAATTGATGGTTTTAAAACTATATTATATGTTTTAGAATTACCATAGGAAAATGGGATTTTTAATTAATTTGATTTATTTTAAAATAGTTGGATGATTTAAAATGGGAATCTTTTTTGGAAAAATAATTTATATTCCGTCTATAATATTTTTTTAAATGAAATTGTATTTTTCATATTTTTCCTTATTTATCTATGCTTTTTTATTTATTCCTTCTATGTGGGTAGAAACTGGTTAATTTGATTTAGGTAAAATTATTGAGTTAAGCCTTTTTTTTATTTTATATACAGTAAGTTAAAGTTGTATTATTTTTCCCTAGAGCCATTTCTTTGTTCATTCTAATTTGTTTTACTTTGAGTATATTTAAAAGTGTTTTTACCCATTCAACTATGTGTTGGAATTTTTTCCAACATTTATTATTAGGATACTAGTCTATGTGAACATTGAATATATATTTGGGTGTTTTAATTGGTTCTTATCATCTTGGGTTTTCATATGATGGTTATTTTTCAGGATTCATGATTGATGAGTTTAGATCTTCATATCCTTGAGGTAGAATTTATTTTTCATGTGATCCCTGGGTACCCTTTTGGGTTAGTCTTGTATGAACATTGGTTATTCTTAATAATCCATTCTTCATTGTTGTTATGTGACTTGTTTCTATTCTTTCATTGATGTTGTATTTATTATAATGGATATACATGGATTTAAGATCATTGCTTCTATGTATGAGGACCATGGTATTTTAATTCAGGTTTATAGGATAGGTTTGACACCAGTAGAGATTATGCACTGTCTAATGTCTGTTTAAATCTTGCGGGTTTACCATGAGAGGTTATAATGTGAATGAGATCCATGTTCACCCATTTTCATTAGATATGGGATCTATATATAGATCTCACGCCATTTGTTTTCAAGAGTAATTTCTTTTATTTCAATGAGATTTAAATTATTTTATATGAAATAGATATTGTATCCAAGTATTGTGATAATTGTATGTTTGAATTTTATGGTTCTGGATTGTTTTGGAGACCCAATATTATTATATTGGATGTTATTTTCCTTTGCGGTATTATATTTTTTTTATAGTTCATAATTTTATAGATGATCTATCTTATGGATTCTTAGGTTTAGTGTAATATTGTGATATCCCTTATAGTTTTGGATAATTATAGTAAGATTGGTGACTATTCCATTCATAGGGTGTTCATTTTAATTTTCATTTTTATACCAAATATAAATGGTGGAGATACAATGTTTGGTTTCCCGTCATTTAGATAATCTCATTAGATATTCAATATTTATTCATGCATGGGGTTTCTTGTGTTGTTTGAGGGTTTTAGCAATTCCTCAGAAAAATGGAACATGCTCAAGGATTCCATGGCCTTGGTATGTTTGAGTTATTCCCAAAAAATTATAATTCATGAAAATAAATTATTTATCTTTCATTTGTAATGTTTTTCTTACATTCAAAAGGGACTTTTTAGGGGTAAAACGTGGCATGGTGGGGAGAATTATGACCTCTAACTTTCACTATTACCTTTTATTCTATATTAATTTAAATTATTTTGAGGAATTTTTGTATTTTATAGAATTTTAACACTAAAACATGTAAAATCTGTAATTTTTTCACTCTCCCCAAATTTATAATAAAATTTTAGTGTAAACTTTGTGGATAACTTTATGTAAGCACTTTTCTAGTCGTTTTTCTTTGTGCATGGTTGGTCTACCAGATTAGTGCACATATAATTCAAAACAATTAAATTCTTATGGGAAATTATGTAGATATCCTTCTATCATTGAGTGATAGTGCATGTAATGGTTTTGGTTACAGGAAACCATGTAAAAAACATGCGATAGGGTCTACAGATTTGAAATATTGTTTTTTCACATTTGGAACATGGTTTATAAATTATATGGAAAACTATATGAATTTTTATTTATTAGTTATATCATTGTGCATAAGTAGGATATGTTTTGTAAAAACAATCATGGGACATTCTTGGGGAGCTCATCAATTATTAAAATGTTTTGATTCATCCTTGTTCTTTTCAATTGAAATAAGGTAAGTACTTTTTCTTCCTCTTTTCATAAACTCTCTTATTACCTTTACCTCTCTATTAGTTTTCATACCCCAATGAACCCAAACTATTTATCATGAATTGAATACGGTTTAGTGGGGATATAATTAAAGGGATTTAGGGTTTTTAGGGTTATATGAATATTTTGAAGCCCTTAGTATGCCTTAAATTATTTCCATATGGAATTTTCTTTTTCTTGGGAGGTTTTTCATGCCAAGTGGTTGTATACTTTCAAAAGTGTCCATTTTAAATTTTATAAAAAAAATTAAAATATATTTCTCAATTAAATATAAATTTTCATAATACCCATTCTAGACATTTAATTATTTCTAATTATTTTAAAAAGTTTAATGGATTTATGTCACATTCTATATGGTTATCAAAGTTTATAATTATATTTTTAAAATAAAATTACATGTTTTGAAAGAATTATCAATTTTGGTTCTATATTGGAAATGGGTTTGAGATGATTCAATTTCATATTTTAAAAATAATTTTGGGCTAGAACTCATTTTTAATTTTTTAATATTGTTGGGTCTCGATGTTTTCGTGAATGATTAAAAAGGAATGTGTGGTTTTATGGAAGGGTGGTTAGAACAGATTTTATTCCAAAAAAAAATGGGTGTGTTTCTTCATATAGAAATTTATTGAATGGTTGGATTTAAAAAAAAGTATTTTCTAGTGTAGTTTGAAAATTTTATTTTATAGGACATTCAAAGTATTATTTTAAAATGGTGTGACAACAGCTCAGATTTATGAGAACTTTTTTGAATTCCTGGTACAATCTTTAAGTAATGTTTTTAAAAATGTGTGACACCCTCTTTGGGCCCTATGTGATTAGTATATGAAGTATTTCTCTTATATCTACTAATATATGTTTTATTTTATTTTATTTTATGATATTCCGATGAATTAATTAGAAAAAAATTGGTTTTTTCCAGTGAGAGTGTTAGAGGTGAGGTGTAAGTTATTTAAAATGACTTATATTTGATCCATGTTATAGTTTAATTGTGATAAAATAAATTTGAATTTTCATGGGAGTACTCAGAATTTAATTGTAAATATATCTTAGAAGAAACCATATTTTATATAAATTTTATTATAAGGGATTGTTTCACGGACATAGATTATCGGTTAGCCCGAGAGGGGTAGTGTGTCATGTGATCATCCAACCTTTTAATTTCACATGGTAGTGGTAACCTATCAAGAGGTTTATTTGAAGAGAGTTTAATGAGTTTAATGAATAAATTTACATGATTAGTAGTGTTTTCCAAGTTTTCATGTTTCCAGTTCAGGTTTTTATTACTAGAACAATATAGTGATTCCTAGGATTCTGATGTCCTTCTCTGAATATTTTAGGGTATTTTGTTTCATAACTCAATTTTATCCCCAATATTGATTGATATTGTTGATCCATTATTTAGTGATTATATTTTATTTCATTACCATGATACAATGGTCCCTTTTTATCACCTTAGGTGAGATATGATTCAATTTTAAATAGATTTTTTTAAATGTTATGACTTTTATATTTTCATTGGAGAAGATTTTTTTATTTTTAAATAGTTATTATAAAATGATACATCATTGAATAGGTTTCCATTTTTTATTTCATTTTGTGAAATTGTATCATCATTTAATCCTAGGATGTTTATGTATTTACTTACTCTTTTTATTTATTTTTATTGTATTTTTATCAATGTGTGGATGTTTATTAGTTATTCCTCATTTGATTGAATTTTTTATTAGTTTCTATAACTATTATATTTAGTATTTATATTATAAATGAAATTTTTCCAATATTTATTCACTGATTTCTATGCACTATTTTACATCCCATGGGGAACAAAACATCCATTCAATATAAAGGTGAGGAGGGTTCAATTTAAGTTCAGATAGAAACCTAGGGTGGTTTATTACTTAGTACTTCTAACCATATATTGTTATGTAAGAAATATAATATCCTTTCTACCATAATATTTTAAATTAAAATATCAATGTAACTCTATTAATATATTTTATTATGTATTTAAATATCAATCATTATTTAGGTTATTAAACATAATCTGATATTACTATGTAAAAACAGCTGAATGATTCTCCACACACCATCTCAACACATTTAGTTGTTAATTTGGATATTCATTGAATAGTGTACTATATTTTCAATTCAGTTTGTTTATCCTATTTACAATATTTGGGAAAACCCCAAATGATTTGTGTAATCAGATCAAATAAATTCAAAGTAGTTAATCATATAAATATGAAAGATGAATCCTAAGGTGTTTTAGACTATGATATGTTCTATTTAAACTATGATTCCTTAAGATTTATATTCACCTAATATATTAAAAATTTTAATAAAACAATATCAATATATTCCTTACTAAATTCAAAACAAGTTTTCTTACATTATATCATTTTCTCCCAAAAATTATAATAAAATTTTATAAAAAATTACCCCAATATCCATAACATACTAACCCCTATTAGAATCCATTCCTTCTAAATTATTATACCAAACCAACATATTAACCCCTAATTTTTTATAAATAATTTAAATCATATTACCCAACAACATCATACCCATTAAAAATATCTATAACCTACTCTAATAAAAACTATAAATATCTCCAACCGGAATATTTCATATTTATATATTTCCTAAAAATATTATGAAACACTCACATTCCCAAAACCTTTATGTTTAGAATTTTATAGAATCGGTCTTAATTAACATTAATAATACATTCCACTACCCACAACATTTTTTAAACATAATGAGAATCCATTTCACCCACAAGGAACATTTTTTTCACTTTATTCATATAATGAAAATTATCCAAACATGACTATTTTAATTTTATATCAATAATAATCATCCCTAAACCATGTAAAAATCTTTGAAAATTTTCTTTTGACACATTAATCTTAGAAAGGTGTCAAAATTGTAAAAAATCATTAGGTCTTGAAAATTTTAAAATAATGATGTTGAATCATTAACAAAAGAGGATAAATTGAAATAATATAAAATAATAAAATTGAATTAAATAATGTAAATAAGTATAGATCCTGTATTGATAAAATTTAGATAATATTGTGAATAAAAAACATATGCAATCAGAAATAGAATAAAAATCAAATTAAGGTTTCATGTAACATCATATCTATACCGCTTGTAATTACATATAATAAAAATTAATAGAATAATGATTTTAGTTATTTCTAAAAGTTATTAATACAAATGATAGATCATTTCCAGATGCATATAGGGGTTTTTAAATCCCATTACCACCAATCATAATATACATTTTTAAGGAAAAAACATGAATTAAATACATAAGATATTAAGTTTCAACTCATAAATATAAATATCATTATTAACTCCATTGAATCAAATGAAATAAGTTTAAAAATTACTTGTTGAGTGGAATATGAAAGAAAATAATAGAAAATATAGGAATGGATTCATTAGTTTAATAATATTATTATTAAAAAATGGTGTATACAAGGATGAAAAATCTTTTTTGAGAAATATAATATTATGTAAGAAACTCAATGTTTAAATGTTACATTCATTTTTATGTTAATATAATAAAAAAATGTTTGACTAAATAGATTCTAAATAAGGAATAAATACCTTATGTATTAATTTAATAACATGGGATCAGTAAAATTCCATAGTATTCCAATAGATTAAATATAAAAGAAAATGGTGAGAGAAAGGGACAATGTTAGAAATGAAAAAAAGGGATAAAAAAATTACATTCCTAATATCATAATTATGAATCAATCAATATAATAGGACATTTAAAAACCTTGATAAAACATGAATGGAAAATAATTTGGATGATAAGGATAAATTATAATGGAAATATAATCTCAAATAAGAAGGATCAATAGAAAAATAAATTTTTTTTCCATGACCTCTAACATGTCTAAATTTACTCTAAATACTTGTATAATAAATTTCATATAATTATTTATAAATATAATAATATTATTAATAATAATTTAATTTATTATGATCAACTTATATAGATTCAATACTTATTTATTTATTATAGATAGTTTATATTGATCTTTATATGTATGTAGTTCTGATCGTTCCAAACTAGTTTCACAATGATGGTCTCGATCATCATTAATGTTTCACGAGTTATCATATACAAAATGTTCATGGTAGATAAATCATAATATTATAATATTTGACAAATAAAAAATTTCATTTTATTAATTTTATGAGTAGAATTATTATTTATAAATTTATTATTTTTCTAGTTTTAGTTACCCTTACCAATATTAAAGTGTTTCTTTATAAGGAATATTTATTTTTATGCCTTATTGAAACCATAATTGTAATTAAATTAAAATTATAAAACACAAATACTTATTATTCATGTTTTTTAATAATTAAAACTTCTAATTAATGCAATTGGACAATAATATTTATGTAGGTGGTTGAACTGACCAAAACAAAAACATACTAAAAATGTATAACTATAAATCTATATATAATTAATTATTATAATTTTATTAATGTTGTATAATAATTTAATTTAATTTATATTATTTTTATAAATATTATTAAATAAGTTTTAAATGAAGAATATTCCTAAAATAACCAAAGAACAAAATGAAACTTATCTTTAACAGATGAATCATCCCTTAATAATCTTATTTTTAATAAAACCATTGGGAAATTTCTTTATATAAATATATGTATAAATGATGAATAATTTTAATATATATAATTTTTTCATTTGATGTTTAGAAAACCATATATAAAATATTTTTCATAAATTGTAGATTGAAGACCCATTTATTAGAAATATTTTCTTTAAATTTTAGAAAATATTCATTCCTTAATATTTTACAATATAATTTTAATATTGTAAGTCACTCATAAATGATCATTAAAAGAATTTTTAAATCATTCATCATCCTTATATTACTGAATATATTTTGTGTGGTTTTTTATTAATTCATAAATTATTTTTAACAAATCAATCCCATTTAAATAAATTTTTTGAGTTAATATTGTAATTTGAGTTTAAATAAATGTAGAAAATCATGGAATTCAATTTATAATATTTAGATAATTTAATAATTATCATATTAATATAATTAAGTAATTTATATACTTTCACATTATCAATGTTTTCACTGATTAATTATTTTTTTAATTTTTCTACGTTGCGCAAGCATATCATAGTTATTCTATATGTATTTTCATACTTATATTAACATAAAAAAGTAATATATATTAATCGAATAATATTTATATTATATTTAATTTATGTTATCTTATAAGAAATATTCCAGATGTTTATATAATGTTCTATTTTATTTTATACTAAATTATAATAGTAGTCAGTAAAATTCAATTTGAACAAAGACACTTATTTTATAAATTAACTCAAATGTTTTAGTAAGTATTTTACCAATTTAAATTATATATTATACATTTAAATATATATATATATATATATATTTTATTTTAATATGTATCTTCTTTTTAATAAGTTCCCTTTAAAATTCCAGAATCACATTTAATATTGGATTATAAAGTTCCATTCAAATGTTAAATCTTATATTTTTTTCCTAAAGGAATTAAAATATATTGCTTAGACTATAATAAAAACAAATTTTGAGAAAATACTATTTAATATATAAATTATTCAAATATATTCAATATATTTATCAATTATTCTAAAAAATTATTCATACTTATTTATAATAAGTAATCTATATCAATTTAAAATCAAATTAATAATATTTTAAAGGAATTTCAATTGAAATTTACCAATAGACTTATAACCACATTTAATCTGAATAATTTATTTATAGTTAAATACATTAAAGTGTTGAAAACATAAATTTAAATTAAAAAATAATTTATAAGGTTTTAATATATTTTTTATAGAAAGATTAATTTTACATCAAGTTTATTATTTTTTGTTATACCTTTTTATTTAAAATTTAAGGAAAATTTCTTCCACATTATTAGACATAATGATTATAAATATAAATTTTTTTATTTAAACTAATCATTATTAAATTTTAAAATAAAATAATAAATATAATATGTATATATATATATATATTAAAATAATATATAATTTTTATTAAACAAAAAATAAAATTATTACTTTATACAATGAAATACTTATTTATAAAATTATTAAAATAAATAATATCAATATAAATCCATAAAATAAATTAATCTTTTAATTTATAAAATATATTAAAATAATAATTTTATTTTAAATGATAAAGATAAGAAACAATGTTAAGGAAAACATTTAACATTTGAAAATAACATCATTTGTTCCACCAAATAGACATAATAATTTGAAATTTATAATGAGTATCGAAAATTTGAAATTTATAATGAGTATCGAATTGAATATATTGTAAATTCTATTCCATGAGATTAAAAAATATGAATCTTAAAATAAATATTTATTTATTAAATATAAATTCCTAAAATGAAACCTAAAGATTATATATTACTATAAATACATAGATTTTATAAATTAAATGTTCAGGGTAATATTTGTTACTTCCCTTCATCTGAAATAGAAATTTATAGCCCTTTGAGTTTTTGATACTTCCTTGAATAAGTTAATGTATTTGGAAGATAAAGGTATGTTCTTCTAATATTGATGAAGAAATTAAATAATTTTTAAAATGATGGTTATATAAAGTTTATATCCCACTTTAAGTGATATCATAAGAAAGAGTTTATTTTACATGATGAGTGTTAAAAGTATTTTTCATACATATAACATATTTGTGTCTCTATAGTGGATATAATGTGTTTTAAGATGCCACTCTTGGATTATGAGTCGGACCCACTCTTATCAAGCTATGGTTCTATGGGATTATTCAAAAGTATATTATGATGTTCCACCTATTTAGATGAGTTACAATTTAGAGTGATGTGGCAACTACATACATGGGCCTGTGAGCTATCATGTCCTAGACCAAGAGCCACTAAAATGGTCTCCAAATCTGGTTGGAAACAGAGACTCAAGCACGCCTCCCTATATGTCAGACATTTCTAACTAGCATAAAGGGCATAAAGGTGGTGTATTTGGTATAATATACACTCTGGATTAGTAATAAATAACATATCAGAAGAATAATAAAGAAAATAAAAATAAAGAAAAACATTAGAAGATAATAATAATGGAGTATTAGTAATAAAGGGATAACTATGGTACTTCCAAATAAAACCTACCATTCATGAACATGTTAAGCCAAAAAATATAGGGTAATGAACATAAAACAGACACATAACATTAAGATAGATAGATAAAATAATAAATAAATGAATGAATCCAAATTAATTAGTCATCCTGAGAACATGCCAAACCCCTAGCTCTTGTCTCATGTCTTAGTCTATAATGAATAACAATAAAGAAGTACAATCCAGGTCTGATCCTGCATCCAAGTGATATTTGTGGCTTCCCAATAGTGGACCAAACAAGGTGATTGTAAAATCAAGAAGTACACCACTAATGTTATTTAATTCCATGTGGTATATGAATATAAAATGTTGTAGTGTTTAGGTATATCAAATGTAATGTTGTAATGTCATCCTAACTCATATAAATCTTCGGTTCCTCAGGGGCCACCTTGCTGACTCTTTATACATCAAACTGATCCAGAAATTCTAAAAATGTTCCATCATATATATATTCTTACACATAAAAACACACAAACACACACACATAATTTATAGATTGGGCCTGAGGGTTATGAATAAGGATTCCTTATGTAATGATATTCATAGGGGAGTTTCATATTCAAATTAAGAACAGCATATCCAATAATTTGGATAAAAAATATGGATCAAAATTTACAATAATTAAATTAAATACATGAAATCATTATGTAAAATTTTTAAATACACAATTTTTATAGCCAGTTTCAATAATTAAATAATCATCACGAGTTTTCATGTCAAATAATAATCAATTTACATAAGGAATAATGTCATGTTCATTAATTTAAACAAACAATATAAAATTCTATTTCTAAAAATTATTTAATCAAAAATGAATGTTATGTCCAAGAATAATCACTCGAACAATATGGGACGTCATGCCCACAAATGATTCAATATTTATAAGTAATCAAAAAAGACATAGAAAACATATTTTTCAAATTAAAATCATCATTATTTAATTTATTACATTACCATTTCACATATGAGAGAAAACATTCATGCATTAAAATTAATAATTTTTTTAAAAGACATGTGTAATTCATTTCTCTTCAACATTTCATTTATTATTTTACATATTTCATTACAAGAATAAAATCCAATACACCATTGGAGGGTGTTCAGTTTCATGGGGAAAACATAGTCAGACAACTAAATTATAGGAGTCCAACCACTCATTCAATTCACTTTTTATCCTAATGGATACTACATAATTTACCATGGGACAAGTATGTATACATTATATATTTATATTCAACCAATTCGTTCATTTTAATATAATTGATTCACATTTAGGATTATTCCAACCACTCCTAATAGGAATTATAATCAAATACATGAAATGGACAAAAAGGGTAAATAAAATGACACAACCAATGTCATATTCCGAGATGATGTCACCATCCTCTATCCATTTGAATGAGTCTAGAAAGATTCAAGAAAAAGATCTTGACTGTTAGTTTATCGTTATTCATAATTTATTAGAACGCAAAGAAAGTCTACTGTGGGGAACAATGGAAATAATTTACCATCCTCAAGACATTAAGGAAAAATCCATTAACCACCAACCTCATGCATCAGAATCCTCACTTATCCACTATCGGGATTTGTCTAAATCTGTAATGATAGAAAATTTAATAATCAAATAAATTCTTAGAAAATAGATCATATGATCTTAAATAAAAATAACATCCAAGATGGTGAGAGAGAATGAAAAAATAAATAATAATGATGATAGAATTACCATGGTTGATCCAAGACAACCAAAAATAATCAATTCTAAGCATGAGTGTGGGAATATGTGACCTCTTGAAACCAAGTTCCACTCAAATATTCCTAGATACAAGTTTTCCACATGGCCTCAAGTGCATCTCCATAATTACTATAGGCTTTTGACTAGAAGTGAGGGTCAATGGTGAGTTTGTGAGGATATTATACCCTCATTTCTAGAGTGTATCACAACATATGAATATAATAACAGGTAAGTAGTGGAAACAATAAAAGTACAAGTATTTCAAAAAAAATAGACACTAAAGACACAAGAACAGTAACCTACTATAGCATAAGTGGATAAAAAAATAAAAACCAGAGAAAATGATAATATTACTCGAAGATGATAACTGAATCATATATGAAATTTAATGATAATGTATTTCATGAGTCTAAATAATTGGTAAATAGGTATACATGTCAGTATGAAATACATGCTATAAAAAATATGAAGAAAGAAGCAAAAAACAATCCAAGCATCCTGATCTCCATATTTCCCATCTTCTACCAAGATTCAACCTAAGAAAGAAAGAAATACCAGGTGTTCAAAGAAGGATGCTTCCCCTTTTCAACACCTAAATACAAGTAATATTATCAGGTACCAATGGCGTCCCTAATAGGGTGTGAGTTAAATATAGGTAGACCACCACCAACAACATCTATAACATATATTATCAGTATATAAACTAAATGTGTGTGCGGGCATGGATATATTGATTTAAAGAAGTACCCCAATGTAAATACCCAGTACCCACTTCTTCCAGAGCTAGTAATGTCTTTGAACATGAGATCATTTAATTGGTTAATTTAAATTATATTTATATAATGTTTTCATGTGAGATATAACAGATTTGACCATATAACTTAATTATGATAATGAAGGATCCATGATACAACAAGGAATTATCAATGATTGTAATAATAAAGAGGATCCAAGGTAATAACCATGTCATATGTGACCTTAGGGGTTGATCAAACTCACTAATAATATTTATCCTATAAATATGGCATAAGAGTGTAACAAAATGGGAATCACCCATGTAATTGCACAATAATATTCTTCTATTAGAGTCTAAGGATCTATATAAAGATAAAACAGGTAAGCAATGACCAGGCTTGATGGGTATAACCATGGTACCACATATCTGTAGACATCATGTTGGATCCAAGGAGTGTATCGAAGGCATCCTATAATCATAATGGAGGGATCATATGGTTCCATACCATCCATCCACTAGAAGAAAAGGATTGGTTTTGAAGTTGGGTATCAACCTTAGAAACCAAAATGCTTGAATTGGAATAGTGTCAAAGAGAGATCAATGCATTCCCTGGGAATCCAAGTCTTGATTGAGTTTGACCACTCCTATAAAGATGTCAAGTTTTATATGAAATATTATCCTTATAAATGATTCATTAATTATTTAAGTCGATGTAATAATCATGTTATTTAATAATTCAAATGTTTCATTCAATACAATCATTAGTGTGACAAGTAATTTAAATTACATAAAACCATTTAATTATTTAATTACTTATTAAATCATTGGTCCACCCCAATTCCTTCCATTAACATTGAAAGGTGTGGTATGAGCATTAAACTTGGTTATTCCATTATAAATGTCTTCAAAATGTGATATCCATATGTATAATTTCCATTGACCATTTAAATATTCATTTAATAAAATAGAACACTTGATTTAGATAGGTAAAGTGACATTATCATTTTTAGGGATAATAATTTCAATTCATTTATTTAATTAAACACTTACATTTATCAAGTTCAATTAAAGTCACACTAGAATGGTGGACTAGATAAACGTAAAGAACAATTAAAGGAATAATTATGGAAAACACCCTACATTGGGTGGTCGAATTTGAGGTCATAACCTTTAATGATGTGTAACATTTATAAATAGGGTCTTATAATATGATTATAATTATTATAAGAAAGGCACATTAATTTAAAATTCCACACCCAATTAAATTAACATGAACACACAACGAAAATTTATAAAATTGTGAATGTTGAGGGATGAGTCATAAACCACATGCCTTAAGCTAGTACAACTCTCCTCATGAAATATTAACATTTATTTTGGCATGGATAGGAAGAAACCTAATTAATGGATGAAAGCCTTAAAAATAGTGCATATGATCTTACATCCAAATATCATCATCAAGGGAAATATTAATGAAAAATAGATAAACAATAATCGAGTACTTACCAAGAGGAATCCATTGATATACACATTTCTTGAATCGGGTGTTATATAGAGATGTTAAAGAAAATCCTAACTATTGGATTCCATGGAGCTCTCATGGGTGGAGGAAGGATCCTACCGGTACTTAAGGAGGAAACCCGCATGTTTGGGCCACATGATTAAGGTAAAATGCACGGACCATATAAAACACCTCTTCTAAAAACTACATATATTTCACATGGGCATGCATCTCATGGTACACGGTAAGGGAAACCCATGTATCATACTTTATCCTCTATCTAGGCTCACACAATTAAGAGAAACCATGTGTTATGGGTAACATGGTTTATACTTACGATGTTTCCTAGTGTTGTTCTCCACCAGGTGAGGTTTTGATCACTAAACAATCATTGGACACCACCAAAACCTTTATAACCGTATTATTAATACATATTAGATCAAAATATAATAATTAAGACATATTTAAAAGGATACATACCTAATTTAAAAATATAGATCTTATAGTCTTTCCCCCTTAAAAGAACTCTTCCTCAAGTGAACCTTTCATGGGTGGAAAAACATTATCTGAGAACCAATCTGGCTACTGAGCATGTACGTCAGCCTCATGCTACCAGGTTTCTTTATATACAAAGATTTGATGCCATAGAACCTATAATAAAGGGATATACATGTAACGTCCTAACCACAAAATACTAGAGTTGGTGCCTAAAACATGGTGTGTAATTTTTTTATAAAAATATGTTGATAAAATTACTCGTCACATCTCATCACAGAGGATCTTCCATGTCTATGTTCTGGAAAACCAGATAAAACTGATACTTTTTTTTAGAACTATACAAGATAAGCTTCATACTGTTTCCACCACATGAAAAAAAATAAAAGATGAAAAATATATTAATCTTTTAAAAATAGATTTAAAAAATATTTTTACCATTTAAAATGCTTTATAAGGGGTTTTAAAACTAAATAATAAAATCATTTTTTAAAAAAAATTCTTTTAAAATAATTATAATATATTTTCTTAAAAAGGAAACAACATTTCTTGTTGTACTTAGTCATCATTTTTCAAATGATACTTGAAATAATTTATAGGGAAGTCTCATACACAAGAATTTATACCTTTATTTAAATCTACGAATGTAACACATTTCGTATTTGTAAAAAAATGCATGGAATCTTGTATATGAGTCAGGATTTGATCAAAATAAATTAAGTGTGACATGAAAGGGTGCAGGTAAAAATAAGAACATGAAATAATACTTGATTAGAATTGAACAAGAAACAATATCATAAAAAACTTATCAGATAAGATTCAATTCATGGAAGGATAGCTGAATTTATAACTTATGTATTAAAGTTCTGTAAATAGATTCTAACCTTTATTTATAAATGATTTTCTATTAACTTCCATCAATATTACATGTACATTTATTACCATAATCATAAGTACAAGATTCTTAACCAAGGATATTTTACTAGTTGAATAATCACCTGGTTGATTAAATACTAATCACATATTGGGGGAATTCATAATACAGGACAATCATAACATTCTGTCAAGGCCTCATGCCAAGACCATACATAATCGTTCTGTCAAGGCCTCGTGTCATGACCTAGTTATTCTCATGAGACCTTCTACTACATCGAGAGGCAGTAGTGGGCCTCACCCATAACATTATAAGTCCTATTCATTACTCATATGTCTAATAATCATTTAAATCAAAGTTTCCCATAAAAATTTGAATTATTAAATTATATCTTCTCTTCAAAGTGTCGCATACCACTTTGAATAATTAATTTGTTCCTTTTGTTAAAATTTTCCCATACCACTTTGAATAAATAAATTTTTTCTCTTATTCATAGTGTCTCATACCACTTTGAATAATTAAATTCTTAATTCATAAGTTATCATAAGAGATAAATTTCATTTTGCAATTACTATCTATATTAATATATAAAGTGACTCATGCATCAACTGTAAAAATTATTCTAAAAATCGCATGGTTTGTGAGTTATACATTAGGATATGGCCATATCAAATCTATCAATGACATGCATGGAAAAATAGGCATACTTTTGTACATGTGATGATAACTAGAGAACATAAAATAATAGATTGTTTGGGTTTTTCACATAAAATAATAACTCTAAAATTCAAAACCCTTGTTCCATGAAAGTGAAAATTTAACATACTAAAATACATTTTTTTGAATATAAGATAGTTATCATTCATGTTTAAACCATACACTGATGAATGGAAGTGTCAAATAGATTAAATCATGAACTTTAATAACTAATAGTATTCATTTTGGTAGATTCATCATGAATTAAAATATAATATTTATAAATTTATTACATTTATTTCATGTGAGATATTAAAACATAAGAAAATATTTAAACTCACTTCATAAACATTAGAAATTTTACAAATATGTTATAACATTATATACTCTCCTTTTATAAGTTCTAATAATATTTTATGTCAATTATACATATATTTATGTGTTTATGCACATACATGTATATATGAAACAAAATATTATTCTATCCCTTTATCATAAAATTATTGATTAGGATGCATGCATGTAATGTTAATTGAAATAACTAGGTGATGACCTCTTCTAAAAAAAATTTGGCACACGATAACAAAACAAGAATTTTTTATTGTTTTCAAATATAAAATTGTATTTGTGATAATATAATTAAATAAGACATGTATTGGTAGCATCAAATTCAAGGGTTGATTTTAAATATAAAACATTTTAAAATATAAAAAATCGAATTTCTTTGCAATATAGCTTGGCTAGATTAATTAATCCCTGGCACAATGGGGAATTAGAATTTAATTAAAGTAAAAATCATTTATATTAAATTTGTTATTTTATTCTTTGAAAATGGTTAACTATAGATATGATCACATGTGTATGGTATAAAATTTTATGAACAAATCAGTATATAACTTTCAAAACATAAAATCATAATAATTTTTATACCATCAGAACATATTAAAATGAATCCAGACATTTATCAATGTATTGGTGGTACTTATATCTATATTCAGGTGGGTTTTCATCTATAATTAAAAGAATAATAATAAGGACATGGGTTATCTTTCAAATAATTACTTAAATTAAAAAGAAATGAAACTTAATCATATTATGATTAAAAAACTATATATATATATATATATAAACATATATACATATATATATACACATATATGAGTTTAAACAACTCAAAAAACCACTCATTGTAAACCCTTGACAAGTGTTACATGCATCAAAACATCAGTTAATTACTGATAATCCTCACTTGAAAAAACCAAAACAGATTAAGATTTGAAGTTATATAAAACTGTATATACACTAAGTGTATAGATGGGATATGCATAACCAAAACAAGGTGTGATAAATCATTAAAATTATCATACACTTAAAAAACATTATTTAATCACTAATATGAATTATATGAAAACCTAAATCAGATTAGAATTAATATATATATATAACCATATATATACAAAGTGTATATATGGGTTTTGAATATCAAAAACAAAGCTAGATTAACCCATACCTAACTTGAAAGGTGAGGTTGAGCCGAGTAGATCTTGGTGGGAGGTTGAGGAGAGTAAAACTCATATTGTTTTGTGTGAAAATTGTTTTATATAAATATTATATATATATTTTTATATTCTATGTTTTAGACACAAAATATAAATAAATAAAACTTGAAGACAAATGGGATTGGCTAAATCAACATATGAAAAAAATTATAATTAGTAAAGGATGATAATCAATATGTTTGATTTATGAAATGTAAATATATTTAAATGAAACATGTTGGGAAATCCATTGGTTCAAATTAGAATAAAACTAACCTTGTCATATTCGTGGAAAAAAGAAAAGAAAAGGCGGGCCTTGGATTGGGATAGAGGGTCATGGGTTTAAGAGGAGAAATGGATGAGAGGAGGAGTGTGACATTGACTAGTGTGGCACCAAGAAGAAGAAGAAAAAAATAAGGGAAAATTAATAGAGGGCTATGATCAACCCATCCCAATCGAATTGCTATGGTGGCTCCGCTCATTTTATAAAAAAGATGAATGGATGAGATTAGATTTGAGTTGATCAGATATCTATGGTGGGTTATAAGGTTTTGAAAACATAATAATGGTCAAGATCAAACACATATGGATTAGATAGTTGGGGAAAACTTTTGAAATAAGAAGCGGCAGTGGAATTTGAAGGCTGGACTGGATTTCACGGTGAGGATCTCCCACGGCGAGATAAAATGACTCAGATTGTGTTTCGTGAAAATATTTGTGTCCTACATTGAAACGGAGACAGTTTCTGGGCCACCTTATAATACTTGACATCACACCCTTCATTTCTATGACACAAACATACACACCACAAGGTCCTTATACATGGGACCCCAACCCATGGGCCTTGACCCACCCTCACCTGCGCCGATGCGTGACCCGACTCACCCCCTGCTCACTCCTTACTAGGCCCTATACACGGTCCTGTGCACGACTCAACATAAACTATGAGTATGCTCTTCCTAGCTACCAAAGAGAGACACCCACTAACCGTGAGTCCTTGGCCTTTAAGGTTTTTTATGGTTGGATGCGGTACTCACCCCATTTTTTATCAAAAATTTATTAAACCCAGACAGAAAACATGTATAGTAATTCATTTATATATATAAACGTTATTTCTCATTCTAAATGTCATTATTTAATATGTTTTTATTTATTAAAATTCAAAATAAGACTTTATTTAAAACATGTCATCACTTTCATAAATTTATATTCATTTTAAAAGAAACATCATGGTTATTATATTTTTAAAACCCAAATATAAAATATATATTTAATTAAAACTATTTCATTATTTCACCAAGGATATAACTTTAAAATATTTAATGAATTTTAAAAAATTTGAAAATTTTAAAGTACTTATATACTTAGAATACTTAAAATAGTCAAAATACTTAACGATTATAAAATTTTATGACTGTTACCAAAACCAATGGTCAGCTAAAACCCCAACAGCTATTGACAGTCATATTTATCTTCAATAGTTATAAGAACTTATAAATACTTGTTTAGGGTATTTTGAGGACCATGGTCATTTATTGTTCTAAGAGGATAGTGCTCTATATTCCATTGATTCTTAGTACTGTTACCATAGTACTTTCCCTAATGTTCTTTATTATGATAGACTCAAAGTATGTTCACTACTTACTTAGTCTAGTTGTTGGGTTTGGTGGTCTTCTAGTGATCTTGATAGGCCTTGTAGTAGGTATTCTAGGATAGTTATGGTCTTTCAGCCTTATTACAATGTACTTTTTTAGTGTTTCTATTCAATGAAATGTTTCTTATTTTTATTCTGTACGCATTTTTTTATGGAACCAATATAAATCAAAACAAAAAATAATAATACTTATAACTAACAAAATATAATTATTACAAATAAAAATATGTCTGGGGAATTACATTATTCCCCCCATAAATAATTGCACACTCACAGTGCAATTGTACCCACGCATCTCACCAGAATAGACCTTCTGGCATCTACCTTGATGTCCATACATTAACATCTTAGGTATTTTTAATTAAAAAAATGAATGTGAAAAATTAATTTATACCTTCACCATCTCTACTAGTGTAAGTGATTTCTCTAATTCCTTCCGGTTAAATGAATCCCCAATACAGTTTTAGATTCCCCAATTTCCTTGGCCCAAATGAAACATGAGAAACATGGTTCAAAATTATGTATACATTTATAGTATCTCGAGAGAGAGGCATGAGGGTTGTAATGTTCGGAGACATTGGCATGAAATTGATGTCTATAAAACAAACTAAAAGGCTTGACTTCAAGAATTTAAAAGTCTCTAATTTGATCATATAATCTATAAGACAAGACTTGACATAAGTAAGTTGCGCAAAGGTCACCCTCTCTTGCATCTTCTTGGAAACCTCCAGAGACATAAAACCATCATCTAGTGTAAAACATTGAAATAGACCCTCAAAGTACTTTCCCCTACGTTCATAGAATGGGAGTTGAGCATACACCATGAGGAAATAAAACAATCCTGACCCTCAATGGAAATGAAGTATTCTAAGAGTTTTAGATATGAGGTCAAGATATTTGCAGGTAAAAAAGGGTTTACAAAAGGCTCAAATTCATCCATAGAATAATTTAAAATTATGGTTTCTAGTATCTCAGTAATAAGATACAATATATTGGTTGGTGGTCTCTTTCCATCCATCTAAAAGTTTTAAGAAAAAGTAATACCTAGAATGTCATAGCTAGATTTTCTAGTTGTGTTCTAATTTCCCATAATTTTTTAGACCGTTCCTTTGATACAAAATGTAATGGCTTAACACAAAAATCCCAGATTCAGTTCATAAAATATGGTGTGTAATTTTTTTTATAAAAATATTCTGAAAAAATTCCACATCACATCTCATCGTAGAGGTTCTTCCAAGTCTAGGTTCTAGAAAACCAGATATAACTGATACATTTCTTTAGAAGTGTACAAGATAAGCTTCATATTGTGGTCACCACATAGAAGAACTAAAATATGAAAAATATACTAATCCTGTGAAAATATATTGAAAACATAGGGTGATAATTTAAAACTCTAAGTAATGGGTTTTAAAACTAATTAATCAAATCCTTTAAAAACATCCTTTTAAAATAATTATAAAACCTTTTTTTTAAAAGGAAGGAATATTTCTTGTAGTACATCATCATCATTTTTTAAATGTTACTTGAAATCATTTTTAAGGAAATATAATACACAATAATTTATACATTTATTTAATTTCTATGAATGTAACACATATAATATTCGTACAAAAAAATTGTGGAATGATGCATATGAGTCAAGAGTTGATCGAAGTAAATTAAGGGTGACATGAAAGGGTGATGGTAAAAATTAGAACATGAAATAATACTTTCCTATAATTTCACAAGAAATAATATCATAAATCACTTATCACAAAAGGTAAAATTCATGAAATGATAGATAAATTTCTAACTTCCGTATTAAAGTTCTAAAAATACATGCTAAAATTTCTTTATAAATGATTTTCAAAGTACATCCATAAATATACCAGGTGCATTTATTACCATAATAATAAGTACAAGATTCTTAACCAAAGATAGTCTACGATTTTAATAATCACACTATTGATTAAATACTAATCACATATTTATAGAATTCATAATACAGGACAATCATAACATTCTCTCGAGGCCTCATTCCAAGACCATACATAATCATTCTATCAAGTCCTCAGACCATGACCTAGTTTTTCTCTTGTGACCTATGGATGCATTGAGAGGCTATAACAGGCCTCACCCATCACATAATAATTCCTATACAGTCCTCATATGTCTAATAAGTCTTTAAATCAAATTGTCACATACAACATTTATTTATTAAATTATATCTTTTATTCAAAGTGTCCCGTACCATTTTGAATAATTAATTTGTGTCTTTTATTCAAAGTGTCTCATACCACTTTGAATAATTAAATTATATCTCTTATTTATATTTTCCCCTACCACTTTGATTAATTAAACACATAATCCATAAGGTATCATAAGTGATAAATTCCATTTTTCAATTACTGTATATATTCATAAATAAAGTGAATCATGCATCAACTGTAAACATTAATCTAAAAACCGCATGGTTTGTCAATTATACTTTAGGATATGGCTATATCAAATATATCAATGACATTCATGGAGAAAAAGACATAGTTTTGTACATGTTATGATAACTGGTTCACATAAAATAATAGATTTTTTTGGGTCTATCGCATAAAATAGTAACTCTTAAATTAAAAACCCTTGTTGCATGGAAGTAAACATTTAACATTCAAAAATACATTTTTTTAGTATAAGATAGTCATCAATCATGTTTAATAAATACATTGATGAATGAAAGTGTAAAACATATTAAATCAAAAACTTTAATAACTAATAGTATTCATTGTGGTAGATTCTTCTTGAATTATAATATAATACTCATAAATGTAATACACTCATTTCATGTGAGATATTAAAACATAAGAAAATTTTTAAACTCATTTCACTAACATGAGAGCTTCTCAAATTATGATATAACATTATATACTCTCTTTTTATAAGATTTGATAATATTTTATGTTAATTATACATATATTTATGTGTTTATGCATGGACATGTATATATTAAACAAAAGATAATTCTAACCCTTTATCCTAAAATTATTAATTCAGATGCATGCATGTAATGTTAATTGAAATAACAAGGTGATGACCTATTCTAAAAAAATTTGGCACAAAAAAACAAAACAAGGTTTAGTTATTTTTGTCTGATATAAAATTGTATTTTTGATCATATAATCAAATAAGGCATGTATTAGAAACATCATATTCAAGGGTTGATTTAAAATATAAAACATGTAGAAAAATAAACACTTATATTTCTTTAAAAATTATATTGGCTTAATTAATTAATCCCTAGCGCAATGGGGACTTAGAAAATAATTAAATTACAAATCCTTTATCTTCCATTTATTATTTTATTCTTCAAAAATGGTTAACTATAGATATGATCACATGTGTAATGTATAAAACATTTTGAACAAATAAACATATGACTTTCAAAACATAAAATCATAACAAGTTTTATTCCTTCAAAACATCATAAAATAAGTGAAGACATGTATAAATTTATTTTGGGTACTTAAATATATATATATATATATATATTCTTGTGGGTTTTTCATCTAGAATTAAAAGAATAATTATAATGACAAGGGTTATTTTAAAAATAATTTCTTAACTTAATAAGAATTGAAACTTAATCAGATTAGGATTAAAAACTATATAAATATATATATAATTGTATATATATATATATGAGTTTAAAAAACTCAAAAACCACTCTTAGTAAACCATTTACCATAATTACATGCATCAAAACATTAGCTAATTACTGATAATCATCCCTTGAAAAACCCAAAACAGATTTGAATTTGAAGTTATATAAAACTATATATACACAAAGTGTATATATGGGATTTGAATAACCAATACAAGGTTTGATAAATAAGTACAAGTATCATACAATTTAAAAACATTATTTAATCACTAATGTTAATTACATGAAAACCTAAATCATATTATAATTAAAATCTATATATATATATATATATATATAATCGTCTATACACAAATTGTATATGTGGGTTTTTTTATATATAAAATAAATCTATATTAACCCTTAGCTAACTTCAAAGGTGAGGTTGAGCTGATCAGAGTTTGGGGGATGGTTTAGAAGAGGAAAAATCATAGGGATATGTGTGAAAAATGAGTTTATATTAACTATTTATATATATTTCTATATACTATAGTTTAGACATAAAATATAAACAATGAAAACATGAAGAAACCCATGATTGAATAAATCCAAATATGAAAAAGATGATAATTAGTAAAAGATGGTAATAAATCGGGTAGATTGATGAAATATAAATATATTTAAATTAAACATGTAGAGGAATACATTATATTAGGTTAGAATAAAACTAACCTTGTCAGATCTATCGAAAAAAATAAACGAGGGGTCTTGGATTGGGATATAGGGTCACAGGATGAAGATGAGTAGTGTAGGAGAGGAGGAGTGTGATACCAACTGGTGTAGCGTGAGGAAGAAGAAGAAGAAAAGAATAGGGTAAAATAAATTAAGGGTTGTGATCATCCTAGCCAGATTTGATGGTTATGGTGGCTTCGTTCATTTTAAAGAAAAGATGAATGGATGAGAATTAGATATGGGTTGATCGGATGGCTAAAGTGGGTTCCATAGTTTTAAAAACATAATAACAGTTGAGATCAAATGCATCCGGATCAGACAGTAGAGGAAAACCATGGTAATAATAAGTGGTGGTGGAGTTCGAAGGCTGGACTGGATCGGATGGTGAGGTTCTCATGCAGCGAGATCGAAAAGCTCAAATTTCATTTCGTGGAGAAATCTACATCCCAGATTGAAATAAGGAGAGTTTCTAGACCGCCTTATAATACTCTATGTCGCTTCCTTCATTTTGATGACACAAACACACACATTGTGGGGTCCGTATACACAGGACCCCCACCCACGGGCCTTGGCCCTCCCTCACATACACCGGTGTCTGACCCGGCTCACCCCCTACTCGCACTTGACTAGGCCCCATACATGGATATGTGCGATACTCACCATGAACCATGAATTTTCTCTACCTGACTTTGGTTACCAAAGTGATACATCCACTAACCTTGAGGGATTTTCCATCAAGTATATCCTTGGTTGGATGGGGTACTCACCCATTTTTTTATCAAAAAATTATTAAACCCAAACATAACACATATATATTAATTCCCTTTTATATATATAAAAATTCCTTCTCATTCTAAATGTAATTATTTCATATGTTTGTATTTATTAAATTACAAGATACAACTTCATTTAAAACATTTCATTAATTTTATAAATTTATATCCATTTTAAAAGAAACATCATGGTTATTATATTTTTTAAAACCCAAATATAAAATATATCTTTAATTAAGACTATGTCATTATTTAACCAAGGATATGACTTTAAAATATTTAAATCATTTTAAATCATTTGAAATTATTAAAATACTTATATACATAGAATACTTAAAATATTCAATATACATAATGACTATAATATTTTTTGACTATTACCAAAACCAACGGTCACCTAAAGACCCCAACAACTATTAATGGTCATATTTATCTTCAACGGTTACAAGACCTTATAACTAATTGTTTAGAGTGTTCCAATGATCATGGTAATTTATTAATATAAGATTATGGTTCTCTATATTCCTATGATACTTAATACTATTACAATAGTACATTATATAATGTTCTTCAGTGTGACAGACTCGAAGGATGTTCACTACTTACTTGGTCTAGTTTTTGTGTTTGGTGGTCTTCTGGTGATCTTGATGGGCCTTACAGTAGTTATTCTAGGATAGTTATGGCCTTTAATCCTTATTTCAATGTACTGTTTCAGTGTTTTTATTGAATAAAATGTGTCTTATTTTTATTCTTAAAGAATTTGTTTTATATGGATCCAACATAAATAAAAAAACAATAATAATACTAATAACTAAAAAAATATTATTATTAAAAATATAAATATGTTTATGAAATCACCATACCAGAGTTTGAGAAAATTCAAGTGCATGTCAATGATTCATATAGGATACTCCTAAAAAGATTCATAAGCATCAATAATATCATTCTTAGAGTAAAAATTATGATATGGGTCGACATGATAATGTTGATGCTATGAAATGTAGAAAACATCGTCAATGGGCTGGTACCTCTATGGTAGTAAAAACTGATAGGATACCAACCCAAATATCTCCAATATATAAAATTATCTAAAAAATGAGGAAACATATTCCCTTTCCTTTGTATCTATATTTTCCCAAACTTGGGTGATACCTACAGGAAAACACGATCTCTAACGTCATACTACAGAGGTCATTATCGATGAATGGCATAAAATTTATATCTAAACTAATCATTATACATACTCCTACTGATTAGTTTTACCTACTCCAAAGTCTCCTTCATCATACGAGGACCTATAAGAGGTTCCTCTTATACCTCTAGCCAGCATAGGGGTTAAAATCATGGCCTACCGTACAAGTCCTCAAAATAAGCCATATAAATTGTCACCTAAATTCTATTTCTGTTGGAGAACTTGACTAGAGGGATATAATTCTCCCAAGAACAACTAAAATCAATAAAACATTGTCAGATCATGTCCTTTAAAACCTATATCTTATTTTTTTACTGGATATCATTCTAAGGGTGAAAATATGTGCTCAAAATCACTTGTGTGCCCATATCTCTCTGTAACCCCATCCAGAAGCATGAGTTGAAATGAGTGTCCCTAGATAAAAATATAGTAAAATGGATCCCATGTAGTCATATGATCTCATAGACATACATTTTTTTTAAATCATCAACTGAAAAAATCTCCCAAATAAGAAGGAAGTGTATTACTTTCTTTAATTGATCTACGACAACTCGTAATACATTACGACTTCAATGTTACCTTAGTAATCCGGCTAAAAATTCAATGGAAACATATTCTCATTTCCATTTTGGGATTAGAAGTGACTGTAAAAACCTATCAGGTAGATGTTTCTCTACCCACACCTTCTGATAGATGGAACGCTATGTGATAAAACCTGTTATCTGACGTTTCATCCTAGGCCACCAATACTGGCACCACATATATTGTTACATCTCAGAGATGCCAAGATAAACTTCCCATTGAGAAGCATGGGAATCCTAATTCAGTTCCTCTCTTATATCTATAGGAACCCGTACATGTTCAAGTATATGTTGTATGTTGTATATGTCTACAAACCAATACAGAGGTGGGCCCTCTTCTAAAATACTATATAGGAGAACCAAGACTTCATGATCTCAAAATTTATTAATCTTCACAATATCAAATATGGATGAGGTAACTGTCATGTGTCAGAGATAATATTTCACATTACTATCATAAAACTCAAGATTTATCTCCAAAAAATAGTTACATCAATTTCTATTCATCACTAGCTTCCTGCATGGCATGTGCCTTTCTTTTCATACTCGGTGCATCTATAATTGTATTTCCTTTTACAGGAATATTGGCAATAAAAAAATTGAAGGAATAAAGGTATTCAAACCAAATTCTATATTTGAAAATAATTTCACAATATGTAAAGAAAATATTTAGGCTATTATGGTTTGTATACACAACAAAGCACTCACCCAATATATGGTGTCTCCAGAAATGTAAGGCATGGACATCTTTTTATAGATCAAAGTCATGTGTCATGTAATTTCTCTCATGAGGAATAAAATACTGATATATTTATACAATTAATCTATCCTACTACAATAGTGCTAGTCCCAATCCAATTCATGCTGTATAATTAAACAATGTATAGCCTCTTTGAGGATTTGGAATTATCCAAATAAGTGATGAAACAAGTCTTAGTTTCAGTTCCTGAAAGGATTTATCACACTCTTCTAGACCTAAGAAATTAACAACATTCTTTTTAAGGCCATTAATCGGTGAATAAATTCATGATAGGTCATGTATGAAATGCATGTAATATCAATCCATCCTCAAGAAATTCTGTATATGAAACATGTTATTTTTCTTCTCCAAGGAAACCATGACACTCACATTCTCAAGGTCAACTGATACTCCTACCTTATAGATAATATGAACCATGAAGTGAAAAATTTTCAATATAGAATTGTAACTAATAAATAATCGAATAAATATGGTTCCCCTGGTGTATTCTGAAGGATCTTAAGATATAGATCAAGGTATCTAGAATGTAATAATACACTAAGATTTTGACTAAAAATACAATGAAAAAAAAATCCACATATGGATGGAAAACCCTTTTCATCATATCCATTACAAAGGTAAGTGAGTTATTATGACTAAATGACATAATTTGATACTAATACAAACCATACATACTATGGAATGTTTTAGTAGGTATTCATGACGGTCTTCCACACACTTGATGATACCTGGTCTTAGTTTAATCTTTGAAAATAACCTAGATCCTCATATCTATTCAAATAGATCATATATTCAGTGTAGTGGATACCATTTCTTGACTGTAATATGGTTTAACTATCTATAATCCATGCATAGTCAATGGTTACCATTTACCTTCTTTGATAAAATCATGGGTGAACCACAAGAGGAAGTTTTAGGCCATATAAAAACATTGTCCACTAAATTCAAAAACTATATATTTAGATCCTTGAGATTAGTAGGTGAAATCCTGAATAGATTAATGGGTTCTAGATATTCTCTTATAATAAGCTCAATCATAAACCCTACCTATCTCTCAGCATGTGAGCTAGAACAATATTTGGTATATATGTTCATAAAACAATAAACAATGGGAGGATAACCAATCTGAGGAAATCCTTGCTCTTCCATATAAAAACTGGAAATATGGGAAGTATCTCTATTTAGTCCATGATTCTCTGGTCCAACTCTACTATCCTGGAAATCTCACTCACCCTTGTGGGGATAACTGCTTCTCTCTGGTTATGTAAATGATACCCTGCAGTGATAGCAGTCTATAAAGGTGTGATGCGGGACCAACCAACCCATCCATAGAATGACATATAATCCTACAATATCGAGAATAAAGTTGTCATACAAGATGGGATAATTGTCATCCTCAAGGTTTCATTCCCTTCATTGGCGTATTCCATTTGACCGTACAACTAGTGGTGTATCTTGGGTCATTACACCATAGTAATACTACATTTCATGGATGAGACTTTACATGGTGGATAAAAAGATGATGCAATGTGATTCACATATATCATATAATGAAAATAAAATAATTTTGGCTACTAGAAAACTACCACATTCTTTAGATAGTGATGCACTCTGATTCTCAAGTATATGTTGTATAGCATGTAGCTGGCCTGATTTACAATCTTGTTCCACAATTGTACTACCCTGAGTATGACTGATCTACAAGAACTACTGGCCAAGAGTCTATCTACCCTAGCTAGTTCCACCTCCTCATGTATTCCTTTTGGCGGTACTCCATATCACTGTCTGACACAGCGTGAGAGATTACACCCCTAAAGGTGGACCTGGTGCAGATCCTATTCCACTAGAAAAAGGATAAAATTTATGATATAATCTCTTATAATTCCCTATATGAATATAAGAACGACACTCCATCCAGTCTCTATGACACTAAGGCTTCATATTACCCTTTCATCAACATTGATGACACATATTAGAGAAACCAATGTGGTTACTCTGACTGTCTCTACTCTCTTGATAAACCTTAATGGATCTCTTTCTACTATCAAAAGAACTAATGTAATTCATTGGCACTGATCCTCTTTTCTTGGTACTGTCAAATTCCCATAGATTGTGCTCAATGATAAGATCCAAATTAATAATCTCATATAATGTAGGTTGGATAAATATGTTAACATGGGTATAGATGTCATACTAGAGACAATATTCAGAGAATCTTTCACATGAATTCTCATCATTGGATTGAAGTAGTGAAAAGCACTGTAACTCAATGAAACATTATGAATAATCCATAAATAACATAAAACCTCACTCCAGATTCATGAACTCTAGGGTTTGGTTATCTCCCAGTGTCTGAGGAAAGAAGTGGTCATATAAAGTAGTTTTAAAATAATCCCATATCATTTCCTAATGGAAACTAGCATGGGTAATCGCATCCCATGAGTTCTTATCCTAATCTCACAACATATAAGTATCATGCTTGGACTTACACTCCAAATGAGTCTCTAGACGATGAAAGATTAATTGGGTGGCCTCCAACCAAGATTCAATAGACTGTGGACCACCATCCCCCAAGAAGGTGGGAGGATACTATTTCTATAACTCTCATGTCAGATCATCCATCATGAGTGCAGGTCATTGAGTACACTACATTGACTTCAATAGATATAGGAAACTCTCCCAAATCTGAGTGTCAGGTAAGGTATAGTAGGCAGTGCCACTATTGGAGGTAAAACAGGCAATTCAGGTCCCACCATGTCTAAATAATGGTCATCACCACTCTCTTGGATCATAACTCTTGGATTTCATGAATGTATAGGTCTTAAAACACCAAGAACACACCTCATAACAAGATGGAAGGAAATATATACACTCGGAGAAGTAGAACCTCAGAAGAAGATCTCACTACCAAAGTTATACTACCCTAATTAATTTCTTAGAAGTCCATGTATTGGTATGTGTTCTCGTTAAAATTACAGGGTTCCATTAGGTGAAAGGTAAATAGTGATTTGCCTCTTAATTTACTAGAAAGAACTTTATTTTATAAGTCAATATTTTATTTCTAAATTTCATTCACTTATTAGTTATATCAAAATCTAATTAAAATGGATTTTCATTCCTAGTTAATTAGGGATCATACACATTTCACTGAAAGGGACATCCACTTAACCACAATTTAACCACTTCTACATTCATTATTAGAAGGTAAATGTGATATATGATGACTTGACATGATATATTACCCATTACAACTCATAAGGGACCATATACATCATGAATTAAAACTATAAATCACACAATCATTGAAAAAGAATCTCACATGCATTATATAAATACCATATCATCAGTCAACAATCGTATAAAAAAATAGAGATTCATGTTTTGAAATGCACCTATATGGCATAGAATATCAATGGAATGTGAATTCTAGGTGCCTATAATGATTCATTATTGATTCTCCATGTGCTCATCTATTCTGGACAAGGATAAAATGGAAACATCAATCACACTAATAATAATAACCATTGAATATCATGTGTGTAACTTATTGGTGAAAGTATATCAACTCTATTAGGAAAAAAGAGAACAATAATTTTTGTTCATGAAACTCGACATTTACCCTAAACAATGGATAGATAAGACCACGAAATTCTTATAGCCAAGTTCCATCATTCCTAATATCATGTAAATTGTCTCTAAATAGAAAATAAATAATGGAATCACTTAGATAAAACTTTGTGTTGTCTCGAACCTAATTTCCACTCAAAGGATCCATGAGTCCAGTTGGCCACATGGCGTCAAGCACATCTCTACAAACACCATTGGTTTGAAACTAGTAGCGAGGGAATTAGGTGTGTTCCTATAGAATCTATTCCATCATTACCCAAGTGTATCACAGTGGGTAAATATAATAATAGGTAAATGGTAGAATAAATATGAGTAAAGAGATAGAACATTAGAAATAGATAATAAGGACATTGGTCGAGTTACCTTCCATAGAGGAAGTAGACGAAAATAATAACAACTAAAGGAATAGATAATATTACACGAAGCTAAAAACTAACTCATATACAAAAGTTGATGATAATTTTTTTTATGTGTCTATAGAACTAGAAAATGGGTATACATAGAAGAATGAAATACATGATAATAAATTCAAAAACTATCCAAGCATCCTGGTCTCTATCTCAGTCATTTTCTATCAAGCTACATCCAATGTAAGAAACAAATATCAATTTTTCAAAGTAGGACACTTCAACTTTTAAAAAATTTCATACGTGTAATCTTCATGGGTACCAATGCTGACCTAAATAGGGTATGATATAAGTCTCTATATCCCACCACCAAAGGTGTCAATAACATCCAGTCCATGTAATATAAACTGAAACAATGGTCATGAATGCATATATAAAAGTAAATTAGTACAACGAAGCAAATACCCAGTACCTTCTTCATCCTTAGCAGGTAATGTCTTTGAACATGAGATCATTTAATTATTTCATTTACGCTTAGTTTATATAATCCTTTCATGAGAGATATAACATCAATAACCATATAATTGAATAATTATAATAGAGGATCTATGATACAATAATTCATACTTAATTATTATAATAATGAAGAGGATCCAAGGGGAGAACCATGGTATTCTCGACCTCATGGGTCATGCCGATCAGTAAAAATTAGTAGCATGGCTATAATGGGTAAGAGTGTAATACATGGAGCATCTACCAAGTAATATCACAATAATGTAATTCTATCTGAGTCTGTGGATATCATCTAAGGTAAAAAAAAATTAAGAAATTTTTAGGCCCGATGTGTGTAACCATAGATCCACTTGTCTGTAGACATCATACCCGATCCTTGGAATGTATACAGGGTAACCTGTAATGAAAATGGAGGTATCCTATATTTTAATATCATGAATTAACTAGTAGAAAAGGATCTGGTTCCAAGGTGAGTATCAACCTTGGAAACTAGAATCATGGAATCAGAATGGATTCCATGAGAGCTAAAGGAATTCTCTCATGAATCCAAGGCTAGATCGAGTATGAACACTCAAGTAAATATTTCACGGTCATTATGAAATAGGAACCTTATAATTGATTAAATAATAAGTTAAGGCCTTCTAATAGTCAATCCATTTAATAATTCAATGGGTTTATTCCATATCATTCATTAGTGTGATAAGTCATTTCAAGGACATACAACAATTTAATTATTTAATTACTTATTCAATGGTTTCATTCACCCCACATACATCCATTAATATAGAAGGGTGTTCTATGATAATGAAACCAGGTCATTATATTATAAATGTCTAGGAAAACTGATATCCATGTGTATACTTACCATTAAACATTTAAAGATTAATTTAAATAATTAAAACACTTACCTTATATAGGTTATTTGACATTATGATATTCAATGATAACCATTAAAATTCATTCATTTAATTACACACCTATATTTATCAGGGTCATGTCAAGGCATACCTAAATGGTGTCACAGATAATCACAATGAATCACCAAATGAATAATTATGGAAAGAACCCTATAGAGGGTGTTTGACATTGAGGGAACAACCTCCAATGATGGATAAAATATTAACAAGGGTCTTAGAATACGATTCTAATGACTATATGAAAACCACATGAATTTAATAGTCCAAACCTTATGAAATCACCACACACACACAATAAATGAATTTATAAAATGGAGAAACGTGAGGGATTATTCATATACAATACACCTTAATCTCGTATGACTCTCCGTGTCCAATATCATCATTTAGTTTGGCCTAGATTAGAAGAAATCTGAAGACTGGATCAACACCCTAAAAATAGGGAATATGAGCCAACATCTAAATAGCGTCATCTAGGTAATTAATAATGATTAATGACTAAAAATTAATCAATTAAATATCAAGAGGAATCTAATGAGACAAATGGTTCTTGAATCATGTTTTATATAAAAAATTTATAGATAGGCCTATCCTTAGAATTCCATGGATATATCATATGATGAGGAAGGATACAATGCTTGAAATGAGAGAAAAAAAAAGAAGAAGGGTTAAAATTATAACTTAATAAGGTGAAAATGTTAATTTTGACCAAGTTTTATAGGTTGTATAGTTTGGCCACAGAGTTGGCCAAACTATGTTCCAACCATGATCATCTCACTAATTAAGGAGGGAACTTGCATTGTTAGGCTGCATAGTTAGGGAAACCATTAACCAACCATGAGAATCATCTCTAATAGAAAATTCAGACATTCCATACAGTAGTGCAACCCATAGACCACAATTAGGGAAAACTATGTTCCCTTATTTCTCTTTTTTCCACCATGATATGGTTACAAGAGACCATGAATATTGTGTCGCATGGTGTCTTCTAACCGTGAAACTCAGTGTTTTTCTCCATCTGATAAGGTTATGAGCTTCAAAGAATCACCATACCCCCCTCTAACCTTTATAACCCCATTAAGATCCAATATTAGGTCAAAAATATAGAATTATACATAATTTAATTGGATCCATACTTGAGATAAAAACTTGTTTATTAAAAGATACATCAAAGACTAAGAAGGAATCTAAAGGGGGGTCAATTGGCTGTTGTACAAGGAAAACGACTAAGCGAGATGAGGAATACCTTAAAACATGGAGGGGAAAATGTAATTTTTATAAAATTTTAAATCGTTTATGGTTATTTTACATGGTTAGAAAAACTGTGAAATATCTATGTAGCCCCATCTATCTTGGAACCACACCATGTATAGCCTATGTGAATAGTCTGAAAAAACCATGTGCAAGATATTCCCTTGGAATTATAATAGGCCCCCATGCCTCACATGGTTTTAGTACATAGTTAGACAAACTTTTCATCAACCATGTGACTTCCCTAGTTGTTCTACCCCATCTCACATGGTTCCCAGAATCCACCAAACATTTGAAAAAATCATGATCCTTCAAAAGATATGATTCATAGTTGTGTCGCACAATGAGTAATAATGATGTTCAAACTGTACTCTCAAGCTTATCTCTCACTAAACTATGATTTCTAACAACACCACTCCTGAAACTCATTCAATATTTTTATACATCTCATATTTGTTAAAATACATTTAAAAACAACATCTTGATGAGGTACAATCCCCAAAAATCTATTATGAATCTTGATTTATGATTTGTCACATCCACTAAATAAAAATTTGAATTACTTCTTAAAATCTATACCAATTCTAAATCAAGATATATTATATCTCCATAGAATAGAACTTGTCATCCCCATAATCCTTAGGGAATAAATAAAATATCACATGACCTAATTAGCTCATGAATGTTCACTAAAATTTCCATGTTGTGTTTCCAAATGTACAAAGTGTCTCTAAGAATAAATTTATAAATATGATGGTTGAATATATAAAACATTGTGTAATTCTCATACCTATAATTGAAACATAAAAATAGTTATTACTCAATCCCTCAAACATGATATGTTATCATGTCACCATATCTTTCATTAACTGGCCTATGGTGATTCCCACAATAGATTATAATATTATTCAGCCAACTTAGAGTCATAATACTCCCCCCACTAGAATTTCAAATGACTAAATCATTAGTTTCCTAGAAGTTCTTGTGACATAATTCCTAATATGAACAAAAAACTTAATTCCAATGGAATATAACTAACATGTTTAGGCATATTTTTCTTTAAAAACATTCTCAATTTTACATTAAATTCACACCAATGGAATTCTCGATGTAGATTCTCACTAACTAAAACCACCCTTTCAAGATAATATATGTCAAGAAACCTTGGGTCGAATATTTCTAAAAATATTCAGGCTTCTATAGCCCACAGAGTAAAAATTTATCCTGATACCTCTAACCCAATGCACAATATGATCATTTAGATCATGCTCACTAAGTCTTGTTACTTAAAATCAATGAAATATCCTAGTTGAAATGTATCTTAGTCATTTTTGTTAAAACTTTATTAAAAAACATCGCTAAAATATTCATCTAGAACCTTTGGATAAACACAATATATCTTGGTATTAACTCAAACACATAGACTCCACCATGACCATATTTAAATTTGTACGTAGAATTTATTGAGAAATCCTGATACACAGATTAATTAATCCATTGTAAATATAATGTCAAAGTACCATTTAATGACTGGTCTTAGGGTCCCATGACCTTCCTCACATAAGGGTTTCCCACCAGTGACTGATATTCAGCTCCCTGCCATAGGATCATCCATGTTGTTTTACCAACAAAATTATCTTTAAACTACCACATATCATTATTCATCTATCCGTATTCATAATAATCATGGATAATAACATTACCAACCTAAATATATATCAAAAATTTCACCCATCTCCAATCTAGATTTCTAAGAATAGTTTCTAAGAATTTTTCTACTTTTTTGAATGACAATGAGTGTGACACCGCAAGATTTTAAAATAAGAAAATTTTAGGTGATAAAATATTTGAAATTCAACACCAATATTATAGGAAACTATAACACCATGATACTTGATGATATTTTTAATCATTATTTTTAATATATTTTATTACACGTAACACTTAGTTTTCTTATGTTACACGCAACACTGAGTTTAAATAAAATGTGAAATATTACTAAAATAGTACTTTTTAATATAATTGATATCGCATATTAGTTTTAATTAAGGGTATGAATAATAATAATAATAATATTATGAAAATTTTGTTTATATATTTATTAGACATAACATATGAATCGTTTTAATGAAAATAAATGTTTTCTAAAATATAGTATTTTTCTAAAAGATGATTTAATCGTGTTGTGTACACATAATTTAAAATTAATCTTTACTGATATTGGAAACTTTAAATGAAAAAAACATAATTTTTTAAAATCATAATATCATAATTATGTTATGATGAATTTTTTGTATTTTTCTGAAAATTTTTAATTTTTTATGAATAGTAAAGATACTGAATATTAATTGAAAATTTCCAATTAATTTAAGTAATTTATAATGTCAAAAAATATATTTATTTTTTTATAGTAAAATAATTTCAATTATGTGTAAATTAATCCAATTTAGTTGATTTTAATTGTTATCACATGTAATTATTATATAAAAATATTGTAAACCATTGATCATTTTCTCTCTAAAAACCTGCTTTCTCATTACGTATGCAGGATTAATTTTAAATTAAAATTTTCAAATTTTATGAATTGAATTTAGAAAAATAGATTAAATATTATTAATGGGAATAATTTAAAATATATAGTAAGTTAAAATTATTTTTTTCCTGAATTAATAGTGAAAACAATAAAACATAATTACCGTGGTTAAGGTAAAAATGGATTTATGAGTGGTTAAACTAAGAAGATAAGGGTTAAAAATGACATATCAACCTATCCAACAACCATTTTCAGGAATTATTATCACCTTATTTATTATGTGATTTATAATGACTCAATTTTTATGCATTTTTCATGATAAAAATATGGGATTGGTTGAATATTATAAAAAAAATACAAGTGTGTCACTCAACTCACTTATAAAAGGCCACCTACTCTCCACTCTTCTTCACATATTAAAACCAATGTTATTTGGACAATTACTACCACAATAATTTCCCAAAATAACTCATCTTTTCATAGAAGCCATATTTTTTCTTAAATTCATCCAAGTAAGTAATTAGTGCAAGCCTAATAAGGATACCTGAAAAAGAGGTAATGATCTTCAACGAGCATCTAAATTTTGTTTCTTTCTATACTCCATAAATTTTTATTTAACCATGAAGATATAATAAAATAAGTGTCCTCAATATAATGGGATGTTTTTATTATAATATAATTATATTAATCCATCTCTACCTTCATCATGTTGGTTTGGAAATCATCATTCTTGTGAATGGTAGACTATCACCTCATGTAGCGATGTCATCTGTTCATCCATTAACAACTTTCACAGTTGGGTATGATGATGGATATAAAATATATTTATGATATTTGTAAAATATTTATTCCTATTGAGTAATTATATCATATATTCTTTTTCATTCCATTCCATATTATATATGATAATGTCACTCATTTGTACGGCGGGCTACCGCCTCACGAAGCAATGAGACTTGGCTTTTCACTAAAGCTTCACATGGAAGGTGATAAGGTAAATTTGTATTATTACATGTGATATAATTTTCATATTTATGATATAAATGAAATATTTATCATTTTGGAAATATAATATATATAAATTTATTTTTTACCTTCTCGCTCATTTAAATATGATAACATCATTCATGTATGTGTGGACTACCGTATTCACGAAGCGATGTGACTCTCTTTTCATCACCACACCACACGGATGACATATATAAAAATAAAATATGGTATATATGGTATAATTATCATTATTTAAATATTATATATTATATAGCTTCTTTCTATAATGATCAATGTATAATGGAAATGTTACTCAGGTGTATATACAACCTACCATCTTTAAGATCATAATGTACTTCATTTATCAAAACAAATATTAATAATGGGTAATAAAAGTATAATTGATGTATAAATCCGATAAATTTTTCTCGATTATTATTATTGAGTTGATTAAACTATGAAATATGATAAAGAAAAGGAGATTAATAAAAAAAATATTCCTAGAAAACAATGTAATTAACCCCATAAAAAATGAAAATAATTAATGACAATTAATTAATTGTTAATAAGATGTTATAAAAGGAAACTATATGATATTATAGTTATTAATATTGTTCATTTATAATTTAATAACATGTTTTATATCCCAATACATGAGCTAATATAACATTCAATCTAAAGGAAGCGTGAGGTAAGGGATAACATCTCAATTTCCCTTTATTGAGCAATATTGTAATGTTATCCATCTAATTTCATTTATATGTTGTATATATATATTATTTGAAATGATATATGAAGAATGAAATTATTTTAATTAAATTTAAATATTCATTTGATGTTCATATTTATTGGGGAGTATGATTAAAATATATTACTAAAATGGTAAGGGGTTTTGGTCTCACTATTTTCCTATGAGAAACAAGCCATGTTCACCATATATTTCATTTATGTAGTGAATATAATCCTCATTAATGTATTTTTCTGTGCTTATATTTTAAATTATTTTCATTTAAATATCCATTTTCAGATCTCTCTTTAAATGGGGTTTAAATTTCAAAAGTAACCAAATCGGTAAGATATTTGATCTCAATTTACCTTCATTGAGGCATATTGTAATATTATGCAACTAATTACATTTATATGGATTATATAAATATCATTTTACATGTAATATTATTTTTCATTCATTATTCATGGTACTTTATTTTTTAATTTGAATTATTTAATATAACAGGATTTTAATTAAATATTACCATGTGGTAAAGGATTTTTTAACTCAATTTATATTCATTGATTTAAACTTCTCCATCATTGATAATTTCATTATAATATTATGTTTATAATTAAATTTTATTAAATTATGTTGTAATTATACTTGATTTATGTTAATTTAATGTTGAAACAAATAATCTATACATTGATTAATTGTCACTTCAACATTACTATCATTATGAGGGTTTATTTCACAATCTCATTCTAATCAACATTGATTACACTTAGATTTATATTGAAAAAAATAATATTACCATTTCCCAGAAAACATTTAATATTCTTATAATATATTTATTCATGAAATTTTCAACTAATAGTACCATTTTCATTACAGTGGTACTTAAATTAGTTGAAAAAATGTTTTTTTAATCTGACACCATTTGTCTCTTCGATCGGAAATTTGTTTTCTTTCAAACCATGTTTTCCAAATATTTTTTTCAAAATGTTTTTTATACTTTTAAAAAGGACTTATTAAATTAATTTTTATGCATTTTTAATCTTTATTAAAAAAATTCAAAGGAATATTATGTCTTTTTCAAAACAACGCCCATTTGGATTTTACTGAAAATGTTAGAAGAATATTCATTTGGTTTTAAAAAAATAGAACTATCCTAACATTTTTAAAATGAAAATTAATTTTTTTAACTTGTATAGACTGTACAGAATAACCCTACATCATGAACATTATTTATTTGAAGCTTTATTTTCAAATTTTTAGGATAAGTTTTCTTTAAAAAAATTAGAGTTATTTTAAATGAAAAGAATATTGAAATTTTATTAAAGTGATTTTCAAAATGGAAAGGGTATTTTCCTCTTGAGTGTTGTTAAATATATTTTTATATTATTTATATTCATAAATGAAAATATTTATTCTTACTAAAATTGGTATATATTGTATGAATACTATACTTATTCTTCCTATGGATAGTTTTTGGTCGTTTTTTGCTCAAAAATGTATTAACATTCACATTCTTTACTCGTTTTTTGAAGTCATTAAATTTCCCCAAAAATATTCACTATTATATTATCATTTGACATTAAATTTCACCTAACTATTGATATTATTTATCATATATATATTTATCTCTTAAAAAATTTATCATTCTTACATAGAATTTTTTACTTTGAATTTCATTTGATTGACTAGGTAAATATTCATAATCTATATCCTTTATACAATACAAATATTTTATGATAATGAACATTTTTCATTAAATAAATTAATTATTAGATATATGTGGAATTTTTTGAACATTAAGTAAATGGGTGTGGATCATTTATAGAATGCCCCCTCGATGCATCAGTAGGCCTAATGTGAAAAAACTTGTTAGACAAACCCTATGATTTTTTACTCATTATTTTTAAACTCTCTTGTAAAAGGTCTTAAAAGTATAAATATAGTTTTCCAAACCATATCGGTTTTTATCCTGTAGTTTTAAACTATCCTGAAAAATATCTTGATAGTAGATTTTTTTCTTATGCTTGAGACATGAAATCCAATAATTCATTATTTCCTTCATTAAGAATTAAATTTCAATTATCGATTATATTTTTACAATGATATTATCAATGTATTAATTTCATTATTTGTTTATTGATTAAATGGAATGTGTTTTTAGTGATTTACCATTACATATTTATTTTTACTTATGTAGATATTTAAATTGTATGTGTGTTTAGTTATATAAATTTCCATGTTCATTATTTATATTGAGTCATGATATCATCTGTTGTACTTAACCCTTACTGATCATTTGAGCTTGCCCTTATTTTGTTTATTTTATTAATAATAAATTATGTTTAGTATATTTTATGTGAAAATAAATTATAGAGAGAATATATTTATTCTTAAAAAAAATTATTATATAATTAGTGTATTCATCTGTAATGCAAGTCTAAAGTATTATTCTTTTTTACAATGACTACAAATGTATTAAGTCATTCAGAATGAGAGTCCTTATATATTATATAAATTTAATAAATTATACACTAGATATGTGCTATTGGGATTGGGTTTACTATAGTTGGTATCAGAGGATGTGTAGTAGAAACCTTGGGAACTAGATTTTGGAAAACATAGATTATGGTACATCACCCTATGATAAACATTGAGGATTAGTATAGAAGAACAACCTAATGTTTTGGTAAGATAAATATTTTGTGTTAATTCCTATAGATATATCCTTTTATAGACACTAAAAATATACATTGTTTTAAAACATATGTACCTAGGGGAAATAACTCCGAAAAGGGTGAATTGGGCTTGACCTGATCCTCACCAAGTTCCCAAAAGCGGGCCCTATTATGCACCTAGTTCAATAATTCTGGGGGATATGCTTAGTAAAATTCACATTTTATTTATAATTCAATGTGTAGGATTTAAATAGATTGTGAAAATGATTTACCAAGTATAAACCTAAGGCATATTATGCTAGAAAAATGATTTCATGATTTAAATATCTTATAAATTATTATATAGTTTTCCAGATATTATTATTCTTAATTAACTAAGTTATTTGGTGTTTTTCAATTGATGGAATACAATGTAATAATGTTAACATAAAAAATAAACAGAAATATGTTGACTTTGAGAAACTAAATGGGTTGATTATAGGAGTGAAAGATAAATGTATTATTACTAATCAGTTAGCCAAAAATATGATTTACAACATATATATTAACCAACTCCCGAACACACCAAATAATATAAAGATAGAAGTTTCTATGTACATTATTTTTGGTGACCATGTAATAATAAAGTATTTATTTTAATCATGTCATAAATGTGGAAAATACATCCAGGAAAGTGTCTCAATGATAAAATAAAATGATTTTTTAGAAAAAAATGAAAAACAAAAATAATTTCAAAGGAAAATTTATGAGTATGATAAAAGAAAATGAATCTTGTCCTAGTGATCCATTTATATTTTATTAAATTTTATGTATAAAACATAGGAATTATACAATTCAATTCCTTATTCCAAAGGATAAACCCCAGAACAAAGAATGACCAACGTAGAAATAAAATGGATATAGTGTTTATGTATTGGGGTTGAATTGAAAACCATGGTGAAAATGTTGTGTAATAGGTATTTTTATTTCAATGATATCCATAATTTTTGGGGAATTTATAGGAATTATATTAATATGGTTTTATAAAAGGACATCAGGTGATAACACATCACATCTAGAAAGGTCGTGGGTCTTGAACCCATGACCGAATGATGATAAGTGTTTAGAACTTACCACCTTCATATGTGATGTACTAGATAATATGTCACTATTATTTGGTAAAATATTTGAAAAAATATATATTAATGATGAATCTATTATGTAAATTTTTAGTTTTAGAGATTAATTTATTAAATTTTATAACTTATTCTAACCATATTGATATTGTAAAATAGTTAGAGTTGCAAGGAAATTCGTGTCACTCTTTAGGGATAAAATATTAATTTCTAGATATTAATTTTTTTAGTGTATGTAATGAATTGGAAATTTATCTAAGAAAAACCAAAGGATAAAATTCATAACATGAAATAGAATTTTATCAATTGAGTATATTTCAATATAGTCTTAGATAGTAAAATAATTGATCAACTATAAGAAATGGATCTAGAGACAAAAAAAATTATCCTATTACCTTCATATATAGAAAATTAGTTTAAATATTATATGATAAAGGATTTATGGTTTTGATTCCCTTAACTTTATATTGGTCATTAAAATTATTGTGATTGATATCTTTAATCAATATCTATAATTATTTATGATTTTATTCCCTGTCCTTGATTACAGTTCTGATATATGTACTCCAACATGGAAACCATGTCATGTGTTATACCAGATGGATTTCATAATTACTAATATCCATTATTAATAATATATTTTTAAAACTCTTTTTACGATGTGGGTTTCTTGAAAATGGTATTTCTAAATATCAATCCTTCAATTATCGAGATCAATATTAAATTGAGAGGAAAGAATTTATTTGCGATGGAGAGAATGTAAGACCCAAAGATTTTAAAATAAGATCATTGTATTTGATAGAATATGTGACATGAAACACAAATAGTATAAGAAAATATAACAACCAGAGACTTCACAATATATTTGTTTCATATCTTTAATATGTTTCATTACACAGAACACTGAGTTTAACGTGGATTACATGGACCTTTATGTTTAAACAAAATGTGAAATATTATTAAAATGATATTATTTAGTATAATATTTATTACCTTTAATTTGTAATTTAATTTATTAATATTAATAAATATATTATGAATATGATGGTTATATATTTATAAGAAATAAAATAATAATCACTCAAAAGAAAAATAATTGTTTTCTGAAAAATTGTATTTTTCAAAAAGATGGTTAATCTCTCTTTGAACACATAATTTAAAAAATAGTTTTCTTTAAAATTTTATAAAATTTAATCGTATAAATTTAATTAATTATTTAAATAATAATTTCCAATTTATGATAGGCCTATGTTTTGGGGTTTTCTTGAAATGTTTAATTCTTTGAGGAATAGTGAAAAATGCTAATTTTTAATTAAAAACTGCCTTTTTTTAAATAATTAATAATTTGGATTTAAAGTAAAATTAAATCAATTATATTTCAAATAATAAAATTTATTTAATTTAAATCATTTTTATGTTGAATTTATATATAATAACATTGTATAAATTTTAAAAGTTTCTCTTTAAAATCCCTATTTCTATTCACATATGCGAGATTAATTTTAAATTAAAATTTTCCACCTATAGGAATTTAATTTAGAAAAATTTATTCCATAGTTGTATTTGGAATAATTTATAATTTCTAATATATTAAACTTTATTTTTATTCAAATTTAACACCAAAAACCATAAAAATTATTTAACATGGTTCAGGTAGAAATGGACTTGCTG
Source organism: Viscum album (assembly GCA_963277665.1). NCBI lineage: Eukaryota > Viridiplantae > Streptophyta > Magnoliopsida > Santalales > Viscaceae > Viscum > Viscum album. The sequence continues at coordinate 69,881,133 of OY728156.1, read as the reverse complement.
GGGGATAAACTAAGATGATAAGAGTTTAAATGAACTAAAAACTTGTCCAACACCCATTTTCTAGGTAAATTACAAACTTATATATTAAATATTCTAAAATGGTTCTTTTTAGAATCTTTTGGCATGATAAAATCAAGGGTATAATTGAATCCATTTAAAAACATAAAAGTGTGTCACTCACCTCACTTATAAATGACCACCCACTCATGACTCTTCTTCAAACCTTAGAACCATGTTTATCTTTCAATTAACTACCCAAATCACAGAAAATATTTTCTTTAATAATCATAGAATCTTTATGTTTTTCAAAAATCCATCCTAGGAGGTCATTAGTGAAATCCTAAGAAGAATACCCAAAAGAGTGGTAATGTTCTTCAATGAGCATATTTATTTTATTTCTATTTCCACCCCTTCAATTATTATTAAAACATTATTATATAATAAATATAGTATATTAAATATAATGGGTTGTTTTTATAAAAATATAATGAAATATTTCCATCTCCACCTCCATAAAATGAGTTATAAGATCATCATTTGTGTGTACGGAAGACTACCACCTTGCGAATCGATGTCATTCATTCTCCCATTACCACCGTTAAAAATTGGGTATGATGATGGATATAAGGAATATATATAACATATATATATATATATATAATATGTATACTTTTATAGTCATTATATAATATATATATTTACTTCCCATTCTATAAGAGATATGATAACGTTGATCGTGTGTATGGCGGACTATCGCCTCCGGGAGAAATGTGGTTCATCATTAACTAACACTTCATATGAAAGGTGATATGTTCAAATATAATTATTATATAATATATAAATTATAAAATTACGAAATTAGTTTAATATTTATCATTATAAAAAATATATATAACATTCCCTTTCTTACATTTTCCCTCACATAAAGATTATAACAACATTAGTGTATGTGTGGACTAACGCCTTCACGAAGTGATGTGACTCATTTTATCACCACACCACATGAATGATTTATATTTATAAGTATATAATAAGTTACATATGATATTATGATCATTATTTTATGATTATATATTACTTACCTTATTTTTATAATGATCATTGTAAAATGGAAGTGTTAGTCATGTATATGTACAATGTACCATCTCCATGATCGTAACATACTTCATTTCTCAAAAAAATCATGATTGGTATTAAAATTATAATTCATTTAAAAATATGATAATTATTTCATTATTATTATGATATAGATGATTAAAATTTTTAACTTCTTAAATAACCTTATTTTTAATGACAAAACACGCATGTGAAAATAAGACAATTAACACCTGAAACAATGAAAATAATGAATGATTATTTTTGAGTGGGTGATAAAATGTTATAAAAGTATCATATATGATATTAAAAATATTAATATGGTTCTTTTTTAATTTAATAACATTTTTAAAACCATGATATAGTATTTTAAAGAGTGTTAAGTTAAAAGGAAGTTTGAGGTAAGGGACTTTGTCTCAATTTCCATTCATTCTGGAATATTGTAATGTTATACACCTAATTCCATTTATATGGTGTATATAATTCCCCTATGAGATAATATATCATGAATCTAATTATTTTAATTATATTTATTGTTTCATTTTATGTGATGATTTATTGGGGAGTAAAATTTAAAATATTACTAAAGTGGTAAGGGGTTTCAATCTCTCTTTTATTTTTCTGTAAGACAACTGTAATGATCACCACATGTTTCTATTATGTGGTTCATATAATGCCCACAAATTTACTTTATTATTATTTTAATTAATATTAATAGTATTTTCAAATCCATTTTAGTATCTCTCTTTTATTGGGTTTATGGTTAAAAAGTTATTAAATCTGTAAGGGACTTCATCTCAATTTCCATTCATTGAGGCATATTGTGATATTATCCACCTAATTACTTTCATATGATGTATATACTACCCCATTTTCATGTAATATAATGAAAAATTAATTATTGTTTTTATTTTATGTTTTAACTTTAATCATTTCTACTAAAGCGATTTTAATTAAAAGTTACCAGGTGGTAACTTATTTCTTATCTCAATTTTAGTTCATTGGGATAAACTTATACTTCAATAATTATGTCATTAAAATATTATGTGAATCATTAAATTTTATTACCTTATGTTTTATTTCCACTTGATTTATGTTTATTTATAGTTGAAACACATAATCAATTCATTTATTAATTATCACTTCAATATTATGAACATTGTAAGGGTTTATTTCACAATATCATTCTAATCAAGATTGTTTATTCCAAAATTTGAGTATAAGGATGTTATTTAAAAATTTATTAATAACCCCATTAAATTTTCATATCCTATGTTTATTAATTATATATTATATTAGTACTTACAAACATTAACTCATTGGTATTTGAATTAATTGAAATGTTTTTTATGAAAATGTGATTTCATTTCTCTCTTCAGTCTGAAATATATTTTTTTAGAACAATGATTTCTAACAAAGTTTAGAAAATTTGTTTTTTGACCATATTAAAAATGAATTATTAAAGTAATATTATTATTTTTAATCATTAAAAAAATTTATAAGAAATATTTTTTCATTTTCAAAACATTTCCCATTTAGAATTTAACAAAAATATGAATGGAATGTCCTTGTCTTTTTCCAAAAAAATGCACTTTTCTAACCTATTTAAAGTAAAAATTTGATGTTATTTTTAACTCGTACAGCATGTACACAATTACTCTCCATCATTGACATAATTTATTGGAATCTTCCTTTTCCCATTTATGAGAATATTTTTAGATAAAATGATTTTTAAAATTTATTTTAAAATAAAATGATTTTCAGAATGTTTATGTTTTTTAAAAAGATATATTCAAAATGAAAATGATGTTTTCCCAAAAATTATTTATAAAGATATTATTATGGTATTTAGGTTCATCAATGATAAAAATAATTTATTATTTCTAAAATGTGTATATATTTCCTTGATATCATCCTTATTCATTCTCTTGATGGTTTAGGATCATTTTTATGAAAGAAAGTATTATCATTCACTTATTTGATTAATTTTTGTAGTCGATTACTTTACCATGAAATATTAACATCTTTATGATAATTAGACATTAAATATCCATAAATGTACAGATTATTTATCATGTATTTTTTTATCATTTAAACTATATCTCATTCTTAAAAATGGTGTTTTATGTTGAATTTTATTTGGCTTGCCAGAGGATTAATGATAATGTATATCCTTTACACAATACAGATATTTTATTTCAAGGAAATATTTTATGGAATTAAATTGATTATACAATATATGAGTAATTATTTAAAAATGAAAGAGATGGTTGTGGTGTTATTTACCCGACCTGAATGCCATTTAAAGGTGCCTTGAGCCTGATGGGTCACATGAACTCAATCGCATCTCCCCAAACTCCAGAGGATGTCGACTAGTAGGGAGGGATTAGGTGTGTTAGTGGGGATACTATTCCCTCATCACCCAGAGTGTAAAATAGAGGAACATAAATAACAAAAAATTAGATGAAATAAATACAACATTAAAACAACAGATAAATAAAAAAGATAAGAATATATAAAAACACAAAGCAGAAAAATAAGTAAATAAAATTTTAGTACAATAAATGTGTTCATAATACCAAAAACACCAAGAAGTTAAATCTCTGAGTATCATCATGATCCTCATCTTGATCCATTTGTCTCATTCTCTTATTCATGGAACCAAATCAACACTTTAACTATGGGTTTTTTCACCTACCTCTACCAATATCCAAATAGTCTCTTCAGATACCCAATGGAGGTCCGAATAGGGTGTGAGATAAGATCTTAGTATGTAACCATCAAAAAAATCTATAAAAATATTGTATTTACAATATAGCATGATAATCAGTGTTCAAAAAACACAAAAAGTAGTATAGGAAAGTAAATATTCCAATGGTATGTAAACTACTAAACAATTAACACTAAAATAACTTCTCAAGGCTCCCTGCAAAATATGGTCAATCTCCTCTAACAAGGTAGCTACAAATATTTTGAAATAAATAATATATCCTTTTAATTCATCCAAATATTACATACCACCATGGACTTACCATATATCCCAAAGTGTCATACCACCGATGACCAAAGTGTTCAACCAATAATATAATAAATTCAACGGTCGTGCTATATAAACAAAGGTTCAGATCAAGAACGTATAAATCCATTGTGTAGAAGACTGAGGTATATTTATCGATTCCCATGATCATCTTTATGGAAGCTCAATTATTCATGGGTTGGATTACTAGGAGCATGTCTATCGAACATTACTTATGTGAGTCCAAGAAAGCCAGATTCAAGGTGTATCAATATAATGACCCATACTTTACATACATGGTTATTACTTCATATTTGAATCATACTTATTACAACATATAACAAAACCATTAAAGGACCGTATAGGTATAGTGTCTTTAGAAATTGGGAAACATAAACAACTGGTTCATAAATCATCTACACTTTCTCCCTTTTATTTTATCATATCTAGAGTCCCTTTTGGAATATCTTACTTAATATCCTTCTTCTTGACCTAGGGAAAAGAAAACATACAAAAGGGTGAGCTCAAATTCTCAGTAAGGGTAAACAAAAGAAATATCAATCATATCATATTCATAAGAACATAACATTTTGAAAATCGTAACCTGCAAAAGAGATCATAATATCATAACATGGGTTAAGTCATGGTAGTGCAATATAAATCCCAATAATCATAACATGAAACTTTGTGGAATATACATATAATCATAGAGATTCATTTCTTAGTAGTCAAGACTCATTGCCAAGACTATCCTAGCGGACAAAGTCCATTTCCGAACCTATTTCACTCCTCGTTTCAGTCTTGTATCACTAAACCGGATTAACCTGCCGTTACATCCATGTCTATATCATGAGATATAAATCTTTACCCAATGCATTGGAGGGAGATATAGGTCCCACCCATCTCATAATGATACCATTCTTATTTGTTCCAGAAGATCATAAATCATACATCAAAGCATAACCCATGTAATAAAAATGGGATTCTTAAACATCATCCCATCATAACATAATCCATATAAGATAAAAGGACATCATAAAAATAATTCTATCATAACATAATCAAATCAATGTAAAAATAGGGATATAAACATAACCCTATATTATTGTAGATGGAAAATAATTTTAATAAAACACTTGAACTCCATTCTTGAGGAAAATATCGTTTCTACTTAAAAAAAGTTTTACTTTCATAACATGTCATACAATTTTAAACTAAAATAAGTTGATAAAAATAAACTTGAAAACTTCTAAAGTAAGCTTCATGGAAATAATGTTCTATTAAATCATAAAATTCCATTCATGTCGTATAAGTTAAAAAAACATTCTTCTCGTACCTTGGCTGGAAAAGTCAAAAAAAGTACCTCGTACTAAAAACGACAAAATATTCCTTTCATATCTTTTACTAAAAACTCACCAATGGGTAAAATTGTATTTAAACAATTTTAGGTGGATGGAAATAATATTACATATTGAGGAAACATGTATGTGGATGATAAATATTCCCCAGTAAATTCTGAAGTATAAACAATCTCGGATAAAAATGAGATTGCGGGATTTTCCCTTACCTTAGGTCCGATTTTCTTCATAATTGTCTGAACCTCATGTATAATGATTTAAATAATGTCATTGACTTATTCTATAATCTTAACCACTATTATGATATCATATATAGTCATATTCTTATCTTCTTATTAGTAATATTTCATTACTACTTGTTATTCGGGTGTTCATTGCTTTATGTTCTTATGCATGTTTTGTCAAATATATTCTTATTATTCTTTTTAGGTTATAGATACCTCATTTACAGAATGGTATTAGTGTAATATATATCATATTTATTCATTCAATTCAATTATATAATCGTTATGCAATTAAGATCATGTAGAACGAGCCGCATCACATTGTGGAGATGGTAGGCCGTACGTATGCATGAGCGATGGTATTGTTCCCATGATCGTGGAATTTGATTGAATTGTATGTATACTATTTCAGAATAAATATCAATTTAAAATAGTAATATATAGTTATTATTTACACCATTATACCCATCAAAGTAAGGTGGTGGTGGAAAATAGATTACACCACGGCGTGGAGACGGTATTCCGTACGTATGCACGCGCGGCGATTTCGTTTTCTGTAGGATGGATAGAAGGTGAAATAGGGTTGTTTCATACTTATAATAACATATCAGTTTATTAGTGATACTAATGTTATTACTTCATAATTAAACAACCAATGAAGAAGAATTAGAAGAAGAAATAAAGTTGAAAGAATCGGCAACGGACATTACCTCTTCTTTGAAGTGCCTCTTCTTAACCTCCACTTAGGGCGCTAAAGATGGTATTTGAAGAAGACCAGGACCTCTAGGATGTTTATATGGAAGTGTAGAAGAGAAATTTTTAGGGTTTGGCAGAGCTTTAAGGCTCAAAGTTGTGTGAGGAAGAGAGGGAAGAGGTTCCCTTTTATAAGGGAGAAGAGGGGCACTTTAGGAAAAACTTAAAATATTATTTTATAATAAAGTAATATTCGGTTTTTAATAGATCCAAATTGATTTATTTTGAAGCTAAGGTGGGTCTGGGTTGAAATCCTCTCAACAAATATATTTTAGACAAGTTTAGGTTACTGTTTTAACCTTATCATTTAGATTTAACTCTAATTGAAATAATTTAACTTTTACCGTTCCTTCTTGTTTTCTTACACTATATGGTTAATAAACTTACTATAAAAAGCCAAACGAACCCCAAGTTTTTCATTATTAATATATATAACCTTATCTAAGTCATTTTTATGAACCTTATATTTTTATGAATAAAATAATATTTAATAATATAATATTTGTTTTAAAAACTATTTTATGTCAATTTTGATACAATTTGGTAATTGATTTTTCTAAAAATCATAACATCATGATTAGTTCGAACAAAGTTAATTAAATCAATACTAACATGTAATATTTACCTATAAAATTATTTTAATTCATAAAAAGTCTAAAATTACATTTATTTGGGTATTTATAATATCAATTATGTTAATATTTCCTTAATAAGGTAATTACTGTATCATCATTGTGTCATAAATAAATTAAATTATTTAAAGTCTAAAAATTATAAATAAAATACAATTATATAGGAAATATTTTTATCTTTATATAGTCGAATTTATCTTATGTATAACCCTATATTAAAAATGTTTTATTTATTAAACTTTGATTTTAACTATTTTAACTATTCATTAAATAAAATAATAATAAATGTTCTAATCTAATCCAAGTGGACCTAAATTGTCATATTTTATTCTTAATGTTGTTTTTTGTCGAATTAAACTTATCTAATAGAATTAGGACATGTGTTAGGGTGATAATAACAACATTTTTACCCTTAATTACCCTATTTACTTTTAATCGTGGTAAATAAAAGTAAAAAGTTACTATTCACCAAATATTATTTTTATCTTATTGAACCACATTTTACTCCTTGATATTAACCATTTCTCTTGGATTTTTGAAATTCCACTCACAAAAGTGGTAAAAAGTAATTTTTAAGTAAATTTTTAAACTCTCCTAAGAGGTGGGTAAAAGATGGTGAAAAGTTCAATAAACTTTTTATATATCTAAAATTATTATAAAATTACTCCAATGAATTACAGTGAACTTATATAGGTATTATGTATCAATTTTCATATAAAATAAATTTAAATAAAATACATAATTATTTAAATAAAAATTCGGTTTTTAAATAGTAACCCAGTTTTTTCACTATTCATCTAAAATTGAATGTTTTCAAAAAAATACCAAAATATCAACCTTGGCTAATTTAGATATTCCGAATCCAAAAATGAAGTCCATTTTGAAAGTTAAAATTTATAAAATTTCAAAAAGTGGGTATTACTATTCATAATGGCTAGTTTTAATTATATTTTAATAGAAAATTGTTGTTTAGTGAAACTCGGTATTGCGTACAATGCAAGCTATCGAGGAAGGTTGTGGTTGCGTGAAAAGAAAACCAAGCTGGTGTTGTGTGTAGTGAAATATTCCTTTTATGATGTATATAACATAAAAACAAAATATTTCTCATAAAAATCTCGGGTGTTACAATCATGTCCTGAGGAATCCCACGAAATCAAGACCTAAGGATCATACTTTATCCAAGGCTTCCTCTACCGCATTCAAGATCCAAGTAGAAACATCCAAGGAATCTATGGAATCAATCACCATTTCATACCATTTATCATTCCATAGCATTTTTCATTTCTTACCACATGAGTCCACCAACTCATATAACCATTCACATCCAAATACAAACAATGATTATCCCCATTAATTTATCCATTTACATTATAAGGTAATAAAACAATGAGTTTACCCTCTCATTTAATAAAAATTAATATAACCAATTGATAAATTAAATTATTAATTAGTTTAATATCTCAAAATCATGTTCAACATGGCAAGGAGGTAGGGCATCTCCTAGGAAAGTAATCCAATGTCACTTTAATATAATTAATCTACCTTTAACTAGGAAATCCTAAATCACACACCATGGGAAGTTCAACATGTTTCATAAGAAAAAAGTACACCCCATGGGTGGCCATGGTTGAGTTGACAACCACCAACACATCTCAAGGGTAATTAAGGGATTCCCTAACAAGTCCCAATTCACTTAATTCAATTTATCATTTCAATTTTGGGGCTTCATCGGAATTACCAATGAATGGAAAAATGATAAATAGGTATATAAAGAACCAACCCCAATGACAAAAATATAAGAAACCTACCATAAATTTGTAGTATAGTGATTTTCTTGTATCAAATCCTAATTCGGCTCGGACTGGGAGAAAAATGAAGAACAAATGAAGAACCTAAAATTAGGGGAAACCAACTTCCACCTAAATAGAATCTTTCATACCAAGACAAATGAATAATGGTTAAAAGGAATCAATTACTCATCGATGAAAATCTAATGAGATGTTCTATGCTTGAATTGAAAATTGGGTAGACGAACTATATCCAATCCAAGAATAGCTGCTCAAGGGAGATCTCAAAAAGTTACTTTGTTATTCAAAGGATGATAATGGTATTTTAGGTCTAGAAAATAATTTAATTTGATTTAAAATTATAAAATTACCCTAATTAAATGGTTTTCATGGTTTAATGTCATGGTTTTAAAAACCATTCTCTAACCGTGCATGTTTAGCTATACTGAATGTCACCCACACAGTTTACCAACACATTTTGACTAACCATAAGGAAACTATGTGAAACTCATCTATTAAAATTAGAGATGTTACTCATGACCGTGTGGCACAAATTACATGGTTTGGACTAACCATGAAGCCTCCTCTTACTCCATTCATGTGCCTCACACTATTTAATAGACCATGTGGCTAGCACCACAGGGTTTGAACCAACCATGCGCCAAGCTATTTTCACCCAAAAACATGGGTTACTGGAACTGAACAAGCCCCAAACACCTCTTATACCCCCATAAACTCATTATTTATTCACATTAGGCCATAGTTAAACATTAAAAATGTAATGAAATGGAACATCACCTCATAAAAAACCATGGTTATTACAATCACCCCCTTCATGAAATTCGCCCTTGGATTTCCTTTAAAGGGTTGTCAAGATTCTTCTAAGAATAACTCTATCCAATGAGAATATACATTGGTCTCCTTATCCCTTGTCTTATCATGTAAATAATCATGCTTCCATAGCACCCATAATAGAGGAAATTACTGACCTCAAACAACCTTTGTGATTCTATCAATGATATTAATAGAATTCTCCTTGAAGTGTGAATATTCCAATAACTGAGCCACCTCAAGATGAAAAGAATGATATGGGTATGAGTGATAGTAGTGTGGTTGATATGTGTGGAAGTCATCATGAATTGCTCAATTCCTCTGAGGTAACTGACACTGATAGGATACTAGTCCAACTCTACCCAGAATCTAGAATGGCCTGACATATCTTGGTGAAATATTACCTTGTATCCTGATCCGTCTGTGTCTCATCCTCGATGAAACACATAGAAAGACCCGATCCCTGAACTAGAACACTAGAGGTCTTCTTCAATGATTATCTTAATATTTATATCGATATTGTGAAGTAGTCATCCACTTTTGAAACAATTTTGCATGGTCAGAAGTCTCTTACATGAGACAAGGTCCTATTAATGTTCTTTCAACTACCTCTAACCAACACATGGGTGGTCAGCATGTCTTATCTTTCAAATCCTCATAAGGTGCCACTTGTGTCATTTCATGATATATATTCTTATAGGTGAACTCAGCCATAGGTATATGCCTCTCCCAAGATCCCCCAAAATATTGGACGCATTCTTTCAACATGTCCTCAAGCACCTATATCGTATGCTCAGACTGGCCATTAGTCTGGGGTTGGTATGTTGTGCTTATAATAACCTATCTATCCAAGTATTTTTTAAAATGATTCCATAAAAGATATGTATATAGGTGTCCCTATCTAAAATGATAGTTTGGGGGACCCCGTGAAGTCATAATATCTCATAGATATACACCCTTTTATGCACATCCTCACAATAGGTCTCCATGATCTGTAAGAAATGAGTAAAATTTCTGAGGCAATCATCAAAAACCCACACAACATCTTTACCTAGAAAAAACTTCAGTAAACCGGTTATAAAATCCATCACTACATCATCCAATTTTAACTCAGGAATAGGTAACTGCTGTAAAAGTATGGATAGTCTCTAATGTTCTTCCTCCACCTAATGACACGTAAAACACATCATATCAAAACCAGATACCTCACATTTCATACATGTCCATCAATACTGATGGAGTATTTCATGGTAGATATTGGTGACACCAGAACACACTACCCAAGATGAGGCATGAAACGCCCACATCAACTGCTCATGTATGTACTATGGAACCCAAATTTGACCATGGATATGTAGGATATCATTCTCATATACAATCCAACTAGGAGTTTGATCCTCACCTACCACACTCTCTGGTAAGAATACACCCTTGTAATTTGATAGTGTCCCTATCCTCACTCTATCTAATAGGGTAAAGGTCATAGATAAGGATGAGAGAAAATTCTATTTATGAATATCCTAAACCTCCAAGTGCATCTCAGAGAACAAATCCATGAGCTTCTACTCACTACTGGCCTATTAAACTACTTGTATATGAGTCATATTCCCCAGTGCATCAGCCACTACATTTCACTTTCTAGGAATATAAGAAATCTCGATGTCAAAATAATGTAGGTATTCCACCCACCTTTACTGCCTCATATTTAGATCACGTTGTGTAAATATGTAATTGAGGATTTTTTGGTCTGTGTACATGAAAAAATGTTGTCTTGGTAAATAGTGTCTCCAACGATTAAAAGCGTGAACAACTATAGCTAACTCGAGATCATGTGTCTGGTAGTTCATCTCATTTGGACTCAAATATCAAGTCTTGTATGCCACTACTCTATCTCTCTTCATCAGCACTTCCCCAAGCCCAATTCCTGATGAATAACAACACACAATGTAGCTACTACCCTGATCTGGCAGTATCAGGATCGATGGTGAAGTCAATATCTATTTCTGCTCCTGAAATGATGTCTCTCAGGTATATAAACTTACAAACTTTACACCCTTCTTATTCAAGACCATCAACAACACTACTATGTGGGATAAGTATTGTAGTAAATACCTAAAAAACCCATATATCCCTATAAAACTCAGTATTTAAAATATGTTATTGGGTTGTTCCTATGAAACTACAACTCTCACCTTATCTGGGTCTACGGATACTCATGTCTCTGAGATGATGTCACCCAGTAAGTGGCACTTTGTGAGATAATCATATAACATATTCTCTCTTAGTGTATCCAAAATGATCTCAAGATATTTTGAATGGTCATGTCTATTGTAATATTACACCAAGATATCATCCATAAAACCCACAAAAAATGAATCTAGATAACAATGGAGGACTTAGTTCATCAGTTCCATGAAAACTGATGGAACATTCGTAGGACTAAATGACATAACTATATACTCATATAGACCATACATACTTCAAAATTATGTATGATTTATATTTGTTGTTTGATCACATACCTTGTGATATCAGGATCTCAAATCAATCTTTAAGAACCCCCCATCTCCACAAACCTAATCAAATAGTTCCTCTATCCATGGAAAGGGATGCCAGTTTTTAACCTTCAACTTGTTAAATTTATAGTAATCTATGAATACACTAATGTTACCATCCACCTTTTTCTCAAAAATGATCAGAGAACCCCAGAGATATGTATTGGGTTAAATGAACTCATTTTCTTGTGAATCTTGTAGCTTGCTCTTGAGATACTGAAACTCATTCATAGTAATCCTACTAGGAATAATGGATACAAGTGTAGCCCATGGATCTAGATCAATAGAGAACTCAACCACCCTATCATAAGGTAAACCAAAAGAACATCTTGGAACATATCCCTAAAATGATAAACCACTGGAGGAAAGTCTGCATAATGTTCTCCCAGATCATCTAATTACAAACTAGAAATATGGGTTGTCGTCCCACTATTCCCATGATTCTCTAGTGCAACTCACCTTTCCTAGACATCTCATTCACCCTTGTGAGTAAAAACTGGACCCTATAGTGATATTAAAGTCACACTCTGGTGATAAAATTCAACATAACCTTGGTAATATACTAGCCATTCCATTCTGAGTATGATGTCCAACCCTATAATCTCGAGGAAATAATGATTCTAGATGAAGTGACACTCACCAACATCAAGGGGGGATATACTACACTAGATTACACCCTCATTTTGGATCCCCAAAGGAGTGTCTAGCACCATAACTTCCTCAAAACACTAAAGCACAAGCCCAAGGCTTTCCACCACTGGTACAAATATGGAATGATTTGATACATATATATCAAAAATAAAAGATGAAATAGTAGGGGCTACTCAATTATTACTTCTCATGGTAGACGGTATGGCACCCTACTCATCAAGGGTAGTTTGTACTGTATAGATCTGGCATAAAACATGACCTTGTGATACAACCTAGCTTCATGGAGGAGGCCCACTTTGATGTCTCAATGTAACCAGTGTATTTATTCCTTGTAAAAGACCACCACTACCTCAGACTGATAAACTGGTACTACTCCAACTCCCTTCCTTATGAGGAAATGATAAACCTCCTCCTAAAACTAGTTTTAGAGATAACCTCATACCTCTCATATCTGGAGGTAAGGTCTTACAACAATGTCTCATGTGGAACATCCTTCTATAAGCTCAGCACTCAACTAGTTCATGGACACACTGATTTTTATTGTGGCATCATCTTTCATACTAATGACAGGACACTAGGAAACCATTACTCATATCCTAAATAGTACTCATACCATAATAATCCTCAAAATGGATCTTCTTGCCTGATGATGCTGAACCCCTAGGTCGAGAGACAACACCGGTCTTCTCTACACTCCTAGCTTCCCTTAGGTTCTGATATATAATCAGCATATGATTCACAATTTCAGTTATAGAGGTCAATATGGACATGTTGAACTAAGATCTAATACCATGTTTAAGACCTTCCTCGAAGTGTCTTTCCCTTGATATCTCATCAGTATGTTATGTTGGCACAAAATGATACAAATCTTTAAAAAATTACAAGTACTCAATAATCATCATAGTTCCATTCTCTAGATGCATGAATTCACAAGATTGATCTACCCTCAAAGTCTTAAGGAATAAATAGTCATAAAACCTCATTTGTAAATTAGCACAAACCATATCTTGTATCATCTCATCCTAGTTCATAACATCATACCTACGCATTGTTGTTCCATGAATATTGTAATTCGTGAGCTTCACTATCCTCTCATCAGGTGTCTCAAGGTGCTTGAAAATTTATAGTGTAGTATCTATCCATAGCTCAATAGCCTATGGACTGCTATCCCTCGATAATGTGGGAGGATGATGCTACTGGAACACACATGTCAGCTTAGGCATAGACATGGCAGGTTGTGGTGCTCTATAAAAAGATTGCATGAAGTGATAGAATCCCTCGTGGAATTATGGATCAGAACCGATGTCTAGAACTATAGATGGTGCCTTAGATTTCACTATGGGAGGATCCACCAATAGCCCATGGCCCACCACCTCTGGAGTGTGATCGTCACCACCATCCTTGCGTACGACTGGAGGTCTTCATTGCAGCATGCCTCTAAAATTCAAAAATAATTCCTTAGAAAATAATATAATAAAATTTTATAGCTAAAAATCATAGGATAGGTCAAACCCCTCCTAAAACCATGTCATACCACACATCCTTCTCCTAAATCTATGATTGTATAAAGAAATAGTCAAAAAATTCACTGGAGACACTGCCTCTTGGCCACTCAAATTCTGATTCTCGATCAAGTGTCCATTTCCAAGTCCACTTTCCCATTTAATTTCATTTAATATTAATTTCAATTTAATTACCATTATTCATTTATTCAAAAGTTTTAACCAATGGTTCACCATGTTCCAATCCAAGGGGGCCCATAGCACCTCATGAACCATATTTGGTGCCCATATAATTCATACCATATCAAATTAACTTTAAATAATTTTATCAAAATGGGTGTCAATTTCCATTACATAAGGGACCATACTTCTTATGAACAGAAATATTATGTCACTTTCTCTATCAAATGAAAAACATATATCACAATAGTAGGTATATATATCACAACACCTATCACAATAGCATAAAAACAGACAATCAATCCTATATGGCATGGAATAATGCATGAAATTTTATTTCAATCAATTGTATAAATGATGAATGATATGAAATATTGTAATCTCGTCTAGTTGAAATATAAAAACCCATAGTCACATCAATAATAACATCAAAATCCTTATGCATCTCCCAATAGTGGTATCAAATCAACAGTAATAGTCAAAATCTAGAAAACAACAATTTAATTCAAGGCAATATGGCATTTTCTTGTATATGGTTTAGCTACTCCCAAGCATAGCTCTTTACCAAACTCTAGTACAATATTTTCACTATCTATTTCCTCTAAATAGTAATGAAAACTAGAAAATAAAGCTCTAATATAACTTTGTAACATCCTGGACTTGGATTCCTCTGAAAGGTTCCCCAAGCCCAGTAGGGAACACGGCCTTAAGCGCATCTCCCCAAATAAAAGAGGCTTTCGACTAGAAGAGAGGGCCTAGGTGTGTCAGTGTGGAGACTATTACCTCATCTCCAGAGTGTAACAAAGTGGAATATCATTAACGCATAAGTAGAAAAATTAGATGCAATAAGACATAAATTGATAAATAATCAAGAACATAGTATATAACAAATATATAAGTGTCTCATATACAATGATGATGATACATGTCTCTAAAAATCATGTCAAACTAGTAAATAATATTAGAGTACAATAAATGTATCCAAAATACCAAAAAGACCAAAAAAATTATCACTGAATAGCATCCTGAGGCTCAGTTATATCATGTGCTCCCCTGATCTTAAGCATGGTATAAAATCAACCCACAAACTGTGGCTTATTGTCCCTATATCTATCTTTATCCAAATAGTTTTTCTTGGGTACCAAATTTTTTCCTAAATAGGTTGTGAGATAAAATCCTAATAGGTAACCATACAAAAAACTATAGAATCCTTGGCTATGAAATGTAACAAATAAAATAGTGTGCAGGTAAACAGGTAAGCAGTAAAGGAAATTAAACATACCCATGGAATGTAAACTACTAAACCAATAACACTGAAATAGCCTCTCAATGATCCTATAAAAAATATGATCAAGATCCTCTAATAAGGAATCTACAAACAACACATAAATAACTAATACAGGTTTTTTTTCATCCATACATTTCATACCACCATGGCCCTATCATATATCCTGATGTTCTATATCACACAAGGTTGAGTTGTTCGACCATGAATATCACAAATTCCACGGTCGTTCCATATAAACAATTTATTATATCACAATGGTTTGAATCCATGGTTTATAAGAAAAAGGAATCCTCTTCGAGTCCCTGGAGCATCTCGATGGAAAATCGGTTAGGCATTAGTAAGAGTCCTAAGAGCATATCTACCCAACATGTCTTACATGTGTCCAAGAAATCCATATCCAAGAGGTAGCAAGGCCCGAGATATCCCAAGGAATCATGACCTAAGGATCATACTCTATCCAAGGAATCCACTATCACATTCATGTTTTAAAGATAAATGTCCCAGGAATTATGGAATCAATCATTGTTTCATACCATTTTTCATTTAATATAAAATAAGTCTACCCACTCATATAACCATTCACATCCAAATAAAAACAATGAGTATCCCCACTCATTTATCCATTTACATTTTAAGGAAATAAAAAAATGAGTTCTCCCACTCATTTAATAAAATTAAAACATAACTATTTGATCAATTAAATAATTAAAAAGATTAATATATCAACATCATTTTCAACATGGAAAGGTGTGGGACATATCCTAGGTAAGAAATCCAATATCATTAAAATATAATTAAGAATTATTTTACAATTCAAGCCTATATTCCATTCCATAGGTGGTTAGACATGTGGAATAGGAAAGGTTACACCCCATGGGTGGCCTAGGTTGGGAAGAAAGCACCATCACATCTCAAAGTTACATAAGCGATTCCTTAATATGTCCCAATTTACTTAATTAAAGTTATTATTTCAATTTTGGGGATGTTCCAGAATGTCTGGCAGGTGGCACAACAACAACTAGGACTATAATGAACCAAAACCATTGGGAAAAGTATAAACCACTTATCATTGCTTGGTATTAGAGTTATCATCCAGTATAAACTCCTGGTTTGACTCGTATTTGGTGAAAAATAATGAATGGACAAAGAACCCAAAATTAGGGAAAATCAACATGAAAATATATAGAATCATTGATACCAATAAAAAACAATGAACAAATAAAAAAGGAATCAAGTTCTCATCAATGTAGATCCAAAAAGATATTCTACGCTTGAATCAGATATCATATGGTGGAAAGATATCAAAACCAATAATAGTCACTCAAGGGAGATCTTAAAAAGTACCTCTGTTGTGTATAGGATGAAAATGAGATTTTATGTGTAAAAAAGAATTTAACTTGATTTAATATTATAATATTAAACAAATTACAGGGGTCGCATGTTTTGAGCTCACAGTTTGAAAAACCATGTTCCAACCATGAACGGTTAGCTATAGGGAAGGGTACCCACATGGTTTCCTCACAGAGTTTGACTAACCTTGCGGAAACTATGAAAATCCTCTCTTAAAATTGAAGATGTTACCACATGGTCATGTAGCCTAAATTATATGGTTTTTCTTAACCATGAGGCCTCCTCCTTCTCTCTTCTCACGCCTCACACAGTTTATCAGACCATGTGGCCTACCAAAGGTTTGAACAAACTGTGTGCCATGCCATTTTCACCCCAAAACATAGGTTCTAGGATCTGAACAAGCCCCAAACACCAGCACTACCTCTATGATCTCAATGGGAATTCACATTAGGCCATGTTTAATCATTAAATTTGAAATTAATGGGATTCGTACCTCATATGAAAACCCAATTTCAAACATGGTGATATTTATATAAACAACCTCAATGCATCATTAGATCTCATGAGACAAAATAAGTTGGATAAACCCCATGAGTATGTTTTGAATAGTTTTAAATTGTCTTGTGAAAGGTCGTGACATTAGTGATATAGTTGGAAAAATTCTATCAGTTTGTACCAATTATGTTTTAACTATCTTGAGGATAGAACATAACTATAGATGATTTCTTTTTTTTAGATACATGATATCCAAAAATTAAGAATTTCCATCATAAACAATTAAATTATTATTTTCCATGATATTTCCATAATAATATTATCTCTAGAAGTATTTTATTCCCAGTTTATTAATTAAATAGAATTTTTCAGTTATTTACCTTGTTATATTTATTATTACTTATAAAATTAGTTTAATGGTAGATGTGTTAAGTTATTTACCTGTATGTATTGATTGTGCTTACTGATTCATGATATCATCCATTGTACTTAACCCTTATTGATAATTTGATATCACCCTTTTTTTTGACTTTCTAAAAAATCAAGGAAGTACACTATGATTGATATGAAAGTAAATGATATGGGGAATAACATTATTCTCTAAAAAACATTATGTACATTTTGTTTTTAAATTTAATGTAAGAAACAGGTATGTATCTAGTTTTCCAAGACAACTAATTAATTTAGTCCTTTATTTTGTGATTCCATATAGCTTATAAAAAGTAATAATGTAAACACCTTCTATAGGATACTAGGGTAAGTGTGTCTAAAATGTGGGTCAACACCCTCTAATGGACATAGGTATACTCCCCACCCTATGGATTATCTAAAACAACTATTTAAGTGAAAATCTCAAATATTTATTTCATTAAACTAAGAAATAAGTCTCTATAGCTCGATGTATAAATGTTGCTCACTTATTTTACTACGAGTGATGTCAAGATATAACGCATAATAACCTCCATCAAGGAGTAAACCAAGATTCAATTGATAGGTATGTAGTTATCTCATGAGCTACAGTAAAATAAACCTGGTTTTACAAGCCATAAATTACCACTGACACCATGTCCCAGACAATTCATTTAACAATCATCTCATGGGTCAACCATCTCATATTAAATGGTTTAACAAATTATCCCTGATTACAATGAACTTATTTTAATGTTACCCAAATCTTTGGGATGAAATTATATCATTCATCATATTTTATACCACCAATCCTTATCACATACCAAGCTTCTCACTAACATTCAATTTTAAAAAATTAACTCACGTCAGTTGTATGAAATAAACATGCTGTATATAGTGGGTGTACAAATTGTACCCTACCCCCAATTGAAAACCCAAATCATGATCTTACGATTCTCCCATATACATGTCTAGGATCACTATATTGTACGGTACATCAGTCTCATTATACTAGAATTTACCTCAAAACTCCCCTTCAAAATAGGCCACCCCACATGTTCCATGATTTATAGAATAAATACCCACCTTAGGGTTTTGTTTCATAAATCAAAGAATATTCACACAACCATTAGTCAATAGGGATAGGTAGAAGAAGGGTCTTTCCCATAAAATCATATCTTGACATCCAAACAGCATGGGTGATTACTTTAAAATTGTAAGAATCATTATTCCTAAAATAAAAAACATGAGTAACTTATGTGCATAAATTTCAAAACAAGAATTTACCAAGATCATTGACATTAATGAATCTATACATCTATTTCAAATCATCTCCAATGTTTCCCTCAGTCAAACCAAATGTAGAAGACTCATCAAGGGTCCTATACAAAACATAAGGAATCTTGGTATCCCACACAACCTTACTGATCAAAAAAAATAGGGCCACAATATTTTATCACCTATCCCTAAGCTATCTCTCATGAGAACCATAACCCACCTAAGGGAATATATTGCATGACATATTACATTCTTGTAATGTATCTATCAGGATGTAAAATTTAAAATAGGTAAGGTGATCATCAACCAATAATGGAAAATTTCTACCAACATAGATGTAACCACATCAATTACCAAGAATAATTCATCCATGACTTGAACCTCTAAAAGAATACTCATAAGGTAATAATTCACAAATGGACACAATTTTAATGTAGGAAGATAAGAGATGAAAATCGCTGGGTGTCAACATATGGTAATACCATCTTGGGGATAAACTAACTAGTCAATAACCCACATCCTCATGTGTGGGTTTATTGTCTAAGAATACTTTTGACTCAAAAGATCATGTAATGACAGTTACCATTCCTAGAAACTAATATTAATTTCTATATATATTTAATCTTCAAGGGATTTTCCACAATTGGTTAACCTCCCATTTAAGCATATGGTGTCAAATTTTAAACTAGAGTCATTCCAAAAAAGTCATGATGCTTTAAAACCTTTATTTTAGTCCAAACCTTATAGAAAAAAAAATTATTCAACAGAATTGTACAAGTTTTCATCCAATGAAAATATTAGTAACATTAGAACCTTCCCATACACACGGTTTCATGAAATGAAAAGAACTAAATGTTTCATTGAGGCCATTACATAATTTCATATTTATTTAAAAATTTAAAAAATATAATACATATGATATAACAAGTACCATATCTAATGAGATAATTTTACAATTGTACATAGAATGTTATTTAGCTGTCCCAATGTATCATTTTTTCAATTCATCTCATAATTTCCCATTTAGTGATTTATTTATCCATTACCCTAAAAACAATGATTAGTAAATAAAATGTCTATTTCAATCTGCAGATCAAAGAAAATTTTAGTTAGTAATTTGAATCTAAATTAATAGAAGGCACATATCTATAAGACTCAAAAGAGTATAATAGTTCATTGATCATTTTAAGGTGGAATTAGTTAAGTAAGATTACATGATACAGATTTAAGATATTGTGTATGAGTGGGTCTAGAAACATTAAATATCTAAACCATTTATCACATTCTTATACCCCCAATGGGTTATGTACTAAGAATATAATGATAAAGGTGACCTAAGATGGTACCTTAAAGGCTAATATGGGTTTAGTTATATGGGAATCCATTCATAATTTTCAGAATCAACACTCAAAAAAATTAAATTGGAACCCCATTGAATTGTAAACAATAACAGTTAAATTTATCAGAATTTTATAAAACCCATAGTGAGTATATCAATGAAGAAATATGAAAAATATGACCTAATTGTGTCCTATTGGGAAAAAAAGAGTTCAGTTATATGGGTTATGATTCCCAATTTATATAGCTACAAACATTTATAAGTGAAATAGACACACCATTTTAACGACAGCTATAAAAAATTACATGAATTAATGCCTAAAAATCCAATTACCATGAAATTTAAAGATTTCACTCATGTTAACTCATTAAAAAATTACACCATTTTATTCATGAATCAAAATTTCACATCTCTTTTATTTATACAATGGTATAGTTAGTTGAATTACCATTACTAGTTTATAAAGTTACATACCATTATTAGATTAAAATTTAATTAATATAACTAGAACCTAGTTTTTATCTTAGGTCTCAAAATATTACAAGTTTATATATAGTGGTTTGATTAAATCGGATACCATTCCAAATTTATAAAGGCTCGTGGACATTATAAATTTCCATTGAAACCCATTTTATCACAACCAATAATTCTTCATCCCAGGGAACCAAAAGTCCATAGATCCAATATGTCATAATTGGTTAATTAAGGATCCATCGTCAATATATAAGGGGAAATAAATTTTTGATGATGAAAACACATTAATAGGCAATAATATATCATTATTACAACAAGGCATTATATCATATAAAAATAAATACAATAATCATGGAAACCTACTTCACAAGTTCGAAACATAGTCATACAAGGAAGAAAATCACCCAAGTGTAGTATATATATATATATATATGAATGTAAAATACTTACCTACACATGGTATATAGAAACCATTTTTATGTCATGTGAATCCTATATTCCCAAATTGATGCATGAACAGACCTTATCTCTTTCTTTACCTGAACAATAGGTAAATCTCATAAATCAGTAACCAGTGAAAAAGTACATCAATCCGTCGTGGTGAAATAATAGACACCTATAATAGTAACTAAATCAATATTCCCATTATTTGGGACTTTTTGTTCCCCTGTGTGTGGGTTATATGTAGGTTTGTAATCGATTAAAACAGATCTAAGCATCTCAATACTAGAGATCAAGCTTTGAACTTGAACTTGGTACTGGATCTCATCTTGGTGCTCGATAATGTATTAATTTCATGGATCAAACTCGAGATCGAGCTCAACTGGGGCTCAAGAGATCATTTTATTAGGGCTGAATCTGATCAATTAGGTTAATTTTTATAATTTTAATTACAAACTATAGGTCAATTTTGAGCTCAAAATTGAATTTTTACTTGAGATAAGAAGATCAAGATCAAAATTAAATATACATATATATATAAATATTGAATAAAAATTATATATTAAAAAATTAAATTCTCAATTGGGATTATGAGATACTCTATTATGTTGCTATAATAGTCAAAATCAAATTGATTTAGTACTCTAGTAGCTCGATCTTGATCTCCACTTGAAAAGAAAAACCTATCTGAGTTTGAGTATTTGTCGAGTCGAGACCGAGGTGCTCTCGAGTACTCATTCACATTTACAACCCCAGTTGTAAGGACCTAGACATGATCTATTGACCTAGTTTGGACACATTTATTGTTTTATTTTCTAGAGGCTAAAATAGTATGATAGTAAAAAATATCTCTAATAAAATATTTTCACATCCTGACATGGGGACAACTAAAATTGTGTCCCTGAGAGAGTCGGTGACAGGGCCTCAGGAATTCCACCTCGTATTCCACTGGATAAAGAAAATTAGTGAGGGTAGGAATGTGGTGAAATATGGACATTATACTATTCAGATCAATTATAAATACAATAGTAGAAGTGTAATAAATAAAATCCTAATAAATAAAAGATGCAGAAGATAATTATAACTGAGTATTAATAATAAATGGATTACTGGGATAGTTCCAAATAAAATTAACCTTGCATGAACCTAATATACCAAAATATTCAAGTCTATCAATATATAGAATATACACACCTAATATCTAGATGGATAAAATATTAAATAAATAAAATACTCCAACTATGGTAGGCATTACAAGAGTATTCTCAACTCACAACTCGCATTTCAGGTGCATGTCCATAAATAACAATAGAAAGTATTAAAATTAAATGTCCAAATATAAAGAAAGGACATTTATCTAGGTACCCAAAGATGGCCTGAACATAGTATGAGTAAATCTTAGTAAGCCACCATAAATGGTTTCTAAAGAAATAGATTTTATTAATATCAAATGAAGTTGTGAAAAATCATATCAAATATAAACTTGAAAAGTAAAAATAACTCATCTCGAGCTCAGTTTCTTCATGGGACACCTATCCAACACTATCTGCATCATCCATATCTAGAAATTATGATCATTTCCCATATATATATATATATATATATATATATATATATTCTGACACACCCACACAGATATATATGAGATATGGAAAAAATCAAGGATTATGACCATGGATTACCTATATAATGATAATTATTATGGAATTTAACATTTAAATTAGGATAATAATTATAAAACACCAATATTGAATGTTATCTATATTCTTAAATAAATTCAATTTCATTGTTTTCTTATGTTACACAAAAACACAAAACATAAAAAACTATTAAAATATTATTATATAATTTTGAAAGTTATCACCTAGCCATTGGAATGGAATTGATGAATGATATTAACTAAATTAGGAAAATAGATTTTATTCATGTTAATAAAATGAATTCATTTGTTACCAAATAAATAGAAATGAGAATTAAAGGAAATTAAACTTTAAAGATGTGTTTTTACAAAAACAAATTATTCCTATAATAGTATTTTATATTAATAAATTAAATTTATCACTATTAATAAAAGATTTTAATTAAATTTATACATTATATATTCAGTAAAATGTTTTCAAATTCATCTAATAAGTTTTATAGGATTAAGATAAGAATAAATCCAATTTTAAGCATAAAAACTAAATATTTCTAAAGGTAGTTTTTCTGCCTTTTGATGGAGAATCTATTTTAAATATACATGTTGACAATTTTATAAGTTTTATTTAACAAAATAAATTTTATTTTTGAAAGATTAATGTCAAAATTATCTTAGGGTAAAAAAATATTTATCGAAGAAGTTTCATTTTTTAGGAATAGTGAAAAATAATAAATTTTAATTAAAAAATCTTTTTTGTCTAATTTATTTATATAGTAAAATTATTTTTTAAATTTCTTTTCATGAATAATTAGTTAAATAATACATAAATAAATACAATTTTGGTCATTGGAATCAATTTCACCATGAAATTGGATATCAAAATACTTAAAACTTTTGAACCTTTCACTTTAAAAACCCACTTTTTCATTGTGTTTGTGGGATTAATTTTCAATATAATTTTTAGAATTATATGAAGTGAATTTTTTAAAATAAAATCCATATTTTTAATCAGAAGGAAAAAAAGTAGGTATTGTGTTCATTATTATTTTTATACATAAAAAATACACTATGGTAAAAAAATTATTTATCACAGTATAGGTAAAATAATTAGGAGGGTTAATATTAAAAGGTAAAGGATTAAAATACCTAGAATCTACAAAATTAAGTGTGTTTTGAGGTATTTATTGAACATAACCAAAATCCCAAATTAATTATCAATATTATTCTTTTAAAATAATTCCACCTCAATGTGGTTGGTTTAAATCTAAAATAATCATTATTTTAATCACTTAAACCCACCTATCCTCATGTAAAAATACCACCCATCACCACCTCATTTCTTCCAAAAATTATTGAGGCTCCTAAAGTATCTATCCAAACTACTAATCTTAAATATCCCCATGTCCAAGTTCTGATGGTATCACCAAAAGACCAAATCCAAGGTCCTCAAGGGGTTCTCAAACGATGTTATATACAAGAAAGAATTTTCTCACAACACCTATCTTATTTTATTCTCATATTCTAATTCCTCCTAATCTATTTTATCCATTAAGGAATAAAAATTCCAAAATAATTTAAAAACTAGAATTTTAATTTTATAATGGAATATTTTTATCCGTCTCTTTTATTACCTCCTCTTATTCATAGAAATGAAACTGTTGTCTAAATTATTCTATTTAATCGCCTCCATGATTAATTATTTTGTTCATTTTTCATTAATGTCTTTTTGGATGGTCATAAAAGTATTATTATAGTTAAATAATTTTTTAATAGGTATATTATATCTTATATTGTGTTATGGAACTAATATATACTCATAATATTAAATAAGACAAAACTAGTTTGTGTGTTCTTAAAAACCGAAAAAATAAATTAAACATTTTTCATTAACGTTTTATCTAATTAACCATCCTCATATAAGAAATAAAAATGATATATGTGACCATTATTAATTATTTAATTCAATTAATAATATTTCATTACACTTATGCTGTTGTAATCCTATTTTATAAGAACATACATAATTTCACACAAATGAACTGATCCTGAAACCACAAAACGAATACACCAAAAACCATGAAAATAATGAAATATTATTAATCAATGGGTCATAAGATGTTTTAAAATAATCTTATATGTTATTATAAGTATTAATATTTTTATTTAATGCACTAATAACATTATTTAAACCATAATAAATGAGATTAATGAACACTATGCTAAAGGGAAGAGTGAGGTAATTGTTTTCTCATATCACTTTTACTTCAGTGAGATATATGACTTATTCAACACTTGTTCCCTATTTTTAGTGTATGTAATACTATTTTGATATATTATATCATTAATATCTTTATCTTAATGGTATAAAAATGTTTTAATGTGTTATGGGAAACTTTTATATAAAATCCTCTTTTCAAACTGATTATTCGAAATATAATAAATGCTTTGGAAGTACATACACAGGTGGGGCCCATTTATAGATAACCCCTCAAGGAATCGTTAGTCTCGTGAGATGAAAATTTTGGCCAAATTAAATGGTTTTTTACTCACAATGATTATACAGTCTTGTGAAAGGCCTTAACCGTAGATGTACCATGATTACTGAGATCATGGTGTCCAAATTATTAAGTATTTATTTCATTCAGCTTTAAATTATTATTATCTAGGATAATTTCACTATGAAAAATCATTGGATGAATTTTCCTTATAATTTTATTAATTACATGGAATGTTCTTTTAGTAATTTAATATTATATATTGATTATGATCATTTTTTTGTTCTTGTTTCCACTATATTTAACCCTCACTGACAATTTGAGATCACCCATTATTATATTTAATTTTACCAATGTGTCCAAGTAGTTTATTATGATTGATAGGAAGGGTTATGATAAAGGGAATAATGGTGTTCTCAAAGAAGATATTTTTTTTATTTCAATAATGTAATTTAATTTTCATATATGTATCTAGTGTACCAAGACTACTAAATTATTCTGTCCTTTGGGATGAGATTTCTTGTTTCTTATGCCAATGTAATAAACTAAGGAACCAGATCTAGAATACTAGATTCTTGGTAGTTATATTTTTCATCAAAAAAATTTCATTTGAAACCATGGGAACTAGATTTAGGAAAATGTATATTAGGAAACATAACTCTGAGATTTACATTATGGATAAGCATAGAAGAAAATTTCAAAGAAATCATGTTTGTAATTAAGAGATTATTTACACATAAATTTTTCAATTTATATTACGTATTTCACTAATTTTGGGATTATACATTATTTTTCATAATAATATTATTTAATCTAGTGAATGTTATCATTTATAAATGGTTCCTAGAGGAAATAATGTATCCTCACCAATGCACGTAATTTGAAGAGTAAGAATGATAAAAACTTTTCTTTATTGAATAAAATATTTCAAAGGGAAGTAGTATTCCAAATATTATCTTTATATGAGAACATATTACCAAATTTAAACAATAAAAGGAAATAATTATCTAAGACAAATGACTTTATGGGAATGTAAAATAAGAAGATAACAATGGATAAAGAGATGGTTAATGGAAAAAATGGGATGACGTTTTTTCCCACTTCTGATACTTTTGGGAAAAAATGCCATGGTAAGTGATTGAAGGGATTAATAATTTTTTATAACTGAAAATATAATGGTAACTAGGAAAATAAATGAAAATAGAAGAAACTAAATATTGATATTTAGTTTTTAATTACAGTAAAATGTAAAAATATAAAAATAAATTCTACAGGAATCAAGATTATAATCCTCAAAAGAAGCTAAGGGGTTGAGGTCAATCATATGCTATTGATATAGATGAAGTTGAATGACTAATTTTATACTATATTTGGATCTATAAATAATGTTGAAAAGATTTTTTATTAATGATAACTTGGTTATAATGTAATTTTATTGTAATAATTTTTCATTAAGGGTTTAAAAGTGTATTTTGAATAGTACCAATGATCAATGATTCTGTGGAAAGTGGATTTTCATGGAAACCACATGTTTTAGGTAATAATAACCCCCAATATGGTTCCAATGTTGACATAATGATGTCAGGATGATTTATATGGATAATGTAAATTGGATAGTACTAAATACCTTGTAACTGATTAATGATTTTAAGATTATGCATTCATTGATAGAGTTAAGAACAATTGTGGATTTAAGGAATACATCTAATAATATGTGTTTTATACTAGTAATAAAGAGGAATTAATGTTTTCAATAAGGTTTTATTTTAATTAAAGTTATTACCATGTTTAATAATAATACATGATGAAGTTTTTGACATGTTTAGTATGTGATGGTTTTGGGAAACATTATGTTGCTTGAGAGAATAATGATAAGTTGATTTTTGAAATTTAAGGACTATATTTTGAATGTTCTGAATTTTAATCATTTAGATGGTTCATAAGGGTAAGAATTTATTAGATTGATTATGTTGAAATTTAGATGAGGTTTAAAGATTAATTTCTCTATGCATATTGGATAACTTATGCCAAACATATTGGTTTTTGGAAAATAATTGATATTGGAAGAACATATTTTCTCTCTTTATGGATCTTATAATCTGTTAAAAGTGAATTTATTGCTTCACACATAAAAATAATAATTTTTTGATATTAATTTATTGGAAAAAGGGAAAACATTACTATGGACTTTGTCACTAATTTACCAAAGACTCCAAGAAAAAATGATTCCTTATGAGAATTCAAAATGAAATGTAGGAGATGACATTTTAGGATAAAACACTTCATTAATGATGAATATATTAAGATTATTTTTTAAATTTTGTAAGGACTGTGTTAATATAGTTTTTTAGAAAATGAGATACTGCAGTTCGGACAATAACCCGTCACATCTAGCAAGGACGCAACATTTGAACCCAAAATGAAAGGGCCACAATGGTTGTGTCACCTACCACTATCCTATGTGATGTCCTAGTTAGTACAAAATAGTTCTGTTTATTTAATTATTATGAAAGATAAATTATACGTTTATTTTTAGAACCCTATATGATTATGATAAATAGAATATTTTATAATTTTATTAATGACTAAATATTTAAATTCTATTCAGGTGAAAAGATGAGTTTTTGGTTGAGTTGTTTTAAAAGATAAAGTTTTACCTATAAAGTAAGTATAATACCCTATGTTCTTACTCTTGGAATTAAAATTATTCCTCAACTATTGAAATATTATTTTCAAATAAAATCATTTCTCATTTAATCTTCTTTCCAAGAAATCAATGTCCTCTTTAACCTATCATAGATTTATGGTTTTGTGATGGTAGACGTTCTGATGACCATGTTATCTACCACTCTCCATTAGAACATAATAGTTTTATTTATCTTCTATGTTCTTTTTTTCACTTCGCACAAATGTTATCATATTCTAAAGACTAATTTTGTGATAAAATTTTCATTTCCCTTTCCCACTTATTAAGGATATTTTTCTTAACCATATTTACATTGTGGGTTTTTCATAATATAATTTTCAAGTATAAACCTTTGATTTTCAAAATGAAATTTCAAATTTTTAAGGAATAAATTTATTGAAGCGAGGTAGAATAAAACTACCCAAGATTTTATGGTATGTATCTTCTAAAATAAATTCAATTTATTTGATAACTTATGTTACATAGAACACCGACGTTAAACAAACTATTAAAATATAATTATTTAATTGTAAAAGATATTACCTAGCCATAGAAATGGTGGGAATGAATTAGATAAAGTAAATTATGAAAATATAGTTTACACATGTTTATAAAATGAGTTCATTGGTTACTAATTAATTATAAATAAAAGTAAAATCGAATTGTATATAAAGGATGTTTTTTTATAAAAAAAATCTATACCTACAATTATATTTTATCTTACTAAGTTTAATTAATAGTGACAAACTAATATTATATGCAAATTCTGAAATCAAATTTCAATAGTTTTTATTCTTTTATCAGAGATTTTACACATTTTTTACAATGTTTTAGTAATTTATGGTAAATTTTGAATGTAGAATGAAAATTTGATTAAATGATTAAAAGAAGGTTCATTTTTTAAATTTTATTTTTATATACTAATTTTTTATTAATCTCAAATTTTTTTGAACTCTTTTTATGAATATTTCCCTAAATATTTTACAGGCCCTTTTAAAGCCCTCAACCCAGCCAACAAGCCACATATCTATGACTAGAGAGGTCAATCGACCATGAATAATCCTAGGTATAGCCCATAAGGGTTGTCATGGGAACGAGGGATAAAATACTGTGCTAGTGGGCCACGGGAAGTTTTAACTCTTTTATCAGTGAATTTACACATTTTTTGAAATATTTTAGTAATTTTTGGTAAATTTAAAATGTATAATGAAAATGTGATTAGATGATTAAAAGAAGGTTAATTTTTTAATTTTTATTTTTATCTTTGAAATTTTTATTAATCTCAAGATTTTTTGAACTCTTTTTATGAATTTTTCCCTAAAAATTTTCTAGGCCCTTTGAAAACCCTCAACCCAGCCAACAAGACACATAGCTACGACTAGATAGGTCGACTGGCTATGTATAAGCCTAGTGTGTATGGTGGTGTGTCATCCAATATCCCACCCTAGTGAGAGACTCTTACCAATATAGGCTGAATTGATGAATATAAGTGCTCACCATTTCTTATAGTGATTCGATGTGGGATCACTTCTCCAACATGCTCCTCCACACACCGCCATGATCCATAGCATTCCACCATGCTCTGCCCAACTCTTTCTCACTCCACCATAGTACTAAAACTACCACTCAACCCTACTGACCTACCTTAAATCTCCATATCTTCCACCATCCTCCACCCTCGTCCTTGCCTGTTGCCTCTAGTATCACTTATGGACCACCAGGGAATTCCATGGCCACCCCTACTATCATCACTCTTCCACGGCACAGCCTCCTGGTGTACCCCCACCACTACTCTTTACCGATAAACCACCATCAGATCCACCAAAAAGCTTTAGGTTGAGATCCCCTTGGTATGTCATCACCTATAGTGTACCAAAACAACACTTTCACCACCAAAGCCCCACTATAGCACCACCCCCTGGCATTGACTGTGACCTCTGTAGCTCAAGTTCAACCAGAGAACCTTCTCAACTACCACAATATTCCTCCATGTAGCTCACCTCCACTACTAATGACCCATGAAACCCATTTCTGAATCTCCTATGGACACTATAAAGCCTATAAGAGAAGTGGTCTCCCACTGCTCCTCATCGCGTTCTCTTCCTCTAAAGAAAACCACAACTCACCTCTTACTGTCGTGCAAGCTCGGGGACCAATATTCATGAAGATTATTCCACCAAGGCCTCGACATCCCAAGCCACGTATAATGCTTCCCGAATATGTAATGGTCTACAACACAAATCATGATCACCTAAAATATCTTTGGGATTCATATTTCTGTATTAATTAAGCAATATTAAGACCCTCATGGATCTAGGGGGAACCAACAAAGACCATGGGTGATCCCCACCAAAGAGGGAGGTTGAGCCTCTCCTTAACTACTTATATAAATTAGGTGTTTCCTCCTTGGCATGCATTGACTCAACACCCCCAAAGGCGGGATCCCACCTGAGGAGGTTGAGATGCGCTGCACTGTTCTCTTCCCCATTCTTATTCTTCTTTATTTTTATTTTTCTTTTATTTATTTTAGTTTTATTTTTATTTTAAATTGTAATTTAAATTCAATCATTGTTTTAAGTAAATAATTGTATGCATGTTTTTATATTTTGTGTTTATACACCCAATTTATCCATTGTTATGCCTCTTTTATTCTTCTTACTTCATTTTTATTCTTAATAATAATTAATTTTATTATTATTATTATTATTATCATTATTATTATTAATTTTATATTTATCATTATAATTAATTCTATTATTCTTTTAACATTTTTTTATTTAATTTCATTATCTCATTTTATTTTATTTTTTCTCCTTTCTCTCTCACTCTCATCCCAATTCTATTTTATTTTCTTGTTTTATTTTTCCTTATCCACCATTCTTCTTTTCATTCTTATTCGTATTCTTTCATTTATTTTATTTTATTATTCTCTTATTTATATGCACCATTGTGATCTATTTCCCTTGGAAATGAGGGTATAACCTCAAGTCTTGACCTAGGGGAGGTCATGGTGTTCTTGAATTTTTCATAATGCTTATTCAATGTTTTTGGTAGATTTGAGTAGCATGAATGGGTGAGGCCATTATACCTAATGTGTTGACTCCCCCCCAAATGTCATATAACTCACTCTATTCATATTCTTTTATTGAATCTATTTGTTCATCTCTCAATTTTTTAGTTCGTCACACAATGTAATTGAACTAATAAATTGATGAAAATAAATCTATTGAGTTAGATCCTAGAAGATGGCATATCCTAGGCCAAGGAGTGACATCAACTAAGATTAAAGGAAGAGGTGAAATTGAGATTTCTTAAGCATTTAATGATTTATAATATTTATTAATAAAATAATAGTTTTCCAAACATGGGATTTAATGTTTTTATTATCAAACTAAAATAAAAAATATAAAGGATAATAATGATGGAATCCAAAACAGACCACAAAACTAAGTCCTTTATTTCTTTAACACATTTTGTTTTGATTTTCTTAGTTGTATAAGTTAGAATTTCCATTTTTTCATGTCACTAAACAAAAAATTAAAAAAAAATATTTATTACTGTTTTCATAAGATATTAAAAACAATAGAAACAATTATTTTATGATATTTATACAAATTGAGTGAACCAAACTGAAAATCTCCCCAAATGAGATGTCCCTGGTTAGCCTCTATGCAATATTATGGAAAATAATATTTATTTTTACATACCCCATGATAGGAATGAATAAAATAGAAATTAATGAAAAATATTAATGAAATGTATAAATTATATATTCAATAAAATGTTTTTAAATTCATCTAAAATGTTTTATATGCATAAGATAAGAATAAATCCAATTTTCTGCATGAAATCCATATATTTCTAAAGAATGTTTTTTTAGTTTTTGATGGAGCACCTATTTTAAATATAAATTTTTACACTTTTTTTAGTTTTATTTCAAAAAATAAATTTAATTTTTGATATTTTAATGTGAAAATTACCTTATGGTAACTTTGTTTTATTTTTTGGAGAAGTTTCATTTTTTGAAGAATAGTGAAAAATAAAAATTTTAATTTAAAACAAATTTTTCATATAATTTTTTATATAGTTAAATTGAATATTTAATTTTTTTTAAAGTATAATTAATCAAATTATATAAAAATAATACCATTTTAGGTCATTTGAATCAATTTTACATTGAAATTGGATTTAAAAACATTTCAATCTTTTGAAATTATAACATTTAAAACCCTCTTTTTCATTGTGTCTATTGGATTAATATTAAATATAATTTTCCTAATTTAGTGAATTTATTTTGGTAAAATTAAATCCATATTTGGAATCATAAGGTCCAAATTTGGTTTTATGTTCATTTTCATTTATATACATAAAAAGGTTAAAGTGGTAAAAAAATATTTATTGCAGTATAAGTAAAATAATAAAAAGGGTTAAAGTTGAAAAGTAATGTCTTAAAATATATAAAAACTAAGAAATTAATTTTTATATTGGGGATTTTATAGACCCTAAACATCTTAAAACACATTAATTTACCATATAATTCATTTAAATTAATACTAAAATAGTTTGGTTGGATTTAAATATAAAACAATCAATATTTTAATCACTTAAATCCACTTATCCTCAAATATAAATACCACCCCTCACTACACATTTTTGACCCACAAGCAATGAGACTCCCAAAATTTCTTCCTAAAAATATCCTCCTCACTCTCCCCACATCCATGTGTTTTTTTGGACACCAAGAGAAAAAATCCAAGGTCCTCAGGGGGTCCTCCAAGGAGGTGATACTCAAGAGGTAATTTTCTCAAAACACCTCTCCTATTTTCTTTTCTTCAAATAAATTATCCATATATATTTCATCCATAAAGTAATAATAATTATAGAATCATGTATATACTTGAATTTTAAGTTCTTAATGTAATATCATATATCCATCCCTTTTATTACTTCCTTTAATTCAAAGTTATAAAACTATTGTCCAAATTATGTAAGTTAATCTCCTCTATGAATAATGATTTTGTTCATTTTCCATTTCCACCTTTTTAGATGGTCATCAAAGTATTAGTATGGTTAAATTATATTTTTTTAATTATATTATATCCTAATTCATGTTCTATAACTAATATATACTCAAAATAGTAAATAAAATGAAACTAGTTCATGATGTTTGGAAAGACAACCAAAATAAATTAAGAATTTATCATTAATGTTTTATCTAATAAATCATCATCATGTAAGTAATAATAGTTATATATGGGACCATTATTACTAATTTTAGTTCATTAATACTATTACATTCCACTTTGGGTGTTTTAATCTCATTTCACAAGAACATCCAAAATTTTACACAAATGAACCTATCATGAAACCAGGAAACTAATGCACCTAAAACCATGAAATAATGAAATATTATTAATGAATGGGTAATAAGAAGTTATTAAATCATCCCATAAGGTAATATAAATATAAATATTTTTTTAATGAGTTAATGAAATTATTTAAACAATTTTACAAAAGTTTAAATAACTCTACACTAAAGGGAAGTGTGAGGTATGAGTTTTCTCATATCACTTTTACTTCTATGATATATATAACTTATTCAAAAATTATTTAATATTTTTCGTTCTTGTAAATCAATTTTGTTATTTCATATAATTAATATCATTTTCTTCATGGTATTAAAATTTTTCAAAGTGTTATGTGACACTGTGATTTAAAAATATCTTTCTAAATCAATTATTCAATAAATAATGAATGATTTGGACATGCAGACATAGGTGGGTCTCAGTTATAAATATCCCATCAATGCATTAATATTCTCATGAGATTAAAATTTTGGCCAAATGAAATGGGTTTTTATCCATAATTATTAAACCATATGGTGAAATTTCTTGATGGTAGAAGTACCATGATGCCTGATATCATAGAATCAAAATTATTAAGAATTTATTTTGTTTAGATTTCAGTTATTATTATACAGGAGGTTTTCACTATGAAAAAATATATGAATGGGTTATGATTTCATGGCCAATAGAATAATTTTATCATATGATGCGGTAGAAAATGGACCATAGTGTTTCATACCTCCCTTGGATGTAGTTAAAGAGAACAGGGGAATCAATTTCAACCACCAAGGGGTAATGTTGTAGGATCAGTGCACCCCCACCCCATTAAGCATAGCTTTAGCTTTTTTCATAAGAGAATTAAATTTTCCATATAAACCACTGAAAGGAATAATCATATAACCATTTTTATCATGAAAAAACCTCCCCTCTCATAATGTCTAGGATACATGATCCATCACAGTTGATCTTGAAATCATAAATTGGAGCACTCCACCATACCCATCTTCCTAAAGATGCCACTATTTTTGGTTTAGAACCAAACCCACTTCCATTCAAAATAACCCTCATAGAGTGATCATTTTCCAATGTCTTAATACATAACCAAACATCATAGTCAAACACCTAGAATGTGTTTTTATGGAAAAACCGGATCTTGAGAAACCTTCCACCCCTAAATTATTCCTAGAATTCCATATACACTAATAACATAATGAAATCATATTTTCTCTCACCTTTAATTTAAAGATACTATTATAACCCCTAAATCCATTACTATAAGAGTAAATAACCATTTCCTTTATCAAACTCAATTAGAATGAGGCTCCCAAAGGCACACCACATAGCTCTATCCTAATCGATATCAAATAACAAATGATTGAGAGATTGTTATTTGGAGACACAACAACAGAATCACTTTGGAACAAAATAAATACCATTATGTTAGATTAAATAATTTTTAGAAATATCCCAATTCCTTATACAACAAACCATGAAGAATTAATTAATCGTAATATCTTCATAGTAGACAAGTTTTCCCATTATCACCTCAGGGTACACCTGGAGGGAAATGTGATATGCCTTGGACAAGAACCCACCTAATTAAGTGCTAATGAAAAAAATATTATCCATGTTATGGGAAAGTTGGATCTTATTGAATACCTCACTTTGTTTTATATTGAGAATATCCTTAAGTAAAAAATAGGAAAAAAAATGTGTTAGTAAAGGTGATATCAGGAATGGGGTAGGCCAAAAAAACCCAGGGGGACTTCAACCTTGTTATGATTCTAGAAAATTAAGTTTCTACCTCAAAAAATCTACCTCGACCACTATTGGAGATTTGGTAAGTTTCCATAAAACACTTTCCATAGGGTAGAGACTGACCCTTTAATGTTGAAAAAATAATCCACAGACTTTCCCATTATAAAATGATCCCACAAAGACCGACCTTCCCAAACCTCCCAAGCCAATTTTTTTTGAAGGATAGTCCTAGTCTCTTATACATTCCTTAGACCAATAACCCCATAGTCCACTATCTTATCCATTAGGGACCAGGATTCCCAATGATAAAGACCTTATATGATAGAGTCCCAAATAATTGAAAATAAGACTTTTTCAGGGTTTTAATCCACCGATATTGGAACTTTATGAACCAAAAATCATGCATTATAATGGAGGTAATAACTCAATTAACCAATGTCATACAACCCCTGATAGATAAGAAAAAGATCATCCAGCTAACAATGCAGGTTTTGGTCCTCAAAACTAGGCTCTTATAGTTCTGAATGTTAAGTCCCCCTAGAGAAATCAAATCCCCAAGGTAATCCAAAAGAAAGGATTTTCTATTAATTATTATCATTTCCTCAATAATTTTAGATAGACACCCCAGACTTTATTTTGAAAAATAAATTCTCATATTTTTATAATTAATACATTTACCACTCCACTTTCATTATTACTTCAAAACATTAATAGCACCTTGTATAGATCTCCTATTACTTTAAATGAAAATCAAGATTTCATCAAAAAAGGAGATGGGACAAACCATTAATGTGACTTATTCAAATAAATAAAATGATACTTCTATCATTGATAAAATTGGAAATAAATTTGTTGAATGTTTCTTGATAAAAAATTAATATTATTGGAGATATGGATCATCCAATCCTATTCCACATACTTATTTGAAAAAATTGCACCTCTTTCTCATGAAATTCACCAAGAACCAAGATGGTTTTAAACATCTAAAGAAGAGATCAGATACCCATGTTGAAAACCATATACAATCCATCACCTTCAGGATGAATCCTCATTAATGAATGTCATTATCCTTGTCCATTTATATTTTTATAGAAATGTTAGAACCCTAAGCCTTCCTATTAATGTAACATATAATCTCTTGAGTGAGGGAAATGGTATTTTGGGTGTTCCTCCCTATAAAAATTCCATTTTGTTTCTCTAAGATCCACCCTAGTAGATGGTCTGACAACCTCTTATTAAGTCACACAATCAAGAAACTTTTAAGAAAATTTGAACATATTAATGGGACTACAGTACTTAATGTATGTAAGATCCTAAAAATTTGGAATAAAAATGATTGTTTTTGTGTAGGCCTCTTAATGAATATTTCCCCCATAAAAAAGGCCTGAAATATTTCTAGAAGATCATTTTTTCAAGGTCCCAGGAAGCCACATAAAAAGAACCCAAAAATTTATCTTTCCCTAGAGAGATTTCCTAATTGAGTGAGTTCACAAAATCTTAAACCTCCAGCTCATATTAAATTTCTACAATACCTTGGTTGATAGCCTCAGACACCACATATGTTGTAGCATCACATATAATAGAACAACATCTTGGGTAACCCTCATGCATGGTTGGGTTGGTACCTGCAAATAAGGATTTAAAATGATTATCCAACATACCTATAATAATAGAAAAATCATTAGTGAAATAACCATCCTCTATGTGAATATTAGGTAGCAATACTCTCTTATTTTATTTAATAAAATCCTACAAGAAGGTTATGTTTCTTTCACAGTCCTTGAAAAAGGTCTTCCTAGATTTCTCTAGATCCAACCTCTCTTATTACATTAGAATTTATGATAGAATATTCTTCTTATCAATGATCTCATAAAGAATATCCAAATTCAAACTATATTCCAGACAATAATTTTCCTGTTCAATATCATGTTTCATATAATCCATCTTAGGGAAACTCGAAGGACAGTTTTTGGACAAAATATTAAGATCACCTTTCAGAATCATATGTATTTGGGAAATCCAAGACAAGAATGATCTTTCATGGGTTTATTCAAGGATGTATGAACCATTGAAAGATAATACATATCTAATGACTATATCTTGGAGAAAAATAATCTATTCCCATATTCATCATTAGAAAATAGGATCACTGTAAGTGAAGAATGATCACACAATGCACACACCAGGGAAGTATCCCTTGAACTATGATATGAAGAAGTTTCTAAGAGGTTGGACTAAAAATGATCAAACTGACACAACATCCTATGGGAACCCTTTTGATTATTACACTAAGTAGACATGTCTCCTGATAAACCCAAATATAAAAAGATCATCATATCCATGAAATACATAAAATATTGCATATCATTCCAATGAAAAACCCTCCAACATTTTTTTCTGAAGGTTCTATAATAACATTGAAGTCAATAATGATTAGTCAAGCTGTATTATTGGGATAAATGACTTCTACATTATGCAATAGTTGATCTCTTAGCCTTCATTTTCACTTGGAATATGCAATATAAATAAAACACCTATAAATCTCAAGGAAACATTTCACCATAATATCCTTTTAATAAGTGATTAATAGATCAACCGAGATAGGATTCCACTAAAAACACAAATTTGGTTATTCAATGGATCACCTAAAAGATATAATGGAACCCAAACCAATGATCAAATCCATTAATCTTGGAAGGATATTTTTTTGTGATTTAACATAGTGAAAATGGAATACTTAATCTTAAAGCATTCACTGGACGTGAATTCAGATTTCAACTGAGCTCCAAGGCCATAAGAATTATAAACAATGAAAAACATCATTGAAAAAGAATGTGTCAGTTTTTCCCCCACATTTGGCACCACTTTTGTACTAATGATGAGGGAAATAAAACCCTCACTTGGAACGAGATTGAGTAAAAAATCCAATAGGAAGTGGGATATGAGTGGGATAAGGGAGAACATCATCTGATGGAACTTACGATAATACATTGAAAGATTTAAAAAAGTATGAATCATAGATATGGCTAGAGGTTATGGATCACAAAAGTAAGATGACTTGGAGGCCACTGTCTGGTCAATAGATAACATACTGATTTATTCCTCAAATAAATAATCTCACCTCTTAAAAATAATAGAACCATTTAGATGGAAATAAAGGTCTAGAGATCCAAAGGATACTGTCACTAAGCCACTAAATTGGTATCTGTCATAGATCACTAGAATGAGGGGTCCCCTTACCAGTAAGGTCAAGAAGAATACATGGATTAAAAGAAACCATCTCTATGACTGTATTCATCCTTAAAGGTATAGGATGATATACATGGGAAGAAAACCCATAAATAGGAAGATAACCCTACAAGAAGAAATTTGAATACATGGAAGCACCATCATTGATTACTGACAACACAAATGTGGGGGTGGCTGTATGGGTAGGGTCAAAAGTTGAGGGGGGATTTGGCCCACCGATGTTCGAGGAAGCCATATTTGAGTTTTATCCAATATTTTCCCACTATAATCTATATGTTGAAACTAGGTGGTTGTGTATGTGACACCACAATATGAACCAGGGAGTTTTGTGATAAAAAAATATTTCCCCCACTTTAAAAACAAACCTGAATCTAGAGAAAAAGCTATAACAGGAGCATGTGGTAGATTTCCATTATGATACATATCTGGGAAACCAATGTCTCATGGAGCATCATAGATAAATCATCATCATAGAGGAACTCCCCTAAGGAGTCTCAAATCCATCATAGATTTGAGGATTTTATGAAAGGAAGAGGAAACTTAGGAGGAATGACCCAAACTACTGCCATGGGGGATTCACACCCTGGGTGGTCCTCCATGGACCCATGATGCATGTTAAACCACCAATTCACTAAAGTTATTGGGAAAGAAGACCAATCCTTAATTAAATACACCCTAAAGGTGAAAAAGATATATAACACATGCCGATTTAGTACCAAGATGGAAGCTAGAGTATCTAAAATCAAAGAGTCAATGAAAACCTGAAACATGGAGAGAGAATTCTTGTTCGCCGCAAATATCACCATAAGAGTCCATTGGTGAAGATCTATAGTTTCCACGAATGAAGTGTTCAAGATGGTAAGAACTATAGATCCCTCCAATGATTTTGATCTGACCTCCAAAACTATAATTTCAAGAAGTTTTAATAGTAGAGTTTGCTTATCCAATGGAGTCGGCTGAAGTAGGAAAACCTTCATGGAAGGAACAAATGATGCTACCACATACGGGCCTACCAAAAAAACACATAATAAGGGATAATAAGAACAATAATAACTACTGGAACTCGAATACACCTAATTTTAAGTCATATAGGATGTTTTCATCACTATAGGATCATCTATAGTCGAGGCAACGGTCGAAACAAATTCAAATTGTTAAGGCGCGTATTGAGCGTTCTCTTGTACCTCAGAAGGTAGATTCATATCATATTCCCTCTAAAAAACCTATGGATGAATTATAATTATCATTTTATTGATTATATGTCATGTGTGTTTAGTTATTTACCTTTTTATATTGATTATGTTCAATGATTCATTATTGATTGAACTGTACTTATCCTTTACTGAGTATTTTATCTCACTCCTTTTTTTATTTTCCCTAGGTTTCCATGAAGTTTATTATGATTGATATGCAAGTTTATGCTAAGAGTAATAATAGTGTTCGAAAATGAAATAATTTTTGAATTTTATGTCCAAAATTTAATTCGAATCAAAAATATGTATCTAGTTTACCAATATTACTAAACTATTCAGTCATTTGGGATCTAGTTTCTTGTATCTTATTCAAATTTAATAATGTAAGGAATCAGCATGAGCTACTTGAGTCGGATTCATTAAAATCATGTCAAAAAAATATTAAACAATATGGATCATCATGTCCAAAAATTTAATGAATAAAATGGATCATCATTATTAATATTTAAATAATCATTTTAGATAAATAATTCCAATACTAATATAAAAAACATGGATCTTCATGTCCAATAATAATAAATTTACATATAGAGTAATTCCATATTTGATAATTCAAATAACCAATTTTTAATTTTAGGTCTGATAATTCAATAAAAAATATGGAACATCATGTCCAATAATAATCACTCAAACAATATGGTACACCTTGTCCCCTATTGTGTGACCATATATAAATAATTAATTTTTCCATTGAAAAAATCTATGCCAAATCACAATTACCATTATTGATTTATTATGTACTCATTTCACATATGAGTGATAATTGTCAAACATTTCATTTAATTTTTTTGATATATTCCATGAGTAATTCCATTCCCATAAACAATTAATTTATTTATTTAGTTATTTCTTTCTAAGAAGAAAAGAAAAAAATAAGAAACTGTTTGGTTTCTTTAGAAAAACTTCCTTATGAAATTAAATTAATGGTTTATCACATACCAATAACTTCTATTTTATCCCAAGGATTAATTCATTATTTTATAGGGATAAAGTAATTAAACATTATCTATTTAAATTCAATCAATTCATTAATTATCATTTTATTGATTCTTATTTTATAATTCAACAAACCAAGCCTATGAGGTATTTTGATGAAATATATATAATATCCAACTAGGTTGAATAATTAAAAATTACCAAAGTGGGTTTCCAAGATAAGGTCACCAAACTTTGTCTATGTCAATGGGTCTATAAAGGGCCTAGGTAATTACCTAGATAGTTAATTTAACGTTTTTCATAATTTAGGAGCAATGCACAGAAATTCATATATGCTGAAAAATGAAAGTAGCTAATAAAAATCATGTTTTTAAGGGAAAGTACAAAGAACACATACCTCATTAATTAGTATCCATACTCATCCAATATCAAACATTAACTTGGGTAAAATGAAATAAAATCAAGGAATCAAACAAACACCCTGAAAATTGGGTATAGGAGATTTATTTCAAATAAAAACTAATATAGTGAGATAAAATAAGAAAAGAAGTATGAGGAATGATAGAAATACAAAAGATGATCCAAGTCAACCAATAATTATTGATTCCAAGACCAAATTACAAAGATACATAAAATAATATAAAGTAATCCAAATGGGAGCTCAAGCTACTATTGTGAATGGTATGTGAGGGGGATATGGGGAGGAAATTACCTTAAAGGCAATTGGGGAAAATAGACTTTTTCCCAATTTTATGAGGAACATGGTTAGGCTACAAGGGTATAAGAACCCTGCACCAACCATTTTTTCTTCTCTATCTTGAATCCCAACCCCACATGACCCATGAACATGGTCTAACAATCCATGTGAAGGACATTCCCTTGGAACTTTCTCAAGCCCCTATGCCTCATATGGTTGCATCACATGGTTAGATAAACCATGAGACTTCCCAAATAGTTCTTCACCATTTCACACGGTTCACTAGTGAAAACTCACTATTTAACCAATTTTTTCTCCTTTTTAAGATATATTACATAGTTATTCCTCTTGGTTAGCACTAAATGTCATCAAACCATTCACCCAATCTTATCTCTCTCAAAACTAAGATTTTGAACCCAAACACTACCAAGACATGTTAGGGATTCAAACACACCTCTTAGGCATTAAAACACATTTAAAAATACCATCCTAAATAGTTCAACCTCTCAAAATTCCATTCTGAATATTATTTTAATATTTTTCACATCCAATAAATGAAGGTTCAAATTCTTTTAGACATTATCAACTGGTTCAGAAACACGAGATCATTCATGATCATTTGAGTTTAAATGATTGAAAGTGAATGAATAAATAATATTATTTATATATTATTTATGATTATAATACCATTAATTGGATCAATTATTCTGGTTTTTTATAATTTAGTAATGGTTAACTATGTGAATATTTGTAAAATGTTTTTTAAAAAAAATACTTATTAGTCATGTTTCTATAAACAAATATGGGAGGAATGGGTCATGTTGAAGTCTTATATTTCATGAAATTATATTTTAGAGTGTTATAAGTGAGTGATAAAGTATAAATGTCACATATAATAATTTAATTCAGCTATTTAAATGTTTTTTTCATTAAACCTCATTAAGAAATAATGTTCTATTAAATTTCATTTAAGAAAAGTATAAAAAATATGTTATACCCTATAATTATAGGGGGTGGAATTTCGTTATTTTGAGTACTTATAATTTCTCTATTAATAACTATAGTGAGAAACGTGATTGAATAAGTTAATCTGATTGATTCCTCAATTTTAGATTAGGTTTGGGTTCTTTGGGTGTTCGCACTACTACAAAACTGGCCTTTAACAGGGCTTTATTTTTAGCTCTGATAAAGGGTACCCTTTATCAACACTTTATTTTTAGCGTTGATAAAGATTAATTTTATCAGTTTTGTTTTTGTGCTGATAATGGTCTGAATAAATAAAATGAAACAATTAAATTAATTAAAAATAAAAATGGATTTATTAAAAAAATATATATTTTTTAAATTAAATAATTATTGATAAAAATGACTAAACTGGTTATATATTATTAAATATTAAACATTTTATTAATTAGATAATTATGATAATTAGGTTAAAAATTAAATATATTGATATATATTAATACATATAAATATGAT
The DNA here is from genome assembly GCA_963277665.1 of Viscum album. Classification (NCBI taxonomy): domain Eukaryota; kingdom Viridiplantae; phylum Streptophyta; class Magnoliopsida; order Santalales; family Viscaceae; genus Viscum; species Viscum album. Next base: position 69,837,939 of record OY728156.1, on the reverse strand, counting down.
TTATATGTTACAAAATATTTATGCACTTTACATTAAATATTTATATATTTATTGATTAATGGTTTATAATTAAAAATTAATATGAATTAAAAATGATGATTAATTTCATAGTGTAATTGACATATAATTCAATGTTGTTTGATTTTTTAATTTAACATAGATCAAATGTGTGTTTTATTGATTTCACATATATGTAATTAATGTATTTTTATATACAATTCATACACACAAAACATATTCATTTTTTCAAAAAAAATAAAGTGTAATTATTTTTAATTTATTCAATTTCACTCATTTTTAACATATATGTACGCACTTAAAATTATATATTCATTAATGATGTTAAAAAATATTTGTAAAAAAATTATAAATAAATATATTTATAAATGTACATTTACTATATTTATACAGTTATGTATTAATAATTATAAATAAATAATTATATATATTTAAAAAATTATTAAATTTATACTAAATTTACTTAAATAATGAATATATTTACTATATTTATATTTATATTTATTTATTAAATATATATATATAATTATATAAATATATATAATGATATAAATAAAACATTAAGTGAATTCAAATAATTATAAATTAATAAAAAAATATATTTAAAAGGGAATATATTTACTATATATATATATTAAGTATATATATATTTATAGTTAAATTTTTTATTTATAATTATAATAATAAATCCTTTATTATCGCTTAAGTAATAAGCACTGATAAAATCATCTTGATCAGTACTCTTTTCACGCTGATTAAGATGAGGATTTATCAGTACTAAACAAAGAGATGGTAAAATTAATATTTATCAGCACTAAAACTTTGGCACTAAGAAAGATGAATTTTATCATCAATTTTTTAGCACTAATAAAGGCTTATATTTATTATCACTTATTTGTAAGCGCTGATAAAAGTGTCTCGGTCTATTTAAAAAAACCTAACCATTTGGGAACCCATCGCAGTATCAGAATATTTCTACAGAATCAACCCACTTTTGGTGATCCTCCTCGATTAATTGAAGCTCGAATCACACCACTCGATTACCTCCATTTTCTCAAACATATCATCTCACATACGGTGTTTGGTTATAGTTAGGGTTTCCGAATAGGGTCTCTAATTTTCCTCAACCTAGAGAGGGGGCCTTCCAATTTTTATTGTGTATTTTTCATTTTTTTTATTTCTTCTTTGACTGTGTCATTATTTGTGGTCATGTGCTTGTATAATATTTTTATTTTAGATTATGAATAGAATGATTTGTTTTTGATCCATTTTTTTATTGACTACCATGGTTTTGGTCTTTCTAAATTGTTGTTTTGAATCAATTTTCTTCTTTTTTTAATGTTACATATAAAGATATCACCATATCTTAAAGACCTATGGTTACCCTTAGATTCACCATCCATGTAGAATTTAATCCAACCTAAAAATGAAGGATTCTAAAAAATATCAATTTTACCAACAGGAGGAATGATGTTACAAGTAATACTAAGGCACCATGAAATAATGAAATATTAAATGGTGCTATGGAATTAGTCCCTTTAATTGCAATTTACTTCCCATAGAGTATAAATTATCCATGATAATGATGAATGGAGATTGAATTTGGTTTTAAATTTAAAAAATCATTTCAAATTCTCTAAATGATAAGTATTATTTCTTTCATAACTACCTAAAATTTGTTATATTTCTAATCAAACTTCTAAAATATATGCATCCTTCTCTTAATGGAATTTGGGAAATGATATTTATTTATAAAAACACCGTATATTAATCCTTTAGATACTTCATAGGGATATTCATCAAATAGTTTGATTGAAATTAAGTGTTGTGACCATCATAAGTGTATTGTACACATACTCTTCAATTTTATATTCATCATGGAATTTTTTTCATAACATGGATATCATGGGTTGTGGATTCATGTAATCTTCCACTACCAATATAAGTTTTATTCAATCCAAGGAAAAATATCATTTGTGTAATAGACTTTCAATGCATCAAATTATTTTTGATATTATATAAAAAGGATTAAATAATGTAATTTGTAACCCCAATCATGAGAAATAGTGTAAATTTTTTCAGTGGAATTAATTATTAATTAATATATGTTAAAAAATAATATAATCACGTAAAATGATATAAGAAATTTTAGTAGAATAAACAATTTTGTTTTTTTGGGTTTTAACATATCATATCTTTATATATGGATAATTATAATCTGTTATGTGATAAAATACATTCTTTTCAGGACTCAAAATAGAGAATCAAATCATGCTTATTATATCAATCAATATTTGAAAATATGGGTACTATTTAAAGCGAAATTATTCTTTTTTGTAAAGATATCATAAAATATAATATATAATCATGGATTATTAGTTTCCTTTCTGGGTACACCAATTATAAGGCATAATATAGATTTAAAATATATCATGTATTATGATATAATGTATATCATTAATTACATTTTTAGGAACAATATTATTTTTCTAATAACTATTTATAAAGATAATAATATAATTTATAATGTGATTATAAATTTTTTCAAAATTTATTTTTTCAAATTTAAATTACTTAAAATTATTATATAAATAAATTACTATTAAAGTATTTATAATTAGTTATTAACAGATAATGGAAAATTTAAAAAATACATTTCATTAATATTAATTAATAATACCAATGTACCCTTTTATATATTTTTAATGTCTTATTATTTTGATAGTGAATATATTAAGTGTATTTATTTATATATTGTATAAAATTAATATTTTATTAATCAAATAGGATGGATATGAACCAAAAATGGATGCATGTTAATTGTTTGACAAATTAATTTGAAGATGTATTTAAAGAGTTCATCAAGTTTTTCATAGAGCATGCAGACAAACATTCTAAAATAATTTTTCAATGTTTATGTTGTTGTTATTCAAGAAAAATAAGTATGGAAGAGTTGGAAGAACATTTTTTTCATAGAATAGACTAAAGCTATAAATTTTGGACTAAACACAAGGAAAAAATGAATTTTTACATCGATTGGGATGATACTACGATTTAGGAATTATTAGATATTAATACCTTTGTAAAAGATGATAGAGGTCACTTGGAAGAAATGAAAATGTCAATTGAATATGACCATCTTGATTGTCCAAAGTTGTTTGAGGAGTTAAATAGTTGTTCCAAGAAATCATTTTATACTGTTTTTACTAAATACACAAAAATTTTAGCTATATTGCAGTTACTTAATTTGAAAGCTGGCAGTAGATGGAGTGACACCGGCTTTACAGAACTACTTGGTCTTCTGAAAGATATGCTATGAGAAGAAAATGAATTACCATATCGAACATATGATGATAAATAAATGTTACGTTCAATGAGTATGATATCTAAAAAACAAGCATGTCCAAATTATTTTATATTGTTTTTCAAGGACAATGAATCGCTCCTAAAATCCCCTAAGTGTGGTGCAGATCAATATAAGAAAAATGAATCAATTCCTTCAAAATCTATAAGGTACTTTCCTATCATTTCATGGTTTATAAGACTATATGGATGTCAGGGAACACTCAAAAAATTAACATGGAATTCATATACAATAATTAAATATGGGAACCTATGTCATCCAGTAAATTCTCCTTAGTGGCAGAAAATTGATTTTGAGTTTCCTGAATTTATAGATGATCTGAGAAACGTTTTTCTTGTGTTATCTACAAATACAATAAATACTTTTGGTGAATAGAGTAGTAATAACAATACATGTCCCATCATGTTGGTAAATTTTAACTCTCTCCCATGTTTATTCATGAAGAAAAAATAAATTATGTTGTCTCTGATTATATCTGGACCAAAGAAACTCTGTAATGATATTGATGTCTATTTGGATCCATTAATCAAAGATATGAAATTGATGTGAGGTATAGGTTTTATAATGTATGATGCACATAGAAGTGAAGAATTCACATTGAGTTCCATGTTATATAGAATGATAAATGACATCCCCTATTATGTAAATTTATTAGACTATAGCATTGAAAGAATTTTGGGGTGTCCCATTTGTAAAAAACATGCATACTCAGTCTATTTGGAATATTCCTAGAAGATAGTATTTTAGGACATTGGAAATTTTTACCTCAATGACATAAATACTAATCCTGTATAACTTCATTATATGGGAATATCAAACAAGGTACAACATTATCTCCAGTAATGGTTGATCAACTGTACAAAAAAGTAAAAAATATTGACACAATTTTCTGTAAACCATTTTCAAAAAACCTTACAAAATCATGTTGGAAGAAGCGATCAATTTTATTTTAATTACCATATTGTAATTTTTTGTATGTCAATAATTATTTTTATGTCATGAATGTTGTAAAAATGTATTTGATAGTGTTATTGGAACAATAATAAATGTTCCTGTAAAAACAAAATATGGCATAAAGGGTAGGTTGTACTTGATTGAAATTGGGATAAGGGAAGATTTGGCATTAGTGAAGGGTAAAGGGTGGAATTTTCTTCCTCCAGCATCTTACACTCTATCCAGACAGGAAAAAATTACAATTTTTTCTTTTCCTTACTAGTGTAAGAGTTCCAAATGGGTATTCATCAAATATCAATAATGTCATTTCAATTTCTAATTTGAAGTTACAAGGACTAAAATCACATGATTGTAATTTTTTGATGCAAGATTTAATGCATATTGATTTCCATTTCATTCTACCACAAAATTTATGACATAAATTAACTAGACACTACTTCTTTTTAAAATCTATATACAATCAAGTTATAGACTCGGTGAATTTTCCCACCCTGAATAAAGAGATTTCAGTAATATTATCTGAATTAGATATGTTGTTCCCACCATCATTATTTGACATAATGGTCCACCTGATGTTTCACTTGGTCAAAGAAGTTCAACAACGGGGTCATATCTATTACAGATAGATGTGACCCATTGAATGGAATATGAATATTTTGAAAGGGTATGTTAAGAATCGAAGTCATCTAGAAGGTTGTATTTAAGAATGATATAATGTTGAAGAATCTATTGAATTTTGTACTAATTACCTATTATATGTTGAAATAATTTTTTCCCAAATTCTTGGAACACTGAATACCTTATGGGAGAAGGTATTTCTGAAAGATATTTTATTACAATTACATTGAAAAATTAGGAGAAATAACATATTTACATAAAACATAATAGTGAATATTTTGATCCATACATTTAATCCCACAAAGAAATCATTAGTGATTTGAATCCATCAAAGGTTGTAGGATAGATATCAAATACACATAATCAATAATTTATAAGATGGTTTAGAGATCAAATTTATAAGTAGTTATCTGAAAATCCATATTCAATTTTCGAAAAACATCAATGGATGGCCATAGGACCGAATGAAAAAGATATATCTTAAACTAGTTTTGAAATAAATAGTTATATGTTCTCTAAAAAATATCATGATAACTTTAGTATGATGCAAAATAATGGGGTTATGCTTATGGATAAATTTATTAACATACCTAGTTCTGAGTATAAAATCTAATTCATGAAAATATGTCATGTTTTGGCATTATCAGACAGATATATGAGTAGAATTGTACAACATTTCAAGAACCACTTTATTGTTTCAAATGGGTTAACAATATAAATGGAGGGAAAGTGGATGAAATGGTATTTTTGAATTTGAATTTTAATATGGAAGGGGGAAAAATGTTCTATTCATAATGGAATCACAAACAGTGAAATAATTTTATATCTCTGATCCAAAAAACAATAATTGGTCTATTGTCCTACTAGAGACTAAAATAATGTCGAGTGGGATGAAAACTCAATCAAGGATTACTCTTTCATTGGGACATCACTTTCAGTTCATATCGTTCCTAATATAGAAAATATCTTATTCATTAGATGGGACCATAAAGAGGGAATTTGGATTATATATAGAGGAACCAAACCCTTCAATCCTTTAAAAAATAAAGAGATTTCAATGAGAATGTAAAAGTTTTTTTTTAATATATTATATTCTTCCTCAAAATATTATATGTTCTCTAAATCATTAACATAATCTAAATTAACTATTTGAATACTTATGTAGACAATTTATTCTACACATGACGATGTTACCAATCCCTCATAAGAACAAACTATAACGAAGGAAACCCTTTAAAAATATTTATATGTAATGTTATGATATACTTTCTCTATTTTACCAAAAAATATATAATGGAACATTGATTTAATTATCATTATTCCATGTAGAGTTTGTTTATTTTTGAATATTTATGTCCTTATGTCATGCATTTTTAGGAATAGAAATAATGTTGTATCTTCTCAATCACATAGGTAATATTGATGTTTTTAGAGTAAAATCATTTTCCCTAGAATTAATGTATTGTTTCATATTTATTTTTAATCTATTTCTTTTTTTTATTACTCACATAATAATTGTTTTCTTATAGAGGTGGATTGTTTTGTTCACATTGGGGTTATCTTCCCATATTTCATTCTTTTCTGCACAAAAACATCCATATACATCTTCTCATTTAAAACCTTTTCACCCCTATAGTGTTTCATTTATAACTTTCCTTCAAGATCTTTTCACTGCCTTTGTAGGAAGAGCAATGATGTTTCCTCTTCTCAATGATATAGTTATTTTTTTCCGTATTAAAATCATTTTCCATAGAATTAATGTATTGTTTCTTATTTATTTTTAATTTATTAATTTTTAGTATTACTCATATAATAATTTTTATCTTATACATGTGTATTCTTTTGTTTGAGTTGGGGTGCTCTGTCCATCTTTCATGACTTTCTGCACCAAAACATCCATATAATTCTTCTCCTTAAAAACCTTTTCACCCCTATAGTGTTTCATTTTTCAATTTTCTTAAAGTTCTCCCCACTACCTTTGCATAGGAAGAGAAACGATGCTTCCTCTACTCAATAAAAGAGGTAATTTTGATTTTTTCACAGTAAAATCATTATCCATAGAATTAATGTGTTTTTTCATATTTGTGTTTAATTTATTTCTTTTTAGTATTACTCACATAATAATTTTTTTCTAATATAGGTGGATTGTTTTGATTGAGTTGGTTTTTTATATCCATATTCCCGGACTTTCTGCACCAAAACTTCAACAGAATTCTTCTCCCTCAAAACTTTTCACACCTATTGTTTTTGAGATTTATCACTTTCTTACAAGTTCCCTCCACTACTCAGTCAGAGATTTAATCATGATATTTTCATAGTAAAATCATTTTCCATAGAATTAATTTATTATTTCACATTTAATGTTTAATTTATTTATTTATAGTATTGCTCATAATAATTGTTTTCTTATACATTTAGATTCTTTTTTACTAGTAGAAGTGGTTTGATCGAAGCTGTTCATATAGTGTTGGAAGTTCAAAAAATAAATTTAATGGAATTAATGGTAACATTGATAGTTATAATTTTTCTGATAGTTTGGGATTTTTATGAATTATCCGCACCTCAATCCAACACGCGATGTGATTGGTTTGACTCCAAGTACATCCTTCTAATTAAAATTAACATTAATTACAATAAAAAAGACAGCAGACATACTCAAAACTGAGAAAAAAATTTAGGATTATTTTTATACTTTAAGAAAGTGATCTAAAAGTATGTTGTGATGTGTAGGAATCAGTCACACCTCAATCCAATACACGATATTCTTTAAATGACTCAATGTGTCTCTTATTAGTATAAAATTGACATTTTAGTTCAAAAAGTGTCACTCACTAAAAACCAAGAAAAATAATTTCAATTTTATTTATAATTTAGAATATAAATTCATAAATCATTTTTGATGTGTATGAATAATTCTCATGTCAAACTGATACATGATGTGATCCATATGATTAAAAGTGAATGTTTTATTTTTAATATTCCATTTTAGTAAAAAAGAAAAGTGATGCAATAAAAATTGAGCAAACACATTCAGATTGTTTTAATACTTTAGTGAAATAATTCATAAGTCAGTTGGAATTTTCAAGAATCATTTTAATATCAATCTGATGCACTGTGTGACCAGTATGACTCTAAGTGCATCTTTAATTAAAATTAACATCAATTACGGTAAAACAAAACATAATCAAAACTAAAAAAACACATTCATATTATTTTGATAAACCAAGAAAATTATCCATAATGATTTTATATGTGCATAAATCAACCGAACCTCAATTTGACACATGGTATGACTGGTGTGACTCAAAGTGTCTGTTATTAGTTTAAAATTGACATTTTAGTTCAAAAGGTCTCACTCATTAAAAACCAATCAAATGCACATGTATTTTCATGATAATTTAGGAAAACGATTCATCAGTCATTTTTAATGTGTAGTAATTAAAATCATGTCAAACGGATACATGATGTGATCGGAATGAGTCAAAATGTGTGTTTCTAGTTTAAAATTATATTTTAATAAAAAATGAAACTGACATATTCAAAACTGAGAAAACCCATTTTCATTGTTTGATACTTTATTAAAATTATTCATAAGTAATTTGATATGTATTGGAATCTCTTTCACATCAATTCAACCCATGGTGTGATAGGTATGACTAAAAGTGCATCTTTTTATTTAAAATCAATATCAATTTTAGTAAAATGGAAAACTAACCTACTCAAAACCAAGAAAACACATTCATACTGTTTATATAATTTGATAAAATAAAATATAAGTCATTTTTGACATGTAGGAATCATCTACACCTCAATCGGAAACATGATGTGCCCAGTATGACTCAAAGTGACTGTTATCATTTTAAAATTGACATTTTAGTTCAAAATGTTTCACTCTCTAAAAACCTATCAAACATTCTAAAATTTTCACCATAATTTATTAAAATGATTCATAAGTTATTTTTGATATGTAATAATTATATTAACATCAAACTGATACATGATGTGATCGGAATGAGTCAAAAATATGTGAGTTTAAAATGAAATTTTAGTAAAAAAGATAACTGACATACTAAAAAATGAGAAAACACATTCAAATTGTTTAAATAATTTAGTAAAATGATCTACAAGTCATTTGAGACGTTTTGGAATCAGGCTCAACTCAATTGTACACACGGTGTGACTAATATGACTCTAATTGCATCTTTTTATTTAAAATTGGCATCAATTTTAATAAAATTAACACTTTCTGTTAATTTATTTCTTTGTATTATTAATAAAATAATAATAGTTTTCTTATATAACTGAGTTATTTTTCTTGACAAGGGGGTTATTTTTTTGGAAATAGCATGAGTCAGATCATGATTTAAAGACAAAGGAAAATTCATGTTTTTGAATGTATGTAATAATTTGTATTTATGTAATTCTATAAACCAATGTTTGAAATTTCTATAATACAGTGTTTTTTATATTTGTGTTTTAAATTTCTTTTCATTTAAATTCTGTATTAGGACTTGTTTTTTGTTGATATCTAGTGTGTTTCTAGTGCTTTTGGTGCTGCGGTGTGTTGTTACAGCACATTATAGTAGTGATGTAGTGTGTTGTTACAGCACACTGTAGTATGGACCTTTATCGGTGCTGATAAAAGGTCCATTATCAGTGCTGATAAAAGAACTGATAAATGGTTCCTTTAGTAGTGCTGAATAAAATCACTAATGAATGGTTCTGTTATCACCCCTTTTAAAAGAGCTGATAAAGGTCCTATTTATCAATGTTTTTTAGCACCGAGAAATGGCCCCTTTATCAGTTCTTTTTCAGCATTGATAAAAGACTTGGTCTTTTAACTACAATCATGTAATTATCACTTTTATAGCACTGGTAAAGGCTTTTTCTATCACTGTTAAAGGAATGTTTTGTAGTAGTGTTATAAGGTAATCACAATGTACTCAATTGTCTAATTTTTGAACACAAATATTTTATAATGACAAAATATATTCTTTGAAACAATTGTGGATGATCTATAGGGTTCTTATCTTAGTTCAATAAAACTATTATTATTTTTTAATTAGAATATCACACCATTTTCATGCCATACCTCTAATGTATCAATATTTATTATTACATTTAATATCATCATTTTTAAATATTTCATAAATGACCTATTGAAAAATCTATGGGCTGATATTATAGACCTTTTGTTAAAATGAATATTCGAAAATTTTATTTTTAAAATATTAGTATTGAATGATGTAAGTTACTTGGATTACATCTTATTGTATTAGATATGAAATACAAATTTTATGTCGATAATTTTAATTGTATTTTATATTATTAAATTCAAGGGTGATGAGAGAGTCCCAATACTATATATGATTTAGGAATCAATGTTTATATGGACATGAATGGCTAAAAAAATTTAGAAATATCTAGCAGGGGAGGAGGATCCATGATTATCAGGAAACATTCATCAAGGTAGGGATTGGTTCTTTTATGAGTATCATGTGCAAGGAAAAAATATTTTTTAATAAAATTAATTAATACATTTATGAGTGGAACCTTCCCTAGACATCCCATGACCACCAACCTATGTATTATTAGGGGCCTGCAATCCAATAAAACTGTATAGATTAATTTTTATATTTTATTAATAAGGACGCTACATGTATTTCTACCCAAATTTTCTGACTGGACCCAATTTTGGATGATTCGGGCCCTATATGGCCTTCAAGGACCACCCATTCCCCTTTTGAGCTTATCAAACCACATTTAAATCATACAAAACTAGAAAAAAATCATTTAAATTTTATAAAATAAAATAATTTTTATTTTATTAAATATATTTGATGATCCATTAAATGTAGAAATTATGAATTCATAATGTTTTAATGTTACATTAATTCATTTAAAAACTCTTCAAGAAGAATTTTAACTTATATAATTTATATATGATAAGAATGTGTATTATAAATGATCAAGGGAATAGATAGACCTATGTTTTATTATTTAACAATTATTTATTTTTAATTATTAAAATTAATATTTTTTAGTGATAATTAATTATTGAATAATATTATTTGACATTATTTATATCATATCATCATCGTAAGTATTTTCAATGGCCTATATATCTATATTAAATTATTAAATGAGAATATTTAACCTATGTACCTCTCACATATCTATTAGTATACATGTGTAAATAACATGTATTTTATGAATAAATGGTTTAATGTTAGAAATAATGTAAATCTATGTGAGAGATAATATATTATAGATATGTGGATGTTTAAACTTTATTTAGTATACCACTCAAGGGGTTATCTAAAAGTATTATTTGATCCATCATCCACTTGATTGATAAATCAGTATTATATTAATCAAAATAAATTCATTATTTATTTATTTTTATCATACATGTTGAATATTTAAATGACTTTTTGGATAATATATAACCACATAGGATAGTTAATAAACATGTAAAGATAAAAATAAATAAAATTTTGAAGAATGATTTTATTTTGAGCATGGTAAATTTTTTGAAACTAATCACATAGTTTTATTACATTTCATGATAAATATAATTGGATTATATTTATAAAGAAAAATTATTAAAAAACCCCTATTAAATATTGATTTGATAACACCTTTGATTAGTTAAATTTGAATGAAATTATAGTTCAAGGTGGACATTAGACATAGTTCAATGTACCTCCTACTATTGGGTAGTTTAAATAATATTTTTCTATTCATTTAAATAAAACTGGAATCAAATCAATGACTATATTTATATTGGTTTAATTTTAGATGTAATTTATTAAAAATATCCATTTTTAGGATTTGTAGGATATTATCCTCTACTCAATAGATCAGCTATTTATATGATAACATAGTGATCTAGCCAAAATACCACCTTATATCTCTCTATATAGTGGTATAGCTATAACATGAACAATGAATATAGTTTTTGAGGATCCATTCACACTAAAATATTCAAGAAGTTAAATATTATGAATTAAAATATTTAGTGTTTCTATGAATTGAGTAAATTAGTGGGATAATTTTAAAACTAATAAATTATTAATGGCTATGTAATCTATAATCTATATTAATGTACTCATTTTATAGGTTTTATTTTGAAGAAAATTTCTTGTAATATCATATAACCTCTACTATAAATTTTGGATAATGTACATATATTCACCAACCAAAATTCCAACTATGGTATAGTCTCTTGTGCATAGAACTATGACATGAAAATAAATTTAGTGTCTGGATGTCCCTAATACTTAATGGGCCCCCATAGAAATTGATAGAGGGTGAAATAAGATACTATAAGATACACATGGATGATTAATTCATCATATACATCATTGGTTTATCATTACTTTCAAGTGAGTTATAAACAAAACATGAGGACATGGATGACTACAATATGTGTTCATATCTCAATGAATTGTATTAGTAGAATGTGTGGGGAAAAATTATTGAGATTATCAATACATTATATATGTGTATGATTAAAGATGTAATATATGGAAAAATTCATGTATGCAATATTAATATAAAAATTATTGATTAAAACCCATATTATTTTGTTTGAATGAAAATCAATCCATATATTTGATACTTTCATACTTATCAATTGGTTTCCCTGGTTTTTTTTAAACTATAAAGTGATTAGTATGCAGAATTTGAAGGACGTGGTTTTCTATAAAGACTAAGTTTGTTGATACATATCCACTAATATATCCTTATATAAACCTTGAGAGTATATTTCTACCAACATATCCTTAAACAAAGGTTTAAGGTTATGATGTCACAAATGTATTATAATATGTGTGAGATTCATATATTTATAATTCATTATCACAACTTATGATGGTCTTAAAATATGAATGATATGTCCGGGTATCTTTAAATATTTATGGCTTAGTGAAAAATGTTTAAATTAAATGAATATTAAATGTATGGTATTTTAATTAACTATTTCATGGTATGTAATGTGAGGGAGATTATTATATTCATGAATTTCATGGTTGAATTGGATAAAGCATTAACTCATGTGTTATAACACATGGGTTAATGTGTGCATTATTTTAGGATCATTCTTTGGGAGGATTTATAAACCACACATCCATATAATGGTAGATGATTTATTTTTCCTTGATTCTAGGGTGATACAATATATCAATTGAAGATCTATTTATCATACCACCTTTTCACCGTGATTTTCCAGCTCATCATGTAGGATGAAGAGTCCTCCATTCATGATGTGTGATCCAGATAGCCCATGGATATCTCATAAGGTGGGAGTCCATCGATTTTTACTCTAGTGATCATCATCAATCTATTTAAAACATAATAGAGGCGATTTAGTAGTTTTTATGGTTTATAGTACACATTGGATTTACATTTCCTTATTTTCAGTTTTAGGAATGGTTTCTATAATATTGTACAGAGACCATTGTTTGGGTTTTTATTGATTTTGATTCCTTTAATAATTATTGTTAAACCCATATGATATATATTAGTTCTATTAAATGTTAATATTTTTACAAATTCAGGGAATTGTGTTTTTTGAAATTAATAATTTTCACCTCCACTTAATAATACACTAAGTGTTAATATAACCTCAAGTGAGACCCTGAAGTTATTTGTATGAGATAATGTAACTTCCTTTGTAACCTAAAATTACTTTATGTGAAAATTTATTTTTTGTTTAGGGAAATTGATAATATATTATGTGATAATGTATTTTCATGAGAGTCTCTCATATTATGGATATTCGAGAACATAATCAATGCTATATCAAGACATTATATTATACCAATAACATAATATATATTTTATGGCATAACATATGTTACATGATAACATAGCCTATATTCTTTTCCACTGAAATAGTGTGTCATAAATCCTTTACTTAACATTACATTTTGAGGAAAAATATCATTTCAATCCTCCTTGAAAATACGTTAATCATTGACACAATCTCATATGGAAATAAAATCAATGTAATTAAATATTTATGTTTATTTTCCTTATATTTTATAAATTTTTATTAAATTATAAGTGTTTTCCACTATAAAATGATATTTTCCAAGAAACAATTAAATATATAAAAATTATGGTTAAAATATAATTGGTTTATATTTCAGAAAATTATGAAATATTCATAATGTTTATTTATAAATTTTTAAATTAATATAAACTTATAAGGTAAAGATTTAAAAAATATAAAAATCCTTTAGATAAATTGGTATTAAAAATGTTTAAATAATATTAATATACGAATTTATATTATGTAAACTATTTATATTTTACAAAATTATAATAAAAATGACTATATTTCATGAAATTTTACATATTAAAAATTAATCACATATAATAAATAATTTGATAATTTGATATATTTAAATGAATATAAAGTGTTTATATTCATGATTATGGAACATCCATAAGGAATAGATAATTTATAAAAAAAATATTTTGAATTTTTTTTATGAATTGTTCATAAATAGTTATCTTATTTTTAAATATTTAAAATTTTAATTCATTTAATGTTTATTTTTAAAAAAAACATATTTATAAACTATTTTTATTGTGAATATGTATATTATTTTTATTTATATATTAAATTTCTTCTTATAAATTTTTAAGGATTTCATTACATAATAGGGATGATTACATAATATTTAGTCTTCAAATACCTTAAACTCAGTTTGTAGTTTAATATATTTTCATGAATTTAGTTTTAAATTATAGATTTCACATATTAAGTTTTGGTGATATGATGAATTGGATTCTCTCTTGAATAAATTCTATTAGTCTAGTTGTAATTTGGGTTGATCTTCAAACCATCCAAGAGGAAATTACTTTTTCAAGAAAGGTAGGGGTAGGCTATTTATCACTCGATACATACTCATGTGTATTTTATCAATATTATGTATCTTTGTTACTTTACATGAAGATTTCATGTACCTTATATAGAAGATGAATTGGTATATATGTAAATACGTTTTTCTTATATTCTTGGGTGACTGATATAGACTATTGGATGAATAAAGAGTTATATATAATATAGTTTTAACATATCAATGTATTGGGAGGAACAGTATTCCAAAATAAATCCATCAAATCTTGAAAAAAATTAAATAACATAAGTTAACATGGTGATATTAAATCCCCATCAAAATACCCCATGTTTGATTACTTCTAATGTGGAACTTTTCAAGTACTAGATCATTCATTATGGGTGATCCTTACTATTAGGTTCTTATGTATTATCTTATGTACAAAAAAAGTAAAGAGGTTACCCTAATCATGGTGTGCCTTATTCATGGTATTTCATTTGGATTACACTTAGATAGGAAGACATAAGTATTATGATTCCAGAGGAATGATGTTTATTTTATATCGATATGATGCATCAGACAAGGAGTATTCCACTGAAATATATAAAAATTATATAAGATATAATTGATAATAGTTGTTAACCATATATAGTCA
Organism: Viscum album; assembly: GCA_963277665.1. NCBI lineage: Eukaryota > Viridiplantae > Streptophyta > Magnoliopsida > Santalales > Viscaceae > Viscum > Viscum album. The sequence goes on along the minus strand of OY728156.1, from coordinate 69,822,479 downwards.
TGTATTATTTATGATACCTAATTTAATTAATTTTGAAATATGAATCTTGGATAAATAATTAATAATAGGAACTTCAAAATGGGTAATAATTTTATTTGAATACCATTTAACAAAATTCATTGTTAAGTTATACTATAACTCGACTTCAATCTGAAGAAACATAATATTGTAGATAAGATAACATCATCATTATCATTATAAAACATAACTATGACGTCAATTCTATAAGAAATGTAATCTCATTGTTTGAAAAACAATGACTTTTAACTTAAAATGGTTATTATGTAATGATAAAATTACAATTTTTAATAAATCCCTTCTATATTAAATAAGCATGTATTTTTTTAACTAGTGAATATATATTCTTATTAGGATCTTCGAATGATTAATTTAAGTATATAATGGTTTTAGATATAAAAAAATGGCCTAAGGAATTTTATTCTGATAAACATAGTATGAAAGGGTATACTAACAATATTCAATATGATTGGATATTCTAGGGATATTGTGATACTAAAAGTTTCATATAATGATTGTTTTATCCATATAACTAAGAATGGAATAATTTTTGGAAATGTTCTAACATGATGAAATAATTCATGAAATTGTTACCTGATATTATCAAGAGTTCACAATAGATGAACATTTTATCTAATTTCTGGGATCTAGTATTCTATTGGTTATAAAAATGGGTAAATTTTCATTCTAGAAGAATAAAAATTAGTTGGAGAGTTTAACAATTTTTAATAAAGAAACCTGTTATTGTTAATGAATCTTGAATGTTTCATATATATGGAGGTGTAATTATTCAATTGGATGGAATTATTTGAGATACCATAAGTGTATTTTCAGCCTCTTTGGAATACACATGTTATGTATCAGTTTTTAAGAAATAAATAATTTGATTATGAAGGGTATGTTATACTGAGTGTTAACATTACAAGTGTTCTAAAAATAAAATATTTTATAATCAAGGGTATAATTGATTGGGACTATAGTTTTAATTCAAATGATGAACCCAAGAGTCACTACATAATAGTTTTTAGTTAAAATGAAATTTATTAGGTATAGATGGATCCTAAAAGGATGTGTATCTTAATCTCATTTGACCTATGTGATGAGAGTAGTTTTTCATAAAAAAAGAGTTTTTATGAAAAACTTTTAAATTATTTATTTTATAAACATGAAATAGGATTCATTAGAATCAATATTTTGATTTTATAAGAAGATAAGGATAAAATTTATTTATCTAGGATAAATTTTGTATCTAGATGTTTGTTAAAATATAAGGTATAGTACTCCCAACACCCATTGGTGGGGTAATATGAGAATTAGTTTTCATTTTAGTGGAAAATTATCCAAACACATTGCATACCATACATGATATATAAACAATATTTTAGTAGTTAAATATTACTTATAAATGAAAATATGTATCATTTTATAACATAAAGGAGGTTTTTTACCTCAATATGATTTTTTAGTCTGAATATAGTTTCTAAGAGACTAGTTGGTGGTTTTTTTAATGTAGAAATGTTCAAAGTTAAATAATAAAAGGTTATACCAATGTAAAGTTAAAGAGACTTCACATAAAATCATAAAGAGTTTAAGATATTTATTGGGAGGAAAATTTTAATTCTAGAAATATTTCCCAAGATAAAGTAAATATCAATATTTTCTTAAAGTATTATGCTATTAAGAAAAAAAATATGTTAATTTGTCATAATAAGTTTTTAAGAGTTTCTTATAATTAGTAATATAAATACATCCAATATTTCTATATAAAGGTTTGATGAAGAAGATCCAACTATGATGATATTAAACATAGAAAAGTTCTAAGTATAAAATAGAAGTTGATATCATTGAATTTGAAATTTTTGAGTCATGGTTTTTGAATATGTTTAAGGAGTTGATCAATATGAATATAATTACCTAATCTCGCCATTAATAAAAAATTATTTTTTTATAAATTTTAATATTAAAATAATATAGTGGGTGGGTTTTATCAGGTGTTCACATAGTGATATAGAAATAATTGCGTATATATATGTAATAAGATAAAGAAATTCCTAAAAGTGAAAAAAAAACATAAGGGTGATCTTACAATCTATCATATATGATATTATAAAAAATTAAATATGTACGTTATTATCAAATATTCATAAAATATTTTAGGAATATAAAATGTATCATATTAAATGCAATATATGATTTAGTATTCATTCATGTTGATTGTTTAAATTTATATATATATAGTGAAGTGAAATTTAAATTAACATCTCAATTTATGAATTTGAATTATATATAATAGATTTTTATCATGAATTTTTATAGTTTATGAAGAAATGTTATTTTTAATGTCTATAGGTGTCTTGTATGAGATACAAATTATTATCATAAGCCAAAAAATGTGTCTGTGTGCACTAGATGATCCACTATGTAAACCAAATAATGTGTCACACAATATTAATATATTTTACTAGGGGTGAATAGAACATATTGGAGTTATAATTACTTGTTTGTTATTTGATATCTAACATTATAACCATCATACATTCATATATTCATATATTTATTATGGAATATTTTATAGCATAGATAATTAAGGGTTATTAGATGTGTTTCTAATCATTTCATTAGTTATAACTCAACCATGATGGGATTCATCCTATTGGATAATGAGTATGAAACATGTCCCCTCAATTGGGATTGGATGAAGATTTTATGTCTACCCATAGATGTTACATATTAAGTAATAATATATACATATAAGTGATATGTGATGTTTTTATCCAAACAGATGAATGGAATGTGATATATTCAATGATCGTGTTATTCTATACTCAAAGATTCATGAACTTATGAGTTAGATATATAGGATTAGCAAAATATTTTTCCCATGGTCTCATAATGACTTAGAAAAAAATTAACTTATGATAATTCATTTTGGCATGGTAAAATTCTAATGGAAATAAAAATAATGATAAATGTGTAAAATAGATCATTCCAGATCACTTTAGATCTTGATTATCATTGATTCTTTGTTAGTTTATTCTATTTTATAACATATATGGATTTGGTTATTCATATTTTTTTAAAAAAATATGAAGTCCCATATGGTCATGCATTATGATTTGCTGAATGGAAATCGAGTTTGACTCTGATTGATTATTTAGGATTATGTATGAGTGAATGAAAAAGATATTTGGATGATTTCTCACAAGGAACTACATATGACATGATTCATAGAGAAGTTGATGATATATTTTTAAAATTTATTTTGAATGTTTTAAAAACTATTATGGATATATTTTAATGAGATATTTTATATTATAAAATATATGGTGATTGGAACAAAGTGTTTTAGGCTTTAATTAATGTGGATGATTGAAGGAGGAGATATGTTCTAAAATAAAACAATTAAGGTATGTAGCAATCAATGTGTCATGAAGAAAATCATGAGAATACATTGTTTCCAATGTATCCTTAATAAAATGATTATGATTATGATGATATAAGGTAATTTTAATCCGTATGAGATATATATCTTTATAATACATAAGCGTAACGTATGATGGGATTAAAACATACATGATATGCTGATATTATATTCAATTTTTTGATGTTGGATGATAAATTTTATTATTAAATAAAAAATAATCTTTGAATACAGTAACTAATAAACCATTACATGAGTTGTTCTATGAGGTATCGTGTTGAATTCATATATGAGTTGTGTGAACTAGATAAATATTTAACTATTGGGTTATAATGTGGGGGTTAATGCATGAATCATTGGAGAAGATTCCATTGGGGGTAATTTGTAAACACCATTACCATAAAATGGTAGATGATAAATCTTAGTTCGATGTTTATCCTAAAATTTCAATCAACACAAGATCACTTTCTCCTACTACTTATTCACTAGGAGATGCTAGAACATCATGAAGGATGGAAAGTCCCACATGTACAACTTGTTATCCAACTATCTTTTTAATAGATCTATATGTGGGAGTCCTTTAAATACTACTATTTTGATCATCATAAATCTAATTCAACTATAATGGATATGATATAATTGGTTTTATTGTGTAAATCATGAATCGATTTTCCAATTCTTTATTTTTAGTTTTATATATAGTTTCTCTAATCTCTCATTGAGATCGTGATTTTTATTTATTAATCAATTATTCCTACTGTATTAAATGTCATTATACATATATGAAACCTATAATAATCCACTTAAATATATTTTGGATAATTATATTAATTTTGATAAAAATATAAAGAGAGGTAAGTAATCATTTATTTTGAAGTATAAGAAGAAAGAAAATAAAAAAAGGATAATATAATTTACAATTCAAAAATAATATTCATAATAATCTTCCAATAAAATAATTATTTGGATAGAGATCATCAAAAAAATGGATATTTTCTATTCATGTGGAAATATTGACCATTTTATGATAATTTTCAAAAATATGGAAGAAGAAACTCAAAACATATAATTCATCTATATTCATAATTACAAGTATTTTTTTATTTTTTTCTTTTAGATACATTTTGTAAATCATACATTTGTATCTAAATATATAAACCAAGGGAATTAAAAAAGATCACTATAGTTTAGGTTTATTATCATTTTATTTATTGATATTGAATAATAAATTATAAAAAATTGCATCATTACACTTAATAGTATAGAGGTTATTGTATTTGAAAAATTTTATTATACATAGTGTGTTACCCAATCTATTTTTCCAATGTCATGTTAAGGTACAATGGGATTTTTTCTAGTTTCTTAAATTATTTTTTCCATGGAATAAAAAATTTTAATAATTTTTTTATTATACCTAATATTGTTATATCCCTTATTGGTAAAATATGGTGAATATAAAATGACACCAAATTTTGGAAATATAATGCATAGTCTAAGAATACCAAAAGAAATTGTTCAAATATATACCATTCATTTTATTTAGACTATTTAGAGCTAAAAAAATTTATTTTTATATGATTCTTGATAGTTCTAAATATCCAAGACACCTTTTGATAATGAAAGTTACAAATCCATACTGACTCTATAATTAGATCAAAAATATGCATGTGAACTTGTTGATATAGAATATAGAGTTTATTTCTTGTAATTATTCAGATTAAATTAAAATATTTTGGTAATTTATAAGTGAAGTAGAGACTAAGAATATTATATGATAAAAAAAAATTTACTGGTTTGATCTGAAAAATATTTTAACCAAGCATTCACCGATCATTAAATATACTAAGAATATTATTCATAATCTAAAATTTCCTTAAACAGATCAGTTTGGTGGTTTCATTAAATGGAGGCATTACACCTTTCTTGTAATAATTAGATCGATTAAATTTCTTAAAAGTATCCCATTATCACTTTTGGTACAATTTTAGAGGATATTGACATTGATAATTTTCTATATTCCAACTAAGATTAAAAAATTTATTTTAAATGAGCTATAATATAAAATAATTATATTATATTACAAATTCATGCACAAAGGTGTAAAATGTTAATTAATTCTTATTATAAAAATAATAAAAATCATTAATGAAACCATCAAAAATATATGGTTATTAACATATAGTTAATAAGGAAATGGAAGAAATATATAATTTGATAAATTATAGGATTGAGATACTTAGAATGTTGGCATAAGAAAAAAATTCCATAAGAGTTTGAAAATTTTAAAGTTTCAAAAACACATATTGTATATAAAAAATAAAACAAAATTCATATGGTTCTATGACAACCATGTTTTGTGATTATTATTCATTATGAATAATGTAACATCATGTTATCATAATTTAGGTACTTATATCACATAGTTTTAATCATCATTTTTTGGATCTTATTTCTAGTTTTTTTAGGAATAATTGGATTTTTTTAGGCATGTTAACTATTGGAACATAGTTAATTAAAAACATTTAGGTCATACTAGGAGACTATGTTCCTTTTCATGGAGTTTTGAAGGGTGGTTCAAGTTTAATGAAAATTGTGTTTCCTACCCCTAAAACTGCGAAACTTGGTATAGTGGGGGAGTACATTTTCTACATGGTTTTCCAAACTATGTAGCCAAAAATACACCCTCCTATATTAGCCCAGGAGGGAGAATATATTTTTTCATGGTATTTCAAACAGTGTTTCCTAACTAGTAAAAACACTCCAAAGGTCTAGTAAGGATGGAAAGTTAGTAATAATTGTGATACATACCCAAGGAAACCATGGGACTAGAATTTTGTTCCCCAATTTTCAAAATCAAATTCCCATAACCCCCAATTTAACAACAAACCTCCCGAATTCAAACCTAACATGATCCTTTGGTTCTTATACGTTTTATATAGTAATTATTAACTCATATAAAAAATTTTATTCTTAGATCATAGTGTCAGTGACTATGTTGCATTCATTTTGGTATGTGTAACCTCTTTGGTTTTGAACTATACTTTCATTATCTCTTACCTTAATTAAGAGAGATATATCCTAATATTTTTATGGATTAATATATTGATTTTTTTAATTTTGGATCAAAGATTATATATTTATCGTTCTAGCCATCAACTATCATTATGGATTCCTTGTTGGGTGTTGATGATCGTGAATTGATATAGGAATATTCATAAGTAAACCCTATTTCAGTTTAATCCCATGATGCATATTTAATTCAACTTGGATTTCCAATTGTTTTCTAATGCTCAATTTGAGACTCATGATTAGTGTTTTAAATGAAAAATATTTTTCATGTATCTGATGAATTCCATTGAAAATTAATTTTTAAATAAGGATTAAATTTATAGAAAAATGATCTTGATTTGAATTTAAATCTTTGAGCATGATTTTTATGAGATATATGGAATGATATGATTCTTATTTTAAATGAGTTGATTTGAATGAAATATAAGGTTTTTCAAAAAATCTATTTTTTTCATTATTTTCATAAATTAAAGGCATTTTTTTGAGACTGTATATTGGGGTTGATGGGATGATTATTTAAAATGATTAATATTGATTAAATTAAATGATATTTACAATAAATTTATTATTTACCTTAAAAATAAAAGGTATAATGGATATTTATTTGGGGAGAGGAAATTCATGTAATGAATTAGATCTACAAAGGAATGGATTGATAATGGGAATATTATCTAAACTATCTTAATGATTAAGATATTTTTCCATAAGATTCTCTCTTATTCCTCCCTAATCTTTCTAATTACGGGAGTGTGTGCAAACCTAGATTTGTAAAAAACTATGATGTATTAAAATACCTATACTACGATAACCTCATGTCTCTTAAACATGGTTTTATGAATGAAATGGATTATAAATGTCTATGATTTATTGAAAATCATTTACCCATGTTTGTTTTGATATAAATTCGTATTCATGATTGTTTTGGTAAAGATGTTTATATCATCCTTATTTGATGGAAATTTAAATTGATAACTATATTTTATTATCCACTATAATGTTTTGAAAATAATAATTGATTTTAATTTTGAAATTATTTCAATGTCATGTTTTATGTCAAATTGATAAAAGTCAGTTTACTAGTTATAGATTTCTTATGAAATGATTGGTGAGATTATAATGGGATTCTTTCTCATATCCTAACTATTCCTTCAAGAATTTATGAATTTTCTTATACCTTGTTAAAAAAATAGAAATAACCACTCAAGGGTGGTGGATTTTATTAATTATTGAACCATGTGTGTTGGCAATGATTACTGGAACTTGTGATCCAATTGTCACATGGATTTGTTGGTTGATGTTTGGATTGTCTCTTTTGATTACATGGGTTGAAAAATCAATTTTTGAGACTTGTATCTATTTACCTATATTTTTCATCCTTATGGAGTGTTTGGCATACCAACTATTTATTGTTTTATATATATATATATATTGATGAGTATATTATTGTAAATAAATCAGGCCCTCGAGTTTCTTTTGATGCTCTGGTGCAAGCCACAAACACCTAAGGATTGGTAATCCCCTTTGGTAATTGTCAAGGACGATTTAGGTATTGTTTAAGTAGTTTATTTAGGTTGGTTAATGAAAAATATTATTAAAGGTTTTCATGCCTCTTCTTTCATTTTGGTATGTATTATAGAATGTTATGGTAGATAGGAGACAAGATTTATAGGGCTTAATATATATGTTACAAGAATGATTCTAGACAAATTTCATTATAAAAAGACATAAGTTACCATGTTTTTCTTTTAAAATTTGTCCTTAAGGAGTCATTTTATCAGATTATAGACATTTCTCAAACTTTGATATGATTATTGGGTTTCCTTGTTGAATTTTGATGATATAATTGATGTTTTTAGGTCTCTCAACAGGCTCTTTTTTTGTTATCTATTGATGTTCTATAGTACTATTCCCTTAAGAATGTGTTTGAATAGACCTGGGAAGGGAGATATCGATGAATCACAACAAGCAAACCCTCTAGTTGATATTTTTTTTTGGATGTTGTTGTGTGTATGGTCCAACCATTGGGCCACATAGTTTTACATGTTCCTGTTTAGGATATAGAGGTTAGACGATAGAGGAATGATAGTGGAGATCATTTTCATCTAAAGAAACTATATTTTTAGGGTACCAATGATCATTAAGAGGTGTATAATTGGTCAATGAAATTCAAGATGATCTTTATGTTCTTGGATATTCCTAACACTGTTGAGGTTTAATGTGATACCTTCAATATTTATTTCCCTAGTACCATGTGGTGGAACTTGGTAGTTCAAATGATAAAGAATGTGGGATTAGTATTGGGAGGTTTCCAGGCTCTTTTCATAGAATATTTCTATCATGAATTAATATTTTTAGATAAATATTTAGAGTTCATTAAACCTTATAAATGTGATAAAAATGACTTAGTATGACAATTTCATAACCTAGAATATAAATTTCTCTCATGAAGTGGTATTGAATGAGAAAAGGAATACTCAATGGTTTGAGGTGGGCCTTCAACCTGATATCTAATATCAGGTTTTCCAACGAAAACTCACCTCATATAAATATGTCCTTGAAGGAAATTTGATGGTGTAACGGGAATTTTATAGTAAGTAAGGATTGATTGTATTCCCTCCACCTCTCACGGGTGGATTGAGTGGTCTCATCAAAGTGAAGAGGGAGTGGGATGACTCTCATAGTGGAAACCATAGTAATGGATATAAGAATAATAATTTTTTAAAATCTTTTATACTATATGTTAAGAGACAAGTTACATACTTTTTATATGTAAAATTCATATAGTTGATGTTTTCTTACACAGAGACACTGAAGATATATATCTCATCTGAATTCTCATGTCACATGATGGTTTTTTTCCATATTTAACCACTCTACATAGTGTTATAGGCTCAAAAGTACTAGGAGGACATGTTCTATAGATAGATACTTCAAGAAAAAAGGGTTCTAGGAATCAAAATTATGAATTAAGATTTTACACATAGTGGATGATTCACCAATGGATGCTGATACGAGTCCCACATAAGTGATAGGTACCATTTATATTTTTTAATATTTATTCTTTGAATTGTTTGATATTGGTGCCTATTATTCTTTATTATTTACCCATATTGTGTAATTGATACATCTTCTTATGAATGAATTAATTATTTTATAGATATTATTATTCATCTTGGGGTGATGAGAAATAAGGCTCTTTTATAACTATCCTACTTTTTTTCTCTTTCTAAAATAGATCAATATTGGGAATTTTAATTCTAAACATGAACCCTATGGATTTAATTATTAGGATGGATTGTCTCATAAATCATAAATTATTATTTTTTATCAATTAAGGGTCTCATATAATTCCCTAGACAGGGTGTGTCTTGTATTTCTAGTTGAATGGGACCTAAGTTTCACTTGATCCATTCTTAGTCTTCCTATTCTAGGTATAATGATGTCTATGTTTTCTTTTTAACTATACTATGAATCATTTATTTGTTATATTCTTCCAGTAGAAGTTGATTTTCCCAATATCATTCATACTAACTTTTCTAGTTTTTTACAAGTTGGGGAGGTGGTGTTATCAAATTAATTGGTACAAGGTTCTAATCTTGTTTTTATTCTCACTTACTGAATGGAACCAGATGAAATGAGAGAGTTAAAGGAGTGGTTATATGATTTTGGGTCCAAAATATTCATCCAACCTATCATATCAAAATGGAAAATTCAATTGATTTTTTTTCAATGAAGTAAAATAGAACCCATTTCATTTTTGTTGATTATCAAAAGGCCTATATATTTGTTATGAATAACAAATATCCTTATCCCTAAATTGATGATTTGTTTTACCAGCTAAAATGGGTGAAGTAGTTCTCAAAAATTGATCTCTGGAAAAGTTATCACCATATTTGTAACATGTAGTGTGATATACCTAATACATCCATTAGGATCATGTGTGGTAATAATTAGTACCTTGTCATTCAATTGGGTTTAATAAATTCTATTGTTATGTTCATGGTGTCAATGAACACGATTTTCCATCAGTACATTAATTCCATTATTGCGGTGGTTGTAGATCACTACATGGATTATCCTAATATTGTGGAGGATTTTGTGCATCACTTGAGGGAGGCTCATGATAAGGTGAGAAACCAAATACATTATTCTAAGATTTCTAATTTAAATTTCTTTATTCATGAGGTATAGTTTTATAGATAGGTGGTTTATGAAAATATTATCTCAACTGATCCTAATAATTTTAATGATATTATAACCTGGGAGGAACCATATAATGTCTTTGAGATTCATATCTTCTTAGGATTAAAAATATATTAAAACTAGTTTTCTATTGATTTCTAAATATTCCTATCTCTGGTGACTTTTCGAAATAGAAAGGGAGTAAAGATCTTATGGTATTAAAAATGAGAATCTTCCTTTGATGAGTTGTAGTTCTTGTTCACTTCAGATCCTATTTGTAGTCCTCTAGAATATAATGATTACTATATGGTATTCTTTGATGAATTAGTTTCAGGATTGGATTAGGTCCTTATGTAGGGTGATCACATTGTGGATTATGGTACTCTTGATCATTTTCCTTGTGAGAAAAAAATTTCTCACACATGATCATGAACATGCAATCTTGATTCACTATCTAAAGAGTTAGAGGCATTAACTTTTTGAATAAAGGTTAACCATTTACATAGATCATAAAACATTGAGTTATATGTTCTAAAAAATATTTCATTATTCAGAAGAGCTGGTGGGTAGAGTACCTTCAATCATTTGATTTCAAAATTACCAACACCCATGTTAAGGGAAGTGTAATTATTGATGATTTAAGTATGAAACATCCATCCCAGGACATGAAATAATATTTTTAGGAATAGAAACTGATGAATCAATTTTCTCATATGCACTTGGTAGTTTAGTAGGAAAATAAATAGGTTTTTTTGTCATGTGCTAAGTTGAATTCCTCTCCTTAAGATATGGTTCCTTAATAACAACAACTAGATGATCATTTTTAAGTAATTAGAGATACCTTAAATGGTGGAGATACCATTTTTTAGTGGTATATATATTTAGAAGGTATAATAAGACTTTGGATCATTTGTTCATTCATTTTTCTTTTAGGAAGACCATGATGTGTAATTTTCATAATTCAAAGTGGGTAGTGCACCCTGGTACCATGAATATGGTTGATGATATGAGGTGGTGTTTTTAGTCAAAAAGTATGTGATAGGACATTGAAAAATCTATTTCAAATTTTCATACATGTTAGTAGTTAAATTAAAGAATCAAAATCATGTAGGATTTCTTCATCCCCTTTATGTTCTAATATGGAAGGGAGAGAAGATATCCACGAACTCTACAGTTCGATTTATACATACACATCATAGAAAGGATGAGATATGTGTTCGATTGATTAACCAAATAAATCCATGTTATTCCCATTTAGGATTCCATCAAGGTTGGATATTGGTTCATCTATATATATAGAAGATCATATTGTTTCATATTGTTATTTATTCTATAGTTTCTGATATGGATCCCTAGTTGAAATCTTATTTTTGGGGATGCCTCTATGTGGTTATGGGATCTTTAGTTAAGTTAATAATAGTGTAACATCCTCATACATATGGATAGATGGAATAGCCTATTCTAATTCTCTAATACATGCTCTGATCTATTATCCTTGACTTTTGAGGAGCATGTGATGGACACTTGGGACTGGTTGATTTTTCTTACAACAATAGTAACCAAACATCCACCAGGATAGCACCCTTTGAAGCCTTTTATGGATAACCACGTATATATCCTACCTATTGGTAAGAGGTTGTTGATTATTCACTAAATGTACCTAGTTCAGTCAAAGTGAAAATGATAATTATTAGGTTGATTTATTATAGAATTGTAACAATATAATGTTGATATAAATCCAATGTTTATCATCGACATATAACTTTGGAGTTATTAGTTGGTGACTTGGTGTTTTTGAGAGTTTCACCTAGATTGGGATACTAACAACTTGAAAAGAAGGTAAAGTTAGCACTAAGATACATGGGAATATTTGAGTTTTCTATATATATTAGAATGGTGGATTACATTCTGGACTTTCCACCCTAGATGATGTAGATCCATAATGGGTTTCATGGGTCACCACAACTCATGAAATTATTTCTATGACCCATCACAGGTATTGAGTTGGGAGGACCCTAATGTGGAACTTAGTTTATCCATGAATAAGTATCTAGTTTAAATTATTCATTCTTAGAAAATTATTCTTCATCATAAATATATCTCTAAATATTGGTTTCATTGGAATCATGGTTTATATTCACATGATAATTAGGATTGTGAGACATTGTTTTAAGTGTAGTGGCATCATCTCTATGATATTAATCTTAATTGAAAGGATTTATAGGGGAAATAAGAAATTATGGTGAGGTATTGTAACATTATGTAACAATATTTTACATACTTTTATCCCATGGTTTCTATCCTCTTTTTTTTATATCTTTTTTAGGGGATTTTTGGAGTTTATTTCAAAAAATTGGAAGTTCATGGGTCTATACATGGTTGGAAAACTATTAGGAAAAATTTTGTGGGTAATACCTAGAAACCATGTGCCTTGATTTGGAGTTTTTTAGGGTGGGTTCTAGTTAGTGAAAACTGTGTAGCATGCCCCTCAAATTGTGCATAATGGAATAGTGGGGAGTTCATGGTTGGTGCACATTTTATAAAACCGAGTGGAAAAACCATGATTCCTTCTCTAATATCCTTAGAGGGAGTATATAGTTGGAACACTATTTCTCAAACCACTCATCCTAACCATGAAACTCCCTCTATAATCTCAATAAAGGAGTATGTTTGGGAACACAGATAATACTGACCACATGGCCTACCAAAGAAAATTGTGCAATGGGAAATTAATAATATTATTTTCTTAATGAAATTCTTGAAACTCTCCAATGTAAATAAAACCCACCCCATTAGAATATAATATGATACATTAGACTTTAGAAGAACTTTAGAGTTTATTTTTACTCCTCTAAAATCTATTCATTTATGGTCGATGTGATGGTGGATGTGTTAGATTCCTTCCAATAAGTGTAAACTCTTTGGATGTGATTTATCCTTCCATCCCCTCGCACCTAATTTAAGAATGATATAACCTAATTTCATTTATGGATCAAGATATTTCATTATTTATTTTTGTATGCATGATTATACCTTGGTTTTTCTAGCCTTTGAATCTCCTTTTTGATCCCTTTTTGGGTATTGATGAACATGAATTTAGGTAGGTGGTTTTATAAGGAAATCTATTTAAATTAAAACCATTGATGGTCCTTTACATAAAATTGGTCTCTAATTGGTTACAAAATCATGATATTATTCTATAGATGGATGGTTGAAATGGAATTTTGTGTGTATGTGTTTGTTGAATTCATTTGAAAATGAATTTTAAAAAAAGTGTTGATTTCTAAAAAATGAACTTACTTTGAAACAAATTATCTATGTATAATTTTGCTGTGAAATATGGAATAAAATGAATGGATTTGATACAAAATATTTTTAATTTTTTTAAAGTATAAATTCGATAGAAAATTAGCTAATTGAGATACTAAAATACCTTTGAATTCTAAATATCATAATTTAATGAATTAAAGTGGTTATCCATTTAATTCATGTCTATTTTAATAGAAATTATTTTTCATTCCTAATTTATTAATTATGTTTATATCCGCCTGATTTTAGGGATATTGACATTGAAACATTTTTTTATTATCCCTCTAAATTTTTTAAAATAATATTTTGATATGAATTGTAAAAAAATATTAATTAAATGTTTTATTCAAAATTGATAAATGTTAGATTATTTGTTTTAGATAGATTATAAAATGAATAGTAATACAATACTCAGCTTTTTTTATCACACCCTTCAAATACCTTTGGGGATTTGTAAATTTTCTTATAAAATGTTTAGGAAAATAGAATTCACCACTCGAAGGTGGTGGATGTTCTTGATTAGTAGACTTTGAGAGTTGACGGTGACCAGTGGAATGTGTGATCCACTTGTCAGTTGGATTTTTTTGGGTTCATGTATAGATGGTATCTTCTGAAGACATGGGTTTATATACATTTTTAAGGCTTTTTTTAATTGGGTGTTTCTCCCTTTTGGAGTGTTTATTATAAAAACTCTTTGTTATTTATATATGATTCTTTTTCTTTATGGGTTCTCCTTATGGATAAATCATCTCCTCTTGGTTTTTTATATTCCATGGAACCAGTCATAAAACCATGGCGATCAATAATGCCCTTTGGGAAGCATCATGACTAATTTGGGTTCTATCTGTGGAGGTTATTCATGTTTTTAATCATGAACAATAATTATGAATCCAAAAGGGAAGCATTAAATGGGAAATAATCATCTAAATTTATTTTATATATGAATTCGTAAATGTAATAAATACACAAAAATCATGTTGGAATTTGGGTTAAAAAATTAGTTGATGTAAACAAGGTCCAAATGGGATTTCAAGAATGTACAAAACATGGATGGTAAAGAGAATACAAATAGATAAAGATATTTTATTGATGATTTTGTGTTATTTTAATATTTTGAGTAGGAATAAAACCATTTCCATAATATAGGTTCTGAAATTCCTTCAAATTATAAATTCCATAGTGGATTTCTATGATTATAAAATTTGGTTAATGTATATAAAAACTATTAAATTCTAAGAACATAAATTAAATTTCTAAAAGGATTCATGACTTTAAGGATCCATTATTGGATCATGAAAAACATTGAATCATATAATTCTTATTTTTCAATTTTTATATCATTTTCATGGGTGTTCCATATTTTTCTAATTTAAATATATTGATGGTGTAAGGATAGAAATACTAGTCATACAATTAATTAATTAATAATTGAAAATAATTCCCCATTATTGACTAAACGTAACAAACCATGTTTTAGGGAACATGGTATACTATGTTTGATCTATAGTTTTCTTAGAACATTCCTTTGCGTATAAATTTATAAGGTATTGATAAATTAAAATAAGATTAATTTAAGGTAAATTTGTTTCCTATGTCACATGGAATAAATTTATTGAATATGATGTCTTTAAGACATAGGAGGATATTATCTGAATGAGTATAACTTCATAAGCTTATTTCATTGAATTTATCACATATTTCATGATATTTAGTAGATTTAATATTTCTAATTCATATAACATATTGATAAAATATCAAATAAATCCTAGAGAGACACACATGGTAGTAGTCAAAACTATCCAATATTATTAGGGAAGTATGAGGGATATGTTCTTGGAACTTAGAGAAGAAGGAGAGATAATAATAACGAGGATATAATATATGTTCTAAAAATATAAAATATTAATCTAATATTATAATTAAACTATTTATATTTCCAAATAACCTCATTGTAGATAGTGGTATAAAAATCTATTAATTCTGAGTTTGTTGTGGCCTCTAATATATCTGAATATACAGTTTTAATTTAATCATTTTCTAATGAATTTGAATTATAATAAGTATGTGAAGTAGTTTCATAAAATATCTAGTGATCATATTATAGTTATGGAACTAGGAATTAATACTAGGTTGTCAATGGGGGAAAACATCTATGCTTTGAATATATCATCTTTTTTAGGTTATTTACTTAAATAGGTGAAGATGTAGTTAGAAAGCTATCCATAGATGAAAACATGGAAGTTCATAAAACTAAACCCATAACTCAGTAGATAAATGATTTACATATGAGAAATAATGAGTTTTGAATAATTAGTATTTGGATCTAGGGAAAGTGGGAGTATTATGAGAGTTTTTTTAGACATTTTTTTAAAGAAGGTGGTGCCTCAGTCAATGAACAAGACACAATTTATTGAATATAAAAAAACACAGGTTACATGAGTCTGAAAGATGGAATGTTATTAAAATATTTATCATAAAAGGTAAGCAAATCACCAGGAAAATAATCCTGCCAAATAATATCCTGGTTAAACCCCTTGTTGGAGAGACCATCAGCAACCATATTGGCTTCACAAAAAGTATGAGTGGCAATGTAGTTGATCTCCCGAAGCAAAGGCAGCTCATCCAACGAGTAGTAAGAGGCCAGAAAAGATTTTCCACATCATTCTAGATGGCATGGAAAATAGTGGTTGAATCACTTTTAATCCAAATATTTCTCCATTCCTTTTTCTTTGCAAAGTCAACAGCATGAATCACGCCCATCATCTCTACCTCCAGTGATGAGGCGGTACCACAGCCACCATAAAAGCATCCATGACACTATCCCAGATAGTCTCTAAATATGGAACCACATCCCGAAGGGCCAAGGTTTCCTTTAGAGGAACCATCAACATTCAATTTTATCCATCCTGGAAGTGGGGATTTCCAGAAAACTTCAAAAGTGTGCCTCAGCTATTTTTAAAGACCGTCAATCTAAAGACGGAAAAGGATCTCAAAGTCTCTAACGATGTTTTCACAATAATCTTTCTAAAGTGAGGTATCATCTCGAATCATGATGAGAATCTAGGTCCAACCTTCATTAAGATTGAAAGAGTAATTGTTGTGTATAATAGAATTTCTATCAAACCAGATCACATGGATAAGCTTAGCGACAGAAGCTGAAAAGAGGTTCTTGATTTGTGGCGAGCTATCAAGATCCACACATCTTTTTAGTTGAGAGATGATAGAATCAAGTAGAATCTATCTGAAGTCAAAAATGTTAGTAATAATATTCCAAAGGGCGGACACCATAGCACAAGACAGAAATAGATGGTTAGTATCTTCTCTATGTTGGTGACAAAAATGATACTTCAAACAAAGGTGGATCCCAAAATTCTGGAGGCAAACCTCCGTTGGGACACGGTTGTGGGAAATACTCTAGACAAGAGTGAGTCTCGAGGGTTTAATCCAAGTTTTATCAAAGGATTTCAACCAATGGAAGTTAAAATCTGAATTTGAAAAATTGAACCTATAGAAACATTTAAAATCAAGAACACCATTGTGATCAGGCTCCCAGATAAGAAAATCATCAGTGTTAGAGTAGGAATAATTGTCTATAATCTAAGTGACGTTATCAGGTAGATTAAAACTATGAGATTAAATAACATACTTAACAGTGAAATCAATGTTTTCAGGGGAGATTCAGGAGGCATCAAAGAAATGAGAGGGGCACCAGTCCAATTGTCCAACCAAAAAATCATTGAGGAATCAGTGTTAACCATCCATCTAGAGTTGTTCATTATGTTGTCAGAAGATTTCTTAATAGAAGCCCAGATGGAAGAGTTAATATAGTTCAGGTTTCCTTTCATTAGTTTTATGAAAAATCTCTTTTTTTGGAAGGAAGTAGATTCATAGTTATTGTGGATTAACCTCCAAACGATTCTAGCTTGAAGGGAATCATTGAAAAGCTTAAGGTTTTTCATACCAAGACCACCATTTTCTAAAGGTTTGCAGCAAGTGGACAAGGCGATGGTAATGAGATTTTTTTCAATAATACTTCAAGTACAAATAAATTTTTTGATGTAAAAAATAATTTTTTTAAGGAGACCAAGCGGCCATTTGTAAACCATCAATGAATAGACCATTTTGGAGATGATAGTAGACTTCACCAAGAATATTCTACTAGCCATAGAGAGGGATTTACCCTTCCTGGAGGATAATTGATTAACAACCTGATCAACCACACTAGAAAGGTAAATGCATTTAGGTCTTCCCCAGAAGATAGGTACTCCAAGATATGTGAAAGGGAAAGAACCCTCTTTGATACCTATATTATTGATAATGTTGTTTTTTCTAGTAGAATAGAAATTTTAACCAAAGAAGACAAAAGATTTTTTCTAGCTTATAGCATGACCAGAGATTTATTTGTAATGATACAAAGCATATTATATGTTTTGAATGTTCCTCTTATCACCTTGTAAAAACAGAATGATGTCATCGGCATATAAAAGATGAGTGGGAATAATTAAGTTTATGGAATTCTGAATGGGTTTAAGTTTATTTTGGTCAACAATATGAGTGATTAATATTCTTAAATAATCTTTTGAAATCGCAAAAATTATAGAATATAAAGTATCACCTTGTCTAACCCCTTTGGTGCATTTAAAATACCCATTTGGGGATCCATTGATAAGGATAGAGATTGATGCTGATTTAAATAGGTGGTTGATCCTACCGATGAAAGTATCATTAAACCCAAAGGCTTGTAGGACTTTGAAAATGAAGTTCCAATCAATGGTATCAAAGGCTTTCCTAATATCAAGTTTTATAGAAATATTTCCCCCTCTATCGGTTTTTTTTAAAGAGTTGGTACACTCTGAACCAATATATATGCAATATTGAATAGACCTTACCTTGATAAAAAAAATTGATTCCAAGATATAATTTTATTAAATATAGAAACTATTCTATTATCAAGGAGTTTAGTTATGATTTTGTAAAGGGAGTTAATAATAGCAATAGGTTAGAAGAGATTTATTTCATAGGCATTGTCCACTTTAGGGATTAAATTGAGAAACTGAGCATTTAGACCATGGGGGAGGATACCATTAGAAAAGAATTATTTGATAAGTTTGAAAACAATAATGTGTATGGCCTCTCAATGGAGTTGGAAGAAACCATTATTAAAGCCATCCAGACCTAGTGCAATATCAGTATTAAGGCTAAAAACAGTGTCTTTATTTTCATGGTCAATAGGGATGCTTAATAGGGGAGCATTGTCCTCCTCACTTACCATGATCAAAATGACATCAGGAAGAAGATCCTTGTTGATAGCTGGTCCATTGAAAATGTTCTCAAAGTAGGTGACAACTTGACTAGAAATATCCTCCTCAGAGTTCAAAAGGGTATCTTCATCCTTAAGGAGGGAAATAGGTCTACAATCTTTTCTGATCCTTTAGAGATAGTTTTAGAAAATAGTATTTCTATCACCATTCGAGAGCCATTTTGTTTTGAATATTTTCTTGTGTAAATTTTCTTTAAGAAGTAGAAGAGAATTAAGATTCATTGCGGTGTTGATTTCTGGTTGGGGATCCAAAGAAAAATCAGATATAGTGGTGGTGTTTTGAATATGGATAAGGTCATTCTCAAGAGTGGAAATGTCTTTTTCCAATTGTTTGTATTTTTAACTACACCAACCCTTGAGGTACTGTTTGAGGTGATTTAACTTGGTGATATAGTCAAAAGCATCATTAAGATGGTTTATAGAATTCCATCATTTATTTATAATGTTTAAACATTATTGATCAGTATACCAAGCATTATTAAACCCAAAGGGGTGAATGGGTTTGAGTTTTTTTATGAGAAGACTGAAAAGGATAGGGTGATGGTCGAAGTTAAGTTTAAGTAACGTAATTCTAGAGATGGAGTCCCAATTTTCCAGAGCAGTCATGTTTGTGAAAGCCCTATCCAGTTTACTAGCCATAACCCGGTTGTAGTGTATTCTATAGCATGTGTATTTGGAACCAGTCAGGTTAATTTCAATAAGATTACAATCTTCAATAGAGGCTCTAAATTCTCTAGAGTAGATGGATGAGTGAGTCGGAAAAAAAAATCACTGGAGGAAAGAATCGCATTAAAATCACCGGACACAAATCAAGGGTTATGGATGTTATTACCTAAAATATAAAGTTCATGCCAAAGAGGTATTCTATCTTAGTATCTATTATTAGCATATATCAAGTTATAATAAATATGAATGCTATCAAGAAGAAAATCACTCGTTAAAATTTGATCAGAAATTTTCATGGTATTGAAATTTTTCAATGAAATATGGTAGAATACCCAAAGAGATTCTACATCCATACCAACTTTATAAGAACCTAGGAAATTATAACCAAAAGAACACAGATGAATAAATTTCAGTGTAAAATTAATTTTTGTTTCATCAATAGAAAAACATTTAGGTTTATGAGTCTTAAGAAGTCTATTGAGAATAGTAAACGTGTTAGGGTTTACAATTCCCTAACCATTCCAAAATAAAATATTTATTTTGACCTATTTTTGGGGCTAGGCCCCCCTTTTTTTAAATCACCTGATCCTTTGTTCCTCATTGAACGTATGACATTTTGAGAGGAGGTCAAATTGTATATTTTTCCAATTTTCTCACAGTAGAAGCAGAATATATGTTAATAGAACCTGCATTAGTAATTTTAGTACTGGTAGGTTCATTAGAAATACTCCTGTTAGATTGAGAGTCCTTACCAGGGATACCAACCAAGGGAGCCATGTGGGTGGCAGAGTCCAAAGTAAGTGGCTTCATGCTCTCTTCCATCATGGGAATAGCATTCGAAAGAGGTAATTTTAATTTCTCAGAGGACTATCTAGAAAATTGATCCATAGCCTTGTTCTATTCCATCACAGGAAGGCTATCCATAGGGACCATTTTAGTCTCTTTAGAGGTCTGATTCATAACAACATGGCACACCGAACTTTCAGCACTGTGCTTCTCCTCTAATATAAGAAATGTGACCCATGAAAATGAACTTACACAATATCATGTGTTGTTGCAGTGTCTCAGGGTCTTCTTTGACTGTAAATTTTCCATCATCAACCTTCTTTCAGAGAGGGGATTTCAATGAGGATGATTTACAGAAGTCCAACCACTTAAGTGCTTGAACAAAGGATATTCCTTTAGGCCTATCAGGCGGAGGTAGTTCTTTGCTTTGTGCCTTGGTTTCTTAGGATTAAAAGGCTCTTTCCCAGTTAGGATCAAAAGACGAAATGATGAACCAGATCAAAACCATTCTAAGTCAAGCATCACAAGCGCTGGGAGAAAACCATTACTCATTGTTGGTCAGAGTGGAAACTCAAGAGGGGGGTGAATTGAGTTCATACTTAAAATTTTTGTTAAAATTTTATGCTAAAGATCCCCTAATTTAGAAACATCCTAGTTAATTAATGTAGTAGATATATAGATGTTTAGTTGGTAAGAATGTTTCTAAAAGGGTTATTAGTATTCAATTGAATTATTTTACACCACTTATTCAAATTTTGAAACAGTTTTACTGAATTAAACACCTATACACACTAACCCGAACTATGTATCAGATTCAATGTAAAACAATTTTCTGTTTTTGAAATTATAAGCTGCGGAAAATATAAAAATAGTGTATTATAAAAATATAGAACACAGTAGAGTTAAAAAAGAGGTTCAATCTCAATACGATACTTAATTTTCTCCACTTAGTTATCACCTTCCACCAAGCAGTTTATATTAATAATAAACTTGATACACAGCCTGTATTGGGATTTACAACAGTTTTCACAAACTGTCTAGGGCACACACCCTCTACCACAGTTCTTTGTGGGAAAAACAAACAATCTAGACCACACATCGTCTCTTCCACAGTTACATGTGCAAAAAAAAGTGTAAATAAATTATTATGTGAGGGTTTTTAGTATCCTCCAGTTAAAGCACATGAGACAGTGTGTGTAATAGAAAAACACAAACTTCTCAGAAATGTAATAGAAAGAACAAAATAGAGCTAAATTTATAAGGATTGAGTTTAGAAGGAACTTTATGTTTAGAGTTCATCTCTTGACTCCTTGGAGTGGATAATTTTTAGTTCGAGTCATTTTCTGGAACTTGTCTCCAAAAATAGACTGTCGCAACTCTAGGTTCTAGCTTTTAAGTATCGATTGTTCTACTTCTTTGGTTGACAGTGATTTGATGATGCACAGAAGACAGTATTTAATTTGTTCTCCCAAAATGATATTCTTTAGGCTCTTGGGTTCACAGTGAGAGCACTGGTGTTCTTCTTTTGTTCTTCAGATCAAGCATGTGATAATTCTCTCTCTAGAGTCTTCTATTTTATATTCGAGCTATGACAATAAGAATAAGAAAACCATGTGTGGTATTCCTCATACCTCATACTGTCTCTAGATACGGTCTCTTTATATGTATACAATCATCATTTATTGATGTCAGAAGCATTAAATTTACCAAATATGACTGTTAGAATAAACTTATGAAATTGAAAATGTATGGAGTAGAAGATTGGGTATCGATAGGTTGGTAACGGTAGCCTTCTCAACGGTATCCTCCATCGGTAGCTTTCGTCGGTATCTTCATCAATAGCTTCATCATTAGCTTCATCAGTAGAATTCATCAGTTCGATTTACAACAATATCCATTGAGTAATAAACTCATGGTGATGACCTTATATTGATAACTCGGTGGTGAGGTTAAATATCAGTAACCACCTAGCGGTAACCTCTATCGGTAACCTTCCAGTGGTAACCTATATTGGTAACTTTCCAGCGATAACCTCTATCGGTAACCTTCCCGTGATAACCTCTATCGGTAACATTCCAATGGTAACCTATATCGGTAACCTTCTAGAGGTAACCTCTATTGGTAACCTTCCAATGGTAACCTCTATCAGTAACCTTCTAGCGGTAACATCTATCAGTAACCTTTTACTAAGAGAAATTTTTTACTGTAAACTTAATCAATAGAATAGTGATATTAATGATAAATAGTTATCACTTGATAGAAACTATAAATATTAATGAAACATGATTATCATAATAAGGAATCAAGATTTGGGATTATCAAAATAGGTGAGTCCAACAATCTACCACTTTTTGATAATCACAAATTATGTCAGTGAAAATTTAGATTTAAGTATTATTGAATCATGGTTAAGCACATTTTCTAATATCTTTAGAGGTGGGAGTGTACATATATTATGGATAAGTGAAATTGAACAATGGTTATTGTGGAAAATATTTCAGATCATATATGCAAGGACTTAAAACTTCTCCCCCTTTCTGATTAATAAAAATAATATAAGACAAAAAGAGTCAAAAGATGATTTTTGTATTAATGAAGCAAGAATAAAATATACAAAAAGAGTACAGAGATCCCTATCAACTAATACATCACACAATAAATTCACATCATAAATGTCCAAATGAGATTTTTCATAGGAAGCTAAGGAGGCATGTCCATAAGATGGAGGTATAGGTTGAGGTATGGCAGTAAACAGTGTAGGAGGAGCCGCTACAAAAGCATCAGTAGACCGATAGGAAGAGATCTCTAAGGGATCATAGGGTTCAAGCTTTTGATGGATTGTGCAAGATTCATCAAAGGGGCGGCACTAGTAGAGTCTGAGCTAGCTGAGGAAGAAGGTAATGTAGGAGGAACAATAATGGGAGTGAATTCCACATGGAGGAAGGAAAAATAATATTCCTAAAGTCCATAATAATGCTTCCTCCTCTTTCCATAGCTGAGATAAAATCATCCTTATTCTCCATGAATTTCTCCAAGATAGGAGTCAATTATCTAAGACTGCTAAATTGATCCTTAAAAGCCTAAGTGACAGGTGGGATCCTCAAGATTTCCAATAGCAGTAGCTTGATGTGACCATCCATATGATTCTTAGTGTACCCCCTTCTGTAATAGAAATCAACTTGCTCTTGGATGGCCTTCTGATCTTGAGAATCCTCTCTTAAGTAATATCACACAAGCTTATGAATTTCTCCGGTAGTGGAAATGACCAGAGTTATAGACTGGGGTCTAAGGGACTTGCACCAAAGAGCTCTACCACTTCTTCTCTAAAAACTGATCTGAAAGATTCTAGATCAACAGGAAGAGATTCTGAAGAGGAAGAATATTCCCACAGAGGTGCCATTGTAAAATCCATTGTCTCCTTAAAATACTTGGTCCTACCACTAATCAATATTTTCACATCATCATCCTGACCACTCACATGTTCCTCCATATATTTCTTAAAGTCCTCAAACACAGTGACCATCTGCTGAACAACACTCTTAACATACTTAAGGTCTTTGTCCACTTGAACCCTTGAATCCATATAAGATTCTAAACTCACAATTAATTGTATCATAGATTCCATAGACTCTTCCAAGGTTCTAACTTGATTATAAAATTCCTTCACTTCATGTAGAAGATTTGAGTGAGAGGTATAAATTATCCTTTCCAATGTAGAAGTTACAATTTCTTGATTGTGATCCACTGATCTCTCTATCACAACAGATCTCTCATCAAAAAGTCTCTTCAAAAGTGATTTTAATGATTCTAAATCATCCTTATTCACATAGTCACGATGTAGAATCACGACTGGTTGTACAATAGTGGTCTCTAAAACAGAAGGAATTTGAGGGATTCTGTTAGGATTGTCATATTTAGAGCCTCCATAGTCTAAGCCCCAAGACCACGAATCTAGGGTCTTCTGACCAATCTTCTATTCCATGAGCAAGAGGAACTAAAGCTGTGGAAATAGGTTCCTCTCCCTCACTTGAAGAATTCTCTTGATCAATTACATTTACTTCTTTCATTCCTCCTTGATCAATCGCAGCAATAGGAGACTCCATAGATACTTATTCTATAGAATATTCAACCACATCCATAGTAAATTCAGCTCCAAAATATTCAATATTCTCTTCCTATTCACACTCTACCACTTCTTAATATCCTATCAAGTGACTGAAACTCAAGAATTCCTCTTCACTTTCATCAATAGTTATCTCAAATTAATCAAGATCAGTGTCAACTTCATCCTCCTCTTCTGAGGTATCTCCAATAGTAATGTATTTTAATACATTATCTTATTCTTCTTCTTCACTGGTTTCCTCATCATCATTGTCCCTTAGTACAGTCTCTCTTCTGAGTAATCTATTTGGTGGTCTAGGCTCACCAATGGATATAGTATTAGCATGAGGACTTGAGGGAAGTTCAGGATCACTCCTTTCATCTATAGGATAATCCTCTCTTACATGCATAACAGCAACCTCTTCTTCTTCATCTAAGTATACTAGCTCCACTTCATCAGGATTTAAACCAAGATCTCTATTATTATTTGGTCTATTTGGATAGGTAACTGGATTTAAGTCCTCATACAGCATAGCCATATCATTCACCCATTTTTTTCTAAGGTTTCCATCTTATCTTTATAAACTTGTAAATCATTTTGTTAATGAAGAAGTTTTCCCTTAAAACAATTATTTCTTTTTTATTTCTAGTAACTCCTTTCTCTTTCAACATCAAGGATATAAACCTGGCATAAAACAAAGCATTTGACTTGGAACTAGGGTTTTCCATATCCTCTAACTGAATCATAAACAACTTAAAAAAAATTATCTTTTTTCTATGATTCAATAAATATGAAAGAAATTTGTCTTGATACTTTAAGGTGGCAAAGGCCCCTCTCTTGGGACTCAAAACATGCTGACCAAACTTAAAAAGCAACCTATTTTCTCCTTCCATTTCAACAACAATCACCTTTCTAGGGATTCCATTCCCTGTCAGCTTAGTCAAATCCTCTTCATAGCAGAAATACTCACTGGTGCGAGGTAACACTCTAGAGTAGTAATCAAAAATGACTTCATGTGAGACTCTTAAGAATTCATCCCATTCACTAAAGGGGAAGCTCTCACTTTCTCCATTTACTTTTGAAGTCATTCAATTCTCATCCTCATATTGTTCAAACTTCAGAAACTCATAAAATTACTTGACTATCTTTAGGTAGTATGTTCCATTGTTATTTGAAAAAACATTCTGCCCAATATTGAGCTTCTAGTGCCTTCAGCACCAGAGACTTACTTGATAGTAGCCATTCCGAACTTAATTCCTTCTCACCCATAATTTCCCTCTTCAAAAAATGTGAATTGGTCAACTTTTACACTACATTTCTTCCACTAATAGACCCAACTCGAGGTATATTAGGGTTTCGCACATCTCCTTAATCATCAAACATCAGTCTCTTCAATCTTTTCATTGCGATCTGGAGCGATTTGATGGTTTCAGCAGAAGGTTGGGTTCCAAGGTTAGGGAGAAAAATGTTTGGGAGAGGATTGAACTAGATAGAAATGTGATTTGAAATTTTTTTTATCAATTAGTTATATAAATAAAAAACGAGTAAAATAAATAAATAATACTAAAAATGTTTCAGATTCCAACAGAAAAACATGAAGTCCTATACATAAGGTCGACTATCGATAAGGTGTCAATGGGGAGGTCCTATTGGTGAGGTCTAATGGTGAGGTCTTATCAGTGAGGTCTTACGGTGAGGTCTTATCAATGAGATATAACAGTGTGGTATTATTAGTGAGGTCTTATCCATGATGTCTTATCGGTGAGTTCTAACGGTGAGGTCTAATGGTGAGGTCTTATCAGTGAGGTCTTATCGGTGAGGCATAACGGTGAGGTCTTATCGATGAGTTCTAATAATGAGGTATTATCGGTGAGGTATAACTGTGAGGTATTATTGGTGAGGTATTATCGGTGAGGTCTAACGGTGAGGTCTTATCGATGAGGTATAACAGTGAGGCCTTATCAGTGAGGTCTTATCGATGAGTTCTAACAGTGAGGTCTTATCAGTGAGGTCTAACAGTGAGGTATTATCTTAACAGTTTATCATACCCAACTCATGTTTTATGTAATTTAACCTCTCAGAACTCAAACAATTTGTGAATATATTATCCAATTGGTGTTCAGTGCCAATGAATTAAAGAGTGGTATCACCTCTTTGATAATGATCTCTCAAGAAGTGTTGTCTCACATCAATGTGCTTTTTCCAAGCATGAGATACATCATTTTTAGCGATGTTAATTTCACTTGTATTATCACAATATATAGAAAAATATTTGAATTGATATCCATAGTCTAGTAACCTATGTTTCATCCACAGAATTTGAGCACAACAACTACCAACAGCTATATATTCAGTTTTGGTAGTGCATAATGCACAAAAATTCTATTTCTTACTACACCATGATACTAGTGACTTTCCCAAAATGTGACATGTTCCTGAAGTTCTTTTTATATCTAACTTACAACTAGAAAATTTCACATTTGAATAACTTATAAAATAAAATAATAGTCCTCTTGGATAAAATAGTTCTAAGTTTGTACTATGCTTGAGATATTTAAAAATCTTTTTAATAGAAGTTAAATGAGACTCTTTGGGATTGGATTGAAAATGAGCACGCATTCATACACTGAACATAATATCAGTCTGAATAGAAGTAAGGTAGATAAGAATCCCAATAATATATCTGTAATTGGTTTGATCCATTGGTTTACCAGTTTCATCAGCATCCAACTTACAAGTGGTACTCATAGGTGTATCACTATAGTTATTACCATCCAGACCAAAACATTTCAAAAGATACTTAGTATATTTACTTTTATTTAAAACAGTACCATTTTTACTTTGAAATTTTTGAAATCCAAGGAAAAATTTTAGTTCCCCCATTAAACTCATTTCAAATTAATCTTTCATTATTATTGAAAAACCAGTACATAAAGAATTTTTAGAGGTCCCAAAAATAATATCATCTATATAAATTTGTACTATTAAAAATTATTTGGAAATTATTTTAATAAAAAGTGTAGGATCAGATATTCCTTTTGTAAAACCTTTTGAAATAAGAGAAGAACAAAGTCTATCATACCATGCTCTAAGATCATGTTTTAGACCATATAAAGTGTTAGAAAGTTTAAAGACATGATTTGAAAAATGGGGATTTGTAAAACTTTGAGGTTGTTCAACAAATACATCCTCAACTATATACCCATTTAGAAATGTACTTTTGACATCCATTTGATAAAGTTTGAAATTCAGATGAGCTGCATAAGAAAGTAGTATCCTAATGGATTATATTATAGATATAGGTGAAAAGGATTCCTCATATTCTATTCCTTCTTCTTGATTGTATCCTTTTTCAACTATTTTAGACTTATTTCTAACTATGTTTCCATATTTATCAATCTTTATTTCTAAACACCCATTTAGTGTCTATGGTCAAAGTGTCTTTAGGTCTTTCTACTAATTACAAAACATTATTTCATTCAAAATTATTTAATTATTCTTGTTTATCTATCACCAAAAATTTATCATTGATAGAATCATTAATGTTTTTAGGTTCAAGCTGTAAAAGAAAGGCTTTATCTTAAACCTAGTTTCTTATAGAATCCCTAGTTTGTGTTCCTCTATTTAGATCACCTACTAAAACATATAAATGATTATTATTGAGGTTTATAATACCTCTATAAAGGGTCGGACTAGCCTCCTCATGTTTGTCTAAATATTGAGATTCAACATGCTTAGATTCGGGAAAATTTCCAGAAATAGTTGTTTTTACTAAGGGTTCACTGTATTTATCATTAAGGTATAGAATTGACATATCTTCCTCAAGATGTTCAAGAAAGTTTTTTCGTTCATGTGGATCTATCTCATCGAATTTTACATGAACTGATTCTTCCACAAATATGGTTATATTATTGAATAATCTTCAAGATTTACTAGATATTGATTAACCTAGGAAAATTCCTTCATCACTCTTAGAAGAAAATTTTTCAAGATTATCCTTAGTGTTAACGATAAAGACTTTTCCACCAGAAACTCTCAAGTAATTAACCTTATGGTTCCTATTATTCCTGAGTTCATAAGGTTTTTTCTTAAGAAAATGTTTAATTAAGACTCTATTGATGATGTAAAAGGTTGTATTAATAGCTTCATCCCAAAAATAGATAGGCATATTATAATCATTTAGCATAGTCTGGGCAATCCCTTGAAGTGACCTATTCCTACTTTCTACAACTCCATTTGGTTGAGGTATTCTAGGAGCAGAGAAATTGTGATTATACCCATTTTTTGGGCAAAAAGATTCAAACTCTTGATTTTCAAACTCATGGCCATGATCAATTCTCAGGGTCTTAATTCTAAGTCCACTAATATTTTCTACAGACTTGGAATATTTAATGAAGTAAGAACATGCATCACATTTGTAAGCTAGAAATTATACCCAAGTACATCTAGAAAAATCATCTACAAGAACATAAACATAGTTCTTCCCATTTAAACTTGAAACTCTAGATGGTCCAAACAAATCCATGTGAACCAGCTCAAGCGATTGAGTAGGGGAAACTTCTTTCTTTGGTTTGAAAGAAAATTTTTGTTGTTTTCCCTTTTGACAAAGATTAAAAACATTGTTATGTGGGAATTACAATTTAGGTAAGTCTCTAACTAAACCTATCCTAGTTAGTTTCCTAAGTGAGTTCACATTGCAGTGTCTTAATCTTCTCTGCCACAACCAAGATTCCTTATAAAAAGCATTTAAACAAGAAACATTTTTCTTAGCTGAAGAGTTTAAATCAACAGCATATATATTTTCATTTCTAAGAGAAGTGAATATTAAATCATTTTTAGAATAAAAATCATTGAATGCATCATTTTCAAACTTAACATTAAATCCATCATCACACAATTGATAGATACTAAGTAGATTGTATTTTAACCCATCAACAAAAAGTAATTTTAAAATTAATATAGTATTAGGGTTTCCAATTTTCCTTACTCAATGACCTTCCCTTTAGCATTATCACTAAATGAAACATGTCCACCATCAAATTTAATTAGTCTCTTGAATCATGAATACTCTCACATCATATGTCTTGAATATCCACTAACCAAACACTATAGAGTTGTATAGGAGCACTTTAAACAATTTTCCTTCAAAATACATTAAGTATAGGGTAAATTTGGTACCCATATTTTCTTGGGTCCAGAGAGGTTACCAAGTAAAGATTTGGGAACCCATACTTGTCTCACAGGTTTCCTATAATTAACAGATATGTTTTGAGACATGAACACTTTGTTAGGTCCTTTAGAAAAGTGTTTTTTAAAATATGGTCTAGAACTTGAACTAGCAGTGAACTATCTAGATTTTGGAACAAATTTATTTTTATTAATCCTTCTCTATCTTTGTTGATATCCTAGACTAGTTGTGTATTTTGGAGCAATCTATTTATCTAGAAATTTTGACCAAGTATCTCTACCTTCAGTAAAATTCACAAGTCTCTTTTTAATTTTTCATTCTATAATTGAATTTCAGTAATTTCTTTTAACAGTTGAGCACATTTTTCTATCTCAATATCCAAATAAGATTTATAATTGGTAATAAAAGTATGTTGTCTTTTAAATAATATATATTTATCCTTGAGTTCATTAATGGTATCCTCAAGCATTCCATAGTATTTAAATAGTTCATCCTTAGTCATATTTTCATCATTAACTGATTCACTTTCATTCCTAGATTAGTAAGCATTATGTACAGGAGCATTGAGTGTTACCTCATATGTTTTTGTCATGAAACAGAGGTTTTCATATTTTTTTCTTTTCAATACCATAAGTGTCAGATCCACAGGATCTATCTTCTGAAGCACTCCAAGTATCTTTCATATCCTTTTTTATCCCTTGACCTTGTCATCATATTTCTTCTTAAAATTCATCTTGGGGAAATAATCCTTCATACGGCCTTTTAATTTACACTCATAACATACTCTATCCTTTGTATTTTCATTCCATTTTCTATCCCTTTTCCACTGTCCTTTACTTTTATACCTTCCTTTATAGTTTTATTTTCTAAAGAACTTCTTATTTTGGTATAAATTTTTTAATCTTCTACCAAGATGATCCACATCATCATCACTATGAGAAGCTGAATCTTCACTGGTGTAAGTCTCTACAGGAGCTTGAACTTTTTCTTTATATTTTCTCTTTGAGTTAGCATCCTTAAAAGCTATAGATTTCATTCATGTTTCTTCATCTACTTCTTGATTCACCTCAATCACTTCTTCATACATCATAAGTTTTCCAATTAGTTCCTAAATTGGTAGCTTTCTTATGTCATAGGATTCTTATATAGAAATAGGAGTTCCTCTCCATCTGCTAGGTAGTCATCGAAGTGACCTCATAATCTGATTCTTGTTGTCCACAGGTTTCCCAAGAAGACTCATAGTATTTACTATTTCATCGAACCTGAGATACATTTCTGATATAAGTTCATCAAGCTTCATTTTAAGATTATCATATTTCATAGTATAAGTATTTAATCACATTTCTTTAACATTGGTTGTTCCCTCGTGAGAAACATCCAATGTATCCTAGATTTCAAAAGAAATTTTATAGGAAGATATTCTATTGAATTCTTCATCACCTATAGAACATTACATTGAATTCATTTCTTTATAGTTATTGTTATATATAGCTTTATTCAACTAAGACCATGTGTCCCTAGAAGTAGTAGGCAATGCATGTTGTTCTTCAATTGTGTCTGAGATTTTAGGACCCATGCTCTCTAGATACATTTTCATTTTTAATTTCCACTAAGCATAGTTATTACCATTAAATAAATGTGTAATGTTGGTAGCCGCACCCTCAACTCAGTTGTCTATAGTTAATTAGAATTTAAAGAACTGAAGATTTTGATATTATAGAAATTTTAAGATCTTTAAGATAC
Organism: Viscum album; assembly: GCA_963277665.1. NCBI lineage: Eukaryota > Viridiplantae > Streptophyta > Magnoliopsida > Santalales > Viscaceae > Viscum > Viscum album. The sequence continues at coordinate 69,790,675 of OY728156.1, read as the reverse complement.
AACTAAAATCCCAGTTGAAATGAATTTGAAAACTTGAACATTAGTTCAGATGGTAGCAATAAAAAATTTAATCCTATGATACCAAATTTCGGTTGGATTGGAAAATCAAGAGGGGGTGAATTGATTTCCTACTTAAACTTTCTATTAAAACTTTATGCTAAATATCCCCCAATTTCAAAATAGATCCGTTAATTAAGGAAGTAGAGATATAGATTTTTAGCTAGTCAACAAGTTTCTCAACGGGTGATTATTCCTCAATAGAATCAGTTTACACCGCTTACCCAACTTTTGAAACATGTTTACTAAATTAAACACATAAACACACTAACCAAGACTAACTATCAGAGTTAATGTAAAACATTTTTTTGTTTTTGAAATTATAAGCAGCAGAAAATAGAAAAATAGAGTATTAAAAAAATATAGAACACAACAGAGTTAAAAAAAGATATTTATTCTCAATATGAGACTTAATCCTCCCCACTTGGTTATCACCTACCACCAAGCAGTTTATATTAACAATACACTTGATACATAGCTTGTATTGGGCATTGCAATAGTTTTCAAAAACTATCTAGGGATCACACCCTCTACCACAGTTCTTCATGGGAAAAGCAAACAATCCAGAACACAAACTATCTCTTCCAAAATTACATGTGGGAAACAAATATTAAATAAAGTTTGATGTGAGGATTTTCAGTATCCTCTGGTTCAAGCACAGCTGATAGTTTGTGTAACAGAAAAACATACACTTCTCAGAAATGTAATAGAAAGAACACAATAGAGCTAAAGTTATAAGTATTTATTTTAGAAGTCTCTTTGTGTTTAGAGTTCAACTCTTTACTCCTTGTAGTGAAGAATTTTTAGTTCGAGTCTTTTTTGGGAACTTGTCTCCAAAAACAGAGTGTCAAAACTCCAAGTTCTAGCTTTCAGGTACTGAGTGTTCTGCTTCTTGGGTTGAAAATGATTTTATGAAGCATAAAAGTCAGTCTTGAATTTTTTCTCCCAAAATGATCTTCTTGAGTCTCTTGGGTTCACAGTGATATCATTGTTGATCTACTTTTGTTCTTCAAATATAACATGTGATAATTCTTTCTCTAGTGTACTATGTTTTATATTCGAGGACCAACAATAACAATAATAAAACCACGTGAGGTCTTTCTCATACCTCATACTGTCTCTAGATGCGGTCTCTTTATATGTCTATATCATCATTAATTAATGTCATAAGCATTAAATTTACCAAATACGACTGTTAGAATAAACTTAAGAAATTGAAAATGTATGGAGTAGAAGAATGGGTATCTATAGGCTGGTAATGGTAGCCTCCTTTGGTATTTTTCATCGGTAGCTTCCTCAGTTTCTTCATCAATAGCTTCATCAGTAGACTTCATTGGTAGGATTTACAACAATATCCTTTGAGAAATAAACTCATGTTGATGACCTTGTATTGATAACTTAGTGGTGAGGTTAAATATAGGTAACCTCCTAGCGATAACCTCTATTGGTAACCTTCCAATGGTAACCTCTATCGGTAACCTTCCAACTATAACCTCTATCGGTAACCTTCTAGTGGTAACCTCTATCAGTAACCTTCCAGTGGTAACCTCTATCGATAACCTTTTACTTAGAGAAATTTTGCATTGTAAACTTAATCTAAAGAATAGTGATATTAGAGATATATAGTTATCACTTGATAGAAACTATAAATATTAATGAAACATGATTACCATAATAACGAATAAATATTAGGTATTATCAAAATAGTTGATTCCAACAATCTCTCCCTTTTTGATAATCACAAATTATATCAGTGAAAATTTAGATTGGAGAAATATTGAATCAGGGTTAAACACATTTTCTAATATCTTCAGAGGTGGGAGTGTACATATATTATGTATCGGTAAAATTGAACCATGGTTATTGTGGAAAATATAGCAGAGCATAAATGCAAGGACTTAAAACTTCTCCCCCTTTATGAGTAACAAAAAGAATATAAGACAAAAAGAGACAAAAGAGGATTTTTGTATTAATAAAGCAAGAATACAATATACAAAAAGAGTATAAAGATCCCTATCAAATAAGACATCCCACAGTCAATATAAATCAGAAATTTCCAAATGATCTTTGTCTTTGGAAGATAAGGAGGCACATCTAGAAGATGGAGGGATAGGCCAAGGTATGGTAGTAAACAGTGTAGGAGGAGCTGCTACAGAAGTATCAGTAGACCAATAGTGAGAAGATCTATAAGGGATTATAGGGGTCAAGATTTTCATGCCCTATGCAAGAGTCATCAAAGTGGCAGCACTGGTAGAGCCTGAGGTAGCTGAGGAAGAAAGTAATGATAGAGGAATAATAATGGGAGTGCATTCCACATGGAGGAAGGGAAAAATAAGATTCCTAAAGTCCATAATGATGCCTCCTCCTCTTTCCAAAGCTGAGATAAAATCATCCTTATTCTCCATGAATTTCTCCAAGGGAGGAGTCAGTTATCTAAGACTGCTAACTTGATCCTTAATAGCCTGAGTGACAGGTGGGATCCTCAAGTTTTCTAACAATAGATTGAAGTGACCATCCATCTGATTCTTAGTGTACACCCTTTTGTAATATAAATAAACTTGATCTTTGATGGCCATTTGATCTTTAGTATCCTCCCTTAAGAAATATCCCACAAGATTATGAATGTCTCTAGTAGTAAAAATGACCTAAGTCATAGACTGAGGGTCTGAGGGACTTGCACCAGAGAGATTTACCACTTCTTCTCTAACAACTGATCTGAAATCTTCTAGATCAACAGGAGGAGATACTGAAGAGGAATCATATGCACACAGAGGTGCCATTGTAAAATCCATTGTCTTGTTAAAAGACTTCGTTAAACCACGATCAATATTTTCACATCATCATCCTGACCACTCACATGTGCCTCCATAGACTTCTTAAAGTCCTCAAACATAGTGACCATCTGCTGAACAACACTCTTAACATTCTTAAGATCTTTTTCAAATTGAACTGTTAGATCCATATATGAGTCTAAACTCAAAATTGATTTTTTCATAGATTCTATAGAATCTATCAAGGTTCTGACTTGATTCTGATATTCATTCACTTCATATATCAAATTTGAGTGAGAGGTAGAAATTATCCTTTTCCAATGTAGAAGTTACAAGTTATTGATTGTGAGCCACTAATCTCTCTATCCCAACAGATCTATCAACAAAAAGTCTCTTCAAATATGATTTTAATGATTCTAAATCATCCTTATTAACATATTATTGAGTTAGAATCACTACTGGCTTTAAAATAGTGTTCTCTAAAACCGAAGGAATTGGAGGGCTTCTGTTAGTCTTGTCATCTTTAGAGTCTCCATAATCTTACACCAAGACCACGAATCCAGAATCTTTTGACCAATATTTTATTCCATGAGCAACAGCAACTGAACCTGTGGAAACAGGTTCCTCTGCCTCACTTGGATCATTATCCTGATCAATTACATTTACCTATACTATTCCTCTTTCATCAACTACAGTAACAGGAGAGTACATGGTTACTTCTTCTATAGAATATTCAACCACAGCCATAGAAATTTCAGCTCCAACAGATTCAATATTCTCTTCCTCTTCACTCTCTAACACTTCTTTAAATCGTATTAAGAGACTGAGACTCAAGAATTCCTCTTCACATTCATCAACAACTGTCTCAAATCCCTCAAGATCAGTGTCATCTTCATCCTCCTCCTCTAAGGTATATCCAATTTTAATGTCTTTTAAGACATTCCCTTCTTATTATTCTTCACTGGTTTCCTCATCATCATTATCCCTTAGGGCAGTCTCTCTTCTGGGTAATCTCTTTGGTGGGATAGGCTCACAAAATGATACAGCATTAACAAGAGGACTTGAGGGAAGGTCAGGATCACTTCTTTCATCTATAATAGAATCCTATCTTACTTGCATAACAACAGTCTCTTCATCATCATCTGAGTATACTAGCTCCACTTCATTAGGCTTTAAACCTAAATATCTCTTATTATTTGGCCTAGTATGATGGGTAATAGGATTGAAGTCCTCAAACATCTTAGCCTCATCATTCATCCATTTTCTTTTCCAAGGGTTCCATCTTATCTTCATAAACTTGCAAATCATTTTGGTAATCCAGAAGTTGTCCCTTAAAACTATTGTTTCTTCTTTATTTCTCGAAACTCCTTTCACTTTCAACATCAAGGATATCAACCTGGCATGAAACAATGAATTTGACTTGGAACTAGGTTTTTTCATATCCTCTAAATGAATCATCAGCAAACTAAAAATATTTATCTTTTGTTCATTCTTCAACAAATACAAAATAAATATGTCTTGATACTTTAAGGTGGGAAAGTCCCCTCTCTTGGGACTCAAAACATACTGAACAAACTTAAAAATCAACCTATTTTCTCCTTCCATTTCATTAGTAATCATCTTTCTAGGGATTCTATTCCCTATCATCTCAGACAAATATTCTTCATAGAATTAATACTCACTGGTGGGAGGTACAAATAAAGATTAGTAATCAAAAATGCCTTCATGTTGGACTCTTAAGAATTCATCACATTCACCAGAGGAGAAGATCACACTTACTCTATTTACTTTTGAAGACATTCAGTTCTCATCTTCAGACTATTTGATCTTAAGAAACTCATAAAATTCCTTTACTAGCTTCAGGTAATTTGGTCTATTTTTATTTTCAAAACATTCTACCCAATCCTGAGCTTCGAGTGCCTTAAGCACTAGAGACTTTCTTGACAGTGGCCATTCTGAAATTAATTCCTTCTCAACCACGATTCACCTATTCAACAAATGTGGATTGATCAGATTTTCCACTACCTTTCTTCCACTAATAGACCTAGCTTAAGGTCTCTTAGGGTTTATCATATCTCCTTCATCATCAACCATCAGTCTCTCCTATCTTTTCATTGCGATCTAGAGCTGTTTGAGGGTTTTAGCAGAATGTTAGGTTCCAAGGTTAGGGAAAAAATGTTCAAGAGAGGATTGAAGTGGATTTAAATGTGATTTGTACTTTGTTTTTAATATTTGGTGATGGAAAAACAAATCGAGTAAAATAAATAAATAATATTAAAAATGTTTCAGATTCCAGCATAAAAATGTGAAGTACCATACCAAAGGTCGTCTATCGGTAAGGTGTCAATGGTAAGGTCCTATCAGTGAGGTCTAACGGTGAGGTATTATCGGTGAGTTCTAATAGTGAGGTATTATCAGTGAGTTCTAACGGTGAGGTGTTATCGGTGAGGTATTATTGGTGAGGTCTTATTGGTGAGGTTTAATGGTGAGGTCTAATGGTGAGGTCTTATCGGTAAGGTCTTATCGGTGAGATCTAATGGTGAGGTCTTATCAGTGAGGTCTAATGGTGAGGTATTATCAGTGTGGTCTAACAGTGAGGTATTATTAGTGAGGACTTATCGATGAGGTCTAATGGTGAGGTTTTATCGGTGAGGTCTAACAGTGAGGTCTTATCGGTGAGGTCTTATTAGTGAGTTCTAATGGTGAGGTCTTATCATTGAGGTCTAACGGTGAGGTCTTATATTAATATTTTATCATACCTAACTCATGTTTGATTTAATTTAACCTCTTAGAACTCAAACTCTTTGTGAATATATCATCTAATTGGTGTTTAGTTCCAATGAATTCAAGAGTGATATCACCTCTTTGATAATGATCTCTCAAAAAGTGATGTCTCACATCAATGTGCTTTGTCCAAGCATAAGATATTAGATTTTTAGAGATTTTAATAGAAATTTTATTGTCATAATTTATAGAGACATGTTTGAATTGATATCCATAGTCTAGTAACGTGTGTTTCATCTATAGAGTTTGAGCACAAAAACTACTAACAGCTATATATTCAGTTTCAGTAGTGGATAATGAAACAGAATTTGGTTTCTTACTACACCATGATACTAGTGAATTTCCCAAAATGTGACATGTTCCTAAAGTGATATTTCTATCTAAATTACAACCAGAAAAGTCATCATATGAATAACTTATTAAATCAAATGATTTTTATCTAAGATAAAATAGTCCTCAGTTTGTAGAATGCTTGAGATATTTAAAAATCCTTTTAACATCAGCTAAATGAGACTCTTTCAGATTGTATTGAAAATGATAACACATTCATACACTGAACATAATATCAGTACGACTAGTAATAAGGTATGTAAGACTCTCAATCATACCTCTATAATTGATTTGATCCAATGGTTTACTAGTTTCATCAACATCCAACTTACAAGTGGTACTCATAGGTGTATCACTACCTTTATTATAATCCAAAACAAAATGTTTCAAAATATCTTTAGTATATTCACTTTTATTTAAAACAATGCCATTTTTATTTTGAAAATTTTGAAATCCAAGGAAAAATTTTAGTTCCCCCATTAAACTCATTTCAAATTCTTCTTTCATTATCATTGAAAAATCGGTACATAAAGAATTATTAGAAGATCCAAAAATAATATGATCTACATAAATTTGTGCTATTAAAACATCATTGGAAATTCTTTTAATAAAAAGGGTAGGATTAGCTATTCCTTTAGTAAAACCTTTTGAAATATTAAAATAACAAAATCTTTCATACCAATCTCTAGGAGCTTGATTTAGACCATATAAATCTTTAGAAAGTTTAAAGATATGATTTGAAAAATGGGTATTTGTAAAACTAGGGGGTTGCTCAAAAACATACATCCTCAACTATGTACCCATTTAGAAATTCACTTTTGACATCCATTTGATAAAGTTTGAAATTCAGATGAGCTTCATAAGCCCATAGTATCATAATAGATTCTAGTCTAGCTACAGGTGCAAAGGTTTCCTCATAGTCTATTCCTTCTTCTTGAATAGATCCTTGTGAAACTATTCTAACCTTATTTCTAACTATGTTTCCAGATTCATCAACATTATTTCTAAACACACATTTAGTGCCTATGGTCAAAGGGTCTTTAGGTCTTTATAATAATTCCAAAAATTTGATTCTTTCAAACTAATTTAATTCTTATTTCATAGCTATCACCCAAAATTCATCATTGATAGCATCGTTAATGTTTTTGGGTTCAAGATGTGAAATAAAGGATTGATGTTCAACCTAGTTTCTTAGAGAAGCTCTAGTTTGTGTTCCTCTATTTAGATCACCTACTACAGTATCTAAAGGATGATTATTGAGGGTTTTAATACCTCTAGAAATTGTTGGAGTATCCTCCTCATGGTTGTCTAAAGGTTTATATTCAACATGCTCAGATTTTGGAAAATTTCCAGAACTAGTGGTTTTTACTAAGGGTTCACTGTCTTTATCATTAAAGTCCAGAATTGACATATCTTCCTTAAGATGTTCAAGAGAGGTTTTTGGTTTATGTGGATCTGTCTCATCAAATTTGACATTAACTAATTCTTCCAAAATTTTGGTTCTCTTATTGAATACTCTATAAGATTTAACAGAGATTGAGTAACCAAGGAAAATTTCGTCATCACTCTTGGAAGTAAATTTGTTAGGATTACCCTTAGTGTTAAGGATAAAGAATTTGAAACCAAAAACTCTAAAGTAATTAACCTTATTCTTCCTATTATTCTAGAGTTCATAATGGGTTTTCTTAAGAACGGGTCTAATTAAGAATATATTGATGATGTAACATGTGGTATTAACAACTTCATCCCAAAAATATATAGGCATATTATACTCATTTAGCATAGTCTAGGAAATATTTTGAAGTGTCATATTTATTCTTTCTACAACTCCATTTTGTTTAGGTGTTCTAGGAGTAGAGAAATTGTGATTATAGCTATTTTGTGAGAAAAAAGATTCAAACTCTTGATTTTTAGACTAATGACCCTGATCACTTCTCAGGGTCTTAATTCTAAGTCTAATAAGATTTTCTACATACTTGGAACGTTTAATAAAGTGAGAACATGCTTCACTTTTGTGAGCTAGAAATTATACCAAAGTATATCTATAAAAATCATCTACAAGAACATAAACATAGTGCTTCCCATTTAAACTTGAAACTCTATATGGTCCAAACAAATCCCTTTGAACCAACTCAAGTTGTTGAGAAGTGGAAACATTTTTCTTTGGTGTGAATCAAACTTTATGTTGTTTTCCCTTTTGAAAATGATTACAAAATTTGTTATTTGTGAATTCCAATTTAGGTAAGTCTCTAAAAAAACCTTTCGAAGTTAGTTTCCTAAGTGATTTCACATTGTAGTGTCCTAATCTTCTGTTTCATAACTAGGATTCCTTTTGAAAAGCATTTAAACAAGAAACGTTTTTCTTAGCTAAAGAGTTTAAATCAACAGAATGTACATTTTTATTTCTAAGAGCAGTGAATATTAAATAATTTTTAGAATTAAAATCATTGCATGCATCATTTTCAAACTTAACATTAAAACCACCATCAAACAACTAATAGATAATAAGTAGATTTTATTTTAACTCGTCAACAAAAATTACTTTTGAAATTACTATAGTATTAGGGTTACCAATTTTGCTTAAGCCAATGATATTCACTTTAGCATTATCACAAAATGTAACATTTCCACCATCAACTTTAATTAGGCTCTTCAAGCATGAATAGTATATTATCATATATCTTGAACATCCACTGTCCAAATACCATAGAGTTTTACATGATCACTTTAAAAAAAATTCATCCAAAATAGATTAAGTATAAGGTAACTTTGGTAACCATATTTTCTTGGGTCCAGAGAGGTTCACAAGTAAAGATTTGGGAACCCATACTAGTCTCATAGGTTTCCTATAATCAGCATATATGTTTTGAGATAGGAACACTTTGTTAGGTCCTTTATAAAAGTGTTTTTTAAAAGATGGTCCAGAACTTGAACTAGTAGTGGACTGTTCAGATTTTGGAAAAAAATTATTTTTAATAATCCTTCTCTATCATTGTTGATATCCTAGAAAAGTTGTGTATTTTGGACCAATCTATTTCCCTAGAAATTGTATCCAGGTATCTCTACCTTCAGTAAACTTCTCAAGACCTCTTTTTAATTTCCCATTCTATAATTTATGTTCAGTATTTTCTTTTAACGACTGAGCACATTTTTCTTTCTTAATATCCAAATCAGATTTATAATTGGCATTAAAAGCAATTTTTCTTTTAAATAATTTATATTTAATCTTGAGTTCATTAAAGGTATCCTCAATCATTCCATAGTATTCAAATAGTTCATCCTTAGTCATATTTTCATCATTAACTGATTCAATTTAATTCCCAAATTAGTAAACATTATGTATAGGATAATTGAGTGTAATCTCATATGTTTCTGTCATGAAACACAGGTTTTCATGTTTGTTATTTTCAATATCATAAGTTTTAGATCAACTGGGTCTCTCTTCTGAAGCACTCCAAGTATCTTTAATATAATTTTTATATCCCTTGACCATGTCTTCATATTTATTCTTAAATTTCATCTTGGGGAAATCATCCTTCACATGGCCATTTTTGTTTACACTCATAACAGACTCTATCCTTTGTATTGTCATTCCATTTTCTATACTTTTTCCATTGTCCTTTACTTTTATACCTTCCTTTATAGTTTTATTTTCTACAGAACTTCTTATTTTGGTAGAACGTTTTTAATCTTCTTGCAAGATGAGCCATCTCATCATCACTGTGAGAATCTGAATCTTCACTAGTGGAAGTCTCTATAGGAGCTTTAAATTTTTCTTTATCTTTTCCCTTTGAGGTAGCAGTCGTGAAAGCTAAATATTTCTTTCTTAGTTCTTCATATACTTCTTGATTCACCTCAATATCATCTTCGTACATCATAAGTTTTCCAATTATTTCCTTCAATGGAAGTTTTCTTATGTCACAGGATTCTCAGATAGAAACAGAAGATCCTATCCATCTGCTAGGTAGGCATTGAAGCAACCTCATAATCTGATTCCTGCTGTCCACTAGTTTCCCAAGGAGACTCATAGTATTTACTATTTAATTGAACTTGAGATACATTTCAGATATAAGTTCATCAGGCTTCATTTTAAAATTATCATATTTAATAGTGTAAGTATTTAATCTTTTTTCTTTAACATTGGTTGTTCCCTCATGAGAAACAGCCAATGTATCCAATATTTCATAATAAATTTTACAGGAAGATATTCTATTGAATTATTCATCACCTAGAGAACATTACAATACATTCATTTCTTTATAATTATTATTATATGTATCTTTTGTCAACTAAGACCATGTGTCCCTAGTAGTAGCAGGAAACGCATGTTGTTCTTCAATTGTGTCGGAGATTTCAGGACCCATTCTCTCTAGATACATTTTCATTTTTAATTTCCTATGAGAATAGTTATTACCATTAAATAAAGGTGGAATGTTCGTAGACTCACCCTAACCTCATTTGTCTATAGTTAATTAGAATTTAAAGAACTAAAAATTTTGATATGATATAAATTTTAAGATCATTAAGATACAACTAAAATCCCAGTTGAAAAGAATTTGAAAATTTGAACAGCAGTTCAGATGGTAGCAATAAAAAATTAAATCTTTTGATACCAAATGTTGGTTGGAGTGAAAAATCAAGAGGGGTGAATTGATGTCCTACTTAAAATTTCTTTTAAAACTTTATTCTAAAAATCCCCCAATTTAAAAACATCCCAGTTAATTAAATAAGTAGAGATATAGATGTTTATCTGGTCAATAAGTTTCTCAAAGGGTGATTAGTCCTCAGTTGAATCGGTGTACACCACTTATTCATCTTTTGAAATAGGTTTACTAAATTAAACACATACACACACTTACCTAGGCTAACTATCAGAGTTATTGTAAAACATTTTTCTTTTTTAAAATTATAAGTAGTGGAAAATAGAAAAATATAGTATTATAAAAATATATAACACAACAGAGTTAAAAATACAATCAGTCTCAATCTAAGACTTAATCCTCTCCACTTGGTTATCACCTACCACCATGCAGTTTATATTAACAATACACTTGATACACAGCTTGTATCAGTCTTTACAACAGTTTTCACAAACTGTCCAGGGCTCACACCCTCTACCACAGTTCTTCATGGTAAAAACAAAAAATCCATACCACACACTATCTCTTCCATAGTTCCACATGGGAAACAAATATTAAATAAAGTTTTATATGAGGATTTTTTGTATCCTCTAGTTCAAGCATAGAAAACAGTGTGTGTAATAGGAAAACATACACTTCCCAGAAATTTAATAAAAATAACACAATAGAAGTAAAGTTATAAGGATTTATTTTAGAAGGATCTTTGTGTTTAGAGTTTAACTCTTGACTCCTTGGAGTGAATAATTTTTCGTTCAAGTCTTTTCTGGGTACTTGTCTCCTAAAACAAAGTATTGAAACTCCAGGTTCTAGATTTTAGGTATTGAGTGTTCTGCTTCTTGGGATGACAATTATTTTATGAAGCATAGAACAGTGTCTTGAGATTTTTCTCTCAATATTTTATTCTTGAGGCTCTTGGGTTCACAGTGAGAGCATTGGTGTTCAACTTTTTTTCTTCAAATCTAGCATGTGATAATTCTCTCTCTAGCATCCTCTGTTTTATATTCGAGGTCCGACAATACGAATAAGAAAATTTCGTGAGGTATTCCTCATACCACATATTGTCTCTAGATATGGTCTCTTTATATGTCTACAATCATCTTTAATTAAAGTCAGAATAATTAAATTAACTAGATATGATCGTTAGAATAAAATTAAGAAATTGGAAAAGTATGGAGTAGAAGAATGGGTATCAGTAGGATGGTAATGGAAGCCGTCTCAACGGTAACCTCCATTAGTAGCTTTCATTTGTAGATTCATCAGTATCTTCATCAGTAGACTTCATCAGTAGGCTTTACAACAATATCCTTTGAGCGATAAACTCGTGGTGATGACCTTGTATTGATAACTTAGTGGTGAGGTTCAATATCAAAAACCTCCTAGAAGTAACCTCTATTGGTAACCTTCCAGTAGTAACCTCTATCGGTAACCTTACAACTATAACCTCTATCGGTAACCTTCCAGCAGTAACATCTATCGGTAACCTTCCAGCGGTAACCTCTATCGGTAAACTTTTACGTATAGAAAGTTTACACTATAAACTTAATCGATAGAATTGTGATATTTAAGATACATAGTTATCACTTGATAGAAACTATAAATATTAATGAAACACAATTATCATAACAAGGAATCAAGATTATGGATTATCAAAATAGGTGAGTCTAAAAATCTCCCCCTTTTTGATAATCACAAATTATGTTAGTGAAAATTTAGATTTAAGTATTATTGAATCATAGTTAACCACATTTGCTAATATCTTCAGAGGTGGGAGTGTACATATATTATATATCAGTAAAATTGAACCATGATTATTGAGGAAAATATAGAAGAACATATATGAATGTACGTAAAACTTATCCCCCTTTCTGATTAACAAAAAAAATATAAGACAAAATGAGAGAAAATGGGATTTTTATATTAATGAAGCAAGAATACAATATACAAAAAGAGTACAAAGAACCCTATCAACTAAGACATCCCACAGTCAATCTACATCAGAAATGTCCAAATGAGCTTTGTCTTTGGAAGATGATGAGGTATATCCAGAAGATGGAGGGATAGGTCGAGGTATGGTAGTAAACAGTATAGGAGGAGCTGCTATAGAAGCATCAGTAGACCGATAGTGAGAAGATCTCTGAGGGATCATAGGGGTCAAGATTTTTATGGCCTATGCAGGAGTATTCAAAGTGGAAGCACTGGTAGAGCCTATGGTAGCTGAGGAATAAGGTAATGTTGGAGGAACAATAATGGTAGTGCATTCCATATAGAGGAAGGGAAAAATAATATTCCTAATATCCATAATGATACTTCCTCCTCTTTCCATAGATGAGATAAAATCATCCTTATTCTCCATGAATTTCTCCATGGTAGAATTCAATTATCTAAGCCTGCTAACTTGATCCTTAATAGCCTGAGTGACAGGTGGGATCCTTAAGTTTTACAACAGTAACTTGAAGTGACCACCCATATAATGCTTAGTGTACACCCTTTTGTAATGGAAATAAACTTGATCTTTGATGTCCTTATGATCTTGAGGATCCTCCCTTAAGCAATCTCCCACGATCTTATGAATGTCTCTAGTAGTGGAAATGACCTAAGTCATAGACTGAGGGCCTAAGGGACTTGCACCATAGAGCTTTACCACTTCTTCTCTAACAACCGATCTGAAAGCTTCTAGATCAACAGGAGGAGATGCTGAAGAGGAATCAGATTCACACAGAGGTTCCATTGTCAAATCCACGGTCTCCTTGAAATAATTTGTTATACCACTAATAAATATTTTCACATCATCATCCTGACTACTCAAATGTGCCTCCATAGACTTCTTAAAGTCCTCAAACACAGTGACCATCTGCTGAAAAACACTCTTAACATACTTTAGGTCTTTTTCCAATTGAACCATTGAATCCATATATGATTCTAAACACAAAATTGATTGTTTCACAGATTTCATAGACTCTATCATGGTTCTGACTTTATTTTTACATTCCTCCACTTCATGTAGCAAATTTTAGTGAGAGGTAGAAATTATCCTTTTTTCAATGTAGAAGTTACAAGTTCATGATTGTGAGCCACTAATCTCTCTATCCCAACAGATCTATCATCAGAAAGTCTCTTCAAACCTGATTTTAATGATTCTAAATCATCCTTCTTCACATAGTCTTGAGGTAGAATCACAAATGGTTGTACAATAGTGGTCTCTGAAACAGAAGTAATTGGAGGGATTCTGTTAGGCTTTTCATCTTTAGAGTATCCATAGTCTAAGACTTAGACCACGAATCCCGGATCTTCTGACCAATCTTCTATTCCATGAGCAACAACAAATGATCCTATGAAAATAGATTCCTCCCCCTCACTTGGATCATTCTCCGGATCAATTACATTTACCTCTGTTATTCCTCTTTGATCAACTATAGCTACATGAGAGTCCATGGCTACTTCTTCTATAGAATATTGAACCAAAACATAGCAATTTTAGCAACAAAATATTCAATATTATCTTCCTATTCACTCTCTAACACCTCTTTATATCCTATTAAGGGACTAAGAATCAAGCATTCCTCTTCACTTTCATCAAAACTGTCTCAAATTCCTCATGATCAGTGTCAGCTTCATCCACCTCCTCTAAGGTATCTCTGATTGTAATGTATTTTAAGACATTCCCTTCTTATTATTATTCATTGGTTTCCTCATCATCATTGTCCCTTAGTATAGTCTCTCTTATGGGAAATCTATTTGATGGGATAGGATCACTAAAGGATATATCATTGGCATGAGGACTTGAGGGAAGGTCATGATCACTTCTGTCATCTATAGGAGAATCCTATCTTACTTTCATAACAGCATCCTCCTATTCTTCATCTGAGTATAATGGATCCACTTCATCAGTCATTAAACCTAGATATCTCTTATTATTTAGCCTAGAAGGATGGGTAACAGGAATTAAGTCCTCAAACATCTTAGCCTCATCATTCACCCATTTTCTTTTCCAAGGGTTCCATCTTATCTTCGTAAACTTTCAAATCATTTTGGTAATGCAGAATTTATCCATTAAAACTATTGTTTATTCTTTATTTCACGAAACTCCTTTCACTTTCAACATCAAGGATATCAACCTAGAATGAAACAATTCATTTGACATGGAAATAGGTTTTGTAATATCCTCTAAATGAATCATCAGCAACCTAAAAATATTTATCTTTTGTCCATGCTTCAACAAATACAAAATAAATATGTCTTGATACTTTAAGGTGGAAAAGTCCACTCCCTTGGGACTCAAAACATACTAAACCAACTTAAAAAGAAACATATTTTATCATTTCATTTCAACAGTAATCACCTTTCAAGGGATTATATTCCATGTCAGCTCAGCCAAATCCTCTTCATTGCAGTAATACTCACTGGTGGCAGGCACCACTATAGAGTAGTAATCAAAAATTTCTTCATGTGGGACTCTTAATCATTCATTCCATTTACCAGAGGAGAAGCTCAGCCTTACCCCATTTACTTTTGAAGACATTCAGTTCTCATCCTCATAATATTTGAACTTCAGAAACTCATAAAATTGCTTCACTAGCTTCAGGTAGTATGGTCCATTGTTATTTGCAAAAAATTCTACCCAATCCTAAGATTTGAGTGCCTTCAGCACCGAAGACTTGCTTGACATCAGCCATTCCAAACATAATTCTTTCTCAACCACGGTTTCCCTCTTCGACAAATGTGGATTGATCAGCTTTTCCACTACATTTATTCCACTAGTAGACCCAGCTCGAGGTCTCTTAGGGTTTAGCACATCTCTTTCATCATCAACCATCGATATCTTTAATCTTTCCATTGTGATCTAGAGATTTTTAGGGTTTTAGCAGAAGATTAGGCTCCAAGGTTAGGGAGAAAAATGTTTCAAAGATGATTGAAGTGGATTTAAATGTGATTTTTACTTTATTTTTATTATTTAGTGACGGAAAAAAATTGAGTAAAATAAATAAATAATACTAAAAATGTTTTGGATTCCAATAGAAAAATGCGAAGTCCCAGGCCAAAGGTCGTCTATCGGTAAGGTGTCAATAGTGACGTCCTATTGGTGAGGTATAACGGTGAGGTATTATCAGTAAGGAATAACAGTGAGGCCTTATCAATGAGTTCTAATGGTGAGGTCTTATCGGTGAGGTCTTATCAGTGAGGTCTTATTGGTGAGGTCAAACGGTGACGTCTATTGGTGAGGTCTTATCAGAAAGGTCTTATCAGCGAGCTCTAATGGTGAGGTATTATTAGAGAGGTCTAATGGTGAGGTATTATCAGTGTGGTCTAACAGTGATGTATTATTGGTGAGGTCTTATCACTGAGGTCTAATGGTGATGTCTTATCAGTGAGTTCTAACGGTGAGGTCTTATCAGTGAGGTCTTATCAGTGAGTTCTAATGGTGAGGTCTTATCAGTGAGGTCTTATCTTAATATTTTATCATACCTAACTCATGTTTGATGTAATTTAACCTCTTATAACTCAAAGTATTTGTGAATATATCATCCAATTATTATTCAGTTCCAATGAATTCAAGAGTGGTATCACCTCTTTGATAATGATCTCTTAAGAAGTGATGTCTCGCATCAATGTTCTTTGTACCAGCATGTGATACTGGATTTTTAGAGATGTTAATAGCACTAGTACTATCACAATTTATAGAGACATGTTTGAATTGATATTCATAGTCTAGTAACTTTTGTTTCATCCATAGAATTTGAGCACAACAACTAATAGCAGATATATATTTAGTTTTGGTAGTATATAATGAAACAGAATTCGGTTTCTTACTACACCATGATACTAGTGAATTTCCCAAAATGTGACATGTTCCTGAACTGGTTTTTCTATCTAAATTATAACCAGAAAAGTCATCATCTGAATAACTTATTAAATCAAATGATTTTCCTCTTAGATAAAATAGTTTTAAGTTTGTAGAATAATTGAGATATTTAAAAATCCTTTTAACAACAATTAAATGAGACTCTTTGGGATTGCCTTGAAAATGAGCACACATTCATACACTGAACATAATATTAGGATGACTAGTAGTAAGGTAGGGAAGACTCCCAATCATACCTCTATAATTTATTTGATCCAATGGTTTACCAGTTTCATCAGCGTCCAACTTACAAGTGGTACTCATAGGTGTATCACTACCTTTTTTATAATCCAAACCAAAATGTTTCAAAATATCCTTATAATATTGACTTTGATTTAAAACAATGCCGATTTTATTTTAAAAATGTTGAAATCCAAGGAAAAATTTTAGTTCCCCCATTAAACTCATTTCAAACTCATCTTGCATTATCATTGAAAATTTGGTACATAAAGAAATTTTAGAGGATCCAAAAATAATATCATCTATATAAATTTGTGCTATTAAAACATCTTTGGAAATTATTTTAATAAAAAGGGTAGGATTATATATTATTTTAGTAAAACCTTTTGAAATAAGAAAAGAACTAATTCTTTCATACCAAGCTATAAGATCTTTTTTAGACCATATAAATATTTAGAAAGTTTGAAGAGATGATTTGAAAAATGGGGATTTGTAAAACTAGGGGGTTTCTCCAAAAATACATCTTCAAATATGTACCCATTTAGAAATATACTTTTTACATCCATTTGATAAAGTTTGAAATTAAAATGAGCTACCTAAGATAGTAGTATCCTAATGGATTCTAGTATAGCTACAGGTGAAAAGGTTTCCTCATAGTTTATTTCTTTTTCTTGACTAGATCCTTGTGCAACTAGTATATCCTTATTTCTAACTTTGTTTCCATATTCATATACATTATTTCTAAACACCCATTTAGTGCCTATGGTCAAAGGGTCTTTAGGTATTTCTACTAATTCCCAAACTTTGTTTCTTTCAAACTGATTTAATTCTTCTTGCATATCTATCACACGAAATTCATCATTGATAGCATCATTAATGTTTTTGTGTTCAAGCTGTGAAAGAAAGGCTTGATGTTAAACCTGGTTTCTTATAGAATCTCTAGTTTGTGTTCCTCTATTTAGATCACCTACTACAGCATCTAATGGATGATTCTTTAGGGTTTTAATACCTTTGGAAATGTTTGGACTATCCTCCTCATGGTTTTCTAAAAGTTTAGAATCAACATGATTAGATTCTGGAAAATTTCCAGAGCTAGTTGTTTTTACTAAGGGTTCACTGTCTTTATCATTAAAGTCCAGAATTGACATATCTTCCTAAAGATGTTCAAGAGAGTTTTTTGGTTCATGTGAATCTGTCTCATAAAATTTAACATTAACTAATTCTTACACACATTTGGTTCTCTTATTTAATACTCTATAAGCTTTAATAGAGATTGAGTAACCTAAGAAAATTCCTTCATCACTCTTGGAAGAAAACTTGTCATTATTACCCTTAGTGTTATGGATAAAGACGTTTCAACCAAAAACTCTAAAGTAATTAACCTTATGCGTCCTATTATTCTAGAGTTCATAATGGGTTTTCTTAAAAAACAGGTCTAATTAAAACTATATTGATGATGTAACAAGCTGTATTAATAGCTTCATCCCAAAAATAGATATGAAGATTATACTCATTTAGAATAGTCTAGGAAATCTCTTAAAGTGTACTATTTCTTCTTTCTACAAATCCATTTTGTTGAGGTGTTCTAGGAGCATAGAAATTGTGATTATAGCCATTTTGTGAGCAAAAAGATTCAAAATCCTGATTTTCAAACTAACATCCATGATCACTTCTCAGGGTCTTAATTCTAAGTCCACTAAGATTTTCTACAAACTTAGAATGTTTAATGAAGTGAGAACATGCTTCACTTTTGTCAGCTAGAAATTATACCAAAGTATATCTAGAAAACCATCTATAAGAACATAAACATAGTTCTTCCCATTTAAACTTGAAACTCTAGATGGTCCAAACAATTCCTTTTGAACCAAATCAAGAGGTTGAGAAGTGGAAACTTATTTCTTTAGTTTGAAAGAAACTTTGTGTTGTTTTACCTTTTGATAAGGATTACAAACTTTGTTATGTGGGAATTCCAATTTAGGTAAGTATTTTACTAAACTTTTCCTAGTTAGTTTCCTAAGTGAGTTCACATTGCAGTGTTATAATCTTCTGTTCCATAACCAGTATTCCTTATGAAAAGAATTTAAACAATAAACATTTTTCTTAGATAAATAATTTAAATCAACAACATATACATTTTCATTTATAAGAGCAGTGAATATTAAATCATTTTTAGAATTAAAATCATTGAATGCATCATTTTCAAACTTAACATTAAAACCACCATCACACAACTAATAGATAATAAGTAGATTATATTTTAACCCATCAAAAAATGTACTTTTGAAATTAATATAGTATTAGGGTTACCAATTTGGCCTAAGCTGATGATCTTCCCTTTAGTATTATCAATAAATGTAACATTTCCACCATCAACTTTAATCAGGCTCTTGAAGCATGAATAGTCTCATGTCATATGTCTTGAACATCCACTATCCAAATACCAGAGAGTTTTATAGGATCTCTTTAAACAATTTTTCGACAAAACAGATTAAGTATAGGGTAACTTTGGTTTCCATATTTTCTTGGGTCTAGAGAGGTTAGCAAGTAAATATTTGGGAAACCATACTTGTCTCACAGGTTTCCTATAATCACCAAATATATTTTTAGACAGGAACACTTTTTTAGTTCCTTTAGAAAAGTTTTTTTCAAAAGATGGTCCAGAACATGAACTAGCAGTGAATTGTCCAGATTTTGGAACAAATTTATTTTTAATAATCCTTATCTATCCTTGTTGATATCCTAGACCAGCTATTTATTTTGGAGCAATCTTTTTCCCTAGAAATTGTGTCAAGGTATCTCTAGCTTCATTAAACTTCTCAATATATCTTTTTAATTTATCATTCGATAATTTATGTTCAGTGTTTTCTTTTAACAGCTAAGCACATTTTTCTTTCTCAATATCCAAATCAGACTTGTAATTGGCATTTAAAGCATGTTGTCTTTTAAATGATTTATATTTATCCTTGAGTTCATTAAAGGTATCCTCAAGCATTCCATATTATTAAAATAGTTCATCATTAGTCATATTTTCTTCATTAACTGATTCACTTTCATTCTCAGAATAGTAGGCATTATGTATAGGAGAATTGAGTGTTTCCTTATATGTTTCTGTCATGAAACATAGGTTTTCATGTTTTTTAATTTCAGTATCAGAAGTGTTAGATCCACTGGAGATATCTTCGGAAGCACTCCAATTATCTTTCATATCCTTTTTATAACCCTTGACCTTGTCTTTATAATTATTCTTAAATTTCAGGTTGGGGAAATCATCCTTCATATGGATTTTTCATTTAAACTCATAGCAGACTATATCAATTTTATTGTTATTCTATTTTCTATCTTTTTTCCACTTTCCTTTACTATCATACCTTCCTTCATAGCTTGATTTTATAAAGAACTTATTCTTTCGGTAGAACTTTTTGAATCTTCTATCAAGATGATCCATCTCATCGTCACTGTCAAAAGCTGAATCTTCACTGGTGAAAGTGTCTACAAGAGTTTGAACTTTTTCTTTATCTTTGCTCTTTGAGGTATAAGAATTCAAAGCTATGGATTTATTTCTTGGTTCTTCTTCTACTTATTGATTCTCCTTAATCTCTTCTTCGTAATTCATAAGTTTTTTAATTATTTCTTTCACTGGTAGCTTGCTTATGTCATAGGATTCTCAGATAGAAACAGAGTTCCTCTCTATCTGTTAGGTAGGCATCGAAGCAACCTCATAATATGATCCTTGATGTCCACTAGTTTCCCAATTAGAATCATATTATTTAATATTTCATTGAACCTGAGATACATTTTAGATAGAAGTTCATCAGTCTTCATTTAAAAATTATCATATTTAATAGTATAAGTATTTAATCTCATTTCTTTAACATTGGTTGTTCCCTTATGAGAAATAGCCAAAGTGTCCTAGATTTCATAATCATTTTTACAAGAAGATATTCTATTGAATTCTTAACCACCTAGAGAATATTACAATGCATTAATTTCTTTAAAGTTATTGTTATATGTAGCTTTAGTTAACTGAGACCATGTGTCCCCAACAGTAGTAGGCAACGCATGTTGTTCTTCAATTGTGTCCCATATTTCAGGAATCATTCTCTCTAGATACATTTTAATTTTTATATTCCACTAAGCATATTTATTAGAATTAAATAAAGGTTTCATGTTGGTATTTGGACCCTCAACTCGGTTGTCCATAGTTAATTAGAATTTAAAGAACTAAATATTTAGATATGATAGAAATTTTAAGATCTTTAAGATACAACTAAAATCAAAGTTGAGAAGAATTTGAAAACTTGAACAGCAGATTAGATATTAGAAATAAAAAATTTAATCCTCTGATAACAAATATTGGTCGGAGTGTAAAATCAAGAGGGGGTGAATTGATTTCCTACTTAAAATTTCTATTAAATATTTATAATAAAGATCCCCCAATTTGGAAACAGTCCAGTTAATTAAGGAAGTAGATATATAGATGTTTAGTTGGTTAACAAGTTTCTCAAAGGGTGATTAGTCCTCAGTTGAATCAATGTACTCCACTTATTCAAATTTTGAAACAAATTTACTAAATTAAACACATACACACACTAACCATAACTAATTATCAGATTCAATGTAAAAAAATTTCTGTTTTTGAAATTATAAGTAGCTGAAAATAGAAAAATAGAGTATTACAAAAATATATAACATAGCAGAGTTAAACAAGAGGTTCAGTCTCAAGACGAGACTTAATCTTCTCTACTTGGTGATCACCTTCCACCAAGCAGTTTATATTAAAAATTGACTTGATACATATCTTGTATCGTTCTTTAAAATAGTTTTTTCACAAACTTTCCAGGGCCCAAACCCTCTACCATAGTTCTTTGTGGGAAAAAACAGTCCAGACCACACACAGTCTCTTCTACAATTATATGTGGGAAACAATGTGTAAATAATGTTTGATGTGAGGATTTTCATTATCCTCTATGTCAAGCATAAGAGAGAGTGTATGAAATAAAAAAACACACACTTTCTATAAATGTAATATAACAAACTCAATAGAGATAAATTTATAAGGATTGAGTTTAGAATTCTCTATGTGTTGAGAGTTCATCTTGTGACTCCTTAGAGTGAAGAATTTGTAGTTCGAGTCTTTTTCTGGAACTTGTCTCCAAAAACAGAGTGTCGTAACTTCAGGTTCTATTTTTCAGGTACTGAGTGTTCTGCTTCTTGGGTTGACAATGATTTGATGAAGCATAGAAGACCGTCTTGGATTTTTTCTCCCGAAATGATCTTCTTGAGGCTCTTGGGTTCATAGTGAGAGTGTTGGTGTTCTTCTTTTGTTCTTCAGATATAGCATGTGATAATTCTCTCTCTAGCATCCTCTATTTTATATTCGAGGTCCAACAATAGGAATAAAAAAACCACATGTATTCTTCCTCGTACCTCATACTATCTCCAGATATGGTCTCCTGATATGTCTATAATCTTCATTAATTATTGTTAGAAGAATTAAATTTACCAAATACGGCCGTTAGAATAAACTTAAGAAATTAAAAAAGTATGGAGTAGAAGAGTGGGTATAGATAGGCTAGTAATAGTAGCCTTCTCAATGGTAGCCTCCATCAGTAGCTTTCATCGGTAGCTTCATCAGTAGCTTCATCAGTATCTTCATCAGTAGACTTCATCGGTAGGCTTTAAAACAATATCACTTGAGTGATAGACTCATGGCGATGACCTTGTATTTATAACTTAGTGGTGAGGTTCAATATCGGTAACCTCCTAGTGGTAACCTCTATTGATAACCTTCCTGCAGTAACCTCTATCGGTAACCTTCCAACGGTAACCTCTATTGGTAACCTTTTAATGTTAACCTCTATCAGTAACCTTCCAATGGTAACCTCTATTGGTTACCTTCCAATGCTAACCTCTATCGGTAACCTTCTAGCGGTAACCTTTATCAGTAACCTTCCTGCGGTAACCTCTATTGGTAACCTTTTACTTAGAGAAATTCTGCACTGTAAACTTAATTGATAAAATAGTGAGATTAAAGATACATAGTTATCACTTGATATAAACTATAAATATTAATGAAACACGACTATTATAACAAGGAATCAAGATTTGTGATTATCAAAATAGGTGATTCCAACACTCATCTAAGTCAAAACAACTTCTATATAATCTTAATACATGTATATAGGGTGTGAGGATAATAACTCGGTATTATTCAACCAGATCCTCCAAGAAAGGACCTTACCATACAAAATAGTGTATGCATGTTTTAACTATAAATAATAAAATAATACATTTTATATTTAAGGAAATGAAACAAAAGGAATATGGTTAGTAATATTGAAAAATAGTACAAGAATGTGTGTAAAGAGAATGTTTATAAAATAGAATCATTTAATGAAACATTATATAATAAATACATAATGGGTAGTTTTTAGAAGAGATATATAAGGTAAAACCTAGGATCCTCATTATAAGGTAAATATACAATTGATGTCTATAGTGATACTATAGTATACAATCATTTTAACATATTCCACTAGCCAGTGGATCATTTGAAACTATCTGAAGCCCCATCATGGAAAAGACAATGTTTCACCATGACTCCATATCCCTTTTAGATTCCCATTATAATAAGGAGGCAAGATGTTAGGTAGGTTTTATCCACATGATATCTTAGAAAATTTCCAATGAACCCTCTTAGTTACCAAGTAAGTTTCTTAACATTCCATGTCAAGTAAAATAATTTATGAAATCACCCCCTTTAATCATCTCACATGTGTAATAAAAATAATAATCATTTATTTTTTCAAGTAACATGTGTTCAAACATTTAAAAATGGGATTTAAATTAAAAACATAAGGCACCTAAATTCACCAAAATTTGAGAGGTTTATTAATGATTTTGATAGTAAACTCCATAAATTCCATAAATAAATTTTTATGAAAACACTTCCAATTAAATCCATGAAAAACTTGTTTATGAATATTTTCAAATACATATCTAGAATAAAATTAAATCAATACATTTATATTAATTAAAAAATGTGTTCATACATATATTTTAGAAAACATTTTGATTATGTAATTGATGAAGGTAACCCCAAAACATCATTATAGATTGTACATTACACCAAAAATAATTAAAATCAATCATGTTCATGTGGTTCACTAAGTAAAGGATCTTATTATAGGGAAACCTACCCTGAATCATAGAATATATTAGGAAATAATTTTTTACCACTAAAGAGAGGATATTATATTCATTGGAAGCAAGAGAACCCTTATAATCCAAAATAAAACAAAATATCCTAAATTATTGAAGCACAGGACCACCATGTCCATATGATAGGATGAAAAAAGATGAGATAAGAAGATAAAGAAAAGAAATGGAATATTTGTATTGAATATAAAAAAACTAAAATATTTATGATGAAATGTAGACTACAATCAAGAGAATATGTAAATTTTATGGTAGCCAACTAAGGTGAGACTCGTGGGAGGTTATAATATTCAATGGGGGAGGAAATAAGGATTTCATATTTAATATATTATTTTTATAATATTAAAAACAAATTTTATGATAGGGATTCATAGTTTTTATGCACGATTAAGAAAAATTTCACCAACCACTAAACACACACAAGAAACCTAGGTCTATACAATATAGTATTTCACTGTTAGGAAAATTGTTTGGCGATTATGTCACAATTAATGGAATAACTTGGTGTAGAATTTATGGTTTTGATTTATGGTTATATAAACTATGAAACATAATCTTTATCCTTGTAATATTCTATAAATTTTTTAAAAATGAACCCAAAACATAAAATTCATGTTAAAAATACTAAAACAATAAGTTCAATATCATAAAATCAAACCATGGGTGTCATAACTATCATAACCATATTAATTTAATTCCTTAAAAATTAAACCAAAATTCAATTATTTTAAGAAGACGTGACACCAATAAATCTTCATATATGACTCTCACTCCAATGTTATGTGGTATTCCCTCCCATGATTCCAAAAATCCTAGAATATTGGACTACACATTCCTTATATCACATTTTTTATGAATCAATTATCTAGATATATTTATTAATCCCTTAAGCATTCAATTTGAATTTTAATTATTCGAAACATATCATATGGAAGGGATAATAGTGAAAATTATCTGATTGGTTAACAAGAAATATATTATTAATAAATGGTATTTGAAGAAGTAACACTAAATGGTGTGTGAAATTACTATGTTTTTTAGTGACCATAATGGGTACGAAATTAATTGGGTGGATCATCCCATGCTTTATGATCCATTAGTGACTAAAATAGAGAGATAAATTCAAGAAAACACAATCATAAACTGAAAATCCTACTAGAAATTAATGATAGTTGATCTAATATATAGATCTCAAAAATCATAATTCATTTACAAATTACCTGGAACATTTTCATCATCTCTTACACAATGCCCAATACCACAAGTGAATTTTCACCATACTCAATCTAATAGAGTAGAGACCACCATAATTGGCCATATAATTATTCAAAGGGGTGTATCCTTATATAGGTCTGGTATTTTTAAAAAAAAAATTAAAAAATTATCAATGAGTATACTTCAATCCTCCAAAGTCCAACACACAAGGATAGATAATATCTTCTAGAATATATATTGACAATTATTTATTCCAATCTATTAGGGATGGAAATATTTTACTGACTTCAATTGAGATCCCATGTCCACTTAAAGGCTTCCATAGAATTGAGATTTTAATTGGGGATCTCTATTACATTTGATATTCGAGTGCATAAAATGAGATTTTAAAATATATCACACATATAATTTCCCTAAATCATATACTTTAGTGATATATACTAGGTCGGTTACATCTTCCACAAATGAATAAAACACAAATAAGAAAACTAAAATAAATTTCAGGTTCGGGGACTTGACCCCACGATCTTCCCCTCACCCCACCCAAACCCTTACTACCCCACCACCAACAGTGTGGAAAATAACTTTAGTGATATATTTGATCTATTTAAAGTGGTATTATTTTTTCATCCACTCAATAACCACCCTGATGTAATTTTTCTCACACTGAGTATGTGGTAACCCAATGATAAAATCAATGGATATCTCATATCACCTCTATGTGTGGACAGATAAAGGTTTAAGCTTTTCTGATGGATTTCAATGTTGTACATTAATCTATAGACATGTATTGAATCATTACACATAATTTATTATAATTAATCTCATATCATCCCACCAACATCTACATTTCATTACATAATTAAACTTAGTGGAACCTATAGAGACCACCCACTGTGAGCGGTGATAATAATTTATTATGGAATACCTCATTGATTAAGGAACCATGTACCATTTACTAAAACAAAATATTCCTTTAGGATATTGAGACCACTCACTGATGGTCTCCCAAACATATAACATTTTTTGATATTCTAACAGTTATTATAACTTTGTTTCAAAAAATAATTTCCTATAGAAGAATAGGTTTCAATCAAACATTAACAAGAAACATAACCAACTTATATTCTTTTACCTATAAATGAAACTTGGTAAGGAGAGTCATTATGTTCAAATCATCACTAGATTTAGGCCATGCAATGGTAGTTTCTTATATAGGTCATAAATGAAAATGTTACCTTTTAACATATTATTAGAGAGGAAAAAATCAAAATATTCAATATATTCCACCAAACACCTTTTATTGTGTTTCAAATTTCTTTGAGAGAAAATATATCTAATGCACTTTTGATCAATATAATTTTTTTATTTCTCACCAAAGAGGTAGTTCGTCTAAATTTTATGATCTGGTATGAATGATTTCAATTCAATGGTATGGGTCTATTATTTTTTATCAAGTTCATGGATTTTAAATGTACTCTAGGACACTAATTTTTCACCCTATATAAGAACAAAACCCAACATAATGTCCAATAGATAACAATACATGACATTGAACTCACTAGTATTAGGTATAATTAATACCTAAACTCATTTTAACCACCAATTTAAATCATCTAAACAAGTTTTATATATCTGCATTAATAGAAATGTCAATCCTTCATGAATTAGATCTATCTAATGAGATGTTTTAATTGAAAAACCCATCTTGAATCTTCAATAGTAACCCACATAACCTAAAAAGCTACATATGTCCTGGAATTATTTTTTATTACTAAGAGATAACAACCTTCACTTTATTAGAAGAAAATGGTATTCCTTTTTTCACATTTCCTGTTAAATTGACCTCAAATATCAAAAATTGACTCTTAGATGGTTTTTCTTTAAAATGATGATTATATAGTGTTCTTAGGGAAATCCTGAAATGTTCCCATGCATATACTTAGTCTTATATTAAACTAATAGATCGTCAATGAACATAAAAATTAAGGATTCTAGGAATAATTGAATGAATTTAATCATAATAACTATATATACTTTATAAGAATTGTTTAAGGTAAAATTTATCACTAGATAGTGATAATGGCCAAACCTTCTTATAATGGTGGCTTTATGAATATCATAATTCATTACCCAAATATGGGGGCATTTTGACTGATAATCAATCATTGGGAACCACCTTTCCCCTTTTGGTTGTTCTAAAATTATATCAATATGAGGCAATGGGAATTAATTTTTTATACTCACATAATACATATTATTGTAATAAACACATAATAAAAGTGTCCCATATACCTTTTTATAAGAGATTAAATGTAAGACCCAGTGAGATATAATGGGAAGAATAATTCTTTTAGCTTCAAGATCATCAAAAAAAATTCAACCATTTCAATTCAGCTATATCTAATCGATATGTGGGAAAAGGTATCAGTTTTTATATGGAAACTATATCAATGTATTACTCATTATATAATTCAAGTGAAATATATATAAATTTTCTAGAAACATGTTATGAACTTCCATAAACATATATGTAAGCCCTATTATTCTTTCCCTTTCACCAGCCTCTATCAGAAGATATGTTATCTGATATACTAATATTTTATCCTAATGTATATGATGTCTACCTGGACTTGAAAATGGGTCGCACTCTCTAAGGAGAAAATGAGCAAACCCATTAGTGATAGAAAAGGCCTCCCTATAGGGAAATAATACTAAATAATCTTTATAGTAAACCATCCAATCCATTTTGATAATAATATATAAAAATGTTCATATCATGGATGAGAAAAACCTAGGTCGGTTCCACATCAAATATATAGATAACAAATGAATTAAATTGGAAACCATACTTTATTATCTTCCCAAGAGGTGTATATATCTTCAATAAATATAGACAAGGCTTTGTGGAAGATGTAATTTATCTATAATATGAGTGGAGATAAATAAGTTTGGAGAAAATATAAAAAGAAAAGAAATTACTGTAGATGATTAATTTAGTACTAGACCCTGCATTATAGTGGGAACCACATAAAAATAAATGGGGGTATGGTTGAAGATATGAAACTGTATCATCATATGTTGTGTTTGATAATTTTTTCCAAACCTCATCTCCCATTAAAACTACTTATAAACATATGATGACCTTGCCTTTTTCTATGACCTTGATTTTGATATCCTATTTTATTTAAAACATATAATTATACGTGGGATCTATTTTGGGTGTGAGAACTCTCTTTAGTTCTTACTGGATGTTTTGTCCTATGAAACCACATAGGATTACCAATTTTTTCTATGACATTAATAATATTAGGGATTTTTGGGTATTCGTTTTTTAGGTGAAATTTTTTTTCACATAAATAGAACATGAAAGAATTTCTCCCCATAAATATTTATTAGACTGACTAAATGGGGAGTCTTGATCCACTACTACCAAACTGATTAAACTCATTCCATTTCCTTTTATCTTTAAGAAATCCTTTTTCTCTCCTTCTTATAACATGGTTAGAATACCAAAAATGGATCGATGTGTAAATTGGAAACCCAAATCACACTCCCCATAATTTATTAAAATGAAATGAAAGAATTATTTTACATGAGGTGAAATGATAATTCACCAACATATGATTTAATGAGTATGAAATAAATGTAATAGAAACATGACCATGGAAGATATCAATAGCATCATGTGATTCTCCATCGGGGTATAAAAACCTAGTAGAATGAATATTCATCATTCCAAAACAAACACATTAGAAGGAAAAAGGGCCATCCTCCTTTTTTTGGAATTAATTTGAATATTGTATAATCAATACTACCTTCAGCAGTCTAGGTCAGGCCATAAATTAGTTGTAAATAACCATCAAGAATAATGAATCACGTGTTTATCATAAAATTATAACAAGAGACTTCAATACGTATACTCAATTCACATTAATCATCAGGAAAAGATCCCATCTTTAATATATTAGGATATCTCTTTTATGCTTTATGGAAAAAACATCATCTTATGAAGAAAGAGAGGTAGACTTCATGAATAGGTGTTTCAATCATGATCATGCAATAAAAAAACAAATTAGATATCCAATACACCCAGCCATGATGAGGCACATAATTGGTGTAAATAGATTTATCATACTAAAATTAGAAAGTATTGAAATAATACACCAGTGGAAGATTAGAACATGAATGTATTCTACTTAGTGACCCTATAATAGATTTCATTGGTGATACCCTACTTGATTATGGGGGTATACTTCCATAGTTTACCTCTATCATATATGAATTTTTATTTAGAGGATTATTAGTTTGAAAATAAAAAAGGTCTCTTGGGGGTGGGATGATAAGAAAATACCTTCTTAACCAAAAATTTTTTAAGGGTCTAGTGATAGTAGTTCACTCCAATTTAGAATAATCTAAATGTTTAAAAAAAATTATAGGATGTGTGGTGATAAATCCATTAAAATCCACCATTAGATTATTTTCCTTTTTAGTACCTAAATGTAGGAAATATTTTATTATTTATCATTCATGTTCTAGAATTTCAATATTGGATTAATCATATTCACTATGATCCTCTTGCACCTCCTCCAGAGTGGGAGGGTTATCTCTTAATGTTATGATTGTTTTATACCTCTTTGGGTAAGGAAAAAATAGCATTAAAAAATATTTATAAATCATGAAGCATTATTAAATCCTAATTATTGTTAGAAGGTACAAAATCATTCAACCCAACGATAGTAGAATCTTGTACCCTAATAGGATGCTCAGGCTTTCCTTTTTTTAACCCAAATTACTTTCTAAATAATATGTGGTTTTTAAGTGGGTTTGATTTAAGGATTATTATAAATAGAAATTTCAGTTTTTCCAAAATTAAAATAGGAGAATAAATAATGTAGATGATTATCATTTATCACACTTTACCAAAAAACCATCTCTCTATTCTGAATCAAGATGACTGGGGGTAATGGTCTGGAGATATCACCTTCTATAAAAATACTATCTATAGATTTTATTAAATGATTATAGGTGGACGAGTCAACATTAATGGGTATTCCAATAATATATAAAATGGAATATGATTCATCAATCTTAATTAGTATAATGAGTAATCCTTCAATTCAAATCCATACAGGAAACATAGGAAGTTAGAAATATTTATCATATTTTGGGGTACATTTTAATTTATTCTTGTTATCTCCTACAAAAGGACCACCTTCCACATGAAAATAATCTATAATAATAAACATTCAAGTATAAATATCACAATACAAGTCTATCATCGAAAATATCGAACTAAATGAAGGTAAAACTTGTCATTTCAAGGGACCTTCTGATGACATTAATTTAAGGGCATCCCAAGAAGAAATTAATAATGAGAACATACCAAAGATCTGAATAATAAAAATATATTTTATTGTTTGAGAATAAAATTGAAGGTTGACACTTAAACCATGAAGATGATAGATATGTGAGTTAATTGACATTAACATCATCGGGCATGAGGAAGTTAAAATAGGAAAACTTATGTGTGGATTCCCAGTCAGAGCCGCATTTAAAATTGATGGTAATTTAAATTATCCTATGAAACTATCACTAGAATTAAATAAAAAGGATAAATAAAATATATTCTTTATTCTATAACACTTTTATTTAGTTTTTTATGTAAAAAAACTCTAAATACTTCTCTAAAGATATAGAATTAAGATAAATTTACTGAGTGAACATGGTTTTTATTTTGTAACTTCCCAGGTAATTATAGAATAATAATTTTTCAAATCTATTAATATTTATAAATTAAAAAGTAATTTTATTTTAAAAGGGACAATATGTTTGATAGTGTACCCAGCACACAATATAAGGTTTCTCTAAAATCTTACATTGCACATAATACTGAGTTATACAAAAAAATAATACATTATTAATATTATTATTTTAAATGGTGGTTAACGCCTAGTCATTGTATCGGTGAGAATGAACAAAAATAACTATATTATGTTTATAGATGTTTTTTAAATGTTTTTACATTTATTAAATAAATTTTAGAGGCTTAAAATGAGAATAAACAAAATTTTAAGCATAAAATACTCTAATATTTTTAAAATGTAGTTTTGCCGCCTTTTAATGGAGAACACTTTTTAAATATAGGTATTTTCACTTTTATATATTCTATTTGAAAAAATAAACTTTTTCTTTGGAAGTTTTAAATCAAGTTTTACATTGTTTTTAATTTTTTTATTTTTCAAATGAAATTCATATTTTAATGAATAGATAAAAATACTACATTTTAATTCAAAATTGTTTTTCGTATAATTTATTTATATTATTATATTGTCATTTGGATTGGTTATAAATTATATTTTTATTATATTTTTATAATTTAATCAAATTTTTATAATTGTATGTAATTTCACATTGAAATTTGATATAAACACATGGTAATATTTTGATGGTTTTTACTTTTAAAAAACATGTTTTCTTATTTTAAAAACATGGATTAATTTTTAATTAATTTATGTTAATTATGTGTTTTTAATTTGTAAAAATTTATACCATATTTGGAATCATAATGAATAAATTATTTAAATATATCTTTTTTAGACATTATGAATAGTAAATTTGGTAATACATTTTATTACCACAGTTAAAGGTAAATCTCGTAATTAAAAGTAAAAATAATATTATAATAATATAAAAATACCTTAACACATGTCCTAATTTAATTGGATGATTGTATACCAACCATGAAAATCCTTGGGTTTATTTTAGGGCCACATTTAGAAACTTTTAGACACTTTTATGACTTTAATGCTTTTATAAAATTATATTCACTGAATAGTCAATTTTGTTACACTTTTGTTTTTAAAAAGTAATGTATTTTAATATGGAGTTATATAGGGGATATCTTAGACTATAAATATTCATTATAAATATAAAAATATTACCTACATCATGGTAGTTTATTTATAATTTTTTAAACTTAAATAATTAAATTTAATTATGACACAATGATGATGTAGTAATTTCTTAATTAATGAAAGAATCAAATAAATGATAATATAAATGTTAAAATAAATATTATCTGACATAATGTATCCCATCCAAGAATTCTATGAATATGTTTTACATTTTTTAAATTATCTAAAGATTTTTTTTTTGAACTTATCTTCCAGTTATGATATTTGTAAAAGTCAACTAATGGATAGTGTCAAAATTGACATTATTGGTATTTTAAAATATAAAATATTTTATTAAATGATATCTAACTCCTAAAAATAAAATATTTATCCAAATGGTTATGATAATTCTAAATATTTCATAAATATAACTTTATTGGTTTTTTACATGTTATGGTAACTATGTTAACCAATAAAGTGTAAATAACATAATATCACAATAATATTACAAAGGGTAAAATACGGGTTAAACCAAAAAGAAAAGAATTAAAAAATATTAAAAACCTATACAATTTTAATTATATGATGTGTATTAGACCATAAATATTATTATCTTATAAATAAATTATTTTGGAACCATTTGTAACCGAAAATAAATTTATATTAATTTAATATTTTAAGAGTTTCCAAGGGTGCTCGTCCCCTCTCCTATAAAAAAGGTACTCACTATTCTCTAATAATCACACTATAAAAACAATTTTATTTGGAAAATAGCTTCCCAAAACCTTTCCTATAATCCATACCCACATTATTGAGGCCTTATTTTTGACATAACACCCTTCTTAAATGTGTTAAGGTGTTCTTAAAATCTGATCAACCGAAGAAGAGGTGTCGTTTTTTTAAGTGTTTCTATTTTATTTATTCTTCCACTTCTTCTAAATATTATTATTATAAAATGAAATAATAACTACATTATCCTCAATATACTTATATGTTATTATGGTAATATCATCACCAAAATACATCTCCAATTTCATCAAATGGGAAATGAACATTTCTTTCATGTGTACGGCGGACTACCGCCTCACGAACCTATATAGTTCGTTTTTCATTACTGTCTATAAAGAATGGTTATTATGATGGAATAAATTTTTATATATGATATTTATGACATATTTATCATTTTAAAATAATAATATTTTAATTATGGTTTTACTATTCATTCACATTAAAATGATAATTTTGTTTGTGCGTGCGTGTGAATTATCACCTCCACGAAGCGATGCAAATTATTTTTATTAAAAAAACAACTTGTATGATATATATAAATATATTTAAATGATTATTATGATATTAATATTATTATTATAATTATGGAAAGGTAAAATAATAATTAACATACTTCCATAATGATAATTGAAAAATAGAAATGTTACTCATGCGTACATACAGCTTACAGTCTCCATGATTGAAACGTTGTTCATTTTTCATACCCATATTTAATTATTGTATTTAAAAGTATAATTGATATATAGAAGTGATTATTATTTCATGAATATTATTCTCGATATGATGGACCTACGACCACATGTACTATTGACATCAAACCAAGTTTAACTCAAGTACCAAATATCGACAAAACTTTTTTTATGAACTTAAATAATTATATAATTTTTATAACATGGTAATAAGTGATATAAAATAAATAATAACCTTTAAAAATTTTCTTGAGAATGTATAAATTAACCAAGTTTTATTATTCAATAATATAATGATTGTACGTGACAAGTCAGACTCAAGGTAAGGGATTTCATCTCAATATTATTTCATTGAGGCATTTCTTGATAATATGAACCTTTATTATTTTATTAGATGTATATATAGACACAATGAAATTTAATATTCATATTTTATCTATGATAATTTTCATTAAATTTTTGGTAAATGTATTAATTAATGGTGATTAAGATTTAAATGTTCAAAGTTGTATGGGACACCTTGAACATTTAAAGCTTTAATTATCAAATATTTTATCCATGATAGAAATTAACATATTTATATATATGGATAAAAAATGATTATGCAGGAAATTTTATATCTATTTTTAATTTCATTCAATGGTTTTCAAAAGGAATCTTTTTATAAAAATCATTTTACTTTCTTTAAAAAACTATAAAAGGATTGTTTTTTTAACGTATGTGGTGACAATAACTTCTTCATCATTGTAACCATTATTTGATATTTGTATTCCACAATAATTCTTAATGTTTTTGAAAGGAAACTAAATCCCTTATTCCCTTTTTGGGTGTTTTGGTAATGAAAATGGTTTTGAAAATGGATTTTCTTCCAATATATTAGAATTATTTGTTATTATTGCAAATGTGATTTTAAGAGTAAAATGTTGATAATTGAAATATTTTATATGTAATGATTATATAATGTTACTTGGAAATTTGATGGGTGGTTACATGATAAATCAAATACAGGTGGTTATGTGACAAACCAAAGATGGGTGGTTTCGTGATAAACTAAGGATGGGTGGTTGCATTTTAACCTTCAATTCATTAGGTATATAAGTCGAATGTATGGATTTTACATCTAGTGATATGTGTAGAAGTCGACCGTATGGTTATTTCATTTAATTATGATTATGTCCCAAGTTACCTTTATATGTTATATGTGATTTCTATAGTTTTTATGGCAATATTTTGGTTACAAAAAGGGAATGATCTTATATTCACTAAAGAGTATTTACTACTTCATAAAGGTGAAAATTATTGTTTTATGATTAAGTATTCATGGTTTACATGTTTTCACAATACTAATAGTTTTCCTTCTTTATGTATCCCTTACTAAGCTTTTATGCTCATCCCAAATTTTAAAATTTTTTGTTCGAAGTAGGACACTCAAGAGGGGGGTGAATTGACTTCGTATAAAAAAAATTATTAAAAATTTTATTTAAAAGATTCCCCCAATTAAAAATAAAAACATCCCACTTATTCAAGGTAGTAAAATTATAATAGCTTGACTATTCAAATAGTTTCTTAGAATATTTATTTTTCTGAGTTATAATAATATGAGACATTGATACAAATTTTAAAACTACTCTAATAATGAAAATAGTTATAAATACTATCCAAGACTAATTATCAAAGTAAAATTTAGTTTTCTG
The DNA here is from genome assembly GCA_963277665.1 of Viscum album. Classification (NCBI taxonomy): domain Eukaryota; kingdom Viridiplantae; phylum Streptophyta; class Magnoliopsida; order Santalales; family Viscaceae; genus Viscum; species Viscum album. Next base: position 69,755,513 of record OY728156.1, on the reverse strand, counting down.
AAATATATGTTAAAAATAGAGAAAGACTAAATTGAAAGGCACAGTGTATAAAACAAGTGGTTTGGTCTCAATCTGAGATCTAATCCACTCTACGTGGTGATAACCTTACACCAAGGAATATATATATATATATATATATATATATATAATTATATGAAAATATTTGATCCACGCCCTAGATTTGGGTTAACAATAGTACACAATACTTTCCAGGTCATAAGACCTATTCCACTATTCTACGTGGGAAAACTAACAACCAGGTCATTCAATACCCCTTCCACAGTTATACGTGGGTGAAATAAGGTGTAACTGATATTTGAGTGAGGATATCTTGTATACTCTAGTTCAATGCAGGATACAGTGTGTGTTTTTAATACAGATACACACACTGCTCAAAAAGATTAATAAAACAGTACATAGTAGAGTAAAGATAATGATAAAGGATTAGAAATTCCTTGAGTGTTGTTCTATGCAACTCTGGACTTATAGGATGTAGGATATGTTATTTTTGAGTCCTCTTGTAGAAAAAGAGTGTTGTGAGACTCGTGTTCTGGTTTCTAGTTCGATGAGAGGTGATTTTTAGCTTTTATTCTTATTAGAGTTATTGTTGTAAGGATGTTTGAGGTTCTGATCAACAGTACTTTAGCCGCCCGTAATCAATATTTCTTCATGTTTTATTCAGTGTATGTTTTTGTATGCATGTGTTCTCCTCTCTTTTTCTATTATCTTTCACTTCTTTATGTATTTTTAGATTTTGCACCACCATGTCTTTTATCTTTTGGTTGTCTTTATTATTGCCGATAGGGAGAATGATCTCTACACCTCGTACATCATACTATCTGGTGACATGTCTACAAAATATCATTAATTATGTCAGTGTCATTAAATGACTCAAATATGACCATTATTACTAACTTTTAAATTTAATTAAAAAAGATAGAAAAAATGGTTAAGTATAGAATGGTGTCATAGTTTTTTTCTTGAAACGGTGTCACTTGGAATGGTGTCTTCTTCTTTTCCTTTGAGCGGTATCACTGGAGCAGTGTCTAGTCTACTGTTAATTATGGAACTGGTAGCATGTGGTAATGGTAGAAAGATTTCGGTAGCATATCCTTTGCGAAATTTGAAACTGATAGCATGGTCATGGTAACAAGGGTTAGGGTAGCTACTGTTACGGTGTCAAGTCCTTTTCTAAATCAGGAAATAATGTCAAGGTTATGGTAGTAGGTTCACGGTTTATGGGTTACAGAGTCTGGGATGCAGTTTCTGGGAATTAGCAAATTTATTTCACACCAACGGTGAGTGAGTTTCCATAGAAGTTTTGTCTCATACTAAGGAAAATATCTATAAACCATTTTAATAAGTAATATTCACATAATGGATTAGACTTAAGAATTATAACAATAAAACATAATACAAAAAAATTAACCATAGCTTACAATATTCATAAATTATTTATGATATGTGAAACATTATTTATGAGCATTAAAACATGAGGAGTCCAAAAATCTACCCATTTTGACGATCACAAATCATGGAATTTATAATCCATATATTTTATTAAAGACAAGATATTTGGGTTTATATGGGATAGGTTGTAATAAAAATGTTCTTCACCCATGAAGATCCTTTTTCCATAAATGCTTACATAAATTTCTTGTCTTATTTCTCCCCCTTTTGGTATTATCAAAAAAATAAAAAGAAAAAGAAACATTGACTGAAGTAAATTAAGAGAATAAACAACAATAGTGCATATTGTATTGAATAGGATGATAGAGTTCAATACAAGCATTAGGAAAAATACAATACATACCTATCAAAATACATCCTTCACTCATCTTCAAAGCCATCAGTATTTTCTTCGCCCTTGGAAGAGACATCAGGAGGAATCATAGGTGTAGAAGTAAAAGTGGTAGAATAGATTGATACAACTATAAGAGAAGGAAAAGGCACTCCTTCAAAGATATAGGTTGCAAGAGATAGTTTGGTGGGGGACTGAGGTAATGTTTGATTAATAATAACAGGTTTGATCTTGCTTAGATCTTGAGATACATACATGGTAGTAGGAGAAAAGGTATTGGAGGAGGAAGGAGTTATACCAAGATAAAGAGGGGCAGCTGTAAGAGCCACAATGGAGTACTTTTCACATGTATATAGGGATTTAAAAACTTAATTAAATCAGTGATAACCTCACCTCTATACTATATAGTCTTCTCAAAGTCATATTTGTTTTCCAGGAACTTCTCCAGAGTTGGTGTGAATTCTTTGATCTTATACACTTGATCCTTAAAGGATTTAGTGACTGAAGGTATTTTAAAATTATTTATAAGATACTTGAAGTGATTAGTCAACTCATGCATAGAATAAATTCTCTTAAAGTAGAAGTATTATTTCTTAGAGATTTATTCTTGAGCATAATTGTAAATATTTTAATAGAACCTCACCAAATCAAGTACATGGTCACTATTATTGATGAAAGTAGAGATACTTTCCTTATCAGCACCACTCAATACTGAATGAAGCTCTTCTTTGACAAATGATCTGATCAGGTCACTGTCCATAGGATGAGATGGTTTTATAGAGGAATATGAATCTATAACATCTAATGTGAGAGACTTGATTTGATTTATAACCTTTTTTAAACATCCTTTATATTCATTGATCATCTTATTGAGTCCAGAAACAATCGAACGCATCTCATTGGCTATCATGGTGTTGTTCTCAACCACTTTTTCATATAAAGTGATTAGGTTTGGTTGAATTGGAGATAAAACCTTTGGTGGAATCTTATCAGCACCATCTTTACTAAGATGAGAAATAGGATCTTGAGCAGTTGGCAAGACTTTCTGCATATCTTCAACCATATATTTTAGAGATTTCACCTCATCACTCAAAATATTTTTCTCAATCTGAACTTCCTGAATTTCATGAAGCATATTTTGTTGAATATGCCAAATAATTTTCTCAAACAGTGGGTCAGCATCTCTTTCACTGATATTAGTCACAGGGGAAGGTTGTGACTGCATGAAATTTTCCAATCTAGATAACAATGTGTTTCCAAAGTCTTTTAAGTCATATTTACTTACATATGCATGAGTTTCTTGGGTAGATTCATAAGTAGAAACTGATACAGGTTATGATTCCATTGAAGGTACAATTTCATTAGCAATGATTGGTTTGATATTAAACCTTGTGTAGGGGTCAATTGATTTAACTCAGACTCCTTGACAATCAACAACATAAAAATTCTCTGAAAATCACTACTAAGTATCCACTAAGATTAAATCCACATTGTTGGTCACTTAAATTATTTCAAAATTAGGGTTTTTCTCACCCTCAATAAGTGCATCTATGATATGACTAATAGAATGAGTCTCTTTAGTTACTTACACTTATTCTATTCTATCTGGAGTAGTTACTTCTTTATCCAATTGAAAGGCCTACTCCATCCTCTCCTCAGTATATTAAATAACTTTAGACTCCACATTTTCTTCTAAATGTTCCTAGGGAATAGATTGTTCTTCCACAACAGAAACTTTTTCTTCTTAAGTAATAAATTCTTCAGTAACTTTAGAAACTATATCTTATTCAATTAATTCTTGTGGAATAGGTAGACCACAGTCTTCTTCTTCTAATACAGTTCCTTAATAAGGTTCAACTACTGTATCTTCTACCTCTTTATTTGAGTATTCAGCAACTTCATCAGGTTCTAGACTAGGGGCTGATACATTCTTATATCTTAAAGGGTTTTCAACGAGGTTCAAACTTTCACAAATTCATTCATTATCTTCTACCCAAGATTTATTCCATGGGTTCTAGCTAATTTTCATCCTTCTAATTATATCCTTTTAGATACAAAACTCATAAACTTCAACTACTTATTCATTCGGACCAACTACTCCCTTGGATAATAAAATTAAAAAAATTAACCTTGAATAAAATAGAGAAGTTGATTTTGATGTTTTCTTGATCATATCACATATGTGAAGTATAATATACTTACACATATTGATCTTGTTCCCATTATTCATAATATGTTCCAAGAACACATCTTCATAATTAATGGTGGTGAATTCCCCTTTCCTTTGACAAATAAAATTTTGAATAAACTTAAACAATAGTCTTGTCTCACCATCCAGCTCAGCTGCTATCAACCTTCTCTTCTATTTGTTTTTATATAAACTTTCCAAAGCCTCTTCTAGGAGAAACTCATCACTTAGAGGAGGACCTCTTCAGAAGTCCTCAAAAATTCCTTTATGGGGTATTCCTAGGCAGGCATCCCATTACCTCGAAGAAAAAGTACATATTTGAACATTTACCCAGCTTCTTACTACAAAATCATCTTTAGAATTGAACGTGAACTGAACATACTGATAAAACTCAGAAACTCGCTTCATATAAATGAACCTTTTCTCTATTTTGAACCAGTTCAACCATCCATATTCATCCAAAACTTTCAAAACAAGTGACTTACTTGTCAGCAGGCACTTCAGACAAAATTCTTTCTCTAGCACTACAATTCTATTAGTAAGTCCTGGATTTAGTGGTTTCATAGGAATTATTTTCAGAGCCTTCTCACTTTCTTCAGAGACAGACACTTCTCAGGATTCGATGAAGATTTATGATTCGTTTTGGGCATCTAATGTGGGTTCGATAAAGATGAAAATTTTAACTATAGCTAACCATTTGAGAGATAAGGGTTTTAGTTTTAAGAGAAGAGAGATCGAGTGAAGATAGGAGTGGAAATATCAAGTTTTTATCATTTAGGTATTTCAAACATCGCAAACATAAAAACACGTTATAAAATGAAAAAAAAATTGATACAAAAATATGGGAAAGAAAAAAAACTGAAAATATGATTTTAAGTCATTATGGTGAGATCAGAATAGGTAGTCATAGTGTCATCATTAAGATGTGTCTATAAACAGTGTGAATGTATCATTTAGATAATAAGTATGAGACCGTAATTGAGAGACAGTAACTATAAGACTATAACTTGTGAATCTGTGAATCGTGAAACTGTAAACTGTGATATAGTAAACTATTCACTTAAGTCTTGTCATCCCTAAATCATGTATGATGTAATTTTTCCTTTCATAATTTAATGGATTAGTTAATATATCAGCAAGCTAATTTTTAGTGCTAATAAATTCTAAAGTAATATCACCTTTTTTATAATAATCTCTCAAAAAGTGATGACTTGCATCAATATACATTGTTCTATAATGAGAAACGTGATTCTTTGATATGTTAATAGCACTTGTGCCCGAAGGACTTCATTTTTATTGATTTTTGATAACCCCCCTTTCAAGGGATGAGGGGGAACCCTTACAAGGCCCGTAGGCACAGAGATTACATGGCCTGTAGGCTTAGGAGATTACATGACTCGAAGGTCTTAGGGAATTCAACCAGACTGTCTACAAGGAACTACCCCTCCCCAGCATCTTCATCATGTTAGTAGCTCCAAATCTTCGCATGGTAGTCTATCTAGGCTTCTCGTTCAAGCACAGGCTGGTGCCGATGGCATATTCATACCCTCTCACTCTGAAAAATCCATTTGGCTCTGCACTAGTGAGTGCACCTGCTCTGAATCCTCTTCTGGGGATACTTCTTTTTTGTAGTGTGCCTGGGGAAACTGCATGTGGCCCGAAGGCCTTGAGGTGGCTCGAAGGCCTTAAAGGTGTCCTGAAATCCCTACTGACCCAAATTCATGGGTGGCCCAAAAGCTTTAAGGACTCCAAGACCAAACCGGTGGCCCAATGTGAATAGTTCCAGCTGCTACAGTATCGAACAGTACCTACTACAATGCCTGTTACAGTACCACACAGTGTACAGTTCTACTATAGTACTGCTACAGCACTACTGCAGTACCCCTAGAAATATGCCTCTGCCTGATTTTGAACCTCGGTCTTGTGGATTCACATAATACATCACCAACTGGGTTGAGGCTCATGTGCAATAGAACTTATGTTATCATAGTTTATTGGGACATGTAAGAACTAATATCTATAGTCTAGAAAGGTGTATTTCATACAAAAAATTTGTTCACAAAACCCACTAGCATCTATGTATTCATATTTAGTAGTAGATAATTCAACAAAATTTTTCTTTTTACTACACTAAGAAACTAGATACTTTCCAAAAAAGTGGCCTGTTTAAGAGGTTATTTTTAAATCTAACTTACAATCACCAAAATCATCATTTGAATAGATAACTAATTCAAATGGTTGTCCTCTAGGATAAAATATTCATAATTTTTTAGTATGTTTGAGGTATTTGAAAATCCATTTAACAGCAAGAAGATTTAACTCTTTCGAATTTTCTTGAAAATGAGCACACATACACACACTAAACATAATATCAGGTCTATTGAAAGTCAAGTAGATTAAACTTCTAGTCATTCCTTTGTAAGTGGTTTGATCTACTGATTTACCATTCCCATCAAGATCCAACTTACAGGTGGTGCTCATTGGAGTATCACTAATTTTAGTATTATCTAAACTAAAACTTTTTAAAATATCTCTAGTATATTTACGTTGATTTGAAATAATATCTTTCTTATTTTAAATGATTTTAAATCCAAGAAATAATTTTAGTTCACCCATAAAACTCATTTCAAATTCATTTTTTATCATCTTTTAAAAATCAATACATAAATAATTTTTTGAAGATTGAAAAATAACATCACCAACGTAGATTTGAAAAACTAAAACATCTTTATAAATTATTTTCATAAAAAAATTAGGATCATCTATACCATTTTTAAAACCATTAGAGATAAAAAAAACTACTTATTATATCATAATAATCCCTTAGATCTTGTTTTAAACTATATAAATATTTTTTTAATTTAAAAACATTATTTAGAAAATGAGGTTTTGTAAAACTAGGGAGTTGTTAACAAAAAAAATCCCCAACTATATACCCATTTAGGAATGAAATATTGACATCCATTTGATATAGTTTTAAATTGAGATGTGCTACATATTCAAGAAGGATTATAATGGCTTCAAGTATAGAAAATGGTGCAAAATTTTATTCATAATCAATTCCATCTTCTTGACTATAACCTTGTGGAACCAATCTAGCTTTATTTCGAACTATGTTACCAGCTCCATCTATATTGTTCATGAACACCCATTTAGTGCCTATGGTCAAGGTGTCTTTGGGTCTATCCACAAGTTTCTAAAATTTATTTCTTCTAAACTGATTTATCTCCTATTACATATCCATTACCAAAAATACTTCATTAATAGAATCATTGATGTTTTTAGGATCAATCTATGATATAAAGTCTTGATGTTCAACCTAATTTCCAATAGAATCTCTAGTATGTGTTCCTTTATCTAATTATCCAACTATTAACTCTAAAAGATGGTTCTAAAGAGTTCTATCATGTCTAAAAAAAGAAGGGATGGTTATTTAAGGTTCTTTAACAGGTTTGGGTTCATTGTGACTAGAATCTGTCGAATTTCCAGAACTAGTAGTTTTAACTAATACCTTTATAGGATGGTCAGAAGATTTAGCATTAATGTCTATATTTAAAATAGCATTCTCAAGATTCTCTAGGGAGGTCTTTGGTACATGTGGATATGTTTCATCAAATTTGACATGTACATATTCTTCCACGCATTTGGTTCTTTTGTTAAAAACTCTATAGGATTTACTAGAGATTGAATAACCTAAAAATATTCCTTCATCACACATGGATGAAAACATATCAAAATTATCCTTAGTATTAATAATATATACTTTTTAACCAAAAAAAATCAAGTAATTGAAGGGGGGTTATCAGAAAATCAATAAAAAAATAAGGCCTTCGGGCCATTCAGTCAGTCATTACTCATAAGGTGTTCTCTTAATAATAGGTTTGATTAAAACTATATTAATTATATAGCATGTTGTATTGATATATTTAGCACAAAATTAAATAGGTAGGTCATATTAATTAAGCATTGTTATAGAAATTTCTTGTAATGTTCTATTTATTATTTCTAAAACTCCCTTTTGTTGGGGTGTCCTAGGAGAAGAGAAGTTATTACTATTTCCATTTTGTGACAAAAACAATTCAAACTCTTGGTTTTCAAACTCATGACCATAAACACTTATTAAATATTTAATCCTAAGTCTACTTAAGTTTTATAATGATCAGGCGTACTTAGTGAAGTAGTTATAAGCTTCACTTTTGTGAGCCAAAAATTAAGTCCAAGTATACCTCGAATAGTCATCTACAAGAACATAAACATAGTGCTTCCCATTTAAACTAGAAACTATAGATCGTACAAACAAATCCATGTGAACCAACTCAATAGGTTGATAATTGAAAATTTATTTCATTAGTTAGAAAGATATTTTGTGTTGTTTACCCTTTTGACAATGGTTATAGACTTTGTCATTTGGAAACTCAAGTTTGGGTAGGTCCATGACTAAACCTTTTCTAGAAAGTTCTCTAAGTGATTGTGTATTACAGTGTCCTAATATCCTATTACATAGCCAAGATTATTTATGAGAAAAACTAAAGAAAGAAACATTTTGAGAGAATAAAGAATCTAAATTAACAGCATAGAGATTTTCATTTCTAAATGTTGATAATATTAGTTGATTTTTAGAGTTAAAACATTACAATAATCATTTTCAAATTTATCACTAAATCCATCATCACATAGTTGTGATATACTAAGAATATTATATTTAATCCATCAACAATAAGTACTTTATAAATTAAAACTGAGTTAGATTTACCAATCTGGTTAAGGCCAATTATTGGTCCATTTGAATTGTCACTGAAGGTGACTACCCACCATCAATATTTATTAAATTCTTGAAGCATGAGTAATATCATGTCATGTTTCTTGAAAATCCACTATCAAAGTACCATAAGCTTTTTCAGGAGCTCTTCAAATAGATTTCCTACAAAATAATCAAACAAAAACAGATTTTTCTACCAAGATTTTTTTGGGTCCAGTAACATTAGTAATCAGTGCTTTAGGAACCCACATCTGCTTCATGGGTTTTTTATATGCATTATATAACATATTTGAAAAAATATACTCTATTTGGTCTAAAAAAACTAGAGGTAGTAAAAGACTTTCTAGAACTAGAACTAGCAACAGAATTTCCATTTTTAGATAGAAAAAAAATTCCAGATTTAGTTACAAACTTGTTTTTGGTGATATTTCTTTTCCCAAGTTGGTATCCTATACCAGTAGTGTATCTAGGGAAAATTTATTTACCATGAAACTGTATAATAGTATTTTTTCCATTGCTAACGTTTTCCAGTTACTTTTTTAATTGCTCATTAGAAAACTGAAGTTCAGTGTTCTCCTTGATTAATTGAACATTTTTCTCTTTCTTAATAGTAATATCATATTAAATAAGATAAGTAAGAGAATATTTTTTCTTCACATATTTATATTTGTCTTTTAATTCATTACAAGTGTCTTTAAACATATTAAAATATTCAAATAATTATTCACTTGTCATAGTTTCCTCATTATCAGGCTCATCTACAGAATAACAAAAGTTATGTACATGAGATTCTTAGGTTACCTCAGATGTGTTTTTCATAAAGAACATATTTTCCTAGTTATCTATCTCATCTTGTGAGGATTTAGAGTCATTAGTTCTATCTTTACAAGCACTCTAGGTGTCCTTCATTCCTTTCATATTCCTTTTATCCTTGTCCTCAAACTTCTTCTTATATTTTTACTAAGGACAGTATTCTTTCACATGTAATTTTCTTTTTCATTCATAATAGACTATTTCATCAGATTTGTCACTTATTTTCCAATCCTTATTCTAGTTTCCCTTATAACCATATCTTTTTTTGAAATTGGGATTTTTTAAAATTTTCTTCTTTCTAAAAACTTTCTTAAACCTTTAGGATATTTGAGATATTTCTTCATCACCGTCTATTGATGATTGTTCATTGTTGTAACTTTCTATAGGGGATTTTAATTTCTACTTTTCCTTATATTTAGAGGTATTGGTATTGAATGACACATTTTTAATTTTGGTTTCATCCTTATCTTATTTTTTGAATTTTAATTCTTCCTCGTACATCATAAACTTGAATATCACCTCCTTTACTGGTAAATTTCTAATGTCATGGGATTCTATGATTAATATAGAATTTCCTCTCCATCTATATAGTAATAATATATGTATTCTCATGATTTTCTCCTTGGCTGTAACATCTCTTCCCCGATAGATCATAGTGTTCACAATTTCATTAAACCTGAGATACATGTTAGAAATATGCTCAACATGCTTCATTTTAAAGTTATAATATTTATTATTATATGTGTTCAGTCTCATTTCCTTAACACTAGAGGTTCCTTCATGTGAAATAGATAAAGTCTCCCAAATTTCATGGGCTATTTTACATGCAAAAATTTTTATTAAATTATTCATCTCATAAGGAACGGTATAGATCATTCATGGAATTGAAATTATTATTATAAGCATCCTTAGTTGGGTCATCCCATGTATGAATATCAGTAGCAGTAATCTTATATTCATCTATAATTGAAGACCAAATCTCGAAAATCATACTTTCTAGCTGTATTTCCATTTTAATATGCTACTGTGCATAATTTTTTCCATTAAAGACTAGAGGTATGTTATTAGCATCACCTTATAATATATTATCCATACTAAAGTAATAGGATTTTAAAGAAACATAAATTTAGAACTAACAGAAATTTAAAGATATTTAAAACACAACTAAAATCATAGTTGAAAATGATGTTTAAAATAGATTTAAATTTTGAAAACTGTAACTTGAAAAACAAACTCTGATACAAAATTTTGGTCGGATTATGACACTCAAGATGGGGTGAATTGAGTTCCTATCAAAATTTCTGTTAAAAAATTTATTTAAAATATTACCCCAATTAATAATAAAAATAGGCCAGTTAATCAAGGTAGTATAATTATAATAGCTTGACTGTTCAAATAATTTATTAGAAGATTGATTAATTCTCAGTTATAATAATATGAGATGTTGATACAACTTTTAAAACTACTCTAATAAGGAAAAATAGTTATAACTACTTTCCAATACTAACTATCAAAGTAAAAAATAGTGAAAGATTAAATTGAAAGACACAGCAGATAAAACAAGTGGTTCAGTCTCAATCTAATATCCAATCTACTCCACTTGGTGAACACCTTCCACCAAGTAATATATATATATATATGTGAAAAGATTTTATCCACACCCTAGATCAGGGTTAACAATAGTAAGCAAGACTATCCAGGTCATATGACTTATTCCATTGTTATATGTGGGAAAAATAATAACCAGGTCACACAATACCTCTTCCACAGTTATACGTGGGTGAAATGAGGTGTAAAAGACATTCGAGTGAGGATATGTTGTATCCTATAGATCATTATATGAGACATTGTGTGTTTTTAATACATATACACACACTGCTCGAAAAGATTAATAAAATAGTACATAGTGGAGAAAAGATAATGAGAAAGGATTATAAATTCTATGAGTGTTGTTATATGTAGCTTTGGACTTGTAGGATATAGAAGATGTGATTTTTGAGACCTCTTGTGGAAACAGAGTGTTGTGAGTCTCACGTTCTGGTTTCCAGTTTGATGAGATGTGATTTTCAGCTATTTTTTTACTTACAGTTGCTGTTATGAGGATGTTTGAGGTTCTGATCCAAAGTAGTTCAACTGCCAAGAATTGAACGTTTTTCATGTGTTCTTCAGTGTATATTTTTCCATGCATGTGTTCTCCTCTCTTTTTCCTGTCTCTTTCACTTCTTGATATATTTTCAGCTAGTGACCCAACTTGTATTTTATCTTTTTGTTTTCTTTGTTATGGTCAATAGGGAGTGCGATCTCTACACGTCGTACCTCATACTGTCAAGTTACATGTCTATAAAAGATCATTAATTATGTTAGTTTCATTCAATGACTCAAATATGACCATTATAAACAACTTTTAAATTTAAATAAAAAAGAAAAGAAAATGGTTAAGTATGGAATGGTTTCACAGTCTGTATCTTGAAATGGTGTCTTCTTATTTTCCTTTGAGAGGTATCACTGGAGTGGTGTCTGGTCCTTTTTTAATTATGGAACTGGTAGCATGTGGAAATGGTAGCAATATTGATGTAGTATATCCTTTGTGTAATTTGAAACTGATAGCACGGTCATGGTAGAAAGTGTTATGGTGTCAGGTCCTTTTCTAAATTAGTAAACGGTGCCAAGGTTACGGTAGCAGGGTCACGGTGTCTAGGTTACAGTGTCTGGGTTACGGTGTTTGGTTTATGGTGTGTGGGACTTATCCAATTTATTTCACACTAATGGTGAGATATTTACCATAGAAGAAGTATCTCATACTTAGGAAAATATCTGTAAACCATTTTAATAATTAATACTCACATAATGGATTAGACATAAGTATTAGCACAATAAAACATAATAGAACAAAATTAACTATATTGTACAATATTCATACATGATTTGTGATATGTGAAAAAGGATTTGTGAGCATTAAAACATGAGGAGTCCAAAAAAGTTGTTTTTCACAGGATTTAAAGAAGAATAGAGTCAAGCATGGGATCAAGGAAAAGTTATTATTATACATGAATAGAAACCACATTTCTTTTTAAAAGTTTTTTTATGTAATAAATGGATATTGTTGGATGTGTCCATATTTTATTTCTATTTTTTTGTTATGTATGAGTTATGGCTTAATTCAAAAAAAATTAAACCTGGAAAGATCCTCAATGTGAATGAATGTCAAATTATTGATTTATACCAAGATTAAGTAATGTTTAAGGCTAATTCCTTATATAAGTGCTTCCATTATAGGTTCTCACACAGCTTAGACTATACCATTAACTCCAAAAAGTTCAAATTGGGACCCTAATTATGATGAAAAATAAATTTATAGTGATAGACTCTTAAGCCTCTATAAACTGAAAAATTCATTCATTTTTTTGAGCCAGTATTAAACCTCTTGAGGTGAATTACATACATGAAATGAGGTTTGGTTATGTTAATGAAAACCCACATCTCGATCCCCATATTTATCTAGAAAAAGGCCTATGTACTTGGTATGATCTAGGATATGACCCACTTAGTAGCCCATTTCCTTAAAAACACACACTATAACATTAATTATATTCTAATCAACATGATGGAAATCCAATTGGAAATTATCTTAATCTCCCTTTAGAGGGTTCAAAAAAGGTATTATAGGATGTATGGAACTACCAAAATTGAAATATTAGGAAACAAAATTAAACTCATTTTAAATATTTTAATTTCATGAAAATAACACCAATTGAGAGTCTAAAAATCCAATAAGAAATAATTTTTTTATGATAAATTATTCTAAAAAATAACTCTATGTACTGTTAATCTACATGTTTTATAAAACCATGTTCTCACTATGTAGGTCTCACTATATTTTTGAGATTAAAATGAGTGGTTGAGCCACATGGTTTACCAAAATATGTTTCAACCATCTTGGTCATATTATATCCACTTCAAATCAATATGAATGGTTTAAATTTAGTATGATGTCCGTGTACCTTATAAATTCCATTTAATTTACAATTTTTGACCAAAAATGTCTCTTAAAAATGTAATGTAGTACTATAATTATATAAACTCATATTTTTTATACATATATATTACATATTATTATATGAATATTCATTACAAAACCTAACAATCCATTCCAAAATCATATAGGTATAATGCTTTAATATACGTTTATACATAAAAACATGATCATATAAGATCTACATCATCTCTCGCATAATTTTTCACAAAATTCATTTATATTATACATATCATATTTAAATAAATCATATTCTATGGATGTGGAATATTATAAATGGTAAGCTCGGATGCTAATTAATGATAAAAATGGGACATATCAATGATCATATAAGTATAAAATTAGTATAAAGGTATGAAAAAATGATCATAAAATTTGAAAAACAAATAACCTGAATATCATAGATAAAAATATTTAATCATGGAAGAAATAATGTAAGTTAGTAAGACGTGAATCATATAGGAATAAGAAAACACTATCCATGATATCGTAACATTGGCATAAAACATAGATTTTTGGCATGCACATAAGAATTGAAATTGATTTCCCTAGTAGTCAAGGCTACATGTTAGGACTATCATAGTTGATTAATTTCACTCCATATTTCATCATATAAGTAAAATTTTACACCCATGAATATAATAGTTTACAAATTTCCTTACTAAACTAGGTTCACTCCCTATTCCAATCTTGTTTATCTCATGATATATCCATCTTTACCAAATGAATTAGTGGGGTATTTAATTTTAGGCACACCATTCACATAATGAAAATCATATAGATTTTATTTATAATATCACAAAAAATTAATCATACAAAAACCCATGAAAATGAATTAGGTTTCATAAAAAAATCATTGTAGAATTTTTAACTAAAAAGAAAACTGTTTCATAAACATTTCATCAATTCATCCTAGAATAACCTGTGGAATATGAATAGGTTTCATAAATATATTTTCATCAAAACAATAACCCATATAGAGAAATAATAAGGATGATATCATTGGATAATATGCCCATTCTAGACAAAATAACATCAAAATACATCTTTATAGAAGAAAAATTACCTTAAAATGTCACTTGGAAAATTTCATGGAGAAAATGACCTTTTCACTTTGAAATCACTTATTTAAAATAAAAAATATATATTAAATAAAATATTTTCTTTTAAAATAAACTTTAAAACATTTAATTTATGCTTCAAAACATTGATTGATCATGAAATAATTAAATTTTCTTCATGTCTTAGATGAAAAATGAAATCATTATTTTCTTAATTTTGTAAAAAAATTAAAAAATAACCTCATTCAAAAAAAATCCATTTAAAGCAATTTGAAAATGGTTAATAGTGGGTAAAAATGACTATAAAAATAATATGTGAATATTAAAAACAAATATTAAATATTTATTTTAAAAAAATGGATATGGAATTAAATGGTTTTCAACCGAAGAGAGTAAAAATGTTATTTTCCCTTAAAAATATTATTTTAGTCACTTGAGTACTTAAAGGGAGGAAAATGAAAGGAAAATAATTAATTTCTATAAATACCTAGAGGAGAATAAAATTAAATTGTTTCTTTATAGATATATAATAATATTTCATCATCATAAACTAATCATAAACAATCTTTAAAAAAGATATTGTAACATAAAACCATTCCCTCATGTCTCTTCCTTATTTATAAAAATCAAAATCTACAATATAGTAAATACTGATTTATTATAAATTTATTTATAAACCTTTATTATAAATATATTACTATATATTATTTTATTATAACATCTTATCATCAGTTTATTAATAATTCTTTATTAAAATCACTGTTCTAGGTGACAACTGCTTCGTTTTCCATGCTCGGTTCAGCTTGGAAGTATTACTCTTTATAAAAAGATCATTATTAAGTCATATATATAATTTTAACAAGAGATTAATATAATATATATTCATTATATCATCATCTATAACATTTAGAGATAAAAATTTAATTACACCATTCATGGAGATAATAGGATGTTCCTTCGAATGAATACTATTTAAATTTTTCAGTGGATAGAATGAAATAAAGTTAATTAAAAATTAAACATACCAAAATAACAATAATATCATAAATAAAATATATATTTATTAAATATATGTTTATAAACATCCTTGTAAAGGGGTAATGAAAAATAAATTACACTATTATGTGGATATAATAAGTCATGTGTATGAATAAGAGATGTTTTCTCTTTCCTTAGGATGAAAATAATATGTATAATGGTTGTTACATCATCAAATTAAGAGTAAAAAATATTTTAGATGCTCATTTCATTATTTTAGAATTGATAATAGGGATTTAGAATATGTTTAAGAATAAATAAAATTGAAATTTTTTTGTTAAGTTTTATACCACTTCATTGAGAAACCCCTTTTGGCTTACACCTTAATCCAGGAAGGTATAGTCTATTATAAAGATCATAGGCTCCAATATCTATTTATCAAATCTATTAAGGTATTATGGTAGGTTTTTTACAGTTATATAAGGTTCAAAATGTGTGAGGAGGATAGGATAATAAGTTCCCTTTTATATGTGAGGGGAGGGGCACTCTTGGAATTATAAAAAAATTAAAATATAATTCAGTAATTCTCAATAAAAGTATTCCAAATGGACATATATTTTATGAAAAATAGTATAAGGTAAAAATATCATCAACAAATGATATTTTTATAGGTTTTGGTAAAATTTTAAACCTTATCCTTATCATTAACCCCTTGGTTAAAAAAAAATTAAACATAACCATGGTAGGACCTTTTCAATAATAAAGGGTCATAATTTTAAATATAATGTTAAAATACTTTCAAAAATTTCCTTGAGTTGAAATTTTATACCATATTTTATCCATCGTGTCTTATTTCAAGAAATTTAATATTTTTAAGTATTTTAATAAAATATTATCTTCATAAAATATCATTAATGTGATTTTTACCACTATTCATTTAATTTGACTTTAAAGATAATAGGATATAAATTAAATTAAAATATAAACCATAAAAAATACTATAATGATCCATATTAATCTATGAAATTCTTGGATTATAATAATTCATCCAAATTATATTACTCATAATATTTTTAATAGAATATAATTTATTTTTCTGTTAATTGAAGAAATATTGTGTCGGTGTTGCTTAATCATTTTAGGTAATTATTCAATTTCTAAATATTATAAATAAATTATTATTACAATAAAAATGAATTAATATTTTTTTAAACCTTTAGAAACAATCATGTATTCTTTTTATTCTTATGCAAAACTTTTAGAGATATTAAAGTAAAGAGAGTGATGTTGGGTATTTATTCTTTTCTAGAATTAATATAAATATCATAATAAATGAAATATAAAACCATGTTACCATATTATATATATATAGATGTAAATGAATTGAATACACTAATATAATTGGATAAAAGAAATTTATAGAGAAATTTTAAAGTGGTATCCCAAATATTTAACTATATTTTACCTATTTTAAACTTATTCGGTCGAAAAAAATGTATTATGGTTACAATTCATATTGAAAAAATATAAAAGGGTCATATTTACTAAATTTGACCATCCTAATTGAAAATATGGAATCCATTACTCAATATTTACTTTCTATAGGCCAAATAAATTCATTTTAAAATAATAGTGAAAACGTGATGAAACTCGTTTTTAGATAAATATATCTTTAATCCTAAAACTGGATATATATTCTTATATCATGACTATAATAAAATTATATAAATGGAAATAAATTTTATTAAATAAAAAATATATTTATTTCATTAAAATTATATACCAATTACGATTAATTTAATTTATTAAGATGAAAATACATTACGCACATAAAAATATGTTTTTAGAAAAACTTCACATTTAATTTTAAATTATTTTTATTTTCATTTATAATAAATTTATAACCAATGAATTAATTTTAAACAATATATTTTCCACAATCTATTTATCCATATTCAAATATTCAAATCCAATGACTATACAATAACTATCATATTAAATAATAGTATATCAAAGTCCTTTTAAACTCTGTATAGAATTTAAAATAAGATATCAATAAAATAAAACTTATACAAGGAGAAATATGATACAATATTGGGATTTTATATTGTACCACTTCAAAATTAATTTCCCTAAAAAAAATTTATCAATCAAAAAAAAATAAGAATAATTATTCCTCATCACATCCTGGGTTTCCCAAGTATCTTATTCAAATTTCAGTTTCATCTAGATGACTTTAACCAATCGAGTAGTCTTGTTCAGTAGCATGTTATCTCTATGATCAAATATTTCAAAAAAAATCATTATATGAAATATCATGTTCCATTTTTACAACCTCTATGTTTAGTACATGTGAAGATCATGTATGTGCATATTCAGGAGAGATACATGGAATACATCATAATCTTGAGAGATGAATGGTGGAAGAATAACTCCATAAGATATCATCCCAACATAATCAAGAATATCAAATGGGTCTATGTAAATAGTGCCCAACATTCCATTCAATATGAATCTCAAAAAAATTATTCCAAGGAAAAAATTTCAGGAACACAATCTCATAAAATTTTTATTCCACATTTCATAAAGGATTGAAATAATAAATTTTATGTCCACTCTAACTTTCCTTGAGGTTCCACTGAATATATCAATTTTTCTCTATCATTTCATCATATATATCATGTACAAATAGATTTCATTCTCTAACTTCATATGTGAACACTATATTTCTATACTTTATTCCACAGAATGATTTCTAAGGATATATTTTGATTCTCTGGTGAAATCTATTATTGTAACAAAAAAATTCTAGAGGAAGGTGTGATCCAAGAAACCTTTGAATTTCAAAGAATAATACCTTAATATATTCTATATGGTTTGAATAGTTTTACCAGATTTACCATCTATATAAGGATGATAGGAAGTATTGAAATTCAACTCTATATCTAGATCCTATTGAAAATTTTGTCAGAGCACTGAGGTAAACCTCATGTCTCGATTTAATTTAATGGAATGTAGAACTACATAAAACCCTTATAGATACTTAATGAATAATATGGTATGTTTATCAAGAGTGAAATATTAAATAATTTAAAATTAATTGTGTTTAAATCATAATATTTTTCGATACAACCTAAGCACAATTATAAATTTTTTAAATTTTGTAGGGTTTGATGATAAAATCCATGGTGATGTTTTCCAATTTTCATTATGGTAATGGTAATGGTTGTAACATACCCTTAGACTTATTCCCATATTACATAACATGATAATATACCAAGAAATGAGATATATATTTTTCAATATCACTCTTCTTGTTGTACCACCATTAAAACACTTTTAGAAATTTATACTTCTATGATGGATAGAGAATGATGGACTTTTAAATTCATTCATAAGCTCCTTATTTGGATCGATTATGGACAGAACACATACATGGTTCTTGAACCTTATCATTCCATCAGAATCATGGTTTAACTTAGAATCATTCTTTACCTTTTCTATAGTTTTATTTCTTCCTTATGTTCCTTTTTAATCCTCACATTGATAGATGATTTAGTACTCAGTTGAGATTAAAAATAATTCCCCCATTCCTTCATGATTTCCATATCCATCCTTTAAAAATTTATATATATTGTACCTTTTGTGATACATGTTATAGATAATCTATCATGATCTATTTGACATGGATTATCATTCAACTTCTTCACTTTCCCATGGTGGTAATGTACTAAGAAGTCATAATCTTTAATCAAAAAAAACAGTATTATCTGGTGTATATTCAACTATTTCTCAATGAATATATACATTAATATTTTTTGAACAATATATAGAAAACCTTTATCTATAAAAACAATGAATTCCTATTTTTAATGAAATAATTAATGCTACAAACTCTAAATAATGAGTTTGTTAGTTTTACTCATAAACATTCAATTGTCATGAATCATAATCTATTACTATATCATTCTTCATGGGGATGCATCCCAGTATATTCTTCAATGCATTAATATATATAAAAAAACCTTCTCCCCTATAGTTTAGTGCGAATATAGGTGAATATACTAACTTTCACTTTAGTTCCTTGAAATTATTTTTTATTTAACTAACCAAAGGAACTAGGCTCCTTTTTGAGTTAACATGGGGGTTGATTTGACATTCATGATAAATATCTAAAACAAGTATACAATATCTATCCAAACTAATAAAACTATAGATTTTAGTCATGGTGGTTGTCATGGACCAACATTAAATGACTTCTATCTTTTATGGATCCATCGATATACCATTTCATGAGATTATATAACCTAGAGAAATAATCTTTTTATATCCAAAATTGACACATGGTAAATTTTTTGTAAAACTTATCATTCATTAGGGTAATTAATAAAATCATCAATTAATCTTAATTATCCCCCTTTATATTTAAATATATATAAATATAATCTAAAAATACTATCATAAAATGTTTAGGGATTTCTATAAAGACTATATACACTAAATCCACAATGATAGTAGGTTATTAATAAGACCAAATGGAATCAAAATAAATTTTTAGTTTCCATAGTTGGTATAGATTTTGTTATTTGTTATATCCCCCTTCTTAACACTCAATTTATGATATCAATAATGAGGTTAAATCTTGTAAAATTATTAAATTCTATAAATTTGATTAAACAGGTCATCAATATAGGGTAAAGAATAATTTTTCTTGATATTGATCATTTTATATTCTCAATAATCAATGTAGAGTGTAATAAATACACCATTATTCTTAATAAAAAAAATAGGTGATACCCAAGGATACATAATTTCTTGAATGTATCCATTTTCTTGGCTATCGTATAGTTAATTATTCAATTCCTACAACTCAATCAGGAACATTCTATATGGATTATTTTAAATAGTTTTGGCTCTATGTATAAGTCCTAATTAAAAATCCCCATCATGATTTGGTGGAAGACAAGGAAACTCATTTGTAAAAATGTCAAAAAACTCTCACCTAATAGGAAAATATTCAATATAGTGTTTCTCCATAACTATTTCACATAAAAAATTGATTAAAAATGAAGACCCATAAATTGGGTAAAATTCTAATTTAATGTTCATATTTATCATCGCACTGATGGAAGATCATAGGTTGTGTTAGAATATCAAACTTTACATATATTCTATTGAAATTTATGTGTGGTTATGTAAGGAAAACCAATCCATGCCCAAAATAACATCAAAATGAAATAGGTGTTAATAACAAGATTTTTAGTAAACAAATTCCCAAATATATGAATCAGATAAGAATCATATACTTTATATGTGATCATTGTTCAATTATGGGTTTTCACAAATAATTAATCATAAAATCAGTGAGGTGGTACTATTATTCCCTTATAAAATTCATCAGATATTAATATTTAGGTAGATAAAAAATCAAATAATACATTATCATTTCTAGATTGGATGGTATGTGTACCATTCAACACTTCATTATTTTACTCCACAATTACAATAGTGATCTCATGAAATCTCCCTTTGTTTAATATATTAAGATGTTTTTGACATCAATCGTCATCATTAACCTATACATTTGTGAACTGGTTAGTATAATTCTAATATTCCTAGAATTTCATGCATAATATTTTGGGTGGTTCATTCTATGGTACTTTTTATCCATCATTAGCTAACTTCTTATCCTCATCTCTTTGATAATCGATTTCTTGATGACCATAATTTCTGCATATAAAACATTTACCAATCCCCATAATAAAATTTTCACCATGTTTCCATCTGCACATAGAGCTTAAAATAAGGCTCATATTATTCTCTCCATTTTTTTTAAAATTTCCTTTGATTTACATATTTCTTTTCATATAAAAACTGTGAGATTAATGGGTAACCTAAATCGCCATTTCCACCACATGATCACATGAAAATATTTCTCCATAGATATGTAGGTATATTATTTTTTAATCCTTTATAATACTTGGTTTTAATCCATTGAAGAATTAATAAAGATTACTTTTAAGTTGGATGATAATACCAAAAGTTTACTTTTCACATATTCTTAAATTTTCATTATAATAAATAACTGATTTATTAACCCTCTTCTTTATCTCAAGTAATTCCTTATTTATTTTTAAAATAAGAATGTAAGGAATTTAATTATTGAAAAATAATCTCTTAACCTCATCCAACTCCATGTATTAAATTTCCTCCAATTTATACATGTTCTGGATAAGATCCCATAATTGATCTACATCACCTTTCAAACTAAAAACTACTAATGTAACTTTTTAATTTTTCAAACACTAGTGAATTGAAAATATATTTCCAGTGGTAATGATAAATTTCACAGTAACTTGTAGATCAGTAAACCTAATAAAAGAAGGTAAATGATGCCTTATGAAGGATTTAACAAAATGTTGTTCATTCCATTTATATTTTGGAACATCAGCATGATTACAAACTTTATATATCTATTTTGGAATAGAAACTATATTTTTCATTCCATTTCCATAACATTTGGTTGATAAAGAGTAAAATCATTTCACTTTCCTTCACATTCAGCCTTAATATTTATCATTCTTGTTATAGAAATTAACTAAAACCAAAAAATAAAGTGTAAGAAGAAATAATCATAGTGGAAAATCATATAATATTGAAAAGACATTTTTAGTATGTTTAAATGAATACTATAAAAAAGGCTATTATCAACATGTTAAATGAAAAGGAAAATTAACTCTTTATAAATAGTTCCTAAAAATAAATTATTTTCAATTAAACATTTATTCTATCACAAAAAAATCATTATTTTCAATGCAGAGATGTGTTTTATTGTAAATACATTTAGCGGGAAAGCCCTCCACCAAATAAAAGAATTTTTAATGACAGATAATAGTGATAAATGGATAATTCCATTGATAATATTTATCACATGGGAAATATTTGTGTTGGACATTATTTTCAATCATAAATAATTTGGATAAAAAACTATTTTGCAATGTTCTTAATTCCATCGCAATTAACCTAACTCAATTAATATTATCATAAAACCTACAACGCCCCTTATTTCTCTCCCTTGTAGTTTTCACTTATCCCGAACGAGTCACAGTGCATGACGGTTGGCCTCTCGCCTTAAAAAATCTCTTTTGTAGTCATCTTTTTTTATATCTGTGTTTTAATCATCTTTTTACGGATTCCCCATGTCTCTTATTTTCATCTTTTTTCTCTTTTTTCATTTTATCATACATGATTTAGTTTGGGGAAACCCTAGGTTAAGAAAATTATCTTATTTTCATGGTTTATTTGGTATTTAGGGTTGTTGAGAATTTATTATTTTCTATTTTTTGGTTCATCAGATCCGCACAAGTTATTTCAAATTATTTTTATTTATTTTTATCATTTTTTATTTTTTAAATTTAAAAAAATTCACTATTTGATATTTTAAGTTAATACACGTATATTATTTTATATTATTATTAGAAATATATTTTTTAAAATAATTATTTAGGAATATATGATATTGAAATATTTTTTATAAAACTATTTAATTGGTTAATTTTATTGCATGCCTATGGTGATATGGTTTTTAATGAATTATGATGTTACTTTAATTGTAGCAAAGATGTTAAATGATGTTTGATTGTTATATTATCATTGATTTCCATTTTATAAAATTTATGTGAATATTGATTTTTAAGAATTTTTATATACGTTTATATATATATATATATATATATATATATATATATATATTAACATGTGAATATATACATATATAAAAGTTTTTAAAAAATGTATGATATTTGATATATATATATATATATATATGTCTGTACATATGTCTATAGGTATGTAAATATATATTTGATAAGTATATTTGTTTGAAAAATGTGTGAGAATATATTTGATGTATCTATATCAGTCAAGAAATCATGGAATATATATATATATGACCTTGTGAATATACATATATAAATATTTTTGAAAATTGTGTAAGGTTTTTAATATATATATATATATATAAACATGTAAGGTTATATATGTATATATATATATATATGTATATGAATATATGAATATATATATATATATGTATATATGTATAAGTTTTAAAAAAATGTGTAAGGTTTTTTATATGTGTGTGCGTGTGTGTCTGTGTGTGCGTTTGTATGTGTGTGTGTGTGTGTGTGTGTACATATATTAACATGTGAATATACATATAAAACTATTTTAAAAAACATATATGGTTTTTGATATATATATGTGTGTGTGTGTGTGTGTGTGTGTCAGTGTGTGTATTGATTTGATATGTATATTTATTTAAAAAAACATGTATTAATAAATTTGATTAGGAAATCTTATAATATATATATTTATATATATATATATTAACATATTAATATCTATAAATAAATTTTTAAAAAAATGTGGAAGGTTTATTATATATATATACTTATATAGATGTGATACATATATTTGTTTTAAAATGATCCAAAATATATTTGATGTATATATATTAATTAAAAAATCAGGATATATAAATATAGTAATTATTAAAAATTTAATAAAAATTAATAGTTTAATTAATTAGTAATAATGATTAAATAGTTTATAATGATTAGTAATTAATTATTCAATGTTATTAATAAATAGTTAATATTAGCGTTAATTACAAAATATTATTACTAATTTCAAAATTTGAAGAAATTGTAATAATTTGTATTCAGTAGTAAAAGAAAAAATATGAAACAATAATATTTGTTAAAAATTAGTTATATTTATTATAAATTTAGTTATAAATAATAAATAATTATTATTATTTGATAAATAATTTTATCACCTTGTATAAATTTAAAATTTGTTGATATAAATAATAAATATTTTGTCAAATCTAGCAAAAAAATAAAAAAAAACTTAATAAAATATATTAGAAATTCATAATAATTCGTATAAATGTTGTATTAATTTAAATAATTGATGTTATTAATTCATATAAATATTGTAATATATATATATATATATAATACTAATAATATATTAAAATGTTACCCTAACATGCGATGTTACCAAACACCCAACGAACACAAATCTTGTGTCTCGTCTAGGGTAAACCCAACATCTCTGAACTAATTGAGATTTTATATTTCTGATATGATATAATGTTAGGGAGATACATCAATTTTTTTTAAAATATTATAACATAAATATTAAATGAATTATCATCATTTGTGATGTTACCAAACTCCAAACATGAAAAAATGTGTTGCTGTGTCTATGGTAAACCCCGCACTTCTGACCTAACAATGCTATTTGATTTTTCATATGATACATAGTTTGGAAGATACGTAATTTTTTTATTAAAATTTTAAAAAAAATATTAAATGAATTACCCTCATATGCAATGTAACTAAACATCCTATACACCAAACTATTATGTTGTTCCTAGGATAAAAATCATATCTTTGACCTAATAGTGGTCTCAAATTTCTCATATGATGCACCATTCAATATATATTCCATTATTTTCAAAAAAAATAGTATGCATGTGATATTATATATTTAATGTTTTTTTTTCTATCAATGCAAAACCTCTACGGGCCCCAAAATCCAGTTTTAACCTACCACCTCACATTGATAATATTCCATAGAATATTCAAAGGTGTCAAAATATTGTTATAATTTTCAATTACTCATAATGAGAAATAATTATTATTATTTATATTATTTTTTAGAAAACTATGGATTCAGGAAGTAGACATAGGTTTCTATTATATGATCTTGATTGGATACATTTTAAAAAAAACAATGTACTAGGTATAAATTCTATTTATGTTGATGATTTTTAATCATTTATATCATTTGCATCATCAAATTCATAATCTGTTTCTAAACGAATAATTAATTTTTCATGTCGAAAATGTGAGCATAGAATATTCGAAATGTTTGATAATGTTGGACTTCACCTTCTACATTTTATTTTTTAGAAATATTATATTTTTAGGTATCAACATGGAGAACAAAATTTAATAGAAAATAAAATATTTTCGGTTTCGGGTCCATCGTTTCATAATTTAGCACATGAGGTAGATGGCAAATCTATTCATGAAATAATAACTCGGAATAATATTCCAAATACTCAATCAGAAACTTCTCAATTTTATTATTTTTTGAAATCTGTTGAGGAGTCCATATATCTGGAAGGTTGGATGATCAAAAATATAATGCGTTAAAAAAATATATGTCTATTAAATCAGATTTTGGAATTTCAAAAAGTTACTAAAATAATATTTTATCTTCTGTTAAATTGTTTTTTCATGACAGAAATGCCTTAACTACAAGTTTCTATGAAATTAAAAGGTCATTCCCTAATTTGGGTCTTAGTTATCAAAATATTCACACACATTCAATTGAATTCATATTATATTTTGGGTATTAGGAATCATCCATTAATGTTCCAACATGTGGATAATTAAGGTATAAAGAGACACAATAAGGAAATAATGGAATTCCTTTGAAATAGTTGAGGCATTTTCTAATTACACCCCATTTACAACATTTATTAATGTCTCACAGCACAGCTATATTAATGAAATGGAATAAATAATATATTTATTTAAGTAAAAGGTTAAATCATCCTTATGATGGTGATTCATGGAAACACTTTGATCAGAAGAATCTTTATATTACATAAGAACCTCATAACATAAATTTGGGTCTTTCTACTGATGGTTTTTGTCCATTTGGTGTGTATGGTGGTTAATATTCTTGTTAGCCTCTTTTCATTAGCCACAAAACATATGTCCTTGGATGTTGATGAAGGAACCATATAAATATATTTCAATATTAATTTTAGAACACCCGAATAAGAATATGGATGTTTATTTGAATCCAATAATTGATGAATTGTTTTCATTATTGAATAATAGTGCGACTACATTTGATATTGTTTCAAATCATAATTTCACATTTAAGGCTACATTAATGTGGATGACTTGTGATTTTATATCATATGATATGTTATCAGGATGGAGTACACCTACTTTAAAATAATGTATGTATTTCATAGACAAGAATTAAGATTTTATACTTAGTAATAGGAGAATGACTAGTTATATTGACTGTCATTGGTTATTTCTTTCCGTGGATAACCATTTTCCAAAGAAAATAAATATTTTTAAAATATGTATAATTGAAATAGATAAACCACCAATAGTTCTATTAGGTATTTATGTAAAATATATCATCTCTACATTACCTTTTATTTCTTTTAGACCAACCATAAATGAGAAAAAAATAAATGGTTTTGGGAGAGCTCATAATTAGATAAAGTAGACTATTTTTTGGGACCTTCCATATTATTATGATTTTTCAGTTCAACACATGATATATGTAATGCACATTGAGAATAATTTTCTTAATAAAATGTTTTATACCATGTTGGACACACTTGGTAATAAAAATGATAATGTAAAGGCATGGTTCGATCTTTCTCAAATTCACAAACTTCCCATACATTAATTAATTAAAGATGAAAGATAACATAATTTAATGAAGCCAAAAAAAGATAAAGAATGTTTTTTATTATTCAATCAATGGATTTTTTATTTGAGGTTAACGTATGGTTATGATTCTAATTTATCTCACTGTGTCAGAAATGGTAATATCACCAGTTTAAAAAGTCATGATTGCCATGTCAAAATTGAATGATTATTGTATGTTAGACTTAAAGGGGTGTTGAATTAATCAATTTGGGATGTGTTTACTAGAATATAATATTTATTATAATATATTTGTTTAGAAACATCATATTATGATGAATTATGTACACTAAAAAAGGATGTTGTTTAAATTTTAATTAAATTGTAGAAACTATTCCCACTATGATTCTTTGACTAAATGAAACATTTAATATTACATTTTTTGTATGAAGATAAATGTGGAGGGATGGTAAAATTATAATGGATGTACCCATTCATGATATATATGAAATAGTTAAAAAAGAATTTATTTAATAAAGAATCAGTTGAAGTATCAATTTCATATTTGTTTTTATAGGTGTAAATTTCAAGTTTATGCTCTAATTATTTTCAATAGAAATAACCATTAAAACATTACCATATTAGTCACAATGAGAAAAATATTGATGATGTCATAGGCCATCAGTATTTAGTTTTTAATCATCTTAAGATTTTTTTTGGTGGTTATCATGAATAATGGTTTTTAGGTGAAGAACATATCATAGCCCATACATATGTTCTACTAAATTGTGAATAAATTACATGATTTGTGCAGTAAGTAGTATTTATTATTATTATTATTGAGTTTTTATAATATATACCTTAAAATAAATTAATTTTTTATAGAAATTATCACGACCATATAAAAATTAAATTTATATAAATTACATCATCTACTCTTCAAGAATGTATTCAAAAAAAAGTTCATATTGGTTTCAAATACTGGTAAGTTATATTTCATTCAAAGGAACATTAAATGAACTTTGTAGTGATATTGATTATTAATAATATTTATTTTTTTCATGAAACACAATAAAAAACTATAAATCATAATCAATTATATGCGCTAAAAAATATCCATTGAAATCATTCAAATCATATAGTGGGTATGTGGTTAATGAATTTGGATTACATGCACACATATATGGTGAATTAAAGTAATAAATGAATAGTATTGTTTTTTTTAAATTATATCATCATAAATAAAGTGAAGTTCACTTTTATGTTATACTAAATGAAATAATTGAGTTATGTTATCTATGACAAAATTATGTAACAATGTTTAAATTTAATTGGTCTGTTAATGATTGAGGGTTGAGTGTTCATGCATGACATGGAGTCATTTAAATTAAATTTAATAGTCTTAATGCATCAAATGAAAAATTTATGTTGTCTATTCAAGAACATCATGTTTATTAGGAAAATTATTGTGATGATTTGAGATATTTTAATGACTGGTAGAGTAATAAAAGTGAAATCTTGTGGAAATTAGTTTGTTGAAAATCAGAATGGTTCTATGGAAGTGAAACATATTGAAATTTTTCAAGAGGCATCCCAAAATATATATCTTACCCAACATGATATAAATATGAATGATGAAACCCCCAAGTTAAGAGATGATGGTATTGATAAGGTTGATGAAGTAAAATAGGATGATGAAACTCTTAAGTCATATGGAAGTTGGTGAAGTTGTAGATAAGGATGAAGAAATTATCCTTAATGAAAATGATGATTGGTGTATTATATTATGGTACTTATTATTTTTTTACATTTTATATTTTTATTAACAATTATTTATCAGCAATATTATTTGTTTCAAATTGATGGGCCCAATTATATATTATTTTCCTTTGATGATGACAGTATATATTAGTTTATTATATTTTATGTCCATATTAACATTTATTGATAGTTAATAAGATTTTATTTTTCTTATTATTATTTTTATATTTAATATCTATATTAACAAATATTTACAGGTTACATTATTATGTTATAATATATTTTTTATAGGTAATTATTATATTCTTTTATTTATTATTTTTTTTATATTTGATATCTATATTAAAATTTTCTTATAAATAAGATTATTATATTATGGTTGTTATTAGTTTTTTATATTTTCATATTTATATTAACAATTTTTTACAATTATGATGATTTGTTTCTTATGGATGGAGATTCTCTCAATGATCTATTTCCATCTCTTACTGATGTTGGAATTCCTACTCATGATCTTGATTCATTTTATCTACATGATGATTCTTCTATTAGGAGGGTGCATAGTCTTTCTCGATTGATGATTGAAGACCCTATTCTAATGAGATTCCCATAACTTGATTTTGATCCTCATTTATAGAGGTATGATTAATTGTTTGAGATATTTATTTCATATTAGTTATTTTCAATAAATTTGGTAATAATTTTATAATTATCAATTTTTATTTGGACAATTTTTTTGAATTTTGTTGTTGGGCAGGCATGTTTGATTCTAAGAAAATATTTTTTTCATCCATGGGTGTCATGGGATCATGTTCCCATTACCATTCATCATAAAATGTTCTACCACTAGATTGTATATTATTAAATAATATAAAATTTTTAAAATATATTTAATTACTCCCAAATTGTTTTTAATTATCTTGTTGAATTTATGGTATCTGGTTACTGATAGCCTAAGATATCCTTTCTAGGAGGCACTGGATATTTGTATACATGAGAATCTTTGTATGTTTTTATAAAAACTCATAAAATGAGATATAGATAGAGATTATGAAACTATTTTCAACCAGTCTTGCATCTCCCATCAACATGTATATATCTCATCTAAGCTATGGGATAGATTGTTCTCATACTAGCTCGAAGATGATTTTAGGAGGATTTCATCATATGGATGTCAGATCTAGGAGAGTAATGAGGTCAAACAAAGGGCAGTAATTCATACATTTGTCATACATAGAAAACATATAGTAAGAGAAATTATTTATTAATGTATATATAACTTAAATGTAAAATGTTTTTTATATTATACAGGATGCTAATGACCCCCTCTATTATGAATTTTAATGTTTATATGAAGATGTATATTTCTCCCCATATATGAGAACTTATAGGTGATGGATAGTTCCATATTTTGGTTAGTAATTTTTTAAAAATATTCACTAATATAAATTTTATTTTAATTATAATTTGAAATTCTATTCACAAGAAACATATCAGGCTACTACTTCTCGTTCATGAGATATTCAAGCTAAGAGAGAGGTAGATATCCCTGGATATTTAGGTTTTGATGTGGGGGCCAGATGAAAATGACTTTTCATGGTATCTAGAAAGGTTGGATGATTAGTATTGGTTCTCAAATGACACTAATGAGTTATTATGGTGCTTCTATGATGTCTTCGGTGAGCTCAAAGGTTGTTTGTGGAGAGTTATTTTCAATATAATCATTTTCATCATATTATGAGTAGATGTTGATAGATCCGGATAAGATGATACAGAATATCCAGAGAGATAGAGAGAGGTATAATGAGCATGAGAAGATGTGTATGATAGCTGAGTAGATGTTGGAGTAAATGTGATGAATTTATCATAGATTTTGTATGGATTTTCTTTTCCTGACCCTTTGAGTTATCCACCTCCAACTGATACCATTCGATGTTGTGTGATTTTTTATAATTGTGCTATAATTTTTCATGATAAACATATTATGTATGAAATAATGTGTGAATTGCATGTTTGTTTTTAGTTTTTTTTAATTATTTTTAATATTTTAAATGTTTTTGTCTAGTTTTTTTACTTTTTCTAAAATTAATAATTGTGACATATAATGTGATCCATCACATATTAGTTATTTTCAACAAACCCATTGAAATTACATATTAAATAAATTACATTAAATATTTGTGATATATATATTATCTATCACAAATAACAAGTATATTTAATGGTTCATCACAAAGAAACTCAATTGTGAAACTATGTTTTGTGAATCCTCATTAATAATGGACCTGCGTCATAAATGACTTTCTGTGGTAGGAACCTATCTCTAAAAATCTATCACAAAAAAAAACAAAAAAATAAAGTAATAAATCCACATACATTATTTTTAATCTATTAACCCTTAGGTTTACCCTTAGTTATTTAATGTACACATATATTCAAATCCTTCCAAATGGTTCAAAAAGAATATGTGAAATAACCCATGCATATATCTAACAAGGTGAGTCAAACTAGGTGAATAATTAGAGAGAAGTCATTGTGCATAAGAATTATGGTCATGAAATACTCAAAAAACTATTTTATGGGTCATTACCCAAATATTCATTTTTTTGTAGAACCACATCCACTTTTATTATAAGAAAAGCGATGTTTTTATAGAAAAACAACACATCTTTATTTACTATAACTTTGGTCATTCCCCAAAACATAAGATTATCCTAGGGGTTCTCATTAAAGTTTTAATATTATAGATTCAAATAGTAACTAAATATTTCTTAGGTAAGAACTATAGAGACCCATTAATTTTATAAAAATAAATTATGTATTATTAGATGAATATTATTTAAAAAACATAATGATCAAAACCATAATCATATAGGTCTGGTATAATTGGAATCATGGATACATAAAAAAATTATATAAGATTGATATAAACTCCCACTTAATTATTCATATATTGAACCCTTTTTAAAATATCATACTTAAAAAAATCCTACATTTCCTAGATAGGTGAATCATAAAAAAGGGTAACATAAAATTCTTTATAATGGAAAATAATGGAGATACTAATGATCACATAAGCATAACATGAGAATAATAATATCAGAACTTAATCTTAAAATCTAAAAACCATGACCTTCATATCATTGAACATAATTTTTAGTAACGGAATAAATCATAGTAGTTCATAATACATGAATCATAATTTAATAAAAAGAAAATGGGAAATGAAATCTTAACATTGGAAAAAGTCATATATTTATGGTATACACATAAGAATATAAAATAATTTCCTTAGTAGCCAAGTATCACTACCATGACTATCATAGTGGACATAGTTCATTCTATTTTCCATCATATTAGTCAAGGTTATCCCCCACTACTAACAACATGTGTTGTGTCCTAAACTTAACTGGGATTATTCCCAATTCCAGACATGTTTATCTTAGTATATATCCATCTTTATTCAATGAATTAAAGCAATATATATAAATCTTAGCCCACCTATAACATAATTAAAATAATATATTTGTTTTCCAAAATACTATAAAACATTAAACATGTCATAACTAATGAAAAATAAATGTGTTTCATAAACATTTCATCAGGGCATAAATCATTTCAAATAAATAGGTTTCATAAATATTTCATCAATTCAACATAGTATAACTCATTAAAAATGAATTGGTATCTTAAATATCATTTCATAATAATCATAAAACATCTAGTGAATAAATAATTATGGCATCATAGAATCATATTCCCAGAATAGATAAGTCAGCATCAAATGATGTCATCTTAGATGAAAAGTTCTTCCAAAATATCACTTGGATAATTTCTTTAGAAAAAAACCCTTTTCACTTCGAAATCATATATTTAAACTCAATAAATTTCAAAAATATTAAATAAATTTGTTTCTCTAAAAATAAACTTAGAAAAATGTAAATGGTTCCTCAATTAATTGATTATTCATAATGGTGGGAAATTTAATTCATGTCATATAAGTCCAAAAAACATCTCATTCATAATTTTGTAAAAAAATTAAAATAGTAACTCATTCAAAAAGAAAAAAGAACAATCCTTTTAAAACAATTTTTTAAAATATAAATCATGGATAAAATTAACTTTTAAAAATCATAGTTTAATATTAAAAACAATCTTCAAAACATTTTTAAAAAACATGGATTTGTAATAAAATTTAATTTTTATTAAAGGGAGAAATGAAGTTAGTTTTCCTTAAAAATATTCTTTTGGTATCATGAGTGAATAAAGAGAGAAAAATAAAACGAAGAATTTAATTTATATACATTACTATATAATAATAAATTTAATGAGTTTATTTAGAGTTACTCCATAATATTTAGTCTTCAAGACCCAATCATAAACATTCCCAAAAAATAAAGTGACAGTAATATAAAACTCTTCACTCAAGTCTCCTATTTCTTCATATGCATTAGAAACTACTATGTAATAAATATATTTTTATTATATATATATTCACTAACCATAATAATATATATAATACAACATATGGTTTTCTTATTACATATTTTAATACATTTATAAATAATATTTTATTAAAATCATTGTTCCTTGTGATAACTACTTCGTTTTTTTTTTGCACCTTTCGGTTTATTAGTATCACTATTTTTATGTTAATCATGGTTCATTCATCTATAGAATGTTAAAAATAATATTAATATCATATATATTAATTATATATATATTTATATTCATTTATAATGGTATATACAAAAATTTAATTACACCATTCATGGAGATAGTAGCCCGTACATACGCATAATTGTTGTTTCCATTGGTCGATGGATGGAATGAAAGAAAAAAATAATAATTCACAATTAAAAAATAAAAAAAATATTTAATAAAAAAAATATTTAATAAATTCATCATCATATCCAACCTTGTAATTTTGTGACGAAAAATGAATTACACTGCTACATAGATACGGTAAGTCGTACATACACACGAGAGATATTTTTTATTTTCATAGGTTGGAATGAAGGTGTAAAATTTTTGTTCAATGATAAGAAAAATAATTCAGTATATTTATGATATCTAGTTCATTATTTTATAATGTATACCATTTATTTAAAAAAATCAAGAAGAAATAAAATTTTAAATTCTCAGTTAAGAGTTATACCTCTTTATTGAAAACCCCCTTTTGGGTTACACGTTAGGACTGGAAGGGATAAACTTTTGGAAAGATAAGATGATCTGGGATGTGTTGAATAAATCTGAGAAAGTATTATTATATTTTTTGGTTGAGATAAAAGGCTCAAAATTTGTAAAGAAGAGAGGATGAGAGGTTCCATTTAATAAGTGAGAGGAGGGGAATTCTTGTAATTACATAAAAAATTAAAATAAAATTGTGTAGTTCTAAATAAAAATTCCTAAAATGGATATATATTCTAATAAATAAGTCTATAATGAAAATATAATCATAAAATGAAATTTAGATAGGATTTTTTCATCTTAAACCTTATATTTTTTATTAACCCCTTGGTTAACCAATTTTTACCTTAACCACATTATGGACTTTTTCAATATTAATGTGATATAATTATATGTATAAGGTAAAAATTTCTAGTAAATATCAAAGGGATAAAATTTTAGACCATATATTATCCACAATTTCCAATTTTTGTGTTTTTAGTATTTTTATATAATTTATTAAATTGTAATTTTTATAATATATCATTAATGTCATTTTTGACACTACTCATTTTATTTCACTTTTAAGATCAGAGGAAAATAATGGTTTTCAAATATAATCCTTTCACACAACTCTAATGTTTTATATTAATATAATTTTTTATAATAATAATTCATTGAAATTATATTTTTTTTATTATCATGACTTTTATTTTTTTATTAATTAAATTAATATTATGCCAGTGTTGCGTAAGTATTTATGGTAGTTATTTAATCACTAAAATCTAAAAATATATAAATATGGTAAAAAAATTAATTTATCTTTCAAAAAAACATAAATAGTAGAACTTATGTTCTTTTCATCCTTATGTAAAAAATTTAGATATTTTAATTTCAAGAGACTGACATTTTTTATTTATTCTATTCTATAATTAATATAATTTTCATAATCAAAGAAATATGTCACCAAGTGACCATATATAAAAACTTTTGATGAAAATAATTTAACTTCACTAAACCAATAGTATAGATCCAATTTTGAGATATAATTTAAATCCTTATCTCAATTTTTTAACCTTATTTTAATTGTTTTACCCTAACCGAGGTTAAAAAAAAATTCTATCATTAATGTTCATATTGATAAAATATAAAAGGAAAATATTTAAAAATTTTGATCCTTATAATTATAAATATGGAATCCATTATTCAATAGTAAATTTTTATAAGTGGTATAAGTTGATTTTAAAATAAATTTAGACAACATGATGAAAACCGTTGTTTAGAAAAATAAATTTTCAAGCATAAAATAGGGTATTTATTATTTTCTAATTCATAGATTAACATTAGTTGAATGTTAAAAAATTTTATTGAATATATTTAATTAACATCATTCAATAATAGTGATTAATTTAATTTATTTACATAAAAACATATTGTGCACAAAAAAATTGTTTTCCAAAAAACATCTCTTTTACTTTCAATTGATATTTATTTTCATTTATAATTAATTGATAAATAATTTTTTTTATAAATAATTAATTTTTATATTATATTTATTCTTATTCAAACACACCAATATAATGACTAATAAATAACTATCACATTAAATAATAGTACATTGGGGTTTTTTTAAACTCGATGATGTGTGAAAATAAATATTTCAAATAAATTAAAATTATTAAAGGAGAAATGTAATACATTTTTATGGTGTTATAATAAAGAAACAAATAATCATTCACTGACATCCCAAGGAACTTAACACATGTTATGATAAGTGTTTTCATGGAACAAACTTGCAACCTACCCATCATGTTTCGACAAACCTATCTTCTATCAATCTTGGAATTCCTAAACAGTATAAAATGAAAACCAGGAAATAATAACATTTAGTAAAAAACTAACTCAAGATATTCCTTGATGATAACTAATTCGGCTTGTAATAAGGTCTAAAAGGCATTCATTATCCCTAAAATATGATGAACTAGTTCATTGGCATCAAGAAATAAGCTTTGTAAATAACTTGACCTGGAAAATAATTTAATTCAATGTAAGGGTATTTATAATGAGAAACCAGAATGAACTAACCATGTGTATGTGATTCGTGATCCAAAATAATATATTTATCGAATATAATAAATATCCCAACAATTATTAATGAAATTTTAAACTGATAATAATAACTATATCATTAAATTGCACCCAAAAAACATGTCAAAACATTAAACATAATATCAAACCAAACATCTTCAACAACCAAGTGATTAAAAAACATAAGTTGGATGATGGGATTAGAAGCAGAAAAGATTATTTTCATAGGATTATCATGACATAAAACCAAAACCAAAATAGAAAATAATACTTTCTATATATATCTGTGCAAAATAAAGTCTATCTCCATTAATTTCATCTCCTACAAACATGATCAATGCTAACATGAATAATCATCATCTTAAAGATGAATCTTGAAGTTATGTTCCTCTATCAAAAAAATTGTCTATATACTCTCTATGGGTGTATATGGTTTATAATAATTGCCCTTGATTAGGATTTCACTACGCACCCTAAGCATA
Organism: Viscum album; assembly: GCA_963277665.1. Lineage (NCBI taxonomy): Eukaryota > Viridiplantae > Streptophyta > Magnoliopsida > Santalales > Viscaceae > Viscum > Viscum album. The sequence continues at coordinate 69,718,903 of OY728156.1, read as the reverse complement.
GCCCTTACCATATTGACCAACATATCAATATTTAAAGCATAGATATTAAATACTATTTTTCAAAAAATCACATTGTTAATAATGGTGTAATCATTTATAAGAATATGAGTAAAAATAATTTTTATAAAATAGAATAATCTAATTAAATAGTTTAATATTAATGCATCATGGGTAATTACTAAGGGTGCAACTAATATAAAACCTAGGACCCCACGACATACAAAATCTCTAATTGATATAAATAGTTATATCATCATTTTTAATAATCTACATGTAGTATGATAGCAAGATAATTTTATCAATCTAGTCAAATCCCAATCATGGAATAACCTCTGTATCCTAATAAAAATACACCATAAAAAAATTCCAATCATAACTTGGAGGGAATAGAGTCTGGTGGTTTTCTCCCCTAAATAATCTTGGAACTTGTTAAAGCTTCCCTCCTAGTACCCAGGTAAATTCATCATAATGTTTTTTAGTATTTAATATTTTATGTCATGTAAAAACATTTCATAAATAAACCATTATTATCATATATCAAGTGTAATAAAAATAATCATACATAAAACCATAATTTTGAATCCTATGTTCACAATAATTTAGAGAGGGGATTTTATGTAATAAACATTAGGTACACAAATTCACCAAAATATGATAATTTTATTAAGATTCACTTTCTTGAAATTCTTGAATTCAATAGATAACATTTTATGAGAAACATTCCAATTAAATTCCTATAAAAATAGGTTAGTAATTTTTATCAAAACACATAGTAGAAATCAAATTAAATAAAGCCTATTATATTTTTTTAAAATAAGTGTTCACCCACCCATTTATGAAAAGAAAAAAGGGAGTATGATATAATTAACGATAAAAGCCATGGAATGTTCTAATAGACCTTCCATTACTCAAAAAATTAGTAAAATAAATATATAACATGATATTGACATGGTAAATTTGTTTTTTAAAGGGAAACATACATCGAATCATGGAATCTATTGGAAAAGAATTTATTTCACACGAAAGATTATATATTAGATCCCTAATATAAAGGGATAACCCCTATCATAAATAATCACTCATAATATTCATGATTTCTAAAATCCCCCAGCTACTATGGACTTAGTAGAGTAAAAATAGATAATTAGAAAAGAATATAGTGAATGTAAATTGAATAGGTGCCTTAAATGGAATAAAAATTGATGATTGATGATGAAATATCCACTTGAATCAAGAAAATAGTGAGTAAAGATGGGAGTTTTCTAGGTAGAGCCTCATATGAGTTTTTAAAATTCAATATGGGAAGAATTATACTTCAACATTTATCTTAATTTATCAAAATTAAAAAAATACCCTTAAAAATAGATATATGTTTGAGTCTCATAGTTACCAAACCATGTTCTAACTCTATAATGTACACTAGAATCCTAGTTCCATACCATAGAGATATGTTACGTGGTTAGAAATTTCATATTCCATCTATGTAAAACTTACTAAAATCTTAATGTGTAGGTCACACTATTATGACACATGGTTAAGTAAACCATTCCCCTAAAACATGTTCCAAGTAATTTTCTTAGTATTTTTAAAAAAACATGAAACATGGAATTCATGATGAAAGTTAGTAACTAATAAGTCTCATTCCAAAAAAAAGATATTGTGGGCGTTTCATTGTACATTCACTAAATCCATAACTATGGTTTATAAATATATATATCTAATATAGGTAAGGAAAACTATATAAATTAAAAAAGTATGGTGACACAAATTATTTGTATTTCTGTTGGGGATATCTTTAGAATAAGGGATTATATTTTATAGAAAGTGTTTTCATGAGGATTTCATTACTTTTAGTTATCTTAATATATCTAGGGACTATGATTTGTTTCTATATAAAACTCTTGTTCCATGAATATAATTCACTATTATTAGGATATGGGTTTATAATGACAAATGTAATGTGTATCCAAAAGTTCCACCAATTCAAATAAATTAGAATTTGGTTCAAAGTTATCCCATCATATGTGGTACATTGAATATCTAAATGTGAACATTAAAAATTAAATGAATAAATAAATTCATTTATATATTATTCCTATTTATAATATTGAGAGAAACATTTATTACTCAATAATTTATTGTGTTATTTAAATTTAAATTATAGAATATGGGTAAAAGAGTTTTTCAAATTAATATTTATTATTCATGGTTTACATATCATATATAGATATAATAGTCCAAGATAGCGGAATTTATTTCACCACGTGACTTTTTATAATGTTATGAGTGAGTGATGAATTATATGGGTTTCATAATCTATGTTTATTTATATGTATGTGATGTAATGGGTTGGTTTTAGAGGTTAAAGTTCTTTAATAATTAAATTGAAATTATAAGAATGTAAATATAGTTATAAAAACTATACTTACACCATATAATAGTTTGAGGAATACCTTTTATTAATTTAACCCCCCTACCTGTTATTTTCTCTCAATACCTATAGTGGGAGAAAAGAGAGAAGAATGATAATGGATTGATTGATCATATTCAGATTGAGTCTGTGTACTTATAGTGGTCACATGAGAATTGTAAAGCACTCAAAGATATCATGATAGCACATGAAGGTTGTTAAATGATTAATTAGTACCTTTGATGCACATGTGGATAATTAAGAGGTTTCATTTCCCGGTTCCATACATTTATTCCAATATAGTGTTGTATGGAGAATGATAGGATCACATCATACACATGAGGTATCAATATTCATTATTTTACTTTACTTTTTTTTCATTAAATCTAGTGTATATAATCCATGATAGACTTTGGGGACCTGTGTGGTTCATATTGTGTTTTGATATTGACCCAGTTTAAAATATTGAAATATTTGTATGTATGATCTAATTATATGCTTTATTATAAGATATATAAATAATTTATTGGTAATTATATTGAGAATTTTTATCAGATGATAAAAATTATTACATAGTAAATATAAATAGTTATTCTTTGTTTTATCATGAATGGTATTAAAATGAAGGTGTTTCCAACATGTTTATTTATCATTTCCGATTCATGGTAAACTATATATCATGGTTTATAGAAAAATGGTTTTATTATGAAAGGATTATATGTAATATTTTACAAATAATGTGTTTATAACATATCTATAGGTTATAGTCTTTGATATGGGGGTTGATTAAAACATAATTACTTATATTATTTTTTAATTTAGTTTATAGAAGTATTTTCATATTACATATTAACATGTATTTAAATATATTGTGTTTTATTATTTCAATTTTTTTAGAGTATTAGATATTTAAAGTGATTATTTCATAATGTATACCTTTACACCATACTGGAGTATATATCAAATCCATTAAAATTTAAATATTTGAGATAATATTGGGAGATAATACATGACCTTATGGGATGGACTACACTACCATTTAGGGGTAAGTAAAAGATTTATATTTATATAATGAAAGAATAATATGAAGAGAATATGGAGATTTATAATATCTTATAAAGAGAAGAAAAAGTCTTAAGAGATAGCTTTATGTGGTGAGTAATTGAATTGTGTGTACATTATTAATGGGATATATTTTCAAAAAACTAATGGGTAATATAACTCATTATTGTATTTTTTTAATGATGAAGAAGAAGTGGAAGAATATTATATACACAATTAATAAAGATTATGTTGATACAAAAATAGAGGTATAATCATATTTAATTAGTTATTTTTCTAGATAATAGTGTTTAAATTTTTTCCAGTGAGTCATTCATCATAAATAATGTACTGATCAATAAGTTCATGAAGCTATAAATCAAGAGGGATAGTAAGTCTAGTATATGATTTATGAAAGTAATATTATTAATGTTTTTTATACATTAACATATCTATATTGTATTCTATAAGGAATATCCATGTTTGAATGGACCTTATAAAATTTCTTTTATTTTATACAATTTCATCATTCTTATTTGGTGAGAAAAAAAAAAGTAACTATATAATAATATCATTGAGGGTTTTAATTTTAAATGTATATATCATGATTCACTATACCTATAAATATATCATGTTTATCTTTTATGGAGGATAATTAACAAAAATATATCACAAAAAATTGAATACCAAAACCAGATGAATCAATGATATAGGGGGGTATTCATAAATAATTTAAATGATAGTGATTTCATTGAATTCCTCATAGGCCACATGGGATAGGATATTAAGGATAAATGAAGGATTTTGAATCTCATGATTATCCTAACACTCTCACCTTATCCCTCTTCCCCTCAAAGGGTTTTCTCATTATAATTCAGTGTTTATGACACTCCTTCATATCACATGATATATAACTCTATTTTACATCATCAATTATTTGTCTTTTCTCCATAAGAATTTATTTTACCTAATAGGATAAACCTCATCAAGATTCTCCCTTTGTTCTATTTTATTCATTATTTTTTCTAGGGTGTTTCTATCAAATATTATTGAATTATTCTTCATATTTTTCTACCCATTAAGCCTAACTCATCATGATAGATCCCAATATTGGCCTAATGTAATTGAATTTTCTAGTGGTTTTGGACTATGTTTGGGATGATATTTATTGTTTTATATTACCTTAACTAAGGTGGTATTCTCACCCTTGATTTATTGTTTTTAGGGTTCTATATATCCCATTTGGTCAGGATCTATTCATTTTCTATGGTTGATATTTCTACATTACCCACCATGCATGACCCCATCATCAGTCAGAGAAAAAAGAGAACATTTTATTTTATGATCATGTTAGTGTCAGGTTATAATGGTCATTATCTTAATGTGTCTTAGTGTAACATTGAGATTCTCTTCCCTCATCCTATAATATTTTATATAATCCCACTATCTATAACAATATCTTGGTTAGCTACATTGAAGAACATTTTTGTTTGGGATTGTGATAGTGGAAGCTTTCATTTTTTTTCCATTATCATCCTTTATTATTGTATTTAGTTCATTATTAACTCTAATTATATAATATTATATATTCATCCATGTTTTTTATGGTAGTATAGGTGTTTTACATCACCATTGTCATGTGTTCCTCCTTTTGTTTTGTTCTATTGAGGATGCCTCTAAAATATACTTATAGTGTAGTTGGATAAAGGGTTTGTTAGACTATATTTTTTTGGTAGTGGTAGTATGTCTTCTATGTGTTGATGAATTATAATGTGGAAAATATCATTGATGGGTGGTTATTTGATGATATGGAATATTTCTTCATCCTTGGGTTGGGTAATTCTTTATGTGGAACTAGTTATATCTCTAGCGGTGAACCAGTTGGGCTAGGTGTTTTAGTATTTTATAGTACTCTTAAAATGTCATAATGTTAATAAAATGGCGAATTTTGGTTCTATGTTGTGTTTTCTTTTGATTTAGTTTCTTTACTGATTTTTTTTGTAAAGGTTTTTATGGTCATTTTTTAACAAGGGTAATTCTAGTTGATCATCACATACATGTTAGCGAAAGGTACCAGGATTTTTCTTGGCATGATTAGGTAAAAGTATAGTGTATTTTACTAACATTTTTGGGATTATGCTTCTTTAGTAATGATAGTGACTTTACTAGACTCCTTTTTAATATTACTTAATTTTCTAGGCATGAGGTTCAAGAAATGAAGTTTCGATAATCCTATCTGGAGGGACATTTTTTTCAATTTTCATTACTTTTAAATTTAAATATATATTTTAATATTGTCTAAATTTATTCGATGGATTTTTATGGTATGGATTAAGTATCATGTTATGGTTACCATTATCCTAAAAAATTGACTTATTTTAAATAAAATAATTTATTATGGAAACTGAATTTATTAAATATATATGAAGGTGAAAAAGGGTGAAGGAGACCATATTATAAGTATTATGGAATATATGTTATGATTTACCAATTCAACCATTTGAATAAATTGATAAATAATTTTATTTTTTTAATGTTGTTTTATAGAATACTCATGTAAATACAAATATTCTTGAGGATGTTAACATTTTGAATTACATATTAAAAATATTTATTTTACCCATAAATTCAAGTATGGTGTTGATTGTGGAAGGAGGTCAAAAGATAATATCACTTGAAGGATTTAAAATAATTATTATAATATATGATATGAAAATAAATAAGTTTTATCCTATGGAAATTTAGTTTTTAAGGGAATTTTCATTGAATTTGATAATTAATCACACTTTTAAGGATGAAATTGAAAAGGAAAAAGTTATGTTGATGTAAAGTTTTTCCAATAAATAGAAAATTATAATAGGGGAAATGTTGGAATCCTCATGTCAATGCATCCTATGAAATTTTTTGATGATGAGGAGGATGACCCACCAGTATATAAACCCTCTACAGATGTGAAAGAAGAGAAGATAACAAAATAAAATATCTTTAAAATAAATAATGATAATTCACAAAAAAATTGATTTCATAGAGGAATCAGAAGCATGTGAGATTGAGGATATAATTACCTTTTTAAAAAAATCTTATAGATAACATTTAAAAACTCAAAAGAAGGAAATATAAGTAGAATATGTTTTAGTGGATGTTTTTGTAACCACTAATTTTTAACATAAGGTTTTACATGATAAAATATATACTTAGAGAGATGAAAAACAAAATATAATGCAATAGATCATGTATCTATACACTATATGAAAAAAAAATAGTTGATAAATTTTATTAAAACAATAAGAGAAAAATTTATAAAATTTAATGCTAGAAAACTCAGTCAAAATTAATGAGATCTAGAACAATGTGAAATTCCAAGAACACATAATTGATTATTATAACAATATAGTGAAAGATAATTTTAAATAAATAAAATAGATTAAAGGATATGATGGTAAAATGATATATAAGTTGATTAGTTATTAATGATATATGATTCATATAATTACATAAATAAAATTGTTCAAATGTGATATTAAAAAAATAATGGTGATAAATTGAGATATCAAATTGGAAAATGATTCTTTCCTAAAAATAATGACTTTATGATGAAGGTAATGTATGTTTGGGACTTAACCACTATAAAAATTTTATAAGAAATGAATTAGGGTAATAAAAACTACTATAAGGGATAAAATTATTTGGTATATACCCAAAAGGACACATAATCTTCAATAATGACACATAATAATACTCCTCAATAGAAGTGTTATTTTTTGGAAAAATTCAGCATTTATAAAATTAGGGTTATATATAAAAGATGTAATTTACTGAATAAGAGTAATTTAAAATATGTTAAACTTGAATAATCTTTATATTCCATTCATGTATACTAATTTTAGTGTTGATGTTATAGACAAAAAAACATTTTTTATTATCATGAAGATAATGAAATGTTCCAAGGGAGATTGAATTTTATAAAAAATAGTAGTCCAAGGAGTATTTAAACTAGAAGAAAATAACATAATAGGTTTTTAGGTTTATATGAGGTGGGGGATTTATCTTATCAATAATAAGAACATAAATATAAACCATAAAAATATTTTAGGAATCTTTTTTACATAAAAAAATGTGAGGGTCAAGAAGAGGGTTAGGAAGGATATAGTCAAAGGTATTTCTCTAAAAGAAAGAGTTTGTGGTATAGTTTGGGGACTTTATTACTGATAATATTTACACATAAAAGGATAAAATAATATAATAAAGTACAATAAATAAAACAAGTAAGGCTTCAAAATATTTAAAAATAATGAATGCTTGAACATAATTGTCTCATAGAAGGTCAAAATTTGAGGCAATGACATATATAAGATTAATATCTTAGTTAAATAAGGTCTTGGTCAAAATATCTATGTGTAAGTCATTTATGTAACCTAGTATATGAAATAACCATTAATAAGGATATATATACTATCAGAAAATGGATAATAAATTGTGATGAAAGTAAAGCTGATTAAAAGTAATTTGTACATTGTTAATAGAGAATAAGACTTGTGTTCTCTTATAAAAAATGATGAAATTATGATTTGGTATTAATTTATTCACCATGTGTATGAAATATTATTATAAATATTAGTGAAACATGATGTATAATGGTATAATCATAGTCTTACACATGATTATATTGACACAAGTCATGTTTTCAAAGAGTGAAATATTATTCATAAATTATAGAATCCTAAGGAATAAATATTATAAGGTTTATTTAATTAGTAATTTTAGATGTTTATGGGTTGTTTACCCCAAGATTCATGAATGGAAGAAAGTATTATATACTCATTAATGATGTTTATATCTAGATGGAATGGATAATGGTGACTAGTCATAAATATATGGTTTTTAATTACGTAACACGTTATTAGAGGCTATTTGAGAAGATGCTTTTATGGAAGTTATTGAAGTTTAAAACTGATAATGATATAGATTTTACAGATAGAAAACTAAAATATTATCTTCAAAAAAATTTATAAATAAATATGCTTAAGTGGGGAAGAGTCATCAATAAAATGTAGTCAGTTAGAGGAGAAACTAGATAGTAAATAACATGGAAAATATTATGCTCACTTTAAAAGACTGAAGAGATAGTTTTTTAATGAAATAATCTTAATATTGGTATATATCACAAATAGATCCATTTTATTTCCCCAATAAAGAGAATAAATAACAAAATATGGGATATATGAAGAAAATAATATTGAAATATTATTGATAATTAAAAGTAATTATTGTAGTATCAAAAAGGATAAAAGCCAACTAATGTTTGAATATAAATCGAAAGAAGGGTATTTTTATGTTTATTATTCTAAAATAAAGGTCTATAAATTTTCCAAAAAAATAATTAGAATTTTTTTACAATTAAGATTTCATTATGGTAGAAAATGAGAAATTTTTTTATAAATGTGCAGAACCCATTAGATTTTGAAGAACCCATCAGATTATGATGATAAAGTATTTATGATATATTATATTTATTATCAATAAATTTTGTAACATCAATGACTAAGTTAAAGGTGATGTTTAATGTTGATGTTGGGGTTGTGATCACACCATATTTTCACACACTAGATATTGGAACCATATGAATTAGGATGATTATAGATTCATGTTCCATTATAGTTAAATAACATCAAGGATGTACTTGATGATGGAATTCTTGTTCTGTTGAATGTAAAGATGTATATTGGTGTTAATTTTATTGAAATATAAAGAAGGAATTCATAGATATTATTATATTCATAAGCACTTAATACATCATATGACTATTGAATATTATTCAATATAAATAAAAGTATAGGATAAGTTTAATACTAATTTTTATAATATTATTTAAGAGGATATCGAAGAACCATCCAAATAAGATATTGATGTTATCTCATTTGGATGATAAATTTCATCATTTGGAATATTGAATATATGAGTTATAGTTTGATGAATGATTTTACTGAATGTTATTCAATATACTACTATAGAAATATGAATAATGAATATTCAAAATTCTAAACCATAATAAAGAACTATTAATTTATAGAAGATAACTCAAAGATTTACTTCCATGAATTTATAAAATACATGTTGTGAAGTGTATCCTAAACTACACCTATGGAAGAATAATCACAAAAAGATATGATAAAAATAATATGAAGGAAAATATCAATAAGTTAAAGATTCAATTTAATTTCATGTTGAAAATTTTTTATACTAAATGTTCTGAAAGGAAGTTCCATATTTGAATCCATCAGAAGTAGAAGTAGTAGTAGATGAGGCACTAAATTTTTAGGCAAATAGAATAAGTGAAGAATTTAGATAATGGAAAATGTATCATAATATAGAATTACAAGTCCATGTGTTGATAAATTTAAGTATAAATGTATGACTATTTGTTATGATATGAGGGAAACTAAAAGCATCAAAATCTATAGGATGATGTTTAAAAAGTAGTAATATGATCAAAAGATGATTTATATGGAAAAAGATGATACAGGAAAAAGATGATACAGGAAAAAGATTGAGAAGTATTATGGGGAAATAGATGGATACCAGTGAATTTACTGGAATCACATAAGAGGATGCTTGAAGTATTTAATATTATAGAATATTTATTCAGGGAAATGGTTTAACTTGAAGGGGTGATTGGATTATATGAAAGTTTTTCAACTAGAATATTTTTAGGTATTTTTTCATTCTTCTAAAGTCACAACCATTATGATGTTGTTGGGATTCATGTTCAAATTATGATATTTGTACATGGAAGTTTTTGATTTAATCTAAGATCTATCAATGTGTTAAACAATACTTAAACTGTGTTTTTGGAGTATTTTACAAAGTCAAACATGGAAATATTTATAAGCATTAGAGGCAGTTGACCAAAGACTTTGAGTAAGTGGGGTTTTAAAATTTAAGCCTATGTGTTCCCCACATTTATCAAATGTTTTTTCTTATATAATTTGGAAACAACATTAAATAAATTTATTTATTATTTAGTTATGAATCTAATAATATGGGAAGAGTTGATAAGGCAGATTTCATGAGAAAAATTTAATAAAATATCAGAGGGTTTAGAGTTTTGAGATGATTAGAATTATAGTTTTGAAGAATCTAAGTGAGTTCTCGGGATCTTGATTACCAGAAATAGGATATTTGTCTTTTAATCAAGAAACAACTTATATAATTATAGTAAATTAATATTATATGATGAGAGATCTATAATTATGCTTCTATTAGAAGGAAATATCAACTTGAATGCTAAAAATAATAGAATATACAACTCAATTGAAGTTCTATCCGTGATGATGTTCATGAATAACTCTTAAAGACCCATGGTTATAATATAAATATTAAAAAAATATTGATAGATAGAAAAATATTTTTGGGAGATAAGTCAACCACATGTGTAATATTTTAGTTTCATAGATCACGCTGATTCATGTTCTAAAGAAATTAATAATAACATTCCATAGAGTAACACATATGAGAATCGTGAAAATATATTAGTTTGATAATAATGAGAATAGTAAGGGGTAGGTTCCCTACATTGGGTCCAAACCCTGTAACAAAGCATATGTGTTGTTTCATTTCCATTATCTTGATTTCTGAATTTAGTATGTTTTGAGTGCATACATCAAATATCCATACACCCTAAATAATAATAGAGGTATTATCAACAAAATTTAATTAAAGGATAAAGTATAAGTTAGTTGATAAAATTTTGTTATAAATAATTTACCCACCCACATTGACTACATGGTTCACTAGTCTCCTGAGTGGTATCAAAGCTAAACAGATTCCCTTTTTTAGATATAAAAGTTATTCTATCAGTTTTTTTAAATGATTTAAAAGACTTTTAGATTCATAGAATATAAATATATTCTTCCACTCTAATAAAAGAAAGGTATGAAGAAGCTAACTAAATTGGAATTTATTCTATATACTGTAATCATAGAGTTATTGGCCTGAATATTGAATAACCTAATAAATAAATAAGCTCCTAAGAAATAATATCTAGCCTCATAAAATTAGTATAAATAGTATGAACAACTTATAGAAGATTAAAATAGTGTATAATTAAATGAAAATCTACTGGAATCAATACATTAGTAGATAAAATTACAATTTTTATGAGTTTGAGGAAATTTAATCAATTGATGAGATCCAAATTGATGTAATGGATTACATTAATAAGGTCATTATTAATGTTTTATCTTAGATTTTTTAATTCCTCAAGGGACAATTTTAAGAAAAATTACAACTTGGATAAAAACATCATGAGTCAAAGGATGCATTTGTTTAGATGTTATGAAAATTAAAATCATCAAAAAGATAATAGAAGAAAAATGAATAGTCAATCCTAATTATTAATGAAATATTTTCCTTAATCAAATAATAATTTCAAAGAAATATCCATGAAAGGGATATATATTGGATTGTTTTTTCAGAAGTTACCTTTATATTAATAGATAATATTTGAAGAAAATAACTATTGGGTATAATTTGAAACTAGAAGGATGAATGAACATAAAAAATAACATCTAAATTAGAGTATAATACATGAAGAAAAACATTGAAAATAAAATAGGAGTGACACATTCACAAAACTAATTGATACTTATAGTCTACCAATGAAACTATATTTATAAAAAGAACACCCTTACGAAATGATCTTTGTAGAGGATTTTCTATGAAAGGTTGTGTAATAGAAGTTGCTAAGGAAAATATCTATGCACTAGATATTAGTTAAAAATAAATTATCGATGTTAAGAATACTCAAATGGATAAAATGTATAAGTGAGTAAAGAAATTATATCATTACACAAAATAGGTTATTAGGGTTCATGAAGAAATAATTTAGAAATTGACTGTTGATTGTGAAGATAAGTTGAGCTTTCTTAATGATTAGAAAAAAACATTAAATTTAAATTTTATTCATCTAGAAATAAAATTGAGAAACATATAAGTTTACCAAGTTAAATGTTCAAATTATTCTAAAAATGGGCCATTTTCATTATTTATAAAAATAATTTTACCTATCAAAAGGCACATTCAGTAAAGAAAGAATAATTTAAATTAGATGCATGTAATAACTTATAATAGATTAAAGTAAAGGGTTTACTAACATTATAATAAATATTTATGCAATGCATCAAATTCCTTAAATGTTTAGGTTATTGGTTTAAATAATTATGGATGATTTAATGTTTGTAGAGACAAACATATTCTGTAGAGGTGGAAACAATAAAAAAATTTAAATATTCCCCCTAAAGGTTTTTAGAGGAAAGTGGTTATATCTCTATAATGGTAGAACCCCCACCCCCCCCCCCCCACCAACCATATTTTTTCCCAATGGAATAAGAGAATAATTGTTGTAATTTTTCAATGTTGTGGATTTTTTAACCATGGTCCATTAACTATTGGAAAAGAAAGTAAATTATGATAAAAAAAATTTCTACATAAAGGTTCATATGAATAAAAGTTGAAAAATTTAAATAACTACATATAAGATTCACAGAATAAGAAATATCTATTTTAATATAATATTTATATATATCTTTAATATTTATATGGATGTTTTGAATGAATTAGTCATTGTGATGTTTATTGCTATTTTTTATCTTTCATAAACATTGTGACTATAAGAAATGGATGAAGGTCATTATTGTTAAATATATTTGAATAGAAGATAGACTGTAAGTCTTCTTTAATGTGTAATGAAAAGGCTGTTAGAAAAAGTTGTACCAAAGAATAAATAAACGAAATATGTCATGCCAATGGGAATATGATACTTATTTAGAAGAAAAGGACGCTTAATGGATAGTTGTAAACACACCCCGAATATTCAAGATAACAGAACCAATATCGTAAAGCAAAGAGAATCATTTTGATAAAAAAAATAGACGATTACACTGGTTTAATATATGTTTAATGAAAATGTTGAGTATAACTAAAAAATACTACAAAAGGGTAAAAAACTAGAAAAAAATAACCTATATGAATATAGTAATAAGGCCAAACACACTGCAAATAAGTGAAAAATATCTGACCTAAGTATGAAAAGTTTTTGAATAAAAGTAAATATACATTACAAGACTAAAATATAACTGATATTTAAAAATATCTATGGAAATAGAAAAATAAATATTCTCAAAAAAAATTCATTTTATTTTAGGTAGAACTGATAGATGTGGCAAGGTTGATATAATAGAAATTAAATAAATGGGAATGTTCATTTATAGACATTGTAATGAATAGATATATTCAAAAATTGTTAGGTGAAGGTAACCAGATAAATTATTTTCTTCCTATGTAAAATATTTACAAAATATTCAATGTTAAAATCCTAAATAAAATTGTTGTTGATGTAAAGTGAGTTTTTTGGTTAATAAATATTCCTTTTCTATATTGATTTAATTAAATGAAATTTAATACTTACATTATTAACAAAATATAAAAATTATTATAAATAGAAAATGTAATTGATATTAATCCAATCATGGGGGGACCTTGATTAAATTTTTTTTATAAAACATATATGTATCACCAAAATACAATGAAATTTATTTCTCGTAGCTTAAATTTAATTTCTTTATATCTTATAGAACATGAAACCTCAAGTATAAATGGACTATAATATATAATAACATTATAAAATAACCATAAAATTGGTTGATATGAATAGTTTTAATTAAATTTTTAAAATTTTGGTTATATATTTATTAGAATTAAGATAAGAATCATTTAAAATAAAATAAAAAATTTTTGAAAAACTTTTTTTCTAAATGATAGTTAGAAAATATTTGGGAACAGAATTTTAAATTAATTTTTACTAATTTTAGAAAATTTATTTGAAAAAAAACTTCATTTTTAAAATAAAAATATTAAAATTATCTTAGGGTGAGTTTTTTTTATTTTTCATAAATATTTTATTTCTTGATTAATAGTGAAAAAATGATCTTTAATTGAAAATTGTAATTTCATTCAAATTAGTTATAAAGATAAATTATATTTTAAATTCATTTAAAGTAAAATTAGTTCAATTATATATCAATAAATTTTATTTAGGTAATTGTAATCATTTTCATATTTAATTTTTATATAAAAATATTATAAACTTTTGACATCATCTCTTTAAAAACCTACTTTTTTATCACGTCTACAAGATTAATTTTAAATTAAAATTTTACAATTTGGTAAATAGATTTTAAAAAAAAATTATTCCATAAATTTAATTAAAATAATTTATTTTTTCTAATAATTTCAACTTATTTTTTTTACAAAATTCAATAGTGAAAGTAGTAAAAATTATTTACTACAGTTAACATAAAAATTGATTTATCAGGGGGTAAAATAAAATAATAAGTGTTAAAATGATCTAAAACTTGTTTAAAATCTATATGAATATTATATTTAGACTCTATAATTTCTAATACATGATAATTCTCAATATTTTACCCTTGTGGAATGTGAAAAACATGGGTACACCTTTTTCTTTTCAAAAATTACAAGTGTGCCACTCACCAAACTTATAAAAGGCCACCCCTCCCCTCTCTTATTCACAACTTAAAACTATTTTGGTTCTACCAAAAATTTACTAAATAACTTTCAATATTTCCTAACCTCATCCTTAAAGCCTTATTTTGGATATAAATCCATCCTAGGAAGGCTTTTGGGGCAAACCTATAGAGTTTAACAGAAGAAGACATAATGTTCTTTGATAAGAGATTTTATATTTTTTCTTCCGCCACATACCACAATTATTATTAAAAAATATTGATATAATAACCTAAATATATTAATTACACTGAGGTTTTTTTATGTTAATTTCATGTCCTATATCCATCCCCACTTCCATAAATTTTGTTAATAAATCATTATTCATGTGTACGGCGGATTACTGCCTCACCAACCAATGTCGTTTGCTTTTACCATTAAAACCTCTCATGGTTTGGTATGGTCATGTTTATAAAGTATATATATGATATTTATATCATAATTAAACCTTTTATTCATTATTGTATATGTAACTTTTTAAATTTACATTCCTTATGGGTTACGATAACATTTCTTGTGTGTATAGCGGACAACTGCCTTGCGAAGAGATGTGATCTTTCATTCACATACACTTTACTTGAAATGTAATAAGGATGAATTTATGGAATATATGTGATAAAAATGATATAATTATGATATTAATGATAGATATATCATTATTAAAATATAACATAACATTTTTTCTTACATTTTCAGTCAGTTAAATATGATAGCATTTTTTGTGTAAGTGTGGACTACTACCTTCATTAAGTGATGTTACTATATATATTTAAGTATATTTTAATAAATAATATTTTATTTATGATATTTTGAACATTTATAAAAAATAAAATATTAATTACCTCCTTTCAATAATAATATTTGAAAAATGGAAATGTTACTCATGCGTACATGCATCTTTCTTTCTCCATGATTGCAGCGTACTTCATTTCACAAAATCATATTTAATGATAGGTTTTAAATGTATAATTTAAATATAAATATGATTAATATTTCATGATTATTAATATATAGGTGATGAGTATATATAATATTAATAATAATAGTAATTTTCATAATAAATCCTGAATGAGAAAACAAGGCAATTAACACCCAAAACAATGAAAATAATGAAATATAAATAGAAATCATGTTGAAAAATATTATAAGAGAGTAATATATGATATTATAAATATGATTAAGGAAATTTTTAAATTAATAACATGCATAAAATCATTATATAGGAGGTTAAATCATGTTCAGCTTAAGAAAATCATGAGGTAACTTATTTCATCTACATTTACATTCCATTGAGACTTATTCGTTGTTATAAACCAATTCACTTTTATATGGTGTATATGATTCCCATTTAAAATTTAATATCATGATTCATTCAAAATTTATATTATTTTAAGTTTCACTTTGATTTATTTCACCCAAGGGGATTTGAAATTAAAATTATCATGTGGTAAAATTTATTTTACAATCTCACTTTCTTTTGTGATTGTAAACATTCTATTAAAACAAACACTTTGATGTAATCAATTTTCATCAGACATTGTATTTATCTCATATATTAATATTCTTTCATTATCGATATTATTATTTCTTAAACCTTTACCATTTTTACATATGGTGTTAATTTTGAATGTTATTTGATTATTATGGAAAAGTATTGATAAATATGTATCCTCTACTCAGTACAGATATTTGATAATAAAGCATATTGATTAATTAATTAAATCATTAATTATATATATGAGAAATGCTTTGGACCTAAAGTGACTGGTGGGTCCCAATATAATACAGTCCCACAATGCATCAATAGGTCTTATGAGGAAAATAAGTTGTCCAAATTAAACGGGGTTATAACTGTAGTTTTAAACCATCTTATGAAAGGCTTTGAAAGTGGGGTTATCAACATGCCTGAGATAATGGTGTCTAATAATAAATAATTTCCTTCATTAAGAATTAATTTATTATTATCCATAATATTTTAATAATGATATTACATATGGATGCATTTCATTCATTATTTATTGATTAAATGGAAAGTTTTTTCAGTTATTTATCTTTTTATATTCATTATTCCTCATCCAGTTATTTAAGTACAATGTGTGTTTAGTTTTTTATGTTTCCATGATGATTATGATTATTGATTCATGATATCTTCTAATGTACTTAACCCATTCTGAGAATTTTATCTCACCCTTATTTTTTTTTCATTCCCTAGAATATGAAGAAGTGATCTTTAAAATACTTTTCAATGGTATATTTTACTTTTGTTTGTCTTGTATTATTATTTATTTTATAATATAAATGTAAAATGGGTATCATGTATATATATAGTCCTAAAAACTACTAAATTGATTATTCCTTTTAGATTTAATTCATTTAATATATTTTAATATAATATATAAAGGAAAAGGCTCTAAGATACTCGGGTTGGGGTCGTTATAGTTGGTATAAAAAGATGTTTAGTAGAAACATTATGAAATAGATTAAGGAAAACATAGATTAGGGTGCCTAACCCTATGATATACGTTGAGGATAAGTTTATAATAATATAATATGTTTTTAAGGATGATATTATATGGTTTTTCTTAGAAATATTTCCATGTCTAGATACTACAAGTGGATGTGGTTCAGGAACATAGGTACATAGGGGTAATAAATCTAGAAATTGAACATTGGGCTTGACCTAATCATCACTTGGTGCATAAAAATGGTTCTTAATTCAAACCTGGTTTGGAAATCCTGGGGGATATGCTTAGGATAATTTAAATTTTCCTTAAAAACCATTAGGAATGAATTGAAAATAAATATATCACCAAAGAAACCAAGTTTATGATGCATAAATTTTTAAATTTTTTCAAAGTATTAAACCATATTTATAATTATACATTATGATTTAAGATTTATATTTTCATGAGCTAATCCAATATATGATATTGTTAATAAATGGAACCTTGAAGGAAGAAGGGTATCAATATTTTTGGTCAATATATATTTCTCTACCAATGTAGCTAATACAGCTGGTATTGGAAATAATAAAATTATGGATATATTAGGGTAGCTTAATCATGTTCTGACCAATATCCAGTCTCAGTTGGAGAAACCTATTCCATAGTGTGATTCTAATTTGTTTGATCTTTTTATGCCACATAAGCCCCAACATTTTGTGGTAATACTAATCTGGTGGTATTTTAGAAATGGATTAAGTCTCTAGAGAATTTATTTATGTCTTTGGGATGTAGTGAATAGGAAAAGTGTTGGGAAAAAATTCCTCAAGGTATCATTGAAGCATTTTTGAGGTGATTGTGTTTGTTGACAAAGTGGACATCTGTGTTGTGATTGTTGACAAAGCAAACCATGACATACAAATTTTTTCACAAAGGGGATTTCATGGTGGCATTTCGAGTTCAAGATATGTGGTTAACGATCAATATTTGATTCAAGAACTTCAACAAAGTAATGGATGATCTGGAGGTGGTACAAAAAGAATGGATACAAGGTGGCGTCCTTTTCCAGTGTTTGCCAAATTTTTGAGCCTGAAAATCGAAAAATGAATAAAAGTGGTTTTTGGAAAAGGGACATGCGCGCCGTGTACTTAAAGGCTTGGAAACTTGCGCACCATATGTTTTTCAAGATCAGATCATCAAAATATGGAAAAGGGATACGGGTCACGCAGTTATTGGTGATGTCGCACAAGTGACTTACGGGTCGTGAAGAGACTTGCGCATCGATGCTTTGGATGCATGTGAACTTTCACGCCTGTTGTTTTTCAAGATCAGAACTTCAAAATTTGGTGAAGTAAATAGGTTCGCGCTAGTTTGGAAGTGGGTCACGCAAGTGACTTGTAGGGGAAGAGACCTATGTGCCGAGACTTGCGCGTCGAGGGTAGACTTGTACGTCGTCGCACAGGGTGTTTAAAATGCCTATAAATACAGGACCACCCCTCCTCATTTTCAATGGAGTTCAACACTTAGAAAAATCAGAGCTCCTGTCGCGTAGGTGTGGAATTCGTGCAAGTGGTGTATGGTCACGCAGGTGGACTTGCGCGCCAGTGTTTGAAGTTGCACGCTGGTTGGTAGTTGCGTGCCAATATTGGCTTGGGCGTAAAAGGGATTGAGGCACACATGTTTGGAGTTGCAGAAGTTTTTGCCACGCAGGTGGTAGAGGTAGACCTGTGTGCCATTTGTGACTTGTGTGCCGATACTTGTACGCCAGTTTAGACTTGCATGCCAAGTACGGTTCATTCACCGGCAGTGATTTCGAGCTGTGTGGAAGCTGGAAGTTTTTTCGATACTTTCGGTGTAAAGAGAGATTCATCTACGGTTGAAAGTTGAACTTCAATAGATCATCCACATAAAACAGAGAATTTATTCATTAGAGATAATGAAGATACCTACATTTCTATAAACTGTGAGTGGATCCTTTCCGGAGCAGTGAGCAAAGGAAGAGGAAGAAGGTGATCCTCTCCACCAGCAGTGATCCGGAGAGATAAAAATAGGGAGTGACCCTTGGGAAAGTAATGAGCTGATCCTAAACCTTATAAAGGTAGTCATCCTAGGATAGAGTGACTGTTTCCGAACCTTTGTTTCCACATCTAGTAAAGAATAGTGGAAATTTTTACGATCAGAAACTTGTCAGCGTATGCTCCTTGGACGTAGCCCAATGAGGGTGAACCAAGTAAAAATCTATGTGTTTGCCTACTTACTTCCCTGTATTGCATTTAAAGCTTCATCATCAGATAAATAAGAAAATAAGTGCTCATAATAAACAAACAAGTGCAAACAAAGTGACCCTTTTAATAAAGAGTTCAAGATCCAGTGGGGCAGGAAAAACTTTGAAAAAGAATATCCATACCCTGATTCACCCCCCCCCCCCCCCCCCTCTCAAGGTATATAGGCCCCTATTGGTCCTACCAATTGGTATCAGAGGGAAGGTTTCTTTTATCAGATTTTTTTGTTCTGACATAGTTCATAGGATTTCTCAAGTTAAAGATCCAGTCTTCTCTTATCATATTGTGTCATGGCAAAGGGAAGAACATCAAAGAGGAAGCAGAAATCTGGTGGAATTACCCACTGTGGAAGTTTCAATGGAAAGAGTGTGATTCAGTTAAAGGAATCATGTAGTGAACATAAAAATGGTTTGGATGAATCATACTATGAAAATACTTATTCATTCAATGATGATGAAGGAATGAGTGAAGAACCTTATTGTTCAAGTGATGTTGGAACCACTGATGATGAAGAAACACCAAGAAGTCGAAAAGTGGAAGTTTTCTACAAGGCAAAGGAATTCGATCAGAAATTGAATGAAGAAGTGAAATCTAAAAATATCAGGATCCAAGTATTGGAAATTGAGTTCAACAAGCTAAGAGGCTTAAATCAAAGGCTTATCGATGTGGCTACTAACCTAAAGGAGAAGAATGATTCTCAAGGTGAATAACTACAAAATATGTCTAAAATGAAAGGAAAACAAAAGGGTGGTGATTATGAAGAGAATAAAAAGTCAGATGAAGTTCAGAATATGAAATCTAGAAATGATGATCTGGCAACATAGTTGTCTAAAGAAGTTCAGAATAATCAAAGGCTACAATAATAGAATTAATCTGTCTCTGAATATGTTGCTCAAGAAAAATTGAAAGTTAAGGAGAAAAGTGACATGGTGGAAAAGCTCTCACAGGAACTTGAAGATGAGTTGAGTATCCAGAATAATCTTAGAAAAGAACTTAATGCTCAACTTGAATCAAGATATAATAAGATTCAACAATTTAAGGAAGTGATAGAAAAATCCAAGAAAGAAATGGAGATATCAAATGACAAAGAAAAACCTAAGTTGAAGGATACACTACACCTACTATTCGATTGTCCTTTAGAAGGTGATGATAAAATGAAAAGGAAGTATGAAATTTATGAGGAGAAACAACAAAATATTTTCTCAGATCAAAGACCATATAGCTTGGGAAAATTTGGCATTGGATTTGATGACTCCCCTCCGGTGCATGATAGAATATGAGACATGAATAGTTCCAGGAGTGGAGAAAAACATATTAGTGCTGGAGATAGGCCTAAGAGGACAGTTACAAAAAGAAGTGATGACATGTTCTTTTTCTGCGGGATTCATAGCCACGCGTCAAGCTTCTGTTCAGAGGCTCGGTAATACATTTCATGCTGTGAAAACAGAAACATTACTAAATCTGAGAATAAGAAGAAGCGTCATGAGAAATCAGAGAGAAGATTCTCTCAGAGGAAAGCATCTGTTATATGCTATTACTATGGAAGAATGGGAAACACAATGAGTATGTGTCAGGAAGCTCAAGATCCCCGTGTCAGAATAAGAACTCAAGGTGTATTGGCATCTCAACATAGAAATGATAAAATGAGGTATTCCTTTGATGGAAAATGTTTTATATGTTCAGATTATGGGCATTTGGCAAGAAATTGAAGTAAGAAGAATGCAAGAAAGGAAAAGGAACTCGAAAGGAGATTCTAGACTCCAATGATTCATAATGAGAAACTCTACACTGAGAGACAAAGTGGTAAAGAGAAGAATAGGCTTAGAGCCTCAGGGGAATCACATAGAGCTGAACGAAAGGTGTATCAGTCACCTCCTCTGTCATACTCATAACAGATCTCAATGATAGAATGTGAACAAAGCTAGAAGATTAAGGGGAGATTTACTCCAGTTGTGATAAAGAAGAAGGAACGTTCAATATAGGACTCACCACCAGTGAAAAAGAGTGTGGTGACTCAGACATCTGATAAAAGAAATATGAACAAAGAATGTTTTGAAAAATTCGCATGTCGTGTTCCACAATGAAAAGTGGAGGAAGGTGCAAGATCCTTGCAATGGTGGAAGAAGAAAGGGAACATGACAAGTAGAGAGATTCCTACCTAGATAAGGAATCAAGGGAAATGGAATTTTGGTGGAATATCAAAGACGGAGATATGTACTAG
Organism: Viscum album; assembly: GCA_963277665.1. Taxonomy (NCBI): domain Eukaryota; kingdom Viridiplantae; phylum Streptophyta; class Magnoliopsida; order Santalales; family Viscaceae; genus Viscum; species Viscum album. Next base: position 69,696,925 of record OY728156.1, on the reverse strand, counting down.
TGGGTTTAAGCCCCAAATGGTGAGAAAAGTCAAGCCTGCAGAATCTACATATCGGAAAAAGGCTCATCATGTGGGTAATGAATGCTTAGTCATATGGCCAGAGTAGTTGAAGTTGGATAGGCAACTAGAAGAAGCAAAGAAAGAGTGTGATTATCGGCAACAAAGAATCAAAGGGTTGACCCTTCGGGATCAACCACTATCCTCATCTTGAGGATTCTATAAGATACCCCTCTCCCTATGTATAAAAATTCTATAAACTAACGATTCATGTGTTTTAGGTTTTAGGGAGATACGATCCAATGGGAAGTGGAATCTAAATATGAAAAGTGAAAATTGGTATGCTCCAGAGGTTTAATTGCCTCAAATCAGGTACATAAGGTGAAGAAGAAAGGGAGAAATAGAGAACAATAGGAATTGATTATGTTATTAATTCCGTCTCTTGTTTCCTACACCGAGTTCTAACTTAGTAGTATTAGAGATTTGGTTAATGGATCGATGTTGTGTGCCAGATTATAATAAATGATACATGAGGAGAAGAATGGTTATGAGTCTAAACAGTGGGACTAACCCTAGGAAGTGTTTCATAACATAGGGGGAGCATTCAATAACAAAATTAGATGCAAGAGCCATCAATGAAATAATTGGATGACTTGGCTCAGGTGTTGTCTATGGAGGGAATACATATTGCAGGGGAAGCAGCAATAATCAAGCATTTCATGCTTATTTATTTTTCTCTAATAATGTGGTATCAGCTGACTACTTTCCGGATACCAAGATGCTATGAGAGAAAATCAAAGGTGTGTCAACAAAAATTTGAGAGAATATGTTCAAAGAAATGACATCATTGAATAATGACACAGTGAAAAGTTTTCTATTAAAAGTGATGAAGTGGTAAAAGACTCAGGGAGACCAGAATTGGCTGAAGATGATTTAGAAGAGGATGTTGATGGTGAGTATGAGGAAGTAAAATCCTTATCTGCACAAAAGCCAAAGAGTCAAGCTGAAATTGATAGGTAGAATATCATCAGTGAGCTCAGTTCAGAAAATAAGAATGAAATCACTACAGCAGACATAATTACTATCATAGGTTGAGCCGAAATACCGTGCTGATGCAGCTGAAGATGAAAACTGGGTTCAGTCCATGAATGAAGATCTAAATCAGATTCAGAAGAATCAGACGTGGGAGATTGTTTCGAGTCCAGCAGATAAGAATGTCATTGGGACTAAATGGGTCCATCGCAACAAGATGAATGGAGATGACATAGTGATTCAGAACAAAGCACGACTAGTGTGCAAGGGATACTCTCAGACAGAGGGAATAGATGCTGATGAGACATTTTCACCAGTTACTAGGCTGGAGACAATCAGATTATTTTTGGCAATAGCAGTGCAAAGAAAGTTCAAAGTGTTACAAATGGATGTCAAATCTGCATTCTTGAATGGAGTTCTAGAAAAGGAAGTGTATATCGAGAAATTAGATTATTTTCTCATTCATGAGGATTAGAACTTGGTTTGTCAGCTGAGGAAGGCATTATATGGGATGAAACAAGCACCAAGAGAATGGTATTCAATGATGAATCAATATTTGTAGAATCTCTGATTCAAATGAAACATAGTGAAGGCGGTTTTCAGAAATTTGAAAAGAAGGTTCTGATGAGATTTGGAATTGAAAATTCCATGGAGAAGAAGACTCTGGTTGCTACCCTAATGAAATCATCAAAAGATGACAGTGGCAGGGTAGTTAATATCACTGAAAACAGGTAGATTATCGGCAGTTTTGTTGTACTTGACCACAATAAGGCCTGATATTGTTTTCGCTACATGCCAAGCAGTGAGATATCAGAGTAATCCCAAATAAAGTCACATGCTTGTAGTGAAAAGAATACTTCATTATATCAAAGGCATTGTGGATTTCAGTCTGATGTATAATGAAAAATCTCAATCAGTGTTATTGGGTTACACAGATGCAGATTGGTCCGGATCAACAGATGACAGAAAATCAACGTCAGGAGGTGCATTCAATCTTGGTGGATTGTGTATTTCTTATCTAAGAAAGAAGAAATATTTCATTCCATTGAGCACTGTGGAGGCTGATTATATTGCGGCCACTCAAGCATGCACACAGTTATTGTGGATGAAGCAACAGCTTGAAGATATGGGAGTTGAAGTGAAGTCTCAAATCGGAATCCAGTGTGATAACTTAAGTGCTATAAATCTCAGCAAAAATATCATCCATCACTCAAGGAAAAAGCACATTGAGATAAAGTATCATTTTATCAAGGAGAAGGTTGAGCAGGGAATCGTGAAGTTAGAGTATGTGCCTACAGAGCTACAGGTTGCAGACATTCTGACAAAGGCCTTACCCAAGGAATCTTTTGAGAGGCATCCCCTGGCTTTGGGAGTTCAGTCGACTCCCCTCACTTGAAAGAGTGTGGATGTGGAACCCCCCCCCCCTCCCCCCGAGGTATGATGTGTTTTTCCCTAATGTGATGAAATGTGTTCTCTACTCTGTTCTAGACTAAAAAAGAATGACCTTTGGGTTCTTTGACAAAGGGGGAGAAAATAGTGATTGTTCAAGGGGGAGACAGTGTGGCTATTTGATAAATCATGAATGATATGAGGAGAAGCTAACAGGTGGAGCAGCCAGATAGAGGAAGTTAAATCTAGTTGAACGGGCTTAACCAGATCTTATCTTGGACAACACAGGAAGTAGGGATAAAGAGGTTTTGAAGTTGAAAAGAGTTGAATCTATGAGAAAAAATGGGGAGAGTATTAAATTTGGCGATGCTAGAATTGATCGATTAAAGAATAGATATCACTAAAACTGAGGATCGTGATAAAATCAGAAGAGTGTTGGGATGTGGTAAGAATTTTTCCAATAATTGGTATCAGTTTGGTAAAAATTGGTATCAATTTGGTGTCAACAGTGTGTGTTAGAGATGAAGTGATTCATTGATAAACTTTTCATTTACTCTTGTTTCTCATGTTGAGCATTGCTCATGTGGGCATAGAGTATGTGTTGAGTAAATCCTTGATCACTATCAGAACCGCAAAAGGCGAATGGAGGATGAAGAATTAACGATGTATCTTTTTATGGAAGAGTTGTCAACAAACCCAAAGGGGGAGATTGTTGGGAAAAAATCCCTCAAGGTATCATTGAATAATTTTTGAGGTGATTGTATTTTTTGACAAAGTGGACATCTTTGTTGTGGTTGTTGACAAAGCAAACCATGACATACAAATTTGTTGACAGAGGGGATTTCATTGTTGCATGTCAAGTTCAAGAGATATGGTTAATGATCAATGTTTGATTCAAGAACTTCGACAAAGGAATGGATGATCTGGAGGCGGCACAAAAAGAATAGATACAAGGTGGCGCTGTTTTCCAGTGTTTGCCAAATTTTTGGGCCTGAAAATCGAAAAATGAAGAAAAGTAGTTTTTGGAAAAGGGACTTGCGCATCATGTACTTAAAGGCTTGGAAACTTGCGCTCCATATGTTTTTCAAGATCAGATCATCAAAATATGGCAAAGGGATAAGGGTCAAACAGGTATTGGTGATGTCGCACAGGTGACTTGCGCGCCGTGAAGAGACTTGCACGCCGATGCCTTGGATTCTTGTGAACTTGAACGCCTATTATTTTTCAAGATTAGAACTTCAAAATTTGGAAAAGTAAAGAGGTCCGTGCAAGTTTGGAAGTGGTTCGCGCAAGTGACTTGCAGAGGAAGAGACCAGCGCGCTGAGACTTGCACGCCGAGGGTAGACTTGAGTGCTGTCGCGCAGTGTGTTCAAAATGCCTATAAATACAGGACCACCCCTCCTCATTTTCAATGGAGTTCAACACTTAGAAAAATAAGATCTCCCATCTCGTAGGTGTGGATGTCGTGCAAGTGGTATATGGTCGTGCAGGTGGACTTGCGCGCCAGTGTTTGAAGTTACGTGCCGGTTGGTAGTTGCGCGCCAATATTGGTTTGGGCATAAAAGGGATTGAGTCGCGCAGGTTTGGAGTTGTAGAATTTTGTGTCATGTGGGTGGTAGAGGCAGACACGTGCACCTATTGTGACTTGAGCACTGATACTTGCATGTTGGTTTAGACTTGCGTGCTAAGTAAGGTTGATTCCCTGACAGTGTTTTCGGGCTGCGTGGAAGCAGGAAGTTTTCCCGATACTTTCGGTGTAAAGAGATATTCATCTACGGGTGAAATTTGGACTTCAACAGAGCATCCACATACAACAGATGATTTATTCATTAGAGATAATGAAGAGACCTACAATTCTATAAACTGTGAGTGGATCCTTTTCAAAGCAGTGAGCAATGGAAGAGGAATAAGGTGATCCTCTCCACTGACAGTGAGCCAGAGAGAGAGAAACAGGGAGTGACCCTTGGGAAAGCAGTGAGCTAACCCTAAACCTTGTAAATGCAGTGAACCTAGGACAGAGTGATTGTTCCTGAACCTTTGTATCCACATCTAGTGAAGAATAGTGGAATTCGGTACGATCGGAAACTTTTCGGCGTATGCTCCTTGGACGTAGCCCAGTGAGGGTGAACCAAGTAAAAATCTATGTGTCTTCCTGCTTACTTCCCTGCATTGAATTTAAATCTTCATCATCAGATAAAGAAGAAAATAAGTGATCATAATAAGAAAACAAGTGCAAAAAAATTGACCATTGTAATAAAGATGTCAAGATCTAGTGGGGCAGGAAGAACTTTGAAAAAGAATATCCATACCCTGATTCACCCCCCCCCCTCTCAGGGTATATAGGCCCCTATTGGTCCTAATAAAAAGGTAACTCTTTTAGTGGTTTTTCTAAAAGAATTTTTTGATCAATGGTGGTCTTTGGTCTATAATACTTTAGAAGATGAGGAAATAAAACTCATAGAGTGGAAATATTTTAAGGATACATTCTTCAAAAAATATTTCCCTCATGAGAAAAAAATTGAAATGAATTTAAATTTCCTTATATTAAATAAAAAATAAGAATAAAGTGTCACTGAGTATGAGGATAACTTTACATTTTTTCTAGGTATTATATGAATTACATACAAAACACAAAGTTTATGATTCGCCATTTCTTTAAATGTATTAATCTATGTATCCTAGGGGCATTGTTCTCTCAAACTTTTACATAATATAATGAAATAGTTTTATACACCATCAAAAAAGATGAAAATATCTAAACTATAAATTTTCAAGGGGAATTGATAGAATAAGTGGTAATTTGAACACCATGAAAAAGTGAACGCATCATAGAATAATAATAAAACATGATGATTTCTACCATGTAATAACTATGAAATTCACCACCTTGGGAAATTATTTAAAGGATTGATATTATATTGTATGTGTGGAGATAATGGTAACCAGGATCATGATCATAAGGTGAATAAATAAATAAACTATGGTTAGTGCTTCAGTTGTAAATACATAGGGAACTATAAAAATTAATTCCCCAAGTTTCAAGGGAATCCACCACTGATGATTCCAATGGGATAAGGCCAAGATTTTGCATTCACTAAAACTATATTGGTTGTTGAAAATGATGTCATAGAAGGTAATTTAATACTGTCATCAAATTTATCAAATTATTTACTTGATTTTTGATCCTCAAAGCCATTTATATATATGTAGTTTCCCAATACGATTAGTTATTTCCCTTTTAATTTAAGAAGAGAGTTGATAGTCAAAATTCCTAGGGGAGGTCTCACTTTAAAAAGGATGTGTCCAACAGTCCCCATTATGACACATAAACTTTATTTTTTTAATGACCTTATTATCATACCTATGGTTGAATTAGACATAATTCTTTTTATGGTATAGATTTCAAAATATGATGAAAAAAATTATTACATGAAGTAAGAAATTATTATTTGCAAAGAATATGTATAATTCTTTATATTTAGACAAGATAAATCATCATTTTCCTCATTCCAGGATGCCCCCTTATTATCGCTATAGAATGAGATTCTTAGGGAAGAATAAAAAAGAATATGGGGATTGAAGAATGTAATCTTAAAATTGGAGATGTTCCTATTTTATAGGAATAAATTTATTTATTTCTTAGGTAATTGCCTAGACATCCCCTAGAGTATAAATTTTAATTATATATTAATTTAATCACTGATGAATGACCAATAATAAAGAATCCCTATAGAATATCCATTGTGGAATCAATGGAGTTTTATAAATAATTAGCAGAGTTTTATGATAGGGTATTTATTATCCCATGTGTTTCACCAAGGGAAGACCTTATTCTCTTAATTAAAAAAATTATGAATCTATGAGACTATGAATTTATTATAGGGAAATCAATTCTATTAATATAAATAAAAAGTATTATTTTCCTTGTATTGATGAATTATTCAATCTGCTTCATGGAGACCAATATTTTTCAAAGATTTACCTTCCTTTTGGGTATCATCAATTACGAGTAAAGATGGATTAAATCCCCAAGATATATTTTTGAATGAGGTATGGACAATATGATATTATAGTAATTCCATTTTTAATGAATAATGAACCCTCTATTTTTATGGATCTAATGAACAAATTATTCAATGAATATCATGATTATTTTTTCATTGAATTCATTGATGATATTTTGGTGTATTCTAAAAGCTATGAGGACCATAAAAATCCCTTATAAATCATTTTTTATACTTTTATAAGGTAACAGTTATGTGAAATTTTGTAAGTTTTATTTATGGATTTAAGAAGTTTCTTTTATTAGGTTTATTTTCTCAAATGATGGAATCTTATTTTATCATATGAATACAATGAAATCAAATAATGGACTATAAAAATGAACATAACTGAGGAATATTGTATAATTGGTTTGGTAGGTTACCATAAAAAATCTATTCATATTTTTTCCTATTGGATAACCCATTAACAAAGCTTACATATAAATGGAATATGTTTTTTTAGGAAAAAGAATGTGAATGGATTTTTGGTGAACTAAAGTAGAAATTATTCAATGTACCAATTTTGAATATACCATCTAGAAATGATAGGTTTTTTATATATAGTGATTCATTGAAGAATGGATGTAGTTGTGTCCTAATGAAAAATCAATAAGTTATTGAAAATGCATAAATGAATTTAAAGAATCGTGAATAGATCTATCTGAAGCGTGATCTTTAGTTGACAGCAATAATCCTTTCTTTGAATACATGAAGACATTATCTCTATGGTAAATTGTGTGAGATATAAATGAATCATAAAATCCTAAAATACATATTTTCATAGAAATATATCAATGTCAAGAAAATACGATGGATTTTTTTCTTCAAGGATGATAATTTATCAATACACTACCACCTTGGTAAGGAAAATACAGTAGCATATGAATTGAGTCGAAATGATCATGGAATTCTGACCCAAATGAGGATGGAGAGGGATTATATGTTTATAGATCTAGAAAAGATAGATATGGAAATTAATAATGACGGGGAGACATTAATAATTTATAAAAATGATTATGAAACCATATTTATTAGAAAATATAAAAATTTATCAATATGATGATGATAAATTTTAGAAGAAAATTAAAGCTATGAATGATGGAAAATTGGAAGAATTTATTTGTGAAGATGTTGTTCTAAAATTTGGAATGATATTATGTGTTCCATATAAACCTAAGATAGAAATGAAATTTTTGGGTGATGCTCATAGCTCACATTTATCTATACATACTAGTATCACACATATATATAGGGATTTTAGAGGAACATTTTTTAGTATAACATGAAGTAGAAAATTATAGATTATGTGTCCAGATTATTGGGATTTCAACATATTAAATTTGTGAGATAGCATCCTTTATGATTCTTGAAACCTATTCCTATTCCTTTTTGTAAATGTGATGACATTACAATGTAATTTGATATAAGACAACCAAATACCCATATAAATAATGGTGAAAAATCAATAATTGTTGATCACCTAAATAAATATTAATATTTTCTTGATATTAGAAAATATTTACCTCTTTATCTCCTAAAAAGTCTCTATATTAATGATTTTATAATACTTCATGGAGAACCTCATTACATTTTTTCTAATCATGATCACTTATTTACATCAAATTTCTGAAAAATTATTCAGAAGGATCTTGGTAATGAGCTTCATTTGAGCACTAGATGCCATCCTCAAACTATTGGATAGAACAAAAGGAATTATCAAACAATTTAAGTCATATTGATGTCATGATCACTTTAATTTCAAGGTATGTGGGAACATTATTTACCTTTGGTGGTGTTTGAATATAATAATAGTTTTCATTCTAGTATTCAAATGGCACTGGATAAAACATTATATAGAAAGAGATGTCATACCCAAAATTGTTGGGATGAAGTTGGTGAAAGGAAACTCATAGACCCATAAATTGTGAAGAAACAACAATATAGGTAAATGTTATTAAGGATCACATTAAAGTACTCAATTTAGGAAAAATATTTATACAGATAATCATAGAAATGGTTTGGAATTCCAAGTGGGAGATCATGATTTCTTCAAAGTATCTCCATGGAAGGGTGTTATAATATTTGGTAATAAAGGTAAATTGATCCCTAGGTACCTCGGACCCTTTGAAATTCATGTAGAAATTGGAGTTTCTATTTATTGTCTACCAATACTAAAAAATCTCACAAAATTACATGATGTGTTCCATATATCAGTGTTAAGAAATTACATGTCATACCCAATGTAGATTCTCACCTATGATGAAATATAATTGGAACCAAATCAATCATATAATGAATTAACCATCTAGATTCTTGATACTAGAGATAAAGTGTTGAGGTATCGGACAATTGGACTGGTAAATGTACATTGGTTAAATTGTAAAATAGAGGAAGAAACATGGGAACTGTAGGATATTATGAATAATAACTAATCTCATCTATTTATAATGTAATATGCATGAAATTTTTAGGAATAAAATTTTGTAATAGGGAATAATGTAACACCCTAATACATTACAATTTATTTATTTTATAATAAATTTAATTTCTTTATAGATTGCGGAACACACAACCCAGAGTCTAAATGAACCATAATATTGTATACCATTATAACTAAAATGTTAAATTTTTAGGTATGGATAATAATTACTAAATTACGAAAATTATTGTAAACTATAGATTATAATAAAAATAGTAATCATCTAAAAGAAAAAGAAATGTTTTCTGAATAACTGTATTATTTTTAAAATACGGTTAGGTGATCTTTGGGAAAATAATTAAAAATTAATTTTTAATAATTATAAAATTTTATTCAATAACATAAACATTATTTTGTAAATTAGAACATCTAAATTATCATAGGTGTAATTATTGTTATTTTTCTGAAATATTTCATTTTTCAATTAATATTAAAAAAGTATTTAATTTTATTTGAAAACTATCATTTCATTAAAGTAGTAATAAAGATATATTATATTTTAAATTGGTTTTAAAGTAAAATTAGTTAAATTATATATCAATTAATCTATTCTATGTCATTAGATTCATTTCTATATTAATTCTTTATATAAAAACATTATAATCTTTCGATCATTCTGTCTTTAGAAACCCGCTTTCTCATCATGTCTATAGGATTAATTTTAAATTAAAATTTCCCACATCATGGATTATAAATTATATATTTTATAATATTTTGAACTAAATTTCGGACCAAAATGAATAGAGAATATAGTAAAAATTAATTTCCATAGTTAAGGTAAAAATGGACTTTTTGAGGGTTAAATGAAACTGTTAAGGCTCAAAATGACTAAAACAATTGTATAAAATATATTTTAATACCATATTTCGATAAAATCATGTATAATTATTGATAATAATTCAACTTGGACACTATTTCATGTGAAAATCATCTGTACACCTTTTTCTTTTCAAAAATTATAAGTTTTCTACTCACAACACTTATAAAAGGACACCCTATATCCTCTGATACTCACACCTTCACACCCTTTTTGTTTGACCATGACCTACCCAAATCACTTCCAAACATCACCCCATCATCATAGAATCCTTATTTTAGTTGTAAATCTAAACTATGAATGATTTTGGTGCAATCCCAAGGAGTTTACCTTAAGAAGATATAATGTTCTTCAATGAGAGTTTTTATTTTATTTATTCCTCCACCTCCCTAAATTCTTATTAAATCATGATGATATCATGAGCTCAATATATTATATATTATTATATGTTTTTATGTTACGTCCATGACCTAAAACCACCCAAAATTCTATCAAATGAGTTATGACATCATTATTCATGTGTACGGTGGACTACCATCTTGCAAACCAATGTCATTCATTTTTACATTACCACCTCTCGTAGGTAGGTATTAAAATGGATATAAATTATAAATATCATATTTATAGAATAATTATACCTCTGCAGTCATTATTTCATATATACCTTGTTCACATTCCATTCCAAATCGGACACGATAACATCGCTCGTGTATACAGTAGACTACCGCCTTACAAAACAATGTGATTTTTATTTCACTAACACTTTACAAGGAATATAATAGGGATGAAGTAAAAACAATATGTGATATAAATGAAAAAATCATGATATTAATTATATATTTATCATTATTAAAAGGTATTATATCATTTTATTTCCAACCTTTTAACTTACTTAAAGATGATAACATCATTCATGTATGTTTGGACAACAGCCTTTATGAATCGATTTGAATCTCTATATATAATTATATTTAAATAAATAATAATGTATTTCTGAGATTATGATCATTTTGTAAATATAATGTCACACCCGGGCTTTTTTTCCTTTGATCTGGTTCATTGATGGGTCTCGATTTTTATCTCTGGAACCAGGTGTGATGGGTCTGAACTTTAGATGTATTTTACTATTTACTTTTGTTCTATATTCTTCCCATTGTGTTTCCTTGGAGTATTTGGAGAAAATTGATAAAATTTTCCTTGGTATTATGTGGTGCACGGTCTTCACATAGTAAGGGGAAATCCTTATCCTAGCCTAGAAACCTATGCACCAAGGTGTCATTTTTGGAAAGAAGATTATCAAATGGTTAGTACACAATTTGTAAACCATGTGATCTAACCATGTGACATGTCTATGGTGGGAAGTGGTGACCGCACATTTTTTGTACGGTTGAAAAAAATCATGCGGGAAAACGATGTGACATGTCCAGTTCATTAAAAATTTGGAATTTCCTAAACTACCCTCTTCAGAATAAACCAAAAAACACTCATTCTCCTCACACTTGAAATTTATAACCCTAGGAACACCTCTTCCTTCCTCCAATATTCATTGGGATCTAGTTTAGTGGGTTTTTTGTCTTGGATTCCTAAAGAAACCTCAAGTAAATGTATTCTTCTCTCGATCTCCTCATCTATTCTAGGGTTTATCCCCTCCTTATTTGGGTTTCACATGTCCAGTGGGTTGGATTACCTTTTTAGGGTTGGATCTTATTTTTTGGGGTTCAATATTTATGTTTTATGTTCAATCATACATTTATAGGGTTTATTTGTTGTGCGGTTGTGGTTCATCACCATTTTATAGAAATTGATTCCATAAAGGAAGGTGGATACATGCTTAAACATTATTTTATGATTTTAATATACTTTCTTGAGTGTTTAAATATGTTCTTAGCATTTTTTGTGAGGTGATAAATGTGTTTTTGAAATGATTTAAGGTGATTTGGTGATGAAAAATGGGTTTTCAAATAAAATGAGTTATGTTCTATGTATATTTCATATTCACTTCCTTATTGTATACCTTAAGGGTGATTAATAAAATGTATAAGTGATGAGAACCGTGTTTTTAAATGAAATTGGTGTGAGATTGGATTTAAAAGTGGTTTTGTTTATAGAAATGGTAGTTTAATAAGAATTTTTGTATTTATTTGTCTTGTGTCTATGAAAGTGATGAGCAGTGTGATATGTGAAATTTTAATTGAGAACAAAAGGAATCCTAGGTGACTCGGTGGGCAGACATGGACTAATATACTATTGATTCAGAAGTGGATTCGGCTCAGATTATCCTAGAGGGATTGACAATGAAAACACTAACTAAATATTTATTATTATTAAAGACCACTATAATTTTTTATGATACTCCTCTCTAGTGTATTATTCACGATAATTATGTTTATTGTGGTTTCTATACCATGTTTCACCAAAATATGATGTTACTAGGGTCCCACTCTTAGAAAGTGGCTATAGGGGTCTTTTGTGAATTAGTGCTCTCTTGTGATATCATACACAACTTTTTCATATGGTACACCTTGTTGATTTTTTAAAAATAAAACATGTTTTATTTTAAAAATATTTTCGGTAAAAAAATCTATCCTTTTCATAAATCATCAATTTTATTTTTTCTCATAATGTTTATAACATAAAATTTCTTTATTGGGTGGAATCCTTCTGGTGTTTGTCTCACACCCTAATTACACCTTTGGGTGTAAGTAGACTTGGTTATGTCTAAAATAGATAAATGAAAGATATTTGGAGATGGTGGTTCATGATTCCAGTGGCCTCCCCATGCAGGTGTTGAGGCGGTGGCTTGAGGATGATGGTCCTCTTATTGCATGGTGGTTTTTGGATAGAGTCTTATTTATCTTTTTTTTATAGCCCTTTTTGGTTTGTTTTTAATGTTGTATACATTGAATATAAAATTTTTATATCATTTTTGGTTGTGTTTATTTGTTCTTAGTTTATTTTTAGTTGGTTGTTCATGATTATTTACATGGGTGAAATCATTCCCAAGTTGAATTGTTGATACCCGGACACTTGTTGACAACCTGTGGGGACCGGGAATGCCCTTTGACCCATGCCATAGACTAGGTCAAGTTCTAGCTTAGATGAAATCTTGGATTATTTGGTGACATATAAAATATTACTTACCTACTTTCCATAATGGTATTTGAAAAAATTAAAACGTTACTAATCCGTATGTAAGTCCTACTGTCTATGTGATCATATCATACATCATTTCTTAAAACCATCATTCATGATTGGTTTTAAAAGTATAATTGATTTATAAATATGATAACAATGTCATGAATATTTTTTATGAGGTTATTGAACTATATAATATGAAAAAGAACCAGAATATTCATAACAAACCATGAATGAGAAAACAAGGTAATTAATAACCGAAACATATAAAATGATGAAATATTATTCTAAAATGGGTGGTAAAATATTATAGTAGGACCATATTTTATATTATAAATATGAGTATGGTTTTGGTATAAGTTAATAATATTTTTTAAAATATTATAAATGAGGTTAAATCACTTTCAAATAATGGAAAGAATGATGTAAGGTATTTCCTTTCAATTTACTGTTCATTGAGGCTTATTTTTTTGTATGCACTAATTCACTTTTATATGGTGTTTACAATTTCTATTAGACTTGTAATATTATGAATAATTAATAATTAATGGTATTTTATTTTTCAATTTGAATCATTTTATCCAGGGGGTTTGACTTGAAAATTATCAAGTGGTAAAACTTATTTTAAAATCTCCCTTAATTTTGGTATTATTAATTTTCAATTGGAACAATCGCTTTCTTGTAATAATTTTTCATCATAAATTAAATTTATACTAAATATCCATATTCTTTCATGATTGATATGATTATTTCCTAAATTTTATACCATTTTTATATACGGTGTTTATTTTTTAATGTTACTTGTTTAACTGGGGAAATATTTATAAATCTATATCCTTTACTAAATATGGATTTTTTATGATTAGGAATATTGATTCATGAATTTTATTTATCAATAGATATGTAAGAAATTATGTGGACCTATAGTGATGGGTGGAGCCTAGTATAATATATCCCCTCAATGCATCTTTAGGTCTCATAATACAAATAATTTAGCCAAATTAAATGGGTTTTAGCCACACATCTACTTTATACGATTCCAAATCACCTTGAATGATGGGTGTATTCTTGTTCTAGAACTAAATATAATAATAAACTTTCCTTGGTTCGTCCATTCATTTACCTATATCCATAGCTTGAAAAACCTCGAAAATACTCTTAACCAACTGTTGGTTCACCTGTGGCTCAGTTGTAACCACATTTTTAGTAGTATCTTCTGATTGGTTTCTTCTATGCATAACCAGTTTCATTTTCTATAAAAAAATAAAATTCCATTTAGTCTCACCGTCTAGAAACTGATTTATTATCAATTTCAAATGTACCACATCACACATATCACAACGAGGCTTTCTAAAATTCAACACATTATATTTTCAAACTATTTTTTACAATTCCACCATGCCCTTTGAAAATCAAACCATTTTCAAGAAACCACTACCATACCTTTTCCAAATCTCACATTAGAAAAAATCTCAACACATTTCAAAAATCAACACTTTTCACCAAATAAAAAATCATTACTAAAAATTAATTATTTACTCCAATTGGGAAGCCATTAATATCAACTAATTTCATATTATTCTCATCATATAAACCCATGAAGATGAGGTTACAACTCCTAGATGTGTCTCGAAATACCCATGTACCCAACTCCCTAGTAACTTGAAGTTCAAAATAAATAGGTTATCTACTCTTCTTTATTCTCTAGTTTAAATTTATAATGATATTATTTTATTACTACCCACCCAACTCAAGGACTAATAAGAATTATTTTTCAACTCTAATACTAAACAAATTGATACCATTTCTAACATTGCACCCTCACCCATCTCCTTGTGAAGAGGTGGATGGCATTACTTGTCCTTATGTCATATCCCCAATACACTAAATGTTGGAAATAAATTCCAATGTATTCATAAAAAATTGGGGGATTATTTTCTTTTGAAAATAAAACAACTAAAAAATAACTAAAACTAAAAAACCACTATATGATGCATGAGTACAATATAATACAACTCAAAGAGTATCCAAACTAAAAACCAACTATATCAGAGTAACATGTGGAAAATAAACCAACAAATCTCAAATTATCTAATTACACTATCTCAAAAACTCCCAATTTTCTCGAAGATACAACTCCATAATCCTTGTCATGGTATCAAGATGCGTCTCTAAACCAATGAGATACCTTTCCTTTACCTATGTCTCAATATACTATATTTTCAAATTCACTAAACATACCAAGAAGGGGTGACTATAATACTCAATATGATTTTCTCAATGAATTGACATATCACTCCACTAGTATTGAACATGTTATAAAATTTATATCAAACAATTAAAAAAATTAAAGGAGTTAATATCAAAACCACAACCATTTATAAGTAAAACAATTTTTTATGTAAAGAAACCAATAAATTCATTAAAACCATTTCTCATGTTCCTTTTTGGCATACCCATTACTTGGTTCCACAAATCCATAAAACCACACATGAATTACTATGTGATAGTTCCATACTCATGTGTAGTATTTAGTTAATCTACCAAGTCATCACAATGTAACCATATACCAAGTTCACCAATGGAACATGACCATTACACAAGGTCACATCAATGAAAATAAACACACACCAACCAAGTAAGCTAAAAACCATTACTAACCAACCATATAAAACCATGTCAATAAAAAAATTATTTTATTGAAAACATTTCTATCAAACCATTTCCATGAATCAAAAAAACACATTTTAAATTCGCCATTTTAAAATCAAGAAACAAAGAGATTTCCACCAAAACAACAAACTTCCAAAAATTCACAAACCATCAAAAAATAGGGAATCAATAAATCATTGCATATAAATTTCAAAACTAAGTTCAATAAATCCAATAAATATAAAAAATGACATCATGTTATAAAATTTGTAGTGGAGAGTGAATCCACCTACCTCAAAATCGTAGGAAATAACGAAGAATGGGGAAAATCTCTAAAAAAATTGCTTAGATCTTCTAAAACCCACCTTAGATATTTTTTCCTATCAAAAAAATAACATATAATAATGATTGGAATCAAAGAACATGTATATATACCCAAAGAATTAGATCTATGAATCCAATAGAGGTAATGTAACACCCGAGACTTTTATGAGAAATATTTTGTTTTTATGTTGTATAAATCATCAAAGTAATCTTTCACTACACACAACACTAGCTTGGCTTGCTTTACACGCAACCGTGGCCTTCCTCGATATCTTGCGTCGTACGCAATAACTGAGTTTCACTAAACAACGATATATTATAATATTAGTCGTTATGAATAGTATTAACTAAATTTTGAATTTTATAACATTTTAATTCATCTTATAAATTTTCTAGAATGAGGTATGAAAACAAAATCAGTGTTTTGGATAAAAGAAGTATTTTTCAAAAAATGCAGTTTTACCGCCTTTTGATGGCGCACCCACATTAAATCTAGTTTTTGACAAGTTTATAAGTTAAATTTGAAAAAATAAAATTCATCTTTAGAATAAAGATAAAAAAATTTACTTTGGATAAATTTCTCATATTATTCTGATAACTTTCATATTTTAATGAATAGTAAAAACACGCTATATTTTAATTAAAAACAACTTTTTTCATTGAAATACTTAATGTGGTTAAATTATAATATTTAATGTTTTTAAAGTATTAATAGAATATATTTTTACCATTTAATATAATTTATGTCATTAGAATTAATTTTACATTGAATTCATAGGTAAAAACATCTCAATCTTTGGTAATGTTTTAACTTTTAAAACCTGTTTGCTTAACAACGGGATTAATTTTAAATTAATTAATGAAACTTCTATGTTTTGAATTTTGAAAAATGGAATCCATATTTATAATTAGTGGGTCCAAATTATGTTAATAGGTTTTTTTTTTTGATATTATGAATAGTAACTACGGTAATTTTTATTTACTATGGTTAAAGGTAAATAGGGTAATTCAAGGTTAAAAGAATATTATAATAATTCAAAATTACCTTGACACTTGTTCTATATTTATTGTATGAGTATTGTCCGACCATGGTAATCATTGGGTCGATTTTGGGACCCCATTGAGCCACATGGTAGTGACAATGACAATTTGGATTAATTAATTTAATGTAAAGACAAAATTGACATTAACAAAAATCTTTTAGTAATTAATTTTTATAAGGTGTTATATAAATTATATTTTCGACTATAAATATTCATTGGAAATCTAAAAATATTTCCTACATAATGATATTTTTTTTATAATTTTTAGAAACCAAATAAATTAAATTATTTATGACATAATAATGATGAATTATTTACCTCATTAATAAATGATTTAAATAAATATGATTATAATGATTAAAATATTTTCCAAAATATGCCCAATTCTAATTGTATGATTTTATTTCGACTATGAGTAATATTATCTTTATCTTTAATGATTTTTGGACCTTTTGAAACCGAAGATAAGTTTATAATAAAATAATATTTCCACACTTTCCAAAGGTGCTCCTCTCCTCCCTTATAAAAGGGCACCTCCTCCCTCTCTTCCTCACACCAATTTGAGCCTTCAAGCTCGGCCAACCCCTGCCCATTTCACTTCCCCACTTCCTTATAAACCTACTAGAGGTACTGGTCTTATCAAAAGACCAACTCTAGTTCCTTAAGAGAAAGTTTAAAGGAGGCACTTCGAGAAAGAGGTAATACCTTCTACCATTTTCTTCAATTTCCATTCTTCTTCTACTCCCTCTTCTTTAGTTGTTTAATTATGAGGTAATAACATAAATATACCTAATATAATTATCTGTTATTATAAATATGAATCAACCCTATTTCACCTCTTATCCATCCTACGGAAAATGAAATCACCGCGCGTGCGTACGTACGGAATACCGTCTCCACGCCGTGGTGTAATCTGTTTTCCACCACCACCTTACTTGGATGTGTATAATGGTGTAAATAATAACTATATATTATTATTTTAAATTGATATTTATTCTTAAATATTATACATACACTTCAATACAATTCCACGATCATGGGAACGATATCATCGCTTGTGCATACGTACGGCATACCGTCTCCATGATGTGATGTGACTCGTTATATATGATCTTCATTGACTAATGATTATATAAAACAATTTAATGAATGAATATGATATATATTACACTAATACGATTCTGTAAATGATTTATCTATATCCTATAAAGAGTAATAAGAATTTATTCGACAAAACACGCATAAGAACAAAAAGTAATAAACACCCGAATAACAAGTAGTAATGAAATATTACTAATAAGAAGCTAAGAATATGAGCATATATGATATCATAACAATGAATATGATTCTGTAATAAGTCAATGACATTATTTAAATCATTATACAGGAGGTTCGGACACGTACAAAGCATATCTGACCTAAGGTAAGGGAAAATATCACAATCTCATTTTTATCCAAGATTGTTTATACTTTGG
This sequence comes from Viscum album, assembly GCA_963277665.1. Classification (NCBI taxonomy): domain Eukaryota; kingdom Viridiplantae; phylum Streptophyta; class Magnoliopsida; order Santalales; family Viscaceae; genus Viscum; species Viscum album. Next base: position 69,678,539 of record OY728156.1, on the reverse strand, counting down.
TATTTACTGGGGTGTATTTTATCATCCACATCCATGTTTCCTCAATATGTAATATTATTTACATCCACCTAAAATTGTTTAAATCCAATTTTACCCTTCGGTGAGTTTTTAGTAAAAGATATTAAAGGAATCTTTTGTCGTTTTTCGAACGAGGTACTTTTTTACTTTTTCGACAAAAGTACGAGAAGAATGTTTTTTTAACTTATACGGCATGAATGGATTTTTAAAACATTATTTCCAAGAATATTCCTTTACAATTTTTCATGTTTATTTTTAATCATCTTCTTTAAGTTTAGAATTGTATGACATGTTAAGAAAGGAAAAGTTTTTTTGAAGTAGAAAGGATATTTTCCTCAAGAATGGAGTTCAAGTGTTTTATCAAAATTATTTTCCATCTAAGATAATATAGGGTTCTGTTTCTATCCCTATTATTACATTGATTTTATTATGTTGTGATGGAAATATCTTATGAATTCCTTTATCTTATATGAATTGTTTTATGATGTCATAATTTTTAAGATTCCCATTTTTATTACATGAGTTATGCTATGATGTATGGTTTATGATTTTGTGGCACACATAAGAATGGTATCATTATGAGATGGATGGGACCTATATCTCCCTCCAATGCATTAGGTAAATATTTTATATCTCATGAGATAGACATGGCTAGAACGGCAGGTTAAACTGGTTCAGTGAAACAAGACTGAAACGAGGAGTGAACTCGGTTCAGAAATGGACTTTGTCCACTAAGATAGTCTTGGCTATGAGTCTTGACTAATAAGAAATGATTCTCTATGATTATTTGTGTATGCCAAAAAGTTTCATGTTTTAAGTTATGATTATTGGGATTACATTTCACTACCATGATTTATCCCATGTTATGAAATTATGATCTCTTTTGCAGGGTAAGATTTCCAAAATGTAATGTTCTTATGAATTTGATGTGATTGATATTTCTTTTGTTTACCCTTACTGAGCATTTGAGATCACCCTTTTTTATTTTTTCTTTCCCCAGGTCAGGAAGAAGGTTATTAAGTAAGATATACCAAAAAGGGACTATAGATATGATGAAATAAATGGGAGACAGTGTAGATGCTTTATGAACCAGTTGTTTATGTTTCCCAGTTTCTAAAGACACTATACATATACGGTCCTTTCATGGTTTTGTTATATGTTGTAATAATTATGCTTCAATTTTGAATTATTAACCATGTATGTAATGTATGGGACATTATAGTTGGTATCAGAGGAAATGTATAGTCAACCTTTGGAAACTAGGATGTGAAAGCCTTAGTAAAAAACCTAAGGATATGTCTAAGCATAGAACACAATCTTAGTGTTTTAGAAATGGCCATGAACAACCTATGATAATACCTTAAGTGTGAAATTTTATTCTTGATTATGTGGTTTTCCTATTATAATTAGTGTTTCTCACACTATTCTTCTTGGTTTTAGTCAATGGATGGAACCCAAAGAAATTGTTTTAATGCGGAATGCGACGGGCAATGCAATGATTGTCCCCCTGAGCAACCAAACGTTATGGGAGATGGAATGAAAAATCTTGTATCCATGCTCACACAACTTTATCAAGCTATGAACCATGCTGGACTTCCAAATGAGCAAAGGAAGGAGCAAAATTCTGTTGAATCCATCATGAGGCAGCGTCCACCTTCATTCAGCGGGTCTTCTGATCCATTAGTGGCTGAACAATGGATCAGTACCACTGAAAAGATATTTTCAGTTCTTCAATGGTCTGAACATGATAAATTCATCTTAGAAGTGTATCGTTTGGAAGGTGATGCTGATCAATGGTGGAATCTTATTAAGAATACGAGGCAAAGGGATGAAATTGATTCCATGGAATAGGAAGAGTTCAAGAACTTATCTTTCAATAAGTATTTCCCTTGTATTCTTCGAACAAAGATAGAGAAGGAGTTTCTTGAACTAAAGAAAAAGGATGATGAATCTGTTGGTACCTACGAAGAAAATTTTACAAGACTTGCAAGGTAAGCTTTCAGAATTATTATCCAACCTGAGAGTAAGATCGATCGATTCTTTAGTGGCTTAAAACCAAGTCTTCGAAGGGCGTTATCCATAAGGGACTTCAATAGCTATGAGGAAATTGTTCGGTGTGCTCTCAAGGTTGAGATGGAGATTGGTGTAACCCATCAGTCACATGGGTTTGATAAGAAGAGGAAAATGGAATTCAAAGGAAAATATAAAGACCACACTGAAAAGAAGATGAGTTTTCCCTTATTCTCAAAGTGTGGAAAGAAACATGGAGGAAATTTTCTTAAGGGGACAAGAAAATGTTATAAGTGTGGAAAAGAAGGTCATCGGGCAATTGAATGTTTAAATAATGGGAAGAAGATGTCTAATGATGCAAACAAAGGAAGGGATACACAGAATGAACCTACTACACTTCAATGTTTCAAGTGCAAGGAGATGGGGCATTACGCCAATCAATGCGCAAATCCAAGGGTTGATGATGATGATCGACGTCAACAAACTCTTAAGGCCAAAGACAAAGGAAAGTCACATGAAATTACTATCGGCGATGTGGAGTACGACAACGAAGTGGTGAGAGGTACACTTACCATCCACTCTAAAGTAACAAATGTTTTATTTGATTCTGGATCCACCCAATCTTTTATTTTTGAAGAATTTTCTAAGGGTATCACCATATTACCTCAACAATTAGATGTTGATTTGGCCGTGACAACTCCTAATGGCACAACGGTCGCATCAAAAGTTTATAATTATTCTCTGATTGAATTTTGTGGGAAAGTGCTTCCTGCAAATCTTGTGATCCTTCCTATAGTGGAATTTAATGTGATTATTGGCATGGATTGGCTTTCTTTATATGGATCTCATATCAATGTCCAAAGAAGTAAAGCCACATTTCATATTCTAGATCAATCTATGATCGTCTATCGATGCAAGGATGAACATAACCTTCTAGTGGAAATTTCTTCCATATTATGGGTCTTGATTCCACTAAATGAAGGTTATTTATCTCAAATGGTTGGTGAGAAACTCACTATTAAGAATATGCCCATTGTACGGGAGTTTGACGATGTCTTTCCGGAGGAATTTCCAGGTCTTCCACCAAATATTGAAGTTGAGTTTTCAATAGAACTCATACCGGGTGCTTTGCCTATTTCAAAGACACCTTATAGAATGGCCCCAATTGAGTTGTAGGAATTGAAGAAGAAACTCCAAGAGAATCTTGATAAAGGATTCATACGCCCTAGTGCGTCACCTTGGGGAGCACCTGTTCTGTTTGTTAAGAAGAAAGATGGATCAATGAGACTCTGCATTGATTATCGAGAACTTAACAAGATCACTATCAAGAACAAATATCCTCTCCCACGCATTGATGACCTATTTGACCAACTACGCGAAGCTCAATACTTTTCCAAGATTGATCTTCATTTAGGGTATCATCAATTAAGGGTCAAAAGGGAGGATATACCAAAGATGGCTTTCTGTACAAGGTATGGACACTATGAATTTATAGTGATGCCATTTTGTCTTACTAATTCCCCTGCTATCTTCATGGATCTGATGAATAGAGTCTTTAGAGACTATCTTGATCAGTTTGTGGTAGTCTTTATAGATGATATTCTTGTCTATTCAAAGAGCAAGGAAGAACGTGAAGATCACTTGAGAATTGTATTAAAGACCCTAAGAAAGGAGAAGCTTTATGCCAAATTTACCAAGTGTGAATTTTGGCTTCAAAAAGTTGCATTTTTGGGTCACATAATCTCAAAAGAGGGGATATATGTGGATATAGAAAAAACAGAGGTTATCAAAAGATGGTCGAGACCAATAACAGTAACCGAGATCCGAAGTTTTCTTGGTTTGGATGGATATTATTGATGTTTTGTGAAAGATTTTTCACGATTATCTAATCCACTCACCAAGTTGACTTGGAAAGGAGTTAAGTTTGTTTGGACAGAGTAATGTGAAGATAATTTCAAGGAGTTGAAAAGAAGGTTATACAGTGCACCTATGCTCACACTACCTTGTAGTGGAGAAAAGTTTGTGATCTATAGTGATGCATCCAAGAAGGGATTGGGGTATGTTCTTATGCAAAATGATATGGTGATAGCTTATGCCTCACGACAGTTGAAAATACATGAGCAAAATTACCCAACTCATGATTTGGAGTTAGCTGCGGTAATCTTTGCATTAAAGATTTGGAGGCATTATCTTTATGGAGAAAAGTGTGACATTTATACTGATCATAAAATTTTAAAGTATATTTTCACACAAAAGGAGATAAATATGAACCAAAGAAGATGGTTGGAGCTGATTAAGTATTACGACTGCTCAATTCATTACCACCCTGGGAAAGCAAACAAGGTGGCAGATGCATTAAGTCGACAAGACCATTCTAGCTTATCCATGATGAGGATCGCAAAAGATCCAATATTTATGGATTTACAAAGGAAGGATCTTGGAATTATAATGAAAGGGGAAAATAGTATCTTTCTCAAATGAATGTTCAACCATCTATACATGTGAAGATTAAAGAGGCGCATAAAGAAGATGTCGAGTTACAAAAGAAGGTGAGAAATGTTCCTGAATTCAACCTTGATTATGATGGGATAATAAAGTTCAGGAATCGGGTTTCTATTCCTCACATCCCCGAATTAAAGAAGGAGCTGCTGGATGAGGCTCATAGTTCTTCATTCTCTATTAATCATGGAAGCACGAAGATGTATAGGGACCTGAAAGAGTACTACTGGTGGGATGGCATGAAAAGAGATGTTGCTGAATATGTCTCTCGATGCTTGGATTGTTAGAAAGTTAAAGCTGAGAGATAGAAGTCTAAGGGGATGTTACAACCATTACTCATACCTAAATAGAAATGGGAAAACATAACTATGGACTTTGTCACTGGACTTCCTAAAACATCCAAAGGCAATAATGCTATCTGGGTTATAGTTGATCGTCTTACAAAGTTTTCACACTTAATTTCTATTAGAGAGGATTTCTCTCTAGATCAACTTTCCAGGATATATGTAAAGGAAGTGGTAAGATTGCATGGAGTTCCACTTTCTATTATATCTGATCGGGATTCGAGGTTTACCTCAAAGTTCTGGCGAAGTCTTCAGCATACTCTAGATACAGAGTTGAGTTTTATCACTGCTTATCATCCTCAGACAGACGGTCAGTCTGAGATGACAATTCAAACTCTAGAAGATATGTTGAGATCTTTCTCTATGGATTTCAAAGATGGTTGGTATCAACAACTACCTTTGGTGGGGTTTTCTTATAATAATAGCTTTCACTCCAGTATTCAGATGGATCCTTATGAATCTCTATATGGAAAGAAATGCAGGACTCCAACTTGCTGGGATGAAGTTGGGGAAAGAAATCTATTAGGACCTGATCTTGTTGATGAGATGGTAGAAAAGGTCAGATCTATTCAACAACACATAAGAGCAGCTCAGAGTCGAAAAAAAAGTTATGCCGACAACCGAAGAAAATACCTAGAGTTTGAAGTGGGTGATAAAGTGTTCTTATGAATATCTCCTTGGAAAAGAGTAATGAGATTTGGAAAGAAGGGAATGTTGAGCCCTAGATATATCGGTCCTTTTAAAATTTTGGATCATATTGGGAAGGTAGCTTACCGATTGGCGCTTCCACCGAATCTCTCTCATGTTCACAATGTGTTCCATGTATCTCTCCTGAGAAAGTATATACTTAATCCTTCACATGTACTCAGATCAGAAGTTGTACCACTGGAATAAGATCTTTCTTATGAATAACAGTCGATAGAGATTCTGGATCGTAGCGAAAAAGTCCTATGGAACAAGACCACTCACTTGGTGAAAGTTTTATGGAGGAACCACTAATTAGAAGAAGATACATGGGAACTTGAGGATATGATGAGGGAGAGGTATCCTCATCTGTATGTTATGAAGTGACGAATTTCGAGGGCGAAATTCATTTTAAGGGGGGTAGAATGTAACACCTGATACTTTTATGAGAAATATTTTGTTTTTATGTTATATAAATTATCAAAGGAATCTTTCACTACACACAACACTAGCTTGGCTTGCTTTACACGCAACTGTGGCCTTCCTCGATAGCTTGCGTCATACGCAAAAACCGAGTTTCACTAAACAACAATATATTATAATATTAGCCGTTATGAATAGTATTAACTGAATTTTGAATTTTATAACATTTTAATTAATCTTATACATTTTCTAGAATGAGGTATGAAAACAAAATCAGTTTTTTGGATAAAAGAAGTATTTTTCAAAAAATGCAGTTTTACCGCCTTTTGATGGCGCACCCACATTAAATCTAGTTTTTGACAATTTTATAAGTTCAATTTGACAAAATAAAATTCTTCTTTAGAATCAAGATATAAAAATTTACTTTGGATAAATTTTTCATATTATTCTGATAACTTTCATATTTTAATGAATAGTAAAAACACGCTATATTTTAATTAAAAACAAATTTTTTCATCGCAATACTTTACATGGTTAAATTATAATATTGAATGTTTTTAAAGTATAAATAGAATATATTTTTACCATTTAATATAATTTATATCATTAGAATTAATTTTACCTTGAATTCATAGGTAAAAACATTTCAATCTTTGGCAATATTTTAACTTTTAAAACCCATTTTCTTAACAATGGGATTAATTTTAAATTAATTACTGCAACTTCTGTGTTTTGAATTTTGAAAAATTGATTCCATATTTGGAATCAGTGGGTACAAATTATGTTAATAGGTTAATTTTTTTTTTGATGTTATGAATAGTAACTACGGTAATTTTTATTTACTACGGTTAAAGGTAAATAGGGTAATTCAAGGTTAAAAGAATATTATAATAATTCACAATTACATTGACACTTGTCCTAACCTTATTGGATGAGTAGTGGCCGACCATGGGCATCCTTGGGTTGATTTTGGGGCCCCATTGCGCCACTTGGTAGTGACAATGACAATTTTGATTAATTAATTTAATGTAAAGACAAAATTGACATTAACAAAAATCTTTTAGTAATTAATTTTTATAAGGGGTTATATAAATTATATTTTCAACTATAAATATTCATTGGAAAGCTAATAATATTTCCTACATAATGATATATTTTTTATAATTTTTAGACACCATATAAATTAAATTATTTATGACACAATAATGAGGAAGTATTTACCTCATTAACAAATGATTTAAATAAATAAGATTATAATGATTAAAATATTTTGAAAAACATGTCCAATTCTGATTGGATGATTTTATTTCGACTATGAGTCTTCTTATATTCATCTTTAATTATTTTTGGACCTTTCAAAACCGAAGATAAGTTTATAATAAAATAATATTTCCACACTTTCAAAAGGTGCCCCTCTCCTCCCTTATAAAAGGGAACCTCCTCCCTCTCTTCCTCACACCAATTTGAGCCTTCAATCTTGGCCAAACCCTGCCCATTTCATTTCCCCACTTCCTTAGAAACCTACTAGAGGTACTGGTCTTATCAAAATACCAACTCTAGTGCCTTAAGAGAAATTTTAAAGGAGGCACTTCGAGAAAGAGGTAATACCTTCTACCATTTTCTTCAAGTTCCATTCTTCTTCTACTCTCTATTCTTTAGTTGTTTCATTATGAGGTAATAACATCATTATCCCTAATATACTGATATGTTATTATAAATATGAAACAATCATATTTCACCTCTTATCCATCCTACGGAAAACTAAATCACCGCGCGTGCGTACGTACGGAATACCGTCTCCACGCCGTGGTGTAATCTGCTTTCCACCACCACCTTACTTGGATGGGTATAATGGTGTAAAGAATAACTATATATGATTATTATAAAGTGATATTTATTCTGAAATAGTATACATACACTTCAATACAATTCCACGATCATGGGAACGATATCATCGCTCGTGCATACGTATGGCCTACCATCTCCACGATGTGATGTGACTCGTTCTATATGATCTTCATTGAATAATGATTATATAAATGAATTGAATGAATTAATATGATATATATTACACTAATAACATTCTGTAAATGATGTATCTATATCCTATAAATAGTAATAAGAATTTATTCGACAAAACACGCATAAGAACAAAAAGTATTAAACACCCGAATAACAAGTAGTAATGAAATATTACTAATAAGAAGCTAAGAATATGACCATATATGATATCATAACAATGAATATGATTCTTTAATAAGTCAATTACATTATTTAAATCATTATACAGGAGTTTCAGACACGTACAAAGCATATCGGACCTAAGGAAAGGGAAAATATCACAATCTCATTTTTATCCGAGATTGTTTATACTTTGGTATTTACTGGGGTGTATTTTATCATCCACATCCATGTTTCCTCAATATGTAATATTATTTCCATCCAACTACAATTGTTTAAATCCAATTTTACCCTTTGGTGAGTTTTTAGTAAAAGATATTAAAGGAATCTTTTGTCATTTTTCGTACGAGGTACTTTTTTAATTTTCCGACAAAAGTACAAGAAGAATGCTTTTTTTAACTTATACGGCATGAATGGATTTTTAAAACATTATTTCCAAGAATATTCCTTTACAAGTTTTCATGTTTATCTTTAATAAACTTCTTTTAGTTTATAATTGTATGACATGTTAAGAAAGGAAAAGTGTTTTTTAAGTAGAAAGGATATTTTCCTCAAGAATGGAGTTCAAGTGTTTTATCAAAATTATTTTCCATCTAAGATAATATAGAGTTCTGTTTTAATCCCTATTATTACATTGATTTGATTTTGTTTTGATGGAAATATTTTATAAATTCCTTTATCTTATATGAATTGTTTTATGATGTCATAATGTTTAAGATAACCATTTTTATTACATGGGTTATGCTATGATGTATGGTTTATGATTTTGTGGAACACATAAGAATGGTATCATTATGAGATGGGTGGGACCTATATCTCCCTCCAAATCATTGGGTAAATATTTTATATCTCATGAGATAGACATGGATGGAACGGCAGGTTAAACCGGTTCAGTGAAACAGGACTGAAATGAGGAGTGAACTCGGTTCAGAAATGGACTTTGTCCACTAAGATAGTCTTGGCTATGAGTCTTGACTAATAAGAAATGATTATCTATGATTATGTGTGTGTGCCACAAGGTTTCATGTTTTAAGTTATGATTATTGGTATTACATTTCACTACCATGATTTATCCCATGTTATGAAATTATGATCTCTTTTGTAGGGTAAGATTTCCAAAATGTTATGTTCTTATGAATTTGATGTGATTGATATTTATTTTTTTTACCCTTATTGAGAATTTGAGCTCAATATTTTTTATGTTTTCTTTCCCCAGGTCAGGAAGAAGGTTATTAAGTAAGATATGCCAAAAAGAGACTATAGATATGATGAAATAAATGGGAGACATTGTAGATGCTTTATGAACCAGTTGTTTATGTTTCCTAGTTTCTAAAGACACTGTACCTATACGGTCCTTTCATGGTTTTGTTCTATGTTGTAATAAGTATGCTTCAATTTTTAAGTATTAACCATGTATGTAATGTATGGGTCGTTATAGGTAAGAAGAAGAAAACTAAGGAAAAAAACAAAGAACGAGAACATAACAAGGAATCGGGCCTCCAACTAAGAAAGATTCACCAACAGATCACTCCCAAATAAAGAGAAATGGAATCCACAGCCTTGGGAGGGGAAGGGAATTCGTGTTAGGGTCATATTTAGGAAAAAACATGCCATTAAGAAGGGAATCTAAATTAGATCCACAAAATTCATATTTTTTAAACATTATAGGGTTAGGGAACATGGTTAGGAAAATCCCCTCCTAACCATGTGTTACCCAATACATCCAAACAGATCTCACATAGTTGGCTCTCATGGTTAGTAAAACAATTCCCCAACCATGATGAACCCTTATTTCCAACATCACATGGTTTCTCTTGTCTGGCCACACATTTTGGCCAAACAATTCAACTAACCATGAACCAACCCAGATCCAACTATTTCTATTACACAGTTTCTTATGATGTGTTTCATGGTTTCTACTAGCCTTTTTTAAACCATGAAATTCCATAGAATACCTAAAATCCATAAATAACTCATTAAAACATCCCAATACCTAACCCAATAACTTTATATACATTAAAAACATAAATAAAGGGTTAATTACCTGAAACTAGGGTTGTTATAAGAAACATCCTCTTAACAAAGAACAAAACCTACAACCTAAACTCATTTATAAGAATTTTTAAAGGCCATTAAAGAGGGAATGTCAACATCCTAATGCTTCATGAAATATTTTAAAAAACAAGATAACTACTAGATCCTTGAATAATTAACAAAAAAAATCTATCCATTTACTACATCAATAATATCATGGGTTGAATAAAGGGGACTCATTATTCTTTATTATGTATTTTTATAATATAGTGCAATAATTTCCACTTCAATGGATAAATGAAAATGAACATAAAATTATTTTATTTCCTTTTTACTAACATTTAATGCTATAAATTAATTCTTATCCTCAGAATAAAATATTTTTTAAACTTGGTAATAATATTAAGTATATTTATTTATAAAATTTTATCTAAATAATCTCAAAGGTAAGATTAGGGGTCAAATCACAAACTATTTTCAAGAGGATGGATATGATTTTATGAATATTTTCAAGGGTTTATGGAAATTCTTAGGTAATTTCCCACCACCATCTCTCTAGCTACCTCCATAAAAAAAATTATGAAGGGATGTCACCTTCAGGGAAGTATTTGATTGTCCAATCTGCTGGAGATAATTTTAATGATAAAAAATATTTAATAACTAATAAAAATCACTAATTTTTTTACTTCATTAATAGTATAGTGATTCTAAGAGAATAATAGTGAATATGGGTCACTTAAATATTATTGTTGGGATAAAACTACATTCTCATCTAGCTCAAACAGAAGAATAATTTTATCCCCTATTAAACAAAAATTCTATGAAAAATATTATGAATCATGATTGTAAAACCTAATATAATTTCCCTTAAGATAAATTCCATTAGATTAGTATGTTAGGTAAATATTTTATTTGGTTTCCAAAGTTTAACATTTCATCCCAACCCATTTAAAATTTCAATTTTTTGAGTATATCCCTATGATACATTCTATAGATGACCCATTTTCAAATAACTACAACCTAGTGTATAAAAATCACCATAATCATTCATGGAGGGAGTATGGGTTGATAGGGAAACTGTCCCCAATATTCTCACAAAAGTCCCAAACCATAATATCAAAACATATATAGGTATAAAATTAAAATTGTAAAGTTAAAGTATGGGGGATGTTTCAGTATCTGATAGGAAGGTTTGATTCAAAAAAATCCAAATTATACTCCCATTAAAACTAATGTGACTCCGAAAAATATCAAATAGATTCTATGATGCAAAAAAATTTATTGAAATGGTGTAATTAGAAAGTCAAATGAATATAAAATATAATGTTAAACTTAATTGAATAACTAAAATTAAACCTATGGAAATTAAATGGCTATCACCACATTGATTGTTTAAAAATTCATCATGATGTTATAAATATTTCTATGGTATACCAACATAAATGTCTCCAATAATATGGGAACCAAAATCCAGGTATAGTGTGTATAGAAATCTGGATCAAAACATTGAAATCACATTAAAACATATTGTTTCACCTCAAATAAAATATGAAAAATAATTGAATGAAAAAGATTAGTGGAAGGGGAAACTAGAGAAAGACTTGAGGGTAATCTAAATGTTATTAAAAATTACTCTTCACCCATCCCATTTCCTCAAAGACACGTGAAAAAAATCTTGAACCTAAAGTGATTAAATTCCTTTATTTTTTTAAAATATATAAATTAATATTATATTACTATAAGCTTTAATTTATATCCCATTATATTGGATATAATTAATTAATATTATATCTAAAAATTAAATATTATAATAATTATCTACAAACAGTTTAACATAGGATTGAATTATTTTCCATTAGAATATAATTCATCATAATATATATGACTGATTCTATTTCTTCATCCCATGTATAATAGGAACTAATAGTCTAGGCAACTACTTTTGTGACCATAGTGAAAGAATAAACTTGATCCATTTCTCACTATTCCAAAAGAAGAGAATAAGAAATTTACAACCCACCATTTCTATCCTGTTTTTTGAAAACCTTTTCTATGATTTACCCCATTATAAGAGTAGATGACCAACTAGTATAAGTAATTAAAATATTAATACTTTCTAATTTTTTCATCTTAGATGTGGAGTGTGATAAAGAATTATCTATCATACTTGGTGACCATTTCATTACCACTGGTGGAGCATCCATATATGTTTCTAAGGGAAAAGTTATTTTTATCATTGGTGAAAAAATTAAATAATTTATTATTATAAATATTTGTAAATATCCTTTACTTTGTGAAAATGCTAAAGAGGATATTTTGTAATGTAAATAACTTATTGATGAGGAGGAGGAATAGTTTTCCTGAATAATTGATAAGGTTAATAGTAAACCACCACCTACTAAAACATATATGGGAATGAGTTCAAGTAAAAAAACATTTGATAGGTATGAGGGTCATTTTTATAAAGACATGATTAGTTTATTGAAGGAATTATATTAAAGCTATTTTTGGGAACTGTTTGTGAGGATTTTTTCAATTTGGACAACACTATGAAAGATAATTATTTTTCTATAAATCATTATTAATGATTAAAATGAAATACCTTGGGACAAATATTCAAAACATTACTCTTTCTAGTCAAGAATAATTACTTATAGAGCTCAAACTACTTCCATTTTTTCTAAAATATTAATTTTCATATGATAATTATTCATTACCTATCATTATCTCATACGAAAAAAGAATTTATCAAGAAGAAAAGTTATTATAATTATATAAAAGTTACAAAAATATTGAATCATTCATCATAGTTGATATCAAATTTATTATCCATTTATTCTACATGCATAAAATCTTAATGGAACTTGATCATAAGGGAAGAGTAGAGGGTCAAATAAAACTGAATATCTGTTTTAATGAGGTTGTGAGGAATGATTTTATCAAACTAATTGGTTCTATAATTATATATCCTATATAAAAATTTAGTTTGGTTATCTTGATCCACATTTTCCCTAATAAGAGAGGTTTCATAGTTATAACAAATAAAAATAATGAACAAATTCCTAATAGGATACTGGCCAAGATTCTGTATTGAAAATAGGAAGCCTAATTCAATCAAAAGGAAAAATCATTTGATCATATCATTATTGAATATAATACTTCAAATTATTGTGGGGAAGAGATTATTATATTTTTTATATGGATATTCTAGGTCCAACAAGATTTCTATAGACCTATAAGATCATTAGAAGACTACTTTTGCCTATCCATTTGAGATAATTGACAACTAGTGAATGCCCTTTGACTTATATGTTGATCTGAAAATCATTAAAATTATCATGATGTTTATATTGCCTAATATGATAAATTGTATTATAGGATTTTTTATGGATAATGTTTCCATAGTTGTAAGTACATTGGAGATATGTATTGGGAACCTTGAATTAGTTTTGAAGAGATTTTAAGACACCAACATTGTTTTAAACTGTGAAAATTATAATTCATGATCATAGGGGTTATTTTTATATTTAATAAAATCTATAGGTGGGGAAAATAGGTAGATAATTCCATGATAGAAGTGATTCAAAAGCTACCTCCACCTAAAAATTCCTATTTCATTAGAATTTTTTAGGTCATGTTAGTTTTTAACAGAGGTTCATTAAGAAATGTAATATCCAAAGTCCCTTATGCTCATTGTTGGAAAAATATAAACCCTTTTTGTTTTATGAAAAATTCCGAGATTCAATTATTAATCTTAAAGGAAAACTCACATATTCACTCATTATCACTACCCTTGATGGTATGTTACCATTCAGAATATTTTGTTATGCCAGTTATGTAACTTTGTGAAAATATTAGGATGGTTAAATTAAAATTGGTTTTAGGTGTTTTAATACACTATTAGGATTAAAGATAATGAATAATGAAATTAAACAGCAATAACGAAGTCGTTTTTAGTGGTTTTGTCTTCTATTGAGAGTATTAGGCAGTATTTCATTAGTTCCAAAGTAATAGTCTTTTCTGAACATTCATCACTGATGCACCTTCTTTCAAAAGATATTCTAAACTGAGACATATTTTATGTATACTTTTGTTGTAGGAATTTGAGTTATATATAAATTATAAACCATGGGCTTAAAATGTAGTAGATGATAACTTCTCTATCCTATACCAAACCAATAAAAATGAACCAAGGGAGATCAATTCTTCCTTCCTATATGAGATAAAAATTATATTAGTGGAACAATCTTCTTATTATACAGATATTTTGAATTTTCTATCTTCTGAAATAATTCCCAATTATCACTTATAAAAGTAGAGAAATAAATTTATTTCATGTATGTGGTATATTTTGGATATCCATATATTTTATAGAATATATGATTATAGAATCCTAAGAGATGTGTTCCTAAGGAAAATATGTTACCCATTATTGTGAGGTGTCATTCTATATGATAGGGTGGACATCATGTGGGAGAGAGAAATACTCATAATGTCTTAAAAGATGATTTTTATTGGAATTGTTTGTTAAAAGATGATTAAAGTCTTATATTGGGTTGAGATAAATGTCAAAGGTTAAACAATTTATGAAGGAATCTAGAGCTGTCAAAAAAATTATTTTAGAGGTTGAAATTTTTAATGTATGGTGTTTATATTTTATTGGACCATTTAAATATTCTTATGGTAATGAGTATAATCTTATATATATATATAGATTATGTTTCTAAGTGGGTAGAGGTTGTGTAAATTACTAATAATCGAGATAATTGTTTTTTTAGATTCATTAAGAAGGACATTTGTTCTTGATTAGTGATTTCCAATTCTTTCAACACAGAAAATGACACCCACTTCCAGAACATTACACTCAAAGAATTATGGAAAAAATGTGTGTGTTTGTATAAGTATGGAACTACATACCATCATCAGTCATGATGATAATTGAGGTTTAAAATTAGGAGATTTTATGAATTTTATATAAAAATATTTCTACTCCTAGGTAGGACTGTTATTTAAATCAAGACAATACATTTAGGGAATATATAACTGTGTTAAAATCTCCTGTAATAATGTCACCTTATGTATTTATTTATGAGAATACATATCATTTACCAATAGATATTCAACACAAATCCTTTTTCTATATCAAATCTTTTAATTTAGATTTTAAAATTATTGGTGTGAGAAGGATACTAGAGTTGAGTGAACGTAATGATATTAGGAGGTATTCTTATAAAAATGTTAGTATATAGAAAGAGATAACTAAATATTTTAATGATTCCATCATTCAGAATTGGAATTTTAAGGCTAGATAAAAAGGTTTTATATTCAATTATAGATACAAACTCTTCCCTATAAAGCTTAAATCTAATATTTCTAGGCATTTTTACATCCTAAGTGTCTTGGTCATTGGGTCTTTAAAGTTATATGGAGTATAGAGTAGAACAGTTTTAGTTAATGGTCAAAAGTATCAAACATTATATCAAGGGGAATCCAAAACCATTGGATTTTGTATTTATTCTTGGTGATTGAGATTTCATTGAGTATAACTGATTACTTAAAACTCATTCCTTTATGTGATTAAACCTATTTTTATTTCAATTTGTTTCTTTTTATTCCAATGTTTTAAACAAAAAAAAATCTTGTGTGTTATATCTTTGATTCAATATTTTTTATATATGGACAATCCATTTGTCATGTTCTATATTATCCCTTAAAATATTAAACTATTTGTTATTATTGGGAACTATAATTTTTTTTCATACCAACTATTATCATTAAAGCTGAGTTTCTGGTTCATGCAACTGAAAATCATAATTTTAGATCTTCTATGGGAGAATGTGTATTTTTAGGACTATGATAATTTGTTTCTAGAGAACTTTTTTTAATCATTTCCCCCAATACTCAAACTTTAATTTCAATTTTTTCTATAGTTATATTTATGAAACCTCATAGTGAACTATTCATATTATAGGATGTGGCACAAACTAGCAGGACTTTATTTAAGAAATAGGTGATATTCCTTATAGTTGAACATTCAATGAGGAATGATCAATTTTATTGATTTTTTAGTTTTATTTTGTATCAATTATTCTCTATATCATATAAAAGTTGTTGTTTTTACCTTGATAATTTTTTATAATATTTAATCATCTATTTTAAAATCTATATATTTTTGAAAACTCAAGGGGGTAATTTCCACACTATAGTAATCTTCTAATGTTAAGATATGTGTTTAAATGTTGTCACTTGTTTTAATCCCCCCAAAAACATGATCCCTTATAATCTGTACTAGAAATCCAATTTTTAATTTACTATGGAAAATAATTTCCTTTATTAATTTTTTATATTTCTTCTTCTTGATAATATATATTGGAAAACATATAATATATTACTATTGTTACATTATTGGGTGTTGAAATTAGTTCATTCCATGCTTAATTTTTTCAATGTTCAAGATCATTTTGAGCATCAAATTTTTCTAATTAGTATAATATAAAGATATATTAACTTTATACAAATGTTTTGATAGTAATCACTATATTCCTTTTGTATTCTCTGAAATTTTATTTTTTTCTATGTTGTGTGGTAAATGTGACTTTTGAAATTTCATTGTAACCATTTTACTTAATCATTGAACAACTATATTTTACAATTATTTTCAACTAATATATATTAATTGTATGGGAGGGTATGAAAATGTTCTAAATTTTCATTTAATGTAATTCACATCAAAGTCCCTTAATTTTTTTAGAATTTGAATGTCATCTAGTGTTAATTATCTTATTTAGTGTTTTTTGTAAATATTATCTACTATTTTTTCAATATAGTGGTTAACTGTTTTTACTCAACCATAGACTCAATCTTGGATTATAATTTACACATCCCCTAGTTTCTCTCAGTTTTTGATAATTTCATAGTAACATTTACAAACATAATTGGTTTTTTAATTCAATACTATAATTTATTCTCATAAGAATTTGAATTAAATAGGTTATGAAATTAACTCATAATCCTTGTGAATATTATATTATTTATTCTAAAACTAGTGATTGAGTTTATTATTCATCCTATTAGCTATTAAATTTACTCTTCTATGGGTTATGCATATTATTGTGTGTGAATTATTTGAGTTTGATCACAGTGGAAAAAATATATGTTTAAGAAATTTAATTAAATTCAAAGTGACATTTGTTAAAATCTTTTCAAAATTTTCAATCTCAATAATTTTTCTAAAACTAAAACCAAATTTTGTTCAATATATTTTTTTGAGAATATAATTATTAATTTACAACTTGAGGGATTCTTTAGGGTAAAATACATATGAAACCAACTACCTACTATCACTTAAGTTCTTTATTAAGATGATTTATTCCCTTCAACTAAATTATTTTCATTGGTTTCTTAAGGATATAAAATATCTTAAGTGTGATAGAATTTTGTGTGGCCAGATTATTGTACTTGTTTTAAACATTATTTATTTTATATTTTGATGTTTTTATGATTAAATTAGAATTAATGGGTAAATATTTTATTCTTGTTCATCTTATGTTGAACTTTTAATTCATTGAATATTTTCATATAAATATGAATTTTAGGTGTTAAAGATATTAATATTACTTACTTCAATTGGATTATATTTTTTAAGGAAATATTTTCTATTTTTGTGTTATTTTTAATGGAAAATTTTTTATTGATGGGATTTTAAATAAATTAGAACACATAATTAATTCTGTCAGTGTCCCATGTTTTGATTTATAATAATTTTCATTGAAAAAAAATTAATCAATTTTTGTTCTGTCTAAAAATCCATGGTTAAATATATTGTGGAATTTAGTTATTATTTTTAATTTATTTTATTTTTTATTTCAATAATGTATGATTTTATTTCTATTACATTATATGGATAGGTTATTTTACTTCAAGTAGTCTCATAGGATATTTTTTAAGCCTTATCACGAAATAAAATTGATAATTCTATAACTCTTATAAGATAATTTTACCCAATTCACAAATTTCATGCCCCATAAGATATTCTACCTATTATACACTCTTCTTAACCAACCTATAAGAGAATTTCATGGGAATCTTCCCATAATAAAAATTCAACCCCAACCCCCCCCCCCCCTCCCCATAACATTGAATGATAGTTTTTCTCATGGTCATAGGTGAAGTTAAATTTCAATTTTATGGATATACCAAATAAGAATTGACACTCTAATGAAGATCAACCATTTTTTATTTTTAAGGAAAACCAATGTGAATAGCCCTACTAAATTTGATATTGAACCACATTGGTGGGTGAATGAATACAAAACCCCATGAGGAGATCTTTTGTGGGTTTTAGTGAGTAGTGTGAACTCAACTCTAGGGGTAACATAGATTAGACTAAAGATTAATTAAAAACTAAGATGAAACGAGTCTGATTACAATAGATTTATGATGAGGATGATATAGGTTCATCTGATGAAGAAAAAAAATAATCAGATGGATATGAAATAAATCCTCTTCATGGGTGCGACTAGCTGATGATTAGAATGTGTTTTGGAAAGTGTGAGGTTTCGAGTCGATACCAATTATGAAGATGTTGACCAATGAATATGGAAATTTAGTTAGTGTAATCATAACATTATGATGAAAATGATACTATGGATATTTAAATAGATGAGGTTGTTAAATGAGCTAGTAACCATATGCAACCCTATAAATTTAGTTCATAAAGATATCATGGAAGTATGATGTAGGTCGAGATCGAATTTAAAGATGATTATGTACCCTATTTTAGCTATTGATTTGAATATGGGAAAACATTATATTAGGATGTGAATTCTTGAACAAGTCTACTAATCTGAACCAAGTTAAGTCCTTGTAAAATATTAGTGAAAAATACTTTGATATAATTAATTTTATGTAGGAAAGCATGATTTGGGGAGGAAATGGATTGGTAGTAAGATAATAATTCATTTACATCACAAATATTATTAGAATCTCCAATGAAAGATAAAGGGAAAACTAAATAGAAGTAAATAAATTGAGATACATATTTTAACATGGAGATCCCCTCTAATAAGGTGGATTAAAAAACTATAGGTAAACACTAAATAATTATACTATAATCAGAGAGTCTAAATCATTCATGAAAATCCCAGAACATGAATTGAAAATACAGAATAGAAAACTTGTTTCAAATTCCATACCTTGAAATGCCTTAGTATTCTCTCTGATAATTTCATAATAACAAGGAATCATCCCTAGAAGGATAAAACTAAACATGCATCTTTTTTGTAATACCTCATTCCATAACCCTATTTTTCAATTCTGACCACTTTCCACACCTTAAAAATAGTCTCCCATGTATCTAATTTTACCCACACTTTATTTTCTCTCTCTATGCATTAGAATTACTAATACCTTTTTATAAGAAAAGGAAACAAAAAAATAAATGTTTTTATTATCCATTCAATCATTCAAAAAATATATAATGATAATATGTTAAAAAGATATGCATGGGATAAATAAATATCTCCACTATATGTTATGTTAGAGGGAAATATTCAAACTCTTTTATCCAATGTTATCTATTATTTGAAAAACAAAATAATGGGATAAATATGGCCAATATCCTCATTTAGGTTGATAATTAAGAAGATATATTCCAAAAAAATCAATTAGAATGAAAATAGGTTGGTATCACACCAACCGTCAACCTCTTTAGAAAATATGATGATGTTGTTTTGTAACTATCATAGTAACATGATTGCTCTGCTTACAAAAGAAATCCAAATGATTAATTATTTATCATTACCTTTTATTCACTACCCTACTAAACAAGACTATAATTAACACATGGATCCCCAAAACATTAATATCCACACAATCAAGAGAACCTATATAAACTAATTTCTCCATCTTCTCAACATCAACCAACTAGTATGTAACTCTCAACACTTCACCTCGATCTTTGATTTTAATTTTTTATTCACAAGTGAAATTCTCTAATGGATAAAATTACGTGTAAAACCTAAAAACTCTGACCAGACCAACTTCAGCTTCCAAACACTCTTTTTCCTAGTCGGTAGTCTTCAACTTATGCATGATGATCACTTGTTACACAAATATAATGATGTACTCTTCACAGTTACATTCATCACTACACCTCACATATTTAATTCCATCATTCAAAGTGTGTCATCCATTTTTTCTCATGAATATACCATAAATCCTCTCGATAATGTCTACCATCCATTACCAAATTAATTCATGAACCCATCATTATCAAGAGTACAAGTTGAAAAAATATATATCAGATATAACTAGAACATGTCTCGCATCCATCAACATCAGCGTACTACAAACATTCATAGTGATACAAGTATCTCTAACACCAATGAAATCAAAAGAATAACCATTTATCATATTCAATATACCAATATGACCTCTTTTATTTGAATAAAATAATTCTTATTTCAATATAATATGGCATGACGCTACTTAATAAACCACTTATTTAATGTACAGATCTAACCTACAACAATCAACATTGACTAAAATTAATTACCCCCACATTGTATAAGACTTACTCCGATATCCTAAAAATTGGTTTCATGGGCCTTATTTTCCCCCTTAATCATTTTAAAAGTGTAGAATTTTCTATGTTCATGACCCTCCTTATCACAAAATAAGAACTTAAAAATTTTCCTTGTCTTTGAATGGCCTCTCGGATTACCATATCCATCTTTCATAGCTACAATGCCACTTTTATCTTAAGAACCACCATCATTGGTTTTCATTGAGTCTCATTAACCAACAATGATGAAATCAAATAATATAACTTTATATTTTTTTATCAAATAATAATTTGGTGACATGATTATCATATGAATCAATTAATGAACCTATAAGAAGAAAATCCTTGCATTCTTCTTCCATTTCAACATGTACCATATTATATTTTACATAGATCTTGGACACCATCAAATATATCTCAATTATAAGTTTTATGAACTCACCTAAATTTTTTCCCAAATATTTATTTTATGAAATTCTCAAATGATACAATTTTGTTTAGATATAAAATATTTTTTAGGGATTTTTTTTATACCTTATTTAAAGATTCACCCATATCACTTCTATAGCTTTCAGATTCATCACCTATCACAGATTATTAGAAGCAAAATACATATAGATTATTCTTGAAACTAACCCTATCATATATTTACAATCACTATAATCCATCTTATTCAAATTATATAATTTTTTATTCAACTCCTTCACTATATTCTCAATGATTGAGATATTTTTTATTCATTTATTCTATAGAGTAAAGTCATTTTTCTAATTAAAAATATTGATGTGAGAAAAATATCATGATGTTAATCAACCATATACAATCATCAAGAAACATGGAAAATACCTTTGATTCTAGTTTTTTGGGAGTATATGAATCATTCCTAGGATAATAACTCAGTTATGGTGCAAATTTTTTGAGAATCTCCATTGAAAGTGGAAGTGAAAAAGTAAATAAAAGGAAACAAATTGATGTAAGGATTTTAATTTTGAAAAAACATTAATGTGGAGGATTAAAAAACCAAAAGGTAACTATGAATAATTCCACTATAATCATAGTGTCTATAAAATTAAAATAAACCCTGAAACATGAGTTAAAAATACAACATAGAAAACACATGTGAAAATCCATGAACTGATACACATATGTTGGCTCTCTAATTATCCTCATATAACAATACATGTCCCTTAGGAGGTCAAAAATAGACACATGGATTTATTACATCACCTTATTGCACAACCTTATTTTCCACTACTCTCTATATCCCATGTCCCAAAAATTTCACCCACATATCTTCTTTTAGCCACACCAAATTATCCTTATCTCTATTTAGAACCCTTGATACTCACCTTTTATAATAAAATTACACCCTAAAATCCATGTGTGCATCATCCATTAAAATAAAAAAAATATAATTAAAATATCATAAAATGATAACCATGGGATAAATAAATATCTCCCCTGAAATGTGATTATAGAGGTAAATATTCAAATTCATCTATCTGACTTTATCTCTTCTATGAAAAAATCATGGGTTGAACCATATCAACATGAAACAAGGATGAATTATTATTCAAATATATAATACATTAAATTCTGATAAATTGGGAGGATATGTGATTCAATTTTTAATATAGGTTTGAAATTTTAGGAAGATAAAAATATATCTCAATAGCATTTTCATATTGTGTTGGTCAAGTCAAAGAAGATGGAAGAAGTCCTTATTTATCTCCAATGTTATGGTTACAAAGGTGTGGATATATTCACATGGTTCTATGGAAAAATTATTCCAATGAGACTAAGAAAAATTCTTTTTGTTGATATGGAAGTGTAGTTTCCATTTAGTTTTAGATAGGAGAATAAGGGGATCGCATATGAGAAATTTAGTCTGATAAAAGTTGAATGTTGTGTCTATATTGGGTATATTAACAAATCATTTCCAAGTAATGATAATAATTCTTTGTAATTATTTTAGTAGTGTTCAAATTATAAAATAGTAGTTATATATCATTGTAAAATAATATTTGGTTTTTCATTATTAATCCAATAGTTTCAAACTACTAATAGCGATCGTGGAACAAGGATGGTCAACACAGACATTTAATTAGACATGGTCTTGTTTTATTACTACAGTGAGCTCAAAAAGTATGTTTGGAAGATTCTCTAGTTCAATCTAAGTTCTATTTTTTAGGTTTTTTATAACTAAAAGGTGGTTGGGAAGTAATACTTTTTTTATTAATATACCTACACTAGTTGTAAATATGTGAGGAGTTTGTCTCACTTCTTGGGGATTTATGTTTATAGAAGTAGGGTAAGGGTGAATGTGGACTGGTTATGTCACTAATTTATTTCCAAGTTAGATGAACATGTAGGTAATTAATTTATTATAAGTGAAGGATGATCTCACATGACTTTCACAATAGAAAAAGTTAAAAAGTTAAAGTATATGATGCCATAGGGATTAAAAGACAGTGAGAAAATTCTAGGTGGTGATGAACTAAATCTGTGTAGATATTCTAAAGAAAATGAAATTTTGTTTGACTAATACATTTTTCTCAGATGTATAAGACAGTGATATTCTATCATTGATAAGAATACCACAATTACACAAGGGATACTTAAAGAATACAATTCTTCTTGAAAATAGAGGTTTATTTCCTTTTTTTAACTTATTTTTGTTCTATTCATATTTGGTAATTAAATTGATGAGTATATTTGAATAAAAATGATTCTTGGAAAATTTTTGTGCATGGTAATGACATTTGACTTATTATTTTATTTTCATTTTTTCATGTCACATTTCTTTACCAGATCAATTTCTTTGTCATCATTTATCTTTGAAATAACTTTTAATTAATGTTTCACGAATTCATGATTGTCAATAATGTTCATAATAATCAAAATATTAATAATTTTTTCTATTTAAATATTATTACACTATTTTTTTAAAATAATTCAATGTAAAACACATTGATATTTATCAACAAATCAATTTTATTGATTCCCATCCATCTCATTTTTCATGATTGTGCGTAAATACTCAGTTAAAAAACTATGGAATTTAACCTATACTGGCACATTCATTGACAATTTCTATATGTAATTTTTCTATGGATGTTGATTCAGTACACTTTATAATGAATGTAGAAATATAATTTTTATTGAATAGTCGAAACCCCCCTACCTTTTCATTGTATATTCACTATACTTCATGATTCTTTACCATCTAATTAACAACTTCATTCTATCATATTCATCACTTTTCCCTCATTTGTTACATGCTAATTTTTTTCATTTTCTATTGATATTTTCTCACTTTTCACTTTTTTTATACTTTGAATATATTTTATTGGTTCATGAACACACTTTTTCTTTACAAATGGATATTATTCTACATCGCACTATATTTGGGTTATTAGGGAATAAATAAATTTTTTAATTGAATGATGGTTACCAACATGAAGATAAAATTACTGACAATGCAAATTTATGTGCATATTTTCAATCAAATAATGAGTATTTTTTACTATTTTTCAATGATAAACCCCATTTATTTACTTTTTTTATTAAAATAATGGGTAATTTGAATTTTATGATGAAAATGAGAAAAATTGAGAATAGTGCATAATTCTAGATTTTGGACAGATTTTGACCACAAGGTAGGGGTGTCCATGGGTCGGGTCGGGTTGGGTTGGGTCGGTTCAGAGATGTTTTTGGATTCAGACCCGACCCGACCCAACCCATCTCAAATCGGGTTGGGTCGGGTCGGGTTGATCGAGTTAAGGAAAAAAAATTTGTTTGGTATTTTTTTATGATCTCAACCCACAGGTTGATCGGGTTACGACAAAAAAAATTGTTCGGTTATTTTTTTGGCTATCACCCCATGGGTTGATCGGGTTACGTATTTCGATGATTCATTTTCTTTGCCACACTAGGGAATTCCCACATCCTCAGTCCTGTAATAAATCAACCCAAAAAAATGTTAGTCTGCGACTCGATGGTGTGACTTCATTAGCTTTCCTGCAAGTAGTTATCAAGGTTTGATGAGGTTCAAGGTGAGGCCAAGAGGGTGATGAGAATGGGGTAGTGCCTGACACTGATAGATTTGGAACCACACACAGTCGTGATAGAGATGGAGGTGGTGGCAGAGGTAGGGGTACATGAAGGTGCGGCGCGGTGGATACACTGGACTGGTGAGGGTGAGGGAGATGTTAAATTATCATTTTATTAGTCGATCATCCACTGTCGGATCTTCAAATCATTAAAAAATTTCTATATTCCTTCGGGTTTTTTCTTTTTCCTTAGTTTTCATAGAAAAATCAAATGAAATCCAGTTATCTTCATGTTTTTGTTTGTTGATCGAGCACTGTTTTTGCACTGATTTCACATGTCTCGATTCCTTTTAATTTATTTTATGTTTGTATTAGAAATGTCATGGAATATTCAATCATATATGTGATTAATAGAGTATTCATGTATTGGTGGGTGATGTCATGGACTCAATGTATGGTGTAGTAAAGGAGAAAGACAGCAGCATGGGGTGAGGGTGAGGGGGAATTGGGTCGAGAGGCAGGGGGAGAGGGCGAAGTCTGAAGAGGCGACTCATAGTAGTCGGGTTGGTTGGGTCGGGTTGGGTCAATTTTTTCCCAACCCATGAGCCGACCCAACCCGACCATGATATAGCCCAACCTGACCCAACCCATGGTATAAATTTTTTAACCTGACCCAACCCGACCCAAACCGATCGGGTCGGGTCGGGTCGGGTTGGTCGGGTTGGGTCGGGTCTGGACACCCCTACCACAAGGGTATTTTTTCATTTTTTAAAAAATATAATTTCAAATTTAGTGATTCTTTTTTTGTTATAATTATGATTTTATTTCCTTCAACGTTGTCTTTTATACGGGAAGCTGATTTGGACATCCAAAGGGCTTAAAAAATTAATGAAGTTTATTATTTTTTTAAGGCGGACAGCGTGGACCCGACCACTATAACGGAACCACAACTCGGCCTAAACACATCCAATTGAGCTGATTCTACTTGGGATAGAACGAGGACAGATAATTACGTCTCTTCAACAAATGTTAGGGAGTTTTGAAGTAATTAAGGTTGTTGTTGAATGTTAAACTTTTGGAGGAACCTTCCTGGAAGCTTCATCCAGAATAAGAAACCGCCAATGAAAAATTCCTACCTCATTAATATGATGTCCAAAGGAGCTGAAATTTTGAGGGTGAACGACCAACAGATTTATGAACAACTTTTAATAAGGTTTCCATGTGTGAATCGACCATTTAATAGAAGAAAACATGAAAACTTTTGGAGGATAGAATTCTGCCTATAAAAGGAGGCCCTTGCCTCCTTCTCAAATCATCAACTCAACACCCATAGCCAAGGAGGTATCCCACTAGGTCACGGGCCGTTGTTGCTCCTCTTTCCCCCCCTCATTTTTTATTTTATTTTTATTTTCATTTTAGTTTTCTTTTAGTTTGATTTTAAATTGTAATTTATTTTTTTAGTTTTATTAATCCATGGATTTGTGTTTCTCCATCCATTTTTCTTCATTTCTTTACATCTCTCTCTATCTCTTCTTCCACCCACTCCACCAAGTAATATTATACTCTCATAAATGAGAGGCTAACGCCGAGTATTGGATTAGGGTGAGGTTAATATATTCATGAATTTTCTTTAAAGTTTGTTTTATTATTTGTGGTAGATTTG
Source organism: Viscum album (assembly GCA_963277665.1). Lineage (NCBI taxonomy): Eukaryota > Viridiplantae > Streptophyta > Magnoliopsida > Santalales > Viscaceae > Viscum > Viscum album. The sequence continues at coordinate 69,652,067 of OY728156.1, read as the reverse complement.
AGTATCATGCATTGGTGTGGCGAATATCCCCAATTGGGTAACGGCCCCCAATGACATGAAACTCAAACTATTTATATTCTGGAAAAGAATAGTGATTCAAACATCATATTTCATGTTTGTATTATCAAACTAAAATTAAACACATAAAGGAAAATAATGATTTAACCTCAAAACTAAGTACTTTCTTCTTAACTTCATTCTGTTTAGACTTGCATCTTAGCATAAATTTAAAATTATTACTTTACATTTTATTGTTTTAAATAAGAAAAAAACACAAAAATATTGTCATTGTTTTCATTAGATAATAAAAACAAAAAAAAAGATATAGTTTAGGTGATATAGAATAAAGTAAGTGAACACACTGAAAGGCTCTTCAAGATAGACGACTCTGGGCAGCCACTGTGTTGCACTAGAAAAAATATAATTGTTTTTGTCCATGCCCCGCGACAGGCGTGTGTCAAAACTAGCGTCGTTGCCGGGGAGCCAATTATTAGTTCATTTAATTTTTCTATTTTCACATCTTAGGTTGATTTCATTTATTTTTTTAAAAAAAAACTTTCATGGTGTATTCAATTTCAGAATATTATACATGGAAAAATTACTCACAGGTGCAGCAATAATAACAAGAAGAAGAAGATTTTAAAAGGGCTTAGGTGAAATAACTTAGAAAAAGCATTGAAAACTAATGAGAAAAGTTTAAAGATCATTTTATTATGTTTGCTCATTAATGGATCAACCCAACCCTGAGACAGATAAAGAACCTTAGGTGGAAAAGGATGAAGATGTACCTATTGAGCTAAAACTGGGAGATTAACAAAGATTGGATAAATTTGTGATTAAATGTGGGGAACTTCATGATCTCCCCATACAATACAAAGAAAAAGAGTCATCACCACTGAAGGAAGAAATCACACAAGTCTTGGAATTTTAAGTCAAGATAGAGGAGTCCGACTACCTGCCTCCATCATCAGAGAGTCTACTCCAATAGCCACTTACCACTAAGGCAGAGATTGAAGATGAACCAAATCATAGAGTGGAACCTTTATTTAAACCCATATCTTCTGATTTTATTGAAACATATTTGCACATCACTCCATCTTGTTTTGATTATATAGAATCAGACATTCTTTGCTATTCCTTTGAGTAAGATGAAGAATACAACAGACATGAACCTATTGAGGAACACATGGATATCCCTAATTTCAACGAACATGCATTGGAGGAGCCCCATCAAGATATCCAGGTAGCTAAGCCTAAGTAAATCAGATAAGAGGCTTCTCCTCATGCAGCCCCCATGAATCCAACACTGGAAGAGAAGAAGGTTGCACAAGTAGAAACCAAGGAAGAGGATGGTTCATACTTCATCCTACCCCCACCATACAAATTGTACCTCATTTTGAAGGGTGGATTTGATGTACTATATACATGGATCATTACTCACCCAAAAGTATGAAGCACAATCTAGTAAAATCCACATGTGGTGGTTCAAATCAAAAAATCTTCATCCTCTATCAGACATTGGATAAAATTCTTGTACTTCCCTCTGGAGGTAATAAATATTCAGGGCCCACTTGGGGGATTGTACCGAGATTTATCTTTACATGCTTTCTATGAATTTAGATTTCAATTTCATTTTTTATGAAGTAGTCTTGCATGTATCCCCCTCCCTCCTTTTTTGAGATTAAATGAAATAATCCTTGTGATTCATTGAGTGATTTTCTGTTTTAGGATCATGATGGTAGAAGGAATCCCTAGACAGTGAAGGGGAAGGACCAAGTTTCATGGAAAAAGGGAGTTCAATTTTAGTGTTTTATCTTTTAAACTCTCCACATTTAGGTTCAAAACTTGTTTTGATATTTAAAGATAAAATTGAATGCCCACGCTTGAATTCGTGTTTTACTCGACTTATCTAGGAGACATGAGTTTCTTAAGAAATCAGTGATTCCATGTTTTAGATTTCAATGTTTATATAATTAAATGATTGAAATGTATAATTGAATTTTTAAATATGAAGAATAGATATTGAAATGATGACTCATGATCTGAAGGAATTAACTGATTCATGTAAATTAAATTTCCCTACCATATTTTATGCTTTGAGCATATTTCTAGACCAAGTACTTCCTATTTATTATTGATCATATTTCATGAGTGATCTTGGGACATGTAATTGACCAGAACTTGTATTGTAACTTTTTGAAGCTATGACTGGGAAAAACACATTTAAAATGATTGAGGCATCCTTTGAAAATATACTTTTTCATAAAATACCTCCTCTATATCAATCCTTCTCTTAGCCCATAGAGACCATGAATGAAATTTATAAGTATGAGACATGTTTCAACCCATTTTTATCCATTCTGACCCTACTCTTGGTATTTTCATGATATTTTAAAGTTGATGTGTGGGGGTAAAGGGAATCATGGTGGATGAGATGATACACATTTTAAGGAAGAAGTGTGGGAGTGTTATTGTGGGAATTGTAAAAGGTTGTGAATTATAATATATTGTTTTCCCCTCTTAAATTGAAAAAAAATGAAAAACATGACAAAAAAGATCCAAAAAAATAGAAAAATTGGTTGTGATTTGGGAGAACAAAAAATCACCATTTTCCAGACTGACTATCTTCTAATCGTATGTGGTTAGGTGGTGGATGTGAGGTTTGATCTAATCATAACTTTTAAAAAATGAAAAAAAATGTACAAAAGTAAAAAATATATTCAATAGGGTTCACAAATAATTCATTATTCATAATTGGATCATAACCTTTTCTTTGAGTTTTGGAAAGTGGGTGTTGCTACTTTGAAGGGGATATGTTCATTACACTTTTACTTTTGATACCATGAATTGTACATAAAAGATAAACCTCTTCCTTGAGCCTTAATTTTTAATGCATCAAATCCCACAAACCTTAAGCCTCATAGTCATTGAAACCTTTATTTCAAGTCCTCATGATTTTATGTGTCTTTTATATTGACAAAGTGGAGAAAGTAGTTCATTTACAATCCTATGGATAAGGAGTATGTTATCATGATATGATCATAACTCTACTTGAATTGTATCATGGTTAATGAGAGAAAAGAATCAAATGTGAGGTAAATCATTACTTGGCATGTTTAATAATAATGAATCAAGGATCTTGAATGAATTAAAGGAGACGTTCTATCAATTTTCAAAGGGGAAAAGTAAAATATGTGAATTATTTGTTTCTTTGAAAAATAAGAAATTAAATTGATATTTTATGCAAATTTTTTAAGGTTTTATTTTAAATTTAAAATTGTTTTATTTTATTTCATTGTAATTTTAATATTGGTAACATTGGTGTCCTCTGATTTCCATGTTGAGATTTTATGCTTGAGGACAAGCATGGTTTAAGTGTGGGGGTGTTTGACAGAGCAAATTTATGTGCATATTTTCAGTCAAATAATGATTTTTTTTACTTTTTTTCAATGATAAACCCCATGCATTTACTTGTTTTATTAAAATAATGGGTAATTTGAATTTTATGATGAAAATGAGAAAAATTGAGAAAAGTGCGTAATTCTGGATTTTGGACAGATTTTGACCACAAGGGTATTTTTTCATTTATAAAAAAAATATAATTCCAAATTTAATGATTAGTTTTTTTTTAGAATCTTGATTTTATTTCCTTCAACTTTTTCTTCTAGACCAGAAGCTGATTCAGCCATCCAAAGGGCTTAAAATCAATGAAGTTTATGATTTTTCTAGGTGAACAGCATGGACCGCACCACCGTAACGGAACCAAAACTCAGCCTAAACACATTAAATTGAGGTTATTAGACCTGGGATAGAACTAGGACAGATATTTACGGATCTTAAAAAAAATTTAGGGAGTTTTGAATTCATTAAGGCTATCGTTGAATGTTATACTTTTAGAGGAACCTTCCTGGAAGCTTCATCCAGAAAAAGAAACTACCAAAAAAATTCCTACATAATTAATTTGGTGCCCAAAGGAGCATAAATTTTGAGGGTGAATGGAAAAAACATTTATTAACAACTCTAAATAAGTGGTCCATGCGTGAATCGTCCATTTAATGGGCAAAAAACACGCAAAATTTCGGAGGATAAAATTTTGCCTATAAAAGGAGGCCCTCGCCTCCTCAAATCATTATCTCAACACCCACAACCAAGGAGGGATCCCACCGGGGCATGGGCCACTACTGCTCCTCTTCTCCCCCCCCCCCCACCCCTCATTTCTTCTTTTATTTGTATTTTAGTTTTTGTTTTTTTTAGTTTTATTTTAAATTGTAATTTATTTTTTTAGTTTTATTAATCCATGAATTTGTGTTTCTCCATCCACTTTTCTTCATTTCTTTCCATCTCTCTCTATCTCCTATTCCACCAACTCCACCAATTAATCTCATACTCTAGGAAATGAGAGGCTAACCCAGAGTCTTGGATTGTGGGGAGGTTAATATATTCATGAATTTTCTTTAAAGTCTGGTTTATTATTTTTGGTATATTTGAGTATCATGCATTGGTGAGGCGAATGTCCCTGATTGGGTGACAGCCCCCAATGACATGAAACTAAAACTAATTATATTTTGGAAAATAATAGTGATTCAAATATGATATTTCATGTTTGTATTATCAAACTAAAATCAAACACATAAAGGAAAATAATGATTGAATCCAAGAATGAACCCCAAAACCAAGTACTTTCTTCTTAACTTCATTCTGTTTAGACTTGCATCTTAGTATAAATTTAAAATTATTACTTTACATTTCATTATTTTAAATAATCAAAAAAACACAAAAATATTGTCATTATTTTCATTAGATAATAAAAACAAAAAAAAAGATATCATTTAGGTGATATAGAATAAAGTAAGTGAACACACTGAAAGGATCCTCAAGAGAGACAACCCTAGTCAACCACTTTGTTGCACTGGGAAAAATATAATTGTTTTTGTCCACGCCCTGCGACAGGCATGCATCAATAGCTATAATTTTTTATTCTTCAAAAAAATTCATACCATATCCCAAAAATTAATTCAACCATCTCCAGTGATAACTTCCTCTATCATTAATCTCGGGTGCATTCTTTTTATATCCTATTCAATAGTAATCCTCTCACTTCATTGAATATATGAACATTAATTCCTTCCTCATTGAATCTTCCTTTATTAAAATCATCCCATAATAAATTTTGTATCTTTTATTCCACATAAACACTCATGGTTTAATCTAAACACTACTTTCTTGAAGATGGATTCTCTTATAGAAGGCCTTGTGATGTTATGTTTTTTTAAATAATAACCCATGGGTATTTTTCTTCAATCATGGTGAGAGGATGATAGTAAATTAACCACTATATAGAAAACAATATATTTTTTATATAATTAAATATTTAAATTATAGTTAATTCATTAAAAACAAAATAATATAATTTTAACGTAAAATTAAATTTTATAAACAAATAAATGATGAGAATATCCTAAAATATTACCTTGTGGGGGTATCTTATGACATGAACTAGACCGCTGGGACACTTCCTAGATCATTGATAAGCCAATTGTTCCATGATAGGAACACCTTGAATGTCCTAGATGTTTTAAATGAGCATCAAGAAGGTATATAATAAATGAAAATCCTCAATCTATAATACTCTATAACATAAATATTTCTCAATTATTCAATAATAAACAACAACAAAATAGTATATATGAACAAAAAATTGTGTAAAATTCATATTTGAGTTATAAACCAAAAATTAAAACTATACATAGGCATAACAATAGGGATAATGCATCTGAAATTTTCTTCGAACTAAATTATCATATGATAGGGGAATACACCTCATCACTGCATCAACTATGGGATCCACCTTTGATAATAGTTGTATCTATCAAGATACATCATACACCACTAAGAGTTAGATCTATACGATCAAATGGCTCTATATCCACTCTATTAGCCACAAAAATATTCATCATTTAAATCAACCGAACATGTATGAGAATAATTCCCATGTCAAGGTAAGTATAAAAATACATATTATGATTCCCTGAAACACATGTTGATAAAACATAATTAGAAAACTAAAATCCCAGACTATAGAAAATATAAAGAAACATATATATGAATAAATTTATTAAGGCTATGATAAATATGGATGATAGATTATCTCAGTATTAATAGATCAGATCCATGAAGGATCATATCTCACAAAGAATTTGATATACCAAATTTATTGAATTCCAGATAAATCTTGACGTTTAGAGCCCAAATATACTTAATATATCGAAGAAAACCATGTTAAATTGAATAAAATGAAGGTATCACAACATATGTGACAAAAATACTCAAAACCACTTAGATATGATCACTTTAGTGCTACATCGCTATAATCATAGTCTGGGAGCTGCACCTCACCAAGTAAATCTTATTAGAATAGAGAGTAATGACACCTATATAGGACCAACCCATTATCTAGAGTTGTCTTTGATTGAGGGAGTACCGACTTCAATGGATAAAGGACCTTCAGCCCATCTACTGGAGGATTAATTAATTTTATAGTTGGAGGTCCCAGAAACCATTATGTGGAAGAGCTGTAAATCTGGCTATAATATAATGGAATCACTCATAGTTGGGAATAAGGGACTGGTGACCTCATTCCCAAACAACTCAATAATAAGAACTAGTTACCTAGAAAATTGGGGGAGTCTAGAATCTATGCCACATGCATTGGACCCATGTCCTATCATCAGAATGTCTCAAGGGTAATACATGATCCCAATTCCTTATCCAAATGTCTTTCCCAAATCCATTCATTAACTCTTCATAGGTAATATCTTTGAACTACCCAAAACATATTGTTGATGGACTCTTATAGACAAAAGAATCATATTGTTACACTATACATGAAAATTTATAGAATAAACATTTTACATGTATAATTATTAAACATAGGATGGAATATGTGAATAACAAAAAAGAATGCACACACACACAATACCCTTCATTTATTCTATAATACATAGTTTGTGGAGTTGGATGGATGAATTGGGATTGTTCTATGACCCATTTCATGTATTTTTAAAGTATATCAAATGTACTTATAACATACATTCCATGTGAACTAGTTATGTTGGATGGGTTTTTATTATAGTAAAACTCATGACATGGTTGGTGCATGGGTTTCTGAACTATTCATGACTTTAAATAACTCTTAAAATTAGTTTTTTAACATAAAACTTTCCATAAAACACTCATTCCATTACACTTTTCCAGGGATCTCAAACCATAGGAATCCCTTGGGTGATTTTAGAGGTTCTCTTTATTCTAGATCCCACTCTATTAGGTTCTTAGATCCCTATATGAGACTCATGTGGTATTTGACCTTGTAAATGAAGGTAATACTCTCATATCTCATTATCCTCTATTATATGATATCTTTTCTTAAGTAAAAAACATATTCCTAGGATAACATTAATGAAAATTGGGGTTATGATGTGTTTTGATGGTTCTTTTATTTTGACCCATCAAATATGGGTTTCAAGAGAATAGATCTGTAGGGGTATGGTATGATTTCACCTTGGTGAACATGGTTAAGGTTAGTGAATTTTTCTCAATATATATATCAATAATGAGGAATATTATTGTTTAAAAAGTGTTATCATTGTATTTATTTGTGCTAAATAATATTGATTAATGTTGGTAATATATTTAATTGGTGAAAAAGTTTGTCGGACATCATTTGTGGGTGACATCAAAAACATGCTAAATAAAATTCATCCTTAGTGATTTTGGTTTAAAAATAATGATTTTGTTATCTGATAATCATGATTTGGTTTAGTTTTGGTTTGGATTACTGTACATTCATTATGCATATATATATGATACTTTTTGATATGAAGATGATTTTTAGTTACAAAATTGGTCACATTGGATTATGATAATGGGAACTTAGTATTAGTGTGGGTTGGTTTAGGTTTATGATTCAAATGAGTAGGGAAATTTTGTTTAAGACTTGGCTACTATACCAGAATTAGTGTACACTATATTGTACCTCCAAGTGATGACTTAAATCAGGGGGGATGAGTTTCCAATTTTGATTTTGGGCTATTTAGTCGGTCCTTCTCAAATAGGGGATTCATTGGGAGGGATTATTTCATGTGTGTGTGTCTTATTAGAATGGGTGTGTGAGTTTTGGTGTGTATTTATTTTCAAAAAATAAATTAAAATAAAAGTGAATATTTTTAATGATTTATATATATGTTTTACATTACCTTTAATATTTATATTATGATTCACCCCTATTTATAAAAAATGTGAGATGTTTTTTCTTATTTATGTGGCGTGTGTGGTAAGTCATTGGAGTATTTCCTATGGGGTTATATACTCATCCCCCCATATATATCATGGTTTGAATATATACATTGTTTGATGTGTTTTAGGTAAGGGGAAGACCTCTTAATTTATAAGTAATTATTGATGTTTTTTTCATTGGTGATGGGGTTGGGAGATTAGTGGTAGCTATTACATAGAACTTGGGGAATTTCAATGTTTGGAACATGGTCTTTCATTTTTAGTCATTGGTCTTATAGTAATACATAGAAGTGCTATTGGTTGTAATGTTCTCTTAGAACTATTATGTTATGTAAGATATTTAAATATAATTTTTATCATGTATTATATTTATTTTATACCATTATAATTATTCTTATGTAGGTAGTGTCATATGAAAATTAAAATAATCCACCAATGATTTGGTAAATCCTTATGAATTTATTTCTAACCTTGGATGTTTAGGGGATGCACCTAAAGATAGTGCCATTCCAATCATGTCTATGGGATGGGTTAGGGTTGTGATAATAAAAATGTTTCTAGTTTGGTATGATCCATTATTCATTATAGTATGTTTGGAGATAATATGTGTCACAACATTAAATTTAGGGTATAAAAATCCATAATTAACCCCTTAATAAATAGCATCATCTTACTAGGGTGGTCTGAGTAGAAAATGTGTTTTAAAAAATTGTTAAAAGTGATGTCGCCTAATAGTCATGGTTTTAAATAATGAGAGTTAGGTTTCATTCATTTTTAAAGATAATTACCACTAATAAATCATCATTCATTATATATTCTATATTTAATTCTCTAGAAAATTCTTGTGTGATAATATTATTCTATATTCATTATTTTTTCTCGTGGATGAAATTGTGAATTTTTAATAAAGGGTTTTCAAAAAATGGTAAAATATTGTTTTGTTATATATTTTATGTTCATTAATTTTATAATTGATCTATTCTTAATTCTATCTTTTTTTTTTGATATTTCTTAATTTAATATGATAATAATACTGAATTTAAACACAATCAAACAATGAATCAAAATATAAATAATTGATTGAATGATAATTGGAATCAATATTATTATAAGAATATGCTAACAATCATATGATAATTTCTTAAATTCATTATTACTTATTTACCTAACAATATTATAAATGTTCAATGGAATTTATATATATTTTAATTTCATTAAATATGAGGGGTTTAATTTTTTCAACCCCATTTTTTGTATTTTTATTTATAAATTGCATGTGTTAAATTAAATTTCATGATTTCAAGGTTTGGTTCATGTTTACTCTAATTATAAAAAGATGCTATAATTTTGATATATTTATTTTTTAGCTTAAATTGATGTTTTATTAAGATAATAACATGTTGGTCGTATTCGATGATATGTATGTATTATCTAAGAATGTTTAACATATTATATAGAATAAAATGTAAAAAAATTATATGTTAAATGGGATAGGATTTTAAAATATTTAATTTATTTTGGGACTCTTATGATTATTAGTTCACTAGTCATGAGAGAATCCTGAAATGTATGAAATATTTAATATGGTTGTTTAAATATATCATTAAAGGAGAATTATTTTTTGGTATCATTATTATTTTAGAAAATTATTTATGTTTATATCATAATGAATTAAAACATAAAATAAGAGTATATATCTCATATAGCTGTTATCTTACTAGATAAAAATAATTGAACAATATTAATATTTTGTGATTTATATGTAAATAAACTTTATATTATGTTGGTTTATTGATCATGATTTTATACTAAAATTATAGACTCATATAATAATAAGAGGTGATGTTTGAATAATTTTTAACTACTTATTATTGTAATTTAAAGGATTATTTAAGGATAAATTGTATTAATTGATTATGGGGTTCTCAAATTAATTAATATTGTTGGAAAGTTTCATTTTATTTGTAGTTGTATATTTATAATATGGATTTCATAAAGGATTCTTTTCTGAAATTTTATAGATGGTTTATCTTTTATTTGGATTATTAAATATATTTAATGAGTTTTATTTGAATGGTAATTAAGTTAAATAAGTGTTGAATGAAAACCCTATATTTTTTTTGAATTCTTGAGTTTCACCGGTTTTTAGAAAATTTGTGTGATTTTTGGATTAAGTAGAGGTAAATTTGTGTTGAAATGACATAGTTTACACTAATGAGTATTTATTTCCTTGTAATGATATTTCAAAATATTATTTTGTTATACTAGTTGTTATTGGTGTTCTAGTTGTTATTATTGTACATGTTGTGAGATAAACATGATACATAGAAGTTGAAATAGGAGTTTCATATGGAAATGATTTCTCATATGATGTACATCAAGACTTCTCTTGAGAAATACTATATCATTACATTCAAATTGTTCACTAAATCTCAGTTATAGTTTATATAATCCTATTTTAGGGTAGTTAATAATGTTGGATATGGATTTATTCTATATAATTTTATGGAATGAATGGTTGGTAGCTTTAAAAGATGAAATTGATTGATACATCTAGAAAGATGCTTTTAGATCTTATGATGGAATTAGTTTTCATTTCAAAGGGGAATATACCTAGACATGGTGGTTATAGGACCATTAATAAATGAATTTTGAGTCATATCTTATTAGTTATAAACTAATTTATTGTATCTAATGTCTTAATGGGTGGATTTGGAAAACTAAATTCACCTTTCTTTTTGAGAAAATACCAAAACAGAACTCCAAAGTTATATATACTTTTATGATTTAGCTTTAGGATAGAGTGAACTCAAATAATGTCTCTTAGTGTGTGCATTTTAGAGAGAATAATTCACACTAAAAGAACATGTGTTTTCCTGTGATTGGGATACCACTACCACTGGTATGAGAATAAAGTTATTCTAAAGAGGACATGTAAAAGTTTTTTTAGTCACTATGAAAACATGGTCATGTATTAATCGATATATCATCTTGTAAAAAATAAATGGCACCATTCATTGAAAACTCATAGACCATTATCCATTTTCCATAGTCGGTTATTACTAGTGATATTTTTATGATTTCTCATATCCAGTCTCACTAATGACTATTATATAAAGTAAAGAAACTTCATGATGAATTTGTTATTGGATTCCTTATGTTAAAATATTTATGATAAAGTTGTTTACAGGTCATAGGATATATTCTAATTGATGTGTGTAATCCCCGATATAGACTTATATTTCACATACTAGGAATATAGAATGGAATTCTATTAGGTAACTCTAGTTCTTGGCATGTTTAAACAGGTCAATTAATAACAAATGTTGGACCCTAGTTACCTTTCCATTAGTTCAACCCTCAATGGAGGGGAACCTTTTATAGATGTAAAATGATGATAAATCCCTCATGTATTCTTGAGATCCAATTTTGGTTCCTCTATTTTGTTAAAATAGTTGACCAAGGCCTCTCATCACTCAATGTGTGTTTTCCATATAGATATTGGAAAGATATATAGTGCATTTAATGGCCACTTTTTGGTTTTTTCTATAAAATTAAATGTGTAATAGAATGGGAAAATTTTCCTTATTGTTTAGCTAGTGAAGGATTAAAATTATTGAACAGTGGGGCTATTTTGAATGTTACCTATAATAATAATATAGTGGGAGAGAATTTTCATGGATTTTGACACCATATTTCATGAGATTATTCTTAGGAATGAATTCATTATCATTAAATTGATTGAAACAAAGAGTTGGAAAAGTTCAATCCAACACAAGATATGATTTCTATAAAATATTTTACTAAGTTGCATATTTGGGACGTTTAGAAGTTTTAAGGTGTACTAATTTCCATTATATCAGATAGATACTATAAGATTTTGTCACATTTTTAAATAATATTTCAACAATACTTGATAAACCTATTAACCGAGGTCATAACATACCATCCTAAAATGACAGTTCATTTAGAGAGATATATTGAAGAAAGAGGGAATCCATTTTTAGAGAATGTGTAATAAATATTGTGGGTTCCGTAAGATTACCATCATCCAATATTATAGTTTTCATATAAATATATTCATCTATCAATGATTCATATGATCATATTTAGAGCATTACAAGATCATGTATGTCAATCCCCACATCTCTAGCTGGAGGATTAGAAAAGTGATTTTCTTAAATCAAGTCTTGTAAAAGAGACTAATAATCAGATTTGAATTATATAGAAAATAAAGGAATGGGATTTAGAATTTTTGATGAAATATTGTAATGTCACAACATTTCAGTGACGTACGTTTCCTTTTTAGTTTTGTTTAATCTCTGAAACCATGCTAAAAGGCTTGTTGGTTTACTTCTGGAATGTAAGAGGAGGAAAGGCTGGAGGCTAGCTATAGGCCAACTACATAATGTGTATTATAAATATATGAAATTTATTTATAATACATGATGTATAATTTTATTTCTATACCCATTGTACATCGTGAATTGGTTATTCTCTAGAAGGTATAAACACCAACATTAAATTATGTCTAATGCATTTACATGCCATGTAATTTCATTTTATTAGGGTGGGGGGAACCAGGAATTACACGATGCGTAATGAATTTACACACCATATAAATGTTTGGTCATTTTTAAAAAAAGGTATAACCCCTTAATTTCTTATAGGGGTTCGTTTCTTCTCTCGTATAGAGGTATGTCACACGATAACTTCTCCACACACCTATCCTAGGTTCATCAGGATATACTTCATCCAAGCTCAATTCTCTTTATCACCATGTTCCTTGGATCTAAAATGGTAAGCTCCTTTTTCCTCTTCCTTCTTTTTTCCATTTATCTTTTAGCATTTTGTGCTATTTTGGTATGATCTCATATGACCTATTTTTAGGTATTTCATATATTATTATGATTTCTTCCTTTATATCTTGATTTAAGGTCTGATAATGGATGAGAATAGTACTAGAGACATATGGTAGGCAGGGGTGTTATTTTCATTATATCTCATTTATTTTTATCTTGCATTGATGTGCCTTGTATCTAAATCTTCGGTTGTTGACTTAATAATTCCTATTTAATTAAATTAAATTCAATTTACATGATTAATACAGTCTTATATAGTGTATAATAAACATCCTTGATTTATTTCCTTGATGTGAGACACCCCTCTGGGTTCACCCTTCCTTAAAGGCCTAAATTCCCCTATACCCTATATTGTTAAACCACCTTTTGATGTGTGTGTTTTCCCTTATAATAAATACATGAAAAAGTGACTTTATATAATGGAATTATTGGATATGTTTTTAGTACTCTTTGATTCATTTCATAGTTTAAATTGGTTGAATTAAATGAATCATCCAACCTGTTATATGATTTGGGGTTACGGTAAGATTTATTGCTAACCATAACCTTCCCTTCACTTAAAGATGAGAGAGATACTAGGGTCCTAACCTAACGACACTATGAAAAGTCTCATCATGCATCAAAATTATAAATAGGAATGATAATATTTATTCTAGGATAAATACATGGATCCTTATTACGGATTACCTTGGGTGAGCTCACTTGGTGGGTCACTTATTTACCCATGAGTGATATCAGTTCCCTGTGAAAGGTACCATAGATGGTATCACAGGGTGATATGGTTACACCATACAAAAAATATACATGGTCCCCTATGGGACACATCTAGGATGGGATCATTGGTTTATGCTTTACACCACTCCTATAGATATACATGAGATACCATTATGGATCACCTTGGATGGACTCTTATGTTGTTGGATATTTGCAGTGATCCTAGTGAAATATTTGGGTTTCCTTATATAGTTCAACTTTTATAGGGCTAATATTCCACTTATTTTAATTTTATTTATTCTTTATAATTAATTCAATGAGTTAAATCTTATAAAACTAAATGATGCATCCTCCATGACAAATATTATGCTTGGGTTCAGTACATACTTGATATATGACTTCATACAGGATCAACTATCTTCCTTGCATGTATTCTAGAGAACCTTTATACACCCATGTCATATGTATACAGGTTCATCTTGGTTCAGATACATCCATCTTATCTCTAAGCTAGTTGTTTCGGTTGGGTATCCCATGTGGAACCCGGTAATCTATATTTATCTATTTTTTACTTCAAATTTATTAAATACATATGCACTACTCATTTATATGAATAGACTAGATTTTTCTATACACCATTTGTGGTGTCCTATTGAGTATATCTCACATCCTAATCTATCTTCCCTTGGTACCCAATAAGACTTTATGATTGAAGGTGTGGAAAAATGGAAGCACCCAACTTCTGATGCTTGATTTTCAGTACTAGGATAGAGTACAGGGGAAAAGGACTAAGACTATACTTGTGATGATATTAGGGGCATATTTTGGTTATTTTTACTTTTGTTTTGTATGTGTTATATCCATGTTTCCCTTGTATACTATATACCTAATTTTTGTATAGCTATATGACATCATCATCACCATTTTGTATCAATTTATGATTAAGATTTTGTATGTTTAATTATATTGGGTGGATTATTATTCTTATTCCATTACTGATTTTTTATTAATATTGTTAGCTGCTAATAATAAAAAGATTCACAAGAGAGGGTGAATTTTTTCTTTTTGGTAATCTTTACAGATTTTGATTTTTGAATTTCTTTGTGATTAATGCAGATATTCTGCATTCTGTAATATATGTAATTGAATAGTGTATGAATATTTTATAATAAAAAGGTAGTTTTTATAGTGGTTTAAGGAACATAGATTCACTATTACACTCCACTAATGATCTATCTATGAGCTTGGTGATTTTTAATAGACAAGGTCATCTTATCACAAGACCTTTAAACAATAACTGAGTGCAAAAAATTGAAACCTTACAAGACTTTACATAGATTTATAGTTCTTTTACAGGGAACCGAACTTCCACATATTAGTACAAGAAGCTAATACTTAATTTACTACTGAGTCCGAGTAGTCATAACTCCAATAAATCAAAAAAATTTG
The DNA here is from genome assembly GCA_963277665.1 of Viscum album. Lineage (NCBI taxonomy): Eukaryota > Viridiplantae > Streptophyta > Magnoliopsida > Santalales > Viscaceae > Viscum > Viscum album. Next base: position 69,636,750 of record OY728156.1, on the reverse strand, counting down.
ATTTTATTTATGGCACATGTTTGAATTCATAATTTCAACAGTAACTAGTAGAATACTGATATTATTCTTCAAAGATGAATGTCTTTAGGTAGAATAGCTCTAAAGAGATCCTGGTTGTAAATGATATTCAATAAGAATAGCAACAAACAAATAGTAGTAGTTACAGTAGTATGAGATTGAAATATTTATCTTCAAATTGTATCCTCTTTAGAAAATAAAAAACATTTGTTCTTTTCATTAGTTTTGTAGAGAAATATTCACAAATATGAAACTGTGTATCGCATTTATTACACACATATATCATATATGTTTTTCATGAAAATGTTTTGGTAATATATATAAAATAGATAGGTATTTATTGGGTTGATTTGATCCAAGAATGTTTCCTAATAGATCACATATATTCAAATTTAAATCATTTAATATAGTTGTAACTAACCTTAGAATTAGGAATGATTTACTCTATTAAATATGATTCTTTGAATCGATCTCTATGAGCCTTTGAATTTGTCATAAAATATTTTGGACCATATCATTACTTTTTTCAATATTATTTCATAAATCTAAAATAAAATGACAGATTGAAATATTCATCATTGAATAGTAAAATGTAGGGTTCCTCCATATGATGACAAAATATTAAAGATAGGGTTGACAACATAGGGTAGCATACAGAATTATGGTATGTACCATAAGTTTTTTTCCTGAAACATAGGGTTTTTTACTTATGTAGGGTTGATAAACTATACATCACATTTTTCTTATACATAAGGTTCCATCCAAATGTAGGGTTAATGAACCATACTTTATGAAATCATAGGGTACATGATTCATAAGCACTGTTTTGAATGTAGTTTTGATTCCATACGCTACTCTTTTCAATGTACGGTATAAACAGTGTTTCTAGAATACACTAAAATTTATTAGAAACTCTTTAACAAATATTCCATCCAAATTAAATAATGTGAATATAATTATAGAATAAATATTTCCATGAATATTAATTTATTGAAATTCACTCAATGTAATATCAATAATAAAAAAACAAGGGTATTTGTGAGAAACAAAATCAATAAGATTTATATATTATTGTTGTGACAATACATTCCCAATAATCTCCCACTTTTTGATGATCACAAAACCCATAAAATAATTTTTAAAAAATATATGATTTTGTAAACACTAATGAAATAGTATTTTAAAGAAAACTTTTTTTGTTTTGAAAATTAATTTTTCAGAGTATTATTTTGATGAAATAAAATAGATATTCTTTATTTGAGAAAGTTTTGTTTTATGAATTTTATCCCCTTTTGTGATATCAATAATAAATCCTATGAAAATGGATTAAAACACATTCAATGTGCCACATAATTTTATGTCAATGTTATATTCTATGTTAGAGAAAAATAATACATGTGTTCTGGAAGTTGAGATGAAAAAAATATATAAAAATTATACACAAAAATTTAAAAAAAATAAAATTTTTATTAAAGTGTTTATAAATACAAAGGTGGTTTTGTCTTGAGGAAAAGGGTTAAAAAGAAGGGCTGGTTGAATTAGAATTTTCTAGTTCTAAAGAGGAATCGAGTTCTGTTGAAGCCTGAGTAGGATGAAAAACTTATTTTAACTCTTCCAACTATTCTTGTAAGCATTCTACAATATTATCAGCCATATTTTTATCAACATTCTTGAGTCTTGAACCACATTAACACTTTCAATCGGATGGACTTTTAGAAAGTCATGCAGATTTTCTTCAGTCTTTAGAAACTAGGTATATTTATCACTGAACTAATTGAGTAGAAGTATAATGCCATGTTCACTTGAATTTAACATCTCAATAAGATATATTTGATTATCCAATAGAACATGCATAGGTTCTATTTTACACTAAAGAGACTAAATTCTTTCATTCATATCATTCATTACTGAAGTGATTGATTGAAATCTTCTGATTAAGTCTGGCAATATTGGTGGTCAAAAAGTGGAAGCTTTGGATTGACTGACACTTCCTTTTATTGATTCAAACTGACTCTCTAAATACAATTCAAGATCACTAAAATCAGTTTTAACACTGATTCTTCTTTCAATTTTCTAAACTGATACAAAATATATCTCTTCAATGCATCAAAGTCTCTTTTTTAAACTAAATGTTCTTTGATTTCTTAAAGCTGAGTCTGAACAGACTTTAATTCCAATCTTGAAATAGATGATCTTATCAAGTTGTTAAAAAAATTTCTTGAAGATTCAAACTCTTTTCAAAGACTATAGTTATCCTATTTTACCATATTAAACATTATGACAAGATCTTCTATATGATTATTTGTAGAGTCGAATGTTACTTCATTTGGGTTTTTGACTAAGGGGACACTTCTATAATGGCTAAAGACTTAACTTAAGTATTTTAAATTAAAAAAGAAAAACCACCAATAAAATATTTCCTATCTCTAGATACAGAACCTGTTCTTTCCATGTATTTTTCAATAGTAGAGAAATTCTGGTTTTCAATAAGTTCATTTATTGATGTTTAAACTTTTCCATCTTCTTGATTAGTTTCATTCATTTGATCTAGTTTAGGGTAAACTTGTTGTTATTGATATTGAATTTCATCCTGTTGTTCCTCAAATTGATCAGTTACTTCCAAAGGCATTGATGGAGTTGCATCTTCAGGTCTAGTGGTTTCTACTTCTGGGTTGTCATACTGATTCTATTATCTGATTCTAGGCCTTTTGAAAATTTCCTCATTGGATATTTCATCATATTCTTCCTCAAAATTATATATAGTATCATAATAGAGTTTTCTTTTTGTTGGGTTAGCTACACATTCTATTATATATTCTACAAATTCTTTATTTTTAAAATGAACTAATCCTACAGATTTGATGTTTCCTTTCTCCCCCTGAGAAAATGGTCTAGATTCTTTTTGGTCAGTTTCACTAACTAGAAACAGTTTTCCTTCTACTACAATCTAAAAGAAACCTAATTTTATTAATGTAACTACATTCAGAACATTACTTTGATGAAATTTTATACAAACATCCAAATATAGAATCTTATTTTTCCTATAAAGAAGAATAGAAATAATATGACCAAAGGGATACGAAGATATTTTATCCTTTTATTGGAATCAGTGTTTTAGATATTTCATCATATATATTGGGATTTTCAATTTAATATAACTAATAAAAAACATGATATACATGTTAGGGTAAAAAATATTTTCTAATTCCATAGTCTATGGAATTATGGCTGTCTAAATAAACATGACCAATACCTTCTAGTCAACCTCAATATCTTTTACAAACATTTTCCTTATATTTATTGAACCAAAAAGAAATAACATTATATCTTCTAACTTATGGTTCTTATTTATAATTTATTGAAGATCAAATTGAAATATTCTTTCATGGGGGAATTTTAAGATCTATGAAATTTCTACCAAGGATATTGAAAACTCTTAATCATCTACACATGAAGATATTATGTCCTATATTATCGGAAGATAAACTAAATATTTTTTTATAAATGCATCATTTCTAACTCAAACATAAATTCTGTATTTAATTCATTAAATAGAAACTCCAAACTGTGAAAAGAAATAGGTTGTTTGAGCAGAATATTAGTCTGATACAACCATTAAAAATCAATGACCTTTTCTTGAAGAATCATCTTGAGGGAACACATTTTCATTTCAGATCACTTGTTTCGCCTTCATCTATTCACTTTGTATTTTTCATTTATAAGATTCTAAAGGTTAAAGGTTTTTGGAATCTAGGTTTCTAAAGAAGAAGGAAGATTTGGTAGTTGAAAAGGTTTTAAATCAAAGAGTAAAAAGAGAGGACTAGTTTTCTGATAGTTTGGTGATGCGGTCTGATTTTTCATGTTAATTACATTTGGTAATCATTATATTTTTAATTTTTATAATATGTTATTTAAAAAATCAAAATAAATACATTTTATTTAAACAATAAATATTTGAATATAAATTTAATGAATAAAATTAATTAACTAAAAATTTAATGAAATAAACTAATAAAAATGTATTTAAGTATAATATTCCTAAATCCCCCTTAATAAAATTAAAACTTATAGTGGGAAGTGGTTTAGTAAAAATATCATCTATTTGATATCCAGTATTCATAAACTATAATGATATATCCTTTTTAAAAACATGAAATCATAGAAAATAATGTCCTATATCAACGTTATCTGTTCTTGAATGACTTGTTGGATTTTTGGAAATATTAATTTCACTGGTATTATGACATAAAATAGGTATATTATTAAAATTAAGTCCAAAATCCAGTAAGGTGTGTTTCACTCATAGCACTTGTACACAAAAACTTCCAACAAATATATACTCTACCTCAGATGTTGGTAGGGAATCTGAATTTTGTTTCTTACATGGCCATGATAATAATGATTTCCCTAAAGTGACATATCCCTAAAGTGATTTTTCTTTCTAATCTACCTCCTCCAAATTTAGCATCTAAAAATGAAATAAAATTAAAATTAGAGGTTTCTGGATTATGTTGAGATTGAAAAATAGTGCCTTTTAAATATATAATTTTTTTTAAATGAAATATGATGGGATTCATTTGGGATTGACTGAAATCTAGCACATAAACATACATAAAACAAAATAATTGGTCTTTTATCAATAAGATATAGTAAACTTCTAATCATACCTTAGTAAAAATTGTTGTCAACTGGTTTTTGAGCTTCATCCAAATCAAGTTTTACATTAGTACATATGGGAGTTGTGTAGTTCTTATTGTTTCCTAGTAAAAAAAATTAGTAAATTAATAATATATTTAATTTGATTTAAAAAAATCCCATAGTCTTTTTGATAAATTTTAAATCTAAAACAATTCAATTCTCCCATCATACTCATTTCAAATTCTTTTTTCATCAGATTTGAAAAATCATTACAATGTTTTTCATTTATTGATTCAAAAATAAAATCATCAACATAAATTTATACTAATAAAATATTATAGCACAAAAATTTATTAAAAATAGTAGGATCTTCTAATCGCATAGAAAATAAATTTTTCAATAAAAATGAGATTAATCCCTCATACCAAACTATAGGTTTCTGTTTAAGGCCATAAAGATATTTAGTAATTTTAAAAACAAAATTTGGTTTATGAGGGTTTTCAAAACCAAGTGTCTTTTCAATATAAACATACTTCATTAAATATCCATTTAAAAAATTTATATTTAACATCTATATGATATAATTTAAAATTAATATGAGATAAATAAGCTAGCAGGATTCTCAATGTCTCTAATATAGCAATAGGCACAAAGGTTTCATCATAATCTATTTCTTCTTCTTGATTATATAATTTTTCTACTAGTGTAGCTTTTCTTTGGTAATTGTCTCTTTATCATCCTGTTTATTTCTTAAGACATGATAATATTCTCTGTATCGTTCCAATTTTATCGGATGTCTCCGAAGAGACTTATTTCTAAAGACCCATTTGGTTCCTATCACTGGATAATTTTTTGGTCTGTCTATTAATTTTTAAACTTCATTTCTACTAAATTGCTTTAGTTGTTCTTGTATGGATAACATCAAAATTTTATCTTGTAAAGATTCTTCTATTCACTTAGGTTCTATCTAGGATACAAAGGTAGAAAATTTAGCTAGTTTTCCTATATTTATCTTAGTTCTAACTCACATGTCTATATTTCTTATAACAGTTTCTAAAGGATGATTCTTTAAGATTCAATTCTGCCTAGGTAAGACAATTTCAGGTTCTTCTTTATCATGTTCTTCTTAAATGGAATGAATTTTATTAATTTTATTTTCAAAATAAGTCTTAGGAGTTTCAATTATCATGTTGTTAAAATATTTAGTAATTTCGTCTATTTGATCTTTATTTTTAAGAAAAATGTAAGTTTCATCAAACTTCACATTAATAGATTCTTCAAAAATCCTTGACTTTATATTAAAAACTCTATAGGTTTTATAAGTAGAATAATATCCTAGAAATATTCCTTCATTATCTATTATATAAAATTTACCAAGGTTATCCTTATTTTTCAAGATATATACCTTAAATCCAAAAAAAATAAAGTTCTTTAGTTTAGGTTTTTAGTTATTTCATAGTTCATAGGGTATCTTTTTAATAAGAGGTATCATTGAAACTCTATTCATGATATAGTAATCTATTCTTAAAGCTTCGACACAAAAATAGGTAAGAAGACGGTATTCATTTAACATAGTCCTTGAAATTTCTTGAATAGTGTTGTTTCTTATTTTAACAATTCCATTTTGTTTAGGTGTTCTTGGTGGAGAAAAGTTGTGTTTAATAATTAAATTTAAGAAAAAAACTAAATTATTGATTCTAAAATTCTCCAACATGTTCACTTATCTTTGAAATTAGTCTAAAATTTTTTCATTTTGAACAATTTTTCAAAAAAAATTAAAAATAGTGAATACCTCACTTTTGAGTTTTAGAAAAAAACCATTTAAATCCGGAAAATTCATCAAATAAAACATAAACATATACTTTTCTAGCCAAAATTTCTACCCTATATGGTCTAAACAGATCCATGTGGATATGTTCTAGTGGTTTAGATGTAGAAATTGTTTTAATTGATTTAAAAGATGATTTGTGTTGCTTTACAATTTGACATTAATCACAAAATTTTTCATTATCAAACTTGAGACTAGGTAGGTCAAAAACTAATTGTTTCTTAGTTAATTTATATAAAGAATATATATTTAAAATTCCAAGTATCCTATGTCAAATCCATAAACCATTTGTCTCAGTATTTAAATAATTCACTTTTTTTACATAAGGAATTTAGAACCAAAGTATAAACTTTTTTAGTTATAGGAGCTCTAAAAATTTAAGCATAATATCTTTGAAAACTGAGTAAGAATTATCAAAAAAAACAAAATCAAATCCATCATCAAAAATTTGATAAATACTTATCTTTTTGTGCTTTATCCTTTGTACATACAATAATTTTTTTGATTGATATTGTCTTTGGATCTCTAATAGTTCCAACTCCAACAATCATTCATTTTGCATTGAAACCAAAGGTTACAAGATCCCCATCCATTTGTGTCAGTGTATAGAAATTGGTAGAATACCTTCTCATGTGTCTGGAGAAGCCATGATATATATACCATATATAATTTTTTTTCCTATAGTCTTTTTCATGAAAAATCATTTAAACAAATGTTTGTTTTGTTACCCATATTATCTTGGTTTCAGCTGTGTTAGTGAGTAATAATTTGGGAATCCATATCTGACTTATTTTTAAAAAAATTATATTACTAGTTTTGGACATGTTTTAGAAATAAAATCCTTTTTAATACAACTTATTTAAAAATGTATTCAATAATAGTTATTAGTATAATGTTCTTTTATTCCATAGTAGAAGCGGGTAGTATTTTGAGAACCATGAACAATTTTATTTTAATATAACTTTTTCTTTTATCCCTTGCTTCTTATTCATTATTTTTCCTTTTTAATAACATTATTTACAAGAATTTCATTTATGGTTTTTTTTCCTTTATTTAAGATACTTGCAACACTTTTATAAGATTCTACTTATTCTTGTAATTCTTTTATTTTACTTTTATGATCATTACAATTTGATGTAGTTTTATTAAATTTATCTTTTATTTATTGATGTTGTTTTAAAATTACAGATTTTTAATTTAAAAAATCATTGTATATATTTTTCAATTATTTTTTATACTTTATTAAATAATCACATTTCTCTTCTAGCATTGATTAGTAATCAGCCAATTTATTATTTGAGAAACTATCAGAGTTGGAGGTAGAAGAGTAATAGGTTTGTACATTATCTTCTTACTTGTCTATAAAGCACATATTTGTTATCAGGTTTTGTGGAACTTTTTTTAATCATATTTGGAGGTGTTGGTATAGTCTTCAGACACACTCCAAGTAGATTTCATAGCTCCCTTTCCATTATGCTCATACTCAATTTTCTTTTGGATCTTTTTTTCCATTTTCCTTCTTTCTTCCCTCAGTTGGTGGAATTCTGGTATAACATGGTCCATCATCTTAAATTCTTATCATCTAACTTCATTGGTTCTTCTCTCATCCTTCTTAAAGGATTTTTTAAATCCTCTTTACTTTTTGTAAAATTTGCTTAATTTTTTGGATAACTGAGCTAGTTCCATATCAGAATCTAAACAATTTGAATATTTTGTGATTTTGATATCTTATTTTGGTTTTCCTCCATGATTCTATGATGTGACTTTAAGGGAAGTATTTTATATTTTCACCATTTTTTGATCTTTAGCTTCATCCTGCATTTTTTCTTCATACATCATCAATGTTAAAATTAATTCCTTCGTAGTAAAATTGTTGACATGTGATGATTGTCTAATAGATGCGGGTATGTCATTCCACATTGTGGGTAGTACTCTAAGTACCTTTTACGCTTGATATGATTGTCACATTAGATATCCCAAGGCAGTAATGTTGTTGACAATTTTTATGATATGTCTGCTCATTGTGTGATTCTTTCTCCATTATACATCCTAAACGTGTCAAACTTTAGTTTTTCTATAGAATACCTTATTTTTTGGATGTTATGGATTCCTAAATATACAACCGCGACTGTCTATCACATTTCATAGATAGTAGGTCATTTTGATACTCAGTTGAATTCAGCAGGTCTGAGTCCAAAGATAATTCTTCATATAGATAATCATACATGATTTCCAACATCCATAATTATCACCACTGAAATTTAAACATGAATCATAGACATGCCTTATATAGGATCATCCATTAACATATAATTTGTATAGACCTTATAATTTTAATATTTCTAGATATTTATCCTAAAATATCATATTTGGTACCAATTTTTAGGTCATAATAATACAAAGATACACAAGAGGGGTGAATTTTGTCTTTCCAGAAATCTTTACAGATTCTAACTTTTTGATTTTATTTGCAATAAATGAAGATATGTAGCATTTTGTATTGTAATTAATTGAGTAGAGTATATATAATAAATAATAACACATAAATTTTTATAGTGTTTTAGGGAACAAATATTCCCTAGTCCACTCCACTAACTCTCTCTCTGTGATCTTGGTGATTTTAACTAGATAATGTCCTCTTATCACAAGACTGTTAAACCAAAACTAAGTGCAAGAAGTTGACACCTTACAAGACTTTAAAAATTATTATTTTTCTTTTAAAAGAAACCAAAAATCCATAGCTTAGTACAAAAATATGAAACTTAATTCATGATTAAGTGTGAGTATTCGAAATTCCAATAAATTAAAAGATTTTGATTTGATTGATGGTATGGGTTGAACTTCATAGTTGCAGTAGTAACCGACAAAATAAATATCTTATTCTCCAAAAATGAATGTATTTAATTAAGAATAGCTCTAAAGAGATCATGGTTTCAAATGATCTTCAATATTAATAGAAACAAACAAACATCAGCAGTTACAGCAGTACTAGGTTAAAATATTTATCTTCAATGTGTAGCCTCTTATGAAAATATCAAAGTTGTTCATTATTTATAGTAATTATGTACAATGATATTAAAAATATGCAGTTTTGTATCACATATATTCCACACATATATCATCTATGTTTTTCATGAAAATGTTCTGATCATATATATAGAATAGAAAACTTTCCTTTCAATTGAGTAGATCTAAGATTGTTTCCTGATAGATTGAATATATTCAAATTTAAATCATTCTGGAGATTCATAACATTCCTTAGAAATGGTAATGATTTACTCCATTGAATAAAATTATTTTAATGATCATAAATAACCTTTAAATCCATCATAAAATATCTTTGAATAGATTATTAGTTTAATCAAGACCGTTTCATAAATCTCATATAAAATCATGGATTTAAATATCCATCATTGAATAGTAAAATGTAGTTTTCCTCCACGTGATGAAAAAATATTAAATGTAGGGTTGATAATGTAGGGTTTCATACCAAAATAGGGTTTATGTTCCATACATTTGTTTCTAAAAATACAGGTTTTCTTACTTATATAGGGTTGATAAACCATACATCCCCTTTTTCTTGAATGTAAGGTTCCATCCAAACACGGGGTTAATGAACTACACATTCCAATAATGTAGGGTACATGATCCATATGCATTTTTATAAATATAGGGATGATTCCTTATGCTATGATTATCAACTTAGGGTTTGAATAGTGTTTATAGAATACATTAAAATACATTTTGAACACTTTAAGGAATATTCCTTGAAAATTAAATAACTTGAATATAATTCCAGAATAAATATTTCCATAAATATTAATTTCATGAAATTCAGTTAAATTAATATCATCATTAAAATAAACAAGGGTATTTGTAAGCCTAAATATCAATAATATTTATAGTGTTTTGTTGAGATAATACATTCCCAACAACTGTGGACACTATTTTCTATTTATTTATGTATAGCTATGGATTACTCTGATCATGAGGGTATACTCTCCCCACCATACCATCACAAACCCTCACTGTTAGTCGACATCCTGTAGCGTATGGTTAGGCATGGTTGAGGTCGTATGGACAATAGTCCCAGGGCACCGCTTAGTGGCTTCTGGGGAAGGATGCTACAATGTTGTATTAGAGAATTATTTTTTCATTTTATCTTAATATTTAGGTATTAGGTAGAAGATTAGAAATGGGTTATAATTTGGTAATGAGATTGTGACTAGAAGTTACTAACCCACGTATAGGTGAAACCCAAATTACCTAGGATAGGTTATTTCTATTTTTTTTTTCAACCATAGGTAAACCAGTTTCACCGTTGGGTGACACACATGTTGTATGATATTATTATTATTATTGATATTATTATTATGGATTTTTTTTTCCATTAGCCTGGTGTGTTTGGGTGGTATCATCTCATGCATAATTATAGACACCCTAGGAATTATATTCCATACATTATTCCATGTAGTATTTATTTTACTACTGCATTTCCTATTGCATATATTTTATTATTGGATTATTATATATTAAAATTTTCTAATATTTCTTAAAAGGATAAAATATTTATACTAATTAAAGTAATTACATAAATTTTAACATTTTTTTCCCAAAAGATTGATGATGACACCTTAATTAACAAATTATTCCATGTTTGATCCATAAACCACTGGTTTTGTGGACTAAAACGTTTCTTGATTTGGTTACATGAATGACAATTATAATTTATAAATCATGTAATTTTATAAATTGGGAATGGTTATTCATCTAATAAAATTATTTTTCATGATCTGTTACATATTGATACCAGATTTAAATGTCAGGTCAATGTTACTTGATATAAAAATTGAGATTTATAAAGAGTAAAATACTTTGTAAATTGGGAATGGTGACACATATAAATAGACTAAGATATATACATATAGGTAAACAAGTATTAATTAAAATAAATTTAAACTTTTAAGAAGAAAAAATTATTGATAAATGTGGATTCTAATTTAAAATTAAATTTTTTTCTTATATATCGTACAATTGAAACTCAATATACTATAATCTCTAATTATTGATATGAGACCTTGACCCTAACCCATCCTTAGTAGTGGGCAGTAGGAATCATATCCTATGATCTGTTGAGATATTTCTTATTTTCTGGACCTGGCTTTAGGAGAAGGTTGATAGGTGTAAGTCATTTATAGGAAGGATTTATAAATTTAATTCCCTATTTTCTTAATTATTATAAGCTGTTAAGTCTTATTTGAGATATGTTCTTAGAAATTATAGAGTTATACTACCGTGAATTTCTCCATTTGTAATCTAGGAGGGTGGAGACTACCATTCTCTAGAGGTGGTAAGAACTTAGCCACCATTGTTACCTCTTGTCTTGCCACTAGAGGCACCTCCTATTGATATTCCACCATGGGAATATTCTTAGTCTTGAGATAGGTTTTCTCACTTCATATAGTTGATACAGAGAGCTTCATACCCTTCCCCTATTATGGTAGAGTTAACATGATAATTTCAGTAACAACATCCTTATACCTTTTTAGGGGATGGAATTCGTCATTTTGTTGAGTCATGGATGGATATGTTATTGATATTAAAGAATTTATATACACCTCTAGAAAGGAAAATAAAGATCACCACTTATATTCTCTATGACTCTGCCAAGAATTGGTGGGATGTCATCTCTTTATCTGATCATCCTCAGGGTATGGTCAATGATAACATACAGATAGCCTTCATTGATATCTTATTTCCATAGATGCTAAGATAAGACCGCATAAGAGAGTTCATGAACTTAAATTAGGTTTTTATGTTAGTTATGGAATATTCAGTTCATTTCAACATGATTTGTCATTTTGCACTAACATTGACTAGTGAAAAAGTAATGACATTGAGATGGTTTGAAAATGGGCATGGATATGCCATTAGATAAAAGGTGAATGTTTTCTAGTTGACCACAATTTTTGAGATAGTGAACTAATTTCTCATCCTTGAGAAGAAATTGAGGGAATATGGAGATTTTATCTAAGTTGTTTTGACATCGAGATAGGGATATGGTTGATCTAGTGGTAGGAAACATCATTTATAGGTTTCTCGTAGGGGCAGGGCCACCATGATGACACACACTGATAGTTATGTGGTGTGTCACTAGTGTGCTAGGATAGTCCATAAGAAGCCCTAGTGTATAGGGAACCAAATTGAGTGTTGAGTCTATAGTATGATGGGTCTCCATTAATATTTCTACTAAAAATTTCCTACAGTGCCTAGTGATAATGGATATGCACTAACACTGCATTTGGGTATAGGACTCATAGCTCCATGTATAGCTGGGAGTTGGTCTACTATAGGCTGATTAGGAATAGGAGGTATTCATGGAAGAGTTATTCAAGGTTTAGAGGTTTAGCACCAGTATATTAGACTTTCCCAAGTTAGTCAGATTACATCATAGAGACACAGATCATGACATATGTATGTAGTGTATCCTACACTCAAGGACCAGAGTCTAGAGCCTTTTATTGTACAAGGTACTATTCAAGTAGAATATACATTAGTATCTACCTTATTTTATATAGGTTCTTTAAACTCTTTTATATATTTTATAATTATGATAAGTATGGTCTGAGAGATAGAGTACTTATGCAGTGTGATTACGCTCGACACACCTTTTGGGTTTAATCTGAGTGTGTGCACTTGTTCAAGGAGTTCTTCTTTGAGATAGTTCGGTATAATTTCTTATGTGATTTCATTTTCCTTGATATGGAGGGATTTTATCTCATTATTATAATGGATGGGTTGTTGGGTTGGAATAATACAAAGAAACACAAGAGGGTTTGGGGGGATTTTATCTTTTCAATAATCAAGATATATTCAAAATTTTATCCTTCTAAATGATTTATACATATATATAGTGTTATCTTCATTATGTAAGTTGAGTTGTGAAAAAATACATAAGATGAACACATAAATTTTTATAGTGTTTCGGGGCCCACAAAACCCCTAGTCCACTCCACCAACACTTTCTTAGTAAACTCGGTGATTTTCACTAGGCATGTCCACTTATCACAAGACCTTAACACCTGAGTGTAGGATGTTTAAACTTTTATAATAAGGCTTTTACAGGGCCTCCTAGTTCAGTCACAATGAAAAGAAAAGGAAAATTTTAGTCTGAGAAGATGATATACCACCATGACTGAGTCCAAGCAACTGATACTCCAATAAATCAATATATATTGATTTGATTAAGAAAGTATATTCCTATTAATAATCATAGAAGAAACTAATAGAAAATAAATCCTCATATTAAAAGATAAAATTATTCAAGAAATAATAGATTCAAAGAGTTTATAATTAAATATGATCTTCAATAAAAAAAATCCAAATAATAGTATTAATAGGTAGTCAATAGTTTGCACATCCCAAGATTGAAACATGTATATCTCTAATGTGTAGCTTTTTCTGAATAACAAGTACTTTCAATATTTTTGGATTTTTTAGAATTCAAGTATTCAAAAAAATACCACACACATAGAATGAAAAATAATATGGGTATTTAACAAGTGAAACTTGGCTTACATTCGGTCTTAACATATCCAAGAATGTCTTCAAAAAAATCACGATAATTTCAATTCATATCATTCAAATATATTCATAACTTCTCTTTGAAGTTAAAAGAATCTAATTTTTTAATACAATCCAATTATTCAATCATAAAACAACCTTAAAAAGGCATTTACTACTAGATAAACCATTATAGAAAACACGAAAAAAAATCTTAAATTTAAAATTATGTCATTAACCAAGTAGAACATAGGGTTCCTTTACATAGTGACAAACACCAAAAGTATGGTTGATAACATACAATTTTTTTCAAAAGTGGGGTTGATGAACCATATTTTTATTCCTAGAACATAGGGTTCCATCCAAATGTAGATTTTTTGTTCTATACATTTATAACAGTATAGGTCTCATGATCCATATGTTTTATTCCAAACATAGGGTTCCCAAACTATACGTTACACATAAAATGTAGAGTATGAACAGTGCTCCTAGATTACATCCAAACACATCTATAATACTTAATCAAATATTTAAACCCATAAATAAGATAAATATATCAAGAAATATATTCTTGAAAAATACATAAATAATTTCATTATTAAAACAAAAAAGGGTATTTGGGAGAATTAAAATAAATAAGATTCATAAAGTATTGTTAAGAAAATTTATTCCAAACAATCTCACCATTTTTTATTATCACAAAAACTATACATCATTAATTATAGAAAATATAGATAATGTTAACCCAAATTAAATAGTTCCTTTAATTAAATATTAAAGAAATTATAGATTCCTTTTATAGTTTTATAAACCATGTTTTAAATAAGAAATAAAAAAATTAAAACAAAAGTAGATTCACAGTTAATTGTAAAATTATCATTTACATTTATAAATTAAAATTTTCATTTATTATGTAATTGAAAATAATATTTTTATTACCCAATTTTATCATCTTTTTTGTGATATCAAAAATAAAGTGATAATAATGGTTTATAACACATTCAATGTAGTGCATAATTGTAAATTATTATTAATGTGATTATAAGACTATAATGATATAGTTTTTAATAGTAGAAATTGATAGATATAATAATAATTAAATAGACACAAAAGTAATATACTTAATAATTTCATTTATATGGATTTCTATCTACAATAGACATTTTGTTGAGAAATTCTAAAAGCTAGGATTAGCTGAGGGTGAAGGTTCATGTTCAGATGAGGTACCAAACAACTGAGAAGCTCTAATGGCATGATGAACATCTGTTAGATCTTCCATTAGCCCTAGGAAATTAGTATTAAACGTATCAATCCATATTTTAATCAAAATCACTGTTTCCTAACCAAATTTCAAACTTTCCATAAAATTTACTTTCAAAAACTCATGAACATTTTCTTCGAAATGAATAATTTTTTATAGAATATCACTTAAATGATTAAGAATATGTCTAACACAAGTCTCATATGATTTTTTCTTCTGAACAAGGTATCTTTGATTGTCTAAAAATACATTTAGAGGTGAATTATCACACTAAAGATTACAAAGATGGTCATTCAAAGTAGACAGAACTGCGGAAATTGATTCAGACATTCTTATTAAATCTAGAAAAGAGCAAGGAGAAGAAGTGGATTATATGGATTGACTAGGGTAAGTGATTAATGATTCAAATTTACTTCCCAAATATTTATTTAAATCTCCAAATTCAATATTTGAAACTAATCCTTCTTTCATATTCCCAATCTGATCATCCATTTCAATTTAAAATGAATAAATATATTTTTTGTAAAATGAATTTTCTATGTAAGTTTTTATTTGAACCTATACTAATTCCAATTATTATTTTTTAATAGTTGATTTTTTAAAATCTTCCAAATATTTCTTAGCAAAATCTAAATCATTGTGAAACATTGAATTATATTCTTTCATCTTGTTAAAGTTGATGACTAACTCCTCAATTTGATCATTAAGATAATGATAATATTATTCTTCTTAATTTCTTGATGGTTTTTATATTTTAGTCACATATAAGGATTGAAATTTATCTTAATCACTAGAAGAAGATGATACAAAGTGAATAACTTATGTCTTCTCAGTAGATAGAGAAGTGGCCTTGTCCAATGAATTTTCAGTAGAAGGTACTGTTTGATTCTCAAATAATTTAACAATTTCAACTATTGATGGTTTAACTTTATCAGCACATTGATCATTATCTTAAAACTATTATTTTTCATGAGATTCATTATCATATCTATTTTCATCTTGTTGCTCCATAGGTTTGGTTGAGACTCCTAAAAAAATGGTTAATTGACTTCCTCAGTTACAGAAACATCAACTTTTGGATCCTAAACTTTAGGTTCTTCTCTTTATTTAGGCCATGTACCAAGGGTTTCTTTGTTTGGTTCTTCTGATTGATCATAAAAATATTGATGATAATCTATTATAAATTCTATATAAAGGACATCATACTTGATTATTTTTCTTATTGTTTTAAAAAAATCCTCTATTCTAGATTATACAACTCCTTATACATGAACATGTACTGATCCATCCAATTTTATATTTTCTTGCTCCCCTTGAGAATTATCACCTGATTATTGATGATCATCGGTACAAAAAAGATTACATTCCATTTAATAGTTCTATAAAATAATCCCATATTCCTTAAAGTTCTAGTATTAATAATATTAAATGATGAAACCCTATTCCAAGTTTCATATCCTGAATCATATTATTTAGATACAAAATCTTATAAACAAGCCTTCCATATGGATAAAAATGCATCCTAGCCTCATTATGACAGTAATTATGGATATACTAGAGCATATAACTGCTTAAATTAAACTTTATATCACTCATAATAAAAAACATTATATACATATCTCGATAAAGAATATTTTATAACTCTGTAATTCCCAAAATTATTTTAGATTGAATAAATTTCACCAGAACCTTCTAATCAGCTTCAAAATCCTTTACAAGAATTTTTCTAATAATATTTCATCCAAAAATAAAATAAATTATATCTTTAGATTTATTTTCTTTTTTACAATAGATCAAAGATAAAAGTGAAAATCTCATTCATGGGGAAACTGAAAGAAATTTTCTATCTCTAATGAAAAAACAAAAAAAAATACATTTACTTTGGAAATGAAGGAATCCTCTTTGTCACCAAAAATGAACTATGAATTTTCAGATAACTCTTTTACTTCTCTATAAAACACATACTTATTAGTTACTCCATTGAAAATGAATTCAAACACATAAAAGGATAAATCATTATTCAATAGAAATATCCAATTGAAATCAAAATCATTTCCTTAGAGAATTCTATTATCAGTTCTTAAAGTTCATTGGAACTTTGATTCACTTGTATCACCTTTATAAATCCTCTTAGTATTTTCCATTAATTTAAATATGAAGAGTATAGTTATAGATTCTAGGGTTTCAAATGGATAATTAAAAAATCAGGAAGTAGAGAGCGTTCAAAAATGAAAGTGAGAGTGAGAAAGAGATATTTTTTATGGTTTTTGGGTGACGTTGGTTTTGGTTTCGCAAGAAAAATAATCAGAGAAATCATTAGTTATTATAATTTATTTATTTTTAAAATACGCCCTTTCAAAAAGAATAATAACTCCTTGGTTTATTAAACAACTAGTAAATAAACAAAATCCAAACAAAATAAATAAATTATTTAATACAAAATGAAAGAATAAATTTAATAAAAATTAATTTTAAATTAAATATAATTATTTAAAATTAAATATATCTAAATTCCCCTTAAAAAATTCAAAACTATCAGTGGTAAATGGTTTATCAAAAATATCAGTTTTTTGATATCCATTATTTACAAATTATAAAGATATATCCTTTATTAGAACATGATATCTTAAAAAATGATGTTGTATATCAATACACTTAGTTATTCAGTTACTTACAGTGTTTCTTAAAATATTAATTTCACTTTTATTATAACATAAAATAGGAATATTATTGAAATTTTTTCCAAAGTCTAGTAGTGTGTGTTTTATCCACAAAACTTGTACACATCAACTGCCAGCTAATATACATTTTGTCTCAGCTATTGACAGTGCAACTGAATGTTGTTTTTTACTTGAACATGAAACTATGGACTTCCCTAAAATTTATAGGTTCCTAATTTACTTTTTATATCGAATATAAAACCTCAAAAATTAGTATTTCAATATGAAATTAATCTAAAACTAGATTTTTTTTGGTAATTTAGAATTGAAAAATAATTCCTTTAAAATATCCAAAAAATTGTGTAATACTACTAAGATAGGATTATTTTGGATTTGATTGAAATATAGCATAAAGGAAGACAAAAAACATAATGTGTGGTCTTCTAGAAGTGAGATATAGTAAACTACCAACCATTAATCTATATAACTTGTTTTCAACTGGTTTTCCAACTTTATCCAAATCAGGTTTTATATTGGTACACATGGAAGTTTTATAAGTCTTATTATTTTCATGTCCAAATATTTTCAATAAATCAATAATATAATTACATAGATTTAAAAAAATTACACATTCCTTTTTATATAATTGAAAACCAAGAAGTAAATTCAATTACCCCATCATATTCATTTCAAATTACTTTTTCATTAGATTAAAAAAAATAATTAAAAAATTTATTTCTTGAACCAAAAATAAAATAATCTATATTAATATGTACTCATAATATATGAGAAAAAAAATATTTCTTAAAAAAGTAGGAACTGTTAACCCTACAGAAAATCCATTTTTCAATAGAAAAGAACTTAGTCATTCATACCATGATCTAGGTTCTTTTTTAATTTCATAAAGATATTTAGTAGGTCTGGATACTGGATCTGGTATATAGGGATTTTCAAAACCAATTGATTGTTAAATTTAGACTCCCTCTATTAAATATCCAATTATAAAACCCAATTTTACATCCATATTATATAATTTAAAATTCATCTAATATGAATAATCTAAAAGGATTATAAAAGCCTCTAATCTATAAATAGTTTCGAAGTTTTCATCATAATATATTTCTTCTTCTATATTTTATTCTTTATCTACTAATATATCTTTATATCTAGTAAGTATTCCTTAGTCATCTTGTTTATTTCTAAAAAACCATTTGGTTCTTATTACTGGTTGATTGGATTTTATGTCAACTAATTCTAAAAAAAAAATTCTACTAAATTGGTTAAGTTATTCCTACGTAACCATTAACTAACTTTCATCTTCTAAATCTTCCTCTATAGATTTAGGTTCTAATTAAGATAGGAAGGTAGGAAATTCATCTTTTTTTCCCAATTCCTTCTAGTTATTTCTCTTCTATCTAGATCTTATATTATAGTTTCTAAATGGTGAACCTTTAATGTACTAGTTTTTATAATAAAGACACTTTAAGGTTCATCAATTTCATATTATTCAAAATTGGGATGAATTTTATCTAGTTTATTTATATAAAAAAATAGGTGATTCAAGTATCATGTTTTATAATGAATCAGAAACATTATCTCTTTGATTTTTCCTATGATCAAAAGGATCACATTCTCCAAACATCACATGAAAATATTCATAAAAAATCCTTGACTTTTTATTACACTCTATAGGAATTATAGGTAGAATAATATCCTAGAAATATTTCTTCATTATCCTTTGTATCAAGTTTACCATGGGTTTATTTATTATTAAATATATACACCTCCCGTCTAAATAATTTAAAGTATATGACCTTAGGTTTTTTTGTTATTACATAGTTCATATGGTTTCTTTTTAATAAGGTGTCTTATTAAAATATATTCATGATATGAAAATAGTTTTTTAGAAATTCTATCAAAAAGTAGGTAGGAAGATAATATTCATTAAACATTGTTATTACCATTCATGTAAAACTTATCTTTCTCTTTTCTATAGTTACATTCTTTTGAGGTTTTCTTAGTGAAGAGAAGGTGTGTTTAAAACCTATGTCTGAGAAAAATGAATTAAACTCTTGATCCTAAAATTTTCCACCATGATAACTTCATAATAATATTATTTTAAAATATTTTTAATTATTAAAAAATTTATAAATATTTTTAAAAATAAAGAAATCCTCATATTTAAGTGCTAGGAAATAAACCCATGTAAATATTTAAAATTCATTAGCTAAAAAACATATGATCTAGAATCCAAACCTTCTACTCTGGTGGGTTCAAACAAATCCATATGGATAATTTATATTACTTTGGATGTATAAAATTTGTTAATAGATTTGAATAATGACTTCTATTACTTTATAATTTGGCATGAATCAGAGAATCTATCATTATCAAATTTAAGACTAGGAAAATCAGAAACTAAGTGTTTATTAGAAAATTTATATAAATTAAATACATCACAATGTACATGTAATCTATTAAAAATAAAAAATTATTTGTCTAAGAAGTTAAAAAATTCAATTATTGTTTATAAAAGTAATTAAAATACAAGGTATAAACATTTTTAGTTTTTGGTGACATAAATTTATGGAATCTATCTTAAAAACTCAGCAGGTGTTATGAGTGAAGTCAATATAAAATCCATCATCATAGAGTTGAGAAATACTTATCAAATATTTCTTTAACCCTTGAATATATAACATTATGTTGATTGAAATTGATTTTGTATCTCCAAATGATCAAACTCCAACTATTTTCCCTTTATAATTATCTCTAACTATAACCATCCCTCCATCTAGTTTTTCTAATGTATGAAAATTTGAATAATCTCTACTCATGTGTCTTGATTAGACACTTTCTATATACCAGAAAACATTTTTCTTCCTATGACCATTACTCATATTCTTCCTTATCCATGAAGCACACATTTTATTTAAGATTTGTTGGATTTTTTTTAGTAATATTTTGAAGAACTTCTAGAGTCTTCAGACACACTCCAAGTACCCTTCATAACTTTCTATCCTTTTCTCTCATATTCAGTTCTCATATAATTTTTCTTTTCTTTCTTCTTCATCTTTCTATTTTCATCCTTTAACTTTGGGAAATTAGTTATGATATTTCACATCTGTTTACATTAATAGAAACATACATATTTAGGTCCTCTTTCATCTTCCATGAAGGTCCTCTTATAGCCTCTATTTTTCTTATAAAATTTGTAGTATCTTATTACTTGTTGAACCAGTTCGATTTTAGAATATGAACACTATGAATCATTTGATATTTTATAATAATATTTTTATTTATTTTTATTCTTCTGTAAAGTAATTATAAGGGTTTTATTTTACATTTTTATCATTGTGTGGTTTCCAACTTTAGCTTCTAGTTCTTCTTCATGCATCATTGAGGTTCTGATTAATTCTTTAATTTTCAAATATTTAACTGGTGTTTATTGTCATAAATTAGTATATATTCCCTTAAACTTTGTGGGAAAACTCTTATCACTTTCAATGCATGATATAATTATGAAATTAAAGTTCCTAAGGAATCAATACCATTGTATATTTTTATCAATCTCTCATTCATATGGGTGACTCTTTCACCATAATACATTATAAATGTATAAAATTTCATATTTTAAATAGTTCACCTTAACTGTATGACATTGAAAGTTTTTTCATTAGAAACATCATTAGTTTTCCATATTTCATATGTAGTATAACATTGATATACTCAGTTGAATTCATCTTGAAAAAGTCCATATATAATTTGGTTTCATACTCTTGAATTGATATCATAATCAGCTTCATTGGTGGAGTCCCATATTTTTTAGGGAATTCATTCGGATTTATAATGTTCATGTATACTTTGAATCCAATATTTTTTTAATATATAATAATATGATGTTTCTAGAATCCATAAATATCATCATTAAATTAAGGAGTACAAATCCTTGGCATACCTTATTTTAGTTATGTCATTGACATGTGTCATTATATAGACCTTTGAATTTGATATTTATAGAGCTTATCTTCTTTATTAAAAAATCACACCTTTGATATTGTTCATTAGGTTGGAATAATATAACTATAAACAAGAGGAGGGGGTGAATTTATTCTTTCCAATAATCTATAGTGATTCAAACTTTTATCCCCCGTTGTAATTTATTCATATATGCATCATTATCTTATTTATGTAAGTTAAATAGTGAAAACATAGAGATGATTAAAACACCAATTTATATAGAGTTTTTGGGCACAAACATCCCCTAGTACAATCCATCAACACTCTCTTAGTGAGCATGGTTATTTTCACTAGAGAGTTCCTCTTATCACTAGACTTTAAAAAATGAGTTCATGTAGTTGAGACCTTTACAATAAGACTTTTATAGGGCCTTATGGTTCTTTCAAAAGGAACAAAAAAACCACATCTTAGTTCTAGAAGTTTATACACCACCAAAATTAGGTCCGAGCAGCTGATACTCTAATAAATAAATAGATATTGATTTGATTGATAATTATATTCTTCTTCATAGTCACGGTAGAAACTAGTAGGAAATAGATATTCTCCTTCAAAGATAAAAGTATTCAAGAAATAATAAATTCAATGAGATCCTGATCAAAAATGATCTTCAAAAAAACAACAAACATATAACCATAGTAACAGTCAGTTAGTGGTTTATACAGTGAAATATTGAAACATGTATGACTCCAAAGTGTAAATTTTCTAGAATAATAGAGATGTTCGATATTTTTTATTTTCTAGTAGTTCTGTATTCAAAAACATATGACAAACAGAGAAAAAAATACTTTTGGTTATTTAACAAGTGAAACTTGGATTGCTTTCAGTATTAACATATCAGATAATATCACCTGAAAATAGAAATAATTTGAATTCAAATCATTCAAAGAGAGTCAGAACATCCCTTTGAAATTTTAATGATTTAATCCATTGAATATAAACCTTTGAATCGGTAAAAAAAATAATTAACAAGATATTTACATCTGGTGAAACTATTGAAGAATACACAAAACATTTCTTAATTTTAAAACTCATTTATTGGACAAATCAAACATAGGGTTCTTTAGAATAGTGAAAAACACCAAAATTATGGCTGACAACGTATTTTCATTTAAATATTAGGGTTAATGAACCATATGTTTATTCCTAAAACATAGGGTTTATTCCAAACATAGGTTTGTCGATCCATACTTTTCTGAAAATTATTTATTCATAAGCTATACATTTTATTCTAAATATGGTGTTCCCAAAACATACATTACTCTTACAAATATAGGGTATAAACAGTGTTTCTAGATTAATTTCAAACACATATGTAATACTTAATCATATATTTTAACGTGTAAATAAGATAAATTCATCAATAAGTATATTCCTAAAAAATACATAAAGTAATTTCACTAGTAAAAAATAAAAGGTATTTATGAGAATCAAAATCAATAAGATTCATAGTGTATTGTTAAGATAATACATTACCAATACTAGCTAGTTCCTTATTATTATCACATTAATAGATATTACTTAAGGTTGTCCTTTTCAATACCCATGGGAGGCACCTTCATACATAAGGGTTAATGGGATGTCAAGGAAAGTCGAGTTGGGCAAGAGAATCATGGGATGACTATAGTGTTAGCTAAGATAGATAGTCTCTTTATAGGTGACTAGAAAATTAAGTGTATAAAAATCCCTCCTATAGTGGATCATTTAAAAAATCATCTTCCCTGGAGACTTCTATTACTTGCCTCTTATGACAGAGGTAGAATTAACTATTGAGTGAGTGTCTGGAGAAACACTCATGTTCATTTCTACTTATAGGATGGAACCAATACAGGTCTAGGAACTCAATAAGAAGTTGGAAGACATGGAAGCAAAGGGATTCATTTGACCCAGTACTTCACCATAGGGATCAGTTGTCCCTTTCTTCAGAAAGGTTGATAATAAACTTAAGTTGTGTGTGGATTACCAATGGTTGATTTGGCTTATAGTTAAGAATTTTTATCCACTGCCCCATATAGATGTCCACTTAGAACATCTCATGGGAGTTATAGTTTTCTCTAATATTTATTTGAGGTCAATCTACCATCATATTCGAGTGATACCATTAGACATACCATGATATCATTCTGGAGTATATACTACTTATACAGATAGATGATTTTGTGATTTGATCTCAAAAACATACCATTTATTTTCATGACACTGATGAATCAGGTCTTCCACTCATATATGAATTCATTTATTGTAGTATTTTTTGAAAAAATATTGGTGTACTCTCACACTAAACATGACTATATCATTCACATTGATATCGTGATTAAAACACTGAAAGACCACCAAATCTATGTTAAGCTCACTAAATGACACATTTGGATCAATAAGTTTCACTTCTTCAGTCATATTATCTAAAAGTCCAAAGTTTTTGTTGACCCTAAAATTATGAGTGTTTTGGTTTCCTAGGATTAGTCCAAGAATGTCTTCGACATATGCAGTTTCTTAGGGATAGATGGTTTTTAAAGGTGCTTCATCCATAACATCACACACCTAGTCATGCCTCTTATGGGCTTGACTAAAATGGGTGTGAAGTTATTATTGTCTGAATCTCATGAGATAGCCTTTCAAGAGTTGAAAGGGAGACATAATTCCATGAAAATACCAATTATGATAGATCTAGGAAGAGGATATATAGTTTAATGTAATTCATTATTAATCAATGTAGGATTTGTTCTGATGCGTGGAGATCAGGTTGTAGCATATGGGTCCTACTAGCTAGGACCTCAAGATCTGAATTACCCTACACATGACCATTATCTAGAAGTCATTGTTCATGGATTATGTTGTTAGGGTATTTATCTATTGGTTGAGTGGTTTTCCATTTAAATGGATCACAAAAGTCTCAAATATATCCACATGCATCATTACATGAATATTAGGCAGTGTGGGTTGGTATAATACCTAAATTAATTCAACTTTGAGATTACTTGTGCACCTAGAAAGGGAAATATTATAACTAAATCCCTGGATTGGAAGACTTAGACATAGGATCTCTAAGAGGCTTGTTGTTTGTGGAAGTTGATGGAACTATTTTATGAGATTCACCATGATGTTTTGGAATATAATGGGCATCCTTTTTTAGTAGATTCGGTGGTTAAATCCTCCCTTCTATAATATGTAAGGATGAGACTAATTTTTGGTCGTAAAGGCTTAGTTCTAAGGAAAAGTGTCTCATGTGAGGAACCACCATCTAGTTAAATTATCAATTAGTATGAGATCCTAAAATTCTATGGGTCTATCTTGGTCCCTTAAGACATATGGGAAGAGTTGATATAAGAATCACATGATTCTGTTTGGACAGTTCACCCTGGTCTTACCAAGATTTACTAAGACATATGTCATTAGTACTGGTGGTCAGGTATGAAGAGGCATATTTCATGTTTTATCACATGTTGATCCACCTATAATTAGGAGAAATATGATATTCATTGACTTATTGGACTTTTACATCCTCTCTCTATTCATGAGTGAAAATGGGACAATATCACTATGAACTTCATGAAGGGGTTGTTGAGATCTCCTTGAGGTATTAATACAATATAGGTGATCATCGACATATTTTCCAAGGTTATAAAATTTATACCTATTTGAGAGACCTTCTTAGTTGATGAGATATAGAGGTTTTATATTCAAGATATTATAAGCCTTCATGGTGTTCCCCACTCTATTATATCACACTGAAATTCCCGTTTTGCAGGGTAGTTCTGGTAAGGGTTACTGAAATAAATATCTTCATTGGTACTCATGAATATATCATATCACCCTCCAATTTATGGGTAGTTCAATCATATAATACATGTGTAGGAGGACATGCTTCATTCAGGATTCCTTGACTTTAGAGGTTCCTAGGAGAAACTCTTACCTCTTGTTGATTTTTTTTATAATAATAGTTTTTGGAAAACAATTCAGATGGATCTTTATGAGTCCCTTTGTGGTAGACCATGTCATTCACCCTTATGATGGTTATAGGTAGGAAATTCGGTGCTAATATGTCCTCATATCTTTCAGAGAAGGTATAGATAATTCAGAAGTGTAGGGATATAGATCTGTCTAAGAAGAAGTCATATACCAATTTTTTCCACATAATTCTAGAGTTTGATGTGGGACATGAGTTCTTTTTATGTGTTTCAATTATATTGGATCATATATATATTATGAGAAACTAAAATCTATATCTTTGTTACATATCTTCTTTTCAGATCTTAGAGAGATTTGGGTTGGTAGCCTATTTGTTAGATTTATGTCAGAAGTAATGGTCATGCACAACATCTTCCATGTATTGAAAATTTTCCACTATCATTCTGACCTATCTCATTCTTTTGATCCTAAGTATATTGATATAGAGGTCGATTCATCCTTTGACTAGAATTAAATATGTATCATTTATTAGACCATGAAGGATCTACGAGGAAGGTCAGTCCCTCTGGTGTAGGTGCAATGGAATCACAATCATGTGTAGGATGAGACCCGAGAGATAGAGGATGGTGTATGTTCTTAGTGGTTATAACTTTTCATAGGAGATGGATGATAAAATTCATAAGTTAAACAGAAAAAAGATTTGTTTTAAGAAGTGGATTTTTTAACACCCCATCTTTTCAGTGAGGTACGTTTTCTATTTAGTTTTATTTAAACCCAAAACATATAACTAAATTCAGGTTGGTAGAGTCCAACTACGTGATGTGTGTTATAAATACACTGTGTTTATTTATAATACATGGTGTGTAATGGCCAGGCTAGACCCCTTTACCATCGTTAATTGGTTTTTCCCCAGAATGGAAACCCCCAATAATTACATGATGCGTTATATATTTACATAGCTGGTAATTTCTTTTTCCCAAATGGAAGGACTAGAACATTACAGGTAATGTAATGTATTTACACACCATGTAAATACTAGGTCTGATTTTTAAAAATATGGACAAACCCCTTATTTTCATAATGGGGTTAATTTATTCTCCTACATAGAGGGAAGCACCATGAGAGGTCCTCTTCACGCCTATCTTAGAGTCATTAGGATATCCTTCATCGAATATTTGTTCTCTTTTTCTTCATGTACATTGGATTCAAAATGGTAAACTCCTTATTTCTCTTCCTTCCATTCATTGTTCATCTTTTCATCTCTTTCACTATTTTTCTATGAGATCATATTCCATATTTGAGAGATTTCATATATTCTTCTGATTTATCTGATTATAGATCTTTTTAAGGGACTGTAATGGATGGGAATAGTACTACAGTAAAAATGTATCTGGTCTTGTTCTTTCCCTAAATTCTTGTTTCATTTTATCATGCATTTTTTGACACGAGTCGAACTCTTACGGTGACTCCTCTAAAAATCCTATTTAATTAAATAAAATAACCTTCCATTATTAATATGGTCCTAGATAGTTTTATATCAAAATCATTGGCCAATATCCTTAATTTTAGCAAACCCTTTGGGTGAACCCATCCTCAAAGGCCTAAATGTTACTTTGCTTTAAATTGTTTTACATCCATTTGAAGTGTAGCACCCTGAATTTTAATGATTTTTTTTGAATAAATTAAATTTCTATAAGGATTTGTATTGAATGATACACCATGTTAATATTTTGTTATAAAGTACATTGAATTAATCTTGGACTACATGCAACACTGACTTGGCTTGGTTTACACGCAACATTGAGTTTCTATGAAACATCATTCTATTATTATAATTATGTAAACAAGAGGGTTATAACTTGTCTGTTAAACCAAGTAATATGAATAGTAATAAATACTTCTTAAATATTATTTATATTTTTTTACATAATTTATAAATATTAATAATGAAAGATGTAATTTTCGATAAAATCTATATGTGTTTTGAAAATACCATTTTCTCAAAAGAATAACATTTTATGTCCTTCTATAAACAATAATAAAATTGATTAATGTAAATTTTGGAAATTTATTTTGATAAAATAAATATCATTTTTTAATTTATAATTTCAAAATTATCTTAAGGATTATTTAAGGTATTGTTTCAAAATATTACATTTTATGATTTATAGTGAAAAATACTAAATTTTAATTGAAAAATTGTTTTTTATTTAATTTATTTCTATAGTTAAATTATATTATAATTTTATTTTAAACTAAAATTATATTAATAATAATTGAATTAATCCAATTTATTTTATTGGAATAAATTTTATATTCAATTTGGATATTAAAAAATTACAAAATTTTGAACATTTTCACATTAAAAACATGTTGTTTTGTCCTATCTATAGAACTAATTTTAAATTAATTTCTTGAACTTATGTGTTTCTAATTTTGAAAAATGGATTCAATATTTGGAAAAATAATAATTTCTAATTTATAATAAGGTTAAAATAATTTATTACCAAAAATATTAGTTAAATAAATTAATATTAATTATAGAGATCAAGTTAAAAATAAGATTTCTTAATGGTTCAACTTTAAGCCTAAGGGGAAAATGATATAGAAACTTTCTAAAAAACAATTAGATGTCCATATTGTGACCATGTAATCTCTTGGATCTAAAATGGATCATTATTTTAGGCACATGATGTAATGGGTTCCTCTTAATAGTGTTTATCTTTTTTTACAATAATGTCACTCCTCCATCACTATAAAAGAGAACTCACCCCCTCACTTATTCACACCTCTCAAGACCTTTGTATCAATAAAAAACTATCCAAATATAATCTCAAATTCCATCCATTTAAATTGTATTCCTTTATTTTTGCATAAATCCATCCAAATAATTCCTTTGGTGGAAACCAAAATAAGTTACCCAAATAAGAGGTAACATCCTTCAACAAGCACTTTTATTTTTTTTATTTCTAAACACCCTAAATTATTCTTATTAAAATGTTATATAATAAAATCAATATAATAAATATACTAAGATTTTTTTATGTTTAGGGTATAACCTACACTCTCATACAATTCCATCAAATGGGATACACGATCTTAATTCATGTGTTACGGCAGAATTTCGCCTCACGAACCGATGTTGTTCATTATTCCAATACCACATCTCAAGTCTTATAATAATGATGGAAATAATGTTATTATTTTATATATATGATATTTAGGATGTATTTATTCTTATTGAATTATTATCTAACACATACCAATATTCTTTCCATTTTTATGCGAATGCGATAACATCGTTTGTGGACATGTGGATGACCATTTCCTTAAAGAGAAGTAATTTGTTCACACATTACATGGAATGAATTGAGTATTAGTTTAATTAAAATATATTTTATATAATAAATTAGAAAACAAATTTAATTATAATATATATATATATATATATCATTTAATTTTCTTTTTTCAATATGACAAGAAAATGGAAACAACATCCATACGTAGGTATGGCCTACAATCTCCTTGAATGGTGTGTCTCCTTTTCTATTTATATATTTTATAGATTATTATAAATACATATATAATGAATATATATGATATTTATATCATTATTTAAATTATTTAAATAGTTAAATCATGATCTATGTAATATGACCAAGAATTACAAGTCAAAACGTGTGTGAAAAACAAAGTTCTTATTTCCCAAAACATAACTTTAAAATGGAATTATTGATAAACGGGTAATTAAATGTCTTAATAAAATCATATACGGTATGATATAAATTATTTTGGTTATTTAATATATTTATAATAAAAAAAATTATTATAAAGGAGTTTTGAATAAATATGAGGAGAGTCAATACATAAGATAAGGTGATTCTTAGTCTCACTTTTATTTTTGCGATACTTATGTCATATTCACAATTCATTTATTTTTATTGTGTATATACTTACCATAAATTTTTTTAGTGATTATTATAATTAAACATATGGGTATTTACATATCCATTTGATTATCTCTCTTTCATGGGGTTTAAGGTTTAATATTTACCAAATTGATAATGTAATTTTGTCTCAATTTTCCTTCTTTAAGACACATGTTATGTTATGCATCAAAATTCTTTTATGAGTTGTATAAAATTCCATTTGAAAAGTTATATCATGAATATCTTTATTTTAATTATATTTTATTATTTATTAGATACTATTATTTCATGAGTATTATGATTCAAAGTTACCAATGTGGTATGAGTTTATTGCTACAAGCGCATCGTCTATCAGGATTGTTTATGGTTATGCTTCTAGTGATGAAATATTATGATCCATATCTAAATAAATCTCATTAATTTTATTATACTCTATTTATTCGTGATATATTTATTTAATAGTACCATTTTTTCACCCTTTTGTAAATATGATAATAAATAAATAGTTTTTAAGAAAATATGTCTTCATTTATCTCTTCGATCAAAAATATGTTATCTTCAAAAACCATGTTTTCTAAAAATGTATTCAATTTTTTTAAAATTATATTTTAAGAATATTTTTAAGGAAAATGTATTTTAATGATTTTTAAATCTTTATTTATAATTTTAAAATCTAGTATCAAATGAAAAGTTTTTCAGAAATATTTTATATTATAAAAAAAATTATCAAAGAATAAAGAATATTTTCCTCAAGAAATATTTTTAAAATATATTTCAAAATTATTTTTAATATAAGATTACATCTATTGGTGTTACTCATTAATTTATGGGAATAAAATAAAAGGTTATTATTCATAATATTTCTTTAAATGTTTTATGTTTTGATGGCATGATGTATATGGAAACCATTTCTATTCAATGAGTTATATGCTTATGAAACCTTCTTATTTTCAAGGGTTATGATTTGATTAAATGATTATGAAACCTATCTCATTTCTATAGGGTATGGTATGAATACATTCTTATTATTCC
The DNA here is from genome assembly GCA_963277665.1 of Viscum album. NCBI lineage: Eukaryota > Viridiplantae > Streptophyta > Magnoliopsida > Santalales > Viscaceae > Viscum > Viscum album. The sequence continues at coordinate 69,605,895 of OY728156.1, read as the reverse complement.
CATTTCATTTCATTGGTTATAATTTGATGAATTTTTATGATCTTATTGCACACATAATTATGATTTTGTTATGAGATGGTTGGGACCTATATATCCCTTAAATGTGTTTGGTAATTTTTTATATCACATGAGATATACATGGATGTTATATATAATGAACTCAATTCAGTAAAGGACTATGTCTTCTAAGATGGTCATGGGACTGAACCTTGAAAACTGTGTTATTTTATAGAGTGAACCCATTCCAATAATATGGCCTTAGAAATAATACTTGACTATTATGAAAATAATTTTATATGTTTATGTAATAATTCCATGTCTTGTTCATATGTTATGATTTCATGTATTATTTTCTTGATTCACTTGAAATTCATGTCTTATGAACTAGCAATCAGTATTCCATGACTCATGTATATGATCTCTGGTATGAAGGATGTGATATTCAAATGTTGTTATTATGTTCTCATTCCAATATGTTCATGTTATGATTATGTATCTCATTTGTTTACCCTTGATGAGAATTTGATCTCACCCTTTATTATGTTTCATTTCCCTATGTTTAAAAGATACGTAGTATGTATGATGTGTCTAAGCTGGGTTCTAGTTATTAAGAACATAGTGGGTGATGATGTAGCTCAATTATAGACTAGTGTTTTTATTTCCATGTTTCCAAAGGTGCTACACATTATTGTATTTGGGAGTTTTTTGTGTAATTTTTTATATATTCTGAAAAAATGGTGTAATTTCTATTTATGTTATGTATGGTTTTCTATAGTTGGTATCAATGAAAATTTTTAGTTAAACTTTTAAAACTAGGATGAGAAAACAATAGTGATATCCCTAATAGAATGTCTCTAAGGATAAGTCTAAGGATGAGTAAAATTATAATAAAATTTCTTGGAATTTTGGTAAAGTATAAAGTGATTGGTTTCTTAGAAATAAATCATAGTCAAGATAAAACAACTAAATGTGGCTTTGGAACATATGTACATAGGGGTAACAACCCTGAAAACACTATACTGATCTATACTCGATCAGGAACTGGTTTACAATAATAGGCTTTGCTTCAAACCTGTTTTGACGTTCCTAGGGGATATGCTTTGTAAATTCACAAACTCTTCATGAACCATAATGAAGGATTTAAATAGATGTTGTCTATGAATGACCTAAGATAAAATTAAGGTGTTTTATATTAAATGTGTCATAATTTTGAAATCATATATGTGATTCCAGGATTATGTGGGTTCCCATTATGATAATTGTTTCTTAATCAGTTCTTTTTCTTTTAGTCAACGATTGTAACCTAAAGGAACTGCATTAATGTTGAGTGCGACAGACAATGAAATGATTTCCCTCTTAATCATCTGAATTCTTTGAGCGATTGAATACAAAATCTCATTGTTGTTCTCATCCAACATTCTCAAGCTATAAATGATGCTATACTTCCAATGAGAAAATAAGGTAATAACATTATGTCGAGTCCTTTATGAGGAAACGTTAACATTATTTTATTGTGTGTTCTTTTCCACTTGTTTTCGAACAATGGATTAGTACCACTAAAAATAAACTTTCCATCCTATATTATTCATAACATGAAAATTTAATTTCTGGTTGTTTATAATTTAGAAGGTGAAGCAGACCAGTGGTGGATTCTAATAAAGAATAAGATTTAGAAATATGAAATTAATTCCATGGATTAGGATGAGTTCAAGAACATATTAATTAATAAGTACATTCCTTATATTATGAAGATGAAAATGGAGGAGTTTCTTGAGTTAAATCAAAGGGATGATGAATCTGTTAGTACATATGAATCCAATTTTACAATACATGTGATATATGCTTCAAAGATTATCATCTAACCTAAAATTAAGTTTGATTGGTTCTTAAGTGTATTAAAATCAATTCTCAGAAAATAAATATCCATAAGATAATTTAGTACCTATAAAGAGATTGTTTTTTTGAGATATAAAGGTTGAAATGGAGGTTAGAGTTACATATCAATCTTTAGTTTGTAGAAGAAAATTGTGATGGAGTTCAAAGGAAAATCTAAAAACCATAGAGAGAATAAGATGAGCTTTACTTTATGATCATATTGTGGTAAGAAGCATGGAGGAAATTGTATCAATGATTCCAATAAATGTTTTAAGTGTGGTAAGGAATGTCATCAAGAATTTTATTTTTGAAGTGATGGAATTAATCTAGATGACAATGAAAATAGAGATAGATCTTCACAAAATTCACCTCCCCCACTTCAGTGCTACAAGTGTATGTTGAATGGGAATTATTCTAACTAGTGACCAAACTCGAGGTTTGATGATGATCGATGTCAATAACCTCTAATGTCAAGGGAAAAGGGGAAATATTTTGTGATCCCTATTTCTTATGAGGGATGAGATAACAACATGGTTAAATATACACATACCATCCACTCTAGAACTGTAAATGTGTTATTTGATCCTAGATCAACCAACTCTTTCATGTCTAAATAATTTTCTATGGGTATTAAGATTCCACCCAAATGATTAGATGTGGAATTAGTAGTGTAAACCCATAATTGTATAATGATTGTATCTCAAGCCTTTTATTCCTCTTCGGTTGATGTTTGTGGGAATGTTCTTCTTCCAAGTATTGGAATTTTTCCTATGGTTTAATTTTATGTCAAATTAGGTATGGATTGGATTTATCTACATAAATATCATATCAATTTTCTAGGAAGGTAAGTTACATTTGATATTACAAACCAAATTATGATCTTATATTTATGTGATGATATGTATGAACTTCCTATGAAGGTTACATATAGTGTATGGTTCTTAAAATACATTCATAAGGCATGTTTATCTCAAATGGTTGCTGAGAAAAACAGAATCGATGATAATCTTATTGTTTAGGAATTTTTCGATCTCTTTTCAAAAGAGTTTCCTAACCTTCCACCAAAAAGTGAACTTGAGTTATCAACATAACTCATACACAGTGTCACACCAATTTTAAAGACTCCCTATAGAATGGCTCTGATTGAGTTGCATGAATCGATAAAAGAAACTCTAAGAAAACATTGATAAGGGATTTATTCATCCAAGTTTCTCACTTGGGGTTAAACTATTCTTTTTGGGAAAAATAAATATGGATCAATGAAATTATCTATTGATTATCAAGATTTGAACAAGATCATGATCAAGAACAAGTATCCTTTCCCCCATATTGATGACTTGTGTGATCAACTGTGTGGAACTTAATACTCTTCCATGATTGAAACTCGTTCTGGATATCATCAATTGAGGGTCAATAAATAGGATATACCTAAGATGGAATTCCATACAAGGTATAGACACTATGAATATATAGTGATTCCTTATGGTCTTAATAATTCCCCTGTTATCTTTATGTGTTTAATGAATTAAATCTTTATAGATTAGCTTGATTAGTTTGTTATAGTATTTATAGATGATATTCTTATATAATAAAAGAGAAATTAAGAGCATGAAAACCACTTGAGAATTGTACTAAAGACCATAAGTAAGGAGAAACTATATGAAAATTTTAAAAAGTTTTACTTTTGGATGTAAACAGTTTTTTTGTGTCATGTAATCTCAAGAGAGGGTATAGAAGTAGATTTATAAAAGAAGGATGCTATGGAATATTTTCCTAGACCAACCATGGTGACTGATATCCATATATTTCATGGTTTGGATTAATATAATCAATGGTTTGTGAATAATTTCTCATAGATATCTAATATTCTATCCAAGTAAACTCAAAAGTGTTTCAAATTATTTTGGATAGATGAATTTGAGGAAATATTCAAGGAATAGAAGAGAATGTTAGTCAATTCACCTTTTCTTATAATAACCTATAGTGTTGAAGGGTTTTTAATCTATATTTATGCATCCAAGAAGGTATTGGGATGTGCTCTTATAAAAAATAACATGGTTATATATTACACCTCTTATAAATTGAATATTCATGAGGAAAATTACCCAACTCATGATTTGGAGTTAGATGTGGTAATTTGTTCATTAAATATATGGAGAAATTATATTTATGTAGAAAATTATGATATATATATATCATAAAACTATGAAATATATATTCACATATAATAATTTTAACATGTTCTAGAGAATATGGTTAGATCTATTAAAGGATTATTATTTCTCAATACATTACCACCCTAAGAAAGTGAACAATGTGTCTGATGATTTGAGACGAACAAATTATACTAGATTATCTATGATGAGGATCATAAAAGTTCCAATATTTCCGGATTATCAAAGTATGGATTAAGAAATTCTGAGTTAACAAGAAAAATATTATCTTTCTCAATTTAATGTTCAACAATCTCTCTAGGTGAAGATTAATGAATTGTAGAGGGAAGATGTAGAGTTGAAAAAGAAAGTTATAAATGTTCATGAGTTTAACCATGATCATGATATAATGATAAGGTTTATGAACCATTTATATGTTCCTTATATACCAGATTTTTTGAAATATTATTTAGGGGAATGTCAGGTTTCTTCATTCTCTATTCATCCTGGAATTATAAAGATGTATAGAGGCTTCAAATAATACTTCTATTGGGATGGAATGAATAGGGATATAGTATTGTTAATATCTCTGTTCTTGGTATTCCAGTAAGTTAATGATGAAATAAAATATTCTAAGGGTATGTTACATCCATTACTAATACTAAAATGGAAAAGGTAAATCATCACTTTGGATTTTTTCACTCCCCAAAACTTCTAAAGGGAATAATGATATATGGGTGATAGTCTATTTCCTTACTAATTCATCATACTTAATCACTATCATAGAATAATTCTATCTAGATTATCTTTATAGGATAGACATTAAGGAAGTGGTAAGGTTGCATGGAGTACCATATTCTATTGTATCTGATCGAGATCTGAGGTTTACCTTAATGTTTTGGTGAAGTATTTAGTAGCCCCTTGATACAAAAGTGATTTTCATCACTATTATCATTATGAGATGGATGTTTAATCTTAAATAAAAATTCAAAACCTATAAGATATGTGGATATCTTGACTCTATATTTCAAATGTTGTTGGGATCAACACCTTCCACTAGTTGATTTTTCATACAATAATAGCATTCACTCAAGAATTCAAATGTCACCTTATGAATCCCTCAATGGAAATAAATTTTGATCTCCAATGTGATTGAATAAATATTGAGAAAGAAATATATTGGGACCTAATGTCACTAAATAAATGGACAATAAGGATAGAACCATTATGTAACACATCAAGGAAGCACGAAGTTAGAAAGAAAGAAAAAATTATATTGATAACTATTGGCATGATCTAGATTTTGAATTTGGTGAGAAGGTTTTTATATGAATATCTCCCTATAATAAGGTTATGAGATTTGGGATGAATGGGAAACTAAGTATAGGTATATAAGTCCCTTTTAGATTCTTGATCATATCGGGGTGGTAGCCTATCATTTTGAACTTCCACTAAATATCACTCGAGTCCATAATATGTTCCATTTGACACTCATGAGGAAGTACATACCTGACCCTTCACATGTAAAAACTCAGAGGTCATTCCACTGGATTAAGATCATTCTTAGGAGGAAATACTAGTTGAAACTATGGATTTCATAGAGAAATTTATATGAAACAAGACCACTCACCTAGTTATATTTTTGTGTAAAAACCACCAGTTATAAAAATTTATATGGTAACTTGAGGATATGATGAGTCTGAAGTATCCTCATTTTTGTATCAAAATGATAAATTTCGAGGGAAATTTTCATTTTAAGGAGGATATAATGAAACACCTTGAGTTTTTATGAACTTTTTTTGAATAAATTAAATTTCATTGGTGGATTCCATTTTATTTTACACAATTTTAATATTTTTTTATATTCTACACCAATTTAAGTTTTATCTACCTGAAACATTGACTTGGCATGCGTTACACACAACACTGAGTTTCTATGAAACATCATTCTATTATTATAATTATTTAAACAAGATATTTATAACATAGTCATTAGACATAATAATATGAATAGTAATAAATATTTTTTAAATATTATTTATAATGTTTTTACATAAATTGAACATATTAATAATGAAATATATAATTTTCATTAAACACTATATATGTTTTGAAAATACCATTTCTCAAAAGAATGAAATTTTATTTCCTTCTATGACAAGTAATAAAATTTATTTTTGACACTTTTAGAAAATTAATTTTATAAAATAAATATTATTTTTTAATTCAAAATGTAAAAATTATCTTAGGTTTATTTTTTGATTTTTCCGAAATACTACGCTTTTGGATTAATAGTGAAAATACTAAATTTTAATTGAAAATTGATTTTTCATTGAATTGGTTTATATAGTTAAACTATATATTATTTTTAAAGGTATAATTAGATAAATAATACATAAATTAATCAAATTTAGGTCATTGGAATCAATTTCACAATGAATATGGATATAAAAAATTTCAATCTTTTGAATATTTTCTCTTAAAAAACGTGTTGTTTCATCCCATCAACAAGACTAAATTTAAATTAATTTATACCACTTCTATGTTTGTAAATTCAAAAACTAGATTCCATATTTAGATCCAGAAAATTTTATAATTTATAATAATTTAAACTAATCTTTTTAATAAATGTATTATTGAAATCAATTAAAATTAATTTCAACGATTAAGGTGAAAAAAATATTACTTAATGGTTACACTTTAAACATAATGAAAAAGTGACCTAGAAACTTTTCCAAAACAAATTGGATGGCCATATTTCAAACATTTCCACTATTTTCTTGAAAATGGACCATTATTGTATGAACATGATGTAAGGTATACCTCTCAAAATTATTTATCGTTTTTTAATTACAATAATTTCACTTTTCCACCACTATAAAAGGGAACTCGTCCACCTTACATATTCACACACCTCAAGCCCTTTGACTTGGCCAAACCCTACCCGAATATCTTAAAAACTTACCTAAATTTATACTATAATCCTCCCTTTTATATGAAACCCAACCAAGGATATCTTTTGGTGAAAACCAAAAGAAGTTACCCAACAAAGGGGTAACATCATTCAACAAACACCTTTGTTTTATTTCATTCTCCACATATAAATTATTCTTATTCCGTGATTATATAATAACCTAATTATCCAAAATATGATGATATGTTTTAATTTTAATGATAATACCTACACTCACACATGTATCCATTAAATGGGATACATAATCATCATTTATGAGTACAACGGACTTCCACCTCACGAACTGAGGTCATTTTTTCTTCTATTACCACCTCTCATGGTTTGGAATAATGATAAAATTAACTTTTTTATATTATATATATAATTTTTATGATTTATTTATGCTTCCTTAATAATTATATAAAATATACCTTCATGATTTCAATTTTTTGGGAATACAATAACATCATTTTTGGACGTGTGGACTACCACCTCCTCAAAGTCATATGATTCATTCACGCTTTACATGGAAAGAATTAAGGATTGGTTTAATAAAAATAGGTTTTATATGTGAAAAAAAATATTCTACTATAATTATAATATATATATATACTATTTACTTTTCTTTCTTTTAATATGACATGAAAATGGAAACAGTGTTCATGCGTACGTATGACCTACCATCTCCATGGATGGTATGTCTCATTTTTTATTTATATGATTTGTAGTTTATTATAAATACATATATAAATAATATATATGATATTTTTATCATTAATTATAGTTATTAAATAATTAATTCATGATCTAATTTAAAGGAACAAGAATAATAAGTTAAAACGTGTGAGAAAAACAAAGCGGTTATTACCCAAAACATAACTTTAACATGGAATTCTTAATAAATAGGTAATAAAAGGTCATAATAAAATCATATATGGAATGATATAAATTAATATTTTTATGAAATAGATTTATAATAAACTTATATTTATTATACATTAGTTTTAAATGAGTACAATGAGAGTGAAGGAATAAAGTAAGGGGATTTTTAGTCTCACTTTTATTTCTATGAGACTTATGTCATTTTCACTACTTGTTTATTTTGTGTGGTGTAGATATTTACCATGGATGTATTATATGATTATTATAGATAAATTTATTGGTATATACATATCTATTTTATTATCTATCTTTCATGGGTTTTATAGTTCAAATGTTACCAAATTGGTTAGGTAATTTTGTCTCAATTTTCCTTCTTTGAGACATGTGACATGTTATACACCTACATTATTTTAAAATGTGTATATAATTCACTTTGAAATGTTATATCATGAATCTCCATATTTTCATGATATTTTAAGCTTCATATTATTCCATTATTTCAAGGTAATGGTTATTCAAAGTCACTAATGTGGTATGAGTATATTTCTACAATCTAATCATTTATCAGGATTGTTTATGATTATGCTTCAAGTGATAAAATATTATGATCCATATAAAAATAATTGTCATTAATTTTACTCTCTTATGGTAATTCATAATATATTCATGTAATTGTACCATTTTTACACTCTTCTATAATTGATAATTGAGAAAATCTTTTTAATAAAATCTAGCATCGTCTCTATCTTCGGTCAGAAATATATTTTCTTACAAAACCATGTTTTCTAAAAAAAATTCAAAAATGTTTTTAAATAATATTTTAAAATTATTTTCAAATAAAAAGTATTTAAATGATTTTTAAATATTCAATTATACTTTTTTAAATAAATTCTCAAGGAAAAAGGTTTTCAAAAAAATTATGTTTTAAAAGGTGTTTTTCAAATACGAAAGGATATTTTACTCAAGAAATGATTTTAAAATATATTTCAGAATTTTTTTTCATCTAAGATAGAATATTTTGGTGTTAATCATGAATTTATGGAGATATAATCAAAGGGTACCATTAAAAAATTTTCTATTAATGGTTTGTGTTGTTATGGAATGATGTTTATGACACCCCATTCTCTTCGACAGTTTATATGTTTATGAAACCCACTTCTTTTCATAGGTTATGATTTGATTAAATAATTATGAAACATATCTTTTTTCCAAAGGTTATGATATGATGACATGTTTATGATGCCCATTTCATTTAATAGTTTATGATATGATGAATTTTTATGATCTTGTGACACACATATGTATGATTTCATTATAAGATGGGTGAGACATATATCTCCATTCAATTAATTGGGTAAATATGAATATCTCATAAGATATAAATGGTTAGAATGGAAGTGAACTTGGTTTAGTAAAAGAATATGTCCACTAAGATGTTATTAGGATTGATCCTTGACTACTAATATAGTTTGAGTAGTGAACCCATTCCACTAATATGGCCTTATAAATAATCCTTGACTACTATAGAAATCATTTTATATATTTATTTTTCTGCCACAGTTCCATGTCTTATACCTATGTTATGCTTTCATGGATTATGCTTTGTATTCCCTTATGATTCATGTCTTATAAACTGCTAATCTTTATTCCATGACTCATTTATATCATATTTGATATGTAGGGTACAATCTTTTAATGTTATGATCATGTAATCATACCCTTATTTTCATGGTATACTTATGTATCTTACTTGTTTACCCTTACTAAGCATATAAAATAACCCATTTTTATGTTTCATTTCCCCAATATAGAAATATATTTAGTATTTATGGTTTTTCTATGATTGGTGGTAGTTATGAAGAACATATTGGGACATGATGAAGCTCACTTATGGACTAGTGTTTTTGTTTCCATGTTTCTAGGGGAACAAAACTAATATGGTCTTTGGGTTTCAGTTTGGGTAATGTAATAAGTATTCCATAGAAATGTTGTAATCTTTATTTATGTTAAATGAGGGTTGCTATATGAATTGTGTGTTCTACTTTGTAATTAATAATTGAAAATTTGATTTGATCTAAGGAATTGATTGGCCTTGTGTTTAGGCCCCTATGATTCATGTTATAGTTTAAATGACTTGAATTAAACAAAATGACAAAAAAATTATCAATGCTTGGGGGTTGTTATATGAGATAGTTCTAAACATAACCTTCCCTTCACATTAAGAAAACTGTGATATAAGGGTCTTGACATAAGGACACCTTTCACAAGGTCTTCATGCTTTATAATTATAAATTTTGAATGATTTTATATTTTTTTGGAGTGATACTTGGATCCTTTTTATAGATTTCGTTGGGAGGTCTCACTGGGTGGGTCATGAACCTACCAATGAGTGATACCAAAAACCTAGGGGGGTCACCTAGGATGGGATCAATGAAAATATGGTTATACCATTCCTTGATTGATACTTGGACCCCTATGTGAGTTACCTAGCTAGGATGGAGTCATAGGTTCATTTGTTATATCATGTCGAGAGTGATACTTGGGATGCCTTTATGGATCTCCTTGGATGGAATCTTTTATTATATTCCATATTTTTAGTCCTACTAGTGTGATACTTAGGTTTTTTTTATATGTATTACCTTGGATGGGCCTAGTATTATACTTATTTATATTATAGATATTCTTTAAATGTAATTTCTAGAATGAATATTTTTATAATTAAATGACGCATCCACCAAGATAAATAACACTCTTGAGTTTGAACCATAATCGATACTTTCCTTATTAAAGGCTAATCTATCTTCCTTGAATGTATGTTGAAGAAATATTAAAAACCCATTTCATATCTATAAAGGTTCTCCATTTTTCAGAGACATTTTTCTTAGTCCAAAGAAAGTAGTGGCAGTCGGGCATCCCATGATGAACCTATCTCAATGTATTAATTTATTTGATTCTTTGGATTTATTAAATACCTACACACTACACATTTTATATGAACTGAATGGATTGTTCTTGAATTAGTTGGTGGTGGCCTATAGAGGATATCCCACACCCTGGTCGGGCCTCCCATGGAACTCAATAATACATCATTACTACAGGTGGAGATAATGGGAAGCATCCAGCTTCCTATGTTTAATTCCAAATATAGGGACATGGTACAGAAGAACAGGACTGAACATATGCTCTTTATTCTTGTATAGTCAACTTTTGGTCTTTTTATTATTTTTAGCATGTGGTATATTTATTTTTTCCATATATACCATGTAACTCATTTTTTATAGCTACATGACATCATTACCATCATTTTTTTATCAATTTATGATTCAGATTCAACCTTTTTTACTTTTATTGGAATATTTATTATTATTATTCTATTGTTTCTGGTTTATTAATGCTTCTACTATTTTCCATTTATTTCTTTATGGTTCTGGTTTAATCGGATCATGAGTGTATACTCTCCCCACTATTCCATCACAGACCCTCAAAACTAGTTGGAAGCCTCTAGCATATGGGGGTGTGCTTAAGGGCATGTGTCCAACTATATCAGGGAACTACTTAGTTGCTTATGGTTTGGGAAACTAAAAATATCCTGATTATTATTGTTATAAATTAATATTAGATATTACAAATCATATACCCTTTTGGTAATTTTTTAGATTAGGCAGTTGTAACCTTGGTATTAAAGGAAATTTATTACCTCAATATATAAGGAACATTGAGATTTTTGACAATATTACCATGGTTACTCATTTATTTTAATTAACTTTATATTTGAGCACAAACATCACATTTTTGACATATCTTGAAAACAAAATTATGATCCATGCACTATTCACATGATTAGTCTGCATTATGTTACTATTGAGATGAATGTCAAATTTATTTACACTATGATTCATAATTTATAATAGGAATGAAAAAATATTTTAAGGAGGACGTATGCCATTCAAATATGTGTTATAAAAGCATGAATGAGTTTATAAAGAGACTTGGTAGTATGAAAACATGATACAGGAGAAATTTCTTGGGCATTTAAAAGGAATCACCAACCTTTATCTTTTTTTATGATGAAAATACTATTAGAGGGTAGAATTTAACACCCATTGTTTGTAGTGATTACTTATTTTATTATGTATGTTTAATCTATAAATATTTTTTTGTTGATTTCAGGAATTCTCATAGGGTTTTTAAAAGATTTTGATAGTTACTAAAAGTTTCACAGTTGGTTCATAGTTAGGGGAATCCATATGGGTTACCCAAGTAACCATGAAGAATGAAATAGGGGTCTCTAGGTAGACACGTGGTTAGATCAGTTTTTCAGTAAACCATATAGCTAGGGATTTTTTTAGTGAAAATGGACATAGTTTGGGTAAACTATGTGAAAAACCATACATATTTAGAGATTTCCAGATAATAGGATTCACTTAGTTGGCACACGGTTTTCATAACCATGCCACCAAAAGGTTCATGTAAAGACCCACCTTTTCAAAAAAGGTATAGATCATTAGTTTTTCAATTTTAATTCCTTAAATGAATCCAATATTGATTCCAAATCAATACAATGAGGTCATGGGAGTGTCTGGGGCTCATTTTGAGTCCAGATCCCCGAAATGGGAAAGAAGGGACTAGGCCTAATGATTTGTCTGCAACCATGCGACCCAGGGCGCATGGTTGTATGGTTGGTTGCATGTTTGGGACAAATCCATTTGGAATGGCTTTCACGCGGTTAGTCAAACCATGTACCTAACCATGTAGTGTACCCAAAATTAGCAGTGAACTGACCACAATTTATTCATGGTTTTTCCAAACTATTCTGCCAAACCGTGTGCCTTGATATTTTGGTGTGAAATGACCATTTCCCCTCACTTAAGTTTTTAACCCTTTCTCTCTTTTCCCATTCTTCCTCCATCATGTGAAACAGGTCCTCCTCCTCTGATCTCAATAACACCCTAATCTAGGCATTGAGACAACTCTCTTATCTAATGTATGTTCCTCGATCTATCGGAAGCATTGGATTTATCTCGGTAAGCTACCCTGGTCTCTGCTTCCTATCTAAGTTTATCTTTAGATCCATCATGCTATTTATGTGCAAATACATTTTCCCTTTTTCATATAATTGGACTATTTCTCATATATCTTACAAATTAACCCAAATCTGAGTCTTATATCAAGTTAGGAATCATCTGTGGCCATGAGATAGTTGGTTGCATTGTTTTCCCTTCGAGTTTTTTCATCTCGTAGATATGTCGGTGTGCCACACTTCAGCCTTTGATGAGCATTCCCATTATATTGACTCCTTCGTGTTAAATTGATCATTTCATATTTTTATATACCTGTTGATCTTTTTTTGTGGTTTAGATGTAGTGTATATCATTTATGGACACCCCATGGGGTGTACCAAGTTAAAATGCCCTCTTTGGTTAAATTTGAATGAGCATGGTTTTCCTCCTAAGCATTCGGCTTAGTTTCTAAATACCTTTTCCCTATGTATATGATTGTTTAATTCTACTCGATGCTCATCTTATGGTTTTGAAAAACCTATATGTGGAATTTACTAGTTGGAAAATTGCCTTAATGGTTAGATCACCAATTAAATGACCTATGATACTTATAAATGGACTTTCCATGCTTTAGAGATTTTTTATGGGTAGGAATAATATAGGATCGCCAATTCATGTTGGTTTCCCTCTCCTTAAGTGAGTTAAAATGGTTAAAGTGAAATTTATTGAATTTATTGACTACTTTATGGTGGGATTTTTTACTTACTAAATTAAATGGATCTTTTGGAATGATTTGAAAAAGGGTAATAAGACCACACCTTCTATTGTACTTATTAAATGGTCATTGGAATTATTAATGCCTTGTATGTAAGGGAACTTGGATAATAAGATGCATGAGAGGTGTTTCCTCATGTATTTTATTATAAATTGGATCACGCCTTTATATAGGCTATGCACGATGGCAAGGGGTGTTGAGCATGGTGCAAAATCACACTCCCTTACATCAGGTGTTGAGTATGTCATCACACACCAATGATATTATATGGGCATTGGGGTTTACCACTACGGGAAAAACCGTTATTTGCGACGGATTATTTGCGACAAGAATAGGGGCCATGTCACAAAAACTTACGCGCGGATTAGCGCGCCAAACCGCACAAAAGGGTATTTGCGGCGGGTTGGCACCGCCCATCGCAAATGTCGAGAGGCGGTAAGACCTAGTTGCGACGGGGGATCCCCCGTCGCAACTAGTTCGACCCCCGAAGGATATTTGCGATGGGTCCCGTCGCAAATAACCGGCGGCGGTAAAAACATATTTGCGACGGGATGTTGTCCTGTCGCAAAAAGTGTGTCGGCAGGTCACTTTTTGTGACAGGCCCCGTCGCAAATAATCTTTTAACTGACGATCGTAATTAATGCGGCTGAAGGTATTTGTGATGGGTCTCGTCGCAAAAAAGTACTATTAGCGACGAGAATCCCCTCGCTAATAGTCATGTCGCAACTAATCTAACTTATATATAACCCCTTACGTTTTTTCTTCACTTCGCTTGAATTTATTCTTCCTCAGCTTCTGTAAACTCTAATTTTAGAGTGAAAATTTTTGAGAGTGAGCATTTTTTTACGAATAAGTTGTGAAGCCGCCTACAATTATAAGAGATCAAGTTTAAAGGTATTTATATTTTATTTAATTTAGTATTTATTTCATTTCTTTATATTAATTTTAATTATTGTTAATTAGTTGTAATTAAGTTAGGTTTAAATTGTTTTGTCATCAGTATTTATTTGTAATAATAAAATTAAATTCTTAGTACTAATTCTTAGTAATTAGTAATAATTAATAATTATTAACGATAATTAGTAATGTATATAAATAATTAGCGGTAATTAGTAATTAGTCGCTGTATTTTGCAGTAATTAATAGTAATTAACACTAATTAGTAATAATTAGAAATAAATCGTAATAATTAGAAAAAATAGTAATAAATATTAACAATTAGTAATAAATAGTATTAATTAGTAATAATTAGTAATAAATACTAATAAATAGTATTAATTAGTAATAATTAGTAATAAATACTAATAAAAACTAATAAATAGTAATAAATAGTAATAAATACTAATAAATAGTAATAAATACTAATAAATAGCAATAAATACTAATAAATACTGATAAATACTAATAAATAGTAATAAATACTAATAAATAGTAATAATTCGTAAAAAAAGTAATAATTTGTAATAATTACTAATAAATAGTAATACATACTAATAAATAGTAATAAATACTAATAAATAGTAAAAAAATAGTAATAAATACTAATGAATAAAAATAAATAGTAATAAATAGTATCAAATGGAAATAAATAGTAATAAATAGAAATAAATACTAATAAATAAAAATAAATGCTAATAAATAGTAATAAATACTGATAAATACTAATAAATACTAATAAATACTAATAAATACTAATAAATAGTAAAAAATAGTAATAATTAGTAATAATTAGTAATAATTAGTAATAAATAGTAACAAATAGTAATAAATAGTAATAATTAGTAATAATTAGTAATAATTAGTAATAATTAGTAATAATTAGTAATAATTAGTAACAATTAGTAACAATTAATAATAATTAGTCATAATTACTGATAATTAGTGATAATTAGTAATAATTAGTAAAAATTAGTAAAAATGTTTAATAATTAGTAATAATTAGTAATAAATAGTTAGAAATGGTAATAAATAGTAATAAATAGTAATAAATAGAAATAATTAGTAATAATTAGTAATAATTAGTAATAATGAGTAATAATGAGTAATAATTAGTAATAATTAGTAATAATTAGTATAAAATAGTAATAAATAAAAATAAATAATAATAATTAGTAATAATTAGTAATAATTAGTAATAATTAGTAATAATTAGTAATAAATACTAATAAATAGTAATAAATGCTAATAAATAGTTATAAATAGTAATAAATATCAATAAATAGAAATAAATAGTAATAAATAGAAATATATAGAAATAAATACTAATAAACAGTAATAAATACTAAGAAATACTAAGAAATACTCATAAATACTAATAAATACTAATAAATACTAATAAACAGTAATAAATAGTAATAAATAACAATAAATAGTAATAAATAGTAATAAATAATAAAAATTAGTAATAAATAGTAATAATTAGTAATAAATAGTAATAAATACTAATAAATTGTAATAATTAGTGATAAATAGTAATAAATACAAATAATTAGAAATAATTAGTAATAAATAGTAATAATTAGTAATAATTAGTAATAATTAGTAATAATTAGTAATAATTAGTAATAATTAGTAATAATTAGTAATAATAAGTATTAATTAGTAATAATTAGTAATAATATGTAATAATCAGCAATAAGTAGTATTTAGTAATAATTAGTAATAAATAGTAATAAATAGAAATAATTAGTAATAAATACTAATAAATAGTATTAAATACTATTAAATACTATTAAATAGTAATAATGAGAAATAAATACTAATAAATATAAATAAATAGTAATAAATACTAATAAATAGTAATAAATACTAATAAATATTAATAAATAGTAATAAATACTAATAAATACTAATAAATAGTAATAAATACTAATAAATACTAATAATTAGTAATAATTAGTAATAATTAATAATAAGTAGTAATAATTAGTAATAATTAGTAATAAATAGAAATTAATAATTAGTAATAATTAGTAATAATTAGTAATAAATACAAATAACTACTCATAAATACTAATAAATACTAATAAATACTAATAAATTGTAATAAATAGTAATAATTTGTAATAAATACTAATAACTAGTAATAAATACTAATAAATTCTAATAAATACCTATAAATAGTAATAAATACTAATAAATACTAATAAATGCTAATAAATAGTAATAAATACTAATAAATACTAATAAATAGTAATAAATATTAATAAATACTAATAAATAGTAATAATTAGTAATAATTAGTAATAATTACTAATAATTAGTAATAATTACTAATAATTAGTAATAATTACTAATAATTAGTAATAATTACTAATAATTAGTAATAAATACTAATAATTTGTAATAAATACTAATAAATACTAATAAATTCTAATAAATACTAATAAATAGTAATAAATTTTAATAAATAGTAATAATTAGTAATAATTAGTAATAATTAGTAATAATTAGTAATAATTAGTAATAATTATTAATAATTTGTAATAATTAGTAATGATTAGTAATAATTAGTTATAATTAGTAATAATTAGTAATAATTAGTAATAGATTGTAATAAATAGTAATAAATAGTAATAAATACTAATAAATACTAATAAATACTAATAAATACTAATAAATACTAATAATTACTAATAATTAGTAATAATTAGTAATAATTAGTAATGATTAGTAATAATTAGTAATAAATTGTAATAAATTGTAATAAATTGTAATAAATTGTAATAAATAGAAATAAATAGAAATAAATTGTAATAAATTGGAATAAATAGAAATAAATAGTAGTAAATAGAAATAAATAGTAATAATTAGTAACAAATACGAATAAATAGAAACAAATACGAATAAATAGAAATAAATAGAAATAATTAGCAATAAATGGCAATAAATTTGAATAAATAGTAATAAATAGCAATAAATAGCAATAAATAACAATAAATAGAAATAAATAGAAATAATTAGTAATAATTAGCAATAATTAGCAATAATTAGCAATAATTAGCAATAAATAGTAATAATTAGCAGTAATTAGAAATAATTAGCATTAAATAGATATAAATAGCAATAATTAGACCTAATTAGCAATAATTAGCAATAATGAGCAATAAATAGCAATAAATAGCAATAAATAGCAATAAATAGCATGAAATAGAAATAATTATCAATAATTAGGAATAATTAGCAATAATTAGCAATAAAATCAATTGTAATAAATTATAATAAATTGTAATAACTTGGCACAATTTTCAGTGGATTGACAGTACTCCTTTTTCTCGATGACTCTTCTCCTTTAAACTCTCACCGACTCAAAACATTATGAAAAGTATGCTTCTACGTATGCATATCCAATCTCATATGCACGAGTTTGAATATGCATTCATAGGACCACATTTTTCATTATGTTTTCAGGCGGTGATAGTTTCATGAAGAAGATTCATCGATGAAAAGGGGGCTCTTTTGTATGATGCCTCATTTACTTGCATCTTTTTCACACTGAAAACACAAAGAAGAATCTGCTCGGAGGTACGCTTATGCATTCTCGTATGCACAAGAATGAATAAGTGTACCTCCGAGTAGATTCTTCGTTGTGATTTTAGTGTGAGAAAGTTGCAAGTAAATGAGCCATCAGACAAAAGAGTAGTTGTCAATCCACTGGAAATTGTGTCACCCATAATTAATGGTAATTATTAATAAGTAGTTGTAATTATTTATCTTCTTTTTTTGAATAGGGTTTTTCTAATTTTAAAATATTCAAAAATATTAATGATTTTATATTTTGTAGAAAAATATGGAACAAGGAAGCCGACAACAGTCATTATTAGAAGATCACACTTGGATAAATCAGCATAGAAATCCAAACAGTTCTAGTTTAAATCCTGTATATATTGAGGGTGTTAAAGCTTTCTTATCATCTACATCATCAAAACCAGAATTTTTTTTCAAAATTCATGATTAAGTGTCCTTGTAAAAAATGTTCTCTCAGAATGTTTGACACATTTGACAAGGTTGGAGGACATCTCTTTCGGTTTGGTTTTTAACCAGATTATGTTATTTGGTATCAACATGGTGAATGCAGTTCCAGAGAAGATACTAATAACTTAATTCTAGATCCATCATGGTTTCAAAATTTAGTACATGATGTCGCAGGTCCATCTATTCAACAAACTGAAACTCAGGATGCTATTGATTTAACTTCTGAGTTGGCACCATCTGAATTTTATGAGTTGTTGAGGTTTGATGAGGATACATTATATCCTAGTTGCAAGATAAAAAAATTATAAGTGGTTGCAAAGTTTATGGCTATTAAATCAGATAATGAAATGTCAAACAACTATTTTGATCAGATATTTTCTTTGGTTAAAACATTGTTACCTAAAGGAAATGTGTTTCCTACAAATTACTATAAGAGAAGAGGCTGGTTCGTAATCTGGGCCTTAGTTATCGGAAGATTCATGCATGTGAAAATGATTGCATCTTATATTCTAGTAAAAATGAGTCATTGGATGGTTGTTCCACATGTGGATAATCGATGTATAAGGAATCTCAACTGGGGAAGTCTGGATCGATTCCTGTGAAATAGTTGATATATTTCCCCCTTACACCCAGGTTGCAGCGTTTTTTTATGTTTCAGAACACATCGTCAATGATTTCATGGAACAAAACCAAGACTTCAACTGATAAAAGCTTGAATCGTATATCTGATGGTGATTTATGGAAACATTTTGACTGACTGCATCCATATTTTTCTTTAGAAGCCCAAAACGTGTGACTGGGTCTTTCTATTGATGGTTTCTGTCCATTTGGTTCTTATGGTAGTCAATATTCATGTTGGTATGTCTTTATAACTCAGTACAATTTACCTCCATGTATGTTGATGAAGGATCCCTATATCTTTTTGACCTTATTAATCCTATGAAATATGAAAAAGAATATTGATGTTTATTTGAAACCATTGATTGATGAGTTAAATTCATTATGGTGTAATGGTGTTAGTATATATGATGTTTCTGCGAAACAAAATTTCATATTAAAAGCTGCATTGATGTGGATGATTAGTGAGTTCTCATCATATGTCATGTTATCTGGCTGGAGTATACATGGTCTGAAATTATGTTCTTACTGTATGAAATACAAAAAAGCATTTATGTTCGTCAATAGAAAAAAAAACCTTTCTATTTTGACTATCATCGCATATTTCTTCCAACCGATCATCCTTTTTGGAGGAACAAATCTCATTTCAGAAAAGGTATAATTGAAAGGGATGAACCTCCAAAAATGATCTCAGGTATAGAGTTAAAATCAGTTGTATTTTCATTAACTCCCATCATATTTGGGCTAATAGTAAACCAACAGAAAATTCATGGCTTTGGGAAATAGCATAATTGGATAAAACAAATCATTATTGGGATCTTCTATATTGGTCTGATTTGTTGGTCCTCCACATGTTGGATGTCATGCATATTGAGAAGAACTGTTTTGATAATTTATTTCATACAGTTTTGGATACACCAGGTAAGACCAAAGATAATGAAAAGGCACGATTAGATCTTGCCCAAATTTGCAAACGACCAGAACTTGAACTGTTTTAAAATGTCAGATCACAGAGGTTAATGAAGCCAAAATCAGCTTATACACTGTCCAAAGAGATTCACTTATTATTTTTTCAGTGGATTGCAGATTTGAGACTTCCAGATGGATATGCTTCCAATTTGGGCAGATGTGTTAAGAATGGTCATATTACCGGATTAAAAATTCATGATTTTCATGTTATAATGGAAATACTTATGATGATTGGATTCAGAGGTTTGTTGAATTCTATTATTTGGGATTCGATAATAGACATATCATATTTTTTTAGAGACATTTGTGTGGAGACAACATACTATGATGCACTAAGTAAACTGGAAGAATATGTTGTTGTCATTATATGTAAACTGGAAAAAATCTTCTCACCAGCTTTCTTTGACTCAATAGAACATCTGATATTACATTTGCCACATGAATCTAAATGTGAAGGTATGGTACAGTTTCGATGGATGTACCCATTCGAGAGATGCATGCAGAAATTGAAGAAAAAAGTACGTAACAAAGCATCAGTTAAAGGATCAATTACTGAAGCTTATTTGCAAGAGGAAATTTCTTTTTCTGCTCTCATTATTTTGAATCTGAATATCCCTAAAAACACAACTACATGGGAAGGAATGAGGGTAATTCTGATGATGAAATGGATAATCAATTATCAGTTTTTAATCATCCAGAGCTTGGCTTTGGTGGAGTTCATGAACGATGGAATTTAGATGATGAACATCACAGAGCTCATACATATGTTCTGCTCAACTGTGATGAAATGAAATCATTTGTAATGTGAGTGATTATATCACTTATTCTATAATTTATGTTATAGTAAGTAAACTTATTTTATTTTTAGGTTATATGATAATCATATCAAGAAATATCTTCCACAAATTACAGCAGCTTCTCTTAAAGAATGCCGATAGAAAAAATATCCGCAATGGTTTCAAAAACTGGTAACATAAATCATTGATGGTTTAATATATCAATTCAGTTTATTGTTTATTATATTGATAATTTTTTTACAAATTTTCAGGTGTCTCAACATGCTGATAAAATTGATAAGCAACTGTGTATATTTAGTAACACACCATCCAAAATGGTTAAATCTTACAATGCATATGTGGTGAATGGTTTTAGATTTCATACACGTGCATATGGGGAATCAAAAAAAATAATGAATATTAGAGTTTTCTTGAGAGGATCGCATCATAGAGAAACTGAAGTTGACTTTTACGGTATGCTGGATGAAATTATTGAACTGTGTTATCTAGGGAAAAATTACATAACAATGTTTAAATATTGGTGTTTGGATACTGAGAGAGGCTTGCATGTTCATCTGATTCATAGAATCGTTGATATTAAATATAAAAGTCATCTTGTAGTAAATGAATTATTTTTATTCACTCAACAGGCACATAAAATATATTACGCAAAGTATTGTGTTACTTCTAGAGACCTGAGTGATTGGTGGAGCATAATAAAAATAAAATCTTGGGAAAATTAGTTTACTGAAACTGAATTTGGTTATGATGAAGTACAAGGAATTGAAATTTTTCAAGAGAGTACTCAAAATCCATCCTTTTCACAAAGATATATGAATATCGATGATGACACCCCACAATTAAGGGTCGATTGTGATAATGATGTTAATGATGTTACAAATGAATTTGAAATGGAAAGAGATGATGAAACTGAAACTCATATGGATATTGATGACGTCGATGATGAATATAAAGACATTTACATCGTCAGATATGAAGATGATGATGAAGGTGAACATTGACATAGTTAAATACTGGTTATAATCATAAATAATATATATCTATATATAATAGTTATTTTCAACTATCTGTTAACAACAATCATTTTGTGTTTTTGATGGAATCTAATCTATTTTTTGAGTTGGAGGAGGTTGGGCTACCTTTGGATGAGGAGGATTTGGGATCATCTGACCCTCAAGATATTGGTGGTTCAGGGGGTATGTGGAGGGGGTACGGTCTTTCTTGACTTATGATTCCTGGCCCTATCCCCAAGTGGCATCCACATCTTGGTTTCGGTCCATGAACGTGGAGGTATGATGACCTATGTATTTTAGTTAGATTTCATTAATTTATTTATATACTAATTGTTTGATTATTTGTTCTTTTTTCACATTTTTGCGCATGTAGTTGTTAGATAGGGGAGCGCTATCTTGCGCAATTATTTTTCTCAATCATGGATCACATAGGAACAGATTCTTGTTGATGTGCAGCTTGGAATGTTCAATTATTAGCTCATATGTAAATAAATAATATTTATTTAGAAATTTATTTCATTAATAACTTGATATTATAAATTATTTGTAGGGTTTATGGTATCCCATTGATGATAGCATGTGTGGATCTATCCACGAGGCATTTGAGGTGTCTATGCGTGATCGTTTCCATCAGTTTTTGCATAATTTGATATAGACGGCCATTAAGAAAGTAGGAGCGACAGTATTTGATGATTCATGTAGATCCCACCGACGAGATTACATTTCATCTCACATTTGGGATGGATTATGTTCACACCGGTTGAGTGGTGGATTTTAGAGGAGATATTCATTGGGCCGATAGAACTAGGGGAGATAGGAGGTGACACATCAAGCTGGTAGTTGAACATTCAGTATGCATAGAGAGCATCTAGTAAGTATCTTTTTTAAATGTTTTATATAACATTACATATAAACTATTTATTTTATATTCATATAGGTAGTCAAGCATCACGATATTATGGAGTATGAAATTTATCGAAGGGTGTACAGTGATCCAGCCACTGGAGAGATTAAAGGTGATTGTCAACGTCATATTGTGATCAGTATTATTTATTTTTCAGTTTGAAAAATAACTGCATATAATATTTTCACAATTTTAATTTCAAATTAAAATTGAATTATTCATATGAGGTCGCAACCTCTCAGACATAGACTGAGAGTCAGGCCAAGATGACTGATCAGGCTAGTGCCCACCATTTCAATGAGGCTGTATAGATGCAGGCGACTCAGTATGCCTTTGAGAAGGGTCGAGTAGTTGGTATCGTCTCTCATTTGACTCCTGGGACTTATTACGGTACTATTGTGATGTCAGCATACAGCTCGAGAGGAGCTCATAGAGAGGCATCATCTTCTAGCTCACAATATCAGGTGTAGTTGTGAGCTCAAACTGAGCTTATAGAGAGTTTACAGAAGCAATAGGAAGAGATGTGTCAGCAGTAGCAGCAGCAGCACAAGGAGGACATGCGTTGATGGAAGCAGTAGCAGCAGCAGTAGCACAAGGAGGACATGCGTCGATGGCAGCAGCAGCAGAAGTAGCACGAGGAGGACATGCGTCAATGGCAGTAGTAGTAGCACGATCAGATGGAGTATAAGTGACGTCTGACTTGTACTTTAGGGATGGATTTTCCTCCACCATCTTCTCCAGCTCCTTCAGCTCCTCTAGAAGACTATCCTCCCCCCAGTGATTTTTTGTTATGTTAAAAACATTTGAATTGAATATTTATTGTAATATGAACTATTTACAGTTTTTGTCATTTATATTGGTGTGAATATTGAATAATTTTTTTTATTTTTAATATTTTATTATTTTATTATTTATTATTAGTTTTATATTTTTTAATGTTTGTTTATTTTACTAATAATAATAATAATAATAATAATTTATAACTTTTTTATATTTTTTTGGGAATATTGAGAATTTTCATTTTTTTTATTTTTTTATTATTTTAATAATATTAATATTATTTTTTTCATTAATCATAATTTTATTATTATTTTTTATTTTATTAATTATTTGAAAATATTGAGAATTTTAATATTTTTTATTTTTTTTATTATTTTAATAATATTAATATTATTTTCTTTTTATTTTATTAAGTATTTGCGATGAGACCTTTTGCGATGGGGGGCCCATCGTAAATAGATTATATATATATATTTTAATTTTTTTGCAATGATTTGATTTACAATCACAATATCTTTTTTGCGATGGGCCCGTCACAATAGGTTTATAACATATAAGCTATTTGCGACAGGCTGGTGTCCCATCACGAAAGGTTCTTGTATATATAATTTATTTAATCGAACATCTATTTGTTATGAGCCCGCTTCCCATTTCCAGTAGTATTTTTTATGACGGGCCCGTCACAAAAAATACTAGTTGCGATGTCGTTTTCTGCAACAGACTATTTGCGACGGGACCCCGTCGCAAAACGCTGAAATTCCAGTAGTTTATGTTCCATGTTCCATGATTAGAGTGATGACATGATGGATCACTCACCATCCTGAGTGTTGTTTCATGATGTCTCACACTCTTCTTGGGATGTAGGGCATGTACCTTTTTTTTAAGCTTATAGGATCGTTAAACAGGTTATTGATGTTGGAGTTACGCCCCAGTCCATCCAGCACTAGTATTCCTGGTATATGACCACTTTCATCCACATGTACTTGGTTCATATAGGTGGATGAAATATATATATTTATATTATATATATACTACTATATATATAGTGACTATCAGACTTTTATTCTGGCAATGAGTCGAAGTAGGTAGAGTTTTCAGGTGTCTTACCAAAACCTAAGCAGCCTGGTTATTTATTTATTCTTCATTGTTAATTAATTAATATTGCATGCACACTATTTAGTTATGATCACTGCTTGGATTACATGAAAACACCATTGGTGGTGTCCTACTAATATTTATATCTCACACCCTATTATTTCTACCTTTGCTACCCGAAAAGAGTATATGATTGATCTTATTGATAAGGGAAAGAGGCCTACTACTGATCTATGATATACTTACCACTAGTTGGAGATTAGGAGTAGAGGATCAGGCATAGGATTGAGATGATTATGGAGCAGTTTTTATCCTTTTTTTTTCTTTTTGTACTATTTTATATCATGATTGTATCTGCCCATTTCCTTTTTGTATTACATCATTCCATTCATTCATGTATCAAACACATCCTTATATGATTTTGATGTTATTACCAGTTGTTCAGTTTTTTATTATCTTTTATTTCTTATTTATTCAATTATCTATTTACACTTCCATAGTTACTTATATGTTCTATTTGTTTATATATGATTTTTCTATTTTCTATTATTTATTATAACTTTTTTTTCATTATGAATAAAGGTTATATCTCCCTACAATACTACATTTACATCCTCACTTCTAGTCGGTAGCCTCTGGTGTACAGGGAGGCATGCTTGAGGCCATGTGACCCACCAGCTTGGGGCATGGGTTAAGTGGACATTGGTTCAGGATGTTAAAAAGTGGTATCAGAGCCTTTATTTTTTCCATTTTATTACTATTTGGGGATTATATAGGATATTAAGAGTTGATGGAATTTATAATTTTACCCTATTCTTCAACGTAGATAACCCATTTATGGGGGGAAACTCAAATTACCTTGGATAGGAATTTTTATTTCTTGATTCTACTTTTTAAAGTTGATATGACTTCACCATTGGGTGAAAAACTAGTGTTATGATGTTATTGATATTGGTGTTATTGAAACTATGATTTCTTTACTATGGCCTAATGAAATAAGGGATTTAAATTAGACCATGCATCGTCGTAGGTACAATATGAATAATACGTCATGCATCTTACCATGCCATGTTTAATTTTCAGCATTCATTACATGTTCATATTTTTTGTGCCTTGAATATGTATCAAATTATGCTAACACTTATTATAGGGATTGTAAAACATAATTGATACTTAAATTTCCTACCTTATCCTAATAGTGTTTTCCTTAATAGGTTAAATTGGACACCTTAAGCTGTCAATTATGGCATGTTGATCCATGGACCATTGGTCACATGGGTTAGAATGTGTTATGGTATGGGTTAAGTGGATTCCACATTTTTATTCATAAGGATTTTGAGCCCTTATGGATCAGATTATGGTAAAACACATGATTCAATAATTTTAAGTGATTTAAATGTTTAAACTGAAACAAATTTAAAATTAATATGACTTATAAATTGAGAATCTTCATCTTAGTTATGTTTGTATATATATATATATCTAAAATTGAGGATTAGACCTAAAATCGGCCTTAGTGGTTGGTAATGGGGTATCTCTTATATTCTCATGTCATGTTATGATCCCTTCTTCCATCTTGTACTAGATTATGGAGAAGTAAGAGAGGCATTATAGTTTATATATAAAGGTTTTATACCTATCATAATTTTATATCTACAATCTTATAAACTTATTAAATCCTTTATGAGGCGTTTTTTTGGAATTTTAGCATTATGTCGCCATGATGTCCTCCATTCACATGCCCTGAAGGTGGTGAAAATTATGATCCTAAGGTGGAGGCCTCTGAGATACCTATGATCCCTCCTAAAGTTCCACCTGTGGAACCTCTTCCTGTACCCGATATGGGCACTAAATCCCAGTTTTGAGAGGGATTTATTTGTATGATTTAGAATATGAAATATTTATGCTTGACCTTCCCTGAGTATGGAAGAGTTGACTTGTGAGTTTTAGTGGAAACATCCTCCAACATTCTGGGGTATAGCAGAACACATGTTGTAGAGTCTTGACTCAAAGAAATATTTTCTATATTTGATCATCTTAAGATGACTCCAGAGTGGAGGGTCAGGATAGCTACGTATACGCTTTATGATTCAGCTAAGAGGGAGTGGGATATTATCACCCATAAATATATTCATCATGACATGGTCTGGGAATATTTTAAGACCGTGTTATATGACTATATATTCTCCCAGACTTTGAGGGATGACATAGCTAGAGAATTCATGAACCTGTATCAAGGAAATCTGTCAGTTATAGAATAGTCTACTTGTTTCATAGAGCTGTAGCGATTCACTCCTAATCTATCCATTGATGATCTTATGATCATTAGTTAATTTGAGGATGGGATGGTTTACACCATTAGATAACAGGTCAATGTTTTCAGGTTGAATACTAGTTATAAAATGTTTAGCCAAACCCTTATTATAGAGAAGATCATGAGGTAAGATGATGGTGTGAGTCAGGGAGGTTCAGCACCTAGATATAGTGTTTCTTCTTTTGGGAGAAAGAGATGTTTCGAGGTTTATCAAGGAGGTATCACCTATCAGGATCCTCACACATATAGATTTTAGATATTTCACCAGTGGGGAAATCCAAAACATACAAATCCATAGTGTTTACAGAATCGAGTCAAGTGCATAGACTATCATAGGATGGTCTGTATCGAATGATTCTATAGGAATTTCCTGACAAGGCCTAGCGAGTAGGGATTTACACCAACTCCATGATCAAGGGATGTTCCCATAGGATCATTATAGGAAAGTATATGTAATACCACTGGCCTATCAATTCAATGTGGAAGTTGAGGTAGAGTCAATTGGAATTATGATTCATAGTTCCATCAATGCGGGCCTACTCAGGGTAGTCAGGCAGTGAACTGGGGCTATGGTACATGCTAGTTACATGTAATGCAGTCTATGCCTAAGGAGAAGAGAACCAGACTTTATACTATATGAGGTAATATTCTATTAGCCTCCACATTAGTGTAAGATTTACTTTACACAAGGGAATCTCACTCCTTTTTATCTGGGGAAATAAATGAGAATCTGGGCCTAGAGATAGAGCACTATTATGGCCTTATTATGATAGACACCCCGCTAGGTATCCATTCAGAGGGATTTCCCTATTATAGGGATTTTCCCCTTAATATAGGTGGTTACCTCTTTGTGTGGAATCTCTTCATCCTCGACATGGCATTCTTTGACATAATAATTAGGATGGACTGACTAGTTCCCTTTCGAGCCCATGTTGACTACTATTATAAGAGGATGAAATTTACATCACCAGAGGGTGTCAAGAATGTACATAATGGATAGTGGGAAGTCAATGTGACTAGAGATGGACTTGAGCAATAGAGTATGGGTAGTGTGACCAATTAGGTTGCTAGTCTTTTCATGGATGACCAGAGGTTATGATGTAACAACCCTAAATTCTATTAATGGAAATTCTCTTCTTATTTCATATAGCATAAATCACATAAAATCACATAAATAACACAAAACAAACTTTATAAATGTATAATGAATGAAATAAGAGTCATTTCTAGATGTTAAGGAATCTATACCAATGGAATATTAACTTGACCTTTGAAATAGTAATATGACCCTTATGAATAGTAAACTGACCAATAGAATAATAACCTCGCCTATGATAGTATAAATTAAATTTTGGTATCTTATAAATAAAAATATGATATATATATATATATATATATATATCTTGGAATATGTAAATATATGTTTTAGAAATGATAAATAATGTCTTGGTATTTTTATAAGTCATAAATCTTTAATTACAATTTTATGATTAATTTAATAATTCAAAAGAAAATTTATTTTCATAAAATATATTCATATATTAATATTTTTGTCTTATTATTATAAGATAATTTTATGAGACCTTAATTAATTTTTTGAAGTGTTATAAAATCAGTTATAATTTTAAACTCTGTATTTTTCATGTAAATAATGATTTTAATTAAAAATTAAATTTCTCATATTTAGAAAATTATTTTCATAAAATGGAGTTATTTTTTGAATTATATACATCAATAAATGGTTAGGGTTATTTTTTGGGATTTTTCTAAAAGAGTTGAATTTTTGGTAAATTGTGAAATATCGTAATTTACTTTATTTAATAAAAACGTGAACTATTGAGTCGTGGATGATGTATGGATGATGTAAGACAATAGTATCAAACTATACTTAATTATTTTAATATATTTAGTGATAATTATAAATCTATTCATATTCGTGATCCAAAATAATAAACTAATGAATGCAATAATAAAAAACGTCCCTCTCCTCCCCTATAAATACCACCCCTCGCCACCTCTTCTCCTCGCACCATTAAAGATTTATCCTTTACCAAATTTATACCAATAATATTCCCAATAAAGTCCCTCATGTCCAAGATTCTTTTATCCCAACAAAATACCAAAAAAAATCCCCCAAATGAGGTTCTCCAGGAGAATGATTCAATAGGTAAAATCCTCTTTCTTTTCTTTTAATTTCTTTTCATATTCTTTTATTTTATTATTATCTCATCACCTCTCTTAATCCTAGTGGAATGATAAATACAGTACCTTATATATAATGTAATTTTATTATTCTAATGTAATAATCCATCATCAATCCTTCTCTCCTCTCCCATTATTCTGAAAATGGAAAACGTCATTTATGAGGTGTTGATTTATTTCCTTCGAGGATGAAAAGTTTTCATTTTCCTTCAAATCCTTCAAATATGGTCATAAAAACATTATAATGGTTGAAAAATATTGTAAATTTTATTTTATAAATTTTTTAGGTTCTTGAACTAACATATATACATAATAAAAAATGTTAAAGAAACTAGATTGTTGTTATGATGAAAAACTGCCAAAAATAATCCAAATGATTGTCAGTAATATCTTATCTAATGATTCATACTCACCTCAAATAAAAAAATGACTTATAAAAAAATTAATATTATTTAATAACATTAATAACACATAATTTCAATTATGGAAAATTATTCTCATTTTATATAATCTTCCATACATGTATACAAGTAAACTGGTCATGAAAACCAAGGAAACGAGCATTCCTGAATGATGAAATTATAACTTATAACTCATCAAAAAGGCCCTTAATGAACTTAATATGTAACACCCCAAGGTTTTAAAAATAAATATATAATTCAATTCTATAATCTCACTATTAAACACAACTTTGGCTCTTCTATGTTTTGAATTTCGAAAAATGGTCATCTAGAGTTGTGTTCAGTAAGTCATTTGGAGTCTGATAGAACAAACTTGATTTTTAGTGAATAGTAACATACCCTTATGAATAGTAATATGACCCTTATGAATAGTAAATAATATTATTATTTTATTTTCTTAAGGCAATAAGATAATGAGATCTTAGTTAATTTTTCAAAGTCACATAAAACTAATTGCACTTCAAGATTGTTATTTTTTGAATTAACTATGACCTTATTTAAAAATTAAATTAATAATATTTAGAAAATTATTTTTGAAAAATGGATTTCACTTTTTAATTATACACATCGAAAAATGGTAGGGATGAATTTTTGGGATTTTTCTAAAATACATGAATTTTTCATGAATAGTAAAAATACAGTTTTGAGTATTCAGTAGTTTAATAACATCATAATGACGTAATAATTAAATATAAAAGTATGTTCGACTTTTGTATAGTAACTTATGACATGATGTGTCCCAAGTGGCTTAAACCATGGGCAAATACCATGGGAAATCCCATGTTTTGGAAAAAACCACTAATGAGGTGTCCCTTTGAAATTATTAAAAAAATTACCTCTCTTTTTCTAAAAAAACACACACTCATCCATTCGTTTTCTTTTGTTCCAAATCCCTCATCCTCAAAGATCTGGTGATTTTACCTCTCTAGGAGTCCTCCAAAGGTGTCCCTAAGCCCCCAAGGTCCCATCCTTCAAGATCTAGGAGTCATTCTACAAGGTAAGGTAATCCTTCATTCTCTTCTTTAAGTCGACGCTTCTTTTATGTTATCTATTTGAAATTCCTTTCTCATATATTGAGGTTTGATTTTATTCATTATTCTTACTATCCTTTTGATTTCAATATGATGAGATGCCCTTTTGTTCTCATCATTTTATTTTATGAAATTTCATTATTCTTATTGTCCTTTTGATTTCAATATAATGAGATACCCTTTTGTTCTCATCATTTTATTTTATGAAATTTTAAGTGATGTCGTTAGGCTGCCGAATTTTCATAAGGGATCTTTTAACTTTTCTTTTCTTTTCAAGTTCATCTCTTTTATTTTTCTCTCCTCACCTCCTCTATCCGAATGATCATGATAACTCCAGTGAAATATATATATACTGGATTTATGTAATGTGAATGGAAGACCCATCATAAATATTCTTACTCCCTCCCTTTTATTTTTATAAATGAAATCAACGTCCATAAGGTTCCAATTTATAGCCTTCGTGGACAACAAAGTTTCGTTCTTCAAATTATTCTTCATTACTAGTCATGAAACCATATTTATGGTTGAACCAGAAAATAATATATGTATTATAACATAATTAATATTCAAGAACCAGAATATGTACATATAATTAAGTTATATGACAAAACTAGTTCATAATAATCCAAATACCGCCAAATAATCAAAGTGGTTCTCATCTAATGATTCATCCTAATTCCATATAACCAAATTATATAAATGACCATTACCAATTATTTATGTTAATAAATAATATATAATTCTAATCCTATAGATTTATAAACATTCCACATGAACTCCATTACTTAAAAACAAGTGAACCTATTATGAAAATAAAGAAAATGAACACCCCAGAACAACGAAATTCAATATAATAACTTAGAAATAAGGGTATAAATGAACTAAACATAATTATGATAAACTAAATACATGTCTAATAGGTTTTTAAATAAGTTATTAATAAGTATAATTTCATATTCTAGGAGCTTAAGTTCGAGATAAGAACACGTTTGGAGTTAAGGTAAGGGTTTTTCACTCGAACTTCCATTTTCATTCGGGTTACTTTCATTGTATAATTACCTCAATGAAATTCTTATGTATTGTTATGTACTAATAATATATTCTGTGTGAGTATAATATATATGTTTACAAACTATAACCCTTCCTTATTTTATGGATATTTACACGTTTTAATAGTAACTTTCAAAATTTTTTCCAAAATAGAAGCTTGATTCAAGGGAATTTCTCCAATTCATATCTATTTACAAGGGACCTATAAAATATGTTTTTGGAAACCATTATCTTTCTAAAAGTAATCATTTTATTATGAAAATACTATCTTACTTCACTTCTAGTTTTATACAAAGATTTTCCAAAAGAACACTTCTTTTCAAAATAAAAGAGTATTTATCTCAAAATTGCTTAATGATTTTATACGAGTATTTTCGTTCAATTCTCCTATTGATTCCATGGTATTATTGGGTTTAATAATTTATGAAGTCATATACCATATTTTATTTAATGTTTTATGACTAAATTTATTGTGTATGATATATCCTAAAACCATTCATCATATTATTCTGAATGGTTAGCATTTATGTTCAATAATTGGTGAAAGTTAGTTACATTTCATATGATAGTTTCAATATGAATGTATATGTTGTTTATGTTGATCCCTGCTCATATGAGGAATACATTGGACTTATTATGTGACGGGTGGGGCCCGCTATATCCCCTCGATGCATCGGTAGGTCTCATGATACAAACTATGGTCTTGGCACGAGGCCTTGAGAAAATGATTATTTAATGGTCCTTGCACGAGGCTTGGACAATATGGTTATGATGTACGGAATATGCACTTACCTCATTATGATGCTAGTATTTGAAGTTCACGTGGCTATTAGACTAGTAGAATACCCATGATTATGTTTTATTATGGAATTATTTATTCAGCTCATATTTCTGCCATAATGTGTTCAAGTTCATTATTAAAGGCATGTGTTTTCAATTATTAACCATGTCTAATGTTTATATTAACATCCGCTGTATTGCTTACTCTTACTGAGCATTTGAGATCACCCCTTTCTTATGTTTTATTTTCTCAGAACATGAGGAAGTAATTTATGAATGACGTGCAAGCATAATCTAGGATACGTAATGTTTCTAGTGGAATAAAATAGAGTTTTGTTTCCCTTCATGTTGTAATGATAAACTTATGTATGTGACCTATTTCCAATAATACTAAACTACTCGGTCTTTAGGGATTCGTATTCCTTGTATGTATTCCAACATAATCAAATAAGGCACCGGATCTGGGCAACTGGGGTCGGGTCTTTACAGTTGGTACCAGAGGAAGATTAGTAGAATACTTGGAAACTAGATTTAGAAAACGTAGAATTATAGAAGAGTCCCTAAGTTAGTCTTTGAGGAAATACATACAATAACGTCCTGGTATTTTGGTAAGGAATAGATTATGTGGATATTTCAAGCAATAAATCAATGTCTGGATACGAGCAGGTAGAGGCGGCTCTGTCACAGATATATCTATGGGTAAAACCTGAAAAAACCACTTTGAGATATACTCGAACGGGAACTGGTGCACGACAACGGGCCTTGCTGCACTCTTGGTTACGACACTCCTGGGGGATATGCTTAGGATAATTCACATTTTCTTTACAAGACATTATGAAGGATTGAGATTGTAGAGACCCAAAGCTTGACGTACATGAACAGTACATTACTTTTGCGGAATACTTAATACATAACAAAAACCAAAACTCAAGGATCGTAATAGTTTAGTGTCTTTGGAAACTCAGAATATAATCTTTTAATCTTGGTGAAAGATCTTCAAAAACTCCCATAAAGATCTTCCCCTTTTGTTTTCTTACCTAAAACCTTTCTTGAAATCATGGGGAAAAGAAAACATATAAAAGGTGAGCTCAAATTCTCAGTAAGGGTAAGCATGGAGAAAATAAAACAAACCATATACCATTGAACTTAAAAACATGAACATAATGTTTAAACATCAAAATCTTGAGCAAAGACATAAATCTTGGAAGTACATAAGGCATATATCATAATGGATCATAAATCATGATAAAATAGAATGGGAATAAAGCATGTAATTGTGGAAACCATTAAGCACATGTTATGATTTCTATAGTAGCCAAGGCATTACTGCCATGACCATCTTAGTGGACAAAGTCCCTTTCTGAATCGAGTTCACTCCTCGTTTCAGTCCTGTAACACTGAACCAGATTAAATTACCGTTCCAGCCATGTCTATATCATGAGATATAAATCTTTACCCAATTCATTGGAGGGAGATATAGGTCCCACCCATCTCATAATGAAATCATTCTTAATTTTTTCACAACATAAATATAAACCATTCATCATAACCCAAAGAATAAAAATGGGTTTCATAAACATCATCCCATCATAACATAATCCATATAAAACTAATGGATATCATTTCATCATAAGAAAAATGAAACCATATAAATCATAGAGACATTATACTTGAAACATACACATATGAAATAATGTCATCTTAGATGGAAAATATATTTGATAAAACACTTGAAATGAATTCTCGAGGAAAATATCCTTTCTTCTTCAAAATCATTTTCTTTTCAAAAAATGCCATGAAATTTTAAAAGAAAAGGGTTTTTTTGAAAATAATAATGCAATATTTTAGAAAAAGCTTCATGAAAATGAGGTGTTATGAAACCGTAAAAATCCGTTCACGCCGTATAAGTTAAAAATAACATTCTCCTCATACTTTTTTCAGAAAAGTCAAAAAGTACCTCGTATGGTAAACAAAAGAAAGATTCCTTCCATACGATGTGGTAAAAGTAAAAAGAAGGGTAATAATGACTTTAAAAATACATGGAAAAAAATTAAACATTTTTTGAAAACATTTTTAGAACATATGGACATGGATAATAAACATAACCCCTTTAAATACTTACATATAAGCAATCTCGAATAAAATGAGATTTTCAAAATTATCCCTTACCTTAGGTCCAATATGCTTCGTATGTATCCAAAACTTCTGTATAATGATTTAAATAATTTCATTGAATTATTATAGAATCATATTCATTGTTATGATATCATATATGGTTCACTTATGACTTTATATTACCCGTTCTTTTGTAAATTCATGTTAAAGTAGCGTTTTGGGTAAAATCTTTTCATTTATCGTCCGAGTTTTGACTTGTAATTATTAATATGATTACTTAGATCCTGATTACATAAATCCAGAATATAAAACATGATTTATAAAATATATATTCAAAATATACATAATAGATCGATAAAGGGAACGAAATACACCGTTCATGGAGACGGTAGGCCGTACGTACGCATGAACGTTGTTTTCGTTTCCTTATTGAATTAAATGGAATTAAGTAAATGAAACATATATGTTCATAAATAGAGTTTCATTATTATGTAATATCTTTCATTATTATTTATTATATATTCTTTATAATCATACTTGAATGGTTAATCATGCAAAATGAATCTCATCGCGTTCGTGGAGACGGTAGTCTGTACGTACGCACGAATGATGATATCATTCCCATGATCATGGAATTGTATTGAAGTGTTTTTATAATATTTCAGAATAATTATCACTTTAAAATAATTATATATAGTTATTTATTTACACCATTATACCCATCAAATTATGTGGTGGTGGAAAACAGATTACACCACGGCGTGGAGACGGTATTCCGTACGTACGCACATGCGGTGATTTCATTTTTCGTATGATGGATAGAAGGTGAAATAAGGTTTTTTCATATGTATAATAACATATCAGTATATGAGTTATACTTATTTTATTACTTCATAATGAAACAACTAAATAATAATAAGAAGAAATAAATTTGAAATAATCGGTAACGGGTATTACCTCTTCTTCGACACGCCTCTTTGAAACATCCTCTTAGGGCACTAAGATTGATCTTTGAAGAAGACCAGGACCTCTATAATATTTCTAGGGAATTTGAGAAGGAAAATGGGCAGGTTTTTTCCAATCTTGAAGGCTCAAATTTGTGTAAAGATGAGAGGGAGGAGGTTCCCTTTTATAAGGGAGGAGAGGGGCACCTTTGGAATTATAAGAAATATTAATTTATAATAAATCTAACCCCACTTTAAAACCTACAAAAATGACTCATATTCTAATTTTAGATGAGATAGGGTTTTAATATCATCAACAAATAAAATTTAGACATGTAGGTAATTTATTTTAAACATTATCAACTTGATTTATCCTTATTTAATCTATTAAATTTTATTTGTGATAATAAGATTCTAAATTTTAAATTGTTATAAATAATTACTTATGTGCTGTGAATTATCCATAATTAGATAATTTATAACATTGGAGACTATATAAATTTTAATTTATAATTTTTAAATATTTTTGTGATTTTTAAACAATTTAATAATATGTTATTTTTATAAAATAAGAATAGTGTCAATTTTGACACTATTCATTTATTTGAATTTAAATAAAATCCACACAGAGGATATATTCGAACTAAAATATTTAATAGGTTCCTAACATGTCATAGTAATCTAAAAAATTAGTGGAGAACATTAAATAGTTCATATAATATTTATTTTACTATTTGTAGAACCATTTATTTGATATTTCTCTTAATAAAATAATTACTACAACATTTTTGTATAATTATTACATATACTTATTTGTTTCATAAAAATTAAAAATAAAATACTAGGATGAATATAAATATTATATATTTTATAATAATACATTTAGTTGGATTTAACTTCTAAAACACCCAAATTTTAAAATGTTATATTTATTGAATTATGAAGGTGACAACTTTGACATCATATAAAATAAAATAATATAAGTATCATAATCACTTTTATAAGACTCCAAATGGTCATATATTAGGTCATTGGATTCTTATGGTGTATATATACACTAAAAATAAGTTTTGGTCATGTTTTTGAGCCCTTAAATATGTATTACTATTTCAATAAAAACAATATTATTGATTTTTTTACTAAATTAATAATTTCTGCATCATTAATGTATAAGCTAATAAGGTAATTAAATAACTCTTAAAAATTAAAAATAAATTACAATGATAAATAAAAACATTTTATCTTTTAAATTAGTATTTATAACTGAATTTATATTCTGTATATCCTTATATTAAAAATACTTTAATTATTAAAGTTTGAGTGAGACATATTTCACTTTCCTTTAAATAAAATAAACTAAAGGTCTTAATCACCTCCAAGTGGGTTCTAATGGATTCCATTTCGACCCAAATATGACTTAGGACGAAATATAATCATCCAATTGTATCAAGACAAGTGTTAGGGTAATTTTATAATATTATATTTACCCTTAATTACCCGATTTACCTTTTTCTATGGTAAATAAAATTTACCGTAGTTACTATTCATAATGCCCAAAAATAAAAAAGTAGTATATTAATATAATTTGGACCCACTGATTCCAAATATGGAATCCATTTTTTCAAATTAAATACACAGAATTTTCAGAAATTAAATTAAAATTAATCTCGTTGTCGAAAGAAAATGGGTTTTTGTTTAAAACATTGCAAAAGATTGAATTGATTTAACCTACGAATTCAATGTAAAATCAATGATAATGACATAAATTATATTAAATGGTAAAAATATATTCTATTTATACTTTAAAACCATTCAATATTATAATTTAACCACATAAATTATTACAATGAAAAAAGTTGTTTTTAATTAAAATATAGCATGTTTTTACTATTCATTAAAATATGAAAGTTATCAGAATAATATGAAAATTTTATCCAAAGTAAATTTTAATATCCTGATTCCAAATAAGAATTTTATTTTGTCAAATTGAACTTATAAATATGTCAAAAACTAGATTTAAAGTGCATGAGCCATCAAAAGGCGGCAAAAATGCATTTTTTGAAAAATACTTATTTTACCCAAAAAAATTATTTTATTCTTATACCATGTTCTAGAAAATGTGTAAGATGAATAAAAATGTTATAAAATTAAAAATTTATTTAATGATATTGATAACGGCTAGTTCTTGATAATATTATAACCATATATCGTTGTTTAGTGAAACCCGGTATTGCGTACAACACACGCTATCGAAGAAGGTCTCGATTGCGTGTAATGCAAGCTAAGTCAGGGTTGCGTGTAGTACAAGACTCCTTTGTTGTTTTTTATAACATAATCCAACCATACTTCATTTATACATTGAATATATATATATATATACACACTCAATGTTGCGTAGAATAACTACTATCAACCGAACTTGAAATTGTGTGTAACACGATCCAAGAACAGTGTTGCATATACTGCAAGATAATACGGTGTTGTGTATAGTACAAGATAATTTTGGTGTAGCGTAAAACACAAGACATCAACGAAATTAAAAGAATATTTTTCATAAAATATCAGGGTGTTACATTCTACCCCCCTTAAAATTAATTTCTCCCTCGAAATTCGTCAGGGTTATAAATGGTTTACTACTTGAATGTTTCTTTAATAGAAACCCACATCGTAAAAATGAATAATAAAATTTAACATTAAAAACTAAAGTATGAAACGTAACGGTTACCCAAATTAACTAATCATTGGGTTTCCACATAGGATAAAATAGGTGAAAATATGGATATGGAAGAGAAATCTAACCATGATGATCTAAAGTACCATCTGATTCATCGTATATGAGGACACTAGGACAACATTTTTGGTTTTCAAGATCATTTCCCGAAAGTTGAATAATTTGAATTAGAAGAAATAATTACTTGATTTTGGTACAATCTCACTGTTGTTTGTGCCTTGAACAATTTCCACTTTATCTCTTAAAGAAATGAAGTTGAATTTGTCTTCCGTGAAGTGTTAGCAGATCATGTGATAGAATGACAGGTCATTCCATCTATCTCAAAACATAAGGTTAGAAAACGTTATATACATAAGTCTATCTATGGTGAGATTAATTGTATATGGTTCCAAAAATGGACATATACTTCATCTATCATACTGTTTAATAAAATAAAACAAGTTTCTACTAACCAGGGACTTCATGTAGGCCAGTGGTAGGCGATAAAGTCCTGTCGTACTTCGGTTGTGGGTTCTATTCTCTCAAGCTTGTCCAACACGACGGGTTGTCTCCCATCCTGCAGGTTTTCCTTTTTCTAAAGCAATACTATTATAACAAAAAGATCTAGCCTTAAACAATACTATTTGATGTCCAACATAATCCATTCCAGTCTTTAGACTTATCCAAAATACATCTGTCCAATCTCATATTACAAAGAAAATTATTACTAGAAATGTCATTAACCAAGCATGTGAATACCATCATTTATCCCCATATATCATAAGATATGTCTTGTTGGTAACATTCCAAACATTTGAAGGCCTTAATCATGTATTCTCTTGAAAATTTAATACCCATTGAACCATAGTGAAAACTTGAATGTAGTTAAAAGTTAACACTTTCCACATACCAAAATCCCAAAAATTCTATATACTCAAACCATGATATCACTTAGTTCTTATATCAATCATGATCTCATTAATACTATCAAACATATCATTTTATCCTTATCCATTCATTATGCGCATATCATCTTCTTTCCAAAAATATCTGAATAACCTTTCATGGTTACCAGTACTATCATATACTTTCAAATACTTTAGGAATAACAATAGTGTAACAATCCTTAGATGATTCTTTATTCCATAGTACCATAAATTATTATTGATAAACATACAATCATTCCACTAACTTCTTAAACCACTGACTGAGCTTCATCATTTCTTTCAACTCATATTTCATTTGTAGTATCTTCATCATCATCCACATAAATACTACCCATATGACCATGCTGATTCTCTTCATGGGATTTTACCTTAGGGCATTGGTTTTCATAATGCCCTACATTCCACATTTAAAACATCTAATCATTGTAGATGTCGTAGCAATACCATTATCCTTCTCCATGGTGTTAACTGAACCTTTTCCTTTGCACTTACTGGCTTTGTGTCCTTCTATTCCGCACCCAAAGCATCTTCCAGATCCTTTGAAACATTCTCCTTGATGTATCTTCCCACATTATTTACATGAGAGAAATTGAACTTTCTTTCCTCTATGATCATCATGAAAATCCATCTTTCTCTTATTAGATGAGTCGGGAAACTTACCAAAGTTGAGATTATTGATCATATTATGAGATTGCTGATTAGGCATAATAACGATTTTTGGACTTCCAAATCCCATTTCATTTAGTTGCTCATGAATAATATCATTCCATTGTCCATCATATCCACCAATATCGTGAATCTTCCTGTTTCCAGCCATTTTCTAAAACCCAAAAAGAATTGTGTAAGAGGCAAAAATCATGCAAGGGAAAACAACATAATAAAGGGGTAGTACCATCAATATCTAACATATTAGGTTAAATTCGAAGATCGTTACTGTAATTATAGGACTATAACCTATACGTATACTTATCCTTAGGGACATCCCTAGACATACCTTAGAAATATTTCTAGGGATTTCACTAAAGTTTTTGCATCCTAGTTTCCAAAGGCTAACTAAACCTTTCCTCTGATACCAACTGTAGAGACCCAAAGCTTGATGTGCATGGATAGTACATTAATTTTGCAGAATACTTAATACATAACAAAAACCAAAACTCAAGGATCGTAATAGTTTATTGTCTTTGGAAACTCGGAATATAATCTTCTAATCTTGGTGAAAGATCTTCAACAACTCCCATAAAGATCTTCCACTTTTGTTTTCTTACCTAAAACCTTTCTTGAAATCCAGGGGAAAAGAAAACATATAAAGGGTAAGATCAAATTCTCAGTAAGGGTAAGCATGGAGAAAATAAAACAAACCATATACCATTGAACTTAAAAACATGAACATAATGTTTAAACATCAAAATCTTGAGCAAAGACATAAATCTTAGAAGTACGTAAGGAATATATCATAATGAATCCTCAATCATGATAAAATAGCATGGGAATAAAGCATGTAATTGTGGAAACCATTAAGCACATGTTATGATTTTCATAGTAGCCAAGGCATTACTATCATGACCATCTTAGTGGACAAAGTCCCTTTCTGAATCGAGTTCACTCCTCGTTTCAATCCTGTAATACTGAACCGGATTAACTTACCATTACAGCCATGTCTATATCATGAGAT
Source organism: Viscum album (assembly GCA_963277665.1). Classification (NCBI taxonomy): domain Eukaryota; kingdom Viridiplantae; phylum Streptophyta; class Magnoliopsida; order Santalales; family Viscaceae; genus Viscum; species Viscum album. The sequence goes on along the minus strand of OY728156.1, from coordinate 69,564,881 downwards.
ATAAATCTTCACCCAATGCATTGGAGGGAGATATAGTTCCCACCCATATCATAATGAAATCATTATTACTTGTTCCACAACATAAACATAAACCATTCATCATAACCCAAAAGAATAAAAACGGGTTTCATAAACATCATCCCATCATAACATAATCCATATAAAACTAATGGATATCATTTCATCATAAGAAAAATGAAACCATATAAATCATAGAGACATTATACTTGAAACATACACATATGAAATAATGTCATCTTAAATGGAAAATATATTTGATAAAACACTTGAAATGAATTCTTGAGGAAAATATCCTTTCTTCTTTAAAATCATTTTCTTTTCACAAAATGCCATGAAATTTTAAAAGAAAGGGGTTTTGTTGAAAATAATAATGCAATATTGTAGAGTAATATTCATGAAAATGAGGCTTTATGAAACCGTAAAAATCCATTCACTTCGTATAAGTTAAAAAAAACATTCTCCTCGTACTTTTTTTGAAAAAGTCAAAAAGTACCTCGTATGGTAAACAAAAGAAATATTCCTTCCATAAGATGTGGTAAAAGTAAAAAGAAGGGTAATAATGATTTTAAACATAAATGGAAGAAAATTAAACATTTTATTAAAATATTTTGAGAACATATGGACATGGATAATAAACATAACCCCATTAAATACATACGTATAAGCAATCTCGAATAAAATGAGATTTGCAAAATTATCCCTTACCTTAGGTCTGATATGATTCGTATGTATCCAAACCTCCTGTATAATGATTTAAATAATGTAATTGAATTATTAAATAATCATATTAAATTTTATGATATCATATATGGTTCACTTATGACTTTATATTACCCGTTCTTTTGTAAATTCATGTTAAAGTAGCGTTTTGGGTAAAATCGTTTCATTTATCATCCGAGTTTTGACTTGTAATTATTAATATGATTACTTAGATCCTGATTACATAACTAAAGAATATAAAACATGATTTATATAATATATATTCATAATATACATAATATATCGATAAAGGGAATGAAATACACCGTTCATGGAGACGGTAGGTCGTACGTACGCATGAACGCTATTTTTGTTTCCTTATTGAATTAAATGGAATTAAGTAAATGAAACATATATGTTCATAAATACAGTATCATTATTATGTAATATTTTTCATTATTATTTATTATATATACTTTATAATCATACTTGAATGGTTAATCATGGAAAATGAATCTCATCGCGTTCGTGGAGACGGTAGTCCGTATGTACGCACGAACGATGATATCATTCCCATGATCATGGAATTGTATTGAAGTGTTTGTATAATATTTAAGAATCGTTATCACTTTATAATAATCATATATAGTTATTTATTTACACCATTATACCTATCCAAGTAAGGTGGTGGTGGAAAATAGATTACACCACGACATGGAGACGGTATTTCGTACGTACGCACGCGTGGTGATTTCATTTTCTGTAGGATAGATAGAAGGTGAAATAGGGTTGTTTCATAAATATAATGACATATAAGTATATGAGTGATACTTATGTTATTACTTCATAATTAAAAAACTAAATAAGAAGAATAATAAGAAGAAATAAATTTTAAATAATCGGTAACGGGTATTACCTCTTCTTCGACACACCTCTTTAAAACCTCCTCTTAGGGCACTAAGATTGGTCTTTGAAGAAGACCAGGACATCTAGAATATTTATAGGGAAGTTGATAAGGGAAATGGGTAGGTTTTTTTCAAGCTTGAAGGCTCAAAGTTGTGTAAATATGAGAGGGAGGAGGTGCCCTTTTATAAGGGAGGAGAGGGGCACCTTTGGAATTATAAGAAAAATTAATTTATAATAAATCTAACCCCACTTAAAAACCTCCAAAAATGACTCATATTAGAATATTAGATGATATATGGTTGTAATATTATAAGAAAATAAAATTTATAAATGTAGGGAATTTATTTTAAACATTATCAACTTGATTTATCCTTATTTAATCTATTAAATTTTATTTGTGATAATAAGATTCTAAATTTTAAATTGTTATAAATAATTACTTATGTGTTGTGAATTATCCATAATTAGATAATTTATGACATTGGAGACTATATAAATTTAAATTTATAATTTTTAAATATTTTTCTGATTTTTAAACAATTTAATAATATGTTATTTTTATAAAATAAGAATAGTGTCAATTTTGACACTATTCATTTATTTGAATTTAAATAAAATAAAAAAAGAGGATATATTCAAAATAAAATATTTAATAGGTTCCTAACATGTCATAGTAATCTAAAAAATTAGTGTATCACATTAAATAGTTCATATAATATTTATTTTACAATTTTTAGAACCATTTATTTGATATTTCTCTTAATAAAATAATTACTACAATATTTTTTGTATAATTATTAAATATACTTATATGTTGTATAAAAATTTAAAATAAAATACTAGGATAAAGATAAATCTTATATATTTCATAAGAATACATTTAGTCAGATTTATCTTCTAAAACACCCAAATTTTTAAATGTTATATTTATTAAATTATGAAGGTGACAACTTTGACATCATATAAAATAAAATAATATAAGTGTCATAATCACTTTTATAAGACTCCAAACGGTCATATATTCGGTCATTGGATTATTATTGTGTATATATACACTACCAATAAGTTTTGGTCAGGTAAGTGAGCCATTTAATATGTATTACTATTTCAATAAAAACAATATTATTGATTTTTTTACTAAATAAATAATTTCTGCATCATTAATGTATAAACTAATAAGGTAATTAAATAACTATTAAAAATTAGAAATAAATTACCATGATAAAGAAAAAAAATTTAGCTTTCAAATTATTATTTATAACCTAATTTATATTTTGTATATCTATATATTAAAAATAATTTAATTATTAAAGTTTGAGTGAGACATATTTTACTTTCCTTTGAATAAAATAAACTAAAGGTCTTAATCACCTCCAAGTGGGTTATAATGGATTCCATTTCGACTCATATATGACTTAGGACGAAATATAATCATCCAATTGTATCAAGACAATTGTTAGGGTAATTTTATAATATTATATTTACACTTAATTACCCGATTTACCTTTTTCTATGGTAAATAAAATTTACCGTAATTACTATTCATAATGCCCAAAAATAAAAAGGTAGTCTATTAATATAATTTGGACCCAATTATTACAAATATGGAATCCATTTTTTCAAATTCAATACACAGAAGTTGCCGAAATTAAATTAAAATTAATCCCATTGTCGAAAGAAAATGGGTTTTTGTTTAAAACATTGCAAAAGATTGAATTGATTTAACCTACGAATTCAATGTAAAATCAATGATAATGACATACATTATATTAAATGGTAAAAATATATTCTATTTATAATTTAAAAATATTCAATATTATAATTTGACCACATAAATTATTACGATGAAAAAAGTTGTTTTTAATTAAAATATAGCGTGTTTTTACTATTCATTGAAATATGAAAGTTATCAGAATAATATGAAAATTTTATCCAAAGTAAATTTTAATATCCTGATTCCAAAGAAGAATTTTATTTTATCAAATTGAACTTATAAACATATCAAAAACTAGATTTAAATTGGGTGCTCCATCAAAAGGCGGCAAAAATGCATTTTTTGAAAAAAACTTATTTTACCTGAAAATTTTATTTTATTCTTATACCATGTTCTAGAAAATTTTTAAGATGAATAATAATGTTATAAAATTAAAATTTTAGTTAATACTATTCATAACGGCTAGTTCGTGATAATATTATAACCATATATCATTGTTTAGTGAAACCTGGTATTGCGTACAACACACGCTATCGAAGAAGGCCACGATTGTGTGTAATGCAAGCCAAGTCAAGGTTGCGTGTAGTGAAAGACTCCTTTGTTGTTTCGTATAACAGAATACAACCATATTTTATTTATACATTGAATATATATATATATATACACTCAATGTTGCGTATAATAACTTCTATCAAACGAATTTGAAATTGTGTGTAACACGGTCCAAGAATAGTGTTGTATATACTGCAAGATAATATGGTGTTGCGTATAGTACAAGCTAATTTTTGTGTAGCGTACAACACAAGACATCAACAAAATTAAAAGAATATTTTTCATAAAATCTCTGGGTGTTACAGAAATGTTAAATATTCCTCAAAGAAACCATTTTTGTTAATATGGGATTAGCCATGCGTAGGATCTCAATTTTTCTGAGTATTTTTAAGTTAAGATTATACATTATGATTTATAACCCAATCTAGTGTATTCCATTATCTAGAGATGCTTCCCAGTGGACGGAATGGAAATCGCATGAATGCACGTTTCCCTTATAGGGATTTTCCTCCGATGCAAGATAATGATGTTGGCTCTGGTGCTGTGAATGGTGTTGAGAAACTCATAACTATACTGGGACAACTTACTCAGGTTATGAATAATAACCTTACCCGTATGGAGCATCCGGATCCACCACGAGGAGGACGCATGATAGATCGCTTTATGCGACAATAACCTCCATCATTCAACGGGACTACAAACCTGTTTGTAGCGGAGTAGTGGATATGTTCCCTTGAGAAGATATTTCTCGCTTTGGGATGTAATGAAAGAGAGAAGGTTATCATGGTTGTATATCATTTATCAGGAGATGCAGATTAGTGGTGGTCATTAATCCAAAACACAAAGGAGGAGGAATAGATAGAAGATATGGAATGGAGGGATTTAAAGGAAATCTTCTTAGAAAAATATTTCCCTCATGAGCAGCGAGCATATACGGAGAGACAATTCTTGAATTTGAGGCAGAAGGAAGATGAGAATGTTTCAAGGTACGAAGCTAACTTCACAAGATTAGCAAGACATGTTGTAGACTATATACGAAATCCAAGGAGAAAAATTGATCGATTCTTTGATAGCCTAAAGCCATTCCTCCAACGGGCACTGGTCTCCCAAAGTTTTTCATCATATGAGGATATAATTTCATGTGCCATCAAGATAGAAAAAGAATTCTATAAGTCTTATGACTTTAAGGGAAATCAAGAAAAGAAGAGAGCTACTGAAAACCCTGGGAAAGGAAATAAGGAAACGGGGAAGAAGGGAAGAGTTGAGTTTCCACCATGTAACAATTTTGGAAAGAAACACCCTGGTGCATGCTTAAAAGGAAAAGGTGTATGCTACAAATGTGGTCAGAAAGGCTATCTTGCTGGTGATTTCAAAGGGAAGAATGAAGCCAATGATGTTCAATGCTATAGTTGTTGGGAGATGGGACACTATGCTAATGATTGTCCAAAACGTCAAGGAAATATGCAATAGATAAGGCCAAGGGATCAGGGACAAGCTTATGCAATCACAACTACAGAGGTTGAAGTTCCTAATGATGTGGTGGCAGGTACTTTAATTGTTTCCTCAAGTTTAGCCAATGCTTTATTTGATTCTGGATCATCACATTGTTTCATATCTTCCCAGCTTTCTAAGAAAATTAGATATTCCCAATTTGATTTAACAAGGGAGTTGTTAGTCAAAACTCCTAAGAGAAGTATTATTTCTACAAAGTTCTGTGAATCAGTTCCAATTAGGGCATATAAATGTTCTTTATCTGCTTATCTCATCGTCATACCCATGATTGAATTTGATATAATCCTCAGTATGGATTGGCTTTCAGACCATGATGCAAAGATTTATTATAAGAAGAAGAAGGTTACTATTTTTGATGACGATGATAAAGAACACCTTATCTTTAGATCAGGATTGTCACCACCTAATTCTTATCTAGATCCACCCCCAATAGCTCAACTAAATTCAATTATTGGGGATGAAGAGAATGAAATAACTGTGGGTGAGGAAAGTAATTTTCAAATAGAGGATGTACCTATTGTGATAGAATATGTTTATGTGTTTCTAGAAGATTTACCTAGACATCCTCCAGAATAAGAAATTGAGTTTTCCATTGATTTAATTCATGGTTCAAAGCCCATATCGAAGACCCCTTATAGAATGGCCACTGTGGAATTAGTGGAACTAAAGAAACAACTAGAGGAATTGAGTAATAAGGGATTTATTCGACCTAGTGTTTCTCCATGGGGATCCCCTGTCCTTTTTGTTAAGAAAAAAGATGGATTTATGAGGTTATGTATCGACTACAGGGAGATCAATGCTATAACAATAAAGAACAAGTATCCCCTACCTCGCATTGATAATTTATTTGACCAAATACATGGAGCTCAATACTTTTCAAAGATTTAACTTCGATCTGGATATCATCAGTTGAGTGTGAAGAAGGAAGATATTCTGAAAATAGCGTTTCGAACCAGGTACGATCATTACGAGTTTACAGTAATGCCTTTTGGATTGACTAATGTGCTCTCTGTCTTCATGAATCTAATGAACAGAGTTTGCAAGGAATACCTCGATGACTTTGTAGTGGTATTTGTTGATGATATCTTGGTATACTCCAAAAGCTACGAAGATCATGAAAATCACTTGCACATTATCCTGAAGACTCTTAGAAGACATGAATTATATGGGAAGTTTATCAAGTGTCAATTTTGGCTTCAGAAGATTTCTTTTCTTGGCCATATTGTCTCTAAGGATGGAATCCTAGTTGATCCTACAAAGACAAAGGCAATTCAAGATTGGCCCATTCCAACAAACATAACTGAGGTACGCAGTTTTATTGTCTTATCAGGTTATTATCGGCGTTTCATGCTAAATTTTGTCAGACTGGATAACCCGCTAACAAAGCTCACACATAAAGGGGTTAAATTTGTTTGGAAAAAAGATTGTGAAGAATGTTTCAAAGAACTGAAGAGAAGATTATTCAATGCTCTTATATTGACTCTACCATCGGGGAGTGATGGGTTTGTTATTTATAGTGATGATTCAAAGAAAGGACTTGGTTGTGTCCTTATGCAAAATTATAGGGTTATTGTTTATGCATCATGATAGTTAAAAATTCATGAGAAAAACTATCATACTCATGATCTTGAGTTAGCTGTTGTAATCTTTTCTTTGAAGATATGGAGACATTATCTCTCTGGTGAAAAATGTGAGATTTATACTGATCATAAGAGTTTGAATTATATTTTCTCATAGAAAGAACTCAACATGAGGGAAAGGAGATGGCTTGAACTACTCAAGTATTATGATTTCACGATACACTACCACCCGGGGAAGGAAAATAAGGTGGAAGATGCCTTGAGAATAAAGGATCATGGAGTTTTGAGCAAGATGATAGTTAAAAGGGGTCCTATTTTCATGGATCTAGTAAAGATGGATATGGGAATAACCATGGAAGGTGAAACATCAATGCTTTTTTAAATGGTTTCCAAACCATATTTACTAGAAAGGATAAAAAGTTCTCAGGCTAATGATGAGGAGTTTCAAAAGAATATTAAAGCTGTGAATGATGGGAGATTGAGTGACTTTGTTTATGAAGATGGAATTTTGAAATTTGGTAAGAGACTTTTTGTTCCCGGTATACCTGATCTAAAAAGGTAATTTTTGGATGATGCTCATAGTTCCAATTTCTCTATACACCCTGATAGCACTAAGATGTATAGATATTTTAAGGAACATTTTTTGTGGGACAACATGAAGAGGGAGATTGCTAATTTTGTGTCACGATGTATGGTTTGTCAACAAGTGAAAGCTGGAAGGCAACAGCCTGGAGGAGTATTGCAACCTCTTCCCATACCTGAGTGGAAATGGGATAATATCACGATGGACTTTGTCATGGGACTACCAAAGACTCCTAGAAGGAACGATGCAATATGGGTCATTGTTGATCGTCTTACCAAGTCATCACATTTTCTTGCTATAAGAGAAGATCTACCACTTGAAAGTCTAGAAAGACTATATATTAATGAAGTTGTGAGACTTCATGGAGTACCCTTATAGATTGTTTCTGATCGTGATCCATGTTTTACATCAAGATTCTAGAAAAGTCTTCAGAAGGCCCTAGATACTGATCTTCGTTTGAGAACTTCCTACCACCCACAAACTGATGGACAATCAGAATGGACTATTCAAACATTGGAAGACATGTTGATGTCTTGCTCACTTGATTTTCAAGGCATGTGGGATCAGTATTTACCTCTCATAGAATTTTCCTACAATAATAGCTTCCATTCAAGTATTCAGATGGCACCCTATGAAGCATTATATGGGAGGAGATATTGTACACCAACTTGCTGGGATGATGTTGGTGAAAGAAAGCTCATGGGCCCAGAAATTTTTTAAGAAACAATGGAGAAGGTGAATATTATCCAGAACCATATCAAAATAGCTCAAAGTAGGCAAAAGAGCTATACTGATAATCGAAGGAAGGATTTGTAATTTCAAGAAGGTGATCACGTTTTCTTAAAGGTATCTCCATGGAAGGGTATTATACGATTCGGTAAGAAGGGAAAATTAATTCCCAGGTACATCAGACCTTTTCAAATTCTGGACCGAATTGGAGCTGTAGCTTACCGTTTGGCAATGCCTTCAAGTCTCTCCAAGGTTTACATGTGTTCCATGTGTCAATGTTAAGAAAGTACATGCCAGACCCAACACATGTACTCACTTATGAAGAAGTGGAAATTGAGCCCGATCATTCTTACTATGAAGAGCCTATCAACATTCTTGATACTAGAGAACAAGTATTGAGAAATTGGACGACTCATCTGGTGAAGGTTCTATGGAGGAACCATAAGATGGAGGAAGCAACATGGGAGCCTGAGGAGCTTATGTTAAAGACATACCCGAATCTTTTTAGGTAATATTCTATAAATTTTGAGGACAAAATTTTTATAAGGAGGGGAGAATGTAACACTCCAAGGTTTTGAAAATAAATATAGAATTAAATTTTATAATATAACCATTAAACCCAACTTTTCCTCTTCTATGTTTTGAATTTCGAAAAATGGTCATCTAGAGTTGTGTTCAGTAAGTCATTTGGAGTCTGATAGAACAAACTTGATTTTTAGTTAATAGTAACATACCCTTATGAATATTAATATGAATAGTAATATTACCCTTATGAATAGTAAAAAATAATATTATTTTATTTTCTTAAGGCAATAACATAATGAGATCTTAATTAATTTTTCAATGTCACATAAAACTAATTGCACTTCAAGATTGTTCTTTTTCGAATTAACTATGACCTTATTTAAATTTTAAATTAATAATATTTAGAAAATTATTTTTGAAAAAATGGATTTCACTTTTTAATTCTACACGTCGAAAAATGTTAGGGGTGAATTTTTGCTATTTTTCTAAAATACACGAATTTTTCATGGATAGTAAAAATACAGTTTTGGGTATTCGGTAGTTTAATGACATCATAATGATGTAATAATTAAATATAAAAGTATGGTTGACTTGTGTATAGTAAATTATGACATGAGGTGTCCCAAGTGGCTTAAACCATGGGAAAATACCATGGTCAAGCCCATGGTTTGGCAAAAACCACTAATGAGGTGTCCCTTTGAAATTATTAAAAAATTACCTCTCTTTTTCTATAAATACCCACTCATCCATTCGTTTTATTTCATTCCAAATCCCTCATCCACGAAGATCTGGTGGTTTTACCTCTCTATGAGTCCTTCCAAGGTGTCCCTAATCCCCCAAGGTCTCATACTTCAAGATCTAGGAGTCATTCTACAAGGTAAAGGAATCCTTCATTCTCTTCTTTAAGTCGACACTTCTTTTATGTTATCTATTTGAAATTCCTTTCTCATATATTGAGGTTTGATTTTATTAATTCTTATTAATGCCCTTTTTATTTAAATATGATGATATACTATTTTTTCTCATCATTTTATTTTATGAAATTTTAAGTGACGTTGTTAGGTTGTCGAATTTTCATAAGGGATCTTTTAACTTTTCTTTTATTTTCAAGTTCATCTCTTTTATTTTTCTCTCCTCACCTCCTCTGTCCGAATGATCATGATAACTCCAGTAACATATATATAATATATTTATGTCATGTTAATGGAATACCCATCATAAATATTCTTACTCCTTCCCTTTTATTTTTATAAACGAAATCAACATCCATGAGGTTCCAATTTATAGCCTTCATGGATGACGAAGTTTTGTTCTTCAATTTCTTCTTCATTACTGGTCATGAAACCATATTTATGGTTGAACCAGACTATAATATATGTATTATAACATAATTAATATTCAATAACTAGAATATTCACATATAATTAAGTTATATGACAAAACTAGTTCATAATAATCCAAATACCGCCAAATAATCGAAGTGGTTCTCATCTAATGATTCATCCTCATTCCATATAACCAAATGATAGAAATGACCATTAACAATTCTTTATGTTCATAAATAATATATAATTCCAATCATGGAGATTTATAACCATTCCACATGAACTCCATTACTTAAAAACAAGTGAACTGATTATGAAAATAAAGAAAATGAACACCCCGGAACAACGAAATTCAATATAATAACTTAGAAATAAGGGTTTAAATGAACGAAACAGAATTATGATAAACTAAATAAATGTCTAATAGGTTATTAGATAATTTATTAATAAGTATAATTTCAAATTCCAGTAGCTTAAGTTCGATAGAAGAACACGTTTGGAGTTAAGGTAAGGGTTTTTCACCCGAACTTCCATTTTCATTCGGGTTACTTTCATTGTCTAATTACCTCAATGAAATTCGTATTTATTGTTATATACTCATAATATATTTTATTTTAGTATCATATATATGTTTACAATGTAAAGACCCGTAAAATTCAAGGGAAATTTTTTCTTAATTTTCTTTGGAATTTTACAAGAGCGCGGTTTCTGACGGCACCTGATTCCGAGGCCCGGAGTGCCCGGAATTAATTTCCGAAGTTTGGCTCGGGTACGTTCAGTGAACGAACGAGCGGGAATTTCTAACTTTTGATCTGGTGCTCGGAATTGAAATCTGAGGTCACCGATGAACTCGCAACGCCGATATTCGCTTAAGGAGACATTTTCCGAAGTTGCGTTTAATGCGGGACGAAAGTTAGTTTTTGGGAGAATTATAAAAAGTTGAATAAAAATTGTGGAACACTTTTTATTTTACTTTTGTTGGTTAACTTCTCTCAAAGGAATTTAGGGGTGGGAACCACACCCACTTAACCTCCCTTTCGAGGATTAAGTGTGGTGGGACCCACACGAACCTAAACCTTCCATCTTCTCTCAAACTCCCTTTAACCCCTCTTTAAATGACATGACAAATTGTTATTTAATTTTGGAGTTATCTTATTTGAATTTCAAACCTTTGAAATTCAATTTGTTAAGTTTGTGAATAAAATAATCTCTTAGCTTATTTTATTTGGTTAGAATTGTTTAGCCATCTTGAGAGCTTTTGGGTTCTTCTCCTTCTTCTTCAAACTTTGACGAAGAACGCTCAAGCTTTGACGAAGAACGCTCAAGCTCCGACGAAGAACGCCGCTCCTCTCTTCTTCGTCTTCCGTGTCAACGAAAGGGGAACACCGCTTCCTCCTTGGACTTCCTTCGTCGGCATAAGAAGATTCGCCAACGACGTACTTCTTCGGACGTACCTCTTCGTCATCGGATTTGACGAACGACTACCGCGACGTCAGACCTCCGCAACGTTGTCTTCCGTGAGTCGTTGACAATCTTCGAACTTGAACCCAAGGTAGGGGTTGTTGTTAATTGTTTATTTATTTATCCTTGTTCGTGGTTCTAGCATGACTAACGTGAGAATTTTAAATATGTGTTATTGATTAACGTGAGGGGTCCGGACCGCATGAACACGGCCGAACCCCCTCCATTGTTCTTGATGATTTATCTTGCGGTTGAAACAAGATGGCGTGGTGCCGTTGCACCACGCGGATATTCGCATGTTTATTTTGTGTGGCGCCGTCGCGCTGCGCCGTGGAAGGATCATCAAGAATGCGACGCCGTCGCGCAGCGTTGAAGGGAATCAAAGGCGCGGCGGAGGGGCGCGGCGGAGGGGCGCGGCGGAGGGGCGCGGCGGAGGGGCGCGGTGCCGTCGCACCGCGCCGGACGACGAACACCGCGGCCGGTTCCGGGCCGCGGCGGGACGAGAAGACCGGCGGCCGGGCCGCCGGTGTCGGAAACCGGAAGGGGACCGACTTTCCGGTCCCGTTGGAGAAAAACCGGCCGGCCAGGTGGCCGGCCGGAAGGTCAAAGACCGGGGGAATAAATTCCCCTGGTCAACTCTCTAAACCCCCCCCCCCCCATTTATGAGGGGGGCCGGTTTCTTTGAGGGGGGCAGGCGGCCCCTCGGTTCCCTCAAGCAGGCCCCCCACGAGGGGGGGCCGGTTCTCCAAAATGGCGCGGCTAAAAGCCGCGCCGCCATGCTGGAAGCGGGGGCTTAGCCCCCCGCGCGTGACCCCAGCGGCGCCAGGCCGCGCCGCCGCCGGCCCGGCCGCGCCGGACCGCGCCGCCTCGGACCCCCCGTTTTCGTGTCGTCTTCGGTCTTTTGGTCATAACTTGATCCACGGATCTCCGATCGATGAACCGTCTGCGGCAACGCGATCCTTAGATCGAGACGGTCGTTTAGGTATATTGCACTTCGGGTTTCGGAATACTTTGAGTTCGGCCGGGTTGGTTCGTACACGAAACCAACCGGGCCCTTATAGCGGAAACGCTCATATCTTGAGCTACGGACGTTCGATTGACGTGCCGTCGTCTTTTTTGAGTTCCTCTTAGTGAGACGGATCTTTTGGCATACTCCGCCCGAGGTTTGGACGCAGGTGGAGTACGGTCGGGTTGGTTTTGCCTTAAAAACCAACCGGGCCCCGGGGACGGAAATGCCAATAACTCTCAGACCGGGCGTCCGATCGACGCGCCGTCTGTTGTGTTGAGTTCCTGTTGACGATATGGAACTTCTGGATACATCAACTCTGGACTTTATGACTGTTGATGTATCAGCCTCTCGGCTCATGGAGCGGATCCTCCTGTACGAGCTTGCTGTGTGCGGGAACCCTAGTGCTGGCTGCAACTGTTACTGTGACTGCTACTGCTACTGCTACTGCTACTGTGACTGCGACGACGACAGTTCAGAGATCCTGTGTGGATTCGACGACGACGACTACAGCACTCAGCGATTCTACGTGGATCAGTGCTACAGGTCCTGTGTGGGCCCGATCCTGTGTGGGTCCGATCCTGTGTGGGTCCTTGCGCTCAGCGGTCCTGTGTGAACCAGCGCCTACAGGTCCTATGTGGGCCCGATCCTGTGTGGGTCTTTTGCGGGGGTTAGTTACCTATCGATCCTTCGTGGGTCCGACGACTTAGATGGATCAGGGATCATCTTTATCGTCTTTCGAAGAAGTATACCTGTGTGAGCTGAATCCTATTGCTTTCCGGTGTGGATTGTGTTGTGTTATCCTGTGTGGATTACGTTTTTCTTTCCTGTGTGGAATACGTTTACTTTCCTGTGTGGACTGAGTTGTACTTGGGCTCGGAGGTTGGAGCGTATTTGAAATTGATGACTTAGGTATATGTATGGGCATATACCTAAGAAGTGTCGGTTGTTACTTCGTGATTGTACCTTTCTTCGTGGTTTATCCTTTGTGGATTTGAGAGACCTTCAGGGGTCTCGGGGTCCCTACTGAGTATCTTATACTCACCCCTGCACGGGCTTTGCCCGCACTACGTTGTGTTGGCTGCAGACGACGGACAGCATTGATCTTAGCTGAGGCTTGCAGAGTAGGACGGTACCTGGAGGTGGACCACTGGGCGGGACGTGCTCGGAGCGGACGGCGGGACCCGTGGAGCAGTGGAGCTATCTGTACCCACCCTTCAGGTGGGATTTCCAGTGGACATCTCGGTGTAGCGGCTTTTACTTTTCAGTTGTTGTTTTCCCTTTCGTGTTGTACTTTACTTTCAGTTTGGGTTTGTATACTGGCCCATTTACTTTTCCGCACTTTCAGTTCTACTCTGCTTTTTCTTAGTGTTTACTTTCTGCTTGCTTACTCTGTGGTGTTTGTTTACTTTACAAAGGCAATGCCTTCCCTTTTTACCGGGATTTACGCCTTGGTGCTAGTCGCCAGCCCCTGGCCTATGGAAGGCGGGCTTGGGGTAGTCACGGAACGGACCCCGAGGGAGGGTCGTGACAAATTGTTATCAGAGGAGTTCGGTTCTACCGCGAACTCTGATCTTTTCTATGTGAAGCAATAATGTTTAGCGTATTGAGTGTGGTTATCAGTCCAGGGAGTCCAGTGTTGGTGCGGCGGCCGACGTATCCGTACACCAGGACCCTGACTTCTGATTTCCGACTTAATACACGAAAACATTGATTGTGTGTGTGTTTCAAAGTTTTCTTTGTGATTACTTATATCAGCTCACCAGGTATACTGTTCTGACCGTGGCGCACCTGTTTCCTTTTCAGGATGGCCCCACGACGGCAGCCAGCTAGGGTTTCGAGAGTCGAGTGTGACGACAGCCCACCGAGCGATGAGGCTTCGGTGCAGGTCCCTTTGTCAGCAGTGGCACCGGCGGTAGCACTACCCGCCGAGCCCCCGATGCTTCCAGCGCCAGCCGCTGACGATGCACGTCGCCTCAGCGCACTGCATGAGTTTCAGCGCCAGCGACCACCCAGGTTTCGCGGGGAGACGGATCCCCAGGCAGCTGAGGACTGGCTGGAGGCAGTAGTACGTGTGTTTAGGCTAGTGAGGACACCAGCAGACCTCATGGTGATCCTCACTGCGAGCCTACTACACGCAGCAGCAGGACGATGGTGGAGATTGATGCTCCAGGTGCACGATGGGGCATCTCTTCTATGTACGGACTTTGAGAGCCTCTTCCGCTCGGAGTTCGTCCTAGCCACCCTTCGTGCGGTGCGTATCCAGGAGCTTCTTCAGCTGCGGCAGGGCAGCATGACGGTCGCTCAGTACTCGGCGAGATTTACTGATCTCTCGCGCTACTCGACCGACATGGTACGGGACCCATTCTTCCGGGCCCGGACCTTCGAGCAGGGTTTGAGACACGAGATCAGGGCATCGCTGATCTCCCTCATCATACCGACTCAGACAGGAGTACTGGAGCGGGCCCTTCTAATCGAGAGCTTCCTTGCTGAGTCTACACCAGCGCAGCGACCCACCGCAGGGCGGCACGTGGCAGAGTCATCTGCAGAAGGCAGTCGACGGATGACTCAGGGGTCCAGGCAGTCCAGACCTTCGGGCAGACGACCTCAGGACACTGGCTCAGCAGTGCGGAGCACACAGCGCGGAGGTAGTCTTTTGAGAGGCAGACAGTGCTACTCGTGCGGCGGGCAGGTCCACATGGCTCGTGACTGCCCGACCCGCCATGCCGAGGAGCAGCTGACAGTTGAGGGACCACCGAGGCAGAGGCAGAGGGTCGACCGTGGCGGTCCGCAGGGAGGAGGCGGACGAGGCAGAGGAGCTGGCCGAGAAGCAGGTGGTGGGAGACGCTTTGAGGCTCTGCCACCACCACAACCAGGAGGTCCACCCCGACCACAGGGAGCTGGCGGGCAGAGACAGGCACAACTCCAGGAAGCAGAGGCCTACGATCACGGTGCACCCGAGATGATTCGAGGTACTATCTGTGTCTATTCCACCCTTGCTGCAGTTCTTATAGACACAGGAGTGAGTCACTCTTTCATAGCCGCTGCCCTTGTTCGGAGCTCGGAGATTCCGACAGAGCCGTTGGCTCGATCCTTACGGCTAGAGACTCCTACGGGAGCAGACTCGACGATTACGCACTGGTTCCGGCAGTGTGAGCTTACTCTAGGAGGCGATAGCTTCGGCTGGAATCTTCTTGTAGCAGCATCGAGTCCTTACGACGTCATCTTGGGCATGGATTGGCTATCTACGGTCCATGCACAGATTGACTGTTTTAGGCGCAAGGTGCGATGTGTACGCACCGACGGGAGAAGGTTCACCTTCACCGGTGAGAAGGGAGCCTTAGCAGCACAGGATGGACTTCCGCGGAGGAGAGGACAGCCCATCACTCATCAGATGGCTAGCCTCATCCTTGGAGTAGTTGACGTGCGGAGTCCTGGTTTTCCTGCAGTGGTGGATCAGTTTGCGGACGTTTTTCCCGACGACGTCCCAGGGCTACCTCCTCGCAGAGAGGTAGACTTTTATATTGACTTGTACCCCGGGACATCCCCGATATCCACTCCAGCATATCGGATTGCCCCCACCGAGCTTCGAGAGCTACGGGTACAGTTGGAGGACTTGCAGGGCAAGGGGTTCATCCGACCCAGTGTTTCACCCTGGGCTTCCCCGATATTGTTCGCCAAGAAGGCGGACGGGAGCTTGTGACTTTGTGTTGACTATCGTCGCCTGAACCAGGTGACAGTGAGGAACAAGTATCCGCTACCGAGGATTGATGACCTCTTTGATCAGATCAAGGGAGCACGGTGGTTCTGGAAGATAGACCTCAGGTCAGGCTATCATCAGCTCAGAGTCAGAGACGAGGATGTGAAGAAGACGACCTTCAGATGTCGGTATGGCCACTATGAGTTCTTGGTTATGCCTTTCGGTGTAACCAATGCTCCAGCAGTGTTCATGGCTCTCATGAACAGGATCTTTCAGCCATACCTCGATCGGTTTGTTGTGGTTTTCATCGACGACATTCTGATTTACTCTACGACTGAGGAGGAGCACGCCTATCACTTGCGAGTTATACTAGACACACTCCGAGAGCACCAGCTTTATGGTAAGCTCTCAAAGTGCCAGTTCTGGATACGTGAGGTCCACTTCTTGGGACACGTTATCTCTAAGGCGGGAGTTGCAGTGGATCCTCTGAAGATCGAGGTTGTGTTAGCATGGGAGCCACCCAGGAGTGTGACTGAGGTTCGGAGTTTCTTGGGACTAGCTGGATACTATCGGAGATTCGTGCCAGACTTCTCTAGAGTTGCGGCACCACTCACAGCTTTGACGAAGAAGGAAAAACCCTTTGTGTGGTCAGACAGATGTCATCAGAGCTTCCAGGAGCTGAGACAGAGATTGAACAGCGCACCTATCTTGAGGTTGCCTGAGGAGGGAGTAGGGTACGTAGTCTACTGCGATGCATCAGGGAACGGACTCGGATGTGTTCTAATGCAGGAGCGGACAGTGATCGCCTATGGATCACGTCATTTGAGGCCGCATGAGCAGAACTACGCTACCCATGACCTGGAGTTAGCAGCATTGGTCTTCGCTCTGAAGACATGGCGACACTACCTGATGGGCGAGGGCTTTATAGTCTTTTCCGATCATCAGAGTCTCAGGTATATCTTCTCGCAGAAGGACCTGAACCTGAGACAGCGGCGATGGCTCGAGTTCCTCCAGGACTATGACTTTGAGATAGTCTATACTCCTGGGAAGGGGAACGTAGTAGCCGATGCCCTCAGCAGGAGGACGGGCATTCAGCTACTTGAGGAGGCGACGGAGCAGCTAGCCTCTTTACAGATATCCTTCGTGGATAGAGATGGAGCAGTCTTCCTCCAGTCTCTCACAGTCACCCCTCCACTACTGCAGCGGGTTAGAGAGGCACAGCGTGAGGACGCTGACTGTGAGACACGGCGTGAACAGATATCCTCAGGACAGGCACCTGATGGTTTCTCCCTTGGAGCAGAGCACGACATCCTTTTCAGAGGACGTACCATGGTACCAGTCGCTTTGCGAGAGGAAGTGCTGAGAGAGTTTCACACTTCTCCTTTGGCAGTACATCCTGGAGTGACGAAGATGTACCAGGACCTCAGACGACAGAACTGGTGGCCGGGCATGAAGAAGGCAGTGGCAGAGTTCGTTTCTCGATGCCTCACCTGTCAGCAGGTGAAGGCAGAGCATCAGGTACCAGCAGGCTTGGTACAACCCTTGGAGGTTCCGGAGTGGAAGTGGGACGGCATATCTATGGACTTCGTGACTGGACTTCCACACACTTCCAGAGGTCACGACTCCATCTGGGTGATTGTTGACCGACTCATCAAGTCGGCACACTTCTTACCCATCCGAGAGCAGGGCTTAGTGGAGAGCTTGGGACGTCTCTACGTTCAGGAGATTGTGCGGCTTCACGGTGTGCCATCATCTATCATCTCCGATCGAGATGCTCGCTTTACTTCCCGGCTTTGGAAGGGGTTACAGGAGGCGTTCGGGATGCAGCTACGTCTGAGCACAGCCTTTCACCCTCAGACAGATGGTCAGACAGAGAGGACCATTCAGAATCTCAAGGACATGCTCCGCGCATGTGTCCTCGACTTTGGTCGTAGTTGGGAGGACCACCTACCCTTGGTGGAGTTTGCGTACAACAACAGCTACCACTCCACCATCGGGATGGCACCGTACGAGGCATTGTACGGCCGACCTTGTAGATCTCCTTTGTGCTGGACAGACCCTGGGGAGTCAGCACTTGTGGGACCGGAGATGGTCCAGGCCACGACAGAGAAGGTCCAGGTCATCCAGGAGCGGATGAGGACAGCACAGAGCCGGAAGAAGTCATACGCTGATAGGAGGCGGAGGCCACTAGAGTTCGAGGATGGCGACCACGTCTTCTTTCGGGTCTCACCTCGACGTGGTATTCAGAGATTTGGCCGAGGCGGCAAGTTATCTTCGCGCTTCATCGGACCCTTCCAGGTCCTCAGCAGGGTTGGCGAGGTGGCTTATCGCCTGGCTCTGCCACCTCAGTTGCACCGGGTGCACGACGTCTTCCACGTGTCTCAGCTGAGGAGATACGTGCACGACCCGATGCACATCATTGACAATGGGGAGATTGATGTTGACGATGGGGAGACTTTTACGGAGGTCCCGGTGGAGATAGAGGATCGACAGTAGCGGGTCCTACATGGGCGATCGATTCCTCTTGTGCGCATCAGATGGAAGCATGAGAATCTCCAGGAGAGCACATGGGAGCGGGAGGCTCAGATGCGTGCTCAGTACCCTCATTTGTTTCCCTAGTTTTTGATGTATCTTTACGGGGACGTAAAGCCCTGAGGTGGGAGTAATGTAAAGACCCGTAAAATTCAAGGGAAATTTTTTCTTAATTTTCTTTGGAATTTTACAAGAGCGCGGTTTCTGACGGCACCTGATTCTGAGGCCCGGAGTGCCCGGAATTAATTTCCGAAGTTTGGCTCGGGTACGTTCAGTGAACGAACGAGCGGGAATTTCTAACTTTTGATCCGGTTCTCGGAATTGAAATCCGAGGGCACCGATGAACTCGCAACGCCGATATTCGCTTAAGCAGACCTTTTCCGAAGTTGCGTTTAATGCGGGACGAAAGTTAATTTTTGGGAGAATTATAAAAAGTTGAATAAAAATTGTGGAACACTTTTTATTTTACTTTTGTTGGTTAACTTCTCTCAAAGGAAGTTAGGGGTGGGACTCACACCCACTTAACCTCCCTTGAGAGGATTAAGTGTGGTGGGACCCACACGAACCTAAACCTTCCATCTTCTCTCAAACTCCCTTTAACCCCTCTTTAAATGACATGACAAATTGTTATTTAATTTTGGAGTTATCTTATTTGAATTTCAAACCTTTGAAATTCAATTTGTTAAGTTTGTGAATAAAATAATCTCTTAGCTTATTTTATTTGGTTAGAATTGTTTAGCCATCTTGAGAGCTTTTGGGTTCTTCTCCTTCTTCTTCAAACTTTGACGAAGAACGCTCAAGCTTTGACGAAGAACGCTCAAGCTCCGACGAAGAACGCCGCTCCTCTCTTCTTCGTCTTCCGTGTCAACGAAAGGGGAACACCGCTTCCTCCTCGGACTTCCTTCGTCGGCATACGAAGATTCGCCAACGACGTACCTCTTCGGACGTACCTCTTCGTCATCGGATTTGACGAACGACTACCGTGACGTCAGACCTCCGCGACGCTGTCTTCCGCGAGTCGTTGACAATCTTTGAACTTGAACCCAAGGTAGGGGTTGTTGTTAATTGTTTATTTATTTATCCTTGTTCTTGGTTCTAGCATGACTAACGTGAGAATTTTAAATATGAGTTATTGATTAACGTGAGGGGGCCGGACCGCATGAACACGGCCGAACCCCCTCCCTTGTTCTTGATGATTTATCTTGCGGTTGAAACAAGATGGCGTGGTGCCGTTGCACCACGTGGATATTCGCACGTTTATTTTGTGCGGCGCCGTCGCGCCGCGCCGTGGAAGGATCATCAAGAATGCGACACCGTCGCGCCGCGTTGAAGGGAATCAAAGGCGCGGCGGAGGGGCGCGGTGCCGTCGCACCGCGCCGGACGACGAACACCGCGGCCGGTTCCGGGCCGCGGCGGGACGAGAAGACCGGCGGCCGGGCCGCCGGCGTCGGAAACCGGAAGGGGACCGGCTTGCCGGTCCCGTTGGAGAAAAACCGGCCGGCCAGGTGGCCGGACGGAAGGTCAAAGACCGGGGGAATAAATTCCCCCGGTCAACTCTCTAAACCCCCCCCCCCATTTATGAGGGGGGGGCGGTTTCTTTGAGGGGGGTAGGCGGCCCCCCGGTTCCCTCAAGAAGGCCCCCCACGAGGGGGGGCCGGTTCTCCAAAATGGCGCGGCTAAAAGCCGAGCCGCCATGCTGGAAGCGGGGGCTTAGCCACCCGCGCGTGACCCCAGCGGCGCCAGGCCGCGCCGCCGCCGGCCGCGCCGCGCCGCCGCGCCGGACCGCGCCGCCGCGCCGGACCGCGCCACCGCGCCGGTCCGCCGCCGGCCGGGCCGGGTCGGACCCGGGTCGGGTCGACCCGGTTCGGGCTGACCCAGGGGGGGTCGGGCCGGGTCGGCCCGGACCCGGACCCCCCGTTTTTGTGTCGTCTTCGGTCTTTTGGCCATAACTTGAGCCACGGACCTCCGATCGACGAACCGTCTGCGGCAACGCAATCCTTAGATTGAGACGGTCGTTTTGGTATATCACCCTCAGGGTTTCGGAATACTTTTAGTTCGGCCGGGTTGGTTCGTACACGAAACCAACCGGGCCCTCGGAGCGGAAACGCTCATATCTTGAGCTACGGACGTCCGATTGACGTGCCGTCAGCTTTGTTGAGTTCCTCTTAGTGAGACGGATCTTTTGGAATACTCCGTCCGAGGTTTGGATGCAGGTGGAGTACGGTCAGGTTGGTTTTGCCTTAAAACCCAACCGGGCCCCGGGGACGGAAATGCCAATAACTCTCAGACCGGGCGTCCGATCGACGCGCCGTCTGTTGCGTTGAGTTCCTGTTGACGATACGGAACTTCTGGATACATCAACTCTGGACTTTGTGACAGTTGATGTATCAGCCTCTCGGCTCGTGGAGCGGATCCTCCTGTACGAGATTGCTGTGTGCGGGAACCCTAGTGCTGGCTGCGACTGTTACTGTGACTGCTACTGCTACTGCTACTACTACTGTGACTGCGATGACGACAGTTCAGAGATCCTGTGTGGATTCGACGACGACGACTACAGCACTCAGCGATTCTACGTGGATCAGTGCTACAGGTCCTGTGTGGGCCCGATCCTGTGTGGGTCCTTGCGCTCAGCGGTCCTGTGTGAACCAGCGCCTACAGGTCCTATGTGGGCCCGATCCTGTGTGGGTCTTTTGCGGGGGTTAGTTACCTATCGATCCTTCATGGGTCCGACGACTTAGATGGATCAGAGATCATCTTTATCGTCTTTCGAAGAAGTATACCTGTGTGAGCTGAATCCTGTTGCTTTCCTGTGTGGATTGTGTTGTGCTATCCTGTGTGGATTACGTTTTGCTTTCCTGTGTGGAATACGTTTACTTTCCTGTGTGGACTGAGTTGTACTTGGGCTCGGAGGTTGGAGCGTATTTGAAATTGATGACTTAGGTATATGTATGGGCATATACCTAAGCAGTGTCGGTTGTTACTTCGTGATTGTACCTTTCTTCGGGGTTTATCCTTTGTGGATTTGAGAGACCTTCAGGGGTCTCGGGGTCCCTACTGAGTAGCTTATACTCACCCCTGCACGGGCTTTGCCCGCACTATGTTGTGTTGGTTGCAGACGACGGACAGCGTTGATCTTAGCTGAGGCTTGCAGCGTAGGACGGTACCTGGAGGTAGACCACTGGGCGGGACGTGCTCGGAGCGGACGGCGGGACCCGTGGAGCAGTGGAGCTATCTGTACCCACCCTTCAGGTGGGATTTCCAGTGGACAGCTCGGTGTAGCGGCTTTTACTTTTCAGTTGATGTTTTCCCTTTCGAGTTGTACTTTACTTTCAGTTTGGGTTTGTATACTGGCCCATTTACTTTTCCGCACTTTCATTTGTACTCTGCTTTTGATTAGTGTTTACTTTTCGCTTGCTTACTCTGTGGTGTTTGTTTACTTTACAAAGGCAATGTCTTCCCTTTTTACCGGGATTTACGCCTTGGTGCTAGTCGCCAGCCCCTGGCCTATGGAAGGCGGGCTTGGGGTAGTCACGGCACGGACCCCGAGGGCGGGTCGTGACATACAAACCATAACCCTTCCTTATTTTATGGATAGTTACACGTTTTAAAAGGAAATTTCAAAATTGTTTCCAAAATAGAAGCCTGATTCAAGGGAATTTCTCCAATTCATATCTATTTACAAGGGCACTCTATAATCTGTTTTTTGAAACCATTATCTTTCTAAAAATACTCATTTTATTATGAAAATAGTATCTTACTTCATTTCTGGTTTTATACAAAGATTTTCCAAAAGTACTCTTCTTTTCAAAATAAAAGAGTATTTATCTCAAAATTGCTTAATGATTTTATAAGAGTATTTTCGTTCAATGCTCCTATTGATTCCATGGTATTATTGGGTTTAATCATTTATGAAGTCATATAACATATTTTATTTAATGTTTTATGACTAACTTTATTGTGGATGATCTATCCTAAAACCATTCATCATATTATTCCAAATGGTTAGCGTTTATGTTCAATAATTGGTGAAAGTTAGTTACATTTCATATGATAGTTTCAATATGAATGTATATGTTGTTTATGTTGATCCCCGCTCATATGAGGGATGAATTGGACTTATTATGTGATGGGTGGGGCCCGCTATAGCCCCTTGATGCATCAGTAGGTCTCATGAGACAAACTATGGTCTTGGAACGAGGCCTTGACAAAATGATTATTTAAAGCACGAGGCTTGGATGGTATGGTTATGATGTCCGACGTATGAACTTTCCTAATTATGATGATAGTATTTGAAGTTCATGTGGATATTCGACCAGTAGAATACCCATGATTATGTTTTATTATGGCATTATTTATTCAGCTCATATTTCTACCATAATGTGTTCAATTTCATTATTAAAGGCATGTTTTTTCAATTATTCACCATTTCTAATGTTTATATTAACTTCCGTTGTATTGCTTACTCTTACTGATCATTTGAGATCACCCATTTATTATGTTTTATTTTCTCAGGACATGAAGAAGTAATTTATGAATGACGTGCAAGCATAATCTTGGAGATTTGATTTTTCTAATGCAATAAAATAACGTTTTGTTTCCCTTCATGTTGTAATGATAAACTTATGTATGTGACCTGTTTCCAATAATACTAAACTACTCAGTCTTTTGGGATTCGTATTCCTTGTATGTATGCCAATGTAATCAAATAAGGTACCGGATCTAGGCAACTAGGGTCGGGTCATTACATAATAAAATTATATTAAATCAATTAAATATAGAATAGGTTATGGACTTATTAATTAATGAATCTAATTTTATTATTCATGAAATTAAGTAAAAGTGCATAACTGTTTCAGACATAAGGTAAGAGATTCTTTCTGAACCTCCATTTTTTCATTCGGGTTACACTTTGTCTCTCTTAACCCAAATATAAATCTTATTTATTTTTATATAATTCTTTTACATTATACATATATGTTACAAAATCATTTATCAAAATCATTTCATCCTTATTTTTCAGGGATATACATGTTTTAGAAAGGTTCCCTTCTCAATTCTTCCTAATAATCAAGCTTGATTAAATGGAACTTCCTGATTTCTTACCCATTTTCAACTACACTCCATAATATATTTAATCAACCATTAGTTTTCTAAAATCACTCATTTTATCATGAAAATATATATTTGTTCAGTTCTGTTTTTGTATAAAGATTTATTCCTTTGTCTGTTTTATATAATCTATAATATTTTCTTTAACTGGACTAAAATATTTTATTTCTAAAGTTTCAAAACACTTATTTTACATGTTTTAACTTCATTTTGACATAAATTATCATGATCTATTCCTATTTTCCATTATTAATGTCTATATAATATTTAAATCATTTATTTCATAGACCCCATTATGATATTCCCTTTTATATGCATTTTGACATGATTATGATACCCAATTCTTTCCATTGGTAACCCTTATGTTTATGTTTGATTCCTCGTGTATGGTTATTTATGCAGAACACATATTCATGAACATGTTATTATGGGTTCTTCCATATGGATCTCCAATTTATTGGGTAATTTTTAGTCCCATGAGACGTCATGTGCAATGGTTTTAATGGTTATCCTTGACTCATTCTCTATGTGCAACGATCATGGTGCTTATCCTTGACTCATGCTCCCCCATGTGAATTGAGCCTTGACTCAAGATTATGTTATTTTTTATGTTTCTACCACATTACTATGATTCTATTATTAAATTATCTCATGTTCTATATGTTATGCTTCCATATGTTTATTCATGTTCCATCCATTTTTTATGTCATCATGTTTTCCTTTTAACCAATGTACTATTATTTATTCTTATTTTTATTACCTTACATGACTTCTTAGCTCATCCTTTTGTTCATGTATTCCCTAGGTTAGCCTATGCAGATATAAGGGATAAAATGGTGTTAGGATCTCATTGTGAAGATTAAATAAATGATGTTTTTATTTTGGTTTAATGATTTATAATTATGTGTCTAATATTACAATGACACTAGAATTTACAATCCTTAGATTGAATTGGAAGCCTAATTATGCTTAAAATCATGTAATAATATGTTTAAAAGGATAGGTACATTATATTTGGTATCGGAGAACAATATAGTTATTTCTAGAGATTAAGACTAGAGCACCTTAGTAATATCCCTAGGGATAATTCTATCTCCATGGATAACCTAGACTAAAATGTAGGTAATCACAAGTTAGGATATACTTTTGATTTACAATTTTATCCTTTTATGTTCAAATTTTCCTTCTTATATTATTGTTATATAATTATTGAATCATCCCTAATTTTTCATTCTTTTTCTTAATTAATGGATGGAAATAGGATATTTCATGCCAATAATCAATTTGATAAGCAATGTGAGGATTTACCTAATGATATGAAAAATATTATGGGAATGGGAGATCAAAAATTCATGATAATACTTGCTCATCTGAATCAAGTTATGAATAATAAAATGACTCGTGTGTGACCCCATCCTTCTCCTAAGAGGCAGATGTTTTAAATTGAATCCTTATTACATCCAAGTCCTCGTATATTTAGTGGATCTCCTGACCCCCTCATCATAGAACAATTAAATAATTCCATTGAGAATATATTATTTGTCCTTCAGTGCTCAGAATAAGATAATTTTTTGTTGGTGGGCTATAATTTTGATGGGGAGGCTGATTAATGTTGTACACTGATCAAGAACATGAAGACCAATGAGGAAATTAATTCCATGGAAAAGGAATATTTCAAGAATTTTTTTTTAATAAATATCTTCTCCAAACAGTCCATCTTAATATGGAAAGGTAGTTACTTGGATTGAAGAAAAATAAAGACAAGTTATTTAGAGTGTATGAGAAAAAAATTACATGGATTTCACGATACACCTCTGGCTTTTTCATGAACACTGAAATCAAGGTGGGTCACTTCTTTAGTGGACTAAATCTGATTCAACAAAAATATTTTATGATTACTATAACAACCCTACTATTTATTACACATTAATACTTTTTTTATTACATAAAACTACACTGAATACAACCTAAACGATTGAAAATTCTAGTGAATTTTGGAATTCGGTACAAAACATAACAGCTTGAACATGGGATAAAATGAAATTATTAAAAACATCCTTAACATGATTCACGTAAAACTTCTTGAACATGCTCAAAATACTCCTTTGAACATAAAAATACATGGTATAACCTGAAGACATACATAATAAAGGGTTAATATATAAATCCTAGTAAGGGAATAAACATGTAATAAGTTATACATGTTATAAAATAGTCATATAAATGGGTAATAAAAGAAAAATTAATAATCAGGAATGAAATAGAATTATAATCATGACATGAGAAATGCAGAAACAATATAAAACAATGAATCATAAACATGAGTAAAGGCTAAACTGCCAAGTCATCATGGTTGAAAAAGTACCATAAAGGCATCAGGTACTCCCCTATAAAATTATGATGTATCATGATACTAAACATTACCTAATGCATTGGAGCGCTATCTTGGATTCCCCATCATAATCATTTCATTCTCATGGTTAAGTGTTCCAAACAGATCATACAACATAGATTCATTCAACATCATAATTTATTTCACAATCAAGGAATGTGGAATAAATACAATTAACTCCCTAATAAATAAGTATATGTTCATAAATGTGAATACCCCTGATTGAAAAATGGGTATGGTATTCACCGTACAATTATTATAGCATGTAAAATTGTAGTGAAATTTTGTTAGCATAATAGCATTACATAAAAATTCATAAAAATGGTTGATGAGAGTTAAAGGGGTCTATCATTATTTATACATAAAATTGGAATTAATAGTGAAATGGAAAATCATATACCAACATTATAAATTTTTAAATATAAGGCATAAGGTATTGAAGAAACATGAATAGAGAAAATAATCTTTATGAAATTTTGACTTGGTAATAGTTGTAAATAAAGGATCATGAGAAGATTAATGAGAGTGAAAGTAAGATCTCATAATTTATAAATAAAATGGAAAGTAAGGGGAATATTTAATATCATATCCCATAATTATCAAATGAAAATTAAAATACATAACACAAAAGGATTTCTTGATAAAAGAGGAGAGTGGAAGACGAGGTTCCCTTACTTTAGTGTGTGACTCTAAAGGATTTTGAGGGGCTTCTTGGAAGCTTGTGGGAGAAATGGGAGTAAACTAGGGAGTGTAGTGATAAGTTCGGATGTTATCCAAGGATTTTTAGTGAATCAAAATGGGATCTTGGGTGGGTTTATTAGGAAATGAGGGGGGGTCTTTATTATTTAGGTTTTGGACTCTACATAATAAAATATAAAAAATCACAAAAAATCCCATGGATTATCCCATGGTTTCTACCAAATGGCAGTTTTTTAAATTATTTTATAAGTCCAAGGTCTGAACATATTAAAATATTACCATTGGTAATGTGGAGGTGAGTCACACTCTTAAAGAAAAAATTTTAAAATCATAAAATATATTATAAGTCTTGGAGGATTCATAATGGATTTAAAAAATAAATCAAATAAACTTAAAATAACATTATTTTAAAGTTAAAACGTATATTTTTTCATGTATCTTATTTATATTACTTATTACATCAATTTTGGGTCATTGTGATGTCATAAAACACAAAGTATATTTATATGTTATTTAATTTTTACCCAAAAATTCGACTATCTCAGAAAATCATGAAAAATTCACTGTTGAAAAATTTATACATACTAATTCCAAAAATAATATTCATTTTATCTAAATAATTTTATAAATATTTTAATTTTAATTTCTAAAATAAAAACAAGTATTTATTGAAAATGATGAGTTTTTTACAATAACATTTTCTTGAACCCTTATAAAAATTACATTCAACTTTATCAAGATTATATGATCATTTATATTTGAAAAACATTATATAATAATAATTTTTTATTAAAATATTATTTATTTCAAAAAATCCCTTAATTTATCTAAATATATTTTTTAATAGAATTTTAATATTAACCAGAAAAACTATTTGTCTTTTATTGGGTCAAAATAAAATTCATTTATAAAGTAAAAATAATAGGATTAAAATATATTCATTATTATATGAAAAATAATATAATTACTCATATTTATAATTCCTTGTTACATATCCCTTTAATACACTAGAAAACACCCTAAGGGTATGGTGCGCGGTGGCAGGACTTTCATGGGGCGGTTCGGTGAACCTGGTTTGGGTCATGATCTCGATTAGCTTGATATTTTCCCATAAATGGTTTCACTCATGATTAAGTTATTGGATCTTATATTGGGCTTGTTCTAGGAAAAATCCTAGAAATTTTATATCCCTTGGAAGCTCTGATAAATGTGCTTCATAGGGTAAGATCCTACTGGTTGAGGCCATCACTTCCTTTGTCTGTGTCAATTGGATTTGTTAAAATCCTATATTTATACTAATCATGTGATCATTGTTAAATTACTGTATTATCAATAGTAAATATACTTAATGGTAATTAAAATCCAATTGGATATAATAAAACAAAATAATTTCATGTTTTTTCTATAACCATATTATATAATAAGATATTAAATTGAATCAAAAGGGGAATTTAATTTATAACAGGTTGGGTCATTATAATCATCCCCCATTAGAAATTTCACCCTCAAATTTTTTTTTCCAACACTAAAATAGATTATTGTAACTCTCCTTCATCTCTTACTCTGGTTCCCACATTACTTCTTCAATCTTTTGGTTTCTCCACAACACTTTGATGAGGGGAATTGTCTTATTTTGTAGAAATTTTTCTCTACAATCTAAGATCTTCACTGGATTCTCCTCATAAGAAAGGTCATTATCTAATGGTACCACCTCTAGATTGAGTACATGTGAGGGTTCTGATATTTATTTTCTCAATAAGTATACATATAACACATCATGTACTTGATATAGGTTCAATGGGAGTGCTTGTCTATAGGCCACCACATTGATGTGATCAAGGATATCAAAAGTGATGATGTGCCTTAGACTAAGATTTCCCTTATTCCCAAATCTCATCACTTTCTTCCATGGAGATATGTGGAGGAATACCATGTCTCCAACATTAAACTATAGGTATTGTCAATGATTTTCAACATATCTATTTTGTTGACTTTGAGTAGACTTAATGTGTTGTTGAATGGTCTTAACCTTATCCACCATTTCTTATACCATTTTAGGACCTATAAGTTTTGGTTCCCCAATATCATCTCAACATGTCACTGTTCTACACCTATTCCCATAAAAATATTTATAGGGATCCATTTGGATGCTCGAGTGTAAACTTTTGTTATAAGAGAAGTCGACCAAAGGAAGGTGTTGGTCCCATCCACCTTTTAAGTCCATAGAACATGATAAAAACATGTCTTACAGTGTCTAAATATTCCACTTAGATTGGCCATCACTTTGAGGATGATAGTCTGTACTGATGTTCAGCTCAGTGTTTAGATCATACTGGAGACTTTTCCAAAACATAGAGGTGAATCTTGGATCTTTATCGGACAAAATCGATAGTGGGACTCCATGAATCCTTACAACTTATTAGATATATATCCATGAAAGTTGATACAATGAGAAATCATATAGAATTCTAATGGAGTGTGCGGTATTTTTAAGATGATCCACAATAACCTAGATAGCATTTTTTCCTTTTGATGTCTTCGGATGTCCAGTGACAAAGTCCCTAGTGATGTTTTACTATTTCCATGTTAGTATGGGTAATGGTTTCATCATAACCTTATACTTCTTATTTTTATCCTTTACTTGTTGACATACTAGTAACTTTGATGTATATTTAGCAATTTTCTTCTTCATGTTGTCCCACCAATAATGCTCCTGGAGATCTCAATACATCATTTTTTATAGGTGAATCGATAAAGTAAAACTATGTACATCATCCATTAGTTCCTTATTTAACTCATGATTTTATGGAACGTGTAGTCTTGACCCTAATCTCACTATTACTTCTTCATTAACATTGAACTCTGAAGATTTACCTTTTCTTATAGTTTCCACTTTCTTCTGAATTCCCACATCATTTCTTTGAGCATCCTTTAACCTTTCTGAAAGAGACAGTTAAAAAATCATTTGTGATATTATTAATGATGTTCCTTCATTTATGATTCTCGTGTACATCCTCTTCAATTCTAGGATGATTGCATCCTTCTCAATTCTCATCAATGATATAATTTTTGGGTCCTTTCTACCTAGAGAATTCACCACCTTATATTCATTACTAGGATGGTAGTGGATTGAGCAGTCATAATAATTGATGAGCTATAACCATGTTAACTGGTGTATATTAATATATTTTTCTGTGAATATATATTTGAGGCTCATGTGATCAGTATATATCTCACACTTCTCCCAATAGAGATAGTGCCGTCAGATTTTTAACACAAAGGTCACAGTTTCCAACTCCAAATCATGTGTGGGATAGTTTTTCTCATGAATTTTCAACTTCCTTGAAGCATAGGTTGTGACTTTTTCATTTTTTCATTAACACATATCATAATCCCTTCTTTGATGCATCGCTGAATATTATGAAAACTTATCCACTTATGGGTAGTGTGAGCACAGGGGAAGTGATAACCCTCCTTTTCAACTCCATGAATATTTCTTTACATTCATCATTCCAATAAAACTTGACTCCCTACCCAGTTATCTTGGTAAAAGGGTTTGATAATCGATAGAAATTTCTTAAAAATCAACAATAATATTTAGATAACCCAAGTAAACTATAGATATTTATCACAGATGTTGTCCTTATCCATCATTTAATTTATTTTTTCATTAAATGATGCACATATATCTCATTACTTATGATGATATTCCCAAAGAATAATACTTCCTTCAACCAAAACTCACACATGATGTACTTTGCATAAAACTTATCCTTTTTCAAGGTATTTAGCATAATGATTAGATGCTCCTCATTCTCCTCCTTAGTTTTTGAGTATATTATAATATCATCTATAAATAATACCCCAAATTTTGTGAGGTAATATCTAAATATTTTATTCATCAATTACATGAAGATTTTTGGATAATTAGTGAGTTTGAATGGAATTGGGATGAACTCATAGTCCCTATAACTTATATGAAAAGTAGTATTGGGATATCCTCCTTCTTCACCCTAACTTAGAAATATCCTGACTATATATCTACCATGAAGAAGTATTATAATCCACATAGTTGATAAATCAAGTCATAAATATATGGAAAATGATACTTATTCTTTATTGTGATCTTTTTGAGATCATGATAATTAATGCGAAAGCACATTGACCTATCCTTAATCTTGATGAAGAGGACTGGTGCACCCTATGGTGAAGCACTTATTCATATAAACCCATTATCCAGATTCTTATGTAGTTGTTTCTTTATCTATTTATGTTCAACAACATCCATATTATACAAAGTCTTGGATATTAAAAATGCCCCAGGTATAAGATCCATTAAAAATTAGACCACTCGGCTAGGAGGAAGACCTGAAAATTCCTTTGGAAATACATTAGAGTATTCCCTCGTAATATGCATGTCTTCAAGGATGATTCTTTCCTTAGAATCAATAATTTGATCTATATATGGTTTCTCATAGAGAAATAATATCCATTCTTGAGATGATGGTGTTAAATAAGATTCTTCCTTCTCCTTTCACTTGTACAGAATCAAGGTAAGATTTACAATATGGAGATTGATTTCCTTCTTGTGTCAATTTATGTTGTCTCTATATAGTGAAGTCAATTCCATTCCTATAATTGCATCAAATTCCACAAATTTCTGTATGAAAAGTTTCTTCTAGAATTTCATTTCACAAACATTGATAGGGGAGGAATTATATACATGGGATGCAATAGTTTCCCAATTTTCCGTTTTCAATGACACTCTACTTCCATGCTTTATGGTGGTGTTTGAATAGTTCTATTAAATTTTCATGATATGAAATAATGCTTAGAACTAGAATAAAAAATTATGTTCACTATTCTTTAATTAATAATTATCATACATGTCACCACTTTGTTTTTAGTATTAAATTCAGTGGTAGTGATGGAAAAAGATCTCCCTTTCTTCCTTGGAAGTTGTTGGTTGCCTCCAAAAACTCTTGTCTTGGGGAATTGGATTGAAAAGTGACATGGTTCCTTGCAGTTTTAGTAGTGAACAATGTGCTGAGGGTTGAATGGATAATTCCTTTCCTCCATCGCATTAGTAGGTTTCTCCTATTTGAAATTATTATAAAGGTTTCATTCCTTCATGCACACCAAGTATTTCATTTTTCTCTTTAGGTAATTTATGGGGTTCTTCTTCCCACAGCTTTGACAAGTGGGATGTTGAAATTTCTTGGCATAATTATATCTCTCTATCAAACCACCAATATTAAACTCCACATTCTAATTCTTATCCACATGATAACCTTGGGATTATCCGATATTTATTTCAACTTTTAGGGAACATCAAGAAATTACCTCATAGCTATCAATGTCATGGATCGCCAAGGATTTTTGTAGACTAGGTTTTATCCCACCAAAGAATCTGTCAACCATGCATTCAGGGGGAATGGAAAAACTGGAGGTGTATCGTGCAACTCTTGTGAAGTTTTCCTCATACACCCTAATAGATTCATTGTCTTTTTTATTGAGTTCAATGAAATACTTTTTCATTTTAAGATAGATAGCATGAGGAAAATATTTATTAAGAAACATTTTCCAGAATTCCTTCCACACCAACTCTCTTATCTCTACCTCAGACTTCGTATTTTTTATCAATGTCCACCACTAATCAACTTCTCCCTCCATATTATAAACATATAGTATAATTTTATCTTATTTGGAACATTTAAGGATTAAGAAGATCTTCTCAATGTATTTGATCCATTGTTCCGTGACTATGGTATCATATGATCCATTTAAATTATGAGGCCATTGTTGGAAGAATATCTTGATTGCGGGTTGTTCCGTATTAGGGGGGTTTGAATGATTCTCTTGATACATGTTTCTATTTAGAACATGAGTTAGCTAAGAGAGTATTGTGAAAAAGTTTTTTATTCCCACTCCCATCAGATTGGGCATCTTGTTGGGTAATTCATCACATTTTCCTTCAGATCAGTTATAAAACTCGATTCCTCTTATTTCCAGCCATTGGATAGAATAAAAGGAAAATTAAAGATTAGTATATTTAAATATTAACACATCAAAGGTAATCCAATGAAAATAAAGTAATAAGTTATAAATTACATTTATTTCCTTAACTTATGAATTTTTAGGCTTTAATCTTTGTTATCCATGATCTATTTCCTAAAATACATTTTATGGGAATTTTTTTATTCCCTTAATAATGGTTCATAATGAGATTATAAATTTACAAAAGCATATCCCCTAGGAGTGTCAAACCAGGTGTGCAGTAAGGCCTATTTTCATGTACTAGGTTACACCGAGTCAGGCCCAGAACACCTTGTCAGAGTTGTTACTCTAAGATACATCTGTGTTGGAATCATGTCCACTTGTAGTATCCAGACATGGATTTATTTTCTTGATAAACCAATTACTCTATACAAACCAAAATTTAGGTATTTTTTATAATACTTATTCTTATCACTAATTATTTTTCTATAGTTTTCTTATCCTAACCACAAAAATAACTAAACTCTTTCTCTGATACCAATTATAAAAAACCTGATCTTTATTACACATTAATGCTTGTTTTATTACATAAAACTACACCTAATGCACCCTAAATGATCGTTAAGTATATTGTATTTTAGAATTAGGTAAAAAACATAACATATTGAACATGGGATATAAAAAAATTATAAAAAACTTTCTTAACATGATTTATTGGAAACTTTTTTAACATGCTCACAATACCCCTTCGAACATAAAATTGTATGGAATAACTTGGGGACATTCATAAGAAAGGGCTGAGCTATAAATCCTAGTAAGGGAATAATCATGGAATAAGTGATAGACAATAGGCACCTCAATGAGTAATAAATGAAATATGAATAATAATGCATGATATATCATGATAATCATAACATGGGAAATGTTGAAATAACATAAAACACTGAATCATAAACATCAGTCAAGTAAAAAACACTAATAATTCATTGTGGGAAAAGTCTCGTAAAGGAATAAGGTGAACCCCTATCCCAGCATGATGTATCATGATACTAAACATTACCCAATTCATTATAGTGATATCTAGACACACCCATCACAATCATTTCATTCTCATACTTAAGTGTGCCACATAGATCATACAACATGGATTCATTCAACATCATAATTTATTTCATGATAAAGGAATGTGGAATAAATACATGTAATTCCCTAATAAATAAGTCTATATCCATAATTTTTAATACCCTTGATATAAAAATGGGTATGGTATTCACTACACAATTATGTGGCATGGTAAATTGTAGTGAAATTTCAGCAGCATAACAATGTTACTTGAAAATTCATAAAAATATTTATGAGAGAGAAAGGTGTCTCTATTTATCTATAAATAAAATGGGGAGTAATTGGGACATGGAAAATTATATACCAACATTATAAATTTTGAAATAGTAATAATAAGGTAATTAAGAAACATAAATAGAGAAAAGAATCTTTACAAAATTTCAGCATGGTAACAGGTGTACATAAAGGATCGTGGTGTTATGACTAAGTTGATGAGGAAGGTATTTGTTTTCAAATGTTTTATTTTGTTTTCAAAAAACATTTTAAAATAAATAAAGTTACCTCACTTTTTATTTGGTGAAAATCATATTGATGGTTGTTTTAAAAATAATCGAACTCACTTTGTTTAAGAAAAGTCCATCATATTGAGAAGAAGTGGTTTTAAATAAAACGATTATGATCAAACTCACCTTGGGTCTGGTATGTGAAAATATCATAATGAGAAATTAATCATTACCTATAATGATATAATTGGTCCCATATAAAAAACATATTTATGGAAGTAAATGGTCATCATATTCACTTTGGATCTAGTGTATAAGGAGTGTTTGTTTTAAGGATGAATTGAAGTCTCTATGAATATGATAAATTAAATGTGGAAATGATTTACTAATTTGTAATTCTCAATAATCATAAGTTTATTGAATAACTTATGATTAAATCTTGATGGAAGAAATGGGGAAAGAGTTATTCCAAATTTTACTCATATTTATCGTATCTAAGTGGAAGAGAAGAAAGATATGTTGCCTATCAAAAAGAAATTGTACCCAGAATAATCATACCCAAGAAATCGTACTTAGAAAGATAATACTCTGGGAAATCATATTTGGTCTGATAAGGAAAGAAATAAGGTGTTAAATATCATAATCAAAAGATCATATCCAGAATTATCGTACTCATGATGATCGGACTCGAATTCCATCATATTTAGAGAAGAAATTTCTTAAAACTGATGAATTAAAAGAGAAGGAAATAATTAGATCAACAATGTAGTCAACCAATTCAAAATGGTTGAATTACTTTGTAGGATTTAATTGGGTCAAGATCCTTTGTATCAGAGTTAAATTGTTTTATATTTCCAACTAGGTCAAGAGAAGAAGTGAAGAAGTTAAAGTGGTTTGAAATCGGAGATATTTGAATGAATAGTCAAGGGGGATATTGACATTCAAAAGAATGATTGCATGCAATTAATATAGAGCAGTGTATTCAGAAATCAGAATGGAGAATAAATTCTGAGTGGTATCCATTTATTCATTCATCTATATTCAATTAATACAGATCATTGGTTTCAAGAAATTGGTTTCAGAAAATCAGACTCATGTATTGAAATCATACAGGAAATTGAAATAAAAGTTTGAAGAAAAAATGAATATTTTAGAAGAATCGAGAAGCTTCAAGAAGAGTTGACGAAGTCAAAATACACCTAATATTTTAGGGGAAATTGATATTAAGTTGAATTTAATTAAGCAGGAAAAATTTTGGTATTCCCACCAAAGCCACTCGAGGGGTCACCTATAAAATGAAAAAATGTAAATTGTACTTTTCTCATGACTGATGTACTATTCATGAGAGAGAAGCTTCAGGTTTAAGAGAGAGAAAGAAATTTTCATAATCACTTGTGTTGAAGATGTTTTTATGGATTCAAGTGAAAGGAGAAGAGATAAGATCTCAATGTTGCATTCAGTTGACCATCATACTTAGTGATAATATTACTCAGCTAATTACCATACTCATCTTGTCAATCATATTTGGTCGATCATCGTATCTGGATGGATAATCAAATTTAGGATTTTCAAACTGGGATTTTTGTGCAAAAAATAATCCTATAGGAAGAATCATACTGAGTTTTTCATACTCATAATTGATGTGGTGTAAATTATTCTTTACCATATTCTGTCAAAGTCATATTTTTCATACTTAGGAGATTCATACCTTTAAAAATCATATTGGGGAGAATCAGATTTAGAAAAATTGGATTGGTGAAATTGGACCGAGCTTTCATAAAAAATTACAATAAGTTATTACCATCTTCTGGGTATGAAATTAAATAATTTATTTCAATTGAATACATTTTTGGAATTGAAAAAAAGAACATGTAACATAAGTTGTTACATAAACATTGTATTACCCTATTTGTGCTAAGAGGGTGCACATGAACTGTTTGAATTGTTTACCTAATTCTACATGATTGTAAGGGTATATCCTACTCATTATAATCCAAGGATTGATTTCTAGTGGATTGTGTGGTATTGGATCATTTTCAAACCATAATAAGGGAGTATCTATTCTTATTTAATAGTAAACCTTGTAAATATGTGTGTGTTTTTGGATGTGTGTTTCAATTTTTTTTCAGCAGGGAATTGAATCTTTATCATGAGTCGAAGGTTATTTCAAGGAAAAATAAAGAAAAAAGTATCATTGATTCTTCCCTTACCCTCTCAATGATACAATCATTTTGACTGGGCACTTTCAAGTGGTATCAGAGCCGAGGTTCCCTTCTCTAATTATTTTCTGATAGAGAATTTGAATTGTGTGAACAACAAAGGTATTTAGGTCTTAGATGGAAATAATTATAATATCTAGAAAAATTGAATGTTGTTGCATATTATGTCTATTGGATATTATGTTCTTGAAGCAACAACAGATTAGTTTTCTCCAATTGATTTTAAAACTCCTCTTACATCTGTTGATAAGAAGAATCTTGAGAATGATGGAAGGTCTAAGAATAATATATTATCATCACTTTCTAGAAGTAAATTCTTAATAGTGAAAGGTGTTTCCACATCAAAAGTTATATGGGATAAATTTAAAAACATATAAGAAGGTAATACAAAAGTGAATAAGGAAGAGTTACTCATATGGAGATTGAAATATGAAGATTTGAAGATGGGTGAGCATGAATTTTTGGGGACTTATTTACCAGGGTAAATGACATTGTGAATACTGTCATATGTATTGGTTAAAAGTTGGATGACTCTAAAATTGTTGAAAATATCTTGAGAATTATTTATAATAATTTTGGTGAAAAAATATCTTCATTGGAATACAGATATCCAAAAACATTATCTCTTAATGGTTTGAATAGTACTCTCATCACTTATCAAATGAGAAGAGAGAAATCTATGAAAATAAAAACAAAAGTCGATAGAGAAATGTATTTCAAGGATACTAAGAAATAAAATTCAAAGAATATTCTTATTAAAGATTAAGTTGTTTATTCTGAATCTAAAGATGATGTATGTAAAAATCTTGACAATATATTATCCTTATTTTCTAAAAATTTGAAAAGCGATATAGGTAAATACAAATGGAAAATTCCCTTAAAATGTTTAGAATATAGAGCCATTGGGAACTTTTCTTCCAATTATAATCAAAAAAATAAATAAAAAAATATTGAATAATAAGAAGAAAGAAATACAAGAAGATCATGGAAGAAACAAGGTAAAAAAGGAAAATTGTATTCCACAGGGAAAGATAGTAAATTATTCAATTCCAAAAGAAGAAGCTTCTTATCTAAAGATGAAGAAGAATAAAAAAGTGATGTTAAATCTGAAAAATCGGTTGAGTATGTTATTGAGAATACTTTTATTGAAATATTAAATTATGAATAATTTAGAATTAGTATTTCTAAAGAAGAAGAAACTCAAGTTAAACATCATTTGAAAGAAGAGTTGAAATAATGTCTGAGAAATATTAGAAGACATGAAAAGAAAAAAAGTTATAAGATGTTTATTAACAAGAAAGAAAGAATCCTTTTCTGATGAGAAAGATAATCTGGTAAAAGATATTGATGATTTGAAGAAATCTCTTGAAGAAGAAAAGAATCATAATGAGTGTCCATAGGTGAAGCTGGAAAAAAAAAGATGAAGAGTCAGAATGTGTCCAACAAAAACATTCTAAAGTTGAAAAGACAACTACAAGATTATAAAAAACTATTACTAAAGTTAGTGAAATTTCTTGTAATTAGAAACTAGATAAGGTTCAACAAAATTTACCCTCAAAGGGTGAGAAAAAAGATCGAATTGTTTTTTAAATGAAGAATGTTGGGAAAGTTATGTATGTGGATGATACGAGCAAAGTCGGAAATTCAGAAGTCTCAAAGAACTCTAAGTCTAAAAATGTTTTGAAATAATCTGAGTCTGGAAATGTTTTAAATACTTATGGTTTTGATAAATTATAAAAGAAAAGTAAGACTCTAATTGATAATAGAAAGGTTGGTGGCTCATAAAAATATATAGAAGAAGGTGGCTGAGAAATTTATTCACAATTCCAATCAGTATGGAAGTTTCAAAGGAAAATAATCCTTCTATGGATATTGATGGTATTGTTTTTTATTTTTACATACATCAAATATGTGTTGTTTCAGCCAAAAAATTACTATTATTCCACGGGTTATGAAAGAAAAAGGTTGAGGGGGAGTCAATTCCCTCAAAAGAAGAAGTCTGAGAAGTTTGAGAAAGCTAGAGTAAAAAATGAAAATAGGTTCCAACCTTTGGAAACTATTTGTTAAAGATGTGAAAAACCTGGAAACCTTAAAAAAAGGATGTATTGTTTTGTTACTGAAACAAAAAATTATTCTGAATAATTCTTAGAATCTAATTATGAAGAAAAAAGAAGAAGTTAAAGTTATTATTGTTGAAAATGTAATGAAAGCTAAAAAAGGAGAACTTCCTTGGATCCTTGATAGTGGGTATTCTTCTCATATGATAGATGATTTGAAATTTTTTAATAATGTGAAATATTTTAAATAATTCACAATGAAATTTGGAAATGATGAATCCTTGAGAATCAAAGGTGTTAGATCAGCCATCATTGGAAAAGAAGAGTTGAAATCCAAGAAATCTTTGTATGTTTATGGGCTAAAACACAATATTCTAAGTGTTTCAAAATTGTGTGACGAGGGTAAAAAAATTATCTTCATAAAAGATGGATTTTTTGTGAAAAATGAATAATATGGAAAATAATTTACAAGAGGACAACATATAAAAGGAAATTTGTTTCAGATTGGTGAAATAAAAAAATCTTGTTACATGAGTATGGTGGAAGAGAATCAATTATAGCATAAAAGGTTTGGAAACATGTGTCAAAAAAATATGATAAATTTATCTAAAATGAATAGTGTCTGAGACATTTCTGATTTTCTAAGAATAATATATTGGTGTTACGCTATTTTTCAGAAATGAATGATTACAAATGTTATTCATAAGAAAGTTGATATTTGTTCAAAACAACCCCTAGAGCTGATTCATTATGATATATGTGGTCCAATGAAAAAATATTCAACAAATGGAGATAAGTAATCATCACTTTCATTGATGATTTTACTCACATTAATTGTGTTATGTGTATGAAACATAAGTCAGGTGATTTTAAAATGTTTAAAAGTTTCAGAAGGAAAGCTGAAAAGGAATGTGAATATTCTGTGAAGAAGTTGAGAACCGACAATGGTGGTGAATATAGAATTAAAGAATTCGAGAGTCATCTGGAGAATCATGGAATTGTGCATGAGTATAGTTCCTCATACACTTCTCAACAAAATGGGTTTTTTGAAATAAATAATAGATTTTTTTTGGAGATGGGGAGAACCATGTTACTTGAACATGGTCTTTCTCGTTACTTTTTTAGGCGAGCCATGAGTGCTTTTGTTTATATTCAAAACTGATGTTTCTATAAGACTCATTTAGGTATAAATCTATATGATTTTTTTTATGGAAAAACTCCAAGTTTTAAAAACTTTAATGTTTTCAGGATTCCATGTATTAAAAAAAGAAATGTGGAAACAATGTAAAGTTTGACCAGAAAGGTGAAGATGGAATCCTTCTTGGCTATGCTCCGGAAGGAAGAGGATATAGATGCTTCAAAAAAGAGACAAAAATAATTATTTATTCTCTTGATGTAAAATTAATTTAAATATATGAGAAAGAAAACATATTCAAGGAGAAAAGGAAGTTGAGTAATTTGAAGAAAAAAATTATGATAAGGATACATACAATTGTATTCCTGTTCAAGAAAACGAATTAGACTCAGTTATTTCTAGTGATGAGGAAGATACTCAAAAATCTCATCCTAGGATAAGGTAGAAAGTGAAAGCTAAAAATATAATTGGTGATAAACATCAAAAGGTTCAAACAAGAAGAACATAAAATTCTATTACACATACTTCTTTGTATTAAAAAGTGGAGTTGAATAATTTGAAAGAAGATTTTGAGTATCTGGAATGGGTTCAAGGCATGAATGAAGAGTTGGATCAAATTGAAAAGAATGGTACATGGGAACTCATACCCAAGATTTTAAATAAAAACATTATTGGAACAAAGTGGGTTTTCCAGAACAAACTAAATGATGAATTTGAAGTAATAATAAACAAAGCAACATTGGTGTGTAAATGGTATTCACAAATTAAAGGTATTTATTTTGATGAAACCTTTTCACTGGTGGTAATACTTAAAAAATCACAATCTTTCTTGTTATTTCTGTAAAATGAGGCTATAAGATCTTTCAAATGAATGTTAAATACACATTCCTAAATGGTGATCTTGAAGAGGAAGTTTATATTGAACAACCTTGTTTCTTTATTTTTGGTAAAGATGAAATTTATGGGTGAAAACTAAAAAAGAATTTTATGGCCTAAAACAAGCTCTGAGATCATGGTATTCTAAATTTGATACATCTTTAAGGAAGATTAATTTCAAAAAAAGAGTGGATAGAAATATCTATATCAAAGAAAGTCAAGTGTATTCCCTCATTGTGATTTTTTATATTGATGAAATTATCTTTTCTGGGAATGATGAAATAAGTTGTGAAAGGTTTGATGAAGAGATGAAAAGGTATCTGAAATTTCCATGATGGGGAAAATGAAATAATTTCTTGGGTTACAAATATATCAAAGGAAGGAATAGATTTTTCTTTCTCAAGAAAATTGTTCTAAGGAACTCATCCAGAGGTTTGGCATGGAAAACACAAAACTTTTTTCTACACCAATATCAGTGGGAGTAAAGTTTTCTAAAGATAGAGAAGGAAAATAAGTTGATCAGAAATAATTTCGAATGTTGATTGGAAGTTTGTTGCATTTGACTAATTCAAGACCCGACATTGTTTATGTTGTTACATTATGTGCAAGATTTCAGAGTGCTCAAAAATAATCTCATTTACTTACTGTAAAAAGAATTCTTAGATACATCAAAGTAACAATAAAATTTTGAATCAGGTCTGGAAGCTCTGATAGTATTGAATTTTTTGGGTATTCAGATGCAGATTGGGCAAGAAATGTGGATGATAGAAGATCCACATCTAGTGGAGTATTCTTTCTGGGTAAGAATTGTGTTTGTTGGCATTCAAAGAAATAGAATTTAGTAACTCTCAGTATAAATAAATATGATTATGTTTTTCCAATCAATCCACTACTCAACTTATGTAGATGAAAACTCAATTGAAAGATTTACTTCTTGAAGTGAAGTTACCCTTGATCTTGGGTTGCGATAATCAAAGAACAATCAATCTCACCAGGAATATAGTTCAACATTATCATTCAAAATATATTAATATCCAATATCATTTCATTAAAGAGAATGTGGAGAAGAATAAACTGAATCTATAGTATGTTCCAACATTGGAACAAGTTGCTGACATATTCAAAAAACCTTTACTGAAAGAATCATTCTCTAAATTGAGGTTGAGTATGGGTTTCCAACCTATTTCTCATAAAGGTTGTTGTATGTGTTTTTGTACCCTCTTTCATCTTTCCTTTGGATAGTGTTGTCAAGGGGGAGAATTAATTGTTTCATAAATCTATTCATTTAATGCATGTAAAAAGGGGGAGTTGTGAGTAAGCTGTAAATTCAGAATTGTTTTTTAAGTGAACCATTCTAACTAATTTTTGGAGTAGTTTTAGAAAAATAAAATTATTTTGTATTCCAGGAATGATGAAGAAAATATGAGGTTAAAGAATAGTTGGGGAATAAATAAGAAAAAGGTTTTCATGAACACTTATTTTGGATAGAATGGTTTTATTTTCAATGATTTGTGTTTCCTATAATAATTTATCTCACTTAGGTTTAGAATAATTGATAAGTAATCCATTTCTTATGTAAAAAAAAGTTTAGTGATTTATGAAACTTAGTTGACAAAAAATCCAAAGGTGGAGATTGTTAGGACCAAGCTGATGAGGAAGGTAATGGTTTTCAAATGTTGTATTTTTTCGTAAAGGAAAGTTTTTGAAGAAATAAAATCACCTAACTTTGTATTTAGTGAAAATCATATTGATGGTTTTTTTAAAAAGAATTAGGCTCACCTTTTTTAATAAAAGTCCATCATATTGAAAAGAAGTGGTTTTGAAGAAAAATATTCTGATCGGACTCACCTCAGGTTTGTTATGTAAAAAGATCATAATGATGAATTGATCGTTATCTAGAATAAGACAATTGATTTCATAGAAAATCATCTTGATATAAGTAAATGGTCATCGGATTCACTTTGGATCCATTATGGAAGGAGTGGTTGTTTTAAGTATGAATCAGAGTCTGTATGACTATAATAAATTAAATGTGACGATGCTTTACTGATTTGTAATTCTCATTAATAATAAGTTGAGTGAAGAACTTATGATGAAATCTTGATGGAAGAAAGGGGGAAAGAATTATTCCTAATCATACCCAGATTTATTGTATCTAGGTGAAAGAGAAGAAAGAGATTCTTCCTATTAAAAATAAATCGTACTCAGAATGATCGTACCTAGAAAATCGTACTCAGAAATATTTTACTTTATAAAATCATATTTTGTTTGAGAAGGAAAAAAAATAATGTGTTGAAGATTGTACTCAAAATATAGTATCTAGAATGATCATACTTCAGATGATCGGACTCAGATGCCATCATGTTCAAAGAAGAAATTTCTTGAGACTGGTTAATGAAAAGAGAAGTAAATAATTATATCAACAATGTAGTAAACCATTTAAAAAGGGTTGAATTACATTGTAGGTTTTAATTGGGCCAAGATCTATTTTATTATAGTTAAATTGTTTAATATTTCCGACTCGGTCAAGAGAAGAAGTGAAGAAGTTAAATTGGTTTGAAATTGGAGATTACTAATACAGAGAAGTTTATTCAAAAATCAGAATAGAGAATCAATTTAGAGTGGAATCCATTTCTTCATTCATTTATATTCAATTAATACAAATATTTGGTTTTAAGAAATCAGTTTGAGAAAATAAGACTCATGTATTTAAATTAGACTAGAAATTGAAATGAAATTCTGAATAAGAAGTGATGATTTTAGAAGAATCAGGAAGCTTTGAGAAGAGCTGATGAAGTCAAAATACACTTGATATTTTAGGGGAAATTGAGATTAAGGTGAATTTGATTAAGTGGGATTTTTTTTTTGGATTCCCACCAAAGCTGCTCGAGGTTCATCTATAAAAGG
The DNA here is from genome assembly GCA_963277665.1 of Viscum album. Classification (NCBI taxonomy): domain Eukaryota; kingdom Viridiplantae; phylum Streptophyta; class Magnoliopsida; order Santalales; family Viscaceae; genus Viscum; species Viscum album. The sequence continues at coordinate 69,521,080 of OY728156.1, read as the reverse complement.
ATAAAAGTACATTGTACTTTTTTGATGACTGATGTACAGTTCATGTTTAAAAAATCTCTAAGTTCATGAGAGATAAATAAATTTATGTAATAACTTATGTTGAATAATTTTTGATAGATTGAACTGAAAGGAGAAGATACAAGATCATAAAGTTGTATTCAGCTAACCATCGTACTCAGTGATAATTATACTCAAATGATTATCATACTTGGTTTGTTAATTTTATTTTCCTGATCATCGTATCAGGCTAGATATTCAGATTTTGGATTTTCCTATTGGGATTTTCGGACTGAGGAAGAATTGTATAGGGAGAATCATATTTAGTTTTCTATACTCGGAATTGAAGTTTTGCTGATTCATCTTTATCGTGTTCTATCAAAGTCATATTTTTCATATTGAGGAGAACAGTACCTTGAAAAATCATATTGGGGAAAATTTAAATTGGAAAAATTGGACTGGTGAAATTGGACTGAGTTTTCATAAAAAATTCTAGGAAGTTCTTACCATCTTCTAGGTAAGAAATTGAAGAATTTATTTCAATTGAATGCATTTGTGGAATTGAAAAGAACCACAAGTAACATAAGTTGTTACACAATCATTGTATTACCCTATTTGTGCTAAGATGGTGCACACACTCTATTATAAATGTTTATATAGTGCTACACAATTATAAGGGTATATCCTACTCATTATAATCTAAGGATTTATTTCTAGTGAATTATGTGGTGTTGGATCATTTCCAAATCAATACAAGGGAATAGATATTCTTATTAAATAGTGAACCTTGTAAATAATTATGTTACTTTGGATGTGTGGTTAAATTATTTTCAATATGTAATTGAATCTTTAATAGGAGGAAAATGTTGTTTCAAGGAAACATAAAAGAAAAAGTATCACTGATTCACCCCTCCTCCTCTCAGTGATACAACCATCCTGACTAGGAACTTTGACATGGGAGGCTTAATCAGAGTGAAAGTAAGATATCAACATTTATACATCAAATGGAAAGTAAGGGGAATATGGAATATCATATCTCATCATAAGAAAATGAAAATTAAAAGACATAACATAAAAGGAGTTCTTGATAAAAGAGGGGAGTGGAAAATGAGGTTCCCTTATTTAAGAGTGTGACTCCAAAGGCTTGGTAGGGGCTTATTGAAAGCTTAGTGAACCTTAAGAGGACTATAGGGAGTGTAGGTAAGAGTTTGGATGTGATCCAAGGATTTTTAGTGAAGAGAAATGGGATCTTGGGTGGGTTTATATAGGAAAAGAGGGGGATTTCGTTATTATTTAGGTTTTGGACTCTACATAATAAAATATCCAAAAACACATACAATAACATGGTTTTTTCCCATGGTTTCTACCAAATGTGATTGGTTTAAATTATTTTATATGTACAAGGTCCAAAATAATTAAAATATTACCATTGGTGATGTGGATGTGAGTGACACTCCTAAAGAAAATATTTTAAGATCATAAAATATATTACAAGTCTTAGAGGATTAATAATGGATTTAAAAAATAAATAAAATAAACTTAAAATAAAATTATTTTAAATGGAAATATATATTTGGTCGTGGATCCCATTTATGCTACTTATTATATCACTTTTGGATCATTTTGATGTCATAAAACACAAAGTAAATTTATACGGTATTTAATTTTTACCCAAAAATTCGATTGTCTCAAAAAATTAAGAAAAATTAACCAATAAATAATTTTGACATCCTAATTCAAAAAATAATATTAATTTTATCTAAATAATTTTCTAAATATATGAATTTTAATATTTAAAATAAAAACTGGCATTTATTAAAAATAGAGGCTTTTGGACAATAATATTTTTTTTGAACCCTTATAAAAATCACAGTTGGCTTCATAAAGATCATATGATCATTTATATTTGATAAAAATTATTAAATAATAATATTTTTTAAAAATATTATTTATTTTAAAAAATCCATTAATTCGTCAAAATAAGTTCTTTAATTGAATTTGAATATTAACCAAAAATACTATTTGTGTTTTATTAAGTGAAAATAAAAAAAATTATAAAGTAAAAATAATAGGATGAAAATATATTCATTATTTAATGAAAAATAATATACATAATCATATTTATATGGCCTTGTTACATATCCTTTTAATACACCAGCAAACACCCTAAGGGTAAGGTGTGCGATGGTGGGACTTTCATGGGGTAGTTCAACAAACATGGTTTAAGTCTTGATCTCGATGAGCTTGAACTTCTCTCATAAACAGTTTCTCTCATTCTTATGTTGTTGGATCTTAGCTTGGGATTGGTCTAGGGTAAAGCCCAAAAATTCTGTCTCCCTCAAAAGCTCTAATAAATAGGATTTATAGGGTATAATTCTACTAGTTGAGGCCATCACTTCTTTTGTCTATGTTAATTGGATTTGTTAAAACCCTATATTTATACTAATCATGTGACCATTGTTCAATGTATATATTATCAATGGTAAAGATAAATAATGATCATTAAAATCCACTTTAATATAATAAAAATAGAGAAGTTAATATGTTTTCTATAACCATATTATATAATAATATAATTTATTGAATCAAAAAGAGAATTTTATTTATAATAGCTTAGGTCATTACAAATATAAGACTTTGATAGTTACAATGAGATTTTTCTCTATTCCCTTAAGATCAAAATAGAGATCAGAGACTCTTAGTGTTCTTGTGGGCTCAGAGATAAAAAGAAGAAAATAGTGTTTAATATAGGAGGATCAAAAGATAAATAACATAATTGAAAGAAAAACCAATATCCCACATGTCAAAATTTCCAAAAGAAGCATCCTGGGAATTGTCTAAAGGTAACCAGGAAATGCTTCATATGTGGAAGAATGGATCCTCTGGCTAATAACTGCTGAAGAGATATGAATAATCACACTAATGTGAAAGAAGAATGGAGGTTCCAGATCAACACTCATCTTGTAGTACAATGTTTCAACTACAAGGAACATGGGCATTATACAAACCATTTCCCTAATCTAAGGGTTTTTTGAGGCAATCAACAACAACAACCTCCAAGGCTATAAGGAAAGGCATATGTTATCACTACTGCTGATATGGAACCTGAAAATGATGTGGTGACAGGTATGTTGGTTATTCATTCAGTAATAGTGAATATACTATATTATTATGGTTTTATTTGTTCTTTCATTTATTTCATGTTTAGTATAATTATTCATGGAATTTGAGTTTTCTTTAAGAATATAAAATGGAGAAATTATTGCATCCAATGTTTATAACTCCTATATGATTAATGTTTATGGACTGACCCCCCCCCCATAAAATCTCATATTACTTCCTTTTGTGGTTTTTTATGCTATATTGTTCATGGATTTAGTATCTTTATATAAATTCAACATTTATTGTTGAGAAAGGAAAATCACTCTTCACATCTCAAGTTATCCTCTAATTCTATACAAGTGTAAGGAGGATGATGAATGTCCTTCAAAATCATCATCTCATATGTGGATATTATAGCCTTATGAGAAAACATATCTATCTAAAATGATTGATACAAATAAGAGAATCATCCTTGAATACATTCCCATTGTGAGGGACTACATTGATGTATTCCCTGGAAAATTGTCTAGTCTTCCTCCTGGTCAAGAGGTTAAGTTCACAATTGTACTTATTCCTCAATCTCTGCCTATATCAATGATACCATATATAATAGCCACCATTTGATCTTGAAGGGATAAAGAAGCTGATAAAGAAGAATCAGGACAAGGGTTTTATACGCCTGAGTGCTTCACCATACGGTTCACCAGTCCTCATTGTCAAGAAGAATGATAGATCAATGCCTCTCTTCATTTATTATTATGAACTCAATAAAATCAAGATAAAGAACAAGTATCCCCTACCATAGTTATATGACTTTTTCGATCAACTATGTTGGTCCAAGTATTTCTCTAAGGTGGACCTTCAGTTGGGATATCACCAATTAAAGTTGAAGAGGGAAGATATTCCCAAGGATAGCTTTTGAACATGGTATGGACACTATGAGTTCATATTAATTCATTTCAGACTCACTAATGCTCCATCAATTTTAATGGATTTAATTAATATAGTTTTTAGTGATTACCGAGACAAATTCTTGGTAGTCTTTATTGATGATATTCTGATATACTCCAAGGGAAAGGAGGAACACAAGGACCATTTTAATAATATGGTAAAGAATTTTCTAAGGTATAACCTATGTAAAAAGTATAATAAATGTGATTTATAGATGAAGTAAGTACCATTATTTTGGAATTTAATCACCATCCAATGGATATCTATGGACCCTTCCAAAATAAAAGCAATCGAAGTGTGGTCCAAGCCAACATCTGTAACGGAGATCCGTAGTTTCCACATTCTATCCAGGTACTACTAAAAATTTTTGAGGAACTTATTGTGATTGTCAAACCCACTAACCAAGTTGACTCAGAAGGGGGTAAATAATTTCTGGATACAAAAATGAGTTTAAATCTTTAAGGAGATCAAAAAGAGGCTTATCGTTACACCGGTAATCACACTCTTGACATGTAGGGAACTATTTTTGGCGTGCATAAAAGATTCAAAGAAGGTATTAGGATATGTAATAATGAGAAATGATAAATTGATAGACTACTCCTCTAGTTAGTTAAAAATTCATGAGAAAAACTATCCCATGCATGATCTGGAGTTGGATGTTGTGATCTTTGTGTTGAAAATTTGGTGGAATTATCTCTATGGGGAGAAGTGTAAGATATGTATAGATCACAAGAGCCTCAAATATATAATAACATGGAAGGAGATTAATATTTTCCAGGGAATATGGTTAGAACTCATCAAGGATTATGATTTTTCAATCCACTACCATCCTGGTAAGGAAAATAAGGTGGTGGATGCTCTAAGTAGAAAGGATACTGTATATTTATCAATAATGAGAATTGAGAAGGATCCAATATTATTAGACCTTAAAAGGATGGACATGGTAATAATTTAGGAAGTAAAATCACTAATAATTTATCAAATTATTGATCAACTATCCCTTATATAGAAAATAAATGGTGTTGAATGAAATGATGTGGAAAATCAGAAAAGGGTGGAAGTTATTAGAAATCAGAAATCATCTGAGTTCAAAATTTATGAGGAAGGAGTCATGAGTTTTGGGTCATGAATATGTGTACCGTCCAATCCAAATATAAATAAAGAGATTTTTAATGACGCACATAAATCAAACTTCTCTATTCACCCAGGGATCACAAAGATGCATCAAGATCTCCAAGAGCACTATTGGTGGGACATTATGAAGAAGGAGATCGTTGAATATACATCAATGTGGTTGGTATGTTAATAGTAGAACACTTAAAGGAAAACATATAAGGGGATGATGAAACCATTACCCATACCAACATTTAAATGGGAAAATTTCATTATGGAATTTATCACTAGACTTCTAAAGAAATCCATAGGAAACAATTCTATATGTGTTGTTGTGGATTGTCTTACAAAGACAACTAAATTTATAAAAAATTTTGAGGACATCTCACTAGATCAAATGGCATAGATATACATCATAGAATTGATGGGGCTGCATGGATTATCACTATTGATTGTATCTGATCGAGACTTGAGATTCGCCTCCATTTTCTGGAAAAGTCTCCAACATGCTCTAAACATTGAGATGAAATTCAGTACAACCAATCATCATCAAAATAATGACCAATCTAAGCATACTATTAAAATATTAGAAGAAATATTGAGATCATATTCCATGGACATCAAGGGAGGATGGGACCAAAATCTAGATCTAGTAGATTTCCCCTACAATAATAGTTTCCACTAGAACACCCAAAGGACTCCATATTAAGCCCTTTATGGGAAAAATGCATAACACTAGAATTCCTTGATGATGTCGGTGAACGTAAGATGCTAGGACCGGAAATGGTCGAAGAAATGTTGAAAACCATTTTTCAGTATATTTGTTCCACCCAAGTCGATAGAAGAGTTATGTAGATAATTGTTGACGAGACTTGGATATTAAGTTTGGAGACATGGTATTCCTCCATATATCTCCATGGAAGAGGATCATGAGATTTTCGAGGAAGGGAAATCTAAGTCCTAGGTACATCAGCCCCTTCGTGACTCTTGATCATGTTGGAGTTGTGGCCTATCGACTAGAACTACCACCAACCATGTCTGAAGTACATTATGTATTCCACATATCCCTCTTAAGGAAGTATATACCAGATCCCTCATATGTACTGAATTTAGAGGTGGTATAGTTAGAGAATGATCTCTCTTATGAGGAGCATCCAATAAAGGTCTTGGACTATAGAGATAAATTTCTATGCAACAAGACTACTCAACTAGTCAAAGTACTATGGAAAAACCATAAGTGCGAAGAGAAGACATGGGAATTGGAGGAAGTAATTAAGGAGAAGTACGCTCACCTGTTTTCCCCATAGTTTGTAAAACAAAATTTTGAGGGAAAAATTTTATAAGGGGGGAAGAATGTAACAACCTTGAATTATATCAATCAAAATTCACTTCTTATGAAATATATTTTAAATAGCATAAAATTACATAAATATCACAAAACAAACTTTATAAATGAAGAATGAATGAAATAAGAGGTATTTCTAGAAGTTAAGAAACCAATACTAATAGAATAATAAATTGAGCTTTAGAATAGTAATGTGACCCGTATGAATTGTAAACTAGCCAATAGAATAGTAACCTTACCTATGAAGTTATAAATAATATTTTGGTATCTTATAAATAAAAATATGATATATCTATATCATGGAATGAGTAAATAGATGTTTTAGAAATGATAAATTTAGTGTTGGTATTTTTGTAAGTCATAAATTTTCAATTTCTATTTTATGATAAATTTAGATATTTAAAAGAAAATTTATTTACATAAAATATATTAATAAATGAATATTTTTTTGTCTTATTTTTAAATTATGATTTTATGAGAACTTAATTAATTTTTCAAAATGTTATAAAATCTGTTATAATTTTAAAATCTATATTTTTTGAGTAAATGATGATTTTAATTAAAAATTAAATTTACCATATTTAGAAAATTATTTTCATAAAATGGAGTTCATTTTTTAATTATACATTTTGAAAAATGGTTAGGGTGAAATTTTTGGATTTTTCTAAAACAGTTAAATTTTTTGTGAATAGTGAAATTCGGAAATTTATAGAATTTAACAAAAACATGAATTATTGAGTCCTAGATGATGTATGAATTATTTAATCCCATAATCTCAAAATATCCTTCATTATTTTGATATATTTATTGATAAATTAAAAATATTCATATTCTTGAGCCAAAATAATAAACTAATGAATAAAATAATGAGAAAACACTCATCTCCTCCCCTATAAATACCACCACTCACCATCTCTTCTCCTAACACCTTTCAAGTTTTGGGAGTTATCCAAATTCTACCCCATACTCTTCTAAAGCCTCTACCCTACATCCTAGAACCTTTTTTCTCAAGAAAATACCAAAACCAATCCCCCTAAGAAGTTTCTCAAGGAGAAGTATTTAAGAGGTAAAATCTTATTTCTTTTCTTTTTAATTTCTTTTCACGTTCTTTTATTTTATTATTATCACCTCACATCCCTTCATACAAGTGTCATGATAACTCTATTACCTTATAAATAATTTAATTTTATTATTCTAATACAATAATCCATCATCAACCCTCTCTTCCTCTCCATTTATTCTAAAAATGAAAAACGCCGTATGTGAGGTGTTGCTTTATCGCCTTCAAGGATGATAAGTTTTCGTTTTCTTTCACCTCCTTCAAGGGTGGTCCTAAAACCATTATAATTGTTTATAAATATTTTAAAATTTATTTTATAAACTTTTTTTTATGTTCTGGACCTATCATATATACATAATACTAAATGATAAAACAAAACAAGTTCGTAGTGGCGATAAAAAATCACCAAAATAATCCAAACGATTGTCACTGACATCTTCTCTAATGATTCATACTAACCCCAAATAACCTAATAAATTATAAAACCATTTAATATTATTTAATTTCATTAATTAAATGTAATTTAAATTCTTGAAAACTATTCTCATTTTACGTGATCTTCCATACGCATATACGAGTAAACATATCATGAAAACCAAGGAAATGAGCACTCCCGAATGATGAAATTGTGCCTTATAACTCATAAAAAAGTCATAAATGAACATAATAAAATTATAATAAATAAAGTACATGTAGAATAGGTTTTTTAATTATTAATTAATGAGTATAATTTTATTATTTAGTACATTATGTACAAGTGCAGAACCGTTTCGAACATAAGGTAACAGATTCTTTCTGAACCTCCATTTTTTCCTTTGGGTTATGTTTTCTCTATCTTTATCCTAATGTAAATATTAATTATTTTTATATAATTATTATAAATTATTTGTTTATTTTTCAAAATCATGTATCTAGATCATTTTATCCTTCTTTTTTAGAGATATACATGTTTTAAAAAAGGTTCCCTTCTCAATTATTCTTAATAAGCAATCCCAATTAAAGGTAACTTCCTGAATTTTTACCCATTTTCAAGTGCACTCCATAATATATTTTAAAAAATAATTATTTTTCTAAAATAATTCATTTTATCATGAAATTGTTTTTGGTTCATTTCTAGGTTTATATAAATAATTATTCTTTTATCTGTTTTAAATACTCTTTAATATTTTCCTTAAACCGCACTAAAGTGTTTTATTTCTAATGTTTCAAAACATTTTTTACATTTTTCACTTCAGTTTGAAAAAAAAATCTCATGATCTATGCCTATTTTCAATTATTAATGTTAATGTATGATTTAAATGCATTATTCTATGGACACTATTATGATATTCCCTTTGATATGTCTTTTAACATGATTATGATACTCACTTCTTTCCATGGTAAATACTTATGTTTATGTTAGATTACATATGTATGATTCATTATGTGGAAGACATATTCATTAACATGTTATGATGAGTGCACCCAGATAGTGATCCAAATCATTGTTTAATGTTTAGTCTCATGATACGTCATGTGTAACAATCTTGGTGGTAAGCCTTGACTCATGATCCATGTGAAACGGTCATAGTGGTTAGCCTTGACTCATTCTCCTCCATGTGCAATGAGCCTTGATTCATGTTTATATGATGTTTTATATTACTTCCAATTTATTATGATTCCATGATTAAATTAAATCATGTTCTATATGTTATGCTTTCATATGTTTATTCATGTTCCATGACCTTTTTCATGTTATCACATCATGCATTCTAACCAAAGTGTTATATTGTATTTTTATGGGTATTCCATTATTGGTATTTTTAGATCATCCATTTTTTCATGTATTTCTCATGTTATCCTATGAAGAAGTAAGAGATAAGAGGGTGTTAGGATCTCATAATGAAGATTAAATAAATGATGCTTTTATTCTATCTTCATGCTTTCTAATTATGTATCTAATCTTCCAACAACACCTCCTCCCATAGTATAACATTTCAGAGATGTATTTCCTGACAACTTTTCTAGTCTTCCTCTGATGCTAGAGGTAGAGTTTACTATTTAACTAGAAATAGGAGTGGTATGAGTGACCATTCATCCATATTTCATGGAACCTAAAGATCTCCTGGAGCTCAATAAATAGTTATATGATCTAGTGGATAAAGGTTTTATATTCCCTAGTATTTATCCTTGGGGTTTACTGGTCCTTTTTCCAATAAGGTGGAAAATACCCTTAGACTTTGTGTGAATTATCATCAGTTGAATCAGCTCATGATCAAGAATTGGTATCCACTTACTAGAATATATTACCTCTTTGATCATCTCTGTGGAGTAAAGGTGTTTTCAAATATAGATCAATGGTTAGGATATCATCAGGTACATGTCAGGACTTTAGACATACCTCGCACGTCTTTCAGGATAAGGTATGGTCTATACGAGTATCTGGTTATGCTGTTTGGACTCAAGAACACACATGTTGTTTTCTTGGATCTTATGAATTGGGTATTCCACCTGTATCTAGATTCATTCGTGGTTATCTTTGTTGATGATATATTGGTGTATTCAGAATCCATGTAAGACCATGCGAACCATCCTGAGATCATGTTGAATTAATCGAGAGAGCACCAGGTCTATGATAAGCTTAGTAAATTCCACTTTTGGATCAATAAAATACACTTCCTAGGTCACATCATCTCAGATTTAGGAGTTTTAGTAGACCCAGATAAAGTGAAAGTTGTAGTTTCTTGGGAGTAACCTAGGAATGTATTTGATATTCAGAGTTTCTTGGGGCTAGCTAGATATTACAGATACTTCATCTAGGTTTTCTCATTCCTTGCATCACCACTTATATGTATGAAAAATAAGGATGTGAAATTCATATAGTCATAATATTGTGAATTATCCTTTTAAGAGTTATTAGGAAGATTGACTTCAGCGTTGATACAGATTCTACCATAGTCAGGAAGGATATATACAATATACTATGATGCATCAGGTATTAAGAATGGAGTTTCTATAATGTAGGATGGGTGATTTGTCATCTATATATCTCATCAGTTGAGGCCTCATGAACGGAATTACCCAACACATGGCATCGAGCTCTCAGTTGTTGTATATGTGTTGTGTTGTTGGAGACACTATCTACTTGGAGGGTGTTTTGTGGTATTCACATATCACAAAATCCTCAAGTAAATATTTACACAATGGGATATGAATCTTAAGAAGAATAAGTGGTTTGAGTACCAACTGTCATTTGATTTCGAGCTTGCCAACACACCTGGAAAGAGAAGATCGGTAGTTGATGCTCTGATTTGAAAGACTCATACACATGAAGTTCGAGAATATATTGGATAATGAATTATTATGGAATTATTATTATAGATGCACGTTGAGTTTCAGGAGGACTATGGTTGGACTATCCTCACATCCTTAGAAATAACTTCTACTCTTTTATAATGGGTGAGAATGAGATATTTATATGATCTTGAAGGCCTTGTCCTGAGGGAAAGTGTTTCAAATGATGATACATCTTCAGGTTGGACCATGGTTGGGGATGATACCTTATTCCTCCATGAGTTTTTATGGGTCCCAACAGACATCATATAGAAGCTTATGTGGGAATTACACGCCTCAATATGGGCAGTTCACCCCGGTGTCACCAAAATATATCGGGATATTCAGTGCTAGTATTGGTTTCCTAGTATAAAACATGAGTATGTTGGATTCATCACTTGGTGTTCCACCGGTCATCTTGTAAAGGTGGAACACCCATGAATGATAGGGATACTATAGTTGTTTTACAATCCTAAGTGGAAATGGGATGATGTTTCAATGAATTTCGTGATAGGTATACCAAGATAACCTCGATGAAATGATACAATGTGGGTTATTGTTGATCATTTGATGAAGTTTGCACAATTATTACCAGTGTGAGAGACCTTCACAATAGACAAGCTAGAAATTCTGTATGTCAGATAGGTTGTACGTATTCATGGAGATCCTATTTCTATCATTTCTAACAAAGATTCTTGTTTTGATTCACAGTTCTAGAAGGGATTGAAAAGGTCCTTGTGTATGAAGGTACTTCTAAGAACGACCTATCACCCACAGACCGATGGATAGATGGAGACAATCATTCAGGTTCTGGAGGACATGCTCTATGCATGTGTCCTCAACATTGGAGGTTCTTGGGAGAAACACATACCTCTTGTGTAATTATCCTCTAACAATAGATTTCAGGATACTATTGAGATGGCTCCTTATGAAACCTTATATGGTAGGCCTTTCTGCTCATCGATGTGCTGGCTAGAGGTAGGGGAGGAAGTTTTGTGTCGACCACGTCACATGTAGGTGACTACAGAGCAGGTAGAGTTGATAAAAAAAGTACATGTTGATAGCTCAGTACAGGAAATAGTCGTATGACAAGAGACTCTAGTGACCTCTTTAGTTTGAGGTCAAAGACCAGGTTTTCTTACGAGTCTCACTTAGTTTGGTCCATAGACGTATTCAGAGGTAGGGTAAGATCTTATAAAGGTTTTTTGGACCCTTTCATGTTGTGAAATGAATCAGTCCAGTGGCTTAAAAGTTGGAACTTCTGCAGAGATATTGGTCTATGCATGATGTCTCTCATGTATCTCAGCTTCATCGATACTATCCTAACCCGACACATGTCTTTCAACCTAATGAGGTAAAATTGGATTTAGATGCTTCCTTCAAGGAGTATCTAGTGTGTATAGTGGATATGAGCATAAATACACTCTAAGGCAGGTTCTTTACTTTAGTATGGGTGTTATGGAAGCATTACTGAGTACAAGAAAAAACCCAAGAGAGGGAAGCTGATATACAAGCTCCGTGGATGGAGATATTCTCTAACGATGCCTCTTTACCCTCAGAAGGCCAACTTGGGGATGAGTTTCTTTAAGGAGGGGAGGTTTTAATGACTCGTCTTTTCAATGAAGTTACATATCATTAGTTTTTCAATATAAATTCCTTAAACGGACCTAATATTGATTCCTAATTAAGCCAAGGAGGTCATGGGTGCGTCCAAGACTCGTTCGAATCCTGAAGACCTGAAATGGGAAGAAGGGACTAGGATGCATGGTTTTTCTACAACTGTGCAACCTAGGGCGCATGGCCATGTAGCTGGTTGCAGGTTTGGGACAGAACAATTTGGAACAGATTGTGTATGATTAGTTAAAATGTGAGCATAACTATGAGGTTTTCCCCAATGTATTAGTGAACTGAGCATGGATTGCACATAGTTTTTCCATAATGTGTGGATAAACCATGCGACTTGATATTTTGGGGTGAAATGACCATTTTTCCCTCACTTAAGTTTTTAACATTTTTTTTTATTTTCCCGTTCTTCCTCTAGTAGGTGAAATAGGTTTTCTTCCTCCTTTGAGATATAGAATTCACCAATCTATACATTGAGACAACTCTATGATTCGGTGTCCATTCCATGATCCTTCGGAAGCATTGGATCCATCTCAGTAAGCTCCCCTAGTCTCTTTCTTCCTATCTAAGTTTATCTTCGGATCCATCATGCTATTTCGGTGCAAGCTTATTTTCCATAGTTTTGGGGTATTAGACTATTACCAGATTTCTTCCAACACAATCCGAATTTGCGGCTGATATTGAGAGAGGAGTCATTTATGGCCTTGACGTAGGTGGTCATGTTGTTTTCCCTTTGAGTTTTTTCATCTTGTCGTTATGCCAATGTGATTCACGCTAGCCTTTGTCGAGCATTCCCTTTATATTGAATCATTCATGTTAAATTGATACTTTCATCTTGTTATATACCTATTTTTCTTTGTTTTGTGGTTTAGAGGTAGTGGATATCATTTATGGACACCCATAGGGTGTGTGAAGTTAAACTGCCCTCTTGGGTTAAATGTGAAGGACCCTGTTTTGCTTCCAAAGCATTCAACTGAGTTTCTAAATGTTTTTGCCCTTGATATATGATTGTTTAATTGTACTCAATGTCCATACAAATTTTTTTTCCAACCTATACATCGAATTTCCTAGTTAGGAAATTTCCTTAATAATAATGTCACCTTCTAAATGACTTATGAGCCTTATAAATGGACTTTCCATGCTTTAGGGGTTTTGGATGGGTTGGAATAATATAGGATGGCCTATTCATGTTGGTTTCCCTCTACTTAAGTGAATTAAAATGGTTTAAACAAAATGGATTGATATCTTCATGGTGGGTTGTTTTCCTTGCTAAATTAAATGGATTTTTTTGAATGATTTGAAGAAGGGTGGTAAGACCACACCTTTTACTATACTTATTAAATGCTCATTGGAATTGGAAATTCCTTGTTTGTAAGGGAACATGGATAATAAGATTCCTGAGAAGTTTTAGCCTCATTTATTATAATATAAATGTGATAATTCCTTTATATAGGTTGTATATTATGGTAAGATGTGTTGATAATGGTGGGAAATCTCACTCCCTTACATTGGGTGTTGAGTATGACATCTCACATCAGTGATACTGTATGAGAATTAGTTTTTACGAGTCATGTTGCATGATTAGAGTGATGTCATGATGGCTCATTCACCATCCCAATTGTTGTTGCATGACATCTCACACTCTTCATGGGATGTAGGGAATATACCCTTTTTCTTGAGCTTATAGGCTCGTTGGTTTAGTAATGGATGTTTGAGTTATGCCTCGGTCCAACCAGTACTAGTATTCCACGTATATGGTCACTTATATCTGCACATAATTGGTTCATATAGGTGTATGTAATATATATATTTATAATATATGTGTATATACAGTGACTGTCAGACTTCTATTCCAGCAATGAACAAAAGTAGTTAGAGTCATCAAGTGCCTTTTTGGAACCTGAGCGGCCTAGTTATTTATTTATTCTTCATTGTTAATTAATTAATATTTCCTTCACACTGTTTAGTTATGAGAACTTCTTGGATTACTTATAGACACCATTGGTGGTGGCCTACTAAGATTTATATCTCACACCTTACCCGAGTTGTCTTTGGTATACGAGAAGATTATCTTCTTGCAGGTACTGATAACGGAAAGTGCCATGATACTAGTCTATGATATGCTTACCTATAGTTGGAGCTTAGGAGTAGAGGATTGGGCATAGACTTGAGATGTTTATGGAACCGTTTTTTTCTTTTTCTTTTTGTACAATAGAATATCATGCTTGTATCTTACTATTTACTTTATATATTAAAACATGTCATGAATCCATATATCAAACAATAAGGTTTTTGATGTTATTACCAGTTGTTTGGTTGCCTATTATCTTCCACTTCTTATTTATTCAGTTATCTATTTATGATTCCATAATTACATATATGTTTTTTCTCTTTATATATGCTTCATCTATTGCCTATTATTGATTATGTATGTTGTACCATTCTCATAAGAGGTTATATTCTCCTCACTATACTACCATTAAACCATTGATGCTAGTTGGAATCATCTATCATACGGGGGGGCTTGAGTCCATGTGACCCACCGGATCGGGCACAGGTTTTGGATGTTAGAGTTCATGACATTAAAGGAATCGTAAAATTATATTATAATCATAAACCCTCTCTTAAAGGCTCACTAGTACTCCGCCCGTGCAAATGCACGAGACTATTCAATTTTCTTTCAAATCATCTGGTTCTACGTCATTCAAAAAAATTGTAATGTCATTGTACTCAATATAATGTTTAGAATAAAATGATGATGATGAAGTGAATGGAGTTCCCGTGACATGAGGAAATAAAGTTAAGACTAATTGTGATAGAGATGGAACACGATGGAATGGAATAGTTGGAGATAAGAGACATAGATGAAACAAAAGGTGGAGGTGAAGGCAAATTTGGAGGAAAGTGGTGAGATTGCGATAAATAGTGAAAGGCATCCTAGAGAGAGTTTCAAGGTTTCTGGATTTTGAACAGAGTTGATGGGCTTCAGAAGATATTGGGGTGAGGATTAGTAGGAATCATGATTTCATTTGGTGTGGTGTCTTTGAAAGGTAATATAGTTGGGAGTTTATATTTTTAACCTATCATCATCATAAATAAATTTCACTTTATGATGAAAATATTACAACACACCATTGATTTAATTTAATAATAATTTTTAACATTATATATATGAGTGTGTGTGTGTGTGTGTGTCGTTATGTCTAGAAGAATACCAAAAGTCCAATTATAGGATTATTAATTGGTACTGGAATCATGGTAGATATTATTAGAACACAAGTGGAGAAAGTATTAAGAGATCATCGATATAGTAAAAAAAATAAGGATAAATATAAAGGAATAGAAATCTATTTTGAGGATGAAGAAGTAAATTACATGAATGACCATACATTTAAGAAACATTCACAAAAAAAATTATTTTTTATTGTGAAATTAAAAGTGTTGACAACTAAAAGATAAGACAATGGTTTTAATAATCAATATAAGAGAAGATAAAATGAGAAATTTTCATAGGAGATGATAAAAAAGTGATCAATAATTCCATAAAAAATATTTATGTTTCTATTTTTATCATTCATTGAATATAGTTGAAGTTGTAGAATAAACCAATGACGGTGTCACCTTTTACTGAATCTTTAACTTCAAAATATTCTACCATGTTTTCTTGAATACATAATAATGTTTAAAAATAATAAAAAATATTAATGAATATTGAAAAATAAAAATCTAAATTTTGAATGTCAACATAAAAGAGATAATTCAAAAATAGTAAAATAAAAAAATAATTGTTTTATAACATAAGGATGTGTTTCACAAAAACTTGTGTTTGTTAAAAGCAATAAATATGATAATATGTTAGGTTATTATAATATTTATTATTTATTTATTTTTATATATATATTAATAATAAAATATTTATGAAATTACTTTTAATGATTATAATTTTTTTTCTTAACATATCATTTTTTAATAGATTGTTTAAGGTCCGGTAAATAAAGAAATTTATCAGTAATCTCCTTAGAATGAACAAATCCAACCTGTCCAGTTAAGCACTATTAATGTATTTGAATTTAAAATAAATGAAAACATATAAAAGAATATTATAAATTTTTTTAAATAATAAATATAAATTATCTATAATTTATATATTATCATCTATATTGTTTTATTAATCTTGCAAACTACACAATTAGTTCCAAATGTTATGTCTAAACATAAATCAAAAAATTCCAAAAGTTATAATATACTTAAAAACTAAAACAATATAAAAAGCATTATCATCCAACTATTTTTTCATAAATTATCCATTTTAAATGGATAAGGGTATAAAATAATTCAAGAAAATACAGATAACCAAACCTATAGCATATACAGCATGGGGAAATCAACATGCGGCTCCACTGAATGGCACCTGGAAGGCACTTAGAAGCCATCAAGTCGTCGATGATGGGCCTAGCTGAGCATATGATAAGAGAATCTCATGCAACCTCCAAAGGATACACATCTCAGAACTCAAAAACCACGGGATCATGCATTTCACTTTCACCCCCACCAGTCGAGAACCGGATCACCCAAAACATAGCCGCCATAATCATA
The DNA here is from genome assembly GCA_963277665.1 of Viscum album. Classification (NCBI taxonomy): domain Eukaryota; kingdom Viridiplantae; phylum Streptophyta; class Magnoliopsida; order Santalales; family Viscaceae; genus Viscum; species Viscum album. Next base: position 69,503,981 of record OY728156.1, on the reverse strand, counting down.
GCTTCATCTTCAATTCCCACCCAATCCCCACCGTCACATGATGTCTACCCCCTGGTTATTTTTTACCGTGTCAAAAACTACCTGTATTAGAGAAAACCATCAATTAACCCTAACTCACAGTTTCCCAGATAAGCAGACCAGAAACCCAGAAAAAATGAAATTCCAAAGGGGGGCTAATTTTTTGGGTTCATGGTAGGGGACCTGATTTCTTGGGTTTATGGTAGTATATCCTGAGCACCAGCTTATAGCCAAATCTGTTATCATGGTTTGAATAAAAATATTAAAAACCATTATTTATTCTATCTTTTTATTGTATGTGATGAGTTTGGTAATCAATTTTTAGTAACTGGCCCTAATTCCATCAGAAGGTGCAGAAATATGTATATACTCGTTGTTTCTATGAGATGGTAGTGAGTAATTATAGTAAAAAGTCATTTTTTTTGTAATGACATTTAAATATTAAATCATCTAAAATAATGATGAATGGAGGAAAAAATTTTATACAGTACACACCTATATAGAACAAAATAATCATGTACTTGTTTTAACCTTAGAAATTCACAGACAACAAACATGATTCCAGAAAATAAATGATTCATTAACATTGCACCATGAAATTCATGAAAAGACAACTGAAGATAACCAACAAAGAATTCAAGGACAGAAAAAATGGCTCACCAATGAATTTAGCAGATGCAGCAGTAGACGGATTTGAAGCCACAGATAGCTTGGATCTTCTCTTGGTGATGCTCTCACTTCAGCATTCTTGTTTTCCTTGATCCTCGATGCAAGAATCTTTTGGTACTCAGCAGCCTCTGACTTGGCCTTGGAAACTGTCACGAACCGAATCTGGTCGCCGCCAAAACCGGCAACAAACCCAGCTTGTGACAAGGCCCGAAGGGAGTTCCCTATCCCCACGAGATGGCACAAGTTCCTAGGTATCATTAATTTAGGTTTGGGAATGATTTACCCGAGTATGAAAGCATAAAACATTAAAAACAATCCATAATATAAATTTGAAATTTTCAAGCCAAAAAAGTCTTAAGCAAAAACCAGAACTAGATACATTGGTTTTAAGACAATAAAAGTGGTCCAAAATACAAATAAATATATTGGCAAGATATCCTCATAGACTCCACACGACAAGGGGTCATCGCCCACAATCCGTCTCCACTACTCCACCCCAAGGATGGAGACTAACACCCTAAATCGTCATCACCCTTAGCTTTCCCTTTACCCGAGTTAAGAAAAATAAAGTCTTATTACACCCAAGGTGTGTAAGTAGGGTGTGAGCCTGAGAAAAATAGGATACCACCCAATGATTACAAATATAATTCAATGCAATGTGAAAAAGCAAGCAGTTTTAATACGCAAAGAAAAGCATTGATAAAATTCAAGAAATGCAACTTTCAATTGGAAACTGTTTTCAAGATAAAATTTTCAGAATGTTAAAACATTTAAATAGACATGTTAGCTACTATAATTTACTGCCAAAAACACCCCAATACAAGGGAAAAAACACAAACATAATGACCAATAAAATCGGGAACACCTCTGGGCACTAGATAGTCTCGGGCCCCATGTACCTCATACCTTGGTGTAAAGTAACCATAGTAAATCCATTCTCGTGCACGATCTAGTAGTAGAGAACAGACCCATAACCTAGTGGTCCACAATCATCATCCACATAGTTTAGTTATAGTTTTTTTTATCCAAATTCTATGTGAAACAGGGACAAAACTCATCCGGTCCACTAGCCGTACTGGTACACATCTGCCCCACCTAGGTACCTGGGCTTCCCCCTTTGTGCTCAAAAAATTTTAGCATTGAAAACATATTCATTTTCATGTAAAACACCACTACTGGTCACATGCACCCAATACAGTATCTATACACATTTTATACCATTTAAAACACACAACAAAACACTTGGAGTTTCAATAAAACAACTTCTCCAAATCTTTCCTTGTTTTGCACCCAAAACTCTTTGAAAACCCCACTTGAACACCATGTGCATACTAACATTAACCAAAATAGAATTAAAATTACCTTAAACATTTCTTTAAACCCATTACATTATTTATAAAACAACCCCCAATAAGCATCACATAGAATAGCCATGTAAAGCACCTAATTCAACACCAAATGGGTACTCAAAAACCATTTTCGTAACGAACGTCACCCCAAAACCAATTTCGCAGAAACAACCAAAGGATAATAACATTTAAAACATTTTTTTCATCCTTAATACAGTTCAATAAAATCAACTAATTAATTATAGGGAATCCCTTAAAGAACCAACAAAAGATTTATATGAAAAACCTCCAAATTTCACATGAAATTGGCATTAAAAATTCATTTGATTTATAATTTCCACTAAAACCAATTTTGGAAGAAAAAATCAAATTAAATATACATGAAATTACCATAAACACAGCAGCTAGATCACAAATATTCCATACCAAAAGAAATCACCTACCAAAGTAATGAAAACCCTTGAATCACCGTGCGAAAATAAAGTCGCACCACCACCGCACCAAGAGGGGATTAGAACAAACCTAAAACCACAATAATTGACCATGAATACCCAAGTTTAAATCCTAGGTTAAAAATCCTACCCCCTATTCACTTGTAACTTCAAGGAAAAGATAAGAAACCCTAATCAAATAGAATGAAACCCTAAGTAATTTGAAAGAGGAATGAAATTGACTAACTTACTTGAGGGATCTTAATGAAATCTCCCCAAAACACCAGTATATGAAATTAAAAATGGACCCAATACTGATGTTGATCGAAGGAGAATGAACAGGTCATTTAGGAACTAGAATGGAGGAAAAAGAGTAAGAATTTAGAGAGTTATGATGGAAAGAACTTACCTCCTCAAATCTGGACGATTTTCGAAACCCTAAGATGTTTTGCACTCAATCGAGATGTATATGAGATAAAAAGTGGGTGGGAGGATACTGGATGCACAGTTGGGTTCAATGGTCGTGTGTGGGTCTTGGAATCACCGAAAAATCCTTAAAATTTAATAAGTTATTAATTAAAAAAATTTGATTTTCAAAAATGGAATTGGGCTTTCGGGCAGGCCCAATCCCTTAAATAAAAACCCATATAAACCTTGGTTATGAATTTCTAAAGGCTCCAAACTACAATGGTGGTGTTAATATGTCAAGGGAGACCATGTAGTAATTAGAATGGGTGAAAAATATTAAAAAATGAAAATGTTATAAAAGAAACAATATTTATTTTTAAATTTGGAATTGGGCTCACGGTTTGGCCCAATTCACAAAAACTCATCCATTCCACCATAAAAGCTTGAGAAACCCAAAAAACAAAGCATAAATGGAAATTAAATGAAATTTAACTTTAAAATAAGTCATTTATGTGACAATTATCCCCACCATGAAAACTTTATGTCCCCAGAAAGCCACAGCAAAGCCAGATACCAAAACCAAACCCAACTGATAAACCAAGATGTACTTCTTTACCAAGCTTCACCCCTAAGGGACAAAACACCTCCAGTGATCAATTAAGGAAGGATTAATCTCACAACCTAAACTTACTCCACTTTCCTGAAATGATCAATCACATTTATACTTTATCCCAAAATAAAACTCCTCAAACACTATCCGAACAAGACTCAAGAAATTCACCCAAACGAACAACAACTTCAAATAAGGTTACACTTACCTTACATTAACTAAACCATTGGGAGCTCTCCAATCACAATGTTTACTCAAGGAAGATGTGGGTATCTAGATAGTTCTGAATGATACTACCTACCACCAAGCCAAGACCATGGATAAATCTGAGCTATTGGTATGGGGAGACACAAATAGGCACCCCACCATAAGAGGCAACCTGTATTTTTTTTCGAGACAGAATTAAGAAACTAACAGGGGGAGGCCTGAACGAACTCCCTAGTACAAAGGGTAGAATTTCATTCATAGTTTACGAAGGAACATACATGAGAATCATAGTGGGTCTCCCCACCATAAGAACCAACCATCTTAACCAACTAGTATGGGCCGACACAGAAAGACCCAATTTTTTTTAAAGATTTGGGAAGGGTGCAGGGTCAGTCCGCATAGTTTGGGAAACAGTGCACTAACTGTGCAGATCATTCTTTTTGCATGGCTTCCTAGCACATGGTCGCTACTAATCATACACAAAATATGTCCTCAGCACGTCTATTCAAATTTCTAACCATTCTCTAATGACTCAATGGAAACCAAAGGGGGAGGGAATGACATTAGGTCATGACATGGGTACAAGGCCCTCAACCTATTTCCACTGAATGGGAGCAACAGAAGAAAGATGATGAAACCAGAGTTTTAAACTCTTCATATATTTCATACTGAGGATAAGAAATTGTAAAAGGGTTTAAACAACCCTGGGATTTCCCCTGACTACGAGTCAACTTATCTCCGAGACCTATGGCTAGAGCTTAAATGATTGAAGCATCTTCGACCTCGCAGTTAGGCTTTGGAAACCCCCTGAATGAGAATTCTTCTTTCAGTGCCACCAACAACTATACTGAAATCCCCGATAATATTTCAAAGGCATAACACATTCCAAACTCACTTTACCCTAACTCGATATTTCACTAAAAAAAGGGATTATAAAATTAACACACATCACACCTTGTTTCTTCGAGTGAGAAACTATAGAATTAAATAACACATATAATCACCTTCCTCTAAAATGGAAGATTTTGAAGTTTTTCCAATGGAGACATTCTCCCAACATAAAGAGACTCTTAGAGGATTGCACAAATTTCACCTTTAAAGTCAATCAAGTGCACGAAATCACATGGCTTCACCGAACATGACCATTGCGATTGATATAAACAATGCATGTAGTGGGACCTTATACAACATCCCCAAACAGCACAAAATTCTAGAAATTGGCCACAATATCCTCTTGTGACCAGATTTCTCACACTGGTAGTTTATTGTGAACTCCTTCTTCGAAGAGACTATGAAGGACCGAGAGGACCTCTTAGACACCATCCAGATACTCATCCATGCTAACAACCCCAGACCACTTCCACATTCAGAAAATAAGAAAACTTAAGAGGCTAGGGTCTCTTTCAACCTTCCATGATCACTCTCCCACAACAAGAGGATACAAAAAACCAAGAAAGGAAAGGGTGTAGAATCAATCTAAAAATCTCGCAAAAAATATTCCTTATATTGATCAACTGGATGGTCTTCAAATGGATAAACAATATGGGTTGCACTTCAGTTGTGTACTAACCCTTAATGGGGCATACCTTATCCAAAGATTAAACCCAATGAACCAACTAAGATAGTCCATTGGTTGAGATATACCAAAAACTAGATCCAAACACCTGAAAGGAACCACTGTAAAGGAATCCCAAAACATTTCTCAGAAGAGACCACTAACCGGCCCTTCAACACAGCTTACCGACCAAACACAAACTCAAAACACAATACAAACAGGAGGGGTTCTTGGACTTAAAACATCCCACAACATCAACATTAAAAAAACACATAATACATACCATCCCAAACTATTCATAAAGACATCAAGTTTCTCATTTAAAATCATCTTTTTGAAAATAAACGGTTCAGCAGTTAGCGTATCCACCAATGGTACCCTATGGGCCTCACACATGCATGTTTCTGTGCCACACTAGGCACCCTCCTCATATCCATCCCGGAACTCATCCAGCCATGCCATTAACCATCCATCATCTCATATAACCCCATTCATGTGGTCACTCATGGAAATATAAAAGGTTAAAATAAAAAAAATCTTTCCACTTTTCAAAACCAAAACAGTCAACTAATACCTCCTTTTTCTCAAAACTGCTAACCAAGAAATCAAACCCAAATTACATCTTACCAAGATTTTTAGAAAGGAAAAATCATTTAAATGAAAACTAACTTTCAAGTCATACACATTAATTTCAAAACATCTCATCCCATTAAAACACATTTCAATATTTTAGAAAACTCTATTGGAAACACTTTTTCAAAACCAACATTGACATAGTTCATGCTTTAAAAAGAGGTGCAAACACACTATTTTCCATTCCAATAAAATTATGAAAATCTAGTTCTCTATTTTCAAAAATCTAACCATTACCACTTTATTAGATAATCATTTCACAAAAACTTTACGCTTCTTAAAACCAAGTCACTTTAAAACCAATGTTCCAAGATTTCAAAACTAATGAACATAAGACAATGCTAGAGGAAACTAGTTTCAGTGGGTGACTTAGACATATGGTTGGCGTCCATATTCCAATCAGTTCACCATCACAGAGAGTATTCTAGTGAATATCCTCATCTCCACAAGGCTTTCCAGACCCTGCGAGCTCACCGAGAACATTAACCCAAGTCTCTTTTCATTTACCCTAATCATCATCAATCCACGAAATCCAAAGGACTCATATAAATCCTGAAATCCCCTGGAAACACGAATCCCATCATGAGGTGTGGTGATCAGGAACAGTACCCATAACCGAAATACCAAGTCCCCGCAATCCTAACTCCATATTATCCTGACTGTTCCCCAAATAGCATGACCCAAAGAGTTAACTGGAACCTCCTCTGATACCATTTTGTCACGAACCGAATCTGGTCGCTACCAAAACCGACAACAAAACCATCCCTTGACAAGGCCCGAAGGGCGTTCCCTATCCCCATGGTATGGCACAAGTTCCTGGGTATCATTAATTTAGGTTTGGGAAAGATTTACCCGAGTATGAAAGTCTAAAACATTAAAAACAAACCATAATATAAATCTGAAATTTTTGAGCCAAATAAGTCTTATGAAAAAACCATAACTAGATACATTGGTTTCAAGACAATAAAAGTGGTCCAAAATAAAAATAAATATATTATCAAGATATCCCCATAGACTCCACATGACAAGGGGTCATCACCCACAAGACGTCTCCACTACTCCACCCCAAGGATGGGAACTAACTCCCTAAACTTCCATCACCCTTAGCTTTCCCTTTACCTGAGTCAAGAAAAATAAAGTCTAATTACACCAAAGGGGAGTAATTAGGGTTTGAGCCTAAGCCCAATAGGATACCACCCAATGATTCCAAATATAATTCAATACAATGTGAAAAACAAGCAGTTTTAATACGCAAAGAAAAGCATTAATAAAATTCAAGAAATGCAACTTTCGATTAAAAATAGTTTTCACGATAAAATTTTCAGAATGTTAACACATTTAAATAGACATGTTATATACTTTAATGTACTGAAAAAAACACCCCAATACAAGGGAAAACACCACAAACATAATGAGCAAAAAAATCAGGAACACCCTTAGGCACTAGATAGTCTTGGGCCCCATGTACCACATACCTTGGTGTAAACTAACCATAGTAAATCCATTCTCATGAATGAGCCACTAGTAGGGAACATACCCAAAACCAATTGGTCCCCAATAATCATCCACATAGTTTAGTTGGAGTTGTCTTTATCCAAATGATAAGTGAAACAGGGACAAAACACATCTGGTCCACTAGCTGTACTAGTACACATCCGCCCCACCTAGGTACCCAGGCTTCCCCCTTTGTGCTCAAACAATTTTAGCATGAAACACATATCCATTTTCATTTAAAACACCACTAATAGTTACATTCACCCAATATAGTAGCTATACACATTTTATACCATTTAAAACACACAACAAAACACTTGGAGTTTCAATAAAACAACTTCTCCAAATCTTTCCTTGTTGTGCACCCAAAACTCTTTGAAAACCCCACTTGAACACCATGTGCATACTAACATTAACCAAAATAGAATTCACAGAACCTTAAACATTTCTTTAAACCCATTACATGATTTATAAAACAACCCCCAATAAGAATCACATAGAATAGCCATGTAAAGCACCTAATTCAACACCAAATGGGTACTCAAAAACCATTTTCGTAACGAACGTCACCCCAAAACCAATTTCGCAGAAACAACCAAAGGATAATAAAATTTAAAAAAATTAATCCCTAATACAGTTAAATAAAATCAACTAAATAATTATAGGGAATCCCTTAAGGAACCAACAAACGATTTATATGAAAAAATCCCAAATTTCACATGAAATTGTCATTAAAAATTCATTTTCTTTATAATTGCCACTAAAACCAATTTTGGTAGCAACATTCAAATTAAATATACATTAAAATACCATAAACATAGTATCTAGATCACAAAGATTGCATACCAAAAGTAATCACCTACCAAAGTAATGAAAACCCTTGAATCATCGTGAGAAAATAAAGTCGCACCACCACCGCACCAAGAGGGGCTTAGAACAAACCTAAAACCACAATAATTGACCATGAAAACCCAAGTTTAAACCCTAGGTTCGAAACCATACCCCCTGGTTGCTTGTAAATTCAAGTAAAAGATAAGAAACCCTAATCAAATAGAATGAAACCCTAAGCAATTTGAAAGAGGAATGAAATGGACTAACTTACTTGAGGTATCTTGAATAAATCTCCCCAAAAAACTAGTAGATGAAATTGAAAACAACCCCAATTATGAGGTTGTTAGAAGGAGAATGAGGAGGTCATTTAGGAACTAGAATGGAGGAAAAAGAGTAATAATTGAGAGAGTTATGATGTAAGGAACTTACCTCCTCAAATCTGGCCGATTTTCGAAACCCTAAGATGTTCTGCACTCAATCGTGATGTACATAAGATCTAAAGTGGGTGGGAGGATACTGGATGCGCGGCTGGGTTCAATGGGCGTTTGTGAGGCTTATAATCACTAAAAAAACCTTAAAATTTAATAAGTTATTAATTAAAAACATTTTATTTTTAAAATTGTAATTGGGCTTTCGGGCAGGCCCAATCCCTTAAATAAAAATCCATATACACCTTGGTTATGGATTTCTAAAGGCTCCAAACTATGATGGTGGTGTTAATATGTTAGGGGAGACCATTTATGAATTGGAATGGGTGCAAAATATTAAAAAATGAAAAGGTTATAAAATAAATAAAATTTATTTTTAAATCTGGAATTGGGCTCAAGGTTTGGCCCAATTCACGAAAACTCACTCATTCCACCATAAAAGATTGAGAAACCCCAAAAACAAAACATAAATGGAAATTAAATGAAATTTAACTTTAAAATAAGTCATGTATGTGATAGAAAATATCTTCTTCTCCGCAATCCTCTGACACTTCCTTAAAGAGTCAAGAGGGTCACCAGCCTCTAAATTTTGGGAGCTTTGCTGCATTTTTTTTTCTGTTTTAGAAACAAAGTTTCGACGGTAAGTGACATACTTCCACACATCATCATTCTATTTTTTGTAGTATTTTTATAATAATATAAATGAGGATGTTATAACAGAATGATAGTATTGTATTCTAGTATCAAAAAGATGCAAAACAACTTTCCATATATTTCAAAATAAATAGTTTGATTTTTGGGGTCTATCATTTAGAAAATGAATAAATATGTATGATGAAAAATTCACAATGGTGTTTTTTATATTAATTGATGGATTTTATTACAATCACTAATACCTAAAGCAGTAATTTATTATGCACAAATCACATGAGTTTCATGAATTAATAATAAACAGTATTGGTATTCAAAAATCTAGACACTATAGTGGAAATACATCAATATACTACTATGATTTAAAGAATATATTTTTAGACAACTAATAAAACAATGTATCATGTAAAACTGCTCAATAACTTACCTGGTAATGTGAACCATCAACCATTTCATTAACTTTTCTTTAATGATGAATCATACAGTCCCTGAAAGGTATGTTAGAGCCTGGAAAAAAGACCTACATTGGAACATGTTAAAATGAAATAGGTATGGTGAACACATCAACAAAAAATAAAAAGTATGACTATACTCTTAAATGAATCAGTTTGATTGAAATAGTTTATGCATGGTTATGCACTAACCGTTAAACTGATATGTAGAACACATAAATATGTTTCTATTTTCAGAAATCTGTAAAACCAATGCATATGGGTGGCTGGAATTCATGTAGTGGACATGAAATACATATGGAAAACTAAAAAACTGTAAAAAAAACATTGGAATTATAGCTGGGTAAACTCGAATGTATGAAATTGTGCGTAACCAAAAATAGTCACTATTGATTCTAATACAACAAAATTATTTTTTAGTTTTAAAAAATATATTTCTCTTAGTTGAAAAATAGTGTAAAACATACAAAACACATAATGTGAAGATTTTTCAGTGATAGAAATCAAGCAGTCATAGAATGGTTTACCTTAGTAGCTCCCCTGCACAACCCTTTAGTCCCAAAATTATCTCTCTCCATTTTATCTTTCATCACCTGAAATCTCCAAAACTAAGGAGTATTGTACATTTAAATGAAAAGTGATCAGAAATAAGAATGCAAAAAATCAGTTTGTGTTACCTAAACAGCAACATGTTTTTATATGGTGGATCAAATAAGATAGTAAATAAGAATATAAAAAAGTAATGTATAGAAAGAGTATTGTACACTGAAATGAAAAGTGATCGGAAACAACGGATAATGTGTTTGAAGGTAAATAGTAATAAATTAATGTATTTCAGGAATACATGTGCACGGTATTGTAAAATAGACTCTAGTCATATGGATAATGTTTTTTTCACTATATTGCATTGTCAAGCTGTTCAATGAAATCAAATTATGCATAGTGGAATGTAAAGTGAATATAATATACATTGAAAAGGAAAACAGCAAATTGGATGAATTTGTAATTACACAAGAGTATATGGTTGATGAAAAGTGCAATTATTTGATTGAATCATTTTATGAATGGTCAAGTACTAAACTGCAATGTATAATACATAAATATGGATCCATTTTCAAAAATCTGTGAAACCAATTCATATGGTTGGCTGGTTTGCAAGCAGTGAACTGGTAAATACATGAGCTAAAAAGTGGTTCATGTATCTGAACTTATACACTGCAAAATATTTTTGGTTTATATGTATATAGTAACTATTATCATAAAATCTGGGTAAACTGGAATGTGTATAGTGGATATGAAATACACAAGCCAAACAAAAAATCTTTGAAAAAAACCAATGGAATAAAATTTGGGTATACTCGAACGTATGTTATTGTGCACAACCAAAAATATTATCTATTCCTTATAATCCAAAAATAATAATTCCTCAGTTTTAGAAAAAGTAATTATCTAAGTTGACACATACCTTAAAATATATGGAAAAAATTAGTTGATGATTTTTCATTCATAAAAATCATGCAGTTAGCAAATGGAGTCACCTCCTTAATTTGTTTATTTGATATATTCTAGGCTGACAAGTCTTCAACAGGATGGAAAGGAACAATACCTCAAAATTTAGTGTACCCTGCAACAAAAGGATGTTGCGGGATGAGATATGATGGAAAAAAGATAAATAAAACAATTTATATGAATATTTCCTTAACCAAAGAACATGAAAGATAATTAATGTACCTTCCACTCAAGGCATCAGTCCAGAGGTTAGAGTTGTAACCTTTTTTGGGGAAATACTATCATAATATGAAACATTACAACTGTTAGTATACAGTGACATAAAATAAAAAACATAGGAAAATATTCCAATAGGAAACACATTGTTTATAGAAATCATAAACACTGGAACACTAACAATGGGATATGGGAGAACACACCTTTTTTCGAGCTCTGGATCTATAGGGTTATTGAGGACAGAAAGCTGTATAGTAATAGTGGTAGACAGAATGAATTGAATCTGTAATTTCTGATTCCTGAATGCAGATGTATTATATAACAGTAGTGAAATTTTGTATGAATAGACTTAAATAAAAAAAATTAGAGCGGAGCAAAGAGTTAGTACACTATGCATATAGTCTAAGACGTTTTAAAAAACATCAATGAACCGAAAAGGGAATCTTTATGAATGAAACTGGAAAAATTTATATTGAATGATATAATTTAAGTATTACTAAATTTTAGGATGCATTGAAGTGTTAGAAGAAATCAATATCATCCATGGAAAAAAAATGATGATGTAAGCATGGCCAAGCAGAAGAAGCACATTCCATAAATGGTGAATTGGAATAGGTGTTGTATGAAAATATTGTTTGAAAATGTACTACTATTAAACTGAAATTAATAAATCTTAGAGAGAAGGGGGAAAAATTAGAAATTGAGAAGAACACACCTTTTTCTTAGCGTTGGGTCTGTAGGGTCTCAGAAGACATTCAATCATATAAAAATGGTGGAAGACCGAACATCATGGATCCCTATTTACTTATTTGTGAATGCAGATGTATCATATTTCAGCATTATAATTTGGTATAAATAGAGAGAAATGTGAAACATTGAAATGGAGGAAAATGTTAGAGATTTTATGAAAGAAATATTACCGTATGATGGATCCATCTGTAACAGGTTGAATATCCAGTTAGGTAAAATGTCGACCCATTGGTTAGATCTGTGAAGCAAAAGAAATATTTATTATTTCCATGATATCAAGAGAACATACCGGTTTCATAGATCTGGATCTATAGTCTCTCTGGATAAGGTATTGTTGATTGTAATAGGGTTCACGAAGTGGTTGAAGGGTGTCCACCAGGACAGTTAACAGTGAAATTGAAGTACGTCCATGATGATAGAGACCTGGTAACCGACCAAAAAGCACATGAAACCCTATATTTCAGAAACCAATTATAGAAGCTTCCGAAACCCTAGTTTGTGGATATCCAAAGAGGTGAAGTTGGTGTGTTGAAAATTAGTGTCGGCCGTAGATTTCTAAGAATGATCTTAGTGAATATGTAGGACGAAGATGTAGCAAAAACGATGGATCTTTTCGAACCAGTGAATCAGAAGAGCGAAGTCGCAATGGGGATGAGTTCCATAGACGTGAAGATGATGTAACATAAGAGAGACGGTATGTGGGAGGAGGTGAGAAGAATGGAAGGAGTCACGCAATGATTATGGTGTATTTATTGGAGCTCTCTCGAAACCCTAAGCGTGGTTGGAGTAGCAGGTATAAAAATCTAGCTGAATAGAAGGAGTCACGTGAGGAGAAATGATTTAGGAGGTAGAGCGTGATGGTGTAGGAGTAATTTATTATGCACAAATCACATGAGTTTCATGAATTAATAGTAAACAGTATTGGTATTCAAAAATCTAGACACTATAGTGGAAATATATCAATATACTACTATGATTTAAAGAATGTATTTTTAGACAACTAATAAAACAATGTATCATGTAAAACTGCTGAATAACTTACCCAGTAATGTGAATCATCAACCATTTCATTAACTTTTCTTTAATGATGAATCATACAGTCCCTGAAAGGTATGTTAGAGCCTGGAAAAAAGACATACATTGGAACATGTTAAAATGAAATAGGTATGGTGAACACATCAATGAAAAATGAAAAGTATGACTATACTCTTAAATGAATCAGTTTGATTGAACCAGTTTATGCATGGTTGTGCACTAACCACTAAACTGATATGTAGAACACATAAATATGTTTCTATTTTCAGAAATCTGTAAAACCAATGCATATGGGTGGCTGGAATGCATGTAGTGGACATGAAATACATATGCCAAACTAAAAAACTGTAAAAAAATCATTGTAATTATAGTTGGGTAAACTCGAATGTATGAAACTGTGTGTAACCAAAAATAGTCACTATTGCTTCTAATAAAAAAAATTATTTTTTAGTTTTAAAAAATGTATTTATCTTAGTTGAAAAATACTGTAAAACATAAAAAACACATAACGTGAAGATTTTTCAGTGATAGAAATCAAGCAGTCATAGAATGGTTTACCTTAGTAGCTCCCCTGCACAGCACTTTAGTCCCAGGATTAGCTCTCTTCATTTTATCTTTCATCACCTGAAATCTCCAAAACTAAGGAGTATTGTACATTTAAATGAAAAGTGATTGGAAATAAGATTGTAAAAAATCAGTTTGTGTTACCTAAACAGCAACATGTTTTGATATGGTGGATCAAATAAGATAGTAAATAAGAATATAAAAAAGTAATGTAGAGAAAGAGTATTGTACATTGAAATGAAAAGTGATCGGAAACAACATACAATGTGTTTGAAGGTAAATAGTAAGAAATTAATATATTTTAGGCATACATGTGCACAGTATTGCAAAATGGACTCTAGTTATATGGATAAAGTTTGTTGCACTGTATTGCATTGTCAAGGTGTGCAATGAAATCAAATTATGCACGGTGTAATGTAAAGTGAATATAATATACATTGAAAAGGCAAACACCAAATTGGCTGAATTTGTAATTACACAATACTATATGGTTGATGCAAAGTGCAATTATTTGATTGAATCATTTTATGAATGGTCAATTACTAAACCGCGATGTATAATACATAAATATGGCTCCATTTTGAGAAATCTATGAAACCAATTCATATGGTTGGCTGGTTTTTAAGCAGTGAACTGGTAAATACATGAGCTAAAAAGTGATTCATGTATATGAACTTATACACTGCAGAATATTTTTGGTTTATATGTATAAAGTAAATATTATCATGAAATCTGGGTAAACTAGAATGTGTATAGTGGATATGAAATACACAATACAAACAAAAAATCTGTGAAAAAAACCAATGGAATAAAATTTGGGTATACTCGAACGTATGTTATTGTGCACAACCAAAAATGTTATCTATTCCTTACAATCCAAAAATAATAATTCCTCAGTTTTAGAAAAAGTAATTATCTAAGTTGACACATACCTTAAAATATACAGAAAACATTAGTTGATGATTTTTCATTCATAAAAATCATGCAGTCAGCGAATGCAGTCACCTCCTTAATTTGTTTATTTGATATATTCTAGGCTGACAAGTCTTCAACAGGATGGAAAGGAACAACACCTCAAAATTTAGTGTACCCTGCAACAAAAGGATATTGTGGGATGAGATCATTGGATGAGATATGATGGAAAAAAGATAAATAAAACAATTTATATGAATATTTCCTTAGCTAAAGAACATGAAAGATAATTAATGTACCTGACACTCAAGGCATTAGTCCAGAGGTTAGAGTTTTGGGGAAATACTATCATAGTATGAAACATTACAACTGTTAGTATACAGTGACATAAAATAAAAAACATAGGAAAATATTCCAATAGGAAACACATTGTTTATAGAAATCATAAACACTGGAACACTAACAATGGGATATGGGAGAACACACCTTTTTTCGAGCTCTGGGGTTATTGAGGAAAAAAAGTTGTATAGTAATGGTGGTAGACAGAATGAAGTGAATCTATAATTTCTGATTCCTGAATGCAGATGTATTATATAACAGTAGTGAAATTTTGTATGAATAGACTTAAATAAAAAAATTAGAGTGGAGCAAAGAGTTAGTCCACTATGCATATAGTCTAAGACGTTTTAAAAAACATCGATGAACCGAACAGGGAATCTTCATGAATGAAACTGGAAAAATTTATATTGAATGATATAATTTAAGCATTACTAAATTTTAGGATGCTTTGAAGTGTTAGAAGAAATCAATATCATCCATGGAAAAAATTGATGATGTAAGCATGGCCAAGCAGAAGAAGTACATTCCATAAATGGTGAATTGGAATAGGTGTTGTATGAAAATATTGTTTGAAAATGTACTATTATTAAACTGAAATTAATAAATCTTGGAGAGAAGGGGAAAAAATTTAGAAATTGAGAAGAACACACCTTTTTCTTAGTGTTGGGTCTGTAGGGTCTCAGAAGACATTCAATCGTATAAAAATGGTGGAAGACCGAACATCCTGGATCCCTATTTACTTATCTGTGAATGCAGATGTATCATATTTCAGCATTATAATTTGGTATAAATAGAGAGAAATGTGAAACATTGAAATGGAGGAAAATGTTAGAGATTTTATGAAAGAAATATTACCGTATGATGGATCCATCTGTAACAGGTTGAATCTCCAGTTAGGTAAAATTTCGACCCATCGGTTAGATCTGTGAAGCCAAAGAAATATTTATTATTTCCATGATATCAAGAGAACATACCGGTTTCATAGATCTGGATCTATAGTCTCTCTGGATAAGGTATCGTTGATTGTAATAGGGTTCGCGAAGTGGTTGAAGGGTGTCCACCAGGACAGTTAACAGTGAAATTGAAGTACGCCACTACTAGAATTTCTGGTTTTCGAGGCGGGGGACTTTTAGCGGCCGCCAAATGGCGGTCGCTGCACTTTAATATCTAAAAACATAATTTTCCCTTCCCCCCTCCCCGACCCCGCGACCACCCCTCCCCGACCCCGCGACCCCCGACCCCCGGCGACCCCGACCCCTCGACCCGGCGACCCCGACCCCCGGCGATCCCAACCCCCGGCGACCCCTCCCCGACCCCCGGCGACCCCAACCCCCGGCGACCCCGACCCCGGACCTCCCAGTGACCCCGGCAGCCCCCGGCAACCCCGACCCCCGGAAACCTCGACCCCCGGCGACCCCCACCCCCTTGCCTCCATGTTGCGGCACCCGCAACCCCGGTGACCCCCACCGCCTTGCCTCCGCGTTGCGCCCCCGTGACCCCGACACCCCCGCAACCCAGCAACCCCCACCCCCTACCTCTGTGCTGCACCTTTGGACAGTCCTGCCGCCGTCGTCCCCTCTCGGCCCCGTTGCATCCCTCCGGCAAGTCCTCCTGCCTCCGTTGGACCCTCCCGGTCCGTTGTGCCCCACCATGTAGAACCCTCCCACGCTTCGGCCAACGGTTCTGCTCCTTTTGAGTTCGGTCGTCGAACCCCTGTCGTCAAGTCACTACACCGTCATGGATCCACAATCGAGTCACACCCTGTTACCTGCGGTCGAGTCCTCCGTAGGTAATGTTTTTTATCCTTCAAATTTTGTTTTTAAATTTTAAGGATATGTGTTTTTTATCCTTCAAATTTTATTTTTAGTGAAAATTGTAATTATATCCCGAGTTATTATTTGTAAAAATATTTATGAGTTATATATGTATAAAAATTGATTGATTTAACTATAATTTCTTTTAATGTAGGTATGTCACAGGGTGGTCACAGTGGTTCATCTGATGTTGTCGGTATGTATGTTTTCATTTTTCTAAATTAATCGATTGTAATTTTCTGTGTATATTTCCCTAACTGTTTCTAATCATTAATTTATATTGTAATTGAATTATGAATTTATGTTTATCAGGATCTAGTGCTTCTTCCAGCAGATGCAGGGGTCCTGGTAGAGGGGTTCGATCCTGGAACTTTGGAGCCCGATTGGATGTGTTATTTGACGACACATTTCATCTAGTTCGAGATGGTGCTACTATATTGAGTCGTCAGTTTGGGCATATGATATGAGACTCACACAAATTCCCTCTGACGACTCGTGACTGGAGTTCTTTCCCCCAGGATACGATGGATAGATTATGGAGGGAGGTTCAGGTAAATTCAATGTTTAATTTTTCATGATATATTGTTATTATTATTGTCCCATCTACTGACAATTTTTTTAACAGGATAATTTGACATCCTGTTCAGATGAGTTTCGGGCTGTATGTATGTCCAAATGCCAAAAATTATGGAAGGATTACAAGTCAAGGGTGAAGAGAGATCATTGGACACCATTTGTAGGTGTGCCAGACATTCTACAACGAGTCCCTTCGGGAATTCTTCCTACGCAGTGGCAGGATTTGGTTGCGTTTTGGTCGAGTGAGTCAGCGATGGTAAGATTTATTACTTTTAATCTATAAATGACTAATTTTTCAAATGTCTACTAAGTAAATACGTTGAATGTAGACCGAGTCTGCTCGTCATTCACATAATCGGGTGATGCAGGGCACGCCTTCCAGACTTGGCACTCGACATGTGTCGCAGCTCAGACATGATGTAAGTTTAGAATTCACTATTTCATTCATATTTTAAAAATATTGTAGTATAACATGGTGAACCCCTTTATTATAGTTACATCAACGTGGTGAGCCAATTGATCGTATGTCCATATGGATGAGGACTCGTAGGGCGGGTGATCCCGATGTTGTCGGTGTTATAGTAAGAAAATTATTTACCAATAAATGTATTTTTATTTTATATAAATTATTAATATTTTTTCATTGATTCATTATATGCTACAGGCTCAGTTTGACGCTCAGTTAGCAGAGTTTCCAGAGGAGCAACATCGTAGTACTGTGCGTAGAGATGAAATATTTCACCGTGTCATGGGACGTAACGGTCATGGTTATTCTTTGACTTATGGTGGTGGTGTCCCACGACGTGCAGTTGTTAGAGCAGATGTGATGGGTTCATGTAGAGAGTCAGGGATGCACACACAGGCTGAGATAGATGATTCCATGCAGGATATGCAGCGCAATTTTGATGCACAGTTTCAACAATTATGTGTAGAGTATGAGGAGAGGTTGTCACAGATGTTATCACATATCGATGATATGATGACGCAACAAGTGGCTCCACAGGTAAACAATAAAACAAACCATACTCAGATTGACTTTTATTGATATTTTTAAGATACGTAATATTGATATATATTGTAGGCTCCAAATACAACTGGTGGACATCGCAGTGATATTGGTGATCCAGATGAGAATGAACCCCATGCATGAGGTAATTTCATTTGTGTTGATGAATTCTCTAGAAGTTTTTATATCCTTGGTGAATATAATTTTCCTTTTTTACCTAGATTAGTTTGTTTTAGTATTTCTGACCTGAAACCACCATGCAACATTCTAATTATTATTCGTGACGTGTACGCGCAGACAGCACGTCAATCGGACGTGCGGTTTGCGCGGTACGTCTCAATATGCGTGTTTTAAGTGATGTGCGCGCTTCATAAACGCGCGTGGGGGGTCCAAATGGGACGAAAAAAGTCGGAATGGACTGAAATCAGACGAAAAATATGGGTGAGTGATTTGTGAAGTGGTCGAGCAGACGGCACGTCAATCGGACGTGCCGTGTGCCCGCGGTGACCGAGAATGCAGTTCTGGTGTCATAAACGGCCAAAACGGGCGTCTAATGGTCAAATTCATAGAGGATGATCTCAGATTGACCTGAAACCACCGTTCAACAATATAATTATTATTTGTGATGTGTACGCGCAGACGTCACATCAATCGGACGTGCGGTTTGCACGGTAAGGCTCAATATGCGTGTTTTAAATGATGTGCACGCTTCATAAACGCGCGTGGGGGGTCCAAACGGGCCGATCGAAGTCGAAATGTCATGAAATCAGACTAAAAATACGATTGAGTGAATTGAGAAGTGGTCGAGCAGACGGCACGTCAATCGGACGTGTCGTGTGCCCGCGGTGACCGAGAACGCAGTTCTAGTGTCATAAACGGCCAAAACAGGCATCTAATGGTCAAATTAATTGCAGACGATCTCAGATTGACCTGAAACCACTGTGAAACATTATAATTATTATTCGTGACGTGTATGCGTAGACGGCACATCAATCGGACGTGCGGTTTGCGCTAAGGCTCAATATGCGTGTTTTAAGTGATGTGCGTGCTTCAAAAACGCGCGTGGGGGGTCCAAACGGGCCGAACGAAGTCGGAATGGCCTGAAATCAGACGAAAAATACGGGTGAGTGATTTGTGAAGTGGTCGAGCAGATGACACGTCAATCAGACGTTTCGTGTACCCGCGGTGACCGATAACGCAGTTCTGGTGTCATAAACGGCCAAAACGGGCGTCTAACGGTCAAATTCATAGTGGATGACCACGGATTGACCTGAAACCACCGTGAAACATTCTAATTATTATTTTTGATGTGTATGCGCAGACAGAACGTCAATCGGACGTGCGGTTTGCGCGGTACGTCTCAATATGCGTGTTTTAAGTGATGTGTGCGCTTCACAAACGCGCGTGGGGGGGTCCAAACGGGGCGAACAAAGTCGGAATGACCTGAAATCAGACGAAAAATATGGGTGAGTGATTTTTGAAGTGGTCGAGCAGACGACATATCAATCGGACGTGCCGTGTGTCCGCGGTGACCGAGAACGCAGTTCTGGTGTCATAAACGGCCAAAACGGACGTCTAACGGTCAAATTCATAGTGGATGACCTCAGATTGACATGAAACCACCGTGAAATAATATAATTATTATTCGTGACGTGTACGCGTATAAGGCACGTCAATAGGACGTGCGGTTTGCACGGTAAGGCTCAATATGTGTGTTTTAAGTGATGCACGCGCTTCATAAACGCGCGTGGGGGGTCCAAACGGGCCGAACGAAGTCGGAATGGCCTGAAATCAGACGAAAAATACGGGTGAGTGATTTGTCAAGTGTTCGAGCAGACGACACCTCAATCGGACGTGCCGTGTGCCCGCGGTGACCGAGAACGTAGTTCTGGTGTCAAAAACGGCCAAAACGGGCGTCTAATAGTCAAATTCATAGCGGATGACCTCAGATTGATCTAAAACCACCGTGAAACAATATAATTATTATTCGTGACGTGTACGCGTAGACGGCACATCAATCGGACGTGAAGTTTGTGCGGTAAGGCTCAATATGCGTGTTTTAAGTGATGCGTGCGCTTCATAAACGCGCGTGGGGGGGGTTCAAACGGGCCGAACGATATCGGAATGGCCTGAAATCAGACGAAAAATACGGGTGAGTGATTTGTGAAGTGGTCGAGCAGACGGAACGTAAATCGGACGTGTCGTGTGTCCGCGGTGACTGAGAACGCAGATCTGGTGTCCTAAACGGCCAAAATGGACGTCTAACGGTCAAATTCATAGCGGACGACCTCGGATTGACCTGAAACCACCATGAAACAATATAATTATTATTCGTTATGTGTACGTGTAGACGGAACGTGAATCGGAAGTGTGGTTTGCGCGGTACGCCTCAATATGCGTGTTTTAAGTGATGTGTGCGCTTCAAAAACGCGCGTGGGGGGGTCCAAATGGGCCGAACGAAATCGAAATGGCCTGAAATCAGATGAAAAATACGGGTGAGTGATTTTTGAATTGGTCGAGTAGACGGAACGTCAATCAGACGTGTCGTGTGCCCGCGGTGACTGAGAACGCAGTTCTGGTGTCACAAACGGCCAAAACAGGCGTCTAACGGTCAAATTCATAGCAGACGACCTCAGATTGACCTAAAACCATCGTGCAACAATATAATTATTATTCGTGACATGTACGCGTAGACGGAACATCAATCGGACGTGCGGTTTGCACGCTAAGGCTCAATATGCGTGTTTTAAGTGATGCGCGCGCTTCATAAACGCACGTGGGGGGGTCTAAACGGGCTGAACGAAGTCGGAATGGCCTGAAATCAGACGAAAAATACGGGTGAGAGATTTTTGAAGTGGTAAGAAGACGGCACGTCAATCGGACGTACCGTGTGCCCGCGGTGAGCGAGAACGCAGTTCTGGTGTCATAAACGGCCAAAACGGGCGTCTAACGGTCAAATTCATGGTGGACGACCTCGGATTGACCTGAAACCACCGTGCAACAATATAATTATTATTCTTGACGTGTACGTGCAGACGGCACATCAATCGGACGTGCGGTTTGCACGATAAGGCTCAATATTCGTGTTTTAAGTGATGTGTGCGCTTCATAAACGCGCGTGGGGGGTCCAAACGGGCCGAACGAAGTCGGAATGGCCTGAAATCAGACGACAAATACGAGTGACTGATTTTTGAAGTAGTCGAGCATAAGGCACGTCAATCGGACGTGCCGTGTGTCCGCGGTGACCGAGAACGCAGTTCTGATGTCATAAACAGCCAAAACGGGCGTCTAACAGTCAAATTCATAGTGGACGACCTTGAATTGACCTGAAACCACCGTGAAACAATATAATTATTATTCGTGACGTGTACGCGCACACATAACGTCAATAGGACGTGCGGTTTGCGCGACAAGGTTCAATATGCGTGTTTTAAGTGATGTGCGGGCTTCATAAACGCGCGTGAGGGGGGGCGGTCCAAACAGACCGAACGAAGTCAGAATGGCCAGAAATCAGACGAAAAATACGGGTGAGTGATTTTTGAAATGGTCGAGCAGACGGCACGTCAGTCGGACGTGTCGTGTGCCCGCGGTGACCGAGAACGCAGTTCTGGTGTCATAAACGGCCAAAACGGGCGTCTAACGGTCAAATTCATAGCGGACGAGCACGGATTGACCTGAAACCACCGTGAAACATTTTAATTATTATTCCTAACGTGTACACGTAGACAGCACATCAATCGGACGTGCGGTTTGCGCGGTACGTCTCAATATGCGTGTTTTAAGTGATGCCCGCGCTTCATAAACGCGCGTGGGGGGTCTAAATGGGCCGAAGGAAGTTGGAATGGACTGAAATAAGACGAAAAATACGGGTGAGTGACTTGTGAAGTGGTCGAGCAGACGGCACGTCAATCGGACGTGCCGTGTGCCCGCGGTGACCGAGAATGCAGTTCTGGTGTCATAAACGGCCAAAACGGGCGTTTAATGGTCAAATTCATAGCGGACGATCTCGGATTGACCTGAAACCACCGTGCAACAATATAATTATTATTCGTGACGTGTACGCGCAGACGGCACGTCAATCGGACGTGCGGTTTGCGCGGTACGGCTCAATATGTGTGTTTTAAATGATGTTTGTGCTTCATAAACGCGCGTGGGGGGGCCCAACGGGCCGAACGATGTCGGAATGGCCTGAAATCTAACGAAAAATATGGGTGAGTGAATTTCAAAGTTTTCAAGTAGACGACACGTCAATCGGACGTGTCGTGTGCCCGCGGTGACCGAGAACGCAGTTCTGGTGTCATAAACGGCCAAAACGGGCGTCTAACAGTCAAATTCATAGCGGACAACCTCGGATTGACCTAAAACCATCGTTCAACAATCTAAATATTATTCGTGACGTGTACGCGTAGACGTCACGCCAATAGAACATGCGGTTTGCGCGGTACGGCTCAATATGCGCGTTTTAAGTGATGCGCGCGCTTCATAAACGTGCGTGGGGGGTCTAAACGGGCCGAACGAAGTCAGAATGGCCTAAAATCAGACGAAAAATACGGGTGAGTGATTTGTGAAGTGGTCGAACAGACGGCACGTCAATCGGACGTGCCGTGTGCCCGCGGTGGCCGAGAACGCAGTTTTGGTGTCATAAACGCCCAAAACGGGCGTCTAACGGTCAAATTCATAGCGGACGAGCACGGATTGACCTGAAACCACCGTGCAATATTCTAATTATTATTCGTGACATGTACGCGCATACGGAACGTCAATCGGACGTGCGGTTTGCGCGGTACGTCTCAATATGCGTGTTTTAAGTGATGCGCGCGCTTCATAAACGCGCGTGGGGGGTCCAAATGGGCCGAACGATGTCGAAATGGCCTGAAATGAGACGAAAAATACGGGTGAGTGATTTGTGAAGTGGTCGAGCAGACGTCATATCAATCAGACGTGTCGTGTGCCCGCGGTGACCGAGAACGCAGTTTTGGTGTCATAAACGGCCAAAAAAGGCGTCTAACGGTCAAATTCATAGCAGACGATTTTAGATTGACCTGAAACCACCGTGCAACAATATAATTATTATTCGTGACGTCTACGCATAGAGGGAATGTCAATTGGAGGTGCGGTTTGCGCGGTAAGGCTCCATATGCGTATTTTAAGTGTTGCGCGCACTTCATAAACGCGCGTGGGGGGGTCCAAACGGGCCGAACGAAATCGAAATGGCCTGAAATCAGGTGAAAAATACGGGTGAGTGAATTGCGAAGTGGTCGAGCTGACGGAACGTCAATCGGACGTGCCGTGTGCCCGCGGTGACCGAGAACGCAGTTCTGGTGTCATAAACGGTCAAAACGGGCGTTTAACGGCCAAATTCATAGCGGACGACCTCAGATTGACCTGAAACCACCGTGCAACATTCTAATTATTATTCGTGACATGTACGCGCAGACGGAACGTCAATTGGACGTGCGATGTGCGCGGTATGACTCAATATGCGTATTTTAAGTGATGTGCGCGCTTCATAAACGCGTGTGGGGGGGTCCAAACGGGCCGAACGAAGTCGGAATGACCTGAAATCAGACGACAAATATGGGTGAGTGAATTTCAAAGTGGTCGAGCAGACGGCACGTCAATCGGACGTGCCGTGTGCCTGTGGTGACCAAGAACGCAGTTCTGATGTCATAAACGGCCAAAACGGGCGTCTAACGGTCAAATTCATAGCGGACGACCACGTATTGACCTGAAATCACCGTGCAACATTCTAATTATTATTCGTTACGTGTACGCGCAGACGACACGTCAATTGGACGTGCGGTCTGCGCGGTTAGGCTCAATATTCGTGTTTTGAGTGATGCGCGCACTTCATAAACGCGTGTGGGGGGTTCAAACGGGTCGAACGAAGTTGGAATGACCTGAAATCAGACGAAAAATACGGGTGAGTGATTTGTGAAGTGGTCGAGCAGACGCCACGTCAATCGGACGCGCCGTGTGCCCGCAGTGACTGAGAACATAGTTCTGGTGTCATAAACGGCCAAAACGGGCGTCTAACGGTCAAATTCATAGCGGACGACCACAGATTTGTCTGAAACCACCGTGCAACATTCTAATTATTGTTTGGTACTAATTTTGTTATTAAATTTTGTCATGCAGTTATATTTGATGATGGATTTGAAGCTTGGAAGATGACTGATTAGATTTATTTGGGTATATATTATTCTGTAATTGATTTTTTTTAAAAAAAATTTAAAATCTATTGCGGCCGCCATTTGGCGGCCGCTATAGCCGTTTCCATCGCCACCTTTAGTGCCCGTCCTTCGGCGGCCGTTAAAGCCTATCCCGGCTTGCCTACAGCGTCCGCCAAGTGACGGTCGCTAATAGCAACAACGACGAGACAAAAGCGGACGCCACTTGGCGGACGCTGGGCGGCCGCTATAGACCTTTAGCGACGGCTTTTGGCGGCCGCTAGAGGTCATGACTGTACTAGTGCGCCCATGACGATGGAGACCTGGTAACCAATCAAAAAGCACATGAAAACCTATATTTCACAAACCAATTATAAAAGCCTCTGAAACCCTAGTTTGTGGATATCCGAAGAGGTGAAGTCAGTGCGTAAATCAGTGTCGGCCGTAGATTTCGGAGAACGATCTTGGTGAATATGTAGGACGACGATGAAGCAAAAACGATGGATCTTTTCAAACCGGTGAATCGGAAGAGCGAAGTCGCGACAGGGAGGAGTTCCATAGACGTGAAGATGATGCAGCGCAGGAGAGACAGTATGCGGGAGGAGCAGAATGGAAGGAGTCGCGCAATGATTCCGGTGTATTGATTGGAGCTCTCTCGAAACCCTAAGTGCGGGTGGAGTAGCAGGTATAGAAACCGAGGCGAATGGAAGGAGTCGCGCGGGGAGAAATGATTGAGGAGGTAGTGCGCGACAGTGCGGAGGTATAATCGGGAATGACAGTATATTTTGGGTGACGTGGTTGAGTGTGGAGGCGACAAGTGAGCTCGGAGGTACTCAGCTTTAGTAAATACAGATGTAGATTTCATTCGTCCTTCGCAAGGAGGATCTCAAACTAACGGTTACCCTCATTTGAGCCCCCTCTGTCCACATAAAGCTTCGTCATCATATGCCTCCTCAACGGAAGACCTTCCCCGGCTCCTTTCTTTTCCTCAAATCATAGCTGATCGTGCTTTAGTAGTCATGCCCTAACCTTCCATAGTTAAGGATGGCCTGGCTGGACCTTCCATGAAGGTGCTGCTGCTCTATCCGGCCCCTACCAGGCCGGCTCATCCTCCCCCTGTCCCAGAGATCCCACTCGATGGCATTTTTCCTACATCAGTGAACAAATCCCCGTCACTAGAAATTTCACCGGAATCCTCCGAAATGGCCATTTAATTCTATTTTTGGACGTTGTGGGCTAGGTTTGGGGTAGATAATCCCCCCTCCCCCTCCCCGTCTTCCAGAACGTTGTCCTCTCCTAGGGTTTGGACTCTCCAGATCATGTCTTGATCCTTAGTTGAAAATCTTCCTACCTGGTTCTTGTATATCAGGATGATTTCATGAAGGTGTGGTCTCATAGTCCTTGATCCGATGGAAAATGGAGGTTCAATCTTTTTCAGGGGTCGATGGAAGCGAACTTCGTCTGTGACTCCCCCCAAGCGGCGGTATGGTTCAATCTACCGGGACCCCACCTTCCCTTTCAAAATATTACTTTTCTTTATATCATAGGGAACACCTTTAGATCGTTCCTCTTCCCAAATGAACACACCCTCCAACTGTAAGATGCGGGAGTTGCTCAGATTTGCGTCGAGATGAATTACCTCTCCCTCTTCCAGACCGCATGCTTCTTAGACTGGGTGATGCCTTTTCTTGAACGAACTTTCTTAGGCATGAAGCCCCAGACACTGCGATTCATTCTGAGGGAATCCGCCCCTCAACTTAGATGGGGAAGGTTTCTTATGTGGTGGATGCAGGCCCCTATGCACCTGTTGTTATGGTTCCCACATCACAGTCGATGCCCAAGCCTTCTGGTTCAGATGGTATCCCTCCATTGTGGCCACAAGCTGCTGCCTGGGGGCCTCCCCCCTCTGGACCTGAGGAAATCATGTATTGATATAGTGATACACTTTTCTCTTTCTCTTCACGGCACCAGATTCGACTCGGTGAAACTTTCTCTACCACAGACCTTGTCTCCACCCCGGGATGGTATCCCCTAGTCTACAGATTTCTATTTATCGACATGGAAAGGAGCATGCTATCCCCCAATTCCTTCACACAGCGGCCTTATCCCCTCTATTGCCTCTCCCATGCGTATTTCTAATGGGTTCAATGTATTATATCACGTGGAGTTAGGAAGGGAAGTCCATGATTTTTTTGTCCTCCCAGTGGCGCCCAAACCAGAGCTCGTGCAAAACGTTAATAAGCCATCTCCTCTATACATCCATGTGATCATTAACACCGGGTGCCAAATCTAGGAGTCTTATTATGCAATAATTTCCTTGCTCATTTGGAATTCATAGGGACTGGAGCTCTGGTGAAAACAGATTTCATCTCATCAGAGTTTCAACGTTCTAAGACTTCACTGGTCGCTGTACATGAACGTAAGTAGCACCCATCTAAAATGAAAGACAATTTTTAGAAATTGGGAATTTGGAACTGCATGCATGGGGAGCCAGACAACAGTCATATATGGGTTTTCTGGAACAGTGTTGTCTCGGTGGAGAAAGTTTTTGTCTCTAGCCAACATATTTCTATAAAGATTAGTTTGGATAATTGTACTTTTTATACATCATTGGGTTTTTCTAATTGCGAAACAAGGTAGAGGGATTTTATTTGGCTAGATCTTGATAACTTCAATCTGGAAGATTTTATTTGGCTTCTTGGAGGCTACTTCAATGTCATCCTAGATGTGTCTGATAATAAAAGGGTGTTGGGGTTTACCCATGGAAAGACGGGCAGGATGTCACTATATTTTCATCCCATAATGGCCTCCTAGACTTGGGGAACACATGAGATAATTTAACATGTTTTAATAATATGAAGGGAGGTCGTTGCATGTGGTTCTGGTTGGATCTCTTCCTGGATAACTTCCGAGAAATCTCTTCCTTCCCCAATACACAAATTGAACACCTTGTTTGGGTTTTGTCGGATCATTCTTCTCTTCTCATTTGACTGGCTGGTAGTAGGGGCTCACTGTGATTATTTTTTCAACTCCGGTTGATGGGTGTATGACCCTAATTATCACCTGGGGGTACGTGTTTCATAGGAGAAATACGTGGGTGAAGGGCTATGGGTCGCGTTTCACAACAAACTTCAGAGGCTGAAACAAGACCTTCGAACATGGCAGTCTAACAAACCTTCATGTTCTCTAGATTTAGATATACTTAAGGATGACATTGAGTAGGCAGAGGTGGAGTTGGATGTTCAGTGGGATGATGATCTTTTTAGTAAACTAGCATGCATGAAGAATCATCTTACTGAACTGCTTCTTGAATAGGAAAGTGCTGCGAGGGAGAGGTCCAGGGAGATGTGGCTTAGAGAGGGAGATAAAGAATACTGCCTAAAGGCATATATCAGAGAAAGGAAACGTACCATTTCTAAAACCTTTTTAATGAAGTATATCTCCTTTACCAATGAGCTACACATCGTTGGAGGTATGACAATGTCCCTTTTCAGATCTTTACTTGAAAATTCTAATGTAGGATGGTTATCGTAGAGGATATATTTCCCTTTTTGACATCATCCCACTTGGGGTTTCGTCTGATAGTAACTTTTTCATTAAGAGAGTACCAGATGAGGGGGTAGTCTGGGAGTCCAATTCATCACTCCACTTTAGAAGTTACCCACGACTTGAAGGATTTTCAAGATAATTCTATTATGATTATTGGGATCTTATAAAATAGGAACTTGTGGCTCTCATCCAAGTTTTTTTTTTCTTGAGAGGAGGCATGACCAAGGTGGCATTTTCCACTACCCTACCAAAGGTTATGAACCCAGCATCCCTCAAACAGTATCATCCAATCGACATGTTCAATTTCTCCAATAAAATCCTCGCTACTGTTATTGATGGAAGACTCCCAAGTACCTATAGGAATGGGTTTCCGAGGAACAACAAGGTTTTATCCGGGGTAGGTCTACCCAATCATCAATTTCCATGGATCATGAAATGTTGACTGATATCAATATGATGGTCCCATGTTCTAACATTCCTATAAATCGTGATATGTAAAAGTTATACGATAGGGTGGAGTGAGACTTCATCACCAGAGTCATGGGCTGTATGGTATTATCTGGGTGGGTGATTAGTCTATTCTTCAAGTGCTTTAGTTCCCTTTGGTTCTTGGTTACATTAATGGAAATGTTATGGGTTCTTCAAGCTGGTATGAGGTCTAAGACAAGGGGACCAATTATCCCATACTGTCTTCATCCTTGTCCGAGACTCTTCTAGCAAATATTTAAATAAAAGCATTAGTGAGGGCCGTGTTTGACCATTTTAGTGAAGGCAAAACATCTCTTGGATTTCACACTTATTTTTTGCAAATGACCTTCTCCTTTTCATCATAGTAAATAGTAGATCTATCCAGGAGCTAAATCATATTTTGGAATTATACAGCATGTGGAGTGGACAGACCAATAACAGGAAAAAAGAAACATCTACCTCCCAAGGTCATGCTCATATATAAGGGGGGTAACATTGAAGATAGGCTGGGATTTCGTAGAATTTCCCTTCCCATGGAGTATTTTGGGGCCCCAATTTACCCTAGTAGCATTTGTATTCATCACTTTGATGGGCTGGTTAACAGAATCTCAAACTGTATTCTCAATTGAAAAAACAAGCTCCTCTCCTTTGGTGGACGCATCACCCCATTAAATAGAATGCTCTCCTCCATTCCCATGCACGTCATGTCAGCATTCATTGTTCCTAAGAAGTTCATATGAAAAACTGAAAATATTTTAATCACATTCATATGGGATTCCCATGCTAAGGCAGGCAACTGGGCTTTGTGGAAGAGGATGGCCAAAGAGATTGGGAACGAAGGAATTGGGCTTAGAAGTGTCACTGAGTCCATGACCTACCTACAAGCAAGGATGACATGGGTCTTCATGGAGGGGACTTCACTGTCGGAGAAATTCATGTTAACAAATTACAGAGTGTGTCAGGATGCCTTGAGGGTAAGGTGCTCCAGAATCTGGGACTCAATTCAGCTGAACTTGCCTATTCTCCAATAGAACCTTCGATGGATCATAGGGCGTGGAAGGATCAGTTTATGGAGTGCTAGATGGGTGGGAAGAAAGCTGGGTTTCCTGGGATGTTTGGTGCCAAATACCTCTTTTTAACATTCTAGTATATTTTCTTCATTTATCCACAACATCCTCAACCAACAACAATAGCGGATTTATAACACTATTATGATCACCTCGGGCCAGGACATACATGATTTTACGCACTCCTCGATTGGGATATTCTCACGAAGGTGTATCGATGTGTCAGGCATTAAAATATCAATCACGATGTATAAGAAGGATCGTTGTGGTGTGATGAGATTCCTGCTAAGCTAAAATTCCTTTTATGGCATACCCGAAACCAGGCGCTACCCATGGACGTGGGGGTGAGGCGAACGGGGGTCTCCCTCATTTCTTAGTACAATAACTATAGCTGTCCTAAAGAGGAGTCTGCTACTGACAAGTTCTTTGAAGGTGAGTGGGGTGTCTGTTGTTTGGTGTGGATTTTGTATTCTTAGTGATCTGGATGTGCAGTTGAATTTTGACAATAACGTTCTTCACTACTGGTTCCATGGCATGGACAACAATAGCCATGAGAAGAATGATAAATCAGTGTTAATTGAATTTTATTGCTGGTTTATCTGGAATGCCCGTAATAAAAATATACGAGAGGGGATCCCTAGCTCACTCCTGGAGGTGACAGTCAGGGCCTGTATCCTGGCGATTGAGCCTGTCCCTCTTCTTAATAACTGGGATCTTTCTCCTTCCCTGTGGGAGCTCATGGATGACATACATACTAAACAAATTGTTCATAGATTGGCTCCACATGAAAAATGGTTGTGATGGAACCCTCCATCTCATGTTCTTAAACTGAATAATGATGGATCATACACCAATAGAAACTTGCGGGGCTTAGGGGTTCATAACCAGATAGGTTTGGTCATATTTTATTTCAAAATATGCTTTAGATAGGGTGATTCTCATATTGTTGAAGCATCATCCATGCTCAAGGGGATTGAATTGTGTCTCTCCCGTGGTCTTTCTCTAGACTAGGTTGAAACTAACTCATCTATTTTTCACAGGTCTATCTGGGGGGCTATATCAATCCCTTTTACTATCATCTACTTAGTTCACAGATACCGAAGTATCATCAACAACAACATGGACATTTCTCCCACATGGAGAAAGGGGAATATGGTCTTTGATTACTTGGCCTCTTTGGCCACTATTGATAACCCATGAAACATTTTTCTTCCATGGGATCCCTTCCCCCATAATGCGTTACTCTTGTTAGAGAAGAATCCCTAGGGAACCACTATTTCCCACCCCATTGATTGTTCTGGGCCTTTCCCCCCACCTATTAAATAAAATTCTCTTAGCTTTGGAAGGATGGGTGGATATTCTTTTCGTAAAAATTGGTATTATAGAAAGGTTGTAGAGATTTCCACAACATGTTTGATAAAATTCCACCTTAGTGACTTGGTTTTAAAAAACATGATTTTGTTATGTGATAAACATAGTTTTTTTAAAGTTTTAATATGGGTTTGTTTTCATTCATGATACATATGTTTGGGGATGTGATGATACAAAAATTTCCACTAGTTTCAAAATTGGTGGCAAGTCGGATCGGAAAAATAAGAAGTTGGCATTGGAATGGGTTTGTGTTTCTTCATGATGCATTTTGATAGAGAATTGTTAGTTCAGACGTAGCCTGAATATTGATATTAGGGAATAGTAGATTGTACCACCATGTGGTGACTTGGGTCAGTTGGGATGAGTTCCTGCTCATGAGTTTGGGTTGTTTAGATTGTCTTTATTTGATGATGGATGCATTTTGTGGGTGAATTTCATGGGTGTGTACATTCATGGAATTATTATGTGAGTTGTGGTGTATGTTTCTTGTGAAATAATGGTTTACAAGAAAATTGTACTATTGGTATGAGTTATTTATATGTTTTACTTGGCCTGATATATTTTTATTATCCTTCATTGTTTATATATAACGTGAGATAATATGTTTGTCACGACCCGTCCTAGTGGGGCCCATGTTGCGACTCCCCAAGCTCGCCTTCAATAGGTCAGGGGCTGGTGACTAGCACCGAGTAGACATATTACTAACATGGGAGACATTGCCTAAGTACATGTACACACACATCTCCAAGCCCACGAATGCTGAAATGTAAAAAAACACACTAAGGAATAAAATGCATGCATACAACTAATCTCAACCAACAGAGTACGACGGAAAGTAGAGTACTGAAAGTAAACTGGGCCAAAATACAAGCCCACAAAAAACAAGAGTATGAAAATTACAAAGTTCAACCTGTAAACACAAAGAGGTACTGGGACTGCTGCTCGTAGCCGTAGGAACACCTCGGCCTGTAGGGAACTCAGAAAACTCGGTCCTGTCCTGGTCCGTCCTGAACTCCGTCAAAAGGCTGCTCGTCTGTATAAGACACGACGCGTGCGGGCAAAGCCCGTACATGGGTGAGTATAACAATACTCAGTAGAGGACCTCGAAAGCCACGAAACAATACACAAAAGAAAGGTACAGTCAGCTCTACACAATATATGTCTACTAAACATATAGTAAGAGTAACAAAAATCCAGATTTACTCAAACCTCAGACCCGCAGTCTAGTGACAAGTTACACAACCGCATACCCCCACTAGGAATTCAGTTCGAAGATTCCACAATGCACTCGTCTGAGAGAACTCACCCCATGAGTCTGATAGCTCTGATGACGTTCGTCCGAGAAGTACTGTTCGTCGAGAAAAGTCACGAGAGATAGATACACTCATTCCGAGAGAACACACTCCTGAGTGGGGAAAGATCACGATACACAGATGAGGATCACTGTCAGGGCCTTGGCGGATACCGCGACTCATTCAGATTCACCTGCTAGGTAGATGATCGGCGCCCTGTGGGAATAGTCACGTCGATACCTGACTCTACATAGGGTCAAGAATGGATAGAAGATCTCGCTCCGGGCCTCTCGGAGGGATACTTGACTCTATCTCGAAAAGTCCTGTTGAAGGGATCATAATCTTGAAAAAGGAAACGATACCTGACCTCTAGGGGAACGAGTAAAAGGGGCACTAACATGAACGAAACATGTCCAAGATACGCTGGATAAGAAGATCAAGCCATTTACTGAAAAGTACACGGCGTGTAGAAAGGTCACAGGCCGTGTCCTTTGACCCTGGGTACTGCCTGTGTACAACGGCTCGGGTCGCAAGGCTTGTCGTGCAGAAGAAGATATACACGACGTGTAAGGGAGTGACACGTCGTGTTCCTCTATCTAGGGAGGACTCCGTGTACGTTGACCATGTGCTCGTACACGACTTCAACCCGTGTGTTACAACCCGTGTAACTAGTGCACGGGGTAACCCATGCAACCAGACTGGTTTGGCCGTGTGGTGGAGTGCACGACCGTGTACTCCACCCCGTGTCTGTGTATCGTTTGAGATACACAGCGAGTCCCGCGTAAGGACCCATACGTCGTGTTCTTCAGAGAAGATGTCGTGTCATCGCTTTGTGCGTTGCAGAACCCTAGCCGCTGCTGAGCCGGTCCCACACGGCGTGTTCTTTGGGATACACGCCGTGTTCTTTGGAAATTTCCAGAACCGTCGTTCTTCATTGCCGCGCCTCGGGGCTCTTCCGATCCTCGATCTGGCCATCCGATCGTCGCGATACTCAAGATCCAAGGTCACCCCGCCATGCCATCGATGTTTCGGGTGTCCGATCGGCCTTGAAAACTGGTTTCGATCATCCGCGTGAAGAACGGTCGAAGAACGTTTTCTCCCAAATCGGGTCGATTCGTCTGCCGCCATCGTCGTCGCACCTCTGCTAGGTCGTTGCGATGTCGGATCTTTAATTTGGGATCGTTGCGATGCAAAACGGACGTGCAACGATCCGTTGCTCGTCGTCCCACGAAGAACACGAAGAACACATGGAGAGAGAGAGGAAGAAAAATCCAATAACAAAAGAGGAACTAACCTCGCCGTCGTTCGTCACGGTGTTAATCCGATCCTGTTAGAAGGTTTTAAACAGAAGGAATCGAAACATGGATTTTTAACATCATGGATTAATCCCCAAAATCATCCCAATAAAAATCCTCCCGTAAGAATGCACGATCCGCGGATCAACATGTTCGTGGGTTGATTCGCGTTCGTCGTTTAATCGAAGAACGGGGAAGAACTAAACCAAAATAACAAACCCCTAACTCGATCCGGTTGAAGAACGATCGCTGGGTCGCGTTCATTGGCGAGGTTCGTCGAATCCGGGAAGCGTCGATCGAGCGCGTCGTCGTCGTCCGCCAATGGGTTCTCCTCCAAAACTTCAATGGCAAATCCTGAATTTGCAGGGTTATGCGGCTAACCTTGCGAACTTTCCAGAAGCATGTACTTATAGGGGAGGATTAGGTCGCTGTGCAAAAAGGAAACATTTTAAATAAAATAAATTATTTATTTATTTTATTTTCATTAAAACGTCCAAAAACTAACTTTTGCACCTGACCCGCGCCGGTCGATGTTAGGCCCCCTAAGGCAATGTCGCTGCTCTGAACGCATCGGTGCCCTTAGATTTTTGATTCGGGGGCCCGTTTAAAAGTTATTCCACTTCTTCAAGAAAACCGCTCGCACGCGCTGTTTAAAAGTTTAATTTATTTTCAAACATTTATTCCGGGAAGTCTGGGCCTCCAAACCGCACGCTGTCGAAAGGTCTGGTCTCGAAATAATTTCATATAATATTTAAAAATAATACATGGAAAATCCGAGACATTACATTCTCCCCACCTTGGGGCTTTGTGTCCCCGAAAAGCCAAAACAAGGCTACTCAAAAAGACGTGGGTGCTGGGCACGGATCTGAGCCTCCCGCTCCCATGTGCTCTCCTAAAGATTCCCGTGTTGCCACCGAGCGCGCACCAAGGGATTCGATCACCCACGAAGGATCCTCTCATGCTGATCCTCAATCTCTACTGGGTACTCAACAAATGTCGCTCCATCCTCTATGTCCAGCTCGCCCCAGTCGATGACGTGCGATGGGTCATGCACGTACCTACTCAGCTGCGACACGTGAAAGACATCATGTACCCGGTGCAATTGTGGCGGTAGAGCTTAGCGGTACGCCGCTTCGCCAACTCTGCGCAGTATCTAAAAAGGGCCGATGAACCTCGGAGATAGCTTGCTGCCGCGACCAAATCTCTGCAACCCTCGCCGAGGTGAGACCCTAAGGAAGACATGGTCCCCTTCCTCGAACTCCAGAGGTCTCCGTCGTCTGTCGGCATAAGACTTCTGCCGGCTCTGTGCAGTCTTCATTCGCTCCCGGATGATCTGCACCTTTTTTGTGGTAGCTCGCACCAACTCTGGACCCATGAGTACTGACTCTCCGGGGTCGGTCCAGTAAAGCGGTGACCGGCAGGGTCTCCCATATAAAGTCTCGAACGGTATCATACCAATGGTGGAGTGGTAGCTGTTATTGTACACAAACTCCACCAGTGATAGGTGGTCCTCCCAACTGCGACCAAACTCCAAGATACATGCCCACAACATATCCTCCAGAACCTGAATGATCCTCTCCGTCTGACCATCGGTTTGGGGATGGAACGTCGTGCTCAAGCGTAGATGAGTCCCAAAAGCCTCCTGCAATCTCTTCCACAATCGGGATGTGAAGCGGGCATCGCGATCTGAGACTATCGTTGAAGGGACGCCATGAAGCCGAACTATCTCCTGTAGGTAGAGGCGTCCTAAGCTCTCTACAGAACTCTGCTCTCTGATAGCTAGGAAGTGGGCCGACTTAGTGAGTTGGTCAATGATCACCCAGATGGAATCATACCCCTTGGACGTCCGTGGTAAGCTCGTCACGAAGTCCATCGATATTCCATCCCACTTCCACTCTGGAACTTCCAGGGGGTGAGCTAATCCCGCTGGAACCTGGTGCTCACCCTTCACCTGCTGGCACGTAAGGCATCGAGAAATGAACTCTGCTACTGCCTTCTTCATGTCTGACCACTAGAATTACCGTCAGAAATCCTGGTACATCTTCGCCACTCCATGATGTACCACTAAGGGGGATGTATGAAACTCCTTCAGGACCTCCTCCCGCGATGCCACTGGTACAACAGTGCATCCTCTGAAAAGAACTATGTGTTCCCCACCTTGTGAATATCCATCAGGAGCATGTCCTGTGGATAACTAAGCACGTAAAGCCTCACAGTCGACATCCCCAAGCTGTGCCTCTCTAACTCGCTGTAAGAGTGGAGGGGTGACAACCATCGACTGAAGGTAAGCCGTATCCTCTCTATCCACAAAGGATAACTGCAACGTGGCTAACTGCTCTATCGCCTTGCTCAATAGCTGCGAGCTCGACCTTCTACTAAGAGCATCTGCCACCTTGTTCCCCTTCCCAGGAGTATAGATGATCTCAAAATCATAGTCCTGAAGGAACTCTATCAAACGCCTCTGTCTCAGATTCAGATCTTTCTGTGAGAAGATGTACTTGAGGCTCTCGTGGTCAGAGTAGACGACGAACCGCTTGCCCATAAGGTAGTGTCGCCACATCTTCAACGCGAAGACTACCGCTGCTAACTCGTGATCATGAGTCTCATAGTTCTGCTCATGTGGCCTAAGCTGGCGCAAACCATAAGAAATCACTGCCTATCTCTGCATCAGGACACAACCAAGCCCGGTCTTCGATGCGTCGCAGAAAACTACGTACTCGACACCCTCCTCTGGTAATCTCAAGATCAGGGCGCTCATCAAACTCCGCCTCAACTGCTCGAAAGCCTGCTGGCACTTCTCCGTCCACATGAAGGGTTGCCCCTTCCTGGTCAAAGCTGTCATCGGTGCTGATATTTAGGAGAAATCAGGAATGAATCTCCGGTAATATTCTGCCAACCCAAGAAAGCTCCGCACCTCCGTCACGCTCCAAGGTGGCTTCCATGCTAACACTGCCTCCACCTTGGCTGGGTCCACAACTATTCCATCTGCTGAAATGACATGTCCCAAAAAGTGGACCTCCCGAATCCAGAAATGGCACTTCGAGAGCTTCCCATAAAGTTCGTGCTCTCAGAGTACATCCAGAACCATCCGCAGGTGCCTCACGTGCTCCTCCTCTGACGCTGATTACACAAGGATGCCGTCGATGAAGACCACTACAAACCGGTCTAAGTACGACTGGAAGATCCGGTTCATCAGTCCCATGAACACTACAGGGGCGTTCGTTACGCCGAAAGGCATCACCAAGTACTCATAGTGACCGTAGCTGCATCTGAAAGCCATCTTCGGTATATCCTCGTCCCGTACTCGTAACTGGCGGTAACCTGATCGAAGGTCAACCTTCGAGAACCGCTGTTCCCCTCTCAGCTGGTCGAAGAGGTCATCAATCCTCGGTAGTGGATACTTGTTCTTCACCGTTACCTGGTTTAGGCGCCGGTAATCCACGCACAACCTCAAACTTCCATCTGCCTTCTTGGCAAATAATACTGGGGCTGCCCAGGGTGAAACACTAGGTCTTACGAAACCCTTTTCAAATCCTCCAACTGCACCCTCATTTCGCAAAGCTCTGCGGGAGCCATCTGATATGCTGATGAGGAAATCGGTGCTGTCCCGGGGTGTAAGTCGATGCAAAAGTCGATTTCCCGGCGGGGAGGTAGTCTTGGAACATCTTCGAGAAAGACGTCCTCGTACTCCGCCACTACTATTGGGAACTGGAAGCTCAAAACATCTACTGCTTCGAGGGTAAAGCTAACCAACTCACGAGTGATCGGCTGTACCCTCCTACGCATGAGCCCATTCTGTGCTGCCTGAGTCTCTCTTTCACCGACAAAGGAAAACCTCATCCCATCATTGCAGACACACCACACTCTTCGCCTAAAGTAGTCAATCTGGGCATGGACCGAGGATAACCAATCCATATCGAAAATGACGTCGTAAGGCCTTGATGCTGCCGCCAAGAGGTTCCAACCGAAACTCTCGCTTACAAGGGTAAGATCACACTGTCTGCAAAGGTGTGTGATCACCGAGTCTCCTCCCGTAGGTGTCTCTAAGTGTAAGGATCGAGTTAACGGCTCTACCGGAATCTCAAGGTTTCGCACAAGACATGTGGCGAGGAAGGAATGACTGACACCTGTATCTATAAGTACGACATCTAAGGTATAGAAGACACAGATCGTACCTCAGATCATCCCTGGAGTCCCTGGGTCGTACGCCTCGACTGCATGTGTCCCCACCCCTGTCCCCCAGCTCCCTGAGCCTGGTGTGGACCTCCTGGGGGTGGTGGTGAAAGTAGATCAAAGCGTCTGCCACCACCCATAGCTCTCCCTACTCCTCTGCCACGTCCGCCGCCTGGCGGGTCTGTCTACTCTACTCTCTGCCTCTGCCTCGGTGGTCCATCCACCGCCTCCCTGTCAGTAGCTTGACAGGTCGGACAATATCTAGCGAGATGTCCCCTACTGTCGCACAAGTAACATCACCTATCCCTAGGCTGACTGGATCCAGCCTGAGAGCCCTAGAATGCCAAACCCCTATCCTGGGTTCTCCTGTGATGTCTCCCACATCCTGATCCCTGTGTCTGACGTTGGCTCCTTGCTGCTGAGGTCTCCGCACCTGTCTGCCTGCAGCTGACTGCCGTCAGCTGTCTCTGCTCCGCCAATATCCTCTCGATCACCAAGGCCCGCTCGAGCACTCCAACATAAGTTGGAATGCAAAGAGGTAGGACACTAGCTCGAATGCCCCGTCATAGACCTCGCTCGAAGGTCCGAGCTCTGAAGTACTGATCCCTGACCATATCCATCGAGTACCTGGCGAGGTTGGTGAACCTCGATGAATTTTCATCCACCGTCAAACTGCCCTATTGGAGCTGAAGAAGCTTATGGATACGCACTGCTCTCAGCATAATCGATGAGAACTCCTCCCTAAAGAGTCGCTCAAACTTCGTCCACGGAAGAGTCTCCTCGTTGTGAGTTTGTGTGGTCAGACTCCACCATCGTCCCGCCGAACCCTGAAGAAGACTCGCTCCTAGGAACACCATATGGTCCATCAGTGTCCTCATGAGACGAAAAACTCTGGTCACAGCCTCAAGCCAGTCTTCAGTCGCCTGAGGGTCGGGCTCGCCTCGGAACCTGAGGGGTCTTTGTCTCTGGAACTCATGGAGCACGCTTAGCCTGCGCCCCTTGTCGGTCGGTACTGCAGGTACCACGGGCTGCTCCACTGGTGGTGGTATAATAGGTGCACCACCCAGAGGCAACGCCTGGGGAACTAGTCCATGTATCGAAGCCTCGTCACTGAGAGGGCTATCCTCGTGATCGCACTGCTGAATCCTAGTGGGTATGCATCGCAGATGCATCCTGTAAGGAACAAGATGTACCATGGTCAAAGAGTATATCTGGATAGCTGACACAAAGGACATGGAAAACACAACCCATTCCTATATGATGCATGTACCAATCTCTTATTTCCCCGCAACTAGTGTTTTCATGTACCACGTCGAAAAGTAGGTTATCAGAGTCCTGATGTATGGATACATCGGTCGCCCGCACCAACACTGGAGTCTGTGGCCTGAAAGCTGAGCTCGAAACACTTAACACTGTTGCCCCAAACCAATCTCACAGACTCTTGGTTCTAAGGTAGAACCGACCCACCTTTGATACCACTCTGTCACGACCCGTCCCAGTGGGGCCCATGTCGCGACTCCCCAAGCCCGCCTCCAATAGGCCAGGGGCTGGTTACTAGCACCGAGTAGGCATATTACTAACATGGGAGACATTTGCTTAAGTACCTACACACACACACACATCTCCAAGACCACAAATGCTGAAATGTAAAAAAAAACACTAAGGAATAAAATGCATGCATACAACTAATCCCAACCAACAGAGTATGATGGAAAGTAGAGTACTGAAAGTAAACTGGGCCGGAATACAAGCCCACAAAAAACAAGAGTCTGAAAACTACGAAGTCTAACCTGTAAACACAAAGAGGTACTGGGACTGCTGCTCGTAGCTGTATGGACACCTTGGCCTGTAGGGAACCTAGAAAGCTCTGTCTTGTCCTGGTCCGCCCTGGACTCTGTCAAAAGGCTGCTTGTCTGCACAAGACACGATGCGTGCGGGCAAAGCCCGTGCATGGGGTGAGTATAACAATACTCAGTAGAGGACCCCAAAAACTACAAAGCAATACACAAAGGAAAGTTATAGTCATCTCTACACAATATATGTCTACTGAACACATAGAAGAGTAACAAAAATCCAGATATACTCAAACCCCAGACCCGCAGTCTAGAGACAAGTTACACAACCGCATACCCCCACTAGGAATTCAGTTCGAAGATTCTACGAAGCACTCATCCGGGAGAACTCACTCCATGAGTCTGATATCTCTGATGACGTCTGTCCGAGAAGTATTATCCACCGAGAAAAGTCACGAGAGATATATACACACTCATTCTGGGAGAACACACTCCTGATTGGGGAAAGACCATGATACACAGATGAGGATCTCTGCTAGGGCCTTGGTGGATATCACGACTCATCCGGATTCACCTACTAGGTAGAGGATCGACGCCCTGTGAGAATAGTCACGTCGATACTTGACTCTACCTAGGGTCAAGAATGGATAGAGGATCTCACTCCGGGCCTCTCGGAGGGATACCTGACTCTATCTCAGAAAGTTATATTGAAAGGATCATACTCCTGAAAAAGGAAACAATACTTGAACTCTAGGGGAATGAGTAAACGGGGCACTAACCCGAATGAAACATGTCCAAGATACGGTGGACAAGAAGATCAAGCCATGTACTAAAAAGTACATGGTGTGTAGAAAGGTCACATGCTGTGTCCTCTGACCCTGGGTACTGCCCGTGTACAACGGCTCAGGTCGCAAGGCTTGTCGTGCAGAAGAAGATATCCGCGACGTGTAAGGGAGTGACACGCCGTGTTCCTCTATCCAGGGAGGACTCCATGTACGCTGGCTATGTGCCCGTACATGGATTCAATCCGTGTGTTACAACCCGTGTAACTGGTGCACGGGGCAACCCATGCAGCCGGCCTGGTTTGGCCGTGTGGTGGAGTACACAGCCGTGTACTCCACCCCGTGTCCGTGTATCATTCGAGATACACGGCGAGTCCCGTGTAAGGACCCACATGTTGTGTTCTTTGAAGAATACATTGTGTCATCGTTTTGTGTGTCGCGGAACCCTAGCCACCGCTGAGCCGGTCCCACACAACGTGTTCTTTAGGATACATGCCATGTACTTTGAAAATTTCCAGAACGTCGTTCTTCGTCGCCGTGCCTCAGAACTCTTCCGATCCTCGATCCGGCTGTCTGATCATCGCGATACTCAAGATCCAAGGTTTCCCCACCATGCCATCGATATTTCGGGAGGTTTTGGGCGTTTGATCGGCCCTGAAAACTCGTTTCGATCATCCGTGCGAAGAATGTTTTCTCCCAAACCTGTTCGATTCGTCTGCTGCCATCGTCGTCGCACCTCTTCTTGGTTGTTGCGATGTCGAATCTTTAATTTGGGATCGTTGCGATGCGAAACGGACGCGCAACGATCTGTTGTTTGTCGCCCCATGAAGAACACGAAGAATGCAGAGGAGAGAGAGGAAGAAAAATCCACTAATAAAAGAGGAACGAACCTCGGCATCGTTCATCACGACATTAATCTGATCTCGTTAGAAGGTTTTAAACAGAAGGAATCAAAATATAGATTTTTAACATCATGGATTAATCCCCAAAATCATCTCAATAAAAACCCTCCCGAAAGAACGCACGATCCGCGGATCAACCTGTTCGTGGGTTGATCCGCGTTCGTCGTTTAATCAAAGAATGGGGAAGAACTAAATCAAAATAACAAATCCCTACCTCAATCTGGTTGAAAAACGATCGATGGGTCACGTTCGTTGGCGAGGTTCGTCGAATCTGGGAAGCGTCAATCGATCGCGTCGTCGTTGTCCACCAACGGTTTCTCCTCCAAAACATCAATGGAAAATCCTCAATTTGCAGGGTTATGTGGCTAATCCTATGAACTTTCCATAAGCATGTACTTATAGGGGAGGATTGGGTCACTGTGCATAAAGGAAACATTTTAAATAAAATAAATTATTAATTTATTTTATTTTCGTTAAAACGTCCAAAAACTAACTCTTGCAGTTGACCTGCACCGGTCGATGTTAGGCCCCGCCTAAGGCAAAGTCGCTACTCTGAATGCAACGGTGCCCTCAAAATTTTGATCTGGGCACCCGTTTAAAAGTTATTCCACTTATTCAGGAAAACCGCTCGCGCACGCTGTTTAAAAGTTTAATTTATTTTCAAACATTTATTCCGGGCACTCCGGGCCTCGGAACAGCACACCGTCGAAAGGTCTGGTCTTGAAATAATTCCATATAATATTTAAAAATAATACACGGAAAATCTGAGCCATTACAACGTTCTTGTTCAATTAGAATGTCTGAGTTGTTTTAGGGGGATTTCTTGCAATGTTATACACTAACCCATGAATATGAATCTTACTGTATATGAATATGTTGTTCTACTTGATTTAGGTCAGGAGAGAACCTCTTACATTACTATAAGTCATGTGGTTTAAGGGATAGTGCCACATTTGGAACTTAGCATTTCATTATTATTCGTTAGTCACATTGTCTTACATAGATGTACTGTTAGTTGTTTATTTCTATGATTACTATAATGTTATCCATTGTCCATGCCCCCACATTCGATGAAGCCTGAAACCCTTGTTATCACCTCTTCAAATTTCCAGAGAACTACTCCAACCATCCATCATCATTCTTGACTATTGTCTCCCTAATGGTTGTGCAACTACCTCTTGCTCTTATCTCCCATTCACTAAACTCTCTTTAAACCACCTCATTAACTTTTTCATCATCCGATCTTATTGATCTGGTTCCATCATCGGACCACTGGTTGATGAGATGGCTGATAACGAACATTCATCCCAAATGAAGAAAAATGTAAGGGTGGTTGATAAAAGGAATATGAAAAAATGAATTCAATATCCAATGTGATTTCAATGAATTTATTGAATGTTATATTTTATAA
Organism: Viscum album; assembly: GCA_963277665.1. NCBI lineage: Eukaryota > Viridiplantae > Streptophyta > Magnoliopsida > Santalales > Viscaceae > Viscum > Viscum album. The sequence goes on along the minus strand of OY728156.1, from coordinate 69,461,251 downwards.
TGTAATTAGAATGATATTTATAGAATTATAAAAATATCTATTTACATATTCAAATCAATATTCAACCATATAATCATATAATTCAACCATTGATTTCTAGAGAAAAATTATCAAACATACTCATTTCAATATATTATAAATAAAATTGATCAACTTCATCATGAGAAATGTGGGTTAGATTACTTGAAAAATAATTGTTTGATTACCCTTGAATTAGAAAAATCAGTTCATCCTTGGGAATACTATGCTATTAAAATTGTATTCAATATAATATGATATCAAGGAATGAAAACTAAGAAAGATTCCCCAACTCATGGAAGATATGTCAATGCTTGAAATTATAATCACCATGTACGCATGAATCTATGTCCATTTACATGACCCCTTACTGGTTCTTCAAATATCATGTCCTCCCCTCCAAAAATATTTTTCTCTTTAGGTTTATATCACGATTATCTATGGTTAGACCTAGTTAAATGGATAAAATATAAATGTCTAACCTATATTTATATTACTGAGTATTTTTATTTAAAATCCAAAATTAACCTATCAGGGGCCACGACACCGAGCATAAAAATACACCTTAGAAAAAACATCTCATTCCAAACAGAACCACAAATGTTGTAATTTTCATCTAAAAATCAATTTAGGAGATGATAAGAATCATGTTCATTAAATATGTATTTATTTATTTAATAAATAATAAATATGTTTTAAAATTTCACCAGTACAAAACATCAACAAAATTTAACTAAACAATAAACACAACAATTCAAGATCAAAGGAATGATTGAAAATTTTTATGTGGTTAATGAATAATTTAAACTGTTAGAGGAATAGGGATGAAAAAAATTAGAAATTAGTTATGTATTTACTAAGGAAAATTATTGGTCACTACATAATCCCTAAATTTAAAATTTTGTATCTCAAAAATGTAAAAAAAACATAGGATATTAAACAACAGAGAACACAAAACAACATCATGTTAAAAAAACATCCATGTATGGACTTTATATATCTCTAGGGGATCGGGATCTACAAAAACTCAAGACACAACCACACACTAAGACATCATATTCTCAACCATTTTCATTATGGGACTTTCCTCCCTAATCTCTTAATTATTCACCCGAACTATCAGCCTAAGATCGATTCAAAACAATTCTTCAAAAAATACATGATCTTGAAATCAATGAATCACCACATGATCCATTACCAATTATCTTTCTAACTTATGGTTTCCAATACTCATAGGACAAAGAAAAAAATAGGGAGCAATAAACATTTACATAGTGATAGTCTATTAATAAGAGAACCTCTGATGGTAGCACCACACTACCCGTCGCTAATTAGAAACTAAGTGACCTTTCACATAATGACCTTTGAAAAATACACTATTATAGAGCACATCAATGAGAAATATCAATTGGAATAATAATAATGAAGCAACATCACCAACACTATACATGAGGAAAACAAAAGATTTGAATGTATCCTTTTCGTCATTCACAAGTGGAAACTAAAGATCCTTTTTGATTTTTTCATTATAATGTTTTTTATTTTTTTTCAACATATTATGTAAAGAGTATTTTTTATTAAATAGTTGATAAATAGTTTTTTGAAGGATGTTAGGAAGTTTCCATAAAATTTTTAGGAAAATTTCATACTAAGTCAGATTATGGTACTCCATTTCTATGTTTTTCCAAGATCATGAAAAATATCATGATCCATTATTTTGAAAAAAAGGTGAAATGTAAAACTTTTTTACTGGAAGAAAGTTATCGGATGAAATTTAATGGAATAATGTGATAAGAAAGAGACGAAGAAGGAAGTCCATCGGCCCACGTTTCTATACGAAACATTGTGACGTTATCAGATATAATGTATAAAAGGGGGAGAAGTCACGAACCGAGTGGACATACAAAGTTCTTGATAAAGTACTAGAAACAGAAACCAAATAGATTTACTAGATGATTTTTTTAATGAAGTTGAAATATGATCTATCAGGAATAGTCCACCGAACATGTGTAAGTGGATGAAGATAATAAATTATGATTACTATGGGTAAAAAAGTACAACTCTATGATCTAAAAAACATCAAATAAATTTCTAGATAGGGAATGAGTTTTTTTAATTAGATGAATAAAGTATTCCAAGTTAAGTCTTCAAAAGGTGAAACAATTTAATAAACCACATTCAAATGGATCATGTTTATTGAACTATGGCTGATGTGGTTTTCAAAATAGACAATTTATTTGATGTTTAAATAGAATTTTTTTACAATTTGTATGAAGTTTGATGTTGTGAAGTTTATAATTGTGTTACTGAAGAAAGGAAAATAGATCAAGTTCATTGGATGAAGATCAATCAGAAAGATAGACATCAGAAGAACATTCACGATGTCACTGGATGAATGTTTATGAGGAGTTAAACCATGTATTGTATAAAGTTTGAGATGAGGAAAAGAGACCAAATAGAGAAATGAATATTCATTAGAAATACATTTAATAAATTATAGTAGAAAAAGGATGCTTATGAAGAGAACTAGTTGAAGATAAGCTAAGGAAGGGTGATTTGATAGATATAAATGGATGAAGATGATCTTATAGAGCCATCAAACAAACCATATCAAATATAGTTCTATGAAACAATATATAACTTTGTAAAGACATTTTTAAATATAATGCTGCAGAGATGATTTGTTTTTTAATTGATTTGTTATCTAAAGGAGGTAAGGAAGATAGAAGAGGATCCATAATGATAAGGCTAAAGAAGGTTGAAGAAGGTTGCAGTAGTTAGATAATTCATAAAGCTTCATGAATGTTCATGAATGTTCTAGATGAAATGAGAAGCATCCAAGGAATTTCATTTCAATAGAAAAAAGCTAAATTTGGTTCCTGATATTTCTACATCAAACGTGGCTATATAAAGGGGAGTTCATACTATACTAACTAACACTATTCATTTAACAAAAAGCTAAATTGACGAATATTTTATACCAGAGTGAGTTTCAAATTGAGATTAATGTTCTTATTGAAGAAATTATACTAGGCTCATTTCTAGTCTAAAAATTGGATTTAGGTTTCGGTCAATGTAAGTAAATAGATATTTCTATATTATAAAGAAGACATAGATTTCCATCTATGGTAGAGGACACTGATATTGACCAGAGGTATCCAATAGAGAGATCATACATACAGTGAGGCATGCAGTTTTTCTTTAGTGGATTGAACATGGGTTAGGAAACACGTGCAGTTTCAATGATGTTAAATAGATGGAGTATTCCATATGAAGAATAGGTAGACCTAAAATTCACTTATCGGATGGAGGAAATCAGATTTATTATTTCCAAATGATATTTTGGGAGCTGTTTTATAAAGTTTCACATATTTGCAGTGTCCCAATTTTGTATGAAAAACATTTATAACAGAGGGGAGCCTATATATTCATTCTTATCAGGAGATATAATTAGTATAATAGGAGATTTATCAAGTTTTATTAAATTATAATTAATATTCAATTTCCATGGACCAACTAGATTCTCCATGATAATGATATAGGTTCTCACATTGAGTCTGAATATAATAAATCCTGAATGCCTTGTTTACTTTCACATCATTGCATTTTTGTGAAATTGTTATAAAACGTTGGTAAGGATAATATCTCTTAAAATTTATAGGGGTTAATTTTAGACAATTGAAATTGAAAAACATCACCACCGATTAACCCCTCACCCTTGGGGTTCCAGTGATCCAATAAAACATCAATTGGTATTGGAGGGATGATCCATTTTTTCATCATTATTAAGGAAAATATCAACTAAGTGAACAATAGATCTATTCCTATATTCTATGGAAAACATTATCATGGCTGTAAAGATGAAATGATTAATTATCTTTTATATCTTTTCTTAGAGTAAATTTATATAGTTACAGTTGGGTTTCGACCTGTTGAGAAAGATGATCACATGATTTTTTTTGAAAAAAATATTATTGAAGTGGATGGGAAATATATAAATGTTATTCTAATGTATTTTTCAGAAAATTTTCTCATAAAGGTGATGGGTCTTAAGATTGATAATGAAACTTAATAAAAACATGACTATATTTTTGAGGAAAATAAAAAAGTTAAAGAGGTAAAGATACAAATCAAGCATATCAAGATTAAAGATATCAGAATGGATGATGATGAAACATTTGACGAGTACTTCACCAAAGTCAATGAAGTTCTTTTAACATCATAGATTTCATATATATCTTGGAATATTCCACCACTATTAAGAAACCTATGAGATACTTTCTATACATGTTCATTCCTAAAATTTATGCTATAGAAGATAAAGATGGTTTATCTCTTGATGAATTACATTTCTTTGTTGTTTCTTATGAGGTGACGAACTCCCCATAATTTAAAGAGAAGTTCAAGGATGAAATTAATTTTGGAGCTATGAGAAAATTAAAAATCCATGATGTTGATATTGTTCAAATCGGTGATTTGGAAGATAAAAAATGTAACTAAATGAATGAAATAATTATATCTCTTATCAGCATAAATTTTTAGAGAGGTAGTGGAAATTATCGATAAAAACTCACACATAAATGTTTCAAGTGTGGAGGAATTTTGAAATTTGATATGAGTTTTTCTAAGAAGAAATTCAGATAATATGTAAATGATTCTAAAGAAAAACCACAATGGAAGAAGTAGGGAAGTACTTCCAAATTATATGATAATTTCACCAAAAGTAAGAAAAAGTTCCCTACAAAGAACAGAATAAGTATACTTATTATGGGAGATTATTATGACTCTATTGATAACAGTTCCTAAAAAGATGAAAATTATGATATTTAAATAAGAAAGGAACTTCCAACAGTAAAGAAGAAGAATGTGATAAAACTTATTGGGAGTACCATATGAGATCTGAACTCGTTTTATGTCTTGATCAAAATAAAAATCTTAATAAAGAGTTTAGTATGTTGAAGAAGGAATGTGGATATAATAATGAAGGAAGGACATATTTATTTAAATGGGAAAATGAGTATATTCAAGAGATCAATATCCTCAAACTTAATGTCTCTAAACAAAGAATGATGATAGAATATATTTTTAAGAAACTTGTTGCTAATGGAGATGTTGTTTTCAAAACACAATTGATATTTCTTGAGTTTTAATGTACTTTAAATATTATGAGTGAAAAATTCAAAAAGTCTAAAGAGATAAAGGTTAAATATGCTCAAGCTATAGAAAAAACTCATTCCAAGAATCAGGGGACATCTACATCCACCAACCAAAAGAGTTAATATGATTATCCTAACCATGCAAGTTTTAGAAACAATATTTGGAAAACATAGGTTGTGAAAGGATGTGGAAAATTTTCAAGATAAATTAATGATAAAAATAACATTCATAATAAATATTTCCCATATTGGTGTGATTCTTATAGGGAAAGATACATTGAACACAAACAAACTTATTATATAGGAAGATCATTTTTATATAGAATCACCTGATTCAGTGGATATTTTTCTTGTTTTTGTGTATATGGGAACAAAGCTTATAATTATTGGAAAAACATGTCTCTCCTTGGAATCAGAAATGAATTGAGGGGGAGCAAAAATAGTATAATAGAGAACAACATTCCTTATCCATAAAGGGAGTAATAAGTAAAATAATCAGATGTTAGAATGTTCTCAAATCAAAACAATTTTTAATTTCTTGAGGAAGTTTATGGAATGTGTAACCAACTAGTTCTCTACAACAAAGAGTGTATGAAAAACTATTTAGAAAAGTTTATTTTACTAAGAAAAAAATATAATCCAAGAAGAATAATGTGGAGGAATGATCTTTTATTAATTTTGTAATGTACTATCACTTTAGCAAGGTATTTTTTCTATTATTTTTTAGTAAAATCGTTGTTATCTTTTCATTCTTGGATTAGACCCTAGTGATTAGGCCCTTAAGTTGATCAGTTTTATTTTGGAAATGATGATTAATGAAGGATATAACCTGGGTAAAAACCAAATACACTGTGTGTATTTAAATACACATAGTTTATTTAAATGCACAATGTGAACATAGTTGGATAGACCCTCTTCATGACACGTAATTCCTTTTCCCTTTAATGGAAAACCCAAGAATTACATGATGTGTAATGAATTTACACGTTGTATAAATGTATAGGTTGAATTCTAAAGTGTCATAACTTCTAATTTTGAAAGGGGATCAATTTTATTCTCTCCCTCATAGAATCCCATCCACCTAAAGCACCTCTTCATGCCTACACTACTGGAAAATGGGTCTATACCCACGGTTTTGTGTAGAACTGTGGGTATAGGCCCCCCCTATACCCATGGTTTTGGAAACTGTGGGTATAGGGATAGTATCTGGACCTATACCCACGGTTTTGGAGAACCGTAGGTATAGGTCCCCTTTACCCACGGTTCTTGGAAAAAGTGTGGGTATAGGTTTTTTTTGAAGACCTATACCCACGGTTTTGCCAAAACTGTGGGTATAGGTGTTGTTCTGCAGACCTATACCCACGGTTTTTGAAAACCGTGGGTATAGGTGGTATATTTTTCAAAGACCTATACCCACGGTTTTTCAAAACCATGGGTATATCGTTCCCGTGTTATGGCGGGAACAAAAAATTCCGTGGGACGAAAAATTTTTTTGGGTGAAAAGATGATCTGATATAATATAAATTTATGGCTACGAAATATTAAACCGTATAATATGTTTAGTTCAGTTGGTCAGTTCCTCACATCCCTCCGCACAGGTCGCAGGTTTGAAAACCCGCGTATTTTATTTTTCGATTATAGAATATATATTAATATAAGAAAATAAAAGTATAATTATATATCAATTGCATCGTTACCTCGATTGGTCGCTGTGACTGTGCAGCGAACGGGAAGCGCGGGTTCGAAACCCGACGAACTTTTATTTTTGATTATAACTGTTATATTAATATATTAAAATAAAATTATCAATATATATCAATAAAGGCGTTAGATTAGTTGGTCTCGTGGTGTGGTGATGGTTTGAGGCGCTGCGGGGTTGCAGGTTCGATTCCCCCCCTGCGCGATTTTTTAAATTCAAGTACCCCACGGTTTGAAAACCGTGGGGTCTATTGTGTGCCACGCTGGAACAACGGTGTGGCAGTTTTTGACCCCCCTATACCCATGGTTCTCCAAAACTGTGGGTATAGGCTGAGATCCCTATACCGACGCCGTTCCAGCCCACAGTTCCCAAAACCGTGGGTATAGGCTATACCCATGGTTTTGGGGGCTATACCAACGGTTTTGAACCGTGGGTATAGGTCATTTTTCCAGTAGTTCTAACCTAGGGATTGGGGTACCTTCTCTGCCCAATCTATATTTCCTTCATCATCGGTCATGTTGGATCCACAATGGAAATATTCTCCATCATATTCCTTATTTTTTTCATTTAGACCGACATCTTCCTTTCTATTTTATTGAGAGATGATATGTCCCATTTTCAGTTTTTTCATCTATTCTTCTGATTTATCCCATTATAGCTCGATTCAAGGGTCGATACATGACCAAGAGATTACTATAGGCTTAAGGTAGGTGGTGTAGTTATTTCCCTAAAATTCTAGTTTCATTTTATCATGCACCACTGTACCTCAGAACAAACTATTCCAATGTTGCCTCCATAAATCATATTTAATTAAATAAAATTTCTTTCCACACATAATATGACCTTAATGGTGAATCACATAATTAGTTCATCACCATGTCATTATCCTCACCTATGGGTGTGAAATTCCTCATAAACTTAAATTCCACATGTTAGAATGGAATTTAAACTACTAATAGAGGTTTGTGTTTTCCCTTGTAATAAATACATTAAATATGTTATAATTTCATAAGAGAAATGGCAGGCCATGTGTCTCCCCCCTATGATTTATGAAATAGTTTGAACTGATTGAATTAAATGAATTGGCCAATAAGTTAACAATGATTGGGGATATGGTACGAGTTAGTGCTACCCATATCATTCCCTTCACTTAAATCTAAGGGAGATACAAAGTTACCGACACAAGGGTTCCATATATGGGCTCATCACACTTCAAAATTATAAATGGGAATGATTATATTTATTCCAGGATCGATACAAAGATCCTTCTTATGTATTTCCTTGGAAAATATCACCTGTTAGGTCACTTATTTACCCATGAGTGATACTGGTTCCCTAGGGTAGATACATTGGATGGGATTAGTGATTGATATGGTAACATCATCCATGAGTGATACTTTTTCCCATATGGGGTAAACCTAGGACAAGATCAAAGCATCTTGATTTACACCATGCCGAGAGTGATACATGGGATTCCTTTATGGAGGCCCTTGGACAGAATCTTACGATGTTGGATATTTGTAGTGCGATACTTGGGTTCCTTTATATTGTTTTCATTGGACAAGCCCATGATGCCACTTATTTAAATTCTAGATACAACTTCTATCTAATTACAAGAATTCAAATTTATAGAATTAAATGACATGTATAGCAATCCAAACAACACACTTTGGTTTATTCCATACTTGATACTTTCCTTCTTGCAGGCTCAACTATATTCCTTGCATGTATTCTAGAGATACATTATACACCCATGCCATATTTTTATAAGTTTCCCTTGGTTTAGAGACATATGTATTAGATCAAAGCAGGTAATTTCGGACAGGTATCCCATGAGTAACCTGATATGGTGTATTTATCTATTTATATCTATGTATTTATTAAATACACACACACATATCATTTCTTATGAAAATACTGGATTGATCTGGACATCATTGGTGGTGTCCCACTGGGTATATCTCACACCTTAATTGGACCACCCTTGGAACCTGAGAATACTTCATGATTGTAGGTGTAGGAAAAGGGAATCACCCAACTTTAGATGCTTTATTTTCAATACTATTATAGAATACAGGAGAAGAGGATCAAGCCTATGAATATGTTTCTATTAGAGTCATATTTTGGTATTTTTTATTTTTTTAGCATGTAGTATATGTATATTTACACTATATACCATGGACCCAATTTCTTTATAGCTACATGAAATCATCATCATTATTTTGTATCTATTTATGATTCAGCTTCTACTTATTTACTTATATTGGATGATTTATTATACTTATTTCGATTCTACTTATTTACTACTGCTTCCTAATTTTCCATTTATTTATATACTTATGTGGCTTACTCTGATCTAGTGGGTATAGTCTCCCCACCATTCCATTATAGACCCTCACTACTATTCAGAAGCCTTTGGCATATGAGGAGGCGCGCTTGAGTTCATGTGTCCAACCATCTAGGGGCACGCCTTATTGGATTCCGAGGTGGGATGATAAAAATTTATATCAGAGAGGTAATATTCATTTTGACATAATGTTTGGGTATTAGATAAGAGACTAAGAATTTGTCTGAATTTGGCAATGAGCGTATGCTTGGGAGTAGATAACCCATGTGATGGGGAAACCCAAATTACCTGTGATAGACTATTATTGTTTAGTTTACGATGATTATAGTTGAAAATATTTCACTATTGGGTGACACACATGTTTTGTGATGATTTTATTATTATTGGCATTATTATTATTGATTTATTTTTCCCTTGTCTAGGTGTTGTAGTGAGGTATCATCTCATGAATTATTATAATTTTTTTGGACTTATATGCAATGAATTATGCCATTACATATTTATATCATTGCATTCATTTCTAGATACATATAATTAGTTCCTGGATTATTATATATGGAAATGTGATGTCGTTTCTAGTAGGGATAAAATAATTTGATTAATGAAAGTTCCTAAATCAATATAAATGGTGTTTTCCTACATATATTGAAGAATAAACCTTAATTAAATGATTATGCTACGTTTGAGCCACAAACCACTTGGTATATGGACTAAAAAATTAGTCGATTTGATTAAATGGATTCCAAATGAAATTTATGAAGCATGTACTTCTATAAATTGGGAATAATGATTCATCTAATCAAATCATTTTACATGGACAATTACATCCTGATATCAGACATAAATTTCAGGTCATTGTTACTTGACGTACCAATTACAATTTCTAAAGAGCATGGGCCTTTATAAATTTGGAATGGTGATTCATCTACCTTGAATAAGATATCTATATAATTGAAAACAAGTATGAATTTAAATAAATTTAAAAATTTAAAAATAAATGGTAAATGATAAATGGGGATGCTAATGGAAAATTAAAGGGGGTTTTCTTCTATACCTTTTAATTTACACTCCATATATCGAAACCTCTACTTCTTGATATTAGACCTTGACCCTGACCCGAACATAGTAGTGGGAAGTAGGTAGAATCTCCTGTGATCTGTTGTGACCTTTATTACTACTTAAACATGGATTTAGGAGTAAGATGAGAGGTCTGACTCATTTATAGGAATGTTGTGTACCTATCAATTTCTCTATCATGGATCCATTCTACTGTAAAATCTTATCTTATTCATGTTCATCAAAATTGTGGAGTTTTTTTTGTCATGACATCCTTGAGTCGTATGCCAGGAGTGTGGGGACAATGAAGCTCCAGAGGTGGTGGTACCTGAGCCACCAGTGTTACCTCTTGTATTAACACTAGAGGAACATCTTTTTGATCTTCCACTGGGTGCTGAATCTTAGTTTCAAGATGCATTTTCACACTTCATGAAGTCCATACATGGAGCTCTGTGACCTTCCGCTACAATGAAAAAGTTGAAGAGAGAATTATAGAAACAACATCCTCCCACCTTCTCGGGGGATAAAGGTCCTCAGGATTTTGAGCCATGGTTGGAGGCCATGTTATTTATCATCAATCATATAGATATGCCTCTAGTGTGGTGGACCAATCTTGCCACTTATATACAGCGTGAATCCCCCATGAATTGGTGGGATGCCATCTTTCAGGTTTATCTTCATCTGGGTATGGTATGGGTGGAATTCCAGATAGCCTTATATGAATACTTCTTTCCACATACATTGAGAGTGGACCATGCTATTGAGATCATGGAAGTAAAATAGGGTGTTATTTCAGTGATGTATTATTCATATCATTTCACATAGAATCATAATTTTTCATTGACACTAACTGATGATGAGGTGATGATTTCAAAACGGTTTGAGGATGAGATTCAATATGCCATTCGATCACAGTTAAATGTTTTCTGGTTGACCACTAATTTTGATATAGTGAAACAATACCTCATCACTGATCGAAACTTGATGCAATAAGGAATTGTGATCTAGGGAGGTTCAACTTCATGGTAGAGAGACTGTTTGTCTAGTGGAAGGAAATGTCATTTCGAGGTTTCTTATGGGGGAAGTGCCACCTAGATGACATGCATCGATAGTTATGTAGTGTTTAACTTGTGTCATAGGACATGCCACAAGAAGATTCTATTTATGAGGAACCCAATTGGGTTTCAATATTGAAACAAGATGGGCCAAATTAAATATTTCTATCGAACATTACCTCTAGTTCCTATTGAGAAGGGGTCTGTACTGACAGTACACTTGGGTACTAGATCTATAGATTCATATTAGGTTGGGAGTTAGTATTCTACCGGTCGATCCAGATGATTAGGAAAATGTGGCCATGGTATCTATACATTAGAGGTGTAGCGTCGTAAAATTTGGCATACTTATGGTACTATGGTTTCTTCTCAGGGCCATGAATCATTCCATGCATATTCATTACAACCTACACTTGAGGAGTAGAGTTTAAGGACTTCTATAGTATGATGTACTATTCTAGAATCCTTTACAATAGTATCTACCATATTTTGTACAGAAGCTTCATACTCTTTTATATTTTTGGTAATTTTGGAATGTCTCTACCTAGATATGTGGTACTTCTATAGAAATATGACTCTCAAAACACTGTTAGGGGCTCAATTGGAGAGTGTGTTCCAATTAAAGGAGTGCCTCATTTATATGGGTAGACACCAATTCTTGTAAAATTTCTTTGTCCTTGATATGAATTTCTTTGAAATCATTCTTGGGATAGAATGGTTAGTTCTATACCATGATAATGTTGATTTTTATCTTTATAGGGTGTCTGTATCATCACATGAGGGAGGTAATTTCATACACAAGATTGAATGGGATGTTGAGGAATGTCAAGCTATACCTGAGCATCATGGGTTGGTCATGGTGACACTCCATATGGATAATATATTTATGAGCAATCAGGGAATGCAATTTATAGAAATACCTATTTTAGTGGATCATTTTAGTATTTATTTTCTAAAGGCTTATGTTGATTACCTATTAAGAGAGAGGTGGAGTTCACTATCGATCTCATGCTAGTTGTGGTTCCACTATCCATTCATCCTTATAGTATAGAACCTATAGACCTATAGGAAATCAAGAAGAAATTGTAATAAATAGAAGAAATGGGGTTTTATGATCCAATACTTCATCATGGGGTTCACCAGTAATTTTTCCAAGAAATAGAATCGTAACCTTAGATTGTGTGTGGATTACTAACAATTGATCCAACTTACAGTTTAGAATTGGTATCCACTACCCTATATAGATGACCTTTCCAACTATCTTCGGTGAGTGACAGTTTTCCCTAAGATCAATTTGAGGTTGGTATACCATCTAGTTCATGTGATATTATCAGACATACTATGAAATTTTTTTTATGTAGATATAGGTTAAACAAGTATTTTGTTATGCTACTCAGTCTCATGAATGCGCATGCTATTTTAATGGCTATGATGAATCAGGTTTTCCACATATATCTATATTCATTTTATGTAGTATTTTCTGATCAAATCTTGTTGAATTATCACACTTGAAACAACCATGCCAAATATCTTGTGATAATTATAAACGAACTAAGTGAGAACCAACTATATGAAAATATCACTAAATTCCACTTTTGGATCGATAAGGTTTACTTCATGGTTCATATTCTCTCAAAGGAAAGTGTGTCTATTGATCTAGAAAAGATGGGTGTCATGGTTTTCTTGGAGAATCCAAATAATGTATTTGATATATATAGTTTCTTGGTACTAATAGGTTATTACAATAATTTAATTCAAGACTTATCATGCCTAGAATTGCTGCTTATAGGCTTGACTAAAAAGGGGGTGATGTTCTTTTAGTGTGAATCCTGTGAGACAACCTTTCAATATTTGAAAGGAAGACTGACTTTAGTTCCTATCCTTATTATTTTAGAGACAGGTATAATCTATAAAATATATTGTGATGCTTTATAAATTATTCTAAGAGTAGTCTTATTGTAGGGATATCGGGTAGTAGCGTACTGGTTCTGCCAGTTGATACCTCATGAGTTGAATTACACTATATGTGACCTTAAGATATAACCATTGGTTCATGATTTATGATTATAGATAAAATATAATTTGTGGGAGTAGATCATTACATATATGGATCAAAAAATTCTCTAATATATTTCCAAACTATGTGAGTTGAATCTCAAGTCACACAGGTGGGTAGAATACTATAAGTTGTTTGACATTGAACTTGCTTATACACCTGAAAAGGGAAATGTTGTAGCTGACACCTTGATTCGGAAGACTCCAAAATAGGATGTCTCAGAGGCTAGTGGTGATTGTAAGTTGATGGATCTATTTTCTGACATGCACTTTGAGGTTCTAGAATATAGTGGTAATCCTATTTTTCTAGCTTATATGGTGACATACACACTTTTGGAATGGGTAAGTATGAGAAAACATTCTGATCTAGAAGGATTTGTCTTAAGGGAAAGTGTCTCAAGTGAGGAATCATCATCTGGTTGATTTATCGATGAGGATGAGATCCTGCACTTCCATGTAGGTATCTGGGTCCATTCAAACATAAAAGAAGAGTTGATGTGAGAATATTATTATTATGTTTGGGAAGTTAACCTTTATCTTACCAAAATTTATTGAGACATACATCATCAGTATTTATGTCCAGGTATGAAGAGGTATATTTAATATTTTATCACACCATTATCCACATATCTTCAGGTGAATTTTGAACACCAGTGAACCTCTAAACACTTATAGCCTCTATCTATTTTTGAGTGGAAATTAGATAATTTCACTTTGGTCTTCGTGATGGTTTTTCTAAGCTATAATCATGGAAGTTATGTAGTATGGGTGATCTTAGATAGGTTGACCATGGTCACACACTTTATACCTATTTGAGAGAAATTTTAAGATGATGAGGTTGGAAGGATTTGCATTCATGAGAATGTATGACTTTATGATGTTCACTATTCTATCGTATTAGACAATGGTGCTCGAATCACTTCACAGTTCTGGAAAGGGTTACAAAAAGAACTGGGTTCAAAGGTTCTATTGAGTAAAACACATAAACCTTTGACTAATGGTTAGTAATTTCATATGATTCATGTGTTAGAGGGAATGATCTAAGAATGCTTCCATGATTTTTGAAGTTTATGGGAGAAACATATATCTCTGATTAAGTTCTCCCATAATAACAGTTTTCAAGGAACTATTAAGATGGTTCCATATGAGTCCCTTTCTGGTTGTCATATCGTTCAACCATATGCTGGTTAGAGGTAGGTGAGGAAACACTACTGGGTCCTCATATCATTTTGGAGACTTCAAATAATGTATATATGATTCAGAAGTGTATTTCTACAAATTAGTCTCGGTATATGTCTTATACCAATCATCATCATTGACCTATGGAGTTGGAGGTGGGATATCAGGTCTTTCTATGAGTTTTTCCTAGATTGGTTTATAGATGTATTTGGAGACAAGAAAAGCTATCTGATCATTATGTCAGGCCTTTTGAGATCATAGAGAGACTCAGGATAGTATCCTATCAGTTGCAGTTACCTCAAAGGATTTGTTCCTTGAATGACGTATTCCATGTATCACAGCTTCATCAATATCATTATGAACCTTCTAATTTTTTTGATCGTGAGGATATTGAGCTCAATGTAGATTCATCCTTTAAGGAGCATCTTGTATATATCTTTGATCATAGAAAAATTAATCTATGAGGTAAGTCAGTTCCTCTAGTCCGAGATCTACGATAACATTAAAATGCACAGGAGGAGATTTAGGAGTGAGGGGATGATATATGTTCCCAATGGCTAGACATTTTTTCAAATGATGTTTTACCACCACTAAAAGTGAAACTCAGGGATGAGTTTTTTTAAAGAGGGTAGTTTTTAATATTATTTCTTTTTCTCAAGGAACATTTTATTTTAATTTTTAGTAAAATTTTCATTATGTTTTCATTCATGGATTATACCATGGTAATCAGGCCCTTAGGCTAGTCAGTTTTCTTCTAGAAATGAAGTATAATGATAGCCGTAACCTGGATGATGATCAAATACACATTGTGTATCTAAATACACAGTGTGAACATGGCTGGCCATACGTTGTTCATGATGTGTAACGGTTTTCCCCTTGGAGGAAAAAACACAATCATTACATGAAATGTAATGCAATTACACACCATGTAAATGTCTAAGAAATCTTTAAAGTGGTAGAAACCCTTATTTTGACGAGGTCTTACTTTTCTTTACTCCCACAGAGAACCACCTTTGTCTGAAGCTCCACTTCAAGCCTAACTAAGGCATTGGAGTATCTTTTCCATCCAAGATCTATTTCCTATACCATCATCCATATTGTATTTTCAATGGTAATCTTCTTCATCCTATTTCTTCTTTCCATTATTTATCTCGCCATGTTTTTTGATATTTTTGTGTGAGATGGTATGCCCTATTTTAAGGGTTTTCATCCATTCATTCAATTTTTACCATTCTATCATGATTCAAGGGCTAATAATAGACGAGGAGAGTGATAAAGGCTTATGGTAGGTGGTTTATCTCTTTTACTCAATGTCAAGATTCATTTTATCAAGCGTTATTTTGCTGTGTGTATGACTCTTCTAGTGTCACCTCCATAAATAAAATAAAATAAAATAAAATTTCTTTACATGCATGATATATCCTTAGTTAATGGAAAATCACATAATTGGTTGATCTCATTGATGAGAGTAATGATTCTACATGCATTTTACAATTCAATGGGGATTCAGTCAGATTATAATTTCATTTAATCCCAAACTACACATGCTACAATGATTTAGTAGAGCGGTAGTGTGGGGTATAACCCATTACGAAGGATTATAAGACAATGAACCAATGACTTCAAACACTTTATACAGTATTCCTCATGAATTGGTTTGGGTTTCGTAAGAACTCTGTTTTTTCTGAGAAAGACTTTGGAATATTCTTGATAATATTCCAGAGCAGTGCCTTCAGACGGCGAGCGATTCCGAGCCCTGGAGTGGCCGGAATTAAATTTTCAGTGCGTTCACACTGGAAACGCCAGTTAAATGAGATAACTCCTAAAAAGAGTTTTGGATCAGGGATCTGAGTGTATGGATGGGTCCGAAATGGGGTGTTTACCCTAGGAACGACATAAAACTTGTCGGCGCGGGATGTTTGGACCCCTCGCCCGCTTCTGGAACGTTAAACGGATTAATTAATTAATTAATTAATTCGTTTAATGGGGAAACGCTAGTATCTCTTAAACGGTGGCTCGGATTGGAAGACCGAGGGCACCGTTGAGTTCAGAGCGTGCCGTTTACCCTAGGAGGGGTATAAGTTTCGCGGGCGCGGGCCGTTTGTGAAAAATGGCCCCAGGGGCGTTTTCGTAATTTGGCGGCCTCAGGCTCTAAGTTTAATAACTTTTGAACGGGGTCTCAGATTAAAATCCCGAGACCTCCGTTGTGCTTGAAGCGTCGTGTTTACCCCAGGGACACCCTCCTTTTTGTCTGCTTCGGGAGCGGAGTCGGGGGCGTGCCGGGCGGGGTGTTTAAGTGTTTTTATTTAAACACGCACCCCCTTCTTCCTCTTCTTCTTCTTCCTCACAATCCCTCCCCTCCCTTCCTCCTTTCCAGCGAGTTCCGGCGAGGCGACTTCGGCGAGGTGGCTCCGGCGAGACGATGGCGCGCGGCGGATCGCGCGGGAAGCGCTGGGCGAAGCCCAACGAGGTAGGCGGATTTGAGTTTTTCTCCCCTTCCCTGTTTTAATCCTTATTTATGCTCAATCGCACCAATGGATCATCGAAAAAATCCCGTGGTTGCGTAGATCCCGTCCCGATCTTTCCAAAAAGCTATCCGGATCAAAATTTCGACCACCGGATCGTTCCCGGTGGTCCTTGGAATTTTCCGGCCGTGAGGCCGGTTTCTGGCGAGGGCCGAAGGCGGCAGACGGCGGCGGCGCGGGGCAGAGCGCGGCGCAGCAGGGCGGTCGTCCGGGGGCTTCGAAGGCGGCGGCGGCGGCTTCCGGGAGCCGGCCGTGGGTGCCGGCAGGCGGAGGAGACGGGGTCCGCGAAGCGCGCGGCCCCGTGCGTCGACCGCGACCCGCGTCTTGCGGGTCGCTGTCGGGAGTCAACCGGCCGCAAGGCGGCCGGTCGGCTGGAGCAAGCCGCGGCCAAGCTGGCCGCGGTGGGGTGAACCGGACCCGCGGCTAAGCCGCAGGCCGGCTGTGCGGACCGGGCCGGCCGGCGCGGGCCGGCCCAAACAGGGCGGACTGGCCGGTCCGGCCCAAGGGGCTTTGACCCTCAGACTTCGGACGCCCGTATTTCGGGCTACGGGCGTCCGTTTTGCGCGCCGTCTGCGGCAGCGCGAAGCTTACATTGAGGCGAAGCTTTTGAGATGGTTTCAGGAATTTTAAATTCCCAAAACGAGGGGTCACTGAGGCGCGACGCGTCCTTAAGTGGACGAGCGTTTTTCCGGGATTCTTGTTTTGGACGGCGCGGACGCGCCGACGTCCGATTTAAGCGCCGTCAGTGGCGTTGGAACCCTGGCGTCGAGGCGGAGGTTTTCAGGGTGGTTTCGGGCGTTGAGGCTGGAGTTGAGGCCCAGGCCCCACAGCCCGTCTTTTGAGCTACGTGCAGCTTCTAGCGACTTTTTCCTCGGTCGTCCGTTCGGGGCGTGCGAGCAGTCGTTGTTGGGTGTTTTTTTTCGAGGGCATCGCGTAGGCGCAGTCTGCCCGCCCTAATTCGGCACGATGGTGCGGGGCCCACGAGGGCCATTTCGGGAGTTGACAGTGATTTCCAGTTTTATCACCGGGCGACCGTTTTGGACGAATGAGTAGTCCATCTTGTGTGCTTTTTCGAGAGGATCGCAACGGTGCGATCCGTTCGTGGAGTTTTGGGACCGGGTTGCGGGTCCCATGTGGAGCCGCTCGTGTGCGGTGTGCCGGAACACATCTTTTTTTCCAGATACCCGTTCTACTCAAGTGAGTAGTGCTTTTGACGAGTTTTCCGAGAGCATTGCGATTGCGCAGTCCGCCCGACCTCTTTCAGAGATGTGGTGTGGGTCCCACCTGACCGGGCTACGATGAATAGTACCTTTTTCACCGGGTGGCCGTTTTTGGTGATTGAGTAGTCAATCCCGTGTGTTTTTCCGAGGGGATCGCAGTGGCGTGATCCGTTGGTTCAGTTTCAGGATTTTGGGGTGGGCCCCACGCAGGTTGGTCACGGTGAATAGTACCTTTTCCACCTGTTGACCGTTTCGGATGAGTGAGTAGTCTAAATCGCGTGTTTTTCCGTAAGGATTACAAAAGTGTGATCCGTTTGGCTATATGGAGCCTCTTGCACGATCTTGAGAAATGTGGAAGCATAGAAGGTGCTCTAGTGGTGGTTCGCCCTACTTTGCTTGTAGCGGACCTTTGGCGAGTGATCGCGTGCACTCCCGTGTGAGTGATGTAAATGCTTGAGGTGATGTTGTTGGCCGTGCCTGGGCCTTTGAGGTGGAGTTGTTACGTCACGCCTTCGCGTTGACGTTGGGTGCCGTGTGCACGATAGCCTATGGGCTGGAACGAGGTATACTCTGGGAGTATACGGAAGTGCTTGGAGGTACGTGTGGTTTGTACCTGAGACGTTTGTGTACTCATTTGGGGTTGACTTGGGGACACACGTCGTGTGGGCCCCACGTGCGTGCCGTGTTCTGCTTGGCATACTTGGACCTCTCGCGGCGTAGAGGGCCCCTTTGTGCTCTTTTGTTTGGCTAGTAGGGTGGAGTTTATTTCCCCTGGCTTTGTGCGTTGGTTTGACCAGCAGGGTTGAGTGGTCTCCCCCTGGTTTCATCCTTGATGGATTGGCCGGTAGCGGTGCTAGCCACCCAGTGCTGGGACAGGCGTTGAACCCCTCAGGGTGAGTTGTACTGGAGTTGGGTGGTTGCACGATACCCACTCCGCGTTTGGTTGGCCAGTGTTGTACCCTTCAGTGGATATGGCCAGAGCAGTTCTGAGTTTTACCCTCCAGCGGGGCTGGGCAGTGGGTTACTCATTGGCTTCTAGGGTCTACCCTCCAGCAGAGACTGGGCAGTGGGTCACCCGACACTTTCAGGGTCTACCCTCCAGCAGAGACTGGGTAGTGGGTCACCCGACACTTAGGGTCTACCCTCTAGCAGAGACTGGGCAGTGGGTCACCCGACGACCTCTTAGGGCCTACCCTCCAGCAGGGCTGGGCAGTGGGTCGCCCGTCGTCTAGTTCCAGGTCTACCCTCCAGCAAGGCTGGGCAGTGGGTCGCCTGTCGACTTATTCCAGGTCTACCCTCCGGCGGGGCTGGGTAGTGGGTCGCCTGATGATGTAATTTGGTTTACCCTCCAGCGGGGCTGGGCAGTAGGTCGCCTGATGATGTAATTTGGTTTACCCTCCAGCAGGGCTGGGCAGTGGGTCGCCTGATGATGTGTTAGGGTTTACCCTCCAGCAGGGCTGGGCAGTGGGTCACCCGATATCTGATTATGGTTTACCCTCCAGCGGGGCTGGGCAGTGGGTTGCCTGACGATGTATTATGGTTTACCCTCCAACAGGGCTAGGCAGTGGGTCACCCGATATCTGGTTATGAATTACCCTCCAGCGGGGCTGGGCAGTGGGACACCTGTTAGCATTCCAGACTCAGTCCTCTCGACTAGGCTAGTCTGTGGCTTACCTCCGTGATTACCGGAGCGAGACCCTTGGTTATACGGGTCAGTGTTGTGACGGCTTGACTTTGAGGAGACCTCTCGACTGCGGGGCAGTGACGAGGTGTAGTTTGAATTTCCCTAGAACTCTCAAGTTCGAGGGGGAACTTTCTCCACCGAGATGCGTTCTTGTGATGCGATCTAAAACCGTGCGGGCGAGTCAGTGCCGGCCAAAGCGGATAATATCAAGGTGCGGTGACTGAGCCCCTTGGCTTGCGGTTCAGGGCAGACGTGCGGGTTGCTGGGCGACGATGATGGGGTTATGTCAGGGACTGTTGGCGACTCTTTCTTGGGCTGAGCTACGGGACGGAGATCCCCTTACGAGTTTGTTCGGGCTTCTTGGCAGAGCATAAGGATATGTATATACCTTGTTTCTGGTACCCAATTATTGGGTTTGGTTACTCTCCTTCCAGGTGAGGCGAAGACGCACAGGGTATGCCACGTGTTTTCCGTGTCTAGCTTCTCGTGGTTGGATGAGTCTACTCTCCTGCTATAGGCAGCAAAGACTCGACGGGAAGTTCATCTTCTCACCGTTTCCAGATCCTTGTGCCTGGATGAGTCTACTTCCTTTCTTTTGTTGGGTTGAGCTGGACTCTCTACTGCACCCTCGGTTGTACCCCTCTACTTCTCTATTCTCTCTACCGCTCACCCTTCGGTACCTCCTTTGTTTCTCCCTCGAGCCTTTGGGGTATCCTACTGAGTATTTTTATACTCACCCCTGCTTGGGATTTTCCCGCACTTGGTGTGCCCTTGCAGACGACGGACATGTGGAGCGTGACTTCAGTGGAGCGTAGGAGCTTGGGATCTTGGACCGCGTGCGGTGGTCGTGGCCGGGTTCCAGGTGGGAGACCCGTCAGCAGTTTCTTTTGTTTACCTATTGCCGGGTTGTGGCACTTTTGGTTGGGCGCATGTTTTTCCCCTTTTCTTTTCAGTTTGTACTATGTACTTGTAGAGGTCGATGCACTTTGTGGTATTTTTATAGCAGTTTCCCTTTCCTTTTCTTTGATTGCCTTTACTTTTACTCTGCACTTTTGCATCGAGTTTGCTGCGTGTGTGTGTACAGGTGCTTAGGCAAAGGCCTCCCCGAGTTATTGTGCCTTCGGCACTGGTCACCAGCCCCTGGCCTATGGAGGCGGGCCTGGGGTAGTTGCGGCTCGAGCCCGGGTAGGGTCGGGTCGTGACAAAGTGGTATCAGAGGTGGTTCGTTCCTTGGGGCATTGTGCGGACGTCCCTAAAAGAGGAATTGGTTGGGATATAGGGCAACAGTGTCGACGTGTCTCGAGAGCGGCTCTCAGGCCAGGGAGTCCAGTGATGGTGCGACGACCGACGTATCTGTTCACCAGGACCTTGATAACCCGCTTGTCGACTCGGCATGCTGAGACACTTGTTGCAGGGAAATTTGTTTGTGCATCACATAGGACTGAGTCTTTGACTGTCCTTCTTGAGTCAGCTCCCCATCATTTCTATTGGTATATACATATATGATCATCTGACCGCGGCACACCTTGATAATATTTAGGATGTCTCCGCGAGGACAGCCAGCCAGGATACCAGCTTTGGGTACGTGACGATGACCCTGTGAGCTACGAGGCCTCAGTCCAGAACCCATCATGCGAGCCCTTTGTCCGGGTGGGCCGGTAGCAGCACCCCCCACCTGTTGAGCAGCGGACAGTTTCAACAGAGCAGGCTGAGTTTGAGCGCGGGTTGAGCACACTCCATGAGTTCCAGCGGCAGAGACCGCTGAGGTTCTGTGGTGAGCCAGACCCTCAGGCAATAGAGGCTTGGCTCGAGATAGTGGTTTGCCTTTTCAGGCTTGTGCAGACGCTGACAGGTCAGAGAGTGGCTTTGGCAGCCAGCCTTTTTCGTGGAGTAGCTTGGCATTGGTGGAGTCCGGTGACTCGGTTTCTTGACGAGTCGTCGCTTTCGTGGGGCGACTTTCAGTTGTTGCTCCGTGAGGAGTTTTTCCCCTCCTGCTTGCACTCCATTCGGATTCAGGAGCTCCTGTAATTTCAGCAGGGAGGGATGAATGTGGCCGAGTACGCGACTAGTTTTACAGACTGTGCACGTTTTTATCCGGACTTGGTCCGTGACGACAACCTCCGAGCGCGGAAGTTTGAGCAGGGTCTCTGCCGAGAGATTCGTGTTGTTAGAGTACCCTTGGGAATTTCCACATATGTCGGGGTGCTAGAGCAGGCGTTGGTGACAGAGGTCTTCCTGTCATGTTTTGCGGTTGGTAGTGGCAGTGGGCGCGATAGAGCCGGGATGTCTGCCGTAGCTAGTAGGCGCCAGAGGACAGGACCTCGATGCAAGTGGCCTTCCCACTGCCGGTTTCAGAGATGTGGTCGTATACCACTGTGGCGAAAAGGCGCAGGGCCATAGCCGAGGATGCCCTTCCGTGAGAGGATCCCGGGCTGTGGTCGTACACCACAGTGACGCCGGAGGGAACTAGGGCAGCCCAGAGAGTGCCGGTGCTATGCTTGTGACGGGCGAGGTCACTTGGCACGAGACTGCCCAACCCGAGTTGCTGAGATCTTCGGGTAGGCAGAAGGTGCACCACCACGACGGAGGAAGCACCGTGATCAGAGTGGTACCTAGAGAGGTGGTGCTAGCAGAGGAGCGGGAGGAGCTGGTAGTGGGGGATGATGTTACGAGATCTCCCCATCACCACTAGGCAGTCCACGTCAGGCTCCGGGAGCTGACAGTTGGGACCGCGGGTAGCCGCGAGCTTTGGATGTCTACGATCCTGCAAAGCACGGGATGGTGAGAGGTACCCCTTGCGACCCTTCTACTGCTTGCAGTAGAATTGTTAGGCTCTACGTGTGAAATGATTCTCTCCCAGCTCCTTGTTTGAGGTGTTACTAGGGTGACGCAGGGCGTCGGGTGTAACCCTGTGGTGGTAAGGAGAAAGGCGCGAGATCTTTCCCTTTAGTCGATGGTGTTGACTCCTTCGCCTTTTGAGCGTGTAAGAGAGCATCGACTGTGGAGCCTTGCATGACCAGATATCCTTAGGTGTTACAACATATGGATATTCTGAAGGAGGGAATCACCGGGCCTTGTTCCAGGTGCGGGCGGTAATTCCAGTCGCGGCGGGCGACGTAGAGGTTTGACCGGGGAGGTGAGCTACCCCCGAGGGCCTTCGGGCCGTTTGAGATCTTGAAAAGGGATGGCGAGGTTCCCTACCGCCTTTCCCTAACCCCAAAGTCTAGAGTGGGTGCACGACGTCGGCAAGGGCCGACCTCGTAAGAACAGATCAATCATTTGGTCTGTGTGCGGTGACGCAAAGCTGTGTGTGGGTTCTTCTGGGTATGGGAAAGCCAGGTGTGGGCTTAGTACCCTGTGTTGCTCCCTAGTTTTTCTTTTTGAGGACGAAAAGATTGAAGGAGGGAATGATGTAAGAACCCGGTTTTTTACTGAGAAAGACTTTGGAATATTCTTGATAATATTCCAGAGCAGTGCCTTCAGACGGCGAGCGATTCCGATCCATGGAGTGGCCGGAATTAAATTTTCAGTGCGTTCACACTGAAAACGCCAGTTAAATGAGATAACTCCTAAACAGAGTTCCGGATCAGGGATCCGAGTGTACGGATGGGTCCGGAATGGCGTGTTTACCCTATGAACGACATAAAACTTGTTGGCGCGGGATGTTTGGACCCCTCGCCCGCTTCTGGAACGTTAAACGGATTAATTAATTAATTAATTAATTCGTTTAATGGAGAAACGCTAGTATATCTTAAATGGTGGCTCGGATTGGAAGACCGAGGGCACCTTTGAGTTCGGAGCGTTCCGTTTACCCTAGGAGGGGTATAAGTTTCGCGGGCGCGGGCCGTTTGTGAAAAATGGCCCCAGAGGCGTTTTCGTAATTTGGCAGCCTCGGGCTCTAAGTTTAATAACTTTTGAACGGGGTCTCGGATTAAAATTCTGAGACCGCCGTTGTTCTCGAAGCGTCGTGTTTACCCCAGGGACACCCTCCTTTTTGTCTGCTTCAGGAACGGAGTCGGGGGCGTGCCGGGCGGGGTGTTTAAGTGTTTTTATTTAAACACGCACCCCCCCTTCTTCCTCTTCTTCTTCTTCCTCACAACCCCTCCCCTCCCTTCCTCCTTTCTGGCGAGCTCCGGAGAGCTCCGGCGAGGCGACTCCGGCGAGGTGGCTTCGGCGAGACGATGGCGCGCGGCGGATCGCGCGAGAAGCGCCGGGCGAAGCCCAACGAGGTAGGCGGATTTGAGTTTTTCTCCCCTTCCCCGTTTTAATCCTTATTTATGCTCAATCGCACCAATGGATCATCGAAAAAATCCCGTGGTTGCGTAGATCCCGTCCCGAGCTTTCCGGAAAGCTATCCGGATCAAAATTTCGACCACCGGATCGTTCCCGGTGGTCCTTGGAATTTTCCGACCGTGAGGCCGGTTTCCGGCGAGGGCCGAAGGCGGCAGATGGCGGCAGCGCGGGGCGGAGCGCGGCGCAGCAGGGCGGTCGGCCGGGGGCTTCGAAGGCGGCGGCGACGGTGCTTGCCGGGAGGCGGCGGCAGCCTTCGGCGGCGGCTACCGGGAGCCAGCCGCGGCGCCGGCAGGCGGAGGAGACGGGGGCCGCGAAGCGCGCGACCCCGTGCGTCGACCGCGACCCGCGTCTTGCGGGTCGCTGTGGGGAGTCAACCGGCCGCAAGGCGGCCGGTCGGCTGGAGCAAGCCGCGGCCAAGCTGGCTGCGACAGGGTGAACCGGACCCGCGGCTAAGCCGCGGGCCGGCCGGTCCGGGCCGGTCCGGCCCAAGGGGCTTTGCCCCTCAGACTTCGGACGCCCGTATTTGGGGCTACGGGTGTCCGTTTTGCGCGCCGTTTGCGGCAGCACAGAGCTTACATCGAGGCAAAGCATTTGAAATGGTTTCGGGAATTTTAAATTCCCGAAACGAGGGGACGCTGAGGCGCGACGCGTCCTTAAGTGGACGAGCGTTTTTCCGGGATTCTTGTTTTGGACGGCGCGGACGCGTCCGACGTCCGATTTAAGCGCCGTCAGTGGCGTTGGAACCCTGGCGTCGAGGCGGAGGTTTCCAGGGTGGTTTCGGGCATTGAGGCTGGAGTTGAGGCGCGGGCCCCACGACCCGTCTTTTGAGTTACGTGCAGCTTCTAGCGACTTTTTCCTCGGTCGTCCGTTCGGGGCGTGCGAGCAGTCGTTGTTGGGTGTTTTTTTTTCGAGGGCGCCGCGTAGGCGCAGTCTGCCCGCCCTAATTCGGCACGATGGTGCGGGGCCCACGAGGGCCGTTTCGGGAGTTGACGGTGATTTCCAGTTTTATCACCGGGTGACCGTTTTGGACGAATGAGTAGTCCATCTTGTGTGCTTTTTCGAGAGGATCGCAACAGTGCGATCCGTTCGTGGAGTTTCGGGACCGGGTTGCGGGTCCCACGTGGAGCCGCTCGTGTGCGGTGTGCCGGAACGCATCTTTTTATCCGGATACCCGTTCTACTCAAGCGGGTAGTGCTTTCGACGTGTTTTCTGAGAGCATTGCGATGGCGCAATCCGCCCGACCTCTTTCGGAGATGTGGTGTGGGTCCCACCCGACCGGGCTATGGTGAATAGTACCTTTTTCACCGTGTGGCCGTTTTGGGTGATTGAGTAGTCAATCCCGTGTGTTTTTCTGAGGGGATCGCAGTGGCGTGATTCGTTGGTTCAGTTTCGGGATTTTGGGGTGGGCCCCACGCGGGTTGGTCACGGTGAATAGTACCTTTTCCACCTGTTGACCGTTTCGGGCGAGTGAGTAGTCTAACTCGCGTGTTTTTATGCAAGGATTACAACGGTGTGATCCATTTGGCTGTACGGAGCCTCTTGCGTGATCTTGAGAAATGTGGAAGCAGGGAAGGTGCTCTAGTGGTGGTTCGCCCAACTTTGCTTGTAGCGGACCTTTGGCAAGTGATCGCGTGCACTCCCATGTGAGTGATGTAAATGCTTGAGGTGACGTGGTTGGCCGTGCCTGGGCCTTTGAGGTGGAGTTGTTACGTCACTCCTTCGCGTTGACGTTGGGTGCCGTGCGCACGATAGCCTATGGGCTGGAACAAGGTATACTCTGGGAGTATACGAAAGCGCTTGGAGGTACGTGTGGTTTGTACCTGAGACGTTTGTGTGCTCAGTTGGGGTTGACTTGGGGCCACACGTTGTGTGGGCCCCACGTGCGTGCCGTGTTCTGCTTGGCGTACTTGGACCTCTCGTGGCGTAGAGGGTCCCTTTGTGCTCTTTTGTTTGGCTAGTAGGGTGGAGTTTATTTCCCCTGGCTTTGTGCGTTGGTTTGACCAGTAGGGTTGAGTGGTCTCCCCCTGGTTTCGTCCTTGATGGATTGGCCGGTAGTGGTGCTAGCCACCCAGTGCTGGGACAGGCGCTGAACCCCTCAGGTTGAGTTGTACTAGAGTTGGGTGGTTGCACGACACCCACTCCGCGTTTGGTTGGCCAGTGTTGTACCCTTTAGTGGATGTGGCCAGAGCAATTCTGAGTTTTACCCTCCAGCGGGGCTGGGCAGTGGGTTACTCATTGGCTTCTAGGGTCTACCCTCCAGCAGAGACAGGGCAGTGGGTCACCCAACACTTTCAGGGTCTACCCTCCAGCAGAGACTGGGAAGTGGGTCACCCGACACTTAGGGTCTACCCTCTAGCAGAGACTGGGCAGTGGGTCACCCGAAGACCTCTTAGGGCCTACCCTCTAGCAGGGCTGGGCAGTGGGTCGCCCGTCGTCTAGTTCCAGGTCTACCCTCCAGCAAGGTTGGGCAGTGGGTCGCCTGTCGACTTATTCCAGGTCTACCCTCCGGCGGGGCTGGGCAGTGGGTCTCCTGATGATGTAATTTGGTTTACCCTCCAGCGGGGCTGGGCAGTAGGTCGCCTGATGATGTAATTTGGTTTACCCTCCAGTAGGGCTGGGCAGTGGGTCGCCTAATGATGTTTTAGGGTTTACCCTCCAGTAGGGCTGGGCAGTGGGTCACCCGATATCTGATTATGGTTTACCCTCCAGCGGGGCTGGGCAGTGGGTTGCCTGACGATGTATTATGGTTTACCCTCCAGCAGGGCTGGGCAGTGGGTCACCTGATATCTGGTTATGAATTACCCTCCAGCGGGGCTGGGCAGTGGGACACCTGTTAGCATTCCAGACTCAGTCCTCTCGACTAGGCTAGTCTGTGGCTTACCTCCGTGATTACCAGAGCGGGACCCTTGGTTGTACGGGTCAGTGTTGTGACGGCTTGACTTTGAGGAGACCTCTCGACTGCAGGGCAGTGACGAGGTGTAGTTTGACTTTCCCTAGAACTCTCAAGTTCGAGGGGCACTTTCCCCACCGAGACGCATTCTTGTGACGTGATCTAAAACCGTGCGGGCGAGTCAGTGCCGCCCAAAGTGGATAGTATCAAGGTGCGGTGACTGAGCCCCTTGGCTTGCGGTTCAGGGAAGACGTGCGGGTTGCTGGGCGACGATGATGGGGTTATGTCAGGGACTGTTGGCGACTCTTTCTTAGGCTGAGCTACGGGACGGAGATCCCCTTACGAGTTTGTTCGGGCTTCTTGGAAGAGCATAAGGATATGTATATACCTTGTTTCTGGTACCCACTTCTTAGGTTTGGTTACTCTCCTTCCAGGTGAGGCGAAGACGCGCGGGGTATGCCACGTGTTTTCCGTGTCTAGCTTCTCGTGGTTGGATGAGTCTAATATCCTGCTATAGGCAGCGAAGACTCGATGGGAAGTTCATCTTCTCACCGTTTCTAGCTCCTTGTGCCAGGACGAGTCTACTTCCTTTCTTTTGTTGGGTTGAGCTAGACTCTCTACTGCACCCTCGGTTGTACCCCTCTACTTCTCTGTTCGCTCTACCGCTCACCCTTCGGTACCTCCTTTGTTGCTCCCTCGAGCCTTCGGGGTATCCTACTGAGTATTTTTATACTCACCCCTGCTTGGGATTTTCCCGCACTTGGTGTTCCCTTGCAGACGACGGACAGGTGGAGCGTGACTTCAGTGGAGTGTAGGAGCTTGGGAGCTTGGACCGCGTGCGGTGGTCGTGGCTGGGTTCCAGGTGGGAGACCCTTCAGCAGTTTCTTTTGTTTACCTGTTGCCGGGTTGTGGCACTTTTGGTTGGGCGCGTGTTTTGCCCCTTTTCTTTTCAGTTTGTACTTTGTACTTGTAGAGGTCGATGCACTTTATGGTATTTTTATAGAAGTTTCCCTTTCCTTTTCTTTGCTTGACTTTACTTTTACTATACACTTTTTCATCGAGTTTGCTGCGTGTGTGTGTACAGGTGCTTAGGCAAAGACCTCCCCGAGTTATTGTGCCTTCGGCGCTGGTCGCCAGCCCCTGGCCTATGGAGGCGGGCCTGGGGTAGTTGCGGCTCGAGCCCGGGTAGGGTCGGGTCGTGACAGGTTTTGTATTTAATTAACTTTATTGAGTTTTTTTTAAGATTCGGGAAGAATATAGTGATCTAGGTCAATTTCAGGGTTTAGGTAAAAAGAATAATCTCATTCCTAACTTGGGATAGTTCTAAGGCTTAGGATATGAAGTGGTGAATAAAAGCTAGTTGATTATGCTTAATCCAACTAGATATATCCAATATGAAACTATTCCTTGTTCTAGATATAGATAATAATCTATATTTATTAAGCCTAGCTTCTATTGAAGTAAGTTTCACAGGATAATGGTCATAACCCGCTCTACTCCAATTAGGTCAAGTTCATTCATTTAAAATTCCCATGGGTTGTTTTTCATAAAATAATTAGATTGAAAGTTATTTCTTAACCTAATTAATATTATTTAGGTTACCAAATTTTGGTTTAATATTTTATTAAGTTTGAAACAACCCTTACTTTCAACCCTTACCCTTTTCGGTTTAGCCACTCGTGAAGGTATTAAAAAGAATGAAAGAATTAATTTGTAGATGTGATTTTCAGATTAGTGAAATAATTGAAATAAGAAATTTTTCAATTAAGGGTTCAATAATCAAGTAGTTAGTGATTAAAAAAAGTAACAAATTAATGAAACACTTACTCGAAATACTAAACAATCAAAAACGTGGGGTGAAGATGCTGTTGAGTGGAAGCGATAATGGAAAATGGGAGTTGGAATGGTAAACGGTGATGAAATTAATGAAGAACACATGGAGGTTGATAAAAGGTACTTTTATTTAGTATAAACAATAAAATGAGTTGTCTAGAGTTTATTTGGGAGAGAAATAAGGGAAGAAAAATAAGATAGATCGAGAGAAAAACAATGTTCTAGAAGTGTCGTGTGTGGCTGTGCTTGTTTTGGAACCAAATAGATTGGAAATTACATGATGTATAAATTTCTCACCTAAATTAATCTAAATCCATGGGTTTCTACATGTATTTGGGATCTGGATCCTATCTCGGTCTGAATATTTAGGATTTAGAGATTTTACTCATCTCACGACATGTAACGAGAACTCACAACATGATTCTTCTCACATTCTGAACTTTTATGTGGGAAGTGGTCTTGAAATTTACATGATGTGTATTGAAGATTCACATTGTGAAATATTTTAATGACTTTTAAAATCTTTAAAACTTTATTCACAACTTTATATATTCTATTAATGATCCATACATGTTTTGTAAGTGATTCATGATGTGTAATGTCCACATTTGGCTAGTTTTGACATCTTTTCCTTTATAATATTGGATAACTATTATCTGGAAAATTCAACATATACCCAGTGTATTATTGAATAAAATGTGTCCAAAATGTATATAAAATTTGATTTTATCAAATTCCCACACAATTGAACAATTCCTTGTCCTCATTCAAAAAGCATCTCAAGAGGGATTGCAAAAGAATAAACTTTTAAAACAAGAAACATTCATTACAAATAAAAAAATAAAACAAAGTGCAAGAAGAAAAATTCAGACCTATGGAATCAATCCTGAAGTTGAATTCATTCATGCCGCGTGCATGGTTCATTTCTTTATCTATATTCTTATTCTTTAAATTACAATCTCAAAATTGTTCCTTAAATTCTAAACCCATTTTGTAATTTACCTCACAATTAATTTTCCATCATCACTTAGGGTAAAATGTAACTAGATTAATTATCACACCCTAAATACATTTTCCAATCCATATAATTACATTGGTTCATCATCTCAACTTCATAAAGAAAAATATAAAATAAATCACTAGGTCTTCAATAAAAATGGTTCAAACGACTCTGAGTTTGAGTATAGGTGGGTAAAAAGTGAAAAATCAACCTCCAAAGGAGGGTAAGATCTAAAGTATAATTAATGGTAAACATTAATATTTCAATGAAATGGATCCCCCAAGATCAAATTGTGTCCATTCTCAAAGAATATCAAGTGGATCCATGAGTATATAAAAAATGCAACATGTTCCTCTCTTCTTATTTTCATTTTATTTTATTTTTATTTTATTTTTGAAAGTCATGTTTATGAAAGATTTCACATACATTTACTAAACACATATGATAACTTATAGGATTATTCAGTCTAGAAATGGTGATTGTTTACCTTCCTAATACACAACCCAATAAAAAACTTCCTTTTCTTTTTCTTCTTCTTTAAGAGGAATAGGGTAGGCATAAAATGAAAAAATTAATTATGGATCATATATATCATATTACTCTAGTATATATAGCACAATATATCTTCTTAATAAAAATATCATGTGTACATCATCTTAATAATCACCCACACCTATTCAAAAGATAATCATGCATAATAATAAGAGCGGGATAAGAAGGGGTAATCATCTTAGAATAGATGCATCATAATTAGGCCATTCATGGAAAATATGGGATAAAAAGGGAAAAATTAGTGTGGGTATCAGTAAAAAGTGGCTCAAAAAATATTTCCTAGATCATATAAAATTTTATTTGATTACTTATAGACTCTATAAAATATCAATGAAAGTTCTGATAGGTTTATATGCCCTAGGTGTCTCTCATGAAATATGATCAGAAAAGAATATGAAATTGTGGGATCAGAATCCTCTTAGAAATGAGAATATACAAGAAAAAATGGCCAACAATTAGGGTATGAAATCATGTAATAATTAAATAAAAATAAATTTTAAAAATTGGAAATTGAATTAAATTACTAAACTCAACAATCATGCTAAAAAGCTAAATATGATAAAAAATGGATTTCAAAAATTTCCAACCAAAAATTGTGTTTTATTTAAATGGGTTTAATGAGTTTTAATGTTTAAAGCATGATTTCAATAAAATGTGTCCCCTATAAAGACGAAAAAACAGTACTCCATGTGTATTGATAGTAAAGCATAAGAAAGACTTGTCATGAACCGTCCTTGGGGCCCGTGCCATGACTACCCCAAGCCCGCCTTCCATAGGACAGGGGCTGGAGACTAGCACCAAAGGCGTAAATCCAGATAGAAAGGGAAGGAATTTCCTTTATAAAAGTAAACAAACACAACATAGTACAAAAGTATGTGATGAAAATTAAATGGGACAGTATACAAACCCAACCGTAAAGTACAGTACAACTGAAAAGCTAGTACAACTACATTAAAGTAAAATAGAAACAACTGAGTAGTCCTCTGGGATTCCCACATGAGGGGTGGGTATAGATGGCCTCCTCAGCACCTCAGGTTTGGCCGTCCACTCTGTATACATCTCACCAAGTGGTCCACCTCCGGGTACCATCCAGATCTACTAGCCTCCACCTCGATCAGTGTGGTCCGTCGTCTGCATCCAACACAATGTAGTGCAGGCATAACCCGTGCAGGAGTGAGTATACAATACTCCTTAGGGACCCCAAGAACCCCAAAGGTCTCCCATAATCCACGAAGGATAAAACACAGAAGAAAGATACAATTACGAAGTATCAACCAAATCTACTTAGGTATATTCCCATACATATACCCAAGTTATCAATCCCAGTTCGTCTCCAACTCTCGAGGCTAAGCACAACCTAGTCTACATAGGAAAGAAGTCAATCACATCGATGATAATGATTGAAAATCAAGACTCAGATCACACAGGTATACATCTTTTGTATAACGATAGATATGATCAGATGTAGTCACTGATTCATCTAAGCTGTCGGACCCACGTAAGATACTAGACCAGCTAAGCTGTCAGACCCACGTAGGATACTAGACCAACTAATCTGTCAGACCCACTCAGGATACTAGTACAGAAGTCAAACTGTCAGACCCACTTAGGATACAAGTACAGTAGTCATCGCTGTCGAACCCACGGAGGATTCTAATACAGTCGTCGTCATCGTCGAACCCACAGAGGATTCCAGTACGGTTTTCGTCATCATTGAACCCACAGAGGATTCCAGTACGGTAGTCGTCATAGTCGCAGCTAGCTCTAGGGTTCCCGCACACAACACACTCAATTCAGGGAGGGTCTGCTCCTCGAGCCAAGGGGGTTCGATGCATAAACTATAACTAAGTCTTGAGTTGATGTATCCCGAAGTTCCATCTCATCAAAAGGAACCCAACGCAATAGACGACGCGTCAATCGGATGCCTGGTCTGAGAGATATTGGCTTTTCCGTTCTAGGGGCCTGGTTGGAATTACGCTTGTTCCAAACCCGGCCGTTTTCCAAAGTCATCCAAAACTCACTTAGAGTATTGAAAAAGGACCGTATCGTCATGAGGATCCCAGTTCCATAGACGGTGCGTCGATCGGATGGGTGGTCTTAAAGTTATTCACGTTTAAGTGAAACGGGCTCGGCCCGTCAAGCCCAGTGGGTTGGAGGGTTGACCCGACCTGGTTTGGCGGGTCCAACTCGACAGGGGTCGGCCTGGACCGGTGGGAAATGGCCCGGACCGGTGTGGCGTGGGCCGGCCCGACCCGGCGTGGTGCGGCCCGGCCCGCGGCTGGCCGCGGCTCGGCCTGGCTGGCCGAGCGGTGCGGGGGGGGGGGGGGGGGGGGGGGGGTGGCCCCCCCGGTTTTTCGAACCTGCGGTGCCGAGTGGCGGCGCCCCTCCTATCCATTCGGACGAATCCAGCCAGTCTTCCCAGTGCGAGTGGCCCGCATGGGCGGGCCACTGTCCTTCCGTGCTTCACCTGCGGGTGCCGCGGCCTCTTCAACCCGGCCGGTTGACGAGTCAGTCGGTTTGCTGCCGAAGTGGCCTGCGGAGCACGGGCCGTGGTTCTCCGCAGCACGGTGCCTTAGAGGTGCCACGGTCCTCCAGCCCGGCCGGCTTCGGCCAGTTGGTTCTTCTTCGGCCGAGAGGCCCACAGATTCGGGCTGTGGTTCCTCTCCACGCGGCCGGCATACGGTCGCCGCTTCCCCCGGTTTCCGCTACCTCTTCTGTCACCGCCTCCATCGAAATAAATCGAGGATCAATCGAAGGGTCGTCGGGCCGTTTTCGTTCGGCCCGCGCCCTCCGCTTTATGTGGTATCATATGTCCAAATATTAAACATGGTTTTAATGAAGAACGAAGAACAATTTTATTCAATTAAAATTGAAGCAAACCCCCTACCTCATAATTAACGTCACACATCGTCGAGCCGCAGAAGACGAGCATCGCGGTAGTCGGGTGTCGCAGAAGAACGGTATCTTCCCATCAACGTTGGAGGAAGAGTCATTGTCGTAGGTGATGCTTCTCACTAGCGGTGTCTTCTCCCTTGACGCGGAGGAAGAAGGAGGTAGGATAAGTCGTTCACATTCTTCATTAGAGAAGTTCTTCGTTGAAGAATGATGTTCTTTGTCGAGAGAAGAACACTATTCTTCTATTTCTCCAGATCTTTCCCAAAGTTCTCCCAACACAATGAGTGCCCAACCAAAAATAATAGCTAATTCTATTATTTTATTCACACATGAATTTCAAAATTCAAACACTTTAATTAATTAATTGTAGAGAGTTCAATTCATTAATTAAAAGTTTTGGCAAAATTTATGGGAGCGAGAAGGAGGTGAAAAGTCACAATTAAAGAGGGGAGTTAATGGGGAGTTGTCACATTAAAAGAAGCTCAAAGGTTTAAGGGGGGGGGGGGGGGGTTAGGTGATCTTGTGGGCCCCACCACATATTATACTCCCATGGGAGGTTATGTGGGTGTGGGCCCCACCCCAAACTTCCTCTTGGAGGGAATAACCACCTAACATAAATAAAATTGAGTACAACAATTTTATTTAATTTATCATAAATCCCCAAATAAAAACTTCTCCTCCTGAGCAAATGCAACTACAGTAAAGGTCCCCTTAAGCAAATACCAGTGCTGTGAGTTCATCGGTGCCCTCATATTTCAATTCCGAGCACCGGTTCAAAAGATATAAAAACCCGCACATACGTTTACTGAACATACCTGAACAAAACTTCAGAAATTGATTCTGGGCACACCAGGACTTGGAATTAGGTTCCGTCATAAACCACAGACTCGTAAAATTCCAAAGTATTTAAGAAAAAAATTTCCTTGAAATTTCTGGGTCTTTACAAGATTCCCCATACTTAAAATGAGATAGTGTCTGTACTATATTGGAAATTATCATAAGCAAGATATAATAGGAATTGGATAAAAAAATGAAATGTAAACTTGAAATCGAATTATGGGAATCGAGAGCTCCCTATATTGAGTGTCATTCCATGGGGTAACTTGGTGGATATTGATTTGTAATTTTTTCCACCTACATAGTTTATTATAAAGGAAAAACCTGAATAGATAAAACATTATTCCAAAGGGTTGAAATATTTTGGTTGAAGTAATATGGGTAGGTGAACACATTGAATCCTAATTAAGGATAGATCATATACATATAGATATGTGTTTACAATGATTTTTAAAGTAAACTATGATAAAAAAACACTGCAAAAATAATATCATAAAATCCTAAGTACATGAAATAAAATGAAGAAAAAAATGAAATATGGTTAACCTCCCATAAAGTGATAACAAAGACATCGTAATCTAGACAGATGGTTAAAAGAACCAGTCGGTGGTTTTCATCTGATCAATTTTACACTACCTTCTATAGGAAATAGTATCTATTTCATCATGTTTATGAGGACACTTGGTAGTATTACCCAACTTAGTAGCACACTAAGGAATAATCTGGCACGATATGAAAAGAAAATGTTTTCATCATCGTGGTGACCTCTTCTAAACATATATATCTAGTGATATCTCCTCAACTTAATGCTCGACATCATCTATATATTTAGTCACTTGAAGTATAAGGGAATATGGTGGTGGTATAGGCGCATTGATGACCATAGAAGAGACATTAGAGCTAGGCATGGCTAATATAATACAATAATAAAAAGAAAAATAGACCAAAAATCAATTAATTAAAAAGGGTCTCCAATGTATATATATATAAACATGATACATTAGAGAAATTTAATACAAGTGTAAATAGTGAACACCCAAGAAGAGTAAAAAAATTGGAGAGGGAACCAGAATACTATGAATAATAAAAATCCTAGATCTTCTCATCTACATTAATTTATTGAACAGAGGGTTCCTACATCTAGATTGCCCAATCAATATCTGAAATAAAGGAAGGGGATATAGGGTCAACTACTGTAGTGGTATCGGTCGTGTTGGAAGCTATATCAATGAAAGGTGGCTGTGTGGTACCGATCATGAGTGTTTCTGTGGATCTAGTAGTATGATCGATGAAAGGTATCTCATAACATGATGGTGGATCTGTCCCCTTACCTCGTTAGGCCTGCACCACCAGAATGTCTTGTTAGGTAGTAGGGTCTGTTATCTTGGAGGGTAGGTTGGATGGGGTGGTGGATGGTGACATAATGGTGGAGGATGAGAGGCCTTCTAGAGGTGGATGGTGAGTGGAATCATGGGATGGTGGGGGGGAAGGGATGGAAAATGAGGGTGGGGAAATGAATGGGATTCCTAGGTGATGATATTTCTACTAAATTTTAACCAAAATGTACTGGTGTGGAATCTAGAGGTCAGCATGTTAAGATGGGGGGATGAATGTGTGGGTATAATAGTGGTGGATGGGGAAGTGATATTGGTGTGAGTATTGGAGGAGATGTGAGTGGTAACAGGTGATAGAATGGTGAAAGTGGAGAGATGGGATGAGATAGAGGTGGTATAGTTGATAGCTAGATCTGAGGTGAATGGAGAAGGTGTTGGGTCGACCTCATAGTCTTCTAGCACCTTATTTTTACCCTAGATACACCTGACACCCATCGATAGATTTCACCATCCTTTTTCAAAAGCTTCATCTTGTGAAGAATAAGGAAGTCGATTGACTCCATTGGTCTGATAAATGTGTAGAGAAGAGAGGCATCAAAGATGCTGATATGTTAGGCCAAATGAGTGATGTAGGATCCACCTATCAATGTACCTCTATTCCACTATGCATTTCCCCTGAAATAAAATAAAAAATGAGATTCCATTTTGATAGTAGGGATGCCCCTGGAAGTGGAAAGGATGATGACATCTAGTTAGATAACACTACAATGAGAATCTTTGTGAGTGACCAGTAATGATTCAATTCCTGACGAAGAATCCAGAGTGTGGGACCTCTTATCTATATGGATTTTATAATAATAATACTGTAGACTCCCTGAGGGTCTTGGGAAATCATCCTCCATAGTTGGATTGCATCCGTATTTCTTCGATCGATATGAATAATTCTACAAAATAATGACTGAGCCTGATATCAAACTTAGTAATGGAGAGCTCATGGGGTCTGCCGCCTAGTCAGAATCAGATGTTATCAGTGGTCACCTCAAGAATAGAAAAGAACTCTTGAAAGATATCTTGAAAATTATCCTCACAGACGTTGATGATGGGGGTGATTTTTAGGTGGTAAAGAAGGTGGAGGATCTTCTGGATGATGTGTAGTGATGTGAGAAAATCCATATATAAAGTTTTTGTTGGTATGTATGGAATTTTCTTACAGATAAACCAAACAGACCTATTTCTTCTGGATGAAAAAATGAATAATAGGGTGAAAATGGGGGTTCACCATGTCCAGTGTCCCACTAGAGTTCAAATGGTATTTTTTTTGTGGATGAAGGGTTTTCATAGGCATCTGTGGGTATCAAAGAGGATGAAGTGGGAGGTGATGGAGGTGCAGAAGACCTTTGGTACTTGGTCGAAGGTGAATCCTCTGGCTCAAATGCTGAATCAGTAGGATAAGGTTGTACCATCTTCATTCATTCCATTTTTGGCACACCAAAAAGAATAAGATGTAGAGGATGATGGGGATGGTTTTGAGATAGTTGAAGGTGGAATCCGTGGTGATCATGATTGAGGGAGAGGAAGTTATGAACAATGGGGGTGCGCTCAGGTGAGAGCGGTAGGAGAGGGGAGAAAATGAGGGTGGGTGTCATGAAACTAGGGTTCACGATATAAAAAAGTTGAAAAATTTAACATAATGTATTATAGTACATGAAATTTAATTTTATAAGTTATAATATTTTCATACTATAAGCCATACACATCATCTAATAGAATACACGATTTGCAATTTAGAATTTTTTCTCCTTGTATCTCAAGACCTATGTGCTTTTATTTTAGCATGAAGAAGGATTTCCTAAACTCTACTATGTCATATTCTAGCCTATGTGGACCTATCATGGGTTTCCTCCTAGTCAACGCTTCATTTAACTTTAAGATCTTGACTTGGTAGTGCTCAAATGAATCTTAAGGTGATGATACATATCTCACAGAATGGTTCTTGGTAAATTTCCAATATATCACCTTTAACTTTTAAGGGTGATTAAACTCGTTTATGAATATATATACTCCCATATGGGAATACTTGTATAAACAAAAAGGGTAATGACCATATGGATTTGATATTTCTAGGGAAATATTCAATCATGTACTAAATAAAAAGACCTTATTCCCTCATGTCAAGATTCATCTCTCTATGTACTGATCATGCCACTTCTTGGGTTTTCTTTATATATCATGGAATTTTCATAAGCATACTTTCTTATTTCCTCCAACTCATCCAGTTGCAACATCTTAACTTCCCCATCTTTTTGAGAATCTAGATTTAATTTCTTAATCACCCAATATGAGGGATAATCTAGTTCTACTATAAAATAGAAAGGATATTTGTACACTAATTAGAATGGATTGGTGCCAAAAGTTGTTTTTTACATAGTGAGGTATTCCCAGAGAGCATCATATAAATTCATAATCCAGTCATTATAACTTTTATTTAGAGTCTTCACTATGATTTTTTTGATTCCTCTATTTGACAATTAATCTTTACCGCTTGTTTGTGGGTGGTAGGGAGTTCCTATGTTACATAGGACTTCAAAATTCCCTTATATCCTTTGAAATCATTATTGGTAAAGTGATTTCCTCTATCAC
Source organism: Viscum album (assembly GCA_963277665.1). NCBI lineage: Eukaryota > Viridiplantae > Streptophyta > Magnoliopsida > Santalales > Viscaceae > Viscum > Viscum album. The sequence continues at coordinate 69,422,983 of OY728156.1, read as the reverse complement.
TTATGAGTAACCTAGGGAATCCAAACTTAGAAAATGATGTTCTTTCGTAAAAAGTTCATGAATACTTTTTTCGTTTCATGAATGATAGATTCATCTTCCACCCATTTTGAGACATATCCAATGAAAAAAATGACATATAATCTTCCATGTGAATTATAGAAAGGCCCCATAAAATCTATTCACCATACTTAAAATATTTCAACTTCCATTATTGGGTTTTGGGACATTTCATTTATCTTCCCCATGGTGCCAGTTCATTAATACTGGTCACAACTCTGGCATAAGTTTCTTTCATCTTGATGGAGTGTGGGCCAAAAGAGTCCAAATTTATGTATTTTTGGATAATATGTGTTCAATTACTTGATTCCCTCTAGTTGGTGATGTGTGAAACATGTTAGAAACACTTTGGATCTCATCCTCTTGGTTGCAGCGCCACATTAATCCATCAACACATTGCTTAAAAAGTAGTGGCTCATCCTAGTCGTATTGTGAATATTTGACTAAAAATATCATCCTTGGATGGTATGAGAGGTTTGAGTAGAGGGATCCCAATGTTTGATAGATTTAAATTTTGAAAACCAATGGGTATTACTTCATGTTTAGGGAGAGAAGAGTTTCATTAGGGAATTCAACCTTAATGTACAAATTATCATCATCCTTAATGAGGGGCATTGGGAGTTTGGATAGATGACCAAAACCACCATTCTCCATCCCTTTATTGTATTTGAAGATGGTTTAAAATTCTTGTAACAACAGGATACACCATATAAATCTTGTTTTGGAATGATTTTTACTCAAAAAATATTTTAGGTAAGCATGATCAGTGTAAACAATCACCTTGGAAAAAACTCAATAAGAGCGAAAAAAATTCAATACAAAGATAACGGTTAGAAGATCCTTTTAGGTATTTTTTTAGTATACCTGACCATATATGAAGGTGTGAATGGCATATAAAATGGTATTTAAAATGTGGATGAACCACTTTCCTAAGACAATACCTATGGCGAAGTCTCTTTCATTTCACATTAACTTGAAATCTTTGTCCCTATCTAGTGAAAAGATAACGGGTGTGGCCATCAGGCTATTCATTAAAATGTTAAATTCATGCTGGCACTCTTAAGTGAACTCTAAAGGAGTATACTATGATAAATTGTGTGTCAATTAGTGGTAAAATTTCACAAAGTCCTTTACAAAGTGATGGTAGAATCCTACATGGACCATAAAGCTCTTTATTCCATTAGTAGTTGAGGGATTAGGTAAATGTTTTATTAACTTGATCATTGCGGAATCAACTTCCATTCCATACATAGAGATTTTTTTAAGGATTACTATGCCTCCATGAACCATAAAGTGTCATTTTTACCGATTTAAATCTAATTATTTCTCTTCAAAAAATTATAGGACTAGTTCAAGTTACTTAAGAATACCTAAAAGGATCTTTTATAAACTGAGAAATCATCCATAAATATTTCCAAGAATTTCACCACCATTTCATGGAATATATACGTCATGCACCTTTCAAAGATTTCTGGTGCATTGCACACACTGAATGAAATGAATCTATCAAAAAAGGTATTGAATGGACATGTAAATTTAGTTTTTGTTTAATCAACAATTTCAACTAAAATTTGATTGTATCTAAAATATCCATCACTAAAATAATAGAATTAATATACTTCTAGTCTCTCTAGAATTTGATCCATGAATGTAAAGGAGAAATGATCTTTTGGATTTACTATACTTAAGTTTCTATATTCCATTCATATTTTCTATCTGGGGATGGTGTGAGTCAAGATCAATTTATATTCATTATTCTTTTCCACTGTGAGGCCACTATTATTTATAAAGACATGTAGTGGACTTACCCAGTCACTGTCAGAGATCAAAGATATTAATATAGAATCTAGGGGATTTATTAATTCTTTATTAACTACCTCCTTCATCAGTGGGGTGATTCTCCTTTGAGGCCAGTGTTTGGGTTTTTTGCCTTCTTCTACTAAAATCTTGTGAGTGTAGCTTGTGGGGATGATCCATTTGATGTCAGGACACCCCCTAGGAAATTTAATTCTTATGTATTTATAGTAATTATATCAATTTGTTATCTTATATTTGTGTTAGTTATGAGTTAATGATGATTGGTAGTGTATATGTGGTCTCTAAAAAAGAGTTCTTTCTTGTGCTGAGGAGGTATTTCAACTCCATCCTTAGTGGCTGGATGACTAAGGGTATGAATGATAGGAGAGTGTCCCTTGTTAGAGGATCTATGTAGTTCACTTCCTCAAAGACACACTCTTCCTTTTCAATAGGGGAAAACTCATCACTATCATCTTTGATGGTCATGTATTCAATCTTATCTTCAGTGATAAATATAGCATGGAAGTCAAAAGAATCATATATTTGTTTTTCATATTTCACTAGGTTAACCACAACATGTTCATTACCTATTCTAAATATAAATATACATTAATTTACATCAATTAGAGCCTTCATAGTAGCAAGTAATGGTCGGACTATGGTAATTTAAATGTATCATTCTACTTCTATGTCCAACATGTGGAAGTCTGTTGGAAAAAATGAATTTGTCAATTTTGACTATAACATCTTTGAGATTCCCTTGAGGATAATTTACTGATCAATTAAATAATTAAAGTTCCACTCTAGTCAGCTAAAATTTGACGAGTCCCAACTTATGGAATGCACTTATTTTCACAAGGTTAATGTTTTCTCATAAGTTACATAGGGCCCTACTGAAGATGCATTCTCCTATGGTGCATGAAATTGAGAAAATCCCAGGGTCTTTCATATTTGGTGGAATCTTATGCTGAAAAATGGTAAAGAATTATTAATTTAATGAAATGACTCCTAGGTCTTCCATATTCCTCTTGTTATAGAGCAGTTATTTTAAGAATATGGCATAGGAATACATTTTAGAAATAGATTCATAAAATGGAAAATTTATATGAAATTTCTTTAACATTTATAAAAATATATTATATTTCCATTTGATTATTACATGACTCATTATTTCTAGGAAGGGGAGATGTGTTTTTTAACCTAGTGGTGTAATATATATATCCTATTTGTTGTACTCTTGTGTTGGATACTTTTTAGGATGTGTTAATTCCAATGGTTTATCTTGATCCTTTCTACTCACTTTTTCATTTTCATCCACTTCAATGAATATTGTAGGTTTCATGGGTTCCTATGACTTCATTTCTTATCTTCTACAGGTTTGATGAAAATTCATCACTTTTCTAGTTTTTAGTACAAATTCATTAACCTCTTCCTTTGGGTATGTATCAGTATTAACAGATAGCATATAAGGGAATTTATCCGATAAGATCTCCAATATTTGACCCATTTGATGTTTGAGGTTTTGTAGGGATTCCCTTTGATTTTTTATTTCTATCTCTTTGGTGTTCATTCTATAGACTTCCTTTTAAATAATGGATATAAGAAAATTATCCAAATTTTATTGAAGGGGTGTGATCGGTTGTGGTAGTCTTTTCAGAAACGATTGAAATTTTTGTCATCCTATAAGAGGAAAATGTTGTTGGGGTACTTATTGAGGTGGAATAGAAACATTATTCATAGGTGGGAATCTGGGTGGTCCTTGGTTCTTGATTAGTTATTTAACAATTCTCTACTGGTAGTACCCTTGTTGTTTTGTAGCTGTTGTTGAGTCAGAATCTATTGATAGTATTTCTATTATTTCTATAATCATTGGTTATGATAATTATAATTAACATAATTACAATCATGGATTTTTTTCATCAACTCTTTCCTTGCAGTCTTGGTAAAAATGTAGTCCACCACACATTTTTTCAGGATTTTATCTCAATTATAGGAGCAAGAGGTGGTGGTGGTATAATAGGTAGCTAAAAGGATCCCATCTTCTTAGTCAATTCCCCGAATTCTATAGATAGATGGGTACTTTCTTAAACTTAATGGATTCCTTGATGAGGTAGTTCATGATTTCCCTTCCATAGACTAGAATTATTCAATACCTCATCTAAAAGTGTTTGTACTACTTCAGGAATTTTCAATATTAGACCACCATCAGCGGTAACATCTACCACTGTGTGGTCATCTGGTTGGAGACCCTAGAAGAAGGTTTACAGGTAAATCCACACATCTACTCCATAATGTGGGCATATAAAATATAGTTCCTTGAATAACTCCTAGGATTCTGAGGCTGACTCACCATCTTTCTGATTAAAATTCTGAATTTCATTGCATTGTTTTCAAGTTCATCCTGGAGGAAAGTATTTCTCCAAGAACGTTTTGTAAAAATCACCCCAAGTTGTGATCAATATAGTATATTTACTCCTTATCTAGTCCTTGTATCTATAACATAATGAAAATGGAGATACCCCCAATCGTATTACATCATAGGGAACTCCCTCATTTTGAAAGGTATGACATACTTTAAAGAAGTTAGAGAAGTGATCATGAGGATCTTCGCTCTGAGTTCTGCTGAACTAACCCATATTCTAGGTCATGTTGATGAGTTTAGGTTTTCTTTCAAAGGTATGGACCAGGAAAGGAGGCTACATAATTCTTGGTGAAACACCATTGATAGTCAAAAAGCTATAATCCATGATCGTGCACTCTAGTTTTAGGGTTTGATATCTATGTAGTGATGGTGACACATATTGAATGTCGACTGGGGTGGGACCTTCATGATTACTCCAGTGTCCCATACTTGTATGATTGAGTTTAGAAAGGTACCTTTATATTTTAGGAATAATGGTAAGATTTTCTTGAGTATTAAGGCTCCTTGAACAAGTCCAGGGGCCATGACTCATGCACTAGGCTGGTAGGGAAAAGGATATATTGGAATTCGAAAGAAAGAATAATGAATGAAAGAGAAAGGGGGGAGGTTGAGGTAATAATAGGTTTGTGATAAAGGTTCATGTTCCTAAGCACAATGTATTTTCCCATAAACAATTCCAAATTATGATGCGACCACATGTTTATTTATTTCATGAGGGATGTGGTCAGATTATAATTTATTTATATCTGAAACTACACTTGATACAATGATCTAGTATAGTGGTAGTGGGGGTCAACCCCATAGGGAATGATTGGAAGACAAGGAACCAATGACTTCAATCCCTTTATGTAGGAGTCCTCATGAAATGGTTTGGGTTTTGGATTTAATTAATTATATTGAATTTGGTTTACTATTCAAGAAGAATATAATGATCATATTAAATTTAAAGGTTTAGATAACAAGGATAATCTCGGTCCTAACTTGGGATAGTCTTAAGTATTCAGCTAGGAAGTGGTGCTTAAAAAACTAGTTTATTATGGTTAAACCAACTAGATCGATCCAAGATGCAACTATTTTGTAGTCTGGATATACCTTACAACCTAGATCCATTAAGCCTATCTTCTATTATAGAAAGTGTCATAGGATAATTGTTATAGCCTTCTCAACTCTAATCAGGCTAAGTTTATTCATTTAAGCATCCCATGGAAAGGGTTTCATAAAATAATATGATTGAAAGTTATTTTTTAACCTGATTAATATCCTTAGGGTTACCAATTTTTGGTTTAAAGATTCATTAAGTTCAAAATAGCCCTTACTCTATACCCTTAACCTAGTAAGCCTAGCTACCCATGACGGTATTAAATAGAATCAAAGAAGTAATTGCCCACATTCTTGGAATATTAAGGAAATAATTTAAATTATACAGTTTTCAATATAGGGTTCAAGAATCAAGAATATTACGATTAAAATAATTAATAAATCAATAAAACACTTACTCGAAACAATAATAAATAAAGAACATGGGGTAAATCTAATCTTAATTGGAAGAGGTAATAGAAAACGAATGTCTAAATGGTCAAAAATGATGAAAAAAATTATTAACTCATTTAGGTTGTTCAAAGGAACTTTTATTTTATCAAAATAATAAAATTAGTTGTTAAGAGTTGATTTAGGAGAGAAATAATGGATGAAAAATGAGAGATAATGAAAGAAAAATGATGTTTTGAAAGTTTTGTGCAGGCCCATCCATGTTTTGGAAATAAATAACAAGGAAATTTCATGGTGTGTATACTTATCACCTCATGTAATCTCAATCCATGTTTTTTATTTGTGTAATTTAGATTTGGTTCCTACTTCAGGTGAAATTATTGGGATTCATATATTTTACTCATCTCATGATGTGTAATGAAAAATCACGACATGATTCTTCTTAAGGTTTGAAATTTTAAGTAGGAAGTGGTATTCAAATTTAAATGACATGTATTGAATAAAATTATGTAATCTTTTCATTACTTGTAAAATCTTCATGACTTAATTCATGACTTTAGAAATGTTGTGAATGATTCATACACATCATGTAAGTGATTCATGACGTGTAATGTCCAATTTATGCTAATTTTGATTGATTTTAATTTAGGATATTTGATACATATTCTCTGAAAAATTAAACATATACCCAATGTATTATCAAATAAAACATGAATAATCATTAATTAAATGAATCAAAAATGTTTATACAATTTCATCATATCAGTGATCCACCCCTATGGGTGTTCCCTGTTGGGCGGAGAAAAACGGGAAGGATGGCAAGAGGGGGGGTGAATTTCCTTTTAAAAAATGATTAACAAATTAAAAATCAAAGTTAAGATGCAGCGGAAATAAATGAGGCAAGACACAAAATTGATAACGGAGTTCGGCCTAAAACCCGACCTACGTCTCCGCTCCCAACTCAACCGTTGAGAGATTCCTACCGCTTGCTTTTCAATGGTTTTAGCAAGAAACCCACTAGGCTTTGAGGTAGCACTAGGACGATGGCAAGAGGGGGGGTGAATTGCCTTTTAAAAAATGATTAACAAATTAAAAATCAAAGTTAAGATGCAGCGGAAATAAATGAGGCAAGACACAAAATTGATAACGGAGTTCGGCCTAAAACCCGGCCTACGTCTCCGCTCCCAACTCAACCGTTGAGAGATTCCTACCGCTTGCTTTTCAATGGTTTTAGCAAGAAACCCACTAGGCTTTGAGGTAGCACTAGGACCTATTACAGCTTGCTTTTGGTGGTTAAGCAAGAACCCACTTGCTTTTAATGGTTTAGCAAGAACCCACTATCCTTCTTACAGGTGAAGGATAGCTCACCTATGTCTCAAGCTATTTAAAGGAAAGCTTGACAACCTCTTCACACCTTAGAGGTGGTGTGAAACCCAAAAGAGAGAGGAATAGAAAAGGAGTTGGGGTTTGTAGGCACAAACCCAATTTGAAAGCTCAAAAAGAAATATACAATAAAAACCGTAATTTGAGGAAGACTTGGGCGCCAAAGTATGATGGAGTTGATGTAGCATGCTCTCCCAAGCTTCTTGAGGTGCTCCTTGGATTGGAAATTGGTTGGAGCACTTGAGGATCCTTGAAGGTGGAGCGCCGGAGGTTCTCCAAATGTTCAACAATATGTCCGAGCGCTTGGTATATGATCCGGTAGGTGTCTGGGGCTTCCTTGGACTTTATTTATAGGCATGGAACCCTTGGGGAGTCTTCGGAGCCGTTGGAGAAGTCTTCGGAGCCGTTGGAGGCCAAAAGAGGGTTGACTGGTCAAAGCCAACGGCTAGTTTGACTGGGCTACCGGCTGGCTGGTACAGCTCCACCGACTGGCCGGTGCCTTGGCAGAGGAGAAGAAATTTGGTCCAGGCTCCACCGGCTGACCGGTGGAGGAGCCACCGGCTGGCCGGTGGGGAGACAGTAGCTGGCCCATTGGTCTGGGTGCCACCGGCTGGCCGGTGACAGAGCCACCGGCTGACCGGTGGAACCTGGCAGTGGGCAATGCCTCTGCCAGGTCCACCGGCTGGCCGGTGCTGTCACACCGGTTGGCCGGTGGACTGCAATTCAGTCCACTTTGAGATTCTTTCTTGGGCCACTTTTTGGCAACCTTGTGCCTATCATTCAAAAACACTTCAAACAATATTAGACAAATAATAAGGTGATTGTGATCATGAAAATCAAACAACGAGGGGAACGAGAGGTACAACAATCTCCCCCTATTTTGATGATCACAATCACCAAAACAATTAAAGTAAAAACATAAATGAAAGACATGCTTAAAGGATAAAGAAAGTAAATGCTAAGCATGATCAAAAGGATTATCCCCCAATCAATCAAGAAATTCTCCCCCTTTGTGATTATCAAAATAGAATGGGGCATAAAACTTGATTGAGGGATAGGGTTTGAAAAACTAGATATGAGAATTGAAAAATCAATTGAGATTTTTGAAATTGAAATGAAAATTTGAATAACAGTTTGAATTGAAAGTTTTGAATCAAAAACCAATTGAAATTTGAAATTTGAAACCAAATGAAATTTTTGAAATTGAGAGTTTTGAATCAAAAATGAATTGAAAATTTAAATTGAAAAATGAATCGAAAGAGTTTTTTTGAATTTAAGAAAATTTCTCCCCCTAAATAAAACAAAAGATCATCGGGGAAACGAAATTATTTTTGGCCCGGAGAGACTCGCCAAAAGGGATTTTTCAATCCAAATTTGTTTCATGGCGGGTCTTCTCCTATAAAATTCGTCCGAAAAGTAAATAGATTTAGGCATACCATAACGGGCATTTTTGCAATCGCATTCATAAATTAGGTGCCCGGGTTTTTTACAATAATTGCAAAATTTATAACTAGATCTCCCCCTTACAAAAATAGTGGGTGCATGGGAGGAGGAGGCTTGGTTGGTATAGCCAAGTCCTTGAGTGGTCCTAGAAACCCTTTGAGAACCCAATAATTTGGTCAAATTTTGTTCACCTTGGGTGAACTTGGCTAGGGATTCTCTAAGGTCCTTAATGGTTGATTCCAAAGAATCAACATTTGGGAAATTTTGGATTTTTAGGGAGAGTTCCTCCTTCTCTTTGAGAAGTTGGTCTTTTTCGGAGGAAATCTTTTTGAAATTATTTTTCAAAGCAACGAATTTTGACGAGAGTTCGTGAAAACCATTTTCTAATTGGTCTCTCACATGTTGGAGTTCTTCGTATGACAAATGATTAAAAGAATTAGAAGAACTAGAGGATGAGGAAGAAGAGTCGGAAGAAGTTACCTCGTGAAATGCCATTAGGCATTTGTTACCTTGGTCGCTCGAGGAGGAGGAGGATGATGAAGAGGAGGTGTCACTCCATGTCGCCTTGAGGACCTTTTTCTTTCCTTTTTCCTTTTGCGTGGCCCGTTTCTTGTTGAGTGGGCAATCGGGCTTGTAATGGCCCTTTTCGCCGCACCCGTAGCATTTTACCTTGGGCTCGGATCTTGCGATGGGTTCTTGCTTTCGCGCCTTGCGAGATTTCTTCTTCTTCTTGTGCTTCTTCATAAATTTGTGCATTTGGCGGGCGAGATTCTCCATTTCCGAATCGCCGCTTGAAGATGAAGAAGATGAATAGGATGATGAGGAGGAGCTTTCTTCCTTTTGTACCTTGAGGGAGATGTTCTTTGGAGTTTTGATAGGGGTGCCCTCCTTTTGTGCTTGCCTCCTCATTGTGATCTCGTACGTCATGAGAGATCCGATGAGTTCTTCGACCGGCATGTTTTTGACATCCTTAGCTTCTTGGATTGCCGTCACTTTAGGTGCCCATGAGCTTGGAAGGACCCATAGAATCTTCTTGACCATTGCTTCAGCTGAAACATCATCACCAAGAGATTTTCTACCATTGCAAACGTCAGTGAAGCGTGTAAACATTTCAGAAATAGACTCATTTGGATGCATTGAAAAAGATTCAAAGTCTTGTATATACATATCTAATCTAGTATCTTTGACTTTATTAGTGCCTTCATGGGTCACTTCTAAAAGCTTCCAAATTTCATGTGAAGTGGTGCAAGTGGATACACGATTAAATTCATTCCTATCTAACCCGCAATGAAGAGCATTCATGGCTTTGCCATCAAGCTCAAAATTCTTAATATCGGTGGGGGTCCATTTGGATTCGTCGGGGGAAGACAAAGAATAACCTTGCATGACAATTTTGTAAATAGGATATCCTATGCTTCTTAAAAAAGTGGTCATGCGGGTTTTCCAATAATTATAGTCGGTCCCATAAAAAAATGGAGCCCGACCCAATGAGTAGCCCTCGGGGGCGAAAGAGGTAGATGCCATCAAAAAAGGATCTTTAATTTGAAACCGGTTAGGGTATTACTCAAATTTCGCCTTTGATACCAATTGTTGGGCGGAGAAAAATGGGAAGGATGGCAAGAGGGGGGGTGAATTGCCTTTTAAAAAATGATTAACAAATTAAAAATCAAAGTTAAGATGCAGCGGAAATAAATGAGGCAAGACAAAAAATTGATAACGGAGTTCGGCCTAAAACCCGGCCTACGTCTCCGCTCCCAACTCAACTGTTGAGAGATTCCTACCGCTTGCTTTTCAATGGTTTTAGCAAGAAACCCACTAGGCTTTGAGGTAGCACTAGGACCTATTACAGCTTGCTTTTGGTGGTTAAGCAAGAACCCACTTGCTTTTAATGATTTAGCAAGAACCCACTATCCTTCTTACAGGTGAAGGATAGCTCACCTATGTCTCAAGCTATTTAAAGGAAAGCTTGACAACCTCTTCACACCTTAGAGGTGGTGTGAAACCCAAAAGAGAGAGGAATAGAAAAGGAGTTGGGGTTTGTAGGCACAAACCCAATTTGAAAGCTCAAAAAGAAATAGACAATAAAAACCGTAATTTGAGGAAGACTTGGGCGCCAAAGTATGATGGAGTTGATGTAGCGTGCTCTCCCAAGCTTCTTGAGGTGCTCCTTGGATTGGAAATTGGTTGGAGCACTTGAGGATCCTTGAAGGTGGAGCGCCGGAGGTTCGCCAAATGTTCAACAATATGTCCGAGCGCTTGGTATATGATCCGGTAGGTGTCCGGGGATTCCTTGGCCTTTATTTATAGGCATGGAACCCTTGGGGAGTCTTCGGAGCCGTTGGAGAAGTCTTCGGAGCCGTTGGAGGACAAAAGAGGGTTGACTGGTCAAAGCCAACGGCTAGTTTGACTGGGCTACCGGCTGGCCGGTACAGCTCCACCGGCTGGCCGGTGCCTTGGCAGAGGAGAAGAAATTTGGTCCAGGCTCCACCGGCTGACCGGTGGAGGAGCCACCGGCTGGCCGGTGCTGTCACACCGGTTGGCCGGTGGACTGCAATTCAGTCCACTTTGAGATTCTTTCTTGGGCCACTTTTTGGCAACCTTGTGCCTATCATTCAAAAACACTTCAAACAATATTAGACAAATAATAAGGTGATTGTGATCATGAAAATCAAACAACGAGGGGAACGAGAGGTACAACATTCCCTTCCTCATAGTCTCAAAGCCCTCATTATAGAATTTAATTTAAACCACCAATAGAGGTGTGTGTTATCCCTTATAATAAACATAGGTAATATGAGATAATTTCATAAGATAATTGGTAGGTCATTTTTTTAATATCCTATTCATTTTTATATAGTTTGAATTTATCAAATTAAATGAATTGGAAAACTTGTTAACAATGCTTGGGGTGTGTGGTATGATTTAGTGCTAAACATAACCTTCCCTTCACTTAAATATGAGGGAGATACAAGGGTATCAACATAAGTATTCATTATATGGAATCATCGTGCTTTAAAATTAGAAATGGTAATGATTATTTTTATGCCAGGATAAATACTTGGATACTTCTTACAGATTGACTTGGATATGCTCACCAGGTGGATCACTTATTTTCCCATGAGTGATACCAGTTCCCTAGGTGAGATACCTTCAACAGGATCAGTGTGTGATATGGTTACACTATCCATGAGCGATACATGGTCCCCTATGAGCTACACCTAGGTTGGGTATAGAGGTTCATGCATCACACCACATCGAGAGTGATACATGGGATTATTTTATGGGTTACCTTGGATGGAATCTTATAGTGTTGGGTATTTTTATCACTCCTATTATGGTACATGGATTACTTTATATGGTTCTCCTTTTATGGAACTAGAAATCCTCTTATTTAACTTCTACATATTCCTTCTATCTAATTCCAAGAATTAAAATTTATAGAATTAAAATATGTTTCTTCCAAGCCAAATAACACTCTTGGGTTTGGTACATATGTGATACTTTCCTTCTTATAGGCTTATTCATATTCCTTGAATGTATTTTAGAGAACCTTTATACACCCATTTCATATCTATAAAATTTCACCGTGGTTTAGAGACACCTGGATTAGGCTGAAGTGGGTAGTTTTGGTTAGGTATCCCATGAGTAACCCATTCTAGAATATTTATCTTTTTATTTATTTTTATTTATTAAATACCTACACACTTATCATTTTATATGAACAAACTAGATTGTTCTAAACATAATGGGATGAATCCTACAGAGTGTATATCACACCCTACTTAGTACACCCTTAGAAATCGATCATACTTAATGATTTCATGTGTATACAAAGGGAGGCGACTAGCATCCGATGATTTATTTTCAATACTAGGATAAAGTACGAGATCATATGACTGAACATATTCTTATGATTCTAGGAGAGGAAGTGTTTGGTCTTTTGTATTTTTTTTATAATGTGGTATATGTGGGTTTCCACTATACCTCATTTTTTATAGATACATGAAATCATAATCATCATTTTGTAACCATTTATGATTTATTTTCCACCTTTTTACTTATAATTGATTATTTATTATGCTTATTCTATAGCTTCTTTTTTTTAATGACTCCACTATTTTCCATTTATTTATATAACTCTTTGTATTACTCTAGTCATGAGCGTATAATATCCACAATATACCATCACATAACCTCACTGATATTCAGAAACCAGTGGTGTATGGGGAGGCGTGCTTGAGGTCATGTGGACAACCATCTCGGAGAACCACTTAGTAGATTTTGGTGAGGGACACTAAAATTGAGATAACTCTAAATGATATAGAAAGGAATAAAAAATTTATTATTTATAAAGGTTACTACTCACACACTAAAGGTGTTTTAAAGATCATGAAAGATACTTATTAATGATAAGAAGGAGAAATTACTTTAAAAAATGACTGTTTCTTAATAATAATAGGATTAGAAACTCCTAAGATTGAAGCTCAAAAATTGAAATAAAAATAAATTTCATATGTTTATGAGGTAAAAGTAAAATTAATAAGTGTTATACAATATTTTTTTTATGGTAAGTATTTTATATTTAGGAAATATTCTTGTATCATCAGAAGGCTGGAAGATAGAAAAATTTCTACCAAGTGAGAAACAACCAATGAAAATCTTTTCAATATTAGAGATCTTTGTAAATTGTGCTTCGTAAGTGATAAAGATGAAAATAAGATATGGAATAGATGAATTTTTAATCTTATTCATAAATATATAAACAAAATTACCATATAATATGATGTAAAAAAATTACCACCATTTAAAAGGAAAGAATTTAATGTCTTTACACTATCTATGAAACGAAAGATTGTTAGTGTTAGGCATAAAAAAGTTGAAATCCAAACCATCAGACCACTTAAGCTTGTAAATTAAAATAATTATGAAGTAATGAGAAATCAATAAATAATGGGATATTTAATTTATTACTTTCAATGATGATTTCACTCAGATGACCAACATAATGTTTAGAAACCATAAATAAGAAGCTGTAGAAATGTTAAATTTTTAAGAAGGGAAGTTGAAATAGAAATAGGTGTTTATATGATAATGATGAGAACTAAAAATATAATGGATTAAGGAAGGAATTATTTTGAATCATGTTTGAATAAAAATGGAATCAAACCCTAATATAGTTCTCTATACACTCCTCAACAAAATAGAGTGGATGAAAGGAAAAAAAGAGGATTGGTGGAAATGGGAAGAAAAATGAGGGTGGAATATAAACGTTATATGTTTTATATTGAGAAGATTTTAATAATTATCCTCATGTATAATATAGATTATTATTTTTTATGGAATCCAAAATTACTTTCTATGATAAGCGGTATATAAAAAAACCATCAATGAAAAATTTCATGTTTTTTGGGATTCCTGGCATAATAAAGATAAAGAATCTGGATCGTAGAATGTTTAATGAAAAATAAGTGGAAGGAATTTTCATGGGATATTTATCCAATATAATAATTTATAAATTATTGAAAAAAATTTACACATTATGGTGGACTCCAATAATGTTAATGTTGTTTAAAATTGATCTTCCTTAATAAAAGTTCTTGAAAATGTTATGGAATAAAAATTGTAGACTTCCAATGTAAAAAAAAAGTAAAGATGAATATGATACCAAACATGTACATAAATATTTAGATGAATTTTGTGATGAGGAAATGGAGTTAGGAATAAATACTATGAAATTTTAAATAATATTTTATAAGTATGAATATGATTACATCATTGGAAATAAGGAGTATCTAGTTCAGTTTATGAAAAAAATAAAAATAAAAATCCTAGTCATGAAATGTGTATATGATATTTCAAATGTGTTCTCAATAATATACTATAGTAATTTATTCAACATTACTATTGGATAATGAAAAAAACTTCTTCTTTTTGCCTCATAATAATAGATACTTTCCCAAAAAGTTACATGGTCAAAAGACATACTTTCTATCAAACATAAAACCACTACAATAAATATCTAAATAACTAATTAAATTAAATTTAGGGCCTTTGATTTAAAATAGTCTAAAATTTTAAAAAATGTTGATGTGCTTAAAAATTGTTTTAAATACTCTAATTTGGATTTCATATAGTCCTCATTAATTCTATCACATATAAAAGTTTAAAAAATAAATCCAGAAAAACTAAAATTTATTTGAATGATATATTTAATAACTCTGTTGTAAAGTTAGTTATCAATTTATAATAACCCTTTTTATTTGAGTGAGTTATTTATTTATTATTTCATTATTTTATTTATTAAATGATTTAGATTTAATAATTTTAAAATTTATAACTAAAGGGATAATGGATTAAAAGAGGATGTTTGAAAATGGGGTAAGGATATAAGGTGAACAAATAGATTTGGAGTTTTATTATCTCACTACTAAATGTATGGGGGCACATATATGGCACCTAAAAGTCTAGTGGTATACCAACAAATTTTTAGGGGGTTACTTATAACTTTTTTTTTTATGTAGGGGTTAGAATAGAAATTTGGTATTTAGAATTTTAATCCTTGAAACAATTTTCTTTAGATTTAGGTCTTTATTTTATTCTATTCCCCTTTGTGAGGTCTCCTCCAACATTCATCTCCACTTCCCTTCACTACCACCTTTGTTCTTCAACCCAATAAATCTATGTCCTATAATGATTTTAAATTATTGAAAATTGTTAGGTATATAATATTTATTTATTTTTTAGCCTTTTAATAGTACTCTAAATCCCTATAGTTTCTTAATGCCTAGGTTTTGAAACTAAAGTATTCCTTTTATCATTCTTCCTATATTGGGCAGTGTAGCCATGTTCCTAGGATTCTTGAGGTGATATTTTTTTTGTTTCATTTTTAATTTAATTTTATCCTAAGGTAGTGGACTAAATCCCTATTTTTTTACATGTTGTTATTTATTCAATTTTTTCAAGATGTATGAAAAACTATATAAAAACAAATAAAACGAGATAAAAATACCACTTAACTACCCCATACTTTACTTAACAATAATAATTCAAACACTATAAAATCATTAATGATTATACAATAAAAATTTATTTCCAACATTAAATCATATGAGAAAAGACATGATAAAAAGGAACTATAGGATTTGAAAATATTAGGAAATAAAACAAATGAAAAAACAATACAAATATTAGAACCACAATTTTATCGACACATAAGACATGAATGAATCCAAAACCAAATGAAAAATTCGATCATCAGCACTCCAATGTAATATGGACATGACATACACCTTAAGACTCTAATATAGATGATCATGGTGCTCACATCCTCAGGTGTAAGGGAATAATCACTTTCATTTCATCATTGTTGTCTTAAAAACATCATTGGAAATAATGAAACACTATTATACCTAAGTTGGTATAGAAAAAAAATGAAGAACTTCAGGGACATGACTCAGTTCTAGCTATCATTGGGCATATGGAACATTATGGTTCTAGGATATGGGGGAATCATTTAATAAGCTACCACCTTTTTTATTAATTTGATAAGAAGTTTTAGAAAGACTTGTCAGTAAGACTATTATGAAGTTACCTTCATTGGGTATGATGTAATAACCCTATCCAAAGCCTCAATACAACATGGAAATATAGTACACATCAAAAGCCCCCTTTCGAGAGTAGCACTATGTTACATTGGTGACCTATTTTAGCATGAGAAATTCTTCACAGCACAACAAACCTCTTGAATCATAGGGGAATGATATCTCAAATAGATCCATTGTTCTATGACATAAATCTAGAAACCATAATGAAGAGTTTTATATTTAAAATATAATCATTTCATCATGACCCATCCTCAATAAATAATATCAATCTCATGTATGTCCTCACCATATATGAATCCACTATAATCCCATAAGATACCCTATTAGAAGTAGATTTCTAACATGAACCCTGGACAATTCCTCATTTCATGACCCTCTGAGTCCTCTAATGCTTCCAAAATCCAAGAATAAATAATTTAATGAAAAAATATCATCGAATTAAATTCATAAAATTTTATGGCCATTAAAATCCTTCTAAGGGATTATCATCACCAAGTAGTATCTATGTGGATCATCAATAAAAATATATTTCCTTTAGGATTATACAACTGACTCTAAAAACTAAGTATCCTATTAGACACACCCATGCCTCAACCACACATGCATGAGATATACTTTCAATCATTGCAACACCAACTTGATCTAATCCTTGATGTGAACTTGTATCTCTTCAAAATACACATTATACTTTAACTTAAAACCATCACTATTAATAATGTACTCCAAATCTAGATCATATTTCTAGATCTATGACACATGAAAGACATCATTAATGGACATATTTTTCAATGTGATATCAAACCAATAATAAAATACTAAAACACCCTCCATGATATCAAATGAACTAATGAAATATAGTTAATATTTCAATTGACTCTTTAAATGCCAATGTATTAATAAGGGTGATACCCTTAAGAATATCAAATCTCCCATTATGAACATTATGGGATGTCACCAAAAGTCTGATTTTTTTTAAAATATAGAAAATCATTTATCAATCAACAAAAACTTCTTGATATCCTCTTATACTAAGCTTAACCAGACGATTGCTTACTCATCGTCATATATATAATATAGTAATGAGATACAATACTAACCATATAAGTACTTAAATGTAGATATATATATATCAAATCATTATTTTTTTATTCTATATAAACTATTATAAGGATATATAGTAATCCTACAATCCACTAAAATACCAAGAGAATGCTATGAGTATATCATTGAGGATTTTTATTATCCTCTTATATTTTACATAGGTTTTTGGGTGATATCTTGTACCCATATTTAATTAAGATCCAATATCTATTCACAATCTAAATAAGAAACAAGACACAAAACAAGAATCTTAATCCAATAATATTCCCATAGGTACACCATAAAGGAATATAATATCTAGCACCAATAGCTTTCCCAACTCATCCAAAAACCAGGTATATTTAATTGGTAATAAATACATGAAATTCATCAAATAATTCACCATGATCCATACAAAATCATGAACTCTTGATTTATTCTATATCCATATAAATAAGTATATGTTAAACTCACGACACTTCAATATAGGCACTATAAGTGGTTAAAGTAACTGACCAGATCATCAATTATCTTTATTTACACACTAACATATAAGAAATGAATCCAAGAATTTAGTTATTTTTTTCCTAGAATAAAGACATCAGAAGTGGTTATTGATATCATGGTACTTCTATTTTAGATCAGTGTGACTACCCAATATGTGGAATGAGAATCCCTTATCAACTAATCCATCATATATATGGGGACCACTACCCTACCATGGATGTAAAATACCCCACCTCATCTTGAGAAAATACAAGAATTATAACCTCACCCATAAGCTTCTCCTATAAAAAAAAACCAAATTAGGGACTTGGAAATGGTTTTCAGAACCACCTAATACTCATACATCCTACTCAATGTGGATGAAATGGAATTCCCCTTTAACACCCAAAAATTTTATATGTATTTCCTTTTAAAAAACATGATGTATTTGATATCTTTCTTTACATGAATCCTAGAGTCTAAATGAGATGTAATTTAGTAATCCTTTATAACCTAGATGTTAAATTAGTATGTATGAATAATAATAAAAAAATTAAGATAAATATGCATATAGGTTTTAAATAATTTAAATTTATTGATAAATTCATAATAAATTAGTACTTAATTTTCAGTAATGTCATTTTCTTCTTTAAAAATATGTTTTCTTAATTTTTTTATTAAATATCAATAAAAAAATTATAATTAATTTATACCATTTTTATATATATTATAATAGGAAATTAATATAATTTTATAAATAAACATGTAAATACTAAATTAGGGAGAATTTTTGGAATCATTCTAAAAAGATTTATTTTTCATTGAATAATGAACATACTGATTTTTCTAAAACTATCATTTCATTTCATTTAATCATGTAATTTAAAAATTCTATTAGTGTGTTAGATTTTATATTAAAATATAATAAGTATAATTTAATTAAAAAATAATATAATTATTTATATAGGAATCCTCATTATACCTTATTTTGGTATAAGTTCATTTCAAGGCATAAAAAGAAAATTTTCTTAAAACTACTTTTATGAGAACAATGTACTTTTATCTTAATAAATTTAATTAAAGTATATAATTTAATTATTTTATTTAAATAAATAAATATATTTATATTATATTAAATAATACATTTTAATATTCACTTTATTGTTTTTACAAGGTGAGGAATGGATACAAATCCATTTTTATGCTTAAAATGCATTTTTTGGAAACATGTTTTCATTATGTTTTACATGCTTATTTAAAATTAAATTCTAAGACATACAAAAATATAAAATAAAGAAATGGATTACATATTTTTCTCAATTAAAATTAATATAATATATAGAGTTAAATAAATTTTTATTCATAATGAATAGAAATAATAATAAAATATTGTTATGACGGTTAAGGTCAAGATAGGTTTACCAAGGGTGAGGGGTTAAAGTAAGATATTAGGATTGAAATTCCACATAAATTTATCTAGTTCATATTTGTTGAATATATTTAAACATTATAACATCCTAAATATAAGTTCATGGACATTTAGAGACACTTTCACATGAAGGCGGCCTTATATTATTGAAATATTTTAAGAAATTTTACATGTATCCCTCCCCTCATTTATAAAAGGGAACCTCTTCTCATCCCATATTTACATAATTTGGGACATATATCTTGGTCAATAACAAATCCAAAACATTTCTAGATCCCTTAACTTAACCCTATAATTTTTGGTATTCTCTTGACACCAATATTTCATGGCTTAATGTGTAATCCAATAGATGTCTCTCAAAGAACAATTAAAAATATTAATTGAACACTTTCAGTTTTATTTCTTATTATACTTATTATAAACCCTTTTTATCTATAATAAAAAGAAAAATAAAGTATAAATAATATATTGATATATTATTATGATGATATGACAACCATTTCTCACCTCTTATTCATCAAAAGGGAGATGAAGGTATCCCCTATGGTAACTGTGGACTACCACCTCCACACAGTGATATGATTCATTTTACATAAAAAATCATGGTATGTTATTAGGATAGATTTAAGGTAACATATTTTTCTTATGATATAATAATTATTTTTAAGTGTTTAATTATTATTTACGTTTCATTTTTTCCATCAATTGAAAAATAGAAACATCACTCCTATGTATGTACATACTATCATCTCTACATAGTGATGTAATTAATTTTTCACAAACTATTTATATGAATTGTTATAAATATATATGATATTAATATCATTATTAATATTATGATCATTAAGTAACCATGATCAATGTTCATGGACCATAACTTTCTAACCAAAACATAGATGAAAAATGAAGTAGTTAACACACGAAAATATGATGATATTGAAATATTGTTAATAAACAAGTGATAAGATGTTATTATAAAACCATGTACAGTATTATATGTATGAATATGGTTATGGTATAAAATTATAATAAATTAAAAATTACTAAACAATAGTATAGAGTGATTATGAAATAATACAGACTATAGGTAAGGGTTTTAAGATACAGTCTCATTTTTAACAGTATTTTTTATGTTTAAATTTCCAATGATGATATTATATGATCTATCTAAAATAAATATTATTTATTTTATTATCCTATATTTATTTTATGATATTACATTTTCCCTTTCATTTACCCTTCTTTATCTACTTAATATACTGAAATAATATTTTTAAGGAAAACTGACTTTATTTCTATATTCTATTGATAATATTTCTATCCATGTCAATATTTTCTTTAAAATATTTTCAATAATATTTTTAATATCCTAAAAATATTTATTAAATTTATTTTTACTCGTTTTTTCTTTCTATAAAAATTTCCAATGCAATCTTCGTACCATTTTTATGAATGAGTTACTTTTGACGTCATAACAAAAATGTAAAAGAAATAATTGTTTTAATATAAATTACATGAAGGACTTTTATTTCCATCATGAATAATTATTAATTAAAATATTTTTTTATATGTTTCCATAGTTCTATTAAAATAAAATTTTTTCCTTAATATTTTGGATTTTTTTATATTTTAAATATGTGATTTTAAAATGAAAAGGGTATTTTTCTCAATAAATATTCTAGTGTTCTTTTAAAGAAATTTTATTCTATAATAATATACATTTATATTTATTAAAATTTACTATGGATATGATCAAATTTTACCATCATTATTATTTTCCTAGATGGTTAATGACATTGATGAAGAAATATTAATGAAACTCATATTCTTATCTATAGATTATGTTATTATGAAATGATAAATGTTTTTCTAATATTGTGTCATAGTTATGAATGGATTATGATTATGTGATGGGTAATCCCATTATATACCTCCAATGCATTGGGTAAATATTAATGTTTTAGGATATCAAAGGGCGCATGGAAAGTTATCCCAAACCAAAAAGAGGGTACACTGGTGGTTATCTACAGTCCAAAAGTGGGCATATAAGAGGTTATCCCAAGACCAAAATCAGGTAAATGGGAGGATATAATAGGTCCAAAAGAGGGTAAAAATGAGGTAATACCAAGAAAAAATAAATTCTACTGTTGGTTATCCCAATCATAACATGTGATTAATTTCTTGGTGGGTATCCTTGACATTATATTTCTATGATTATGATCAATCCACACTTTATGGCACTATTTTATCACATGATCTTATACCATGTGATCATCTTAAGGCTCACATTCATTCATTATTTGGTGGTTAATATCTTATAAACTATGAATCTTTATTTCATGCCTCATTAGTATAATTTATTAAATGTTGGGTAGAAATTTCAAATGTTAATCTCATGTTATCTTACCCATAGTATCATGATATATTTATATATAAACATTAATTATATCTTCATATTTTACCATTATATAGAATATAATCTCACAATTTTATATATTTCTTTTTCCCTAGGATATGAATAAAGTTTGTAAGTATTATATCACAAAGATGAGTGCTAGTTATAAAGAACTAATTGGGAAATTATGTAAATATTTTATATACGAGTTGGTATATATATTGGTTTCAAAATACACTAAACCTTTCTGGTTATAAAGTGGATTGCAATGATATGTAATTAATATTCATATAATAATTTAAAATATTTATGTATTTATTGTTTGTGTTTCTAGAGTTGGAATCAAAGAAATATTTAGTAAATTTTGGAAACATGGATAAAACCATTTTAAGTGATCCATTAGGATAAGGATAATTATAAGAGAGCATCCAAAGTTGTAGTAATGAAAGTAGTGAAGTTTCCTTTGTAAATATATCCATGTATGGATACTATAAAGTGGATGTGGTAGTGTAATTTATTCACCTAGGGGTAACAAATCTAAATAGGTCCAACTGAGTATTAATGTTGTCATCAGTGGTGCATGATGAGTGGGCCTAAGACTACACACCTAGATAAACACTCTCATGGGATATGATAAGGTTAATTCACATTATCTTTATATTCCATTATGAATAATTTGATATATTGGGACCATGGATAGACTAGGTTAAACCAATGGTGCTTGAGATTTAAAAGACGGTGTGATGATTTTGACATCCTATAAATGATTTTAATGATTATATAATTTTCTATTATGAGTATTATTGTTCATAAAATAATTTCTAGTTTCAGTCAATGGTTGGAACTATAAGGAATCATGTTAATAATTAATTTGATGGATAATTCCATGAATTTTTACTTGAGAAACCATATGTTATGGGAGAAGGAATGAAAAATCATTTCTAATGATCATGATACTTTCTCAAGCCTTGTGTAACACCCTAACTCAAAAAATAGGGTCCTTTCAATGGATCCACAAGACAATATAAACACCTCCACATATTCAAGAGGTTATGGACTAGAAGTGAGGGTGAAAAAATCATCACTAGGGAGGCTCTACACTTAATATAATAGTAATTCCCCAAAAATATTAATAAAATATAAAACTACCTAGAGTAATCAAGGTGAAAAAATGAATCATCATAATATATATCATATAGAATACATGATGTATAAATAAATAAAATGTACTCCCATTGTGGGAATCCAAACCATAATATAATTAAATGAAGATAAATAAATGAGTGACAAATAAAAAATCCTCTGGAGTACATATTGGTTCCACTACTTTCTCTATGTTCCACTAGTCACCTATCTACCATAGGCCCCTTTCACTTACCTAGATCCCTATAAATTATATTTACACAAAAATCAAGATACTAATTTAGGGTGTGAGTAATAAAACCCAACAGGACACCACAAAATCATCCTTAACTTGAGTGAACATGTATAATAGTGCATGTCATGATAATAAATAAATGTTTAAACAAGCACATACAATCTCATACTGAGAAACCGTACACCAACTAAGCCTCTAAAAACCCCTAGTTTTACATGATTTGGATCCATTCCAGAATATAGTCATAAAAACATCTCGAACTAAGCTTGAATATAGGTTCACCAAATGTAAACAATGGTAGCCATTAGCCTAAGAGTCTCTAATGAGACGAAAAAATGCCTCATACCTTGTTACAATCTCTCAAGATAGATCACATAATTCCATTAGGTCTCGTTGACACCTCTTGGTTCTAATCACATGTGAATGTCATGCCCCTAGGTCATCCAACACAATACCATCATGCCCTATCATCTATCTCAACCCGAAAATCATGTCACATGCAGTTTCTGAACATTCCCCCCTCTATGTCTACTGATCCATGATGGGTACACCTGTCACTTTTGAACCAAATATAGAATAATAGAATATATAACATACCAAATACATCCCATGGAAAAGTTCTATATAATATTAAAACAAAACACAGTACGTCAAGAATAAGATATGGGGGAAGACCCACAAACACACATGTGATCAACAGAACACTTCTTAAGCATAACAACACACAACATCATATCATGCTAACAAAAATATACGTGGCCAAAATATGGTAACAAACTTCCTTCTTGAACATTTTCAACAAAAAATTCAATGTTTTTCAAGGGATTTGTATTCCAAACCATATTCACCAAAAAATCAGAACAAGTTATCTCTCCAAGAAATAATAGAACCAGGTTCATTCCATCATGACAAGGGTTCTTAAGAGATGTCAAGAAGGGGAACATTACAAGGGTAGAATCAACAATTACCTAATGTTCAACTACCTTCAATGGTAATTTTTGAGTTTTAATGAAGGAAGAATAAATTGGTCACTCAAGGATAGTAAAAATAAATTTCATTTAAGGATCCTACTTGTATGAATAAATGAGAAAAACATCATTACATTATCATTCAATATGGAAAGAAGAAATTCAGGCAAAATGAAGAGTTAATCACTAGTTGGAGTCCACCAACATTCCCAAAAAATGGAAGCACCAATAGAGGAGTATAAAATGAGACAATATATTAAATGAAAATTTTCAGATTAAAGGAATTATATAGGGAAAAATCATCAATAGAAGAAGGTTTGACCTCACACCCTAGGTTCATCAAGAATATTTTCTATTTTCACCAAATTAATGGAATCCATGAGAATAATGATGATTTTGATTAATAGTGGTTGGAATAAATTATTTGATGCATTTAAATCCCCACATATAATCTATTATTATTTAAAAATTAATTTTTTAAATCTATAAGAATATGGGAGATGATTTTGGGTGTTTAAAAACCAAGCCTGATAATCAAAATTTGCACCACCATATCATAGCCATGGCCATGGTGTTCTTGGGACACCATCCGACAAAACCATCCCTATGGTGTGCTACCTAAACCTAGGTTAAATCTACTAACACAGCCTCAAAATGGTTGTGTTGTTGTCAACCCATGTCCTTGATGATAGGATCCATTCCTGAGTACCATTTCTTAGCCATACCATTCCCCATTTCCCATTTTTACACCTGGGAAAACCAAACCCAAAACTTATTTCAGGAGGGAATTTTATTGGGTTTTTTGGATAATGTGATATAAAAAATCCAAAATAATATTCCACAAGCTTCATAATCCTCACCAAATAATAAAAACCCATGATAATTCCACCATAAGGTTCAAAAAATTACTTAATATGAGTTGGTTCTTAAAAAAATAACCAACAAAAACGATGTTGTTATAAGTTTCCCCATATAAGGACTTATCCTCCTTGAGAAGTATCTCTAGATTTTACCTTGAACAACTAATTCAATTATAATAAAACACCATATTCCAACTCCTAGTTATCTATCTATATCCATTCATTATTCTATAAAAGTTAGACAATTGGAACCATCTTACTTCATAGGACCTTCTCACTCTTGAATATAATCTGCACATGGAGTTCCATGTATGATGAATTAGGCTCTATGTCAATATCATCATAGTTGATAACATGAGTAGAATAGATAATGTACCTATATATATGATTCACATGAATCAAATAATGCTTACCTCCATAGAGGGAAGGAATATATAGACATTACACCACCATCCTAATCCACTTTTTGATCTTGAAAGGTCCAACATAATGTTGTTCTATATTTCTCCATTTTCTTAAAATTTTCCTGCCAAAATCAGGATCCACACATATAAAAACTAGGATTCATACATAAAGCTATAATGGTCTCCTCCTATTGTTGGAATAATACTTATTCCTACTTTGAGTTGTGATCAGCTTATTCTAAATTATCTTTACTCCCTCAGAGGTCTCTTATACCATTCTAGGCCCCATAATAGATTCCTCACAAGACACATTCCAACTAAGTAGTGAACAACATAGCCTTCCATATAGATCCACATAAGGTAACATCTAAATTGAATCCTAGTAACTATTTTTTTTGTGAACTCATACAAGGCTAGGTGGTCATATTACACTCCAATGAATTCTAGGGTGAAAGATCTAAGCATGTCATCTAATATATGAATCATCGACTATAACTATATTATAGGGATGGTACACTATACTCAGTCTATGATATTATTTCATAAGTAATTTTACAACACCTACCAAAATCATGACAAAATATGTGTCTCTAAATCAAACACAATTATGAATGAAACTCCAGAAAAATATAATATACCATGGACATACATCTTCCCCAACTCATTTAAAAAGAGAGTCTAATGGATCATTAAGATAGTAAAACCATTCATTAATTGATTTAAAATCACCCATAAAAAGGAATGCCTCCTCAGGTTCCTTGGTAACCCTATCATAAATCTCATAGTGATTTCCTACCACTTCTATATGGGAACTAGAAGTGACTAGAGTAACTCACTAGGATGATTGTGCTTGAATTTTATCCTCTTGAATGTAAGGTATTAGGAAACAAATCCAACAATATTCCTCTACATAACTGGAAACTAGAAGCATCTCCTAAATTCATAGTCTATCCTTTAAACATAAATATTCACCACCTTTTTATAGGTATACAAGTCTCTCATCTGCTCTTCCCTAATAAAAGAAGAGAAAAAAACTCTCCCAAGTACTAGGTTCAAATTATTGTCATCAAATGGACACCCCAAAATTAATTTTCCACATCCCAGCTATTCCAAAATAACCACACACTATGGGTTGGATTATTGAAAATATTTTACCTAGTCTACCAAAGAAAATGTTCTTATTAACAAATAACACATCATATATCCATGATCCTCAAAAGCTTGTATACTCCAATTGGAAAATATGCCCATTAAGTCCCATTGTTCCTCTGAAGTCCATTCACTAAGCTCCTAAGATACATATGTATTATGCTTATGAGAATATAAAATTATATTACCATTATATAGTGAATAGTATGTATCAAATTAAAGAATATATAGATACTCTACCCATCACCTCTTCTTCAAATTGAGGTCTAGTTGTGTAAAGATATAGTGAAGGATCTTATGGTGCGTTTAGACAATAAAACTCTCACCAAAGATATAGTGTATCCAACACATCAAATATTAAACCAAAAATTATAGATCTAATTAATGGGTAGGATATTTCTTCTCATGGGGTCATAACTAATGGGACCCATAAGCTACCCCTTGATCCACCTACATTATTACTACCATAAAAACAACTCATGATGCATCATAGTAAAAAAAATAAAAAATACTAGATCAGAATGTATCAAATATGAAGCTATAGTAAAAATCCTATTTAGAATAAAAAAGTCTCTTTACACTAGTACAAACACATGAACTTCACTAATTTCTTTATTAGTGTAGTCATGCGTGCTAATAAATAGAAAATATCCTTGAAAAAATTTCAGTTGTGTCCCACTAAATAAAAAAATATCTTGATGTAAAACACATTATGAGAATGTATCTATTACATCACTACCTAAACTTTATTTAGGTCCATGTATATTTGTAGATCAAGAAACACATACACCAAGAATTTCACCTCTTGAATCTAAAAGTTACACTTTAATAACATGTCATAAAACTGATGTCCTAAAACATTACTCTATACAATCTTGATATTTCTGTCATACTGATTTAATTTTTTTTGTGTAGATGAGGATATATCCAATGAATACCATGATTAAGAAGTCATGTAATGGGTGAATTATCTTGTTATTTAGGTTAATGAACACTATCAATGTATTTTTTAGTTTTAATGGAATCAAAATGTACTCATACAAACCAAACATGCTCCTATGTTCCATCTTCAAGCTTTCCTCCTCTCTATCTTACAACTAGTGATATCCCAATTGAATATAAATTATGGAGAACCACAAAGATCCAAATAAATGATAAAATAGATCATATATATTTGGGAAAAATATATCTATTATTCAACATAACCAAATTCCACTTCTGGTAATCTGTATAGGGTCTTAGACTACAATCTTCCTTCTTGGTAAACAAAACAGGTGCAACCCACGGTGAAGTGCTCAACCTAATAAATACATTCAACTCTTTATCCTCAATTTTTACCTTGGGATCCTTTAAATAAATTGGTCTCAAATAATAAAGTGGTATTGTAATGGGTTGTACCCCTGGAATGAGTTCTATAATCTAGAGGAAGTCTTACGAATCCTTATAGATGTCCATAAATGGAAATGACTATTGGACCCTTTATGCATCCCTAGTATTTTAGAATCAAAGATAACATGACCATAAAGTCATGTATAGTAATAAGATGTGAATATTTATAGGATAGAGAATCACCAGTATCAAAAAATTTAGTAGATAATTTAGAAGTGTTAAAAACTATACCTATAAAAGTAGACAACCCTTACCCCCATCTTTTGAAGTTTGATAAAATATATAAACTCATCCTACCTCATCTCCAAAACCATGATCTAGATATGCATGAATCACATGTATCATTATCATATGAGGGGTCAAGACCCACTACTGAGGACCTTATACAATCACATGGATCGACGCCTACATCTGAATCGATCCCCCACGAGACCTCATATGTGATTCCTTTGAGTAGAAAAATTTAATATGATCTATCTTAACACACTGATGAATCTTTATAGGAGGTTTTGTATTAGAAATATGATAATATTCATCCTTCCCACTATTGAATAGTAATGAAACTCCTCTTAAAGAAAATAAATAATCCAAAATCTTCACCACCTACTTATCATTTCCTTATTTCACATCCTTGTTTTAAATTTTGTGCTACCATAAGAAATACTCATAGTAGTAGTAGGAGGTCCACCCACCTAAGTGTTGAAAGGTGAAAGAATATAAAATTCTCGATCCTCCTTCAGACCCTTCTCAATAGTCAAAGAATTTTTAGAACCTTTTGGTATGTCATTAGGTTGAAAATCATGACCTATTCCCTAATATCAAGTAGAAGACCAATATCTCACTTACTAAACTTCTATACATTGTTTCCATCCGAAAAAGGGTAAAAATAAAGTAATTTTTTTAAGTGAGAGGAGTATTTGGAAACTTTCATGGATCCATGCTATGGCTTCATGAAGTCTTACACTTGGTCCACCTTTAGCATATCAGGAATAAATTTTCCAAAATAATTGTCTTGAAATCCTCCCAGATGAGACCATATCATCTTCTAGTATGTCCCATTATAATCCACAACCAAATGGTGGGTACCTATGTCATGAATGTTTCTAGAAAAACCTTTATATCATCAGCTATCTCATTGAGGTCAAAGAAAACCTCATAGATGTCTGTCAAGCCATATTGATCCTACCTCCATCTTTTCCCCTAAAATATAATGGATATTTGAGCTAGAAGTTTCTAGTATTATTGACTGTGGTCCTTGGTGCCACTACACCATGGATAGGAACAAGAGGAAAGGCTCCCAATTGAGGTAGTCCTACTACCCATTCCACTATAGTGGGTGTGTGATAGTTCTCTTTTTCACCATCATGAAGAACTTTTGTAAGAACAAGGGAATCCATCCTAGTGGGAGCATCCAACCCACATCATTTGGTTGTCGAATTAGTATCCTTCAAGGTGGCATCTTCTAAATTGTGAAGGAAACATTAAAAACATCTAAAACCATTATAATATATCTTAATAAGTATATGTGATTATATAAAGGATCTACTAGGATACTACCCATAAACCAAGGTATATCCATCCTAGCACTAACCAAGGTCTCAATCCCTACACATTATTCATAGTCACACACATATATATATATATATACAAAAAATAACAGCGTATTTTGGTTCAACCAATTAATACCAATGGATATATCATAATAGTATAGAAAATAGATATATCACTCAATAAAATAATAGAATTTTATCCTAAATGAATGTCAAAAATCAATACATTAAACTCAAGAACAAGTCTATAGCACAAAACATGTATAAATATGGAATTTGATCCAATATTCATAGTCACGATTCATGAACATGAAAAAATTATCATAAAACTATAGAAAAAATCATTTCAATAGAAACTTGGAGGTCTGTTACACTTGAGATGATCAGGAACATGGTAATTACACTACCAGAGTTCTATATAACTTATATTCTTTATAAGATGTCCTAGGTTAGTAAAAAAAAAAGAAAACCACCTCTTATATCATTTTTTAATGACCTGACCTCCTCATTCCATGAACATAATCATCTGGCCCCATTGGCATCCTATAATAATTTGGTTTCCTAGCCAGTATACTATAGTGTATTACTAGTTGGGTTCACTTATTAGACTAATGATTATCTCTATAGGAAGACACATGTTATTTTAGAGTGCTTTTTCCTCCCTCACACACACCCTAAGAAACTTCCTAGAAGACCACCCTTCACGACACTACTCTTGGACAGACCTTGATTAACTACGGAGTTTTAATCATACAGTAACCTAAAAAAGAATGGTTTACATTTATGACATGGGTACTAATATTTAAATATTCAGGAATCAATTTTTCATGTGTGTTACACCATGAATCTTATTGATCTTATAGAAGATAAAGTAGGAATCAATGTGTCATTGAGTCCTTCATACGAAAACATACACCTTATTTTAGTTGGTACATTGATCCAATAATTTTTGAGAAATGGATTAGTACCATTAAAGATATATTTTATGTTCTCTAGGGATCAGATCATGAAAAAATTAATCATATAATTTTATCATACAGAAGATAAAGTTGATCGGCTATGGACTCTTATCAAGAATATGATTTAATGGGAAGAAATTAACTCTATGGAGTTGGATGAGTTTAGGAGATTATCATTCAATAATTATTTCCCCCTTATTCTTCATATAAAAATGATGAAGGAATTAATTAAACTAGTATATAAGAATGATGTATTCATTAGTAACTTTGTGGAATATTTTATAAGAATTATGTGTTATATTTTTTTTATTATCATTAAAATAGAATGTAAGATTGATTTTATATCAAGGTAAAATGGATATTATAGTTTCCTATCAATATTAGGGTCAAGATAAGAAAATTATTATGAAATTATAAGAAAATTATAAAAAAAACCATTAATGGAAGAAGTTGATTATTCCATTACCATAGAAGTGTGGAAAGAATCATAGAGGAAACTCTGTTAACGAGACTATTAAATGATTTATGTGTGTAAGTGAAGGTCAACGAGAAATAAATTGATTATTTAATTGAAATAAGATAGATAAATATGTGAATGGAGTGAAATATACACAGAATCTACCACCTACACTCTAAGGTTTAAAATTTATGGAGTATGGGAAATATGCTAACCACTGCTTAAAATCAAGGGTTAATGATGATGATCTATGTTAGCAACCTCTTAATCATAGATACAAATACATATCTCATGTTATCAGTTGTTCTAATTTTGGGGTATGATAATGAAGTGGGGAAATGTACACTTAACTTTCACTCTAGAACTACAAATTTCTTATTTTATTTGGGTTTTACCCACTATTGTATATCTAAAGAATTTAGTATGGGTATAACATTAAAACCTAAATTATTAGATGCAGAATTAGATGTAAAAACTCATATTATAAATACAATCACATATCAAGTCTATCAATATTACCCAATTTATTTTTTATTTAATTATATTCCTATAAATATCATTATTATATATCTAGTTGAATTTGATATTATTTTGGGATTATATTGGGTTTCTTTATATAAATACCATATCAATTGTCAATGAAGGAAGTAAAATTTTATATTTTGATCCCCATGATTGCCAATTAGTTAAAGTATAAATATAAAATTCCAATTTAAATTATAGTCATCATATGGGTCTTGGTTTCTAATAAAAGACAGTGCTAATATCAGATGACTGGGGAAAAAATAAACATCAATGATATGTTTATTATACTAGAGTTTATGTATGTCTTTTCAAATGTGTTTCCTGGTCTTCTTCTAAATCATGATGTTGAGTTTTTAATAGAACTCATATGTGGTGATATACATTTTTCGAAGTCTCTATATATAATGGACCTGATTGAGTTGTTGGAATTGAAGAAGAAACTCTAAGAAAATATTAATAAGAGATTAATTCATCCATCTACATCGCCATGGGGTTCTCATGTTCATTTTGTTAATAAGAATGATGGATAAATGTGTATATGAATTTATTATTGGAAATTTAACAAGATCATGATAAAGAATAAGCATCCTATACCCCATATTAATGATCTTTTCTATCAATTTTTAGGATCTCAATATTTTTCCAAGACTGATCTTCAATATAGATACTATATGCTGAGGGTTAAAAGTGATTTCATACCCAAGACAACCTTCTAATTGAGGTATGGACACTATGAATATATCATGATTTCATTTGGCCTTATTAATTCCTATACTATATTCATGTATTTAATGAATATAGTCTTTAGATATTACCTTGATTATATTTGAACAAGTCACACTAAATAAACATATTCCTAAATCATATCCTAACATATGTGTCATCTAAAAATACACAAAAAGTGTGGTGAAAAAGAATATACAAAGATT
The DNA here is from genome assembly GCA_963277665.1 of Viscum album. Taxonomy (NCBI): domain Eukaryota; kingdom Viridiplantae; phylum Streptophyta; class Magnoliopsida; order Santalales; family Viscaceae; genus Viscum; species Viscum album. Next base: position 69,390,831 of record OY728156.1, on the reverse strand, counting down.
ATTATAAATATACCCATTATGACTCCTCAATAAAAAATGGAAACAAAAATCAGCAAGTCAACTAAACTCCTAACACAAAGGGTGATCAAGAGACAGATAAAGATAAAAAACCAGAACACTAAGTCAAAAAAATATCTCATTTCAAACGAGTGTCTGGACAAAGAAAAGAAATAATAACTAGGATATTCTCTAAATAATGAATTCTAAAATATGCAAAAAAGGTCTTAATCATCACTATTCCAACCCTCAATATCCATACCACACAAGAAAATAAATATTCTCAAAATGATAAAGACATCAAAAATCTTGAAGTTGATCGAAAACTGTGTACTTTATCTTGAATGAAACCCCTATTTTGATAAATAATCTCATTTCTTATAGAATTATATACTTCAATAACTTCCCAATGTCATTCCACCACTAGAATCTATAAATTAGGGGCTGATCATCATTATATTATGCTCTTTAATCAAGGAATCATTGAACCCTCTATTATATCATTATCGTACCATCAATCCAGCCTCTAAAACTAACAATGATAGAAAAACCATGTAACCCATCTAGAATATATGATAGGATTGTGACTCACCAATGGGTGTATAACTAATCAAGCATGTACCAAACTTTGGTGGAGGAAAATGCCTTGTATAGGCTCTAATGTGGAAGAGTAACAACTTCGAATATAGAGGAACACTCACTAGGTGTGTGTGGGGGAGTATTAACCCTATCAATACATTGGAAATAAGGGAACATCCCCTGACATAAATTCACCTATTAAGGCTATACTGCCCCCAAAAAAACATAAAAAAAATTATGTATGAGCTCTATTATCCATCATAGATACATAAATCATAAATCTAACTATCATTCCTAGAAAATAGAATTAGATGAATAAAGTTACCTCATAGTTGTGGTCTACACATAAAAATAATATGGATAAGATATTAATTTATCCAAAATGGACACTTAAAAATTATTTCATCACATCACTCATGAAAGAAACTACGTGATTGGACCTAGGGTTCATACCATGATTCAAAATTAGGTATCACATATTAGTCTTGAATCATCTTTCTCAAAAGTTGGATCATAATGCAACAAATAGTTTTTCAATCTTCCATCTCAGTGTATGATTAAAACTAAAATAAGGTTTAATAATAATGTCAATAATTATATTAATATTAATAATATTTTTATTTTAATTATTATATAATCCTTACACAATGTAAAGAGGGTAGGATATAAACTCATGTGGAAATTCAATCACACAACCCTCCCACTATCATCTTCCTTAATTTCATTTATTATTTAACTTATTTCATTTTTCCTCATTCATTCCATGGATTATATGAGGTAGATTACATCTTCCACTATAAAACACAACACAAGGATCGAAAAACACTGGAAACACACATGCTTAGGGATTTGACCCTGCAACCTTCCTATCACCCCCAAACCCAATAAATACCATCACAATCAATGGGTACAAAAACTTACTTCACATGTTTTATTATTATTAATTTTTTATCATCATTATGAATAGGATACTTCTACCCAGTGAGCATGTGTTCCTTCATTACCCTACACACTCACCACCAATAAACACTACACTACCAGCAATTGTTGATTTTCACTAACGGCCTAGTCACTACCAACCGTCACTGCAACTGCCAATATTTATGTTGTGACTACTAGGTGCTCCAACATCATCACTTGATCAACCACTATCACTACTTCCTGAACTATACGTCACTACTACAGATCTGGTGATATTAATTGTTATCCTTTATTGGCACTAAACAAAAAGTATTGATAGGTGGAACATTTACCAACTCTAGAAAAAAAGTGTTGATAAAAGAGTACCCTTGGAAAGTTTTTGTTTAGAACTGATAAAATCCCTACCTTTAACCTAAAAAAAACAATGAGAAAAGGAAATGTAAATAATTTAATTTATATATAAATATTTATATATTTTTAAATATGATTTATATAGCAATACACACACACACATATGTAAATATAATATATAAATATGATTTAAATAACCTCAAAATAATATAAAATTATTATAAATATTATTTTCATAATTATATATAAAAAATTATCAAATTAATATTAATTAATAAAAATGTTTAATAGTATACTTATATACATTAATTAATATATAAATATAATATTAATATTTTATTTAGAAAATTATGTAAATATATAAATGAATATACTTATTTCAATAGTCCAGATTTGAATTTATATATTTATATTCATGTTAAATTATTTAAAATATACATACATGTATTTATATGTATGTGTATTCATCGGTATGTATGTTGATATATGTGTATGTTTTTATGTGCATGTATGTATGTGTTATATGTGTATATATATGTGTGTGTGTGAATGTATTTTCATATGTATGTGCATATGTATGTGTATGTATGTATATATTTATGTGCATGTGTATGTGTATGAATGCCTATGTGAATTCATGTATGTGTATATATATGTGTATGTGTTTGTGTATGTGTATGTGACATGTGTATATGTGAATGTATGTGTATTTTTATGTGGATGTGTATATTTATGTAGTATGCATATTTAGGAATATGTATGTTCATGTTTGCGAATGCATGTGTATGTAATTGTATGTATGTGTATGTGTGTACATGTGTGTACCTGTATGTGTATGTATATACTTGTATCCTTATGCATGTATATGTGCATGAGTATGTGAATGTGTATGTGTATGTGTGTGTGTGTGTGTGTGTATGTGTATGTGTATGTGTATGTGTATGTGTATGTGTAGGTGTATGTGTATGTGTATGTGTATGTGTATGTGTATGTGGATGTGTATGTGCACGTGTATGTGTATGTGCATGTGTATGTGTATGTGTATGTGCATGTGGATGTGTATGTGTATGTGTATGTGCATGTGTACGTGTATGTGCATGTGTACATGTATGTGTATGTGAATGTCTATGTGTACGTGTATGTGTGTTTATGTGTGCATGTTCATGTATGTGTACATGTATGTTTATGTTTATATATGTGTCTATGTGTATTTATATGCGTATGTGTATGTATTTTTATGTAGTATGTGTATGTATGCATATGTATATGTGTATGTGTACGTGTATTTGCATGTGTATGTGTGTCTGTGTGTGCATGTGTTTATGTATGTGTATATGTATGCATACTTGGAGATGCGCCCATAAGGGGCTCCGCCATCGCTCGGTTCTCCCCCTGTCTCCATCTCTCTTCCCATCCGGGGATGGCAGTGACTTCTTTCTCAGCACCTCTGCGGTCTCCCTCGTGGCATACCAATCCCCGATCGTGGAGGCATCTTGTGGGTTCGTTCCTTGGTGATTCGTTGCCGGCCTGTTCTTTTTCCCTAGCCGTCGATCTGATTAGGGTTTCTCTAGGCAGCGGCGCAGTCTAGGGTGGGTCCTCTTCTTCGGCGGTATGAGGGTATGTGCCTCGTTTCAGCGTCGGTATTGGGTGCGGTGGGAGGTTTGTTGCGGTCTCCGTGTGCGTGCAGATCTGAAGGTGGCGACGAGATTGGCTTGCGGTGTGATCTTCTTCGTGTGTAGTCCGTCGACAATGATGTTGTGGTTTTTGTTCGATTTTGTTTTACGAATTTGGTTTTGTTGAGGCTTTGGTTTCCATCTCCAGGTGTCTGGTGAGATTCCAGCTTCGGTGTTTTGGGTTTTGATCTTGATGTTCGGTTGGGGATTCTCGGATCGATGGAGGTGGTGTGCGATGTTGTCTTGGATTCAGTTCCGACGACCGATGATGGAGTTTTACTGAACGAGATCCTGGTTCGGGGTGATGTGCAGAGAGCTGTGACGACTTCACGGTGGCGGACCAAATTGATTGCAGCAAGGGTTTTGCTGTGGTGGTTTTGCATCATGTTGGATGGTTTTTGGAAATCTTTGAATGGTTTTTCTGTTGAGTTTGTGAATCTGTGGAATGGTTGGTCTGTTTGGTTTGTGGCACCTCAGTTCGCGATCTATGGGTTAATGCATTCGGTTCTCATCAAGGGACGACTCCAAAGGAGGTTTAGAGCAGAGATCTTTCACCTATCATGGCTATCCGGAATTGGACGATTGAGAGGGTATGGCGTTTTCCATCGGTACCGTGCCCGTGCATTCATGCACGAGACTGATAGCCAAACAATGATGTGAAGGTGAAAGCTCATCTTAATGATTTTGATGCTGGGGAGGAACCTACTTTTCATATTTGAATCAGATTGTTTTTGATCTTTGGACATTGGACTGGAGGGCTTGAATGTCTTTGTATGTCTTTGAAGTCATTTGGGTTATCCCTTATCCCTTAAAAGGGGGTCTATCTTTATAATAAAAAATTAATTTTCAGTCAGTATGTATATATGTGCGTATATATGTGTACATATATGTCTATGTGCATGTATGTGTGTACATGTAAGTGTATGTGTATGTTCATTTTCATGTATGTTAATTTAGTATGCGAATGTATGCATATATATTTGTATATATGTTCTTACATGTGTATTTAATTTTATGTATGTGTATGTGTATACATACATGTATGTGTATGTATATGCATGTATGCGCATATATGTTTATGTATATATGTATATATGGATGTGTACCTGTATGTATATAAGTACATATTTGTGTATGTGTCTGTATGTAATGTGTGTCTATTTATTCATTTTTAAAATCACTCCATTTTTAGTGTTTTTTTAATTTATTCATTTTATATATTTATTTATTTTTAACATATATTTATTTATTATTTTTTGTGATATAATCAAAATTTATAGTTATTTATACATTTTTAAATATTTATACATTTAATTAAATAAAATTATTTTCAAATATTTTTAAAAAATACAAATGAAAATAATTAATTATATTTTATATATAAAATTAATATAATACATACAACAATAAATAGCAATAACATCACTATTTATTATTCAACTTTATTCAATTTTTTAATGTGTTTTTATTCTATGTAATTAATGTTATGAATTCACTTTTTTAAAAATATTATTGTAATTTATTCAATTTAATTTATTCATTCTTAATATTCATTCACTTGATATTATTTTTTTCATTTGTGATATTCAATTTTTTTTAATATTTTTGAATTTATTTATTTTTTAATATTTATGCATATTTATTTACTATGTTTTAAATTATCAACATGTTTGTAATTTATAAAAGCAAATTATTTATATTTTTTATTTATTATGTTTTAATATTTTCAATATGTCTGAAATTTAAATAGTTGAATTATTTAAATGCATTATAATATTAATATTTTTTTAGTCAATATAAATAATTATTAATAATTTTTTATTTATTTTATGAACATTATTTAATTATTTATGTTTATTCATTTTATATGTGTTTTTTATTAATGTAATTAATGTTATGAATTCACTTTCTAAAATAGTTTTCCAATTTATTCAATTTTAATTATTCATTTTAAGAATCTTTTATTTAATATTACTTGTTAATTTTTATTTATTAATTTTTAATATTTTTGGAATTTAATCAATTTTAATATATATTTAGACTTATTTATTGACTATGTTTTAATATTTTCATTATGATTGTAATTTATATGATTAATATTTATTCAATTTTATGAATTAAGTTTAATATTTTTAAAATGATTGAAATTTATATATTATTTTATTTGAATGAATTTTCTAATATTTTGGTACTTTAAGTAGTTAATATAACTCAGCATTAATAATTTTGTTATTTATCTAATTTATATTATCTATTAACTCATTCTCATAATTTTTTATGTGTTTACGATTTATGAAATTAATCTTAATTTTTTAAATATTTTTTATAATCTATTAAAATTTAGTTATTCATTTTTAAATATTCATTCATTAAATTTTATATATTAATTTTATATATTTATTAATTTTTAAATTATTTAAATTATTAATTTATTTATATTTATTTATACATATTTATTTACCATGTTTTCATATTTTCAATATGTTTGTGATTTATATGAATAATATTTATTCATTTCTGTTTATTAATTTCTAATATTATAAATATGTTTCAAATTTATATATTTAATTTATTTAAATTCATTTTTTAATTTTTTTGTGATTCAAATAGTTAATATTATTCATTTTAAGTAATGTTATTATTTATAAAATTAGTATTATTTCTTTATTCATTTTTATTCAATTTTATGTGTTTGTAAATTATGTAATTATGAATATGAATACACTTTTTTAAAATATTTTTCTAGTTTATTAAAAGGTATTTATTAATTTATAATATTCATTCATTCAATATTATTTTAAAACTTTTAATATTTGTTAATTTTTAATGTTCTTGGAATTTATTCATTTATAAAAATTTAATTATCACATTTTAATTTTTTCAATAGTTTTTTTGATTTATATAATCAATTTTTTAAATTTATATCTTAGTATTTTGTAATTTAAATAATTATTATAGTTTATTTTTAATAATAATATTATTTATATAATTAATATTATATATATTTTCATTTAATTTTCATTTTTTACATTTTTATGACCACTATGATAAATGCTAATAAAAGTGTATATTATCAGCGTTAAAATATTGCTGCTGAAAAAAGTGGTATTTCTCATTGATTATTGTTTAGCACTGATAAAATACACTTTTATCATCGATTTTCAATTAGCGATGCTGAAACCATTCACTCTCTTTAAAAAAGAACCTCAGTAGATTGTATCTTTGTTGCACCACATTCAATCTCTCATAGAACCAATGGTATTGTATATCTAAGGTCAATTTCTTTGGATAAATTGAACCTCAGAATCAAACGTATGAAATTTTGAACATGTTTTTAAGGAATCTCAGTTGATCTTTCATGTGTTTTTCACGGTATTTTAGAGTTTATCTTCATTTTCTAATCAACAACAACTGAATTTGTTTATTTTAAATATAAATGAAAATAAAATGGGTATCCTTGTTGATGTTCATTCCAATATCACCTATATTTAATATGTAGTTTGAATTATATGAAGAAACAAACTATTTTTTATTCAAGTAACATTGATCTTAAATATTCAACATATTAAAATTGTTAAACAACTGCAATGTAATATTATTAGTTTTTTTGTTCCACATGGATAACATGATATTTACCCTATTTATTTCCTCCATAAACAAAATTTTCCAATTTGAAACTGAACATCATTTAATGATACGTTGATTGGTATGCATTAGAAAACAAGGCCATGAGTTATAAAACATTTTATGCCACTACATTATGTTGTTTGATATCTAATTAATTTGTATTTGTTTATCATAATATAATTCAATAGTTCTATATGAATTTTAAATATTCTAATAATTATAAGAAAGTGTTAATCAGTGTTTCAAGTTGAGACACAATACGTCAAATTTATTAATTCTCCTCTCCCTAGAAAAATGATAAACATTATTTTCCTATTATAATTAATATAGTTTACCCAATATTATTAAACATAATTTTAAAATATTATATTATTTTCAATGAAAGATGAATAAAAATTTTGAAATTCCTATTTTTTCTAGAATTTAATTTTTTTTAAAACATTAGTTTTTAATTTTTAATAACATGGTTGATTATTTTATGAATTCAATTACTCATTAAAATTATTTTTTTGATTTAATACATCCTCTAAATGATTTTGAAAATTGAAAATTTTGTTTGTTTTGGTTACAGAATTATACTTTACCATTCTATAAACAATCATAACTATTTTCAAAATCTCATTGTATATTAAAATTGTTATTTTGATTGTTACTAAATTAAGAATTTGAAAATGATATGGTTCATAAATATAACAATGTACTAACCATAATCAATATTATTAATATTTTTCAAATACTATGGAAACATTGTGAAAAATAAGTAATTTTTTATATATGTCTTGATAGTTAAATCTTATTATATACACCCAAATACTTATCAAGTTGTATAAATTTATAGGTTTCATTTGATCATTGATAGGGATAGTGAGTACATTATCACTATTGATGAATCCACTTTAAAAAATGATTATTTATGATAATTTACTTCTTATAATAAATGAATAAGTGTTATAATACATTAAATTCATATAAATATTAAACTTTATATGTTCTAAAAATTTGATGATGAAATGAAAATTTACAAAAAATATGATGACTATATGTGTGTATATATAAATAATAGCCTTTTAAGGTTCTAATATAATACCTTTATTGAATTTATTTATTTTTTAAAAGATTAATATATTGAATCAAATAGCATGATTATGAATTTAAAATAGATGGATTCCAATCATATAACAAAAGAGTATGACGATGGGGGTGAAATAGTTCATCAAGTTTTTAAAAAATCATGCATATAACTCTTCTTAAATCATTTTTTTGTTTACACTATTGTTATTCAATAATAATTTGTCATGAGGAGTAGTAAGAACACTTGATCTATCAATGAATAGAAAAAATTTATAAAGGTTTTATGACAACCTTGCTTTTATTACAAAATTAAACATGATTTATTACATAAAACTTCACCTGATACAACAAAGAAGATCGAGAAGTTTAGTGTCTTTGGGGCTTAGGATCATTACATAACAACTTAAAACATGAAGTACAACATCTTTATTTAAAACCTCCTTTACATGACCACTACATTCCCTCGTACTTAGCATTGCATGGGATAACCTGAGGACATGCATAAGAAAATGGGTGATCTATAAAGCCCAGTAAGGGAATAAACATGGAATAAATGAGGAGTATAATACATGTTAGACAATAGGAATATCAATAGAGAACAATAGAAACATGAACATAATGTCATGATAAAGCATGATAATCATAACATGGAAATGTGGCAACAACACTTAACATGGAATTAGCATGAGCCAAGGCTCATTGCACATAGAGCATGAGTAAATCCTCATTGCACATGAATCACGATTAAAACCTCATTTCAATTGAATTATCATGAGTCAACACTCATTTCACATGACGTATCATGATACTATACTTTACCCAATGCATTGGAGCGCTATAAGGGAACACCCTTCTTAAAAATTTCATTTCATGCATAAGTGTGCCACATGGATCATAAAACATGGATTCATAAAACATAATAATTTATTCCACGATAGAGGAATGTGGAATTAATACATGAAACTTTATAATCAATAAGTAAATGTGCATAAAGGTGAATACCGTTGATGGAGAAATGGGCATGGTATTCACTACACAATGGAATTGGCTTAGAAAATCGGTGCGATTTCGGCAGCGTAACAGCGTGACATAAGAATTCATAAAAATGGTTGATGAGATAGAAAGGGGTTCCTCATCATATTTATATGTAATTTAAAGTAATGAGGTCATATAGATACATGTACCAACAATTGTAATGGAATTTAGATTCATGATACAAAAGTATTTCTTGAATGTAAAAGAGGATAGAGAAGTTCCTTTCGGAATTTCGGCATAGTAAAGGGTGTACATGGGAGGCATTTAATGAGAGAGAAAGGGGTCTCCCATACTTCAAACATAAATAGGTAAGTATGAGGTAGGTGAAAAACCATACCCCAACATTCATAATTGAAATTAAAAGGGAAAAACAACTTAAAGAAAATTGGACAAAAATGAGAAAGGAAGAAAAAACCCTTACTTGGAAGTGTGCTTCCAAAGGCTAGAGAGAGGCTTGAGAGTGGATTATTGGGAGCTTGGGGAACCTTGGGAGGATTATAGAGAGATTAGGGAAGAGGTTGGATGAACTCCAAAGGCTTTGAGTGAGGATAAAGTGGGAGCTTGGGTGGGTTTATATAGGAAAGGTGAGAGAATTCTTTATTATTTAGGTTTGGGACCCCTTATATTAAATTAATCCAAACCACAAACCATCCCATGGTTTTTGCCCATGGTTTTTGGAAAATGGAAGATGAAAAAAATATTTTTTAAGGACAAAGTCCGAAATTATTAAAATAATAGGGTTGATTATGTGGAGGTGAGTCACACTCCCATGGAAAATAATTTAAAAAGACAAGGTGTTTAATAAGTTTTGAGGGGTCCATTAATGATTTGAAAAGTAAGTCAAACAAACCCAAAATCATATTATTTTAACGTTAAAACATATATTGGCCGAACATAAAGCTTTTAGTATTTTATTACATCACTATTGGGTCATTATGATGTCATAAAACACATTATATATTTAAACAGTATTTAATTTTTACCCAAAAAATTGACTGTCTCAGAAAATTATGAAAAATTCACCATTGGATAATTTCGACGTCCTGATTCCATAAATAACATTTATTTTATCTAATTTTTTTTCAAAATATGTTAATTTTCACTTTTAAAATAAAAACCGACATTTATCGAAAATTCACGGGTTTTGACAAAAATGGCTTTCAAACCTTAATAAAAATTACAATTGCATTCATAAAATTATATGATAATTTATATATAATAAAATTAATTTAATAATAATAATAATATTTTATTAAAATATTATTTAATTCAGAAATCCCTTAATTTAATAAAATAGAATTCTTAATTAAATAATAACTAAAAATACTATTTTCACCTTAAAAAATATTTACAATGCATCAATAATGACAAGAAAGTATATTCATAATTATATACAAAAAATAATGTACATGAACATAGTACTAGTGATTTGTTACATAACCCCTTAAAACAGCCGCATAAGACCTAAGGGTAAGGTGTGCGATGGTGACAGACTCTTGGGGTGGATCAGATAACATCGCTCGAGTGGGAATTTCTATCAACTTTTAATTTTCCCATAGACGATCACGTTTGAGCTTGACATGATGGATCACAGCTTGGTCTTGGTCAAGAGCGAATCCCAAAGACGCCACCTCTTTTCCAAGCTCCGACAAATGGGCTTCGTATGGAGAAATTCTATAGGATGAGGCCATCGGTTCCTTTGTCTGAGTAAATTGGGTTTGTTAAAGCCTTATATTTATACTAATCATGTGATCACTGTTCAATGTCTATAAAAGTAACGGTCATAATTCTTAACATAAAACCAAAGAAGTTGACATTTTATATAAACATTTTACATAAAGTGACATTTAACTAGATCAAGAGGGATTTTCATTAATGAAACTTTGGGTCATTACAGGTTTGACTAAACACTGAGAATAATGGAATTTAGCTAATGATTGGGATAACACTTCATTTTATAGATCATATGAAATGATTATAAATGCAAATTATGATGAAGAATGTATCAAGAATACAGTTACATGTGTAAATGATAATGAATATTGTATTGGGGAAATGAAAAAGGAAGATAAATATGAACTTCATGATTGTCCAAAATCTTTTTATATGTAAAAGAGTTGTGAAAATGTCATGACCCGTCCCTCGGGGCCTGTGCCGTGACTACCACAAGCCCGCCTTCCATAGGCCAGGGGCTGGAGACTATCACCAAAGGCGTAATTCCCTAAAACTGGGAAGGCATTGCCTTTATAACCTGTAAACGCACACAATAGATCACACATATGGATACAAAATACTAAGTAAACTATATAAAAAAAAGAGTGCTGAAAAATAAAAGGGGCCAAAAATACAAGCCCAACTGTAAAGTACATGAAACTGAAAAGTACAAGTACAACTAAAGAAAAGAAAAACAGCTGTTGGGTCATCCTCTGAGGGTCCTACCTGAAGGGTAGGTATAGATAGCCTCCTCAGCACTCCACGTTCGTTCGTCTCCTCTGTGTACCGACTCACCGCATAGTCCACCTCTGGGTACAGTCCATTCCTGGTACTCTCAGCCTCAGATAAGCATTATCCGTCGTCTGCATCCAACACAACGAGGTGCGAGCATAACCCGTGCAGGGGTGAGTATAACGATACTCATTAGGGACCCCGAGACCCTCAAGGTCTCACAAAATCCAATAAGGATAAACCAAAAAGTATTAAATCAACAGATAACCTTACTTAGGTATATGCCCATACATATACCTAAGTTATCAATTGATTCATCTCAATCATGAGAAAAACACATAAAAACTAACTCAGCTCAAATCAGGATTTATTCTAGGGGTAAAAAATTTTGAACCCTGGACTGCTGGAGAACTCCTCCTCTATCGAGTACAGTGGGCCTGCCGCCACAACCAGGTTCTTCCCACTAACCTTGGACTGTTGAGGTAATCCACCTATTGAGTACTGTGGGTCTGATACATCACACAGAGGCATTCCCCACCATAGGTTTGATGCCACAACCAGGCGCTCCCCCACATAGCCTACAGAGGTAATCCTCCTGTCAAGTACCATGGGTCTACCACCACAACTAGGCGCTCCTCTGCCGTGGGTCTGCCTCCACAACTAATTTCTCCCCACTGGGCCATACGAGTCACTCCGAGTTGATCAGTCAGTAGTCGTCAAGTCTCAGCCAACTACTAGGTTCCTGCACAAAAGCTCGCTCGTTTCTGGAAGATCCACTCCATAAGCTACTGGTTGATGCTTCAACTTCCAAGAAGTCCCACGAAGAAGTATCCCAAGGTCTGCCACGTTATGGAGTCTCAATGCAACTAACGACGCATCAATCAGACGCCCAGTCTATGAGTTATTAGCCATTTAGTCCCGGGGGCCCGGTTGGATTCATGCACAATACAACCTAATCGTATCTTAAATATACCCCAAACTCTAGTGGGATATACTCAAAGGGACCTTCATGCTCCAAGATTACCAGCACCGCTGACAGTTCGTCAAACGGATTCCCGGTCCCAAAGATATGGCCAAAAGAAAGTAAAGGGGTTGTAGTGGGCCCGGGTCCGGTCCGACCCAGTCGGCTCGACACGGGCCAACCCAGTCTGAGCCGACCCAGTTTGGGTCGACCCGACCTAACCTGTTGGGTCAGGCCCGACCCGTAGGGCCTAGCCCAGCTGGCCGCAAGGGGTCATGGAGGGCCACGAGGGCGCTGACTTGTCACGAGGGTGCAGACCGGCCGCGGGTCGGCGCAAGGGTGGTTCGGCCCAGAGGGTGACGCAAGTGCGCGGCTCGGCCCGGAGGGCACCATGAGGGTGCGGGCTGGTTTGGAAGGGGATCCGTGAGGGGTGCGCGGAGGCCGTCTTGGCCGGGGTGCTGCGAGGGCGTGCGGAGGCCGGGTCGTCTAGGGTGCCGTGAGGGGCGCGCAGAGGCTAGATCGGCCGGGGTGCTACGAGGGGCACGTGAAGGCCAAGTCGGTCGGGGATCAAGATACCGGTAGATAGTGCATCTGGGGAGACTCAGAAGGGTTCCACGAGGCCAGAGCCTCGGGGTGCGTGGGGCGCGCAATCGGCGGAGCCACAGGGTGCGCGGGGCGCGCAGACGACGGAGTTGTGGGGTGCATGGGGTGCACAGACGGCAGAGCCGCGAGGCTACCGTGAAGGTGCGGGTGGCTCGGCTAGGGATTATGTGAGGGCGTGGCGGGGCGGCGGTGCCACGGAGCGATGCCGTGCGTCGTTGCCTTTGTCACGGCCGACGGTGGTGCCGACCGCCGTTCTTGTGCTCCTCCACATAGGCTGTCATCCTTCCCCTTCGCGAAGAACACCAAAGGAGATCGGCGGAGGGGTCAGGCCATGTTAGTGTGGCCCGCACCCTCCATGTTTAGAGTGGTAGCAAGCAGATTTACTTTAATCATGAACCAAGAACAAGGATAATAATCGAAAAGATTCAAGAATTCGATAATAACCCCTACTTGTTCATTGTTCGTCGACGACGTCGCAGGGAAGAAGACAGATCTTTGGGAAAAGACGGACATCGGTGTCATCGGTGTTTTCCTTGATCATCAGTTTGTGCGCTGGCTCATCATAGTTGAAGACGTACTATGTCGGAGGAAATCTCAAGAAATAAGGTTGAAGTCGGGGTCGACGTTCTTCGTTGGTGGAGCGTTCTTTGTCAGTGGAACGCATTCTTCATGAAAGAACACCATCTTCATTGGAGAGCGTAATCCTCCAAGTGTTGGGCGTCGTGTCACTTTACCAGTGCTTCATCGCTTGGTGAAGCCATCCCAAATCTTCCTCCCGTGCTCCATATATATAAGAGAGGGGGGAGGTAGGTAATGATTGTTGGAATTTATGATTGTTCATTTATTAGGAACCATCCTAAATTCCAACGATGCTATTACTTAATTTAAAAAGGGGGTCAATCAAATTAATTTACATTGGCACAAAATAAAGGCGGTGCGTTGAAATAATTAATGTGGAGGAAGATCAAGAGGCTCCTCTACATTAATGAGGGAGTTTAGAGTTTTCTCCCTCATTAAGAGGGGAGTTGGGAGGATTAGGCCTCGGGTGATCCCCACCACCATAACCTCTCATGGGAGGTTAGGGTCTGGTGGTCCCCACCACCATAACCTCTCATGGGAGGTTAAAGTATGGTGGTCCCCACTTCACAACTTCCACAAGGAGTTTTAGTTTCGGTGGACCCCCAACTCCCAACACCCACATGGGTTTTGAAAATAAAAATAAAGTGTCACACACTTTAATTTTTATTTTTATTCTTTCACAAAAAATCCAAAAACTAACTTTTACCCTTGACCATATGCCTTCGAGGTGAAAGTCTCCTTAAGAGAATACCAGTGCTGTGAGTTCAATGGTGCTCTCAGATTTCAATTCCGAGTACCGGTTCAAAAGTTACAAAATTCCATTCGCGCGTTTACTGAATGTACCTGAAAAAAAGTTTAGAAAATTATTACCAGTCACCCTCGACCCACGCCAGTTGAGATTAGGATCTGCCTAGGTGAAAAATTCCCCAACGAACCCAACGGTACTCTCATATTTTCAATCCGAGTTACCATTTAAAAGTTATGATTTTTACAATAAAATAATTTTCACTTAATTATTTTATTTGTGGCCAAAAACTAACTTTATCTGGTGGCCCGCACCGGCCAAAGTTAGTATCTACTTAAATAAAGCACACCCTCACGAGTTCAGTAGTGGTCTCAGATTGTTAATCCGAGCTACCTTTTGTGAGTTATAATCATTTGAAAAATAAAATAATTTATTTAATTATTTTATTTACGGTTATGCCAATTTTGGGTTTTCTCACAGGAGGCCCGCACCGACTAATATTAAGTCACGCTTAGGGTAAACCTACTATCCTAACCACAATGGTTCCCTCAGATTTAAGATCTGAGTAACTGTTTAATAGTTAGTCCACTTTTTTAGGAAAACTTCTTACGCGCATTAACTTAAGCTTAATAAAACTTCGACGGATCATTCCGGGCACTCCAGTCCTCGGAATCACCCACCGTCTAATTTCGCGGACTCGTAAAATTATCATATATTTAAAAAAAATTACATGGAAATTTCGGGTTTTTACATTCTCCCCACCTCAGTGCTCTACTTCCCCATAAGCCACAACTCAAACTAAGGAAAAAAGTGGGGGTACTGTGCACACATCTGAGCCTCTCGCTCCCATGTGATCTTCTGGAGGTTCCCTTGATGCTAATGAATGTGCACCAGAGGTATTGACCATCCATGAAGGACCTGCTCTTTTCGATCCTCAATCTCTATTGGAACCTCTGTAAAAGTCTCCCCATCGTCGACGTCCAGCTATTCATGGTCGATGATGTGAGAAATGTCGTGCACGTATCTCCTCAGTTGGGATACGTGGAAGAAGTTGTATACCCATTGAAACTAAGGTGGAATAGTTAAGCGGTATGACACCTCTCCAGATCTGTTGAGGACCTGAAAAGGTCTGATAAACCTCGGAGATAACTTGCCACATCGGCCAAATCTCCGCTAACCACATCGAGGTGAGACCCATAAAAAGACGTGGTTGCTATCCTCGAACTCTAGAGGTCTCCATATCATGTTGGAATACGACTTATGCCTACTCTGTGTAGTCTTTATCTGCTCCTGGATGATCTACGCTTCTTTGTGGTAGCCCGTACCATCACTGGTCCCACTACTGTTGACTCCCCTGGGCCAGTCCAACACAAAGGTGATCTGTAAGGTTGCCCGTATAACACCTCAAAAGGTGTCATCCCAATGGTGGAGTGATAGCTGTTGTTATATGAAAACTCCACCAAAGGTATATGATCCTATCAGCTACGACTGAAGTCGAGGACACAAGCATGCAACATGTCCTCGAGGGTCTGAATGGTCCGCTCAGTCTGACCATCTGTCTGAGGATGGAAGGCGGTGCTCAAATGAAGCTGCGTCCCAAAAGCCTCCTGCAACCCCTTCCATAGCCGAGAAGTAAAACGTGCATCACGATCAAATATAATCGTTGAGGGTACTCCATGTAACCACACAATCTCCTGCACATAGAGGCGTCCCATACTATCTACTGAACCCTACTCTCTGATAGGTAGGAAGTGGGCTGACTTGTTGAGTCGGTCAACGATCACCCAAAACAAGTCTTGTCCCCTATATGTACGTGGAAGTCCCTTCATGAATTCCATTGATATCCCATCCCACTTCTACTCTAGGACCTCTAAAGTCTGAACAAAGCCTACCGGTACCTGATGCTCAGCCTTCACTTGATGACAAGTGAGGCACCGAGAAAAAAAATCTAAAACTTCTTTCTTCATTCCCGACCACCAGTACTATCATCGGAGATCCTGGTACATCTTAGCTACTCCTGAATGTACCGCTAGAGGGGAAGTGTGAAACTCCCTCAACACTCCCTCCTGAAGTGACACTGGTACCATGGTACGTCCTCTAAAGAGGATGATGTGCTCCCCACCATCAGAAATTTCATCAGGTGCCTGTCTTGTGGATATATGAGCTCATCGAGTCTCGCAGTTAGCGTCCCCACACTGTGCCTCCCTGACTCACTGAAGAAGTGGGGGAGTGACTGTAAGAGACTGAAGAAAATATGCTCCATCTCGATCCACAAAGGATATCTGCAAGCGTTTAGCTTCTCTACCGCCTCACTCAGCAGATGCAGGCCAAACCTCCTACTGAGTGCGTCTACTACCATGTTCTCCCCATCCTCCATCTCCCTGAGACTGGTGCCAGTTTTCTGCTTTCCCACTACTAACATTCACTGGCTTCATCCACTCAGCCAATGAATATTAAACCACAAAGGTTATCTCTAGCGCCCTAACATAAGTAGAAATTCATATAATAATAGTGCTAACTCGGATGTCCCTAAAGACACCTCGCTCAGAGGTCCGAGCTCTGAAGCACTGATCGTATCGTATTCATCGAGTACCAGTAATGATCGGTATGCCTCGATGAATACTCAGCTACCAAAATGTCATCCTGATGAATCTATAGAAGATCTAGAGAACTCTCATCCACCTCCTCAAGCAAGTCCTCAGCCTCTTATGAGCCGGATCACCTTGGAACCTGAGGGGTATCTGATGCTGAATCATGCGTAAGGCATTTAGCCTATATGTTTCCTTTACCAGTACCGCTAGTTGTAACTGCTGACCAACAGGTAGTGATATAGCTGACACACTACCCGAAGGTACTATCTCGGGTAATGGTCCATGTACTATAGCCTCATCAATAAACGAACCATCCTCATGGTCTCTCATTGAAAAAGTCTAGCAGCTAAGATCACCATCTTCTCTACTGGTGTCTCAACTAGATGGGAAACTCTAGCAATCCCCTCCAGCCAGCCCTCAGCTATGTGGGAATATGTCTCTCCTCGAAACCTCAGAGGCCTCTGCTGTTGGAACTCGTGCAATGTGCTCAGTAGGCGTGCACCATCACTAGTGTGGCTGGTGGTATCTACTGCCCAATGGGTGGTGGTGCTACTGGTACACCACCCGAAGGTTCCAACATAGTAAGAGGGCCATGCACTGGAGCCTCGTCGCTCAATGGGCTATCAGTGCATACAACTCTTGGAACTCTAGACGACTGTCTACATGGAGGCATTCTGAAAAGAAACAGGTGAACTATGGTTAAAAGTTTATACCTGGTGAGATGACCTGGTGAGATGACTTAAGAAGTCACAAAGAAAAGACACACGCAATCAGTGTTTTCGTGCACTAAGTCGGAAATCAAAAGTCAGGGTCCTGGTGTACGGATACGTCGACCGCTGCACCAACACTGGACTCCATGAACTGAAAACCACACTCACTATACTTAACACTATTGCTTCACAGAAAATATCAGAGTCCTAATTTCTGTGGTAGAACCGACTCCTTTGATACCAATTTTTCATGACCCATCCCTCAGGGCCCATGTCGTAACTACCCCAAGCCCGCCTTCCATAGGCCAGGGGCTAGCGACTAGCACCAAAGGTATAATTCCCTAAAACTGGGAAGACATTTCCTTTATAACCTGTAAACACACACAACAGAGGACACAACTGAATACAAAACACAAAGTAAACTGTATAACAAAAGAGTGATGAAAAAATAAGGGGCTGGAAATACAAGACCAATTGTAAAGTACAAGAAACTGAAAAGTACAAGTATAACTAAAGAAAATAAAAACAGCTACTAGGTCTTCCTCCGAGGGTCCTACCTGAAGGGAAGGTACAAATTGCTTCCTCAGCACTCCACGTTCGTCTGTCTCCTCCGTGTACCAACTCAATGCATATTCCACCTCTGGGTACCATTTAGTCCTGACACTCTCAGCCTTAGATTAGCGTTGTCCATCATCTGCATCCAACACAACGAGGTGCGGGCATATCCTGTGCAGGGGTGAGTATAACGATACTCAGTAGGGACCCCAATACCCTCAAGGTCTCACAAAATCCAACAAGGATAAACCAAAAAGTATAAAATCAACAGATAACCACACTTAGGTATATTCCCATACATATACATAAGTTATCAAGTGATCCATCTCAATCATGAGGAAAACATAGAAAAAACGACTCAGCTCAAACCATGATTTATTCTAGGGGTAAAACATTTAGAACCCCCAGCTGCTGGAGAACTCCTCCTCTATCGAGTACAGTGGGCCTGTCGCCACAACTAGGAACTTCCCACTAACCTTGGACTACTGAGGTACTCCCCCTATTGAGTATTGTAGGTTTGCTGCGTCACACAGAGGCACTCCCCACTATAGGTCTGCTGCCACAACCAGAAGCTCCCCCTCATAGCCTGTAGAGGTACTCCTCCTGTTGAGTACTGTGGGATTCCCGCCACAACCAGGAACTCCTCCACCGTGGGTCTACCGCCACAACCAGGTGCTCCCCACTGGGCCATACGAGTCACTCCGAGTCGATCGGTCAGCAGTCATCAAGTCTCATCCAGCTACTAGGTTCCTGTACAAAAGCTCACTCGTCTCCAGAAGATCCACTCCACAAGCTACTGGTCGATGCTCTAGATGACACAAAGTCCCACAAATAAGTATCCCAAGGTCCTCCACATCATAGGAGTCTCAACGAAACTGACAACGCGTCAATTGGGCGCCTAGTCTGTGAGTTATTAACCATTTAGTCCTGGGGGCCCGGTTGGATTCGTGCATGATCCAACCTGACCGTATCTCAACTATAACCCAAACTTCAGTGGGGTATACTCGAAGGGACCTTCATGATCCAAGATTACTAGCACCTCTTATGGTTCTTCAAATGGATGTCCGGTGCGAAAGATATGGTCAAAATAAAGTAAAGGGATCGTAGTGGGTTCGGGTCTGATCCGACCCGGACCCACCCAGTATGGACTAACCCAGTCTGGGTCGACCCGGCCTAACCCGTTGGGTCTGGCCCGGCTTGCAGGGCCCAGCCCAGCTGGATAAAAGGGGTCGCGGAGGGCCGCGAGGGCACGGACCGGTCGCGAGGGCACGAACCGGCCTCAGGTTGACGCAAGGGTGGTTCGGCTCGGAGGGTGCCGCGAGGGCGTGACTTAGCCCGGAGGGCACCGTGAGGGTGCAGGCCGGTTCGGACGGGGCGACACAAGGGGTGTGCAGAGGCTGGATCGGCCGGGGCGCCGTGAGGGCGCGCGGAGGCCGGCTCGGCTTGGGCGCCGTGAGGGGCGCACAGAGGCCGGCTTGGTCAGGGCACCGCGAGGGGCATGCCAAGGCTGGCTCAGTCGGGGCTCGGGTGGCCGGCGGCTGGCGCGGCCGGGGCGGCTCAGGAGGGCACCGCGAGTCCGGATCCGCGGGGTGCGTGTGGTGCACGGTCGGCGGAGCCACGGGGTGCACGGGGCGCACAGACTACAGAGCCGTGGGGTGTGCAGGGTGTACGGACGGCGGGGCCACGACGCTTCTGTGTGGGCGCCGGTGGCTCGGTCGGGGACGTCGTGAGGGTACGGCGGGGTGGCAGTGGTGCGAAGTGGGGCCGTGATCTTTTTCCTTTGTCGCGACCGACGATGGTGCCAGCCACCGTTCTTGTGCTCCTCCATGTAGGTTGCTGTCCTTCCCCTTCGCGAAGAGCATCAAAGAAGATCGGCGGAGGGGTCAGGCCATGTTAGTTTGGCCTGCACCCTCCATGTTTAGAGTGTTAGAAAGTGTCTCTGCTTTAATCATGAACCAAGAACGAGGATAATAATCGAAAAGATTCAAGAATTCGATAATAACCCCCTACCTATTTGTTGTTCGTCAACGGCGTCGCATGGAAGAAGATGGATCATTGGGAAAAGACGGACGTCGGTGTCATCAGTGTTTTCCTCGATCGTCAGTTTGTGCGTTGACTCATCATAGTCAAAGACATCCTATGTCAGAGGAAGTCCCGAAGAAGAAGGTCGAAGTCAGGGTTGATGTTCTTCATCGGTGGAGCGTTCTTTGTCGGTGGAACACGTTCTTCATGGAAAACACATTCTTTGTTGGAGAGCGTAATCCTCCAAGTGTTGGGCATCGTGTCACTTTACTAGCACTTTGTCGCTTGCTGAAGTAGTCCCAAATCCTCCTCCCAAGCTCCATATATATAAGAGAGGGGGGAGGTAGGTAACGATTGTTGGAATTTATGACGGTTAATTTATTAGAAACCTTCCTAAATTCCAATGACACTGTTACTTAATTTAAAAAGGCGGTCAAGCCAATTAATTTACATTGGTGCAAAATAAAGGTGGTGCATTGGAATAATTAATGTGGAGGAAGCTCAAGAGGATCCTCCACATTAATGAGGGAGTTGAGAGGTTTCTCCCTCATTAAGAGGGGTGTTGGGAGGTTTAGGCCTCGGGTGGTCCCCACCACCATAACCTATCATGGGAGGTTAGGGTCTGGTGGTCCCCACTTTTCAACTTCCACAAGGAGTTTTAGTTCTAGTGGACCCCCACCTTCCAACTCCCACATGGGTGTTGCAAATAAAAATAAAGTGTCACACACTTTTATTTTTATTTTTATTCTTTCACGAAAAACCCAAAAACTAACTTTCACCTTCGACCATCTGCCGTCGAGGTGAAGGTCTTATTAAGTGAATACCGATGCTGTGATTTCAATGGTTCCCTTGAATTTCTATTCCAATCACCGGTTCAAAAGTTACAAAATGCCGCTCAAGCATTTACTGAACGTACCCGAAAAAAATTTCGGAAAATTATTATCAGTCACCCTCGACCTGTACTGGTTGAGGTTAGGATCTTCCTAGGTGGAAGACTCCCCAAAAAACCAAACAGTAATCTCAGATTTCCAATCTGAGTTACCCTTTAAAAGTTATGAATTTTACAATAAAATAATTGGCACTTAATTATTTTATTTGCGGCCAAACACTAACTTTCTCTGGTGGCCCGTGCCGGCCAAAGTTAGTATCTTCTTAAATAAAGCATGCCCTCATGAGTTCAGTGGTGGTCTCATGTTTTTAATCTAATCTACCATTTGTGAGTTATAATCATTTCATAAATAAAATAATTTATTTAATTATTTTATTTATGGTTATGCAAATTTTGGGTTTTCTCACAGGAGGCCTACGCCAACTAATCTTAAGTCGCGACTAGGGTAAACCCACCATCCTGAGCGCAACGGTTCCCTTCGATTTATGATATGAGTAACTGTTTAAGAGTTATTATACTTTTTTAGGAAAATTGCTTACACACGTTAACTTAAGCTTAACAAAACTTTGACGGATCATTCCAGACACTCTGGGACTCGGAATCGCGCGCCGTCTGATTTTGTGGACTTGTAAAATTCCCATATATTTAAAAAAAATTACATGGAAATTCCAGGTCTTTACAGAAAAGATGCCACTGTATGATGGTTGTACTGAATATACAACATTTTCCGCCACACTAAATCTATATAATGTCAAATCTAGAAATATATAGAGTGGCACCATTTTCACTGAACAACTTTATCTCTTGAATTATATACTACCATAAGAAAAAGAGAATCCTTTATAAACATAGTATGTTAAATAATTCTATGTTCAATGGGTATGATATCTAACAAAATACATGATTTTACAAATGATTGTATGTTGTTTTGAGAGGACCATGAATCACTTGATAAATTACCAATGTGTGGTTTTCCTCGATACAAAAAACATTTATCATGTCATTCAAATTTTTATGGTAATTTAGCATCATTTAAAGTATTGGGTGCCTATATAGATGTGAAAAGACTGAAAGGTAATTGATATGTCATGAAGATACAAGAAATAAAGTTGGGAAACTTCTTTACCAAATAGACATAACTCATTGGGAGAAAATTGATCACGAGTATCCTAAATTTAGAAACAAGATGAGAAATCTTCATCCTGGGATATCTACAGATAGAGTGGATCCTTTTTATTTATAAAGTATCACTCACGTTTATATATATTTATGTTGGTAAATTATAACATGCCAACATAGATTTTCTTGAAGCTAAAATACACTATGATGTCTTCTTATAGAAGGACCAAAACAAATGGATAATGATATTAATGTTTATTTGGACCTATTGATTAAATATCTAAATTTATTATGGGATTAAGTAGTTATTTTGTATACTGGTTACAAAAAATAAAGATTTCATATAGAGAGACACATTTTATTTTAGGATTAATGACTTTCAAGATTATGGAAAGTTTTTAGGATATATTAGTAATGGAACTCAAGGGTGTCCCATATTTTAAAAAGTTACACACTTATTTAGGTTGAAACAATCCTCAAAAAATGTGTTTCTAAGAAATTGTATATTTCTAACCTGATGACATAAATTTTGATCATGGATGACATGATTTAATGGGAATTAAAATTAAGGTATAATATTTTATTGACTAATAGGTCATCAAATATTTTTGAAAGTAAATGATATGGCCACTAATTTTAGTAAAAAGTATTCTAAAAACAGTATAAAAACTGGTTGAAAAAAAGTGATCAGTTTTTTTAAAATTGTCATACGAGAGTTTTTTATTCGTCATTCATTTCATTAATGAAATACATGTAGAAATAAAAATGTATTTTATAGTATCATTGGACCATTACTAAATGCACCTATAAAAAAATTATTTAATTAAGGCTGGGTTATACATAATTGACATGGGGATATATGAATTTTTGGTAGTAATGAAGGGTGAAAGACCAAATTTTCTTCCTCCAGCTTCTTACACTCTTTCTAGAAAAAATATTTATTAGTTTTTTGAATTATTTAATTATGTAAAGTATCCATATAGTCATTAATATAATATAAATAATATCATATCAATGAATTATTTATTATTAAATGGCATAAAATAAAAGTATTATGACATTTTGATGCAAGATCTAATGCATGTAGCATTGCATTTCATTTTTACAAAAAAAATTCACCATATATTAACCAATGATTATTTATTTTTCAATTCAATATTTATTAAAGTAAAAAACCTGGTGAAATTTATATCATATTATGTGAATATGAGATGTTATTCCCACCACCATTCTTGGGTATTATGGTTCACATGATGGTTCACTTGGTTAGATAGATCCAACTATGTGGCCCTATACATTATTGGTGGATATACCACATTGAATGGTTTATGAATATTTTAAAATACCATGTTATAAATTGAATTTATCAAGAATTTTGTTTTAAAAGTGATATATTATTGAGGAATCCATTGAATTTTTTACTTAATACTTGTATGGTGTGGAAAGAATTGGTCTACCAAAGTCTCATTATAGCGGGCGACTTATTGAAGAAATAATTTCTAGGTTTTTTCCCAATTACTATTATAGAGTAGGATATAGATCAACCATACATTTTATATAATATATTAGAGATTTTTCCATATATTGAAACACAAAAATTAATTATTAGGTATTTTAGTCCATCGAGGGATGAAATATGGATGTCAAATACACATAAAATACAATTTATTGGATGGGTATGATACTATATTTTTAAAGAGTCAACTAAAAATTCAATTTTAGAATGAATTTGATGGATAGAAAAAGGAAAATTGTTCATGTGTTATCTTATAATTATTATGTAATTAATGGTTATACATTCTAAAAAAAGAAACAATATGGATGTATTACCATGAAAAATAGTGGAGTTACACTTGTGGATGAAGTGATGCATGTATCTAGTACCAGGGTCATAAATCCAATTTATAAAAATATGTTATAATTTATAATCATCAAAAAAAATTGTGACTTAGATTATATAACATTACATGTGTCAATTCTTCAATGCCAGTGGTTTGAAAACATGAGTGTAGTTAAAATAGATTAATTTGTATTTGTTAAAGTGGATTTCAGTAAGGATGGGTAAAATGGTGACCCATTCATAATGGAATCACAGTCAATAAAAATATTTTTTTTCATATCCTATAAATAGAAAGTGGTCAATAGTTCTATTATTGACCAAAATCACTATAGGGTTAGATATTAATTAAATTAAGTTAACGAGATAAATTAAATAATCACAATCATTTCATGGTGGAACTAATATTGATTGTGTATTTTATATCATTAGAGACAACAATTAGAGGATTTGGATACATTATAGAGGGGTAAAATCCATTAAACCATTAAATAAAAAAAGTTATTTCAATAATAAAGTTATTATTTTGTGTAATATACATTGTTTTACCTCATAGTATTATTTGTTTACTACTCCAATTAACATATGAAAATTAAATGTTCAACCAATTATATAGATAAGGTCTTCTCCACATGTTGGTACTATAAATTCTAAGGAATAATATATTTATTAACATGTTCATTCTCCCAATATAGTGGGAAAATGTGTTTCTCTACATAATGATTATACCAACCCTAAGGAATTCCTTATTTCCCCTGAAAAACAAGTGCATGGTAAAATTATCATGTTAAAAAAATTATTAAGGTGAGAAGAAGAGGAATCATATTTATGGTTTGATGCAATGCACACATCTAGTATATTAACCCCAACAAGTCCATTTTCATTATTTACATTAGGTTCACCACCCAAATTCACATGTCAATCGACGTATATATGTGGATCAATATTTTTTCCATGATCTCGGAGCTAATTTTTAATGATATTATGGTATTTATATGAAATAATTTCTCATTTTTACTAAAAAAATTAAAAAACTTAAATGGTGATTTACTCTTATTTATCTTTTTCATTGTGCATTTATACTAGTTAATGGTCTTATAAAATTTGTATTAATGGTATCTTAAAATGCTCAACGATACTTTAAGATAATTCTTATGAAGAATCATCTCAGGGGTGCTGAAGGGAAAGTAAACCCAAACCTATCATAGATATATAAACACATGATAAACTAAGAAAAATGGAATGTGTTTATTGTTCGAAATTGAGAGGAAACATTTTAGATACATTGTGGTTGTTAATAAATTACTTGTAAATATGCGAATTAATATCTTTTAATAAGAATTATTAATTTAATAAACCATAACCAAGTGTTATAAATAAGAATCATGAATCAAAACCAATTCACTCCTACCATAATATAAGGACGAGCTATACTTCAATTTATTAAAATGGTATGAATTGGAAATATTTAGTAATAATTTTAATTAGAATGAAATATTAACATAATTATGTTCTTTTATCTAGATTTATATGGATTAATAAAAACTAAAAGCCACTTTCATCCTAATTCATGTTATATTAAAGGAGAATCATGTAATTAAAGATATAATAATAGTAGAAAAAAATAAATAAAAATTATTGGAATCAAGTGTAAGAATGGCATAGTAAAAACTTGTTTTTATTTAAATTTATATTACATAACAATGACTACTTATTTTTTTTATCTTTTTTATACAAAAGATTTATCATCAGTTATACCCAATGAATGACTACTTTTAGTGTTCTTGAAGTGGCTAGAAAAATATGGACACATCAGTGGTCTGGGTTGTGGAGTGTTTCCAAAAACATATTTTTAGAAAATAAACGTAAAAGGAGATGAATATAATAAAATTGTGGTGATACAAATAAAAATAAAATCTCTAGGAGAAACACATAATTGGACTTTGGAGTTGTTAGAGAATTTCATGGGAAGGAACCAAAGAGAAGGAACAACACAACAATATCAACTACATAGAGATACCCCCCAGTTTTGAGGGAAGATATTCCCCTAAAATTTCTACCATACCTGATGTAATATATTTTTTCATAATTTTTTCTAGGAAATGTGAATTAAGAAGATATTAATACCATTATAGTACTAATATTATACATAGAGAAATTTATTGTGATTTATATCTATCAGAACCCACCCATTACCTTATTGTAATGGGTAAATTGTGTAATATAAAAGGATATATTATATAAAAAAATAACTTCTAAAAGTTCATGTGAGAGTAGGGATCTACATAGATCATGATTTGAGCTCCGAGATAACTATTTCACTTAATGAAATGGATGTTCACATGATCAAACCTGATATTGGAACTTTCATATCATGGTCATTGGATCTTGTAAAAATACATATCAATTATGAGGTATGTCCTTTACAATTTTTTATTTATTAAAAACCATTAAAAATTAATGAAAAAATGTCTTAAACTGAGGAATTCTATTATAGGAGGAGAAATGAAAGGTGAAATAGAAGGTCAAATAAAAACACTCTAAAGTATCAACCAATTTAAGTGAACAACATTATTAGAGAATAATAAATTCATGAAAAGTAATTTAACAAGGATGATACAATCAGGTACTAGTTTTCCTTTTCATAGGGCTATTTGTTCTTTATTTTATATTTTCCTGTTCAATAGTTTGTGTTCTTAGTTTATAAGTTTCTAAAAGTTCATTTTTTCAGTTTTAATTGAAATTTTAATTTAAAACGCGTGTCACTTACTTAAAAATAAGAAAAATTCCACATATTTCCTTTATAAATTAAGGAAAAAAATCCACATATTTTTTTGATGTGTATGAATTAGTCACACATCAATCAGATATATGGTGTGTTCAAAATGAATTAAAGAGCATTTTTTTATTTTAAATTTACATTCTTGTTCAAAACATGATTCACATACTTAAAACTAAGAAAAATCAATCAGATGGTTTTTATAATTATAAAAATGATTCATAAGTCATTTCTGATGTGTAGGAATCGATCTCATATCAATATAGCACACGGTGTGGTCAGTATGACTCAAAATTCGTGTCTTTATTTAAAATTGGAAATTTAGATCAAATGAGAACTTACATTCTCAAAATAGATAAAACACATTTATATTTTCTTTATAATTTATTAAAATTATACATACATCATTTTCAACATGTAACTATCACATTCACCTTAATTGGACACATGGTGTGACTAGAATGACTCAAAATGTGTGTTTTCAGTTTAAAGATGATATTTTAGTTAAAAATGTGTTTCAGTCAATGAAAAATGATAAAAAACATTTTTATAGTCTTGATACATTATTTAAACATTTAATATGTCATTTTTGATGTGTAGTAATCATCCACATGTCAATTCGAAACACGATGTGACTATTATGACTCAAAGCAGGTGTTTTCAGTTCAAAAATGAGATTTTAGCTAAAATATGTTTCATTGATTTAAAATCAAGAAAAATAACTTGGACTGTCTTAATACTTTGGTAAAATAACCCATAAGAAATTTTTGATATTTTGGAATTATCTGCACTTCAATCCGACACACAGTGTGAACAGTATGACTCAAAGGCTGTGTTTTAAGTTTAAAATTGACATTTTAGTTAAAAGTGTGTGTCACTCATGGAAAACTGAGAAAACACACTAATATTGTCTTGATAATTTTTAAAAATTATCCATAATTTTTTTGACATGTTGAAAATACCCTCACATCAATACAACACAAAGTGTGATTGGTATGACTCAAAGTGCATTTTATTTATTCAAAATGACATTTTAATTAAAAACATGAATCACTCACTAATAATTAATAAAACAAACATGTATTTTCCTAATAATTTTGGAAAATAATCCTTGAGTCATTTTTAGGTTTATTAGTCATTTTCACATCAATATGAGACACTGTGTGACCTATATGACTCATTGTGTGTGTATTCAATTTAAAAATCATAGGTTAGTTAAAAACATCTTTTGATCACTTGATATAAAGAAAACACATTAGGATTGTCTTGATACTTTTTTAAAATGATAAATAAGTAATTTTCATTATTCAATAATCAAGATCACATCAATATGACATACAATGTGGTTGGTATGACTCAATGTGAATTTTTTCATTAAAATAAACATTTTAGTACATAACAGATGTCACATAATAAAAAATAATAAAATTCACTGGTATTTTCTTGATACATTTTTATAGTGATCCATAACTCATTTTTGATGCATAAGAATCAATTTCATGTCATTACAACACATGATGTGACCGATATTACTCAATGTGAGTGTTTTTATTTAAAATTGAAATTTTAGTTAAAATGAAAGTGATATATTAAAAAATGAGAAAACACATTCATATTATACTAATAATTTAGGAAAATTATACATATGTGTAAGATACCTACCATTTCTAAAGCAATCTAGTATGTGTTTTTAGGTATTTTTTATTTTTATTTAAGTACCTTTGAGTTGGGATATGACTTGGGGTGTGTTTGGGTGAAGTTTTTAAGAAATTAGGGAAGACAAGGGTTATGCATGGTTTGTGCGCGATTTAGACAAACCCTTCGCAAACTAACCGTGCGGGCAGTGGAGGTGGAACATTTGGTGCACGGTTTGCCTAACCATGCACCATTAAGCCATGCATGCAGTGGAAGATCACATGGTAGGCACACGGTTTGTCCTAACCGTGTGGACTCCTAGGTGTAACCGTGCGCGTATAGTAGTTTATTCTAAAAATTAGTTTTAAAACCACCAAAACCCCCGAAACCTTTATATATAAAACCTAGGATCGTGCTTGAATATTCCTAGGTGTTCCCAAATCCTTCTGAAGGGATTCCAAGGTGATCCAAACACTGTTCTTCAAGATCTAAATCTTGGATTGAAGATCCGTTCTTATTCTAGTAAGTGGATTTCATCCCGTTGCTTCTCCCATTATTTCCTCCATCTTTCCTAAATATTTTCTTGGAAGATATCCACCATTTTCTTGGATCTAAATCCATGATTTGAGATCTAGATCTAGGATTGTGGATCTAGATCTATATTTGAAAGATCTTGATTGATTTTTATCTTAATTTTGGTTTAGGGGTTTAGATCTGAAGCTTGATCGATGACGTTGTGCTGCTCAGATTTTGGGGATTTCTATTGGGATAAATTCCATCAATAAACCATGGTAGGTGGTATAAATTGAACACCCATAGTCATGATTTATGATATGTGAATGTGAGTTTATGGTTTGCTATATTCCCTTGATAAATGATTTTCCTAAATTGGGGTAATTAGGAAAGTGGAATTTAATTGTGATTACATTGGGAATAATTGATAATTGAATCATTGAACAAATTAAGGCAGTTTCCCAAATAGATATTTTGAATATTTTTTATGGGTTGAGATATTGTAATTGAGTTATTTATTTGGTTGTGTTAAGATAATTAATTTTGGGTAATTAATTATGAAATTATGTTTGGCTATGTAAGATAATTAATTGTGAGAATTAATTTTGTGCCATGATGTTGACCAAAGATAAATAATTGTGGGAATTAATTATGTTCCATGATGTTAACCAAATATAATAAATTTGGAGAATTAATTATTTTCCATGATGTTGATCAAAGATAATTAATTGTGAGAATTAATTATGACATGTTGAGATTTGATATGGATAATTAATTGTGAAGAAATAATTATGGAAAGAGAATTATGTTGATTGATTAATTAATTGATGAATTAATTAATGGGTTTTGTGCTTAGTTAATTATTGAGTTAACTAATGGACTTTTAACTATTTAAAGAATCATTGGATTAGTAATGGAATGATGTGGAAAATTCTTGTGAATTAATTAATGATTAAATTACTAAGATTTTTTTTGGTGTTAGACATGGAGTTCTAGACCAATTAGAAGTCGGTACTTGGACATGGTGTTCCTCCCCAATAGTTATCTAAGCTTGTGATTATGGGGTGTTAGACATGATGCCCTACACTGAATGAGAAAAGGAGTGGTAGGAATGACGACCTACACTCAATGAGATAGTGGTGCTAGGCATGACGACCTATACCAAATGAATGATGATTCAACTGAGATTTAGGGTGCTAGGAATGAAGAACTTCACCAAATTATTATGATATCGAATGATGATTAAAATGGGAAACATTAATTAAAATTTTTCCTAACGTGATGATTAAATATTAAATGACAATGTGATAATTGTTTAAATTATGCATTGTATTTATTGCTTTATAAAACTACATGCACTATCTTTTGATTGGACTCATTTTAGACACCGTTGGTGGTGGCCTACTAAGTTATACTCACAACCTATTTAGGCCACATGATTGACACCTAATAAGACTTTGTTGTTACATGACAAGATAAGAGCAAGTACCTGTGATAGTTTACTATTTGGGATTAGAGCATGGGAGAGGTAACCAGACGTGGTTCGAAACCCGTTTTAGAGTCATCGTGTCTTTAATTTTTGTTGCATTACTAACAATTGACACTTTCATTATCATTGCTTGATTTACCTTTCAATTGAGTATTGTATTTTATGGTTTTGACTATTAATTTCATGGTGTTGTTCTAATTATTTATACACTTCCATACTTGGTTTATGTTGTTTGCTTCAATTGGTGTTTTATTCTGATAAAAAAGGGTATAGTCTCCCCAAGAATGACTTACCATACACACACTTCTATTTAGAACCCTCTGGAATATAGGGAGGCGAACTTGAGGGCATGTGTCCAACTAGCTCAGGTCACCGTTCAGTGGTTCCTAGGTCGAGACGTCACAATATGACATTTTTGAAATGTAATAATCAGTTTCACCTCGATATTATACATGATGTGACCGATATGACTTGAAATTTTTATTTTCAGTATACAATTAACATTTTTGTTAAAAAAAGTTTCACTCACTGAAAACCAATAAAAATTTCATGTATTGTTTTGATACTTCATAAAAACGATCCATAAGTCATTTTGACATGTTGGAAAATGATGTTTTTTAATTTGACACATGGTGTGACTGGTAAGACTCAAAGTGTGTGTTTCCAGTTTAAAATGACATTTTAATTAAAAATATGAAATACATACTAAAAAATAATAATAAAAATTTATATTAATTTTATTATTTAAGAAAATTATACAGAAGTTATTTTGGATGTGTATGAATCAACTGCACCTCAATCTGATACACGGTGTGACCAATATGGCCTGAAATATGTGATTTCAATTTATAATTTACATTTTTGTTAAAAATAAGTGTAACTAACTAAAATAAAAGAAAACATAATATAATTTTTTTGTTACTTTAGAAAAATTATCCACAAGTCATTTTCAATGTATAGGAATCAACCACACATCAATCCGACACACAGTGTGACTAGTATGAATCAATGTGCATTTTTTTAGTTTAAAAAATACTTTATTATTCAAAATATATGTGACATACTGAAAACTAAGAAAAATAAATCATATAGTTTTTATATTTTATTAAAATGATACAAAATTAATTTTTTATTCATAAAAATGAGATAAATCTCAATCTGATACACAATTTCATCGGTATGAATCAAAATGTGTGTTTTCAGTTTCAAAATGAGATTTTTGTTAAAAACATGTGTCACTTAATAGAAAATAATACAACATAATCATACTATCTTAATACCTTTTAATAATGATCCATAATTCATTTTTGATGTGTATAAATTATATGCACATCAATATGATATATAGTGTGACCAATAAGACTTACTGTACATGTTTTCAGTTTAAAAATGTCATTTTAGTTAAAAACATGTGTCACTGACTAAAAACATATAAAAAAACTTGTGTTGTCTTGATATTTTATAAAAATTATCCATGTATAATTTATGATGTGTATGAATTATTTTCATGTCAATCTAACTAATGTTGTAGCTAGTATGACTCAAAGTTAATGTTTTATTCACAATTGACATTTTAGTTCCAAACACACATCACATACTAAAAACGAAGAAAGCGTGATCATATTTTCTTGATAATTTAGGAAAATTATCCATATATAATTTTTGGAATATAGGAATTAGTCAAAAATTAGTATGACACATGGTGTGATTGGTATGACTCGAACTGTATGTTTTAATTTTAAAAGTTGAATATGTTAATACAATCATATATATTTTTTTTAATTTTTTTAATGAACTCATGAATTTTTTTACATACCTACACTATTTTACTAAACTGGGATGGTTTTTTTGTTAACCGGTATCATCAGGCTCTTTTATTAGGGGTTTGGGGTCCAAAGAGAACATAATATTAATGTTTTTGAATTTATTGATATTTTTGATAAATAGTATATACCAATGTAATTGTATATAACAATGTTAAAATTATTTTAAACATTTTATAGGGTTTTTTTCTTTTATTGAGATGAAAATTTAAATAAAATAGTTTTATATTTCCTACTGTAGTGTGCTTTAATTTTAGAAGCACCCTACTGTAGCTTGGATTTTATCAGTGCTAGAAATAAAAATGAGAAAATTTCACTTTATTAGTGATAAAAACTCACTAATAATTTTTTTAATTTAATAGTGCTAAATAAATCAATGATAAAGGTTCACTTTTATCATCACTACATTATCATCGATAAAGGACCACCTTTATCAACACTTTTTTAGCCCTGATGAAGGGTTATTTTAAAAGCATTAGTTTTGGTGCTGATAATATCTATTTGGTTTTAATGGAAGTTAAACTATAATCACTTTTTAGAATTGATGAGGGTTATGTATAACACTATTAATTTCTATATAAGAAATGGTTCCTTAAATGCACTACCTCACACTGTCTCTCATTATCGATCACCCAGACCACTACCAGGGCCAATAAACGATCAGGAAATAAATAAGAAGGATAAAGAGAAAATATAGGAGAATATTGAGATGATAATTGGTTGTCACTCTTAGTGGATACATCTCCAAATTATTTACACCACTTTAATAAGATTAGGGGTTTAAAATAATTCTTACAGTCTAGGATTAAGGAATATGCGACTAATAATTCAACCAACATAACAGATGATTGAGAGAGATGATAAAAAATATAAAACTTGTAATTAACTATCCATGGATATCAAATGTGATGAAAATAATTTTCTAAAAACAAAATTATTGATGAATTGTGGAACATAAAATAAAAAAATCCCTTCATTTTCAATGGTTTAGTCATTGGTGAAGAATGTGTTCCTACTGATTCCATTGGTATCTCATATCAAATTCATTATTCATTAGTAGATTATCCACGATCTATTCTCTAAGTGAATACTATCATGGAAACCCTCTAAAAATATATTATTTTTGTATGGAAAACTCAACAAAAATGATTAAAATAGGTTCATATTTATAGAATATCAGTTCAAGTAATTAATTAAAATATTTTTTAAAATTATTTAATTTATTAATTTAACTCTATCCATGGTAGAAAAACTATCTTGGGACCCAATGTAAATCGATCATACACCATACATAGGTCGAATCCCATACATCAGACTCAACTGTGGTCTTGGTTTTCTAATCCATTCTCCCTTAATGAGATATAGGCATTTTACAAAAAATACATACATCCAAACTAATGTGTAATTTAATATTTTTACTATAAAATTATTGAGGCACTGCAGTACTCATATATTAACACCGACTTAGAAATTCATTATAAAATTATACATGGAAATATTCTCAAGTTTTATACATCAAAAACCTATTTCATCACATCACTATCGGGCCCATGATATAGTTATTTATTAATTTTAAAAATATAAAATATATCCTGAAACTTATAATACTCCAAAATTCATTAAATCTCTACCCTAGGAAAAAAACCACTCCCTAATATTAATAGAATCATCAGAATGTTTTTCTTTATCATATTCTAGGATATATTAACCAATTTTCATCTACAGAGGTACTAATTCTTAGAAAACTCAAAAATATTTCCAAGCCTCAACCAACAAATAATTTGGGTCACTACATCCTCCCCACCTTAAAACATTTTTTACTTGAAATTGTAACAATTGGAGATGAAAAAAAGATTCTCTTGGCATAATCTTTTATGAAAATCAATACACTATCACACACAATTCATTTAACTAAAAATATGTGATCTATAAGGGAAATTAATACACCACATTCTATGAAGTAATATTTCCTCTTTCTTTTATGAAGATACCAACTCTTTCCCATCATCAAGAAAGAAAAAAACGAAAGCATGAATCCACCCAAGGTGGGCCTTGCACAACTTCTGCATCAAGGGTAAATTTCCATTTAGAATACACCATACTAATAGATAAAAAAGTAATTCTAAAAACCTCTTTCGTTTATATGAAAAGGGTTTATCAATTAGGCCAACTATGGTGGTGGTGCCTCTCTCTGCACCATTAAATATAATTATATATGATAATCATAATTGAGGAATCAATATATAATACATCAAGACATAGAAAACATTACTAGATTATATATAGAAACTAGGAAAGGTTCCAAGGTCACCTGAAATTTGTAACTTGATCATCCATTATTTTATCACCTGCTGCCAATCATAGACAACATCATCAAAATCTTGCGTTATAAGAGCAACATGGAATTTCCAACACCATAAACACATAAATCGGAATTGTTTTCTCTCATCAAGATCTATAAAATATTCCTACACACTATTTAATATTACCCAGTTGAGTATTATTCACTTATTTATGAAAGATATAGACATGCACATTAGACATAACATCAACCCCATCCAACCAACCAACATCAAACCCATGCTCGAGGGACTGAAATCCAGAATAATCCACTAATCATTCCATACAATAGATTATTCATTTGTAATGTAGTTTACTCATAGAATATAAATCATGATATTAAATAATAGAGTTAGGGGAAAACCATTATCCACATCAGTTAGTGGAGGACATGAACCTGAAATTCAAGGGAAACCATATAAGATAACTTGGATGACATAACCCCTATAAGACCTCTCACATAGGATAAAAGTGTAAGGTCTCCACCATCGATCAGAGGTAAAAAATATCCTTTTCTAAACAAAATTAACTTCCCCAGTATTTCTATCTACTTACTTTCACCATTTACCAGACATAGAGTTCTCCAATAAAAAAGGCTAACCACAATTCCACTTTTATTATATTATAAACTTCTCAGTTACTATGACTTCATCTTTATGATAAAAATTGACAAACACTTGATGAACTATATCTAGAATCACATAAAAGAGAGATTCATTTTATAACTCCACAAGGGTGTTCATAATCCCACTCTTAAATAATTATACGTAAATACTACAAACAAGGCTAATTCATACACATGACTTAGATCAAGGGTCAACTACAAGTCACCATTAAGAAGATACCACACATTCCTCTTTATTCTTAGGAAGATAATTTATTCTTTATGCACAAGTGTAGGAACCTAAACACAAAAACTAATGGGAGTGATACTTAAATTCTATAGTGTTGGCTCTACTTACCACACATGAGGGGTCTTGCTGAATGCTTTAGAAAAAACAAACATCATCGTCATAGTCACCAACACCTTATGATACCTCTATTGTATAACTAATTCATATAGATGTTGGTACCACCACACCTCTTCTATACGACAAATAGAATCACTAAAAACACATAATTCTCTAATAAGGATAAATTTACTTCACCAGGAGTGAGTTAAGAAAATTAACCATCAATGGAAACTGTTTAGTCCATAGGAGTCTAACCTATGGTTCTATCAGAAACTCTATGTCCCAAAGTATGGTGAGATATAAGCATATTAAACCTATTTCAACAAGTACGATTGACTGTGAATAATAAAGAAAATTAATATTTAAATTTCCTATTACCACTTCCCAACCATATACCTCATCTACACGTGTCATCCTATGTCTCAGTCAATAAGAATTATACGGTGATCAATGACAGTCCAAAAGTGGTGATCATAGAAGTAGATCGATACATCATCAATATAAAATGTCTCACACACCATATATTCCATTTACAAATAACTATATAGGAACCATAGTTTTAAAAACAATGTCGTTCTCATGTCTATCAATATATCCATTGTGGATTCCCACCTATAACACTAATTCAACTATCCATAGGTGAAAATCTAACCTGCTATCTCAGTTTGGGTGCATCACCCCAATGATTTCTAATATGGAAATGATCCCTTGGAAAAATATATAATAAGTGGTGTTGAAAGAGATAAAAAACACAAATAATCATCTATTCCTCTAGAATCTATATGAAAAAACACAAATTCACTATAAAACATACATAGAGGAACACCTTTCAAGGTCTATTATCCTCAATGTGTACTCGAATCATAGTTTCTCCACATATTGGAATGTTCAAAATCATATAATAAAACTCTATCCTAGATAAAACCTCATACTTCTACCATAGTAGAGTAGAACCAAAACAAGTTTCAAAAAACATCATTCGCTAATGGATGAATATGTCATATTGGATTCTTGATACAATAATCAACATTTGGTCAGTAAAAATATGAATCAGACCAAAATACGAGTCTCAAACTCTTGCTAATACCCTATCACTTAATGGACACACTCTTTAGAAAAACTCTTGATGCCTCTATCAATGAAATAATGTACAATATCTAGTAAGTGTATAGTCTCATCCAAATAATTGGAAAATACCACCCTCTCTATGAGAAAAATCCACACTAAGCATTAGAGGGTGAGAGAGACTACCTTGGATCACTAAAAAAAGTTTATCTCTCCACTAAGTCTTAAAAAATAGAACCTCATCTCTCACTAATCAGTAGAAATATTCAAAACTATAGTTTCACGACCGAACCCTCCAGGTCTTGAGTTGCAACTACCCTAATCCCACCTCTAATAGGCTAGGGGCTGGTGAGAAACACCATGTAGCCTTATCTAAGACATGGTATGCATTATCCTAATATAAATGTACAAAAAAATCTACAATCCAATACAATGATGTGATATAAGAATGATGGGCCCGTAAGGGGCGTCACAGAGTGCAGAGTGAGGGTTTCTCTCCCGTCGCCTCCTCCTGGTTCTGCCCCAGCCAGAATTTTCTCTTCCACCCTTTGTTTGTTGTTCATGGCGGTGGCTTCCTTGGCTCGACCGTCGTGACGCTACGCTTGATTCAGCCACCCTTTGCTCAAACCTTCTCTCTGGGTTGGGTTTCACGGCGGCGCATTCATCTTGTGATTGAGTCCCATATTCTGTGAGTTAAGGGAGCCTTTCCGTTCTCAGATTCAGGCTCTTGGTGTTGGGTGTGGCGTCCGGGGGTCAGCTGGTTGGTGACGATGGGATTTGGAACAAGATCTGGTTCTTGACTGGGTTCTGTTCCGTTTTTCTGTTTTCAGTTTTCTCCCTTCTTCCTTCCTGCTTCTGGTTTTTGTTTTGGTGACTTTGTGATGGCATTTTGTGGATGGATCTGGCAGTTTCAATCCGGCATTGGTGCTCTGGTGGAGGCAGGATGAGCTCTCATATTTTCCATTTTTAAGATGCGATTTTCTGTAGGTTTTCTTGCTATTTTTGGAGATCTGGTGTTAGGATACAGTGCCGATCTATTTTTCGTAGAAGAGCGGTTTTAATTTTTGTTATGCGGTGATGAAGATGAAGATTTATTGGTTCCTGTTCCTACTGGATTTGGTGTTTCTGGCAAGGATGATGTTTTTTGTTTTTGTGTTTTGCCTCTATTCAATGAAATGGCGATGCTGATGGAGGAGGGTTCGACCTGCTGTGGGTGTTCCGGCGTCTGTTCTCCGGTAACCTGCAAGGATGGCGATGTACCTGCAAGGATGGTGACGTGTTATGATGGGATCACGACTCAAGGCAACGTGTGGTGTACGGTAGAGTGAGGTTGGAGCAGATTTTGAATTTGAAATTGGCTGATGTCTGTATTTCGGTTTCCGGTTTCCCTTAAAACGGCTTCGGGTACCGGGTCCCTCAAACCGGCTTTGGAAAATGAAAAAAAATATTGCATTCATGATGATGGGATATAAAACAAATGAATACCATTCATGCATACATATATAAACCCACAATGAAAGTACGATAGTAAATTACTAAAAGAGATAAGGGGTCCAAATACGAGACCAACCAAAAAATACAGAGAGTCAAACTTACTTATTATGTGTGGACTACTATCAATTTAATCCACCTAGAAAAATAGTCAATATTTATATCTCAAGATATGATCCACCAACTCCCTATCCTCCGAAGACACTTCCAAATGGGACTTTATCAATATAAGTCACAACTTGTGTAGGAAGATCCCATGCAGGTGTGATTATAAAAATTGCCAGCAGGATATCCATAAATCAATAAAAACATATCATGAAGAAAAATTATCTCAAAATAATGATATTGAAATCAAATGGATGACAATAAAACACCCAAATATACTCATGAATAACATTGTGCCTCTAAATAATCTCAACCAGATTTTTATACATAAGATTACGATCAAAGCTTCTAGGCCATGCTCATTCTGGGAGAACCCACTCCATGAGACATGATATCCTTGGAGACTCTCATCCAATAGGTCATGAATATATAGACCCACCCAATAAAACTTATTGTTCTATGAATACCTTGATACTCAGATAGGGGATCACACCTAGGACTGATGCGAGATACCATAAACCCAATCAGGGTCATCCAAATATGTAAAGGATCGTACACCAAGGATAAATCAAACCCTACAAAAAAAGATTTCTAGATGGAGTATCAACTTCACGCATATGGATCACATGCTGATTCCACAAACCCCAGATAGGGTATAAGAATAACTTATAGAGGATCACACTTTGGTATCATGTAGGGACACTAAAAACTCTATTTTAGACTCATCATTAAAAGGGGATAACAACCAAGAGATATGGATGTAATGTTGCACCGTAACCTTGAGGGGATGGACCAAGTAAACCCACTCAACTGATATTGGTCTAATATTGATTAATCTATGGGCTCTTAATACCCTAAAAGGGTGTATATGACATTTAATGAGAGTACACTACATGTATTTCAAAACAGTGATCTGCTTGTGTGGTGCTTCCTCACACTACCTATAAACCTACATATACACAACATGTAAAAAAGGGTAAATGTTGTGTAGAGGTCTTATGGAGCCTTCCCATGTTGTTTTTTAATGTCTTTGTACTACTGGACATGACCATGTACCAACTTGTGTACTCCTTTCTAGGTCCATGTACACCTAACTATGTCCGTGTATCTTAAACTACCCTTTCCCATGTAACCTATGAGATAAATTACATGCCTTCAACACAGGTCACATGGAATGTGACATATGCCACATGATGTGTGATATTTTTCATCTACATAAAAATCTTATCACCAAATAGAGGGTCCCACACTGAATGTATCTCTGGATTGCATGCCATGTAACCTAAAATTTTATAGAACATGCGGGTTATTCTCACTATCACCATCCTCACTATCTAAAAATTGATTCTAGACAGGAATTAAGGATATGATTCCATCCATCCCTTACCATTGATGATCACTAAGATCCGTGCTCTGAATCTACACAGGAATCGCCCACACATGCGCTCTGTATCTGATTCTTCAAACCAGGATAAATGGGAACAATCAACTATTTTGATCTTCCTCAAATCACAATTAATCTCCATAATACGTTGATCACAATTAGTAACCACAACATCAATATGTTACACCATAGAACAAACACACAATGATCGAATACTAGTTATTTTTTAGAAATACGAGCTAAAAGAATTTCCCATGATGATCATGCAAATAAACAAGGGATAAATCCATAAAACATAAAATGTGAGGAACTAACCTCTATCTTCTTTCATTTTTAGACTCAATCCATTTTCAATGAATTAGATAAATAAAGAGGGAATAAATGATGAACAAATAAATTCATTATAAATAAATATACCATCAATGCATGAATCAATTCTTGTTAGTAGAATTGATATGTGTTCAAATCGGATAATGGAATGAGATGGAATCACACAAATCAGAAATCCTACATGGAGTTTGGGTTGATCACTAGAGAACAATGGTCTTACATTACCATTTTAGTGATATCTGTAACATCACAGATCCAGGTGCCACACAACGGGTGCCCCGAACCCGGTTGGTCACATGAACTCAAGCACATTTCCCCAAACGCCAGAGGCTACCAACTAGCAATGAGGGCCTAGGTCTGATAGTGGGGAAACTATGCCCTCATTTGTCAAAGTGTATCACAATGAAAAATATAAACATACCCAAAAGCAGAAGCAATGTCAATATAGAACTAAAATAGAAAATGAAACTACAGTAAAAGATAATGAAAAGTCATATATATAATGATGCAACATGCCTCTAATCTCAGAAAGCAGCCAAAATAGGATACACTGTAATCTAATGTAATACAGTGCAAAATACAAATTAAAGTAAAACAAGAGAAAGTAGTGCAACAGGAACTCAACAGCATCGCAAGCCTAATCTCGGTCCCATGCTCTCCTACCCCTCTGCAACAATCAAGTACCTGTATAGGGACTCTTTCCCTTATCAACACCTGTAGCAATATAATCTGTTTGGACCCAAGACATGACCCAAACATGGTGTGAGAAGAAAATCCCAGTAGGCAACCACCAAAGGACCATGCCTAACTGTTAGTGAAAATGTGTAACAGCAGTGTGCAGTAATGAAATATAGTAAACTAGGAAGTACTCAAAAGTAAAAATCCCCACCAGTTCCATTTCCATTTAATTATTATTTAATAATTCAATATAATTGAATTATAAGTTTTTGAGACTCAGCCTCAACTGATGATCTCTCATTCGGTGCCACAACAAAAACCACAACAAGCTATCTAACAAGTAGAAGGTAAAACAATACCAAGCCTGTGCTTTAGCTTGGAAAGTATAACATAAGAAATCACCACAGTGAATATTCAAAGTAAATAGAGTCCTCAGACATGTAAAAACTTACCCTTAGGTAATCAGAATCGAAACCCTCAGGTGATTTCCCTCAGGCATAATGAATATTTCCCCCAGGCTTACAAGATATTTCCCTCTGGCACAGAAGCTACTGCCCACAGGCATAAGAAAAGTTTCCCTCAGGCTTAACAGAACACTACCCTCAGGCTAAACAAAACACTACCCTTAGGCTAAGAAAAAAACTACCCTTATGCGAAGCAAGTAATAAATTTGTTTCCTCTCAAGAAAACCCAAAACATGCTATCTCGGCATACCCTCGGGTAACCTGGCCAAACGACTAAACAAGGAAAATGCACCCACGGGGTGGCCTTGGATCCAAGAAATGATCTCAAATAGCAGTTACACGTATTCAATAAATTACCTATGCAATTCTAGGTATTTAATCAGTAAAGGCCTCAGCCATAAGACACCCCAAACATGGGCACGTAGCATAACGGTACACAAAAACACTCAACAGTTGGAATTAAACACCAGACCACCTACCTCGATCTCCACTGATCGATATACGTGAACAACGCCTCCTGAAACAACCGAGAATGACATAGTTATGGGATAAAAATTCACCCAATAAAACTCAAATAACTTATCCTTAGAAAAGAATTAGAAGAAACGCTCAAGGAGAGGGAAGGGCTTACCCGCGCGGTCCAAACGTGATCGAAGGTAGAAGAAACGGATTCCCAGTGTGCGATCAGGATCTCCTCAAAGGTTCGAACATTTATCCCATAGCTTCCCGGAGTTCTAAGCTTCCTCTGTTGAAAGATGAGGCTACTTCCCGTTTTAAGAAAAAAAACAAACTACACGGCGTGTACTTTCCATTTTTTAACTGTTCCTTTGGCTGCCACTTTCCACCGCCTCACTATTCATTTGTCGACATGATTACACGGCGTTTATTTCTAAATACACAGCGTGTACTATCGCTCTGCTGGAAGCTACTCCCACCGCCTTACTGTTCACCTGCCGACTGAGTACACGGTGTGTAAATACCAAGTACATGACATGTAGTCAGTTTTTACACCCTTCATCACCGACAGGCCGACACGCCCTGTGTACTTATCCCACACGTCCGAAGTACACGACGTGTGGAAATGTACACGGCGTGTACCCACAAAATTTGGGATTAAAACCCATTTTCCTTAT
The DNA here is from genome assembly GCA_963277665.1 of Viscum album. Taxonomy (NCBI): domain Eukaryota; kingdom Viridiplantae; phylum Streptophyta; class Magnoliopsida; order Santalales; family Viscaceae; genus Viscum; species Viscum album. The sequence goes on along the minus strand of OY728156.1, from coordinate 69,348,339 downwards.
TTTCTCAAAAACATTTAAGGAAAGGGGAAAAGAAGAAACCCGTACCTCAAGAATAAGAACCGAGTTCTTACAAACTTTCCCCCTTAAAGAAATTCATCCCCGAATTTCCCTTCCAAGGGTGGTGAAGATAAAGCTAGGAACAACTCTACCCATTGAGCACGTACGTCGGTCTCCCGCTCCCAGGTTTCGTCCTACACTCAGCCATGCTGCCATAGCACCCGTACGAGAGGAAATCACCGGCCTCAGAGAACCTTCGTGCTCCTATCCACGATATGAATTATATGCTCCTCAAAGGTTGCATATATCTAAAGCTCAACCTCCCCTGGCTAAAAGACAAGAGACAAGTCTGAATTATAGCGGCACAACTGAGATACATGGAAGACATTGTGAATGAACCGGTACCTCTGTGGTAACTGCAACTGATAGGCAACCGGCCCGACTCTCTCCAGAATCTAAAATGGCCCCATATACCTCGGTGAAAGTTTACCCTGTCTCCTAATCTTCCTGTGTCTCAACTTCGGTGAAACACGCAAGAAAACCCGATCCTCGATCACAAACTCTAAGGGTCGTCTGCAGCGATCAGCGTAAGATTTCTGATGAGACTGTGCAATAGCCATCTGCTTCTGAATCAACTGGACCTGTTCAGAAGTCTCCTGCACGAGACGTGGTCCCAATAAAGCTGCCTCACCTGCCTCCACCTAGCACAAAGGTGATCGGCATAGACTACCATATAAATCCTCTTAAGGTTCCATCTCAATAGTTTCCTGAAAACTATTATTATAAGAAAACTTGACTAGGGGTATATGATTCTCCCAGGAGCCCCTAAAGTCTAGGATGTATGGACGCAGCATTTCCTCTAGCACCTGTATCATACGCTCTGACTGACCATCGGTCTGAGGGTGGTAAGCTATGCTCAGAAACACCTGTGTACCCAGTTCCCTATGAAAAATCTGTCAGAAATGAGATGTAAAATGGGAGTCCCTATCTGAAATGATAGAACGATGGACCCCATAAAGGCATAAAACCTCTCGGATATACACCTTTCTGAGCTCGTCAACACCGAAGGTCTCCTTGATTGGAAAAAGTGAGCTACCTTCGTGAGTCTGTCTACAACAACCCACACGACATCATTGCCTCAAGGTGACCTCGATAACCCTGTCACGAAGTCCATCGCGACATCGTCCCATTTCCACTCTGGAATGGGTAACTGCTGTAACAGTCCGGCTGGCCTCTGATGCTCCGTCTTCACCTGCTGACAGGTGGAACATCTCGTAACAAAACCAGCTACTTCTCTCTTCATACTCAGCCACTAGTACCAACGTCTCAAGTCACGGTACATCTTGGTAACTCTGGGATGAACTGCCCAAGCTGAAGCATGAAACTCCCGCATCATCTCCCCAAGTATATCCCCTAGAACCCATACTCGTCCATGGAAATGCAATACCTCATCATCACCTATAGTGCATCCAGGAGGAGGGTCCTCACTCACCACTGACTCCCATAGAACTAGGCCTTCTAAATCAAATAGCTGTCTCATCCTCACTCTATCCAGGAGGGTAGAAGTCACAACTAAAGATTAAAGATAGGTTTGTCCCTGACTGTCGTATACCTCCAAATGCATCTCAGAGAACAAATCCATAAGTTTCCACTCACCACTGGCCTCGTGAACCGCCTGTGTCTGAGTCTTCCTTCTCAATGCATCAGAAACTGCATTACCCATACCAAGTGTATAGGCAAGCTCAAAATTGAAGGACTGAAGGTATTTAACCCACCTTCGCTGCCTCAGATTCAAGTCACGCGGAGTGAAGATATACTTGAGGCTTTTGTGGTCGGTGAAAACCACAAAATGCTCTCCCAAGAGATAATGTCTCCAACATCGTAATGCATAAACAACTGCAGCCAACTCGAGGTCATGCGTCGGGTAATTCCTCTCATGTGGCCTCAACTGCCAAGACCCGTATGCAACAACTCGATCGCCCTGAATCAAAACAGCTCCCAGCCCAATACCTGATGCATCACAATAAACTGTATATCTCATTCCCTACTCTGGGAGTATCAGGATTGGTGCTGATGTCATCTTTCCCTTCATCTTTTGGAAGGCTGTCTCACAATATTATGACCAAACGAACTTCACACCCTTCTTAGTCAAACCCGTCAACGACACTACTAAGCGGGAGAAGTCCTGTATAAAATGCCTGTAGTAACCAACCAGCCCAAAGAAATCCATATATCAAACACGTTCTTAGGCTTCTCCCAGGAAACTACTTCTCTCACCTTCTCTGGGTTTATTGCAACTCCTGACTCTGAAATGATATAACCCAGGAAGTGAATCTGGTCCATCCCAAAGTGGCACTTTGAGAGCTTAGCATATAGCTAATTCTCTCTCAGTGTACTCAATACAATCTCAAGATGGGTGGAATGGTCGTGTTGAGTGTGAGAGTACACAAAGATATCATCCACGAATACTACCACAAAAAATCTAGATAAGGATGGAACACACGATTCATCAGATCCATGAAAACTGCTGGCGCGTTCGTGAGTCCGAACGACATAACCAAGTACTCATATAGACCATACCTACTCCTGAAGGCTGTGAGAGGTATATCAGATGGTCTAACGCGCAACTGATGATATCTGAATCTCAAGTCAATCTTCGAGAACACTCGTGCACCTCGAAGTTGATCAAAAAGATCATCAATCATTGGTAAGGGATATCGGTTCTTGACTATCAACTAGTTCAGCTTCCGATAATCCACACAGAGTCTTAGGGTACTGTCCTCCTTCTTCGTAAAAAGCACCGGAGAACCCCAAGAAGAAGTACTGGGTCAGATAAAACCCTTTGACTGTAACTCCTCTAACTGTCTCTTGAGCTCCTGTAACTCAGGTGTAGCCATCCTATTTGGAGGAATGGATACCGGTGCCACTCCTGGCACATAATCAATAGAGAAATCCACCTCACACTCTGGAGGCAGACCTAAAAATTCATCTGGGAATACATCCCTGAAATGATCAACGACTGGAGGGAAGTCCTTCTGCCAAGTACCCTAATCATCTATATATAAACTCGCAATCTGGGCTGTGATTCCACCTCGCTCATGATGCTCTGGTCCAGCTCGACTCGCCTGAACATCCCACTCGCCTTTGTATAGAAACTCTCCGCCCTATGGTGATGTGAAGCTCACCCTATGATGATAGCAGTCCAAAAAGGCTCGAGAGGGAACCAACTAGTCCATCCCGAGAATGACATCATAGCTCTTCATCTTCAATACATAGAGGTCCCAAAGGAAGTGACACCCACCAACCTCAAGGGGAACTCCTTGCACTGACACACACCATCCGTTCTAGTCCCCAATGGAGTGTCTGGCATCATAACATCAGAAGAAGAAGAAGAAACACAGAGCCAAAGGCTCTCCACAACAGGTACAGATACAAAGCTATGTGTAGCACCCGTATTGAAAAGTAATGAAGATAAGACATAAGCTAATAGAATAGTACCTCTGACAGTAGAAGGTCTGGGATCCTGCTCCTATTAGGTATGTTGCACTACATATGCCTGCCCAGTGCCACGACCCTTTGACACAGCCTGACTACCTTGAGCTGCCCCACCCTGCTACCTCTGAGATCCTGGTGTCTGGCTACCACGACCATGACCACCATCTCTTCCTGCACGCCCTGACTTATTCCAGTTTCCTGACTGGTAAGAAGCTGTTAGTCCTACTCCCGCACACGGAGTCTGTACAGAACCCCTCTCACTAGCCATTGGTAAAAACGCCCTGAAAAAGCACTACAGATGACCCATCTTGCCGCAAGCTCAGCATTCAACTGGGTCATGTAGACACTGTAGTCTCTTGTGCCCCTCCTTACCACACTGGTAGCACATGACCTGGCCACCTAAAACATTTTTCTGGCTGGTACTACCACCGTGAGAGAAGTACATCTGTCTCTTCCTCTTAACAGTAGAAATAGTACCAGAAACTGGTGTCGAACTGCCCTGGCCCACACCACTAGCTTCCCGTAGATTCTGCTCGGTAATCAGTTCCTGGTTCACAATAGCATGTACGGTAAGCAACCTGAAAACATTCACCGGTGCGCGTATGTCATATTTAAGACCATCCTTAAAGAGTTTATCCCTCAACGTCTCATCACTCACCATAATAGGTGAAAAACGCTGAAGCTCGGTGAAACGAGCAGAATAATCCATCACCGACATAGCTCCCTGCTGCAGATTCATGAAATCTCAAGATCTATCTTCCCTTAGCATCTCTAGAAACAAGAAGTCATAGAAATATGTCTAAAAATCTTCCCATGACATGTCTCTATGATTCTCTGACTGAGTGGTAACATCCCACCACCTCTTGGTTGAATCACGCAGCATATAAGTCACGAGCTTGATCCTCCGCCCTGGAGGCGTCTCAAGATGCTCGAAAATAGTCTGTAATGAATCCAGTCAAGACTCTGCAACCTGTGGTCTATCATCCCCTAAAAACTTAGGTGGATGTTACTTCTGGAAGATACATGTCAGCTCTTCCATAGATTTGGCAGCCGACGGTGCTCCCTGAAAGGTCTTCATGAACCGCATGAAGCCTTCATGGAACTGCGCATCCGCGCTTGTGTCCGGTATAACAGCTGGCGCCGCATCTGGCTCTGCTGGAGGATCCACTGGTAGCCCATGGCCTACCATCTCTGGAGTATAATCATTGCCGCTCTCCTGGAGAACAACACATGGTCATCTCGGTGGCATGACTCTACAAGGTCAAACACACACCTTAGATCAAGATTATCAAAGACCAAAAAAAGGAGACGGAGAAGGAAAGTTTTCAAAATTTACAAAACTTTACTACACGACATGTATAAAACTACACGGCGTGTTATCGCAATACATTCACATGGACATGTACCCCAGCTTAAACTGGTCGTGTAACACCCCAAACACACAGCGTGCCTTCTAAATACACGACGTGTACCTGAATCCTTCTTCCCTGCCCGAGTCCTTCTACACAGTTAAGACACACGACTCACTTTGAACAAGACTACATGGCGTGTATGGAATCTACACGGCGTGTATGATTTAATTTCCAACTTCCCGTGTCGTTAGTGACATGGACGAATACTCGGCTGACACCACACGATGTGTGACACCCGCCCACGGCATGTACACCACCCCGTTTCCCAAGCCACTTGGCTAAGTCCACACGGTCTCCCACCAGTAAGGACTAAACGACATGTCCCTCAGGTACAAGACATGTTCAAGAAGAGGTAACACCGACCCATGTTTGTTAGATACATGGCTGGGTCCCCAGGCCAAACTACACGGTGTGTTCCAAGGTGGACATGACATGTATGTATCAAGGTCTCCTCTGTCTGTGTTGTTAGTTACATGGGCAGAATCTGGGTAAACACTACATGAAGTGTACATTAGGTACACATCGTTTTTTTCCCAAAACCATTCCCTACCCCGTGTCCCTGCCCACACGGTCTGTGACACGGGAAGAGACTACACGACGTGTACTGAGGGTAAACAACGTGCACTCAAAAATCTTTCAATTATTCCCGAATAGAAGAACACACGACATGTGTCCATAGAACTTCATGGTGTGTATCATGGGTTTTCTGGATAATAAGCCTCAGATACTACTTCGGAACCCAGAAAATACTGAAAAAAAACACCTAAGTGCCAAATTCCAATCCATGAGGGCCCATACTCCCCGCGAATCAAAGTTTGAAATCTTATACATGTTATACACAAGTAAACAAGTCAATGATACAAAAAATTCCAGTCATTGGGGCCCCATACTCCCCAAAAACAAAAGTTTGGTGTCCATATTATCAACAGGCTCACACAAAAATACCCGATCACATAGCTGGTATTTATCAAAGCAGATATCATAACAACATTCTTTTCTAGCACAACAACTATCACAACAACATGCAATTTCTAATGCACCTACATGGCATGGAACTATGCATGGCATGTGATTTCTAGCATGTGCCTAAATGATGCATGAGATGGCATACCCTCATCTCATCGGGTTTCAACTAAATAGAACCCAAGTATAAAATATAAACATCACACCACAAGTGCGTCACCCAATGGTGGAAATCAGATCAACTATAAAGTGCAAAATCAGTAAAAATTACAACATGAGATAAATTGGATTTTCCCTGTACACAGGTTAGCTATTCTCGGGCGAAACTTATTACCAAATACCAATTTCTTCCTATACCTAACTATAGGCTCCAAACATTAAGTCAAAGAAAATAAAATCCTCTAATACCACTTTGTAACGTCCCGGATCCGGGTGCCACACAATGGGTTCCCTGAACCCGGTTGGTCACATGACCTCAAGAGAATTTCCTCAAATGCCAGAGGCTACCGACTAGCAATGAGGACCTAGGTCTGATAGTGGGGAAACTATTCCCTCATTTTTCAAAGTGTAGCACAACGAAAAATATAAACATACCCAAAAGCGGAAGCAGTGACAATATAGAACTAAAATAGAAAATGAAACTATAGTAAAAGATAATCAACAGTCATATATATAATGATGCAACATGCCTCTAATCTCAGAAAGAATCCAAAATAGGATACACTACAATCTAATTTAATACAACACAAGATACAAAGTACAGCAAAACAAAAGAAAGTAGTGCAACAGGAACTCAGTAGCATTGCAAGCCTATGCTCGATCCCATGCTCTCCTACTCCTCTGCAACAATCAAGTACCTGTATAGGGACTCTTGCCCTTATCAACACATGTAGCAATATAATTTGTTTGTACCCAAGACATGACCCAAACAGGGTGTGAGAAACAAATCCCAGTAGGCAACCACTAAAGGCCCGTGCCCAACTGTCAATGAAAATGTGTAATAGAAGTGTGCAGTAATGAAATACAGTAAATTAGGAAGTACTCAAAAGTAAACATTCCTACCAGTTCCATTTACATTTAATTATTATTTAACAATTCAATATAATTGAATTATAAGTTTTCAAGACTCAGCCTCAGCCGACGATCTCTCATTCAGTGCCGAAGCAAAAACCACAACAGACTATCTAACAAGTAGAAGGTAAAAAAATACCAAGCCTATGCTTTATCTTGGCGGGTATAACATAAGAAATCACCACAGTGAATATTCAAAGTAAACAGAGTCCTCAGACAAGCAAAACCTTACCCTCAGGTAATTAGAATCGAAACCCTCAGGTGAATGCCTTCATGCATAATGAATATTTCCATCAAGATTACAAGATATTGCCCTTAGGCACAGAAGCTACTGCCCACAGACATAAGAAAAGTTGCCCTCAGGATAAACAGTACACTGCCCTCAAGCTAAAAAAAAACACTTCCCTCAGGCTAAGAAAAACACTTCCCTCAGGCTTAGTAAGTAATAAATATGTTTCCTCTCAATAAAACCCAAAACATGCTATCTCGACATACCCTCAGGTAACCTGGCCAAATGGCTAAACAAGGGAAACGCACCCACGGGGTGGCCCTGGATCCAAGCAATGATCTCAAACAGCAGTTACACATATTCAATAAATTACCTATGCAATTATAGGTATTTAATCAGTCAAGGCCTCAGCCATACAACACCCCAAACATGGGTGCGTAGCACAATGGTACACAAAAACACTCAACAATTGGAATTAAACACCAGACCACCTAGCTCGATCTCCACTGATCGATATACTTGAATGACGCCTCCTGAAACAACTGAGAACGGTGTAGATCTGGGATAAACGTTCACCCAATAAACTCAAATAACTCCCCCTAGGGAAATAATTAGAATAAACGCTCAAGGAGAGGGAAGGGATTACCCGCGTGGTCCAAACATGATCGACGACTGAAGAAACGGATTCCCGGTGTGCGATCGGGAGCTCCTCCAAGGTTCAGCTGTTTCTCCCGCAGCTTCCCGGTGTTCTAAGATTCCTCTATTGAAAGAGGAGGCTACTTCCCATTTTAAGAAAAAAAAACAAACTACACAACGTGTACTTTCCATTTTTTAACTATTCCTTCAGCGACCACTTTCCACCGCCTCACTGTTCATTTGTCGATATGATTACACGACGTGTATTTCTGAATACACGGCATGTACTGTCTCTCTGCTGGCGGCTGCTCCCACCACCTTATTGTTCACCTGCTGACTGAGTACACAACATGTAAATACCAAGTACATGGCATGTAGTTAGTTTTTACACCCTTCATCACCGACAGGCCGACACGCCATGTGTACTTATACCACACGGCCGAAGTACACGACGTGTGGAAATGTACACGACGTGTACCCACAAAATTTTGGATTTTACCCCATTTTTCTTATTTTCTCAAAAACATTTAAGGAAAAGGGAAAAGAAGAAACCCGTACCTCAAGAATAAGAACCGGGTTATTACAATACCCATGAACTCCGTTGGTGCTCGATCTTCGGTAAGATCTCATTTTGATGTCTTCTACCAAGGATCCTCTAAAGGTTTCTCTCTAATATCTCCTCTCAATTTCTAAGTATTTTGACTAACCATTGGGATTGATTCCTAGTTTTGTGTTAATATAAGAAATAGGTCCCTATGTCAAAATAGTAAAATAAATAAATAAATATATTTATTTTATTAATTTCACTCATGATTGCACTTTACTGAAACAACTGACACTGAAAATAATTTTCTCACACCTAGGGTAAATACCCTACTCTGAACTCAACAACAACCTTATATTTCTAATTTGAGTCACTATTTAAGATTTATTCCATTTTTTCAGGAAAAAAACAAGCGCATGATATTAATTTTTTAAATATTTTCAAAATCAATTTTGAGATTACTAGGCCTCAGAATCTCACATCATCTCAATGAATAGATATGAAAATAATACATATAATATTCTAAAGTAATAAATATAAAAATCATAGTTTTTTATATTATTAAAACCTTAGGTATTTTATCCTAATAATAAAAAACTTACTAAAAAAGATGATGGTATTAAAGACCGCATCGGGATCTCCCACTCCTAGGTGCTCTTCTAAGGTTTTTTCTGATTCCTATAGAAATTAACTAAAGGAATAGATCACCCATGAAATATAATTTTCTATTGATCCTTGATCTTTACTAGGTACTCTGAAAAGGTAAACCCATCCATGATGTTTAGATCACCTCATTCGATAACTTGTAATTGGTCGTGCACGTACCACCTCAACTGCGATACATAGATGATGTAGTGTAATCAGTCCAACTACAGGGGTGGAGGTAAGTTGTATAAAATCTTTCCAAATATACACAATATCTGGAAATAGAAAATGAATATCAGAGATAAATTTCCACTATATCAAAATATCATTAATACACGTCAAGGTGAGACTCTCAGGAACACATGGTCTCCCCCCTAAAACTCTTAAGGCTTTCTTGGTCTGTCCCCATAGGAATTCTGAAAACTCCCGGAATTCCTTATCCACTTTTGGATGATCTTAACATTCTTTATCATATCTTTTACCAACTCTAGTCCCATTATTACTGACTCACATGTATTATTCTATAAAATTGGTGACCAGATGGGTCGCCATAAAAGTCCTAGAATGGTGCAATACTAATGTTGTAATTGTAGTTTTGGTTGTACAAGAACTCCACTAAGGGAAGGTGATCCTCCCAACTATAGCTAAAATCCCACATGAAATCCAACAAACTTTCCTCATGACCTAAATCATACACTCATTTTGGTCATTAGTATGGGTGAAATTTCATGCTCAAATGCAACCGAGTCCCCAAGGCTTTCTATAATCCTCTAAAAAATCAGGACGTGAAGTGAGCATCATGGTTTGAAATGATCACCAAAGGATCTTAATAGATCTAGGCTATATTCTATACATACAAGATTCCAATGATATCTATTGAACTCTTCTATCGAATGGATAATAAGTGGGCCGACTTGGTGAGTCAGTCAATGATCACCCAGATGAAATCATGTTCCCTAGAAATTCATTGTAACCCCATCAGAAGTTTTGTTGATATCATATCCCACATCCACTACAGTAACTAAAATGGTTTAGATAAACCATCTAGAACTTGTTTCTTATCCTTTAATTATTAACAAGTGAGGAAATGAGAGAAGATATCTATAACACAACTCACATGCTTAGCCACTAAATATAAAGTTTGTGTTCATGGAAAATATATTCTGAACATGAGTGTACCACCAATGGTGTTGTATGAAAATCTATCTTCAACTACTCATTCAATGTTACTGGTACCATTTTCTATTCTATGAAAATGATAACTCACTCCCCACCATCATAAAATCCATCAAGATAACGTCTAGTGGATATACTAGTACCAAAGGACTCAAAATTAATATCTCAATGCTAAGATTACCAAAAAATCTATAAAATCAGTGGGTTAAATACCATCAATTGAATATATGAATCACCATCCTTGTCTACTAAGGACAACTACATTGTGGATAAATTCACTAGTTCCTTAGCCAATAACTGAGAACAAGATCTCCTGTTGAGAGCATATTCCACTACTTTACCCTTCCTTGGAGTATAGATAATCTTAGGTTCATAGTCTTAGAGGAAATATATACATAAACTATATCTAAAGTTATAATACTTATCTAAAAAGATATAATTTAGACTTTTATGGTTATAATAGATGATAAATCTCACACCCATCAAGTACTGTCTCCACAACTCTAGGGAAAATACATCTGCTTCTATCTCAAGATTGTGGATCACATAACTATTCTCATCTAGTTATACTGCTTGGACCCATATAAAATCATCTTCTATCTATTAATTAGGTCACAAATAATTCCATATCCTAAGGCATCATAGAAAATTATGTAATAAAAACCATCCTCTGGAAATCTCATGATGTGGGTGCTCATCAATCTCTACCTCAGCTCCTTAAAAATCTGGTGTCACCTTTTTATCCACACCCCTTTTAGGTAAAATATATCAAGGATGATTACACTATGAAGAAATCATATAAAAACCACCAATGAACATCCTAAAGTATCTATCATGATCCTCCTTGGACACCGAGTTCACAAGGATAACATCAATGAAGTCTGCTACAAACCAGCCTAAGAAAGGCTGAAAGATCTAGTTCATGAGTCCCAAAAACACTGATGGATAATTATTCACACCAAAAGTCATCACCAAGTATGTATAATTATTATAGATATATTTTAATTTCATATTTAGTATATTATTATCCCATACTTAGAGCTGGTGATAGGCTAATCTCGGTTTAGTCTTCAAGAACCATCACACCCCTCTCAACTGATTGAAGAGGTCATCAATCCATACCAGTGGATACTTATTATTCATCATCACCTAGTTTAATAAAGATAATTCCACACATAACCTCATTATCTAATTTGTATTATTGGAAATCAATAATGGGGATGCCCAGGGGGAAACACTGGGTCTCACGAATCCATTATCCTATTAGTCCTCCAACTTCACACTCAGTTCATGAATCTCTAAGGGTTCCATCTGATATACTATTGTAGATTTTTGGGTTGTCCTGGGGTTTAAGTCAATGAAAAAATCTAGCTCTCAGTCAGGAGGTATGCCTGGAATGTCCTCAATAAATACATCCTCATACTCTTCCACCACTATAAGGATTTGGTTTTCCATATTATTCACTTCACTAAGAGTCGTTCTAGCTAAATAGTGAGTAATCGGATGCACTCTCCTATGCCTGATCTCATCATTCTCTACCAAATATTATTTTTCACCAAAAAGTAAAACCTCATCACACCACCACATACACACAAAAAAATATACCTAAAATAGTCCATATGGTTATGAACAATGGATAAACAATCCATACTATTATGATTTCATAAGCCCCCATCACTTCTATATAGAGATCCAATACAAATTTCTAACCTCCAAGAATCAGTTCGCACTATCCGCAGAAGTCAACAATTTTAAGTCAACTCCTTAAGAATTATTCAAGAGGAAGGATCGTGCCAATGGGTCAACCAGAATCTCTATTTACTGAACCAGAGAAGTGGAAATAAAGGAATTATTATCAATTATGTATATAAGTACTACAACTAAGGTATAAAATAAAAACATTGTACCTCATATCATCCCTATAACCTCAGGATCATAGGCCTCCAAATATTTTAGTTGGCCTCAACCCTGACCACCAAATCCCTATGCTTAGAATGGTCCATCAGGTGGTTGTGGTGGAAATAGGTGAAAGCTATGACCACCTCATACTTCTCAACCTTTCCCTCTTCCACATCCACCACCCTAAGTACCTCCCTACATTTACCTAAACCTTAACCTCAGTGGTCCTTCAACCATCTACCGATTAGATTTATGATGGGTTGGAAAATACCATAAAATATGTCTCTAACCATCATAGGAGAGACACATCATCTACCTCGGCGGATTTGAGTCATCTTGAGATCCCTACACTACTAATCCTCTTCCATGGGATCATCTCCTAAAGTGGGTGACATGACTAGATCCCTACGACTACCAGTGGCTACCTGCTTCCGATGTCATAGCTCTTGGGTGTCAACTAGTAGAACCCACTATTGGCACCTACTCTACGGGGAATATCTACAACACTAAGGCCCACTCCAACACTACAATATAGGTTAAAAAAAAGATATATCACTGAATCCGTGATAATTCGATGTAAGCCCTACTCAAGGGTCCATTCTCTAAATAATAGATCTTGCACCACATTAATTGAGTATCATGGGAGATTATTAAAACTCTCTGAATACTCCTTCATGGTCACACTACCCTTCCACAATCGAAGAATATTTTTTATGAACACAGATCACAACATGGATGGATAAAACTCCTACATAAAGAGACTCAAAATATAACTAGAAGAGAGTTGTCTCACTGTGTGACTGAGTCACTAGAATCCACCATCACCTAGTGAAGCCCTATAAAAGACTCATTGAAAGGAATTCCATATGATATGTAGGTGTAATAAAAGGAAAAAAATTCAAGTGACTACCTCTAGCTGGTCTTTATCTAGCAGGGGGTATAGCTCAACCTGAAAACCTAGAGGTTGCTACCTCTAGAACTCATACAGTGCACTCTGCCTATGGGAATCATCAGATGAAACTTCTAGAAGTAAATACTACCCAGTGGGTGGGGTTGTAGCTGTTAAACCACTCGTAGACACTATATCTGGTACATGACCCTATACCGAAGCCTTTTCACTTGTAAAATTATCCTCTTGATCACTCAGTGGGATTTTGGTTGGCTATCTTCACGAAGGTATCTTTAAATAGACAACATGTACCAAAATTAAAGAGTATATCTAGGGAGATTACTCAAGAAGTAAATTAAAACCACAAAACCTTCCTATATGATACATGTTCCAATGTTTTCCCTACAACCATGGTCTACATGTACTGAGTCTAAAGGCTGGTAATTAGATTCCCATTGTGCGGATACATTGGTCATTGCATCAACATTGGTGTCCCTGACCTAAAATCTAAACTAAAAAAACTTAATATTATTTCCAAAAAAAACCAAATAAATATCACAGTATCTGGTCTTAATGTAGAATTTACTCCTATGATAGAACTTTTTCATGGCCCGACTCACCGGGTCTAAGCTGCAACTACCCCAAGCCTTCCACCAATAGTCTAGGGACTGGTGACCAGCACTGAACAAGCATATCCAACACATGGGAGGAATTATCATAATGTACTTATATGCACACACATCTCCAAGACCATACAAGGATGAAATAAAAAACAACTAAATCTCATTCATGCATGCGTCTATAAACCAACAATTGAATTATGATAGTAACATACAGAAAGCGATAAAGGGGCCAAACATAAGCCTAAAAAAAACTGAACAGATTCAAACCATCTTAGAACGTGATGAATAATATCAATAAAAACTACCTAGAAAGAACCTTGATATTTATAGATCAATCTATGCTACAGTAGCTCCCTGTCATCCTAGGACACTGTCAAATGGGTCATCATCAGCATAAAACATGGCGCGTGTTGGAAAAGCATATGAAAAGGTGAGTATAATAATACACAATTGGACACCCTAAAAACACTAAACACAAATAATAAATAATATTCAGCTCATAATAATGATATATAAATCAAAGGGATAACATGGAATCACCCAGATAAACTTAGGAAGGACACTGCTTCTTCATGCACTGTTAACCAAACTGTCAGCCATAGGATTCTGCTTGAAGCTTCTAGGCCATGAACATTCTGAGAGAACCCAGACCATGAGATATAATATCATTGATGGAAATCATAAAAAAGGTCATGATCATTGGGACTCACCCAAGATAACTCTATGGTATTTAAATACCTTCATACTCAAATTGGGGATCACACCCTGGACTACTAGGGGTCACCACAAACTGAATCCAGATCAACCCGCTATGTAGGGTATTGTACACCAATGATACCTAAAACTATACTAAAATGGACTACTATATGAAAGATCCACTCATAAAGTATGAAGGTCACACTAATATCACAAACACCACATTGGGTATAAGAATAAATTACAAGGGAGCACACTAGAGTCACTTGGAGGGACACCACAAACTCTCTATTAGACTCATCCTTTAGAGTGGATCACAATACAGAGATGTGGACACAATTATGAACTATAACATTGAGGGTATGGACCATGGGGATACACTTTACCAATAATTTTCTAATACTGAATAATCAAAGGGCTCCAAACACCCGTAATGGTGAAACAAGGTTTGTACTAAGAGTACATGGAAGGTTTAGTAAACACCTGATCTTCCTGTGTGGTTCTACCTTAAAAATTATATAAAACTACATATACATGGAATGAAAATAAGGGTACATGGAGGGTAAAGTTATTCCAAAACACTACCTATTCCATCTGTCAGTGTCCATCTACTACTGTTCATGCCCCTCTACTAAACCATGTACACCTAGTTGTTTCCATGTACACCTGGTTGTGTCTGTGTATCCTAGCCTACCTATTCCCTTGTATACTCTAAAATACATACTGAGCCTCTATCCCCAGTCTCATAGTGTGTGATATTTTTCTTTTCTGTGGAAACCCTAGCCCTACATAGAGGGTACCACATTGTGTTTATCTCTGGATTACACACCGTGTAACCTTGGATTTTCCAAAACCTATGGGTTCTTATCCGATTATCCATCCAAACTTTTAGTTCCATGAATTCAGCCATGAAATATGGTTTTGAGGCTTACCATACCCTTTCGTTGATGATATTAGAGATCCAGTATTCAAATATGATTGTGAATCACCCACACACAACCTCTATAGCCGTGTCATCAAACCAGGATGAATTGGAACGATCAACCATTTTGACCTTCCTTTGATGACACTCAACCATAATTTCACCTTAATTTCACCCTTGATAGTAATACATACTGATAATATCAATCTGTTTCACTGAAGAATGGATGTGTAATGATCGATAACCATGTATATCTTCAAACCGTAGGCAAAAGGAATTTCCTGCGATGATCATGCAACGAAATGAGGGAGAAATCCATAAACCATAAAATTTTAGGAATGAACCTCAACCATTTTTCATTTTATTCCTCAAACCATTATTGATGAATTAAATAAATAAAGAGGAAATCAATAATGAAAAAAATCCACCGTAAATAAATATACCATTGATTTAGAAATAAATTAATATTTTTGGAATATATTTGTGTTTGATCGAGATAAAGGAACATGATTTAATCACAAAAATCAAACATAATACCTAGTTTTTGGACCAATCATTGATGAATAATGGTCATGCATTTTCATCTTCGGTGAGATACATGAACTCTATTAGCACAAAATCCTTGATTTGATCTTGATCCTATTTCGTCTACCAACGATCCTACAATGACTCCTATTAGTCTCTATGTTATGCTCAAAAACCCCAGGGATTGATTCATATCCATGTATTTATAGAGAAAATGGGTCTCTATGTCAATATAATAAAACAAATAAATTTATGTATTTATTTTATTAATTTCAACTTTGACTGCACTTTACCAAATCACCTGATGCCAATAAAGATTATGTCGTTCTAAGGGTGAAGCCCACAATCTAAAATCATTGACAACCTATGATTTCCTATCCGAGTCTCCATTTATTAGTTATTTCACTTTTTTAGGAAAACTATCCATGTGTGATATTAATATTTTTAATAATTTTAAAATATCAATTCTGGGATCACCCCGCCTCAGAATCTCACGCCATCTAAACACTTAGCTCTGAAAATAATCCAAATAAAATTATGAAGTAATACATAAAAAAATAAGAGATGTTACATATATGCATAGTCTCTTCCCAACATTATCTATATATAAAGTATGGTTATTAGTGGATATCACTATTAAAAAGAAAAACCAACAAGGATTATAGAATATCTAGATTATTTGACACATGAAGTACATGAAAGATAAAATTTGACCACTAATGATTCATGAATCAACATTATCATACCCTAGAATCAATTTCATAGACTTATGTGTTTAATAATAGGTTATAATATTCTTAATGAAAGTATATTCCAACCACTGCACCTATGCTAGTGTCCCTGGTCTGATAACCAAACTCAAATCCTCTATAAAACCATTTTCTTAATTTATAATCAAATACCCACTTAAATAAAAACTAAAAAAACTATACCTAGGAAATCTTAACTTTGATACCACTCTGATATGACTCAGTACACTAAGTCCACTTATGAAGCGGTCATATGATGAGAGTGTAACCCCAAGCCTACCTCTAATATGTTAGGGCCTGGTGATTGGCATCAAGTAGACATATCTCACAATATGGGTGGCCTTAGTCAATAAAAAACTACAAAAAATACATTTCCAATACACATGATAACCAAAAAACCAATAGTATTTATAAATGGTCAATGATCTATAAATAATTTATGCATAAGGAAAAAATTACAAGTATATCCCATGAGGTAAATACAAATGAAATAGAACATCTAACAAATCTATGAAATAAAAAGAACCAAGAATCTTATCCATGATGTATGAACACTTGGATCATATACCAGTTGAAAAAGAAACATCCATCTTTATGAATTACCATGATCTATAATGAATCACCAAAAATAATAAAGTGTTATCTCTAAACAAGGAACACCTGCTCCATGTCTTCCTAGACTATCTAAAAACATGTTTTTCATTTTCATAGAAAAAACTCATGTTGGAAAAAATTCCATGAAAGTGTGAGTATAAACATAACTAGTAGGATGCCCCAAAAACCAAAAAGAAAACACAAATCAACATCAACAAAAATCCTTGTAAAATGGGTGACCAAGAGGAAGAAAAGGTTAAAAAATTAAAAAACCAAGTCAACTCAATGATTCTAGTACTAAAGATTATGTGGGAGATAGAAAAGAAAAAATATTATAGACATGCTCTAAAAGATAATTCTCAAAGATGCATGAAAGTTTGTATTCATCACTACTCTGACCTTTGATCCACATGAGAAAACATAAAAACCTAGATTACTAAAGGGATCAAAAATCCTAATAGTGATCACTATTTTTATATCACATTCCAAATTAAAACCTTTGGGTTCTAAGGAATCATAATTTCCATGGAATCCTATATGTATATACTTTCCATAGACAAGACACCACTATAATACATAATAGGGATTCTTCTCATCACCCAAGCATACTCATCAGATGAGGGAGAACCTTACACTACAGTTTATCAATACTACACCATTGATACCATGTCTAAAACTTCCCATGAAAGAAAACCATATAAAATATCTAGAGTATAAGTGTGGGACCTCGCCTCACCAATGGATGAAAAACCAATTAAGGGAGTACAAACCCTGGGTGGAGGACCACACCCCATCTTTGCTCTATGATGGGGGAATACTGACTCCAATGTTATAGGACCACACTTTAGGTGTGTTTTGGGGGATTGGATTACCAAATATATCTGTATATAGGAAATAAGGGACCACTACCTAACATCAATGAACCTATATGGGGAGTACTTACCCTATAAATACTTTTAAAATCGTTTTTCTTGGACACTTTCATCAATCTTATTAAGCTAAATCATAAGTCTACCTATGTCACCTCAAAAATTTCTTTAGATGGATAAATGAACTACAACGTTGGAATATATGTGGAAATACACTACTTATTGGTAATTCAATTTTTCAAAAAAGAAACTTTGATAAAATTATGAATTATTTTCATATCACAGATGAAATACACAATGTTTCTAGTGTTGAAGTTAGTGTCCTAAGACCAACTATTTTTAATTTCATTACATTTATATGTGATGTATTGAATATTATCTTCTTAATTTATATTTTTAATTGATCTATATGAATGTAATGTAATAATGTCTTTGAGTTTTCATCATATTAATAAGGTCATATTAGATCTCTGCTTTGATGAGAACCTTGATATTCTATGATGATATTTTTAAATAATGTTATATGGTTGGATAATGTACTGTGATTTGAAACATAGTACATATAATGTTAGGTGTGGGTAGTTGTAATAATATGGGCCTTATTATCATGATGTTAATACATGGTAATCTCCAAGACTGGAGATTTTGAGAACATACCCACCACTATTAATTATGCATGTTTTGGTGTCATTGGACACTTCTATCTGCAAGAGTGTGCGATGGTTCATAGACTTCAAGATTATTATTAATTCATGTTACAACTCATGTAATTATATGTATTTCATAAACCATGAATATTATAGTTCATGGTGAAATATGATATATTAGTTGCATCATGAGTGACATGTCATTGATGGATAAGTCGATGAAGGATTTATCGCTTCCATATTTATAGAAGATGATTTTTTACACTTTTATTGGTATAGATCCATCACATTAAATTCTATGGTCAGAGTTTACTAATGCATTTATTTCAAATAGTCAAAGAAAGTGGTATCTAGAAAATAGGTTGATGAAAAATTCATGAAACCTTCTTGATGATATATTGGGAAAAGGGGATTATATTACACAATGAGCATTCATATATGGTTTTCATCATTACAAAATTAAGTTCTTTCTCTTGGGTTCTTTGACTCATTGTTAGATAGTAATCTTGAATTTTAGGCAATTAAACATAATTATAATGGGTAAGAATCATAGATGGTCACAAACTAAGTTTTTCTATTAGTATCGATTATGTTCTATTTGAATTTAATTAATAGGATAAATATTTTTCTCAAGACTGAGGAAAAGTTTTATTCACCTTTTATTAAGAACATGAAATAAATAAATATTCATTCACCATCATGTGAATTAAAATTTATTTATTTATTTTAATAAAAATTTAATAAATATTTATTCTTCAGTATGTGAATTAAATATTTATTTAGGTATTCAATAAATAAAGAGGAGTTCTAATGGACCAAGATTGCATCTGGTGATAAATAATTATTTATAATATGACAAATATTATTTATCAATTTTCACAAGATGGTGTGCACCACAAAATAATAATGATATTATTTTTAAGTTCCATGGGGTTTCATTAAAGGGTAAATATTATTTAATGGCCGACATACAATTAAATTAAAATGTTATTATAAAACCAAGATCTATATATAGAAAATTATGTATATGGTGTATGGAATCCTAAATAAATCAAAAATTGAGAATACAGAATTGTTGTGCATAATTAATTCTTTCTTGACTCCTCCTTTCTCTCTTCCTCTCATGAATGATGACACAAGAGAAATTTCATCAAGACCGAAGAATGGGCGTTCAATAAAAAAATGAAATACATTTTATTCTCTACACCAACACCCAAATATCAAGTGTTGTTTCATGAAGATCATTTGATCATGTATACATCACCACTACAGTAATTCTACCATTGGATCCTCATAAACACAAAAAAGGTAATTCACAGGGGTCTTTTCAGAGGATCAACATCGTATATGAAGAAATATAACTTATTCAAGTTAATTTGATTCTTCAAATCTAAATAGATTAATTATAAATTTAACATGAAAGATCCTCTATTGGGGTTATATGAAATTGAAATTAATAGAAATTTTAATTATCATATCTCCCACCGTGTGCTTCCACTGTGCCTAGAACCTACAACAGGTATAAGAGCGAGTAAGTTTATATTTATAAATATTTATTTGATTTTTTATTTATATGAAATTGTGGTTAGATATTCATTTCATGTTATTCATTATTCAATATAATTTTAATTAACATGCTTCAGAATATTAATCATTTTTGTTTAGAATTTCATTTTCTTAAAGTTATAAGAACATATTAACAATGTTTGGAGATTCCATTAAAAATAACCAAATTTTTGCTGTCAAGATAGTGTTACAAGGTGTGTACATGGAAGTAAACATAATGTAACTTAGTGCACTAAATATGGATGTGACAAGGGATACAAAAAATTCCATGTAGTGACTACATGTGGTGTTAGTTACATGGTGACTAGACAACCTAGAACACAGTTTTTGTATTACACATCGTGTATCTATGTGTACATTATGTAGTCTACACGAGTTAGTGGTGAAACCCATGCAATATGTGTGGTAATTATACATGGTCAAAACTGAATAAAATTGAAAACCTGGAGCATTTATGATAATAACAACATGTATAAAGTGTACACAACATGTAGTTCATCAAATCCTGCATTCAAATAACATTTCAAGACACTCAATTAGAAGCTAGACACTTGGATCGAAGAGATACATGGCGTTTAGCTAGCCTAGACACATCATGTATTCTACCAAGACACACGATGAAGGCCAAGGTGTAAATATTGATAAAATGGAAATAATATACATGTCATGCATATGAAATGCACATTTGGTTTATTCTGATTGAGTTTCATGCTACAGACCCAGGCATGTGACTCAGATACATGAAAACCAAGATACACGGTGCGTAGCTAGATGTACACAGAGTGTAGTATCAAATTAAATGAATGGATTAAATGTTACATAAAATTTGAAAATTATAGCATTAAAACCTTATTTTACTAATTAGAAAAACATTTTGTGTTTTAAAATTTAATGGAATTTTTAAATAATTTCAAATTTTCAATTAATTTATTATAATACATATGTTGGTAACAGTTCTTCTCTTTATTTTTCACGAATTACATAATTTATTGGTATCTCCAAATTAAGATTAGATGATTATTAAGATGAAATGGAATTAATTAATTAATTAAATCACATTTATATTAATAATAAATAATGAATAAAGAAATGAATATTATCTAGTTACTTTTTCATATTAATTGCATGTATGACCGATCATGAGCTTGAATAATACCTATGTATTTTTTAATTTATATATTTTAATTTATTTCATAAGTTTTCAATTATATAATATTAAATTAAATTATAGCACGTGATTAATCTCTCACAACATTATTATGTGTAACCTATGTGTCTAAGGATATTTATTTAATCCCCTTTACCAAATATTTTGGTTCCTTTCACCTGTGTGTGAGTAATAAATACCTGTAATTAATGGAGCATCCCTATGCATGTAGATCCAGTTCAAGATAGAACCATGATGATTCTAAAATATTGATACAAATTTATACTGGTGGAATGTTATAACTCATGCCAATATCAGTTGATTGAGTTATTCCCCTAGGTCATAGGTTCATTTAATTTCCACTCATTAAATCAACTGTTAGTTAAGATCATGATTGTGTCATTTAATTTATTTATTTTTTATCTATGTATTATTTATTTTATGTATACAAGACCACAGTGACATAAATATATGAGTTAATATGCAAAGATAAAATTTAAATTAATGTATTATGCATAACTATTTTATCCAACCTCGTTAATGAAGTATGTAAAATCTATTTCATATTAAAAATACACGTAAATGATAAAACAAGATAAAATTAATGAAAAATAAATTAAAATACCTCAACCTAATATTAAGTTAGACCAAGCCTTCCATTACTTAATTCGGAATAAAACCATATATTATGTATAATATATGAACAAATTATGGGCACTTACTTTTATAGGGGATTTATCATGAAGTTTTTGGGCTGACTTAACCAAACATGTATTTAGTTTAATATCCAAAGTCAGTTCTGTAAAAAATTTTAGACAAGTATTTAGGAAATCCTATTTAGGATTTTAGGATAGGGGAATCCAATCAATAGATCAAGTAGCTGCATGTTCATAGTTGGAAAGACTGCCTAACTAATTACTTTTTTATGGTTATCATGGACAAAGTCTATATTATTAAGAAATTTAATGTGTATCCTTTCCAATATAATTTTAAAGAAACTATCAATTCCGAGTTTAATAGTGAGGGCCATTGAGACTAGATAAAATAGTGGGAGATTTAATAAAAAAAATTAATTTTTTATATCTTACTTAATTTGTAATCAATAAAAGTACTAATAATATGTAATTTTTAATTGTAGAATAAAATGAAAAGGTAACCATACACACTATCCCTGTGATCAATATTTGAGAAAGACAACATTTAAATTGGATGTAACTTCCAAGAGTGGTTTAGATGCATTCAGGTTGTTCTATGCCATGAACATAAATTTTATGTGCTAGAATCCTAAATTCTTGATCCTCCTACTAAGGAGTAAAGTGATGAAGATTTATTTGTCTATAAAAAACATTTGAATGACACATTCCATTTTCAATGGTTGATGATTTAGACTATGTCTACTAAACTCATGAATTCTCAAGAAAACATGGATGTGCATAAAATACTTTAGAACCTCCTTGGTCTTTACTAAGAGACATATAGACATGAACATTTTGATATATCCAAGGATATATTTCAAATAAAAAATGGATAGGGTTCCTTAGATGGACCTCACATAGTCAAGATCATTGGCTACACTGAGTGACTAGAGGTTGTAGGGTTTAAAATCCATAAAGAATTGGTCCCCAATCTTTTTCTAGAATCACTCCCTTAGAGATTCTTTATCTTTATTGTAAATTTTAACATGAAAAACACTGAGAATTATTTTCAAGATCTTCTTAATCTTCTTTTCTAAGTAGAAAGGGATACAAAGAATGAAAATTCTTTCATCCTTATGGTGGATAAATGTAAATAGAATGTAAATATATTTTAGCCAAAAGATTCTACATTCCCTTCTAAGAAGAGTAAAATCAAGGAATAATAAAGGGAATAAGATAATATATATTTTTCATATGGAAAGAAGTGCCACTGGAATAAAAAATTCACCTAGATAAAGAAGCAAAGGTAATCTTTAGGTGTATTTGTTATCGAGTGAAATTTATCTATTTCTACAAACTGGTTATTAGATATAGATTTTGGGTCTTACATAAGTATTCAAATATAGGAACCAAGTATATTAAGAAATATTGACCAAGGGGAGATAGATATTAGAGAATCAAATAGATATAAAATTTATGTTGTATCTATTAGATAACACCACCTCCCATTGAAAATCAAAATGGAATTGGTTTTAAGGTGTTTTTATTACATGCCTTCAGTTACAAAGAAATTATTTCTATATCCAAAATTCTTATAGATGGGGTTTTTTTAAATTTTGGGATTAATGGTTATTATTTTATAAAGTTAGAATTTGGTATGGTAATTCACATTTAAATATATGTATTTATGTGTTAGATTATAAAATCTAAGTAATAAAAATTGATAACAATGTTACTTCATATAACTTATACCACATCCAACTTTGGAATCACCAGATAGTTCATGTAAATGGAAAAAGATTGACTAAATTACATCATGATAGATATTTAAATTATTTTTAAGTAAAACTACTTAGTGTTTTTCATGAATGTTTATAGGAAAAAATATACAAATAACAATTTAGTGTGAAAGTTAAAGGGATAAAGTGCTTCATAAATTAATTCATACCGATGTGTGTGAACCTTTTCTTGTTGGGAAAATGAGTGGATAATAAAATGTAATAAGTTTTACAAATGATTTTAGTAGATATGGATATGACTACTTAATGAGGTATAAGTTAGACTCTTTTAATAAATTGAATAAATACAAGAATGATGTTGAGAACTATCTTGGTAAGAATATTAAGAAACTCCACTCAGACTATAGTTGAGTATATCTTAATCAAGAGTTAATTGAATATTTATAGGTGTCTAAAATATTGTCTCAACTCACATATCCTTATGTGACTTAGTGGAACTGTGTATGAAAAAGGAGGAACCATAATTTTATGGACATGGTGAGATCAAAGACAATTCATATGAGTATTCCATTATCCTTTTAGGGATAAAATTTAAAAATATAATAATATATACTAAACTGACTTCCAACTTAATCAATATACGGTATACCATAAAAATTATGGAATGGAAAGAAACCTGTGTTGTATTAATTACATTTTTGGGGTTGTGAAGTATTTTTTATGTCATATTCAGGTAATATTCTTTCACCCCAAGGCACAGTATATCTTTATAGTATATCCCAATGAAACAAATGGATACTACATATAAAATCCTTTAGGAAAAAATGTTGTAGTTGACAAAAGTCCCAATTTTTTTGATGTCAATATTATTTCTAAAATAAATAGTGGGATCGAGATAGAATTAGTTGAAATAAAATCTCATGATATACAATATTTGTAACAAGAAAAAATTCCAAAAATCCCCATGGAATAATAAATCATTTAAGAGACACAATTATAATGTAGGAGTAATAGAGAGGTTAAAAAAAATGGTATGGTTTTCTAATCACTGAGGGTAGTGACTCATTACTAGTTGATAAAAATGATTCTCTAACCTATAAGTAAGTAGTAAGTGAAATATTTTTTTCCAAGTGGAAAGAGGCCATTAAGTCTTAAATGGATTCCATGTACCAAAAATAATTAAAGATTTTGGTAGACCCTCCAATAGATGTAATGTTCATTGATTGAAAATAGGTATTGAAGATGAAACCGGAAATGGAAGGACAAGTAATTAACTATAAGTCACGATTGGTTTCAAAAGGGTTTAAATAGAATCAAGGAATTGACTATGATGAATACTTTTCACAAGTTGAAAAATTGAAATCCATCAGAATTATACTTTCCATTTCACCTTTCCATTATTAGGAGATTTGGAAAATGGATGTAAAAATATCCTCCCTTAATAGGAACATTAAAGAAGATGCCAATATGACACAAATTTAAGGGTTTATGACTCCAAAGGATTCTAATAAGGTATACAAGTTGAAAAAAAATCCATTTATGGATTAAATAAATAATCTAGGTCATGTATCATTTTATATTATGAGTGCATAATAGAATTCTATTTCATAAAGAATGAATGTGAGTTGTGTGTATATAAATGGTTCAGTGGTGCTAAAATAATTTTCTTAATAATATATATTGATGAGATATTACTCATTGGTAAAAAAATACCAGTCTCATAGTCTGTTAAGGCATGGTTGAATAAATTATTCTCTATGATGGACTTAGGTGAGGTTGCATATATTTTTAGGATCAAGATTCATCATAGTAGATCAAAGAAGTTTCTAGACCTAAGTTAGAGTACATAAATTGAATGAATACTAAATATTTTCAGTATGAAACAATACAAAAGGGGATTGTTTCTAATGTCACATAGTATTCATATTTCTAGTAAAATGTGTACTCAGACACATTAGGAAAGAAACAGAATGGAAAGGATTCTATATGCATATGTGATTGGATAATTCATGCATGATATGATATGTACTAGGATATATGTATCCTATACATTAAGTGCGTTGGGAATATATCAATCTGATCCTGGTGATCTCCATTGGATAGAAGTCAATACTATCCATAAGTATCTAAGGTGTACTAAGGTTATGGTCCTAGTTTATGGAAGAGATGAAGAACTAGTCATTAGATTATAAGAAGATCCTATTTTTTAAACTTATCAATATGGATGAAGTCAATGAATGGGAAAAATATTTACTTTTAATATATTTTCTGTGAGCTGGAAGAGATCAGAGAAGGTTTTGGTCATAGATTCTATAACAGAGTGTGAATATATTTTCACTTCTAAGGAAGCTAAAGAAGTAGTATGGATGTGATTTTTTTCTAAGATCATGTTGTTGTACCTATTAGTAATGATCCAATCAAAATCTATTGTGATAATACTATAGGTATGGATCTTACAAAAGATCTAAGGTCACATCCGTATACAAAAAAAACACACAAGAAGTAACATCTCTTGAGAGATTTTTCTCATAGAAGTTAAGTCTCATTGAGTAGTATTTCCATGGATGTCAACATGGAAGAAAAATTTAATAAATCCTCAAATCAGTAGAAAATTACTCTCTTGTGAGGTCTAGTGGACTAAAAGTCATAAGAAATTGGATCCAGTCTGAGTGAGATTTTGTGGGAGTTTGTGTCCTAGGACCAACTATTTTTAGTTTGATTACATGTATAATGATTATATTGAATATTTACTTTTTATTATATATTTTTCATTGTTATGCATTACTTTAATGATATAATTTCAAAGAGTATTTATCAAATTGATAAGGTTATAGAATATTTATTCTATAATTATAACCTTGATGTGTTATGATTCTATTATTAAAAAATGTTTTGTGGTCAGATAATATAATATTATGGTACACATAGTACATAGATTATCATGTATGAGTAATCATAAACAAATGATTCTTATTCTAATGATTTTATCACTTGGTAATCTACAAGATGGGAGATTAAGAGAACAGACTCACCAATAGTAATTCCACATGTTTTGGTTTCATCATATATTCCTATCTATGAGCATGTGTGGTGGTCCTTATACATTATGATTATTATTAATGCATGTTACAACTCATTTACTTAAATATATTTTGTAAATCGTGATGATAATAGTTCATGGTGATGTTGGATATGTTGGGAACATCATGAGTGACATGTCATTAATGGATGTGTTGAGGATGGACTTATCACTTCCATTTTTATGGAAGCTGATATCTCAGCCCTTGGATTTGAATAGAACCGTATCATTAAATTTTGATGGTGTAACGATGTGTTTATTTCAGATAATCAAAGAAAGGTGTATCGAGTAAATATTTTGATGACACTGTCATTAAACCTAATTGATGATATATTATGAAAAAGGGATTATATTACACAGTGATCATTCATATGTGGTTATCATCATTGTGATGTTAAGTTTATTCTCTTGAGATACTTGACCCTTTACAAGACAATAATCTTGGAATTTAGGAAATCCCACATAATGACAATATGAAATAATCATAGTGGGACACACACTATGCGTTTTTGTTGATAAAAATTAAAATATATTTTAATTTAATTGATGGAATAAATATTATTCCCAAGACTGAGAATAATTTTACTCAAGTTTTATTGATCACATAAATTAAATAAATATTTATTCACTGGTATATGAATAAATATATAATTATTTATTGTATTGAATATTTAATGTATATTTATTCTTTAGTATGTGAATGAAATATTTATTTAAGAATAAAATATTTATTGTGGGTTTCAATTAATATCATAGAGTTTGAATGAACCAAGACCACATCCGGTGATAATAATTATTTAAAATCTGGTAAATATTATTTATCAATTTGCGCAAGTTATAGCACACCTCAAAAAAATAATTATATTATTTTATTGTTTCATGGGGTTTCATTAAAGGTTAAATATTATCATATGATGAAATATAATTAAATTATTATTTTAACTCAAACCTTTTCTCTATAAATATAGGTTTATGTCTATTGTGTATGTAATACCAAATCGATTCAAAATCGAGAGTAAAGAATTATTATGCACAAAAAATTCTCTATTGAATCCTCCTTTATCTCTTACTATCAAGAACAATAACCCAAGAGACATTTCTTCAATATTAAAGAATGGGAGATCAAGAATGAACAATGGAAGACATTTTATTCTCTACACTATCACCCTGAGATCGATTGTGTAACGCCCCAACCACAAAAGCCCAGAGTCAGTGCATTACTTTATTATATTGGAATGATATCAATGAATTAGGTCTCAAAGTAATGATAGGTTTAGTATTCTTGAAGAAATTGGATACATACATGGAAGTCATTTTACATTGGGAGAAGAAAACATTATATAATTCATAACAAAATCAAACAAATTGCATTCTTGAAAAGTCAAAAAATAACATCTTCTTCATAACCTGGGGAAGGAAAATAAATAAAAGGGGTGAGATCAAATGCTCAGTAAGGGTTACATATAATAGAAACATGAAACAATAATAACTGAATCATAATTAATTAGACATAATCATTATGTCATGGTGAATAATTGAAAAACACACACCATCAATAAATTGAGAATGAAAGTGAATCCATAGATTTTGTCATAGTGAAAACCTTATGGATAGTAATAACTAAATAATTAATAAATAGATTGCTTATTATTTATTATTCATGTATATAGAACATGAACCATCATACCGATGAGACAGTTTAAGTCTGTGGGTGAAAACCCATCTGATTTTTGGAAACAAACTCAAAGGGTTTGTCGCCAACTAGTTTTTCTCATTAGACCTGTCGATGAATCAAGGGGCTATAGAGGGTCCCACCCCTCACTTCAATTCCAAGGATTTATTTATACAAAATGGGGGAACATAATGGACATATAAATTCATATTAAAAATAAAATATGAAAATTAAATAACATTCCCCAATCATTAAACATAAACACTAACCATTCAGAGTAATATGGTGAATGGTATCAAGATAGCACATCAAAAGTCAAACATAATATAAAAACTTTAAAAACATATTGTAGATGATATTGTAAGATATAAAACTAAATTTAGTAAAAGTTTCAACAAAGGATTTTGACATAGATGAAGATACTTTTGAATGATACCATTGAAAAATTCTTGAGGAAATAATCCTTAAACATTCCAAAGTGTTCCATACCACCTTGAAACATTCAAATAATAATACATTAGAATATAATAAGAATAAAGATACTATTGATATGAAATAAAAATGGAATTAAATACACCACATTAAAGGAATAAGTTATGAACAAGTCATATATCTCATAAAAGTTAAAGTGTGACGAGAAAAATCCATTTTATTTTGGAAAGAAGAGTTCTTTTGGAAAATAATTTGTATTTTTCATAAAATCAGATTTTTAAACATGTATATCCTAGAAAAGAAAATTTAAAATCATTGAAATTATATTTGAGGAATAAAGTTTCTCTCTATGAAGTGAAATCATGTAAAAAGAATTTTTAAAGAAAGTTCAGAAATAAAATATTTTAGTGTGGTTTTAGGAAAATATTAAAGAGATTTTAAAGCGAAAAGGAATTTTTTATTTCACAAAACCAAAAATGAATCAATATAGGATTTAATTATAAATTTTTTATTTTAAAAAAATAATAATTCCATAAAATAGATTACATATTTCAATTGAAAATAAGTAAGAATTCGAGAAGTTCTCTTGAAATGGGGCTGTTTATTGGGAAGAATTTTTGAAAGATCATTTTGAAACATATAAATACCCATAAAATAAAGAAATAATATTATTTATACAAATATATAGAAAATTTAAATAGAATTTATGAGGATTAAATAAGAATAAATAATAATTTAATTGAGATAAGTAGAGAATAAGAGTGACCTGAATGAAAATGAAGGTTTGGGTAGAAAACCCTTACCTTAAGTCTGATGTTGTTCTTCACTTGATCTAAGTGTCTTGGATAACTAAATTAAATAGATTAATTAATTTTTCTAGAACATTTTATTTATGTAATTGATTTAGTATAGCCTTATCAAGTTTATTCATGGCTTTCTTGATAGGTTTAAGAGATTCAATTTTATTGTTTGGGAGCATTTTCTTCCTTGGTATTCATGACCAGTTTACTTATATACATGAATGGAGAATCATGTTAAATGAGGTTGGTTGTAAAAAATTAAAGTTAAATATTATTAGTGAACATACATAAGGTTAACTGGTTTTAAATTTCATTTGGTTACTTGGAGTGAAGATGAATCATTATATAAATTATTTAATGATAACCGTTTGGGTTAATTAGTGGTTTTTTAACACAACGAACTCATTTTTATTTATATATAGAAAAATGTGAGAAATAATACATATATTATAGTCTTTTTCAACCATAATAATGGTTTCATGACCATAATTTAAGACGGTAATAGAAATTGAAAACCCATCGTCATTGAATGTGGTAAATTAGCACATATCAGATGGTGTTTTTTACTATTAGCATAAAATAAGTGTAAATGAGAGATGATAATAAATTATTACATAATAATAAAAAAATTAAAATACATTTAAGGTACTAGAGTTTTCGTAAAATTTGGGTGAGTATAGGAGAGGATAGAAAAGAAAACAATGGAACTTGAAAAGAAAGTAAAATAATTGAAAAGAGGAATTTACCTCTTGAATTAATCTTCTTTGAGAGCCTCTTTAGTGGAGAGGATTTGGTATTTTTATGAGACTAAGGTATTATGGACGTGGGGAAGATGATTGGGAGGAGATTTGGGAAGAATTTAGACAAGGAACAAGTCTGCAGAAGAGTGAAGAGAAGAGGTAAGGAGGGTTGGTATTTATAGTGGATGAGAGGAGGGGTTTCTCATTATTTTAATCATTTGTTTAATATTTTTGACCAAGACTATGAATAGTATTTATTCATGGGACCAAAAATAGTAATAAGTGCATGGGAGTTCAAAACAAGTGTTTCTACATCATCCTTACATCACCCATGACTCAATAAACCTTGTATTTAGCATTTTATCATAAATTATCGTATTTTACTATTGATTAAAAATTCATGTATTTTAGAAAAATCCCAAAAATTTACCATAACCATTTTTCAATGCGTAGAATCCAAAAATAAAATAATTTTTTTGAAAATAATTTTCTAAATATGATAAATTTAATTTTTAATGAAAATAACCATCTAATAAAAAAAATACCAATTTTAAAATTACAACCAATTTTATGACACTGAAAAATTAACTAAGGTCTCATTAAATTATCCTATAATAATAAGTAAATAAAATATTTATTTATGAATATATTTTATGAAAATTAATTATCTTTTAAATTATTTTATGAATTATAATATTGGAATTAAATATTTATTACTCACAAAATACCAACACTTAATTAAAAATATTCACCTTCATTTATAAGGTAACTAAATTTTATTTATACACTCATGGGTGAGGTTACAATTAATTTAGCTGATTTATTATTCATAAGGTTCATATTTA
Organism: Viscum album; assembly: GCA_963277665.1. Lineage (NCBI taxonomy): Eukaryota > Viridiplantae > Streptophyta > Magnoliopsida > Santalales > Viscaceae > Viscum > Viscum album. The sequence continues at coordinate 69,317,103 of OY728156.1, read as the reverse complement.
TATTCATAAGGGTAGGTTAATATTTAGAAGGGTATGTTACTATTCATCAAAAATTAAGTTGATCCTATCAGACTCTAAATATCATACTGATCGCAAATGTGTATTCTAGATTTTTGAAATTCAAATCACAGAAGTGGGAAAATTATGTTTTTTTGGCTTGGTTATAAGAAAGTGTTAATTTTTAAAGAATCAGTGTTTCATGCAATAAATATTAAATTTATTTGTAAATTTTTTGGGTGCTATAGATTGAAATTTCTCAGAGATCATTGGAGCATGTGTGGATCAATTCTAGAGGAATTGTACCGTTGGTTACTTATAAGAAGACTGAAGGAAATTAGAAAGGGTATTATGGGATGATCAACATTGAATATGAAGAAAATAACTTTATACCAGGTAATTTACTTCAATCAATAAAAATTAAATTAATTATAAACATTACATTAAATATACTCTCTAGGGGTTTTGGTCAATTGAAATTAAAATAAATATTAATTATGATATCTCCCACCACACACTTACACTATTCCCAAAACCTATATAGAGACCAGATGTATTTTCCATGAGTTGGTATTAGTTTTTTCATATTGTTAATGAATATTATATCTCAAAAATATGGGTCACAATGTCGTAGTAGTTTCATCAATCTGTTGTGTCTGTGTAATTTTACAAACAAAACAATGTTTAATATACTTAATTATATTATTATAAAATAATTACATTATGTAGAGAGTGGAGGAGATAACCTCATGTGTCCCTTTGGTCACACCTTCCCCTCCCTCTATCAACACCTCTCTTATTCAATAATACCATTTATTATTTATTTCATTTCTTTTTTAGTTTTTCCTTCCATGCCTTACCTCAATTTGTTTATTGTTTATATTATTCTTTATTATGAACTAGAACCTTCTACCTAGTGAAAATGTGTGTCTTCCCTCTTATATATGTATGGAACTTCCAACTGCTTCACTTCCCACAATCACTACTTCATGTATCCAACCTCACCATTGACAACCTTCATAGTGATTGTCGAACCATCCTCCGATACTCACACTGCTACTGTCGGGAACCACAACCTCATCATGTGGAGATCGCTCATCGCTACCTTATTGAGCCCTATCTTTGGAAAGCTCAATATATCTCTCATCGATAGAAATAGAATCACTGAATTTTTCTAGGGTTGGCTACTTATCATCACACTTAAGAGGTGAAATATATAAGAAGTATATAGAGAAAAGAGAGTAGAATAATGTGGAGATAATTAGTTCTCTCCCTTCCTCCATCTCTAACAGATTCTCTCCATGAAACCTTCACCATGAAAATTTTCTCATGAATTCCCTCTAAAATATATCATATATTTGCATCTAACCAAATATTTTTTAAATAGGTTTATATTGAGGTAATATTAGGTCGATAAATTATTCGAAAAAATTAATTTATTATTTAATTTATTCCCATAACATAACTCATGGCTGCAAACTATCATGAGTCCCAATTCAAAGGGAACATACAATGTTATTAGGTTTAATCCTGTATTCAAAATTTAAATGTGATCCCATTTTTTCCAACTATGACCCTAATAATGAGATATAATAATTTCATTAAAAATTAATGTGTGCAAACCAAAATGAATATAATATTTTTATTATATCATTATCGATGTACCACAACACATTCACATTCACTGTGACATAGAGATTTGATATAACATTAGATATATAAAATTGATCAATTTTTTTATGAAAGAATTGGGTTAGATCACATGAAAAATAATATTTTTCTTACCCAAGTATTATAAAAACAATTTCATTATTTATAATTCTATGCTAATGAAATTGAATTCAACATAGTATGAGATAAAGGCATGAAAATTAGAAAATATTCCCTACCTAATAGTGTAAATTTTAATTCTTGAAATAATAATCGTCATTTATGAATGAATCTATTTACATTTCCATGTCACCTTATTGGTTCAGTGTTGATCCCAACCTCCCCTCTAAAAATATTTTTATCTCTCTAGGTTTCTTCCACTGTTATCTGCAACTAAACCTATATAGAGGAAAAAATATGAATTTATAACTTATATATATTATTGAGTAATTTTATTAATACTATAAAATTATTCAATAATAGGGCCTAGATGTAACATCTCGAGTTTTTAAAATTAAATACTATGTTCGATAACATATAAGATACACCACATCATGCTTAAACAAACAATTAAATATTACTATTTAAATGTGACCTTTATAATAGTAGAATTGGTGGGAATGAATATGAATAATTGATTTAGGAAATAAATATAAATATCCAAATAAATATTAATTTTTTAATTTATTATAAAATAATTACACAATTTTTAGTGAATTGATTTTATTTTTTTGAAAAAAATATGTTTTCTTCAAAAATGAATTTTTATTACTTTTTATGTACAAAGAATATAAGTAATTTTTTTTTGATATTTTTTAAAATTTATTTTATAAAATTAACTTCATTATTTAAGTTTTCATATCCAAATTATCTTATGGTAAAATTTTTATAATTTTCGGAAAATTTTGATTTTTCAACAAATAGGTGAAAATCTTGGTTTTTATTAAAAACTATGTTTTATTTACAAGGGAAAACCATGATTTGTTTTTTTAAATTATAATTAGATAACTATGAATTATTTTAATCTTTTAATGTGTTTTAATCTATTTTATATAATAATTTAGTATAGAAATATTTTATATTTAAAAATAACATTTTTCCAAAAAAACTGTCATTCGTTGTGTTTTACCGATTCAATATTAAATTAAATGATTATACTTTAGTGTTTTAAATTTTTAAAAATGGATTAAATATCTGGAACCATTAGGCTTAAATTTATTAAATGTGAAAATTTTATTTTTTTCAATATTAATTGTAAACTTAGTAAAATTTATTACCACGGTAAAGGGTAAATAGGGTAATTAAGGGTAAAAAAATAATAAAGACTAGAAAATGACCCTCAAACTTACCCAAATTTTATTTTATGAGTTATATTTTAGCATTATAATACATTTATCTAAATTATAACCATTTTATGAAACTTTGATGAGACTAGGACATTTATAATATTTTATTTAACGTAAAGTCAAAGATGTCATACTAACATTTTTAACAACTATATCATTATTAATATAGGTTTTTTAGAATATATCTTTAAATATAAATATTCATTTCAAATATAAAATATTTATATACATCATGGTAATATATTTATTATTTTTAGACGTTATATATTTGTATTAAATGCAGACATAACACACATGGAGTAATTATTTAATTACTGAAAATATCAAATAAATGTTATTAAAAATATAAAAATAAATGAAATTTGATATATTTAAAGTGATAAATAAATTTTATACATTAACTTGATGTGTTAGGAATATAATATAATATTTTATTTTAATTATATAAGTTATCTCAGTATTTGTAAAATTCAATGAAATGAATAGTGTCAAAATTTACATTAATGATATGTTAAAATAAATGATATTTTATTAAATGATATAAAATTCATAAAAATTAAATATTTGGAAAATAAATTAAAATAAGGTTTAAAATTTCATCCATGATCCATTTATGGGTATTTTTTAATTTTATATTAACTATATTATCCCTCAATATAGAAAAAATCAATGTTGGCATGGTAAGAATTAAAAGGGTTAAAACCAAAAGATAAGGATTAAAAATATAGTCCAAATATTCATAATTTTCAATAGATGAATTTATTTATTCCAAAAATAATCCTAAATTAGAAACAAATCTTTTTTTATCCATTTTGAATTGAAAATTAATTTATATTAAGTTTATATTTTGAGAAATTCCAAGAGTGTCCCTCCCCTCTCCTATTGAAGGGAACCCCTTATTATTTTCTAATAACATTGAAAGAACTTTTTAGATAATAAAATATCTAAAAAAATACCTCAATATAATATATTTAAATATTTTATAGTTATTGATATAGGCATAACCCAACTGTTATTGGACTTAATGTTTTAAGAAATGGAGAGTGTCTAAAGAAGAGGTATCATTTTTAATTAGGTGTTTCTGTTTTTTTTCTTCTTCCATATCCTTCAAATATTCTTAAACCATGGTAAAATAATAAATCCAGTATAATACATATACTTATATTTTATTATTTTAATTTAATAATCCATATTCATCTCCTCTTCTATCAAATGGGAAAATAATTAATCGTTTATGTGTATGGAGGACCCCCGTCTCATGAACCGATGAAATTCGTTTTCCATCACCGCATCTCAAGACTAGTTTAATGATAGAATTAATTATTATGTATGATATTAAGGAAATATTTATAATTATTAAAATCTAATATATCATTTAATTTCTTAAAATTACATGGACATTAAAATTATAATGTCGTTCATGTGTACGTGTGAATTATCTTTTCTACAAAGCGATGTGATTCATTTTTCATCACCACATCACACGAATGATATATATATGAATATTTAAATAATTAATATGATATTAATGATAATAGTATCATTATATTAAGATAAAAATATTATTTACCATATTTCCTTAATGATCATTGAATAATGGAAATGTTACTCATGCGTATGTATGACTTATCGTCTCCAGGATTGTAAAGTATTTCATTTTTAGAAACTATATTTAATGGATGGATTAAAAGTTTAATTGATGTATAAAAATGATAATTATTTCATTATTTTTATTCTAAAAATGATGGAATAATGAAAAATTTTAATATAGAAATCATACCAATGTCATTTCATACATAGGTACCAAATATTATAAAAACATCCGACGCGAACTCAAATGATTATGTAATTGTATATAAAAATTAAATGAGTGATATAAAAGGAATAATAAAAATTATGAAGTTTCTAAATAATTTATAAAATAACCAAATATTATTCTTCAAGAAGATAAATAACATACATGATAACTCAGAATCAAGGTAAGGGACTTCATCCCAATTTTCTTTTGTTATGGAATATGTTTTATGTTATCCACTTATTTTATTTTTTCAGGTGTATATAACTCCACTTTGAAATTTTATATCATTATTTTATTTATTATAATGATATTTAATGTTTTTTTAAATGTTAATATTTCATGTGGAATATGATCTGAATGATTAGAATGTAGTAAGGGATTTATAAACTCAATTTCCATTTATTGGGTAAAAATTCTACTTCATTGATTATGTCATGAAAATATTTTGTGTGAAATTATTTTTTATTTTTTTATGTTTTATTTAAACTTTTCTTATGAGAATTTACATTAGATACATATAATTCATTCATTTTACTAACACTAATTTCAATTATATGATCTTTGTAAGGAACTATTTAATTAAAACCTAATGTAGAATGTTTTAAAGACTTATTATTAAAAAAAATTTCTCGTTCATGTCCATTTTTTCCAAATGGATTTTATATATGTATTTATATGGAAATAAATGTTTTAAAATGGAAATTTTATAATTTCTCTCAATTTTTTTTTTCAAAAATGGATCTTTTTTAGGTTTTATGTAAGGGACTTTCTTTTAAAAACTCTATTTTAACGTTACTATTTCAAATATTTTTTTACAGAAGTCAAAAAGAAATGTTATTTTAACTTATAAAACATGAAATAATTTTCCCACATTCATGAAACATTAATGTTTTTAAGAATAATTTACATGTTTTTATTTTTTTTCAAATAATTTTTTTATTGATGATTGCATGACTTTGTAAAAATAAATCATGATTTAAAAATAGAAAAATTATTCTCCTCAAGAATGTTTTTTATTCAAGATTTATGTGTTATGATTATGTTTTTGTTCATGGGAATTATTTATGAGGATGGATGGTTTTGTGATAAAATGAGGGCAGGTGAGACCATTATATCTCTCTAATGCATTAGGTAATTAGACACAGTTAACTTATTAGGTTTATCCTAAGAGATTATAGGAATATACTAAAGTGGTTATTATAAATGTAATTATGATGGTTACTCCCTATATATCTAAGAGAGATATCTTATTTATAAGAATGATATGTAAAATAATGTCCCTAGTTACATACTTGTCTTTTATATTAATTTATACGAGTTTTCATGAAAAAAATTTGATTTTCAAAAGCTAAGATAATGGCTTTTTCAAAATGATGATTTCTTTTTCGGGGTAAAAAAATATGTTATTATGAAAAAAGTTACGGGTTTTCACTAGAATAACAGTTTAATTTATTTTATTTCCCTAAATAATATTTTTGATCTCATAACAAGTTTTAAAAATTTATTTTACGTGTCATAAATATTCTTAAGGATAAGGATGATTTCATGATGAAATTGTTGAAGATGTTTCTTGATAATAGATCATATTTTCTTTTAAAAGGGGTTCCTTTAGAGAAAAAAATATCAATACTGAGTATAAGTTTCCACTTGTAATGTATGATTTTACCATGTAATATTTTTTCCTAATTCCCTAAAACTATAAACCTAAAAGTCCATAATGAATGAAAGTAATTTAATTCTAGTCTCAAGTTACTAGAATATGTATTGTTTAAAGCTAGGTCCCTAAAATTGGTAACAAATAAGGGTTTATATAACTTTTTAGATTAATATGTTTACTTGAAAGGTTATCTTAATATATAGGGGTAAATTCATAGGATTATAATATGAAGTTTTATCAAAAGTTAAATTTCATAGAAACCCCATTTGAGGCTTTAAGTTATGAAATTTTATGGTGACTAATGGTATTTTTGGGAACATTCATTTTTGAGTTAGTTATGGGTTATTACATGTTGGGAAGAAAAATGAAATATGAGATAAACATTAAGGTTAAAACATATTAAGGTTACTTTTTGGGTTTTTTCTCAAATTTCTGGATTTTTTATAAGGATTATATTAATATATTTTTAGAAAAAGGACAACCCGAAGACCATGTGACAACCCATCACACTTGGGAAGGCTATAGGAATTGAACATCCAAATGAAGGGTGACAAGGGTACATCACCTACCACTGAACAACATGAATATTCGGTTAGTATGACTTTTAAGTTTTAGTAAACTATTTTTTTTGGATTAAGAATAGGTTGATTTTGGAAACATATTTTTTATCAAACAGATTTATAGGATATTTGAAAATGATTTGGTGACTAAGTGATTAAATTTATTTTGTAAGGGGTTCACTATTTTGGGAATCCCATAAAATTATGGTAAATAGAATATTATGAGGATTAAAGGTTTAATTGTATATTTGAGTTAAATATGATTTTATTTCGGAATTACTATGATCTATATTATTTATGGAAGTGGTTAGCATATCATGAAGATCATGTGATTTAGGAAATTACTTTTTTTGGTATGAGACATAAAGAGTAATTGATATTATTTAGAGATAATCTTAATTTTTTTTGAAGACTTTGTACTCAAATATTTATGATTATTGAGTCTCAATATTAGTCTATAATAGTTCTGTGGAATTTTAAGGATAACTATTTATCAAATAATCTTTATTGAACTTTGGGTATTACTTTTAAATTTTAGAGATTAAAAGTCATTTTATTATTTTAAAAGATTATTATTTTTTAGAGCTATCTTCTCATATCCTACAAATTTTAGTTTTTGTCAATGTATAAAGACATGATTAATATATTTTCATCCCTTTTATGGTCTAGTTTTCTTATAAAATATTATTTTAGTACTTGAGGTGTGAAAGATTCATATTGAATACTCATCGTCTGGATAAGAAGATGAGATTATAGTGGAAATTGAATAAATGATGAAACTATAAATGTAAATTAACTCTATTTACTTATTTTATAAGTCCAATTAGTAAAATAATTCCTTAACTCTATGAAAAGGATCATGAAAAAAACATTACTTGTTTAATTTTCTTATTATGAAATCAATGACCTTTTATCCCATAAAAGATTAACGGTTTTGTGATTTTTCACATTCTCATGACCATTTTCTCTATCACTCTTCATCAGAACTTGATATATAGTTTTATCTTCCATGTATATGTGTATCTTACATGGAATATGAAAATGAATTATCTTAGGTAACCTTTATACTTTCCTTTCTCTCTTTTTAAATGGAAGTTTTACTAACCTTTTTTTGATTTGGGATTTCTATATAGGTTTTTAGAGAAGTAAAACACTAGTCATGATCCTAAGTTCAAAATTATTAGGATGAAATTTCCAAAATGGGTGAGTATTTGAAATATTTTTCTTTTAAAAGGAAACATTATGTTCTATAGAATATAAGATACGTCACATCAAGCATAAAAAAACAACTAAGTATTAATATTTGAATATGACCATTATAACATAGCCATTAAATTGGAGAGAATAAATACAAATAAATTATTTTTGAATTGAATATAAATTTCCAACTCAATATTATTGTTTTTGTAATTTCTTATAAAATAATCAAACAATTTTTAGTAGTCATTTTTTTTCAAAAAATACATTATCTTCAAAAATGATATTTATTACATTTTTTGTAAAAATAATATAATTAATTTTTGGGTATTTTAAAAAAATTAATTGGTAAATTGAAATTAATTTTTTAAATCATCATATCAAAATTTTCATATGGTGAAATTTTGACAAATTTATGAAATGTTATATTTTTCCACAAATAGTGAAAAATACTAGTTTTTATTAAAAATATATTTTAATTACATGGTAAAATTTTGATTTGGATTTATTTTAATTTATAAATAGTTTCTTATGAATTAAAATAATCCAATTTTGGTTTTTGTAATGTGTTATATAAATGAATTTAGTATAGAAACATTTTATATTTAAGAATACATTTTTTGGAAAAACTGTTTTTCATTGCGTTTTTCTGATCTAATTTTAAATTAAAATATAAAAATTTTGTATTTTGAATTTTGAAAAATGGATTCTATATTTGGAATCATTATTTTTAAATTTATCAAATATTTCCCTTTTATTTTTGGTCAATATGATACTAACCTTAGTAAAATTTATTACCACGATAAAGGGTAAATCGGGTAATTAAGTGAAAAAATAAAATGATGAGGACTAGAAAATGATCCTAAAAATTTCCCCAAGTTTATTGTATAAGTTATATAAGACCATAATAATCCATTCATCAAAATTATAACCCTTCAAAACCACTTTTATAATAGTATTACATTTATAATATTTTATTTAAAGAAAAGTTAAAGGTGTCAATCTCATAATTTTAATAGTTATATAACTTTTAATATAGGGTTATGTAGAAGATAAATTTGACTATAAATAGTAATTTTAAATATAAGTGATTTATCTACATCATGGTAATTTATTTATAATTTTTTTGTGGTTAAATAATTTCCTTAAATGTTGACACAATGCTAATACAATAATTATTTAATTAATGGAAGTATCAAATAAATTTTATTAAAAATATAAAAAATAAATATAATTTGATATAATTAAATTTATGAATTTTTATATTCCCTTTCAATTTTATTAATTTAATAAAATAGTTGGTTCAAATTGTATTAGTAATATTGATATTTTTATAAGTCAATGTAATGAATAGTGTCAAAATTGACACTAATGATATTCTAATATAAATATTTTTTTTTAAATGATATAAAATTCCAAAAAAATTAGATTCAACCAACTGATTGGTATAAGGTTTGAAATTTAATCCATTATCCATTCATGAGAATTTTTTTTACAGTAACTATATTAACCCAAAAAATAATAAAAATATGTGTTGTCATATTAAGAATTAAAAGGGTTAAAACCCAAAGACAAGGATTACAAAAAATCCTAAAAATAATAAAAATTTTCATTGGATGTATTTATTAAACCCAAAATCCTCCTACGTTATAAATAAATCATTTTGGATCATTTTTTAATAAAAAATTAATTTAAATTATTTTAATATTATGATAAATTCTTAGAGTGCCCCTCCCCTCTCTTATAAAATAGAACCCCTTATTCTATTTTCTTCACACATAAAAACCTTTTTGAATTGGAAAAAATATATCCAGATTCATTCCACGAATCACCCCCAACATTATAGAGGTAGTTTTTAGGCAGAAACCAATTGTTAGTGGTCTTAATGTGTTAAGAAAAGGAGATTGTCAAAAGAAGATGTTTCGTTTTTAATTAAGTGTTTATGTTTTATTTTTTTTACACATACTAAAAATCTTATTAAACCCTGATAAAATAATAAATCCACTATCCACCATACAATTATATGTTATTATGTTAATTTAAAAATCCATATCCATCTCCCATTCCATCAAATTGAAGAAGAATTAATTATTCATGTGTACGACAGACTACCACCTCATGAACCGATGAAATTCAATTTCCATCACCATATATCAAAACTAGTTTAATGATGGAATTAATACTTATATATGACATTAATTACATATTTATCATTATTAAAAGATAATACATCATTTATGTTTTTACCATTCCATGCATAAAAAATGATAACATTGTTCGTGCGTACGTGTGAATTATCACCTCCACGAAGTGATGTGATTCTTTTTTCATTACCACATAACATGAATGATATATATAAGTAAATTTAAATTATTAATATAATATTAATTATAAAATTATAATTCATGAAAGATAAAATATTAATTACCTTCTTTCTTTAATGATCATTGAAAAATGGAAACGTTACTCATGCGTATGTATGACATACCGTCTCCCTGATTGTAACACAGTTAATTTTTCATAAAAATATTAAATGGATGGATTTAAAAGTATAATTTATGTATAAAAATTATAATTACTTCATGATAATTATTTTAGAGATGATGGAATAATTTCCACTTTGACTATAGATATCATACCAAAGTCATTTTGTATTTAGGTACCGAATATCGTCAAAACATCTGACATGAACTTAAATGATTAAGTAATTATATATAACAAAGAAATATGTAATAAAAATTTAATAATAAACATGTAAAATATTCCCAATCAAATATAAATTAATATATTTTTATTATTCAGTAAGATAAAGAATGTATGTGATGAGTCAAACTCAAGGTAAGGGACTTCATCTCAATTTTCTTTCGTTGAGGCATATTTTTTTTATGTTATGCACCCATTTTATTTTTAGGTATAAATAGAAACCATTTTACATGTTATATAATAAATTCATTTATTATCATGATATTTTTTTTAAATGTTACTGTCACGACCTGACCCTATCGGTCTCGAGCCGCAACTACCCCAGGCCCGCCTCCATAGGCCAGGGGATGACGACAAGTGCCGAAGGCATAACAATCTCGGGGAGGCCTTCACCTAAGTACCTGTACACACACAAAGAGCCCACTCAATGCAGAAGTGCAGAGTAAAAATAAAACCAAAGGATAAACAACTATAACCTAACCACAGTCATGCATCAGCTTCTAACTAGAACAAGTAAAGTGCTGAAAAGTACTGACAAGATAACTGAAAAGAAAAAGGGGAAAAACATATACCCAACTAGAAAGTTTCCACAACCTGGCAACAAGTAAATTCAAGTAAACAACTGGTGATTCTCACACCTGAAATCCCTAATACGACCACTGAACATAGACCAAGCTCTTGTGGCCTCTACGCTCCTCCGTAGTCTCGATCGACCTGTCCATCGTCTGTAAGGGCACACCAAGTGCGGGAAAAGACCAAGTAGGGGTGAGTATAAAGATACTCAGTAGGATGCCCTGAAATCTCGAGGGAACAACAAAGAAGGTACTAAAACGGTTAGCAGTAGGTAGAACAAGAACAATGTAAGAGTACAATAGAGAGAGTGCAGCTCAACCCAACAAAATAAAGGAAGTAGACTCGTCTAACCAAGAGGATATAGACACAGAAAGCACGTGGCATACCCCGCACGTCTTCGCCCCTCCTAGAAGGAGAGTAACTGAACCCAAGGAGTGGGAACAAAATTAGAGGGTATATATATATATATGCTTAATAAGAAATCCGAACGAGTGTGTAAGGAGATATATATCTCCAAGATCAGCCCTGGAAAAGTCACCAATAGTTCTAACGATATCCACCATTAATTCCCAAAAGTCTCGCTTACCAAAGCTATCTCATTGATGAATCGTACAACCAAGGGTCTCGCTTTGGTAACTACAGAGAAAAGTCACTGACTAGACTCATAGAAAGGGATGAGTCTGAAATAAGTCATTAGGTAACCCACTTCCTAGACCAGCTAGAGGGTAAACCCCAAGTGGTCGTTAGGTAACCCACTACCCAGCCCCCCTGGAGGGTAAACCCTAACGTCAATAGGTAACCCACTGCCCAGCCATGCTGGAGGGTAAACCCGAAGGTCAACGGGTAACCCACTGCCCACCCCTACTGGAGGGTAAACCCAAGGTCAACGGGTAACCCACTACCCAGCTCTGCTGAAGGGTAAACCCTAAGGTCAATGGGTATCCCACTACCCATCCCCGTTGGAGGTTAAACCCTACGGTCAAAGGATAACCCACTACCCAGCCCCGCTGGAGGGTAAACCCGGAACTGGTCCGATAACTCCGCACTGCACGTGCCATCACTGGGTGTTACTAACATCGCTACCATGAGTAGGTTTGAAGTGTGTTAAAAGAACATCCAACCAATGCCATTTCATGTTTCCATATTTAATTACATCTCGAAAGAGGCTCCGCTCGCCCAAACAGATTACACCGTTGTAATCCTCGCGAAAAAACACACGAGATAGACTACTTAATCACTGGAAATGGACTCATGAAAAAAACGTTATCCAACAATGCTTTATGCTCATACAACGTCTCGTGGGGCCCGCATCTTGGTCCCGAAAAAGGTTGGGCTAATTACTCCATCGCGATGCTCTCGAAAAAAGACACCAAATCTACTATTCATACACCCCAAACAGACGTCTGATGAAAAAGTCGCAGTACACTACACACAACTTAAAATACAGCCCATGGGGCCCATGCATCAACTCTGGATTCAATGCCTGAAACCACCCTAGTCAACTTCATCTTGATTCCTGGGTCACAACGTCGCTGACGGTGCCTAAAATGGACTCCGGATGCAGAAACTGCAACTCCCCGCATTATGAAAATGGGGCCCACACCTCGACCCCGAAACACGTCACGCAGATCATACCATCACTTTCCTTGTAGATAACCATGAGGCATAGGCTATTCATTGTCCTAGAATGGACTTATGAAGCATAAGTCGTAAAAACACAACATACGTCCAAAAGCCGCCATGTAGGGCCCATGCCTCGGACCCGAATTTAGGCGGGTAGATTGCGCCGTTGCAATCCCCTCAGAAGAACACTTGGAAACGAGTGCTCAAACACCCCAAACGGATGTTGGGTGAAAAAGTGGCGTATCACCAAAAAATGTGTGAACTAGGACCTGTGGGGCCCGCACCTTGTCTCCAACCCTAACTCTTTGGAAAGAATCTCAAAAGTCCACATAAGGAATAGGGCCACGCTGCCGTTGACGGCGCGAAAATCGAACATCCCAAACATGAGTTAGGTTTGACGCAAGAATAATTAATTAATTATTCGCATTAATTGTTTCATGCCACTGAGCAATGAAACCAAACCGCAAAGGTTCCGAACTAACTTTGGAAGGACCGTCTCAACTCCAGGGCCACAATGCCTCTGACGGCATGTCAAACGGACGTTCGGATCGTGAAGCACGTCCATCGCAAGCTTTAATAATAATTTAATATTATTAAATTAAAGTGTTTTGGGTCACCCGCCCTCAGGTCCAGAACTCAAAAACCACGAAACCAAAATAAAAAAGCCCCTATCTAAGAGACGAACCCACAACCGCTGACGGCACGTCAAACGAGTGCGCTGTTTAAAAGATACGGCCCCTTGAACACAGGGGGCCCGGAATTGGGCCAGTCCAGACCACCGGCCCATGGCCCAGCCGTGGGTCCGGTCTAGCTCGCGGCCCAGCCATGGGTCCGGTCCATCTCGCGGCCCAACCGCGGGTCCGGTTCAGCTCATCGTGTCCCGTTCGAAAACCACCGGACCCCTCGGGTCCGGTTCTTTCAAACGGACCAGCCAACTGGCCGGTCTTTTCTCCGCGCCGCACCAGCAGGACCCGCGTATTGCGGGTCCTTGTCCACTTCTCCCTCCCCCCCCCCCCCCCCCGAGGTCAGCGCCTCTGGGTTTCCTCCTGACCGCGACAGCCCGCCCGCACCGTGGCCGCTTGGCCTCCCCGCCAGCTGAGCGCACCGCCGCAAGCCGACCACCCGCGCCGTAGCCACACGATCTCCTCGCTCCGCCACACCGGAAGCCGCCTCCGCCCAGCCCTGCTCAACGGACGCCCGAACCCTCCGGCCGCCACACACAGGCCCTCCTCCACCGGGTCCCGAGCCTCCGCCGTCCCCCTAAATGTGGTCATCGCGCTCCACCGCGCCTCCTGCTCAACCTCTGGCCGCCGTCAGTCGCCGGTGCCGTACCTTCAGCCGGTCCCCCAACCACTCTGGTGGTCGGAATAGGGATCCAAAACCAATTTTAGAATCCTCGGGGCCGGATCTTCACAGCGCCGCCCCTCGCTCGTCGATCCGTCACAGTTTTGTTGCGTCCGAGGTTTTGGATGAAGAATGCTCAAGAACGGGATTTAGAATCGGGCTCGAACAGTGGCCGTGTTCATTCGACCATCATCCCAATTCAAAAATTATAGAATTTAAAATGACGGATTTTTCAAAAACTCAAGAATTTTACGAAGGAGTAGGAAATCAACCAAAATCATACCTCGAATCGGTCGTGCGTCACTGGAGGCATGTCCACAACGCTCCTGCTTCAATCTTCCAAGGTTCCGGTAGAGGTTGCTCCTCGATTCGGTGAAGAATGGTGAAGAACGGTTGAGAGAGAGAGAGAGAGAGAGAGAGAAGGGGGAACCCTAACTCCAAACTCCTATTTTTCTATTTATAGAAAAAATCCGCTTAGCGTCGAATCCGAAACTGTAATTCCCTCCCATTTTATATCGCGCCTAGGCAAAAATCCCCATTTCAAACTCAAAGGAAAGTCTTGGATTTCTATTTTGAGACTTCGTTCGAAAGTTATTTGAACAGAACGCCAGTGATAAAAATCACTAAGTCATTATTTTAAAATAACGATTTTGCCTCTGGGTGACATCTCTCACAGTAGGCCCATGCCCGCAAATTTTACACCTTAACTAGGGTAAATGACACGCTCTGGATGCAACCGTGCCCTCGGATTTCTGATCTCAGCTACCCTTTAGGAGAAAAAACAACCCTGCCACGTTCATAGTATAAAAACACTTAATATTTTTATAAAATTTATTCCGGGCACACTGGGCCTTGGAATCGCACTCCGTCTTAGTTCCTAGCTCTGGAAATATATGTGGAAATATTCCAAAGTCTTACAGTGAAAAAATCGGGACTCTACATCATTCCCTCCTTCAAGATTTTCGTCCTCGAAAAGGAAAACTAGGAAAAACAACTTGGGATATAGAGCTCACACCTAGCTCTCCTGCTCCCAAGAAATCTTGCACAACACTATACTGGCACAACACACGAACCAATGGAATGGTTCATACTCATAAGATTTGATAATTTTGATGACATGCATAGGAACATGCACGCACCTCATCAGCTGTGACACGTGGAAGACGTCGTGCACCCAGTCCTACTATTGGGATGGTAGGGCAAGATGGTATGCAACCTCTCAATCTCCTGCACGATTCTTGAACGGCCCAAAGAAACTCAGGTGACTTCCCCAGACAAACCTCTACTTTCCACGTCGTGACCGAAATAAAAGTTTGTTCCTAGAACATGGTCTTGTGATTCCCTCCTTCAGAATACCCATCTGGTGAAACACTCAAGGATATCCGATCACACAAGTTTTCCCAGCCAGTGCATTACAACCGAGACTCTTTTACACGCTCAAGAAGTGGATGAGTCAACACCATCAACTGAAGAAAAGTTTCACCCTCCTGGTCTAACAGGGTCAACTGTAGGGAAGCTAACTACTATGAAACTTCCCACACCTGACAAGTTTGAGAATCTCTACTAAGGGAACCTGCTACAACACTACCATTTTTCTAGAACATAGACTACCTCAGAATCATAGTCCTGCAAAAATTTCAACCAGCACCACTGTCTCAGGTTCAAGTCTCTTTGGGTGAGGACGCACCTGAGACACTTATGGTATGAGAAAACCACAAAGTGCTCTCCCAGAATATAGCGTCTCCAAATTCTCAGGGAAAATACTACCACTACCAGCACCACATAGTGAATCGTGTAGTTCTGTTTATGGGGTGTCCATCACCTCGACCTGTACTTGATAACAGTATCAAGATTTACGTTGAGCACGCAAGGTACCAATGAATAGGGTAGGTGAGAAAACTCATCCAAGCACCAGAGGCTAGACACGGAAATCACGTGGCATACCCCACATGTCTTTGTCCCTCTTGGAAGGAGAGTAATCCCAAAAAAAAGCACTCTTGCAAACCCACTAGTGGCACCTCAAGCAAAGGGAGGTCAAGCAGAAAAGCCCCACTGGAAAATCCAGAACCCACTCTGACACTCCACCGCACAACCCTGCCATGAATAAACATGTCAGAGGGACTCATCCACCACACCTCAATACTATCCACTTTGGGTGGTACTGACTCTCCTTCACAGTTTTGATCGCATCATAAAAACACGTCTCAGTGGGGGAAGAAACCCTCTTTCCTATGAATTCAAAGCTACGTTGGACAACACCAACACAGGGTTACACCGACGCCCTGCATCACCCTCGGTAACCCCTCGAAGAAGGAGTTAGATAAAAAGAGTACCTCACGCAGCGTCTAACAAGTTCTACTAAGAAAATTAGAAAACGACATAGAGCATACCTTTTATCATCCCATGCGATGCAGGATTATAAACATCCATAGCACTCAGCCACCCGCGACCCCATCTGTCAGCTCCCTGAGCCTGACATGGTCCGCCAAGTGGTGGTGGAAGGACCTCAAAACTTAATATACCAACCATAGTTCTTCTTGCTCTTCTGACAACACCACCTCACTGGGGACCACCCTGTCCTCACCTGGGATTTATTTGATTACGACACTGCCTCTATCATGGTGGTGCATCTACCAACTATCTGGAAAAACTCAGCACATTCGGTCGAGTAGTCTCACGCCACATGACCTCACACATCACAATCATAACACTAGTCCTCCCTGGGCTGTCTCAGTTCTCTACGTTGTCCCCGACCATGTGCCTGAGTCTCATCAAGGGGAGACCTCTGGCATCAAGGCCCTACCAATTAACATCCCTCTAACTGAAATTTCTCTGTCACCAGTGCCTGCTCTAGCACCCTGAGATGGGTGGGGATGCACAAGGGCACTACGCTGGCACGAATATCCTCTACAGAGACCTCGCTCAAACTTCTGTTCTCAGAAGTTGCCATCACGGACCACATCCAAAGAGTACCGAGTAAGATCTGCGAACCTAGTCATGTACTCAGCCACTACCATCACTGGACTCCCTGGCCTGAGAGCCACTCTCAAGGCACGTTAACACTATTTCCCCAAAACTAAACCAATTCATTTTTAGGGACGTCCGAACAACACCCCAAGGAATGAACCACCTTTGATATCACTTTGTCACGACCCGAACCTACTGGTCTTGAGCCGTAACTACCCTAGGCCCGCCTCCATAGGCCAGGGGCTGGCGACAAGCGCCGAAGGCATAACGATCTTGGGGAGGCCTTCGCCTAAGTACCTGTACACACACACACACACAAAGCCCACTCGATGTAGAAGTGCAGAGTAAAAATAAAACCAAAGAACAAAAAACTATAACCCAACCACAATCATGCATCAACTTATAACTAGAACAAGTAAAGTGATGAAAGGTACTGACAAGATAACTGAACCGAAAAATGGGAAAAACACGTGCCCAACTAGAAAGGTGCCACAACCCGGTAACAGGTAAACGCAAGTAAACAGCTGGTGAGTCTCACACCTGAAAACCCTAATACGACCACTGAATGCATCCCAAGATCCTATGTCCTCTATGCTCTTCCGTAGTCTCGATCGACCTGTCCGTCGTCTGTAAGGTCACACCAAGTGCGGGCAAAGCCCAAGTAGGGGTGAGTATAAAGATACTCAGTAGGATGCCCCGAAAGCTCAATGGAGAAAAAAAGGAGGAACTAAAACGGTGAGTAGTAGACAAAACAAGAATAGTGTAAGAGTAAAATAGAGAGAGTTCACCTCAACTCAACAAAATAAAGGAAGTATACTCGTCCAACCAAGAGGAGATAGACACAAAAAGCACGTGGCATACCCCACACGTCTTCACCCCTATTAGAAGGAGAGTAACTGAACCCAAGGAGTGGGAACAAAAGTAGGGGGTATATATATATATGCTCAACAAGAAACCTGAACGAGTGTGTAATGGGATCTCTATCTCCAAGATCAGCCCAGGAAAAGTGACCAATAGTTCTAAGGATATCCACCATTGATGCCCAAAATCCTGCACGCCAATGCTGTCTCATCACTGAACCATACAACCAAGGGTCTTGCTCCGGTAACCACGGAGAAAAGTCACTAACTAGCCTCATAGAAAGGGATGAGTCTGAAACAAGTTGTCAGGTAACCCACTGCCCAGCCCAACTGGAGGGTAAACCCACAGAGGTCGTCGGGTAACCCACTGCCCAGCCCTGCTAGATGGTAAACCCTAAAGTCAATGGGTAACCCACTGCCTAGCCCCGCTGGAGGGTAAACCCTAAGGTCAACGAGTAACCCATTGCCAAACCCTGCTAGAGGGTAAACCCTAAGGTCAACGGGTAACCCACTACCCAGCCCCGCTGGAGGGTAAAACCTAAGGTGAACGGGTAACCCACTACCCAGCCCTACTAGAGGGTAAACCCGAAACTGGTCCGATAAATCCTCACTTCCCATGCCATCACTGGGTGTTACTAACACCGCTACCATGAATTGGTTCAGAGTGCATTAAAAGAACATCCAACCAACTCCGTTTCATGTTTCCACATTTAATGAGATATCAAAAGAGGCTCCGCTCACCCAAACATATTACATCATTGTAATCCTCATGAAAAAACTCGCTAGATAGAATACTTAATTGCTAGAAATGGACTCCCGAAGAAAAAGTTATCCAACACCGCTTTATGCTCATACAACGTCTCGCAGGGCCCACATCCCGGTCCTGAAAAAGGTCGGGCGAACTGTGCCATTGTGATTCTCTCTGAAAAGCACGCCAAATCAACTATTAATATTCCCCAAACGAACTTCTGATGAAAAAGTCACAGTACGTTGCACACATCTTAAAAGACGGCCCATGGGGCCCACACATCAACTCCAGATTCAACACCTAAAACCACCCTGGTCAACTTAACCTCGATGCCAGGGTCACAATGCTGTTGATGATGCCTAAAACGGACTCCGGATGCAGAAGCTGCAACTCCCCACGTTATGCAAACGGGGCCCTATGGGGCCCACACCTCGACCCCGAAACATGTCACGCAGATCATACCAATGCGTTTCTTGAAGATAACCATGAGGCGTAGGCTATTCATTTTCCCAGAATGGACTTATGAAGTATAAGTCATAAAAAGGTAGTATACGTCCGAAATCCACCTCATGGGGCCCATGCCTCGGGCCCGAATTTAAGCGAGTGGAATGCGCCGTCGCAATCCCCTCGGAAGAACACTCGGAAACGAGTGCTCAAACACCCCAAACAGTTGTCAGCTGAAAAAGTGGCGTTTCACCGTAAAACATGTGAACTAGGCCCTGTGGGGCCCGCACCCTTTTCTCCAACCCAAACGCTTCGAAAAGCGTCCCGCACGAGGATGGGGGTCACACTGCTACTGATGGCGTGTCAATCGGACATCCCAAAAAGGAGTTAGGTCTGAAGCAAGAATAATTAATTAATTAAGTAATAATTAATTATTCACATTATCTGTTTCATGCCACCGAGCAACGAAACCAAACCGCAAAGGTTCTGAACCAAATTTAGAAGGACCTTCTCAACTCTAGGGCCACAACACCTCTGACGGCACGTCAAACGGATGTCCGGCTCACGAAGCACGTTTTTCGCAAGCCTTAATAATAATTTAATATTATTAAATTAAAGAGTTTTGGGTCAAAAAACCTCGGGTACAGAACTCAAAAACCATGAAACACAAATCCAAAAGTCTGTCTTGAAGAGAAGAACACACAGCTACTGACGGCACATCAAACAGACGCACTGTTTAAAAGATACGACCCCTTGAACACAAAGGGACCAGAATTGGGCTGGTCCAGATCGGCCGGCCTGGTCCAGACCGCCGGCCCACGACCCAGCCGCGAGTCCGGTCCAGCTTTCCGCGGCCCGCTGGCCGCTGCCCGTCCAAAAACCATCGGACCCCTCGGGTCTGGTTCCTTCAAACCGACCGACCAACTGGCTGGTCTTTGCTCCACGCCGCACCAACAGGACCCGTGTATTTGGGTCCTTGTCCACCGCCCACCCCTCGAGGTCAGCGCCTCAGGGTTTCCTCCTGACCGTGAAAGGCCGCCCGTGCCGCGGCCGCCTGGCCTCCCTGCCGGCCGAGCGCACTGCCGCAAGCCGACCACCCACGCCACAGCTGCCTGGGCTCCCCGATCTTCCACACCGGCAGCCGCCTAGGCTCCCTGCTCAGCCCCAACAGAAGCCGACTTCGCCTAGCCCGGCTCGACTGACTCCTGGACCCTCCGGTCTCCGCTCGTCTGCCGGGTCCCAATCCTCCGCTGTGACCCTAAACGCGGGCGCTGCGCCTCTAGCTCGACCTCCGGCCACTGCCCATTACCGGAGCCAGACCTTCAGTCGGTCCCCCCAACCACTATGGTGTTCCGAAAAGGGATATGAAACTGCTTTCAGAATCCTCGGGGCCATATCTTCATAGCGCTGCCCCTCACTCGTCGATACGTCACGATTTTGGCACATCCAAGATTTTGGATGAAGAACGCTCAAGAACAGGATTTAGAACGGGGCTCGGACGGTGGTCGTGTTTGTTCGGCCATCGTCCCAATTCAAAAATTATAGAATTTAAAATGAAAGATTTGACAAAAAATCAAGAATTTTATGAAGGAGCAGGAAATCAACCGAAAGACTACCTCGAATCGGTCGTGCGTTGTTGGCGGCATGTCCACGACGCTCCTACTTCGATCTGCCAAGGTTCCGGTGGAGGTCTCTCCTCGATTCGGTGAAGAACGACGAAGAATGGTTTAGAGAGAGAGAGAGAGAGGAAGAGAGAGATAGAGATAGATAGAGAGAGAGAGAGAGATAGAGAGAGAGAAGGAAGAACCCTAACTCCAAACTCTTATTTTTCTATTTATAGAAAAAATTCGCTTAGCGCGGAATCTGAAACTGTCGTGCCCTCTCATTTTATATCGCGCCTAGGAAAAACGCCCCATTTCAAACTCAACGGAATTATCAGATTTCCATTCTGAGACTTCGTTCAAAAGTTATTTGAAAAGAACTCCAGTGATAAAAATCATTAAGTCATTATTTTAAAATGACGTTTTTGCCCCTGGGTGACATCTCTCACAGCAGGCTCACGCCCGCAAGTTTTACACCCCGCCTAGGGTAAACGACATACTCCGGACGCAACCGTGCCCTAGTATTTTTTATTTGAGCTACCGTTTATGAGAAAACACCACCTCACCACGTGCATAGTATAAAAACACTTAATATTTTTATAAAATTTATTTCGGGCACACCGGGCCTCGGAATCGCATGCTGTCTCAGCTCCTAGATCTGGAAATATATTTGGAAATATTCCAAAGTCTTACAGGCAAAAAACCAGGTCTCCATGGTTACTATTTCATGTGGAAGATGATTCAACTAGTTACAAAACTAATAAGGTATTTTTTAAACTCAATTTCAATGTATTAGGTTAAACAACTACTTCATTGAGTATGCCATGAAAAGATTATGTGTGAAAATATTTTTTATTATGTTATGTTTTATATAAACTTGTTTTATGTGGATATATAATAGATAAAAATAATTGATTAATTTTATTAACACTCAGTTCAATGATATGATCTTTATAAGGGGCTCTAACTAAATTATAATTTTAAATGTTTTAAAGATTTAGTCTTCTAAATATTTATATTTCATCATGATATAAAAATGGTTTTTATGATTTTAATTATATATAACTTAATTTTTTAAAATATATATTTTTGAATTTCCCTCAAATTTTTTCAAATAGGGATCTTTTTTAGGTTTTATGTAAGGGGATTTTTTTTAGAAACCATCATATAAAGCTTCTATTTGAATTCTGTTTTTCAAAATTCAAAATAAATGATCCTTTAACATGTATGAAATGAATGATTTTAATGAAATTCATGATGAATTAATGTTTTGAAGCTTCGTTTACATGTATTGAATTTCATTTTGAAATATTTTTTTCATTGATGAGTGTGTGGATTTGTAAAAACTAAAAGTGATTTCAAAATGGAAAAGTTATTTTCCTCAAGAATGATTATTTTATTCAAGTTTTATGTGTTATGATTATGTTATGATTATTGGTAATTTTTTATGAGGATGGGTGGTTTCATAATAAATCAATCATGAGTGTTCCTGTCATATCTCTCCAATGCATTGGGTAATGGGACAATGTTAACTGATCAATTTTCTCCAAAGAGATTATAGGAATATATTATGGTGTTTATTCAAAATGTAACTATGATGGTTACTCCCTATATAGTCGAGTGAGCTATATTATTTTTAATAGTTCTATGGAAAATAATGTCCCAAGTTACCGACTTATGTTTTATATACTTATGAGTTTTCATTAAAATCGTTTGATTTTTAAAAGCTACGATAATGATATTTTTAAAGTAATGATTTATTTTTTGAGCTAAAAAGGTGTGTTTTTATGAATTTTTTATTGGATTCTCATGGACTAATGTTTCCTTTCTTTTTCATCCCTTACTAAGATATTTTGGGCTCATACCAAGTTTTAAAAATGTATTTCACTGGTCTTAAATCTTGTTAAGGACAAGGAATATGTCAGGATTAAAGTATTGAATATGTTTCATGGAAAGAAATAATGTTTCATCTTAAAAGGGTTTCATATAGTATAAAAAATGGATACTATGTATAAGTTTACACTTGTAATATATGGGATTATGATGTAATATTTTTTCCCAATTACCTAAAATCTAAATCTAAGATATATTTGGGAATGAAAGTAATTGAATTCTAGTCTCAAGTCACCAAAATATGAAATGATTAAAACCAGGTCCTTATAGTTATTTATCAGTGTAGAGTTTAGCCATCTTTATATATTATGATGTTTTCTTGAGTGGTAATCTTAAGTGTTATGGATACAATTATATGATTACAATATTAAGTTTGATCATAAGTTTAATGTAATAGAAACAACTTTTGAGAATCTATGTTATGAAATTTAAAGGCGAGTATAGTTAGTTTTGGAGAAATTTATTTTTAAGGTAATTATGTGTTATTACATTTTGGGATGCAAAATTAAAGGTATGATATAAGATTTTAGGTTAAAACATATTAAGGTTTTTTTTGAGGTTTTTTTTATCACATTTCTGGAATTTTTATAAGGATCCTATTAATATAGTTTTAGAAAATGGACAACCCACAGACCATTTGACAACCCTTCACGTCTGGTAGGGTCATATGGATTAAACCCACAATCAAAGGGTGACAAAGATTTATTACCTACCACTGGCCAACATGAATTTCAAGTTAGAATGTATTTTTAATTTTAGTTAATAATTTTTTTGGATGAATAATAGGTTGATTATTGTAACATATGTTTTATCAAATATATTTCAATAGGATTGGAAATTGATTTGGTGACTAAGTGATTACTATTATTTCAGAACACGTTTAATATTTTGGGAATCCCATAAAATTAATGTAAATATAATATTATGAGGAATAAAGGATGAATTTTCTATTAGATTCAAATATTATTTTATTTTAGACTTTAATTTATTCATATTATTTATGGTAATTGTTATCAAATCTTGGATAAAATGTGATTTAGGAAATTAGATTTTTGGTATGATACTTCAATAGTAATCAATGTTATTTGGAGATAACTATTATAATTTATCTATTAAAACTATTTGGTTAAATAATTATTATTATTGGGTTTTAATATCAGTGTATAATAGTTTTGAGGAATTATAAGGACATCAATTTTTTGAACGATCTTTGTTGATCTTTGGGGATTACTGTTGAAGTTTGGAGATTAAAGGTAATTTTCTTATTTTGAAGGTTTCTAATTTTTTTTATAACATTCTCAATTCCTAAATTTTTTGGTTAATGTATAAATACACAATGAATTTATTTTTATCCCTTTTATGGTATCTTTGTCTTTAAAATTTTATTTTAGTGCTTCAGATGTGAAAAACTCATCTTGAATACTCTTCGTCTGGAGAAAAAAGATGTATCCATGGTGGAAATTAATTAAAGGATAAAACTATACTTGTAATGTAAAGACCCGTAAAATTCAAGGGAAATTTTTTCTTAATTTTCTTTGGGATTTTACAAGAATGCAGTTTCTGACGGCGCCTGATTCCGAGGCCCGGTGTGCCTAGAATTAATTGTCGAAGTTAGTCTTGGGTACGTTTAGTGAATGAACGAGCAAGTTTTTATAACTTTTAAACCGGTGCTCGGAATTGAAATCCGAGGGCACCGATGGAATCACAGCGCTGGTAATTGCTTAGGAACACATTTTCTGGAGTTGCGTTTTCTCGGGTGTGGTTTTAATTTTTTTTTGGGTTAAGTAAATGAATAAAATAAAATGGGGCAACCAATTTATTTTATTTAACCTAAGCTAAGTGGTTGAAGTGGGACCCACTATATCCTACTCCACTAGGTAGGATATTTTTGGGGTAGGGGCCCACAAGAGCCCCACCTTTTCAACTTCCATGAAACCCCCACCTTTAATTAGTTAACGCACCACACCCTCTTTTTTTAATGTAAGTCAACTCTTGCGTTTAAATTGAATAATAAATGCCTCATTAATTGGGCGGTTTAAACTCCTCAATTAATTCAATTAATTGATTGATTCAATTTTTGAATTTCAAACTTAAGAATTGAGTAATAAAATAAGAGGTGGATTATTATATTATTGTGGGGGTTTGTTGTGTTGAGTTTTTGGGAGAAAAAGAGAAGACTTGAAGTTCTTCGTTCTTCATTGAAGAACGCGAAGAATGAACTGCCGCCAACGAGGAATGCCGACCTCTGACGATGGACGACGACGAAAGATGCCTTCCTTGGAGATCAACAAACGCCAACGATCCTCTTCTTCCGTGACGATAATTTTCACCACGAACCCTCGCTCAATGAATTCGATGAGGTAGGGAATTATTTTGTGAAAGTTCATGAACTCATGTTTATTCCCTTATAAACAAAGAATGCGGATCAACTAAATATTAAGTTGATCCGCAAAATAATATGTTTGCGGGTTGAGAATTCTTGATTGCACGGAAAACCGTAGGGGGTTTATTGTTTTTGTTCATGAATATTTTAGCGTTCTTCGTAATATTAGCTAATTGCTATCGATTAACGGGAGGGGGCCGGACCGCACAAGCACGACCAACCCTCCTCTCTTAATTCTATTGTTGACCTTGTTGTGGTTTGGAACGGGGATGGAACGATGCCGTCGCACCGCGCGGGATCTTGCGACAAGGATGCGCGACGCCGTCAGACTGTGCCGTTGAAGTCGAACAAAGGCGCGGCGCCGTCGCGCCGCGCCAAAGAAACACAAAGGCACCACGGACGGAGGGGGGCCGCGACGGAGGGGCGCAGCGTCATCGTGCCGCGCAGGAAAGACCAAGGCCGCGGCGGAGCTGGGAGCGGCGGCCGGTTTCTGGCCGCCGGCGTCGGAACAGGGGGACCGAACCAGCCGGTCCCATGGCGGCAGCAGCCGGCCGGCCGGAGCGGGACGACCTGTCAGGGGAGAAGCCGGGGGTTCGTAACCCCCGACTGGCCGAACAGCAGCGTCCCCCACGTGGGGGCCGCGTTTATTTGAATAGGGGGCAGCCCCCCCCCACCCCCCTTGACCGCCCAGCTCGGTGTAACCGAGCTGGCCAGCGGACCGCCAGCACGCCAGCGTGCCGGGCCGGGCTGCCCGGGCCGGGTCGAGCCGCACCCAAGCGGGACGAACCCGGACCGGGTCAGGTCGACCCGGTTTGGGCCGACCCAGGGGGTCTCGAGCCGGGTCGGTCCGGGCCCAAAACCCCCACTTTCGGACCTCTTCCGGTATTTTACTCATAACTTGGGCTAAAAACCTCTGATCGACGCACCATCAGTTGTGATGCGGTCCTTGGATTGAGACGGTCATTTCAATATATTACACTCAAGGTTTCGGAGGACTTTGAGTATGGCCGGGTTGGTTCGGATACGAAACCAACCGGGCCCTCGGAGCGGGAACGCTTATATCTTGAGCTACGGACGTCCGATTGACGTGCCGTAGACTTTGTTGGATTCCTCTTGATAAGACAGAACGTTTTTCATACTTCACCTGAGGTTTGGATGCAGTTGGATAGTGTCCAGGTTGGATTGTACCCGAAATCCAACCGGGCCCCTGGAATGGAAAAGCTGATAACTTTTAGACCGGACGTCCGTTTGACGAACCGTCAGCGGTGTTGGTGATCATGTTGAGAAACGGCCCCTATGAGTATACCCTATGAGAGTTCAGGGTACAGTTGAGATATGGCTGAGTTGGTTCGCACATGAAACCAACCGGGCCCCTAGGACGAAAAGGCTAATAACTCACAGACCGGGCGTCTGATTGACGCGCCGTCTGTTGCGTTGAGACCCCTATGATGAGGAGGTCCTTTGAGATATTTCTTCGTGGGACTTTGTGATACTTGGAGTATCGAACAGTATCTCATGGAGCGGACCCTCCCTGAGAGGAGCGTACGGAATACGGAGACCGTGTAGCCGGCTGAGACCTGATGACTGCTTGACCGACTCGACTTGGAGTGAGTCGACTAGCCCAGTGGACGGAGCACTACTTTGTTTGGGTGCATAACCTTGAAGGAAGGAGCACTACTGAGTTTGGGTGCAGACCCACGGTACTCATTCAGAGAGTACCTCTACAGGCTATTAGGGGGTGTGCACTACTGTGTTTGGGTGGCATACCCTGGCAGGAAGCACTACTGTGTTTGGGTGGCTGACCCACTGTACTCAACAGGAGTACCTCAGCAGTCTTAGGTTAGTGAGAAGTACCTCAGAGTCGTGATATGACCACTGTACACTCCAGAGATGAGGATCTTCAGTAGTTACAGTTTCGATAATAAAAATCCTGGTTTGAGCTAAGTCTATGATCTTTGTGTTTACCTCATGATTGAGATGGGTCACTTGATAACTTAGGTATATGTATGGGCATATACCTGGGTAGTGGTTATCCGTTGATTTCATAATCTTTGTGTTTCCTCATGATTGAGATGGGTTACTTGATAACTTAGTATATGTATGGGTATATATCTAAGTAGAGGTTATCTGTTGAGATCTTTCTTTGTGGTTATCCTTGTTGGATTTAGTGAGACCTTGAGGGTCTCGGGGTCCCTACTGAGTATCGTTATACTCACCCCTGAACGGGATATGCCCGCACCTCGTTGTGTTTGTTGCAGACAACGGGTAGCACAGATAGAGGCCGAGTGTTCGAGGACTGAACGGTACCCGGAGGTGGACCTCACGATGAGACAGTATCTGGTGGTGGACTTCACGATGAGACGACATTCGAAGGAGGTTGACAGGCGAGAGCGTTGTGGAGGCTATCTGTACCTACCCTTCAGGTAGGATCTGTGGTGGATGATCCAAGAGCTGCGTTATCTGGACCGACCCTTCAGGTATGATCCATGGTGGATGATCCAAGAGCTGCGCTATCTGTACCTAGCCTTCTGGTAGGATCCGAGGTGGACGACCGAGGAGCTGTTTCTATTCTTCTAGCTATTTGTCTTTTCTTTTGTACGTTCATTCAGTTGTAGCTGTACTTTTCAGTTGGGTTTGTATTCTGGCCCTTTTACTTTTCAGCACTTCTTTTGTACTTAGTGTTTACTTCCGCTTGTACTCTGTGTGTTTTGATTACTTTTATAAAGGCAATTATTTCCTAGTTATCGGGATTTACGCCTTTGGTGCTAGTCGCCAGCCCCTGGCCTATGGAAGGCGGGCTTGGGGTAGTCATGACACTGGCCCCGAGGACGAGTCATGACAAATTGGTATCATAGGAGTTGGTTCTACCGCAGAACTTATAACTCTGATATTCCCTTTTTGTGAAGCAATAGTGTTAAGGGTACCGAGTGTGGTTTTCAGTTCAGGGAGTCCAGTGTTGGTGCGGCGGCCGACGTATCCGTAGACCAGGACCCTGACTACTGATTTCCGACTTTGTGCACGAAAAAACTGATTGCGTTTGTGTTTCCAAGAGTTTTAAAGTCAGCTAAAACCAGGTCAGCTCAACAGGTATAAAACGTTGACCATGTCACATATGTTCAAGATATCTCCACGCAGACAGTTAGTTGGAGTTACGAGAGAGTACTCGATGACGGCCCACCGAGCGACGAGGCTCTGGTGTGGGGCCCTTTTTCTATATTGGAACCCTCAGGTGGTGTACCAGCAGCAGCACCACCCGTTGGGAAGAAGATGCCACCAGCCATACTAGCGAACTGTACATGCTGGCAGAGCGCGTTGCATGAGTTCCAGCAGCAGCTGCCTTCAAGGTTATGAGGCGAGGTAGATTCCCAGACAGCAGAGCACTGGCTGGAGGCGATTGCTAGAGTTTTCCGCCTAGCTGAGAAATCAGTAGAGTGGATGGTGGACTTGGCTACTAGTTTTTTCCAGTGAATGACCATGAGGATAGTCCTCATAGTGATGAGGCTTCGGTATGTGGACCGATGCCTGAGATGGTGCCTTCGGGTAGTGTGTCAGCTATACATCACTACCTATTGGTCTGCAGTTACAACCGGTGGTACTGGTAGGTGAAACATGTAGGCTTACTACCTTACACGTGTTCCAACATTAGATACCATCAAGTTCCGAGGTGAGCCCGACTCACAGGCAGCTGAGAACTGGCTTGAGGAGGTGGCTGAGAGTTTTCTAGAGCTTATACAACTTCGGCAGGACAATGTTTCAGTAGCTGAGTATACATCGAAGAATACCGATCGTTCTTGGTACTTGATGACTACGATATGATCAGTGCTTTAGAGCTCGGACCTCTGAGCGTGGTGTGGTTAAGGATATCCAATCCATCACTTTTTCCTCTATGCATTCCTACTCACGTTAGGGTGCTAGAGAGAACCTTGTGGTTGAATGTTCTTTGGCTGAACGAATACAGCTAGAGAATGTTAGAAGTTGTAAATCAGGAAACTGGCACTAGTCTCGGAGACTTGGGCGTGTAAAATGTTTCAAGAAGAGGAAATGTTAAAGTCAGATAAGTCTGCAGAGCAGCAGACGTGGAGGCAGAGCTAGGAGAGCAACATGAGGTGGTGTGCATTTCAACATGTTACAACCACCCGCCTTTGTTGTCCCCACCAGGCTCAGGGAGCTGGATGGAAGGGGAAGAGAGTAGCTGCATTCGGTCAAGGAGAGTGACCCAATGGCTCTAAGAATGATTCGAGGGGAAGTCTGTGTCCACTACTAGCTTCTGTAGTAACAGATGTTGATACAAATCATTCCTTCCTTCCACGAATCTTGTCCCAGACCTAGAGTTTCTGGTAAGCCGTAGACTTGACCCTCACGTCTGGAGATACCTTGGGAGGAGACTCGATAATCACACTTACGCCGACAATGTGATATGACCCATGAGGCGAGAGTTTCGGTTGGAATCTCTTGGTGGAAGCGTCGAGGCCTTACGATGTCGGTCTGAGTATGGATTGGATCCACAGTTCATACACGGATTGTCTGTATTAGACAAAAAAAGGTTGTGGTTTATCTACAATGTTGGGATGGGGTTTTCCTTGGTTAGCGAAAAGGAAAACCCAGGAAGCATAGGATGGAATCATGCATAAGAGGGTGCATTCGATCACTCAGGAGATGGAAAAACTTACTTTTGTGCCAGAATTCTCCAGAGTTGCAGCACCACTTCCAACAGAGCTTTCAGGAGATGGGTTGACCAGTGCGCCCAACCTATGGGTGTTGGTTACATAGTTCACTGTGATGCATTAGGGATCGGACTCGGGTGTGTCCTGATGTAGGAGTGGGCAGTGATCGCCTGTGGATCACGACAGATGAGACTGCACAGAGCTGACAGGAAGCCTCTAGAGTTCAAGGATGACGACCACGTCCTTATACGGGTCTCACCTCGACGAGGTTTACGGAGATGTGGCCAAGGAAGAAAGTAATCTCCGAGGCTCAGCGGACCTTTTCAGGTCCTCATCTGGGTAGGAGAGGTGGTTTACCGCTTGAACCATCCACCTCAGTTGCACCAGGTGCACGACGACTTCCACGTATCTCAACTGAGGAGATACGTTCTTGACCCGACGCATGTCATCGACCATGGTGAACTGGAATTTGGCAATGGGGTGACTTTTGCGGGGTTCCAATAGAGGTTGAGGATCGATAGGGGCAGATCCTACGAGGAAGGTCGATTCCTTGGGTGTGCTTTCACTGGAAATATAGAAACCTCCAGGTGAGCACATGGGAGCGGAAGGCTCAGGTGCGTTCTCAGTACCGCTTTTGTATCCCTAGTTTGTGTTAACGCTTTACGAGGATGTAAAGCCCTGAGGTGGGAGTAATTTAAAGACCTGTAAAATTTAAGGGAAATTTTTTCTTAATTTTCTTTGGGACTTTACAAGAACACAGTTTCTAACGGCGCCTGATTCCGAGGCCCGGTGTGCCCGGAATTAATTTCCGAAGTTAGGCTCGGGTACGTTCAGTGAACAAACGAGCGGGTTTTTCTAACTTTTAAACCGGTGCTCAGAATTGAAATCCGAGGGAACTGATGGAATCGCAGCGCCGATAATTTCTTAGGAACACCTTTTCTGGAGTTGCGTTTTCTCGGGTGTGGTTTTAAAATTTTGTTGGGTTAAGTAAATGAATAAAATAAAATGGGGCAACCAATTTATTTTATTTAACCTAAGCTAAGTGGTTGAAGTGGGACCCACTATATCCTACTCCACTAGGTAGGATATTTGTGGGGTAGGGGCCCACACGAGCCCCACCTTTTCAACTTCCATGAAACCCCCACCTTTAATTAGGTAACGCACCCGCACCCCCTTTTTTTAATGTAAGTCAAATCTTGCGTTTAAATTGAATAATAAACGCCTCATTAATTGGGCGGTTTAAACTCCTCAATTAATTCAATTAATTGATTGATTCAATTTTTTAATTTCAAACTTAAGGCTTGAGTAATAAAATATGAGGTGGCTTATTTTATTATTATGGGGGTTTGTTGTGTTGAGTTTTGGGGAGAAAAAGAGAAGTCTTGAAGTTCTTCGTTCTTCATCGAAGAACGCGAAGAACGCACCACCGCCAATGAGGAACACTGACCTCCGATGACGAACGACGGAAAAAGATGCCTTCCTCGGAGATCAATAAACGCCAACGATCCTCTTCTTCCACGACGATAAATTCTGCCACGAACCCTTGCTCAACAAATTCGATGAGGTAGGGAATTATTTTGTGAAAGTTAATGAACCCATGTTTATTCCCTTCTAAAACAAAGAACGCGGATCAACTAAATATTAAGTTGATCCGCGAAAGAATATGTTTGCGGGTTGGGAATTCTTGATTGCGGGGAAAACCGTAAGGGGTTTATGGTTTTTGTACGTGAATATTCGAGCGTTCTTCGTAATCTTAGCCGATTGCTATCGATTAACGGGAGGGGGAAGGACCGCACAAACATGGCCAACCCTCCTCTCTTAATTCTGTTGTTGACCTTGTTGTGGTTTGAAACGGGGAAGGCGCGGTGTCGTCGCACCGCGCCGTTGAAGTCGAACAAAGGCGCGGTGCCGTCGCGCCACGCTGGAGAACCACAAAGGAACCGTGGCCAGAGCGGGGCCGCGGCGGATGGGCGCGGCGCCGTCGCACCGTGCCGGATGGACCAAGGCCGCAGCAGAGCTGGGAGCGGCGGCCAGTTTCCGGCCACCGGCGTCGGAGCAGGGGGACCGAACCAGCCGATCCCGTGGCGGCAGCAGCCGACTGGCCGGAGCGGGCCGGCCGGTCAGGGGAGAATCCGGGGGTTCGTAACCCCCGGCTGGCTGAACAGCAGTGGCCCCCACGTGGGGGGCCGCGTTTATTTGAACAGGGGGCAGTCCCCCCCCCCCCCCCCTTGACCACCCAGCTCAGTGTAACCGAGCTGGCCAGCGGACGGCCAGCGCGCCAGCGTGCCGGGCCGGGCTGCCCGGGCCGGGCCGTGCCCAACAGGGCCGGACCCGGACCCGGGTCAGGTTGACCCGGTTCGGACCGACCCAGGGGGTCTCGGGCCGGGCCCAAAACCCCCACTTTCGGAACTCTTTTGGTATTTTTCCCATAACATGGGCTACAGACCTCCGATCGACGCACCGTCAATTGCGATGCGATTATTGGATCGAGACGGTCATTTCGGTATATTACACTCTAGGTTTCGGAGGACTTTGAGTATGACCGAGTTGGTTCGGATACGAAACCAACCGGGCCCTCGGAGCGGAAATGCTTATATGTTGAGCTCCGGACGTCCGATTGACGTGCCATCGACTTTGTTGGATTCGTCTTGATGAGACGGAACTTTTGGCATACTTCGCCTGAGGTTTGGATGCATTTGGATAGTGTCCAGGTTGGATTGTACCCGAAATCCAACCTGGCCCCTAGAACGAAATAGATGATAACTTTCAGACCCGACGTCCGTTTGACGAACCGTCAGCGGCGTTGGTGATCACTTTGAGAAAAGGTCCCTATGAGTATAACCTATGAGATTTTGGGGTACAATTGACATAAAGACGAGTTGGTTCGCACATGAAACCAACCGGGCCCCTGGGACGAAAAGGCAAATAACTCACAGACCGGGCGTCCGATTGACGCACCGTCTGTTGCGTTGAGACCCCTATGACGAGGCGGTCCTTTGAGATACTTATTTGTGGGACTTTGTAATACTTGGAGTATCGACCAGTAGCTCATGGAGTGGACCCTCCCGGAGACGAGCGTACGGAGTACAGAGACCGTGCAGCTGGCTGAGACCTAACGACTCCTTGACCGACTTGACTTTGAGTGAGTCGACTAGCCCAGTGGACGGAGCACTACTTTGTTTGGGTGCAGACCCATGGTGGACGGAGCACTACTGAGTTTGGGTGCAGACCCTCGATACTCGTCCGGAGAGTACCTCTGCAGGCTATTAGGGGGTGTACACTACTGTGTTTGGGTGGCATACCCCGGCGGGAAGCACTATTGTGTTTGGGTGGCTGAACCGCGGTACTCGACAGGAGGAGTACCTCAGCAGTCTTAGGTTAGTGAGCAGTACCTCAGAGTCATGACAGGACCACTGTACACTCCAGAGACGGGGCTCTTCAGCAGTTACAGTTTCGATAATGAAAATCCTGGTTTGTGCTGAGTCTATGATCTTTGTGTTTACCTCATGATTGAGATGGGTCACTTGATAAATTAGGTATATGTATGGGCATATACCTGGGTAGTGGTTATCCGTTGATTTCATAATCTTTGTGCTTCCACATGATTGAGATGTGTTGCTTGATAACTTAGGTATATGTATGGGTATATACCTAAGTAGAGGTTATCTGTTGAGATCTTTCTTTGTGGTTATCCTTGTTGGATTTAGTGAGACCTTGAGGGTCTCGGGGTCCCTACTGAGTATCGTTATACTCACCCCTGCACAGGCTATGCCCGCACCTCGTTGTGTTGGTTACAGACGACGGGCAGCGCAGACAGTGGCCAAGTGTTCGAGGACTGGACGGTACCCGGAGGTGGACCTCATGACGAGACAGTATCCGGTGGTGGAATTCACGACGAGACAACATTCGGAGGAGGTTGACGGGCGAGAGAGTTGTAGAGGCTATATGTACCTACCCTTTAGGTAGGATCCGTGGTGGACGATCCAGGAGATGCGCTATCTGTACCTACCCTTCAGGTAGGATCCGTGGTGGACGATCCAGGAGCTGTGCTATCTATACCTACCCTTCAGGTAGGATCTGAGGTGGACGGCCCATGAGCTATTTCTATTCTTCCAGCCATTTGTCTTTTTTGTTGTACTTTCGTTCAGTTGTAGCTGTACTTTTCAGTTGGGTTTGTATTCTGGCCCTTTTACTTTTTAGCACTTCTTTTGTACTTAGTGTTTACTTCCTCTTGTACTCTGTGTGTTTTTCTTACTTTTATAAAGGCAATTCCTTCCCAGTTATCGGGATTTACGCCTCTGGTGCTAGTCGCCAGCCCCTGGCCCATGAAAGGCGGGCTTGGGGTAGTCACGACACGGGCCCCGAGGACAGGTCGTGACATGTAAAGTAAGTATAATTACTTATGTTTGTTGTCTGGGTAGTAAAATAATTCCTCAACTCTATGAAAAGGATTTGGAAACAAAAAAATTATTTATTTACTTTTCTTATAAAGAAATCAATGACCTTTTAACCCATCACATATTTATGGTTTTGTGATTGTTTACTTTATCATAACAATATTATATATAACTCTTCATCAAAAAATAAAAGTGAATTTTTTATTCCATTTCCATGTTTTCCTATATGGAATCCGAATATGCGTTATATCAGGTAACCTTTATATATTTCTTTCTCTCTTTTTAAATGGTGGTTTTATTGACCCTTTTTTGATGTGTGATTTTAATAAAGGTATATAAAAAATTTATACCCTATTCACGATCCCAAGTTCAAAATTTAAAGGAAAAAATTTAAAAAATGGGGTATAATTTAACATCTTATTTTTTAAAATAAAACACTATATTTGATAGAATTTAAGATACACCACATCAAGCTTAAATGAACAACTAAATATTACTATTTAAATGTGACCATTATAACCTAGCAGTTAAAATTGTGGGAATGAATAGGAATAAATAATTTATGAGATAAATATAAATTCACAACTCAATATTATTTTTTGGAAATTTTTTATAAAATAATCACAAAATTTTTAGGAAAGTCATTTCATTTTATTTTAAAAAATACATTTTTATCAAAAATATTTTTTATTTATTTTTATGTACAAATAATATAATTAACTTTTGGATATTTTATAAAATTTATTTGATAAAATAAAATTCATTTTTTAAATTATAAAATCAAAATTGTACTATGGTGAAATTTTAATAATTTTTTGAAACGTTTGATTTCTCAATAAATAATGAAAAATAATGGGTTTTATTAAAAACTATATTTTATTTACAGGGTCAAATCAGGATTTAATTTTTTTTAAAATTATAATTAGTTCATTTTATATTTAAATATTTAAAATATAAGGTTTTAATAGTTTTTATACTTGAATTTAGTATAAAAACATTTTACATTTAAAAGGGGAATTTTTCCAAAAATCTGTTTTTCATTGCATTTTTTCAATTTAATTTTAAATTAAATACCACACATATTTTTGTTTTAAATTTTGAAAAAATGGATTCAATATTTTGAATTAGGAATTTTAAATTTAGTAAATAGGTACCATTTATTTTTAATCAATATGAATAGTAATCATAGTAAAATTTATTACAACGGTGAAAGGTAAAATTTGGTTGTTAAGGGTAAAAATAAAATTACAGAGACTAAAAAGTGACCCTAAAACTTACCCAATTTTATTGGATGAGTTATATTCAATCATATTAATCCATGAATCTAAATTATATCCTTTGGATTCTAGTTGGATGAGAGTATCACATTTAAAATATTTTATTTAAAGAAATGTTACTGGTGACATACTCATATTTTTAATAACTATATAATTTTTAATATAGGACTATCCAGAATATATATTAAACTATAAAAATTAATTTAAAAGATAAAGGATTTATATATATCATGGTAATTTACTTATAAATATTATTTATTAAATAATTAATTTAAATACGGACACAAAGTTGATGCAGCAATTATTTAATTAATTGAAATACCAAATAAATGTCATTAAAAATATTAATATAAATATAATTTTATATAATTAAAGTGATAAAAAAATTTCAATATGACCTTAAATTTTTGAGAATTTAATATATATTTTTAAATTGTATGAGTTATCTTGATATTTGTAAAAGTCAATGTAATGAATAGTATCAAAATTGACATTAATGATATTTTAAAATAAATAATATTTTATTAAATGATATAATATTCCTAAAAGTCAATGTAATGAATAGTATAAAAATGGAAATGTTACTCATATGTACGTACGACTTACCATCTCCCTGATTATAACATAGTTCAATTTTCATAACCTTATTTAATGGATAGAATTGAAATTATAATTGAGGTATAAAAATAATAATTATACCATTATTATTATTTTATATATGATTTACTAATTACCGTTTTGACTATAGAAATCATACCAAAGTCATTTAGGACTTAGGTACCTAATTTTGTCAAAATATCCAATGTAGACTTAAATGATTAAGTAATTGTATATAACAAATAAATGAGTGATATAAAAGGAATAATAAACATGATAAAGGATATAAATCAAGTATAATTTAACCTATGTTTATTATTAATTAAGATAAAGAACGTACATGATGATCCGAACTCAAGGTATGGGTCTTCGTCTCAATTATCATTCATTGAGGTATATTTTTGATGTTATGCACCTATATTATTTTCTAAAGTGTATATAACTCCCATTTGACATGTTATATAATGATTTTATTTATTTTATTAATATTTAATCTTTTTAAAAAATGTTAATCTTTCTTTTGTAATATTATTTGACTGATTAAAAAGTAGTAATGGATTTAGTAAATCAATTTCTATTTATCGGGTTAAAATTCTACTTCATTGATTATATCATCCTTAGATTATGTGTGAATTTTTTTTATAATATTATGTTGTATTTCCAATTTTTTATGTTTATTTATAGATAATACACATAATATTTTAATTTAATTAACACTAATTTCAATTATATGATATTTGTAAGGGTCTCTTTAACTAAAAATAGTTTTAAATGTTTTTATGAATTATTCATCTAAAATTTTCTCTTTCATGTATATATTTTAAGAAATTTTTATTATAAATATATTTATATGGAAATGATTTTTTTTTAAAATTTTAACCTTTTAATTTCTCTCTACTTTTCTAAAAATGGGATCTTTTTTAGTCTTTATGTGAGGGATATTCTTTTCAAAACCCTCTTTTAAAGTTATTATTTAAATTGTTTTGTAAAAATTCAAAAGGAATTGTTTTAACTTATAAGGCATGAATGAATTTTTTACCTTCTTGATGCCTTAATTTTTTGAATCTTCCTTTCCATTTTTTAATTTTATTTTTAAATAAAATGATTTCATTTATGAGTGTGAATATTTTTAAAAATAAAAAGTGATTTCAAAATGGAAAAATTATTTTCCTCAATAATGTTTATTTTATGAAAGATTTATGTGTTATGATATGTTATGGTTCTTTGGAATTGTTTATGAGGATGTGTGGTTTCATGATAAACTGATGGAGGGTGATCCCACTACATCTCTCTAATGCATTGGGTAATGGGACAAAGTCAACTGATTAGGTTTCTTCTAAGAGATTATAGGAATATACTGTGGTTCTTATTCAAAATGTAATTATGATGGTTACTCTATATATAGTTGAGATAACTACCAAATTTTAAGAGTGATAAGTAAAACAATATCCCAAGTTACCTACTTATCTTTTATATGAATTCTTATGAGTCTTTAATAAGATAATTTTATTTTCAAAAGGTAATATAATGATCTTTTTGAAATGATGATATATTTTTGAGGGTAAAAATGTATGTTTTTTAGAAAATGTATAATGGGTTTTCACTAGACTAATAGTTTCATTTATTTTATGTACCTTTCTGACATTTTTATTTCTTATACCAAGTTTTAAAAATGTTTTTTCATAGGTCTTAAAGATTTATAATGACAAGGAAGATTACATAATGATAGTATTGAAGATTTGTAATGAAAATAAATCATCACTTATTTTTACAGGCTTTATTTTGAAGAAAGAAATGGATAGTGATTATATTTGCCCCCTTGTAATGTACGAGTTTACTATGTAAGAGTTTTTCCAATTCCCTAAAACTCTAAACCTAAAAGATTTATGAGAATTCAATTAATTTAATTATAGTATCAAGTCACTCGAATATGAAATATTTAAATTCGGGTCCTTACACTGGCACCAAGTAAGAAAAATACACATTTCTAAGAAAAAATACCATTCAGAACATAGTCAAAATGTTGGAATTTTTATCCAAGAATCTAATTCAGATATACTAATATTCACATTCATGGGATATATATTTATTTATTTAATTTATAATAAATATTTTTTAAAATATAACCAACTCAGAAAATCATTGAAACTAAAGACTAAAAACGGAATTTCAAGATCAACAGAATGATTGAATTTTTTTGAAGGTAAATAGATATTTTACACTTTTAGAGCTACTCAGACTACTAAACATAAAAATCAATTATGTATTTATCAAATAAAATTCTTAGTGATCACATGCTCTCCTACTTTAAAATTCACCACTATATATATAGGCTTCATTAGTTCTCCAAATAACCTTCATTAGTGATAAAAATCACTAATTTTTTATATGACTTTAAAATTAAAATACATTTATCATTGATATAAAATAGAACTAATGAAATTTACATTCATCAAAACTAAAAAACAATCGATAGAGGTGGTCCTTTATCAACGCTTCTTATCATTGATAAAGTGATCTTTTATCAGAAATATTTCTAGCACTGATAAAAAGAATTTTGTATTAGTATGCATTTAAAATTATAATACACTGTAGAAAATAAAAAATTTAATTTCAGTCAAATTTACATCAGAAAATTCAAATAACTATATCATAAAAGTATCAAATATTTATTTATACAATTACATATGGATATAAAATTTACAAAAACATTAAAAAATTTAATAACATTATTTCTTTGTTGTCTTTGGACCCCACCCCTCTCAAAAAAGCCCAATCATGCTATGAATTACTGAATAAACCACCCCATAAAAATAAATTGAGTGTTCCTATATAAAAAAAATATTATATTAGTAATAATATTTAGAAATTAATTAAATATATATATGAAATAATTTATTAATTAAAATCCACTATTAAACAGAAAACATAAACATCGAGTCATACAATGCATATCATGTGTTGAAAAAATATCTGATTAATTTAGGCACATAAAAATTATTTATGGATCATTTTACTAATGAATCAAGACAATATAATGAATTATCTCAGTTTTACATATGATGAATGTGTTTGAACAAAGGTGTAGATTTTAGACAATAAACATACACTTTAATTCATACCAAGCACGTCGTATGTCATATTAATGTGTGGTTGATTCCTACATGTCACAAATTATTTATGGATAATTTTATTAAATTATCAAGACAATACCAACATATTTACTCAGTTTTAAGTATGTGATTTTTGTTTTGAACTAAAATATAAATTTAAAATAAGCACAAATACTTTAACTCATACCATTCATACATTTTTTTGGATTCATGTTATTTCGATTCATACACATCAAGAATATATTATAGAACATAGTTTTAATTTATCAAGATAATCAGAGGGTTTTTTCTAGGTTTTCTGTGATTGAAACATGTTTTTAACTAAAATTTCATTTTTAAACTGAAAGAATGCACATTTAGTCATATGAGTTACATTGTGCGTCAGATTGAAATGTGGTTGATTCTTACATGTTACAAATGGATTATGGATCATTTATAAAATTTTTAAAGACAATATGATCATGTTTTATAAGTTTTTATTGAGTGAAAATTATTTTTAACTAAAATGTCATTTTTAAATTCAGAACACAAAGTTTGAGTTATACCGCTCACAATTTATATCATATTAAGGTATAAATAATTTCTACACATAAAAAATGACATATGTATTGTTTTTATAAATTATTAAAACAATTTTAATGTGTTTTATCATGTTGTATTGTATGAGATTAAGAGGGGTACAAGAGGTGGGTAAATATTAGATAAAATATTTGAACCAATTAAATCCCAAACCAATTTATTATGTTTATTGGACTCAGTATGCATTCGTTGATTAAAGTAACATATAAAAAACCTAGAGTTTATATGATATATCATTGTATAGAAATGTTTATTAAAAAAAAAATTTCATTAAACACATAGAGGGAATATAAATTTTTTAGAAATACATAAAAGGTAATACTAATATAAAATTAATAATGACTTACTAAATCTTTATAAAATGTTTTATAGTATTTAAAATTAATAGAAAAGGAGGAAATTAAACCTTAAATTTAGGTATCCTTAATTTAAAATAAACTATCAGGTCTGTCTTTATTCAGTAGTAATCCCTTGACTTAAAAAATAGAATCAGCTTTGTCTTCCTATCCTCAGAATCCATTGATCAGCCTGACTATATCCAAATATGTTCATATCCCCAAAATCCATCAATCGTAACCTTGATTGAACATAGAATACATTTGAAAAATATGTTCTATGGATTTTACAACCCTCACACATAATCTATAAAACTAGAAAATCGCTAAATTATTACAATGAAATTCGTAACGAGGTGTTATAGCAGGGAACTATTTAGATGGGTTGGGTACACAAAAATCATCATCTCCCAATTCCTAGATTGCACTTCTATTTATAGGAATCACTCCAATGGTTATATTTTTGTGATGCTTGGAGTTGGTTGAAACATCCTCAGATGTTCTTCACTTGATAGATTAGAAAATTATATCTTCATCCAATTTTATTTCAATTTCACCGTTACAATTCTATAAAATATATTCCAATAAGTAGAAATAATCTTGAATCAGATTATAAACTTTGTTATTATGATGGAATAAATCATGTCGGTTTGATGGAGTAATACTCTATCACACCAATAGATTAAATATCATCACACCAATAGACTAAATATTATCACATCGATGAATTATATATCATCACACTGATAGAATAAATATTTTCATATCGATATATTATATATCATCATGCTAATAAACTAAATATCATCACACTGATATATTAGATATCATCACACCGATATATTAGACATTATAACACTGATAGACTAAATATCATCACACTGATTGATTTGATATCATCACACCAATATACTAAATATAGTTGCATCAATTGATTAGATATCATTGCAATGATAGACTAAATATCATCACACTGATACATTAAATATCATTATAGTGATATACTAGACATTGGTCCAATAGACTGGACTTTAGTTAGTATAATGGATCAGAAATTTTTTCATTTTTTATATTAATCTAGTTATGATATATTTCTAAGTTCGATGGAATAATTTGTTTTCTAAAAAAGCATTATAAAAATATGAAATATAAAGTTATTAAAACATATTTTTGAGAGTGTATTGTGATCTTCATAACTAAGGATAAAAATGGTATAATGTAAACATTCAACTCAATAATCATCCCCATTTTTAAAATCACAAAACAAAACACTTACAGATAAAAAAAATAACATTGAAAACCATATATCTAGTTATTTATCTAATAATTCTTC
This sequence comes from Viscum album, assembly GCA_963277665.1. Lineage (NCBI taxonomy): Eukaryota > Viridiplantae > Streptophyta > Magnoliopsida > Santalales > Viscaceae > Viscum > Viscum album. Next base: position 69,275,464 of record OY728156.1, on the reverse strand, counting down.
AACCCTTATCTATATTATCTTCCCCTTTATCTATGATTTCATTTTAGGAAAACAAACTAAGTTTGGAAGAAAAATACATGATATCTTATTAAATAATCTTCACCTAAATAAGATCTTCTACCCAAATAACTTATTCCTTAATAAAATTTACATTTTAAAAATTTATTCGCTAGTTACTTCCCCCAAAACTTCTCCCACATTTTTTATTTTCAAAAATAAATATGGAAGTAGAAATATACCTAAAATATTAGTATAAAAATTCTATGAAACAATGTAATAATGATAAATATTTATATAAAAAAATATAATGAACATTCATCCAACGAAAATTGGAAAATATTCAATAAAATGTAAATAGTAAAACATTTTAACATTCATTCATTCAAAAGATAGTTCAATGTTATGATAAAAATAGTTCAAATATATGAAAATTATTATTTCTTCTGTAGCTTATCGACTATTAGTTTTCCCTTTTGAAACTCTTCTTGATTCATTTAAACATATGGAACCTTTTCCTTGTACTTTTGTAGCCTTCCTCTAGAACATGAAATCTTAATTATTTTTGAATTAAAATTAAACTTCTTATCTAATGAATTTTTTATCTTTATTATCATCTTTAAACTTCCTAACTTCTTATTTCATAGACTAATTCACAGTAATCTCAGCATTCATCTTCTGAAGAAATAACTTATTCTACTTCACTTATTCAATATCTTCATCTTGAGACTTAGATGAGCATTTTAAGTTTTCAACATGTTAAAAGTCTCTAGATACTTTAGAAGAAAACTTTTAAAAAGACTCAACAATATCCAAATAATTATTCTTAACCATTTTTAAATTTTTATCAAGAATAATAAAATCTATTTTTCTGTGATTTGTCCATATCACAGTCTTGTTAACTCTTCCCCTTTTATATTTTGGGTCAAATTTAAATCAGTGAAATCTACTTCATTCTGTATAGATATCTCAGCTAACTGATTTAGAGCTTTCAATTTTTCTAACACTTTTAATATTTTTTAGATATGATTATACCATGATTCTATATTATGATGATATGAAATAACACCAACAAGTTTTTTCAAAGATTCCCTAAAGTATTCGAGTATGGTTTCCATTAATTGGTTGGAATGCGTGTATTGTGAATCCATTGATTCATATGATACATTAAAAACACATATTCTCGATGGTACATCATCAATTTACTTCTTCTCTTTATCTCTAAAAATTTGAAAACTTACTCTAAATCAATTTTTTTGGACTCGACATTTTTTGATATTCTTCTATGAAATTGTTGAGTTTTAAATTCCTTTTTAAAAACCATCAACTTTCTTAGAAACAACTAAATCTACATCCTTCTCTAATTGATTAGTAAATAAATATGATTTAGTGGAACTATTTTACTATTATTCTTATTCTATTTCTTTTAAATATTCTTCTTTGGTAAATTTTTTCATTTCTTATTCTAAATTTATGACTAACATTTCATTACTCCTAAAATCATCTTTTTTATCACTTATACAAAAATTTCATAACCTTAACCACTTTTTCTAAAACTAATTTTTCATTAAATTTCTCAAAAACATCATGTAAATGAGAAGTAACAACACCTTCTATTACTAGAATAAACTAATCAATAAAAACTAGAGGAGGAATTGGTTTAACAACTTATAGAATAAAAATAGAAATAACCCTTTAACTTTCATCATTAGTAGTTGTTTGAATATCACCATGTTACCTTTCAAATCCTTTCATTAATTATTTTACCATTTTGGCCTCATTAAGTATTCTCTTTTGTTTTCTTTTCTATTAAACTTATTTCAACTGTTCTTTAGTTATTTGATTTAGATGAAACTCTTCAACCTTAACTAAACCTACTTTTGATCTCCGGACTTATTTTTATACTTCCTTTTAATCAATTCATTATAAGCCTCATCAGTCATGGTTTTGATTTTCATCTTCATCTTTGGAGGAGATGAATAAAAGTTTATCTTTCTGTATAAATTATAATTAAATAATTCTACTTCTATATTAGAATAAACCAAGACTAATTTATCAAAAAAAATTATTTATGGTACGAAAACTATTCCCAACCCTTAAATAGTTCCCTCAATAATCAATAAAACCTTTTCTATTAGGATAATAACATAGTACTTAACATTTATCACAGACATGAAGTTTAACAACATCTTGTTGATAATGCATGGAAACTAATGAATAGTAAATTTTTTATAGAATTACCTGATTGCATCAACTGGAAGAAAAACATATTTTACCAAATTTATTTTCCCCATGCTTATAAGAAAATATAAGACAAATATGTCAAATAATTTCAAATTATCTTCTTCACCCTTGATTCGTGTTAGGTATCCTTGCATCCATAATACAAAAAATATTTTGTTCATTTTAAATAGTAAACTTTCCTCACATTTTCAAAAGAAGGAAGCATATATGATTCGACATTAGTTTTTGGTAAATCTTACTAACTTATTCAGTAAATTATGAGTTACTAGATAAACTTCTCCACCAAATAGAACATCAAAAAGGTCCAATACCTTTCATATATTTAAATTACACTTCCCATAAAAAAATATTGAAATTTTCATCATAAAAAATATATTCCATACTAATGTCAACAGAAGAATAAAATTATTTTACAATAGTCGGGTAGTGAATATCGGAATATTACTTCTCTATAAACACCTTCTCCAAACTCTAAAATCTAATAATTTCTTTCATAAATGAATTAGTCTTATAATACAATTTATTTACAATCAACCTCTCTTTGAAAAATTCTCAATTTTCTATATATTCTCTGGTAAAAATCTTTCATCACTAAAATGACTAAGAAATTCTAAATTAGACCGAGTAGAATCGGATTGGATAGATGAAAAAAATTAGACTGATCCAGAAAAAGAGAGATGAGATTCATTAAAAATTAGATAACCCAACATGGGATGTGATTAAATCTAATGTATTTATAGGAACAGGGTTATTATTCAACTTCCTCAAATACAACGACTCAAATTCAAACTCAAAACATGATCTAACAAATGAAAATTTATCCAGAAAAAATTAAAATGAATTTATTATCTCTTATTATGTTTTTTAAAAAATTATTATCAGACTATAGAATTTTCTGGAAGTCAAAATTTATTATTTTAAAAAACAATAAACAATTATAAAAATGTGTAAAATAAATTAAAGGATAGAAAATTTGAATGATTAGAAACTACCTTTTAGGGTGATAATATAACTTTTTGTATGAATTCCAATTCAGTAAATTGTTCTTGTTGGTTTTAGAAAACTATAAATTTATTGAAACCAATGTTTTAGAAACAACTAAAAAATTATAAAAATAATATTTTTTAAATATCCCAAAAAATATGATTTTTTTAGTGAATCTAATTTTTTTAAAAAACTAAATATTTAGTGAATTTGAATATTTTTGGGGAACTAAAGTTGTTTTGAAAACCTATAGTTTTTAGAAAACCAAAACATATTCACCACCCCTTTGAAAATAAGTTCATTAATGTAATGATATAGGGAAAAAATATGCATATATGAATGATGAACTGATATTGGTCATTCTGATATTCTGTTTACTATATTCAAATCTATGGAAACTATAGGGTTTATTGAAAATATTAGAAAATTTTTCGTTTCTTCTGATGAATTGAAAAATTATATCTAATTTTTTTGTGTGATCCCAAAAGAAATTATATTATATATATATATATATATATATGTTTTTCTTATGATGGATGTGATTAGTTTTTAATTAATGAAATGTCACTTGTGTTGTGACACAATATTAAAGTTTTACTAAAAATCATGCCATATTCAGTGTGTCTGTGTTTCATCTACAACACTTGGGTACAAAGATTCTAGCTACCTCATATTCATCATCAAAAGTGGAAAGTTATAATGAGTGTTGTTTCTTATAAGAGAATGACACTAAATATTCTCCTAAGAAATGAAATATTTAAGAAGTAGTTTTTCTATCCATTTTAAATCCACCAAAGTCAGTATTAGAGAAACTTCTTAAATCAAAACCACTTACCGAAGTGTAAAAAACCTAAATCGATTGTTCCATTAAGATAATGAAAAATTAATTTTTCTTTGTGAATACAAGACTATTTAATATTATCTTGATACCTATCACAAAATCATACAGAAAATTTTAAATACAAATGACTAGCTATTATGTATAGTAAAATTATAATCATTTCTCTAAATATCATTTGATCGACTGGTTTCCCATATTTATTAATTTCTAAAATATTTGACATTCTGATAAGAGTACTTATAGATTTACTATTTTCATATCCAAATTTCATAAGAAGTCATTTTATATACTTATGTTGAGATATAAATGTTACTTCTAATTTTAGTGAAATTTTAAATTCTAAAAGATATATAAATTCTCTCATCATGTTTATTTGAAACTTATATTTCATAAGATCCTCAAAGGAATATGTTATTGATTTTTGATCAGAACCAAATATAATTTTATTGAATTTTTTTGAATAATTATGATGTTTTTAGAAACTTAATTTATAAATTTTTTCTATCTACAGCTCTTTAACAATGTTGTTTTATAGAAAAAATCCTATTGACATATCATACCAAGATCTAGGGACTTTTTAATGTCTCTATAGTTCCTTGGTAAGTTTAAAAACATGTTCTAGAAATTTTTTATTTTCAAAACTAGGGTGTTTTTCTACATATACTTCCCCATGAACATATCCATTATGAAATGTACAATTCATATCAATTTGATAAATTTTGAAATTATGAAATGTTTCATCTTCCAGAAGTATATAAATAACATCATGTATTTATATAAGATCATATGTTTCTTCATAATCTATTCTATATAGTGGATGATATGATTTAAGAGAATGTATATATTTTTTTCTTACTATCATTCCATTTTTGTCACACTTATTTTATAAAACCCATTTAACTCTAATTATATAACTATCTTTATATTGTTTAACCAAATTCCAAACTCAATTCCTTTCAAATTATTTGAGAATATATTGCATATATTTTATCTAATAATCATCACATAAAGCTTCATCAGAAGTTTTAGGTTAAAATTATAATAAAAATACACAATGATCAACTCTATTTCTTAAATAAATTATTATTATAATAGGTTCATCAACATTTCCAATGATATTATATCAAGGACGATTACTTAGAAACAAGTGATTATTTATATTTATATAACTCTTTTCTTTAAAAAAATGTTGAAATTATTTTTTAGGTAGAATATCATAAATATATTCCTTAGTTCTTCTCTCACAAGAATAACTTTATAAGTTTGTTTGAATTTTTTTTTTGATATAACATTAAAATATATGGTTTGAGGTTTTCTGAAAATAAATGGACCAGTTTTATCAAATTTAATATGTGTTGTTTGTTCAATAATACTTTTATTAAAAACAATATATTACATAATAGTTATAGAATAAACTTAAAATATTCCATCATTTTATTTTAGAGGAAACATATGTATATTATATTTAGTATTAATAATTAACACTTTGCATCAAAAAATTTTCAAGAAAAAAAGTTTTTCTTTCCTTCAAGTCTATAAATCATAAAGAGTTTTTTAATAAATGGTATTATTGAAATGTAATTTATTGTATAACATGAAGTAATAAATAATTTATCCTAAAAATGTTTACTAATTGAGTATTCACTCATGATTTTTGTAATATCATAAATAATTATATTCATTATTTCAACAATTCCATTTTACATTGGATTTCTTGGTGCCAAAAATTTATATATTATACCACTTTTACAATAAAAACTTTAAAAATCAAAATTTACAAATTATCCACCATGATCACTATGAATATTTATCAAGGATATATTTTTATCATTTTTAACTCGACCTATAGATTTTTTAAAATATAAAAAGTATTTTGATATCTTTTTTATAAAATAGACCCATGCATATCTAGTGTAATTATCAACTAAAATATATATAAAATATTTTCCACCAATACTGCTAGTTTGTGTAGGACCAAACTAGTCCATGTGAACTAACTATAAATAATCAGAATATGAGGCTTCACTAATTGATTTATAACATGACTTATGTTGATTTCTGAATTGACAAGGATCACATACCATTTATTTATTGAACTTATGTTCTGGAAGATCTTTAAATATCCCATTACTACAAATTTTTAATAATGTTATAACATTAAAGTATCCTAATATTCTATTTCATAACCAATAATGATCATCCATTTCACTAAGGTAAGTTAGATCTTGGATCATAAGGTCATTTAAGTTAATTGTATATACATTCTCATAACAATTAGAAGAAATAATAAATTCATCTTTTGAACTATAAACTATAAATTTATCATTTCTAAAGTTCACGAGATATCCATCATCACATAATTGAATTATTCTAATCTAGTTTTTCTAAATACCTTCTATAAATAAAACATTCAAAATTAATATATTTTAAAGAAGAAAAATATTACTTAATATGATGATTTCTCTTTGAGCATTGTGACTAAATGTAACTTTTTCACCTTTCATTTTTATAATATCCTTGATGAAATCGTTGTTTATAGTCACATTTATGAAGAAAACACTATCCATATACCACATATTTTTTTTGATACATTTATTATTCTCTTAAAAACATAAATATTAGTTTTTAAAAACCAAATCCTTCTTGGGTATAGTATTATTTGAAATAATTTCTTTATAATAGAATTTTTTTTTCAACTTTACCATGTTTATAAAATTTTAATTCTTTTGATAAATATTATTTATGTAAAAATATAGATTTTAATTTATTTGAAAAAAATTATTTTCACACTGACCATCACTTTGAAATTTTTTACAAAATAGAATACAGTTTTGAAAAGTTTTTATTTATAAAAAAGGTCTTACAATAAGTAAAACCCATTTCTAATACACCTCTATGAGGTATTATTTGTTTATAAATATCTTAAAACTTTTCCTTTCCAATGGTAAAATTTGATAAAAGCATTTTCAAACTACATATCTTAGAGTTTAGTTTCAAAAAAAATTCTTATCATCACTAGAAACTATATTTAAATTATGATTTTCTAATTCATTTGAAAAATAATTTTTATAAAAATTTTATTTTTATAAATCTTTAAAAATATTTTTATTCAAAAAATTTTATTTTTCCAATTATTTTGTGAGATATGATATTTTAGTATGAAGGGTATATAATCTTTATTTTTCCTTCATAATTGTTTTGATCAATATAATGTTTTTTGTTTATTTTTCAATTCTTATTTTTTAACTATTTTGAAAATTTAGATAATTATTAAAATCAAGGTAAAAAATTATTTTTATTATATGAAGAATATTACACATCAAAAGACAAAGAATTATTATTATCATCACAATTAAGATAGTTTACATTCAAGGTAAATTAGTTAAATATTCAATAGATACATTTTCAGTGAAACAATTATTGTTCTTCAGAATATCAACCTATAATTAGATATTATTTTTATGCTCACATAAACTATATGATGAACTCTCTAACGAACCGACCCCACCACTATAACTCATTGTTTATCAAGATTTCACACTCTTATTATTATTGTTCTTGTAATACTTATTATAATTCCTTTATCAATTACTATCCTTCATATCTTTTCTTTTCAGCTTTGGAAAATGTAGTCTAATATTTCTAGCTTTCTTATATTAATAAAAAATAACTTTATAAGAATCTTTTTATCACATATTTCCCTGTGATTATTCTTCTGCCAACATTGGAATTCGTTTTCCCGAAATATCATGTTCATCCTCTTCAAAATATTTTCTAATTCATTCACCAACTATTCTGATGAACTAATTTTTGATTCAACTATAAATTTTTTCTTCTTTAAAGGATTTGAAACATTATATGATCAATAAAATTTAATATAAATATTTGAATTTATAGAAAAACAAAAAACTCATTCATATTATTTATATTTTCATAAATTCTTTTCAATATTCCCTCATATTTCATAATGGTACCAATAAGATCATCGAAAGATAGATGTGTAATTCCACTAGTATCATCCAAAGATGTCCTCTTATACTCCCATTCTCAAGAAAATATTTATAAAATATTTTCAACTAATATATCATCTATAAGATATTACTATCTAAGTGATTGAAAACCATTTACAAGTTTCATGAATCATTTATTCATCTTTGTAATATTTTCATCAGGAAGAAAATAAAATTCTTGATAATCGACAAGAAGTATAGATCTTATAATTTCAATGAATTTAGAAGTCCCAAAGTGTGTAAATTAAAATTTCTTATAAATACTATTCATAGCTTCACAAGAATATATCTGACTATAAATATTTCTTTTCATGGAAGACAATTGAGTATTACTTACTCTATAATTAAACTAATATTTTAATTTTTATGGATTTGTAAAATCAGTAAATTCCTTCATAGTAATCTTGTAACTAACAATAAACATAATAAAGTTATCAAGACTAATATTTATAACAAACATTTTCATTATGTCTCTCCATCACTCATAATCATCACCATCAAAGATTGGTGGTATGGTAGGATTCAAATTATCAAGTTCACAAACATTAAAACTTTCTATCTTATAACACAAAAACTCTTTCTAAAAAAATAAATAGTACTATAAAATAGTTTATAAAATAAAAGTAGATAATAAAATTTGAAAAAAAATAAAAAACTTTCTGATGATATCATGTGTAAAAACAATTAAATTTAAGAATTAGAACCTCATTAGATACCGATTACTAGATAAAAAGTGTTTAATATGGATACATGATGGGTGAAGGTGAATTTTAGTTTTAAAATTTTAAACTAATTAAAACCCAAACCACTTTATTTTTTTTTTCAGATTGAGTATGTGTGTGATGATCAGAGTAACTTGTAATGGACTCAGAGTTCATCTAGAATATCAAAGTATAAAAAATATTATTAAAAAAACTTCCTTTAAATTCAATATAAAAATATAACAACTTGTAGAAAAAAGTAGATGTAAAGATTAAATTAAAAGTATGAATGACTTACTAAATCTTTATAAAAAGTTTTCTACTCTTTAACATTAATATTTAAGGAAATCAATAAACCTTAACATTATGTATCAACAGTTTATACTAAACTGTTAGGTCTGTCTTTATTCAACACAAATAACTTGATTTAAAAGATCTAAATCAAATCTTTATTCCTATCCTAGGAATCCCATGATAATCCTAATCATATCTTGCACTCTTCCTATCCCTGAAATCCCTCGATCGTAACTTCAATCAGACAAAGAATAAAATTTCAAAATATATTTTAAGGATTTTAAAATCCTCACATGTAATACTTAGAACAAAAAAATCTAAAATATTATAATGAAAATAATAACAAGGAGTTAAAATATAGAAATCATTAGATGAGTTTATTTTACAAAAGAAACATCTCAGAACTCCTAAAATGCACTTGTAATTAGAGGCATACCTTTAATAGTCATATTTTTATGATTCTTGAAGTTGGTTGAAATAGCCTATGATGTTCTTTATGTGATAGTTCAAAAATTTATATCTTCATTAGATTTCATATATACCAATAAGTATAAATAATTCTTACTCTGTTTATAAACATTTTCATTATTATGGAATAAAACATGTCCGTCCGATGAACTAAAGCTCTGTCCCACTAATAGACTAAATATTGTCACACCAAAAGACCAAATATCATCACACCTATATATTATATATCTTCACACTGATGGAATAAATATAATGGTACTAATAAATTAAATATTGTGAAACTGATATGATAAATATCATCACACCGCTATATTAAATATCAACACACCGATAGATTATATATTTTTTCACTGATTGAATAAATATCATCACACCGATAGTTTAGATATCATCAAATAGATATGATAAATATTTCAACCTAATTGATTAGATATCCTTACACTAACAGACTAAATACAATCCCATAGATAGATTAGATTTCATCACACTGATAGACTGGACATAGGTCAATCCAATGGACTGGACATTAGTCAGTCCAAAAGAACGGGAATTAGTTAGTGTGATGGATTGGAATTTTATGGAATGTTTATATTCATTTAATTAAGATATATTTCAATGTTCAGTTGAATGAATTGTTTTCTAATAACATTCTAAAAACATGGGAAATATAATGTTAGGAAAACAACTTTTGAAGTGTGTCTTGTGATTTCCAAAACTAAGATAGAAATGTTAGAATATGAACATTTGACTAAACTACTTAGTTTTTAGTATTCCATTTATCTTTTTAACTAAATTATAATTTAAAAACTGAAACCATACATTTTGAGTCATACTATTCACACAATGTATTATAATGAGGTGAGGATGAATTCTACATGTCAAAATGTATTTGGGATCATTTTTCTAAAGCATCAAAAAAATCTTAATAAATTTTCATGGTTTGAGTATGTCATGATTCTTTTGAACTAATATGTTAATTCTAAATAAAAACTCACAATCGAAGTCATACCAGTCAGACCATGTGTTGGATTAATGTATGGTTAACTCTAACATGTCACAAATGACATTTGGATAATTTTCTTAATGTATCAAGATAATATGTGTTTTTTTCTACAATTTTAGTGAGTGACACACATTTTTAAATAAAATTTAATTTTTAAATATAAAACATGAACTTTGAGTCATACCAGTAACATCGTGTGTCAAATATGTGTTTATGATTCATACATATCACAAAAGACATATTAACCATTTTAATAATGTATCAATAAAATTTGATCTCACTTTCTTTGTTTTAAATGAGTGAAACACATTTTTTTACTGAAATATAAATTAAAAAAAACACACATTTGAGACATACCAATTACACCATATATCATATTGAGGTATATCTTACTTCTATATTTCACAAATGACTCATTTATCAATTTACTAAACTATAAAAATAATTTGAAAGTGTTTCCTTAGTTTTGAGTGTTTCACAAATATTGTTTTACTAAAATTTAATCTTTAAAATAAAACCCCATATTTTGAGTCATACTAATCAAACCATGTATCATATTGAGGTTTGGATAATTCTTATGTGTCATAATTGAATTAAGGATTTTTTTCTTAAATTATCAATTCAATATGATTTTTATTTCTCTATTTTCAATATTCCACACATCTCTTTAACTAAAATATCATTTTAAATGGGAAACAAACACCTTGATTTATACCTACCACACCCCGCATCACATTGATGTGAATTTAATTTCAAAATATCATAAATGACATAAGTAATATTTTCCTAATGAATTAAGTAAATTGAATAATGTTTGCTTAGTTTTTAGAGAGTGAATTATGTTTTAAACTAAAATGTCATTCTTAAACTGAAACAATAATTTTGAGTCATACCAATGAAACATGTATCATATTGAGGTTTTTATGATTCCTATATATAAAAAATGACTTATAGATCATTACCATAATGTTTTAAAAAATATGAAGGTTTTTCTCCATTTTGAGTATGTCATGCCTCATTTTAACTAAAATGTCATCATGAATCGAAACCAAACATTTAGACTCATACCAATCACATAATGTATCATATTGAGGTGAAGATGATTCATACTCATCAGAAATGACATATAGATTATTGTCTTAATGTATCAAAAAAATAAAAATATTTTCTCAATTTTGAGTAATTCACATGTATTTGAAAAAAAATGTTATTTTTAATTAAAAAAAACATTTCAAGTCATATAGATGATGCAGAGTGTCAGATTAATGTTTAGTTAATTTCTACATGTTAGAAATGATTTAAGGGTAATTTTTCTAAAGTTTCAGGTCAATTTTATATTTTTATTGTATTTCAAAGAGTGACTAATGTTTTTTAACTAAAATAAAATTTTTAAATTTAAAAGACAAAATTTGAGTCATAACAGTCACATCATGTGTTGGATTGACATGTAGATGATACCAAAAACATAAAAAATGACATATTGGTCACTATCTGAATGTATCATTACAATATATGAATTTTTTTCTAGGGTTTTAGTGAGAGACACATAATTTTTATGAAAATTTCAATTTTAAACTGAAAAAGACACACTTTTTATCACTTTTAATCTAATAACACACAATACTAATCATAAATAGACCTAATAAATAATAAATATCTCTAAAAATAGATTTTTTTTACTTGAGTTTATCATGATGTTTCTGTACATTCAAACACCATGTATTTTGACCATTCATTTCTAAAAAAATCTATATCCTCTTTTGAATATGAGAATTTCAATAGTCCTGGTATTACTGAAAAAATATAAACAAAAAATGAATTAATAATTTTTTGTTAAATGAAGTTTTAATTATCATCAATAATACATCTTCAAGGATTATATTTTATTGATCAAATAAAATATATTTCATAATTTTAAAAATGTAATGACCAAAATCATTTTCAGTACTTTGTAGGAACTACATAAACATTGATAGAAACTATTAATTCGTTTCCATATATGTTTTTATAGTGATATATTATTATATATACCTAAATTCTTATCCACTAGTAGAAGTTGATGAGATTCTTGTGATTATGGACTATCCTTATTCGATGATTTTGATAATATTTAAACACTAGCTAATCAAAAAAATATTTCTATTAAAACATAATATAAAATGTGTAACATTATGTTTTTTTGTAAAACCTTTTTTCTATTTTATTAAAAATTTATAAATGTCATCACGTTGGGTCAATTTTCTGGTTGTCCAAGAATTAAATCTAAAAAATAAATCTTTTGAATATCCAAATTCATTACCATTAGCCACCAATACCACCTAAAAAAATGAATAATTAATTTATCAATTGAAAATATATTTTATATGATTATATTATAGAGTTTTCCCATGAATAATGAGTATTAAGAAGAGTCTATCATCTATATTTTTTTTAAACATTACAGTCTATTTTGTTATTATTATTGAATATTCCTCTTAATCTAATGGGTTTTTATGTATATGTGATGTGAGGTTTTGAAGCATGGCTGATTGTCGCCTATTGATCGTTCAAGGTTCTAGTGCTCTGCTAATGTGTATAGAAGCACTCCGGTCTAATCCTCAGCAATGATAATTTATATAGTCGATTGTTTTTAATTGATTGTATTTTGATTGGGGGGTTTGTTTGCTGAGCTTATGAAATAATTTATGGATGAAGTTTGATTTAAAATTTTGATAAATATTGAGGTTAGTTCATTATTAGGGAGGTAAGCTTGTGATATCCTTGATCTTTGCTTTATATTTCATTAAATTAATACCCACTTCATAAGATGATGTTGACTAGAATTACTAAGTGTTAAAGCTTTAATATAAGCCTTAACATAACTTATGGTTCTAATATCAATCAGTACATGTTGATTGTAGTTTATTTATGGTTCCAATAATCCACATATACCACATGTTAAACAAAACAATTCATTAATCCATGACATGTTAAGTCCAACATACACAATGTTAATTTGAAGAATATTCATCGAGTAAATACTCTCAATCACTTAACGACCCTAAATTTTGAATCACCCAAATGAAATATTTACTCAGACATTAAGATTATTAGTAATCTTGTTTATGATGTTTATGATGATGAATTAATAAGTGAAGACAAATAAAGGGATAAGAAAAGATTTGTGCGCTGAACACACACACACCAACGATGTAGGGAATTAAATACAAACTTTAGATTGAAATAGAAATCAAAATAAGGGAAGGGGATTAAACTATATTTAAACAATTTTAAGAACATTAATATTATTTAACATATTATGGATGATAATAATAGATGAAGAATAAGAAACATTTATTAAAATTCTATTGAAATGAAAACAGACTTACACGATTACAAATAAGAAGAACAAAAAATAACATGAAAACAAAGAGAGGAGGAAGGTTACCTCAAGTAAAAACTTGAGTATAAAAGGTCCTCCAAAGAATTTTTTCAATTCTTTGGTCATGCCAATTTTTGATCCTCTATTTTTAAATTCCAACCTTTTTCATGCAGAGAAGGAGGAAGTATTTATAGACCAAGGAAGTGGACCATTTGCATTCCAAAAATTCTCCTCCACTTTCATCACCAATTTGATATTTTAGACAGCTGAATTTGGAAAAATATTTTTTTCAAAGTTTTAGATATTAATGTTTTCAGTCGACTCTCAAAATTTGGAGGAATTTGGACTTATGGAACCAATGTTATGACGGTTTTCATAAACAATGTTAAACTTGTCCATTTCTATCCATTCTTTTTCAATGGTTAAAATGTGAATGGTGTTTTTAATAAAAAGATGCCTTAAAATAATAATTATTTCTTAAAAAAATTCTTCTGTCTATATCTACTCTTTAAAAATGAAAAATATCAGCTCTAATTGATGTGTAGATTAGGGGAAAAGTCAATTTTTGTGTGCTGATTTCATTTCCGGGATAGAATGGTGGGTTGAGATTCATAGAATCATTTGGACCCCTTTTTATTTGATTTGGGTGCTGAAAGTTTTATCCATGACTCCTTGTACTGTACCCCGAAATTTGGAGTATAATAAAGGAATTTGGACTTCTAGATTGAGCCCAATAATTCAATTTTCATAAATGGTCCAATTTCATCACAAATAATTTGTTCCTACTTGTGTAGTCTATATGGCCCTTAAAATGGAATAATTGGCCAATGATTCCTTCTAAGGACATGTTTTAAATTTAATAAGTAATTTTAAAAACCAAGAACCACATAAATTAGATCTTCAGGGTGATATTTATTTTTAAAACATTAAACTGGCTTGAATCTAGATGAATTCAAATAGTGCTCAAAAATTATATTTAATATTTAAACATTAATATTTCACACAAATTATGCACATTTCATATAAAATAAGTAAATATAGTATATAAAAAGTTATGAAAATATTAATAACATCAACTCCCCACACTTAGTCTTGTGCATGTCCTCATGTGCAACAAATATAAAAACATAAAAAAATCATTATCACTCAGCAACAAATATTAAAATTTTGTTTTCCCCAATCTGGGGAGGTTTATATCATTTTACTCTTCGATATTGAATTCCACCAAAAACTGTTACAGAAACAATTTTCCAAAAAACAATTCATTTTTCATGCTCAAATTTAGGAATGGAGAATGTGGACACTCAAAACTCACACCTCTCAAGATGATAAAAGTTATTTATAGAGGTTCACTCATTCACCAACCAAAGGTAAAAATCTTAGAGTTTGAAAGAGATCTCATATTCTATTACCTATCATAAAGTTTACAAGAATCAGGAGGTATTTTTAAGGGGGTTTTCTATGTCTATTGGACGATATGAATATAATGTCCAAGAGAGAGGAGAAGAGGGGTAAAACATCAGCATGGGTAAAACAATGCACAATTTTTTTTGAAATGAAACTTATAAGGAAATGGAAAAACATATTTACAATAGAATGATTTTGTGAAGAAATAGATAAGAGAGGAATAAAATTTGAATGGGATGAGAAGATGAAATATTTAAAAAGCAAAAAACTTGTCCCAATGACATAAGTGTTCTTTTTATCCTTTTGTTTTTTCATTTTTTTTGAATTTTTAACTTGAAATAGATCTCACAATCATATCCCAACCCATGTTTTATCTCCTTATGACACTAATTGTAATAGTTATAATAGGATCAAATGTTGAGGAAGAGTGATTTTTGACCTTCCCAAGACACAACCCATTTTTTATGTTTTTTTAATTTGTTTGATTTTTTGAACACTTTTCAATAACATTTGTACGAGATGTCATAAACATATATACATTACCAAAACTCACTGAATGAAAACCTCTCCTCCACAGTAAAACATATGATTTCCCTCAATCATATGATAATATGTTGAAAATTAATAAAAGGGGACCCAAAATAAAATCCATTCCCCCCACACTTAAATTTCAATAAATTATGATATGTAAATACATATAGATGTTAGGGGGGATAAGTTATTGGGTTTGTAATGTGGTTATCAAAGAAAAGGTTTTTATAGGATTATAAGGGATTTCAAAAGGAGGATTAATGTAAGGGAAATGGGAGGCTATTTGACTATTGAGATTCTCACAAGGTTTAGAAAATACCCCTATCATATTTAAGAACAAAAAAGTAAGAAATTCAACTTGAAGGTACACAAACTCAAAAATCAAAATCGGGGGTGAAAACACATAAAATGAAAATATGGTCATAGGTGACATGGAATGAAAGCCAATTTTGTTCCTCATGGTTGGGAGAAATCATTTTCAAAATCTAAAACTGAGCATTAAAAATTTATTGGTTTTAACACAATATCATTTATCCAAAATTATGATGAAAATAAAAAAAATTGAGATGAAAAAATTTCTTTTGACTCCCCAAAATGGTTGGAAAAAATTTCAAAACTGGATAGAGTAAGTATGACTCCTTGTTTTTTTTTCATTTTTTAGTTTGTTTTTGTTTTTTAGTGTGTTTAAAATACACACCCACACAAAAGATAAAGAGATAAAGAGAAAACAAGTTTGATAATGAAAGTGGTAAAAAAATGAAAAATAGAGGAAGAAGAAGAAAAAGGGAGAGAGATAGAAGGAGGAAGAAGAGATAAAGAGGGAGTTAAAGGGAAAGAGGTCCCCCCCCACGAGTTTGGATTTGGTGGGTCTCCATCTCCATCCGGTGGTGGGTCAGTGGTAGTTGTGGATCTGATGGAAGTCGAGGTGGTTCCCGAGCTGTGTTTCCTCTCATGGGGATTATTTAACCAATGTCTGTTAACCATGAATGTCCTTTTGGAAGATGGGTCTTGGACTTGCACTGCACCAAATGGATAAACATGAGAAACAATAAAAGGACATTCCCAATGAGAATTAAGCTTACCTGGGTGAAGCCAAAATCAAGAGTTGAAGAGAAATAACTTTTCAGCTTCACAAAATACATTTCTCAGGATCTGTTTTTCATTGAGTACCTTAGCCTTTTCTTTGTAAAGATTGGAATTTTCAAAGGAATCAAGTCAAAGCTCCTCCAATTCATTCAACTACAACCATCTTTCTGCATCTGATTTTTCACAATTAAAATTAAAAGTTTTCATATCACAAAATGACTTATGTTGGATTTAAACTAGAAAATGGCATGCTTTATGAAAAACTAGCCTAAATGGAGACATCCTGATGGTGTTTTATAGTCAGTTCAATAAGCCTAAAGTACTTCACCAAGTCTCTTAGGCAAGTCTTTTTTGGTGGGATTAACAATTCTTTCAAGTACTCTATTCACTTCTCTATTAGAAATTTCAGCCATTCCATTTGTTTGAGAGTGATATATAGTTGAAGTTTTATTTAAAACACTATTATTTTTCAAAATAGATTCCATGTTTCTATTACAAAAATGGGTTCCTAAGTCACTGATAAAGGCATGGGGAGTTCCAAATCTGTGGAAGATGTGAGTTTTTAGGAACTCACTAACAGTATGTGAATCATGTTTTCTAGTGGAGTTGGCCTCAACCCACCTAGAAACATAATTGAACACAATAAGAATGTTTGAAAATCTAATGGAATGGGTAATGGTCCCATGAAATCGATTCCCCAAACATCAAAGATCTCACAGAAGATTAAAGTCTTTTGGGGAATTTCATTTTTTTTTGAAATTATGCCAAAATTTTTGCAAGTGAGACATGATTAAAAGAACTGATGTGAGTGCTTGAAGAGTGAAGGCCATTAGAATCCAGATTCTTGGACATTTTGGGTGGTACTTTGTGGTCCAAAGTGGCCACCTCCATGATGTGAGTGACAAAATTCCAAGATGGAGGAATGTTGATCTTCATAAAGAAATATTCTAATTACCATGTCAGCCTTGATTTTACAAAGTTTATTATCTTACCATAAATAGATTTTTGAATCACTTTTCAGCTTGAGTTTTTGTTATTTTGAAATTTGTTTAGGAAAAATACAGAAACCAATTAGTTTACAATTGTGTCATACCGTGGTAACATTAGAGTGATAGATGAGAGGTCCTCATTTGTAAATTCAGGATCATTTTTTTAGAATGAGAAGAATTATAAATTCTACTCAGGTGATCAGCCACAAGGTTTTCCTTTCCAAGTATATCTTTAATTTCATAGTCAAACTCTTGGAGCATTAAGATCCATATTATTAGCCTCGGTTTGGAATCACTTTTCTTAAGAAAGAACCTTATAGTAGAATTGTCTGTGAAGAGGATAATTTGGGCACCTAAGAGATAGGGCCGAAATTTATCTAAGGAAAAAACCACTGCTAAAAGTCCCTTTTTAGTGATATTGTAGTGATATTGAGTTTTATACAATGTTTTTGAGGCATAATAGATGACATAATGAATTTTTTCTATTCTTTGACAAAAAATAGCCCCAAAATCTCTATCAGAATCATCACACATAAACTCAAAGGAAAAAGTACCAATATGGGGGTTGGATTATTGGGGTAGATGTAAGAGTAGTTTTGAGTTCAACTAAAGTGATCTTGAAAACCTCATCAAAATCGAAAGTGACATAATTTTGGAGTAGATGAGTGATTGAGATTGAAATCCTATTGAAGTTATGGATGAATTGCCAATAGAAATCAGCATGACCGAGGAATGAATGGATGTCTCGAATAGAGGTGGGTTCAGGAAGTGATTGGATCACTTCAATTTTGGCGGGATCAAATTCAATACCCTATTTTGAAACTATGGTCCCTAGAACAATACCATTTGCAACCATGAAGTGACATTTTTCAAAATTTAACACAATGTTACACTTGACACACTTTTGAAGGAATAGTGAGAGTGAATTCAAGAAAGATTCAAATGAATCACCATAAATGGTAAATTCATCCATGAAGACTTCCTTGCAGTGTTCAAGGAATTCAGAAAAGATACTCATTATACATCTCTGGAATGTTGCAGGATCATTGCAAAGGCCAAAAGGCATTCTCCTATATGCATATGTTCCAATGGGGCGAGTGAAAGTGGTATTTTCTTGGTCCTGAGGTGCGATTGGGATTTGAAAATAGCCATTGTATCCATCAATAAATCCATAATATGACTTTCCAGTTAATATTTCTAGAATTTGATCAAGGAAGAGAAGAGGGCAGTGATATTTTCTTGTTTCAACATTCAATTTCCTATTGTCGATGCACACACGCCATTTTTTCTTCACTTGATTTGTGAATACCTCTCTATGTTATTTTGTGACCAAAATTATCCCACCCTTCTTAGTTATAACTTGAATTGGAATAACCCATTCACTATCAGAAATTGGGTAGATAATACCAGCTTGAAGAAGCATGGTGATCTATTCCATAACTACGTCATATATGAGTGGACTGGGTTTTCTTTGCGGTTGTATAATTGGTTTGGATGATTCCTCAAGATGGATGTGATGAATGAATAGACCAGGGTTTATTCTTGGCATGCCATTTGGGTTCCAACCTAAGGCCTTTTTTTCCTCTAACACATGAATAAGTTTGGTTGCCTCAGTTTTAGTAAGTGAAGCAGAGATAATGAAAGCATAAGAGTGATCTTGGAAAAGGAATGAATATTTCAGGTGTTCATGAAGAGGTTTCATATCAGTCTCATATTTTATTTGTGGGGAAGACGAATCAAGAATAGAGGAAGGGATTTCAGTTGGTTTTGATTCATTTTCCTTAATACTTTCCATGGTGGAGTAGTAGAGATTAGAGTTGATGTGAGATTAAAGAGAGTTTTCAAGAACCTATAGATTGATGGATTCTATGTATGAGAGGTCCACATAAAATTCACCATTTATAACTTGGTTAATCATGGTACAAATATCACAAGATCCTCTCTCATTATAACATGATGAACATGATGGAATGTGGTTCAATTGACTCTCAGAAGTGTCCTCAGAATCATGGATTGAGAATGAAGAGTGATCCTCAGATGGGTATCACATGGCTTGGAAAATGTTGAACTTGATTAGTTGCTCACCAAATTTCATGGATAAGATGACTAAATAGAATCAATCTTGGTTCTCACTGTCATTAGGAATGGTCTTTCTAGAATTAGGGGAGATCGAGAAGAGTTCATCTCACCATCCATGTCACGGACATAGAAATCAGTTGGGAAGATACGATCATTAACCCATACAAGGACATCCTCAATTATTCCCTCAGGACTAGCTATGCTTTGATTGGATAACTAAATTATAACACTCATTGGGTGAAAGGGACCTAGAACAAGGTTGGAGAAGATGGATTTAGGCATGACATTTATTGAGGCCCCTAAGTCTATGAGTGCATCATCAAATCTTGAACTTCCTATTTGGCATGGAACTGTAAAGGTACCAGGACCTTTTTACTTAATGGGTATGGACTCTTGGGTAAAAACATTTTCAAAATTTGTAAGCTGCCTCTTATGGGCACACAACTCCTTAAGAAACTTGGAATACTTAGGAATTTGTTTAATGACATCTAAGAGGAGTATGTTGACTTTAACATGTTGAAACATGTTGATCATTTCAAGATCAGGTTTAAAGGGCTTCCTTGTCTTAGAAACATCTTAAAGAAAATGAATTGGATTCCGAAGTGGAATGGAAGGAGGTGAGGGAATGGATTTAGATCCATTTTCAAGTTTCTTTTTCTGTTCATTTTCTAGGTTAACATTCAAAGGGGATTTGGAGGACTTATCTTGAGGCATAACAATTTTCATTCCCGGTCTAAGTTAAACTACACTTATATTACCCTTGGGGTTGGGTAATGGTTGAGCTGGGAGTTGGGATAAATTTTATTGTTGTTTCTGGCTCAGGTGGGATGCAAGTTGACCAATTTTGGTTTAAATATTTTTAAGGATGGAATGAGTGAAGAAAAAAAGATCTTCCACTACACTTTCTCATGGTTGCTTGGAAGAAGAGGCATGTCCCGAATTGGGATTTCCTTGATTTTGGTTCTTGGTAAAGTGATTGTATTGGTTTAGTAATTGGGAAGTCTCATTAGGATAGTGGAATCTATTAGAAGAAAGATGAGGATTGATCCTTTTAGGTTGAGTAAAAAAGGGCAAGGTTGTTGGAAGTTACCAACACCTTGGCCATATTGGAATTGGTTTGGGTTTTGAGGAGGTAATTTAGGGGAATGAGAAATGGGATTACCATATATCAAGCTAGGGTTATAGGTAGAATAGAAGGGATCAGAGTGGGGTTGGATGAAATTTCTAACAAACTGACTTGATTGATGAGGGTTGGGGTTCCGCTGATCATATGATGCATTGAGCTCCATTGGTCTGAATGAATCAGATGGATCCTTTTGAAGTTGTGTATATGTGTTAGTTAGATGAGATAATGAGCTTTAGATTCTAAAATTATTGATAGATCTAGGGAATAGAGATTATGGAGAAGATGAGTTTTGGGATTTGGCCACCACAACTAGTTGTCACACAAGACCTGTAAGTTCACTCATCCACTCGGCCATCTTGTATGGCTCTATCGATTCGCTATCTTGGGATTTTTTGACATGAGCATGTGCTCGAGTATGAAATTGTTTGTTTGTTTTAATTGATGCAGCTTATGAGATCTCTTACAGCTGTAGGAGTTTTATCAACAAGAGCACTGACACTTGCGACATCAATGAGAGTTCTATCCATATCCAATAAACCCTCATAGATGTATTGGATCAAGAGTTGTTCAGGTATTTAGTGGTGTGTGAAAGTTTTTACAAGATTTTTAACCTCTCCCAATACTCATGGAGTGATTCATTTGGGAATTTATATATAATACTTATTTCCTTTCAGATAAAAGAATTATGAGAAGCAGGAAATAATTTTTCTAAGAAAAGTCACTTCATGTCATTCCATGTGGTTATAGAACTAGGAGGGAGGTAGTAGAGCCATGAATTAGTAGTGTCAGATAGAGAGAAAGAGAATAATAATAGTTTGGTTTGTTCTTTAGAAACCCGTTGAGGCTTCATGGTAGAGCACACCACTTGGAACTCTTTGAGGTGAAGATGAAGATCCTCACCGGTTATCCTGTGGAAATAAGGAAGAAGATAAATCAAACTCGATTTGAGTTCAAAGTCAGCCTCTATGTTTGGATATTTAATACCTAGGGGTTAGTAATTAATATCAAGAGAATCAAATTCTTTAAGTGTTTTTTCCCTAATATTTTCCGTATCTAATTCAATTGGTTGTACGAGGACTGGTTCTTGAATTATTTGATTATCCCTAATGTTCCCCCTAAGTTGGTGAATAGTTTGTGCAATATAAAGATCAAAAAAATATAATGGATTTTTTGAGAGGATATGGGGAATTCATATATATTTTTGAAGAAAGAGGAAGATGGATTTTTCTTTTTTTTTTTCTATTTTCGATTTTTATGGGAGGACAAGTTTTTCTTTATATTTATTTTCATTTTTTTTAAATATATATTTTTTTGTTTTTTTACAATAACCAAAAACTAATGACTAATTAATTCACTATCTCCAGAAACAACACCATTTGAAGTGTGACCGATTGTATCCTATAAAACATTCAAGGTTCCAGTGCTCTGCTAATGTGTATAGTAACACTCAGGTTAAATCCTTAGTGATGATACTTTATATAGTTAGTTGTTTTTAATTGATTGTATTTTGATTGGGGGGGGGGGTTGTTTGTAGAGATTATGAAAGAATTTATAGATGATGTTTGATTTAAAAATTTGATAAATATTGAGGCGAGTTCATTATTAGGGAGTTAAGATTGTGATATCCTTGAGATTATCTTTATATTTCATTAAATTAACACCCACTTCACAAGATGACGTTGACTAGAATTCCAAAGTGTTAAGGCTTTAATACAAGCCTTAACTTAACTTAGGGTTCTAATATAAATCAGTAAATATTTATCATAGTGTATTTATGGTTATAATACTCCATGGAGACCATACGTTAAACAAAACAAATAATTAATCCATGACATGTTAAGTCCAACATACACAATTTTTTTTAAAGTTTGGGGCCGAAGCCTAATATATTATTAAAACAAAGCAAAGACCTCTTTTAACTGGGCATGGGAGACCCATTAAATAGCCCGAAGGCCCAGTGGGCATTTAGCCCATTACATGGCCCGTTGGCCCAATTTTTTGGCCCACAACCCATTCTGTGAATAGTACTGCTACAGTACCCATGCTGCTACAGTACAACATAGTACCCACCGCTGCTACAGTCCCCTGCCGCCGCTCTAGTGCCCGCCGCTGCTACAGTCCCCACCGCTGCTACAGTACCTGCACCCCATGGGTTTTGAACCCCCATTTTTATGTAGCATTATAGGGTGCTTACCACTAATCCAAACCCCAACTACACCAATATACACAATGTTAATTTGAAGAATATTCATCGAGAAAATACTTTCAATCACATAACAACCCCAAATTTTCACTCACCCCAATGAGAGATTTACTCATTCATTAAGAGTATTATTAATTTAGTTTATTATGTTTATGATGAGGAATTAATAAGTAAATAAAAATAAATAGGTAAGAAAATAATTGCATGCCAAACACACAAACACAAACGGTGAAGGGAATTAAATACGAACTTTAGATTGAAAGAGAAAGAAAAAGAAGGGAAGGGGATTCAAATGTATTTAAACTATTTTAAGACCATTAACATTATTTAACAGATTGTGTATGATAATAATAGATGATCAATAAGAAACATGCATTAAAATTATATTGAAATGAAAATAGACTTACAAAATTACAAATAAGAACACAAAAGAACATGAAAACAAAGAGAGGAGAAAGGGTACATCAAGTGAAAATTTTACTATATAAGGTCATCCAAAGCCTTTATAACAGATTTTTTCATGATCATTTATGCTCCTCTCTTGTTAAATTCCAAATTTTTTCAAGGAGAGGAGGGGGAAGTATTTATAGCCCAAGGAAGTTGACTGTTTTCATTCCAAAACTACCCCTAAACATGCATCACCAATTTGATATTTCAGATTTTCGAATATAGAGACATATTATCATTAAAAGTTTTAGATATTAAAGTTTTCAGTTGACTCTCAAAATCTGGAGGCATTTGGACTTATGGATCCAAAGTTATGGTGGGTTTCATAAACAATGTTAAACTGTCCATTTCTATCCATGCTTTTTCGATGGCCGAAATGTGAATGGACTTTTGAATATGAAGATGACTTCAAATATGAATTCGTTCTTCAAAAAATTATGCAACATATATCTCATATTTCACACTGAAAAATCTCATCTCTAATTGATGTGTAGATCAGGGGAAAATTCAATTTTGGTGTGCTGATTTCATTTCCCGGACAGAATGGTGGGCTGGACTTCATAGAATCATTTGGGCACATTGTTATTAGAGTTGGGCCCTAATATTTTTATCCAATACTCCTTGAATTGTCCCCCAAACTTTGGAGGTTAATAATGAAATTTTCAATTCTGGATTGAGCCCAATAATTCAATCTTCAAAGTTGGTCCAGTTTCATCACAAATTCTTTAGGCCTTCTCGTGTAGTTCATATGACCCTTAAAATGGAATAATTGGCCAATTATTCCTTCTAAGGATATGTTGTAAATTAAATAAGGAATCTTAAAAAATAGGAAATAAAAATAATGGATCAGTAGAGTGATATTTATTATTAAAACATTAAACTGACTTGAATCTAGATGAATTCAAACAATGCTAAAAAATTATATTTAATATTTAAACATTAATGTTTAACACAAATTATGAACATTTCATATAAAATAAGTAAAGAGAGTATATAAAATGTTATGAAAATATTAATAAAATTAGGGTTAATGAATCCATATTTTTTTCATAGGATTTTCCCATTAAATAATACTATTATATATTCCTATAATAAATTTGAATAGTATTTTACAATAATTAACATATTAGATCAGATATTGGAAAAAAAATTATGAAAAAACACATCATGAGTTCATTTTCAATAGTGGATCTAAGACAATAATACTTGATGATTTTACTCTACATTATCATAACCAAGATATTCTATAATATTCTCTTTGTATATTTTCTCTTTAACGTGAATTATGGTAATATATCATTTTTTATGTAGCAGCGCAGGTACTGTAGCAGTACTGTTCACTGAGGGGTCATTTGGGCTAAAAATGGGCTTTCAAGCCTTTTATTGAGGCCACTTGGCCTTGGGCCTTCGGGATATGTAATGGGTCACCCTCTACCTAGTCTAAAGAGGTATTTGCTTTAAATAATAAATTGAGGATTTAGCCCCAACCTTTAAAAAAATATCTCCATTTTTGAATGTTATATCTACATGAACCTGTAATATTAGTAAATTCATAATTTTAAATGGTGAGGAAAAAAGTACTTTATGAAGGTCATTTATATTTATTGGCTGATCTAATATTTTTTTATTCAAAAATATTTTCCCCTTCCATTTCTCTGTATGTAATAACATTCATCAGTTCAATAATTTTTTATTAATTTTTAAAGTATTTTTATATAATATAAATTGAAATTGAATAACTCATTGTTGATATGTAATTTTATAAGATCACATGACCATGATACGATAGTTCCAATAGAAATTTTAACCAAGTGAACATCCTGGTCATCAAGGGGAGCATGTCACATGCTACTCAGATCATGATCTACGTGAATCCACACTCTCATATGACCTTTTATAAGTTATTTTTTGTGAATAATATCTCCTTGGATATTGTACATTGTACCTATCATAGCAAGGTTATGGGTGGGTGATTATAGAAATAAATAAAAATCATTTTGACCCTATAGAATTTCATTACAGGAAAATTATTAGTTTCTTCCATATTCAATTTTCCTACAGAAAATTATATAAAAATTGATTAACTCTAGTAAGGAAGACCGTTTTCTGAAATGTATTACCTCAAATCTTGTGAAGGGGATTATTAGATAGTGGTTATTGTTGTGTTTTTTATTATATTGTGTGGATTCCCATTATATTCTCTAACAAAATCATACCACTAATTATGTTTTTATTCTAGAGTTTCTATTCGTGTATGTATATTTTCCATTTTCTTATTTTTATCCCCTTATGAATTTCTTTTCTCATAATATGTTTGGCGAGACACTCTAAAAATCATACCTTTAAAGATACCATATTGTTATAGATTCTTAAAGGCCACTAAATATAGTCATTCATTTGGTATAACTAATGATGATTAAAATGGAGAAAATAGATAAAACATATAGGGAAATAAGTAATCATTCTTATATAATACCAATTTAAAGAATTCTTATTATTATTTCATACTTACACATTATTCCAAAATATTTCATCTATTTTCATATATTAGTACTCTATCTTTATTTACACAATCCTCATTCTATAACAAATTATGTGGGATGTAAGTTTCTTTGTATTTTGATCAATTAATATTTATTTAAATAATGGAATATAATTATTTTGTCTTTTTATTCCACATAAATTTATTACATTAGATTTAAAATGTATACCAAGTTTTATCATGTGAATCATACCCAATATATGATTATGGTTGGGTTATGTTGAATTTGTTGCATAATTCTTACTTTTAGCACTTAGTTGGTGGTTCATAATTTAATAATTCCAAATCAAAGTTATTAATGAAATTATTTTCATGTAATATATTACAAATCAAAATGAACCTTTAATGATTTATCATAATGACCACTAATAAACACATTCCACATTTCTTGGTTTATCATGTGTGAATAAATCTATGGTGGGTGAAGTTTTACTTTCCCTTCAGCATCTTTGAGATGATTCATTATAATAATTTTCCACAAGAACCTATGATCCTTTTATGTGGCCATTAATAAATATTTCATTTAGCATAATTCTAATATAAATTTACTCTGTAAGAGAAATGAATACTAAATAAAAGTTTTATTATTTTGTTCTTTAGTTAAATAATGAATCTATATCATAATATTCCACTAATATCATCCCAAATTAGTGGATTATCTATAGGAAACAATTATTCCACATATCTGCATTAATTGGAACATGAATTGGAGTGGCGATTCCATTATAACTAATGAAAATTGACTTGTTGGGATTAATAGGATGATTTTGTGTATTCCATAAAACCTTGAATTTGATACCTATAATTCTCAACATAATAATTTTTATTAACCCCGGGGTTCTATGAATATCCTGCTTTTTTGGTACATAGGTCATAAACCTACTATTTTCTTGGGTTAAAAATGATCAATATGTTATTACTTGGGATTGGTATCATCACCATGTGGAGAAACATTTTATTCATATACATTGAGAGAATTAACATGTTGGTAAACATTTTGATTCTTAGGATTGATAAAATCAACATGTTCATAATCCATTATATAAAATAGTGGTTGATCATTTAATTTTTATTATGTCAATGCATAAGTGAGAATATAATAATATGATTTAACAAAATGCATATTTAAAAATATATATCCGGATTATTGAAATCTATTTTTTATTTAATGGTTCAATAGATTTTACCCCTTTATTAAGTATCCAAGTCACATAATTATGGTCTAATTTGATAATAAATAACCCAAAAACATTGGTACCATCATGAAATGATTGTGAAATCTCAACAAAAGGTTCATCATTAGTTAAATGGACATATGACCCCTACAATATTTTGTTCAATAATATAAAAATCAACCACTTTTCATTTACAGGATCTAGAATATAATATACATATACTTCATGTGATGCTATTATAAAATATTATTTATTCTATGTTTCCTTATTAAAATCCACTTTCATGAGTCCCAATTAATTTATTTTAACTACAGTTATGTTTTCAACCAACTCTCATTAAAATATCATCACTTGGAATGTTGTGTAACCCGACACCCACATTTGTTCTCTGATGCCAAAGTATGACATATTCACATAAATTGGATTTCTTTCCTTAGTACCAGATACTTTCTTTACATCAACCATAACTGTAACTCCACTAATTTTCATGGTTTTTTAGTCAACATCTTTCATTTTATATAACATAAAACTAATAGATACATAACCATTATAAGATAATACAAGCACACTTATTCCTATGGATAGCCATAAAAGTTATTATGAAATTGAATTAGTATTTTTAGTTACCTCCTTACAAATATTTTCTCAAAACCATACTCTAAACTATTGAATATGTGTATTTAATATCCATCTTTTAGTCCTTGATGGATTTAAATGATCAAGAATTACATAGTGGGTTTCAATATATAGTGAAACCTCTAAAATGTTATCAAAACCTAAATGTGATCCTGATCCTTCTTTGTAATATTAATTAATACAACATCTAATCCAAAAATTCCTTCACCAAAAATCCACCATGTGTGATGAGATTTTGGTAGAACAATTATTTTCACATAATATAGGTACACAATATTGAATTCAATAACACATTAAACGATATATCACTCTACAATATGACCTTATGATTTATTTCAATATTTTACAAACCACATTGAAATATTGATATATAGTTCAATGGGTTATATCCATATATAATGTACAATACCATATAGTGGGATCTCTCTGACCAAGTTAACCATCAAGTGAGCCATTATATCAAAAAATTATGGTAATAAGAATATCAATGATTATCATAATCTAATGATAATATATTTTTTAGATATTTTTCAATTTCATTGGGTCTATAACATTACTGTATATAGCTTTGAAAAAGAAATAGATCTTGGTTAATGTATGATGTAAATTCTTATAAAAAATATAACATAAAGATATAGACATTATATCTTGAATTATAACATGATAGTCTTGTTATTTTAGGCCCCTAAACATTAAATTAGTCATTTAAATGATATTCTTGATATAATCTGAATAACCTTCTATAACCATTGCATAATTTAAGAATTTGAAAAAAATGATATTTATATTTCCTAAAAAGATTGTATGATGTGAGTGGAATGAAATTATATCTTTCACCCTTCACTGGAGACAACTATTCCTATATCCCCAAGGAAATCATGTCTAACCTAGCCTGATTTCCATCCTTTTTTTTCAAGTCCATTTAGTAGCATTCAAATGATACTATTAAATACATTATTACCACATGCATGACATCAAAAATTGTCTAGAATACAAATAATTCTATAATGGTAATTTAAAAAACTGATCTCAATTTCAAACTAGTTTTTATAAAGATTTTTTAAGATGTATTATGAAAACAAGTGTCTCTATATTTTACTTTATAATAATTTTGATCACTAGTTAGTGGAGAAAACGTTGTTCCTTATTCAAAATTACTATCGAATAATGTCATAAAATATCAGTATTTATGTCTCCAAGGTAGAAATCTATGATTTACTAGGAAAACATTCTTTTATAAATGTTTCAACCTAAATGAGTGTGATCCATTTTAAAAAATAGGACACCCTTGACTTCCTTTAATTATTTATCTAAAAAAATATAAATAAGTAAGAAATTAATTTATCACCCCATATAACCTCGATCTCAACCTAAAATATTTATTTCTATAAGAATCCTACAATGTAACACCTGTATATCACATTAATTTTAATTCATATATTAAAGGATCCAAATTAACATAAATATTTTTATCTTGTTTTTTTGTTGTTGATATAAACTGATAAAACATAATATATTTTCACTTCAAGAATATCCAAGGAGGGAAGTAATTATTTACCAACATAACAAGTCATTTACTATGAATGATTATTTGTATAACAAAGGGATTCACTCCATCTATAGATAGAGTAATATGAAATTTTCTCAAATCATTTCTATAACACCTCAAGATTTTGTTAATTTTTTTTTTCAAATTAATTTAATGTTTTCAAAATTTTACATTTCTAGAAACACTAAACATATCTCGTGTTATATGAAATCACTAAGATTTGAAAGAATTTAATTGAACAACAAGTTAATATTTCACTACATGAAACAATTATATTATCTTGTGTTACACACAATACTATGTTTGGATTGTGTAACACATAATTCCAAGTTTATTCGATAGCTTTAATTACACACATGGCCGAGTAATACCGGACTATAATATACTATTAATATTGTTGTTAAAATATTATTAAAGTTACCACCTAGCTGTTGGAATATAAGATTCTAATAATAAAAACTAAATCATTGAAATATTATTTACACTTGTATACATAATTAATCCTTTGGTAATCAATTAGTTATAAATTAAAGTATAAACTATTTGAAAATTAATAAATTCCATTTCTATGAAGACTATTTTTCTATGTACAAAAAATAATTTATTTCAATAAATTAAACAAACCAATTATGATGAATCCTTTTAATAAAATTTATATGTTATATAATCCATATAATTTTGGACACTCATCCAATAGATTTGATTGGTATAATATACAAATAAATCCAATGTTATGAAAACAAAGATGTATTTTTATGAAAGTTAATTTTACCACCTTTTAATGTTGCACTAATTTTAAATATTGTTTTTTACACATTAATAATTTTTATTTGAAAAAATATACTTCATTTTTGAACTCAAAATATACAAATTTAAATTGTGTGAATTTTTGGTATTTTACTGAGAATTTTATTTTATTAACGAATAGTGAAAAACACTAAATTATAATTGAAAAATGCTTTTTTATATAATTTTTATATTGTTAAATTATATTTCAAATTGGTTTTAAATTATAATTAGTTAAATTATAAAACAATAAATCCTATTAAGTCATTAGAATCACTTTCACATTGAAATTTTATATAATAGGATTTCAAATTTTTTAATTTTTTTCTTAAAAAACCCACATTCCCATCACGTATGTTGAATTATTTTTTAATTAATTTCTTCCACTTATATTATTTTCATTAAAAAAATGTATTTAATATTTTTAATCATAATAATTTTTATTTTATAATAATTTCAACTTAGTTTTTTACAAATAATATTAGTGAAAGTAATTAAAATTAATTACAACAATTAAGGTAAAAAAATATTACTTAGTGGTAAAAAATTAAACGTATGGGGGAAAAATTTCCATACAATTGTCAAAAAACTATTTTATGGACATATATATACCATAAAACTTCATGGATATAATTTTTTATGTCATTTAATCCCCTTTGTAGGTAAAAACGTGGGAAGAACACAATTATTTTTAAAAATTCCAAGTTTGTCATCTCCCCTATTTATAAATGGGCGCTAACCCCCTCACATATTCACACCTATCAAGCCCTATGTTTCATCCAAAAAATTCCCAAAATAATATCATAAATTCCCAACCTTTATCTTATAATCCTAACTTTGTGAAGAAATCTAACCAAGATTCCCATTGTTTCAAACCAAAAAGAGTTACCCAAAGAATAGACAACATCCTTCAACAATCACTTTTGTTTTATTTCTTTATAAACCTATTCAATTATTATTATTACATAATTATATAAAAACCCCAGTATCCAAAATTGACTCATATTTTGTTAAGTTAAGGGTATGGCCTACACTCACACACACTTCAATCAAATGGAATACATAATCATCTTTCATGTGTACAACAGACTACCACCTCGCGAACTAATGTCATTTATTCTTCCATTACCACCTTTAAAGATTGATAATAATGATGTAATTAATGTTTTTATATGATATATATGATATTTATGATGTATTCATTATTTTATATTTATTATATAACATTTAACATTATGGTTCCCATTTTTTTGGGAATACGATAACTTCATTTTTGGATGTGTGGATTACCACCTCCTCAAAGTGATGTGATTAATTCACACTTTTCATGGAATGTATAAAGGATGGGTTTATTAAATGTATATTATATATATTAAATAATAATTATAATTTAATGATAATATATATACACACATATTTCATTTACTTTATTTCTTCCAATATGAAAAGAAAACAAAAACAGTGTTCATGCATACGTACGACCTACCGTCTCCATGAACAGTGCATTCCATTTTATATTTATATATTTTATAAATTATTATAAATAAAAATATATTTAATATATATTATATTTAAATCATTTTTTACAATATTATAATAAGTAAATCATGATCTATGTAATAGGATCATGAATAACAGGTCAAAACATAGATAATAAAATGAAGTGGTTATTACCCGAAACATAACTTTAACATGAAATTGATAATAAATGGGTAATATAACGTCATAATGAAATAATATATGGTATGATATAAAATAATATGGTTCTTTGGTATATTTATAATAAACTTATATTTATTATACATGTGGTTTTAACGTGTACAAAAAAAGTCAAGACTTAAGGTAATGTAATTTCATCTCAGTTTTTATATTCGTGAGATACATTCCATATTCACCACTAGTTTTTTTCAGTGTTGATGTTATTAATAATTTCATGAATTATTATATACTCCCTATACTAATTTTATATGAAATTATCATAATTTGTGTGAAATATTAATGTTTAAATATTAAATATAATTTTAGAGCACTATTTTAATTCATCCAAATTCAAGTCTTTTTAATGTTTTAATAATAAATATCACCACACTGATAAAAATTGGATGATTATTGTTTTTTAGGATTTATATTTTAATATAAAACATTTCATTATAAGGGATCATGGTCCAATTTTTCCATTTTAATGGTTATATGAACCACACAAGAAGACCCAATGAATTTACGAAGAAACAGGACCAGCTATGAAAATTGGATTACTGGACTCAATCCAGAATTATAAATTTCTTTATTCTCCTAAAATTATCTGGGGATAATTTAAGGAGTCTTGAATAAAAATTTCAAGGCCCAAATACAAATAAATGGGGCCCAACTAATTCATTTAAACTCAGCCCACCATTCTGGTCGGAAATTATAACCAGTACAGTATTCATGACATGTCTCCTGATATAGTCATCAAATCAAGATTAGATTTTGCAGTGTGAAATAGTAGATATAGTCGGCCGAATTTTTCGAATAAAGCATTCGGATTTAAAGGCATATTTATATTCAAAAATCTATTCACATTTTTTTCATCGAAAAAGCATGGATAGAAATGGACTGTTTAACATTGTTTATGAAAACCACCATAAATTTGGATCTATAAGTCCAAATGACTCCAATTTTTTGGAGTAGTAGGAAAAAATTATTATATACATATTTGAAGATGGATATATCTCTATATTCAGCTTTTTGGATGTCCAAATCGTTGATCCAAGTAGAGGGGTAGTTTTAGAATGAAAACAACCCACCACCTTGGGTTATAAATACATCCCCTCCTCTTCTTTCAAAGGGTTGGAATTTAAGAATAGAGGAGCATCAGTTGGAATGGAAAAAGCCTTGAAAAAGGATTTGAAGGACCTTCCATACTCATGTTTTTACTTGAGAGACCCTTCCTACTCTCTTTTTTTTCAATTACTTTTCTGTTCTTCATTGTTGTAATCTTGTAAGTATTTTTTTGTAATTCTGTTTTAATGAAAGTTTCTTATTCAAAATCTATTATTATGATCCACCTTATATAGTTTAATATTAATGTTCTTAAAATAGTTTAAATCAAGTTAAAACCCCTTACCTTATTTTTCTTTCTCATTCAATCTAAAGTTAGATTTAATTACCTTTATTATTTGGGTATGTGTTCGACGCACCACTCTTTTCTTATCCATTTATTTTTATTATATTATTAATTTATCATAATAATAATTATAACCAGATTAATAATAATTTGAATGGATGAGTAAATCATATATTGGGGTGAGTTATAATTTAGGTATGTTAAGTGATTGAGAGAATTTTCTTGTTGAATATTTTTTAATTTAACATTGTGTATGTTAGACTTAACATGTCATGGATTAATGACTTGTTTTGTTTAACGTATGGATTCCATGGATTATTGGAACCATAAATACACTACCACAATAAAGTTCTGATTGAGAATAAGATATTAGTTAAGTTATAGATTGGATTATTGCCTCAACACTTAGGAATTCCAATCAATGTCAACTTATGACATGGGTGTTAATTTAATGCAATATAAAGCAAAGCTCAAGGATATCAAAAGCTTAACTACCTAATAATGAACACATCCCAATATTTATCAAATTATTAAATCAATATTAATCAATCAATCATTTAAATTAATCTCTATAAGACAACCCCCCAATCAATATACAATCAACTAAAAGCATTCGACTATTAAAAAGTATGATCACCCAAGATTCGACCCGAGTGCTGCTATACACATTAGCAGAGCATCAGAAATTTGAATGGTTGATAGGTGAAAATAGACCAAAATTTCAAATGGTTACGTTTCTGGGGATAATTAAATTAAGTAGTCATTAGTTTCTAGTTATTGTAAAAAACACAAAAAAAAACAAAATTTTATAAAAATAAAAAAAAACACAAAGAAAAACCTGACTTCTCATAAAAATCATAAATGAAAAAAACACTAAGAAAAAACCATCTTCCTTTTTCTTCCAACATCTCCCTGAATTTCTCATAGCCTCCCAAACAATCCATCAGATTTATATGACCCTAAAATTGAATTAACGCTTCTCCAACTTAGGATGAACATTAGGGATAATAAAATAATTCAAGAACTAGTCCTTGTCCCAACAGTTGAATTAGAAATGGCCAATCCTAGGGAACAAAAACTAAAAGAACTTGTTTCCCCTGATATGAATTACCAACCTCTTAGTATTCAATATCCAAACATAGAGTCTGACTTTGAATTAAAATTGAGTTTGATTCATCTTCTCCCTCATTTCCATGGGCTAACTGGTGAGGATCCACATTTTCATCTTTAAGAGTTCCAAGTGGTGTGCTCTACCATGAAGCCTGAAGGGTTTTTTTAGGAACAAATCGAACTCTGAGAATTCACTTTCTCTCTAGATGACACTACTAATTCATGGATCTACTACCTTCCTCCTGATTCTATAACCACATGGAATGACATGAAGAGACTCTTTTTAGAGAAATTATTTCCTGCTTCTTGTACTACTTCTATCTAAAAGGAAATAAGTGGTATTAATCAATTACCTAATGAATCACTCCATGAATACTAGGATAGGTTCACAAATCCTGTTGAAACCTACCCACACAACCTAATCCCTAACCAAATCTTGATCCAATACTTCTATGGGGGGTTATTGGCTATGAAGAGAACCCTCATTGATGTCGCAAGTGGTGGTGATCTTGTTGATAAAACTCCCACAGCTGCAAGAGATATCATAAGTAACATGGATTAAAACACACAACAATTCCATACTAAAGAACATTATCAAGTCAAAAAGTCCAAGATAATCAAGCTGTAGAGCCCAACAAGATGACCGAGTGGATGAGTGAACTTACAGGTCTTGTGCGACAACTAACTGTGGATACCAAAGCTCCAACCTCATCTTCTCTACAATATCTATTCCCTGGACATATCAAGAATTGTGGAATATGTATATCCCCATCTCATCCAACAAACACATGTCCACAACTTCAAGGGGATCAATCCGATTCATCCGGACCAATGGAGCTCAATTAAGAATATTCCTAGTGGAACCCTAACCCTCAACAATCAGGTTAGTTTGTTATAAACATCAACTAACCCCATTCTGAGCCCTTCTCTTCTATATATAACCCTAACATGAGACATGGGAATACCATTTCTCATCCCCCTAAATACCCTCATCAAAACCCAAACCAATTCCAATATGGTCAAGGTGTTGGTAACTTCCAACAACCTTACCGTTTTATTCCTCAACCTCAAAGGATCAATCCTCCTCTTCCTCCTCCTGAATCCCACTATCCTAGTGAGCCTTCCCAATTCCCAAACCAATACAATCACTTTCCCAAAAACCAAAATCAAGGTAATCCCAATTCGGGACAAGCCTCTTCTTCCAAGCCACTATGGGAAAGTGCTGTAGAAGATCTTTCCTCCTTCACCCATTTTAGCCTCAAGAACATTGAAACCCAAATTTGTTAACTTTCTTCCCACTTAATCTAGAAACAACAATTAAATTCTTCCCAACTCCCATTTCTACCATTACCCAACACTAAGGGTAATGTAAGTGAAATTTCACTTAGATCGGGAAAGAAAATTGCTCTGCCTCATGATGACTCCTCCCACTCCCCTTTAAATGATGACATGGAAAATGAAAATAAAAAGAAACTTGAAAAGGAATCTGAATCCATTCCCTAGCCTCCTTCAATTACACTTAGGAACCCAATTCCTTTTCCTCAAGACATTTATAATCCAACTAATTCCTTTGAACCCAATCCTAAAATACTCGACATGTTTAGACGTGTTGAATTAAACATTACCCTATTAGATTCCATAAAACAAATCTCTAAGTATGCCAACTTTCTTAAAGAATTGTGCACCCACAAGAGGCAACTTTAGACCTTCGAAATTTTTTCCACCCAACTGTCTATTCCCATAAAGTGAAAATATCCATGTACCTTTACAGTTCTATGACAAATTGGAAGTTCGAACTTTGATGATGCACTCCTAGACCTAGGAGCCTCAATTAATGTCATGACCAATCCATCTTCTCCAACCTTGGTCTTAGTCCCTTTCACCCAAAGGGTGTTATCATTCAGTTATCCAATCGAAGAAAATCTAGTCCTGAGGGTATAATCGAGGATGTCCTTGTTTGTGTGAATGATCTTATCATCCCTACTAATTTCTATGTCCTTGACATGGAAGGTGAGGTGAACTCTTCTTGATATCCCTTAATTCTAGGAAGACCATTCCTAATGATAGTGAGAACCAAGATTGATGTCCATTCAGGCATCTTATCCATAGAATTTGGTGACCAACTGGTCAAGTTCAACATTTTCCAAGCCACACGATACCCATGTAAGGACCACTCTGCATTCTCAATCCATGCTTCTAAGGACACTTCTAAGAGTCAATTGAACCCCAATTCATTATGTTCTTCATGTTCTAATGAGAAAGGATCTTGTGAAATATGTAGCATGATTAACCAGGTTATAAATGGTGAAGTTGACGTTGACCTCTCATTCATAGACTCTATCAATCTAGAGGAACTTGAAAACTCTCTTGAATCCCAAATTAACTCTGATATCTACTACTCCACCTTGGAAAGTATTAAGGAAAATGAATCCGAAGCAATTGAAAGCCCTTCCTCCATTCTTGAGTTGTCTAGACCAAAAATTAAAGATGATACTAATCTAAAACCTCTTACTGAACACCTGAAATATGCATTCCTTTTCCATGATTACTCTTATCCTATCATTATCTTTGATTCACTTACTGAAACTAAGGCATCCAAACTTGTTCAGGTGTTAGAGGAAAACAAAAAGGCTTTAGGTTGGACCCTAGATAACATACCAGGAATAAACCCTACCCTTTTCAAGCATCACATTCATCCTAAGGAATCATCAAAACCAATTAGACAACCACAAAGAAGACTCAATCCAATCATAATTGAGGTAGTTAGGGAAGAGATCACCAATTTTCTTAAAGCTGGTATTATCAACCCAATTTCTGATAGTGAATGGGTTAGTCCAATTCAAGTTGTACCTAAAAAAGGAGGGATAACTATTGTCACAAATGAACATGGAAAGGTATTCACAAATAGAGTGAAGAAAAAATGGAATGTGTGCATTTATTACTAAAAATTGAATGTTTAAAAAAGAAAATATCACTACCCTCTTCCATTCCTTGATAAAATGCTAGAATTATTAGCTGAAATGTCACACTATTGCTTTCTTGATGGATACACCGGATACATCCAAATCCCAATCGCACCTCAATTCCATGAAAAACTACTTTCACTTTCCCCTTTAGAATATATGCATATATAAGAATGACATTTGGCCTTTGCAATGCTCCTGAAACATTTCAGAGGTGTATAATGAGTATCTTTTCTGAATTCATTGAACACTGCATGGAAGTCTTCATGGATGACTTTACCATTTATGGTGAGTCATTTGAATCTTGCTTTAATTCACTCTCTCTAGTCCTTCAAAAGTGTTTCAAGTGTAACCTTGTGTTAAATTTTGAAAAATGCCACTTCATGGTGGAAAATGGGATTTTTCTAGGACACATAGTTTCACAAGATGGTATTGAAGTTGATCCTACCAAAATTGAAGTGATCCAATCACTTCCTGAACCCACTTCTATTCAATACATCCATTAATTCCTTGGTCATACTGATTTCTATCGTCGATTCATCCATAACTTCAGAAGGATTTCCCTCCCACTCACTCGGTTTCTCTAAAATTATGTCACTTTCCATTTCGATGAGGTTTTCAAGAGATCCTTCATTGAACTCAAAACTACTCTTACATATGCCCCAATAATCCAACCCTCAGATTGTTCCTTACCATTTGAGTTGATGTGTGATGCTTCTAATAGAGCTGTTGGGACTGTTTTTGGTCAAATAAGAGAAAATATTCATTAGGTAATATATTATACCTCAAAAAAATTGGATGAAACTCAATCTCACTACACTGTCACTGAAAAAGAACTTTTAGAAGTTGTTTTAGCCTTATATAAATTTCTTCCCTATCTATTATGTACCAAAATCATCATCTTCATAGATAATTATGCTATAATGTTTTTACTTAAGAAAAGTGATTCCAAACCGAGGATAATAAGATAAATCCTAATGCTCCAAGAGTTTGACCTTGAAATCAAAGATAGACCAGGAAAAGAAAACCCTATGGCTGATCACCTGAGTAGAATTTCTAATTCTTCTCTTTCAGAAATAAATGATCCTAAATTACCCACTTAGCACCTTTCATCTCTCACTCAAAAAATACCATGGTATGCCCCAATTGTAAATTACATGGTTTCTGGTGTTTTTCATGAAAATTTATTCAAAAGAACAAAAAATGAAGAAAAAAAGTGATTCAAAATACTGTTTTCGGGAAGATAATAATCTTTGGAAAACTGGGGATGAAATGGTAATTATGAGATGTGTTGATGAAGATGAACTTTCCCCCATCTTATAATTTTGTGACTCACTTCCTGGAGGTGGACACTTTGGACCATAAAGGACCTCTCGAAAGGTCCTAGAATCTAGATTCTTCTAGTATTAACTCTTCAAGGACTCACATGAGTTCTGTTAATCTTGTCCCACTTGCCAAAAGTTTGGCACCATTTCCAAACGAAATGAAATTCCCCAAAAGAATTTAATCTTTTGTGAGATCTTAAATGTTTGGGGCATCGATTTCATGGGATAATTTCCCCCTTCAAATGGATTCTCATACATTATTATTTCAGTTGATTGTGTTTCTAGGTGGGTCGAGGCCAAACCCACTATAAAGGATGATTCACATACCACTATTGAGTTTCTAAAGACACACATCTTCCACCGATTTGGCACACCACGTGCCTTGATAAGTGACTTAGGAACCAATTTTTGTAATAAAAACATGGAATATCTTTTGAGAAAGAATGGTGTTGTATATAAAACATCAACTACATATCACCCCCAAACAAATGGAATGGATGAACTTTCAAATAGAAAAGTGAAAAGAGTGCTTAAGAGAATTGTAAAACCCACTATAATAGACTGGCCTAGAAGACTTGGATAAACACTTTGGGCTTATCGAACTACCTATAAAACACCCATTGGGATGTCTCCTTTTAGGCTAGTTTTTGGTAAATCATGTCATTTACCAGTTTAAATCCAACATAAGTCTTTTTGGGCTGTGAAAAACTGTAATTTTGATTTTGAAAAATCTGGTGAAGAAATATTGTTGCAATTAGATGAACTGGAGGAGCTTTGACTTTATTCTTATGAGAATTCTAATCTCTATAAATAAAAATCCAAGGCACTCCATGAAAACAAAATCCTTTGAAAGGTATTTCAAGAAGGTAAAAAGGTAATTCTCTTCAATTATCGATTTTGACTTCACCCAAGTAAGCTTAATTATCATTGGGAAGGTTCTTTTGTAATTTATAATGTTTACCCATTTGGTGCAGTGAAAGACCAAGAACCCTATTCAAAAAGGACATTTACAGTTAATGGACATTGGTTAAAGCATCACCATGAGAGGACACACAATCCTGGAACCACATCGACTTCCATCAGATCCAAAACTTCCACAGACCCACCACCGAATGGAGACAATGACCCACCAAATCCAATCCAGGGGACACCTCTTTCCCTTTAACTCTCTCTATGTCTTCCTCTATATCCCTATTTATTCTTATTTCCTTCTCATTTTGTTTTTTTTACCACTTTCCACATCAAAATTTTTTTATTTACACTTCCTATTTTGTGTGGGCCTGTCATTATAAAAAACTCAAAAAACCTAAAAAACTAAAAAACAAAAAAAATTATTTAAAAAAATATGAAAAATAAAGAGTTATACTTAATCCCCTTCCATTTTTAAAAAATTTTCCGGCTATTTTAGGGAGTCAAAATACATGGTTTCAACTCAAAAATTTTATGTTTTCAACATATATTTGGACAAAGAATATTGTGTCAAAACCAAAAAATATTGAATGCTCAATTTTTGATTTGGAAAATTATTTTCCCCACCTGTGAGGAACAAAATTTTATTTCATTTCAAGGATATTAATGACCATATTTTCAAAATGTGTTTTTTTACCCCCATTTTTGAGTCTTGATTTTGTGGACCTTCAAGCTAAATTTCCTACTTTTGTGTGCATTAATATGATAGAGGCATTTTATGAACCCCATGAGAATTATAATAGCCAAATAGCCTCCCATTAACCATAAATTAATCCTACTTTTAAAAGCCCCTTAGAGCATATGAAAACATTTTTTTGTTATCCACATTACAATACCAATACCTTATCCCATCCACTATCAACATGGATTCTCATAGCATATTTTTTTTTTGAAATTTAACTATGTGGGGGGGGGGATTGATTTCATTTTGGGTACCCTTTTATTGATTTTCACCATGTTATCATATGCCTAAGGAAAAGAATCAATTTAAGAGTGGGGGAGTGGTTGTCCTTCAATGGGTTTTGGGAATGTATATATGATTATCTTATAAAAATGATATTGAAAAGTGTCCAAAAAAAATAAAAATCAAAAAATAAAAAAAATAAAAAATAAAAATAAAAATAAAAAAATGAAAATTAGAATGGGTTGTGTCTTTGGTGGGTCAAAAATAACTCTTCCTCAACCTTTGATCTAGTTATAACTATTACAATTAGTGTTTTGAGGAGATCAAACATGGGTTGGGAGATGAGTGTGAGATCTGTTTCAAGGTCAACTTTCAAAAAAATACAAAAAAAGAGAAAAAATAAACACTAATGTCAGTGGGAGAAGTTTCATTATTTGTAAATATTTCATCTTCTCATACACTTCAAATTTATTTCCTATTTTGTGTATTATTTCACATTTTCATTCCCTCGTAAATATGTGTTTCCATTTCCTTCCATGTCTAATTTCAAAAAATATGTGCATTGATTTTTCCATGTTAGTGTTTTACCCCCTTTTCGATATATTTTGGATATAATCTTCCTACCGTACCATAGCCAAAAACCCCCCTAAAAATACCAATTTATTTTTTCGCACTTTAGGATAGGGAGTGAAAGCTCAGAGCTCTTACAAACTCTAAGATTTTCACTTTTGGTTGGTGAAAGAGTGAAGCTCCATAAATGAATTTTATCATCTTGAGAGGTGTAAGTTTTGTGTGCCACCATTTTACATTTCTAAATTTGAGCATGTTATAATTCAATATGTATGAGTTAAATTGTCTAAACCTCCCCTGATTTGGGAAAACAAAATTTTAATATTTTTTGGTGAGTAAAAATGATTTTGTTATGTTTTTATATTTATTGTACATGAGGACATGCACAAAACTAAGTGTGGGGGATTTGATGTTATTAATATTTTAATGAATTATTATATAATCCCTTTACTTATTTTATATGAAATGTTAATAATTTGTGTGAAATATTAATGTTAAAATATTAAATATAATTTTAGAGCACTATTTGAATTCATCCAAATCCAAGTGTGTTTAATGTTTTAATAACAAATATCACTATACTAATAAAAATTGAATGGTTCTTGTTTTTTAGGATTAATATTTCAATATAAAACATTTCATTAGAAGGGATTATTGGACAATTCTTCTATTTGAAGGGTTATATGGACCACATAAGAAGACCCAAAGAATTTGTGATGAAATTGGACCAACTATGAAGATTGAATTATTGGGATCAATCCATAATTCAAAATTCCTTTATTCTACTAAAATGTTCTCGGGAGAATATGAGTAGTCTTTGATAAAAATATCAAGGCCCAAATCCAAAGACAAGGTGCCCAACTGATTCATTTAAACTCACCCCACCATTCTGGTCAGGAATTGAAATTAGTACAGTATTCATGACATTTCCCTTGATCTAGTCATCAAATCAAGATGATATTTTTCAGTGTTAAATAGGATATATAGTCGGCCAAATTTTTTAAATAAATAATTCGTATTTTAAGGCATCTTTATATTAAAAAATACACTCATATTTTGGCCCTCGAAGACGCATGGATAGAAATGGACAATTTAACAATTTTTATGAAAAATTCCATAACTTTGGATCCATAAGTCCAAATGCCTCCAAATTTTGGTAGTAGTCAGAAAAAATTATAGTATAAAACTTTCGAGAAGGATATATCTCTAGATTCAGCTATAGGTATTTCCAAATCATCGATCAAAGTGGAGGTGTTGTTTTGGAATGCGAACATCCCACCACTTTGGGATATAAATACATTCCCTCCTATCCTTTCGAAAGGGATGACATTTCATAAGAGAGGAGAATCAATTGGTACTACCAAAGCCTTGAAAAAGTAATGTGAGGATCTTCCATACTCAAGTTTTCAATTGAGATACCCTTCCTTCTCTCTTTATTTTCATTTACTTTTGTGTTCTTAATTGTTGTAATCTTGTAAGTCTTTTTTTGTAATTCTTTTTTAATGAAAGTTTCTTCTTAAATATCTCTTATTCTCATTAACCTTCTGTAGTTTAATATTAATGTTCTTAAAATATTTTAAATCAAGTTAAAACCCCTTACCTTGTTTTGATTTCTCATTCAATCTAAAGTCAGTATTTAATTCCCTTCATCGTTTGTGTGTGTGTTCGATGCACCACTCTTTTCTTATCCCTTTCTTTTTCTTAAATTCTTAATTTATCATCATAATAATTATAACCAGATTTATAATCATTTAAATGGATGAGTAAATCTCCCATTGGGATGAGTTATAATTTAGGTATGTTAAGTGATTTAGAGCTTTTTCTCAGTTAATATTCTTTAAATTAACATTGGGTATGTTGGACATAACATGTCATGGATTAATGACTTGTTTTGTTCAACGTATGGATTCCATGAATTATTGGAACCATAAATACACTACCAAAATAATGTATTGATTGATATTATAATCATAGTTAAGTTAAGGCTTGGATTAAATCCTTAAAACTTAATAATTCCAATCAACGTCAACTTGTGACATGAGTGTTAATTTAATGCAATATAAAGAAAAGCTCAAGGATATCACAAGATTAACTACCAAATGATGAAATCATACCAATATTTATAAAATTATTAAACCAATATTAATAAATCAATAATTTCAATTAATCTATAGAAACAAACCCCCCAATCAAAATACAATCAACTAAAAACATTAGACTGTTAAAAAGTATTATCACCGAGGATTCAACCTGAGTGCTGCTATACACATTAGCAGAGCATCAAAGCTTTAAATGGTTGATAGGTGAAAATCCACCTTGATTTCAGGTGTATATAGTGACCTATAAAAATTTATATCATGAATTTAATTTCCTTCATGATATTAGAATTTTAAATTGATGAAACTATTTTATATATCTCACGATTCAAA
This sequence comes from Viscum album, assembly GCA_963277665.1. Classification (NCBI taxonomy): domain Eukaryota; kingdom Viridiplantae; phylum Streptophyta; class Magnoliopsida; order Santalales; family Viscaceae; genus Viscum; species Viscum album. The sequence goes on along the minus strand of OY728156.1, from coordinate 69,231,629 downwards.
AATTACTCAAGTAGTAAGGGGATTTATTACCTTACTTTATTTCTTTGAGACTTATTACATATTCACCAATTTTTTATTTTATGTGGTTTATACACTCTTCATTAATGTATTATATTATTATTATCCTTAAATTTGTGGGTATTTACATATCCATTTGATGATATATCTCTCATGGGGTTTATGGTTCAAAAGTTACCAAATCGGTAATGTAATTTTGTCTCAATTTTCCTTCTTTGAGGAATATTTTTTGTTATGCACCTATATAATTTTACGAGATGTATATAATTCAGGTTGAAATGTTTTATCATGAATATAACTATTTTGTTTATATTTTAAGAATCATTTAATGTTATTATTATATCGGGATTATGATTAAAATCTACCAAAGTGGTAAGAGTTTATTACTACAATCTAATCATTTTACTGAGATTGTTTATGATTATGCTTCCATTGATGAAATCATACGATCCACCTATTAAGAAATCTCACAATTTTTCTTCTTCTATAGTTACTAATGATAACTTTAATAAATGGTACCATTTTCCCACTTGTTCATACTTAATAAAATTAATAAAATGTTTTTTATAAAATTATGACATTATCTCTATCTTCGGCCGTAAATCAGTTTTATTTAAAAACCATGTTTCCTAAAATTGTTTTCAAAATATGGATTAAGTTTAAAATTGTTTTAATTGATTTTCAATGTTTTATTTTATTTTTTTAAATGATATTTTCAAATAAACTTTTTTCAAAATGTTTTCATGATTCTTTTATAAGGTTTCAAATAATTTTTTTAAAGAAAAGGTTTTAATTTTTTTTCAATATTCCCTTATAAAATTTCAAAGATATTTTCAAAGGAAATGTCTTAAAAATGTTTTCAAGTATCCTTTATATGTTTTCATAGATATTTTAAAAGAAAAATGTTTTTAAATGTTTTTATGTTTTAAATAGCATTTGTTAAAGAGGGACATATATCTTCCTCAAGAAATATTTTTAAAAGATATTTCAAGATTATTTTCCATATAAGATGAACCCCATTGGTGCTAAATATTACTTACTAGGGATATGATCTATGAATACCATTCATATTATTTATTTTAATGGTTTATGTTTTTATGTAATTATTTTTATAAAACCTTCTCTCTTCCATGGGATACACCATGATAAATCTCTTACGGAAACCACTTTATTTGATTGGTTATTCTTTGAAGAAATGATTATGAAACCTATCTCTTTTACATAGGTTATTATATAATGTATTTTTATTATAACTATCTCATTTAATGGATTATTATGTGACATTTATGATGACCATTTTTTATGTGTCATGATATGAATGTTTTATTATATTATGTCACAATTAAGTATCATTTCATTATGTGATGGGAGGGAGATATATCTCCCTCCAATTCATTGGGTAATGATTTATATCTCATAATATATACAAGGCTTAAATGGGGATTGAACCTGATTATGTAAGGTATTATTTTCCACTATCTTGGTCTTGGGAGTGAACCTTGACTACTAAGACAGTATTGGGGGTTAAAAATTGACTACTAATATGGTATTGGGAGTGAAAAATGGCTACTAAGATAGGAAAAAGTCAAGGGGCTTGACCCACTATGGGAAAAAGGTGTAACCTGATCCTCTATAAGGAAAGGGTTGTGATTGGGGATAGTGGTGTGTCCCACCCGGTAGGTGCATCCCCCATAAAGCACCCTGATAAGCAATGGAAATGATCCCTAAATTATAAAGAATTATTTTCTATTATTATGTGTATACCACAAGTATATTTATTAAGATAATGATATGATCTAAAAAATCACGATCTTTTATTTCCTTTTGACTTATGTCTTACTAACTTCCAATATTTATTCCATGAATCATAACTATGATATTTGATATGTAGGGTATGATATTCAAATGTTATTATCATATTTTCATACCATTATTTCAATTTTATGATTATGTATCTCCTCTATGTTTAACCTTAGTGAGAATATGGGCTCACCCTTTCTTATTTTTTCTTTCCTTAGGTGATGAAGAATGGTTTTTAGTAAGAGTACTAAATGGGAAGATCATTATGGGGGATGTTGAAGATTATTAAACAAATTAGAAGAATGTGTTATTAGTTTCCAAATATACTAAATTATTACGGACCTCAGGGATGTACTTTTGTAATGTGATGAATATTCATCTAAAATGATTTAATATCTACATATGTTAAGTATAGGTCTCTATAGATTGTATGAAAGTAAAGGTTTATTTGACCTTCAGAAATAAGGAAGATAAAACTTAGTGAGATCCTTATGGATATTTATAAGCATATTTATATGGATGTATATATGGATAATCTTAATGTGATATATATTTAATATAAAGTTTCATGATTTAGGTATCCTATAAGTAATTTTTTATTATAATATGGTTTTATGATATGATAAGTGTTACTCAAACTATGATTTCTGGTCTTAGTAAATAGAGGGAACTAGAAAAAACTAGTTTAACATTGAATTTTTTTATATATTAAAATTATGGGAATTAAAAAAATAGATGTCCTTAGTAGAAATATCAAGATGGAAATCTGGAAGGTGAAATGGGTATTGTTTATACTTTTGAAGATAAAGAGACCATAAATGACATGTGAAAGGTTTGAGATATTCTAACAACATTTTTTAAATATTAATATTGAGGATGAGGAACCTTAAAAAATAATTCATATTTCAAATTCTAGGAAAGGGTTATTAAGTAATAAGATGATGAAACCTAATTAATGGTTTAAGAATAAATTTGGATGTTTGAAGTGTATATATATAGGAATTCAATAATTATGTAAAATGAATCATGAATCATATATTTTCCATTAAGGATTTGAAAAAATATATTGATTGGTGTTGATGACTATGAAAAGTTACTTAATGGAGAAGTGATATTTTGATTAAGGTAAGGTTATCCTTACATTTTTCTTAATGTTCATAACATTGGGTTTAGCTTCGATTATGATATGATTATTGATAAAGTAAATTGGATAGTACTAATTAACATGGAACTGATTATTAATTTGTTGAAAAAGTGATATATTTTATCATGGATGAAGTTTAAAAATATTTTTTTTTGGATTTGAGTAATATATCCAATATTATTTAGAATAAGAAAGCATATATATTTTCAATAAGGTTTTATTGTAATTAAGGTTATTACCATGTTTCAAGAGAAAACATGATGAAGGTATTCACATGTGTGGTATGTAACAACCAAGAGATACATTATGATATACAAGTGATAAATGATAAGCTATTTTTGGAGAAATTTAGTAACCTTATTCCTAAAATATTGGACCTCCATATTTTAGAAGGTTTATAAGGTCAACCATTTATGGAATTGTTTATGTTAAATTTTAGGTGAGGTTTTAGATATTAAAGTATTATCTCACCATATTAATATTTATGCATATCAGATAACATGTGATAAACCCTTTGTAATGATAAATATAGATAGAATGAACTATCATTATATTTATGGATCTCACGATTTGATAATTCTTTAGGAATAAAAAATTTACCTTTATTTCTTAGAATAATAAATCATGTGTAAATTAATCAAGGCATAACAAAGGGTGATATCGTGTTGAAATACCGTAAGTGTACTTTCTCATGAAAATAATTAAAAAATAAAAAATGGTTCTTGAAATAAAATTTTGGCGTGTTATCATCATTTTTATGATATCAATGACCTTTTTCAAACCACTTTGGTTTATGGATTTTAGATCATTTGTTCTCTATCAATCTCCACCAGAACATGATAGTTAAATTTCTCTTATATGTCTATTTTTTCACGTTCCACCTATATTATCCTATGTGGAAACCTTGTTATGAAATACTTTGGGAAACTGTTATGTTTCTATATTTCACTTTTTTGAATGAAGTTTTAGTATTCATTATTACGATGTGAGATCATATGAAAGTAAATTTAATGTATAAAACCATTGATAACCCTAATGAATTTTGAGGGTGAAATTAATTTTGTGGGGGGGGGGGTATAATTTAACACCCTGATATTTTGTGAAATATATTTTTAATTAATTAAACCTTTTTAATATTATTAATTTCACACAACACTGAATATAAATTTTTTTTGTAATCACTAAGTTTGGGTTTCATTTCACGTAACACTAAGTTATGATTTCACAACATGAAACTCTTAGATTAGCTTGAATTATATGCAACACTATATTTGGATTGTGTTACACACAATATTGATATCCTTTGATAGCCTGTGTTGCACACAAGGTAGCGTTTTATAGAACTACAATATAATATTAATATTGTTATTAAAATATTATTATATTTACAACTTAGCCATTGTAATGGAAGTTACAAATTTGATTAACTAAATTTTGAAAATATGGTTTACAAATTTAAATAAAATGATTTCTTTAGTTATCAAAAAGTTATAAATGAATGTATGAACTATTTTGAAATAATATGATTCCTTTTCTAAGAATTCTATTTTTCTATGTACAAAAAAAATTTATTTCAATAAATTAAAAAAACAACTTTTGATGAATGTTTTTAGTGAAATTTATATATTATATATTCAATAATTTTTTTGACACTCATATAATAGATTTGATATGTATAATATAAGAATATATCAAATTTTATGAATAAAAAGTTTTATTTTTTTAAAAGGAAATTTTTACCACTTTTTAATGGCACACCTAATTTAAATCTAATTTTTGACAATTTTATATTTTTTATCTGAAAAAATAAAATTCATTTTTTAAATAAGAATATCAAAATTTACTTTGGGTGAATTTTTGGTATTTTCTGAGAATTTTCATTTTTTGATGAATAGTGAAAAATAATGAATTTTAATTGATATACCAAAGATGGTTTGTGGGGGTCATGTGGCAATAAGATATTATCTGTAGATCTCCAGGTTATTTCTAGTTTTTCTATCCAATATGAAAATTCCATACTTTCTGGAGAACCAATTGTTGTCGGGAAATAATTTTTGAACAATCAGGAGTTCCCTCATCGCTTCATCCAATATTCCCGGTACCTTGGTTGGAATCTGTAGTGAGAAAAGGAAAATTAAATAAATTCCAACTAATATGATGATCTTAGGAAGAAATGTTTCACCCAATTCAAATATTTAGAGGTGGGTAGGTTTATGAATAAGGGTCATATTGCTCATGTGGTTGCAAATGAACAAGCCATTTAAAACTTACTCGAACAAGGTAATAATTATATAGTTGCTCATATTATTCTTCCTAGAGGATCCAAGAAGAGGAGTATTGATGATTTTGAGTCCCGTATCAATTATATTTGTGGATTAAAATCATTGAATTACATATCCATGGGTCAGGGGTATTTTCATATCCTTTTTCCTTCTGAGGAACTGAAGTAAATAGCATGGAGTTTTAGTTCGTTATCCCTCAAGACTGTTTTTTTGTACAAATAGGAATGGGATGTCTACCTAAATCAGCTGGAGTATATAATATCAATGACATAGGTATGGGATATAGTTTATGGTTTTCACTAGATCTTATGGAATCCTAATATTCTATAGTACATTGTGTTATCCATTGGAATTCCAATTAATATTTTTAAGGCAACTACACATATTAGATATGGACATTATTCTTAAATGTTATTTGAGGTAGATCTTAAAAAAAATTTAGTTCAAATGGTATTTCTTTTTTACTTCAAAGAATGAATTGTCATTTAAGATCATTTATGAATTGGTCCATACCTTTTACACAAATTGTATGGTTATTAGGCATTTGATTTATAACTGTAAAATGAATATGAATTTCCCTCTTTATAATTGTTCTTGAAATGATGAGTATCATTTATAGAAGAAAAGAGACTCTGATAATACTATGAATAATTTATAGGGTCAATCACATGGATCCGCCAAATATGGATTAGTCCATTCTCAGTCTATGAAGAATGTTATATCCTATGATGTTCATGGTTCTTCAAAGTAGAGGAATTATGGTGATGGATCTGCCTTGATTTTTCCTAGAGGTGATCCAAGGCCTTGGGTAGACATAGTAGTGGAAGAAAAGGAAATCCATTTTATCTACAGTAAAACCTCATTTAGAGATGTACTCTTTAAAGGTGTTGAGAAATGTAAATCACTAGTTGAATATTTGGAAGGTCAATCTGATGATGATAATGAATCTCTAGCTAAGTTTTATTTGGAATTGTAGTAGGAGAGAGTTTTATCTATTTCTAAAATAAAGTAGAATTTTTTTGATACCTCTACAATAAAATAGTGGAATCCTATTGTCATGCACATATGTCACATAAAAAAGTTTCATGTTTCAATAGTGATATATCATAATGGTGTTTCTCTCCCATCTCATGTTACTAGTAGATCTGAGTCATCTTGGAAAGTAGGGTCTGCTTAGTGTGATCTACCATTAGGGGGTTCACCCTACATTCACAATTCCAAAAGAATGTTAGTTGGGTCTTATAAGGATATTTATAATGATGTTGCACCCTCTATACATGCTGAGAATAGGGAATTAGCTAGACATGAGGCTTCTTCTCAGAATGACTGTCCAGTACAGAATTCTGTCTCTACTCATGCTACTAGCAGAGGGCTTTCTCAATTTTCCATGGCTACTCAAAGTGATGATGTGTAGAGACCCCAACCTGAGATCCCTAATCTGGTGCCTTACTTTATTAAATTGGTATTATTACATGGAATTCTTATTCTAAAGGACTGAATATTTTTGTATTTTTGGAAAACCAGATACAACATAAGTTTTACATTACAACTTCAAAAGGAAATACAATATAGTTATTCCATTTGAAACATATGTAACTCCTATATTATCCCTATAATTAATTTGTAATATTCATCTACACGTCTTGAGGAAAAATAAAAAATAAAGGAGGGTGAATAACTAAAAGTACACAAGGAAATAAAACATAATATTAATTATAACATAAAAGGAATAAAAATTTATTAAATAATTCCATATTAAAATATAACCAGGGATATTAAAGAAGTTGAATAGTTATATGGACTATCAATTAAATGTTTCATAATAAGGGAATGCATAATGTTGGACATCATAAACATACCATCAAGGCCTCGACCAAGATACCATACATAATGGGTTAAAACCCAGTCTAGTTTGTCTCATGAGACCTACTGATGCATCGAGGGGAAATAGTTGGCCCCAAACATCACTTACCAAGTCCAATTAATTCATTATATTTATGGTATTAAACATAAACAACATATACATATGAAATGTAAATGACTTCCCTAATTTGTATGCATAATTACTAACCATTCTTAGTAGTATGGTGAATGGTATCAATATCGAACACACACAGTCAAACTAATCATAAAAAATTTAATAATATATGTTAAATGATAATAATAAGAGGTAGATCTCAATAAATAATAAAATTCAACAATGGTGTTGAAATAGATGAAAATACTCTTAAAATTATCGAAGAATTCTAGAGAGTAATACTCTTTTACTTTGATCATAAGAGTTATTTTTGAAAAATATTTTCATAAAATCAGAAATGAACTGAGATATTTTTTACATAAAAAATGATTGATTTTAGAAAAATTATGGTGTCTTAAAATATATTATAGAGTGCACTTGAAAATAGGTAAGAAATTGGGAAGTTCTCTTTAACCAGGCTTGTTTTTTGTGAAGAATTGAGAAATATCCTTATAAAACATGTATATTTACATAAAATAAAAAGGATTATGATTGGTAAAAATATATATAACATTAAAAAAGAATATATGAAGAGTAATTAAGAATAATTAATAATTTCATTTGGGTAAAGAGAGAGAAAGTGTAATCCTGAATAAAAAATGAAAATTCAAGGAGAAAACCTTACCCTATATCCGAATGTGTTCTACACTTGAAATTAATATCCTAGATACTGAAATTAAATCCATTAATTAATTAATTTAGAACCATATATAAATTTATTTTATTTATTATAATTTTATTAAGTTCATTTATGACCTTTTTGATAAGTTATAAGATACAATTTTATTGCTCGGGAGTGTTTGTTTCCCTGGTTTTCACGATCAGTATACTTGTATATGAGTATGGAAGTTCAAGTGTAGTGAATATAATTTTACAGAATTAAATTTATATGATATTATTTAACATATATAATATTAAATGGTTATATAATTCATTTGGTTATATGGTATTAGGATTAATCATTAGATAAAACATTAGTGATAATCATTTATATTATTTTGGCATTTTTTCGATCATTACGAACTAGTTTTATCGTATGAATTAATATTATGTATATATACTAGTTATAGAACATTAAATAGGTTTTAATACATATATTATAGTCCCTTTGACCATAAAAATGGTTTCATTACTAGTATTTAAGGATAAATTGAAGAACAAAAATTAATCATCCACAAAGGTTTTAAATCAGCACCTCACAGACGACGTATATATTTTTAAAATAAAAGTGAGAGAGAGAGATAAAGGAGTTTGAGGAAAGATATTAAATTAAATTTATATCATTATAGTATATAGATTATATCATATTTATCATGTTCATTTGGAAAGAGGAGTTGAGGGTAAAATAATAAAATAAAATAACATGAAAATAAATTAAAAAGAAAAGGTAGAGGATTTTACCTCTTGAATTCTCCTCCTTGGGAACATCATTAACATGATTATTTTTTGTGTTTCGTTAATACCAAGATATTTTGGATGTGGTGGAGAGGCTTGAGGGTATAATTTTTTAGAAATTTTACAATATTCAAGGCTTATAGTTTTGAGGAGAAGTGGTGGTATTTACAGTGGATTAGAGGGGTGTTTTTTGAATATTTTAATAATTAGTTTATTATTTTGGATCAATAAAGGAAATAGTGTTTATTATTGTGAATAAATATAGTAACTAATGGTTCTTAACTCATATTTATATCAATAATGGCTAAAAAATTCACATATTTAACAATTATCATAAATTATCATATTCTAATATTCATAAAACAATCATGTATTTTAGAAAAATCAAAAAAATTAACCCTAACCATTTTTTGACATGTATTAATGTAAAATGAACTCCATTTTATGAAAATAATTTTCTAAATATGAGAAATTTAATTTTTAATTAAAACCACCATTTACTCGAAAAATAAAGATTTTAAAATTTTAACTGATTTTATAACACTTTAAAAAATTAACTATGATTACATAAAATTATCCTAAAATTATAAGACCAAAAAAATTTAATTTATAAGTACATTTCACATAAATAAAGTTTATTTGAAATCATTTTATTAATTATAAAATTTTAATTAATTATTTATGGCATAGAAAAATACCAATACTTAATTAATTTTTTTAAAATATTCATTTACTTATACTATCATATAATTATATGATACTTTCATTTTTAAGGGGATTAAATTTTATTTATAATTTCATGAGATATGTTACTATTCATTAGTATGATTTACTATTCATAAGGGCTATATTACTATTCCTATGGTCAAGCTACTATTTCATCAGTATAGTTTCATTAAGTTCTAGAAATACCTCTTATTTAATCCATTATTCTTTTATGATGTTTGTATTGTGTTCTATTAGTGATTTTATGTGATCATCAATATATAAACATAATAAGGGAAATTTCATTTAAAGAGTTTTGGGTCATTATATTCTCCCCTCCTATAAAAAATTTCATCCTAGAAATTTCTAGATTATCACCCCACAAAAAGTTTTGGGTTGCTCTTAATCATAAGCTCCTTAGGCTCCCATGTCACCTCTTCAATTTTAGGATTTTTTTCATAGTACCTTTCCAGCCAATTCATCCGATTTCTTAACAACTATTCTACAGTGTCCAAAATCTGGATAGGCTCTTCACAGTAAGATAAGTCAGGTTCCAATTCTATTCCTTCATAAGTGAGGAAATTTGTTGGGTCTGGCATGTAGTTTCTAAATAAAGAGATATGGAACACATTGTGCACTTTAAAAATTCTAGGAGGAATTTCCAAATGATAATCAATATCTCCAATTCTCTCCAAAATTTGAAAAGGCCCAATATACCTAGGGCTCAGTTTCCCTTTCTTCCCAAATTTTATAACAACCTTCCATGGTGATACTTTCAATAAAACATGATCTACCAAATTAAATTTCAAATACTTCCTTCAATTATTAAAATATATATTTTTCTTATATTGAGATTCTTTGATATTACTTTGAATAGAATTTACCTTTTCTATTGTTTCCTTTACAAGCTCTAGGCCCATAATCTTCCTTTCACCAAATTCATCCCAATAAGTTGGTGTACAACATCTATTTCCATACAATTATTTATATGATGCCATTTTAATACTAAAATAGAAACTATTGTTGTTAGAAAACTATACAAAAGGTAAATACTGGTCCCATATACCTTGAAAGTCAAGTGAGAATGATCTCAATATGCCTTCTAAAGTTTGGATTTTCTTTTCTGACTGCCCATCGGTTTGAGGGTGATAATTATTACTCAAATGAAGATTAGTTTCCAATGATTTATAAATATTTTTCCATAATTTTGATGTAAATATTGGATCATGATCATAAAAAATTGAGAGTGGTTCTCCATGAATTCTTTCAACTTCATTAATATCGATCCATACAAGGTGCTCCAGTGGAAAATCCTCCCTTATAGTGAGGAAATGTGCAGCATTGGTAAGTCTATCAATAATCAACCATATTTCATCATTCATCCTTGTGGGTTTTGTTAATCCATTTAAAAAATACATATTCATGTCATTCCATTTACATATAGGAACAAGTAGTGGTTGCATGACTCCCCTAGGATGTTGTCTTTCAACCTTCACTTCTTGACAGATTAAACATCTTGATATATAATAAAAAATTTCCCACTTCATGTTATCCCACCCAAAATATTACATTAAATATATATATATCATAGTTCTACTAGGATGTATAGAGAAATTTGAACTATGATAATCATCCAATAACTCTTTTTTTAGCTCGGTTATAGAGGGAACAAAAATCCTCTTCCAAAATTTCAGAATTCCATACTCATACACGAAGTCCTATAACTTTACATCATTCATAGATTTAATTTTATTTTCATGATTATCCTCATCATACTGAGAATATTTAATCATTTATAATAAATATGGTTAGCCAACCAATTGGAAAAGTAGTGGTGTTTCACCTTCTTTGATAATTCCCATATCTATCCTTGCTATATCCATGTATATGTGATCCCTTTCGATCCTCGGTTTGTTTAGAACACCATGATCCTTCCTACTCAAAGCATCTGCTACTGTCACGACCCCCTCCCCAAAAAGTGTAACCCTCCTGGGCCAGCAATGTGAGAAGGGAGATAATAACCCCCAAGTCCCACCTCCAGTAGGCCCTGGGTTGGAGACTAGCACCGAGGGTATAGTAAACACACAAATGGGAGGCATTACCCTCTAAGAGAACACATGTGGAAGAGAGAGATAATATAGACACCAATCAAATCAAACTCAAAACTGGAATATAAATGAAACCCATGTTCATATATGAAATGCCAGGAAAAAGTACTACAAACGAAAAGGGAAAACTACAAGTACCCAAAAGAAAGTAAAACAACAGCGATCACAAGCCCGAACAGCTCCTGCAACCACAAGCTATTAGTAACCAGCCTGATCTCCAACCTGCTCCAAGTGACCTGAAAAATAGTTTATATAAATGTAGGGTGAGTATAACAGTATACTCAGTAGGATCCTCCCCGAAGCCTCTCGTGAAAAAGTAAAGAAAGCATGCTAAAGCCCAGTGAACAACAAGTGAAACCAACACATCACCTAAAGAGGTATACTAAGTTCCCAATCTCACCATGGATACTCTCACCAAGTAACGCATACAAGAATATAGTATATAGTAAAGAATATCAAGGGTACCCTGCTAATACTTCCCCACTGGTTTGCCGCTTTGCCCCAACGACATACGTCATGTGCATCTCTCTCCAAAGGCTTACCCATATAAACTTGGGCGAAGCTCCACAATCTACACCTCGTGCACCACAAAGGCTTGCCCGCAGACACCTGGGCTAAGCTCCACACCATCCTCACAACCAAAAGTAACCAGGTATGTTTAGGGAGCCACCACAGCCTGCATAACATATATCATACGCCGGGTATTGTACCTCAAGCCATTACAGCCCATACACCGCGTAAGGATCCTCAAGCCATCAAATCCTATACACGTTACACCTATAATAGTTCATAAGATACTACATCCGGAATATATGTGTGGAAATAACCACAAGACATTACAACCCTCTACACTCATATATGGGGAAAACTAACCGTTGTGCCAACGACACTAGTATTTACAAAGAGAAGAGAGCGGGGTCAAAGGGGGTAGTCATCCATTCATCCTCCCACCAGAATGTTGGGGAAAACACCCCCCAAGGCTCAGAATCCCCAGGGTGTTAGTTTCCCTTACCGACAGGGTGGAGTAGCGTATAGAAACACAAAAACGTACAGAATATATATAACTCACAACCACACTATGTGCATAACCCAGTCTTAGCCTCAACTGCAGCTAACGTCTCTCAGACTCCGGGCTGCTATTTCTAAGACTAGGCATCCTATAAGCATACAAATAGTTAAAGAACTTCATTAGGTTACCTCATTCTCTTTTTCATCAATTCCACTTTACATTAATTAATTCTTTGCACATTAATTAACCATGAAAAAAAACCACATTTAAACTTTCTTGGCATCACATTCAAAATCAATTGTCCCTTCAAAAGTTCTCAAACTCATCATTAAGTTTCATCAAACTCCAACCCCATGGGTTAACATTATTTATTCAAATATTAATTACAGAATTACTTTCCGATATTCCCAGGCATTCTAGAAAAGCAACCTATGCCACTAAACACAAGGGGGCTCAACACGGTGAGTAGACGTACTACCCGTCGAGTCTTTGCCGCCTATAGTAAGAGCATAGACCCATTCTCCCTTGAGAGGATAAACACGGAAAGCACGTGGAATATCCCGTGTGTCTTCGCCTCCTTCAGAAGAATGGTAACCAATTACAACTACCTTGAGCAATGGGGAAAAGTAAAGTAGATAAATGACCAATCAAACCACCAAGCATACAACAACCACATCCATCCCATTCCATTATCCCTGGTGTCCTCCCCAACACCCACATGCATAAACCGATGCATCTTTCCACTCTAGGCGTCATTCGCTGCCACAACCACAAGGCCACCCTGCCTCCACATATCACAAGACCCCTCTAGGGTCACATCACAACACAAGATATCACAACACCCCTTCCAGGGTCACAGCGGAGCACAAGCAGTAGGTAAACAATCATTACAACAAATGGGCTCTTGGACCTTTAACAAGGCATCTGACCTTCAAACAACAAACACTAACAATCACATCAAATGGGCTTTTAGCCCTAATTCACAACAAGAGGGTAACTATGAACCCTTCACGGAACTCAATTAAGTTATTTAATCCATCTTTGAATTAACAATTTCAATTCGTTGGTTCCAACATCATGAACCAATTCAGTAAGCTATCACCGAAGATTAAACATGCTTACTATGCCAAATTTGATCAACATCAAATTAGAACAACTACAACATCGGAAAAAACCAGATTCATTTACATGCCTCTTATCTTTAGCCAATTAATTATTAATTAATTCCAGATTTATGTTCTTTACCAATTTCATTAAGAATAACATGCTAATAAGCAAGGAATAGATATCACACTATCTAGAAAATCAAGAGGCAAACCGTTATCACGGTACAAAGAAACAACATGCGATCAACCCAATTCTTTTAATCCTGTTCAATTATTTAATTAGGTCAATTCCAAAGTCATCCAGCGGTATTACACATGAAAACAATACGATTGAACGTAAAAGGCAGAGAAGCATGAATCCCCTACCTCAAGGGTTTTCAAGGAAAACCACAACGGTCGATGAACTCCCAAGAAACCGGGTCGATTCTCCACAAATCCTCCTTATATCTCATCTCCTAACACAACCAAGACCAAATCTCATCATAAATCACATCCACACACATAGATCTACACATAACGGGCGTAGATCTAAGATCCCGAGAGAAGAGTAGGAGTATATCTACGTAGATCTAAGAAACAAAACAAAAGGATCACTTACCTCGAGAAACTGGCTTCGATTCACAAAGAGAAGCCTCCGGATTGCCTCCAAAATGCTTGGGAGTGGTTCTTCCACCTCCAAGGAAAGGTAATCCCGAGTTATGGCCGATTAGGGGATTAAAAAAGGTGATTAAAGGAAAAATGAGTTAGATCCACAATTTTAGGATCTAACTTTAAGTGCCTGTGCATTTAGTCCGCACGGTTTAACAAACCGTGCGCTAACCGTGCGTTAGCCACTGCCTCCAAGATCAAACTTGCATGGTTTGGCCGCACGGTTTAGGAAAACCTTTCACCAACCGTGTGAAGACCATACCCCTTTAGATTTCCTTAAAAGTCCACCCAAACGCACCCCAAGCCACCTTGACCTTCCAGAGCACTTCCAACACCACATTTTCACAATGTAATGGACCTGAGAGGTTAGAGCCATTACATCAGATACATCTCAAAACATTCTCGTCCTTGAGAATCCAAAACCCACCTAAAGATAAAATGAACCAGGGTCTGAACATACACCCACCGAGATACCTCTCAAAAGAGATCAAGCCACCAAAACAACAAAGGGAGCCATCTCATAAACATGAAGGTCTCATAACCACATAAGATACAACAATACATGAAAGAGTTAAACATCAAACAACTCTGGGCACTGAGCACATATCTATGACTCACATTCCCAAGTAATCTTCTCCAAACCACCGTGTCGCCATAAGACACGATCCAAAGGAATAGAACATCCATGCAACACCTTCTCCTTGCGGTATTGGATCTCCACAGGTCGTTCCTCAAAGGTGGAAGCATCATCAACATCGATCTCCCCCCATTCGATGATGTGAGAGTCATCATGAAGATAATGACGTAGCTGTGATACATGGAAAACATCATGTATCTGACTCATTTGAGGGGGAAGTGCCACTTGGTACGCCACAGCTCCAACACGAGCTAACACCTTGAAAGGCCCAACAAAACGGGGAGAAATCCTACTCCCATGACCAAACCTTCACTTCCCACGATAGGGAGTAACCTTTAGAAACACATGATCCACAACATCAAACTCTAGGGGTCTCCTTATTTGGTCAGCATTTGAATTCTAACGATCTTGCACCGTCTTCATCCTCTCACGAATCACTTGAACCATCTCTATTTTATTATGCACTAGTTACGGTCTGAGAATCGCTGACTCTCCAACTCCAGTCTAGCACAACGGAGAATCGCACAATCAGCCATACAAGGCTTCAAACGACACCATACCAATGGTAGAGTGAAAACTATTATTGTAAGAGAACTCCACCAATGGTAAGTGCCTCATCCATGAACCTCCAAAATCTAGGACACAAGAGCGTAACATGTCTCTAAGAGTCTGGATGGTTCACTCTGTCCGAACATCCGTTTGAGGATGAAAAGTAGTGCTAAGGCATAGCTGAGAAACAAAAGCATGCTAGAGACCTTTCCACACCCTAGAGGTAAAATGAGGATCTCGATCAGAAATGATCATCCTTGGGACTCCATAAAGTCTCACCACCTCCTCTAGATACTTCCTCGACAAAACTTCCACTGAGCTCGACTCCTTGATCGCTATGAAGTGGGATGATTTTGTTAAACGATCGACTACCACCCAAATAGAATCATGTCCTCCCTGCCCTTGAGGTAAACCTGTAACAAAGTCCATTTAGATTTCCTCCCACTTCCACTGAGGAATCTATAATGGCTGGAGAAGGCCACCAGGAACACGGTGTTCGGCCTTCACCTTCTGGAAGACCAAACAATGAGACACAAACTCTGCAATCGCGTGCTTCAGCCCAGGCCACCAAAACTGACTTCTCAAGGATCGGTACATCTTTTTCACACCAGGATGTACTGCTAAGGGAGATATATGGAACTCTCGGAGAACCGTCTCATGCATTTCCAAGGGAACAAAAAGCCTTCCATGATACAACACTCGGTGTTGCTCATCCTCCGACCAACCATCAGGGGCTTCACCACAAACAACTCTGTCTCTCCAGAACTCCACCTCAAGATCCCCCAATTGGGACTCTTCCACCTTCTGCACCAGGGATGACTGTACTTTCATTTGGAAAACACAACCTCTTCCCCCAAATTATCCCATATCAAGATGCAAAGCTGACAGCTCCTCCATCACTCTCCAGGAATCACCAGATTCACGCACAGCGTCACTACGTGACTTTTGGCTCAGCACATCAGCTACAACATTTCCCTTTCCAGGTGTATACAATATATCGAAGTGTTATTCCTACAATAACTCCATCCACTGACCTTTTCACAAGTTTAAGTCACGCTGGGAGAAAACATACCTCAAACTCTTATGATCGGTGAAAACCACAAAGCGCTCATCAATGAGGTAATGTCTCCATAATTTCAGAGAAAACAACACGGCTTCCAACTCAAGATCATGGGTGGAAAATTTATGTTCATGGGGTCGCAACTGATGAGACCCATAAGAAACAACTGACCTCTGTTGCATGCGAACACAGCCTAGACCCAAATGTGAAGCATCGCAGAAGACATCAAACTCGACTCCCTCACCTAGAATAAAAAGGACTAGAGCACTTACTAAATTCTCTTTTAGATACTCGAAGGCTGCTTGGAACTAATCAGTCCATATGAAAGCCTGATCTTTCCTGGTAAAAGCTGTCATAGGAGTCGCAACCCTGGAGAAATTGGCTATGAACCTCCTGTAATATCCTATGAGACCAAGGAAACTTCGCACCTCTGAAACTGTCTTGGGGGATGAAAAAGACACCACTGCTTCTATCTTCAAAGGATCCACAGCTACTACCTATTGGGACAAAACATGCCCCAGGAAATGGAATTCTAGAGCCCAAAACTCATACTTCGACAACTTCCCAAACAACTGATGTCAACGAAGAACTCCCAAAACAGCTCACAGATGCTCTGCATGCTCCTCTTCAGATGTGGAGTATACAAGGATGTCGTCGATGAAAACTACCATGAACTTTTCCAGGAACTCACGACACACAGCATTCATCAATCCCATGAACACAGCCGGAGCATTCGTCACACCAAATGACATTACAACGAACTCATAATGCCCATGACGACAATAGAAAGCAGTCTTCGGGATATCCTCGTTCTTCACACGCATCTGATGATATCCTGACCGCAAATCGATCTTTGAGAACCAACTTGCACCCTTAAGCTGATTGAATAAGTCATCAATCCGTGGAAGAGGATAGAGGCTCTTTATTGTCACTTTGTTTAACCGATGATAATCGACACACAACCGCAAACTGCCGTCGACCTTCTTCATGAACAAGACTGGTGCACTCCATGGTGAAACATTTGGCTGAACAAAACCACACTGCAACAGACCATCAAGCTATATATGTAGCTCTCATAACTCAGAAGGGGCTATCCTATATGGATACATAGATATAGGAGACACTCCTAGCTATATCTCGATCCCAAACTCGATCTCTCATCGAGGGGGTAAGGCTACAACCTCTTATGAAAAAACATCAGGGTACTCCTCTACGAGCCTAGGAAACGCCAACTTCCAATCCTATGAAGAACTCAGCATCATCTCAGCTGCCATGGTTGATAAGGATAGAACGCGCCTATGAACCATTCAAGGATCTCTCTCACCAACAAACACCACCTGCTATCCATCCGCACCGATGAAGATGACCTTCTTCCTGAAGCAATTCACGATAGCCTGCACCAAATACAAGCAATCAATGCTGAGGATGATATCATATGGTTGTATACGTAAACATAGGACATCTCCCCAAGAGCGGTGTTTCCCCAAAACTAGCTCACAATCTCTACATACTTCAAACAAGCCAGCTCGACCTCCAACTGGCGTAGTCAACGCCAAGGGAACTGGATGCCTCTCTACCTCAAGTCCCAAAGCATGGACAAGGGTAGGTGATATGAAGGAGTGTGTCTCTCTTGAATCAAACAAGGAATAAACCAAGGTAGAAAACAAACAAAGGGTACCTCGAATGACATTTGGCTTGTCTGGTGCTGGAAACGCTAGAGCATGAAGCTGACCATGACCTCCTCCACGACCTCTCTGGCCCTGATGATGACCACCACCACGACCGTGCTATACTCTCTGAGGATGAGGAGAATCATGGGTCTGTCCTCTGCTTGCCCCATCTACTCTCTGTTGATCGAAATAAGGTGAAACTGGCGGCTGCTGCCTCGGCTGGAACTACCTCTACGGAGGAACCTGGAGTGGAGAGCCTGGTGCACGATGACCGCCCTGAAAGGTTGGGCACTCCCACTACTGATGACCACAACCACCATAAAAAAAACAAGCGCCTGATCCCTTGGCATAGGCCTGAGAGTGGATGCCTCTAGAGAAATGATATGGGAAGGGCTGGGACCTACCCCCATGTGAACGGAAACTCTTCTGCCCTGAAAACTGAAAACCCCGGACCACATCTCTGCTTTGTGACGAATCATGACGATTCCCCTCTTGTAACGATCTGGTCCTGGCCAAAGTCCTCTCAACAACCTCTTCCCTTTCTAGCACCTCAAGATATGTCTTCAGCATAAATGGGGTGACCTGGCGCTGGATCTCTGGACACAAAGCCTCCTCAAAATTCCTTGCCTTAGCCTCCTCATCTGGCAACAGGTCCAAAGAATATCGTAGAAGGTTCCTGAAACAGATCCCAAACTCCCGAACACTGGAGATCCCCTGTCGAAGGGTGAGAATCTCCTGACGACTGGATGCCTTCACAGTCAAAGAAAAGAGCTCAACTCTAAACTTGTCTCGGAACTCCTCCCATGAGATCGCTAACTCCTCACGATCCCTGAGGAACAACAACCACCACTGCCTTGCTGCTCCACGCATCATCGTCACAACCAAGGAAACCCAGTGCTCCTTCTAAGCACAGATCAAACTGAAGCCTATCTCGACCTCCTCCAACCAGTCTTCCGTGATTGCATCTGAAACGGAGCCCTCATACTTCTGCAGACTTTGGCTCTGAAACTCTTAGAGTTTCTTCCTCCAATTGTTGTCATCGTCAACTTCTACCCTGCAGCAACCTGCTGGAATAGCCTGCTGAACGTCTTCTACACAAACCTAACGAGGACGTCGACCTGGAGCCATACCTGAAAAATAACAAACAATTGGAGCTCCTAAGCCTGGAATCTGGAAGACTCAACATTAATTAATTAATTGTTTTCTTTCATTTGTTTTAGGTTAACCTATCCCAAGGCCTACCCATTCCAACACAGGCACAAAGAAGAATGATGCATGATCCTTTCCTAGATCTCTTCCCTACAACTAATATCACCCTATTTAGTAGCCGTTGTAAACTTAAAGGTCCGTGAATCAGATCATAGGGGGCCCTAAACGCCTATGTCTCAGCTAGTTTCCAGTGTTTAACGCACTTGCTAAACATGAATGACACTGTTTCCCTACCAACCCATGCAACCTCACATTTGCCTTACTCCAAACTACATCCTATCCCTCAACCGGATCTCTGATACCACTCTGTCACGACCCCCTCCCCACAAAGTGTACCCCTCCTAGGTCAGAAATGTGAGAAGGGAGATAATGGCCCCAGAGTCCCACCTCTAGTAGGCCCCGGGTTGGCGACTAGCATCGAGGGTATAGTAAACACACAAATGGGATGCATCACCCTCTAAGAGAACACATGCGAAAGAGAGAGATAAGATAGAAACCAATCAACTCTAACTCAAAACTGGAATATAAATGTAACCCATGTTCATATATGAAATGCCATGCAAAAGTACTACAACTGAAAAGGGAAAACTACAAGTACCCAAAAGAAAGTAAAACAGCAGTGATCACAAGCCCGAACAGCTCCTGCAACCACAAGCTAGTAGTAACCAGCCTGATCTCTAAACTGATCCAAGTGACCTGAAAAATAGTTTATATAAACGTAAGGTGATTATAATAGTATACTCAGTAGGATCCTCCACGAAGCCTCTCATTCAAAAGTAAAGAAAGCATGATAAAGCCCAGTGAACAACAAGTGAAACCAACACATCACCTAAACAGGTATAATAAGTTCCCAATCTCACCATGGATACTCTCACCAAGTAACGCATACAAGAATATAGTATATAGTAAAGAATATCAAGGGTACCCCACTACTACTTCCCCACTGGTTTGCCGCTTTTCCCCAATGAAATACGTCCTGTGCATCTCTCTTCGAAGGCTTACCCATATAAATTTGGGCTAAGATCCACAATATGCACCTCGTGCACCACAAAGGCTTGCCCATAGACACCTGGGCTAAGCTACACACCATCCTCACAACCAAAAGTAACCAGGTATGTTCCAGGATCCACCACATACTGCATAATGTGTATCATACATCGGGTGTTTTACGTCAAGCAATTACAGCCCATACACCACGTAAGGATCCTCAAGCCATCACAGCCTATACAGGTTACACCTATAATAGTCCATAAGATACTACATCCAGAATATATGTGTGGAAATAACCACAAGCCATTACAACCCTCTACACACATATACGGGGAAAACTAACCGTTGTTCCAACAACACTAGTATTTACCAAGAGAAGAGAGCAGGGTCAAAGGGGGGTAGTCAACCATTCATCCTCCCACCAGAATGTTGGGGAAAACACCCCTTAGGGCTCAGAATCCCTAGGGTGTTAGTTTCCCTTACCAAAAGGGTGGATTAGCGTATAGAAACAGAAAAAGTACAGAATATATATAACTCACAACCACACTATGGGCATAACCTAGTCTTAGCCTCAACTGCAGCTAACGTCTCTCGGACTCCGGGCTGATATTTATAAGACTAGTCATCCTATAATCACACAACCAGTTAAAGAACTTCATTAGGTTACCTCATTCCCTTTTTCATCAATTCCAATTTACGTTAATTAATTCTTTGCATGTTAATTAACCATGAACAAAAACCACATCTAAACTTTCTTGGCATCACATTCAAAATCAACTGTCCCTTAAAAAGTTCTCAACCTCATCATTAAGTTTCATCAAACTCCAATCCCATGTGTTAACATCATTTATTCAAATATTCATTACAGAATTACTTTCCCATATTCCCAGGCATTCTAGAAAAGAAACCTATGCTACTAAACACAAAGGGGCTCAACACGATGAGTAGACATACTACCCGTCGAGTCTTTGCTGCCTATAGAAAGAGCGTAGACCCATTTTTCCTTGAGAGGCTAAACATGGAAAGCACATGGCATACCCCGCGTGTCTTCGCCTCCTTCAAAAGAAGGGTAAGCAAGTCCAGCTTCCTTGAGTAGTGGGGAAAAGTAAAGCAGATAAACGACCAATCAAACCACCAGCATCCAACTTCCACATCCATCCCATTCCATCATCCCTAGTGTCCTCCCCGACACCCACATGCATAAACTGATGCATCTCGCCACTCTAGGCATCATCCGCTGCCACAACCACAAGGCCTCCCTGCCTTCACATATCACAAGACCCCTCAAGGGTCACATCACAACACAAGATATCACAACACCACTTCCAGGGTCACAAGACAGCACAAGCAGCAGGAAACAATCATTACAACAAATGGGCTCTTGGCCCTTTAACAAGGCATCCGACCTTCAAACAACAAACACCAACAATCACATCAAATGGGATTTTAGCCCTAATTCACAACAAGAGGGTAACTCCGAACCCTTCACAGAACTCAATTAAGTTATTTAATCCATCTTTGAATTAACAATTTCAATTCGTTGGTTCCAACATCATGAACCAATTCAGTAATCTATCACAGAAGATTAAACATGCTTACTATGCCAAATTTGATCAACATCAAATTAGAACAACTACAACAACAGAAACAACTAGATTCATTTACATGCCTCTTATCTTTATCCAACTAATTATCAATTAATTCTAGATTTACGTTCTTTACCAATTTCATCAAGAATAACATGCTAATAAGCAAGGTATAGATATCACACTATCTAGAAAATCAAGAGGCAAACTGTTATCATGGTACAATGCAAAAACATGCGATCAACCCAATTCTTTTAATCCAGTTAAAGTATTTAATTAGGTCAATTCCAAAGTCATCCAGCAGGATTACACATGCGAACAATACAATTGCACATAAAAGAGAGAGAAGCACGAATCCCCTACCTCTAGGGTTTTCGAGGAAAACCACAATGGTCGATGAACGCCCAAGAAACCGAGTTGATTCTCCACGAATCCTCCTTAGATATCCTCTCCTAACACAACCTAGACCAAATATCAACATAAAATACATACACACACTTAGATATACCCACAATGGGCGTAGATATAATATCCCGAGAGAAGAGGAGGAGTAGATCTACGTAGATCTAAGAAACCAAACAAAAAGATCACTTACCTCAAGAAATCGGCTTTGATTCGCGAAGAGAAGCCTCCAGATCACCTCCAAAATGCTTGGGAGAGGTTCTTCCACCTCCAAGGATAGGTAATCCCGAGCTATGGCCGATTAGGGGCTTAAACGAGGTGATTAAAGGCAAAATGAGTTAGATCCACAATTTTAGGATCTAACTTTAAGTTCCTGCATGGTCAGTCCGCACGGTTTAACAAACCATGTGCTAACCGTGCGTTAGCTTCTGCCTCGACAAACCCTCCCTGCACGGTTAGTCCACACGGTTAGACAAACCGTGCACTAACCGTGCGTTAGCCACTGCATCCAAGACCAGCCTTGCACGGTTTGGCCTCACGGTTTAGGCAAACTATGAGCCTCCCGTGTGAAGACCATAACCCTTTAGATTTCTTTAAAATTCCACCCAAACGCACCCCAAGACACCTTGACCTTCCAGAGAAATTCCAACACCACATTTTCAAAAAGGAATGGACCGAAGAGGTCCGGGCCATTACAACCACCTTATTTTCTTTCCTTAGGTGGTAGTGTTTTTAACAATCATAATCCTTGTATAGCTCGATCCATCCCCTTTTCCCCATGATGGGTTCTTTTTGTGAGAATATATATTTCAAACTCTTGTGATCTGTATATATCTCAAATATTTCACCATAGAGATACTTTCTACATATATTTAAAGAATAGATTACAACTCCTAACTCAAGATCCTAAGTTGGATAGTGCTATTCATGAGTATTTAACTATATTCATGCATAGAAAATAAATAATTCATTCGGCATAAGGACACAACCAATTCCATTATTTGATGCATCACTATATATCACAAACCCACCATTTCTTGATGGTACATTCAGGATCAGAGCATTCAATAGTATCATATTTAATTATTCAAAAAATTATTCACAATCTTTTTTCCATACAAACTTAACCCCTTTACGAGTATACATGGTTAACAAGTTAGATAATTGAGTGAAGTTCGGAACGAAATTCCAATAATAACTTTCTATACCAATAAAACTATATACCTAAGTTATGATCATTGGTGTAGGATATTCCTGAATCACCTTTTTCTTCACATGATCAACTATGATTCCATCTTTAGAGATACTATTTCTAGGAAAATAAACTATTTGAAGCCATAAATCACACTCTCTAAAATTACCATATAACTCATTTCTTCTAAGGGTCTTTGGAACAATTCACAATTGATTATCATGATATTTGTATATTTTAGAGTATATAAAGATATAATTAATAAATACCAAAAAAATTTCATCAATATATTACTTTAAAACTCTATTCATTAGATTTATGAAAATAGATGGTGCATTAGTTAGTCCAAATTGCATTACTGTAAAATCGTAATATCCATACCTAGTTCAAAATGTTTTTTTTGGAATATATTCCTTCTTTACATGAAATTGATGATATCCGGATCGAAGAACAATCTTTGAAAAAAATTGTGATCCTTAAAATTTAATCAAATAAATCATCAATGTGAGGAAGATGATGCTTTTTCTTGATCGTAATAGCATGGATATCCCAGTAGTCAATGCACAGTCTCATAGATCCATTTTTCTTCTTAACAAAAAGAATATGAACACCTTGTATAGAAACACTAGGGTGAATAAAACCCTTACTACTCAAATCATCTAGTTGTTTCTTTATATCCAATAATTCCACTATGGACATTCTATAAGGAGTCTTTGATATAGACCTTTTACTATAAATTAAATCAATAGAAAACTCAATTTCCCACTCTTGAGGATGTCTAGGTAAATCCTTTTGAAATACATTATCATATTATTTAACAATATAAACATATTCAATTTGAATATTTCATTGCTAACCCATATATATTGTGTTGTCTTCCTCCCCACTATTTTAATTTAGTATAGCTACTGGGGGTTGATCTTGATAAGAATTAGATGATGAAGTTTCTACTCTAATGATAAGGGGCTCTAAATAATTCTCAAAAATTGTAACTTCCTTATTATTGTAATATATTTTTGCATCATAATTTGAAATAAAATTCATTATAAGTATTATATCAAAATAAATCATGGGTATGATGATAAGCTAAGCAACTAAATCATGTTTATGTGTCATAAAGAGGACAGATTGTGACATCTTTTTTGCAATGATACTTCACATAAGAGTTTTTTTCTCTGAAAACTCCTTTATTAAATCAAAAGGGAAATGTCTAATTTTATTGGAAAACTAGGAAGATATAAAAGATTATGATGATCCATAATCAAATAAATAATTGGCTATGTTTTATGAAATGATTAAAGTACCTAACACCACATTATTAGGAACTTCAACCTCAACAGTTGAGATCGCACAAGCTTGAAATTTCTCCCTTGGCCTTATTTAGGGAAAATTTCCATGAAGCTTAGAAAAATCATTTGAAATATGTATTACATCCTTTAAATTGTATCATTTAACATTGGTATCTTATTTCTTTCCCTTTCAATCATGGTATTAGAGACTTTTTTCTCCACAGATGTAACAAAAACCCATACCCTTCAGGTAAGCCCCAAGGTGTTTCTTCCTACAATTATCATAGGATGGAAAATAAAATCTTACCTTAGTCAAATTTTCCTTATTTACTTTTCCATATTTTTCAAAATTTCTCTTATTCTCTTTATTTACTTTAAATTATTATGATATAGAGATTTTTTTTTGTATTTATAGCACATGGGACTATTTCTTTATATGATTAGAAATTTTGGGAGACTAGTTCCATTTAGAGGAATGGTTTTAAACAATAAAATAATAGATCAATATTTCTACTTGGATTAAGTATGTAGTCTTTAGCATGCCTTGAAAGAATTGAAATTTTGGATTCATACTTAAAAACCTTTTCATCATCTTTTTATCTTAGACTTAAGAGTTGACTCTCCATATTCGTTCACTATTTGCGAGGATAATACTTTTTGAATAAAATTTCCTTAAAATATATTCTTTAAATTTTTTAAATTTTTTACTCCTTGACATGATAACCTTCTCCCTTTCGTTACTTCCCAAAGTAAGAAATTTCTTCTCTAAGGAACATATTCACTACTCTAATATAAAGGGGTTTGTAGTCTGATTGAATGATAGAGGTTGTTGTCACATAAAGAGGTTTAACATTTCTCATCCATGTTGTGGATTGGGATGCTCCATATAGGTAAGGTTGTTGTTCCTAACCTAAGTCATCTATCCTAGTATAGTTATAAGTTTCTCACCACCAGTCATAGATCTAATACCAACATCATCATCTTTCATAGGAGGGAAATCACTACATGGGATAAAGGTATTGATATAGTTTCCATTCCTTCAACTAGGATCTATTTCTAAATAATGGAATACACAATACTAGATTATGAATAATAACGTATAATTTCAAACTAGAAAAATATGTAACATAAATTGATATTTTATGCATGGATAATCTCATAATCATAAACATATTTTCCTCGAGGACTTATTTACTTTTAAATCCTTCATAATGGTTTTTAAATAAAATGTGAATTATCCTAAGCACATCCCCTAGGAGTTTCAAACCAAGTGTACAGTAAGGCCCATTGTCATATACCAGGTTACCCCAAGTCAGGCCTGAGATACATTGTCATAGTTGTTACCCCTAGTTACATCTATGCCTGAACAACGTCAAATTTTATTATCCAGATAGAGATTTATTTCTAAGAATATTCACATAATCACTACCTTACAAAAATCTAGGATGTTCTTGGATGATTATCCTCAAATTCTATCTTATATTTTGTTTCCCTAATCTATGTTTTCTAAATATAATTCCCAATGTTTATACTAAACTTTCTATGATACCAACTATAGAGACCCTAACCCTAATATCCTATATCTGATACCTTACATTATTAAATTTATATGATTACAAGGAAGTTGTTTCTAGAAGGACCGAATAGTTTAATAGTTTTAGAAAACCCGATAGAACATAATTTTTACATTAAAAAATTGATGGGAAATAAAATATAGAGATTCCATTAGAAACATCTATAAAACCTAGATTATCCCTAAAATTCATTCATAATATTAATCTTTTCACCCTAGGGAAAAATAAAACATAATAAAGGGGTGACATTAGATGCTCAGTAAGGGTAAGTAATATAGCATAAGCATAAATATAAGGTATCGTGAACAACTAAAAGTAAACATGCCAATAAAACATAATCTTGAGCATAAAACAGAATATATAAAAACTTATTAAATAATGACATAACAAAACATAACCATGGATATTTTACTAATCAAATAATCACATAGAATATCAATTACTACTTCCATAATGAGGGAAGGCATAATGCCGGACATCATAAACATATTATCAAGGTCTCGGCCAAGACACTGTACAAAATCAGTAAAAAACTAGTCTAGTTTGTCTCATGAGACCTACCAATTAATCATGGGACTATAGAGGGCCCCAAAAGTCACATACTAAGTACAATTAATTATTCATATGGATGGGTTTAAAAATAAATAACATATACATATGAAATGTAAATAAAGTTTCTAATATGTAAACATAATTTCTAATAATTATTTGGTCAAACTGATCATAAGAAATTTAATAAGATATGGTAGATGATAATCATAATAGATAAATCTCAATAAATCATAAAATTCAACATAATTTTGGAAATAGATGAAAATATTCTAATAAAATCATCAAATAATTCATGAGAGTAATACTCTTTTAATTTGATAAGAAAAGTAGTTTTGGAAAAATATTTTAATAAAACCATAAACTAACTAAGATAGTTTTTCAATGATAAAATTAGTGATTTAATAAAAATAATGGTGGATTAAAACATATTATATAGTGAACTTGAAAATATTTAAGAAATTGGGAAGATCCCTTTAATCGTGCTTGTTTATTGTAAATAATTGAGAATGATCCTTGTAAAACATGTAACTACCCATAAAATAAAGAAGGATTATTATTTTTACACATATATAGAACATTAAAATAGAATTTAGGATGAGTAAATAAGAGTAATTAACAATTTAATTGGGGTAAATAGAGAGAAAACATAATTCTGAATGAAAAATGTAGGTTTTGGGAGAAACCCTTAGCTTATGTCCGAATGTGTTATGCAATTTCCCTTAAAATCCAAGATAATAAAATTAAATCCATTAATTAATTTATTAATAATCTTATATACATTAATTTTATTTATTATAATTTTATTATATTTATTTATGACCTTTTTGATGAGTAATAAGATGCAATTTTATTGCCCAGGAGCATTTGTTTCCTTGGTTTTCACGATCAGTATACTTGTATATGAGTATGGAAGTTCATGTGGAATGGGTATAATTTTCTAAAATTGAATTAATATGATATTAATGAACATATATAAAATTAAATTTTTATATAATTCATTTGGTTATATTTTATGAGGCTGAATCATCATATAAAACATTATTGATAATCATTTAGATTATTTTGTCGGTTTTTTGATCATTATAAACTAGTTTTGTAGTAAAAATTAATTTTGCACATATATACTAATTGTATGAAATTAAATATGTTTCAATACATATATTATTTTCTTTTTAAAAAATAAAAATGGTTTCATTACCAGTCTTGAAGGAGAAATTGATGAATGAAAATCTGTCGTCCACGAAGGTTGCAAATCGGCACCCCACAGATGATGACTTATTTTTTAAAATAAAAGAGAGAGAGAAAAGAGTTTGAGGAAGAATATTCCATTAACATGATATCATTTAGGTACATATATGATAATATAGTTATAATTCTCATTTTTATATAAGAGGTGAGGAGATAATAATAAAAGAAAATAACTTGAAAATAAATTAAAATGAAATGGAAGTGGATTTTACCTCTTGAATACTCCTCTTTGGGAACCTCTTTAATGGGATTTTTTTGGTATTTTGTTAAGACAAATAGATCTTAGATGTGAGTAAGAGACATAGGGAGTGGATTGGGAATAAATTTTACAATCTTTAATGAATAAAGGTGTGAGGAGAAGTGGTGGTGAGAGATGCTATTTATAGTGGAAGAGAGGGGCGTTTTTTGAATATTTTAATCATTAGTTTATTATTTTGGATTAAGAAAAGAAATAGTGTTGAATCTTGTGAATAAATATATTAAATAGTGAATGTTATTTCAAAATAATGGTGCTTACCTCATCCTTACATAAAAAATGACTAAAAAATTCATGTATTTAACATTTACCGTAAATCATCATATTTTACTATTCATTACAAAATCATGTATTTTAGAAAAAATCCAAAAATTAATCCTAACCATTTTCTGATTTTTATAATTAAAAAAAGAACTCCATTTTATGAAAATAAATTTCTAAATATGATAAATTCAATTTGTAATTAAAATCATCATTTACTCAAAAAATACAGATTTCAAATTTCTAAATGATTTCACAACACTTTCAAAAATTAAATAAGGTCACATAAAATTATCATAAAATCATAAGAAAAAAGAATTTTAATTTATGAATAAATTTTATATAAATGAATTTTAATGTACATAATTTTATTAATTATAAATTTTTAATTAAATATTTCTGACTTAAAAAATTACCAATACTTAATTAACAATTTTTAAAATATTAATTTACTTATACTATAATATAATTATATGATACTTTCATTTATAAGGTGTCTAAATTTTATTTATAATTTTATTGATGATGTTACTATTCATTAGTCTTATTTACAATTCATAAGGGTTGTATTACTATTCCTAAGGTCAAGTTACTATTTCATAGGTATAGGTTCCTTAACTTCTAGAAATACCTCTTATTTCATTAATTCTTTATTTATAATGTTTGTATTGTGTTCTATAAGTGATTTTATATGATATATATAATATAAAAATTAGAAGGAAAAATTCATTGATAGTGTTCTGGGTTATTACACGATGCACCCTCCATTCATTTTGGAAGCAAGGATTTTTCAGGGCATGATATTTATATGTTGGGTGGTGTTGCTCTCACTTCTAAAGGGATGTCATTTTGTAGGGCTTATTTTAAGAATGAATAATCTGAAATAATGGTATTTGGTTTTTATGATATGTAAAATGAAATGGATGGAATCTGAAGATTTTTTTATGTTATTTTAGGATTGGTAGGGGCAGTAAAGGTCGTGTATTTTAATGCTAAACCAATGACTCATAAAACTCATATTGTTATTGCAAGAGGCTCTCCTCGGGTAGTAAGTAATGTTGTGGTTGATGATAATGTGGAAAGAACTTTAACTTCAATTTTTAGAAAGGTTTTATATTCTAACCCTTTTAGGATACTTTCCTCGAAAATTAGTGAAGAGGATACTCAAAGAGAAGGCGGTGAAGTTATTAAAAATAATACAAACAATGTCTCTGAAGAGGAGTTTGTTGATTATGGGTGTGTACCTTCGCAACAGGTTAATACATGGAGAAGGATAAGAAATATGTGAGTATGGGGTAGAAGAGGATATTTTTATAGCATGATTACCTGATATCGGGATGTATAATGTCTTTATTTCATTTATCTCACTGCCTCACTTTATTTTTTTCTTTTAAAATAGGGGCTTGACCCAACCGTTTTAAAAAAATAATTTTAATTGAAAACCGCTTATTTATTTATATATTTAAATTATATTTAAAATTTGTTTTAATATATAATTAGTTAAATTATAGAACAATAAATCTAATGTAGTTTATTGGAATCACTTTCACATTGAAATTCTACGTAAAAGTTTTTCTAACTTTTTAACTTTTTACTTCAAAACTATCTTTGGCATCACATTTTCAAGATTGATTTTAAATTAATTTATTCTACTTATGTAATCAGAATTGGGAAAAATCAGTTCCATATTTGGAATTAGAATAATTTATAATTTATAATAAAGTAAAATTATTTTTCGACCAAAAATATCAGTGAATGTAATGAAAATTAATTACATCGATTAAGGTAAAAAAAGACTATTTAGTGGTTAAACTTAAACTTAAGTTGCAAAAATGGCCCTACACATCTAAAACCCACATTGGTTGGATAAATTTCAACCTTAACACTTAATGGATTAATTTTATGTGTCACTTAAGCCACTTGGTAGTTAAAAACGTGGGGATCACACAATTAGTTTAAGAAATTCCAAGTGTGTCATCTCCCCCACATATAAAAGGGAGATCACCACCTCGAATATTAACACCTATCAAGACATTTTTCTAACACAAAATATAAAAAAAATATACTCCCAAATTCCCTCAATTAATCATATAATCCTCTCTTTAGGCATAAATCTAACCAAGGAATCCCTTCGGTGCATACCAAAAGGAGTTACCTAAAGAAGAGGTAACACCATTCAACAAGAACTTTTATTTCATTTCTTTCTTGAACCCTTCAATTATTCTTAATACATTATTATATAATAACCCTTGTATCCTCAATATATAGAGTTATTTATTTTAATGGTACAACCTAGACTCACACACCCATCCATCGAATGAGATATGCAATTATCATTCATATGTATGGCAGACTACCACCTCACAAACCAATGTCGTTGGTTCATCCATTACCACCACTCAGGGTTGGGAATAATGATAGAATTACTGTTTTTATATTATATATATGATATTTATGATGAATTTATTCTTATTTAATTTTTATATAACACATACCATCATGGTTTTAATTTCTTGGGAATATGATAACTTCATTTGTGGACATGTGGACTACCGCCTCCTCAAGGCAATGTGATTCATTCACACATTATGTGGAATGTATTAAGGATATATTTAGTTAAATTATAAGATAAATATGAAATTATAATTATACATAAATGATAATATATATACAGTAATTTTATTTTATTTCAATCATTTAATACAACAAGAAAATGGAAACATCGTTCATGCATATATATGGCCTACCGCCTCCATCAATTGTGTATTCCATTTCATATTTATATCTTTTATATATTATTATAAATACTGATATAATGAATATATATGATATATAAATCATGTTTTTAAAATTTTTTAATAATTAAATCATGATATAAGTTAGAGGATCAACAATCACAAGTCAAAACATATGAAAAAAAACAAAGAGGTTATTACCCAAAATGTAACTTTAACATGAAATTGTTAATAAACTAGTAATATAAAGTCATAATAAAATAATATATGGTATTATATATGATAATAATGTTATTTTATAGATTTATAATAAACTTATATTTACTATACATGATTTTATAATGTGTATATTGGTGCCAAAATTTGGAATGAAGAGAAGGCCCCAAGACGACCCCACAGACTGCCTCACGAAGCCCCTTCGTGGAGTCCCCCCCAGCACCGCGACCACTGCAAAGAAAAGAAGGCGAGAGACTTTGTGAACACACTTGAAGTTTGCAAGCCCTCTGCGAAGCAAGGGAGGCGGGATGCTATGTGAACGGATTTGACATTCAAGCCGCCGCCGCGAAACAACGCAAGCGGGACGCTCCGTGAACCCAGTTGACGTTCACGAGCCCACCGCGAAGCCACCCGACCCCTCTTCGTGCTGCTTGAGCGCTGCTACGCGACGCCTCTTGCCTATAAATACCAGGCTACCCCTGAGCCCAGGGGATGGAAAATCCTACCTTTTGGCTTCTAATCTCCCGAATTGTGAAGCATTATTCCGCTCAGTGAACGATGAGCTGTGTGAGGTACTTCTGCTTCGCGAAGTGCCTCCCCATTGTCTCATTTTGATACCCTCTTCCAAGAGGGATTCCTTTCGCAAAGCCTAAGGGCTTTGGTGAAGGAAGAGGATCCCCAAGGGGACCCAGGTCCTCGTGGAGCATTTATGCTTCGCGAAGCACCCTTCATGTACACATTATCCACATGCTAAGACAGGATCACTATACCTCGCGAAGCACATTGCTTCTAGACACCATGCTTCATGAGGCTGTACTCCAAAAATTCCCTTCCACTTCTTGAAAACCTCTCATTTTCACCTCCATCCCATGATAAGGCTAAGGAACCCCACTTTGCGAAGCACACCCCTTTGCAAGTGCCCTCCGCCACGTGGAGTGAAAGAGTTCTATAAGGCCTCTGCCTATGGACCCCTCTACTTATAAAATCCTTTTCCCATGTGACCCTCCAGGTTTGAACGATGTGATTTCAAAGTCCCCTGGATGATACTTCCTGTAGCGTTGTTGTGCCTAATGTTTCTTTGCATAGGCATGCTGATGTCTATTGCTTCTTTGTATAGCCACGCTAACGTGGACCCCTTAATGGTTCGCTCTGCGACACCCCCTCAGTATGGTGTTGCCGGTGCCTTCCCTCCCACAATGAGTAGAGGGTACCAGTTATGTAATTCCCAGGGGTGCGGAGCAAACCCACCTCGTCCGAGCTGCAGGAAATTAAACTGCCAAACACTATCATCCTCAGCGTATGACGTTAAACTGTGACCTAGCCCCGTGCCTCGCACACAGAGACCCCCCACCTTGGGAATTCTCCATGCCCCCTGGTCTCCCCAGGGTATGATATCCTCCTTCTTGGAGTGGCGTTTGTCTGCGGGGAAGGGCATCCACCTTGGTGTAAGCTCCAAGATTTTATTACAGGAGGTAGCACCCCTCCTCCTCCTCACTTCCTTGGTGTCAAGGCTAGCAGAGGACATGATAGGGAACAGGGATCCTCTCTTCTTCAGTCCCAAGTCCTTCCCCCACTGAGCTTTGTCACATTCGGGCCTCTATCTCAGAGTAAGTACCAATCTCTCTCTCCCTAGGCCGCTCCATTTATAATCCCCAATCCATATCCCATGGATGAACCTTTCGCGATGTGATCGTCAGGTCTCTGCTGCCTCTTGTTTATCACACCGAGAACGAATCATGTGGGCTTAGAGTAAGCATTGACCATGACACCACCCCCGTCTCGCATGATGTTAAACTGTATGCCTGAACTACGTGGACTTTGATCCATGTCAAGGCATGGTACATAGGAATCCTCCACGAGGTTCAATCCCAACAACCATTGGCACTGACCATATCCGTGTCGGTGCGCCAAGCCCCATTAACACTTTGGAAAGCCTAGAGTGTAAGCCCCACACCATCCTGAACTACGTGGTCTTTGATCCATGTCAAGGCATGGTACATAGGAAGCCTCCCTGAGGTTCAAGCACTTCATCCACCTGGACCAAGGTCCTTATTCACATTGGTTATTCGATACCCTATTCTGAACTATGTGGCATTTGATCCATGTCAAGGAATGGTACGTCGGAATCCTCCACGAGGTTCAAGCCCACAAATGGGTCATTCCGACCCCCTTCACATCAGTTCACCCTCATCCCACATGACGTTAAACTGTATTCCAACCCCATTCCGAACTAAGGGGACTTTGATCCATGTCAAGGCATGGTTTTTAGGAAACCTCACGAGGTTCAAGCCCATCACCCATCGAACCCTCGGTCCGTCTTCACGTCAGTTCGCTGACACACCCCATCCTGAACTACGGGGAATTTGATCCTTGACAAGGCATGGTACTTAGGAAGCCTCCATGAGTTTCAAGCCCACCGCCCGGTCGTTCCGACCATGTCGGTTCACCAACACCTTGGGCCGCCTAAAGCGTAAGCCCCAAATGACCTCATCCCGCATGATGTTAAACTATACACCCAAACTACAGGGACTTTGATTCCCTACCACGAGGATATATAGGAAGTATCTTCGAGACTCAAGCCCAAAACCATCGTCCATCCTGATATTTACCCGATCCATCACATCCCGATGAGATCATTCCACCTCACTCCCTTCCACAGCATTCGGGAGGCCACCCACATGTTGGCCCCAATATCGGTGTTCCCTCTAAGGGGTTCGTCAATCTGATCCACTCTAATCAGTGTTCTGATCAGTCTGATCCGTCTCTGCTAGACATTAAACTTGCGGCATACGCTGTGTTAAACATGGGAAACTGATGAAAACCTCAGATACATGCCTATGGCATATGATTCCCCGTGTTCGATGTGGTATGCCACTGACTTCCGTGCCCTTGAGAAGACCTATAATAAGGGACAGAAGAAAGACTAACCAATCCCTAGCATCTAGACACGCCAGTGATGCCCAGCATGACTACTCCCCTAACTGAAGGTTGCTGCCCTGACCGGACCCCTTGGAATGTCCTGACAGAAGTAGTGTAATTAACCTGTGTCCATGAAGATATGGCACCGAGAAGAGTTTCACAAACAATGTATTAAATCTATGAGGGATGTAACTCCCCGACCCCAGCTACCCAGAGTCGGTGCATTACTTCGTAACATTGGCATGATCACAAAAGATCAAGTCTCGAAAGACCGATTAGTTTAGTAGCCTTGGAAACACTAGATACATTCATAAACGTTACATTACATAATAAAGTGAAAAACTACAATAACAAAGTCTCCATAGTCCACACTCATATCCTCTTCTGACTATCCCTGCAGGTCATTCATAAAATACTTCTTCACATCCTGGAAAATATTAAAACATTGAAAGGGGTGAGCTCAGATGCTCATTAAGGATAACAATAATGAGGAAGCTTTCATAAATAAACATAAAAATTTAAGGCAATGTATAACTAAAACAAAAGCCTTTTAAACTTGAACATCAACATAATATGGAAAAAGTAAAATGAGATAATGCCATTCACTTCCTCACATGGATATTCTACTGGTCGAATAATCACATGCAATATCAATAACCACTTTCATAATGATGGAATGCATAATGCCAGATTATCATAACCACATAGCCAAGGCCTCGTGCCAAGACCACAAATAAGATTTTGTCAAGGCCTCATGCCAAGACACTAGTTTGTCTCATGAGACCTGCCGATGCATCGAGGAGCTGTAGCGGGCTCCACCTGTCACTGATTAAGTCCAATGCATTCCTCATATGAATAGGTTTAAACATATCATAAACCATAACATAATCGTATCACATAAAACATGCATAAAGGAAACATAACATTTCCACATTTCAATCACAATATTTCAATACAACACATTGATATAATAAAAACACTTTCAAAACCATTTTCAATACCAAAATAAAAGAAAGTTAAAACTTTGTATTTATTTTTCATTAAAAAAAATGATGGCTTGTAGAGGAAGCCGAAACTCAAATAGTGGTCACGGCGGTGGAGAAGTCATTGTCGCCGCATATGTACAAAAAAAACATTCCCTTTTTTCATTTAGTAAATGCTTCGTATAAAAAATATTCCTTTTGAATAAACGTAAAAGTCAAAGTGGTTTATACATCGTATAAAAGAAATTTGTGTATAAAACCAAATATGCCTCAATGAAAGGAGATTGAGACGAAGTCCTTACAAAGATCATTTTTAAAATAAAATAGATATATTATGTGTATTCACTATAGGTACACATAAAGAAAGTAAAAATACAAAATAAGACATAATAATATCATGACATAATTTGAAAGTAGGAGATTAACCCAAAGAATGGAAGTTGGGTTAAGAAGTTCCCTTACCTTGCGTTCTGTCCTGACTCGACCGTTCTTTAACCTCCTGAATAATAAACTAGAGTTAATTTCTATTTACTTATGAACCTTTTTCATGTTCATTATTCCATTTATATCACTTATTACTATGTTATGAACATTATTTAATTATTTAAGTTAATAACGGTCGTTTTGTCGATCTTTGGTACTTGAGTCAAAAATAAACTTCTTATAATTACAAGTTGTTCATGTGGTGAAATATACATTATATCCAGAATTATATTCATGATGTAGATATCATATATATCATATATATACAGTATATACATTCATTCATAATGTCATGTAACATTTAGAGGTAAGAAATGAAATGCACCGTTCATGGAGACGGTAAGCCGTACGTACGCATGAACGCTACTTTCATTTCTATTTCGTATTTAATGGAATTAAATCATAATGATATAAATTTATAATATAATTAAAGTATAATATAGTGTATAATACCATTTAATCCATCCTTTATACATCCCACATATGGCATTAACGATTCAAATCACTTTGAGGGGGCGGTATTCCGCACTTCCTAAAATGAAATTATCGCATTTTACCCATAATGTAAATCATAAAGTATGCCATAAATGAGAAATACAGAAGCATAAGTAAAACATAAACATATTATATATCATATATAAAAATAGTGACATCTTAATGGCCACCTTTGAAGGTGTTATATGAGTGTTGAACAATCATCGTTTCGTGAGGCAGAAATTCGCCATCCACAGAAACCGTATGTTCTTTAACCATTAGATGTAGGTGTGTGTAAGTGTAGCTCGAATACTTCTTATAAAAACATCCTAGTATAATGAGGATACTGGTGTTGTTACAAAAGAAATGAATAAAAAGAGTTTAGGGGGTTGGAGAAGAAAAATAAAACAAAACAACATTAGAGAAGACATTACCTCAAAATCGGGTAACTCTTTTTGATTTGAGACAAAGGCTTCCTTGAGAAGAGTTCTTCCCAAAGTGATGCTTCTAGGAGTAATAGGGGGAAGTTGGGAGAGTATTTGGGCAGAGGTTGGCCGAGCCAAATGGCTTGAAGGTGTGAATAAGGTGGGAGAGGTGGGGGCCTTTTATAAGAGGAGAGGAGGGGCTCTTTTGGAAAGATTGAAATGTTACATTATTATACAATGCTTTTCGGATTCTAAAGGTCCCACACTTATATAATTCGTGGATAAGGTGATAAGGGTTCTAAATATCCTCATCCAATAGGCTTTGGACAAGTGTAAGACTTGTATTTTGCATTATCTTCTCATTTTATTTAAATCGTTAAATAATGAGGTCATCGCTGCATCATAATGATGTCATAAATAATTTAATTTATTTAATGTCTAAAAATTATAAAAAAAATACTATGATGTAGGAAATCTTTTTATCTTTCTAATTAATATTTATAGTCAAAATTTGGACTTGTGTAACCTCACTTAAAAACTGTTTTAGTAAAATAAATCATGTTTGTGTCAATTTAATTTTAACATTAAATAAATATATATTAATGTCATTTTCCAACCAAAGTGGCTCCATGGGGTCCCCAAGTTGACCCATGGGTTGTATTGGTCGGCCATGACTCATACAATAGGAGTAGGACAAGTGTCAAGCTCATATCATATTATTAAAACATTGTTTTTACCTTAAACTACACTAATTACCACTAATCGCGATTAAGAACTTAAAAGTTACTATTCACCAAAAAATTATTTTAATCTCATTGAACCACATTTTACTTCTTAATGACAACCATGTATGTCGGATTTTTGAAAATAAAATCAAAGAAGTGGTAATATTTCATTTAAACGAAAAATCAATTATTTAACTACCACTTAGTGGTTTCACTATTCATCAAAAATTGAAGTTTTTCAGAACAATGCCAAAATTTTACCCTAAGCTATAATTGATATTCCGAATTCAAAAATGATGTCTATTTTAAAAAATTACAAACATATAAGTTGCATTAAATAATTTTATAATCAATTCCCGCTGTCACAACAAATAGCGTGTTTTTAAGAAACAATTTATATCAAAAGATTGACAATTGTTTATGTCCAATTTCAACGTTAAATTAATTCTAATGACCACCATTGGATAAAATGGTAAAAATATATTCTAATTATAATTTAAAACCACTAAATAGTATAATTTATCACAATAAATTATTTTGATTAAAAAAGTTGTTTTAAGTATTTATCACTATTCATAAAAAAATTGGAAGTTCTCAGAAAATTACAAAAAATTCAACTTAGGATAATTTCGATATTACGAATACAAAAATGAAGTCCATTTCGAAATATAAAATTTCTATAATTTTAAAAAGTGGTTATTATTATTCATAACAGCTACTTTGATTAGTCGCGGTGTTTTAGAACTCGAAGTTACGTACAATGCAAGCTATTGCATTATTGAATGAGAAGCGTATCGTGGAAGCTCGGGGTGTTACATTCTCCCCTCCTTCAATAAATTGCGTCCTCGAAATTTGAGATTTTTTTTTCTTTGAAAATAAAAGGTTGAAAAGAGAAAATACCTTTGTGGAAAACCCACATCGGAGATAAGGTTAATAAATATATAACATTAAAAGAAATCAAGATAAGTACAAAGGTCACCCGATATAGCCCATTCTAGGATTCTATGAAAATATGGATATGGAGGAGAAACAAACCATCAAGGTCTGATGGAGAGTTATAGAAAACAGGATTAGGAGAAAGTTTAACTACAAGAAAATCACAAACTTGTGATTGGTTAAATGGTCATTGAATCCCCAGTTGGAAAAGTTAACCGACAACATTTTTGTTTTAAGTTACCTTTTATAATGTTGAGGAATTTATTTAGGAGATTTACTAAGAACGTAAGGGAATATACATACTTGTTATGTATACTTTCATTCGTTAATAAATTTTTTACCACAAACCCAACTTTTACTCCAAATGGTAACGGAACTCAAAAATATTCTATTTATCCTAATTGTATAAGGTTAAAAATGTTAACACATACCATTTAGATTAGTAAAAATATTTTGTAATAACCAGGGACTTCCTGTAGGCTAGTGGTAGGAAATAAAGGCTTGTCGCACTATGGTTGTGGGTTCGATTCCTGCAACTTTGTCCGACGCGACGGGTTATTCCCCACCCTGCAGGTTGTCCTTTTCCTAAAACTATAGTATCATAATATTCCAAAAATAATCTTCATAAATGCTTTAACCTCAAACAATACTATCCATGGTTCAACTTAATCCATTCCAACCTTAATAGTTATCCAAAATACCTCCATCCAGACTTTCTCTAAAAGGTCTCTAAATTCCAAAATCAATTGTAACATCAGATTCCCCAAACAAAGAAAAGATTCTCTTATTGTCACATACTAAAAATATGATTACCTTAATCATATTACCTTAATCAAAAAGTACTGTAGTACAATCTTTATATATATCACATTATTCTTATAACCAGAATATAATCCTTGAGTCCAAAAGCACCAATACATTAATTATTCTGCTTCAACAGTAGTCATAGCATAAGATTGGCCTTGATCCCTTGGCCTTTTCTGAGGTAAGTTTCCTTGACGCTTAGGACATTTATTTGCATAATGCCCCATTTCCCTACAATTGTAGCATTCAACTTTGACAGCCTCTTTCTTTCCCTTACAATCACGAGCCTGGTGACCCTTTTCTCCACATTTATAAAAAACTCCCATTCCTTTTAGGCTCGTACCAGGGTGATTATTCCCACAATTATCACATAATAGAATATCCTTATTTCCCTTTTTCCCTTTATCTGTCTCTTGTTCCACCGTTCTCTTATTCTCTTGATTTACTTTGTTGTCATAAGACTTAGAGAATTCCTTTTCTGTCTTGATAGCACACGAGACAATATCTTCATATGATGAGAAGGATTGTGATAATAATGATCGACGGAGAAATGGTTTTAACCCATCAAAGAAACGATCAATCTTACTCCTTGGGTTACGTATATAATCGGCAGCATGCCTCGCTAACCTTGTAAAGTTAGCCTCATACTTTGCGACATTCTCATCCTCCTTCTGCCTCAGACTCAGAAATTGCCTTTCCATATCTGCTCGATGGTCACGAGGAAAGTATTTTTATAAGAAAAGATATTTGAACTCCCTCCATTCCATATTTGATACATCATCATCTTCCTTTGTGTTTTGAATCAGCGACCACCACTGATCGGCATCTCCAGTGAGGCGGTAAACTACCATGACAACCTTCTCCCTTTCACTACTCCCCAAGGCATGGAATATTTTCTCTAAGGAATTTATCCATTGCTCAGCTACTATAGGATTTGTAATCCCATTGAATGTTGGTGGTTGTTGCCTCATGAAACGATCTAGCATTGATCCTCCACGTTGCGGATCAGGGTGCTCCATACGAGTAAGGTTATTATTCATAACCTGAGTGAGTTATCCCAGTATGGTAATAAGTTGATCAGCACCAGTTGTATCTCCAGATCCACAATAATTATCTTGAGCAGGAGGGAAATCCCTACACGGATTGCGTGCATTGATACGGTTTCCATTCCTTCCACTAGGCGCCATTTCTAAACAATGGCATAAACTAGATTAGTTTATGAATTAAAATACAAAATTCCATATTTGTAAAACACTTTACATAAATTGAACTATTTATGGATATAATACATAATCATAAAAAGAAATGTTTTCTTTGATAAAGTATATACTCATAACCCTTCATAGTGGTTTGTAAAGAAAATGAGAATTATCCTAAGCATATCCCCCGAGAGTGTCGTAACCAAGAGTGCAGCAAGGTCCGTTGTCATTCACCAGTTCCCGTTCGAGTCTAGCTCAAAGCCGTGTTTTCGGGTTTTACTCCTAGGTACATCTGTGCCAGAGACGCCTCTACCTGCTCGTATCCAGATAGGGATGCATTGCTCAGAAAACTCACAACATCTCTACAATACCAAAATTCTAGGAAGTTCTTCTATACTAATCCTCAAAGTCTATATTCGGGCTATGTGCTCTAATCAGATTTTATCTAAATCTATCTTCCAAGGTTAGTACTAAACTGCCTCTGATACCAATTGTAACGCCCCGACCCCAGCTACCCAGAGTCGGTGCATTACTTCGTAACATTGGCATGATCACAAAAGATCAAGTCTCGAAAGAGCGATTAGTTTAGTAGCCTTGGAAACACTAGATACATTCATAAACGTTACATTACATCATAAAGTGAAAAACTACAATAACAAAGTCTCCATAGTCCACACTCATATCCTCTTCTGACTATCCCTGCAGGTCATTCATAAAATACTTCTTCACATCCTGAAAAATATTAAAACATTGAAAGGGGTGAGCTCAGATGCTCATTAAGGATAACAATAATGCGGAAGCTTTCATAAATAAACATAAAAATTTAAGGCAATGTATAACTAAAACAAAATCCTTTTAAACTTGAACATCAATATAATATGGCAAAAGTAAAATGAGATAATGCCATTCACTTCCTCACATGGATATTCTACTGGTCGAATAATCACATGCAATATCAATAACCACTTTCATAATGATGGAATGCATAATGCCAGACTATCATAACCATGTATCCAAGGCCTCATGCCAAGACCACAAATAAGATTTTGTCAAGGCCTCGTGCCAAGACACTAGTTTGTCTCATGAGACCTGTCGATGCATCGAGGAGCTGTAGTGGGCTCCACCCGTCACTTATTAAGTCCAATGCATTCCTCATATGAATAGGTTTAAACATATCATAAACAATAACATAATCGTATCACATAAAAAATGCATAAAGGAAACATAACATTTCCACATTTCAATCACAAGATTTCAATACAACACATTGATATAATAAAAACACTTTCAAAACCATTTTCAATACCAAAATAAAAGAAAGTTAAAACTTTGTATTTATTTTTCATTAAAAAAAATGATGGCTTGTAGAGGAAGCCGAAACTCAAATAGTGGTCACGACGGTGGAGAAGTCGTTGTCGCCGCATACGTACGAAAAAAACATTACCTTTTGTCGTTTAGTAAACGCTTCGTATAAAAAAGATTCCTTTTGAATAAACGTAAAAGTCAAAGTGGTTTATACACCGTATAAAATAAATTTGTGTATAAAACCAAATATGCCTCAATGAAAGGAGATTGAGACGA
This sequence comes from Viscum album, assembly GCA_963277665.1. Classification (NCBI taxonomy): domain Eukaryota; kingdom Viridiplantae; phylum Streptophyta; class Magnoliopsida; order Santalales; family Viscaceae; genus Viscum; species Viscum album. Next base: position 69,189,442 of record OY728156.1, on the reverse strand, counting down.
AGTCCTTACAAAGATCATTTTTAAAATAAAATAGATATATTATGTGTATTCACTATAGGTACACATAAAGAAAGTAAAAATAAAAAATAAGACATAATAATATCAAGACATAATTTGAAAGTAGGAGATTAACCCAAAGAATGGAAGTTGGGTTAAGAAGTTCCCTTACCTTGCGTTCTGTCCTGACTCGACCGTTCTTTAACCTCCTGAATAATAAACTAGAGTTAATTTCTATTTACTTAAGAGACTTTTTCATGTTAATTATTCCATTTATATCACTTATTACTATGTTATGAACATTATTTAATTATTTAAGTTAATAACGGTCGTTTTGTCGATCTTTGGTACTTGAGTCAAAAATAAACTTCTTATAATTACAAGTTGTTCATGTAGTGAAATATCCATTATATCCAGAATTATATTCATGATGTAGATATCATATATATTATATATATACAGTATATACATTCATTCATAATGTCACGTAACATTTAGAGGTAAGAAATGAAATGCACCGTTCATGGAGACGGTAAGCCGTACGTACGCATGAATGCTACTTTCATTTCTATTTCGTATTTAATGGAATGAAATCATAATGATATAAATTTATAATATAATTAAAGTATAATATAGTGTATACTACCATTTAATCCATCCTTTATACATCCCACATATGGCATTAACGATTCAAATCACTTTGAGGGGGCGGTAGTCCGCACTTCCTAAAATGAAATTATCGCGTTTTACCCATAATGGAAATCATAAAGTATGCCATAAATGAGAAATACAGAAGCATAAGTAAAACATAAACATATTATATATTATATATAAAAATAGTGACATCTTAATGGCCACCTTTGAAGGTGTTATATGAGTGTTGAACAATCATCGTTTCGTGAGGCAGAAATTCGCCATCCACAGAAACCGTATGTTCTTTAACCATTAGATGTAGGTGTGTGTAAGTGTAGCTAGAATACTTCTTATAACAAAATCCTAGTATATTTAGTATACTGGTGTTGTTACAAAAGAAATGAATAAAAAAAGTTTAGGGGGTTGGAGAAGAAAAATAAAACAAAACAACATTAGAGAAGACATTACCTCAAAATTGGGTAACTCTTTTTGATTTGAGCCAAAGGCTTCCTTGAGAAGAGTTCTTCCCAAAGTGAGGCTTCTAGGAGTAATAGGGGGAAGTTGGGAGAGTATTTGGGCAGAGGTTGTCCGAGCCAAATGTCTTGAAGGTGTGAATAAGGTGGGAGAGGTGGGGGCCTTTTATAAGAGGAGAGGAGGGGCTCTTTTGGAAATATTGAAATGTTACATTATTATACAATGATTTTCGGATTCTAAAGGTCCCACACTTATATAATTAGTGCCTAAGGTGATAAGGGTTCTAAATCTCCTCATCCAATAGGCTTTGGAAAAGTATAAGCCTTGGATTTTGCATTATCTTCTCATTTTATTTAAATCGTTAAATAATGAGGTCATCGCTGCATCATAATGATGTCATAAATAATTTAATTTATGTAATGTCTAAAAATTATAAAAAAAATACTATGATGTAGGAAATATTTTTATCTTTCTAATGAATATTTATAGTCAAAATTTGGACTTGTGTAACCCCACTTAAAAACTGTTTTAGTAAAACAACTCATGTTTGTGTCAATTTAATTTTAACATTAAATAAATATATATTAATGTCATTTTCCAACCCAAGTGGCTCCATGGGGTCCCCAAGTTGACCCATGGGTTGTATTGGTCGGCCATGACTCATCCAATAGGAGTAGGACAAGTTTCAAGCTCATATCATATTATTAAAACATTGGTTTTACCTTAAACTACACTAATTACCACTAATCGCGATTAAGAACTTAAAAGTTACTATTCACCAAAAAATTATTTTAATCTCATTGAACCACATTTTACTTCTTAATGAAAACCATGTATTTCGGATTTTTGAAAATCAAATCACAGAAGTGGTAATATTTCATTTAAACGAAAAATCAGTTATTTTACGACCACTTAGTGGTTTCACTATTCATCAAAAATTGAAGTTTTTCAGAACAATGCCAAAATTTCACCCTAAGCTATAATTGATATTCCAAATTCAAAAATGATGTCTATTTTACAAAATTCCAAACATATAAGTTGCATTAATTAATTTTATAATTAATTCCCGCTGTCACAACAAATAGCGTGTTTTTAAGAAACAATTTATATCAAAAGATTGGCAATTGTTTATGTCCAATTTCAACGTTAAATTAATTCTAATGACCACCATTGGATAAAATGGTAAAAATATATTCTAATTATACTTTTAAACCACTAAATATTATAATTTATCACAATAAATTATTTTGATTAAAAAATTTGTTTTAAGTATTTATCACTATTCATAAAAAAATTGGAAGTTCTCAGAAAATTACAAAAAATTCAACTTAGGATAATTTCGATATTACGAATACAAAAATGAAGTCCATTTAGAAATATAAAATTTCTATAATTTTAAAAAGTGGTTATTACTATTCATAACGACTACTTTGATTAGTCGCGGTGTTTTAGAACTCGAAGTTGCGTACAATGCAAGCTATTGCATTATTGAAATGAGAAGCGTATCGTGGAAGCTCGGGGTGTTACAAGGGAGACTCGGACTAGGTGACGAATTCTGAGGAGAAATCAACGGAAGGAAGAACCGACATCCCATCATCCCATTTCGATCAAGGATCAAACATCCCTAAATAAGGAATGGATTCCACCCACCTTTGGAAAGCGTGAATTCGGGGTAACAAAGAAGCGCATGTTGCACTCAAGCAGATGGACGCGTGCGCCCTGGAGAAAGCGTCAGAAACAGAAATAGTGAACCTGATGTGAAGACCTTATCCTCAATATGGAGATTAGTAACCTTCAGGGAATCCATGGATTGACATGTCACCAGATCTAGCCATCCAGAGCTGGGTCCCGCCAATCAAATAACGGGCCTAGAGTGAAACTCACCAGAATTTGGGGCAGTAGAACGTTGGGCATCCCATTCTGTGACATTGTCAGTGTGGATCCCTCTTACCGGCCTCAGAAGACAGAATGGCGCTGGGGCACTGGTTGCCAATTTTTTCCCTAGAAGTGTTAATGGGTTAATCTCCCTGCTTCCAGGAATCGGGTTTCTACCATGGGAACATAATCACTGCCTTCCCGCCTACGCAAGGGAAGGGGAAATGCCAGCACAGTCGCTCCACATGGATCCACTGTTGCCGCAACAACATCTGCGTCCATGAACGTGGGGCACCCATGCCCCATCTCCCCATCAGAAGTCATCCAACGAAGGGTGATTAATGACCTTGTACATAATTATGAGGAGGAGGGAATAATCCCAACCCGGGATATGGCCCACATAGACCTGGATGCGTCTAGGACCCGCCGTCAACGCCGCCCCTGAGGGCCACACAGAGAGCCGCTGCTCCCCACCCCAATATTCAATCATTTTGGGAGCCTGTCCCTAGAGCGCTTTGATGACTCCCTGCCTTAAGATGATGAGGTGGATGACGTTCGGTCCAGCCCGGTCAGAGTCTCAGTCCAGGGGATCTCAGCAAGGGCCTCCACCCAGCCTCGTCAACACTGCCGCATGGACTTGCTAGAGAAGCAGGAAAGCTATGCACTTGCACCACCAGCACCGGCTCGCCTGACCCAACGCCGGCGTCGGGCGCGAGCTGAGGACGCCCGCCAAGGGGCGTCAACGTCGATGATTACTGTGGCCCGATCCACCGTCGACGCATATCATCAAGTCCCTACACACACTAATCAGTGGTGCTCCTATGCCCAACCGGGATCGAGGCCCCAACCGCCCCATGGGTAGGCTGGGTCGACTCTCCTAGTCACATGCACTAGCGGGGGTCATCGCGAACCAACCCACAGTAATGCCACCCTGTATGGAGGTCCTCCCTGTACCACCACCATCGAGAGCATGGGTTTTCTCCACTCCGAGGCTCGACATAGAGGTCTGCCCCATGCCACCCCCAATCATAATGAGGTTCTGCCCCACGGCAGTGACGTTTGGTACAGAAGCCTCTCTCGTGCCCATCACACCGGGTATGGAGCCCTTCCTCCTGCCCCCAACCGTCGACGTGGAGAAGTTACCCATCCTATCTCTCTCCAACATGGGGATCCTCCCTACGTCCGCTCTGCAGCTGGTGAAGGTCCTCCTCACCCCGGAAACCCGAGGGGTAAAGGCCAGCCTCACTCCACCCACACCAAGTATAGAGGTCCTCCCCATGCTCCCGCCGGTTCCAATGGAGGTTTCACCTGCTATGGTTCTGTACATGGAGGTCCTCCCCATGTCCCTTTAAACATTTTTCCCGGTGCTCCTTGCACCCTGACTTTCTTGGGCGGAAACCATCTCTACCCTATCACCAACGAGGCTGAAGGACCACATGTCAGGAATCAGCCCTATCCCAAAGATCCACCTAGGGGCAAGAAGGTGGGTCATCACCACCACAAGAAAAATCCAAGGAAGGCCCGGGCGGTGGTCAAACCGGTCTGATTTTTAGACTATGAAGCGGAGTGCGACTCAGCTTAGGAACCCTCCCCTCACTCATACGACTCAAGGGTCAGGGCAGGGACGAGGCACATCAGCCTGGTACTTCAAGAATATGAGGTCCACAGGATTCCCACCTCCCTCCGTCGGTTTATCCAGGAGGATGAAAGTCTGGCGACCTTGCAGGTTACGGTCGTGAAGTCACCACTATCATCACCAGAAGCACTTTCTACCTCCACAAGAGATCACAAAGAGCTATTCTGGGGACTAATGAAGAGTGAGCAGCGTAGTGACCCACCACTAGCAGCCCTGACTGCTGAGCCAGGAATGGTGGCCGTCATCCCCTCCTATCATGACGTAGCGGCCAGGTCACTACAATCCTCAGAGGACAGCCCAAGAATCAGCAGCCATTTAGATCGTTCGTTGTATTCTCCACCTACCAACCTGCCATATCAGCTATCTTCCTCAGTACTGCTGCCAGTTCCTCAACCACCCCCAGTTGGTGAGTGGGGAAATCAAGGGCCAGACCCTGGATTTGAGCCAAGGAGCTTCTGGAGCATCCTTGCAGCAGACCTCTTCCCCAAGAAGTTCTGGCCCGCAGCAGCGAGGGATTTCCGCATACTCGAGTCCCTCACCCCAAATAAAGTTTAGTGTTTCCGCTACACCCTCTGGGAAACGCATTCCAGTCTCTATCATCAGCGTGTGGTTTATCCAAGGAGCCAAGTGCACTTTGAAGACATCAGTGAGCAGTGCTGTCTAGTCGATCTGGCCGCACTCCCTGTGGCCCAACGCCCCGAGTCACCAGGTCGTCGTGAGGCCCTCCACCATCAATTAATTCAGAGTATCAAGGTACTCCACAAAATTATCAGGTAGGATACCCCCCACGTGCAAGTCCTTGGCTGGGGGTAGTATGCTGCCCTCCTCTTCAGCCCTATCCATCGGTAGCCCGATTCGCTATGTGATATTGAGGACACACCCCCATGAAGGATCATGGTCAATATGGACGATATAGTGGAAAAGGAGGATGAGATAAATCTTCTCGATAGATAATTCCCACCTGAGGGTGTTCCACCACTGTTGGACCCATCTAGGAGGATTACACGTCAGTAGAGGAACCTCCTAGGTCTCCCTGTGACTACCGAGGCGTTGGTACTCAGCCGGAATGCCAGTAAGGGAAAAGAACATGTTGGGGCTACCAAGCCCCCTGACCCATCCGCCTCAGTGAAGAAGATAGAGGAGGACCCTGAGAAGGCCACGTTGCGCCAACAAATTGCTGAGCAGAAGAGTTTGGTCAGTGAACTCCTAGCTGAACGCACTGTAGGGCGACGACCCGACTATGGTGATCCTAGACCGAGGCAGTAGGGGCAAGAATAACTCCTCTTCAGTGAGCTTCCCCCAGGAAACCCTAATCATGCCGCATTCGCTGACTGGGTGGAAGCTAGAGCTCATGGAAAGAGAGAGCGGTATGCCTCTCCAAACCCTTCTGAATGGCGCGACAATCCAAGGAACCCCGCTCGGGCTCCTCCAGAATCCCCAAGGTTCGCCCCACCAGTCGCTACATGATCCGATGAACCTGTCTACCATATTGAAGATCCCGGAAACACGCTTGTGGTTAGGGACCCCCGTAGAGATAGGGACCCATGCCCAGATGATCTAATGGAGGCACTCATCGCTCTCCTAAAGTCTTTGGAAACGCGGAAGATGGAGATCCCACCAGATGGCAAGCCATACCTAGCATGGGTGGATGATATGTCGGCGCCTCCAGGTTTTGGGAATCCCACCTTCTCCCACTTCAATGGGACGGGGGACCCACTATAGCATCTGGACCACTTCAATTTGAGGTGTGGGCCCATGTTGGGGACTCCAGCAGAACAGGAGGCCGCCAAGCTTTGCTGTTTCATTCAGACACCGGAGGGGCCGACATTCGTCTGGTATAATCAACTCCCCGTCGGATCTGTGACCAGATGTGAGGACCTTCGTAGGAATTTACTCTACCAGTTTAGATCTACCACCTGGAAGACCAGTTTCACAGACCTCTTCAAGTGAAAACAGAGGCCTGAGGAGTGAGTCACGGACTTTATCTCCCGGTGGAAGGGACTTACATACTCCCTTGACATGCCACTGACTCAGGAGCAATTACTGAAGATGTGCATAGGAAATGTCTAGACGAAACTTATTCCCTCCCGGATTACTCAGAATTATCCTGGGGGGTTCAGAGACTTCTCGGATAAGACCCAATGCCTCGAAGAAGCCCTGCAATAGGCCAGGCAGGCATGTCCATTTCCCCCTGTAATCCTAGCAAGGAGGGCTACTAGATCCGAGCCCGCCTCGGTGGCCCAGATAGAGGCCCCCAGGCAGCTAGAGTTGCTACCAGTAGCACCGACATCACCGCCTCGCTGAGGCCCTCCACCTCAGGCATAGCCTCCGGCTCCGCAGCATCCTCAGAATCGGCAGGCGCCTCCACGTAATGCACCGCCGCCACCCAGGCGGGACAATCAGGGTCCACATCTTCGACAGGCCCCTCTGGAACCCCGTCAATGCCAGGATCCTAGGGCTCCCTATCCAGAAAGAAGACACCAGACTTACTCGTTTAGTGAGGATCAGGTCCCTGGTTACTTCCGTATCACCCTAGAGCAGGGGATTGTACGCTTACCTGAGTGTAGAAGGCCGACAGAGGTGAATCTCACCGATCTCCCCAACTACTGCCCCTATCATCGGATTATAGAGCACACACTCAAGAAATTTACATGTTTAAGGACTGGCTCCAAGACCAGGTTGATAAAAACATAGTCAGGATGGGCCCGACCTTGGCACAAGTGGCAGGTGACTTTGTGAGGTCAGATAGTGGTAGCAACGACGAAGGTGAGTGGCAGTAGGTTCCCAGCCACAGATCCCAGAAATACGAGGACTGGATGGCTCGTAAAATGGTTTCTCATGCCCATGGAATAATTAGGGAATGCCTAAATCAGTTGGAGCATTCAGAAGCTCCGTCCACAACCTCTGCATCATCATCTTAGCTAGCCTCTTCCTAGAAGAGCAAACATCCACAGTGCAAGAAGAAGCAATGTGTCCCACCGATGCCATCATCACCCCGTACTCTGGGTGACTTCATGCCCCCTGATATGGGGATCCCTCCAAGAATTCACCTAGTGGTGGATGATTCTTTGAGTGACAGTCAAGGGTACGCTTCAGTTAACACCGTCGAGTTGGTAAACCCCTATATGACTCCCAACGAGGGGGAACGCCATGCAAACCTCCCCAACGTCCCCAGCTGACGCCAACATCTGCGGAGCTACGACTACATGGGTTATCGAGGTGCACCAGTTGGAACCTCTAGCCAAGCCGTGCATGCCACTGAGACTAGACATCAGGCTCAACGTAGGGATTAGTATGCACAGCCTTTTCATCTAGTGTCATTAGGACTACCTCCACAACCATTTGTGCTACTGGATCAGGCAGAGCCATTTCGGTCATACCGCGACCAGCTTCGCCCCGCTACAGGTGTAAATCAGGTGCTCAGACCTCATCTGGAAGCTACTCTTCAGGCTTCGACTAGTGATCAGAGGGATATTCCCAGCACCAGCTAGTCGCCGATCCAGCCGACAGGGCCCGCCATGTCTCCAATTGCAGAGCAGACTCCTGTAAGAAGAAGTTTACACTTGGCATGGAAGTATGATGTTCTTAAGCATCTCTCCAGCATTCCAGTGAGGCTTTTCATCCTTGAAGCCCTCCGCTTGTCATCAGATATGCGTGAGGCCATCGCTGAGGCTTTAAAGAGTCCCATCCAGTTTGAGACGAAGGTAGCAGCTGCATAAGCCTGCCATGCTGAAGCGGTTGAGGATGCCAAATTCCAGGCCATCATTTTGTTCTCCGGAGAGGATGAAGGATGTCCCATACAAGGGAACATCCACCCTGTGTACATCACCTAACGATTCAACTGTAGAGACCCAAATCTTGACGTACATGGACATTACATTAATTTTGTGGAATACTTAATACATAATAAAAACAGACACCAAAGGACCGTAATAGTTTAGTGTCTTTGGAAACTCGGAATATAATATTCTAATCTTGGTGAAAGATCTTCAACATCTCCCATAAAGATATTCCCATTTTATTTTCTTACCTAAAACCTTTATTTAAATACTGGGGAAAAGAAACCATAGAAAGGGTGAGCTCAAATTCCCAATAAGGGTAAACATAGAGAACATAAAACAATCCATAAACATTTGAATGAAAAAGCTTGAACATAAAATCTAAACATCAAAAATCTTGAGAAAAGACATAAATCTTGGAAGTATGCAAGGCATATATCATAATGGAACATCAATCATGATAAAATAGCATGGGAAGAAAACATGTAATTGTGGCAAACAATTAAGCACATGATATTATTTCCATAGTAGCCAAGGCACTGCTGCCAAGACCATATTAGTGGACAAAGTCCCTTTCTGAATCAAGTTCACTCCTTGATTAAGTCCTGTAACACTGAACCAGATTAACTTACCATTCCATCCATGTCTATCTCATGAGATATAAATTTTTACCCAATGCATTGGAGGGAGATATAGGTCCCACCAATCTCATAATTAAATCATTCTTACGTGTGCCACAACATAAACATAAATCATTCATCATAACCCAAAGAATAAAATGGGTTTCATAAAAATCATCCCATCATAACATAATCCATATAAAACAAACGGATATCATATCATCATAAGAGAAGTGAAACCATGTAAATCATAGATACATTATACTTGAAACATACACATATGAAATAATGTCATCTTAGATGGAAAATGGTTTTGATAAAACACTTGAGATAAATTCTTGTGGAAAATATAATTTCTTATTCAAAATCATTTTCTTTTCACGAAATTCCATGAAATTTAAAAAAAAAGGATTTTTTTTGAAAATAGTCATGAAATCATGTAGAGTAAGCTTCATGAAAATAAGGAGTTATGAAGCCGTAAAAATCCGTTCATGCCGTATAAGTTAAAAATGACATTCTTCTCGTACTTTTGTCAGAAAAGTAAAAAAGTACCTTATATGGTAATCAAAAGAAAGATTCCTTACATACCATGTAGTAAAAGTCAAAAATGGGTAAAAAAGACTTTAAAAATACATGAATTTTTTTTATAAAATAGGGACATGGATGATAAATATAACCCCAGTAAATACTTACGAATAAACAATCTCGGATAAAAACGAGATTGGAAAAGTTATCCCTTACCTTAGGTCCGATATGATTCGTACGTATTTGAACCTAGTATATAATGATTTAAATAATGTCATTGACTTATTACAGAATCATATTCAGTATTATGATATCATATATGGTTCTTTTATGACTTTATATTACCCGTTCTTTTGTAAATTCCAAAGCAGCATTTTGGGTAAAATTGTTTTATTTATCGTACGTGTTTGGACTTGTTGTTCTTGATATTATTATTACTTATATCATGATTTACTTAATTTAAGAATGTAAATAATGATTTATATATCATATATATTTATTATATATATATAATAGATAGATAAAAGAAATTAAATACACCGTTCATGGAGACGGTAGGCCGTACGTACACATGAACGCTGTTTTCCTTTCCTTATTGAATTGAATGGAATTAAGTAGATGACATACATACATATATATATATATATACAAATACAATAGCATTATTATGTCATATATTTCATGATTACTTATTATATATACTTTATAATCATTCTTTAATTGTTTACATGGAAAATGAATCTCATCGCGTCGTGGAGACGATAATCCGTACGTACGCACGAGCGATGATATCGTTCCCATATTAATTGAATGGAATTAGAGTGGATGATATATTATATTAGAATCAGTATGATTTTATAATAATCATATATAGTAATTATTTACACCATTAAACCCATCCATGTAGGGTGGTGGTGGAAAAACAGATTACACCACGGCGTGGAGACGATGTTCCATACGTACGAACGCGCGGTGATTTATTTTTCCGTAGGATGGATAGAAGATGAAATGGGGTTGTTTAATATTTATAATAACATATCAGTATATAATTAATACTGATGTTATTACTTTATAATGAAACAAATAAATAAGAGGATGTAGAAGAAGAAAAAAACTTGAAAGAGTCGGTAGAAGAGATTACCTCTTCCTCGACGCACCTCCTTTAAACTTCTTCTTAGGGCACTAGAGTTGGTATTTTGAGAAGAAAAGAACCTATATGATATAACTGGAGAGGTTTAGAAGATTAATTGGCAGGGGTTGGCCGAGCTTCAGGGTTCAAAATGGTGTGAAGAGAATAGGGAAGGGGTGCCCTTTTTATAAGGGAGGAGAGGGGCACCTTAGGAAAACTTAAAATATTATTTTATAATAAAGTCATATTCGGTTTTTAATAGCTCCAAATTGATTTATTTATAAGATAAGGTAGGTATGGGTCGAAATATTCTCAACCAATAGGTTTTAGACAAGTTTATGTTACTATTTTATCCTTATCATTTACATTTAACTCTAAGTTAAATAATTTAACTTTTAACTTATCTTTTTGTTTTCTTACACTATATGGTTAATAAACTTACTATAACAAGACAAAAGAACCCCAAGTAGTTCATTATTAATATATATCCTTATCTAAGTCATTTGGCCAAACATTAGATTTTTAGGAATAAAATAACAATTAATAATATAATATATTTTTTAAAAACTATTTTATGTCAATTTTGACACTATTTGGTATTTGATTTTTCTGAAAATCATAACAACATTATTAGTTCAAAAAAAGTTAATTAAATAAATACTAACATGTCATATTAAACTATAAAATTAGTGGAATTCATAAAAAGTTTCAAATTACATTTTTTGGTTATTTATAATATCAATTGTGTAAATATTTTATTAATAAGGTAATTACTACATCATCATTGTGTAATAAATAAATTAAATTATTTAATGTCTAAAAATTATAAATAAAATTCCATTATTTAGGAAATAGTTTTATATTTCTAATTAATATTTATAGTTGAATTTATCTTATTTATAACCCCATATTAAAAATGTTTTAGTTATTAAAATTTGATTTTAACTATTTTAATTCTTCTTTAAATAAAATAATAATAAATGTCCTAATCTAATCCAAGTGGACCTAAAGGGAAATATTTTATTCCTAAGGTTTTTTTTCATCGAATTACACTTATCCAATAGAATTAGGACATGTTTTAGGGTAATAATAAGAATATCATTTTTACCCTTAATTACCCTATTTACTTTTAACCGTGGTAAATAAAAGTTAAAAAGTTATTATTCACCAAAACTTATTTTTATCTTATTAAACCACATTTTACTCATTTATATTAACCATGTCTCTCGTATTTTCTAAATTCCACTCACAAAAGAGATAAAATTAAGTTTTATGTAAATTTTCAAACATTCCTAGGAGGTGGGTAAAAGACGGTGAAAAGTAAAATAAAATTTTTATATATCTAAAATTATTATAAAATGACTCTAGTAAATTACATAGAACTTATATAGGTATTATTTATAAATTTTGACCTAAAATAAATTTAAATAAAATAAATAATTATTTATACAAAAAGCTGGTTTTAAAATAGTAACCTAGTGTTTTCACTATTCATCAAAAATTGAAAGTTTTCAGAAAAATACAAAAAATTCACCCTAGGATAATTTCGATATTCCGAATCCAAAAATGAAGTCCATTGTAAAAAATAAAATTTCAAAAAGTGGGTATTACTATTCATAATGGCTAGTTTATATAATATTTTAATAACATATCGTTGTTTAGTGAAACTCAGTATTGTGTACAACACACGCTATCGTGGAAGGTCGTGATTGCGTGTAATGCAAGACAAGTCAGGGATGCATGTAGTGCAAGCTCCTTTTGGTGTAGTGTACAACACAAGAAATCAATGAAATTAAAAATAATATTTTTCATAAAATCTCGGGGTGTTACATTCTACCCCCCTTAAAATGAATTTCACCCTCGAAATTTGTCGGGGTTATAAATGGTTTACTACTCGAAAGTTTCTTTAATAGAAACACACATTGTAAAAAGGAATACCAAAACTTATCTTTAAAAACTGAAGTATGAAACGTAACAGTTACCCAAATTAACTAATCACTGGGTTTCCACATAGGAGAACATAGGTGAAAATATGGATATGGAATAGAAATCTAACCAACATGTTCTGATGGAGAGTGGTAGAGAACATGGCTATGAAAAAGCCAACAATCACAAAGCCATAAATTTGTAATGATCTAAGGTACCATCTGATTCATCAGATATAAGGGAACTAGGACAACATTATTGGTTTTCAAGATCATTTCCCTGAAGTTGAAGAATTTTAATTAGAAGAAATACTTTATTTCGGTATAATCTCACCGTTGTTCATGCCTTGAACAATTTCCACTTCATCTCTTAATGAAATGAAGTTGAATTTTTCATTCGTGAGGTGTTAGCAGATCATGTGATAGAATGATGGGTCATTCCATATGTCTCAAACAAAAGTTTAGCAAAAGTTATCAAATATACATAAGTCCATCTATGGTGAGGTTAATCATATATGATTCCAAAAATGGACTTATAATTTATCTGTCATACTGCTTAATATAATAAAACTATTTTCTACTAACCAGGGACTCCCCGTAGGCCAGTGGTAGGCGATAAAGGCCTGTCGGACTTCAGTTGTGGGTTCGATTCCCACAACCTTGTCCAACGTGACGAGTTGTCTCCCATCCTGCAGGTTGTCCCTTTTTTCTAAAACTACATTATAATAACATTCCTGCAATAAAATAGAAAACAGTTCTAGCCTTAAACAATGCTATCTTATGTATAACTTAATTCATTCCAATCTTTAGGTTTATCCAAAATACTTCTGTCCAAGCTCATAGTATAAAGAAAACAATTACTAGAAATGTCATCTACTGAGTATGTGAATACCATCATTTATCCCCCATATATCATACGATATATCTTGTTGGTCACATTTCAAACATGTGAATACTATAATCATGTATTCTCTTGAACCATAGTGAAAACATGAATGCTCTCACAAGGTAACTCTTTCCATATACCAAAATCCCAAAAATTCTATATACTCAAACCATGATATCACTTTTTCATTATATTAGTCATGAGCTCATTAATACTATAAAACATTTCATTATCTCCTTATCCCTTCTTTATGTGCATATCATCTACTTTCCAAAATATTTGAATCACTGTTCATGGTTACTGGTACCATATAATTATCAAAAACTACAATAAAACATTACATAGATATTCCAATGTTCCACAATACTATAAATGAGATTCCAAAACATTATTTTGGAATACCTTTATATAAAAACATAATCATTCCACCACATCATTGTCATACTCAACATTACTAATAGTGATCACATGTGACTTCCCTTTGTCCTTTTCCTTAATAGGTTGCTCACGTTGATCATCATTAACCCTTGGATTAAGGCATTGATTAGCATAATGCCCCATTTCCTTTCACTTGAAGCATTGAAGTGTTGGTGGTGCATTCTATGCAGTATTTTCTTTATTCACATCATTAGAAACCCTTTTTCCTTTACTTCGACACTCAGCTACCCGATGACCTTCTTTTCCATACTTAAAACATTTTCTAGTCCCTTTAAGACAATATTCACCATGCTTATTTCCAAATTTTGATCATAAATAATCATTTATCTTCTTTTCACCATTATTCTGAGATTTCTCCTTGAACTCCATATTTTATTTCATGTTAAAACCATGAGATGGATATGTAACACCAACTTCCATTTCTACCTTGATATCACAACACACAATTTATTCATAGATACTAAAGACTCCTATAGCTAATGCCCTTCAAACCTTTGGTTTTAAGGCATTGAAGACTCGATAAACTTTACTTTCAGATTGGATGATAAATCCAGATGCATACCTTGCAAGCCTTGTAAAATTCGCTTTTTATATACCAACAGATTCATCATCCTTTTTCTTAAGTTCAAGGAAATCATTTTCCATCTCTGTTTGAAGAATACGAGGGAAGTAATTATTGAAAAATAAGTTCTTGAACTCATCCCATTCCATAGATTCAATTTCATCTCAGGGCCTCGTATTCTTAATTAGAGTCCACCATTGATCTGCTTCACCTTCTAAACGGTAAATAGCCAGAATGACTTTTTCATGTCCCGAATAGCGAAGTATGAAAAATATATTTTCAATGGTACTGATCCATTGTTCAGTAACAAGTGGATCAGAAGACCCACTGAAAGAAGGTGGACGTTGCATCATGAAGGACTCAATAGAATATTGTTCCCTTCTCTGCTTATTTGGAAGTACAGAATGATTCATATATTGTGTAAGTATAGCAATAATATTTTGTACTCTATCTCCCATAACGTGGGTTTGTTCAGGAGGACGATCATTGCATCATCCATTACATTGATCAACACGGTTCCTTCGGGGTCCAACCATCATCTAAAACCCAAAAAGAATAGTGTGAGAGGAAAAAATCATGCTAGGGAAAACAAAATAATAAATGGGGAGTACCTTTGATATCTAACATCTTAGGTTTAATTCTAATATCATTATCGTAATTCTAGGACTATAACCTATACTTATACTTAACCTTAGGGACATCCCTAGACATCCCTTATAAATATCTCTAGGGATCTCACTAAAGTTTTCGTATCCTAGTTTCCAAAGGTTAACTAAACCTTTCCTCTGATACCAACTGTAGAGACCCAAAGCTTGATGTACATAGACATTACATTACTTTTGCGGAATACTTAATACATAACAAAAACAGACACCAAAGGACCGTAATAGTTTAGTGTCTTTGGGAACTCGTAATATAATCTTCTAATCTTGGTGAAAGATCTTCAACATCTCCCATAAAGATCTTCCCCTTTTATTTACTTACCTAAAACCTTTCTTTAAATCCTGGGGAAAAGAAAACATAAAAAGGGTGAGCTCAAATTCCTAGTAAGGGTAAACATAGAGAACATAAAACAACCCATAAACATTTGAATTCAAAAGCTTGAACATAAAATCTAAACATAAAAAATCTTGAGAAAAGACATAAATCTTGGAAGTATGTAAGGCATATATCATAATGGAACATCAATCATGATAAAATAGCATGGGAAGAAAACATGTAATTGCGGAAAACCATTAAGAACACGATATGATTTCCATAGTAGCCAAGGCATTGCTTCCAAGACCATCTTAGTGGACAAAGTCCCTTTCTGAATTGAGTTCACTCCTTGTTTCAGTCCTGTAACACTGAACCAGATTAACTTACCATTCTAGCCATGTCTATCTCATGAGATATAAATCTTTACCCAATGCATTGGAGGGAGATATAGGTCCCACCCATCTCATAATGGAATCATTATTACGTGTGCCACAACATAAACATAAAACATTCATCATAACCCAAAGAATAAAATGGGTTTCATAAACATCATCCCATCATAACATAATCCATATAAAATAAATGGATATCATTTAATCATAAGAGAAGTGAAACCATGTAAATAATAGAGACATTATATTTGAAACATACTCATATTAAATAATTTTTTCTTAGATGGAAAATGGTTTTGATAAAACACTTGAGATAAATTCTTGAGGAACATATCCTTTCTTATTCAAAATCATTTTATTTTCACAAAATTACATGTGATTTTAAAAGAAAATGATTTTTTTGAAAATAGTCATGAAATATTTTAGAGTAAGCTTCTTGAAAATAAGGCGTTATGAATCCGTAAAAATCAGTTCATGCCGTATAAGTTAAAAATTACATTCTTCTTGTACTTTTTTCAGAAAAGTCAAAAAGCACCTCGTATGGTAATCAGAAAAAATATTCCTTACATACTACGTAGTAAAAGTAAAAAATGCGTAAAAAAGACTTTAAACATACGTGAAACCATTTTTAGAAAATAGTAACATGAATGATAAATATAACCCCAGTAAATACTTACGAATAAACAATCTCAGATAAAAACGAGATTGGAAAAGTTATCCCTTACCTTAGGTCTGATATGCTTCGTACATATCCGAACCTCCTATATAATGATTTAAATAATGTCATTGAATTATTAAAGAATAATATTCATTCTTATGATATCATATATGGTTCACTTATGAATTTATATTACCCGTTCTTTTGTAAATTCCATGTTAAAGCAGCATTTTGGGTAAAATCGTTTTATTTATCGCATGTGTTTGGAATTGTTGTTCTTGATATTATTATTACTTATATCATGATTTAATTACTTACAGAATGTAAATCATGATTTATATATCATATATATTTAGTATATATATATATATATATAATATATAGATAAATGAAATGAAATACACCGTTCATGGAGATGGTAGGTCGTACGTACGCGTGAACGCTATTTTCCTTTCCTTATTTACTTGAATGGAATTAAGTAGATGAAATACACACACACACATATATATATATATACATAAATACAGTATCATTATTATGTCATATATTTCATGATTACTTATTATATATTCTTTATAATCATTCTTGAATTGTTTACATGGAAAATGAATCTCATCGCGTTGTGGAGACGGTAATCCGTACGTACGCACGAGCGATGATATCGTTACCATATTTATTGAATGGAATTATAGTGGATGATATAATATCTTAGAATTAGTATGATGTTATAATAATCATATATAGTAATTCTTTACACCATTATACTCATCCATGTAGGGTGGTGGTGGAAAAACAGATTACACGACGGCGTGGAGACGGTATTCCGTACGTACGCACGCGCGATGATTTAGTTTTCCGTAGGATGGATAGAAGATAAAATGGGGTTGTTTCATATTTATAATAAAATATCAGTATATAAGTAATAATTATGTTATTACTTTATAATGAAACAAATAAATAAGAGGAAGTAGAAGAAGAAAATAATTTGATAGAATCGGTAGAAGAGATTACCTCTTCCTCGACGCACCTCCTTTAAACTTCTTCTTAGGGCACTAGAGTTGGACTTTTGAGAATAACAGAACCTATATGATATAACTAGACAGGTTGATAAGAGGAATTTTCAGGGTTTGGCCGAGCATCAAGGCTCAAAATGGTGTGAAGAGAAGAGGGAAGTGGTGCCCTTTTTATAAGATAGGAGAGGGGCACCCTAGGAAAACTTAAAATATTATTTTATAATAAAGTCATATTCGGTTTTTAATTGCTCCAAATTGATTTATTAAGAAGATAAGGTGGTTATGGGTAGAAATCCTCTCAACAAATAGGTTTTATACAAGTTTAGGTTATTATTTTATCCTTATCATTTAGATTTAACTCTAAGTTAAATAATTTAACTTTTACGATTTCTTTTTGTTTTCTTAAACTATATGGTTAATAAACTTACTATAACAATCCAAAAGAACCCCAAGTGGTTCACTATTAATATATATATCCTTATATAAGTCATTTGGACGAACCTTATATTTTTGGGAATAAAATAACAATTAATAATATAATATTTGTTTTAAAAACTATTTTATGTCAATTTTGATACTATTTGGTACTTGATTTTTGGGAAAATCATAATAGCATGATTAGTTCTAAAAAAGTTAATTAAATCAATACTAACATGTCATAATAACTTATAAAATTAGTTGAAGTCATAAAAAGTCTCAAATTACATTTATTTGGTTATTTATAATATCAATTGTGTTAATATTTCATTAATAAGGTAATTACTGCATCATCATTGTGTCATAAATAAATTAAATTATTTAATGTCTAAAAATTATAAATAAAATAACATTATGTAGGAAATATTTTTATCTTTCTAATGAATATTTATAGTCAAATTTATCTTATTTATAACCCTATATTAAAAATGTTTTAGTTATTAAACTTTGATTTTAACTATTTTAATTCTTCTTTAAATAAAATAATTATAAATGTCCTAATATAATACAAGTGGATATAAAGGGTAATATTTTATCCCTAAGGTTATTTTGGTCTAATTACACTTATCCAATAGAATTAGGACATGTTTTAGGGTAATAATAATATCATTTTTACCCTTAATTACCCTATTTACTTTTAACTGTGGTAAATAAAAGTAAAAAGTTACTATTCAACAAAAATTATTTTTATCTTATTGAACCACATTTTAATCCTTTATATTAATTGTGTCTCTCGGATTTTCTAAATTCCACTCACAGAAGCGGTAAAATTATGTTTTATGTAAAATTTCAAACTCTCCTAGGAGGTGGGTAAAAGACGGTGAAAAGTTCAATAAAATTTTTCTATGTCTAAAATTATTATAAAATGACTCCAATGAATTAAATTGAACTTATATAGGTATAATGTGTCAATTTTGACCTAAAATAAATTTAAATAAAATAAATAATTATTTATACAAAAAGCCAGTTTTTAAATAGTAACCCACTGTTTTCACTATTCATCAAAAATTGAAAGTTTTTAGAAAAATACCAAAAATTCCCCCTAGGCTAATTTCAACATTCCAAATCCAAAAATGAAGTCCATTTTGAAAAATAAAATTTCAAAAAGTGGTTATTACTATTCATAACGGCTAGTTTATATAATATTTTAATAACATATCGTTGTTTAGTGAAACTCGGTATTGTGTACAACACACGCTATCGTGGAAGGTCGTGATTGCATGTAATGAAAGCCATGTCAGGGATGCGTGTAGTGCAAGATCCTTTTGGTGTAGCATACAACAGAAGACATCAATGAAATTAAAAAGAATATTTTTCATAAAATCTCGGGGTGTTATATCAACGGTGTTGTGGTTCGTCGCTGTCTTGTTGACACCAGCTCCAGGATCAACCTTATCCCGACACGGATGCTGCAGAAGCTGGGGTTATCCGAGGATGAACTTACTCCCTCCGATTTAAGGATCTAGGGGTATGAAAAGACAGAACAGACCCCGGTTTTCAAGATCCGTTTGAAGACCCAGTTCGGTGGCCTAGTTGCCAGTACTGGATTTATGGTCGTCTCCCAGGACAGCACGTACAATGCATTGATGGGAAGGCCATGGCTCCACCTGCATGTGGAGGTCCCCTCATCAAATCACTAGTGCCTCAAGTACTCCCTTAATGGTCGAGTAGTCATACTCCAAGGTGATGCATCTCCTTTCGCCTCTTGTGAAGCCCGTTATCTGGACGCTGACTATTACAAGAGCAAGGATAATCAGATTTTAGCAAGTGAGGTTGAGCCCTCCATGGTCACCACTGACCCCTGGGCAGGTCTGGATGATGCCTAATTCTTCCCAATCCATCGATTGGAGGCCACGACCCCCAACATGGGGCATTGCTTTGTTGTTTCAGGTACAAGAGGAAGGCATATTCCCAAGTCCAAGCAACAATGGAGGATCACCTTGTAATCCTACACAAACCAGGCTCAGGTGATCCCGGAACCTCCTACCCCTATACGGTATCAGGACATTCTCCCCATGGCAATGGAAGTACGTCATACGTGTCTGTTTCGCCGGATTGGGATCAACTTGCTCAAGACAATGCGCCACTATTGCTTTGATATCATCAAGCGTGGCCCCTTGGGCCAAAGACTAGATAGGATTGGATCGACTACCTTCATCTCCACGGTCTCAGTGGAACATGAATCTCGTGATGCACTGTCCACTGCTTTCCAGGATGGTACCATCCTCCCGTCAGGTTCCTCCAACCAAGGGGAAGCCGCACCCGCTGGGAATCTCTCCCCTGCAAGTGAAGAAGAGGATTTGGAGGATTCTCCCACTGCCTTTGAAGAAGGCGTCTCTACCACGGTCGATGAACTGGTACAGGTGAACCTTGGTAGCGAGGTAGATCTGAAGCCCATGTTGATCAGTGCCGCTATGTCCCTTGAGGAACAACATCGGTACATGGACTTCCTTAAACAACACCGTTACATGTTTGCCTGGATTTACGATGAGATGCCAGGACTAGATCCTCAGGTAGCCGTCCACCATCTCGGTCTCCTGACAAACCATTGCGGGTTAAAGCAGTGTAACACACCAAGGTTTTTAAAATAAATATAGAATTCAATTTTATAATCTATCCATTAAACACAACTTTGCCTCTTCTATGTTTTGAATTTCGAAAAATGGTCATCTAGAGTTGTGTTCAGTAAGTCATTTGGAGTCCGATAGAACAAACTTGATTTTTTTAGTAAATAGTAACATACCCTTATGAATAGTAATATGAATAGTAATATGACCATAATGAATAGTAAATTTTATTATTATTTTATTTTCTTAATGCTAGAAGATAATAACATCTTGGTTAATTTTTCATTGTGATAAAGAAGTAGTTGTAGAATTAGAACTGTTAATTTTTTAATTTAGTATGATTTTATTTAAAAGTTAAATTAATAATATTTAGAAAATTATTTTTGAAAAATGGACTTCAATTTTGAATAATACACGTCAAAAAATGGTAGGGGTGAATTTTTAGGATTTTTCTGAAATTCTAGAATTTTTGATGAATAGTAAAATACGATAAAATACGATAAATGCTAAATACTTGATTTACTACATCATAGGTGATTCAAGGATGATGTAAGCCCACTTGGTTCGAAATAAAATTCCATTATTACTATTAGGGGTCACATGAAACAATACTATTGGTTTCCTTGAGAGAAATAATAAAATAATGAATTAAATATTCAAAATTTACCCCTCTCCTCCACTATAACCCCCCCACTCCCTCTTCCCCTACCTCCTATAAGCCTTTAATATCCTCAAAGTTCTGCCCAATTACCCTTACCTAGTATCTCCCCACGTCCAAGAAGCTTTTGGTCTTTCCAAAAGACCAAAAAACCCTTCCCTTAAGGAGTTTCTCAAGGAAGTTATTTCAAGAGGTAAAATACCCTTCTTTTTCTTTTGGTTTCATTTCAATTTATCTTCTTTTGTTATCCTCTCCTCACCTCCTCTATCCAAATGATCTTGATAACACCAGTAAAATCTCTATACTGTATTTATATCATGTTAATGTAAGAACCATCATAAATATTCTTACTCCCTCCCTTTTATTTTATAAACGAAATCGACATCCATGAGGTTCTGATTTATAACCTTCGTGGACGACGGAGTTTCGTTCTTCAATTTATTATTAATTACTGGTCATGAAACCATATTCATGTTTGAAAAATACTATAATATATGTTTTATAACCTAATTAATAATCAATAACCATTATATGTACATATAATTGAGTTATATGACAAAACTAGTTCATAATATTCCAAATACCGCCGAATAATCGAATTCGTGGTCATCTAATGATTCATACTAATTCCATGTAACCAAATGATAGAAATTACTATTATCAATTATTTATGTTCATTAATAATATATAATTCCATTCTTGGATATTTATAACCATTCCACACAAACTTCATTACATAAAAACAAGTGAACCGAATATGGAATAAAGGAAACGAACACTCCAGAATGAAGAAATTCAATACAATAACTTATCAATAAAGACATAAATGAACTAACCAGAATTATGGTAACTAAATACATGTCTAATAGGTTCTTAAATAAGTTATTCAAAAGTATAATTTCATATTCCAGGAGATTAAGTACAAGATCGGAACACGTTTGGAGTTAAGGTAAGGGTTTTCCACCCGAACTTCGATTTTCAATTGGGATAATTTCATTGTCTAAATATCTCAATGAAATTCTTATGTATTGTTATTTACTCCTCATATATCCTATTTGAGTATCATATATATTTTTACAAACCATAATCCTTCCTTATTTTATGGATAATTACTCATTTTAAAAGGAACTTTCAAAATTGTTTCAAAAATACAAGCCCAATTCAAGGGAATTTGTCAAATTCTTACCTTTTTACAAGGTCACTCCATAATATGTGTTTGGAAACCTTTATCATTATAAAATAACTAATTTTTTTATGAAAATACTACCTTACTTCACTTCTGGTTTTATACAAAGATTTTTCCAAAAGAACTCTTCTTTTCAAAATAAAAGAGTATTTATCTCAAGAATTGCTTAATGATTTTATAAGAGTGTTTTCGTCTAATTCAACACACTTTTTAATTCCATGGTATTATTGGGTTTAATCATTTATGAAGTCATCTACCATATCTTATTTAATGGTTTATTACTAACTCTATTGTGGATGATCTATCCTAAAACCATTCACCATATTACTCGGAATGGTTAGTGTTTTATGTTTAATGATTGGGGAATGTTAGTTACATTTCATATGATAGTTTCAATATGTATGTATATGTTGTTTATGTTTATCCCCGCTCATATGAGTAGTGAATTGGACTTATTATGTGATGGGTGTGACCCACTATATCCCCTCAATGCATCAGTAGGTATCATGAGAAAAATAGACATGAAATTGGCCGAGGCCTTTCCCAATGTGATATGGATTTTTGCCGAGGCCTTAATCACTAGATGTCCTGGCCAAGGCCATGAAAAAATGATTCAGAATGTACTTCATATGCAGTTACCTCATTATTAAGCTAGTAATTGAAAGTTCATGTGATTATTAGTTTAGTATAATACCCCTAGTTATGTTTTATTATGGCATTATTTACACAGTTAATTTTCTTTCCATAATGTTTTCATGTTTATTATTAAAGGCATGTGTTTTCAATTATTCACCATGTATAATTTTTATACTATCTTCCACTGTATTTCTTACTCTTATTGAGAATTTGATCTCACCCCTTTCTTATATTTCATTTTCTCAGGAAATAAAGAAGTATTTTATGAATGACTTGCGAGCATAATCTAGGAGATGTGATGACTCTAGTGGAATAAATTAGTGTTGTTTTTTCCTTTCCTTATGTAAAGTTTAACTTATGTTTGTATCTTTTTTCCAATAATACTAAACTACTTGGTACTTTGGGATTCATATTTCTTGTAAGTATGCCAATTTAATCAAATAAGGAAACAACTCCGGGCAACTGGGGTCGGGTCCTTACAGTTGGTATTAGAGAAAGTTTTGTAGAATAATTGGAAACTAGATTTAGAAAACGTAGAATTAGGGAAGAGTCCCTATGTTAGTCTTTGAGGATATACATACAATAATGTCCTGGTATTTTGGTAAGGAACAGATTATGTGGATCTTTCAAGCAATACATCCCTGTCTAGATACGAGTAGGTAGAGGCGGCTCTGGAACAGATGTATCTAGGGGTAAAACACGAAAACACCACTTTGAGCTAGACTTGAACAGGAACTGGTGAACGACAATGGGCCTTTCTGCACTCTTGGTTACAACACTCCCTGGGGATATTCTTAGGATAATTCATATTTTCTTTACAAGCCATTATGAAGGATTGAAATGTTAAATATTCCTCAAAGAAACCATATTTGTGAATATGTGATTAGCCATGCGTAGGATATCAATTTTTCTGAGTATTTTTAAGTTAATATTATACATTATGATTCATAACCTAATCTAGTGTATTCCATTATCTAGATATGGATCCTAGTGGAAGGAATGTAAATTGCATGAATGCACGTGTCCCCTATAGGAATTTTCCTCCGATGCAAGATAATGATGTTGGATCTGGTGCTGTGATTGGTGTTGAGAAACTCATAACTATACTGGGAAAACTTACTTAGGTTATGAATAATAACCTTACCCGTATGGAGCATCCGAATCCACCACATGGAGGAGCCATTCTAGATTGCTTTATGCGACAACAACCTCCATCATTCAACGGGAATACAAACCCGTTTGTAGCAGAGAAGTGGATATGTTCCCTTGAAAAGATATTTCTCGCTTTGGGATGTAATGAAAGAGAGAAGGTTGTCATGGAAGTATATCTTCTATAGAGAGATGTGGATCAGTGGGGGTCATTAATCCAAAACAAAAAGGAGGAGGAAGAGATATAAGAGATGGAATGGAGGGATTTTAAGGAAATATTATTAGAAAAATATTTCCCTCGTGAGCATCGAGCAGATATGGAGAGACAATTCTTGAATCTGAGGCAGAAGGAAGATGAGAATGTTTCAAGGTACAAAGCTAACTTCACAATATTTTCAATACATGCTTTAGACTACATACTAAATCCAAGGATAACAATTGATCAATTATTTGATGTCCTAAAGCCATTCCTCTGGCGGGCACTGGTCTCCCAAAGTTTTTCATCATATGAAGATATAGTTTCATGTGCCATCAAGACAGAAAAAGAATTCTCTATGTCTTATGACTTTAAGGGAAAGTAAGAAAAGAATAAGGATGATGAAAACCCTGGGAAAGGAAATAAGGAAACATAGAAGAAGAGAAGAGTTGAATTTCCACCATGTGACAATTTTGGAAGGAAACACCCTGGTGAGTGCTTAAAAGTAAAAGGATTATACTACAAATGTGGTCAGAGAGGCCATCTTGCTAGTGATTGCAAGGGGAAGAAGGAAGCCAATGATGTTCGATGTTATAATTGTCAGGAGATGGGACACTATGCTAATGATTGTCCAAAACTTCAAGGAAATATGCAACAGAAAATGGAAAGGGATCAGGGACAAGCTTATGCAATCACAACTGCAGAGGTTGAAGTTCCTAATGACGTAGTGGCAAGTACTTGAATTGTTTCCTAAAGTTTATCCAATGATTTATTTGATTCTGGATCATCGCATTGTTTCATATCTTCCCAATTTTCTAAGAAAATTAGATATTTCCAATTTTATTTAACAAGGGAGTTGTCAGTAAAAACTCTTAAGGGAAGTATCATTGCTACAAAGTTCTGTGAATTAGTTCCCATTAAGGCATATAAATGTTCTTTATCTACTGATCTTATCGTCATACCCATGATTGAATTTGATATAATCCTTGGTATAGATTGTCTTTTAGACCACGATGCAAAAATTTATTGTAAGAAGAAGGAGGCTACGATTTTTGATGATGATGATAAAGAACACCTTATCTTTAGAGTAGAATCATCATCACCCGATTCTTATCTAGATCCACCCCCAGTATGGGAATTAAGAGTTTACAGTAATGCCTTTCGGATTGACTAATGCACCCTCTATCTTCATGGATCTAATGAACAAAGTTTTCAAGGAATATCTTGATGATTTTGTAGTGGTATTTATTGATGATATCTTGGTATACTCCAAAAGAAACAAAGATCATGAAAATCACTTGCGCATTATCCTGAAGACTCTTAAAAGACATGAATTATATGGGAGGAGATTTCATACACCAACATAATGGGATGATGATGGTTAAAGAAAGCTCATGGGACCAGAACTTGTTGAAGAAACAATAGAGAAAGTGAATATTATCCAAAACCATATCAAAATAGCTCAAAGTAGGAAAAAGAGCTATGTAGATAACTGAAGGAAGGATTTGGAGTTTAAAGAAGGTGATCACGTTTTCCTAAAGGTATCTACATGGAAGGGTAATATAAGATTCGGTAAGAAGGGAAAATTAAGTCCCAGGTACATCAGACCTTTTGAGATTCTGGACCGAATTGGAGCTGTAGATTACCGTTTGGAAATGCCACCAAGTCTCTCCAAGGTCCATAATGTGTTCCACGTGTCAATGTTAAGAAAGTACATGCCAGACCCAACACATGTACTCACTTATGAAGAAGTGGAACTTGAGCCTGATCTATCTTACTGTGAAGAGCCTATCAAGATTCTTGATACTAGAGAACAAGTATTGAGAAATCAGATGACTCGTCTGGTAAAGGTTTTATGGAGGAACCATAAGATGGAGGAAGCAACATGGGAGACTGAGGAGTTTATGTTAAAGACATACTTGAATCTTTTTAGGTAATATTCTGTGAATTTCGAGGATGAAATTTTTGTGAGGGGATAATGTAACACCCCAAGGATTTGAAAATAAATATAGAATGCAATTTTATAATCTATCCATTAAAAACAACTTTTCCTCTTCTATGTTTTTAATTTCGAAAAATGGTTATCTAGAGTTGTGTTTAGTAAGTCTTTTGGAGTCTGATAGAACAAACTTGATTTTTTTAGCAAATAGTAACATACCCTTATTAATAGTAATATGAATAGTAATATGACCCTAATGAAAAGTAAATTTTATTATTATTTTATTTTCTTAAGGCTAGAAGATAATAACATCTTGGTTAATTTTTCATTGTGATAAAGAAGTAGTTGTAGAAATAGAACTGTTAATTTTTGAATTAAGTATTCTTTTATTTAAAAGTTAAATTAATAATATTTAGAAAATTATTTTTCAAAAATGGACTTCACTTTTTAATTCTACATGTCGAAAAATGGTAGGGTTGAATTTTTGGTATTTTTCTGAAATTCTAGAATTTTTGATGAATAGTAAAATATGATAAAATACGATAAATGCTAAATACTTGATTTACTGAATCATAGGTGATGCAAGGATGATGTAAGATCACTTGGTTAGAACTCACATTCCATTATTACTATTAGGGGTCACATGAAACAATACTATTGGTTGTCTTGAGAGAAATAATAAAATAATGAATTAAATATTCAAAATTTACCTCTCTCCTCCCCTATAAAAAACCCCCACCACTCCCTCTTACCTTCACCCATCTAATCCTTGAACCTCCTCAAATTTCTTCCCAATTACCCTTAAATAGTCTCTCCCCACATCCAAGAAGCTTTTCTTCTTTCGAAAAGACCAAAAACCCTTACCTTAAGGAGTTTCTCAAGGAAGTTATTTCAAGAGGTAAAGTACCCTTCTTTTTCATTTGGTTTCATTTCAATTTATCTTCTTTTGTTATCCTCTCATCACCTCATCTATCAAAATGATCATGATAACTCCAGTAACATCTATATACAGGATTTATATCATGTTAATGGAAGAACCATCATAAATATTCTTACTCCCTCCCTTTTATTTTATAAAAGAAATCGACATCCATGAGGTTCTGATTTATAACCTTCGTGGACAATGAAGTTTTGTTCTTCAATTTCTTCTTCATTACTAGTCATGAAACCATATTAATGGTTTAACCAGACTAAAATATATGTTTTAGAACCTAATTAATATTCAGGAACCAGAATATGTACATATAATTAAGTTATATGACAAAACTAGTTCATAATATTCCAAATACTTCCGAATAATCGAGTTGGTGGTCATCTAATGATTCATCTTCATTCCATGTAACCAAATGATATAAATGACCATTATCAATTATTTATGTTCATTAATAATATATAATTCCAGTCCTGGAGATTTATAACCATTCCACACGAACTTCATTACATAAAAATAAGTGAACTGAATATGGAAATAAAGGAAACGAACACTCCAAAACGAAGAAATTCAATACAATAAATTATCAATAAAGACATAAATAAACTAACCATAATTATGGTAAATAAATAAATGTATAATAGGTTCTGAAATAAGTTATTAAAAATTATAGTTTCATATTCTAGGAGCTTAAGTACAAGAGCGGAACACGTTTAGAGTTAAGGTAAGGGTTTTCCACCCGAACTTCGATTTTCATTCAGGATACCTTCATTGTCTAAATACCTTAGTGAAATTCTTATGTATTGTTATGTATTCCTCATATATCCTTTGTGAGTATCATATATATGTTAAAAAACCAGAATCCTTCCATATTTTATAGATAGGTACACGATTTAAAAGGAACTTTCAAAATTGTTTAAAAAATACAAGCCCAATTCAAGGAAATTTCTCAAATTCTTACCTTTTTACAAGGGAACTCCATAATATGTTTTTGGAAACCTTTATCTTTATAAAATCACTAATTTTATTATGAAAATACTTCCTTAACTCACTTATGGTTTTATACAAAGATTTTTCCAAAAGAACTCTTCTTTTCAAAATAAAAGAGTATTTATCTCAAGAATTGCTTAATGATTTTATAAGAGTGTTTTTCGTCTAATTCAACACTCTTGTTAATTAAATGGCATTATTGGGTTTAATCATTTATGAAGTCATCTACCATATATTATTTAATGGTTTATGACTAACTCTATTGTAGATGATATATCCTAAAACCATTCACCTTATTACTTGGAATGGTTAGTGTTTTATGTTTAATGATTGGGGAATGTTAGTTACATTTCATATGATAGTTTCAATATGAATGTATATGTTGTGTATGTTTATCCCCACTCACACGAGGAGTGAATTGGACTTATTATGTGATGAGTGGGGCCCTATATAGCCCCTAGATGCATCGGTAGGTCTCATGAGAAAAATAGACGTGGAATTGGCCGAGGCCTTTCCCAATGTGATATGGATTTTGGACGAGGCCTTAATCACTATATGTATTGGCCGAGGCCCTGAAAAAATGATTCAAAATGTCCATCATATGCACTTACCTAATTATGAATCTAGTAATTGAAATTTCATGTGGTTATTCGACTAGTAGAATACCCATGGTTATGTTTTATTATGGCATTGTTTACTCAGTTCATTTTCCTGCCATAATGTGTTCAAGTTTATTATTAAAGGAATGTGTTTTCAATTATTCACCATGTATAATGTTTATATTATCTTACTTTGTATTTCTTACTATTATTTAGCATTTTAGCTCACCCCTTTCTTATGTTTCATTTTCTCAGGACATGAAGAAGTATTTTATGAATGACTTGTAAGAATAATCTTGGAGATGTTATGACTCTAGTAGAATAAATTAGTGTTGTTTTTCCCTTTACTTATGTAAAGTTAAACTTATGTATGTATATTGTTTCCAATAATACTAAACTACTTTGTCCTTAGGTATTTGTATTCCTTGTAAGTATGCCTATGTAATCAAATAAGGCACCAACTCTGGGCAACTAGGGTCGGGTCCTTACAAGCAGCCTCCCAGAAAAATGCAGCCTTCCCACGGTGCCATGGTCGAGGCCGATGTTGAAAAGCTCATTAAATCCAACTTAATCAGGGAGGTCCAATACCCCAAGTGGATAGCCAACATTTTGCTAGTTAAGAAAAAGAATGGGAAGATCAGAGTCTGTATTGACTTGTGAGATCTCAACCATCACTGTTAGAAAGATGATTTTCCCATTTTGGTGACAGAATTGTTGATCGATGCTATGGTCGGGTTCCAAGCACTATCCTTCATGGACGGTTACTCTGGATATTATCAAATCCGGATGGCCCCCGAGGATGAAGAGTCCACCACTTTCAGGTCACCCCAAGGTACTTTATGTTACCAGGTTATGCCCTTTGGCCTGAAGAATGCAGGTGCCACATATCAGCGGGCCATGCACCACATATTCAAGCCAATCCTCGGGACATTGGTGAAGTGATATGTGTATGATCTGGTGGTCAAGTCTCGCCAGTGCCAAAACCATATCAAGGACCTTGAGAAAGTGTTCGGTTTCCTCTGTTCCCACCACTTGAAGATGAACCCGTTCAAGTGTGCCTTCAGAGTCACTTCCAAGAAGTTTCTTGGATTTTTTGTCAAGTACCGAGGCATCGAGATCAACCCAGAGAAGATCAAGGAAATCATTAAGATGCCTCCCCCGAGCAATATTTTGGAGTTTCAAGGTCTCCAAGGCTACTTAGCCTACATACGCTGATTCATTGTCAACTTGGATGGCAAGTGTAAGCCATTTTCTCGGCTCATGAAGAAGGGAACCTCTTATGAATGGGATGAGGAGTGCCAGACCGCCTTTGAAGAAATCAAGCAATATTTTCACCAGCCTTCGGTCTTTATGCCAACCATCTCTAATAAGCCACTAATATTGTACAGCACCGCCCTGGACCGATCTCTTGATGCCCTTCTTTCCTAGAAGAACAACGAGGGGAGAGAGAACAGTCTCTAAAACCTCAGCCACATGCTCATAGATACGGAGACCAGATACTTCCCCATCGAGAAGAGTTGCATTGCACTCGTATTTTCCGTGTAGAAGTTGTGACATTACCTGCAGCACCATGAGGTACAGCTGGTCTCCTGGGTAGACCCGCTGAAGTACATTCTGAATCTCCCCATGTTGACCGGCCGTCTAGCACAGTGGGAATTAATCCTCTAGAAGTTCGACATCAGGTTCGTGCCTCAGAAGGATATCAAGGGGAAGACATTAGAGGACTTTATAGCTGCCCATCCAACCTCCGCAAATCAGTCACTAGACTTGGATTTTCCTGATGAGGCAATCCTCTCAGTCGATCAAGCCGTCCCATGCTGGCAAGTACACTTTGATGGTGCCTCCCGAAGTCCCACCGGTAGGAGGCTCAATGATCCTAGGCTCAATAGAGTGGAATTGAGTATCGTCTTCATTACCCTGACACAAGCTATCTTTCCATACTCATTCTTATTGTCAGAAGGATGCACAAAAAATGAGGTAGAGTATCAGGCCCTCATTACTGGTCTCGAGTTGTCCCTTGAGATCGACGTGCCCCATTTTCATGTGAAAGGGGATTCCGAGCTAGTCATAAAGAAAGTCAACAGTGGCTATGTTGTCAGAAATCCAGAGCTCACACCATTGTTGGAGCGCACCCTCCATCTAATGGCCCAGTTCCCTTATCGACTAGAGGTTACCCATGTCCCTCGGTCATAGAATGGTCGAGCAGATGCTTTGGATAGATTAGCTGCATCACTTGCAGATCCCGAGCAGGATGATCTGATTATACATGTGGCCCACCAGAGTGTCGTTGCTCCCGTGACCCCATAGGATGAGAACGACCTGCGAGTAAGCCATCTTACCACCAGATCCTCCACATTAGGAGCTCCAGGTTCTTCAGATGTAGTGGTTTAAATGACTCCTGACTGGAGAGACCCTTTTATCGAGTATTTACAAAATGGTTGCCTCCCAGCTGATCGGGCTGAGTTCGAGTGAATCTAACGCCACACACAGCAGTTTACCCTCCCGAGTGGTCCCAGTCTTGAGCAGATCCTCTATAAGCGTGGTTTTGATGGTGTTCTCCTCCAATGCATCTAAGGAGTAGAGATTCCACGGGTCATGAAAGAGGTTCATGCCAGTTCTTGTGGTGCCCCCCAGGCTGGGACGAAGCTATCCCATCATATCTAGATACTGGGGTACTTCTGGCCCTCTATGATCTATGATTGTATTGGGTTTGCCTAGAGGTGTCACGCGTGCCAAGTTCATGCTAACTTCCTGCATCGGCCACCAAAAACTCTCCACTCCACCAAGTACTCTTGGCCATTTGTGGTGTGGGGACTCGATGTCGTGGGACCATATCCACCAGCGACAGATCGCCAATGCAGATTCGTCATGACCACCACAGATTTCTTTTCCATGTGGGAGGAGGTAATTCCACTCAAGGAAGTCAAGGCCCATTCCATAGTTGACTTTGTGAGCTCCAATATGATCCACCGATTTAGAGTTCCTCATGTCGTCCTCACCGATAATGACACCAACTTCCAAGCAGCCGAGATGAAGAAATTTTATGCCAAGTAAAATATCCATTCAAACCATACCTCCCGCTGTCACGCACAGAAAAATAGACAGATTGAAGAATTCAAAAAAACCATCACTAACATTTTGGAGAAAATGGTTGGACAGAAAAAAAAGAGTTGGCCGGATAAGCTCCCCAACACTCTCTGGGCCTATCAGACGACGACTCGCAATTCCATCCAGGTGACTCCATATTCCTTGGTGTACGGAGCTGAGGCCGTCCTGCCCATCAAGATCCAGCTTCCTTCGTTACGCACTGCGGTCTATGACCAGCAGGCGCTAGATAGAGTGGACGAAATCTGTCTAGTTGAATTGGAAGCACTTGACTAGAAGAGGCTCTGTGCCCTACACAATCTGGAAAGGCATCAGAATAAGATGGCTCGAGCCTTTAATAAGAGGGTTCGCCTCTACTCCTTTCTACAAGGTGACCTGGTATTGGCCCTCTAAGCGCCAATGATCCCTAGCAAGAAACCACCCAAGTTGGAGCCCAAATGAGAATGACCTTACATATTCCACATAGTTTACCCCAATAGAGCATACTCCCTGGTAACCATGGATGGTGAGCGTATAACTCCTCCCACAAATTCCATGTTCCTCAAGAAATAATTTGCATGAAATGGCTGGTCTGACACGACCCTAAACTGGCTGGTCCTATACGACCTTAAACTGTCGGTCCCGCATGACCCTAAATTGCACGTCGGTCCAGCATGACCTTAAACTATCCAGTCCGGCACGACTTTAAACTGCGCATCATCCAACATGACATAAAACTTCTTTTTAAGAACTATGTATGGATTAATTCCCATCCTTATGGGATACGTAGGAACGCTCAGACACCTCATCTTGAGCCCAACCCTGAGTTCTTCTCTTTGACTATCCCCCTGGGTATAGTTCTCTCGGAGGATCCTTGCATGATATGGTGAAGGCTTCCTTAGCCCCACCCATGCCAGGATCGTAATAGTCACACCACGTTCCCAATCCCTTTCTTCTATCCTCCAACGTCTTCACCGCACGACGTTAAACTGCATGGCCATCCAGAACTCCGTATGGCTTGATACCCATCCTCATGGGATATGTAGAAACGCCAAGAAATTTTGTCTGTTGGCCCAGCCCAAATTCCAGAATCTTCCCCTCGGGTCTTTACATATGGCAGGGTGCAGACTCTTGCCCCAATTCACGTCAAGATAACCTCGATCTGGCCGTACGTCCTGCTCCCTGGAGACGTTCGCCTCTTTCAAAGGTGGGTATAGTTATGATTCACCCACTCCTTTGATTGGGACTCCATCATCTTCCCCATACGGAAGGGCCCCTGAATGGTATGGATGCTAGGCCTAAGGGCTCTCTCACCACTTTGAGCCAATGCCCTCGAGGATGTCGAGCAACAAGCCGATACAAGTCCCGCATTTCGAATATGGTCAGTAGTCGATGCTCATTTGTTGCTCCCATTTCAGGTTACTATAGGGACGCTATGTGTCAAACATGATCAACAGCTGTCCTAGATCGTTAGGACCACCCCAAGATGTCCCAAACATCAAGTGTAGTGGTTAATTCTATCCCGTTGTATCTCCATGAGACAAACTCCTTTCGGGAGAAGCCTGGTTTTAGTCCCTATATGACAGGGAGAGCCAATACCGGCACCTTGTTTCCCACACTGAGCACCGCTCACGTGGGATTAGGAGCTATGATGAGGTAGTAACTGTACAACAGAGCGTATGACCTTCCATCTGAGGCCCAGCCTCAGGCCCCCCAGCCTTTTCAGGCCCCGGCCCAGGTTCTCTCGTATGAGATTGTACGGCGTGGTATGGGATTATGTCCTCCTTCACTTTGGGTTACTCACCGTGTCGTACACATCCCCGAACGAGACACATTATCCCCTTCTCGAGCCCCCGACCCTCATCCTCACTGCAAGATGTTAAACTGAAAACTGGTCGGGCCTTCCTGACTGAGGCCCCACCTCAAGCCCTTTGACCTTCTTGGGCCCTTGACCCTCGTCCTCACGCAACAATTTAAATTGAAAATAGGTCGGGCCTTCCTGAACAAGGCTCAACCTTAGGCCCTTTAGCCTTCTCGGGCCCTCGGCCCTCGTCCTCACTTTAAGACATGAAACTGAAAACCGGTCGGGCCTTTTCGACTGAGGCCCATCCTCGGGTCCCTTGGCCTTTTCGGGTCCCTGGCCCAAGTTCTTACCTAGAGCGTATGGTGTGATGCAGGATTATGTCTCTATTCACATTGGGTTATTCACCGTGCCATACACCCCCTCGTTAGGGTATCCTACCCCCGGGTAACTTCGAGAACTACGTATTGCTTGATTCCCATCCTCGTGGGATACATTGGACCAACCGAATGTCTAGACTTCGGGTCCAGCCCCATCTCCCAGAAATCTTTGTTTCACCTTGGCCCCTTGGCCTACCCTCTCCTTCCTGGACACCTTCGTCGCCCCTTGTAGGGGGTTTATCAATGTGCCTAAGGGTACTCTGGTTTAGTACCTGGAATGTCAGACTCTGCTCGGACATGTTCCTGCCCGATTTTCAGGCTTTGTGTTCCCCTTCATTAGGGATTCCATCACATTTCACACCCAGAAGGGCCGCTGAATGGCATGGATTCTAGGCCAAAGGGATCTCCTACCATTACGGCCCAACGTCCTCGAGGGTCGCTGATAACAAACCGATACAAATCCCGTTTTGTGAATATGGTCAGCAGTCGATGCTCATTTATTATTCCCATTTCAGGATAATGCGATATGGATATTGCATTTCTGCCACGGTCAATAGTTATCCTCCATCTCCATGCCAACTCCATTAAGCCCAAAATTTTGGTTACATGATTCACATCCTTCTCCACCTCATCATGTCCAAGTAGAACTTCGAAACTCTTGGTACTATTCCTCAGTGTGCATTCGCGCATTAGGAGGACCAGAGCCGTGATAGGGGCTCCTCACCAATTTCCCTTTGGCGTGTGTTCCATGTATTGCAATAGACATCTTCCTCCCTTGTTTCCCATACTGAGTTTAACTCACGTGGGCTTAGGGATCGGGTTGAGGTCTGCACTTACATGGAGGGTTTTTTCTCCTCTACGGTCCGAGCTCTAAGACCATAAACTAAGATCTCATTTTAAGAACTATGCATGGCTTGATTCCCATCCTTATGGGATATGTAGGACCACCCAGATGCCTCGTTTTTGGGTCCAGATCAGTTGGGAGCTAGTTTCTCTTGCCCCTTTCCCTCTTACCCCTATTTGGTCCCCTTTACCCAAGGTTCCCCTCTCGGAATTGCGTACGGTGTGATAAGGGATCATTTCCCCATTCACGTTGGATATGTTCTTTTGCACCATAGACATTACCCACCTAGCATCGTCTCTACTACATCTACGCTGCATGATGTTAAAATGCATGTCTAGTCCCATCACATTACCCTGAACTGTGACATTATCGTCCTGGCCGCATGAAGAAAAATGGAATTTCATTGTGATGTCCTCAAGGGGCACCATGTTTGGTATTGGTCACACGCCATACCATTTGTCAAAGACCACTACAGATTGATTCTTGTGGAAAATCCAGGGCCTTCTACCCTGGGCCTATCACCTCACAAAATAAAAACCACTTACCTTAAAGGAAAAACAAGATTTATAAAATACCGCTTCTTTTGGCGTGAGGGCCACGCCCGCACGCCCATTTATCCTTGGCATTGTTACCTTACTGTGCCACATGAAGAACTACGTGCAGCTTGATCTCCATCCTCATGGGGTATGTAGGAATGTCTGTGCACTTTTCCTCAGGCCCATCTAAACTCTCATTTTCAGTCCCTCAACCTAAAACCTCTCCGAGGAACACATGGTGGTCAGAACCCCCGGTTCCCATTCATGTCGGGTATTTGTATTTACCCCACCACGTGCCCCTCGTGTTTCCTACCATCTTGGTCTGAGTTCTACAAACCTAAATTAAGATCTCCCTATGGTAAGGGACTCGACTCCCTCTATCTAATACGTCTTGTTGTCATATTTAGATGTGTTTGAAAAAGAGCCCGAAGTGTGGGATTTTCATGGAGACATTCCCCTCGTTCCATGTCCAAGCTTCATGAGCTCGCTATTTGGATCCTTATCCTCTTCCACATCTGAAGGGACCCCCTTACGGCCTGGTCCCATGCCACATCGTCTCACCTACCATCTTGGGACAACACCTCTAAAGATATTTGATGACATTTGTGACAGGTCCCGTGTTTCGAACATGGTCAACGGTCAACCCTCATATGTCTGTCCCCGTTTCTGGATAATGTGGCGTGGATGCTGCATTTCCGCCATAGTCAAAAGTCATCCTCCATCGTCACGACACCATCATTGTGGTCTAGCTTTTGAGAATCATGATTGACACATTTCCACTTCCTCATGTTCAAGTGGAATTCCGACATACTCGACTTTATCTCTTCGCGCATCTAGGTGCGCTTCATGGACGGTATAGCTTAATTGAGATGGTATTCACCGAGTGTCCCTTCATCAAAGCATATCCTTTCCTGTGTCGGGAATTTCCCACCACTAATTATTGTTTCCCACATCGAGCACGACTCATGTGGGATTAGTAGTGTTGGTAGGATGTGTACTGGCGTGACCGTGCTTCTCATCGTCCCACAGGATGTTAAATTTCTCTCTAAGAACTACGTATGGATTGATTCACATACTCATGGGGTATGTAGGAACGCCTGACCACTCTGCTTCAGGCCCAGCCTAATTATCACTCTTGGTCCCTTGAACTGAAGAGTTTGCTCTGGGGATACGTGGTGTGATTTGGACTCCAAGTCCTCATTCACGTCGGTTTCATAGCTACCTCACCACATACTCCCTGGGAAATTCCCTTTCACTCCATGTCCTATCATATGAAGTTAAACTATAGGAGTCTATATGTCCTTAATGCATGACACTAAACTGCGGTTATATCTTGAACAAGTTCAGGATGCCCCATGTTAGTCATGGGATGTACCATATCCCCTACTAGGGAGGATTTCACCTGTCAGTGTTGGTTTATGATTACATTGTTCTTTAATAACTATGTACGGCTTGATTCCCATCCTCATGGGATATATAGAGACACCCCAGTATTTTGCCTGGGGTCCAGCCCTGGGAATCATAAGTCCTGTTCCTCCCTATTTCTGGCCCCTGGCCTGACCCAATGTGGGTAACCATGGAACATCAATTTTTCCCCGAAAAATTTCAGGATTCCCCACAATGGAATTAGGAAGCGACACCCTCCATCTCCAGAGAGGCCCTGTCTGAAAGAAAAAATGATCCATGATCAAACCGATGCGTCCATCCAATGTGCTTCCGCCACGGTGGTGTAATTTCAATCGTGTTGGATTCCGTTCGAACAAACCCTCACTCCACGTTCCACACTTTGTGTGCCCCTTATTTGGACCCTCATCCTCTTTCATGTTTGGAGGAACCCCCTAACAGTATGGGTGCTCGGCCTATGGCCCGCCTACTGTACTTGGCCAATGTTCCAAAAGACTAACGGATGACATTTTCAACAGGTCTCGTGTTTCTAACATGTTCAATGGTCGACCCTCATTTTCTATCCCCACTCCAGGCTAATACAATAAGAATACTGTGTTTCGAATGTGGTCAATAGTTATTCTTTATTGTCACACCACCCCCACAATGTTATGAATCCCAGGTATCGTGATTTACACTTCCCATTCCCATATATTCGGATCGATTTTAGCGCCCCTGGAGTTACACCATTCATGCATAAGAGCACGCGAGGAGAACAGTAATTCGGTTGTTCTAAGACCTTCATTCTCCAGCCAGGTCCCTCCCATTTCCCTGAAATCCGAACCAGTTGTCCAAACCTTGGATGCCCGAATCTTGGTTTGCACTCCTACATTTGGATGGGGTGATGAGGTAGCCATCCCCTGTTTCTCACATCGGGCTTGACCCATGTGAGCTTAGGGAATGGTCGCTAGAAACTCCGCGAACATTATAAGGGTGCAATAAACCAATGTAAACAACAGAAATAATGCATGCTATGACATTCAAGCAATCAATGCACAAAAGTAAATTTAAAGGGTTTGAAATCATTATAGTACCTAGGGGTCGACTCCCCCCATGGATGGATTGACATCGTCGAAGGAACGTTGTAGCTCTACCACCCTCTGGTTGGTGGTGTCCAGGAGATGTTGCCTCTTGTTCACCTCCCACTCCTCCTCTGTAGCGAGAGAGCACAATTCGTTGGCTGCAATCTGGGCCCACTCCACATCATCCCAGATGGTGATCATCTCCCCCAAAGCTCACCTTAGGCCCTATTCAGCTTCTACCAGCTAGGCCTTCAGTTGTGATATCAGCTCAAATTGCACATTGAGGGAGGTCAAGTGCTCGTCCGCCAGGTTTTGAAGCCACTGGACCTCGTCTTCAGCCTTCTGGAGACTCTTTATGTTCACCACCTTCCTCCGCTACCAACCCACACCAAGGCCATGGTCTTACTCCATAATCTTTTCCGCCATAAGTTCTCAGATGAGCATGTGAGGACGTCAGGCATCCACTCCCCCAACGCACAGTTCACGCAATTGTGAGCGAAGTCTATCCATCTCATTCAACCATAGCGCTTGGGGGTGTCATTGATGAAGCGCATGATCAGCTTCCATGATCGGCGACAAACTATTTTTCTTTCCTCCTCGTCAGAGGCCGTCTCGTCCCAGTCAGCACGATTGGAGGGCTTGTATGCAGGGAATTTCCCCGGGAACTCCTCATTCAGTTCCACGTCTGGCGTCGAATTGGGCGTGGCGGGGCCTGAATCGTCTGGTTGATCCTCATCATCAGATCCCACCTCGATGATCTCAGGCACAGTCCCACTGGCGCCCCTACCAGTGATAGGGAGTGTTGCAGTTCGATCATGATGGATGTTCACCTCCACGACCATCGGCATGCCCCTGGGAAGGGTGCTACCAGAATCCCTGACCAACTTCGCCGCATCAGCCCATGCCAATTGAAGGATTGTACATGCTAATAAGGGGACGTGAATTCCAGTTAACATGGTCAGAGGATGGCAGTTGTGAATGCAGTAGAGAAGCCTTACAGAGGTCAAATACCTGGTCTTGCTCTTGTGATGATGTCGTCAAAACCCCGAGACGCGGCCCCCCATATATGGTTGGTAGGTCTGGAGACTCCAGGGGAGCCGCCTCGACTGTCCCAGCCCCAACAGATGCGGAGGTGGATGCAGCTACGGACGCAGATCATAAAGGTCCCATGTCAGCGCCCGTTGAGGGGAGACAACGAGGTCTATGCACAAGGTCCTCCTTCACAGTTTAGACACTGATAAGGAATCCAGAGTTACCTAAGGGAAGGATCTAAAGAAGGAACTTGGGATTTTACCTCGAGGGACTCCAGAAAATCGTCGAGATCTGAGGACTGGTCGCCGACTTCTCCCTCCTCCGACAGACTCTCCCTACCAGCCTCGTCTCCCCAAGAGGACTCGTCTGATTCTTCCGGCAGGGGGAAGCACTCCATCAGATCAGGGGCTGATAGCTGCGGAGGGACCGTGCGATCCAACATCACCCTGAATCAGTCTTTCATCAGGATCAGGGCACCCCGGGAGTGGATGAAATATTCCAAATCGGCTATTTATTGCTCCGCCTCTGCCTGGGATACTGAAAATCCGGCTCTAATAGGTCCAATCCTCAACAAGTCCACCCCGAGGGAGCTGAGGTGCTGCCATAACTCGGATGGACCGAGGAATTTCCGGTTGACCTCAAATATGTACTAGGCATCCAGGAAGACAGCATTCTCTGGCATGTCAATGTAGCGTAGCCATTTCCCCAGGGCTTGAGTGGAAATCCTACGGAACCCTCTCTGTTTCCGCCCCTCTGGATGACTCTGTTCCCTTGGGACCACCGACTCCACTTCCGTTGTCGGATCCGCTGCTATTGCTCCCTCCTCAACTGGTGCGGGCACTACCACTACAGCAGCCCCGCCACTACGGGATTCCCTTTTCGCCTTCCGGCTTTGGCCCCGAGATCGAGGAAGCTCACTCTAGCCAACCAAGATGGTTGGTTGCTTCAGCATCTCCCCTGGATTGGCCACCTCCCATCTCTGATCATATTATTTTATCAGCCCAAGGACGACCGTCAGTGGAGGAAAAAAATTCCACATCTTCCCATGTGAACATGAGCCACATATGCCACATTACACATAGGTTCTCCTCGTAGCGCACCCCCAGGTAGACCTGTGGGGTCAGCTGCTGCAGGCACGCGAATTTCCTAGCGAACTGGTGTGGGGTGTACAGCTCGGAGAGGCATTCGCGGTCCACCCTGACCACCATGACTCCAACTCGAAAGGAAAAGAGGTAGAATCAGTGCTCTTCCTTTCCCTGGCCATCATCCTTGAAGGCCCCCATTGGCTGCGGGAATGGATGGAAATTGAATTCCTCCACCCTCCACACCCGGTTTAGAACCGATGGTGCGGTCATCTTGGTCGGAAAGCTCCCCGAGACGTTCAAGATAGAGGGACAAAAGTTTGACCCGGAGGTGAGATGGGGTTCAGATACTCATATATCCCCCTAATTTGTGCCACCATCCACCCGTATAGGAGGTGGAACGGCCCGCATACCCTCCGCGGCCTTTCCCCCTCACTGATGTGCCACAACATCTTATACAACTTGGAGAGCATCGGGATACCTAGGTTGACCCGCCCACAAGTCGCCAAAGTGGATGCCATGATGAAAGTTCTTGGCCACACTCCCATGTTTATATCCCTCACCGGCAGGATCCAACCATAGATAAGGGCTACGATGAATGCCTCCAGCCTGACTATTGGTCGTTGTTCAGTACTGACACTGAACCCCCAGGTCTTCCACTGGCTATCCTCTAGCTGCAGCCAGTATGAGTTTTCCTTACTCCGGGCACCCTTTGGGAAAGTTTGGGCCCTCTCTAGGAACTGCCTGTTTTCTGGGATGTTCAAGAACTTCTTGAACCGGGGCTTGAAGTGGACATCCCTCACTGCCTCCTTATCTTACCTGGGCACGAGCTCCATCAATGCCATCTCTAGACGTGGCATATTCTCCGGATCCTCCCACGCACCCATGGATGGGAGGAATTCATCATACATCGACCCTAGTATTGGGACCCCCAAGATCTGATGCACGTCCCATAGGCTGATGCCGACCTCCCCATGATGCAACTGAAAGGTATTGGTCCCCGGTGACCACCGGATCAACAGCTCTGGCATCAACTGCTTCAGCTCGTAGATATGAAACTGGGAAGCCCAAGCTGCCTCATAGAGCCCCACTCTTCTCAGATATGCTCCAAAATCCTCACACGAAGTGCCTACCTAGTAGGCCCAAGCCCAATCATCAGTGAAGTTGCCTCCTTGGCGCAAGTCCCATTCCTCGGACCACCCCTTCTTCAGATTCTCCATTACTTCCTTGAGGATTGTTAGATATAAGGGATTGGATGTCTTTAGCTGCAATTCCATCCCGTCGACATTGATCAGATGATTGTACAGGAAGTCGGTGATGATAGGGGTGAAATCCTCCCGGGCATGACCATCGGGTGCCCTGAACCATCAGTGCTGACACGGAGTTCTCTGGAACCAGTAAGTG
Source organism: Viscum album (assembly GCA_963277665.1). Classification (NCBI taxonomy): domain Eukaryota; kingdom Viridiplantae; phylum Streptophyta; class Magnoliopsida; order Santalales; family Viscaceae; genus Viscum; species Viscum album. The sequence goes on along the minus strand of OY728156.1, from coordinate 69,147,966 downwards.
GGCTCATCCCTACCTTTTGCGGGGATGAAGATGTCATCCCTCATCCCGAAGCCATATAGAGGCAACCTCTTGCATAGAGTATAGTTCTTCTAGCTCTCCTCCAGTGACCCCACCAAAGAACTATGGTCTGAGTAGCTCCGAACTAGCTCTACTAGCCCCAGGTTGTTCGCCATTTCATCCCTCTGGGCTGCATCCACAAGGACCCCCTAGGTAGCTTCTTAATGGGCCATTCGGTTCTGGGACTTGGACATTTGGTGGGATGATTTGCAAAGATTGTTCGCAAAGCGCGTTCGTGAAGGCTGCTCGCGAAAACTATTCGCGGGGCACTACCTCGACATTCAAAGCTGGATCACGGAGTGCAAACGCAGAGTCGAGGACTCGCTGTGTGCCGCAAATGCCCGATTCGCAGATATCACTCACGAAGTACATAGAGCATCGTGAATCGAGAGCGCAAGAAGACAAGATCGCGGAGAAAGGAAAGGAAAAAAGAGATGGTAGGCCCCTATTTATAGGCGACAAACATTGGAGCTTCGTGGCACATCTAGTCCGCGTGGAGCTTTGCGGCGCGCCCAGACCGCGCGTCCCCTATCTGCCTTGCAAACCCACCTCGCGAATCCGCATCGTGAATGACTGAGGATTTTGGCGATTTCCCTCAGACTTTGACCCTTGATCTCTCTATGGATCCAAGTCTGAGGGGGGGAATTCGTTGGGGCCAAAATTTGGAACGAAGAGAAGGCCCCAAGATGACCCCACAGACTACCTCCCAAAGCCCCTTCACAGAGCCCCCCCGCACTATGGTCATCGCGAAGCAAAGAAGGCGGGACGCTCTGCGAATGCACTTGATATTCGCAAGCCCGCTGTGAAGCAAGGGAGGCAGGACACTCCATGAATAGATTTGACGTTCGTGATGCCTCCGTGAAGAAACACAGCTGGGATGCTTCACGACCCCAATTGACGTTCACGATCCCGCCACGAAGCCACCCGACCCCTCTTCTCACCGCTTGAGCCCTGCTCTGCGGTGCCTCTTGCCTATAAATACAGGGCTCCCCCTGAGCCCAGGGGATGGACAATATAACCTTTCAACTTCTCATCTCTCGAATCACGAAGCATTCTTCCGCTTAGTGAACGATGAGCTGTGTGAGGTACTTCTACTTCGCGAAGTGCCTCCCCATTATCTCGTTTTGATCCCCTCTTTCGAGAGGGATGCCTTTCGCGAAGCCTAAGGGCTTTCGCGAAGGAAGGGGATCCCCATGGGGACCCGAGTCGTTGTGGAGCATTTATGCTTCTCGAAGAACCCTTCATGTACACATGATCCACATGCTAAGGCAGGATCACTATATCTTGTGAAGCACATTGCTTCCCCACACCTTGCTTCGTGAGGCTGTGCTCCACGAATTCCCTTCCACTTCGCGAAGCACCTCTCATTTGCACCTCTGTCCCATTCTAAGGCTAAGGAACCCAACTTTGCGAAGCACACCCCTTCGAAAGTTCCCTCCGCCATGCGGAGCGACAGAGTTCCACAAGGCCTCTGCCTATGGACCCCTCTTCTTGGAAAATCCTTTTCCTGTGCGACCCACCAGGTTTGCACGATGCGACCTCAAAGTCCCCTGGATGATACCGCCCATAGCATTGCTGCGCCTAATGCTTCTTCGCATAGGCATGCTAATGGATATTGATTCTTCGCATATCCACACTAACGTGGACCCCTCGATGGTTCTCTCTACGACACCCCCTCCGTACGGAATTTCCGGTACCTTCCCTCCCACAAGGAGCAGAGGGTACCGGTTATGTAAGTCCTAGGGGTGCGGAGAAAACCCACCTCGTCCGAGATGTAGGACGTTAAATTTTCAAGCACCATCGTCCTCAGCGCATGACGTTAAACTATGACATGGCCCCGCACCTCGCAAGTAGGGACCCCCCGCCTTGGGAATTATCCATGCCCCTTGGTCTCCCCATGGGATGATATCCTCCTTCTTGGAGTGGCGTTTGTCTGCGGGGAAGGGCAGCCACCTTGGTGTAAGCCCCTAGCTTTTCTTGCAGGAGGCATCACCCCTGCTCCTCCTCACTTCCTTGGTGCCAAGGCCAGTGATGGACATGAAAGGGAATAGGGATCCTCCCTTATTTTGTCCCAAGTCCCTCTCCCGCTGCGCTTTGTCGCATTTGAGCCTCCATCTTGGAGTAAGTCCCAATCTCTATCTCTCTGGCCTGCTCCGCGCGTAAGCCCCACTCCACGTCCCAAGGATGCACCTTTCGTGACGTGATCGTCAGGTCTCTACTACCTCTTGTTTCTCACACTGAGCATGACTCACGTGGGCTTAGAGTAAGCATTGACCATGACACCAACCCCATCCCACATGACTTTAAACTGTATGCCTGAACTACGTGGAATTTTATCCATGTCAAGGCATGATATATAGGAAACCTACTCGAGGTTCAAGCCTAACAACCATTGGCCCCAACCATCTCCGTGTCGGTGTGCCAAGCCCCATTAACACTTTGGGCAGCCTAGAGTGTAAGCCCCACACCATCCTGAACTACATGGTCTTTGATCCATGCCAAGGCATGGTACGTAGGAAGCCTCTCTGAGGTTTAAGACCGTCATCCACCTGGGCCAATGTCTTTATTCACGTCGGTTCTCCGATACCCTATTCTGAACTACGTGGCCTTTGATCCATGTAAAGGCATGGTATGTAGGAAGCCTCCATGAGGTTCAAGCCCATCACTCAGTCGTTCCGACCCCCTTCACGTCGGTTCACCCTCGTCCCACATGACATTAAACTATATTCCAACACCATTACGAACTATGAGGACTTTGATCCATGTCAAGGCATGGTACGTAAGAAACCTCACGAGGTTCAAACCCATCACCCATCAGACCCCTGGTCTGTCTTCATGTCAGTTTTCTGACACACCCTATCCTGAACTACGGGGACTTTGATCAATATCAAGGCATGGTATGTAGGAAGCCTCCAAAAGGTTCAAGCCCACCACCCAGTCGTTCTGACCATGTCGGTTCACCAACACCTTGGGCCACCTAAAGCGTAAGCCCCAAATGACCTCGTCCTGCATGACATTAAACTGTACACCCGAACTACGGGGACTTTGATTCCCCAACATGGGGATACGTAGGAAGTCTCTTCGAGACTCAAGCCCAAAACCATCGTCCATCCTGATTCTTACCCGGGCCGCCACATCCCGGTGAGATCATGCCACCTCACTCCATTCCACAACATTTGGGAGGCCACCCACATGTTGGCCCTAATATCGATGTTCCCTCCAGGGGGTTCCTCAATCTGATCCACTCTAATCAGTGTTCTGATCAGTCCGATCCGTCTCCACTGGACGTTAAACTTGCAGCATACCCTGTGTTAAACATGGGAAGATGAGGAAAACCTCAGATACATGCCTATGGAATATGATTCCCCACATTTGATGTGGGATTCATCGGGCTTCCGTGCCCTCGAGAAGCCCTATAATAAGGGACAGAAGAAGGACACACCAATCCCCAGCATCTAGACATGCCAGTGATGCCTAGCGTGACTACTCCCCTAACCGAAGGTTGCTGCCCAGATCAGACGCCTTGGAATGTTTTGACAGAAGAAACGTAATTAACTGGCATCCATGAAGATATAGCACCTGGAAGAGTTTCATGAACAATGTATTAAATCCATGAGGGAGACCCGGACTAGGTGACGAATTCTGAGGAGGAATCCACAGAATGAAGAACCGACATCCCATCATCATGTTTTGTTCAAGGAGAAAACGTCCCTGATAAGAAACGGATGTTTCCCACCTTTGGAAAGCCAGAATGTGGGGTAACAAAGCCGTGACTGTCGCACTGAAGCGGACAGACGCGCACGCCCTGACGAAAGTGTCAGAAACAGTGTATGAATAGATTCAAGACTTAATGTAAGTGAATTTCATCTCACTTTTTATATATATGAGATACATTCCATATTCAATACTCGTTTATTTTTTTGTGTTGTATATTCTGACCTATGATATTTTATATCATGAATTTAATTTATTTAATGATATTAAAATTTTAAATTTATTCCATTCATTCATATATCTCATGATTCAAATTTTACTCAAGTAGTAATGGGATTTCTAGTCTCTCTTTTATTTCTACGAGACTTATGCCATATTAACCACTCATTTAATTTTTGTGGTATATATAATTACCTTTAAGGTATTATATTATTTTTATCCATTAATTAATAATAATTTACATATCCATTTTATGATCTACCTTTCATGGGGTTTACGGTTCAAAATTTACCAAATTGATAAAGTAGTTTTGTCTAAATTTGTCATTTTTTAGACACATGTTATGTTATGAACCTATATTCTTTTATGGGATGTATAATTACACATGACATTTTTTATAGTTAATATAATTATTTTCATGATATTTTAAGAAAAATTTAATTTTATCCTATCATGGGTATAATAATTCAAATATACCAAATTGGTAAGATTTTATTGCTATAATCTCATCATTCATCAGGATTCTTTATGATTCTGTTTCCATTGATGAAATATTATGATCCATATCTCAATAGCTACCATGATTTTTCTTAAACTATTTTTATTTTATGATATCTTCCAGTAATGGTACCATTTATCCACTCATTGGTACTTAAAATAATTAAGATTTTTTTGAAATTCTGAATTTATTTCTCTCATTGATCAGAAATATGTTTTGTTCAAAAAAATGTTTCCTAAAAATGATTTCAAAAATGTTTTATGTTTATTTTTTTAAATGATTTTCAATGATTAATTTATACTTTTTTTTCAATGATACTCTCCAAGAAAATGTTTTCAAAATGTTTTCATGATTCCTTTATAAGATTTCAAAAAAAAAATCAATGAAAAGGTTTTAAAAATGGTTTTAATATTCCTTTATATGTTATAGAATATAATTTAAATGAAATGGTTTTTAAAATGTTTTCAAGATTAATTTATATGTTTTTAAATATATTTTAAAATAAAAATGTTTTCAAAATGTTTTATTTTTTAAAAAGGTTTTTTCAAAGTAGAAAGGATATTTCGCACAAGAAGTTTTTTTAAATGATATTTAAAAATTATTTTCCATATAATATGACACCCATTTGTGTAAACTATTCCTTAATAGGGATATTATCCATGAATACCATTCATATTAATTCTCTAAATGGTTTATGTTTTTATGGAATGATTTTTATGACACCCATTTCTCTTCCACGGGTTATACCATGACAAAAAACTTATGAAACCCACTTATTTTCATGGGATATGCTACGACTAAACGATTATTAAGACTTTATATTTTACATATGTTATAATATGATAAAATTTCTATGATAACCATATCATTTCATGGGTTGTGATGTGATGTTTATGAAGCCTATCTTTTTTTAGTCATGATATGAGGAGTTTTTAATTATCTTGGGGAATATGTTTGTATGATTTCATTATGTGATGTGTGGGACCTATATATCTTTACACTACTAGAATTTGGTCTTTTCCCAACGGTAGTATACCAACGGTTTACTTAAACCGTTGGTATAGTGAGCCTTTGCCAACAGTTTAACAAAACCATTGGCAAAGGGAATTTCGGTAGACCCTTTCTCAACGGTTCACTGGAACCGTTGGGAAAGGGGTGCTAAACTCACACATTTCCCAACGGTTCCAGTGAAACCGTTGGGAAATGTGTGCCTTTTCCAATGGTTTTTATAAACCGTTGGAAAAGGTTTCCCCCAAATTCCAGATCGCGATCTCCTCTCCCCATTCGGACAGAGCACTAATCTATTCGCTCCGCTGCTCGAGCGAACCCCATCCGACTCCACTACTCTCGCGAATCCGAACACCAGCACCCCCCATCCCAAGAGGTACACCCCCATACGATTAGGTAAAATTTGATCTCAACCATATTGTTGTAGTTGTTTTAATGAATATATTTTTTCTAGGTGCTGGTGGTTTAATTGATTATTGAAATTAATATCTAAATAGGATATTGTTTGTGTTTGTGAAGACTTCTTTAATGTTTTTGTATTCTATGTTTGGAAGGAGAGTGTTCAAAACATGTAAATCAGAGTTGGGGGAGGCTATCATGAATGTTTACATGTTTTGGATAATGGATTGTGGGAATTATGGATTGTGTTCAAACCAATTCGATATGTTTTGGATAATAGATTGTGGGGGTAGGGGGTGTCCACGGGGGTGGGTGTGTTGTCCACGGGGGTGGGCGGGGGTGTCTACGGGGGTGGGAAAGGCTGTCCACGGGGGTGGGAGGGGCTGTCTAGGGGGTGTGGGCTGTCCTAGGGGTCTGGTTGGGGTGTCCTGGTGGGGGAGGGGTGTGTGGGGTGTCCATGGGGGGGGTATGTCTAGGTGGTGGTGGTGGGGTTGCAGGGGAGGGGGGTGTGGGCTGTTTGGGAGGGTGGGCGGGGCTATCCAGGGGGGTACGGGGTGTCCAGGGGGGTACGGGGGTGGGCGGGTTGTCCACAAGGGTGGACAGGCTGTCTACGGGGGTGGTCGGGCTGTCAAAGAGGGGTGGGCGGGCTGTCCAGGGGGGGTGGGTGGGCTGGCCACGGGGGGTAGGGGTGTCCAGGGGGTGGGCGGGCTATCCAAGGGGGTGGGGGGATGTCCATAGGGAGAAGGGGTGTCGAGGGGGGTGGGTGGGCTGTCCACAGGGGTGGTTGGGCTGTCTAGGGGGTAGGGGGTGTCCACGGGGGTGGGCGGGGCTTGTCCAGGGTGTGTGGGCTGTCCTGGGGTCTGGGTGGGGTGTCCTGGTGGGGGAGGGGTGTGTGGGGTGTCCAGGTGGGGTGGTATGTCTAGGTGGTGGTGGTGGGGTTACAGGGAAGGGGGGTGTGGGCTATTTGGGAGGGTGGGCGGGGCTATCCAGGGGGGGTACGGGGTGTCCAGGGGGGTATGGGGGTGGGCGGGCTGTCCACAAGGGTGGACGGGCTGTCCACGGGGGTGGCCGGGCTGTCAAGGAGGGGTGGGCGGGCTGTCCAGGGGGGGTGGGTGGGCTGGCCATAGGGGGTAGGGGTGTCCAGGGGGTGGGCGGGCTATCCAAGGGGGTGGTGGATGTCCATAGGGAGAAGGGGTGTCGAGGGGGGTGGGTGGGCTGTCCACGGGGGTGGTTGGGCTGTCTAGGGGGTAGGGGGCGTCCACGGGGGTGGGTGGGTTGTCCACGGGGGTGGGCGGGGCTGTCCACGGGGGTGGGAAAGGCTATCCACGGGGGTGGGCGGGGCTGTCTAGGGGGTGTGGGCTGTCCTGGGGTCTGGGTGGGGTGTCTGGTGGGGGAGGGGTGTGTGGGGTGTCCAGGGGGGTTGGTATGTCTAGGTGGTGGTGGTGGGGTTGCAGGGGAGGGGGGTGTGGGCTGTTTGGGAGGGTGGGCGGGGCTATCCCAGGGGGGGGGGGGGGTACGGGGTGTCCAGGGGGTACGGGGGTGGGCGGGCTGTCCACAAGGGTAGACGGGCTGTCCATGGGGGTGGTCGGGCTGTCAAGGAGGGGTGGGCGGGCTGTCCAGGGGGGGTGGGTGGGCTGGCCACAGGGGGTAGGGGTGTCCAGGGGGGTGGGCGGGCTATCCAAGGGGGTGGGGGGATGTCCATAGGGAGAAGGGGTGTCGAGGGGGGTGGGTGGGCTGTCCACGGGGGTGGTTGGGCTGTCTAGGGGGTAGGGGGTGTCCACGGGGGTGGGTGGGTTGTCCACGGGGGTGGGCGGGGCTGTCCACGAGGGTACCCTACTAATATGGTTATGGGATGAGGCATGCTCTGATGTGATAACACATTAAGTTCTTGTTGGTTTTACATTTTTTCAATAACACATTAGTATGTTTTTTTCACATGTGTAGTTGATACCATGATTATTTTCTTCCTTTATCATTTACTTAAATGTATTTTCTATTAAAGTTCAATCCTATTGAATTGTTTATGACAAAATGACTTATATGAATTCTTTTTACAGAATGGACAGAAGTTGTATGTATGAAACCGATCGTATCTCAAGCGATTTTCAAAACAATTTGGAGAGCTTTATAGATTTTGCATTTCACAATGCTTCAGATAGTGGTCGCATACACTGTCCATGTTCCAATTGTGTTGGTAGACCTTGGTTGAGTCGTGAAGAAGTCAGCTACCACATAACCAAAAATGGTTTTCAAGCAAACTACTTTGTGTGGTATCACAATGGGGAGAAAATGAAATCTCAAATTGGTTATGATCGAAATGAAAGGACTGGAATGGAGAATTTGTTAGATGATCGGTTTCCATTTATTCATCATCATGAAAAAGAAAGGATTTCGACTCAAGAAGACGTTGATATGAGGACAACTGATGCATCTAGTGAAAATGATGATATTGATAGGGTGAAAAAATTGAATGATGCTTCCATGACTCCAGTATATCGACAATGCGATAAAATGAAAAAGCTGGAATTTTTAATCCGATTGTTTCATGGAAAAACTATGTATGGGATTTCTAATACAGCAATCGATTACATTCTTACCCTCTCGAAGGATTTATTTCCAGATGATTCAGATATTCCCTCAAACCACTATATGGAATGGAAGTTAGTTGAAGAACTTGGATTTTCCAGAAACAAAATTCATGCTTTCCCGAAAGATTGCAGTTTATTCTGGGAAGAAACCGCTGAACGAAATGAATGTATAAAATGTGGCACATCCTGCTGGAAGTATAAATCTGATGGAACACCATCCCACGTTCCACAGAAAGTAATGTGGCACTTTCCATTGATCCCCAGACTCCAGAATCTTTTTATGTCTGATGACATATCAATAAAAATGAGATGGCATGATACCAAGAGAAAGAAGACTAATGATGAGTTGGTTCATCCTGCAGATGGATTTGCATGGAAAATATTTGATGATCGACATCCTGATTTTGCAGCTGACGTGCATAATGTGAGGCTGGGTATTTCATGCGACGGTTTTAATCCGTTTGGGCAGATTCTTACTTCGCACAACACATGGCCAGTTTTTATACACATTTATAATCTTCCCCCATGGTTGTGTATGAAAAAATCTTTCACTTTCATGAGTATACTCATATCTGGTCCTTCTGATCCCGGCATTGATATTGATGTATACATGCAACCTTTAATAAAAGAGTTGAAACTTCTTTAGGATGTGGGTGTGCGCACATATAATTCATTTTCGAAAGACATATTTCAGATGTGTTCTGCGCTTATGTGGACGATCAATGATTTTCCGGCTTATGCAATGATGTCTGGATGGAGCACGAAGGGAAAACTGTCATGTCCAGTTTGTATGAAGAATACATGATCCAGAAGACTGAAACATCGTTGTAGTTTCAGTTTTATGGGACATCGACGATTTTTTCCAAAGGATCATCTATATAGAATGAATCGTTGAAGATTTGATAATACTATAGAGACCGATGATCCACCTCAGCGTATGTCTGGAACTGATGTGCTTAATGAATTGAAAGATTTCAGTTTTTCGTTCGGGAAGGGTCAAATGAAATCTGGAAAGAGAAAGAATGTTTCCACAGAAACCTATTACAATTGGAGGAAGAGGAGTATCTTTTTTGATTTGCCTTATTGGTCAACCAATTTTCTACGTCATTGCTTAGACGTAATGCATATTGAAAAGAATATTTGTGAAATGTTGCTTTCATTTCTTCTAAATGTCAAGGGGAAGACAAAAGATGATTTTCGATCTCGACGTGACTTGGTGGATTGGGGCATCAGACCAGAATTGCATCCTGAGCATATCAGTGAAAATAAATGGCAACTTCCATGTGCTTCTTATGTGATGACACCTACTGAAAAAAACAATTTTTGGAAGTATTAGAGACTATTAGAGTTCCTGATGGCTATTCAAGCAACATATCTAAACGGGTCAACAGAAGAGAGTCGAAGCTAAAATCTTTGAAGACTCATGATTATCACGTTCTACTGCATGAGTTGCTTCCAATAGAAATCCGTCATCTTTTTTCCAATAATGTAAGGGTGGGTGTTATTCGGTTGTGCCATTTGTTTAGAGATCTTTGTGCTAAGAAGTTGTCCAAGTCTTTCTTGCAAAAAATGTTGATAGATTCCCCATTAATTTTGTGTGAGTTGGAGAAAATATTCCCCCCATCATTTTTCACATGCATGCTGCATCTGACTGTCCATATTCCAACTGAAATACTTCTCGGAGGACCTGTTTATTTTCGTTGGATGTATCAAACTGAAAGAAATATGTTCACATTAAAGTCTTATGTTCGAAACAAGAATCATCCTGAAGGTTCTATCGTGAACGGTTACTTAGCTCAAGAATGTATGGATTTCTGTTCGATGTATTTGTCTGATCTTACTACAAGAATGAACAGACCAATGAGAAATGAAGAAGAACAACATGAGCAAATTGAACCCAGTTTTCCATCACTTCCTCAAACAGGAGGAATTCCTGGATCATATACATTGAAGACATTAAGCCATGAAGAGCGGGAGATGGCACATCGCACAGTTTTGTTCAACTGTGATTTGTTCGATGACTATATCAGGTAACAAAATTGAATATGTATATCTTACATATATATCTGTTAAACTATTCATATTTTTTTATCTACAGGGAACATAAAACAATGATAAATAGGAAGCATCATTCTTTATCTTTGAGAAGGAGAGAGACTTTGCATAACAAAGAGTTTTCTGCTTGGTTAAAATTGAAGGTAAAAATATTACTATTTAAATTAATTATTTAAATATTTACTTAAGTTTAACTGTCATTTATATTGCAGGTATTGAGTTTGTCTGCTAACTCTGACTCTGAGGAAATAAGAGCTTTGGATTTTGGTCCTAATACCGTGGTTCGTGACTGTAAATCAATTGTTATCAATGGGTACAGATTTATTGTCACTGAACGAGCCAAAAACATGAGAACACAACATGATGGTATTATGGTTACTGCCACAACAGATTGTTATGCCAGTGCATCAGATAGTAGACCGCGACTTGAAAATGTGGGTTATTATGGAGTTGTTGAGAAAATAATAATATTGGATTATTACTCTCATGGACGAGTCACAATGATGAAATGCCATTTCTTTGATTAGATGACGAGACATGGCACATTTATTGATGATTATGGATTTCGAGTAATTAATATGACCCGCACTCTTGCTACCGAAGAACCATATGTGTTGGCATCAATGGCTAAACAAGTTTTTTATGTCAAAGATCAACTTCAACCTGAATTTTGTGTCATAGTTGAAGTAATTCCAAGACATATTTTTGATGATGCTGATGATGGAATTGACACTGTCCTTATTGCCATTGGAACCAATCCATTTATTTCTTTTGATGACTCCAATAGCTCAATTGTCAGAGTTGATTGTGAACCTGAAGTTGTGGTTGGAAATATATAGAATCATTCATCCATGTTCTCAATTCTTTTGGTTTACCTCGAGTTGGGTTGTTAAGGTTGGTAATATTCATATTTATTTAGTATTGATCACAAATATGTTTTAGCTGACTTGACCGTTATGTGAATTTTCAATGTTTATTGGTTGCTGTTTTATTTGAATTGCATTTTCTAATTTGGAATTGAACTGTATTCAAACCAAATCAAACAATATTTCTAACTTGGTGAACATTACAACTTGTATGTTTTATTAAATTCATTCAAGCTCTTATAAAACAATTGACAGTTACATTACCAATGAATCCCCTCATTCCCTCATATATTTAGTTTTTTGGTTTACACATTAATTTTCTTTTTCTAATTAATTACATATTTGTTTTCAAATGCAGGAAATGCAGCCAATTGAAGAGAGACAAAAGAAAAAAATGGCGGAGAACAATCGTCGGATGGAGGAGATGGGCATTCCACCATTAGTGCCTACACTGAGTACTTTATTTCAAATATATATATATATATATATATATATATATACAGAATATATAATGTCATGTGATTAATTTTTTTGTAAACTTTTTTGTAGGATCCACCGTTATGTCGACAGTTATTCGACGAGGAGCCTAGTACTGGTCCTAGTACTCAGGCCGGTGGTACGAGGAGGGTTCGTACCAGAGGTGGACGTAGAGCTGCGCGTGCCCGACTAGACCCTGCCCCTCCCAATGACATTTCAGCCTTCCCACATTCTGATCCTGGTGTGTCGTTAGGGACACACGGGGTATTTAGGCCTCCCATGTTTTCGCTACCTTCTGCATCTTCTGCCCCATCATTTTCACATCCCATGATGATTCCCACTCCCCAGTCAGCATCAGGTCATACAACTGTTCCATCTTCTTTTCCTTCTACTTCTGTCTCTCCGAGCTTTTATATTCCATCGTCTTCGACTCCTGTTCCACCAGAGGGTGTTCCATCAGGTTCTGTGGATCTGGCGCCACTCATTGATCAGACTAGCACAGGTATATTTATAAAACCCTAACAAATTTTTATAGCAATATTTATTTTCATTATAACATGTTTTGATAAAATATTTGTTTTTCTTTCATGACAGATACATCTACTGACAGGAGGCGGGGGCGGGGGCCGTACACGCATGCGTTCGGTGTGGAACCGTCGCACATAGGTTATGGTGGAATATAATGAAGACAATCAGATGGTTGAGAAAACAGGGCAGCAATGTCGGAGTTTTCTGGCGACGCTTGCCAAATACTCCGACATCATTCCCATCAGCCCGCTGTCGTGGAGACATTTGCCACATGAGGTCAAAGATAGAGCTTGGGCAGAGATATGAGTAAAAAAATCTGTTTTATTTAATGCCATGAATTATTTTTGTATTTATATGAATTAATATTTTGATTTCAGCTTCGATTTAATTTTCCTGATGGTGAGGGTGCATGACTGGAATGTCTAAAGGATTTAGGAGAGCTTTGGAGAGCCTACAAGCATGATCTATATATTGGCTGGCGTGCTAGAGTTGGCACTGAGTTAGAGGCGGTACCAGTCGTGGATATGATTGTCCTATAGAGCAGTATCGTCAGATGATTACTCATTGGAAGAGTACCCAGTTTAAGGTATGAATTACATTTGAGGTATTTAAATAATAACTTTCAAGTTTTGCATTAATATTATCCTTTGCATTATTGAATTTTATTTAGGAATAATCTGGAAAAAAATAAAAAAAAACATTGATGCAAAAAAAATACCTCCATACACTAGGACGCACGACGACTCTGAATCATGAGAGGCAGCAGGTATGACAATTGTTTATAAGTTTTCTTTACGACTTACATTTTCTTTTGTTTCCTCAATTATTTAATCATTTTCTAAAGTTTTTTATATAACTTTTTTTTTTCAATGTCATTGTAGAGGCAAGTGCAAAATATTGAAGGACGTGTGCCTCGAGCAAAACTGTTTTTGCTCGAGTAGACGAAAAAAGAATGGAAGTGCTGTCAACGAAGCGACTCAGCAGCAGATTGTAAGTTTTAATCTGTTGATTTTATATTTTAATATCTATTTTGTAACTTAATAATATATTTATATTTGTAACAGGATGCTTTAGAGGCCCTCAATGCCCAAGAAGCAGACAATTTTGGGCCACCTGATCACTTACATCAGGTGTTGGGAGAGGATCATTCTGGCAGAGTACGCTACCGACCTAGGATAGCCCCGAAGAGGTATTGGCCTGCCTCAGGTACGAGTTGTAGTGCCACCGAGCTGCAGCAAGTTAGGGCACAGGCAGAATAGGATGAGAAAAGGGCCACAGAGACGGCAGAACAGTCTGCTAGGGCAAACAGTGCATTTATGAAATTTATTGAAGTTCTACATCCAACACTTCCAGCAGAGGCCAGCCCAACGATTGATGAATACATGTCGTCGATACATTCTATATATGGTGCACCAGGTGGAAGTTCCAGTGGTGGTCAGGCCGATGTCCAGCTTGAAGATAATGATGGCGAGGAGTCTGATGCGGAAGAGGAGGGAGATGAGGAGGGCAAGGAGGAGGGCGAAGGCGAGGAGGAGGGCGCTGTGGAGGGTGAGGAAGATGAGGAGGACGATGACGAGGGTGATGATGATAATGATGATGGTGATGGTGATGCTGATGTGGGACATATTGATCCGTTACATTTTTGACTTATATTACTGAGATTTGATGTTTAATCTATTCTAGTTGTTGGTTTTATCTAGACTCATAGTATAGTATTGGAGTTGAGTTATTTTTTTATATTGTCTGTTTTTATGGATGTTGTTGTCTTTTAGTGGTTGTGTGTTTGAGAAATCCCTGGACAACCCCCTCATTCTTGGACCCTGGACAACCCCCCTCCCCCTTGGACCCCGAACACCCCCCAAACACCCCCCGGACAGCCCCGCGGACAGCCCCCTGGACAGCCCCCCGTACAGCCCCCCACCCTCCAACTTGGACCCCGGATAGCCCCCCGGACATCCCCCCGGACAACCCCCCCACCCTCCCCCTTGGACCCCAGACAACCCCCCAAACACCCCCTGGACAACCCCCTGAACAACCCCGGACAACCCCCTGAACAACCCCTGAACAACCCCTGAACAACCCCTGAACAACCCCCTGAACAACCCCCGGACAACCCCCTGAACAACCCCGGACAACCCCCTGAACAACTCCCAAACACCCCCCGGACAGACCCCGCACAGCCCCCCCACCCTCCTCCTTGGTCCCCGGACAGCCCCCCGGACACCCACCGGATAGCCCCCCCGGACAGCCCCCCCGAACAGCCCCCCGGACAGCCCCTCCACCATCCTTAATTTCATTAGCTCTGAAATGTTTCATAGCACGATCAACTAAAATCTAATCCATACTAAATATGATATAAAAATATTCTATATGAATTTCCATAAGATTTTAAGTGAAAACAAAAAGTGACATACGAAAAATTGACCAAACGCATTCGAAATGTGTTGATGCTTTAGAACAACGATCCATGGGTCATATGTGACGTGTACGAATCAACCTCGCCTCAATCCGAGGCGCGGTGTGGTCGGAACAACTCAAAGTGTATGTCTTTTGTTTCAAAAGGACATCATTTTAAGTGAAAAACATCAACTGGCATACCGAAAACCGGCCAAACGCATTAAAATTGTGTTGATACTTTAAGACAACGATCCATGGGTCATTTGAGACGTGTACGAGTCAACCCCGCCTAAATCCGAGATGCGGTGTGGTCGGGACCACCCTCACGCGCGTTTACGAAGCGCGCACATCAGCTAAAACACGAATATTGAGCCGTACCGCACAAACCGAACGTCCGATTGACGTTCCGTCTATGCGTACACGTCATGAATAATAATTAGAATGTTTCACGGTGGTTTCAGCTTAATCTAAGGTCGTCCGCTATGAATTTGACTGTTTGACGCCCGTTTTGGCCGTTTATGACACCAGAACTGCGTTGTCGGTCACCGCGGGCACACGGCACGTCTGATTGACGTGCCGTCTGCTCGACCACTTCAGAAATCACTCTCCCGTATTTTTTGTCTGATTTCAGGCCATTCCGACTTCGTTCGGCCCATTTGGACCCCCCTCACGCGCGTTTACGAAGCGCGCGCATCACTTAAAACACGAATATTGAGTCGTACCGCACAAACCGCACGTCCTATTGACGTGCCGTCTTCACGTACACGTCAAGAATAATAATTAGAATGTTTCAAGGTGGTTTCAGCTCAATCCGAGGTCGTCCACTCTGAATTTGACCGTTTGACGCCCGTTTTGGCCGTTTATGACACCAGAACTGCGTTGTCAGTCACCGCGGGCACACGGCACGTCCAATTGACATGTCTTCTGCTCGAACACTTCATAAATTACTCACCCGTATTTGTCGTCTGATTTCAGGCCATTCCGAAATCGTTCGGCCCGTTTGGACCACCCTCACGCGCGTTTACGAAGCGCGCACATCACTTAAAACACGAATATTGAGCCGTACCGCGCAAACCGCACGTCCGATTGACATTCCATCTACGCGTACACGTCACGAATAATAATTATAATGTTTCACGGTGGTTTCAGCTCAATCCGAGGTCGTCCGCTATGAATTTGACTGTTTGACGCCCGTTTTGGCCGTTTATGACACCAGAACTGCGTTGTCGGTCACCGTGGGCACACGGCACGTCCGATTGACGTGACGTCTGCTCGACCACTTCATAAATCACTCTCCCGTATTTTTTATCTGATTTCAGGCCATTCCGACTTCGTTTGGCCCGTTTGGACCCCCCTCATGTGCATTTACGAAGCGCGCGCATCACTTAAAACACGAATATTGAGTCGTACCGCGCAAACCACATGTCCGATTGACGTGCTGTCTGCACGTACACGTCACGAATAATAATTATAATGTTGCACGGTGGTTTCAGCTCAATCCGGAGATGTGGTGTGGTAGGAACCACTCAAAGTGTCCGTCTTTTGTTTCAAAAGGACGTCATTTTAAGTGAAAAACATCAACTGACATATGGAAAACCGACCAAACGCATTCCGAATCTGTTGATAATTTATCCCAACAATCCATGGGTCATATGTGACGTGTACGAGCCAACCCAGGATGAATCCGAGTCACGGTGTGGCCAGGATAAGTCTAAGTGGCTCTCTTTTGTTTAAAATGGACACCATTTTAAGTACATACAGAAAAACGACCAAACGGATTCGGTTTCCATTTAAACTTTACGAGAGCGATCCATGGGTTATATGTGACGTGTACGAATCATACCCACCTCAATCCGACATGCGGTGCGGCTGACACCACTCAAAGTGTCCGTCTTTTATTTCAAAAGGACGTCATTTTAAGTGAAAGGCATCAACTGACATACGGAAGAATGACCAAACGCATTCGGATTCTATCGATACTTTAGCACAACGATCCATGAGTCATATGTGATGTGTACAAGTCAACCCCATCTTAATCCGAGACGCAGTGTGGCCGACACCACTCTAACTCTGTCTCTTTTGTTTAAAATGGACATGATTATAAATGAAAAGAACAACTGGCATACGCAAAACCGACCAAACACATTCGGAATCTTTTGATAATTTATCACAACGATCCATGGGTCATATGTGACATGTACGAGCCAACCCGGGATGAATCTGAGTCGCGGTGTGGTCAGGATTAGTCTAAGTGTCACTTTTTTGTTTAAAATGGACAACATTTTAAGTACATACGTAAAACTGACCAAACGCATTCGGTTTCCATTTAAACTTTAGGAGAACGATCCATGGGTCATATGTGACATGTATGAATCAACCCCGCCTCAATTAGAGATGCGGTGTGGTTGGCACCACTCATAGTGTCCGTCTTTTGTTTCAAAAGGACGTCATTTTAAGTGAAAAACATCAACTGACACACGGAAAACCGACCAAACGCATTCGGATTGTGTCGATACTTTAGCACAATGATCCATGGGTCAAATGTGACGTGTACGAGTCAACCCCGCCTCAATCTGAGGTGCGGTGTGGCCAGTATCACTTCAGGTGTATGTATTTTGTTTAAAATGGACATCATTTGAGGTAAAAATATATGGTATAGAAAAAACAGATCAAATTATTAATTGAATTTTGGATTCCACATATAATTGTCATCTAAATTTTAAATTGAATTCTATATGAATTATGTACGTTTATAATTACGTTATGAATTCTAATTTAATTATGGATGTGTATAGTTTCAGGATCCATTATATGTTAAATGTGTATGAATTTGTTCGTAATTGTATATGTATGTTTTATTTTATTGCAGGTACAATAATTGGATTGAAAATGAGGTCAAAATGAGGCCTGATGGAGAGGGTCCTGATGGACAGGGGCTGTGCAAATTGCAAGTTGCTGCAATTTGCAGCATAGGATATGCCAATGGTTTAAAACCGTTGGCATATAATCCTAAAGAAGTTTTTACCAACGGTTCATTGAACCGTTGGTTAATATCTCTTTTCCCAACGGTTCTAAACCGTCGGGAAAGATTTCATCCATGGGGATATCCCAATGTTTGGGGAGAACCGTTGGGAAAACTATCCCAAAACTGATATTTCCCAACGGTTCTCCCAAACAGTTGGGAAAAACTATCCCAACGGTTTGGCAGAACCGTTGGGATAGGGTGGATTTTGTGAGCCTATACCAACGGTTTCCAGTAAACCGTTGGGAAAACCTTTTCCCAACGGCTTACTTCCCCACGGTTATCAGAACCGTTGGTATATCATATAACAACGGTTAGAGGGGCTTTCTCAACGGTTGTGAACCGTTGGGAAATATTATATTTCCAGTAGTGTTAGAATTAATTGGGTAAATTTTATATCCAATGAGATATACATGGATTAAATATGGATTGAACCTGATTTAGTAAGGTAAGTTGTCCTCTAAGATGGTACTGGGAGTGAACCTTGACTACTATGATAGTCTTGGGATTAAACACTGACTACTATGATGGTCTTGTGATTGAACCTTAACTAATAAAACATGAAACAAATATATGGTCTTGACCCACTATGTGAAGAATGTTTAACCTAATACACTATAAGGAAGGGGTTGTGACTAGGGATAGTGGTGTGCCCCACCCTTTAGGTGCATCCCCCATGAAGTGTGTTGAGATGTTTTTTAATGAGAATTTACATATTGGGAATGATTTTATATCCTTGTGTGTATTCCACAAGTCTATTTATTATACCAATTATATAGTATCATGACTCAGACTCTTTGATTTCTTTATTATTAATGTCTTTTGAACTACCAATATTTATTCCATGACTCATGCTTGTGATCTTTGATATACATGGTATGATCTCCAAATATTATGATCATGTTCTCATAACCTTATTTCAATTTTATGATCCCATATCTTCTTTTATTTTTACCCTTATTGATCATCTGATCTCACCCATTACTATGTTCTCTTTACCTAGGTTATAAAGAAAGGGTGTAAGTATGAGTACTAAAGGGAAATATCCTTATGGGAGATACTGATGATATTTCACCAAATTTGAAGAATATGTTCCCAGTTTCAAAAGACACTAAAATATTATGGTCCTTGAGAATTTATTTTTTTAATGTGTTGAATATTCATCTAAAATGATGTAATATCCATTTATGTTATGTACGAGTCACTATAGTTTCCAAATTCAAGATATTTGGGATACTCACGATTAATTTTCATTCACTAATGAGATTATTCTAGATGGCGATGTTTCCAATATTGATTTATTGTATCTGTGTGATAGGTTAATTGCTGTTTAACTCTCACATCTATATAGGCACATAAACAATGGAATTATTGGAAAGTACCATAAAACTTTTTAAGCACCTGGTTAATATTACTTTTATTGAGACTCATTACACATAAGTAATTTTTATGTGATTTATGGTCCTTAATAAATAGTATAAAATCATTTGGATATGAATTTATTCTTTTAGGGGTCATACCCATTGAAATTATCATTCCTTAGTTTCATATGTTCAAAAAGAAAGCTCACTATCTTATAGAATCATATCATTAAATTGAGTAAGAATACATGTAAATCTAGAATCACTCTATCCATTACAATCTTATAAATTATATTTCTTCATTATGGCTGACAACACTATATATTTATTACAACCAGCATACAATGGAATCCTTTCTCAACTTTTTTAACTTCTGAAATAGTTTTGGAAAATCATGATGTTCATATTAAAATGTCATTTTCATTTCTTTAATACAATCATCATCATCATTCATACTTGTAATCATATCCTCAATATGGTCTTCATCATTAGTCATTATTGTAATCATATCAAATGACCCATAGAATGTAATGTTATCCTAGTCACAATCTATATTATGTTTTTTTGTCAGTTTTAGTATAAAATTTATAACATTTCTCTATTCCCTGATAGATAAAGTTTTCTTGAAACTCCTATGGAAATATTAGTCTTGAATGACAACATAAATATAGACAATACATTTAATAAGGGTAATATACATGATCTTTTTAAAACTTCATGAACTATTTTACCCCATCCTCATACTCTTCTGTTATATAATTGGAATCCATCGATTTTGATTCATATCCATCATTTTTTATTTAGTAATATTTAAGTTTAACAAAATTATTAATTATATTGAATTTATGATCTTAGAAACCTAAAAGGAAATTTTTATAGAATAATTTGAGCTACATTAATCCTTTTTTAAAAGATAATAAGACTTGAATGATGTGTATTGATATTTTTTAGTGGTGGAAATCATTTAATGTAGGGAATTTTGGGTATTTATAATGTTATAAATAATTGAATTATTTTTTAATTTATTCAAAACACAAAGGTCAAGGATATTTTTTATAAATTTTCTTGGTGGTAGTACAACAAGAGGGAGTAGATGATGTTTTTCTATTTCTTTACTTTATACATGGAGATCCAAGTGGTGTTTCAATGATAGAATGCTTTGGATCCAAATGTGATGATATTTTATTATATGGTGACAACATTGATATATCCCAATCACCTAGTCTTGAGAACCCAATGATTAAAGAATCTTTTCAAAATAAATCTAATGAACCAAAAGTATCAGGCTTGGGTTCTCAAGATACTAGACAAAATGAAGAGGCATTTAATTTTTCTTTTTATTTCTAGTTACAAAAAAATATTGTAAATAATAGAATCATATAGAAGCGAATATATAATAAGAAATAAAATTAATATGTTTACAAAAAACTCACACAAGATAAAGGGAATATAAGTGATATAAAGATAAAGAATAAAATTCTCTTTATAGAAACATGAGAGAAAATTTATTTTTCACAACAATAAGATGTAATATGTAGCATCCTAAGTTTTTGAGTCCGGTCAAAAACCACTCTCGATTTAAACTTTTCAATTAGTGGCAATGCTAATTTTTTGTTTCTATGATCATAACTCAATTATGAGAAATATGTTGGCTTTATGTGATGGTTTTGGGTTACTCTAGGAGTTTGGAGAGTGCCCCGAGTGTTTCAGTTTGGTTTTGGGATTGTTATAGTCCAAATGGACTGCTTTGAAGTTGTAGGTTAGGGCAAACAATTTAGGGGAAACCATGCAGCCTCTTCTAGGAAACTATGTGGCCCCTTTTTGATCTATATAACAGTTTGTGTAAAATGTACATGGGAGGTGAAAAACCGTGTGATAACCTATGTAGTTTTGAGAAATGGATACCACATTGTTTTTGCATGGTTAGAAAACCATGTGGGTAGCCCATTCAGAGTTGGAGCCTTAGGTTGTGGCTGACGCACCATTGCTTCATGGTTTGGAGAAACATGTAGGTAAACCATGCAGCCTTTGTTGTGTGATTTTTATTAAATTTTATTTTTCTTGTATTTTTATTTTTATTTTTATTTTTCTCTTATTTTCTTCATTATTATCCTCATGGCCTGCATGTATAGAGGGTTCCCTCTCTTCTCCTACTTCCACCTCGTTTGATCTACCTCTTTCATCGTTCATTTGATTTAATATCCTTTAGAAGCTATAGATTTGACTTAGTAAGTCTAACCTCATACACCCTTCTCTTAATATTGGTTTGTGCCTCACATACCGCTATTTCTGTCCAAGCCAATTTCAAGAATTTTGATGGAAACTTATATCTACATCGATCCACTTTGAATTAGAGATTGGTATCATATGTGCCGATGTCTATGAGTTTAAGGTAGGTGGATCATGCCTTACATTGTGTTTTTTCAGAATTTTGAGGGCATATATCAAAGCACCCATTTTGGGTATTTAGAGAGGGACCCTAATATACTTCATGATTCATATAAAAATGAACATATGACCCATTAGATTTTATTGGGAATGCCCAATGCATATTTCACTTGATCAGGGATGTGTTAGAGGATGTTTCTTCTTGGGGTATTTTGGCAGGGGGTGCCAAATTTATCAAAATTGATTTTTTTGATTTAAATTAATTTTCTTAAATTGTTATGGCTTGGTTAAATGAATTAGAGGCATTTAATACCTCTATGTTGATATATTTTAATTTTTAGAATGTGAAATTCAATCTGTTAAATTGAATTGTGTGCATAAATTGTTTTAAATTGATATATATATATATATATATATAATTTTCTTGAGATTGAAAATGTTGAGACCCTTTGGGTCATGGCGGGCTCAGCCCAAGGTTGGTATGGCATGGCCATCAGGATTCAGTGAGGTTTATCACTGGTTGGTCTTGGCCCAAATTTTTCTGAGTGGTTTTGACCATAGGACTGGGCATCATGGATGACAGATTGAGGGGCTAGTGTTATCGGGTTGGGAATGGCTAGTGATACTAGGATAGAATGACCATAATATTTGAGCGACATGGTCGTAGTGGCATGATGTGCCAGTTGGTGTGGCTTAGGTTCTTATTTTGGGGACTACCACTCACCTGTGATGGCCAAAGTGCTGATTGACTCATGTGAACACAAGAGGACTCCATTGATGAGGGGGGTTTTCCTACTCATTTGGGTAGAGGCCCCGATATTTTTTACTTAGTTATTATTGGTTTTGGGGTTCTTGATATAGAAAACCACATGGAAGGTTAGGAGAATTTAGTTGATAGTGATGTGGTTATTGGGTTTGGTGATGAGGATCATTGTGATTGAGGATGTGGGACTAGATATTTATTTGAGGGCATACATCATTATTCCTCTGGTTTTCTTTCCATGGGCTGACATGAGATTTCGAACAGGGGTCTGTGGGACCAGGATACTATTACATGCTTTTGCCTTCGGGAAATCAAGACTATGTGAGACCTGAGGTGTAAGGAGGCACATGGTTCCAAGTTACATGATTTGAGGTGGAACCCTAGGGTTCACCTAGGATGTTAAACAAGAGGGGTACCTTGATACATGTGCCAAGGACTCTCTAAACTTCCATGATTCTAACATTGTCCAATGTAGGTGACACTTCTTGGGGGCTGTTGTGCACTAGAGGCATTGTTTTATTTATTTTCCTCCTTGTTATACTGCTTATTTAATTATGTTTCATGCCTAATTAAACACATATTCTTGCTACGCACCATTGGGTGATATCATAAAGAGATTCATCTCACGCCCTACATAGGCCCTTCAGGGTACGTGTAGAATTTATGAATTTACATTTAGGTAAAGGACCTTCCACATGAGTAGTATCTTAGTAGCTGATTACATGGAGTCGGCATAGACATTGAGGTCATTCCTAGATGAAGTTTCTGTTTAGTTTCTTCTCTATTTTTCCATGATATTATATATATAGTATGTAGCTATAGTGGTTAGCCATGGACACCCTTTTTTACTTGACACGTATGACCTGTTACGTAATGCATTCCTTTTTTGTTTGTTTAGTAGTGGATACTAGTGATTGCTGGCATGCTGGATTGTTTATTTAACTTCCACTTCTTATTCTTTTTATTTATCAATTTCGCAATTTATTTCTATTGTTGTGATTCCACCTTTTTTGGGTTTGGTTTGAGTCTTCTCGGTCTTATTTCCAAAGTATGTTACATTATTATACCCATATCTGTATATTATCTATAAAAAAGGGTATAGTCTCCCTAACTAGATAAATTACACCCTCGCTGCTAGTCGCCAACCTTTGGTGTTCAGGGAGGTATGCCTAAGGATAGTGGCATCTGGTCCAGTCACACTATTCGAGTGGTTGTTCGTGTCAAGGATTCTATAAGTTGTATCATA
Source organism: Viscum album (assembly GCA_963277665.1). Taxonomy (NCBI): domain Eukaryota; kingdom Viridiplantae; phylum Streptophyta; class Magnoliopsida; order Santalales; family Viscaceae; genus Viscum; species Viscum album. The sequence continues at coordinate 69,124,379 of OY728156.1, read as the reverse complement.
TGTGTTTATTTTACTTCTCTTATTGGTTTTACTATTTAGGATACGGTATATTGGATACTAGGTTGTGGTTGTAACTAGATTTCGAACTCGTGCTTGGGTGACTGCATCCCCATGTATGAGGGATGGATTGAGTTTCCTTGGGTGGGAAATGCTGTTTTTATTTTGTGAAGATTACTTTTTATATGATTTCAACCTCATTGGTTCACTTAGAATGTTGTGTTATTGGTTGTGAAATATGGACCTTGACCAAATGAGGTAATGGATGAGAATATGGACCCTTATCTTGGTATGGAAATAGGGTTGTGTTGCTTATTCTTTCTTGGATTTTTATAAGCACATTTTATGTCATTTGAATTTTATAACTACATGTATTCTTTGTAAAGTGATCATACCATGTGATAAATATCAAACACCATGTGAAAATGAGAAATTCTATGATTTAAATTATTTTAAAATATGATATGTGATATGCATTTGATATTCCAGGATTTATATATATGTAGAATTGCATGTGGCATAAAATATGGGCCTGGATCTGATACGAGTAGGCATGTACTCTTGTGGAGGTGATGTTGATTACCACGATTGGGTGACTCAGTCATCGGTTTAAGAAAACATTGGATGTCAGGACGGGCGCGACTCAAGGTACAATTGATACTTGGAACTTTTGAGGAAGGGAAAGGAGACAATGAAGTTGGGATGCTATGGTATATGGTTTCCATAGGGGATAATAAGGGCAGTGAGTTGAAACTACCTATTTACTTCTTTCCTTATCTATGGTTATATATATATATATGGGTTTTCTGACCATTGAAGATATTAAGAGGGTTACTCCTAGATAGATTTAATAGAGAATAAGGTGGGTAATGATACAGTGTCACATGAGCATGAATAGGTTCAGACCCCTGAGTATCAAGCAGACCATGATCTGTAGGTATAGACTCAGGTTCATGATCCGGTATAGGCAAGGAACCTTCCATAATAGAAATAAATCAGGCCATGGATTGAGGAGAATATCCAATCGAGCCTAGTATGTATCTTCCATGGGACTAATATAGGTGTTAAGATAGTATATCCCTCTATATATTACCTTACACGGGAGTTCCAGTCGCAGCAACCGCTGCTTTTTCAAGGAAAGGTGGATCACCGGCAGTTGAGAACTAGATAGAGAGCATGAAAATGATCTTTGAGCATCTCAATATGTCTCCATGGATAAGGGTAAATATGATTATGTATATTCTTATAGGGATAGAAAAATGCTGGTGCGACATACATGTTTAGGTTTGAAGACACAAGAGACTTTCCTGGAAGGATTTTGAGACCAGGTTCTTCGAGTAATTTTTCCCATAGATGCTGAGGGTGGAGAGGGATTGGGAGTTCTTGAGCCTTCAATAGGGTGACATGTTTGTCATGGAATATGCACACAACTTCACTTAATTTTCTCATTTCTCACCTTCTATGGTAAGAGATGACCCCTCTTGGGTGAGGAACTTCAATGATGGTTTACAATAAACCATTAGGGTGTAGGTAAACATCTTTAGGATAGATTCATTCTTAGAGGGAGTGAATCAGGTTCTCATGACCAAGAATTTTTTTTAAAAAGATCCCACATGATCTGGTAAGTAGCTTCAGGTGATGGTTCAGATGGTAGGAAATGAGGTCGGGATGATTTCCAATAGGGTATTCAGTCCAAGGACTCAAGTAGACCACCTCAGAGTGGATCTTAGAACCTTTTCTTCTAGTGTGGACAACCAGGTCATGCTCAGACCCAGTTTTATTGGACTCCAATGGAGTTTCGGGCATGTGGGTAGGTCGGTCATCTTGAGAGGTTTAGTATCCAGCCTTCTTAGATAGACGAAAGAAAAGGATCTAGGTAGAAACAAGTTTCAGAGATAGGTTCAGGATTGGTATCGGGTGACAGTAGCTGAGGATCAACTGATGTGGAGGATGTAGTAGAGAAATTGGGACCCATAATTGGGGTTAGTGGCTGGTGGTTGTAGTAGAACTGTAGGGAGGCATGGATTCATGAAGTTATATGTCAGGCCATGTGCATGTCATAAAGCTTCCAGGGGCTGAGCGGGCATGTGATCTGATAACGATCAGACTTATGCGGTAGGTGTGGCTATGGTTCTTTTTTTTTTGTCATGGCCTATTGTGGCATTTCCATTTTTAGTGCATGAGGTGAACATGATGTATATGGACAGACCAGATGCTGGTCAGTATGTTGGAACCATCTTAGGTGTGTGATTATATATATATATGAGGTGCTTAGCATCAGGAGTATTGTTGGATTCGAGTTTTGAGGTGCTTAGGCATTGGGAGAGTTACTTGATGTGCCTTGGGCATCAGGTCATTGAGAATGTGTGTTTGACTGAGGTGTGAGGAATCGAGTTTGTTTTAATCATCAATGGGATGCAAGACCACGTTGTGCCATAGGTTACATGGGCTCAAGGAGGGCACCAATATAGTGCGAGATGTGATTAGTTGTTGAGAGAGACATGTGAGCATCTGATTAGCTACGGAAGTGACAATGCATCATGTGAGGACCATGGTTCTGGAAATAAGTCAATGAACCTTTGATTGATTTGAGTTTTGGGTTAGAATAGACAAAGTTAAAAAATTCCAAAGGCGGGGATCCCACCTTGAGGACTTTGTCCTGAACCCTTTAGACTGGGGTAGTCTAGGTAAAATTCTAAAGGGATGGGTATGCTTGGTACCATATCTGAGTTTCGTTTTATAGCTTAGGGATGATCTATGATAAGGTGGGAAGATTATAACATCCTAGGTTCTTGAGTTGGGTTGAAAACCACTCTTGATTTAAAATTTTCAATTAGTGGCTATGATATTTTTTATTTTCATGATAATAACTCAATTCTGAGAGTTCCTTTGGCTTTATATGATGGTTTTGGGTTAGTATAGGGTTTTAGAGAGTTCCCCGAGTGTTTTTATTTGGATTTGGGATTGTCTGAGGCCAAATGGCCTACTTTGAAGTTATAGGTTAGGGTGCACAGTTTAGGGGAAATTGTGAGGCCCCTTTTAGGAAACTGTGCATCACTTTTTGATCTGGAGCACGTTTTTTGTAAACTGGGAATGGTTGGTACACAAAAATGTGATCACCTTTATAGTTTTGATATAGGGTTACCGCATAGTTTGGGAATGGTTTGAAAAACATGTGGGTAACTCGTGTAGTCCTAGATCCTTAGGAAATAGCCAATACATGGTTTCTACATGGTTTGGAAAACTGTGTGGGTAAACCGTGAAGCCTGTGCTGGGTGAATTTTCTTAATTTTTCATTTTCATTTATTTTTTTTATTTTATTTTTTTCTCTTCTTTCATTCCTTATTCTCCTCTTGGCTCGCACATATAAAGGGTGTAAATCCCCAGCCATAAACATTACATAATCTTGAATTATGTTAATAATTTACATTAAGGATATTTTCAGGTTTATATCATTAGATAATTTGGTCATACCTTATACATAACAACTTGAATATTACATATAGACACTTCTCAGTATCCATTTTTTCATAAAATAAAATCTCTTAAATGAAAAGAAACATTTTTAGTTCCATGTTTTAAACAGAATAACTTTTCCTTGATCCCATCCTTGACCCTATTCCACTTTTAGTCCCATGAAAAACATTTCAAAAACTTGGGATGAGCACAAAAAGCTTATTAAGGGATACACAAATAAGGAAAACTGTTAGTTTTTTAAAACAACATGTAAACCATGAATACATTTTCATAAGTAATAATTTTCACCTTTATGAAGTAATAAATACTCTTCACTAAATAAAGTATCATTTATTAGCCTTTTGTAACCAAAATATTACCATAAAACCCATATAAAACACACATAACATATAAAAGGTAAACTTGGGAAATAATCATACTTAAATGAAATAACCATGCAGTCGACATCCACAAATAATTATTACAAATGGAATATCCATACATTTGACTTCCATACCCAATGCATCAGAGGTTATAACATAACCATTCATCCTTGGTTTATCATGAATTCACCCATCATTTGGTTTATCACTTAACCACCTATAAAATTTCCACGTACCATTATATAATTATCATATATAAAAGATTGAAAATATCAACATTTCATTCATAAAATTTCATTTTCAATCACAAGAAATAATTCCAAGATATTGAAATAGTAAATCCATTTTTAAAACCATTTTCAATACAAAAATATGTAAAAATGGTATATGGTATTTATTTTCCATTTAAAAATATCACATCTTGTTAAGGAAGCCAAATATAAAATAATTCTTTCGGCGGTAGAAAGGTCGTTGTCACCACATACATTAAAAAAAATTACCTTTGTCATTTAGTAAAACAAAATATAGAAAAATATTTCCTTTGAATGAAATTAAATGTCAAATGGGTTTATACACCATATAAAATAAAGTTGTGTATAAATCAAATTATGCCTCAAAGAAAGGTGATTGAGACAAAGTCCCTTACCTTGTGTCTGACTTGACTCGTTCGTTATTTAATTTACTGAATAATAAACATAAGTTAAATTATAATTGCTTCAGAACCTTTTTCAAGTTTATTATTCCTTTTATATCACTTATTACCTTGCAATAATAATTAGTTAATTATTTGAGTTCATATCAGACATTTGGTCGATGTTCAGAACTTGATTAAAAAAATGAACTTGTTATAATTATAAATTATCCATGTTGTCAAAATTTTATTCTCTCTTGAATGATATTCATGAGTTAGATATCAAATATATCATATATATCCTGTATATATGTATTCAAAATAGTCCTAATAAATGAAATGCACCATTAATGGAGATGGTAATCCATATATACATATGAATGATACTTTCATTTCTTTTTCATATTTAAAGGAATGAAAAATAAATGATACATAGGTATTTGATAATTCTAGTACAATATCTATGTTATATATGTCACAAAAGTTCATTAATTACTTTTTTATACATTCCATTTATAGCATGAACGAATTGTTATTATTTTGATATTGGTTGTTTGAAGTGATGGCCCCATTCTCCCATAGAGCGCACCCTCGAGTGGGCTTTGCTTCCACCTAGGGTTTCCTCGTGACGACGCGAATCTTCTAGTCCATTCCATTTTTCTCTATTCTTTTGATATATCCATATTTCATGAATATACTTTCATCCTAGATTTCATTATTTCATCTTTCATGGTGTTTCTGTAAAAGGTGGTTCACTGTGGAAGCCTCATTCCACTTCAGCATGCTCTGATCTTGTGTTCCATTCCGCCTCTCCATGTCAGATCTGGAGCGATGGTTTATCCTGGTTTTGGGATTTTTGGCTTGACGATCAATGGTTTTTAGGTGCACTTCAGAGTTGGCACATTCTTTTATTTTTTTACGATTTCAGTCTCGTTGGGATGTAATAATTCGGAGCCCTCGTCCGTTCAAACCTCTACCCAAACTTCACATCCGTCGGCTTCTATCCTAGTCAGATCTAGAGCAGTGGCTTCTCATAGGTTTTGGGAGGTGAGTTTTGATGGAAAAAAGATCCCCTCGCGTGATTTGCTTTGATTTTATTCTCTCTTGACATTCATTTTTTTGCATCATCAATTGTTTATTTCATTCCTTTTAGTTTTATTCTTTAAGTCATTGTAATGGTTTGGTGCCTTTTTATATGGAGGGATTTTTGTTCAGTGTTGAACCCGTTTTGTGTTTATGGAGTGGATTTGATGCTATGAAGGCCTTAGTAGATCTCTGACATGTGGTGTTTGGATGGTGGTGATGACGATGTCACGATTACAGTGGTGATTTTCAATGTTTTTTAGTTTTTTTAGAGACAGTGATGGTGCTTTATGATTGCTTCGTCAAACATGGTCTGGTTCGACAGAGTTGAAGAAGATTGTTCAATTCGATTACTAGTGTGGTTGTTTGTGGCCACTAATGTGATTAGGAAGCAGATGTGATTTTTGAAGGAGACCTATTGATGGTGACTACAGTGTGATGGACGATGGTCTTCATGTTTCTAATAGTGGAGACTCATGGCTCAGAACTTGTGGCCCGAGGTGATTGGTTATGTGGGTTCAAATTTCAATATCATTTTCATTTGGTTTGGAGGTGGGTGTTTTAAATTTCATAATTTGGGGTGTTTTGTTTTGGATTTCTGGAATGTGTAGTTTCCACTTATCCTAAAAGTGGTTTTTTAGAAAATTCAAAAAATGGATTGGATTGGTATAACATGAACGAGTCATATAACTTTTAGGGGGCGGTAGTCCGCACTTCCTCAAATGAAACTATCGTATTTATACAACCTGAAAAGCATAAAGGTATATTCTAAATTAGAATTAAAGTAGAATAGAGATAAAATAAATATCATAAATAGCATAAATATCATATATAATTATAGTTCAATCATAATGGCCACCATAATAGGTGGTAGGAGAATATTGAACAATCATCGTTTCGTGAGGCAGCAACTTTCCATCCACAGAAATAGTATGTTCATATCAATTAGAGGGAGGTGTGTGTAAGTGTAGCTGAAATACATCTCATAATAAAAAACTATTGTATTTAGGATACTATTTTTTTTATGTAAACAACTAATAAGAAGAGAATATAGAGTAGAGAAGGAAAAATAATGGAAAGGAACTTGAGAGAAGATGTTACCTCAAATCGGGTAACTTCTTTTGATTTGAGCCAAATGGATTTTTTTAATTTTCTTCTTACTAGGGAAAGGATTCTAGAAGGATGGTAGGGATTTTGGGAGCTTATTTGGGTAGAGTTTGGACGACCCAAGGGGGATTTATAGGTGTAAGAAAGGGTTAGAGGTGGTGTCCTTTTATAAGAGGGAGAAGGGGCATTTTAAGAAAGTTTGAAAGTATTATTTTATTATTAATTGATTTTTGAATTCTAATAACACCAAAGTGATATATTTAGAATATCAGATGAGGATGGGTCATAATCCTCCCATCCAATGTATTTTATACAAGTTTAGATCACAAAATTAACCTTATCATTTAGATTTAACCCTTAGTTAAATAATCTTACTATTACCATGTCTTCTTGTATATTCATACTATATAGTTAATATAGTTACCATAAAATGATAATGGAACCTCAAGAAGTTCATTAATGACATTAAAACATTATATAAGTAAATTTTATGAATATTAGATTTTTAGGACTATTATATCATTTAATAAAATATTATTTGTTTTAAAAATTCATTTATGTAAATTTTCATACTACTAATATCATGACTTTTTATAAATCCATAACAACTTGATTATTTAGAAAAAACTTCCTAAATTAAAATATAACAAGTCACAATCATCCCTAAAATTTTTGGATGGAATAATAAGTTTAAAAATAAATTTATTTTAATATTTATTATCTCATTTATTTAAAACATTCATTAATAAGGTAATCACTACATCACCATTATGTCATAAATAAATTTATTTATTTGATGTCTATAAATTATAAATAAAATAACATAATTTAGGAAATTTTTTATCTTTATAATGGCTATTTATATTCAAATATATCACTTATATAACACCATATAAAAACTGTTTCAGTAAAAGATAATGTTTATGTTTTATTTTCCTAAACATTAAATTAAAAGTAATTAAATGTCATTTTCACACACAAGTGGCTCCATGGGGTCCTAAAATAGACCCAAGGATTTCCATGGTCAGAAATATCTCATCCAATAGGGTTAGTAAATGTGTTAGGGTAATTTAATATTATTATAATATTACATTTTACCCTTATTTACCAGATTTACCCTTTAACCATGGTAAATAAAATATTTACTAAAGTTACTATTCATAAGGTCTAAATTTTTTTTTATCTATTTACACAATTTTAGACCTCCTGATTCTAAATAAAAAATCCATTTTTCCAAATTCAAAACAGAAAATTTTCAGAAATTAATTTAAAATTAATTCTCGTTGTCAAAACCAAAAAGCGTGTTTTTAAGAAGTAAAAACTACCAAAAGATTGACATGCATTTATGTCATATTTCAAAGTAAAATTAATTAAAATGACTAAAATTGGATTAAAAGATAAAAATATAATCTAAATAAACTTTAAAACAAATTAAAAGTAAAATATAACTATATAAATAAATTATATTAAAATCTATTTTTGAATTAAAATGCACAATTTTCACTATTCATTAAAAAATGAACTTTAGTAGAAAAATACCAAAATTTCATCCAAAGTAAATTTCGATGTTTCTTTTCTAAATAAGAAGTTTATTTTGTAAAAAAAACATATAAAGGTGTCAAAAACTATATTTTAAAATGGTTCTTCATCAAAAGGAGGTAAAAATACATTTTTATAAAAATAATTCATTTATACAAAAAATGAATTTATTATTATATCATATTTAGAAAACCTATAAGATGAATTTATAATACTACATTTAATATATATCATATATTTTTTATTAAATAAAAATCCATAAATAGTGATATGAAAACATAATTATTCTTATTTAAATTGTTTTTCATAAAAAAACATTCATTATATTCAATAGGTTTTTATTTCCATTTATAATAAATTTTGTAATCAATGAATCATAATTTAAACATGTGTAAACCATATTTCCAAATTCAGTTGATACTATTCATTCCTACCATTCCAATGACTAGGCGTTAACTACCATTTTAAATAATAATAATATTATTGTATCATTTTAATCATAACTCAATGTTGTGTGCAACGTAAGATTTCAGAGAAATCCACTATTGCATGTTGAGTATTCTATCATAAAAAGAATCCCCTTTAACATAAAATTAATATATTATTCATAAGTTTTAATAGAAATAAAAAGTATTATTCTATAAATACCAGGTCCATTACAGAGGGTTCTCCATCTTTTCCCCCTTCCACCTCCATTGATCCATCTCCTCCACCATTCATTCAATTTTAGATCTTTTTGAATATATAGATATACCTCGGAAAGGCTAACCTCATGAACCCTTCCCTTCGTCTTGGATTACGCCTCACAAACCACTGTTTACATCCTAGAGAATTTCATGGATTTTTAAGGAAACTTATATCTACATCGATCCGCTTTGAATTAGAGCTCGATATAGGATGTTCCTATATCTACGAGTCTAAGGTAGGTGATTCATACCTTAATTTGTGTTTTTGTGGACTTTTAGGGGCACAGATCAAAGCAAATTTTTTGGATATTTTGATTAGGAACCTAATATACCTCATGCTTCATATCAAAATGATTGTTTGACCTGTGGGATACTATTGGGCATGCCCAATGCCTATTTCTCTTGAGTAGGTATAAGTTAGAGGTCACTGATCCTTTGGGTATTTTGGTTAGGGTGACAAATTTTTCTAAATTGAATTGTTTTGTTTTAAATTAATTCATTTAAATTGTTATATCATGGTTAAATGAATTAATGGAATTCAAGATCTCCTTGCTGATATGTTGTAATTGTTAGATTGTGCAATTCAATCTGTTAAATTGAATTGCGTGCTTAAAATGTTTTAAATTGATTTATATATATTCTTTGCTTGAGATTTCATATGTTGAGACACATTGGGTTGTGATGGGATCGACTCAAGGTTGGGATGGCATGGCCATTAGTATTTAGTGATTTTGATCACTGATTGAGTTTGGCCTGAATTTTCTTGAGTGGTTTTGACCACAGTATTGGGAATTGTGGACGTCAGATTGAGGAAGAGAGGTCTTCAGGTTGGTCAGGGTGCATGATAATGGGATGTAATGGCCATCATATTTTAGCAACATGGTTTCAAGGGAACAAGGTGATTATTGGTTTGGATTAGATTCATCTTTTTGTGATTGTCGCTCACCCGTGAAGGCTAAATCACCTATTAAGTTATGTTCACATAAGAGGACTTCGTTGATGATGTGGTTTTGACCACTTGTGTGGGTAAAGACCCTGAAAGTTGCAGATAAGGTATTATTGGTTTGGGGGTTCTTTTCGTAGAAATTCATGTGTAAGGTGAGGAGACTTCAGTTGATAAAGATAAGGATATCAGTTTCGGGGATGAGGCTCACCGTGATTGAGGTAGTTGGTCTGGATTTTCAGTTTAGGATAAACATCATTATTCCTCCAGTTTTCATGCGATGGGCTGACGTGAGATTTCAAGTAGGGGTTCATGGGACCAGAATACTGTTACATGGGTGAGCCTTTGGGACGTTGGGACTATGTGAGACATGAGTTTTAAGGAGGCATGTTGTTCCAGGTTACATGATTTTGAGGTGGAACCTGAGGGTTCACCTAGACTATGCTACATTAAGGGTACCTTGGGACTCAGACCAAGGAACCTCTCGAATTCTGAGATTCCATTCCTGGATGAAGTAGGTGACACTTCTTGGTGGTTGTTGAGAACTAGAGGGGTTGTTTTGTTTATTTTTCACTTTATTCCACTACTTATTTAATTATGTTTCATGAATGATTATATAAATATGCTTGGTACACACTATTGGATGGTATCCTATATAGATTCGTCTCACACCCTACATGGGTCCTTCAGGACACATGTAGACTTTATGAATTTACATTAAGGTAAAGGAACAGCCTCCAGATCTAGATCTTAGTAGATGATTGCATAGAGTTGGAATGGAACTTGAGGCTGTGCATAGCTGGGGTTTCTGTTTAGTTTCTTGTCTATTTCAGCATGCTATTTTGTGTATAGTATGTAGATACAATGGTAATCCATGGGCTCCATTTTTTACTTGACATGTATGACCTGTTATGAAATGCATGCCTTTCTTGATTATTTAGTAGTGGCTACTAGTGATTGCTGGAATGTTTTCTTGTTTATTTAACTTACACTACTTTTTCAGTTTATTTATTACTTCTACTATTTATTCCTATCATTGTGATTCCAACTTTTGTGGTTCTGGTTCATGTCTTCTAGGTCTTATTTCTGCTCCATGTTACATTATTATACTCAGACCAGTGTATTATCTATCCCTAGAGGGTATATTCTTCCCAACTGGTTAAATTATACCCTCACTGTTATTCGTTAGCTATTGTCATTCACTAGGGCGCGCCTAAGGCTAGTGGAACTCAGTCCGATATCACTGTTTGGGTGGCTGTTCAGGCCGAGGATGCTACATAATACACTACAATGGAATTATTGAATTTTACTACAATGATTGAGAGTCACAAAAAAATATATATAAATTTTATATAAAAATTGATTTAATAACAATTAGAAAATTTTCATATTCATTCTCTATATTTTAACACAACAATATGGGTATTTGAAAATGCGATGGATATTGAAATAATTTACAAAACCAAATAGATAGTATAAAATAAAATAATAAAATACAATAAAAATATCATTCAAATCAACATATAAATCTAATTTTTAATTAATATATTTATTTAAAACTAAAAAAACACAAATTTCATATTAAATATAATAGAATCATATACCCAAACGATAATAAAAAATATATGTTCTTTAAGAAAAGTTATAAAAATTATATTTTATCTGTAATAAATTTATATTAAATACAAAAAAATTAAATACACTATTTTTAGTATAAACTAATCATTTATAGTATTAAATAATAGATATTCTAAATTTATAAAATAAATAAATTAAAAAAATTAAGTAAAATATTCTAAAAAACACATATTATAATTATATTTTGGTAATAATATAATACATTTTAAAATTAAAGAACATATAATGTAACAAAACCGACAATTATATAATATATTATTTTCATATTTTTTACTATTCTAGAGTTATGAAGTTATATTAATTATAAATATATTAAGTAATACTTAATATAAAAAAGGACAAGGTTTTATTAAACTCATTTCATATAATATTTCATTTGAAAGATGAATTTTAAAATTATAGAAATTTAATATGAAAAAATAAATTTGATTTTTTAATTTATCATTCCAAAATAATCATAGAATGTTTTTTTTATATTATAAAAATATTGATTTTTCAATGAATAGTGAAAAAATTGATTTTTAATGAAAATTGAATTTTATTATACAATAATTACAAGGTAAAATTATGTTTTTTATTATTTTAAAATTTTAGTTAGTTAATTTTGATTTAAAATATTAAAATTATGGTATTTAAAATGGATTTAATACGAGAATGTAGAATACATTTCATATTTTAAAAGTGTATTTTTTCGAAAAATGTTTTTTTGTTTTGTTTTGATCGTTTAATTTTAAATTAAACTCTAAGAAATATATATTTTTAAATTAAAAAAGGATTAATTATTTTTAATTAGGGGGTCTAAATTTAGTAAGCATGTCCTTTTTTTAAACAATATGAATAGTAACCTTTGCAATTTTTATTACCATGATAAACAGTAAATTGTATAATTTAGGATAAAAATAAAATGATAAGAACAATTAAATAACCCAAAACATATCTAAATCTTATTGTATGAGTATATATATTCAATAATAATCCAATTTTTTTAATTTATAACCTTTTGGGGCGACATGCAAGTGATTATGTTCTTTACAATATTTTATTTAATAAGAAATCAAACATGACCCACTCTTGTTTTTAATAAGTGTAATATTTATAATACGATGTTATCAAGAGCATATGCTCGACTAAAAGTATTATTTTTAAATATAAAATAATTATCTTCATAATTTGATTTTATTTTTAAATTTTAGTGATGATATAATTAACTTAGATAATTACACAACACTAATGTAGTAATTATTCAATAAATAGAAAAATCAAATAAATGATATTAAAATATTATAATAAATATGATTTAAGATAATTAATATAATAAAAGAATTTTAGAAACTATTTTGACATTTTAGAGATGTTATAATATAATCAGTTTTAATTATAAGTGTTATCTTGATATTATTTTTGTCAAAGTAGTGAATTGTTCAAAAAACTAACATAATGTATATTTTATAGAAAATACTTTTTCATTAAATGATATAAAATTCAAAAAATTATTTAATTTGACCGAGTTATTAGGATAAGGTTTAAAATTTCATACATAGTCTATTAATGGGTCTTTTTTCAATTTATTATAACTATATTGATCTTCAAAGAGTAAAAATTCATGTTTTAACACTAAGAGTTAAAGGGTTTGAATATGGGTTATAAAAAAAATATAAGGCTATAAATATAGTAAAAATACTTATAATTTATGTTGGATGAGATTATTTATACCCCTAATCATCTTAAACTCTAAATAACTCAAATTTTATCCATTTTAATTCTAAAATTAATTTTTACTAATTCAATGGTTTGAGAAATTCCAACAGTTCGCCTATGATCTCTTATAAAAGGGCACATCTTATTTTCATTTTTTCACACATCAAAAACCTATTATTTTTAGGAAATAAATACCTAAATACCATTATATAATTCCTCAAAACATTATATAGGTATTTTTTGGGATAGAATACCAATCTTAGAAGTTGTAAGTTATTATGAAAAGGAGTCTTTCCAAAGAAGAGGTATAGTTTTTAACTGCATGTTTTAGTATTTTTTCTTCTTCCACCTCCTTAAAATCTTTTAAAATCATTATATAATCGTAAAAATAGTATCATACTTATACATATATGTTATTTTTTTTAATATAATAACATATATACATCTCCCCTCCCATCAAATTGTAGATGAAAACATCATTCTTATATATGGCGGACTACCGCCTCGCGAATCGATATGATTCATTTCCCATTAACATATATAAAAACAAGTTATAAAGAGGGAATTAATATTTATATATGATATTTATTAGATATATATAATTAATAAAATAAAATATATCATTTATATTAAAACCTTTATATGCACAGAAAAACGATAATGTCTTTCGCACCAACAGGTGGACTGCCACCTCCAGGAAGTGATTTGATTTGTTTTTCTTCACCACATCACATAGATGATATATATAAGTATATTTTAATAATTAATATTAAATTTATGATCTTATTATGATTATATAAAGATAAAATAGTACTTATATTCTTTTCATAATGATCATTGAAAAATGGAAACCTTACTCATGGACATGTATGACTTACGGTCTCTAGTATTTTAACATTTCGTTTTTCCTGACCATGTTAAATGGTTAGATTTAAAATTATAATTTAGGTAAAAAATTATAATAATATCTTGATTATTATTATGGATATGGTTTATTAATGACCACTTATACCATAGTCAACATACTTATGCATTTTTGGACTTATGAACTGAATATCGTCAAAATATCCCACGTGAACTTAAACAATTAATTAATTGTTATAAAATTGTAATAAGTGATATAAAATGATTAATAAAATTGAAAAATGGTTTTAAAAATGTATAAAATTAAAAAATTATTATTATTCAGGAAGATTAAAAATATACACAATGAATCAGACTCAAGATAAGGTACTTTTTTTTAAATATTATCTTTTTAAAACTTCCTTTAAAAAACTCTTTTTCGTTCATGTCCATGTTTTTTAAAAATGTTATATTTTTTTAATATTATATTATGATTATTTAAATTCATTTTTACTATTTTTAATTTTTAAAAAATGGGTTTAAAGGAATCTTTTTTTAATTTCTAAATGTGGTACTTTGTAACTTTTATAAAAAATACCGAAGGAATTATTTTTTAACTTATACAGAAGGATCACCTTTTACCCCATAATAATACTTTAATTAATTAGAGTATAACTTATAATATTCCATGATTATTTTTTATGAAAATTGTTTTTTATAATGTGCATAGTTTTTCAATTATAAAAGTTCATTTTCAAAAGAAAATGGAATTTTTATATCCAAATAAGTTTTTATTTAAAAGAATTTTTAAATGGGTTTTATCATGACAAGATTCAAGAATGAATTTTTTTATTCATTATATGGTAATTTAGAATTATATGAAAATTATTTGACCCAAATAAAAGTTATTCAAAGGTTTTATCCCCATTATGGCCACAAGTGAGCCCGATACATATTATACAATGGTTGAGCCCCATTTTAGCTCACTAGTGAGCCCGATATAGCTTATATGAAAGGTTGAGTTCCATTATAGATCATGAAATTAGGTGATCTAGATATAGAATATATGAAGGTTGTTCCCTGTTATAACTATTCAATGCATTGGGTTATGATTATGTTATTCATATAACTTTGAGGGTAAAGGTAACATTTACATAGGTTTTCATGTTTCTCACTGGTCTAATGGGTTTCCTTATTTTTTGGTCACATACTAAGATTATTGTGATCATCCCAAATTTTCAAAATTTTTCCCATTATATTTAAGGAATATTAGGGACAAGGATGTGGTCCAGATGAAAATTTTAATGATTTATCATGAAAAGAAACTATCTTTTATATATAAAAGTTTTTTGGTGGTGTAAATGGATATTGAGTATAACTATCCACTTTTAATGCATGGGTTTACTATGTAATAGTTTTTCCAAATTCTCTAAATATATAAACTAAAATTATATTTTGGATTTTATAAAAGTGAATTATATATCAAAGAAACTAAAATTTATAATGTATAAATTTGCTTCCTTATAATTGGTATTAAAATACAGTTTTAATAACTCTTGAGATTAAGATGCTTTCAGGTGTGGTAATATAAAGAGTTATGAATACCATCATGGGTTTAAAATTTTATGGTTGATATTATGTTCATAGTATTATAAAACCCTTTTGAGGTTTTAAGTGATAGATTACTTAAATGATTAGGATTATTTTGAGATACATTTATGGTCATACAAACCTTAGGGCTAGTATAGGTTTTTTAAAAAATGTTAATTGAAGAATGATTAAATTCATTTTGGTGGAAATATGTTTAATGGTATTGGTATAATTAATGATTTACACGAAATTTTATTTTGAGGTAGTTATGGGTTATTTTATTTTTTGGATAAAAAATGAAAGGGATGAGATAACCTTTAAGGTTTAAACATTTATTAAATATTAAATATATTACGGTTATTTTTGAGGTTGTTTCTCTTATTTCTATAATTTTATAAGGATTATATTAATATATTTTTATAGAAATGAAAACCCACAATATGGATGAAAACCCATCCTATCTGGAAGGGTCATGAGGATTGAACCCACAAATGAAGGGTGACAAGGGTGCATCGCCTACCACTGGCCTACGCGATGTCCTAGTTAGTATGATTTTTTTTCTTTTTTCAAATAATATAAAAGATAAAGGTTACATTAATTGTGGGAAAATGTTTTCAATCAAATAGATAACCATTCAATTGGGAAATTATTTGGTGATTAATTTATTAATGTTATGTCGGAATATTTTCACTATTTGGGGAAACCTATATGATTAAGGTAAACATAATACCATGAGATTTTATTTGAGGAATAAAGGATAAATTATATTTTGTAAGCATATTTGATTTTATTTTAGCATTATGATTATTTATTCTATTTCGGAAAATTATTACCATATATTGGAGATCATGTGATTAGGACAATTATAATTTTAGTATTAGAATATAGGAGTAATTGATGTTATTTTTAGATATAAATATTAAATTTATCTTTTAAGATTATTTTAAAAAATAATTTTTATTTTTTGATTTCAATATTAGTCTAGAATATTTCTGATGAAGTTTAAGGATATTTATTTTTTTAATTGTATATAGGGAATTTTTGGAATTATTATTGAATTTTAGAGATAAAATTTGTTTTTCTTCATTTGAATGTGTATTAATTTAGGGAAATTATATTATTATTTACTAACAATTTTCAATTTGGCAAATTCCTAAATATGTGAGTACTATATTTTCATCATATTTTTGATTTTCTGATCCTAATAAGTTTATTCTAGTGCTTTATGCATAAAAAATTGATTTTGAATAGTCATCATTTTAAGAAAAAGATATGTTTGTGGTGGAAATTTATTAAAGAATCAAATTATTCTTGTTAATTATCTACATATCATTACATTTGGTGTTTGTTTTTTTCTTTTATATCATTTTCACTTCACATTAATCTTTTACTACATGTAAAACTAGTATTTATTACTCTATATGACCATAGAGCATCCATTTTCCCTCTTATTAAGTTACAGTATTATCAATCCTTTTTACGATGTGGGTTTTTCCAAAAGGTATTTTTGAAAATTCAAGCCCTGGTTACCGATACAAAGTTCAAAATTGTGAGGTTAAAATTTATAAAAGGGGGTAGAATGTTATAACTGTAGTAATGATAGAATATATTATTTTAATATTTATTATTATTAATGAATTATGTAGTTTTAGTCATTATAAATATGTTAAGTAATTCTTATAATCAAGCAGAAAATAGTTTTATTAAGCTCATTTATTATTATATTTTATTTAAATTTTTAATTTTTAATTTAAATAATTTTAATTTGAGAACATTAATTTCAATTTTGAATTCATCATGTTAAAAAATCTTATAATTAATTTTTGGAACTTCCTAAAAAAATGATTTTTCAATTAATAGTGAAAAATAAAGATTTTTATGAAAAGATGTATTTTATTATATATAATTTACACGATAAAATTATATTTTGGTTTTTATAAATTTTAATTATTTATTCTTGATTTAAAATAATTTTATTATTATTTATAAAATTAATTTTATAAATTAATTTTTTAATTTATTATAAATACATTTTATTTTTTAAAAGAAAATTTTCCAAAAAAAACTGTTTTTCATTGTGGTTTTCCAATTTAATTTTAAATTAAATTATAAAACTTATGTGTTTTTTATTTTTATAAATTTATTCAATATTTGAAATCATTGGGTTCAAATTTAGTAAATAGTGTCATTTTAATTTTTTGGACAATATGGATAGTAACCTTTGTAATTTTTATAACCACAATTAAGGGTAAATTAGTTAATTTTGGTTAAAAATAAAATGATAAAAAAATTTAAATGACCTAAAATGTACTTAATTTTTTTATGAGTTTATATTAACCATAATCATACATGTGTCAGATCTATGACCTTTTGGGGCCACTTGGATGAGATTTCAACCTTAATAGTATTTTAGTTAATGAAAACTCAAATATATAAAACTTGTGTTTTTAATAAGTGTAATATTTCAAATATGGTGTTATTTAGAGGATATTTTTGACTGTAAATATTATTTTTAAAGATATAGGATTTATCTAAATCATGGGTTTTTATTTTTTTATTTTTAGTGATGAAATAATTACATTAAATTAAATTCTTACACAACGCTGATGCAATAATAATTCAATTAAGGTTAAAATCAGATAAATAATATTAAAAGTATTAAAATAAATATAATTTAAGATAATTAATGTAATCCAAAAAATTTATAGATGAACCTAACATGATTTAGATTTTTTAAAATAATTGGTTCAAATTATAACTGTTATCTTGATATTATTAAAGTCAAAGTAGTGAATTGTTATAAAAGTTGTCATAAAGAATATTTTATTATAAATAATATTTTACTAAATAATATATAAATAAAAAAATCATAAATTCATCTAATATGTTATGATGAGATTTAAAATACAAAATATTTTCAATTTATGGTTTTTTTCATTTTATAGTAACTATATTGAATATCAAAGATTAAAAATCCATACTATCACACTAAGAGTTAAATTAGTAGAATATGTGTTAAAACCAAAAGATAAGGGTAGAACTATAGTAATTTTTTTTATAATTTTTTAGGATGGTATTATACCCATAATAATATTATATTTTAAATAAATAACTTTGGATCCATTTTTACCTGAATATTATTTTTCATTAATTTAATATTTTGATAACTGTCAAGAGTGCCCCTCCCCTATCTTATAAAAGGGAACCTCTT
Source organism: Viscum album (assembly GCA_963277665.1). Taxonomy (NCBI): domain Eukaryota; kingdom Viridiplantae; phylum Streptophyta; class Magnoliopsida; order Santalales; family Viscaceae; genus Viscum; species Viscum album. Next base: position 69,105,574 of record OY728156.1, on the reverse strand, counting down.
CTTATCATTTCATCAGGAATAGAAAACCAACTTGGTTCAGATAATACTATAAAAATTACAATACTATAATTTCTGCCCAAAATTTAGAGTTTTTTTGGTATAATACTAATCTTAGAAGTCATAAGGTGCTAAGAAAAGAAGGCTTTCCAAAGAAGAGGAATAGTTTTCAACTGCATGTTTTAGTTTGGTTTCTTCTTCCACATCATTAAAATATTATTAAACCATTATAGAATAAAAAAAATTATCACCCATATAATAAGATTTTATTATTTTAATATAATAACATATATCTGTATCCTCTACCATCAAATGGGAAATGAAATCATTATTCGTGTGTATGGATGACTACCACCTCACGAACCAATGCAATTAATTTAACATCACCATATCTAAAGATTTTTTATAATTATGGAATTAAAATTTATATGATATATTAATAACATAATAATCATTATTAAAATAAAGTATATTGTTTACAATATTATCATTATATTCCCATAAGAATGATAACATTGTTCGTGCGTACATGTGGACTACCACCTTCACAAAGCGATCTGATTCTTTTTTTCATCACCACATCACATGAATGATATATATATATATATGTATATTTTAAGAAGTAATATAAAATTTATGATATTATTATTATGGAATGATAAATTAATACTTACCTTCTTTCCATCATGAACATTGAAAGATGGAAAAATTACTCATGAGTACGTACAACCCACTGTCTCTATGATGATAATGTAGATCATTTTTAACCATATTTAATGGTTAGATTTAAAATGATAATTAATATATAATCATTATAATTATTTCATTATTATTATTATAACTATGGTAGAGGAATGACCACTATGACAATATTCAATATACCAAAGTCATTTTGGACTTATAAACCAAATATTATCAAAACATCCAACATGAATTGAAATAATTAAGTAATTTTTAAAACATGGTAATAATTTATATAAAAATAGTAATAAACATGAAAAAGGTTCTTAATAAAGTAGAAAATTTACCTATGTTTATAATTCCAAAAGATAAATAACGTACGAAATGAGTTAGACTCAAGGTAAGAGACTTTATATTAAAAATTATCTTGTTAATGTTTCCCATAAAACTGCCTTTTTTCCATGTCCAAGTATTCAAAAATTGTTTTCAAAAATGATTTTACTATTTCCTATGATTGTTTGAATTTTTTTACTATAACACCCCAATATTTCATTGTATGTTTCCCTTTGAATAATACAGTAGCTTGCATTGTATGCAACATGGAGTTTTAACACACCACGACCAATGAAACTAGCCATTCTGAATAGTAATACCCACTTTTTTGAAATTTTATAAATTTTAATTTTCAAAATGGACTTCATTTTTATATTTAGAATATAAAAATTATCTTAGGGTGAATTTTTTTTATTGTTCTAAGAACTTTCAATTTTTGATGACTAGTGAAAAACACTGCGTTATTGTTTAAAAATGACTTTTTATTTAAATAATTAGTTATTTTATTTTATTTTATTTTAGGTAAAAATAGTTACATAATACCTATATATTTCCAATTTAATTCTTGGAATTCATTTTTTGATAAGTTTATATATATAAAATTTTACTGAACTTTTTACCGTCTTTTACCCACCTTCTAGGAGCATTTACAAATTTGCATAAAACTTAATTTTACCACTACTGTGAGTTGAATTTCAAAAATCTGAGAGACACGGTTGATATCAGTAAGTAAAATGTGGTTCAATAAGATGAAAATAATTTTTGGTGAATATTAACTTTTGACTTTTATTTACCACGATTAAAAGTAAATAGGGTAATTAAGGGTAAAAATGATATTATAATTACCCTAAATAATGTCCTAATTCTAATGGAAAAGTGTAATTTGACCAAAAACAACCTTAGCAATAAAATATTATCCTTTTGGTCCACTTTTATTATGTTAGGACATTTATTATTATTTTATTTAAAGAAGAGTTAAAAGTATTAAATTCAATGTTTAATTACTAAACCATTTTTAATATAGGGTTATACATAAGATAAATTCGACTCTAAATATTCATTAAAAATATAAAAATATTTTACACATAATGGTATTTTATTTATAATTTTTAGAAATTAAATAATTTAATTTATATATGACACAACAATGATGCAGTAATTACCTTATTAATAGAATATTAAAATATTTGGTATTATAAATATCCAAATAAATGTAATTTGAGACTTTTTATGAATTACACTAATTTTATAGGTTAATATGACATGTTAGGGCTGATTAAATATTTTTTTTCTTAGTAATCATGCTGTTATGATTTTCACAAAAACCAAATACTAAATAGTGTCAAAATTGACATAATTGAGTTTTTAAAACAAATACTATATTATTAATTGACATAATATTCTAAAAAATCTAGGTTCAGACAAAGGACTTAGATAAAATTATATATATTAATAATGAACCACTTTTGGTTTTCTTGGATTTTTATTGTAAGTTTATTAACCATATAATATAAAAATATCAAAAGACATGGTAAATGTCAAACTATTTAACTAAGTGTTAAATCTAAAAGATAAGGTTAATATGGTGACCTAATCCTATATAAAACCTGTTTTTTGAGAGTTTATAGACCCATAGCCACCTAATCCTCTAAATAAATCATTTTTGTTCCAATGTAAACCAAAAATGATTTTATTATAAAATAATATTTCAAGCTTTTCCTAAAGTGACCCTCACCTCTCTTATAAAAGGGTACTTCCTCTTCTCTTAATTTCACACCTCCAAAGCCTTTTTTCTCAGAAAAACCCTACCAAAATATCCTCCCAACATTCCTCTATTCATCTTATAGGCCTTACTTTGGTCAGAAATCCAACCTAAGGAGCCCTTCTGATCAAATCAAAAGGAAGAACCCGAAGAAGAGGTAAATATTTCATCACCTCTTTCAAGTTCTTTTCTTCTTCCACTTCCTCTTTCTTTGTTGTTTACATTATAAAATAATAACTCTAGTATCTTCTATATAATCTTATGTTATTATAAAAATGGTATAACCATATTTATTATTCTATCCATCATATGAATGACAAAGTCACCATACGTGCGTATGTACGGCTAACCATCTCCATGTCATGGTGTAGTTTGTTATTCAAACACTTGATTATTTGGATGGGTATAATAATGAGTATAACTAATTTAAACAATAAATATAAAGTTTTAATGATTCTGTATATATTATATACCATCCAATTACATACAATTTTACCATCAATATAATGATATTGTCGCTCGTGCGTATGAACGGATTAACGTCTCCACGAATGCGATGAGATTCATTCCCCATCATAATCATTAAAGAATAATTTTAATTTTATGATTAAAAATAATTTTTATGAACATAATATAATTATGTATATGAATCAAATACATCCTATCCATAACAAACATGACTTACGTAACCAAGCATATAAAGGAAAATGAAATAGTTAACACCCGAAACAATGATACTACTAAAATATTATTAACAAATCAATATTATAAGATCATATATGATGTCATATTTATGTATATGATTATTGAATAATTTAATATCAATGTTTTAACTATTATATAGGAGTTTAACATACCATCGACTAAGGAAAAGTAAAAGTTAAGGGTTAATTTCACAATATCTTTATTATCCGAGGTTGTTTTTACGTAACTATCTACTAGGACCTCTTTATCATCCATATCTGTGTTTTCATAAAAATTTAATTCAAAACATATTTACTATTTACTAGACTATGGGTTAATGTCATTTATACCCTTATTTTACCATATATGTTTTGAAAGGAATATTTCCGTTGTTTTCCAAACAAGGCACTTTATGACATTTTTGAAAAACTTAAGGTAAGAATGTCTTTTTTTAACCTATAAGGCGGGTGTGGCTATATTCCACAATTATATAATAATTTAAGATTATCATACAAGATTATAAAAATATTTTCAAAATAAATGTTTTCTTTTATAATTATCTGACTTTTAAATGATTTCAAAATAGAAAGAGGTATTTATTTCAAATAGTTTTCATTTCATCTATGTCAACATCCTTTGATGGATTTTAAACTTGTTTGAAGTTGATTTACTATGATACAAATATTCCATTTTTTATTGATGTTTTTGTGATATGTTTGACTATGGATGTGTTATTTTTATACCATTCATGGTTTATGGATAAAGAATTTACATTTCGTATGCTAGTTTTAATACGAATGTTTATGTTATGTTTAAAAATTTTCATATGAAAAATGCATTGGACTTAGTAAGTGATGGGTGGAATCCGCTATAGCTCCTCAAAGCATCGTTAGGTCTCATGAGACAAACTATTGTCTTGGCACAAGTCCTTGACAAAATCTTATTTGTATTCTTGGAACAAGGCCTTGACTATGTTGTTATGAAGTCTGGAATTATGCATTCCATCATTAGGAAAGCGAGTATTGATATTTCCTGTGATTATTAGACTAGTAGAATATCCATGTGAATATGTAAATGGAATTATTTGATTTTATCTTTACCATATTATGCTAAAGTTTAAGTTTAAAAGGCTTTTGTTTTAGTCTTATACATTGCCTTAAATGTTTATGCTTATTTATGAAAGTTTTCATTATATTGTTATACTTACTGAGCATCTGAGCTCACCCCTTTATATGTTTTATTATTCCCAGGATGTGAAGAAGTAATTTATGGTTGACCTACATGGATAGGATAAGGATATTAGTGTGTTCAAAATAAGACAAAATGTTGTTAATGTTTTTATTTCATGATGTTATGTAAAACTTATGAATGTATATAGTACTTCCAAGGATACTAAACTGATCGGTATTTCAGGACACGATTCCTTATATCATGCCAATGTTATGTAATAATACACCAACTTTGAGTAACTAGGGTTGGGGTGTTACAGTTGGTATCAGATGTAGTTTAGTACAAACCTTGGAAGCTATATTTAGAAAAAATATGATTAGATAACATTACCCCAAGATATTCTTTGAGGATTAGTATAGAAGAACTTCCTAGAATTTTGGTAATGTGGAGATTTTGTGAATTTTCCAAGTAATACATCCCTATATGGATATGAGCAGGTAGAGGCGGCTCTGGCACAAATATACCTAGGAGTAAAACCTAAAAACACCGCTTTGAGCTACACTCGAATGAGAACTGGTGCATGACAACAAGCCTTACTGCACTCTTGGTTATGACTCTCCTAAGGGATATTCTTAGGATAATTCTCATTTTCTTTACAAAAAATTATTAAGGGTTTATGAGTATATACTTCCTTAAAGAAAACATTTTTATGATTATGGATTATATCCATAAACTGTTCAATTTATGTTGACTTTTTTACAAGTTTGGAATTTTGTATTGCGATTCATAAACTAATCTAGTGTATGAAATTGATTAGAAATGGAACCTAGTGGAAGAATGAAACTATATCAATGCACGTAAAATATGTAGGGATTTCCCTCCAAATCAAGATAATTATAGTGGAGCTAGTGAAGCAATTGGTGCTGATCATCTTATCACCATACTAAGACAACTCACTCAGGTTATGAATAATAACCTTACCCGTATGGAGCACCCTGATCTAAAATGTAGAGGATCAATGTTAGACCGCTTTATGAGGCAACAAACACCAATATTTAATTGGAGTACAAATCCATTAGTAGCTGAGCAATGGATAAGTTCTTTAGAGAAAATATTTCATGCTTTGGGGAGTAATGAAAGGGAAAAAGTTATCATGATAGTTTATCGCCTCACGGGAGATGAAAATCAATTGTGATCATTAATCCAAAACCCAAAGGAAGATGAATAAGTATAAAACATGTAATGTAGGGAGTTTAAAGATATTTTATTAGAAAAATACTTTGCTCATGACCATCGAGCAGACATGGAAAGACAATTTCTGAGTCTGGGGAAAAAGGAAAATGAGAATGTCATAAAGTATAAGGATAACTTTAAAAGGTTAACAAGGAATGTAGTAGATTATATAAATAACCCAAGGAATAATATGTATCAATTATTTGATGGGTTAAAAACATTTCTCTATCTAGCATTAGTCTCACAATCCTTCTCATCGTATTAAGATATTGTCTCATTCACTATCAAGATAGAAAAGAAATTCTACAAGTCTTATGACTTTAAAGAAAATCAAGAGAAAAAGAGATATGTTGAAAACTCTAGAAATGTAAATAAGAGAAATAAGGGAAATTTTGAATATCCATCCTAGGTTAAATGTGGGAAGAAACGCCCCGATACTTGCCTGAAGGGAATGGGAGTCAGTTACAAGTGTGGTAAAAAAATCCAACAAGCTCCTGATTGTAAGGGGAAGAAAGAGGCTATAAATGTTGAATGATATAATTTTAGAGAAAAAGGGAATTATTCAAATTAATTTCCTAATCTCCAGGGGAACTTACCTCAGAAAAGGACATGGGCGCAAGGCCAAACTTATGTGATCACTACTGCTGAGGTTGAAGCTTCGAAAGATGTGGTGGCAGGTAATTTAATGGTTTCCTCAAGTTTAGCCAATACATTTTTTTGATTCTATATCATCTCATTGTTTCATATCTTCCTAGTTTTCTAATAAAAATAGATATTTTCAATTTGAATTAACAAGGTAGTTTTCAATCAAAACACCTAAGCGAAGTATCATCACAACAAAGTTTTTTGAATCAGTTCCCATTAGGGCATATAATTGTTCTTTATCTGTTGATCTCATCATCATACCCATGATTTAATTTGATATCATCCTCAGTATGGATTGGATTTCAGACCATGATGTGAAAATTTATTGTAAGAAGAAGGAGGTTACAATTTTCGATGATGATAAGGAGTACCTTATCTTTAGAGTAGAAATGTCACCACCTGATTCTTATCTAGATCCACCCCCAGTAGCTCTACTAAATTAAATTATTAGGGAGGAATATAATGAAATAACTATGGGTGAGGAAAATAATGTTATAATAGAGGACATACCTATTGTGAAAGAATATGCTGATGTGTTTCAAGTGGATTTACCTGAACATCCTCTAGAACGAGAAATTGAGTTTTCCATTGATTTAATTCCTGGTTCAAGGCCCATATCGAAGACCCCTTATAGAATGACCATTATGGAATTAGTAGAACTAAATAAACAAATAGAGGAATTGAGTAATAAGGGATATATTCACCCTAGTGTTTCTCTATGGGGATCCCCTGTTCTTTTTGTTATGAAGAAAGAAGGATCAATGAGGTTGTGGATTGAGTACCTGGAGATCAATGCTATAACAAGAAGAAAAAGTATCCCCTACCTCGCATTTATGATTTATTCGACCAAATTCATAGAGCTCAATATTTTTCAAAGATTGAACTTAGATATGGATATCATTAGTTATGTGTGAAGAAGGAAGACATTCTGAAAAGAGATTTCAAACTAGGTACGAGCATTTTGAGTTTACAGTAATGCCTTTTGGATTGACTAATGCACCCTCTATCTTCATGGATCTAATGAATAGAGTTTTCAAGGAATATCTTAATGAATTTTTAGTGGTATTTATTGATTATTTATTGTTATACTCAAAAATATATGAATATAATGAAAATCACTTGCGCACTATTCTAAAAACCCTTAGAAGAAATGAATTATATGGAAAGTTTAGCAAGTGTGAATTCTGGAATCAAGAGATTTATTTTCTTGGCCATATTGTCTTTAAGGATGGAATCTCTATTGATCCTTCAAAGACCAAGGCAATCTAAGAATGGCCAGAACCGGCGAGTATAACTAAGGTACACAATGTTATTGGTTTATAAGGTTATTGTCAACGTTTCATCCAAAATTTTTCTCGGTTGGCTAACCCATTAACCAGGCTCACACATAATGGGATTAAATTTGTTTGGACAAAAGAGTGTGAATAATGTTTTGAAGAACTAAATGGAAGATTATTTAATTCTCTTATCTTAACTCTACTATTAGTTAATGATGGGTTTGTTATTTATAGTGATGCTTCAAATAAAGGACTTGGTTGTGTCCTTATGTAGAATGATAGAGTTATTACCTATACATCACGATAGCTAAAAATTCTTGAAAAAGACTACCCCACTCATGATCTTGGGTTAGAAACTGTAATCTTTGTTATGAAAATATGGAGACATTATCTCTATGGTAAAAAATGTGAGATTTATACTGATCACAAGAGTTTGAAGTATATTTTCTCACAAAAATAACTCAAAATGAGGAAAATGTGATGGCTTGAACTACTCATGGATTATGATTGAGCTATACAATACCACCTGGGGAAGGAAAATAAGGTGGAAAATTCTTTGAGTAGAAAGTATCATGGAGTTTTGAATAAGATGAGAGTTGAAAAGGATCCTATATACATGGATCTAGTAAAGATGGATATGGGAATAACCATGGAAGGTGAAATATCAATGATTTTTCAAATGGTTTCTAAACCATATTTACTAGAAAAGATAAAAAGTTCTCAAACTGATGATGTGGAATTTCAAAATAAAATTAATGTTGTGAACAATGGGAGATTGATCGACTTCTTATATGATGATGGAATTTAGAAATTTGGGAAGAGACTTTGTGTTCCTAATAAAACTAATCTAAAAAGGGAATTGTTGGATGATTCTCATAGCTCTAATTTCTCTATAAACCCTGGTAGTACTAAGATGTATAGAGATTTGAATGAACATTTTTGGTGGGATAACAAGAAGAGAGAGATTTCTGATTTTGTGTCAAGATGTATGGTTTTCCAACAAGTGAAAGCTAGAAGACAACATCCTAGAGGATTCATGAAACCTCTTACCATATTTGATTGGAAATGGAATGATATTACGATATACTTTGTCATGGAACTAGTACAAAAACCTTTTTTACGTCGGTTTTTTAATAACCGACGTTAAAAGTTATTTTTAACATCGGTTATTAAATAAGACATGTAAAAAATGTTTACTATCTTGTAGAAAATTTCCTAATATTTCATTTGACAGGTCATAGAGCTCAAACAGATTTATAGATCAAAAGTTATGACCATCAGAGGGTTGATATTTTTTTCGAGGAAAGATTGAATGAGCCAACCGTATCTTCATATTAGAAGGAATTTTTGAATCTGTAGGAGGATTTGTAGTTTTATCATGATATAAAGAATCATCCATCATTATAATAAATTAACAATCGTTAAATAGTATATCAATTAAGAAAACTACTCATAGAAAATATAAATCATGGGAAAATAATTACAAATACCTTGATGAGGTCGCGGAAATAAGAAATCGTTGATTCACGTTGAAGATAAAACAAGTTGATTTGGTGGAACAATGATGGTTGAATGAAATCATCATAAAATGGCATGTCAATTAAGAAAACAAATCATAAAAACCATAAACCATGGATGTATGATTAAATATACCTTGACGAGATCGTGGAAATAAGAAATAATTGATTCGCATTCGAGAGAAAAAGAGTCAATTTGGGGGAACAATAATGGTTGAAATAAGTGATAGTAAAATTAGGATGGGTGTATAATGGAAACATATAATTGAGATTCTATGAGAAAACGTAGTATTAAAAATTTTAGGCGGAAATTCAAAATTTCGATGCCGCGATGTAAAAAAATTGAAATTTCACGTTTGCGGGATATTAAAATTTTCATTCACGTCGGTTTTATGATAACTAATGTGAAAAGATATTAAAATTTTCACTTATTTTTCATGTCGGTTATTATAAAACCGACGTGAAAAATCAATCTTCATCACTCTTTCATGTCGGTTATTAAATAACCGACGTAAAAAATGTTTACTATCTTGTAGAAAATTTTCTAAGCTTTCATTTGACAGGTCATGGAGCTCAAATGGATTTACGGATCAAAAGTTATGACCATCAGAAGGTTGATATTTTTTTCGAGGAAAGATTGAATGAGCCAACCGTGGCTTCATATTAGAAGGTATTTTTGAATCCGTAGTAGGATTTGTAGTTTTATCATGATATAAAGAATCATCCATCATTATAATAAATTAACAATCGTTAAATGGTATATCAATTAAGAAAACTACTAATAGAAAATACAAATCATGGGAAAATAATTACAAATACCTTGATGAGGTCGTGGAAATAAGAAATTGTTGATTCACGTTGAAGATAAAACTAGTTGATTTGGTGGAATGATGATGGTTGAATGAAATGGTCGTAAAATGGTATGTCAATTAAGAAAACAAATCATAAAAACCATAAACCATGGATGTATGATTAAATATACCTTTACGAGATCGCAGAAAGAAGAATTAATTGATTCGCGTTCGAGAGAAAAAGAGTCGATTTGGGGGAACAATAATGGTTGAAATAAGTGATCTTAAAATTAGGATGGGTTTATAATGGAAACATATAATTGAGATTCTATGAGAAAATGCAGTATTAAAAATATTAGGCGGCAATTCAAAATTTCGATGCCGCGATGTAAAAAAATTGAAATTTCGCGTTTGCGGGATATTAAAATTTTCATTCACGTCGGTTTTATGATAACGGACGTGAAAAGATATTAAAATTTTCACTTATTTTTCACGCTGGTTATTATAAAACCGACGTGAAAAATCAATCTTCGTCACTCTTTCACGTCAGTTATTAAATAATCGACGTGAAAAATCGATTTTCATGACTTTTTCACGTCGGTTATTTAATAGCTGACGTGAAAAAAGTTTACAAAAATATAGTTCGTTTTCCAAGCTTTAATTTGACAGGTCACGGAGCTCAAACAAAGTTATGTATTAAAAGTTATGGCATTCAGAAGTTGGACATCCTTAAGACATTGTTTAGAGATGATCAAATTCTGAAGGCCATAACTTTTAATCCGTAACTCCGTTTGAGCTCTATGACCTGTCAAATTAAAGCTTGATAAATGTAATACATTTTTGTAAACATTTTCACGTTTGTTATGAAATAACTGACGTGAAAAATACCTTTTAACGTCGGTTATTAAATAACCGACGTGAAAAAGTCATGAAAATCGATTTTCACGTCGTTTATTTAATAACCGACGTGAAAAATAAGTGAAAATTTTAATATATTTTCCTAGAAAAGGATTTTTCACGTCAGTTATTTAATAACCAACGTGGAAAAGTGATGTACATTGATTTTTCACGTCAGTTATATAATAACCGACATAAAAAATTAGATAAAATGGATTTTTAACGTCAGTTCTTATATAACCGACGTGTAAAATCAGCGAAAATGTATTTTTACATCGGTTATATAATAACCGATGTGAAAAATCAATTTTTAGATATTTTCACGTCCTTTCTAAAAAACCGACATGAAAAATGGTGACGTAAAAAAAGGTTTTTGTACTAGTGTGGGACTACCAAAGACTGATAGAATAAATGATGCAATCTGGGTCATTGTTAATCAATTTACCAAGTCAGCAAATTTTATTGCTATAAGGGAATATTTACCACTTGAATGTTTACCAATACTATATATTAATGAAGTTTTAAGGCTTCATGGGGTACCCCTATCGATTGTTTCTGATCATGATCCCCATTTTACATCAATATCCTGGAAAAGTCTTCAGATAATCCCTGGATACTAAACTTCGTTTGAGCACTGCCTACCACCCTCAAACCAATGGACAATCAGAACGGACTATTTAACCTTAGAAGACATTTTGAGATCTTTCTCACATGACTTTCAAGGTATTTGGGATCAATATTTACCTTTGTTAGAATTTTCTTATAAAAATAGCTTCTATTCAAGTATTCAGATGGCACCATATGAAGCGTTATATGGAAAGAGATGTCACAAACCAACTTGTTGGGATGATGTTGGTGAAAGAAAACTTGTAGGCCCAGAACTTGTTGAGGAAACAATGGATAAAGTAAAGATTTTTCAAACCCACATCAAAGCAATCCAAATTAGGAAAAAGAGCTATGCCGATAACCAAAAGAAGGATTTGGAATTTCAAGTAAGAGACCATGTTTTCTTGAAGGTATCTTCATGGAAGGGTGTTATACATTTCAGTAAAAGGGTAAATTGAGTCCTAGGTACATCAGACCTTTTGAAATTCTAGAACTAATTGGAGTTGTAGCTTATCGTTTGGCAATGCCTCCAAGTCTCTCTAAAGTTCATGATATGTTCCACGTATCACTGTTGAGAAAATACATTCCTGACCCAACGTATATACTCACCTATGAAGAAATTGAAATGGAACCTAATCAATCTTATTGTGAAGAGAATGTCAAAATTCTTGATACTAGAGAACAAGTGCTGAGAAACCGGACGACTTGTCTAGTAAAAGTTCTATGGAGAAACAATAAGATGGAAGAGCCAACGTGAGAACCTGAGGAACTTATGATGAAGAACCACCTGAATCTTTTTATGCAATAATATTCTAGAAATTTTGAGGATGAAATTATTTTAAGGAGGGGAGAATGTAGCACCCCAATCTTCCACAGTACTTTTCCCTTTGAATAATGTAGTAGCTTGAATTGTACGCAACTTGAAGTTTTAACACACCACAACCAATGAAACTAGCCATTATAAACAGTAATACCCACTTTTTAAAAATTTATAAATTTTAATGTTCATAAAGGAATTCATTTTTGGATTCAGAATATCATAATTAGCTTAGAGTGATTTTTTTGTATTTTTCTGAGAACTTTCAATTTTTGATGAATAGTGAAAAATACCACGTTATTGTGTAAAACCGACTATTTATTTAAATAATTAGTTATTTTATTTTCATTTATTTTATGTAAAAATAGATACATAATACCTATATATGTTCAATGTAATTCATTGGAGTCATTTTATAATAAGTTTAGATATATAAATTTTTATTGAACTTTTTACCATATTTTACCCACCTTCTAGGAGCATTTACAAATTTTCATAAAACTTAATTTTAACAATTCTATGAGTTGAATTTCAAAAATCCAAGAGACATGATTAATATAAATAAGTAATGTTTTTTTTCAAGAAGATGAAAATATTTTTTGGTGAATAGTAACTTTTGACTTTTATTTACCACGATTAAAAGTAAATAGAGTAATTAAGGGAAAAAATGATATTATAATTACCCTAACACATGTCATAATTCTATTGGATAAGTTTAATTAGACCAAAAAAAACTTATGAATAAAATATGATCCTTTTGGTCCACTTGGATTAGTTTAGGACATTTATTATTATTTTATTTAAAGAAGAGTTAAAAGTGTTAAATCCAAAGTTTAATAACTAAACCATTTTTAATATAAAGTTATACATAAGATAAATTCAACTATAAATATTCATTATAAATCTAAAAATATTTCCTACATAATTATAATTTATTTATAATTTTTATTCATTAAATAATTTAATTTATTTATGACACAATAATGATGCAGTAATTACCTTATTAATGAAATATTAAAATATTTGATATTATAAATATCCAAATAAAAGTAATTTGAGACTTTTGAAGAATTATACTAATTTTATAGGTTAATATGGCATGTTATAGTTTATTAAATAATTTTATTTCTGAGTAATCATGATGTTATGATTTTCAAAAAAACCAAATCCTAAATAGTATCAAAATTGACATAATTGAATTTTTTTTTAAAAATACTATATTATTAATTGATATAATATTCTAAAAAATATAGGTTCGAGAAAAGGACTTATATAAGGTTATATATATTAATAATGAACCACTTTGGGTTCGCTTGATTTTTTATAGAAATTTTATTAACCATATAATATAAAAATACAAAGAGACATGGTAAATGTCAAACTACTTAACTAAGAGTTAAATCTAAAAGATAAAGTTAATACGGTGACCTAAACTAGCCTAAAACCTATTGGTTGAGATTTTATCCACCCATACCCACCTTATCCTCTAAATAAATCATTTTTAACCATTATAACCCGAAAATGATTTTATTATAAAATTATATTTCAATATTTTCCTAAAGTGACCCTCACCTCTCTTATAAAAGGGTACTTCCCCTTCCTTTATTTTCAAACCTCCAAATCCATTTGGCTCGGAAAAGCACTGAAAAAATATCCTTCCAACTTTCCTTTATTCATCCTAGAGGCCTTCCTTTGGTCATAAATCCAACTTAAGGAGCCCTTTTGATCAAATCAAAAGGAATAACCTGAAGAAAAGGTAAATATTTCATCACCTCTTTCAAGTTAATTTCTTCTTCCACTTCCTCTTTATTTGTTGTTTCCATTCTAAAATAATAACTCCAGTAACTTCTATATACTGTGATGTTATTATAAAAATAGTACAACCATATTCATTATTCTATCCATCATATGACAAAGTCACCATACATGCGTACGTACGACTTACCGTCTCCATGTCGTGGTGTAGTTTGTTATTCAAACACATCATTATTTGGATGGGTATAATAATGAGTATAACTGATGTAAGAAATAAATATAACATTTTAATTATTATGTATATATGATATACTATCCAATTACATATGATTTCACCATCATTATATTGATACTGTCACTCGTGCGTACGTACAGATTACCGTCTCCACGAACGCGATGATATTCATTACCCATCATAATCATTCAAGAATAATTTTCATTTTATGATTAAAAATAATGTTTATAAACATAATATCATTCTGTATATGAATCAAATACATCCTATCCAAAACAAAAATTTCTCACGTAACCAAGAATATAATGGAAAATGAATTAGTTAACACCCAAAACGATGATACTTCTAAAATATTATTAACAAAGCAATATTATAAGTTCATATATGATGTTATATTTATGTATATGATTCTTGTATAATTTAATAAAAATGTTTTAACTATTATACATGAGGTTAACATACCCTATACTAAGGAAAAGTAAATGGAAAGGGTTAATTTCACAATCCCTTTATTATCTGAGGTAGTTTTTATGTAAGTATCTAGTGTGACCTCTTTATCATCCACATTAGTGTTTTCTTAAAAATACAATTAAAAACATTTTACTATTTAATAGACTATGGTTTAAAGTCATTTATACCCTTATTTTACAATATATGCTTTGAAAGGAATCTTTCCGTCATTTTCTAAACAAGGTACTTTATGACCTTTTCGACAAAATTAAGGTAAGAATCTCTTTTTTTAACTTATATGGTGGGTGTAACCATTTTCTGCCGTTATATCATCAGTGAAGCTTCCCATAAAATCTTATAGGAATATTTTCAAAATAAATGTTTTATTTTAAAATTATTTGACTTTTAAATGATTTCATAATAGAAAGAGGTTTTTATTTCAAATAGTTTTCATTTCATCTATTTCAACATCCTTTGATGGATTTTAAACTTGTTTGAAGTTGATTTATTATGATACAAATCTTCCATATTTTATTGATGGTTTTGTGATATGTTTTACTGTGGATGTGTTATTTTTACACCATTCATGGTTTATGGATAAAGTATTGACATTTCTTATGCTAGTTTTAATACAAATGTTTATGTTATGTTTAAATCTTTTCATATGAGGAATACATTGGACTAAGTAAGTGACGGGTGGAGCCCGCTATAGATCCTCAATGCATCGGTAGGTCTCATGAGACAAACTAGTATCTTGGCACAAGTTCTTGAAAAAACCGTATTTATAGTCTTGGAACAAGGCCTTGATTATGTGGTTATGAAGTCTGGAAATATGCATTTAATCATTATGAAAGTGGATATTGATATTACATGTGATTATTAGACTAGTATAATATCCATGTGAATAAGTAAATGACATTATCTAATTTTATCTTTTCTAGATTATACTGATGTTTATGTTTAAAAGGCTTTTGTTTTAGTCTTATACATTACCTTAAATGTTTATACTTATTTATGATAGTTTCCACTATATTGTTATCCTTATTGAGCATCTGAGCTCACCCCTTTCTGTATTTTATTTTTCCCAATATGTGAAGAAGTATTTTATGGTTGAATTGCAGGGATGGGATAATGATATAAGTGTGTAAAAAAGGGGGAAAATGTTGTTGTTGTTTTTATTTCCTCATATAATGTAAAACTTATGAATGTATCTAGTACTTCCAAGGATACTAAACTGATCAGTCTTTCGGGACATGATTCCTTGTATCATACCAATGTTTTGTAATAACGCACTGACTCTGGGTAACTGGGGTCTGGGTGTTATATTTACTATGATTGAATTTTAAAAAAATGGTTTTAAAAGAATATTTTTGTTATTTTTCAAATGAGTTACTTTGTGATATTTTTGATAAAAATATAGAAGGCATGTTTTATAACATATAAAGAATAAGAGGATTTTTCCGCCATTATAACGATTTAATTAATTTAAGTTTCTATTATAATTTAAAATGATTTTTTAAAGAAAATGGTTTCTTTATGAAGTTTATAGTTTTTCAATTTTAAATAATCATTTTTAAAGGAAAAGGGTATTTTGATGTCCAAATGTGTTTTTTATTGAAAAGAGTTTTTAAATTGGATTTATATTGAAAAGTTGAAAGCATAATATCTTTTATTTATGATAAGGTACATGATAATTATATTAAAAAAATTCACAGCTGATATAACATATATGAAGGGTTGAGCCCTAATATTACTCATGGTTGGGCCCAATATTGCTTATATGAAGGGTTGATCCCCATTATAGCTCATGGGTGAGCCCGATATAACATATATAAATGGTTGATCACTATTATAGCTAATAAAAACAGGCGATACTGATATATATTATATGAAATTTTGGTCTTATTATATATTTCTATGGCATTGTGTAATGATTATGTTCTCTAGAGAACTTTAATTGAAGTCATTTGTATGGTTACTCCAAATGAAAGGGTTTTTTGAATGGGTTTTATTAATATGATTCTCTATGTTTCCAAAAATTATTTATATTTTATTTATATGGATTTAAGGTTTTCTTTAAGAAAATACTGCACGTGATTTTCATGGAGAAATTTTTTATTTCATATTCCCCAAGATATTTGAGGATAAAGGAAATATTTACATGAGTTTTAATTTTTTTTCACTAGATTACCGATTTTCTTTCTTTTTATGTCCTTTACTGAGCTTATTGTCATCATCCCACATTTTTAAATTTTTTTATAGGTTTATGGATGATTAGGGAAAAGGGTAAGGTAAAGATGAAATTGTAATGAATTGTCATGAAAGGAAACCATGTTTTATTTTAAAAGGTTTTGTTTGGTGGGAAAATGCATACAATCTATGAGTGCCGACTTGTAATGTATTTGTTTAATATGTAAGCTTTTGTCCTATTTATCTACAACTCTAAACCAAAAAGATCCTCGAGATTAAAATAAAGTGAATTCTAGCTCAAAGACACTATAATTTTTATTGTTTAAGATTGAGTCCTAACATATAATATTCCACTTTTTAAAAAAATAATGTAGATATTTTATGAAAAAATATGTATAGTATTTATTTGGAGATAGTGTTACATTTAATTTCAAAATAATTTAATATTAATCCACTGGTTAACTGTGAGCATGTTTTTAAATTAATAAAAAATTAAAATATTTATATCACATTAGCATGTAGATCAAGGGGTTTTGGTTTATTGATTTTAGATAAGATATGAAGTTTATGGTAGTTCCTATTAGGTATGATCATAGATACCCTCATCGATTCCTATTGAACATTTTCATGATATGAATCCCTAGTATGAATGTGGAAAAATCAAAGCTAACTCACATCTTAGTGGAAAAAACAAACTGGATTACCTTTTAGGAAGAGTAATGCAAATGATTCATGTGGTTGTGATGCTTTGTCTAATGCTAGAGACTAGAAAAATAGGGCTCATCCTATGAGGGAAATGAATATAGGTGATGATAATCCTATATTTGGAATGGTTACTATAACTTGACAATATTTACAAGAATTCAATTTACATGACTAAGACATTATTTATGAGATGGTTTATTCATACGAGAAGTTTGATGCGGAGCAGAGGTAGAGGTCAACTTCCATGAGTACTTGAATGGTGCAAGGAAGTGAGTTTTTTAGGGATTGGACTGCAAGGGTTTTGTTAGTCCTTTCCAAAAAATTATGGATAAAGATGAGGCTTATCAATACTAAAATCTTAAGTTCTAACAAAACCTTTCTTTAACAGTGTTAATAAATTTAGGTTTTACGGGAATAAATAAAGATAGGTTTCCTCAGTGCTTGTTATTTTAGCACTGATAAAACCTATATTTATCAGTAAAATTATTAAGCAATGATAAATACTGATTAAAATAAAATACATAAATTTCAAACAAATCAATTTTAAAAATGAATAAATTATAAAAAGTAAAAAATACTTATAAATAAAAATGCATATATATTATTAAATGCATGAATTTTAAAATTGAGTGAAAATGAATAATTAATAATTAAAACACGTGAAAAATATTAAAAAAATGGATAAGTATTATTAATTATGTAAATTAAAAAGAAAATAAAAAATGAATATATAT
Organism: Viscum album; assembly: GCA_963277665.1. Lineage (NCBI taxonomy): Eukaryota > Viridiplantae > Streptophyta > Magnoliopsida > Santalales > Viscaceae > Viscum > Viscum album. Next base: position 69,087,095 of record OY728156.1, on the reverse strand, counting down.
ATATATATATAAATGGAGATGAATATATATAGAAAATATTAAATCATACTGAATAAATATGTAAAATAAATATTAGAAAATGATTAAATTCTAAAAAATATAAAAATTAATAAATATAAAAAATGAAAAAAACAATATTAACTAGATGGATAAATATATTTTAATAGAAAAAACTACTATAAAAAATTTCATAAGATTAATTTTATGAATTCTAAATACGTAAAAAAATCGAAAAATATTAAAAAATACATTTGAATAAATTAATTATATAGATTTTAAACATTTTAAAAATATTACAATATAAAAAAGAAAATTGAAGAAATATTAGTCATATAAATAAAAAACAAATTAAGAATATTAAAACATAGTAAGTGATTATGTAGAATTAATAAGATTAATTACATGAATTTTAAGCACGTACATTAATGAAGAGAACATTACAAAATATATTTAAATAAATTTATTATATAAATTTCAAACATTTTAAAACAATTACAGCTTAATAAATGAAATTTAATAAATATTAATCATATATATTTAAAACATATTAAGAATTTTAAAATGTAGTAAATAATTATTTATAACTAGATATTAATAAATGAATAAATTCATAAAATATTAAAAGTTAACAAATATTAGAAATTAATAAAAAATATTAAATTAATGAATATTAAAAATAAAAAACATGGGTAAATTAAAAAAATTAAAAAGTGATTTTGTAACATTAATTATTTGATTTATATATACATAAAAGATGAATAAAAATGAATAAAGGGATAATATTAAAAATATAAGTAAAAAAACTATTAAAAAATAATTATATTGATTATACAAAAAAAGTAATAATTAAATTAAATACACACACATATATTCAGAATGAATGAATTATAATAAATAATATTACATGATTTGACTAAATAAGTAAATAAATCTAAAAATTTGGTTAAATTATATTTACTTTTCATAAATTAAAATTTAATTTACTATAATAACATAATTAACTATATAAACACAAAAACTGTATTAGGTATGGAATATGCGAGAGTTCAACTTCATGAAAAAATGGCGTTTTCATGCCAAAATGTCGTTTCTAAGCCAAAATGTCTTAGGTTGGAGATGGTCATAGGAATCAAATATATAAATTTTAAAAAAAATTAAAATATTAAAACTAAATAAATAAAAATTAATAAATATTAATCATGCAAATTAAAAAAAAATTAAAATATTATAACTTACTAAATAAATATATGAAATTTTTATAAATGAATAAATTAAAAAATATTAAAAATTAATAAATAGAAAAAATGAAAAAAATAATATTAAATGAAATAATTTAAAAAATGTATAAATAAAATAAATTACAAAGTATCTAAAAAATCTATTTCAAAACATTAATTATAGGCATTAAAACACAGAAAAACAAATAAAAATGAATAAAAATAATAATATTATTGCTAATTATTGATGTATGCATTGCATTGATTGTATGAAATAATATAATTAATTGTTAACCATTATAATTTTTTGTAATAATTACAAATATTGTTATTTAAATATATATATAAATATAAATGTTTAAATAAGTATCAAAACTGAATACATTGTAAAAATATTAAGTAAACAGATATTAAATAGGAATGAATATGAAAATTGAATAAATAATATTAAATCAATAAACTTACATACACGTACACACATAAATATGCATAGACATTCATGTATAAATACCTATAGGTACATGTACACATATATACATACACAGACACATACACATACACATACACATACACATACACATACACATACACATACACATACACATACACACATACATATATACATATATATACACATACATATACATACACATATATATACATATACATATACACATACATGTTCACATATGCATACACATACACATACACATACACATTCAAGCATGTATACCCACACACATGGATACAATTACATACACATGAGAACACACATACGTAAACATATATATGAAAGCATAGATATACTACATAAACATACATACACACACACACACACACACATACCTTCATACACACACATAGATATACATATAAAGAGACACACACACACACACACACACAGAAATACAAATACACATACACAAACACACATATATACACATAGACATCGATATGTATAAATAGATTAACATACACGTACATATATATATACATAAACATACAAGTACACATACACATATACATGCATATGAATATATATACACATAGATGTATGTATACACATACACATACATACAATTATATACATGTGCATTCACATATATAAAGATATATATATATATGCATATATACATACACATACTACATAAACATACATACACAAACACATACACATACACATACACATACATATACACATACACATACACATACACAAACACATAGACATAGACATAGACATACAAATACACATACACATACACATACACATACACATACACATGCACATACACATACACATACACATACACAAACACATACACATACACATACACATACACATACACATACACATACACATACACATACACATACACATACACATACACATACACAGACACATACACATACACATACACACACACATACACATGGGCATACATGTACATATACATACACATACACATACACATACACATACAAAAACACATAAACATAAACATACACATACACATACATACACATTCACATACACATTCACGTACACACACACACATACATATAGACACACACACACACACATACATACATATGCATAGAAAAACATATGTACACATACATGCACATACAAGTACACACACATATATACTGATACACATACATACACATTCACATACATACACATACACATATAAACACGTACACATACACCAACCCATACACATCCACATCCACATAAACACACACACACACATATACATACATATTCACATAAAAGAAATTACATACACATACATGAACATGTACACACATGTATACACATACAAATACATACAAATACATACATGTATATGCACATATACCTACACACACATAAATATACTATAAGTACATATAAACATATACACACATTCAACACACACATAGAAATAACTTTCACATGCACATAAAAACATACAATTACATTAACATACATACAAATTCATATATATTCATAGAGATACATGTATGTATATTTTAAATAATATAATATGAATATAAATATATAGATTCAAATAAGAATCACATATTTAAATAATTTTATTTATATAATTTTCTAATTATGATATCAAAATAATATATTTATATTAATTAGTTAGAAATTTTATAATTAATCAATATGAATATACTATTAAACATTTTTTAAATAATAAAATTTTTATAGTTTTTTATATATTAAAATTTGAAAATAACATTGATAATAATTTTTATAAAAAGTTTTATAAATCAAATTTATATATTATATTAATATATATATACTTACTATAACATATATATTATTTAAAAATAGATAAGTATTTATATATATTTTAAGTTATTATCTATGAACCTTAGTAATACATTTTTCATGACGTTAAAGTTAGAGATTTTATCAGTTCTAAAAAAGCACCACTAAAATGGTATCTTTATCAGTTATAAAAAAAGTGCCAACAAAAGATACCCTTTTATTGAGGCATCTTTTATTGGTGATAAAAGTTACCTTTATCATAGTTTTTTTAGATTAGAAAAAGTATCCCTTTATTTGAACTTTTCATTGAGCACTGATAAATTTCAGTGCTAAATATTGTGCGATCTGTAGTCATACTTTTTATCAAAAAAAAGGAAAAATCATGGGCTATTTAACTAGAGACACCACAAAAGAACCTCATGTGGAAACAACCCATCCACAAATGGATTCATATATATCTAGAGGCCCATGTTCTACATGAACTCGAGACACAACCGCACTTTAATAAATTCTATTTCCAACCACTTTCATTATGGGACATTCCTTCCCAAGCTTCCACTCATTCTCTATAACTATCAACCAATGCTCAATTCAGAACTACTACAAAAAAAATGCATGATAATGCATTTAGGGAACCTTCACATGATCCCATACCAATGATATATGTATCAAATTATATCTTGTCCTCATATCATGAATTGAAAACCATGATCCGGAATCATTAATATAGTGATGTTTTATTATTAAGAGAGCCTCTAGTGGGAGAGACATACTCCCCAACATTAAGTAGAAAACCAAGATACTTAAAAATAAAGACCATTAAAAAAGACACTGTTATGTAATAAAAAAATAATAATTCTCCACCAACCTAAGAATAATGAAACAACATCACCAACATTAAGTATAAGAATAACATAAGATTTGATTACATAATTCTCTAGTGGAAGCCTCACATCCATTATCATAATAAAGGTCACATCCAACACCAATGATAACCTAGTTATGTTTTTAGTGGTTTTTAATGTAATAAAATGATTGACCTAATAATAAATTTGGAAAAACTACTCAAACTACTAAAAAACCAACATAAGCACATAAATGACCCATTCCTCCACAATCCAAAGTTAATGGATCTGACCTATTAAGATGAACTTACAACATCACCTCCAATCCATTGGATACACCTTTTAATAAACTAAAATACCAAAAACCATTACCCGAAAAGCGAAAAACATCACCATATATATTGATTCACAATACTGAACAATAATACTTAGTTATATCTACACCACTATGGTCCTATAAATTTATAGGTGATCTTAGTCCATAAAATCCCATCATAACACATAATAATATACTCATAGGGTTACCTATCTCAATCTATATAGTATGAATACATGTTACCCGCCTTTAAAAAGAACTATTATGGATACTACTTAAAAATACCATATCATGAATGTAACACCTATATATTTTTACGAGATATTTTTTAAACAATTTTATTTCCTGTATATATTTTGTTATAAACAACACCATATTATCTTTCATTATATGCAACATTGAGTTTCTACGAAACATCATTTTATTATTATACTTATTTAAAAATGACAATTATAACCTAGTCGTTAGAATGACATATATGAACAAGATTAACTGAATTATAAAATTATGGTTTTCACAAAATTATTTGACTAATTAATTTTAAATTAATGTGAAACCATTTTTAAAATAAAAGTAATTTTTTTTTCTTCTGAAGAACTATTTAATGTGAAAAGGTGTGTTTTATAAAAATAAATAAATAAATAATTTTTGAATAATTATATTAATATATATATATATATATATATATATTAAATATTCAATATTATTTTTAACATTATTCTTATATGTTTTCTATACATTATATAACAACAAATTCAATTATACACATAAATGAAGCATTTTCCTAAAAAGGTAGTTTTACTCCCTTTTAATGGAAAACTTATTTTAAATATATTTTTTAACACTTTTCAATTTTTTATTTCACAAAAATAAAATTATTATTTGAATTAATAATATCAAAAAAAATATTTGTTAAATTTTGGGTATTTTTTTGATAAGTTTTGTGTTTTGATAAATAGTAAAAATAATGAATTCTAATTGAAAAGAGATTTTTCATAGAGATAATTTATAGTTTTGAATTATATATTTTATTTTTTAAAATTTATAATTAGACCATATTTTTATTATTTAATTCTATTTTTTTAATTGGAATAAATTTCGCATTGAATTTGGATATAAAAATATTTCAATCTTTTAAACGTTTTCACTTCAAAAACCAATGTTCTTGTTCTATCAATGGGTTTAATTTTAATTTAATTTTAGAAAATTATGTGTTTGGAGTTATGAAAAATATATTCCATATTTGGAATCATAAGTTACAAATTTATTAAATAGGTCTCTTTTATTTTTGGCTAATATTAATAGTAAAATTGGTAATTCTTATTACCAAGGTAAAGGAAAAATTGGGCAATTTAAGTTACAAATAAAGTAATAAGGAATATAATATGACCCTAAAACTTGCCCAAAAATTATTGGAAGAATTTAATTATAACTTTAACACAAAAGTATCTAAATAGAATTATTTAATGGATACTTTTCCTTGAAAATGACTTGGGTATTATTAAAATCAAAGAGACTAAAAAATGTCACACTCTTACTTTTAATGGGTATAATATTTTTAATACGAGGTTAATTAGAAGATATGATCAAATATATATATTATTATGAAAGATAATTTTTTATATGAATCATATAATTTTTTTTATGTTTTTGTAAATATATAATTATTTTAAATAATTGCATAATGTTGCTGCAATATTTATTCAATTAATGAAACAATCAATTAAATGATAGTAGAAATATTAAAAGAAATATAATTTTACTTAATTAAGGTGATCCAAGAATTTTATAGGTGCCTATGACATGTTAGTGGTGTACTAAATGAATTGTTTTGAAGTTATCCTGATGTATTAATTTTCTTAATGTCAATGTAATGAATAGTTTCAAAATCGGCACTTATGATATTTTTTTAAAATAATATTTTATTAAGTTATTTAGAAATAAATAAATATTAAATAAGTAAAAATTGAATGTTATATGGTCCAAAATATCATATATTTTCCATTCATGGTCCAATTTACACTTTTTAAGTAAACAATACCTCTTAATATTGAAAAATTTGTTACAATAGTTAAAATTAAAATGGATTAATGAAAGATTAATCAAAATGATAAGGTTCAAAATAATACCAAAACTTTTCTAAAATCTATTGATTGATGATATTAAAACATTATCATATATTTATTCAAATAAATATATATTTAGAGTTATTGTTATCAATATTAAATTTATTATATGTTAATCTTATGAGAAATTCCAAAAGTTCCTCTCTCCTCTCTTATAAAAAGCACATCTTCTTATCTTTTATTGACACTTCAAAACCAATTTGGATAAAAAATATCTATCTAAATCTAATAAAAAATTCAAGACCTTCATAATATAAGCCTTTATTTATACAAAAAACATACCAAAGAAGTCATTTTGTGAAAATCAACATGATATTTCAAAATAAGAGGAGGTTTTCACAAGTATGACGAGAGTCAAGATATACGGTAAGTGGTTTACATCTCACTATTATTTTTTGTGAGATATAAGCCATGTTAACCACCTATGTATTATATGTGTTTTATATACTACCTATGAATGTAATATAAGATATCTATCCTTAAATTATAGATATTGACATATCAATTTGTAGATCTCTCTTTTATAGGGTTTATAGTTCAAAATTTACCAAATCGGTAAGATAATTTGTCTCAATTTTCATCATTTTAGACATATGTTATGTTTTGCACATATATTATTTTATGAGATGTATATACTACCCTATAATATTTTATATATTGAATAATATTATTTTCATTATATTATATGTTACATGTAATGTAATCCTCTCTTATTTAGAAAATATGTGTATAACGACCCATACTTTACATACATTGTTATTACTTCAAAATTGAATCACACTTATTACAACATATACCAAAACCATTAAAGGACCATATAAGTATAGCGTCTTTAGAAACTTGGAAACATAAATAATTGGTTTATAAATCATCTATGTTGTCTCCCATTTATTTCATCATATCTAGAGTCCCTTTTGGAATATCCTACTTAATACCCTTCTCCCTGACCTGGGGAAAAGAAAACATACAAAATGGTGAGCTCAAATTCTCAGTAAGGGTAAAAAAAGAAATGTCAATTGTATCATATTCATAAGAACATAACATTTTGAATATCTTATCCAGAAAAAGAGATCATAATATCATAACATGGGATAAATAATAGTGGTGAAATGTAATCCCAATAATCATAACTTAGAACATGAAGCTTTTTGACATACACACATAATCATAGAAAATCATTTCATATTAGTCAAGGCTCATTGCCAAGACCATCATAGCGGAAAAAGTCCATTACTGAACCGAGTTCACTCCTCGTTCCACTCTTGTATCACTGAATCAGATTAACTTGCCATTCCAGCCATGTCTATCTCATGAGATATAAATATTTACCCAATTCATTGGAGGGAGATATAGGTCCCACCCATCTCATAATGAAACCATTCTTATGTGTCCCATAAAATCATAAATCATACATCATAACATAACCCATGTAATAAAAATGGGATTCTTAAACATCATGTCATTATAACATAATCCATAAAAGGACATCATAAAATTAATTCCATCATAATATAATCAAATCAATGTAAAAATAGGGATACAAACAGAACCTTATATTATCTTAGATGGAAAATAAGTTTGATAAAACACTTGAACTCCATTCTTGAGGAAAATATCATTTCTACTTCAAAAACATTTTACCTTTATTAACATGCCATACAATTTTAAACTTAAATAAGCTTATTAAAAATAAACTTGAAATATTTTAAAGGAAGCTTTATAGAAATAATGTTCTAAAAATCCATTAATGCCATATAAGTTAAAGAAAAACATTCTTCTCGTACTTTGGCCAGAAAAGTCAAAAAGTACCTCGTACTAAAAACGACAAAAGATTCCTTTCATATATTTTACTAAAAACTTACCAATGGGTAAACTTGGATTTAAAGAATTGTTGGAGGAAAGAAATAATATTACATATTTAGGAATCATGGATTTGGATGATAAATATTCCCCAATAAATTCTGAAGTGTAAACAATCTCAGATAAAAATGAGATTGCGAGATTTTCCCTTACCATAGGTCCGATTTGCTTCGTACGTGTCCGAACCTCATGTATAATGATTTAAATAATGTTAATTACTTATTCCAGAGTCATTATCATTGTTATGATATCATATATGGTCATATTCTTAGCTTCTTATTAGTAATATTTCATTGCTACTTGTTATTCAGGTGTTTATTGCTTTTTCTTCTTATGCGTGTTTTGTCGAATAAATTCTTATTCTAATTTTTAGGTTATGGATACGTCATTTGCAAGATGTTATTAGTGTAATATATATCATATTTACTCATTAAATTCATTAATATAATCATTATGCAATGAAGATCATATAGAACGAGTCGCATCACATCGTGGAGACGGTAGGCCGTACGTACGCACAAGCGATGATATCGTTCCCATGATCGTGGAATTGTATTAGAGTGTCTGTATACTATTTCAGAATCAATATCACTTTACAATAATAATATATAGTTATTATTTATACCATTATACCCATACAAGTAAGGTGGTGATGGAAACAAGATTACACCATGGCGTGGAGACGGTATTCCGTACGTACGCACGCGCGGTGATTTCATTTTCCGTAGGATGGATAGAAGGTGAAATATGGTTGTTTAATATTTATAATAAAATATCAGTATATTAGTGATAATGATTTTATTACTTCATAATGAAAAAAATAATTAAGAGGAAGTAGAAGAAGAAATAAATTTCAAAGAATCGGTAACAGATATTACCTCTTCTTCGACAAGCCTCTTTGAAACCTCCTCTTAGGGCACTAAAATTGGTCTTTGAAGAAGACCAGGACCTCTAGAATATTACTAGGGAACTGGAGAAGAGAAATTGTCTGGGGTTGGCCGAGGTTTAAGGCTCAAAGTGGTGTGAGGATAAGAGGGAGGAGGCGCCCTTTTATAAGGGAGGAGAGGAGCACCTTTGGAATTATAAGAAATATTAATTTATAATAAATTTCAAATCCACTTAAAAACCTCAAAAAAAGACTCAAATCCAAAAATTAGATGAGATAGGGTTTTAATCTCATAAAAAAATAAAATTTAGACAAGTTGGGAATTAATTTTAAACATTATCAACATGATTTATCCTTATATAATCTATTTAATTTTATTTGTGGTAATAATATTATAAATTTTAAGTCAATATAAATAATTACTTATATGTTGTCAATTTTCCATAATTGTATAATTTATTACATTGTAGACCATATAAATTTTAATTTATAATTTTTAAATATTTTTGTGATTTTTAAATGATATTATAATATATAATTTTCATTAAATAACAATAGTGTCAATTTTGACACTATTCATTTATTTGAATTTAAATAAAATATACATAGAATATATGTTCGAAATAAAATATTTAATTGATTCATAACATGTCATATTTATCTATAAAATTAGTGGAGCACATTAAATAGTTCATATAATATTTATTTTAATAGTTTTAAAATAATTTATTTGATATTTCAATCAATAAAATAATTTCAACATCACTATTATGTCATAAATAATGATAATTATTTAATACCTAAAAATTATAAAAAAATTCATATGATGTATATAATTTTATTATATTTCTAGGGACTATTTATATCCGATGTTTTATGTTGTTTATCATTAAATTAAAATTATTAAACTTATAAGATTTTAGAGAGAGACATGTTGTCACTTTCTTTTGTTTTAATAATAATTATATTATTTCATGGTCAAAAGTTCATGAGATGAATCTAGTCCGACCCTTAGGTGATATGGGTCTACTTTTATTCATCCAATAGGATTTTGAAAAGTGTTAGGGTAATTTTATAATCTTATTTTTACCCTTAATTACCAGATTTACCTTTAACTGCAGTAAATAAAAATTACCATAGTTACTATTCATAATATCAAAAAATAAAAGTAACCTATTAACATAATTTGTACCCACTGAATCCAAATATGGAATCCATTTTTCAAAATTCAAAATACAGAAGTTGCAGTAATTAATTTAAAATTAATCCCGTTGTTAAGCAAACGGGTTTTAAAAGTTAAAACATTGTCAAAGATTGAAATTTTTTTATCTATGAATTCAATGTAAAATTAATGATAATGACGTACATTATATTAAATGTTAAAAATATATTCTATTTATAATTTAAAACCATTAAATATTATAATTTAACCATATAAATTATTGCGATGAAAAATGTTGTTTTTAATTAAAATATAGCGTGTTTTTACTATTCATCAAAATATGAAAGTTACCAGAATAATATGAAAAATTTATCCAAAGTATATTTTTATATCCTGATTCAAAATAAGAATTTTATTCTTTAAAATTGAACTTATAAACATGTCAAAAACTAGATTTAATGTGAGTGCACCATTAAAAGGCGACAAAACTGTATTTTTTTGAAAAATACTTATTTTACCCAAAAAATTTATTTTTTTCTCATACCATGTTATAGAAAATATGTAAGATGAATAATAATGTTATAAAATTCAAAATTCAGTTAATTCTATTCATAACAGATAGTTTATAATATTATAATAATATATCGTTGTCTAGTGAAACTCGGTATTGCGTACTACACACGCTATCGAGGAAGGTCGCGATTGCGTGTAACACAAGCCAAGCTAGTGTTGTGTCCAGTGAAAGTTTCCTTTGATGTTTCGTATAACTTAAGTCATAAAAAAATATAATTCTCATAAAATATCAGGGTGTTACATTCTACCCCCCTTAAAATGAATTTTTCCCTCGAAATTTGTCACTTCGTAATAAAAAGATGAAGATACATCTCCCTCATAATATCCTCAAGATCCCATGTAGCTTCTTCTAATTGGTGGTTCCTCCCTAAAACTTTCACCAAGCGAGTGGTCTTGTTTCGTAGAACTTTTTCACTACGATCCAGAATCATTATCGGCTATTCTTCGTAAGAAAGTTCTTGCTCCAGTGGTATAACTTCTGAGCTGAGTACATGTGAAGGATCCGGTATGTACTTTCTCAGGAGAGATACATAGAACACATCGTGAACTTGAGAGAGATTCGTTGTAAGCACCAATCAGTAAGCTACCTTCCCAAAACGATCCGGTATTTCAAAAGGACCAATATACCTAGGGCTCAGCATGCCCTTCTTTCCAAATCTCATTACTCTTTTCCAAGGAGATATTCGTAAGAACACTTTATCACCCACTTCAAACTCTAGGTATTTTCTTCGGTTGTTGGAATACATTTTTTGTCGACTCTGAGATTCTCTTATGTGTTGTTGAATAGATCTGACAGTTTCTGCCATCTCATCAACAAGATCAGGTCCTAATAGCTTTCTTTCCCCAACTTCATCCCAGCAAGTTGGAGTCCTGCATTTCTTTCCATAGAGAGCTTAATAAGGATCCATCTAAATAATGGAGTGAAATCTATTATTATAAGAAAATTCCACCAAAGGTAAGTGTTGATCCCAACCACCTTTGAAATCCATAGAGCAAGCTCTTAACATATCTTCTAGAGTTTGAATTGTTCTCTCAGACTGACCGTCTGTCTGAGGATGATAAGCAGTGCTGAAACTCAAATATGTATCTAAAGTATGCTGAAGACTTCACAAAAACTTCGAGGTAAACCTTGGATCCCAATAAGATATAATGGAAAGTGGTACTCCATGAAATCTTACCACTTCCTTTACATATATCCTGGTAAGCTGATCCAGAGATAAATCTTCCCTAATAGCAATGAAGTGTGCCGACTTCATAAGATGATCAACTATCACCCAGATAGCATTATTGACTTTAGATGTTTTTGTAAGTCCAGTGACAAAGTCCATAGTGAAGTTTTCCCATTTCCATTCAGGTATGGGTACTGGCTGTAACATCCCCTTAGACTTCTGTCTCTCAGCTTTAACTTGCTGACAAACCAAGCATCGAGAGACATATTCAGCAACATCTCTTTTCATTCCATCCCACCAGAAGTACTCTTTCAGGTCCCTATACATCTTTGTACTTATAGGATGAATATAGAATGAAGAACTATGAGCCTCATCCAGCATACCCTTTTTTAATTCTGGGATGAGAGGAACACAAAACCGATTCCTGAACCTTATTATCTCATCACAATCAAGGTTGAATTCAGGAACATTTCTCACCTTCTTTTGTAACTGTACATATTCTTCTTGTGCCTCTTTAATCTTCACATGTATAGATGGTTGAAAATTCATTTGATAAAGATAAGTTTTTTCCCCTTCCATTATAATTCCAAGATCCATCCTTTGTAAATCCATAAATATTGGATCTTTTGTGATCCTCATCATGGATAAGATGGCATGGTCTTCTCAACTTAATGCGTCTGCCACCTTGTTTGCTTTCCCAGGGTGGTAATGAATTGAGCAGTCGTAATCCTTAATCATCTCCAACCATATTATTTTGTGCATATTCAGCTCTTTTTGTGTGAAAATATACTTTAAACTTTTATGATCAGTATAAATATCACACCTTTCACCATAAAGATAATGCCTCCAAATCTTTAATGCAAATATTACCGCAGCTAACTCCAAATCACGAGTTTGTTAATTTTTCTCATGTATTTTCAACTGTTGTGAGGCATAAGCTATCACCATATCGTTTTTCATGAGAACACACCCAAATCTCTTCTTGGATGCATCACTGTAGATCACAAACCTTTCTCCACTACAAGGTAGTGTGAGCACAGGTGCAATGGATAACCTTCTTTTCAACTCCTTGAAATTCTCTTCACACTCCTCCGTCCACATGAACTTAAATCCTTTTTGAGTCAACCTGGTGATTGTATTAGATATTTGTGAAAAATCTTTCACAAAACGTCAATAATATCTAGACAGACCAAGAAAACATCGGATCTCGATTACTATTGTTGGCCTCGACCATCTTTCAATAACCTCTGTTTTTGCTGGATCCACAGATATCCCCTCTTTTGAGATTATGTGACCCAAAAATGAAACTTTTTGAAGCCAAAATTTACTCTTGGTAAATTTGGCATAAAGCTTCTCCTTTCTTAGGGTCTTTAATACAATTCTCTAGTGATCTTCATGTTCTTCCTTTCTCTTTTAATAGACAAGAATATCTTCTATAAAGACTACCACAAACTGATCAAGATAGACTCTAAAGACTCTATTCATTAGATCCATGAATATAGAAGGGGCATTAGTAAGACCAAATGGAATCACTATAAATTCATAGTGTCCATACCTTGTACGGAAAGCCGTCTTTGGTATATCCTCCCTTTTGACCCTTAATTGATGATACCCTGAATGAAGATAAATCTTGGAAAAGTATTGAGCTCCGCGTAGTTGGTCAAATAAGTCATCAATGCATGGGAGAGGATATTTTTTCTTTATAGTGATCTTGTTAAGTTCTCGATAATCAATGCAGAGTCTCATTGATCCATATTTCTTCTTAACAAACAGAACAGGTGCTCCCCAAGGTGACGCACTAGGTCGTATGAATCCCTTATCAAGATTCTCTTGGAGTTGCTTCTTCAATTCCTACAACTCAATTGGGGGGCCATTCTATATGGTGTCTTTGAAATGGTCATAGAACCCGATATGAGTTCTATTGAAACTCAACTTCGCAATTTGGTGGAAGACCTAGCAATTCCTCCGGAAAGACATCATCAAACTCCTGTACAATGGGCATATTCTTAATCATGAGTTTCTCGCCAACCATTTGAGATAAATAACCTTCATTTAGTGGAATCAAGACCCATAAGATGGGAGAAATTTCCACTGGAAGGTTATGTTCATCCTTACATTTATAGACGATCATAGATTGATCTGGAATATGAAATGTGACTTCCCTTATTTGGAAATTGATATCAGCTCCATATAAAGAAAGCCAATCCATGCCAAGAACCACATCAAATTCCACTATAGGAAGGATCACAAGATTTGCAGGACGCACTTTCCCACAAACATCAATTGGAGAAGAATTGTAAACTTTTGATGTGATTGTTTTTCCATTAAGAGTTGTCACAGCTAACTCAACATCTAATTGTTGAGGTAGTACAACGATACCCATAGAAAATTCTTCAGAAATAAAGGAGTGGGTGGATCCAAAATCAAATAAAACATTTTCTACTTTAGAGTGGATGGTAAGTGTACCTTTCACCACTTCGTTATCATTCTCCACATCGATGATAGTAATTGCATGTGACTTTCCTTTGTCTTTGGCCTTAAGAGTTTGTTGACGTCGATCATCATCAACAACCCTTGGATTTGGTCATTGATTGGAATAATGCCCCATCTCCTTGCACCTGAAACATTGAAGTGTACAAGGTGAAATCTATGTATCTCTTTCTTTTTTCGCATCATTAGACATCTTCTTCCAATTATTTTGAAATTCAATTGCCCGATGACCTTCTTTTACACACTTAAAAAATTTGCTTGTCCCTTTAAGAAAATTCCCTCCATGTTTCTTTCCACAATTTGAGCATAAAGGAAAACTCATTTTCTTTTCAGTGCGATCTTTATATTTTCCTTTGAATTCCATTTTCCTCTTCTTATCCAACCCATATGACTGATGGGTTACTTCAATCTCCATCTCAACCTTGAGATCACATCAAACAATTTTCTCGTATCTATTGAAGTCCCTTATGGCTAATGCCCTTTGAAGACTTGGTTTTAATCCACTAAAGAATCAATCGATCTTACTCTCAGTTTGGATAATAATTATGGAAGCATACCTTGCAAGTCTTGTAAAATTTTCTTCGTAGTTACCAATAGATTCATCATCCTTTTGCTTCAGTTCAAGAAACTCCTTCTCCATCTTTGTTCAAAGAATATGAGGGAAGTACTTATAGAAAAATAAGTTCTTGAACTCGTCCCATTCCATGGACTCAATTTCACCCCTTTGCCTCGTATTCTTGATAAGATTCCACCATTGATCAGCGTCACCTTCCAAACGATACACTGCTAAGATGACTTTGTCATGTTCAGAACATTGAAGGACTGAAAATATCTTTTCAGTGGTACTAATGCATTGTTCAGCCACTAATGGATCAGAAGACCCACTGAATGAAGGTGGACGCTTCCTCATGAAGGATTTAACAGAATGTTGCTTTTTCCTTTTCTCGTTTGGAATCCCTGCATGGTTTATATCTTGAGAAAGTTGTGTGAGCATGGCTACAAGATTTTTCATTCCAGCGCCTATAATGTTTGGTTGCTCAGGGGGACAATCATTTCATTTCCCATCACATTTAGCATTAACACGGTTCCTTTGGGTTCCATCCATTGACTAAAACCAATAAGCATAGTGTGAGAAACACTACTCATAATAGGAAAACCACATAATCAAGAATAAAATTTCACACTTAAGGACTTATCTTAGGTTATTCATGGCCATTTCTAAAACACTAATATTGTGTTCAATTCTTAGACATATCCTTATAGTTATTTCTAAGGATTTCACATCCTAGTTTCCAAAGGTTGACTATACCTTTCCTCTAATACCAACTATAACGACCCATAATTTACATAAATTGTTATTACTTCAAAATTGAAGCACACTTATTACAACATATAACAAAACCATGAAAGGACCGTATATGTATAGTGTCTTTAGAAACTAGGAAACATAAAAAACTGGTTTATAAATCATATATGTTGTATCTAATTTATTTCATCACATCTAGAGTCCCTTTTGGAATATCCTACTTAATACCCTTCTTCCTGACATGGGGAAAAGAAAATATACAAAAGTATGAGCTCAAATTCTCAGTAAGGGTAAACAAAAAATATCAATCATATCATATTCATAAGAACAAAACACTTTGAATATCTTATCCTGCAAAAGAGATCATAATATCATAACATGGGATAATTTATAGTGGTGAAATTTAATCCAAATAATCATAAAATAGAACATGAAACTTTGTTTCATACACACATAATCATAGAAAATCATTTCATATCATTCAAGGCTCATTTCCAAGACCATCATAACGGACAAAGTCCATTACAGAACTGAGTTCACTCCTCGTTCCAGTCCTGTATCACTGAACCAGATTAACTTTCCGTTCCATCCATGTCTATCTAATGAGATATAAATCTTTACCCAATGCATTAGAGAGAGATATAGGTCCCAACCATCTCATAATGAAACCATTCTTATGTGTGCCACAAAATCATAAATCATACATCATAACATAACCCATGTAATAAAAATGGGATTCTTAAACATCATTTCATCATAACATAATCCATAAAAGGAAATCATAAAATTAATTTCATCATAACATAATCAAATAAATGTAAAAAATAGAGATAGAAATAGAACCTTATATTATATTAGATGGAAAATAATTTTGATAAAACACTTGAACTCCATTCTTGAGGAAAATATCATTTCTACTTCAAAAACATTTTTCATTTCTTAACATGTCATACAATTTTAAACTAAAATAAGTTGATTAAAAATAAACTTAAAAACTTGTAAAGGAATCTTCATAGAAATAATGTTCTAAAAATCCATTCATGCAATATAAGTTAAAGAAAAACATTCTTCTCGTACTTTGGCCAGAAAAGTCAAAAAGTATCTCGTACTAAAAACGACAAAAGATTCCTTTCATATATTTTAATAAAAACTCACTAATGGGTAAAATTGGATTTAAAAAATTTTAGGAGGATATAAATAATATTACATATTGAGGAAACATGGATGTGGATGATAAATATTCCCCAGTAAATTCTGCAGTATAAACAATCTCGGATAAAAACGAGATTGCGAGATTTTCCCTTACCTTAGGTCTGATTTTCTTCGTAATTGTCTCAACCTCCTATATAATGATTTAAATAATGTCATTGACTTATTAAATAATCATACTAACTGTTATGATATCATATATGGTCATATTATCATCTTCTTATTAGTAATATTTCATTGCTACTTGTTATTCGGGTGTTCAATGATTTATGTTCTTATGCATGTTTTGTCGAATAAATTATTATTATTATTTTAAGGTTATAGATACCTCATTTAAAGAATGGTATTAGTGTAATATATATCATATTTATTCATTCAATTCATTTATATAATCATTATGCAATGAAGATCATGTAGAACAAGTCGCATCACATCGTGGAGATGGTAGGCCGTACGTACGCACGAGCGATGATATCGTTCCCATGATCGTGGAATTGTATTGGAGTGTATATATACTATTTAATAATCAATATAAATTTACAATAATAATATATAGTTATTCTTTACACCATTATACCCATCCAAGTAAGGTGGTGATGGAAAACAGATTACACCACGACGTGGAGACAGTATTCCGTACGTACTCATGCTCGGTGATTTCATTTTCCGTAGGATGGATAGAAGATGAAATAGAGTGGTTTCATATTTACAATAAAATAAAAGTATATTAGTTATTCTTATGTTATTACTTCATAATTAAACAACTAAGGAAGAGGAAGTAGAAGAAGAAATAAATTTCAAAGAATCGGTAACAGATATTACCTCTTCTTCGACAAGCCTCTTTGAAACCTCCTCTTAGGGCACTAAAATTGGTCTTTCAAGATGAATGGGACCTCTAAAATATTACTATGGAAGTTGAGAAGAGAAATTGGTAGGGGTTGGCCGAGAATGAAGTCTCAAAGTGGTGTGAGAAGAAGAGGGAGGAGGTTCCCTTTTATAAGGGAGGAGAGGGGCACCTTTGGAATTATAAGAAATATTAATTTATAATAAATTCCAACCCCACTTAAAAACCTCCAGAAAAGACTCAAATATGAATATTAGATGAGATAGGGTTGTAATATAATCAACCAATAAAATTTAGACAAGTTGGGAATTTATTTTAAACATTATCAACATGATTTATCGTTATATAATCTATTTAATTTTATTTGTGGTAATAATATTCTAACTTTTAAATCATTTAAAATAATTTCTTATATGTTTTGAATTGTCCATAGTTGTATAATTTATTAAATTTTAGACCATATAAATTTTAATTCATAATTTTTAAATATTTTTGTGATTTTTAAATGATTTTATAATATGTAATTTTTATAAAATAACAATGGTGTCAATTTTGACACTATTCATTTATTTGAATTTAAATAAAATATACACAGAAGGTATGTTCAAAATAAAAGATTTAATAGAATAATAACATGTCATATTTATCTAGAAAATTAGTTTATCACATTAAATAGTTCATATAATATTTATTTTAATAGTTTTAAAATCATTTATTTGATATTTCAATCAATAAAATAATTTCAACATCACTATTGTGTCTTAAATAATGATAATTATTTAATCCCTATAAATTATAAATAAATTAATTTGACGTATATAATTTTATTATATTTATAGGGACTATTTATATCCGAAGTGTTATGATGTTTATCACAAAATTAAAATTATTACACTTATAAGATTTTAGAGAGTGAAATGTTGTCACTTTCGTTTGTTTTAATAATAATTATATTATTTCATGGTCAAAAGTCCATGAAATGAATCTAGTCTGACCCTTAGGTGATATGGGTCGACTTTGTCTCATCCAATAGGATTTTTTCAAGTGTTAGGGTAATTTTATAATCTTATTTTTCCCCTTAATTACCAGATTTACCTTTAACTACAGTAAATAAAAATTACCGTAGTTACTACTCATAATATCAAAAAAATAAAGGTAACCTATTAAAATAATTTGGACCCACTGAATCAAAATATGGAATCCATTTTTAAAAATTCAAAACACAGAAGTTGCAGTAATTAATTTAAAATTAATCCAGTTGTTAAGAAAACGAGTTTTAAAAGTTAAAACATTGCCAAAGATTGAAATGTGTTTATCTATGAATTCGATGTAAAATTAATGATAATGACATAAATTATATTAAATGGTAAAAATATATTCTATTTATACTTTAAAACCATTCGATATTATAATTTAAAAATATAAATTATTGCGATGAAAAAAGTTGTTTTTAATTAAAATATAGCAGGTTTTTACTATTCATCAAAATATGAAAGTTACCAGAATAATTTGAAAAATTTTTCCAAAGTAAATTTTTATATCATGATTCCAAAGAAGAATTTTATTTTGTCAAATTGAACTTATAAACATTTCAAAAACTAGATTTAAAGTGGTTGCGCCATTAAAAGGCGGCAAAACTGCATTTTTGGAAAAATACTTATTTTACCTAAAAAATTTATCTTATTCTCATACCATGTTATAGAAAATATGTAAGATGAATAATAATGTTATAAATTTCAAAATTAAGTTAATACTATTCAAAACGGCTAGTTTATAATATTATAATAATATATCATTGTTTAGTGAAACTTGATATTGCGTACTACACATGCTATCGAGGAAGGTCGCAATTGCATGTAACGCAAGCCAAGCTAGTGTTGTGTGTAGTGAAAAATTCCATTGATGTTCCATATAAAATAATTCATAAAAAAATATACTTCTCATAAAATATCTGGGTGTTACAATGTGTTCATTCAAAACAACGTTTTCTAAAAATGTTTTAAAAGTGTTTTAAATGATATATTAAGTATTTTCAATGAAACAGATTTTAGTGATATTTAACATGGATTACAAATATTCCTTTATATTTTTTGGGTCATATCCAGTGAATAATTTTTTCAAAAATTTTATAATTTAAAAATCATTTTTAAAATTAGAATAGAAATTTTCCTCAAGAATTACTTCAAATTACCTTAAAAATCATTTTCTATTTAAGATAAAATTATTTTATTTTACTTATGATTTAAGGGATTTTTTATTCATGGATAATATCTATATTATTTATATTGTTATTTTATTTTTACGATGAATGATTTATGTTATTGTGGGAGATAAATTTATGGTTTTCATTACTTGATGTGTGGGACCAATATCTTCATCAAATTCTTTGGGTAATGATTAATATATAATGAGATAATGATGGGAAACAATTTTATGGGATTCTTCCTCTATGGGAAGATGGGGGAACCCAATCCAATATAAAAATATAGGGAAACCTAATCAACAATGGGAATATGGGGAAACCTGGCCCATTACAAGGAAATGACTACGACTGGGGATGGCGATGTGTCTTGCTCAGTAGGTGTGGTCCTGATGAAGTGCCTGGTTTTGTTTTAAAAATTATCATGAAATTATAGGGAATGATATTAAATTTTTATGTTTTTCCACAAATTCCATGTCTTATTCTTATGTTATGATTTCATGTATCATGACCGTGAAATCCTAATAATTCATGTCTTATGAACTTCTATAATTTATGAAACGACTAATGTATATGATCTTTGATATGAATGGTATTATTTTATAATGTTAAGCTCATATTTTCATGCCCTTATGTTTAGGAATATGATTTTGTATCTCCATTTTTTACCCTTACTGAGCATCTGATCTCAACCTTTTTTACTATTTTATTTTACCCAGGTTATAAAGAAAGATTTTAGGTAGGGGTACTAAATGGGAAGATCATAGTGGGAAAAATTGAAGATTGTTCACATAACTAGAAGTTTATGTTTCATGTTTCCAAAGGTACTAAACTAATATAGTATTTGGTCATGTTTTTGTGTAATTTATAATATTTTACATAGAAATGATGTAATACCAATGTATAAAAATCATGGGTCATATAGTTAGTATCATGGAAAAGGTTTTGTTGGCCTTTGGAAATTAGAATGAAAAAGCTTTACTGAGATTTATAGAGATATTTCTAAGGATATGTATAGTTATTTCAATAACTATAAGTCTAAACATAGGTTACAGACCTATTTTTATCATAATAATCATGAATAACCTAGGATAAAACCTAAGGTACGATAGATTGAAATATTATAAGTAATTTCCCTTTATTATGTGGTTCTACCACTATGATTAGTGTTGCTCACACAATGCTTTCTAGTTTTAGTTAATGGATGGAACCTAAAGGAACCATGTTAATGATTAATGTGACGAACAATGCAATGATTTTCCTCTTAATAAATTGAATGTTATGGGGAAGGAATGAAAAATTTTGTTGCAATACTCACAAAACATTCTCATTCTATTAATCATTATGGACTTCTAAATGACTTGTGGAGGGAACAATATTTTGTTGAGTCCTTCATGAGGTAGAGTTTACCTTCTTCTAGTGGGTATTTTGATACACTACTGTATGAGAAATGGATCAGTACCACTAAAAATATATTTTCAGTTTTTCACCATTCATAACTTGTGAAATTCATTTTGGCTGTCTATAGTTTGGAAGGTGAGGAAGAAACATGGTTTAATCTTATCAATAATATGAGGAAACGAGATGAAATTAACTCTATGGAATGAGATGTGTTCAGGAACCTATTTTTCAATAAAAATATCCCTCATATTATTCGTATGAAGATAAAAAATGAATTACTCGATTTAAAGAAAACAATGAATCTGTTGGAACCTATGAAAAAAAATTTACAAGGCTTTTGAGGTACAATTTTGGAATCATCATCCAACCTGAATGTAAAGTTGATTTATTTTTCAATGTCTTAAAACAAATTCTCCCAAGGGAATTAACCATAAGGGAATTTATTAGCTATGAATAAATCGTAAGATGTCCCATCAAGGTGGAAATGTAGGTTATAGTTATGTATCAATCTCACTATTTTGATAAAAAATGCATATTGTAACTAAAAAATAAAATGAAAACCATGGATAAAATAAGATGAGTTTTCCTTTATGATCAGATTGTGGGAATAAGAATGGTAGAGATTTTATTAAGGGTAATGGTAAATGAATCATGTGTGGAAAGTAGGAAATCTAGAAAAAAATGCCAAAGTTATGGGAATAAGTTCCCTAATGTTGTGAATAGAGAGAAGGCTACACAGAATGAGCCCTACAATTAAATGATTTTAGTGTTAGTAAAATGGGAATTATGCTAATAAATTCCCAAATCCAAGGGTTAATGATGACGATTGATTTTAAAAACCACTTAAAGATAAATATAAAGAGAAATATCATGCATTCACTATTGTTGATGTGGAGTATGATAAAAAAGTGGTGGAATGGTTGAATATTTATGTAATGTAATTAAAGAATAATTTTTTAGAATTAATTTTATGGTATTATGGAATAATTAAACACCTATATTTTAGTTCAATACAGTTTTTCCATGAGGATTTAATTTCATTTGATGAATGGTAATGGCTACCATGAAAATTGATTGAGTTGGTAATGTGATATCTTCATAAAAAACATGATTAAGGGAAAGATAACCCTTAATATATGAATGAAATTGGAATAATGAAATATAGATATGATTTATTATGATAAAATAAATTGGGTAATATTGATAAACTTGTGGATAATAATATGACATGGTTGTATATGATATCATGGATTGAGTTTATAGAATATTTTGATTTTTGGTATAAAGTAAGAGGCATTTTTGATAGTATACAACCTTTCACTATGGTTTTATGGTAATTTAGGAGATTACCATGTTTCAAGAGAATGGATGATGAAATTATTCACATATTTTATATGTGACATATAATATATACTTTAGGATATATGGGGGATCAATGAAAAACTATTTTTCATAAATTTAGCGGGCTTATTTCTAATGTTTTGGACATTCATTTTTCAGAAGGGTTATAAGGTTAACAATTTATAGAACAGTTTATGTTAAAATTTAGATAGGGCATTAGATATTTAATAATGAACTTTCTATATGAGGATTAATGAATATTGGATACCATGTTCTAACCATTGTATTTAGATGATAATTAGATATATAAATAATGAATTGTTATCCTATTATGGATCATATGTTCCACTAGTTCTATAGGTATTACAATTTGAACTTCATTTCTTGGAGTGAGAAATAAATTGAAGATTGTACAAGGAACAAATAAAGGGTGAGATTATACTTATGAGTTGAAATCAATTAAGTATTTATTCTTAATTTATTTTCAAATAAAATTGTATCTTATTTTCATTATTTATAATGATAAAAATGACATTTTTAGACATAGTTGTTCCATGTTTTGTGGTCATTAACATTCTAGTGAACAAATTATATATCACCCTCCATCAGAACATGATATTTGATTTTTATTTTATATGTCGATGTTTTCACTTTCCACCTATATCCTATGTGAAAACCTATTTATCTGTTAATTTGGTTAATTGTTAAGTCTCCTTTTTAAATTGATGTTTTAGTATTCATTTTTATGACATGGGTTTCAATGAAAGTAACTTTTATGTATTAAAACTTTGATGAACCTGATGAATTTAAATGGTGAAATTCATTTTAAAAGGGGTGGAATGTAACACCTATAGATTTTTATGAAATATATTTTTTTAAATAATTTTATTTCTTTTATGTCTTGCATTATATTCAACATAGACTTAGCTTTTGTTAAAATGAAACAATGATTTTATATGAAACATTATTTTATTATTATAATTATTTAAAGAAGACAATTATAGCCCAGTCATTAGAATGTAAGGTATAAAAAGAATTAGGTGAATTATTAAATTATGGTTTACAGATAATTATTTGATACATTAATTATAAACTAATATAAAACCCTTTTTAAATAAAATGAAATGTTTTTCTGAAAAATTATTTATATGTGAAAAAGTGTGTTTTATAATAATAAATAAAAAAATCGCCCTTCTTCAATTATATAAATGATATATATAATATTAAATATAACATTTAACATTAATCTTATTTGTTTTATGGATTTGATGTAAGAATAAATCCAATTTTACGCATAAATAAAGTATGTTTATAAAAAGGATGTTTTCCACCTTTTCATGGAACACTTGTTTTAAATATATTTTTTGATGCATTATAAATTATATTTCCCACAATAATATTCTTACATGAAAGAGTAATATAAAATTTTACTTTGGTTGATTTTTTGATATTTCTCTAGTAAGTTTCATGTTTTGATGAATACTGAAAATACTGAATTTTAATTGAAAACAAATTTTTTATCAAAATAATTTATAGTGTTACATTATATATTTTATTGGTTTTAAAGTATAATTATATTTTACTTTTATTAGTTAATATAATGTAGGCCATTGGAATCAATTTCACATTGAATTTTGATATAAAAACATTTCAATCTTTTGGACATTTTCATTTTAAAAACTTGTTTTCTCGTTATGTTAATGAGATTAATTATAAATTAATTTTTTAAAAATATATGTTTTTAATTACAAAAAATAGATTCTAAATTTGGAATATGAATGTCTAAATTTAGTAAATATTTCCCTTCTATTTTTGGACAATATGAATAGTAACTTGGTAATTTTGGTTACCATAGTAAAGGAAAAATTGAGAAACTTCCATTAACAATTTACTAATACAGACTATAAAATGACCCTAACACATGAAAAAACTTTATTTGATGAATTTTATTATATCATTAACACATAAGAATCTAATTAGAATAATTTAATGCACAATTTTCCTTAAAATGACTTGGATATTATTAAAATCAAAGACAGTGACAAAATGTTACACTCTTACTTTTAATAAGAATAATGTTTTTAATATAGGGTAAAATTGAAGACATTCTGGACTATATATATTCTTCTAAAATATAGAAAATTTGTCTATATCACACACACATATATATATATATATATTAAATTTTTAAAGAAATAATTATCATAAATAATTACAAAATGATGATGTAGTAATTATTTAATTAATAGAACAATAAATTAAATTATATTTTAAATATTAAAAGAAATACAATATGAATAAATTAAGGTTATAAAATAATTTTATAAGAGAATATGACATGTTAAGGGTTTATTAAATTATTTTTTAGAAGTTATCCTAATTTATTTATTTTCATAAAGTCAATGTAATGAATAGTGTAAAAATGGAAACTTATGATATTTTATGAAAATAATATTTTATTACATTATTTATAAATCTGAAAAATATTAAATAAGGAAAAATAGGATTATATATGGTCTAAAATATAATAAATTGGATATTTATGATCTAATTTACACTTTATAATTAAAAATTACTCCCTCTTAATATTGAAAATTTTGTTAACATAATTAGAATTAAAATGGATTAACTAATGGTGAATCAAAATGATAAAGTCTAAAATAAGAAAAAATATTATATAAAAAATATTGTATGATGATAATAAAAAAATACCATATCATATCTTAGAAATAAATGTAAATTTCTAGGTATTATATGTGATGATTAATTTATTATAAATTATTATCACGATTAGTTAATCCATTTTAATTATAAGCCTATGGGCCATGTAATCTCTAAGCCTATGGGCCTTTTAAGGTTTCCCCCTCATCAATTGAAAGGGGGGTTATCAAAAATCAATAAAAATTAAGGCCTTCGGGCCATTCAAGCTAATTATTCTCATGAGAAATTCCAAAAGATCCCCTCCCTATCTTATAAAAGGGAACCTATTATTCTCTTTTATTCATAATTCAGAACCTATTTGGTTCATCAAAAATATATACTAATCTCCTCATAACTTACATCACTCCATACTTTAATCCTTAATTTAGGCATAAATCCTACCAAAAAAGTCATTTGGTGAAAATCAAAAGGAGATTCCCAAAGAAGATAAGGTTTCATGAGTACGATGAGAGTCAAGATATAAGGTAAGGGATTTTAATTATGGAATTTTCACCACATATTTCTTTTATGTGGTGTATAAAATACTCATTAATATAATATATGATCTTTATCCTTAAATTATTGTTATTTACATATCCATTTTATGATATCTCTATTAAGGGGTTTATGGTTCAAATGTTTCCAAATCATTAAGGAAACTTTGTCTCAAATTGTCTTCTTTGAAACACATGTTATTTTATGCACCTATATTGTTTTATGAGGTTTATATACCACATTTTGACATTTTTTTATCATAAATACCATTATTTTATTGATATTATAAGTTTCAAGTAATGTTATTCTCTTTTCAGTCAGAAATATGTTTTCTTTTAAAAAAATGTTTTCTAACAATATTTTAAAAGTGATTAAAATATATTTCAGTAATTTTCATGGAAAGTAATTTAAAATATTCTTAAAATGGTTTTAAAATCATAAATTATAAATTTTTAGGTTCATTTTCAATGAAAAAAGTTTTCTAAAAGTTTTATGATTTAAAAATCAATCTTCAAAGTAAAATGGATATTTTTATCAAGATTTATTTCAAACGATCATTCAAAAATTAGTTTCCATTTATGATTAAATTATTTAATGTTATTTATTCTTTATTGGAGTTATGATTCAAGGATACTAAAATTATTATTTATATGATTATTTTATATTTATGATGAATTATTTATGTTCTTATGGCACTGGAATTTATGGTTTTCATTAATTTTCAGGTGGGATGTATATCTCTCTCCAATGCATTGGGTAATTATTTATATCTCATTAGATAATGATGGGAAACAAGTTAATGGGATTGATCCACTATGAGAATATGTGGAAACTAAATTCACTATTGGAATATGGGGAAAGCCGATCCACTATGAGAAGATGGGGAAACCCGATCCATTATAAGGAAAGGACTGCAACTGGGGATGGTGGTGTGTCCCGCCTAGTATGTGTGGTCCCCATGAAGTTCTCAGTTAATTTTTCGAAATGATCCTTGACTTATAGGTAATGATATTAAATGTTAATATGTATGACACAAATTCCATGTCTTATTCTTCTGTTATAATTTCAAGGCTTATGTCCTTGATTTTCTCATGATTAATGTCTTATGAGTTTCCATTATTTATTCCATGACACATGTACATGATATTTGATATGCATGTTATTATTTTATAATTTTAATATCATGTTATCATACCCTTATAATCACAATTATTCTTATGTATATACCTTTCATACCCTCACTTATCATCTGATATCACCCTTTTTTATGATTTATTTTCCCTGGGTTATAAAGAAAGGTTTTAGGTAGGGGTATTAAATGGGAATATATTTTTTGGAAAACATTAAATATCTTTCACCAGACTAGAAGTTTATGTACATGTTTCCAAAGGAACTAAACTAATAAGGCCTTCAGGAGTGTGTTTGGGATATTTTTGAAATATTCTGTAAAAATGATTCCATATCCATATATGAAAAGCATGGGTCATTATAATGTAGTACCCCATAAATGATGATGTCAGGATATGACTCTCCCACTTGATTAGAAGTAAGGACCACTGTAATTGACTTTAAAAAAAATATTAATATTACATTAAACTAAATATTCTAATAATATCACTTCATACCCCTCATCCACTATCTTAATGGGGAATTTATGTTAAGGGAAGAAGCTACCACACTAAAAGTTCCCCACTTCAATCAATAAATACCACAAAAAATACCCCATAGAAAATTAATTTCAAATTATCCACATACCTAAAAACCATAATAGGTAATTTTTCTCTCTCATTAGAATCAATAGGGTTATAGAATACATATAGTAAAGACTAAATTACAACCATGAAATAAACTATTTATAACACTGATGATTAAGGTATTGAAAAATGTGTTTAACCTAGAGGAACTAATTTTCATCTTTGCATAGGCTGATGAGGTTATAATACAATTGATGAAAACATCATCCAAAAGGTCCCCTAAATACTATAAAATATCACCGAGATCATCCAAATCAACTAATAGACTAGATAAGTTATAACTATATTCTAAAAAATAAAATCAAAATAGAAATTGTTTCTCAATGTGGAAACCCTAGAACATCTATTGGAATTAAATTCATGTATTCCTTCACCACTATAGGAAACCACTCCTTCATAACATATATATCACCATAATATAAAATGAACAATTGGTTTGAAAATAACCACAACATATTGAATATTGAACAACTCATATAACAAGAGGGTCCAAATTACCAAAGAAGTTAAACAGATTTCCATTAGATTGATTGTACAACACCTCACAAAATATAAAAACCATGCAATCCATAATAAGTATGATATCACATGGTATCATCCCATCATAATAGAATACAATAAAACATCTACCTTGTTGGGTAATGAATTTACAAAACCAATCTATCTGGATGTAGTGATGATCCCCATGAGTATGAGTCTCTAGACGAATGGGTTTGACCCACTAAAATTTTATAATCCTAAACAATAATTCAAGAATAAATTAATGGACCACACTGGTCTCAATGAGTATGAGTATTAGGGAATAATATACAAGTCATACCTCAAACGTTTCTAGATTCCACATAATCAAATCCATTCATCATTGAGAACTATCCGTGTCTCACCCATTAACAAAATACATCTTATAAGGATCTGCTGTAGATGGAAGGGGAGATGGTCAAAAATACCACCAATCTATAACTACTACTACTCTAATAACTGATCTAAAAATACTACTTTATGAAAGACTACTAGGATTAAAAAGGTCTCTAACCTCAATTTTTCATATAATATGAAGTTTTTTCTATAGACCCACTCCAGCTAACCATTGGAAATTTTATTCATGTTATTAAACCATGATCCTTTATTACCATGAAACTCTCAACTACAATTTCTTTTTCAAGTTCCCCATTGTAGGTGGAGGGTATAAAAACGAACATCCCAAACAAAAATATCAACATGGAGTCCCCACATAAACTCTTAGACCTAAATAAATCCATCTTGAATCCTGAATTATGAGTACCTTATCTATAAATTCTATCTTAAACTCATTCATGATCACATTTCATAAAATAGGGTCCAATATAGTCCAAATAGATATGGTTTTAAATGTCATTGAATGGAACTTCTGATGAATAAGGTGTCAAGTATCAACCATGGTATAACATTCTAGTCTTGAGTTTTAATAAATACTAACTAATTGATAGTTATTCCATGAATAAAACTCAATGTATGGACCAGTAAATAGTACTTGGATCTCCAAACTAGATGAGAAAACACAAACTTCATATTCTAACTAATCCTCTATCAACTATGGTTTAGGATCACCTCATAAACTTATGAGTCCCATGCCACTAGAATTCATAGATTATATTCAGCAAATAGGTTGTCTCATCTAGATCTACTAGAACAACCACCTTTTATAGAACATGGTATTAACTGGGAAAAAATAATTAAGGACCCATCCTCTTCTTTAATAAAAAGATAGCTTTTAGTTTTCCCTTTGAATTTATTCCTCATCAATCAAATAGTTAGAAGAAAGTGAATTAATTCAGTTGAGTGGGTTCATCACAACCCTACCAATAAATGTATGTTGGATATCTTTATGTAACATATTTTATTTTACGCAATTAATCAAAAATTAATAAAATATATTTGAGTTATTTAACATAAGAAACACATGGAAACAACAACAGAAAAATACATGATTCAATCACTATCCTGACTATACACTACAAATAATTCCCCAAATCTATTAGTTTATAAACTTATTATCAAAGTCTAAGTGAATGAACACATCATACATCACACCACCAATGGATTCCTTGTTCTAAGAATAAAACTAAAAACCCTTAAAATTATTTTCATAAAATCAATTAAAAATTCATTAAAAGGATACTAACTCCAAAATATATACCTAGGACTCATCTACTATGATTCTTCTTTGAAATGAACTTATCCTTTTTGACACCATCTTGGTAGGTATTAAGACGAGTGTTCCACCCAAAACCCACATTGATTAGGCTATGGTATAAAGACTACGACCATGATGGGAAAAATACATGGTATTCCTTAGACTTTAACAACATTAAATAAATTTTTTACTTAAATATGTAATAATAAACTACTCAAGAAATATATATTCAAATAAATTATATACAATTAATGTTTTAGGAATCAATAGGTACATACCACATTACATATGAATAATCATTGATATACAAAAATTGGAAAGGTCACTGATCCTGATTAGTATATGATTGGTGAAGACACCACCTCTATACAAGAAATCTAGTATCCACCTCTGATAATAAATTTCTCTACCAAAGACATTGTATGACACTAAACACCATCACCATTAATCCACTTATTATATTTCCACCAATGTAACCTCGAAAATGTGTATTATCTACAAATACACAACACATGTGGGCACAAGGCTTATGCATGGGTGAGTATAAAAATATTTAGTTTGGAACCTCAAAAACAAAATGTAAGATGAAACAAAAAGTAAGATAAACTCCAAGAATGGGGAAATATAGATGAAACCTAGAAGTAAAATATATTCTCTAAGGCAAAAAGAACCATGGGTGATAGAGGAATCCCAGTATTAAAAACTTAGATTTATAGTGGATGGTATCACATAAGAAACTAAAGATACCCAATGTATCAAATTTATTATAACTATCAAAGTCAAAAACCAAATTTTACATTACATCTTGAAGTAAGTAACATAAAAATGTTGTTTATTTGAGAAACATAACATTCATACCACACCATGTCATAGTGGAGACAACCATATAACTTCCACACTATCTCACCAAGACCATAGTTGGGGACTCACACATTAGTAAGAAACGTTTATCGATCATGTGATTAACAAACCCAATGGAGACAAAACTCTCCATTGAGAGGTAATATCGATTGAGGGGGTATTGAATAAATTAGATAAAAGACCCACACCTCATCTCAAATGGCTATACCAACTTCAACTATAGTATAGGGAAACCACATCTTGTTAGGACTAAGGGGGTATTTGATACATAAAAAAATACCTGATATAGGGGACTTATAAATTAGAAAAATATTGAAGTATAAAATCCATCAAGAATGCAAGGGCCACTACCTATCATTATAATGTCTCTTAAAGAGCTTCTGAACCATATTTATCCTATAAATGTCTCCTAATAACTGAACCATATCATTTACAGTGAAAATATACTTGATATAATAAAAATTCATTATATATTGATATTTTGGAAAAAAATGATCATACCGTAGAAATTTATATTAAAAATATATAGAATAGGCTATTTTCATACCTAATTTTGACACATGAGTTAGATGATGCGAGAGAACCAAAGGACACAACATGCACTCTACTATATATTATGTGTGGAATCAGAAGAATGACTTGTTTCTGTGACCCATATATTTTTACGTAATAATATAGGGAATTTACTTACAACAAGCATGTCACAAACACTAATCAAGGAGGTTGGGTGTGTACTCCAATACACCATATGTTGTGTGACCTAGTTCTATAGGGATTCTTATTCTATACTTCAAACTATATTATATTTAGTCCTATTTTAAGACTATATTGAAACATAATTGACATAAAATTCATAGTTTAATTCCACGTGATATTGATATATAGAGAGAAACGAACAACCACATGAAAATATAACATCGAATGGAGTTTTTGAACTACACATCATGTTGTATAAAAATTTACATATTCTTCTCCGTTGATGATTTTCTACACCCTCATCACTAATTCTGAATAAAATAACTATTCCCCTTCATTTTATTGATCCAAACAACCTTATATATCACCGTCAAAAATCAATGAACCACCATTCCTTAGAACCATCATTATTCACAAAATCCCTGTGTTTTTGTTGTCAATATAAAGGATTTCACACTAACCATTAGTCCTGGTACCCACTAACCAACCTCATACTAACTACATTCACGTGGAAACCCCCACATCTTTCCCTTTATCACCATTTAGTCCTAGAAATATACCATAAATGAATTATCAGTCGAGGAGTGGGTTTTTAGATAATGTTTTTCACAAAATAATGAAAAAAAATCTAAGAAAACAAAGAGGAATTGGAAATAATGTATTCATTAGGTAGTCCGATTTCAATCATAGAAAAATTCCCAAAATGTCATATTTGATCAAAGAATTGAAGAAATATTTTTATAAAGATAAAAAAATAATTCACATAAAATAACATGACCCATAATCAAATCATTGGATAATAATTAAACAAAACTATTCTATTAGTAATTTCCAAGGATAAAATAAAAATATATTTATGCAAAACATAATAAAATTTGATCAATTTTACCACAAGAAAAGTGTGTAAGATCACACAATGAACAATAATTTTATAATACTTGAATTAGAAAAATATTTTAATCCTATGAATTAAATTAAAATTTAATTGATTTCAATTTAATATTGGATTGAGTCTTAGTGATTAAAAATGATTCCTTAACCCCATGTTATAAATTCTAGTGCTTAAAATTATCATCATCATTACAGAGTGAATCCTTCTCCATTTCCTTGTCCAATTTTTGATTCCTTGAATTTAAATACGTCCCCCCAAATAATATCTCATGATATATAGGGTTCTATCTCAATTACAGGAGGATAAATCTAAGAAGAGGGATAAAATATGAATATATAGTTCATATTTCTCTTACTTGGTGTTTTTATTAAATAAAATAAATTATCCCTACACCGAGCACAAAAAAATATACCTTTATAAGAAAAAACTACCCATTTCAAATATAATAGTGGTGTAATAATTTCAAACTCAGACTACCTTAAGAAGATACCCATGTTCATAATCACAAAATGAACATTTATTTATTTGATAAATATTTTATTACCCATAAAATTTAGCCATATTAGAGTTTCAAGGAAAATAAACCCATGAATAAACACCAAATTCCATAATCAACAAAATGACCATTTTTATTGTTGGTTGGTAGATAATATAAATTCACCATGTCACCCATTTAGCAGAAAAGAAACTATAAAATAAAAAATAAAGAAAAATCTTGATCGAAGAAAAATATGGGAATCTATACCTTTATACAAAATTATCAATATGAAATCTCATTGAAACACATTACCTTGATCCGTAAATAAATATTAAATTTAAATTTGAGGTGCCATTTTTAAAACCTTTAAATTTTCCACCAAGGTCCCTTAATCATGGGAAGCTAAAGTTTCCATATATTATTTCCAAATCCTTGTAGTTATTATACTATATTAAAGTAAAATTAAAAATATTGGTCACTACTAAATCCAATGAAAATAAAATAGTAGAAAAACAATAAGGATTAGTTAACATATTATCAATGAAAATATAGTGGAATTACAAATTAATATCATTAAATTAATCTCATAAGATAATAAAATACTAATGAAAAGGTAAATAAATAACAAATGAGGAACAATTAATCATTACTAACATGTTTTTGATATAATGTATTCTATCCAATTTCTTATACTTAGTAAAGATATAGATATGAAAAAATTTAACACTAATGAATTTATGATTGATATCATATTTTTATAATGATCAATCAAAAAGTGATGTTTAATATTAGTGTGTTTGGTCTATGAATATGATACATGATTCTTAAAAATATTAGTAGCACTTTTTTGAAGACAACTTATAAGAAAATGATGTAATTAAATTCATAATCATAAAATGTGTATATGATGTATAAAATATGTCTTGAATAATTACCTCTAGTAATAAACTTAGCTTCAAAAATAAAAAATGAAATAAAATTTTCATCTTATTTCCCCTCAATTATAGATACTTTCCTAAAAAGTAAAATTTTCCAAAGTCAGACTTTCTATCAAACATAAAACCTCCATAATCAATATCCAAATAACTATCAAAATCAAATTTATGTAGTTTTCTGTAAACTAATATAATATTTAAAAAAAAAATAAAGTATTTTAGTACTTTGTGAAAAATACATGTGAGATGTTTTTTGTTTTTCATGAATTATAGAACAAATAAAAGTTAAAAAAATTATTCTTGGATAAAAAGGTAATATAAAAGAGATATCCAATAATTCCTTTGTAAATATATTTATCATCATATATTAACCCTCTTTATTTGGGTGATTTATTTATGAAAAATTTTATTATTTTAGTTGTGAAATGATTGAGATTTAAGAAATGAAAAAATTAAAACTGAAGGGATAAATGACTAATATAGGATGGTGCAAAAGGGGGAAGGATCTAAGGTGAAAAAAGTAATAGTAGTTTCATTGTCTCATTGGTGAAATTACGATGGCACTTCACAACCACCAAATTTACATTGGTATACCACTAGAGTTTCAATGGGTTACAACTACCTTTTTTAATAAGGGGTTAATATGGTCAATTGGTATTTAAAAATTTAAACCTTGAAACAATTTTCTCATGATTTAGGGAATCATTTCAATATTTTTTTCTTGATAGATCCTATAACACTCCAATCCACTTTACCTTTATACATACAATGTTTGATCATCCCAAATCACCTCTATGATCTATAGATTGTCCATTATTAATGAATCTATTTCAGGGTTTTCATACATCATTAATTTTATATAGTTTTAATAGTTATATAAATACATAGAGTTTTTCTATATCTTGGTTACAAAATCGAGGTCTTCCTCTGTTATTTCTTTATCTATTGAGTAGATAATCCTATTTATTTTAATTATTGAGGTGAAATTTCTTCCCTTTCATTTTTAATTTAAATTCATATTAAGGTAGTGGGATGAATCCTTATTTTATTTTCAGTACAATTTGGTATTTATTCAATATTTTTGAGAAGTTCTAAAACCTATAAAAAAGAAAAAAACCAAAAAAATATCACTTACCTTCCTCACACTTATACCAAGTTAGTAAATTAAACATTATAATTATCTAAAATTATTGGATAATAATTAGGGTTTTCCAACATCAAATCACATGACAATTTAATGGAGAAAAATAAATTATAGGATCAGAAAAACTTAGGTATAAAAATAAATGACAAAACCATACCAAAATTGGACCAATAATTTCTTTCCACACATATAATGTTAATGGACCATGAACCAAATTTTAAATTAGATCATCCACACTCATATAGAACATGGATATGAATTTCACCTTAGGTATCTATTATAAACAATGATGGTGAAGACATCCTCGGGCATTAAGAAATCATCACTATTACCTCTTATTTATTATCTTAAAAACATCATTGGAAATAATACTATATTGTTGTAACTAATATGGTATATATGAACAATTAAGAACATGATTTTCATTGGGCTTGTGGCTTAAGGATAGTTCTTGGATATAGATGAAGAATTTATTTAGTTCCCAACATGATTATTAATTTGAAAATAATAATCAAAAGACTTGTCATGAAGATCATTATATTGTGAACTAGATTGGAAAAGGTAAAACAAACCTATCTAAATGACTCACTATAACATGACCACATAGGTCACATAAAAATACCCTTTATAGAATAACATTTTGATACCTTGGTCACCCATTATAACATAATTAATGTATTCACCACGCAACAATCCTCTTAATTCCAAAAGGTATGATATCTCAATGAAATATACTATACTATAACCTAAATCCACCAACATAACCATTAATATGAAGGTGAAAATATAATGATTTAATTATGACCCACCATGACACTGGAATCTCAAACACATGTAGTGCCTTGCCACACCATAACCCACTATGCATACATGTGTTTATTTACATAAAGTAGATTTGAGACCTATACCATCAATAATTCCTAATTTTCAAACCCCAAGAATCCTATAATACATCCATCATCAAATAAAAAATAATTTAATGATAAAAATAGTCTCAAATTCAAAAATCAAAATTTAAGGTTATTTTTGAAATCCCCCTTAAGGGATTTTTATCCCCAAGCAACATCTCTAGGGATCATTACTAAAAATTTATGGACATTTTCCTCTTTTGTTTCCTAAATACTCCACAAGGAATGTGAAAAAATTTTTATGAATTAATTAGGGTATAATAATCCTAGAAAAATATTGGAAAATTGTTACAGGCTGTGAAGTCATGAAGGATGGATCTCTTTCACATAACAATCTTGGTATGCGAACCTCTGTATCGTCATGGAGTCCCACAAATGAAATATCCTTTGCAAACAGTTATATTATTTCTTATATCCCACAAAATAAAAATAGTTTTTGGGTCTATGATGATATTTTCCATCTCCCATAAACAAAAAATCATTTATGGGGTCGTGATGGTGTTTTTTATGTCCCAAAAATAAAAAATAATAATTTGTGGGATGAGACATCATTTTCCGGCCCTAATAAAAAAATTCCATATATTTGATTCAGATACCCAGCTATCCTAATAGGAAGATAAATCCATGAATTTATAAAAAACAAAGGGAGATATTGGAGAAAAAAAGGTAAAGGTATAAGAGGATAAGAAAAGATAGAAGATGTGGAAAAGCCACAACTCAGAGTAGGTAAATTTACCTCATAAAACTAAGTTAGAATTGGAAGTCATTAGGCCATTCACATACCCAAAACCCTTTGCGGAAAACATTCCATAGATCATACATGGATGACCTATTCATGTGATATCTACTAGAATAGCATAAGGTTATGTGTAAGGATCCATATCCCATGTAGCAAAATGCTACGCTGGAGGAAATCAATCATGCGTTGCAAAATGATACTTGGAAGGCACCTGAACCCCATAGAAAAATGCTACACAGTGGGCACCCAGACTCGTGTAGGAAAACTCTATGTTGAGTGAACCCCATACCACATATAAAATCTCTATAAATAATGGGGCATATTGGGGTGCTCTATTTTCCTGCTCTCATTTCATTCATCTAGTGTGTCGTTTAGTCCCACCTTA
Organism: Viscum album; assembly: GCA_963277665.1. Lineage (NCBI taxonomy): Eukaryota > Viridiplantae > Streptophyta > Magnoliopsida > Santalales > Viscaceae > Viscum > Viscum album. The sequence continues at coordinate 69,049,721 of OY728156.1, read as the reverse complement.
TCCCCTCCAAAAACTTTCATAATGGAATTTTCTATCAACCTATATTAATTGAATCTATAATCCTGAAATGGTACCCCTTTCAAGGTGTTGGGTCATGTCCTATCCTAATTATCCCATAAATATATGATTAAATCATGGGATACAGTATCCCGACCTCTTAAGATTCATTATGTGTTTCTAGTTCCCCAAATAAAACTCATTGAAAAAATGACCCATCAAAAATTGGCACTAAACAAAATTTATGAACCCGTTGTGAAGAAAAGTGAAACAAATTTAAACCCATAAAATATATTTCTAGGCACCAAATTTTCATCAGAAAAAATGGTGAACTGATGGGAATCCTTAACCAAGATGACTGTGTTACCCACATTTTAGGCCCCTTTCACACCCAAAATGATTGCAGACCCAAAAAAAATTGATCATACATTTTTTAATATATTAAGATGCTGATCAGATGGAATTTTATTATTTATGTTTATCATATCACACAAGTATCTTCATGAGAACTCTTGTTCATAAAAATGGTTTCTCACCATTTCGAGCAGACATATTCCTCAACCATTGCACAAGTTGGATCTTTGTTTGATCAAATGATGTTATCATCGACCCAACTCCTTCAACACCGTGTATCAAATATTATAATTTGAGAGTACCACCTCATTGGTTCCATCAAAAATATAGATGCAACATGACATTACCTATAGTTAATGAATCCCCACCAACCATCAGCACAACGATGATTGGTGATTCAAAAGTCGACGAAACCAGTAGCCCTCTAAAACCATTTTAGGACCCTGTACTCAAAATGAGATAATGAGTTCATTTCTTACCATAGGAATGATGGTCATGTGGTCACCAAAATCATTATTACAAGGACATAGGGGTCTTGCCTAAAGGATCATTCTAGTAGTCAACATTTCCAATGCTACATGACCCATAATCCTCTTCATGAATAGGATACATCCCTATAGGATCCCACCCATGTCATTTGGGCCAGGGCCCCCAATGAGGCATGTAGGGGAAAAAATATGAAAACCCAAATATAGGCCAACATTCTGGTTTCCATAGAAGTATCCCTCTAGTCAAATATAGTAGAAAACAATGAGTGGACATAGATCCATGCTCATACATATCCCTATAGTCAAATACATTTTCATTCAATTAGAAGACACAAATCCTTAGTCACACATATCAAACCATTTAGTTAAATACGAAAATAGTCCTTGAAAAAAATTCAAATATCTACTCTAACATATCAATACCATTAGTTAAATATGGTGGAAAAAATGAGCTAATTAAAATACCTACTCATAAATATCAAGCCCACAAGTCAAAAACAGTGGAAATCAATGAGTTGATGAAAATACCTGGTCACACATATCAATATCCTCTATCAAATACAGTGGAAAAAAATAAAATATTAAAATCAATAGTCTTAAATATAAATCCCATAAATCATATACATAAAAAAAACAATGAGATGATGAATATTCTTTCTCATGCATATCAAGTCAATCCTTTAAATACAACAACCGTTGGGGGACCTAGTCGACATACCTCAGCTAAGAACTAGGGGAATAATAGTTTTCCTACTCCAAAACTGGAATGAGTATATATCCCTATTAATAATAAGGATGTTTCCTAGAATTTCATCACAATGATAGAAAGATGAACATAAATTCCAGGGAACATCCTATAAACATTCCTATGCATAATAACATTAACAAAAATAGATAGTATTTGGGTGCACGACCCCAAATCCTCAAGTAGGGTGACTCACCCTCACATTAGGAGGGTTATACAAGAGTAAACACACATACCTACTCCTATCCAGGAATTTGATTGGCTAAATTATATGATAAATGGATTAAAATATTGGGTGTACATCCTCATTCAAATTGGGGATCACCAGGTCATTTCAGGGGTATCTCCAAGGTAGGAATATATCTCGGAAAAAATTACAGAAACTCATTAAAATGATATTACAAAAACATGAGATTCACCAGAACCCACTCTTATCCATGGGAATTTCTATTTACAACACGTTGTTCCATCTTCCCATAGGAGAGCATCAAAAATGAAATCCCACTTGTGGCAGTTCAAAATTTCATAGCAAACTCATGGCCTTACTCTGTTAATGGATGGAGTTATTGTGTCCATAAAAAATCTATCAATAGTAGACCATGATACCTCTGATATGATACCAAATTAGAGAAGTATCAGCAGAAACCACAGAGGTCATCCCCACAACACCACTACCAACATCTATGAAGGCCCCCCTTAGAATGTTTATGAGGATGGATTTCCTTTTGAGAACAATATAATTTATCTTGAGGGATCATCACATGAGGAGTGACATTAAAACCCTATGTGTGGCTTGAAGATCAATAAAAATAATTTTATCCCCTTATCAAATCAAATATGTGAAATCCCTCATATTCTGAGGCACTTGTAAAGATGTGTTTAATCATGCCTAATGCCCTATACATGAAATGTGACATTATTTCTCAACCAGAAGATGGTACAAGGTAACAATCATTATCTAAACCACCTCTTTACTATTTCCATGCCAACAAAACCCATACTATCCCCGTTTCTTATGATAAAACAAAAAAGAATCACCCTTTTTGGGATGATCATGTAAAAGAATATCTAATAGGAGAACAAAAAAACATTACTTTTAAGAAGACAACCGATGATGGATAATATAATCATCATTTTTTTACCTCATACACTTCCTTTCTCATCATTTTAGAGGTACTATTAGAACAGGGAATACAAAACATTCATATGAATCTCTATTCAACTATATGCCACCTGAAAGAGAAGTTATTTCCTTATGATGGGTATACAGACCATGTTAAGGTATTGGGAGAGCTTCACGGTTAAATCTACTTGGAATCACTTCTATCTACAAGGAAACCATGATTATATATGCAATGAAAATCTCATCAACATGGATTCTATAGTGAACCCCACTTTTCATACATTAATATTGCATAAATTTTCTAGAATACTTAAGACATTATAGAAGCAGTTTTACAATGACTATATTAGTCCAGTTCCTTTGGAAACATGGAAACATGAACATTGGTACATAAGTGAGCTACATTATCTCCCACTAGATTTGTATTTACTATCACCCTTCTTAGACACATCAAACATAATACATATCTTCATAAACTGGGGATGGATGCATAAAAATGGATGAGATCAGATTCTCATTAAGGGTAAAAAAATAACAGATGTATGTCTAATCATGATCATAAGGGAATGAGAACATGACCATGAAAATAGAAGATCATACCCTGTATATCAAATATCATATATATGAATCATGGAATAAATCTTGGAAGTTCATAAGAAATGATTCATAAGTAAATTAAAAACAATACATGAAAGCATATCATAGGAATAAAACATGGAATTGTGGAAAAACATATTAATATAATAATTATTTCCACAGTAGTAAAGGAATCACTTCTAAGGATATCTTAGAAGTATGGGTTCACTCCCCATACTATCTTTGTAGTCATATTTCACTACCATGTCCATATTAGTAGCATGAGTTCACGCCTCATACCATCTTGTCAGTCATGGTTCACTCACATGGCCATATTAATAGTCCAGGTTCACTCCCAATAGCATATTTATATATCTCATGAGATATAATTATTTACCCAATGTATTGGAGGGATATATAGGTACCAACAGTCTCATAATGAAATAAATAATACATATTATACAAAATCATAAACAATAATATCATAACCTATGAAATGAAATGGGTATCATAAGCATGTAATCATATAATAACCTATGAAAAAAGATACAGGTTTCATAATCATTTAACCAAAATCATAACCCATGAAAAGAAGTTGGTTTCAAAATCATATAACCCGTGAAAGAGAAACATGTTTCATATAAATCATACCATAAAAACATAACCATTAAGAGAAATAATATTAATGGAAAAATTGAATAATTTCCCCATAAATCTATGAGTAACACCCATGGATTTCATCTTAGATGGTAAATGTTTTAGAGATATTTTAAGAACCTTTCATGAATAAAATATACATTCTTGATTAAAAAATGATTTTTACAACAAAAAAAATTTCAAAAACCATTTTCTTTGAAAATAGATTTGAAAACATATAAATTAATCATTGAAAACCAAAAAAAATTAAAAAAAATTTCCTTGAAAATTATCTACAAGGATTATTTGATTACATTTTAGAAAACATTTCTGAAAACATGTTTTTGAAATAAAATAGGTTTCTGACTAAAGATAGAAATACTGTTAGATTTTTTTAAAACAAAATTAATTTTCTTAAGAATAAATAGGTGGAAATTTTTTCAAATGAATGGCTATATCTTGGATTAAAAGTGGATAAGTAAAATCATGAGTTTTTTGAGAGGTAGATCGTAATATTTCACCAATGAATCATAATAATTAACAATCTCAAAAAGAGATGATATTATTTCAATAAAATATTACTACTTGGTAACTTTGGATAATACTCTCCATGTAAGAAATGGAAATTTATTGAATTTTTGAATTGAAATAAAGAAGTTAAATGAAATATATGTATATATATGTATACATATAATTTTTCTAGTAGAATTATTATATCATATCATATTGAAAGAATGAAGGTAAATGAAATATATGTATATATATGTATACATATAATTATTCCAGTATAATTACTATATCCTATATATCATATAGGTTTACTAAAACCATCCTTAATACATTTCATGTAGTGTGTGAATGAATAAAATTTCTTTGAGGGGGTCGTAGTCCACACTTCCTCAAACGAAATTATCCTATTTACACAAAATGGAAAGTATGATGATACGCGTGGTAAAAGTATTACAGAAGAATAAGTAAATAATAAATATAATATATAACCTATATAAATAGAGTTTTAATCACAATTCCCACTATGAGAGGTGGTAAATGAATATCGAATAATCATTATTTTGTGAGGTGGTAGTTCTTCATACTCATAAAAATTATATTCATTACCCATTAAATGGATGTGTAATTGCAGGTAAAACCCTGATAATAAATTTTTAAGTATATTGAAGATAATAGAGTCCTTATACAATCATAGAATAAGAATAGTCGAGGAAGTGTAGAAATAAAATAAAAGAAAGGAGTTTGAGGGAGGGTGTTACCTCTTAATCAAAAAACTCCTTTTGGTTTGCACCAAAGGAAATCCTTGGAAGAAGTTTTTCCAAAAGGTAGGAATATGGAGTAAGGTAGGTATTTTTATAATTTTTTTGTGAAGATATTTTACAAACCTAATTGGTTTTATAGGTGTGAGGAATAGGGATAGGTGGTGGTCTTTTATAGGGAAGGGAATAGACTCACTTGGTATTTTTGAAAAAAAGTTAGATGTACCCACATTTTTACCAAAACATATTTATAAAAAAACTGATAAAATAAAAAATGGAAGGTTAATGAATTAATAATTTCCAGAAAATTGCTGTTGGACAATTTTATAGGTCATTTGGGCCCTTAATTTTAACGTTTATTCCTAGTTAAACTTAATTTTACCTTAATCGTTGTAATTAATTTTAATTACTTTCACTAATATTTTTGGTCAAAAACAATGTTGACCTTATTAAACATTATAAATTATTATTATTTTAAATATGGAATCCATTTTTTAAAATTAAAATAACTTAAATGGTAGAAATTAATTTTTATTTAGTCACGCAGGTGATGCAACAACATAGGTTTTTAATATAAAAACGTCCAAGTATTTGATATGTTTTTATACCTAATTTGAAAGTGAAATTGATTATAATGACCTAAATTTTATTAATTTATATAAATATTATATATTTTAATGTTGAAACAAATTTAAAATATAATTTGACCTTATAAATAAATTATATAAAAATTTAGTTTTGAATTAAAATTCTGTATTTTTCACTATTCATCCTAAAATGAATTTTCTCAGAAAAATCCCAAAAATTCACCCTAAGATAAATTATAGATTATAAATAAAAATTAAATTTTATATTATAAAATTTAGCTTCTAAATGTTTCTAAAATTAATTTTATTTTGTTTTCAAAAAGGCATTTAAAGTAGTTTATTTGAGAAAATATTATTTTTAAACATATAAGAACCTTAAAAAAATTATATCTTCCATTATAAATATGTTTTATTAATATAAAAAAATTATAAAAAATATTTGAAAATTAGTTAAAAATATTCATATTATTATGTTTAATGGATAGGTCGTAATTATCTAATTTAAATAATTATAATAATATAATGATGTTTCATATAAACTCAGTGTTGTGTGTAACATATGCCAAGTTGGTGTTGCGTTTAACGTACACTGAGTTGGTGTTTCATGTAATGTATGCTGATTCAGTGTTGCATGTAAAGAATTTAGGACTTATTGTAATGAAATATATCAATTAAAATTAATTCATTCTAAAAATGGTCTATAAAAACTAGGGGTGTTAGATTATACCCCCATTAAAATGAATTTTCCAATCAAAATTCATAATTTGGGTATGAAAAACTAGTATAATTATTCTTTATAATATTATAAAGTTCCCACATAGATTCCTTAAACTGGTGATTTCTCCACAAAACCTTTACCAGGTGAGTGGTCTTGTTTAGTAGAACTTTCTCTGATCAATACAAAATTTCAACTGGTTGTTCATCGTAAGAAAGATCCTTCTCTAGTGGTATAACCTTTGAATTCATTATATGTGAAGGGTAAGGTATGTACTTCCTTAGGAAAGATACATGGAACACATCAGGGACTTGATGGAGATTTGAGGAAATTTACAAGATATAGGTTACCGCCTTGATACTATTAAAAATATCAAATGGATCGATATACCTTGGGATTATTTTCCCTTTATTCCAGAATCTCATAACTTTATTCTATGGTGAGATTCATAGAAAAACTTTTTCAAAAACTTAAAATTCTAGATCAAGTCGAGGTTATTAGTAATAAGTTTCTACCATCTTTGAGCTTCCTTGATATGATACTAAATGATTCTAACCTTCTCTTCCATTTCATCAGCAATCTCAGGTCCCAATAGATTTCTTTATCCAACTTTATCTCATCATGTTAAAGCTCTACATTTATTCCCATAGAAGGCTTCATAAGGTTCCATATGAATTCTTGAGTGAATGCTATTATTATAAGAATACTCAAATAGAGGAAGGTGTTGATCCCAACCACATTTGAAATACACAGAACCAGATATCAACATATCCTATAGGGTTTTAATTGTTCATTCAGATTGACCATCCTTTTGAGGATGGTAAGGTATGCTAAAAATCAATTCTGTGTCAAGTTCTTTTTGTATACATCTCTAGAAAATAGATTTAAACCTTGAATCTTGATCCTATATAATATATTGTGGTACTCCATGCAACCTTACCACTCACTTAATGTATATCCTGTCAAGATGATCTAGAGAGAAGTCATGTCTAATAATGGTGAAGTGTGCTGTCTTTGTAAGGCGATCAACTACCACCCATATAACATTAAACCCTTTAGAGGTTTTGGGTTGTCGAATGAAAAAATACATAGGGATGTTATCCTATTTCTATTCCAGTATGGGTAATGGATACAACATCGCTTCAGTATTTTGTCTTTTAGCCTTAACTTACTAGCTTACCAAGCATCTAGATAAAAACTTTGCGATATCTCTCTTCATGCCATCCCACCATAAGTATCCTTTCAAATCCCTATACATCATCATACTTCCAGGATGAATATAGAATGAATAAATATGATCTTCCTATAATGGATCCTTTTTAAAATCTAGTATGGAAGGAACACATACACAGTTCCAGAACCCTTTCATTCCATCTTGATCAATGTTAAATTTAGGATCATTACTAACTTTATTTTTCAGCTCTACATCTTTCTTCCATTCCTCCTTAATGTTCACTTGGATATAGGGTTGAACATTCATTTGAGAAATATATAATTCCCAACCCCTTCTGTATTTCTAGATTCATCCATTTAAAATCCATATGTATGAGATCTTTTGTGATCCTCATGAGGGATAATCTAGTATAATCCTTTTGACTCAAAGCATCGACCACCTTTTTCTCTTTACCAGGGTGGTAATATATTGAGCACTCATAATCCTTCATCAACTATAACCAAATTCTCTAGAACATGTTCATCTCCTTATATGTGAATATATATTTCAGTCTATTATGGTTAATCTTCTCCATACTCATAATATCTCCATATCTTTAATGAAAAAATTACTGTTTCTTACTCTAAATCATGAGTTGGGTAATTTTTCTCATGAAAATTTAAATTCTGTGATTCATGAGTGATAACCATGTTATTATACATAATAACACATCCCAATACCTTCTTGGAGTCATCAAAATAGATTAAAAACCCTTCTCCACTACTAGGTAATATCAGCACAGGTGTACCGGATAACTTTCTCTTCAGTTCCTTGAAATTTTTATCACATTCATCTGTCCATAGGAACTTGAAAACCTTTCAAGTTAACATGGTCATAAGATTAGATAGACATGAAAATTTCTCCACAAATATTCCCTAATATCTACTTAAACCATGAAAACTATGTATCTCTATCACCATGGTTGGTCTAGGTCAGTATTTAAAAGCCACAGTATTTGATGGATCTACCGCTATAGTATATCTTGTGATTATGTGACATAAAAATGAAACCTTTTACATAAAAATTTACACTTTGTAAATTTTTCATAAAGTTTCTCCTTCCTTATGGTCTTTAGTATAATTCTCAAATGATATTCATGCTTTTAATTTATTTTTTAATAGATAATAATATCATCTATAAAGGCTACCACAAACTAGTTGAGGCGATCTCTAAAGAATATATTCATCAAATCCATGATCATAGTAGGGTAATTAGTAAAACCAAAAGGCATCAAAATATATTCATAATATCCAAACCTTGTATGGAATGTCATTGTGGGTATATCCTCTATATTGAACCTCAATTGATGATATCCAAATTAAGGTCAATCTTGGAAGAGTATTGATATCCATACAGTTTATCAAACAAGTCATCAATATAGGAAAGATGATACTTTTTCTTGATATTTTTATTCTTCAGCTCTTGATAATAAATACAAATTTGCATTCATCTATCTTTCCTTTTCACAAAAATAAAAGGTACACCCTAAGGTGACACAATTGGCCGAATGAATCTCTTATTAAGGTTTTCTTGGAGTTTCTTATTCAATTCCAACAACTCAACTGGGTCCATTCTATAATGAGCCATTAAAATTGGTGTAGAAGAATGTATGAGTTCAATTGATAACTCAACTAATCATTTTGGTGGAAGGATTGTAAACTCTTTTATATATACATTCATAGATTTTAAAACAATTGGAATATCATTGATGTTGATTTTTCCCCAACCATTTGAGATAAAAAACCAGATAAATGGTAATTAAAATCCATACACTAAATGTAATCTCCACAGGTTTTTCATTCTTATCATCACATTTATGGATGATCGTATGAGTGTTTAAAATATGAGACATAAATTTACTTGAAAATTGATGTGGGATTCATGTATATAAATACAATCTATGCATAAGATGACATCAAATTCAACCAAAGGAAGAATGACAAAACTTTTAGGAAGAAAAATCCCACAAAATTCAACTAGAGAGGAATCATAGCCTTGGGATGAAATCATCATACGATTAGGGGTTTGTAATCTTATTTCCTTATCTAATAATTTTTAAGGAATCTTAACACCCTTATAAAATTCTTTAGATAAAAAGTACTGGGTTAATATAGAATCAAATATGACATTATAAGTCCTAGATTGGATGGTCATCGTACCTTCCATCATGTTTCTATCACACCCACACCAAAAATAGAGATTACATGAGATTTACCCTTGTCCATAAACTTATGAGGTTGGTAATGTTGATCATCATCACTATTCCTTGGGTTTGGGAAGTGGTTATCATAATTCTAATTCTTCATAAAATTATAGCATTGGATCGCGGGAGGTGCATTCGATGCCTCCTTTTCTCCATTCTTACAATTTCTAACTTATTACCATCACATTGGTAATAAACTACCTGATGGAATTCCCTTCTCTGAGGAAAACATTTATTATACCCCTTAAGTAAATTTCCCCCATGCTTCTTCCCACACATATAGAATAAAGGAAAGCTCATCTTCTTCTCTTCATGGTTTTTAGGTTTTCCTTTAAACTCCAACCTCTTTTTATTGTAAAAACCATAAGTTTTACACATGAATTAAACCACCATTTAAAACTTTATTTTACAAAAAAAATATATTTTCATAGATAATAAATATAGTTATGGACATATCCCTTTTGAAACTTGGATTTAAGAAAATGAAGAACCTATCAACTTTACTTTCAGATTGGATGATAACTGCTGAAGTGTACATCATAAGTCTTGTGAATTTATCATTGTAGGTACCAATAGATTCATTATAACTTTTCTTCAACTAAAGGAAATATTTCTACATATTGGTTCTAAGAATCAGAGGAAATTACTTATTGAAACATAAGTTCTTGAACTAATCCCACACTTTGGATTAAATTTCATATTTCTATCTCTTATTCGTAATTAGAGTCCACCACTAGTCTGATTCACCTTCTAAATGATAAACAACCAGAATAACATTTTCATGTTATGAACACAAAAGGATGGAAAATATATTTTTTGTGGTACTGATCCATGTTTCAGAAACAAGTGGATTAGTATACCCTCTGAAATAAGGTGTACGTTGCCTCATGAAGGACTTAACAGAATGTTGATCCTACCTATGCTCACTTGGAATTCCACCATAATTTATATCTTGTGAAAGAATTGTGAGCCTAGAAATGAGATTTTTAATTCTATATTCCACATAATTTGATATCTTAGGAGTATAATTTTTGAATTATATATCATAATCACCATTAATTTGGTTCCTTCAGTTTTTATCCATTGACTAAAACCAAAAACCATTGGGTAAGAAATAGTTATCATCATGAGTAACCACATAATCATGAACGATTACTTATAGTGTGTCTATGTTATGTCTCCTATATTAATATATGACATCTTAGGTTTATCCTAGATTATTCATCGACAACTCCTATTTAAATCCTTCATGATAGTTTGAGAAGAGTTTGTGAATTTTTAAAGAAAATCCCACGGGAGTGTCAAACCAAGTGTCCAACAAGGCCAATTTTTTGTGTACCAGATTACCCTGAGTAAGGCTAAATACATATTTTTGGAGTTATTACCCTTATGTGAATATGTTACAGATTCAAATACACTTTTATTATCCATATATGGATTTATTTATAGGAAACAACTCAATATATCCTTTACCAAAATTCTAGGACATTTTTCTACACTTTTACTTATACTATGACTTATCCTTATACATGTACTTAGATTTATTAATAAGGTTTTATAATCTGAGATTCCAAATTATAACTAAACCTTTTCTCTGATAACAACTATAGTTACCCTCAATTTTCATAAATTAATATTACATATCTTTTTCATAATACTTAAAACATTGTACAAACATACACCTAGAGACCGTATTAGTCTAATACATTCAGAAACCTGGAAACATAAACACCGGTACATAAGAGAGCTAAATTATATCCCACTAGTTTTTTCTTGACTAGAACCCTTTATAGACACATAAAAAATAATACACATTATCATAACATAGGGAAGGAAACATAAAAATGGGTGAGCTCAGATTCTCGATAATGGTAAAAAATGAAATATGTAAGCATAATCATGAGAAGAAGGGTATGAGAACATGATCATGTGTATAGAAGATCATACCCTTCATATAAAATATCATTTATATGAATCATGGAATAAATATATTATGTTTATAATACATGAATCATAAGGAAATAAAGAACATAAGACATGAAAGCATAACATAGGAATAAAACAAGGAATTGTGGAAATCACATAAGCATATAATAATGATTTATATAGTATTAATGGAATCACTTCCAAGGCCATCCTAGTAGTATGGGTTCACTCCCCATACCATCTTGGTAGTCACGATTCAATCCCAAATCCATATTAGTAGCACATGTTCACTCCTCATACCATCTCGATAGTCATGGTTCACTCTAATGTCCATAATAGTAGTAAAGATTCACTCCCAAAACCATCTTAATCAAGATCATGAGATATAAATCCTTACCCAATTCAGTGGATGGAGATATAGGTCCCACCCATATCATAATGAAATCATACATACATGTTCCACAAAACCATTCAAAATCATATCATAACCCATGAAATAAAATGGGTATAATAAACAATTAATCATATAATAACATGTAGAAAATGATATGGGTTTTATAATCATTTCACTTTAAATCATAACCCATAAAAATAAGTGGTTCTGAAAAGCATATAACCTGTGAAAGTGAAAAGGGTTTCATAAACATCATTCCATCAAAACATAACCATTAGAAGAAATAATATGAATTAAAACATTGAATATTTTTCACATAAAGGCATGTGTAACACCGAAATATATCATCTTATATGGGAAATAATATTGAAAGATAATTTAGAAACATTTTCTGATTAAAATATATTTTATCAATTGAAAAACTCTTTTTGAAACATAAAACATTTTAGAAAACCTTTTTATTTGAAAATATATTTGAAAAAATATAAATGAATCTTTTAAAACTAAAAAATATATATAAAATCCTTTTTCCTTGAAAATTATCTCCAAGGATGATTTGAAAACATTTTATATTTTTTTGTAAAACATGGTTTTTGAAATAAAATAGTTTTCCGACTGAAGAGAGAAATACAGTCAGATTTTTATTTAAAACATTTTCTTAATTATCTAAAGTAACAAAGAGTAAAAAAATGGTAAATATACATTGATATATCTTGAATAAAAATGGGATAAGGAAACTTATGACTTTTATGGATATATGGATCATAATATTTCATCAATGAATCGAAATCATTAACAATCTTGAAAAGCGACGAGATTGTTTCAATAAACTCTTACTACTTGGTAACATGGGATCATACCCACCCTATACGTAAAGTAAATTACATGAAGCTTAAAATATCATGAAAATAACCAGATTCATGATATATCATTTCAAAGTTAGTATATACACATCATATTAAAATATATGTGCATAGCATGACATGTGTCTCAAATAAAGAAAAATTGAGACAAAATTACATTAATTTTTTGGTAAATTTTGAAACATTAACTCCATAAAATAAAGATAATAAAATGGATATTTAAATACCCATACATTTAAGTATAAGATACATATACTATATTCTTGTGAAGTATATACACCACACAAAATAAGTGAGTGGTGAATATGTCATGTATCTAATGAAAATGAAAAATGAGATGAAATTCCCTTAAATTGGGTCTTAACTCGTGCAGTACTAATTCAAACCTCCCATATAATAAATATATGTTTATTATATATCTTTAAAATAACCATATTATTGTATCTAATACCATATATGGTTATATTATTACTTTATATTACACTCTTGTTAAAAATTCTTTGTTAAGGTTTGACTTTGGGTAATATCTACTTTGTTCTTCACATGTGTATTAATTTGTTATATATTTGGTCCATATATATATATATCATGATTTAAGGGATGTAAAACATGATATAAATATAATTTATATTCCATATATTTGTATTATAATAATCCATATAATATATAAGTATGAAATGGAATACAACGTTCATGGAGACAGTAGGTCGTACGTATGCATGAACATTTTTTTCTTTTATTTGTCATATTGAAAGAAAGAAGGTGAATGAAATATATATATATATATAATTTTTATAGTAGAATTATTATATAAAATATATCATATTTTTTTTACAAAATGGTTGATTTATCTTATAATAAAAATAAAATAAATGAGTTTGAGGGATGATGTTACCTCTTAATCAGGTAACTCCTTTTGGTTTGCACCAAAGGGATTTATTTGAAGGCTTTCTGCCAAAATGGAGGATTCAAGTAGTAATGGAGGAATGTTTATATGTTTATTGATCACATATTTGAGAAAAATAATATATTTTTGATGTGTGAATCATATAGAGAGGTGGTAAATTTTTAGGGGGGAAACAAAAGGACTCAATTTGTATTTTTGAAAACAAGTTAGGTGTACCTACATTTTTAACTAAAAAAAGTCATAAAAATATAACAAAATAAATAATGGGAGGTTAATTTCCAATTAATGGATTTAAAATTAGTGTTTTATAAGTGGATAGGTCATTTGGGACCTTAGGTTTAAGGTTTATTCTCTCATTTAGCTCATTTTAACATTATTCATTGTAATTAATTTTAATTACTTTGCCAACTATTTTTCATAAAAAAATACGTTAACATTATTAGAAATTTTAAATTAGTATGATTCCAAATATTCAATCCATTTTTTTAAATTCTAGTCACATAATTGAAAAAAATTAATTTAAATTTAATCTCGTATACATGACAATAATGCAGGTTTTAAAAGTAAAAACATACAAAAGTTTGCTATGTTTTTATAACCAATTTCAACATGAAATAGATTCTAATGAATAACAATGAATTAATTAATAAAAAAATTTATCTAATTAATCTTTTAAATAAATTTAAAATATAATTTCATCTTATAAATAATTTAGATGATAAATTAGTTCCTAATTAAAATTCAATATTTTCACTATTCATCCAAAAATGAAGAATATTGGAAAAAAATAAAAAAAATCACCCGAATATAATTTCAAATTTTCAAATTCAAATTTGATCTTTATATTATCAAATTAAATTTATAAATTTTCATAAAATTAATTTAATTATTTTCATAGAAGGACATGAAAAGTAGTTTATTTGAGAAAATAGTATTTTTAAACATAAAAGGACTTTACCAAAAATTATATCATTAATTATGAATATTTTTTTTATATAAAACCATTATAAACAATATTTTAAATGTATTTATTACTATTCACATTACAAAGATTAATGGATATTTTATAATTGTCTCTTTTAAACAATTATAATTATAAAACGATGATTCGTTGAAACTCAGTGTTGCGTGAAATGTACACCAAGTTGGTATTGCATGTAACATACACCGAGTTAGTGTGGCATATAATGTACACCAATTTAGTTTTTCATGTAAGTAAAATTTTACATAGTTCAATGTAAGATATTAATGAAAATTAATTCATTAGAAAAAATTCTATAAAAACTCGGGGTACTACACATGCCTCAATGCATTGCCTAAATTACGTCATCCAAACATCGATGAACTACATGTTGTTCATATTAAAGGATGTAAAAAACATGGATATTTTCATTTCACCTCACTCCCCAGTCCTAAAAATCTACCAAGGGTAACATCTTGTAATGTAATTTCTATAGGGTGACTACCAGACAAGACCCAAGATCAAGAAATATGGTGCACTCATTAGGACTCATCACTAAATAAGCCTCAAAATATTTTTTCTTGAAGTGATAAATATATCGATAAAATAATAAACAAGGAAACTAAGAATAGTAAGACTAATTTTTTTCTTTAGGTATCTCATTCATCAGGTAGTGTTGTTGTCCTCAATATTATGTGGTTTTCATGCAAATATAACATTTAACGGAACTCATTTTCAAACAATGATACACAAGATCAAGGGATTACCATAAATAGTATTAGCAGCTACGGTATGGGATCAGCCCCATCCTACAATGCATGGAAAATTATTTACACAGAGTTCCCCTTTATTGCAAAAAAATTTATCCTGAGGTATGAAAATTAAAGAACGGGGGAAACCACGACCCATAAGGATGGGGGAATTTTTACGTCAACCTTCTCTTCAATTGAGAAAAATGTTTTCCTATTCTTGGAGGACACCATGAAATGATTTCTCCTTGTATGATCCATATTACAAACCACATCCCTTATATGGCACAAATATGACAAGGTTGTGTGGTGGTTCCCTCTGAGCTACTATCTACTAAGAATCTTTTAGAGGATCTCATCAAGGAGGGAAGAGGTCCAATAAAGTAGAAAACCCCCTCATATCATTAGATGGACAATAGTACACATAAAATGCAATATGTTTAATTGAATTTCATAATAATAAATCTTAAATATGACACTAATGATGAAGAAAATTCTTCAGAATAAGGAGATGATAGATCCATTCAGAATATGATCCACACTGAGGTAAATTATGGAGGCATGTGTACCCAAAACGAGAGACTTTATCTAAATCTAGAGATTCCCCCTACCACTCCATTACTACCTCATCATGGAGCATCCATCAAAGATAAGGGTAATGGTATGATTGTTCCTCATTCACCTCCCAAATAATTTGAACTCATCACACTCAAAGAAAAATTCACTTAACATAAGGAAGGGATAAAATTGTTGATAATACTCAATATAAAATTACTCTAAGGTAGAATTTATACCTAATATGTTCCCTGAGAAGAGCCTCAACTCACTTTTTGAATTGGTGTACTTCATCAATGAGGTTTTTCACCAATGATTAAAATTGATCCAAGAAATATTATCAACCTTTAACCCATAACATTAGTTGACCTAGACCCAGTCATGGGTGGATATCAATAATTATATCCACTTGGGAAAAACAATAACTAATTCAGGTGATCCCTCAAAGTATGTCTCCTTTTGGATATCAACAACATATATTAGTGGAGCAAACATGTAATTCCCTACCTATTTCTTCCCCTTTTCAATATCATGTTCAACAAAAAATTCATCAGTAGCTTTTCGACACCATAAAATCATTAGAAACTCAATTTAAAGTTATAGAGTAATGGAACATGCCATTATAGCCATAAATGAAGCCTTACCCTGAATGGGTTACCACAATCATACCCCATCCAAATTTTGGGATCTCTACATTATCAGTATTCAATGGCTCAGGAGACTCAAAATAGTATCTGAAAATTTTTGAGTCCCTTTTTAATAACATTATGGGAACCCTAATGAAATAAGAATTAATGAAACTTTGAGGCTTTATGAAAAACTTACAGGGGATATCCTTCCTATGGTTCACCATATTTTCTGCTCAATCAATAAAAATATTGGAAGATATTTGTCGGTTTTTTCTCTTTAAATTAAGATTTATAATAAAAAATAAAAATATCCTTGAACTCCCAAACTTGAAACAACGGAAGAACACGAGGGTCTAGAAATTATTTTCCTTTTGAAAGGGGCATACCTACTCCATAAAACGATAGCTTCACTAAGAGTATTTGATTTCTATCTGAATATAGAACCACTACGATGAGTTGTGAACACCGCTCACCCTAGAAATATATACAGGAGGGTTACATGATCAAGTAAAGTTATCTCAATGAATGGAAGATTCTATATAGGGAACTAAGCTCTAGTCTAGAATAATTCTATTAGGCTTAGGTAAGAGAAAGAGAATGATAGAAGCTATAATCATCACACTTATGGAAACCTAAACACTGGATCTTTCTCCAAAACACACACCATATTGTGTGGAACCCTCATTATTTCACCAATATCTCCTTCCTTGTCAATATGAGTTGGGTGGGGAGGGAAAAAAAATAAATATAATTATTTAATGAATAATATTTATTCATTCCCAAACTATCAAGTCTGAGGCTATGTTATAGAAGCTGTAGACAATGATTTACTTTTCCTGCCAGATCCTAAGAGGTATAAACTAACGGTTCTTGAAGAGAGGGAAAATTATTACCCCTTACATTGATTTCTTGGCCACACCATTCAGTAATGCTTTACTTTCAAATAAATCCTTCAAAAAATTGTATATTCTAGGTAAGTAAAGTTGGTGAAACCACCAGATTTTTTTTTATATTTTTACTACTGCTCCTAAGGAAGGAGGTGAATGGAAAGAAGTTTCTATAAAATGGGTGGAAAACTTTTCTTATTGGATGTCTCAAAATAAAATCATCCAATATGACAGTATCCCCCAAGCACAGTCAAAGTAGGAAACTATTTCTCTACCCTCTTTCACTACGATGCATATGAGTTCATCAGTGTTGTGGTCCTATAAAATGAATTCATATAATAAATTAAATATTTATAAGGGTGGGGTGAAAAAATAGGAATATGAACCTATACCACATTGAAATAAGTATTTGAGTCTCTTATACATCATTCTATTAGGTATGAAACAACTTGTGCAACTCCACCAAATGGTACCCCAATAAATGGTTATCCAGGAAGAATCATCATCCAATGAGGAATTAATATTTTTTCCATTAATATTATTTGAATAATGGTTTCATTATCTGATGAAAAGTCTGGATATTAACCTGATATCCCCATTCAAGATTGGGGAACATAAATAAGAGGTCACAGTAGCAGAGGGTGTAGGGGAAGATGCAGTCATGGTTGAAACCTTAATTCTAACCACATCCTTACTAAGAATAGTATGGATGTAAAAAATCATGGAAGATTTATTCAGAGAGTCCAATATGAGTCATTAAATCCCTCTTTATATTCCAAAATCCACCCTAACCCATTCATTTTGAAGTATCAATTAGTGGGTGTACAAGTGTGTGATTACGTCTACAGGTAGGAAAACCTATTTGGACTAACCCATTTAGGAATGAAGCAGTCGAAAATCATATTTTGAGGGATGATACAACTACATCATGTACTTATGCTCCTAAATAGATTGTAAAATTTCCTCCTCACATTAATAAGTGTAATAATTTATCCTAAAAGTGTGACATCTTGAAGTAATTATCCTTGTTTCCAACCAAGTTGTTGATCCTGGACACCCTGAGATTATAAAAAGACCTAATATAAACACTTATATAGGTTTTTATGATCCCCTAGTAGGTTTAAGATGAGGTTTTGTTCTGCTGAGATCTATTGGGAAGAGGTAAATTTTGTATAATGTCAAGTGATTATATCCTTTACAGAGTAAGATAATGATTACATTATAAAAGGAAACATCACACCCTTATATGTGTCTCGAAGTACAAACTTTATTGATGTCAGATAAAATTTCATCTATAATGGACCAGGAGTAAATATCCTTCCAATACAGAAACTTCCCCATCTAGGCTACAATGAGGATAACTTAACCCCATATGTTCTTCTATTGTAGGGTTTTGAAAACAGTGAGAAAAATCACCTTGGTGAAATCAAACCTAGAGCTCAGTTTGGGAACCTTAATTTTGACTCATAATTTATGATTTTTAAAAGGATATGACCTTACATGTTTTTCTAGGAATTCCTTAGTGGAATCAACACATGGAAGTCTCGTCATTATACCATCAATGATTCAAATAAGCCATTAATATAAAAGTGGGAGGTTTCACACTGATGAGGTCCCATTCGAATATTTTATGTCACATTATACAAATGAATGATTCTATCATATAGAAGGGAAATAACCCATGGTTGATGATGTTTCATGGGTCACTACCCTGAATGGTCTATAAATAACCTCATCCAACCCCTTAAAATAGATCTACGAAGAGTGTGTGTTACCCATTAATCAATTTGATCATATGATTTTGAATTTGTATGTATATTTAACAACTTCCATGATATTAGTTATATAGACTTATTCTAGAATCAATGAAAATTCCACTGAATTTCTATATAGTGGTAAAATTTCGAATAAAAATTCCCTCATTCTATCCCCTGAGTTTTGACAAATCACTACCTCATCAGCTAAGTCGGATGAAAATTTATTATCACTATGAGAACATATAGACACTCATTATCTATCCCTAGTATCTCCTCTGGAACTACAAAGATACACAAAATCATCAATTAGGTCAAATGATGTCTTTTAATCTTTTAGATGTCAAAACTTCATCTCCTCTCCGGACTCCAGAGAGCATAATTCATTACCTACTTCCCCTAAAGGTATGACAGAAGAATAAGAGGAAGGGGACCTTAGGTAAGCATATCTTGCATATTATAAAGGTGAATCTACCACCACCAATGAACTTAGAGAGATAAATCTCGGTAGATAAGAGGACCCCTGACCCACTTTGATCAGTGATACCATGAATCCCATGGAACAAGAGGAATATACCACATTTATGAAGCACCACTAGGGTGTGTTTTCCTAGAATTGGAAAAATATACCAGCCTTGATTCACAAGGTAGCCACTCACCACCTAGGATTCCGAAATAAAAAATAGGTCTATAAATAGGTATCCAAAAGGACACATCTGACTCATACTTCCAAAATTGAAGTTGGATTTGACCATATCATCAAGGAAAACTTCATTCGAGAGGCCTAATATCCAAAATGGTTGGCCAATATTGTCACTTTTAATAAATTTAATAGGAAAATTAGGTTCTTAATTGAATTTAGATATCTCAATCAGCACTTTACAAAATATTATTTTTCAATCCTATTCATGGAGATGCTAATTGATTAAACAAAAAAATATCAAACCCCTCTCCTTCATGTATGTCTATTTGGGGTATAATAAAATCTGAAAGGACCAATGGGATAAAGAATCCACCAACTTCAGGGACCATCATGGGATATTTTTCAATGAGTTAATTCCCTTTGGATTAGAGAATATTTGTGCTATGTACTAGCATACCATGCATCACATTTTCAAAACCTTCCTGGGGATGTTTATCGAATGCTATATTGATGAACTAATGGTCAAGTAAAAATAAAATTCTAACCACATGGATGATCTTGAAACCATCTCAACCAACATTGACAACACAATGTGAAAATGAACCCCTTTAAATGTTCTTTCGATGTTACTTTAAGGAACATTATCATATTTTTCATATTCCATCAGGACATCAAAGTAGACTTTAAAATGGAAAAGGCTATCCTTTTAATGTCACATCCTCAAAAGCTCAAAGAGTTGAGAGGATATAATGGAAACTTGGCCTACATTTTGTGCTTTATAGCCTGCATGGAAGAAACATTTCTACCCTTCATCAGATTAATGAAAAGAGGTTTTAAATATCTTTTGACAGTCGACTATCAGTAACAATTCAACAGTCTCCAGAAATATATTTTTACCTTTCTAGTGCTGATGATTCATATTGAATGAAGACCATTAATTTTGTATATGACAGACCTAGAGAGGTCACTAGGTGACTTCATTTCATAAAATATTATTCTCAGAGTAAAAATATACTATATTACCTCATATTAACAATGATTGATGCTGATAATAATTATTCAAATATTAAGAAGAGTTTTATAGTGAAAATATTTCTAGTTCAGAAACTAAGGCATTACCTGTAACATCATGAGGTCTGTTTGGTCTCTCGTAGCAACCCTATCAAATACATTATTTTACTTACTATATTTATTGGGTATCTTTTATGATGGGTGATTGTCCTAAAGTTATTGGATATTCATTACATACCTTATGAAGTAGTGAAAGAAAAAGAATTTCCATACATTTTTACAAAACATCCTTTGTAAAAAAAAATTATTTTATACTGAATTACCCAATTAAGAGATCTTCTATATTCAGAAGGGTCCCAAGATATGGGAGATTTATTTTGATGTAACGACTAGAGGTCCATTAGGGAATAGGGTGTAAGACCAAAATCTCAACAAATTTGGGTTGGGAGTCATGTTTATTTCCCAAAAAATACAGTTCTACACTTCAATTTTCTACTGTTATATGGGTTCATGAGAAATGAAGCAAAATTTTAGGTCATTTTTTAGGGGATAGAGTTGAAACTTCAGTTACTAGTAAATCACTTAATGATAAAGGGTTATTTTGAATTGGTCATCAAGAAGTTAAATGGTGAATATACTATAAAAAAAGAATAAATGATCCCCTTAATTGACTTTGTCTAAGGATTTTTGGTAGACATACCCTTATAGCAGTCATTGGTTAAGGATTGTGCTCAAACAATTTCCAAGAAGATGCCCTGCAAAATGGATTACTTCTCTTAGACAAAGACAGGAAAGAGAAAATTTTATGATAAGAAGTAAATTTTTTTCCTTACAATGGCACAAAATAACAAAAGGTCCTCTATAAGAAGGGTCTTGATGGGGACCATCTTAGGTGCATTGATGGGGAAGAGACTATTTATTTCATGAAAGAGGTATATACCATCACCTTTGATTACCACCCATTAGGGTTTATGCTTCCTTATCTAATTGTGAGGAATATGCAATACAAGCCCACAATGATGTAGGATTTCAAGAAATTCAATGAAAATTTCAATTCCTTCCAGTTATATGCCAATATCATTCATAAACCCCAAGAGTTTCTGCACACTCCCAAATACTCTTGGATATTCTTTATATGTGGAATAGAATTCATGAGACTATATCAACCTACCATATCCAAGTAGTTCATGTAAATTCTCACTATAAATTAATTCTTCTCCGAGTGGGATGAAGTTGTACGCTCTAAATAAGTTGGGGAGAGGATTATTTTCAGCTTCGGGAGAGAAAATATCATCAAAAGGTTTGGAATCCCTCATACAATACTAAAGGAAAATGGAACTAAATTTTCCTCTGATGAGTTAAAAATGATGTATTAGGAATAAAACATCAAGTCCCAATATTTATATCGATACCATATAGTGGTAAATGGAAATAAAGATGCATTCAAGATGACTTTACAAATGTATACTCCAAATGATGGTAGATAGGGATGAAAATTATTGTTGGGATAAGCTCTTTCATGCCTTGTGGGATTACCAGACTACAACCTATAGTGCCACACAAGAGGCCACATACTAATAGTTATAGAGGATAGAGTTATTCCTTCCTGTTAAGGTTTAATTTCCCTCACTTCATGTCTGCATCTTTGAGTATTTATTCAAAGACGAGCAGTCTCAAAACAGGCTAGATTAATTGAAATGATTGGATGATAAAATATTTCATACCTTGAATCATTAGGAAGTCCACCAAATTCATATTGTGAGATCCTTTATTAAAAAATTTCTCCTCTAATCATTCTTCAAGTGATAGATGGTGCTTTCCCTTAAGAAACTAATGATAACTAGAAAGAAACCTCGAAATCTAGAGCCTAAATATGAGGGGCCTTATGCCACAAAAAATTTCTACTAAAATTGATGTAATTATTTGATATCAATGGATGGAAAACTTACTATAACACCCACCAACATGTGGTTCCTGGAGAATTATTTCTTGTAATCACATGGCCATATAATCCTAATCACATGTTGTTAAATTTCATGGTAATTATCCTAATCACATTTTGTTAAATTACATGGTAATCATCCAGATCACAAGATGTTAAACTACATGGTAATCATCCATATCAAATGAAGCTAAAATACATGATAATAATACTGATATCTTGATGTTAATATTCATGGAAAATCATCCCTAGAACATGATGTTAAACCATATGATAATCATCTTGATATCATGATGTTAAACTACATGGTAATCACTATGATCACATGTTTTTAAACTATATAGTAAAATTCCATGATGTATAACATTAAACTACATGGTAAATCATCCTTAGAACACGATGATAAACTGTATCATTGACCTATGTAATAAACATGGGATTAATCATATCATAAATGTGAAGTTTCAATGTCCTCACCATAGATGAAACTATGACTAGTATAGGAATCCTACCATTCCATGCTCCAAAATAATATATGGATAGATTCCCATCCCCATGGGATATATAACAACACCCAGTTCCCTTATAATTTGCCTATATTCATCATCAACTCATACCTAATTCCATTCTATTTGGAATCACGATGGTGTCCCTGTATAATATGTGTTGAGAATGTTTTTGGTAAAGGTCTCCTCGAACCTCTGTTTTCATCGGTTCATCACTTATTAGCCGCACGATCTCCTTTAATATATTCACTCCCCATAATGGTTGAATCTATTCAATGATAAATTTTGGAATTACCCCATGGAAATCTAGGGATGCCTCATGAAACAGAGTATGATAGGAAAAAATGAAAACATCCTCATCACCTGATGAATAATGGTAGCCTTACCCCATAACGTAGATATCATATTCTTTATGATAGTCTTGATATTATTCAATGTCTTCTCCACATAGGACACTTCCATTTATGACATAAATCATCCACCATAACGTCTTTTAGAACTATGTGTTGCCTGATTATCATTTTTATGGGATATATATCAAAGCATAGATTTTTTTACTCACCCAAACTAAATCTATAAACAAAAACGTCCCCTTACATAAAAATGATCCAAATCTATGTTGAGGAATTCAAACTTCATGTCAAATGTCAGTTTAAATGGTTCTTATTCCTTTAGAAACATTCCATCCACATATAATATACCTTTTCATGGGAAATTTCAGATCCCCATAATTTTATTTAGTCATCAGTAATAGGATGTCATATTTTAGGGGACACTTGTCTTTGACTATGCAAAGAATTCCCCAATTTTCCTCTGAATAAGCTACACTTAAATGGACTATCAATAAAAGTCATATTTTTTCTCAAGAGTGACATTTTCCATATTTGTATTCCTTGAAAACATCACGTGGGAAACCACTTTTCGAACATGGAATGTGTTAATTCCTTGTAGTTTTTTTCCCTTGCCAATTCTCGTAATC
This sequence comes from Viscum album, assembly GCA_963277665.1. NCBI lineage: Eukaryota > Viridiplantae > Streptophyta > Magnoliopsida > Santalales > Viscaceae > Viscum > Viscum album. The sequence goes on along the minus strand of OY728156.1, from coordinate 69,025,110 downwards.
TGATATCCCCCAAGATCATGATTTATGATTTACCTCTTCATATTCAAGGCACTTCAGAACATCTTTACCTGATAAGACTTTTATTAGTCATTGTTTCTTTGATGTATGGTTCTAGATGAATGAACTAAAACTGAAAGACACCATGTCATCCTAGTCACATGATCTTCAACTCTATGATATTACCTTTAACACATGACATTAAAATAACGTCTTACCCAATGTATCATGCATATGATAGACTGGGAAACCATCCCAAAAAGCCTCATGTCACAAAAATGTGATTCCTCTTATAAGGTGATTCCCCAAATGTCGGTATAGTATTTATGGGGATCTATACCCTCTTTTTAGGTCACATAACCTTCATCCTTACCAACTAACACTAAACTACATGGATAATGAATCTCTTAAATGGTTTGAAAAACATAGAACTATATACGGATTGATTCTAACCCCTATAAGGTATGTAGAGATGTCCAGATGCTGCACAATAGTCCTACCAACACAAAATCAAAATGTCCATGCCCTTCATTTTAATCATCTTTTTGTATTAGAATTACACTTTTCCACTCCTTGTTTCCCACACCGACCATAGATCATGTGGTCTTTGGAATTTTGGTAAAATAATACCCAAATAATTAAGGTATAATAGTTCACATCAGTTTTTCCCTAGTCCTTGTAGAAATACCTTAAATGGAATAGTAGATGTCCTTGCTATATGACAAAAAATTTCATGGTTGACATCTAATACAAGGTGAAAACCAAATTACTATGTCTGGAATGATTCCTATTACCAAATGATATGTATTGATGTAAAAATATTAAATTTTAGGTCTGTATGAAATATAAAAATTCCCCCGCTATTCTATATGTGATCTAGATCTAAATAGGAGGGTCCGGTATGGGTTCTCACCTTGCTAGTGAGCTCATATTTAAAAAATTACTCCTACCCACAAAAGAGCTTGATCAGTGTGGGGAATATTTCCCAGAATAATATATGCATTGATTTTCACTTTTACAAGAAACATACTGACACCCAAACCCTATACATTAGTCCCAACTGTAATAAAAAATACCCTCTCATTGTACATGGGTTAACCCTTCTTAGGAAAAACATTCCTACCCATTGTAGGATATTATTGATATAAAATTATTCTTCCATATTCAGGCACTCTTTTCCACAAAGAAACTAGGTTTCTAGGAAAACATGACTCTCTATAATCATTCCTCGAACATCCGTAATAAAATGTTAGATTCTAGGGGACAATATTGTTTAACTATTCATAATATGACCTAGTTTTTCCCTATATAAAACTCTCTCAAAATTCCTATCAACCAAAGGTAGATTCATCCTCAGGAGATACCTATTTTGCTTCTATAATCCCCTAAACAATTATATTAGAAAAATATTTTTGTATTTTGTTCATAGTCATTCAATGGATACTTTTCCCATATCACTACTCATATTTTGATGTCCCCATATTGATTCTTATAATTTTAAACCTTCATACAAGAAGATGTTATAACATTCATGACCAGATCACCATGGAATGGAAAGATAAAAGTATGTTAGAAATAGTTAAACGAACTCAATTTTCATTCCCCAAATTCCTCACTATAAGATGTTAAATGGCATGTTCAATAACCTGGTTTCATGACATTAATCTGTACGACTCTATAAACCCTATCAGGGAGTATCCTTTCCTCATGTTGTTTATCACCCGCCACATCATCCTAAAGGACTATTTGTGAATTGATACACATTCCATCAATAAACATAGTGATTCCTAGATCCTCCATTATAGAGTTAGTCACCACAAGCACCAAAACATTTGGGTTCCTCCAATCATGGACACTACCCAAATCTTGGAAGGATGCTATGGAATTCTCCAAGGTCCCATATTCTAAAATGTTATGATCAGAACAAAATTATTCTCATTTATATAAACCAAATTTATCTAGGAATGGTTTCCTATTGATATAATTTCACCAATAGAGATGCTCTCTTCACTCTCAAACACATTCCTCTTCACAAACCTACCTATATGGTCTTAATAATTCTTAATCTCTATAAGATTTCCTTGAAAATTCGTAGTATAATGTCACATTCTAGTAGACACCATTGTTTTGACTACAGATAATATTCCACAATTTGGATCTGTATAAGACGACCTCGAAAGGACTTCCATCCAAATGGAATTTTTTTCTCAATAGACATCTCTTCCATTTTCATAAGCCCAAAAAACATTATGCTAGAAGTCTCTTTTTGAATTTGGCATGCAGTAACTCTTTGAAAAAATGTCTCATATCATGCCTAATATTATAAAATACTAAAATCAAGGCATGAAATTACCCTTTATATAAGTCTGAAGAATATTGGGACAATCTTGTCCATATAGAACTTCCCAGGTAATCATTCCATAACTTATGTTCAGTGTTTTTCAACCTAAAACGAAATTCCCATTAGTCTATCTTAAAAGACTCTAAAATGCCCATGTAAAGAGACATAGTACTCACCATATTGAAAACCAAAAAGGTGACCCTGGATAAATTTCTAGTCATGCCCACTATGTCTCCACTACATTGGACTTAGGAAACAATTATGGTGGTAAAATAAAACACACAAATTCTGTAGGGTTCTCTTTATAACCTAATCAACATTAATAACTTTTATTAATAGGTCCCTTAGATCAAAAAAATTATATAATTACATGACCATTCATACAATTGAGTTGAATATGTTGTTACCTTTATAGTGATTTTGCTTATACCCATCTATGATAAATTCTTTAGATGATATGGTTTCAGCTTTAATGTCTTCATTCATGATCGATATTGATACCCAGTGATAAAACCACTGAGGTTATTGGAGATATTATATTTCAAAACATTTATTGTTATGATTTATTATCACTCTGTGCTAATATAAATCATATTTTCAAGAGGATAAAATTTTTTTGTTTATTTATTGGATGGAAATGAAAGAGTAAAATCTGCATCCTAGAGTCTCTCCCTGATGTTATTACGTAGTGAGAATCAAATGAAATGAATATAGTAAAACATGACCTACTTTATTCAGTATATTGGCTAATGCCTAAGACGATCCATCATGGGACTGATCCAGAATGGTTCTCATCCAATCTTCATATTCAATAAAATTATTCTTTTGTTTAATGGAATTCATTAGCTCTTGAACTTTCGATTTGATGAATTATTGTCCTATATTTGTTGATGATAACAACAACTTTATTCTAGTTATTTGAGCCTCATATTCTAATATCCCTAAAGATTCTGAAACCATTCGATCATAAAATCATAGTTCTTTAGTGACTAAGTGATGTTTCTCAGTAGTAGTTTCCCTTAATTATTTTGTATGGAATTTATAAACATTGAACCAGATAAAGTCACATTCATGAGTGGCTAATCCCTCTCAAGAAATGAAAACTTTATGAAGAATGACATGAAATTATTGGTTATCAAATCCACATACACATAGGCCTATGAATATTTGAAAAAGATTTCCATTTTATCAACAGAATTCTCTAGAAGAATTTATATTTTTATGAAATATACATGATTCCAAGAAAATTGTCATACAACTTGATGTTGGATGATTGAATTGGATTCAAGATTATGTTTACCTACATATACTGGTGTATAATCTAGAATTTTGTTCACTACTAGTTGGATTTCTCTAAATTATAATGCTAAAGGGAGGAAATCATCCATCGTAGTCTCCGATTTAATTTTATAAAATTATATGATATGTTTTTCATCAATCAGTGGATATACTAATGTTGTTCCACTGGGAAAGTCATTAGTAGGGATGCCAAAAATGGATTTTAGAAGTGTGGTGTCCTCAAAACTCCCTATAAATAGATAACGTGAGGAAAAAAATCACTCTAAATATGTATAAATCCAAGAATACCATCTTTCCCCTTCAGAATATGGTGAAGATATAACGATGATTAAATAACTAGGAGTGGCTAGCAGTTTATGCACCCATGAGGCTGGATTCCCCATCACCCTATATGGATAGAATTTCACCCACATTTTTATAACCTTATGAAAATTTAGTCATAGATTTCTTAGGAGGTAATGGATTGTCCATTACAAAATACTCATAGATCATCATCATCCACAATTGAAAAAGGATGACTGGGTGTGATTATTTTTTAATAATGGAAAATGTGTAAAGATTAAACCTATTATAGACATCCAAATTTTTGTGAAAACCTATAGGGATCATAGTGTTAAAAAAATGGTTACCCCATATACCTTATCATTCAGAATATGATCTTGTAATGGGATGATGCAGGCCCGTTCTTCTTGAGAACCTTAACTATTATCTATCACTGCTCTATAATGTTCCAGATAAAGATCAAATGAAAATTGGGAGAAATCATTTAATAACTCGACAAAAAAATTGATTCCCAGGGATTTTAGGAGAATGTTATCAGTTTTGAACAATGTAAGGTGAAATTTAGAACAAGGTATTTTTACAGAATGCTAATATTTATAGCATCCAAAATTTTCCTCCACCCGACCATATAAAATATAAAATGACTTAAAAATATGATGTGGATATCAACCCTATTGTACATGGTCTAGAAACTCATAAATATGAGTGATAATAGGCACATATATCTTTATGATTTTTCCATTCTCTATCCTATTCGACATCATTATGTTGAAAACCCTAACACATGTATAGGCATCACATGATGGGAAGAGCCATCCCATCAAGATCATGGTGAAAAATTTCTTCCAACCCAAATTCTTAAGATACATCTGGCTGAATCAATTAACCCCATGTACTATGATGTCCTTCCATGACAGTGGCCCAATATGAACCTGGAACACCTTAAGATGGTTTAGTTGGATGATTCTTAGTGCACAAATATTTTGGTCTCAAGACACTAGCTTGAAAAAATAGCTTTATCTTGTTATCGAATGAAATGAGTAAATGATTGTGAAGAGGATGAATAAGTTATCCCTATTTCGAAATCATAAAATCTATCACTAATGGAGAAAATCATCCAATATCTTCCCAAGTATTATATTCATTAATTAATTCAACACATATATTTCTTATAATCACAACTCTTTAAAATGGGTAGATATCCCATAATATAATCCCAACTTCTCAATGTGTTAAATGTAAAGTGTTGGTTCTCAAACACCAATGGATGATAAATTCAGGTAACATTTTATTTGATGAATACACCATGAACTAATAAATATATGATGCCTAATACAACATGAGAACCTATAGTTGTTGGGTAATTCCATGAAATTATAGCATACCTAGAATTCCCAAGACCATTCTTCTGAGAAACTCCCTCTAGACCACATGTCTCACTTCAAGCTCCTCTATCCATTGGGATCGCCTCATTAGAGGATGAAAATTCATGGGTAATCTTGAATGGTACATTTAAAGAAGATTACATTATTATGTTGGTTACTCTATTTCCATGAGAATCCATTAAGAATAAAAACCTACTCTTTTCTAGGATTAGAAATTGTAACACCCTAAAATTCTAATGTACTACTTTGTATTCTATGACGTGCAGGACATGCATAACCAAGCACGTAAGGAAATATAATACCCCGAGACTCTACTATATAGTTATTATTTTAAATATATTAAATTCATGATATATCTTGTAGTTAATGGAACACAGAGTCATCTTGAATTTCATACAAGAGTGACCTTCCTCGATAGCTTGCATTATACACAAGACCGAGTTTCACCAAATAACAATGTATTATTAAAATATTTTTATTTAACATATTATGATATATCCTGGCCGTTATGTTAGTGGTTATTAATAGTATCAACTCACTTGTGAAAACTTATTGCTCATATAAATATAAAATTAATTAATTGGTTACTAACTAATGAGAATTGAAAATAAGAAACAATTGGATATATAAAAGAAATAGTATTATTTATATGATTTCAAAGGAGTTTTTTCTAAATAAAAATAACTAATTACAATTAGTGAATGATTTTAATGAATAATAAATTTTTTATATTTGACCAAATAATTTTTATATTCCTCAAATATTTTTTATATTCATAATATAAGAACAAACTCTATTTCACACATAATAACCTATATTTTTATAAAGGCAATTTTACTGCCTTTTAATGGTGAACCCATTTTAAATATAAACTTTGACACTTTAATTGATTTAATATTTAAAAATAAACTTCATTTTTAAAGTGGAACATAATAATTATTTTAGGGTAATTTTTTGATATTTTTCTAAAACATTTCATTTTTTAATGAATAGTTAAAAAATACTGAATTTTAGTTCAAAACTGTTTTTCATATAATTTATTTATAAGGTCAAATGATACTATTAATTAGTTTTAAATTTTAGCTAGATAATATTTTTATAAATTAATAAAATTTATGTCATTGGAATCATTTTAAAATTTAAATTAATTATGAAAACATAGAAAACTTTGAAACGTTTTTTCTTTAAAAACCCGCATTGTCGTCCCGCCTACATGATGAATTTTAAATTAATTTCTTCCACTTAAATGATTGGAAATTGGAAAATGGATTTATTATTTGGGATCATAATGATAAATAATGTATATTAATACAAATTTTATTTTGAACAAAATTATAAGTGAATGTAATTTAAATTAATTATAATTATTAAGGTAAAATAAAGCTTAATAAAAACTAAACCATTATTTTAAGGGCCCAAATGACCTAGAAAATTTTAAAAAACCCATTTTATGAATATAATTCTTCCATGAACATTAAATTATGGATTTTGGATAGTTTTTGAAAAAATCTTTTAGGTAAAAATGTGGGTATATCTAACTTATTTTAAAAAATTCAAATTGATTCCTTTTCCACCCTTATAAAAGGCCACCACCTCTTCCCATTCCTCACACCTATAAAACCACATATGCTAGGAAAATTTCATTCCATATATCTTCCCAAAATACCTACCATCTACCTTGATTCATAACTTTTGGAAGAATGTCTTACAAGAAAGTCTTTTGGAGCAAACCAAAAGAAGTTACCCGATTAAGTGGTAATGTCTTCTCTCAAGCTCTCTAGTTTCATTTCAATTCTCCACCCATGAAATATTTTTATAACATTATTATATAAAAATCATTATACTAATTATACTATTATATTTTTATAAAATTGGTTTTCCCTAAACTTACACACACCTCCATCTAATGGGTAACAAACATACTATTTCTATGTACAACGAACCACTACCTCACAAAATGACGATCATTCATTTTTCCTTTACCACCTCTCATGGTGGCCATTATGATGGAAAATATATTTACATATTTTATATAAGATATTTATTATGTATTTATAGTTCTTTAAGCATTTTATAATACATAAATTTAATGCTTTTAATTTTACATTAATATGATAACATCATTCGAGGAAGTGTGGACTACCGCCCCCTCAATGCGATGTGATTCATTCACATTATACATTAAATATATAAAGTATTATTATAATAAAACTATGTAAAATATATAACATATATATGATATTATAATTATAATATAATTATTTTTCATTTATTTTTTATTATTTTATTACAATGATGAAATGAATGTAGCGGTAATGTGTATGTACGACCTACCGTCTCTATGAATAGTGCACTTGATTTCTAATTTACAAATATAATGGATTACTATAAATATATATATAATGATTATATATTATTATTAATTCATGGTTTACATTAGGGATATTATAAAACCACGATCTTATTAAGGATTTCAAAAAACAACAATTTAAATCCTATTCGACAAACTGGGTAATTTACACCCAAAATAATTAGATTAATGAATGTTTGTTAACAAACAGGTAATGATATATTATAAGAAGTTAATATATGGTATTATAAAAATTATTATGGTTATGATATTAGTAAGCAACATATTGTTAACCAGTGTTTAGAGGCTAAATACCACAACACCAAAATAAAGGATAAGTTAATGGATTTTGTCTCAATTTACATTTCATTGAGACATGTTTTTTATACACAAACTCACTCTTATATGGTGTATGTAATTTCTTTGTAATGTAATACCATGAATATTTTTATTCTCATAATATATATAATATTCATTTAATTTATAGATAATTATTATTGAATAGTTTCAAAGTTGTATGGGACAATTTGGAATGTTATAAGATTATTATCCTCAGTAATGTTTTAATGTTAACAACCCTTGTTGTTACTTATACTCATTTTATGTATTCTTGATAAATATATATTATTTATTCAATTTATATACTTTATAAGGAAAGTTTTTCCTTCAATATATGAGGGATTATTTGAAAATTTAATATACAGGTTCGTAGCCATTTGAGGAAAGCCCTTCGGGTTGTGGACCGATTTATGAATGCCCCTTGATGCATCATTAGTCTCATGAGACAAAATAGTTAGCCAAAATAGTTGGGTTTTAACCGATAGCTAAAACATCTTGTTAAAGTCTTGAATATATTGGTTCCATATACCTAAAGAACATGGCGTCCAATAATTAAGCATTTCTCTCCTTTAGTTTTAGTTATTGTCCATCAATGATATTTTTCATCGATATATCTATGGATAAATATAATTATCAGTTCATTAATTAAATGGAATGTGTTTTAGTTTCTTACATTTCCATATTGAATTTTCCTTATCTATTTATTTTAATATAATGTGTTTTTAGGTACTTACCTTTTCAAAGATAATTAATTATCATTGTTTCATTATTACTTCCACTTCATTTACCATTACTGAGAATTTGAGCTCACCATTATTATGTTTCCCTTTCCTAGGTTATGAGGAATAAATATTTGAATAAACATTTAAGGATTTCATTTATTTCATTTTATTATGTATTATGTTTGTATTTTATATTTCCCAATTTATTATGGGTATCAAGTATGTAACTAGGATTCATAAGACTGCTAAAATGAACGGTCCTTTTAGATTTGATTCCATGTAATCATGCCAATGTAACAACATAATGCACTAGCTCTGGGCTTCTTGAGTCGGGGCATTACAGTTTGTTTTAGAGGAAGTTTAGCAGAAACCTTGGAAACTAGATTTAGAAAAACTTGGTATCGGAGAAAAAACCTAGATATAATATTTGAGGATAACTATAGAAAAACACCCTAATTTTTTTTTAAGAAAGATATGATGTGGGTATTCCTAGTAATAAATCCCTTTTTAGATACAATAAGTGCAAATAGTTCTGGCACAAATGTACCTAAGAGTAATAACTATGACAAGGTGTTCTAGGTATGACTCGGGATAACCTTGTACACGAAAATGGGTCTTAATGCACACCTAGTTGGAAAATCCTAGGGGATATGATTTTGATAATTTACATTTTATTTACAAACCATTATGAAGGAATTTAATGTAAAGATATCCCCAAAGAAACCATATTTACAATTATGCGATTATCTATGCATAAATTTTACAATTTATGTTAATTGTTTCACTAGTTTTGGGAAGATACATTATTTTATGATGTAATATAGTGTATTAAATTGTTTAGAAATGGTGCCTAGTAGAAGGAATGTGAACTCCACCAATGCATGTGATTCAAAAAGTAATAAGGATCATATATTTCATGGTATTAAGACAAAATTTTGAAAGGAAATAATCTACAATGTATTGTCATCATTTTGGGGTGAGGTTGGATTTGTGTGTCATCTTTGATTCGTGTTATGGCTGAGGTTTTGGTCCTGGTTGGATGTATGTTCTTCGGCATTTGATTCTCCTTTGAATTATGGTTGTTTTGGCTGTTGATTTGGATCAGCTAGTGGCCGATTGATTCTGGTATTTGGTCTTTGTGAAATTTTGTTTCTGAATGCTGTTCTTCTTTTTTGATCTGCTGGCATTCGGGTGATTAGCTATGCATTTTGTGTGGATTAATAAAGGTGATGCAATGTGTTGTTTGGATGAAGGTTGTATTGATCTGGTAAATGATGTTGCTTCCATGGTTATGATGTTCTGGTGCTATTTGTAGTGTGAGGGGATCTGAGCATGAAGTTTTTCTTGATTTTGGATGCTTCTTTAAGACATTATACTAGAATTTTCTCTATATGGGGATTAAAGTAGGTGCTTTCACCATATAGGACCTTCTATATTTGGTAGTTTGAGAGGGTATGGATATGCCATCAGTACTGGGACCATGCATCTCTTCACGGTACAACTTGCTGAAATGTCATGAACTAGTGGAGGTTCTCCATATTGATGATGATGCTGGGGAGGGGTATATCATAGTTGTTTTGTTTTCGAATTTGAAATTCATTTTATATTGATGTTTGTATGTCCTTGAAGTCATGTAAGGTTTCCCCCTTTTTTCCTTAAAAGGGGGATTATCCAAAATTAATGTAAAATATTTAAGCCTTCGGGATATTCAATCTGTAATGAGATTGGTAAATAATTTTCCAAGTCCTATGTCTTCAAAGGAAACCAAGACAAGAAGAGGCCATAAGATAACCATGAAAAATGGAATGACTTGAAGAAGACAAATGAAAAGTATTATTTTCCGACATGAGATAATTGTGGAAATAAACACCCTAGTACATGCCTGATGGGAATGAGATTTTTTTATATGCATGGAGAAAAAGGAAACCAAGTTCATAGTTTCAAGGGTAAGAAAAAGGTTTCCAATGTACAATGCTTCAAGTACAAGGAGATGGGACACTATGAAAATCAATGTCCCAAGCGTAAAAAGAATATACTCCAAATTATGATATTAGAAAATGAACAAGTTATGATACTAACATAGATGAAGAAGAATGATTAATATGACTATTCAGTAATTATGTCATTTGAATATTTCATCTACAATGTACTGGTTATAAGAATGATGGAATATATGAGGATTGTACTGCCATACTTTTTCATTAAGTTTTCGAGATCTTATGCTGAATGGTACCATGAAAAGTGATTTAGTAGAAAGTTAAACTTTTGGGAAACACATGATTAATGGAAATACAACCCTTAACATGTTTCTGATGTTTAGACAATGATGAAGAAATGATTAATTTGGACAAGTGCTGGGTACCTTGGAATTGATTAATGACCTATCAAAAAGTGATATATCCTATTATTGATAATGTTTACAACACTTTTGGATTAAATGAATATATCAAATAACCTATGTATTACATAAGTAATACATAAGAATTTATTTTTTCAATGTGGTTTTATGGTGATTTGATTTATTACCATATTTCAGGAGGATACATGATGATGTTATTTAGATATTTTGATTGTGAAAATTTAGAGCTATTTTATTTTGACTAAAGGCTGATGATATGTTCATTTTAGAAATTCAGTGACTTTCCTTCAGAAGTTATTGGATCATAATCTGTTGGAAAATTTAACCATTTTTAAAATGGTTTAAGAAGAACATTTAATGAGATTTTAGAGGTTAATATAATACTTCAACATTTGATGCATCATATGCTAAGATATGAAGTAGAAATAGATCAAGGCATAATCAAAGGAAAATAGTATGTTTATAGAAATGTATATTTACTTATATTCTTATACAGTGAAATAATTCCTTAACTATAAAAAATGATCTCGAAACAAAAATGTTGTCCTATTATCATCATTTTTTATGATATTAATGACCTTTACTCACACCTATGGTTTATGGTTTTGTGTTCAATAACATTCATATGAACTTGTTCCCTACAACTTTTCATAATAACTTTATTTTTAGACTTTTTCTTCTATATCAATGTTCCCATTTACCACATATATTCTCTTATTAGGGAACCTAGTTACATAACCGATGTACTTTCCCTTATCTATTATTAAAAAGATGTGATATTAACCCTTTTTATGATGTGGGTATTTCAAAAATAGTTTATTTTCAATAATTATATTAATGAGGTCAAGTTTAAGTTTTGAGGATATAATTTAATTAAGGCGTGGAGAATGTAACACCCCTAAATTCTAATGTACAACTTTGTATTCGATATCGGGAATGGCATGAATCACCAAGCGTATAAGGGAATATAATATCCCAATAATCGACTATATATTTAATATTTTAAATATTTTGAACACATTATATATATTTTAGTGAACACAACACTGAGTTATCTTGCATTACACTCAAGTGTGACCATCCTTGATAGCTTGCGTTACACACAAGAACGAGTTTCACCAAAGAACAATGTATTATTAAAATATTATTATTTAATATATTATGATATATCATAGCTGTCATGTTAGTGGTTATGAATAATATAAAATAATTTATGAAAATTTATGGTTTATATAAATATAAAATGAATTCATTTGTTTCCAACTAATTCAAAATGAAAATAAGAACCAAATGGATATAAGAAGAAATATTATTATTTATGTAATTCAAAAAGAGTTTTGTATTAATAAACAAAGTTAATTACAATTATGGAATTATTTTAATGAAATTTATATTTTATATATTCAATAAAATATTTTTGATATTCATCCATTATGTTTGATATGCATAAGATTACAACAAACCCTTTTTTAAACATAAAAATCTATATCTTTATAAAGGCAATTTTACTTCTTTTTTAATGGTTACCCCATTTAAAATATAAATTTTGAAACATTAATTTATTTAATATGTACATATGAACTTCATATTTGAAATCAAAGCATAATAATTATTTTAGGGTGATTTTTCAATATTTTTCTGAAACATTTCATTTTTTAATGAATAGTTAAAAATACTGAATTTTAGTTCAAAAATTATTTTTAATGTAATTTATTTATAAGGTTAAATTACTCTTTTAATTAGTTTTAGAGTTTAATTAGATAACAGTTTCATTAATTAACATGATTTATTTCATTGGAATCATTTCCAATTTTAAATTAATTATGAAAATATGGAAAACCTTTTGAAGTTTTTACTTTAAAAACTTGCATTGTCATCCCACATGTGAGATGAATTTTAAATTAATTTATTCCTATTATATGATTGGAATTTGGAAAAATGGATTTAAAATTTGGAATCATAATAATTTATAATGTCTAATAATAACAACTATGTTTTTAACCAAAAATATTAGCGAATGTAATTAAAATTAATTACAATTATTTAGGTAAAATAAAGATCAATAAAAGACTAAACCATTAATTTAAGGGCCCAAATGTACTATAAATTTTTCCAACACCAATTTTATAATCATAAATCAGAAATTAACCTTAAATTCCTATTTTTTGTTTTTTAAGGATTTTTTAGGTAAAAATGTGGGTACACCTAACTTCTTTTCAAAAATACCAAGTGAGTCCTTTTTCTTCCTTATAAAGGAACACCACCTCTCCCGATTCCTCACACCTCTCAAAACACTTTGGTTTGGAAAAAATATTCCCATATAGATTCTCGAAATCACTCCCCTTGACCTTGAAACCTAAATTTTGGCATAAATCCTTCAAAAGAAGCCTTTTTGGACAAAAGAAAATAAGTTAACTGATTAAGAGTTAACGTCTTCTCTCAATATCTATAGATTTATTTACATTATCCACCCCTAAAATATCTTTATTCCATACTTATATAAAAAAAGTATCTTCAATATACAAGTATTTTGTTATGTAAAGGGTTCGACCTATATTTACAAACACATCCATCTAATGGGTAACAAACATACTGTTTCTGTGTGCAGTAAACTACTGCCTCACGAAATGATGATTGTTCATTTTTTTTACTTTACCACCTATCATGGTGGAAATTATTATGGAAAATCTATTTTTGTATTCCATATATGATATTTATTATGTATTTATACTTCTGTAATCATTTTATAATACATAAATTTAATTTTTTCCATTTTATGTTAATATGATAACATCGTTTGAGGAAGTGTGGACTATCGCACCCTCAATGCGATGTGATTCATTGATGTTATACATGAAACATATAAAGGATTATTATAATAAGATTATTTAAAATATATAAAATATATATTATACAATAATTATAATATACATATGTATCATTTATTTTTCATTCTTTTAATACAATATTGAAATGAAATTAGCATTCATGCATACGCACGACCGATTGTCTACATGAACGGTGCATTTAATTTCTAACCTAAAAATATTATGGAATACTATAAATATATATATATAATGATTATGTATTATAATTATGTAATTTTTTACATTCTGGATATGATGAATTCATGATATCATTAATGATAACTACAAATAAAAAGTTAAAACATATTCGACAAACTAGGCAATTAAAACTCGAAATAGTTAAATTAATGAATATTCGTTAACAAATGGGAAATGATATTTTATAAGAAGTTAATATATGGTATTATAAACATAATTATGGTAATTATATTATTTATTAACATATTTTAAACCACTATACATGAGGCTAAATACCACACCACAAAAATTAAGGATAAGGTAAAGGATTTCGTCTCAATTTACATTTCATCGAGAATTTTTTATTTTTGTGTACCAACTGACTATTATTTGGTTTATATACTTCCATTTTCATGTTATAACATGAATATTTTTATTATCATAATATTTTAATATTCATTTAATTCATAGGTAATTATTATTTAACTTTTTGAAAGTGGTGTGGGAAACTTTGTAATGTTTAAATATTATTATCCTCAATAATGTTTTAATGTAAACAAACCTTGTTGTTACTTATCCTCTTTTGAGGTATTATTGATAAATCCATATTATTTATTCAATTTGGATATTTTAAAAGGAAAATTTTTATTCAATATAAGAGGAATAATTTGAACATGTAATAAACAAGTTAGGAACCATTTAAGGAAAGCCTTATGGGTTGGGGACCCGTTAATGAAATCCCCTAGATGTATCGATAGTATCTTGAGATAGAATAATTGGAAAAAATAGATGGGTTTTTAACTGATAGCTAAACCATCTTGTGAATAGTATTAATAGTACTAGTTTTATGTACTTAGGAAACATGGCCTCTAATAATTAAGCATTTACCACATTTAGTTTTAGTTATTATTCATCCATGATGTTTTTCATCGAAATATATGTGGATACATATTATTATTAGTTTATTGATTAAATGGATTGTGTTTTAGTTTCTTACCTTTCTAAATTGAATTTTCCTTATCTAGTTATTTGAATGACATGTGTTATCAGTTACTTACATTTCCATATAAATTTATTCTCATTGATTCATTATTGCTTCAATTTTATTAATCCTCACTGAGCATTTGAGATAACCCTTATTATGTTTCCATTCCCCAGGCTATGAAGAAGAAATATTTGAATAAACATTCAAGGATATAGTTTATTTAATTTTATTTGGTATCATGTTTGTGTTTTATATTTCCCAATGTATTATGGGTATCATGTATGTAATCTACATTTCCAAGACTACTAAATTGGTTAGTACTTTAGTATATAATTCATTGTAATCATGCCAATGTAATAATAAAATGAACTGACTTTAGTCTTCTGGGGTCAGGCCATTATAGAAATAATGTGTCCCATTACAGAAATGTTCTGTTAAACATGATCCGAGCACACCTCAAACTGACCCATTGGATAATTATCATTAATTTTTGTAATGGGAGAATCGTCTTGATGTCCAAAGTTTTATAGCGACAATCTATTAGACAATAGGTAATTCAAAAGATTTGGTGAAAGGGTACCCTTTATAATACCATCTCTAGGAACGATGTGATATTAAGTATCATTTTAAAAATTCTCATAAGTTAATGTTCTTATCTTAACCATATTCAAAGATTCTATGATTAGATATATATTTTATTTTCATGGATCCATTTTGATCAATGTAGAAAGAGAAATAATAAAAAATATATATAAAAAATATGGAAAAAATATTAAAGACACATAATATTTTATGTGGCCCCAAGGACCATAGTCTGTGAGGTGCTCGGTCCACAAGGTGCTCGGTTAGTCTATGTGGTATCAAAGACACCATTCAGATGATCGCTATGTAGGAATAACTAAGTCATAATCCCATTCAAAGTAAACAACCTTGGATTATGTGAAAAATCCATTCTCAAAGGGGGGCACTATTTGGGAGCATCAAGCAAGTGATGTTCTGCCAAATGGTCAGTTTACAAAGTGTTATGGTACCCTAAACCCTTTTTATAAACATGGTCCCAATGCTAGGTCATCATGAATACAAAAAATATATTTAAATGGGACCAACTTCTTCATTAGAATCACCTCTTCTTCATCTGGATCAGAGTCTATTCTGATGTGGGGAATTAGTTGGGTCCTAAAAACTCATCATGGAATGTGAAAAGACTTTAATGAATTTGGTATAGTATAATAAACAAATAAAAATTGTTGAAAATTGTTAAAGGTCACAAGGTCATAAAGGAGGGCTAAGATCTACATATTATTCTCATAATGTGGATCATCGCATCCGTATGGAATCTCACAAATGATTTTTTTTGTGGGTGGTGATGGTGTTTATTGGATACAAAAAATGAAAATTCATTTGTGGAGATAGGATAGGATTTTATGTCTCTCACAAATGAAAAATATTTTCAAGACTATTGTGGTATTTTCCATCTCTCAGAAATGACAAATCGTTTACGGGATGAGATTCCCTTTTCCATCTCCTACAAAAAAAATTCCCAAAAATAAATGCATAATCCAAGATATCTCAACAGTAGGTTACATTCATGACTCTATAAAAACCATAGGAAGAGTCACTAAAGAAAAGGATAATGGGGAAGTGATAGCACCATGTTTCACAACTTTATTTCACCCTTATATCAATGTTTTAAACATGTTTTTTATTAAAAATTATAAATATAATAAGAAATATAACTTCCCATTTTATTCAATTATAAAATTTTTATCACATTTAAAAATTTCAATTATACTTTTTTGGTGATTTAATTGTTGGAGGAGGTTATTTAGGGGGTCAGAGATGATGCAGAAGGAAAATGGGTCAAACTGCATGGAAGAACAACGTCATATGCCCACTGTTTTACAAGTCATGAGAAATCCATGAATATAAATGGGATGAAATTTTGTGATCTAATCCATATCTATGTGGGATACAACTCTTACCAAGAAACCCAATCCCAATTCATCCACTTGGTGGCCCAACCAAACAAATCTATGCAGAGAACCGAATATAGATGATGTCAAAAGTGTGGTTTGGGTTTTTGGATATATATCACATTTTTTTTTACCTTGGCCTTCAAATTTGACATGGTAATAGTAAATATATCATAAAATAACGTTAATATTTTTTATAATTCTAGATAATTCCATTTACCAACCCAAAAATGAGACATAAGTGGTATCTCGAGATAAGGGTGCACAAAACCACTTCCCATTTTTTCTATAAAAGGACACCATGGGAACCTCATTTGTGAGTTATAACAAGGAGTGAAGTGCTAAAATTTTATATTTCCAAAGGACTAATCTCATAACCTTGGAGGTTATAGAACTTCCTATACTCATAGGGAGTGCTCTTGAAATATGGATCACTTAATTGAATCCTTCATCTCCTTATGATGTTGTAATGATTGTGTTTACGTAATAAAATTATTATTTCCCTTTCCATCTCTTCTATTTATTCTATTTTTTTCAGTTTTATTGGATTTTATTCTTATCGAGTATTCATTTTTTGGATGTAAAACATGATTAGAAACATTATTGTGTTATTACCTTTCCATGAACTTTGCGAATGTAAAACGTTTCTATGATGAATATATCGCCCATTTAAAAGTAATTCTTCTTAGTAATCGATCTACCTATAACCTTCTTCACTTAATTATTTTGAATCAATGAGCTAATAAAATTCACACATTAATCTACCAATCATTTTTTTCATGAATTTTTAAATTCTTGAATTTGAAAGGCATATCGTGGGTGCTTTCAAATGATGTGTAATTTTTTTACTCTTGAGGTGTAGTAGAGTGGATAAACAAGGTCATATCTCAAAGGAGGAAGTAAATTTAACAACATATTAATGGCCTTTTGAAAATAAAATAAAAGGTAAGCAACACTAAAATAAAATGGATGAAAGACACTACTTAAAAGTATTGTGGGGGTTTTTTATAATTCTAGAAGTATGCTGGAATAAGATTGTATTTTTTTTTGTTTTTGAAATGTAATTTGATTAATAAGACAGAAGGATAAGATTTATTTTTACAATATATTTTTATAAGTCATAATTGATATAACTCTACCTTCTTATCATAATTATTTTTAATCAATTATCGAATCTAATTAAAATATTTTAATTTACTAATTGAGTTTTTAAATTAAAATAAACCAATAAATCAATTGAACAATTCATTAAAAAACATGAGGTTGGGTAATGTGTGAATTGAAAGAGTGTGATCTTAATAGATAAAAAAACAACCCAAGATCAGTTTGTAGAGTTCAAAAAAATACCAAAACACAATTCATCCTTATTTATCGAATGGACTAGTGTCCTAATTTACCACTTACCATAAGCTATCATTATAACATCAATCAAAGCAAGGTTCTATGATTTCATGTTCTGAAGCTAGCCTATGGTTTAATTAAATCCATCTTTGTGGTAATGTTAATTCTCATAGGGTTTGGGGGTTATCAAATTAGTAGATCATAAGTAATATGATATTAATTTAAATGATAATTATTTATTACTAAGTGAATATTTAGAGTTATATTTATTACTTATAAAAATATTTTATTAAAAAAACCTTATTGGGGTGTCTTATTAATCAAATTTCATTTTAAAAATAATAATATCTTAATACCGCATACTTATTATATATTTATGAACGAAACCCTCTATCATTTTAAGTATTGTGTTTCTTACCTTATATTTTGTTTTCAAAATACCTTTAATATGTTGTTAAATTTAATTTTTTCCTTTGATAAAAGACTTCAGTCATCCACATTTCTACACCTAAGAAGTAAAACATTACACATCATTTAAAAGAACCCATGACAACACCTTTTATATTGGTATCATTTACATGGAGGAAATTAATTTTTTAAACCAATTTGAGATATTTATTTTGTTTTAATTTTATTCTATTCGTCTCTTATTTCATTCCTCTAACTACTTTCTCAATTTTTCTTTCATCTTTTCTTCTTTTTTCTCTCTATTTTATACCATTAACTCAAACTTATATCCATTTTATTATGATCCATTTTATCCATATACTTTTTTCTTTTTCATTGATTTATGACATGAGATAATCATGAGTATCTCTTAGATCTTGACAATGATATTTAACATAGGCTTAGGGATCAAATTAGACAATCTCAATCTATGAGAAGTTTCAACATTTACCAAATTGGGAAATTCCTCCATTCTGGGAACAATGAAGTGGGAAACACTTATAAATCAAACCTAAAACAAGAATCAATAGTAGAAAACAATAATAGTGAACATAATAGAACCATTTTAGAATTGGTTGGACCATATTTTATCTATCAACCAAATTGTATTACATACCCAAGTCTTCAATCAGTCTTTGTTCTAAAATAAGGGTTAATTCACCATATTCCAAAATTTCACTGATTATCTGGCGGGAATCTAGTAGAAATTCAAAAACATTTAATGTGGGTTTCTTAACCCTAAAAACATGAAATGCCTTTGAATATAAAATAAAACTATGAGCATTTTTATTCTCAATTAATGGAACTGTAAAAGATTAGAGGTATTATTTAAAACATGAAGATGAAACATGTTGGAAAATTTTAAAATAGATTTTATTACAGAGATTTTTTATAGAATCATGGACCACTTCCATTAAAAAATAGATTTCAAGGATCAAGAAATCACAAAGGGATTCAATGTATAAGAACTGGGAGATATTAAAGCTGTTTTGTGCGAGATTCCCACACCACAAAATTAGGGAGAAACTCCTCATCCAATACTTCTAAGAAGGCCTCACAGCTTTGGATAAGAGTATGGTGGATACTATAACTGGAGGGTAATTGGTTGATAAATGACTAGAAGCTACACATGCATTGATTGATAAGATAACAGAAAACGCCTAGAAATTTTGTGATGGAGGTAAACCAAATGTTATAGGAGTGCATCATATAAGTCCATCTTCTCTTGAAAATCATTCAGTTGATACAATGTTGGAAAAATAGACCACTATGGTGAGGTAGATTGCATTGGCTCAAAAGACATCCCAACCCTCTCTAACAAGGCCTTGTTACATTTTCACTAAAAATACCAACCATTTGACTGTTTCCCCTAATTAAAAGAGATAGAGGATTTCAAAATAGTATTTCTTAGGAGACCATATTAGCAAAAACAACAAACACATACCCAAAAAAAGTTTGATTCCTTTTCCCCAGAATATGGCCAAGAATGGAAATCAAAATTGTACATGAGGTATGGCTATAGACAACAACAAAGTCCCCCTTTCAACAAAATTTACAGTAGCCTCCTCCTTATCAATAGGGTTTACAACAACACCAAATGATATTTGAAGCTCAAGCATCCACAAGTCAATAAAATGATAATTCTCAACAATGGGTAAATTGTAATACTAATTATATTTTGAAACAAATTATTCTTAATCAACAGAATGAGTTGAACATTATAGTCTCACAGTTGAGAGAGTTGAAGATCCAAACGATCTAGATTTCCACCACCCTCCATGAAATGGTATGTAAGAACTTCATAAATCTACCTCTGCAACCTACTCCAAACCCCAATTGGAATGTCAGTACATCACAATGATAAGTGGGAAGAAAACAACTGCTACATCTACACCTATAATTAAACTGGGATTCACCAAAACATTATATAATCCCCATTCAAGAGAAAATAATCAGCAGCCCAAGGAGAAATACAAAGGTAAGAAAAATATTAATGACGTTCCACCTAAACCCCTCCCTTTCCAAAAAGAGTTGTTCAAACGAAAAATATGTCTTAAGAGGAAATTAAAAAAGTGTTTTTGGACATATTCAAGTGTGTTAAGATCAACATACCTCTACTTAAATCCATTAAGAAAATACCAAGGTATTCCAAATTATTAAAAGAACCTTATACCTATCAAATAGATCTCAAGAGGAATGAGAGGATCAGTATTGGAAGGAATGTTTCATCACTCATTACACCAATTCAATCAATTCCAACAAAGTGAAATGATGCAGGTACATTTCCCATACCATGAACCATAGGGGAGTTAAACTCTTTTGATGATTTATATGATTTGGGAACTTTTATAAATGTGATGCCTCATACTGTATTGTCTTCATTATAGGTTTGGGAGTTTAAGGTGATAAGGTTAGTGGCACAGTTGGTGAATAGAGCTACAACATATCCAGCAGGTGTCTTTGAGGATGCACTTGTTTGGGTAAGAGACATTATATTTCCAGTAGATTTCAACATGCTTAACATGGAGGACGATCAAGAAAATTCTCATGCTCCCATTACCATATCAAGACCCTTCCCCAAAACAAAAAAAATTGTAAATTTCCATTAAGGTACACTTTCCATGTATTTTGGAGATGAATTTCTGATATTTAATGATATAGACTTAATGAAGTACCCCTCAGAGGACCATTCAGATTTTGTTATCTCCCATTTTGAACAACCGAGTAAAAAATCCATGGAATTTTATTTTCTTATGTTTAGGGATATTGTGAGAATTGGTTATAAATTGATGAATATGATCGCTTTGAAACCTATTTATAATGAACAAACCTTTATTGGATTTGATTTTTATGTGGATTTATATTCTGATATTTCTAATGTTTAATCTAATTATGATGGATGTTGAGTTTGTAGATGGATTCGATGTATTATTCTCTGATTTTTATTGTTTATATTCTGATACTATTGTTTATTGTGCACATATTTTAGTTCTTTCAATGTGTCCATCCATACTACACTCCCTTCATTGGAACTCAAGCCATTTTCACCAAGTCTAATATGTAAAACCTGATATTTTTATGATAAATATTTTGTTTTTAGGTTATATACATCATCAAAGGAATCTTTCACTACACACAACCCTAGCTTGGCTTGCTTTACACGTAATCGCGACATTCCTCGATAGCATGCATTGTATGCAATATCGAGTTTCACTAAACAACGATATGCTATTAAAATATTATTAAAACTAGCCATTATGAATAGTAATACCAACTTTTTGAAATTTTATTTTTCAAAATGGACTTTATTTTTGGATTCGGAATATAGAAATTAGCCTAGGGTGAAATTTTGGTATTTTTCTGAAAACTTTCAATTTTCGATGAATAGTGAAAACACATGGTTACTATTTAAAAAATGACTTTTTATTATTTATTTTATGTGAAAATTGATACATAATACCTATATAAGTTCAATGTAATTCATTGGAGTCATTTTATAATAATTTTAGACAAATAAAAATTTTATTGAACTTTTCACCATCTTTTACCCACCTCCTAAAAGAATTTGAAAATTTACATAAAACTTAATTTTACCGCTTCTGTGAGTGGAATTTCAAAAAATACGAGAGACATAGTTAATATCAAGGAGTAAAATGTGGTTCAATAAGATAAAAATAATTTTTGGTGAATAGAAACTTTTTACTTTTATTTACCACGATTAAAAGTAAATAGGGTAATTAAGGGTAAAATTGTGTTATTATCACTCTAACACATGTATTAATTCTATTGGATAAGTTTAATTCAACAAAAAGAAACCTTAGGAATAAAATATGACCATTTAGGTCCGCTTGGATTATATTAGGACATTTAATATTATTTTATTTAAAGAAGAGTTAAAATAGTTATAATCAAAGTTTAATAACTAAAACATTTTTAATATAGGGTTATAAATAAGATAAATTCGACCATAAATATTCATTAGAAATCTAAAAATATTTCCTACATAATGGTATTTTTTTTTTAATTTTTAGACTTTAAATAATTTAATTTATTTATGACAAAATGATGGTAGAGTAATTACCGTATTAATGAGATATTAACATAATTGATATTATAAATACCCAAATAAATGTAATTTTAGACGTTTTATTAATTAAACTAATTTTATAGGTTAATATGACATTTTAGTATTTATTTAATTAACTTTTTTCGAAATAATAATGCTGTTATGAGTTTCACAATAATAAATTACCAAATAGTGTCAAAATTGACATAAAATAGTTTTTAAAACAAATATTATATTATTAATTGTTATTTTATTCCTAAAAATCTAAGGATCGGCCAAATGACTTATATAAGGATATATATATTAATAATGAACAACTTTGGGTTTGTTTTTCTTGTTATAGTATGTTTATTAACCATATAATGTATTAAAACAAGAAGACACGGTAAAAGTTAAATTATTTAACTTAGAGTTAAATATAAATGATAAGGTTAAAATAGTAACCTAAACTTTTCTAAAATCTATTGGTTTAGATTATTTCGACCCATCCCCACCGTAGATTTGAAATAAATTAATTTGGAGCTATTAAAAACCGAATATGACTTAATTATAAAATAATATTTTAAGTTTTTTCTAAAGTGCTCCTCTCCTCCCTTATAAAAGGGCACCTCCTCCCTCTCTTCCTCACACCACTTTGAGCCTTAAAGCTCGGACAAACCCTGAAAATTTCTATTCTACACTTACCTAGAAACATCCTATAGGTCCTGGTAATATTCAAAGACCATATTTAGTGCCCTAAGAGGAGGTTAAGAAGAGGCGATTCAAAGAAGAGGTAATGTCTGTTACCGATTCTTTCAACTTTATTTCTTCTTCTACTTATTCTTATTTGGTTGTTTCATTATGAAGTAATAAAATTAGTATCACTCATATAATAATATGTTATTATAAGTATGAAACAACCATATTTCACCTTCTATCCATCCTATGGAAAACAAAATCATCGCGCGTGTGTACGTACGGAATACCGTCTCCACGCCGTGGTGTAATCTATTTTCTACCACCACCTTACTTGGATGGGTATAATGGTGTAAAGAATAAATATATATGACTATTGTAAAGTGATATTGATTATAAAATATTATACATACACTTCAATAAAATTCCACGATCATGGGAATGATATCATCGCTCGTGCGTACGTACGGCCTACTGTCTCCACGATGTGATGCGACTCGTTCTACATGATCTTCATTGCATAATGATTATATAAATGAATTTAATGAATAAATATGATATATATTACACTAATACCATTCTTTAAATGAGGTATCTATAACCTTAAAATAATAATAAGAATTTATTTGACAAAACATGCATAAGAACATAAAGCATTGAACACCCGAATAACAAGTAGCAATGAAATATTACTAATAAGAAGATAAGAATATGACCATATATGATATCATAACAGTGAGTACGATTCCGGAATAAGTCAATGACATTATTTAAATCATTATACAGGAGTTTCAGACAATTACGAAGAAAATCGGACCTAAGGTAAGGGAAAATCTCACAATCTCATTTTTATCCGAGATTGATTATACTTCAGAATTTACTGGGGAATATTTATCATCCCCATCCATGTTTCCTCAATATGTAATATTATTTCCATCCTCATACAATTTTTTAAATCCAATTTTTCTCATTGGTGAGTTTTTTAGTAAAAGATATGAAAGGAATACATTGTCGTTTTTAGTACGAGGTACTTTTTTGACTTTTCCGGCCAAAGTACGAGAAGAATGTTTTTTTAAATTATATGGAATGAATGGATTTTTATGATTTCATAGAACATTATTTCCATGAAGCTTCATTTACAAGTTTTCAAGTTTATTATTTATCAACTTCCTTTAGTTTAAAATTGTATTACATGTTAAGAAAGTAAAATGTTTGTTTTGAAGTAGAAAGGATATTTTCCTCAAGAATGGAGTTCAAGTGTTTTATCAAAATTATTTTCCACCTAAGATAATATAGGGTTCTGTTTATATACCTATTTTTACATTGATTTGATTATGATGAGTTATTTTTATGAAGTCCTTTTATCTTATATGATTTATGATGGCATGATGTTTAAGAATCCAATTTTTATTACATGGGTTATGCTATGATATATGATTTATGATTTTGTGGAACACATAAGAATAGTATCATTATTAGATGGGTGGGACTTATATCTCCCTCCAATGCATTGGGTAAAGATTTATATCTCATGAGATAGACATGGCTGGAATGGCAGGTTTATACGGTTCAGTGATATCAGACTGAAATGAGGAGTGAACTCGGTTCAGAAATGGACTTTTTCCGCTAGGATAGTCTTGGAAATGAGTCTTGACTACTAAGAAATGATTCTTTATGATTATGCGTGTATGCCACAAAGTTTCATGTTATGATTATTGGGATTTATATTGCACTACCATGACTTATCCCATGTTTTGATATTATGATCTCTTTTGCAGGTTAATATTTTCAAAATGTTATGTTCTTATGAATATAATATGATTGATATTTATTTTGTTTACCCTTACTAAGCATTTGAGCTCACCCTTTTGTATGGTTTCTTTTCCCCAAGTCAGGAAGAAGGATATTATGTAAGATATGCCAAAAGGGATTCTAGATATGATAAAACAAAAGGGAGACAGTGTAGATGATTTATGAACCAGTTGTTTATGTTTCCCAATTTCTAAAGACACTATACCTATATGGTCCTTTCATGGTTTTGTTACATGTTATAATAAGTGTGCTTAAATTTTGAAGTAATCATATTGTATGTAAATTATGGGTCGTTATAGTTTGTATCAGAGGTAAGGTATAGTCAACCTTTGGAAACTAGGATGTGAAAGCCTTAGTAAGAACCCTAAGGATAAGTCTAAGCATAGAACACAATATTAAATGGCCATGAAAAACCTATAATAAGACCTTAAGTGTGAAATTTTATTCTTGAATATGTAGTTTTCATATTATAATTAGTGTTTCTCACACTATTCTTTTTGGTTTTAGTCAATGGATGGAACCCGAAGGAACCGTGTTAATGCGGAATGCGACAGGCAATGTAATGATTGTCCCCCTAAGCAACCAAATGTTATGGGAGCTGGAATGAACAATCTTGTAGCCATTCTCACACAACTTTATCAAGCTTTGAATCATGCATGACTTCCAAATGAGAAAAGAAAGCAGCAACATTCTGTTGAATCCTTCATGAGGCAACGTCCACCCTCATTCAGCGGGTCTACTGATCCATTAGTGGATGAACAGTGGATCTGTACCACTAGAAAGATATGTTCAATTCTTCAATGTTCTGAACATGATAAAGTCATCTTAGTAGTATATCATTTGGAGGGTGAAGCTGATCAGTGGTAGAATCTTATCAAGAATACGAGGAAAAGGGATGAAATTGAATCCATGGAATGTGACGAGTTCAAGAACTTATTTTTCAATAATTACTTCCCCTGTATTATTTGAACAAAGATGGAGAAGGAGTTTCTTGAACTAAAGAAAAAGGATGATGAATCTGTTGGTACCTACGAAGTAAATTTTACAAGACTTGTAAGGTACTCTTATGGGATTATTATCCAACCTGAGAGTAAGATCGATCGATTCTTTAGTGGCTTAAAACCAAGTCTTCGAAGGGAGTTAACCATAAGGGACTTCAATTGCTACGGGGAAATCGTTTGATGTGCTCTCAGAGTTGAGATGGAGATTGGAGTAACCCATCAGTCATGTGCATTTAATAAGAAGAGGAAAATGGAATTTAAAGGGAAATCTAAAGACCACACTGAAAAGAAGATGAGTTTTCCCTTATGCTCAAAGTGTAGAAAGAAACATGGAGGGAGTTGTCTTAAAGGGACAAGTAAATGTTTCAAATGTGGAAAGGAAATTCATCGGGCATTTGAATGCCGCAATGATGGGAAGAATATGTATAGTGATGCGAACAAAGAAAAGGCTACACAGAGTGCGCCTCCTACACTTTAATGTTATAAGTGCAAGGAAATGGGGGAATTATGATAATCAATGCCCTAATCCAAGAGTTTTTTATGATGATCTAAGACAACAAACTCTTAAGGCTAAAGGCAAAGGAAAGTCACATGCAATTTCTATCAGCGATGTGGAGTACGATAATGAAGTGGTAAAAGGTACACTTACCATCCACTCTAAAGTAGAAAATGTTTTATTTGATTCTGGATCCACCCACTCATTTATTTCTGAAAAATTTTATAAGGGTATCGTCGTATTACCTCAGTTGTTAGATATT
Source organism: Viscum album (assembly GCA_963277665.1). Taxonomy (NCBI): domain Eukaryota; kingdom Viridiplantae; phylum Streptophyta; class Magnoliopsida; order Santalales; family Viscaceae; genus Viscum; species Viscum album. The sequence goes on along the minus strand of OY728156.1, from coordinate 68,997,934 downwards.
GAGTTAGCTGTGATAGCCCCTAATGGAACAACAATCGCATCAAAAGTTTACAATTATTCTCCGATTGAAGATTGAAGGAAAGTGCTTCCTACAAATCTTGCGATCATTCCTATAGTAGAATTTGATGTGATTCTTGGCATGGATTGACTTTATTTATATGGATATCATATCAATTTCTAAATAAGGGAAGTCACATTTCATATTCCAGATCAATCTATGATCGTCTATCGATGAAAGGATGAACATAACCTTCCAGTGGAAATTTCTTCCATATTATGGGTCTTGATTCCACTAAATGAAGGTTATTTATGTCAAATGGTTGGAGAGAAACTCACGATTAATAATACACCCATTTTACGGGAGTTTGATGATGTCTTTCTGAAGGAATTTCTTGGTCTTCCACCAAATCATGAAGTTGAGTTTTCAATAGAACTCGTACCGGGTGATTTTCCTATTTCAAAGACGCCTTATAGAATGACCCCAATTGAGTTGAAAGAATTAAAGAAGCAACTCCAAGAGAATCTTGAAAAGGGATTCATACGCCCTAGTGCATCACCTTGGGGAGCACATATTCTGTTTGTTAAGAAGAAAGATGGATCAATGAGACTGTGCATTGATTATCGAGAACTTAACAAGATCACTATCAAGAACAAATATCCTCTCCCATGCATTGATGAATTATTTGACCAACTATGCGGAGCTCAATAATTTTCCAAGATTGATCTTCATTCTGAGTATCATCAATTAAGGGTCAAAAGGGAGGATATACCAAAGATGGCTTTCCATACAAGGTATTGACACTATGAATTTATAGTGATTCCATTTGGTATTACTAATTCCCCTGCTATCTTCATGGATCTAATGAATAGAGACTTTATAGACTATCTTGATCAGTTTGTGGTAGTCTTTATAGATGATATTATTGTCTATTCAAAGAGAAAAGAAGAACATGAAGATCACTTGAGAATTGTATTGAAGACCCTAAGAAAGGAGAAGCTTTATGCCAAATTTACCAAGTGTGAATTTTGGATTAAAAAAGTTGCATTTTTGGGTCACATAATCTCAAAAGAGGGGATATTTGTGGATCCAACAAAAACAGAGGTTATCGAAAGATGGTCGAGACCAACAACAGTAACTGAGATCCGAAGTTTTCATAGTTTTTCAGGACATTATCGTTGTTTTGTGAAATATTTTTAACGATTATCTAATCCACTCACTAGGTTTACTCGAAAAGAAGTTAAGTTTGTGTGGACGGAGGAATGTGAAGAGATTTTCAAGGAGTTGAAAATAAGGTTATCCAGTGAACCTGTGCTCACACTGCCTTATAGTGGAGAAGGGTTTGTGATCTACAGTGATGCATCTAAAAAGGGACTGGGGTGTGTTCTCATGAAAAATGATATGGTGATAGCTTATGCCTCACGAAAGTTGAAAATCCATGAGAAAAATTACCCAACTCATGATTTGGAGTTAGCTACGGTAATCTTTGCATTAAAGATTTGGAGGTATTATATTTATGGAGAAAGGTGTGATATTTATACTGATCATAAATGTTTAAAGTATATTTTCACACAAAAGGAGCTGAATATGCGCCAAAGAAGATGGTTGGATCTGATTAAGTATTACGACTGCTCAATTCATTACCACCATGGGAAAGCAAACAAGGTGGTAGACACATTAAGTTGACAAGACCATGCTAGCTTATCCATGATGAGGATCACAAAAGATCCAATATTTATGGATTTACAAAAGATGGATCTTGGAATTATAATGGAAGGGGAAAAATTGTATCTTTCTCAAATGAATGTTCAACCATCTATACATGCGAAGATTACAGAGGCACAAAAAGAAGATGTAGAGTTACAAAAGAAGGTGAGAAATGTTCCTGAATTCAACCTTGATTGTGATAGGATAATAAAGTTCAGGAATTGGGTTTGTGTTCCTCCCATCCCAGAATTAAAGAAGGATCTGCTGGATGAGGCTCTTAGTTCTTCATTCTCTATTCATCCTGGAAGCACGAAGATGTATAGGGACATGAAAGAGTACTTTTGGTGGGATGACATGAAAATAGATGTTGCTGAATATTTCTCTCGATTCTTGGTTTGTCAGCAAGTTAAAGCTGGGAGACATAAGTATAAAGGGATGTTACAACCATTACCCATACCTGAATGGAAATGGGAAAACATCACTATGGACTTTGTCACCGGACTTCCTAAAACATCCAAAGGCAATAATGCTATCTGGGTCATAGTTGATCATCTTACAATGTCTGCACACTTCATTGCTATTAGAGAGGATTTATCTTTGGATCAGCTTGCCAGGATATATGTAAAGTAAGTGGTAAGATTTCATGGAGTACCACTTTCCATTATATCTGATCGGGATCCGAGGTATACCTCAAAGTTCTGGTAAAGTCTTCAGCATACTCTGGATACAGAGTTGAGTTTTAGCACTGCTTATCATCCTCAGATAGATGGTCAGTCTGAGAGAACAATTCAAACTCTATAATATATGTTAAGAGCTTGCTCTATGGATTTCAAAGGTGGTTGGGATCAACACCAACCTTTGGTGGAATTTTCTTATAATAATAGCTTTCACTCTAGTATTCATATGGCTCTTTATGAAGCTCTCTATGGAAAGAAATGCCGAACTCCAACTTTCTAGGATGAAGTTGGGGAAAGAAAGCTATTAGGACTTGATCTTGTTGATGAGATGGTATAAAAGGTCTGATCTATTCAACAACACCTAAGAGCAGCTCAGATTCGACAAAAAAGTTATGCCGATAACCGAAGAAAAGACCTAGAGTTTGAAGTGGGTGATAAAGTGTTCTTATGAACATCTTATTGGAAGAGAGTAATGAGATTTGGAAAGAAGGTAAAGCTGAGACCTAGGTATATCGGTCCTTTTGAAATATCAGATCGTGTTAAGAAGGTATCTTACTGATTGGTGCTTCCACCGAATCTCTCTCAAGTTCACGATGTGTTCCATGTATCTCCCCTGAGAAAGTACATACCTGATCCTTCACATATACTCAACTCAGAATTTGTAACGCTGGAGCAAGATCTTTCTTATGATGAACAGCCGATAGAGATTCCGGATCGTAGCGAAAAAGTCCTACGGAACAAGACCACTCTCTTGGTGAAAGTTTTATGGAGGAACCACCAATTAAAAGAAGCTACATGGGAGCTTGAGGATATGATAAGGGAGAGGTATCCTCATCTGTTTGTTACGAAGTGATGAATTTCGAGGGAGAAATTCATTTTAAGGGGGGTAGAATGTAACACCTGAGATTTTTACGATAAATTTTTTGTTTTTATGTTATATACATCATCAAAGGAATCTTTCACTAAACACAACACTATCTTGGCTTTCTTTACACGCAATCGCGACCTTCCTCGATAGCTTGCGTTGTACGCAATACCGAGTTTCACTAAACAACGATATGCTATTAAAATATTATTAAAACTAGCCGTTATGAATAGTAATACCCACTTTTTGAAATATTTTTTTTCAAAATGCACTTCATTTTTGGATTCGAAATATCGAAATTAGCCTAGGGTGAAATTTTGGTATTTTTCTGAAAACTTTCAATTTTTGATGAATAGTGAAAACACTGGGTTACTATTTAAAAACCGAATTTTTCTTATTTATTTTATGTGAAAATTGATACATAATACCTATATAAGTTCAATTTAATTCATTGGAGTCATTTTATAATAATTTTAGACATATAAAAATTTTATTGAACTTTTCACCGTCTTTTACCCACCTCCTATGAGAATTTGAATAATTACATGAAACATAATTTTACTGCTTCTGTGAGTGGAATTTAGAAAATACAAGAGACATGGTTAATATCAAGGAGTAAAATTTGGTTCAATAAGATAAAAATAATTTTTTGTGAATAGTAACTTTTTACTTTTATTTACCACGGTTAAAAGTAAATAGGGTAATTAAGGGTAAAAATGGTGTTATTATCACCCTAACACATGTCCTAATTCTATTTGATAAGTTTAATTCGACCAAAAGAAACCTTTGGAATAATATATGAACATTTAGGTCCACTTGGATTAGATTAGGACATTTAATATTATTTTATTTAAAGAAGAGTTAAAATAGTTTAAATCAAAGTTTAATAACTAAAACATTTTTAATATAGGGTTATAAATAAGATAAATTCTACCATAAATATTCATTAGAAAGCTAAAAAGATTTCTTAAATAATAGTTATTTATTTGTAATTTTTAGACTTTAAATAATTTAATTTATTTATGACACAATGATGATGAAGTAATTACCGTATTAATAAAATATTAACATAATAGATGTTATAAATACCCATATAAATGTAATTTTAGACCTTTTATTAATTAAAATAGTTTTATAGGTTAATATGACATGTTATTATTGATTTAATTAATGTTGTTTGAACTAATAATGCTGTTATAATTTTCACAAAAATCAATTACCAAATAGTGTCAAAATTGACATAAAATAGTTTTCAAAACAAATACTATATTATTAATTGTAATTTTATTCCTAAAAATCTAAGGTTCGGCCAAATGACTTAGATAAGGTTATATATATTAATAATAAACAACTTGGGGTTCTTTTGGCTTGTTATAGTAAGTTTATTAACCATATAGTGTAAGAAAACAAGAAGACACGGTAAAAGGTAAATTATTTAACTTAGAGTAAAATATAAATGACAATGTTAAAATAGTAACCTAAACTTGTCTAAAATATATTGGTTGAGAGTATTTCGACCCATCCTAACCTTATCTTATAATAAATCAATTTGTAGCTATTAAAAACCGAATATTACTTTATTATAAAATAATATTTTAAGTTTTTTATAAAGTGCCCCTCTCCTCCCTTATAAAAGGGCACCTCCTCCCTCTCTTCCTCACACCACTTTGAGCCTTAAATCTTAGCCAACCCCTACCCATTTCGCTTCTCCAATTCCCTAGAAACATCCTGGAGGTCCTGGTATTCTTCAGAGACCATATTTAGTGCCCTAAGAAGAGGTTAAGAAGAGGCGCTTCAAAGAAGAGGTAATGTCCAATACCGATTCGTTCAACTTTATTTCTTCTTCTACTTCTTCTTCTTTGGTTGTTTCATTATGAAGTAATAACATCAGTATCAATCATATACTAATATGTTATTATAAGTATGAAACAACCATATTTCACCTTCTATCCATCCTATGGAAAACGAAATCACCGCGCGTGCGTACGTACGGAATACCGTCTCCACACCGTGGTGTAATCTATTTTCCACCACCACCATACTTGGATGGGGATAATGGTGTAAATAATAACTATATATGACTATTGTAAATTGATATTGATTCTAAAATAGTATACATACACTTCAATAAAATTCCACGATCATGGAAATAATATCATCGCTCGTGCGTACGTACGACCTACCGTCTCCACGATGTGATGCGACTCGTTCTACATGATCTTCATTACATACTGATTATATAAATGAATTGAATGAATAAATAACCAAAAGGACCAGGAATGAATTATAGATCCACCCCTACCAAAATTTTATTAAAAAATAAAGTACAAATTCAGATCATAAAAAGGGAGGTTTACAAAGATGAGAAAATAACTTGCCACAGGCATCAGCCTCAATAAATTGCAGACAACAATCGGGGGTGACAAAAGACCATTCTGAGATTGACTCCTCAATATCCTTCTTTGATAAGGCATCAGCAAACTGATTGGCCTCCCTATAAGCATGAGTCACATCAATGACAATAGAATTAAGAATATGAAGACATTAAATCCAATAAGACAGCAAACCCCAAGGAACATTCTTGGATCGGTTTTTAAGAAGATCCACAACAACCATAGAATCTGATTCCAACCAAAGAAATTGCCATCCAAAATTAAAAGCATAATTAATAGCTTCGATCATGGCCCACAATTCAGCTTCAATAGCAGAACCCTTCCCAATATAATGATGGAATCAGCCTTTGACAAAGCCCCGATAGGTGCGGAAAACTCCACCACAACCCGAAGGCCCAGGTGAACCAGCAGCTGCGCCATCAACATTGACTTTCAGCCAAGAAGCGATAGGGGGAATCCATCTGATGGATTTCAAAACCCAAGGCTTCCTGGGTCTACCACTCACACCAAAATTCCTCAAAACAATAAAGTCATTCAGCCCATTGTGCATACACCTACATTGAATCTTAGAAGTAGTGCAAACAGAACTATGAATATCCCTTACACCAGAATAAAAAGTGGGTGTGATGTCATCAAAAAGTTGAGCATTATGTGCTCTCCAAACGAACCCAATGGAAGAAGAAACAAAAACCATAATGATATTCCTTACCCGATCACTACACCGGGCAAAAGCAGCAGACTAAAGAAGATTATCCACAGAGCTGACATCCAAACAGCACCCAGTCATGTCTGAATGAATAAATATGATATATATTACACTAATACCATTATATAAATGGGGTATCTATAACCTAAAAAGAATAATAAGAATTTATTCGACAAAACATGCATAAGAACATAAAGCAATGAACCCCCGAATAACAAGTAGTAATGAAATATTACTAATAAGAAGATAAGAATAAGACCATATATGATATCATAACAGTGAGTATGATTATGGAATAAGTCAATTACATTATTTAAATCATTATACAGGAGGTTTGGACAATTACGAAGCAAATCAGACCTAAGGTAAGGGAAAATCTCACAATCTCATTTTTATCTGAGATTGTTTATACTTCAGAATTTACTGGGGCATATTTATCATCCAAATCCATGTTTCCTCAATATTTAATATTATTCCTATCCACATAAAATTGTTTAAATCCAATTTTACCCATTGGTGAGTTTTTAGTAAAAGATATGAATAGAATCTTTGGTCGTTTTTAGTACGAGGTGCTTTTTTGACTTTTCCGGCCAAAGTACGAGAAGAACGTTTTTTAACTTATATGGCATGAATGGATTTTTATGATTTCATAGAAAATTATTTCCATGAAGCTTCCTTTACAAATTTTCCAGTTTATTTTTTATCAACTTCTTTTAGTTTAAAATTGTATTATATGTTAAGAAAGTAAAATGTTTTTTTTGAAGTAGAAAGGATATTTTCCTCAAGAATGGAGTTGAAGTGTTTTATCAATATTATTTTCCATATAAGATAATATAGGGTTTTATTTCTATACCTATTTTTAAATTTATTTGATTATGATAGAGTTATTTTTATGAAGTCCTTTTATCTTATATGATTTATGATGGCATGATGTTTAAGAATCCCATCTTTATTACATGGGTTATGCTATGATATATGATATATGATTTTGTGGCACACATAAGAATAGTATCATTATGAGATGGGTGGGACCTATATCTCCCTCCAATTCATTGGGTAAAGATTTATATCTCATGAGATAGACATGGCTGGAATGGCAGGTTAATCCGGTTCAGTGATACAGGACTGAAACGAGGAGTGAACTCGGTTCAGAAATGGACTTTGTCCGCTAGGATTGTCTAGGCAATGAGCCTTGACTACTAAAGAAACTATACCTATACGGTCCTTTCATGGTTTTGTTATATTTTGTAATAAGTGTGCTTCAATTTTGAAATAATCACAATGTATGTAAATTATGGGTCATTATATAAAATAACCATACTTGTTGAGTGGTGATAGATTAACTTTTATTATAGCTAACAATATCCCTTTTGAATATGAATAAATTTTTTTGAATAATTTGATGGGGAAAATTAGGTAAATGTAGTGTACATTGACTTACATATTTGGTATTAGACCCTAAATTTTCATGCATAGGATTCTTTTGAAGGATGTGGCTAAATTGGGTAGGCATCCACAAAGAAGACTAAATCCAACTCTTCTGGAAGTTATTAAAATTGTTGAAAAATTGCTCAAGTTAGGTATAATTTATCCCATTTTAGATTTTCACTGGGTGATTACTATTTAGGTTGTTCCTTAGAAATTTTTTGGTACTATTGTTAGAAATTAGAGAGATGAATTAGTTCCAATGAAGGTGAAAAACAATTTGTGTGTGTGTTGATTATAGGAAACCAAATCAATTCACTCACAAAGACCATTTCCCACTAAAATTTATTGATCAAATGCCTGATAGACTAGCTCGTAAGACACACTATTGATTCATGGATGGATTTTATGCATATTTTTAGGTTCTTATAAATCAAGAGGATTAGGGGAAGATAGAATTCATTGGACCATTCAGTACATTTTTCTATCGAAGGATTCCATTTGAACTGTGCAATTCCCTAGGTACCTTCCAAGATGCATGGTGAGTATTTTTTTATGATTTAATTGAGACTTTAAAGGATATATTTAGGGTTTTATAGTGTATGTATCTTTATTTTTTGAATGTATATTTAGTTTGGGAAACGTTTTGAATCACTGCATTGAGTATAATCTGGTTTTAATCTTTGAAAATTTTCATTTCATGGTAGAACATGGAATTGTCTTAGGGAGTGTGGTGTTAAAAAATGGAATATATGATGATAGATATAAGGTAGATATTATTTTATCCTTTCTATATCCCTCATGTGCACATGATGTTAGATCATTCCTAGGGTATGAACGCTTTTATCGATGCTACATCAGAGATTTTAGAAAGATCTCTCTACCCTTATCTTGATTTCTTCAAGAAGATATGGACTTAATTTTTCATGATTCATGTTGGGTATCATTTGTTGATCTAAAAACGAATCTAACCAATCAATCGATCATACATCCCACATAGTGGGACCTTCCATTTGAGATTATGTGTGATTAATTAAAATTTATAGTTGGAGCTATCTTATCAATGAGGGATGGATGATATTCACATATAATTTCCTATAATCTGAGGACATTAGATATATCCCAATAAAACTACACAACCAAAAAAAGAGAGTTTCTTTCCATCTTATTTACTTTAGATAATTTCTGTTCATATTTTATGGGATCTAAAGTAGTTTTTTTCATCTATAAAACACTAAGGTACCTCTTGAAGAATCCAGATGAAAAGCCTAGACTTATCAGATGGATTTTCTTTCTTTAAGAATTTGATATTCAGATAATGTATAAGACGGGGTCAGAAAACATGGTGGCAAAACACTTAAGTAGGATTAATCGCACACACTACAGGATGATACCATGGACCAGGTACAACTTTGGGACACTTTACATGATTTGATTCTCTATGTCATATCAGGTACACATAATTGGTATGCAGATTTAGTGAACTAACTTTTTACATATGAAATTAATGAAAATTTAAAGAAACATCATGTCCAAAAATTGAAGAGTAAGTATAGGTTTTCTGTGTGGGTTTATCTCAACCTCTGGTGCATGTGTAGTGATCCAGTTATTAGGATTTGTGTTCCTAATCCTGAGTTTCATTCTATTCTTCATTTATGCCATATGCATTCATGCGAGGGACACTTTGGAACCCCATAGATATCTAGGAATGTATTAGAACCTAGGTTATATTGGTGTATCTTATTTCACATTGCCCATTTTTTTGTAAGTCATGATATCATTTCCAACAAACTGGAAATATTTCAAGGATACGTAATATTTCCCAATAACTAATATTATTATGTGAGATTTTTTATGTATAGGGAATTGAATTTATGGTTCAAATCCCAAGATCATTTGGTTTTTTTACGTTTTAGTTTCTGTTGATTATGTAATATTTTGGGTGGAGTCCAAGTCCACTGTGATTGATGATTCTCATGTTGTAGTATATTTTTACAGGGTTCAAAATTTCTATAGGTTTGGAGTACGAAAGTCCATAATTAGTGATCAAGGGATACACTTTTTCAATAAGAATTTTTGGTCCCTAATTTATATTTATGGGGTGATACACAAAACGTCAATAATATACCAACCCTAAACAAATTTCTAGGTTGTGGTTTCAAATTCAAAGATGAAACAAATTTTCGTGAAAACTGTGCAACCAAATAGGAAGGATTGGAGAAAGAACTTAAATGATGTGCTCTGGGAATATGGGATGACATACAAAACTCCCATAAACTTGTCCACATTTCAAATTTTTTTTGGAAAATATTTTCATCTCCACATGGATGTCGAGAATCGGGCATAATAGGATATAAATAAATGCAACATGGAATTATCCCAAGCTAGAATTCTAATTAAGATGAAAATTCAAGTGCTTGGGGAGATTCTATTTTCATCATATGTTAACTCAATGATCTAAAATGGATGATCAAAATTATATCATGATATAATGATCCAAAAGGAAGTTTTATGTCAGAAAGAAGGTCCTTCTATACAGTTCATGGCTAAAGATTATTCTTGGTAAGTTTCATTCCATATCAATAATTATTTATGTTGTATCTAATGTTTCTTTATGGTGTAGTGGAAATCATGAAAGTTTTCAAAGGAAGGATATTTACAGTTAATGGGAAAAATTTCATGAAATATAATGAGGGACTTTCCACACATGCAGTTGATTTCATAACATTTCATGACCCCATCATCACATGAGAATATTTACCTATTCCTAACCCTTTTACTTTTATATTACCTGTACTATTTAAAATTCCTCATTTCATTTGAACTTATCATCTCATCAGGTCACATTAAGGAAAATACAATATTTTAAGTGTGGGGGAGGGGAAAACATTTTGGGGTATCTATTTAGGATATTCATTTTCAGGTTTTGTGTTTTTTTTCTATTATGATTTATATTTAATTTTAAAAAAACAAAATAATAACCATAAAATTAAAAAGAACAATACAAAATAAATCATGTAACTTTCTCATTTACTTTTGAAACATATGTAAAATTAATATTTTCAAAATTCATTGGTACCATGATAATAATGGGAAATATTTCATCATCAATGGTTGTTTTTTATAAAAATAGAAGACATTGATGATATGACTGGTTGTGTCATTATGAACCCTTTAATATTTTCAAACCATTATTTGTGATTTTTTTTGTTCATGGTAAATTGTGTTATTGATTTTTCCAAAAATATTTTTATGCAACCATGTATTTTGAAAATTTTCCTACCCAATTAATGGATTATCCAAGATAAGGAAAAAATACATATTATACCAATGATTGATCCATTCATTCGTTTATTTCCCGATCAATTTCATTACTATACAAAATTTACCTATGTGTGTGTACCTGATATGAAATAGTTTTATGCCCTAAATAATAAACAAAAACACAAAAATAATACACAAAAAAATAATAAAAAGAGGGAAGTGATGAAATGCACAACACAAGTGGATATCTAGGTTGGGAGCTTAAGGTTTCACTTTAGAGAATGATTAATTATGTTGGTCTTGAAATTTGAATTCAAACGGATGTAGAACATGTTCAGAGATTTAAACCATGTAAAAAGAATTATTTTACTTGAATTGAATATACTAAATAAATGGTGGATATATGAACATGAAATTTTTGGCACACACAGATGGGTAATTTATGTAATAGTAGACCCATAAATTTTTTCTCTATGATTAGTGTCATTAATCTCACTAGATTTTATTTTGACATAATTTATGAGACAATGACTTTCAAATTTTTTTATATTGATTCTTGATAGGATTCATTATTTTCTTATATTGTCACTTTGGATTTAGGAATATGAACATGCACATCTTGTTACATTTTTTTTGAATAGATGATATGAGGTTTTTCCTAGGAGTGAAAAATGGTAAGTGTGGGGGTGTGATCGCCCCACGTTTCATTGTTTTATTTCACACTTACATAAATGATTTAAATTGGGTTTGTATTGAAAATTAAATTTATAATAACAAATTACTTCCCATTTGATTAAATTATTAAATTTTTATTAATATTAAAAAGGGAAATTATACATGTTTTGGTGATTTAATTATTGGAGGAGGTGATTTGGAGGGTTAGAGATGATGCAAAAGTAAAATGGGCCAAACTGCATAGAATCCCAATGATATATGCCAACTATTTTACATTTAAAAATAAATAAATACGTTAAAATGGGATACAATTTTGTGAGATATTCCAAAACTAAACTTTCTAGAACTCATTTAAAGAAACCCAATCCCAATCCATCAATCTGGTGGCCCACCCAAACTGATCTATCAAGAGAACTGAATCTTCATGATGCAAAAGGTTAGGTTCTGTATTTTGGCTATATCTCCCATAAAAAATGCTAAATGCCCTCCAAATTGTACATGGTGATATTAGATATTATTAAAAACAACTTATATATTTTTTCCAAGTTGAGATAATTCCATTTACCAATCAAAAACCAAGACATATTTGGTATCTTGAAATATGGGTGCCCAAACCCACTTCCCATTTTTACTATGAAAGGACACTATATGCACCTCATTTGGGAGTTTGACCAAGGAGTGAAGTGATTAAATATTTAGGTTACATAGGTTTCATCTAATAACCTTTTAGGTTCTAGAACATCCTAAACTCATAGGAAGATCTCTTGATGAAAAGATTCATTCATCAAATTCTTCCCCTACTTATCATGTTGTAATGTTTTTGTTTGCGTAATAAACTTCTTAGTTGATATTCTATCAATTCTATTTATTATATTATATTTTATTTTTTTCAATTTTATTCCTCTCTAATATTCATCTTTGGGTGTTAAATTAATAGTAGAATATTTATTGGGTTATACCTTTTCTATGACCTTTTTTAATTTAAAAAATTTATACGGTGGCTACACTACCCATGGAAGAGTAATTCTTCTTATTAATTGATCTAACTCTATCTTTATTCAATTAATAATTTTTAATAAATGAGATATTTAAATTCAAAAATTACTATACCTCATGGGGTTTTCCCTGAATTTTTCAATTTCCCAATTTGAAAGACGCTGATGTGGGTGCTTTCAAATGATGTGTAATTTTTTTAGTTCTTAGGTGCAATAGAGTGGTCGACCAATGTCGTCTCTCAAAGGAGAAAGTAAATTTAAAAACATATTATAGGATATTTTAAAATAAAATCGAAGGAAATAAAAAATAAAATAAAAGGTAATAAACACATTAGTTAAAAGGATGGTGTGGGTCATCATTTATAAGGGTAGAAGAAGTATGTTGGAAGATGTTTGTATTTTTTTTTTGAAATGATATTTTATTAATAAGACATAATGAGAATATGTTTTTTTAGAAAATATTTTTAGAAGGAATAATCAATATAACTATACCTTCTTAACTTAATTTTTAAATCAATTATATAGGTTAATTCACATATAATGATTTATCAATTGAGTTTTTAAATTAAATGAAACAATGCATGTAATTGAACAATTCATGAAAAACACGTGAGGTCGAGTAATGTGTGAATTATGAGAGAGAAATATTAGTCAATAAAAACAACAAACTAAGATCAATTTGTATAGTTGAAAAAACATCCCAAAACAAAATTCATCCTCATTTACATAATGGATATTTTATCTGATTTACCACTAACTATTATCTATCCTTATAACACCAATCAAAGGAGGGTTACACGATTGCATGTTCCAAAGAAATCTTAAGGTTTAATTAATTTCATCTTTTTGGTAAATTTAATTATCATAGGTTTCATGGGTTAACAAATTAGGGGACAATAAATAATTAGAAATTAATTTTAATGATAATGATTAATAAGTATGTGAAGCGGTATAGTTATATTAGTTATGCCTTCGAAACATATTTTTTAAAAAAACTTCTCATTGTGTCTTATTAATAAAATTGAATTTCAAAAAAAACCAAAAAGGCATTCTTCTTCAAGAATAATTCATATAACATTATAAAAGTACCCCCATACTTTTAAGTAGTGTGTTTTTTCCTTTTATTTATTTGTTTCTTCCCTTTTTTTTAAATGCCTTCAGTATTATGTTACTTCCTCCTTTTATAGAATACCTTGGTTAGTAACTATGTTGCATCAAAGAAGTAAAAAATTACATATCATTTGAAAGCACCCATGATAACACCTTTTATAAATAGGATTAAATAAGAGAGAAGATGTGATAAAGATATAAATTTTTAGCATGTAAATTTACAGCATAACACTAAGTTAGAAAGGGTGGTCACCCAACCATCCAAATTCCCAAAATCATTTGTGGAAACAATTTTTTGAATTATATATGCATGTACTCTTAACGGGACACTAACCCACTTAGAAAATGGCTACATTTAAGGATCAATTCACCTAATATAGAAATTATATGCAAAAGGAAATCAAACCCATATAGAAAAAAAATATGTTGAAGGCACCCGAACCCGCATATAAAAATTCTTTAGGGAAGACATGCTGAATCGCATAGAAAAATGGTATGTAGAGGGAAACCCATCACACATGAAAAAACACTACACGTAATGGGGAATCTTGGGGTTAATATCCTTCTAGATCTCATTTCTTTACTCCGATGTGCAGTCTGGACCCACCTTAGCCCATCTACTAAAGTTTTAAATGGACTTCTCAATAAACCTCTTTTGTGAGAAGATCTAAGCCATAAATGGGCCACCTCATGAGGTATCAGGACAAATCATCTTCCAAAACTAACATATATCTATGATTAAATCACTGGAAACAACAACTTATCCTCTCATGTATACATACACATGGTAAATGGGGTCCCATTGGTAACCTAATTAACATGGGTGATCCACAGATTGCTCTCGAGCATACATTACCATGGTAACAAGGGTCCCAACCTTATATATGGTTTTAGGAGGATCCTGAGGCTAGGAAACTACATCTATTGATCATAGGATCATCCTCTTCCACTCTTCCACCTCTCAAAAGGGGAGTAAGGGAAGATATTTATAGGGAATCCCTATTAGAGCAAGACCCATTACGAGGTCAAACACTCCTACTCTTCATCTTCCTAGGCTATGAAACCATGAGAGGAGATAGGAACCAAATCCCCTATCTCCCACCTACATTTCTCTAGCCTCATCCACTAGGGGAAAAAGAAGTTTCTTTGGTTTCCAAATTTATTTCATCCTCTTATTTCTCACACTGATCATGACTAACATGGTCTTAGAAGTTAGTTGGGATCATGGAATCCATAGGATCCCGAGCATCATTTTTCCTCATATTTGGTACATGACCCAAAAACATCCATTTATGGATATACTACTAGGTATAATCCCCCAAAAAATGTTACTATCCTCTTAAATGGGTATATTTCCGATGATAAAAAGCTTTAAGGGGCCATATTTTTGATGAAGAAACCAATGGTCCTCCTCAAAGGTGTAAGCCGCAACTTACCAACCAATGTTGGATTTGATTACTGACTAACTATGATATTTTTAAATCCTCCTTGATGTCTAAACCCAACACCCATAATAACCTTAATATACTCTTCAAAAAAACCTTGGTAGGTTCATGTCCAATATAGAGGGTTATATTCCTATGGGTTTATTTTATGACCATCATTATTCATCCATATTTTAGATAAGATAATACCCCACATGGAAGATCATATCCCATCTAGGATGTTTTGGGTATTTTTTTTTTAATTTCCACAACAAACATTGACTAGGAACCATTCCCCTAGACGTATTTAATGCATGATGTTAAAATCCAATTTTTGGACCTTACCACATGATCGTAAATGGTTTGATGTGTCTTGTTAATGGAACTGGACTACATGGGTTCTAATTATTTTCATAAAAAGTTTTTGGAAACCCATATTATGGGTATAATACTAACATGAAAACAAATCTTGTCTCTTTAAATGATGATAAACCTTAGAGTACCCCAATGTGATTCTTAAAACCATCATCATAATAATAAATGTAAAATGAATCTCTAAATCTATTCACGAAAGGGTACCATCGAGGAAGAACCATATATACATATAAATGATCTTAAATTCTATGGATTCTAATAATTGAATTCTAATTCAAGGGAAATCCATGTCATTATTTATAATTAATAAATTATTAATGAACATTACTTAAATAAAATCTATAATAGAGGCCTAAAATAGGCAATAACCCCCCCTAAAAGAGTGGGATAATCCCAAAATCCCAACCTCTCAACCAATGTGACTTCTTAATTATCATTTTTAAAGTTCTATGATTAGGGTATACCTTCATAAAGAATGTTCATGAGTCATCATGGATATGAGATCCATTGGGTGTTTTGAGTTCCATGAAAAAATATCATTAGAAACTGACCCATTGCAAATGTGTATGAATAATAAATTGAAAATCATATAAGATTAATTATGAAACACATTAAAAACCACAAAATCAATCATGAGATGCCATATTTTCATTGTAAATAGGCACATACATCCAACTCAAAAACTAATATCTCCAATTATACTCGCCAATTATTCTATAGCACATGAATGAGAGGTAAAATCTACCTATGCAGTACCCTCTAGATCCAATCCATGATGCATACCAATATCTAATCAAAATATGTATCATCCACCAACATCGCATCGTCACTATCAATCATGTGTAAAAAATTATGGATGATAACTATAGAGTTGTGACACATTGAAGATAACATGCATGATCTGACGTATCAATGGGAGATTTATCCTATAAGTAACTATTCTAACTCACTCCTAAAACATTTTAGAACTAATGAACTACAATAAAATCAAATATTCAAATTTAGACACCAATACCTTAATCATGGTGATGACTATGAAAATACCCAATCTAGAATGATTAAATTAAGGGGTTCCCTCCTCTAGTTTTAATACAAGAATTAATTTATCTAAGTGGTAACCAACCACTAATTTATCAACAACACCTAATAAATAATATCTTACACCATTTTCAACCCACTGACCACTTATGCACCATACTATAGATAATATTGGGGTGAGAAACATGATTGACCATAAAAGGCCTTACAGAGAGATAATTGTATCAAATAATGAAACATGTTGGATTATACAACTATTACAATTATAGAGAGTTATTCTTGGATCCTTGAAAATCTAACATGAATTTTAAGAGTATACCATTGGGGATTTAGATCATACTCTCATAATTTCCATCAATTTGTGGGTGATATATTATAATAATATTTAGTTGGGATATACTATCCCTCTTCCGAGTAATATAGAAATAATACATGGAAAAAAATATGAATCTAATATAATTCTCATAGGTATACTATAAAGGCATATAATATCCTTCATCTATAGAATTCCAATCTCATTCACTAACGAAGCCACCCTAATAGGTAAGAAAAACAACACATTAGTCAATCAATTAACCATGGACCATAAAACAACAAAACATCTTTATGTCTTCGGTATCTTGATAAATAAGCTCATATTCACCTCATCCCACTTCTATATAGGTACTATAAGTGGTTAAAGTGATAAAATTGTTCATAAATTCTTTTTATTTACCTAATATAATGTAAGGAACAAATAAAAGAATCCAATGATCTTATTCCTCTTAGAAAGACTTCAGATGTCATTCTTGTTATCATGGTACTTCTTGGTTTTCCCACGATGCATTTCCCAAAACGAGGAATGAGAGTCCCTTATCAACTCCTCTATCGTAGTTGTGGGGACCACTACCCTTCTATGGTTCTACAATACACCACCTTGTCCCAAGATAATCCTAGAATAATCATATCACCCAAAATCCTTTCCTGTATAATTATGAAATCTAGATTAGGTACCTAGATAGTGTTCACTCGATCCACTAGTTAGAAAGTAATGGTCAAGGTTGAAAAATTCACAGACTCCCACTTCGATACCATATCATAATGTTACTTTAGAAAAAAGACCATTAATAGATATTAATCACCAAATTATATAACCAACTACTCATAATAGTTCAAACTTAGATTGGTTTGTATGAAATTCTACTTATAAGACCCAATGATTTTATATATATTTTCATTGAAATAAAATTTATGTAGTCAATACCTTTCTTTAAACACAACCCTAAGTGTAAATGAACCATCATATAACAATAATATATACATTTCCATTAAATTGGTATGTATGATTTTTAATAAAAAAGTTATGAAAAATATATATAATGGTTTTAAATAATGCAATTATTTGGAATAATTCATAATAAATATGAACCCAACTTTTGGTGAAATATTTTTTTAAAAAAAATATGGATTCTTAATAAGCCATTTTGATTATATTTTATGCATGAATATTATAATTAATTTATATTTTTAAAATTTTTATTTCAAAAAATAAATATGACTTTTAAAATCAACATTTCAATTTTATTTAAGGGTTTATTTCATTGATTTTTATAGAAATATTTATCTTTCCATGAATAGTGAAATTCTAATTTTTATAAAACATTCATTTCTCTTCATATAAAAATGTATGTTAAAAAGTCCCATTATGTTTTTAATTTGATATTAAAATAAAAAGATACCCACTAAGAATATATAATTTAATTAATTACAAATCAATCATCATTATAATTTATTTTAGTATAAGTTCATTTTTGGGACTAAAAACAAAATTTCTAAACATAATTTTTATGCCATAATGTATTTTTATTTTAATAAATTAAATTAATATGATTTTATTTATGGTTTTTAACAAATATATAGATTATATATTGAATAATATAATTTAATTTTAAATTTATTGTTTTTATAATACAATTAAAGGAATTAAATAGAGTTTTATTATTAAAAATAAACATTATAACAATAGGTTTTTGTTAAGTTTTAAATGCTTATATGAAATTAAATTATACAACATATAGAAATTTAATCTAGTAATACGGATTAAATAATTTATATAAATATAATTAATATATTTTAATAGGTTCAACTAATGTTTTTGTTATAATGAATAGTAAAAGTAATAAAATATTGTCACCATAGTTATGGTTAAAATGAGTTTACTAGGGAGTGGTTAAAATAAGAGATAAGGGTAGTAATTCCATATACAGTCTTATAATTCTTTCAAGTTAAATATATTTCAAACTTATGTTATATTACCTTATATTTCATGGCCATTTAGAAACACATGCACGTAAAAGTGTCCTTATACTATAGAAATATTCGATGAAATTTATTGTGTGTCCCTCCGATCACTTATAAAATATCACCTAATCTCCACCATAGTTTTCAAGATTTTAGACTTATATATTTGATAATATATAATCCAAAAACAGACTATATTAATTCCATTCATCCAATATATTCTTTTATTCTCCAAATACCAATCTTTAAATGCTTGAGGTGTATGCAAAAGTTGGATTTTCAACGAAGAGGTATAAATATTACCTAATATCTTCCAATTTTATTTATTATTATAATTTATCTAATCCTATTATATACAGTATAAAATTATGAATCTATTATCATTAATATTATTAGATTTTATTATTAGTATTTCAAAACAATTTTCTACCTCTTCTCCATTAAGTGGGTGTTGAAAGTGTCCCTCGTGTGTAGGTGTAGACTACCACCTCCACATAGCGATATGATTTATTTACATCACAATATTTCATGGTTGGTTTTTATGATATATTCAAGGTATATATATGATATTTATCTTATAATAATTATTCAATATAGTTGAATTTTCATTTATCTCTATTTTATTCCATCAATAAATAAATGGAAACGTCACTCGAGTATACGTACGAACTATCACCTCAACAAAGTGACGTAGTTCATTTTCATAACCAATTTATATGAATGGATATAAATATATATATATATTGAATATATATTAATCTTATATCAATATTAAAATTATTTATATCAATTAATCATAATAAAATTTCAAAGGCCATATCTAGTGGGCCAAAACATATATGGAACATGAATACCTTAACACCTGAAATGGTGATAATAATGAATGATTGTTAGTGAACAAGTGATAATATTATATAACTAAACCATTTTTATTATTATATGTAATAATATTGTTATTTTATAAAATTATAATAAATTTAAAATTACTATACAGGAGGACAAAAAAATAAAAAGAAAGAATAATTTGATGTAATGGTTTCATGTTATAATCTCATTTTTTCACCAAGATTGGTTATGATTAAATTTATAATAATTAAATTATATGATATATATTTATAAAATATTATTTATTTTCTTATACTATAGTTGTTTCTAGATATTTCAGGTTTTCCATATATTTTTATTTTTTATGTACTCAAGTGACGCAAAAAATGTTTTTATGGAAAACCAGATTTATTTCTCTCTTATAATGATATTTTTTATACCAGGTGTATATTTTCATTAAAATGATTCGAAGAATGATTTTCATATTATAAAAAAGTTTTATTAAATTTATTTTTACAAAAGTTTAAATTTCAATAAAAATTTTCAACTTTAATCTTCTTATAATTTTTTGAATGAGGTATTTTGGACTTTCTACTAAAAATGAAAATGGAATCATTGTTTTATCAAACCCCACATGAATTTTTTTTCATGAAATCATGATTAATATTTAATTTGAATCCAAATTTTCTTGTTTCCATGGTTTATTAAAAAGAAAATTTTCTAAATTTTTTTTTGAAAATTTTCTATTATTAATATTTAATTTAAAAATTAATATGGCATTTTACTCAAGAGTTATTCTAGTAGTATTTTAAAGGTATTTTCATCCATAGAAATATCATCTTATGTTTCTAATGATTTACTAGGGATATGATCAAATTTTATCACAATTATTGTTTATTTGGATGGTTTATGATTATGATGATGAAATAATGATAAAACATGTTTTCTTTATATATCTGTTAAGTTGTGATGAAATGATAAAAGGATTCATGATATTATCACTTACATATGAATAGATTATTATTAAGTGATGGATGGGTTCATTAGAACTCTATGATTCATTAGGTAAATTTTAATTTTTTATGTGATCAAATGATATATGAGAGTTTATACTAAGCCCAAAATAGGGTACATGAGTGGTTATAGTAAGTCCAAAAGAGGGTACATGGGTGATTATACCATTCCCAATATCAAGTACATGGGAGATTATCCAAAGCCCAAAATATTTTAAATGGAAGGTTATACCAATAACAAAGAATGTACATGGGTAGTTATCCCAAGACTAACATGGAAAGAAATGTCTTGGTGGGTTTCATTGACATAATATTTTTATTATTATGATCATGAGAAAGTTTATGATTCTCTTTTATAACATTATATTATTCCAATTTTATATCCAAAAGGATAAAACTCACTGATTGATTTATGATTCATGTCTTATAAACTTCCAATATTTATGTCATGCCTCATTATTATGATCGATGTATTACTAGGTTGTAATTTCAATTGTTAAAATCATGTTCTCATACCCTCATTCTCATGATATTATTATATATGATCAATGATTGATATTTCCCTTGTTTACCCTTTCTGAGAATTTGATATCACCCTTTAAAATATTTACTTTTCCCTAAGATATAGAATTTTTTTAAGTACTATATTCATAAGAAGGGTGATAGTTATAAATACATAAGTGAGATATGATGTATATTTTTTATATTCCCATTATTTATGTATCCTAATTTCAAAAGAAACTAAACCTTTACATTTCTATAAAAGATTATACTGATATGTAATGAATATTAATCTAATATGATGTAATATTTATATATTTAATGTTTAATTCTCTATACCCCATCCATGGGGAATGAACTGTAAAAAATAGAATGTATAGAGATACCACACCTGATGTATTTATCATACATTCAAGTCACATAAGGATAAGATGTATCATAATCTCCTATTTTCAGAGTAAAAAACAATCCTATATCCAAATAGGTTGTGGAACTAATAATTTATGTTAGGAACCACTACCTCAAAATCCAAAACATGGGTAGTGTAGTTTATCTCATAATGGAATAGCTAACGAGACCCATTTGTGATGACCTATTCTCTATATATTATGAAATCAACAAAAAAACCCTAGAAGTATCGAAATTCATGGTATAAAAAATCCTAGGATCCCATGGATTCACAATGGTAGAATATTTAAACCTCAATTTTAACTCCTAAAAGGTGTATTCAAACCAATCTATATACAAATTTTTTACTATTTTCTAGTCAGATATATCATGGGTGTTTCCATGTGAGTGTAATCTTGAATAAAATGGGTTAAATACCCATCAAAGATAAGAAAAAAGTTGAAATAAAATACATTTTTTGTACACAATGAAGAAATAAATACCTTATATCTCATATTTTACACCATGATACTATTCTACAATGTCACATGACTGATAAAATACACCTATGATATTTTTAAATGACACTTTGAGTGATTTTTATAAAATAAAATGGTCCAAGAATACCCAATGCGATCTCTTTTTTATCATCATGAAAATTATGATAATAGAATATACTAGAATATCATCAGAAAACACCAGGATTAAGTAGTCAATATAGGGATAGAAAATACTATTCATGAGATCCATCAGCACATATTCAACATTCATAAGACCAAATGGCTTCACATGGAACTCATATTTCATATAAAAAATTCAAAACACAAGTTTCAGTATACCCCCCATCAATCACAAAGGATCAAAGAAAAACAATTGATGAATCTCATGGAACCATCGAGATCTATTCAACATTTCAAGACAGTTATCAATTTGAGGTATTTGATATATATTTTTTACTCTATAATAGATTTTATGATAATACATGCACATTCATAGGATACGATTTGAATATCTTTGAAAGTAAAATTTGGGGAAACCTAAGATATATATTCGAATGAATAAAACCATTTTCCACATGGTCTATGGGATTCACCTTCTTTTATCTCAACCCAGCCAATACCATGTGATAAGAAGGTATTGATGTGGGATCCAAACCCAAAATGAGATAAATCTCGAAATCCCTATACCTAATATGATAAAAACATAATAAATAATTAAAAAATGGAAATGATCTACTACTGATGTTAGATTATATTGATCTATCACTTTATTAGCAACGAAGACTATACCGCCCACCTGGGCTACAAAAAACCCTATCAAACTAAGGCCAGGTCCCACCCAACTCACCTGTAATAAGGGAATTAAAATTCATACATATTTGGTTATAATTGATGTGATTTTGATAGAATTTTATCCAATATATCCCATGTATAACATCAAAATTATCTATATCATTGATGAAGAAGTCTCATAAGGGTCTACAACCCACAATCCTTTATGTAACTTGTAGAAAATCTATGAATATGGTGCCCCCTAGTTTCTAAAGGCATTATAAAATCTAATATTCTAGAATATAAAACATATACTAACCCAAAATATAGATAATAAATGAGTATATCTTAAAGGATGGAGTGATTCTATATAGAATAAAGAAATATAAAATGGAGAGGAAACTAGAATCATTCCTCTCACTATAAAATACCACTCTAGCCAATTAATAGAAACCAAGTCCAAATATTTTACCCGTTTTGAAGTAGATCTATAGGTAATAACTATGTAATCCCTAAATCATTTTTTTATGGAACCCTAAATCATTTTTGGCTATGTATACCACTATGACTCTCAAACAATTATATGGACCAACCACCAAAATTAATACATATTATCTAACTATGGAACCCCTAATAAGGATTTAAAATCCTAATTCTTCTCAGAACCACTTTGTAAACATTTCTGAGAAAACCTCATACAAAAATGAAATGGGTGACCATTATTTACACTTGTATGTTACTCTCCCAGCTATATAATAGATGATATATAGTAATTAACCTACCACCCACACTTATATCAATCCACTGAAAAACCTATTAATGTATTAATAAAAAAACCAATTACCTAACTAAACTGTCTGTCACCACCCTTGTGTGTCTCATCGTACCTTCTATTTTATTCATTGTAAGAAGATATTTTATCATCATCATTATACCTACCACTATAACCACCAATGAATGAGATAAGATCAGTACCACTCTCCTCAATCCCTATATTTTCAATGTTATGTCCATTAGAAAGTAACTAAAATAGGATATCATGTTGAATGTACAATCTTGTAAACTAAAATCAAGACAAATAATTATCTCTAACTAAAGGTTTATTATGGCCTCATTCCCCTCGAGTAAAGGAGGAAACTGCAAAAATTCTAATTTTTTTGGAATAATTTTAACTGATAGTTTTCCCATATAAATCATTATAAAATATAAATTTCATTTTAGATTTATAAACATAGGTAAAACATCCAAATAAAATAGTCACTTAAAGGCCTCCCATGCCATGCCCTCATGCCTCCTAACATGTGTCATCACACCCTTCTACCTCTAAAAAAGTCCATAAAACATAAAAGTCTCTAACTTTACTCATCACTCATCAAGTGTATCTTTCTACTCAAATACACCCTTTATGACCTTAGTCAAATCCTTTATATCTTAAAGACTATCTATGATTGATAAATTTGGTAGATACTGTATCTATAAATCTTGGGTGATGATTACTATAGTATCTACACCTAGATATATCTATCCACAACCCATGGGTATGTTAAAAAACACCCATAGTTGAAGGGGAATAATTTCTCAAGCCTCTAGATAAACATTGGATGAAAGATCAAATAAACCTTCCTAATAATCTATAAGTATAACAGAAGAATTATTGGTCAAGATAAAATCCCTATCCCTATCCTTTAGTGTCACCATGAGATGTCATCGGTGTGTAATTTTCTAAAATTCTATACATAAATTTGAGAAAAACCATTAAGAACATAAATCATAATATAATTTAAGCATTTATAGGCACACACACATACAAAAACCCTTAGATATTTTCCCATAGGGTTTACCAATAAGGAATAATAAAACATAACCCAACACTTACTCTTAGATCAATCCAATATCACACACACACACACACACATATATATATATATTTCACAATAATATATTAATCAAAAGCTGTATAAATTCAATGGTTAAAATTATATTTCATAAATAATATATTTTAGAAGACAATGAATATAATATTATTTAAAGTTAGTTAATTCAAAACTTTATTATTAATATACAACCCAATGCATGACTTTTAATTATATATATTGAATCAAAATTCATTAATTCACACATCCACACAACCTTATGTAATAGAAAATCGCAGATATTATAAATCCCTTAATATAACTAGAATAAAAACATGAAATAATAACTATAAACCCAATAAAATCAATCCCACTACCCTAAAAACATTAACATACACAATATAGGTTCTAACTAACACAATAATACATTCCAACATGAGTTCTAACCATCCAATATCTCTTCTATCAAGTTCAAAATAAATAAATAAAGAAAATGGAGATCATATTCCATTTAGTAATTCTAAGGACTTAATAAATGGATATAGGAGATCAAAAAAGAAAAGTGTGTGTCTCCATGCATTCAAGAGTTTACTGAGCATAAGTGATGGATAGAGACATACATTCAGGAGACTATACCCTTGCTATTATATAACCATCTATAATATAAAAAGAAAAACAATTAATATGAAATGAATGATATTATAGAATCAAACTGGTTTTCAAACCATATAAATAACACCATATGTGATACCAAAATGGGTACATGATAGTCATATATCGGCAATCAAAAGTTATCTCCATAGAATAATATTAGTATGTATAAAAAAAATAGTATAAAATAATGAAAAGGAACAACCAAGAAATAATCCCGATGTATGTATCTATATCCCCTCCATTAATAACGAACTCATCTTTCATTATTTGTTGAAAAAGTTCCCTTTACCTTTTCTATAACCCAAATAATAAATTCTACTTTCACATTAGGGTTAGCTCTCTAGGTGTGTAATAAAACCCACAATGACACTACCAACACATCTATATAATAAGTGGCATAGATATATGTGAGTGTATACACTGGTGGAGAATAAATAAATAAATAACAATAAATATTGCACTCATGTTGGGCCATTCAGCACAAATCAAGATACCACAAAGGTTGACAATTCATGATATAGTTACTACTATAGGGATTAATTTATCTTTTATGAAACCATATTCTATGTTTTTAGGTGTGGAATGAGGTCGGAATAATATTTCACACCACTTGAATGGGATAAAAAACCCCTCAAGGAAAAGTCCCATAGACATGTCTCATATCCCCCAAATCAATTATTTTTGTTTTATTGAATGAAGCCACGTTTTTTGGTTAAGTTAGAACCCTAAAAAACAGAAACCATTACAGGTATTGTGTTTGGGTGGCCCAACCCATTTATTCCCTCTTATAATAATTTAATACGATGTTACAATTCTCTTTTATAGTTCTAACTATTGTTCTATACTATCATTATTTTCAATAGTTTTATATACATTGATTTTATATAGTTACATATATGGTTCTCCTTGGGATAAATTTTATCTAAAATTTCACTCTAATCTACTAATGTAACATGAAAAATATAAAAATTATAGTGGTTGGACCCTCAATTGTAGGTTACCAGGGTAAATCCTTCAATAACTAGGATATTGGTCCACTTATTTTTTATATTTTAATATATTTATGTTGATGAGATTGTAAAAAAACAAAAACACACCCCTAAGGTACCATAGTGGGAAAATATTTCTTACTATATATAGTGACATATAATTACCCATTGGTACCAATACCATTTGGTGTGCCAAAGGCCTTGGGTCTCAAAAATAACTTGTCAAGTCTTAAGTGAATTTTTTTATCCAAAAGTCCCTTTCAGGGAATAGTACTAATATAGTACTCCTCCTAAATTAATTTCAATAGTACCCTTGTTTCTACAGTTCCTACAATAGTACCATATACTACAGTGTTAGAGTGACTAGTAGAAAATCCCCCCAAATATAGGGCTCATCAGGGGTTGAACCCACGTACTCATGGATACTTATGAGGAGGTATTACCACTCCATAACTACATCATTTTTTATTCAATTGAGGGTATAATAAACTATATTGGAACTAATTTCATTGAATGTTTTATAACGTGGTCATAACATAATCAACCACCAAAATAGTCTTAACCAACTCCTCCTTAGAGGTAAATCCTCAAGTAGAAGTTGCATGTAATCCATACATAACATGAAATAGTCTGAGCATGGAATAACATAGCCATCCTCCTAGGAAATAAAAACCAATATCTCCTTCTGATAGAGTACATAAGTCCAAATCCATCAGTACATGATATAAAACTAGAAACAGAGTCACTATGACTAACACCCCAACCACCAAGGTAAAACACAATGTCTAAAGACCCATACCCCATTTTAAACCACATGGTATTGGGCCATTGGACCACACATATCTTAACCAATGATTATAATGTTATATTATCCATTCACACTCATAAAAACATTCATATTTGAAGGAGGAAAACAATAATAACCAAAATTTATGCTATAAGTTTAGACAAGCTATATTCAAGACCAAGGAACCATTTTTATGACTAGACACACTTGGTAGACAACCCTACACTAACATACAATTCACACTAGTTTTTATTATCCCCGTATATAACACACATATATTCCCTCCCAATGGTAAATTCTAGAAATCCACACCTACCCAGTCACTAAAATTCATTATTAAGATAAATTTTATTCACACACTCATAGACACATACAAGAATACCCATAAAATCAAATATGAATTCCAAAACATGGTATTGAATTAATACCTCATGTTTCTATCAGAAAACTTTCCAATCAAAATTTTCCAAATTGTTTTTTGAATAAATCACAATACAGTAAAATAAAAATACCCAAAAAAATTGTGATTTAATTTATAGGGTTAAGTGGTAGTGAAAAAATATATCCAAGTAACATATAATATTGGAGTTACATTACATTTATAATCACAACCTATAAAACCTTTAAAAAATAAAAAATAATCATGAAGTGTTTGGATAATTAAGGAAGAACTCCCTTAGGCAAGTAGCTCCAGGAGGGGTTGGGGAAAGAGGAGAAACAGTTATTAATTTACCATTTTATAAAATAAATAAAATATATCAAAAAATTGGTTTAAAGGATATTATGACATGGTCTCTATTATCCATTGTAAAAACCCCCTGTCTAGAGCTCCTATTATGGAATTTAAATATAGGTCATGATTAAACACCACTTTCTTGAATAATATCCAAGTACTTAGGTCACCTATTGTGGAATTGCCCATTTTTTCATAGCATAATGAAACTTCTGATTATATGGGACATGATATCTCAAGGAGATCCATTGTGATCTGACTTAAATACAATTGTGATAAAAATTATCATAACTTCTCAATTAAAATAATTATGTTTTGGGCCACCCTATAATGGGATCTAAAACTTATATTGGACCACTCCCTTCCATAACTCCCTATAAAATGACGTAATACCCTACCTGCAACAAATTTGATCCCCAAGACATGGAAAAAAAATCTGATTTTCTAATCCATCATATACCGAAACTCTTAATAATTAATAATAAATAATTATATGGAAAAAATTAAAAAAATAATTAAAAATTCTATGGTCATTACTATCAAGTGGTTTATTCAATTTTTTAAAAATAAAAATAGTATTATGTTATCTAAATATACCTGGTGAAATAGATGAATTTGGAGTGAATGAGGATATAAATACTATTCTTATTCCAAAGAACTAATAGTGTTAAGGTGTCCCACATCATTACTTATAATATTTTTTGGACCCCCTCTCACGAACTTGAACATAACCACCTTCCAAACATATATGAGTTAAATTAATAAGATGATTATGTCTATCTTTTTATATTATAATGGATTCCTTCCATTGTGGTTATCACAAGTAGTATGTACCCCATACTTCAGAAGATGTAATTGAATTTGTGTCTTCCCCAATGGTCCAAACATGGGTACCCAAGGGGAGATATAATTTGGGTAGAGAAAATATTCTCACACAAATTGTGGTCAAACCAATTAGTTATTTTGATATTGTTGAGAAATGTTTTCACATTTGAATGGTGAAATATATATATCTTAATGTTATAATTTTTAAGAGATCCTAATAATATTTCATGAATTAATTAAATTCCCTATTAACAGATTCATCGATCTTGGGGGAGATCAACTACTATGATGGTATTTAAAAAATATATTACTAAACACCATGGGGTCCTTTACATTAAAAAACCCTCTAACATATAGGTTCTACTCCTGATAATTAAGTAGGGACACTACAAATTGGTACTCACTATATTGACCCATGATTTTCTTACATAAACATCACATCATTTTTGATTAATATAAAAAACAATTCGCAAGTACATGCCCATGGATTGTAAGATTTGGTGTCTTTAGAGACTAGTTACACAGTCTTTTTATTGAGTGAAAAATCTTCAACATATTCCTGAAAGATTTCTCTATTTATTACTCTTAAAATGCACAACCCACTTAAAATCATTGTTCATAACTTGGGTAAAGGACACAGAAGAATGAGTGATATTAGATGCTCAATAAAGGTAAACATGGGAGATAAATACTGATGATCATTTGAAAGTATAATATAATAATAAGGACATGATATCATGATCATAATGTTAAATTTTCATACCCAATATATCATTGATCTTAAAAATGAGTCATAGAGTAATTTTTAGTAGTTCACAAGACATGATTCATAATTGAATTCAATTAACATAATCCATGAGAGAACAATATTGACATAAGAATGTGAAAAAACATAATCTTATAACATTGTAAATATTTATAAATAAAAATTGCTTCACTCCTTAAGTTTAGTAAAAAAATTAGGCCCACACATAAACGTACAGACATGAAAACCATGTTTGCACATAATATAATGGACATGTAATCCAGGTCCATGTATAGTCTTAAAAATTTGAAAACTAGGTCCATGCTAAATCTTATGAACTTGAAATATTGGTCCTCGCATAATATTAATGACATGAAAACTAGGTCCATGCATGAAATCATGAACGTGATATCATCCTCGTGCAAAAAAATATTAAATAAATAATTTATCCATGTTTACCTAATCAATTGTATGGATTTAGTGGACCCGTCCATCAAAAAATCATAATATATATATATATATATATATATTCCATAATATATTAAATCATTCATCATAACATCCTAACATAACCCATGTAAAATAAAATATCTTCATAAAAATATCATCATCATAATTATACCTCCTAGATAATGAATAAGGATGGTGTCATTGAATTATATCCCTAATAAATCACAATTAACATCAATTGTTGTTATCATAAATTATTTTTTAAAAAATATAACTGTAATATTTCATGAGAGAAATTCACTTTTCATTTTGAAATTATTTCTTTAATATCTATAAATTTACAAAAAAAAAATTATGAAAAACATTTTCTTAGAAAATAGACTTAGAAAATTCAAATTGAAGCATCAAATAATAGAGAATGGTGTAAAATTTTATTCTTGTTTTATAAGTTAAAAGAAATACATTTCATTCATAATTCTTTAAAAAGTAAAAATGTACATCATTTAGAAAAAAATGATTCTGTTTAAAATATTTCTTAAAAATTAACTAATTTCTAAAAAAATCATTAAAAATCTTATCATAATATTAAAAAAAATTCTTGATAACATTTTTATGAAAAAATTGACATGGAATAAAAATATTATACATCAAATGGTAAAAAAATTTGATTTTACTTAAAGAATTTAATTCAATACCTTAAGTATTTTATGGAAAAAATGAAATGAAAAAAAACTATTCTTCAGAAAAATAGAGAATATTAAAAATTAAAATTGATTTATTAGATAATTATCACATAATCTAATTGAAATTAAACCATAACTAATCCCAATTAAAATTAGAGAGAAACCTATATCCCATACCACTTTGGTAAAATTTGAATAATAAGACACATAAAAGATATAAAATAATATAAAACATTAAATACCACTAATATAAAGATATTATTGAAATAAAACATGGGTTGTATAAACACCTCATAAAATATGGTCGGTTCATAACTTAACATATGTCTCATAGAAGACAATTGTGAGATGAGAAACCCTTACCTCAATACCATCTTTCTGCATTAAAATTTGAAACTCCTATATAATAAATATAGATTTATTATAAATGTATATTAGAAGAATAATCATATATAATATACCATATATGTTTTTTTAAAACATATTATCAACCACTTATTAACAATTCTTCATTAAAAATATCTGTTTCATGTGATATCTGCTTCATTGTTCATGCATGTTTCGGTTCGTTAGTCTCTTTATATATATTTTGATCAAGGTTCCATAATATATTGAATTTTAAACATGATATGAATATATATTAATTATTAGATACATATTGTTTCATCCACAAAATGTAGAGATTTAATAACTAATTACACCATTCATAGAGACGGTAGGTCGTACATACACATTAATATTGTTTTCACTTTTTTATGGATGGAAAAAATAAAAGGTAAATAATAATTTACCTTTATAGAATCATTATTAAATAATATAAATAATATATTTTTATAAAATTCATATTTATTACCATCCATGTGAATTGTAATGTAAAAACAAATAATATCGCTTCATAGAGGTTGTAGTCCATGCGTACGAATGAGTGACATTACCATTTTACAATGGATTGGAATGAAAGAAGTTAGATATAATATTATAATTCAAGGAGTAGAATCATGTCTTAAATATAATTTATAAACTTTAATCCAATCATAAAAACTATCTATGACCAATGGTGTTGGAAAATGAATTGTATCGCTACATGGAAATGGATAATCATACATACACACAAGTGATAATTTCACTTCCAATTTGATTGAAAGTGGGGGAATAAAGGAATTTTGAAAATAATAATAAAATTTATGTATATTTTGGATACATAATTTAAAATTATATGAATAATATGAAATCCTTAGAGAATTTTAAAAAATAATTAATAAGAATGTGATCGGTTAAGTAAACCACACTTTTTGAAATAATTTATTTAGATCTCGTCTTAAGGTCCATAAGGTTGGTATTTTGGGTTAGAACGGACCTATATAATGTTTATAGTGGAGTTTAGGAGATAATATTTTGGCTTTTCTTGAGATATATGTCTCAATTTTGTGTAAATAAGAGAAAGGAGGGGTTCACTTTTATAATTTGGGGGGGGGGGGGGTTACAATTGTGAATTATTAAATGATTAAAATAAAAATATATCATTATCTTTACAAATGATTCCAAATTGATAGGTATAAAAATATATGATAATATGATTTTTAAATAAAATAAAAAAATACAATTTTTATAAGTTTAAGAGATGTTTTATGCTTTATATTTTGGTTTAACCCCTTAGTTAAGATATTTAATCTTAACTACGGTAACATATTTTTCACTATTAAAGGGTCATAATTATACTTATAAAGATAAAATTGGATCATAAATTGAAAAATGATGAAATTTTAAACCATATTTAATCCACCTTGAACTCATTGAATATTTTTATGAATTAAATATAATATAATTTTATTTTATTTTCATAATGAATTATCAATGACATTTTTGATACTATTCATTTAATTTGAATTGAAATACAATAAGAAAATAAATAAATTAGAATATAATTCTTTAAAATAACCCTAATTGTAAAAAATTTTCTATAAAATATGTTGTAAAATTTAATTCATTTAGAAAAAATTATTTTTAGTTTTTTTTAAAATAGATTACTTGATTTTTCTACTGTATGCATAAGCATTGCATTAGTGTTGCATAATAATATAATTTAGTTATTCCAGAAATAAAAATTAAAAATAAATTATAATCATAAAAATAAATAAATTAAATTCAATATACTATTTTTTATTCATTCAATATGTATTTTCACTCAAATTTATGTCATAAAAACTTATTTAATATGTTATTTCGATATATCCAACCTTGTGCAAGCATTGCAAAAGAATTTTTATAATACACAAGTTATATAACTCAAAAATTACTAACCATAAATATCATATATAATAATAATTATTTAATTTCCAAGTCATTAAATGATTTATTAATTCTCAAATATTATCATTAAGACACCAAATTTGACTTTTATTGTGCCACGCAACTACCGTATTTTCATTGAAAATGATTTTCATGTTTATCATGAAATAAATTATAACTTATTTATTTTGAATTATTTATTTATTATATTTTTATTATTTTATCATACTATAATCATAAAATAATTTTCATATATTTTTATATAATTTTTTATGTCTTGTTGATATTATAAAAGAAATTGTATTTCATAAAAAATGTATTTTCTTTACAATTTACAAAAATTTTAAATTCTTCAAAAAAATAAAAAAAAATTAATCATAGGATAAATTTTAATTCATGAATAAAAAATAAATTAAAATAAATAATATTACGTTCTTATAAGTGATCTAAATTACATAAAATATAATTAAGATCAGTTTTTAAAAAAAATCCATTTTAATTCCCAATAATGAATTTATTCTAAAATCAAGTGTAATTATGATTCTCATGTAATTAAATAAATTAATTGTAAAAAAAAGAGGATTATATTAATTTAATATCAAATTAAAATCATAATGATACATTTTAATGAAAAATAATAATATTTTTAGAAAAAAACTTATAGAAAATATTGTTTTCACTATTAACTGAAAAATCAATCTTTTTAGAAAAATAAAAAAATAACCCTAATATTATTTTGATATTTTATATAAAAAATGAAATTTATTTTAACAAATAACTTTTATAAATGATATAGAAAATTTTTAAAATATTTTTTCCCCAAAAGAAATAATAATATTTTTTGCAGAAAATATATATTTAAAGAATAAACTAACTAAAAAATTGAGTTCTAATTTCCGATCAATTTGTCAACACACACACACACATATTTATTAATCTAGATAACACTATTCATTCTCACCAAGTAAATTGTGAGTCTATTACTATTAATTATAAATTTTAATATTTCACGGTTCATTTAATCTTGGGGTTGCATAACATTTTTTCTATCAAACACATTGTTCATATTTTAAAATATTAGGGTGTTACACTCACCATAGAATATACCACATATGTACTCCCTACGATTCAACTAAAAAACAAACTTCGAGGTGATACCCATATCAATGAAGAAGAAATTTTACATGGTGGATATCTATATGGTATCCTACATGAAGTTCTCCTAATAATTACTCTATCAACTAAAATTATAATTTTTTATAGATGATGAACAATAGAGGATTTGTGGAATCCCTCTTAGTGAAATACAATAAATATATTCTCCCCATGACACTATCTAAAATAGAACTGATTTAAACCCCATATAGATGAAGAAGATCCCTCATATGGGGGTTCTTTATTAAATTAGAACTAATTCCTCATATCATGAGGTTGTTTATAATAGTTAAAGAATTGAACACCATCATAGATTACCTTTTCATGTAAATTTACATAGGCTCCAGGATACCAACGTTAAGCCTATGATCATTTGGGATAAATATATTTGACTAAATTATGATGTCACCAAACATGCATCCACCAATGGATATCCAAGACACAGAGAACATTCCCTCATATCATGATCTTTTAATAAAACTAATGCTTTCTATTTTGGAAACTATACCTATGAAAGACAATATCTCATCATAATCAATGGATATATTAAGATAATAATCATCATTTTTTTGACCATGAGATTGTTTTAAACTCACAAAAAATTTGAAATTATTGTGGCTAATCAATGTCTATTAGAAATACAACGTTAAAGAAACACCTATAATCCAAAAAGTCATACCACTATAACTAGATGATGCTAACCATGGAACTATAATGGGATATTTAGTGGAAGATAAGATAATAGTTATATAATAGTCTCTTAGAACCAACTAGTAATTGTACCCATGTTTATTAAGAAGGAAAACATTCAATGTCATAATTATAACTTATGGGATACACTGAATAATATCATCTACTAGCATATTTCATTTACTATATTTACAGATCACATAAAGATTCTTAATGAGAAATGAAATTAGATTTATCCTACTTCACTCTTAGTAGAAGAAAGTCCTAACACCTGCATATATCATGATTGTATGCATTAATCCTATATTGATTTACATAGGTAAATTCAATGAATTGAAAATAAAGCATCTCAATATGTATATAGTAGAAGCTGGGGGGAAGTACATTACTCTACATCTCACCAACCTATATCATCATCAGAAAAAACATGAGAGTTTATTCATGACTTGCTTAATAAATTATAATAGTAAGAGGCAATCAATGTTGTCAGCTTTCTTCAAACCTCAAATATAAAGAGTAAAAACATTGTTCCATGTTTTAAATAAGATCACATCACTGATAAGACGCAAATTAAACACACTATATAACATAAATAAATATACAAGCTCACCCATGAACGAAATCCACACTTAAGGGTGGAAACCAACCTATAAAAGGTAAAATCCATCTATATGTGAATTACTATAAAGATCCTAACCTTAAAAGATTATTTATATCTTTAATTTTGGTCATTAAATTTATTTTTAAATAAGTTTTTGAGTCGAATATGAGTTTTAGAAATTCATAGGAGAACTCAAAGAATTTTTTTGGAAGAATGGGTTCGAATCTAGATATCAGCAACACTCGGTACTTGGTGGGAAAGAACATGGTACATGGTGGAAATACAGGTGTTTGAAGTCTAATTTCAATACTATAAAGTACCTTGTTTATTTTTTTTGGTTCCTGATAAAACTATTTTTTTATAATTTTGTGAGTAGTTTCATCTTTTCAGTATAAACATTTAACTATTTAATAAAATTATGATCCATATTTCACTCCCATGGTTTTTATTTGAGGGGTTCTAGGTGTATTCATTCTATTCTATATAATTTTATTTTACTCTACCATTATGAGGTAAACATTTTAATATACATATAAAAATTTATTAATTGAGGTGATTAAAGGCACTTAGGTGTATAATATAAGCTAGTGGGAGAGTGATTTTTAAATATTTTCACCACCAAAGAAATGTAACATGTCATCTTTGATGATTTGATCCCTGTTAGAGGTCTAAGGATCTTTCATAAAATATTCAAAGATAAAAAAATTAAAAAAATGAGTACCTCATTTGATTCAGTGGACCATTTGATAACATCTCATTACCAGAGATCATTTATTAAAGGATCCAAAGTTGAACCCCTCTGGATTTTCCACACATTCTATACAAATCCCCATGAACTCTATTCATCAAATTATAGGTGCAATCATGAATCCCTAATGAAGACATCAAAATTGCAATAATCATCTTGATCCTGTTCCTTTTATACATCGAAGGTTTTCTTGGACCAGTCACTTTGATAAAGACTTTATCTCTACAAAAATAGGGAGGATAGAGTGAGAGGATGTCATTCAATTGAAATGATTAGTTCAAGGAATTGAGTCAGTCTCCTTGTTATATAGTGGGAGGTTCAAATACCGAAAATGGGGTCCCTGACCACCAGAAATAATACACCCACGAAATAAGAAATAAATAAATAATTTTTATGAAAAAACTACATCATAAATATTAATTATATTTTGTAAACTACATATAATATTATAAATATATATTAGCTAAAAAATATTGATTTATTAACTCGATTCTAAATTCCCACATATATTAAACTAACCTTTAGTATTAAAATAATATTCGTTCGTATGATATTTTTTCCTGTATTCACTAAATACCATGTGAATATATTTAATCAATAAATCCAATCCAATTATTCTATACTCGAATAATAATGATTTTTTTTATTCAGTGGTGACTGATTACAAGGAATGCTCTCAGACTTCCTTGGTGGGGTCCACCATTCCCAATATCCCTACTCACCAGAACAATACAGATTCTTGAATACACTATTTTTTTGTGACTCTATAGGACCTTATCGCAATAGTAATGAATAATATTCATAGACTAAGAGAAGATCCTAGAAACCCATAAAGGCCCCTAAATAGGTAAGGAATGACCATAGAAATGAATAAATTCCTACAAACACGCACCATGTAATTTAATCTATTTCTATTTAGATATATCACAAACCCAAACACACACTTGTTACATTGCCCATTTTTACTTTAGTATTTTTCTATCTAACTAGAAATACTTACATCCATCTACCCTGACCTACGATTTGTGAAGGTACTACCATCCTGATGAACTAGTCCCAAGATATTATTTCTCAAATCAGAAGTGAAAAATTCTATCTTGAACATTAAATCAATGTCATACCACCAATGATGCACCCAACCCAAGCTACATTTCCATGACCTCATTTTAATGGTTTTTTAAATTCATAAAAGTACATGATCAAATAGAAAACATTGATAATTATTTGAATTTAGGAGACTGATACACATGTTTGTAGATAGGAACAACCAATTACACCAAAAACATTAAGTGTTCCTTTTGACGGGTCAATCCTCATGATCAAACCTACCATAGATCACTAAGTAAAAACTTATTAAGAATAATTATAAATTAATATGAGACCTAGAACACTATATTTAGAAATCAACTTTTTCCATTTAGTATGATTTCTCTAGAACATAGACATATGTTTATGCTTAATGTAATAGTATCTCAATGTTCTCATTATAAGTAGGTAACAGTTATAACCTTTTGATACAAAAATTATTCTATGTAATTTAGCATTCAAATAGTGGATTAAAAATATATACACTATCATGGAAAGTGTTAATCATATATAACTCACCAAATCCAAGATATTGTAATTGAAAAGTACTATTTTGTTGGGTTTAGGGAACCCATTATTAAAACACTCATAGTATCACTAGAGACAACACGATAACTATCCTTGTTAGATCTCAATAGATTAAGATCATGTATATGTAGAGTCAGGGATTTAGTTATTGGTTCTTCCACATTTTTTCTAGGTGGATATTCCATTATCAGTGAATTTACCTCTTTTAGAAAATCTTCTCAAGGGATATAATCCCAGAGTGTATTACTTTGTTTCCATTTTCTTAACTTGAAATATTGTCTTTTGATAGTAATAGAATTATCATAAGGATAAAACTATATGAACATTGTCTATTTCCAAGAACTTTAGTAAATAACTGTGTGTTTTATACTGCTTTATATCTGTCGTACAAGTTTAAGTGAACTTGGTTTTTATAGATTTGGTTACCACTAGTTTTTATGATCTTGTATCACTCATTAATATTGTCTGACTATGAAATTTGAACACATAGATTCATATGATGAA
This sequence comes from Viscum album, assembly GCA_963277665.1. Lineage (NCBI taxonomy): Eukaryota > Viridiplantae > Streptophyta > Magnoliopsida > Santalales > Viscaceae > Viscum > Viscum album. The sequence continues at coordinate 68,959,686 of OY728156.1, read as the reverse complement.
TATTTTTTGTCCCTTAATAACTTTTATCCTTCCTCTCTAGATACCAAGTACATATATTTTTTATTTCATTAAGTACAAATAGATAGTTATAACGGGTCCCCTTATAGTTCTCATGTATATAGATGATATTTTCCTACTATAAAGTTTATGTTTTCAATATCATCATCATCATTTCAATTTTAATTCCAGAAGTGTTCAAACAAGGAAACAACACTAGGGAGGCCGAATGTAATGAAATCAAAGGGAATCACCCCAGATCAAATTCACCCCCTCTGGCTTCAACTGAGAAACATTAGAATAGTAAATGATCAACATGTCATCGCCCGCAAGAGACGCCAGATGATCTTCCACTTTGTTAGCCTCCCTACACGTATGTGCGATGCTTGTATTCCTGGACACGAGGGCTTTTCATTTCCTTATCGTATAGACTATTGACCAGGAGAAGATACCTTTAACTTGAAGCATATCATTGATAGCCCGGGAATCCGTCTCCACCTGCGATACGCTGATTCCTTTCTGATTTCACAAGGAGAGACCTGTGTGAATAGCTCGCGCCTCCGCCTGAAAGGAACTTCCACTACCAAAATATGCAGAAAAATCCAGAAGCAATCTCCCCGACCTATCCCGAACAACCCCTCCCCCACACATCTCCCCCTGCCGGCATGAGCCACTGACGTTCAGCTTCAATCCCTCGCACGGCGGTTGCCACCTCACCCATTTCCCCTGGCCGCTATGACCCGACGCTTGGTCCAGACCGTGAGCTCCGAGCGTCTCCCGCATCACCGGTACAGCCTTCCAGGCACCTGCGAGCGACGAACAGTCCGCCAACATGAAGAGTGACCTAGCGATGATTTCCCTCACCGTAGACAGTGCCCCCTCATACTTTGCCCGATTTATGGCCTGCCACAGCCCCCAACAGCCCACGCTCCAAGAAATGGCCCGTGCCTCCCTCTCCTTACTAGACTCATCCACACCCTAGAACCAGCCTGATAGAAATCCCTCCATATTCTCCACTTGGAAGGAAAGCTCGAAGAAGCCACCAAGAAACCCCCACACCGAATGCGCCCAATCCCCTGCTATGAAAATGTGAGACATCGTCTCCTCACAGTAGTCAATGCAACAGCAGCAGCGAGATGCAATACTGATCCCCAGCCGCTTGATATTTTAATCATGTGGAAGAAAACCCCTTTGAATCCTCCATGTGAGAAAGTTAAACTTAGTTGGAAGAACCTTGAACCAAATCCAGCCACTCCACCCTACATGCTGTCCCTGGGGGCCGCTGATCCTACATAAGTCTTTCTCCGTGAACTTCCCTGAGGGAGCAGGGGTGAAGATACAACCATCCCTTCCCACATTGATGAGAATAGATTCAAAAGTCTCACGCTGGTCGGAATCCAGGATGTCCCTGAAAGAGGAAGGATATTGTACCGATTCCTTGAAATAAATCATGGGCGCAGGGCATCCCGAATAACCAAGGATATTACCCGACCAGTTGTGGTGCCAAAACAGGATACTCCCCTCCCCGACGATCCACCGAGAGAGGTGTAAGATGTCGGGAACAATTTTTATTACTGTCAACCACAAAGATGACCCCCTCACCGTAGAAGATCCATCACTATCCTTGTACCTGCGTTCCATGAGACACCCCCACAAAGACCGCTCTTCGACCACCTCCCAAGCTAACCTTGCGTGCTTACATTGAATCATAACCTCTAGGCTCTTCACACCTATCCCCCCCTCCCGAATGGGCCTGGCTATCTTCCCCCACGAGACCCAATGCCTCTTTCCTTCCAAATCCCCATCCCAAATAAACCGAGCCAAAAGCTTTTCAATGGATTTTACCACCCCTTTTGGTACAGAGCTCGCCGATAGCGCATGGACTGGGATGGCTGAAAAGAAACTATTCACAATAGAGATACGGCCTCCAAACGATAAAAAACAGTTTTTACAATTCAAAATTCACCCTGATATCCGGCTAAACACCCAGTCAAAATCCCTAACCCGCATCCTTCCTTCCGACACTGGAGTCCTAAGGTATTGAAACAGGAAAGACCCCTGTCTCATACCCAACCTAGTGCCCATAGTCACCACCCTATTCCTGGAACAATCCTTGGAGACATAGAACTCTCTCTTCTCCCTATTAATGATTTGGCCACTCGAGTGGCAATACTCGTCCAGAATCTTGATGATACCAGCACCGACTTCCTCCCCCCATTGCTGAAAACAATGGTGTCATCTACAAACATCAGGTGCAAAATAGATGGCATTCCTAACTTCCTCATGAAGGCATGGATATCCCTATTAGCCAACCCTCTACTGATCATTCTGCTCTACTGATCATTCTGTGATCTTGTTTCTTATTTTTATCTTTCCATGAATTTCTATAACTTTCACCCCTTATTATAATTCAATGATGTCACCATACCTTTTTGGTTTCATAATATAAAAACCGTAAATGATTAATGGTGTTGAAATTTAATGCTCTAAAAATAGTCATATAAAATATATATGAAGAGTAAAATTATAATGTATTTTTTCCTAATGATTTGGTATAACCAATTGAGGAACATTTTTACCAGATTTGTTCCATCCATGTATAGTATCAGTTGAATACCCACCAAAATATTAAAAATAATAATCTCTATGTACTTTGATATATGGAATACATTATTTAATTTTAATTAATTTTTCCAATCATTTCTATTTTATATATACTTCTTAATTTTTTGATTCATTTTTCTGAATGAATAATTTATCACCGACCACAGTGTATATAAGACCATCACTATAGTTTTAAGCTTCATATATAGTATGTATTTCTAGAACATTCCTCTTCCAAACCTATTGTGAAACTCATTATGATGTCAAATATTTGTGCATATATAGAATTGAATAAATCCAAGTCAATTTTTCTCCAACTATATTAAGTATAGATATACACTATAACATCCCTTGATCTGACACTCTATCACACAGCTGAATTGGGTTGGTTACAGGACTTCAAGCGTGCCTCCCCATACAATTGATGATGCCGACTAGAAGAGAGGTGTGATGTGTATAGTGGGGAGAATATAACACCTGGTTATAGAGTTACAATAAAATAGAATAATCACAAATAATAATAAATAAATATCATAGTGAAAATAATGAAAAATTCAATATAGTGGAAAGACGACAATAAAATCCAACTGAATAATCCAATAAATAAAAAATTAATAATGTGATGTTGTGCTAGAATGTAACTAAATATCATGCTGGATTTAATAAAAATAAAAGACCAGAAGACTCAAATATAGTCCTAATAGTCCCCTGTTCTAAACCCCATGTTAGTCACGTCTCAATAATCCAACCCATCTAGAAAGAAAAAATCAACAACAAGGTGTCTTTACCTTTTCCTATACGGCATCCATGTAATCTTCTCAGGTACCAAACAATACCTAGATTATGGTGTGATTATAACTTGTTTGGTCGACACCACCATGTCTAAACATAACCAATAGGATAATAAGTTTATACAATAAAGAAATAAATAGACGTGTTAATTAATTAAACTATTAAATTAATACCACATAAACCTTCTTTGAAACCATGTCAAAACATCTATGAGCATGTCTCACAACCATGCCAACCATAACAATATAATCATTATAAAACAAAACCTTCCCCAAAATCATGATGGAATGTATCTCATCATGTCTCACAAGCATTCCAACACAACCAAAACCTTATATCAATGGTATAAATCACACAAAACTATGTCAAACCTGTTATATAAGATTTTTAGAAATATATCCAGGCTATCCCTGGTATATAGGCATTTCATCATTCATTATGGCCAGCCTTATAATAAAATCATTTTAGCATGTTTCATTAGGTATATCCCTTTATACAAGTATTTCAAAACATCTTAGGGCATATCCTGGTATATAAGCATTTCAGTATGACTTAGGGAATAGACCAGTATATAATAATTTTAGCATGTCAACTAGGAAAAAACCCTATATAATCATTTCAACATAAAAATCACAGCACATGTCATATTAATAAGGATATCACAATATCATATCATAAGGATTAATGGATAATTTTGTAAATTACCATTTTTATTTTTATTACACATTTCATTTAACATTTGTTCATAAATCAACAAAAATATAACCATTTCATTAATCTGGACATGCCAAGGTGAATCTATATTAATGAAACACTCAAATACCGTGTCATTTTAACCACAATTTACAAAACTAATCAATTAATTTATAATAAATTTTTCTCTTTCCCAAACTGCAGTGATAAGATTGGTCAATAGAACTTGAATCAAAGTGATTCCAAGGAACACATCCAATTAATCAATTAATTAATTTTGGTTCATGTTATGTTGTTAAAATTGATATATTTCATATAAATGTAATTAAATAGACCATAGGGTCATGGTTTAGACCCCTAACTTTTAATGGAAATTAACAAAGTTCTTACAAAGAGATTTTAAAATAGTAAATAAAGAATAGATAATCAAAAGAAGGATCCTAGATTAAAAAAAACATTATCAAAACCCAAAATGAACCATATTCAAAATATTATAACAAAATGTTCAGAGAACAATGGAAGAGAAGAGAAAACTGATGTAAAACCAATCACTAGGGATCATATGTGCAATCAAGACATTTTTTCAGAAGAGAGGAACTCCAAAATCACCAAGAATCTACCTGGGTTTGATAGGAGGAAGTTTCATGAGAGGTGAAAAGGAAATCAGTGGCACGACACTGTTTAAAATTATAGATCCAGAAATGACATGGTATGTAACTCATTTACATGTGGTTTATTTATTTCTATAGGGTTATGATGAAAATTCCATCATCTCAACTGAATATTTAATTAGCCTAAACATTACATGAAATGTATTTATTACATGATGTCTAACAAGTTCATGCCTTGTATTGGTTTCACAGAATGTTTTTGGAAGAATTTACACATTGTTTAATACATTTATATACCATGAAAATCCATAGATGACAACTTTAAACCCCATTTTTTCTATATAATGATCTAAAACACCTCAAAATCCTTCCAATGGATGGAAACACCTTGACAAACCCATTATCATGTTTATATATGTACTATATTAATTCAGAAAAACATAAATCCATGAATTTTATGTCATTTCACCAACAAAGTTTCTCCATCCTTGAACAAGAATCCACTACTATAGCATAAAGACAAATGAAAACAAAAGGAATAAATTTATAAAAAAATGTGAAAGTGGGAAATACCTATTAAAAATTGGATCTTACAACCTCATCTCCATATAACAACTCATATATGAGATACTCCAACCATTACTATGGGTTCTCAATAAACAAGTCTGTCCAATACAATCACATATCAGAATCCATGTCATGTGCATACTCTTTAACTCTCCCATGCTACCACTACACTCAAACCAATTCTATAGTCCTATCCTGAAGATAATGCTCACTTCAGTCCTCAATCCGTATCAGATTCTCCAAAATGGATGCATCTACCCTAATCTTGATGTTTGCGACATCAATCAAAAGAGAAGGATTTGGATGATATCTTCAAAGATATGACATGTGGAACATGTTTTACATGTAACTATAGTGTTGTGGAAGGGATTACTATTACATTAATGGAATGAACCTATTAGCTATATCAAACGACCTAAAAATCCTAGGTTCTAGCTTTCCCTATTTCCTGGAATGAATTTTTCCCAGCTTAGGAAATGACTGAACGAAAGCATGATGAGAAAATGTGAACTCTAGTGGATTATTTAATGGTAAATGTTGTATTTTTTCTATCTCTATTCAGCCATGGACTACCTTCTAATCAATTGAACCTTCTTAGATGTCTCCTTCAAGAGACTAGCCCCAACAACTACGAAATCATCTACTTCTAACTAATAAGGAGGTGAATGTCATGGAATTAAATAAAAATCCTTTAAAGGATCTGTTTTCATTGATTCAGGGAAAAATTTATTATATGAAAACACCGTGAGTGCCATATGCTGGTCCCATAAACCACTGAAATCCAAAACATTGGATCACAACATATCTTTCTGAACCTGAATAGTCCAATCAGGTTGACCATTAGTTTGCGGATGATTGTCCATATTTAGATGAACCTGCGAACATAAATCATTATGAAACCCTTCCATAAAAATTATGAGAAGTGATGATCTCTATCTTAAATGATACTCCTCAAGACACCGTGTAGATGCACTATATCACGCATGAAAAGACTACTTAGATCATCAACTGTGAAGGTCTCCCAGATTATAAATAAGTGGGTTTCCTTATTCAGTTGATCCAAAATCACCCATACATAATTATTCTTATTAGTTTTCCTAGGTAATGCAGTCACAAATTCAATAGTGAAATTATTTCATTTCCACTATAGAGTTGGAAAACGCTGAAAAATACCAACTAGCCTATGATTTTAGTCTTTCAACCACTTACAAATGAAACATCTAGCCACAAATCATTCCACCTCATTCATATTTCATGAACACCAATATAGTCTATGGAAATCCATATACTACTTTTTCAAACTAGGATGTACCACCCATCTAAATGAATGAAACTATCTCTTCATCTCCTCACACAAGACTATAGAAACTCATAGTCAACCATGGAAAAGAATAGAATTTCCACTTCCAAGAGACAACCTAGATGGTGTATCCCCTATATATAATATGTCTCTTAAAACTAATCCCTCTATATTAGAAAACTTCTTGTACTTGATCTAGTCCAAAGAATGGGTATACCAAATTTTGAAGTTAGAGCTACTCATCCTTAGGTCTCCGGAAAATCTAGATACATTTCTGCAAAAAGTTCAATCATCTGCTACTCATAGTTAGACTCCCACACTACCTCTATATGATCCTTTCATCTCAGTGCATCGATAGTGATGTTTCCCTTACTAAGGGTAAAATACATCTCTATGATGAAAGAATAAATATACTTAACCCACCTTCTCTGCTGATAATTCAGGTACCACTGAGATAATATTTACCCAAGGCTATTATGGTTCATGAATACCAAAAACCAATCACCCATGAGATAATTCCTCTAGAATCTTAGGGAATTTACCAATACAGATAACTCAAAATAATTATTAGTGTAATTCACCTTGTGTGGTCTCACCTATTCAGAGCCATAAGTAACCAATCAATTCATATAATCCATACCTTCTCCTCAATATATTATGATGTATGTTTGAATGATTTTACCTCAACTGGTGGAAACTATATCTCAAGACAATATTGGATAATATCTTATCACTTATCAACTGATAGAAAAGTTCATCAATGCACAAAAGGTGATAACGGTTTGTGACCGTCATCTAGTTCAATCTCCGATAATCCAAACATAAGAGAAATATCCCATAATCCTTATTAAAAAAATGAATTGAAGAAACCCATGGATATAAACTAAGCAATATGTATTCATTATCATAATGATCTTACAACTAAATTTTCAACTCTCAAAACTCAACTGGTTACATTCTATAAGGAGGGACAAATATTGGATCTACTTTCAGCACCCACATGATTATAAAATCCATTTATCTTGGGTGTTAAGTTATAGAACTCTTCAAGAAATACATCTTCAAAACAATCAAATACTAGAGGAAAATAATAATTCTACATCCCACCATCATCTTGATAAAAATCATTTATCTATGCCATGAGACAATATAATCAACACCGAATTATTCCTCCACATCCAACACAAATATCCTACTCACCATGGTCAGAATAGATACCTCCTTATAGAGATATAAAGGTAAAACTATTCTAATAATAGTCTATAAGATTCTGGTATATAACTAACCAATATATATCAATAATATAATTAATTCATATCATTTCCATCATAAAAGATTCACAAAAGAAATAGTAACCACCAATTTCTAAATAACACGCCTTGGAAAGTTTGATATTCTCTAACCGCACTCCCAACTGTGCATCGATGGTCAAAAAATCAAACAAGATTTATAAATTTAATCCCAAACCATTTAAAAAAGATAATATAAAAATTAATGTAATTATATTATATAAAAAACCAAAGAAATGGTAGATGATACAAAAAACATACCTCTGTCAGTATACGATCTTGCATCCACAATAGGTGGGGTAGTTTACAAATCATGCAGCTAACCATCCCCTCTTCCCTAGGCTCCAACCTGACTCAACTACACTATTACCTCTACATGGAATAGTAATTCCTATAATGGGGTACCGCATCCCCTTCCTTGACCAGAACACCATGTGAAACTCAACCTATATATGTTCTAAGGAGTAACTAAGTCCTTCCCAGAATCTACTACCTATCATGATCCTATGACACTTCTCTGCTGCTATATTTCCATATAAAACCTATATAAGTGGCTCACCATACTTCCAGAAAAACAATCCAATGATGGGTTTAAAAAATTATGTCATTTGTGGATGATATTTCTACACCAAGAGTAATTCAATGGAAAACAATCCTAAGATGTCTTCCCATTACCCTGGTGGATTTGAAAACTATTTTCCTAAGAAAAAAATACTATAAAGGTTATTCTTTCCACTATAAGAAGAGTTACCAATTTTCCTTACTAAAACAGCAAGGCCAAAACTCGCGGCTACTCTTTGATTTCCTTCAATGGTGAGTTCATGATTCGTCACATCCATACAAATGCTCAGAAAAAACATATTCACCTATGACCTGGTATCTAACCAAGGACCATCTTGAAAATTCCTCATCCTAGAGATCTGATCAACTACTAAAGATCACACAATGTGCTATAGGTCGGTGAATCATTTATCACAGTACATCACTAAAAATCCCTCCTATGTTAGGTGTATAAACTCACGAGCCTAATAATCCATCACCATCTCATGATTAAAATGGCTCAAAAAAATCACCTCAAATTGCTTCCAAGAAAACTCCACGTACTTTTGTGCCTTCTATAGACTTTCCCACAAACACTTGGCTAGTCCAAGAAGCATATATGTAGAAAGATTCACCCTCATATATGTGAGTATATCATGATTCTTAAAGATCACGTGGATTGAATCGATCTCAAACTCATCTTACTTGGGTCCTCCCACCCCAGTAAATGTAGGTGGATGCCATAGCTAAACACTCCTGTTAACTCAAACATAAAAGTCATAGTGTGAAAAGTACCCCATTCCCTGGATCACATAACCCTTAGGAATTATTCATAAAGCTAAACATCCATCTGATCCTCAAGAGATACATGAAGAACCAGCTTAGCTATGTTAGGGGCATGCTAAATTCCAATATTATTATTCTCAAATTGAAAATGATGATGGGGAATTTTCTCTATAAGAAAAAAAAAACACTCCAAGGACATTGGATATAGAATCAGAGTCAACCTAAAAAGGTGGAAACAATAGAGAACCAATGACTACTGGTCTCTCTAAAGAAGGCTTAAAAGTGTTTTTTCATGACATATATATATATATTTATTCTATTTATCATATATAGTAGGTATAATATATCATTGTTCAAATAGGAAAGTATATAACACATGCAATAAATATATTTCCAATTTGAACAATACAATCTAATATATATCTCTTTGTGCCTATTATGATGTATTGATACTCATCTTTCATCATACCGAGTCATAAGTACAAATATCAATAAATAATAACATCATGAAATAATAATAATAACCTCACACAACATGTTAATCACCCATGATAAAATAACATCAACTTTAAAAAGCAATAAACATAAATAACATCCCATCCCCAGACACTCATATTTTTTCTTGTATAAGGGTTAGATACTCTGATACACAAGCTCACTTCCAAGTCCTGAAATATCCTATTCCCCATTATAAATTTCCCAAATAGTATGGGAATATAAAATAAACCTAGTGTTCTTTGATACATCTTTGTAATGTACCTCGATCCATCACTCTCTCAGGTGGATAAATTGGGTCAGTTATGAGACCTCAAGCACACCTCCCAACACACCAGAGGTTGATGACTTGTAGATGGGGTGTGATATGTATAGTGGTAATTCTATAACCCTTGGTTATAGAGTTAAAAAATAGTGGAATAATCATATACAAAAATAAATAAATATCAGAGTGCGGAAATAATAGAAACAATAAAATACAGTGGAAAACCAAAAATTAATTCCAATTAAATAATACAATAAATAATAAATTAATATTGTAATATCATGTTGGAATGTAACTAAATATAATGCTAGGTATAATACAAATAAATTACTAGAAGACTCAAATAAGACTAAAAATTACCTATTCCCAAACCACATTTTAGTCCTGTCTCTAAACTCTAATCCATCCAACAAGTAACAATCAACAACATGACCCCTTACCATTTTCCAATCCTGCATCCATGTTATCTACTCAGGTACCAAAAAGAGGCCTGAGTAGGGTGTGAATATAACTCAGTATATTGACACCACAATCTATAAACATAACCGGTATGATAATAAGTGTATCCAATAATTAAATTAATGTATTAATTAATTAATTGAATACTTAAAATAATACAACACCAACCTTCTTTATCACTATGTTGGAATATCTATAAACATTTCTCATAACCATGCCAAACATAACCATATAAACATGGTAAAACATAACCTACCATGATTCCATGATGGAATGACTCTGAGCATGCCTCCCAACCATTCTGACATTAACATAGCCATATATCTATGGTATAAATCACACAAAATAAGATAAACCCCATCATATAATCATTTTAGCAATAAATCCTGGCCATTACCAATATCCAATAATTTTAACATTTATTTGGGATAAAGTCATTATATAATAATTTCATCATGTGTCACTAGGAATACCCCACTATATAATCATTTTAGAATGTCTCATTGCATATCCCAATATATAATCATTTTAGAATGTCTAGGTTTTTATCATGGTATATATGCATTTTAGCATGTCAACTAGGCCAACACCCTATATTATCATTACAGTATATAAATCACAACACCTATCATAAAAAAGGTTATAAAAATATCACATCATAAGGATTAATGGATAGTTATAAAAATTAACATTTATCATTTTATAACACATTTAATTTACCATTTTGTCATAAACCAACCACAAAATTTTTTTAATTAGGATAAGGTAAGGTGAATCTATATAAAACAAACAAAAAAATCCCATGTCATGCTAAACACACTTTAATGCATTAATCTACTTATTTAAAATTAAGGGATATCTCACTTGAATAGTGGCCATAATATTGGTCAACAACACATGAATCCAAAGGGATTCCAGGGAACAAATCCAATTCATCAATTATATAATTTTGGCACAAGTTATGTTTTTTCAATTTCAATATTTAACATAAATGAAACTAAATAGACAATATGTTTAAGGTTTAGACCCCTTACATTTAAATGGTGATCAACATAGTGCTTCTAATGGGATCTTACAATAAGAAAGAAGGAACATATAATCATAAGAAGGATCCTAGATCAAAATATCTCAAGAAAAATCCAAAAAAAAACACAGTCAAAAGATTACAACACAATGATTGGAAATCAAAAAGAGAGAAACTAAAACTAAAAAAACCACTCACCAGGGATCAAGTGTGTGATCCAGACATTTGGAAAGAAGAGAGGCACTCCAAAATCACCTGTAATATTCCCTAGGGTTTTGAGTAGGAAGACACATGCAGGGTGAAAAGAAAATCAGCTACACCATACTATTTAAAGATACTGGTGAGGAAACTACATGGAGTGTAACTCATTTACACTAAGTGTATTTTTTTTGGTTACGCCAAAAATACTATCAACACAGTTGAATATTTAATTTATATTAAAATTAAATAGTGTGTATTTATTACATCGCATGTAACAAGTTGACACCCTATATTGGTTTCACAAAATGTGTTTGGAAAAATTTACACATTTTTTAATACATTTACATGACCTAAAAAGCCCCTATAAACATATTTCATCCCTTCTTTTCCAACATAAGAAAATAAAACACCTACAAAGTCTTTCAAAACATGGAAAACGACTTGAAAAACCATTGAACACATTTATATCCATACTCAATTAATTTGAAATAACATACATCCCTTAATTTGACATCATTTCCCCCAAAAAAGGATCTATTCCTCTATACCAGACTCATTCACCAAGGATTATAAATAAAGGAAAACCCAAAGGAAGACATATATTAGAAAAACTCAAAGAGGGATGTACCTATAAAAATATAGGATCTTACATGCACCCTTTATAAAGATATAGTCTATCACTTGACTATAAATTTTTTATCATATGTATTTATGTAATATCCTAAGAAACATTTAGGATTATTATTATAGATTCATGTTGTGTTTTTATTGATACAATTTTGTTTATATCTGAATAAAGTCATTGCATCTAAGCACATGTTCTTATGAAATAACGGATTTCCATCATACTATAACTCAAATGATATCCCTTTGTCATTATAGTTGGCATAATGGTGTGGTATAATGCTTTTATTCATAGTTCATGTCTTAATAAATAATGGAAATATCTGCAATGAATAAAAGTAACAACATCGATACTCTATTTTCTTACATCATGACTCTGATGTGTATATTGAAATGTGAATTTAGGAATTACTACATGAAATATTTTATTTATCACTGTTAACATGTAATACTCATTATCAATTTTCCTTATTATCATTATATCATTTATGTGGATATGGTAGTGCGTTATTAGGAATTACTCCACACTATATTATATTGATCGATGAATTATTGATCAACATATTCTTTCTTATACATGCCTGAATCATATTATATCATATTATCATGCGTATAACATACATCAATTTAATTTTCCTTATTAAGAACATAAATTAATCTAATGATGTATATTTATAACTTTTTTATCCATGGAATAGTTTGAACTCTATATCTAAACTAATTTCAAACACTTTGTGGTGTACCATTGTCACTAAAGGTTTATTTGTCCAAACTAAATAAGTGTGTATATCAATAATGCATTAGGTGTTTATCTACACTGATTATAAATACAATAATAGTTATATATTTGATGTAAATGTTTTGTTTTAGTTGATTAATATCTTTCTTGAAACAATTAGGTATATAAGTATTACATAATATATTCATCCCATATTTCATAAGACCCATCTTTTACTAAACTATTTAATGAGTGTTAAACACCATAACCAAAATTTATTCTTTAACTGGATTAATTTATCATTTTATCTAAAGAACACATTAGATAAATTTTTGGGTGATATATAATAGAATAAAAACTTGTATCAACAAGATTTGCAATAACGAAGTTGTGTACATATCACCTCTTACTTAGGATTGACCATTTCTCAATCGTTCGGAGCATGAATATTAATTTTGAAAAAGTTTAATTTTTTAATAGGTTACTATATTTAAATACACACATGTGATTAGAATATTTTATTTAATTCCAATGTAATATAATAAAAACATTCCATGTAATGGATGAATTTACATGAATAATAAGTGAGTACTTGCTTCTTCAATTCAATTAGTTGCATTTAAACTTCAATAGACATATATAAAGAAAATAACCTCTTGTTTGATAACTAACCGATTTTCATTAAAGGGAATGCTAAAGGAACCATTGGAATTATTCTTATATTGTAATTTTATCATTATCTCTCTAATTTTTCACCATAAGAAGTAAATATTATACTTTATTTATGTTATTATTGGCCTAGAGAACCTTTCCCAAAAGGCAATGAAGTGTTTTTCTCCTAATTGTTCATTTTTATAATATCAAATGAAAATAGTCTATATGTATGAAAATTGAATTAATATGGTATATATAAAAACATCATGATCCATATTTGAATTTACTCATATCTAGTGTAATGATCACTCATTCATATCTGGGATTATCTATCTCCTCAGATGCTTCTCAGAGATGAGACAACATGTAAAATAATTGATTCCCAAATTTTTTATTTATAACCCACATCAGATGATGATGATTGAATTATAAAATATCCATCATATTCATAATAAATGAGTTTCCCCTTTGAATTTTTATCACCCACACTTCCTATCATTGATTAATAGATATTAGGGACACTATCACCATGAATTTCTGATTATTACTTTGCGTAAGCACCAGTACTACTCTATGAAACTCATTCTATTCTGGACATGTTCTTTTTACAATAATTATCATAGAGTACCTATGGTATTACTCTCTATTGTTCTACAAAAAAAAATCTATAATATTAGTACATTTATCTTAATGACAGATTCTTTAAATCATTAAATTTCTCCCACTATTTTATTGAACTCTAGAAACCCTCCATACTAGAATAGAAATAATTTGTTGCTTGAGTATTCTAGAGGAAGGTATCCTTGAACCACCACTCATAGTCTACCTGCAACGACTATTCCACTAATCGGAGAGTTCAAGGTTTTAATTTTATTGGTCAACTCCATCATGTAACATCTCGACCTGGATTCCACTTAGACAGGTTCATAAGTCAGTGGGTTACTAGGCCTAAAGTGCACCTCCCCATACACTAGAGGCTTCTAAATAGTAGTGAGGGCCTTGGGTGTGATAGTGGGGAGACTATTCCCTCATATCAGAGTAAGGAAATAGCGGAAATTACTATATATCACATGAAATAGTAAATAAACAGAGTGCAGAGAAAGAAAATAAAATCAAATAGAACATGTTGTAACAATAAATGAAACCCTACAATAGCTTGAAAAAATTTTCCATACATAAAACACTGGTCACCCACTAGGTCAACCATATAGATACAAGAGTACAAAAGAAACTAAAATAAAATTAGAGGGCTCTACTAGACCACATACCCGGTCTCTAGACACTATTGAACTACACCATCCTGATCATGTACCACACGAGCAGCACTGCTCAATCATGAAACACTAGGACTCATCCCTATCCACCATGAAAATCATGATCTACCTAAAAAGCATACATACGGTCTATACATACACTAAGGTTCATGTACATGGCTAAGAAATAATCTCAGTAGGTCATCTTGGCAATAACTTATAAAAATATTCTTCTATAAGTGTATGAAGAAGAAGGTGCTTAGCCTTGCCAAGAGACAACTGAAAAGATAAATAAACCAATAAATGTGAAACCATAGTCGAACCGTGGGTCTATAATCCCAATCAATTCAGAAAGTTCCACCATGGATGTTTATATCTATTTATGTATACTTGTACAATCACATATAGAAACAAATATTCATACATATGAATATTCATGAGTAACTGAAGGAAATAATAGAAAACCAAATATTATTCAACCCTTGGGTCCATAATCCAGATTTCCAGGTCATATTATGCAAGGTAATTTAGTTAGATGTCATACCACTCAATCCATGTAATATTTAGTCAATCCCTAGGAATGTAATCCCAATCGACATGAAAATTATTTGACCAATGCTTGAAATGTATTTAAGAAATATACATCACCACATTGGGATACTCTTCCTACACATGGGTTCACCCATACACACCTTTAATCATGTTAATAAGGATACCTTATACTGATGGTCAATCCTATAAATAGTCAATAAAAATAGCAACAACCTATTCTGTGTAATCACGTGTCAGACCCGAAGGGTCGTATCTATGATATAAAGACCAAGGGATCCTCATCATCCTATGATGTGTAATCTCATGTATAAGAACCATCATGGCCATAACTTATAATCATGTTTTAGACAACAAAGGTCCATATATAAGGTATATAAGAACAAGGAATCCTTGTCGAGTCCCAAGAGAACCTTTATGGAAACTCTGTAAAGACTTGGGTGGGGTCTAAGGAGCATGTCAACATACCATTTCTAAAGAGATCCCTATCAAGCCATATCCATGAGGTTGAAAGGACCACAACATCCTAATGAATCAAGACCTGAGGATAAAACTCATCCAAGTAATCTAATATCATAATAATGATCTAGGGGAGGATAATCCCTAACATCTAATGGAATAAGTTCCTAAAGAACCTATCCAAGGAATACACTGCCATAAATAAGTATCCTATGAGTCCGTATAAGGAATTCCTACAATGAGGAATCCATGTATCACTCAAGAAATACAAGTCATTAGAAATATGAGTCTATCCAAGGCATTCCAATAATTAAAATCCAAGTATCACTCAAGTTGTACAAGTTTTTTTGATAAAAATTGCTATAAATGGACAAGTAATCCTATATACATCATGTAAGGATCAACAACCTTATTCTAGGAAACCCCTCTGAAAATACCAAATAATCAGGATTAGAATCCAGATCCTTAGAAAAAAAATTTGCATTCCAAAAAGAAATATATATTCCTTGTTCCAGGCTCAATAACCACCAACCAAGAAGCACCTCAAGTAAAAATAGTTGTATTAGCAAAAAACAAGTAAAAGATAAACAAAGAGTGAGGGTAGGAAAATGTCCAAAAACAACACTACATCCATAACTTCATGGGCTTACAAGTTTAGTTTGGGTTCTAAGGTGACACCCACTACCATGCCTACCCAAACCCAACATAAAACTCAGGGTCGGTCAAAACAATGGGAACCCACTGGGTCCCTCAAGTCAAAACACTAAAAAGGTATCCAGTTGGGACCCTCAAGGTCTAAACATACCTGAATGAATCCTACTTGGGATACTTCAATGTAACGGTAAAATTAGGAATCCTACATGGAATCCTCGAATGAAAAGAATAAGGAGGCATCCTATACAGGATCCTTAGAATAATAGAAGGTGTAGCCATCCTCCAGCGGACCCTCTATAACCATATAAGAAGGAATGTGCATTCTACAAGGAATCCTCAGAATGATACATTGGTACATGGATCCTCCAAGGGACTCCGCAGATCATCTTGTAAGAAATGGAATCCCTAAGGGTATTCTTGATAAATAGATTAAAGGTATAGTCATCTATGGGATCGTCTTGGTTGAAACATAACCAAAGGAATCTTATAGGGGATCCTCGATACCAACTGGTCTCACAACCTCATCGGAATGAAGGGAAAATATCACATGGGAGACCTCCTAAAAAAGAATAGATAC
Source organism: Viscum album (assembly GCA_963277665.1). Lineage (NCBI taxonomy): Eukaryota > Viridiplantae > Streptophyta > Magnoliopsida > Santalales > Viscaceae > Viscum > Viscum album. The sequence goes on along the minus strand of OY728156.1, from coordinate 68,942,575 downwards.
AAAATCATAGGTCCAGAGAGATATCTCATGGCTCATCTATGAACATTTATTACTCTCAAGAGAAACTAAATACAATAATTGGAGGAGGAAGCTCTCTATTCATGAAAAGCCTAAAATGCCACTCAGGAGTTCTCAAAACACCACAAAGATCTTACCATTGTGATTCACATTAAAGGATATGTAAAATGGACTACTCATGGGTACAATTCCGAAAATTGTGTGAAAATATACGAAAAAACCTTGAAGGGTCACAAGGTAGTACACGATGTGTTCCCATGGCTACATGATGTGTACTCCCAAAGCACCACACGGGAATGTAATCACCCCATGTACATGTGGCATGAAACTGGTACATGATGTGTACTAGAAATGGGGTACCTTACCATGTACTTCAACTATCTAGGCGATTTACCTTGCTTAGCCATGCACATATACATGGCAGGTGACCTACACCAGGTTTGGTCGTGTACACTACACAGCCATGTGCCCCTACAAGGGAAGTTATGGTCGGGTACTCAGCTACATGGAAAACACCCTATACATGTTGTGTACAACCCCAGTACACAAAATGTTCTTTGAAAACCTCATCTTCTCTAAAATGGAAGAACATAATACCCATCACCCTAATCCACATGCCGTGTAGCATGTTTTCCCAAATAGAAAACCTTCAAAACACCTGAAACCACCGTTTTTATCCCCAAATAAATATACCAAGCCCCAAGGGAAAACATTAAGCAGAATAGAGGTTAAAAACATGATAAAATGAACCTAAGGGGGGATCTATGGTAAAACATAATAATGTCCTACCTTTTGGTGGAAACCTCCAAAGCTTCATCCAAAACTGCAGTCCACAGTTGACATACATCAATCTAGCGCATCGATAGCTTTGCAAAGGCACCTCTTTCTATCCCCACATATCTTTCCTTTTTTCTATCCTTTTTTATCTTAGGTTGATGTGAATAAGTTTCCATAGGAGGAGAATATGTGAGAAGTAAGGAATTAAAGGAATGCAAAGAAAAATAAAATAACAAAAAGAAGATAAATAAAAAGAAAAGAAAAAGGGGACTCGGTGAGCCCCGATGCCCAAATTGAGTTTATGCCTCGCCCAGGGAAAAATCCCCATTCCAGAACAAAAGGAGCTGATATAATCTCAATAATATTCTCCTTTAAAATGATACGGACGAACATACATCTTAAAATAATTTAATATTTAATTTATTAAATATTAAATATTAATTAATTAGCTAAAATTAGAACGACTTAGATTTACACAAATCTCATGTCATGAGGTATACACCATATTACGAGACCAATAGAGTGGTCAAGAAAATTATCTAAGATCATATAATAGGGTAAAAAGACAATTTTACTCCCTTACAAGATTCTGAAGAAAAAAATTGAAATTTTACTCAAAATAACTGTCTAAAAAAACAAGGGTTCTTATAATCTTCCAACCATAAACATTCTTGTCCTTGAGAAGCCTGGTGGTAAGACTAGTAGTCATGCTCCCAACATGAGAATTTACACAATAATCTATCTGGACTATCAAAAAATTAGTCTCATATCATCAAAAAATATCTATTACACTAAAGACATTTAACAGTGACCAATGTGGTACTCCCAACCATAGGAATACCCTTATCATTGTCTTAAAACTAGAATCTGAGCACAAAGGCTCATGGAAATGCCAAATTTAAATATAAAATGATATTTTTAACCCTAAATGTTTAATATTACACTCCCCACCATATGGATTACCTTACACTTCTCTTATATTATAATTTCAATAGGTATCCTTCCAAGAAAAATATTTTAATGGAAAAGAAGATCATCATTTGGCCGATGCTATCTCATTATACTTAAGAGGAAATCAGGATAGAGAATGATCATCTAAAACTTGTAGTACACTAATATTCCACAAAAATTAATTTGTATCTCACTCCAAGCCACACTCACATCCCATCAAAACTTGAATAGGATTCAACCAGGGATATATCATCTTATGATACCCAATTCACCCCTAATGTCTCCTCTTCCATGGTGGGACATTCTTTGTTTAACCACAACTATCAGCCACCATTTCCATGACATGTCATGAAACCATCAGTACTAAACTCTCACCTAGACACTCTCTGATTTATGATTTAATGGAACTACACACAACTAGTGTATATGATAACCACACTATTTATACAATAGTGAGTCATCTTTTATTAGGCTAAGTTAACCATGCTACACGACATGTTAGTTTCATTATGCCAGAAGCACCCTTGTAAATCCTCTTAAAAAATGAGCACCTCACCTATGAAATGATCTATTCTTCAACCAACCATCACTCGACCTTGTTCCAGATATAAGCATCTACTTGTGGTTTGACTAGATTAGCAACAGTGGAAACCCTGGTCGACCAGTTCAGGGACCCGAACAATTCTTCTCAGTGAAGCCAATCTTGATACCATTTAACCCAAGGTACTTATAAAAATATGAAGGGATCAACATGAATATAATGAAAAAATCAAACACCTACCATGATTTGATCACAAAACAAGCATAAAACCAACCACACTACTTAAAAAAGAATCTAAAAACATGTACCAAATTCTCGAGCGGGTTTCCCTTGAACAAAATAGATGTTGACCAAAACGATTTGAGTCAAAACTAAGTCCTCTAGGTCTCCCACCTAGAAATAAATAATTTTCCTCACAATTGGATCACAAGGTCTAAAAAAACTACCCCAAAATATAAAATCTCTCTAAATAAGGTAAATATCATAGTGACTTATGAGGTTAAAAATTGAGAACATGGAATAAAAATGGCCCCGTCCACACCGACCATCCTTAGAAAGAAATTCTCTCTAGAGGTCACTATACCAATTTAGAAGAGATACCAAACTGAAACTAACCAGTCATTCGTTTATGGAAATACTCTTTGGAGGTTCAGTTTACAAGAAAATTCATTGTATCCATCCACATAATACTCTGATATCCGACTAGAGAACTAAAGACAAGGGTTCAAAACCAGGGAATCTTGATCCATAATGACCTACTAGGGTCTCTGCACCAATCATCGATGAGAAATGAGTCATATGTCTCAACACTGATGCCTAAATATAGATCCACACAACCTTCCCTTAGAAATAAATACATATATAAAATAATTACAAAATTTATAGGCCTCAGTCATCAGTAAAAACAAAAACTAATAGACTTATATGCTATGAATCCTACATGCCTAATATGATGCATGTGACCCCTCTTTCTATTTCAAGATAAGGGTCAAAATCCACCAGTGACCTCTTTTCATTAGATAAGATCCATATATCCATAGTAAATCACAACACCCACACAAATTTTGTATCACTAATGGAGAAAATTAAAACTGTAACATCACTGATCAAAACAACAATCCTATAATCTAGAAACTAGGACATATTAACAGAAAACGTGTTCTCGACACACCAGTCTAATATCCATCACATGTACTGACACATTTTTAATACTATTATCTACCATATACAAAATTTTATAGACCAAGAAAATAACAAATATGATACAAATTTATAATGTCCCAACCAAGATGCCACTTAAATGGTGCCCCAATCTGGTGTGTCACTAGGCCTTGAGTGTACCTCCTTGTATGCCAAAGGCTACTAACTAACAGTGAGGTACTTTGGTGTGATAATAGTGAGACTATTCCTTTAAATCATAGTAAAAAAACAATGGAAATAGATAAGTATCATACACAATATTAAATAAAAAGAGTGCGTAAGATGTAAATAAATTAGAATAGAAATTTCTATATTAAAAAATGTAAATTATATAAAATCTCGAATAACTATTCTCTACATATAACACTAGTCACCCACTGGTCTAACCATATATATATAGGAGTAGAAATAAATTACAATGGTCTACTATTAACTCAAAGCCTTACCACATACCTGTTATCCAGACACAATCAAACTCCGCTAGCTCGATCAGGAACCACACGAGTAGCTCTTCTCGATCATACAACACTGGGCCTCATCCCTATCCACCATGTAAAACATGATCAACCTAAAAGGAATACATAAGTTCTACATGTACACTGAGGTGAATGTGTATGAGTGATAAATAATCTCAGTAAGACACACCGATGATAACCTATAAAAATACACTCCTATAACTATATGCAAAAACAAGTGCTCATCCTAGCCAAGACACAACTAAAGAGACAAATAAACCAATAAACATGAAACCACAGTCAAACCCCAGGTCTTTAATCCCAATCAACTAGGCATGATCCCCCATGGATTTCCATATATATATATACATATACACATATATTCCCTTACCTACACATATATAAATAAATATGAATGTTAATGAGTAAGTGAAGGAAATAACATAAAACCAAATGGAAGTCGATACATGGGTCTGTAATCCTAATCTCCATGAAATTATATGAAAGGGAAATGAGCTGGATGTTGTACCACGGAAGCCATGTATCATTTTCTTAATCACTAGGTCCATAATCTCAATATAAATGTACATAATTCGTCTAACATCGGAAATGTGTCTGACCAATATAAGTAACCATAGTGGGATACTCATCCTACACCAAGGTTCACCCATACTCACCTCCAATCACCATAACAAGGATACTGTATAATGACAGTCAATCCTATAAACGATCACTAAAACAAACTAAGGCTTATTCTGAGTAATCACATGCCTGGCCCAAAGGGCTGTATCCATGGAATAAGGACCACGGTTTCCTCATTGGCCTACGCCATGTAATCACATGTTTAACATCTATCATGTCCAAACTATATAATCATGTGTCAGACCATGAAGGTTGGGATCCAAGGTATAGAAGAAAAAGACATCATCATCGTATCCTAGGAACATCTCTACAGAAACTCAGAGAATAATTGGGTGGGGTCTTAGGAGAATGTCAACAAACCATGTACAAAGCAAGCCCAAGCAAGCCAAATCCAAGGGGTAATAAGGCCAAAGGAATCCTACAGAATCAAGACCTGAGGAGAAAAATCATCCATGAAATCCACTACCATAATCAATATAGAAGGGAATAAAGTCCATATCATCTAATGGAATCAGGATGAAAAACACTCATCCAAGGAATCCAATACCATAAAAATTATCCTACGAGTCTTTCCAATGAATTCCTTCAATGGGGTATCCAATTATCACACATGGAATACAATTCATCAGGACTATGAGTCTATCCAAGGCATTCCTATAATAGGTATCCACGTATCACTGATGGAATACAATCCATCAGTATCTATGGTGCTAGAAATGTCCAAGGCATCTAATATACATCACGTAAGGATCAACATACAGATTATAGGAAACACCCTTGGAAATCCCACAAAATTAGGCACTGATACTGGATCCTAGGAAAAACATCTGGGAAACCCAAAGAGAAAGAAATACACCTCGTTCTAAGCTTAAAAACTACCAACTAAAAAGCACCATTGATAAACACCACTAAATCCTCAATAAACATATGAAAGAAAAACAAAGAGTGAGAGTGGACTAATATAAGGCCCCGACCTTAAACCTTACTTAATATTGAATTAAATGAATAATTCATGTTGAGGATCTTTTCAGGTTTAGAGTTGTAGAGAATTAGAACATAACTATTACATCTCAAAAGATTACAAAGTAGTCACTTCTACTAAGTTTCCATAATAAAAAAAACTCTTAAAAGAAACATGTCTAGTTCCATGTTTTATATAGCATGACATTCCCTTGATCCCATGCTTGACCTTATTCCACATTAAGTCCTGTGAAAAACATTTCAAAAAAACTTGGGGTGAGCATAAAAAGCTTAGTAAGGGATACACAAAGAATGAAAATTGTTAGTTTTTCAAACATCAAGTAAACCATGTATACTCTATCAAAGTAATACCTTCACCTTCATGAAGTAGTAAAAACTCTTTACTGAATAAATTATCATTACTTACCTTTTTGTAACCAAAGGATTACCATAAAACCCATATAAAGAACACACAACATATATAAAGGTAACTTGGGACATAAACATACTTAAGTGGAATAACCATACGGTCGACTTCCACACATATCACTTAATGGAATAGCCATACGGCCAATTTCCATACATACTTAATGGAATAGCCATACGGTCGACTTCCATACCCAAAGCATTGGAGGTTATAACGTAACCACCCGTCCTGGTATTCATGGCACCACCCGTCATATGGTTTATAACGTAACCACCCGTTAAAATGTCCAAGTACCAATACAAAATCATAAAACATAAAACCAATATAAAGGAATGATAACATTTCAACATTTCAATCACAATATATCATAAATATATTGACAAAATAGAATCCTTTATCAAAACCATTTTAAATACCAAAATACAAAAAAGAGTATTTGGTATTTATTTTATTTTAAAAACCTTACGACTTGTTGAGGAAGCCAAAGACCAAATAATACTCGCGATGGCGGAAAAGGTCGTTGTCACCGCGTACGTAAAAAAAACATTCCTTTTTGTCGTTTAGTAAAACGCTTCGTAGAAAAAGATTCCTTTTGTATAAAAGTAAAAGTCAAAGGTGTTTGTACACCGTATAAAATAAAGTTGTGTATAAAACGAAATATGCCGCAATGAAAGGAGATTGAGACGAAGTCCCTTACCTCAGGTCCGACTTGACTCGATAATTCTTTAACGTCCTGAATAATAAACTTGAGTTAATTTATACTTGATTAAGAACCTTTTTAAAGTTCATTATTCCTTTTATACCATGTTATGAACATCATGTAATCATTTAAGTTAATAATGTTCATTTTGTCGGTATTTGGTTCTTAAGTCAAAAATAGACTTCTTACACTTACATGTTGTTAATTTGATCAAAGGTTCGTTATATCCAGAATGATATTAATGATTTGGATAAAATATATATCATATATATTCATCATATACATGTATTTATAATATTACTTCACATTTAGAGGTAAGAAATCAAATGCACCGTTCATGGAGACGGTAAGCCGTACGTACGCATGAACGCTACTTCCATTTCTATTTCGTATTTTCTGGAATGGAATCATAATGATATAAGAGTATATTATAATTCCAGTATAATAACATATATAATATAATTAACTTTATCATTTACACATCCCACATTTGGTATTAACGAATCAAATCACTTTCAGGGGGCGGTAGTCTGCACTTCCTAAAATGAAGATATCGTGTTTACCCATAATGGAAACAATAATGGTATGCCATAAATGAAAAATAAAGAAGCTTAAGGAATGAATAAATATATTATATATCATATATAAAAATGGTGACATCATAATGGCCACCTTTGAAGGTGTTAAATGAGTATTGAACAATCATCGTTTCGGGAGGCAAAATTTCGCCATCCACGAAAACCGTATGTTCTTTAACCATTTGATGTAGTTGTGTGAGAGTTTAGCTCGAATAAATATTATAACAACATCCTAGTATATTGAAGATACTTTTTTTGTTACAAAATGAGTAAATAAAAAAAGTTTAGGGGGTTGGAGAAGCAAAATAAAACAAATGAACATGAGAAAATGAATTACCTTTAAAAGTGTAACTCCTTTTGATTTGAGCCTAAAGGCTTCCTTTGAAAGGATTATGCCCAAAGGGAATTCTCTAGGATGAGTAGAGGGATGTGGAGAGAGTAAATGGGCACGGGATGGCCGAGACAGAGGCTTGAGGAGTGTGTGAAATGAGGTAGAGGTGGGGGCCTTTTATAAGAGGAGAGGAGGGGCACTTTTGGAAATCATGAAACTATTATTTTATTTTCAAAAGTATTTCGAATTTCTAAGGTCCCACATTGATATAATTCGAGGATAAGGTGATAAGGGTACGAAATCTACAAATCCAATAGGTTTTGGACATGTGTAGGTCTTAGATATTACATTATCTTTCTATTTTATTTAAATCGTTAAATAATGAAGTCATCACTGCACCATCATGATGTCATAAATAATTTAATTTATTTAAAGTCAAAAATTATAAAAAAAATACTATGATGTATGAAATATTTTTAGCTTTCCAATGAATATTTATAATAAAAAATCTGATCTTTATAACCCCATGTAAAAATTGTTTTCGTAAAACATATTATGTTTGTGTCATTTTTACTTTTATTTAAAAAAAGGCATTAAAGTCATTATCTCACCCAAGTGGCTCCATGGGGTCCCCAAAATCGACCCATGGGTTTTCTTGGTCGGCCATGGCACAACCAATAGGGTTAGGACATGTGTCAAGCTCATATCATTTTATTAAAGAATTATTTTTACCTTAAACTACACTAATTACCTCTAATCGCGATTAATGAAAAAAAGTTACTATTCACCTAAAAATTATTTTAATCTCATTGAACCACATTTTACTTCTTAATGACAACCATATATGTCGGATTTTTGAAAATCAAAACAAAATTATTGAAAAATTTCATTTAAACGGAAAATCAGTTTTTATAAGTACCACTTAGTGGTTTCACTATTCATCAAAAATTGAAGTTTTTCAGAAAATTACCAAAAATTTACCCTAAGATATATTTGATATTACGAATTCAAAAATTAAGTATATTTTACAAAATTCAAAACATATAAGTCACATTAATTAATTTAATAATTAATTCCCGCTGTCAGAGCAAATAGCGTGTTTTTATGAAACAATAAGTATCAAAAGATTGACACTAGTTTAAGTCCGATTTCAAAGTGAAATTAATTCCAACGACCACTATTGGATTTAATGGTAAAAATATTTTCTAATTTCACTTTAAAACCAATTCAAAAGATAATCTAATCATATAAATAAATTAGATTAAAAAGAGGTTTTGAATTAAAATACAACATTTTACACTATTCATTAAAAAAATGAACTTTATCGGAAAGATACCAAAAATTTACACAAAGTAAATTTTGATGTCTCGATTCTAAAGAAGAGTTATTTTTGGTCCAATATAATTTATAAGATTGATCAAAACTATATTTAATGATGGTTCACCATCAAAAGGTGATAAGTGAACCCTTAGTGAAAATTAGGGTATAAATGCCTAAAATTGAACTCTTTCCGTATTTTAAGCCTTTATCTTTTATTGGGTAAATGTAAAAACATTTAAAAACATATATAATCATATTTTAGTTATTTCTATACATTCCTGCCAGTACAATGGCTACTTGTTAACTAACATTTAAAATAATATTATTTTATTACTTGTGTGCAACGTAAGTTTTCAAAGAAACTCATCGTTGCGTATAGAGTACGCTATCGAACGTAGAAAACCATTTTAATTAAAATTAATATTTAATTCGTAAATATTAATAAATATGAAAATTCTTTATTCTTTAATTACCTGGGATGTTACATCCTTCCCCCCTTTTGGGAATTGCGTCCTCGTAATTTTATTCACTTACCAAAATAAGTGGGGGGTATTTATCCCTCATAGCATTTTCAGATTCCCACGTTGCCTCTTCAATCACATGGTTTTCCACAAAACCTTTACCTGATGAATCACCTTATTCCGTAACACCTGCTCCCTATGGTCCAGAATCTGGACTGGTTGTTCTTCATAAGATAGGTTCTCCTCTAGCTGAACTACCTCTGGACTCAAAACATGAGATGGATCTGACATATACTTCCTCAACATTGAAACATGAAAAACATTGTGTACCTGAGATAAAGTCGAAGGTAAAGACACTCGGTAAGAAACTGATCCAACTTTCTCCAGAATTTCATATGGTCCAATAAACCTTGGACTCAGCTTTCCTTTCTTACCAAATCTCATCAAACTTTTCCAAGGAGAAACCTTGAGAAAAACATGATCACCTACCTCGAAAGATAGATCCTTCCTCCGGTTATCCGCATAACTCTTCTGCCTGCTCTGAGCTATTCTCATGTGCTTCTGAATCAACTGAACTTTTTCTGCCATCTCTTCTACCAATTCTGGTCCCATCAGCTTCCTTTCACCCACTTCATCCCAAAATGATGGAGTTCGACACCGCTTCCCATATAATGCCTCAAATGGTGCCATCTGTATACTGGAATGAAAGTTGTTATTAAAAGAAAACTCAACCAAAGAAAGATGTTGGTCCCAACTTCCCTGATAATCCATCGAACAAGCTCGTAGCATATCCTCCAAGGTCTTAATTGTTCATTCTGAATTCCCATCTGATTGAGGATAAAAAGTTGTACTAAAATTTAATTCAGTACCCAACGACTTCTGAAGGCCTTTCCAAAAGTTAGAAGTGAACCTGGGATCACGATCAGATACAATGGAGAGAGAAACTCCATGTAACCTGACTACCTCTTTAAGATACAAACGGGAAAGTTGATCTAGGGAAAAAGTATCTCGTATAGCAAGGAAATGAGTAGATTTAGTCAAGCGATCAACAATAACCCAGATTGCATTATTTCTTTGACATGTCTTCGGTAATCCCACAACAAAGTCCATGGATATGTTTTCCCATTTCCACTCTGGCACTGGTAAAGGCTGAAGCATCCCTTTTGGTAACTGCCGCTCTGCTTTAACCTGTTGACATGTCAAACACTTCACAGTAAAATCAGAAATATCTCTATTCATTCCATCCCACCAGTAATACTCCCGCAGATCTCTATACATCTTAGTACTGCCAGGATGAACTGAAAACGGAGAACTATGAGCTTCACATAACAACTCATTCTTCAATTGTGAATCACAAGGTACAGACAATCTCTTCCCAAATCTCAAAACACAATCATTATCAATGTTGAATTCTGGAAACATACCTTTCTGAACCAGCTCTACCTTTTTCTACAACTCACTGTCTTGCTTCTATGCTTGCTTGATTCTGTCTGATAGAGAAGATTTCACTGATACCTGAAACAAAACAGAAGAACTTCCTGCACCAACAACTTCTATTCCAAAGTTCATCAAATCCTTAACCAAAGGATCATGTTCCAAACGCAACATTTCTAATGAAGCATTACTTTTTCGACTCAAAGAATCAGCCACTTTATTTGCTTTTCCCGGATGGTAATGAATTGTGCAATCATAATCCTTGATTAATTCCAGCCATCTCCTCTGTCTCATGTTCAATTCTTTCTGAGTGAATATATACTTTAAACTTTTGTGATCAGTATATATTTCACACTTTACTCCATACAAATGATGCCTCCAAATTTTTAATGAAAAGACAACAGCAGCTAATTCCAAATCATGTGTAGGGTAATTTACCTCATGAGTTTTCAACTGTCATGAAGCATAAGAAATTACCTGATCATTCTGCATAAGGAAACAACCACATCCCTTCAATGAAGCATCACTGTATATAAAAAACTCACCATTCCTGGAAGGAAGTGCCAAAACCGGAGCATTCACTAATCTTCTTTTCAACTCCTGAAAACAATCATCACATTCTTTTGTCTAGATGAACTTAACACCCTTACGAGTTAGCTTAGTCATTGGAATAGATAACCGTGAAAAAATTTCAACAAACCTTCAGTAGTAACCTGCCAAACCAATAAAACTACGGATCTCGGTTACATTTGTGGGTCTTGGCCATTCTTCAACAACTTTTCTTTTAGTAGGATCAACAATTATGCCGTCTTTTGAAACAATGTGACCTAGGAAAGAAATTTGTTGTAACCAAAACTCACACTTTCTGAATTTTCCATATAGTTTCTTTTCTTTTAAGGTTTGCAAGATAACCCTTAAATGAATTTCATGCTCCTCTTTACTTTTAGAAAACACCAAAATATCATCGATGAAAACAACCACAAACTTATCCAATAACTCATGGAAAATTATATTCATAAGGTCCATGAATACAGCATGTGCATTTTTTAACCCAAAAGGCATAACTACAAATTCATAATGGCCATATCTAGTATGGAATGTAGTCTTCAAAACGTCTCCTTCTTTTACTTTCAACTGATGGTACCCCGACCTCAAGTCAATCTTAGAAAAATACTGAGCTCCCTGGAGCTGATCAAACAAATCATCGATATAAGGAAAAGGATACTTGTTCTTAACAGTAATATTATTCAAGGCTCTATAATCAATGAAAAGTCTCATTGATCCGTCTTTCTTTTTAACAAACAGGACATGAGCACCCCAAGGTGATGTGCTAGGTCGAATGAAACCTTTATCTAATAACTCCTGCAATTGTTTCTTTAACTCTAAAAGTTCAACTTGAGCCATTCGATAAGGGGGTTTTGAAATTGTCTTAGCATCAGGAACTAAGTCAACAGTAAATTCAACTTCCTGATCATGAATAATACCAGGCAACTCATCAGGAAAAACATCAAGATACTCATTTACCACTGGCACATCATTAATCTAAACAGTTCCTTTATTTTCAACAATATGTGCAAGGTAACATTCATTTCCATCTTTTACTAGTTTCTCAACTTCCTGATATGTTATCAAAATCAAGGGTTCATTCTTGTACACAAACTGAAAATCTTTCTGAAAAGAAACCATTTTAGCTCTGCATTCAATCTTAGCATGATAAAAAGAAAGCCAATCCATGCCCAAAATAACATCAAACTCTACTAGAGGAAAAACAATAAGGTTTGCTGGTAGAATCTTTCCACACACAAGGATAGGAAGGTTCTTATAATTCCTTTTTGTCTCAACGTTCCCTCCGGGTGTTTTTACCATAAGTTCAGGATTCATATCTTGATATGGAATTTCCAATTTAATAGAAAACTTCTCAGAAATGAAAGAGTGTGTAGACCCTGAATCAAACAACACATTGGCATAATCTGAACAAACAAACAGTGTACCTGATACCACTTCATTCGATGGCCCAACATCTGCTGAAGTTGTTGCAAAGGATTTCACCACCCCTTTCTTATTGTAGTCTGGCTGCATTCCCCCAGTTGAGTTCTTCTTTGGACACTCGTTTGCATAATGACCCATTTCATTACACTTAAAACATCTTACCGTTGGCTTTTCATTTCCTGCTTGATCATCTTCCTTACAGTTACGAGCAATATGACCAGACTTACCACACCGAAAGCACTTACCAGACTTGGATAAACATTCCCCAGGATGCATTTTACCACACTTCTCACAGGATGGATATTTGGTTTTCTTACCTCCTTGCTTATTTGATGAATTATTCCCCTTTGCCTGCCAACTAGACCTCTTATTCTGTTGTTTTTCATAGAACACCTGATCATCGGCAAACTCCATTTCCACCTTCTCCGCACATCGAACAAGTTTTTCATAACTTTTGAACTCACGAGAAGCTAAAGCCATTCGATACTTTGGATTTAACCCTAAGTAAAAATGGTTTATTTTACTATCAAGATCTCGTATGAAGTTTGGAGCATACCTTGCCAATCGAGTGAACTTTGCTTCATAAGCAGCCACTGAATCATCCTCCTGCCTTAATTCTAGGAACTGTTTTTCCATCCTAAGACGAACCACCTTAGGAAAATATTTCTCAAGAAACATACCTTTGAATTCGTCCCAGTGAAGATCCTCAATCTCATAACTATCCCTGATATTTTTCACCATCAACCACCACTGATCAACTTCACCTTCAAAACGGTAAACAGAAAGACTAACCTTTTGATGTTCTGAACACCCCATGACATCAAAAATCTTCTCCAGTGATTTAATCCACCCTTCATCTTGCACAGGGTCAGATGATCCTCTGAATGATGGGGGATGTTGCCTCATGAAATGTTCCACCACTGACATGTTCCTCTGCGGTTGATCTGGCTGATCTCGTGCATGGATACCACCACCATTTATAGCCTGAGTCAACTGTGCCATCACTGCAACAAACTGTTCAATTCCGATTCCGACCATCTCAGGTTGCTGATTTGGAAGGTTGTCTTCCTCCTGATGTCGTCCCAACATAGTTGCTTTGTTTCCTCTGCGGAAAACCATTCTGAACACAGAAATATCTTAGGTGAAGCAACATGGTAATCCGTAAATGCTATATCATTTCAATCATATTATAATTTAACACTTTTCTAACTCCTAAAGTTGTCTAAACCTCCCTCTAATACCAAATATAAGGCCCCGGTCTTAAACCTTACTTTATATTGAATTAAATGAATAATTCACGTTGAGGATCTTTTCAGGTTTAGAGTTTTAGAGAATCAGAACATAACTATTACATCTCAAAAGATTACAAAGTAGTCACTTCTACTAAGTTTCCATAATAAAAAAAACTCTTAAAAGAAACATGTCTAGTTCCATGTTTTATATAGCATGACATTCCCTTGATCCCATCCTTGACCTTATTCCACATTAAGTCCTATGAAAAACATTTCAAAAAAAACTTGGGGTGAGCATAAAATGCTCAGTAAGGGATACAAAAAGAATGAAAACTGTTAGTTTTTCAAACATCATGTAAACCATGTATACTCTATCAAAGTAATACCTTCACCTTCATGAAGTAGTAAAAACTCTTTACTGAATAAAGTATCATTACTTACCTTTTTGTAACCAAAGGATTACCATAAAACCCATATAAAGAACACATAACATATATAAAGGTAACTTGGGACATAAACATACTTAAGTGGAATAACCATACGGTCGACTTCCACACATATCACTTAATGGAATAGCCATACGGCCAATTTCAATACATACTTAATGGAATAGCCATACGGCCGACTTCCATACCCAATGCATTGGAGGTTATAATGTAACCACCTGTCCTGGTATTCACGGCACCACCCGTCATATGGTTTATAAGGTAACAACCCGTTAAAATGTCCAAGTACCAATACAAAATCATAAAACATAAAACCAATATAAAGGAATGATAACATTTCCACATTTCAATCACAATATATCATAAATATATTGACATAATATAATCCTTTATCAAAACCATTTTCAATACCAAAATACATAAAAGAGTATATGGTATTTATTTTATTTTAAAAACCTTACGGCTTGTTGAGGAAGCCAAAGACCAAATAATACTCGCGGCGGCGGAAAATGTCATTGTCACTACGTACGTAAAAAAAAATTCCTTTTTGTCGTTTAGTAAAACGATTCGAATAAAAAGATTCCTTTTGTATAAAAGTAAAAGTCAAAGGGGTTTATACACCGTATAAAATAAAGTTGTGTATAAAACGAAATATGCCTCAATGAAAGGAGATTGAGACGAAGTCCCTTACCTCAGGTCCGACTTGACTCGATCGTTCTTTAACGTCCTAAATAATAAACTTGAGTTAATTTATACTTGATTAAGAACATTTTTAAAGTTCATTATTCCTTTTATACCATGTTATGAACATCATGTAATCATTTAAGTTAATAATGTTCCTTTTGTCGGTATTTGGTTCTTAAGTCAAAAATAGACTTCTTACACTTACATGTTGTTAATTTGGTCAAAGGTTCGTTATATCCAGAATTATATTAATGATTTGGATAACATATATATCATATATATTCATCATATACATGTATTTATAATATTACATCACATTTAGAGGTAAGAAATGAAATGCACCGTTTATGGAGACGGTAAGCCGTACGTACGCATGAACGCTACTTCCATTTCTATTTCGTATTTTCTGGAATGGAATCATAATGATATAAGAGTATATTATAATTCCAGTATAATAACATATATAATATCATTAACTTTATCCTTTACACATCCCACATATGGTATTAACGAATCAAATCACTTTCAGGGGGTGGTAGTCCGCACTTCCTAAAATGAAGATATCGTGTTTACCCATAATGGAAACAATAATGGTATGCCATAAATGAAAAATACTGAAGCTTAAGGAAAGAATAAACATATTATATATCATATATAAAAATAGTGACATCATAATGGCCACCTTTGAAGGTGTTAAATGAGTATTGAACAATCATCGTTTCGGGAGGCAGAATTTCTCCATCCACGGAAACCGTATGTTCTTTAACCATTTGATGTAGTTGTGTGAGAGTTTAGCTCGAATAAATCTTATAACAACATCCTAGTATATTGATGATACTTTTTTTGTTACAAAATGAGTAAATAAAAAGATTTTATGGGGTTGGAGAAGCAAAATAAAACAAATGAACATGAGAAAATGAATTACCTTTAAAAGTGTAACTCCTTTTGATTTGAGCCTAAAGGCTTACTTTGAAAGGATTCTGCCCAAAGGGAATTCTATAGGATGAGGAGAGGGATTTGGAGAGAGTAAATGGGCAGGGGATGGCCGAGAAAAAGGCTTGAGGAGTGTGTGAAATGAGGTAGAGGTGGGGGCCTTTTATAAGAGGAGAGGAGGGGCACTTTTGGAAATCATGAAACTATTATTTTATTTTCAAATGTGTTTCGAATTTCTAAGGTCCCACACTGATATAATTCTAGGATAAGGTGATAAGGGTTCGAAATCTACCCATCCAATAGGTTTTTGACATGTTTAGGTCTTAGATATTACATTATCTTTCCATTTTATTTAAATCGTTAAATAATGAAGTCATCGCTGCATCATCATGATGTCATAAATAATTTAATTTATTTAAAGTCTAAAAATTATAAAAAAAATACTATTATGTAGGAAATCTTTTTATATTTCCAATGAATATTTGTAATCAAAAATCTGATCTTTATAACCCTATTTAAAAATTGTTTTCTTAAAACATATTATGTTTGTGTCCTTTTTACTTTTATTTAAAAAAAAGGCATTAAAGTCATTATCTCACCCAAGTGGCTCCATGGGGTCCCCTAAATCGACCCATGGGTTTTCTTGGTCGGCCATGACACAAACAATAGGGTTAAGACATGTTTCAAGCTCATCTCATTTTATTAAAGCATTATTTTTACCTTAAACTACACTAATTACCTCTAATCGAGATTAATGAAAAAAAAGTTACTATTCACCTAAAAATTATTTTAATCTCATTGAACCACATTTTACTTCTTAATGAAAACCATGTATGTCGGATTTTTGAAAATCAAAACACAATGATTGCAAAATTTCATTTAAACGGAAAATCAGTTTTTATAAGTACCACTTAGTGGTTTCACTATTCATCAAAAATTGAAGTTTTTCAGAAAATTACCAAAAATTCACCCTAAGCTATATTTGATATTACGAATTCAAAAATGAAGTCTATTTTACAAAATTCAAAACATATAAGTAAAATTAATTAATTTAATAATTAATTCCCACTGTCAGAGCAAATAGCGTGTTTTTATGAAACAATAAGTATCAAAAGATTGACACTAGTTTAAGTCTGATTTCAAAGTGAAATTAATTCCAACGACCACTATTGGATTTAATGGTAAAAATAATTTCTAATTTCACTTTAAAACCAATTCAAAAGATAATCTAATCATATAAATAAATTATATTAAAAAGAGGTTTTGAATTAAAATACAACATTTTACACTATTCATTAAAAAAATGAACTTTATCGGAAAGATACCAAAAATTTACACAAAGTAAATTTTGATGTCCCGATTCTAAAGAAGAGTTATTTTTGGTCTAATATAATTTATAAGATTGATCAAAACTATATTTAATGACGGTTCGCCATCAAAAGGTGATAAGTGAACCCATAGTGAAAATTAGGGTATAAATGCCTAAAATTGAACTCTTTCTGTATTTTAAGCCTTTATCTTTTATTGGGTAAATGTAAAAACATTTAAAAACATATATAATCATATTTTAGTTATTTCTATCCATTCCCGCCAGTACAACGGCTACTTGTTATCTAACATTTAAAATAATATTATTTTATTACTTGTGTGCAACGTAAGTTTTCAAAGAAACTCATCGTTGCGTATAGAGTACGCTATCGAACGTAGAAAACCCTTTTAATTAAAATTAATATTTAATTCGTAAATATTAATAAATATAAAAATTATTTATTCTTTAATTACCTAGGATGTTACAACTAATGCCCAAAAACCACACTACTTCAATAACTTCATGGGATTTTAAGTTAAACATGGGTTCTATGGTGTCACTCTCTTCCATATCTACCCAAACCCGAAAAAAATCTCAGGGTTGGTCAGACAACGGACAGTTGCGGCGTCCCTTAAGTCAAAATAATGAAGAGGCATCCTACATGGGATCCTTGAGGTCTAAAAAATAGCAATAAAATCCTTCTTTATAAACATGGATGTAGATGTAAAGGTAGGAATACTATAAATGATCCTTGAATGAAAAGAACACAGAGGCAACCTATATGGGATCCTCAGAACAACTGAAGGTGAAGGAATACTCTAGGAGAACCTCTATGACCATATAAGAAAAAAGATACATTCTACAAGTAATCCTCAGAATGATACAAATGTATATAGATCCTACAGGGGACTCTCGAGATCAAATCATACGTAAAGGAATCCCTCAGCCAATTCTCAGTAAAAAGATAAAAGTTAGATTCATCCAACACCAGATCCCCTTAGTAGAAATATAACCACATGAATCCTACAGGGGATCCTCGATTACAAATGGTCTCATGGCCTCATAGGTCATAACGGAACATCTCACAATGGAGACTTCCTTAGAAGAAAAACCGAACAATAAAAGGTTAGGAGACATAGATCATGGATCATCTCTGAATAGTTCTTGATCATAGGAGATGGTGAATACAAAAACTAGAGGAATAAACTATTCATTCATGAAAGTCTATAAATTCCACTCAAGAGTTCTCAAAACACCTCAGAAGACATACCAATATGATCCACATGAATAGATTCTCAGAATGAAATAATCATGGGTCCAATTCCAACTCATGGGGGAAAAGATATGAAAACCCCTCAAAGGATCACAAAGGGGATTCACATGGAGTGTCCCCATGGGTACACGATGTGTAGTCCAGAAGCACCACATGAGAGCGTAATCCCACTGAAACGGCCATGTAAACTCACCAGGTATAAGGCATGTAACCAACATGGGGTACCTTCCCATTTCCCTTAACCGAGCTTTCATTTTACATGGCCTGGCCATGTACTTCTCGATAGAGGGAAACCCACACTAGGTCTGGACATGTACTCTACACGACCGTGTGCCCCTACATGGGCATCAATGGATAGGGACCCAACTACATGTATGATACTCAGTACATTTTTCTTACACCCCTAGTACATGATGTGTACTTAGAAAACTTCATCTTACACAAATGATAAGATAACATAATGTTTCACCCTGAACCACATGTTGTGCAGTAGGTTCTCCTAAATGTAAAACCTTAAAACACCATAAACCCCCATTTTTACCCTGAATCAATAGATCAAGACCCAAGAGAATATAATGAAGAACAATTGGGGTTCAAAACATGATAGAAATTAATATATGGATGATTTATAGTAAAAATAAAAAATGGCCTAACTTTGTGGGGAAATCGTCAAAGCTTCATCCAATATTGCAGTCCATGGTTTCCACATATCGATCTAGCATATCGAGAGCTTCGCGGAAGAACCACTTTATCTCTCAATCCCTCTATTTATACCTATCCAATTCTATATTATGTCATATCTAAGGAGGGGTGTTTAAAAGATGGATAGAAGTAAAAGAAATAAAATAAAAATAAAAGAAAGAAAATTAGAAGAAGAAAAAGAAAAGAAAAAGGGGCCCATCCCGACCCTGACGACCTACTCAAGTTTATGCCCCAGATAGGGAAGACCCCCATTATTGACTCAATAGAGGATATTTAATCTCAAACCAAATGATTCATTCAAAATTTATAGATTAAAGAACCTTTTCAAATAATTTAATATTTATTTTAATCAATATTTAATATTAAATATTATACTAAAATTCAAACAGCTCAGATTTCCATCAAAATTCTACCCTAGGGTAAAAATCTTATTCCCAAACCAACTGAGTGATCAGAAAACCAATTATAGATCATATAATATGGGAAAAATACCATTTTACTCCCTCAAAATATTATGGAGACAAATTTCAAATTTATGCTCTAAAATGAAGTATAAAGAAACAATGGCCCTTACAATCAACAAACGGTACCTTGATCAGTTCAGTGAAGTCCCAGATTCTAAAATGAAAAACATGATTTAATCAATTCTTACCTCAATAGTTGAAAACAATAGAGCTATGGATACTCTTTTTCATCCAAATATAGTTAATTCAACCAATCTCCTTCATAATGGATCCCCATTAGTAGGAGGAACCCTCATTTATGACTGAAAAGAACCATGTACACCTATTTATGTTCAAATTCAAATGATAGAAGGTGTTTTAAAATTAATATTTCATTGATGGTTTATTATTTTTTTATGACTGTAATTAATTTCTATCAATATTTTCATTCTATGTTGTTGTTATCACAATAAAAAATCAATAGAAAAATAATCATCATGTCTTTATGAATTATACTATTTGTTATTTTTTGTGTTTCATACTATCAGGTAAATGAATAAAATAATAAATAAATTCATAAAGGAAATAAATTACTAGACTAGTCATTATCATCTAATAGTTGTTGATCAATTTAAACTCAAAGGATCAACCATGACCTAAGAGTATCATACATGAGTCGTAGCTTGACTTATGATGAAACTCATCCCCCATACAGTGTTTCCACTTCATGTTTGTATTTCACCTTGACAAGGAATTGTCTTTGACATACAAAGTCATCATCAAAATAAATATATACTCAGACACAGGCAATGGGGTCACAAGAAGAACACTATACAAATAGAAAATAATGGATGTGCATGTCCCTATAAATGTTGAATAAAAAAGGATGATTCATAGACCATATTAAATAAAAAAATAATCACATTAATCACACATGGGTAATAAAAAATAAAATAATAAAAATAGACATACATAGGTTCGATCAGTGATCAAGACCTATTGGTATATTCAATAAACACATGGTAAACTTCAATTTCATTAAATTTAAAGTTCTGGGTATTTTAAAAAATTAAATTAATTATTTAAATTGAAATAATTTATTAATATAATTTATTCGACACTGATATAAATTTAATTTTAATTATAAAAATATAAATAATTAATTAATTATTTAGTATCTAAATTAAATTCATATTTCCCAAAGTATTAAAATATTAAAATTTTAAATCAAAAAAGTATATTTAATTAATTTAATTTTGTACTAAAATTAAATTAATTTTTTATTATATTAAAAAATATCTAACCCAAAAACTCACACATAAACAATACGGGTTAGGCCAACCCCGCACAAACTTGTTCCGAGCTGGACTGACCCTTCAAAGAGCTGTTCTAAGCTAGAAAGGCTTCCCAAATCCATTCCGTATCAGGCCGACCTACCCCGATACACTGAAAGGTAGCTCAGGTCCAACCAAACATGAGGAGCCTATGGAGAGGGGTTAGATCATGGATAGATTTTTGTAGGGGGCTCGGTGATCTTGATCAGGGAGGAACGATGGCCATAGGTTCCTACTACGGGTTGATGAGGTAGCTAGTTCTACCAGCAACAATTGGTTTGGCCTGATTGAAAGTTTCCCATGACTGGTGTGGAAAAACTACTGTAGGAAGGGGGGTGTTGTAGATTATTGGTGTCTAGGAGGTGAATATATTTATAGGTAGCGACCTGGTGGGATCCACTATGGGTGGTGGTTGACCTCGTGGGAGGCAACAAAATATCCAGATCCTCGATGAGCATCAGTTAAACCTCCACAATAGGGCGGTATATTAAGGTCCCACAGTGGCCAACAGGTGCTTCTTAGCTAGATAGGGAGGAAAAATGATATATGTGTTAATTGAAGGAGGAGGAGATAGTGTGACCTACCAACAGACAAAGGTGGAAGGGGCGGCTGACCGTGACCTCGGCCAACAATGTGGTGGGGCTCCACACAAGAGGAGGTTGATGGTGTTGATGAGGCCCTACTTCCAAAGGAGGTGGCTTTTGGTGGTGCTCAAGACAGATGGAGGGAGGAACCTCAGTGTAGAGAAAAAGCCAAGATGGATTCCCCTCTCTATTTTACATTTTTTATAAAAATGGTTTGTATTATTAAAAGAAAGTCACACCCATCCGAAGAAAGGCACATCAAGAAAGAAAAATGTCACACCCACCATGAATCAATAAATTTTTTTTTAAAAATCTATATATTGTTCAATTATTTTCATCAGCAACCATTATTTCCAGCCATTGGATTTCTATTAAATCATATCCTGAAATTAGAATGACTAGAATGAACACAGGTAACAAAAACATTGGCTTTTAAAAAAGGTTCTTTAAAAAAATTTATACCCAATAACAAACCATAAATGACCTGTAAGAAATTTTTTGAATGTACATAACATGGCCATTCGAAATCATATCAAAGAGTAGTCTATTATTTTAGGACTGAATTAATTATATCTACTTAATCTATCCAAAATTAATTTTTTATCTTGGCTCATGAAACTCACACAATTTCTATAATACCAACTAAATGTGCCACATTGTGAATCCGAAGCTGGGGGCTGGGGATTTATAAAATCTTCATTAGTGGAGTGACGTAACTTGTTTTATGTTGTTATAAAAGCGCTGATAGAGGTCTAAAGATATCATGTAAAATATTCAAATAATATAACTTAAATAAACAAGTACCACATTCAGTTTAGTGGTGAATTTGACTAAAACTCATCACTAGAGATTATTTCTCAAAAGATCTGAAGAGAAACCCCTCTTGATTTTCCAAACACACTCCAAGAATCCACATGCTCATCATTCCTCAAATTATAGGTTCTACGATGGAGCTCCAAATAATCTTTCTGCATCACAACAATCACCTCGATCTCGAACCTTTGATTCATCGAAGCCATTCATAGATCAGTTTCATAGAGAGGGATTTTCTCTCTCTAGAAAGAAGAAGGATAGAGGGTCATTAATTCTATTGAAATGAACATCCCATGATATTGAGCCTCTCTCCTTGTTATATATTGGGAGTTTCAAATACACCAAAAGGGTTCCCTGAACCACAAAAAAAATGTGTAACTAAATAAGAAAAAATAAAAATTATGATGAACTAAATGTATTATTTATATTCTGTGAAATTCTTTTAATATAATAAATATATTAAGTGATAAAACTTGAGTCATTAACTCATCTGAAAATTCCAGATAATATTTAACAATATTTTCATATTAACATAATATTCATTCATATAATATTTTTCCCTATATTCACTAAATACCACATGAATACATTTAATAAGTAAAATCAATCCAATTATTCTATACTTGAATAATAATGAATTTATTTAAACATAAATTATGGATTACATGGATAATTATAAGACCCCTATGGTGGGTCCCACAATATCCTATATACCTATTCACTAGAATAGGGGAGATTACTGAATACACTATTGTGTGTGACCCTGTAGGACCATAAATCAATAACAGTGAATAGTATTAAAAGACCAAGAGTGGAGTCTGGAAACCCATCAAGGTTCATAAATAGATAAGTAATAATTATAGCAACGAAAAGTATCCTACAAAAATAAACTTTGTAATATAACCCATTAGACTTTACATATCTCAGAAAGCAGGGTGCACACATGTCTCACCATCCTTTCATGTCTTAATATTTTTTTATCCAACTAGACTACCTTACCTCTAACTACCTTGGAAAATGATTTTTGAAGGTACTACCATCCTAATCAACCATGCCAATGATATTACTTCCACAATTTGAAAGTGAAAAGTTATATCATTACCAATAATCCAATGTCATACCACTAATGATGCACCCATCACAAACTACCTCGCAATGACTTCATTTTCTTGGTTTTGTTCCTTTCATTAATGTACATGTTCAAATGACACACATTGATAATGATCTCAACACATGAGGCCAATACAAATTCATTTATATAGTAACAACCAATGAAAACCAAAACAAGCGGTGTTCCTATTGATAGGTATATCCTCATGATCTAACCAACCATAGATCCCTAAGTTCAAACATCATGAGAATAAGTCTCAAGGATTTTAATCCCTTAGCATAATAAAATCAGAAATAAACCATGTTTAGCCAGTATGACAAATCTAGACCATAGTATCTATGTTTAATATTGATGTCATAATATCACGAGGTTATCATTGTAGGCTAGAAACTTATATAACCCTTTTATATGAAAAATAATATATTGATATTATCATTTAAATAATCGATAGATAAATATATACACTATTATGGTAAGTGTTAAACATGTATAACTCACTGTATCAATGATATGGTAATTAAAAGGCATTGATTTTTTGGTCTAAAACACCCATTATTACAAACATAAGTACACAGATTCCATTTAATCTTCTCCTTCTGATTGTTTCATCTTGGTTATGAGTGAAATATGATGTCTTTCTAATCTAGGTATTTTGAAATTTATCAAATCACTTGGATTTATTTTAGTCTATCCCCCATAGGAGTTATACTTTGGTGAAACTAATGTAAAACCATCAATTTTATTTTTTATTTTAACTTCTATTTATTTGTAGCGACCTAAACACTATAATATGTTATATCAGGTAGATACTATCTTTATTTTGGTGTCATATTATTTCAAAGGGCTACACGCAATTTATATTATTGTATTATAACCCCTTCTTCCTATCATACCGCCATGTTTTGTAACGGAAATGAAATAGGCATGAGTGAACAAATTTTAAAATGAGGTGTTTCTTATAATAAAAAAATTAATGAAACTTCATCCAATGATTGAATGTTAATATGAATTAATTATTTTAAATTATTTATACTTTCATTTATATTTTATTATCTGAGTTTACACTAATTTCATAATTGTCTACTTATAACACCTAATCATTTTATACATTGATTAATAAGACATTATGATTTATAATCATTCATAACATTTATTATAAATATATAAAGGTGTTATATAAGAATGTAGAATTATTATTAATATTTAATTAATTTACATAAGGGTGTTTTTTGATTTAATTTAATTCTATATCATTATAAATCATGTTATAAATGGGTATAGAATTGCTATATAAATATTGTTTATATAGTCTTACTATTGATGATCTGGTTAGTGTCTATAATTGGCTTGTGATTATTTGAATCGTTATACCACATTTCATTTCAATTAGGGATGGGAAATAAGATTTCCTTGAATAATTATAAAACACTCCCTTTATCTCAGAACAGGTAAAAACTCTTTCACTCATTCAACACACACACACAGACACACACACACAAATATATATATATATATATATATATATATATAATATATACACATATGAGGCAATTTCCTCCTATAGAGGATGATATCAGTTCTTTATCATATATCCAAAGGTAAACCCAATGTAGGGATATTGGGTATAAATCCCCCCTATATTTGGGGTTAGGTGTGATTGAAAAAAGTTTAAACTATTCATGTTTGATATAAAATGTTGAATGATATTCTATTTGTTCCTTAAAGACTATATTGATGCTATATTGGAAACAATTTATGACATAATTATAGTGTTTGGTTAGAGACCACCTATTATGTATTGATATAATCATTCTATCCACATAAACTTATGGGATGTATATGTATCCTTTATTAGATGACCGAGGTAAAGGAAAAACTCTCTATCATGGGAGCTAGTCATACATAGAGTGCTGAGTTGTAGTTACTTTTTTTTTAATTTTTATATGTGCATCAGATGATGGAATAAGGGTTATATTTTTGTTCTTGTATGGATTTTTCACACATAGAGTCACAAGTTTTGGTTCTTTAGTCCTTTTTTTCTTAGTTAATATATGTATATATAGTATTTTGTATATTTCCAGTTACCTATTAGACTATATGGATATTTTTAGACTTTGTATGTATGTTGATTCCTTTTCATATCATGGAACTCATTTAATATTTTTCTTTTACCCTTATGTTTCCTTTAGAAATTAAAACATGGATTCTTTTTTATTAGGCCCATGGGTAATATTCTTTAGCAATATACATGAAATCAACTTATTTTATTATATCTTATAGGTGGGGAAACCATTTTATAGTAATATAACATTAAACCTTATCATTTATTCCATCATTTTATAATTTATAGGTGCACATGAGGCCTCTTAAGGATGTGATATGAGTACTATTTTGGTACTCAAGTCATGGAAATTGAAAATATAGAACACAATCCACCCTTTATGGCTCTTGGATATGATATTTAAGTGTATTCCAGAGATAATAGTATCATTTCTTAGGAATTAAACCTTGAATATTCATGGCCATTTTATTTATGACGAATATTGAGTTTATAAGGGTGATCTTTGATTTCATTTTCTACATCTTCTTAGGAATTTTCTAAAACTTTTAGTCCCAAACATCTTGATAGGAATTAGTTGGTTACCAATTTTTTTTGTAATATAACATTCTGAGTGATTTACTACGATCCAATCCAAGATTTATATTAAGAAAAACCTCATCATTAAATAAAATATGTATTCATATATTTTGTATTGTTGGAGACTAGGTAAATATGGATTAAAAATTGATTCATTTTGTTATAAACCATATAATATACTATTAAAAGGTTAGTGTATTTCATGATATCTTTGAATGATTCCTTTACATGTTTTTAATGATATATTGAACTTAAAATACTATTTTAAAAGTTTTCCAAGGGTTTTTTCAAATTAAATTATGTTTAGATAAATAAAAATGAAAGTATGGGAGAGAGGAATAGGGTTCGACCTGACTTTAGTAGTGTAGTTTGAAAACTTTGGGTTGTACATTCCTTAGAATATGGTACTAACATAATTACCTACTATATTATAGATGATGCTTCAAATAAAACAGTTTATTACATATTGGGAAGTTGTTAATGATAATGTTACACCTTTAAGTTCCTCGATAAACATTCATTATTTCAGGTGTGTCACTAAAATAACATATGTTTTGGGGTAATAGTTAACTCGATGGTAACCCATTATTATCATGGTTTTACTAATTTATGATTAATTAATACCCATAAATAATAGATAGACTGGTTTCCATGGGTTAATTTTATATATGAACTTGTTGAGTTTCTAGATTGACTCCAAGATTGAGTACCTGTATTTATGCTCGAAATGGATACTTGATGCTAGTTAGATCATATAATGGATGAATAAAAAGAGGTGTTATTGGAAGAATATAGATCTCCTCAAGTTTTAAATCAAAGTCTCATTGAATTGGGTCAAGATGAGATGTTTTAGGTAGGACAACGAGGGGGTGCTTTAGTTTTATCTCATAATAAGTTTGATGGTTTAATTATATATGTGAGAAAATTTTAGGCCTATATTGGCTAATTTTCTTTTAGATTTGAAACAATGTTATCAATATTATTATTCAAGAAACCTATAGAGGTTTTGTAAAGTTATTACTTCAATGATAGGACCTCAACCATAGATATATTGTTAGAATGTTGGTAGGATTGGGATGGTTCCTTCTATAGTTAGAGGTACTACTCAAGTGTCTTCTAGTTTATCTTATGATTCGATTGATAATGGTGTTTCACATTCGTTTTATCTAAACTAATGTGATTATCTCTTTAAATATATACTTTCTTATTTTACTTAAAGTTTAATATTTATCTTCATATATTACTCATAATAATCCTTTAGAGGAGATGATAAAATATACCAGGAATTTTTATCTCATATTTGGTTAGGGATTTTTCATGGTCATTTCTAGGGTTTAATGGTTTTAAATATAGAATCCTTAAATGTTATTCCCAGGGTAAACTATTTAACATAGTTCCAATACTATTTTAACATATATAGCTATATAATGTCCATATAATATTAAATTAGTGATCAATTTAATCCTTATGGAGAGTGGGAGTTTCAGGTTAATTTTCTAAGTCGTGATCACGTGTAACTTGAAGTGGTCACCATGGAGATGGATAGTCTGGTTCTTATTGTGTGGAAAACTAATAAAAAATTATACTTACCTCTAATGGTATTAATTACCCTAATATGTTTCATATAGTTTTTTATAGACTTCATCCCTAGTGAGAGGTACGGTTTATTATCTACCACATTCTAAGATGGGATCAAATATCAATTAATACATTTTAAATACCACCAATTGATTTGTAGAAGGAAAACATTTAGTATAAGGATCTCGAGGCAAAAGTGATTATTATGTTGATAAAGTATCTATATTTCACTCTGATTTTATTTACAAATAATTCTAATGGAATATTATATAATTATATTTACTAGAGGAAATTGAATCAGGAAATGATAAAAAACAAATATCCATTAACAATATTTGATAATATATTAGACCCATTAAAAAGTTTATAGTGGTTTTCAATGATTAACTGATTATTTTGGTATTATAAACTTTATGTTAAACAATGAAGTATTTTAAATATTGATTTTGAGAGTTGGTATTGTCATTTTGAATATTTTTATATTCCCTATAGATGGACCAATTGCCTATCCATGTTCATCAAATTAATGAACACAATATTTCTTTCCATCCTAGAATTGTTTTCTTCTTTTTTGGATGAGGTACTTATTTATTTTATATCTCATGATGATAAAAATCAATATATATGAATTATTGTAGAGAAATTATGAGATAATATTCTATATAGAAATATATCTAAATTTTAATTTTTTATTTTATAAGTTAAATTATTTTTCCATGTTAGGTATGAAGGTATTTTCTTGGTGGATCATGATAATTTAATACTTGTGATATGAAATAACATCATATCTAAGGTTTTTTAAATAATTCATTAACTTTGATTCACTAGATGTTACCACAATTTTATTTTGTATTTATCATAAATTTCCACACTAATGATAGACGTGATAAATAATATAGTTGAATTTATTTGGGTAACTAGTGTGGAATATATTTTTATGAATTGAAGAAGTTGATGACCACTTTACCGACCCTCATTTTGTCTTGGTCATGTGATAATTGTGATGTGTATTTAACTACATTCATAGTTTTCCATGGGTGAGTATATTAGTTGGATCTTTATATAGTGGGATATAGTTTTAGACAGTTACATCCTCAAGAATGAAACGAAAATACAAGTGATCAAGAAGTTTCTATCATTTTTCATGCATAAAAGTGATATATAAACCACATAATTGGATGATGTTTTTTATTTAGAGTGATTATAACAGAATTTAATTTACTTAATCGCAAGGGAACATGATTTTGAAGTACCATCACTAGGTAGAATATTAATAATAATTTGATTTAAATATTTAGTATACTCTTGGTCAAGTTAAGTTAGTTATTAATTTTATTAGTAGGTAGGTTCACCCTTAATAGATTCTAGTAGAAATATTGGAATTAATATGGATATTTCTTCTATAAGAACACTACTTATATATGATTGATGATCAAATTAATGTTCAGTTATACAAAATCAATCTTGAATCATCTATTCTGGGTTCATAAGGAATCCTAGATAACAAAATCTGAATATATCATTATTCAAGAGAAACATGGTGGTGGGGAGATCCTTGAAAGTATGATCTAGTAATATTATTCTTCCTTATCTATGAATGGAATGTTTATAGTCTTTACCAATTTTAGAGAGGAAGTAAGGGATTTGTTTCATGCCTCTTAGTGGGATTTACGTTCTAGTATCATGATGTGATATTCAATGGTACATCTCTAGATAATTACCTAAAAAAAATTAAATGTTGGGAATAAGATACTTACAGTTAAATGTTAGTTTTATCCTCTACTAATATTGTAATGGGGTGAAGTCATTATTGAATTCAGGATAGGTTTACTGAGGTGATCTCAAGCCATCATGTTGTGTGGGTAATGAAGTACAATATTATCAAGATGAACCACTTTGCATCTATCAAATTGGATTATTATGTTAATTATCCTTAGAGGTTATATGTATGATGTCATACCTATAATAGATGATAGTTAAAACTAAAATAGGTGGTGAATTTTCATTTAAAAAATTTAATTTTCTATCCACTAGAGGTGTTATATGACAAGAATTTTGAATTCTAGATCAACCAACAAAATTACAGTAAAAAATAGATATAAAAATGTTGTAATAACAAAAATTATCATAGCTAAAATAAATAAAATAGTAACAATATTATAATTAAACCAAAACACCATGTACTAGTTAATAAATAAAATACTCTAATAATGAATATTATTAAAATCATACATTATCCAAATTGTATGGATGATCAATATAGAATACCTAAGGCATCTTACTTTTAGAAAAGAAGACCCTCTACTATGATGTTATTGGAAGATATCCAGTATTACACACCCTACAATGCCTCTATTGTACAAAAATCAACAGGTACTCTATCTTCTATATACTGATGAATTAATCACTCTAATGTATATTAAACTTATCTTCCTCACTGGAAACCCTTGAACACACTGATCTATAGGAACCCATATCCAATGAAAATAATTTCCTAAATCACACTAATCAAAAAACACAATGAATATTACAGATAATAAAAAAAACATTTCAATAAAACCTTAAACAACATAGATTTTAGTGGAACATATCAGAAGGAAAATAAGATAAGAAGTACTCTAGATAATAAGATGTTGTATATTTTAATCACAAGATCCCCTAGCATCAAGTATAAATTTTTTATACAGTGAGATACGAACTATATTTATAATCATTACATCAAAAGTTTGATTCTATAAACCTATGGTAGAGTTCTAATAAAATCAAAATCCATCACTCTATCTTCTAATATATTTTATAGATATGAGTATCTTCTAATTCCACCAAAATATATTCTACAGTGATCAAACATATGGTAAATTAATTCTAACATGAACTCAAAATTATATATATTTTCACACACATTTTCACAGACTCGAATCATCTAAATTTACAGATTCTATATTTTCATCCTGCATAATATAAACTATTTAAAAAACATTGATTAAAACTAACTTAAATGAAAACTTTATTGTGATTTCTAAAATAGAGATATTAATATGGCCATTTTAATTAACAATAATACCCTTTTTAAAATAATAAAACATTAAAGAAAATGATCATTGATTTAAAAACATATTCCCTATAATAAATTTTAGAGTTCCAGTGAAATAAATTTAACTATTACTATAAATTTTCCAATTAATAAAATACCACATTTATTTTATAAAAAAATGATATAAATTAGAAAAAAAAAATCATAAATTTACTCATATTTTATTCTGTATAAAATAATAATAATAGTTAAGAACATATAATTAATGCTAAAAAAATTAATAAGATTATAATAATAGAATTAACAAAATATTACACTATACTTATTAATTATAAACACTATATATTCTTATGGATTTTATCTCACCCTTTTGATTCTGAAAAAACAACCTCAAATAAGAACCCAAAACCTTTCTTGTTTATTTTTTATATGGAATACCATATATATTTGGGTAAAATATCCAAAAAATTAACTAATTATGAGAAATAAGTTCAAAAAATATTTGTGAATTCTACCATTAAAAATAAGTTTGTTCTAACCTTTACCAAAATATTAAATGTTATGTTTGGAGATATAATATCAAGAAATCATCAATGATTACACTCATAATAAATTTAACAAATCAAGAATTGAAATTTGTATCCTTATTTTGAGTTTCCAGGCTACTGTTTAATCTTAATGACATGATTCTATTGATCCATCAATTTAAAATCATGATATTCAATAATCCATTATTTTACATCCATCCATTCATTATGTATAACAACCCCAAATTTCAATTAATCAATTTCTGTTCTCTATGGGTCAATCTTTTCACCTTGTTCTTTAATTTTTTCTTCAAATTATTCTCACCACTTTCAGAAATGATCTACACTCTCATGGAAAGGAACATTTTTTCCAACAATCAGATAAATATATATATGTTTTATTTTCAGATATCTTGAAAGAACCCTCATATTTAGAGAATGTAATTCATAGTGGTCCTTAAAGTTTTACAAGAATCCTTTAACATTATAAACTAATTATACCAAATAATGTTTATATATTGTTTCTTGAAAATTAATCATTTTACCTTACATCAGATTTACTCAATTATTCATCTCTTATATAATTTTAGATTCACTATCACACATCCACATTAATTTATTTTGAGAATATATCTTCTTTTATTCTATGGGAAGTGGTGCAAGATGTATTTTATGGTGAACTATTAGAATATTTTCTACTCTTCCAGTCCTTTTGGATGATTCCCCAAAATTTTATCTCTTTCAGTAGTGATAACAGGAGAATATATGTGTTCATTAATTTTTTCTAAATCAATTCAATTTATATTACTTCCTTTTAGTGAATATATCATCATTACATTGAAAAAAAAATATGAATAAGAATTTGAACCAAAATATCCTTCGAATAAAGTAAAATAATATAATGATATAATAGAGGGGGTTGAATTTAATTCTTCATAGTTGTGAACTGAATACTCTTTCAGATAATGATAATATTTAAATCTTTCTCAACCTATTTCATTCGAAAATTAATATTTCTTATGGTATATTCAATGTCAATACCATATTCTACTTCTTCTAATGGAATTTGGACATGATCCTCTTATGATGTAATAAAATATTGAACTATATAAAAAGTTTCAACTTATTCTAAATGAAGATAGGAATGTGAATAAGTATTATTAACATCATATGTTACTTTTTCATTGATATTTTTCAAGAAATTTGGAATGTTATTAATTAAAATATCTCTATTTAAATGTTCATGAATAGAAATATAGGGTTTAATTTCTCTAGAAATCCATTACTCTTCCAACTTTTGAGAATATATCTCTTATATATATATTTTTTCATTATCCAAATTTTTAATAATATATTATTTTAAATATTTTTCATCAAGATTATCTAACCCAAAATAAGGTTATCCAAAGTATATATCATCTTTATTATTTTTAATTTCATTATCCATTTTCTTCCTAGAATCACCATATCTATCCACCAGTTGGAGAAATTAATCACCTAATATAACTCTTAGTTTTTAGATTTTTTATAATGAACATCAAATTCCACATCTATTTTGTTACTCTTTAATGGCGGTTTTTCAAAATAGGACATTTTTACTATTTTTTCAATATCCTTATTTATAACATATGTTTATACATCCATTGAAAATATATTTTAAATTATTTTTAACAAAATTATTCTCTTTATGTTCATAAAACAATATCATTCATGATATTGTATTTGTATTGATTACATTTTCTATCACCCTCTTAGCATGGGATTTATTATCAATCCCTTTAATCTCTATTATATTTAAAATAAATTTATTTAGGATCTCATAATATAATTATTTTTCTATCTTTGACAATACAGTTATTTTTTGGATGTTAAAATACATGAAATGAGAAATATTAAACTTCCTCATGATCATGAGGAAATCCAAAATATAAATATCCTAAATTTTCATATTTTCCTTAAAAACATTACTTTGAAACAAAAATAATTAAACCCATAAGAAAAAATAAAATATTTTGGGGTAATATAGTTTTTTTATAAACTCTCTCTTTCATATAAAAAATAAAATTTCAACTTTATCCCTAAAACTTTAACAAACTATTATGCTAATTTATGATATAAAAAAGTGTTTCTTCCTCTAGTGGTAAATCCAATAATTAGAAAATTTTATCAAATTCATACTAAACATGTTTTTAAAATAGTTATGGAAACTATTTTCTCACCTTTAGTTTCAAAAAATATTTTAGTTCTATATAAATCATTGATAATGAATGGATAAAACAAATCGCATTTATCCTTATGCAGGGAAAAATTTACAAACATTAAACTTGATAATATAAATTAGTATGAAATTATTAAATGAATATTACTATGATTAATTAATCCTTTTCAAAAAATATTTCTCCTTACATAATATATCAGGATGATGTAATTGAACTAATATAAAATAAATAGGAAAATTGAAATTCAAAATGATATCTGGTAGAAATTCAGAAATAACAGTGTCTAATGAACTTAGGATCCACCATCCTTTATAATGATTCCATAAGAATCCTTAAATATTCATTGATCAATAAATCTAAAATCAATATTTCCTAAATACATCAAATTATAATAAAGAAAATAATCAAAAATATATATTATTAAACAAATGATGTGGAATCAAATGGATTCTATGTTTTGATAAATCAACATGTTTTTCATCTATATAATATTTCTATAAATATATTATATCAAAAAAGTAATTAGAACTTATAGAATTTAAAAGTTATCTACTTCAAAATCTAGTAAAAAACAATGACATAAACTCCCCGTAAAAATGTAGTTAATAAAAAATATTATGAATTTTTTAAAGATATAACTCTTGTAAAAAAAATATTTAAAACATAAAATGAAACCATATACTACAGATATAACACGAGAGAATGGTATGTAAAAACATCATATCTTTTGAGATAATTCTTCAACAGATAAACCTTCTTAGTCCCAGATGTAGTAACAAATTGAAACATTGTTACCTATATTTTCTTAAATTCATGATGATCATAAGAAAGAAGTTCCATATAAATAAATTCAAGTGTTCTTCCCATTTATTGAATTTTATTTATATAAAAATCATTAATCTAGTGTCCTCCTCTCAAAAAAAAACTTATTTTCACAGCACATAAAAATTTGAATGGTAAGTTGATATTCCTATGGTTTTACTACCTAGTCTGAAGTTGTCCTCTTAGACCATAGTTTTCCACAAATAATCAAAAAAAACTTACTACTCATATTTAATATTGTCACCAACTCTTTAAAACTCCCAACCATTGAATTTAACTAAAACATAATTATTATATTATGTGAATGATGCATCCTTTCATTTTCTATTATATCATAAATTGATATATTATCCATCTGTGGGTTATATTTTAATGAAACAAAATTTATTTTCTTTTTCATTCTTTTAAAAAATAAACATATAAATGTGGTATTTTGATGTATCCAACTCCAAATCCAATTTTTTAATCTCATACTTAATGTTTTATTAACCATATTAAATTAATTTATATGAATTAGTATTCTTTAAAAACTCAAAACAGAGTTTACCAACTTTAAATTTTTGTTATCTTAGAAATCACAAAGGATTAAAGTTAGATTTATTTAAAATAATACTGGAGAATTTTGTTGATAGAAATAATGGTCAAGGTTGATAAAAAAGACATGTTTTGGAATATAAATGAGTATTTTGGATGTTTTAACAATAACATTGTTTAAAATAACTTTTTATAATGACCAATGGGTTCATGTATTTCTTGATAGATTGGTTATTATCAAATATGATGACCATTGTAAGTCATTAAAACGAAAAAATATGTATGTGTTGACAGAGTGATGTTTTTTTAAAGGTGGATATGTCTACTAATATTCATGATTTTATGTATGTAGATTTTTGTGCACTAGAGTGTGATCTAGATAAAATGGTTAAGACCACACCGTAGTGGTGGTCATAGTGGGTGTATTAAGAAGGAAGTTCATCCAGCTACACAACAGATCACCCTAAAAATTGTATAAGAGATGTTGGAGAATGGAATATTACATAGTGTATCCCACTATTCATTAGAGGAGAAGTTTTTGGATAACTCCAAATTATTTCCACACCATAGTAACCACTACTACACTGCGAGGCTATCGACCACACCGTGAGGCTATATGAAGAGGTGAAAAAAAGGAAATCATGGGTTCCTATAAAAGAAATATCAACCCTATACATGTGGGATAATCCAAGACCATCTACGGAAACCATTAAGGTCCTCCATCCAAGATGGAACCACAGATTAGGTGATCATGAATGTGAGAAAGCATGTATGCAACATAGAATTGGTGCATGCCTCATGGAAATAGTGTGACAGAAGTGGTTCACTCCATAAGGAGGCATCATGGAAGATTTCAAGACTATACATTTTTACTTATAGATTCTTATTATAGGAACACCATGGATTAAATCATAATGTTATTATAAGGGAACATTTAATGTGGGATGAAGAGTTCATAGGTTATTCTCTATTCAGATTCACCACAACACAAAATTTGTTTTCTATAGGGTTATAGTGAAATTGGAATACATTGGGAGTACATTTAACAATAGATAATGTAATATATAGTCCCCTTAGAGAAACAAATGTCCACTCCAAAGTAATGAATATCACCATGGAGGTTCTAAATTTATTATAGGTAAAGAGTTTCAGGTCTCCATTCTAAAAAAATACCACTCTTAAGTGATGTGTTCATGTCGTAGCAAGTTTGATGTGATATTTTTTTAGAGGAGATCATAACATGAGTTTTGTGGAGTTAATATAGGAGTTACTACATAAAATATATAGGGATATAGTCATCTAAAAATTTTCACACCATAGTTTACTTTCCCACACTGTATTGAAAGCTATGACAGTGAAGATTACTTTGTAGTGGAAGTGTCATTTGCATAGTGCATGAATTTTTTTTCTACTCAGTAGAATTGAATACCAGGCCACAACAAGGTTGTTTCCTATTATCTAGGAGTTTCACAAGAAACTAAAAGAAGGTTGTTATTTCTCTGATTCTAGCTTGTCTGACATGGATTCAAAGGAATATTACATTCCTATTAATTACATAGGACACTTATCTTTATCCTTGGTAATAGGAGATTCAATCCTAACAATTGGTTTAAAATGAAAGATAGGTATTATCTATAATCCTTATAATTTTTTGTTTTATAATACACAGATCTACATAGTGAAAACATTTCCATATTCGATTCTCCTAGAGAAAATATTTTTTTCTAAACATGGGACTGGAAGTAAGAATGTTTTTCAACCATTTAATATATATCTAATTTTTAAGAATGTGATTGTTTTATTAAAAAAAAAGTGATGTTTTTATAGAGATAACATAATGATAAATTAGGTATTTAATTAAGGTTCTTTCATATAGGTGAAGGAGTATCTCAACGAGAACTCAAAATGGCATATATTCATACATGAATTTACAATCCAATCAATTATTACTAGATAATGGAGCTATATTCCAAAATATTATGAAGGTGAAACATTCAACTAATAGTGTGAAAATTATGGAATGTTTGAGGGAGTGACCCATAGGATATAATGATATTTTCCTAAACCTTGTAATTTAGTTTTAAAAGGAATAAGGCTAAACTAGACTAATCATATGTAAGTAGTGATATATATGATGACTTTGGCGCATGTAAAAACATAGATTAATGATTATTGGATGTAGAACAATTAGAGAGATTTAAGTAAATTCTTATTTCCATATTTAATTGATGCATGAAGATAAAAACATATCATGTAGCCTTAAGAATATCTAGTTATATAGAATAATAATATAACCCTCATGTTTGAGAGGTTAATGATCTCTTGGGTACGTGAGTCATTATGGTTCAAGTTTATTAATTGTTAAAGGAATTGAAGATCACGATTCACCATCATTTATTGTAATATCAATCATTGTGACTTTTATAAGTCTCACATGTTGTACTAGAGGGATATTATTAAATTTAGTTTTTTATTACTCTTACAAGTCTTTAAGTGTTAGTGAATATTTTTTTCACAATGAATGATCCTTTCTTTGGAAGAAATAATTTCAAATAAAGGAAAAAATAGTTCATCTAAATCATGGAATTTATTATTGGAGTTTATAGAGATTTGGTAGAGGAAGGAACTGATTTGTTTAGTATACATGGAGCTATCATTTAAATATATCAAATAAAATTACAATTGATCCTTCAGTTGAAGTGAAATTAAAGGAGGATCTCAAGGAAAACATAAATAAAAATAAAAATCATTTCATGAAATTAAAAACATGTATATGTAATTGGAAGTGATTATTAGTGAAAAATAAATTCTAAGTGATATTTTATTTATGGAAAAATAAAAATTAAAAATTAAAAGAAGAATTGACCCCCTAAGTTTTTTTCTCTATCCATTGTAAAATACAAAACCTAATGATATTTCAAATTTTAAATCTCTTATGGATTAGGAGAGAATGAATACATGCATTCTTGAAAACATGGAGGTAGTGGTTTGTGCCATAGGGTTACATTGTGGATGTATTGTTTAATGTCATAAGGTTATAGTTAGAGGAGTCAAGGACCGATCCCTATTTGTAAAATCCCAGGTAAATAAAGGAATATAAATTTTTTATATTTTTTAATATTTGTGAATTAAATATTATTTTACCTTAAAGGGGTTTCTGTGTTTGATGATGTACTTGATACGCAACAATTGGTTTCTTTGAAATCTTATGTTACACAATAATAATATAATATTATTATTTTAAATGGTAGTTAATGCCTAGCCATTGTATAGGAAGGAATGAAAAAAACTAACTAAAATATGATTATACATGTTTGTTAAATGTTTTTACATTTATCCAATAAAATTTAGAGGCTTAAAATGTGAATGAATCTAATTTTATGCATAATTTACATTGAAAGGTAGATTTACCACCTCTGAATGGAGAAACCTCTTTATATATAGTTTCTTTCACTTTTATGTGTTATATTTGACCAAATAAAATTCTTATTTAGAATCGGGATATCAAAATTTACTTTGGGTAAATTTTTGGTATTTTTCTGGTAAAATTCATTTTTTAATGAATAGTGGAAAATATTGTATTTTAATTCAAAACTGCATTTTAATCTAATTTATTTATATGGTTAGATTATATTTTTATAAATTTTTAAAGATTAATTAGATTATATTTTTACCATTTAATATAATTTTTGTCATTAGAATTAATTTCACTTTGTAATTGGACATAAATAAGTGTCAATCTTTTGATAGTTAATATTTATTAAAAAAATGCATTTTGTTTTAACAACAAGAATTAATTTTAAATTAATTTATACCACTTTTATGTTTTGAATTTGGAAAAATCGATTCAATATTTGTCATTAGTAGGTCCAAATTGTGTACATCGGTAACTTTTATTTTTAGACATTAGGAATATTTACATCAGTAAATATTTTATTTAACATGGTTAAAGGGTAAATCTGGTAAATAAGGGTAAAAAAATATTACTATAACAATATAAGATTACCCTAAAAAGTGTAATAATTATATTATATGATACAATTCTGACCATGAGAAACCTTGGGTCAATTTTGGGACCCCATGGGGCCACTTGTGAGTGATAATGACACTTTATATTAATTAACTTAAAGTAAAGACAAAAATGACATAAAAAAATATCTTTTTTGTAAATTAATTTTTACATAGGGTTATATAAGTTATATTTTCAAAAGTAAATATTCTTTGGAAATAAAAAAAATTTCATACATCAGGGTATTTTTTTTATAATTTATACATCAAATAAATAAAATTATTTATGACACAATAATGATATAGTGTTTACCCCATTAATAAATGACTTAAATAAATAATATTATAAATATTAAAATAATATCTAATACCTATCCAATTATTATTGGATGATTTTATTTTTACCATGAGTCATCTTATCCTTGACTTTAATAAGTTTTTGACCTTAAGAAACCAAAAATAATTATATAATAAAATAATATTTTCACACTTTCATAAAAATCCCATCCCCCCTTATAAAAATCCCTCACCTATAACCCATTAACCACACCTCTCAATCCCCTTAGATCATCCAAACTATGCCCAATTAACCTCTCTACATCGCTCTCCTCCTTCTAAAAGACTTAACTTAGGCAGAAGACACTTCAACAAACCCTTTTGGTTAAAAACAAACGGAGTTACCCGATTTAAAGGAAACACATTCTCTTAAGTTCTTTTGTTTTATTTTACTTCTCCGACCCCCTAAAATATTTTTATTCCTTTATCTTATAAAAAAATTAGTATCCTCAATATACTAACATGTTTTTAAGAGAAGGATTCTAACTACACTTACACACACCTCTATCTAATGGGTAAAGAACATACTATTTATGTGGATGGAAAACTAACACCTCACGAAATGATGATTGTTCAATTATATCCTACCACCTCTCATGGTGACCATGTATTTATATATGATATATATTATGTTTATGTTTTCTTTATGATTTTTTATTTTATAGTTATAACATGCCTTTATGGTTTCAATTATGGGTAAAGAGAATAATTTCATTTGAGGAAGTGCAGACTAGTGCCCCCTCAAAGTGATATGACTCATTAATACCATATGTGGAACGTATAAAGGATGGATTTAATGATATTATATATGATATTATACTGGAATTATAATATACCTATCTATCATTATGTATTAATTTTATTAAAATAAGAAATATAAATGAAAGTAGCGTTCATGCGTACGTACAACTTACCGTCGCCATGAACGGTGCATTTCATTTCTTGTCTCCAAATGTTATGTAATATTATAAATACATACATATACTTGATATATATGATATATATGATATCTAAATAATGAATATAATTCTATTGATATTGGATATTTGACCACATTAACAATTTGTAATTATAAGAAGCTCATTTTTGACTCAAGCACCAAATATCGACAAAATGACCATAATTAACTTAAATGATTAAATAATGTTATTACATGGTAATAAGTGATTTAAAAAGAATAAAAAACGTGAAAAAAGGTTCTTAATCATGTAAAAATTAACTTTAGTTCATTATTTAGGTGATTAAAGAACGAACAGGTCAAGTCAGACATGAGGTAAGGGACTTCGTCTCAATCTCCTTTCATTGAGGGATGTTTTGTTTTAATACACAACTCTCTTTTATATGATGTATAAAAAACATTGAATTTTAGTTTCACACAAAGGTAACATTGTTCAATTAATCGGTTAACTAAATAACAAAAAGTAATGTTTCTTTTAATGTAAGCGGTGACAACGACCTTCATCCGCCGCGAGTATTATTTGACCTTTGGATTCCTTAACAAGCCGTAATTTTTTTAGAAGGAAAATAAATACCATATACTCTTTTATGTATTTTGGTATTGAAAATGGTTTTGATAAAGGATTTTTTATGTCAATATATTTAAGCGATATATTGTGATTCAAATGTGGAAATGTTTTCATTCCTTTATATTTGTTTTATTTTTTATGATTTTATAATGGTACTTGGACATTTGATGGGTGGTTACGTGATAAACCAAATGATGAGTGGTGTTGTGATAAACCTGGATGGGTGGTTATGTTATAACCTCCAATGCATTGGGTATGGAAGTCAGCTGTATGGTTCTTCCATTTACTGATATGTGTGGAAGTTGACCGTATGGTTATTCCATTTAAGTATATTTATGTCCCAAGTTACCTTTATATGTTATGTGTTCTTTATATGGATTTTATGGTAATATTTTGGTTACAAAAGGGAAAGTAAGGATATTTTATTCTGTGAATATTATTTACTACTTCATAAAGGTGAAAAGTATTACTTATGATAGAGTATTCATGGATTACTTTTTGTTTTAAAAAAACTAATAGTTTTCCTTGTTTGTGTATCCCTTACTGAGTTTTTTATGCTCATCCCAAGTTTTTGAAATGTTTTTCACAGGACATAAAGTGGAATAGGTTCAAGTATGGGATCAAGGAAAAATCATTCCATTGAAAACATGGAACTAGACATGACTCTTTTTCCAAGAGTTTTTATTTTATGAGAAAAATGGATAGTGAGTAGAAATTTCTAAATGTAATATTCAAGTTGTTATGTTTATGTTATGAACTAATTATCTAAATTTCTAAACATAAAAAATCCTCAATGTGAATTATTAAATTAATTCAATATTATGTAATGTTTAAGTCCTGGTCCTTATAGTTGGTATCAAAGGTCAGTTTAGATAACTTTTTGAGGTAGGGTATTGTTAAATTAATATCTATAAATAAATTTATGATAAGATTGAAGTGATGTAGAATTTAAAGATTACCATGTTGCTTCGCCTATGATATTTCTGTGCTTAGAATGGTTTTCCACAGAGGAAACAAGGAAGCTATGTTGGGATGACATCAGGATGAAGTCAACCTTCCAAATCAGCCACCTAAGATGGTCGGAATCAGAACTGAATAGTTTGTTGCAGTGATCGCACAATTGACTCAGGATATAAATGGTTAATGTATCCATGCATGAAATCAGCCAGATCAACCACAGAGGAAAATTTCAGTAGTGGATAATTTCATGAGGAAGCATCCCCCACCATTCAGAAGATCATCTGACCCTGTGCTAGAAGAAGGGTGGATTAAAGCACTGGAGAAAAATTTTGATGTCATGGGGTGTTCAGAACATAAAAAGGTTAGTCTCTCTGTTTACCATTTTCAAGGTGAAG
The DNA here is from genome assembly GCA_963277665.1 of Viscum album. NCBI lineage: Eukaryota > Viridiplantae > Streptophyta > Magnoliopsida > Santalales > Viscaceae > Viscum > Viscum album. The sequence continues at coordinate 68,900,350 of OY728156.1, read as the reverse complement.
TTGATCAGTGGTGGTCTTTGTTGAAAATATTAGGGATAGTGAGGATATTGATGATCTTTATTGGGATGAATTCAAAGGTATGTTCCTTGAGAAATATTTTCCTAAGGTGGTTCGACTTAGGATAGAAAAATAATTCTTGTAATTGAGGTAGGAGGATGACTCAGTGACTACTTACAAAAGAAAAGTTCTCTCGACTGGCAAGATATACTCCAAATTTTATCTGAGATATAGATAGTAAGATAAATAAATTTTACTTAGGACTGAAGCTATGATATCGAAGAGCATTATCCACTTGTGAGTTCAAAAGTTATGAAATACTTGTTCGATGTGCAGAGAATGTGGAAATGGAGGTTTTCGATGATCCGGTGTTCTTTGAAAAACAACAGAATAAGAGGTCCAGTTGGCAGAAAACGAGAAATAACTCATCAAAGAAGCATGGAGGTAAGAAAATAAAATATCCATCTTGTGATAAGTGTGGTAAAAAGCATCCTAGATAATGTTTATCAATGTCTGGAAAGTGATTCTGGTGTGGTAAGTCTGGTCATATTGCTTGTAACTGTAAGGAAGATGATCAAACAGGCAATGAAAATCTAGAGGTAAGATGATTTAAATGCAATGAAATGGGTCATTATGCAAATGAGTGTCCAACTAAGAACTCAAATAAGGGAAATCATCCAAACTACAAAGAATAAAACGGTGGTGAAATCCTTTAAAACTAATTCAACAGATGTTGGACCATCAAATGAAGTAATATCAAGTACACTTTTTGTTTGTTCAGATTATTCCAACGTGTTGTTTGATTCAGGGTCTACACATTCTTTCATTTCTGAGAAGTTTTCTAGGAAATTGGGAATTCCATATCAAGATATGAATCCTAAACTTATGGTAAAAACACCTGGAGGAAATGTTGAGACAAAAAGAAATTTTAATAACCTTCATATCCTTGTGTGTGGAAAGAATCTACTTGAAAAACTTATTGTTTTGCCTATAGTATAGTTTGATGTTATTTTGGGTATGGATTGGCTTTTTATTTATCATGCTAAGACTGACTGCAGAGCTAAAGAAGTTTCTTTTTAGAAAGATTTTTAGTTTGTGTACAAGAATGAACCCTTACGTTTGAAAATATATTAGGAAGCTGAGAAACTAGTAAAATACGGAAATGAATGTTACCTTGTACATATTATTGAAAATAAGGGAACTGTTCATAATATTGACGTGGCATTGGTAAATGAGTATCTTGAGGTTTTCCTGATGAGTTTCCTAGTATTAGACATGATTGGGAAGTTGAATTTACTGTTGACTTAGTTCCTGATGCTAATCCAATTTCAAAACTCCCTTATCTAATGGATCAAATTGACCTTTTAGAGTTCAAGAATCAATTACAAGAGTTAGTAGAAAAATGTTTCATTCGACCTAGCACATCACCATGTGGTTCTCCTATCTTGTTTGTGAAAAATAAAGATGGTTCAATGAGACTACGCATTGATTATAGAGAATTGAATAATATCACTATTAAGAACAAGTATCATTTTCCTCATATCGATGATTTTTTTAATCAAATCCAGGGAGCTCGGTATTTTTCGAAGATTGACTTGAGGTCAGGGTACCATCAGTTGAATGTAAAGGAAGAAGACAATTTGAAGACTACGTTTCATACTTTATATGGCCATTATGAATTTGTAGTTACGCCTTTTTTTAACCAATTCACCTTCTATATTCATCAATCTTTTGAATATAATTTTTCGTGAGTTCTTGGATAAGTTTGTGGTTGTGTTCATTGATGATATTTGGTTTTATTCTAAAATAAAAGAGTAACATTAAAGTCATTTAAGGGTTTTCTTTCAAATCTTAAAAGAAAATAAAATCTATGGGAAATTCAACATGTGTGAGTTTTGGTTACAAAAAATTTCTTTCCTTGGTCACATTATTTCAAAAAATGGCATAACTATTGATCCTTCTAAAACAAAAGTTGTTGAAGAATAGCCAAGACCCAAAAATATAACCAAGATCTGTAGTTTTCTTGGTTTGGTAGGTTATTACCAGAGGTTTGTTGAGAATTTTTCATGGTTATCTAGTCCAATGAGTAAGTTAACTCGAAAAGGTGTTAAGATTATTTGGACAAAAGAATGTGATGATTGTTTTCAGGAATTGAAAAGAAGATTGGTGAATGCTCCAGTTTTGGCATTGCCTTAAAAAAATGGTGAGTTTTTTATTTATAGTGATGCTTTGTTGAAAGGACTTGGTTGTGTCCTAATACAGAATGATCAAGTAATTGCTTAAGCTTCACATCAGTTGAAACATCATGAGTTAAATTACCCTACACATGATTTTTAATTAGCTACTATTGTTTTTTCTTTAAAAATTCAGAGGCATCATTTGAATGGAGTAAAATGTAAAATATATACTGACCACAAAATTTTGAAGTATATATTCACTCAGAAATAATTAAACATGAGACAAAGGAGATGACTGGAATTAATCAAGGATTATGATTGCACGATCCTTTACCATCCGGGAAAATCAAATAAAGTGGTTGATGATTTGAGTCGAAAAATTAATGATTCATTAACCATGATATGTTTGGAATGAGATAATTTGGTTTTTGATTTGATGAACATTGGCATAGAAGTTGTTAGTGCAAGAAATTATTCTGTTTTATTTTAGGTGTCAGTGAAATCATCTCTATCAGACAGAATAAGTCAAGAAGAGAAGGAAGATATTGAGTTACAGAAAAAGTTAGAGTTGGTTCAGAAGGGTAAGTTTCCTGAATTAAACGTCGATAATGATTGTGTCTTGATATTTGGGAATAGATTATGTGTGCCTTTTGATTCACAATTGAATAATGAGTTGTTATGTGAAGCTCATAGTTCCCCGTTTTCAGTTCATCCTGGCGGTATGAAGATGTATAGAGATATTCATGAGTATTACTAGTGGGATGGAATGAAAGGGGATATTTCTGATTTTACTATGATGTGTTTGACCTTTCATTAGGTCAAAGCAGAGTGGCAGTTACTAAAAGGGATGCTTTAGTCTTTACCGGTGCTAGATTGGAAATGAGAAAATATATCCAGGGACTTCGTTGTGGGATTGTGAAAGGCATCTTGAGGTAATAATGCAATCTGGGTTATTGTTGATCGATTGAATACATCTAATAATTTCCTTCATATTCGAGATACTTTGTCTCTAGGTCAACTTTCTTGATTGTATATTAAAGAGATATTCAGGTTTCATGGTGTTCCCCTCTCCATTATATCTGATCCTGATCTCAAGTTTACTTCTAACTTTTGGAAAGGCCTTCAGAAGTCGTTGGGTACTGAATTAAATTTTAGTACAGATTTTCATCTGCAATCAGATGGGTAGTCATAACGAACAATTCAGACCTTGGAATATATGTTATGTGCTTGCTCACTGGATTACCAGGGAATTCGGGACCAACATATTTCTTTGGTTTAATTTTCTTATAATAACAACTTTCATTCCAGTATATAGATGGCTCCATTTGAGGCATTATATGGGAAGCAGTGTCAAACTCTAGCTTTTTGGGTTGAAGTATGTGAAAGGAATCTAATGGGACCAGAATTGGTAGAAGAGATGGCAGAGAAAGTACAGCTGATTCATAAGCAAATGAGAACAGCTCAGAGCAGGCAGAAAAGTTATGCGAATAATTGGAGGAAGGATCTTTATTTTGAGGTAGGTGATCATGTCTTTCTCAAATTTTCTCCATGGAAGAGTGTGATGTATTTTGATAATAAGGGAAAGTTGAGTCTGAGGTTCATTGGACCTTATGAAATCCTGTAGAAAGATGGATCAGTTGCGTACAAAGTGGCTTTACCTCTATGTTTATCCAAAGTACAAAATGTTTTTCATGTTTCAATATTGATAAAGTATATGCCAGATCCATCTCATGTTTTGAGCCCAGAGATAGTTCAGTTGGAAGAGAATATCTCTTATGAGGAACATCCAGTCAAATTTCTTGATCAAATAGAGCTAGTATTGTTGAATAAGGTAATTCATCAGGTAATGGTTTTGTCAAAAAAAAAAATATTTTCGAAGAGGCAACGTGAGAATCTGAAAATGCTATGAGGGATAAATACCCCCATTTATTTGATAAGTGAATAAAAATTGCAAGGATGTAATTTCCAAAAGGGGGGAAGGATTTAAAATCCCATGTAAATAAAGAAATATGAAATTTTTATATTTATTAATATTTCTGAATTAAATATTAATTTTACCTAAAAGGGGTTGCTATGTTCGATGGCGTACCCGATACACAACTATGGGTTTCTTTGAAATCTTCCATTGTACAATAATAATATAATATTGTTATTTTAAATGGTAGTTAATGGATAGATAATGTATTGGAGAGAATGAACAGAACTAACTACAATATTATTGTAAATTTTTGTTAAATGTTTTTACATTTATTCAATAAAAGTTAGAGGCTTAAAATGTGAATGAATCTAATTTTAAGCATAATTTACTTTAAAAGGTTGATTTAACTTAATTTGATGGAGAACCCTATTTAAATCTAGTTTTGGTCAATTTTATATTATATATTTGATCAAATGAAATTTTTCTTTAGAATCGGGATATCAAAATTTACTTCGGGTAAATTTTTGGTATTTTTCTGATAAAATTCATTTTTAATGAATAGTGGAAAATACTGTATTTTAATTCAAAACTACCTATTAATCTAATTTATTTATATGGTAAGATTATCTTTTTAATTGCTTTTAATGTTTAATTTGATTATATTTTTACTATTTAATAGAATTTTGGTCATTGGAATTTATTTTTACTTTGAAATTGTAAATAAACAAGTGTTAATCTTTTGATAGTTAATATTTCTTAAAAACACGCTTCTTGTTTTAACATCAGGAATTAATTTTAAAGTAATTTCTGCCACTTCTGTGTTCTGAATTTGGAATAATGGATTCCATATTTGGAATCAGGATGTCCAAATTGTTTAAATATGTAACTTTTATTTTTAGACATTATGAATATTTACATGAGCAAATATTTTATTTACCATGGTTAAAGGGTAAATCTGGTAAATAAGGGTAAAAAAATATTACTATAATAATATAAAATTACCCTAACATGTGTTCTAATCTTATTTATTGATACACTTCCGACCTTGATCATCCTTGGGTCGATTTTGTGACCCCATGGGGCCACTTGAGAGTGATAATGACACTTTATTTTACTTAACTTAATGTAAAGATAAAAATGACATAAACAAATATCTTTTAGTAAATTAATTATTAAGTAGTCTTATATAAGTTATATTTTCAACTATAAATATTATTTGGAAATCTAAAAAGATTTTCTATATCATTTTATTTTTTTAGAATTTTTAGACATTAAATAAAAAAAATTATTTATGACACAATAATGATATGGTGCTTTCCTCATTAATAAATGATTTGAATAACTAAGATTATAAAGATTAAAATAATATCCAATACCTTTCCAATTCTTATTGGATGATTTTATTACGACCATGAGTCATCGTATCTTCGACTTTAATAAGTTGTGGACCTTTATAAACCTAAAATCATTATATAATAAAATAATATTTTCACACTTTCTTAAAGAGCCCCTCCCCCCTTATAAAAATCCCTCACCTCAAACCCATTCATCACATCTCTCAAGCCCATTTTCTCGTCCAAAATCTACCCAATAAATTTCCCTAAATCCCTAAAATCCTTCTAGAATCCTTAACTTAGGTAAAATGAACTTCAACAAAACCTTTTGGTTCAAACCAAAGAGAATTACCTGATTTAAAGGTAACTTATTCTTTTAAGTTCATTTGTTTTATTTTACTTCTCTAACCCCACTAAACTCTTTTTATTATTTTCTTTTATAAAAAAAAAATATAATAAATATACTAGGATGTTTTTATGAGAAGGATTAGAACTACACTTACACACACCTCCATCTAATGGTTAAAGAACATACTGTTTCTATGGGTGGAAAACTAACGCCTCACGAAACGATGATTGTTCAATTATATCCTACCGCCTCTCATGGTGGCCATTATGATGACACTTTATTTATATATGATATATATTATGTTTATGTTTTCTTTATGAATCTGTATTTTTCATTTATATCATGCCTTTATGGTTTCCATTTTGGGTAAACACGATAATTTAATTTGAGGAAGTGCGGACTACCGCCCCCTCAAAGTGATATGACTTGTTAATTCCATATGTGGAAATTATAAATGATGGATTTAATGATATTATACATTATATTATACTGGAATTATAATATAATTATTTATCATTATGTTTTAATTCCATTAAAATAATAAATATAAATGAAAGTAGCATTCATGCGTACGTACGACTTACTTTCTCCATGAACGGTGCATTTAATTTATTATCTCCAAATGTTATGTACTATTATAAATACAATCATATAATAGATATATATGATATATATGATATCTAAATCATGAATATAATTCTGGAGATTAAGTATCTTTGACCACATGAACAATTAGTAATTATTAGAAGTTCATTTTTGACTCAAGTACCAAATATCGACAGAATAACCATTATTAACTTAAATGATTAAATAATGTTATAACATCATAATAAATTATTTAAAATAAATTATAAACTTGAAAAAAAGTTCTTATGTAAGTATAAATTAACTTTAGTTTATTATTCAAGATCTTAAAGAATGATTGGGTCAAGTCAGACACGAGGTAAGGGACTTCGCCTCAATATCCTTTCATTGGGGCATATTTTGTTTTAATACATGACTTTATTTTATACGTTGTATTAACACCTTTGACTTTTCATTTCATTCAAATATAATATTTTTCTACGAATCATTTTACTAAATGAAAAAATAATGTTTCTTTTAACATAAGCGGGGACAACTACCTTCAGCCGATGCGAGTATTCTTTGATCTTTGGCTTCCTTAATAAGCCGTAATTTTTTTAAAAGTAAAATAAATACCATATAGTCTTTAATGTATTTTAGTAATGAAAATAGTTTTGATAAATTATTTTTTATATCAATAGATTTAAGCGATATATTGTGATTGAAAGGTGGAAATGTTTTCATTCATTTATATTTGTTGTATGTGTTATGATTTTATAATGGTATGTGGACATTTGAAAGGTGGTTACGTGATAAACCAAATAACGTGTGGTGATGTGATAAACCAGGATGGGTGGTTATGTTATAACCTCCCATGCATTGGGTATGGAAGTTGACCATATGGCTATTCCATTTAGTGATATGTGTGGAAGTCGACCGTATAGTTATTCCATTAAAGTATGTTTATGTCTGAAGTTACCTTTATATGTTATGTGTTCTTTATATGGGTTTTATGGTAATATATTGGTTACAAAAGGGTATGAAATGATATTATATTCAGTGAAGAGTATTTACTACCTCATAAAGGTGAAAAGTATTACTTATGATAAATTATTCATGGTTTACTTGTTGTTTTAAAAAAACTAACAATATTCCTTCTTTGTGTGTCCCTTACTGATATTTTCATGATTATCCTATGTTTTTGAAATGTTTTTCACATGACATAAAGTGGAATAGGGTCAAGGATGGGATCAAGAAAAATTCATTCTATCTAAAACAAGTAATTAGACATGAATCTTTTTTCCAAGAGTTTTTATTTTATGAGAAAAATGGATACTGAGTAGAAGTGTCTACATGAAATATTCAAGTTGCTCTGTTTATGTTATGACCTAATTATCTAAAGCTCTAAACTTGAAAAGATCCTCAATGTGAATTATTATCTAAATTCAAGATTATGTAATGTTTAAGGCTGTGTCCTTATACTATTACTTAGAATAAGATAGATGAGGTCAAAATGTGTCTTATATGTCATAGAAATTATATAGGAACTTCTGATGTGGCTTTAGGAGTTCATAGGTTATGCCTTAGTGGAGTGGACCATGACACCTAGCGGTTTTTAGAGTGTGTTATAGTTATAAATTTTTGTTGTTGTGTCCACTCTATACCATATAAAAATACACTATAGTACCCATAGAGAAGAATATGTCCACACCATAGTTATGACTTGCATTATGGAGGGTCTAAATCCCGAAAAATTAATGATTTCAAAGATCTATATTCCTAAAGGATACAAAAAAGTGATTTTTCTATGATATACCCAGTTTAGTGTGAGAAGATATTGGAGGGGATAATTTCTAGAATCATGGATAGCTAATGAAGTTATTTTTCTTGAGATATGTGTATCTGATCAACTATGGTTTTCCACAATACAATGTAATTTTCCAAGTTGAAGTGAAAACTGTGATGTTGAATACTACACCATGGTATAATTGACACATAGAAGTGAATTAAAAGGGTTTTTCTATGCTGTAGAAGATAAGAACATACTATATTTAGGTAGTTTTTATTAAGTTGTAAGTTTCACCAAAATAAATAAATATAGTTCTTACATTGAACCCAAGGTGTCGAAAACATATTCAAAGGAAAATTATGATCAGATTAATTACATGGGACACTTTGTATAATTCTAGGAAAGAGGGGATTAAATTATATAAATTTGATTGAATGTATAGAGAGGAATTATATATAAATTTTCAATTTTCAATTTTAGAATATAGATCACTAAAAAAGGAATATATTTATATATTCGATTCTTAATGAGCAAGGAATGTTTGGTCATATTGAGGGCATGTATTCCAGATGATTTGGAATAAATTGATGATACTTATAAATATTAAGAAGGATATTTTTATATTGAAATCAGTGAGAAGATTTTATATAGATTATATAAAGTATAAGAAGGTGTTGTGTTAATCTATTTTCATAGAGGCGAATGAACATTCTAATGGGAAATAAAAAAGTCATATATTCATACCTAAAAAAATGCAAGAAACTATTTCTCGATAAGGGACCAACATCTGAATAAATTATGAATGTGATCCATTCAATTAAAAATGATCTAATAAATGAATGTCCAATTATGTGACCCTTGTAAATCTATGATCTATCCCAAAACATTGTAAGATAGTGAGCTTGCACATTTGAGTGACCCAACCCAATCCTTTTTATGAAGTGAGATTCATAGTGATTTTAGTGCGCATAAAAATTTAGATTCATGATCATTATATATATAACGGCCCGTAATTTACATAAATTGTTATTACTTAAAAATTTAAGCGTAATTATTACATCATGTAACAAAACCATGATAGGACTGTATAGGTATAGTGTCTTTAGAAACTGGGAAACATAAACAACTGGTTCATAAATCATTTACATTATCTCCCATTTATTTCATCATATCTAGAGTCCCTTTTGGAATATCATACTTAATACCTTTCTTCATAACTTGGGGAAAAGAAAACCTACAAAAGGGTGAGCTCAAATTCTCAGTAAGGGTAAAAAAAGGAAATATCAATCATATCATATTCATAAGAACATAACATTTTAAAAATCTTATCCTACAAAAGAAATCATAATATCATGACATGGGATAAATCATAGTAGTGAAATGTAATCCCAATATTCATAACATAAGACATGAAACTTTGTGTCATACACACATAATCATAGAAAATAATTTCATATTAGTCAAGACTCATTGTCAAGACCATCATAGAGGAAAAAGTCCATTACTGAATCGATTTCACTTCTCGTTCCAGTGTTGTATCACTGAACCAGATTAACTTGACTTTCCAGCCATGTCTATCTCATGAGATATAAATCTATACCCAATGAATTGTAGGGGGATATAGGTCCCAACCATATAATAATGATACAATTCTTATGTGTTCCACAAAATCATAAATCATACATCATAGCATAACCCATGTAATAAAAATGGGATTCTTAAACATCATGCCATCATAAAATAATCCATATAAGATAAAAAGACATCATAAAAATAATTCCATAATAACATAATCAAATAAATTTAATTATAGGGATATAAACATAACCCTATATTATCTTATATGGAAAATAATTTTGATAAAACACATGAACTCCATTCTTGAGGAAAATATCCTTTCAACTTCAAAAACCTTTTTCCTTTCTCAATATGTCATACAATTTTAAACTAAAAAAAGTAAATTGAAAATAAAATTGAATTTTTTTTAAAGTAATATTCTTGGAAATAATTTTCTATGAAATCATAAAAACACATTCATGCCGTATAAGTAAAAAAACATTCTTCTCGTACTTTGGCCGGAAAAGTCAAAAATTATCTCGTACTAAAAACGGAAAAATATTACTTTCATATCTTTTACTAAAAATTAAACAATAGGTAAAATTGGATTTAACCAATTTTAAGAGGATAGAAATAATATTACATATTTAGGAAACATGGATGGGGATGATAAATAGGCCCCAGTAAATTCTGAAGTATAAACAATATCGGATAAAATTGAGATTGTGATATTTTCTCTTACCTTAGGTCCGATATGATCTGTACGTATCCAAACCACCTGTATAATTATTTAAATAATGCTATTGACTTATTCCAGAATCATATACATTGTTACGATATCATATATTGTCATATTCTTATCTCTTTATTAGTAATATTTAATTGCTACTTGTTATTCGGTTGTTCGTTGCTTTATGTTCTTATGCGTGTTTTTTCAAATAAATTCTTATTCACCTTTTTAGGTTATAGCTACATAATTAATAGAATGGTATTAGTATAATATATATCATATTTATTCATTAAATTCTTTTATATAATCATGATTTAATGAAGATCATGTAGAAAGAATAACATCGCATCGTGGAGACGGTAAGCCGTACGTACGCACGAGCGACGATATCATTCCCATAATTATTGAATGGTATTGGAGTGGATGATAGAATATTCCATAATTAGTATCATGTTATAATAATCATATATATCTATTATTTACACCATTATACCCATCCATGCAAGGTGGTGGTGGAAAACAGATTACACCACGGCGTGCAGATGATATTTTTTACGTACACATGCGCGATGATTTCGTTTTACGTAGGATGGATAGAAGGTGAAATATGGTTGTTTAATATTTATAATAACATATCATTATATGAGTGATACTAATGTTATTACTTTTTTAATGAAAAATAATAATGAAGAGGATGTAGAAGAAGAAATAAGTTTAAAAGAATCAGTAAAGGATATTACCTCTTCTTCGACACGCCTCTTCTAAACCTCCTCTTAGGGCCCTAAAGTTAGTCTTTGAATAAGACCAAGACCTCTAGTATGTTTCCATGGAAGGGTAGAAGAGAAATTGGTATGGTTTGTCTGATCTTGAAGGCTAAAAATGGTGTGAGAAATAGAGGGAGTAGGTGCCCTTTTATAAGGGAGGAGAGGGACACCTTTGGATATATAAGAAATATTAATTTATAATAAATTTAAAACCCACATAAAAACGTCCAAAAATGACTCAAATACTAAGATAGAGATATAAGGTTGTAATCTCATCAACCAATAAAATTTAGACATGTTGGTAATTTATTTTAAACCTTATCAACTTGATTTATCCTTATTTAATCTATTTAACTTTATTTCTAGTAATAATATTCTAAATTTAAAATTGTTATATATAGTTACTTATGTGTTCTTAATTGTATATAATTGAATTATTTATGATATTTTAGAACATATAAATTTATAATATATAATTTTAATCAATTTTTGTGATTTTCAAACAATTTTCTAAAATGTTATTTGTATAAATTAACAATAGTGTCAATTTTGACACTATTCATTTATTTGAATTAAAATAAAATCTACACAGAGGATATATTCAAAAAAAATATTTAATAGATTCCTAAAATTTCATATTCACCTATAAATTTTTTGGATAACATTAATTGGTTCATATAATATTTATTTTAATATTTTGAAAACCATTTATTTGATATTTCAATCAATAAAATAATTTCTACATCAGTATTGTGTCATCATTAATGATAATTATTTAATCCATAAAAATTATAAATAAATTCTCATGTTGTAGATAATTTTATTATATTTTTGGAGACAATTTATATTCTATGTTTTATGAGGTTTATCACTGAATTAAAATTATTATACTTATAAGATATAAGAGAGTGACATGTTGTCACTTTCTTTGGTTTTAATAATAATTATATCATTTTCAGGGTCAAATGTCCATGAAATGAATCTATTCCGACCATTAAGTGATATGGGTCGACTTTCATTCATCCAATATAAATTTTTCAGGTGTTAGAGTAATTTTATAATCTTATTTTTACCCTTAATTACCCGATTTTCCTTTAACTGTAGTAAATTAAATTTACCGTAGTTATTATTCATAATGTCTAAAAATAAAAAGTACCTATTAACATAATTTGGACCTAATTATTCCAAATATGGAATCCAATTTTCCAAATTATAAACACATAAGTTGTATTATTTAATAAAATATTAATCTCAGTGTTGAGAAAATGGGTTTTTAAAGTTAAAACATTACAAAAGATTAAAATGTTTTTACCTATGAATTCAATGTAAAATTAATGGAAATGACATAAATTATATTAAATGGTAAAAATATATTCTATTTATAAGTTAAAACCATTAAATTTTATTATTTAACCATATAAATTATCTTGATGAAAAAATTTGAATTTATGAAAAATTTAGCATATTTTTACTATTCATCAAAATATTAAAGTTATCAGAAAAGTATAAAAAATTTATCCAATGTAAATTTTAAATCGTAATTCAAAAGAATAAGTTTATTTTGTAAAATTGAACTTATAAAAATGTAAAAATTTATATTTAAAATGGGTGCGCCATCAAAAGGTGGTAAAACCGCATTTTTGAAAAAAATACTTCTTTTATCGAAAATTGATTTTGTTTTCATATCTCATTCTATAAAATGTGTAAGATGAATTATAAAGTTATAAAATTAAAAATTTGGTTAATACTATTCATAATGGCTAGTTCATAATATTATAATAATATATCATTGTTTAGTGGAACTCGGTATTACGTACAATGCAAGCTATCAAGGAAGGTTTCTCTTGCGTGAAACACAAGCCAAGATAATGTTGTTTGTAGTGAAATATTATTTTGGTGTTGTGTATAACATAAGACATAAAAATATATATATAAATATTTCTCATAAAATCACATTCTGTTACATTCTACACCCCGTAAACTGAATTTATCCCTCGAAATTCATCACTTCGTAACAAACAGATTATGATACCTCTCCCTCATCATATCCTCATGTTCCCATGTAGTTTATTCTAATTGGAGGTTCCTCCATAAAACTTTTACCAAGTGAGTGATCTTGTTTTTTTAGAACTTTTTCGATAGGATCTAGAATCTCTATCGGTTTTTCTTCATAAGAAAGATCTAGATCCAGTGGTACAACTTCTGAGCTTAGTACATGTGAAGGATCATGTATGTACTTTATGAGAAGAGATACGTATAACACATCATGAACTTGAGTGAGATTTGGTGGAAGTGCCAATCGGTAAGCTAACTTCCCAACACGATCCAGTATTTCGAAAAGACCGATATACCTAGGGCTTAGTGTAAAGACCGGTAAAATTCAAGGAAATTTTTTTCTTAATTTTCTTTGGAATTTTTCATGAACACAGTTTCTGACGGAACCTGATTCTGAGGCCCAGTGTGCCCGGAATCATTTTCCAAAGTTTATCTCGGGTACGTTCAGTGAACGAATGAGCGAGTTTTTCTAACTTTTAAACCGGTGCTCAGAATCGAATTCTGAGGGAACCAATATAATCGCAGCGCCGATGATTGCTTAGAAACACCTTTTTTGGAGTTGCGTTTTCTTGGGTGTGGTTTTTAATTTTTGGGGTTAAGTTATGAAATAAAATAAAGTGGTGCGACAATTTATTTTATTTTACTTAAAGCGGCTTAACCTAAGTTAAGAAGATAAAGTGGGACCCACAATATCCTAACCACTTGGTAGGATATTTGTGAGGTGGGGCCCACACGAGCCCCACTGTTTCTTTCCTTCTAAGTAATGCACCCCCCCCCCATTTTAATGAAGTCAACCATGCGTTTATTCTGGTTAAGAAACGCCTCATTAATTTGGGTGGTTTAATCATTATAATTAATTCTTTGAATTAATTGTTCGTTTCGTTTCTTTTCAAATTCAAATGTTGGCATGTGCGTTAATAAAATAAGATGACTCTTATTTTATTTTTTGGTTGTAATTCTGGTTGTGGGAGCCTTTGGGAGAAAAAGAGAAGCCTTGCGGAACTTCTTCGTTCTTCAATGAAGAACGCGAAGAACGCACTGCCGCCGACGAAGAACGCCGACCTCCGATGGCGGACGACGATGAGAGATGCATTCCTCGGAGATCACCTAACGCCAATGACGTTCCTTCCATGATGCTTTCTTCCACGGCGATCCTCTTCTTCCACGACGGTTAATTCCACGACGAACTGTCGTTCGACGACAACGTTGAGGTAGGGGTTATGTGTTTTATTTTGTGAAATCTTCCGTCATCTAACCCCGTTCTTTTGGACCACTTGATATCGTTTAGCGAGAGGGGGCCAGACCGCACAAACACGGCCGACCCTCCTCCTTTATTATTATGTTTTGTTGCGGTTCGAGAGAAAGTAATGCGGTGCCATTGCACCGTGCGGGAACGAGCGGCAAGGAATGTGCGGCGCCGTCGCGCCCCACATCTGAGAATTGAACCAAGCTGCGGCGTCGTTGCGCCGCGCCGGAAAGAAACCGAAGACACCACTGCCGGAGTGGGGCTGCGGCGGAGCAGCCGAACCGGTGGCCGGAATCGGGCCGCCGACGTCGGAGCAGGGGGACCAGCCTTGCCGGTCCCGTGGTGGCAGAAGACGGCCGGCCGGAGCGGGCCGACCGGACCGTGGAAGAACCGGGGGTTCGAAACCGCCGGCTGGCCAGACGTGAGCGACCCCATTAAGGGGCCGCGGTTTCTTCACGCAAGGGAAGCACCCCCCACATCCGAATGGCTCGGCCGTTCGGCTAAGTTCCTGGCCAGCGCGCCGCGCGCCGGGCCGGCTGCCCTGGCCGGTCCGCCAGACCGAGCCGCCAGGCCGCGCCGCGCCAGCCGGGCCGGGCCGCGCCCAGGTCGGGCCGGGCCACGCCAGCCGGGCCGGGCCGTGCCCAAGTGGGCCGGACCCGGACCCAGTTCGGGTCGACCCGGTTCGAACCGACCCTGGGGGTATCGGGCCGGGTCGGACCGGGCCCGAACACCTTAATACCGAATCTCTTTCGGTCCATTGCCCATAACTTGGGCTGCAGACCTCCGATCGACGCACTGTCAGCTGCGTAGCGATCCTTGGATCGAGACGGTTGTTTTGGTATATTGCACTCAAGGTTTCGGAGTACTTTGTGTCCAGCAAGGTTGGTTCGTACATGAAACCAGCCGGGCCCTCGGAGCGGAAACGCTTATAACTTGAGTTCCGGACGTTCGATTGACGTGTCGTCGACTTTGATGGATTCCTCTTAGTGAGACAGACCTTTTGGATTAATTTGCTCGAGGTTTTGATGCAGGTGGAGTACGGTCGGGTTAGTTTTGACTTAAAAACCAACCGGGCCCCTGGAACGAAAAAGCCAATAACTCTCAGACCGGGCGTCCGATCGACGCGCCGTCTATCACGTTGAGTTCCTGTTGACGATATGAAACTTTTGGATACATCAACTCTGGACTATGTGTTAGTTGATGTATCAGCCCTTCAGATTGGGGAGCAGACCATTCGAAAATGAGCTTGCTGTGTGCGGAAACCCTAGAGCTGGCTGCGACTGCGACGACGATAAAGACTGTGCAAAAATCCTCTGTGGATTCGACAGTGACGACTACAGCACTCAGCGATCCTACGTGGATCAGTGCTACCGATCCTGTGTGGGTCAGATCCTGTGTGGGTTAGCACTCAGCAGTCCTGTGTGGGCCAGTGCTTACAGATCTTGTGTGGGTCCGATCCTGTGTGGGTCATTGCGGGGGTTAGTTACCTATCAATCCTGTGTGGGTCAGATCCTTTGTCGATCATTGCGGGGGTTAGTACCTATCGATCCTTTGTGGGTACGACGGCTTAGATGAATCAGTGGCTATATCTGATCATCTCTATCATCACACGAAGAAGTATACCTGTGTGAGCTGAATCTTGACTTGATATCCTGTGTGGATTACATTATGCTTTCCTGTGTGGATTGGGTTGTGATTTCCTATGTGGAACGGGTTACGTTTTCATGTGTGGACTGGGTTGTACTTGAGCTCAGATGTTGGAGCTGAACTGGAATTGATGACTTAGGTATATGTATGGGCATATACCTAAGCAGTGTCGGATGTTACTTCGTGATTGTATCTTTCCTTTGTGGTTTATCCTTTGTGGATTCTGGGAGACCTTCAGGGGTCTCGGGGTCCCAACTGAGTAGCTTATACTCACCCTTTCACGGGCTATGCCCGCACTACATTATGTTGGTTTCAAACGACGGATAGCGCTGATCATGGTTGAGGATTGCGGAGCAGGACGGTACCTAGAGGTGGACCACTGGGCGGGACGTACTCGGAGCGGACGGCTGGACCCGAAGAGTTGTGGAGGATATCTGTACTCACCCTTCAGGTGGGACTTCCAGTGGACGGCTCGACGTTGCGGCTTTACTTTCAGTTGTTGTTTTCCTTTTCCAGTTGTACTTTACTTTCGGTTGGGGTTTGTATTCTGGCCCCCTTACTTTTCCGAACTTACTATTGTACCCAGTTTTTACTTAGTGTTTACTTCTACTGCTTGCTTGATCTGTGGTGTTTGTTTACTTTACAAAGGCAATGCCTTCCCTTTTTATCGGGAATTACACCTTGGTGCTAGTCACCATCCCCTGGCCTACAGAAGGTGGGCTTGGGGTAGTCACGGCACAGACCCCGAGGACGGGTCATGAAAAATTGGTATCAGAGGAGTTCGATTCTACTGCAGAACTTTGGACTTTGATCTTTTTCTATGTGAAGCAATAGTGTTAAGAGTATTGGGTGTGGTTATCAGTCCAGGGAGTCTAGTGTTGGTGCGGCGGCCGACGTATCCATACACCAGGACCCTGACTTCTGATTTCTGACTTAATGAATGAAAACATTGATTGCATGTGTGTTTCAAGTTTTCTTTGTGATTACTTTGTGTCAGCTCACCAGGTATACTGTTCTGACCGTGGCGCACCTGTCTCTTTTCAGGATGGCCCCACGACGGCAGTCAGCTAGGGTTCCGAGAGTTATGTGTGACGACAGCCCACCAAGCGACGAGGCCTCGGTACAGGGACCTTTGACAGCAAATGCACCGACGGTACCTCTACCCGCCGAGCCACCGATGCTACCAGCCCCAGCCACTGACGATGCACGTCGCCTTAGTGCACTGCACGAGTTTCAGCACCAACGACCGCCCAGGTTCCACGGGGAGATGGACCCCCAGGAAGCCGAGGATTGGCTGTAGGTAGTTGTTCGGGTTTTCAGGTTAGTGAGGACACCGACAAACCTCATGGTGATCCTCACAGCAAGCCTACTGCACGCGGAAGTAGGCCGATGGTGGAGCTTGATACTCCAGGTGCACGATGAGGCATCTCTTCTCTGGACGGACTCTGAGAGCCTCTTCTGCTCAGAGTTCATCCCAGCCACCCTCCGTGCGGTGCACATCCAGGAGCTTCTACAACTACGGCATGTCAGCTTGATGGTCGCCAAGTACTCGGCGAGATTTTCTGATCTCTCGCACTACTCGACGGACATGGTACGAGACCCATTCTTCTGGGCCCGGACCTTTGAGCAGGGATTGAGGCAGGAGATCAGGGCATCATTGATCTCCCTCAGCATTCCGAATCAGGCAGGAGTACTGGAGCGAGCCCTTCTGATCGAGATCTTCCTTGCTAAGCCTTTATCAACAGTGAGACCTACCGCGGGGCGGTACGTAGCAGAGTCTTCTGCAGCAGGCAGTCGACGGATGACTCATGGGTCCAGGCAGACCATACCCTCAGGCAGATGACCTCAGGACACCGGTTCAGCAGTGCGGGGCACACAGCGCGGAGCCAGTCTTTCGAGAGGTAGGCAGTTCTACGCATGCGGCGGGAAGAGCCACATGGCTCTTGACTTCCCGACCAGTCGTGCCGATGAGCAGCAGAAGGTTGAGGGGCCACCCAGGCAGAGACAGACGGTCGACCGTGGCGGTCCGCAGGGAGAAGGCGGACGAGGCAGAGGAGCTGGCTGAGTAGCAGGTGGTAGGCGATGCTTTGAGGCTCTACCACCACCACCACCAGGAGGTCCACCCCGACCACAAAGAGCTGGCAGGCAGAGACAGGCACAGCTCCAGGCAGTGGAGGCCTACAACCACGGCGCGCCCGAGATGATTCTAGGTACTATTTGTGTCTATTCCACCCTTTCTGCAGTTCTTATAGACACAGGATCGATTCATTCTTTCATAGACGCTGCCCTTATTCGGAGCTCAGAGATTCCGACAGAGTCGTTGTCTCGATCCTTACGGCTAGAGACTCCTATGGGAGCAGACTCGATGATTACGCCCCGGTTCCGGCAGTGTGAGCTTACTCTAGGAGGCGAGAGCTTCGGCTGGGATCTTCTTGTAGCGGCATCGAGGCCTTACGACGTCATCTTGGGCATGGATTGGTTATCTATAGTCTATGCTCAGATCGACTGTATTAGGCGCCAGGTGTGATGTGTACGCACTGACGGGAGCAGGTTCACCTTCACCGGTGAGAAGGGAGCCTTCGTAGCACAGGATGGACTCCCGCAGAGGAGAGTACAACCCATCACTCATCAGTTGGCTAGCTCCATCCTAGGAGCAGTTGACGTGTGGAGTCTTAGTTTTCCTGCAGTGGTGGATCAGTATGCGGACATTTTTCCCGACGACGTTCCAGGACTACCTCCTCACAGAGAGGTAGACTTTTATATTGATCTGTACCTTGGGACAGCCCCGATATCCACCCCAGCATATCGGATGGCTCTCGCCGAGCTTCGAGAGCTACGGGTACAGTTGGAGGACTTGCAGGGAAAGGGTTTCATCTGACCGAGTGTTTCGCCCTGGGCTTCCCTGATATTGTTCGCCAAGAAGGCGGATGGGAGCTTGAGACTTTGTGTCGACTATCGTCACCTGAACCAGGTGACAGTGAGGAACAAGTATCCGCTACCGAGGATTTATGACCTCTTCAACCAGCTCAAGGGAGCACAATGGTTTTTAAAGATAGACCTCAGATCAGGCTATCATCAGCTCAGAGTTTGGGACGAGGACGTGCAGAAGACGGCCTTCAGATGTCGGTATGGCCACTATTGGTTCTTGGTTATGCCATTTGGCGTAACCAATGCTCCAGCAGTGTTCATGGGCCTCATGAACAGGATCTTCCAGCCATACCTCGATCTATTTTTCGTGGTCTTCATCGACGACATTTTGATTTACTCGACGACTGTGGAGGAGAACGCCTACCACTTGTGGGTTGTACTTGAAAAACTCCGAGAGCACCGGATTTATGGCAAGATCTCTAAGTGTCAGTTCTGGATACGTGAGGTCCACCTCTTGGGACACGTCATCTATGAGGCAGGAGTTGCGGTGGATCCTGTGAAGATCGAGGCTGTGCTAGCTTGGGAGCCACCCAGGAGCGTGTCGGAGGTGCAGAGTTTCTTGGGACTAGCTGGATACTATCAGAGATTTGTTCCAGAATTCTCCAGAGTTTCGGCACCACTCTCAGCTTTGAAAAAGAATGTTAAACCCTTTGTGTGGTCAGAAAGATGTCAGAAGAGCTTCTAGGAGCTGAGATAGAGATTGACCAGCGCTCCTATCTTGAGGTTGCCGGAGGAGGGAGTAGGGTATGTAGTTTATTGTGATGCATCAAGGACCGGACTTGGATGTGTCCTGATGCAGGAGTGGGTCGTGATTGCCTATGGATTACATCAGTTGAGGAAGTATGAGCAGAACTATACTACCCATGACCTGGAATTAGAAGCAGTGGTCTTCGCTCTGAAGATGTGGTGACACTATCTGATGGGGAAGCACTTTACAGTCTATTCTGACCATCAGAGTCTCAAGTACATCTTCTATCAGAAGGACCTGAACCTGAGATAGCGGCGATGGCTAAAGTTCCTCCCGGACTATGACTTTGAGATAGTCTATACTCCTGGGAAGGGGAACGTGGTAGCTGATGCTCTCAGCAGGAAGACGGGCATTCAGCTACTTGGGGAGGCGACAGAGCAGCTAGCCGCTTTGCAGATATCCTTTGTCGATAGATATGGAGCAGCCTTCCTTCAGTCACTCACAGTCACTCCTCCACTACTGGAGCGGGTCAGAGAGGCACAACGTGGGGATGCTGACTATGAGACACGGCGTGCGCAGATATCCTCAAGACAGGCACCTGATGGTTTCTCCTTAGGAGGAGAGCATGAAATCCTTTTCAGAGGACGTACCTTGGTACCAGTTGCTTTGCGGGAGGAGGTGCTGAGAGAGTTTCACACTTCTCCTTTGGTGGTACATCCTGGAGTGGCGAAGATGTACCAAGATCTCAGATGACAGCACTGGTGGCCAGGCATGAAGAAGGTTGTGGCAGAGTATGTTTCTCGATGCCTCACCTACCAGTAGGTGAAGGCAGAGCACCAGGTACCAGCAGGCTTGGTACAGCCCTTGGAGGTCCCGGAGTGGAAGTGGGATGGCATATCTATGGACTTCGTGACTGGACTTCCACGCACTTCTAGTGGTCACAACTCCATTTGGCTGATTGTCGACCGACTCACCAAGTCAGCTCACTTCTTTCCCATCAGAGAGCATGGCTCAGTGGAGAGCTTGGGATGTCTCTACGTTCAAGAGATTGTATGACTTCACGGTGTTCCATCATCTATCATCTACGATTGAGATGCTCGCTTTACTTCCCGGCTTTGGAAGGGGTTGCAGGAGGCATTCGGGATGCAGCTACGTCTGAGCACCGCCTTCCACCCTCAGACGGATGGTCAGACGGAGAGGACCATTCAGACTCTCGAGGACATGCTCCACGCATGTGTCCTCGACTTTGGTCGCAGCTGGGAGGACCACCTACCCTTGGTGGTGTTCGTGTACAACAACAGCTACCACTCCACCATCGGGATGGCACCATATGAGGCATTGTACGACCAACCTTGCAGATCACCCTGTGCTGGACAGACCCTGGGGAGTCAGCACTTGTGGGACCGGAGATGGTCCAGGCCACGACAGAGAAGGTCCAGATCATCCAGGAGCAGATGAGGACAGCTCAGAGTTGGCATTAGTCTTATGCTGACAGGAGACGGAGGCCACTGGAGTTCGAGGATGGCGACCACGTCTTCTTGCGGGTCTCAGCTCGACGTGGATTACAGAGATTTGGCTGAGGCAGCAAGTTGTCTCCATGCTTCATCAGACCATTCCAAGTCCTCAGCAGGATTGGTGAGTTGGCTTATCGCCAGGCTCTAACACCTCAGTTGCACCGGGTGCACGACGTCTTCCACGTATCCTAGCTGAGGAGATACGTGCACGACCCGATGCATATCATTGACCATGGGGAGATGGACGTTGATGATGGAGCGACTTTTCCAAATCTCATTACTCTCTTCCAACATGATATTTGTAAGAACACTTTATCACCCACTTCAAACTCTAGGTCTTTTATTCAGTTATCGACATAACTTTTTTGTCGAATCTAAGCTGCTCTTATGTATTGTTGAATAGATCTGACCTTTTCTACCATCTCATCAACAAGATCTGGTCCTAATAGCTTTCTTTCCCTAACTTCATCCCAACAAGTTGGAGTTCTGCATTTCATTCCATAGAGAGATTCATAAGTAGCCATCTGAATACTAGAGTGAAAGATATTATTATAATAACATTCCACCAAAGTTAGGTGTTGATCCCAACAACCTTTGAAATTCATATAAAAATATCTCTTGGTCTTCCAAAGTTTGAATTGTTCTCTCAGACTGACTGTCTATCTGAGGATGATAGGCAGTGCTGAAACTCAACTCTATATCTAGAGCATGCTGAAGACTTATCCAGAACATCGAGGTAATCCTCGAATCCCGGTCAGATTTAATGGAAAGTGGTACTCCATGAAATCTTAACCTTATTTTACATATATATTGGAAATATTATCAAGAGAGAAATCCTCTTTAATAACATTTAAGTGTGCCGAAATCATAAGGCGATCAACTATAACCCATATAACATTATTGCCTTTGGATGTTTTGGGAAGTACGATGACAAAGTCCATTGTGATGTTTTCCCATTTCCATTATAGTATGGGTAATGGTTGTAATATCCCTTTAGATTTTTTTCTCTTAGCTTTAACTTGCTGACAAACCAAGCATCGAGAGACATATTCAGCAACGTCTCTTTTCATTCCATCCCACCAGAAGTACTCTTTCAGGTCCCTATACATCTTTGTGATTCTAGGGTGAATAGAGAATGAAGAAATATGATCCTCATCCAATATTTCCTTCTTTAATTCTAGGATGGGAGGAACATAAACCCGATTCTGGAACCATACTATTTCATCACAGTCAATGTGGAATTCAAGAAAATTTCCCACCTTCTTTTGTATCTCTACATCTTCTTTCTGTACCTCTTTAATCCCCACATGTATAGATGGTTGAACATTCATTTGAGAAAGATAATATTTTTCCTCTTACATTATAATTCTATGATCCATCATTTTTAAATCCATAAATATTGGATCTTTTGTGATCCTCATCATGGATAAGCTAGCATGGTCTTGTCGACTTAACGCATCTGCCACCTTATTTGCTTTCCCAGGGTGATAATGAATTGAGAAGTCATAATCCTTAATCAGCTCCAACCATATTCTTTGGCACATATTCAGCTCCTTTTGTGTGAAAATATACTTTAAACTTTTATGATCAGTATAAATATCACACCTTTCACCATAAAGACAATGCCTCCAAATTTTTAATGTAAAGATTACATCATCTAGCTCCAAATCATGAGTTGGGTAATTTTGCTCATGGATTTTCAACTGTCACGAGGTATAAGCTATCACCATATCATTTTGCATGAGAACACACCCCATACCCTTCTTGGATGCATCACTGTATATCACAAAACTTTATCCACTACAAGGCAGTGTGAGCACAGGTGCACTGGCAATCTTTATTTTTAGCTCTTTGAAATTCTCTTCACATGCCTCCATCCAAACAAACTTTACTCCTTTCCAAGTCAACTTTGTGAGTGGGTTAGATAATATTGAAAAACCTTTCACAAAACGTTGATAATACCCACCTAACACAAGAAAACTTCGGATTTTAGTTACTATTGTTGGTCTCGACCATCTTTCAATAACCTCCATTTTTGCTGGATCCATAGATATCCCCTATTTTGAGATCATGTGACCCAAAAATGAAACCTTTTGAAGCCAAAATTCACACTTGATCAATTTGGTATAAAGATTATCCTTTCTCAGGGTCTTCAATACAATTCTTAAGTGATCTTCATGTTATTCCTTTATCTTTGAATAGACAAGAATATCATCTATAAAGACTACCACAAACTGATCAAGACAGTCTCTAAAGACTTTATTAATCAAATCCATGAAGATAGCGAGGGCATTAATAAGACCAAATGGAATCACTATAAACTTATAGTTTCCATACCTTATACGGAAAGCCATCTTTGGTATTTCCTCATTTTTGACCCTTAATTGATGATACCCTGAACAAAGATCAATCTTGGAAAAGTATTGAGCTCCATGTAGTTGGTCAAATAAGTCATCAATGCATGGGAGAGGATATTTGTTCTTGATAGTGATCTTGTTAAGTTCTCGATAATCAACGCAGAGTCTCATTGATCCATCTTTCTTCTTAACAAACAGAATAGGTTCTCCCCAAGGTGATGCACTAGGGTGTATGAATACCTTATCAATATTCTCTTGGAGTTTCTTCTTCAATTCATGCAACTCAATTGGGGCCATTCTATAAGGTGTCTTTGAAATGGGCATAGCACCCGGCATGAGTTATATTGAAAAATCAACTTCCCGATTTGGTGGAAGACCTAGAAATTCCACTGTAAAGATATCATAAAACTCTCCGAAAATGGGAATATTCTTAATCATGAGTTTCTCTCCAAACATTTGAGATAAATAACCTTCATTTATTGGAATCAATACCCATAAGATGGAAGAAATTTCCACTGGATGGTTATATTCATCCTTCCATCAATAGATGATCATAGATTGACGAGGAACATGAAATGGGACTTCACTTTTTTAGCAATTGATATGATCTCCATATAAAGAACTCCAATACAGGCCAAGAATCACATCAAATTCCACTATAGGAAGGATCACAAGATTTGAAAGAAGTAATTTCCCACAAACTTCAATCGGAGAAGAATTGTAAACTTTTTATATGATTGTTGTGCCATTAGGAGTTGTCATAGCTAACTCAATAGCTAATTGTTTGGGTAGTACGATGATACCCTTAGAAAATTCTTTATAAATAAAAGAGTGGGTGGATCCATAATCAAATAAAACATTTTCTACTTTAGAGTGGATGATAAGTGTACCTTTCACCACTTCGTTATCGTACTCCACATCACCGATAGAAATTTCTTGTGACTTTCCTTTGTCTTTGACCTTAAGAGTTTGTTGACATCGATCATCATCAACAACCATTGGATTTGGGCATTGATTGGAATAATGACCCATTTACTTGTACTTGTAACATTGAAGTGTAGGAGGTGCATTATGTGTATCCTTTTCTTTGTTTGCATCACTAGACATATTTTTCCCATAATTGTGGCATTCAACTGCTTGATGACCTTCTTTTCCAGACTTATAACATTTAATTGTCCCCTTAAGACAATTACCTCCATGTTTCTTTCCACACATTGAGCATAAGGGAAAACATATCTTATTTTTAGTGTGGTCTTTATATGTTTCTTTGAATTCCATTTTCCTCTTCTTATCAAAACCATATGACTGATTGGTTACTCCAATCTCTATCTCAACCTTGAGAGCACATCGAACAATTTCCTCATAGCTATTGAAGTCCCTTATAGCTAATTTCCTTCAGAGACATGGTTTTAAGCCACTAAAGAATCAATCAATCTTACTCTCAGGTTGGATAATAATCCCAGAAGCGTACCTCACAAGCCTTGTAAAATTTTCTTCGTTGGTACCAACAGATTCATCACCCTTTTGCTTTAGTTCAAGAACCCCTTCTCCATCTTTGTTCAAATAATACGAGGGAAGTACTTATGGAAAAATAAGTTCTTGAACTCATCCCATTCCATGGACTCAATTTCATCCCTTTTCCTTGTATTCTTCACAAGATTCCACCATTTATCAGCTTCACCTTCCAAACAATATACAAATAAGATGAATTTATCATGTTCAGAACATTGAAGGACTGAACATATATTTTTAGTGGTATTAATCTATTTTTCAGCAACTAATGGATCAGAAGAACCGTTGAATGAAGTTGGACACTGCCTCATGAAGGATCCAATAGAATGTTGTTCCCTCCTTTGCTCGTTTGGAAGTCATGCATGATTCATAGCTTGAGAAAGTTGTGTGAGCATGGTTACATGATTTTTCATTCTATCTCCCATAATGTTTGGTTTCTCAGGGGGAAAATCATTGCATTGTCCGTCGCATTCTGCATTAACACGGTTCCTTCGGGTTACATACATTGACTAAAACCAAGAAGCATAGTGTTAGAAACACTAATTACAACAAGAAAACAACATAATCAGGAATAAAATTTGACACTTTAGGTATTATCATAAGTTATTCATGGCCATTTCTAAAACACTACGATTTTTATTTTATTCTTACACATATCATTAGGATTCCTACTAAGGCTTTCACATCCTAGTTTCCAAAGTTTGACTATAACCTCCCGCTGATACCAACTATAACGACCCATACTTTACTTACATTGTTATTACTTTAGAATTGAAGCATACTTATTACATTATGTAACAAAACCATGACAGGACCGTATAGGTATAGTGTCTTTAGAAATTGGGAAATATAAACAACTGGTTCATAAATCATCTACATTGTCTCCCGTTTATTTCATCATATCTAGATTCCCTTTTGGAATATCCTACTTAATACCCTTCTTCCTGGTTTGGGGAAAAGAAAACATAAAAAAGGGTGATCTCAAATGCTAAGTAAGGGTAAACAAAGGAAATATCAATCATATTATATTCATAAGAACATAACATTTTGAAAATCTTATCCTGCAAAAGAAATCATAATATCATGACATGGGATAAATCATAGTAGTGAAATGTAATCCCAATATTCATAACATAAGAAATGAAACTTTGTATCATACACACATAATCATAGAAATCCATTTCATATTAGTCAAGACTCATTTCCAAGACTATCATAGCGAACAAATTCCATTATTGAACCGAGTTCACTTCTCGTTCCAGTCTTGTATCATTGAACCAAATTAACTTGCCGCTCCAACCATGTTTATCTCATGAGATATAAATATTTACCCAATGCATTGGTGGTATATATAGGCCCCACCCATCTAATAATGATACCATTCATATGTGTGCCACAAAATCATAAATCATACATCATAGCATAACCCATGTAATAAAAATGGTATTCTTAAACATCATGCCATCATAACATAATCTATATCAGATAAAATGATGTCATAAAAATAATTCCATCATAAAATAATCAAATCAATGTAATAATAGGGATATAAATAGAACCCTATATTATCTTATATGGAAAATAATTTTGATAAAACCCATGAACTTCATTCTTGTTGAAAATTTCTTTTCTACTTCAAAAACATTTTTCCTTTCTCAATATGTCATAAAATTTTAAACTAAAAGAAGTTAATTGAAAATAAACTTGAAAATTTGTAAAGTAAGCTTCATGGAAATAATTTTCTATGAAATAATAAAAATCCATTCATTCCGTATAAGTTAAAAAAACATTCTTCTCATACTTTGGCCAGAAAAGTCAAAAAGTATCTCGTACTGAAAATGACAAAAGATTCCTTTCATATCTTTTAATAAAAATTCACCAACAGGTAAAATTGGATTTAAAAAATTTTAGGAGGATAGGGATAATATTACATACTGATTAAACATGTGTGTGGATGATAAATTGTCCCCAGTAAATTCTGAAGTATAAACAATCTCAGATAAAAATGAGATTGCGATATTTCCCCTTACCTTAGGTCTGATATGCTCTGTATGTATCCGAACCTCCTGTATAATGATTTAAATAATGTTATTGACTTATTACAGAATCATATAAATTGTTATTATATCATATATGGTCATATTATCATCTCTTTATTAGTAATATTTGATTGCTACTTGTTATTCGGGTGTTCATTGCTTTATGTTCTTATGCATGTTTTGTCGAATAAATTCTTTTTCCTATTTTTCAGGTTATAGATACATAAATTAAAGAAAGATATTAGTATAATATATATCACATTTATTCACTCAATTCATTTATTTTTTCATGGTTTATTGTAGACTATGTAGATCAAAATCACATCGCACCGTGGGGACGGTAAGTCGTACGTACACACGGGCGATGATATCATTACCATAATTATTGAACTGTATTGGATTGGATGTTAGAATATATTAGAATTATTTTCATGTTATATTAATCATATATAGATATTCTTTACACTATTATACCCATCCATGTAAGGTGGTGGTGGAAAAGAGATTACACCACGGTGTGGAGGCGGTATTCCGGACGTACGCACGTGCGGTGGTTTTGTTTTCTGTAGGATGGATAGAAGGTGAAATAGGGTTTTTTCATATATTTAATAACATATCAGTATATTATTGATATTGATGTTATTACTTTATAATGAAATAAATAAATAAGAGGATGTAGAAGAAGAAATAAGTTTGAATGAATCGGTAAAGGATTTTACCTCTTCTTCGATGTGCCCCTTCTAAACCTCCTATTAGGGCACTAAAGTTGGAATTTGAAGAAGCCCAGAACCTCTAGTATGTTTCTAGGGAGTGGGAGAAGAGAAATTGGTAGTGTTTGGACAAGATATAAGGCTCAAAATGGTATGAGAAGGAGAGGGATAAGGTTCCCTTTTATAAGGGAGGAGAGGGGCACCTTTGGAAACATAAGAAATATTAATTTATAATAAATTCAAACCCCACATAAAAACCTCCCAAAATGACTCAAATAAGAATATAGAAGAGATAGGTTTGCAATATCATCAACCAATAAAATTTATACAAGTTGGTAACATATTTTAAACCTTATCAACTTGATTTATCCTTATTTAATCTATTTAATTTTATTTGTTGTAATAATATTCTAAATTTTAAATTTTTATAAATAGTTACTTATGTGTTTTTAATTTTCCATAATTGGATACTTTATGACATTTTAGACCATATAAATTTAAATTAATAATTTTTAAATATTTTTGTGATTTTTAAACAATTTTATAATATGTTATTTTTATAAAATAACAATAGTGTCAATATTGACACTCTTCATTTATTTGAATTTAAATAAAATCCACATAGAGGATATATTCGAAAAAAATTTTAATAGATTAAAAACATGTCATATTCACCTATAAAATATGTGGAGAACATTAATTGGTTCATATAATATTTATTTTATAATTATTAAAACCATTTATTTGATATTTCAATCAATAAAATAATTTCTACATCACTATTGTGTCATCATTAATGATACTTATTTAATCCCCAAAAATTATAAATAAATTCTCATGATGTAGATACATTTATTATATTTCTGGATACTATTTATATTCGAAGTTTTATGAGGTTTATCACAAAATTAAAATTATTATACTTATAATATATAAGAGAGTGACATGTTGTCACTTTCTTTGGTTTTAATAATAATTATGTCATTTTCATGGTCAAATTTCCATGAAATGAATCTATTATGACCCTTAAGTGATATGGGTATACTTTAATCCATCTAATATAATTTTGGCAGGTGTTAGAGTTATTTTATAATCTTATTTTTACCCTTAATTACACGAGTTTCCTTTAACTGTAGTAAAAAAAATTTACCGTAGTTACTCTTCATAATGTCTAAAAATAAAAATTATCCTATTAACATAAATTTAACCTACTGAAAAAAAATATGGAATCCATTTTTCCAAATTCAAAACACATAAGTTGTACTATTTAATTTAATATTAATCCTGCTGTTGAGAAAATGGGTTTTAAAAGTTAAAACATTGCAAAAGATTTAAAGCTTTTTACCTATGAATTCGATGTAAAATTAATGGAAATGACATAAATTATTTTAAATGGTAAA
Source organism: Viscum album (assembly GCA_963277665.1). Taxonomy (NCBI): domain Eukaryota; kingdom Viridiplantae; phylum Streptophyta; class Magnoliopsida; order Santalales; family Viscaceae; genus Viscum; species Viscum album. The sequence continues at coordinate 68,871,075 of OY728156.1, read as the reverse complement.
ACTATATTATATTTATACTTTAAAACCATTAAATTTTATCATTTAACCATATAAATTATCTTGATGAAAAAAGTTGTTTTTAAGAAACATTTATCGTATTTTTAATGTTCATCATAATATGAAAGTTATCAGAAAAGTATCAAAAATTTATCCAATGTAAATTTATATATCCTAATTCAAAAGAAGAAGTTTTTTTTGTAATATTAAATTTATAAACAAGTAAAAAATTATATTTAAAATGGGTGCTCCATCAAAAGGCAGTAAAACTGCATTTTTGAAAAAAATACTTCTTTTATCAAAAATTGATTTTGTTTTCATATCTCATTATAGATAATGTGTAAGATGAATTATAATGTTATAAAATTTAAAATTTGGTTGAAACTATTCATAATGTCTATTTCATAATATTATAATAATATATCATTGATTAGTGAAACTCGGTATTGCGTACAATGCAAGTTATCGACGTAGGTTGCTCTTGCCTATAACGCAAGCCAAGCCTATGTTTTGTGTAGTGAAAGATTATTTTGGTGATTCATATAACATAAGACATAAAAAAAATATAAATATTTCTCATAAAATCTGAGGGTGTTACAATATGTATCCCAGTGAGGGTAAACCAAGTAAATACGCATTTCCATATTTATATTATGCATGAACATGAAATAAGATCAAGAAAAATTAAGAATATATGGTTAAAGAGAATAACATAGTGAACCTAAGGTTTGAGAGGACAATATCCTATTAGGAAAGTGATACATTTAATGGTTAAGTGTTTTATTATTTAAATATAGAGAAAACACTAATTCAACCATCATATCAGGGTAATCTCTGTCCAAGTATCTTATATAAGTGTGACATTCTCTATATTGTCCTTTGTATATTTATTAAGTTCAAATTCCATTCCATCACATCCATATTCATCCCTATTATAAATTTTCATTAATATAGTTACTTAAAAAACCATTTCATAAAGATAAGAACCATTAACCATGTCTACTGATGTATCAATTTCATCATCTAAAGAATAAGGGTAACTTGAATCTAATGTAAAATTAGTGAGACTCATTTTTAATATTAATTAGAAATAATTTTTTATTCTTTATATTATTTTCATAAAATATTATAATCCCTTGATTATTATCACTATTTACCAATTAAGTATTTAATGTTGTATCTCCACCACTATCACTCCATATATACAATGCATTTAAAATTTTATTCAGATTTATTTTAGATGACTTCTCAGAATAATTTCTTTCCCTTATCATCAATGTAGGAAGTTAAATATATATATGTAATATATTTTTATAGTAATAAAAAGGTTATAAATTATCATTCTTAACAAAATTTTCATTTGTGTTCTTAAAATTGACTCTTCGTAATTTTTTTATATATATCATTTACTTCTTTTCCAAAGTTGATTAATGTTTCCTTCTCTTATTTCCTCACAACTGCTAATTTTAGAATTTTTACTCTTTGATATATAAGAAATTAAATTTAATCCTCTATAAGTAGATGTCAAAGAAACTCCATTTTAATTCTTATCATTCTTATCATTTCTTTTTATCCTATGATCATACTAAACATAATTTCAGATGAAATATTCAATAAATATTTTAGCTATATGTTTAGTATGATATCTTGTCGTCCTATTTGAATCACAATATTTAAAAAATATATCAATAAAATTATCTACCAAATATTGATGTGAAAATTCCTTTTGACCAAGTTATTTAAGATTTTGGACAATAATAATGAACCATTGATTCATTACATCTATATAATCACTAGAAAAAAAATCATAACAATTACAATTAACCCTATTAATGTCTTATTTTTTCTCTAACATCATCAAAATTATGAAATTAATAACCTTGATATTTTCCTAGTAACCAAATTTAGTTCATCATGATGAAAATTGAATATAGATGTTTCATATAATTTAATATAATAGTGTATTTCTCACTTGAATATTCCATATAAATTCAATGTGTCCCACTTGAGTAACGGTAGATACTTCTTTATCCATAATTTTGTAAATTCATTTCAACATAGGAAAATTATCAGCTCCATTATTAATTATAATTTTCCTTATATGATTAGGTCAAGACTCATAGTCTCTATCATTAAGAAATTATGTTCTATTAGGATTTATATTTTTTATAGATCTAACAAGAACTCATGCAATCAAAAACACAATATTTTCCCAAAAAAGGTTAGTAAATAAATAATGAATTCAAACATTAAAAAACTAATATAAATAAAAAAATAATATGAGGTTAAGTCTCAAATATTGAAAAATTATATAAGGCCAATTGTTTTTATTGTAAATGATTAAAGGTATAATTAAAAGAGGGGGTGGATTTTAAGGTAAAAAACTTACTATTTTTCAGCCACCTTGAGGGTATTATGATTAGAATTTTGAATTCATGATCATCCCACAAAATCAAATTAATATATATATATATAACTATCAAAATAAATAATTTTTTTATATTGAAAATAAATAATGTAAGAATATTATATTTAAAAAACACATGAATTATTGGTTAACAACCCACATACTCTATTAAAGGCTATTAATAAAACCACACTATTAGTACAAATTTTTGTGAGGGAGAGTAAACATGATCAAAGGTATCCTACTTCTAGACTAGAATTATAATTATTGTAAACCTGTTGGGAGGTATTCAGTCTTCCACACATAAAAATACCCTGGTTTTAGACCTTTCAAAAGGTACTCTATCCTTAAAACATGGAATCCCCCAATCATATTGATCATTAAAATCTATATATTATTTACCGAAATCCCAAAATTATACTATTCATAAGTGGCCTAATTGTAAACATTGGTATTTCTTTAATCACATCGATCATGAATGAAATAAATAAAATGAAATATCTAATAGGTTTATATGAAAAAAAAATCTATTGGAAGAAGACATAGAAAAAAACACAATTGGAAGAACTGAAGACAAAAAGCTATTATATACTTTAGTGAAATGATTACAGGGAATCATATATTCTTTTTTTCTATATTCAATTCTATTAGGTTTAAACTCTATTTATTAGCATTACTATAATTTCTATATTCTCAAATTCTCAGGTACATTTTAGCAACATCTTAAGAAGTAACTATATATTCTAATGGAATAAAGAGTATTCCACATATTCTGATGCAATAAATATATTCTAATATACTCCTAGTTGTATATATTTTATGTAAATCATAACATAATCAAATCCAGTAGATTTGATGTTACCATATGTTTATCATATGTTATATAAAAAAATGTTTATTTTGAGTTAAATCCACTTCAATGTAATGTGTATTGTGATATTTAAAATAGATATAAGAGTTTTTTTGACTAGAGAAAATATAGATCATAAATAATCATGGTGTACCAACCAATATAGTCTCTCATTAGGATCTGCGGTTATTGTTTTAGTTATAGAAATGGATTCAGTGAAATTTTTCTTCTTAGATGAAACTGAGTTTGAATTTTCAACTTCACACATTTGGAAACTCTAATCAATCCATTATTATTCTATAGGATATTATCAAAACATATATTCCTGATTTCAGTGGATCATGGCAGGTTCAACTTTCTCTAGTTGAATTATTCTACAACTATAGCTATCTTTTGTTTATTCAGAATGATCCATTCAAATATTTATATAGAATATAATTTCATTAATCTCTATGTATGGAAAAAAATCATGTGAATAATATGTGATTAATCTTAGAATCATATAAATGATAATGGAAAAAGTGAAATTGATTTGGAAACATATTTTAACAACTCATATCCAACAATATTACTGTACATATTTTTAAAGTTTACCCTTTAAATTTAAGGTTTCAGATCATGTCTCCTATTAGGTTTCACTAATATTGGGTCACTCATTCAATTGTAATAATGGGAAGATAACTCATTTGTCTATGAGATATATCTAAATATTATTCAATGTAAGAGAAAAAACATATTATTTGGGAATTCCTAGGGACTTTATCACCATTCATAAAATATTTCACATGTCTCAAATGAATAATTATGTACTTAACCTTTCTCATACGATTCAATGTGACGACATTAAGTTTGAAGCTAATGAATTCCATACGAAGCTTCTTATGTATGTCATTTTTTAGAATGAATTAATTTTGTGGGGTAATGTGATATAAAATTTTATGGTTAGGTGGTATCATTTAGTAATCCTTGATGGTAATTAGGAGAGATAAGTTTCAATGAATGTTCAAGGACTATATTTGTTCCCATAATAAGTTTGTTAAAGAACCATAAGGATGAGAAGAATGATAGTGGATTTTTTGAAATTAACCTAACCTAATGAGTTGGTATATCTATTTTACTTTTTCAGTTTTTTTTATTTTTGTGTGTGTTTATAGTTTTAGAGTAATTAGAGTGATTTGAGGGGGAAATGGTGGAATATGTTTATAAGAGGGAGTTGGTATCCAACTGGTGACATCACTTAGAACCTGCTCATTTGGAACTAAGTACCTAATATTTATCTAATTTATTTTGGTCCACAATCAACACCACTAGGTAAATAATTTAATTACTATATGTACCTATTATAATTTTTTTTATTCAATTATACCTATGGAATGTTTCAACATTCCAACAAAAAAATTTAAGATATAAATAAACTCATCCTCAAGATTTCACTACCATATTCAATTGATGAATCATCTTGGGTTATTTCATTATCCTATCTTTCATCACCAATTAATACTCAAGCATAAATAGTTTATGTTACCTCAAATTAATAATGAATGGTCATCATGAGTGGTTTAAGTCCATGGATTCACTATAATATTCTTCTTTTTCTTATTTCTACTTGGTTGTGAGATAAATAAAATGTCTTTATAATATAGGGATTTTTAAATTGATTGAATCAATTTTATTTATTCTAGAATGTAATGTCCTGACCCCAGTTACCCAGAGTCAGTGCATTATTACATATCATTGTCCTAATCACAAAAGATCAAGTCTCGAAATACAGATTAGTTTAGTAGCCTTGGAATCACTAAATGCATCCATAAAGTTTACATTACATCATAAAGTGAAAAACTACAACAACATCTTGTCTCCACACTCATATCCCCTTATAATATACCTACAGGTCATTCATAAAATACTCCTTCACATCCTAGGAAAAATAAAACATATAAAGGGGTGAGCTCAAATGCCTAGTAAGGATAACAATAAAGCAGAAACGTTCATAAATAAGCATAAACCTTTAATGTAATATATACCTAAAAAATCTTTTTAAACTTGAACTTCAGCATAATATGGAAGAAATAAAATGAAATAATTCCATTTACTTATTCACATGGATATTCTAATTATTAAATAATCACATGCAATATCAATAACCACTCTCATAATGATGGAATGCATAATGCTAGACTATCAAAACCACATATTCAAGGCCTTTTGCCAAGACTACAAATAACATTTTGTCAAGGACTTGTGCCAAGACACTAGTTTGTCTCATGAGATCTATCGATGGATCAAGGAGCTATAGCGGGCTCCACCCGTCACTTACTATGTCCAATGAATTCCTCATATAAAAATATTGAAACATAACATAAACATTCGTATTAAAACTAGCATACGAAATGTCAATACTTTAACCACAACCATGAATGGTATAAAAATAGCACATCCATAGTCAAACATAACTCATTCGATACAATATGTATGATTTTATTGTATCAGATTAACCTCAATCGAGAATAATGAAGGATATTGACATAGATTAAAATAATCATCAAACTGTTGAGATAACTATCCCATTTTTTCTTGAAAACATTTAAAAGTCACACTATTTTTCAAGAAGCCATTTAAAATAGATTTTCTAATCAAAGTTTCACATAACACTTTGAAACTTTTAAAAGGAATTTTGATTTGAAAATTTTAATTTCCATATAAATAAATCCTTAAAACCATTTTTAAAACATGGACATTAATGAGAAAGATGTATAATAATAAATCTTTAAAACATTTTAAAATGATATTTTAGTTAGAGTTCCTAACCAAAATAGAGACAATTGAATACAAATAATTGAGGTAATCAAAACATTGTTATATCATGATAATAAAGGGATTCATGATATACTATGTCAAAGTACATTATATACACCATATAAAAGTGATTTGGTGTATAACAATAAAGGAGTCTCAATGGAATGTAAATTGAGATGAAATATCTCATAAGGGTCGTATCCTTAGGTTAAGGATAAATAAAAGAAATAATTATGTGTGAAAAATATAAATATACTCAATATTATTGGATATTCAGTGTAAAACAATCAAAGGACATTCACACATATGCTTTTAAAAACAACACAAATGAATTAGATTTTTAACTCAATAAATGGAGATTGAGTTAAAATTACTCTTATCAAGTTCATATCGATGACTTGAGAATTTATCAATGGAGTGATTATGTGTATCAAAAGTATATAAACAGAAAGGGGAGTGGAAATTATGACATAAAAAAATAAATTGTGATTCCACACATAATCTTGGAGTAAAATAATAAATTAAGTATGCGTAAAGCTGAATGAGTGGAAATTGAAATTTCAAATTCCCTTATCGATTTGGTAACTTACGAAACATAAACCTATTAAATAAGGATCATACAATTATGATGTAAATATCCATAAATTAATGTATATTACAAAATTAATACAATCATGGGAAGTACACACACCACATGCAATAAATAAGCGGTGAACAATGGAAATCTCACAAAATTAAAAGTGAGATAAGAAACCCCTTACTTTGTACTTTTTCCTTGGTCGAGGGTAGGTTAAACTCTTGTATAATGGTGAAATAATTTTTATTTAATTATACAATAATCATATTAATATGATATCATATATGAACTTTTAACATTTATTTGTTGATAATATCTTAGTTTTATCGTCATTTCGGGTGTTAACAGATTCATTTTCCTTTATATTCTTTGTTATGTGAGCCATATTTGTTATTAAGGGGATGAATATTATTCATATACCTAATGATATAATGTCTCTAAACATTATTTTTAATCATCAAATGAAATTTAGTCTTGAATGGATATGATGGGGAATGAATCTCATCGCGTTCGTGGAGACGGTAATCCGTACGTACGCACGAGCGACAATATCATTATTTTGATATTAAAATAATATATAATTAGATGTTATATCATATATAAATAATAATTATCATGTTATATTTATTATTTATAAGAATTAAACATCATTATTATACCCATCCAAATAATAATATATTGAATAACAATTACACTACGACGTGGAGACGGTAGGCCGTATGTACGCACGTATGGTGACATGTCATTCCAAGGATGGATAGAATAATGAATATGGTTGTACCATATTTAAAATAAAATAATAGTACATATAAGATACTAGATTTATTATTTTATAATGGAAATAACAAATAAATATGAAGTTGAAGAAGAAAGGAACTTGAAAGAGGGTGGTGAAAACATTACCTCTTCTTTGGGTTCTTCCTTTTGATTTGATCAAAAAGGAACCTTAGGTTGGCTTTATCACTAAAGAAAGGCATCTTGGATTAAGGGAGGATAGTTTAGAGAGTATTTGGGAAGAGTTTGGCCGAAACAAAAGGCTTTAAAGGTATGAATAATTGGTTTAAAGTGGTGTCCTTTTATAAGGGGGAGGAGGGGCTCTTTAGGAAAAACATAAAGTATTAATTTATAATAAATTAATATTCTGTTTATAATGGTTACAAAGTGGATTATTCAAAGTATAATCTGGGTATTGGTCTAATAATTTCATCCAATAGATTTTAGACAGGTTTTGGTCACTATATTAACCTTATAATATATATTTAACTCTTAGTTAAATAGTTTGACATTTACAATGTCACTTTGTATTTTTATATTATATGGTTAATAAACTTACTATATACATCCAAGAGACCCCCAAGTGTTCCATTAATGATTAACCTATCATTATATAAGTCCTTTGGACGAATCATAGATTTTGAGGAATATAATATTTGTTTTAAAAACTCTTTTATGTCAATTTTGACACTATTTAATAATTGATTATTGTTAGAGTATTAACAACTTTATTAATTAGAAAAAAAATTATTTAAGAAATTATAACATGTCATATTAATCAATAAAATTAGTGGTTGTCATCAAAACATTCAAATTATATTTATTTTAACATTTATAATACTAGTTATTTGATTCTTTCATTATTAAATAAAATAATTCATCATTATTGTGTCATAAATAAATTTAATTATTAAATGTCTAATAATTATAAATAAAATACAATTATGTATTAAATATTTTTATATTTCTAATAAATATTTATATTCTAAAATATAACTTATATAACCCTATGTAAAAAATGTTTTTCTAAAAGATATATGCTTTTGTCATTTTTTTATTTACTTTAACTTAATTAATATAAAGTGTCATTATCACTTACAAGTGGATCCATGGGGTCCCAAAATCGACCCAAAGATGTCCATGGTAGGAAATTTATCATCCAATAGGTTTAGGACATGTTTTCGGGTAATTTATTATAATTATAATATTATTATGTTTACCCTTATTTACCAGATTTACCCTTTAACCACAGTAAATGAAATATTTACTGAAGTAATTATTCAAAATGCCTAAAAATAAAAGTTACCTATTTACACAATTTGGACCTCCTGATTATAAATATGGAATCCATTTTTCTAAATTCAAAACATAGAAGGGTCAGTAATTAATTTAAAATTAATTCTCCTTGTTATAATGAAAAGCGTGGTTTTAAGAGATAATAACTATCAAAAGATTGGCACTTTCTTATATCCAGTTTAAATGTGAATTTATATCCAATGACCAACATTGAATTAAATGATAAAAATATAATCTAATAATACTCTAAAATCACTCAAATTCATAATTTATCAATATTAATTATTTTGATTAAAAAAGTTGTTTTTAATTAAAATTTAGTAATTTTCACTATTCTTCAAAATATGAAAGTTATCAGAAAAGTACCAAAAATTCACCCTAAGCTAATTTCGATATTCTGAATCGAAAAATGAAGTCCATTTTAAAATATAAAATTTATAAAATTTCAAAAATTGGGTATTACTATTCATAATGGCTAGTTAGATTGGTTGTGGTGTGTGTTAGAATGCGAAGTTGTGTACAACACACGCTACTGTATTATTCAAAGAGAAGCGTACCAGGGAAGATTGGGGTGTCACATTCTCCCCTCCTTCAATAAATTTAATCCTCTAAATTTTTAAAATTGGGCTTGGGAATATAATGGAAAGTCCTACATCGGAATAAGATTCAATAAAACTATCACCTTAAAAGAAAGAAAGAGAAGTACAAAGGTCACCCGAGATAACCTATACTAGGATTCCATGTAGAAAAACATGGATATGGATGATAAACTAAGTTTCATGTTCTAATGTAGAGGGATAGAAAAAATGATTAGGAAAAGTTAAAAACAAAAAAACAACAAACTTTTGATGTGAAAAATGGTCATTAGTTTCCCAATAGGAAAAGTAAACGAAAAACATTTTTTTTGTTTTAAGTTACATTACAAAAAGATGAGGAATTCATTTCTGAGATTGACTAAGAACATATAGATATATACTTAATTTTTAAGTAAAGTTTCATTCTTTAATAAATTTATAACACTAACTCATTTTTAAATGATGAGTATTCAAGAAGACTTGGTCACACTAGAAGAGCTAGAATAAACTTCTTATAGAATCACATGATCCACGAAGGATAAACTATATATTTACATTGTCTATAGAGATTAATCAAAACAAAAATGGTTAGTATAAGATCTAATGATCCCGCAAAAGAATATTCCATTAGAGAAAGAAAAAATAATCTTAATTTCTAAAATTAAACCAACAATAACCCAAAGTTAAATAAATATCATTCAATAAACAATTGTCCTTAAAGTCCTTCAATATAATCCAAACTAATATTGAAACCCAAAATGTAGAATAATTTGTTTATTTAGTCTTCCACGTTAAATTGTATCTCCAAATGACATCAACTACTATTAAAGTCACATACTTAAAAGTAATTAACCTAATCACATATTATCTATTATAGGTTAATCATTTCCATATATAACCCAAATCACTATAAATCCACAATAAAAACATAGATAAAAATCCACCATTACTCCTCAAATGAAATCCCATAGTATTCTATTTTCTATAACAACCCATACTTTACATACATTTTTATTACTTCAGAGTTGAAGAATACTTATTACAACATATAACAAAACCATGAAAGGACCTTATAGGTATAGTTTCTTTAGAAACTGGGAAAAATAAAAAACTAGTTCATAAAATCAACTACATTGTCTCCCGTTTATTTCATCATATCTAGAGTCCCTTTTTGGAATATCCTACTTAATATCCTTCTTCCTGACCTAGGTAAAAGAAAACATACAAAAGGGTTAGCCCAAATACTCATTAAGGGTAAACAAAAGAAATACCAGTCATATCATATTCATAATAACATATCATTTTGAAAAACTTAACCTACAGAAGAGATCATATTATCATGTCATGGGATAAATCATAGTAATGAAAATTAATCCCAAATAATCATAATGTAAAACATGAAAATTTGTGGAATAAACACATAATCATAGAAAATCATTTCATATTAGTCAAGGATCATTGTCAAGACCATCATAGAGGACAAAGTCTATTACTGAACCGAGTTCACTCCTCGTTCCAGTCCTGTATCACTGAACCAGTTTAACTTGTCATTCCAGCCATGTCTATCTCATGAGATATAAATCTATACCCAATTCATTGGAGGGATATATAGGTCCCACCAATCTCATAATGAAACCATTCTTATGTGTGCCACAAAATTATAAATCATACATCATATCATAACCCATGTAATAAAAATGGGATTCTTAAACATCATTCCATCATATCATAATCCATATAAGATAAACGGACATAATAAAATTAATTCCATCATAACATAATCAAATAAATGTAAAAATAGGGATAGAAACATAACCCTATATTTTCTTAGATGGAAAATAATTTTTATAATACACTTGAACTTAATTCTTGAGGAAAATATCCTTTCTATTTCAAAACCATTTTTCATTTCTTAACATGTCATACAATCTTAATCTAAAAGAAGTTGATTAAAAATAAACTTGAAAACATGTAAAGGAATCTTCATGAAAATATTGTTTTATGAAATCATAAATATCCATTCATGCTGTATAAGTTAAAAAACATTCTTCTCGTACTTTGGCCGAAAAAGTCAAAAAGTACCTCGTACGAAAAACGACAAAAGATTCCTTTCATATCTTTTACTAAAAACTCAACGAAGGGTAAAATTGGATTTAAAAAATTGTATTAGGATATAAATAATATTAAATATTGAGGATACATGGATGTGGATGATAAAATACACCCCAATAAATACCAAAGTATAAACAATCTCAGATAAAAATGAGATTGTGGGATTTTCTCTTACCTTAGGTCCAATATGCTTTGTACGTGTCCGAACCTCATGTATAATGATTTAAATAAAGTCATTGACTTATTACAGAATCATACTCATTGTTATGATATCATATATGTCCATATTCCTAGCTTCTTATTAGTAATATTTCATTGCTACTTGTTATTCGGGTGTTTATTGCTTTATGTTCTTATGTGTGTTTTGTCGAATAAATTCTTATTCTTCTTTTTAGGTTATAGATACCTCATTTACAGAATGTTATTAGTGTAATATATATCATATTTATTCATTAAATTAATTTATATAATCATTATGCAATGAAGATCATGTAGAACGAGTCGCATCACATCGTGGAGACGGTAGGCCGTACGTACGCACGAGTGATGATATCGTTCCCATGATCGTGGAATTGTATTGAAGTGTATGTATTCTATTTAAGAATCAATATAAATTTACAATAATCATATATAGTTATTATTTACACCATTATACCCATCCAAGTAAGGTGGTGGTGAAAAATAGATTACACCATGGCGTGGAGACGATATTCCGTACGTACGCACGCGCTGTGATTTCATTTTCCGTAGAATGGATAGAAGGTGAAATAGGGTTGTTTTATATTTATAATAACATATCATTATATGATTGATACTGATGTTATTACTTCATAATGAAACAACTAAATAATAAGAAGTATAAGAAGAAATAAATTTGAATGAATTGGTAATGGATATTACCTCTTCTTCGACACGCCTCTTTTGAAATCTTCTCTTAGGGCACTAAGATTGGTCTTTGAAGTAAACCAGGACCTCTAGGATGTTTCTAGGGAAGTGTAGAAGATAAATTGGTAGGTTTTGGCCGAGCTTGAAGGATCAAAGTGTTGTGAGGAGGAGAGGGAGTAGGTTCCCTTTTATAAGGGAGGAGAGGGGCACCTTTGGAAAGTGTGAAAATATTATTTTATTATAAACTTATCTTTGGTTTCAAAAGGTCAAAAAATCATTAAAGATGAAGATAAGATGACTAATGGTATAAATAAAATAATCCAATCAGAATTGGACATGTTTTGGAAAATATTTTAATCATTATAATCTTATTTATTTAAATCATTTATTAATGAGTTAAATACTTCATCATTATTGTGTCATAAATAATTTAATTTATTTGGTGTCTAAAAATTATAAAAAAATATCATCATGTAGGATATATTTTTATATTCCCAATGAATATTTATAGTTTAAAATATAATTTATATATACCTTTATAAAAATTAATTACTAAAAGATTTTTGTTAATGTCAATTTTGTCTTTACATTATATTAATTAATCCAAATTGTCATTATCACTACCAAGTGGCTCAATGGGGTCCCAAAATCAACCCAAGTATGACCATGATCAGAAAATACTCATCAAATAAGGTTAGGACAAGTGTAAAGTTAATTTTAATTATTATAATATTCTTTTAAACTTGAATTACCCTATTTACCTTTAACCGCAGTAAATAAAAATTATCGTAGTTACTATTCATAATATCAAAAAAAATAAGAGTAAACAATTGACATAATTTGGACCCAATGATTCCAAATATGGAATCAATTTTTCAAAATTCAAAACATATAAGTTTCAGTAATTAATTTAAAATTAATACCGTTGTTAAGGAAACGGGTTTTAAAAGTTAAAACATTGCCAAAGATTGAAATGTTTTTACATATGAATTCAATGTAAAATTAATTCTAATAACATGAATTATATTAAATGGTAAAAATATATTCTATTTATACTTTAAAACCATTAAATATTATAATTTAACCATATAAATTATTGTAATGAAAAAATTTGTTTTTAATTAAAATATAGCGTGTGTTTACTATTCATCAAAATATGAATGTTACCAGAATAATATGAAACATTTATCCAAAGTAAGATTTTATATCCTGATTCCAAAGAAGAATTTTATTTTGTCAAATTGAACTTATAAACATGTCAAAAACTAGATTTAAAATGGCTGCGCCATCAAAAGGCGGTAAACTGCATTTTTTGAAAAATACTTCTTTTATCCGAAAAACTGATTTTGTTTTCATACCTCATTCTAGAAAATGTGAAAGATGAATTATAATGTTTTAAAATTTAAAATTCAGTTAATACTATTCATAAAATCTAGTTTATAATATTATAATAATCTATCGTTGTTTAGTGAAACTCGGTATTGTGTACTATACACGCTATCGAGGAAGGTCGTGATTACATGTAACGTAAGCCAAGCTAGTGTTGTGTGTAGTGAATGATTTTTTTGGGTATAACATAGGAAAAAAAATATTTCTCATAAAATCTTCGGGTGTTACATTTTCCTTGGGTATATAGTGTTCCCAAAAAAGCAAATATCATCCTAAATAACATTTATCACTTAATCACCAAATCATTTTCATATACTAAGGGTATTCATTTGATAAGACATACGATCCCAAATCAACTTATTATTGATCAATAAAATCATTGAACAAAAAATAATTAGTCACTCTAACCAGGTACTTTATGTAGTCTAGTGGTAGGCGATAAATCCCAATCGAACTTTGGTTGTGGGTTCGATTCCGGAAGCTTTGTCTGACGCGACAGGTTGTAACACGGTTTACGTGTTGTCCTTTTTATAAAACTATATTTTATAACATTACCAAAATGAGATAAATTCCTCAAAAATAACCATAACATAATTTAACCACAATTGTTATCTCATACCTTGCATTTTCATCCCAACATATAATAACTTTTAATTGCCTCAAACCCAATGATCATATAAAACCAAATGATTATTTATAACAATATCCACAAGAGAAAAGATAATTCTTCTTCAAATATCATTCTCACGTGGAAAACTATAGGGTTAAAAATACAAGAGAAATTTATTTCAAAGTAATACCATCAACAAGTAGCACTAATAATTTTAAACATTTCTCCAACCATTTATTTCAAAATAGCGTCTTCTTTGACTAAGAAAATATCCTATAGAATAGGGAATTCACTCAGGTAATGGACAGGTCCCCTACATTTATGGAAAATGACTGTAAATGGATTCTTGGGACCATATTTATTTTCTTCCATAGTACTCTTCATTTTTTCTTGGAAATTCATCACTTTATGCCATTCTTTCCTGCACGTAAAGCATTTCTTTAATCCATTGAGACACTTTACTGGGTGTCTCCTTCCACATTCCTGCATGATGGAAATTTAGGACTCTTTTCTCCATGGTCTCCACTGCTGGAGCTCTTATCATTCATCACCTTTCTCTTCTTTGTTTAGTCCGGGAGTTGGTTAATATATATGTTGTTGATCATATTTTTGGAAAACTGATTTATCCTGAACACGATATATTTTAGACCTATCAACATTCCATTTTGTTTCTCATTTCCACCACCATTCCCACCTTGTATATCATTCTCAAATTTACTATGAATTCATTGGAATCCACCCATTGACTAAAACCAGACAGCATTGTGTGAGTAACAGTAGTCATAAAATCATTTAGAGAATGACATGAAACCATTTTCTCAATTTGAAACACCTTAGGATTAACCAAGGTCATTTATTCTCATCCTAAATTAAAATAATTTAAATCGTTTTGTAAATAAAATGTAAATTATTCTAATAATATCCCCCGGGAGTGTCATAACCAAGAGTGCAAAAAGGCCTGTTGTCGTGCACTAGTTCCCATTCGAGTCTAGATTAAAGAAGAGTTTTCAGGTTTTACCCCTTGGTACATCTGTGCCAGAGCCACCTCTACCTACTTGTATCCAGAAAGGGATGTATTTCTCAAAAAACTCACAAAATCTCTAAAATACCAAAACTTTAGGAAGTTCTTCTATACTAACTCTCAAAGTCTATCTAAAGGCTTTGGGCTCTAATCAGACTTTATCTAAATCTAGTTTCCAAGGTTTGTACTAAACTTCCTATGATACCAACTGTAACACCCCGACCGTAGTTACCCAGAGTCAGTGCATTATTACGTATCATTGGCATGATCACAAAAGATCTAGTCTCGAAAGACCGATTAGTTTAGTAGCCTTAGAATCACTAGATACATTCATAAAGTTTACATTACATAAAAAAGTGAAAAACTACAACAACATCTTGTCTCCTCACTCATATCCCCTTATACTAACCCAGCAGGTCATTCATAAAATACTTCTTCACATCCTGGGAAAAATAAAACATAGTAAGGGGTGAGCTCAAATGCCCAGTATGGATAACAATATAGCGGAAACTTTCATAAATAAGCATAAATATTTAAGGCAATGTATAACTAAAACAAAAGCCTTTTAAACTTGAACTTCAGCATAATATGGTAGAAATAAAATGAAATAATTCCATTTACTTATTCACATGGATATTCTACTAGTCGAATAATCACATTCAATATAAATAACCCCTTTCATAATGATAGAATGTATAATACCAGACTATCATAACCACATAGTCCAAGCCTTGTGACAAGACTACAAATAATATTTTGTCAAGGCCTTGTGCCAAGACACTAGTTTGTCTTATGAGACCTACCGATACATAGAGGAGCTATAGAGGGCTCCACCCATCACTTACTAAGTCCAATGCATTCCTCATATGAAAATATTGAAGCATAACATAAAAATTCATATTAAAACTAGCATAAAAAATGTCCATAATTTAACCACAACCATGAATGGTATAAAACTAGCACATCCACAATCAAACATAACTCATTCGATACAATATGTAAGATTGTATTTTATCAGATTAACCTCAATAGAGAATAATGAAGGATATTGACATAGATTAAAATGATCTTTAAACTATTGAGGGAAATATCCCCCTTTTTCTTGAAAACATTTAAAAGTCAAACTATTTTTCAAGAATCCATTTTAAATAGATTTTTTAATCAAATTGTCCAATACCACTTTGAAAATTTTAAAGGAAATTTTGATTTTAAAACTTTAATGTCCATATAAATAAATCCTTAAAACCATTTTTAAAACATGGACATTAATGAGAAATATTTATAATAATAAATCTTTAAAACATTTTAAAATGATATTTTAGTTAGAGTTCCTAACCAAAAGAGAGACACTTGAATACAAATAATTGAGGTAATCAAAACTTTTTACTATCATGATAATAAAGGGAATCATGATATACTATGTCAAAGTACATTATATACACCATATAAAAGTGATTTGGTGTATAACAACAAAGGAGTCTCAATGGAATGTAAATTGAGATGAAATCTCTCATAAAGGCCATATCATTAGGTTAAGGGTAAATCAACGACATAATTATGTGCAAAAAATATAAATATACTCAATATGATTGGATATTTAGTGTAAAATAGTCAAAGGACATTCACACATGTTCTTGTAAAAACAGCACCAATGAATTAGATGTTTAACTCAATAAATGGAGATTGAGTTAAAATTACTCCTATCAAGTTCATATCGATGAATTTAGAATTTATCAATGGGGTGATTATGTGTATCAAAAGTATATCCAGAGAAGGGGGAGTGTAAATTATGACATAACCAAATAAATTGTGATTCCACACATAATCTTGGAGTAAAATAATCAATGAAGTTTGCGTAAAGCCGAATGAGTAGAAATTGAAATTTCAAATTCTCTTATCGATTTGGTAACTTACGAAACATACACCCATGAAAGAAGGATCATACAATGATGATTTAAAAATACATAAATTAATGTATATTACACAATGAATACAATCATGGGCATTTCACACACCACATGCAATAAATAAGTGGTGAACAATGGAAATCTCATGGAATTAAAAGTGAGATAAGAAACCCCTTACTTTGTACTTATTCCATGGTCGAGGGTATGTTAAAATCCTGTATAATGGTGAAATAATTGTTATTTAATTATACAATAATCATATTAATATGATATCATATATTATCTTTTAACATTGATTTGTTGATAATATATTAGTATTATCGTCATTTTGAATGTTAACGGATTAATTTTCCTTTATATTCTTTGTTATGTGAGCCATATTTGTTATGAATGGGATGAATATTATTAATATCCATAATGATATCATGTCTCTAAAAATTATTTTTAATCATCAAATGAAATTTAGTCTTTAATGGATATGATGGGGAATGAATCTCATCGCGTTCGTGGAGACGGTAATCCGTACGTACGCACGAGCGACAATATCATTCTTTTGATATTAAAATAATATATAATTGGATGGTATATCATATATAAAGAATAATTATCATGTTATATTTATTATTTACATGAATTAAACATCATTATTATACCATCAAAATAATAATATATTGAATAACAATTATACCATGACGTGGAGACGGTAGTCCGTACGTACACACATATGGTGACATGTCATTCAAAGGATGGATATAATACTAAATATGGTTGTACCATATTTAAAATAACATCATAGTATATATAAGATACTGGATTTATTATTTAATAATGGAAATAACAAATAATGAATAAGTTGAAGAAGAAAGGAACTTGAAAAGGGGTGGTGAAAACATTACCTCTTCTTCGGGTTCTTCCTTTTGATTTGATCAAAAGGGCACCTTAAGTTGGCTTTATAACTAAAGGAAGACCTCTAGGATTAATGTAGGATAGTTTAGATAGTATTTTGAAAGAGTTTGGACGAACCAAAAGGATTTGAAGGTATGAATAATTGGTTAGAAGTGGTGTCCTTTTATAAGGGGCGGAGGGGCTCTTTAGGAAAAACATAATGTATTAATTTATAATAAAGTAATAATCGGTTTATAATGGTTACAAAGTGGATTATTCAAAGTCTATGGTTGGGATGGGTATAAATCCTTTCATCTAATAGATTTTAGATACGTTTGAGTCACTATATTAACCTTATCATTTATATTTAACTCTTAGTTAAAGAGTTTGACATTTACCATGTCACTTTGTATTTTTATATTATATGGTTAATAAACATACTATATACTTCCAATAGACACCCAAGAGGTGAATTAATGATAAATATATCATTATATAAGTTATTTGGCCGAAACTTAGATATTTAGGAATAGAATATGAATTAATAATATAATATTTTTTTAAAAAAATCTTTTATGTCAATTTTGACACTATTTAATAATTGATTTTTTTAAAGTCTTAACAACTTTATTAATTCTAAAAAAATTCATTTAAGCAATACTAACATGTCTTATTAATCAATAAAATTTTTGTATGTCATCAAAACTTTGAAATTATATTTATTTTAACATTTATAATACTAATTATTTGATTGTTTCATTAATAAGGAAAATACTGAATCATTATTGTGTCATAAATAAATTTAATTATTAAATTTCTAAAAATTATAAATAAAAAACCATAATGTAGGAAATAATTTTAGATTTATAATTAATATTTATAGTCTAAAATATAACATATATAACCCCATGTAAAAATTGTTTTGCTAAAAGATATAAGCTTATGTCATTTTTGTATTTACTTTAACTTAATTAATATAAAGTGTCATTATCACTTACAAGTGGATCCATGGGGTACCAAAATCGACCCAAATATGACCATGGTTGGAAATGTATCAACCAATAGGGTTAGGACACGTTTTAGGATAATTTATTATAATTATAATATTATTTTTTACCCTTATTTATCGGACTTACCCTTTAACCACGATAAAAAAAATATTTATCGAAGTAATTATTCAAAATGCATAAAAACAAAAGTTAGCTATTTAAAAAATTTGGACCTCATGATTCTAAATATGGAATACATTTTAATAAATTAAAAACACAGAATTGGCAGTAATTAATTTAAAATTAATTCCCGTTGTTAAAACGAAAAGCGTGTTTTTAAGAGATAATAACTATCAAAAGATTGTCACCTGATTATGTCCAGTTCAAATGTGAATTTATATCAAATGACAAACATTGGATTAAATGGTAAAAATATAATATAATCAAACTCTAAAATCACTCAAATTCATAATTTATCACTATTAATTATTTTGATTAAAAAAGTTGTTTTTAATTAAAATTTAGCAATTTTCACTATTCATCAAAATATGAAAGTTATCAGAAAAGTACCAAAAATTCATCCTAATCTAATTTCGATATTCCAAATCCAAAACTGAAGTCCATTTTTAAAGATAAAATGTATAAAATTTCAAAAAGTTGGTATTACTATTCAAAATGGCTAGTTTGATTGGTTGTGGTGTGTGTTAGAACTCGAAGTTGCGTACAACACACGCTACTGTATTATTCAAAGAGAAGCATACCGTGGAAGCTTGGGGTGTTATATAGACTATACATCATAGGCCGTATCTCTAAATTAATATATGGTAAGTCCATTAAATTGGATTTTGGGTTCACTTCTCTTTATTGTTAACAACATATGCACTAGAATCTCTTATATTTGTTTGATCATCCATTTATTTGGTGTTATATTATTTCATGGAGTATAATGACAACACTAATTTTATTATTAATTAGGATAACCCGTTATTCAATTCACAATCCCAAGATTTTAATTGTATATTATATATTCATGAGTGAACATAATTTAAAATGATATATTTTTTTATGATAAAGTTTCCTACAAATCTATTTCTAAAGTCTAAGGGTTATTTTTATTCATCTAATTAAAATTATTTATGATATAATTACTTGAATATGAAATTAATTTACAATAATTTATTAATTATCTTCCTAGAATAGCTAACCAGAATATGTATTGAGTGTCTATCCTATTTTATTTATAATATGAT
The DNA here is from genome assembly GCA_963277665.1 of Viscum album. Taxonomy (NCBI): domain Eukaryota; kingdom Viridiplantae; phylum Streptophyta; class Magnoliopsida; order Santalales; family Viscaceae; genus Viscum; species Viscum album. The sequence goes on along the minus strand of OY728156.1, from coordinate 68,850,755 downwards.
TTACTAAAATTATAAAGATCTAAAGTTATTATTTTATCGTGTTAAAAGTAGTTCAACATACTATTATTAGAATTAATGTTTTTTATTAAATTAAAATACACTTGATTATAATATATGTTAGATAATATTATACAATTTATATATGAAGGTTTTTTGAGAACCATTTTCCTTGAGGAATATGTTAGTGGCTTGGATGGGCTTTCAATGCGCCAACTCATAGTACCCCTTTCCCTTTCCCTCGACATGGGAAAGAATGGCTCTATTTCTCAATATACACTACTACATTTCTCGAGAATGGGTTTTAAATACTTGAATAATTAATACAAAACACACACATATAACATATGCACACAAAAACGGACACATATATAACATATACACAAAAACACACACTCACATGTGTGTTATCATTTCCTCTTACAAAGGATAGAAGTAGTCCTTCATCTTAGATTCTGGAAAAGGGTCAAAGTAGGTGTGATATGTAATTATCCTACACGTATTAGGAGTTACATGTTATCTCATGATTTTATATAATTAATGTTATTTAACATATTGAATAATATTTTACTTGATAAATTTTTCTTATATAAGTTTTTCATCTACAATGTTTTATAACTAGAATGAATTTGGGGGTGGTGATTTTATAAAATGTATTGATATAGTCACACCCTATATGTTAAACCATGTAATTCATGTTAATAATTTTATATGTTATACATTTATGGAAATATAACCATAGTATTAGAGTTAGCTGGACTTGGACTTGGAGTTTGTTTAGTATTTTTTGAAACTTTGATTGATTGATAGAAAAAAAACTCAAGGGATATTTTACTGTTCCTCAAGAGAATATTCACACATGGAGTTACCACTTTTGTGAATTTTATACAAGTTTGTCTGAATTGAAATATTTATATATTTTTTATTATCTATTTACACCTACATGTAAGAATACCTAGATGATTTTGGAGTTGGTACATATGAAGATTCTTGTTAATCTCATGTTTCACATTTAGTGTTGTTCTTTTACTATAATACATCCACTAGTTATTTAATTTTCCATAGCTTTTGGTTTGGAAAAAAAGGTAGGTGATTCTAGATATGTGAATCCTCATGAATCTTTTTAGTATATCTTTAATGGTAGAAAACTAATCTATCACTTATATTTCATTATCCATCTATGTTTACAACACCCTTCTGTGATTAGGAGGTGTGACTAAGGGGTTTTTATCATCTCATCCAAGTACTATTTATTCATTTTTGTCTTAGTCATTACACCACCATAAGAAAAATTTATTATTAGCTAGCATCATCTAGACTGGAGGTTCTCCTGGAATCCAATTTTCTATATTCGATACTTGTTAGAATAAATTCTCAAGTGGTGTGAAAAGACATAATTTTTTATCTAACAACCGAAGGAAATACATGAACTATAGTGTTGTGGGTATTTTATCCCAACTAAAAAAGCTCCCATTACTCTGAATATGTCATAATAGTATTAAATTCTAGTGGTACACCCTTAGTGAAAATTGGAATCTACAAGCCTATGAGTTCCCCCACAAGTAACATACCAAATATCTTATCCTCTGAGAACATTCAGATCCTAAATAAAGGGTTATTCACTCAGGATACCATATTATTAGGAATATCTTATATTTCCATGATAAATCAATTAAGGTGAGATGATTAAATTTTACAAGGGGCATGAATCCTTGAGTCCCTCTAACAGATCTAAAAATATATATATGAACAATTATGTCTTCTATGGATATTACAAACCTTATGAGTCTATATAAATTATAGACAATGATTATGAATTATTTATTATGATGTATGTATTGTCTAACGTCACTATATTAACAAATAAATTCTTTTCATCATGATTTTTAAAATTAACCATCTGAACATGATATAAAATCTAAAAAATACTTTTGTGTTGACATGCATGAATAAGGTATGTGCACCCAATATTAAAGATAAACCCAAGCATCCTAGAACATTTAAATTTTATTATTATAAAAATCTTAATGATTATGTAACATAGAAAATGGTAATCGTTTTTCCATGTCCATTAACCTCCAATTTTTTATGATACTGAGTTATGTATATTTTTTAGAATATTCCCAAAAAAATAGAGAGAAAAAAACTTTTGAAAATTCAATGAAAAACTTATTCAAGGGAACATGACCATTGATGATGATATTCAAGATGACACACCATAATTACTTATTGATCTATATTATATGGAAGAGGCTAGTTGAATTACAATGGATGGAATTATTTTCTAAATAGTTCCCATGAAATATCATCCCACTTAACTAATAAACTACCCTATTGATCGCCCAATGTTCACTCTCATGAACTACTGGCGGTCTCTAATTCAAAAAATATATTCAGGGAATTTTATGAAACATTTAGGGGAATATTGATCTCAGGGAATTAAAATAATTATATCATAATGAGATAAAATCTATGAAATTAAATCATTGATAAAAAAATTCATGATATATCCCAAATGTGTTGAATTTACCCAAACATCACTAATATTAAGTGACCCCAACTTCTCATCCTTCAATTTCACGAAATAAAAAATGTATTATCTCATCCAAATCACTATTAGTGTTAAATGATGTTTTAAATCCCAAGTAAATAAGAGAAAACCAATATCATATTATTTTTCTACACTCTAGTGGGTTCTATATTTTTCTAGAAATAAAATCTAGATTTCTAGTGTATCACTGGCTGGGAAGATATTTTTTGAACACTGCTTTTGCAGTTTATATTTATATTGAGGAACTTAGGTATAAAAAATCACTACAATTAAATATATTTTAAAAATAATAGAGTTACTAAATTCATTTATTGCTGATTGAGAATCATATTTTCCTTAGTTATATAACACTGATAGGATAATATTTTGGGAATCCATATAGCAAAATATAAAAATACTTAACTATGATGTTTCTCCCATATAATTATGTTAGTGGATTATAAGAATTTTATAAAATGATATAAACATTAGAGGGTTCTATCCACGAAATAATGAAAATTTCAAAAAGTGAACCCAAAACAAAAACAAAATTGAGGCATAGGAAGGTGGAAACAACCCTTATCAACCTCAATCAAATAACAACATCAACATTGGATGCTAAACTAATCTGGTTTTATGGGAACCACCTTTAATTACCTAAAAATATTTGTAACAATTTTGATGTAAATAGATCATTAAGGAGGTGTATGTGGATAAGATATTTAATAACATTAAGTGTAAGAAAAACAAAATTGACTCCATTTATCCAAAACATGTCTAGGTGTATTTCATATCTTCCCACAATCACAATATGATTAAGATTCCAATGATTAAAAATCCCATGTAGATCAGTCTTCACTATTACAATAACCACCTCCCAAATATTTGGTATTAGTCCAAATAAATTAAATACTTCTTTATGTTCAATGACTTACTATACAGTATGGTAGATGATGGACATGTTGTATTGGATAATTCCATGGTGCACATGAATTTCATGTATATTAGCCTTTATAAATATAATAAGGCATGAAATAAGGTTTCAAAAAAAAATTACTAAACTTTTTATGGATGGATTACTAAAATAGTAGTCTATGAGAGACATTCTATAATTAGGGAATGACTCAATTAGATTTTTGTGACCCTATTCCCATCTTCTAACTCAATTATTACATACTTTATAAAATCACTAAATTTGGAATTAAATATTAACCCAGTTTTTGAAAATAAATACTTTTTTATTATGATTATTTTCCTTTAGAAATTAATATTTTAAATTTATATATTATTAAAAAAAATATGGTTTAAAAAAATCATATTTTTTATAGGTGTTTCAAATTTATTTTATCATTTCATTTTTTTAACAAAGATACTTATTATATAATAAAAATGTAAAAACATAATTATGAAATCATTAAATAAAATATAAATCAATATTCTAACCATGATAATTGTTATAAATAAAAGCATAAAATTAAATTAATATAGGATTGAATTCCTTTATAAAAGGAACCAAAACAATAAGAAATATAGTGTACATATAATCATGGAATTATAATTTTCATTTAAGAATAGGAAAAATATCATCCTTATCATGTTGATAAAAATGGAAATAAAGAAAATCATTTAATTTAGAGAATGAAAATTAATATTATATGAAGTGAAAATTAGTATATGAATTATATTAGAATATTCATTTTAGTATAATTTGAATATATATATATATATATATATTCATTTTTAATGTTGATTGATATAATTAGTTATGTGATTCTTAAATAATGATATAATAAAAAGAAAATATCATAATATATTCATTATAAAACTGTTTTGTGTTTTTTATATTTATATAAATAATAAATATAATTAAATTAAAGAATATATTTTAATTATGTTAAAAATGGATAAATTTTAAATTATCAATCATATATTAGTTATGGAATAATAAAAATAGAAATATAATCACTCATAGAAAGAGGTCTCGTTTTTATAAAAATAAATTATTTTTTTGTATTATATGTTCTAATGTTAAATGTCTCATAATAATAATTTCGATTAGATAAAATGAATTCTATATTTTCAATCATCATTACATTATTTGATATGGTTTAATTTTTTCTATTTTTTTGAATAAGATAAATTTTAGTTGGATAAATAAATATGATTTTTTTATATATGGTATGTTTTATGACATTAATATGATATAAAAATTTATCAAAAATTTATAATATTTTTACAACTAATTAAAGAATTATAAAAACTAAAATAATTTTTTAAAAAATAATTTATTCAATCTCTAAATAATCATATCAATTTTCAATGTCTAAATGATTTTTTTGTGAAAAAATTATGCTTAATTGTATCATATGTTTTCATTCTCATAAAATATCATGTTTTATTTTAATAAGGATTACAATTTTAGTTCATGATATGTTATTTGAAAAATTAATAATAGGGTTTTAATTGATTATATTATTATAATCATTATTATTGATTGTCAAAAAGAAATATTTTTTTAGGTATAATATATTACATTAGAAAATGTCTATATTTACGTGATAAGTTCAAGATATATTGTATTCATATTTGAGGGATTTTTTAATGTGAAAAACCATAAATAAATTTTGTTTTTTGTAAAATATTTCTTTTAAATAAAACATTATTATTATATTAATGAAATCAGCTATGTATTTTTTCTTAAACATTATGATCTTAATCATATTTAACTTATTCGGTATTTAATTTAATTATATGTGATAGATTTTATGTGAAGTTAAACATCATACATATCTATTTAATTTTTTATATTAATTTGACATGCGGAATGAGTTAGTTTTATAGATTATAAATCATTAATTTATTCATGCATAAACCAAAAATTGGGTTTATTCTTTTTCAAATCATCATTTTCATTATTTATCTGACCTGAAGGACAAAATTATTATTTTTCAAACATGATTCAAATTTTATGATATTTTAATCAAATTTTAATTTAGATATTATTTATAAAATACTTTATAAAATTTTTAATTTGTATTTTAAAAAAATTATTATCTTTTGGAAAATATGGACTATGATTGTATCTGATAATTATTTTTTAAGAATAAAGAAATCTATAATTTATATGAATATAATTTTTGGTTAGAAGAATATCCTCGTAAAATAATGTTTTGATGTTATTAAAACTGTTGTTTTAGATATATTAGTTTGAAAATGTTATATAAATATATATGAATATAACTATTTTTAAAAATATTTATAAACTATTTCTCTTATATAATTTTGATGATTTTATTGTGTGTCCTTGAAAACCATTAAATAACATTGAATTTTACATATAAATTCTTTTTATTAAAGATATATTATCTAAATAAGACCATATTATATCAATTAAGGTTCAAAATAATAATGTACTTATTAATTTTAAATATAAACTCAATATATCTATTCTTGAATGCACAATTCATATACAAATAGTAGGTTTTTATGTCTTGAAGAGTTCTTTTTGTATGGAACCAACTAAAAAAACATGAATTTTGTATTAAACCTATGTATCAGATTTTTATACTCATCTATGAATACACCAAGTAAAATTATCATAATAAAATAACTAAGCCTACATTGGGAATTAATGGATTGTAGTATGGGTTTTTCTTAGAGACCATGAACAACTAAAAAAACCATTATGCACATTGTCTTTAATTTTAATTTATTTTCGACTAAGTATATTCATTAAAAATGGATAATAAATTTAGTTAAAATAGTTAAAGAGGTATGAAATTTTTAAAATTTTAAATTTAATAAGACGATTTACCCCCTCATTAGTAATTGTTATAGAAAAATTTTGGAAAAAATTTATTAATTTTAGAAAAGAAATTGATTTTAAATATAAGATAATATAACTTAGGATTCTTTATAACCATACCAAATGAACATTGATAATATTTTTTACATCGGTATTTATAAATTGAGATCAAAATTATAGGATTAGTAGATACTGAATATTCTAAATAAAGATAATCTAATTAAATCTATTGATACACTACCTTTTATATCATAGATCCTAATGTTAATATTCATCATTATGGTATATATAGATATTTTATATGTAAGGTATTTACATTGTAAATTAATTAAATATTTTATTTATAAATTTCCTTTTCAAATATGTTGAGTTAAATGTGATTATGGGGTTATAAATCTTGGTATATTAAAACTTTGAGTTTAATGAATTATTAGGTAGGGATTTCTGTCAATTGGGTTCATTGAGGATGTGATCAAGGATATAACTAACAATTATAAATGTTTTGTAGAAAATATTGTATGTTTCAAAACAAGTATCTTCTATCTAGGTAGATTAATGTTGTTTTAGGCTTTCAGAACATGTATTAATTTGATCTAGGTACTTATCCTCTTATTTATTTGGAGTAAATGAAAATATTTCCTACAAGTGGTACTGAATTATATCCCATACAATATTCTTCAAATTGGTCTAAAAATTTCTACCCTAAACTCTAGTGAATTATTTCTATAATTTTTATTATTATGTTAGATACTTTTTTCATGTGTAATATTCATAAAATTTTACAGATTTAGTTTTTAAAACATTTATTAGTCTTAAATTGTACTTTAATCGATTTGATGTTTTTAATTTCTAAATAGTTTTCATTATATAGTTGGAGAAAAATCATAATTTCAATTAGTCTTAAATTCACTATTTCCCATTTTGAAGATGGAATATATTAGACAACAATTTATATTAGAGTATTTTATCTACCTTTTGTTATTAGAGGTTTTACCATTTTGTTGTTTCTTTATACTAACATGTTAGTAAAAAAAATTATTCTTGAAGGTTTACCAGTAGAAACTTACAAAAATTTAAATCTTAGTCATCCAATTTTTTTGGAGGATATTATGAATACTAAAGAGATCAAATAATAGTAAATATGAGTAAAATATGGTCGATCATTAATAGACGATGATAAAAAATTATAATACTAGAGAAAAATTAATCTCAAATTTTACTCATAGGGTGAAGATATAATATTTATATAATTATAAGGTCTAATATAAATTAATTGTTTTGATGATAAAAAATATTTAAAGTTATATTTCTTCACGTGATATTTTAAATTGAATTTGGAGAAAATTAGATATTAAATATTTTTGAACAAATAAATTATTGGATACAAAAAGAGTTGTGTTTCATGTTTTTTATAATGTTTTTTATTTTCTTTTTTTGGAATAATTTGTTAAAATGAATTATTATTATGTAACTGTAGTAAATGGTATAAAATATCTTAGTGATCATGAGATCATTTAAGAACACCTTGTTGAGAAAGAGATTTTTATACATATAAAGGAGTGTGAGTTTAAGGGGATAAATATATATGGGTTTAGATGACCATATCTAAACACCAATGAAACATGGAAATAGATTAGAGATAGATGATGATAAAATAAATGGAAGGATAGATTTTATTTTACTATAATATCTAAAATTTTAACTTCTATAACTTATAATTCGAAGCATTCCATATAAAAGGGAACTTATAAATTTCATTCGAATGGTAGTATTTAAAATATATGAAAATGGGAATTTTATCAACTTACAAATCATATGAATAGGATTCCTATAATGGTAAATTTCCAGAATGATATTCAGAATGTCAGGAAAAGAAAATATTAAAATAATTTAAAATAGGAATATAATTCAAATAATATACACTCTTTAATGTAAAAAAAGGTATATGACATTATATTATACTATACTAAAAAAACTAGGATAGTGAATCCCTAGGATTGTCAATTTAAAAAGGAAATGAAATTTTAATACTGATTATTGACAATTGGAGTAAAATTTAAGATCCATATTAAGATATGAATGTTTCATAGAGTGATGAAAACTAGAATATAATAGGTTATTATTCTAATATACATTATAATGAATTATATTTGATTGTAAAGGGAACTATTTATTCTCATACAAATTTTTATTCTAATTTAGGATACTACTTTATTTCAAATAATGTAGATGATACCCTATAATTTGAATAGATAGATAAATATGTGTATGGACCTAATAAAATATAAAAAAGGATGAAGAAATTATATGATCAGTATAAAGTAGATAATATTATATATGTTGATATAATTTGTAAAAATACATTCTATTTAAATGCCAAATCAATTCATATATCAACTAGTAATGATCAAAATGGGGTTACAAAATAGAAATCCATTGATCGTAGTGTAAAGAATATTTTTTTTTAATTATAAATCTGGTATGGAGAATTTTGGTAAACTTATAGTATAGTTGAAATATACTATAACATATTCTAGAGTTGGTTTTATTTCTATAAATTCACAATTCCATTCTAACAAATTGTTTTTTTCACAATAGATCACATTTCTATAGTAAATTTTAGTGGGTTGGTCACTATAATATTAATTATCCATTGAATAAGATCCCATAATTTATAACATATAGGAAATATATTTCTAAATAACTCACAATAGTTTATCACACTAAGGTATTATAGATGCGGGTTATAAAAAATATTTATACCTAAGAAAAATTGAGTAACAAACATGTTGATTCTTTTATTTTAGGATAAATTTATGATTACCAGTAGAAAAATTATTTCTATATGGATAGTCATATTTTTTATAATATGATGAAAAAAGTTACAAATTTTGAAACCTATGAAAATAAAAGGGAAAACTTATTGCTTTTGGAGACAATACAAGATGACAATTTTTTTGTATTAGGGATATTAATTTTCTTGGTGAGACCTTAATATTGAACGTAGTTTATGTTTTAAAGATCAACCATAACCTTATTAGACTATTTCAATAATGTTCTAAGTGTTAATCTATAAAAATTCTAAATTAATGATGTACAGTCATATATTTGAAAAGATTCTCATAATTTATACTAGTTAGAAATGATAATGTGAACAATATTGACCAAGAGGATACTATTTAACAATAATTTTCTAGTATCAATGAGATTGAGGATAGGTATTGTATTTTCTAATAGGAGGTCATAACACTATATTTTTTTAAACTAAGATAAGAATTATAGGAAAATACTTAGAAGTGAAATTTCTATATTATTCAAGATTTCATGACCTTAGTAAAAATAGAAAGAAATATAATTCTATTGTTAAAACTATTAGTGAACTATAAACTTTTAAATCATTACTGTTACTTTACATGGAACATTATAGACTTATATTAACTAGAATAATTAGGGGAAACAATATGTTTATGTCTTATTTTATGATTAAATCATGTAAATTTGGGTTTATTTTCATCCCCTTAAATTAGAAGAACACTTTTTTTAAACGTTTTTTATTTTTGTTAAAAATACTAAAAAATATTTTATTTTTACTATCTAGAGTAATTGTTTTTTTTATTATGATTTTGAATCATTTTCTAGTGAAATAGGTATTCCACATAAATTTTTTATACTATTAACTCCATAATAGAGTTATTTAGTTAAATAATGGAATAAAACACCTTAAGATATTTTCTTCTCTATGCTGTATGAATATTGTGATTATAATTTTTTTTACAGATAACGCAGTAATTCATTTTATAATATAAATTTAGTTTTATATCACTAAATTTAATAAATAAGGCTATGAATTATGGAATGGAAGGAATAAAAAACATAGTTACTTAATTGATATTGGATGTTAAGGGTTAATTTGGAATATTATAGACATTTTAAATAATATTATTGAAATATAATGAAGTCATTTTTCTTGGTTAATCTATATAATTAAAGGCTTATCATCATTTTAATATATGTAAACATTTCATTTATAAAATATTTCATGTAAATTTTGATGAGGATGATGCATATTTTAAGTTTAAACATTTATAATATTTATCCTCCAATGGCCCGAAGGCCTTCATTTTTAATTGATTGATAATCCACCTTTCAAGGGATTAGGTGGAACCCTATTACATGCCCGTAGGCCATTTTTTAGGAACCAATGCCCGTAGGCACAAACATACCATACAACCCAGACAAACAACTTGGAACTTGCTCCTCCCCAGCATCTTCATCTTTGAAATCAGATCTTCACCTCCACATGGCTGTTTGGCTAGGCATTCCCGTGCATGCATAGGCTTGTCCCGATGGCAGGTGCCACACCCTCTCATTCTTGCAATCCGTTAGCTCCTGCTGTGGTGAAATCTCCTTTGCCCATCCTCCTTGTAGAGCTTGTTCCTTGTAGTTTTTGGTCTGGTGTTTGTATTTGCAGGTGACCCGAAGGCCATATGGATAGCCCGAAGGCCCAACTGACCCAAAGTCCTGGGTGCCCGAAGGCCAATGAAGCACTCGGGGACCAAATCTGATGCCCGAAGGCCCGAACGGGGCATATTCCCGGCTGCTACAGTGCCCAACAGTGCCTGCTACAGTACTGCTACAGTAACCCGAAAATTCTACCTCCGCCTGGTTTTGATCCCTGGTCGCTTGGATGCACCATCAGAGACCTTGCCAACCGGGATAAGGCTCATGTGCACATTTATAATATTTATGTAATATAGATTTTGTTTTTGAAACCACTTATGATTTAATTATACATCTTAAACCACATTCATTTTTAGTTATATGTCCTGAAGGTAGTCTAATAGATGATACTCATCTGGTAGATGAGAAAAAACATCCTTTTAATATAAGATATATATTATATTGAGGAATTATCCCACCAATAATATCATTGGGTGTGTAGATCTTTCCAAAAGAACTAGAAGTTCTTATCAAAATGAATGTGATCATAATTCATTCCTTTCCATGTTTAATCCTAAAATAATAAATGATTCCTTAGATGAAAATTCTTTGAAAAATCCATTACAAGGGGTGCTTAATAAAGTTAAACAAAATTTTCACCACATTTTTAATCCATTATAATGATCTTATAACTATAGGATTCAAGTGGGTATTCAAAATAGTAATGATGGGAATGGAATGATTTTTAGGAATAATTACAAACTCATTGATATTTTTATAATTTTGAAGAAGGAATAAAATACGGAGAATCATTTTCTTGGGATGATAGTGTCAAATCAATAATTATTTTATTATCCATTGTATATCATCTAGATTTGACATATTTTCGAATGAATGTAAATTGTTCCTTAATTAATGGATATGTTCTAGATGAGGTATATTTTAAAATTATAATAATTTTGATGTTTCTAAATTTTCAAAAAATGTTTTTGAAAATTAGAAGGTTCTTCAGTGATATAAAAAACCACATGATCCTGGTATGATTTATTTTCTTGATTCTAAAATCTAAATGTATTTAAAAAAAATTATAGATCATATTATTTTTATTAGTAAATTTTTTATGAAATTTTTATCATAAGAATATAATTTGATGAAATTACTTTTAGTTCAGCATGAATAACACATGAAGACATTTTTTTGGAACTCATGAAAAGTGTGTTTTATACTAGTGTTGTTGGGGAAAATAACTGCTTCTTATCTTCTAAATTAAATAGTAATTGGAGGGAAATATTTTAAATCAACATTAGTATATTATATAATTACTTCTGTATTTTGGTTTTGATAATGTTTCATGTATAATTATTCTGATTGAAACCGCATGTAACCCTAACCTTAATAAATTTGGGAAACATGTTAATCATATTTTTTAAAGGGATGATTTTATGTTTTCTTTAGTTTATATCTATTCAATTGGATATTATGTACTCTATCTATATATGTGTGAGATTACATGACAATATAAAATAATACCATGCCAAGTAAGTGAGAAAAATCATTTTTACCTTAAAAGAACATCATAACCTAGAAAACATTATTCTTTAATAACATAGTTAATTATTTATAGTAATAGTGATAATGATTTGAGATTTTATAAAATGGATAGGAATAGTACTTTCAAAACTGGTCATTTTCTTAGTGAATCATTAGTTTCTTGTTTTATTATGAAGCAATATTCATTTTCAATTTACACTAATGAAGCTAAATATATGATAGCTAGTAGTTTTTGTGCTCAAATTTTCTGGGATTATAATAAAATCATTAACTTCAGTTTGAGTTTTACTCAGACCCAAAATCATTTTGATAGTGTTAGTTATGTTTCTTGGCCTATAAACTATATACATCACACATAGCTTAAACAAATAGATATAATACCCCGTTTTTTATAAGAAGACATAATAAAATATTATATTATTCATGAATCTATTGGAACTGAGGATCCTATTATGTATATATTTCAAAGGATTAAATTTTTAATTATTTTATTAAATTAATAAAATATGGTCCCATTAGATTTCTATTTTCCAATAAAATTATATTAAAAAAAACTTATATAAATATGGGGGTCTTGATTATATAATACTATTTTAACTCTTTGTGAATATATATCATAAAATCCAAAACAATATTGAATATAAATCACAAGATGCATCATAAAAATCATTCAGAATTAAACCATATAAGAGATTTTTTGATCAATGTACTTATCAATAGTTATATTTCATATGGTTTTTTAACTTCATTTGTTTTATCTTAATAATTTTTTAGGAATAACCCCTACCATTATTACAATCATGTATGATTTATATGTTATTATTTAATGGTGTATATTTTTTTGATACTCTTATGAATTTTTTTTCTTCAAAATAGTATTTACCAGTTGTTTATATTTATTATCCTAAAGTGTATGATTTTTTTGTGTGTTTCTATTGTTTTATTTTTGGGGATAATTTATATAAGGATTTTGGGAAGATAAATTTTTAATATAAGGGGGAAAAATTATGTGTTTTTGTAAACTGAACAATGGTGAGATCTCTTGGATAATATAGAATAATTTAATATTTAGGGGAGAATGTTTATAATATTATATTCATAAATTCATTGAATATCTCATGGGATAAATTTTATAATAGTTACATGGAGTTTCTTACTTTGTTTAAAATTATTTCAATTGACCTGATCTTTTTTTTTATTTTAACTTGTTTCTCATGTTTTGTGATTATAAAAAAGGGGAAAACCATTGAATCATTTTAAAAAAGATACCATCTTATAGATATATTTCTTTATGAATCAAAACATACTAATTGAATTATATATACATACTTAATGTTAAGTTAGTTCATTTTATTATATAATATTATTTTTTGATTCACATTTCTTATTCAGTTAAATTTTATCCATGTATATTTTAAATACATGTAAAGATTCACTGAACTACATTTAATTTAAGATAATGTATCTTCTAATGTTTTTTGAGTATAACATGAAGAACTCATAAAAGTTTATTGCATTGAAATATATAAATTCAGAGTGATATTTGAGGAATGGTGGATAGTAAAGTTATTTAAGAAGAGGAAACACATCATATCAAGTCATTCACACCCTTGGTATTGAGAGATTCTATTTTTTAATTTTTTTTTATTGTATATAAAGATTTGGTGTGCCTGGGTTTTCCCTTATAAAATTTCTAATTAATTTATTATAAATTTTTTTCTTTTGATTCATCATGATCAATGATATTTTAGGGCTATGGATATGGGTTTTTAAACACTAACATCAATCATTCAAGGGAAGGACTTTTTTCCGATCAGTTTCTATCAAAGAGGATCTTGGGAATATAGTTTTATGATGTTGATGTTTTTTCAAATAAGTTTGATATATTAGAACTTGTATCATTTGATCTGGTAGATTGATGATGTTCATGGTTTTTGGAACATGTATCCCTTATATTTTGGTATTAGTCTTCCTTTCTCTTTGTTGTAAAAGTAAATAGTCCCCTCAAGTGGAAATTATTTATGTACAAAATAAAATTATTTTAATGAGTTTAAGTATTGTTATCCTATATTCTATATAATTTATTCTATATTAATTTTAATTATACTATTTATTTTTTTAACTTAGTTATGTTTTTAAGATCAAAATTTTGAGTTTTTGTCAAATAAATTTCATCATAAATTATACTCTGATCTATTCAGAGATTCTTACTCTTGAATATTTTACATTATTAAGTGGCATAAAGATTATATTCATTATTAAATATTAATTGAACCCTCTTAATGTTTTCATAACTGGTAAAATAAAAAATTTATAGTAGTGAAGCTGATATTTGTAGTATTACAAAAGATGAATTTTATATAAATTATAGAAATATGAATGATATTGTTTATTGATTAGGTATTTTTTTCCCAATAATAATCCCAAGTGGGTGGTGGAAGATAATCCTTTACGTTCTATTGTGGTTATATTTTGCATGTTTCTACACCAACTTCCACTGTAGTTAATGTTCTAGTTGATCATGAACTATAAAATTCATACTAGAACATCTATGGAATTTAGAGGGTAATTATTAAGGGGTAAATTGATCTTCCAAAGTGAAATAATTATATTTTAAATAAATAAATTTTAAAATATCTCAGTAAGAATTATTTCATGTTAGAAAATATTATAGGCATATATAATTTGTTACGTTGAAATAATCTCTCAGAAAGGCTCTTTCGAAACCTTATTAAGGCAACATGAAGCTACCTTTACCTTTTGAAACTATTTTACTCACAAAAAACATGATATATATGTATAACTTAAAAAAAATCAAAATATTTATTTCATTCACATTTTTAAAAATTCTACCTAAAAATTATTATATATTTGAGTTAATTTGAAAAAGTATTATAAGAAAATTTATAACCAAACTACAAACACTAAAAAATATTTTAGCTCTATAAAGGAGGTTATTCCTCTCCATTAGATAATAATAAACAACCAAACTTGTTTATTAAAACGTAATAAATAATTCACTACCTGTTTGAGGTTAAAAAACAATTGTATATAAGAAAATCTAGGCTATAAAAATAATATTCTACAGTTCATCTTGGGATAATAAATTTTAAAATAAATATAGGATATAGTATTACATTAATTTTATTTATAATATATGGGAGGTGATAAAAAATTATGTAGTAAAATAAAAAAAATTGAAATGTTTAAAAATAGAGATAGGAATGAAATAGAGGTAAGTTTGATGTATCTTAATCTCTAATCAAATTTAGTTGACTAGTAAGGTTATTCTCGTTATTTGATTGTTCTATGAGCTTGAAAGTAAATGTTGAAATCATTTTTCCTTCTACTATGTTTTAATAATCTCACCATAAAATAAAATAACCCATGGTGTAAAAGAAAATTGAAATTCAAATAATGGGAATCACTAATAATATGCATAGGTGATCCTTTCTATTACTTGTTGATGGAACTTTTCTAATTATAAATTGGAATATAATCATAATAAAATCCTTATATTGAACATGTAATCTAAAATTCATTATTGAAATGTGTTTTCATTAAATTATCCGAGATATAGGTTTTAATGTATTTTAATGAAATTTTTTTAATTAGAAATGGTTGATTGAATCGTTAAAAGTTACTATGGAATTGAAAGTTGATCCTTTCAGTTAATGTGAGACTATTCATGTAGTCAGTTTCTTTGAATATTGTTAAACTTAATATCGATCATAATGTTAATTCAATCTAATTTTATCTTATAGTCACCTCATCCTTCAATTTTTGATTGATTGGTAGTTAGAGAAATCTGAATATCTAACATTGTAAGTTTAATTCATTATTACATTTGATTATCTATTATCACTGGATTTTCTATGTCTATTTTCTTGAATGTTCAATATTTGGTCAGTTGATAGGGATGAATAACTGAAAAATATTATTAATGTAGATTCATCGCATACAGATATTTTTTCCTATCTTGTATGTCCTATTAAAATACATCTTGAGGTTTATCTATATCTTTAGGTGGAAAAACTAAGAATTCTGATTTTTTCATGGTCACATCATTTTTTGTGTTGCTGATCCATATATACAAGTGTTTAATTTAATAAATTTAATTTATATCCATATAATGTGATTTAACTTCCATACATAAAAAAATTTCATATATTCTAGAAAACAATTTACTATCCTAAAACAAAAAATTCATTAACAAAAATGAGAAACAATATTTGGGAATGTTAAGGCAAATAATTGTTGGACTAAGGCAACAATATACCTATTTTTTATTATAAATTTTCGTGGTATAATAAAATTTGAAATTTAAAAACACTTTAAAATGGTCAAAGTTTAAACTACTCGAATCCAGATAAAATTAGATAACATATTTTCTACTACCATACATGTACTCCCCGTTTTGGTAAAATCAAAAGGTAAAAAGTTTTGGAACTAAGAAGAATAATATTGAATACCATAATGTTCTCCATATAAAATAGTATAAAAAAAACAATTGAATATGATTAAAGTATAATTCATAGGAAAGAAAATTAACAAAAAATATAGCTTCCATATGAGATTTCCTAATCCTAATTTAAATTAGAATCTATCAATGCTTTAGGATCAATAGATGCTTTATATTTATCATAATAATGCTAAGAGGGAATCGATAGTTCATTCTATGATTGAGAAATGGAAGGACCAAGAGTTATAATTCCTCTAGAAACAAGTATGATATCATAAAATTCTATAACTAGAGTAAATAAAAAAAGAGGAATATAAATATAAGAAGAGGTTTAAACTATAGTGGTAGAGGTTGACTGCACTGAAGGTAGAGTCAATTTTCAAGGGGTGGTGATGGTAGTTTGAGTTAAATACAAACACAAATTTATAAACTATGTTAATTAATTTAGGTACAATAATCATTTATCCATAATTTTAAAAAATTATCAATTTTTTATATATAAATATTTCCAAAATAAGCTCTAACACCTTCAACCTATCCACTAAAGGGTTAAAACCTAAGTAAACGGAGTCATTCCGAGCTCACCGTATAGAAATCTAAATAGATTATTAATGTAATTTTTTAAATATTATTCTTAAATAATGATCATCTTATATATTAATAATCGCAATTTATTTTCTAATTTTTTTAGAATCATCTCTTACTATGTAAATGATTTTAGCTACATGGGTTTTAAATCCATAAGGAACCATTTATGTAGTGTTTGGGAAACAATCCAAAAAAACATTTATTACACCAAGTACAATATTCCTTAACAAATTATCATCCAAAGTATCAAATTTATTCATAGTAGGTGGAGGTTTACTAAAATAGAAATATATTAACATGGAGTTCAAGTATCTATGATCATGATTTCTCATCATGTTATGTAATTGTTCTTATAGGTCTCCCACTTAACCCTTAAACACAAAATATATTGATTTATATGGTAAATTTTCTGAAATAAAATGTCTTGAAGATGATTAAAAATAAGAGAAATAATATAGAATAACTATTCTTCTATAATCAGTCTCATTCTAGTTCCAAATTGCCAAAAATAAATCCTTAATAATATTTATTATATCCGCATTTAATTCAAATAAATATTATTTAGAAACATTGTAAAAAGTACTTATAGGGGGTGAGGGGGTTTCCTGTCTAGGAGGACATACCATATCATCATCTTAAACATATTCTACAGAAAATTCCATTTTCATTTCAATAGATTATGACTTAGTAGTTTCAATCTATTATGTATCATCATAACCCTATTTTGTTTTCTAACCACTACTATCTTATTATTTAACATTATTTTAAGGGATGAGAATAAGAATATTTTTCAACAATTATTGAACTATTCGATTTGTATTACCATAAAGTAGAAAAATTATGGGGAAACTAGAATTAATTATTTCCTCATGGTCTATTTGAACTACAAGTGATCGCCCAATTTTCTTGATAAAACAAATATATAAGTGTGATAATGTTTAGGTGGACTTACCCAATCATGGTCATTACCGCTATCTAAACCAGATTCCTCCCCTTCATGGAAATCACCACATTGTATATTTTTTGGATTAATTCCTAAAATTGGTGTCATGTTAGGTGGATCTTTATCTACCTATAAAACTATATAAAAAGGTTCTGGTACAGACTCTCCAATCTCTACACTATCAAAATATTTTCCCAAGAAGGTAAATGTAGAGGAGATTCTGGAGAGCCAAAATAATCCCCATCAAGAGTAGGTATTTTTCTATCCATTGGATCATGATATTCAATCTCACATTCCCGTTATCTTCTAGTTTCTTTAATAAAATCCATTATTTCTTCTTCTCTATCATAAACTACAGCATCTTTTTGTTTTTTTCATAGTAATATTCAATAATTTTATCAATTTTCAAACCCATATCTTTTTTATTCTATGTCCCCACATTTTTATTTTATAAATTATTTTTTCATATAATATTTCTTCATACTAAAGTAAAATCTTTTAACACCTTGATATTTTGTTAAATATATACATTTTTGAATAAATTTATTTTCATTGATGTCGTGCATTGCACTAAGAAAAATATTTCTTTCACACAAAACTAACTTGTCTTACACTACACGCAACATAAACTTAGAGTACATTATAAAAAACACCTTTTTAATAGTGAACTACATGAAACATAAATTATATCATGGTCCACATAGAAAACCAATTTTATTATACATTTCACGCATGATTGACTTTCCTCGATGGCTTGCGTTGCACACAAGATCAAATTTTACCGAACAATAATATGATATTAAAAATATTATTATTTAATATAATAATATATAACATTGCCATTAAGTTATAGGGTATGAATTGGGTTGAATAACTTATCCATGGTTTAATTAATTGGTTATGAAATAATTTTAAAGGAATATAAGATCCAATATAATAGAGAGGGAATGTTTTTATAAAAACTATTTTTTATGATAACAAAGAAATTTTTTCCTAATAAATTTAATTAATTACTTTTAATGAATTATATTAATTAAATATATATTTTATATATTCAATAATATATTTTTTTATTTTCATCCAATATATTTTATAATCATAGGATAATAAAAACCCAATATTTTATATAAAAATAAATATTTTTAAAAATAAAGTCTTGCCTTCTTTTATTGGAGAATTATTTTAAATCCAATTTTGAAACTATTATAAATTTAATATTTAAAATTAAAAATAAAATTTTATATAAAGACTTAAAAATTTGTTTAAGGTGAATTTTTGGTATTTTTCAATGAAGTTTCATTTTTTGATGAATAGTAAAAGACCCTAAATTATAATTCAAATATTCTTTTTCATAAAATTTATTTAAAATGTTAAATTATATATTATATTGGCTTAAAAGTTTAATTATATAAATTTTTTATCAATTAATCATATTAGGGTCATTGGAATCAATTTGAATTTTAAATTGACTCTAAAAACATATAAATCATTTGACTCTTTTTGACTTTAAAAACTCATAATGTCGTCTCTTATGCGAGATTAAATTTATATTGATTTTGACCACTAAAGTGAGGAGAATTTATAAAAAAGGATTCAATATTTTTAATAAAAATAATTTATAATTTTTAAAAAGTTCAATAATGTCTTTTTCCTAAAATATTAGTGAATGTATCAAAAATTAATTACAAGTATTAATGTGAAATTATACTTAACAAAGGAATAAACCTTAAACATCAGGGCCCAAATGACAAATCCACTTGTCATTCTTGAATTTTATGGCCGTAATCATTCAATGAACCTTCTATTACTAAGTTTCATTTGGTTCTAGATGAAAGTTTTTGTATAAAAACATGTTTACGCCTAACTTGTTTTAAAAAATACGAGGTGAGTCTTTTCCCTCCCCTTTAAAAGTCCACCACATAACCCTATTATTCACACCACTAAAACAAAATAGGATCACCCAATATTTTCCCAATAAACAACCCAAAATAACTCCCCTACTCCATTAATCCTTCTTCCATGAATAAATAAATCCACAGAATCCCTTTCATGAAAACCAAAAAGAAGTTACCCAAAGAAGAGGTAACATCTTTTCTATGGCACTTTAGTATTAATTAAATTATCCACCCCCTAAACTCTCTATATTACATGATTATAAAAAAATCCCAAATATACTTATTTTTTATGAAAATGGTTCTACCTACAATCACAAAAACTTCTATATAATGGGTAATGAATATATTGTTTATGTGTACGGTGAACTACTGCCTCATGAAATGATGATTGTTAATTTTTTGTTTATCACCTTTCAGGGTTGGAAATTACGATGTAAATAATGTTCATATATTATATATATAATAAATATTATGTATTAAATCTTATGTAATTATTTTAAAACAAATATCATTATACTTTCCATTTTGTGTAAATACGATAATTTCGTTTGAGGATGTGTGGACTACCGCTCCCTCAGAGCGATTAGATTCATTAACACACTAAACGGAATGTATTAAGGATGTTTTTAGTAAAAATATATGATATATATGAAAAAATAATTATAATTTAATTTAATTATATATATATATACATATATATCATTTTATTTCATTCTTTCAATACAATAATAAAACTAAAACAATGTTCATGCGTACATACGACCTATCGTCTCTTTGAATGATTTTTTTCATTACATAATTCTATATTATGTAGATTATTATAATAAAAATATAAATTATATAAATTATATTTATATCATTTTTTACTTCCTTTAAATCATGATATATGTATATGGACCAAAGATATAAGAAATTAAGACACATGCTAAAAATAAAGAGAATGTTACCCAATGTGAGACCTTAACATTATATTCTTATCAAGTAGGGAATATAAAGTCATAATAAAACCATGTATACAGTATTAGATATAATAATATGATTTTATAAAAGATTTACAATAAAATTATATTTATTATACAAGAAGTTTGAATGATTACGATGAGAGTCAAGACACAAGGTAAGGTAATTTTATCTAACTTTTTATTTCTGTGAGATACATGCCTTATTCACAACTAATTTATTTTTTGTTGTGTATATAATTCCCATTAATGTATTATAATATTCTTATAAATAAATTTATATTTATTTTCATATCCATTTTATTATCCTTCTTTCATGGGTTTTATGGCTCAAAAGTTACCAAATCTGTAAGGCAACCTTATCTCAATTTTCCTTCTCTGAGACACATGCCATGTCAGGAACCTATATTTTTCTAGAAGGTTTATATAATTAATTTTGAAATTTTACATAATTAATCACTTTATTTTAATTATTTTTTAATATTTATTTAATTTTATTCTTACCATGATGAATTAAAGTTACCAAAATTGCAACAGTTTATTTCTACAATCTCATCATTTATTGAGATTGTTTATGATTATGATTCAATTGATTTAATATTATGATAGAACTCTAAATAACACTAAATAATTTTCTTAACCTATGAATATATATATGTTATATCCACTTATTGGTGCACTTATCAAATCCTTAACTAATATAATTATAAATATTTTTTATGAAAATCTGACTTTACCTCTCTATTCGGTCAAAAATTTGTGTTCTTTCCTAATCGGGATTTCAAAATATGATTTCAAGAATTTTTAACTGTTATTATATGTTATTAAAGGAAATTTATACGCATATATTGACTTTTAAAAAATTATTTTATAAGGACTATTCTTATCATTTCTTAATCAAGAAACTTTTCTGAACTTTTAATATAAAAAAGCAATGTTCAACATATACGAACATACCTGCTATCCTGACTATCATTTTTCTAAAGATTCCATTTTATGTTTACAATTATATATTTAATGAAAATTATTCTTTTTAATATTCTAAAAATTCATTTTTTTAAAATTTCTTTCAATGAAAAAGTTTTTCAAAAAAGTTTTATAGTTATCAATGCTTCCTTTATATGATTTTAAGCCTACTTTTAAAGAAAAATGTTTCAAAGAACGTTTTATAAATAAAAAATTATTTTAACCATTTTGAATAATTCATTATATGTTTTAAAAGTACTTTAAAAGAAAAGGGTTTCAAAACGTTTTCAAGATTCTTTTATAAGTATTCAAGGAAAATTGTTTTCAAAATATTTTAATGCTATCTTTATATGTTTTCAAAGAAAAAGGTTTCCAAAAGGGTTTTAAATATTTATTTTTATGTTTTCACATTTTTAACCATGTAAATAGTTTTCAAAAGGTTTTATCTTTTAAGGATACATTTTCAAAGAAGAGATGATATTTTCTTTATGGAATGTTTTTAAAAAATATTTCAAATTTTTTCCACCTATGATGACAACCATTGATTTTACTCATACCCTTTTGGGATATGATTCAATGGTTCCATTCATATTATTTCTCTGAATGGTTTTTTTGATGGCATGATGTTTATGAAACACTTTTTTTAATGGGTTATATGAAACCCGTCTCACTTTAACGGGGTATATGAAACATATTTCTCTTTGACAAGTTATATTCTTATGAAACCCACTTTTTTATGGGTTATGCTTTGATAAAATGATTGCGAGACCTATATGTTTTACCTATGTAATAATATTATTAAATGATTATGATACCCATTTCATTTCATCGGTTGTGATAAGATATTTATAGAACCTGTTTCTTTTTATGGGTCAAAATACGATGCATGGTTTATTATCTTTTTGAACATGTATGTATGATTTTTTTTAGATGAGTGGGAACTATATCTCTCTTCAATGCATTGGGTAATGACTAATATAACATGATATAATGATGGGAATCAAGTCGACAACCTTTTCCCAATATGGGATGTTGCGGGAACTCGATCCACTCTTTCACTAGAAATGGTTGAAGCATCCCCTTAGGCAATTGTCATTCTTTTTTTTGCATATTAGAAAGTAAAACATCTCATGATAAAGTCAACAATATCTATTTTAATTACATACCACCAGTATTACTCCCAATGGTTTCTGTAAATCATAGTGCTACCAGGATGAACTAAAAATAGAGAACTATGAACTTAACTTAAGAAAAATTTATTCAACAGTGAATCACAAGGAACACATTACCTCTTCCCAAATCTCAAGTCACAATATATATCAATGATAAATCCTTGAAACATACCATATTTAACCAATAATACCTTTTTTTAACTAACTATATTCCTATTTCCCTTTTTAATTCTGTCTAATGAAGATACTTGCACAAACATCTAAAATAAAACAAAGGAATTTCCTACACCAGCAACTTCAAAGTCAAAATTCATCACATCACTAACCAAGGGGTTAGGTACCAAATGTAACATAGTTAATTTAGAATTATTATTTTTGAATGAATGTATCGACCAATTTATTTTCTTTTCCCAGATGGTAATGAATTGTGAAATCATAATCCTTAATCACATCTAGCTATATTTTATGCCTCATGCTCAATTAATTTTGGTTAAATATATACTTCAAACATTAATGATCAGTATATATTTTACATATAGAGCCGTATAAATGTTGTCTATATATTTTTAAAATGAAAACACTACTGCTAATTCCAAATAATGTTTGGGATAATTTAACTCAGAGGTTTTACTTTCCCTGAAGAATAAGAAATTACATGATCATTATACACAAGAATTTAACCATTTCCCTTTTAACGAAGCATCACTACAGATGATAAATCATAATTTCTATAAGGAATTGATAATTATAGATCATTCAATAATCTTCTTTGTATTTTTTCAAAATAAACATCATAATTTTCTATCCAAATAAATTTAACACCATTTTAGGTTAACTTTGTTAGAAGTGTAGATAACTATGAAATGTTTTTAACGAACCATCAGTAATAGCCTACTAATACAAGAAAAATATGAATATGATTAAAATTTATAGGTATTGGGAATTGATTAACAAATTTTTTGTGGGAGAAACTATTATTAAATCCTTTTTTACAATCTTCCCATGAAAGTAAATATGTTGTAACCAAAAATCACATTTTCAAAATTTCCCATATAACATATTTTCTTTAAGGGTTTGTAGAACAATAATTCGATTTTTTTCATGATCCTCATAACTTTTCTCTAAAACCAAAATACCAATAAAAACAATAATAAAATTATCTAAATATACATGGAAGATTTTATTCATAGGATCCATAAATATAGTAAGATAATTATTCAAACCAAAGGAAATATGAAAAATATCATAATGCCCATATATAGTCTGTAATTATATTTTCAAAATTTTGTCCTCATTCACCTTCAACTAACGACACCCTAACCTAAGTTAAATTTTTGAAAAGTGATGCGCTCCTTGGATCAGACGAAACAAATAATTTATATGAGGTAATGTTTACTTATTCTTAATAATAATATTATTCATTTATCTATAATATATGAAAATACTCATGGGACAATATTTACTTAAAAAAAAGAACACACCAAGGTGAAGTGATGGGTTGAATAAAAAATTTATCCAGAAACTCATGTAACTACTTTTTTAATTCTATAAGTTCTACTTGAGAAAATCAATACGGTAGTTTTTAAATAGGTTCAACATCAAAGAATAAATAAATAGTAAATTCAACTTCTTTATCAGATATATTACCAAGAAACTCTTTAGGAAACACATCCATATACCCATTTACCACTAGAACTTCTCTAATTTGAATAGATCCATTGTTTTAAAAAATATGTTCAAGATAATACTCATTCCCATATTCTATTAGTTTTTTTGCTTCATTATATGATATTAATGGTATGGGTTCATTATTTTACACACAATCAAACTTTTTTTGAAAAAAACTTCTTTTTCTCTTTAATCAATATAATCATAGTAAATATAAATATAATCCATAAACATAATAACATAAAAATCTCCAAGGGTAAATGCAATAAGGTTTTTAAGAGAAATCATTCCATAAAAATTGACTGAATGATTCTTATAATTTCTTTTTTTCTTTAATATTTATACTAGGTGTTTTTTACCATAAATTCCGACTTTATTTCATGAGGTGTAATTTCAAATTTACCATCAAATTTATCATAAATTAAATAATATGTACCCACCATATAAAAAAACATTAGAATAATTTGAATAAAAAAATACTAGATACCGCTTAATTTGAAGGCCCAACATTTTTTGAGGTAGTTTCAATGAATTTCACAAAACATTTTTTCTTATTATCTGGATTTTTCCCATCATTTGGGTTCCTCTTTGGTCACTCATTTACATAATGAACCATATTATTATATTTAAATCATTTTACTATTTGTATAAAATAATTCTTATTATGACTACCATGGTGTTTATTTGCAATTACATGACATAAGACCAATCTTAAAACATTGTAAACACTTAACAGACTTCAAAAGGCATTCTATAGTGTGATTTCACCACAATTATCACAAACTAAAAATGTAATTATCGCACCATAAAACATACTTGATTTATTCTTTTCTTTTTCCTGGAACCTCAACAAAATTTTCCACTGGTTGTCAAAGAACACATGATTATCATAGAAATTAATTTCTACCTTCCTTGAACATCAAACCAGTTTATTGTAACTTTTTAATTTAAGATAATCCAAGGCCCTTTGATATTTTGGATTCAATCTTAAGTAAAAATGATTGATTTTACTATCAAGATCGTGAATAAAATTTGCAACAAACCTTTCCAATCAAGTTAATTTTTCTTCATATGAAGAATCTAAATCCTTAACCTATATTAATTCCTATAATTGTTTTCCATGCTATGTCAAATTACCTAATGAAAATATTTATCAAGAAAAATATTTTTGAATTCTTATTTTTTAAAAGAATCAATATCCTCACTATCCCTGATATTTTTCACCATCAAACACTACTGTTTGACTTTACCTTCAAAATGGTAAATATAAAGACTAACTATTTGATGGTATACAGACACTATGAGATAAAAAGTATTTTCTAGTGATTTAATCCACCATTCAACTACCACTAGATTAGAATGTCCACTAAACATACGTGGGTGATGCCTCATAAAATATTTCACCACTTAACAATTTCTTTTATAGTTGATCTAGATGATATCGTGCATGGGTGAAACCACTATTTATAGTCTACATCAACTCATCCATTACTATCACAAACATCTTGGTTCTGATTCCCACCATTCCAGGTTTTGAATTTGGAAGGATTTTATCCTCTCAGTGCCTTGCTACAATAGATTCCTTGTTCATCTGTGAAAAACCATTCCGAATATACATATCATAGAAGAAGAAACAAGGTAATCATTAAATTATATATCATTTAAACTTAACCATAAATTAAAAATAAGTTATGGTTATTCTATTAACATTATCCTAACACCTATAGTTTTTTAACCAATTATCTGATGCCAACTTTAAGGAACTGACCTTAAACATTACATAATCTAGGTAATTCAAATAGAATTCACATTCATAAATTCATAGATATATTTTAGATTTATAGTTTTATATAATTAGATTATAACATAATACCTAAAATCTCATATATTAAAAATTAGAAACTTCTACCCAATATCTATTTTTTCACAATAAAGAACTTCTAACATAAAACATGACTTCATTCCATGATAAAAAACCAAGAATCTAAACTTTTATTATTCCATTTATTTTTTCATATATAATATATGTGAAAAACATTTGAAAAAAGTGAATTATAAAAAAAATATCAGTAAGGGATAGAAAAATGAGGAAAGAAATTGTTTTCCATGAATGATTTTTTTCATAGTGTTTTAAATTTTACATGTAGAACACAATCTCTTTATCTAAGCTTATAAAATCATATGTTTCTCATATAAACATATAAATATTATATAAATAAAAAAAAAAGTAAATTTTGGAATCATTTTCATATCACTCTTATATATAAATTATCTCTCCCTACAACAAAGGGATTAACTTTCATGGTTATACTTGGAATACCCATCGCAATATATTCATATAATCTCTTAGGATAAACATAACAGGTTCACTGTGTCCATTTACCCAATACAATGGAAGGATATAACTATCTCATCCACCCTCTATTTATCATGGAACCATCCATCCTCATAAAAAATTCCCAAGAACCATTTAATAATAATAATAGATAAATCTTTCATAAAAATACATTCTTCAGGAAAATAATTTTTCCTTTTATAAATCACTTTTTGTTTTTTCAAATTTACACACTCATAAATGAAAACATTTTACTTGAAAATAAAATTGTAAAAATGTAAAGTAAGATTCAAAACATTATATCATCATGAAAGCATGAAATTATGTTCATGTCTTATATGTTAAAAACATTTTTGTAAAAAGAGACACTAAAGAGGATTTTTAAAGGAAACCCCATTTCATATATCATATCATTGAACTGATAATTAATAAAATGAATATAATATGTGTATTAAATACAAATACCCATTAATGAACATAATATAATAAAAATTAATTTCACAAATAATCTTAGCATGACATAATCAATGAACTAGAAGATTAACACAATGAATGAAAATTGGGTTAATAATTCACTTACCTTATGTTCGAAATAGTTCATCAGTTTTACTTAATGTATTATATAATCAAATTAGATTCATTAATTACTCAATTTATTACCTATTACTTATTTATTATAATTTTATTGTGTTTTTTATGTCTGTTTTGATAAGTTATAAAGGTTAATTTTGTCATCCCTGTAGTGTTTGTTTCATGGTTTTCTGGTCAGTTCCCTTGAGTATAATTATGAGGGTTCTTTACAAATGGAAGAAAAAACATATAATTAGAATGATATAGTTTTATATACTTATATAATTTTAAATGATTACAAATATCATTTTTTATAATATTAAGATGATTTGTTAGATAAAACTATAATGATAAAAGTTTGTTAATTTTTGGCGGGTTTTCAGACCATCAAAAATCAGTTTATTTTTATTTAATATTAATATCTATAAATTTATTATAGAAAATTAAAGAAACTATAATATACATATTAAAACCTTATTTAACCATTAAAATTTTTCTATGACTAGCTTATAATGTTGTAATGGAAAATTGAATCCCATTGTCCACGAAGGCGGAGAATCGACACATCACATATGATGTTTTCATTTTTTAAAATAAGAGGTTAAGAGAAAAGGATTGATGATGTATTTTCCATAATCAACATATATATATATGATATTAGATTTATCATTCCACTTTATATGGGGGTGATGAGGATAAGGTAAAAATAAATAAATAAATAGAGTTTAAAAGAGAAAGAAGGTTGATTTAAACTCATGAATATTGAATCCTTGAGTACATAATTAAGGAAATTTTTTTTATTATTTTGGTGACATTAGTATGTCATGAACATAGGGAAGTATATTTTTACAAGAATTGGGAATATTCTAGACAAGATACACAGATTTAGAGGTGTGAGGAATATAGGAACCAATGCCTATTATGGGAAACTTTCATACAAGTGTTGTTTCGGGATCATCACATCAAAATATGGAAAAGGAATAATTTGTGTGTAAGTTATGAAATTTCATGAAAGATAGAGTCTCGCAACATAGGAAGTTACATCCTTAGTGGAAGATTCCCAAGGAACTTATGTGCTAAAGGTGACACCAAAATAAGAATTACAGTACAAAAGGAAACTTGTCCACATAATGGAAGCCATTAAAAGAACTTTCACTCAAATATGTCCATGTATATAAATATGAGGGTAAACCCTTTATTAGAAGTAACTTTTCCAATGAATATCTGGTACTTCTTCCATGCAAAATAGTTGTGCATGAAAGAGTTACACATAATAAATCTTTCATGTAGAGTATTTCTTATCTCTATCAAGACCATGTTAAACTCATTGTACATTTTCAAAAAATATAATAATTGAGAAAAATATGTATTTCATGAAAAATATTGATGTTTCACAAAAGTAAAAAGGTTGAGAATAACTTTTTTGAGTTGTGCTACTAGTAAATTTTGAATATCCATGTTATTTTATTAGTGTTTTCAAGTTCATCAACTCAGGACTATTGTCCAAGAAGAGTATCATGAAAATAAGATATGTAGACATTAATTCCAATATACTAAAGTGACATTCAAGTCATTAAAAAGAGTAAAACTTCACCCAAGACATTGAGAACAAGGTTTTTGACAGAAGTGTTATGAGGGTGGTTATGTGTTATCCCTACAATATTGAAAAGGTATTGTTTCTATAATAGAGTGACTCTATATGAATGTAGGTATTCCAAAACTACTAAATATTAGTGTATTATGGTATGACTAAAACACTATCATTGTATGATCCTTATACTATCTTGTAGTGTTGAACCATGTAACACTATTGTGTTTTCTCTCTATATATTAATGATTAATTACTATATGATTCCATCAGAAAAGTTTTACAAGTTTTGAACAACATGGGAACAATATTTATCACTTTAAAAGTTAAATTTGACACCCTACTTCACCCCTCCCCACTCAGGGTGTTCCGGGGTCCTATAAGTGGTACTAGAGCCATTTTGTTGTAGTTAAATATATCATCATTGTGTTCATGTAAAATTTTGTAAATGTCTAGTGAGTCCCACTCATTGATATAATAAAAATTATTATTTTGAAGAACATGATTAAATCTCATATGAGATCCCTTAGGATGAATGTTCTTTATTAACTACTTAGTAGATCTAGGTCACTAATGTGATAGGACTATCTATGAATAAAACATATAGGAAAATGCATGATGACAATTCCAAATAAAAAAATTACATTACTTTGGCTTTATCAAATAAAATTTATTTAGATGTGATGTGTTTCACTTCAACTAAGTATTTGTGTGGAAAACTAGAAAATATAAATAAAGTAGATGAAAATGTGAATGAGGAAGAACTCCATGTTTTGAAAAATTAGATTGATGATCTGAAAATGTATCCTATTAGAAATGAATAAACCATTTTTTATCGAATTTCTAATGTTGTAGGAGAAATTTTAGGATGTTGTGAATAAATTAAACATATTGACATTATTAATAAAATATTAAGAAGTATTCCACCTCTTTAAATTACTAAAGTATCAACCCTTAAAAAAGGGAATTATATAAAATTTATCTTGATGATTTACTAAGAATTCTAGTGGATTATGAAATGAAATTCAAATGAGAAGATTCAGGAACTCATGTAAGAATGGAAATAGAATTCATTTCCATGGAAAAACATGAGGTTTTCAAATATGGTGTTGATAATGAAATTGATGAAGATGAATATATTTCAATTTTACCAAGAAATTCATGATATGAATAGGGATATTTTAAGTAATTATTCCTCGATACTATTTTTTATATGGTAGAGTTGGGAATAGTTCATCTTGATGATCACAGAAGTTTTATGGTGATGAAAGTGATGTTGGAATCATGCAACTCAAAAAAGGTTTCCCCAGAAGGAATACTTCAAATATGAAATGAAATTATAGAAAGGAAGATTATTATATAAAAAAAATAAAAATATGATATTGATTTTTTTAGGATA
This sequence comes from Viscum album, assembly GCA_963277665.1. NCBI lineage: Eukaryota > Viridiplantae > Streptophyta > Magnoliopsida > Santalales > Viscaceae > Viscum > Viscum album. The sequence goes on along the minus strand of OY728156.1, from coordinate 68,819,887 downwards.
GAGATACATATTTCAAATATAAAACCACAATATCCATGATGGCTACGGTTGAAAAGTAACAAGATTCAAAGTAAAAAGATAAAGATAATTAGTTGATTGGTTTATTTGATATAAAAGTTTAATGTGTGGATTCTCTTGATATGATTGAAATTCAAAGAAAGAAAAACATAAATATGGGATTCATTATGGAAGATTCATCAATGTATTTTGATCAACATGATTTATAAATTTATCATTAGGAAGTTAGAGAAATGTATTATTCAACTACTCTTGAAAGTTGAGAATAAGTTGTGGAATTTAAGTCTGGGATTAAAGATAAGGAAAATTTCATCAATGCCCTTACATGAAGACTGGAGGATAAGGTTGAGAAATATGAATGACTTAATGAAGAAGTTACTACATTAACGAGTAAAGTCTAAACTGAATCATAATCAAGTTAAACAATGTAGAAATTACACGTTTTGAGTTTCTCAGTTGTAGAGATGTTAGAAAAGGCTAAACCTGGTTTTTCCAGAGTAAAAAATGATTTAAATTATTTGAGATTCACATATAGATGAAATTTTGGAATTATCTATGGTGATGAAACAAAAAATGTTTCAAACAAGATGATCTAAAATAAATTGGATGAAGAAGTTAGGCATATCAAAAAGAAACCTGATGTAGTAAAAAATAATGCTTCAAATTAAATAGAAAAGAGAGATGAAAATTATTTTTAAGTGTATATATACGATCAATAGTTAAATAATTTTAAAAAATAAGGGTAAATGAGGAGGATTTGATGTGTGAATACATTTACTCTTATGAAATGTCAATTATGTGGCTTTCTGGGCCAAACCATGTTATACTGTGGAGAGGGAAAACCAAATGGGAAAGAACATGGAGGTAAAAAAGGAGAATGAAACCATATCATTAATCATATAGAACAAATAGTTTATATGAATATTGGTTTAACTATTCTAAATATATTAATAAATATATTCATTATAGGTAGAGAAAAGGTGGGAACATTACCAACAAAACACATAAAAAAGTCAATACCCACCAACCAAGTGAAGTTACTCTAGAAAATAGGTATTCCCATTAGAAGAAGAATATGCGTATTATGAAATAATTTATATTGAAAATATATTGGTGAAGATATTTTTTTCTCCACCTAATCAAGTACCTCGTAGAAGGAAAATAAGATAATCGAGAAAGAAAACCTTGTAGAAGTACCTCTCAATGATAAAAAGAACTATAACAACTGGATTCTTGATAGTGGATACTCATCCAGCACGATAAGAAATTCACATTTGATGAATAATGTAAAGAATAGGGTTGATGGAGTAGTGAGGTGCAGTAATGATGATTATTTAAAGATCAAAGGTAGTCTAATTAAAAATGGGAAAATTAAGAGCATAGGAAAACTGAAGTTCTCCATGAGGATGTCATGTTTCATAATATCCTGATTGTAATTAAACTCTTTTATTTAAGACTGATTGTGAAATTTAATAAAAAGGGGTTCACTATTAAATGAATGATAGTTAAGTATCTTATAAAAGAATGTAAAAAAGAGGGAAATCTATGCGAGGTTAATAGTAATGAGAACGTTTTTTAACTTAATAGTTGAAGAAGAAAATAACTTTTGTCCCTAGAGGCTGTGTCACATTAATAAAAACATTATTGAAATGATATATAATAGGAATATAGTCATTGATATCCTAAATATGAAGCACGAATATGAAAAGACATGTGATTCTTACTTGAGAGGAAAGATGGTTGGGAGTTCATATCGGCTAAAGAACAAAAGGGAATCAAATCTGCTTGATATCATCCCCACATATGTATGTGTTCTAATAAATGTACATGACACATATGGATAGAGGTACATCATTATTATTTGTTATTATATTATAATTTCCTATGTAATGATTGTGAAAATAAAATATTAAGTTCTTGATTGTATGATGATTTATCATTGAATTCCTGAGAATAAAACTGGCTGCAAAACCAGGATTCTACAATTTGACAATGGAATTGTATAAAAAATCATTGAATTTGAAAATTACCTGAAAACATGGAATGAAGAATGAGGTGGCTTTAGTGATAACCCCAGAAGAAAAATAGAGTTGTTTAAATCATAAATCGACAAGTGAACACTATGGGTAGAATTATGCTGATTAAAAGTCTTATTTCTCATCATTACATGAAAGAGGTTGTTCAAGATGTAGTTTACACTCAAAATCAAAAAATTATATTTATGGTAAAAACCAACACACTATATGAGATATGGTATAGAAGGAATCCCCCTTTGAATTATTTTCATGTTTTGGAAGTAAATGGTTCATCCAAAACAAATAAGGAAATGAAGGATACTATGATGATGTTGTAGATGAGGTAATATTCCCTAGATATTCAATGAAGAGAAAATCTAGAAAATATTTGAATAATAATCATGAATGAATTTTCAAAATAATTAATTTCAATATCATAAAATATAAAACCACAAATACATTGAAGATATCATATAATCATACAAAATAAGATGAAGAAGAAAGTAAAAAAGCGATAGATTCAAATGTAGAAATAGTGGAAGTCTGGAAAAACATTCAGAGATCACAAAATGATGATGATTCAGAAGAAGAATCATAAGAGTAAACCATGAATAAAGAAACATCATGAGAACCTTATAGAATTTATATAAGATTATAAATCGATCAATTCAACATCATTGGGGGATGGACCAAACCCGAACAGAGAAAAGGATAAAGATAAATAAATCACATTCTGACTTCCTATCAATTATGGAACTAACCTCATTTGAAGAATAAATGAAAGATGAATCATGGTTTAAGGACGTGAATGAATAATTAGAATATATTTACATTTACCAGACATGGGATCCTGTTAAAAGACCTAGAAATAATAATGTGATTAGAAGAAATTCGATCATTTAAAAAATTATCGAGAAAGGAAATGTGATCATAAATAATGTGTGATTGGTTTGTAAAGTCTATACATATATTGGAGTCATTTATTTTAAATAAACAATTTCCCCAATGGTTAGACTGTAGTCGATCAGGTGCTTTCTTTCCATGTATTTTCAAAAAGGATACAAAGTTTATCATATGAATGTAAAAAAATCATTCTTAAATGTTGTTTCTGAAGAATAAGTCTACACTGAAAACCCAATGAGTTTTCTGATTGGTAATGATGAAATGAAGGTTTAAAGATTAAATAAGGCACTATATCATTTTATGAAGGCACCAAAATTATGGTATTCTAAACTAGATTCTTATCTATGGAAGCTCAAATTTAAAAGAGTAGGTTTCTACCATAATCTATATGTAATGTATTCTCATAATGATAAATTAATTGATCATATATATGTGGATGATATTATTTATAGTGTAATAAGTCATGGATCAATGGAAGAATTTTCTAATCATAAGAAATTATAATTTTAAATTTCTATGGTTGGTGCACTCACATACTTCATGGGGGCGCAAGTGATTAAAAATGAAGTATTACACATTAATTTCTCATAAAAAAAGTATGAAAGAGAGATTCTTAAGAAATTACACATGCATGAATCCAATCCAATGTCTACTTAGATTTTCGAAAGAAAATAACATAGAATGAATTATAATGAGACATATATGGATCCCACCCTATATATGAGAATCACCGGAAGTTTATTATACTTGGATATAACATGGAAAAATATCATATTTATAACATTATTAGCATCCATTTTCAATGTAATCTTAAAGAAGAACATTTGATAGAAATTAAATGAATCGTAAGGAATTTTCAAGGAATACTGAATTTTGTATTATAATTTATTGTAGGAAGATATAAATATTTATCAACATCTTCATATGTGGATTGGGCTGGAGATGTGATGGATAGAAATTCCACAACCTGTGGTTCTTTCATTATAGGAATAAATTAATGGTATGGTTGATTAAAAAATACAAAATAAATTCTCTTAGTATATATGAAGAAGATTATATCTCTTTTACAATTTCTTCCACTCAGCTATTATGGATGAATCGATAACTAACTTATAGTTGTGATGAGGAGAAAAGTCCAAAGGTGATTCACTGTGATGATAAGATCACCATTGATCTTGTGAAGAATATGGTTCAAAACTATCATAAAAAACATATTGAGATCAAATATCACTTCATTAGTAAAAAAGTTCAACAATGTGTAATTAAAATAGAGTATGTTTGAACTGATGAAAAAGTTGTTGAAAATATTCCATTAGAAGAACATTTATTTGAAAAACATTGGTTGAACCTTAGTGTTATCCACCACATGGTGCATGAGGAGTTTATGGTTGGTCCTCTTTCCCCATTTATGTTAACTATTTTAATCTGTTGTTAGAAGTCATGTTGGTTAATGGGGGAGATATGATCCCTGGGGAGTTTTTTTGAGCTCTATAAGTACAAATACTTGTTATTTGGGTTTATTTTTAAAGGGTTATAATGAAGAAATTAAATGTTATAAATGTTTGATGGTTTTAGTATTTTAAAAAACCCTTAAAGGCTTCAATTACATGACGATAATTATGTGTTCTAAGTAAACAATTTATATTTCACAGAGAATTAATTGGAAAAATTTAAGCATTCCAAAAAATGAGAACCCATTTCATGCTTCCCATATGGTTTTCAGCACTGATATTTTCTCGCATATAATTTGAGTTTTGGATGATTTATATTTTTCATTTTAGGTTTTTTATCATGTCTGGTTCTTTATTGAATTTATCTAACCTTTTTTCATCAAACCCAGGGGGGTCGTAAGAACCAATGCCTATTACATATGATAGTTTTAAATAGTATCTAGTTTATTATTTTTGTGAATCCACACTAATTTGATCAATGGCTTAAAGAAAAAATTTTGAATGATGAAAATGGATTCAGTGTCGAAGGCGACATTGTTTCCCATTTTTTTGAGATTTAAGGGTCTAAAATTTGGAGGATAAAGAAATTTGTTTCAGAAAATGAATGTTTCGTGCAAGGATAAAGGTGAATAAAAAATTTTCATGCAACTGATATTTTGGGATAATCACTTAAAATCATGGAAAATGTGATAGTTGTGCATAAGATATGAAATTTTGTAAAAGTTAGAGTTGCGTGAAATAGGATGTTACATGCATAGTGGAAGGCACTCAAGGAACTTATGAACTAAAAATGATTTCAAAACATAAATTCTAGAACTAAAGGAAAATTTCATGCCAAGTGGAAGGTTCACAAGGAACATGCACACAAGGTATTCAATGTCTATAAATATGTGTCCACCCCATTCATTCGAAGTAACTTTTTCGACGAAGATCTGGTACTTCTACCGCAAGAAAGGGTTGTGCATATAAGAGTTACACGTAGTAAATATTGTGAAAAGAGTATTACTTAACTCTATCAAGACCATGTGAAACTCTTGGAATGGTTGAACCAAAGGAAAAAAAATTCAATCAATGATATCTTTCATGAGAAATACAAAAGTTGTGCTCAAGTATAGGGGTTTCAGGAAAGTTTTTGAGTTGTATGACTAACATGTTTTGAATATCTTATTTGTTTGATAATTTTGTTCAAGAGAAATTACATAGGAATATGGCTTAAAAATACTATTGTGATAACCAAGTAAAAATAATTTAATTCTATTATACAAAATGTATCTTCATGTCATTAAACTAAGTAAGAACCCACCCAAAGTAGTAGAAAAGAGGCATTCAACGGAAGTGTTCAGAGGGGGGTGATGTCTAATCCCCAAAATTCTATAAAGGAAGTGTTTATAGTATAGAGTCACTATGTTTTAACTTATGTATTCTAAAATAGTGAATATTAGTGGATTTTATTATGACCAGTACACTGTTAGCATATGATACTGGGACCATCCGTTACTGGTGAACCAAGTAAAATTGTTGTGTCATCTCTCTACATATGATTTTTTAATTACTGCATAATTTTATCAGATAGGTTTAACAAATTCATTTCAACATGGGAATAAGATCATATACATTAAATGAAAAATTTTACACCTTTATTTTCTCTTTTCCTGTTAGGGTGTTCCAGGGACTTATAAGGTGAAGGTGTGGTATTTATTAGGAGATTATGGGGTGTTATTTATTTTTTATTCATTTTTTAATTATTTTGAATCAAGATTATCAATAATGTTGATTCCCATGACTAATTATAATAAATAGAGCATGTTAGATCAACTAATGATTGCTTAACTCATCCATACATCATCCATGATTCAATAATTCATTTATTTAATCAAAATGTTAGATTCTATAAATTAACATTTTTGACTATTGACCAATAATGCAACTATTTTAGAAGAATCCCAAAATTCCACCCTAAATATTTTTTTATTTTTATATTTAAATAATGGACTTCATTTTATGAAAATAATTTTCTCAATATAAGAATTTTTATTTTTAATTAAAATCATAATTTATTTGAGAAATAATGATTGTAATTTTATAACTCATTTTATGTAACATTGAAAAACTAATCAATGCCTCATAATATTGTCTTATAAGAATAACACAACAAAATATTAATTTATGAACCTATATTATGAAAATAAATATTTTAATTCATTTCATTAATTATGAAATTCTAAATAAATAATTACATTTCACAAAAACACCAATACTTAATTTAACATTTTTAAACATTTAATTTATTATTATATGATATAAATATATGATATTTTCACTTTTTAGATACCAAAATTTTTATTTATACTTTCATAGGTGAGGTTATTATTTTAATGACCCTCTAATAATTCCTAATAGCCACATTACTATTCAAACGATTTGGTTATTATTCCATTAATATAGATTCCTTATTTCTATAAATACCATTAATTTAATTATAAATTTATAATGAATTTATATATTTATTTCCAAAATGAAAAAAATATTATATATGTACCTAGGTTATTACAATGAAACCAGACGAACAGCTCAACACAACAAACATGCAGTGCACTATAACGGCATGCAAGTGTCACCGGGTGGGCCACCTCAAAAGAGGGATAGGCATACAGTTGCATACCAAACAGTCTTCCATCCTCATATATATATATATATATATATCCATTTATAGATAAAAATATTCCCAAAAATTTGACTATATATATAGTGGGGCTAGTCTAAAAAATGTTATAGATTGACGATGTAAAATGGACATCATGAAAACATAAATTTTATGAGTGAATCAAAATAGTGAAGAGTATATTGAAACATGTAATATGAAATTATTCTTAAATGAATCCACTTATTGGGATATAGGGGCAACCTCTCATGGGGAGTCAGATGATAGCATGATGCAACAGTTGTCAGTAGGGTGCAATGCAGCATTAAAAATTATAATATAGTGTGATGAATTCTGGCAGGATATAGGGGCATCACATAAAGACTATTGACATTTCATGATGAATGATGAACACTCTAGGCATTTAGGTCATCTCCTTAGGGTCCCTCTAACTACATTTAGTTGGTATTTCATACCATCAAGAGCTGTAGTCGACATGCCAACGATATGTTCTAAAATGATTCAAATGGGTGCTTGTCATTTCTTATGAGAGATGAGACTTGATCAAATGTGGTTCTTGGGTGTGTTTTTTATTTTTTGTTTTTAATCTCCTCTAAAAACTATATGTGTGTGTTTGTGTTCAAGTGTATTCATATATGGTTTTGTAAATATATTTATATTTATATATATTTAATTTTAATATATATTTTCCACTTATTTGTACATTAGTAAATAAAATATTCTTATATAAATTTATATGTATTTATTTTTTATATGATTTAATTTAAAAATTATGACTATATATATATGTATTTATCTATATATATAAATATGTTAAATTCTACTTATCAATCATATGGATGCCTCAAAAGAATTGAAATATATTTACAAAATAACATGGATTTAAGAGGTTCAAATCACACTCTACACATATATAGGTTTAATTCCTAACTAATAAATAATAAATTATAAATTATAAAAAGGAATAAAAATATTTTTTTATTAAAAAAAGAGCCAAAAATTTATAACTAAAACTAAATAATTATTTTATAATGTTTGTTAAAAAATTAAAAATTGATAACCACCATTAAACATTTAAAACCAGCTCTAAAAATCCCCCATGAAATGTTTTTCAATGATTTAAATTGTCATTAAAATACTAATAAACCACAATTAATTTTTTTATTATAATAAATGCTACCTAGAAATGGTTGTTGTGGTATATGAGAATGATTGAGGATTTTCTATTTTATACTAATATATGATTCAGGTTAAAGTATGGGCCATACCCTAGATCTGAGGCCCAATGGACTTCAATTAACTAAACAATATATTGATGGTGTTAAATGGTTTCTATATAATTTTATCCCATCTTTTGTTTTTCTACATCATGTTAGTGAATAATCCAAAGGAAGTATGGATGAATTATTAGGAGGAGTAAAATTGTGGGAGGAATGTTTGGATTATGCTAGTTCAACATATTGGTTTAGGTTATGTTTCTTAGTTTCTCTAGATGAAAATATTTTGAGTTCACTATGAATAGTTCCGTTTTTGAAAAATTATTTAGTGATGTAAACGAAAGAAGATGTTATGCTAGATTGATGAACTATTTGAAATACTCTCCCAATATACTGGGAGTTCCAAAAATTGAGATTAGTATGCGATGCCCATGTAATATTATTGAGACTAATACGAAATATTGTCATTAAGAATTAGATTTGAAGTGAAAGGAAGTAGTTCAAAACCACCAATATGAGGGGTTCACATGGTATTCTTTTTATTTCAAAAAATCATCTTGAATTTTGGGGATTACTGATGAGCTCTAAAATGGATTTAAACTACACAAAAATTTAGAAAGAAAATCCTTATTCCATTAATCATTGAAATGGAAGAATAAGATTCCCAAGTAGAGGATAAATCCCTTTAGTAAATGGGAATTCAGGAATATACAAAGGTATCTCTTTTTTGTTTTGAGATTGGGACTTATACCCAAGGGAAACACATCAAATTTAGTACTTAAACACATTATCCTCATTGATGATGGACTTTTTGTGAATAAGTTATTTCTTTTATCAAGAATTTGGAATTACGAGTAATTTTGGAAGATCATGTTCATTATACCAATTCATAGGGAAAAACACATATGTATAATGGTTGAAAATCACATCAAATGAATTAAGCATAGATGTATTAAGAATTTATAAAATGGTAAATTCATGGTAGTTTCATGTTTTGAATAATGAGATGAGCCAGTCACAGAAGTGTTTCTTAGCGTTTAATTATTAATCCACATCTGGGAGGTTGGATATAAAATCTATATTCATGATTTATAGAGGAACTCCAAAGTTTTGGGAATTATATCATATAGAGAATTTATTTCATTTATAGGATAAATAATAACTACCCTCCACCCATGAATGTGGGTACTCAGGGTTATTTATTGGTTCCATGGGGTAGATGTTGAACATACTAGTGTAGTTTTTTTTCAATAGTTTTAATAGTTTCTAGGCTATCTCACCGAAGTGAATTATAGGTTTATTGTGGTGACCTATAGTATCACATAACCTATGCATCGTAGGAATTTAACATTGGTGGACTCCAAGAATTGGCAAACCTTAGAGAAACCTCAAATTAATTTTAATACTGGGGTATTTAGCACATGAAATCATTAGTGGTTCCCAATATACATCACTCCATTCCTCCTTTACCTAAAAACCTTGGAAGAATGCTTCCCACTTTAAATGACCATACATTATTATCTTATTTTTAGTTTTACCTCAACGAGTTATCAATTCATATATTACTAAATTATTTTCCTTTAGACTTAGGTTATAATCATAGAAAATGTTCTCTATTTTCCCAAGAGGTGAAAAAAACCAAAGAAAAAACATCATAATATTTTATAATCCATTACATTGATAATGGACATAGTCTTTGAAATATTCCTGATAGAAGGTCCTATGAACCACACCATGGGATTAGGAAATGTCTAGAGGAATATACATACTTTATTAAGTGAGTAATAATATGGTACATAGAAAAAAACTTTATTTCTTATTCATTAAACAATATATTCATCCATCTTCATGTTATTCATATGAGGATCATATCATGGTCCTCATAGAAAATTATAGGATAAATTATTTGGTGCTTATATTTTGTTAAGTAATTATGATCTTAATTTAATTTTTTTTTAATATTCTATATTATTCAAAAAAATTCTATTATAGAGTCTATATACTACAAAATTTACCTATTTTATCTTGATATTATTTTTATTCCTAGGATTTCAAAATTTATTTATTGATCTATCCTTCATTTTCTTTTGATTAAAAAATTATGAAATTCATAAGGGAAATTTTCTTATCTATCCTTTTATTTGGAATATTTCTCATCATTGTTAATGTTTATTATATTGATTCATGAATGTATTATAAATACTTTACTTTAATTATATGGTTTTTAATGTCTTTTAATATTGATTTAAATTACATAGAAAGGTGGGAAAAGAATATTTTTACCCACTTTTTTAATGTATCTCGATTACTCTCTTTATCCAAACAATTTATTTACATTTGGTTATAAATATTCATTTAAAATTTCTCTAAATCTACGATTTTTAAAAAATAAACCCAATTCCTTTCTCATTGTTTTTTTGAAAACATTTATTTAACAATATTTTTTTAGAATAGGAAATCAAAATGCAAAAGATATATATTTTATATTTTTTAAAATAAAATCATATTTCCACTAACATATATTTTTTATCTATTATAATACACTTTAAAATAATACCATTTAAAAGTTAATTTCTTGAGATTAACTCTCTGTAATAACTAAAAATTCTATAATTTTAGAAAAACTTAAATGGGATTATTACGAGACCAGGCCCTGAGACAACAAGTAATTATGAGGCCTAAAGTGGCTGAAAGGTATTTTTTAACTTTTTTTGAGGTTCATTAAATAATTGTGCTTGTATATTTTAATAACTTTTAAAGCAGTTCTCGAATAAAAAATATGAGGGCACCATTGAACTCAAAGTGTCATGATTTTCCTAGAAAGGTCCTATAGTTGGCTGGTGCTGGCCAATAGTGGGAGTTAGTTTTGGGCCATAAATAAAATAATTAAATAAGGATTATTTTATTTTAAAATTCTTATAATAACTAAAAGGTAACTCATATTAGAAATCCAAGAGTACTATTGTTCTCATGAGGGCGTGCTTCCCTTATGCGGAACATAACCTCGATCGATGTGGGTTGAGGGTGGAAGCTAGTTTTTGTATTTTTATAGAGAATTAAAATGGCACACATGTGAAGTTTTGAAAACTTCTTAATGGGTACCTGAATTTAATATATGAGGGAAATGTTTCATCCGAAATGATGATTTTACCTAGGAATGGACCGGACCTCTACTGGTACGGGTCGAGGGAAAAATTAATTTTGGTCGTTTTAAGAAAAAATAAAATAAACTTAAGAAGTTTATTTTATTCAAAAATTGTTTTTCTACAATGTAGCGCTGAGCTGACTATTTCATTCCATAAATAAAAAAATGTAATGAATCTTTAACTGAAGTGTAACAGAAAAGCTATTTCACAAATGAAACGACGTAACGACGCGATGACTAAGTGTAACAGAAACACGGTGATGTGTTTATCTTATAATGAGATGATGGGGTTAGAGGAAAAAAATTTAGTTCTGTAATTATTCTGGCGAACAACGATAGAACTATCTCTAATGATGAATGTCAGCGAATTGGAAGAGTGGCGATGGCACCTTGTAAATAGATCTGGGACCAACGAATGACAGAAACCAATGGCTTTGAGCAGATTGTGAATCCCCATAGACAGATCACAATCAGTGATGATCCATCCCTTCGATTGAAGATTCTTCAGTTAGGGGTTTACTTTTTCAATTTTCCCCATTATTCTTTCTAAAATAGAGAACACGGATCAACCCATGAACATATAGATCCATAAGTCACTTGTTCTTACGGGAGGGTGTTTATCTCATGGATTGTATCGAGGTTATTTTGTTGACAGTACCTTAATACCCTCACGACATGTTTTAAAAACTCTGATGTGGATGAATCGGGCTGACACAAATAAGATTTGATTCCTCTGTCTTTGGGAGCTCATGTGTTCTTTATAACCATTCCTCTGAATTGGTGGAAAATAAATCTCGATGCCAAGGGAACATCAATTTTGAGGAACAAACCACCGGAGCAGACCCTGTGGTCCGCAGAAGGCATGACGGTGCCAGAGACCGAAGGCGGCCCACAGTGGCAAGCGTGGATGGGGGGGGGTATGAAGACAGGATGAGGCGGAGGTTGCGGCTGGGTTGGGATGCAGCGGTGCAGCAGGGGGCCACCTGTAGCGGGCCGACGACTGGAGGAGGTAGACGTAGCCCACGCTGGGTGGGCCATGGCGCACTAGCACACAGTCTATTAGGGACCATGAGGTGGCCGACTGCACTAAATCGGGATGCCCAACGGGCATCCGGGCTGGAGGAGACCGACCATCCATGCAGGCCAGACCCGGGGGGGGGGGGGGGGGGGTAAACCGGTCCACTGGGCATCTTGGGCTCGAAGAAGTTGGCGGGATAAAATTAGGCCACTGGGGGGACCAATTTGGAAAGAATCGGCTCGCCTATTACGGGCCGGGCCGGATGGAATTGGGTCGTTGTGCGAGCTGGCATGCTGGACTGATGGTCGAACTTGGCCGGGTCCAGCATGGTCCAATGGACCTTGCCCTATGCCTAGGACGGATTGGGTTAGCCCAGACCCAAAACTGGGTCAGGTCCAGTCAGTCAAAGTAGGCCGAGTCATGCGGGACCCCCAGGTCAAGTTTGTTAGTCGGTCCGACCAGGTCAGACTGGGCCGGACCCAACCAACCCCTGTTTACTAAAACACCCCTATCATTCAGACCATGTGTCCGACTGTCGATATGTTTTTGGTATTGAAACCCTCACGATGATATGGTTTATTTTTGAGTGATCTAAGGAGACTTTGATGGAATTTGAAATATGAAGAATGGCTTGTGGAGTGGATTCTCCCAGAATCAATGGCACTACGTGCTGGAATCCTATGACCGGATGAGACCCAAAGTCTACTGATAAGTATCCCTATTTGGACAATCTATAAGCATCCTAGTGTGGACCGGCTATGAAGGCTTAAGTGGGACGTGACTCTATGTGACCCGACATTCCCATGGGGTGGAGTGACTGTGTGTGACCCGACATCGCCATAGTATTAATCAGGGCTGAGTACCTCAGCATGATGGGCAAAGTGGGAAGCGAATATGTGTGACTCAACATGCCCACAGTGGGGAGCGAATCTGTGTGACCCAGTAGACCCATAATACTAATCACGAATGAGTACCTCATTTGTTCAAGATTTCTAGTGTACAACTAATAATTTTTCCTTACATAGTTTTGATTATTCCTATGTGAGATGATAATATCTTTTGCATACATTACCTAGTGGTCTTTCCCTTTTGTTTTAGGATCCCTACTATATATTTTTTTACTCACCCCGGCACGATCTTCACCCACACATGTTGTGTTTGGTATAGACAAAAGATGATTTGACAGAGTCCTTGTCGGACTAGGACCAGATGGTGCTCAGTGAGATATGACATGCACGATATACTTCCAAAGCTTTTAACAACCACTTCATTCCTATCCTAGATGTGGGGTCTTCTGCGGATGTATTACATAGATCTTTTGTATTTTCTATTTATAGTTTGTCTTTTTTTTGGATTTTATTCTGGCCCATTTGACTTATATCTTGTACCTTTAGTCAGTGGTTGTTTAGTGGCATGCATGTTTTTCTTTCTAGCTATTTTGGGACCTAGTTGTGTGTGCGCGTGTGCGTAAAAATAATAAAGAAAATTCCCCACCCCCCAATTGTGGGATAACTCCTTCATTTTTAGTCACCATCCCTTGAAATTAGGGAGGTGGGCATGAGGTAGTCACGACACATGCCCCGGGGGACAGGTCATTACAATGTGGTATCAGAGGTGGTCGGTTCTACCTCAAAGACCGAGAGTCTATGGTTTTGTTTGGGGGAAATAGTTCTAAGTGTTTCAAGATCGGATTTCAGTCCAGTGACTCCAGTGTTGCTGCGGCGGCCGACATATCCATACACCAGGACTCCAGACACCTGATTTTCGACTCAGTACATGGAAACACTGGTTGATGGAAATAAAGGGTACATGAATCATGTGGGATTTTGGGTATTTTTCCTCTTATCCTTATTAATTCATCTCACTAGGTATAATCTGTTGACCATGGTACATCTAGATCTGTTTCAGGATGCCTCCACGCAGACAACCATCCATGATTTTGATAGGTGACCGTGAGGATAGCCTGCCCAGCGATGGGGCGTGCCTCTGGGACCAGTCCTAGAGATGGCCCCATTGGGAGGTGTACTAGTGTTACCACCTCCCATTGAACAACAGCTACTATCGACCATACCAGTAGAGGAAATATGCATGATCAGTGCCTTGCACGAGTTCAAAAGGCAGACACCTCCCAGGTTCAGGGGTGAGACTGACCCCCAGGTGGTCAAGGATTGGATTGAGGCAGTTACAGGAGTCTTTCATCATGAGAGGACACCTCTCGACCAGAATTAGTTCTTAGTAATGAGACTTTTTTAGTTATTGGTAGGGAGATAGTAGACCTTGACGATTCAAATACATGATGAGGGGACCCTCACATGGATAGAATTTGAGCACCTCTTCAGGGAGGAGTTCTTCCCAAAGACATCGTACTCTACGCCCATACATGAGATATTACACCTATAGCAGGGTAGCATGATAATAACATCATACTCAATGATATTCACCAATATTTCTTTCTAATTTATAGACATGGTGCGATACCCATTCTTCAGGGATCGAGCCTTTGAGAAGGGACATATCTAGGATATTAGGGCATCTATGGTGTCTCTCAGCATCTCTAATCAGTCTGGGGTGATGGAGTAATCCTTACATATAGAGATATTCCTAACAGAGCTGGTGATGATATCTAGATCTATTGGGTGCCTTCCCCAATTGTCACACCACGTAATGCCTCCTCAATTAGAGCACCACACGGTCTCACAAAATATGGAGAAATCATGTCAACACTGCATGAATTAATTTATGCAGTGACACAATTTTTGACAAGGATACATTATTTGATGTGGATTATTTTTCATATATAATGAGATAGTTAAAATGCATATAACCACACCATCAAAACAGCGAGAAAATCCCATTTGGTTATCTTTTTTCTTGGACGATCATATTTATTTCTCTCCTTATCTGATTCACTGATTTTTTTATTGAGTATTACTTTTGACATCCCTTCAATTTTTGGGGATTATATACTATATACCTCATTATTTTAGCGGATCTATCTTTCTAGACTAGGTTTTATGGTGTTTACCTTATTGTGTTTTCCACGTAAAAATTTCTAGTGTCAACTTTATATTCTGCACTTATTTTTTTCACCGTGCATCTGCTTTTATTTGGAGGGAAAGATTTTATTTTCTCTATGCATTCACTTTTCTATTATTTGATAATTCATTAATTTTATGCCTTTCCCAACATCTAGTATCAAAGGGTTTCGTTTTTAATTTCATATTTATTATGGAGGCAAATTAGAGTCGGGTTATTTTTTTGAATGATACCAACTACCATATGTGGTGACTAAAAATGAAGAATTTACTTTTTTCAAATGAATTAATTTTCTAGTATTCAGTACCTAGAAGCCAGAGAGTATGTAAGATGAAGAATGGGAATGTTATTATGTGATGGTTTGTGTCTTTATTATCAAATTGGTTGAAGACAACATGATGAACCACATTGTCAATATCTCTCATGCCAGAATATTGTGGGATAATCTTGAGATGACCTATACATCCAAGATGAGAAAAAATAAATTATTTCTTCTCAAAAAAATGAAAAAATTGTGGTCAAAATAAGGTATATCTATTTATGATTATTTATGTGAATATCAGGTATTTTTTGATTTGTTTTCTGGAATGGGAATCACTTTTAAAGATTAAGTGTTAGCTCTTTTGTTGCTTAACTCTTTAGCTAATTCATGGGAAAATTTACGTTTTACTTTAACCAGTTCTACTCCTAATAGTGCTATGACAATCATTTTTGTCAATTATACTATTTTAATTGAATAGGTCAGGATATTTACTCAGGAGAAATATTCTTCAGAGCTTTTAGTCACAAAGAATAAGGGGAGAATCCAAGACCAGGGACGGAACAACCGAGGTAAGAGCAGAGGCAGAAGCAAATCTAGATTAAAGCCAAGATATTTTGAATGTTATCATTATGGTAATAAAGGACATGTTAAGAAGTTTAGTTATCAGTTATAAAGGGAAAATAGAATGAAGTAAAATCCATAATGGAAAAATTGTGATGGATATGATCATATTTCCGCCTCTGCAGGGGTGATCTTATTATTTTTTATGACACCATTCACATTACTTTTGATGATTATTGGTGGGTTATTGATAGTGGTGCATGTTTTCATGTGACATAAAAGAAGAAGTTATTTACATCTTAAATCCTAGTTAATTTTGGGATTTTTAAGATGGGAAATGATGATCATACTAACATTGTAGGTATCAGGATTTTTTGTTTAGAGATCAGTATAAGAAGAAAGATGATTTTTAAGAATGATCAACATGCGGCTGAGGTTCATTTGAATCTTATTTCTACTACTGTTCTTGATGATTAAGGGTTTATAAGTACTTTTTTTTATTTCCAATATAAGTTTTCCAAGAGATCTTTGATTGTGGGTCGATGGAATAACCAGTTAGGTTTGTGCTGGACTAGAGCACCTATTTCTTGTGATACTGTTTGTGTTGTTGATTGCAATGTTTCATCAAAGTTGTGGCATAAAATGCTTAGTCACATTAGTGAGAAAGGGATTGGTTGTTTGGTAAAGAGAAATTCTTTTCCATTTTTTAATAATTTTAAATTGGACACATGTGATCATTGTATGGATGGAAAACAAAGAAGAGTGAGTTTCAATAGTCATCATCCACACAAGATATCACAAGTACTTAAATTAGTACATTCAGATGTTTCTAGTACATTGAAATCGAAGGCCTTTAGTGTTAGTCTTTATTTTGTTACATTTATTGATGAATACTCACGTAAACTCTGGTTTTATGTTTTGAATTCCAAAAGTCAGGTGCCCAATGTTTTAAGAAATTTCCTATTTTTGTTGAGGGGGAATCATGAAAGAAATTGAAATGTATTCGAACTGAAAATGGGGGAGAGTATTATGGTCTGTTTGATCAATATTTCATGAAGGAAGGTCTTTAAAATCAAAAGATACCCCCAAGACACCTCGACTAAATGTTGTAGCTGAGACGATGAACATGACTTTGCTGGAAAGAGTTCATTGTTTTCTTTTTAAAGAAAAGTTCCCTAGGATTTTTTTGGGGTGAGGCTTTACTTACTGTTTCTTATATTATCAATTTATCACCTGAAGTATATTTGTATACAGAAAATCCCTAACCATTTTGGTTTGGCATAGAGAGTAGGTATGACTGATAGTTTTTCGTTAAATACTTTATATTATACCTATATGAGCTGACAATACCTTATGTATAAATTCCCTTGTGGTATTTCCCTTGTGCTTTGGGATCCCAAATGAGTATTTTGTTACTCACCCTTTCCTGGGCTTCTCCTGCCCATGTTGTGTCTTGTACAAATGACATGCACTTCAATAGAGACCTCGGTGGCCCAGGACCACGCAGTGCCCAGTGAGATAGGACATGAAGGACATACTTCCACAACAGCTGATAGCCACTTCATGCCTTTCCTTTAGGTGGGGTCTACTGCAGACATCTTACAAAGATCTTTTGTACTTTCCCATTTGTAGTTTTTCTTTTGTTGGGTTTTTTATTCTAGCCTATTTGACTTAGAACTTGTACCTTTACTCAATGGTTGTTTAGTGGCATGCATGTTTTCCTTTCTAGCTTTTTTGGGACCTATTTTTGTGTGTTTGCGTGTGTATAATTAATTAGGAAAATGCATCCCCCCTCATTGGATGATGACTTCGGTGATCATCGATAGCCCCTAGACTTTGTGAGGTCAGATTGGGGTAGTCACATCACAGGCCCCACTGGATGGGTTGTGACACTCTATTTATAACGTTTCATTAGTTTTACTACAAATAAATAATTTCATTTTTCTTTTTCCAAATAGTGATATATCTATAGTATTGTGTAAATAAAATAATGATGAATGAGTTTATCTATCACTGCTATTTTTTCATACATTATCATAAAATATCCTCAAAGATATATTATCTTATAATAATTTTAAATTTTGAATACCTTATAAATCCTTCTTCTTATTAAATGGTATTCAACTATATAATAATACAATTGATTGACTAAGAATATTATTAGTAAGACTATGTCTCAAATTTTACATGATGTGAGTATCCTATTATTTGTTATTCAAAATAATTGGGATTTACATAGATTAAAACATTAATTCCTTGTATTGTAGAACTCATTTAATTTATATTGGTAAATCTTGTTCTGATATTTAATTAATCAATGATTTCATTAAATCTCATGTGGCATGGAAATATATGGATATATCATAATGTGACATGAGAGACAAGAATTATATAGCCCTCAAAGTAATTGGGTAATTATTTATGGCTCATGAGTTAAAATATTTTATCCTAAATAAACTATCATTGATGAAAATTTTATGTATGAAAATGATGAATTTTATTTTTGCCACTATATTATGGTGTACTTACTAGGGTGATTTATCATAATTTGTGAATTTATATGATTTTTCATGTCCAACACTACTAATTTATATCCCTATGGTTTATGATTATAGTTAAGGTATTTTAAATCCTTACACAATGGTATATGATATTATTTTATGATAATAATTTTATAGATTTTATGAAATGATATATTATTATGCTATCACACCTCATGATAAATTATTATATTTTCAAGGTATTATTTCATTAATCATTTTATTACTCTATTTATCACATCACTTACTTATTAATAATCTATTTATAACTCTTCCATGTATAATTGAAAAAGTTTTACCCCTTAATGAGTATTTGGGTCCACTCTATTATGATGGTTCCCTATTTAACCACAAATTGTTATGTGAGGAAATCTATAGAAAAAATTCATTTGTGGATAATATTTGTGGAAGTTATGTATTCAAAATTTTTAATCAAGAGGGATATGATTATAATATAAAAATACACTAAACATTTATATTATTGGAGTTTGTGTTAATATTGAGATGATATATATAATTTACTAGAATGATGTACATTATTTTAGGCCATATTAGTTGGTATTATAGAATGTGTGTGAAGTATGTATTTTTATTTTGAGTACTAGATTCAAAATTTCTAGTTTATAACACTTAATTTGGTATCATAGAATTGTTTAGATACATACGAGTATTAGGTTATAAAGTTTAATATAATAAAATAAAAAATAAACCTAAGGTAATAGATGTATTAATAGATTAAGGAAATAGTTTCACAGTTAAACTAATGGTTTCATAGGTTATGATATCAAAGGATTAACTTTTCATTTTCCTTGGATTGTTCAGAACTATTTTAATACATATTATCATTAAAAAAAATACATAATTTTTTTTAGTAAATGTTTTGAAATAGGATCATGAAAATGATATTGTGAAAGGTAAATATATAGAAACATATGATTCTAACTAATAAGTCATACATGGAAAAAAATTTATGACTGATGAAAAAACCAATTTATTTATATTTCATGGGAAGCAATGTGTTTTATTGTCTTACTTTATAAAATAAGGTTATATTCATAACAAAAGTCATATATGAATTCATTTTTATTACTATGATACCCTCAGAGGCTTATCACTACAGAGAGTAAATTTAAATTATTAGTAAATAATGAAATAAAAGGGGTAAAAGAGAATATAACTTCAAAGAATTATATTTTGAAAATTTCCTCCATATATGTGTTATCAATATTTATTATTTTCTTTTCTTTACTTTTTAAAATTAATTCTTAAAATATATTTATTATTAATAACTATTTTAAATGTAACTAAATAAATATGAGAATTTTACATATGTGTTTTTGAATAATTTTCTAATTTCAGTTTAAAAATAAGGATACATATTATATAATAAAATATTAAAATCAAAATTAAAAATTCATTAAATAAAATTTTAAATAGTATTTTGACAATGATAATTATAAGGAATAAAAATGTACTATTAAATGTATAAAATTTTGAATAACTATATATAAAAACCCATTATTGACCATGTATTATACATTAAATAACTGAATTATAATTTTTATATAGCTAAAATAAAAATATTATTCATTTCATTTTGATATAAAAATTGAAAATGAAATAAATAATTTAATTTTTGGAATGTACATCAACCTATATGAAGTGAAAATTAGTATACATGTTGTATGAAAATCCTGATTTTAGTTTAATGGGAATTATGTAATCATTTGGAAGTGTGATCAATATGATTAGATATGGTATGAAAAAATGATGTATTTATTAATAAAAATTGTCTTATTATAGTCATTATGAAAACAATTACATAAAAAATATTTTTTATGTAATAATTATACTGAAATATAAATAAAAGTATATATTAGTTATTTGGAATCTTAAGATTGACATATATAAATTATTAATTTTTTAAAAAAGATTGAGTGTCAAGGCCCCTTTATTAAACATAAAAAGATGACCGCTTTGGAAAATTGGGAAAAGAGGTAACCTATTAAACGTAGAGGAATAATGAATAAAAGAAGCATGCCTCAAAGTTAAAAATGGTCCATAAATTCCAAAGGGAATCATACATAAAGGAAAGAAATAGATAAAGCCTTGCCTCCCCCTTGCCAGAAATTTAAATAGTGATATATTTTTTATTTTAAATAACTGGGTTTTCTATATAATATAATATTTAAAGTTACATTTTATAAATTTTGAACTTAAATTAGTTAAAAAAATTTCCAAATATATAATAATCACATTAAAATTAAACATTTTCTAATTATTTATGTTTTTAATGTTTATTTTTATGTGAATAGTGAAAATACGCTTGTTTTCATATATGTTCAGTTTTATTACATTTTCTTCATTTAAAATATGTCAAAAATAATTAAAAATATTATGAATGACTTAAAATGTATTTAACGAGTCTACTATTGTATTAAAAAATAGTTAGTTAATATCAAAAAGCTATAAATCAAATGTGAAAGCCTAAATTATATTTTATTCTAATAATTTTTTATTTAGTTTTTACATTGACATAAATATTAAAATTACACCATTTAGATATATAAGTATTTTATTGACATAAAAATATATATCTCTTCAAAAAATAATTTTATTAGTTAAAATAATATTTAATATTAATAGTGTCGGTAAAAAAGAAAAATTTGTTCAATATTTCATTTAGAAACACCCCTTTCCATTGCCAATAAATACATCATATTCACTACCAAATTTATCATACCAAAATAATTATTAAAACCCTCTTAAATATGTTTTTATGAACCTTTTATTACAAAAAGAACCTCTTATTATGGCATAAGTCCCATTTCAAAGGATGATTCTCAAAGAGAATAAAGTTTGGCGGACACATGAAGTGAGACAAGACTCAATATAAGGGGCTTAATTCTATGTCTCCATTAATTTCTTGTACGGTTTTTCAATTTTATATCATTCCTTATATATGTCATCTCTAAAATGATAATTGTTTTTAATACAATTTCAAATTATTTTTTATATTAATTATATTTTTATATCCCTTATGTTGATATGGTTCAGACTATATATTGTTCATAAGGGAATTTCCCTTGATCATTCTATTTAGGATTATATCTCTTTGTGAAACACTCTTTATAATTTTTTATGTATTTTACAAACTATAATTAGTGTTCATTAAATTTTTGTATCTTTTGGTGGATTTATATACGTACTCATTAATTTATAAAATATTATTGAATTAGTAGACTCTTATAACGTTCAGAAGGTATTATATTCTAAATTTCCATATTTTGAGATATTATCCATATAATATAATTATTTTTTATTAGATTATATATACACACATCCCCATTTAAAAAATTTATGAAAATTTTATTTTTATTCAAATGAATAAATATTCGATATTATTTTCTATATTTTATTTTATTTTTATTAAGATGCTACCAATTTTGTAAGGAAAATTTTCTATATCATATTTTTTTGTTGAAATATTTATCTTAAATGTACATGTTATTTATATTTTTATTGATTTATTCTATATCCTTAAACCTATATTTATTATAGTGTAATGTCACTATACAATGATGTTAATTACATATGATGGTTTTAAGGGAATATTTTATTATTTATTCCATTACTTTTCATTTTGTGTCACTTTTTTCCACCTATAACTGTAGTTTTTTTATGATACCTATGTTTGATGGTTTATTTTTCTTTATTTATTAAAAATAAAATTATTTACTAAATTAAAATCCTAAACCATTTCATCATTATATTTTCTTTGTTTTAGAAAATTAATATTAATAAAAAAAATTATTTCATTTAAATTATTATGGAATGGTTCACATCCTTTATTATTTTTATCTATATGAATAAAATTTAAATTTACATAATTTGAAAGTTAATTATGTATTATTTTCTAAATTGAAAACTTTTTAAAAAAATTATTATGGTGGAATATGTTATTTCTCACTAAGAACAATTTTAATTTCATTCCCCATTTAATTTTGGTTGTGGGGGAAACCCCTGATAAGAGAAACAAATGTACCTTATATTTATTTATGATTTATGTTTTAGGTGTAAATCAGATAAATGCACCCTATTTACTATTCCTTCTGTTTCCAAACATCATACCTAATGTGAGGGAAATAGAAAATCAATAGCAAGTACAACATAATTAATTCCATGTATTCCTATCAATGTGGTTGTTTGTGGTGGACTTCCAAGGATAGAAGCCTCACCACTGATTCACTATGTGTGTGCTCCACAACTCGCCACCAGTGAATTCCTCCAAATGAACTATCCTTCCTCATTTTCAAGAAATACTTTTTCTACCCCCGTTTACTTGTTAAAATTTACCCAAAATTCATGGTGGGGGAGAGTCACAGAGATAAAATGAAATTTGATAGTTTCACCTATGTGTTGTCCTACACCTAAGGGATACTTGGTTGTGGAACTATTTACATAATAATTTTCATTATTAAAAAAAATCATTTATGACCATGGTATTATGGGAACAAAATCCATATGAGATGATTGAACCATCAAACAATCTATCTTTTAAAACCATAATATACACATAAGGATATCCTAACTTTTATTAAAATTCCATTTTATATACCCTATATTTACTTTTTATGATTGAGGTGTTTCACCTAGAAACCTATATTTTTGATTGATCGGTGAATGAAAATCACATGAAATTTTATAAATTTATTTTATATGGTTTTAATATTTAATCTCGTTGTTTTTTTACTTGGATATATATATTATTTAATAGGATGATATTTATTCATTAATTTTTTATATAACCCATTTCATTTTCATGTGTTAATCACGTTTTTACATTAAGTAAAAATATTATTTATTTCATGTTCTTATTTTACAATTTTTTATGGTTATTTTATTATAGGATGGGTGGGAACATAGTTTTTTATCCATTAAATACATTGGTTAATGATTTATTTCTATTGTGATAAATATTTAAAGAATTTAAATATTTAAATTATCTTTATTAACAGTGTTATGCATGTGAAAAATTATTTAAAATTTTTCCATTATGTTTTCTATGAAAGGCTCTAATTCATTTTTTACTATTTTATGATAATATTAGAAGAGATAATTGACATAAGTTATGAATTTTTATGATTATGAAATTTTAACTTTCTTAATTTACATCACCACGGTTAATGATTATTATCTTATGATTTCTCATGTATAAGATCTTATAATTGCTCATGAATATTCCATGGTATATAATGTTATTTAAAACAATTTCCTAGTAAATTCCAATAGGGGGGATAATTATGTTTATGTTTTCTTTCCTTTCTGTAAATTATTTTTCTAATGTAAGAAAGAACAGTCCAATTCTAACATTTATTACAAACAAACACCCAAAGAGAGTGAAAGTTAATACAAAAAAATGTTGTTCTACATGGTTAACCATAAAGGGATACTCCAATGAGTATAAATATAAAAATTTACCATATAATATGAGGTAATACTATCCACTATTATGATTAAAATAGTTTTGGAAGGAATAACTGCCAATTAGAGGAATAATTCCTCTTCTTAGCATCTAAAATACTTCTTCAAGATGAAGGATATGAAGAATAGATGAAACAAACATGCATCCTATAATAATTTTATGAATTTTATATGAACAAAAATCCATAATATGTTTTATCATTTTCATTATTCACTCTTCATATTCTATATTTCCAAATCATCACGTTTTCTCTTTTCTCATTGGCATGAAATCCACTCCTCTTCACATTTCACAAATATATTTTTTGATAATAAAAGTATCAATATTTTTATCTTCTTATTATTCTAATCTAATATATTAACTAAAAACCTTTATGATATTTTTAATACTTAATATATTGAAATAATAGTCTATTCTCAATCTTGGATGTCAAAAAATATCACAATATATATTTTAATGTTTTAAAATGTGTAAACTCTATGAAATACACAATGATAATATTTATATTTATTTCTTTATATTGAGTTGGATAATTTCTATATTAGTAATATGATAATTTATAAATTCAATACCCAATAATCCATCTTTTAAATGATTAATAATATTATAAATCAACCTCACAAATCATGGCCATCACTCATCCACAAAGTTTTAATGTTTATTTATTCATTACTAACTAAATTATTAATCTTATATTATGATTAATAATATTTAAATATAGGAATACCTGCAACATGAATCTATAGTCATGACATGATCTGTATCATGAAACATATCTATAAAAGTGGTTATCTTAAAATTACTAAAATAATTTAAATATAATTGTTATTTAATATATAAATGTTTTTCTCCTTCATCGAATGTTCCTTGGAATGACGATCATCAATTGACTAAACTCATCCAAGGAACAACGCACGCAAACTATTTCCTAGATGAAAGTTTTATAGGGATGATAAGGGATATGAACCTTATGAATTCATGGAAACATATTACTTTTTAAAAATTATATTTTAAAAAATACATAATTAATTTAGATTGATTCATAAAATATATATACAAATTCTTTAAAATATCTATAAATACTTATTAAATTTAGATGGTGGTATATGAAATCAAAAAAACCTTATAAATGAAAATATTCATTATAAAATCCTTATAAAATTAAAATTATTCAAATAATCTAGAAATATATTTTCAAGTCTATCTAAGTCTTAAAAAATGATGTCTAACCTCATAAAATCATTATGAATTCCAAAATACTTACAAAATCGTGATATAATTCAATATAATTCATTTTTACTGAATACCATAATTCCTCTTATTTAAATGAAGTCCAATTGAAAATATCCAAGAAATTATTTAATGGTACCAACAGTATCCTCCATTAGTTTTGTGGTAAATTATTTCACATTAACCTCTATGTTTCTATCCTTATCCCCTTTCACATTAACACTCTCTTCCCCTAATACAATTCTCCCCATTTCACAATATGATTGAAAGGATATATATTTTCAAAATTTATAGACACAATTAATACTTCAAGAAAGTCTCCATGAAAGGATCCATCAACCATGTCTCTAAGACTATATGAGTCAATTATCAGTCCAGAAGAATCTAAATTTCAATTAGTTACAATAATTTTTTCCATTATATTCATATCTAACATTCACACATCCTCCAGAATTTCCTATGGATTGTATCTCATCCTTTATCTATATCCAAACAAAATATAAAAATTATAATAAAAAAATAAAATAACAAAATAAATCACTAAATATTGTGGGGAGAGGGTAAATTTACAAACCTCTTAAAACCACAGCAGTTGGTTGAACTCTAGTGACTGATCGGATCTTTTCAAATAATGGAGAAGTAAAGTGTTTAATCATGATATATAATTCTTGTTATGTATTCTAAATATACTTCATCATCATCATTAATTTTATTACCTTTTATTTAATAAAGTGATATATGATCTCAAAGTGTCTTCTTTGGTATTTATGAATTTGATTATTTTTTACATATATTTCACTATTCATGTCATAAAAGATCACCATTGGTTGTAAAAAATCCTCACATACATCTTCCAACTAATGCTATTATTTAGTAATGTTATGCATGGGATTTAATTACTATTATGTAATCTATCACAACTATATTAATATATTTACTTTTTTTACTTGCTTAATAAACCTATATAGTTATTTCCAATGTAAAATGAATCTCAACATGTGGAAATTTAATCCAATAAATCTCAATCCTAGTTATCATTTATAAACACAGATAATTATTTCTCATTTTTATGCATTCAAGAGAATCCCATGTGTGGGAGGTCCTTGAAATCGCCTCATTATTCTATTATTTTTCATGAGGTACTACTCCTTGTGATTTTATTGAAATATTACTTCTAAGATAGTATCATAAGATATTTTTGTTCGTAATTCTATCATGTATAAAGAAATTTTAATGGCTCTGTAATACAGGGTTGGATCCACTTACTTATATCTTTCTAATGTTCCAAATTTGGTTATAGATTCATTATGGGTTGACGTGTATTTTTAATCATTCCTATCAAAATTATTAAGCCACTCATTTTCCTAGTTATACTAGGACATAAAAGTATATCTATCATTTTGAATCACTTATAGTCTATGAAAATAAGTGATCTCTAAAATCATTAACTTTTCAAATAATGAACTCATCAGATTTGAAAACACCTCTTCCAAATTCCTATTTATATAGATTGAATATTATATTATCTATATATATCCACACCATAAGGTTTTATTCTATGGATTTCACCACATAGAGGTTCTGGTCGACACAAACCATTTGAAATTCCGGTTTCTTTATACATGAGTCAATTCAAAAATAACATGCACATGATGTATTCTTAATGTTGTACAACACATTCATTAGTCTACATACTTTATTCTCATCATTTCCCATCATAAAACACACAGTTTGTTCACTTTAAAAATCCTTTTTAATTAACCTATTCAAGAATTCAATTTTCATGACCATTTGAAAACAATTAATACCCTCTTTGAATCGTTATAAACATGAAGTGTATGATTCAACCATGTTGAGATACAAGTGTGGAGGAATCATCAAACTAAATTTCATTTTTCATCAATATTTTCCCAAAATAACCAAATTATTATTATTATTTTGTTGTGATATGGTTAATTTACATTTTAACATTTCCTTTTTTATCAACCAAGTCTATCTTCTCATTCATGGATCTCAAACATTATTTATCTTTTGTTTCATCTTGAAGATTTTTTGGATTCATCATTAATAGAGAGTATGCATGTTCTACTGTAATCATTATTTTTTGAGTTAGGGTAGCCTTATGACTAATTATTTTAGTCATATAAACTAATATCCCCTTATTTTATCTCAACGGTGTAGGATGAAATTCATTATTAGTTATTTTCTCTTCCAAATAAACCCTAGAATCCCTATAATTTTAATGAATTTCTATATTCTCATTATTTGTTACAACAATATCATATTCATAGAATACATCCTATTAGTAAAAACCCTAAATAGTCACTCCTCTCTCCTTGATAACCTTTAAATCATTACAATATATAACATGATTTAACATATTGTTGATTAATTTTTTAGATTTAAACTTTTTTGAGTTACCTAATAATACTTTTTCATCTACTACATCGCTATACTTTCCTTGATTTCCTTTATTTTAAGTGTAAAATATATTTCCAAATTGATGTAATTGATATAGTGATATATTCCTTATATACAACATCTCATATGGGTTTTTTTATTCTCTAGGGCTCAATAGAGACCTATTTTGAGTGTATACTATGAACTGAACTACCTATTTCCTATAATTGTGAGAGAAAGTACTTTTAAAAATTATAATTATATAAATAAGTTTCACCATTATATTTCTCCATTAAAATGTATCATTTTAATGTGGAGTAGTTTCTAAGGACACCACAAGTTTAATGTAAGTATTTTAGCATTATTTATATACTTCAATGTACATTCACTCTATTTTATTATCTGATCACATAGTTTTAATAGTGTGACCATTTATTTTTTCTATTATTATTTAGTAAATCTTCTTAAAATCAATAACCTAATTATTTTTCTACATGAACATGATATGTTCTAGTATGTTATAATCATAAAAAAAAATGGAATTAAGAACCTTTTCCTACATGTTACTCATATATTCATTTGTCTAAAAACATTAGTATACACTAGATAAAGTCAATTGGATTCCCTCTTCTTCATACCTAAATAATTAGTATGAAAACTTTCCCCATCATGCATGCATAACACATCCACTATTGGTCATGATTTAATTTAGATAGGTCCAATGATGCTCTCATATTGGATAGGTATTCCATTAGCTTTTTAATATGTCATAGATATTGGTGTTACAAACTATTCTACCCTACTATAAAAAATAAAACATGTTTTATCCTTTCTATCAACCTGGTAATGTTTATCTCATGTTCTCCAACCTTTTATTTGGTAATTTGGAACTTTACATTTGATCAAACATCATCATTATTAAATAACACCCCAAGATTAGATATATAAATTTGAGTCATACATAAGAGTTTGTACCTCAATCCATCCCCAATGATTATTTATGCACTCTATGTTTTTATCATACAAGTCACATATTGGTAATCCCTTTTTTCATTCAAGATCCATTATTTCCAGAAATATTATTCCATAAACACTATCATTAAAAATATTTTTAAGGCTCATATTCCATTTAATGTTGGATAAATATCCACACTCAAGGATTTTGGTGTTTCTTTAAGTGAGAATTTAGCTAGGCTTTCCTTCTCTCACATCTACTTTTATTTCCAAGAGTGACCCACTCATTTTGAGATATGAGATGAAATATCCATAATTTATCTTGCATATATAGTGTTATCATGTTATTATTTTTCTTCTAATAAAGAAAATATGCTACACACTAGAATCTCATTTGGTTTCTTCATATTCATTTATTAGTGACTTCTATGGTGGAAACATATATTTCTCTTCTTCCTATAGTGATTAACTTTATTTATAATGCTAGAACATTGATAGAAATTAAGATAAAAAAACATTTCTTGTGTGTTGAATGATATGGAATCATTCTTCTATTTTAGATATCAGACACTTCTCTCTCTAAGTAACACTTTTTCACTCCACAATATAACATTGTATGGTTGTTATAAAAACAAAACTGGGACTATATTAAGGTAAATACCCTTTCCCCATAACACTTCCACATGTCTCCATATTTAGAGTAAATATCTAGTTTTCTATAACACCTCAAACACGTTGGGTTTTATATATCCTTTTATTTTACTTTTTTATATAATTTCATTGCTCTTATTTTTTATGTGTCAATATTACGGCCAACTCCAATTTTTCCTATTTAAATTACCATTTTTAGGTTAATTTATTTTAACATATTCTATGCCATATTTGCCTCTTTCAAATAATTCAATATCAAATAATTATATGAAAAAGTAACATCTTATTTTAATCACAGGAATTTATTTTAGATAAATTTTTAGTTCACAAAGTAACCACTTCTTCTTCTTCATTATAATGAATCTTATAAGAATTTTCTTCAACGAAATTAAAAATGTCATAAGTCTAAATATCTTGTTATTTAGAATTTAGTTTCAACTATACATCTTCTCTTGAGTTTTTTTGACTAGATCATCGATCTTATAACTAATTCTATAATAAAAATATCTCATATTCATGTTGATCTACATATTTATAGGATTCTATCAACAAAGAAAAAAATATTTTGATCTTCCATTATATGAATTGAAAAGTATTCAAGATATACATATAATTACACCTATCAGTCTATAATTACTTCTTTTTTATGGTCATTCTCAATATCAATTTTTTATTTTCTAAAAGTGTATATAATAGAAAATTATTTTTCATATTTAATTATAGTTTTTCTTCATCCATGAAGTATTCTTCATCTTCTTATTCATTTTTCATAGAACTCGTTGAATGGATTTTCTTCATGAAGGATCTTCTCAGTATAAAATATATTTTTTAGGGAAACTTCCCTTATGGATTTTTAATAGTTTGGATATCAACTTAGTCACCGTAAAATTTACTTAGATACCTCACTATAATTCAACAAACCTTTAAACATAAAAAACAATGGTAGATTGACATCAATTTTAAACATGTCCATTATATAATTTTTTGTTAGAAGATTCATAAAATCACCAAATGCATATTTGTCTTAATATACATCTTTATAAATGTTATGATCTTCTAGGGGTTTAGATTATATTTATATTTTTGTATGATCTTATGCTCATTCAGACTTAAGTATCTTTTTTAGTCTACTATAATACTTTGTAAGTCATTTTGAGTCAACTCAACCAAGTTGTTTTCATTGAGTGTAGATACATTTAGGCTATATACGGATGCCATATTCCTTAAGATATTATTTAAAAATTCAACATCATTTAATTCTTCACCCAAACCCAAAATTTCTAAAAAATATATATTTTTTATTAAAGATTCCTCTTTAATATTATCCAACATATATTTAGAAATGGTGTAACTCATAAATGAAAAATATATCTGATTTTAAGGTGTATTAGGAAAATAATTCAATGCTTTTGAATCAAAATTGAAAAACATTATATCTTATTCTATCATGGATATTCTAAAACATAACTAAACTATAAAATATGAATTATAACACTGAAAACATTGATTCTAAGACACTGTATGTGAAGTCACATACTATTTTTTCAGATTTTGTAATTGCACCTATCACACTAAGAAACTCTTTTTTCAATAAACTATTTCTATATAGAGTTAATATCAATATGACATATTCAAAATTAACAACATATTTCTTTGATGCCACTTTTTATAAATACTAGATTAATATATCCCATGGTGTTTAGGGGGTTAATTAGGTTATGCATGTTTTCATTAATTTCCATTGTATAACGTCCTTATTTTAGAGAAAAATTCTAATTATACCATTATTCATAGTCATGCACACAAAAATTTCAAATGTAAATTTAATAAAATAGGTGTTTTACATTGTTCACAACAAAGTTTTAATTTGAGGATCAAATGTTAAAAATATATTGATGTTCTATAAGTTAATAAAGTATTCTATAAGTATTACAATAGTTTTGGAAGGGTACAATCTCAATCCTAGGATCAGTTCCTCTTATTATACTCTCATACACTATATCAATCCCAATAATACAACATAAATATACATCACATAGTTTTATTATAATATTTTGAAAAAAATGATCATATATCCATTGAGGGTTTTATCATTATACTTGAAACTTCTTATTCTTATTCAATTCCAAATAATAAAGTGTACTTATTATTCCTCTTATTACAATCAATACCTCTTCTGATTTAACACATATTTATCATTGATAGTAGCTATATTAATATTTTCTTCTTAATCTTGTTCTATCCTTATATATTCACAGAATAATCATTTATGAAAATTTTTATACTTCCTATATGGAAAAAATCCGTTATTTTTTGTATATCTTTTCTAAAAGTATCACAGAAAACATTCTACATATTAAAATATGGAATTTCCATACTAGACATAATTATATTCCCTTTGTTTCCCACTTTATTTTTCACATGATAATTTAAGTAAAATTATTATGGAAACTCAGTGAATTAAATACCAAATAATACATATTTTAACGGATCTATCATCCTTGAAATAATCATCCTGAACTAAGGTATTCACTCTACCAAAAATCCAGGAATATCTTTATTCCTTCCTAACTAAATTTTCAATAATATATTATGATTTTTAATATTTACATACATATAGACACATGTTATGAGTCATTAATTCATGGAATCATCTCTACCAAGAACTTGATCTATAAATATATATAAATTTAATTTAATAGAAACATAAAAAATAATCCACCATTAATCTTGGTATCTTCTTCTATATCATTGAATAGTCATTTGAATCATATTCTACAACTAGGTGAACTCATCCTTGGAAATTCTCATATAAAATCCATCTGCGATAATACTTCTCCATAGATTATAGATTATATGACACATATCCATTCATTGATAAGTCTTATGTTTCCAACCTTTCTTACAGAAAATCATTTAAAAATTTAGAAAAAACCATTTGATATTGAAAAACTCATTTGAAAATATTGGAATCCTAACTAAATCAACAAAATGTCTTCTGAAATCTATAAAACCATACAATATATAGAAATATAAATAAAACTTGTATCTTTTGTAGAAAATATTAATGAAATCTGGAGTAGTCTTAAAAAATCAGGATAAGCGTTAAAACAACATTATTATCTTAGAAAACCTAACAGAATCCTAAATCCTTTATATCTTTGGAAAAAATTATGAATACCACCAAAATCCATGAAGACCCCTCAAGGAATATGAAATTAAGGTGGGAATTATCACTATTCTATTTTTTAGAATACTAAAATTCCCAAAATTAACAAAAAATCATAATTGATGAGAATCCCAACCAAATGATCTATTTCTCTAAAATATAATTTGTTATGATAATCCTTTATATATTTTATTCTTTGATATGTGATTATGATACCAATCCTCATGATCACTTCATATGACTTCATGATCTTATTTTATTAACCATTTGACTAATCTTATGACCATATCCTGCCCTTTTTTATAATCTATTTACAACAACTCCATGTATTAGTGCATTTTTTTCTAATTATAATTTTTTCGAGATAACAAAATTCATATATTTCACCTTTTCTCAAGGATTTTTATCCATATTTACATAAAATTAAGATTTTTGAATAGAGAATTTTTTTGAAACAAATGTACATGTGATATTAACTAAGAAGAATATATAGATAAACTCTAATTAAAATTAATTTTTTTATTCTAATAGTGTGGATTAATATCATGATGATATGCTTAATTTAAAAAATTATTTTTATTAATTTGGTTTTCCTTAGTGGGAATCAAAGTGCGGGAGTAATATATTTTATTGTACATAGTGTAATAGATCCAAAACTATGGGTCCTATATACATCATTATTCACTTCATAACTATATATAAATAATAACAATGGATTTTCTCTCTATAAAAGTAAAAATTAAAACCCTAAAACGTACAAATAAAAATAAATAATATTAGGGATTTCATGACCCTATAATCGAGAAAAAATACACCACCTGACCAAAAAAATCCCATTTTGTCGATGATGTATAATTTTAATAAATAAATTTCATTTAGTTGGAAAATATATACAATGATGAATATGTTTTTTACAAAAAATTATCCCCTAATAACACTAATATAAGATTCTGATGAAGGGGAATAAAAAACCATTTCTTAACTATGATTCATGAAGTTATTACATACAAAATTTTCAGGTTAATTATACTAGGAGAATAATTTTTTAACATGAAAAACTAGAGAAAAAATATAAATAATTAAGAACTAGATCTCAACCTATTCAAATGAAAATGGCGGACTAGATGGGGGAATTTTATTTAAAAAATAGAAAACGTTTTAATGTTTTTACTTTAGAACCACAAATTATCGTCCTGTTTGTGGAATTGTATTTAAATTAATTTATACCACTTATATTATTGGAATTAGAAAAAATTTATCAAAAATTAATGTCATAATAATTTAAAAATATAATATGTTAAAATTAATTTTTGACCAATAATATTAGTGAAAGTAATTAAAATTAATTACAACAATTGAGGTGAAATTAAGCTTTACATGGGACTAAAGAATAATATTAAGAGAGAAAATGACCTAGAAACATGTCCGAAAATACTTTTATGGACATATTTAGACCATATACTCCCTTGGATATAATATTTACCATTATTGGATCTAATTGACCTTGGAAATACTTTGGTGGAATTCCCTTTCCAAAAATTTACAAGAGTGTCACTCATCCTCTACTATAAAAAGACAATCATCCCTCCCACTTCATCACACCTCTCAATCCATATAGAATCAAACAATATATTCCAAAATAGATCATAAAAATACCTCCCCTTCTGTTATTAGCCACACATTGGGAAGGAATAAAACCAATGAACCCCTTTGGTGAAAACCGAATGGAGTTACCTGAATAAGATGTAACATATTTCATCCATCTGTTTAGTTTTATTTATTTATCCACTATTTCAATTATCCATATTCAATGATTATATTAAAACACCAATATCATAAAAATTCTTTGATGTTGTTATGATATGGTGTCTACCTACATTTTCACACACTTCCATCTAATGGGTAACTAACTTAACGTTCTTGGGCATGGTAAACTACAACCTCACAAAATGAAGTTTTTAATTCTTCCCCTACCACCTTTCATAGTTGGAAATTATGATGGACACATTTTTTCTATATTATATATATGATATTTTTTATTTCTTTACGCTTTTTTAATTTATATATATATATAATCTTTATTCTTTCCATTTCTTGAGAATACAATTACATATTTTTTGTAAGTGTGGACTACCACCACCTAAAACCGATTTTATTTGTTCACAAGATACCTAGAATGTGTAAAGGATAATTTTAATTAAAAATATGTGACATAAATGAAATCTATATAATATTAATTAAATAATCACCTTTCTATAAATATAATATATCATTTTCTTAATTACACATTTTTTCCATGCTAAGAATTAATAATGTCGGTCATGGCTGTGTGGACTACCGTCTCCTTGACGTGATGTAATTATGTTTATATCACCAGAAATATTTATATATATATAAGTATAAATTATTAAATAATATAGTATTTATGATATAATGACAATTCTGTAAAGATAAATTCTACTTAAATTCATTCCAAAATGATCATTGAAAACTGGGAATGTTAGTCATGCACATATAAGGCCTATAATCTTCATGATAGTAACGTTGGTTTAATTTTCCAAACCATATTTGATGATGTGTTTTAATAGTATACTTGAATTATATATATGATAATTATGTCATGAATATTATTCTGGATATTTTTATATAATGACCCCTTTGACCATAGATGACATACCAATGTCATTTTTGACATATAAACCGAATATAGTGGAAACACCCAACATTAACATAGTTGTTTAATAGTTTTTTAAAATAGTGAAATATGTGAAATAAATGTAATGATAATCCTGAAAAATGTTCTAAAACATGTAAATAATTAACATAAGTTTATTATTTAGGAATATAAAGAAACACGTGATATGTCAGACTCAAGTTAAGGGATTTCATCACAATTTACATTCCCTTGAGACATATTTATTGTTATGCACCAATTCACATTGATATGGTGTATATAATTCATGTTGACATGTTATATTAGAAATCTATTTATTCTCATGATTTTATAATTTTTATTTAATGTTATTTATTCATTGGTATTATGATTCAAATGTTTTCAAGTGGCATGAGAGACTTTGGAATGATTAACAAGTACTTTTACCTAATAACGTTTTAATAATATTTTAATGGTGTTTCAATTAATCAATGTCAAAAACCTTCTTTTTACATTTCCTCTACTGGGGAATTATTGATAAATGATGATTATTTATTCAATATTTACATTTTATGATAAGAAATATTTTTTTATTACTTATCTCAATTATTCTATACGATGAATGCTTTATACTATCAATGATGGGTGGGGTCAGGCTTTATATATCCCCTTGATGCATTGAAATTTTCTCATGAGATGAATAAGTTGTCCAAATTAGATGACTTTATATATATAATTTTAAATTCTATTCTTAATTGTCTTGATGGTAGAAGTTTTCATGTGACTTAGAGATGAATTATAATATTTAATCATTTCATTCATTTTGATTCCTTTATTAATTATTCATGATATTTATATCTATATATCTATAGATCCATTATATTCTATGTTCATTGGTTAAATTTCATTTTTTTTGTTTTATACCATTCCGTATTAATTATTCCTTTTCTAGTTATTCAAATGGAATGCATTATCAGTTATTTACCTTTCAATGTTGATTTATTCTCATTAATTCAATATTTCTTCCACTTTACTAACCGTAACTGATCATTTCAGGTCACCTTTATTATATTTAATTTCCCTGAGTTATGAAGAATAAACCTTTGAATGACATTAAAAGATGATGTTTAATTTCATTTTATTATGTGTAATGTTTTTATTTTATATTTCCTAATGTATTTTGAGTACCGTGTATCTAATATGGATTACCAAAACTACTAAACTGCTCGATCATTTGGAATTTGAATCCTTATAATCATGATAATTTAAAAAATAATAATGTGCGGGCATTATTCTTTTGAGGATGGGGCATTACAGTTGGTATCAAAGGAATGTTTTCATTAACCATGGAAACTAGATTTAGAAAACATAGATAAAGGAACATAAAAATAAGATATAATTTAAGGATAGTTATAGAAGAAAATCCAAGAATTTTGGTAAGTTATATATTATGTGGTATTTCTAGAAATACATCCATGTATAGATAATACGAGTAGATGTGATTTTGGAATAGATGAACCTAAGAGTAACAAATCTGACAAGGTGTGTCCGGCCTCACTCTGTGTAACTTGGAATGCGATAATGGGCCTTATTGGGCACCTATTTTGACAAACCTAGTAAATACGGTTAGAATAATTCACATTTTCTTTGAAATCCATTATTAAGGATTTAAAAGTAAATATATACCCAAAAAAAACCATGTTTATTATTTTGATATTACTTTTTGAAAACATTTTCAATTTATGAATAGATATTCACTAGATTAGTGATTATAAATTATGTTATATAATGTTACAATCTAATCCAATATATGCTATTTTTTATAAATGGATATTGGAAGGAATAATGGTATCAGTACTCATAGAAAATTTAGAGATTTCTTAGGTGAGGAAACCAATACCACTAGTATTGGAACTAATAATGTTAAATATTAGGAGAAATTAATTAGGTTATTACACATAACCTCTCCCGAATGGAGAAACCTATTCCATAGTGAGATTTTCTGATGTTGTATCACTTCATATGAAATATGATAGAATCATTTAGAGGAAATAATTATCCAATGGTATATGAGAAATGGATTTTGTCTTTGGAGAAGATATTCATGGCATTGTGATGTGGTGAGAAGGAAAAGTTGACACCTGCAGTATACTATTTGAATAGAGATGTGAATAAATAGTGGTGGTTGATCCAAAATAATTGGGAGGAAGAAGAAATATAACTCAAGGAATAGATAAAATTAAATGAGACATTATTAGATAAATACTTCCCTCGGGATCACAAATCTGGGATGAATATAATTTTCTTTAGTTTAAAGAAAAAGGAGGAAGAATTTGCTTTGGAGTATGAAGCTGCTTTTTACCAGGTTAGAAATTTATGGTTTAGATTTCATACAAAACATGAAATGGATGATTGATAATTTTTAAGGACTTCAGCCAAGTCTCTGAAGGGGTCTATTATATTGAACCTTTTCTCCATAAAATGAAATAGTTTTATGGGATATTCAGAGAGAGAAAGAATTATACAAGTCCATTATCTTCAAAGGGAAGAAAGAGAATAAAAGAAAATAAGATAAAAGAGGAGAAAAAAAGAGAAAATAATAGATAAAGGTACAAAGGGAATGAAGTATTTTCTCACATCTGATAAATTTTGAAAGAATCACCCAGGTAAATGCTTAAAATGATTGGGAGTTTTTTATAAGTGGATTGAAAAGGTTCAATGGTAAAAATAATTAAAAGGGTAGAAGTAAAATGTTGTTATTCAGATATAAAATTGTATGGATATGGGGTACTATTCAAGTGAATTCCCCAAGAATCAAAGGGTATATACCTCCAAATAACCTAATGGATCAAGGTCTAACATTTTTTATTGAAACAAATGAATTGTAATATTTAACATATTTCCGTATTTGGATCTAAGAAATATGTTTTTAAATAAATTCAATGATAATTTTCTCATCTTATGAATAATGAAATATATAAGGATTGAATTGCCTTATTTTTTCAATAACTATTTGAGATCATATGTTGAATTGTACCATGAAAATGGATTCAGCATAATGTTTAACTTATTGTAAAATACATTGTTGAGGGAGTTTACATCAATTTTGGGATTTATAAAACAATATGTGTTTTTCTTAAGGAATAAAGAATAATGAATGTTTCAAATAAAGTATTATGTTAATTCAAGTTATTACTATATTTTAAGAGAATAAATGAATAAGGTGTTCACCTATTCGGTATGTGATGATTAAAGAGATGACTCATATTGATTGAAGCCTAATTATAAGATCATTTTGGAAATTCAGTGACAATCCTTCCAAAGTGTTTGATCATAATATTTTTGAAAAGTTAACCATATATAAAATGGTTTATGGTGATCATTGGATGGGGTTATAGAGAATGAGGTATTACTTTTCCCTATGATACAACTTGTGTTAATAAATGAATTATAAATAATTCAAGGAACAACCAAATGATAAGATAATGGTTATAAAAAAAAATGCATATTAACTTATATAAAGTGAAATAATTCCTCAACTATAGAGAAAGTGTTTTGGATATTATTTTTCCCTATTATCATCATTTTTTACGATATCAATGACCTTTTACATAAAAGTGGTATAAGGAATTGTGTTCGTCAACTTTCAGCAGTATATGTTCTCTATCACTCTCCATCAAAACACGATTGTTGGATATTTCTTCTGTATCCGGGTTTCCATTTCCAACCTGTGTTATCCACTAGAGAACCTAGTTATATGACCATTATACTTCCCTTTATCTTGGTGATTCATTTCACCAATGGTATGTTATCGGTGTCCCAAATTATTTTTACCCTAACGAGTATAGTACCAGTAAGGGGTCGATCCATAGGAAAAATAAGAAGTTATTTTTTTATTTTCTTAACTAATTTGTATTTTTGTCTTAGTGAAGTGTGACAAATTTAGAGTCGATTTCTGATGTTTGGATAAAAATAATAATTGGTTTTATGTTTCTTTAATAACATACTTAATGAATAAAAGTAAATGCGGGAAAATTGGTTTTAATGAAAATTAAAGAGATAAATGCATTGGTGTTGTGGATTTATGAGAATTTTATTATTAAATAAAATTACTAATGAGGTTATGTTTTTCATAATAACCCACCATGCTGGGTTCAATTTGAAAGAAAATGTCCTTTCTCCGGTAAACTTATATTTAGAGCTGAAGAAACTAACTCCTTGGTCTGGTAGTTAGTGTTTAATAGTTCTTTATTTGGCTTAATCCATTTTTGAATCAACAAATACTTATAATGATCATGAAAATATTCATTGTTATTCTTCTTTTGAATCACGGAAAATTATTCCCTTGTTCTGGTTCAGAATTTTCAGTGATAAGATGAAGTGATTTAAGAATAATAAGAATAATTTTAAAGAACAAACACATTCACAACAACTAATCTATATTAAAACTCTTATATCTCCCACAACCCCAACACATTGGGTATTTAGTTACACATAGAGGTAAAGATAAGCACAAAATAATCAATACCTTATGTGATCATTTCTTGAAACATCGAGGAGAGAATGACTCACCAGTTGAATAGTAGAATGGTGAAGTAGTAGAATAGTGGTAGAATGGAAGAAAAGTTTCTTTCCTTCAGACCTTCAACCATTTCTATCTATACTTTTTCCTTTCCAAACCAGAGGCCAAGGCCTCTATTTATAGGAAATACAACTACACGGCGTGTAGAAAAAGTAAACGGCGTGTACTTTTTTCAATGTTCTTTTTTCATTTTTTTCCTCATTGGTAGGCAGCCTAAGATGTCGTCTTTGACTTAGAACACGACGCTTCCGGGTAGGTAGATACACATAGTGTGTAACACCACCATGCGTGGCGTGTAGTCTCATTTATTATCCACCAAACACTTCTTGAAAGGTATACACGGCTTGTATAGGTTGAACACGACCTGTCCCCTTCAGCCAGCCACATGGGCATGTAGACTTCTTCTCATCTACCAACTGCTTGTAGAAGGGTTTACAAGGCATGTATAGTGTGAACACGATGTGTATCGGCTTCTAGTTACTTTGGCATGTACTTTCCTTAGTCAATCTGTGTCTGAGTTTGAATGTACATGGTGTGTGTATAAGTACATGCTGTGTAGTTTGTAAATTTTTCTCAATTCTCCCCTGTTTTGTGTATTTGGCCATAAATCTCCCGAAAATGAACAAGATTACCAAAATAAAAATATTTGTACACTAAGCAGTAAGTAATTTCTGAAAACTTGTTCTTATTTTCAATAAAGTATGTGAAAACGTATTCACAAATTGGGTGCATACAAACTCCCCCATACTTAGTCATTTTCTTGTCCTCAAGAAAATATCAACATCTAATTAAGAGAGTCTAAATTTTAAAAGGAAAGAATTTAGATAATCATAAATATAAATAATAATTCACAGGATAAAATACTAAAAGGTACAAAATAGTTTCAATTCGATAGATGTTCTAATCATGCCTCAAATGTAATTCAATTAACTATTTTCATCCTTTTTTTATCACATGTTTCAGCCTTTGAAATATAAACAAACCACTTGATGATCTACCTCACCAATAATATACTCAACACTCAAAATTTTTTAAATTAATTTTATGCTCAATCAAAGATATATACACTCTATACATAGGTTTGTAAGAAATCTTGTTCTCTACTTTAGAAAATTGATTTACAAAAATCATGAGAAATTTTCAATAAGGAGTAGATGTTTCTGTGGCTAAAGTTTGGTAGGTAAAGATGAGAAAAATAACTCTGAGGATTGAAAAAAGAGGCGAAATTATTAAATAACAATGCACAATATTCAAATTTAAGTTCAATGTAAAAAACATACTCATAATACTCTATCAAATGATCTCATCACCACCATCTCTTTTTGTGGGGTAGGGTTCACAAACCAACAAGTGAGTATATGGTCCCTTTTTCTAATCCATTTTTTTAAGTTAAAGAGTAAAGGGATCCTTTTATAATTTCCATGAGTAGAGGTTTGGAACCAATTTTTCCCCAAATTATCAAGAGGCTCTCCCCCATTCTTAATTTCATGACAATTCACAAAAGTATGCCATGTGTTTCCAATCCCTTATTTTAATCTCAAGTAAATAATCATGCAAAACCATAAAATAATTATGGTAGGAAGGGAAATAGACATCTAATATTGCTTACTATAAATGATATTCATGGTTTCTAGGGGCTTCACAAAGATAATATTGATAGTAGTTCTCAAGATAAGAGGGTTTAAACAATATAATGCCTTAATCATTTTAATGCAATTCAAAAAATACTTCTTGTTTTTAAAAGAAAACATACAAATTTTTATAGTTAGGTATATTCTAAGAATCTATGAAGAAAGAGGGTATTAGAAAGAATATAAAAAATGGTTTACAATACATCTCAAGAGTGGTAAAAATAAATAAAGAGACAATCAGGTCATGACTTGCATATAATTTATTAGTCTAATCTATGTAATTATCCAAGGATTACAAGTTTTAATTTAAAATATATCAGTAATCGTTTTAAAACACCTAAGAACCAAAAAAACCATGAAACATTTAAAAAAATTTCCACTTTTAGCTTTATTATTTAGAAATATGATTAACCAAAATGTCTTCACATTTTCAAACATATCTTTTAATAATTATTTCTCCTAGAATTATGATAAGGGAAAAGACTAAAGTGGCCGAGAGACGCCCCCCAATACTTAATATTTCACGTGGTCCACCAAGTGCCACAAAAAGTGAATAAGGAAATGTAGAGCCACAATAGTTGACCAGAATGAGGGGAAGTAAGAAAAAAAAGTAAAACAATGAAGAAAAGAAAACAAAATAAAAATGTGAAAAAAAATAATTCCCTCATGTCTAGGAAAATAAAGAACAGGTGTGATAGACAAGGCTAGTCCATTGCATGCCAGAGTACATGTGATGGTCGTGAAGAGAGAACACTACAATCATACCAAACATAAATAGGTACAAGATATCAAAAATATACAGGAATGAACAACATGGTTCAAAAACTAGTCATGGGGGTCACCTCAGTAAGGGCATCATCCGGTACAGAAACAGTCAGTAAAGAAGGATTAGCAGCCCTAGAAACTGAAGGCTATGATTCTGCACTCAGAAGAGAAGCTGTATATGTAGGAGCTATAGAAGCAGGACTCAAAATATGAATCACACCATCACTCCCTCGACTGGTAGTAGTGGTGGCAGCAGCTGGACCCATAGTGGATAGAAGAACTGAATCTGTGGCTAGTGTAGTAAAGGGCGGTGGAGCAGCGGAAGAATGGATAGGAACCGAGGTAGAGGCAGGTGGTGGGGGTAGTGGAATACCATGATGTGGATTAAGAAGCCCCAACATTTTCTTCAGTCAGTCCTAATGTTGATCTAGATGAACCAAGTGCTTCTCCATCATGGCTAGGAAGAGGAAAAAAGAGAGATCGACTGAGGGTGAAAATGTCGGGGGTGGGTAGGCGGAATAGAAGAAGGTAGGCCAGAAGAAGTGGGGTCAGAAGAATGGGGGTGGGTTGGGGAAGCTGTATGGGGTGGGGAAGGAGGATGAGGTGCATCGGCGGGGGTAGGCAGGTCAGTAGGTGGTCGGGGTGGTTCCTAGGCAAGGAGGTAAGTACCCCTTCTTCCGGACCAATCCCATGCGAATAAGCATGAGACAGTCTATCTGATGGGGGGACCCTAACAGGTCATGGGGCATTGAAGGCTCAAAAACCCCGAGACGGTGGGCAAGGTTGGTGGTGTAGAACTCACCGTTCAGGTTTCCCTGATGGCCAGTAAACATAACATGAAAATAGGAAGCGTCAAGGTATGGGAGGTCCTGGTAGTCATGAGGGATGACACAGGTGAAGAGATCCAGGTAATGATCAGTCACGACCCCCATATACTCATGGTGTGGGAAAAGGATGGTGATGAAGCACTGGTGGGTGAAGCGAAGGATAGGATCAGTAATGAGGGTACTCTTTTGGAATGTAGGGGTATAGCAGTGGTCAGACCCAAAAATCTCCCACTACATAGAAACGAGCTCAGAGCACTCGGGTCGGGTCATGGTGGAGACAGGTTTGGGGTGATGGGATGAGGATAAAACTGCACCATCGGCCAAACTCGGTCATAGTAAGGGAAAAGGGTCATCCACCTAGCCGGAACTAGACCACTGGGACCGCATCACTAGGTGTCTCCCAGTACTCAGCTCTGTCAAACTCAAAGGAAGAAACAAACTCTAAAAATAAATCTTTGATAATAAAAGTGCTGACATGGAAGATCATGAGTAAAGGAGTGTGTCCAAGGAGATCCTCTAAATCACACCAGATACCCAACTGCAGGGGGATGCTCTTGTCAAGATAGCGACTTCTAAATGGGATCGGGGGACAAGAGAAGCATCAGACCATGTCGTGCACCAAATCGGTGACCAGGAACGCTATGTAATGGTAGGTAACACCTATAGGGCCCAACATAGGTGGAGGTGTAGCAGCGAGAGCTGACTTTGGGGGTGGAGTGGTTGTCATAAAAGTAGGGTTTCTGGATGGGACGGTCAATGATAGACCAGCTACGAATGAGGATAGCTCAGGTGGAGTGGCAGCTGGTGGTGAATAAAGGGTTGTTCTCGGAGGCTTGGTGCTAGGTGGTGGAGGTGCAACACTACTAGGACCAGCCTCGGCTGAGGTAGTGAGTGGTGGAAGGATGGCCAACGAAGGGAGATGATATACTGGAGAGTCCGGATCTGGTGACGTCGTGGGCCGGAGTCATATGGGACAATAAATGGGCTTCTCTCTTTTAGTGGTGGAGGCGGGCCGCTTCCCATGGGAAAGATCTCTATCTGCCATATCCTAAAAGATAATAGAAAACCAAACAAAAGAAAAAGAAACAAAAAAGGAAAAAAACAAATGTGAGAAAATAGAAAAATAAAAAGTACATGACGTGTATGTCCAGAGTACATGGCGTGCAGTGAAAGCGGGTTAACATCCCATGTTCACTGGATAGACACACTAAGTAAACAGGGAATAGTCCAGGAAAGAATACACATAGTGTACCGAACATA
This sequence comes from Viscum album, assembly GCA_963277665.1. NCBI lineage: Eukaryota > Viridiplantae > Streptophyta > Magnoliopsida > Santalales > Viscaceae > Viscum > Viscum album. Next base: position 68,775,452 of record OY728156.1, on the reverse strand, counting down.
CACGCCATGTTCAGGAAAATTTCTCCTAGTCATGTATTGTCAAGGAAACAGCCAGAGTCTAAGAAAAACTAAAAACATAGGACACGCTGTGTGAAATCACAACATTGCATTATCAAGAGCAGAGGATACATGTCCATGTGATGTTCTAGGCACAGGCTGGCTGAAAGAAATGTCATACAAAGCATGTACCGAACATACATACCGTGTTTGGGAAAATGAAATGCAAGGTCATGTGAAAAAGGTACTCGGACATGATGGGGGAAGGTACATGGTGTATACCGAACATACACACCATGTATTTGACAAATTGTGAAGCATGAAATGTGTGACCATGTACAAAAGTACACGGTGTGTGTTCTTCAATTCATGTCCGTGTGTTGTGGAAGTAGAATGGTCAGATGAGCCACAAATCACCCTAGATGATTATGAAAACTTAAAATAAAGGGTGTAAAAGGGAGTATCTGGACTAAGACTCACAATGTAAGAGAAATTAGAAGTAAAAACTCCTTAAATCAGTGGATTTAGGAGTGGGGAAGTTGATTGTTGTACGGGGGAAGAAATAGAAAGAAGGGAGGGTTCCACGCGACACGGGGTGAAGCAGGGTGGTCCGCGACTTTTATAGCCGAGGTACACGGCGTTTACAATAGACTACACACCATGTATCCAATTTTTTCAATATATATATATATATAAAGAGATATAATTACTATAGTAAACTATATAATAATTAATATTAATAATTAAAATAATTAAAATAGATATATAGATATATACATAATTTATTAAAAATAAAACTATACACGTAATGTATTAGGAAATACACATCGTGTGTTCTAAAATTGGAAAAAGAGAAGTACAACCCTTGGTCCGGTGCTTGGGAAGAGGTTCAAATCGACGATCGGCCGTTCTGAACAGAAGCCCTCAACAACTGGAGAAAAGATTGTACTGCTGCCCCTATTATGTTTTTAAATATATTTAAATTAAACATTCATAAACTATATTATAAGATGAAATTGCATGATATGTGGTTTTTAATTAGACAAAAATGGATTAAGAATGGAGATTAACCGAGTTCAAACCCGAGTCTTTTAGATCCAGGGACGAAACTCTTCCAATCTTCCAACTTCACATGGATGTATTACTTTATGAAAAAAAATATTTTCAGTTTTTAGAAGGAAAACATGGCGTACATGACGTCTATCGAAAGACATTTCATGTGGGTTTATTAAAAAGTACAAATGATGTAAATGGGGCGGTTTTTAGGACTTGAACCTGGGTATTTTGAAACCAGGTTACGATCTTGGAAAACTGATCCATCCCCACCATGTTTTTTCTTATAAACACACACACACACACACACAAATATATATATATATATGAGAAACTACCACACATCCCGTGTAAGAAAACACATGGATAAAAAGAAAGAACCCTTTGCCGAAGGTAGGTTGGGAGAGATTCGAACCGGTGATGGCTCGGATAAACTCCAGTGACCTTACCATCGGCACTGACATCATCTTTGTTTATTACTTTGTTAAGATTTATATTTATAATTGTTATATGTTAAATAAAAATGAACAATTACAAACCGTGTATATAGGTGGTATACAGCATGTATCTACTGGGTTGCCTCCCAAGAAGCACCTTTGTTTTATGTCATTGGCTCGACCTACTTACCTTTTCTTATCTAATTTGTATGGTGGAAAATGTTCCCACTATGTCATCCATGTGATGGTAAGATTTCAACTGCTGTCTATTCACCTTTAATGGTTTAGTTGACCATCCTATCCATATATTCCCACCACTCCATGATGGAATACACATATAACTTGGAATGGTACCAACCATCGTGAATTAAACTTCCCTGGGAGTAATCGAAGATGAGAGTTAAAGAGACGTACCTGATCACCAGATTGAAAATATTTTAATGAAATCATCCAATCATGAATTTAACTCATATTCTCATTGTATATCATGGTGTTCTCATACGCCTCTAATCTGATTTCATCAAGTTCAGAGAGTTAGAAATTTCACTTCTCTTCAGCTACCTTCAGATAAAAAATCAGGGTCGTGATGGCCCAATGTGCTTTTTTCTCCAACTCTAATGGTATATGGCATGACTTACCATAGATGAGGTTGAATGGGGACATTCCCAGTGGTGTTTTGAAAGTAGTCTGATATGCCTGCAATGCATCACCTAACTTATTGGATTAGTCTTTCCTTGAAGTTTTGAATGTATTCTCTAGGATCATCTTGAGCTCATGGATGGAGAGCTCCACTTGTCCACTGGACTGGGGATGATATGGCATCCCTATATGATGCTTTTCTTCATACTTTGATAGTATTCCTCTCATCAGTGTGTTGTCTATGTGGGTACGTCTGCCGCTAATCAGTACTCGGGGAACTCTGAACCTGTAAAAAATGTGTTTCTTTAAAAAGAACATTACTACCTTGGCTGTGTCATGAGTTGTAGTAGCAGCTTCCACCCACTTAGAGACGTAGTCGATGCAAAACAAGATGTAAGTGTTTCCAAAAGATGGGGGAAAGGGACCCATAAAATCTATTCCCCAGACGTCAAAATTTTCGACCTTCAGGATGGGGTGCTAAGGAATCTCAGCTCTACATCCCACATTACCGGTTATGTATTATATTCATATCAAAAAATCACACATTCCTCTAGAATTTCCAATGGTTTGTATCTCCTCCTTTATCTATATCCAAACAGAATATAAAAATTATAATAAAAATATAAAATAACCAAATAAATCACTAAATATAGTGGGGAGAGGGTATATTTACAAACCTATTAAAACCACAGGAGTTGGCTGAACTCTAGTGACTGATCGGTTCTTTTTAAATAATAGATAAGAAAAGTGTTTAATCATGATATATACTTCTTGTTATGTATTCCAAATATACTTCATCATCATCATTAATTTTCTTACCTTTTATTTAATAAAGTGATATATGATCTCAATGTTTCTTCTTTGGTATTTATGAATTGGATTATTTTTTACATATATTTCACTGTTCTTGTCATAAAAGATCACCATTGGTTGTAACAAATCCTCACATACATCTTCCAACTACTACTATTATCTAATAATGTTATTCATGGGATTTAATTACTATTATATAATCTATCTCAACCATATTAATATATTTACTTTGTTTTTTACTTACTTAATAAACCTATATTGTTATTTCTAATGTAAAATGAATCTCAACATGTGGAAATTTGATCCACTAAATTTCAATCCCAATTATCACTTATGAAGACTGATAATTATTTCTCCTTTTATGGATTAAAGAGAAACCCATGTGTGGGACCTCCTTGAAATCACCTCACTATTCAATTAATTTTCATTAGGTACTAATCTTTGTGATTTTATTGAAGTATTACTTCCAAGATAGTATCATAAGATATTTTTGTTCATTCTTCTATCATATATAAATAAATTGTAATGGCTCTGTAATATATGGTTGGATCCAATCACTTATAGCTTTCTTACTTTCCAAATTTAGTTATAGATTTTTTATGGGTTTACATGTGTTTTTAATAATTCCTATCAAAATTCTTAATCCATTCATTTTCCTAGTAATACTGAGACATTAAATTATATCTATCATTTTGAATCACTTATTGTCTATGAACATAATTGATCTCTCAAATCATTAACTTTTCAAATAATGAACTCATCAGATTATAAAATTCCTCTTCCGAATTCCTATTTATTTACATTGAATATTATATTATCTATATATATCAACAACATAAGGTTTTATTCTATGGATGTCATCACATAGAGGTTCTGGTCAACACAACCCATTTGAAATTCCAGTTTCTTTAGACATGAGTCAATTCAAAAATAACATGCACATGATGTATTCTTAATGTTGTACAACACTTTCATCAGTCTACATACTTCATTCTCATCATTTCCCATCGTAAAACACATAGGTTGTTCACTTTAAAAATCCTTTTTAATTATCCTATTCAAGAAGAAAATTTTCATGACCATTTGAAAAAAATTAATACCCTCTTTGAATAATTATAAACATGAAGTGTATGATTGAACCATGTTGAGATACAAGTGTGAAGGAATCATCAAACTATGTTTCCTTTTTCATCAAAGTTTTTCCAAAATAACCAAATAATTCATATTATTTTGTTGTGATAGGGTTAATTTACATTTTACCATTTCCTTTTTAATTAACCTAATCTATCTTCTCATTCATGGATCTCAAACATTATTTATCTTTTGTTTCATCTTGAAGATTTTTTGGATTCATCGTTAATAGTGAGTATGCATGTTCTATTGTAATCCTTATTTTTCAGTTAGGGTAGCCTTATGACTAATTATTTTAGTTATATAAACTAATATCCGCTTATTTTATCTCAACGGTGTAGGATGAAATTCATTAGGAGTTATTTTCTCTTCTAAATAAACCATAGAATCCCTATAATTTTAATGAATTTATATAGTCTCGTTATTTTTAACAGCATTATCATATTCATAGAATACATCCTATTGGTAAAAAGCATGAATAGTCACTATTTTCTCCTTGATAACCTTTTAAATAATTACAATATATAACATGATTTAATATATTGTTGATTAATTTTTTTTGATTTAATCTTATTTGGGTTACCTAATAATACTTTTTCATCCACTGCATTGCTATACTTTCATTGATTTCCTTTATTTTAAGTGTAAAATATATTTACAAATTGAAGTAATTGATATAGTGATATATTACTTATATACTACATCTCATATGGGGTTTTTTATTCTCTAGGGCTCAACAGAGCCCTATTTTGAGTGTATAATATGAACTGAACTACCTATTTCCTATAATTGTGTGAGAAAATACTTTTAATAATTATAATTTTATAAATAAGTTTCACCATTATATTTCTCCATTAAACTGTATCATTTTAATGTGGAGTAGTTTCTAAGGACACCACATGTTTAATGTAATTATTTTAGCTTTATTTATATACATCAATGTACATTCACTCAATTTTATTATCTGATCACATAGTTTTAATAGTGTGACCAGTTATTTTTTTTCTTCTTATTCAGTACCTCTTATTAAAATCAATAACCGACCTATTTTTCTATATGAACATGATACATTCCACTCTATTATAGTCATAAAAGAGGGAATTAAGTACCTTTTCCCACATGTTACTAATATATTCATTTGTCTAAAAACATTAGTATGCACTAGATAAAGAAAATTGGATTTCCTCTTCTTCATATCTCAATAATTATTATGAAAAATTTCCCCATCATGCATGCATCACACATCCAATATTGATCATGATTTAATTTAGATAGGTCCAATGATTATCTCATATTGGATAGGTTTTCCATTATATTTTTAATATGTCATATATATTGGTGTTACAAACTATTCTCCACTACCAGAAAAAATAAAACACGTTTTATCCTTTCCATCAACCTGGTAATGTTTATCTCATGTTCTCCAACCTTTCATCAGGTAATTTAGAACTTTACTTTTGATCAAACATAATTATTATTAAATAACACCCCAATATTAGATATATAAAGTTTACTCATGCATAAGAGTTTTTACGTCAATCCATCCCCTATGAATATTTATATGCTCTATGTTTTTATCATACTAGTCACATCTTGGTACTCCCTTTTATCATTCGAGCTCCATTATTTCCAGAAATATTATTCCATAAACACTATCATTAAAAATATTTAGAAGGTTTATATTCTATTTAATGTTTGGATAAACATCCACACTCAAGGATTTTGGTGTTTCTTTAAGTGAGAATATAGCTAGGTTTTCCTTCTCTCACATCTACTTTTATTTCCAAGAGTGACCCACTCACTTTGAGATATAAGATGAAATATCCATAATTTATCATGCATATATAGTTTTATCATGTTATTAGTTTTCTTCTATTAAATAAAATATACTACACACTAGAATATCATTTAGTTTCTTTATATTCATTTATTAGTGACTTCTATGGTGGAAACATATATTTGTCTTTTTACTATAGTGATACAATTTATTTATAATCCTAGAACATTGATATAAATTAAGATAAAAAAACATTTCTTGTGTTTTGAATGATATGGAATCATTCTTCTATTTTATATATCATGCACTTCTCCCTCTAAGTAACACTTTTTCACTCAGCAATATAACATGGTATGGCTGTTATAAAAACAAAACTCGGACTCTATTAAGGTAAATACCCTTTCCCCATAACACTTCCATATGTCTCCATATTTAGAGTAAATATCTAGTTTTCTATAACACCTAAAACACATTGGGTTTTATATAACCTTTTATTTTACTTTTTTATGTACTGTCATCGCTCTTGTTTTTGATGAGTCAATATTACTGCCAAATCCAATTTTTCCCATTTAAATTATAATTTTTAGGTTAATTTCTTTTAACATATTCTATGACATATTTGCCTCTTTCAAATAATTCAATATCAAATAATTATATGAAAAAGTAACATCTTATTTGAATCACAATAATTTATTTTAGATAAATATTTAGTTCACAAAGAAACCACTTATTCTTCATGATAAAGAATCTTATAAGAACTTTATTCAATGAAATTATAAAGGTAATAAGTCAAAATATCTTGTTATTTAGAATTTCGTTTCAATTGTACATCTTCTCTTGAGTTTTTCTGACTAGATCATCGATCTTATAACTGATTCTATAACTAAAATATCTCATATTCATGTTGATCTACATATTTATAGGATTCCTTCAACAAATAAACAATCTTTTGATCTTCCATTATATGAATTTAAAAGTCTTCAAGATATCCATATAATTACACCTATCGTTCTACAATTCCATATTTTTTATGGTCATTATCAATATCAATTTTTTATTTTCTAATAGTGTATATAATAGAATATTATTTTTCATATTTAATTATAGTTTTTCTTCCTATATGAATTCTTCTTCATCTTGTTATTCATTTCTCATAGAACTCTTTTAGTGGATCTTCTTTATGAAGGATCTTCTTAGTATAAAATATATTTTTGATGGAAACTTCCCTTATGGATTTTTTATAGTTTTGATATCAACTTAGTCACCATAAAATTTACTTAGATACCTCACTAAAATTCAACAAACCTTTACACATAAAAAACCAAGGGTAGATTGACATCAATTTTAAACTTGTCCATTATATATTTTATTGTTTAAAGTGACATAAAATCACCAAATGTATATTTTTCTTAATCTACATCTTTAGAAATGTTATGATCTTCTTGGGGTTTAGATTTTATTTATATTTTTGTATGATCTTATGCTCATTCAGACTTAAGTATCTTTTTTAGGCCACTATAATACTTTGTAAGTCATTTTGAGGTAACTCCACCAATTTGTTTTCATTGAGTGTAGATACATTTAGGCTATATACGGTTGCCATATTCCTCAATATATTATTTACAAATTCAACATCCTTTAATTATTCACCCAAACCCAAAAATGCTCAAAAAATATATATATATTATTAAAAATTCATCCTTTATATTATCCAACATATATTTAACAATGTTGTAACTCAAAAATGAAAAATATATCTGATTTTAAGGTGTATTAGGCAAATAATTTAATTATTTTGAATCAAAATTGAAAAACATTATATCTTATTATATCATGGATAATTCTTAAATATAACTAAAATATACAATATGAACTATAACACTGAAAACATTAATCCCAAGACACTGTATGTGAGGTCACATAATATTTTTCCAGATTTGGAAATTGCACCTATCACACAAAGAAACTCTTTTTTCAATAAAATAATTCTCTATATAGTTAATATCAACATGATATATTCAAAATTAAAAACATATTTATTTGACCCCACTTGTTATAACTATGAGATTAATATATCCCATGGTGTTTAGGGGGTTAATTAGGTTATGCATGTTTTCATTAATTTCCATTGTATCATGTCCTTGTGTTAGAAAAACAATCTAATTATACCATTATTCATAGTCATGCACACATAAAATTCAAATGTAAATTTAATAAAATAGGTGTTTTACATTGTTCACCACAAAGTTATAATTTGAGGATCATATGTTAAAAATATATTGATATACTAGAAGTTAATAAAATATTCTATATGTATTACAATAGTTTGGAAGGATACAATCTCAATACTAGGATCAGTTCCTCTTATTATACTCTCATACACTATATCAATCCCAATAATACAATAGAAATATACAACACAAAGTTTTCTTATAATATTTTGAATTAAAAAATGATCATATATCCATTAAGGGTTTTATCATTATCCTTGACACTTTTTATTCTTATTCAATTCCAAATAATAAAGTGCACTTATTATTCATCTTATCACAACCAATACCTCTTCTCATTTAGCACATATTTCACATTGATAGTAGCTATATTAATATTTTCTTCCTAATATTGTTCTATCCTTATATATTCACAGAATAATCATTTATGAAAATTTTTTATACTTTATATATTGAAAAAATCCCTTATTTTTGGTATATCTTTTCTAAAAGTATCACAGAAAACATTACATATATTAAAATATGGAATTACCATAATAGACATAATTATATTCCCTTTGTTTCCCTCTTTCTTCTTCACATGATAATTTAAATAAAATTACTATGGAAACTCTGTGAATTAAATACCAAAAAATACATTTTTAATGGATCTATCATCATTGAAATAATCATCTTGAACTAAGGTATTCACTCTTCCAAAAATCTTGGAATTTCCTTATTCTTTCCTAACTAAATTTTCAATAATATATTCTGATTTATAATATTTACATACATATAGAAACATGGTATGAATAATTAATTCATGTAATCATCTCTACTAAGATCCTAATCTATAAATATATAGTAATTTAATTTAATAGAAACATAAAAAATAATTCACCATTAATCTTTGTATCTTCTTCTATATGATCGAATAATCATTTGAATCATATTCTACAACTAGATGAACTCATCCTGAGAACTTCTCACATAAAATAAATCTCCTATAATACTTCTCTATAGAATATAGATGATATGAAGCATATCCATTCATTGATAAGTCTTATGTTTTCTACCTTTCAAATAGAAAAACATTTAAAAAATTAGAAAAACCCATTTGATATTGAGAAAATCATTTGTAAATATTAGAAGCCTAACTAAATCAACACAATCTCTTATGAAATCTATAAAACCATACAAAATAGAGAAATATAAATAAAACCTATCTCTTTTTTAGAAAATATTAATGAAATCTGGAGAAGTCTTAAAAAATAAGGATAAGCCTTAAAACAACTTTATAGTCTTAGAAAACCAAACTTAATCCCAAATCCTTTTTATGATTGAAAAAAATTTATCAATACCACCAAAATTAATGAAGTCCCCCAAGGAATATGAATTTAGGTTGGGAATTATCACTATTCCATTTTTTAGAATACTAAAATTACCAAAATTAATAAATAAATTATAATTGATGAGAATCCCAACCAAATGATCTATTTCTCTGAAATATAATTTTTTTATGACAATCCTTTATGTATTTTATTCCATAATATGTGATTATGATACCAATCCTCATGATCACTTCATATGAATTTATGATCTTATTATATTAACCATTTGACTAATCTTATGACAATATACTGCCCTTTATTATAATCTATTTACAACACCTCAATGTATTAGTTATTTTCATCCAATTTGAATTTTTTTGAGATAAAAAAATTCTTATATTTTACCTTTTCTCTAGGATTTTTATCCATATTTACATAAAATTGAGATTTGTGAATAGAGAATTTTTTTGAAACAAATGTACATGTGATATTAACTAAGAAGAATATATAGATAAACTCTAATTTAAATTAATTTTTTTATTCTAATAGTGTGGATTAATATCATGATGATATTATTAATTTTAAAAAATGATGTTTATTAATTTGGTTTTCCTCAATGGAAATTAGAGTGTGGGAGTAATGTATTTTATTGTACTTAGTGTAATGGATCCAAAACTATGGGTCCTATATACATCATCCTTCACTTCATAACCATATATAAATAATCTAAATGTATTGTTTTCTCTAAAAAGAATAAATTAAAACCCTAAAAGGTAAAAATAAAAATAAATAATATTAGGGATTTCATGACCCTATAATCGAGAAAAAATACACCACCCGACCAAAAAAATCCTATTTTGTCGATGATGTATAATTTTAATAAATAAACTCCATTTATTTGAAATATATATATAGTTATGAATATGTTTTTTACAAAAACTTATCCACTAATAACACTAAAATAATATCCTGATGAAGAGGAATAAAAAACCATTTCTTAACTATGATTCATGAAGTTATTACATACAACATTTTAATGTTAATTATACTAGGAGAATAATTTTTTAACATGAAAAACTAGAGTAAAAATATAAATTATTAAGAACTAGCTCTCAACCTATTCAAATGAAAATGGTGGACTATATGGGGGGAAATCATACACTCAATTAACCCATTAGTTCAATCAGACCTTGTTCCCTCGGAACTGATGATATAAATGTCCTATCATCATAGACTCTCAGGGTGTCATCCTTATATTCACAGAAATACTATGTTCCTCTAGATCATGTTTAAATGCATGAAATAATTCCATACATATAGCCAAAAAAAATAATGTACAAAAGAACCTCTCCATCATACTAAAATTACTCTTAGTTTTGGGTTCTCTTTTCTTATCGAATAGACTCTATGAATCCCTTAATGAAGATCCAATGAACAATATGTAGTTTAAGATTTAGTTTTATTATGTAGATATATATCATACTAGTAACAATTATTTGAAATGAAATATGATCATATAATTGAAAATGATAGTCCAAGGAGTCATGATACAAGGGATTTGAAGACCACTTTTTATCTCAATGAATATCAATAATTTAAACATCCATCCAGTTCTAGTGGATACTTTCATTGTGATCATACATATAATGTCATATTATTTTCCACAAATTACATAAAAGGATGTTGTAATGGTCCCATATGACATTAAAATATAATTATAAAAAAACTTTTATCATAATGTCGTGGGAAGTATCAGCTTGAAGACATAGTTTGGAGTTGTAACACCCCAAAACTTTTCAATTTTTTTCTTTTATAATAAATTTATTTTGTTTCAATATTGATTTATAAAAAAAAATTAATAATATGTTACAAATGACATAATTTTTATATTTTTCTATACGAAAAACTGAGGTTATATTGCGTTAACTCAACAATGACTTTCCTTGATAGCTTGTGTAACACGAAATATCGAGTTTTACCACACAATAATATAGTATTAAAAATATTATTATTTAATATAATAAGATATAACCTAACTGTTAATTTAATGATGAATAACTAGATTAACTAAATTATGAACATATATAGTTGAATTCATTAGGTTTCCCATTAATTAGAAATAAATATAGAAACTAAATAAACATGAGGGGGATGATTTTATGACAGACTATGTTTATATGAATAAGGTAATTTATCATAATAAGATAAATCAACTACCATTAGTGGATTATTTTATTGAAATTTATATATTATATATTCGATCAAATATTTTTGAAATTTATCCAATGTTTTCAACTGACAGAAGATAAGAAGAAACCCAATATTACACATTAAAACAAATATTTTTATAAAAGTTGTTTTACCGCCTTTTAATAGAGAACATATTTTAAATACCAATTTTGAAACATTTATCAATATTATATTCCAAAATAAAACTCATCATTCATATAGAAATATAAAAAATTTATTAGGGTAATTTTTTTGTATTTTTCTATGTGGTTCAATTTTTTAATGAATAGTGAAAAATACTAAATTTTAATTCCAAAATGCCTTTCATCTACTTTATTTTAGTGTTAAATTATTTTTTAGATTTATTTTTAAGTAAAATTATATCTATAAAAAAAACAATTAATCCAATTTAGGTCATTATAATATATTTCTTATTGAAATAAGATATTAAAACATAGCAAACTTTTGAATGTTTTTACTTTAGAACCCCAAATTGTCGTCCCATTTGTGGAATTGTATTTAAATTAATTTATACCACTTATATTATTGGAATTAGAAAAAATTTATCAAAAATTTATGTAATAATAATTTCAAAAAAATAATAAGGTAAAATTAATTTTGGACCAAAAATATTAGTGAAGGTAATTAAAATTAATTAAAACGATTAATGTGAAATTAAGCTTTACATGGGACTAAAAAATAATATTAAGGGAGAAAATGACCTAGAAACATGTCCAAAAATAATTTAATGGAAATATTTAGACCTTATACTCCCCTGTATCTAATATTTACCATTATTGGATATAATTGACCTTGGAAATACTTGGGTGGAATTCCCTTTCCAAACATTTAAAAGAGTGTCACTCATCCTCTACTATAAAAAGACACTCATCCCTCCCACTTCATCAAACCTCTCAAGACATATTGGATCCAACAAGATATTCCCAAATAGATCATAAAAATACCTCCCCTCATGTTATTATCCTCACATTGGGAAGGAATAAAACCAATGAACCCCTTTGGTGAAAACCAAATGGAGTTACCTGAATACGATGTAACATCTTTCATCCATATGTTTAGTTTTATTTATTTATCCACTATTTCAATTATCCTTATTCAATGATTATATTAAAACACAAATATCATAAATATTCTTTGATGTTGTTATGATATGGTGTCTACCTACATTTACACACACTTCCATCTAATGGGTAACTAACTTACCGTTCTTGGGCATGGTGAACTACAACCTCACGGAATGAAGTTGGTCATTTTTCCTTTACAACCTTTCATAGTTGGAAATTATGATGGACACATTTTTACTATATTATATGTATGATATTTTTTATTTCATTATGATTTTGTATTTTTTATTTATAAAAAATTATTATTCTTTCCATTTTTTGAGAATATTATTTCATCATTTTTGTTAGTGTGGACTACAACCTCCTAAAACCGATATTATTTGTTCACAAGATACCTAGAATGTCTAAAAGATAATTTTAATTAAAAATATGTGACAAAAATGAAATATATATAATATTAATTAAATAATCACCTTTATATAAATATAATATATCATTTTCATTAGTACCCATTTTTTCCACACTAGAAATTAATAATGTCAGTCGTGGATGTGTGGACTACCGTCTCCTCGACGTGATGTGATTCTGTATATATCACCAGAAATATATATATAAGTATAAATTATTAAATAATATAGTATTTATGATATAATGATAATTCTGTAAAGATAAATTCTACTTACCTTCTTTCCAAAACGATTATTGAAAAAATGGGAATGTTAGTCATGCGTACATAAGGCCTACAATCATCATGATAGTAACATTGGTTTAATTTTCCAAACCATATTTAATGATGTGTTTTAATAGTATACTTGAATTATATATATGATAATTATGTCATGAATATTATTCTGGATATGTTTATACAATGACCCCTTTGACCATATATGACTTACCAATATCATTTTTGACATATAAACCGAATATGGTGGAAACACCTGACATTAACATAATTGTTTAATAGTTATTTAAAATTGTGAAATATGTGAAATAAATGCAATGATAATCCTGAAAAATGTTCTAAAACAAGTAAATAATTAACAGAAGTTTATTATTTAGGAATATAAAGAAACACGTGATATGTCAGACTCAAGTTAAGAGATTTCATCACAATTTTCATTCCATTGAGACATATTTATTATTATGCACCAATTCACATTGATATGGTGTATATAATTCCTGTTGACATGTTATATTAGTAATTTCTTTATTCTCATGATTTTATAATTTTCATTTAATGTTATTTATTCATGGGTATTATGATTCAAATGTTTTGAAGTGGCATGAGAGACTTTGGAATGATTAACAATTACTTTTACCCAATAATGTTTTAATGATCTTTTAATGGTGTTTTAATTAATCAATGTCAAAAACCTTGTTTTTACATTTCCTCTACTAAGGAATTATTGATAAATGATGGTTATTTATTCAATATGGATATTTTATGATAAGAAATATTTTTTATTACTTATCTCAATTATTCTATATGAGGAATGATTTAGACTATCAATTATGGGTGGGGCCAGGCTTTATATATCCCCTTGATGCATTGAAATTTTCTCATGAGATGAATATGTTATCCAAATTAGATGGGTTTATATATATAATTTTAAATTCTATTCTTAATTGTCTTGATGGTAGAAGTTTTCATGTGACTTAGAGATGAATTATAATATTCAATCATTTCCTTCATTTTGATTCCTTTATTAATTATCCATGATATTTATGTCGATATATCTACAGATCATTTATATTCTATGTTCATTGGTTAAATTTCATTTTTTTTTGTATTATACCTTTCCATATTAATTATTCCTTATATATTTATTTAAATGGAATGTGTTATTAGTTATTTACCTTTCAATGTTGATTTATTCTCATTAATTCATTATTGATTCCACTTTACTAACCCTTACTGATCATTTCAGGTTACCTTTATTATGTTTCATTTCCCCGAGTTATGAAGAGGAATCCTTTGAATGACTTTCAAGGATGATGTTTAATTTCATTTTATTATCTTTAATGTTTTTTATTTTCTATTTCCTAATGTATTTTGAGTACCATGTATGTAATATGGATTTCAAAAACTGTTAAACTGCTCGGTCCTTTGGAATTTGAATCCTTATAATCATGATAATTTAAAAAATAATTATGTACGGGCATTATGATTCTATGGTTGGGGCATTATAGTTGGTATCAAAGGAAAGTTTTCATCAACCTTGGAAACTAGATTTAGAAAACATAGATAATGGAACATAAACCTAAGATAGAATTTAAGGGTAAGTATATAAGAAAATCCTAGAATTTTGGTAAGTTATATATTATGTGAGTATTTCTAGAAATACATCAATTTATAGATACTACGAGTAGATGTGATTTTAGCATAGATTCACCTAAGAGTAAAAAATCTGACGAGGGGTGTCAGGCCTCACTCGGCGTAACTTGGTACATGACAATGGGCTTTATTGGGCACCTATTTTGACAAACCTAGGAAATACGATTAGTATAATTCACATTTTCTTTGTAAACCATTATTAAGGATTTAAAAGTAATGATATACCAAAAAAACCATGTTTTTTATTTTGATATTACTTTTTGAAAACATTTTCAATTTATGATTAAAGATTCAGTAGATTTATGATTATAAATTATATTATATAATGTTATGGTCTAATCTAATATATTCTATTTTTTATAAATGGATCCTGGATTAAAGTATGGCATCAACACTCATAGAAAATTTAGATATTTCTTAGCTGAGGATACCAATACAACTAGTATTAGAACTAAGAATGTTATGGAAATATTAGGAGAAATTAATTAGGTTATGACACATAACCTCTCCCGAATGGAGAAACTTATCCCATGGTGAGATTTTCTAATGTTTGATCACTTCACGTGAAAGAGGATATAATCATTTAGAGGGAATAGAGATCCAATGGAATATGAGAAATGGATTATGTCTTTGGAGAAGATATTCATGGAATTGTGATGTCGTGAGAAGGAAATGTTTACACCTGGAGTATACTATTTGAATAGATATGCAGATCAATGGTGGTGGTTGATCCAAAATAATTGGGAGGAAGAATAAATATAACTCAAGGAATGGATAGAATTAAATGATACATTATAGATAAATACATCCCTCGAGATCAAGAAACTAGGATGAATATAATGTTCTTTAGTTTTAAGAAAAAGGAGGAAGAATGTGTTTCAGAGTATGAAGTTACTTTTTACCAGGTTAGAAATTTATGATTTAGATTTCATTCAAAACATGAAATGGATGATTGATCATTTTTCAGGACTTCATCCAAGTCTCTGAAGGGGTCTAGTATCTTGAACCTTTTCTTCATAAAATGAAATAGTTTTATGGGATATCAAGAGAGAGAAATAATTATACAACTACAGTATCTTCAAAGGGAAGAAAGAGAAGAAGAAGAAATAAGAGAAAAGAGTAGAAAAGAAGAGAAAATAACAAATAAATGTACAGAGGGAAAGATGTATTTTATCACATGTGATAAATTTAGAAAGAATCACACAGGTAAATTCTTGAAATGATTGGGAGTTTTTTATAATTGGATTAAAAAGGTTCACCAGTAAAAAGAATTAAAAGGGTAGAAGGAAAATGTAGTTATTCAAATATAAAATTGGATGGATATAGGGTAATATTCAAATGAATTCCCCAAGAATCAAAGGGTATATAACTCTAAATAACCTAATGGATCAAGGTCTAGCATATTTTATTGAAACAAATGAAGTGTAATAGTTAACATATTTCCATATTTGGATATAAGAAATATGTTTTTAAAGTAATTCAATGATAATTTTCTCATCATATAAATAATGAAATATATAAGGATTGAACTTCCTTATTTTTTCAATAACTATTTGAGATCATATGTTGAATTGTACCATGAAAACTAATTCCGTATAATGTTTAACTTTTTAGAAAATACATGGTTTAGGGAGTTTACATCAATTTTGGGATTTATGAAAAAACATGTGTTTTACTTAAGGAAGAAGGAATAATGAATGTTCCCAATAAAGTATTATAGTAATTCGAGTTATTACTATATTTTAAGAGAATAAAATAATATGTTGTTCACTTATTCAGTATGTGATGATTAAAGAGATGATTCAGGTTGATTGAAGCCTAATTATAAGATCATTTTGGAAATTTAGTGACCATCCTTCCAAAGTGTTTGATCATAATATTTTTGAATAGTTAACCATATATAAAATGGTTTATGGTGATCTTTGTATGGGGTTATATAGAATGAGGTATTACATCACCCTATGGTACAACATTTTTAAGAAATGAATTATAAATAGTTCAATGAACAACCAAATTATAAGATAATGATAATAAAATAAAAATTAATATTTACTTATATATAGTGTAATAATTCCTCAACTATAGAGAAAATGTTTTGGAAATTATTTTTCCCTATTATCATAAATTTTTACGATATCAATGACCTTTTACATAAAATTGGTATACACAATTGTGTTCATCAACTTTCAGTGGTATATGTTCTGCATCAATATCTATCAAAATATGATTGTTAGATATTTATTTTGTATCTAGGTTTCCATTTCCAACTTGTGTTCTCCACTAGAGAACCTAGGTATATGACCATTAAACTTCCCTTTATCTTGGCGATTCATTTCACTGAAGGTATGTTATTGGTGTCGCAAATTATTTTTACCCTAACAATTATAGTACCAATAAGGGGTTGATCCATAGGAAAAAGAAGAAGTTATTTTTGTCTTGGATTATCTAATTTGTATTTTTTTCTAAGTGAAGTTTGCTGAATTTAGAGTCAATTTTTGATTTTTGTATAAAAGGAATAATTTTTTTTAATTTTATTTAATAAAATACTTAATGAATATAAGAAAATACGAGAAAATTGGTTTTAATGAAAATTAAAGGGATAAATGTGTTGGTGTTGTGGATTTATGAGAAGTTGATTTTTAAATATAATTTCTAATGAGGTCATGTTGTTCATAATAACCCAACATGTTGGGTTTAATTTGAAAGAAAGTGTCCTTCTTCTGGTAAAATTATATTTAGAGCTGAAGAAACTAACTCCTTGGTCTAGTAGTTATTTTTTAACAGTTATTTATTTGGCTTAATCCATTTTTGAATCAAAAAATACTTACAATGGTCATGAAAATATTCATTGTTATTCTTCTTTTGAGTCCCTGAAAATTCTCCCCTTGGGATGGTTTAGATTTTTCAGTGATAAGATGAAGTGATTTAAGAAGAATAAGAAGAAGTTAAAAGAACAAACACATTCAAAGCAACTAATCTATATTACAAATCTTATATCTACCTCAACCCCAACACACTGGGTAATTAGTTACTCATAGAGGTAAAGTTAAGCACAAAATCATTAATACCTTAAGTGATCATTTCTTGAAACATCGAGGAGGGAACGACTCTTCAGTAGAATGGTAGAATGGTGAAGTAGTAGAATGGTGGTAGAAGGGAAGAAAAGATTCTTTCCTTCAAACCATCAACCCTTTCTATCCATACTTCTTCCTTTCCAAACTGGAGGCCAAGGCCTCTATTTATAGAAAATACAACTACACTTTGTGTGGAAAAAGTAAACGGATTGTACTTTTTTCAATGTGATTCTGTCATTTTTTTCTTCTCTGGTAGGTAGCCTAACATGTCATCTTTGACTTAGAACATGTTGCTGCCTAGTAGTTAGATATACATGGCATGTAGCACCGCCATACATGGCATGTAGTCTCATTTTTTAGCCACCAAACACTTCTTAAAAGGTATACACGGTGTGTATAGGTTGAAAATAGCATGTCCCCTTTAGCCAACCACATGGACGGGTAGACTTCTTCTCATCTGCCAACTACTTCTAGAAGGGTTTACACGGCGTATATAGTGTGAACACGGTGTGTACCAGATTCTGGTAATATGGGCATGTACTTTCCCTGGTCAATATGTGTCTGAGTTTGAATGTACATGGAGTGTGTATAGTTACATGTCGTGCAGTTTGTAAATTTTTCTCAATTCTCCCCTGTTTTCTGTATTTGGCCATAAATCTCCTGAAAATGAACAAGATTACCAAAATAAAAATATTTGTACACTAAGTAGTAAGTAATTTCTGAAAATTTGTTCTTATTTTCAATAAAGTATGTGAAAATTTATACACAAATTTGGTGCATCAAACTCCCCCATACTTAGTCATTTTCTTGTCCTCAAGAAAATATCAACATCTAATTAAGAGAGTCTATATTTTAAAAGTAAATAATTCAGATAATCATAAATATAAATAATAATTCACTGAAGAAAATTCTAAAAAATTACAAAATAGTTTCAATTCAAGAGATGTTCTAATCATGCCTCATATATAATTCAATTAACTATTGTCATCCACTTTTAACACATGTTTCAACCTTTCAAAAATAAACAAGCAACTTGATTATCTACCTCATCAATAATATACTCAACACTCAAAATGTTTTAAATTAATGTTACGCTCAATCAAAGATATATACACTCTATCCATAAGTTTTCAATAAATCTTGTTCTCTACTTCAGAAAATTGATTTGAAAAAATCATGAGGACTTTTCAATAAGGAGCAGATATTTCTGTTTCTAATGGTTGGTAGGTCAAGATGTGAAAATTAACTCTGAGGCATGAAAAAATAGGCTAAATTCTTAAACAGTGCATGATATTGAAAGTTAAGCTCAACGTAAAAAAATGTCCTCATCATACTCTATCAATTGATCTCATCACCACCATTTCCATTAGTTGGGTAGGGTTCACAAACCAACAAGTGAGTATATGGTCCCTTTTTTATACCATTTTTTAAGTTAAAGAACAAATGGAACCTTTTATAATTTCCATGAATAGAGGTTTGGGACCCATTTTCCCCCAAATTATCAAGAGGCTCTCCCCTATTCTTAACTTCACGACAATTCACAAAATAATTCCATGTGTTTCCAATCCCTTCTTTTATGCTCAAGTGAATAATCATGCAAAACCATAAAAGAATTAGGGTAGTAAAGGAAATAGGCATGTAATATGGCTTCCTATAAATGATAGTCATGGTTTATAGGGGCTCTACAAAGATAATATGTATAGTAGGTTTCAAGATAAATGGGTTAAAACTATATAATGCCTCAATCATTTTAATGTAATTTAAAAATTCCTCTTGTTTTGAAGAGAAAACTTGAAAATTCTGGTAGTTATGTATATCCTAAGAATATCTCAAGAAAGAGGGAATTAGAAAGAATATAAAAAATGGTTTAGAATACCTCTCAGGAGTGGGGAAAATAAATAAAGAGACAATTAGGTCCTGACTTGCCTATAATTGATTAGTCTAATCTATGTAATTATCCAAGGATTATAAGTTGTAATTTAAACTATATCAGCAATCATTTTAAAACACCTAAGAACCAAACTAAGCATGCTACTTTTAAGAATTTTCTACTTTCACCTTTATTATTTAGAAATATGATTAACCAAATGTGTTTATATTTTCAAACATATCTTTCAATAATTTTGTCTCCTAGAATGATGATAAGGGAAAAGACTAAAGTGGTCGAGAGATGCCCCCCAATACTTAATATCGCAGGTGGTCCACCAAGTGCCACAAAAAGTGAATAAGGAAATGTGGAGACACAATAGTAGACCAGAATTGGGGGAAATAAGGAAAAAATGTAAAACAAATAAGAAAAGAAAACAATGGAAAAACGTGGAAAAACAATACTTCCCTCATGTCTAAGAGAAGAAAGACGAGGAGTGATAGAGAAGGCTAGTCCATTGCATGCCAGAGTACCTGTGATGATCATGAAGAGAGAACACTACAAGAATACATAACATACACAGGTACAAGATATCATAAATATATAGGAATGAACAACATGGGTCAAAAACTAGTCAGGGGGTCGCCTCAGTAGAGGCATCATCCGGTACAAAAAAAATGGTAAAGATGGATTAGGTGCCCTGGGAACTGGAAGCTACGAATTTGTACCTGGAAGAGAAGCTGTAGAAGTAGGAGCTGTAGAAGCGGGACTCGGAATAGGAAGCATGTCATCACTCACTAGACTGGAAGTAGTGGTGGAAGTAGCTAGACTCATAGTGGATAGGAGAACTGAATCTGTGGCTAGTGCAGTAAAGAGAGGTGGAGTGGCGGATGAAGAGACAGGAACCGAGGTAGAGGCAGGTGGTTGGGGAAGTGGAATACCATGATGCTGAATAAGAAGCCCCAACATCTCCTCTATTCGGTCCTAATGTTGATTGAGACGAACCAAGTTCTTCTCCATCACAGCTAAGAAGAGGAAAAAAGAGAGATCGACTGAGGGTGCAAAGGTCGGGGGTGGGTAGGTGGAATAGAAGAAGGTAGGCCAGAAGAAGTGGGGTTAGAAGAAGGGGGTGGGGTGGGGAAGCTGGAAGTGGTGGTGAAGGAGGAGTAGGTGCATCGGCGGGGGCAGGAGGGTCAGTAATTTGTTGGGGTGGTGCCTGGGCAAGGAGGTAAGTACCCCCTACTTCTGGACCAATCCCATGCGAATAAGCAGGAGATAGTCCATCTGCTGGGGGGAACCTAACAGGTCATGGGGAAGTGAAGGTTCAAAAACCCCGAGGTGGTGGGAAAGGCGGGTGGTGTAGAACCCACCGTTCAAGTTTCCCTGATGGCCAGTAAACATAGCATGAAAATAGGAGGCATCAAGTTAAAGGAGGTTCGGGTAGTCATGAAGGATGACACAGGTGAATAGATCCATTTCATGATCTGTAATGACCCCTACATCCCCAAGGTGGGGGAAAAGGATGGTGACGAAGCACCGGTTGGTGAAGTGGAGGATATGATCAGAGATGAGGGCACTCTTCTGGAAAGTAGGGGTATAGTAGTGGTCAAACCCAACAATCTCTCACCAGATAGAAATGAGATCGGTGCGCTCGGGTCGGGTCAGGCTGGAGACAGGGGTGGGGTGTTGGGATGAGGATAAAAACTGCATCGTCAGCTAAACTCAGTCATAGTAAGGGAAAAGGGTCGGCCACCTAGCCAGAACTGGACCACTGGGACTGCATCACCAGGTGTCTCCCAGTACTCAGCTCTGTCAAACTCAAAGGAAGTAACAAACTCCAAAAATAAATCTTTGAAAATAGAAGTGCTGACATGGAAGATCGTGAGTAATGGATTGTTTCCAAAGAGATCCTCTAACTCACCCCAGATACCCAGCTACAGGGGGACGCCGCTGTCATGATAGCGACTTCTCAATGGGATCAGGCGATGAGAGAAGTGTCAGACCCTGTTGTGCACCAAATTGGTGACCAAGAACACCATGAAATGGTTGGGAATATCTACATGGCCCGACCTAGGTGGAGGTGTAGCAACGGGAGCTGACTTTGGGTGTAGAGTGGTTGTAGTAGACGGAGGGTCGCTAGATGGGGGGTCGATGATAGACCAGTTGTGAATGAGGAGAGCTCAGGTGGAGTGGAAGCTGGTGGTGGAGAAAGGGTGGTGCTCGGAGGATCTATGCTGGGTGGTGGAGGTGCAACGCTACTAGGACTAGCCTCGGTTAAGGTAGTGAGTGGTGGAAGGATGGACAACGAAGGGAGATGATATACCAGAGAGTCTGGATCTGGTGACATCACGGGCCAGAGTCGTATGGGACAATAAATGGGCCTCTCTCCCATAGTGGCAGAGGTGGGCCGCTTCCCATGGGAAAGATCTATGTATTCCATATCCTAAAAGAGAATATAAAAACCAAACAAAATAAAAATAAAAGAAAAAGGAGAAAAACAAATGTGAGAAAACTGAAAAATAAAAAGTACACGGTGTGTATGTACAGAGTACATGGCGTGTAGTGAAAGCGGGTTAATATCCCTTGTTCTATGGATAGACACACTAAGTGAGCAGGGAATAGACCAGGAAAGGATTCACAATGTCTACCGAACATACACACCGTGTTTTGGAAAATTTCCCTGGTCATGTATTGGCAATAACACGGCTAGAGTCTAAGAAGAACTGAAAACATAGGACACACCATGTGAAAGGACAACATTGCATTTTCAAGAGCGGAGGATACATGTCCATGTAATGTGCTAGACACGGGCTGGCCAAAAGAAATTTCATACACAGCATGTACCAATGAATCGTGATATGTTTGGGAAAATGACGTGCAAGGCTGTGTGAAAAAAGGTACCTGGACATGATGGTGGAAGGTACACGGTGTATACTGAACATACACACCATGTATTTTCCAAATTGTGAAGTATGCAATGTGTGACCATGTACAAAAGTACACAGTGCGTGTTCTTGAATTCATGTCCATGTATCGTGGAATCCAAATGGTCTGAGGATCCACAAATCACCCTAAAATCTTATGAAAACTTAAAATAAATAGTGTAAAAGGGAGTAACTAGACATAGAATCAAAATGCAAGATAAATTAGAAGTAAAAACTCCCTAAATCCATGGATTTGGGAGTGGGGAAGCCGAGTGTTGTACCAGGGAAGAAATAGGGAGAGGGGAGGGTTCCAAACGACACGGGCTGAAGCCGGGTGGTCTGTGACTTTTATAGCTGAGGTACACGGTGTGTACAATAGACTACACACCATGTATCCTGTTTTTTTAATATATATATATATATAAAGTGATATAATTACTATAGTAAACTATATAATAATTAATATTATTAATTAAAATAATTAAAATATATATATAGATATATACATAATTTATTAAAAATAAAACTATACACGTAATGTATCGGGAAATACACGTCGTGTGTTCTAAAATTGGAAAAAGAGAAGTACAACCCTTATTCCGGTGCTTGGGAAGAATTTCGATTCGGCGATCAGCCATTCTGAATAGAATCCCTCAATAACTGGAGAAAAGGTTGTACTGCTCCTCCTATTAGGTTTTTAAATATAGTTAAAGTAAATATACCTATACTATATGATGAGATGAAAATTCATGATATTTGGTTTTTATTTAGACAAAAAGGGATGAAGCAAGGAGATTAACCGAGTTTGATCCAGAGTCTTTTAGATCCAGGGACGAGACTCTTCCAATCTTCCAACTTCACATGGATGTATTACTTTATGCGAAAAATATATTCAGTTTTTAGAAGGAAAACTTGGCACACATGATGTATATCAAAAGACACGTCATGTGAGTTTATTAAAGAGAACAAATGATAGAAATGGGGCGGTTGTTAGGACTTGAACCCGGGTCTTTTGAAACTAGGTTACGATCCTGGCCAACTGATCCATCCCCACCATTTTTTTTCATATAAACACACACACACACACACAGAGATATATATATATATATATATATATATATATATATATATATGAGAAACTACCACACATGTCGTGTAAGAAAACAGATAACGAAAAATGAGGAACCTTGTATCGAAGGTAGGTTGGGAGAGATTCGAACCGGTGATGGCTCAGATAAACTCCAGTGACCTTACCAACGGCACTGACATCACCCCTATTTATTACTTTGTTAATATTTATATTTATAATTGTTAGATGTTAAATAAAAATGAATAAACACATTCCATGTATGGGTTGCCTCTTAGGAAGCACCTTTTTTTATATCATTGGCTCAACCTACTTACCTTTTCTTATCTAAGTTGTATGGTGCAAAATGTTCTCATTGTGTCATCCATGTGATGGTAAGCTTTCAACTACTGTCTGTTCACCTTGAATGGTTTGGTTGACCATCCTATCCACATATTTCCACTGCTCCATGATGGAATACACATATAACTTGGAATGGTCCCAACCCTCGTGAATTCAACATCCCTGGGAATAATCAAAGATCAGAGTTAAAGAGAAGTACCTGATCACCAGATTGAAAATATTTTCATGAAATCATCTGTTCATGAATTTCTCTCATATTCTCCTTGTATATCTGTCCATTCTCATATGCCTCTAATCTAATTTCATCAAGTTCAGATAGATGGAAATTTCTCTTCTCTTCAGCTGCTTTTAGATCAAAATTTAGGGCCTTGATGGCCCAATATGCTTTATGCTCCTACTCTAATGGTATATGGTATCATCTAACTTATTGGATCAGTTTGTCCTCAAAGTTTTGAATGTCTTATCCATGATCTACTTGAGCTCATTGATGGAGAGCTCCACCTGTCCACTGGACTGGGGATGATATGGCATCCCCATATGATGATTTAATTCATACTTCGATAGTATTCCTATCATTAGTGAGTTGTCGATGTTGGTCCCTCTGTCACTGATCATTACTCGAAGAACTTCGAACATGCAAAAAACTGTTTCTTTAAAAGGAACATTACTACCTTTGTCGTGTCATGAGTTGTAGTAGCAGCTTCCACCCACTTGGAGACGTAGTTGATGTAGAACAAGATGTAAGTGTTCCCGAAAGATGGGGGAAAGGGACCCATAATATCTATTCCCTAGACATCGAAAATCTCGACCTCCAAGATGGAGTGCTAAGGAATCTCAGCTCTACGCCCCACATTACTGGTTCTATGGAATCGATCAAAAAAACAAAGGCATGGGCATCTTCATGCATTGTGGGCTAAAAAAACCCAGATTATAGGATCTTGGCTATTGTATGGTCAGGGCCATGATGTCCCCCAACTGGTGTGGCATGAAAAAATATCATGAATTCATGAACTTAATTTTCATGGATGCAATGAAGGATCACCCAATATCCACAATATCGAAACAGAAGATTATCTTCACAGAAGTACCTCTTAACATTAGATAGAATCCTCTTCCTTTACTGGAAGGAGTGTTCAGGGTGAATGACACTTGTAACCAAAAAAATTATCAATATCAGTATACCAAGGTCTTGGTGTTTCGTTGATTGAAAAGAGGTGCTCATTAGGTAAATCCTCCGTGATCTATATATCTTCCTCTTTATCTATATGAGGCAGCACCATATGGGAGATATGATCAGCAACAACGTTATCACTCCCTTTCTTGTATCGGAACTCAATATCATATTCTTGTTGGAGGAGAACCGAACGGATCAATCGAGGCTTCACATCTTTCTTGTTCAGTAGGTACTTGAGTGTTGCATGGTCAGTATAAACAATAAATTTATATAGCACAAAGTAAGAATATAACCTTTCAACTGCTAACACCACTGCCAACATCTCCTTTTCTGTGGTGGGGTAGTTCAATTTTTCCTCATTGAGCATACTGCTGGCATAATATATAGGTTGGAAAATCCGGTCAAGCCTCTGGCCCAAGACTGCTCCTACTGCTTAGTCACTGGCATTACACATCACTTCAAATTGTTCCTCCCAGTTGGGAGAAATCATCAATGGAGCTTCCACTAGGCACTGCTTTAGATGCTTAAAAGTTATGGTGCATGTATCATCGAACAAAAATATGGCATCCTTGGTTATAAGATTGGTGAGGGGATAGGATATTTTTGAAAAGTCATGGACAAACTACCTATAAAAACCGGAATGCCCCAAGAAGCTGTGGATGGCTCTGATAGAAGTCAGAATAGGAAGTCGTGAAATGACTTCTATCTTTTTCAGGTCCACCTCTATCCCCTATTTTGAGATTATGTGGCCAATGAAGATGCCAATTTTCACCATGAAATGACACTTTTCCCAATTCAAAACTCGGTTAGTGTTTTCACATCTTTCTAGAGCTAGCTCTAAGTGCTGAAAGCAAGTGGTGAATGATTTTCTGTAAACGGAAATGTCATTCATGAATACCTCTAAGATCTATTACACCATGTCATGGGAGATAGCCAGCATACAACGCTAGAAGGTTTCGGGGGCATTTCACATGCCAAAATACATCCTTTGGTAAGAAAACATACCATAGGGGAATGTAAATGTGCTCTTCTTCTGATCCTCGGGAGTAATGGATATCTATTTATTGCCAGGATAGCTATCGAGGAAGCAATAAAAGTTGGGGCCCACTAGTCTCTATATCATTTGATCCATGAAGTGTAGGGGGAAATGATCTTTCCTCATGGTGTAATTAGCTTCCTATAATCCACACAAACTCGCCAGCCTGTGATAGTGCGTGTGGGAATGAGCTCATTTTTATCCTTTGAAATCACAATGATACCCCTTTTTTTGGGTACCATGTGTAGGGGAATCACCCATGGACTATCTGAGATGGGATAAATGATGCATGAATCCAACAATTTAATTACCTTATTTTTTATAACTTTCTTCATTGGGGGATTCAGGTGCCACTGTGGTTGCCGATATTGCTTGGAATCTTCTTCAAGAAGCACCTTGGGGGTGCAAATGGTAGGGATGATGCCATTAAAATCTAAAACTACCACCCAATAGAATGATTCTGATATTTTAAAATATGTATAAGTGAATCTTCCTTCTCCTATGATAGTTCTATGCTATGTATTACAAGAAATGTTTTATGGTCTCCCAAATACCCGTACATTAGAGAAGACGAATGAGGCTTCAGTTCTAGTTCAGACGCCTTTAGAATTGAAGGTACAAGTGGTTTCAACTTTTCTCATTCCAAACTATTAGGAATAACTGAACGTTTCCAATAGTGCCCACCCTGGCCTTCTAGGAATTGCTAGTCTTCTGGCGGTTCTTCAGCTGGAATGTCTAGAATGATAAAGTTATTTGGGGTAAATGAAAATTCCAGATCATCCCCTTTTTCTCTCAAGCGATCATCCACGGTGGTTACCACATAAAATTCCTAATTATCAGGCAATGATGCATGAATTAAGACTTTGAGGACATTGTAGGATACTATCTCATCTCTTACCCAGAAAATTAGCTCCCCTTTGTGCATGTTGATCAGTACCTTCCCAATTTCCAAGAAAGGTCTTCCCAAAATTACAGGTGCTTCCTAGTCATCCTTCAAGTCAAGGATGATGAAATTTGTAGGAAGGATCAGCCTACCCACCTAGACCAGAACTTCCTCTAGTAGACCTTTTGGATATTTGATGGATCATTCAGCAAACTAAAGGGTTACTTGTTTAGGCTTCTTGTCATTAATCCCAAGATTTTTTAAAACTCCAAGGGGCATGAGGTTGACACTGGCCCCTAAGTCACAGAGGGCATTCCCAAACTCACATGGTCCAATAGTTCATGGAATAGTGAAGATACCTAAATCCAAGAGTTTGAGAGGAACCAAATGCTAGATAAATTTAGAACACTACTTGTTTAGAGAAATTGTGATCATATCCTCCATATTTCTTTTGATGGAGAGGATTTCTCTCAAGAATTTAGCATATGTGGGCATCTATGTTAGTGCCTCTGCAAATGGAATATTTTTGTGCATCTTCTTGAATGCTTCCATGAATTTGTTGAACTGGTGGTCTAGTTTTCTTTGCTTCATTCTCTCTAAGAAGGGTAATGCTGACTCAAAAGGTTTGAAAACCTCCTTACCTTTATTCAGTGAAGCCTCCTTCTGTGGGCTTTTGGATGAGGAGGCGTCTATATCTGTAATTTATTCATCAACAAGGGGTGTGAATGGACCTGGCTATGCTGGTTGGTTATGTTGTATCTCTTTTCCACTTCGTATTGTGATGACATGGGCTCCTCCATCAGGTTCTTCTATGTGTTACCCAGTAGTGTACTGAGTTTCCACCCTGAGAGTTGGTTTTACAACTATACCATTTGGTTCTCTTGGACTTAAATTGAAGCCTCATGATTTTGAAAACTGGTCTTATTAGTAGATATAAATTTGGTCATAAGATCCTCTAACCTTGAGGTGCTCTCCAACTGAGGTGGTTGTTTAGCTGGTGGATGAGGTGGCTACCTCGGCTACTGCGGGTGAGGGTTTTGATACCCTTGCTGCTGATAAAAGAAATACTGGGGATATTACTACCTTGGATACTGGTTTTGATAGGGGGTTGGTTGTAGTTGGCTGGTCGCTGGGGTGGAGGATTCTACTGATGTTGTCCCCAACATGTGTTCTATTAATCACGCCATGTTGGGTTCTGATACTACTGGTACTAGTTTGGACCTCTTTTTTGGGCAATATAGCTCACCTTGCTTGTTGAAGGGCCTCCAGTAGAACCCGACCATTCTCCCAAGATGTGGTTGTCCCCGCATTCACTACACACCAGATGGTTAGCTACATGTACTTGGGTTTCACCCTTTAGATTGAGCACATCGACCATTTTGGAGACAATGTCCAAATAGCCATCAAGTATAGTAGTAGCATCAATTTTATGCATACCTCATTTCTGTGTGTCCCACTCGGAATGCCTTTGGAAGCTACTAGTTGACATGTCTTACAGTAGTTCAAAAAGATTTTTGAGGGATTACCTGATTATTGTACCTCCCACAGAAGCATCCACCATGAAATTTGTATTCATCGCTAGTCCTCCGTAGAAGGTTTGGACCTGCATCAAAAGTTGGAGTCTGTGGTGTGGGCATTTGTGCGACATATCCTTGAAGAACTCCCATGATTCATACAATGAATTAGAGTCGTGCTATTGGAAGTTGTGGATTTCATTCCACAGAGTCACAATCTTCAAGGGTGAAAAGTATTTAGATAGGAACTCCTGGGAGAGCTCCTCCCAGGTGAGGATGGATCCTTGCGACAATAATTTAATCTAGTCTTTAGCATTATCCCTTAGAGAGAATGGGAATAGTCAAAGACAAATGGTGTCTGTGGACACTCTGTGGTAGCGGAACGTGTCACAAACCTCCAGAAAATTGAAGATATGGGCATTGGGGTCCCCGCTGGGCAGGCTACCAAATTGAATGGTGTTCTGGATCAGCTACATGATAACAGGCTTGATTTCAAAGTGTTGGGCCTGCACCGGGGGATGGACGATGACCATGTCACCTCTGTGGATAGATGGAAGGTTTTATTCCCTGAGAGTGTGGCATGGAGGTGGGTATTGTGGTGGTGGAGATGGAATGTATTATTGTTATTGAGGGGTATAGTACGACCCCTGACCTGGGTGTAAAAATAGCATCTGCTCTGGTTGAATTCTTTGGAGCTACCACGGGCCATAAGCTGGAGCAAGTGGATCTTGATGGTTCTGGATCTAATGGTTTTCTAGCTCCATGGACAAAAAGTAGATTTCATTCCTCATTCTACACCATGGTATTGTTGTGATTGTGCTTGGTCAGTAGTAAATGTTGGTGCCTTAAAATCATTTGTTTGATCTCTGGGTCAATTGGGAAAAACCCTGACGACTCAGCGTTCTTGGAACATGTGAGGTAGATTATCGTACACCTAACGACCTAAAAAACACAAAACACACTAAGTGTAAATGAATAAAAAGAAAGATAAATAGAAATGAGCTCAGAAAAGAGATTTTTCAGAATTTATGATTTTTATTTTCACTAAAATTCAATAATTACTTTATTAATCCAAAGAAAAAAATTATCTTTTCTTAGTATCCCCTTTAATGGTTCCAAAATTTAGAGAGTCATTTCAACAAAGGTATGTTATCGGTGTCCCAAAATATTTTTACCCTAATGAGTATAATACACGTAAGGGGTCGATCCAAAGGGAAAAAAAGAAGTTATTTTTTACTTTGCTTAGCTAATTTGTATTTTTTTCTTAGTGAAGTGTGCTGAATTTAGAGTCAATTTTTTATTTTTGGATAAAAAGAAGGATTGTTTTTATGTTTCTTTAAAAATTACTTAATGAATAGAAGAAAATATGGGAAAATTGGTTTTGATGAAAATTAAAGAGATAAATGCATTGGGGTTGTGTATTTATGAGGAGTTGATTATTAAATCAAATTGCTAATGAGGTTGTATTGTTCATAATTACCCAACACTCTGGGTTAAATTTGTAACAAAGTTTCCTTGGTCAAGTAAACTTATATTTAGAGATGAAGAAACTAAATCCCTAGTCTGGTAATTAGTTTTTAAAAGTTCTTTATTTGTGTTAATTCATTTTGAGTCAATAAAAACTTATAATGATCATGAAAATATTCATTGTTATTCTTCTTTTGAATCCTTGAAAATTATTCCCTTGGTCTGGATCAGAATTTTTGGTGATAAGATAAAGCGATTTAAGAAGAATAATAATAATTTAGAACAACAAACATATTCACAAAAACTAATCTATATTACAACTCTTACATCTCCCACAACCCTAACACACTGTGTATTTAGTTACACATAGAGGTAAAGATAAGAAAACAATACTCCATACTTGATGTTAACATTTCTTGAAACTTTGAGGAGGTAATGACTCTTCGATATAATGGTAGAATGAAGAAGTAGTAGAATAGTGGTAGAATGGAAGCAAAGTTTCTTTCTTTCGAACCTTCAACCCTTTCTCTCCATACTTTTTCCTTTCCAAACTGGAGGCCAAGGCCTCTATTTATAGGAAATACAACTACATTATGTGTGGAAAAGGAAAACGACAATTACTTTTGTCAGCGTTATTTTGTCATTGTTTTCATCATTAGTAGGAGGCCTATCACATCGTCTTTGTCTTGGAACATGGCGCTGCTTGGTAGGTAGATATACACGGCACGTAGTGCCTCCATACATGGCATGTAGTCTCATTTTTTGGCCACCAACCACTTCTAGAAAGGTATAAATGACGTGTATAGGTTGAACACAGTGTGTCCCTTTCAACCAGCCATATGGGCGTGTATACTTCTTCTCATCTGCAAACTACTTCTAGAAGGGTTTACACGGCATGTATAGCGTGAACACTGTATGTAATGGCTTCTGGTTACATGGGAATGTACTTGTCCTGGACAATCTGTGTCTGAGATTGAATGTACAAGGCATGTGTATTAGTACATTGCGTGTAGTTTGTAAATTTTTTTCTATTCTCCCCCGTTTTGTGTATTTGGCCATAAATCTCTTGAAAATGAACAATATTACCAAAATCAATTTATTGTCACTAATTAGTAAGTAATTTCTGAAAACGTGTTCTTATTTTCAATAAAGTATGTGAAAATGTATACACAAATTGGGTTAATCATCTCTCTTATTATAAAGATGTGTTATTAACCCTATTCACTATGTTGGTTATTAAACATTAGTTTATGCTCAAATATCAATCCTTTTATTGCTAAGATAAATTTTAAATTATGAGGAAAGAATATAATTATGGTGCAGAGAATGTAACACCACCAGAATTTACAATTTTTTTATTTTAGAAAGAATTTAATTTTATACCGTGCCAAATTTATAAAAATCACCCAGTTAAAATTATGTTACATGAGGCATAATTTTTTTATTCCTCTATACAGAAAAATGATATTAGCTTGTATTACACGAAACAATGACTTTCCTTGATGGCTTTTATAACACGGAAGGCTGATTTTAACCATAAAATAATAAATTAATAAAATTATATATTATTTAATATAATAATATATAACCCAACCCTTAATTTGATGGTTACGAATAAGATTAAATAAATTATGAAATTATATAGTTGAATTTGGAAGGTTACCCATTAATTCTAATTGAATATAGAAACCAATTAAACATTATGGGAATGATTTTATAAAATACTATTTTTATGTGAAAAAGCTGATCTATCTTAATCATTTAAATCAACTACTATTATTGGATTATTTTAATAAAATTTATATATTATATTTTTATTAAAATGTTTTTTACATTTATCTAAATGATATTATAGACATAATAAGAGAACAAACCCAATATTACACATAAAAACAAGTATTTTTATAAAATGTAGTCTCACTACAACAAATTGAGAATCTAATGGCGTTTTTTATCTAGCAGCTATTTAAACAGCCTCCATATAGATCTATGATAGTTTCAAAAAAACCTCTGCTAAAATTGGTGTCATCAATCAACATGTAGAAATTTCATCCATTTAGAATAAGTTTCTAGAAAGTATCAAAGAATTCATATTTCACGAAAATTTTCTTATTTTAGCATTTGTTTTTAGTTAAAAAAATAACTAGGATATAGAAGATATTTTTAACCACCACTAAAGTATGTAATTTTTACTAAAAAAACATCCACTAATATGGATAAAACCACTCACGAGTAATTTTGTTTCATAGTTAGAGATGGTTTTAACCTCTACATTCAAAAAATACAATAATATAGTGGTTGTTTAAACCTCCATGAAAAAAAATCTATATCTAGTGGCATTGTAAACCGCTACTATCTCATGTATTTAAAAAAACAAGCTACAGGTTCTTCAACCCCAAAACCTGCAGCCAGAACAACAAAAGAGTGACACTGAAAAATTTACCATATCATCAACTATATCAAGAACATACTATAAAAAAACATGTTAAAACTAAAGAATCGATATACATTGATTCTCACCAAAACATAATGAATCAACACATTGAAAATGGAAAACAACACAGTGAAAGAAATAATAAATTTCTCAATACATTGAAAGTGTAAAGACCTGAACATTCATGAATAAAATTCTCTTTATTTTATTTAATTAAATGTATTACCGATATAGAAAATACAAGAACATATTATTATTATTATTATTGGGTTTAAATGACCATTAATTATCATTACCGTTAATAATATATTCATTAAATAATTATCACATTAGTAATTTAAATTTAAGGATTTCAAAAAGAATCATTTCGACACATACAAAGGAGAGGATGGCCTCATCCAGTAGACTCCGGTTATATTAAGCTTATTTTCCAAATATCAGAAAAGAGGTAGTGTCACTAGGATTCACTCTTGACCAAGGTCAATATGAGCTTCAACTCGTTAAGATTGAATAGAATTGCCTATGAGAGAAGTTTAAGTTAATAGAGATTACCACCTAGGCGATGTTATCCGAGTCGCCCAAGAGTCTATCACCATCGCACACCTTACCATTATGTCTTATGAAGGTTTAATAAGGGATTATGTAATAAGGAATTAGATACTTGTTGTGTAATATATTTTTATAAATAAAATTCTCATTCCATCAATTCCATTATGAGAATATTTTTTAAAAAAAATATAACGAATTAGATAAATTGATTTTTTGGTTAAAATGGTACTTTTAAGAAATATATAAATTATTATACTGAAATGAGGTTTTATTAATATTTTTATTATAATAGTGTTATAAGAACTTTCATTTTTATTATAAGTGATGATTATATTTATTTATTATTGTTTTTACTCTATAAATGATTAAGTATTTAGTTTGAAAAGAATTATATTTTTATATGATAAAACTGAAATTGTGTTTTTAATTAATGAATTTATTTTAATGAATTAATGAATTTTTAGAATAAATAATATTTTAATAAATTATTATTAATATATATTTTATATTAAATATAAATTATCATATAATTTTTATGAATTCAAATGTATCTTTTATAATGGATTGAAAATTGTTTTTGTCAAAACCCGTCAATTTTTAATAAATGATGATTTTTATTTTAAAAGTGAAAATTCACATATTCATAAAATTATATTGGTAAAATAAATATTATTTCTGGAATCAGGATGTCGAAATTCTGCAATGGTGAATTTTTCAAAAAAAATTGAGATAATCGACTTTTTGGGTAAAAATTAAATACCGTATAAATATATAATGTGTTTTATGACATCATAATGACCCAATAGTGATGTAATAAAATAATATAAAAGTTATATTCATCCAATAATTGTTTTAATTTCTAAATAATGTGATTTCATATCTGTTTGATTAATTTTATAATTCCTTAGTGGACCCTCCAAGACATATAAAATAGTTTAGCATTTAAAAATGATTTCCTTGAGAGTGTGACTCACCTCCACATAAAAAAGCCTAATATTGTAATACATTCGGACTTTGTAAATATAATATAATTTTTTCCACTCCCCTTTGGAATAAAATATGGGTTGTTTTTTGGTTTTTAATCTTTAATTATATATATCCAAAACCTAAGTTTGTGAAATATTAATGAATTCCCTATAATTTCCTATATAATCCCACCATGGCACCCACTTATCTTAATTCAAAATCCTTTTATCACGTCCCTACTCTGTCCTAATATCCCTAAAAACCTCCCAAGGTTCCCCAATCTCTCAAGAATCCCCTCCTAAAGCTCTTGAAGTCACACAATTAAGTAAGGGATTTCATCCTTTCTTATTTTTGTCATAGTTTCATTATGTTGTTATACCCTTTTATTTTTTATTACAAATGTTGGGGTATGATTTTGAACCCCCATAATACCCTCCTTTTGTTTTAATTATGAGATAAATCTTTATCTCTCATTAATCCCTCATATGTACACCTGTTACTAGGTCAAAATTTTGTAAGAGTTATTCTATTTCTCCTCTTTCTTCAAATTTCTCTATTATGTTACACCTTATATTTCAAAATTACATGTGTTGGGACATGTATCTATATAACACACTTAATTTCCACTTCATGTTCATATTATGAGATACCCATTTTTCTATCATCAATAATTTTTATGTCACGCCATTATGCTGCTAAAATTACACCACGATTTTCCAAGCCAAAATCATTGTGTAGTGAATACCATACCCATTTCTCTATCAATGGTATTAAACTTTATGAACATATACATATTCAATGGTACATATATGTATGTATTAAAAATTCCCTAATAGTTTAATAACTTTTATGTTTAATGATTCCATGTTATATTATCTATGTGGCACACTTATGCATGAAATAAAATTTTTATAAAGGGTGCGCCCTAATAGTTCTCCAATGCATTTGGTAATGTTTAGTATCATGATACACCATTCGCACTGAGGGTTTACTTATGATAATTCATGTTCAATGATGGTTTACACATGATAATTCATGTTCAATGAGAGTTTACTCTTGCTAATCCATGTGCAATGAGCATTGGATCATGATAATTCATATTGTATGTTTTTAGCACATTTCCTTGTTATGATAGTCATGCTATATCATGCCTTTATGTTCATGTTTCTCTTGTGCTCGGTTGATATGTCTATTTCCTAACATGTACTGTATTATTCATGTTATGCCTTGTTTACTCCCTTACTGATCTTTATAGATCACCTCTTTCTTATGTATGTCCTCAGGTTATCCCATGAAATGCTAAGTATGAAGGAATATTGTGATGTTGTAAAAGGTGTTTCAAAAAAATATGTTGTTTTTTTGTCGTAAATTTTCATGTAATGTTCCTATCCCCCAAAGAAACTATACCTCTTGATATTTTGGGTTTTATTACGTGAATTTTTATGTAATAATTCATGTTTAAGTGTGTAATAAAGGGCATGGTTGTTATAGAAAGAATCAAACAAGACAAAACACATTAAAAGAATAAATAATACATAAAAACATGGAAAGAATCAACACATTCAAAGAATAAATAATACATTTCTCAACATATTGAATGAATAAATACATTTCTCAATACATTTCTCATTCAAATTATATTGATTCTTTAAACTATTACACAACACATTTCCAAGGAAAACATAAATTTAATAGATTTAAAACAAGATATAAAGAATCAACGCACTTCCATTAAAATGAGGGATCACTTACTAAAACAAAATCCACCAATATTACAAAAAAGATAAATTAATTTAATATTAATCAAATAATTTTCAATATTAAATCATCCATCATGAATACCATTTTCATCAAAAGGATCATTAATGATTCAAAACCATTAAGAATTGATTATCCAAAAGATAAATAACCCTAAATGTCCATAAATGTTCTAAACTTCCACACATGAGGATTAAAAATGACCTTGATTTATAAAATGGGTAAATAATTTATAATATCATAGGACTTCCAACACTGATCCCACCCCTTTATAAGACCATGGAAAACAATATAGACGCCTCTATGTGCCTAGAAAAAATAGAATCTACACAGTCTGAGTTACCCAATTACATCCCCATGTCTTATCCATGACCAACAAGATAGAGCTCAAAAAATAGGTTCCATGCACAAATAGAGAACACAAATCTCTCAAAATAAAGATCACCCAACATGTCAAGATTGAGCTCTAACCAAGAAGATGAAAACCAGTGGATACTAATCGAATAGAGTGTTTGTAGATAGAGGTTATCTTAATATCATTAAAATGACACACCTTATCCAATTTTTTTGCAACATTTCCAAGTTGTGCCAATATTTCAGAACATGTTAACAACTTTAGAGGTGGTCTACGATCAATGAAACCATTGAATTTTGACTTGTTCAGCTGAAATCTATGAGATGCATTGAGAAATCTTTGATGAAACAAGAAGCACCATTTTCTACTGTGATGTAGTTGTTCAGTCTCAAAATAAAAGTTACAAATAGTACAAGCCAAACCCATGAAAGTGTTCGAACTAGATAAATTCTTATGTCCAAGAAGTTACTCATGGTCCACATTAGGGAATCTTTAATTTGGAACATTGTCCTAGAAGATGCATCATATGTCTCAACACCATTGCTCTATAACTCCTATAATTATTCAATTAAATTCCACAAGTATACATAAATATCATTTCTAGGCATTTTTTCCCAGATTAATCATTGAAATGATAAGATAAATTTTTTTCATACACATTCATAGAGGCAGATTTTAAAGTATCAAAATAATCGGCCAAATTATATAACTATTACTAAAAGTCCCAAATGGTTTGAATCCATCAGCAGCCAATACTAACCAAACTTTCATTGGATTAGATGAGAAAAATAAATTTAATAAATCAAATTTCTTTCATGATTTTGAATCTATTGGATTTCGCATTAACCAATCATTGTTATTATCTACAGAATTTCAAATCATGACTTCAATAGTTTTAAATGACATGAATAATCTTTTCAATCGAGGATTTAATGGAAAGTAACGTAAAACCATTTTAGGTGTGTTCATTTTATTCTTATTCATGGTTGTATATTGATCTAGACATCCAACATCACCCATATACTAGAATCTAGAGAAATAAAATTTCATGAAATCATGTCTGCTTGAATCCTCTTCCCAATAAATCATACAATAATTGGGACATGCATGATTTTTTGTATAATTCAGACCAAGCTTTTTAACAACCTTCTTCATATCATAAAATGACTCAGGGATATTTTCTTTAGAAAATTTATTAGGAAACAATTCCAATATCATGGAAATCACCTTATTTGTAATTCTACATACGCATTTGATATGTTACAAATTTAGTAGAAAATAATGTGTTGAATATTTTAAACATCAACTATACAACTCTTCATTTCCATCGTTGATTAAACCATGAAATTCATATATCTACTCAGTGATGTTTTCTCTTACATTAGTCTCAATATAATCAGGAGAAGTATCCACTGATAGGTTACAATCATGATCTTATTTTCCTACATTCTCAAAAATATCACTTGTCAGGTTGCTATTTGTAACACCCTCAACTGGTTGATCGGATTTTTTTTGATGTTGATTTTTGTGTCTTTCAATTCCTAATGCATCATTTATAAGGTTTTAATTTCATTTTCCATTATTGATAAAGTTGGGAGATCATTCTATGGATTGACATCAGTGTGCCTTTCTGTAATGCTCCATTCTCCATGCCAAATCCAACACAAATATTGAGCATGGAATTGCTTCAATATCAAGTGTTCATAAACTTTATCTCTATTAAACCATATTCTATATTTAAATTTAGGACATGGAAATCTTATTATCCCTTCAATAGATCGATTGGAAATTGGAAAATATAAAAAAACTCCCCAAAAGCCTTAGTATACTGAGGTGTGTTCCTCATCAATATGATCCATCTTTTATCCATATATATCACAAGGTGTCTACCCATTATTAAAATAAAATTATGACATATAAATATTACTAAATAAGAAAGGAAATTCATATATACTATTTGAAAAAAATATGAATATGTTAAGTAATGTTTTACTATATAAAAACAGAATAAGGGATCATGATTCAATTTTCATGACTCCGCGAGTTCAATCACCAAAATTATAAATAATTATATTTATTAAGGGTTAAATCATGTATCATAAATTCCTTGAGGTTAAATACTTTTGAAGTATATATGTTTTTTTGAAACATTAAATAACTTAATACCATTTTAAAATTTCAATAAAATTCATTCATGTGTATTTCATGAAATTAATATAAACCAAATATGATTCATGCACATGGGCCTCATTCTAGTGATAGAGGAGATGAAAATTTAAAATAACAACTTCCGTAATAACATTATATTCTATAAATAACTCAATCATAGTAGAAAAATTAAATAATTACAATCCCATACCCATGGTACCATGGAAATACCACCGAAATGGTTTTCATGACTCACATATATATGGTCTATCATAGGATTCGATAAAGTCCTCGTATTCCCCTCTTCCATCTACCAAATTTATAAAATGATCTAAATTCTACGTTGTCACATTGTACTTTCTCATTCTAGAATCATCATATGATATGTGGTTTGACAAACCTCAAGCATTCCAACACATATGCAAGTGGCTGCAATCTTTTTTCAAGGTACAAGTCCATATTCTATAGTAAAACAATACATAAAATTAGAGTATACTACAATGGAAAAATAACCAAGGAATCTACCACAAATCCATGTCAATAGTAAAATAAACAAAATTATATGATAAATTACATGAATTAATCATATTATTATGAAAACACTAATCCCCCAATGGATTATTAAAAATATAAAATAAAAAAAATAAAACACCAGAAATCTAGACCTACATCTATTCTCTGGCCTCAACACACCACATCTAAAAATATACATCAAGATATACAAGACCTATCCACTATATGTGATGTGCTTAGAGGATGTCTTAATTTAAGGTATGCATGCACATAGGGGTCCCTGTGTATGGTTTGAGAAATACATCTCCATACATCCTTACCAAGAGCCCCTTGTAACACCCCAAGATTTCATAGTGTTTTATTTCTTCAAAATAATTCAATAACTTGCACTACACGCAACACTGAGTTAAAGTGCACCATGACTTACCAAACAAGCCGTTCAAAAGAGGTTATGAATAGTATTAACTAAATTTTAAACTTTATATAATCCATATAATTTTAGAATCCATATTATGAGTTTCTTAGACATAATGTAAGAACAAACTCATTTTCAGTATTGCACTTTTACCAAATTTTAATAGTGAACCATTTTTAAATAAAATATTTTAAACTTTTTGACTAAATAGGGACATAAATAATGTAAAATGAAACATCTCAAGCTTCTACGGTACGCTTCTCTTTGAATAATGTGATAGCGTGTGTTGTACGCAACACCGAGCTCTAACACACCATAACTAATCAAACTAGCCGTTATGAATAGTAATACCTACTTTTTAAAATTATATATATTTTATATTTCAAAATGGACTTCATTTTTGGATTCGGAATATCGAATTTAGCCTAAGGTGAAATTTTGGTACTTTTCGGATAACTTTAATATTTTGATGAATAGTGAAAATTACTAAATTTTAATTAAAAACAACTTTTTTAATCAAAATAATTAATAGTGATAAATTATGAATTTGAGTGGTTTTAAAGTATATTTATAATATATTTTTACCATTTAATACAATTTTGTTCATTGGACATAATTTTACAATTAAACCGAACATAAACAAGTATCAATCTTTTGATAGTTATTATATCTTAAAAACACGCTTTTTGTTTTAACAACGGGAATTAATTTTAAATTAATTTCTGCCACTTCTGTGTTTTAAATTTGGAAAAATGGATTCCATATTTGGAATCAGGATGTTCAAATTGTGTAAATAGGTAACTTTTATTTTTAGACATTTTGAATAATTACTTCGGTAAATATTTTATTTACCATGGTTAAGGGTAAATCCGGTAAATAAGGGTTAAAAAAATATTATAATAATACTAAATTACCTTAAAACGTGTCCTAGACTTATTGGTTGATACATATTCGACCATAGGCATCTTTGGGTCGATTTTGGGACCCCATGGAGCCACTTGTAGGTGATAGGGACACTTAATTTTAATTAAGTTAAAATAAATACAAAAATGACACAAGCATATATCTTTTAGAAAAACAATTTGTACATAGGGTTATATATGTTGGATTTTTTACTATGAATATTAATTGGAAATATAAAAATATTTCCTACATAATGATATTTTATTTATAATTTTTAGACATTAAATAATTTAATTTATTTATGACACAATGATGATGTAGTAATTACCATAATAGTAAAAAATTAAAATAATTGATATTATAAATACCCAAATAAATATAATTTGAGACTTTTAATGAATTAAACTAATTTTATAGTATAATATGACATATTAGGATTGATTTAATTAACTTTTTTCGAAGTAATCATTCTGTTATAAGTTTCACAAAAATCAACTATTGAATAGTGTCAAAATTGACATAAAAGAGTTTTTAAAACAAATATTATATTATTAATTGATATTAAATTCCTAAAAATCTAATGTTCGCCCAAGAGACTTATATCATGATATTTTTATCATTAATGGACCACTTGGGGGTCGCTGGGATGTATATGGTAAGTTTATTAACTATATAATATAAAAATACAAAGAGACATTTTAAAAGTGAAACTAATTAACTTAGAGTTAATATTTAAATATAAGGTTAATATAGTAACCCAAACCTGTCCAAATTCTATTGGTTGAATGGTTTTCGACCTATCCTCACCTTAACCTTTTAATAATCAACTTTGGAGCCATTAGAAACCGAATATGAATTTATTATAAATTAATATTTCTAGATTTTCCAAAGGTTCCCCTCACCCCTCTTATAAAAGGGAACTCCTCCTTCTCATTTCTTCACACCTTAAAAGCCTTTTGGATCGGCCAAAATCTACCCAAATACTCTCCCAACTTCCCTCAATACAACCTAGAGTCCTTATTTTGATCAGAAATACAACCTAAGGAGCCCTTTTGATCAAATCAAAAGGAAGAACCCGAAGAAGAGGTAATGATTTCACCACCCTTTTCCAAGTTCCTTTCTTCTTCCAATTATTCTTTCTTTGTTATTACCATTATAAAATAATAACTCCAGTATCATATATATACTGTGATGTTATTATAAATATGGTACAACCATATTCATCATTCTATCCACCCTTTGAATAACATGTCACCATACGTGCGTACGTACGGCTTACCGTCTCCACGTCGTGGTGTAATTGTTATTCAATATATTATTATTTGGATGAGTATAATAATGATGTGTAACTCATGTAAATAATAAATATAACATGTTAATGATTATTTATATATGATATACCATCCATTTATATATTATTTTAATATCAAAAGAATGATATTGTCACTCGTGCGTACGTACGGACTACCGTCTCCACGAACGCGATGAGATTCATTCTCCATCGTATCCATTCAAGTATAATTCTCATTTGATGATTAATAATAGTATCTAAGGACTTGATATCATTCTGTATATGATTAAGATACAACCTATCCATTACAAACATGGCCTACATAACAAAACATATAAAAGACAACGAGTAAGTTAACACCTGAAACAACGATAATACTAAGATATTATTAACAAATCAATGTTAAAAGATCATATATGATATCATATTAATGTATATGATTCTTGTATAATTTAATAAAAATTATTTCACCATTATACAGGAGGTTAACCTACCCCAACCAAGGAAAATTACAAGGTAAGGGGTTTTCATCTCACTCCTTATTCCTGTGAGATTCATGCCATATTGCCACCATTACCTTTTGTGTGGTGTATGTACTGCCCATAATTATATTCTTTGTGTAATACACTTTAATTTATGTGTATTTACATATTCATTGTATGATACCTCTTTCATGGGTTGTATGTTTCATAAGTTACCAAATTGGTAAGGGTTTATTTCGCAATCTCTTCATTATCCGAGGTTGTTTA
Organism: Viscum album; assembly: GCA_963277665.1. Taxonomy (NCBI): domain Eukaryota; kingdom Viridiplantae; phylum Streptophyta; class Magnoliopsida; order Santalales; family Viscaceae; genus Viscum; species Viscum album. Next base: position 68,732,966 of record OY728156.1, on the reverse strand, counting down.
TACGTAATAATCTACTGGGATTTCTTTATCATCCACATCCATGTTTCTTCGAAATGTATTTCAAAACATTTTTACTATTTAAAAATAATATGGGTTAAAGTCATTTATACCATTATGTGTTTTTAAAGTAATCTTTCTGTCGTTTTCCAAACAAGGCACTTTTTACCTTTCGACAAATTTAAGGTAAGAATGTTTTTTTAACTTATACGGTGGGTGCGGCTATTTACCGCTGTTATAAAATCGTCAAAGCTTCTCTTACAAGCTTATAAGAATATTTTCAAAGTAAATTTTTTATTTTATAATTATGTGACTTTTAAATGATTTCAAAATGAATATTTTAAGAATTTTTGAAAGGTACTCTTTATCAAGATCATAATTTTAAATGTTTTAAAGATTTATCTTTCTAAATATTTTTAACTAATGTCCATGTTTTAAAAATGATTTTAAGGATTTATTTATATGGACATGAAGGTTTTGAAATGATATTTCTTTTCAAAAGTTTAAAAGTGGTATGGGACACTTTGATTCAAAAATATCTTTTAAATTCCTTCTTTTATAAATGTGTGACTTTTCAATGATTTCGAGAAAAGAGATATTTCTCTCAAATAGTTTTGATTTCATCTATGTCAACATCCTTTGATGGATTTTATGCTTATTTGAAGTTGATTTATTATGATACAAAACATCTATATTGTATTGAATGTTTTGTGATATGTTTGACTGTGGATGTGCTATTTTTATACCATTCATGGTTTATGGTGAAAGTATTGACATTTCGTATGCTAGTTTTAATACGAATGTTTATGTTATGTTTAAACCTTTTCATATGGGAATGCATTAGACTTAATATGTGACGGGTGGAGCCCGCTATAGATCCTCGATGCATCGGTAGGTCTCATGGGACAAACTAGTGTCTTGGCACAAGGCCTTGGCAAAATCTAATTTGTAGTCTTGGCACGAGGCCTTGTCTATGTGGTTATGATAGTCTGGCATTATGAATTCCATCATTATGAAAGTGGTTATTGATATTGCATGTGATTATTCTATTAGTAGAATATCCATGTGAATAAGTAAATGGCATTATTTCATTTTACTTTTTCCATACTATGTTGAAGTTCAAGTTTAAAATGCTTTTGTTTTAGTTATACATTGCCTTAAATGTTTATGCTTATTTTTGAAAGTTTCCGCTATATTGTTATCCTTACTGGGCATTTGAGCTCACCCCTTTTCTATGTTTTATTTTTTCCAGGATGTGAAGAAGTAAGTTATGAATGACCTATAGGGATTTTATGTGGGGATATGAGTGTGGAATATGGAGACTATGTTGTTATTGTAGTTTTTCACTTTATGATGTAATGTAAAACTTTATGAATATATCTAGTGTTTCCAAGGATACTAAACCAATCGTCCTTTCGAGATTTGATCGTTCTTTTGATCATTCCAATGTTATGTAATAATGCACTGACTCTGTGTAACTGGGGTCGGGGCGTTACACCCCTAGTATATTCTATCATATTCATGTATACATGAGGAATAAAATAAACATTTCATGCAAGATCATTGTATTTAATGTGAAAACCTAGAAAAAACCATGAATTCTCATTAAATAGTAGGAAAATTATCTTTGAATAATTTTTTACATGTAAGAATATATAGAACACTGATTTGATTTAAATTATGCTCAGAATGACAACAATAATATTTATAAGTATATAGAAGTCATTAAAGTCATTATTTAAGGGTTTAAAACCATGAAAAGAAGCTAATTTTTTCATGAAATCTTATTATAATTATTTCATATTGATTTTTTACATATAGAAAAATACTCCACATATATATGAGGGTTAGTTTTCCCCGAATGACCAAAAATGTTGTTTTATTATTTTAAAATTCTTCAAACATGCCAGTAATGTTTAAAACATAGAAAACAACCATAGATTTATTTGAAATTATTAAACAATTATTATTAGATAATTTTTAACATGTATAAATGAATAAAACATCAATAAATGTGTGGTTTATTTAGAATAAACAAAAATGTATTTTTAATGATACAAAAGTATTTAAAAACATGTTTTAGAGGGTCAAATTCTATAAAATAACTTTGTATTATTTAGAAATATTAGGATAATTACTGCTGAATAATTTTGGAAATATAAGAATAAAAATAAAATCAAGATGAGTTTTAGATTTCTTGTAATGAATGAAATTGAAAAAATTATTATTTTTAACTCTAAAATATGATTACAATGGTCCGAAATAATAAATTGACCCTTAACTGATGTGAAATTATTGGGAAACAATCATTGAATATTTATTAAATGTAATAATATATAGAACATCAATATGAAATTTAGTGTGAACGAAAAGATAACAGGTTCAATTTTGAAAATATAAGTTTCAAAAAACCTGATTAATGGTGTAAAAACTGTGAAAATGGCATTGGATTATCATGAAATTTTATGAATGTGACTAGTGGTTAATTATTTAAATATAGGAATAAATTCTCATCCCACTGCATTATCTATAAAGTTATGGTTCATTGATATCATCACACAATGTACCATGGCACAACCCTCTCATTAGAGGTCCTTAACTAAAAAAATACTGAATAAGGTCAACTTATCACACTACATAGCTATTAGGGTGGTACACGATCAACTACATGATGTGATAGGGAATAAGAATATATTCTAAAAATATAACCCTCTACTTGATAAAAAGTTCCATAAATAATGTCACATCCCATGTCAATTATGGGAGTTCACATCACACACACTAACATATCACCACAAACATGTGTGATTTCACATCAAGAACATGAATAATATGTAAGGACCATGTCAATCACAAAGTTCACCAGCTGATCCATGGGAAATATGCAGTTGAGAGTTGTACCCTCATCATAAAAAGTCCTGCATCACCCTTTGGGGAATCCATGTAGAAATTCAGAACCATAATGGTTTATGATCTTTGATACAAGCTCACACAATTATATAATTAGTGATTTTGAATCATAAAGTATTGCCCCAAATAATTTATCAATGTCTATTCCAACATAATTGAATCAACACCACAAACCTAATCATGCTACCCATGGACCATCCCAATCCATGTCACTCTAATCAATATGAATTTCAATATCATCTATGCTGCATCTGAGTCCATATCAACTCTCAAAATTTTCATCACATCACATAAAATTAATAAGTATCTGTAAATAATTATAATTATATATTTTACTTAACTTAATAGACATAACTAATATAAAACACACTGGGTTCTACTATCGTAATGAACGCATATGCAACACCTCTTATATGGTATATGGAGAACTCTCGATACTATAATAGAAAAAAAAACTATGATGTAACACCAATTTAACCATAAATATAATAAAAATTTTGTAAAAAAATGAAAAAAATTATGTGTTACCTTCACTTACCACTCGAACATTGATGGGTGGTGAGGTGGGAGTTGGGATCATCAGCAAGGGGTGGCGAGGTGCCGCGAGGCGAGGTGCATTGAGGGACGGAGCATATAAATCATTATAATTAATCCATAAATTTCATAGCTCCCAACTCCAGACACATATATTCACTATCGTTATCTTTCTGTAGAGTCTTAGCATAGAAATAGTCATATAACATGGTTTTCAAATCATCCCACCCCAAATTTTTCATCATTTCATCCTAGATTAGAACATCCAACCGGTTCTTTTCTTCTCTATAGAGCATATAAGTTGCAAGATTCACTCTCTACTTAGGAGGTGTATCTAGGTGGCCAATTATTGAAAAATTATTCTATATCAACAACTTATTAGCCTGTAGACCTCCATCCTCTAAGAACATGGTAGGATGCTTATTCTAGAACTCATGTGTCTTCTCAACCCCAGACAAGGCAGTTTATAGTGTTTCATGAAACTTTTACATGATGTAGAGGAATCCCACATGGAATTGTGCCTTTGAACCTATGCCTAGAACAACATATGGCTCCGTAACTGGAACTATGTGAGGACCCACTAGAAGCCCATGGCACATCACCTCCAGAGAGTGATCATCACCACCCTCCTGGTGTATGACTAGATGTCATCGTGGAGGCATGCCTATATAATTCCAATATCACACTTTCAAAAATTAAAACATCAAGGTTTTCATCTCAAAGTGTAAGAAATGTCAAAATCCTCCTAAAACCAGGTTATACAACATAACATGCTCCAAATTCTAGGATTTTAAAAAGAATAGTCACCAAAAACCACTAGAGACACTTCCACTTGCTAACTCAAAAGCCAAGAATATGCCAAGTGTCTATTTACAAGTTCACTTTCCAATTTAAATTTCATTTAATATTCATTCACATTATATCCATATTAAAATTAAATGTTAATCTAAATTTTTCTATAAGTTCCAATCCATGTGGGACCATACCACCTTATGAACCAAAATTTGGTGCCCATATAATCCATACCATATCAAAGTCACTTTGAATTATTGAATCAAAAGGTTCATCACATTCTTGTTCATAAGAGAACACAATCCTTATAAACTGAAATATGGCATCAATTTCTCTATACACTACAAAAAATCTATCACAATAGCAAGAAAAGATATCACAAAACCAATCACAATATCATGAAAATAATTAGTGGATCCTAAATGGAATGGAATAATTTATGAAAATTGATTTCTAACAAGATCATATATGATGAATTTGATGTCATAACCTCATCTCATTAGGTTTCAATATAATAGAATCCAAAATCATATCAAAAATAATATCATAATTTAATTGTGTCACCCAATGGTGGAATCAAATAAACTATAATAGTAAAAATCTAACAAATAGAAATTTAATTTTATGAAATTTGACTTTTTTCTATATGAGGGTAGTTATTCCAAAGAATAGCTCATTACCAAACTCTAGTACCTTCCAATAACTATCTAGTATTGCTAAATAGTAATGAAAACTAGAAAAGAAATCCTATGATAATACTTTGTAACGTCCTGGACCTAGAAGACACTCAATAGTTCCTTGATCCTAGTTGGTCACATGTCCTTAAGCACATCTCCCAAAACACTAGAGTTTTATGATTATTATCGAGGTACTAGGTGTGTCGGCAGAGAAACTATTCTCCCATTACCAGAGTGTACCACAATGGAATATGATAACATTATTAGCGAGGTACTAGGTGTGTCGGACGCGAAACGTTCTACGACGGTTTTGAAAACCTCTGTGAATAGTTTCCCAACGCATGATTTCGCGGCGGTTTTTCAAAACCGCCGCCAATCGATTTAGCGGCGGTTTAAACCGCCTCTAAATGCCTTTTTTTTCCTTAGTGTTGTGTACAGTGAACTACCACCACACAAAATGATGATGTTTGTTTTTTTTCCTTTACCAACTTTCATGGTTAGGAATTGTGATTTAAGCACTATTGATATATAATAAATATGATATTTATTATATCCTTATTATTCTTTTATTTTTATATAGGTTATACCTTTATGTTTTAAATTTTGCGGGAATATGATAACATTATTTGTGGAAGTGTGGACTACCGCCTCCTAAAAGTGATGTGATTCGTTCACGTGATACATAGAATATATAAAATATGTTTTAAATTAATCATATGTTACATAAATTAAATCTATATAATATTAATGAAATAATTAAATTTTTGGAAATATAATATATCATTTTCTTTATTACCCCCTTTTCACACACTAAAAAGTGATAACGTCAGTCATGGAAGTGTGGACTACCACCTCTTAAATATGATGTAATTCAATTTTCATCACAATAATTCTATATATAAGTAAATATGATTAAATAAAATGGTATTTATTATATTTGTCATTATAGAAAGACAAATTTTACTTATCTTTTTTCCATAATGATCATTGAAAATGGGAACATTACTCACATGTATGTACGACCTACCATCTCCATGATTGTAACATTGTTACATTTTTATTAACCATATTTAATGATAGGTTTTAAAAGTATAATTTAAGTGTATATATGGTAATTATTTGATAACTATTATTCTTTATATTTTTATATAATGACCCCTTTGACCATAGTTGACCCACCAAGTCATTTTTGACACATAAACCGAATTTGGTCAAAACACCTGATGTAAAATTAATTGTTTAAGAAATTTTTTAAAACATGGTTATTAGTGAAATAAAAGTAATAATAAGCATGAAAATTTTATTATTATAGTAAATAATTTAGATAAGTTTATTTATCAAGAATATAATGACACAGGTGGCAAGTTAGACTCAAGGTAAGGAATTTCATCTCAATTTACATTCTATTGAGACTTATTTATTGTTATAAACCAATTAAATTGTATATTGTTAATATGATATCATTTGAAAATTTATATAATAATTCTCTTTATTCTTATGATATTATTATTTTTATTTATTGTTATTCCTTCATGGGGATTATGATTCAAATGTTTAAATTTTTATAGGAAACTTGGGAATGTTTAAATATTATTATTCTTGAAGAATGTTTTAATTATATTTCAGTGTTTTTCCATTCATCTAATTCAACATACATTATTGTTAATTATCTATTTTGGAAGAATTATTGATAAATCATTAATATTTATTCAATATGTTTATTTGTTTATAAGTATTTCTTTTATTTTTTGTGATTATTCGATATGAGGAATGCTTTGGACTGGTAATGATGGTTGGGGCCCAAAATTTATATATACCATTGATGTGTTGACAGGTTATCGTGAGATGACTAAGTTGGCCAAATTAAAAGGCTTTGTATCTATATTTTTAAATTTTTTTTGAAAGGTCTTGACGATATAGATTTTAATGTGCCTCATACAAGACATCCAATAATTAATCATCTACTTCGTTTTTGATCCATTTATTACTTATCCATTAAATTTTGAATCAACATATCTATAGATTAATTATATTCTCATTTTATAGATTAAAATTCATGTTTTAATTTCATCACCTTTTAATATTGATTATTCCTTATCTAGTTATTTTAATGGAATGAGTTATCAGTTATTTACCATGACATATATTTTTATTATCATTTATTCATTATTACTTCCACTTTACATAACCTTACTGAGAATTTTAGATCACCCTTATTATGTTTCCTTTACCATGGTTAAGAAGTGAGATTATTTTAATGAGTTTGAATGATTCTATAAAATTTTATTTTATTATGAATCATGTTTTCATTTTCTATTTGGTAATGAATTATGGGTATTATGTATGTAATATGTAATTTCAATGCTTCTAAACTGATCATTCCTTTAGGATTTTATTGCTTATAATCATGAAAATGTAATAAAATAATGCACTAGATCGGGGATTATGGGTTTAGGGTGTTTTATAAGTTCCCTTATCATAATATGAAATTATTATTTTTAGATAAGATAGATAATCCAATGAGTTAATAGACAAGACCCTAATAAATAAGTATTTGGTCCTATATTCCCCCAATCAACAATTCCTAAAATTATAAATTAATGAGAATGTTGAAGGAATTCATAGTGATATATACCCTTTTAAATATAATTTCCTAGACCCAAGCACCACTCAATAGTGCCCTGATCCTGGTTGGTCACATGGCCTCAAGTGTGTCTCCCTAAATTCCAGAGGCTACCGACAAGTAGTGAATGCCTTGGTGTGTTAGAGGGGTATTATTCCATCATAACCATAGTGTAACATTGTGGGTTATAAATAATATACAAGTAGTAGAAGAAGTAAACAATCAACAGATTTATAAAAAACAATACATGAATATATAAAAAATATAGGAGTGTCTCATATACCAAGATTATGGTACATGTATCTACAAAGTATAAAAAATAGGTACAAATAAGTACAGTAAAATACATGTATCCAAAATACCAATATTATGAAAAGGTACTATCTCCAAATATCATCATGATCCCCAGCTTAGTCACATGCTCCCATTACCCAAAGCATGGCATAATATCAACTATCAAACTATTGAAGATTTCCCCTTTCTCTACCTACATCCAAATAGTCTGTTTGGTACCCAAAAGTAGCCCGATCATGGTGTGAGATAAAACTCATATAGGTAACCACCCAAAGATCTATAAAATTTCAGGATTTGAAATATAAAAAGATATAAGTGTGTAGGTAAATAGGTAAACAGTGAAGAAATGTAAAGAACCCATGGTATATTCACTATTAAGAAAGAGATACTGAGTATCCTCTCAAGGAACCCTGAAAAACAAGTTTCAAGCTCCATAAAAGGCATATACTAGTAATAGAGAGTAAGAAACACAAAATCTCCCTATAAAAAATAGAACAATATAAAACATAGCCTTTTCGTATAACTAGAAGAATCATAACATACACAACTAAGCCATATAACTAAAAACGTCACATTAACCCTAACTAAACCATATACTAGTAGTGTTATTCCATGAAGGGCCGGATCCAAGGTATAAAATATCAAAGAATTCTCATCGAGTCCCATGATAATCTCGATGGAAACTCGGTTAGGTTTGAGATGGGTCCAAGGATTATGTCTACCAACCATGAAAATTGTAAGCCCAAGACAATCTAGATCCAATTGGTATCATGGCCAAAGTTATCCAATAGAATCAATACCCAAGGAGACATATCTAACATTGGAATCCACTATCCCATTAATATCTAAGGAATAACATCCAAGGCATATAAATGAAATCAAGAACCTTGGTATACCAACCCAAGAATCTACTTCAATTTCAAGTACATCTCATACCATTCTTAAATCAATCTCATTCCCATTACATACCATGAGTATACCCACTCATACTCCACAATTCGCATTCAAGTAAATCATGCACATTTCATGATTTTTCCAACTCATTTATTACAATTTCTAAATAAACCAATTAAGCAATTAAAATACCAAAATTTATTTAATCAAATTTATTAACATGTTATTGAGTCGATCCATATCCTAACCAAGAAATTAAATTAAATTCATTTTATACAATTTTTCTCTAACTATAAAATCTTAATAGACACCCCTTGGGTGGTGTAACATTTGAAAATTAAAAGGGAACACCCCATGGGTGACCTTGGTTGGGGTAAAAACCAATATCTCATCTCAATGAAACCTAAGGAAGACCCTAACATGTCTAGATACATATAATTTAAGTTACCTGTTCAATTTTGGTGCCAAACAGGAATGTGTAGTGGGTGACATAATATAAACTAGGTCTATAAATCACCAAAACTAATGGGAAATGTATGGACCACCTACCATAGCTCAGTAGTGGAGTTCTCATCTAGTATGAAATCATAATTTGACTTATATTGGGAGAAATTTAAAGAATGGATAAGGAAACTAAAAATAGGGAAAATCATATTTCACCTAAATAGTATCTTTAATTGGATGAATAACAATGAGTGCGTAAACAACGATTCTAGTACTCACAAATGCAGATCCAACAAGACGTTATGCACTTGAATTTGAGATCTGATAGAGGAAGAAAATGAGATCAAGGAATATTTGGTCAAGAGGGATCTCAAAATTAAGAGGTTTCTATCTATTGAATGAAAACATAATTAGGTTTGAGTTTTAATATTAAATTAGGGGAAAACATAATTTTACACAAAAATAAATTGGTCTTATAGTTTAGCCACATGATTTCACAAACCATGTTCTAACCATGCATGATTAGTTGTATGATAAGGTTACCCACATAGTTACCTCACACAATTTTACTAACCATGTTGAAAAAATAGTTACCTCGCACGGTTTTACAAACCATATTGAAACCATGAAAAATACACTATCAAAATATTATACATTCTCACATAGTTATGTGACTCAAGTTGCATTGTTTTCCTTAATCGTGCAGCCTCCTCCGACTCTATGTCCATGTATCACACAATTTATTAGATCATGAGGCCTACCCATCACATTTTTAACTAACTAATAACCATTCCATTTTCGACCCAAAAACTAGGTTCCAAGCTCTGAACAAGTATTAAAAACCCTTGAAACCTCCATGACTTCAAAGGGTATTCATATTAGGCTATATTTAAACATTAAAACTGAAATGAAAATAATCTGTAAGTTATAAAAAATCTCAGGTTCTTACAATCTACCCGCATTAATGTAATTCATCTCTGAATTACCCTTTAAAGGGTGGTTAATATTTGTCTTAGAATAACTCTGGACACTAAGAACATACGTTTGTCTCCCACTCCCATATATCATCCTATAAATGATGGTGCTTCCATTGTACCCAAAAAAGAGGTACTAAACTCCCGCAGAGAACAGTCATGCTACTATCAACGATACAAATTGGATGATCATTGAAGGAAAAATCTACCTATAACTCAACCTCCTAAGGATAAAAAACATGAGATGGTTCTAAGTTATAACATCATAGATGAGATATGTTGAATACATAATGTATGGATCTGTACTTGTGAGGTAACTACAACCTATAGGCTACTGACCTGACTCTCTACAAAATTTCAAATAGCCCAACATATCATGTTGAATGATTACCTTATACCCTGACTTGTCTGAGTCCCAACCTCAGTGAAACACATAAAAATACCATTTCCTTGACCTTGTACTCTAGAAGTCATCTATGGTGATTAGTGTAAGATTTTGGTCGAGAATGTATAGTTTTCATCTTCTTTTGAATCAACTAGAACAACTTAGAAGTCTCCTATATGAGATGTGGTCCTAGTAAAGATACCACACCTACATTTAACCAGTACATGGGTGATTAACATGGATTATTGTAGAAAGCCTCATAGGCTTCCATCTAGGTGGTCTCTTGATAACTATTATTTTAGGAAAATTTAACATGGGGAATATTCCTCTATAAAGAGCCCTAAAAAATCTAGGATTCAAGCTCATAGAAGGTCCTCATGAACTATTATTGTAGACTCTAACTAGCCATAAGTCTTAGGGTGGTATTCTATTCTCAAAATTACCTATGTACCCAGAACCCCCTGAAAACTCTTTTAGAAAGAAGATATAAAGTGGGAATCCCTATCTGATATGATAGTGAAGGGGACCCCATAGTATCATACTATCAAACAGATATTAAACATCCCATGATCATCCCTAATTAAATTCTCCTTGATAAGAAATAAATAAGTTTCCTTTGCGAGCCTATCAACACCAACCCACACAACATCACTACCTTGAGGCAACCTCGATAACTCAGTCACAAAATCCATCGTGACATCGTCCCATTTCCACTCCAAAATAGTTAAATTCTATAAAATTAGGGTTGTTAACTAATTTTTTACCTTCACCTACTGACAGGAGAAACACCTCATAATAGAACCAGCTAGGTCTTATTTTATATGAGACTATGAGTACTATCAGTCCAAGTCATGGTACATCTTGGGGAAACCTAGATGTACTGCCCAACATGAGGCAAGAAATTCCTACATTATCTCATTGAGTATGAAAAATGGAACCAAAACACGACCATAGATGCACATGATCTCATCATCACCTATTGTCCAACCAAGAGGTGGGTCCTCATCATCCACACTCTCTTGTAAGACTAGGCCCTCTGAATTCGATATCATCTTCATCTTCACTGTATCCAATAAGGTAGAGGCCACAACTATGGTTGATACAAATGTCTACCCCTGACATTATTGCACAACCAAGTATATATTAGAGAACAAATCCAAGAGCTAGAACTCACTACTATCATGCTGAACTGCCTATATCTGAGTCCTCCTTATTAGTGAATCAAACACTATATTATCCTTTCCAAGAATTTATGAAAGCCTGAAAGAAAAACATTATAGGTGCTCCACCGACCTTAACTGCATCGGATTCAGATCATGCAGTATAAATATATACTTGAGGCTTTTGGGGATTGTGTAAACCGAAAAAAATCTCTCCTAGTAAGTAATATCTCCAACAACAGAATGCATGAACAACTGCAGCCAACTCAAGATCATTGGAAATTTCCTTTCACGTGTCCTTAGCTGTCATGACTCGTACACCATGACTCTATACATTGTATCATCACTTCTTTGTCACACCCCGGAACGATTATTCTAAGACTGAGAATTCATATATTAATTTCTTGTTGTAACCATCCATACCTAATAAAATATTTATATAAAAAACTCTCTTTGTAATTTCCTAGTAAACTACAACTCTCACCTTCTCTAGGTATACTAAAACTTCTGTCTCTGAGATAATGTGACCCAGGAAGTTAATATGATCCATCTAGATATAGAACTTTTTAATATTTACATATAAATGATGCTCTATCAGTTTATCCATAATGATCTCAAGATGTTTGGAATGGTCCTGTTGACTGTGACAATACACCAAGATATCATTCATGAAAAACACCAAAAATGAATCCAGATAAGGATGGAAGTCTTGGTACATCCATGCCATGAAATTAATTAGTTCATTTTTAATATTGAACAAAAAAACTAGATACTCATATAAGCCACACCTGGTACGAAAGTTTGTATGAGGAATGTATGCATGTCAAACATGTACCTGGTGACATCTGAAATTCAAATCTATTTTTCAGAACACATGAGATTGTCAACGCTAATAAAATAGTTCATCTATCCATGTTAAGGGATATAAATTTTTAACCATGATTGGGATTAGTATCTAACAATCCATGAATATCCTAAGGTTACCAACTACATTTTTCACAAAAGGACTAGTGAACCCCATGGAGAAGTACTTGATCAAATGATCCCCTCTTCCTTCAAATCCTCTAGCTGCTTCTTGAGCACTTGTAACTCTGTTGTAGCCATCATGTATGGAGGAATGGATACCAGTGATGCTTCTGACACTATATTGATGGAGTAATCTACCTCTCTCTGCTGAGGTAGACCAAAAAATTGATCTAGTAACACATCACTGAAACAATCATCCACTAAAGGAAATTCCATCTGACACATTACCTGATCATCCAAATACAAACTAGCAATCTAGGATGACATCCTACCCAGACTCTGATGCTATGGTCCATCTTGGCTCTCTTAGACATCCCATTCACCCATTTGTGTATAAACTACACCATTTGGTGGTGTGAAAGTCACCCTATAGAGAAAAAATTCAATGTATGATCAATAAGATACTAGAAATACCATACTGAGTGTGATGTCAAGCCCTATCATCTTGAGGTAAAAAAATATCCTAGATGAAGTGACACACACAAACCATAAGGGGTAACTCCCTGCATTAGAATAAACCCTCCATTATGATTCATAATGGAGTGCCTTGAATCATAACACTCTCCTAAGACAGTATAATGAGTCCAATGATTTTCACCACAGGTTCAAATTTGAAACTATTTTATGAACCTGTATTAAAAGGAGAATATGAAATAGTAGAGGCTACTAGGATCATATATCTCACTATAGATGTTATGAAATATTTCTCCATGAGTGTAGGACATATTTAATAGATCCGGTATGTACCAAGACCCTATGATACAACCTCAATTCCTAGAGTAGGACCACTTTGACGTCTCGATGTAACTGGTGCCTAGATTCCTCATCCACAACCACCACTATGTTGACCTGATCGAACGACATTGCTCCAACTCCCTTCTTAACCTTGAGCCGAGAAACCTACACCTAAAAATGGGGTTGATGATGACCTCATACCACTCACAACTATAGCGATGGTCTAGTATAAGTGTTGCACGTGTCCCATACTACCGCAATCTCAACACTCGACTGGGTCAGTATTTTACTAATTTTTTTATGTGGCCACATATACCACACTGATGATATAACACTAATCTATAAGTACTCACAACCTGAATGTTACTCATCTCGCATGAAGCCTCACAATGACACTTCATGCCCGAAGACTTTGAACCATTAGGTTGAGAGACTGTAGTACTCTTCTCTACACCCCTAGCGTCCCTCAGGTTCGCTATGTAATCAGCAAATGATTCCCAATTTTAGTTATAGAGGTAAATCTGAACATGTTTAACTGAAATTTTATGTCATGTTGGAGACCATAATCTTACCACCTCACCCTTAACAGCTCATCGTTAAAGTACGTCCGTGAAAAACACTGCAACTATGTAAATCATTATAATTAATCCATAAATTTCATAGCTCCCTACTCCAGACACATATATTCACTATCCTTATCTGTCTATAGAGTCTCAGCATAGAAATAGTCATATAACATGGTTTTCAAATCATATTACCCCAAATCTTTCATCATTTCATCCTAGATTAGAACATCCAACCGGTTCTTTGCTTCTCCATAGAGCATATAAGTTGCGAGATTCACTCTCTACTTAGGAGGTGTATCTAGGTGTCCAATTATTAAAAAATTATTCTATATCAACAACTTATTAGCCTGTAGACCTCCATCCTCTAAGAACATGGTAGGATGCTTATTCTAGAACTCATGTGTCTTCTTAACCCTAGAAAAGGCAGTTTGTAGTGTTTCATGAAACTTTTACATGATGTAGAGGAATCCCACATGGAATTGTGCCTTTTAACCTATGCCCAGAACAACATATGGTTCCATAACTGGAACTATGTGAGGACCCACTAGAAGCCCATGGCACATCACCTCTAGAGAGTGATCATCACCACCCTCTTGGTGTATGACTAGATGTCATCGTGGAGGCATGCCTATATAATTCCAATATCACACTTTCAAAAATTAAAACTTCAATGTTTTCATCTCAAAGTGTAAGAAATGTCAAAATCCTCCTAAAATCAGGTCATACAACATAACATGCTCCAAGTTCTAGGATTGTAAAAATAATAGTCACCAAAAACCACTAGAGACACTTCCACTTGCTAACTCAAAAGCCAAGAATATGTCAAGTGTCTATTTACAAGTTCACTTTCCAATTTAAATTTCATTTAATATTCATTCACATTATATCCATATTGAAATTAAATGTTAATCTAAATTTTTCTCTAAGTTCCAATCCATGTGGGACCATACCACCTTATGAACCAAAATTTGGCGCCCATATAATCCATACCATATCAAAGTCACTTTGAATTATTGAATCAAAAGGTTCATCACAATCTTGTTAATAAGGCCACACAATCCTTATAAACTGAAATATGGCATCAATTTCTCTATACACTACAAAAAAATCTATCACAATAGCAAGAAAAGCTATCACAAAACCAATCACAATATCATGAAAATAATTAGTGGATCCTAAATAGAATGGAATAATTTATGAAATTTGATTTCTAACAAGATCATATATGATGAATTTGATGTCATAACCTCATCTCATTAGGTTTAAATATAATAGAATCCAAAATCATATCAAAAATAATATCATAATTTAATTGTGTCACCCAATGGTGGAATCAAATCAACTATAATAGTAAAAATCTAACAAATAGAAATTTAATTTTATGAAATTTGACTTTTTTCTATACAAGGGTAGCTATTCCAAATAATAGCTCATTACCAAACTCTAGTACCGTCCAATAATTGTCTCGTATTGCTAAATAGTAATGAAAACTAGAAAATAAATTCTATGATACTACTTTGTAACGTCCTGGACCTGGAAGACACTCAATAGTTCCTTGATCCTAGTTGGTCACATGTCCTTAAGCACATCTCCCAAAACACTAGAGTTTTATGATTATTAGCAAGGTACTAGGTGTGTCGGCAGAGAAACTATTCTCTCATTACCAGAGTGTACCACAATGGAATATAAATAACGTAAAAGTTATAGAAGCAGTAAATAATCAATAGATGAATAAAAAATAAGACATGAATATATAACAATTCTAAAAATATCTCATATACAAATATGATGATAGATATATCTATAAATCATCAAAAATATGTACATAGTTGTAAAATACAATGCTTGTGTCCAAATTAGCAAAACTATTAAAAGGTCCTATCTCCAAATAGTATCTTGAGCCTCCACTTGGTCATGTGTTCCCATGCCGCAAAGAATGTCAAAAATCAACTCTCGAAATTTGTGAGATTTCACCTATCTCTATCTAAATTAAAATAGTCTATTCGGGTACCCAACATGGAATGAGCAGTGTGTGAGATACAATAATAATAAGTAACCAACCAAATATATATAAAATTATAGGCAGTGTAATATAATAAGCTAAATAATGTGAAGGTAGACAAGTAAGTAGTAAAGAAATGTAAATTTCATATGGAATATCCACTACTATGAAAATAATACTCACTATCCTCTCATGGATCCCTATAAAAAAGTGTTAAGCTCCTAATAGGGTGGCTACAAGTAAAAGGGATTAAGCACCATGACCTAATCGTATAAATCATAGAACCATATTAACCAAAACCTTACCATATAAAAATAATAATAAAAACATCCACGAAATTTCCTTATAACCAAAAATGACATATTTATAAAGGCTACAACATAAACCAGAAGTGTGAAACCATAAAGGGTCAGATCCAAGGTGTTGAATACCAATTCATCCTTGTTGAGTCCCAAGAGAATCTTGATGGAAAATTTATTAGGCTTGGGATGGGGTCTAATGATAATGTGCACCGACCATTTCCACTATGAGCCTAAGACAAACAGGATCCAACAGGTAGCAAGGCCCAAGGAATACCATGGAATCAAGACCCAAGAGGCCATCTCTATCAAAGGATTCCACTACTGCATAAACATCTAAAGAATAACATCCAAGGCATCTAAATGGAATCAAGACCCTTGGTATACCAACCCATGCATCCAATACCATTTTAAATACATATCATACTATTCTTCAAAAAATACCATTACCATTTTAGACTATGAGTATACCTACACATATTCCATAGTTTGAATTCAAGGAAATCAAAAAAAATTATGTGTTTACCCAATCATTTATCACAATTGATAAAAAATGATTTAATCAATTCAAACACGATAATACATTTAATCAAATTCATTAACATGTAATGGAGGAAATATAACTCTTAACCAATAAATTAAATAAAATTTTTTGTGATACGAGATTATTCTAACTAAGAAAGCTCAAAACACACCCCTCGGATGGTTTAACATTTGAAAAAGGAAATGGGAACACCCCATGGGTGGCCTTGTTCGGTAAAACAATATCCATCTCATCTCAAAATAACCTTAATGCATCCCTAAAGGTCCAAATACATCCAATTAAATTAACTAGTTCAATTATAGGGTCGTGTTGGAATGTACAATGGGAATCACAATGTTAGCTAGGTCTATAAAGAACAAAAACCAATGGAAAATTTATACACCACCTACCGTAGCTCTGTAGTAGAGTTTTCATCTAGTATCAACTCCTAATTTGACTAAAATCTGGAGAAAATGAATAATGGATAAAGAACCAAAAAATAACTAAAAACATCTTACACCTAAACATCATCGTCGATATGAATAATATTGAAGAACTAGTAAAAATGAATCCATTACTCACTGATGTATATCCAACAATACATCCGATTATTTAATTACTGATCAGGCGAATGAATGTGATAAAATCCAAGAATAGTTGGTCAAGACATATCTCACAATGAATAGGCAGTTGTCTGTTGAAATAAAATATAATTATATTTTATTTTTAAGATAGAAAAGTGGAAAAAATTAATTTTACCCAAAAATATAGGGGTTTCATGGTTTAAGTGTGTGGTTTGAGAAAACATGCACTAAAAATGCACAATTAGTTGTAGGATAAAGTAACTCACATGATTACTTCACATGGTTTGACTAACTATGAAGAAACTCTGAAAAAATCCAATATAAAAATTGCATGTATTCTCGCCCAACTATGCACATCAAGTTTCATAGTTTGTCATAACTATGATGCCTCTTCCTACAATCTTCCCATGTCTCACACAGTTTAACAGACCATGCGGCCTACCCTAAATGGTTAAAACTAACCATGTTACAGACCATTTTTACCCAAAAATATAGATTCCAAGCTCGAACTGTAATGACCCGAAATTTTGAATAAATCTTGTTTCTTAATTTTGTGTGTTATTTTTTTTATACTCAACAAAACTGTTTCATTGGATAACATGAGTATAATTAAAATGAGACTGTTGGGTTTTGATTTTTATATGACAATTGGTCAATATGACCGCTGGAAACTAAACATTTTGATATTTGTCTCTAAATACAAGTGATCTTGGTTAACTAATATAGAAAGAAGATTTGATGGCCTCACCCAGTAGTCTTGGACCGATCAAAGCCCATCTAACAAAACTTGGGAAAGAGGTAGCACCACTGGGATTTGATCTGGACCAAACCCAAGTCGAACTTCATCGTGTGAAGCTAGAACGGAATCGCCTTCGAAAGAAGTTCAAACTGATAGAAATTACTACTCGTGCGATGTTGGCCGAGCCTCCCTCGGATTCTCTCACCTTAACACACCTTACACTTAGGTCCTATGCTGGTGTGATAAGGGGCTATGTAAGGATATCATAACTGCCTTGTGTAATCCTTTATTTTAAATAAAAAATTTTCTTTCTTCTTATGATGAAGTTTATGAATTTTCAAATGTCCGGATAAATATAGTGTGCATATTTTTGGTGAATTTTAGAGAAAGGATATTTTAAAAAAAATGTTCATGTAAACCTTAAATAATTAAAAATGTGTAATGATTTTAAAAAAATTGTCTTCTACAATTATGTTCAGTAAAAAATTTTCAGTCTAATAAGATTAACTTAATTTTTTATGAATAGTAAATTATGAATAGTGATTTTATGCTTAGGATTAGTAATGTGACCAAATGGATTAGTAATCTCACTTAAATAAAGCATTAATATAATCTAGGCACCTTGATTAAGTAATGCGATTCAATAAAATGGTTAAATAACAGTTTCATAAATTATTAGTAAAGTATTAGTTTTTTTGGGTGAATAGTGTATTTTAATTAAAAATTTAATTAAAAATATTTAGAAAATTATTTTTATAAAATGGATTTCATTTTTGAACTCAGACCATCGATATTATTTTAACGGAATTTTTGGGGATTTTTCTGAAAAAAATGAATTTTCGGTGAATAGTGTATTTATTTAAAAATTAAATTAAAAATATTTAGAAAATTATTTTTATAAAACATACTTCACTTTTGAAATCAGACCATCGATATTTGGTTAAGGTGAAATTTTGGGATTTTTCTGAGAAAGTGGAATTTTCGATGAATAGTCAAAATAACGTTTTTAAGTTACGGGTGTTTAATGACATCATTAAATGATGTATTAAGTATGTAATCAATATGGTCGGCTTATGAATATTAATATAAGTTATTAGGTGTCCCAAGTGGCCAATACCATGGCCAAATACCATGGGCAAGCCCATGGTTTTTCCAAAACCACTAATGAGGTGTCCCTTGGCCATTAATGCCTTGTCCCCTCACATTCCCTATAAATATCAAGCCATCCTATCATCCATTAAACTCCCAACTCTCCCCCAACAAAGCTCTAGTCTCATTACCTACCAAGGAGTCCTTCCAAGGTTCCCCCAATCCCTCAAGGTCTCAACCTTTGAGTATTTAGAGTTATGTTTTAAGGTAGGGGATCCTACCTCCCTCTTTCTTTTCAAGTAATCTCTTTTATGTCATTTCTTTTATACTCCATGCTCTTATGTTGGAGGATGTTCTTTTATATTAATCATACTGTATTTTTAATGTTCATAAGATTAGAGACCCCCTCTTCCTCTCATCATTTCATTTTAATAATGTTAAAGTGGCGTTGTTAGGCTGCCGAATTTTTAAGGGATTCGTTCACCATTCTCATTTTTCAAAGTTCTACTTTCATGTCAAGTATTTAAAGTTCATTTTTATTTTGTTGGGGTATGATCTCTATATATATCATACTAATCAGTTATGTTCATATTATGAGATACCATATTTTATCTCTTCAATTCAGTATTTTAAAGTTTTATGTGGCGTCGTTAGGCTGCCGAATTTTTAAGGGATTCGTTCACCTTTCTCATTTTTCAAAGTTCTACTTTCATGTCAAGTCTTTCAAGTTCCTTTTTATTTTGTTGAGGTATGATCAATATATCTATCATACTGATCATTTATGTTCATATTATGAGAGACCCTATTTTATCTCTTCAATTTAGTATTTTGATGTTTTAAGTGGCGCCGTTAGGCTGTCGAATTTTTAAGGGATTCGTTCACCTTTCTCATTTTTTAAAGTTCTACTTTCATGTCAAGTATTTCAAGTTCCTTTTTATTTTGTTTGGGTATGATCTCTATATCTATCATACTGATCTTTTATGTTCATATTATGAGAGACCCAAATTTATCTCTTCAATTTATTATTTTGAAGTTTTAAGTGGCGTCGTTAGACTGCTGAATTTTTAAGGGATTCGTTCACCTTTCTCATTTTTCAAAGTTCTACTTTCATGTCAAGTCATTCAAGTTCCTTTTTATTTTTTTGGGGTATTATCCCTATATATATAATACAGATATTTTATTTTCATATGATGATAGACCCTATTTGATCTCTTCAATTCACTATTTTGTAGTTTTGAGTGGCGCCATTAGGCTACCGAATTTTTAAGGGATTCGTTCACCTTTCTCATTTTTCAAAGTTCTAATTTAATGTCAAGTCTTTCAAGTTTCGTTTTATTTTGTTGGGGTATGATCTCTATATCTATGATACTGATATTTTATGTTCATATTATGATACACCCTATTTTATATCTTCAATTCAGTATTTTTGATGTTTTAAGTGGCGTCGTTAGGCTGCCGAATTTTTAAGGGATTCGTTCACCTTTCTAATTTTTCAAAGTTCTACTTTCATGCCAAGTCTTTCAAGTTCCTCTTTATTTTGTTTGGGTATGATCTATATATCTATCATACTGATCTTTTATGTTCATATGATCATAGACCCTATTTTATCTCTTCACTTCAGTATTTTGAAGTTTTAAATGGTGTCGTTAGGCTGTCGAATTTTTAAGGGATTCGTTCACCTTTCTCATTTTTCAAAGTTCTAATTTCATGTCAAGTCTTTTAAGTTCCTTTTTATTATTTTGGGGGTATTATCACTATATATATCATACTGATCTTTTATTTTCATATGATTATAGACCCTATTTGATCTCGTCAATTCATTTTTTGAAGTTTAAGTGACGTCGTTAGGCTGCCGAATTTTCATAAGAGAAATCTTATTTTTTTCTTCCTTTTATGTTCTTCATTTCATATGGTATATCTTTAAACTTTAATTACCATGTTCATATATCCTTCATATTCTGTCCCTCTACTGTTTTATGGGTCATTTATGAATGTTTGACCCTTGTCCCCTCTCTTTTCAATGTTTTCTAAAACCCCGAAACATAGTCATTATGCTGCAGAATTTCCATCTCAAAATGTCTCTCTCTCTTGTTCTAAAGTTCTTTTATTTTATTAAGTGAATACTCAAATCTCTCTATTCTATAGGGGTATTCACATATATACCAAAATTTTCTATTTTAAATTTTGGGATTTACATACATGAGACCCACGTTCCTTTTCTGTGGGTTTTAAAGTCACACAAAGATCATGTCTTTAAAGCAATTTTTAAAACGTTATGATTATGAAATGAAACCCATTCCTTTTATGCTATATGGGTTGTTTATGAAATTATTGATGATGATATAGGTGGATAACATGATAATAATGAAATGTCAAGGGTGCACCCTAATACCACTCCAATGCATTGGGTAAAGACTTAATCTATAGAGATAACTATTTTTAACGACGCCTTGGTGAATAACCTTGGTAATTTTTAATGACACCTTAGGGATGGACCTTGGTGAAACAGAAATGATTGTCAATATTAAATGTTTTAGCCACATCTTCATGTTATTAATGACGTAATTTTTATTATGATATGCATCATGATTTCTTTCTCATTCCTTAAAGTTCTTTTTCATGACATTGTTGATGTATCTCAAGTTCACATGTAAATGTTTCCACTTGTTTCCCTTATTGGGCCTTCTGCTAGCCCTTTCTTTTGATGTATGTCCTCGGGTTATGAGATGTAGTAATGAACCTAGGATGAACATAAGGAGAATCCTTTCAAGTGTTTAAGAAGAATGTTTTATGTTTTCATGTTTTAAGTTCCTGGTTTCTAAGACACTAAACCTTAAAGATCCTCAGTTTTGTAAAATGTAATGAAAGTTTATGTGATAAAAAGGTGGGATGATATAATTGGTATCAAAGGATGTTTTAGTTATTTGTGGAAATTAGGATATGAAAACTTTAGGAAGAACCCTATAGAAAAGTTTAAATATAGGAAACCTGCCTAGTATTTTAGTGAGTATTGAGTAAGGGGTTGCCAAGAAAATACATCCTTGTCTGGATACAAGCAGGTAGAGGTGGCTCTGGAACAGATGTACATAGTGGTAAAACCCGAAAACACTGCTTTGAGCTAGACTCGAATGGGAACTGGTACACGACAACGAGCCTTGCTGCACTCTTGGTTACGACACTCCCGGTGGGATATGCTTTGGTAAATTCATAAGCATAGTATGAACCATTATTAAAAAAACAAAGATAAAATAAAAAAAGATTCACATAAGAATATATTATCATGGATAACCTAGATTGGGACCTAGGGGATCAAAAGTTAGGGTATACTTTTCTTCTACAAGTTTATCCGTCTATTCTTTAAGTTTCCATTTAATGATTATTGGCTAAGTATTTAAGCCCCTAATTGTACTTTCTTTCCTTAGTTAATGGCGGGAAATGGAAGAACATGTCCTAACAACCAATGTGATAGGAAAGGTGATGATTTCCGTATTAATATGACAGAGATGATTAGGGGATTAAAATATTATTATTATTTTGGAAGACGTTCACTATATTGGGAACTCTATTTGATCAAGGTAAATATATTACTACGGTATTATCTTTGAGGAGTAAAGGTTGAATTATATTTTCAAGAATCGATGAATTTAAAGAGAACTTATGGTATTATAGGTTACTTATGGAAATGATTGACCTATCTTGGGGAAAATATGTTTAGGTTAGTTACTTTTGTTATAAGATGTTAGGGGTGGTTGATGTTGTTTGGAGATGAACGATAAAGTTTATCTTGGAAGACTATGTTATTAAGTCCTTCTTGTATTTGGGTTTCAATCTTAGTTTGGGTTATTTTGAGGAATTTTAAGGATAGTTATTTACGGAATGGTCTGTGATGAACTCTGGGTAGTACCATGGAACTTTGAAGAGTTAAAAGCAGTATCCCTTCCTAGGGGATTCTTTCTTTTTGAAGAGTTTTTTTATCTTACCCTTTCTATTTTTGGGATAAATGTTTAACAATAGATAGTTTTTCTTTTGTGGAATATGTTATTATATAGAAGATTATTCTTTTTCTTTTGATAAGACCAAGTGTTTTTGAATGCTCATCGTTTAGAGAAAAGATTAGTTTTGGTAGAAACTTATTAAAGGATTAAACTCTACTTTAAGGTAGGTATATTTACTTATGTTTTTATTCTATGTAGTAAATGAATTCCTCAAAACTATGGAAAGGAACATAAAACAAAAAACGTTGTCTATTAACGTTTCCTACTAGGAAATCAAATACCGTTTGACCCATCATAAGTTTGTGATTTTCTTGTTGTTAACTTTCTTCTAATAATGTTTTCTATCACTCTCCCTTAGAACATGACCCTTTGTTTTTTCCTCCATGTCCATGTTTTCCTACATGGGATTCTAGTATGGGTTAACTTGGGTGACCTTTTTACTTCCCTTTCTTTCTTTTAAAGTAATAGTTTTACTGACTCCTTTTCTGGTGTGGGACTTTCAATGAAATTTCAAAAGCCAGTTTTAAAAATTACGAGGATGAAATTTCTTAAGGGGGGGAAGATTGTAACGACCCAAAATTTTGAATAAATCTTGTTTCTTAATTTTTTGTGTTATTTTTTTTATACTCAAAAAAACTGTTTCATTGCATAACATGAGTATAATTAAAATGAGACTGTTGGGTTTTGACTGTTATATGACCATTGGTCAATATGACCACCGGAAACTAAACATTTCGATATTTGTCTCTAAATACAAGTGATCTTGGTTAATTAATATAGAAAGAAGATTTGATGGTCTCACCCAGTAGTCTTGGACCGATCAAATCCCATCTAACAGAACTTGGGAAATAGGTATCACCACTGGGCTTTGCTCTGGACCAAACCAAAGCCGAACATCATCGTGTGAAGCTAGAACGGAATCTCCTTCGCGAGAAGTTCAAACTGATAGAAATTACTACTCGTGCAATGTTGGTCGAGCCTCCCTCGGATTCTATCACCTTAGAACACCTTACACTTAGGTCCTATACTGGTGTGACAAGGGGCTATGTAAGGAGATCGTAACTGCCTTGTGTAATCCTTTGTTTTAAATAAAAATTTTGATTTCTTCTTATGATGAAGTTTATGAATTTTCAAATGTACGGATAAATATAGTATACATATTTTTGTTGAATGTTAGAGAAATGATATTTTAAAAAATGTTTATATAGAACTTAAATAATTAAAAATGTGTCATGATTTTAAAAAAATGGTCTTCTAAAATTATTTTCATTACGAAATTTAGAGTCTAATAAGATTAACTTAATTTTTGATGAATAGTAAATTATGAATAGTGATTTAATGCTTATGATTAGTAATGTGACCAAATGGATTAGTAATCTCACTTAAATAAAGCATTCATATAATCTAGGCACCTTGATTAAGTAATGTAATTCAATAAAATGGTTAAATAACGGTTTCATAAATTATTAGTCAAGTATTAGTTTTTTCGGGTGAATAGTGTTTTTTAATTAAAAATTTAATTAAAAATATTTAGAAAATTATTTTTATAAAATGGATTTCATTTTTGAACTCAGAGCATCGATATTATGTTAAGGTAATTTTTGGGGATTTTTCTGAAAAAAATGAATTTTCGGTGAATAGTGTATTTATTTAAAAATTAAATTAAAATTATTTAGAAAATTATTTTTATAAAATGGAGTTCATTTTTTAAATCAGAGCATCGATATTTGGTTAAGGTGAAATTTTGAGATTTTTCTGAGAAAGTTGAATTTTCGATGAATAGTGAAAATACAGTTTTTAAGTTACGGGTGTTTGATAACATCATTAAATGATTTATTAGGTATGTAATAAATATGGTAGACTTATGAATAGTAAGATAAGGTATGAGGTGTCCCAAGTGGCCAATACCATGGGCAAATACCATGGGCAAGCTCATGGTTTTTCCAAAACCACTAATGAGGTGTCCCTTGGCCATTAATGCCTTGTCCCCTTACTTTCCCTATAAATACCAAGCCATCCTATCATCCATTCGACTCCCAACTCCCCCCCCCCCCCCACAACGAAGCTCTGGTCTCATTACCTTCCAATGAGTCCTTCCATGGTGCCCCCAAGCCCTCAAGGTCCCAACCTTTGAGTTTTAAGTGTTACGTTTTAAGGTAAGGGATCCTACCTCCCTCTTTCTTTTCAAGTAATCTCTTTTATGTCATTTCTTTTATGCACCATGAAATTATGTTGGAGGATGTTCTTTTATATTCATCCTACTATATTTTTCATTTTCATATGATTATATACCCCCTATTTCTCTCATAATTTCATTTTAATAATGTTAAAGTGGCGACGTTAGGCTGCTGAATTTTTAAGGGATTCGTTCACATTTCTCATTTTTCAATGTTCTACTTTCATGTCAAGTATTTGAAGTTCCTTTTTATTTTGTTGGGGTATGATCTCTATATCTATCATACTAATCGTTTATGTTCATATGATGATATAACATTTTTTAGCTCTTCAATTCATTATTTTGAAGTTTTATGTGGCGCCGTTAGGCTACCGAATTTTTAAGGGATTCATTCACCTTTCTCATTTTTCAAAGTTCTACTTTCATGTCAAGTCTTTCAAGTTCCTTTTTATTTTATTGGGGTATGATCTCTATATCTATCATACTGATATTTTATGTTCATATGATGAGAGACCCTATTTTATCTCTTCAATTCAGTATTTTGAAGTTTTAAGTGGCGCCGTTAGGCTGCCGAATTTTTAAGGGATTCGTTCACCTTTCTCATTTTTCAAAGTTCTTCTTTCATGTCAAGTCTTTCAAGATCATTTTTATTTTTTTGGGGTATGATATCTATATATATAATACTGATCTTTTAGTTTCATATGATTAGAGACCCTATTTTATCTCTTCAATTCAGTATTTTGAAGTTTTAAGTGCCGCCGTTAGGCTGCTGAATTTTTAAGGGATTCGTTCACCTTTCTCATTTTTCAAAGTTCTACTTTTAATGTAAAGTCTTTCAAGTTCCTTTTTATTTTTTTGGGGTATGATCTCTATATTTATAATACTTATATTTTATTTTCATATGATTAGAGACCCTATTTTATCTCTTCAATTCAGTATTTTGACGTTTTGAGTGGCGCCGTAAGGCTGCCGAATTTTTAAGGGATTCGTTCACCTTTCTCATTTTTCAAAGTTCTACTTTAATGTCAAGTCTTTCAAGTTCCTTTTTATTTTGTTGGGGTATGTTCTCTATATCTATCATAATTATCTTTTATGTTCATATGATTAGAGACCCTATTTGATATCTTCAATTCAGTATTTTGAAGTTTTAAGTGGCGCCGTTAGGCTGCCGAATTTTTAAGGGATTCGTTCACCTTTCTAATTTTTCAAAGTTCTACTTTCATGCCAAGTCTTTCAAGTTACTTTTTATGTTGTTGGGGTATGATATCTATATATATCATACTGATATTTTATGTTCATATGACGAGAGACCCTATTTGATCTCTTCAATTCAGTATTTTGAAGTTTTAAGTGGCGCCGTTAGGCTGCCGAATTTTTAAGGGATTCGTTCACCTTTCTCATTTTTCAAAGTTCTACTTTCATGTCAAGTCTTTCAAGTTCCTTTTTATTATTTTGGGGTATTATCTCTATATATATCATACTTATATTTTATTTTCATATGATTAGAGACCCTATTTGATCTCGTCAATTCATTTTTTTATGTTTAAGTGACGCCGTTAGGCTACCGAATTTTCATAAGACAAATCTTATTTTTGTCTTCCTTTGATGTTCTTCATTTCATATGGTATATCTTTAAAATTTCATTACCATGTTCATATATCCTTCATATTCTGTCCCTATACTGTTTTATGGGTCATTTATGAAGGTTTGACCCATGTCCCCTCTCTTTTCAATGTTTTCTAAAACCCCGAAACACAGTCGTTATGCTGCAGAATTTCTGTCTCAAAATGTCTCTCTCTCTTATTCTAAAGTTCTTTTATTTTATTAAGTGAATACTAAAAGATCTCTCTTATATAGGGGTATTCACATATATAACAAAATTTTATATTTTAAATATTGGGATTTACATACATGAGACCCACCTTCCTTTTCTGTGGGTTTTAAAGTGACACAAAGATCATGTCTTTAAAGCAGTTTTTAAAACGTTATGATTATGAAATGAAACCCATTCCTTTTATGCTATATGGGTTGTTTATGAAATGATTTATGATGATATATGTGGCTCACATGATAATAAATACATGTCAAGGGTGCGCCCAGATAGCGCTCCAATGCATTGGGTAAAGACTTAATCTCTGGAGATGACTATTTTTAACAACGCCTTGGTGAATAACCTTGGTAATTTTTAATGACACCTTAGGGATGGACCTTGGTGAAACAGAAATTATTTTCAATATTAAATGTTGTAGCCACATCTTCAAGTTATTAAAAATGTAATTTTTATTATGATATGCCTCATGATTTATTTCTCATGCCTTAAAGTTATTTTTCATGACATTGTTGATGTATCTCAAGTTCACATGTAAATGTTTCCCCCTATTTCCCTTACTGGGCCTTCTGCTAACCCTTTCTTTTGATGTATGTCCCCAGGTTATGAGATGCAGAAATGAACATAGGATGAACATAAGGAGAAGCCTTTCAAGTGTTTAAGAGGAATTTTTTATGTTTTCATGTTTTAATTTCCTGGTTTCCAAGACACTAAACCTTAAAGATCCTCAGTTTTGTAAAATGTAATGAAAGTTTATGTGATAAAAAGGCGGGATTCTATAGTTGGTATCAAAGGATGGTTTAGATATTTGTGGAAATTAGGATATGAAAACTTTAGTAAGAACCCTATAGAAACGTTTAAATATAGGAAACCTTCCTGGTATTTTGGTGAGTATTGAGTAAGGGGTTGCCAAGGAAATACATCCTTGTCTGAATACGAGCAGGTAGAGGTGGCTCTGGCACAGATGTACATAGAGGTAAAACCCGAAAACACCGCTTTGAGCTAGACTCGAATGGGAATTGGTACACGACAACGGGCCTTGCTGCACTCTTGGTTACGACACTCCTAGGGGATATGCTTTAGTAAATTCATAGACTTAGTATGAACCATTATTAATGGAACAAAGAAAAAATAAAATAAAGATTCACATAAGAATATATTATCATGTATAACCTAGATTTTGACCTAGGGGATCACAAGTTAGGGTATACATTTCTTCTACAAGTTTATGCTTCTATTCTTTAAGTTTCCTTTTAATGATTATTGGCTAAGTATTTAAGCCCCTAATTGTACTTTTTTTCCTTAGTTAATGGCGGGAAATGGAAGAACATGTCCCAACAACCAATGTGATTGGAAAGGTGATGATTGTCGTATTAATATGACATAGATGATTAGGGGATTAAAAGATGATTATTATTTTGGAAGACGTTCACTATTTTGGGAACCCTATTTGATCAAGGTAAATATATTACTACGGTATTTTCTTTGAGGAGTAAAGGTTGAATTATATTTTGAAGAATCGATGAATTTAAGGAGAACTTATGGTATTACAGGTTACTTATAGAAATGATTGACCTATCTTGGGGAAAATATGTTTAGGTTAGTTACTTTTGTTATAAGATGTTAGGAGTGGTTGATGTTGTTTGGAGATGAATGATAAAGTTTATCTTGGAAGACTATGTTATTAAGACCTTCTTGTATTTGGGTTTCAATCTTATTTTGGGTTATTTTGAGGAATTTTAAGGATAGTTATTTATGGAATGGTCTGTGATGAACTCTAGGTAGTACCATGGAACATTGAAGATTTAAAAGTAGTATCCCTTCCTATGGGATTCTTTCTCTTTGAAGAGTTGTTTTATCTTACCCTTTCTGTTTTTGGGATAAATTTTTAAAGATAGATAGTTTTTCTTTTGTGGAATATGTGATTCTCTAGAAGATTATTCTTGTTATTTTGATAAGACCATGTTTTTTTGAATGCTCATCGTTTGGAGAAAAGATTAGTTTTGGTAGAAACTTATTAAAGGATTAAACTCTACTTGATGGTAGGTATATTTACTTATGTTTTTATTCTATGTAGTAAATGAATTCCTCAAAACTATGAAAAGGAACATAAAACAAAAAACGTTGTCTACTAACGTTTCCTACTAGGAAATCAAATACTGTTTGACCCATCATTATTTTGTGATTTTCTTGTTGTTAACTTTCTTCTAATCATGTTGTCTAACACTCTCCCTTAGAACGTGACCCTTTGTTTTTCCTCCATGTCCATGTTTTTCTACATGGGATCCTATTATGGGTTAACTCAGGTGACCTTTTTTACTTCCCTTTCTATCTTATAAAGTAATAGTTTTACTGACTCCTTTTCCGATGTGGTACCTTCAATGAAATTTCAAAACCCAGTTTTAAAAATTTCGAGGACGCAATTTCTTAAGGGGGGAAGATTGTAACGACCCGAAATTTTGAATAAATCTTGTTTTTTAATTTTGTGTGTTATTTTTTTTATACTCAACAAAACTGTTTCATTGGATACCATGAGTAAAATTAAAATGAGACTGTTTGGTTTTGATTGTTATATGACCATTGGTCAATATGACCGCTGGAAACTAAACATTTCGATATTTGTCTCTAAATACAAGTGATCTTGGTTAATTAATATAGAAAGAATATTTGATGGCCTCACCCAGTAGTCTTGGACCGATTGAAGCCCATATAACAGAACTTGGGAAAGTGGGAGCACCACTGGGCTTTGCTCTAGACCAAACCCAAGCCGAACTTCATCGTGTGAAGCTATAACGGAATCTCTTTCGCTAGAAGTTCAAACTGATAGAAATTACTACTCATACGATGTTGGTCGAGCCTCCCTCGTATTCTCTCACCTTAGAACACAATACACTTAGGTCCTATGCTGGTGTGATAAGGGGCTATGTAAGGAGATCGTAACTGCCTTGTGTAATCCTTTGTTTTAAATAAAAAAATTTATTTCTTCTTATGATGAAGTTTATAAATTTTCAAATGTTCGGATAAATATAGTATACATATTTTTGGTGAATGTTAGAGAAAGGATATTTTAAAAAAAATGTTTTTTTAAACCTTAAATAATTAAAAATGTGTAATGATTTTAAAAAAAATGATCTTCTACAATTATGTTCATTACGAAATTTAGAGTCTAATAAGATTAACTTAATTTTTGATGAATAGTAAATTATGAATAGTGATTTTATGCTTATGATTAGTAATGTGTCCAAATGGATCAGTAATCTCACTTAAATAAAGCATTAATATAATCTAGGCACCTTGATTAAGTAATGTGATTCAATAAAATGGTTAAATAACGATTTCATAAATTATTAGTCAAGTATTAGTTTTTTAGGTGAATAGTGTTTTTTAATTAAAAATTTAATTAAAAATATTTAGAAAATTATTTTTAAAAAATGGATTTCATTTTTGAACTCAGAGCATCGATATTATGTTAAGGTAATTTTGGGGGATTTTTTTCTGAAAAAAATGAATTTTCGGTGAATAGTGTATTTATTTAAAAATTAAATTAAAAATATTTAGAAAATTATTTTTATAAAATGGAGTTCATTTTTGAAATCAGATAATCGATATTTGGTTAAGGTGAAATTTTGGGATTTTTCTGAGAAAGTTGAATTTTCGATGAATAGTGAAAATATAGTTTTTAAGTTACGGGTGTTTAATGACATCATTAAATGATGTATTAAGTATGTAATAAATATGGTCTAATTTGAATAGTATGATAAGGTATGAGGTGTCCCAAGTGGCTAATACCATGGGCAGATACCATGGTCAAGCCCATGGTTTTTCCAAAACCACTAATGAGGTGTCCCTTGGCCATTAATGC
The DNA here is from genome assembly GCA_963277665.1 of Viscum album. NCBI lineage: Eukaryota > Viridiplantae > Streptophyta > Magnoliopsida > Santalales > Viscaceae > Viscum > Viscum album. The sequence continues at coordinate 68,701,858 of OY728156.1, read as the reverse complement.
CTTCTCCCCTCACTTTCCCTATAAATACCAAGCCATCCTCTCATCCATTCGACTCCCAACTCTCCCCCAATGAATCTTTGGTATCATTATCTCCCAAGGAGTCCTTCCAAGGTTCCCCCAAGCCCTCAAGGTCCCAACCTTTGAGTTTTAAGTGTTACGTTTTAAGGTAAAGGATCCAACCTCCCTCTTTCTTTTCAAATAATATCTTTTGTGTCATCTCTTTTATGCTCCATGCACATATGTTGGAGGATGTTATTTTATATTCATACTAATGTATTTTTCATGTTAATATTATGAGAGACCCCCTCTTTCTCTCATCATTTCATTTTAATAATGTTAAAGTGGCGCCGTTATGCTGCCGAATTTTTAAGGGATTCATTCACCTTTCTCATTTTTCAAAGTTCTACTTTCATGTCAAGTATTTTAAGTTCCTTTTTATTTTGTTGGGGTATGATCTCTATAACTATCATACTGATATTTTATGTTCATATGATTATATAACCTATTTTATCTCTTCAATTCAGTATTTTGAAGTTTCATGTGGTGTCGTTAGGCTGCCGAATTTTTAAGGGATTCGTTCACCTTTCTCATTTTTCAAAGTTCTACTTTCATGTCAAGTCTTTCAAGTTCTTTTTTATTTTTTGGGGGGTATTATCTCTATATCTATCATACTCATATTTTATGTTCATATGATGAGATACCCTACTTGATCTCTTCAATTCAGTATTTTGAAGTTTTAAGTGGCGCCGTTAGGCTGCCGAATTTTTAAGGAATTCGTTCACCTTTCTCATTTTTCAAATTTCTACTTTCATGTCAAGTATTTCAAGTTCCTTTTTATTTTTTTGGTGTATGATCTCTATATCTATCATACTGATCTTTTATTTTCATATTATGAGAGACCCTATTTGATCTCTTCAATTCAGTATTTTGAAGTTTTAAGTGGCGTTGTTAGGCTGCCGAATTTTTAAGGGATTCATTCACCTTTCTCATTTTTCAAAGTTCTACTTTCATGTCAAGTCTTTCAAGTTCCTTTTTATTTTTTTGTGGTATTATCTCTATATCTATCATACTGATATTTTATGCTCATATGATGAGATACACTATTTTATCTCTTCAATTCAGTATTTTGAAGTTTTAAGTGGCACTATTAGGCTGCCGAATTTTTAAGGGATTCGTTCACATTTCTCATTTTTCAAAGTTCTACTTTCATGTCAATTCTTTCAAGTTAATTTTTATTTTTTGGGGGTATGATCTCTATATCTATCATACTTATCTTTTATGTTAATATGATGAGAGAACCTATTTGATATCTTCAATTCAGTATTTTGATGTTTTAAGTGGTGCTGTTAGGCTGCCGAATTTTTAAGGGATTCGTTCACCTTTCTCATTTTTCATAGTTCTACTTTCATGTCAAGTCTTTCAGGATCCTTTTTATTTTGTTGGGGTATGATCTCTATATCTATCATAATGATCTTTTATGTTCATATGATTAGAGAAACTATTTGATCTCTTCAATTCAGTATTTTGAAGTTTTAAGTGGTGCCGTTAGGCTGCCGAATTTTTAAGGGATTCGTTCACCTTTCTCATTTTTCAAAGTTCTACTTTCATGTCAAGTCTTTCAGGTTACTTTTTATTTTGTTGGGGTATGATATCTATATCTATCATACTGATTCTTTATTTTCATATGATGAGAGATCCTATTTGATCTCTTCAATTCAGTATTTTGATGTTTTAAGTGGCGTCGTTAGGCTGCATAATTTTTAAGGGATTCGTTCACCTTTCTCATTTTTCAAAGTTCTACTTTCATGTCAAGTCTTTCAAGTTCCTTTTTATTTTTTTAGGGGTATGATCTCTATATCTATAATACTGATCTTTTATGTTCATATGATGAGAGACCCTATTTGATCTGTTCAATTCAGTATTTTGAAGTTTTAAGTGGCGCCGTTAGGCTGCCAAATTTTTTAAGGGATTCGTTCACCTTTCTCATTTTTTAAAGTTCTAATTTCATGTCAAGTCTTTAAAGTTCCTTTTTATTATTTTGGGGTATGATATTTATATCTATAATACTGATATTTTATTTTCATATGATGAGAGACCCTATTTTATCTCATCAATTCATTTTTTGAAGTATAAGTGACACTGTTAGGCTGCCAAATTTTCATAAGAGAAATCTTATTTTTGTCTTCCTTTAATGTTCTTCATTTCATATGGTATATATTTAAAATTTCATTACCATGTTCATATATCCTTCATATTCTGTCCCTATACTGTTTTATGGGTTATTTATGAATGTTTGACCCATGTCCCCTCTCTTTTCAATGTTTTCTAAAACCCTGAAACATAGTCGTTATGCTGCATAATTTCCGTCTCAAAATGGCTCTCTCTATTGTTCTAAAGTTATTTTATTTTATTAAGTGAATACTCAAAGCTATCTATTCTATAGGGGTATTAAAATATATACCAAAATTTTCTACTTTAAATTTTTTTATTTACATACATGAGACCCACCTTCCTTTTCTGCGGGTTTTAAAGTGACACAAAGATCGTGTCTTTAAAGAAGTTTTTAAAATGTTATGATTATGAAATGAAACCCATCCCTTTTATGCTATATGGGTTGTTTATTAAATTATTTATGATGATATATGTTTCTCACATGATAATAAAGACATTTCAATGGTTCACCCTGATAGCGCTCCAATGCATTGGGTAAAGACTTAATCTCTAGAGATGACTATTTTTAATGACGCCTTGGTGAATAACCTTGGTAATTTTTAATGACACCTTGGGGATGGACCTTGGTGAAACAGAGATGATTTTCAATATTAAATGTTGTAGCCACATCTTAAAGTTATGAAAAACTTTATTTTTATTATGATATGCCTCATGATTTCTTTCTCATGCATTAGTGTTCTTTTTCATGACATTGTTGATATATCTCAAGTTCACATGTAAATGTTTCCCCTTGTTTCCCTTAATGGGCCTTCTGCTCACCCTTTCTTTTAATGTATGTCCCCAGGTTATGAGATGCAGTAATGAACCTAGTATGAACATAAGAAGAAGCCTTTCAAGTGTTTAAGAAGAATTTTTTATGTTTTCATTTTTTAAGTTCCTGGTTTCCAAGACACTAAACCTTAAAGATCCTCGGTTTTGTAAAATGTAATGAAATTTTATGTGATAAAAAGGCAGGATTCTATATGAACAATCCCCTAGCACCCCTGATACCTCCATAAACACAAATTTAATTCACATTAGACCATATTTGAAAAATTAAAAATTAAATTAAAATAATTTTTACATTATACAAAAACCCATGTTCTTACATTAATTCTTATAAAACCCAATAAATTGATATTGAGTAGTCATGGGTGAGTGGAGGAAGCTTAAAATAAAAATTAAATAGAGGTAGAAGCTATTTTTAGACTGGATTCTAGCCATATTATTCTCATCAATGGTGTGAATAATATATTTCCCTATCCAATATATTTTGGAAATAAATACTTACATGGGAATTCATTTTTTTCTCTTAGTCATCAGGAAAGATCACCTAAAAAACATTTCTCTAATAATTAATTACTAATCACTATTTTCATAAAAATGTTAGTCCCAATATATAATAGGTATCAATATATACCTACCACGATCGTTTACTTTGTTTTGGTTCTAATTGATTATAATTTTGGTATGATTGAAACATAATTAAATAACACAAGGATCATTAACGGTATCAAAGGATCCAATAGAATAAATATATATGCCTTTAGAACATATGTATCCATTTATATGGTATCCATGGAGACTGAATTTTCTCTATTTTCCCCTCATTTTCCTAACCTTGAAATAATTTAGACTTGTATGTATTTTTTTTGGCACTATAGAGGCCAATAAATCCTCTACCTTCCTTAACATTTTTTAGCAAGATCTTGATGATTCACTGCCCACATTAAAGAAGGAATCTTGATAATATTTATAAATCTCAAATATGTGAATCTAAAAACCATATAAGATCCATTACCGATTACAATTATCATAGACATGTCCCTAGATGAACAAAAATAATATAGCATTTTCTCAAAATATCATTGTAATGTTTTTTCTTTGAACTACATTTGGATCAATGGGAAATCCTATATTGTAGTTCACTATATAAGCCTTATAACCAATCATAATGGTTATAAATAATATTCATTTAGTATAAATTTATCACATGGTTCTATATTAATGGGTTAAGTATACAAATTAACAAAGTCTCAAATTATTCTATAGGAAGAAGGTCCCGATTCGATAGCCATAATTATCCCCATGACAAAGAAATGTATAAAGATTAGAGTATATATAAAACTTTAGGATCTCAATCATCATAAATAAAGAGATAATTTTCATATCCCAATCAAAAAAATTAATATATGAATTGTCTTTATTTAAATCAATCATCTTCATAAATATGACTTTTGGATATAACTAAATTATAATTGTCCCAAAGATGGAGAATTTATATCCATTAAGGAAGGCCAAAGAATACGTTTCAACTAACTTACATCCTTTAGTAAAATGAATGTTAGATACACCTGATAGTAGGATATACACAATATTTTTTTTAAATTTTTGTATCTATGGTTTTCATATGTCTAGGTGACTGTGTAATGAAATTAATCCAATGTTATGACTATTTTAATAAGCTAAAGGTTGTGATATACATTCTACAACAAACCATCCTAAAGAAAATCCATTATAATTCACACTAAGAGTCACTTATAGGACATTACTCTAATTTATGATGTGTTATCATGGTATTGAGGTTTTATATTAATATACTGAAGAGATCATCAATTTGAAACCTCCTTAGAACTCCCATGAGTTAAGATGAATTCTACAATTCTTTAACAATACCATATATTTAATTATTAAATGTGCTAGAAATTATATACAATTTGTTAAACTATTAATGAAAAGGGTGTCCGACCAGTGGGATGAGGATTGAAAAAGTAAAGTTGATAATATCTAGAGGATCCTTTAATACCATTCTATTTTGATTACTACCATGGAAGAAAAGTTATTCATTACTTATATAGCTACTCTGGAGTGGTCTATTAGTGCTCTCCACATTAAGAAAAATTATGAAGTAAGGAAAGTATTCTATAATACCTCTATTTAATGATGATTTAATATGATAATATATAAAAAATAATTTTTAGTAATTTTCATGTCTCTATATTTAATGTTTAAATGTTATTCCATTGTTTATAGTACAAAATAAAGGTAATATCGAATGTATAAGATGGTTCCTTTGATGGATTTGAGGACCTAGGCACTCATGGTGGTGGTCGTACCATCCATACTTACATTAGGGGAATTATATTCTTTATTATTCATGTTTTTATAGTCATAATGACCTTCAGTGGAAATTGTATCAAATAAATATTTTTCTCTAATTGTTACTAGAAACTTTGATAATTATTTGGCTGTGAAAATATTTGTTTTGGATGTCAAGGGAGATTCAACAGACGTTTATTTATCACTATTATCAAAATTTGGAAAGCTGATACATTTTTTGTGGCCATAAAACCTCATAAATAGATATTGGGGTATATTTCATCTAGAAATGGACATCCATATTAAATCAAACAACTTTTTGATTCATATTTTTATATAGGATAATTGATTAAATAATTTATTTAGGGATTTATGGTTGTTAACTTCCTTTTATATTTAATCTATTTAGATGGAAATTTGTTTTTATATAGAATAATTCCCTTCATTGGTTTTGTTTAGATAAATTTACTTTTTATTCCCCATATTTTTTTATAAATATTCATCCTTCCATCATTTAGGGAATCTAAGTTGTTAGTTTTGGTGTTCTGTTATTGGAATAAAATGTATTTAAAATATATTTTTTTCTTTCACTTTTCTGACCATGTTCTAGAGAACCCTTCCATGGTGTTCATTTTCAATTAGATATTGATAGAGTATATGTATGATGGCATGCCTGCAGTATCTTAGGTAAGAATTTATTTCATTAATTATTTAATCTCTAGATTGTATATGTAAGATAAAGTGAAAATGGAATATTTAGAATGTTTTCACCATTTCAGTGTCTAGGTGAATGATCTTAGTGACTGAAAATTTAAACCATGTAGAGGGGGGAGATCTAGGGCACTGGCTACCTGTTGGTGAACCTAGAATCCTCTAAGTCATATAATTAGTACATGAATTTTTTGAGAAAATTTATAATTTAGTATTTTTATATTCCCCTGTTATATATATCACCACATTTATTTTAAATGAATAAGAGAACTCATACATGGGTGCTTCAATAAGATTCTTACAATCCAATATAATTCATTGGGGTTTAACCACTACTAAATTTATTCTTAAGGTAAATCCCTTATTCCTCCTCAAATTCTTCCACCATTCTTTTCCCTCTTCCCTCCTTCTTATATGTTATTTTATTTTATTTTATCTAGTAGGCCATGATGGATATAACCAACAAAGGTTGGCCTAATATTGATATTTTTGGTATGTATAATTGTTAAAGTATATCTACCATCCCAATAACTTATTGTAAATAGAAGGACCATTGGTTTTGTTGTTTTAAGTATATTTTAGAGTGTTAAATACTTTTATTTATGAGAAATTTGGTGGTTAAGAGTTTTATAAATGATTTATTGGTAAATTGGTACATTATGTGATGTTTATGATATATTATTAAATTAATTTAATGTGTTTTATGATCTCTAACTTGAACTAATGATATTATTTAGGGTTTGAAGTAGTTATGATTTCAAAATTAATTTTAACTTTTATTAGGTGTTTAGTAATTTGATTCTAAACCCGTTTTAGACCAAGTGGTTTAATTAAACTATTTTAATGTATATTAATTTTAAATGATAGTGATTAATCATTTTATTATTATTTAAAAAATGAAATGTTTTGTGTTTTAGTATAATTCTTCTTATTTTTTTGGAATAGACTTTTATACATAATACCATTGTTAGTTTTGGAAGTAAAAGTGGAATCATTCATGTCAGTCATAGTTCTTAGATTTTGTGAAGGGGGACATGGTATATAGGGTATTTTGGTTATGATGTGAGAATTTTTTGAATATAGTGGTTTACAAGAGAATCTCAGATTCTATATTAAAAATTAATGATGAATTATAACTTATCTATAATTTTACTCTTTATAGTGGTCCCTAATTATCATGTCACTATTTTAATATTTTTCCCAATGAGGCCATGGGATATTCTAGGGACTGAGCCTATTAGGATTATATTAGGTTGAATGTAATCTATAAGAAAGGTTTTAGATAGTACTGAAGATACATGAGGTCATCATCCTAAGATTATTAAATTCAATTTGTGTCATTACTTAAACCTTTCCATCCATTTTATGTTTATTTTATTTTTGGATTACATTATACTTGCCACTTCATTTTATGTTTTTTTATATTCATCCTAGTTTATGTTATGATTTACTTTATTCCATATCATATACGATTTATTATAAGATCATGTATACTTCTTTTATATGTAATTCATTTTCCAAATGAATGTTGTTTATAAAAGGTAAAGATATATGTTTTTTTCCTTTAAAAAAATGGCAAAACCCTATTTTCTATATATAGTTAAGACTAGAATTTGATGTATGAATTATAAAATGAGATTCATTGATTCATTATGGTATCTTATTGGGTGAGTTATAACACCATATATATACAAGTTAATTTTTATGTAGACCTTGTTATGTTATTTATAGGTAATGGAATGGTTGTTACAATATTCAGTGGTCTTCCTTAATACCTTTATCACGTTTTAGTGGAATGATTATTGGGTGATGAGAATAGGTCATAGAAGTTAGTCCATGTGTCCATTTTTTATGTGTTGGTTATATTTTCATGTATATATATATATATCTGTATCATTATCCTACAACTTCATTTGATATCTATCATATTTTATATTTCATGTATATCTTTACTTTTTTATGGGGCTTGTTGGAGGTCTTTTTGTGTTTTATTTATTTTCCTGGTTTGGATTGATTTTACTTATATAATTACTTTCTCACTTTGCATAATTACCTAATGTATGAGTAACTCATTCTAGATTCATAGTTGGAGTAGGTTTTATTGATTATTTGTTTAAAAGTGTGAAATAATTATAGATAAGTATTTTTTATTCCTTTAGTTCTTATTTTCATCCTTTAGTGACATTGTATATGAAACGGGCCTTATAAAGAGCTAACCTAAGTGACATAGTGAGTTGAACGAGGTTTTTTTTATAAAATGGTATTATTTACTTATTTCTATTTGGGGAGCAATATTTTTTATGAGATATGATCATTATAACTCCAAAGTTATAGGTAGGAATGTGTCTGATTAACTATTCCACATGTTTAAGCATGAGTTACCATGGGAAGATGGAATATGTGTTTGGATATGAGTTTTTTTCCATTTCTTTTTAGGTGAAATTTTATTCAGGTTGGTATTATTATATTTTTATTAGGGATAAATTATTTTTTAGAAAAAGTTTATGTTTTCATATTTATAGGTGCAAAAAAATTAATGTGGAATAACCACTGGGAGTTGATCAAAAATATTTTATTAAGATTATGTAAAATTCTCTATAGAGTCCAATTAGAGTTTCATATTAAAACACATGGTCATTAATATGTTCATGGTGAAACATAAAAATGTAGAATACCAATTATTTTGGATTTTTTGATTTAGTATAACTTTAAATGACTCATATTATTTGTTATTATTTATTAAATATGAATTGAAGAAAATATAAATAATATTTTACCATGTTTAGTTTAGTAGAAATTTTTTGTACATGAACATTATCTTGGAATGATGTGTTGATCTTGTTTTTGTCTTTATATATAATTACTCTCAAAAAGAAATTGATAAATCATATGGAGGAAGAGACAGATAATTTTCCACAAGGAAACCTCCCATCAACATAAATTTGGTTGAGTCTATTGTCAAGAAAATTCTATTTCTCAGTATAGAGGGTGAGATACCCCAATATCTAGTGGTGGTTTATTTTCCTGAATTCACTAAACTAAAATCACACTACTTTAATTGAAATAGAGGGTCTTAAGATCAAGATGAATTGACTATAAAATAAAATATTTATTTTTATTTAGAGAAATTTAACATTTAAGATGAAATATTCAATATATATATATTAGAGGCGTTTATATTTAAATAGTGGGATGTAGTAATATTGACTATGAAGAATAAATGTATTATAGAGATTTATTATAGGATATGTTCAAATATAAAATTTATATAGAGATATTAAATATGTATAAGACTATATTTTTCAAAACCATATAGAAATGGAATAGATCTATGATGAAATATTCTACTTGGTTTTGGGATTTGGAACAAATTACTCTTGAATTAAACATAAATGATATTCTTAGAGCACATCACATAAAATTGTGTTTGAGGTCTGATATTGGTAGACATATTTTTATTTTATGCTTTAAAAACATAAAAGTGGTTGATAAGGGGAAAATTGTTGAGATTGGTATGAAATGTGAAATTAGTAAGGGTGGTGGTGCCATTTCTATAGGAGGAAATCAAAGTTCCTTATCTGATCAAAAAAGAAATAATATAGAATCTATGTGGGTAAAAATGGAAGTTTTCAACTCCCCACTAACACAAATTTTCCTAACTCATTGAGGTAAATACCTCTTATATACATTTAGTGTGGATGGTTTATACACTCCATGAATAATTATTAAGAGGATCCAAAAACATACCATTAAGGCTGTTGGTTGGGTCATCTACAATACCTTTTTTATTGTCCTCTTTATATTATCATGTTTGTTTGATTTTTTATATCAGGTTCTCCAAGATATATATTAATATAAAAACTATAGTGACCACTCATTCATGGAGATGGGAAGATCATAGTCAAATGAAAGGAGAACCTGATCCCAATAAGAATCCTCAATGTGGTGTTGAATTGGGGTATTATATATTATAGATTATTTAAAAGTAGAATAATTTTATAGGCAAATGAATTTTATAGGTACTATACTTTTTACTTCTTCAATTATCTTATATTTTTTTAATACATGTTATTTTTATTCCATTATAAATTCTTTTAAAATTGATTCATTTTTCTTGGAATCATAACTAATGCCTCATGAAAAATATTTCATCACTCCTTTGGGAAATAATTTAGTACAGGATTCAAGTGACATTCATGTCATATGATAATTATTGACCATGAAATCATATGTTATTTTTTTCATTCATTCTTCACAAATAGGTTTTTATCATATCATTCACATAAATTAAATAGTTATTTTAAAAATTAAAGATTGATTTTGGTTATAAGAAGGTCATATTTATTTTTTTTCTAATTGAAACAATCATGATGTGGCCTATAGTTTTACACCTTTTCAAATTAAATTTTTTTAAATAATTATTAATTTATTATAAATGTAAGATATATTGAGAAAAAAATTACTTTTTTTATAATTTTTTATTACAATTTTTATTCTTCATAAACTTGCCTTTAAATTAGTGAATTTTTCTTAAGTTAATTTTTATAAATTTTAAGAAGAAAATGGTTTTTTAAGATCTCAGTGAATTATTTTTAATTAATTTTTTCATATATGTGAATGATTTCAATTGTGTTTATCATTTTTTTGATTGGTGGAACTATTTTCATTGGAAATTTGAATTTTTAATGGAATAATAGATTTATTTTAAATTTATGAAAAAATGTGTGTTCTATCATTGAATTATTTTTATTGAGAATGAATTAGAAAATTTTGGATACATGAATTCAAGGAAATTCCACAACTTAACTATTTTTATTTATTTGTAGAATTATTTTTTAAATTGAATGAGTTGGTATGTATATTTTTTTAGAAATCATGTTCTATCATGTCACTAATATAAGATTATTTTATTTTTGTAGGATATGTAATGAAAAATATTATAAAATATTCTAGTGAACATGCCTGAAAAAGTATTGTACTAACCACATAAAGGGAGAAGAAGCAATATAGTGATCATAGAACCTACAGTTATACATTAATATACTTACTGTGTAATTAAATGGAAATGAAAATTCCTATATATTACACATTTCATCTTACATCGTGATAGAAAATATAATTCACTTCTATCCGATTGTGAAGTTGTACCACCATCGATATTATAGTAAGTATATTGATAATGTAAAACTCTATACCTGAAGTACCTACATCATCCTAATTACCACACCAGAAAACTACACATACATCTTCAACCATGTCGAAGAAACCAAACACACATGTATCTTATGAATTTTCACCTATTCCTACCATTATATTTTCTCATGGTAGCCTCACCTTATCGTGCCCTGTAACCATTAACCTACCATAGTTCCTCTTTTTTGACCAAATCTTACAATGAACATCAAAAGGTTAATCTAATACCCACATATTTGATGAAGCTGAACCTTCCAATCAATTGAATATAACTGAAATTGATGTTATCTATCCTTATATCCTGAATAAGAACAAGTTTCAATAGAACCCAAACCAATTATATGTATTTCTAGAGTATGAGAATCCCCCACTAAAGTCACACCACCATGATCAAATTAATGCTGATAGGATCCTCCATAATAAGTCAACCGCCCAAGATCCACCTTTGAGGAATCCACATTTTTATGGTAAAATAAAAAAAAACTAGGTTTCCTTTAAGGTGACATAATCTTTTCATCACCACTTTCATTAGAAATATAAGACACCTAGAATGCCACCTGAATAAGAAAAACTAATGATTGTATTGTGGGAGATCTGATGAAAAACTAGTGACACTAATCATGAACCTAATCACAGATCTGTGAAGTCATATCCAAAAATCATTATCGTACCACTGATCCCACTATGGGGATCTAATAGAGCCACACCAAACTCCTTTTACAAAGAAACCCACCACAGATTAGAACATACAGTGCCTCACTAAATTCTGAATCGAGACTTATTGGGATGAATCCTTACAGGCTATATTTTTTATGGAATAATTACCACTAGATAAGAGAATAAAAATATAAGAAATAAGGAAAAAAAGATAAATTAATAAGAAATGAGAGAAAGAAAATATATTGCATATAATAAAAAAATTATATATATATATATGAAAGTATGTAATCATAATAATTAAATTCTGTAATATATTACAAAATGATCGGACATCAACTAGTGATGTATGAGCTCCGAAAATAGTTTTTAGACACACAAGTCCAATTTTTGGCTCTACAGGGGACCTGTAAGCATACCAATCAAAGCCCAGTCCTAAAACTCCAAAGGTGGAATTTGGTTTTCCAATTTAAATAATCTCTCATGCCTCTTCTTCTTAACTCTAGAAATATCAATTGTGTCGATGATCATAAGAATTTGAGATTTGGGAAACCAAATTTAGAGATCATAGACATTGTTCATTAAATGTGGATAGAAATCTAGATTTGGAACTTGATAGATACATGGAACATAGCTTTAAGAAGTCTTGCATTCTATTAGATTGTATTGTGCTCATATAACTGGAAAATAAGAAAATACCTGGTGAATATGAAACGTGGAAGAAATAGAGATCATTTGTGAGAGAATACCATGATATTGTGGTATGGATTTTTGTTAATGATGAATATTTAGAGAAGAAGAATAATATATAAATGAGTCACATGGACACACAATAGGGATTCACATAGGTAGATAGAAGATACATTAAATCAGAATCTTCTAGAGATCTTTGAGATGGGTAGAATTGGAGCACGAGTAGCATGATAGAGAAGAATATAACTCTTTTATGGATTATTTATTTTAAAAAAAATTCATGGATATATCTTCAGTAACATCATTGAATATGTTAAATCCCTTAATAATTATTGGATAAAAATTATTATATGAATAAGTTGAGCTAGTTAATTAATTTTAATTCACTCATTCCTTAATCTAACTGGATGTTTCTCTCAATATCTATTTTTATATTAATTTTATTTTAAAAAATCCAGTATAAGTGAAAATAGGTCATGATCAAACATAATTCAAAAATATCCTTGAATTGAAGTTTTTTATTCAAATTTAATCATGATCAACTTAAATATAAACACTGAGATAATTTGATAATCTAAACTTAGTGAAAACTAATTTTTCTCTCACTCAATGATCTAGTGACTTATAAAGTTGAAAATATATTCAAGCCATTTTGTTATTAGTTGACCAGATAAAAAAATCTAGTTATCCTCTTTCAATCAGTCCAATAATGTTTAATTCAATTTCATTAATGTAGTAAATTCACTATAAAATCCATCTGGTTGATTTCTCCTAATTGATTAACTAATATCTCTCCCAAAATTTGTATCATTCGTCATTTTTGTTTACTTATGTCTCTCCTGTTTCATTCCTCCACTCACACCAACACTCTTAATTACACAAAAATATTCAATCTCCTCACTGTTTCATCGAAATTACAATTTTAATTTCTCTTGTTTTTTATATTTCATTTTTTTAATCATGTTTTTCAACTTGTTCACACACATAAATTTCACAATGCGAGTCCTTCCCATCAGATTGAACTCTCCTCACAATTAGACTTGGTTTAAGTAGTGTTAAAAATAATTTATTTTCATGACTCCAATGATCCCATCTAAAATTTCATCACCATTTCCTTGGAAGTATTACGTGACCAAGGATAAAAAAAATATAAATAAAAAACAGAACAAAAAAATAAAAACACACAAAATAAAATAAAATGGAACACACAAAAACAATCAAATAAATTCTTCTTGAAAAATAATAAAATGATGAACCTATTATGTGTATGAAAACTAGGCCTAAAACTTATACCAGAGACTTACATACCTAAAAATTAGATAATCCATTGGTTTTTGAATGAGACCAAATAGAAAATTAAAATGGATGATAAAAGAGAGGCTGAGAACTAGAACAATCAACAACATATAAATGATAATCCACCAAGAAATGAGATAATTTGGAGGTATGGCTTATTATAATTATTTTTTCATGTTATATCTAGTTTTCCATAACTTATTAGGGTCTCAACAATGTCAAGTAATAATTAAATAAAAAATCCACATTTTCCCAGTTGTCTCCCCTCAATAGAATTCCCAGTAAAGACTTTCTTGTCTTAATTAGGGTATTCTACTATAGTGTTTAGTAGTTACCACTAAGGGTCGTGACTGAGGAAGAGCATAAAGTTATTTTTTTCCATTTATTTTTCATGTTAAATTCAAACAATTTGTTTCAAAAACTAGACGATGAAATATTTGATAATTTTGATAATTTTTAAAATTATTTCCCTATGATTTTTGTCCTTGGAAAAGGAGGTCTAGAATAAGAACCAAAATCACTAATTTGTTTAAATATGAGGGAGAACTATTCTATGATGCATAGATTAAATTTAGGGGATTAGTAAAATAATGTATAAACCAATAATTCCCTCCAAAATTGATAATGGGAAACTTTTAAAATATATTTACCCCATACCATCAATCCTTGATAGACCAATATACTGGTAGGGATATTGATGATAGAAATGATGATGAACTGAAACAAATTTTTAACACATTATAAAAAACCTGACAAAAAAATTATCTTGGAAAAGAAGAATTATAAGGTATAAACCAATCTAATTCCATAAGTTGAGGCATAAGTTGATGGAGTTTTCAATGAAAATACACAAAATACTCTTGGTGTGTAATTCCACTTCTATGGATTGATTGGGATATACAATCTTGATGTCCCAAATTTAAAATTCCTACCCAAGCTAGGGAAAATGTCAAATTTACTCATATGGTCCCAAGATAAAGCCTAATGAATACCCATTTTCAGTCACTGATATATAGGGGTATAAAAACCAACCAAATCTCTCTTCGAGAGAGTATGAAGTTCTTTTACATGCTACTCCTCCTTCTTTTCAGCAACCACTTGTGTAGTAGTTCCAGTCCCAACCAAATATTTAATCCTATATTACCCAAGAGGATTTAGGTGGTATGTTCTAATAACTAATAAGTTGGTCTGGTGAAAAGGCCAAAATTATTTTGATAAGGTTTAAATGGTTGCATGGATTGTTAATGTAGAAATATAAATTGGAATGTTAGATTGAAATAATGGTGGTAGAGGTAAGGGTAAAATTACAATACCCACTGAAGTGAAACTTATATAGAATTTCTTATATATTTTAGCTATATGTTCTCTAAAAACACAAAAATAATCTAGGAATGTACTCCAAACATCTCAAAAAAACTTGATGTATATGGAATTTTAATTATGGAAAACTATGAATTTGGATATTAGGACATAATCACTAAAAAAATCTAAATACTAATGTTCCCAATGGAAGATTCTATGAAAATGGATTGAAAATAATTAAAATAAACAAAATAAAAATACAGTAGGGGAAGTTTATGGTATGTAAATTTTTTGAGAAAAATTGATCAATGAATTCATTTTTTATAGAGAATAAATAGTGAGAATTTTCATTCTAAAATATTAAATTTTTTTAATTTTGTAAACAAACAGAATATTGAAATTCCTATTCTTGAAGACTTATTTTAAATTCCATCTTATCTAAAATCACTCAAAAAAATATATTCAAACAATAAAATCATGGAGTATTTTCCACTTATCATATCATTGAGGACTGTAATGTTGTGTCTTAAAATAAGAAACCTCCCAAACTGCAAGTCCTAGAGAGATTTTTCATTCCCTATACTGTTGGTGATAGAGGTTTATAGTTCGATTTTCTATGATATTTCATACTTATCATCAATTTAATTCCACTATATTTGATTCATCACATTATATTAGAAGTTCCCCAACCCACCACAATTGTATTAAAACTTATTGATCAATCAATTAATCACCCAATTCATTGGGTAGATGAATTTATAGTGGTAGTTGGATGGATACTTTTTCCAATTGATTTTTTAGTACTGGATATGGAGTGTGATAAAGAGGTACTTATCATTACTTGTTGGCCCTTTTCTAGAAACATGGGTTGGGGGTGTTAAAAATTTCTCAATGGGAAAATTAATTTTAACATGGGTCAATAAAAGGAGGAATTAATTATTTTGAAAACAAATTTAATTAATAAAACCATGAATAAATATATCATATAGTTGATATTTTAAGAGACGAATAATATATCTATGAGGAGGATGAGAAAATTTTTCAGGATTTCGGATGAAAGAAATGGTTCACCTAAATTCTCTATTGAAACCTGCATTGGAATTAGTTCTAGTAAGGAGAAGGAGTCTTTTAATGATTCCAAGGGGTAATTAATGGAACACCAAGATGATTTTTCCTTATAACACATATCAACCCTTAAAAAATATTCTATATGTGAGGAACACTTATATGGAAATAATAGTGTTGATGATGAATCTTTTTTCACTACTTTAATTAAGAGGAAACATGAGGATCCTAGACCTACCATGCCAAAGTATGCCCACTAAAGCTATGAACCACCCAATATATATCTCAATACCCAAAAAGTTCATTAAAGGAAATAATTTTTTTGGTGCTTCCTCTACATTACTGGCCAATATCTCATCCAAAATAGAGGAAATTAAACTTGGAAAACTTGTGAGTGTATTAAGGATGTAAAAGTCCTCTATTATCTTGTGAATTTTGGACATAATGTTATAAGTCTATCATTCTGTATGCATAAATTACCCATAAAACCTATGTTAACCAATAGTGGTATCATAGCAAAGGATTAATTCAAACAAGAAAGAAGTATTCTGAGAGGAATTTATTAAGCTTCTTGATACTAAAATAAATTTTTTCCATTTTAGATGGCCCTTGGTAATGTCATTTTGAGGTATTCTATATGAAGATTGTAGTGACTATGATAACTAATTAAAAGAACAAGAAAATTAAAAATATAATCATGAATAAAGGGAGGGTCTATATAGACTATGGAAAACTCAATGATTCAATGATGACGGATAAATTTACCATTCCATTTTTGGACCAAATTCTAGAGGGGTAGTTTGGAAATTATTTTTTTATTCTTTATTAACGGATATTCTAGTTATAACTAGATTACTATTTCTCCTGGTAATCATGAGAATTCCACCTTCACTTATCCATTTGGGACATTTTCCTACTAGTGAAATATATATGGTTTGTGTGGTGATATAGACACTTTTCAGATATTTATGATGGAAATTTTTTTAGATGTGATTAAAAGGATTATTTAATTCCTCATGGATGGAATTTCAGTTATAGTAAGTGACTTTTAAAAATTTATTGAAAATAAAGAAACTATTTTGGAAGGATTTTAAGAAAAAAAACTTACTATCGATTGTAAAAAGTGGTATTTCATTGATACTGATGGAATTGTGTTTGTTTAAGTGGTTTATAATAATATACTATAGGTTGATAAATAAAAAATTTAGTTAATCTAGAATATTAAACCTCCTAAGAATGTGAAGGGGATTAAATTTTTTTTATGGAATGCAGGATCTTACAAGAGGTTCATTAATGATTTTTGAAAGATCACTAGGGATGTGTACTCTTTTCTTGATTAGGAAACACCTATTGTTTTCATTGAGAAATGATTAGAGTCCATTAACTTTCAAAAGTATAAACTTTATACATCACTAATGATCACATCCCCAAATATGTAGTTCCCTTTTAAAGTGATGTGTGAGGCTAGAGATCTAGTTACAGGTGTTGTTTTAAGGATGAGGAATGATAAGTGGTTGTATGCCATATATTATTCTAGAAAGATACTCAATGATTCTAAGAAGAATTATTCCTCTACTAAAAAGGATTTGGACGATGATATGTTTTCTCTTGAAAAAATTATACAATACTTAATTGGGTTCATAGAGATAAGTTTCACTGAGAATTCGACCCTCATATTACTACTAGATAAGAAGTACTAAAAGTAAAGGCTCAAGAAGTGGAATATTCAATTTTTGGAGTATGATATGGAAATCAAGGATAATACAGGGGGTAAAATGTGATTATAATACATTTTTATATGATTCCTAGAACCCAAGTTGAAACATGGGATATAACCACATCATTAGAAGATAAAAAATCGTTTTTTGCTTCTGCAAAGTAGTCTTATTAGTTTAAAGATCATTCTGATTTTATATATGGTGTTTTTTTCAAAAAAATAATTCATATATCCAAATAAGGTTTTTTATATCTAAGTTGAAATACTACTTTTGAGATGAAATTCTTCTTTTTAGAAGATGTGATGATGGTATTTTGAGGTGTGTGGATGAGGATGAAATGTAATTCATTTATGAGAGATTCCATTCATAAAATTGGGGTGTTCATTATAAAGTAAAAATTTATTCTTAGAATGTTTTATAGGCTAGTTTCTACTGGAAAACACTATTCAAGTATGTTAGGAGTTTAGTGATTGGTTGGGAAAAGTTCCATAATCATAGAAATGTAGGTAGAAGGCAGGATATGAGACAAAATGGAATACTTGATGTTGAGGTTTTTGATATGTTGGGATTAAATTTAATGTGTACATTCTTATCTACTTTTGGAAATAAATATATTTATGTGGATTTGGACTATGTTTCCATGTGGGTTTACATAGTGGATCAACCAAATAATCTTGCTGCTAGTGTGGTCAAATTCCTCAAAAAGAACATAATTTATAGGTTTAAAGTGCCCAGAGAGTTCAATAAAGATAATGAAACAAATTTAATTAATTATAATTTGTATAATATAATATAATTTTAGTGATTTTATAATAGAATGTTTATCACCTACCACCCACAATTTTGTGGGAAATCTGATGTTTCTATTAGAGAGCTCAAACATAATTTAGCCAAGCTAGTTTCCAACTCATGAAATGATTGGTATTGGAAGTTGGTCGAGTATATTTGGACCTATAGAATTAGTTATAATATACTGATAGTGATTTCCTCATACATGATTATATTTTTAAAGGAATCTCATAATCCCATTGAACTACATCAAAAGATTTATTTTTGTAAGTGAAGGCCCTAAACATTGACTTCATGTCTGCTGGCGAGAGGATGTATTTGTAGTAGAGAGAGATGGAGAAAATTAAGAGAGAGTCATTTGAAAATGATTCAATTTACAAAGAGAAACCAAAATACAATAACGACTGAATAAATTAGGATAATTATTTCAATTTTTGTTAAAGATTCCTTTTATTCAATTATGGGATGAAACTTTTCCATGTAAAACTGAAAAACAAGTGGTTAGTACCCTTAACTATTTTGATGGTTCTTATTAATGGGGATATAGATCAATTCAGAGAGGAATGTTTTCCTTTTTTTGAATGTAAAGGGAATAAAAGACTTATTAAAATGTAGTCCCAAGGTATTGGATACCAACTCATTACTTGAGAGCTAATCGTGTCTCAAGTCTAACAGTGGACTATAAATTTAGGGTTTCATCAAAACTAACTGATGGTTCTTATTCTATTTTCTTTTCATTTAACTTTTTAAGAAAATTTTGAAATTTTTTTGATTATCCAAAAATTTATCAAATGGAATCTAACTCTAATTGATCTACTTAGTATTTCTATGTACAAAATTTCAATAGTTTTTCAAGGCCAAAGGAAGAACTACACTGTATCGTCTAGATAAAACCTCTTTAACTCAATCTGTTGTTTAATATTATCTCAGTATATAAATTATTAATTCTTATTTATACATTATTATCCTCATGGAAATTTATAGGACCTATAAGAGGAATTAAATAAGGGATACATAGGTGGAACCTTTTAATAAGATTAAAGGATCAAATATCCAACATTTATGAAAGTGTTGTTTTTTCCTTTTCCATTTCAAAAATATTCTTACCAATTTCGGCATCCTAATCCGAAAAATGTTTGGGGAAGTACCCATTTAGATATTTTGATAATTTTGAAACTAAATTCTTTCTTGGGTGTTATCATATAATATTATAGAGAGTTGAAAATGTCACCGAGCCACATTGTGTATCCTTTTTATACCTATTAGAATCACATTGCTTCAAATAATATTGTACAAAATTATTTATAATTATACTCTTTTAATTTAATTTAAATTAACTTTCTATGAATAATAATTAAAACCATAAAAATTTTAAAAAAAAAATTTCGTGTTGTAAATAGATTTTGGGACCTCCATGTTACCCCCTTCACAAAATTTTTTCTACTAAATTTAAAATGTTTTTTGAATGAAATTATCTCCCACCCTAGAATTAAAGATTGAGGAAAATGAGGAGTTTTATTTGTAGGGGAAGGGTATTTCTCAATTCTTGGATACTCTTTAAATTATGAGAAAATTAAAATCCCCTAGAATATATCTTATAAAAAATCATAGATCTTTTCATTTTTTTACATACTAAGGGTCATAGGTTCAAATTTACACATTAATTTTGCAGGCATAGTGTATAATAACATGTTGGTTGTTGAGTTTTTAATTTATTCTGAAATTATATAGGGAGTATGATTTTTTATTGGAGTTACATTCTATATTGATGGTTATTCTTTTTAGAAGCTAAGAAATAGAGTGAGATATGGTATATAATTATGGAATTATGATCATACCATGAGGCGATATTTAATTTGAACATGATCCTAGGATAAATTACATTATTAAAATTACCCACCTTAGATATCTAACAAAAAATATAATATTATAAGTCCTTCGATTCTAAAGTAAAATGAGTAATTGGGATCCCATAGTGAGCCTTTTAGATATGAACATTATCTTCATTTCTATACATATGAAAAGTCAAAAACAATATTTTTTTCACATTTATATGCATGAACCTTTGACATGTAAAAATTTAAAATAAAGGGATTTGTAAAAAACTATCTCACTCTATTTATGGTAATATAAAACCTAAATTAAGAAGGAGAAAATTTAGTTATATGAAAACCATCCATCTTGTATCAATGAGGTGAGAGAAAAAATTGAATCTATGAAGTTTTAGAACATTGGGGAAAGTAAAAATTAAAGGTTCCTTTTATTATGGTTTTATTTACCCTTAAATATTTCAAGTCATCACTCCTATAATTGAAAAATTAATTAGAATTAATGTATGGAAGGGGGTGACAACATACAGGAGTCATGTCATCTTCAATAGTGAATAAATATATGATCCATTTATTTATAGTGTGTATTTAAATTTAGATAGGTCCTTATGTAAACATTCATTGAAAATACTAATTCTACTGAGGTTTTGTTCCTATGAAAATAAATTTCTTAACATGGTATATTTTGAGATTACATTAAAAAATATCTTGTTTTCTATTTCATAAAGAGAAAAAATGTATGAAATATTTTGGGAAAAAATATTTATGTTTTGGAGAGTGTGACATAGAATGTATTTTTTCACTTATCCATATCATTTTTGGTTATATAATTGTGAATTTTTATAAATATAGTTATTTTAGGGAAATGTGTTGATATTTGATAATTTTTCATCAAAATATTTTTCTCTCAAAATATTATTATAATTCATGGTTTTGGTTTTAAAATCATGGAAATGTTCTTATGTAATTTTTTTGCAATTTTTATAGGAACAATAATTTCTTATGATCTCAGTGAATTATTTTTAATTGATTTTCATATAATAAATTTCACTTATATTTTTTTATTAATTATTGGTGGAAGTATTTTCTTTGGAAATTCATTTTTTTTAATGGAATAAGAGATTTATTTTATATTTATGAAAAAATTGTGACTCTAATCATTGAATTATATTCATTTAGATTGAATTAAATCTTTTTTGGTACATAAAATCAAATAAATTCTATGAATTGACTATATTTATTTTTTATGGTTATATTTTTTCAAATAAATGAGTTGGTTAATTTAAATGTTTTTTTGGAAGTAGTTTTATTTATCATGCCATCGATTCTGAGTAGTTTACATTTTTTTCGGATCTGCAAAGGAAAATAATTTCACATTGTTCATGTCATTATGACTGAAAAGGTACTTTACTGGCCGCATGAATGATGAACGGTTATTATAGTGATAATGCAATCTACTGTGAAACTTTAATAAACTTACCATGTAGTGAAATAGAAGTAAAAAAATCCCACATTATTCTTATTTTATCTAACCACATAGTATTAAAAATGAATCCACTACTAATAACCCTGAACCAAATTTCCATAATGAAGATCAAAGCCCACCATCACCACTTGAATTTGAAATCTAATCCACCATTTTTTTCACCTATGGATGACAGACCACTGATGCCACTCTGTGAGATCTGGTGAAGCTTTAGTGTTGCTGATCTTCATCTTGAGTGCAAATCATTGAATCAATGAACAAAAAGTGAATCTGAAAACTGATGCTGCTATGAGAATCAAACAGATCCTTACCAACCCTTATTGATGATGAAACCCCTCACCTATTTGAACCCACTACACTACCCTGATGCCTCAGCCAAGACCCAATGAGCTAACCCCCTTGTTCACTCCAACATTTATTGAAGAAGAACCACTAGATAAAGGGATAAAATAATAATGAAAAATAGTAATATATATATATAATGGAAAAAAATATTACATATAATAATATTAGTAATAATAATAATAATAATACTATTATACATAAAAAAATACATGCATATATATATTTATGTATATGTATATATTTAATAATATTATTAATATAATCTATTATATTAAAAAATGATTAGACCTAAACTGGTCAAATATGGTCCAGTAACCATTCAGGTCTTATCCCACATCCTAAAATTATAAAGGGGAAATTTAGTTTTCTAATATCAATAATACCTCATGCTTATTTAGATTGAATTATGAAACCTCAATTGATCGAAATATCTTAGGAATTGGAGATTCAGACACCCTACTTCATCAATCATGACCATTGATCATTCCATATAGAGAGAATCCTAAATTTGGACCACAGATTCTTCATGGAACAGAGTAGTACTACCACAAACACA
Source organism: Viscum album (assembly GCA_963277665.1). Lineage (NCBI taxonomy): Eukaryota > Viridiplantae > Streptophyta > Magnoliopsida > Santalales > Viscaceae > Viscum > Viscum album. The sequence goes on along the minus strand of OY728156.1, from coordinate 68,678,908 downwards.
TGATTTTATCAACAGTAAAAAGGCCTTTATCAACGTTAAAAAAGGCCTTTATCAGCATTAAAAGGCTCTTTTAATCAATCCTCTATTAAAGGGGATACCCTTTTTTAGCGTACATAAAAGCATTGATAAAGGCATAGATTTATCAGTGTTATTCAAAGCGCTGATAAAGGCTTCTTTGTTTGAGTGTGCTGTTTATATAACAGCACACCCAGCAACTAAAAAATAAAAAAAATAACTGACCAAAATAATCAAACCAGCAAAAATAACTAGAAAAAAACTCCTAAAAATAACCACTCATAGTGTATATATATATAGACACACAAAAGAACCATATACACTATGCAAATGATGAAAAAACAAGAAACAAACAGAAAAGCATGGAAAACAATGCTATATACCTTTAATTGAGATCATGAATAAAAAAAATATTAACTCAAGATATATACCAAAAAAGCACTTCTATATACATTTGGAACAATGTTTTATAAAATTACATTTTCAAATATCCAACAAACAGTTAAAAACGTTAATGTTTTCTCTTTTGGTGTCTGTGGTCCCTTCTAAAAAATGTCCTCTGATGGTAATAGTCACCAAAAAAATCATCCCAACTCAAGAAAAAGGTTCCACCTATATAAGAAAACAAATATTACATTAGTAATACTATAAAGAAATAAATTAAACATTAATATGAAGAATACATTAAAAATGTAAATTTTTTATAAAAATGAACCATTTGGAGTCATACAGGTGACACTGTGTGTCATATTAAGGTGGGGTTGATTCTTACACGGCACAAATGACAGATGGATCATTGTACTAAAGTATCAAAATAATAGGAATTCATTTCCTCGGTTTTCAGTATGTTTGTTGTGTTTTTTACTAAAATGTCATTTCAAACTGAAAACATGCAATTTGAGTCACACTAGTCACATCGTGGGTTAGTTTGACATGAGACTACTTCATACACATCAAAAAGACTTAAAATTGGTTTCCTTGATTTTAAAGTCAATCGAAGAGTATTTACTTGGTTTTCAATGAGTGACACATTTTGAGTTAAAATGTCAATTTTAAATTGATAGCAGGAACATTTAGTCAAATCGGTCACGAAGTTCATCGGATTGAGGTAGAAATGATTCCTACACATCCAAACTGAATCATGGATCATGGTCTTAAAACATCAAGACACTAAAAATGTGTTTTATCTATTTTGAGTATGGTAGTTGTGTTTTTTACTAGAATTACTGTAAATTTTAAATAACAAGATGCATTTGGAGTCATACATGTGACACCGTGAATCAGATTGAGGTGAGGTTTATTTCTACACATCAAAAATGACTGATGGATCTTTGTCCTAATGTATGAATTTTTTTAATGAATTTCCATAGTTTTTAGTATGTTTGTTCTTTTTACAAAAATATCATTTCAAATCGAAAACATACAATTTGAGTCATATAGGTCGTATCATTCGTCGGTTTGACGTGAGACTATTTTATACACATCACAATGAAATTACGAACTACTATCCCTAGTTTGGAAGGAAATCAGATTTTGTTTTTTTTTTTTGTGAGTGACATGTTTTGAGTTAAAATTTCAATTTTAAACTGATAGCAGACACTTTTAGTCATACCAGTCAAACCATTCGTCAGATTGAGGTGGGGTTGATTTCTAAACATCACAACTAACTCATGGATTGTTTTCCTAAATTATTGAAACAATACAAACACATTTTCTTGGTTTTCAGTATGTCTGTTGTGTTTTTTTACATTTATTAATTTCAATTTGAAATAACAAGACACATTTGGAGTCATACCGGTGACATCGTGCGTCAGATTGAGGTGGGGTTGATTAATACACATAAACAATGATTGCTGGATAGTTTTTCTAATGTATCAAAACCATTAGAATACATATCCTTAGTTTTCAGTATGTTAGTTGTGTCTTTTTTACTAAAATAACATTTTAAACTGAAAACATGCAATTTGGGTTATACGGGTCGCATCGTGCATCGGTTTGACATGAGAATGCCTCATACCTATCAAAAAGGACATAAGAATTTCTATCATTAATCGGGAAGGCAATCAGATCATGTTTTCTTGGTTTTTAGTGAGTGAAACGATTTTAGTTATAATGTTAATTTTAAAATCATAGAGTACACTTTTAGTCATACTGATCACACCATTCATTGAATTGAGGTGGGGTTCATTCTTGTATGTCACAAATAACTCATGTATCATTGTAAAAAAATATAAAAACAATCCGAATTTGTTTTCTCAGTTTTTAGTATAACAATTGTGTTTTTTTACATTAATTGATTTCAATTTTAAATAACAAGATACATTTGGAGTAATATCGGTGACACCGTGCATCAGATTGAGGTGGAGTTGATTCCAACACAAAAAAAATGACTGGTGGATCATAGTAATAATGTATCAAAATAGTTGGAATTTATTTCCATGGGTTTCAATATGTCACTTGTGGTTTTTTTAATAAAATTTCATTTCAAATCGAAAACATGTTATTTGAGTCATATGGGTCACATCGGGCATTGATTTGTCCTGAGACTACTTCATATATGTGACAAAGGACTTACGAATCACTTTCCTTAATTTGGAAGAAAATTGGAATTCATTTTCTTGGTTTTTAGTGAGTGACACATTTTGAGTTAAATTGCCAATTTTAAACTGACAGCGAAAACTTTTAGTCGTATCAATCATGCTATTAATAAAATTGAGGCGGGGTTGATTCCAACACATCTCAACATACTCATGGATCGTTTTACTAAAATATAAAAATAAAATAAATGAATTTTCTTGGTTTTTAGTATCTTAGTTGTGTTTTTTTACTTGAATTGATGTCAAATTTAAATAAAAAGACATATTTAGAGTCATACTGGTGACATCGTGCATCAGATTGAAGTGAAGTTGATTCCTACGCATCACAAATTACTGGTGGATCATTTTCCTAAAGTATCAAAACAATACGAATGAATTTATCCATTTTTCAGTATGTTAGGTGGGTTTTTTACTAAAATGTCATTTCAAATTGAAAATATGCAATTTGAGTCATACAGGTAGCATCATGCATCAGTTTTATGTGAGAATTCTTCATACACATCACAAAGGACTTACGAATCACTATCCAAAATTTTCAAGAAAATTAGAGCTTTTTTGCTTGGGTTTGAGTGAGTGAAATGTTTTGAGTTAAAATGTCAATTTTAAACTAAAAGTAGAAACTTTTAGTAATACTGGTCACACCATTTGTCAGATTGAGGTGTGGTTGATTTATACAAGTAAAAACAAACTCATAGATCATTGTCTTAAAATATCAGCATAATCCAAATGTGTTTTCTCCGTTTTTAGTTTGTCAGTTGTGTTTTATATTTGAATTAATGTAAATTTTAAATAACAAGAAAAATTTGGAGGCATAATGGTGACACTATACATCATACGGAGCTTCGATTAGTTCTAAAATATTAAAAATGATAGATGGATTGTTTTACTAAATTATAAAAACAATTGGAATCTATTTTCTCATTTTCAAGTATATTTATAGGGTTTTTTTTTACAAAAATGTCATTTCAAACCAAAAACATGAAATTTGAGTCATACAGGTCTCATCATGTGTCTGTCTGACATGAGAATACTTCATACATGTCACAAAGGAATTATTAATCACTTTCCTTAATTTGGAAGACAATCTGATCGCTTTTTTCTTTTTTTTCAATTAGTGACACGTTTTTAGTTAAAATTTTAATTTTAAACTGATATTAGACACTTTTAGTTATACTGGTCACACCGTTCATCAGATTGACGTTGGGTTGACTCTTACATGTCATAACTAACTCATGGATCGTTTCCCTAAAAAATAAAAACAATTTAAATGAATTTTCTTAGTTTTCAATATGTAAGTGGTGTTTTTTTACTTGAATTAATGTCAATTATAAATAACAAGACTCATTTGGAGCCATAATGGTGACACCGTGGATTGGATTGAGGTAGGGATGATTTCTATAAATCAAAAATGACTGATGGATCATTTTACTAGAGTATCAAAACTGTTGTAAAATTTTTCCTCATTTTTCAGTATGTCTGTTGTGTTTTTTTAATAAAATGTCATTTCAAACCGAAGAAATGTAATTGAGTAATATGGGTTGCATCATACATAGGTTTGATGTGGGAATACATCATACACATCACAAAGGAATTACTAATATTTGCCCATAATTTGGAAGATAGTCGGAGTGCATTTAATTGGTTTTTTTGTGAGTGACACATTTTGAGTTAAAATGTCAAATTTAAACTGATAGCGGAAAATTTTAGTCATACTGTTCACACAGTTCATTAGATTGAGATAGGGTTGAATCCTACATGTCACAACTGACTCATGGATTCTTTTCCTAAAATATCATAACAATCCTACTACATTTTCTTGGTTTTCAATATTTTAGTTGTGTTTTTTTAATTGAATTGATGTCAATTTAAAATAACAAGACATATTTGGAGTCATACCAGGGACATCGTGAATCGAATTGAGGTGGGGTTTATTCCTACACATCAAAAATAACTGATGGATCATTTTACTAAAGTATCAAAATAGTCAGAATTCATTTCCTTGGTTTTCACTATGCCATTTCTGTTTTTTTACTAAAATGTCATTTCAAACTGAAAACATGAATTTTGAGTCATACGAGTCACATCATCCATTGTTTTGTTATGATACTGATTTATACATGTGAATAAGGTCTTATTAACCATTTCCCTCAATTTGGAATAAAATCAGAGCATGTTTGATTGGTTTTCAGTGAGTGGCACGTTTTGAGTTAAAATGTCAATTTTAAACTGATAGCAGACACTTTGAGTCATAATGGTCACACCATTCATCAAATTGAGCTGGGTTTGATTCCTACACATCCAAAATAACTTAGGGATCATTTTTATAAAATATAAAAACAACATGAAAGAATTTGTTTTGGTTTTCAGTATGTTAGTTGTGTTTTTTTACTTGAATTGAACTCAATTTTAAATAACACGACACATTGGGAGTCATACTGGTGACACTATGTATCAGATTGAGGTGAGGTTGATTCCTACATGTCACAAATGACAGATGTATCATTTTCCGAAAGTATCAAAATAATCAGAATGAATTTCCCCAGTTTTCAGTTTGTCAGTTATGTTTTTTTTTACTAAAATGTCATTTCAAACCAAAAAAATGAATTTTGAGTCATATAGGCCACATCATTAATCGGTTAGATGTAATACTACTTGATACATGTCAAAAAGTACTTAGAATCACTATCCTTGATTTGTAAGACAATCAGAGCACGTTTTCTTGGGCTTCAGTGAGTGACACGTTTTGAGTTAAAATGATAAATTTAAATTAATAGCGGACACTTTTAGTCATAACGGTCACACCGTTCATTATATTGAGGTGGGGTTGATTCCCACACATCATAAATGACTCATGGATCATTTTTCCTAAAAAATCTATTCAATCCAAATTCATTTTATCATTTTTTAGTATGTCCGTTTTTTTTTACATGAATTAATGTCAATTTTAATTAACAAGACACATTTAGAGTCATACTGGTGACATCGTGCATCGAATTGAGGTGGATTTTATTAATAAATGTCAAAAATGATTAATGGATCATTTTCCTAAAGTATCAATACAATCAGAATTCATTTACTCAGTTTTCTTTATGTTTGTTGTGCTTTTCTACTAAAATGTCATTTCAAACCTAAAACATGCAATTTGAGTCATACTGGTCACATTGTGCATCAGCATGATGTGGAACTGCTTCATAAACATCTCAGAGGACATTAAAAATGTTTTCCTTAATTTTAAAGATAATTAGAGCATGTTTTCTTGGTTTTTAGTGAGTCACATGTTTAGAGTTAAAATGTCAATTTTAAAATGACAGCTCACACTTTTAGTCATACCGGTCACACTGTTCATCAGATTGAGATGGGGTTGATTCCTAGGCATTACAACTGACTCATAGATTGTTTTACTAAAATATAAAAAAAAACTATGAATGAGTTTTATCAGTTTTCAGTATTTCAGTTGTGGTTTTTTACATTAATTGATGTCAATTTTAAATAAAAAGACACATTTGGAGTCATACCGTTGACACCATGTGTCGGATTGAGGTTCGGTTTATTCCTACACATAAAAAATGAAGGATGGGTAGTTTTTCTTAAAAAATCAAAACAATCGGAATGCATTTCCTTGGTTTTCAGTATTTTTGTTGTGTTTTTTTACTAAAATGTAATTTCAAACAGAAAACATGCAATTTGATTCATACAGGTCACATTGTGCATTAGTTTGATGTGAGACTGCTAAATACACATCACAAAAGGACTTATGAATAATTTTCCTTAATTTGAAAGACAATCAGAGTGTGTCTACTAGGTTTGTAATGAGTGGCAATTTTTGAGTTAAAATTTCAATTTTAAACTGATAGTAGGCTCTTTTAGTCATATTAGTCATACCATTCATCATATTGAGGTAGGTTTGATTCCTACAAATCAAAACTGACTCATAGATTGTTTTCCTAAAATATCTAAATAATATGAATTCATTTTCTTAGTTTTCAGTATGTCAGTTGTGTTTTTTACGTGAATTGATTTCAATTTTAAATAACAAGACACATTTGGAATCATAGCAGTTTCACTATGCATCTTATTGAGGTAGAAATGATTCATACACATCAAAAATGACTAATGGATCATTGTCCTAAAGTATCAATACAGTTGAAATTCATTTCATCGATTTTTAGTATGTCGGTTGTGTTTTTTACTTGAATTAATGTCAATTTTTAATAAAGTAGTGATACTGATGACATCGTGTGTCAGATTGAGCTGCAGTTTATTCCTACACATCAAAAATGACTCATGGATCATTGTACTAATGTATCCGAAAAAATTCTATGTACATTTTTCTGATTGAAAATCAATGCACCATTGCCTCTGAAACCTAAAAAAGAGACATGATCTATTCAATATGATTAATCTACCAAGTTTAGAAGGATTATGTAAAAACCTTTGATCCTAGTATGCTTGACATCGAATAACATCATAATTCTTCATCATAGCATTATTCATCCCTGTGAAGAGCAAACTGTCATATATTCAGGACCTCCGAATGAATATATGACAATTGTTTCTTCACTATGTCGACTAAAGAGGGGAACTACCAATGTTTTTGATTGAAACGATGTTGTTTTAGAGAAAAACCATTCTTATTATTGAAAACGTGAAGAGTGGAGTAAGCTCCTATTCCTGTTATGTCTCAAGATGTCACAAAAAACTCAAGGGATGGGGAAACCCTTTTGGATAATCATTATAATTTGTTGTCTATCAACAATACAGATACCTTATAAATGAGGACCACCAATTTCTTTTAAAAAATCAATTAATATGCAATTTATTTAGTGTGAAAACAAGGACCACCAATGAACATGATCTTCAGAGGGGCGTTTAGCCCATACAAATCCCAACATTACCATCAAACAAAGAGAAAGATAAGGCACACAAGATTATTAAAGTAAAAAATATTTGATATGTTTACCATATTCATTCTACATTGTTACATTCTTCCATCAGGTATGATTACCATTCGTTTCTAAGCATATATATATATATATCATCTTGTGAATATGACTATTTTTGGCTGTCATGGTAGTTCTAGAAGATATAAATACAAAAAAGATTAATATGTATTTAAAATGAAATAGTAATTATCTTCTAAAATATGTCTTTAGGGATGTTGGTTTGTTCATAGAATATGATCTCTTCCATAAATTTACAAACATAATAACTACAGTATTTACCATTTGTTTGTTTAGGGAAATTTAGAAAAATTGAGAAAAATAAGTAAGTTTTTATGTTTTTGGATAGTGAAATATTATTATATATACCCTGATTTGTATCCAGTCATAGTACTTGTCAGGTTTCTCCTCCTTTTCCCCTATCCTCATTCTATAATGTAGAGGATATTCACTCACCACCCTATCATAATAGATTACTCAATAAAAGATAATATAAATTATATAAATGGATGTTTAGTTCTAAAATATTGGATTTAGTGTATTAAAAATTGACAAACACTATCATTTGTGGCTGGTTTGATGGATATACATGCATTGAATCTAGAAAATAAGTATCCAAATTGACTGCAACAAGCATCCAATGAAGCCAAATAAAAAAAAGTAACGAGAGAAATTAAAATATATTTGATCTGAATAAATTTAATATTTTTATCCCAACATCGTTGGTATTAAGAAGAGGATTTAATCTTTAATTTTGATGTTAAACGATTTGAGTAGTCCAACCACTATTTCCCCATGTTTCGTGGAAGTTATGTCTTCTTGTTCTATAGAGGTGACATGAGGACTAACGAGTCCAAAATTTTCTTCATGGATAAATGCCTTCAATTGTTTTTCAAATATACGACTGTGAAAAAAATGAAATGTATTTAGTCATAATTATCACAGTATATCATCTTTTGGAAAATAAAATCATTAAAACATACCTCATGTAAACATTCACAACTGAGCCGCCTAATAAAAAAAGTCGATTATTTCAGTTGTACTATCAATACAAATGAAGTCTGGATCTTCCCCTTAATATATGTTTTCTTGAAAATCAATTATGTGATTACCACCATTTTTCAAATTTGTATCCACATAATCCTTGATGATAATAAATGTGGATATAGAAAAGGGGGGGTTAAAGTGCTTTGGGTATATCATTTTGATTGGTTGATTGATCCTTGAGATAGTTTTTAAATCGTGTTTCATTTCACCCTCTTTACTTTGTCTATCTTTAATAATTTCATTGGTTATGACCTTTTTTTTCTAAAATTATTAAGGTTTATCTTGAAATTTTTATTGGAAATGAATCACTCTGGTTCGACATGTTTTTACAAGATGTGACGGCCATTCAATGAATGTTCCTAGAGATTATTTGATCGTATGAATATTTACATCATCGATTGGAACATATACCTCAGTGTTCAGCTCTAGGGCTATAGTAATTGTCACTATGACATGATCTATCAGAAGTGGTCTATTGTGTAGTATGTTATTCTGGATATTGGTCATTTTAGCCCTCTCTACAAGGCGATGGGTGGGTGTTGATAAATATAAATCAGTCATTTTCACCCTATTGAATATCAATATGGGAAATGTATTAGTGTATATTGTTTATCTGATTCACATTTCACGACAAACAATTATTAGAAAATTGACTACATCAGTTAAGAATTATTTTTTAGCGGAATAAATCACCTCAAAACTAGTGGGGGTGTGGCAGGATCTTCACACACGGGTTGTTCTTGAGTTATTTCTTCTATTTTACTCCTCCCATCAAACTTTCTATAAAATATCTATATTATTTTAATTATTCTTGAAATATAGATAATATTTCTCTCATATCTTTAATTTCCATAGTTTTATCCTCCGGTTTAATTTTTTTATCAAAATATGTTCGGGGTGTCACCCCAAAACCTGCACCCTAACATGACCAAAATTTTCTGGTTTCTTCAAGGACACTGAAAGTATGTCTGCATCCAATGTGGTTGTTGTTGATTCTTATGACTATTTTAGATAGAAAATATAAGAAAATAAGTAATCATTGTTATGTAATAGATATTTAAAACAAAAAAAAATTATTATGTCATACTTACACATGTTTCCCACACTTTTGTGTGTTTTCATCTATTAGTTTTCCATCTTCAGTTACACTCTCCTCCTTCCATAGCACATGGAATGAGATAGAAGTGGACATATATTTGGAATCTTTATGATGCATATAAACAAAAGGAAATAGTTATTGAATTATTTTATTTCACAAAAAAACATTATGGTTGATTTAAAATAGCTACTAATTTTTTTTAAGTGATGTGTACCCCTTCCATGTATTACGGCAGGGTTACGCTTGTTTTGATGCTCGTTGTTTATTTTCAGCACCCAGTTGATGTTTCATAAATAAAACACAGCTAATCAAAGTGAAAAATACACATATTATCAAATAACGTATTACCAGTCACAATGTACCTGAAGAGACTACTTTGAACAACAACCAGTAAACACATACCACAATTCTTGGGTTATCAGGTGTGCATAAATAAGAGGTGGGAGTGGTTTTATTTTCCCTTCAGCATCTTTAAGATTATATTTCAATAAAAGTGTGTGAAAACCCCTTTTAATCCTTCTAGAATCCCTTAAGACATAGTCATTGTGCGATTCATCTACTATAAACTCACTCTACAAGTTATGATTAAGTGTATGTCAATGTTTTATTATTTAATTTTTAGTAAATTAATATTTTTTATCATAATGTTTCTGTAATATCTCCAAATAAAGGGTCTTAATCTCAGCCACAACATGGTTCCACGAAGTTACATCAGACGCCACATGTTTCCAATTGACGATTCCAATGAAACTACTGAAAATGGAGTTGTTGGGGTTAACATGTTGGCCCCACCTATTCCATCCAATCTCAGATTTGATTCATTTCTCTTTAACCTTAATGATTTTTTCTAATACCGTCAAACTACGATGATCCTATTTTTCTTGCATCATCAGTGTTTTGTCACATTTTATTTCCTCAAATCCACCATCACCAATATGTTCCTCCAGCTTCATAGGGATAGCATTGTCATGTGAAGATGGTGGTTGTACCTCTACATTGGGGGCAAGAACAGGTTGAGAAACATGTTGTTCATTTGCACTGAGAGCAACAACAGGTAGAGAAACCTATTGTACCTAGGTATTGGGAGCATCATCACAGGTAGAAGTAATTTTAATTAAAAATTGGTTTAACATTTAATTTAGATAACATAAATGAAACAACAAACATATATCAACATAAGGAAACAGGTTGAGAAACCTATTGTTCATTTGTACTGCGAGCAGCACCAGGTTGAGAAACCTGTTGTGCCTAGGTATTGGGAGCATCATCACGTGCAGAATTCAATATCTGCAAAAGTTATTCAACATTTCATTTAGATAAATTAAAAGTATCAACAAATATACATTAACATAAGGTAACACAAATCATATTAAAAAAATACAACATGATTATTGAAATCTTTTTTTAAAGGTTAAAGGGATTTAACCCCTTTATAGACTATCCAAATCCTTTCATTGTGGTCTTCTATTACATACAAAATTACATCTATACTAGGGCCACTATAAAATGATTACAACATACCAATTAAAGGGTTATCCTCTGTTGAATTTTCATGTGACACTTTAGTAGTTTTGGTCGATAACAGAACAATTTACTAGTTTTGGTTTGAAGGATCTGGAACATAAAATATTTGTATTGCCTGTGATTCTATTATAAATTGTTCATCATTATACCCTTCCTTAATGAAATAAACTTTCACAAATCCAAACTCATCTATTTTAATAAAAATTCTATTATCAACCAACTTACATTGAACAATCAGCAATCGAAATGTCCTATAATCCAACTACCTTATTTTTTTGATGATGTCAAAATATGAAATATTTGGATAAATTGGATTTCTATCCTTAGAATTAGAAACATGAATCACTTCAGCCATAAGTGTAACTCCATTATTCTATTTTGTTCATTCTGTATCATGTTCATTAGTATATAATGGGTAACCACTAATTACATAAGCATTGTAAGATAATATGTATACACTTGGTCCCCCGGCTAGCCATCGTTGTCGTTCTGAAATTGAGTGTGGATTTTTATTTGACTCCTTAAAAATATGGTCTTGAAACTATCATATAAACTATTGATTATGTTTATTTGATATCCATTTTTCACAACATGAAGGATTAAAATTCATAAGAATTTGTTTGTGTGTTTCAACATATGGTTCAACGTTGAAACTATTATAAAAAACATAAAGGTGGGTGTGCTCCTAATCTGTAATATTGATTATGATGACCTTATTTCTAGAAATTCATTCACCCGAAAGTCACCTAATGTGACAAGATTTCATTTGACCAATTCTGGGCACACCAGACATGTATTCAGTATAGAATTCAATGTCTTCCTCAATAATATATCACTCCACAATACAACCTCTAGTCAAATTTGATTTTTGACATACCCTTTAAAAATATCCATATACCATTCAATGGGGTACATCCATCTATAATGCATAAGACCACATAACTGAATTTCTCTCACCAAGTGAACCATCAAATGAACCATCATATCAAAGAATATCGGCAGAAAAATTTCTTCCAATTCACATAATATGATGAAAATTTATCTTTCCATAGTTGGAAATTTTTCTCGGTCTATAATTTTACTACATATAACTTTGAAGAAGAAACATAGCTTTGTTAATTTATGATATACATTCTCGGAAAAAATTAAACATAAACCTATAGGAATTAGATCTTTCAACAAAATGTGGCAGTCATGTGATTTCAGACATTTTAACATTAAATTTTACATTGATACGATTTTCTTGATATTTTATGAATACCCCTCTGGAACCTTTACATCATTCAAATTTTTTTAAAACTGATATCTCTTCTTCCTGGAAAGAATGTATGCAACAGGAGGAAGAAATGTTTTTTTTCACCCTTCATTGGTGCCATATTTTCTCGTATTCCCATGTTAACCATGTCCAACCAAGCCTTAATTCCATCCTTTGTTTTCCCAGGTGCATTTAGCAATGTGTCAATGACTCCATCACATAAATTTTTTTCAACATGCATAACATCAAGAAAATTTATGACCTACATAAAATTGTAGTACGGTAATTAAAAAAAACTAATTTCTTTTTTTAAATGGGTTTCATTTGTTTTTTCAAAAATGGTTTACCAAAAGCAGTGTCCACATACTTAACTTTCTCAAATAGTAAATCACCTATTAATCGAGAAAATGGTGTGAGTTCTTCTGAACTTTCATCGAATGATGTCATCCAAGATCGGTACTTATGTTATCAGGGTATAAATCTATAATTTCCTAGAAAAACTTTTTTCAATGAATGTTTCAAACTAATTGATTTTATACCTTGTTCGTAGATGGGACACCAAAGAGTTCCTTTAATTCTATCTCTTCAAAAATATTCCTAAGTAGGAAATTCATTTATCATCCCATACAATATGGCTCTCAATATTAAATCTTTATTTCTGTAAGCATCATACATTGTAACACTTGAATCCCACAATAATTTAAAATCATCGATCAATAGATCCAAATAAACATCAATATCATTACCTGGTTGTTTTGGTCCTGATATAAGCATAGATAACATGATGTGTTTTCATTTCATGCATAACCACTATGGAAAGTTATAATTTACCCACATAACCAACCAAGTACTATGAGTTATACTTTTAAAACCAAAAAGATTCACTCCATCTGTAGATTCTGTAAGTCAAAAGTTTCTCAGATCATTTCCAAAGTCAGGATACTCATGATCAATTCTGTTCCACTGATGAGAGTCTGCTGGATTTCATATTTATCCTTCATTATTTTTTATTCATGCGTTTCATGTCAATTTCTCTATAGTTTCCTCACTTCCATATAGGCTCCTAAACCTTCGAATGATTGGAAAGTACCATGTAACTTTCATAAGACTGGATTCATCTTTCTTGTATTGAGAAGCACCACACTTTGGGTATTCTATATGTGATTTTTGGTCCTTGAAAAATAGTATACAATCATTTGGGATAGTGCATATTCTTTAAAAGATCATACCCATTGAGGGTATTATTCATTTGGCGTCCTATTTTTGTCTAAAAAGCTCATTATTTTTTAGGAGCATGTCACTCAAGAGAGCATGTAATTCCGTAAAACTGGCATCACTCCATCTGTTTCCAACATTCAAATTATATACCATCAGTATGGATGAAAATGATATATATTTAGTGCAACCATCATACAATGGAATCTTCTCACAACTCTTTAACTGCTCAAACAATTTTGGCCAATCACAAAGTTTATCTTCAACTATGCTTGTAATTTTTATAATACGATCTTCATCATCTTGCACATCTATAATCACATCCTCTATAGGGTATTCTTCATTTTCCACACTTGTAATCATATCAAATGATCTATAAAATGCAGTGATATCCCAGTCAGAAGCTATATAAATTTTTTTCGTCATGTTTATTCAAACATTTATAATTTCGATCTATTCCATGATAGATCAAGTGTTCCTTGAACTCCTCTGGCTAACATATCTTGAATAAAAATAGTGTAAACACAGACACAGGATTTTAGATGTATCATATGAATGATAGTTTGAAAACTTAATGAACTCTTCCACTCCATATTCATACTCTTTTGTCATACGATTGGAATCAATCCATTCTTTATTCATATCGATCCTATTTGATTCTATGAAATTAATATTTAACAAAATAAATACACAAAATGTTGACATAAAAATTATACAAGGCTAAAAAATTTATAGACTTCAAATATCATATGAAAAATATTTATAATATCATAGTTAAAATCCCATTAAAAAAGGAACCATTTACCCAAATTTATTTTTAAAATAACAAATTGTTTTTAAAATAAACATATAAGATAATGTCCCATGGTTATGTTTATGAACATGTTATAGGATAAACACTTTTGAAGGCTTATGGTGTGAAATTGGGATATATGCCAACATGAATACATTCTAAGTCAGTGGATAATTTCATTAGTGAGTTCCTTAGTTGTTCCAATAGCCTCGAGATTATTAAACCATGTTTTTTTACCTTGTGATGTAGTTTACATTATCTTTAAATTTACCTTTTTATATATATTTATATGTATCTTTTATAATGATTCTCTTTCACTATATTATTTGGTTTATTTTTAAAAGAAGTATTTTTTTCAAAGTAAATGAAATAATATTATTTTCCCCTCATGAAAATTTTAAAAAATGTATTTTCTAAATTGTATTTTATACTAGTTTTTTGAGATTTTATTATAAAATAAATTACATTGATTCATAGAGATATTGTACTGGCTAATAGAACGAACCATAAATATACACTCATGTATTAATGTAGGCTTTATTTTATCTTATATATGTAAAGATAAAGAATAAAACTCTTTTAGTTGTATTCCTTAGTCACCTTCTTCTTTCCTTGTTAATGGTGATTCTTAGGTGGTGGCATTCGGTCACATAGAGATGATAAATTGAGTTCATAATAATTAATGAAAATAATTTTTTTCCATATATATATATATATATCATTTTTCTTTTTTTTTGGTTAGAACATCGAAACTATTTTCTAATTCTACAATATTCTCTACCATGAACTAAGATAAGGATGGATTCAGTCCATTTTCTCTACAAAGGCTACAAGGGTGTTCATCATTCTTCTTAGAAACACTTAAATTTCACCACAATAATGAAGTTGATGTATACATCAGTCTCTTATTGAGGGATGACCATGGGTTTCCCTTCAAAATCCTTGAACAACTCTTCTATATTCATAGGGAGTAAGTTCTCATTTATTCACTTATTCATAAATCAATTCTTATCATTTTAGGGTTATAATAATACAAAACCTTGAGGGTGGGATCTACTCACCACACCTAAGGGGATCCCACACACTAATGGAGGTATATCTCACCTCACTTACTCAATTGTGTATCACCATATAATACTAACATTAGAATTTAATATATATCGATGTAGGTATCACTAGATCTCACATCTACCATAGTGTAATATAACTAAATATCTATTTTTATACTATGTGTAATATCACTTTACCAGCTTGGGGTGATTGAAAGACAGTCTCCATTATTGGAAATTCTCTAGATCATAAGGGTGTTTCTATAAGCTTCATTGGAATCTACAACTCCCATACATATGGTGTAGGAATAATAACTCATTTCAATGACATCTCGTATAAGGGTCTATCAAGAGAGTACACAAATTGCACTCCAAAATACTCTTATTGATGCCTAACCATGGTCATCCATCACACATATATTTCCCCATCTCTAAATGAAAATAATTTATTCTTGAGAATAACTAACTATAGGTAGTGATTATGGCAGGGGATCAATGCATCAATCATCTCCAACTACTATTACACCATTGAAAAAACCACTGAACATCTCCCTAGTTGGAAATTAGACCTACAATGGGTGGGTCTATAATATCGATGTTATATTTTAGTTGGAGGTCCATCCATGGAACCACTATTGTTTTCATTAGTTGAAACACTAACCAACTCCCATATAAAAGGTTCTTCTTCACTAAGAATACTCAACATTAGATGCTAACTTGGGGGGGAATCCTAGGTTTTTTTCATGAAAATACAACCATTTTTTTAAATAACTTCCTTCGTTGTCTCCACCCAAACCACTGAGCTTGAAAAACTCGAAATTAAAAAATGACAAGTAAATACCTTGCATGGTCCATGGGCCTTGATGCATACTCAGACATGATGAAAATTCCTTATAAAGGGTCCATCATCCATAGATAAATCACCATCCTAAAAAAGGGATCAAAATCAAACCACAATAATGTATTCAAATAAATAGTTTTAGAAAAACATCATCTACTAATGGATCACTATGTTATGTAGGGATCCTAATGAAAAAAATGGAAACCAGTGAGTGAGATTCTAAAATAGATGAAATAAAAAGTCAGATTCTAACCAAACCACTTTTTCTTAAGGATCAGGCTTTCCTGAAAAACCCATGATACCTCTATTAATAGAAATCATAAAATATATTTATCATATGGGTAGCCTTATCCAACTCAAAATTATATACCATCTTCTCTATAAGACATTCTATACTAATAATGGAGGGGATAAGAAGTAATTCAGATTGTGGGTCCCAAAAATATCTCAAATGAGTCTCAAAAAACCCCTCATCGCACACTAATTTGTAGCAAGAGATCCAAATATAAGAGTAGGCTCATCATAGACCTATTTTTTCACATAATCTATCTATTAATATGTATCACTCTTTATTTTATTGGAAAAACTCAAGAGTATTATATTATATCTATATAAGAAAAAAATAGGAAGGATTGGGAGGATCATAACCGATAACTATATGACACATTTACCAACATTATTTTACCTTGTAATCAATGTATTAGAGATACAAACTAACTAATAGGTTACCATAGTGATAAAGAAATGATATTTCGGCTACCACACTTATGTTGGTCTCCTTTGTCTAATAACCAAACTCAAAACCTCCAAAACATTATTTCCCTAAATTCTCAAACCACTATTCACGTGATTAAAAACTCCAAACTCGACCCCTAGTAATAAATATCTAAGATATTACTATTAAATTAACCACCCCACTCATGCCCCATCCACACAAGCATTTAGATGAGTGTTCCACCCCAATCCCAGCTTTATTAGGCCAGGGGATGGTGGCTTTCACCGAGTAGGCATATCACACAATATGGGAGACCATATCCAATATCAACCTATAAAAAACACATGTATCCAATGCATAAAATAATCTGAAACATCATCTATGTATATATATATAATAAAAAAATTCTATATACAACTCAATCATGAGACATGACATAATGGTTACATCACCACATAGAAAAAACACCATAAATACTACACACCTTTCAAGGTCATAGAACCCAATAAACATGGAACCAGGGATAGATCCTCAATAATATAAAGACTCATAGAATGTCCTAAAATAATAATATTAATCCCCACTACCACAGATCAACAAGATCTAATGGGTACCATCAACCTTTAGCTCTGAACAAGTTATACCATCTCCATGTCCACTAAGACCACTGTCAAACCCTATTTTGTCCTGTATGGACACATCAAAAGTGGGAATAAATACTATATAGGGTTGATTATAAACATAATCAGTATGATTCCATAAAACCATAAAGTAAAGATAACAAAAAACTCATATCAACCCTGATGTAGGAGAATGAACAGGAGGAAGACATGGAAAGATGATGTGGCTCTATTTTTACTTAGTTTTTCCACATCATTTATTTAATTTTTTTTCAATTTAATTAATTATTTTGAAACTTTTTAATAAATAATGGATTTTTTGTAATTTTATCAATACATCTCTTAATTAATCATTTTTTTAATTAAATATGTGTTTTTAGTCTTTTTTTTATTTTCTATCTAATTATTCTATATATTAATCTACTTTCTAGTTTGATAATATTAATTTGTGTTATTTATTAACTTTTTTAAATAATTATTATTTAGTAGTCATCTTTATTTTCTTCATCCTAATCCATTTTTTAATTTAATACTTTACCATGTAATTCTGATTTATTTAAATAAATTAACTTTAATTTTTAACCGGTTCATTTTTTCTACTGAGTAAATAATTTAAAGTTAAAGTTTAATAAAATAATATGTTTTTAATGTTAAGTTTCATTTTAGCATCTAAATAATTAAATTTTTTGTTTAATAACTCTAGTTAATCCTAATTATTTTAGTTATAGGTTTGCAGTTAATTAATTGTAGGAGTTTTGCATTTGTTTAGAAATAAATTAAATTAATTTTAACTTCTATTTTCTTAGTAAATAATTAGTTGCTTTTATTTTCAATTTGTTAAATAATTTGGATAGTTTTTTAGTAACAATTAATTATTTAATCTTGAACAACATAGTTAATTCCCCTTTTGTTTTAATTAATTAGTGTTGTTCTTTTTATTATCTGTTGTAAATTAATTTTTATTGTTAACATTTTTAATTTTGTACTATCGGCGAGTGACCCACCAATGTTGTTGTCACTCCGAAGATTTTTATAACTATCGGTGAGTCGTGACTCACTGATTACTTCGAAATACCATCAGTCTCTCACGACTCACCAATATTTTCATTTTATTTTATTCCGTTGTGACCGATCTTTATTCCTTTATCGGTGAGTCAATGACACACTGATTGAAAATTTCCTCTATCGGTTTCATGATTTTTCATTACCTCATCAGTCTCTTTCTCTTTTACGCACTCACCGATACTATTTATTTCGTTTTGTCCCGTTGCAACAGATTCTTATTTCATCTATCGATGAGTCACCCAACTCACCATTCTCCCACACACACCAATTTAACTATCGGTTTCACTCCAATTTTCACTCACCGACCCATTCCCTCGCCATCAGTTTCATTTAATCACCGTTCCTCTCCAGCCTTTCACCTACCGATGCATTAATTTCATCTTCTCACTGACGCATCCCCATTCCTCACCATCAGTCGGAAAACCCTCCACAACCAGTCACCTCTTCTCCTCTGATTCTCACCGAAGCAGAAACATCCACTTTTTATGACCTGACATCTTCTACCAATAACAACACTCCCCTATTCTTCACCACAACCTCAAAGCTCTTCGACTTCACCACCTTCATTCCAAAATCAGCATCAACATCCCATTGCAAACCGAACCCTAGCTTTACACATTTATTGATCAAAATACAAATTCTGATTTAAAAACAAAATCTTCTTTTTCCCCAGAACATAAGTCGAGAAGAGTACCTGCTGCAAGGGGATTTTTAGTTGATGTTGTTTCTGGTACTTTCCACCTGAAATACAAGACTGAAATAACCCTCTCACCGTGGAGATTTCTGTCGTGCTGTGAAGAGGGTACCGCCATCGGTTCGAATCCGCTGCAAGTAGTGCAGCCGCTGTTGTCCGCCGTTGGAGTTGAGGTCGGTGACATGCTGGAGCCGAGATCCTGCTTGTGCGCTGAGAATTGTGAAGTCCTCCGCAGTGAGGAGTTGATTTAGTTATAATGAAATTATTAATTCAATCTAAATTATTAAATTTCTAATTACTTATTTATTTATGATGCTAAATTTTATTGATTTAGTTATGTTTGTTAAACTAAAAAATTAGTATTTAGTGTTTATATTTATTAATATAATTAAATAAACAACGTTTGATAAATTTATAATAATGTTTTATAGAAGTAAATAATAATCATCAATTAAGATATTTATTAATTAACTTTAGTTAATTATTAACGATTAAAAATAAAATTTAACTTTAATAACAATCTTTTTTCTTTCTTGGCTCCTTATTTATTTACTTGTCTTGCTTATTTAATTTGGCAGGTTCATTAAAAATACAAAAACATGTCCAAGTACATTCAACTAACTCATAGGGAGTTATTTACGAGGGAAATTCTAGTGCGACGAGCTCTTCGTGAAAAAAATGCACATTTTGTAGTGCGTGGGTGAATAACATTTGAAGTCGGTGGAAGATGTTGTAGTGACGTGTAGCAGATGAAAAATGATACTTAAGCAGAGAAAGCATCATATTTTGAAGGGGGAATTCATTCACCAAGACACACTCACTCAACGAACACACCAGTCTCGGAGCAGAGCAGAGTACCTGGAGCAATTCTCGGAGAGCCACTCTTCGGAGTTCCGAGGGCCAGGAGCAGCAGTATTGATGCGAGCAGAGGGAGTTTTCTTCCTCTATTTTCCTTTAAATATCTTCCTCTGTAATTAAATGACTTTTTGAAATTGAGTTAGTGATAATGAAAAATATATTAGTTACATAAATTTTTAGTTTATGGATGAATTGAAGTTCTACTAGTTACTTTTAATTCTCATATCACTTAATCAATTCACTGAATTCAATAAAGATCGGCGAGATTAATGCTGAGTTCATTCAATTGCTTTTCACCACTAGTACTTAATTTTCAAAACTACACAATAAAATCAGAAAGATTGATCGTGGAAAAATATTAAAAAAATAATCAATTCACAAATGCTTTGGGACTTATGGCGAGTTCATCCTGTTGTCGTTATCTTTTCAAACATTTCACAGCTGATTTGTTTTGGAGTAACGAACTCCAAAATCAATCAGACTGTGTGACTTATCTATTGGCATGGGAGTCAAGTCAGTCTTTTAATGGTAGTGCATGGAAAAAACATTAAAGTGATTCGGAATACCTATTAAACTAGCAGAATGGAGACTTTTCCCTGAGCAATTTACATGATTGTTCGCTATCAGTATTTTATATCTCTATTTCTTACTATTCTTAGTCTGTTTCTTGTTTCATAATAGTTTAGAACAAAAACACAAAAGGTTGTAGTATTTCATTAGAGTAAAATTATAAAAATATTAGAAAAAATATATAAAAGAAATAGAAAATCTATTCCACTGTTGACAACAGTGGGATATTTTTGAATGTTTTTAGAAGAATAGTGGTCAAATTCTCCTTCTCCGTGGGTTCGACACTACTTGCCACATATACTGTAGTTAGTAGGAATATAAATATTAAACTTTGACAGGCATCAATGACAGTTTAGGTCGAGTTTTTGGCTCTGTTACCAGGGAGGGCACAATCCATTATTTTTTAAAAAAATTAAAAAAAACAAATAAAAAAACTTCAAAAAAATTGAAAAAAATTTAAAACTGTAAAAAAAAATCTGCTTCATTTACTACTGTATTACTACTGTTCTTTTATTGCTAAACTCCCGTTAGTTCTCCTATTGTGATATTATGAACTATTTTACACTTTGCTTGAGCATAAGAGAATTCATTGTTACATTAGATCCACTGAACTTTGAATTAGACAAACATTTATCTACTCTTTAAAAAAACATTGAAATAGAGAATCAGGATAATAGAGTTGATTAGAACATGAATGTGTCATAGCCCATAGTTCCAGCTCTTCAGTTACCTAAACATAAAGAATTTCAAATTCCAATTGTATCAAGTAACCCATCTTGTATTAGGTTGACCCCAACGTCTAATGTAATGCCCAGACCCCAGTTACCCAGAGTCGATGCATTATTTTAATACATTGACATGATTACAAGGAATCAAGTCCCGAAGGACCAATAAGTTTAGCAGTCTTGGATAAATAGATCACAAACATGAATTTTAAATTTTCACTTTAAGACGTACAAAACAACATAAATAATCTTTATGAATGCAATTATTCCCTTGGATTAACCCTGCATATCAATCACATTACACTTCTTGGAATCATGGGAAAAATAAAACATAGAAAGGGGTGAGCTCAAATGCTCAGTAAGGGTAAGCAATACAGTGGAAACTTTCGAAAATAAAAAAAAACATTTAAGGCAATGTATAAAACTAAAACAAAAGCCTTTTAAACTTGAACTTCAGAATAATATGGCAGAAATAAAATGAAATAATTCCATTTACTTATTCACATGGATATTCTAATAATCGAATAATCACATGAAATATCACTAACCACTTTCATAATGATGGAATGCATAATGTCAGACTATCAAAACCACATAGCCAAGGCCTCATGCCAAGACTACAAATAAGATTTTGTCAAGGCCTTGTTCCAAGACACTAGTTTATCTCATGAGACCTACCGATGCATCGAGGATCTATAGCGGGCTCCACCTGTCACATATTAAGTCCAATGCATTCCAATATGAAAAGGTTTAAACATAACATAAACATTCGTATTAAAACTAGCATACGAAATGTCAATACTTTCTCCATAAACCATGAATGGTATACAAATAACACATCCACAATCAAACATATCAAAAAACCTTCAATATAAGTTTTGTATAATAAATCAACTTTAAATGAGCTTAAAATCCATAAAATGATGAGTAATGATTTTTGAGAGAAATATCCCTTTTTTAAAATCATTTAAAAGTAACACATTTATAAAGGAAGTAATTTTAAAAGAGATTTTTGAATCAAAGTGTCCCATACCACTTTGAAACTTTTGAAAAGAATTATCATTTCAAAACATTCATGTCAATTTAAGTAAATCCTTAAAATCATTTTGAAAACATGGACATTAATTGAAAAAATTTAAAAAGATAAAACTTTAAAACATTTGAAATTTTGATCTTGATAAAGAATACCTTTCAAAATCAATAAAATCTCTATTTTGAAATCATTTTTATGAAAAATGGACATGGATGATAAAAATGTCCCAGTAAATACTTACACATAAACAATCTCGGATAATGATGAGACTGAGGAATTAACCCTTACCAATTTGGTAACTTACGAAACATAAAACCCATGAAAGAGGTATCATACAATGAATATGTAAATACACATAAATTAAAGTGTATTACACAAAGAATACAATTATGGGCAGTACATACACCACACAAAACGTAATAGTGGAAATATGGCATGAATCTCAGGGGAATAAGGAGTGGGATGAAAACCTCTTACCTTGCACTTTCCTTTAGTCGAGGGAACGTTTAACCTCCTGTAAGAAGATCATAGTATGTTATTAAATTATAACAGAACCATAATAATATTTATGATATCATACATGATTCATTTATGACTTTATAATACCCATTTAATAATAATTTCCATGTCAATTTAACATTTCGTGTAATAATCACTTTCTTTATCGTACTCTTGGTTGTATCACTTAGATAATGATTTATATATTTCCGGAATATAAAACATGATAAATATATCATATATATTTAGAATATAAATATGTATAATGGACATATATATGAAATGGAAAACACCGTTTATAGAGACGGTAGTCCGTACGTACGCATAAACGCTGCTTCTGTTTTAATATAGTATTGAATGGAAGTAAGTGAATAAGATATATGTAAGTACATAAATCCTTATATATATATATATATATATATATCTCCAGTAGCATTATTTTTTCATATATTACATAATTATTAGTAATATATATTTTTATAATCATCGATGAATGGTGAACTTGGAAATGAATCTCATCGCGTCGTGGAGACGGTAATCCGTACGTACACGCGATCGAAAATATCATTCTTTTGATATTAAAATAATATATAATTGGATGGTATATCATATATAAAGAATAATTATCATGTTATATTTATTATTTACATGAATTAAAAATCATTATTATACCCATCCAAATAATAATATATTTAATAACAATTACACCACGACGTGGAGACGGTAAGCCGTACGTACGCACGTATGGTGACATGTCATTAAAAGGATGGATAGAATACTGAATATTGTTGTACCATTTTTATAATAATATTAAAGTATATAATAGATACTGGATTCATTATTTTATAATGGTAATAACAAAGAAAGAAGAAGTGGAAGAAGAAAGGAACTTGAAAAAGGGTGGTGAAATCATTACCTCTTCTTCGGGTTCTTCCTTTTGATTTGATCAAAAGGGATCCTTAGGATGACTTTCTGACTAAAGGAAGGCCTCTAGGATTAAGTGAGGGAAGTTGAGAGAGTATTTTGGCATGGTTTGTCCAAACAAAAAGGCTTTGAAGTTGTGAATTGATGATAAGGGGGAGTTTCCTTTTATAAGAGGGGTGAGGGGCACCTTTGCAAAAGCTAGAAATATTATTTTATAATAAATTAATATTCGGTTTATAATGGATCCAAAGTGGATTATTTAAAGTTTAAGGTGGGGATGGGTCGGAAACCACTCAACCAATATAATTTAGATAGGTTTGGGTCATTATATTAACCTTATCTTTTAGTTTTAACTCTTAGTTAATTAGTTTGACACTTACCATGTCACTTTGTATTTTTATATTATATAGTTAATAAACTTACTATATACATCCAAGAGACCACCAGGTGGTCCATTAATGATACAAATATCATGATATAAGTCTCTTGGCTGATCCTTATATTTTTAAGAATTTAATATCAATTAATAATATAATATTTTTTTTGAAAACTCTTTTATATCAATGTTGACACTATTCAATAATTGACTTTTGTAAAAATCCTAACAGAATTATTACATCAAAAAAAGTTAATTAAATCAATAATAATATGTCATATTATCCTAGAAAATTAGTGTAATTTATTAAAAGTCCCAAATTATATTTATTTGTGTATTTATAATATCAATTATTTTAATTTTTCACTATTATGGTAATTACTGCATCATCATTGTGTCATAAATAAATTAAACTATTTAATGTCTAAAAATTATAAATAAAATATCAATATGTAGGAAATCTTTTTATATTTCTAATTAAGATTTATAGTCTAAAATACAACATATATAACCCTATGTAAATTTTTTTTCTAAAAGATATATGGTTGTGTCATTTTTTTATTCATTTTAACTTAATTAAAATAAAGTGTCCCTATCACTTACAAGTGGCTCCATGGGGTCCCTAAATCGACCCAAAGATGTCTATGGTCGGACATGTATCAAAAAATAAGGTTAGGACATGTTTTAGGGTAATTTTGTATTATAATAATATTATTTGTTACCCTTATTTACCGGATTTACCCTTTAACCATGGTAAATAAAATATTTACCGAAGTAATTATTAAAAATGTCTAATAATAAAAGTTGCCTATTTACACAATTTAAAAATCCTGATTCCAAATATGAAATCCATTTTTCCAAATTCAAAACACTAAAGTTTCATAAATTAATTTAAAATTAATTCCTGTTGTTAAAACAAAAAATGTGTTTTAAGAGATAATAACTATCAAAAGATTGACACCTGTTTATATCTGGTTTAATTGTGAAGTTTTATCCAATTAACGAAATTTCATTAAATGGTTAAAATATATTATAAACATACTTTAAAACCACTCAAATTAATAATTTATCACTACTAATTATTTTGATTAAAAAAGTTGTTTTTAATTAAAATTTAGTAATTTTCACTATTCATCGAAATATGAAAGTTATCCGAAAAGTACCAAAACTTCACCCTAAGGTAATTTAGATATTATGAATCCAAAAATTAAGTCCATTTCAAAAGATAAAAATTATAAAATTTCAAAAAGTAGGTATTACTATTCATAATGGCTAGTTTGATTGGTTGTGGTGTGTTAGAATCTCGAAGTTGCGTACAATGCATGCCATTGCATTATTCAAAGGGAAACGTACCGTGGAAGATTGGGATGTTTCATTGTAAATTTTTGATGTCCCCATTCTAAAAAGTAAATTTATTTAGTCAAATTTAATATATAAAAGTTTAAAATATTGGATTTAAAAAGGTTTCACTATTAAAAGTTTGTAAAAGTGCAATACTGAAAATGGATTTGTTCTTAGATTATGTATAAGAAACTCATAATATGGATTCTAAAATTATAAAGATTATATAATGTTCAAAATTCAGTTAACATTATTCATAACCTCTTTTGAACGTCTAGTTTGGTATGTCATGGTGCGCTTGAACTCGGTGTTGCGTGTAGTGCAAGTTATTGAATTATTTTGAAGAAATAACACACCATGAAATCTTGTGGTGTTACATTCTCCCCTCCTTCAATAAATTGTGTCCTCGCAATTTGAAATCGTTCTTAAAAAATAAACGGTTGAATATAGAAAATATCTTTGTGGGAAAATCCACATCAGAAATTTGGTTAATAAAATTTAGTCTTAATAAAAGGAAAAGAGAAATGAAAGGGTCACCACCAAATTATGATCTCTATTCTGAGAATATTGGTGGCAATTAGAGACATATAATTGTAGGAAAAACGTAAATATTTATAGGTAGTGATTGAGGTCATTAATCACAAACAAGTGTAAAATTGAGGGCCTTAAATTCATCAATCTATGATGATTTAAAATACCATCTATTCAGAAAAACATATGGTATTAGGATAACCCATTTTTTTATTTTAAGATCCCTTCACTAAAGTATAAGAATTAATTTCTTCATTTAATAAGAGAAGAAGAAAAATATATACTTGACAAGTAGAGTATCATCCTTTAACTAAGTTCTACCAAAAACTCATCTTTCACTCTAAAAGATAATATAACTTAAAAATAATATTCTATTTATCCTATTCGTATAAGGTTAAAAAATGAATTTTTAATTCACCTAGCAGAACCATTAAAAAAACGACATCATTCAATCTAGGACATCACATGGGTCAGTGGTAGGTGATAAACCCTTATCGCCCTTCGGTTATGGGTTCAAGTCTCATGGCCTTGCCGGACGCGACAAGTTGTCGCCCGACCTCCGGGTTGTCCTTTTATGGAAATCCAAAATAATCCAAACTAGAACTATCCAAAATACTTCAGTCCAAAATTTATAAGGAAGGTAACCACAATGAAGATCCTTTTTGCCGCGTAATAACATGTGAACACCTTCATCATGTATTCTTTTAAAACACTACAACATCCTGAATTACCATAAAACCTTATTGATTACATTCATGATCCCTTATTCCTTAATGAATAATAGATATACTTCTTCAATCCAAAAATGTTTTAAACCCCAACAGTGATTGAATATACAAATCATTAATCAGTTTCAAGGTAGTCAATAATATCCAATATAATTTATCCAAAACAATCATGTATTATTCTAAAATCACTACCTCGGTATCAGAACCATATTATGGTTTATCTTTCTCTCAACCATATATTTTTCAAAAATTTAACCTGCTATTGAGTCACTTTTCTTTGTTCCACACAATCTCAAGTCCTTAATGAAATAGTACTATAGTACAATCCCTATATACTCCATAATTATTATAAGAAGTACATTGTTGATACAACACTCAAATGAAATAATCAACATAATAACTCTAATCATTCCTCTTCATCTGTGGTAGTATCATAACTTGATTATTATCCAATAGCATCATTTGCGGCATAGACCGATGACTAGGACATAGGTTCGTGTAGTGTCCAAAATCCTTGCAAATGAATAATTTTACATTTGAACCCATTTTCTTACCCTTGCAGTCACGTACTTTGTGCCCTTTTCCTCCACACTTATAAAAAAATCTCATTCCTTTCAGGCAATTTCCAGGGTGTTTCTTCCCAAAGTTATCACATATGGGAAAATTCTTCTTTTCCCTCTTCCCTTTATCCATCTTTCTCTCTTCCATCCTTTTCTTCTCTTGCTTCCCTTCAAAGCCTTAGGACTCAGTAAACTCTTTACTTATCTTATCAACACATGATATTATTTATTCATATGATGATAATACATGGGAGAATATTTCTCTTATAAATTCTGGCTTAAGACCATGAAATATATGATCTTTCTTTCTCTTTGGATCATGTGCATTACTGGTGTTCTCATTCCTTCTACTGGGCGCCATTTCTAAACAATGGCATACACTAGATTAGTTTATGAATAACAATACCTAATCCCAAACTTTTAAAACACATAACATAAATTAAATAGTTTATGGATATAATCCATAATCATAAAAATGTATCATTTGAATAATTATATACTCATAAACCCTTCATAATGGTTTGTAAAGAAAATAAGAATTATCCTAAGCATATCTCCTGGGAGTGTCGTAACCAAGAGTGCAGCAAGGCCCGTTGTCGTGCACCAGTTCCCATTCGATTCCAGCTCAAAGCAGTATTTTTGGATTTTAACCCTAGTTACATTTGTACCAGAGCCGCCTCTACCTGCTCGTATCCAGACATGGATGTATTGCTCGGAAAACTCACAAAATCTCTACAATACCAAAATTCTAGGAATTTCTTCTATACTAATCCTCAAAGACCATCTTAAATCTATGTGCTCTAATCAGAGTTTATCTAAATCTAGCTTCCAAGGATTGTAATAAACTTCCTCTAATACCGACTGTAACGGCTCGACCCCAATTACCCAGAGTCGGTGCATTATTTTAATACATTTTCATGATTACAAGGAATAATTTCCCGAAGGACCGATAAGTTGAGCAGTCTTGGAAAAATAGATCACATACATGAATGTTACATTTTCACTTTAATACGTACAAAACAACATAAATAATCTTTATGAACTCCATTATTCCTTTGGCTTAACCCTCCATATCAATCACATTACACTTCTTGGAATCCTGGGAAAAATAAAACATAGAAAGGGGTGAGCTCAAATGCTCAGTAAGGGTAAGGAATACAGCAGAAACTTTCGAAAATAAGCAAAAAAATTTAAGGCAATGTATAAAACTAAAACAAAAGCCTTTTAAACATGAACTTCAGCATAATATGACAGAAATAAAATGAAATGATTTCATTTACTTATTCACATGGATATTATACTAATCGAATAATCACATGCAATATCACTAACCACTTTCATATTGATGGAATGCATAATGCCAGACTATCATATCCACATAGCCAAGGCCTCGTGCCAAGACTGCAAATAATATTTTTTCAAGGCCTTGTCCCAAGACACTAGTTTGTCTCATGAGACCTACCGATTCATCTAGGAGCTATAGCGGGCTCCACCCATCACATATTAAGTCCAATGCATTCCCATATGAAAAGGTTTAAACATAACATAAACATTCGTATTAAAACTAGAATATGAAATGTCAATACTTTCTCCATAAACCATGAATGGTATAAAAATAACACATCCACAGTCAAACATATCACAAAAACATCAATTGAAGTTTTGTATAATAAATCAACATCAAATGAGCTTAAAATCCATCAAATGATGAGTAAAGATTGTTGAGAGAAATATCCTTTTTGTAAAATCATTTAAAAGTCGCACATTTATAAAGGAAGTAATTTTAAAAGAGATTTTTGAATCAAAGTGTCCCATACCACTTTGAAACTTTTGAAAATACTTATCATTTCAAAACATTCATGTCCATATAAATAAATATTTAAAATCATTTTGAAAACATGGACATTAATTGAAAAGATTTAGAAAGATAAATCTTTAGAACATTTGAAATTTTGATCTTAATATAGAATACCTTTCAAAATCCTTAAAATCTTCATTTTGAAATCATTTTTATGAAAAATGGACATGGATGATAAAAATGTCCCAGTAAATACTTACACATAAACAATCTCGGATAATGATGAGATTGAGGAATTAACCCTTACCAATTTGGTAACTTACGAAACATACAACCTATGAAAGAGGTATCATACAATGAATATGTAAATACATATAAATTAAAGTGTATTACACAAAGAATACAATTATGGGCAGTACATAAACCACACAAAAGGTAATAGTGGCAATATGGCATGAATCTCAGGGGAATAAGGAGTGAGATGAAAATCCCTTACCTTGCACTTTCCTTTAGTCGAGGGTATTTTTAACCTCCTGTAAGAAGATAATAGTATGTTATTAAACTATACCAGAAACATATTAATATTTATGATATCATACATGATTCATTTATGACTTTATATTAGCCATTTAATAATAATTTCAATGTTAAGTTAACATTTCGTGTAATAATCACTTTCTTTATCGTACTCTTGGTTGTATCACTTAGATCATGATTTAAATACTTCCAGAATATAAAACATGATAAATATATCATAAATATTTATAATATAAATATGTATAATAGAAATATATATGAAATGGAAAACACCGTTTATGGAGGCGGTAGTCCGTACGTACGCATAAACGCTGTTTTTGTTTTCATATAGTATTAAACGGAAGTAAGTGAATAAGATATATGTAAGTACATAAATCCTTATATATATATATATATATATATATATATCTAGTAGCATTATTATGTCATATATTACATGCTTATTAGTAATATATATTTTTATAATCGTCGATGAATGGTGAACTTGGAAATGAATCTCATCGCGTCGTGGGGATGGTAATCCGTACGTACGCACGAGCGAAAATATCATTCTTTTGATATTAAAATAATATATAATTGGATGGTATATAATATATACAGAATAATTATCATGTTATATTTATTATTTACATGAATTAAAAATCATTATTATACCCATCAAAATAATAATATATTGAATAACAATTACACCACGACGTGGAGACGGTAAGCCGTACGTACGCACGTATGGTGACATGTCATTCAAATGATGGATAGAATACTGAATATGGTTGTACCATTTTTATAATAATATTACAGTATATAGGAGATACCGGAATCATTATTTTAGAATGGTAATAACAAATAAAGAAGAAGGGGAAGAAGAAAGGAACTTCAAAAAGGGTGGTGAAATCATTACCTCTTCTTCGGGTTATTCCTTTTGATTTGATCAAAAGGGATCCTCAGGATGGATTTTTGACTAAAGGAAGGCCTCTATGATTAAGTGAGGGAAGTTGAGAGAGTATTTGTGCAGGTGTTGACCGAACAAAAAGGCTTTGAAGGTGTGAATTAATGAGAAGGTGGAGTGTCCTTTTATAAGAGGGGTGAGGGGCACCTTTGGAAAAGCTAAAAATATTATTTTATAATAAATTCATATTCGGTTACTAATGGCTACAAAGTGTATTATTTAAATTTTAAGGTAGGTATGGGTAGAAAAAAACTCAACCAATATAATTTAGACAGGTTTGTGTCATTATATTAACCTTATCTTTTAGTTTTAACTCTTAGTTAATTAGTTTGACACTTACCATGCCACTTTGTATTTTTATATTATATAGTTAATAAACATACTATATATATCCAAGAGATCCCCCAAGTGGTCCATTAATGATTCAAGTATCATGATATAAGTCTCATGGATGATCCTTAGATTTTTAGGAATTTAATATCAATTAATAATATAATATTTGTTTTAAAAACTATTTTATGTCAATTTTGAAACTATTCAATAATTGACTTTTGTAAAAATCATAACAGAATTATTAGTTCGAAAAAAGTTAATTAAATCAATCCTAATATGTCATATTATCCTAGAATATTAGTTTAATTCATTAAAAGTCTGAAATTATATTTATTTGGGTATTTATAATATCAATTAGTTTAATTTTTCACTATTATGGTAATTACTGGATCATCATTGTGTCATAAATAAATTAAATTATTTAATTTCTAAAAATTATAAATAAAATATAAATATTTAGGAAATCCCTTTATCTTTCTAATGAATATTTATAGTAAAAAATACAACATATATTACCCTATGTAAAAATTGTTTTTCTAAAAGATATATGCTTATGTCATTTTTGTATTCATTTTAACTTAATTAAAATAAAGTGTCCCTATCACTTACATGTGGATCCATGGGGTCCCAAAATCGACCCAAAGATTCCCATGGTCGGACATGTATCAACAAATAAGGATAGGACACGTTTTAGGGTAATGTTTTATTATTATAATATTATTTTTAACCCTTATTTACCGAATTTACCCTTTAACCATGGTAAATAAAATATTTACCGAAGTAATTTTTCAAAATGTCTAAAAATAAAAGTTACCTATTAACACAATTTGAGCATACTAATTCCAAATATGGAATCCATTTTTCCAAATTCAAAACACAGAATTGTCAGAAATTAATTTAAAATTAATTCCTTTTGTTAAAACAAAAAGCGTGTTTTTAAGAGATAATAACTATCAAAAGATTGACACCTGTTTATATCCGGTTTAATTGTGAAGTTTTTTCCAATGAACAATATTGTATTAAATGGTAAAAATATATTCTAAATATACTTTAAAACCACTCAAATTCATAATTTATCACTACTAATTATTTTGATTAAAAGAGTTGTTTTTAATTAAAATTTAGTAATTTTCACTATTCATCAAAATATGAAAGTTATCCGAAAATTACCAAAATTTCACCCTAAGATAATTTCGATATTATTAATCCAAAAATGAAGTCCATTTAGAAAGATAAAATTTATAAAATTTCAAAAATTATGTATTTCTATTCATAACGGCTAGTTTGATTGGTTGTGGTGTGTTAGAATCTCGAAGTTGCGTACAATGCATGCCATTACATTATTCAAAGGGAAACGTACCGTGGAAGCATGAGATGTTTCATTGTAAATTTTTGATGTCCCCATTATAAAAATTAAATTTATTTATTCAAATTGAATATATAAACGTTTAAAATATTGGATTTAAAAAGGGTTCACTATTAAAATTTTGTAAAAGTGAAATACTGAAAATGAATTTGTTCTTAGATTATGTCTAAGAAACTCATAATATGGATTCTAAAATTATAAAGATTATATAATGTTCAAAATTCAGTTAATATTATTCATAACCTCTTTTGAACGGCTAGTTTGGTAAGTCATGGTGCGCTTGAACTGGGTGTTGCGTGTAGTGCAAGTTATTGAATTATTTTGAAGAAATAACACACCATGAAAACTTGGGGTGTTTCATCTAAGAACTATGAAATTAAGAAGTATAAACATTCTCAACTTCCTTCATTCAATGGTCTTCCAAAAGAGGATTCACTTGAGTTCATTAGAGAGTTCTATAGTTCTGTACAACAAATACCTCTGAGAGAGCATTGTGAGTTGGAGTTGAGATTGAGGTTGTTTCCATTTTGTCTGAAGGGGAAGGCTAGGACTTGGTTTCAGAACTTAGATGAAGAAATTTTTGAGACCTGGGAAGAGGTGCTTACTTCCTTTATATCAAAATTCTATCCTAGGAACACCACTTCTAAGATTAAGCACAATATTACTGGGTTTTCCCAGGATGAGGGAGAGTTATTTCAGGAGGCATGGGATAGGTTTAGAATTCTTCTTAGACAAAGTACCAATCACCAATTTTCTCCCCATTTACTCATGGAAACTTTCCATAATGGTCTCACCCCTTATAGCCAAAATTTAGTTGACCAATTCTGTGGGGGTGACTTTTCTGACTACACTAATGATGAGATGAAACTTGTGTACGACAAGATTTCTCAAAAATCTCATCACAAGTGATCTAGGTAGAGGGTTGTCCATAGAGGTGAAGTCAATCCTCAGGCTGCTGTTGTTAGTGATAGGGTCTTAAGGGAGCAATGTAATCATTGTGGGATGTTCGGTAACACTCATACATGTTGTCCTAATTTTGATCTCCCTATACAGTTTGATGAGAGTGCCAAATTTTTGGATTTTAGAACTAGGAACCAAGGGGAAAATTATCTATACTCCAATCAGTACACTTATAGTTATCAAAATCACCCAAACTTTCCTTGGAAAGAAGAAGGTGTCCTAAAGCAGACCACTGCCCCTAATTATCAATCAAACCCGAAAATTTATAACTCAAACCAATATGGGGATGAGTCTTCTAATTCTCAAGGGGTGTTAAAGGGGATGTTAAGACAAGTTTTGGGAGAGATCAGTTCCTTTATGAAGGAAATAGACGGTAAAATTATCAATTTGAAACACTAAATAATTAAAATAGCTAAGGATCAAGTTGATAAGGGAAAGGGGAAGCTTCCCAACACTTCAATTATTAATCCAAGAGAAGATATTATGGCTTTTACCACTAGATGTGCCCTTCAAACCCAAGAAAAAGTAAAGAAACACTCTAGGAAAAATAAAACTGATGAAAAAACTGAATCTAAAAAGAAAAATATGCTTGAAAAAGAATCTGGGAATCTGGAATGCTTTTTTTCAACCTAAAAAGAATGTTGAATTTGCACCAGAAAAGGTTCAAGAACCCAGGAAAATGAAGTGGGAGTTAATTAAACAAGAAAAGAAAAACAATGGAATTGAGGAGAAGGATAATTATCAACCTATTCTTATACATTATGCTCCTACCATTCCCTTCCCTAAAAGAGTGAAGAAGAATAATGATCCTGATAATTTGAGGTTTCTTAAAATGATTAAAAAATTTAGTATTATCATGCCATTTTTAGAAGCTTTAGATAAAATCCCTTCATATATTTCTTTTACCAAAAGGTTTATAAAACATAAAAATGAATGGAAGAAGTTAAATAAAGTTAATCTAAATGAGGAATGTAGTGAGATCTTGTAAAATAAGTTACCTACAAAATTGAAAGATCCAGGCAGCTTTATTATTCAATGCAAAATAGGAGCAAGTGAGTAACTTAATTGTTTGTGCGACTTAGGGGCAAGCATAAATCTTATGCCGTAATCCTTTTTTAGAAGGTTGGGTCTCAGGGATTTGCAACCAACTTCTGTTTGTATCCAAATTGCTGATAGGTCACCCACACACCCTTCAGGGAGGGTGGATGATCTATTAGTGAGTGTAGGAAAACTGACACTACCCTCAGACTTCCTTATCTTAGATATGGAGTGTGATGAAAAAGTACCAATCATATTAGGGAGACCATTCCTTGCTACAGCTAGTGTTGTCATAGATGTGTCCAAGGGGAAACTCACTCTCCAATCCATTGATGATGTGGAGGAGTTTTTAGTGTTTGAAAAGCCTCAACATGTGGTTGGTTGTGATTTTATAGATGTTGCTGATAATCAATGTTTTAAAATTGAGGTCCAAGCTGAGTATGGTTATTTTCATCTTGAGGTCATAGAGACTTTGATTCCTCGGCCTATTGAAACTTTTCTTCAAGCTTATATTCCTTTCCCACTCCTTCCTCTAGATGAGAAAAATATTTCTCTAGAATCCATTCTAGAAAGTGAGTCACAATCTTGTCCTGAACTGTCTCAACTCATTTTTGAATGTTTTCCTTATGAAGATGACTGTCTAAGGGTTTCTGATGTTTGTGAAAGTTCTGGTCTGAGTCCTGATGAAAAACTAAATTGTACCCATTATGAGCAAGTGTATTTTCTGGTAACTTTCATTTCTGATCAGGTTGATGTTGTTTGTGATGACTTCTAACCTAAACTTGAAAAATTCACAAAATTTGAGTTGTCTGTGGACATTGGGTACCACTTGTTGGAACCTGAATATGATTCGTTCTTCCAAGAGTTTTCTGATTTGTTCTTTGTGCAAGTTGTGTTGGGAATATTCGATGAAAATACTAAAGAGTTTGCTGATTTTTTTTCTTCTGATTTTGGGTTAGAGCTGACCTCTAAGTGTTGTGGATGCAATGTCAGTGTTATTGTTCAGATTTTTTATTTTCATAGGAAGCTATTGAGCATTTTTAGAGCCGAGGAAGTGTTCTTTAGAGCCAAAAATGGGCTGGACAGTATTTTAGCAAATCTTTTATTGAATATATTTTTGAGAATTTTGTTTGGAACTGTAGATAAGAATGTATTGGTTGATCCTATTTTTGAATCTTTAGATAATAGTGAAGATCAAATAATTAATAATTCATTTCCATTAAATGATCATGGATATAAATATCTAGGGAAATTATGTCTAGATGGGGACTATAAACCTAGCACTTCATGGGAGGAAACTCATGGTTCTTGTTATGTTAATAAATAAAAAAGGTTTGTAATTAAATAAATTCTAACAGAAGACTTTAAATTCAGTGCTTCATGGGAGTCAACCCATGTTCTTTCTTTTGTGTTTACTTTTTTTTCTATTCTTGTTTTACTTTGAATAAAGTGCTACCATGTTCTTATTTTATATTATCTATGTTTTTAGGATGCTGATGTTGTGTCATTTAAGGAGTATAGTTCCCATACTAGAGGGAAATTGACAAATATATTTAGGGAAGTATTAAATTCATAATTGCTGCATTTCATTTTTCTGCTCCTTAATGATTTAGAAAAAAATTATGCTCCTTTTTTTCATTAAAAAATTCTGTTTATATTAAAAAAAATCTGTTACATGTGTACTAAAAATTCTACTACATTTTTACTGTATAAAATTCTGCTGCATGTCACTGTTTAGATATAAGATTCTTCATTTGCCTCTTGCTGGAAAAAACTTGAATTTCATAATTGTTAAAACCATTTCATTGTATGAAATTAAGTGTGGGGGGTACATGCTTGATGGTAGTTGTGTTTTTCATTGAACCAATATCTCTATAGGGTGTTTAGCATGCATCTTTCTATTATATTGAACATCCATTTGAATCATACTTTGTTAAAATGCTTACATGCAATTAATTGTGCACCCACACCTTATATGCTACTTTTGAACTTTAATAGAAAATCTTTGTCACTAGACATAAATGTTAATGTTTGTACTTTTTAATGAACCGATTGATTTATTTATTCTTTGTGGAAAACAATATTTTTGAACTCCATTGTGACCTTTATACATGTCATAAATCTACTTAAATGAAAATCTGTTTTGAACCTTTATTGTTTAATTGTTCTTCTCTATATTCAGAAGTCAACTTTGGGGACAAAGTTGGGGTTTAAGTATGGGGGAGGGGGTCAATTCTTGACAGTGTTAAACTGTGCTTAATTAAAATCTCATAAATTCCCACTGCATCATCAAACTTTTTGTTAAAAAATGGATAAACTTTTTCAAAATTCTTGCATATTTTTAGGTTTTACACTGTACTATATTGGGTCTTTCCTTAGGACAAGTTCCTTGCTGGTAGTTAAGAACTGCTTAGAGCTTAATATTAATGAGTTTGGATGATTGCTGAGTGAATTTCTTAATGGTTTCATGGAAATATGGTTACT
Source organism: Viscum album (assembly GCA_963277665.1). Lineage (NCBI taxonomy): Eukaryota > Viridiplantae > Streptophyta > Magnoliopsida > Santalales > Viscaceae > Viscum > Viscum album. Next base: position 68,641,833 of record OY728156.1, on the reverse strand, counting down.
TCTAAAAATGATATGGGTAACCTGTTAATAGAGTTATGAACATAACCCTTGGAACTGGAAGTCTTATTCTGATTCTAGGGGCCTCTTTTATCTTATAATTATTAAATGTAATTGCTTTAATGAGCCAATGTAAACAAATTTAATATAAATCTTTTGGAATTGGAGTAATTTGGGCATCTGGGATCTCATGGTGAGTCTCTAAGACCTTAGATTCTGGGTGCATTTCTGTTTATTAAAATCCATTTGTACACTTTGAATATGTGCAATGCACAGTGCTTAGCACAATTATACCTGGCTTGGGAAGAATAAATACAGTTTCTAGGGTCAAAAATGAGCTCATTAAGGTGAGGGGAATGATGAACGCTAGATGAAGAAGGGGTCTATTGGTTTATATGAAAATCAATTGGGTTGTGTAATTGAGGTGATTCACAAAAGAATTAATTATTTTTGGGACCGAGGTGAAAATTCAAAGTACAATGTTCCTTGGTTAAGGTCTTAATTCCATTGATTTTTTATCTCTTGTCATTCTTGGACTTAGATCTTGAGAATGGATAGAAGTGATTCATTAGGATATATCACTTTTGAGGCATGACATCTTCTTTTCATGATGGTCTTATCTTTCTAAATTACCAGTGAGTATTTATTTTAAGAAAGATTCATTTGAGTAATTCATTTTCTAAGCCTGCTGTTATGTTTTTTCCATTTTTTTGAGTACTGGACATGTTACAGTGTGATCTTAATCATAAAACACTTTACTATTTTTCAAAGGAAATAAGACAAGGGATTGATTGAGGACAAACAATACTTATGTTTGGGAGAATTTGATGTGGATCTGTTTTTAAATAGTTTTGCCACATCTTTTTTTTTAATTTTTATCAATTTAATTAATTATTTTGACACTTTTTAAGAAATAATGGAATTTTTTTAGTATTATCACTACATCTCTTAATTTATCATTTTTTAATTAAATTCGTGTTTTTAGTCCTTTTTTATTGTATATCTAGTTATTCTATATATTAATCTACTATCTAGTTTGATAATCTTAATTTGGGTTATTTATTTACATTTCTAAATAATTATTATTTAGTTGTCATCTTTATTTTCTTTAATCTAATCCAGTTTGTAATTTAAGACTTTACCATTTAATTCTAATTTATTTAAATAAATTAACTTTCCTTTTTAACCAGTTCAATTATTCTACTAAGTAAATAAGTTTAAGTTAAATTTTAATAAAATAATATGTTTTTAATGTTAAGTTTCATTTTAGCATCTAACTAATTAACTTTGTCGTTTAATAACTCTAGTTAATCCTAATTATTTTAATTATATGTTTGTAGTTAATTAATTGTAGGAGTTCTGCATTTTTTTAGGCATAAATTTAATTAATTTTAACTTCTATTTTCTTAGTAAATAATTATTTTCTTTTATTTTCAGTTTGTTAAATAATTTGAATAGTTTTTTAGTTACAGTTAATTATTTAATCTTAAATAGCATAGTTAATTCCTCTTTTGTTTTAATTAATTATTGTTATTCTTTTTATTAACTGTTTTAAATTAATTTTTATTTTTAACACTTTTAATTTTGTACTTTCGGTGAGTGACACACCGATGTTGTTGTCACACCGAAAATTTTTATAACTATCGGTGAGTCATGACTCACCGATTACTTCGAAACACCATCGGTCTCTCACGACTCACCGATCTTTTCATTTTATTTTTTTCCATTGTGACCGATCATTATTCCTTTATCGGTGAGTGAATGACACACCGATTGAAAATTTCCTCTATCGGTTTCACGATTTTTCATTACCCCATTGGTCTCTTTCTTTTTTTCGCACTAATCGATACTATTTATTTGGTTTTGTCCCGTTGCAACCGATTATTATTTCTGCTATCTGTGAGTCACCCAACTCACCATTCTATCACACACACTCACCAATTTAACTATCAGTCTCACTCCACTTTTCACTCACCAATCCATTCCCTCACGATCGGTTTCATTCACTCACCATTCTTGTCCAGCCTTTCACCTACAGATGCTTCAGTTTCATCTTCTCACCGACGCATCCCCATTCCTCACCATCGGTTGGAAAACCCTCCACAACCAGTCATCTCTTCTCCTCTGATTCTCACTGAAGAAGAAACATCCACTTTTTACGCTCTAGCATCTCCTACAAATATCACCACTCCCCTGTTCTTCACCACAACCGAAAAGCTCATCGGCTTCACCACCTTCATTCCAAAATCAGCATCAACAACCCATTTCAAAACTGAACCCCAGCTTTACACATTTATTGATCAAAATCCAAATTCTGATTTACAAACAAAATATTCATTTTTCTTAGATCATACGTTGAGAAGAGTACCTGCTGCAAGGGGAATTGTAGTTGATGTCATTTCTGGTACTTTCCGCCTGGAATACGAGTCTGAAATAACCCTCTCACTGTGGATATTTCTGTCACGCCGTGAAGAGGGGACTTCCACCGGTTCGAAGATGCTGCAAGTGGTGCAGCCACTATTTTCCGCCATTGGAGTTGAGGTCGGAGACTTTCTGGATCCGAGATCATGCTTGTGTGCTGAGAATGGTGAAGTCCGCCGCATCGGGGAGTTGCGCTGAGAGTCCGAGCAGAAGCCACTAGGCTGCTGCTGCTGTCAGCTAATTTGTGGAGGCCGAAGCCCTGTTGCGCTGTGTATAAGACACCACTTTCCACCATTCACTGGATTCTGTGTGCCGCGCTAGGTTGATGGAGGAGGCAATCTGACCTACCGCTAAAGACTGCCTGGCCACCACTATCTGCTGCGCTGGAGCTGGAGAGGAGTTGCGCCGCAGAAGAACTCAAGAAAACCCTCCCCCTGTGCGCCAAATTTGGGGGAGGAAGAAGTTAAGTTAAAAGAAATAATAAATAAGTAAATAATAATAATAATAAGTCAAACAAAAAGAAGAAAAAAAATAATAAAAGTAATGTAAAAGTTAAGTAAGAAAAGGAAACAAATAAAAGTTAATGTAAAATTAACTTTAATAAATTAAATGAATATAATACATTATGTAAGCGTTATAAACTTAAACAATTAAAAATTAGATAAATCATAAATTAAAATACAAAAATAAAGTAATAATAGTTGTTAATATTAAATTAATTTACTGATTTTAGTAAATATTAAATTAATCATAATTATAAGTAAACTATAAAATATACTTATTAATTTTAAAATATTTGAAATTAAAGTATTAAATTCTTATTATTAAAATAAACTAATTAATGAATTAATTTAGCAATTTAATTTCTTAAATAGTAATAATGAAATTATTAATTCAATCTAAATTATTAAATTTCTAATTACTTATTTATTTATGATGTAAAATTTTAATGATTTAGTTAGGTTTTTAAAACTAAAAATTAGTATTCAGTATTTAGATTTATTAATCTAATTAAATAAATAGAGTTTGATAAATTTATAATAATTTTTTATAAAAGTAAATAATCATCATCAATTATGATATTTATTAATTAAATTCAGTTAATTATTAATGATTAAAAAAACATTTAACTTTAATAATAATCTTTTTTCTTTCTTGTGTCCTTATTTATTTACTTTTCATGCTTATTTAATTTTGTAGGTTCATTAAAAAGACAAAAACATGTCCAGGTACATTCAACCAACTCAGTGGGAGTTAGTTTCGAGGGAAATTTTAGTGCGATGTGCTTGTCACGAAAAAACACACTTTTTGTAGTGCGTGTGTGAAGAACTTTTAATGTCAGTGGAAGATGTTGTAGTGATGTGTAGCAGATAACAAATGATACTTAAGTAGAGCAAGCAACATATTTCTAAGGGGGCATTCATTCACCGAGACACACTCACTCGATGAACACACCAGTCTCGGAGCAGAGCAGAGTACCTGGAGCAATTCTCGGAGAGCCACTCTTCGAAGTTCCGAGGGCCAGGAGCAGTAGTATTGATGCGAGCAGAGGGAGTTTTCTTCCTCTGTTTTCCATTAAATCTCTCCCTCTGTAATTGAATGAATTTTTTAATCTAGTTAGTGATAATGAACAATATATTGGTTAGCTAAATTTTTATTTCCGGGATGAATTGAAGTTCTAATGGTTACTTTTAATTCTCATATCACATAATCAACTCACTGAATTCAGTAAAGATCGGTGAGATTAATGCTGAGTTCATTCAATTGCTTTTCACCACTAGTACATAATTTTCAAAACACCACAATCAAAAAGGCGAGATTGATTGTGGAAAAATATTTATAAAAATAATCAATTCACAAATGCTTCGGGACTTACGGTGAGTTCGTCCTGTTGTCATTATCTTTTCGAACTTTTCACAGCTGATTTGTTTTGGAGAGGCAAACTCCAAAATCAATCAGCATGTGTGACGTAACTCTTGGTGAGGGATTCAAGTCACTCTTTTTATGGTAGTGCAGGGAAATAACTTTAAATTGATTCATAATAACAATTAAACCAGTAGAATGAAGACTTTTCCCCGTGTAATTTACTTGATTGTTCACTATTAGCATTTTATATCTCTGTTTCTTACTTTTCTTAGTCTGTTTCTTGTTTTATAATTGTTTAGAACAAAAACTCAAAAAGACTGTAGTATTTTATAAGAGTACAATAATAAAAATATTAAAAAATATATATAAAATAAATAGAAAATCTATTCCATTAGTGACAACAGTGGAATCTTTTTGTATGTTTTTAGAAGAATAGTGGTCAAATTCGCTTTCTTTGTGGGTTTGAACCTGCTTTCCACATATACTGTAGTTAGTAGGAATATAAATATGAAACATAGACCAGATTCAATGACGGTTTTGGTCAATAGATTGATACATTCTCTACTCTTGAATACTCATTGATGAGAATAACACTCAATCATCTTGGAACTAATCCATGAAGGTTGTATCTCATGAGAAACAAGGGATTATAAATCTATTTAATAGTCCATGAAGTTTGAAGTTGTTATCCCAGTTTTAAGTCACATCACTGAGGCAACCAAGGGGTACCTGAGGAGTCACAAGTCTTAAAGTAACTAATATGTTCAACATTTATTCTAAAACACTTCCTAAATCTATTAAGGTGAACCCACTCATTATTGAGGCATGAACATAAATTGGGGGAGTACCATACCTTGTATCCCAACATTATCACATCACTGTTATAGAAACCTATAGGGGAACCAATGCCTTAACTAAGGGCAGATCCTGTTCAATGGACTATTAAAACCAACAATCATAAATACCTACTTATGAAAAAACCCACGTCACCTATAAATATATATATTAAGGCACCAAAACATCAGTGAAGTATATACATTGGTCGAGGGAGATTCAATCCGTAATATAGGACCCTCACCACAACAAAGATCATTCTTTAGAAGATGGAGTATTGAACTCTATGAATATGTGGGGGAGTACTAAACTCTATTAGCTGTGTGTAGGAGATCAATACCTCATTAGTGTTGAGGGAGTACCGACCCCATGCTCTATTTGAGAGACTTGTTCCCTATGTGTGTGGGGTAGTGCCAAAATTCATGATGAATATGGGGGACCTACACCCTTCCATCAACAAATAACCATGGGAAAACCCTACCCCATGAGTTATTTGACCAACGTACACAGTCCCCATCTTCATTCCTACAGTACTAAGACTATTAAATTAAAGGAATCACCTCACATCCCACCTATGATGTTTAAGGGAACCTCACCACTGTATCTTATAAAGAAAATTAACATGATGTATTCATAAACCAAAATATAGTTCATGAACAAGGTGATATAAAAAACCCATGAATGTTAGAAAAAGGAAATTGTATGTATTATAAGGGTTCATAGTGTATATCCCCTCAGCAATAGTATTGTCTTGTATTGACTCTTTACATGGCATGTGAAGTCAATGTACATAGCATTCAGTATAATGTGTATAAATTATGAGACCAACAGTTACTTGAAATGTATCCCTAATTCATAGATCCATGTCATCTCGCGGTACATTGAATTTTTGAGGTGATACATAGTGTGTGATTCCCACATGAGTACTTAGTGCATAATATTTGATAGCGAGACAGGTTGTCCCTGACCACACAATGTGTATTTGTGGAAAAATGTTGTTTATTCTATGGATGTCACCTTTGGTGGGTACTACTACATGAGTCAAGTCCTGTAGGCATACATTAAATCTACTCAAAATACACTTCATGTGGCTAATTATGCACTCAGACAACCAACTTAATATCATGCACATTGAAATTAATTTTATGTAGACTATATTGTGTGTAAATAAATACCGTATGTTGTGTGATAATTATAATTTCCTAAAAACATATAACTACATCTAATGATGTAAATAGCATGTGTTCTTTAGAATTTCACATTATGGAGTCATGTTCTTCTCCCATGTGCCTATATTCATCCATGGTTCAATCCTTTTACACCTTAAATTTCCAAATATCACATCATAGTTCACCTCATTTCTATCCAAGACACTTGAGTGTCTTTCCCTCTAATCTACTCTTCCTAGTTACACCCCCTCATAGTTTATTTCTCATCCCATGATCAAATCCTTTCCAAATATCCACTCTAAAATCACTCTATGTGCATTGACCATTATCCCACTTGGCCAACATCACCTCTTCATACCATTGTTCATTCATAATCCACACCCACACCTCAATCCATAATCTTTGATGAAGTCACATGACACAAACAATTATAAGGGATCATGAAGAACAATGGATGAGGAAGAATCATGACTGAAGAAAACTTTCCCAGTCAATGTTATCAACAAGGGATCATTTGACGATTGATTCTAAGGGAATAAATTGAGGATCTAAGAATATTCTAGGCAATGATGTTAGGTACTCCACAAATCCAATTGGATGGGATGAGTCTCCATTAAAATTATTATTTGAAAGATCCTAATGAAAAAATAATCAATTTGACTGTATGTGGTTGCGCATAAATGATTCACTGCATAAAGAATAAAAACTCATAGAGTTCATTGGAAATATATGAACTATGAGGTACATGAAAAAATAAAATCCACACCAGAATATGAATTTGGTTTGTGGCGGTGGAGGAGTAAGGAACTGAGGAGGAGGAGGAGGAGGGAGGAGAGGAGGGAGGAGTAGAGGGAAGAGAGGAGGGAGGAGAGGAGGAAGCGGTAGCTACAGTTGAGACAATGAAACGATGACAGCGGCTGAGGAAGAGGAAGATGTAGTAGAGGTGGGTGGAGAGGAGGGAGAAGTGTAGGCAGTGGTAGTAGCAATAGTGGAGATAGTGGAAGAGGCAGGGATCAGCTTCTGTGAGAGCTTCAGGGTGCATAGAAGGAGGAGAAAGTTAGGGTTAATTTGAAAAACTCAATGACACTTTTATTAGTGCTATATGAAAAGCGCAGATAAAAGTTGGTTTTATTGGCTCTAAAATTGAAATTGCTGATAAAACATGCCTTTATTAGTTCTTTTTTAGTATTGATAATGGCCTATCTTTATTAGCACTAAATAATATATGATAAAACATTCTTTTATCAACTCTTTTTTAGCTTTGATAAAGGCCGATCTTTATCAGCACTAAAAAAGCGATGATAAATGGATGTCTTATCTGCGCTTTTTAATTAGGGATGATAAAACATACCATTTATTAATAATTATAAAATTATAACCAATATATTTATTACATTTATAATTAAATTTTTATATATATATATTCAATTTTATAATTTATATTAAAATAATATATATATAAATATAAATTTTTATATATTTTATTTAATTTTAATTTCATAAGTATTTAAGTATATATATTTGCTTGTGTTTGTGTATATATTCATAAATACATATATTTATAAATAAATACATTCAAAAGGTATTCATAAATATATATTTATCATTTAATTTTTTTTTATTTTATAAATATTTAAACTTATTTATATTTAATTAGTTATATATAATTATAATAATATATAATATATTTAAAATGTAAATAATTATATATGACTAAATATTTATATTTTTAAATATAATAAATAAATTTATTATTTATTTAAATATATCAATCAAGATTTCAACTATTTATGAGAAGATAATGTTTCATATATATAAGAAATGAATGAATACACCAAGTATATATAGTACTATAGTATATTTGGCCAACATTAGGGTAAATAATGAACCTATATCCATGAGAAGAACACGCGCATCAATTGACACATTCATTTGGTAACATAAATATAAATATAAATATAAATATATATATATATATATGTATATATATTTGATAAGTATTTTTATATAAATATATTAAAAATTATTTGTATATAATATTATAATAAATATATAAAAAATATATAAAAATAATAATCTAAATAATAAACATAAATAAATCATAAACATAATAAACATAGTAAACATGTATTTTTTATTTAATGTATACATATAAACATTATTTTAAAATATAATTAAAATATTTTTATTTAAATTAATAATATTTTCTATTAAAAAAATTTATCTACGCTATTATTAGTGCTGATAAAGGGAAAATTTATCGGTGAATTTTTTCTAGTGCTGATAAAAGTCCCCCTTTTATCGGTGCTTTTTGATTAGCACTGATAAAACCTGAGCACTTCCCTTGCCCTCAATTGTTACAGTATAGCAAGAAAAATATAATTTGGTTAGAGGGTCTTGTTTTCTTTTCCAAGGGAAAAAGAAAAATACACAATGAATTTTCCATGTGATGGAAAAAAGAGATCATCGTGGAGCTATAATAGTGAGATTGAGGTTGGGTTTGACAGAAAACTGGAATATTAATTAAAGAAGATGAATCTAGAAATGGGACACAAGGACACAGAACAGGTAGTGGAACCGATATGGAGTAGAGAATATAAATTTGGAGGTACTTCAGATTATTACATAGGGATAAATTGGAGTAGTAAAGGTGGGAAAAAGAATTATTTCTCTCTTCTATTGTATCATTTTTCAATTCTACAGGAATAATTTGGCAATAAATTTTTGAATATGTAAATTGATTCCATGATCATCAGATAAAAATTCATATGTGGGTAGGTTGATCTGGTTAATTATTTTAAATTCCTTGATGCATTAATCATAGTGGATCCTTATATTTATTTTTCGTTCGAAAGTTATTTTTTGATAAAAATTATGAATTAGTGAAAAATGATCATGATAAATCATAATTACAAAATGTATTCAATATGGGGATTTTTCTAAAACTATAATCAAGATTAAGAGAGAGTTTCACAATGAGTTCAACGAATAATTTGAAATTAGTGATAACTAATTCATTCTCACACAATGATTGAGTGACTTTTGGAGTTGAAAAGATTGAGGATCCATTCATTCATAAGATGACCTGATAAATAAATTGTTTATCCTCTTTCAATAAATTCTAGGTAGCATAATCCAAATTAATGAACGACGAAATATCACTAAAAACCCATCCATCCTATTTACCCATGAATGTAAAAACAATTCACAGTAGTTTTTCATCTTCTATGTTTTAATTCTCTTATGTCTATCCAATTTCATCCCTGTACTCACACAAAAAATCATAGTCACAAAAAAATATTCATTCTCATAACTATTTCATCACCCTTCCCATTTTCATACATTCTTTTCTATTTAATTTTATATTTTTTTTTGTTTTTATAATTTGTAATGCACTTAAATCACATACAATAATTCCTTCACAGTGGATCAAAATCTTCTCACCAATAGACTAGTTTTAAGTAAAGTTATAAATAATTAATTTTCATGAGTATAATGACCCCCAGTCAACTCAGATTATATATATTGAGTGTAATTACAGATTTATTTTAGCACGGCCTATCAATATAGATGTGGGGATAATTTCATGTAAAATATCCAATTTACTCTTGGATGTTATCAAAGGGTTTTTTACTTTTCGACATATTATGGTGGCGTATAAGCATCCCAATGGTTAATATATTAACTTATTAAGTGTACCACTAGATATAAATACTTAATTATTCATCAAAATCCTTCCAAGTATGAGTTTGATCACAATCCCATCATACAAAATGGATCTAGTAGAGATAAAATAATTTAATGTTGTACCTAATTATATCAATACAAAGGGTTTAATATAACCCTATGTGTCATAATGGGAATGACTAGTTATATTTAAAGAGAAAGTGTATGAATTTTAGTGAATTTTCATTGACTATCAAAAGATCAAACATGTATCTATTAAAAAATTCTGATTAATATAGATTTATGATATACTTTATCATCTTGAGGGGGAGGGGGTTGATATTCTAAGATTGACCTATAGTTAGGATACCATCAGTAGAGAGTGAATAAATAATATAATCCTAAAAATACTTTCAATAGTGGATAAGAAAGATATAAGAACCTTGTTATTGAATTTGAGAAAAAAACGATTCATCAGTCTTTCAAGGAATTGATGAATCATAATATTCACATATTATATGAATATTTTGTGATAATATCTTTAGATGATATCATGTATAATTAATGGATAATTTAGGATAGTGATAATTATATTTAAATTTATTTTATAAACATTTAAGGAAGGAAACCTATACACTATGATTAATACAAACCAATTTTTATTAAACATGTGAAATTATTGATTCATGTGATATTTGAGGAAGGTATTTATTTGGTTTATGATGTGATTCATGAGGTGATATATTTAGAGGGAACTAACAAATGATTTTAAATAAAAATATATTTTCTAAAAGAGTTATATTACATGAGGTTTGTTCATTAGTATTCATAGTTATCATCTTACATGATGGATTGGACAAAATTGTAGGAAATTATAATGGGAAAAAAGCATCATATGTATTTTAATGTCTTGAAATAAGGGATAATATCTTCTGCTATCCTATATCTTATTAAGAATAATAAAGGATATACATTATACTGTGATACATTATTTATGAGGTTGGGGTGGTTTTTAATTCAACATGATTATATTGTGTAATTTATCTCTCCCTAGTTATTTAATCATGAGTGGAACTACCCTACTCATGAATAAAATGTAATAGCGATGATGAATGAATTGAAAATATTTTTCCACTATATATTGGGGGATAATTTTATTTTCTATTTTAATCATAAATATTTTAAGTATATATTATGATATATAATTCAAAAAAATCATATAGAACTTTTATGGGTAACCTGTGAACCGTCAAAAAGTTCTGGTTACTACAAAATACCAAACCACATAAGATATCATTAAATCATTCAAGAAAGAGTTTTGAGTATTGGAATAATTCACCTTATATAAAATACAATCAATTGAGGTTACCTTCATTTAAGGATAATCATTTATGAGATAATCAAGGCAATAAAACTTTTAGTCTGATTTCTAAATATAAATCTCCAGATATATTTTCCCCTCATTGAAATTCCTTTTCGAGTATGATCATATTCATTATCCAATATAGTTGTTCATCATTAGGGAAAACTCCACACACACTCATAAATTATGTTGGTATCCTCCTGTAAAGATTTGATATTCAAAACAACTTCCAACATCTAATCAAAAGAGTGTAGAATAAGCTACCTGAATTTACATAATCATTTTCCTCCCTTAAAGTCCCCTTAAACACATCATCGATAAGATACAATTCCTAAGAAATAAGAAATGATTCTACTTGAATTCAGGAAGATCTTCTTTGGAAATTTTTTCATGATACCATATTCATAAATTACCTTTATACACCTGATATGGGTCTTATTTTTTGTGATCTTGATATTACATTTGTTACAAAACCTCTTCTCAATGGCATCCTTTAGTGATCTTGTCTCTGAAGTCTTTCCTCTTTGATCTAGTGATCATATAATTGGGATAATATTAATAATCTCTATAGGGTTTATATTTCTTCCATAGAGATACTATAAAATCCTTTTATGTAGAGGATCCATTTTTTATTTACATGGTCTAAACATATAAAACCCATCAACAATATTGGAATAATCATAATTTTTAGTACACCGAGTATATTCCTATTCATCCCTATCAAATTTTAAGGGAATATCATTCCCTTAGTTATTGAGTTATCCAAACCACTTTCGTGATGAGATATGAGTAGCACCTTATTCTTCTTCTTCTTACTTGGATATATTATATTCCACACTCCATCATTTTCAACATTATATAAAACATTACTAAACAAGTGAATATTATTTTCCATTGGTTTGACGACCCTTGTTCATAAACTAGATAAACCCTATCTAGAATCATCATGAAACAATAGGGATCCAAGTTCAACTTTAATAAGATCAGTTTGAGCTTTTGATGATCCTATTAAGGAACATCTTCTATGAATAAACTACTAGTCCAAACTGATGGTTCACTAAATAGGAAGAAGGGGCTTCTTCCACAATGGGATAGAAGTACATCTTCTCTCAAAATTTTCTGAACCTATATAAGAGACATTGGGTAGTGTATCTATAGATATTTTATTTTTATATGTCTTATACAATAGGAAAATGTAACATGTTTTTCAATTCTATAAGAATGAAAATTATGATTTATTCTATGAAATAATATAAGTAAAAACTTAATTTTTTGTGTACTTTCATTTAAATTAATCTTGATATAAAATAAAAAGGCTGTTAGATATCATTTTCCTGTTTCTTGGACTCACCTTCCATGGATAATATAATTAACAAAGAACAATCATTTAATAAATATTTTTATTTCTTACGTATAATTATATATTGTGAGGATAACTTGGGTGACTATTTCTGGTTTCCCAATGGTACAATATGTTTCACAATCATAATATTATTTTCTAAGTTCTTAGGGTAGGAGGTGATGTGAAATAGTCATTATTCTTGTTAAGCTACTAATCATGGAAATTTTTAGATGATTTAGGAACTCATGTTACGTTATTAGTCCACATGAATAAGTTGAGATATTATTTAATTTGTATCTCATTGGTTTTTTAATAAAAATGTAAGTATTGGGAATCCAATTCCCACCAATTTTCTTACTCATTTCGATTTCTAGTTATAAAACAGCATGGTATCATTATAGACTCTATGGTAGTATTAAAAAGATCTCATGAATCAATGAATTCCAAGAAGGTTATAACTTACCAATATTTAAAATTGACATATTTTTGTTCTATAAATGAAATTTATGAGGTTTAAATTTTTTAGAATTTGTATATATTGAAGATCATAACATCTCAAAGAGTATTTCTACTATCGTTTTGGGCCAGGACCATCAATTAACTTCTTGATAATGGAGATAACTTCAATATGTGATGACTATTAATTTATATTTATTCCACTATATCATATATAAATAGAATATCATGCAAAAAATTACTATTCATGAATATAAGATCCTTTCTCGAGTTCTTGACATTGGTGGTTCATATGAGAAAAATATAACATTGATTTAGATCTCATAAAATAATAGTTACCAATAACTGATCCGTATAGACTAATTCTAGGGACTTTATGATTTTCCATATTAGTAACCTTTTTGTTGAGATGAGTTTTGTGAATGATTTTATTGGGACTGAGCCTTCTTTAAGAGATAAAAATTATAGTTTACTTCATATTTAAAATGATAATTATGGATTAAACTAATTAAAAATCATATACTAATTGATTTCATCGTCACTTGGGGTTTTTAATGTGTTATTGAATGTTATTACTAATCCAAAATCTTCTGAGACATCAAATATTAGGAAAAAGAGTTATGTATTTTTTATGTATATTAGGTAATTGTACTTTTTGTAGTGTCATATGAACTAAGAATAAATACTAAACCTACTATGATTATCATTTTCTATTCGAGATGTAATCTATATATCCTAGTTGAATATATTTTTTCTTGATTCATATCATGGGATGAATGGTATGATCTATATTTACAACATAAAACCACTTTAGTGTAGAGAAAATCTTACATTTATTATCATCTAAAGAAGGTGTTGTGGGGAAAATATAATCCCTTAGTTGATGTGTTGTCAAAATAGGAGTATTAATAGTTATGAAACATGGTAATTATAATCATTTTTAATGAAGTAATGGAAAATATATCACAAAGGGGTGAATGGAAATAGACAATAGGGAAGGGTGAATTGTAAAACATAAAACTATTAGTGTTATTAGATATATAATATATATAATTCTGTGAGGCTCATCCAAAAAACCCTGAGAGGGTGGGGTGAATCGACATGCAAAATTTATCTTTTGATTCTTTTGTACATTTTACCCACATTGGGAGGAATATTTTAATCTTATTACATTCATAAAAACACTAATTAAAAACCCATATACATTAATTAAAATTTTGAATAAATAAAAGTTTACTTTCTATACAACAAAGGTCTAGTCTAATAATTATACATTAATGATGTTTTGGTTTTATAAATATTCAATATGATTTACAAGTTATTATTTATTACAATTGTTTGGACATAATAACTATTTACCAAGTTTACTAACTTACAATTAGTTTAGGGATTATGTACTACCTCCCTCATATCATCGACTCCTCATTAGACACTACTTTGGATGAATCCTTGCTTAGTTTATAATCTTATACACTATATCCACATTGTAATGAATGTGAAATTTTCCTTGCATAATGATAGCCTATGTTTGATGCTAAAAACTATCTAGAGAAATTATGTCATGTGATCATTGTGAAAGAAACATTCTCAAAACTACCTTTTGTGATGTAACTTCACAAATCCAATTTTAACACATACTAAACAATTTAGACCACATACACTCCTTCTTATAATGTGGATTATACTTTTCCATCCACCATCACAAGATTCCCCTTCGAACCACGTACACAAATCTACATACCATAAACTTCACTATGAATATCTATACAAAAATATTCCTTCATCAACCATGTAATCACCATGTTAATGAAATACTAAACCTCATGGAATATATACTCATTGTGTGACTCAAACCATGTAGACAACTCAAAACCTAATCAAACATCTATATACTATCTATATTTTACAACGTTTTTGATCGATACTTAATAAAGTTATTATCAATATATTTATAGAAAAATACCTTCATGAAATTCACATATAAATAAGTTGAAATTCTAAAACATTAGTTATTACCCTCCATATACTCTCATGCAGGCCACTTACTAACTTCCACTCTGACATTTCATACTCCTCTTTTCATATCAATGACAACACTACTAACTAAATACTTTATATCATAGTCATTCAAAAAATATATCTCAATAATCCAATAATAAAAGGTTTCAGTGGAAAAAAATAACAACCTTTTGACTACATGGGCTGTTTTATGAAATATTAACACCGAATGTAGGCCACATACTTTATTGAATGATCTGTGAACATGAATATGCATGTTGCCCACTCTTACCATGTGGGATGTGTTCTTAACCAGGGTATATGACTATATTTTCTTCAAATACATCATTCATCATCACTAAAACCAACAGTTTTATGGCCAAGAAATTTATAAAATGCTGGAAAACAATATAATTTTCTAGAACATTCTCAATTTCCATTTTCCCTTAAAAAACTCCACTAGGATTAAAAACCCATTTATCAACAAAAAAAAGAATAAAAAAATTAATCACATTATCATCCTCCATCATAGATCACATTGATTCCAAAATTCCAAACAATTGGGTTATTTTCAATCTTAAGTGAAATTCAATTCTGCACATAATTTGTAATTCCTCTAGATAAAAGTACAACAACTAAAATATCACACATAGTCTACAAGATAAATAGCTGATCATGAAATAAGAGAGAAAAAAATTAGAATAGGACACATGAAATTAAATAAATGTGATCTTCCCCTTCATCATGCTCATAGAACTACCATCAAATTCTTAAACTACATTTCCACATTGATTTTATCTCCCTTTGACATATACATTAAAAAATTAACTTAAACCTCAAATAATTTTCTCCTCTATTGAAATTGATCCCAATGAAAAAAGGTAACTTAAAAAAAAAATAAAATTCAATAATATATATATATATAAATTTGATATGGGATAATTACAACCCTCTTCAAGATGAGGGTGGTTTCTGAACATCAATGTTAAACTGAGTTTAATCAAACGTTGGTGTAGACAATGTCTTAGTCATGATGCTTGAAACTTCCTCATTAGTTCACATAAGGTTCACATAGACCATTATTTTATACATACTTTTTTAATAAGGTAATATCTGATCTTAATATTTTTTTAAAAGTTTGTTGTACTGGGTTACTCAAGATCTTGATCATAGTCTTGTTATCACCTAAGTTTACCGTTGGTTGTTTCACTTTTTTTTAGATATCATACAACTATTTATACGGCCACAAAATTTCATTCCATGAATCGGTGATGGAATTATATTATTCTTCTATTATGCTCATTATCATGTAAATTTTTATTCAAAGGGGGAATCAAAATGGGGCAAGGCACAACTGATACATTTATTATGAATAATGAATGCACCATTTGTTGTGGAAGTGAGATCTATCACATATCTATCCACGTTTGCATCAGAAAAATGTGATAACTAAATATTATTTCTTGTATCATAGAAATATATTTTAGTGTACCATAGATATAACTGATGATTATTGTAAACATTGTAATATTATCTTTATCCATATTACTCTAAAATTGTGTATCTGAACATGTTTCTATAAAAAATATATTGTGATATTGTATTCAAATATTGCAAGCATCAAATAATCCTAATATTGGGATGTAAATATATCGTAAACCTATGTTCCAAAATATTTTTTCAAACAATGATAATATTTACTATTGGTTCTGAATCATGAATATTGAAATACATAGAGTCTCTAAATCACGACTTTCCAAAGTGATGAATGTATATTCTTTCTTTAGTATCACATATTATAGTGCACCATTAGTTTAAAATATATTCTTAAATTAAATAAACATTTCATCAGTAGATTGTATCATACATAACATTGAACTAAATTGATATATGAAATATCAGATGAAGAATTTCAAGAAATGTTTGGAATAATAAAATTTCTCATATATTTGATGATTTTTATCATTTAGAAATTCATAAAGAATAGGATCTGTAACACTTAATAAGTTAAAATGAAATTTTCTTCTTTTATAAAAAAACATTATATTTATATATAGAATCCTAATTTAAAAGATAAATTTAAAAAATATAAAATTTTAATTTGTAAATACTAACTATATTTTTCTATTATTCATGCGAGTATTAGTTTATGAATAAAATATTATATTTCTGTGAAAAAAATCATTTTTATATGAATATTGATAAACACTAATTTTAATAATACACAACTATTATGAAATAATAATAATAAAATAATGTATTAAAGGTTCTTAAATTATCTTTATATATATATATAATACTTTATTGAATTTATGAATCCTCTTTTTAATGTTTTAGAAACATAAGTTATATTTTAATCAATTTTTTATTTTATTATATTAAATACCATTTTTCATCATATGTAGAAATCAAATAATAAGAAAAATATTTCATAGTTTATATCAACATGTTTATATTATCTAAGAAATCCAAATTATATTTAGGGATAAAAATATGATTACAAGGTTTAATGTTTTTTACCATGATAATGCTAATACTACTATTTTAAAAGAATTGTTTTATTAAAATTAAGTAATTTTTTTAATGAAATAAAATAATATCAACTACAAAATCACTCTAATAAAATTTTTAGGCATATATATAAATAAAGAAATACTCATTAAATTTTTAACCATAATAAATAATATTCAGAATACTTTATGGTGAAAATAACATTTTTTCAACATAATAATGTTTCCATGTAATAATTTTTTTTAAAATTATAAATTATATTATTAAGAATTTATATTTTATTACATAGAACCTAAATTTAGGTTTATAAGATAAAAATGTATTTATTTATGTTACCTTATATTTTAAATAAAATATAATCTATTATTGTTATAAGATGTAACTAATGTAAAAATCAAATGTTACAATGATAAAATAAAATGGAAAATTAAATGAAACCTATTTAAAACATGTCAAAAAATAGGTTTGGGGGTGTTTAAATACCTTATATCAGACAAAACTAAATAATTTTTCACTATGGGAACCATTTAACCTTGATCAGTATCATTAAATTTATGGAAAATAATGGATTTTCACTGTAGTTTAATTTTCCATATTTATAAAATATGATCAATTCATCCTCTCAAATATCAAAAATAAAACTTAGGAATATATTCAAAAACCTAACCCAATATTACAAAAATTAATTTTATTTTATTGATCTCAAACCGAAATTAACTATTAGTTATTATATTCCCTTCATTTCTATGGAGAAATTCAAGAGAAATATAGAGATCCCAAATATGTTAGAGAGCATTCGACTATGTGAGGAGACAAGGCAAGGGTTTCTTTTTCTCATTTTTATATCCATGAGGAATGCTTTATATTTCACCCCTTCATTTATTTTATATTGTTTGATTACCACCAAATTAATTTTTACCATATTCATGAAATTGATGGGGTTTAAAGCTCCATATGTTGTTCTTTCTTTAAATGGATTTCATTTCAAAGGATACCAAAGTTGTAATAATTTTTTAAGATATCATCTTTTACTAACTCCCAATGTGTATTTTTTATCCTTTTTCTTCCATGATTGGGTACTTACACCCTATGATTTTATATCATGGTACCTTCTCTTACTCTATAGGAGAATTTCAATTTTACAATTTTACATTCATGAATTGATTCCTTAAAAACTATATCATTGTTAGGAATATTATTCATCCTATTTAATGAGGATTTACCCTTCTTATATATATTTATGTATAAATCTAATATTATACTTTATATTTGGTATCCCAATTATGTTTTATCTCTTGTAAACATTATATCATCTTTATCATCTTTTAAAAAAAAATTACGCATTTTATGATGTCAATATTCAAAAATATTATTTTAATTTATTGAAAAATGTTTATACTTTTATGGACAAATGTTTTATCAAAAAAAAAAAAATTTACACTAAAAAATATTATATAATTTTAAAGGATCAATTATTTAATATATTTTTCCTATAAATATTTCTTTCCAAAAAATTTCTCTTAAAATTTTTTTAAATAAAATTTGTATGTGACCCATAACTTCATTTTTCCATGTATGGTAATTCGTTTCTTAAAACAATTTTACAATTTCTCTTAGTGTATTATAATTCTTTATTATGAATATTCTTTTACCTCAAATATAATGGGTTTTCATGTTATTTATAATATTAATTATTTTGAAATAAATTTCAAATTTCTCATTTTATTCAAATGTAATTGTTTGATTGTAAAGAGAAATTCACGATTCTAAATTTTATTTTAAAACCATATATTTTTTAGATAAATGTTTTCTAATATTTTTTCTATTAAATAATAATGTTAAAATAATATTTCTCTAATAATGTTTTATTTCTAAAAACTCACTTTTTGATTGAAATATAGATTTCAATGTTTTTTATGAATATCAATTATTTAACTTCTAGGAAATTATTATATGTAGTTTTGAAGTGTTTAAAACATTGGGTATCCCTTATAAATTTTCATGTTATTTATCCAATGATCATAAAAAGATACATTTATCATTGAAAAAATCCTATATTACTTCTTATGTGACACCAAGGATAATTATAATTCACCATATAGATTATTTCTTTGGATATCTTGTAGAATTTTATAGGAATGTCTTTCATGAAACACACCTCTTCCATTAGTTAATTATGTGATGATTTATGTATGAATTTATTAATGTTCTAAAAGATCATATATTTTTAGATGATTATTTGGAGATAGGATGGATACTATATAACCCAAAAATGGATATTTTATAGATTTACATATAATAAGATTATAATTTTAACCACATATTGAATATTTCTCCACTATGCGAATAAAAAAGTGAAACATGCTTTACATGGTTTGTGGGAATTATCTGGTGATGCATACTCCCCTATGTTTAAAGGAATAATGTAGTGATGTTTGGTCTACTATGTTTATAGGAATTCGGTGGTTATTCCTAATGAATAATGTTTATGAGAATACGTTAGTGATATATAATCAACTAGGTTTATGGGAATAATGTAGAAATGCCTTCTCCACTCATGAAACCCATTTTTGATTCCATATCCACAAGTTATGGGAATCAAAAAGTGATTCTCACTGCACTATATATTTATTTCTAATCCAATTTTAGTTTCGTTGTTTATTGTCATTATTCATTTCTATTAAATGACAAATATTTATTCTTATTATTATTTTCCATGGATCATATATATTATCTAATGATTCCACACTCTATTTCCATGGTACATGTTTCATCATTCAAGATTGAAAATCCTACTTTTATGATTTATGGAAAATTATAATTATATAATGTTGTTTTAGTAAGATATTTCTTCCTTAATCATATTTTATGATATAATTATGATCTAACCCTCTTTTTCATGTTAACGAGTTTTTCCATTAAGGAGAAATAAAGACCACTTGTTTTGTATTTTTCCATTCCCCATGTTATGAAGATGAGTATAACCTATGAGAATTATTTAAGGGTGTCTAGTATTGTTTTATTATGAATAAATGTTCATATTATTTTTTTCAAAATATGTTTTCTATTTAACTATTACTCAATGTTTCTAAACATTACGTTCAACTATTTTTTGAGATGATTTATGAGTTATAATGACTATTATATAAAAATGTTGTATCATAAGGATTTGTTCATCTCACTTTGTATCAAATTCAGTGTTTAAGGAAGTTTTTTTCCCCAGATCTCGGAGCACGGTTATTCGGTTCCCCAGTTCGTATCAAAGATGGTTTTAGTTATTTTAAGGATTATTTTAGTTCTTTATATGGATTATAATGAGAAAATATTAGTGAAAACTATATGGACAAGTCTATGTAATAGGTTTTAGCATACTATAACATCTTACAATTTTATTTATGTTAAGACATTTTGTTTGAACTATAATTTATATCTCTATATAGATACTAGAAATTGGATGTTACTAAGAATCATATGAACCTTGCGGTAGTCACACTGAATTTTTTTGGTAGAGTATTAACTCAAAATTCACTCAAGGGAATGATGAGTGGGATTAAGAATGAACACCAATATAGAGACTCCAATGTGATATTCATTAGTTTATAAAATTCTATTTACAAGACACTGTGAATTATTTATTATATTAAAGGGTTATGTTAACAAATATTAGATAACCAAACATAAAGACAACTAGATAGAATCAAGAGTGATTTAGGTTTAACTGAAAGCTAATGTAACAATTTCAAGGATAAATACATTTTGAGGTTGGTTTTTTATATTAAACTAATTATATTATAATTTTAATTGTTTATCGCTCTCCTTAACTCCTTTTACCTCAATAAATTACTTGGAAAAGGATAAACCAAGTTAATAATGAACATAATAGACAATACAGTAATTTTAATAATAAAAAACTAAGCTTTATATAATATAGTGTTCAAATTCATGTATTTATAGTCACCTAGATATCTTGAGTTATGATTAATAATTTGATTAATTCTGCAAATATTAACACTCCAAAGAGTAAAATGATAGAGTCTCAATGAATACTAGGTGATGAAGATGATTCAGTAGAGAATAATAAATTTCATTCCTTTCAAAAGTGCAGGAATCAGAACCTATCAGACTAATAAAAGGAAGAGAGAGATCTTTAATATATGGTAAATATTGGTATAGAGAAATGTTCTTCCAAATAAACATGTAGAGACTAGTTAACATTGTGGGGAAAATAATGTTCTTCCTAAGTAGCCTCTGGAGGTTCAATGTTTTAGATGTGAGAAATTTTGGTACTATGGAAGCCAGTTCACTATTCTAAGGTATTATAAAGAAAATCAACATGCACAATGTCCTAGATCATAAGAACTAGAAAAAACATATTTAAACTCTACTATTGAAGAATATAGTGATAATTAAGTGGTTCTAAATATTCTATATTCTATATTTTTTGATGTCTTATATCCTGTATATATTCCATAACCATTACCAATTGATTTATAAATAAAATTATCATTGTACTATTATTAATATATCTATGTTTTATGAATATAAATCAATGTTTATGGGATTATGATACATAAAATTGTTAATAAATCTTCAATTATATGAATTTTTTACCTTCACATAAACACATTATTAATTACCAAGATATGACAATCACAAATAAAACCATCCTATGATTATCTTTTAGTGAACGGATGAATTTGAGTTCTCAGGAAAAAAATATTTTTTTTAAAAAATTCATGATACCTAATCATGAGGGATGTTTTACTGAAATTTTTGGGGGTAAATTATTATTATAGGGATAAAATTATTATAGTAAAAAATATGTGTTTCCTAACTTGTAAGGTTGTCATATCCATAAATATTTTTTCATGAGTCACATATATATTTTAGATACACATAGATATTTTCTTTATTATAATAAAATTAAAATTTAATGGATTATATTAATTTAGGGGGTGTAATGTAACACCACAATATTTTACTATGTAATTTTCCTTTAAATAAAATTTTCCTTAATATCTTTTTTCACATGAATCATGATTTAATCATGTTGTAATATATTAATTGAGTATAATTATGAAAATCAAATGTTAATAAATATTATATTAAATAAAAAATATAGTATTCATTTATAAATTCATACAAAATACTATTAAGAACCCTTAGGTATATAATATGAAAATTTTCTCAATAAATAAGTTTTTCTTTATATACTATATTTTTATTTAAAGTTAAAATTTTCAATTTTCAATTTTTTAATTTGAAATAACTAAAAAATGTTTTGGAAAAATAATATAAATTTCACCTTAAGAATAATTTTTTCTATTTTTTCAAAATAATTGATTTTTAAATAATAGTGATAAAATCCTGAATTTTCTAAAGCCATCAATTTATGAAAATATCAAATAAAAGAATGAGTTAATTTTTTTAAAAAAATTAAATATATAAATATATATTTATATTGATACATTAAACATTGTTATATTTATTAAACCTATTTTTTATGTTGTTGAAAAAAGTAATATTTTACTCTAGAAAATGTTTAATTCAATTATATTGAAAAGCAGTTTTCATCACATGTAGAAGTTAAATCGAAAAAATGGATTCAGTAATTTATATCAACATGTTAATACTATTTTATAAGTACAATTTATTATTTTCTTTAAATTATGATTTTAATATTAGTGTTAATTACATCGAAAATTGTAAAACTAATATATTCACAAAACTATTTTCATTAACATTTTTTAAATTTTATATAATAAAATAAATTAATATCTAATCATATATGAATATAAAATAATTTTTAAGCCTATAAATAAAAAAATTAACAGTCCTTCAGTTATAATCATTACTAAACAATATTAAGAACCCTTAATTGTGAAACCACTATTTTTTCTTAAACTTAGTTTTTTATATACTAAATATTTTATTTTCTAAATTAATTTTCTCTTCCATAGAAATTTAATTAAACATTATGGAGATTATATATATGTTTAGAACATAAATATTTGGTTATAATGTTTCTTTATATTTTTAATTAATATAAAATAATAGGGTAAAAATTAGTGATGATGGTATAAATCAAATGGTAAAATGTAAAATACACATGTAAAAAAGAATGAAACATGTTTACAACATGATACAAATTTCATGGTGGAAGATATATTCACCATATCACTCCTAAAATTTTATTAGTTCTAAATTTTGGAACTATTTACCCTTTAATAATGTTATTTCCTTGTTGAAATATAATTAGTGTTCAGAAAAGATCCATTTATTTCTCTTATAAAAGGTTATCACTTCCACCCTTTCAAATTTGATAATTTCATTCTCAATATTCATAGATCCTTGATCAATTTCAATATCATAGAATTAAATTAAATTATATAAATAATCTAGTCATTATAAGTTAAACTAATTCCTTATTTTCCAATGATAAATTCAAGATAATGTTCAAGGTCCAAAAGTAATTAGATAGAATTCTATTAAGAGGGAAATGAAAAAATAATTTCTTTTTCTCATTATCAAATCCATGATACATGGTTGATATTTTTCAGCACAATTTTTTTATATGATGTTGTTAATACCTAATGAATTTATTTTTTAAAATTTAGGAAATTATTGGGGAGTTTGGAGAAATATTTTATTGTTTTATTAAATGTATTTTATTTCAAAGGATACCAATGTTTTTATACATTTTCTTAACTCAACCAACTCTATTAAGTTATAATGAATCTTCATGAACATATTTATTCAAGGAATAATTTATTTCAACCTAATGTTGTACTTTATGGTTCCTTATCTTTCACTATAGGGAGAATGAATTTTTATTTCTATGATCTTAACTTGTTGAATTTATTCCTAAAAAATTATATCATTATTAAGAAACATTCACATCCCCTTTAATTATTTTTCTCTTGATTAACTCTCTTTTTATTTCTTGATAGTATTATACATTATATTTTACATTCCAATTATGTTTTGTCTCATGTGAAGTTTATATTTCAGTTCTATACGTTTAAAAATATAGTTTTTTGTGGTCATTATTATGTTTCTTTTAACCAAAAGTATTTTTATTATATTGTTTTCCCTATCATGATCATCTGTTGTATCATAAACTGAAAATTATCTCTAAAAAAATTATATACAATTCAAGGATTAATTATTTAATATTTTTTTACAGTAATTGTTTTCAAATGTTTTCACTTCACCTTTTTGAAAATAACTTTTTACGGTGACACATAACACTACCTTATATATTCGTGGTAAAAAAATTATAAAATAAATATTTACAATTTCTCTTGATGTGTGAACATTATTCGTCCTAATGATTCTTTTACATGTTCTAATTTTTTTCCAAATTAATATAACTAGTGATTAATTTTTTGAGGTAATTAAATATTTATATATTTTCTAGAAGTAACAGTTTGATTTTAAAAATGAAATATTGATTTCCAAAGGGATTATAAAAGCTTATGTTTTGATTAAAATATTTTTTGGTGTTTTTCTATAATTTTTTTGTAGAATAATTCTCATATTTGTTTTGTAAAAATATAATTTTTAAATTAATATTTTATTTTAAAATGTTCTATCATGCTCAAGTATTTCATTTAATTAAACTATTTTTATGTAGTTTAATATTCTTTTAAGAGGGTGGTATCACCTTTTATTTTTCTTGTTATTTATATAAGGATCTTAAAAAGTTAATTTCTTCATTGAAAAATCCCTTATTTTTTATTATGTTACACATGGGGTACATTTATGACCCCATGCAACTTATTTATTTGGATTTATTATGGAACTTTCTAAGAATTATTTTCATGAAACCGACTTATTTCCCTTGGGTTATGTGAATGTTGTTTAAAGAATCAATGCTCTCATGTTTTAATGGAACATATACTAACAGATGAATATTATGTGATGGGTTGGGTCCTATATCACCCTCAAATTACTTTTTTAAGTATTTATATATCTTTATATGAATATGGGAATCGATTATTGATTCTTATCCCACATTGGGAATCAAGAAATTGATAAATGCACCACAAGGTTTATGATATTTAAGTGGCTATGTATTCTTCAATATATTTATAGAAATCATGTGGTAATGCTTGGTCAACTATGTTTATGGTAATCATTTAGTGATTCATCATCTACACTATCAATGAGAATCAGTTGGGGATACCTTATCCACTATTTTATGGGAATCAGCTAGTGACACATGCTTCGCCATTTTATGAGAATTGAGTAGTGATTCTCAGACCATTATATTAGGATTTATATGTCTATGTTGGAGACAAAAGTTTATATTATAATTCATTTCCATGAAATTAATTATCTTTATTCCCATGAGTATGATCTGTGGAACATATTTATTTTCTTATGATTCCATAATCTATTTCTTTATTACATTTTTTTTCATTTGAAATTATACATCATTCATTCATGAAACATGGATAACTCTTGTTATTCAATTTTCTTTTAATAAGATATTTCTTCTATGATTTTTTTTCTAATATTATTATTATCTAATCCTTGATTCATTTTGATAAGTTTTACCTTATTAAGAATTCAAGATCACCCCTTTATTATGATTCCTCTCCCAATATTTTGAAGATGAGTATAACCTATGATATGTTAATAAGGGATCCTAGTATATTTGGATTGTGGAGAAATATTCGATTTTTTTAATTAATTCCCCTGTGTTTTTATTCCTGGAAGACACTAAACCTTCCATTATAAGTGTTTTGAGATGGTTTATGATTGTTACTATTTAACTTGTGGTAATTTTGTTAGATAATGATAGGTGTATATCACTTTTTATCAAATCCATTATTTAATAAATGAGTTTTTAAAACTAGAACTTGGATTGTGGGGTAGGGGTGCCTCACCTATAGGAAAAGAAAATATTAGAGTTCATCAGTCATGGAAATTTCATGATTAATTTTTATATTGTTAGAAAACCCTTTAATAGATTTCTTCTTTATTCTATAAGAAATGATATCATCCTCATACAGAAGAATTATAAAATGATGTACCTTGGATTTTTTCATGTAGATATAATAATTTAAGACATAATTTTGAAATATATATTCTTCAAATATGAATATAGATGAGTAGGAAATGTTTTTTTAACTACATTAGATCTATAGATAATTATTTAATGTGAATATTTTTTTTATCACATATAGTAATAAATACCACTATTTAATATAAACCTCTTATTCAAGAACCCCATTTAAGAACACTATTTTACCTAGAATTTAATACTATTTATATTACCATTTAATTTCTATAGACAAAAAGAGACTAATGGACTAAAGCCGTAATACCAGTGAAGACATTTCATAAGAATTAATTCCAATAATATTTTCATATCATTTAAAAACTAAGAATTATTAATTTTTGAAAAAAAATTTATACTCATTAACTTTTTTCTAAATATTACATTGTTTTAATGAAATTATTATTTTTAAAACATTCATGAATCTCCTACGCCCTAGTTTTTAGCTATAAGATCAATTGTGTCATCTATAGATTAAACCATTAATTTAACTTTTGATAATTCTTAAAATGCGTTTCTTTCACCAATGATAGAATAAACACATAGTATATATTTATCACTATCCTTTTCTCTATTGGTGTATATATATCTATAAATATATTATATACACCAACATATATTCTCATGATTCTTCTATAAGGTGTTGATTTCTATTAATTACCAATAAATTCCTCTTATAACACATTTATAGAGTCTTCATCATTCCCTCCACAAAATAGATATTATACAATTATGAAAACTTCATTTTATTCCTCTTATTACTCATATAAAATTGTAGTGAATTTTCATCTAGATCATACCATGCCTTTATCCACAATAACTTTGATTTAATTTCTCTCAAAAAAATTTCCATAGAACGTTTTTTTGGAATTTGTAATCCTTAATCTGTGTTGATTATCCTAAAAAATCAACATCATTTTTACCATCCCTATATTTTCCCTAATTTCCTAATTTTTTATAAATATTGAACACAATTCAAAGTCCACAATAATGTTTCTATTAGTAATTCCTTCCATACCAAATTTCATAAATTGTTAAATATTAAACAAAGCAGAGAAATTCCATATTCTGAGTTTAGAACGAAACTATACATCCTCCTTCCAGTAGTGGTGAAAAATTACACCTTAAAAAAGTAATGTTATGGATATATTATCCACTGTATAATTTATTTGTTAAATAACTCCATTTTGTTGTAGAGTTATCACAGATGAAATATCATTCATTATGCCATGTTTTTTATATAATTATCAAAATCAATAGAGGTATATTGTATTAAATTATCCATACATAATGTTTTAATATTCTATCTAGTATCATTTTTTACTCTTCTCATAATCTTCTTCATTAACCCCATGAATTCTTTCTTAGTTTTCATAAACATGTAACATAAAATTCTATTATAGTCATCAATGATAATAATTAAACATATTTATCTATATGTTTTGGATATATTTATCAAACTAAAAACATTAGTTTTAACCAAATCAAGTAAAATAAATTCCATCATATTCTATAGAAGATATACATTTCATACCATCTCCAACACATTCAAGCATCACATGTCTTTTCATAGAATCAATTAAGACATGGTTTGTCCACTAAATATTTTTTCGATGGTAAAATTTTCAAGATCTATTGATGTATGTGAAATAACATCCTATTCCATAGGTAGATTTTTTATCCATTGTAAGGATACATGTATTTTATTAAAAATATACCAGGTATATACAACCATTAGTTCTCATGCATCTAATAAGAGATTTTACTACTCTGTCTTTGATTAGATAATTTTTTTGGTCATATTTAACCTCATGTACAGAGTCAAAATGACGACTCACAATAAGAAGGTTTTGTCGTGACCCAAGCATAATAATTACTTTATTCTTATTTTTCTCATAACATTACGAATAGGTATTTCTAGATAATACAATATTCAAACATTTATCATTACCCAAAAAAGTGTTCCATCAACTCTACCATTTACATTTCTCAAGAGAATTACATTTCCTATCATGTGCGATGAATAATAGTTACTTTGAATCTAGGTACATTTTTATTGACTACATTGAGATCAATTTCTTCAAGATTTTCCTTCTCAATATTTTTATTATCTTTTTAAGAGATTCATAGATGACTTTATTAATATTATTACAAATCGTATTTCTATTCATCATAAGTCGAATAAAAATACTCATATTCTTCTTTGAATAAGGCGAATGTATTTTTAAATGTGATATTGTATGGTTTACTTGCAGTAATTTATATATATATCCCATGATGGTAATCACCACTTCTTCTCTGCCTATAATCAAGGACAATATTTCCAATGTCAAAAAAACATAAACAATATCAATTTAAATTATTTTTTTTAAAAGAAGGATATGGTATCAATATCCTTTTTTGACACTCGTGTGCTTCTCTATTCAAATATCCCCTTTCTGGTTTAATTTAGGACATCATGTGTCCCTGGAATACACAAAATTAATTCTTCATAAGAGTAAATATCTTCTCTCCATCATTCCCCCACATGTACCCATCCTTTGTAAAATTATGTGGCCATAATTATTTAACCATCAAAGAATATATTTTATCCTATGATATCCTCCAGTTAGATATATCTTAATCTATGCTATTATATATATTTATTTGAAAATAAATATTCCATTATTTATTTTCTCTTTATTCTAGTCTATTGTTTCTATTCTTTTAAATAGATCATCATATCTGATTCTATTTGTACCCAAAATTCTAGGTCATGTTAATATTAGACATTAATGAAACCTTTAAATATTATCCTAACTATTTATAATAGTTCTCCATCAATGAAACACCTGATATATATCTTCATCAATGGATCATGTTATTTAATTTAGTGTTACATTTTTTTTCATTGAGAAACAAATTATTCTTCCATATATTCTACACTAATTTTTATATGTTTTACACAAAAAATAATTTAATCAATTTCCTTAGTCTGTTAATATATATTTAGATTAAAATTAACAACTTCCAATGAATTTTATTTACTGTAAATTAGATTACATGACTCTTTTTACAACTTTTCAATCTAAACTTTGAGCTTATCCACACATTCCATGTATTTTTTAGGAGACCACTATCCATTCAGTTTTTCATTATTTGGATATCTAGATCACCGAGAGATCTCTCAAGTTAGACAAATAGGTAAACTACACCATTTGGTTGGTTTTATCCTCCTCTAATGTTTCTTCCTTTTCAACTATATTTTTCAAGACATCTTTTATGTCTGATTTCAATTCAGTTTTGAATTTCACTAGATATTAATCATTATTGTTTCACTCTTTCATCACAAAGATCATTATCTGAAATTTATTTCTACATAATCGTAAAATTTTATAGTATATTATAGTAGTGAAGCCCAATTATGGCCTCTATAAATCTTATAATTTAATTAATTTATAAAAAACAATCTTGGGAACCTTTATTCAATTTTCTCAACATTACCACACCAAAAACGGGCCATGAGTAAATTTCTTTCAAACATAAATCTTAATCTCCTTAATTTTCTATCAAAAATTTATAGAAGTTGATCATCAAAATAATAATTCCCACTACCACCTGTCTAGATATATTGATTATCCATGTAGTTGATTTATATCTCATTAAATACATGAATTTATGTCCCTTGTGTCATAAATATCATTTCATTTTATACTAAATTACTTAACAGATCATTAGGAGAGATCTAGGATAAACCCATATCTTATAAAATTGATAGTTTTTATGTGTATAAAAGGGTAAATTTACATAAAATATTCTCAATAATATCTAAATATGTTATCACTTCCCCAATTCTTCATAGATCTCTAAAAACATCAATAATTTACTTGAAGGAGCTATAAAAATTTTCATTTGGGAGAATTTTCATATCCTCAAAGACTATACATAGGACCTATAGGAAGGAATCGTTCACCTTTATATCACCTTCATATATATTAGAAAATTTCTTCCACATGGCTTTTCTACTTGTGAATCTCATCAAATTTATATAGATTTTATTTTACAGAGCTCCAAATAAAGAATGTTTATCTTTTGTATCAAGACCTAGACACTTCATATCTATTTCATACATGTACTACCTTATTACATCAATCACTTACATAACATGCTGACATAAAAAAATAACTTCTATCAAGATATATTTTTGATGATGTATAATTTTTTATTATATATATGATAGTTTCTTCTTTCAAATAGATTAACATGTTTAACATTAACTGAATTATCCATCACAAAGAATTTTTGATGATAGATTTAATTCCATAGACCTATGATATGATAACACATAATGAAATACAGGACACCATGAAAGGGGGATGAATCTTGGTGAAAAATATTTATTTTAATCATATTGTATATTTTCCATAAATTTGTATAAATTCAGAAATCAAGTTTCAGTCAAACACATATCCACAAAAGAGAATATTTAGGAATTAAAATGAAGATAAAATAAAATTTGACATGGTTCACTAAAAAGGGTTAGTCCAAGGAGTATACACTGGTGATCTTTCAAAAATAATAGAATCCATTATGATTCACTATTTTAATGGATTAAAACTACAAATCCATAGTAACCATGTTCCCTATCAAGTGAATTTAAAAATATATCTATGACAACACACTATGACCATCAAATTATATTCATCGACTCCTCCTTGAACACTAATATAGATATAGGCTTCCTTATTTTTTCCACCTAAGGGTTAGTTCCATGATTTTAAATAAGTGTAATTTGATTGGCTTCATGGTATCCTTGGTTTTATATACTAATAAGTTTAATGATCTCATTAAAAATACCAAATAGTGGTATTCCAATGAAAAATTTACTGAAGATATCATTTTTAAAGTAACCATATATATCTTAATTCACTATATACTCAATAAAATAGAACCTGTACTCCCATTCACAGTCCATGCACTTCAATACAAGAACCACCCTCACAGGAAGATCTTACCAAAAATTTACACAAACTTATATACCACATACTCGTATTCATGTACATATTCAATAAGGTGACTTACTCAACTATATACTCAACTTAATAACCAGATAATCTACTTTATATACCACATAATCACTACAATGTTATGACTACAACGACAACTAATACATTCATAGATCTTTTCAAATCTCTTAGGTTTTTAATTAACATATAATCAATGGTTAATTTATATATAAACCATTTATTTATAGGAAAATACCTCATTGAAATTTTTTAATAAATAGATTAATTTTTTAACCTTTTAGAAAATTCCCTTTATAAACTCCCATGTGATACAAGTTCTCACTTCACTCTAATTCCACATACTCCCATTTTTATACCAAAAAATCCACTACTCTAATATGTACATGGCTTCTTGTTCATTAAAAAAACCAATTCACCATGTGCACTATCCTCACAACGTCCCAAAATTTACAATCTTATGAGTATTCAGTAATTAGATTAACCACATATACCAAAAGTGGATCTGGTACTCATGTTAATGTTCTATAACCTTAAACATACAATATGTGTGCTTTAACTATGCAATCCACATTCGCGACCACAGAAGAACGCCCCTTTAAATAAAATAATTTGTTAATCATCTTCATAATCACCATTTTAGGGTAATATTTTTTGAAAAAACTAGGAAAAATACCATCAATAACACCTTTTAATATTCCATTTTTAATATTCAAAATTATTCATTATATTAAAAATCATCGATCACACTATAAATTATCAGGGAAAATTAAAACAGATCATTCAAATACAATATAGATCACCTAATTTACAATAGGTGGATTATGATCTATAAAAATTACAAAGAAAATGATTATCTTCAGTGGGTATGAAGAGTTTAAACAAAAAATTATAGAGATGAACACACTGAATTTATAGTAGTTTATTTTGACAAAATCCTACACATACTCTTAAAACTCAATCTAATGGGGTATGGAACCCACTAAAATAATGTGAGATACTTTTACACGGGGTTTTATAAGGAAAATATTATTCAATGGGAGATATTCTAAACCATAATTATAAATGAGAAAAATCCTAACCTATTAATTTTGGAAAATGATCTATCCAAATCCTACAACATTTGATGAGAGTGAATAGAAGAAAATATATTCTATAATAAGAATCCCAAACCAATAATTTTTCATATGATAGATTTAAAACAATATATTTAATTTTCTTTAGGACGGAGTAACCAGAAATAGCTTTTAAGGTTGTTGTAACCCATGTTTTTTACGATGTTGTATATACCACTACATAGACAAAATTAAGATGAATAAAATAATGAATCCCACTGATGATATTTGAATATAAATATTTATGTCAAAATATTCTTCTCATCACTTAAAAGTATTTGTAAAATCATGCTCATTCATTCTAATTGTTTTATTTTATAGGAAATGATGAATTTTGAAATAATTTATTCTGATATCAAAAGGTTAATTTATATATCATGCCAAAATGCTTTGATTTTTTTAATTATTTGATTCATTCAATATTTATTATGTCTTGGATGTTTTGTTTTTCCATCCATCGAGTCATGATACCTTTAAATTAGATCCAAAATAATTGATCAATAGACTAAAACATTTCATTTTATTCAAAATAATTATAAAAAAACAAAAATTCATTACCGCATTTATTGTTCAAGATAATAATCAGTGCATAAAAAAATATCAGTGGATGACCAAATATCATTTTAAAGATCAAAATATATATAAATTTTTGTTTAAAAAATTAAATCATCATAGAAATTCTCAAAATATATTATAAATAATAAATAATTAATATCCCAGGAACATCACAATGTTCCCTTTTATACATACATATTTTGAAAATTTCTTCAATATAAATTCATTTGGATATTTAAAAATATACGCTATGTTAAAACCCTAAAAATAATGTTTAATAGATACAAAAAAATCAATTGTTTTTAACAATAATTGAGATTAATAATAATAATTAAATAAAAAATTAATAAATTCATTCATATTTTGAATAACATTAAAAATATTTTCACCTAAATGAAGAACCAATTATACATTAATTTCATTGTCATAAAATTTTCCATAACCATTTAAAATAGTTTTTATATACCTATTATGTATGTAAAGACCCGTAAAATTTAAGGGAAATTTTTTTCTTAATTTTCTTTGGGATTTTACAAAAACGCAGTTTCTGACGGCGCCTGATTCAGAGGCCCAGTGTGCCCGGAATTAATTTCCGAAGTTAGGCTCGGGTACGTTTAGTGAATGAACGAGCGGGTTTTTCTAACTTTTAAACCGGTTATCGGAATTGAAATATGAGGGCACCGATGAACTCGCACCGCCGGTAATTGCTTAAGAAGACCTTTTCTAGAGTTGCGTTTTCTCGGGACGAGTTGTTTAGTTTTGTGGATAAAGACTTCCGAGAAATAAAATTTGTGCAACTAATTTTCTTTCTTTCAAGTGGTTAAATCCTAAGGATGGGGGTGGGTGAACCTAACTACCTAAGAGAGGTTAAATGTGAGGTGGGGCCCACACAAACCCCACCCCTTCACATTTCTTAAACCTCCTCTAACTCCCCCATTAAGTGGGTGACCTCTCATCTTCCATAACTCTCTCCACCCCCCCTTTTGACACCCCTTAAATTTAATGTGCCAAGTCCTTAACTCAATTCATTGAATTGAATTTTTAAATTTTAAACTCTTGGAATGACTTAATAAAATAAGTGGAGTTTATTTTATTTTTGGGTTAGTTTTTGTGGTGTTAAGGTTTGGGAGAGAATACTCAAAATCTATAGGAAACTTTATCTTCTTCGTTGGAGAACACGAAGAACGTCAAGACCCCGATGAAGAATGTCGTCACCGCAAGGAGTGATCGTCATGCCTTTCTTCTTCCTCCACGACCAAGGAGGAGGCACCGACGTGGAAACTCACCATCGACATCGCTATATAATATTCTCTCCGCGACAAAGGAAGGGAGACACCGCTTCCTCCTCAGACATTCTCTGTCGATGTATACGGAGCTTCACTCTGCGAAATTCGACTTCCGCGACTTCAACGACATATGACGTCTTTTCGAGGTAGGGAGTTAATTTGTGAATATTAAAGAACCCCATGTTACTTCCTTCAAAATCAAAGAACATGAATCAACTAAATATTATGTTGACCCATGGATAATATGTTTGCGTGTTGGGAATTCTTGATTGCGGGGAAAACTGTTGGGGTTGATTACTTTTGATCGTGAAAAATCCTTTGTCATTCTTCGTCTTTTGGGCCACATGTTATCAACTTAACAGGAGGTGGTTGGACCGCACGAACATGGATGAATCTCCTCCCCCTTTGTTTTTTTGTTCGTTGCGGCACAAACAAAGGCGGCGCGGTGCAATGGCACCACGCGGAAACAAGAAATAACGTGACGAAGAAACGTGGCGTCGTCGCACCGCACCGTTGAAGCCGAACAAAGCCTCAGCGCCATCGCGCCGCGCCAGAAAACCATGAAGAGACGCAGTTTGTTTATTTGGCGTAGGGATCGACGGGCAAATGAAGAACAGGACGAAGGGGCTATTTGAAGGCTTTGAATCGAAGGGTAGGTCCCGGGAGGACCGCAGGCAAAGACAGAATTAAAAACGGACCACCAGAGCAACTCCGGTGGTCCGCGGAATGGCCTACCGGCGCGCCACGCCGGCCCGGCGGCCGGAGGCGGTGGCCGGCCGCGGCTGAAGCCGCGGTGGTAGCCAGCTGGTCCCACGACTGCGCGGGACTGAGGGAGACCGGGGGTCGTAACCCCTGGTGGTCAAAGGAGCGGCCCCGATGTGGGGGGGAACTTCAATCAAGGGGGGCAACCCCCCCCCCCCCCCCTCTTCCACAATGGCACGACCAGCTTGGTCTTGTGGGTGAGTTCACGCCGGGCAGGGCCGCGTGCATCCAGGCCGGACCCGGACCCGGTTCGGGCCAACCCAATGGGGGTTGGGCCGGGCCGGGCCGGGCCCAGACCCCCCATTTCGGACTGTTTCTGTTCGAACAACCCTATCATGGGCCACAGACCTCCGATCAACCCACCGTCAGTTGCATAGAGATCTTTGGATTGAGGCGTTCGTTTCGGTATATTACACTCAGGGTTTCAGAGAACTTTGGGTACGGCCGGGTTGGTTCGAACACGAAACCAACCGGGCCCTCGGAGCAGAAACACTTATATCTTGAGCTCTGGACGTCTGATTGATGTGCCGTCGACTTTTTTGGATTCCTCTTGATGAGACAGAACATTTAACGTACTTCTCCTGAGTTTTGGTTGTAGTTGGATAGTGGCCGGGTTGGATTGTACCCAAAATCCAACCGGGCCCCTATAATGGAAAAGTTGATAACTTTCACACTGGATGTCCGTTTGACGAACCGTCAGCAGCATTGGTGATCACGTTGAGAAACGGTCCCTATGAGTATAACCTATGAGAGTTCGGGGTACAGTTGAGATACGGCTGGGTTGGTTCGCACATGAAACCAACCAGGCCCCTGGGAGGAAAATGCTAATAACTCACAGACCAGGCGTCCGATTGACGCGCCGTCTGTTGCGTTGAGACCCCTATGACGAGGCGATCCTTTGAGATACTTATTAGTGGGACTTTGAGATACTTGGAGTATTTACCTATAGATTGTGGAGCGGACCCTCTTAGAGACGAGCGTACAGAGTATGGAGACCGTGTAGCCGGCTTAGACCTGATGAATGCTTGACCGAATCGACATGGAGTGAGTCGACTAGCCCAGTGGACAGAGAACTACTTTGTTTAGGTGCAGACCCATGGTGGATAGAGCACTACTGTGTGATAGTGTGGACCCATGGTACTCGTCCGGAGAGTACCTATGCAGGCTATTAGGGGGTGTGCACTACTGTGTTTGGGTGGCATACCCCGGCGGGAAGCACTACTGTGTTTGGGTGGCTGACCCGCAATACTCGACAGGAAGAGTAACTCAGCAATCTTAGGTTAGTGAGCAGTACCCCGGAGTCGTGACAGGATCACTGTACACTCCAGAGATGGGGCTCTTTAGCAGTTATGGTTTCGATAATCAAAATCCTGGTTTGAGTTGAGTATAAGATCTCTGTGTTTACCTCATGATTGAGATGGGTCACTTGATAACTTAGATATATATATAGGCATTTAACTGGGTATTGGTTATACGTTGATTTTATAATCTTTTTTTTCCTCATGATTGAGATGGGTTACGTGATAACTTAGGTATATGTATTGGTATATACCTAAGTATAGGTTATCTGTTGAGATATTTATCTGTGGTTATCCTTGTTGGATTTAGTGAGACCTTGAGGGTCTCGGGGTCCCTACTGAGTATCTTTATACTCACCCCTACACGGGCTATGCCCGCAACTCATTGTGTTGGTTGCAGAAGACGGGAATCAGAGATAGAGGCCGAGTGTTCGAGGACTGGACGGTACCCGGAGGTGGATGTCACGACAAGACAATATCCGGTGGTGGACTTCACGAAGAGATGACACTCTAAGGAGGTTGATGGGCGAGAGAGTTGTGGAGGTTATCTGTACCTACCCTTCATGAAGGATCCGTGGTGGATGATCCAGGAGCTGCGCTATCTGTACCTACCTTTTAGGTAGGATCTGAGGGGGACGACCCAGAAGCTGTTTCCATTCTTCCAGCTGTTTTTCTTTTCTGTTGTACTTTTGTTCAGTTGTAGCTGTACTTTCGATTGGGTTTGTATTATGGCCCTTTTACTTTTCAGAACTTCCTTTTATAGTTAGTGTTTACTTCCGTTTGTACTATGTGGTGTTTTGTTTACTTTTATAAAGGCAATGCCTTCCCAGTTATCGGGATTTACGCCTTCGGTGCTAGTTGCCAGCCCCTGGCCTATGGAAGGCGGGCTTGGGGTAGTCACAGCACGAGCCTCGAGGATGGGTCGTGACAAATTTGTATCAGAGGAGTTCAGTTCTACCGCAGAACTCAAGACTCTAATCTTTTTCTATGTGAAGAAATAGTGTTAAGGGTACCAAGTGTGGTCTTCAGTTCAGGGAGTCCAGTGTTGGTGCGGCGGCCAACGTATTATTACACCAGGACCCTGACTTCTGATTTCCAACTTTGTGCACGAAAACCCTGATTGCTTGTGTGTTTCCAAAAGTTTTAAAGTCAGCTCAAACCAGGTCATCTCACCAGGTATAAATCGTTGACCGTGTTGCATCTGTTCAGGATGTCTCCATGCAGACAGTCAGTTAGAGTTCCGAGAGAGTACTCGATGACGGCCCACCGAGCGGCGAGGCTCTGGTGCGAGGCCCTTTTTCTATGTTGGCACCCTAGGGTAGTGTACCAGCAGAACTACCACCTGTTGGGTAGTAGATACCACCAGCCTTACTAGCGAACTATGCACACTGGCAGGGCGCGTTGCATGAGTTCCAGCAGCAGCGACCTCCGAGTTTACGAGGCAAGGCAGATTCTCATACAGCAGAACACTGGCTGGAGGTGATTGCTAGAGTTTTCCACCTAGCCAAGACATCAGTAGAGTGGATGGTGGACTTGGCTACTAGTGTTTTCTAGTGAGTGACCATGAGGATGGTCTGCATAGTGATGATGCTTCTGTACGTGGACTGATGCCTGAGATAGTGCCTTCGGGTAGTGTGTCAGCTATACATCACTACCTGTTGGTCTGCAGTTACAACCGGCGGTACCGGTAGGTGACACATGTAGTCTTACTGCCTTACACGTGTTCTAACATCAGATACCTTCATGTTCCGAGGTGACCCCGACTCACAGGCAGCTAAGGACTGGATTGAGGAGGTGGCTGAGAGTTTTTCTAGAGCTTATACAGCTTTGGCAGGACGATGTTTCAGTAGCTGAGTAATCATCGAGGCATACCGATCGTTCTTGGTATTTTATGACTACGATATGATTAGTGATTTAGAGCTCGGACCTCAGAGCGAGGTGTGTTTAAAATATATCAAAGTAAGCACTTTTTTCTCAATTCATTCCTACTTATGTTAGGGTGCTAGAAAGAACCTTTGTGGTTGAATGTTCTTTAGATGATCGGTTTTAGCCAGTGAATGTTAACAGTGGGAAGATGCGAACTGGCGTTAGTCTCAGAGACATGGACATGTAAAATGTTTCAAGAAGAGGAAGTGTCAAGAAAAGATGAATCTGCAGAGCAGCAGATGTGGAAGCAGTACTAGGAGAGTGGCATGTGGTGGTGTACATTTCAACATGTTTCAACCACCCGTTATTGTTGTCCCTGCCAGGCACAGGGAGATGGATGGAAGGGGAAGAGAGTAGCTGCATGCGGTCAAGGAGAGTGACCCAATGGCTCTAAGAATGATTCGAGGGGCAGTCTTTGTCCACTATTAGCTGCCGTAGTAACAGACATAGATACAAATCATTCCTTCCTTCCACGAATCTTGTCCCAGACCTAGAGTTTCCCCTAAGCCATAGACTTGACAATCACATATAGAGATACCTTGGCAGGAGACTTGATAATCACACTTATGCCGACAGTGTGATCTGACCCACTAGGCGGGAGTTTCGGTTGGAATCTCTTGGTGGCAGTGTCAAGGCCTTACGATGTTGGTCTGAGTATGGATTGGATCCACAGTTCATACACGGATTGACTATATTAGGAAAAAAGGTTGTGGTTTATCTACAACGTTGGGATGGGGTTTTCCTTGGTCGACAAAAAGGGAAACCCAGGCAGCATAGGATGGAATCATGCATAAGAGGGTGCATTCAATCACTTAGGTGATGGACAAACTTACTTTTGTGCCAAAATTCTCCAGAGTTGCAGCACCACTTCCAGGAGAGCTTTTATAAGCTGGGTTGATCAATGCGCCCAACCTATGGGTGTTGGTTACCTAGTTCATTGCGACGCATTAGGGACCGGAATCGGGTGTGTCCTGATGTAGGAGTGGGCAGTGATCGCCTATGGATCACGACACATGAGACTGCAAAAAGCTGACATGAAGCCTTTAGAGTTCAAGGATGACGACCACATCCTTATACGGGTCTCACCTCGACGAGGTTTACAGAGATGTGGCCAAGGAGGCAAGTAATCTCTGAGGTTCAGCAGACCTTTCTAGGTCCTGGGATGGGTAGGAGAGGTAGTTTACTGCTTGACCCATCCACCTCAATTGCACCGGGTGCTCGACGTCTTCCACGAATCTCAGCTGAGGAGATACGTGCTTGACCTGACGCATGTCATCAACCATGGGGAACTAGACTTTGGCAATGGGGTGACTTTTGCGGGGTTCTAGTAGAGGTTGTGGATCGATAGGAGTGGATCCTACGAGGATGGTCGATTCCTTGGGTGCACTTTCACTGGTAGTACGGGAACCTCCAGGTGAGCACATGGGAGCAAAAGGATCAAATCCGTGATCAGTACCGCTTTTGTATCCCTTGTTTGTGTTAAAGCTTTATGAGGACGTAAATCCCTAAGGTGGGAGTAATGTAAAGACCTGTAAAATGCAAGGGAATTTTTTTTCTGAATTTTCTTTGGAATTTTACAAGAACACAGTTTCTGATGGCGCCTGATTCTGAGGCCCGGTGTGCCCGGAATTAATTTCCAAAGTTAGGCTCGGGTACGTTCAGTGAACGAATGAGAGGGTTTTTATAACTTTTAAACCGGTGCTCAGAATTGAAATCTGAGGGCACTGATGAACTCGTAGCGCCGGTAATTGCTTAAGAAGACCTTTTCCAGAGTTGTATTTTCTCGGGACGAGTTTTTTAGTTTCGTGGATAAAGACTTCCAAGAAATAAAATTTGTGCAACTAATTTTATTTCTATAAAGTGGTTAAATCCTAAGGATGGAGGTTGGATGAACCTAACTACCTAAGAGAGGTTAAATGTTAGGTGGGGCCCACACGAACCCCACCCCTTCACATTCCTTAAACCTCCTCTAACTCCCCCATTAAGTGGGTGACCTCTCATCTTCCATAACTCTCTCCAACCCCCCTTTTTGACACCCCTTAAATTTAATGTGCCAAGTCCTTAATTCAATTCATTGAATTGAATTTTGAAATTTTAAACTCC
Organism: Viscum album; assembly: GCA_963277665.1. NCBI lineage: Eukaryota > Viridiplantae > Streptophyta > Magnoliopsida > Santalales > Viscaceae > Viscum > Viscum album. The sequence continues at coordinate 68,601,095 of OY728156.1, read as the reverse complement.
TGGAATGACTTAATAATGTAAAGACCCGTAAATTTCAAGGAAATTTTTTTCTTAATTTTCTTTGGAATTTTACAAGAATGTAGTATCTGACGGTACCTGATTCCGAGGCCCGGTGTGCCCGGAATCATTTTCCGAAGTTTGGCTCGGGTACGTTTAGTGAACGGACGAGTGGGTTTTTATAACTTTTGAACCGGTGCCCAGAATCAAATTTTGAGGGCACCGATTAAATCGCAGTGCCAGTATTTGCTTAGAAACGCCTCTTCCAGAGTTGCGTTTTCTTGGGTGTGGTTTTTAATTTTTGGGCTTAAAGTTAAGAAATAAAATAAATTGTTCGACAAACTTTATTTTATTTCACTTAAGCCACTTGAAGCCACTTGAAAGCCACTTAAACTGAGTTGAAACGGATAGGGTACTATCCAAAAACATCCTGCCCTCTTGGTAGGATATTTGTGGGGTGGGGCCCGAAAGAGCCCCACCGTTTCTTTTTCCGCTAAGCAACGCACCCGCGAAAACCCATCATTATGAAAGTCAACTGACGCATTTTATTAAATTCTTAACAGACCATTTAATTGGGAGGTTTTATTCGTGAATTAAATGAGCAGTTTCTTTCGTTGAATCAATTCTGTGAATTAATGGGTCATTACTTACCCTTTTTCGTTTGTTGGCATAATAATAAAATAAGACCAACACAAATTTTGGAGTATTACACTTTGAGAGGCCTTGACATAATTCTTGATCCTTTATCCTCCTTCACAAAGAACGCGAAGAATGCGAAGAACTCGAAGAACACCGTCACCCTCGGAGTTTGACGACGCTTCATCCCAGACGTTCTTCCCCACCCCGATCTCCGATCTCCAACTGCTTGAGGTAAGAGATCTCGGGTTTCTTTTTTAACATCTACTTTGCGTTTTTCTTACAAAACACGGATTTAATTATTTATAATTAAATCTGTTGTTTCTTGGTCCGTTGAGTTCATCGATGCAATGCCGGATTCCACGACGACGCGACGCCCTTCCGCGACGATGCGACGCCCTTTCGCGAAGACGCGACGCCCTTCCACGACGATGCGACGATCCCCTCCTTCCGCGACGAACAATTCCGTGAAGAACGCGTGCGATGACTTGACGAGGTAGGGTTTTATTTTGGAAATACCCCTTTTGTATTTTATATCACCGTGAACGTTTCTTTAAAATTAAAGAACCGGATTCATATGAACAATTTTATTTTATTAAAATTGTTGATTCATGTGTTGAATAATTTTCTCCCGTTGTTTTTATCTAACGCGGAGGGTCCGGGCCAAACGAACACGGCCCGACAACCCTCCGCTGTTCTTCGTGGTTGTGCGGATTTGGCGGGCGATGGAAAAACGTGACGTAAGAGAGTTTTGATGATCCCACAGTGAATAACGGAACTCGGGAGGAACAACGGCACATATGGGAAGGAAAACGGACCACCAGAGAAACTCTGGGGGCCCGTGGAAGCAGCCGGCGGCGCGGTTCGCCGGCGCGCCGCTGAACAGAGCCGCCGCGGATGAAGCCGCGTTGGTGGCGGCCGGCGGACCCGCGGGTCTGGCTCGCCCGCTCGGGACGCGTCAACATGCCACATCCGTTTGAACCAACGCGGTCCCATGCGGGGCCGCGACACCTCCAAGCCGCGGGGGCGGCGCCCCGCGGCGTCCAGCTGCTCGGCCGCGCGGCCGAGCCGAGCTAGGCCGGTCCGACCGGCCGGGCCGCGCCCAGGCCGGGCCGGACCGGGTCGGGTCGACTCGGTTCAGTCGACCCAAGGGGGGGGGGGGGTCGGGCAGGGTGGGCCCGGGCCCGGACCCCCCGTCTTCGGACTATTTTCGGTCTTTTTCCCGTAACTTGAGTTACGGGCCTCCGAACGACGCTCCGTCAGCGGAAACGCGATCCTTGGATCGCGACAGTCGTTTTGGTATATTGCACTCAAGGTTTAGGAATACTTTGGGTTCGGCCGGGTTGGTTCGTACACGAAACCAACCGGGCCCTCGGAGCGGAAACGCTCATATCTTGAGCTACGAACGTCCGATTGACGTTCCGTCGGCTTTGGTGGATTCCTCTAAGTGAGACAGATCTTTTGGCATACTCCGCCCGAGGTATGGACGCAAGTGGAGTACGGTCGGGTTGGTTTTTCTTTAAAAACCAACCGGGCCCCTGGGACGAAAAAGCCAATAACTCTCAGACCGGGCGTCAGATTGACGCACCGTCTGCGACGTTGAGTTCCTGTTGACGATACGGAACTTTTGGATACATCAACCTCGAAATTTATGTCAGTTGATGTATCAGCCTCTCGGCTCGTGGAGCGGATCCTCCCGAACGAGCTTGCTGTGTGCGAGAACCCTAGAGCTGGCTGCAACTGCTGCTGTGACGACGACGTCTGTACAGAGATCCTCAGTGGATTCAATTGCAACGATGATGAAAACAGTACGGGAATCCTCCGTGTTTTCGGCAGTGACTACTACTGTACATCTTGGGATACATCAGCTCCGGACTACATGTCAGTTGATGCATCGACCTCTTAGCTCATGGAGTGGACCCTCCCGGAACGAGCATGCTATGTGCGGAAACCCTAGAGCCGGTTGGGACTTGACGACTCCTGATCGGACGACTCGGTGTGTTACGGATAACACGACAGATGTGCGCTTGGTTGTAGTGGCACAAGGGAGCTCTTGGTTGTAGCGGCAGACCCACGATAGAGGTGCGCTTGGTTGTAGCGGCACAGGGGAGCGCTTGGTTGTAGCGGCAGACCCATGACAGAGGTGCGCTTGGTTGTAGCGGCACATGGGAGCGCATGGTTTTAGCGGTAGACCCACGACAGAGGAGCGCTTGGTTGTAGCGGCACGAGGGAGCGCTTGGTTGTAGCAGCATGCCCACAGTACCCGATAGGTGGAGAACTACAGCAGACCAAGGTAAGAGAGAAGCGCTTGGTTGTAGCGGCATAACCACTGTGCCTGATGGAGAAGGAGTTTCCCAATAGCTTTGGGTTCAACTTCATGATCGATCCTGTGTGGGTCTTTGCGAGGGTTAGTACCTACAAATCCTTTGTGGGTCCGACGGCTTAGATGAATCAGTGGCTACATCTGATCATCTCTAACGTCATACAAAGAAGTACCTGTGTGAGATGAATCTTGTGTTGAACTATCCTTTGTGGATTTACTGTTTACTCTCCTTTGTAGATTTTGTTGAGCTATCCTATGTGGATTACTGTTTACTCTCCTTTGTGGATTGTTTTGTGCTATCCTGTGTGGGTATACGTTTTGCTTTCCTATGTGGACTGGGTTGTGCTTGAGCTCGGACGTTGGAGCCGAGCGGGAATTGATGACTTAGGTATATGTATGGGCATATACCTTAGCAGTGTCTGTTGTTACTTCGTGATTGTATCTTTCCATTTTGGTTTATCCTTTGTGGATTTCGGGAGACCTTCGGGGGTCTCGAGGTCCCTACTGAGTAGCTTATACTCACCCCTGCACGGGCTTTGCCCGCACTACGTTGTGTTGGTTGCAGATGACGGACAGCGCTGATCGTGGTGGAGGCTTACGGAGCAGGACGGTACCTGGAGGTGGACCACTGAGCGGGATGTACACGGAGCAGTCAGGTGGACCCAAGGAGTAGTGGAGCTATCTGTACCCACCCTTCAGGTGGGATTTCCAGTGGACAGCTCAGTGTAGCGGCTTTTACTTTTCAGTTGTTGTTTTTCCCTTTCAGTTCTACTTTACAGTTGGGCTTGTATTTCCGGCCCCTTTTACTTTCAGCACAGCTTGTTACAGTTTTTACTTTGTTTTTACTTTTCCGCTTTCTTACTATGTGGTGCTTGTTTACTTTTCAATGGAAATGCCTTCCCTTTGTTGGGATTTATGCCTTGGTGCTAGTCGCCAGCCCTTGGCCTATGGAAGACGGGCTTGGGGTAGTCACGACACGGGCCCCGAGGACAGGTCGTGACAAATTGGTATCAGAGGTGGTCGGTTCTACCGCAGACTCTGATCTTTCTTCTATGTGAAGCAATAGTGTTTATCGTATTGAGTGTGGTTATCAGTCCAGGGAGTCCAGTGTTGGTGCGGTGGCCGACGTATCCGTACACCAGGACCCTGACTTCTGATTTCCGACTTAATGTACGAAAACAGTGATTGCATGTGTGTTTCATGTTTTCTTTGTGATTACTTGTGTCAGCTCACCAGGTATACTGTTCTAACCGTGGCACACCTGTTTCTTTTCAGGATGGCCCCCAATAACAGCCAGATAGGGTTCCGAGAGTGGAACGTGATGACAGCCTACCGAGCGATGGGGCCTTGGTGCAGGGATCCTTGTCAGCAGAGGCACCGACGGTACCTTTACCCGCCGAGCCACCGATGCTACCAGCCCCACCTGCTGACGATGTATGTCTCCTTAGTGCACTGCATGAGTTCCAGCGCCAGCGACTGCCCAGGATCCGCGGGGAGACAGACCCTCAGGCCGCCGAGGACTGGCTGGAGGCAGTTGTACGGGTTTTCAGATTAGTGAGGACACCAGCAGACCTCATGGTGATCCTCGCGGCAAGCCTACTACACGCGGCAGTAGGACGATGGTGGAGCTTGATGCTCCAGGTGCACGATGAGGCATCTCTTCTCTAGACGGACTTCGAGAGACTCTTCCGCTCAGAGTTCATCCCGGCCACCCTCCATGCGGTGCGCATTCAGGAGCTACTACAGCTGCGGCAGGGCATCATGACAATAGCCCAGTACGTGGCGAGGATTACTGATCTCTCGCTCTACTCCTCAGATATGGTACGTGACCCGTTCTTCCGGGCCCGGACCTTCAAGCAGGGACTGAGGCACGAGATCAGAGCTTCGATGATCTCCCTCAACATTCTGACACAGGCAGAGGTGTTGGAGAGATCCCTCTTAGTAGAGAGTTTCCTTGCTGAGTAGTCTCCAGCAGCAGGACCCACCACTAGCCGACATGCAGCAGAGTCTTCTGCGGCGGGTAGTAGATAGATGACGCAGGGGTCCAAGAGGACTAGACCTACCGGTGGTCGACATCATGACTCTGGATCATTTGTGCGAGGCACTCGGGGTGGAAAACGACTTTCCATGAGAGGGCAGTGTTACTCCTGCGGCGGGACTGGTCACATGGCTCGTGACTGTCCGACCCGCCATACGGATGACCAGTAGATAAACGAAGGACCCCCCAGGCAGTGGAAGAGGTTCGATCAGGGCCGGCCGCAAGGAGCAGGTGGCCATGACAGGGGAGATGGCCGTGAAGCTGGAGGTGGACGACGCTTCGGGGTGTTGCCACCACCACCACCAGGAGGTCCACCCCGACCGCAGGGAGTTGGTGTACATGCGAGAGCCCAGCTTCAGGCAGTTGAGGCCTTCGATCATGGAGCTCCGAGAGCAGATGGACAGGAGCGAAACTAGTGGATGCGTCCTTTGTACTTCTAGTTCCTTGTTGCTGTTGTGTAGTGTCTTTGTATTATGAGATGCAATAGTAAAAGACGCTTACCTTGTGATGTTTTCATTCCTGTCCTCTTTTGTGTTGTTACTAAGAGGTTCCAGTTTAGACTGTTGACTTGACCCTCACTTGTGATACATCTACTAGAGGAGACCTAGTTACCACACATTAATGCCGATAGTGTGACTCAACCCTTGGAGGCGAGAGTAACGGTTGGATCTCTTGGTAGTAGCATCGAGACCTTACGACGTCATCCTTGGTATGGATTAGTAACATCCATGTAGGGATTGACTGTATTAGGAAAAAGGAAGTGGTTCATCCAGGGGATGAGACCAGATCTCTCTTATCGGCAAAGAAGAAATCTTAGCAGCTCTTGTGGGACCGGAGGTGGTCCAGGCCACGACAGAGAAGGTCCAGGTCATCCAAGAGCGGATGAGGACAGCTCAGAGCTAGCAGAAGTCTTTTGCTGATAGGAGGCGGATGCCACTTGAGTTCGAGGATGGCGATCACGTCTTCTTGCGTGTCTCACCTCAACGTGGATTACAGGGATTTGGCCGAGGCGGCAAGTTGTCTCCACGCTTCATCGGACCCTTCCAGGTCCTCAGCAGGATTGGCGAGGTGGATTATCGCCTGGATCTACCACCTCAGTTGCTCCGGGTGAACGACGTCTTCCAAGTATCTCAGCTGAGGAGATACGTGCACGACCTGACGCACACCTTTGACCATGGGGCGACTTTTGCGGAGGTCCCAGTGGGGATCGATGATCGACAGGGGCGGTTCCTACGTGGACGATCGATTCCTCTAGTGCGCATCAGGTGGTAGCACGGTAACCTCCAGGAGAGAACTTGGGAGCTGGAGGCTCAGATGTGTGCTCAGTACCACCTTTGTATCCCTACGTTTGTGGTGAAGCTTTACGGGGACGTAAAGCCCTGTGGTGGGACTAATGTAAAGACCCGTAAATTTCTTGGAAATCATTTTCTTAATTTTCTTTGGAATTTTACAAGAACGCAGTTTCTGACGGCACCTGATTCCGAGGCCCGGTGTGCCCAGAATCATTTTCCGAAGTTTGGCTTGGGTACGTTCAGTGAACGGACGAGTGGGTTTTTCTAACTTTTGAACCAGTGCCCAGAATTGAATTATGAGGGCACCGATGAAATCGCAGCGCCAGTATTTGCTTAGAAACGCCTCTTCCGGAGTTGCGTTTGATCGGGCGTGGTTTTTCATTTTTGGGATTAAAGTTAAGAAATAAAATAAATTGTTCGACAAACTTTATTTTATTTCACTTAAGCCACTTGAAGCCACTTGAAATCCACTTAAACTGAGTTGAAATAGATAGGGTACTATCCAAAAACATCCTAACCTCTTGGTAGGATATTTGTGGGGTGGGGCCCGCATGAGCCCCACCGTTTCTTTTTCCGCTAAGTAACGCACCCGCAAAAACCCATCATTATGATAGTCAACTGACGCGTTTTCATAAATTCTTAACAGACAATTTAATTGGGCAGTTTTATTCATGAATTAAATGGGCAATTTCTTTCGTTGAATCAATTCTATGAATTAATGGGTCGTTACTTACCCTTTTTCGTGTGTTGGCATAATAATAAAATAAGACCAACACGACTTTCGAAGGATTACAGGTTGAGAGGCCTTGACAGAATTCTTGAGCCTTCATCCTCCTTCGCGAAGAACGCGAAGAACGCGAAGAACGCGAAGAACGCCATCACCCTCGGAGTTTGATGACGCTTCGTCCGAGACGTTCTTCCCCGCCCCGATCTCCGATCTCCAACTGCTTGAGGTAAGAGATCTCGCGTTTCTTTTTTAAAATCTCCTTTGTGTTTTTCTTACAAAACACAGATTTAATTATTTATAATTAGATCTGTTGTTTCTTGGTCCGTTGAGTTCGTCGACGCAACGCCGGATTCCGCGACGACGTGACGCCCTTCCACGACGATGTGACGCCCTTCCGCGACGATGCGACGCCCTTCCGCGATGACGCGACGATCCCCTCCTTCCGCGATGAAAAATTTCGTGAAGAACGCGTGCGACGACTTGACGAGGTAGGGTTTTATTTTGGAAATACCCATTTTGTATTTTATATCACCATGAACGTTTCTTTAAAATTAAAGAACTGGATTCATATGAACAATTTTATTTTATTGAAATTGTTGGTTCATGTGTTGAATAATTGTCTCCTGTTGTTTTTATCTAACACAGAGGGTGCGGGCCAAACGAACATGGCCCGACAACCCTCCGTCGTTCTTCGTGGTTGTGCGGATTTGGCGGGTGATGGAAAAACATGACGCAATAGCGTTTTGATGATCTTGCAGTGAAGAACGGAACCCAGGAGGAACAACGGCGCAGACGGGAAGGAAAACGGACCACCGGAGCAACGTCGGTGGCCCGCGGAAGCGGCCGGCGGCGCGGGTCGCAGGCGCGGCGACGCCGGCAGCCGGGGCGGCGGCGGCCAGCAGACCCGTGGCCGCACGGGTCTAGCTCGCCCGCTCGGTATGCGGCAACATGTCGCGTCCGTTTGAACCAACACGACCCCACGCGGGGCCGCGACACCTCCATGACGCTGGGGCGGCGCCCCGCGGCGTCCAGCTGCTCGGCCGCTCGGCCGAGCCGAGCCAGGCCGGTCGGACAGGGTCGGACCGGGTCGGGTCGACCCAGTTCGGGTTGGCCCGGTTCGGTCGACCCAAGGGAGGGGGGGGGGGGGGGTCGGGCCAGGTCGGCCCGGGCCTGGACCCCCCGTCTTCGGACTATTTTCGGTCTTTTGCCCATAACATGAGCTACCATCCTCCGAACGATGCGCCGTTAGCAGAAACGCGATCCTTGGATTGAGACGGTCGTTTCGGTATATCGTACTCAAGGTTTCGGAATATTTGGGTTCGGCCGGGTTGGTTCGTACACGAAACCAACCGGGCCCTCGGAGCGGAAACGCTCATATCTTGAGCTACGGACGTCCGATTGACGTTCTGTCAGTTTTGGTGGATTACTCTATGTGAGACAGTTATTTTGGCATACTCCACCCAAGGTTTGGACGCAGGTAGAGTATGGTCGGGTTGGTTTTGCCTTAAAAACAAACCTGGCCCCTGGGACGAAAAAGCCAATAACTCTTAGACCGGGCGTCCGATTGACGCGCCGTCTGCTACGTTGAGTTCCTGTTGACGATACAGAACTTTTGGATACATCAACCTCGGACTTTGTGTCAGTTGATGTATCAGCCTCTCGGCTCGTGGAGCAGATCCTCCCGAACGAGCTTGCTGTGTGCGGGAACCCTAGAGCTGCCTGCAACTGCTGCTGTGACGACGACGACTGTACAGCGATCCTCAGTGGATTAAACTGCGACGATGATGAAAATAGTATAGGAATCCTCCGTGTTTTCAGCAGTGACTACTACAGAACATCTTGGGATACATCAGCTCCGGACTACATGTCAGTTGATGCATCGACCTCTTAGCTCGTGGAGTGGACCCTCCCAGAACAAGCATGATGTGTGCAGAAACCCTAGAGCCGGTTTTGGATTTGACGACTACGAATCGGATGACTTGGTGTGTTACGGATAACACGACAGAGGTGCGATTGGTTGTAGCGGCACATGGGAGTTCTTGGTTGTAGCGGCAGACCCATGACAGAGGTGCGCTTGGTTGTAGCGGCACAGGGGAGCGTTTGGTTGTAGCAGCAAACCCACGACAGAGGTGCGCTTGGTTGTAGCGGCACATGGGAGCACTTGGTTGTAGCGGAAGACCCACGACGGAGGAGCGCTTTGTTGTTTCGGCACGAGGGAGCGCTTGGTTGTAGCAGCAGACCCACAGTACCCGATAGGTGGAGAACTACAGCAGTCCAAGGTAAGAGGGAAGTGCTTGGTTGTAGCGGCATAACCACTGTGCTAGATGGAGAAGGAGTTTCCCAATAGATTTGGGTTCAACTTCATGATCGATCCTGTGTGGGTCTTTGCGAGGGTTAGTACCTATAGATCCTTTGTGGGTCCGACAGATTAGATGAATCAGTGGCTACATCTAATCATCTCTAACGTCACACAAAGAAGTACCTGTGTGAGCTGAATCTTGTGTTGAACTATCCTGTGTAGATTTACTGTTTACTCTCCTTTGTGGATTGTGTTGAGCTATCCTATGTGGATTACTGTTTACTCTCCTTTGTGGATTTTGTTGTGCTATCCTGTGTGGGTATACGTTTTTCTTTCCTGTGTGCACTGGGCTGTACTTGAGCTCGGACATTGGAGCCGAGCAGGAATTGATGACTTAGGTATATCTATGGGCATATACCTAAGCAGTGTCGGTTGTTACTTAATGATTGTATCTTTCCGTTGTGGTTTATCCTTTGTGGATTTCGGGAGACCTTCGGGGGTCTCGGGGTCCCTACTGAGTATCTTATACTCACCCCTGCACGGGCTTTGCCCGTACTACGTTGTGTTGGTTGCAGACGACGGACAGCGCTGATCGTGGTGGAGGCTTGCGGAGCAGGACTGTACCTGGAGGTGGACCACTGAGCGGGACGTACACGGAGCAGTCAGGTGGACCCGAGGAGCAGTGGAGCTATCTGTACCCACCCTTCAGGTGGGATTTTCAGTGGACAGCTCGGTGTAGCGGCTTTTACTTTTCAGTTGTTATTTTTCCCTTTCAGTTGTACTTTACAGTTGGGCTTGTATTTCCAGCCCCTTTTACTTTCAGCACAGATTGTTACAGTTTTTACTTAGTGTTTACTTTTTCGCTTTCTTACTCTGTGGTGCTTGTTTACTTTTCAAAGGCAATTCCTTCCCTTTGTTTGGATTTATGCCTTGGTACTAGTCGCCAGCCCCTGGCCTATGGAAGGTGGGCTTGGGGTAGTCACGGCATGGGCCCCGAGGATGGGTCGTGACAAATAAAATAAGTGGAGCTTATTTTATTTTTGGGTTAGTTTTTATGGTGTTAACGTTTGGGAGAGAATACTCAAAAGCTAGAGGAAACTTTATCTTCTTCGTTGGAGAACGCAAAGAACGTCAAGACCCGACGAAGAACGCCATCACCGCAAGGAGTGATCATCGTGCCTTTCTTCTTCCTCCACGACCAAGGAGGAGGCACCGATGCGGAAGCTTGCCCTTGACGTCGCTATATAATCATCTCTCTGCGACAAAGGAAGGGAGACGCCGCTTCCTCCTCAGACATTCTCCGCCGACGTATACGGAGCTTCACTCTGTGATGTTCGACTTCCGCAACTTCGACGACATGTGACGTATTTTCGAGGTAAGGATTTAATTTGTGAATATTAAAGAACCCCATGTTACATCCTTCTAAATCAAAGAACGCAGATCAACTAAATATTAAGTTGATCTGTGGAGAATATGTTTGTGGGTTGGGAATTCTTGATTGCATGGAAAACTGTTGGCGTTGATTACTTTTGTTCGTTAAAAATCCTTTGTCGTTCTTTGTCTTTTGGGCCGCTTATTATCAAATTAACGGGAGAAGGTCGGACCGCACGAACACGACCGACTCTCCTCCCCCTTTGCTGTTTTGTTCATTGCGTCATGAAAAAAGGTGGAACGGTAAAATGACACCGCATGGAAACAAGAAAGAACAAGATGAAGAAGCGCGGTGCCGTCGCGCGGCGCCGTTGAAGCCGAACAAAGCCGCTGTGCTGTCGTGTCGCGCTGAAAAACCACGAAGAGACGCGGTTTGATTATTTGGCGTATGGATCGACCAGAAATGGAATAATGGGCCGCAGGGGCGATTTGAAGGCTTTGCAGTGAATGGCAGGTCCTGGGAGGACTGCAGGCGAAGACGGAATTAAAAACAGACCACCGGAGCAACTCCAGTGGTTTGCGGAAGTGTCTACCGGCGCGCCACGCAGGCCCGACGGCAACGGTGGCACGCGCCGCCGCGGCTTCAGCCGCGGTAGCAGCCGGCTGGTCCCGTGGCCACGCGGGACCAGGGGAGACCAAAGGTCGTAGCCCCTTGTGGTCAATGGAGCGGCCCCCACAAGGGGGGGGGGGGGGCGACTTCAATCAAGGGGGCTACCGCCCCCCCCCTCTTCTGCAACGACATGACCAGCCTTGCTGTGCGGGTGAGTTCACACAGGGCCAACCGGCCGCCCACGCCGGGCCGGGCCGGGCCGAGCTGCACAGGTCGGGCATGGCCGCGCAGCCGGGCCAGACCCGGAGCCGGGTCGGGTCCACCCGGTTCGGGTCGACCCAGGGGGGGTTGGGCCGGGCGGGGCCGGTCCCATACCCCCCCATTTCGGACTGTTTCTGTTCGAACGCCCATATCATGGGCCACAGACCTCTAATCGACACACTGTCAGTTGCATAGCAATCCTTGGATTTAGGTCGTCGTTTCAGTATATTAGACTCAGGGTTTCTAAGAACTTTGGGTATAGCCGGGTTGGTTCGAACACGAAACCAACTGGGCCCTCAGAGCGGAAACACTTAAATCTTGATCTCTGGACGTCCGATTGACGTTCCATTGACTTTGTTGGATTCCTCTTGATGAGAAGGAACTTTTGGAATACATCTCCTGAGTTTTGGGTACAGTTGGATAGTGGTCGGGTTGGATTGTACCCAAAATCCAACCGGGCACCTGGAACGGAAAAGCTGATAACATTCAGACTGGATATCCGTTTGACGAACCGTTAGCGTCGTTGCTGATTACGTTGATAAAAGGTCCCTATGAGTATACCCTATGAGAGTTTGGGGTACAGTTGAGATAAGACCGGGTTGGTTCTCACAGGAATCCAACCGGGCCCCTGGGACGAAAAGGCTAATAACTCACAGATCGGGCGTCCGATTGACGCGCCGTCTGTTTCATTGAGACCCGTATGACGAGGCGGTCCTTTGATATACTTTTTCGTGGGACTTTGAGATACTTGGAGTATCGACCTGTAGTTCATGGAGCAGACCCTCCCTGAGACGAGCGTACGGAGTACGGAGACCGTGTAGTCGGCTGAGACATGACGACTGCTTAACCGACTCGACTTGGAGTGAGTCGACTAGCCCACTGGACGGAGCACTACTTTGTTTGGGTGCATACCCATGGTGGATGGAGCACTACTATGTGACAGTGAAGACCCGCGATACTCATCCGGAGAGTACCTCTGCAGGCTATTAGGGGGTGTGCACTACTGTGTTTGGGTGGCATACCCTGGCGGGAAGCACTACTATGTTTGGGTGGCTGACCCGCAATACTTGACAAGACGAGTACCTTAGCAGTCTTAGGTTAGTGAGAAGTATCTCGGAGTCGTTATAGGATCACTGTACTCTCCAGAGACGGGGCTCTTTAGCAGTTACAATTTCCATAATGAAAATCTTGGTTTGAGCTGAGTCTAAGATCTTTCTATTTACCTCATGATTGAAATGGTTCACTTGATAACTTAGGTTTATGTATGGGCATTTACCTGGGTAGTGGTTATCCGTTGATTTCATAATCTTTGTGTTTCCTCATGATTGAGATGGGTTACTTGATAACTTAGGTATATGTATGGGTATATACCTAAGTAGAGGTTATCTGTTGAGATCTTTCTTTGTGGTTATCCTTGTTGAATTTAGTGAGACCTTGAGGGTCTCGGGGTCCCTATTGAGTATCGTTATACTCACCCCTTCACGGGATATTCCCTCGCCTCGTTGTGTTGGTTGCAGATGACGGGCAGCGCAAATAGAGGCCAAGTGTTCGAGGACTGGACGGTACCCGGAGGTGGACCTCACGACGAGATAGTATCTGGTGGTGGACTTCACGAAGAGACGACACTCGGAGGAGGGTGACGGGCGAGAGCATTGTGGAGGCTATCTATACCTACCCTTCAGGTAGGAACCGTGGTGGACAATCCAGGAGCTGCACTATCTGTACCTACCCTTCAGGTAGGATCCGAGGGGGAAAACCCAGGAGCTGTTTCCATTCTTCCAACTGTTTGTCTTTTCTGTTGTACTTTTGTTCAGTTGTAGTTGTAATTTCAATTGGGTTTGTATTCTGACCCTTTTACTTTTCAGCACTTCCTTTTGTACTTAGTTTTTACTTCCGCTTGTACTCTGTGGTGTTTTGTTTACTTTTATAAAGGAAATATCTTCCCAGTTATCCGGATTTATGCCTTTGGTGCTAGTCGCTAGCCCCTGGCCTATGGAAGGTGGGCTTGGGGTAGTCACAGCACGGGCCCCGAGGACGGGTCGTGACAATGTAACTTTAGAAAAAAAATGAAAAATACTTCACATCCTCTTGCAACAAATAAAAATACAAAAATTATTAAAAAAACATAAAAAACAATATGTTGTGTAATGTTAAAATTCACATTTTGTTAAAATATTTTTCTACATATTGGTTGTTTTTTAGAGGTAATTCACAATATATATAATATTTTTAAAGTTCATCAAACATTTGTGTAAAGTTATTACTTATGGATATAACTATGTAAATGTTATTTCTTATGTGTGTAAAGGTAATCGAAATTTTTTGTACCTTTGGTAAAGTTAGCACACTTTTGATATATGTTGCGCTAAGATAACATGAATTTTATATATGTTTCTTGAAGGGAATAAGAATATTTATCTAATGGTAATAAATCATTTTCTTTAAAATTAAGTTGTGTTTATAAATAACTATAAAAAAGGTCAAGGTATTTTTATTAAAATATAACTACATAAAGGTACTCATATATTTTTAAAAGGGTAATCAAAACATGCAAAAGTGTAAATATTTTATTTAAAAAACATAAAATTTAGAAAAATAATCATGGAATATGAAAAATATTAATAATTCTATAAAAATAAATCGAATAAATAATAAATAAAAATTAATTGATTATAAAATAACGAAGAATAAAATCATTAATTTTGGGCATAAAAAATAAAAAAATCAAACACTTAAAAAAACTACAAGATATATAAATAATTGATAAAAAAGATGTGATAAATTATAAGTTTCCATTTTTGTGATTATGAGGTATTTTTTAATTATCAAAACACACAAAAATTGATTTGATCAAGGATGCACTCAAGAATATCAACATTTTTTTTATTTACAGAATATATGTGAATCATAGAATTTATTATCATTTAAGTAATTGATCAAAACTATTGAAAAATGTAAAATAAAAATCCATTATAATCCATTTCCCCATTACATTAAATAACTTTGTATTTTTTTCAAAAAATAATTATTCTAAAAAAATTTATCCCCTAAAATAATAAATCCCTCACAAATTCAAAATATAAAAATCAAATATTTATACACAATAATATTTATTCCTTAGAGTAAATATTTTAATAAATATGATTGAAATTTCATTAAAACTAAGATAATGGTATATTATTATATTATCGCCACCTAATATTATGATTATTAAATAAATAAATGAACTATTAAATTAAAATATTATATATCCCCCTAAATTATAAAATGATATTAAAAGAGAAAATGATTGATATATTTCCCTTAATTGATTGTTAGATTCAATTATAATGTGATATAATAGTAAATATCAATCTTATGTCCTAAAACTATATAATTCTAGAACTTCATGAAGGATCCATATACTCATTTTAATAATATTTAAATAGTAATATAATACATTCATAAAATAATAAAACATATGTAATGATGAGAATACTATTGGAATACAATATAACCCAATCCAACATTCTAATAAATTATAAAATAAAGGATATTCTTGATAGCTATAAGATAATAACTGTTTTAACATATTTATCTTGAATTTTTTTGGTCCAATGGGATTTGGAAAACAATTATTAGGAACCCATGATAAAAAAGAGCTACTCCTATTAACTCTAAAAGAAGATTTAAAAATAAAATCATTTTTGTGACCAAGTGAGTAAACAAATTTAAATGAGTATTCTGTGGAAAACTATCCAAATAATTCACATTTTAATCATGTATTAAATGATATTCCACCATTTTTCACTTCAAAATTTCTATTATTCAATTATGAGAGAGGGGTGGAATTAGAAAAAATATAACTAAGATCCTTTATTTAATCTCCTCTAATTATACATGGGATAACCAAGTATATAAAAAATCAAACATTACCAATTCAATAAGTAAATTCAAAAATTATCATGCTTGTAAATCAATTATTAAATATCTACTTTTGAGATATATTCAAATGATTCATCAGAATCAATCATCCTATACTAATCTCAACAAATATAACAATATTTTTTATGTGAATTACAGATTACACCCTTTAAATGGAATCACTATTTTTTATCTTTGCCTAGGAAATAATCATGTTCCATGTTGGATAAATTCTCGTTCTTTCTTGTTTTGATAACCACATACATCTCCCCAATTATCAGATTTCCTAAAAGTCCCTATAATTTATTATAATTAGAATAAAAGGAATATGGTTTGGGTTCCTGGATTTTTATTAATAAGAGAACGGTCAGAATTTTCTTCCAAACTAAGGTTCTCTTTATCATCAGATCTTAGCTTACTCATGTATATAAATCTGAATATTAAGTCTTGAGTCCTTATAGAGAGCATGGTGTTATAATTTTTATCAATAATCCCCTTCTATAGGTATATTTTTTTTGATCCATAAAGGAAAAACATTTTTTAAGAAGTTATTATTACATTACATATTTTACTTTTTCTTAAGATTCATTGTTATACAAT
Source organism: Viscum album (assembly GCA_963277665.1). Classification (NCBI taxonomy): domain Eukaryota; kingdom Viridiplantae; phylum Streptophyta; class Magnoliopsida; order Santalales; family Viscaceae; genus Viscum; species Viscum album. The sequence continues at coordinate 68,585,038 of OY728156.1, read as the reverse complement.
TTTTTTCATCATGATTAGTATTCATTCATCTCCCACATAGTTTCTTATGATCATTTTTTTTCATATTAAAAATTTTTCATGAGCACTAATTTTCTTCCCTAAAACATCCACATTTAGTGTCAATTTTTTCCATATATAAAAAATCTTCATTCAATAATCTATTTAGTCTTAATTTAGGTCTTCTCTATTTTATATTTTAATAACCATATTTTTTACTATTCTTATGGACATACTACTTCATTCACTTGTAGGCATCCACCTTTATTCATGTTTATTTCAGAATAGGGATAAGTTGAAAAATAAATTATAGGTTTTATGTCCAAAAATATTGACAATACCAATAATAACCATTTCATATTGATTTTTTAGAATATTGGTGAGTTTTTTTTGAGTAAATATGTTATTTAAACATATTTATTATAGCCTTTGTTTGTTGTATTCTATGAGGTTTCCATTAATATCTTCAAATCAATATTTCCATAATTATGGATAAAATTATTCACGACTTCTTTTGTCCCAAGTACTACTAGTTTTATTTTCAAACACAATACATTTAGATAAAAAAATTTAATAAAAGGAAAATTTAAATGTGGTTTCTACTTTTTTTTGGGAAAGGTCTTCTCAAAATCTATTGAATATTCATCTTGAATCTCTAATACATTATTAAAATCCAATATCATATTATTTGTGATTTTTTAATTAATGAATTGATATTTTTTGTCCAACTCTTTCAGTTTTTAAAATATATTTTAACTATTATCCTTTATTTCATTCCCTTGTTATTTATATTATTTTACTTAGATTTATTGATATTTTTGGGGATATTACTTTCCTATTTTGTCTAAAATTCATATTATTTTCCATTTTTTATTTTATTGATGATTTAAGTTCATTTATAATGTAAAATATATTGTTCATTCTCTAGTATATATTCAGTAAAGGTTTCCTCACATTTATCATTAATTTATAACGGGTCTTCATGTTTTCAGACTTGATAAAAGAGGGTTTTATGGTACTGAGTAGTACATTCATCTTCTAACCATGTTTATTACAATGATTCATAATCATAATCTATACTCATGAATTTAAATATTTATTAATTATGGATTCTTCCTCTTAACTGGATATCTACATTTATTTTTTAAAATATTCTCTTAATGATGTATTGAGTCCTTTTATAATATTTTCTTGGAAATATTACTCATATTCAATGATCTTCTACTCCATTTTTTGAGAAAAATGCCCAACACCTTTATATTTAGAAAAATTAATTTATGTTTTTCTATATAAATGAATTTTAAATTTTCAAAAAATCTATTATATGATCTATAAATATCTTATAATATTCATTATATTAAATCCTATCAGAATTTTGAACTTATTATTTCCATAATTTCTATTTTCTCACAGATTTGAAATAAATATATTCAATTTACTTATTCATAAACACTATATATTTAATCATATCATAATTAATATCTGTATTGTGCTATTTATCAATATGTAGTTCTTTATTTTCCTTATGATGTATCATTATTGAATAAAATATATAAAATATATTTTATCTATGTTTTTTATAAATTTTTAATCATCCAAGGTGTCACCAAATCATATAATATTACTGACTATAATAATATTTTGGGTAAATTCATCATTAATATTATCAATATCTTCCATTAATATATTTTTATACTTTCCATCCTAATATTAAGCATATCTTCCATGATCATTAGAATGTCTTTATAAATATTCTCATGTTTTTATAACCTCTACATTGTAGTTTTATGTCTCATCACCTTGGTGTATAATATTTTTATTAGGTATAACATGATGGAATTCTATAATTTTCCGTCTATATCAATTTTTATTTTATCTTCATGGGTCATGGGAGAATCTAATAAATTTGGGATAACCCATCAATTATATCATTAAATACCTTGAGGCCATGTGAAATAAGTTATAGAAGAATTTATTTCATGCATACATAAATTTTATTTTCATCAGATAAGGGAATCCCCAAAAATTTTCAGAATTCAAACACACCATCACCAATTTTCATAAAGGATTGGATATTTTAAGAGGGTACCACAACTTTATTACCACTTTTAGTTCCATTATTAGATGTTATCACTGATATTGGGAGGGGAAATCAGTGATACCTTTTATTTTTATGATTTTTTTATTAATATGAAATAAATAACTGATTAAGGATTTAATAATATTTATTATCAATTAACATTAAATGAATATATAATTTATAAAGGTTTTCAACAATAAAGATTTTCAATGCTCATTACAAATGTTATCTAACTCTTTATTACAACCAGTTGTGCATCCCAGTTAAATATTCTTTAAGTATTATTATAAGAAGTTGCAATAAAATTGTGTAAAACCATGCCTACATGACATCCCATAATGTGATCCAACATACCATTGAAGGCTAATTTTATCAGATTCCACACTCTATACACCCTGTTGTTCTTGTATATGTCTCCGACAACATTTCCCTCCCAACTGGTAGAAACTAGCTCAGAAAGTAATTGATCTACACATTCTTCCAAAACCTACTTTGTACAAGTATTTAACTTTTTTATTTCTAAGAAGAATAATTCCAGCCTTGTTATATTCATGTATTCACATTTTTTTATTCTAGATCATTCAAAATTGATCAACCTCTTTATGATAGTGAATCATATTGGACCCCCTTCACCTTATCACCCCTTTCCCATGATATAGTTATATCATGACAAATCTCTCTCTCACTATCGTTGAATATATCTTTCCATCTAATTATTTGAAACAAATTCCCTCCAAGATTTAGATGGATTATACAATTAAATATTCCATGGAATAATATATCTATTAATTTATTATGCTTTGATAATATATCCATTGAAATATCTTGATAAATTTGTCACAAATCTCTTACATTGTATTTAAATTACTACAAATAATCTCCTCTACTAATAATGTGACATTTAATTTATTTATTCCATGTATTCATGAAACATTTAACCAGATAGAGTACACTATAGCCTGAAGTGACTTTACATTTATAAAAATTAATTATGATTATAAGAATTTCTACACTTATGGTGTATCATCTGACATCAGTACTTTTATTTTTCAACATTAATTATCTTGTACATCATCATATTTAGAATACTTACCACAATGATGACTATAGTGTTTCTAGAAAATAATTTGAAATAGGTTTCTCACAAAATCATCATGATGACAAAAAAATATAAAATTTACCCCAATGTAGTATATTCATCACAATATTGTGAGAAAAAATTATACTCATGTGTATCCGACTTCATATTCCCATTTTTCACTTCCCTCACAAAACAAAATCCTTAAAAATTCACTAAGCTGGATCTCATAAATTCTGAATTTAATCATGATAATTAAATTCATAAATAACATTTAAAAGGAATAATCTTAATTAATACCTCATCAAAATTAAATTATAGAAACTCAATATATTATGTCCTCCATTTATTCTTAATATATATTCTGAATTATAAAATTTATTTTACTTACATAGGTATCTCATTTTTTTGTTACCTTTTCATGAATCCTAAATTACCCTTACATAAATCATGATGTTCGGAGTTTACTTCAAGTATGTATCTAGTCACATTTATAATGCTTATTGTTATTTAGTATTACCTTTAAAAGGTGACCAATTACCATAATATAGATATATATTACTTTAAAATAGGTCTCGTACTATGAGGGATTCCATTATATAACTCATATGATGTTAACTTTACTCAAAATTTTATTCATCCCAAAAATACATTATGTTGTAAATTATAGACACTTATATAGATGTAGTAGTTTAGAATTCATCAATTTAGCATACATACCAACTGTATCTAAACTAATGGGCTTATCAAACAATATAAATATTTTAAAAACATCATAATAAAACACCCCTTACACAATTTAGTAACTTTCAAACTTATTTATAATTGTATGGATACATAAATTTTTAATCCATACCCCCCATGTAGACTCACAACTTTTGATGTATTCATTCAGCTAAATATTAAATCAAATTTAAAAAATATGTTAGATAGTGTTTCTATATCTATCAAGCACTTTTATTTAATTTAGTGAACCTGACACCAAATTATTTTAGTACGTATCATCCTTTAAATAAATACTATTTTTCATAGATTTCTATTTATGAAATACCCAACATAATTGAATAATACATTTTATAATTCAAAATGAAATATATTACAAGAAAATTATGTGAAACAAAAATTATTAAAATCAATAAAGAATTATTAAATTAATTATTTTCGGATAAAAATGAATGAGTTACTTATAAAAAATAATTTATTATATCTTTTAAATTAAAAGTTAATTTACCTTATATAGAGTAATAAACTTTGTGAATTTTTTTTACTTGTTGAATAATTGATAAAATTCTATAACACGGTTTTTTGGGGCCAAAGCCTTTTCTAATTATGGAAGGAAAAACATATTTTTATCTGGGTAGAGGGAGACCCATTACATATCTTATAGTTCCAAGGCCAAGTGGATTATGAACATGACCTAATTTCTCAATGCAACATCCTTCCTATATCATCTTTCTTGTGTCACCAGGCCCGCATCATGCCTGTGTCACCGCCTTCCTTCATCAAACTTGCGTCACCACCCATGTCATACATCCCACAAGGGTCTTTCTAGTATTTTAATACTAGTGTTTTGGATGCCTGATTATAGGGTATTCCACTCAGTCACCACCCGAAATGCATTAATAATCATTTATACATTGATTTAATAATGTTTATAAAAAATAAAAACATTTTAAAGAAAAAGAGATACCTTTCATAAAATTATTTTTATGTGAATAATGTACTCTTATCTTAATAAAAAAATTAATCAAAATTGATAAATTATATTAATGAAAATTTTAGATAACTAATTCAATGAAATTAATTATCATTTCTTTAATAGTTTTTTAGGTGTGAATTGAGAATAATCTATTTTTATGCTTTAAAGATTCCACTCTCTAATTTTTTTACACCATTAATTCAGTGATATTATAATTAATTTTTTGAAGAAAAGTATTTTTTATTAAATAAATACCATTTTTATTTCATAATGTCAAAATTAACTTACAGTGAATTTTTGGTATTTGTTTGAGAGTATTTATTTATCAATGTAAAGGAAAAAATAAATATTTTCATGAAACTTTCATTCGATTTCAATAAATCATGTAATATAAGTGACATATTCTATTTTGGATATTTGTTATTATCAAAACATTATATCACATTGATTAAAAATAATCTAATTAATTCCATTGGAATCGTCATTATATTTTACTTTTATATATTATTATATTTATACAATGAAACACTGTTTTCTAAAAGAATTTTTTTTCATTATGTTTTGTGAAGTTATATTCAAGTTAATTTTTTTCACATTGATAAATTTAATTTTCTTTAGGATCATGTATTCCAACGTGAATTGGGGGTTGAGTAAGTGGTAATATTTTACAATTTCCATTATTTATAACTTAAACCCTATAACTTTGTTAAATGTTTTATCCTCTTAACCTTATAACTCAACCTCACATGTATAAAAAGATTCGAATGTAAAGTAAGAAATGTATGTTTTCACAAGGTTTGATCCATAGGTGGGTTCATAATATTTTCAATGTAAACTACCCTAAATCCACATATATTTAATATATATGGATTTGAATATAACTGTATATAATTCCCAAACCCACACTCCTAGATCAAATGTGGAAATAATAAATTTTTATATTTTCAGCTTGATACCGATGATGGTGACCCAATTTTCAACATAGTACATAAAATATCAAAACAAATATTGGATTCACTGAAATTAATAATAACATTTTTGGTATATAGTTTTATAGAATAAAGAAACACACACTCATAAAAAATACCAAAGTCTTTAAATGAGAATTCCTCCAGCCTAATCCAGTTTTTTTTGATTTCACATTGAGTCCTCATCTTCATACAAATGAGACCGTTATTTTCATAATTCATTCAACATCATTCTACATAAAATTTGTAAAATTAAACATAATAATGAAGATATCAAATTTTTAGTAACTATATACATATACATTAATAATTGAATGTCATTTCTTAGAATAAGATGAGCATAAGGGTATAATGACATAATCAGAGTTCATTAGAATAACATAAGGACATCCACACCCATCATTACATGGATCATCAAAAATTATAACCTAGAATAAGGATATAATAATGTAAAATTTCATAAACATCAATAATCATTATACATATGATGCCAATCTTGATGAAAGGAAACATTTATAACCCATACCAAGAATAATGAAAACATGCTTGTGTCTTGGAGAATCATGTTCCTAACAAATTTTAAAACCATGTAATTAATAACTAGTGAATAGTTAAATCCATAGGATAAATTATAATGTAAATACCTCATTATTTACTATTATGAAAAGAAACATTACTCAATTTATTAGGGTTCTACCTTGGTGCACCCATCGTATCTACTATATTGGGCTCACCTGACACTATCTAGGAACAGAAATCATATAAGCTATACCCAGATCATGTAGAACTATATGGGTTTACCCATCATATATGTTTCATCAAGATCACTAATGGTCAACATTAATTTCCAAATACAATTCATGTGTAAATTTTTTAGAATCATTCTCCTTTCAATATAACAATTGTCATTATTCTTCCACAACTTATTTCTCATGTTAAAAAATGAGTTCTATTTCCATCTCATAATCCATCTAGTAAAAGAAGTAGGATGGTATCAATACCACATATCCCTTGTGTATTTTATGTAACAATAAGGGGCTTTTTCATTTATGAATGTAAATACTATTAAAATCCCATTAAAATCAATCTTCAGTAAAATACCCTTTTAACTTGAAATCCACTTTTAAAAAATAAAGATACTAAAAAAATTGTGAAAATAATTTTATTTACAAAAATAGAAACATATAAATTAATTTTCAAAAAATTAATATTCATGATGGTGGGAAAATATTTTCCTGCTGTTAATGTTAAAAATATACATTATTTTCAAAAAAAATTATAAAATGGAGTCAAAATTTATTGATTTTAAAAGACACTAATATATATCCTTTTAAAAACTTATAAAATAACATCCATGAAAATTTAATTTATTAATATAAAAAATTTATATTTAGAAATAAAAATTTCAAAACATCTTACTAATAATGGTTATCATAGGGAAAGATATACAATCTAAATTAAATTATAAGATCATTATTACTTACAAATAACTTACTTGATATTTCATTAATAAATAAGTGAGGTAATGGTAACCAAACATGTTAAAACAATTCTTAAATAATAGATAATATATTTATATTTTTTAATACAATAATTGAATATTATTTCTTTCTATTTATCCTTGAACAAATACAATCATGAAGGAAAGGTGATTGTAACATAAATCCTTTTCCACTTTAGTAATTTTTTCAATCATAAGCCGCATAAAATATTAGATTATGTATTATTATAATAAAAAGAATAATTACATGACCAATAAATGTGGATTTATATAATTTTCCTAAATGAATATAGTTCTATAACATAACATATGTCCCAAAGAAGATAATTTGAGATGAGAAACACTAGCAATGATCATAACTTTTATGTGAGAATTCCTCAATGAAGAAATTATGTGTATAAAATTTAAATACATATTGAAGATTTTTAAAAACAATATAAGATAATATAAATTAAATAAACACATAATCTTATAATATCAAATAAAATGATGGATTAATATAACCTAATGAAAAGAAAATGTGTTATGAAATTATTTACCACATGGAAAATTTCATGTCCAATAGATTTGGATGAAATAATTAACTTTTAAACATATAATTCTATTATGTATGAAATAATAATTATATAACATGTAAAATGGGAGGTATATACACCATAAAATTTAAATAAGTTCTAAATATGGAATATATATCAATGAAATAAAAGTGATACAAGGAAAAACCCTTACCTTGGGTCCTGAATTTAAATATGTATCCTTTAACTCCCATATAATATACTAATATCAATTAATTTTTTTCTTATGATCATTTTATATATTTAATAACCTATAATTGAATCATTTATTTTAATTACATTAATTTAATAATTAAATACTTAATCAGTTAAGTCCACATCGGGTGTTTAAGGATGTTCAGTTTATATTTTCAAAACGGGTTTGGTGTCTTGACTATGGTAAAGGATTGAATTATATCAACTTATATAGAATAATACATATGAAATATTTATTATATTTATAAATATGTTATATTTTTAAAAGCAATCATGAAATATTTTAAGGAAAAATTAAATGTTTTACAATAATTGAGATGGGAGGCCATATATATATGCATGAGTAATGTTTCCATTTTTTAACAATCATTGGAAAAAAGGTATTTTATAGAAACCCTCAATTTTTATACATTAAAATTACATAATTTTAGAAAAATAATTTAAAAATTAAATAAAAAAATGCCCAAATACAATACTATTCAGTTCCTTTTGAAACATAAGATCACAAAAATTGGTACACAATTGAGATACATCATCTCCCACTATGTTTTTATTGACTAGAAAAATTATGAATCACATAAAACATAATACATATCTCCATAACCTGGGGGAAGGAAACACAAGAAGTGGTGAGATCATATTCTTAGTAAGGGTATACAAGGGATATATGTAATCCTAATCACGATCATAAGGATATGAGAACATGATCATGAAAATAGAATATCATACCCTCTATATCAAAGATCGCAAACATGTATCATGGAATAAATATATTCATTTCCTAAGACATGAACCATAATGAAATAAAAAAACATAATCCATGAAACCATAACATAAGAATAAAACATGGAATTTTAGAAGACACATAAGAATATAAAAAACCTATGTCGTGTTATACGACCATGGGATTTATAACATTTTTGTCTTGGGTTAATCACCAGTGTAACAACGTCGGGCTAGAGATGCCCTCCCTTGTACCCTCTTGTTTGGGGACTGGGTTGTCCTCCCGTGTACCCATTTATTTTGATATTGGAATGAACTCCTGTGTACCCTCTTGTTCTAGGCTTGGGTTTCCCTCCCATTTACCCATTGATCTTATAAAAACTTTACCACTACCCAATTCATTGGAGGGAGGTATAGGTCCCACCCACATCATAATGGAAATCCTACACACATGTGCCACAAAATCGTAAAAAATTATATCATAAATCATGAAATGAAATGGGTGCCATAAACATGTAATAAAATCATAACATATGAAAAATTAAAGGATTCATAATCATTTAATTAAAATCATAACCCATGAAAAGAATTTTTTTTGAAAAGCATACAACCCAATAAAGATTAACTTTTTTCTTATTGATCATTCCATCAAAACAAAAACCATTTAATAAGGAATATGAATTGAAACTTTGGATTATTTCTTATAAGGGAATTATTATAATCAATAGACGACATCTTATATGGAATATAACTTGGAAAGATATTTTGAAAACATTTCTTGAGTGAAATATAATTAATTATTTGAAAAATAAAAATTAAAAAAATAACAACCTTTTTAAAACAATTGTTTTAGAAAATAAATATGAAATATTATAAAGAAATATTTGAATACATTTTGGAAACCTTTTTATTTGAAAATAGATAAATGGAGCTTGATATTTTTGTGAAAGAAAATTTACATGGAAACTTATAAAAGAATATTAAATACATTTTGAAAATAATATTAACACCCGAGACTTTTATGTTATATAAATCATCAAAGGAATATTTTTCTACACACAACACTAGCTTGGCTTGCTTTACACGCAACCGCGGCCTTCCTCGAAAGCTTGTGTTGTATGCAATACCGAGTTTCAGTAAACAATGATATGCTATTAAAATATTATTAAACTAGCCATTATGAATAGTAATAACCACTTTTTGAAATTTTATTTTTCAAAATGGACTTCATTTTTGGATTCGGAATATCGATGTTAGCCTAGGGTGAAATTTTGGTATTTTTCTGAAAACTTTCAATTTTTGATGAATAGTGAAACCACTAAGTGGTAGTTAAAAAACTGAATTTTTCATAAAACATAATTTTACCACTTCTGTGAGTGGAATTTCAAAAATCCGAGAGACACGGTTAATATAAAAGACTAAAATGTGGTTCAATGGGATGAAAATATTTTTTGGTGAATTGTAACTTTTTACTTTTATTTACCACGGTTAAAAGTAAATAGGGTAATTAAGGGTAAAAATGATATTATTATTACCCTAACACAAGTCCTAATTCAATTGGACAAGTGTAATTCGACCGAAAACAACCTTAGGAGTAAAATATGACCATTTAGACCGACTTGGATTAGATTAGGACATTTATTATTAATTTATTTAAAGAAGGGTTAAATAGTTAAAATCAAAGTTTAATAAGTAAATAATTTTTAATATGAGGTTATACAAACGATAAATTTGACTATAAATATTCATTAGAAATATAGAAATATTTCCTACATAATGGTATTTTATTTGTAATTTTTAGACTTTAAATAATTTAATTTAGTTATGACACAACGATGATGCAGTAATTATCTTATTAATGAAATATTGACATAATTGATGTTATAAATACCCAAATAAATTTAATTTGAGACTTTTTATGAATTACACTAATTTTATAGGTTAATAAGACATGTTAGTATTGATTTAATTAACTTGGTTCGAACTAATCATTCTATTATGATTTTCACAAAAATTAATTACTAAATAGTGTCAAAATTGACATAAAATAGATTTTAAAACAAATATTATATTATTAATTTTTATTTTATTCATAAAAATCTAATGTTCGGCCAAATGACTTATATAAGGTTATATATATTAATAATAAACAACTTGGGGTTCTTTTGGCTTGATATAGTAAGTTTATTAACCTTATAGTATAAGAAAACATGAATACACGGTAAAAGTTAATTTATCTAACTTAAAGTTAAATCTAAATGATAAGGTTAAAATTGATACCTAAACTTGTCTAAATTATATTGTATGAGAGGATTTCGACCCATCCCCACCTTAGCCTCGAAATAAATCAATTTGGAGCTATTTAAGACCGAACTTGACTTTATAATATAATAATAATTTTAGTTATTCCAATGGTGCCCCTCTCCTCCCTTATAAAAGGGCACCCCCTCCCTCTCTTCCTCACACCACTTTGAGCCTTCAAGCTCGGACAACCCCTGAAAATTTCTTCTCTCCACTTCCCTAGAAACATCCTAGAGGTTCTGGTCTTCTTCAAAGACCAATTTCAGAGCCCTAAAACAAGGTCTCAATGAAGCACTTCAAAGAAGAGGTAATGTCCGTTACCGATTCTTTCATGTTTATTTCTTCTTCCACTTATTCTTCTTTAGTTGTTTCATTATGAAGTAATAACATCAGTATCACTCATATACTGATATGTTATTATAAGTATGAAACAACCCTATTTCACCATCTATCCATCCTACGAAAAAAGAAATCACCGAGCGTGCGTACGTACGGAATACCGTCTCCACGCCGTGGTGTAATCTATTTTACACCACCACCTTACTTGGATGGGTATAATGGTGTAAATAATGACTATATATGACTATTATAAATTTATACTTATTCTTAAATAGTATACATACACTACAATACAATTCCATGATCATAGGAATGATATCATCACTCGTGCGTACGTACGGAATACCGTCTCAATGATGTGATGCGACTCGTTCTACATGATCTTCATTTCATAATGATTATATAAATGAATTGAATGAATTAATATGATATATATTACACTAATACCATTCTGGAAATGAGGTATCTATAACCTAAATAGAAGAATAAAAATTTATTCGACAAAACACTCGTAATAACAAAAAGTTATAAACACCCGAATAACAAGTAGCAATGAAATATTACTACTAAGAAGCTAAGAATATGACCATATATGATATCATAAAAATAATTATGATTCTGTAATAAGTCAATAACATTATTTAAATCATTATACATGAGGTTCAGACATGTACAAAGAATATCAGACCTAATGTAAGGGAAATATCACAATCTCATTTTTATCCGAGATTGTTTATACTTTGGTATTTACTGGGGTGTATTTTATCATCCACATCCATGTTTCCCCAATATGTAATATTTATATCCTTCTAAAATAGTTTATATCCAACTTTACCCTTCGGTGAGTTTTTAGTAAAAGATATGAAAGGAATCTTTTGTCGTTTTTCGTACGAGGTACTTTTTGACTTTTCCGACAAAAGTACGAGAAGAATGTTTTTTAACTTATACGACATGAATGGATTTAAAAAAAATTATTTCCAAGAAGATTCCTTTACAAGTATTCAAGATTATTTTTAATCAACTTCTTTTAGTTTAAAATTGTATTTCATTTAAAGAAAGGAAAGTGTTTTTGAAGTAGAAAGGATAGTTTCATCAAGAATGGAGTTCAAGTGTTTAATCAAAATTATTTTCCATATAAGATAATAAAGGGTTATGTTCTATCCATATTATTACATTGATTTGATTATGTTGTGATGGAATTATTTTTATGAATTCCATTATCTTATATGAGTTGTTTTATGATGTCACAATGTTTAAGATTCCCATTTTTATTACATGGGTTATGCTATGATGTATGGTTTATGATTTTGTGGCACACATAAGAATGGCATCATTATGAGATGGGTGTGACCTATATTATAACGAACAATACTTTACATAAATTGTTAATACTTCAAAATTGAAGCATACTTATTACAACATATAACAAAACCACTAAAGGACCATATAGGTATAGTGTCTTTAGAAACTGGGAAACATAAACAACTGGTTCATAAAGCGTCTAGACTGTCTCCCATTTATTTCATCATATCTATAGTTTCTTTTGGAATATCTTACATAATAAGATTCTTCCTGATCTGGGAAAAAAAATACAAAAGGGTGAGGCCAAATGCTCAATAAGGGTAAACAAAAGAAATATCAATCACAACATATTCATAAGAACATAACTTTTGGAAATCTTAACCTGTAAAAGAGAGCATAATTTCATAAAATGGGATAAATCATAGTAGTGAAATGGAATCCCAATAATCATAACATAAAACATGAAACTTTTTGGCATACACACATAATCATAGAGAATCATTTCTTATTAGTCAAGACTCATTTCCAAGACTATCTTAGTGGACAAAGTCCCTTTCTGAACCGAGTTCACTCCTCGTTTCAGTCCTGTTTCACTAAACCGGTATAACCTACCGTTCCAGCCATGTCTATCTCATGAGATATAAAATAATTACCCAATGCATTGGAGGGAGATATAGGTCCCACCCATCTCATAATGATACCATTCTTATGTGTGCCACAAAATCATAAACCATACATCATAGCATAACCCATGTAATAAAAATGGGAATCTTAAACATCGTGACATCATAAAACAATTCATATAAGATAAAGGAATTCATAAAATTAATTCCACCACAACATAATCAAATAAATGTAATAATAGGGATAGAACATAACCCTTTATTATCTTAGATGGAAAATAATTTTGATAAAACACTTGAACTCCATTCTTGAGGAAAGTATCCTTTCTACTACAAAAACACTTTCCTTTCTTTAAATGTCATACAATTTTAAACTAAATGAAGTTGATTAAAAATAAAATTGAAAACTTGTAAAGGATGCTTCTTGGAAATATATTTTATTAAAATCCATTCATGCTGTAGAAGTTAAAAAAAACATTCTTCTCGTACTTTTGTCAGAAAAGTCAAAAAGTACCTCGTACGAAAAACGACAAAAGATTCCTTTCATATCTTTTACTAAAAAATCACCAAAGGGTAAAATTGGATATAAACTATTGTAGAAGGATATAAATATTACATATTGGGGAAACATGGATGTGGATGATAAAATACACCCCAGTAAATACCAAAGTATAAACAATCTCGGATAAAAATGAGATTGTGATATTTCCCTTACCTTAGGTCCGATATGCTTTGAACGTGTCCAAAACTCCTGTATAATGATTTAAATAATGTTATTGACTTATTACAGAATCATAATTATTTTTATGATATCATATATGGTCATATTCTTAGCTTCTTAGTAGTAATATTTCATTGCGACTTGTTATTCGGGTGTTTATAACTTTTTGTTCTTATGCGTGTTTTGTCGAATAAATTCTTATTCTTTTCTTTAGGATATAGATTCCTCATTTACAGAATGCTATTAGTGTAATATATATCATATTCATTCATTCAATTCATTTATATAATCATTATGAAATGAAGATCATGTAGAACGAGTCACATCACATCGTGGAGATGGTATTCCGTACGTACGCACGAGTGATGATATCGTTCCTATGATCATGGAATTGTATTGGAGTGTATGTATACTATTTAAGAATAAATATAAATTTAATATAGTCATATATAGTCATTATTTACACCATTATACCCATCCAAGTAAGGCGGTGGTGGAAAATAGATTACACCACAGCGTGGAGACGGTATTCCGTACGTACGCATGCGCGGTGATTTATTTTTCCTTAGGATGGATAGATGTTGAAATAGGGTTGTTTCATAATTATAATAACATATAAGTATATGATTGATACTGATGTTATTACTTAATAAGGAAACAACTAATGAAGAAGAAGTTGAAGAAGAAATAAAGATGAAAGAATCGGTAACGGACATTACCTCTTCTTTGAAGTGCTTCTTTGAGAACTTCTTTTAGGGCACTAAAATTGGTCTTTGAAGAAGACCAGAACCTCTAGAATGTTTCTAGGGAAGTGGAGAGAAGAAATTTTCAGGGGTTGGCCGAGCTTGAAGGCTCAAAGTGGTGTGAGGAAGAGAGGGAGGGGGTGCCTTTTTATAAGGGAGGAGAGGGGCACCTTTGGAATAACTAAAAATATTATTTTATTATAAAGTCAAGTTCGGTTTTAAATAACTCCAAATTGATTTATTTCTAAGATAAGGTGGGGATGGGTCGAAATCCTCTCATTCAATAGAATTTAGACAAGTTTAGGTATCAATTTTAACCTTATCATTTAGATTTAACTTTAAGTTAAATAATTTTACTTTTACCGTGTCTTCTTGTTTTCTTACACTATAAGGTTAATAAACTTACTATATCAAGCCAAACGAACCCCAAGTTGTTTATTATTAATATATATAACCTTATATAAGTAATTTGGCAGAACCTTAGATTTTTAGGAATAAAATAACAATTAATAATATAATATTTGTTTTAAAAACTATTTTATGTCAATTTTGACACTATTTAGTAATTGATTTTTGCGAAAATCATAACAGAATTATTAGTTCGAAACAAGTTAATTAAATCAATACTAACATGTCATATTAACCTAAAAACTTATTGTAATTCATTAAAAGTCTCAAATTACATTTATTTTGGTATTTATAAAATCAATTATGTCAATATTTCATTAATAAGATAATTACTGCATCATCGTTGTGTCATAAATAAATTAAATTATTTAATGTCTAAAAATTACAAATAAAATACCATTATGTAGGAAATATTTTTAGATTTTTAATTAATATTTATAGTAGAATTTATATTATGTATAACACCATATTAAAATTTATTTACTTATTAAACTTTGATTTTAACTATTTAACCCTTCTTTAAATAAATTAATAATAAATGTCCTAATCTAATCCAAGTGGGCCTAAATGGTCATATTTTATTCCTAAGGTTATTTTTGGTCTAATTACACTTGTCAAATAGAATTAGGACATTTTTTTAGGGTAATAATAATATCATTTTTACCGTTAATTACCCTATTTACTTTTAACCGTGGTAAATAAAAGTAAAAAGTTACTATTCACCAAAACTTATTTTCATCTCATTGAAATACATTTTAGTCCTTGATGTTAACTGTGTCTCTCAGATTTTCAAAATTCCACCCATAGAAGCGGTAAAATTAAGTTTTATGAAAAATTCAGTTTTTTAACTACCACTTAGTGGTTTCACTATTCATCAAAAATTGAAAGTTTTTAGAAAAATACCAAAATTTCACCCTAGGCTAATTTTGATATTAAGAATCCAAAAATGAAGTCTATTTTGAAAAATAAAATTTATAAAATTTCAAAAAGTGGTTATTACTATTCATAACTGCTAGTTTTAAAAATATTTTAATAGCATATCGTTGTTTAGTGAAACTCGGTATTGCATACGACGCAAGCTATCGAGGAAGGCCGTAGTTGTGTGTAAAGCAAGCCAAGCTAGTGTTGTTTATAGTAAATGATTCCTTTGATGATTTATAAAAACAAAATATTTCTCATAAAAGTCTCGGGCGTTACATTCTACCCCCCATAAAATGAATTTGGCCCTCGAAATTCGTCACTTTGTAACAAACAGATGAGGATACCTCTCCCTAATCATATCCTCAAGCTCCCATGTAGATTCTTCTAATTGGTGGTTCCTACATAAAACTTTCACCAATCGAGTGGTCTTATTTCGTAGGAATTTTTCGCTACGATCCAGAATCTCTATCAGCTATTCTTTATAAGAAAGATCTTGCTCCAGCGGTACAACTTCTGAGCTAAGTACATGTGAAGGATCAGGTATGTACTTTCTCAGGAGAGATACATGGAACACATTATGAACTTGAGAGAGATTAGGTGGAAGCGCCAATCGGTATGATACCTTCCCAACATGATCCAATATTTTTAAAGGACCGATATATCTAGGGCTCAACCTCCCCTTCTTTCCAAATCTCATGACCCTCTTCCAGGTAGATATTCGTAAGAATACTTTATCACCCACTTCAAACTCTAGGTATTTTCTTCGGTTGTCGGCATAACTTTTCTATCGATTCTGAGCTGCTCTTATGTGTTGTTGAATAGATCTGACCTTTTCTGCCATTTCATCAACAAGATCAGGTCCTAATAGCTTTCTTTCCCCAACTTCATCCCAGCAAGTTAGAGTCCTGCATTTCTTTCCATAGAGAGCTTCATAAGGAGCCATCTGAATACTGGAGTGAAAGTTATTATTATAAGAAAATTCCACCAAAGGTAGGTTTTGATCCCAACCACCTTTGAAATCCATAGAGTAAGCTCTCAACATATCTTCTAGAGTTTGAATTGTTTCCTCAGACTGACCGTCTGTCTAAGGATGATAAGCAATTATGAAACTCAACTCTGTATCCAGAGTATGCTGAAGACTTCGCCAGAACTTCGAGGTAAATCTCAGATCCCGATCAGATATAATAGAAAGTGGTACTCAATGCAATCTTACCACTTCCTTTACATATATCCTGGGAAGCTGATCCAGAGAGAAATCCTCTCTAATAGAAATGAAGTGTGCAGACTTTGTAAGACGATCAACTATGTCCGAGATAGAATTATTGCCTTTTGATGTTTTAGGAAGTCCTGTGACAAAGTCCATAGTGATGTTTTCCCATTTCCATTTGGGTATGGGTAATGGTTGTAACATCCCCTTAGACTTATGTCTCTCAGCTTTAAATTGCTAACAAACCAAGCATCGAGAGACATATTCAGCAACATCTCTTTTCATGCCATCCCACCAGAAGTACTCTTTCAGGTCCCTATACATCTTCGTGCCTCCAGGATGAATAGAGAATTAAGAACTATGAGCCTCATCCAGTAGCTCCTTCTTTAATTCGGGGATGGGAGGAACACAAACCCGATTCCTGAACTTTATTATCCCATCACAATCAAGGTTGAATTCAGGAACATTTCTCACCTTCTTTTGTAACTCGACATCTTCTTTCTGTGCCTCTTTAATCTTCACATGTATAGATGGTTGTACATTCATTTGTGAAAGATAAGATTTTTCCCCTTCCATTATAATTCCAAGATCCATCCGTTATAAATCCATAAATATTGGATCTTTTGTGATCCTCATCATGGATAAACTGGCATGGTCTTGTCGACTTAATGCATCTGCCACCTTGTTTTCTTTCCTAGGGTGATAATGGATTGAGAAATAATAATCCTTAATCAGCTCCAACCATCTTCTTTGACGCATATTCAGCTCCTTTTGTGTGAAAATATACTTTAAACTTTTATGATCAGTATAAATGTTACACCTTTCTCCATAAATATAATGCCTCCAAATCTTTAATGCAAAGATTACCACAGCTAACTCCAAATCATGTGTTGGGTAATTTTTCTCATGGATTTTCAACTGTCGTGAGGCATAAGCTATGACCATATCATTTTTCATAAGAAAACACCCCAATCCCTTCTTTGATGCATCACTGTTGATCACAAACCTTTCTCCACTACAAGGCAGTGTGAGAACAGGTGCACTGGATAACCTTCTTTTCAACTCCTTGAAATTCACTTCACATTCTTCCGTCCAGACAAAATTAACTCCTTTCCGAGTCAACTTGGTGAGTGGATTAGATAATCGTGAAAAATCTTTCACAAAACATCGATAATATCTAGCCAAACCAAGAAAACTTCGGATCTCAGTTTCTGTTGTTGGTCTCGACCATCTTTCGATAACCTCTGTTTTTGCTGGATCCACAGGTATCCCCTCTTTTGAGATTATGTGACCCAAAAATGCAACATTTTGAAGCCAAAATTCACACTTGGTAAATTTGGCATAAAGCTTCTCCTTTCTCAAGGTCTTCAATATAATTCTCAAGTGATCATCATGTTCTTCCTTTATCTTTGAATATACAAGAATATCGTCTATAAAGACTACCAAAAACTGATCAAGATAGTCTCTAAAGACTCTATTAATCAGATCCATGAAGATAGCAGGGGCATTAGTAAGACCAAATTGCATCACTATAAATTCATAGTGTCCATACCTTGTACGGAAAGCCATCTTTGGTATATCCTCCCTTTTGACCCTTAATTGATGATACCCTCAACGAAGATCAATCTTGGAAAAGTATTGAGCTCCACGTAGTTGGTCAAATAATTCATCAATGCATGGGAGATGGTATTTGTTCTTGATAGTGATATTGTTAAGTTCTCGATAATCAACGCAGAGTCTCATTGATCCATCTTTCTTCTTAACAAAGAGAATATGTGCTCCCCAAGGTGATGCACTAGGACGTATGAATTCCTTATCAAGATTCTCTTGGAGTTTCTTCTTCAATTCCTACAACTCAATTGGGGACATTCTATATGGTGTCTTTGAAATAGGCAAAGCACCCGGTACAAGTTCTATTAAAAACTCAACTTCACGATTCGGTGAAAGACCCGATAATTCCTCCAGAAAGACATCATCAAACTCCCGTACAATGGGCATATTCTTAATCTTTAGTTTCTCACCAACCATTTGAGATAAATAACCTTCATTTAGTGGAATCAAGACCCATAAAATGGAAGAAATTTCCACTGGAAGGTTATGTTCATCCTTGCATCGATAGACGATCATAGATTGATCAGGAATATGAAATGTGACTTCCCTTCTTTGGAAATTGATATGAGCTCCATGTAGAGAAATCCAATCCATGCCAAGAATCACATAAAATTACACTATAGGAAGGATCACATGATTTTCACGAAGCACTTTCCCACAAACTTCAATCGGAGAAGAATTATAAACTTTTGATGCAACTATTGTGCCATTAGGTGTTGTCACAGCTAACTCAACATCTAATTGTTGAGGTAATACGGTGATACCCTTAGAAAATTCTTCAGATATAAAAGAGTGGGTGGATCCAGAATCAAATAAAACATTTTCTACTTTAGAGTGGATGGTAAGTGTACCTTTCACCACATCGTTATCGTACTCCACATCGCTGATAGAAAATGAATGTGACTTTCCTTTGTCTTTTGCCTTAAGAGTTTGCTGACGTCGACCATCATCATCAACCCTTGGATTAGGGAATTTATTGGAATAATGACCCATCTCCTTGCACTTGAAACATTGAAGTGTAGTAGGTTCATTCTGTTTATCCCTTCATTTGTTTGTATCAGTAGACATCTTCTTCCCATTATCGCGACATTCAAATGCCCAATGACCTTCCTTTCCACATTTAAAACATTTACTTGTCCCTTTAAGACAACTCCCTCCATGTTTCTTTCCACACATTGAGCATAAGGGAAAGATCATCTTATTTTCCGTGTGCTCTTTAGATTTTCCTTTGAATTCCATTTTCCTCTTCTTATCAAACCCATATGACTGATGGGTTACTCCAATCTCCATATCAACTTTGAGAGCACATCAAACGATTTCCTCGTAGCTATTGAAGTCCTTTATGGATAAGGCCCTTCGAATACTTGGTTTTAAGCCACTAAAGAATCGATCGATCTTACTCTCAGGTTGGTTAATAATACCAGAGGCGTACCTTGCAAGTCTTGTAAAATTTGCTTCATAAATACCAACAGATTCATCATCCTTTTGCTTCAGTTCCAGAAACTCTTTCTCCATATTTGTTCAGAGAATATGAGGGAAGTACTTATTGAAAAATAAGTTCTTGAACTATTCCCATTCCATGGACTCAATTTCATCCCTTTTCCTCATATTCTTAATAAGATTCCACCATTGATCAGCATCACCTTCCAAACGATACACTGCTAAGATGACTTTATCATGCTCATAACATTGAAGAACTGAAAATATCTTTTCAGTAGTACTAATCCATTGTTCAGCAACTAATGGATCAGTAGACCCACTGAATGAAGGTGGACGCTGTCTCATGAAGGATTCAACAGAATGTTTCTCCTTCCTTTGATCGTTTGGAAGTCCTGCTTGATTCATAGCTTGATAAAGTTGTGTGATCATGGCTACAAGATTTTTCATTCTAGCTCCCATAATGTTTGGTTGCTCCGGGGGACAATAATTGCATTGCCTGTTGCATTCCGCATTAACATGGTTCTTTCGGGTTCCAGCCATTTACTAAAACCAAGAAGAATAGTGTGAGCAACACAAATTATAATAGGAAAACCACATAATCAAGAATAAAATTTCACGCTTAAATTCTTATCCTAGGTTATTCATTGCCATTTCTAGAACAAAAAGATTGTGTTCTATGCTTAGACTTATCCTTAGGGTTCTTACTAAGGCTTTCACATCCTAGTTTCCAAAGGTTGACTATACCTTTCCTCTGATACCAACTATAACGACACATACTTTACATACATTGTTAATACTTCAAAATTGAAGCATACTTATTACAACATATAACAAAACCACGAAAGGAAAGTATAGGTATAGTGTCTTTAGAAACTGGGAAACATAAAAAACTGGTTCATAAAGCATCTAGACTGTCTCCCATTTATTTCATCATATCTATAGTCCCTTTTGGCATATCTTACTTAATAACCTTCTTCCTGACCTGGGAAAAGAAAACATACAAAAGGGTGAGCTCAAATGCTCAATAAGGGTAAATAAAAGAAATATCAATCACATCATATTAATAAGAACATAACTTTTGGAAATCTTAACCTGTAGAAGAGAGCATAATTTCATAACATGGGATCAATCATAGAAGTGAAATGGAATCCCAATAATCATAACTTAAAACATGAATCTTTTTGGCATACACACATAATCATATAGAATCATTTCTTATTAGTCAAGAATCATTTCCAAGACTATATTAGTGGACAAAGTCCCTTTCTGAACTGAGTTCACTCCTCGTTTCAGTCCTATTTCACTGAACCGGTATAACCTACCGTTCCAGCCATGTCTATCTCATGAGATATAAAATCTTTACCCAATGCATTGGAGGGAGATATAGGTCCCACCAATCTCATAATGATACCATTCTTATGTGTGCCACAAAATCATAAACCATACATCATAGCATAACCCATGTAATAAAAATGGGAATCTTAAACATCGTGACATCATAAAACAATTCATATAAGATAAAGGAATTCACAAAAATAATTCCATCACAACATAATCAAATCAATGAAATAATAGGGATAGAACAGAACCCTTTATTATCTTAGATGGAAAATAATTTTGATAAAATACATGAACTCCATTCTTGAGGAATATATCCTTTCTACTTCAAAAACACTTTCCTTTATTTAAATGTCATAAAATTTTAAACTAAAAGAATTTGATTAAAAATAAACTTGAAAACATGTAAAGGAAGCTTCTTGGAAATATTTTTTTTAAAAATCCAATCATGCCGTATAAGTTAAAAAAACATTCTTCTCGTACTTTTGTCGAAAAAGTCAAAAAGTACCTCGTACGAAAAACGACAAAAGATTCCTTTCATATCTTTTACTAAAAACTCAACGAAGGGTAAAATTGGATATAAACTATTTTAGAAGGATATAAATATTACATATTGGGGAAACATCTATGTGGATGATAAAATACACCCCAGTAAATACCAAAGTATAAACAATCTCGGATAAAAATGAGATTGTGATATTTCCCTTACCTTAGGTCCGATATGCTTTGTATGTGTCCAAAACTCATGTATAATGATTTAAATAATTTTATTGACTTATTAAAGAATCATAATTATTTTATGATATCATATATGGTCATATTCTTAGCTTCTTAGTAGTAATATTTCATTGATACTTGTTATTCGGGTGTTTATAACTTTTTGTTCTTATGCGTGTTTTGTCGAATAAATTCTTATTCTTCTATTTAGGTTATAGATACCACATTTACAGAAGGGTATTAGTGTAATATATATCATATTCATTCATTCAATTCATTTATATAATCATTATGAAATGAAGATCATGTAGAATGAGTCGCATCACATCGTGGAGATGGTATTCCGTACGTACGCACAAGTGATGATATCGTTCCTATGATCATGGAATTGTATTGGAGTGTATGTATACTATTTCATAATAAGTATAACTTTATAATAGTCATATATAGTCATTATTTACACCATTATACCCATCCAAGTAAGGTGGTGGTTGAAAATAGATTACACCACGACGCGGAGACGATATTCTGTACGTACGCACGCGCGGTGATTTCTTTTTCCGTTGGATGGATAGATGGTGAAGTAGGGTTGTTTCATACTTATAATAACATATCAGTATATGAGTGATACTGAAGTTATTACTTAATAATGAAACAACTAAAGAAGAAGAAGTGGAAGAAGAAATAAAGATGAAAGAATCGGTAATGGACATTACCTCTTCTTTGAAGTGCTTCTTTGAGACCTTCTTTTAGGGAACTAAAATTTGTATTTGAAGAAGACCAGAACCTCTAGGATGTTTATAGGGAAGTGGAGAGAAGAAATTGTCAGGGTTTTTCCGAGCTTGAAGGCTCAAAGTGGTGTGAGGAAGAGAGGGAGGGGGTGCCCTTTTATAAGGGAGGAGAGGGGCACCTTTGGAATAACAAAAAATATTATTTTATTATAAAGTCATGTTCGTTTTTAAATATCTCCAAATTGATTTATTTCGAGGATAATGTGGGGATGGGTCTAAATCCTCTCATCCAATTGAATTTAGACAAGTTTAGGTATCAATTTTAACCATATCATTTAGATTTAACTTTAAGTTAGATAAGTTATCTTTTACCATGTCTTCTTGTTTTCTTATAATATAAGGTTAATAAACTTACTATATTAAGATAAACGAACCCCAAGTTGTTTATTATTAATATATATATAACCTTATCTAAGTCATTTGGCCGAACCATAGATTTTTAGGAATAAAATAACAACTAATAATATAATATTTGTTTTAAAAACTATTTTATGTCAATTTTGACACTATTTAGTAATTGATTTTTGTGAAAATCATAACAGAATGATTAGTTAGAACCACATTTATTAAATCAATAATAACATGTCATATTAACCTATAAAATTATTTTAATTCATTAAAAGTCTCAAATTACATTTATTTGGGTATTTATAACATCAATTATGTCAATATTTCATTAATAAGATAATTACTGCATCATCGTTGTGTCATAAATAAATTAAATTATTTAATGTCTAAAAATTACAAATAAAATACCATTATGTAGGAAATATTTTGATCTTTCCAATGAATATTTATAGTCGAATTTATCTTATGTATAACCCCATATTAAAAATGATTTACTTATTAAACATTGATTTTAACTATTTAACCCTTCTTTAAATAAATTAATAATAAATGTCCTAATCTAATCAAAGTGGGCCTAAATGGTCATATTTTATTTCTAAGGTTGTTTTTGTTCGAATTACACCTGTCCAATAGAATTAGGACATGTGTTAGTGTAATAATAATGTCATTTTTACCCTTAATTACCCTATTTACTTTTAACCGTGGTAAATAAAAGTAAAAAGTTACTATTCAAAAAAAATATTTTCATCTCATTGAACCACATTTTAATCCTTGATATTAACTGTGTCTCTCAGATTTTCGAAATTCCACTCACAGAAGCGGTAAAATTAAGTTTTATGAAAAATTCTGTTTTTTAACTACCACTTAGTGGTTTCACTATTCATCAAAAATTGAATGTTTTCAGAAAAATACCAAAATTTCATCCTAGGATAATTTCAATATTACGAATCCAAAAATGAAGTCCATTTTGAAAAATAAAATTTATAAAATTTGAAAAAGTGGTTATTACAATTCATAATGGCTAGTTTTAATAATATTTTAATAGCATATCGTTGTTTAGTGAAACTCAGTATTGCATACGACGCAAGCTATCAAGGAAGGCCGCGGTTGCATGTAAAGCAAGCCAAGCTAGTGTTGTGTGTAGTAAAATATTCATTTGATGATTTATAAAAAAAAATATTTCTCATAAAAGTCTCGGGAGTTACATTTATCTCCCTCCAATGCATTGGGTAAAGATTTTATATCTCATGAGATAGACATGGCTGGAACGGTAGGTTATACCAGTTCAGTGAAACAGGACTGAAACGAGGAACAAACTCGGATCCGAAAGGGACGTTTTCCACTAAGATAGTCTTGAAAATGAGTATTGACTAATAAGAAATGATTCTCTATTATTATGTGTGTATGCCACAAAGTTTCATGTTTTAAGTTATGATTATTGGGATTCCGTTTCACTACTAAGATTTATCCCATGTTATGAAATTATGCTCTCTTTTGTAGGTTAAGATTTCCAAAAGTTATGTTCTTATGAATATGATGTGATTGATATTTCTTTTGATAACCCTTATTGAGCATTTGAGCTCACCCTTTTGTATGTTTTCTTTCCCCAGGTCAGGAAGAAGGTTATTAAGTAAGATATACCAAAAGAGACTACAGATATGATGAAATAAATGGGAGACAATCTAGACGCTTTATGAACCAGTTGTTTATGTTTCCTAGTTTCTAAAGACACTATACCTATACGGTCCTTTCGTGGTTTTGTTATATGTTGTAATAATTATGCTTCAATTTTGAAGTATTAACAATGTATATAAATTATGGGTCGTTATAGTTGGTATCAGAGGAAAGGTATAGTCAACCTTTGGAAACTAGGATGGGAAAGACTTAGTAAGAACCCTAAGGATAAGTCTAATCATAGAACACAATCTTTTTGTTTTAGAAATGGCAATTAATAACCTAGGATAAGACCTTAAGTGTGAAATTATATTCTTGATTATGTGGTTTTCCTATTATAATTAGTGTTGCTCACACTATTCTTCTTGGTTTAAGTCAATGGCTGAAACCCGAAAGAACCGTGTTAATGCGGAATGCGATGGGCAATGCAATGATGGTCCCCCCGAGCAACCAAATGTTATGGGAGCTGGAATGAAAAATCTTGTATCCATGCTCACACAACTTTCTCAAGCTATGAATCATGCAGGACTTCCAAAATATCAAAGGAAGGAGAAACATTCTGTTGAATCCTTCATGAGACAGCGTCCACCTTAATTCAGCTGGTCTACTGATCCATTAGTTTCTGAATAATGGATTAGTACTACTGAAAAGATATTTTCAGTTCTTCAATGTTCTGAGCATGATAAAGTCATCTTAGCAGTGTATCCTTTGGAAGGTGATGCTGATCAATGGTGGAATCTTATTAAGAATACGAGGCAAAGGGATGAAATTGAGTCCATGGAATGGGACGAGTTCAAGAACTTATTTTTCAATAAGTACTTCCCTCGTATTCTCCAAAAAAAGATGGAGAAAGAGTTTCTGGAACTGAAGCAAAAGGATGATGAATCTGTTGGTACCTATGATGCAAATTTTACAAGACTTGCAAGGTACGCTTCTGGTATTATTATCCAACCTGATAGTAAGATCGATCGATTCTTTAGTGTCTTAAAACCAAGTCTTCGAAGGGCCTTAGCCATAAGGGACTTCAATAGCTATTAGGAAATCGTTCGATGTGCTCTCAAAGTTGAGATGGATATTGGAGTAACCCATCAGTCATATGGGTTTGATAAGAAGAGGAAAATGGAATTCAAAGGAAAATCTAAAGAGCACATTGAAAAGAAGATGAGATTTCCCTTATGCTCAAAGTGTGGAAAGAAACATGGATGGAGTTGTCTTAAAGGGACAAGTAAATGTTTTAAATGTGGAAAGGAAGGTCATCAGGCATTTGAATGTCGCGATAATGGGAAGAAGATGTCTAATGATGCAAACAAAGGAAGGGATGCACAGAATGAACCTGCTACACTTCAATGTTTCAAGTGCAAGGAGATGGGGCATTATGCCAATAAATGACCTAATCCAAGGGTTGATGATGGTGGTCGACGTCAACAAACTCTTAAGGCTAAAGAAAAAGGAAAGCCACATGCAATTTCTATCAGCGATGTGGTGTACGATAATGATGTGGTGAAAGGTATACTTACCATCCACTATAAAGTGGAAAATTTTTTATTTGATTCTGGATCCACCCACTCTTTTATATCTGAAGAATTTTCTAAGGGTATCACTGTATTACCTCAACAATTAGATGTTGAGTTAGCTGTGACAACCCCTAATGGCACAACAGTCGCATCAAAAGTTTATAATTCTTCTCCGATTGAAGTTTGTGGGAAAGTGATTCCTACAAATCTTGTGATCCTTCCTATTGTGGAACTTGATGTGATTCTTGGCATGGATTGGCTTTCTCTACATGGAGCTCATATCAATTGCCAAAGAAGGGAAGTCACATTTCATATTCCAGATCAATCTATGATCGTCTATCGACGCAAGGATGAACATAACCTTCCAGTATAAATTTCTTCCATTTTATGGGTCTTGATTCCACTAAATGAAGGATATTTATCTCAAATGGTTGGTGAGAAACTCACGATTAAGAATATGCCCATTGTACGGGAGTTTGATGATGTCTTTCCGGAGGAATTACCAGGTCTTCTACCGAATCGTGAAGTTGAGTTTTCAATAGAACTTGTACTGGGTGCTTTGCCTATTTCAAATACACCTTATAGAATAACCCCAATTGAGTTGCAGGAATTGAAGAAGCAACTCCAAGAGAATCTTGATATGGGATTCATACACCCTAGTGCGTCACCTTGGGGAGCACCTGTTCTATTTTTTAAGAAGAAAGATGGATAAATGAGACTCTGCATTGATTATCGAGAACTTAACAAGATCACTATCAAGAAAAAATATCCTCTCCCACACATTGATGACTTATTTGACCAACTACGTGGAGCTAAATACTTTTCCAAGATTGATATTCATTCAGGGTATCATCAATTAAGGGTCAAAAGGGAGGATATACCAAATACGGCTTTCCGTATAAGGTATGGAAACTGTGAATTTATAGTGATGCCATTTGGTCTTACTAATTCCCCTTCTATCTTCATGGATCTGATGAATAGAGTCTTTAGAGACTATCTTGATCAGTTTGTGGTAGTCTTTATAGATGATATTCTTGTATATTCAAAGAGCAAGGAAGAACATGAAGATCACTTGAGAATTATATTGAAGACCCTGAGAAAAGAGAAGCTTTATTCCAAATTTACCAAGTGTGAATTTTGGCTTCAAAATGTTTCATTTTTGGGTCACATAATCTCAAAAGAGGGGATATCTGTGGATCCAGCAAAAACAGAGGTTATCAAAAGATGGTCGAGACCAACAACAGTAACTGAGATCTGAAGTTTTCTTGGTTTGGCTGGATATTATCGACGTTTTGTGAAAGATTTTTCATGATTATCTAATCCACTCACCAAGTTGACTTGGAAAGGAGTTAAGTTTGTTTTGATGGAAGAATGTAAAGAGTATTTCAAGGATTTGAAAAGAAGGTTATCCAGTGCATCTGTGCTCACACTTCCTTGTAGTGGAGAAAGGTTTGTGATCTACAGTGATGCATCTAAGAAGGGATTGGGGTGTGTTCTTATGAAAAATGATATGGTGATAGCTTATGCCTCACGACAGTTGAAAATCCATGAGCAAAATTACCCAACACATGATTTGGAGTTAGCTGCGGTAATCTTTGCATTAAAGATTTGGAGGCATTATCTTTATAGAGAAAGGTGTGACATTTATACTGATCATAAAAGTTTAAAGTATATTTTCACACAAAAGGATCTGAATATGCGTCAAAGAAGATGGTTGGAGCTGATTAAGGATTTTGACTGCTCAATCCATTATCACCCTGGGAAAGAAAACAAGGTGGCAGATGCATTAAGTCGACAAGACCATGCCAGTTTATCCATGATGAGGATCACAAAAGATCCAATATTTATGGATTTACAATGGACGGATCTTGGAATTATAATGGAAGGGGGAAAATCTTATCTTTCTCAAATGAATGTTCAACCATTTATACATGTGAAGATTAAAGAGGCACAAAAAAAAGATGTCGAGTTACAAAAGAAGGTGATAAATGTTCCTGAATTCAACCTTGATTGTGATGGGATAAAAAAGTTCAGGAATCAGGTTTGTGTTCCTCCCATCCCCGAATTAAAGAAGGAGCTGCTGGATGGGGCTCATAGTTCTTCATTCTCTATTAATCTTGGAAGCACGAAGATGTATAGGGACCTGAAAGAGTACTTCTTATGGGATGGCATGAAAAGAGATGTTGCTGAGTAGGTCTCTCGATGCTTGGTTTGTCAGCAAGTTAATGCTGAGAGAGAGAAGTCTAAGGGGATGTTACAACCATTACCCATACCCGAATGGAAATGGGAAAACATCACTATGGACTTTGTCACAGGACTTCCTAAAACATCCAAAGGCAATAATGCTATCTGGTTCATAGTTGATCGTCTTACAAAGTTTGTACACTTCATTGCTATTAGAGAGGATTTCTCTCTGGATCAGCTTGACATGATATAGGTAAAGGAAGTGGTAAGATTGCATGTAGTACCACTTTCTATTATATCTGATCGGGATCCGAGATTTACCTCGAAGTTCTAGAGAAGTCTTCAGCATACTCTGGACACAGAGTTGAGCTTCAGCACTGCTTATCATCCTCAGACAGACGGTCAGTCTGAGAGAACAATTCAAACTCTAGAAGATATGTTGAGATCTTGATCTATGGATTTCAAAGGTGGTTGGTATCAACACCTACCTTTGGTGAAATTTTCTTATAATAATAGCTTTAAATCTAGTATTCATATGGCTCCTTATGAAGCTCTCTATGGAAAGAAATACAGGACTTCAACTTTCTCTGATGAAGTTGGGGAAAGAAAGCTATTAGGACCTGATCTTGTTGATGAAATGGCAGAAAAGGTAAGATATATTCAACAACACATAAGAGCATCTCAGAGTCAATAGAAAAGTTATTCCGACAACCGAAGAAAAGACCTAGAGTTTTAAGTGGGTGATAAAGTGTTCTTACGAATATCTCCCTGGAAGAGGGTCATGAGATTTGGAAAGAAGGGGAAGTTGAACCCCAGATATATCGGTCCTTTCGAAATACTGGATCGTGTTGGGAAGGTAGCTTACCGATTGGCGCTTCCACCGAATCTCTCTCAAGTTCACGATGTGTTCCATGTATCTCTCCTGAGAAAGTACATACCTGATCCTTCACATGTACTTAGCTCAAAAGTTGTACCGATGGAGCAAGATCTTTCTTATGAAGAACAACCGATAGAGATTCTGGATCGTAGTGAAAAAGTCCTACGAAGTAAGACCACACGATTGGTGAATGTTTTATGGAGGAACCACCAATTATAAGAATCTACATGGGAGCTTGAGAATATGATGAGGGAGAGGTATCCTCATTTGTTTGTTACAAAGTGACGAATTTCGAGGGCGAAATTCATTTTAAGGGGGTAGAATGTAACACCTGAGACTTTTATGTTATATAAATCATCAAAGGAATCTTTTTCTACACACAACACTAGCTTGGATTGCTTTACACGCAACCGCGGCCTTCCTCGATAGCTTGTGTCGTACACAATACCGAGTTTCAGTAAACAATGATATGCTATTAAAATATTATTAAACTAGCCATTATGAATAGTAATAACCACCTTTTGAAATTTTATTTTTCAAAATGGGCTTCATTTTTGGATTCAGAATATCGAAATTAGCCTAGGGTGAAATTTTGGTATTTTTCTGAAAACTTTCAATTTTTGATGATTAGTGAAACCACTAAGTGGTAGTTAAAAAACTGAATTTTTCATAAAACATAATTTTACCGCTTCTGTGAGTGTAATTTCGAAATTTGAGAGACACGGTTAATATCATGGACTAAAATGTGGTCCAATGAGATGAAAATAATTTTTGGTGAATAGTAACTTTTTACATTTATTTACCACAGTTAAAAGTAAATAGGGTAATTAAGGGTAAAAATGATATTATTATTACACTAACACATTACCTAATTCTATTGGACAAGTTTAATTCAACCAAAAACAAACTTAGGAATAAAATATAACCATTTAGGCCCACTTGGATTAGATTAGGACATTTATTATTAATTTATTCAAAGAAGGGTTAAATAGTTAAAAATCAACATTTAATAAGTAAATAATTTTTAATATGGGGTTATACATAAGATAAATTCGACTATAAGTATTCATTAGAAAGCTAAAAATATTTCCTACATAATGGTATTTTATTTTTAATTTTTAGACATTAAATAATTTAATTTATTTATGACACAACGATGATGAAGTAATTGTCTTATTAATGAAATATTGACATAATTGATTTTATAAATACCAAAATAAATGTAATTTGAGACTTTTTATGAATTAAACTAATTTTGTAGGTTAATATGACATGTTAGTATTGATTTAATTAACTTTTTTCGAACTAATCATTCTGTTATGAGTTTCGCAAAAATCAATTACTAAATAGTGTCAAAATTGACATAAAATAATTTTTAAAACAAATATTATATTATTAATTTTTATTTTATTCATAAAAATATATGGTTCGGCCAAATGACTTAGATAAGGTTATATATATTAATAATAAACAACTTGGGGTTCGTTTGGCTTGATATAGTAAGTTTATTAACCTTATAGTATAAGAAAACAAGAAGACACAGTAAAAGTTAAATTATCTAACTTAAAGTTAAATCTAAATGATAAGATTAAAATTGATACCTAAACTTGTATAAATTCTATTTTATGAGATGATTTCGACCCATCTCCACCTTAGCCTAGAAATAAATCAATTTGGAGCTATTTAATACCGAACTTGACTTTATAATAAAATAATATTTTTAGTTATTCCAAAGGTTCCTCTCTCCTCCCTTATAAAAGGGCACCCCCTCCCTCTCTTCCTCACACCACTTTGAGCCTTAAAGCTCGACCAAAACCTTCCAAGTTCTTCTCTCCACTTCCCTAGAAACATCCTAGAGTTTCTTTTCTTCTACAAAGACCAATTTTAGTGCCCTAAAAGAAGGTCTCAAAGAAGCACTTCAAAGAAGAGGTAATGTCCGTTACCGATTCTTTCATCTTTATTTCTTCTTCCACTTCTTCTTATTTAGTTGTTTCATAATGAAGTAATAACATCAGTACCAATAATATACTTATATGTTATTATAAGTATTAAAAAACCCTATTTCACCATCTATCCATCCTACGGAAATAGAAATCACCGCGCGTGCGTACGTACGGAATACCGTCTCCACGCCATGGTGTAATCTATTTTCCACCACCGCCTTACTTGGATTTGTATAATGGTGTAAATAATGACTATATACGACTATTATAAATTTAGAATTATTCTGAAATAGTATACATACACTCCAATACAATTCCATGATCATAGGAACGATATCATCACTCGTGCGTACGTACGGAATACAGTCTCCACGATGTGATGCGACTCGTTCTACATGATCTTCATTTCATAATGATTATATAAATGAATTGAATGAATGAATATGATATATATTACACTAATACCATTCTGGAAACGAGGTATCTATAACCTAAAGAGAATAATAAGAATTTATTTGACAAAACACGCATAAGAACAAAAAGTTATAAACACCCGAATAACAAGTAGCAATGAAATATTACTACTAAGAAGCTAATAAAATGACCATATATGATATCATAAAAATAATTATGATTCTGTAATAAGTCAATAAAATTATTTAAATCATTATACAGGAGGTTTGGACACGTACAAAGCATATCGGACCTAAGGCAAGGGAAATATCACAATCACATTTTTATCCGAGATTGTCTATACTTTGGTATTTACTGGGGTGTATTTTATCATCCACATCCATGTTTCCCCAATATGTAATATTTATATCCTTCTACAGTATTTTATATCCAATTTTACCCTTCGGTGAGTTTTTAGTAAATGATATGAAAGGAATATTTTTGTCATTTTTCGTAATAGGTACTTTTTGACTTTTGCGACAAAAGTACGAGAAGAATGTTTTTTTAACTTATACGGCATGAATGGATTTAAAAAAAAATTATTTCCAAGAAGATTCCATTACAAGTTTTCAAGTTTATTTTTAATCAACTTCTTTTTGTTTAAAATTGTATGACATTTAAATAAAGGAAAGTGTTTTTGAAGTAGAAAGGATATTTTTCTCAAGAATGGAGTTCAAGTGTTTTATCAAAATTATTTTCCATCTAAGATAATAAAGGGTTCTGTTATATACCTATTATTACATTGATTTGATTATGTTGTGATGGAATTATTTTTATGAATTCATTTATCTTATATGAGTTGTTTTATGATGTCATGATGTTTACGATTCCCATTTTTATTACATGGGTTATGCCATGATGTATGGTTTATGATTTTTTGGAACACATAAGAATGGTATCATTATGAGATGGGTGGGATATATATATCCCTCCAATTAATTGGGTAAAGATTTTATATTTCATGAGATAGACATGGATGGAACGGTAGGTTATACCGGTTCAGTGAAACAGGACTGAAACGAGGAACGAATTCGGTTCAGAAAGGGACTTTGTCCACTAAGATAGTCTTGGAAATGAGTCTTGACTAATAAGAAATGATTCTCTATGATTATGTGTGTATTCCACAAAGTTTCATGTTTTAAGTTATGATTATTGGGATTCCATTTCACTACTATGATTTATACCATGTTATGAAATTATGCTCTCTTTTGCAGGTTATGATTTACAAAAGTTATGTTCTTATGAATATGATGTGATTGATATTTCTTTTGTTTACCCTTATTGAACATTTGATCTCACCATTTTGTATGTTTTCTTTCCCTAGGTCAGGAAGAAGGTTATTAAGTAAGATATGCCAAAAGGGACTATAAATATGATAAAATAAATGGGAGATAGTTTAGACACTTTATGAACCAGTTGTTTATGTTTCCCAGTTTCTAAAGACACTATACCTATATGGCCCTTTCGTGGTTTTTTTGTATGTTGTAATAAGTATACGTCAATTTTGAAGTATTAACAATGTATGTAAAGTATGGGTCATTATAATATTCCTTGAAAAATTATAAAATAATCTTGAAAAAAATTCCACGAAAACATAAAAAATAATATTTAAAACATTTTAAAGACCATTTCATTGAAAACGTATTTTAAATAAAATATCTTAAAAAATTATCTTTTTCAACATGGAAAGAAATATTCAATGAATTTATGGTAGATTAATCTGTACAATATGTACAAGGTAAAAATATCATTCCTTATTCATTGTAAAATGGTTTGAAAAATGTTTCTTTAGGAAAGAGATAAGAATATTCCTTTTAAAAAATTAGTAAAAAAAGTGTAAAAATCAATTCTAATGATAATTGGTTGTCAAGTAACCTGGGATCCAACTCTCAATTTAAAAAATTCAAATCACATGAAGCATAAAATATCATGAAAATAATGGGATTCATGATATAATATTTAAAGTGGAAATACATACACCTCAAAAATAATTTAGGTGCATAAAAAAACATGAGTCTCAAAGAAGGAAAATAGAGACAATACTATTTTAACAATTGGTAACTTTTGACACCTAAACCCCATGAAATAAAGATATGATAATTTCTATTTATATGCCCATAAATTTAATTATAATAAAAATTTATTACATTTATGGGAATTATACACACATCACAAAAGGAATGGGTTGTGAATAAAGCTTCTATCTCATAGAAATAAAAAGTGAGATGAAATCATGTTACTTTGTTTCTTGACTGTCATCATACTCATTCAAAACACATGTATAATAAATATATTTTTACTATAATTATTTTATATAACCAAAATTATTATCTAATACCATATATGGTTTTATTATGACCTTATAGTTCTCACTTGTTATCAATCTGATGATAAGGTTTCAATTTGGGTAACATTTGGTTTATTCATCACATCTGTATTAATTTTCTATATCATTGGAACATATAATAATAATTTGATTTATAGAATTTAAATAATGATAAAAATAAAATTTATATTAATTATATGTATATTATAATAATTTATTTAATATAAAATTATGAAATTTAATAAACTGTTCATAGAGACGGTAAGCCATACATACACATGAATGTTGTTTCTGTCTTTATTTTCGTATTGGAATATAGAAGGTAAGTGACATATGTATATATATAATTATTCTATTATCATTATTATATAACATATATCATTTAATTTCAATAAACCAATCATTAATAAATTCCATGTTGTGTGTGAACAAATCACATCACTTTGAGGGGGCCGTAGTCCAAAGTTTCTCAAACAAAATTGTCATATTTACACCAAATAGAAAGTATAATGATTTGTGATGTAAAAGGATTAAATAATATTAATGAAATAATAAATAAAATATACAACATATATAAAATACGTTTACATCTTAACTTCCACCATTATATGTAGAAAGGAAAAAAATGAACAATCGGCGTTTTGGGAGGTGGTAGTTCACCTTACACATAAATAATATGTTTTTTACCTATTAGATGGAGATGTGTGTAAGTTTAGGTTAAACAATTGGCATAAAAACATCCTAGTATAAATAATTTTATTTTTTTATTATAAAATCATGCAATAATTATAGTGGAGGTGGTGGAGAATGAGAATAAAAGAATCGATCTTGAGAGAATTCATTACCTCTTAAAAGAGTAACTCCATTTAGTTTACACAAAAATGAATCATTGGAATTAATTATTACTAATTATATGACTATAAAATTAAATTTTGTATTTTGGTAAGTATATTTTTCTTATCTTAGATAAACCTAATTGGGTTGAGATGTGTGAAAAAGGGGGAGATTGCTTACCTATTTATAGTGGAATGAGAGTGATGATTTTGTAAATACTAGAAGGTATTAATTAATGGGAAGTATAAAATAATTTACATACATAAAAACTGAAAAGGTAATGTATTAAAGAGGAATAATGGTCTTTAAAAAACCCCACCACCCAATTTTTTTTATCATTTTAAATATTTGGTTCTCTAACTTAAAAATTCCCCAATTTTATCATTTTGGTTTTATTAAATAATTTTATTTTATAAGAGTAGTAATTTATGCCTTAAAACTAAAATAAAGAGGTATTTTTAATGAAATATATATAAACTATATTATTCATATTTTTTTATAATTTATAAAAGATAAAACTCATGTGTTTTGGAAATTAATTTTAAAACCAATACTGGTGACGTGCAGAAACACTGCTTAAACCCAGACCATGATAAAAATTGTTTTTATAATCTATGGGTAGATATGTTAATCATAAAAGATAAATTCACCCACTAATACACCATATTTAATATTTATTAACACTTAAAAGTTACCTAGAAGAATATGATTGTTTTAATAATTTTATATCATTTGATAAAATATCATTTACTATCAAGGGTTTGGTGGTTTTCCTATGTCTACGGTTTGTCTGGTTTTGTTGGCTCATCGCAGGATCTCCTTGGTGGGCTCGGTTTCTCTTCCATCATCTTTGTAGGCCATTTGGGACATGGCTGTTTTGGTGGTATGACAACATCGGGAGGGACCATGCTTACATGGGATCGCCGAGTGTCCTGCATGGGGATGGTGGTTGATGCATTTGCTGGAATGAGGTATCCTGTTTTTTCCTGTTTTATTTTGGAATGTTTGGATTTTTGCTGAACTTTTGGTTTCTCACTTTTCCCATAAAAGTGTTTCTCTTAATAAAAAGAATAATCTTTAGTAATTTTGGTCTTTTTGGCTATGGTTTAGTTCTTCAATAAGCATAATCTTACCTTAATCGTTGTGATTAATTTTAATCACTTTGACTAATAATTTTGGTCAAAAATTAATTTGATTTTCTTTGAAAGAAAATATTATAATTATTAAAGCATTTTAAGTTGGCTTTTAAAAATTCAAATCATAGAAGTGGAAAAATTATCTTTAACAGAAAAAATTACAGATGTGGTGAGAAAGTGAGTTTTTAAATTGAAACGTTCAAAAGTTCAATAATTGTTTACGACTAGTTTAAATATAAAAAATATCTCATTTACCTAAATTGGATTAATATATGTATAATTTTTATATTTTGACTTTATAATTCAATTTAAAATATAATTTAACATTAATACTTATTTGAACTAAGATGTGGTTTTTAACAGAAATACAATAATTTCACTATTCATCAAAAAAATTAAATCTTCTCATAAAAATTTTAAAAGGCAACCCTAAGATTATTTTTATATTCCTATTTCCAAAATTATGTTCATTTTGACAAATAAAATTAGTAAAAATTTCAAAATTTTTTTTTAAAAAAATTGCTCCAATAAAAGGCAATAAAAACTCAGTAATAAATATAACATAAGATAACTTAGGTGTTCTGTTTAGAGAAAGATTAAATTTATATTTTCAATAGTGAATTATTAACATGTTTTTATGTATTATACAATCAGTACATAGTTATTTAAAATAAAATAAACTATTTTCAGTGTTGTGTGAAATGAAAAATATCCAAAATGTAAAATTAATTAAAAAAAATTACTTCACAAAATCTCAAGGTGTTACAGTATACCCTATCTAAAATAAACTTCAATATCCAAATTCATCTTGTTTATAAAAGTTTTAATACTTGAATGTACCATTCATAGAAACCCACACCCTAAAAATCAATACTAAAATTTCTCCTAAAAAGTGAATGTCTGAACCATAATTTTTAGCCAAGGTTACTCATAACGAGATTAACACATATGAAAACATTGGTGGGAAGTGAAAACATGGACATGAAAGAGAAATCATAACATTATCTTCTGATGGAGAGTGATTTAGAATAATTTTAAGAGAATGTTAACAATAAAAAATCCTTAAACCTGTGATTATCTAAGGGACCAATTGATTCATCAAAAAAGAGTGTAATAGGATAACATTTTTGGTTTCAAGATCCTTTCTATACGGTTGAATAATTTTCAGGAAAATATATACATTCATGATTTCCAAACTTTGTCACCCTTTGATGTTCATTAATCTGCATCACCCTTTTCACTAAAAAGGAAGGTGACTTTTTCATTTTTGAAGTATTAAGAGATCATGAAATCAATGATATATCATCCCACTTTTCATCAATTATCAGAACAAAATATAGTTTAAATAGTATATCTAATATTAATTAATCCTCATATATAAAGATAACACTTTAACATTACCTACTTCATATGAACTTTAACATAAACTAACCATAAATGGATAACCTTATAACCCTTCCAAAAGATGAAAATCCAAATTTTTATATATAAATTCATAAAGTCAGCCTAGCATTGATCCCCCACATATTACAAAGTACCACTTGGTTGTCAAATTCCAAATAAGGGAATACCCTCATTGTATATTCCCTTGAAAAATGGTAACAACCTTAATTACTATAAATATTTGGGAAAACATGAATGATTACTCATTCCAATTTTTACTTGATATATTCTTTATATACAATAAGTTTTAAACTAAATCCTTGATTACATAAAAAACTTTGTAAATAATTAGTTCTTGGGTAATCCATATCATCCAGTTCACTTATTCATATCCTTTATATCTATATCCAAGCATCATTATCTCAACGTCATACATTAATTAATGGTCACCTTTCCCTAATCAAAAATCACCTTTCTATTAAATCACATTTCTATGTCTTCATCACCATTCAAAATATTCTTTTCAATACTTAATGAATATTTATCGTAAAAATAATTATATATTTCATGATTCATAAAGCATAATTTGTGAATTACAAAACATAAATAATTCATTAATAAAAACTTATTCTTCATCCATTTCCGAGGCTTCATAAACATATTCCATAATTCATATTTCATAGAATATGAAATAAGATTCATTATTCAGTTTCCTCAATATCAATTTTATCATGCTTCTTAGGCTTAATGTAAACAATACCATAAGAACACCACATACCTTTAAAATGTCATTTCTGGTCTAATTATCTTCAGAAGTGTGACCAAAACCTAAATAGAATTATTTATTGAATTTATGAAATTTCCACTTGGGAAATAGATTCACATAATCCCCATACATTCCACATCTATAAAATTAAATGTTAACCATTTTTTATTCATGTTCCCTCCCTTGAATAAAACCAAATAGCATAGTGGGTGAATTTTTTTCATATTTGGATACCATATAATCATGAAAAATTACATATAGGGTGTCCAAATCATAGATCCTACTTTTTTAATATTTAACCCTTAGAGTTATCCTAGGTTATTCATAGTCATACTCTATTTAAATTAGTTATGATAATTTTTAAAGAGTTTCTAAATTCCAAAAGAATATCCCCAAGGAGTGTCAGACTAGGTGTGTAGCAAAGACCATTTTTCGTGTATCATATTACCCTGAGCCATGACTATGACATATTGATTGCGTTTTTACCCCTAGGTACATATATTTTAGATCCATATTCCCATGTAGTATCTAGTCAGGGACGTATTTCAAGGAAACCAATAAATCTATCCTTTTCCAACTTTCCAGGACATTTTCTTAAATATCGACTCATCCATATACTTATCCATAGAGATATCCCTAGGAGTATCCTTATAAATATAACTAGGGATCTCACTAAAGTTCTATCATCCTGATTTCTAATGGTTGACTAAAACATTTTTCTAATACCAACTGTAGTGACCATTTATTTTCATACATTAAAAACACAATAGTTTTTTAGAATAATTAAAACATTAAACAAATAGGTTCTTAAAGACCGTACTAGTATAGTGCATTTGGAAACAAAGAAACAAAAAATTGGTTAATAAATGAGATAAACCATCTCCCACTGGGTTCTTTTTTACTAAAACCCTTCTGAGACACATCAAACATAATATATATCATCATAAATTTTGGGGAAAAAAATAAAAAAAGGATGATCTCAGATGCTTTGTAAGGTTAAAAAAGGGGGATACCCAAGTATAATCATGATCATAATGGTATGAGAACATGATCACAAAAATAGAAGATCATACCCCATATATCAAAGATCACAATCCTGTATCATGGTATGAATCTTGGTATCTACTAATACATGAAACATAATAATGTAAATAACATAATACGTGAAATCATAACATATAAATTAAACATGTAATTGGACACACAATAACATAACGACCATATGTCAAGGAGGCCTAATGAGGACTTTGAAACATGTTATAATTTGGTTAATCTCTCATGTACCCGCTCCAGGATTGGGATTACCTTCCAGGTACCCTCTTTTTTTGGGCTTGGGAGGTCCTCCTATATAACCTCTTGTTATTATCCTGGGATGTACTCCCATGTACCCTCTTTTTTCATTGTTGGGATAGCCTATCATGTAACATTTGAGCTCATAAAATATTCATCATTACCCAACACATTGGAGGGAATTATATGTCCCACCCATATAATAATGAAATCATACAAACATGTGAAATAAAATTATAGAAAATCATATCATAACCCATGATGTAAAATGGGTGTCATAAACATGAAATAATATATTAAGTTAGGTTAAAATATAGGTTTCATAATAATTTCATAAAAATCATCACCCTTGAAAAGAATAGGGTTTCATAAGCATAAAACTCTTGGAAGAGAAACAAGTGTCTTAAGAATAATTCCATCAACACACAAACCATTAAAAAAGAAATATAAATAAAAACATTTAATAATTTCTTATAATGGAATGAGTAATATCAATATATGTCATATTAGATGGAAAATATCATGGAATTTTTTTTGAAGGATTTTCTTGTTAAGAATATATTTTATTCATTAAAAAGGGTCTTTAAAACTGGAAAAAAAATTTAAACCATTTTCTTGAAAATATACTTGAAATATTATAAATAATATTTGAAACCATTTTTCAAACCATTTTTACTTAAAAAAATATACGGAGATCTTGAAATTGTTTTAAAAAACTAATGATAATGTATAAAATAATTTTGAGAACATTTTGAAAACAATTTTCTCTGAAAACATATAAAATAATCTTGAAACACTTATAAAAAAATTTTATATGAAAATATATTTCAATAATATATTCTCAAAAATTAGTCTTTTAAATTGGAAAATAATTCTTTATATAA
Organism: Viscum album; assembly: GCA_963277665.1. Taxonomy (NCBI): domain Eukaryota; kingdom Viridiplantae; phylum Streptophyta; class Magnoliopsida; order Santalales; family Viscaceae; genus Viscum; species Viscum album. Next base: position 68,544,148 of record OY728156.1, on the reverse strand, counting down.
TCGAGGGAAGTTAAATATGTACATGCCTTATGAGGTAAAAGAACATTCCTTTTGATTGGTAAAAAAATTAAGAAAAATTCCTAATTCTGAAAGAGATAATAATATTCTGTTGAAAAAATTAGTAGAAGAATTTTTTTTAAAATATTTCTCTTAATGATCAATAAATATTAGAATAATATTCTTAGAAACCATTTTTATAAAATAGGGTTTTCAAGGAATACTATATTTTGACTAAAGAGAGGGTAAAGACGAGCATTCTTAAAAACAATATCATAACTATATTATGTACTAAAGAGTGGAAAAATGAAACCAATAAATAAATATATTTTGAATTAATAGAGTACAAGATAACTAATCAGTGTTCTTGGGATATGGATAAAAATATTTTATCAGAATAAGCATAAACATAAATAATCTTGGAAAGCAATAAGGTTGTTTCAATAAACTCTTATAACATGGTAACAATGGATGACACTCTCCATGTAATAAATTTTTTTTAGGAAGATTAAATTATCATGAAAATAATGAAATTATCTATATAACATGTAAAATTGAAATATATTCCCCTTGAAAATAATTTAGGGTCATAAAAAAACATAAGTCTCAAAGATGGAAAATTTAGACAAAAGAATTTTACCGATTTGGAAAATTTTGAATCTTAAAACCCATAAAATAAATATCATATAATTTATATGTAATTAAAACTAATGGTTAAGTATAAGAATAATTTAATCCATATATGGTTAATAAACACTCCAAAAAAGGAATGAATAGAGAATAAATCACGTATCTCTTGGAAATAAAAAGTGAGATGAAATCCCTTTACCTTGTGTCATGACTCTCATCGTACTCGATCAAACCTCATGTATAATAAAAATAAGTTTATGATAAAACTTCTAAATAACCATATTATTATATATAATACCATATATGGTTTTATTATGAATTTATATTACCCTCTTGTCAGCAATTTTATGTTAAGGTTTCACTTCGGGTAATATTCGCTTTGGTCTTCGCTTGTGTCTTAATTTGTTATATAATTGATCCTTGTTCTTATATCATGATTTAAATAATTTAAATAATTATTTTAAACTCATTTATATTCATTATATGTGTATTATAATAATTATTTGGATATATAATTTTGAAATGGAATATACTGTTCATAAAGACGGTAATCCGTACGTACGCATGAACGTTGTTTCTATCATTATTATTGTATTGAATGAAAGGAACTAAATGAAATATGGATATATATATATATATATATTAATATATATATATATATAATTATTATATTATCATTAATATATCATATATAACATATAAAATAACAAAATCCATCATCAATAAATTCTATGTAGTGTGTGAACGAATCACATCGGTTTGATGAGGTAGTAGTTTATACTTCCTTAAACAAAATTATCATATATTAAAAAAATGTAAATATAAAGATATGATATGTAAAATTATTACATAAACTTAAAGACATATGAAATATAATTTACGACATATATAAACATTTTTTCCATCAATATTTCCACCGTGGTAGGCGGTAAGGAAAAAAATGAACAATTACCATTCTGTATGGAAGTAGTTCACCGTGCACATAAATAATATGTTATTTACCAATTAGATGGAGGTGTATGTAACTTTAGGCCACAAAAATATCATAAAATATTCCTATAATATTTAATATTCTGTTCCATTTATACAATTACATATTAAAGAGAGTGGGGGGAGAAAGAAAATAAAAGAAAGGTGTTTTGGAGAAGTTATTACCTCTTAATCTAGTAACTCCTTTTGGTTTGTGTCAAAAGGATTACTTGTATTGATATATTACCAAAAAGAGGATTATAATAATAATTTATAGATTTTAGGACGTTTAGTGGGCTTATCTTGAATGAAATTAAATGGTTGGAGAGTTTTGAAGAAGAGGGAGAGTGGTAGTTTTTTATAATGGAAGGGGAGTGACACTCTTGAAAATACTAAAAAGTATTAATTAATGGTAGGTATAAATTTTCTAATGTTCTTAAAAAATGGAAAAATAATTGATTAAATGTAAATATTGGTTGATAATAACCTCAAAAACACAAATTTTTTTTCATTTTAATAATTTACTTATATGAAATCTACGATTCCACAATATTATCATTTTGGATTTTATTAAAACATCTAGTTTTATAACCTATGTAATTTAACCATTAAGTATAAAAAAGTGATATTTATTATAAAATATATATACAAATAATTATTAACATGATTTATAATTTATAAAATAAAAATCTCTTGTATTATGGAAATTTATTTTAAAAACAAACTCTTGTGACTTGCAAAAACACTACATAAACCCATACTATACTAAGTAAAATATTTTAACAATATTTGGGTCAATATGTTAATTATAGAAGACAAATTTTTCCATTATTAGAAAAAATTAAATATTTATTCACACTTAAAAGTCACTTGATTGAATATTTAATTTTAATCAATTTTAAATCACTTAATAAAATGTCATTTATTGTAAAAAGGCATTATTGTAACTTCTAACATTTTAATTTAATATATATTTTAAAATACAAAATTTATAATATAATTAAAATATTTTGAGTTTAAATATGTTTAACATGATATATTCATCCAATAAAATAATTTTATACAATAATTAAATCAATTTACTTCAGTTTTAACATTTATTGAATCATTTATTTTAGTTATTTATTCACTAAGTAATCATTATGTCGGTGTTTCGTAAGAATTTTTAGTAACTAAATAATATTTAAAATTTTTGATAAATTATTATGATAACAATAACCAATTTATATTTCAAAAGGACATGTATAACCTAAAATATGAATTATTTTACATTACTCAATGTTTTATAAAATTTAAAGGTACATAAAGCTCCCTTTTTGTCTTTTTTCCATACATAACTATTTATATAGAAAAATCCATTTCATAATATCCATAAAACCTATATAATTCATAGAAATAAATGATATGGTCGAATTATTGGTGGATAATTTTATTTTGGACATGTTTCCAGGTCAGGTTGGTATATTTGGTTATGGTTTAGTCCTTAATTAAGCTTAATGTCACCTTAATCATGGCTATAAATTTTAATCACTTTTATTAATAATTTTGGTCAACAATTATGTTGATATAATTATACAAAAAATTTATTAATGATTACAACTATGTATGTTAGTTTTCAAAATTCAATTTATAGAGGTGGAAAAATTATGTTTAATGCTAATCCTACAGACATGCAGAGAAATCGGGTTTTTAAAGTAAAACATTCAAAAGTTCATTATGTCTTTATATCTAATTTCAATATAAAAACGATTCCAATGAACTAAATTGGATTAATATATGTATATTTAATATATTGAGAAATTAAAAACAAATTGGAATTATAATTTAACAATAATAATTATTTAAACGTAGAGTCAGTTTTTAACAAAATTGTAAAATTTTCACTATTCATCAAAATAATATGTTTCACATAAAAATATCCTAAATTAACCCCAAGATAATTTTGATATATTAAATTCAAAAAATAATTTTTATTCTAAAAAATAAAATTGTCAAAATTGACAATAATTTAGTTTTAAAATAGGTGGTCCGTTAAAAGGCGGTGGAAAATCTATCTTGCATGTAACGTAAGCAAACCTCAATGTTCCATATATAGAAAGATAAAATTTATATTCTTTGTAGTGAATGATTAACTTTATTATTCATATAATTAATTATAGTTCTAGTCATTTAATGAAAAATATTCTATTTTTAGTGTTTCATGAAATATAAAATATCAAAAAGATTAAAATAATTCAATTTTTTTTGACAAAATATTGGGATGTTAAATAAGTGATATTTTAACATTATATAATTATAATAATATCACAAATACCATATTATTTCATTGAATATAATTATATATATCATCCTAATTTTTTACTGATTTACAATGAATCGCATCACTTCATGAAGGTGGTAGTCCACTCATGAGCATCAATGACATTATCTTATTTTAGTTTATGAAAGTAAATGATATATTATCAATTTATAATTAGAAAGATTTCATGAATACAATAATTATTTCTTATATATCAAAAATATTAGTTAACATTTTTATTATTGCATTCCATATAAATTTTTAGAGAATAATTTTTCAAATCGCATCATAAGGTAATATTCTACTGTACACACAAGCGATGTTATTGTACCCCTAATGGAATGAAAATAAACAAGGTATTTTTGATATAACAACTCTGAAAAAATAAATATGTTGCCAATATTATATAAATACAATATATACATCATTAGAACAACATTTGAGAGGTGATGATAAAAAATGAATGACATCTGTTGATGTGGAAGAAGTCCTTTGAATACATGAATTATGATTTCATATACCATTTTATGGAAGAGTATATGGCTATAGATTATAAAATTAAAATAATAAAATATAAGTATATGAGAGATAATATTTTTTTATATAATCAAAATTTAAGATGATTTTATGGAGGTGGAAGAATATATAAAATAAAAACACATGGTTATGCATGATGTATCTTTCTCAGACAACATTCTTAGGTATACACCAAAATCCTTCATAGGATAGATTTATGAAAAAATATATATTGGTCATTGGTATAATATTTTAGAAATAGCATTTTCATTCATTTCTTTAGATAAATGGATTTTTATGGTGAGAATATGAGAGGAGAGGGGGTGGCCTTTTATAAGTGATGTGAGTTGAACACTTGTAATTTTTTGAAAAGAAAAACATATAACCATGTTATTCAAATAAAAAAGGGATCCAAAATGGATAATTTGAGATAATTATATAATATAAGAAATAAATATGTAAATAAAATATGTTCTATAATCTTTTTATAAAATCTTGATCCTTATCTTTTTCTTTAATCTTATATAAACCTATTTTTACCTTAACTGCATTAATTAATGATTACTATTTTCACAACACATTATGGTCAAAAATTAATATAAAGTTATTAGAAAATATAAATTATTATTATTTTAAATATTTAATCAATTTTATCAAATTAAATTGAAATAATTTTCAATTTTCAATTAATACTAATCCCATATACGTGAAGAAAATGTGATTTTTCAAGAAGTGTACTTTTCAAGAAAAAGTCACTTTTATATTAATTGTATGACCAATACTAAACATTGAATTAATATAAATTAAAATTTAGTGATATAAAATAAGTAAATTTAATTTTATACATTTCTCATTTGATGTTTTTTAATTAATTAAAATGGATAAATAGTATACACATTAAAATAGTTTGAAGAAAAAAATCATTTTAAAATTAAAATAAACTTATAAAAAAATCCCATAAAATATTATTAAAATTAAATTGGGTGAATTTAATATAAATAATAATTATTTCATTTTAAACCATATTAATAAAAAAATCTAAAATTTTAATTTACATTATTTATTGAAAAGAAATGGTATTTTTACTAGAAGTAGTATTTTCTAATATTCATCAAAAATTCAATATTTTTTGAAAAAATAATTTTTTTTTTAAAAAAAATTAAGTTTTGGTATACCTATTTAAAAAATAATATCTATATTAATAAATAATCTTTTGAATAGTAACAAATAATTTTTTTAATATTTTTCTGTATATGAAATAGAAATCGCTTTTGATTAAGAAAATTTTGAAGATTTTTTTTAAAACAAATTGATTTAATATTTCCTAAATATTTATCAATAATTTAAATTTAGTAGGATATATATATATATATATATATATATATATTTCATATTTAACTTAATAAAATTCACACCCACCAATTTAACTGCTATCATATAATGATTATATATTTTGCACGATGTTTATGTTCAGTGTTTCCTAGCATGTATTCTATATAACAGAAAAATATTAGTGGTGTGGTAGCCAAGTTGCAAAAGAGATTAAATTTAAAGAAAAATATCATAATTTATTTGGTTGTTACATTTTCATCTATTCTTGGTGTTTTGTTTTGTATATACTATGATACATAATTTTCTTCTATTAAAATCTTAGGGTATTACATCCCCCCTTTCATGAATTGCGTCATTGAAATTTGAGATTTATATCAACAATCAATGTTTTAAAATATTTAAATTAAATAGTTGGGAACCCAAATCAAAAAATGGGTTTATAAAACATCTTGTTAATAAGACATATAATGAATTATGATGGTCATTTTGAATAACACATTCTAGTTTTCCTAATAAGAGTACATAGGTGAGATTTAATGATTTGGACTTAGAAGTAAAATGTAATTTAAAAATAATGATGGGGACTGTTATAGATAATTTTTCACAATTAATTTATTGATCATGACGAAATTAACAACCAAAAAATCATAAATCGAAGAGGCGTGAAAGAGGACATTAATATCATCTGAAATTATGTTAATTGGACAACATTTTGATTATGATTCTCTTTCATAGAGTTGAAGAATTCCATTACCATATAGAGAAAGATAATAAGGAATATTCTTACTCTATGAGTATAATTTAATCTTTTTTAAATTTCTACCACAATATCATCTTTCTTCTCAAATAACGAGTCTTCATGAATAATTATTTTCATCACTAATATAAAAATACCCTATGCCAACAGTTTTGAGGATCATTGGTTGGTTTGGTGTTATTACTGGTCATATGAAAAACCTATACCAACGTTTTCATAAATCCGTTGGTATAGGTAATTACAAAAAAAACCCGGCATGGTTTTGATCCCAGCACCTCTGGTTTATATTCCAACTACCTAACCACTTACTTAAAATTAATTTTGTGAATAATTTCATAAATATATATATTTATATTCATAAGTATTTTAACTGTTGATTTATTTAATTTTTTTTGAAAACATATTCCCTAAAAAACATGTGTACCTGTACCAATGGTTCTCAAAACCATTGGTATAACTTTTGGTGTATGTTATTTTATTTTTTTGAGCTATACTAATGGTTTTGGTAAAATCGTTGGCGTAAGGTGGAACTATACCAACTGTTTTGTCCAAACCATTGGTATAGGTTAAAATTAGTGACCTATAGAAATGATTTTTTCCGAACTGTTGGAATAGATCCATATAAGTTAAATATACCAATGGTTTTGGCCAAAATATTGGTAGAGGTCCAAATTTGCGACCCATACCAAGATTTTTTTCCAAACTGCTGGTATAGGTACTATTTCTAGTAGTGCATACATGATGCACTAAAAGTCAACTTTTAAAGGATCACATAACCAAAAAGGGGATAAAAATATATTCTACCTATCATTATACATTAAAAAAACCAAACTTGTTAGTAAAAGGTATGATAATTCCCAAAATCATTAAACCGTTATATGATGAAATAACACATTAATATAAAAAATTTGACAACAATATCCAAATATCAATATAAATGTTTCATAAATAACCTCACCATTAACGAGTTTTTATACTATATTTTTATCACATACCTTTATTATATAAAACCCAAAAATACGTTGATTTAATTTTGAAATAACATTAATCACTTTTTCACCAAATAAAACATCAATCATGTGGTTATATATATAATAAAACTTTTGTTACCATAATTAATATAATATCAAATATAATATAATCCATAAAGGTTATCAATACGTTAAAACATATGTAAAAATAATTAAAACCCATACTTTACATTAAAATAAATATTTTAATATACTTTTACCAAATAAAAAATATCCTAATAAGTCATTAATCACTTTAACATCTCAACACCTAAAACCTCAAAGTGGTTTCAAATAGTTCGAACATATGATCAAACTTAATTTTATAGACCTATGATAGTATTTATAACTCTTAAGATAAAATTACATGAAAAAAATATAAAAAGTTGTCTAAAACCACCTATGATACCAACAATATTGGTATATAATTAAATCACATGGACAATAATTTATACATATAAGATAATTCTATGGGCTCTAAGACATCTTGGGTGGTACACACCAACTTCTCTAGAGGAATCACTTTCTTTATGATGCCCATGGGAAAAAAACCATAACTTCTCCAATTCTCACACATGAGACATCCCGAGGATCCAATTCCTTCCACCACCTTTGATACCACCTATAACATCCCTAAACCCACACACCTAGATCTGGTGAAAAGATCCTAAATGTTTACATTTCCAAATTTGATATTGATGAAGGTGACATAATTTTCATCATATAGAACATGCAACATCACAAGGAAATATTAGAATCACATGCATTATCAAGGATATTTTAGGTTTAGAGTTTTAGATAAATAGAAATAATTATTTAATAAACAATACCAATGAATTTAAATTATAATTTATCCCACATACCACAAATTATCATACATTACATTAAGTCATCATCAACATCCATATAAAACACATCTATACATAATTAGTTCATAATTATAATTGATAATCTGGGGAAAAGGAAACATAATAAGGGTGAAGTCAAATTTTTCATAAGGGTAAACATATGAATTAACGATTGAATTTCATTAGTGATAATAATTTGATAATAAGGGATTGTTGATGTAATCAATGTGTATGATAATAGGATAAGAATATTTATACCCATCAATACATGGATCATAAAACATGAAAACATGTAATAAGACTTTAACAAAGAATATTGTCCTAAAATTAAATAATCACAATCCATGTGATATGAATCTTGGGAAAAGTTAACATTTATATCCCATAATGAACATAACAAAAATGTGTTGGTATCTTAGAAAATTATATTCATAACTCATTTTCAATGCATCTCATAAATTAATAGAGCCTAGTTAAATCCATGACAGAAAAAATATAGTAACTTTCTATATATTTCATATAAATACAATGAACCTTACCCAATGCATTAGAGTGATATTTGGATTCACCCATCATATAAGCTATATCAGGATCACCTGACTCTATCTAGGAGCACCCATCAAAAAATATATATCATGTTAACCTAGTGCTATCTGGGTGAGCCCATCATATAAGTTATATCAGGCTCACTCAAGATCATCTATAATTTCAAAATATAGTTCATTAATTTAAAATATGAAATCATTCACTTTCTACAAAACAATAATAATCATTTCATTATTTCTTGATTCAATTATAGAAAAGACATTGGTTTCATGTCAATATCATAATCTTTCTTCAGAAATAATATGGAAAGTATCAATAAAATATATCCTTAATGGGGTATATGTTACCTCATGGTATGTTTTTATGTATAAATAGAAATATCATTAAAAGGACATTAAATACATTATTGATGAGAATCCCATTTTTATATTGAAACACACTTTAATAAAATAAAAATTCACAAAATATATTTAAAAAATTACCAGAGGAAAAATATACTGGAGGTTTCAATGAAAATAATGTTCATGATGAAGGGAAAATCTATTCATGTTTTAATTCATAAAATAGACATTCCTTTAAAAACAAATAAAATGGGATTGAAAAGTGAATCATTTGAAAAATTTCTAAAAAATTTCTTTTAAAAACCTTTAAAATAATGTAAATGTCCATGAAATTTAAATTTTTTATAATCAATTATTTTTAGATAATTTTTTTAAAAACATTTTAGAAAATAAGGATAAGTAATATAAAAGTAGCTTATCAAAATGAAGTTACAAATTTAGTATTATTTACATAAAACTTTGTGGATGTTTCATTTATCGATAAGGGATAAAATGGAAATTAAACTAGTTAAGAAAATTGATAAAAATTGTAAAATAATGATTTATGGATTAATAAAGTATGAGAATTTAATTTCCCCCAAAGGAACCTTGAATAAAGATAATCCAAAAATAAAGGATATTATAAAATAAATCTTTTTCCACTTTAGTAATATTTTAAATCATAATCCCCATTAAATAATACCATAAAATTGAACATTAAGTATATTGAACATAGTGATTTTCATTATACAATATATTTAGGGTGAAATAGAAAAACCTCATAAATGATGATATGTATATAATATAACATTTTTCCCAAAGAATGCAATTTCGGATGAGAAACCATTAAAAGGATCATATCATTGAAGTTATAACTACTAAATGAAACTTTTATGTATATAAAATATAAATAAACTTAAAATAAGTGAAAATAAACATAATATAATCAATATAAATTACCCACATAATCTTATAATATTAATTTCAATGAAGTTCTAATATAAACCAATGAAAAGAAATTGAGTTATGAAATTATTTACTACATGGTTTCTTTCAAGTAAAATAATATTGGATGAAGTAATTGAAATAAAATTTTAAAATGAAATGAATTATTAGGGATAAATGATATAATATATAAAAGGTTTAGTATAAACAACACATTATGTGAATAAGTGGTTGATATGAAATATATCTCACAGAAATAAAAGTGAGATGAGAAAAATCTCCAACCTGAGTCCAAATAATCCATGTTTTTTCATTAAATCCTATAAAATAAGATTATATAAATTAATCAATTTCTTAATAAAATTTTATTTTTATAATACTGTATTGAGAAAAATTTTAATTTATTTTTTCATTGACATATTTAAATACATAATCAGTTTAGTCCAAGTGAGTTGTTTTGAGGTTATTCGGTTCGTTATTTAAAAATGGATTTACAGTTTTTAACATGGTCAAAGAGGGAATTATTTAAACATATAAAAATTAGTAATAATTAAATATTTATTATATTTATATATAAATTATACTTTTAAAACAAAATATGAAATATGACGAAAAAATAAACTAGTTTATAATCATGGAGATAGTAGGTCGTCCGTACGAATGAGTAATGTTTCCATTTTCCAATGATCATTTTGGAAAGAAGTTATACATTATTATATATTTAAATAATGATAATAATATCCTATTTATATTTTTTAATTTTTTTTATTTATAAATATCATCTATGATTTGCGGTGATGAAAAAAGAATCAAATAGCATTGAAGAGGTGGTACTCCACATGTACAAATAAGAAAAATTATATATTTTCAATGTACAAAATGACATATTATCAATTAATAATTAAAAATATATCATTTATATCCTAATTATTTTATTTATGTAAATTATATTCATTATGTTTATTGTAATTAACTTCTATGTAATGTGTTGTTGGAAAACAAATCACATCACTTGAGGAGGCGGTAGTCCACCGTACACATGAGAGACAATATTGTATCCATCACAAAATTGAAATTAAGAAGGAATATGTTATATAATAACATAAAAAATATATATACATATATATATATATCATAAATATCATATTAATACTTTAGATCCATATTTATGATATGTTTTTTGGGGTGATGATGAAAAAAATGACATAGGTTCGTGATGTGGTGGTCCGCTGCACACATGAATTATTATCTTGTATCCCATTAGATATTATTAGAGGAGAATTTAGATTATGTAATTAACATAAATAAATATAATTATATTTTATATACTTTTTTATATAATGAAATTTATGAATAATTGAATTATTTTCCAGGAGAAATAAAATAAAAATGCACGGTCAAGCATGAATAATCTTCTTTGGGAATCCTCCTTAGGTAAGAAGAAAATCCTTATTATGATGGATTTATGATCAAGATAGATGATATAGGTCATGGGGTTGGATTATATTAAGTAATTATGGTAGTTTATAGGTAAAAATGGGTTTTATGGTATGGGGAAGAAAGGATAGTGGTGGCCTTTCATAAATGTGGTGAGTGAGAAACATTTAATTTTTTGTAAATAAAAAATTGTACACATGTTTTGAAAATGAAAAAATGATAAATAATGGCTCATCGTCGATAATTTATCATTATTTGGTCTATTAATATCGATAAAATAAATTTTAGAAACGTTTTTAATTCCTTCTAGCACTTATAAATTTTGTTTAATCCCTAATAAACCCATTTTTCCCGCAATAGTAATAAATTTTTACAGGTTTCAGTATTCATTGTGGTAAAAAATTAATTATACCATATATGATAATATAAATTACAATGATAAAAAATATGTAATACATTTTACCAAATTATATTTATACAGGTTTCAAGATTTAATTTAATGTTAAACTCGTTAATGCAATGAAAAAGTTAGTTTTAAGGAAGTGATTATCTCAAGAAAAAGATTATATATTAACTATATGAACAATAATAATAATTAAATGAATCTAACTTTATACATAATTAAATATAATACATAACATTAATTTAAAAAATTCCTCACTTGAGGTTTTTTAATTAATTAAAATTGAAAAACATTTTTCTCTTAAAAACAATTTTAAGAAAAATGTTTTTTCAAACCCAAATATAAACATAAAAAAATATAATATAAATATTATTAAACTATAATTAAGTGAATTAAATATAAATAAATAATAAATATTAAACTTTAAATAATATTATACAATTATCCTTTTAAAATTTTGAATTTCTTTTTATAAAAAGGAAATTTTTTAAAAAATTGTTATTTTTTCACTATTCACTCAAAAATAAATATTGTACAAAACATTCAAAAATTTCACCCAAATAAAATTTTAATATTACAATTTTAAAAATTAATTTCCATTTATTTGATAAATTTTATTATATTTCCATAAATTAATTATAATATTTTTTCATGAAAATAATGTAAAATAATTTTTGAAGAATCATATTTTTAATGAATAAAATTACTTTATTAAACATTGATTGATTTTTTTATAAACATTTATCTATAATAAATGCTTATTAGTAAATATATATATATTTCATAATTTAATTAATTCAATTCATACCCCCTACTTAATGGTTATGTTATAATATCTATATATTTCGAGGGTCGTTTTAGATATGTGTTACGTGTCATATATGCTATCAAAAACCAAAATATCAGGTTCCCATGTAAGATAAGATATTTAAGAGATTAAAATTATTAAAATATATCATAATTTTTCATGGTGATACATTATCATATTTTCATCGTTTTATGTGTTATATATTCTATAGAATGCAGTTTTTTTACTTTTAAAATATGATGGGGTAACAAACTGAGCCAACACCCATTAATATCCTTTTTTATCTAAACATAAAACTAGAATGGATCCCACCATTTAAATTTTTTTCATATTCTTTAGATAAAACATAATTTATGTTATAAAAACTACTCACAAAATATTTTTATGAAATTATATTCATAGTAAAGTTGGTCTGTTTCACTATGCCTGATGTGATTCAATCTACATCTAGTATGCCTCTATACATTATTCCTCCATTTCATGTGCCTCAATATAGTAAACATATTTATAATACAACTATTTATGATGTATCTCGCAAATGTACCTTTTTTTAGAACACTTGAGTCATGTTCATCTTTCTTCAACAAATAGAGTCCCTGGTTGGAGAATCACGTTGCTATCATCTAAAATAATGTCAAAAATTCAACTCATTTATATATTATAGAAATAAAATTTCTCAATGAACCTTTAACCCTTTATATATGAATTAATCCTCAAAATATAAATAGATAATAGTGGGATCCAATCTTAATTTTCACACTAAAAAACATCTTTTTGACTGCCATTAAACAAAAATTATATTAAATGTCAGAAGTCTTCGTGGGACATTCCATTAATATTGAGATAAACAAAAATGATAAAAACTTATTCATATGTAAATTTGATTTATGAATGCTGAAAGAAACTATCTAAATACTCGAAATCATTGAAATTATAATGTTTATGTAATGATCCCCAAACCTCTATTTAGTGGTCTTGGAAAACGTTTTTTAGGTCATACTAGTATGGTAAACTCAATATTTTTCCATCCAATTATATCTACAATGTTCCTCTATTTGAAATATTTTTTAGATGTTTTTATGATTTAAGGTTGTTTCATGGAATTTGTAAAAAAAATCGGTGGGCTATAATATCCTTTTTCAATTACATCATCAAATATTTCTTCATCTGATTAACTTTTTCTAATCAACTTGTCTTTCTCTAGTAACTTCTTCATCCTCTTCGTCTATTCAACTTTTTCTATTGTTACTATATACAATAAACAAGAAAACTAACTTATATTTTTGTCTTGATAAAATTTTCATTCTTTGCTTGAGGACATTGAACATATCTCTATCTTGTATAGATTCATAAATCATTGTCATGGGGATACATATGGAATCCATCTGATCTGATTCATATGATAATATTTTTATTATTTATCCAACATGTTATCTCATGTTTAATTATCTTACTAAAGTGTTTTTGGTGTTCTCTATCAAATATAATTCAAAAATATGTATCTAACCACTTTATTTTGGTGGCTATAAAAATTCCATATATGATCATTAGTTGTATCTTCATTACTTAATTTCTTGAAACTATATACAATTGTAACTCAATATTTGTAACATAGAACATTCAACAGACTTCATAACATGAACATTACATAATTTTCTTCAATAAAAAAATATTTTCATGAACCATGAAATCATTTTTCTAATCATGATTCTAGAAGCATTGTTAATCAACATATCATTGTATATCATAGTATGAGTAGAAACAAAAATTTATCTAATAACATATATTTTCTTGAAATATAATTAAAAATTCAAACAATATATTGACTATAAATTAATAAAACTACAATAAAAACCCGAGGTATCATCAATATACCACTATGTATTTATTGGTAATATTATCAAGAAAAAATTCTCAAATTTCATCAAGTCATTTCATTTCCCATAGAGAGTGTCCAAATGACACAATTCCAGTTTAAGTAATGTTTTTTATGGAATTCAATCCCTTAGTAAATATACATTTTTTGGCTATGATATTTATTAAAGTCATCTCAATCATCTCATATTCCAAAATACAAAATTTAGAGAATTTTTTACTCTATTTATCTGATAACACCAATTTTATATTAATAAAAGATAAATTATAGTGTTTTACTTGTTCTCCATATTTTTCAAGAGAATAGAAAGTACCATGATGGCCTATATAAAAAATTTGTTAAGTCATTGGTTGTGGATTAACATGATTTATTAGGCCTCAACTGTCCAAATCATGCCTTTGGAATATCTTGGGTGAAAACATTGACAATTTTATCATTCATTCAGATATGGTCATGCATTACATGTCTACAATAAAAATTATCCATAGTGAAATGATATTTAATATCAATGTTCATTGATCTAGAATGTTTTACCTAATTTTTATAAAGTTAAATGGAACTCAAATTATCAAAAATAATCTTCAAATATCATTCAAAATTCTCCCTCAAATATTACAGGTTAAATTTAATACACATTATTTTTTTTGGAAATTTCTATGTTATTGGAAAATATTTCACATAAACTTTACTTTGTTTGATGAAAATTTGTTTTCTTACTATTACAGATCATATAACTTAATCTCATGATTAAATTACATAATGAAATAGATTGTTAACAATAAAATGTAATTCCCAATCAGCATCCATGAAACCATGAAAGGACAACTCATTACTCTATGTATACATCACACAACAATTTGATTTTAGTTTATCATACTTCTGAATTATTTTTTATACCACCATATGTTAAATATTTGGATCACACTGATATCTTGCCCATAAAGGTTCCTCATATGAAATATCTAGTATTGAATATGTGATATGGAGTAAACTTTTGATGGATTTACATGAATTGATTTTATTTACACATTTCCAGTCTTCATTTTTTAAATATAAGAATGCAAAAAACCATAGTTGTGGAATCCTCCATTGAATCTTAAATTCCCAAAAATATTATAATTTATATCATAAAATTATTTTGAGAGGATGATTTACATTTCTTTTTATTTATATAGTAGTACATGAACAAATTTCAATACTCCAATAATTGAAATTTATCCTTTTTTATTCATTAGTTAAGTTAGTAATATCTTCACAATATTTTTCCCTATCTCATTTAAAAATAATATAATTAATATAAATAATAAAAATTAGGATATCTATTCTCAAATCCATTGTATATAATCTATTTTCAACATTTTCCTATAACAGTTCAATTTAATTTAGAAATTACCATTTTTTGAATTGATGAATGAAGTGACTATTACAAAATTTATTTATATTTTTTCAATTTAAAAAACATGATCCATCATTTTCAAATATGAATTACAATATATGAAGTTAATATCACATAAGTTAAAATTTTCATTTTAAAATAAACACAAAAAATGTGTTGAAAAACTATTTTTCAATAAATATATATTTTCAAGAAATAAATGATATTATATTAACTTTATGAGTAGAAATAATCATTATAATTATTTAAATATTTCTTTAACATGAGTTATCTTTATTAATTAAAATGCATAATCATTATCCAATGAAACACATTTTATAAAAAATGACCTTTTTAGGCATAAAAATATTTTTTTACTAAAATAATGATGAATGATGATTCAAGTGAAATTAATTAGATTAATCTCAATAAAAGTTATCATACTTCTCCATTATACCAAATAACAAATATAAAATTTAACATTTTAATTAATTTATGTGATTAAAAGAAATGATAGTATTTGAAAAATTGATAATTTTCATGATTCACTAAAATATCAAACAATTCAGAAAAATACCAAAATATATCCTGTAGTAAATTTTTTATATATGTATTTAATAAATTAAATGTATTTAAATATATATATATATATAATTTCAATAAATAAATTAAAATATTTTATCACAAAAATCAATGAAAATCGTTTTTGAAGGAAACATATTTTTTTTTAAAAATATAATATCCTCATTATAACTAGATTTATTTTTTATTAGTAATTTATCAATACATTTATATTATGGTATAAATTTATATATATATATTATAAATTACATAATAAAAATAATATATATTAATTTAATGGATCATTTATATCAGTCATGTATAAGTAATAATATTTTAATATTCAATATTTGAAGAAATCAACATGGGTGATTTATCAATCATTACTCATTTATATCTTCTAATAACCTCTCAGCCTATAAAAATTGATGAACTAAAGGAGATAATCTCATTGATTTGGTATTTTTAATCCTAGAAGTGTGTCTTTTTAGGATGGGGATACTTCTATATGCTATTCCCCCTAAAATAATTGAAATTCCAAGCCTGGGGCTTCAGTTACATTGCCTTAAAACTTAGGATCATTCACCGTGTGAATGGCATAAAACAAATTTACCCATTTGAGGTTGGTAACACCACTAATAAAATTTAGGTAATGGTTTATGTGTTAAATTGTATACTCTTTCATCCCAAAATTTTTTATGATATTTTTCTCTCTATCGGTATTTTGATTAAGATTGAAAAGAACATGGAAGTGGCTCTTTCTGGTCACTTCTCCAGGTTCTCGGTTGGGGTTGAACTACGATCGGCTCTTGTTGACAATGTAATTCTTACAACTGATGATTATTTTATTGAGATTAAGATCATTTATGAAAAAATTCAAAAATTTTGTAAGGAATTTAATGTTATTGGTCATGAATCATATACCTATAGGCGATCCATAGTTTGCAGTTTCTATGCTATGTGTAGACATGATTTGAGTAATTGTATCAAGAAGAGTAAAAATGAATCTTCTCAGAAAGCAGATGTTCTTCCACAGTTTCAGTAACCTAATGATATAAAATTTCTTAGTCAGATTGTTTTTGGAAAGGGAATTTCTGTTGAAAATTTCGAATAGAAGAAATATGCATAAGGAGTTGTTACTAAGGATGCATTCAAGCCAACAGTTTATGAGAATGGTGATAGATCAAGTGACTCATCCAATGTTTATGCCTATACCTCAAGGATTAATACAATGTTTTGGGATTCCATCATTTCTGAAGAGGAAAATGGTTACAATGGTGATACTTATAAAAATATTGAACGTGTTGTATTACAAAAAACTCAAGAATTTTAGACTCGGAAAATTCTAGACCACGATGATGACTTAATAGCTGAATAGGTGATTGATGAAGAAGATCAACTAGAGATGGATCATCCTCATTCACATGAAATTATTGATAGTTCAGGTAACCAAAATGTTAAGATAATATTATAATCTGACTCTCCAATAATTTATAAAACATGAAATGATTATTTAAAACCTATTGTGGATAATGAGGGATTTCAATTTTTTTACTACTTGAAGCTGAAGTTTCCATTTTTCAGTCGAGTGGTGGTTGGGAAACTGATTTAAGTAACAACTTCTCCTTTCTCTAATCAAAAAATTGATGGTTCCATTGAGATAAAGGATTCAATTTTCATCTCCTCTAATGAGAAAAATTATCATGAAAATTTGGCTTCAGATGAAGTATTGGGGGTAGAGGGGATGGCGATTATAGTGACAATATACCATTCCCCTGAAAAAATCAAGCAATGACAAGGGGATATCTTCTATTCTAAAAGCACCAATTCTGTTATTCTTCTTAAAATTCTTCAATTTCTTCCTTAATGCATGGGGAGATCAAGAAGCCATGTTTTCAATTGAAGAAGTGCTTAATGGTATGCAATTCAATAAGAAAAAAGAAGGATAAGTGCAAGATTGTCAAAAAAGATTGGTAAGTAGTTTTTATATTTGGGTTTTCCTTGTTTTCCCATACTCTTTTATGTTTCTTTATTTTACATTAGTATAACAAAAGATCCATCATAAACATATTTATCAAAAAAGAAATCATATGGTGTTATATTCCCGACCATTAAATAAATTTTTTCCTCTAAATTTGGACTTGTTATTAGTAATCCAAATTTTGACATTTTAAAATTCAATTATTGGAAACTCACATCATTAAAAGGGTGAGTAAAATTTCTCATAAAAATGAGGGAATGAAGAATTAAAATTTAATTTCATAGATAGATTTCCACATAATAGAACAGTGGTAGGATGTGAAAAATTTTATTTGTAAATAATAACAATTTATAATATAACATTATAAATTTTTTACGAGTGAAGATAAAATCCATTTATTGAAAATTAATGAAATTTTTATTTTATGATCCTTTTACTAAAGTTGAGTGATGCTTATATTGTATATACTAAGAAATTAAGGCAATAAAATAATATATAAATTATAATTTCATAATATAATCATTTTAACAACAATTTCACCTTTTTCCTCCAAATAATTAGTATTCAAGATGATTTTTTATGCCTGAAGAACTAAAATTATCTTATAACAGATCAAAAGATAAAAAATATGTTATTAAGATATTCCTATTTTCTTTAAATATTACAAAACTTCCATAAATTATTATAAAAAGTTAAGTTTTCTTCCCAAATAAATACACCTTCATATTAATATCCAAATCCAATGTTCACCTTAAATTATTCCACAAACATTCATCCCTAATAACCCCAACATTAAAAATTCAATTGCTTATTTAGAAAATTATCTTTCATGTAACTAAAATTTTTTATCCTATGGTTTATATATACATAAACCTAATTAAATATTTCCCAAAAATATAAATAATAACTATGAAATTTTAAAAAGTAAATAATATTCGATCCAAAAAATATTTTTCTCAAAATCAACATAAAATTTATCGATATTTTTTTGGAAATTTTTATTAAATAATAACTAGAAAATCATAATGGCTAGTGGTATGAAATTAACCCTTATCACCCTTTTATTATTGGTTCTATCTCTATATCCTTTCTAGATTTGATGTGTTGTTGTCCAGCTTACCTATTGTAAATTTTCTAAAACTAGTGAAAAAATGTGACAATACTATTTATAACCCACATTGATCATAATCAGTTATAAATATTATGGTTAATATTGTCAAAAATAAAATTAGTCATCAAATAATATTTTTTTATCCACTATGGGGTTACATCCACCTCATTCCATTCCAAAAAATCAAATAATTTTACTTGTCAATAATTTCTTAAACATCCATAACATATCAATGACTATTTTTTCAATATTGTGTTGTTCCATAAAATATAACCTACCATTAAATCAACTTTCATGGTTATCTGTACCATTCAATATATTCATTAAAATCACGAATGAAAAACTAAAAAAGATAAATCCTTAGATGTTTTGAAATCATTATAACTAGAATATCATTGATAAAGAATATTTCAAGATCATGATTCCTGGGTTTCAATACCAAAACGCTTGAATAATTATACTTTACTGATTTTCATAACAAAGACCATTAGTAATTAATCCATGTATTAGAGAATTAACTTGGACAATGGATAATTTTCCTATATCTATGACTTTAAACTCATAGTGATTACATAGGACTAACTTTGTTTCCATACATCTTTTTAATCATTCTCTTTATTTTCCTTTGTCAATTATCTTTTTTTGTTCCCTCTTTTTTCTACACATAATTCATCATCTAGTTATATTGATGAATTTTACATGGTGTATCTTCCCACATGTTTCACTTGTAGAAAATTTATTCTTATCTACATTATCATCACTAAGACATGACCATCCATGATACTCCATAATTCACTTCTTTATCACATTTTTAAATACAAAAATTTTATAGTTGTTTATCATAATTTTAGATAGATAATTTGGCATGATTGAATGATTTCCAACTTTCATTCCTATTATTTTTGGGATCTCATTATAAAAATAATTACACTTCCAGTCATATTTTTTTGTTGACATGATTATTTAAATATCACGATCTTAACTAAAAATTATAAAAGTAATAGGATGATAATGTATTAACATACAAAAGGAGAAGATTTTATACCTATAAGAAATAAATTATTAATTATAAGTATATCCTAACATATGAGTCTCAAGGTTTTAATATATATTATCCATGCTATTGTTCCCTTTAGGGTTTTTTTACCTAATAATTTTGTCTGTACCATTATAATGAATCATAGATAGTTTGTTAATTTAGAGATAATATTCCCTGGTAGCGTCAAATTAGGTGTTCAATAAGCTCTGTATTTGAGTACCAGGAGATGATCAAGTAAATACAAATTCATCCTTTTCATAGCTATAACCCGTATTTACATTTACTCCAGAGATAGAATAACTTGTTGTATCCAGACAAGGATGTGATTTTTTAGAACCCACTCTCACCATACTTCACCAAAATTATAAGAGATTTTCTATATGTATTCTTATACTTATAATTATCACTGCGGTTATCAATAAATTATTCTAGTAATAATCTGAAAAAATAAGTTGACCCTTAATTGATACAAAAAATAGTGATTAAATCCTTTTACATATATTATTCCATTATTGTTGACATAAAAATAAAATTATTATAGCCCAAATATCATAAGGTCTACTTTCTATTAAATACTAGGTTCAAAATACATCAATGTGATACTAAAATATAACATATTTTTTCTATTCTCAATAATGATATCGTAAATCCTTCAAATATTCTAAAATTTCATGGGATAACTGTGGGAATACATTAAGAAATAGGGTGATCTAAATATTCCTATAAGGGAATAAAAATTATTAAGAAGCATAAGTTGTGAGCCATAAGTATAACATTAAATTATAAAAGAAAAATATCTAGACTAATCACAAGAGATAATAACATAAAGTTAATGGTATCATATGATCATAGAATCATATGAAATATGGAATAAACATATAACATCACCAAAACATTAGTTAAGTATAACATCCTATACAATATCAATTGGTGTATAAATTCCCATAACGGAGTAGGTTTACTCCCAAATCCTATACATGGATCCACAGGAGAGTAAATATTTAAAAAATTCATTAGAGAAATGTCTAATAGAATCCTTAATAACATGTTTCTGATTATCTGTTCCACAAATTGATATTCGTCACATGTAATAATGATGTGAATTAACCACATAATTAAATGTGATGCATAATGTTGTCTCATATCATAATCAAATGAAATTTCCTAATGAATGAGTTAGAGAGATGAACATAAGTAATGTATTAACCCAACTTAGTAATGGATAATAACATATATTTATATGCGTGTGTGTGTGTGTGAGAGTGATATACATAAATAAATAATTTTGAAAAACATCTATAACATCAACGATTGTATTCATTGATGAAATTGACTTTAAAATATTACATGTAATGATTATAAGGGAAATATTCTTTGCACATTGATATCAATTCATTAAAAACAAAAAATTTCAAAAAATATAATTGAAAATATTTGACATATGAATTTCCATATAAAAATATTTATAATTCTTCAAATAATTAAGTGTATATGACTATGGTAATTGTGTACATACTATATAAAAAATTATTCCTTTCATACTATTGTAAACAAGATATAAAGTAACTATTTTTAAGATAATAAGAATATTAAATTCAAACTATTTTTTAAAGTTTCAAACATAAGTAAACATGTATTTAATAACTAATTTTGAAAATTCTAAATTCTTATTTTTGAAAATATATTTATAAAACATGGATGTGGACGGAAAATGATTTTCAATTGAAGAGATTAATAAAGTAAGAATATGTTACAAATATATTTTCAATAAATATACATAACTAGAAGAGGAATATGATAATATTATTTAATAAGTTCATAAATAAAAAGATGTCATTAAAATAGATTGTTTTTAGGATAGAAATATTCAAAAAACCCTCTAAGGGAGGCTTAAACATATACACTTCTGAATAATGATGAGATTATGAAATAAATACTTACCACTCTAGTATTATTTGAATCAAAACCCCTATGAATGAAGTAACTAAAAATGAAACATTAAATAAAATAAATATAAATATATTCATTATATAAAAATAAAATAGGTTGTATATATAAAAAACAAAACTAATATGTGGGGGAATATAGAATACAACTCATGTACTTAAAAGTGAGATGAGAAATCCTTTATCTCGAGTCCAGAAATGTTGTGTATTTCCTTTAGCTCTTGTATATTAAGCATATATAAATTTTTAATTTTATAATAAATTTCTCCGTGTTTAATCACTTATATATAATCATTTTTAAATTTATTTTAACATGAAATTTAATTACGTAGTCAGTTATGTCTATGTTAGGTCTTTTGAGGATGATCAGTTCAAAAAAAGACATCATTGTATTGAATATAGTAAAAATAGTCATTGGGAAATCATTTAAATAATAATAATAATCATTTAATTATTATAATTTTTATATAGAAATTATACTTCCAAAAACCAATCATGAAATATGGTAATTAATAATGAACTATGTTAGAATCATCGGGGTGGAATGATGTACGTACACATGATATTCCTTTTCATTTTTCAATAATCACGATGAAAATATGGTAATTAATAATTTTTCTTTATATAAATATAATTATAAAATAAATATAATATAATTTATTTAAATAAAATTACATATACCATCTAAGAGATTTGGTAATAGAAAACAAACCACCACATTGTGAGGCTGTAATCTGCCAAACACATGAGTGATGTTATAATTATTCAATAAATTTTATGGTTAGTAGATATATGGTATGATAATTGTTTAATATTGATTAAGATATCATTAATATAATTTATAATCATTCAATACACCATTATTTATATCTGTGAGGGGAGATTATGGATAATTAATTACGTCAATTCGTGAGGTGGTAGGTCATCGTACACAAGAACTATAGATTCATTTACCGTTTAATAGAAGATGTCCAGAATTTAGGTTATGATTCTTAAATAATAATTTTAATTTTTTTAGTTACTAATTTTATTTTATCTGTAAAAATGAAAAATATTTTAAGTATGTGGAAGAATAAATAACATAGTGGTTCCTAGTTAAGGACGATACCTCTTTATTTGATATTCTCTTTAGAATTATTTCTAAATCCTTCCTAGATTGGATTTATGATCAGAAAATGACACCAGAATTTTGGTAGGGAAGTAATGAATTTATTTGGGAAGGTATTTTATAAAGCTAAAGAATTTTTGACTATGGAAAAGAGAGGATAAGAGGTTTACTTTTATTTTAGAGAGGTAGTAACATTTTTTCAAATACCCAAAATTATTCAATAATGAGAAGTCACTCTCATGCATAGTATCACCAGAATTGATAATGGAGTTTAGGGGAGATTTGGTTTAGATAAACCTCAAAAATAAAATAATAATCATTTTCTAAAGGTTCCATTCCATTTACCTCTAACTTTACTCACTTTTAACATTTCAGTTTTTCACAATGGTAACTAGTTATTTATTGTTTGTACACTTTATTATGGAAAAATTAAGTTAATATTATTATATAATAATAATTTTTCTGATTAAAAATATGGAATTTATTTTATCCAACTGGAATCATATAATTTTCATAATTAAATTTAAAATGTATCTCGCAATACGTTTCGAAAAATATTTTATTAATGAAATGAATTTTTCAGGAAATAAAAGATATTATATTAATGTAAATATATGAATTTCAATTCATATAAATTGATTTATAATATATGAAATTAATTTAAGTATTTCTATACTGGGGGTTATTTTAATTATTGAAAATGGATAAACTTTATGAATATGAAAACAGTTTGGATAAATTCATGTTTTAAGAATAAAAATAATCTTATAACACAATCAATAAAATTGATTACTAATATGAAATTAAATATATTATTCGAAATTAAGGGGTTCATATGTAACTTAAATTCAAAAAAAATATAATGTAACTATTATGTTACATGATTTAAGGAAAACAAATTATAGTATGCAAAAACATTGTAATATTAAATATTCACTAAAACAAAAACAAAAAAAATCCAAACAATTCAAACTATTTTAGTATTCATATTATTATTTAAAATATTATTTTTATTTTCTGTAATTCATAATATTTTCAAAAATTAATTATAATATTTTCTCAAAATATTCATTAAAAATTGTTTTTAAAGAAATATATATATTTTTTTGAATAAAATATCTTGACTAAAAGTTTAGTGATTATTTATAAATAATTTATAAATATGGTTATATTTTAATTACCTTTATATTTATTTCATAAATAATTTAATACTATTCATACAGAAAAATTTAACACTTATGTTATATCAATCTTGTTTAAAAAACATTAATATTATATTACGGACACATACACTATTTGTTTCATATTTAATACTTTATCAAACATAGAATTGCATTAAATTACTGGGGTCTTATATTTATGGTATCATTTAAACCCATACAAATGTATGGTTTTATTACATCACATCCCTCGTTATTATATTGAGATGAGGGAGAATTGCTACTTATCCTTAGGCGATATCCCTCAGATGCCAATGGATAGAGGTAAATGAAGAGGGATTAAATATAATTGGGGGAATATTTAAACATTGAAAATAAAAACAAACACAACCAAGCATACCATAACCAAAACCACAATATGATGCATGATAAAAATTTAATAAAACTCTTGGTAATACAAACTAATATCAAAACCGAACTGTACCAGTGTGCCAATGAGGAATGCAACCACCATCAAAGTAAAAATAGTAATTCAAGACCAACATATATAAAAGACTCCAAATACACCGAATTCAAAACTTTTGATAATCTTTATTATCAATATATATATTCCATGCCCAAATATCACAAATATTTAATAAATAAATTTGATAAATTTAATTTTTCTGTATCCTGATAGACAATATCTACAAATTTACAAATGTTCCCAAGAAGGGGTGAGTAAAGAAGCTCAGTAGGTCTAAAAAAGGACTTCTTTAATCACTCCACTTGGATAGAACATGTAATTAAATTTATATAAAACAATTTATATAAACACCTTAAAATGGTTTACATCAATGCCATACCATTTCATTGAAAAATTGTTTTCATATTAAAAAAATTCCAAAACCCGGACCTTTCAAAGGAATGAAACTGAAAAACTCATTAATACCATTTCTCAATTTCTATTTTTTCTTAACAAATTTAATTCTAAATATCCACATATCAACATATTCATTCCAAGGTGATAGTTCCATACTCATGGGTTGTCTCTCATCAATCTACCATGTTATAAAAAAGTAACCATATAATAGTTACCTAATAGAACATGCCCCTTCTACAGGATCATGTTAATGAAAATGAACACACACCAAACAATTATGCCAAATCCGTACTAAAACAATTGTTCCAAACCATATATATAAAACAATATTTTTATTGAAAAACCTTAAACCAAAAATGTCCCCATTAATCAAACTACATAAGTAGTTTTAAAATCATAATTTTAAAATAATTCATCAGTTCACTTTTTATAAATATTAAAAAATTTCACAAACCATCACTAAAGAAGGTTTCTATGAATATTTTCACAAAAATCTCACAATTTCACTAACCATCGCTAAATATTGTTCCTAACAAGATTTTCAGAAATTTTTCACATTTAAATTTAGTCAATAAATATTTTTTAAAATTGAACTTTCATGTTCTAATTATATATGTCGAGCGTAAGTCCACCTACCTCAAAAAACTATGGAAAAAATGATGAAGAAAACAAATTCTTCAACAAATCTAGGTTGAATATCAAAAAATACACATTATTTCTTGTTCCCTAACATCAAAACATATATATATATATATAAACATAATTGGAAATACGCATCATATATGAATCTGTAATGGACTAGATATATGAATCTAAGATAGGGAAGAAGAATAGATCTAATGAAACCTACTATTGAAATACATACCAAGAAATTTGGCCTTTTATGCACCAGAATTCTCCAAAATATAGATCTAGGATCAAATGTAAGAGTCTCCATAGCCATTCGGAGGATATAAAACTAAGTTATGGTCATAAAATAGGAAAATATAATTATTTAGAAGAAATACTGAGTTATAACCACAATTTGAGGATCTAATTTTTTTTATCGTGCATGGTTTTGGTGCATGGTTAGGCAAAGCGCGTAGAAACCATGTTCCGACCACTGCCTCCCAATACACTTTGCATGGTTGTCTCACATATTTATAAAAGCTATGACCCAATCATAATTTTCTCTCTATTTAAATTTTAATAATTACTTTTGGGTGGCCACTCTGTTTGGCCAGACTATTCGTCTAACCGTGAACCTAACTAGTAGATTTTTTCTCACCTTTCATGGGTTCCTATAAGAGTTTTATAGTTTTTACTAACTATTCGCCAACCAAGAACCAACATAAAATTCCCCATAACATCTCAAAAGACCTCTAAACCGTCCAAAACATCACCAAACACTTTAAATTATTTAAATAAAAAATAAAGTGTTACATACTTGAAATTGGGGAGGGGGTTACATTCTCCATTCAATTGGCCTTTTCAACCCGGAAAAGTAGAAAACTAGAATTTTGCTTAATTTTTTATTTATATCTCAACTATTTCTTTACATAGTTACAATTTTTTGTCTGTAATCTTACCTTGTTTCCACAAAAACCAATCTAGACCACTGATTTTCCCACACATGAATTTATCTTTCCTATCCAAAATTCATTATAGAATATGAACTAATGAAGAATCAAGCTATAGTTCAACATAATCCCAAAGAATGACGTGGTCAGCATCATTCTGATACCCTTTCAAATGGGATTTATGAAACACATTATGCATTACACTGAACCATGGTGGAAAATCCAACATATATTCTAACTCACCAACCCATTCATGTATCTAAAAAGAGAACATATATCGAAGAGATAATTTTCCATAATTCCCAAAAAGACGATTCCCTATCCTTAGAGATATTCAAATGATAAAATTATCACTCAAATTTAATGATAAATACTTTCGAATATGATCCGCATAAGATTTATGGTTACTCTGATCTACCACCATTCTCTTTCCAATCAACTGAATCTTCTCTATTGTCTATTATACAAGGCTTATCCCAACCTGTGAAGTCTCACCAATTTACACCCAACAAGGTGGAGAAAAAAAATGCACGACTAAATAACTTCAAAATAATCCATATGTATCACGTCATTATAAATATTATTATATGAGAACTCCACTAACAGAACATAGTCTTACCATTATCCACCAAAATCAATTACACAAGACAGAAACATGTCTCCCAACATTTGTATCATCCATTATAATTTTCCATCAATAAATGGATGATACACCATACTTATAATCAACTGATATATATATGGAATTCATGAAATGAGACATAAACCTTGGATCACTGTCCAATACTATCGATACTAGATTGATATGCATATTTACCCCTTCTTGGAAATAGATTTTTTAAAAATGTCCTCCACTGTATGAGATTCACCAATAGAGATTAGATGTTCCAACTTTATGAGCTGATCCACTACTGCCCATATGGAATTGTGGTTCTAAACCATTCTTAGAATTCTTGTTACAAAATAAATTGATATATACTCATATTTCCAATCAGGAATAGGTAAAGACACCAACATACCTATTGTTCACTGATGATCTACCTTAACCTACTAACAACTGGGGAATCCCGAAATAAGATCTGCCACTATTATTTTTAGGTTGACCTACCAAAATTGTGCTCTCAATTCCTTATAAGTATTTTGTATTCTTGAATGAACAACCCCTCTTGAGTAAAGGAATTCATGGAGAATTTATTCCTAAAAAGAGATAGGTATGACCATATGATATCAAAATGACAAAACTGAACTCTCATCTTGCTTTCATCCCTCAATGGTATCACCACTATTGAGTTTTTTTCTCTTCATAACACGTTATGAATTAAATTTTTTATCCCTCTTTAGCAATCATAAAAAATATGGATCAAAAGAAACCAGAATGAAAATGGCAACACTTCATGAGTCTTCACAATCCAAGTGCATGTTGGCTACCACTGACATTATCTTCTAATGATATAAAGCATATTTTTCAATTTGAGTATAAAAATATCTTCTTAATGCATCAGAAACTGAATTTACATTACCTAGTGTATACATCAAGTGAAATTCAAAATTTTTTAGATAATCTATCCCCAATATTAGTATCAGATTCAAATCCCTTTTTTAGAAAATATGTTTCAAATACATATGGTTTTTAAAAACAATAAATTTATGAAGAAAGAGGTAATGATTCCATGTCTTCAAAATCTAGAATAAAATATAAAACTATAAATCATGTGTTGTGTAGTTCTCATCATTAAAATATAACTTTTATGAGAAATAAGAAACAACATCTTCTGCCTACAAAAGAAAAAATCCCAACCCAAATCTCAAAGAATCACAATACACAATTTACCTTATCCGGAGTCTGAAAATATCAAGAAAAGTTATAAGTTAAAGAAAACCATTATCTCTTTAAAAAATTCGGATATTCATCGTTAGATTGAAAATTTTACATTTTCATTTTTAATGTTTTCATAGGTGAATCTATTCATGAAAGGTTGTTAACAAAACATCACTAATAACCAACCATTTCTGTGAAACTGTGTATATTGAAGACATTATTTGGCGGTTTTGAAGATATAATATCCTTTCTATTTTCATGATCAACATAAAAACTTTTTTCAGAGATAACATGACCAAGGAAACACACCTCTTGTATATAAAAATCAAACTTTGATAGTTTGACATACTGATGATGATCCTTTAAAATTACAAAAAATTGTCTCCAAGTGTTTCTCATGCCCAGAGCTTGTCCTCAAATACACCTGTATGTCATCCTAAAACACCACCAGAAAAGAATCCAGATACCATTGAAATATCCAATTCATCAATTCCATAATGACTGCTAGTGGATTAGTAAGACCTAAAGGCATAAACACTTACACATGATTCCCACATCTACATCTGAAAGAGGCCTTGGTAAGATCTTCTTTCAGAAAGCAACATTATTGATATCCTAGTCACAAGTAAATTTTAGAGAACCTCATGGATCCCTTAAATTGAATGAACATATCATCAATCTGTGGAAGTGGATACTGATTC
This sequence comes from Viscum album, assembly GCA_963277665.1. Taxonomy (NCBI): domain Eukaryota; kingdom Viridiplantae; phylum Streptophyta; class Magnoliopsida; order Santalales; family Viscaceae; genus Viscum; species Viscum album. The sequence goes on along the minus strand of OY728156.1, from coordinate 68,514,233 downwards.
TTTATAGTAACTTGGTTAAGCTTATGATAGTCTATGTAGAATCAAATATTTATACCCTCTTTTTTGAAAAACAAGACCGATGCTTCCCACATAAATGTTGTAGGTTGGATGAATGATTTTTTTCTACCTCTTAAAAATGTAATTTATATTCCTTTTATTATATTAGTTCTACTTGGTATGTTATATGAATAATAGCAATGGTAATCAAAAGGAGATAAAAAAAATTCCACTTCCCTTTTAGGTGGATACCATGAATATTTTTTTCATAAAACATCTTGAAACTAATAAACAACCACTAGAAAATTGTTATTCTCGATATATTCCATTGATGCCATAGTCAAAGGAGCCAAATGGTGTAAGATCGTTCAAACTATTGGGGAAAACACTATTATTTCACCTACCTATACATTTTGGTCTCCATTAATGATATTTTTAACATCATCATTAGTCATTAAAATAATCTTTCACATATAACAATCTATATGGGCCTTGAAAATTTTCAAAAATCCAAACCTTGGATTATGGAACAGACAACAATTTGAAGAATAGATAAATCCCATATTAAGTGTGTCACATCAATTGTTATAGAACATGCTCTACATATAAAGGCTCGACATTATCTTTGACCATGAATAGTTTGATATCTAAATACATAAGGAATCATCTCAACATTTAAACCCAAATGATAAACAACGTAATAAAAAATAATTGAATGAGATACAACTGTATCAAAAAAATCATGAATAAGGGTAAAATTAAAAAGAATCATACCACTCACCATTAATGGTAAATATAGATCATCCACAATCTATTTCTCATCTCTATACAACTGCTTACTTGATAAAATAAGTTCTTTATTTCCATATTGATATTGAACTTCTAGAGGATTCATGGTATTTATTGAATTACCCTGGATTTCATGGCACTAATTATTATAGTTGTTCAGTTATACTTGTCTCATAATATAATAAAACATCTGTAACACATGATATGTTTCCTAAATACCCAAACATGGATCAATATTACAAGAGTAATGAAGGTTCCCCATATGATTATAATTGCAGAATGCTCTCGGTGGTGTCGTAAACTTTTCCATTACATAAAAAAAATATCCACATTGGAAACATTTAGATTTAATCATTAGTTTTGGGGAATGATTCACTGGTTCAACCTTCTGACAATGATTCATCCCACTAACATAAAAATAGGTGTCCCTCTTCCTATGGATTCTATCATTATTGTTCCCATGATTTCTTATAGGCATCAACAATCATCTTCCACATGTAGTTCCTTATATTTCCCATTATTATAACATTCCTTTATTGACCATCTATATATAATTTGTTATAAAAAGTACATAAATATTAAAGCGAATCTCTTAACTCATCCCTGATTAAAAAATTCACGAGATCAAGGATGAATTGGAGAAACATTAGGTGAAAATTAGACTAAATTCATAAATTTATCTGCATACTCTATCATTGAGAGGTTATCTTTATTCAAGCTAAAAATGTATTTCTTTCTCATAATCGTGAACATATAAGGATATGAGTCTTTTTTTGAACAATTCAAGAATATCCTTCCACTCAAATCCTTTCACTAATTTATATTTTTCTACAAAATCCCACAACTGGTATTCAAGATGCTCCAGCATGTATATTTATAACTTGTTTCTTTAGCTTAGATGGTGTGCATGGAAATCGATGATATGATTCATCCTATTCAACCATACATATGATTTTTATGGTTCCAAATCACCCCAAAACATGGGTTAGTTATTCTTCTACAAATAAATGGAATGATCCACTTTCCTTGGTCCATCACCTCAGTTCCCTCTAACTATATCCTGAAAATAATTGAATATAATTTGATCCAGTAGGTGGTTCACATGTGGCTCATGTTAAAACACATTCTCAGAATCATCTTCCAGTTGGGTTATATGATGCCTACTCGTTGCCATATTTTATAACAAAAAAAAACCACAAGTTTAACTATATAGAAATTAAAGTATTAAAAAATTTAAATTTTCCATCTCAAAACTATCACAAAAAGGATTTTAAAAAATACCAAAATATCCATTTTCAACCCATTTTTTGAAACGATCACCATGTATTTGAAATTTATCAATTTCAAAATACCATTATCACATCGTTTTCAAAATATCATATTTGAAAAATATCAATACTTTTGAAAATTCATTTTTTAACCAAATGATAAATCATTAATCCAAATTAAATATGAAATCTTACTAGGAAGTCATTTCAATAAATACGTTTCATGATCTTCTCATTGTCTAAAAACATGATAATGAGATTAAAACTCCAATAAGTTTCTCCAGAGCAATTTTGTACCCAAATACAATTTAAAAGTATGTTCAAAATAAATCAATTATTTATAACTTTTTATTATCTACATTTCATGTTCTGAAAATACTACTTCATTATACCATCCCAAATTGAGGACTAATCAAGAATTATGATCAAACTCTAAGACAGACAAAACAATAACATTTTCCCCAAAATGAAAAATGGACTAGCCAATACTAATTGAACTTCCATGTCAAGTACCAAACATAATGATTACATTTATAACATCCCACCCCTATTCATTGGTTTGAGATGAAGCAGAATAGATACTTGGACTTATGTGACATCTAAAAGATGCCAAAGGCTGCCAATAAATGTTTAGGTCTTCAATACAATTAGGAAAAAATTTCCCTTTGAAAATAAAAACAAGATAAACTGTGAATACTATAACCAAAACCACAATATGATTCATGATAAAATTGTAATTAAAATAAATTTAATACCAATTAACATTTAAACCAAAAAATAAGAGTGCACCGAAGAAGATTTCAAGCAACATCAAAGTACAATGTAGAATACAATACCAACAAATTTCAAAGACTAAAAAGACACCAAATCATTGAGTCCTAACAATCTCTAAGTTCAAACTCCACAAACCATTCCCAAACATCATAGAGCATCACTAAATAAATGTTATAACTTAAATTTTCCTATGTTTCGATACATAATATTTTTTTTAAAAACAAATTTTCCAAGAAGGGGGTGTGTAATGAAAATCAGTAGGTTTTCCCCACACGACTTTCTTACTCACCACACTAGGATAGAACATATTAGAAAATTTAGATAAAAAAATTTACATAATCACATTAAAAAAGCCTAAATCATATCAAAACCATTTCTATGAAAAAAAATTCATTTCAAAATAATTTCCATCCCAAGGCTATTTTAAAAGAAAAAAACCAAAATACTCTTTAGAAACATTTTTAATTTTCCACTCCAGTATAACCAATTTCATTCCACATATCTACATACCCACACATGAATTTCAAGGTGAAAATTACACACACATTATAACTCTCTCATAAATCTACCAAGTCATCACAACGCAACTGTATATAACTACACTAATGGAACACACCCCATCCCCACGATCAGTTAATAACAAACACCCCCAACAAATTATGCCAAAATAATTGTGAAAAACCATTTCAAGTAAAAAAAATTATTGATAACCTTTCCACAAAACCCTATTACACAAATCAAACCAAATATTTAATTTTAAAATCATAAGTTTAAAATAATTCAACAATTCACATTTTACAATAGTACAACATTTTCAAAAACCATCACCAAAGAAGTTTTCTTCCAAGCATTAAAAAAATATTCTAATTTCATAAACCACCATTAAAGAAGGGTTATACAAATATTTTCACAATAATTTCACAATAAATTTCATGAAATTCAAAACATTTAATTTAATCCTTAAATTTATAATATGAGGAGTCAATTTTTAAGCCACTTACCATGGTGACTGCCAAAAAATGAATAAGGAAACAAATTTATCAACAAGACTAGGTTGATTATCAAGAAACTGACTGTAGATCTAGTTCACTAACATCAACATGGTCATATATCATTAATATTAGCAAAAAATATCATAGATATATCCCAAATTCATAACATATATGAATATAAGAAAGGGAATAATACTATATCTAAGTAAAACCTCCATGAATATTGACATACCAAGAAATCTGTCCTTCAACACACCATGATTTTTAAACAGATTTCTCCCAAAACATAGGGAAGAGTCTCCAAAACAATTGGGCAAAGAGAAACCCAATTTAGGGTTATCAAAGAGAAACAAAGCGTGTTTTTGAGGTAATACCAAGTGAGATCCAAAATATAAGGATCATTGTTTTTTACATGAATGGTTAGGCAAACAACGATCACACCATACGCTAATCCCTGCCTCTTAACTCTCTTCGTGTGGTTGCCTCACATAGTTAGAGAAACTATTTTTCAACCGTGTTATTCTATATGTTCTAATTTCCACAGTTACATCTAGTTTTCTTCATGGATTTTCCAAACTATGCACCGAAACATGTGCCTTCCCAGTATCCTCTATCTCACTTTTCATGGTTTCCTATAAGAGTTTCATGGTTTCTACTAATCGTATCCAACTATGAACCTCCAAAAAATCCCCCCAAAACATATCAGATGTACTCTAAACCCTCCCAAATATTACCCAAACACATTACATGCTCAACATAAAACATTAAAAGGGTTACATTATTAAATATTGGGGTGGTAAAAGTTTGTACCTTATATTTCATAGAAGGCTTATTCTCAATTCAATCTTTTCCTTGATTTTATATTATATATGAATGTCTATATTTTTATTAACATTATTTCTCCCTAGAAAATCCAGGTTATATATTATTTTTGATATATTCAATATAATCCATATATTTTCATAATAGAATATTTATTTCAACATATAGTGCTTTTTAATTTAATATTACAAAGAAATTTATTCAATTGGCTGGTGAGTATTGAAATGTTATATCCATGATTCAAAAATGATCATTATTGGTTAGTAATGCAAGTTGGATATGTGTATTATTTTAATTTAAATATATGTGGAATCCCTTGGAGAACATTAATTATGGGAGTCAGTTAATATTATATTTTCTTTAAATGCATTGGGTGGGTATCATGTTATGAACTAGTTGGAATGAATTATTTTTTATTTGGTTATATTGTGTATGAAAGATAATTTATCAAAACAATCCAGATCGAGGACATGAAGGTATGAATAATATTTCCATCAATATATATTCCACCATTGTAAAAAAAATTATTATTATCCATGTGAATATTAAGTCATTTTTATCTATGGATATATTTTATGATCATGTTATTGAATGTATGTCAAATTTGGTGATTATTATCATTTAAATATTTATATTCTTAAGGTATTATGGATATATTTCATTGTGAAAAACCCCTTACTTGGTATCTCAGCTCACCCATTATTAATTCCCTTTTCCCTAGGTACCAAAATGTGATCTTTGAATGAGGTTAAGGATGTACTAAAAGTAATAAGAATGTTTTTGTGAAGTTCTTATGTTTTATTTTAAATGTACAATATAATATATAAATCACTTATTCCTCTTATCTCAAAATAAAACTAAATTTTTAAATCATTATGATGTGAACTATTGTATAATGTACTAATATAAGGTAGAAAGCACCAACTATGGGTTACGAGAGTCAATGTGATTATAGTGAAAATAAATGTTTATGGGTACTAAGATATATCCAATATCTTAGAGTTACAATCCTATCGTGATGTATCCCTATATTTTAACACCACATGATTTTATGTTATGTATCTATTTAAATAAATTCAATATATTCCACAACTTATGTTTCATGAAACACCCATCTTAATTGAATATGAAAGTATTATTAAAATTATAACCTATATGTAAAATTGGAGGGAATGAATAATATAAACTACAATGGGAAATTTATATACTATATATTAAATAAAAATTTTAACATTAATTCAAAATATTTTATGGGAAAACGATAAAAATAAATTCAATTTCACGTATAAAAATACTATATTTTTATAATTGCATTTTTAACGTCTTTTAACGGTGTAATTGTTTTAAAATTAATTTATTTAAATTTTATAAATTATATTGAACAAATTAAAATTAATATTTTAAATAATAATGTAAAATTATCTTAAAGATAATTTGTTTATTTTTCCAAAAATATTTATTTTCCAGTGAATAGTGAAGGTGCCAATTTTTATAAAATTATCACTTTTTTATATTAATGGACAATTTATGATTTTGAATTTTATCTCACTATAATGTAAATACCCATTAGTTATAAATAATATAATTTATATCATTTTAATAATCATTATAAATATTTTTGAATACGTACATTTATAGGCTTCAAATGCATTTTCAGGAAAACTGTTTTTATTGGTATTTTATCATTTTAAATTTTAATTAAATACTAAGACATGTGTATTTTTAATATTGAAAAATGGATACCATATTTTTAATTATAAAATAAAAATTTATTAAATCTGTTCCTATTAATTATGACTAATAAAAAAGTGCCTTTGGTAATTTTTATGATCATGGTAAATGGTAAATTAGGTAATTTGGGATAAAAATAATTTGATAAACATTTTAAAATTACCCTAAAACAAAACCAAAATTTATTGGATGATATATATTCATCCCTTAACACAAGAATTATTAAAGTTTAGTTCTTTAATGGAAACATTTCTAGGAAAATGAGTATTATATTATTTAGATTGAAGAAAATCACAAAATGTTACTTTCTTTGTCTTAAATATTTATTACGTGTCCACATGGAGAAAAAGGAATGTTATGACCGAGTATAAGGGCCAGTTAATAATTTTATAAACTTATCTTCATGATATAAATTTATTTATGATTTTTGGGGACCATTTGAATGACGTTATGATATTTATAATGTTTTATTTAATGAAAATACAATCACACGACATTCATATTTTAATAAATATATGATTTTAAACATTTTTTTATTCAAATATAACTTTAACAATAGATATTATTTTGTAATATAAAACATTTATCTATATCATGATATTTTATATTTAATTTTTTGTAAAAAATTTACTTTAAATTAACATATAACAACGATGTAGTAATAACTGTATTAATGGAACTATCAAATAAATGATATTAAAAATATTAAAATACATATAATTTAAATGAATTAAGATTATCCACACATTTTATGGATTTTTATGACATATTAGGGGTTCATTAAATGTTCTGGTATGAATTTATCGCTTCTTATTGATTTTATTGAGGCCAAAGTAATCAGTAGTTTCAAAATTGACCCTAACGAGATTTTATAAAAAGAATATTTTATTAAGTTATTTAAAAATCATAAAAAACTCTTAAAAATGGAAATTTTTATATGGGGGAAATTTCATAAATTATTAATTTATAATAAAATTTATATTTTATAATTAAAAATAACCATATTTTAATATCAAATAAATAATTACCATAATTAAATTTAAAATAAGTCAACTAAGGTCAATCAAAATGATAAGGTCTAAAATAAAAACAAACATGACTAAATTTTATGGGATGATGATATTAGAAATTTATATAATATAATATTCAAATCCAAGTCAATTTTTTTTGTATTTGGATAGAAAACACATTTATTAAAATTAAATATCTTGTGGATTTCAAAGGGTGCCCCTCGTCTCTATTATAAAATGGAACTCCATCCTTCACTTCATTTTAGCAGCCTATTTAAGATCCCAAACATTAATAAAGTCATATCAGGCATGTTTTCTGGTGATTTTTGTGGCTTTTAAGTACCTTTAACCTGGAGTACTGGCTTGAGGTGTGTTTGGGTGAACTTTTAAGTAAAAATAAAGGACCATGGGGTGTGAATAGTTTGTGCACAGTTTGAAAAATTGTGCGACCAAACTATGACAAGAATTTGAAACAAGACAAGATGTCTGCATGGTTTTCAAACATTTTGACAAACTATGCAACCAAATAGTGCCATCCAAGAAAAACTGGATAGAGGGGTCCGCACTTTTGGCACACAGTTTTCCCTAACAGTGAACCTCTACCCAGGAAATTGTGTGCGCTGGATTTTAATTGTTAAAATCCTTTTCAAAACCATCTGAACCCCTGAGAGTTCAATATTATCTACATTTTATTGGGATTTATGAATTATAGGTGTATACAAGTCCTTATGGAGAGATTCCAAGGAAATCTTACCACTGTTCATCAAGATTGAAAGTTCATATTAAAGTTCTTCTCTCCTCCCGGTATGTGGATTTTATCCTGATGCTTCTTCGGTTCGTTCTCTTATCTTTTCTAGGTATTTTCATACAATATATCCACCTTTTTGTTGGATCTAAACCTATGAGTTATTATCTTGATCTTGGATTATAGATCTAGATATAGATTTTTACAATCTTGATGTCTTTTATCATAATTTTTGTTTTATGGATTTAGATCTGAAGCTTGATCAACGGCTTTTTGCTGCACGGATTTTGGGGATTTTTGTTAGGATGAATTATATCAATGAAATGAGGTGGTTGGTTTAAATATAACTCCCATAGTCATGTTTTATGATAAGTGAATGTGATTTTATGATATTCTAGATTCATTTGATGATTGATTTCCTAAATTAGAGTATTTAGTTATATGAAAATAAATTGAGTTACCATGGTGATTTAATTGATAATTGAACCACAAAACAAATGATGAGGGGTTTACCAAAATGATATTGTGGTGATTGGATATTGGTAAAGATATTTTAATTGAGATATTTAATTTTTGTGATAAGATAACTAATTGTGTCAAATTAATTATGGATTTACGTTTGGATGTGAGAGATAATTAATTATAAGAATTAATTATGTGCCAGGATGTTGACCAAAGATAATTAATTGAGAGAATTAATTATATGTCATGATGTGATTGAAGACAATTAATTTTGAGAATTAATTATGACAAGATGAAATTTGATATAAATAATTAATTATGAATAATTAACTATTCAATGAGAATGCTTTTGATTGATTAATTAATTTATGAATTAATTAATTGGCATGTGCTTAGTTAATTGTTGTGTTAACTAATCCACTTTTAAATGATTAAATAATTGATGTATTAGTAAAAGAGTAATGTTAAAATTTCTTATGACTTAAATATTGATTAAATGGCTATGATTTTGTGGTTCTAGGCATGACGTCCTTGACTGATTAGAAGATGTTACATGGACATGGAATTCCTCCCCAATAGTTATCGAAGCTTGAGATTATGGGGTGACAGACATGATGAACTACACCAATTGGGAAAAGAAGTGTCGGTCATGACTACCTACACTCAACATGATTTGGGGTGCTGTGAATGATGACCTACACCCAATGATTGATAATAATAAATGATTTTAAATGAATATTTGGGGTGCTATGCATGATGATTGACAAAAAGTGAATGATAATAATGAATGATGATTCAAATGGGAAACATGAATGGAATTTTCCAAATGTTATGATTAACAATTAAATGAAAATGTGATAATTCTTGAAATTTTTCATTGTATTTATTGATTTATAAATTTACATGCAATATCTTTTGACTAGACTCCTTTTAGACACCTTTGGCGGTTGTCTAATGAGTTGTACTCACACTCTATTCAGGATGCCTAATCGGCACTAGAGTATATAATGTAGTTGCAATATAAGATAAGGAAAAGGCCCTGGGATAGGTTTTTTTTTGGGATTGGGGCATGCAAGAGGGAACGAAATTCAGTTTGAGACTCATTTCCGAGTTGTTGTGTTTTTTACATTGAGTTCAATTATAGACACATGGAACTTCCATTGTCAAATCATGTTTTACCTTTCAGTTATGTATTGTATTTTCTAGTTTTTACTATCATATGTCATGGTATTGTTCTGGTTATTTATACATTTCCATAAATGGTTTTTTATTTACTTCTATTGGTGTTTTATTATGATAACAGAGTCTATAGTCTCCCGAAGATTGACTCACCAGACTCTCTCTTCTTCTTGGGACCCTCTAGTGTATAGGGAGGTATGCTTGAGTGCATGTGGCCAACAGGCGTAGGGCACTATTCAATGGCTCTTGGGTCGAGTTGTCATAAAGTTGTATCAGGGGATTTTTCTTTTTCTTTTTCTTATTTTGCCTTACTGTTTTGGGAATTATATAAAGGATACTAGGAAGAGCTGATGCTTGTTAATGAGCTCATGCATGGCAGTTGTGAACCCATGTATAGGGTAAAATCTGAGTACTCAGGGTGGGATTGTTGTGATTGCTGTTTATTGTTACAATTGAATATTATTTCACCTTTGGTGACACACTTACGGTGTAAAGTGGTATTTTTTTTGAAAATTGTTGAATTTTTATTCATGGACTAAAGAGGAATGATTCTTGAGTCTTCATGGATCATTCTAGGCACTCAGGTTTTTTGGGACATGCATCGTTCTAGGCACTCATAGGAAAATAGGTTATGGGTAAGTACTTGAACTTGAACTATTTTTCTTGTTGTGAGATTGAAATAATGATGAAAAATGAGATTAAATCGGTGTCTAATGAGAACCTTTATTGTTGAATTGGGTATGAGAAATTAATTAAATGTTGAATTAATTAATTTGAGAAAATGTGCTTAATTAATGGATTAATTAATTAATGATAATGAATATACCCTTGTTAACCAAGTCCTAGGTGTAGGATAGTTAAGGGAAGTGGTAAGGCCTGAGTGTTGACCGTGTGGTGAGAAAAAGGGGGAAAAGACATGTTGAAAATTGTTGTGTTAGTTTCTCCTCTTACGTAGATGTTATAAGGTTGCATTATGAGACCTGATACATGTGTTTAGATTTGAAGTAGTATGCCTCCACTATGCTTGTTGAGGGAGATAATGAGGTGTATGGCCAGAAATGAACTTTGAGATAGGGATATTGAGGCACCATTGGTGAAAGTTGAGGAAGAAGAAGAGTTGTTTCGAGAGAACATTTCTTGTTTCAGGAAATTTATAGAGAGAGACCCGGGTTAGGTTCAAATAATCATATGTGAGTTGATAAGGTAATTTCAGCTGTAATACCCTCCTACTTTTATTAGAGAGGGTGGACCTGAGAGAGCTGAATTCTGGATTGAATCCATATGGATGATACATGACCATTTAGATACTCTGACTAAGAGGAGAGTCATTTTGGATGCTTATATGTTGTGGGGTTCCACGAAGCACTAGTGGGACATTCATGAACCATCTGGATAGACTGACGAGATGTTATTGAAGGACTTTCGAGAAGTTCCTGGAACACTTCTATCCAAAAACGCTGAGGCAAGAGAAGGCTTTAGATTTTATGGATCTGACACAAGGAAGCATGTCAATAATTGAGTACACATAATGTTTCACATATTTATAGAATTTTTCACTAGATTTGGAATAAGATAAGTATTTATTGGAAAAAATTATTCCAGGATGGACTTAAGTGTGAAATTAATTCCCTGGTGAATATATTTAGGCTGAAGAAATTTTTAGAAGTGGTTAATAAAGCTCTTATTTTATAGGAGAACCTGAAGGAGGCTTCTAGTACTGGATAGGTAGCTGGACGATCCGAGATTGTGTCTTCTGAGAGTATAAAGAGTCATCATGAGAATCTTAGTCTGGACAGTGGAAGAAAAGGTGGATGGTCTGGAGGAACAGTTACATCGGATCATTCACATGTTGTTTTCCACCAGTGCAGTAGGCATGGAAATTATCGTAAACATTGTCCTTGAACACCAGTGGGGTTCCAGTTCAATGACATGAAGGGACATCTACAAAGGTTCTGTATGAAGCAACAGTATACTGGTGATGAGGGATAAGCTTCTCAGAGTCAGAGTTTGGGAAGGGGTATTCTACACCATATAGGTCTGGAAGCTGGAGTTCTAGTTTTAGAGGCAGTAGAGGAAGTTGGCATGGTGCTCTAGGGTATGAGACACTGTAACAGAAGAGTGGTTCTACTCAGGGGTATCAGATGACACCACATAGAAGAGGTGTATGATAGTTACATATATTGAAACCTACACTTTTGGAGAGTGAGGCTGGTCCATCGACTATAAGAGGTAATATTCTATTTTTTTAAAGAAACATGAGCTTGTCGTCTCTTATTATAAACAAATAAAAACAGAAGGTTACATTAGGTGGAAGTAATAGATTTTAGATTTGTCTTTTCCATGAACAAGTAAATTATTAAGAGGGAGATTAGCAGAATGAATACCAGTGTATAGGACCACTCCTTTGTTGGCTAGTGAATCAGCTAGAGAGTTGGCCTCACGGTAGGTGTGGGTGATGATATAGTTAATGGTATTCAAATTATTCATTCATTCATACCATATTTCTATGAGATTACATGACAATTATATTAGCTACTGCTTTGTTGGATACTGGTGCCTCTCATTCATTAATATATGAAAACCTTATTAATGTATTCGGCCAAGAGTTGGATTCCATAAGTGGGGTGATGAATATTGATACACCATTCGGAACACGTAATATAGATATCTATTTTTGCAAGGTTTTTTTGCTAGATATCAGAGAGTATTGTTTCCTTTGGGATATATATGTCCTTGATATAATGAGATTCAATCTGATTATGGGTATGGACTGGTTACTCACATACAAGGCACACATAGATTGTTATTATAAGAGAGTGACCTTTATATATCATGAGGGTGACCAATATGTCCTTTGTAGAGAATGGGATATTCATGTAGGCAGAGATGGGCCAATTTCTCAGCAATTGACAGAGCTCACCACCAATGTTTTAAGTAATTTTATGGATGATGGGGGTGGTAGGTGATAAATCCTTCCACCATTAGTAGAACAATTTCAGGATGTCTTTCCTGAAGAATTTTTAGGGTTTCCACCTGAGAGAGATGTGGAATTCACTTTTGAGCTCATGCTGGGGGTAGAGCTGGTATCAATTCCTCTTTACAAAATTGCATCGATTGAGATTCAAGGGCTCAAAATGTAGTTGGAAGAGTTGTAAAATAAAGGGTTTATCCATCTAAGTACATCGCCTTTAGGTTCACCTATTATGATTGCAAAGAATGGTGACTAGAGTCTACGCTTGTGTGTCGAATATCAGAAGATGAATAAAATGACTATGAAGAACTGGTATCTTCTTCCGTATATCGATGATATCTTTGGTCAACTAAAGGGGGCTAGTGTGTTCTCAAATTTCAATATGATATCAGGGTTTCATCACGTGAGAGTTTGGACCTCTGATATAGCAAGAACTACTGTTAGGATTAGGTATGATTTTTATGGGTTTTTTGTAATGCCATTTGGGTTGACTAATGCTCCAATAGTGTTTATGGCCTTGATGAATAGGATTGTTCATCCGTACATAGATTAGTTTGTGGTGGTGTTTGGGGACAAAATATTAGTGTACTCAAAGATTCATGATGATCATGCTCAACACATTGACATCATCATGGGTACCCTAGCAGAGGATTGACTATATGCCAAGATATCTAAATATCAGTTTTAGATTTATAGGGTTCAATTTTTGGTGCACATCATCTCAAAAAAAGGTGTAAAAGTGTACCTAGAAAAATTACAGGCAAAAATTTCTTTGGAGCAACCCAAAATCGTTTTATATATTTTTTTTGGGATTATATGGTTATTACATGAGGATTACCTATGATTTTTTCCAAAAGGCATCACCACTGACTAGTTTGACAATGAAAGGGATAATGATTGTTTGGAAAGAATAATGCAAGAATGATTTCTAGATTTGATGAAGTTAGTGACTTTGAAACCAAATTTTATCTTCCCTAAGTCAGGTGAGGAGTACATAGTGTATTGTGATGCTTCTGGGTTCGGACTTAGAGTTGACTTTATGCAAACATTAGAGTCATTGCTTATGGGTCTAGGAAGCTAAGGACACATGAACAGAATTACCCTACGCATGACCTCAAGTTGGCAGTTGTGTTTTATGGTCTTAAGTGTTAGACACACTATCTTTTGGGTGAAAATATTAAAGTTTTTATGCATGAAAAAAGCTTAAATTATATCTTTTCACAATGTAACATGAATCTTTGGCCATGAATATGGGTAGAGTATATGTAGTCCTTTAATTTTGAATAGGAATATATGCCCGTATGTGGGAATAGTGTGGATGATTACTTTAATAGAAAAACTATGATTTAATAGGCACATCAATAAAGTGAAAAGTGGAAGATGATGACTCTTCTTACGGAAATGCATGTGTTAGTTCAATAGAGTCAAGAGAGGATGACTTTGGTTTCTGTAGAAGTGAAGTCTACGCCCTTGAGATGGATTAGGGACATGCAGTATGAGGATACAAAATGAATATCCTTTAGATAAATCGTTGAAGGTGTGGAGACACCTTCAGACTGAAAAATAGATGAGGATGATATCACTATGTGCAAAATCAGGTTTTTATGACTACAAGTATAGGAGAGAAACTCATGTGAGAATTTCATGCTTCAAGGTGGGTGGTATGTCCTAGGTTGAAAAAAATGTACTATGACCTTCAAAGACAATTTTGGTGGCCAGGAATGAAAAATGTTATTGTAGGGTTTGCAAAAATAAGTCTTCCCTATCAGCAGGTGAAAATAGAGCATCAATGTCTAGGAGGCATTTTGCATCCATTACCTATTTTGGAATGGAAGTGGGATAAAATGATTATAGACATCATGGTAGGACTTCCAAACACTATTAGGGGGAATTATTCTATTTGGGTCATTGTGGACCATCTAAATAAATTAGCACACTTCTTGCCTATAAAAGAAACCTTTACAGTATAGCAATTAGGAGAACTATACATGAGAGAAATAGTTCATTTGTATGGGGTGACACAAACTATAGTTTCAAGTCACAATTCACTCATTACTTGATTCTTTGGTAGGGTTTACAGAAGGCACTTAGTACAAAAGTTCTGTTATGTACGACCTTCCTCCCACAGATAGATGGGTCGTCAGATCGTATCGTACAAGTGTTAGAGGATATGTTGCGAGCATGTGTTCATGAATTTGGTGGTTCTTGGAAAAAAACGTGGATTTAGTAGAGTTTTACTATAAAAATAATTATCAGGAAAATATACATATGTCACCATATGAGGTAATTTATGGTAGACCATATAGATCACCGCAATGTTGGTTAGAGGTGGTTGAGTCAGAGCTGTGGGGACCGAGTCTCGTTCACGAGAAATCAGAGAATTTACAGTTGATTGGAAAATGTATGGCTATTCTTTAGAGTACATATAAGTTGTATGAAGATAGACAAAGATGGCCCCTAGAGTTTATATTGGGTGATAGTGTATTCCTTCGGGTGTCACCTAGATTGGGTCCCAATAGGATGCAGATGCAGGGCATGTTATTGCCCAGGATTATGGGACAATTTGAGGTTTTAGAGAGAATCTGGCTAGGGGCGTACTGATTAGAACTTACACCCAAATATAGCTCTTTGCATGATGTTTTCCATGTGTCACAACTGTGGAAGTATCACCCAGACCCATCTCATGTGATTGATGTGGAAGAGGTTGACCTCGAGATAGATGTATCCTTTGAGGAGCATCTGATATGTGTGTTGGGACGTAGTGAGAAAGTTTTATGGGGAAAGGAAATTCCATTAGTTCATGTGTTATGACAGCATAGAAATGTTAAAGTGGAAACATGGGAATGGTAAAGAGACATGTGGGCTCAATAAACAAATATTTTTGGCTCAGAATCTTAGAGAAGTTTGGGAGTGTAGCTTGAGGAAAATCTGTTATATGGTGGGAAGATTGTACGATCCCGACATTTTCATGAGTCATATCGGGTGTGTTTTACATACCTTTTGAATCTATTAAATAACTTTAACTTGGAGTAGTCACTTATGGTGGACCTAGGTGAACGTTTAAGGAAAACTAAAGGATAGTGGGATGTGCATGGTTTGCGAATGGTTTGACACACTGTTTGACAAACCAGTTCCAAGCAAGAAAAACATGACAAAGAGGTCTGCATGGTTTGAACACAATTTGAAAAACCTTGTAAAGAAAATCGTGAAATCTATGCAAAACTGTACATAGCGGTCTACATGGTTGGAACAATATTTTCCCTAACTCTATGCCTCTACCAAGGAAACCATGCACTCGGGATTTTAATTTCGAAAATCCTTTTTAAAAAAAGCTGGTCCTTGAGGACTTTCATATTTTTAGCTTTTCCACTTTCTTGATGAATTCTATGTGTTTCTAAAGCCTCCTGGAAAAATTACAAGGCATAACAAACACCATTCATTAAGATTGAAATCCCAGAATGAAGATCTGCTCTACTCTCGGTAAGTGGATTTCATCTCGATGATTCTTCCATTGTTTTTTTATTTTTTCTAGGTATTTTCATTGAAGATCTCTACTGTTTTATGGGATATAACCCTATGAGTTATGATCTAGATCTAGGATTGTAGATCTTGTTATTTATTTGTATGATCTTGATTCTTTAATCTAAATTTTGGTTTTAGGGATTTAGATCCAGAGCTTGATCGACAACGTTGTGCTGCTCAAATTTTGGGAATTTTCGTTTGGATAACATCCGTTAATAAACTAAGGTAGGTGGTCTAAATAAAACACACATAGTCATGTTTTATGATAAGTGAATGTGAGTTTATGATATTCTAGATTCTTTTGACGATTTATATTCTAAATTTGAGTTTTTAGGAATGTGAAATTGAATTGAGTTGCCTTGGTGATTTAATTGACAATTGAATGATGAAAAAATGATGGGGGTTGAATAAATAGATATTTTAGAGATTTTATATAGGAAAATTTATTGTAACTGTGATATTTAAATGTTTTCTTAAGATAATTAATTGGGGGAAATTAATTATGGATTTATATTTGGCTGTGAGAGATAATTAATTGTGAGAATTAATTATATGCCAGGATTTTGACCAAAGATAATTAATTTAGGGAATTAATTATGTGTCTTGATGTGATCAAAGACCATTAATTTTGAGAACTAATTAGGAAATTTTTAACTTTGATATGGATAATTAATTAAATAGAATTAATTATCAAATGATAATGGTTTTGATTTATTAATTATATGATGAATTAAATAATGGGTATGCTCTTAGTTAATTGTTTAGTTAACTAATGACCTTTGATATGTTTAACTAATCGATGGATTATTAAAGGAATAATGTGAAACATTATTATAAATTAATGATTTATTAAATAGATGAGATTTATTGGTACTAGCCTTGACATCTTAGAACAATTATAAGTTGGGAATTGGACATAGTATTCCTACCCAATTGTTATCCAAGATTGAAATCATGGAGTTTTAGGAATGATGACCTACACCAAATGAGAAAAGAAGTTCTAGTCATGACTACCTATACTCAATGAGTTTTGGGGGTGCTAGGCATGATGAACTACACCCAATGAATGATAATAATGAATGATATTTTAAATGACATTTGGTGTGCTAGGCATAACAACCTACACCAAATGAATGATAATAATGAATGACGATTCAAATGGGTAACATGAATTTAATTGGCCTCATTTGATGATTAAAGATTAAATAAAAATTTGATAACTATTTAAATTATGCATTATAATTATTTCTTCATAAATTTTCATGCACTATATTTTGACAAGAAATAGTTTAGACACAGTTTGTGGTGGCCTACTGAGTTTCACTCACACCCTATTCGGGCCGGCAGATCGGCACCTGAGAAGACTTTGTTATTGCAGGACAAGATAAGTTAAAGGTCATGTGATTGGTTTCTGTTTGGGATTGAAGTAGGGGAGAGGGAACCAGACATAGTTATAGTCCCTTTTTTTGAGTCTTTGTGTCTTTAATTTGAGTTTCATTGTTGACACTTGGCACTTTAATTGTCATGTCATGTTTTACCTTTTAGTTGATTATTGTATTTTCTGGTTTTGACTATCATATGTCATGGTATTGTTCAGGTGATATATACGCTTTAAAACGTGCTTATTGTTATTTTCATCCAATGGTGTTTTATTTTGATAAAAGAGGGTATAGTCTCCCCAAGACTGACTTACTAGACCCTACCTACTAGTCGGCACCCTCTGGTGTATGGGGAGGCGCGCTTGAGGGCATGCGGCCAACTGGCTCGGGGCACTGTTCAGGGGATCCCGGGTCTGAATGTCACACCTTGAGCATTCCAGATCGACCATACATTTCCAACTTCACTTATATAATTCCTTATCGAAATTATGTAGGTATAATACATCAAAAAATTAGACCCTTGGTTCCATAAGAAGGGACTGATGGAAGTTCTCCGATGTAGAGGTAATCATCTTTATCAACTCTTAGATGATTTTTATTCTTCCACATATTATTCATGAATTGTTTTAATTATAAAGTATTAACTATAGTATAATATATATAATTATATTTTATTATTATTATGAGACAACCATATTACATCTCTTATCAATCCTATGGAAAACGAAAGCAACACACGTGCATACAAACAGCTTATCGTCTCCACATCTTGGTGTAAAATGATTTTTATCACCACATTACATAGATTCAAATAATGATGTATATAATAGATATATATGACTATTATTACATGATATTAATTCTGTAAAAATTAATATACCATCCACTTCCTAACTCTTACTCCATTAAGGGAATGACATCATTGCTCATGTGTACATATGACCTACCATCTCCATGTTGGGATGCAGTTCATTTTCCATGTTCACCATTAAATAATGGTTATAAAAATGTATACAATGAATAAATAAGATATATATTCCACTAAAATAATTATAGAGATTATATAACTATATATGTTTAATAAGAATCGGGGATTACAAGACAAAACATACATAAAAAATGAAGCATGTAACACCCAAAACACATGTAATAGCTAAATATCATTGAAAAATGGGTTTTAAAATGATATAAGAGAATATTAGATGATATTATAAGTAGGAATATGTTTTTTATAAATTAATAACCGTATTTTAACAATTATAAAATAATTCAATTCACATTCAACTAATGGGAAGCATTATGTAAGAGTTTATCTCATCCTACTTTTATATCAAAGAGATATATGCCTTATTCACCACTTATTTATTGTGTGTGGTGTATGAATATTTCAATTTGATATATCATATAATGATTCAAATTATCTTAATTATATTAAATGTTTCATTTTATAAATATTACTTTTTGTTGTGGAATACGATTCGATTGATTACAATGTGGTAAAAGAATTTGTTTAAATTCCCATTTCATCAAGTCTTACATGGTATTGTTCAACTAATAATTTTATGTGTTGTATTTAGCACCAATTTGGGATCATCTATAATTTAAAATTATATATCCATATTATTTATACCATGTATATTATTATTTACTAAACCATATACCATTTTACATAAGGCGTTTACATTTAATGTTATTTTATTAACTAGGAAAAAATTATAAATTCACATCTTAAATCAATATTGATATTTTAGATAAAGCATTTTGTTGAGGAATTGAACCTAGTATTTGATATATAAATAATTATCAGGGATTTTAGTAAACGGTGGGGTCTAATATTATATAGCCGCTCTATGAATCAACATATCTCATGAGAAAAAAAAAGTTGGCTAAATTAAATGGGGTTCTACCCATAGTTTTAGTCCATATTGTGATAGTTAAGGATGTTAGTGTTATCATGTTCCGGATACATGACATCAAGAATTCATTAATTATTCATTTATTAATATCCATAATATTTTAATGATGAAAAAATTTATGGATGAATTTTTATTTTTTGTTTACTGATTAATTTTCATTTTTTTATTAGTTGTTTACCTTAAAATATTTAATATGCCCTATTTAATATATTTTAATTATTATTGATTCATGATTCCACTTTATGTACCCTTACCAAGATTTTGAGAATAAATTTTTCCTTCCCCAAGTTATGAAGACTCAATATTTGAATAAGTGTCAATGAAGAAGTTTATTTTTTTATTATGTTTTAGGTTTAATTACCAATGTATTAAGGGTACAATTTATATATATAGTTCATTGATAATACCAAAAAATTCATTCCTTGTGATTTTAATGTCGTATCTATGAACAATGTAAAAATGTAAGGAACCGGCTCCGGGCTACTAGGGTCGAGGTTTTGGTCTCATAGAAATATTAGAAGAAATATTGGGAACATGATTTTTGAAAACATAGATTATGTATTGGAACCCTATTATATATTTTGAGAATATGTATTGAAGAAAATCCTAATAAAACCATGTTAATGATTATGAAATTAAATATGTTTAAATTATACATTTTATGTGAACTATTACTTCATATTTAGAAATATATAAAATTCATAATTTTATAATAAAATATAATATATTCCATTGTAACATAGAAGGAAGAAGGGTATTAAGAAAATGTCGATATTTTCCTACTTAGGAAGTCAATACAGCTGGTTTTGGAACAAATCAAATTATGGCTATATTGGGAAAACATAATTAGGTTATTACAAGTAATATTTCCTAGATGGAAAAACCTATTACATATCCATATTCTCTAATGTTGTATCAATTTATGCAATATAGGCCCCCATTAGTTAGTCGGACTACAAATCTAGTTGTAGATGAGCAATAAATAAAGTCCCTTGAAGATATATTTATTGGATTGAGATGTAATGAAAGGGAAAATGTAGGGATATATGTATATTTTTCCAAGGGTGATGCTGATCAATTGGGTTCACTGAACCAGAATACTAAGAAGTATGACAAAATAGAAGACACGAAATGGAAATTTTTTAAGGAAACATTGTAAAAGAAATATTTCCCTCATGAGATTGAAACTGTAATGTTGAGAAATATATATATCGCAATGAAAAATGAAGAAGTGATTATTGTAGAGTATGAGGCTACCTTCACAAGACTATCAATGTATTCTATAGATTACATACACTATTTTGAAAACTAGATTGATCGTTTATTTGATGGTGTTATGTAATGTATTTTAAGGGAAATAGATTCTAAAAAATTTTCATCATATGATGGAATAACATTATTTGAAATTTGTTTCTGACGCTTTTCTCTAGGGAAGACCACTGTGTGGGACATGTTTATGCTCAATAATGGTGCATTGTGTCCCACAATCCTACTTCCCAAAGGCGGGAAACATTCATCGCTTCTTAAGCGATGTCAGATCGTTAATATAAATGGGATTATAGGATGTTGTTTCCTCCTTCTATCGATCCCTCATAGGATCTCATTTCTAAGTTAGAGTATAACATTGAGATTAAAATTTTGTTCATGAAACATATTCCCAACACCATATCTTTGTGGACATCAGTTAATCATGATTCTTCTATCAGGAAATTCTAAAGGTACATGTTTGGACAACAAACTTCAGTCAAGAGATTAGTAACAATGGGAAATGATGGAATGTCTGGAAGCTGAAACACTTGAACACCTGTATTGTTCCTCATCAATGGGATTATCAAGGTTGAAGAATCCCTAGGATTCCCATGTCAATTTTAGGGTATCTTATGTAAAATGCATGAATCCAACATTTTCTTTGGCTTCAAATGTTTCAAACAGGTTATGCTGTGAGTTTAACGAATTACAGAGATGGATCATACTGATTGGAATGCTTACAATGGTTGATTAAATAGGCACGTCCCTAAGAGGGAGAACATGTATGTTTTACTAGATGAGTGGATCAGAATTCCCAATGATGGTAGAACTGAGAGAGGTCTGTCCAATTAAGGGGATATGTCCCACTGTGAAGCCTAATATGAAATCCAATGAGGGTGGATTAGGGAAGGTGGACACCCTATGATGGAGACACCATGGTTTACCATTGTCTTGGATTGATCCTCATAGAGGATTCATATATAACTGGTCTAGAAAACATGGATCAAAACCCATGTATTTAGAAAGGGTGATTTGTTGCATACCTAAGGTTAGATACCCTTTACAAGAGGATTACTCTTGGTTGGATGTAAATGGTTTTAAAGGATTATACATGGTTAGCTTCCTCAGTGTTGTAAGGAGAAACAAGGTAGTTAGTGGTATGATCTCACTAGGATGTTGTGGCCTGGGTAAGAGTTATGTTATAAATGGAATAAGTGATGATGAAATGAATGAAATTTGAAAATGAAGGGGCTGGACCTCAAAGATGTTTCCTATGTATCCCAGTAGATGGGAATCAAAGTCCACATAGTTTAGAATGTTCTATGGTGGGAAACCTAAGGAGGAAGCTTGTGAGAGTGAATGAATAGATGGGGACCTGAAGAAAGTTGATCATTTAGATTGGGGTATGAAACTCCTGAGACATATGGACCCCAAGGAAAGATCAAGATGGGAATGGGTGATGCGATTGAACCTCTGTGAGGATTTTTACATACCCTATTGTCTTGGAAAAAAATTCCACTTAGATAAGGATAGAGGTATAGCGTTGGGGCGTACATAATGGACAATGACACAAAGTTATGCCGAGGGATTAAACTGGGATATTGTCCCATCACAAGAGGACCACTCTTGGGTGGATGAGTATGGTGAGTTTTATGGGCCTTTTTCATAGTCAGTTTCTTATGAGGATAGATCAAAACACCTCAGGGGTAGATATGGAATATGTGTTCCAAGAAGGTTATATGTCATATCTGGAGGGTACGTACCTTGTAAGAACCACCACTGTTTACCATTGGTGGTAATTGAACTGAAAAGAGGCATCCAATATACCCACAAGGGATCAAAATCCTCATAGTTTGTAGTGTGAAATTTAACATCATGTAGGAATAGTTAACAGACATGAAATATAAGGAACAAATGGATTGTTAGAAGTGATGGGCTAGAACCTTAGATAGATTTCATATATATTCTATTTAGTATACAAGGGTCAATGTCTATATAGTTCGATGAAGAGGGGCATGGGGATTATGCATGGTTTGTGGCCAAAATTTGTGTTGGGGCTTAGGCATGGTTAGAAGACCAAATAGGATGCCAGGTTCACTATTACATAAATCCCACAAGATTCATGGTCTGTGTGAGAAACAAGAAGTAAAAATAGACATGACGACTGTGTCAGAAAAGGTGTCTACATGAGGGATGGTGTGGGACCTACACATAGTTAGATTCCCAAATAGATGGGGATTTTTACTTACTATACAAGAGAGGCCTGAAGATATGGTTTTGAGGCTTATGTGGAGACTGCCTGATGCACACATGGAAACAAAACCCCAAAGGAAGAGAGAGAGAGTGTGGATTGAAAAGATATGTGGAAAAACATTCGTGGTCCCATCCCTGCTCTGATCCTCTTAGACTTGTCAAACATGTGACAACTAACAATTTAACATCATGTGTTGAAGATGTAGGTGCTTGGTAGTTTAATGTCTTACATCTTTGACGATGAGGACTCAGTCCTCATCACATGGACATACATAACATGTACCAACCCACACTTGGGTAAGATGAGGCACAACTAATTCCCTACAAGAGTAAGGTAGGGTAGTAGTCGACATAGGGGTATAGTTTAGTATAGCTATAAAAATAAGCAATAGTTTTTAGATTATAGATGCGAAGACACATCACGTAGTGCAACACAACAAGAGGCACTACAGGGGGAGATGTAAATCACAGTTCCCATGCCAAGAGGGATGTATGGAGGAACTGTTCCCAATGTATGTGTGTTGCATGAAAGAGGAGATCTAACATGGTGTCTTAGAGTAAAAAAAACCCACACAATATAAAACTATGGGTTTTGTGAAATTTGGAGGCGTGAGTGTAAGAGGATGGATCTTCAGAGAAATAAGCACCACATAAAGGGTAAGAATTTCATGTAATAGGGGTCTATTGTTCAAAATTTCATTGGGAAAAAAGGAAATTGGAAAGGTTCAAGCCCTTGTGGGATTGCCCATAGGTGGACCCATGGGGGACCTATCATGAAATATCTAATTCTTGAACATCATGAATTGCACATAGTCATATAAGAGGTCATATTATGTGCATAATAGTGGAAATTAATCATCTGGAGCTCTTCCTCTAATAGGGTGGGGTGACCTTCAATTTATAAGAAAATATCTCAGTAGGATTATATGAGAAGTCTAGTGAGGAAGAGGATGGTTGACGTCACATTGGGTGTGTAAGAGTCTTATGTAAGGATTTCAGTTTTTCACGCAATCCTTCAAGCATCTGTGCACATTCCATTTCTTTTTTTGGGAGTTCAGGGAGAAATATCACATTGGACATTGGATTGGGTGCGCAAGGTCCTTATACTCATATTTCAATCTTTCAAACATCTAAAAAAACATTTTATTATCTTCCTCAATATTATTGTACTTATCAGTTGTGTAAAATTATGGATTTATGATGAGAAACTATGTTGGTATGTATCTTCAAGAAGAATTTGGTGCCACTGCCACCAATAGGATCTAAGTAGAAAGGGGTCCAAAAGGTCGGGCTCTATGGAAAATTTCAAAGAGAAAAATTCTTTCGAGGAGGCACGCGCAGAACACTCAATCTAGCATGTAAGGATCCTTGTGTGCTTACAAAATTCATAGTCTACACATATAAATATGAGGGGTGGGGGAAAAGCATTTTACCTTGATTTTTTGTATGACAATTGATTCACTATCATGAACATAAGTCATCCATTTCTGTGTTAAATATCCAAATTTGTTTGTTGCATTACACAAAACTGTTAGATCTTACAGATTTTAGAAATACCTGATTTTATAAAAAAAATGTCAGATCAAAGGTGTAACTGCTAGTTTTGGGTTCCAAGAATAAAATTTTTATTCCATGTCCTTTGTGCATACACAATGTGACAGACCTACCTAATTAGAAGACCAATACTAAAAGGGAGGCTACCTCTGCTACTTTTGTTGTATGAAGGGTCTCAAAGATTTTGAACCCCCACATTATTCATAGGAAATGGGTATTATCAGACAAAAAAAGATCATTGGTTGTTGACACAGGATCAGAAGGAGTTCTTCTTGATCAAAATCCTACCTGAATGTAACATCTCCATTTTGGTGGAAATTTGACTCTTGTATTGGAGGCTAACACGACATGTTCATGGGTAACATGAAAATATAACCTTCTACAATTCAAAATCACAAACAACGACCACCATTCAAGGGATACTCGAAATATATCCTTCCATATCCTAAATCTAAAAACCCCGAATTTCATGGGGGGGGGGACGAGTGGCTGAGGAATTTCCCACCCATTATGCAAGAACATTCTGAAGTAGCATCACTGACGAGAGAAAGGGATAACAGCAGGATAGGGACCTATGGTCTAGGATGAAGTTTACCATTGAGTGGGCATATGTGTTTTGAGATAAAAAATCATGCAAGAAATTTGAGGGGGAGCATCAACACATTTTATTTTTTGAAGCCGTTTGGACATTAGAGTTTTCTTTCTATCATTAGTAGGACCTAGTTCTAGAGCTGTTTAGCCAGAGGTACCCTAACATGAACAACTTCTACCTCTATCATGGGTAGTTCAGTATCAATATTTGGTATGACCACTATATTGGTGTCATTCCTCTAGAGAGACTTCACTATGATATGTTCCTACTGACGGAGAACATCTAAGGAGATCAGGCATGAACCACCATTCTAAAATGGAACTTACTGCACATGGTGATGGAGTGCTAAATAACATCTATATCTAGATGGACATCTCCTACCCACCATGGTTAAGCTTGTTCCTCAAGAGGGATAAGTCGGTGAGGATGTTGGGCCAAGGGATGCAGTTCCCAAATGCGTCATAGAGGGCAAAGGAAGTATCATCTTGGTTGATTATGAAAGCAGGTGAATACCACATACACGGCTTTAGTTTTAATGAAAGTTGAGATCCACATGTATGATATTTTGGTTTCCTAATTGCCTTCAAATGCGGGTGGCTACTTCTACAGAGGGACACGATGATGGGGGTCTATCCATGTATGCTAGTAATGGATGAGATCAAAGAGGCATGAAACAAGGTCAACCTTAGGGTGCCTATACTAGCAAGGATGTAAATCATTCAAGGGTCAATTTCAAGGGAATGTATGCCCATAAGAATATACGAACCATTCCAAAACCTCCATGGATAGGTCTTGGATCACTTTTGTGGATATGATTTCGTAAACTCCATTCATCCTCCAGGAGATGACCTTGAACCATACGTACTGAATATTGCTGGGGTTCGGCTGCTATCACTCAATGGAGAAGGGATAAAGCTCCAAATCAATATTCATGAAAACTTCAAATTTCACCCATTCCATATCTCGGTCGGTCAGATGGTGGATGGCATGCAATGTAAAATAGAGAAGAGGGAATATTTATAGGGAATCAGGGGTAGAATGATGGTATCCCATATTGACAAAGATATCATTATCGAACATTATCTTCCATTATAATTTTACAGATGGTTTAGGTTCCTATAACAGATTCTGAAGAAAGCATATATATAAATTCAGAAAGAGAAAGAACCCATGTATCCTTCTCCAATTGTGGATTCTGAATACTATTTATATCTATGGTGAAATAATAACATAGCCCCTATAGATGTTGATGATGGCCTATCGACAGAATGCGCTGACTACTGGGTGGAAGTGTATCCGGAGGAAATTCTATTCAAGTGCGCATGGAAAATCATGGAGGAATGTGTAGATTTGAGGAAATGAGAGAGAAAGTGATCCACTTCTGGGAAGTAGGACATGGTGAAACCTAGGCGACTGGGGAAGCATGAGATAGAACCTCAATGATAGAAGCATCACTAGGTATGGTTTCACCTCCACCTTTTGAAGAGAGGTGGTCCCAAAGCTGACCCTGAAGACTATATAAAGAATCCCCTAGAAAGATAATCACATATCTCTTGTAGCTAACTAATGATTCCAATTTCCATCCCTATGGTCTTTTGGGAGAATGCTGCAACAATCACAGTAAACTGAAGACCTATGGTGGAAGCTAGTGCACACTAGGATTGTTCTGCTAGATTTATGGTGCATTCCGATAGGGGAAAATGTGAATTTTTATCACCAACACGCATACCTAATGACTATCGACTTCTATGCATGACAATAGAGTTTTATGAGGAACTGCATTTCTTGGTCAAAGTAATTCTTGTTTGGGATCATGGTCCTGATGAAATGACACATGAGGAGGATGAATATGAATAAGAATAAGTATAGGAGGAATAAGTAGAGGAATAAGAGGAGGGGGTTGAGTATGAATAACGTAGAGGTGAGGAGTCATAGAGGATATCATCTCCCTAGGGTAGACCATTGGAGAGTGGTTAAATCATAGGCTATGATGAGGATCTTTCCACTCACCTGAAAGTAATATTTTTCATGTTCACCCATGGTCCCCTCTTTCTTTCATAACTCGGACCCAGTAACCAAAAATTTTCTTATCTAGGAAAATTTTTTTGATGAACAATAAACTCCTACTAAAGAGGATGAAATTGTTTTGATGGGTGTGGGGAAGAATCTTCTTGAGCCCTCATCTAGGGTCGAGCAAGGAGGCAGATCGATCATGGCTGAAGAAGCTAGAGGTGATCCAAATGAAAAGGATAAAGAAACAACCATGGGATCTGAAACTACCACCTATGTTCAATAGTTGCTTGCACTAAGCATTGAACTGAAAATATCCATGGGGTCTCGAGTAACAGAAGTTCCTAAGGTGATCGAACCACTTGATCTGACAACACTAAGCTCTTGTAAGTCACTTATTTTATATACCCATATATGTTATCTAAGGATTTTGATCACTTGGGTGTTCATTCCATTTAGTGCTCATAATATTAAAATTCTAACATCTCAAGGAGTCAAGGATATCTATAGAAGCTCTCTTATCAAATGCACCTATCCATGAGGATTTTTCCATTCATGTTATTAGGGACATGGTACCTAGTGGGCCGGAAATTGTGTCCATAGATAATTCCACTTCTAGAATGGAGCCTGAAAATTTCAAAGGCAGAGTTGACGAAGAAGAATTATAAATTAGTGATGAGGGTCACCCCAACATCACATAGACCTTCAAAAAGGATGCCAGAGGAAGACCCTTCCACTGAACTTGTGGTTACCTTTCCTGAATATAGACTAGAAGACCCTAAGGATCCAGATGATTCTTATCCTGACATAGATGAGGGGAGCCATATAACATGGATAAGGGAATGGAAGTACATCAAGAGCTTCATCAAGATCATGTATGCAGAATGGATGAGTCGAATGGGGTCACAAAGCACCTGGATGCACTACCTTTTCACTAGGGTGGTGTATTATTTTCATCTTCATATAATGACTCATGACTATATTACTGAGAAGATACAAAAGAGTAGTCAACACCTAGACACCTCAAGGAGTCAAAAAAATATGAAAGCATCCAGAAGTTTCTTGTAGTTGAGCAGGGAATCCAACATCTTAAAGAGAATGAGAATGAGTGTTTGAATTTTATTATCATCTAGTCAGGACTTGTTGAATGGTTGAATTCCTAGCTAGCATAGGCATGGAAGAAACTGGAATAGGAGATCCACCAAATGGCTGAGCTTTGATCCGAACAAGATAAAATGAATGTCAAGTCTAATGATCTTATCTCTTTGGCTTTCGACAAGGAGAGGGAGATCAGGAAGTGGAATGGGACTATGAAATCCATGTACCAGAAGGTGGAGGCACTAAAGCATTCCACTGAAAGGGTAGGTACCCATGGTCTGTGTTTTGGATGAACATATGAGACATAATCATATCTTAATTTTTTTGAAGTACTTGTATGAGAAAACTTCTATTCTATTTTAATTAGTGTACTTCAATCGTATTATGGATGAGAGTTCCAACTAATAATTTAATTATCATGGTACGTTATTGGTTATTGATCACCTAGAGTTATCAGGTCAAGGGAGGTTGTGGATGGAGAATAGGGATATCATAACAGCCAAAATGCCTCTCCCATCATGTGTTAGTTCATGAGTGGGGAAATGAAAATGTGTTGGAATCAATCCGAACAAAGGGGAGAAGATAATTGTGATTCACATGCCAAAAATATAGAACACAATGTAGGGGGAATACCAATATGAGATAACTAAGGACAATATTCAAATCCATTATAAATATTTTTATCCTAAAATAGGGTCAAACAAATGAAGTATAATCGTTGAATGTATTAAAAATCATGGGGCCAAACACGAAGTGTTGTCCAAAGTCTTCCTGGGTATTGGCCCAAAATGGTAGGTAAGCCAAATAGGCATGAGACCATTCCATCAGGGGTCACTTTAGACATATAAGAGGATAGAGATCTAAATAAGAGGCACATAAAGCATGAGGTGGAGTGGTGGAATGTTTGAACGGACTCCAACACTCTTGGAATTATTCCACCGTGGCTGAGAGCACATTGGTGAAGGAAAATTGGGATAATGAAATATCAATCCGTGAACTGTGGAAGTAGACTATTTTATGTGGGACAGATGTAACATACAGTTTTACACCATGAATATGAGGATGGTGAATTTATTTTTTAACATCATATGGTGAGGATGATGTATGTCATAGTTTAACATCATATGAAAAAGGCATTTCACCTAGTTTAAGTTCATACCACCTTGACACTGGGCAATAGTTTAATGTTATGTTACATGGAATATTATGCCCATCCCTATAAAGTTTTCATGTAATAGAGGAGATGAATATGAAATACATGCTCCAAAAGAGTCTTGTGAATGATAAAAACACCAAGAAATAGATGGAAAAGGGGAATATATGATGAAGTGTGGGAAAATACCCAACATGAACGGAAGCCAAGGTGGCCTACCCCCAAACCACACATCCCTTCATGGAACCTAGTTTGTTTTCATAGAGTTTGGATGATGGGAAATAATTTAATGTTATGATGATCAGACTATCGGAAAACGATCATTCGTTGGGTATATACAACATGCATGAAGCAAAACTCGACACGAATGAGGAAAAAAGGATCCCCACATGATGCAAACACACCTTAAGAGGAATGCCGGATAAAGGAATGATGAACACATGTTTGGGTCCAAGAAAACATGTCCAGGAACTAGTATGCATCCTACAAGGGTAGGAATCAAGCCGCACTTATTTCTTTAATTGCATTCATTTTACTTTCATGCTATAAGGGAGATGTTGATTCAACATGGAAAGTGGAAATATTTTCATGGATGGACAGAAAATTGAAAATCCAAGCATCACTATGTATCCCATAATTATGTGAATAAAGTCACTCATTGTTTTGAGAGGAAATTCCACTATTTAGGTCTAATCCATGCATAATGAAAATAATCATTAGACGTGTATTGTTTTTAATTTTGTTTGTGTACTATTTTTTAGTGACTGGACCAAGGATAAAGGGTTCAGTTGTTTGTATTGGAATCAAACCATGTGTAGGTATTCACATGTGTCATGGTGGAAGACCAATTCTAAGGATTATTCCCTCCGAACAAAGAATACCACAATGCTATAATATTTTTGGTCATGAATTCAGGACATTGATTTTATAGTTTATGGTCATAGATTAGGACCAACCCATGAATTTTCAAATTATGCAATAAGGATGCAATAATTTAACATCCTGTGGGATGTTATAGTGAAATTTAACTTCATACTTCTTAGATGAATTATTTCTTAATTTAAGGCCATTGAACTTGAACCATAAGGTTTCACATCGTCTCTATATGAGTATAATGCAACCAAAACATCTAATCCCACATGATCCATTCTCAGTATGGAAAACAAGGAGTGATGTTAGGTTTTCCCAATCACAAGAGAGGGAAAACAAATGGAATGGAAATATTGGGTGGGAAAATCCAACCATTTGACATTAAAACTCGATGTGCAGAAATTCATGACTAATTGACATATGTGTGTGTATAAAGCAACAATATAAAAAGTATTGGAAATCAATAAGAACAATAAGTGGAATGAAAATGTGACTCACAATGTCTGATATTTGGGATGGAATAGGGGTGGCATAATGATAGAGGATAACTTATAAACATGTTTGAAACACAACATCAATATCATATAACCTATATTAGGAACAAACAAATGATGGTTGGTCATAGACCATATTCAAAATATAGGAATTATATAAAAATGTCATTCAAAAGTTTTTGGGTCATTAGTACACGATAGTAGGTGATCCATGAGGCTGAAAATCCATACCATTTGGTGGCCCTATCACATCTGAATAATGATGAAGGCATAAATAATGGGACACATGAAGCATGGAAGTGAAATTGGGGAAACAATCTTATGGAATCCAACACTCTGTGTCTCACAGCACCACACATTCAAGAATGGGGGAATGGATCATTCACAGGCAAGATTAGATCAATATTTAATCCTAGGAGGTGTTCTGAATTGTTTAAAAATCATGTTTCTTGGGCCACAATCTATCAGTTTTTGTTCATAGAGTTCTGAACATAGTTTCCTTGTTTAACATTATGTTCGTAGGACATACCTATGTAGTTTAACATCATTTAGTGAGGACGAAAATGTCACATGGTTTATCATCATGCGACTGGGACATGGATCATCCTAGAAGAGAAATATATGGTGTGGTAAAAAACCCTACATGATTGGAGAACTAAGATATCCACACCACACTACATGTTCTATTCGGAGAACCCATGCCCAATGGGACAAAATGGTGAATTTAATATTTTGTGGCCAGCCCAAGGTCAGAATGTCTAGGTTTTCCTACATATCTCATAAGGATGGGAACCAAGAAAAAAGTAGTTACTGGAGATGGAATGGTAGGTGGAGAAATCAATGAGTGGAAATATACTCCCACACAAGGACATCATGATTGTTATGTAGTTTACCATAATGTGAACTATGACATAAAAAATAATAGTGTAAGGTTGCTGAGTTAGTTCCACAATGGAGATATGTGAAATGTGTCATCATGAGGATATCCAATGTAAATGAGGAAAGAAGAGGTCCAAACTACATGAAACACTCTTAGGGGGAAAACATGCACCACAAGGGGAGATGTTCATGATTCCGTGGTTGGACCTGAGGGCAAGGTATCCAGACATCACAATATATTATGAAATGGAAGGAATCAATCCCAACATAGTTATTGAAGATGGAATGGAAGGTGGAAAATGCACGAAGTGGGGGATATGCTCACAAATGATAATATTTTTTTGTTACACAGTTTACTATCATGCGAACCTGGGTGCTAAAAATTATACATTAAGGTCATAGAGTTTGAACCATATGTTCAGAGGTGTGCAATGTGGGGCTAAGAAGACACCCTGTGTGAATGAGGTAAAAAGATGCCCACACCACATGATCCAAAGAAAACAAACATAAATTTAAAATTCATGATGATTGGACTGGAATTCTTAGTGTATAGTCATGATATCAGGATATAGGATCCTATTTTAATGTCATAGAGTTTGGAAGATAAGATGGTGTGATTCCTTCATGCAGGTAAAAACCCATCAAAGACCCCTAAGCTCAGATAATCCATTCTTGTTGTGATAAACAAGTGGAAGATATGGTCTTTCTGAAATAGGGAAACACAGATCATGGGAATCGAGAATTAAGGTTTTGAATTATCTAATGGTGCTGATCACCCTACTCACCATGCAAAGATGCGTAGATGGGTAACATAGAGAGATTTTTTGTTATAAATGGACATAAGCACGTGAAAAATGATGAATCAGAATGTTCGATATTTGGGACATGATATGTGTGGAGTAATAAGGAAGTATAACTATTTAGCATGCTCAAAACACAACATCTATATCATGTGACCTAGGATGGGAACAAAAAAAGAGGTTCGACCACTAACCATATTTGAAACATAGGATGTATCTCAAAATTTATTTCAAAAGTCTTTGGGGGAATTGGCCCAAGATGGTAGGTAATCCATGAGGCTGAGCATCTATACTATTAGGGGGTCATTCAGGCATGAAATATGATGAAGGCCCAAATAAAGGGATATGTGAAGCATGAATATGGAATAAAATAATTTCTATGTAGAAGAAAACACTCTAGGGCCCACACCACATCACATAGTAGTTTGTTATTGGGGCATACCAGATAGAGGGATTCAAACACATTCTCAATGGAATGGGGACTCAAGAGGGAACCTATACAAGGCATGAGAATGTTCCAATTCCAAATTATAAGGATGAGGGATAAAAGAGGGTTAATAAACTAGGGGCTGGACCCAAAGAAAAAATTTCTGGGAATTCCTATATATCCCGTAAGGATATGAATCCAGTTTCACATAGTTATGGAATCTCATGAATTTCAACATCATTCAGTAAGGATGTAGATCATGATAATTATTACTAGGGGACGTACATGATGCAGTCATTATAGATAGATGAGAATGAGAACAATGGAGGTCACAACCATGACATATACTCCCAAAAAGAACCCAGGATAAGGGGATGAAAAGGTGTGGTCATCTCAGATGAGAACATAAAGACACTTCACAATTTATCATCATACATCCAAGACAAAATGATATTTGAAAATCATATAGTATGGGGATGTATAATTTCAAGAAGGATGAATGATAATTTTTTCTTAATGTGATACAGGAAGGACCATAAATACTATTCAGTTTACTATCTTTCTAGACAATTCCTCACAGTTTAATTTATTATGGGAGTATGAAAGAGTTCTTAGTTTATGTTAATGGAAATTAGAATATATTGTAGGATGATACCAACATAGTTGTGTGTAGGGTTGTGCCATAAGGCAACCCAACATGATTGAGGACCAATAAGGTCTCGACCATGCACCACAAATTCATAAGGAAATCTTAGTCCATGGGTCCAAAAATGGTGAAATAATGGTTATACAGTAGGTCCCAAAGACAAAATGTCTAGGAATCTCTACCTATCTTGCATGGGAAGGAATCAAGATACACATAGTTCTTTAATGTCATAAAATATAATGTCTTGAGGTATGAATGATGACAGGAGAAATAGATTCCAAGGATAGAACATGGTACGAATGATACAAACCAGATGTGAATGAAAACAAAGGAGGTATCAACCACACGGTGGAATCCTAGGAGAAATTTTGTCTAAGGGGCTAGAATAACTAGAAATCTATGCAAATGGTCCAGAGATGAAAGGTCTGAGAATTCTTACGTATCCCATGATGATGGGAATCAATCCATACATTGTTAATTAATCCCATGCAGTTTAACATCATGCATTAAGGATATAGAAGTGTAGTTTAACATAATGAAAGGATGATTATTTGGGGGTGTTTTACATCCTACAGCCTAGATGAAAGAAAGGTTCTCCTGTAATGTACTATCTGAGGAACTTGGAATTGGTGGGATGATTAATTCTCTCCCCATCTAAGGTGACCAATGAGTATGAACCATTAAGGTAAAGCATGTGAATTAAGTAATATTCTTTGTATTTTGGCTTTAACATTGGTGCCTTCCTACCAGGTATAATCAACATCCATGGAGCTAATACCATGTCACCTTGAAAAAAGGAGGAAATAAGAAATTTACTGTCGAATGCCCTATATATCAATTTTATGATGCATCTCCAAACAATTCAAGTCCAAGAGACTTTTATCATAAAGGGATTATTGTTCATCCAGATAGACTTATTCTTCTCTATCTGGCATCTACTGATCGTGGATAGCCATAAAAAGTGATGTCAATTAAATCTCGATGGACATGACTACCTCTATAAAACACACTAGGGAATATGTGGTCACCTGGGTAGAGTTTTGAGTCGTCATCTGATAATACC
This sequence comes from Viscum album, assembly GCA_963277665.1. Lineage (NCBI taxonomy): Eukaryota > Viridiplantae > Streptophyta > Magnoliopsida > Santalales > Viscaceae > Viscum > Viscum album. Next base: position 68,479,589 of record OY728156.1, on the reverse strand, counting down.
AGAGAGCATTTTGGAGCTCATCTAGCCAGATATTCTTGTTTTTCCAACTATCTTATGAAAAATCTTAGAGAGGATATTGTTGAATGACTTAATCTGTCCATTTTCCTATGCATGGTAGCGAGAAGTATGGTTGGACCATATGTTTTACATGGTGAATATTTTATTCATCTCAGATATAGGGAAAATAGTTCCATTATCAATGTTAGTGGCATGATGGAATCCAAATCTATGGATGATGCTGGAGCTCATGATCTAAAGGATGTAATGGGGCTTGAATTCCTTGCACGGGATCACCTCTGCACATTTGGAGAAGAAATATATTGGATTCAGAATAATCCTGAATTGTTTAGATATCATTGAAGGATATGGTCACATGACAACAATTCCCTAGAACCAAAAGGTCTATGAATAAATGGTAGTGTGAATGGGATGTTGTGGTTCATGCAAAAATATTGGCATGAATATGACACGTGTGGTGCCTCCTTGCGAACTCGATGCAGTCACAAACCATGGTGGTCCAAAAGTATCCCAATTTCCAAATCTGGTGATAGATCTTCTATTTGTCCTGTTGGGATCCACAATAGACTACATGGAATTCCTGCATAACCTAGTGAATTTCATCTCCATGAATATTATTGAGGAGAACTCCATCTAACGGATTCTTATAGAGGATCTTCTCAATGATGGGACCACTCTAAAGGGTGAACTGTGTTGTGCTCCGACGTATTCACTCATGGTAGACTTAGTCTGTCAGGATATTGTCATGATGGATATACATAATGAAAGAAATTATCAATAATAGATTTCATCTTCTTTTGTAGGAGGATTTGTGGGTTTATTAAGTACCAGTGGTAAGGTGGATTACCTTCTAGTTCTCATGATCATTCAAGGAGATTAGAGCGATGAACCATCTATGCGCTACATGGATAAACATGTCACCCTAATCAGTATATACATGAGATGAAGAAAGACTGTATAAGGCATCAACTCGATGATTATTTGATCGGGGAACATGAGTGACCTATGGTTGAGACGGGAACTAGGTTATCAGTAGGTGAGTACTCTTTAACAAGGTACGAGCTATGGCTTCCGGATGACATAGACACCATTTATCTTCTTGATGAACAATTAGGAGTCCCCCTTCACATTTCTGTGGGGAATATAAATCTCAAGGGACAGATTGATACTAGTGATGAGATAATGATACTCCTCCTCATTGTTGGTAAATCCTTCTGATAACATGAACGAATAGTAAAGAAAAAGCTTAGACCTAATGTGTTAAGTATGGGATTATTTATACTTATATCATTAAAACATCATGATGTGATATAAAAATGCATCACTCCACATGGAATCGTATATTCCACTAATAGGTTGGCCTCATATAAAAATTTAGGATCCATGGAATTCTTTGTGAAGGTCAGATGGGCGGAAAGGAAGTCTTCTAGTGCATGAACCTTGATTGCCTTCTACGGAACAAACCTAATGTCGAACCATTGAAGTGTCCCAGCCCAATGGTCTAGAGAGCCTCTCAACATGGGGTGGTTTAGAATATACATTAGCGAATAAATTCTAACACCAGATGTATCTCATGATGCTACAAATACAAACATAACTCTTGCACTGTGAAAACCAGTGCAAGGTGGCTCTTCTCAATAGAAGAATATCTGGTTTCCATGTTGAGGAGCATGAAACTATGACAGTACAAATTGATCATTGATACATTAATGTCCTTCTGGAAAATAATGGAACAAGGGATCATTAAATTGTGGTCAGAAAATAAAGCAATAGATTTCAAGAGATATGTTGCATCAGAATTAGACGTTTTAATAGATATTGCTCGATATCCTCAAAAGTTTCTTACCACTCTTCATCCCATTGGTATTCGACACATTTCATCATTATTTTAGAAAATGGATAACAATTTTTAGCTAGATTTGTGATGAATCAACATATATATGCTAAGTGTACTTGTATACCTCATAGCTCTCGAAGGTTGCTCAGGGGAAGCATCTGACTGATGGAATTGATCTTATTTGGGTTGATCTCAATTCCTCTGTATCTAATGAAACAACCGAGTAACTTTATAGATGTAAATCTGAATGAAAACTTCAAGGTGTTCATTGTTTTATGGAGGGAGTAGAGGAAGCTAGGAACTTTATAAAAATCTCTTAGATGGTCCTAAAACTGGAATCATTTGACCATTAGATAAGCCATGTTGTATTCCACCAGAATCTCGAGGATCAGTTTGAAATTGAAGTGTATAAAATGTTGATTGGTGACTCTATCATTTTTAGACCACCAGTCATCACCTGGTATCAAAAGGTACCTTATAGTTCACTAAAGATGGTGGAATCCTCATCCTTAGTGGCCATATGGATTTTGATATACCCAGAATTTCCATCCATGAGGGAGAGTTATTGGAATCCAATAGTGGCATTGATCAATAGCTCTATCATAGGAATGTGAAAATCCTCCTCTAGATAGAGACATTTGAGATCCTGGAAGTCAATGCAGAATGTTTTCTATCTATTTTTCTTCTAGATGGGGATGATTTTGTTCATCCATATGGGGTTCTAGACTTTTTCTAATGTTGGCTGTGATGATATTATCAACTTTGGACTTGACCATGGAACCATGGGAGGGGTGTATCTTCTGGGGAGGTTGTTTGAACATGTGGTGGCTTACTAGGAGGTTGAGGTGATGAATGGTGACCTGGGGGGACCAATACATGAATCTATTAATAAATCCAATCAAATACATCATGATCATGCTTTATAAAATCCACATACTTCTTCTATTCTTCTACATACATAGTTGCACTGATCAGTATCGGCCTCAGGTCTGCCTTTGTACTGAGATTATCATGTTCTAGCTCATCAAATGTAGTGGATTTGCCTTCCTCAAATGCAGGTTGGTAATATTCCATGTATTCTTCATCATCCATGATATGGGGATCAATAGTAGGAGAAAGGTCATCTGAGTCGATAGATCCAGGGGAACATCAGTGCCTACTTGAGAGGTCGTGGAATATTCACTCGGAGACCCCTATACTATTGAGAAAATTGAGATAAAAACTGTAGACCCGATTCCATCAAGCCTATGACAAAGGGGCTCAAGTCTAGCAATATCAAAATTGTGGTGGTGATTTGGTCTTTTTCGACCCAGAATAGCTCATAGGATCATGCATGTATGTCATAGAAATGTGGTCATAAGGAAAAAATCTCGATACCTAATAGGGGTAAGGGGTTCTGGTATCACCAAATATTTTTCTATACAGGAATAAGAGGTAATATTATAAAATTCTTCAGACCTAGGAACATGTTTCCAACTCCTTATAGAGAAAAAAAAGTTGTGTCCCAAGACTATGGGTGTTGATTCCAACCAATGAATTGGAAGGAAGAATGCATCGTCCAAATATGTCCATGGGTTGACTGAATGAATAGTGTGTTCAAGCTCATTGGTTTGAAAATTATTCTCCTCAATATTGTAATAGTCGGTGTAAAATAGTGGGATTCAAAAGCGGAAAATGGATACGCATCATCCTATATAACAACCACTCGACCGATAATGGAGTAGTTGAGGATTTGGTGATATGAGGAGGGAACTGATGCCTGTAGATAGATCCATGGTCTACCCATCAACACATTTTTTGTGGTGTCCTACGAGATGAAAATGAATTTGGTTCTAGAAATCAGGATGCTAATTGGGTCTTTTGTTAAATATTTCCACACAACCTCTACTCTATCCATTCATAACCTTGATATTTTAGTTCATTGGGATTCATATGTGTTTGGACAGTCCGATCCTGTAGAACACCCAAGCCGGGTTGAGATTGATCCCATAACCTATGTTGACAAGACAATGCTGGACTTACACACCATTTAACTGAAAAATGACGTATATCAGGCGACTGTTCTCTTATATTGGGTAGTCTTCATCTTCTATAGATAATGAGATGATGGATGGGAATTTTTATCTCTCATCTTCCTCAATTTGGAAGGCATCTGTGTCCTCTACCACTGTTTCAAACTATAGGGGGATTCTCAAAGCCTCCACAAGGTCTTCATGAATATCATTATATAGGAGGATAGAATCAAGGATTGATAGCTTCATCTAGAAATACATGAGTGATGCATAGTAACATCATATATCCAAGCTAGACACAGATTTATACCACCATGAAGTAGCTCAATAGAGGGAGGTATGATGGGTACTGTTGGGTGAACTGGAAAATTTTGGATGGAGTTGTGAATATCCTTGTTTCTCACTAAATGAACAATACTAAATGTCCACCATATGACTGTCAGATGATTATGTTATAGACATGGATGAACTAGTCTCATCATGGTAAAGTTTTAAAGGTTATTATTGGTTGACTAAAATGAATGAAAGTGGTAGGGAATCAAACAAGACATGATGAGAGGACTACACATGATGAGATCTAAGTTGAACCAACAATCTTATCTTGGTATCATTCATGGCCTGGATGGATGAACCAAACTGATAATTCTAACGATTCACATATCCATGGACTCTCAAATTATGGAATTGAGTTGGAACATTTAGAGGACCCGCCTAATGCTCCTCAGTATTCAGAACCATGTGCAGTTCCACCAGTTCAACTATATTCACTAAGGCATACTCTTGGCCATCACATGAGGAATCCTTCAATACCAGGAATATTCTAAGGGTGACACCCATCTTTGGGTTAATGAAGTCAATGAGAATATGGGATTTTTTTGCATCAATGGGGGCATTACATCCCATTGCGCAGTCATCTCTTACTCTTCCTAGAGAGAGGAGGCAGAGATGTATATACAAAAGTGGTTGCAGGAGGAGGAGTGACCACTTCGAGAAGCAGGATATGATTTAATTGGTAATGAATTACATCATGGGTATGATAAGAAACTTTTCAGGCTATCTAATCCTCATACTCAAAGGTCCTCGGTAGGAGATCATCTACCATTCACCTTCACTATCGCTGTTAGGCTTTATAGGGATGCACGCTACCTATGCTAGAGTAGGACCCAACTCGACTAAATTTTTGTTGACCTGGCCCTAAATCCACTCTTTAAATAGATATCACTAAATGAGAGAATGTCATTGGAATATATGATAAGGTCGACAGATGGGGTGTTTATTAATCCCATCCTCTTGGGGCCTCATACACTCTAGCAACCTCAGAATTATCTGATCGAAAGCACTTTAGAAATAACTTGGGACCTTAACATTATCAAACTAGTAGGTTTGGTTTTTTCTGTCCTGGAAAGAAAATCTAGGAGACATACCCAGATAAGTGGATGAAGCCTGTAGAGGAGGTGGAATCTGATCTTATTTCCCATGAGGCGGTCTATAATGTGGTAGCACGTACCTATTCTTAGGTGGTCGATGTTGAGCCTGAGGCTGGGCCTGAGGAAGCTTCCCTCAGTGATGTTATGGATGAAGCTCTATTGGTAAAAATTCTAGTGGCTTGGGAGCATCTACCTATGAAACTATGGTAGCTGCTACCTTGGTGGTTCTCTTTGTAAGAGTCATTGGAGGAAACAAACATGCCTTCTTGGCTTGCAACAAGACATCCTCTAGGTACTGAGCCTTTCTATAAAAATACCAAAATCCACATTGGAAGTTCTGATTGATGAGGGAGTGACCCAATTTGGTAATCAAATTCCCCACACACATCATCAATAGATAATATTTCAAAGGAATATCATGTAAATATGTGAGGAACTTACACCAGGAGACAAAGTCTGTGACTCACTCATCAAGCTACTGATTGCACTTGAAGAGGACAACAACACTACTCTTCATCATGGTGGATCAGAAATGATATAGAAACTCCCTATGATGATCTTACCAACTAGAAATAGACCCAATGTGTAACTTTCTATATATGTTTATTTAGTTCCTTATAGTATCTATATGATGAACCATAGATTGGAGGCTTCCATCTGGTCTATAGTCTCCAACATAGGGCTACACTATGAAATAAAGTGGTCTAGATGATGCAATGGGTCACCCATCCCATTGAAGGGGGATACAGTAGGAATCATGATTTCTGGTGGTGTCAGATATCATCTACCCAAGATGGATATGGCTTTCCATTAGGGATATTTTCACATGTCTCATTTCAAGGTTCTCAATATGGGAAATGAGAGAGGCCATCAGATCCTTCTGATATATTTTCTAGTCTTAGTGAGGTTCCTTGACTAACAGAATGTTGGCGGCTTCATCAACATGGTAGGAAGGCCCAATGACTCATGGGGAAAATTTTAGAACCATTAGAGAAAAAACCAGGAGAGATACTAGAGGAGCTCCTTATGTCAGGTCCTAATGGTAATACTAATGCAGTTCATGTGGGTTTAGTGATGCATATCGTGACCACTTTACATTAACTCCATCCTCTACCCTATCAAATTTTTTAGGTTTATTGAGGTCAACAAGAAGTAACTCACCATGAATATCTTGTGGCTACCCCTTATGTCCTAGTAGAGGATGGACGAGGTCGTATTGAGGATCACCGTATTCTAGATGTTGTCTTGCAATATGATTGATGAGGATCTCATCAATGATCCATTTCTATTTGGAAATATTCTAGTGTAATGTGGCCTTATTAGGATCGTCCTCATTCTACTGCACTAAACACGATGGGTCAAAAGGACTAAAATCCCTAGAGAGTCCTTTAATATTTTTGGGTCTCTAACTAAGGGAAATGAATTATAGGGCTCTGCATGGAAATGTATCTTCCTTTACTGGTGAGTGACAATGCATGTGGGGTTTAGTAGATGATGTGTTCACCAAAGGGGCAGTCCATCAATTTCAAACCCTTCATTAGAGTCATTATCCATAAGTGTGACAAGGTCGAAAATATTTACCGTGACTACGACTTGTGATATATCATTAAATTCAATGAGCCGAAAAACTCTTGTAGGATCAGACTGAAGTGGAGAGTATCATTGTACCCTCATCCCATGATCGGAAAGTACAAGGAATCCACATTGAGGATTCTTCATAGCGCTAGGTCGATCTAAACACATCTTTGTGAAAGAGATTGGGGGAAGTCAGGTTATGCAGGGTGTTGAGCCACAAGAAGCACAACTAAGTAAACCATGAGACACTAATGGATGATGTAATCGAAGTTCTACAGACATATCAGATACACCAACTGATTGTTCCAAATATAGAAGAGTGTTTCCCAGATGGTCTGGAGAAAGAACATGACTTTGTCTAGGGCATGCGATTCTAGACTGTGGAATTCTTGAGTCACGATCTGCCAGAACATCTCAGATAACCGATTGGCCATGATAATGTTCCATATAATTCTTCAATCAGAATTGGGCTTCTTCAATTGGTTTCCACATTATTTTATGGTGGTGGATGAGGAACATACAATGTAACTGATGTAAACTATTGCGGTGGTGAACTAGTTGGTGAAGATAATGTTATGTGACCTGAAAAGCCATGGAAGATAGAGTCGTCTCACTGGGACAATACCAACCACATCATGATTTTCCTATAGGATGGATCTATATAGTGATAAATATCTACTATGCCACAAAACAACTCTTCGTGATCTCGTGCCGAGGTAGAGAATGAACCTGGTGATAATAGATTGGACTACATGACAAGACCATAGAAGAGAGATAGGCCATCTTTCTTTTTCATGTATTAGTAGAGGGATTTGGTTTTCTGATGCATTTCACTTATGGGGAGGAATAATATCACACACTGGGTTCATACTCAAGAACATGCTGCAAATGATCAGGGTGAGAGTTCCATCACTGAGTCAAACTCCGCTTTAGGATCTAAAAAGAAGACTCGGTTGATGATGGTATGACACTTCTCATAGTTATTCCTCATCCACTTATGATTCACCCTTATACCCTATAATGTATTATAAGGGAAGGGTAGATCTTTGAAATCTGGAGGAACTCAATTTGAGATAATTGTGACATGAGGAGCACCTTTCCATCCATTGTCGTTGAATCGGGGAGGAACTCCACTGGAACCGATGAAAATACAGTGAGGACCTCCATGCTAATGGGTGAGATGGTGAAGATGACCTTTTCTCTAGTCAATAATTCTATGGGGAGGACCTCTACTAGTATTGTGATGATGTGATGAGGGCCTTCGCATTGATAAACTCAGATACAAGGAAAAATATAATACATTGGATCATGGGAACGGGGAGGACCTCCATGCTGGGTGCCGAAAATATGGGGAGGACCTCCTCTTGGACTGATGCTGGTAACCTAGGGAGGACCTCCATGTTGAGTGTGGGACTGGGGAGGAGCTCCACTAGGGATGTAGGTGGTATGAGGAAGACCTCTATTTTGAATATTGTCATCATGGGATGGCCAATGATGAATATTATTCATGCTGATGACTGAAAGAGTCAGCCTACTCTTCCCATGGCGTGGCAAGGGTATTGTTCCCTGATAGGCATAGATATTCCCCAACACTAAAATAATAGAGAACTGGTAATAAGCGTCAGTGGTGGCATGAGACAATGATTTTGTAGAAGATGATTCCCCCTGATTGAAAATATTACGATGCCTGGGCCCGATGATGGCATTGGGTCAGCTAGATTGATGCCGATGGCACAACTATGTAAACCACTTATACCTCGGCCTGAAGGGCCAGAAATTTGTGGCTCTAAATATGACTTATGGGGTCCGTCATCAGTATCTCTCGAGTGTTATCCGATGGTGGTTTGTCTCTAATATCGCATACCTCATCGGCGATGGGGAAAGAGTTGTAGGAGCATTCTAGAGAGAGACTCCTGAAATAGTTGGATGTTGGGGTGGGGAGCTGTGGATCCCTTCAAGGCCCTTGGGGCGGTGGTGAAAATGAGACATAAGGGCCTCCAGGTCCGGGTGGGTCATATCCCTCATGGGAATAACCCTATCCTGCTCATATCATTGATCATGAATGTCATTCACCCTCATTTGAATAATTTAAGATGGTGATACGGGGTGTGGGAATTTGGTAGTTGTGGTTGTGGATGATGCCACAAAAGAGATGGTTCCATGAAAAAATGCCACAATATAATTCCTCCAACCCCTACATCTATGGGTGGGTTGATTTTTTTCTTGTTTCTATTGCATGGGTACTGAAAATAGTAACATTCATCCATCATTAAAGATATATGGAAATCAATGCCCTATACCAAACATTGTTCAGTATTCCATGGTTGGAGGGAAATATCCACACTGGTAATGCCACAAAAAATAATTCACAATGATTAACTTCCTCAAATTATGGTGCATTTCATGTCTGTCCCGTTATTTTCATAGGAGGACCTAGCACCAAATAGATTGATTCATAAAAAAACCATCCACTCATGTCTTGATAACCACTAGTCCCCATGGTTGAAGGAGAACAGATTCACATCGGGTTCACCATTTTTGTGGTGCCCAGATATGGCATATGACTACAATCGTTGTTCTGATGACCTAAATGTATAATCCCCATGCTTGAAGGAGAAATATTTCAGGTCAAGTTCACTATTTCTATTTCTGATTCTTTTCTCTAAGGTAAAATAACATGTGGGTCACGTCGATGCTCGCTAACAGTGCACTATGCCCCGCATTCCCACTTTCCAAAGGTGGGTGAAATTCATCCCTTCTTCATCATTGTCTGTTCCTTGATTGAAATGGGATGATGGGATGATGATTCATCCTTATGTGGATCCCTCCTTAGAACTCATCACCTAGTCTGTGTCTCCCTTAAATATTATGATGGTGTTCGTCAAACATGTTCTCGATACCATATCTCTCTGGAGACTAGTTACTTATTTTGATTATATTATGAGATTCAAAAGGGTCAATTTTTAGAAACAACCTTCAGTCATGAGATTATTAAAACACAGGCATTGATGAAATTTTTCTATTTTAAACCACTAGAACATCTATATTCTTCAACCTTAGAGGGATTCTAAAGGGTAGGGAAACCTGAGACATACCATGACGATCATGGGGTATCTTATTCTAGCAGCATATATCATAGATTTTCCTCATCTTACTATGTTTTAAAAGGGGTATTACGTGAGTTTAATGTCTCATGGAGATGGTTCAAACTGATCAGAACCCTTATAATGGTGTATCAGATGGGTGCATCCCTAAGAGGGAGAACTTGGATGTTTTATAGGGTGACTGGATTAGAACACCCCATGAGGGTGGACCTGAGGGTGGTGTGTCCCATAAAAGGGGTTATTCCACAACATGAAGGATGATATGGAAACTACTAAGGGAGGATCATGGGAGGTGGGCCCCAATGAGGGGGACACTAAGTTTTACCATTGACTAGGATTGACCTTCATAGAGGCTTCCTACATACCATGTGTAGAAGACAGTGATAAAAACCCACATTGTTTGAAAGGGTGGTTTGGGGATTACACATGGTTATCTTCTATTCAAAAGAGGATCATGCATAGTTGGATGGATATGATGTGTGGGTCTCATGCGTGGTTAGCTACTTGGGTGCTACCAAGGGAAGTGGATAAGTGAGTGACATGATGTCACCAGGATGTGGGAGCCCGTGTAAGAGTCGGGATGGAAATCGATGAAGTGATGAATAAATGAATGGAATATATAAAATTATGATAATAAACCCTGAAGTGGTTCCCTACGTATTATTATTTCTATGAATCAATGTGGGCGTAGTTTAGAAAGTGGGGTGGTGGGACATTTTAGGAGGAGACCTGGGATAATGAATGCATGGATGGGGACCTGAAGAAAGTGGAATCTCCAGGTTGGGATATGAACCTGAAAAGATATAAATACCCAATAGAAATATCTGGAATGGAATGGGTTATGGTTTGAAACATAGGGAGGCTTTTAACATACCATAGTGTCTAGGGATCAATGTTCACATATTTTAGGATGGGGGTATAAAACCGGGGTGTACACAATGGACAGTGACCTAAAGACATGCTTGGGGCTTAGGTGTGGTTATCGACCCATCGTAAGAATATCACACTTGATTGGATTATTATGGAAAAAATATTTGGGGCTTATGCATGGTTAGCTTCCTAAGTGGATGGATAAAAACACCTCATGGCGATGATCCGGGAGATGTGTCCCAAAAATAAAAGAAGTCACATCATTAGAGTACATCCCTATGAGGGAGCACCAAATTTTTACATAGGTTGGTAGTGAACCTACAATAGTCCTCCTACAATCCAAAAATAAATCAAAACATACATAGTTCAGAGCGTGTAGTATAAATTCATGCCAGAAGAGTGAACCGACATGAAATAAAAGGTACAAATTGATTGTGGGGAGTGGTGTTCTTGAACATCAAATCGGATTCCTACATACTTTGTTTATAATATAAGGATAAAAATCCAAATATTTCATTGAAGAGGGGCATGAGGCTTATGCATGGTTATTGACCAAAAGTCGTGGTGGGGCATACACGTGGTTAGTGGCCCAAAGAGGGTGTCATGGTCACTATACTCTAAGGCCACATGATTCATTCTTTGTGTGAGAAACAAGAGGTATAAATCGAACTCATGATCATGTCATAAAATATGCACCACAAGGGATAATGTGACTCTTATACATGGTTATAGGCCTAAAGATGTGGAGATTGGGACTTACTCGAGAATAGACACCCGAAGAGATAGTTCGAGGATTATGTGGAGACTGCCTGGGGTGAATAGGGTTAAAAAACTAAATGAAGAGAGAGATTAGATTGAGAATATAGTAAAAAAAAGTTCCCAATCCCAATCCAATCGCTTATCTGATCATCTTAACCTTGTAACACATGGAAAAACATATAGTTTAATGTCATATGTTGAGGAAATGGGTGCTTGAATGTTTGATGTGTTTCAACTCGTATGATAAAGAACCAATCCTCATCCATTTTACATACATAACTTGAACCAACCCCCACATAGGGAATGGAAGTAAAAAAAAATTTCCAAAGGGAGTGGGGTAGAGGGGAGGTCGATAGAGGGGTCCACATTATTGTAGCTATGCAGAGAAGCAGTATATGTTACAGTACCTATTTGAAGAATAATTAAGTAGAGAAATGAAACATAAGACATCACATGAGGGAGTAATAAATCACTTCTCACAGTCTTGTAGGGCCAAACAGAGGAAGTACATGAATAGTATGGGTGTTTCATGAAAGATGACATCAGACATGGTGCCTTGGAGTAATGACAACCCATGGAGTTAATAAGAAGGATTGAAGACAAGATTGGAGGCCTGTGCTTATTAAGAGGGGTCTTGAGTGAATGAAATACTACACAAATGGCAAGTCATTCGTGACATAGGGTTCTTCAACATTCACTTTCCATTAGAAAAAAGTAATGGGTGAGGATGAAGCCCTTGAGGGACCACCCAAAGGCAGAACCATGGGGGACCTGTCGCACAAGATCAAATACCTTGATGTCATGACCTAAGTGTGGTCCCATAATGGGCCATGTTACTCATATGGGAGAAAAAGTTACACTTCTAGAGTGCTACCCCAAAAGGGTGGGGATCCCTTCAATTGATAGGCAGTGATCTCAGAATGAGCACATAAGTAGTCCAGAGCGGAAGAGGTTGGTTTACATTTCATTGGTCATGTAAGGGGATTGCATTGAGATTTCAGTCTTGTATTACATCCTTCAAAAATATGCACACTTTCATTTTCTATTTCTAGGATATCAATGTAAATTATCACACTTGAAAAATCACTGGGTGTATAAGGTCCTTGCACACATATTTCAGTGTTGCACACATCTATCCAACCTTTTGTGTTGCTCCCTTATGATTCCAGGACTTGTCTACTGAGCCAAATTATGTATTTATGTTGTGAAAATATGCCCGTCTATAGCCTCATGATGAATTTGGTTCCAAAACCATTAAAATGTAGAATAAATTTTCTATATCCTATATGATAAAGGGAAATTAAGAGAATAGTAGTTTATTTTATAACCATGAAAAAGATAAATCATCAAAGAAGAAACAAGGAACAAATAAATTCCCATTATCTGAAAATTAGTAAAGAATAATATTGGTAAATTATTTAAAGCATTAGAAGTTTGTTATATGTGAATAGAAAAGGGTATCGAAACAAAATAATGATAATGGAAGAATGAAAATATTGATATCCAGTGTTTCAACTATAGTGAAATGGTGAGCTACACAAATAATTTCCTTATGATTCAAGGTAATATATCTCAGAAGAATCAAAGGGATCACTGTTAGTCTTATTATATTGATACTACCATAGTTGACTGATTAATATACTTCTATATGTAGATCCCCGTAATAAATTGTAAAAATATTCTACTAAAAATATTATCATCATCATAAATATGACAATATATGGATTATAATATTTTATAATTTATTAATGATTGGAGAGAATATGTTGAATGGTTCCAATAAAATAGATTTAGTAGAAAATTATTTATTTTTGGAAAAAAACATTATTGAGTGAAATATAACCCTTAATTTGTTCTTCATGTTTAGATAATGACATATAGATAAAGAGATGATTAATATGGATAAACAAAATTAAAAAATACTAACTACCATGGAACTGATTTATAAAGTTTGGATCATAATATTTTGAAGGTTCATAAGGGTAACCATTTATTAAATGGTTTAATTTTAACCTTATATGAGGTTTTATATATTATTGTATTACATCAAAATATGATGAAACATGTGGTAAGAGTTGAATTAGAAATAGACTGATGAAAAACAAAAGGATGATATTATTCTTATATCACAGAATGAAATAATATATGATTATTTTCTCAAGTGATTTTAGAAAAATATATTTATTTTTTTCATTAATTTATGATAAATCAATGGTATTTTAAATAATCACAAATTAATGGTTTTTTGATGGTTAAATTTATAATGACCATGTAAAGTATCACTCTTTATTAGAACTAGATGTTTATTTTTCTTTCTTATGTCAACGTTTTTATGAATGCTCTCATACTCATAATCATAATTTTGTGGTAAAATTATCATTTCACTCTAACTATTATTAAGAGGATGTTTTATTAACCCTATTTATGATGTGGGTTTCCCAAAAAATAATTTTTATATATGAACCCTTTATTTACGAAGTGAGATTTTGAATTGAAATGAAACAATTTGTTGAAGGTGGTCTGAATTCAATACCCCCATGATTTTAAGGAATTTCTATCTTTAAATATATTCAATATCTTCCATGTCTTACATTTCATGCAACACCTAGCTTAAAAAAACCCTGAAATATTATTATTATTATAAACCAGATTTTTAATTTAAAGAAATAAATAGTATAAATAAAATTATTAAATTTATATATTATATATTTTATAAAATATTTTTACATTTATAAAAAATATTCATAGAAATAAGATATGAATAAATCCAATTTTACACATAAAAAAGTTATATTATTCTAAAGGTAGTTTTACTGCATTTTAATGATTCACTTGTTTTAAAATAAATATTGAATTTTTATAAATTATATTTAAAATATTACCTTTATTTTTAAAATTTTAATGTCAATGTTTTCCTAGGGTGGATTATTTTTAATTTTTCTAAAAACATTTATTTTCTAGTGAGTACTGAAAAATACTGATTTTTATAAAACATTGAACTTCATTATATTAAAGTAATATGTATGATTTTAATCATATATAAATGTAAAATAAATAATATTTATTTTTAAATAATAAAATATATTAAATTAAAATCATAATTGTAAATTATTTTGTTATAAGTACATTTTTGACTTAAAAATGAATTTTCCAGAAAACTAGTTTCATTACATTTTATCAGTTTAATTTTAAATAAAATTTTAAAAAATATATGATTTTAATATCAAATATTTGATTCGATATTTTCATTTATAATATACACATTTATAAAATATACCCCCTTTAATTTTGATCAATATGAATCGTGACCACGACAATTGTTCTCACCACGGTAAAGGGTAAATTTGGTAAATGAGGGGGAAAATAAAATGGAAAGGATCAGAAAATTACCATAAAACATTTAAAAATATTATTTTATGTTTTATATTAAACCCTTAATACCTAAGGTTATTATATGAGTTATTTAATGGACCATTTTCCATGAAAACGACTTTGATACTATTTAAATTAATGAAACTCACAAAATTTCACTTTCTTTGTTGTAAAATTATCATACATGTCTACATAAATAGAATGGAAGGTTACAATGGAATCTATGATTCCATTATTATCCAAAAAAGGTATTTTAATTATAAAAATATATTTATGATTTTTTGGACTATTTCTATTTGGTTATGATATGTATAATATTTCATTTAATGAAAAGACAAGGATGTTACGTTCACATTTTAATAAATATATTATTTTTAATATGGTTTTATTCAGTATATAACATAGAATATATATATAATTTTGAAATATAAGAAATTTATCTATGAAATTGTATTTTATTTTTATTTTTTAGTGATGAAATATCAACCTTAAATAATTATACAATGATGGTGAAATAATTATTTTATAAACTAAACAATCACAAAAATGAAATTAAAAATATTAAAATAAATATAAATTTAATTAAATAAGTATCTACCAAAATTTTATAGATTATTATGACATATTAGGGTTGTATAATATGTCTTTTTTAGAATATATATTGTTTTCCTAATTTATTAAGGCCAATGTGATGACTATTTTCAAAATTGAATGTATTGATATTATTCCAAAATAATTTTTTGTTAAAATATTTAAAAAAATAACAAATATTTAAAAAAGTAATATTATTATTTTAATTTCATAAATGTTATAAAATATTAATTTATGGTAAAATTGAAATTTTATATGTTGAAGTTACCACCTATTAATATTAAATAATTTGTTACGATAATTAAAATTAGAATAAGTTAACTAAGGTCAATGAAAATGATAAGGATCAAAGTAAGACTGGTAGATATATAAATTTTATTGTCTTATGATATTGATACATTATATCATCTCATATTATAATATATTTCCATTTTGAGGTATTTTTAAGGAAGATGAATTTACAATAATTTAATATTTTGATGATTTCTACGGGTTCCCCTATGCTCAACTATGATAGGGGCTACCTACTTCAGTTAATTTCACTACCATTATCTTTATAGATTGAGCATCCTCTTAAAAATTTTCTTATACAAAAACTTATCCATATTTTAGAGGTCCTTTTCTTCCAAAGTAATAACCCTAGATCCCTTATGAAGATATTAAAGATTTTTTTGGAAGAAGTGGCAATCGGTTTTATCAATTCCTTCATGTCTTCATCTTCTTCCACTTACTCATTATGAATTTTTCCCTTGATAATTTAATAAATAAATTATTATATATATATATACTAATATGATATTATTATTTGACAATGATATTCAAACTTTTATCCATCATATATAAAATTAAATCACTACACGTGCATAGATACATCTTATCATCTCCATGCCATGGTATATTTTGTTTTTCATCACCAATTTACATTAATGGATATAATGAAGGATATAATAAATATATATAATAAAATTTTGAAATAATATTTATTTTGGAAAAATTAATATACTATAAAATCCCTTAACCATTTACCATTACGGAAATGATACAGTCGCTCATTTGTACGTATGACCTACCGTCTCTATGATGCAATTCCATTCATTTTCCATGTTCACAATTCAAGAATGATTATAAAAATTCCTATAATGAATAAATATTTTATCTATGACCTTAATACCAGTCTATAGATAATGTAACTATATCATATTTCATTGATCTGGGACATACACGATAAAGAATGTAGAGGAAAATGAAGCAATTAACATACAAAACAAGGGTAATAAAAAATCATTGAAAAGGGGTAAAAAAATTATTTAAGAGAATAATAGATGAAATAAAAAATAGGAATATGGTTTTTTCATAAATTAATTACATGATTGTATCTATTAAATTGGTGGTTAAATCACATTCATCTAAATTAACGCGTAATATAATGGTTTTTCTCATCTCACTTTTACATCTGTGAAATATATGAATTATTCCCTAATTATATCATAATTGTGGTGTATGTATACTACCTTGTGATATATCATATCACAAATATTGTTATCTTCGTGGTATTAAATGTTTAAATTGATTCTTATTTCTCTTTTTTGGGAAAATGATTTGACTAATTACAAAGTGGTAAGGGACTCTGTCTCAATTTGAATTTCATTGATACATATATTGTATTATTAACCTAATAATTTTTATTTGGTGTATTTAATACCACTTTGAGATAGTTTTCATTTGAAATTATAAATCCATAAAATTTTTATCATTGATATTAGTATTTAATAACGGAATACCATTTTTCATATGGTGTTTTTTGAATGTTATTTGATTAACTTTAAAAATAATGGAAAATCAATATATTTTACTCAATATTGATAGTTTGATAAGGAATAATATTTCTTAATTAAATATAGTATTTTATGTATAGAGAGTTATTGTGACATGTAGTTATGGGTGGGGCCTGGTATTATATATTCCCTTGATGCATCGATGGGTCTAATGAGAGAAAATATTTGGCCCAATTAAATGGGTTTGTACCTGTAGTTTTTAATTGTCATTTAAAAGGTATTGAAGATAGACATATCATGTGCCAGATACAAAATATCTAATAACTATAAATTTTCTTAATTTATTATTCAACTATTACTATCCATAAAATTTTCACTATGAAAAATCTTTTGGATTGATTATCATTGAAAGTGTATTGATTAAGTTTCAGGTGTTTTTAAGGACATTACCTTTCCATATTGATTATTCCTTATTTAATATATTTAAATTCTTATGGCTTCATGTTTCTAATATATATGGCCCTAAATTATAATTTTAGTTCACCCTTCTATATTATTTCCTTCCCTAAGACATAAAGATGCGAATTTTTAATAAGTGTCAAGGAATAAGTTTGTTTTATTTTGTTATGTTATATGTTTAATTATTAATCTATTAAGGGTACATATATGATTCTAGTTTTTCAATGAGACTCAACTATTAAATCCTTTAAGATTTTAATCTTGTATCTATCGGTGATGTAATTAATTAGGGCACTGGATTTGGGATGCTAGAGTTGAGATATTTATATTGTTTTTCTATAAATAAATTATTAACAACTATTTGTTCAATAATTACCATGCATCTGTATATTTTTTCATTGGAAATATATTGAGATAATAATATTTATTTCTAAAGGAGTAACCCTTATCCCATAATATAAAATAATTATATGAATATACTTATTTTGTTGATTACTATTAAAAAATAATAATATATAAGGACTCGTTATATATTAGGTATCTATAGGAAATTTACCCCCATTACCAAAATATGAATTCCGAACAATGTACTTGAAATCTTATTCAATCACAGTTCCTAGATTTTCATCATTACATTTAACTAGGAGGG
Organism: Viscum album; assembly: GCA_963277665.1. Lineage (NCBI taxonomy): Eukaryota > Viridiplantae > Streptophyta > Magnoliopsida > Santalales > Viscaceae > Viscum > Viscum album. Next base: position 68,461,141 of record OY728156.1, on the reverse strand, counting down.
AATACATGTCCAATGAAAATATCATATTATCCTGATTATTATGTATATTATGGGTTGAATGACTATCATCATTTAGTATTTATACATCATAATAATTTATATCCCGAACAAGAATATAGAGGTATGTTCAATTAAAAAATCATATGGTGGAACTGAAATTGATCTTTTTAATCATTGAAATTTTATTAAAAATTGAATGGGATTTTATGTCTCATAGATAACCTTAATATAGATTAATGATTCTAAATTTCTAAACAGAATGTAAATAATTAATAACATCACTTCATAAGTTCGCCCATTATTTTAAGTAATGCTTATAGTTATAATACTCTTAGACTAAAAAATTGTCAATGATTAGTGATTCCCTAACTCATCCATCATCTACATGGCCTCAATCAATCATTTACATTATCTAGTAAAGCATTATAAAAATTATATTGGCATAGATTGTTGGATTTAACATAGATTTTAATATTATAAAGAACTTTAAAACATAAATATGCTTCCTCAAGATATTTAGAATGGTCTAGTGATAAGTAAGTGGACCTTACCTAAATATAAACTCTATAACATTCAATACATACTTTCTAGAAATGAACCATGATGTTTAGGGGATTTCCTAAGGTGAGTTTGGTAGGAATGATAAATGTTTCTATCATTTATCTATGGTATAAATATCGAATGGAAAGTAAGTAGCTAATAAAAAAAATTGAAGAGAATCTAGTTTGATTGATCAATCTATCCATTCTTGCATTATACCTCTAACCCCATTCCTCATAAAAAACTATATAATGTGTGGGATAATATATCACATCAACACCCACGTTATATCAGTTTTGTTGTCTCTATTTCCATTTTACAATTTTGTTATTTTTTATTTTTCTGTAAATAAATATCTACTGATGTTCTAAAAAATATATCTATGTGACAAAGGGGTTCCTTTCCCATGACTCCATATTCATCAATAAATAGATAATTCGAGAATGTGAGGGAATTATTTTCATTATTTCATGATGATAATATAATAACTAATTCATCAAAAATCCCCCCCATTATGAGGACCCCTATTTTTTTGGATATCCCATAAGTCGACAAAAGCTTCATGATGTAATCAATGGAATGGTTTTTATTGGAATTTGAGTCTCATAAAATTATGAATGATGTTTTTTATGATTTAAGATAAATTCTTTTGAGACCCATACAACCTTTTATATAAATATTATTGTGAAATCAAATTTAAAAATAGATCTAATCATATAGATCTAGTATTCCTTTTCCTAGTAACATCCAAATATACTAAATAAATATATGTCTCTTATAATATTTTCACTACATTTATGGATTTATAATAATATTTTAGGGATGTATGAACAATTTTAGACATATTTTTAGATGATTTATTGTAACCCATTACATATATTTGGAAAATTCTATATGAGTTTTTTAGTTTTACCTTCATACTACAGAATTTAGGTTCGATTGATGCATTTAAATTGATTGATGAGATATAATATTGAGATGATGATTTCATCAATATAAACATACCCATATTGTAGTATATGGACATATAAGGGGATATATTAAAACCCATTACTACAAAAAAATCATGATGTAGATTGATTGGTTCATGTTTCATAGGATTTATGACCTCTACCATTGACTTCTAATGATTATAGATTGAATTATAAGAATACATGTAATACGTGGAATACATCATGAGTATAAAATGAATAAACAATTCTTGTTCAGAAATAAATATTAAAAAATATGGAAGATAAAAACAAATTGTTTAGGAGTTCTATAGAATAATGTTTTTCTAAATCTCATGAGGTAAATGTAATATATACTGGTCTTGAAAATGAATAAGAAATTCACATTGGTTATATTGGAAGAAAAATTTAGTAATCGATAACATTTATAATATGAGATAAAATCACCATAAATCATGAAAAAATAAGGACCTCATCATTTTCATACCAACTTATTATTTATAGGGGTAAAAGTTTTTTGTCAGAAACTAGTTACATGAAATTGGGATAAAATTCCATAATGTTTATACTTATTATGAAAATTTAAATATTTTTATATTAAAATAATATATTTCATTGGGGGATACTAATAGGAACATATACAGTGATTAATTTATTATAATGAACTCTATGAAAAATTTAAGAGACTTTTTATCTGACAAAGATACTATTAGGGAAATATTTCATATAAAAACTATTTTCCCCATTCCTAATAGAGAGGGTCATATATACCTCATATGAAAATGTGACACCCATCGAATTAATAAGGATATTTTATAATAATTAATATGATATAGGTCAAATTTGGCAGATCTAAAGATTTTGAGATGATGTTGAAGCATTGTCCCAGTTATTCTATTCACATGACCATGCAGAGATTCACCATCCTCCCATAAGTAAAATCATTATTAAGGAATAGTGATAAAGGATGTCAATCTCATATGAAACATATCTAATTTTCCATAAAAACATCATAGCATGTTCCCCATAGAGGGAAGTCAGATGTATTATATATTTTCTATACAAATTAAATTTTGATCTATGTGTTGAATCAATTACATTACCACCTTTTAGGGTATTATCATTTTTTACCAAGGCATTAAATCCTTGTATTTCGATCAAGAGACCACATGACCCATATGTAGGCTATATGTGATATAAAACCCTTATTACCTTGGATCCTTATCTATATACCTTTAAGAATACACTTATTCCTATGCCCAAGTTTCATTGAATGATTTCTATTCAAATTCTAGGAAAGGCCTCTTAAATTTTGTTTCCATTTGATAAAATAAAATTACCTATATTATAATATATTCCTCTTATAGAGAACATATTCCTCATATAGCTTTTAAATTCATTGTTAATAAAATATTCTGTTGAAAATAAGTATTTTTATCCATTGTAGACCATGAAATACAGCATAGAATTGTATTCGTGTATGGATGTTGACATAAAAAATACACCTTCCAGATACTCTTTCCTAAAATAACCCACAAACATTAACCCAATTAATATTGGGTTATTTTTAATGGATTCAAGGTGTATATCTGAGACTCATACAATTTCTAATAATTTTTCACCTTACAGTTACAGTTATGGTGTCACAAAATAAATGATTATTATAGCCATTGAATATATATAAAAGTAATAATAATGATCCTCATTGCATTAAAATCTAAGGAAAACTAATTTTCCACTTCGCATAAAATTATAATTCGTGACAGTGGTGAATACCTAAAGAAAACAAATATTATAATAAACCCACACAAATGGATTTTAAGGGTATGACTCATTATTGAGGATGAGATATATATATTTCTCACATGACTTTATGATCATAGTTATTCATTATTATTAGAAATAAATATAGATATTTAATTTTAATGGAATAATTTCTTTCTTTTATATATAGATTTATTCCATTGCACATAAATTTTTTGTTTTTCTCCATAATGAGTGTTATATATATATATATATACCTAAGTCTAATCTATTCTAAAACTGTAACAACACCTTCATCTTTTTAACACCATTATAATTTTTACGTGGAAGAAAACTCCATTGTGACATTCATCTTCTTAGATGAAACACAATTCAAGTATATTATTTATAATTCAAAGAATGATATAAACACTCGTTTAAACATTAAAAGTAATTAATTATACTATAAAAATGATAAACCTTAATATTCTTGGATTTCACTAAACTCTTTTATTAATATTCACCATACTAGATTGATCAAAATATAATATAAACTATTACTTTACAAGACACCACTAAACACCACTGTAAACCTTCTCATTCATGGAAGTAAAAAAATAAAAACATCCTTGATTGTATAAATCCTCATTGAAGGATTTTTACTTATTGAAATACCATATAAATATTTAAATTTAATATTCAAGGATTGTAATAAACTATATCATAAACCTCAACATTATTATATGGAACTAAACTATGACACAAAAATTCTTTTTACTCTATAAAACTAATCTATCATAAAAAACAATTTACATTCCTATGTAACATTAAATAATATTAAAAATAATCTTTGACAAAATAAAACTTCATAATTCCTTCATATATAGGTTTAAACTGTATCATAACCAGCACTTCGCATGTCTTAATTATGAGATTCCATGTGCCTCAGGTTGTGGTTGATTTATTATTATGAAGCGTTCTTTTAAATTAATTGGTAACATTAATTACCAATCACCATGGGAAATCAATGAGGTTACTTTAAAGGATTTAATGAAAAACACTTATAAATATAAGTTTATTTGGAAGAAGGAAACAAAATCATCTCGTAGACAAATCTATCTCCAATCCTCTCATTTTGAGAATGTATATCCTAATATTTCTATGTAATCATCTAATCTATACAAGTAAGGTAAATTATAGTGGTGAGGAATAATTGTATAAACAATAATATTAAGGTGTCATATTAAAAAATAATTATTCTTTGTAATATGCTCTCAAAAAGTAAAAATTCTTCTAATGAAAACAATTTAAAATAGTATAATAAAAATTCTCAAATATATTTATAAAAAAATATACATAATTTTTTTAAATATAAATATTATGTGCCTCATTATAATAAAAATAATAATATATTTAAAAAATAATAATGTTATTATACTTCAATACATCAGTATATGTAAGTATATTAATAGTGAATTATTAAATAATAACTAAATTCTTAAGATGAATGATTACACAATTATAATTATGTCAAATTTTAATATTCCCACTAAAAACCATTACTAATATATCAATTTCTGATTAATAAAAAAATATTTCATTTTAAATATAATATCTATGTTGACCAATCTTTGAAAAATTCACTTTAAATAGGTAATAAATAAATGATTAACTCAAAAATAAATTTGGTACCAATATTTTTTTGGTATAAGATAATTAACATAAAGGTCCTTGAAAACATGTATATGATTAATAGAATGATAATAAATATAATAAAATTCATTATGGTATATAAATGTGATATTTTTCTTTTATAATTTATTTAGATCCATTTCGTAGAGTTTATCCTGCTGGAGGAATAATTTTATGAATTCCTTTTTGGATATAAAATGGACATTATATAAATATATATATTAAATGATTTAACTTTTAAATATTTAATAGTGTTTATTTTTTGTGATACATTGTAATTTTTGATGAAAAATAAATAAAAGGAGATATATTATGAAATATATATAATCTTTGTTTAGTGCCACAATGTGTCACTATGTGACGTAATATTTTTAAAGCTACAATATAATTATTTGATGATGTATATTATTTTCACAAGTAATAGAAATGTGAAGTACAAAATATGAAGCTAAAAATTGAAAAATGTACTAAAAATGGGGAAGAAGATCTAGAAATAAACAATATATTTCTTTTAAGACACTTACATGATGTGTAACATGAATGAATACATGACATGAAACATGTCATTAGAAGGTTCATGGACCCACACAGTAAATGTCATGTAAATTAATTAAGCCACATGTAATTCTCATAAAAAGATTTTGAAACATTGGTTTTATGGAAAATAATGGAAGACAAATTTTAATATACCAAGATCACCCATTATATCATTTTTCCCATTTAAGGGACACTTATTATTCCCTGAACATGGATTAAAACATATAAATAATAATCTAGGGTTGATTGAAAGAGGATCAATCGATGAAAGAAGCTATGGGTGATAGTCTACTATAGTGTTGTGCTACATAATTATTCTATTTTAATTTATTTATATTCATTAATTTGATGGATCCCCTCTCCCTCATCATCACAACAACCCAAAACATTGAGCGGTATTTTATTTCACTTATCAGGAAATGGGGGAGGTGGGAAATATGTTCTTTTCCTGAGTTTTTTGTGTTTGATGTAAATAACGATCCTTTCTTATTTTTAAATATTTTTTCAATTATTAATTTTCATTTAAATTCTAAATGTAAATGTGTAATGTTTTAATTTGGTTGATTTCAATTACCTTTATTGATAATATATTTCTCCCTCATCCCAATTATTTTCTATACATGAATGAACTGATTACGGTTGGTTGTTGAGTTCTCAATAGTTTTCTTCACATGTATAAAATTGTCTTTTGGATTATTAGTTTATTAGGTAAAAATAATTCATATTTAGGGATTTTCCTAACTAATTATGATAACCAACTATAAATATTCACATATCGAAAATGGGGTATATCGATATGAGGTTTCAGATAAGAATATTTCCATCATAAAAATATGGCCAAGGGGTATAGGGGACTTAGTAGATGAATCTATCTCTTACCTTCCAATAGAAAAAATTGTAAAATTTAGAAAACATGATAGTGACGAAATAGGTCTAGAAAAATTCTATTTAGTTTTTATATGTATAAATTGTTATTAAATTGATCAAATTAATCTTTTTCCCAATTTCAATTTCAAAACTCAAACATAAATTCAACTTTTCCTAAAATCAACCAAAAAGTTAAAATATATTTCTATGTGAACACCTCTTCAGATGACTATCTTGGGTTAACAAATAATCTATATTCAAGTAATAAAATATATTTTTTCCATGATTTATTAAAACATACCATGTCTCTATTTGTGTAATAATTACTCATAAGTGTATGAATAAAAAAACTATATAAATATGAACCTTCAACATAGAGATGATTCCCTAATGAAAATGGATGATCAAAAGTAAAAGAATACTTATAGATAGGCCACTTACCTCCTTATTTTGTTTTCTTAGTCAATGAATTCTGAAATAAAATGTACAAATTCCTGGCAATGGAGAATGTGCAAGTAATGCTTCCAAATTTAATTGAAGATATCAATATAGTTTAGATCCATATAAAAGTCCATCAACAACCCAACAATATCAAATATAAAATCAAGAAGTATCATGAAGAGATATAGAGTGAAGATGAAGAATCACATTCAGATAAGAATATTGGAAAATATTTAGAACCATTTTGGATTTAATGAGTAGAAGATGAAATGAAATGAGATCTTCATATCTAAAAGATAGAATAATCAGAACATATTAACTATTCCTAGGAATGTAATATGAATAAACAACCCATATAATGGAATTTAAATAAAGGATAGAGGAACTCAACTCCCTACTTCCAACCACAATGACCCACTTTTAAGAGGCACTCATTATTGAAGAAATTATTAAACTAGTGTCAACTGAGGGTGATTATCCTTTCTCAGAATCTTACTTTTCTGATTTCATTTAGTCTAATTTGAGTATCACTATTAACTAAATTATATATTTTGATTTGGTTAAAAATTTATCTAACATAGAGAAATATGAAGGAAATAGACACGAGATTAATGAAGAAAACATATATCCCCTGAATTATGATGAAGTTGAATTCGTGGATGCCCATCAAGAAATCGAAATAGGTATGCCTGAGGAAACTGAGATAATTGATGATCACATTGAAAGGAGAAATATTTTTTACATTCTTCATGTTTAAATTCTTTAAAATTTAAAAATTTATTCTATCCACACTTTTTATGTTACAATTCGTGCGACTCATATTAATCCAGCATTGGAATATGAAGATAAGGTTTCACAAGTAGAAAAGAAGAATGACGAGGATCTATACATCATAATACGCCTCCATTTAAGATATTTGTAAAAGTAAAGGTGAATGACCTAGTTTATTCTATACATGGAACTCTCCTCAAAATTTAAAATTATTTCCATGTTTAAAATAACAAAATAGGGTGGTTAAAATCTAAGAAAACCCTCCCACTAACAAACTACATATTATATCTAGTACAACCCATCTGAAGGTAGTAAAAAACTATGGACCACTTCGGGGATTAAAAAAATAATTATCACTTATTTTATTTTATTTACTTTCTTCATATGAAATAAAATATCAATTCATACAATAAAAATAATATAATAATAATTCCTACTTCCACAATTGTTTTAAAACATACATTGGAATGAACCTTGTAAATACATGTGTTTTTTATTTTGTTGGCCCATAATAGTGGAACACAGTAAAAGAGAAGAAAATTGTGGAGGCATCATGTTGAAAATCACATTATGAAAATACTATAGAAATAGTGAATTAAATGAGAATATAGAAAAAAATATCAGGAATTTGGAGAACCTTCTAATAAAAATTTAATTTAAATATTATAGTTAAAAACAAAAAAAATTTAAGAAGCCTTACAAATATGGGTATTAAAGTTCTCATAATAATCTTCCACAACCAGATTAGAGAAATAATCTTGTAAGACAAATGACTAGGTAGAAAGGACCTCCAAAAGTGACATTTTCAATAGAACATCGACAATATGATTATCTTCTCTATATACAAGAGTGACATCAAGAGAAATTGAATCCACAAGATAATGGAACTTAATCCAGGGTGTAATAATATTACATGGCACATTCCTGGATTGTGTGTTAAAATTTTTCATAGTAATATAGGAGTCTGATTCCAACCATTAAGGATATACACCATAATGAATAGAATACCGAATCACCTTTATCATATCCCACAACTTAGCTTCAATTATATAACTATTCATAATGAAGTGAAAGAAACAACATTTAACGATACCCATATTGGTGCGAAAGAATCCACCATAACCAGCTAGACCTAGTGCACCTGAAACCACCCCCATAAACATTATGCTTTAGCCACCTTGTGACTGGTGTTATCCATCAGATTAATTTTGGCACTGATGATTTCCACACTCTTCCATGTACACCGAGATATTTATGAAGAATAAGATCAAACATTTCATTGTTCATGGCCCTAGTTTGAATATGATAGGAAATTGTAATCCCATGATAAATGGCAGAAATACTAGCATAAAAAGACAGAACATGATTATTGGAAACTAGATAGTTCATAGTATTATATATGAATGAAAATAAATTGACCATGTTAGCCAACAAAAGTGCTTGTTCATGTCCGCTACATTATATATTGTAAATTGAATGTAGCAGCACATCAAGGATTTCAAAGTGAATTTTATAATAGAAAATACCTTTTATATTTCTCTAGAGTCTTCCTATGAAACAATAGTAGGTAAAAACATTTATCATGGAGTCCTCATCCTGAAGACCTAGTAAACAAGTAGAGTCAAGTGAAACCCATGCATGGTGAATCACAAGATGCATTGAGAGGCACTACATCCAGATTTTTTGGACTAAAAGTGTGTCAAATATAGATATATATGGATTTTTAAAATCCAAATACCTAGATAAAAAACCATTATATGTTCCATAATAATATCTATAATAAACTATAGTGTAAAATATACCATCTATAATAGGCATAATGATCAACATATCATTCTCAGAGTAGACCTATGAGGATACCTCCAAAACCATATTTTTGGGTAACAGTTCATGCATAGTTGAATTATCCTGCAAATCAGAAATAAGATAATTCCTCAGATAATTATGAACATTTGTAGCATGCATGATAAGACTAGAGATAGAGGGGGTTATCTAGAAGTTTATTTATTCATCCTAAAAAACAACCCATTTTGAGTAGCTTATAATCTCACAAAAGGCCTTTTTAATAGATGAACAAACTGAAGAAGGAACATACATTCCATAACCATTTTGTTTCATTTTAACAAAATTGGTAACAAAAAAATACAATGAGAAATTAGCAGTGGAAAAGAGCCTCTATGTGAAATTTTTAATCAAAGTTGCATTAAAAATACTAAGATCTTTAACTCCCACCCCTATATCAATTGTCTTGATACATTATTTCCAAGAAACTGTGACTAGATTCCTTTCATGGATCGAACCAGTCGAAATGATGTTCTGAATCATACCTTTCAACTCATTAACTATTGATCTAGGCCAATTATACATAGAGAAAAAATAAACAATCATTGACATGATAAGAGAGTTGAACAAAAAAATATGACCTGCATTAGACATTTACCTCCCCTTCCAAGTTTCTCGTTGATTGACAATTTTCATGGAAATATTATCCATGTATAATTTCTTCACCCGATCCAAAAAAGGGGAAAACCAAGGTATATGAAGGGAAATGATCATATCATAACACCAATGCTTCATGACAATATAATTTTTTTAGAAATGAGTACTCCTTCCACAAACATAATAGAGGATTTTTTCTAGGTAATTGACTAACCTACAAAATATTCGTAATGTAAAAAATTGTATTCATGTAAAATATAGAAACTACATTATTCTTTCCAAAGAGAAAAATATCATCAACGTATAACAAATGTGTGGGTGGAAATAAATCCATCCCAACATTAATCCACTGATAAATCCAAATATTAATAACATCATTAATACATAAGCTGAGATAATCCTTTGATATAGGAAAAAGAATCCAAGATAAATGATCACCCTATTTGAATCTTACTGAGCACTGGAAGAAACCCCATGGGGACACATTAACCAGGATAGATAGTGTGACACTTTTTAAAATATAATATACCAAACCAATGAATCTCTTAGAAAAGACATTCCTTATGAGGACGGTAAAAATAAAACCCCGTTTTTTTTAATCAAAATTTTTAAAGATATCAATTTTAAAATCCATATTTCCATCCTTACCCTTACTATTCATGAAATTCACACATGAGAAAGCAGTTTAGGGAAAATTATAGATTTTTATCCTAGGGAAAAAACCAAACTGATTTGAAGGAATAAAACCCATAGCAATCTCTCTCATCATGTGTCTCATTATTTTTAGAAAGACCTATGGTATAGAGTTTACTATAACAACAAGATGAAAATACTTAATATCATGATCATTTTCTTAATTTGGAATGAAGGGAATGAAATTAGAGTTCCCATCAAAAGGAATGGAGGATTGGATAAAGAAGTCCCTTACTAAATTTATAACCTTAGAGTGAATGGTATCGTAATAGAACATAATGAATTTATTGGTAAAGCTGCCAAGATGAGAAAAACTATAATAATTTAAAGAGAAGAGAGCTTCATGAATCTACTTCCTAATGGGTATATCCACAAGCCTTTTATTTTGGACCTAAAAAATTCAAGTCTCAATAAAATTTATTATTTTATCAGTTGTATCTTCTACATTATCTGAGTAAATATCCTCAAATTATGAATTCATGGCATTCCAAATTTCATTATCAGAACCATATAAATTCTCATTAATCTGAGAGTCGTAAGACATATTCTTACCTTTTTATACCTATTCATGAAATCAAATAATCGTGAGTTGTCGCCCCCCCTTCAACCATCTTAAATTGTGTTGATAACGAGAAAGGTTCTCCTTGAGATTCAAAAACTATCATGTTTAGAGAAGGATCATATCTCATCATGAAAGGGAACATCTTGACGCATGTTATTTTGCAGGAAAGAAACAAAAAATATTCATGCTCTTTATTTTCACTTTAACGATTATGAAAGAATGCCTTGCTCCACTCATTTAGCATGGCCTTCACTTTATTTATCTTGTTGGATAATATCTATAGGGGGATTCCCAAAAATACATCCTTCCAAAAATCCAAAACAATTTTCCTACAACCTATCACAACTAGAAAAACATTATTGAATTTAATGGGAAATGGGTTTGACCTTGTTTTATTGGAAAAAACATCAATCAAAAAATTTATTGGGATCATAATGATATTTTCGAAGAGTGAGGCCAGATAATTCTAATGCATCATTCCTTTCATCATTTTTCAGAATCTATCTGTACAATTTACATTCCTTAAATCTATTCATAATATAACTTCTCCATGCATAATCCACTCCATATATGGGGAAATTAACTAGGAAACTTTTATAAATACAGGATAAGAACTAATTGGACAAGACTATACAAAATTCGTCACTTGTTTTTTTATCTGTCCATAAAACACTGTTAAAATCACCATGTAGGATCCATCTGTTACACGTATCCTCTGAGAGGGATATCAAATTTCTCTAAATGTCTCTTCTTGTTGTCTATAAATTTAATGTACATATATGTGTCCTAGTAAGAATAGTTCTATTTAAATTGCAAGAAATAGTAACATATTGATGGTCAATGAAAAAAGAATTAAGGATGACACTATCATGATTGCAAACCCACAATAATTCTATATCAGAATAAGATAGATTACTGGAAATGAGTGAGTATCCTAAGGAGCGCCACATTAATGCCTTCTAGTTTTGAAACATCATAATTGGTTGAGTAAGCCCAATTATTAATGGCTTGTTGGTCATGATAATGTTTCTAAGGACTATGACTGTCAGATAATTCCCAATCCAAGGATGGTTCCAAAGAAATACCTTCATTCCTTAGAATATTTGAACCCAGTACTAGTCCCACCATGAATTAGTGTCCTACCTTTCCCTAGAGTAGCTGAATCCAAAACAATAACATCTTTCCCTACAATAATATCAATAGAAGGAGCAGAACTCATTTGTCCAGGTGGGGATGGAAAGTTATCACCATAAAGAGAATATTAATTCGAGAGAGTATGAAACGTATTGGTCGATGGAACTAGGATGTTAAAACTTTTAGGTAACTTTCTCCTTTCCACTTTAGATACTATAACCTGTGAAAAAGGACTTGTTTGTTGAGAATCAACAGAGCCTTGCCCATCACTGTCTAGGATTTCTGTTGAGGAAATAGAGAGGCCTTCAGTTAGAAAATTTTATAATGGATGATACTTCTGGGGTATATAACATTCCTCAAAATCAGAGGATTCATGATTCAAAGCACATTCCTAGAAACAATTTTATTTAGGTTGTAGTTCAGAGAAATGACATGTGACCTGATATGGTAATGGGACACTGACCTATTAAAATTGAGGAAAATGGACTATATTCATATCCATTTATGGTTTAGTGATCTGATCAGTGAGCAGCACAACTCGAGCCTGAACCTACTAAGAAGTGACATGAACACCAATAATAGTAGAACCTACAACTGGTCTTGTAGCATCATCAAAAGCATTCCCAACAGAGATCTATTTAACAACATCCAAATAATATATAGGCTGATCATTTCCCAAATCAGCCATGGATAAAACATTATGAGGAAGAGTTTTCCTATCCTTGGAAGGACCAGATTCAGTGGATTTCTCAGTAGAGGTTGGGACAAATCCATTATCCTTTATTCTCTTATAACTACAGTCATCATGGCCCTTATCCTTACAAAAATTACATAGCTTGTTCCTATTATAATTAGAAACCATATTCCTAATGAAATGACAATTAACAAATATTTTAGGCTTCCAATCATTAAATATTTCATGATTGGTTATTTCATCCTTGGTGGTTAAGACATCTTCTTCAATAAGATTTGAGGACCTATCTACCTAAATAAAAATCATTGCATATTAACCAAAAGTTGGATTATCTGTTGGCCAGTCTAATCATATTGGTTTTCCTACTAAGGTTGAAAAGTCCAAAAGAATTTGGGGATTCCAATAATGAAAATTAAATTTATATACTATGATCCAAACTTGGGAATGAGTGTCCTTGAAATTATTGGGGTCAAACTTTCGATCCCATTCAGGGGTCCGAAGGATATCAGGCTTCAAAAAATTGATCTGAAACTGCAAGCATGTATCATACATTAATCATAAAGAAAAGAAATATGATAGATAAAAAAACCATTTCCATCATATTCCATGCATGAAATCCCTAGATCATAGAAATTCAATGGATCAGCTCATTGAATTTCCAAGGCATCATCCCTTTCAGAATTAGAACACAGAGAATAATTGAAAACGTACAATGATTTACTCATTCCTCCACTGCATTTTGGTTTTTCGAGATATGGAAAATTATTCCCTTATTTATAATTCTTCTCAACGGAGGATAATTTCAATCCAAGAATGAAAAGGTGCTCGCATCCTTGACAACACCAATAAAGATATTTTTGAGTCAATAACCATACCAATGACAGGATATGATCCTTTCACTTTGTTCTTCACACATAGATAAAAAAAAATCTTTGTGCACAATAAGATCATTATCAGTCAAATCATTCAAAATATTCTTCCCTCGATCATCAATTTATTTTTTTACCAAACTAGGTTTATCACCCGTCTCCCTACTTTTCTCTACAATTATTAATTCAATGTGAGAAAATACGTGCAAAATGGACTCATCTCCTGAGGTAATGCTAAATAGACATTGTACAACCAAAAACTACACATTTAAATGTAATGTATCGTTTCATGGGAAGTATGAGATCTAATTTTTCAGAATTTATAACCTCATAATTTTATATTTTTATAAGATCATTATTGAAAATACATTCCCCACATTAAACTATTTCAATCTAGTTTCTTTCTAGGATACATGAGTTGATTAGGATAATCATTATTCCATGTTTTAATTTTCACTACTAACATGATTAGACGAGTGAAATGGTACATTATTTAGTATGGTTGAACATGTTGGGATGAATTTGAAAAATCATTATTTTTGGATATGAGTTGATATTGTAAATAAAATTATTATAATATTTGGAGTGTTTTGAATTTAAGAAATTTATATAGACTATTCTAATTTTTTAATTAACAAGATTTATTTTACAAAACCATATGTTCTCACCCCATAGATGAATTTGAAACCTATATTTTCTATACAATTCTATAGCATTTTTTTAGAGACTAAAGCATTATGTCTTCAAGAGCATTTTTGATAGATTATTGATCCTATGACTAAAAAAATCAATTTTAATATGATTGAGAAATTTTATTATTGATCCCTTTATCTTTGGAACAACCTCGATATCTATCATATTTTTTTTTCTATAGTAGACATGAATGGAATTATTAGGGAATGAGCTATGTTATAATCTTACTATATCCATTCACACCCTACTCATGGTATATTACATGATATTTATTTGAGTAAGTGTGGGGTATATTTTATCAAAGAAGTTGGGAATATATTATATTTTGATGGGGAATTTTCATGAGATTTTAAAAAATTCTGTATTTTTATTTTACTTTATTATTGAATTCCCATGTTTAAAAAACATAGATAAAAAATAATTAATAAAATGAGAAAAATGACTTTGATAAAAAATAAACATTTCTAAATAGCCTATCCTAGGATTATATGTCGTTAGGTGGCTGATGTGATATTTATCTTAATAACTCCTTTGAAAAATAAAAAATGGAGGAAAATAAATAAAATGAATATAAAAGGAAATATAGGGTGATTCATTAATTATTATAATTTTTATCATGTACCCACTATGAGTTTTGGGGATCAGATTAAGATATTTAATATAATATTTCATTATAATTATATTTTTATATCATTATTTATGTCAAAGAGTAAAACCTCATTTTGGGATTTATTTTTAATCACCATTTCTTACATACCCTAATCCTCAAAGACATATGAACCTTAATGAAAATCTTTCATAATTAATTTTTATTTCATTATGTATATAGAGGCGATGTTAGATTCCATGAAATTATTTGGTAAATGATAAGTAATTGAGGTATGAGAACAATTCTATTCGAATTTTTTACCTGGAAGGATGTGTAAAAATATTTTAATAGGATGTAAATTTCAAGTGTCATTAACATCAATGTCGAATTAATAATTAAAATTTAATGGAATTAGATGCACATATATTTTAAGATTGGAAAAGTAAAATATATTATTGTCCTTATTTATTTTAAGAAATATGGGTTGGAGGAATTATTTTGTCTAAAAGATTAATTTTTATTTTCCATTATTAAAAATTTCATCCAGTTGACGTTGAAATTTATATTTTTCTAGAATAATATTCCCATGAAATATTTTTTACATTACATGCTTAAGGAAACCAAATTATATCTTTAGAGAATTCACATATTCATATTTTTCATTAATATTTTATTATAAATCAGAATATTATTATAGATTAAATGAATAAACATTCTAGTATTTAATTTTTTTTATTTTGTGGTATGATACAAAATTTGATGAATAATGGTAAAAAGGGACAAATTTTTTTTGTTGTAAATTATTTATGCCACATCACAAAGGGGTGTGGTCTGACACTATACTATTTAAGGTAGGTTGATGCTAACATTGATTCAAGTGAATGTCAAGGACAAGTTATGAAGCTCAAAAATGAATAATAGGTCCAAAACTGAGTGACATTAGCTAGGCATACACTTTACACATCTTGTAAGTCACTTAATTGATGTCTAACATGAACAAATACAATACATGAGATATGTAGTGAGAAGGTTAATGACCCCACACATCAAGCATGGTGTACACCACTTATATGATGTGAAACTCTTGGACATAGACCAAAAAATGGACTTATTTGACATAATTAAGGGTGAAGAAAATTTTATGAACCTAGGACCCAAAAAGATGAATTTTGAACCACTTTCAATGACATTGATGGCACTCTGGGTGGATTGGGGATTATCAATAAAATACTAATAAAAAGGAGAATGAATTAGTTCTTGATAATTTTCCACTGTTCTATGTTGTAGGGATGCTACTGCTTTAAAAAAAATACATTTCTTTTGTTTTTATTCCTTTTTCCATGTAACATAATAATTTATATTTTAATTTAATCATTTTACATATAAAAAATAAAATTATGAATATATATGTTATCATATATAATAATATTTAAATTATTTCAATCTATTGATTTATAATAACAAAAAATTATATTATAAATTACAAAAAATTATATTGAATTTAGAAAATTTTATAGAATTATAAAATCATTAGGAATCATAGAAATTTATTATAACTATCTTTTTATTATTATGTAAAGTCTATAATTTTTTTTGTATTTTTATTTTAATAATATCTAATTTAGAAAACATGTTAAACATTTTATAACATGAAAGAATAAAATTAATGACATAATATTTGAATATATTTTTTATCTATTAAAAATTTTTTGATTGACAAATTTCTTCTAAAAATTATGTATAACACCTGAGTTCTATGAGGAATTGGAAAAAATATATTTTCTTACTTATGTATAGTCCAGAGGCTAACCCACGGTATTCTCTAAATGTAGAGTGCACAAAAACTAATGTTTTCACATTTTTGTTAATTTTAGGAAATGTTGATTTTAATTTTTGGTTGTGAAATTGAATGTATAAAATAGTTTAAATTTATTGATTTGAAAATAATTGAGAGACACAATTATTAGATATGGTTGGGCTATAGTTATTGTAGTAACATCATGGTTTCCAGATTTTACCCCAGTTTCTTCTACATACTAGTAACATAGGGATTCATCTAATAATTCTTCTCACCCCATTATCCAAATTTCTAGGATGAGAATAATCCTATATGAGAAAATAGGTTTGTTTACCATCCTTTCAATTTTCGTATTGTTTCACCATTTTCTCTTGATTGATTTGGTCAATCCCTAAACATGACATTCTATTCCTTAATAAACCAATATTCAGACATACAATTTTACACATGTGATGATGACATCAAGCACCCACCACCAAAAATAATATGTTCCCCCATTTACTGAAAAAATTGTTTGGAGGTAGAATTTAATTATTAAAAAAGTAAATTAAAATAATAAGATTCAAAACATAAATAAACCACATTTTTAATTTAAAACTGAAATTATAATTGAAAAAAGATGCAGAAAGAAGAAAGGATCGTTATTTACTTGAAGCATATAAACTCAAGAAAGGAACATAGGTTGAATCTATCACATGCATGGTCAATAAAATAATCTACCCCTATATGGATGGGGAAGTACAGATGATTTAAGGTATTGGAGACATTGATGGAATGAATGAAAATAAATGTAGAGAAAATATATGAAAGATGTAGCACATGGAAACAGTCAACCATTGTTCAGAGATTCCATCATCAATTAATCCTTCTTAAATTCAACCTTTCCTATTATTTATAGGCTTTAATCTGTACTCAAGCCATAATAATTGGATATTAAATGGGAAAAATGTAAAAAAAATCATCGTTGGTAATTAAAAGTTTCCTCTGTCAATATTTTCCATCAAATCTCACACTTTTTGTTCATTTTATATGATTTATATATCGAGTAATTAATATTCATGACATGTATGGAGTGGGATTGTGAATCACCTCACATCACGTTTCACAGCTTATATTTATTCATGTTACAGGTTGTTTATGTGACATACAAGATGTATAATGTTGATTTTTTGCTCTTTTTTCCTTACATCAGACCATTTAATCAGTTTAGAGCATCATATTTGTTCCTTCACTTTTCCATTCCTCATAGACCTAATATACATATTCAAGTAATTATATTGTAGCTTCAAAAATATTATTTCAAAGTATGTCACTTTGATTCATGGTGCGAAGTGTCTTCTTCTTTCATAATTAATTTCATTTTGATTAATTTTCATCAAACTATATATCCCGTCACAAAAAATAAAAATAAATAAATTTCACAAATTAAATTAATTAATATATACTAATAGGCTATATTATATCCAATAATACATTCATAAAATGGTTATATCATATGAATTTATTACAATATATAAAATTTTTCATTTTGAGCTGGAATTTAAAAAAATATAATTTCTATATGATTTTCATTACTACGTATTTTTATAGCCTAATAAATTATTATTTTCTATGGGTCTATGGGAACTTAAAATATTAATCACAGACTCCCTATTACTATTAAACATTTATAGTCCCTTAATGTAATAATCATTATTATCCTTAAGAATGTTATTTTATTTTTATGTATATATCATACTCGAACTCTAAAAAATAAAACCATATTTTTTCTTCATATATAGTAAATGAGGATTAATAAAAAATTATAAATAAATTTTCAACTATTTTATGGATTTTTAAACCATTGAAAAAATAAAATTTTCTAATTTATCATTATACATGATTGAATAATCATTGATATAACAATGAGACAAATTTGAAGCATAAGGTTCCTTGTTGGTTGAAGCCATAAAATGTTGGTTCTTATTCCCAATTGTCTCCCCAATAACAATGTAATATAAATAATGTGAGTAATAATTAGTGTAAATACATGTGGCATGATTCAAATAATTCTATGTATATTCCTATATATAATATTTATTCTTTTACATTATCTTGAGATGGTAATATTTTACATGACCTTTTCTTTTGTACTTGTAGATACCAAACGATAGCAGCCACCCGAACCGTGGTTTTGGGACGAGTTCCACTGGCCTTATTCATGCCTTCTCGTATTCCAAAGGATGCTGACTAGTAGCGAAAGTGTGAAAGGAGGGATTGTGCAGATACAATACACTTTGATGATGTTGTTATAATAGTCTGAGTATATATAATATATAACAGAATAAAAGGCTAAACATACTCAACCCAGAAACCTGCAAATGCTGGAAGAATGAGTAATAGAAACCAATAGAGAAATCATAAATATAAATGAATAGCAAAAAAGGAAAATATCATCATACAAAAAAGACTAGTAAAATCAATAGAGGTCATACAATACAATATTTTGAAGGGGTTTCCAAAGGATGATCACAGTACGTATATATATAATATAATAAAACTGAACCAAAAGGGAAAAAATTAGACCTCTAGCTGATATAAGAACCAATGATATTTTTCCTTCCATCAATTCCAAATCAACCACTTCCATCTAAATCTAGAGGTTGGAACTCTACCTAAACACAATGGAATAATGAATACATGCCTCCCCAAGGGCCCATGTAGGGTGTGAGAATGAGTCTCACTATGGTACTACACACGTGTGCATACCATATATTTATGACTAAGCTGGTGTATATAGTGAATAAATAAGTAGCACGACATGAATAAAATAAACACAAGCTTCCCTGGTGCTCAATAGCCAACAAGAAGCTATCACCTACCATGATCAATGTTGGAAATCCATAGAGGAGAGGTCCCTTATCCAAAGTCCAAGAAAACCCATGATATAGAAAATATTAGGAGAACCCTCAGGATTCATTTCTAATGTTACCCGGAACTATGTTCCTCATGACACCTCGTGTCTATGTCATGTCACCAGAATCCTTAGGGAACACCCAAACAATAAGAATATGGTCTATCATACCCGTGATTAAGAGAAACCATCTTCTTGATGCTCAACGTCTAGAGGAATAGGAATATCTACCATCATGGTAATATCTATATCGACTAAAATCAAGATGTATTGAGGAATGGATATTTACACCCTCTAAAAATATGTTTTTCCCCAATAAACTAAAATATGATAGGCCTCAACTCCCAACCGATAACCTCAACACTTTCATCTGATGGCTCCACTACAACCATGTGGCTTTCTATGGTAGGGACCCACATCATTTATGTAATTAATTACTATTTAGGGCCTTTACCCATACGAGTGGTCAAAACAACCTCATCCCTAAGTCAACCTATGTTCACAAAACTCTAAAATGTTATTTTCCAACACAGATGAGCATAACTGAAAAATTATTACCTACCACACACCAAATATTTTACCTCATTCCCCTGTGACCATGTTACTCAACATGATGCTGATGCCATACCAAAATCCTGGGCCATGCCCCCTACATGACGACCTTGTCAGCTTAATTTTATGACCATGTCAGCCAACCTAAAATTAACATGACCCATAGTACATATATGTGTATGTATATTAGTCCACAAACATCATCACATACACATCGCCCCAAACAGATATCCAATTCTATCTATATCCTCTAGCCATGCCCACCACGTTACATTGGAACCTAGTAATCCGTCATAATAAATTCAATATTACAACACACCTCAATTTAATAAAAACAAATATAAAAAATGAAAATTGAATGAAATAATTCAATTAAACATTAAAAATAAAACCTAGACTAACATCTCATGGTTTTTTTCCTCTCACATGGATCAAACCATTTGTAGACTCATGCAATCATTCCCATCATAATCTCACAAGGTTCAATTTAATCAATTATATGAAACCCTTAATTTAAAAAGGTCTCACCCAGTCAACAAAATGGTAACCTAAATCCCCCCAATAAATTGGTAAAATTTTAAATAAATGTTTTCACCACGTACCTTGTATTATACAATTTGGATGAAGTAGATATTTCAGACGAATTCCCAAAAAATAAAAAAAACATGGATTTAACAGTTTACCGGGCTAGAGTAAAGAGAAAATAAAGAAAGTGGATGAAAATCCTCATTGATACATATCTAATTATAGAAACTAATCGAATAATGGAGCACAGATGAAGGATATGGATAACATACAAGATAAGAGGAAATGGGATAAATAGCATAGTTGTTCATCACCAAAAGAGGAGACGAGGGTATAAATTTAGGTCTATAGAGGGAATGCCAATTTAAAAATTTCACAAATTTATTGAGTGTCATGGTTTGATAACATGGTCTTCTATAACATGCATCAACCATGTGACTCCTACTTCATAGGTGAGAATACATTCATGGTTATCTGGAATAGTTTTTTCTTTACCATGCACAAACCACGTGTGCTACAATTCATGTTTAATACAAAAATGGCACTAACCATGTCACTTGCACACAATTTTATAAAAGATAAAGTGGTACTCACAAGGTTGTGTTCCACATCTCTCATGTTTTTCCAAACCTTTCTCAGTGAAAAATGAGGGTGCATTGCTTTCACTAGGAGGCCATATGGTTAAGTCTAACTGTTCTCCTCAACCGCACTTCTAAAAAACTGGGAATTTAAGCCTCCAATAAATACAAAAATCATCTAAATAATATTCACATTTCAAGAATTAAACCATGGCTAAAAAAATATTTTGTGTTAAGGAAAATCTCATAATTAGGATTAAATAATTGAAAAAGAAGTTACAATACCAAAAAACTCAAAAAATTAAAAACATGAATGGATTTCAAACTTCTCCAAAAACTCTAGATGATACCATAGTCATAAAATTTCACTTCACTAGACAATTAAAATTTTCATATATTATCCCTTCTTATAATAATTTCCATCAATTTTAATGAATTATTTAAAGTCCCCTTCCTTCAACATAGCTTTTTAATATTTTTTAAAACTGTTATCATTCCTCATAATTTTCTTCTTAATATCCCAATATATTAAAATCTATCTCCAAAACATTTGTTCTTTTAATAAATATTTTGAATAGAATATTTATCTTGTCAGTTTAATAAAAAAATATTTTTATTATTTTTCATCTCCAAAAATTATAATCATTCAAACTAGATCCTATTGTATCAACATATAAATATTACATTATTCTAAAATTAAAATATATATGCTTCTCCATATATTTATAAAACACTTCAACAGTCACAAAATCAGATTCTTTTATGTCATGGTTTATCGATGAAAAATCATTGTACAGATAATCTCAAATAAACTTAAACATGTTCAAATAATATATACATCATCATTTATTTGGAAATAATTATACTAAGTTTTAAATATATTTAAATTAATTTTATTGAAATTTATTTTTTCCATACAGGAAACAATAAAATTTTCATATTTTACATAAGTAGTATAACATATATAATTATAATTATATTTTTATAATCCTAATGAATATATAAAAGAATTATTATTATTATTGTTATTATTATCATTATCATCATAATTATCATCATAAATTACACATTTTGAATCTTTTTATTCTTTTAGGTAAACTTATAAAGTCTATTTTTTTATTTAATGAAAAATTAGTTATTAGATCCAATAATTATTTAGTGAATTATTTTTTATTTTACTCAATGTGTAGTTTCTTCCATTCAAATAATTGGTTCTTCTAACTACATGACCTCATTTACATGAGGATTCTAATTTACAAAAAAAATATATCAATAAATTATTTTATTTGATTAAGGACTAACATGAAGATATTAAAAATATCATAAATCTGCTCGTGGAAAATATTATCTTAACATATTTTTAGGATGATAGTGGGGATTGAATTTTGTTTTATAATTTTAATTTCAAATGGAATATAAAACCATATGAACCTTTTATATTATCAGATTAAAAATAAATTAACCTATAAATTTTTTATAGGAGTAGTTATTGAGTTTCATAAATACTTTTTAATCCTAGAAATAAATTCAATAAAATATTGGTTAATATATATTATCATTTGAAATAAATTTATTCAAGCTAATAAAATGAAAACATGATGTAAAACAAATAAATGTATATCTATAATTTTGTAAAAAATAATAATGAAATTATATGTGATTAAATAAATGTTTCATTAAATATTGAGATGAAGTAATGTGGTATTAATGAAAATAAAATGGTAACAAATACGTCACAAAAAAATATAAAACAATGTAATCATAATTAAATTTATGATATAATTTTACATCGAAGGTAAAACCAAATATAGTATACACGTTTATTCTTGAGAATATATAATATTCAATATCATTTTACTTTGTTATGTAATCATGGAGGTCCTTTAATTGCTTTTATTCATGCCATATCACTACTATAACACATACCAATTTAGTAATAAAGACAAGTGTAACCCCCGAAATCATGCCTCTAATTGAAAAAAGTTATTAATTACCAGTAATGGTATAAACACAAATA
This sequence comes from Viscum album, assembly GCA_963277665.1. Taxonomy (NCBI): domain Eukaryota; kingdom Viridiplantae; phylum Streptophyta; class Magnoliopsida; order Santalales; family Viscaceae; genus Viscum; species Viscum album. Next base: position 68,437,564 of record OY728156.1, on the reverse strand, counting down.
TAGAGGTATAACCCTCATGAATTCCTAGGAATATAAAAAATAAACCAATGATAAACTACATATAATATATATACAACACCATAATGTGAGTAATGTTATACATTAAAAAATGTCTATAAATGAATTCTGAAAATAAAGATATCTTATGATAACAACTCAATGAAAAATAATCAGCTTCAGGAAACAAGATTATAGTCTCAATCATAATAACTAAATCACTAATGAAAATATAAAACCAAATAGAGAATGTAGGAGTTATCATATAGTTATTATTTAGTTGATCTTCTAAGAAACCACTTACTGAAATGTCCGGGAAGTATACTAATACCTAAGTGAATAATAAAAAAAACTCCTTACATATATAAATCCATTTATTAACCATCCTCAGCAATCCTCACACATAAAAAAACATAATTATTGTAATATAATATCAAAAAAATACATTTTAAGGTGCCCCATATCCACTTTTCTACTAACTACTCTCCCTCACAACCCAACTGTATACGTAATAATGCTCCCATCCCTCCCATATATACACAACCATGTAAGAAAGTAATCATATCACTACCACATCCACATATAAACTATTCCACATCAAAATATATCTGAAACACTACACTATAAAAATATCACACCATATTAGGGGACATATTTATAAGGCACATCAAACTTTTTCCCTCATTCTCCAATGAATTACTCTACCATGCAACCACATCATAACTAAAACACCTCATACTATCATAACCTACATATCATATCCTCGAGCTATTATATCCAATAATACATATGTAAGATCTATATGGGAATGAAGAAATTTCATCGATCTGTATCACCTCTATTCTATATTTTGGGAAAAAACTCGAAAAAACCATATATTGGAATTGGTCATGTTATCTAACATTGGTTATGGTGAATAATAATTGGAATGAACTGAAGTGAATATAAAAATATTTCATAATCCTATGATAAGTGTTAATTGCAAAATAGAATAACTATAAAACCACAAGTCCCATATTAATTTTCATAGAACATGTACCACTTCCATTTCTATATAAAGCACAAAAAAACAAGATCACCACCACATAACAGACAAATAACAATGACACAACATCCCATTAGAATTTTATCAATAATTCCTTATTTTATAATTTTGTGTCACATTAGATTCGTTAATATAATTTTAATTCTAACCATTATAAATTATAAAATCAAATATACTTTAATGATTTTACATCAATTTATAATTCATTTACTAAATACATATCCTATTAATGGATTAAAATTTATAGCCAATTATCTATCTAGTATATATTAATTACATTCCACTTAATTATTTAATTTTATAATTTCATGCTTCAATTAGTCATCCCTTTTTCATCTAGTTATTTCGTTTATTCAATTATTCAAGAATAATTTCATGTCCCATGAAAACTACATCATAGTATACATAAACCTATCTACTTTACAACATCAATAACTAAACTACCAAATTCCAACAAATCAAACATAAAATTCACTACCATCACTAAACCATCTACTATATTCTAAGTGAAACACATAAATAGAACATAATAAAAAAATATTATACCACCCCTTTCTAAAAATATATAATAGTTATACACTCAATTTAAAGATAATAATAGTAATCACAAAAAACATCAATAAAATATATTTATTCCCCCTTTAATTATTATTTATAAATTAATTTATAAATAATATCATACATTAAATCTATATTCAACAGACACATTCTAAATTGTAATGAACCGAATTGTTATAAATAAAATTTCCCTTTTTTGATTTACATAAATATATCATCATGAATTACGGTTGTTAAAAAAATAAAAGACAACTATTGTGTTGTTATATCCAATTGTATATAAAATAATATTAAGAATCAGTACCATTAATAATGTATACATTGAACAGTGATCACATGATTTGTATAAATATATGGTTTTAATAATTCCTATTGACATAGTTAAATTACGTGATGGCCCCAAATAGTTTGATTGTTTTCTTTGAATCCCATTTATTGGAGTTTATGAGGGAGATATCATTTTTGGGATTTTACATTCACCAAATCCAATCTGACATCTAAAAACTTGTGTATTCTTGAATCCATTAACTTATGAAGTTCAATCTCATCGATATCACGATCCAAACCATGTTCGTTGAACTACCACATGAAATTCCCACCATCACACACAATACTCTTAGGGAATTTTCTAGTGTATTAATGGGAAATGTATCAAGTCCATACCAATATGAATATTTAAATGAATTTATTTTCATCCCATTATTTTTACTTTGAAAATGATTTTTATTTTGATACAATAAAGAAATTTTTTTATTTATTTGGTTAATATTCAAATTCAATTAATGATTTTATGAATTAATGGATTTTTTAAATAAATAAAAATTTAATAAAATAATATTAATTTTTTTTCGTATATCAATGGTCATATATTTTTTATCATGTAAAATTTAATTTTTAAAAAGGTTTGAAAACTGTTATTGTAAAAAACTAGTCATATTCAATAAATGTCGATTATTAATTTAAAATTAAAAATTAAAATATTATAAAAACTATTTTTTAAGATGAATAATTGTTTCTGGAATAAAAATATCTAAATTAACTAATAGTGAGTTTTTTATAATTTTCATAGATAATCAAATTTTTGGGTAAAAATTAAATACCATATAGATATACATGTTGTATTATTACATCATAATGACCCAAAGTTGAGTAATAAATAATATAAAGTGTATCCATTAAAAAATATAAGTTTTAAATTTAAAATAATTATATTATATTTTTTATTTGATTTATTTTTTAAATCCATTATGAATCCTCCAAAACATATAATATATTTTAATGGTTTTAAATAAGCACTTTAAGACTGTGACTCACCGCCACATAATGAAGTGATTTATTTTATTATGTTCGACCCTTTGTCATATAAAATAATGGGAACCAATCCAATTTTTTAGAAACTATGGGAAAATACCATAGGATGGTTTTTGGTATTAGATATTTTATTATGTAGAGTCCAAACCATAAATAATAAAGGAATTACCCTCTATTCCAATATTAAACCACCCAATATTTAACTTCACTTCAATAAAACACCTTATATCATATCCATAATATTCCCTCCACTATATAGATTCCTACCAAGGTGCTCCAAGCTCCCATGAATCCCCCCTGAAGCTTTTTCTCTCACACCCACATGTGAGGGATCTTTCCCTCTTTTTTTAATGAATCACTTTTTTCATGTTGTGCTTCTTAATTTCCATTTTATCATTTCATGATATGTTATTACATATACCACATACATTCATTTTTTTTTCTAAATTATCATAGACCCCATTACATCTTATTAGAACTCCCATGATCCTTTATGTACACTCGTTACCATGCTGAAATTTCATAAGCGATTTCTCTCTTCTCATTTCCATTCAAGAAATTATTGTATGCTATGTCTATGAAATTAAAATTTATTATGTTGTAATATGTTATTATATATTTAACTTACATTCCATTTAATGTATAAATTATGATATCGTTCTTTCCTCCTACTAATCCTCCCATGATCTTTTGTGTACATCTGTAACCATGCCGAAATATTGTTAGGATTCTTTTCCCTATTCGTGGTTGCTCATTAATTTATACCTTTTATCTTCACATTTATAATATTGGGATATTATTTTTAATGTCCCTATTATAGATCAATTTATGTTTATGTGATGAGATACCCATTTCCCTATCATTAAACAATTTTTACAAATCATAATGTGACACCATTATTCTGCCGAAAGGTCACCATGATCGTCCATGCTAAAACAATTATATAGTGAATACCATACACATTTCCTATCAAGGGTGTTCGCATTTATTCACATATTATTTATTATTAGGGACTTATATACACTTTATCCATAACCCTTATTCATGTAATAAATTATGATGATGAATTAATCCATGTTTTATAATCGACGTGGAACACTTAAGCATGAGAATGACATGAATATGATTGGTGAGCTCAAATAACGATCTAGTGAATTGGGTAATGTTTTGTATCATGATATGTCACATTGGGACCTGGAGTAAAACTAATTAACATATGGTACATTTTCCACCATGAATTTTTGGTGGGCTATGTTTGATATATGTTTATGATTATGTGTTTTATGTTGGCCCCACATTTCCCATGTTATGATTATCGTGATTCATCACGTCCCATTTCACATTTCTATGATTCATACTCATTTTATGGCCCATTTATATTCGCGTTGTATATAATTTATCAACTTATTCTGTGTTAATTTAATTACTCAGCTTTATAGACAACCCCTTTATTATGCTTTTCAGATAGTTATCCTATTATGTTTTAAAAAGCAATTGAATTTTAGAAAAAATGTTAAAAATGTTTTCAATAATGTTTTTTTATATGATGTTCTTTATCTTATGATATTTTCAAAATTCCCAATGACACTATAAATATTGATATTTTGGGTCATATTTCATGTAAGATAATTTAATAAATATTGTATTAATTTGAATTATGGAGGAGGGTTGTTATAGTTGGTATTAGAGAAAATGATTAGTTATTTTTTGGATTTGGATTAGAAAACTCAAGTGAAAGAATTTGGGATAAGACCATGTATAATAAAATATCCCTATTTTTTGGTTATTATAGAGTAATTTTTTAGAAAGAAAATAAATCTTTTTCTTGGATACTGTATGTAGACGTGGTTCTAGCATAGATTTACCTAGGATTAATAACTCTGAAAAGGTGTTTCAGTCCCAGCATGGTGTACCCTAGTACATGAAAATGTCCCTTACTATACACTTGGTTTGAAACTCTTCGGGGATATTATTTGATAAATTCATAATCTCATTATGATCAATTATTAATGGAAGACCAAATTCCTAAAAGAATATATTTTAGGAAATAGATCATGTATAACATATATTCAATCATATAAATTCATAATATAAGTAAATAAATTGAATTTATATATTACCTTGTTAATTTCATTGGATTACACTTTATGTCTTTAATAGATTTATAATAATCATCCCTAATTATTCTTATATTCTAGACAATGGAAAACAATAGGAGGAATCTGAAAAATAATAAATGCGACGATAAATGTGATTCATTCCCCAATGATATTACTAACCCGATAAGATCATTAATCACAAACTTTATGAAGATAATCTCTTATATGACTCATGTTTTGAATAGATACCTAGATCAAGAGGATCTCCCAAACCCACCAAAATGTGGACAAGTAGCAATAAAGATATTCATGTGATAATGACCTCCAAAATTAAATAGATCATCCGATCTCTTAATCGTGGAACAATGGCTAAACTCCACTAAGAAAATATTTTACAACATTAAATGATCCTAGTAAGAGAATGTTTAATTGAATATTTATCATATGGAGGGATAATATGATATGTATTGGTCCTTGATCAATAATTCGATGCTTTAAGAAGATATCAAAGCGATGTAGTGGAATGAATTTCAAAAAACATTCGATAAATTTTTTCCTCACACTCTCAAACATAAAATAGAAAATAATTTCATTTTCCATGAGTAAAAAAGTTGAATAATCAATTGGGGGGTATGAGTAAAACATCAAAAGACATTCACCATATATATCTAGCTCTATTGTTACTCCCTAATGCAAGTTTGGAAGCTTCTTTGGTGGGATGAAACCTAGTCTACAAACATCCATGAAGATGTGTGACATTGATAGGTATGAGGAAAATTTCTGATGTGAACTCAAAGTAGAAATGGAGATTGGCTAATCTCATGGTTTCCATGCAGATAACAAGAACAATGTAAAATTTAATTTTAGTAGTTATATGGAGAATTTGAACAGTGCTAAAAAATTTCAACATACCACTTGTAAAAGGTACACAAAGAAGTACCCTAGAAATTCCCTCACAGGAACAAAGAAATATTTAGGCTTGGGAGGGAAGAAAACCTATGTAGAAATTTCCGACAAGAGAAACCTGCTAATGCGAAGGAGGAAATAAATGCTCCAGTCAACCCTCAGTGTATTGTTCATTGCTTATGTTGTATGGAACCAAGGCACTTTTCAAACCAACTCTTTAATCCAAGGTTTTTCGGAGACAACCGAAAACCTCCATGGAAGAAAGGTAAATCTTCTTACATCACAACCACTAAGGGTGATCTCGACAACAAAGTGGTGATAGGTAATCCGGTAATTCAGTCAATAATATTGAACATACAATTTTATTCCATTTCTATGCATTATTTCATATACATAATGTTTAGTATAACTATTCAAACACACCTATAGTTAATGGAAGTATATCTATCAGTGAAAATGGGAAATGGGGAAATTATTTCATCCAAAGTATATAACTCCTCCCTTATCAATGTTTGTGAAACAAAATTCCCAGAAAACCTTGTCATATTAAATTTAGAAGAATTTGATGTAATTATGGGAATAGATTGAATTTACCTATTTAGATCTGACATAACTTTTAGTGAGAAGTAAATCATTCATTTAATTTCAAATGATCACTTAATTTTGTGCAACTGGAAGGAGGAGGATGAGACTTCTTTAGAACCATCATCTCTATAATGGATATTATTACTTTATAAACAAGTTTATCATTCTCAAATGATTGAGTCTAGGGAAATAACCATCCTTGAAGACATGAACATTATGGGGGAATATGCTAATGTGTTTCCCAAATAATTGTCTAGTCCTCCTCCTAACATATAGTTTGAATATTCTAACAAGCATATACATGGGGAATTTTAATTATTAATGACTCCATATAGAAATGATGTTATGGTACATGAGGAGATGAAGAAACAACTATAGGATAAACTGTACAAATGGTTCATACACAAAAGTTCTTCACCATGGGGTACAACTATCCTATTCATTAAGAAGAAGGATGGGTCAATGTGCTTTCCAATCAAATATCAGGAGATCAACAAGATCATGATAAATAACAAGTATCTTCAGTATCAGAATTATGGATTGTTTTTTCAGCAATGTGGTGTATAATACTTATCCAATGTGGATCTTCGGATAGGTTATTATCATGTATGGACAATGAATGATGATATCCACAAGACCACTATTCGTACAATGTGAGGGCACTATGGGTTCATAGTGATTCCATTTGAACTCAATAATTCTACACCATTATTCATAGACTTGATGAATTGAGTCTTTATAGATTAAGAAAAAAATTGGAATATTCTTCATAGATAATATTCCAATATACTTTAAATCCCAGGAGGGTAATGTGGAGTCTCTGAGCACTATCCTAAATACCCTACAGAAGGAGAACCTTTATGCCAAGTTCATCAAATGTGAGTTTTTGTGGAATAAATCCTCTTTCATGCGGAGTATCATGACAAGTAGAGGGATATATATGGAACATTAAAAGGCATAAGAAATTTAATGATTTCTGATTCCAACATCTATGACAAATATTTGTAGTTTCCTGGTTTAGCTAGGTATTATCACTGATTTTTGAGAAATTTATCTATATTTTCAATCCCTATTTCCATGTTAACTCAGAATAGATTCAAGATTTCTTCTAATGATGATTGTGAAGAGAGATTCATTTTGTTGAAAAAGAGGATCATCACTATCCCTAGGCTTACACAAACCGCAAGTGGAGAAATATTTATATTATTTAGTGATGCTTCGAAGAAGGGATTGGGTTTTGTGTAAATGTATAATGAGAAAGTCATTTCCTACACTTCAAGGAAGTTGAATTTTAATGAATATAACTACCCAATGAAAGTTATGGATTTGGATGCATTAATATTCTCTTTCATAATATAGAGTAATTTTATCTTTGGGGAGAACTGTGAATTATAAACCGATCCCAAAAGATTCAATTTAATATTCATAGAGAAATAGATGAATATGCATCAAAGAAAATGGTTAGATATGGTTAAAGACTATGAGTTATCATTCCACTACCACCATAGTAAAGATAATAAGGTGTTAGATGATCTAAGTAGAGAGTATCAAATATATTTATCAATGATGATAATTTAAAAGGATACAATATTCTTAGTCCTATAGAGGATGGACATGGGAATCATTAAAGAAGTAACATCATGAACACTTTACCAAATGATTTATCGACAGGCTTATATATAGAGGTTAAAGGATTCTAAATGAAATGATGTGGGAATTAACAAGAAAGTAGAGACTATGAGGGAAGGAAAATCCTCATAGTTAAATGTTGCTGAAGAAGTAATTGTGAGATTTGGGTCAAGACTATGTGTCTTATTAAATCTTGGTTTAAAGATGGAACTAATTGATGATTAACATAGTTAACTTTATCCATTTACTTGGGAAGAAGTGATTTATATCAATATCTATGTGATCACTATTTGTGGGACAATGTGATGAAATAGATCACTAAATATTCATCAAACTTTTGGGTATGCTAGAAAGTGAAGGATGAAAAGATGAAGTCTAAAGGGATGATGAATCTATTACCTATACAAACATGGAAATGGGAGAACACAACCATATAATTTTCATCAATCTTATAAAGAAATATAGTTTAAACAATGTTATGTTGGTTTTTGTGGATCAACTTATGGTGAAATCTCAATTTATCACAATTCAAGAGTACTTCTCAATGGATCAACATTCACAGATATAAATAAAATTAGTGGTAAGGCTTTACGAAGTAAGAATTTCTATTATATCCAATAGGGATCCAAGATTCACATCCAAGTTCTAGAAAAGTATAAAAAATTCTCTAAACACTGAGCATAACTTCAGTATGACCTACCAAACCCAAAATGATAGTCAATTTGAGCAGACTATTTGGACATGGAATGTCAATTTGAGATCATATACTATAGAAATTATAGGAGGAAAGAACTTATATCTTCCTCTAATAAGGTTATCTTAAAACTATAGTATCTACTAGATAATAAAACTGACACCATATAAATTTTTTTTATAGGAAGAGGTGTAGAACACTGACAATTTGGGATGAAATTGGGATACAAAAACTAATAGGCTGTGAAATGGTTAAGGAAATGGTGGATATGTTTAAGTCCATTAAACATCACATCAAGGCTGCTGAGAGTTGAAAAAAAATCTTTGATGAAATTAAACTCTCAGAAATATAGTTTTATGTTGGGGACAAGGTATTTATCCAAATATATCCATGGAAGTAAGTGATGATATATAGGAAGAAGGGAAATATTAGTTAAAGTTACATCATCTCCGTAGCGATTGTTGATTAAACCGGAGTGGTGGCCTATTGACTATAACTCTCACCAAACCTATCTAAAGTATATAACATATTTCATGTATCCCTCTTAAGTAAGTAAATACCAGACCACTCACATGTACTCAATCCAGTGGTGGTACCACTGGATAATGACATTTCCTATGGGGATAAACTTGTGAAGATAATTTAATTTTGAAAAAAAGTTCTATGAAATAATATAATGTTCCATATCAAAGACTTGTTTAGAAACCAAAATTTTGAAAAATAAATTTTGGAAATGGAAGAGGTGGTGAAGTAAAGTTATCCTTATCAGATTTATTGTGGTAAATCAATATTTATAAAGAGAAATTTTTTATGGGGGGAAATATTAATGACCCGAACTGTTACAAATAAAATTTCCCTTTTCATTTATTTAAATGTATCATCATGAAATATAGATATAGAAAACACATGAAATTCTTCTTCTTTATTATATCTTATTAGATTTAAAATACCATTACAAATCATCACCCTTAATAACAAATCTATTAAATAGTGATCAAATGATTAGTATAAATATAGGATTTTAAAAAATCTAATTGACACGATCAATGAATGTGATGGACTCAACCAGTAAGATCATACCTTATGAATCCCATTTATTAGAGATTCCAAGAGAGTTTTCATTTTTGGGAAGTTCCCTTGACCAATCCCATGATTAGGTCCAACAAATAATAGCCCCACCGTCATGAAAAATAATATTAGGGTTTTTACTAGTGTAATTAAGGGATATATATCAAGACCTTATGAATATGAATATGTAAATGAATATATTTTATTCCAATTATTGTTTTACTTTGTAATGATTTTTATTTTGATACAATAATGCCCAAATTGTATTTTTATTAAAATTAAAATTTAATTAATGAGTTTATGAATTAATGGTTTTTTGAAGTATATCATATTTCGATAAAATATTATAATTAAATATTTTTTATCCATTATAAATTATTGTATGATTTTGATGAAGTCAAATGTATGTTTTATAAGGGTTTGAAAAATGTTATTTTAAGAAACCTGTCATTTTCAATAAATATTTATTATTATTTTAAATCATAAAAATCACATATTTAGAAAATTTGTTAGATAAAATTAATATTATTTTAGGAATTAGAATATTTAAATTATCCAATGGTGATTTTTTCATAATTATGTATGATATTTTAATTTTCTGGTAAAAGATAAATTCATATATAAATATACATTGTGTGTTATGACATCATAATGACCCATAAGTGATGTAATAAATACTATAAAGGGTATATATTTACAAATATATGTTTTCCATTTAATATAATTTTATTTTATGATTATTTTATTTATTCTGTAAATTCATTATGAATCCTCTAGAATTTATAATATATTTTATGGATTTTAAATCCATTCTTTAAGAGTGTGACTCACCTTCACAAAATCAGGGGAATTATTTTACAAATTTAGGACCTTTTGAATAATAAATATTTGGAAACACACTAATTTTGTAGAAAACATGGGCAAAACCGAAGGGATGGTTTTTGGTTTTAGATATTTTATTATGTAGAATCCAAAACCTAAATAATAAAGAAATCCCTCAATTTTCCTATATAACCCACCAGATCTCCCATTTCGCTTCAGTAAATCTAATTAGATAAAATAAAAAATCATTCCTACACTATCTATAGTTCTGAAAAGGATACCCAATGCTCTCAATAATCCCATAAATATCTTTCTGAGTCACAAACTCAAGTAAGGGATCCTCAACTCCCTTTTTTATTTAAGATCTTTTTTGTTATACCACTTAATTTATATTTTTTCATGTTGGGATAGGTTCTTCCATATCCCACATACATTAATTTTGATTTATACATGATTATATACCCCCTTTAACACTCATTAGTCCTCCCATGATTCTTTATGTACACCTGTCACCAGACCATATTTTCGTAAGGGATTTCTCTCTTCTCATTTCCATTCAAGAATTTCTTACATGGTATGTATCTTAAATTACATTTGATTAGGTTGTAATTTTTTCTTAAATATTCCCCTTACTATCTATTTAATTTATAAATGATAATATCCATTTACCCTTTCATTAATCCTCCCATGATTCTTTATGTAAACCTTTTACCATGCCGAAATATAGTAAAGATTCATTTATCTATTCATGTTTATTCACTACCTTATACCTTTTATTTTTAAATTTTCAATGTTTAGATATAATTTTATGTGTACCTATTACTATATATTTCATATATGTGTGATGGTTGACCCATTTATCTCTCATCAACCCATTTTCATGAATATTTAAGTGACATAATTATGATGTTTAAATTTCACCGTGATATTCATGTTAAAATAATTGTGTAGTGAATACCATACCCATTTTCTATCAAGGGTGTTCACTCTCATACACATATAATTGTTCATTGGGGACTAAAATATATTTATTATTCACTCCATAATCATGTAATAAATTATTATTATGAATGAATCCATGTTTTTGATCTATGTAGCACACTTAAACATGAGAATTAATTGAATATGATGGGTACACCCAGATAGAACTCTGATGCATTGGGTAAGGATTATAATCATGATATATTATATTGGGATAGGGAGTAAACCTAATTACATTGTGGTATATTTTACACCATGATGTCTTCTTACGTCTATCCAGGACATATGTTTATGATTCATTGTTTTAAGTTGTTGCCACATTTCACATATTATGAATATCTTTCTTTATCATGTATCAATATAATTTTCTATGATTCATCCTATTTTTATTCCCCATTCATCTACCTATTTTTTATAATGTATCATGTCATTCCATGTTTATTACCTTTATAGGATTTATAGATTTCCCCTTTCTTATGTTTTACCTAGGTTATCAGATGTATTATTAAAAATCAATGGAATCTTAGAAGAATGTTAAGAATGTTTTAAATACTGAAGTTGTATCCCATGTTCAAGATCCTACGTTATGTACCTAATTCACAAATAAAATATACTTCTCAATCTCTTGTGTTGTATTTAGTGTTATTTTATGTAATAAATCATGTTTTAATGAGAAATAATGATAATGTTTTTTTATATTAACCAAATTTTAATTTATAATCTAATTATGATCGTGATAAAGAACATGAACAAAAATATAATCATGGTCCAGAAAACCATTTTTATCAATCATCCGAAGTAATAATACATAAGAAGTAACAAATAAATAACATAAAAAAGATATATAATTTTCCCCTTTTAATTTCCATAATATCATTTTGATATTTATTATGTTATTTATTTTCATCCAACACTTGAAACATAACCACAATATTTCATTGTCCATCTTATTAAAAAAGAAGAGATATTTCAATTACCCAAAATTAAAGAGATCCTAAATAATCACATAAAAAATAAGAAATGAATGAAAACCAAGAATAACCAAGATCCCAAGAGGTATCTTTAAAAACAATGAGAAAATCCATCTAATGAAAAACCTCATCAATTAAAATTTAAAATTTAAAGAGCACCTTGTAACACAATATTTCTGATGTAAGAAAGATTAGTGAATAAAAAATTAAAAAATAGAAGAGACTACAATATAATATCAGGTTTCTTTAAAACAAAATTAATCGAACATAATAATATGAGGATCAAAATTAGCCAATATAAGATCATAGAGTAAAAAAACAAGAATAATGAACCCTTGGAATTGAGGAAATATGAGTAAAATGAATATGATTATAGAAAACACATGAATATAAATTAAAAATATGATAATATATAATTCATGATGTGACACAAGATGAGAGTGTAAAACCAGATTAGATCCTAGAATCAAAATGTGTTCTCATTAAATCTTATGGTCAGTAATATATATTACAAAAAAAGACAATTGAATAGTAAATTGTAATATGTTGTAATGATTGAGCACCCAAGAACCACAATGGAACCCTCAACCATATCCCATAAACCTAATCACCTCTAAAAAAACACCATTGGTCATTAATTAACTACAAGTTACAACCTCCCTAGATAGGGAGACACCATTTTATCACAACCCAAGAATTTATAAATAATATATATAAAATAATACAAGTGAATTTAATTCAATGAGTTAAACCCATCCATATAGCGAAACAAAAAATAACTCAAGGCCCATATTCCAATCCAAAACATAAAAAATTATTCCATAACACTAGATTCCCCAATGAAATGAATCCAAACAATAATATGTCCTCTACAATATTAAACAAATTATTATAAAACTCATAGGTTATGATGTAAATCATAAACCGAGATAATTTTTTTCTCTAATTTTATTCCCTAACATACACTTTTAACCTATATGAATCATCCCAGAATAATTAATAATTCTAATACACAGAATAGAGGACTGTAATAAATTTTGACGTACATAATAGAGGCATCTCAAATAAATCTCATCTCCATTAATCAAAACTATACAATATAATAAAAAAAATCAGAAAACTGAAACACCCTCTGTTATACTTCTAAAATAGGAATCACAAAATTACAAAATCACAACACAAAATAGACGATAATAATAGCATAAATATATCAAAATAAAACAATTCCTAAAAATAAATAAAAATTTAATAAAATAACTTGGTATACAAATAACTCATTTCAAACCATTTATTTGTCATAAAATTCACCAAGACATCATGAATGTAAAAGAGATGAACAAAAGGAATGGAAAAACCACACCCCACTTTCTCAAAAAAATTAAAAATTACAATAAGAGAGTCCACTTTTTTATCCCCCTTAGCATAAAACTTTTTATAACCAATAAAATGAGAGTAATGATGATGATACTAAAAGCACTAAAACTATTGGAACATGCCTTGGATATGCTCTGTTAGTAGATCAATATAGAATCAAAATTTTATATCACCAACCTTATCTAACTATTTGAATACAACAATTAATAATAGTGAAATATTAGTTCTCTGTACAAACATCCTTCATCCCCATAGATGGAAATCCTTTAAGATAATATAATAATATATTCAAACATTAGATGCCCCATATAATCATCATAAGAATTCTAATAGTCATCCAAAAAATTTTACACTTGTTAATAAATTTTATATTATCTATCATGATCTAGACATGATTTGGTGTAATAAACATCATATCTATATCCTCATTTCAACATAATTGTGATGTAAAATCCTTCCCAAAATACACATCCTATAAAAAATGGAAAATTATATTTGATAGCATTGTTATAGGAAAACATAAAAAATGTTATGTGATTTATACAGGGACCTCTTAAATAATTAATACATATTAAAAACATGTCCTTAAACATCTAGATTATCTATTGTAATGATTATTCATTTAGGTATGTTGATTATTGTTATGGAATAACTACGATCCAAAATGATGTTTCAAAACATTCAACAATTATGTGGTGAAATGAGGGTCTCAATCAAACATGATAATCAATGGAACTCAATGAAATCCCACAAAATATTCTATATTTATTGTTAAATAAGGAATCCACAACATGTGACTCTATTATTACCTACAAATAATCTTACTTCAAAACCCATTTTATAATCAAGAATAAAAAATCACATCATTAATGGTGTAGTGGAAAATTGATATTGAAATTCATAAAAATTTATACCCAACTCCATGAAGTAACATCCCATTGTTGAAAAAAACAAGATAAAACCAGATGGTTAGCATTTACCTACTAACAAACTGATCACTGGAACACAAACTGAAACACTATCTACTATATCTATGGACATCAGTTCTTGTTCCTTGGGGAATAGTACATCATTTTAATACCAGGATACAGTTCCCAAGGTCATCATTGAAAATCAATTAGAACATACTTTCATGTTGCTAAATGTATAAAGAGCCTCCTTGAAAACAACACTCGGTTTTGATCATACTTCAACCATATCTATTAGAAACGTCTCTATAGATCATATAATCTCACCTCAACTTACCAAAGGATCTCCCAACTGTGTCAAATCTATATACTATAATAATGAAGACAATTTTATCATTCGAAATATAAATAAAATCCACAATTATCTTATTCAATGAATGTATAAAAATATATCTTTTCATATGAAAACAATTTCATACCTTGAGGTATATGAGATCTTGAAGTGATATTCCTATAATCAATCCATCCATTGCTACTGACATGCTGTTATATATCACTAAGATATAATATTCCTCATTCTATTTGGTTCTATAAAAACAAAATGGACTACCTATTTTTGTAATTTTACCCCTTCTTCAAGAAGAATATAATTATTATGAGTTCCATATCATAGGTAGTGTTTTTATATTATTGAGAATGTATATTCCAAGACCTATGGGACATTAATACATTATACTGCATTAAAATATAAATTGAAAAATATTTGAAACAAGATATAAGACTACAAAAATGAATCCATAATTATGAATATATTGAACAAGAAGACATCTCAACTTCTGCTTTAAAATATCAAAAGCATCATGACACTGATCTATTTATAGAGATACCTAATCCTTCATTGTAATTAGTCTCAATGGAGACACGATATAAGAGAAACTAAACATGACATCTAATAATTTTATAAACACCATGAAAGTATTTAAACCCTAAAAAATTATTTTGAGATATCGAAGACACAACTACTTGAATAATTTAAGAACTAACTGCTGCAACATTATTATAGACACCTTCCTCATGAAAATTCACCTCATAGGTCTATATATTTAAATAAGATAACTTCTATAAAGATGATTTCATTAATTAGCTACAACAATAAACCTTAAAATCTCAATATGATCCTCCTCCAATCTTCGATAAATTATTATTTCATTAATGGAAAAAACCAAAATTGGTCCTATAACCTATGGGGAATTAATTTCATGTAATGACCTGAACTTTGGTAAATGAAATTTCATTTATAATTGAGTAAATAATGTTATAAAAATAATGTTATATATTTTTTTGAACATTATAAGTAATATTTTTTTGGATTTAAATGACCATTATGAAACATATCCATTAGTAGGATAGTTGTTATATAGTGTTTATGTGATTAGTATTTAAATTTTCTTATGATAATGACGAGTAGATTTAGAAAAAGGAAGTGATGTCCTTAACATATTGGATCATACCACAAAAATATCAATTATCAGATCATTTATGGAAGAAAAATCCATTAGGATTTTCCATTAATTAATCCCAATAAAAGATTCATCAACTGAAGTATTAATGATACCATTTACAAGATATGTTCACGTTTGTTAGGATCATGTTCCAAAAGATGATTTCTAATCCGAACAAAGAAAATCTCACAATCGAACATCATGCGCATAGGGAATTCATCAGTTTAAAAATTTGATATGTATATAGACCCATAGAATATGAATTTCAATATCCACTTTTTAATATAATAAGTATTAAATTTATTATATTTTTATGATTACTTTTAAATTCTTAAATAATGAGTTTGATATAAAATCAATTTTGATATGATGAGGCATAAATTATATATTTTGGAAATATAATTTTTCAATAAATAAACTCCTTTTTTTATTGATGATTGTTAGAAATAAATTTTATTTTAATAAAACATTACTCTTAAATAATATTGATGGAGCCAAATTTCACATATGGTCCTGAATGGACATTATTGAGAAAATCGAAGGCATATTCTGAATCAGTAAACAATCCTGAGATTATCAAGGGAGGATCATGAAAGATTAAAGGTCATTGTGAATGATTAATAATTGAACACAAGATATTTCTTTACCAATGCGATGTCAAATGGATTCTTCCATGTCCACCCTTTAAAAAACAGCCATGATAGCAGCGTAAAAGAAAATTGACATGCACGCAAGATTGGAATCTTCACACATGATCATCCATGACCAAAGCGATGTCAAAATTCCACATGAGTGCATCTCACCTTGTGTTCTACCGCCAATGTTTCTAGATAGAAATAGAAATGTACCCCCACACTCTAGGGGACATTTACAGAAGATGAACCAATGATCTGCTATACGAAAAACAGTCCTTCCAGGACTGCGTGAAATACATGGCCTCAAGGTACTGGATCTTGGTCCATAGGTCTCCCATGGTTCTTCATTTTTGTAGGAACACTAGTTCTTGAATCTCACACATTTTCATTTACTGCAAGGAAATTTCACACAAAATATTCATCTTGTGTGCATGTTTTCCCTTATTTCGTGCCAATCTTGCATGCAGGGTTTCCCCTTGTGCGCAACCACCCAATCTTGTGTGTATACCCTCTTCTTTTTTTCACCCCTTCAATCTTGTTCCCCCACTTGTGCACTCCATGTGTCATACCTACCCTAAAGAAACATTTTTTATCCTATATTACGCAGAACAGACCAGTCTTGTGCATACTTCTCCGATATGGCTCTCCAGGTTTGTACGTAGTGATTTCTAGGTCCCCTGGGTAGTTCATCATCTTTCATTTCTCTGCCCCATGCTTCATCACATAGGTAGGATAATGGATGTTTCTTCTTTACATAGACATGATAATGTGATCCCGTTAATGAATCACTCCACAACGATATCACCATAAGACATTTCTTGTGTGTTCCCTTCACCAAGGGTTAATGTGCGCCAGTTATATATGTCTTAGGGGTGAGGAGTAAATCCTCACTGCCCAAGATACTAGAAATTAAACTTCCAAGCACACACATCCCAAAAAAGTGACATTAAACTATGGTCACTGTATATGAGTTTATTCCAGAGAGGACAGTGAAAGGGATGAGCACCAATGCCTTATCAGTTCATCTCTCTATGAGGTTTGTCCCCATCCACACCTCAAGCAGTATCTACATAATCTCCAACATCCTCTTATAGGATGTTTCAGGTATGATGTACATATCCTCCACATATGCCCGAACACCCTCCTTTCTCAGTGGGCCTCCCTCCTGAAGTATGTCCTAGTCTCCATCTCCTAGGTCTGTTAACCTTGTATAATCCCTAATCCATATCTCATAGAATCACCTTTCATGGTGCAATCATCTGGTATTGATTTCCACTTGTTTCTCAAACCGACCATTAAGGACGTGGGTTTAGAGTAAGCATCGACCGTGACATCATCTCTGGGATTCCTCAGTGTGAAATCCCCATTCTCCAAATCAAAACTACATGGTATTTGATCTTTTCCCTTTCCATGCATGGTATGTAAGATACCTCTTCAAGGTTCAATCCCAACACTCATCTTCCCTGACTATCTTCACATCGGTTCACCCACACCCGCATGATTATAAACTGTATGCTCCTATTGTCCTGCATGCCACTAAACTGTATGATTTCAAATTATGGGGGTTTTATTCCTATCTTCTAGAAGGGGTTTGTATGAAGCCTCCATGAGGGTAAACCCCAAACACTATAAAACTTTGGTGTCTCCTTTGATGGGACCCATATCCTTGGAACGCCACTTAATGGTGTTAGACCAGTTCATAAGTAGCTAACCATGAATAGTCCCGCACTCAATCCATACACCTCTAACCAATAGTGTCCCTCTTGCGATGGGATGCTAACCATGACTAATCCCTACCATGTCTCTGGGTTGTTGTCCTTTGTATTCACCCTGAGACTACACCCCCATATTCTAAATGATGAGGACTTTGATCTTTTCTTCTTTCTGAGAAATGCACATAAAAAGACTTTATGAGGTTCAAGCCCACCAATCATGTCCCATCCAGGTCTCTCTCATTAGCCTTTGTGTTCTCGGAAGTTCATTCCCCAACTTGGATGTTGTACTTTTTGGGGTCCCATCCATGCATCCATTCTCATGGGTCGTCACCTCATGTGTCATATCATCCCACTGAACTACGTGGACTTCGATTCCCTAACACACAGATACGTAGGACGCCTCTCTGATGTTCAATCCCAACATCACCATCATCTTCACATCTTTTCCATCCCATTCCACCCATACACTTTACATAACCATCCATTATACCTCCGAATTCTTACCCAGGCCAACACATCCCTATGAGATCATGAAATCTATTTAGATAGATAACAATTCATATGCCCCACACAATCCATAAAAATCCATCTATGAGTGTCACTCTTGTAATGGGTCATTACCCACAAATAAGACCCATCATGTCTTATTGTTATTATCCATCGTGTACACACCGATCCCATAATTCAACCTCTCAAACTACGTGGGTTTTTATCCCAGTATTCAATATAGGGTACATAAGAGGCCTCTATGAGGTTCAATCATATAAAATGGTAAAACATGGTGTCCCCTTTATCAGGACCCAATTATCCTTCGATCCATCCTCATTAGTTGTCTTGATCCACCCATCTATTAAACCACCAGGGTGATCCATCATAGGGATATACCTAATTGATCCACTTCAATTAGTGTTCTGATCAGTCCGACCCATCTCTAATAGACGTTAAACTCATGGAATACTCCATGTTATACATGGGAAGCTGAGGAATAACATGGAAACATTCCTATGGAATAAAGTTAACCATTATCTTTTTGGGATTCCTCGATATTCTAGACCCTCAAGAAGCCCTATCAAAAGGGGAAGAAATCCATGTTTACTAGTGTTTCAGTATCTATACCCACCAGTGATGCCCAACATGACTACTCCCCTAACCGAAGGTCGCTTCACTAACATGGACACATGGAATGTCCTGATTGAAGGATTGTAATTAAAATGTGTCCTAAGAGACATGACATCAAAAAGAGTTTCACAAACAATGACTTAATCTTTAAGGGAGACCCAACTAGGATACAAATTCCATTGAAGAATCCATGGAAGGAGATACTGACATCCCATCACCCCGATTCGATCATGGAGGAAACATCCCTGAATAAGTGAGAGACGACACCTGACTTTGGAATGTTGGAATGCGGGGAGACAATTATTGTGTTGTATCTTGATAATGTAAACCCCATTGAATGCGTAAAAAACATAAATGATGAACCTCATGTGAATATTTTCTTCAATATAGAGATTTGTAGTGTTTGAGACATTATTAGATATGAATGTTGCAAAATCTATTTATCTGGTGCTAGGTCACACCAAGAGAATAGTGGGACTATCATGGAACTCACTGAGAGTTAGGGTAGTTGATCGTTGGGTAATCCTTTTTTTGACGTTGTCAGCATGGATCTTTCTATATATCCATGGAATACTAAATGACGCTAGGGAACTATTCATCTCTTTTCTATTATATATACTAATGGGTGGACCTTACTTCTTTCAGGACCCAATCTAAAGCTACAGGAAATTGATCACCTCCCTCCCGCAGATACGGGGGTAAGGGCAATACCAACACTGTAAACTAGAACTACTCCATATCATTTGAGGATACATCCATGACCACAAATACCAAGTGCCCACACCACCTCTCACCATATGAATTTATTCAGAAGAGGTTGATTAATACTCTTTTCCATCTATACAAATAGAAGGGGTTATCTCAACAAGGGACATGGCCCATCAGGACCTGGAAGCTTCTGTGCCTCATCAGCATCACCTCCCCCAAGGGATACATAGGGTGCCCCTACTCCACACCCTGACCTTCAATAGCATTGGGATCATATCCCTAGAGTGATATTATGATTCTCTCAATTATGCAGATGAAGTAAGGGATGTCTAAGTCCACCCAGCTAGGAATTCATCTAGGGAGCCACCAAGGAGAGCTCCCACATGGCCACATAAGTATCACCAACTGGTCCTATATACAGAAGAACAGGTGGTCCCTACCCCTGCATAGCCAGATCTAGTCTGACTGAACCAACATCAATGTCGGGTGCAATCTCATGATGAAGACTTTGAGGGGGGGGGGGGGGGGTCATATTCCAAGAATCCAGAGGCTTGAGCCATAAATAGTGTGTGATATTGGACCCTATTGTTGTCCCAATGTAGGGGAAATTCTCTGTCCCAATGAAAATATGGTTCTAATCCCAGTCTGGAGTCATGCAGTAGGCACCTCATAAAAAGATTGAGTTTACCTCCCTGGCTGCCGAGGCGAGCAGCAACCGTCACAGGAAAATCCACAATGAGGACATCTAATACGAAGGTCCTCCCCATACCATCATCTGATAGAGTGTTGGTCCCCCTTACTCCCACATCCAGTATGGATGTTCTCACCATCATACCATAATCAACTCTAGTAGAGGCCCTCCTTAATTAATCGACAGACAGCATAAAATTCCTCCATGTGCTTCTAGTATCAGGGATAAAAATTTCCTTTGCCTACCTGGTTATCAATGCATGGATCCTCTTTTCCATAAAACCTACAGGCATGGGGATACTCCCCGTCTTCTCACAGAATTCAGAGGAGGCCATCCAAACATCATTGATGGTCATCACAAAAGGTCCTTCCCATATCAAGTATGGTTAAAACAAAGTCCCTCATCATACAGAAGCTAATAGATTCAGTCAGCACAAAAGTCATTCCCATATTACAGAAGATCACCATGGAAGTCCTCCCTCTCCGATTTCCATCCCTAGTAGAGGCCCTCCCTCCTACATCCCCTTCAATAATAGAGATCCTTCCCAGGTCTTATTTGACATTTGACCAGGTGCTCTCGAACAGTGGATTTTCCAAGTAGATATCATCCCCTCTTGAGAAACAACTCGAGCAGAGGTCCTCCCCATTTCAGAAATCTACCCTAACTAGAAGAACCATCCCAAGGTAGGAGGGTAGTTTGTCGATGCCAGAGGATGAATCTGAAGAAACCTCAGACCACAGACCAACCTGTCATCTTTTTAGATTATCAGACGAAGTCCAATTCGGTGATGGAACACTCACCCCAATATTCTGTGTTAGGGGTTTGGATTGGGATAAGGCGTTTCAGCCGTATCCTTTTGTAATTTTAGTCCCACCTGATCCATTCATCCCTTCAATTATACATATGGGTGAAGAAATTTTTGGCCTCTTTCCAGGGCCTGACCATGAAATCCTTCTTATCATCAACAAGATCATTCTCTACCTCAATAAGGGATCATTGAGAATTGTTTTGGGGACCAATTGATGATGAGAAATATCATGAACCACCACTAAAGACCACAGTCCGTGTGATGGATGTAGTGGTCATCATTCCATATTATAGGGATGTTGTTGTGAAATCCTCAAATTCCTCTAAAGAAAACACAAGATGCGGAAATTTTTCAGCTCTAACACCATACTCTCCACTGACCAGTGTACCACCACAATAGTCAGCATCATTGAAGTTACCAATCTGACAACCTCCTACAATCATTGGGTGGGGAAATCAAAGGTTAGATACTGAGTTTTAGCTGAGTTGTTTTTGGTACATTCTCATAGAGGATCAATTACGATATATGTTCTAGCCAATTTAAACCCAAAACATCAACATTATAGAGACACTAACCCAGGGCAAGGATATGTTTATCTACCAAACCTTGGGGATGATTCATTTATATCTCCTATTTTAGTTGTTAACATAACCCAAGAGTCTGGAACACTATGAGGACATTGGATAGAAATATCGGCTGGTCGAGTTGGATGCACTTCCTATGGATCAGCATCCTGAGTTGCACAGTCATCATCAAACCCTCCAGAAACGATTCATCTAGAGCATTAAAATGCTCTAAAAAATTATTAAGGAGGCTTCCCACACATCTAGATTTGTGGTTGGGGGTAGTATGTTGCCCTTCATTTCAGTTCAATCCAGAGCCATCCAGACTATCCAATAGATATTTAGGATATGCCTCTTGGAATAGTCACAATTAACATGAATGACCAATCAGAGGAAGAAAATGTTCTAGTACTTATTGAAGATAACATACCCCCTAGGGTGGTTCCAAACCTATTGGATTATTTTGGAAAGGTTAATCACAAACCAATTAATATAGTGGGCCTTCCTGCATCATTTAAGTCATTATCCTTATGTCGGGAGCCCAATAAGGGTAAAGATCTTCTCGAGACTGAAAAACTCTCTCACCCATCTGGATCAGTGAAAAAGAGGGAAGAATATCCTAAAAAGGTTGTGCTATTCTAACAACTTACAGAACTGAAAATGATGGCGGAGGACATTTTCACAAAACGAGTTGCAGAATGGCATCGAGTTTACCGTAACCCTCTACTAGGGTAGCAGGGGTAAGTAAAACTTTCTTCTGGTGAGTTTCCTCTTGGGGATATCGACCATTCTGCCCATTTTTATAGGATATAAGCTGATGTTTACTGTAAGCGACATTAGTATTAATCACCCAATCCACCTGAATTTCATGAAAAACTTCTTCAGGACTCAACTCAAGTTCCACTAGCCACTCCAAAGGTCCCATAGTCCACTCTACTGGTTATTATCCCCACTCCATGAGTAATTTCACTTGTCACTCCAGGATATGTTGGGACCTCTTACCGCATTGAAAAACATTCCAATGCATTGGTGGTGAGGGACCCTTGTCAAGATCGGAATCCCCATCTAGATGATCTAATGGCAGCACTTATTCCTCACCTCAAGGCCCTAGAAAATCAATAGGGGGAAATACCACCTGATGGAAAGCCATATCTGGCATGGGTAAATGATAATCTAGCACCTATGGGTTTCAAAAATATTACATTCTCCCCTTTAATGGGATTGTCGATCCACTGTAACATCTAGCACACTTTATTTCAAGGCGTGAACCCATGCTTGTAAATCGAAGGGCATGTGTTTCCCTAGTATAAATTGTTACCTATTTGATAAATAGATAGTATGGAGGATCTCCATAGGAAGTTTCTCTACTATTTTAGTCCCACCACTCAGAAGACTAGTATTGTCGAACTCTTCAAGTGCGAACAAAGGCTGGATGTGCAAGTCACAGATTTTTTCACCAAGTGTACTAGTCTCACCTATTCTCTTAATATGCTATTTACTTAAGAATAACATCTAAATAAGTGCGTGGGAAATGTTACGAATAAAGTAGTCACTTCTCTCATCACTCAGAACTTCATATGTGGGTTCTAATTTTTTTTATGAAAAGGTGCATTGTTTAGAGGAATTCTTGTAACATGACAAGAAAGATCATTCATTGCCTCTTATGGATCCTACAAGAAGAGCCTCCAAGGATGAGACCACCACGATAGCAAAAATAGAGGCCATTATGTAGTTAGAATTATTACCAGTAGAGTTGCCTCCACAACTTAGTAGAGGCTCACAACATCAAGTGCAACCTCTAGCTAAATAGTGCCTGCCTCAGAATTGGATGGTTCCCCTACATAATGTGACACCGCCCTCAAGGAAAGATAATCAGGTTCTACCTCAACAGGTTCCTCCATCACTCGTCAGGTCCAAGATCCAAATGATCCTTTCCTAGATTGGAGGAACCAGTTCTATGCATTTAATGAGCCTCAGGTCCCTGGTTATTTTTGAACTGCCTTGGACTAGGGAATCCTATGGTTGGCAGAATGCAAGAGGCCTGAAGAGGTTTATCTCATTGATCGCGCTAATTACGGTCTGTTTCAACGGTTCCATGGGAACACCCTGAAGTAGTGCTATGTGTTTAAAGACCGGCATGAATACCATGTTGATATCAACATATCCATGATGGGTCCAGCCCCGACACAGGTAAAAAATGTGTCTATAAATCTTGATAACAACAACGAGGGAGAATGGAAGAAAGTTTCTCACTGTGAGTCTAAAAAATATGATGACCTGATGGCTCTCAAGGAAGTCACCTTTTCTCATGGAATTATCCTGGAATGTTTGAAGCAGCTCGAACATTCAGACATCACTACACTACCTCCTACTACTACATTTGCATCAACATCTCATCCTTCATCCCCTCAGGGAGAAAGCACCGGTGAAACAGGGGAAGACAAATCCCTCCACCAATGCCAAATCCATTCTGTACTCATTGCGACTTCATGCCCAAAAAAATGGGGACTTCCCCTAGAGTCTGCCAAAAAATGGAGGATTCATCATGTGATGACCAACAATATACTTTGGTCAATATTATCGAGCTAGTAACCCTTACATGCTTCCTGATGATAAAGAGCACCATGAAGACCCACCCAATATCCACAGTCAACACCAGTGTCGATGGATCCATGAGTATGTGAGTCTCCATAATGCATTGGACAGTGCTTCCAGCAAGGTCTTGAATACCAAAAAAACCAAAAAATGGACCCAACACAAAACTCAATAGGTGAAACATTATCATCTCATTTGATCATATCCACCACCATCACTTTTGGTACTGCTCGATCATCCAGAGCCACCATGACCGTGATACGGTAAGTACGTTTTGTTGTGGATAGACCTCTGTCATTCGTCTGTCTTCTTATAGCCACAATATGTTGTTCAACTAGTGAGAAATGAGACATTCCTATCACCAGAAAGAATATACTAGTTCAACCAATGGTTCCTTTCATCCCTCCTAAAACATAGCAACCTTTAGTCAGTAGAAGTGTATGCATGGTATGGAAATATGATTTCCTCAAGAATCTTTCCTGCATTTCCTACTAGGATCTTATTCCCCATGGCTCTCCACCTATCAACAGGTTTGCATGAATCCCAAGTAGAGGCATAAAAAATCCCTATTCATTTTGAGACAATTAGCAGCCACAGAAGCCTTTAATGCTATGACAGTCGAGCATACATAATGTCTGGCCATCATATCCCATTATGTAAAAGATGAAGGTTCTCCTATACATGGGAACACGCAGCCCCTGTACATCACTGTATAGTTCAATGACATGGAAGTACACCACTTTCTGGTTGACTTTGGCTCTGGGATCAAACTTATCCCGACATAGACACTCCACATGATGGGGTTGTCTGAAACAAATCTGAGTCCCTCTAACCTGATGATTCAAGGTTATGGTAGGATTGTTCAGACACCAATTGGAAAGGTCCAATTTAAGACCTAGTTTGATGGCATAGTTTCCAGCACTGAGTCCATGTTTGTCTCACAAGACACCACTTACAATGCGTTTATGGGTAGGCCATGTCTCCACCTTCATGCGACAGTCCATTCCACATATCACCAATTCCATAAGTACTCCCTTAATGGATAAGTAGGTGTACTATAATGTGTTGTGTCTCCCTTTTCCTCGTGTAAAGCCCTCTACTAGGATGCAAACTATTAAAAAGGAATGGAAATGCAGATTTGGGCTAATGAGGTCAAACACTCTATAGCCATGACTGACCAATGGAATGGCCTCGATGACATCTAAATTTTCTTGATTCCCCGGTTAGAAGCCACGACCCCAGACATGGAAAAATGATTTTTTTGTATCTAGAATGAGGGGAAGTGTATTCCAAAATCCAAGAACTTCCAAAAGTTCACCACGTATTTCTGAAAGAATAATGATCAAGTGATCCTAGAGCCCCACATACCTATAAGGTATCCGTATGTCTTCCCTATGGAAACAACAGTACATCACACATTTCATGTTTCATTGGACTGGGATATACTAGCTAATACCGACATGCTACTATTTCTTTGATGTTATCAAAAGTGGCCACTTATGTCAAAGAACATATTTGATCAGGTCTATAACTTTCATCATCCTGGTTTTAGTAGTAATGGAGTCCCTCAATTAGGTTTACACTACCGCTCAAGTTGGAACCAGTATCCTGTCAGGATCAAAAAATCAAGAAGAGTTTCCTCCTACCAAGGATCCTCTCAGCATGGATGATGAATAGGATTTGGAATATGATCCTCTTACATTTGAATTTGGAATCTCTACTATAGTTGATTAATTGTTATAGGTGAACCTCGATACATAGATAGATCCCAAACCAACACTGATCAAAATCGTTTTTCCGGAATAACAGAAACAACAATACATGGATTTCTTAAGGAACCATCATGATGTATTTTCCTGCAGTTATGAAGAGTAGTCCGGGATGGATCCTTATGTCACTGTCCACTATCTAGGTCTCCCAAAAAATCATCTTGGGTTCATAAAACCTTCACGAATGATGCACTCTTCCCATGATACCATTGTTGAGGCCGATGTTGATAATATTATCAAATACAACTTCATCACAGAGGTCTAGTACCCTTGGTGGTTAGCTAAGAGTGTGGAAAATAGGGTGAATAACCAAAAGATCAGAGTCTTAATTGAATTATAGGATCTCAGTAGTCACTACCCAATGGAATATTTTCCCCTTCCTACGACAAAACTATTGATAAACGCCACCGCTGGGTTCAAGGATCTGTCATTTATGGATGGGTATTCTGAATATAATCATATCTGGATGGCCCCTATTGATGAAGAGCCTACCACCTTCAGGGAATGACAAGGCACATTTTTCTATCATGTAACACCATTATTTATAATGAATGTAGATACAACCAACCATCATTATATGAAACACATATTCAACACAATCCTCAATACATTTTTGGAAAGCTACATGGAAAATATGGCTATTAAATCTCACTAGATTGAGGACCATCATAAGGATCTCAAGAAAGTGTTCGGCTTTCTCTATTCCAACCATCTGATGATTAACCCCTTTATGTGTGCCTTTTGTGTCACATCCAGAATGTTTTTTTACTTTTTTATTATATAAAAAGGCATTGATATCGATCCAAAAAAGATCAAGGCCATCATCCAGATGACTCCACCGAGAAATATTTATGAAATATGAGGATTTCAAGTATAATTTCCCAATATATGTCGATTAATTAAAAATATGGCTAGAAAGTGTAATTCATTTTCCTGCCTCATGAAAAAAGGTATCAATTATCAGTTGGATGAGGAGTTTTGGACTGATTTTGAGGAAATCAAGCAGCATCTTCTACATCGTCTAGTTCTAATGCTACTTATTTTAGGAAAGTCGCTGGTCCTCTACGTGAACACTCTAGGAAAGTCCCTCAGCACCCTTCTTACCTCAATGAATAATGAGGGAACATGAAATAGTTTATATTATCTCAGCCGCATGCTTATTGATAAGGAGACCAAATATGATTCTACCGAGAAGAGCTGCCTTGAACTCATATTAGCAGTAAAGAAATTGTAACAATACTTGAAGAACCATGAGATTCAGCTAATGTCTTCAATGGATCCATTGAAGTATTTCATAAACCACCCCATGTTGAAAGGTTGTCTAGCTTAGTGGGTAGTGATCTTACAACAGCGCGGCATCACGTTTGTTCCCCAGAAGGCTGTCCAGGGTCAAGCATTGAAATATTTCATTTCTTCCCATCCAAACCCTATATAGTAGTCCTTGGATCTAGACATTACAGATGAGGTAATCCTCTTAGTGGATCAATCCATTCCATGGTGGAAAATTCCGTTTGATGGTGCTTCCTGAAACCTTACAGGAAGAAGACTCAATGATCCCAAACTCAACAAAGTAGGCATGGGTATCATCTTCATGATTCTTGCATAAGATGTATTTTACTATTCATTCCTATTTTCAAAAGGATATACCAACAACAAGGTGGAGTATCAGTATCTCATCACTCATCTTGAGCTGGACCTCTAGATTGAAGTCCCCCACCTGAATGTGAAGGGGTACACCCAAGATATCATCAAGAATATCAACGAAGACTATGTGGTATGGATGCCAAGGATCATACCTTTAATTGAGCGTAATCGCCAGTTGATGGCCTGATTTCCTTCTTTTCCAGAAGTTACTCATGTCCCTCAATCAAAATATGGTTGATTTGGTGCCTTAGATTGCCTTTTGAAATCTCTTGCAGAGCCTAACATGGATGATTTGATTATCCATGTGTTGCATCGAAGAGTCATCTCTCATATTACTCTAGATGACTCTAATATGCCACAAGTAAACCACCATACCATCGATTCCTTGACATCAGGACCACTTGGACTCCCTGATACATCATTGGAGGAGACCCCTAAATAAGGGATTCCCTTTATTGATATATCTATCATGGTAATCTCCCAACTAACTGAGTCGAATGTGAGCGAATCTGATGGCACACAACGTAGTTCACCCTCTAGAGTGGTCATAGTCTTGAGAATATCCTTTATAGACATGGGTTTGATGTTACTCTCTTTCTCTACATTCATGGAGATGTGATTTATCAGGTTATGTTGGAGGTTCATTCTAGTTCTTGTGGGGGGGGGGGAACTCTCCCATAAAATTGGAAGATTGATCTATTTTCCCCACCATGATCCATGATTACATCAAGATTATCAAGAGGTGCCTTGTCTTCCAGATCTATCTTAATTTTTTGCATCGGCCTCTAGAGCCTCTCCATAATGACAAGTATTCTTAGTCCTTTGTGGTTTGGGGACTCGATGTCATAGGATCATATCCACCAGCAACAACTCACCAATGTTGGTTCATCCTAACCACAATGGATTTCTTTTCCAAGTGGGTAAAGGAAATTGCACTCAAGGATGTTAAGTCATGGTATATAATGGAGTTCGTGAGATCCAATATCATCCACTAATTTAGAGTCTCTCATGCCATCAACACTGATAACAACACAAAATTTTTGCAACTTGACCAGGAGAAATTGTATTCCAAGTACAATATCCATTGTAATCATACCTCTAGCTATCATGTAAAAGAAAATGGGAAGTTCGAAGCGTTTAAAAAACCCTCTCTAACATCTTTTTGTTGATGGTTGGTTAGAATAAGAATATTTGGCTAGAGAAATTCACCAACGCTCTCGAGGCTTACTGGACGATGACTCGTAATTCCACTCAGTTTAATCCATATTCTCTGGTACACAAAATTGAGGCAATCCTACCCATCGAGATCCAGTTACCCTCAGTGCACACGGTCCTCTACGATCTTAAGGCACTAGAAAAAGTTGATTGAATGTATCTGGATGAGCTGAAAGCACTTGATGAGAATAGGCTCCATGCCTTGCACAATATGGAGAGGCATCAAAACAATATTGCTAGGTATTTCAATAATAATGTTCACCTTTGATCCATCTTACACGGTGACATGGTATTGGCCCAAAGAACGCTAATCATACTTGAAAGGAAGCCACCAAAGATGGAGCCCAAATGTGTGGTACCATATGTCCTTCATAAGGTTTACCCCAATGGTTTATACTCCCTGATCACTATAGATGGTGAGCATACTGCTCCTCAACAAACACCAAATTCCTCAAGCAGTACTTCATGGGGGGGATCATTGTCCCGCATGAAATTAAACTATAATACCATCCTAAAAGATATTAAATAGATTATTCCCAAATTTTTGGATGTTAAACTCCTAATCCTTGTCCTGCATGATGATAAACAAGAAGTGGCCCGAGCTCTATGAACCTAAACCAAGATCTGTTTCATCCCACTTGGCGATAAACTGTAAAAAATGAACACAACTCACGTTCTGATCTCCACAGCCTTAAACTAAGATCTCCCTCATCCTTACTTGAAGACGTTAAATTGAATGGGTACTACAACCCTTCATGTGTCCCATCATTTGAATCTACATCATTCTTATCATCTGAAAGGATACCCTTAACAGCCATGTCTCATGAAACGTTATCCCACCTACCATTTTTGGGCCAACATCCTGGAGGATCTAGAGTGATAATTTGACACTAGTCCGGCATTTTGAATATGGTTTGTGGTCAATGCTCAATTTTGTGTTCCCATTCAATAGGCGCTGTGATTCAACTTTTTTTATGCCCTTTTGTCCCACAGACACAACAATAAACTAGGAATCTATAGTCTGAGATGTATGACCTTAAACTAAGATCTTTCCTCATACTTTTCACATAACGTTAAAATAAATGGTGTTTTCAAAACTACGTATGTATTCATTTTCATTCTTATGGGATATGTAGGAATGCCCTGGCCTTTCATATGTGGCCCAGCCTCAGGCCCTTTACCTTTCGATCCTCTTGGAACATTTCTCACTTAGGATTGTGTAGTGTGCTACATACTCTATGTCATCATTAACTTCAAGATATTTATTCCACTCCAGACACATCCCCTTGGGAAACATCACCTTTCTACATCTTTGTCGAATGATGTTAAACTGTGAGACACTTCTAGAACTACATTTGTCTTGATTACCTATATTTATGGGATATGTAGGAATTCCATACATTCCTTCTTCGAGTCCAGCCCAACAAATTCCAACACACCTTTCGAGTTTAGTTCTCTTCTAGGGTTACATATGGTGTGATGTGGGATTCTTAGTCCCCATTCACATTGGGTTTACACCGGTCACACCACATGTCCCTCCTTCCAGAATATCCTCTTTCACTATCTATATCCTTACCACATGATGTTAAGCTGCCTGACATTTCTAGAACTATGAGTGTCTTGATGCCTATCTTTATAGGTCATGTAAAAATGCCCAAAAATTTAATCGTCAGGTCTATCCCTATTTTTAGGAAGCTTCTCTTCCCACTGTACCCATGGACTAGGTTCTCTTGTGAGTATGTGGTTTCATAGGAGGCTTTATGTCCTCGTCAACATAATATTTTCAATAACCATGCCACATACATCTCTATCTTAAGAGCTCTCTGTCCCCCATTCCTACAATCATATCGTTGAGTTGGATTCTCTTAATTAGGCCTCTTGAACACTATTATGCCTCAACAAAATTCTTAGATTCACTGTGGACTAGTACCTAGAGTGTTGGATTCTTCATGGATATGATTTAGTCCATTTACATGCTTCATGTCTCCCAGTATTTGGATTCCCATTATCTTTCACATCAAAAATGACACCTGAAAGTCATGGATGATAGGACTTATGAATTTCCTACCACTTTGGGCCAACATCATAGGTATTTTGAACGAAATTATGAAAAAATTCCCACGTTAAGAATATGGTCAAATGTTGATTCCCAATTATTTGTTCCCATTATGGGCCAACACATTGTGGATATTGTGTTTCCAACAGGTCAATAGTTATCCTCCATCATTGTGTCACCCCCATTGAATCCTAAATATTGGTCACGTGACTCTATTCCCCTTTCACTTCATCTAGTCCAAGTCGAATATTGACACCTTTCATGTTATCCCTCCACGCAGAATTGCACAATAATAGGACGAATTGATATTGTGGTTTCATCCTTGACTCTGCATCATTTCCACACTTTTTGTGTATTCTATGTGTTGTGAAGATCCTTTTATCCCCTTTTCCCACATTGATCATAGATCACGTGGGATTAGGGATTTGGTACAGGCTTACGCTTGCTTGGAAGAATCTCCCTTCTTTCGATCCACGATTTATGAAAAAAACTAAGATCTCACTATCTTTACCACATGATGTTAAACTACAAGGAGTATTAGGAGCTACGTATGACATGATTATAATCTTGAGATATGTAAGAAAACGTAAATATTTATTCTTCAGGTCATGATCAAGATGCACTAATTATCTCTTATGTTTGACATTTTGGACATGATTCTTGTGGGATTACATGGAGGTGCATCTATGGACTCATGTACTCATTCACATTAGGTATATGATAGTCATACCATGTACTTCCCCTTATGGGATAGTCCCTCCCATTCAACTATACCTCATGATGTTAAACTAGATGAAATTCCATGAAATACATATGACCTGATTCTCATCCTCATGGGATACGTAAGAACAACCAAAAATTTTATACTTGGGCCTAACCTCTAGTTTTTCTATTCCCTCTCATGGCCTCTTGTCCTGGGTTCTAATCTCAGATCATGAATGGGGTGGTATGTGGACCTCTTTGTTCCTCATTCACATTGGGTTATTCTACCATTCTATACATGTTCCTCTCTCAAGAAACCTCTACCCCTTATGTCCTTACTGCATGACATTAAACTGCATGGCATATCTAGAACTATGTTTTGCATGATTTCCATCCTTATGGGATATATAAGAATTACTAGACATATTGTCTTTCAGTATATACCTAGGCTCATCATCTCATTTCCCCCTTTATGTTTGGAATTCTCCACCACTATTATGCCTCATCAATGTGATAATATACACTATGGTTTAAGACCAAGGGGGCTTGATTCTTTATGAACATTCTTTCATCTGTTTCCATGGTTTATGTCTCCCTGTATTTGGGTTTGCTTTTTCTCTCACATCTGAACGGACCACCAGATGTTATGGATGCTTGGATTTATGGCTCTCCTACCACTATGGGCTGACATCCTAGAGGATTTTGAATGAATTTGTGAGATAGGTTCCATGTTTTGAATATGGCCAGTTTCCAAACCTCAGATGCAAGTTCCCATTTCAGTTCACATGATATGGATACTATATTTCGAAGATGGTCAAAAGATATCCTCCATCGTTATGGCACCCCCATTAGGTCCTAAACCTTGGTATCATTATTCACATCTCATTCCATCCCCTCATGCCTAAACATAACATCGACACCCTAGGTGTTATTCCTCTATGCACCTTCATAGGTTTGGAGGAATAACCAGTTTTGTGGGGTCACCCTTGGCCCCGCACCATCGTTCCCTATAGCATGCTTCCATGCAATGTAAATATATTCTCCGCCCTTATTTCCCACAATAGGAATAGCTCACGTGGGCTTAGGGATATGGGTATGGTTTGTTCCTACATGGATGAACCACAATTCATTTGGTCTAAACCCTATGACCTTAAACTAGGAGTTCACATCTTAAACTAGACGCCTATGTGCATGAATCATGACTCTAAATGGTATGTGTGTTCTCTTGGGAATTTTTGATGTGGTGTGAATTTCTATGTCCTCATTGAAATCAGGATTGCATTATGGTGCTTCATTACATATTTCCACCATGTAAATATCATTACATGGTTTGAGATCTATGACCATAAACTAAGACCCCTTACGTCTTCTGCCTCCAAGTTGTGTAACAATAAATTACCTAGCTATTTGATGTCTTCACTCTAGAATATAATTCCCTTTTTGGAAATTGTCTGCCTACTGTACCACCTTCAAGAACTATATGTTGCTTCATTACTATCTTTATGGGATATGGAGTGACACCCATACCTCTTTTCTATGGTCCATACTCATCACCATGAACCCTCTTATGCCATTTGATCATAACGGTCCTCGGAAGTATGGGATGTTGTGTGGAATTAAGTCCCTATTCACATCAAATTTTCAATAGTCACGACACATACCTTTCTAAAGAATTATACATTTCTTGTCTTGACTGATTGATGATAAACTATATGGGCATGTCCCATGGACAAGACATTAAACTGGGAACCTTATTGTCTAATATTTATGACCATAAAATATGATTCATACCATATTTGATCACACAATGTTAAACTGCATAACAATTATAGTATTCTTATTTGAAATAGGATATCATAACCTTCTTGTATTGGTTGTTGGACCTACCACATTTAAGAACTACATTTTGCTTGATCCTCATCCTTATGGGTTACGTAGAGATGCCCATGCATTTTATCAGTGACCTAGCCCTAGGATAGTTAAAATTACTTGTTCTTTTCCATTAATTATGGTCCAATCACTGAATCTAAATTAGGAGTCCCCATCCATGTAACATGAATTTAAACTGTTGATTAGGATCCATGCGATACAACCTTAAACACTGTGAAATGTCTTGATTATACGATGTTAAACACAATCATGAATATTCTTCATCAAAGGATGGTAAACTACATTCTTATCATCCCCATTTACATGAAAAAAACATTAGGCCATCTTAGGTCCCCTCCAGTGAGGACCCTCATAGAAATTGGCATGTTCTCGATTCATACTGATACCCTCACCCAGTGTACTTTAATCATGTTGGCGTAATTCCCAAAGCGTTGGTATTTACCCAAACGAACAATCATTCCATCACCATGCTTTGCATTCTTTTTATTTCAGATGCTCATTCCCTCTCACACCTGAAGGAAACCATTAATGGTTAGAATACTTGGCATTAAGTCTCACCTACCCTCTTGGGCCAACATTACAGAGGACATACAACCACCTTATAGTTTAGCATCGTGTTTTTGAATATGGTCAACAGCTGGACCACATTGTTTTGTATCATTTCAGGCTAACGTGATACAGATGCTATGTTTCGAATTTGGTCAACAAATATCCTATATATTCATGCCCTATTTATTATGTTCTGAATTTTTGGTATCGTAATTTACAATCCTCATTATGCTTTATTAGGATTTATTCCAACACACCTGGCGTCATCTCTACAATTCCCTAGAGTGCATGTGAAATAAGGTTTTGGCAGTTCTGTGGATCCTATTCTTCTGTCAAGACCCCTCTTTTGTTTCAAAAACTCTGTTTGGTCATCCAAACCCCATGTTTTTGAAAGTTTAGCTAGCACCCTCATACACAATGTGAATAATTATATAGTATTATCCTGTTTCCCACACCAAGTATAACTCAAAAGAGATTAGATGTTGATGGATCATTACTTCATAGTTATGGTTCAAATTCACTAAATTAAGCAAGAAAACAAATAATAAATCCATGCATGCAGTTCAGGATAGAAAAAAAAGAAGGGGATTTGTTAATAATTTTGGCCAAAACATTTCCGTCATTGATCAGAACCTTTTATGGATTGCTCAAGTGTCACCACATTCTGTCTCATAGCCCCCTAGTATGCTTCCTGCTCCTTACGCTCCATCTCTTCATTAGCAGTTATGAAGCAGAGCTCCTTAGATTGGGCCTACATTCATTCCCTCTCATCTTGGAACTCAATCATTTCACGACTTTCCTACATTTCTTGATCTTAGGAATCCTCCGGCTAAGCCTTTAACTATTCAATGAGCACAAAAAGGCTCACTATAAATACCACTCTATCGTTTCCTTTCTCTTCATGGTATTAGACATCCTGACTAAACATAAGAAAATTCTGGATATTCTCTTACTCTTTCCAATATCGGGAAATATCTGAGCATCACCTACTCTATTGTATCTTCTCATCCATATAATCATGGATAATTTTTTGAATAAGTTGAGCATCCACCCCTCCGGTAGAGATAAAGCACAACCATGTGCGAAGTGATCTCATTTGAAATATCCATTATACTTTTCATTTATTGAGGTATCATTTGATGCACTTACACACCTTGAGTCACATAATATAACTCTCATTAGCTATGTTAGGATCATATTCTTCCATCTCCTCAGGATCTGCAGGCATGTACTAAGGAAAAATGGTGAGGAGTTTTGTGACAGGGTCCACTCTTGGCACTCTTTCTTCTTCAACAACCTCACCCCCACCAGCCTGGAGCTCAACCCTAGTAGCACGATCACCCATTATTATAGCTCCTTGATCACTAGGTTCTAGGGTTGGACTAGCTTCAATAACTAACTCTATGCGAGCCAGTGTAATCACTAGTAGAGCCTCTACAGATGTTCCAGACTCTACAGTTTACCAAGGTTCTAGCCTTTCCATAACTACATTGGGAACCAAAATATTGGTAAGCCGATTTCTCCAATAAAAGATGTGAGACTACAAAGGTAAAAAAACATACTAGAGCCCATCATCTTGGTGTCCAGTTCTTGAGTCACGATATGTGATTTCATGATAGGAGATTCTTCGATACATGTTAATTCAACGACCGACATTGGCTTCTTCTAAATAAACGAGAATTTATTGAGATAATGAGGTCTCCAGTTCATCCCCTCCTGTTGGATTATCGCTGACCGTCCCTATTGTGACCGGTCCTTCGACTTCTTCAAGTGTGGTTTTTTCTCCACCAATCTCGGTCCCAAATGAAGATTCAGAGGGTTGTTCTTCCAAATCCATCTATAAATTTTTATCCCCTGTAGGCGAAGCTTCATATATATCATCATGAATGTTTTCTAGAATAGGGAAAAGATTTCTCAGTGGATCTGAATTATGAAAATGGAAAAGCTAATGGTGATAATATTTGAGACTCACCTTGAGTGTTTTAGCAAGTTCTACATCATGTCTTGGGATTTCTCCACTCTCATGTGGGAATCCCTAGTGGAAAACCTTTTCAGAAGGTCCCTCACCTCCAGGACCTGCACCCTCAACCTCCTCTTCACCATATTTCCTTGCTCTCTCTTCCTCTTAGTCTTCTACTTTATCTTCACCCTCTTCCTCCCCTTATTTTTCTTCTTCTTCCTTGTCGTCATCATCCTCAAATGACAACTTTTACGGGTCGGGATCCCTGCCATGAATCACTTTCACTTGGAGGTGTGGGTCTTTATACCATCCCCATTATCATTAATAAATATCCTTGGATATCAGGTATGAATTTTAGCAATTAAAGTTAACCCTCTCTATCCCATTAACGCACCCTACATCTGTAAGTTCGTGCGTAGTGCACCCCAGTCTACGCCATAGATCTTAAATGGAGATAGATTGTCATAGTGTCCTCCAGGCGGACCATAGAGATAGGAAAATGGTATTGGTGGTCACCTTTAAATGATGTATTAGTTTCTTCCCTGGGAGTTCCCTAGCTGGCCCATTAGTCCACCCACAGGACCACCCATCTTCAAAAGTAAAAGGCACATTCTCACCATGAGACGCTTCCGTTGATGATCTTATATCCTGTGCTAATTTAACTGCCTGGTCTATTCCTTGTCTCACATCCCCAACAGTACCTTGCATGCTTCCTCACTGTTTGGAATCCCTAATAGCTGCCTTGATTTTCTAAATGGGTTTCCATATAATATCCTCTAGTTACATTTCTATCCAATGGTCAACATACACCATAGATAGGATGACATTGGCATAATTAGAGGGAAGGGTGATGACTTCACCAAAACCCGCAGTTGTGAACATGAACCCTAATTGGCAAAGAATGCAAGGAAGTATATATTTCCAAACCCCTATATATACATTATTCAAAAATCATTGTCTAAAACCACATTGGATGGAAAACCTCATCAACACATAGGGTTCAAAAAATTTATTTATACTGATCTAGACTGCAAGCACACCGCCCCTGATCCTTTTCAAGTACTCCCTCTTCCGCAATGGGCCTCACTCATCAACTACCATCTGGAACGCTTTGGTCTGAAATGGATATAATTAGAAGTTAGTGTGGATGCTGATCTTGAGTTTGATCTCTTACTCATTATGTTTCAAAGATAAAATTATATAAATGCTTAGTAAGGATGGCCACAGACCATCAACTAGAGGGCGAATGGTATTCATGAATTCATACCCCCCACAGTGAGCTAAAACCTAGCTATATAGAATCTGGAATGATCTACATATCCCCTAGGAATGCTTCCACTAGAGATGCATACTAGAAATCTGTACAACCTCTCTTGTACAGGACCGCCTTGATTAAACTTGTTCTTGGATTCCATGATTTTTTCCATCACATGCATCCCTAGAGGAACCCCCATCCTCAAATCCCTCACTAACATCAGCCACCCACTCAAAATTACATCAAGAAACCCAACATATCATACATTCAGGTCTCAACATTAATTTATGTCTAATACGTATGATCCATAGTCTTTTGATTCCAGGACCATCCAGTATGATCCCACCTTCCCCTTTATAACATTTTCATGCACTACATACCTCAACATGGAATTTTCACAACCTTGTCCTACATCAGAAATAGACATAACTATCCTGAATTGGATATGTCCTTGAGGATGTATTTAATTTTCAACTTCTCTTTATCTAGATCCAACTAATGCCATTACAGAATAGGGGTGAAAATCTTATTCCACAAAATTTTCTCTATTTGGAAGAACTCATCATATTGGTACACTTCTTGGGACCCCCACCCCAAAGTAATGAATGTCCCAAAGAGTGATTCCTAACTCCCTCTTGTGGAGGTGGAATGTATTTGTGTTGGGAGGACACTAACTAAAAATCTCATGTACGAGGTATTGCTAATAGTAGAAGTGAAATTGAAATGTCCATAATGCTTCAAAAAGATCGACAGACCACAACTCCACCTCAAAATCCTCAGGTGTCTGGCGTACCCAGTACACACATTCCCATTGACTCGTAAAAATTCCTCTAGAACTCATGTTAGATTTCTAAAATCCTTTGGTCCCTTAGTAATGCTACTTGTGAAGGTGCTCTCATAATGATCTGGAGATTCCTTAAAAGCCTGATAACTCTATAAAATAGTAATGGTCTTCGAATTCAGGATGTAAATAGCCATGATCTATGTTTCTCTAGAGGGTTGACCATTGATAGTGATGTGTAACTATGGAAGTATATCCTTGCGTGTTACCCATGACTGTGGCGTATTTGTCTCATATACTGGCATCAACACCTCTTCCAAAATACCGATGTTTCATATTGGTAGAATGTCACTCAGAACTTAATCCTTTTGAGCATGAGTCATCATACCAAAAAGGATCTGGTTATCGAACACGACTCTTCTAGCTAGAAGAATATGATGTTTTTTGATCATCTGGGTCCTCCTTGAAGCAAAAACAACTTCCATCTTAGCATTAGTCCATTGTGTTCAACATGGGTTCTTTCCATAAAAACAATATGACTAAGGCAGGTGCATGAATGAATTGGATAGAGAGAAATAATTCATAGTTGCATGCAAGATGCCAAAAAAAAATACAAGATCTTTCACACAGAATGGAAGATCTTTTGCGAATTAGATAAAATCATCTATCCCCTGAGAAATTTAAAGTATGGAGCCTTTCCCCCAATGTATTAATCTGTGCGGACAAGCCCATTCTCACACGCAGAAGTGGATTGTGGACCGAATGTACATTTTTACACACTCCCACCATCATGCGCTTTGCTTTTCATCGTTTCCCATAGAGTCTGGCCCTTGGGCCTCCCTTCAGCTCTAATTATGAGGGGGGGGGGGCATTTTTTGGATCCAAATTTTGTATATGTCCATTAATGGACATCTTTTACCAAACCAAATGCATATTTTGAATCAACGGACAATCTCGAGATTCCCATGGGAGGTGCATACACAATTTAATGGATACACACAATATTAAGAATTGCGTACAAATATTTCCTACATAATGAAAATTTAAATGGATTATTCCTTGTATGCCTTCCAAAACACTCCAAGACAGTGGTGTGAATGAAAATTTTCCTACGTACAAGATTGGAATACGTGCAAAAGATCTTTCACACCCAATACGACTTCAAAATTCCACTTCTGTGCAGATCACTTTGTGCACCGCCACAAAATATTCCAGCTATAAATAGAAACATACACCCGCACTTCGGGGGACATTTACAGAAGATGTACAAATGAAATTCAGAAAAAATGAAAACCCTTCCATGACCACAGTCAAGGTACGAGATCTTGCACGATAGGTCTCCCATGGTTCTATCTTCAAGTGACACCATTAGGGATTTACCCTCTCCAATTTCATTTTACAAAAAGTAAATCGCACACAAAATATTCATCTTCCACTCAAGTTTTACCTTTCAACATGCCAATGTTACATGTAGGGTTTCACCTTGTGTTTAACCACCTAGTATTAGGTGTATCCCCTCATCTTGCATGCACCCTTTCAATCTTTCTAGCCCCCCTGTTCTCTGTAATTGTCATCCTTACCCTAAGGAAACATTTTTGTACCCTTATTATGAACGAAAAACCTTTATTCCACATAAATATCTCGCACAACCCTCCAGGTTTGTATGAAGTGATTTCAAGGTCCCTTGGGCGGTGCTACATATTTTTTTTGCTTTTCCTCATGCTTCTTCGTATAGGAACACTAATTGATGTTTCTTCTTCACATATCCATTCAAATGTGAGACCCTCAATGGATCAATCCATAGCCCCATCTCCATATGGAATTGTTGGTGGCTTCCCTTCACTAAGGTTTAAAGTGCACTAGTAATGTGTGTCCTTAGGGTCAGTAGTAAATCATCACTATCCAAGCTGTAATATGTCAAACTACCATCCACCAGCGTCCCTAACACATGTTGTTATATTTTGATCAATACATAAGAGACAAGTCCAAGAGGATTGTGAGGAAAATGGGAACCAACACCTTCTCACAAGCCTCTCCCTCTGAGATTTTTCTCCATGCACACCTCGAGTAGTCTTTACGTAAGTCCTGACACTATTTGATGGGATTCCTCAAGCACTCTTACCATATCCTCTTCATACGTTTGGAAAACCTCCTTTCTCATTGGCCATCCCTCCTAGAGTAGTTCTCAATATTCATCTCCCTAGGAAACTAACCATATGTAATCTCCACCCCATTCATTGTGGACACACCTTTTACGATGATATCATCAGATCTTGGTTGCCCCGGGTTTCTCACACTGAGCATGACTCACGTGGGCTTAGAGTAAGAATCAACAATGAAATCCTCTTTGGGATGCCTCAGTGTGAAATCCCCATTCCACATATTTAAACTATGTGGACTTTAATATTTTCCATTTCCATGAAAGGTAAGTAGGAAGCATCCTCAAGGATTAACCCCGTCACTTATCTATCCCGAATGACTTCATTTCGGTTCACCATCATCCCACATTATGTTAAACTATATGATCCTCTCTTACTACATGACACTAAACAGTATGATTTTAAACTAAGTGGGTTTTGATCCCTGTCTCCAAGAAGGGGTATGTAGGAAGCCTCCCTGATTTTCAACCCCAACCACTAGTAAATTTTTTTGTCACCTTTTGAGGACCCATATCTTTGGTCAACCAGTTAATGGTGTCAGAGTAGTTGTTAGGAAGCTAACCATGCATAACCCCTCAGTCAATGAATACTCATCTAACCAAGTGTGTCCCTACTTTGATGGGATGCTAACCACGTGTAAGCTTTAACATGTCTTTGAGTCTCTGTCCTTTGTGTACACCCCAATACTATGGACCTATATCTTGAATAATGAGGACATTGATCTTTTCCTCTTTTTAAACACAGTATGTAAGAAGCATCCTTGAGGTTAAATCCCATCACTCATGTCCCATCCTAGTCTCTCCCTTGAGCCTTTGTGTTTCAGAATGGTCATGCCGCAACCCAGAGTTTATACTTCCTTTGGGACCCATCCATGATTCCATTCTCATGAGACACCTCATCAGGTGTCCCATCACCCCACTAAACTACGTGGACTTTTCTTCCTTGCCATGAGGATATGTAAGAATACCATTTGAGGTTCATGCCCAAATTTACCATCATATTCCTGTTGGTTCCATCCCATTCATCCCATCCACTTTACTTAAATATCCATAATACATCCTGCTTCTTACCTGGGCCACCATATCCTGGTAAAATCATTCCATCTATTCAAGTATATAACCATGCATTATCCTCACACAGTCCATAACCATCAAACCAAGAGTGTCCCTCTTATGATGGTTAGATATCCATGCATAAACCCTAAGATGAATTTGGGTTGTTGTCCATCAAGTACACCATAATCTCATGATTCACCCCCTCAAACTATATGGGTTTTTATCCTTTTTTTCTACACAGTGTACATAGGAGGCCTTCATGAGGTTCAATTAAGGCCAATGGTAAAACATGGTGTCCCATTTGTTAGGACCCAAACATCCTTAGATCCGTCCTCATTAGGCATCATGATCCACCCATTAGTTAAACCACTTAGGTGCTCCCTCCAATTGATTTACACATCTGATCCACTCCCATCAATGTTCCAATTAGTCTGATCCATATATGTAAAATGATAAACTCACGACATGCCCTGTGTTAAATATTGGAGGCCGAGGAAAACCTTTGAGACATGCCTATGACATACAATTACCTATGCTAAATGTGGGATTCCTCGGGCTTCAACACCATCGATAAGCCTTATCCTATGTTTAAGAAATCTATGTTTACTAGTGTTTCAACATCCAAACACTTCAGTACAGCCCAATGTGACTAGTCATATAACAACCCAATATTTCATGTTATGTTATTTCGTTTAAGTAAGCCAATATCTTTCACTACACACAACACCGAGTTCGAGTGCACCAAAACTTACCAAACTAGCCGTTAAAAAAGCAGTTATAATTAGTATTAACTGAATTTTTAATTTTATATACTCTACATAATTTTATCATTCATATTATGTGTTTCTTAGACATAATACAATAACAAATTCATTTTTTAGATAAAAGAAGTATTTTTAAAAAAAATGTAAATTTACCACCGTTTAATGGAGAACCCTTTTAAAACCCAATATTTGACAATTTAATAAATTAAATTTAATGAAATTAAATTCTTCTTTAGAGTTGGGGAATACAACTTTATTTTGGATAATTTTTTGGTACTTTTATGATAACATTCATATTTTGATGAGTAGTGAAAAAATACTAACTTTTAATTGAAAACAACTTTTTTAAGAAAAATAATTTATAGTGTTAAATTATGAATTTGAATGGTTTGGAATTATATTAAGATTATATTTTTATCATTTAATAACATGTAGGTAATTATAAGTAATTTTACATTTAAATTTGACATAAACACATGTCAATATTTTGATTGTTTTTACTTCTTAATAACCTGTGTTTTGGTATTGACAATGAGAATTAATTTTAAATTAATTATTTGTAATTATTTGTTTTTAATTTTGTAAAATATAATTATTTTTTTAATTTGGAATATCAAAATTATCATAGAGTGATTTTTTGTTATTTTTCTGAAAATATTCAATTTTTGATGAATAGAGAAAAACTCTGTGTTATTGTTTAAAAACGAAATTTTTATTTAAATAATTATTTATTTTATGTAAATATAAATACATAATACCAATATTAGTTCAATTTGATTCATTGGAGTCATTTTTATAAGAAATTTTGATTGAACTTTTTACCGTGTTTTACTCACCTTCTATGAGCATTTGCAAATTTTCATAAAGCTTAATTTTTCTGATTATGTGAGTTGAATTTCAAAAATATGAAAGGAATAGATGACATCAGTATAAAAAATTTGGTTCAATAAGATGAAAATAATTTTTGGTGAATAGTAGTTTTTTACATTTATTTACCACGGTTAAAAGTAAATAGGGTAATTAAAGGTCAAAATGATTTTATTATTACCCTA
This sequence comes from Viscum album, assembly GCA_963277665.1. Classification (NCBI taxonomy): domain Eukaryota; kingdom Viridiplantae; phylum Streptophyta; class Magnoliopsida; order Santalales; family Viscaceae; genus Viscum; species Viscum album. Next base: position 68,393,429 of record OY728156.1, on the reverse strand, counting down.
ACACATGTTCTAATTCTATTGTATAAGTATAATTAGACTATAAAAAACCTTTGGAATAGAATTTTATCCTTTTGGTCTACATGGATTAGATTGGGACACTTATAATTATGTTATTTAAAGAAGAGTTAAATGTGTTAAATTCAATTTTTAATTACACAACTATTTTTAATATTGGGTTATACATAAGATAAAGTTGAAAATAAATATTAATTAGGATGTTAAAAATATTTAACATATAATGGTATTTTATTTATAATTTTTAGATATTAAATAATTAAATTTATTTTTGACACAATGATGATGCAGTAATTGCCTTATTAATGAAAGATTAAAATAATTGATATTATAAATATCCAAATAAATTAAATTTGAGACTTTTGAGGAATTAAATTAATTTTTATGTTAATATGACATGTTATTATAGATTAAATTATTTTTTTTAAAGTAATCATGTGGTTATAATTTTCACAAAAACAAAATACTAAATATTTTCAAATTTGACATAATTGTGTTTTTAAAACAAATACTATATTATTAATTGATATAATACTCCTAAAAATATAAGGTTCAGAAAAAGGAATTATATAAGGTTATATATATTAATAATGAACCACTTGGTATTCTATTGGTTTGTTATAGTTTTTTATTAACAATGTAATATAAAAATACAAAGAGACATGGTAAATGCCAAACTATTTAACTAAGAGTTAAATCTAAAAGATAAGTTCAATATGGTGACCTAAAACTATATAAAACCTATTGGTTGATATTTTATCGACACATAACCATATTATCCTAGAAATAAATTATTTTGGAGAAATCAGAAACTGAAAATGAATTTATTATAAAATAAGATTTCACGCTTTTCCTAAACTGACCCTCACCTCTCTTATAAAATGGTACTTCCCCTTCTCGTAATTTCAAACCTCCAAATCCATTTGGCTCAACCAAACACTACCCAAATATCTTCCCAACTTCACCAACTTCAATCTATAGTCCATACTTTGATCTGACTTCCATCCTAATGGGCTCTTTTGATCAACTCAAAATGAAACACACGAAGAAGAGGTAATAATTTCACCACCCTCTTTCAGGTTCATTTCTTATTCCACTTACTCTTTAATTGTTTACTCCATACCAAAATAATAAATCAAGTAACTTCTATATATTGTGATGTTATTATAAATATGGTAAAACCATATTCATTATTCTGTCCATTCTATAAATGATAAAGTCACCATACGTGCGTACGAACGGATTACTGTCTCCACGTCATGGTGTACTTTTTTATTCAAACACGTTAAAATTTGGATGGATATAATATTGAGTATAAATAATTTAAATAATAAATATAAAATTTGGATTATTCTTTATATATGATATACTATCCAATTATATATGATTTCACCATCAGTATAATGATATTGTTGCTCATGCATACGTACGAATTACCGTCTCCACGAACATGATGAGATTCATTCCCCATCGTAATAATACAAGAATAATGTTTATTTTATGATTAAAAAGAATGTTTAATAACATAATATAATTCTAGATATTAATAAAATACATCCTATTCATAACAAACATGGCTTATGTAACCAATCATATAAAGGAAAATGAAGTAGTTAACACCCGAAACGATGATATTACTAAAATAATATTAACAATGAAATATTAGATGATAATATATGATATCATATTTATGTATTCAGTTATTTTATAATTTAATAACCGTTATTTAACAATTATACATGAGGTTAACATACCCTATACTAAGGAAAATTACATGTTAAGGGGTTTTCATCTCACTTTTATTCCCATGAGATTCATACTATATTTTCCAAAATTACCTTTGGTGTGGTGTATGTACTACCATTGATTTTATTTTTTGAATAATATAATTTAATTTATGGGTATTTACATCATCATTGGATGATCCTTATTTCATGGGGTGTATGTTTCATATGTTACCAAATCGGTAAGGGAATTTCAAATTTCAATTTACACTCATTCGGTTTTATGCAAAATACATTGATTATTTTACTCCAAGATTATGTGTGAAATTAGTATTTATTTACTTATATAGTAATTTCCACTCATATTTTCGTGGATATATATTTTATACACATAATCATTCCATTGATAAATTCTCAAGTCATCGATGTGAACTTGATACGAGTAATTTTAACACAATTATTATTCATTGAGTTAAACATCCAAGTCATTGGTGTTGTTTTTACAAGAATATGTGTGAATGTCCTCTGTTTGATTTCCAGTGAATATATAATAATATTAAGTGTATTTATATTTTTCACATATAATTATTTCATTTATTTATCCTTAAACTAAGGATACAGTCTTTATAAAGGAATTCATCTCAACTTACATTCCATTGAGACTTATTTATTTGTTATATGCCAATTCACTTTCATTTGGTGTATATACTATACTTTAAAATAGTATATCATGAATACCTTTATTCTCATGATATTATAATGTTTATATTACCTCAATTATTTGTATTCAATTATCTATCATTTGGTTAAACCGTTGGGAATAAATGATCATGTAATAGTGTAAATTTTTGTTAAACCGTTGGGAAAATCGGTATGTGTGCCTTCCATCAAGTAATTTTTGTTCTTCCATTATAAATCGGTATGTGTGCCTTCATTTATTATTTATTTTTTCATTCCATTTTGCTACAATGTATTGTGTATTATGATCACCTAATGAACACATGAAATATATCATTTTAGGTTGCGGTTTTGTTGTGATTTATCTGTATAGAATAATTTTGATTGATATTAAAGAGGTCAATATGATCCTGAGTTATTTTATCCTTGGATTATTTTAAATTTAAGGTATATTGACATAATTTATTAGGTTGGACATAAATATAGATATATATTTTTTTATCCTTAGAGGAATGATAAGATACTCGTGCATTTTGAATGTACCCCTAAATGTTGTCTTTGAAATATCACACTCTAACTTTAAGATGATTATACCCACACTATAAGTCATTCAATGAAGTGGTGCTTCCACATGAACTACTAGAGTGGGTTTGGGGTCATTTTAATGTGTTAATGGTGATAGAACAAAATTTTACTCTATTACATGATCATTTATTCCTACTCCATCAAGTTGTTTGGTCATACAATTGTAATATTTTTTGAAATTCAAAATGAGTGTTAGGAATTCATGTCACAATTATCAGGATAATTTAATGTTTCGATTAACTCAATTATTTGTATATAATTAGTGTGTTGTGTCACAAAAATTCATTCCCAATTTAAAGCATACAAAATAAATATTTGTTAAATATAAATTATAATATAATTTTATGAAGTAAAATTCACCTTTTATAACAGTTAGAAAACTATTATTTTCTAAAAATCTGTTTTTGTAAGTAAAGTGGGATTTTAGATTTAGATGATTAAATAAGATTATATAGATAATTATTTTGGAAAATTATTCTATTTTTGTAATAATAACATACAAAATATCTAATGGCGAATTTTTTAAATTTTTATGAGACAATCAAAATTTTGTGTTAACATTAAATAAGATATAATTATAAAGTATATAATATGACATCATAATCACCCAAAAATTATTTAATATATTATATAGAAGGTATCAAAGAACAAATATACATTTTAAAATTAAAATATATTGTTTTTGACATTATTTGATTAATTTTAGAAGGCCTTAATGAATCCTCCCAATCCACTATTATATTATAGTGTTTAAAAATAAATGTTTTATAAATATAACTCACTTCCACACCACCAAGGGTATTATATTAATGATTTCATATCCTAGAAATATAAAATAATTTAAACCACTTATATTTGGTTGAAACCACTACAAAAACAGTGGGTAATTCTATTCTTTTCGTTACATTATCATATAGAGTATGAATCCAATGATTTTAAAATTAATAATGAATTATCCCATATTTTTTTATATATATATACACCCAAACTACCACTTTTCATCACATATAATTATTTCACAATGATTTTTATCCTTCAATCCATCTCTATATCCCTTCTATATTTCCCCATGTTCTTAATAATCTCCTCCCATCACTTTATAAGAGCACCCTCAGGTTAAGTGATCCTCTCCATACCCTCTTTATTGAATATCTTTCTTTATGAATTGAATTTTTCTTTCCAATTTTTTAAATTGTGATATATTATTATAGATCAATTTTAATTTCTTTATGATTCCCATGTAATGAATGATATGTTTTACTCTCATTCACCACTTTTATTAACTGTTTTTCTCCTAGTATGATAACAAAATTATAATAGTATTTCTAATTGAAAACATTAGTATATTGAATTACAATCCCCATTTTCATTTATGTGTATTCATCCAATTGTACATATGCTTAATTGATTTGGTATTTTCATGTAGGAAAATCACACTCCTTAATAATTTGGTTGGTATTGATGAAATACATCCTTAGGTTGTATGATCTATGTTTCACACTTATGTTTGTAAATTTTTTGACTATGATGAGTCGGATCAAAATTATTTACCCCCTCTCCAATGCATTGGGTAATGTTTTTATCTCATGATATTATGTATATGTTGTACAATAGGTTATCATAAGTATAAATTTTTATGTTTTATAAGTGGTTATACTTGACATATGTTTATGATTTCATATTTCATGTTTTTTCCACATTATTATGTAATCCTTATGTTATCAAGTTATATCATGCCTCTTTTTTAGAGATTAATAATATCACCCCTCTTAGGATACCTTTATATTCCTATTGGATCATATTCACTTCTTAAACAAATGATTTGTTTTGTTTATTAACATACTACGATTTATTTCTCACCACTTTATTATGTACAACTATAGTTTTTTTTCATTTAGTTTTAGTATATCGATGGAGTATAAGTGCATGTTATAGAGTTTTTAAATGATTTTATATTTATTTTAATTTTATTATGATATGTTCATAATTATAAAAATACAGGAGACCTAATGATATTATAGGGATGTATTAAATATATAATTATATGATAAATAATAATTTAATTTATATTAAAATATGGGTTCTCATAGTTCCTTATTCCCATGAAAGTAGTTATTCAAGTCATAATAGTAAAAGTCATAACACGGATACTAAACGCGACCATAAAAAATCTTGAATTCATTATTTTGGATTTCTACCTTTACACCAATAATCTAAATGATATATCAACCACATATTAATCACCTAAACCAGTTAAAAACTTTAATCTGATTGAATAAAAAACTAATAATCTATAGGGGATAAGGGTTATTCACTATTTATAGATTTAAATAATCTTAATGGATTCAAAAAATTATAAAAACTTCTTCCTTCATAACGAATGACACTAAATAGATTCATAAAAAAATTAGGGCAGATGAAACTGTTTACCATTTTCTCAATGGCCAAACAATAATACAGTCACATCTCATAATGTTTAATCCAAAAAATTATAGATACATTATGATGGAAACTTATACCAAACTAAAAAACATAATAATCGGGAAGAATCACAGACTTATGAGGAAGGAAACTACTAAACTCCTAAATAAATTAAATAAGAACCACCTCCAAAAGATACAATATTTTAAAAATATACTCTGTTTTATTATATTAAAGTATTCCATGTGTTTTCAATATAAATTATACATATTCCCACCAATTAAATTGCTCAGTCATCTTTATAATCAATGAAATAAATTTTTCTCATTAAAAAATCAGTAATACCCTACATTAAAAAAATATTCCATGAAATGGATGACATAGTATGGATTTATAAATAATAATAAAATATCCTTGATCAATTTTGGAAACCCCAACTTATGCTACTATCCCCAAAACACCTCAAGAAAGCTTTAGTAGCCTCCACCTAGATTAGTTAGTAAAAATAGCATTAAGTAAATCTCTACATTGATCCCTAAATATTATAATAGGGTGGGAAAAAAAATAGTTCAATGTAACTAACTGAAAAAACTACATACCTATGTAAATAGTAAATCAATGGTATCATATTATATATATAGTGTACATGGTGTTGGAAAATCTATAGAATGCATGTAACCCGACAATACTTCTCACTATTGCTAACCTTGATGATGATTTCATCTCTGACAATGATCTTCTATATGTCCCTTTAAAAAGGGCAATCAATAGTATATACTCTACATATTCCATCACATATAACTACCAGAAAGTTTATTGGCCAAAATATTGTCGATCAGGTCTTAGACGAAACTGCTGTAATGGATAAACCTGAACCTGACCACCTAATCCTTATTGACCACAAAGGGATGATAAAAACTAAAAATATTGATATCAATGATATATAAAATAAATAACATGGAAAAACTATTTTTATGGGTTTTAAAATATCCATTTAAAAATAATAATAATGGATCTAATATAAACTCATAGTTAGATGAAAAACACTCAAATGACCTCTATAATCCATCTTTATAAAATTAAATAGAATCTATTTTCCCATAAACATGGAATCTACTTTAGATAATTTGATTAAATACATTTTAATTTACAAATATTTTTCCAATTCAAACACAATAAAAATATGATATGATGCATGTATCACAATAATGTATATACCATGTGATTATAAATAACGTGACCCAACCCACTAGGTCCCCTCCCAGGGTCAGTGGCATGCTATGGATTCCACCCGAATCATACTAACTATAGGAAAATTGAAAGATATTATGAATAAGAATATATAAACAAAAATTGGAGACTGTAGTCTATATAAATCTACACGAAACATAAAAATGTAATATAAATAATAATAATATAAACAATAATCATATAAATATTTAAAAAATATCTTATTAAATTATTTAATGAGACATCACATTAGAAGTAAATCATTAAATTGAAAAATACCATGTAAACTATAGATAAAAAAACCTATGAATATTAGGTATATATTAAGGGAATTATTCTTTTTTATAAAAAGGAATCCTATAAAAATCTCAAACTATAGAGGTCATCACCCCAATCATGAACTTAAATGATCCACATAACATCATCATTGAAAAAGATTCAATGGCTGTACATCTATTCAAGACAATACCACTAACCCATGAAACCCATCTATGATAAAACCTCCATGTCTTATGGAATTGGTAAGGGATACACACACCTCTCCGAAGTTAAATACGGGTCAAGGAAGTAAAAAAATCTGTTGGATGACTCAAGACTCATCAATAAAATCTAATTGAATGAGGGAGAACCAATGTCCATATAGAGAGTAGTTGTCCTCTAATAGTTAGAAAAATATTATAACTATAAATTATATGGGGGACTCACAACGTATTATTAAAAAAGAGGTAAAAAACTATTCAATTTATAATAGTAATGTTCCGGAGTGTGTGAGGTCATAACAAACTCTTTAGAGAATGTGGGGACCAGAGGTCTGGTGTTAGCATATTTATAGGGGAGTATAACCTTTTATCCTCTTTTATCATCTAACCTGGATGTTTCTATTACCAATTGAAATTTTATATATTAGAAATTCTCTGAAAACCCCCAAAAATATATTCTGATTGTGATGAAGACAATACAATTATGATCGATTTAAAAAATTCTTATAATGAATACACATGTTACAAATTTATGTCCCAGTAAATAAATCTCAAAAAAATGTAAAGTCTACATAGTTTATGGAGATCATAGTAGGAAAAACAATGGAGACTCGAAATTTGTATCATAGACATGTACCAATACTTTTCTTTCATTTTATCGGTGGAAATGCATGAAATGTATTAAATGGAACACAACTGTTGAGGATCTGGAGATACTTAATTTGAATGACTAATCTTGGATATCAAGTGTTCCGAGAGTATGTGACACCTCTAGATAGACATATTGTGTGTGTAACATGAGCCCACATTGAGCATATATGTTGAACACTGTTGTGTCATGGATCCCATAGATAGAATATTACCCCACTATAAAATATATATAAAAACAGAGTGTCTTGGAATGTACTCTACTGCAGCCAAGGTCATGTTCTCATGATCATACACCACATGAACCCCTATCTAACATAGAGTGTGTGTATCAGTGGAAATAAAAATATATATTTATTGTAATGCATGAACCTTATTCATAGTAAAAATTGATGTGTTTTTATGTGTATCTCTCCAAACTATCCCACTATATATTAATGATATCATAGAACCACATGTCCTCAAGAACAACTATTTGTACACTAGAGGATTACATCTATCAATGATGGTATATAGTGATACCATGAGGATACTATACAATAATATATATAGTTATATATATTATAATTGATAAAATATGTAATCAATAGTCGTAGTATCTTGATTAATGATAGAAACATGAAATCCAAAGCTCAAGAATGGTAAAAAACATACCAAATACTATAATATAAGGATCTATCCATATTGCATATATGTCTTGAAGATGTTGATGTGGTGAAATGTGGGTATATCTATAAATCAAAAATATGATTCTATGATTTTATGAATGGGAATTCCCAAAGTAATTTTAATTTTAAATTACTACATTGGTTTAATATAAATTGTTGATTCAGAATAGGAATTAAAAGGGTTGGATTCCACTAAATATTGTTTTTAGATTCAGAATGAGGCTTGTTTTGTAATTTGGTGGTTTTGGGAGCATCCAGGGGGTTTTATTACTAAAATTCATATTTTGTAAAGGTGATGCTCATGGTACATGGTTAGTACACGAATAGTTCTAAGAGTGCTGCCTTACCATGCATTTCAATTTTTTTAGGACACAGTTTGGTAAACCATACATTAGTCTAGAAGAAAACTGATATATGGTCTACAATTTTTTATAGACATGATGGATGTTTGGTGCATTGTTTGGCTAACTATGAACTACCATCATGTATGGTGGATAATTTCTCAGATTGTAGAGGTACATAGTTGGCACTTGATCTATTAAAATATGCACTATTACAGTGTCAGTTGAGGGACAAAGGTAGTTCTCACTACATGATTGGCACATGATTTTGAAAATCATGCAGCCAAACCATATGATACATTAAAAATTGGAATTTTATTGCTTTCCCCTCTACATATTCTTGGGTTTTAGACTATTTTTATTTCCCTTTATCCTACTCACATGAATCTTTCTTCCACCCTTCAACCATGGGAGTTCTTCATCGTTATTTTTTAGAATTAGAGGCCATCAAGTGTGTTGGAAACCTTGAGTTACACCTTCTTTTCTATTATAATTTGTTTTGTTCTTTTATTTCTCCCTCTAATCATGGTTTCTATGGTTATATATTTTGGTTATGATTCCATTGAAGAATGGTGGATGTAGATACTAATTTTGGAATCTTCACTCTATGTAGAAATAGGATAACCCGAGAGGCTGAATGTAGTTATGTGTGTCATTTTATTGAGTTATGTTGCTATAGTGAACTCTGTTAGAATGTAGAATTATTAATCCACTCATTAATCAATTTTATCTTATCTATATTTCACCTCTCTAGATAAAAAACAATAGGCATCAACTTTATAGCCTCAGTCCATCATTATGGAGATCTAAAGGCTTCCCAAATATCACCTCTAAAACGAGATTCGAAAAAGGAATATGATATATATAGTTATAATAAAACTCAAAATGGGCAAGGGATTTTCCCATGAACCTCTATATTTTAAAATAAATATGGAAAACATTCCCTTAAACATCTAGATCATCTTCTTGGATCGATCATAATTTTATAAATGGAATGTATTGTTTCGGTATAACTGAGAGACAAAATAATTTTTCAAAATGTTCCTAAATTATGAGGTAAAATGGTGATCTAAATTAGAGACGATAATCTCAATAACTCTATTAAGCACCTAAAAAGTATTTTATATAGAACCTAAATTAAGGAACCCACAATACATGAAGCCTTGATTACCTATAAATATGATCACTACACCAACCATTCTATAGTCACCAAGATAACATCACATCATCCTTGGTCTAGAAAATATTAATATTAAAGTCCATAAAATTTCAACATATCTCAATCATGGAATATCAAATGGTTGTAATAAATAAGAAAAAACATGATGGTCAACATTTTCTAACTGACACATCAAACAGTAAGAAAAAAATCAACCATTGAACTCTTTATCCACAGACCCCATATTATTATCCTCAAACAACCATACATATTTGTAACATCTGGATAAATTTATCAAGGTTTTCATTAAAAATCATGTAGTACCAAATTCAATATTTTGAATAGTATAAATATCATCCCCTAATAGAACACTCAATTTTGATAATCCTTTACCCATCTATTAAAAGCTTCACCATAGAACTTATGATATCACCTCACCTCCACCTCAGGATCTCCCACCTGAGATAAATATATATATTTCAATAATGGATAATTTATTATCATATGACATATAAAAACTCCAAAACTAGATTGTTACCTGAAAATATACAAATCTACAATATATTTCTCCATCCTCTACCTTTCTTTAGACATTATATGATTATCCCCATATGAATTATATATCAACACATCCAGAATAAAATTTTCATTCCTCCCTATATATGAGATGTCAATGTCAAATATAAGAACCTCATTCAAAACCCTAAATATAACGTTTAGAATCACTAAGAGAAAATATTTTCCAACAAATTTTGTTCTATGAAAACCATAATGAATTTTCCATTGATGTAATAATACCAAAAATTTAAATAAATTAGCATTATTATGAGCTCAAGATCAAAGGTAGTGTTTTTATATTAAGGAGAATGTATATTAAAAAGCATGGAAGATATTTGTACCATATACTATATTAAATAAATAGAACAAGATGAGAAACAAAAAATAAGGCTACCAAAACAACTCCATGATTTTGAATATAATGAATAAGAACATAGGTAAAATACCCTTTTAAATAATTAAATACAACCAGAAAATGATCTATCTATAGAAAGAACTAATCCTTCCTAGTAAAGAGTATCAATGGATACAAAAGCTGATAGAAATATAACATGAACATTAAATAAATTACAAAATGATAGGAAATAGTAAAACCCTACAATTTTTTTTGAGATAACAAAGAAATAACTACCTAATTAATTGAAGAACCTACCACCAAACATTATGATATAAAATATGTTCCTGAAAATTAACATCATATGTTTAGATATTTCATTAAGATAACTTTTTTAAAGCTAAGTTCATTGTTAATCTATATAAATAAACCTTAAATTATAAATATTATTCACTTCCATTTTCAAATATATGATAATTCCAATAATGAAAATTGTTAGGACCAATAGGGGCCTATATACCCTGATAGGGGGGGTGAATCAGGGTATGGATATTATTTTTCAAAATTCTACCTACCCCACTGGATCTTGACCTCTTTATTACAAGGGGCACTTTATTTGAACATGTGTGTTTAATGTGATTACTTATTTCCTTAATTATCTGATGATGATGCTCTAAATGCAATGTAAGGATGTAAGCAGGAAGACCTAGAGATTTTTACTTGGTTCACCCTCACTGGGCTACGTCCATGGAGCATATGCCAACATGTTGCCGATCATACCAAATTCCACTATTCTTCACTAGATGTGGATACAATGGTTTGGGAATAGTCACTCTGTCCCTAGATCACTTCCTTTACAAGGTTTACGTTCATCTCACTACTTTCCCAAGGGTCACTCCCTATTTATCTCTCTCTAACTCACTGCCGGTGGAGAGGATCATCTTTTTCCTCTTCCTATGATCACTTCACTTGGAAGGGATCCACTCACAGTTCATAGACCTGTAGGTCTCTTCACATGAATGAATGCACACATCCTCAACTGTTGATAGATTCTCTGTTAAAGTACATCTTTCATCCACTGATGAATACCCCTTTGCCTCTTAACCACTGGGAAATTCCATTGGAAATACCTCCGAAAAGCACCCTACTTTGTGAGGCTCCCAATTTCGTGAAGCTCAAACAAGCCTTCGCGAAGCTCCGGCCTTTTCACAAAGCACTCTTGTGAAGCACTATCGCAAAGCTCAAGTCGTTGCAGAGCAACTTCCCTCTTGAAGCTCACTGAGTGAACGTAGATCTTGAAACTTTAGTGGAGCTACAATAGCCACTACGAAGATCTTCTTTTGAAAATCACACAAGCTACGCGAACTACCTTTGCGAACTGAGAGAATAAGTTTTTTTCTGAAAATTCTCTCTACTTATCTCGTGGGGGTCGACTTCAATTTATAGGAAATTCCACTGACCCTCGACCCTTCCACACGAAGACAGTTCCACGTCATTGCCTATCGCGATGCTCTGATGTTTTTGCCGGAATTTTTTAAAAATCGTGAAGCACCATGAAAATTTTCCGATCGCAGAGCTCGTTGTAATCACGGATCATCACCATCAACATTCCTTCGCACCTTCACCCCGAAGCTCCTCCACAAATCCCTTCACAACCGCAATGCATTTCAACTCTTCCATTCGTGAAGCTTTGATGTAATCACGAAGAATCACTGCCATCATTCTTCTGGTCTTTGCGAATTCCAAACCATGAAGCCTCTCTTCGTGAAATTCTTGCCTTTTCCATATTATAATATGATCTTCATGGATATCTAATTTTTGCAATGCTCACCAACCTCCAAATTTTGGACCCAAAAATTTGGAAAACAATTGAAAACAGTGCCAACTTGTACTTCTATTTTGTACCACCTCCAGATCATCCTTTCCTTTGTCATCGTTCTTTTCTCAACATGGATTGTCAACAACTTCTTTGGAACTTGACAATTTCTTCATGGAAACCTGCTTTGTCAACAAACACAATCAACCCAAAAATACTGCAATGTTACCTTGAGTGATTTTTTCCTAACAATCTCTCCCTTTGGGTTTGTTGATAACTCTTCACAACTCTTCTAGGAATCATTTTCCACACTTTGATACCTCTCTGAATCTCTTTCCAGCCACTACCACCATTCACCTCTTGTGACTCTGATAGCGTTCAAGGAATCACTTAACACGTACTCTAAACCCACATGAGTAATGATCAGTGTGACAAACAATAGTAGTATGAAAAGTTCATCAATGAAACACTTCATGTTAAACACCAATTGTCGATTCTAAGAAGATACCCATTGCAAAATTGATACCAATTGTTGAACCATACCGACACCAATTGGTGATAGCTTGAATCCTTCATTCACCATTCCAAACTCACTATTCTGCTTTTATCACGATCCTTAGCTGTCGTGATATCTTTTGTTTGAATGATAACTTCTAGCATCGTCAAATTTTATACTCTCACCCTATCTCATTGCACTCCCCCTATCTCGCTGATCCACCTGTCAGCTTCTCCCTGTGTCTTTGACAAAGACATTTTCTCCCTTCACAAGCCACATTTTCCCCCCTTGAGGAGTCATTGTTCCCCCTTTAAAAGTCACTATTTATCCCCCTTTGTCAACTAACCCAAAGGTCATGCCTCTATGGTCTGAGACATTGGAAAGAACACATATCATCACATTATAGAAAAACACACATTACCTCAGGGATAGGGGGTTTCTGCATCCACACTATTTCAAGGGCGGGGAGTCGACTGAACTCCCAGAGCCAGTCGATGTCTCTCAAAATATTCCTTGGGTAAGGCCTTTGTCATAATGTCTGCAACCTGTAGCTATGTAGGCACATACTCCAACTTCACAATGCCTTGCTCCACCTTCTCCTTGATGAAATGATATTTGATCTCAATGTGCTTTGTCCATGAGTGAAGAACTAGATTTTTTCTAAGATTGATATCACTTGAGTTATCACAACGGATTCCGATCAGAGACTTCACTTCATCTCCCATATCTTCAAGCTGCTGTTTCATCCACAATAACTATGTGCATGCTTGAGTGGCTGCAATATACTCATCTTCTGAGGTGCTTAATGAAATGAAATCCTGCTTCTTGCATAACCAAGCAATACATAGTCCACCAAGATAGAATGCACCTCTAGATGTTGATTTCCTATCATCTGCTGAACCGGCCCAATCAGCATTAGTATATTCCAATAAATCTATCTGAGATTTATCATTATATGTCAAGTTGAAGTCCACCGTTCTCTTGTTATACCGAAGTATTCTTTTTACTGCAAGCATGTGGCTTTCCTTGGGAGTACTCTAATATCATTCTTCTTGGCATGTGGCGAAAAAAATTCCAGGCCTTGTCTCGATCAAGTACAACAAGCTTCAATTAATTTGCCTGTATTCTGTGATATTAACTGCTTTGGAATCCCCATCTTTTGATAATTTCCTCCAGGTAGTAATCAGAGTCCTCATCTCCTTGGAATTTTCCACACCAAATATTTTTATTACCTCCTTGGAATATTTTTATTGTGAAATGAATGTTCCATTCCTTCCTTGTGTCACCTGTAGACCAAGGAAAAACATGACTTCCCCAATCATAGACATTTCGAACTCATGTTTCATGAATTTAGAAAACTGTCTGCACTATGCTTCATCTGATCTGCCAAAGATTACGTCGTCGATATAAACCATTACTAACATCCTTTAATATCTGTTGTGGTTGAAATAGATATTTCAATCAGCTCCACCACACTAGAAACCATGTTTCTTCAAATACTGATAAAGCATTAAGTATCATGCACCTGGTGCTTGTTTCAGCCAATATATTGCCTTTCTCCGCCAAAAATCTTTATTCTCATCCCCGTGAATGAGAAAACCATCTGGATCCTCAATGTACACCTCTTCTTTGAGAATCCCATTCAGAAATGCAGATTTGAAACCCATCTGAAACACCTTGATCTTTCGTTGCACTTCGATGGCTAGGAATAATCTGATTGCCTCCAGCCTTGCAACCGGTGCAAATGTCTCATCAATATTTATTCCCTCTATCTGGGAGTGTCTTTTGCACACCAATTGTGCTTTGTTCAGAATCAATGTGCCTTCTTCGCTCATATTTTTGTGATAGGCCCATTTAGTCCCGATGACAATCTTTATCTGCTTTCCTCAAAATAATCCCACACACCTTCTTCTTTTCTGAATCACTATTATCCACTTCTGATCCCCTTGAGTTGTTTTCATCCTCATCACATTTATCAGTAAATTTATCACTGTCTCTGTTGGACTCCTCATGTGTCAATCATGTTTTAATAATCACAAATCTCATTACTGTTAATTAATCTTGATCTTCAGTGCACATCTTGTTAATTCTCTTCAAACTCAACAATAGGTGCACATCATGTTTTTATAATAACAAATCTTTTGGATGTTAATAACTCTTTACATGTTTTATGCATAATTACAATTCTCTCATATATTATCTCTAATGAGTAACCTTAACTCATATTCTGCATATTAATGTCTTAGTCCAAATATAGATTTTTTTGTCTAAATATGGACTCACCGTGAAGGACTCACCATGACTAGACACTGTGACCACTCACCATGACCCAGACACTGTGAAGGACTCACCATGACCACTCACCGTAACCCAGACACCATGAAGGACTCAAAATGACCAGACACTGTGACCAGACACCGTGAAGGACTCACCATGACCCAAAAACCGTGAAGGACTCACCATAACCAGAAACCATGACCAGACATCGCGATCAGACACCGTGAAGAAGACACTATTTCCATGATCACCGTGACACCGTTTCTTAAGCTTTTTTCAATATTATTTTAAATCATTATAATGGTCATATTTGTTTTTTTAATGAAATTAATTTAATTTAATGATAGTTGTTGGATTGACAGGAAACCGTATCTCATACCTATGAGAAGGGAATCATTCCTACTGCCAGAACTCGTGGAATATAAAGAAGATTGAGCTGCATTAGAGAACACACGCGTGCTTGACACGTCTCGACACATATACTACAAGACATGTGAGCTCTGTATTGATCATAAGAACAATCCAGAGAACAATTGTGAAGAACACATTTCATGATTCTCAAAGAAGTTCCATATATGAAATCCTACATTTCTGAAGAACACATGACAAATCAAGAGACTGTAGAACACAAGCTAGAATACGATACTCTGTTTTCAACAGAAAAACCAGAGAAGGACTCCGATGCATTCCTGATCAATCCAACGAGTCCAGAGCTACATTGACAATCACTAGTGCCATTTCTAAACTCTACATCTCTTCTCTGTGATTTATTATTTACTTTTCGAGCAGTGTGTGTCATCTGCTGTATTTTTACACACACACTGTCTCCTGAACTTTAACTGGAGGATCTGTAAATCCTCACTGAAAATCTTAAATCTTTTATTTCTCACTAGGATAATAGTAGAGGTCGTGTTTGACCTGAACTGCTGGTTTTCTGTTGTTTTGTTTCCAACGAATAACAGTGGTAGAGTTCTTGGAACTGGACAGTTTTGTAAACTGTTATTAACGCTGATCTAGGGTGTGGATCAAATTTATATAAATTTGAGTTGAGTAAGTCTCGGCTTGAGACTAAACCTATTGATTATATCTACTATGCATCTTTTATTTAATTTTATTGTATATGACATATATTATATTTATTCCGCTGCTCTTAAATTAAAATACATAATTATTTTGAAGCTACATTGATAGTTAAATTAGCAAGTGTTTACAATTATTGTAAATCAGTATATTAGTTTCAAAAGTTAGTTTGATCTTGTGGTTAAACTAACTGAGACCTAATCAATCTTTGAGAAGCTAAGTGAACATTTACAATCTGTACAAATTCACTATAGTTTAACTTATTTTATAAATTAGGGCATTTAAACTAGACAATGTTTTAACAGAAATTTTAATTGGAACTCAATTCACCCCCCTCTTGAGTGTCCACTCCGACCAACATTTGGTATCAATGGTTGTTTAAATATTTTCTAAAGTATGCTATTTTTCAACTGTGATTTTAGTTGCATCTCTAAACATCTTAAATTTCTGTTAGTTCTAAATTTTTTCACTTTAAATTGTCTTTCTAAAATGTAGTTATGGATAATAGACTAGAGGTTGCTGCTACTAACATGCCACCTTTCTTCAATGGTACCAACTATGACCAATGGAAGCTTAAAATGAAAATTCATTTAGAAAGCATAGGTTTTGATATTTGGACTGCCATAGAATTAGAATATAAACTTCCCACTACTGCTAGATCCACTTGGGATGAACCTACAAAGACTGCCCACAATAATAATTGTAAAGCCATGAAATCCCTGTACTATGCTTTAGGAGATGAAGAGTTTAATAGAATTTCTTCTTGTAAAACTGCTTTTGAAATTTGGGATACCTTAGCTGTTTCTCAGGAAGGAACAACCAATGTTAAGGAAATGAGATTAAATACTTATACTATTA
Source organism: Viscum album (assembly GCA_963277665.1). Lineage (NCBI taxonomy): Eukaryota > Viridiplantae > Streptophyta > Magnoliopsida > Santalales > Viscaceae > Viscum > Viscum album. Next base: position 68,376,062 of record OY728156.1, on the reverse strand, counting down.
AATATGTATTTTTTTAAATGAAAACTGATGAACCTATTTCTGACATGTATCTCAGGTTTAATGAGATAGTCAATACAATGAATTCACTTGGAAAAGCTATTCCAGCAAAGGAACAAATTATGAGAATCTTGAGATGTTTACCAGACCGATGGAGAGGCACATATGTTTAAATCAGAGAGTCATGTGACATTGCTTCTCTACCTGTTAAAGAACTCATTGGTAAGCTTATGAAGTATGAGGAAGAACTCAAGGTGAACAAAGAAGAAGAATATGAACCTAGAAGAAAGTCTATTTCTTTCAAATCTTCAACTTCAAAGGACGAGGATTAGGAGAAAATTCACGCTATAAATTAGAGTTCAAGCTTTGAAGATAGTGAAAGTGCTTCTGATAGTGATTCTGAAATGGCTCACATTTCCAGAAGGTTTATGAATTTCTATAGGAAGAAGAAGTTTTTCATAAAATCAAATTACAAAGGAAAGTATGATAATAAGGAACATTGGAAGAAGGATTGGAAAAATCCAGATAAAAGTAATGAATTTGTCTGCTATGAGTGCAAAAGAAAAGGACATATTAAATCAGACTGCCCAAATCTCAAATTCAAGAAGAAATATGATTACAAGGACAGTAAGTACAAAAAGGCTATGAAGGCTACTTGGAGCGCTTCTGAGGATAGCTCCACTGATTTTGAAGTCTCTAAGACTGAACATAGAAATAAGGAAAACATGTGTTTTATGACAAACAGTTCTGAGGTAACACCTGAAACTCCTACTTTAAATTTTTATTATTCTAGAGATGATACTGACTCTGATAACATGTCAAAATCTGAACTATATGAATATTGTGATGTGTTAGAAGAAACCTGTAATGAGCTGAAAGACAAATACAAAGCTTTAAAGAAACAGTATTCTTTAACTGTTAAACATAAATCTGATCTTGATATTAAAATGGAAAAGAATGCTTAGTTACTTAAAGAAAACACTGAACTAAAATTATCTAATGAGCAACTCAGAAAGGATTTAGAGAAATTAACAAATGGAAAGGATACACTAACTCAAAATCTTGTAAAGCACGTTGCACCAAAATACACTACTGGAATAGGCTACAAACCTGGACATAGACAGTTTACTAAGAATAGATTTATTCCTAAATCTGGACAGAATGTTGATAATTCTAATTCTGGACATTTATATGCTTCAACTAGTTATATTCATAGTTATGGATCTAATAATGTTTATCTTTCAATGTCTGTTGATTCTACAACTTTCATGAGACCCATAAGACAAATTTGGGTACCAAAAGCTTTGATTGCTAACCTGTCTAGACCCAAGAAGATCTGGGTACCAAAATCATTTCCTATCTAAATCTATTTTGTAGGAAACCTGCTTAAAGAGCTCCTGTAGGAAGACCTGGTACTTGGACAGTGGATGTTCAAGACATATGTCTGGAGACTTCTCATGCTTTAAAAGATTAGTCAGAGTTGATAGAGATTTTTTCACCTTTGCTGATAATTCTAAAGTGAAAATCATCGGCTTAGGCCAGATTGGTAACACTGACTCAGTATTAATTTCTAATATTTTATTTTTTGATGGTCTTAAATATAATCTGTTAAGTATTTCTCAATTATGTGATGATGGTTTTAATGTTAAATTTGAAAATTATTCTTGCGATGTTTTTAATTCTAAACATGCTTTAGTATTTTCTACCCTGCGAAATGAAAATGTGTATGTTGTTGATTTAAATTCTTTAGCTAAGCAGAATATTACTTGTTTAAATGCTTTTCATAAAGAGTCTTGGATTTGGAACAGAATATTTGGACACTAAAATATACACTCTATTAGAAAACTTACTAGGAAGAACTTAGTTAGAGACCTACCCAAACTTGAGTTTCCAAATGACAAAGTTTGTAATCCCCGTTAAAAGGGAAAGCAACATAATGTTTCTTTCAAATCAAAGAAACAACTGTCAACTTCTCAACCTCTCAAGTTGGTTCACATGGATTTATTTGGACCATCTAGAGTATCTAGCTTAAATGGGAACCACTATGTCTATTTCTTAGTAGATGACTTTTCTAGATATACTTGGGTATATTTTCTAGCTCACAAAAGTGAAGCTTGTTCTTACTTTGTTAAATACTCCAAATCTATAGAAAACCTTAGTGGACTTAAGATTAAAACTCTGAGAAGTGATCATGGCCGTGAATTTGAGAATCATGAATTTGAATCTTACGACTCTCACAATGGCTATAGTCACAATTTCTCTGCCCCTAGGACACCCCAGCAAAATGGTGTAGTAGAAAGAAGGAATAGAACTCTGCAAGAAATTTCTAGAACTATGCTTAATGAGTATGACCTGCCTGTTTATTTTTGGGCTGAAGCTATAAATACATCTTGTTATGTTATCAATAGAGTCTTAATTAGACCTGTTCTTAAGAGGACCCATTATGAGTTGTGGAACCATAGGAAACATAAAGTTAACTACTTAAAAGTCTTTGGCTGCAAAGTCTTTATTCTTAATACTAAATACAATCTCGACTAATTTTCATCCAAGAGTGATAAAGGAATTCTCCTAGGTTATTCTATTTCTAGTAAATACTATAGAGTTTTTAATAAGAGAACCATGTGTGTGGAAGAATCTGTTCACATCATGTTTGATGAAACTAATCCACATGAGCCTAAAAGCTCTCTTGAAAATCTTGAAGATGATCTTTCTGTTTTGAACCTTAATGATAAAGACAGTGGACCTATATTTAAAACGTCCAGTTTTGGAAATTTTCCAGAACCTGCTTCTGTTGATTCCCAACCTGTTGATGAACCTGAAATTTCTTGCCCTACATTTTCTAGATCAACTAGAATTCTGAAGAATCATCATTTAGATGATGTTGTAGGAAATATTGATATAGGCACACATACTAGAGCTTCTCTTAGAAATCATGTTTAACATCAAGCCTTATTCTCACAGCTTGAACCTAAAAACATTGATGATGCTATTAATGATGAATTTTGGGTAATTTCTATGCAAGAAGAACTCAATCCGTTTGAAAGAAATAACGTTTGGAATCTTGTTGAAAGACCTAAGGACACTTTCACAATAGGCACAAAATGGGTGTTTAGAAACAAAGTAGATGAATCCGGAAACATAGTTAGAAATAAAGCTACACTAGTTGCACAAGGCTATAGTCAAGAAGAAGGTATTGACTATGAAGAGAATTTTGCTCCAGTATCCATATTAGAAGCTATTAGGATTTTACTTGCTTATGCTGCACATATAAATTTCAAACTATATCAAATGGATGTCAAGAGTGCATTCTTAAATGGATATATTGATGAGGATGTTTTTGTTGAACAACCACCTGGTTTTTCAAACCCACATTTTCCAAATCATATTTTCAAATTATCAAAAGCTTTATATGGTTTAAAGCAAGCTCCAAGAGCTTGGTATGATAGATTATGTACTTTTCTAATTTCTAAATGTTTTATAAAAGGAATAGATGATCCTAATCTTTTTATAAAACGAATTTCTAAATATGTTTTAGTAGTACAAATTTATGTTGATGATATTATCTTTGGATCTTCTAAAAATTCTTTATGTACTGATTTTTCTTAAATGATGCAAAATGAATTTGAAATGAGTTTAATGGGTGAACTTAAATTCTTTCTTGGTTTTAAATTTTTTCAAAATGATGATGGAATTAGTTTAACTCAAAGTAAATATACTAGAGATCTTTTAAATTGTTTTGGATTGGATAACACAAAAAGTAGTGACAATCCCATGAGTACCACCTGTAAGATGGATCTTGATGAAAATGGTAAATCTGTTGATCAAACGACTTATAGAGGAATGATTGGAAGTCTACTCTATTTGGATGCTAGTCGTCCGGATATTATGGTTAGTGTGTGTATGTGTGCTCGTTTTCAAGAAAACCCTAAAGAGTCACATTTAAATGTTGTAAAGAGAATTTTCAAATACCTCAAGCATACTCCCAATTTAGCACTATTCTATCTCAAAGGACAATCAGTTGAACTAGTTAGTTATTATGAGGCTGAATTTGCTGGATATAAGCTAGATAAAAAAGAACCTCTGGAACATGTCATATTTTAGGCAAGTCACTAGTATCATGGTGTAGTAAGAAACAAAATTTTGTTTCATTTTCAACTGTAGAAGGTGAATACATAGCTGCTGGAAGTTGTTGTGCACAAATTTTGTGGATGAAACACACATTACTAGACTGTGGATATCAATTCAGACATGTCTCAATAAATTGTGACAACACAAGTGCTATTAATATTTCTAAGAATCATGTTTCTCATTCTGGGACAAAACATATTGATGTAAGACATCACTTTTTGATGGATCATTATCAAAAAGGTGATATCACTTTTCAATTCATTGGTAATGAATATCAACTTGCTGATATATTCACTAAACCATAAAATTCTAAATGATTAGACTACATCATAAATTATCTTGGTATAATTAATCATAAATGAATATCTTACTATTTCTATGTTACTATTTTTATGCTCACGGTCTGACAACTCACTGTCTCACCGTGACTATATAAACTACTCACTGTTTCACCGTGATGACTATAAACTGTCTCACCATGAGGGCTAGTTTTTTGTCTCACCATGATAAGTATGATAATTTTTATTTTTATTATTTTATTTTTACCCGTATCACGGTAATTTTTATTTCACTGCTATTTGATTTCTCACGTCTGTGTTTTTATGATGTTTGACATTCCCAAATGGTAAAACTTAAGGGTTTAATTTGACTCCTTACCCGAATTCTCTCCTGAACCTTTTTTCCCTCTCGCCCGAACCTTTAGTGAATACCAAGGATGAAGCGTCCATCTTCACCCTCGTCTGAGACGAGCCGCTCTAAGAAACAATGGAGGATATCGAGGATAGCGCCCGAAGGACCTCTAAACCAAAACCTGGGAAGCCGTAAAATTGTACCTGAAAAAGAGGATTCCCTTGAATGGTTGTTGTCTAGCAGATCGTTAGTTTTGAATGTCTTAAAAGAACAAGGATGGATTGAATGGTTCACTGGACAGAATAGTCCGATTTACCCAAGGCTTGTATCTCAATTCTATCAGTATGTGAAGTTCTCTTTTGAGTTTGGAGAAAGCTTGTTGGTGACTAGCTGGATCGATGGTTAGAGGTTCTCTTTCTCTTCAATGATGTGGGCTGCATGCCTAAGAATTCCACATGAAGGAGTGTGTGAATATTACCAAAGAGACCATCCTCCAACAACTGACATATTTGACCTAGAAACCGCTTTGGAAAATATAACTGGAAATGGGACCAAGTGAAGGTCCATAGCTGCTGAACTAGATGGGGAGACAAGACTTTTGTTCAAGTTTGTTCAGAATTTGGTTAGTCCAAGAAAAGGAGAGTTTTCTGTGATGAAGTATCAGGATGTGTTCCTGATTCACCTATTGAAGAATGGACAAAAGATCAATCTGTGAAAGTATGTTATCAACCATATCTGTGAGCTGATCAAAGTAACTTCCAAATCCACCTCCCTGTTTTATTCAAGGATGATTTCATCCATGTTAGTCTCAAAAGGAATGGTTGGACTGAATGAAGAAAAATTAGAGGACTTTGATTTCTGCCTATCCATGCCTATCATCAGAAGGATGAAGATTAGCTGGAATCCATGGAAAAAGCAATGGGTTGAGGATAGTGATCAACTGTATAAAAAGATTAATCCTGTTGACTATCCAAGAAGGCCTAAGAACCTAGCTGATCCTGGTTTGGAACTAGATGAAGTGGTTGAGTACTCAGAAGAAGATGAACAAGAAGAAGTAACAACTGATGTTCCACCTAGAGAAGAATCTATAATATCTCCAATGGAAACATTTCCCGTTGAAGAGGAAAGGGGTGTTATCCTTATTATCCCTGCTGAAATACCTCAAGGAGAGGATGTTGTTGTTGAAAAGGAAAGGACTGAGGATCCATCAGTTGTTCTTCATGAGGAAGAAGCTCATCCCAATTTTGTAAGGAAATTAGTTTTTCCTGGTTCAGAACAGCAAGCAACCTTTGAGGAAGTTTTTGTTGAAGAGACTCAAGTCTAAAAGCTTATCCAGTGGAAAAATCGGTTCCTGATATTATTCCCTCATCTAAAGAATGAATGGAAATTTCCTTTCAGCTGGCAAGGCATGAATTTTCTGAAGAGATTAGGGATGATCCTATGGATCTTGTCCATGTTCCTGAACCTCAAGAATCTAAAAGGGAAGCACAAGTTAAGGGGGAGGAAACTCGAAATCTTGATATAGTGGATGCTGGATCTGGTGAAGATTTTCAACCTTCTGTCACTTTCTCTGTACACTCTTGGTATGAGTTCCCAAGCTTTTATGATGTGAATGAGTCATAGCAAGTGACGGCAACTGGAATGGATCTTTCTTCTCTATTTCAACAAAAGTCCTTATCTCATTCAGAACCAGAATCAGAGCCGCAACCTCAATCTAGATCAGAATCTAAATCTGAAGATGACTCTGATCATCAACCAGAATCAGCGCCTCTACCTTTACCTGCATCCTTACCTGAGCTTCATTCTTTTGTATCCAAAGATGATCTGAAAGCTTTTGGCGAGACTTTGTTAGCTGCTTTTGAGAAAATTGTCTCCACTCAACCTTACCCAGTGCCTCAATTAAGTCAAGAAGATGCATCAATTCTCTTGGAAAATATTATCTTGCATATTCAACCATTGATGGTCCGAGAAATTCAAGAAGTCTGAGTAGAGAATAAGCTGCTAAGTGCTGATGTTGAAAATATGAAAAGTATGGTAGCAAGTCTGGAGAATGAGCTATCTGTGCGATCTGAGCCTCCTCCTGTTTCTGTCCCTGCACCTGCTGCTGTTTCACCTGAGTCTTCTGATTCCCTCCTTGCTAGGGAGATTGTGTCTCAAGTTAATCCTTACCTTCTATCTTTTGATGAAAAGATTGGAAAAAGGAACACGTAGATGCTGGAATGCATGAGAGATCTTGTGGAAACTCTAAATAAGATTACAGATGAATACACTGGATGTATGAAAAAAATTCTGAGACAACTCAAAGTTCTAACCGAAGCTGTCAAGGCTTCACCTACTTCTGGTCAGACCTCCACACCTTCTTTGGATGATTCTCTACTGAGATCCATAGTTCAGGAAGAATTACAGAATGCCTTCAGTGGCTTGGATCTATCCTCTTTGTCAGAAGTAATTAAGAACAGTGATAGAGCATTGGACTTGGTTAGGATCCATTCAATGATAGCCAATGGTTCTCAACAAGAGATCTCCAAGAAAATATATTTGTATATTTCCCGGATTTTCTCTAAAAGTGACATGACAGATCACTTTAGATATCTTGTGGAAAATCTGAGAATCCCTCCGGTGACTGAAGCTTTTAAAGCTCAAGTTCAGAAACTTTCAGAGTTCACCAGATTGTTGGACAGATTTCTAGAGAATAAGGATGATTTTGAAAAGGCTATGCAGTATGGTGGTGAAATCATTACTGATTTCATCAATATTTTAAAGCCGTATCGTCATGTGAAGAGTACTGCTATAGTTGCTCCAGCTGCTGCACCCCTTAGACCTGGACTTCCTGCCTTAGCATCTACTACCATGACAGTTAGCCAAGCCCTTTCTCAGATCCGTCTAGTCATTCTTGACCAACCTAAGACTAGATCTTCTGCTGCTCCTACTTTGGCTCCATCTATTTTTGAAGGTCTACCCTTACCCTCGTTGTCTACCTCTTCTATACCTTCTTCTACTTCAGCACCACCTCCTGCTGCTGATAAAGGCAAGTCAAAAATGGATCCCTAAAGAGTTTACCACCTGTCTTTATTTTTGATGGGATGCCATTTCTTGTTTCCAGTTTGTACTTCTCCTGTACTTTATATTATGAATGCTTTGGTTAATGATAATTTCCGAGTTTCATTTCCATTTCTCTACTTTTTGATAATCCCAGAAGGGGGAGAAAAACCTCCAAGTATCAGTTCTATAATAGTATAAATGGGGGAGAAAAACCTCCATGCATCTGTTCTATAATGTTTTTCCTATGCTAGTATCTTTAATGTTACATATTTTTTATATTCTGCATATATGTGATTTGTGATCATCAAAAAGGGGGTGATTTTTGGACTCCTCATGTGTTAATCATGTTTTAATAATCACAAATCTCATTACTGTTAATTAATATTCATCTTCAGTGCACATCTTTCTAATGCTCTTCAAACACAACAATAGGTGCAAATCATGTTTTTATAATAATAAATATTATGGATGTTAATTACTCTTTACATGTTTTATGCATAATTACAATTCTCTCATATATTATCTCTAATGAGTAACCTTAACTCATATTCTACATATCACTGTCTTAGTCCAAATACGGATTTTTTTTGTCTAAGTTTGGACTCACCGTGAAGGAATCACCGTGACCAGACACCGTGACTAGACACCATGAAGGACTCACCATGACCAGAAACCGTGACCACTCACCGTAACCCAGACACTGTAAAGGACTCACCATGACCACTCACCGTAACCCAGACACCGTGAAGGACTCACTATGACCAGACACTGTGAAGGACTCACCGTGACCCAGACACCGTGAAGGACTCACCGTGACCAGACACCGTGTCCAGACACCGTGATCAGACACCGTGAAGAATACACTGTTTCCATGATCACTGTGACACCGTTTCTTAAGCTTTTGTCAATATTATTTTAAATAGTTCTAACAGTCATATTTGTTGTTTTTAATGCAATTAATGTTATTTAATGATAGTTGTTGGCTTGACAGGAAACCGTATCTCGTACCTATGAGAAGGGAATCATTCCTACTGCCAGAACTCATGGACTATAAATAAGATTGAGCTGCATTAGAGAACACATGCGTGCTTGACACGTCTCGACACATATACTACAAGACATGCGAGCTCTGTACTAAACAGAAGAACAATCTGGAGCACAACTGTGAAGAACACATTGCACGATTCTCAAAGAAGTTCCATACATGAAATCCTACATTTCTGAATAACACACGACGAATCAAGAGACTGTAGAACACAAACTGAACTACGAAACTCTTTTTTTCAACAAAAAAACCAGAGAAGGACTCCAAAGAATTCCTGCTCAATCCAACAAGTCCAGAGCTACATTGACAATCACTATAGCTATTCCTAAACTCTATATCTCGGCTTTGTGATTTATTATTTACATTTCGAGCAGTGTGTGTCATCTGCTGTATTTTTACACACACACTATCTCCTGAACTTTAACAGGAGGATATGTAAATCCTCACTCAAAATCTTACATATTTTATTTCCCACTGGGATAGTGGTAGAGGTCGTGAATAGATGGTTTGCTGTTGTTTTTTTTCCATAAATAAAAGTTGTAGAGGTCTTGGACCTGGACAGTTTTTTAAACAGTTGTTAACCCCAATCCAAGGTGTGGATCATATTTATATAAATTTGAGAGGACTAAGTCTCGGCTTGAGACTGAACCTCTTGATTATATCTTCTGTGAATCTTTTATTTAATTTTAATGTATACGACATATATTATATTTATTCTGCTGCTATTACTTTAAAATACAAAATTATTTTGAAGCTACTTTGATAGTTAAATTAGCAAGTGTTTACACTAATTGTAAATTAGTGGATTAGTTTCAAAAGTTAGTTTGATCTTGTGGTTAAACTAACTGAGACCTAATCAATCTTCATGAAGCTAAGTGAACCTTTACAATCTGTATAAATTCACTACAGTTTAACTTATGTTTTAAATCAGGGGATTTTAACTAGACAATGTTTTAACAGAAATTTTAATTGGAACTCAATTCACCCCCATCTTGAGTTTCCACTCCGACCAACAGTCTCATTTTTCAGTGGCATCATTTCTTTCAACTACTTTTCTTATCTTATTATTGAAACATTGTTGATTCTCTCTCGCAGTTTTGATGGCTCTTGCATCTAATTTTGTTATTGAATGATCCCCCTATGTTATGAAACACTTCCTAGGGTTAGGTCCACTATTTATACCCATAAACATTCCTCTTCTGAAGCATCATTTATACCAATTTTGCACGCATTATTGAGTCGTTAGAAAAATCTCTAAGCCTATTGAGTTGGAACTCGGTGTAGGAAACAAGAGATAGAGTTAATAACACAATCTATTCTTATTGTGATCTATTGCTCCATTTCTTCATCTTCTCTACTACCTGATTTGAGTCAATTAAAATTCTGGATCATATCACTTCTCCACTTTGCATCTTTAGATGCAACTTCCCCTAGTATCATATCTCCATAAAACCTGAAACATTTGAATCGTTAGTTAAAAACATTTATACACATAGGGAGAGGGGGTATTATTCTAGAATCCTCAAGAAGAGGATTTTAGTTGATCCTGATGGGTCATCTCATTGATCCTTTCTTGCAGAGAATCACACTCCTTCCTTGATTCTTATAGCTGGCTAGACAACTTCAACTTCTCTAGACATATGACTAAGCATTCATTACCAACATGCTGATCCTTTTTCTGATATGTATATTTTGCAGGCATGGCTTTTCTCACCATTTTGCGCTTAAACCCACTAGTACATATCTCCGTCTTTGATGTTCTACAAAAATTCCACTTCCCTTGATTCATTATTTGGGTTGGAATTTCCCTACTTGTCATCTTCCCTTGCTTCTTCCACCATTGCAAGGATCATGCACCTTTCTCCACTTTTTGCTGTGGAACACGACATGTGAATTTTTCAATACATTCTTTGTTCATCTTTCTTTTATCAGATGTATGAGTCACCACACTCTTTTTCATTGGTTGTGAGTCCTCCATTGAACATTCATTCTTCTTTATCACAGCTGGAGTAGATCTCCCCTTAATCTTCCACGTTTGTTCACCTTATCTCCTTGAGAGCTGTTGTGAGTATGACATAGGAGGCGACTGATACACCTTCCGGTTAGCTCCATGTGATTTCCCTGAGGCTCTAAGAATATTCTTCTCCATACCACTTTGTCTCCCAGTATAGACTTCTTTGTTGTACACTTACTGTGGTGGAGATCTCTTTTCACGTTCCATTTCCTTTCCTACTTTCCTTCAGCTACAATGTCTTGCCAAATGCCCATAACCAGAACATATAAAACATGTTCCATCAAATTCATACCTCATTTCATCATTTCTCTTTCGAGATGTTAATGCATATTGAGTTATTCCTCTGACATTGATCTCTTGAGATTCCTGACACATACTCATGGTGTTTCCCATTATTCCACAGTAATAGCATCTAACAAATGATTTCCTCTAAGTGACTCTTCTTTATGATTTCTCATGAAGCTTCATCATATTCTCAGATTTTTTACATTTTCTATTTTCACAATATGAAATGTATTCCTGACCCTCTAAACAAAAACTTGATGTGTGACCATGAATCCCACAAAAATATCACATGTCATCACTTCTTCTAGAAAATATCCTCTTAGGCCTATCTCCAGCACCTACCGTATTTTTATTACCTCTGGATATTTTTATAGCATTTTTCTTATCACGCATAGGAGTAGAGTCATCATATCCAATTCCAGATTTTCCCAGAATGGATGGCCTTTGGGATGATACAATCCTTTCATGCATCTCCTCCAATGTAGCATATTTTTCTTTCATTTTATCATCACCTTCCAAAGGATAATCAAATAATAAGTGCAGTGAATCCTTCAACATGTGCTTATCTTTGGATTTAGATTTCTCCATTTCTTTCTTGACCGATTCTATTTCTTCCTCCAGTTTATGAATCTTTTTATCTATTGACACAAGTTGAGCATTAGTTCTTTTCTAAGATTCTTATGGATACTCAAATCATCTCCAAGCTCCCGTGTGAGCTTTTCCACAATGTCACTTTTCTCTTTCACGTTCAATATTTCTTGAGCAACATATTCAGAGACAGATTCATTCTCTTGTTGTAGCCTTTTATTCTTCTAAAATTCTTCAGAAAACTGGGTTGCTAGGTCATCATTTCTAGCATTCATATTATGAACATCATTGTACTTTTGATTCTCTTCATAATCACCAGCCTTTTGTTTTACTTTCATTTTATCCACCTTTTGTAGTTATTCACCTTGAGAATCATTCTTCTTCTTTAGGTCAGCAGCCTCATCAATTAGCCTTTGATTTAATCCTCTTAGGTTGTTGACATCAATCTCTAATACTTTGATCCTGATATCATTAAATTTGACTTCTTCATCCAATTTCCGGTCCACTTCCTTTGTCATGTTGAAAACATCTACTTGTGGCTTCCTTCTTAAAACTTCATCATCATCAGTTGTTTCGGTATCACTTTGATTTTCATGTACTTCACTCATTCCAACACTTTGATTGAGTGAACCAATATTTTCCCTATCAGATTCATCCAGGCCTTCCTTCAGTAAGATGTTTGAGTCTTTTAATTGAATCACACTTTTCCCATAAACACTTCCACACTGAGGGATACCACATGGCATCTGATTCTTCTTTGATGTTTTTCCCTTTTCCATGACAAATTGAGATAAGAACAGATTGATTCTTTTACCACACAGATCGACTATACCAAGTCGGAGCAAACAAATGCGATAACAATAACCTTCCCTCTAATACCAATTGTTAGGACCAAAAGGGGCCTATATACCCTGATAGGGGGGTGAATCAGGGTATGGATATTCTTTTTCAAAATTCTTTCTACCCCACTAGATCGTGACCTATTTATTACAAGGGTAACTTTGTTTTCACATGTGTGTTTACTGTGATTACTTATTTCCTTCTTTATCTGATGATGATACTCTAAATGCAATGCAGGGAAGTAAGCAAGCAGACACAGTGTTTTTACTTGGTTCACCCTCACTGGGCTACGTCCAAGGAGCATACGCCGATAAGTTGCTGGTCGTACCAAGATCTACTATTCTTCCCTAGATGTGGATACAATGGTTCGGGAATAGTCACTCTGTCCCAGGCTCACATTATTTACATGATTTAGGGTCAGCTCACTGCCTTCCCAAGGGTCACTCGCTATTTCATTCTCTCTGACTCACTGCTGGTGGAGAGGATCAACCTTTTCCTCTTCCTATGCTCACTGCACTTGGAAGGGATCCACTATCAGTTTATAGACCAGTAGGTCTCTTCACTAGCATGATTTCACACATACTAAACCATTGATAGATTCTCTATTAAAGTTAAACATTCATCCATTGATGAATACCCCTTTGCCTCTTAACCACTGGGTAATTCCTTTTTAAGTACCTTCGCAAAGAACCCTATTTCGCGAGGCTCCCAATTTTGCAAAGCTCAAACAAGCCTTCATGAAGCTCCTACCTTTTCACAAAGCAATATCGTGAAGCACTATCGCGATGCTCAAGTCGTTGTAGATAAACTTCCCTCTCAAAGCTCACGGAGCCAACGCAGAGCTTACAACATTCGTGGAGCTACAATAGCCGCCGCGAAGCTCTTCTTTCGCAAAGCACACGGGCTACACGAACTACCTTTGTGAACCAAGAGCAAATGATTTTCTATGAAAATTCTTTCTACTTCTCTCAAGGGGTTAGAAATCTATTTATAGGAAATTACACCGACCCTAGACCCTTCCGTGAAAAGTCAGCGACACTTCATTGCCTATCGCGAATCTCTGAAGTTTTTGCAAGAATTATCTCAAAATCGTGATGTACCACGACAATTTTCCGATCGCAGAACATCACTGTCAACATTCCTTTGCGCCTTCACTGCAAAGCTCCCTCGAAAATCCCTTCACTGCCACGATGCGTTTCAACTCTTTCATTCGCAAAGCATGGACGTAATCACGAAAAATCACCACGATCATTCTTCTGGTCTTCGTGAATTCCAAACCATGAATCCTCTCTTCGCAAAATTCATGCCTTTTCCATATTATAATATGATCTTCATGGATACCCACTTTTCGCGTTGCTCACCAACCTCCAAATTTTGGACCCCGAAAATTTGGAAAACACTAGAAAATAGTGCCACCTTGTACTGCTCTTCTGTACCGCCTCCAGGTCGTCCTTTCCTTTGTCATCGTTCTTTTTTCAACAAGTATTGTCAACAACTTCTTTGGAACTCGACAATTTCTTCATGGAAACCTACTTTGTCAACAAACACAATCATCCCAAAAATACTGCAATGTTACCTTGAGGGATTTTTTCCTAACAAAAATAATTAAAAATTTATCCTTGAACCAATGGATAATTTATTTGATGTAAGGATTTTAAATTTTATAAATGAAATTCCCTTTCTAAATGATGAATTTTTTATTAACAAATAATGTTATTGAAAATATATTTGGGAATATGATAAGTTATATCTAATTAGATTTAAATAACCACTAATCATAAAAAACATTGATAGTGTAGACTTTATAATGTATTCATATTATTGTTATTTAATAACTGTTATGATAAATTCCCATTGATATAGAGAAAGGAAGTGTCCTTCTAAATATATAGGATCATACCTTATAATGCCTATTTATCAGATCATCTATATAGGACAGAGTCAATAGGACATTCTTTAAACTAATCCAAATATGATATTTAATATCTAAATGATTAATAAAACCATTTACAGGAGAATTTCCTGCCCGATGAGAACATGTCCCAAAGCATGCTCTTTGAAAAATCCCAACAGAATATCACAATAACATATCTTACCTTTATAGGATTAATTGGTGTAATGAAGTGATATACATATAGACCCTAAGAGTATAAATTTATATATTAAATTTTCAATAATATAATGATTATATTTGTCACCTTTTTATAATTACTTTTTAAATGATAATTTAATGAGTTTGATACAAATTTGATTTTAATATGAATAAAAAAATTGTATTTTTGTGAAATATATAGTTTCTATTAAAAATTTTATTTAGTTGAATTGAATATTTTTTGAAATTTATTTTTCTCTAATAAAATATTAGTAATAAATAATATTTAAAAAATATATGTGATAATATAGAATTATAAAATAAATTGTAATTTTTATAAGTGTCCTTAAACTATTAATGTCAAAAAATCACTTCTTATTTAATAAATGTAGAGTTTAAATTTTAAGGATTAAATTATTATATATATAGAATTATATTGATCAAAAAAGTATTATTTTTTAATTGAGAACATTAAAATTGTCAATGTTTAATTTTTCAATTTTTTCTAAGACAATCAAATTCACGGTTAAACGTTAAATATTATATAATTGTAAGGTGTAAATATGAAATTGTAATGACCCAAAAGTGATGTAATATATTATTTAAAATTTATATGTGAAAAAATATATATATTACCTTTATAATATCACATTTATTATGTTATTTATTAATTTTATATGACCTTAATGAATCCTCCTAAAACTATATTATATTTTAATGTTATAAAATCAATTCATTATAAATAAGACTCACATTAACATCCAAAAGAGATTACATCAATGTTATTGGTCTTATCCTAAAACAATTATGCAATATAATTTTTCTAGGTTAAAACGACTATAAAAAACATAGTGATTTTTTTGTTTTTCTTACATTATCATATAGAGTTCCAAAACCTTTGTTAGGAAATTAATAATGATTTCTCCACTATTTTTTATATAATCCCACCCATCCTCCCACTACAATTCACATAAAACACTTGTATCATGATGATACTCTTCCCTTTTCTCCCCCTATACCTATCACGGTTCCCCCATGATTTTAATAATCTCCTCCAAATATTTTAGAATCACCCCTTGAGGTAATGGATCATATCTTTCTCCTCCTTATTCAAGAATATTCTTTATGTCATTCCATTTTATTTCCAAATTTTTTATTTGGGATATGTTTTTATGAATCAATATTACATTATTTATCAACATGATATGTCATGTGTACATATTAAAGAGGGTAATCAAAAGTATATATTCAACCTATTTTATCTCTTATGTATTTCAAAAAGGTTGAATGTCCCTACTAATATAGATAAGGTCTTTGAGGGATCTATTGTAAAGGCTACACATGAAGTTGACCCCTATCTCCCCATTGACCAATAAAGGATGATAAACAATAAAACTATGGATTTCCAAGATATCTAAATGAAATAAACAATTTTAAAACTATTAGTATTGGTCTGATTAATTTTAACTCTAAAAAAATCGGAAAAAGGATCTTAGAAGAACTTCTAGTTTAGTAAAAACAATTATGGGGCATAAAACCACATACCTTCTTCTATAAAATTCATTTTTATGATTTTCTTGTGCTTTACCATTCAGTTAAAATGGATTCATGTATGAAATTTTTTATATTACCTAAATATTCACTAGAATATTATAATATAAAAAATATAAATTGTGTGATCATGGGATATATCAATAGAGGCAATGCCTCCTCAAAATAGTACGCCCTAAATTCCTTATTATGAAGAAGGTTAGAAGAATAATGAAGGAAATCGTAAAAGAAACTGAAAAATTTGGGTATATTTTAGTTATCCATATATATGGAAATAATCAATTCCTAACACACCATAATTAATTTTAAGAAGGTAACTTATCATGGATCTCACTATGAAAATTATATTATGATATATATCACTTATTATGATAATCAAGAATCATGAACTACTATTTATGAATAGATATCTTCAAAATGATAAAAGACAATAGAGTCCAATGTACCCTTTATTAAGTATATTGATGGAATTAAATATAAAGATCCCCTAACCATACACCATTAAACAAATTAGAAACATTCATTTCATACTTTTCCAAGATCTAATGCTAAAACATATATAGAATCTTCATCTAATAATATTACACGTTTTGGTTTATCATCTTTAGGTTGACTAGATTTTCATATTACCCCTATAATACAAGTGAAAAACACTGATTACTTCTACTATCCATCTATATAAAATTAATTTAATCCCTTATTAATTAAATATTTATTTTAATTATGATAATTTGGTTATATACATTTTAATTTTCCAATAATTTTTCAATTCATACATAAGAACATTACAATATGACAGATGTTCCCAAAAAAACTTCTCCACATAGTAATTTAAAATAAAATTATGCTTCCCAATAGGGCTACTCACAAAGTCAGAGGTATGTATAGGGTTCGACTATAATAATACCAAATATTAATATTTTGGACAGATACTATGAAAAATAATATATAAGCATAAATAGAAGACTCTAGATTATATAAATATATAAAAAATTAGATCTATAATATTCATAATAACTAGAAGCCCTTGAGGAGAATATATATAAAAAAATTTACTAAAAATAATTCTTTCTTGAGACATCAAATCCTAAGTAAATACTTAAATAGAAAAACACCATATTACGATACACATAAAATGTCTCTAAACATGATGTATAAAATATAAGGGAATTCTTATCCTTATAAAAATGAATCCTAAAACAATATCCAATTATAGAAGGTATAACCACTATTATGAAACAACAAGACCCACCTTAAATCATACCTAAAAAAGATTCACCAGAAACATATCTAACCAACTCTATAGTGTTGAACCATTCTAGCAATCAATAATAAAAACCACCTGTCTTAAGGAATTTGTAGTTGGGAACCCACACCTCTCTAAAGATAGCTGTTAGTCAAGGGTGTACCAAATCCTAATATATGGTTCAGTAATCATTGAGAAAAGCATTTTTGATGACGTAGTACCCATCTCTATAGTCAGTGGACTGATTACCAAATAAATTGGGACATATTAAGATAATAAAAAAAATAGGCGAATCACAACTTATTATTAAAAAGGGAGAACCAGACCTTTTACTTTTCTAGAGGATATGTGCCTTTGTATGTGGGGGGATATCAAACTCAATAAATAATGTATAGTACCCAAGCATTTGAATTACGACATTTATATGATAGAACAACTTATATCCTCTTTGATTATCTTGAGTAAATCTTTCAATTTCTATTTAAAATTTGATATATTACAAATGCTCCAAAAACCCCAAAAATAGTTTTTTATGATGCTGGGGATCATACAATTATGTTCTATGTAGAAACATTTTGAGAATGAATCCTAATTTTACCAATATAAGTCTCAATAATTAGGTCTATAAAAACACTAAAGGATAGATAGTTCACAGTGTGAACATTAGGGTAAACGATGATTGAATCCGCATTTTTCCCAATCGTGAATCACTACATGTCAATACATGCATAAGTTGACATACATGACCATTATTAAATGGAACACAGCGTATGGGTACCATGATACACTAAATATGTACCATTAATCTCTCGATTCTTTTATTCCTAAGACACATGACACCTCTCCATGGAAACACCGTGTGTGGACCATGAGTTCACTCTTACCATATACTTTGGACAAGGTTGTATCATGTATCCCATAAATAGCATATAATCCCACTATAAAATATTTTAAAAATTGGGTGGCTTGGAATGTACTCTACTACAACCTTGGTTGTATTCTCAAAATCATACCTAATATGAACACCTAAAAAACATGTAGTGTCTGGCTAGGTGGAAAGACTAGAATATATTTCATGTAATTCATGTAATTTAGTCATATTCATAGATGATTTTATTTCATGTGTAGATCTCTAACCTAGATCATTGTATATTAATCAGATCCGAGCACCACATGTCCCCATGTGAAACTCTATGTACGCTAGATGATTACAATGTTCTATGATGGTCTATGGTGATACCATGATGAGAATATAAACACTTATATATGAACATATTTTTTATGAGCATTGAAATATATATTTATTCATCAAAATATATTTGATAAATGATAAAAACATAACAACCAAATGTGATTAATGGTAAAAAACATACAAAAGGATATAATATATTGAACAATATATATATATATATATATACATATATATTTATTCAACATATGTGTAGAACAACCCAATGTGCCCTCCCTTGGGTAGATAATATACATAACAATGTACGATACAATGTTTTTTAAGTTGAAAATCACTGAAGGATGTTGAAATTTCAATTACATGACTATTTAAATCTTTTTTAGAGATTTGAAATGGGAATTCAATAGTTGGAATGCACTAAAATAATATTTTCAGATGTGGAATGGGGATTTTTTTATAGAACAAATGTGTAAGAATCATCACAGAAGTTTAATAGCCATAAAAAGATGTTTTGGAATGCTGAATATCAGTGCACATTGTTGGTTCATAGTTACTGCTAATCGTGTGTCCTAACTGTTCCTGCCATTTTGTATTGGATAAGGCTTTTCAAAACTATGTAGCAGGCTAGCGGTAACTGCATAAGGGATCTGTAATTTTCTATAGGCATGATGCACAATTGGTATAATGTTTAGATAACTTTGTGCTACAATCATGCAAGGTGAAGTATTCCTTGGACTATAGAGGTGTACAGTTGGTTCTTGTTCTACATAGCCTTTCCTTATAACTACTATAGGTGAGGGACCAAGATAGTTCCAACTACACGGTTGGTGCATATTTTAGATAACCGTTCCTCCAAACCATATGGTACATTCAATGAATAAAATTAAATTTTTCTCCTATGGTCTATAAGGGGTTACTGAATTTTCCATTCACTTTATCCATTGTGAATGAAACCCCCTTTCTCTCTTTCCCATGGGATTTCATCCCTATTCTTTTTTAGAATCATATGTGGCCATGTTTTTTTGGAAAATGTGAGGTAAGACTTTGACTTTTTTTGACTCAGTTATGTTATTTTATTTCTTCCTTTAACCTAGGTTTATCTTTTTATGTATTTGGATAACAATTTCATAATAAAAATGTGGAATCAAGTACCAATTTTAGGGTGTTCAATTATCCTAGTAATAGGAAAACCCAAGTGGCCATCTTCACTTCACCACAAGTAATTTCATTATAGTCTATAAGTATAATGAATTTATTAATATTTAAGGGATTAATTAATTTTTATTGAAGGATTTGTTGACATTGTTTCTTCGTTGATATGATAATCATGTGTTTGGATTTTTTTGTTGTGTTAGTGAGTTCTAGGTTAAGGTTTCACTGTGACATTATGGATCGTGGAGGTTTAATGTTTTCCTCCCTTATAGTTTTTATGTTTAAAATTTTTATAACAAATTAATTTTTACTAATTAATTATTTTAGTTATAATTAATTGAATCTTAGTGGTGTTTCTATGAGACAGAATCCAATATGGCTCGGATGAGCTTGGATAGTCCCTGGTAGTTGTTCTATGTCTTTTGAAATTAAAGAAGGACGATCCTCTAAGGTATTTGGTCGGACTTACCTACACAGGAGTATTTTTGCATTTTTATGTATAATGAATATTCTTGAGATTTAAAATGAGAGTGATTCCTCTATTTATATTTACCCCAGTTAACTATTAGTTTAAATTATTTACCCCATATGAGGTATAGATAAGGTTCTTTCATCGTGTTGGACTTTTTAGATTTGGTAGTTTTAGAGGCTATGGATCTGCCATTTGGTTCTGGGCCCGGTCACCTTTTCATGGGAAAACTTGTTGAACTGTCATGCACTGGTGGAGGTTTCATACTGATGATGATGCTGGGGAGGGGTATTTCTTAGTAGCTTTGTTTTGGGCTTTGAAATTCGTTTTATGTTGATGTTTGTATATCCTTGATGTCATGTAAGGTTTCCCCCTTTTTCCTTATAATGGGGCCTATCCAAAATTAATAAAAATTGAAGCCTTTGAGCATTTCAGTCTATATTAATTTCAAGGGTCACTAAAAATGCCTATGCACAATCTTCAAAATTCAACATGGGACGATCCTTGAGACCGAGGTTCCCCTAATGGATTCCTCCACTTATGGTATGGTCTTGTGGATCCCATGTAGGAATCTTGCACTCTCTTAAACCTTGTGAGGGTCCCATGAGGGGTTCCTTTACATACATTTTTGACATAGAGAACCATGAGGGGGATGCCTCAATTTTCATGGAAACCTCAATGATGCTTATTAGGATTAATTTTCTTAGCACAAACCTTGGGGTCCTAGTGGGTTCCCATTTGTTTGGATGAACCTGATCTAGTATGAAATAGGTTGGGAATAGATGGTTTCAGGTGTCACCTAGAACACATAAAGAACATATAGGACCACAAGGTTATGGAATTATTGGTGGGTTAAGTGTTTGGCCAAACAAACTCCATTATTTATTTATTATTATGGTTACAATTTATGTGGATATGATTTACAGAGTTGATTTATAGTTTTGATATGATGAGCATGATGCGATAAGATATGTGATTCAGATGCCTAGAGGTTCTTCATAATATAATCATCTTGAACCTCTATGTTTCACTTTTATCATATTGAGATTTCAATATGTATTTTACGGGATTACAGAATTGAGACCACTTGAATATTGGGATTCCTAGATGTACTTCCCAAGATCCAGATCATGAACCTTACATAGCTAGAGGTTACCATATCAGGAAGTTCCATTGGTCTCTGGGACTCTTCCCTACATATGGATTTTATAGGTTGACACAGAGTATTTCGGAGAACCCCTCTACATTTTGTATCATTTGGACTCATATTTCATAGGATATTAGGGTTTACCAAAGGTATTAGGGTGGGATCACATCTCCTATGATGTGTGTGATGTTGAAATCCTTAAGGATTGAAATTGATCATCTTTATCAATTCCACGGATAATCTGTTGGATAATGTGGACACACTATCACTTCATTTCCTCAAGATATTGTGGAATGAGGGTTGTTTATCAATTTACAGAACGAATTACCAACGTTATCCTAAATCCAAATAGTATTCTTATTAGCTAAGTTTCATCCCCTTATGTATCATCCGAGTCAAAATGTCGTTATTTCCTATTGATCGAGACCTACGAATCTGAAATCAGATAATATTACATGTGGTATGATTGGTTTTTCATCAATATGAGTACCTTATTTATATGATGTTAAAATATTCGGAAGAATCATTCCTTATAGTTATTGGATGTGAATACAGGTGAAACCAATGAAAGGATATTTATCCCCCTATGGTGATGTTGATTTCTCAATGATATTTATGGCATTGGATGAATTAGGTATAACTGATCAAGATTAGATACCCAAGGATCAACTTAATTATACAAAACAAGAGTTGTATGATATCCATATCAAATCCATGTTAATAGTATTTCATTATAATCACTATTATGGACCCAAGGATCGACTATAATTTGATTAATGTTTGTTTTCAACATTCTCATTTATATATATGAATATATATATACACACACACACATTAAGGCACCATTTTCTATTTTTTTTCTTAGCTTGTATGAGCAATTTTCATGGGAATCCCTTTTATAATTTTGTTATTCATCTTATTTCTTATAGTTATTGTTATTATTATTATTATTATTATCATCATGATGAGTATCCCACTTTTACATTCACTACATATTAACGGAAATATATGGGACCCCGTTGGGGGTTCCCTACTGAGTTTTTTACTCACAACCTTCTTGTTCCACCATAGGCCTGGGATGTCTGAAAGGTTATTCAATTGGATATAGGAATAGGTTCGTACTGAGGCCAGGGATTGACTGAGCAGGATGGATTATATATTTTCATGGAGGATGGGTACATAGTTTATCTTGAATATATTATTAGAGACTTGTAATTTTATTTTTGTTTCATTTATTTTCTTTTGTATATGAGATCAAAATAATGGGGGATCAGTGTAGTATGTATGGAATTTTTGTTTCGGAAATTACTGTATTTCTATATTTTTTATGGAATAATTTATATTTACTACTTCCACATAGTTAATATTAATAAAGTTATTGATATTTAGTTATTTTCATTGTTTCCTACTTTTATATGAGTGAATTGTCTCTCGACTATCACATCCTAGGCCCTTGATTATAGTTGCTTGCCATTAGAATATAGGGATATTTTCATTAGTCTTTATAGAAAACCAGAACATGGAACAAGATTAATAGAATTCATTATAGGAAATTACAAATTGGTATCATTGATATTCATTTTCAATTGTATTAATATTTTTGAATTTCGTGGATATGATTTTTAGAAATCTATCAGAATCTATGATGGATACAAGACTAGGGCACCGAGAACACATATTTCGGTATAAATCCTAGGATCCTAGGGTTATGGGATTTATATTCTTGATATGTGATTGTATAGTTGCATAAAAATTTCTCTTTTATATGAATACATTTTATGTATATATTTTTATTTATTATATATTTTTGGATCATGGGATATTGGAAAGAGGCCAATATCAGATTTGGAATATCGGTGGGAAACTGTAAGAGGAATATCTTGCATAATATTTGACACATAGGATATGCTTGTTATATCCCTTATAGTGTTTTATTTACTGATTTTAGTAGATAATATTTTAATTTTTCAAAAATAATCTAATTGGTGTTTTCAATATACTTTCTTTGTAGAATTATACTCAGTTCAGTCTATATATATATATATATATTATTCTAATGGTTGGATGTGTAGATATTAGATAAGATGTTTTATGTGATGATGGTGACTTATTCCTCATTTACTGTAGGTTTAGTGTCCATAGTAGGTGGATATGATTCCTATGTTTTGAACCCCTCATTGGGATTTGTTTCTATGTTAATTTATTTATAGTGTTAGTAAAAACCTATATGATTTTTCCAGTATATATTTCAATGAAATTAAACTTAAAAAACATATGTTTGGTATGACATGGATTATTAAGATGATGTTGTGGGAATTTTTTTTGACCTTTTGGGTTTATTTCAATAGCTATTTTATTTCATGTGAACACTTTATCGGTGTATCATTTAATTTGTGGTGATCTAGTCGGGTAGACATGTATCATACTGATAGATACCTAAATTATTACTATGAACTAGAATCTAGATGGGGGTATTAATTTATATCGATAGACGATTAATTTTAGTTCATTATTATTCTGGCATTCATATGATGAAACAATAGGTATATTTCCTTTACAAGGATACTATGTGAGGACATGGGCCTTAATAGGTTGATTCTTTATTGTGATTGACCCTTTTTTGTAGAATTTTTCTTTACCACTTTTTGTGAGATTGTTGACAGATGAGATAGATGTATTGTTAAAAGATGAGAGCATAAATTATGCCCCATGATATGATTCCATGGAGATGTCCAAAATTTATGAATGATGGTTAGACCTAGTTGTCCAATTATGAGACTTGATATTAGGGATAGTTGGGATACCCATAGACCCATTATTGTTTATTTAACCATCGTAGGTCAATGTTGGGTAGGATTGTGGGAAAAATATGATTTGGTTTGGCCATGTAATAATGGTTTTTTAGAAAATGAAATTGGTTCTATGATTTTTCTATGACCGATGCACGGTAGGTTATCATGTTTTTTATATAGGTATGGGGAGGCCTTTGGCTTCTGAGAAAGCACATGGGTGCATTGGTATCAAGACTCTCTTTGATGGGAGGGACTCTTTGGTATGATTGATTTGTTGACTATAGACTTTAATATTAATAACGTATTCTTATATTGTGTATGTGATGATGATATAAAATGTTTATATGTGATGAGTTTTCATAAAAATCAATTTTGGCACAAGATATGTTCTTGATTTTGATGAATAGTTATTAAGGAGCTTCCTAATTAATGAAACTAACATTTTGTGTAGTATGGTAATCTTGGATATAGTTGTAGATGACTCATTTGATTATGATTCAGGTGATTATCAGATGATAATGATTTTTACACCTTCTTTGATATGAAAGATAGAAATGGTACCCATCGAGATTTCATGTTGTAGTTTAAATATTAAATACACGAGTGTAAAAATTAAAGATGAAGACTAATGGTTTCAAAGATATGATAAAGTAATTGTTGATGGGAGATATGATAAATTGAGCAATGTATCTATGGTATAGGATGCATCAAGAATAAATTACGCAATTGGACACAGTTAACGCACGGTTTGTCCAGGACAAACATTTTCATGAGTCACAGTGTTACAATTTGGATAAGGAATGTGAAACATATTTATATGTGATCATGGTTTAGAGGAGAAATTCACACCTATAGATAGAATAATTGGGTACTCCAAGATATAGGTGATCATGCCTAATATCTTGACATCTCCCAACATATGCTAACAGAGCCTGAGCTACACTCATGGATACCTATGTTGATTCTTTGGTTGAATGAATGTATCCTTGGAATATAACTTGAGGAACAATATAAAATTAATATATATGGTGCATCAGACACTATTGGATTTTTGAGGGTGTTGAACCTCATTTTTTTTGAATTTCAACATCATTCATTGAAACTATTCTTTGAAAGTGGGAATAATTTTGGTGAGATGTTTACATTAACGCTCTAGGTAAATAGGATCTAAGACATGCCAATTTTTATATATGGGGTGATATGTAATATGATATAGTGGTTAAGATCACATATCATTAGAGTTACAACAAATATTATCCTATGATGTAAAGAGGGACGTTTCTATTGGTGGGTGACTGTCATGTGATAAGGGTTGTGGGTTATTGAGATTGGTATTTTTATGGTCATCTTGGATCTATATTCCTCTAAAAAAAGGATAATATACATATGAATTTATCATTACATTCCAATTAAAAATTATAATATGGACCTAAGTGAAGTCTGCGTGGGTGAATTAAGACTATAGTAGCTTGCGACAATCGAATTTTTTTGGTTCATGTATTCTATAAGTTTTTATGTTATAATAAAATGATAGTTTTTAATGATAGATAGTTTGGATAAGATTTTTCACTATAATTTGGTTATAGACTTCAGTGAACCTATTTATAGTGACATTTTTATGCCTTGGGATAAAATATAAGATTGGATTTTGGTGATGTGTTGACTAATAAAGTCGTTTTTTTTCTAAGAATAGTCACCAAAAAGCTATTCAACTTGTTTTCTTTCATATCATTGAATGTGGTTGTTGATGGACCAAACCAGGAATATTGGTTGTAACCTCCAAAATCTATGATGTATTCATTTATATTTAATAAAATCTGTCAAATAAAAGATTCAAAAACTAATAAAAATATGGGAATAAATTAATTAATAAAACACTGATTACTTTACATATTTACAACACTAGGGACCATGAATGATTCAAAAAACTCATTATAGGATATAGGAAAACAACTGGAGCACCACCGAATAAAATTGGAAGACCAATGGTGTAGCCCACATCACTGAAATATTCTATAAATAGAAATGTTATAGTGAGTAGAATAAAAATTATATTAAGAATAATAAGAATGTATAACCCCATTATGATGTAAGAAATGAACATCCATTAATCATGTGTTTTTCTTAGAATTTCCATATACATAGTATTTATATTAATTTTTTGTTTCCATAGGAAAATATATAATATTTTTGGTTTTTAAACAGCATTAGATGTTTTGAAAATAAATTTAAAATGGATTTAAAATGATAGTTTTGAAATAATAAAATAGTTTTCAAGATGTATAAATTTAACAAGAATGTTTTAATAATACATTAAACATTTAAAATTAATTAATATAACTTTCAGAATTTATTAAATTTAAAGGATGCTTCTATATAAATTATTTCAAATAATAATAGTAAATTAACTTTTAAAATGGTTTGAATAACCTAATGGAAATGATATATAAATATATACACATTACTTTGTTTACTTACCATTCCATTATTTGAATAAAATAATTTTCAAATGATAAAATAATTCCAAGCATTGAGGGAATTGATTGTAGCCTCAACCACCTAGAGGACCCACGAGGGGTTGACCCCATGGGGGATGAATCTACCCTAGACAAGTGGAAAGACATCTCCATGAAAAATCATAGGTCGAGTCAATCTAACGTCGGACCCATTTATTCTACCCTCTAGGATAGTTTGAGCATAGTCTGGCTTGGTCGCCTAGTTAGAGACCATGTATAAGGATCACATTCCTTGTATGATTCTTTCATCCTGGGGAGAACCCACATATGAACTTAGAAATAGTGGCTAGTTGACTCCCTATTTTGATATGGGATACCACATTTGAAATCCCAGTCATCTTATCACATCAGGATCATCAAAAACTATCCAAATGTTCTCCTTGATCTCCCCCTCATTGAAAAAATTCCCCCTGCATGTTCAAACATGCAGATCTTGAAGCTGTATAGATATACTTCATTATTGCAGTCCCCTTCAACCAGGACCCAATTCAGATTTGTTTTCTTCTAAAATTACATGGATGATTTGTGAAATTTAATTGAGCCATTGAATTTCTTTGATTTTATTTTTATCCATCCTCAGGATCTGAATGAAGAAATGTATATTTATATATACCAATATTGCTTGTCAACACATATAAATCTGTATGATTATGTTTGTGAATGTCTTAAAAGCACCACAATCTACCATTGTTTTTCTCCCATGGGTCAATTTTCGAATACCCTTTAAAATTTTTGAATACAGAAACATGAGTTATATATTATATATATTATATAAAAAACAAAACCACCTATCAATTTCAAATAAAAATTACTTTAATACCTTCTTTTCCATTCACACTATGTTACACTACTTTTTCTGTCCATGAATGATTGATTAAAATAAAAAATATTTCTATATATAAACCCTCATTATTGGGTATCCAAAGGACCCAAATGAATCATCCCCAAAATCACTCTATTTCTTATGTCAGGGAACCAACATCCTTGAATTCATCCTTATTCATATTAAGGGTTCTCTTTTGATATAGAAATATATAAATGTGTATATATATATATATAATTATGTATATATATATATAGATTTTAAAATATAGAAATCTTAAAATTTTTATTCATGAATTTTTATTAATCTATAATTGAAAACAGTAACAAAACGTTATTTTGTTATTTTAGGAATTAAAAATTTAAGAATATGTATTTTATTTTATTTAAATGCAAAAGATATTATATTATATGGATATATGTTATGATTTTATGTGTCAGCTCTATTTACAATAGAATAAAATAAATGTTATCATTTTATGAGAAAATTATCCACTCTCATCCATGTATGTAATTCATATTTTACATATGGATATCATCTAAAATATTATTGACATTCCAAGATCACTAATTCAATCATTAAATTAATTTATTTTTTATTTATACATATTTCTTTTAATAAGATCAATTTCTTATAAGTACGGATTTCAACTATATATTTTTATAAATTCTTTAAAAAATGATCGTGTCATGCAATGAATTAGGTAATATTATATTCAACTAAGAAAATAATTTATTTGTCGTATTGAAATGTTTTTGGGTTGTGATTGAGAAAGGAAAGACAATTAAACTTTTCTTATAAAATCATGACAGAAGATTATGGAATGGTATAATGCTGTATGGGGAGTGAACCCATGAACTCTTGGGAATATTTTCCCACATGTGATAAGGCTATGTGGAATTCTAGTTTTCTTATGGAATGTGGAGTTTCATGATTAATCGATAAAAAATATTAATTTCAAAATGGATAAATACAAAGTAGTATTTCAAAAGAATAATTATTCTGAATATATATAGTATTCAATGATATATACACAATTTAGGGATACATAGAAAGTTTTTTAAACCCCATTTCTAAATATGCTTTTAAAAAATTATTAATTGGATAAAATTATCCAATAAGATTTTTAGTTTTCAAAAAATGTTATATATATATTTTTAAAACCCCTCACTAAAAAATTTAAATACTCACCCTATGTTTAAAATTTATTCATTATATGTTTAGTAGGATTAACTATTGTTGTGTATATCATATGAGTAGATAGTGAATGTGATGTCTTTTGGTTTAATTTTGGTTTAGATTTTTAATTTGTAACATATATGTATAATTATCCAAAACCAAGAGAAAAAAGGTCCTTATATGTAAAACTACTCTGTATAGTTTTCATTTTCCTTTTATTAAAAAAATATGAAAACAATTTTTATGCATTGAATCTGTAAGTGTGGGTTCAGGGCATCAATCATGGAATCAGTGGAATGTTCTAGATATTTTTTTATAAAATTAGAACAAATTAATAATTTAATAATGCCTTTTTATAATATTTATTTTCATTAATATTTTTTAATAGAATAAATAAAGAAAATTAATAACTATTTTTTCACTACCAAATTAATTTATTCAAAAGTTAATTTTTATACCATGGTTGAATGATTTTGAACCCTTTTCAAACCTTTGACTCTCATGTAAAATCCATTACAAGATATCCAACACACCTTATATACTTCAATTATTACAAGAATCTGGTTGTTTCTATTATGTAAATATAGATACACAAGATCCATCCTTCCGATAAGAAGGAAAATATTATGAGGGTGTTCTTAACTGTTTTACC
This sequence comes from Viscum album, assembly GCA_963277665.1. Lineage (NCBI taxonomy): Eukaryota > Viridiplantae > Streptophyta > Magnoliopsida > Santalales > Viscaceae > Viscum > Viscum album. Next base: position 68,346,685 of record OY728156.1, on the reverse strand, counting down.
TTATCCGATTAGTTTGAACATTTAATTAATTGTTTATAAAATTGAAGAGAGGGTGACCTCTATGCAGCCTATCTATGTCATGTTTTTTTATCAATTTATATCAAAGAATTAAATACATTTAAATTTTAGAAGATGAGTTGGTTTGGATTTCAAATAAAAATTAATTACATTTATATATCTATGAAACTTTATACCCCTCATACCTCTATTTAAAAAACATATTGATGTCTAGATGGGTTAAACCCATGTTGTGGGAGTTGTGTATGGGAAAAGAATTTGAGGAACTTGAGAATCCTTAAAGGACCAGTATGACCGGAAGAAACCCATATTTTCATGAGAATCAACAACATTGGATATTCAAGTAAAGGAAGAAATTAATTTTTTTAATGAAATTTTAATAACTAGTAATAAAAATATATTTTTTCTCTATATAAACATAAAGGCCTAATGAATAAGAAGTGTGGTGTGTGTGTACAAAAGAATTTCTAGGGCACAATTCAATTTGGGGGTGATGTAACATACCAAATATATGATGCATTGTTATATTCTTAATACATTATTTCAATTATATAATTAAACATTTAAAATGTAAAATAGGGAATAATTTTATTAATAAAAGATTAATTACATAATATATTTACAAAACTAGAGACCATGACTAATTCAAAAAACTCATTATAATATATATATAAAAAACTGGGTCATCACTGAGTAGAAAACGAGGCCGAATGTGTAGCCCAAAATCCGAAAATATACCATGAATAAAGATTTATACTGATCAAAATACCACCAATACGAAGAATAATATAAATGTATAATGGCACTATGAAGCATATTGTGATTTTTAAATGCCCTCAGACATGGTATTTATAAGACTTTTATTGTAACCATTATAAAAACTATAACCGTTGGTATTTTCAATCATCATTAGGTGTTTTAAAAATAAATTAAAAATGGATTTGAAATGATATTTAGAAAATTATAATATATTATTTAAATTGATACCATTTAATGAAAATGTTTTAATAATAAGTAAATCTTCTAAAATTATGAAATATAATTTTTAGAATTAAATAAATTTAGTGTATAGATATATATATAAACGATTTCAAATAATAATAGTAAATTAACATTTAAAATTATGTAAATAACTTAATCGGAAGTAACATTTTATTATATTTATGTATGTTACATTTTTTACATTTCCCATATTTGAATATTGTTTTTAAATTAATACAATATACCAAGGACTTTTGAGATTTAGGGATAACCTAAACCACATGGAAAACCCATGAGTGGTTGACCCCATGTTGTAGGCATCAAACCAATACAATTGGGAAGGCCGCTCCACAATGGAGTATAGGGCGAGCCAATTGAAGGCGAGACCCATGAATAGGGCCCTCTAGGTTGGTCTATTGATTTTCTGGGTAGGTAGCTCATAGGAAACCACTATATAATCCTCTCATTCCATATTTTCTTTTGTCATCTGTGGGGATCCAAACCTCCTCTTATAAAAAGCGGCCAGTTTTCATCATATTCTATGTGGGACATCGCAAATGAAATCTTCGTCATCTAATCACTTCGGGCTAATCTATGGCATAAAATCCCTCTATCGATAATAACCATCATTAAAAACCCTTCCACCGTATCTTTGAACATTAATATCTTGATGCCCCTTAGATCTCCTCCAACATTTAATTCCCTTCCAATTATGGACAAATTCAGATTTTTTCTTCTAAAATTACATGGATGATGTAGAAAGTTAAACTAAAACATTCCCTTTTATTGATTTTATTTTTTATCCAAAATTGAATTCTGAAGGAAGACACAAATATATAACTTAATTTCCATTCAACCTAGATAAATATGAATTATTAGGTTTTTAAATTTCACAAAATTACAACAAACAACCATTTTTTGATCTGCCGTGTATCCATTTTCTACCTGTGGATGATTGATTTAAAAATTAAATCTTTCTATATATAAACCCACATTAATATAAATCCAAAATCATCCAAAAAATAAATTTATTGCTTGTTTTCTCGGAACAAACAACCTAATATAAATCCTTACTTTAGGAAAGGGTTGTATTTTTATTTAAAATCCTATATATATGTTTGTATATATGTAATTCCCCGACCCCAGTTACCCATAGTCTGTGCATTATTTTAATACATTGGCATGATTATAAGAAATCAAGTCCCGAAGGACTGATCAGTTTAGCAGTCTTGGAAAATAAATTACATACATGAATATTACATTATTCTTTATAACTTAAAAAACAACAAAAATAATCCTTTATAAATGCCATTATTCTTTTGGCTTAATCCTGCATATCAATGACAATGCACTTCTTGGAATCCTGGGAATAATAAAATGTAGAATGGGGTGAGCTCATATGCTCAGTAAGGATAACAGTACAGTGGAAACATTCATAAATAATCATAAACATTTAAGGCAATGTATAACTAAATCCAAAGCCTTTTAAAACTAGAACATTAGTATAATATGGAAAAAATAAAATGAAGTAATGCCATTTACTTATTCACATGGATATTCTACTAGTCAAATAATCACATGAAATATCACTAACCATTTTCATAATGAAGGAATGCATAATGCCAGACTATCATAACCACCAAGTCAAGGCCTTGAGCCAAGACTACAAATACATTTTTGTCATGTCATTGTGCCAATACACTTGTTTTTCTCATTAGACCTACCGATGCATCGAGGAGATGTAGTGGGCTCCACCCATCACTTACTATGTCCAATGCATTCCTCATATAAAAAGGTTTAAACATAACATAAACATTCGTATTAAAACTAACATACAAAATGTAAATACTTTATCCCTAAACTATGAATGGTATAAAAATAACAGATCCATAGTCAGACATATCACAAAACCTTCTATACAATATGGAAGATTTGTATCAAAATAAATCATCTTCAAACAAGTTTAAAATCCATCAAATGATGTTGACATAGATGAAAAATATTTGTAAAACTATTTTATATAAATATCCCTTTTTCATGAAAACATTTTAAAGTCACACATTTTATAAAGGAATACATTTAAATAAATTTTTGAATCATAGTGTCCCAAAACACTTTGAAACTTTTGAAAGGAATTAACATGTCAAAAAACATTCATGTCTACATAAAAAAATCCTTAAAACCCATTTTGAAGACCTGAAAAATAATGAGAAAGATTTTGAAGAATAAATATTTAAAACATTTTAAATGATGTTATTGTAAAAAAGTTCTTTAATATAATCACTTTGAAAACTATTTCCTGAAACATGGACATGGATAATAAATATGTCCCATTATATACTTACGTAAAAACAACCTCGGATAATAATGAGATTGTGAAATTAACCCTTACCAATTTCATATCATACGAAACATACACCCCATGAAAGAGGTATCATACAATGAATATATAAATACACATAAATTAAATTCTATCACACAAATAATACAATTATTGGGTGTACATTCCCCAGACAAAAGGTAATAGTGGCAATATGCCACAAATCTCATGGGAATAAGGAGTAAGATGAAAACCCCATACCTTGCACTATCCTTTAGTCGATGATATGTTTAACCTTCTATATGAATACCTTAGTATGTTATTAAGTTATAACATAACCATATTAATATTTATGATATCATACATTATTCATTTATGTCTTTATACTATCCATTCTATAATAATTTCCATGATAAATTTACATTTCGGGTAATAATCACTTTTTTTATCGTACGTGTTTTAACTTGTTACCCTGGATTGTATCACATAGATCATGATTTAAATACATAGAGAATATAAAACATGATTTATATATCATATATATTTATAATTTATATATGTTTAATAGACATATATATGAAATAGAAAACACTATTTATGGAGATGGTAGTCTGTACGAACGCATAAACGTTGTTTCTGTTTTCATAACGTAATGAACAGAACTAAGTGAATAAAATATATGTAAGTACATATATATATATATATATATATATATCTAGTAGCATTATTATTTCATATATTAAAAACATATTGGTAATATATATTTTTATAATCGTCGATGAATGGTGAATGTGGAAGTGAATCTCATCACGTCGTGGAGACGGTAATTTGTACGTACGCACGAGAAACAATATAATTTCCTTAAAGGTGTGTAATTGGATGGTATATTAATTTTACAGAGACATTATCATGTTATTTTCATTATTTATATACATATTAATCATCATTATATCCATCCAAATAACATAGTGTTGAATAACAAATTACACCACGACGTGGAGATGGTAAGTCGTACGTACGCACGTCTGGTGACATTATCATTCATAAGATTGAGAGAATAATGAATATAGTTGTTAAATATTCATAAAAACATCAAAATATATAGAAGATACTGAAGTTATTATTTTATAATGGAAATAACAAATAAATAAGATGTGGAAGAAGAAAGGAACATGAAAGAGGTTGGTGAAATCATTACCTTTTCTTCGGGTTCTTCATTTTGATTTGATCTAAAGGGAACCTTATAATGGATTTATGATCAATATAAGGCATATAGGTTGAAGTGAGGGAAGTTTAGAAGATATTTGGGCAGGGTTTTGCCGGTCCAAAATGCTTTTAAGGAAGGAATAATTGGTTATAAGTAGTGTCATTTTATAATGGGGAGGAGGGGCTCTTCACAAAAAACTTAAAGTATTTTTTTTATAATAAATTCAAATCCGGTTTATAATGGATCCAAACTAGATTACATAAAGTATAATGTAGGGATGGGTCGAATAATACCCAACCAATAGTTTTTTATAGGTTTGGGTCACTATATTAACCTTATCCTTTAGATTTAACTCCCAGTTAATTAGTTTGACATTTACCATGTCTCTTTGTATTTTTATATTATATTGTTAATAAACTTACTATATACTTCCAAGAAAACCCCAAGTGGTTAAATAATGATAAAACTATTATCATATAATTCCTTATTTTGAACTTTAGATTTTTAATAATATTATATCAATTAATAATATAATATTTTTTTTAAAAGTCTTTTATGTCTATTTTGACAATATTTAATAATTGATTTTTTTTAAAGTCATAAAAACTTTATTAATTCAAAAACAATTAATTTAAGAAATACTAACATGTCATATTAACCTATAAAATTCGTGTATAGCAACAAAACTTTCAAATTATATTTATTTTATCATTTATAATACCAATTATTTGATTCATTCATTAATAAAGAAAATAATACATTATCACTATGTCATAAATAAATTCAATTATTCAATGTATAAAAATTATAAATAAAATACAATTATGTAGTAAATATTTTTAGATTTCTAATTAAAATTTATAGTCGAACAGATAACATAAATAACCCCATGTAAAAATTATTCTGCTTAAGGATATATGCTTTTCTCATTTTTGTATTTACTTTAACTTAATTAATATTAAGTGTCATTATCACTTACAAGTGGCTCCATGGGGTCCCCAAAATCTACCCAAAGATTCCAATGGTCTTCTATTAATCATAAAATAAGGTTAGGACATGTTTCAAGGTAATTTTTAATTATTACAATATTATTTTTACCTTGAACTACCCTATTTACCTTTAACCGCAGTAAATAAAAGTCAAAACATACTATTCACCAAAAATTATTTTTATCTTATTGGACCACATTTTACTCCTTGATAATAGACATTTCTCTTAGATTTTTTGAAATTTAAATCACAGAAGTAGTAAGATTAAGCTTTATGTGAAATTGCAAATTCTCCTATGATGTGGGTAAAAGACTGTGAAAAGTTCAATAAAATATGTATATATCTAAAATTATGTTAAACTGACTCTAATGAATTGAATTGAACATATATAGGTATTATGTATCTATTTTTACCAAAAAGAAATTTAAATAAAATAAATAATTATTTAAATAAAAATTCGGTTTTAAACAACAACTCAATGTTTTTCACTATTAATTAAAAATTAAAAGTTTTCATTAATATAATAGATTTGTATCCTAAGATAATTTTGATATTCCTAATTTAATAATGAAGTCTGTTTTACCAAATTAAAAACATAGAAGTTTCATTTATTAATTTAAAATTAATTCCCACTTTCCAAACTAAAAGGCCTATTTTTGAGAAATAATAAATATCAAAATTTTGACACTTGTTTATGTTCAATTTCAATGTGAAATTACTTAAAATGACCATTATTGGATTAAATGGTAAAAGTATAATCTATTTATACTTCCAAACCATTAAAATGTTTATGTTAACACTATAAATTATCTTGATTAAAAAAGTTGTGTTCAGTTAAAATATAGTATTTTTCACTTTTCAACCAAATATGAAAGAAATTAGAAAAACACCAATACTTTATTGAAATTAATTCTTATGTACTGATTCTAAAGAAGAAGTTTATTATTTCAAATTTAATATATAAAAGTTTCAAATATTGGATTTAAAAAGGATTCTCCATTAAATGGTGATAAAATTGCATTTTTTGAAAAATACTCCTTTTATCTGAAAAAATGTATTTGTTCTTACATTATGTCTAAGAAACTCATAATATAGATTCTAAATTTATAAGGATTATATAAAGTTCAAAATTTAGTTAATAGTATTCATAACCATTTTTTGAACGACTAGTTTGGTAAGTCATGGTGTGCTAGAACTCTGTGTGGCATGTAGTGCAAGTTATTGAATTACTTTGAAGAAATAACCTAATTTAAAATCTTGGGGTGATACATTATTTATTGAATTACTTTGAAGAAATAACGTCCTATGAAATATTGGGGTTTTACATTCTTCCCTCCTTCAATAAATTATGTCCTCTCAATTCAAAATTGTTATTTTAAAATAAAAGGTTGAAAATAGAAAATTCCTTTGTGGGAAAACCTACATCAGAAATTGGGATAACAAAATTTAGTCTTAATAAGAGGAAAATGCGAATGAGAAAGTCACCACCAAATTATGATCTCAATTATGAGAACATTGGTGGCAATTAGAGACACATAATTGGAGGAAAAAAATAAATATTTATAGGGAGTGATTGAGGTCATTAGTCACAATCAATTGTAGAATTTAGGGCCTCAAATCCATAAATCTATGATGATTTAAAATATCATCGGTTCTACAGAACATAAGGTTTTAGGATACACATTTTTTGTTTTAAAATCCTTTCCCAAAATTTTAATAATTAGTTTATCCATAAAATGAGAGGGAATATATATATATATATATGTATGTATAAGTATAAGTAAAGTTTCATCCTTCAACTAATTTCTACGACAAACTCATCTTCCACTCTAAATGATTTCAATATATATATATATTATATTTATCCTAATTGTATAGGGTTCCAAAAAAAATGAATTTATAATTAATCTACCAGACCATTTAAAAAAACTACAATAGTCAATCCTTGATATCACATGGGTCATTGGTAGGTGATACACCCTTGTCACCCTTCAGTTGCGGGTTCAAGTCTTGCGGCCTTTCCGGACGCAATTGGTTGTCGCCCAACCTCCGGGTTGTCTTTTTTATGGAAATCCAAAAAAATATCTCAAACCAAACTTATCCAAAATACTTCTGTCCAAACTCACTATCCATGATTTACACTGAGGATCCTTTTTCCTGCGTAATAATAGGTGAACACCTTCATCATGTACTGTTTTAAATCACTACAACATCCTGAATTACCATAAAACCTTATTCATTACATTCATGGTCCCTTATTCCCTATAGAATACTGTGTATACTCCTTCTATCCAAAAATGTTGTAAACTCCAACAATGATGGAATATACAAATCATTAATCAGTTTCAAGGTAGTCAATAACATCTAATATAATTTATCCAAATCAATCATGTATTATTCAAAAATCACTACCTTAGTATTAGAACCATATTATGGTTTATCTTTCTCTCAACCATATATTTTCCAAAAATTTAACCTGTTATTGAGTCACTTTTCTTGGTTCCACAGAATCTCAAGTCCTTAATGAAATAGTACTACAGTACAATCCTTATATACTCCAAAATTATTATAACCATTATATTATTGATACAACACTCAAATGACATAATTATGTAATAAAAACATAAGAACTCTAATCATTCCTCCTCATCTATGGTAGTATCATAACTTTATTATTATCCAATATCATTATTTGGGGCATACTCTAATGATTTGGACATTGGTTCGCGTAGTATATCTACTCCTTACAGATGAAGCATTGTACATTTGAAACCTTTTTCTTAGCCTTGTAGTCATGTACATGGCGTCCTTTTTCTCCACACTTATAACAAACTCACATTCCTTTCAGGTAAGTTCAAGGGTGTTTCTTCCAACAATTATCACATATGGAAAAATTCTTCTTTTCCCTATTCCATTTATCCATATTTCTCTCTTTCTTCTCTTGCTTACCTTCAAAGGCATATGACTTATAGAATTCATTACTTAACTTATTAACACAAGATACTATTTCTTCATATGTTGAGAATACATGGGAGACTATTTCACTTGTAAATGCTAGCTTAATACTGTGAAAGATATTATCCTTCTTACTCTTTGGATCATACATATTACTGGAGTTCACATTCCCTCTACTGGGCGCCATTTCTATACAATAACATAAACTAGGTTAGTTTATGAATTTCAATGAATAATTCCAAACATGTAAAATACCTAACATAAATTGAACGGTTTATGGATATAATCCATAATCATAAATAAGTTTTCATTTAGGATGTATATAATATTAAACCCTTCATAATGATTTGTAAAGAAAATGAAAATTATCCTATGCATATCCCCCGGGAGTGTCGTAACCAATAGTGCAACAAGGCCCGTTGTCGTGCACCAGTTCCCGTTCGAGTCTATCTCAATGCAGTGTTTTTGGGTTTTACCCCTAGGTACATCTGTGCTAGAGCAGGCTCTACCTGCCCGTATCTAGACAGGGATGTATTTTCTTGGAAAAGTCACAAAATCACTTCATTACTAAAGTTCTAGGAATTTCTTCTATACTGATCCTCAAAGTATATCTTAGGTATTTGTTATCTAATCATATTTTATCGAAATCTATCTTCCATGGTTATTTCTAAACTTCCTCTGATACCAACTGTAACACCCCGACTCCAGTTACCCAGAGTCGGTGCATTATTTTAATAAATTGGCATGATTACATGGAATCAAGTCCCAAAGGACTGATCACATTAGTAGTCTTGGAAAATTGATTACAAACATGAATGTTACATTACACATTATAACATAAAAAACAACATAAATAATCCTTTATGAACGCCATTATTTCCTTGGCTTAACCCTGCATATCAATCACAATACACATCTTCGAATCTCAGGAAAAATAAAACATAGAAAGGGGTGAGCTCAGATTCTCAGTAAGTATAACAATACAGTGGAAACATTCATAAATAAGCATAAACATTTAAGGCAATGTATAACTAAAACCTAAGCCTTTTAAACATGAACTTTATTATAATATGGAATAAATAAAATGAAGTAATTCCATTTACTTATTCACATGGATATTATACTAGTCTAATAATCACATGCAATATCACTAACAAATTTTATAATGATGGAATGCATTATGACAGACTATCATAACCACATAGTCAAGGACTTGTTCCAAAACTAAAAATAAGATTTTGTCAAGGCCTTATGCCAAGACACAAGTTTGTCTCATGAGACCTACCGATACATTGGGGAGCTATAGCGGGCTCCACACGCCACTTACTATGCCCAATGCATTTTTCATATGAAAAGGCATAAATATAACATAAACATTTGTATTAAAACAAGAATACAAAATGTCAATACTTTATCCCTAAACCATGAATGGTATAAAAATAACACATCCATTTTCAAACATATCAAAAAAACTTCCATACAATAGGGAAGATTTGTATCATAATAAATCATCTTCAAACATGTTTAAAATCCATCAAATGATGTTGACATAGATGAAAATGATTTGTAAAACTCTTTGAGAGAAATATCTCTTTTTCAAGAAAACATTTAAAAGTCACAAAATTTAGAAAGGAAGACATTTAGAGAAATTTTTGAATCAAAGTGCCGTATACCACTTTGAAAATTTTGAAAGGAATTATCATTTTAAAAAACATTCATGTCCATATAGATAAATCCTTAAAAACCATTTTTAAGACATGGAAAATAATGAGAAAGATTTAGAAGAATAAATATTTAAAACACATGAAATGATTTTTTTTTGTAAAAAAGTACCTTAAAATAATCCATTTGAGAACTCTTTCCTGAAACATGGACATGGATAATAAATATGTCCCATTAGATACTTACGTAAAAATAACCACGAATAATAAAGAGATTGTGAAATTAACCCTTACAAATTTGGTAACTTACGAAACATACACCCCATGAAAGAGGTATCATATAATGAATATGTAAATACACATAAATTAAAGTTTATTACACAAATAATACAATTATGGGAAGTACATACACCACACAAAAGGTAATAGTGGCAATATGGCACAAATCTCACGGGAATAAGAAGTGAGATGAAAACCCCTTACCTTGGATTGTCCTTTAGACGATGTTACATTTAAACTCTTGTATGAAGACCGTAGTATCTTATTAAATTATACCAGAACCATATTAATATTTATGATATCATACATTAATCATTTATTACTTTATACTACCCATTTAATAATAATTTCCATGTTAAATTAACATTTTGGATAATAATCGTTTTCTTTATCGTACGTGTTTTTACTTGTTACTCTTGATTGTATCACTTAGATCATGATTTAAATACTTCCAGAATATAAAACATGATTTATAAATCATATATATTTAGAATATATATATATATATATATATATATATATATATATAATAGACATATATATGAAATGGAAAACACCGTTTATGGAGACGGTAGTCCGTACATACACATAAACACTGCTTCCATTTTCATAACGTATTGAACGGAACTAAGTGAATAAAATATATGTAAGTACACACATATATATATATCTCCAGTATAATTATTATGTCATATATTATAAACATATTAGTAATATATATTTTTATAATCATTGATGAATGGTGAATGTGGAAATGAATCTTATCGCGTTGAGGAGACGGTAATCTGTACGTACACACGACCAACAATATCATTTCCTTAATGGTGTGGAATTGGATGGTATATTAATTTTATAGAGACATTATCATGTTATTTTAATTATTTATATACATATTACTCATCATTATATCCATTCAAATAACATAGTGTTTAATAAAAAAATTACACAACGGCGTGGAGACGGTAAGCCGTACGTACGCACGCATGGTGACATTATCACTCATAAGATGGATAGAATAATTAATATAGTTGTTAAATATTTATAATAAAATCATAATATATATAAGATAATGGATTTATAATTTTATAACAGAAATAACAAATAAAGAAGAAGTGGAAGAAGAAAGGAACTTGAAAGAGGGTGGTGAAATCATTACTTTTTTTTCGGGTTCTTCCTTTTGATTTGATCAAAAGGGCTCCTTAGGTTGGATTTCTGATCAAACTAAGGCCTATATGATGAAGTGAGGTAATTTTAGAGGATACTTGGGCAGGGTTTGGCCGATCCAAAATACCATGATGGTATGGAGAATTGGTGAGAAGTGGTGTCATTTTATAAGTGGGAGGAGGGGATCTTTAGGAAAAACATAAAGTTTTAATTCATAATAAAAACATATTCGGTTTCTAATGACTCCAAACAAAATTATTTAACGTATAAGGTGGGTATGGGTCTAAAACCACTCAACCAATATTTTTTTGATAGGTTTGGGTCACTATATTAACCTTATCTTTTAGATTTAACTCTTAGTTAATTAGTTTGAAATTTACCATGACTCTTTGTATTTTTATATTATATTCTTAATAAACATATTATATACTTCCAAGAGAACACCAATATGTTCATTAATAATACACCTATCATCATATAAATCCTTTGGCCAATCCTTAGATTTTTAGAAATATTATATCAATTAATAATATAATATTTGTTTTAAAAACTCTTTTATGTCAATTTTGACACTATTTAATAATTGATTTTTGTTAAAGACTTAAAAACTTTATTAATTCGAACCAAATTAATTTAAGAAAAACTATCATGTCATATTATCCTATAAAATTCGTGTATGGCATCAAAAATTTCAAATTATACCAATTATTTGATTCTTTCATTAATAAGGAAAATACTACATCATCATTATGTCATAAATAAATTTACATATTAAATGTATAAAAATAATAAAAAAATACCATTATATAGGAAATATTTTTAGCTTTCTAATTAATATTTATAGTCGAAATGATAACGTATATTACCCAATGTAAAAATTGTTTTTCATAAAGATATATGCTTATGTCATTTTTGTATTTACTTTAACATAATTAATATAAAGTGTCATTATCACATAAAAGTGGCTCCATGGGGTCCAAAAATCGACCCAAATAAGCCTATGGTCGTCCATTAATCACCCAATAAGTTTAGGACATGTGTTAAGGTAATTTTGAATTATTACAATATTCTTTTTTACTTTAAACTACCCTATATACCATTAACCACGGTAAATAAGTCCAAAGTTACTATTCAAAAAATATTATTTTTATCTTATTGAACCATATTTTAATACTTGATATTAACTGTGTCTTTTGGATTTACAAAATTCCACTCAAAGAAGCGGTAAAATTAAGTTGTATGTGAATTTGAAAATTCTCCTTGGAGGTGGGTAAAAGACGGTGAAAAGTTCAAAAAAAATTTATATATCTAAATTTACTATAAACTGACTCCAATTAATTACATTAAACTTATATAGGTATTATGTATCTATTTTGACCAAAAATTAAATTAAATAAAAATTCGGTTTTAAACTATAACTCAGTGTTTTAACTATTCATCAATAATTAAAAGTTTTCAAAAAAATACCAAAAATTTACCCTAAGCTAATTTTGATATTCTGAATTCAATAATGAAGTCTATTTTACCAAATTCAAACCATATAAGTTTCATTTATTAATTTAAAATTAATTTCCGCTGTCAAAACCAAAAGGCGTATTTTTAAGAAATAATAACTATCAAAAGTTTGACACTTGTTTATGTTCAATTTCAATGTGAAATTACTTAAAATGACCATCATTGGATTAAATGGTAAAAATATAATCAATTTATACTCTAAAACATTAAAATGTATAAGGTAACACTATAAATTATTTTGATTACAAAAGTTGTTTTCAGTTAAAAAATAGAATTTTCACTATTCACCAAAATATAAAAGTTGTCAGAAAAACACCAAATCTTTATTGAAACTAAATTATTATGTACCAATTCTAAAGAAGAAGTTTATTTTGTCAAACTGAATATATAAAAGTTTCAAATATTGGATTTAAAAATGCTTCGCAAATAAAAGGCGGTAAAATTGCATTTTTTAAAAAATACTTCTTTTATCTGGAAAAATGTATTTGTTCTGAAATTATGTCTAAGAAACTCATAATATTGAATCTAAAATTATAAGGATTATATAATGTTCAAAATTCAGTTAATATTATTCATTACAGTTTTTGAACGACTAGATTGGTAAGTCATGGTGTGCTAGAACTTGGTGTTGCATGTAGTGCATGTTATTGAATTACTATGAAGAAATAACGTACTTTGAAATATTGGGGTGTTACATTATTTATTTAATATCTTTGATGAAATCATGTACTATGAAATCTTGTAGTGTTAAAATATATATATACACATTCTATAAAATAATAATTTTAAAAATTTATCAAGGTTGTGTTTTAGAAATGAATTTTTCCATTTTGTCATCAACATTTAATTTTATTTAAAACTCTTATATGAAATCCATTCATATATTTTTATATTAAATGAACTCTATATACATATATAATACAATGAATTTTTAAAAACCCTATAATTGGTATTATAAAAATATTCTATGGTAATTTTAATTGATAATTTATACTTAATCTATAATGTAAAATAATAATGAAACATTGTTTTGTTATTTTTTTACTCCAAAATTAAAATATAGGTGTTAAATTTTAGTTAAATTTTATTCTTATTATTTTATATGAATATAATTTATCATTTTATGTTTGAGTTTATTTATAATAGAATTAAATAAAATTTATAATTTAATGTAACAAATAACCTTGTTAATCTATGTATGTCATTAAAATTTGATAAGGCCATAATCTATAAAATTATTGACATTAAATGTACTTTAATTAAATCATTAATTTTATTTATTTTAAATTTAAATTTATTTATTTTAATAAGAGAATTTCCATATTTCTATTGATATATTGTCTCTGTTTTTGGAAATTGTAAAAAAATGATTGTCCTATGTAAATAAAATTGTATGATTCTTCTTATACAAAGAAGATAATTTTTAATGGTTTTGAAATGTTTATGGATTATGAGTGAGTAAGGAAAGACCATAAAAATCTATTATAAAATTTTAGTACTAGATTATAGAACAATATAATTTTGTATAAATAGTGAACCCATGATCTCAAGGGTATATTGTCCCACATGTTATATGGCTAAATAACCTTATAATTTTCATATGGCCTACTGAGTATCATTATTAATCCATAAAACATATTAATATAAAAATGGAGAAATACAATTTATTATTTCCAAATAATTATTATTTTGAATATATATTGGTATAAATGTAAAATACACTATTTAATGATACCTTGAAAATGCATAAAACCCCTATTATAAATATTATTTTTATCATATGGTTCATTTTAGAAATGTTTTTGAAGATATTTTTAGTTTTCAAATAATTTTTTTTAAATATGATTTTAAAACCCATAATTGGGGAAATTAAATCCCCACTCCATGTTTAAAATGTATTATACATAGGCTTAGTATAATTACCATATAGTGTGTATATAATTTAGGGAGGCATCAGAAACAATGATTTTTTTATAAAAGTTCAGTAGAATTTGATAATTTGTAATATCTATGTTTAATTATACCAAACCTAGACCACAAAATGTAGTGGTATATAAATATTCTCATTATATAATTTATTTTTAATCTATAAAATAATAAAATTCATATTTTTATGCACTGAATCTGGAAGTGCGAGTTTGGGGGACCAAACATTGAATAAGCGGAACGATCTAGAGAATTTTTTAAAATGAGAAAAAAATCATAATTATATTATGCCTACATAGTAAAATTATTTTCCTTAAAATTTCTACATGGAATGATGAAATAAAAATACTATTTTGTCACATCAATATAAATTTATTTAAAAGATAATTTTAAAATCATGTTCTAATCATTTTAAACCATTTCCAAACCACTCACTCTCAAGTGTATGAGTTTAAAAGTTATCTGACAAACCTGATATACTTTTATTATTATGAGGATCACGCTTTATCTATTATTTAATTTTTTATATAAAATTTTCATCCTATTTATGAAAAGGAAAATATTATGAGGGCCTTTTCAAAAAAAAACTTATCTGACCAGTTTGGGTCTTTAGTGGACTTTTTCAATGTTTCAAGAGAGGGTGACCTCTATGTAGCCGAACTATGTCATGTTTTGTATTTTTGTTTATATGGAATACTTAAATACTTTGTAATGATCTAATATGAGTAGATTCAATTTTTATATAGAAATTATGTCAATTTGAACGTGTCAAATCTTTAATCCCCTCATACCTCTTTCTCAAAAACCTATTGATGTCTACATAATTTTAAACCATGTTTCTCGAGTTTTTTTGGAAAAAAAGTCAAAGAACAGGAGACTAATTTAAGGATTAGTTTGACTGGATTAAACCCTCATTTTCCTAATAATCATCAATATTGGTGGTTCAGGTGAAGTTGTGAATTAATTTTTATTATATATTTCTGATAATTAGTAATATAATAATAAAATTGTTTTTATTGTAACTCTGAGGTTCAAATAAGAAGAAGTTGTGTGTGTGTTGAACTAATTGTGAGGGGGAAATTAAATTAAGGTGAGAAGAGTGTAACATCTTGAATCTATAATGTATTATTATATTTTTAATAAATTATTCCAAATACACAATTTAATAATTATGAATCAAAAGAGAGGATAATTTTATTAACCAAACACTGATTACATTCCATCTTTGCAAAACAGATACCACAACTAATTCAGAAAGCTCATTATGTAACCTATAAAAACAACATAAGCAGTATGGAGTAAACCAAAAAGGTAGAATATGTATCCCACTTCCCTAGATTATGCAAAAAATATAAAAATTTAAGTGATTGTAATAGAAATAATATTATTACTATGAGAAACATATAACACCATTATGAATAAAGAAATGAATGTCAATTAATCTTCTATTTTATTGAATCCCCTTTGACATATTATATATATGAATTTCTTTTTACCATTGGAAAAAATAAAAAATTACTTTTATAAATCACCATTAAGTGTTTTAAAAATAAATTTATAATGTACATAAAACGATACTTAAAAACTATTAATATAGTATTTAAAATGATATAATTTAATGACAATAATTTAATAATTTATAAATATTTTAAAATTAAGGTATATTAAATTTAAAAAATAATAAATTTAATGGATGGTCCTATATAAATGATTTCAAAAAATAATAGTATATTTAGTTTTAAATTTTTTGTAAATAAGACAATTCATATGATATATATATATATATATATATATATATATATATATTTGTTTCTTTGTTTTTTAACTTTTCGTTATTTGAAGTAACTTTTCATTACTTTGATGAAGAAACATTTCCACGTATTGAGAGATGTAGGGAAAGCTTTGACCACCTCGGGAACCCCAGAGGGGTTGAACCCATAAGGGAGCCTGTGACCCAATCCATGAAACATGGTGGATCTATAAAGGCACATAGGTCGTAGGAATCTATGGTTGGACCCAAGTATAGGGTCCTGAGGTTTAGTCTGATCAAACTGTGGGCTGGTCACCCGGTGGGATCCCTTGTATAATGCTCCCATTTTTCTAATTATTGTCTCCATTTGGATGTGGGACACTATGGAAGAAATACTTTACATATGGTAACATTTATCTCATCAGAGTTGTTCAACCCTACTCCTGATCATCTCCCTTGATGAAAACCCTTCCCCCGCAACTTCAAACCAACAGATCTTGATGCTTTAGAGAACTTATCCACCTTTTCATTTCCTTTTATCCATGGAGACGTTTATATTTTATCCTCATAAATATAAAGATGATGTATAAAACTATACCAAACCTTTTACTTGTTTTTATTTTCATTATTTCACCACACTAGACTTATAAGGGATGCCACATATATATATACCTATATTTACTTTCAATGCAGATATATATGAATGATATGTTTTGTGAAAGTATTAATATTACAACAAACCACAATTTTTTATATCTTCCTTATGATTTTTTTTGAATTCCCTTTCATATTTTTGAATACACTAACAAGAAATAATATATATATATATAGATATATATATTATAACTAACAAGATAATCGAACACTTTTCAATAAAAAAACCCTCAAATACCTATTTTTCAATTCACACAGTCTTCCATTACTTTTGTTTCCATGAATGTTTGATTAAAATATATAATATTTTATATATGAACCCTCATTCTTGGACATCCACAGGAGCTGACTAAATCCCCACCCCCAAACTCACATTGTTGATTGGTTTCCAAGAACCAACATCCTTGAGTTCATCCTTATTTAAGTTAATCATTGTATTTGTTTTTCAAATTTGTGTATATGTCTGAATATATATATATATATATATATATATATATATATCCAAATTCTATAGTATAGGGTGTTAAATTTTTTATCAAGGTTAAATTTTAGAAAAAAATGGTCCAAATTTGTTATTAAATTCTAATTTTAATTCAAAATCTTATAAGAAATCCATTTATCTATTTATTTATTTTCAAGGAACCCTATATAAATATATAATACCATAAATTATTTTAAATCCCTATAATTGGTATTATAAAAGCATTCTATGGTCATTTAATTCTATAATTCTTCTTTGTATACAATTTAAAATAGTAAGAAAACCTTTTTTTGTTATTATTTGAATTAAACATTTATAAATAGGTATTTTATTTTATTTAAATGTTATAATTACAATTTTATGTGAATATAATATATCATTTGACTCTTGTGTTCTATTTAAAATAGAATAAAATAAGTTTATCCTTTTATATGATAAAGTAGCCTACTCATCCATGCATTTCATTTATAATTAAGATTTTTCCAGCATCTAAAATATTATTAACATTCGATAAATTTTATTTCAAAAATTAATTTTATTTTTTTATCATTCATATTTATGTATTTTAATAAGATAAGTTAATTATAAATATTTATTGCTCTTAAATATTTCTAGAAATTTGTTAAAAAAATTATTGTTCTAGTTAAAGAAATTGGTTTGATTATTTTCTACTGAGAAAATAATTTTTTTCCATTTTCAGAAATGTTTTAGGGTTCTAAGTGAAAAAATAAATACAATTATTTTTTTCTAAAATTTTGGAACTAGAGTATCGAATGATATAATGTGGTATTGGACAGTGAACCCAAGACCTTTAGTGTATGTTATCCTAGACGTGATATGACTAAGTGGCCTTATGTTTTTCATATGGCCTTATGTGTATCTTGATTAATCCTAAAAATTAATAATTTGAAAATAGATAAATTCAATGAAGTATTTGGAAGGAATTATTATTTTTAATATATATGGGTTTTAATTTAATATACACTATTTAAATATATATAAAAAAATTTTAAACCCATTCTCTAAATATTTTTTTTATCAAATGATTTATTTGAATTTTTTTTCCAATTAATTATTTTGTTTTCAAAGAATGTTTTATCATATGTTTTTAAAAATCCTTATGTGGAAAATTAAATGATCATTATTTTTTAAAATTTATTCTTCACATGTTTAGTATAATTACCTGGTGGTGTGTATATCATACGAGAAAGTAGCACATTCAAATATTGTTTGTTTAATTTTATTTACAGCATTGTTTATTTGTAATATATTTGTCAAATTATCAAAAACCTAGAGAGAAAAAGTCCTGATATGTAAAAATGATCTACATATTTATTATTTTTATTTTACAAAAAACTATACATATCATTTATTTTCACTGAATCTTCATGTGTGGGTTCAGGGCATCACATTATTCGGATGATACATGTGCAGTTTAAGGGTTTACAATGGATTTTAAATGAAAACAAGCCATTAACAAGGTGATCAGGGTCAATAAGTTTTTTTACAATTCGATCTAACCATGGATCGAGGATGGTATCCTCATGTGTTATAAAATGATTCATATGGATACACTTTCAAGATATATCATTAATACACTGGGGACATATATGTTTCAGAAATTCCAAAGGTTGATATATGGTGGTTTGGAGTTTTCCATTGAAGGTGTGAACTTATAGAGGGGATTTCCAAAGGATGGTTAATAAAATAGACAATTACATACTCATGTAACTCATTAAATGGGATTTGGTATATTAATCCTTGATGTTGAGGAAATGGATATGAACATTGGATCAGTTTTGGTGGTTCAGAGCCATATTATTAATGTAGTCATTGGAGGTACATTGGGAATTTAGAAATTTAATGAGGCTTTTTGAATATAATTGATAACTTATATACGTTTTGTTTGTTTTGATTTCAACTAATGATTCTTGTGGATGATAATTTTTATAGTGGGGATTTTTTAGGATCCCATTATATTTCTAAGAGAGAAAATTTGAAGGTACTTCGTGGTTTTAATTATTTGATGGTAAAAATATTTTTTGGAGATTCAAAATGGGAATTCAATGGATGGAATCCCTGTAAACAATGTTTTTATACATAGAATGAGTAATGGATTGTATAATGGATGATTCATGAGTGTTTCGGGGGTTTGAGGCCTAAAATAATAGTTTTGGAAAGGTGAATCTCATGGTTCATGGTTAGTGATAACCCTAAGCCCTAACAATATAAGCCATTTTTATAGGAAGCGAATTTGGAAACTATGTAGGAGTTCAAAATTTTCTATAGACATCACACATGGTTAGCACAACATTTCGAAAATATTGTGATGAAACTATATGACATGGAGTTTTCCTCATACAGTATAGGTTCACGGTTGGTGCAAGGTCATTTAAACCATGTGGTGAAACCGTGCTAGGTGAGGGTCCAACACTGTTCCAACCACACAGTTGGTGCAACGTTTTCAAAATTAGGTAGCCAAGCCATGTGAATCAATAAAATAAAAAAAATCAGCTTTTATTACCCAATATAATTTATGTGGTTTACATACATTTTCTTTTCCTCTCCCCCATATGCTCAACCCCCTTCCTCTATTACTACAAGATAATTATTCCTAGTTCTTGGAAAGAATTTGATGACTTTAGGAATGTTGGAAAACACAAGGAAACCCTTAAATTATGTTCACCTTGGTTATGTTCTTTTATTTATTCCTCAAAACTAGTTTTTAATGGGTAGTTATTGTATCCCAATTTCATTGTAAAATAGTAGAATCATATACTAATTTAGAGGTTTCAATCATCTTGGAATGGGGATAACCTGATATTTTATATATACTCCATTTCATTTTTCTTCATTGTGTTTCATCACTCTAGTGAATTTGTAATGAATTAAGTCCTTGATTAATTTTTTTAATTTTTTATTCCATTTAATAGTTATAATTCCTATCATAAGATTGGAATTTTGTTGTAAGCTGATATCAATATCTAGGTTTTTGTTCGGGTGCGACATGATGGACTTATGGTGTTTCAAGCTGCATGACCTCATATTTGTTGTGATTAATTTTCTTATAACCTATTAAGTTTAATTAACTAAATATGGTAGTTATAATTAACTATCATGAAGTGTATTTTCAATAAAATAAGACTCCAAATGACTGTTATGAGATTGCATTGGCCTTGGTAGCTACTAAAATCCTTTTAAAATTAAATATTTAAGTGTTTTAAAGTTAGTTGGTCTAACATACCATCCCTAGAGTATTTATGCGAGTTTATGAAGTATTTGTATGTTTGGGATTTCCCATGAGGGTGGAGACCCTATTTAAATTTAAAACACTGAAGTCTATTACTAATTTTTTAAATTGGTAATTTAATGGATGAATTCTAGGGGTCACTAAAATCCCTTTCATTCTAGTTTCTCAATTTTACTTGAGACCCCTAACTAATAATTAGGATCCCCTGAGGGATGCCTCTCGTTATTAGTTGACCTTTTGGATTCCTTGTAGGATCCCCCCACTTTCATACTCCTTGTGAGGATACCATGAGGGATGTGTTTTGATATGTTTTTACTTAGAAATACCTATAGGATTTCCTTAATTTTCTTGAAAAGCTCAATGATACCATGTTTCATACCATTCTTGAGTACTAAACTAGGGGACCCAGTGAGTGGCCAAATGTTTGGCCTACCCTGATCTAGTATGAAATTAGTTGAGTAGAGATTTTTACAGGTGTCAAATATAACTCGTATGAACCATGAAATATCTAGTGGCTATGTTAGTAGTGATGAGTATGAATTTTACCCACCCTCACTATTTTATTTATGATGTCACATGGTTACAATTGATGAAACTATGATTTCTAGATGTACATCCTGGTTTTTTGGCCAATGAGTCGGACGTGATGCAGTATGTCAAAGGGATGCCTAAAGGTACATCATGAGATCCATATTTCGGGCCTCAATTTTTAAATTTTAACCTATTTGGAATACCATACATATTTTATGTGATATATCTATTGAGCATTATTGATTATTGGAAGGACCAAATGTAATACCTATGTTTCAGATTGTGAGCCTTACACAGTAAATTGTTAATATTCAATGAAGTATCATTATTATCTAGGACTCCTCCCCATTTATAGATTTTTTTGATAACAAGTAAATTAGAGAAACCCACTTCATGGTGTCACATGTGGATTCTTATCCATAAGGATCCAAGGGATTATCGATGTTTTCAAGGAGGGTGCACAACCCACAAGCTATGTTTGTTGTTGCAATCCTTGAGGATTGACTTTTATCCCCTATAGTAATTACAATGATTATTTTTAGTATTATGTGTTATAACCATAGTGTAATTGAATTATACTACCTAGGAATGGGTTTTTTGATCCTTCTATTGAATGGATTTTGAGTGTTATGATGGATCTGAAGAGTATTCCTATTGCACAAGGCTCATCACCCTTAGTGATCATCTATGTTGCAATGTCGGGATGGACTATGGGATGTGACATTTGATTCTGAAATATGGATGTATTACAAGTATAATCATTGTGTTGGAATCCAACTCAGTTCCTTATTTATAGGATGTCCATATATTACATAGAATCATTCATTAATGTGATTGGACGTGAGTATGGTTGGACTCATGGAAAGGACATGAATCCCTTGTGGTGACATAGATTTCTCCAAAACATTTCCATTATTGGATTAAGAAGGTATCCTAGATCTGGATTATGAAAAAAAGGATCAAATTAATTGCACATGGATAGAGTGGTATGACCTCTAGGTCAAGGTAGTTTTCAAAGGATTTCTAGATGAATAGGATTGTGGGACCAAGGATAGGATATGGTTAGTTCATATTACTTGTTTCATTAATAATATATATATATATATATTTAGGAATAAATATATACAAATATATTAATATAGATACATATCAATATCAAATTTTTGTTTTGTCTCACTTAGGGGGGAAATTTCTTTAATATTTTCTTTTATAACCTCTTCTTTCTTCATATTTATTGAACTTATAATTATTATTGTTGTTGTTTCTGTTGTTTTTTTCCTAAAGAGTATCTCAATTTTACATACACTTGACATTAATGTCTATGTATGGGTCCATGTTGGTGGTGCCTTATATTGTTTTCCACTCACACCCTTCTTGGGATTCCATTACGTTGGGGTACCCAAGAAGAAATCCACATGGATGTGGATTCAGGTTTTGGATAATTCCAAGGATCTGTTGAGCTGGATGGATTAGATATTTTCATGTAACATGGGTTAATTGTTCTTCTTGAATATAGAAGCAGAGCCTTGAGCATTTATTTATTTTTCTTTAATTCATTCGTATATATGAGATATTCCATGTGGGTGATCTATTTTCTATTTATGATACCCGTGGTCAGTCCTTTACTATATTTAATTGTTTATTAAACTCTAATTTATCCTTAATTATTTGAAACTATATTTATTAATTCAATGTATGATATATTTACATTTTTTGTTTCTTAATATGATATGAGGACATAGTCTCCCCACTATCACACTCATGGACTTAAATTCTAGTTGGTAGCCTCTAGTGTATAGGAAGGTGCACGTGAGATGGTGTGGAAAGCTAACTTGTGGAACTAGAGTAGTGGCATCTGAGCCAGGATGGTATATCCCCCAAAATAATAAATAAAATAAAAAATTACGACTACATTGTGTCATTTTCTTAAGTAGTCCAATCAACTGACTATATATAAGCTATCCATCTCAACCGTACAACACTAGTCCTCATCCCTATCCATACCTATGCCAAGTATGAATTCTTGGGTAGGAATGATCTAGGGACACACAAGTATGGTTTGAGTTCATCTCAATAGGCCACCAATAATAGTGTCCATAACCAAAATAGTATTTAAAATGTATATAAAATAGGATATACACATAATAATTAATGAAAAACTATAAAAATAATACATGTTCAGACCATATGTACTATCCAATTTACCGTAAAGTGACCATACCTATATTAGACAGTGAAGGGGTTTATATAAACACGTCACATAATAAAAATTGGAGTGATATTAGTTGTGAACCATATTACCAACTCAAGTGAAAAATGAAAAGGTTTAGAGCATAATTTTGGTATACTACCATCTCATATCTTCATAAAGATATATCGGTTGGAGCATCACCCACCACTGACTTCATATCCATAGAAAAGATTAGGATCTGAGGAGTTCCTACCATGGATAAAATTTCATCTCACAGATACCTTAATAAAACTAGTTTGTAATATTTACCATCCAAAATTACATATTATACGATGAACACACTAGAATGGATTGGTTATCACCCTAATGTTACAACATATCATCAATACAATATGATTGAATGGTGTCTGAACCATGTTCTCCACATATCGTTGATAAAACCGGGAAGAATGGTACTCACCCCCATCTCCAACAAATACCGAAAGTACATCATGTTGGAATGAATCCCAACCCATGTTCAATCATATATCTATATTACACTGGGTCTGAATGGGGATAGTTCTCAGTTTCATCTGGTATCATCTACATCCTAGGTCAGAATGGCACCCACTCATAGTGTTATAAAAATACCAACATACATGG
Organism: Viscum album; assembly: GCA_963277665.1. Lineage (NCBI taxonomy): Eukaryota > Viridiplantae > Streptophyta > Magnoliopsida > Santalales > Viscaceae > Viscum > Viscum album. Next base: position 68,322,171 of record OY728156.1, on the reverse strand, counting down.
GTTATAGTGGGCCACACACCTACTATAATCTCATTCCATTAATATAAAACGATCATAATCGTGTGGTCTATTGGTATAATATCCTTTCATCAATACCAAGGGTTTGAAATAAATCTCAACCCTATTTTCTTCCACCGATGATAGTTATCACTTCACTTAACTCAATGTACTAGAAAAATGATATACTGACTTAGAAATATATTCCTTGGCAAAAATTAAGATCATAATTTATTTTATATCCAATGGAGAAAAATTAGTTTTTATAAGGCCCTCCATCCATATGCATCTCTCCCAAGGATATATGTACACCCAAAAGCAACCTATATCCATCAGAGATGTGAATAGTGGTCATAGTGGGATATAATAATGTCTAAAATGGAATTAAAAGGGGAATAGAATATTTAAAAAGATAATATTATGATAACTATTAATTCCTATGGATATAGGACCTTTATGGGAAGGAAAACCACCAAGTTCATAAGTTCCCATGGACACAGGTACATCATCCAAGAGATACATCAAACTGAACCTATTACTTTTAATATATATACCCTCACGAAAAAAATAGTGTCATTTTTACCTTTTCACATGGTTGTACTCACTTACTAGGAGGTTTTATAACATATAATAAAAAACTATAAAAATAAACCCTTATTGTGGTGCCCTATAAAAATTCATGTGGGTACTTATGTTGGTATCCCTTCTATGAGGATCATATGTCCATGTGTATACATAGTCATAGAGATAATCCCTACATGATAATCTCTTGTAGAAACTGCTGTGAATTTCTTTGAAGGTAAGACCTACTTTATAACACTCAAAAAATGCAGATGAATATGGAATAATGTCCCCTTTGAAAGGAGATATTACCATAAGCACGTTTCATAAAGTTATATGAGCTTCATTGGAAGGGCCTTCAATCATGGGAACATACACCCGTGACTGTTGGAGCTTCCCGTATAGTAACTAAGAAACAATTAATGTTGAATCATATATATATATATATACATTCATATATATATATATTTATGTTTTATAGTGGTAAATAATTTTTTATATAGCTGAAAGAATGTGAGGCCGAAAATGGGTAATAGTTTTTTGTTTCTTATGGAAACTATTCACATAGGGATGCACAATTGTGATAAATAAGTGGCCCATGAGGGATAATTACAAGGACATAGACCCCCACACTACTAACACAATAGTGTATATAGTATTTATTAATGTGGAAGTCAAAAATTTCATACTTAATCATGTGCTAGACAATGATGTAGGTAGTTATACAATAACATGGAATTATATAGCCAAAAGCACTACCCATTTCTACAACCTTCCCTATCAATGAAAAAAATACCTTTATACACAAGAACTAATAATTTAAGTAGGAACAAGGATAGCGAAATGTATTTATCCCCTAAAATATTGATTCCTCTTGAATTATCCTAAAACTATGTTCATCATAGCTATGACCATGTGATTATCATATTGATGTTTGAATTTTCCCAATTAGGCCTTCCAATATCCACAAACTTGGTTGGAATGATTTCAAAACCATTATCACATTATATAAATGGTTGTAAAAGTGCATAACATATCCCTCATATTTTTTTCCATCATATCCGTCATGTTCATGGTTGAAATAGTTCTCAGCCCACCGTTTATAATCATTTAATAATACCACCAAAATAACACAGTCTATCATTAACATTTAAAAAATTATACATAGCCAAAATTTTATTTATAAATCCATGTCAAATAAATCATTATCTTATTAAAAAACTAGTAATATGACATTTAAAATGACATAAATATATATATCAAATGTCTATATAGTTTGATAACATTCTCAAAACTAACATACACATTAATTTGGGTATCCTATCAAACACACATCATATATTGAAATACCATTTCACTAAGGACACCCGCCATGTTAGACTTATATTATAAATGTCTAAATGTTTACAAAATACTATTATACATACCATGGTCTATTAAGTAACATCACATTTCTGGGTAACATGAAATTCCATCCCATACTAAAACCCTAAGAATTCAATGTTGTAGTTACAACCAAAAAACCCAACTAAACATCTCATTATATAGTTTGACTAAAATCCAACACACCCTATGGTATATAATAGGTCTGTACTTGAATACCCAAAATATATTGGTAATGAGGACCATGTTATATCCACAAAATATATATTCTTATTTGGGAGGAACTCATATAATATGTGATGATCAATTTGAAATATATATATATAAATATATAAATTTAATAGATGTATCCACAATGGTGTAGAATTAGGTATACCATACTTATTTATCCTCATCATTAAATTACTATAATACAATATATCCATGGTAAAATGTGTTTTAGTTCACTATTGGAAACCCAAAAAAATTATATTTTGAACTCATCGATGACACATTTCTAGTATCTGTAACATCTATTTATCTCACACATTAAATCAATATCATTTCCATCAATCATCGAGGAATCGATGTGTAATGATCAAACGATCTATCATGGAACTAAATATCTTAATTTAAATAATATAGTTCAATGGGAATTAAATTAGTTAATTCACGTCATTCAGACATCATTAGAGAGTGATCATGGCACATACAACATAAGAAAATACACAAACTAAAGAATATAAATGTGGGTCACAAACATAGATACACAAGAATCCCATTCATTGAATATAAAATGAACAATAGAATTCAATATGTATATTTACAAAAATAAATAAAAATACATAATTTTTATCACGTATGATATAATATGATAAATATGAAACTAGTTAGATAATGGGAAGAAGTAGCATAATAGATTTACCTCTAGTTTTCACCTCATATAAACAACACCCAAATATGTAAATAAATTACTGGGATTTTTTCTTTGTAAGGGATAAATGGAAAAGAGGATTCTCTCTTGGTGTTTATAATAAAATAATTTGGGATTCCTCATTAATTTTGTTTTTATATTAAAACCCTTAAAATTAATAAATTTTAGAACACATAATGAAAATGTAATGTGGCCTTACAAAACTGGTCTATATTTAAGGAATCAAGCTAGAATCTCTCTTAATAATTGACCACATTGGAAAAATTGCAATTACATAAAACTAGTAGAAATATAAATCCAACTACCACTCCCTAGGTCCTACTATGAAATTTTCCTCCCAATCACAATGAATTCAAATTCCATTGACCAAGGATCTATGGAATATAACTCATCCTCATGGTTCAAGTCACCCGTATTGGTCATCCTTCATGAAACAACTTATTTACTATGACACAACACATTCTCCCCCTGAGATAACCTTAACAATGTATCATGGAAAATCCCAATGAGGCCATATATAAATGGTGAAACAATTTAATTATATATATAAAAAAATATTATATAAAATAAAACATAATATTATATAATAAATAAACATAATATCACATATTTATTGAGTTAATCCGAAACAACCATTTCCATTTCACATTTATCCTCTACTATGGTGTGATTTTCAACCTCATAAATATTATAATCTTACACATACCCCACCAAATGTCATATTTTGTTTTTTGATATCTGTACACTCTTTAAAAATATATTCACACCTAGAGTTATTATAGTTTAGTTTCACATCATTCACTACATGAACCTCCACATTTGTTAAAATTTAAATCTTATGTACACTCTACAAAATGAAAGTCCATTATATGGTTTGAAACATCCTAAACTCTATATTTTTGATCTCTCAATGATTATTTGTTGAATAATAACTATTTATCACGAATTCACCTTCTTCCGTTGATGATGAATTGAATATCATACAACACCCACCACCCTACAAAAGGTCAAATTCTATTAAAAAACCACTCTCAAGATCCAAAAAATAAATCATAATTTTAGTTTTTCTAGTGGGATACCTATTCATTAAACTGAAATCTTCTAACATTCACTAATTAAAATTAATATTTTATAGATACTATATCAAAACACCTAGTAGTAGTAGCATGATATGTTGGTTATTACAGAAATTTATTACATTTTCTCCTCTACCATGCTCTATCACCAAACCAATATCTTGAGAATCATCTCAGAACTCAAAACACATAGATAAACCTAATGGATACATTTAAATTCACAAAATAGCAGTATGAGTCCTTCTTCTAAAAATTACCGTAATTTGGGAAAAGATTTAAATTTCCAAGGATTTACCCAACCTATAATAATAAAGGTTATTAGAAACTGAAAAAAACTCATATAATCCCTATAATGTCTCCTCACACACACTTTGATAATAATACTACTCACTGAGCCCCAGTTCCACACCCATATTTTATGTATCTTGTTGTTTTTGTATATGAAGACACGTTACCCACATGAGCTCCACTAGACAAAACCCCAGAATTCATTCCCCATGACCCATTATAAGGGATTTAATTCCTAAAATAATGTCTTTTTAGTTCTTATAAACCATAAAAACATCCACACAATAAATTATATACTGTATTTCTACCAACATAGACCATTCTTGAAATGTTATTGGCATGTTCATTGCTATACCGATTAATTGATCTTACTCCAAAATGATTACTTAAACCTGAATTAATTTTTGAATTCTCAATCCATATATAGAAAAATAATTATTAATTTATTTATTCCACACTTTTTCATCAATTGGGAGACATCACACTAAATCATTAACATACCATTCTCATTAGAAATCAATGTATCACTCCTAAAGAAATATCTTTAACACAAGTCCCTACATAATTTTATATGTCATCATGTTATACATAAGAATTATAATTACAATAAATATTTCACCCCACCAGTCAATCTTCTATATATTATGAATTTCAACTAGATATTTTATTTACCCTATCATATCCCCATTTACTAATACCCATATTTGGGTATTTTTCAATAACTTATTATAACCCAACTTTTTGAATCCTTGAAATGACACAAATACACTACCAAATATAGGTTGAGTATAGTAACAAATGAATCTGGATATCCTATATAAAAACATGAAATGAGAATTATTCTCTCAGATCATCCATTTTCTTATTCCCACTATTGAATTTCACTTCTCATTGTTGTATGATCAAGATCCATCCATATCCTCACCATCAACCGAGAAATGATGCTCATAGTCCTCATTTATATATCTAAAAAGAACCATATCATGATCCTCATTATAGTTTTTTATTATTTTATAGTTTCCAAAAATATAATATTCTCATACCATTGAATATCATTTATCATACATCTAGTTCGGATATATAAAAGTCAAAGTCTATATCCTAGAAAATCATCACACAACTCTCATGTTCCATCCTGATAGTAGGATTAACAAGTCCATCATGTTACTCATAATCATGTTGTTTTAAAAATAAATAAATCTAAGGAACTCATTGGAATCATTATCCATCAAACTGAGCCACTCCATCCATTACCATTTCACAAGACCCAATGGTAATCACATGATTTTTTAATTTTTTTTTAAAAAATAGCTCATCTATAACATTGGATGGCTGTCTATATCAACATAATATTTTTATGATAATAATAAATATCTCAATATTTCTCATATAGATCTATTCCCAAGAACTAATTACACCTTTAGGTTCCACATTTTATAGATCAAAATAAAATTTATCATATAACATAGATTCTATTTCTATAAGAAAACAAAAATAACAACATAAAAGTTCATTACCCAATTATATTTAATGATCTAAATAGTGTTTCTAATAAAGTACCATAATCATCTTGTATCTGATCACCACCCAGATGTGTTCATCTCATGATACGAATGAAAAACCATGTCCGATCACTACATAGTAGAATAACTAATATGTTTGGGACCCCATACCAACTCACTAACATACCTTCCGATCATAAAACTCAAATTAGTGTCATGGGAATAAACACACCAAAGGACAAGACATCTATATCTGTTAAAGGGAAAAAAAATAAATTACCTCACATTCCCATATTTTATCAACAATTTTGTATCAATGTGCATAAATATTGGATTTTTTTATCAATGAGAAGTTATTTAGAAGTTTTATAAATGATATTAAAATATATGAATATATTTATATGATTTTTGGGGTAAGGTTTGATCACACCATGAAATTTTGTGACATGACTGCTTTTGGAGACTTTCTATTATTGAATTCATCCAAATGATGATGTGATTTTATTTTCCATACTTTCCTATATTTTAATGGTGGGAGGCCTATTCCACTATGGTTGATGAAGCTGGCTCCTTGATTTGAATGAGATAATGGGATTTTAGTTCAATCATCAATAGATTACCCCTTAGATATCATTACCTAGCGAGACTCTCCCTTAATTATTTGGGTAATGTTCAGGATGCTTGTTCTCAGTGCCATCTGAAGGAGGATGCTGGTTAATTACGATGCTTTTGTTGCATCGGGTATGAAACCCGTTGTCCCAAATGATGGTGATATTGGACATCTCTATACATCGTTGGGCCTTTTCTATGTTGGGGATCTGTAAATTTTTTACCCATTCTTGGTAAATTGAATATCATGTTTCAGGTGTTTTAGGATTAGTACCCAAGGAATCACATATTAGACAAGGGGTAATTTGATCACGAGATGTAAGTATTATGAAATTATTTTACACAATAATCCCATGTTCATGACATAATTTTGGTATTTTGATACATCTATTGGGGTAATATGTTTAATTTTATTGGGAACATGGTCCAAGTTTTATATCTATGCAAGGAAATGGTCATATGTTTCGAGTTTTTTGGGGATATGGTCAGATTCATAGTGTCTTTGTGTACATGGTTAGACATTTTGAGTCTGGTTGGGACATTTTATGAGGTTTAGTGTATTTTAGGGATATGATAATAGGTTTAGTGCATTGTAGGGGCATTTCCCATGAAAATAATTTCATACAAGGTAGGTTTTGGGCCAGCCTCAAAACGAAAACACTGAGGACTAGAGGGAACATTGGTTTGAGTGGTGAAATTCAATGAATCTATAAGGAAAAGTATTTCAACATATATTTTAGACCTTTCTAGATGGAAACATGAAATTATAATGGCGATGTTAGGGTATCTTTATATAAACACATGGATATTTCCTACATATCTATTTAAGATAAAGGGATTAAAAACCATATAGTTTGAGTTCACATTTTAAGGTTTTTTTTATAGAACTGGTCCCTACAGTTTAACATCCTGAATCAATGTGGATTGTTCCATGAAAGTCATGATAAAATTTTATGGTGTGGGGATTATTCTTAGAGGATTTCTATGATGTGAGATATCATACCATGTGAATCACACATGGGGTTTCCTATATTAATTTCACAATATAGGGAAACAATTTTCCATTGTGTGTTCACGATGTTAACATGAAGTTTATATTTACATGACTTGGATTTTGGACTATGTAGTTTATCATCATATAGCTCATACTAGGTGGGGATTACACTCAAGGATATAATTTCCATGTATAAGAGATCTTCATAATAATACCCCTCCTCATAGAAAAATTTATGTGGTTTCCTAGGATGATGGGCCATTAAGGCTTTCATATCTACTATACATGTGATTTTTATTGACACAAGATATAAAGACTATCATTGTTTTTTCACATATTAGTGTCTTTATATTTGGGTTCATATACTTAAGAGAAGATACATCATAATTATATAGGTATTTGTTTTGATAAAAGGTCATAGACATGAGGTTTAATTGTATCAGTTTCATTGGCGATCAAGGTGTGGGTGAAGCTGGTTGAAGTAGGTGTGGGTATCCTGATCTTTTACCATGAAAAAAACTATTTTTGGTGGATGGAATAATTTCCTAGGGTATTAGGAATTTATTACATAAATATTTGGATTTTCATGTGAAATTATGGTTACATGCGAAAGTGCCTCCAACACACGGAAATAACATTCATACAAGGGGAATAGGTTCACAAAACATTTGGGGTCATGAAAAAATTGGGGTTTTATAAAGTAATGCCACCTTATATGGGCCCATAAATCCATTATGGTATGTTTTATGAGGTATCCCAAACATTAGATAATATAATTTAGGGCAAATGTGAAGTCTTTCATTAAATTTATCTACCCAAAGGAATCAATGTGATACTGTAGTTGACTTATGTAATAAAAAATGGGTATAGAAAATGAGATCATGATGGCTCAACATCTCGTAGCCCAGCTAAAAATATTGGTTGATTCTATATTTATAAGAATCATTCCTTATCAGTTTGTTAGACCACATAAGAACCCATGTTTCACTACTGGTGGATAGTTCACGAAACTATGAGTTGTGTGTCTCCCATTCCTTTTCTATTAGGGAATGATCACATAATGTTGTGGTTTTTCATTAACTACATCAAAAAATTTTAATTGTGTGTCAAAATGAATATGATTTTCATGATATTAACACTTCACAATGCTTCTCGCTTTTTAAGGAATTTATGGAATCCATGTAAGCAGGAGTGGTCACTGCCACTTTCTTTACACAATTCGATTTCATTACCAAATTGGGAGTTTCAAACATTAATTTATAATTTCATGTAGTAAAATAATCTACTCCAAAATATACCATTGATCTATGTTTTATACCTTATTTAAGAAAAAATATTTGATAGAAATGATTTATCATTTTAAATGCCAAATAATTCCCCCCTTGATATTTCTTTTAAGGAGAAATTAAAGTGTTTAATTTCCTAGAAAACACTAAACTTGGAGAAAATTTTCACGTTTCCATGAAACTTTGGATCCAGGTCATGCATGTCGGTTATGATTCTGCTACCTCTATGTTCCATTCTAATAAATTGGTTGGGACAGTCGTTTAATGGTCACCCGAAAAACATGTGTGATAATTTTTATCTTGTGTGTGGAACTCAAACCATTTTCAATAACTCTTGAGATTATAACAATAATGATTACAAAAATCTATCTTAAGTCGTATAATATTCATTAATGATCCCACATTTTTTAAAAACTAAGACATAATTACATGAAACATAGTTGTTTATTCATTATAGGACCCAGTTTAATTATACAACCTTTTTAAATATGAAGAAAGAATCTTAAATAGAAGATCAAGATGATTAGGATTTTTATTCAACTAAAAATGCTTCCAAGATGGTGGAAATGACTATGGATCCAAAAAATAATCTTATTAAGAGGTTCATATCTTATAATAGGGAGATTTTGGACCTATTAAATGTGTCTCATAAGGGGTTTTTTGAGAAATAGTCTCTCACATAACAACGTTAAATTTCTCGATGATGTGGTTATTCGAAATGATGGGTTAACATTTCATAGTTCTATATTACCTACCATAATAAGCTTAACTGATAGAATATTTATATTGTTGTTCATTATTAGAGGTAATTAAAAACATCAATGGTCTACAATCTATGTGTAAGGATATAAAACTTGACTAGGTAAAAAATATAAAAAGAATAATTCTCTACCCACTATGTTATCATCATCCATGATAACATTTGTAACAATAGGATAAACTGGTATAAAAAATGGGATCTATGATATGGGTGTAATTTTACACAGAATAATGCATGGGAAAACTTGTTATGCATCACATTTCATCAATAAATGGCTGAATAGTATCATATTGGATGTATGAAACATTGTTGTTTTCCTATTTCTATGTGTACTATCAATTGGTGTTAATGTAAAGGCTCTAAATTTGGTGGTCCCTAGATATGAAGACCCTAGATCATCATCATGTGGAGGTAGTGACAAGACTATGGGACCTAAAACACAATAGTGGGATCCCCATGATGGGATTCCAGTATGATGATTTCCCTGTACTGCCTAGTGCTTGGGGGATGAGATTTATACACCGGTTAGGGAGAAAATCCTCTATGACAAGATAACCTTACTATTGAATCATCACCATTATTCCACTAAGATATCATGTTAAAGACATATCTAGGATATTTCATGAATACTAAAACAATAAATATATTAGGGTGGAAAAATTACTGTCCTAGGAAATGACCTAAGATGATTTCTAGGTCTTACTACTAATATTGGAGGAGGGTTGATATCGGGAAAGGGGGTACAACAAGATTGTTAACACCCCAAAGCCTGATATGCGATGCTGATATCCACTATACTGAGCGGATGGTTTCCTTCAGTACGATATCCCCTCATGGGCCAATATATGGAGAGTCTGGTGTTTGTTGTGATCATTGTGTATGTGACGCAAGTCTATCTAGGCATCATTGAGCTAGTTAGGGTATAAAAATAATAAGATAATTTTGTGAGGGCCACATGACAATGAATATATATATACCATTTCAATTCTTTCATATATGGGACGCAAAATATTTCTAGGTGTTTGATAATACAAACTCCATCACCCCCACTTATATGCTGGTATTTATCCTTCCCTATTTATATTTTTTGGGTCTGACTGATAACCCTCAATGAAGCTATGGTGGTGGCTGACATTAACAACACTGTAATTTTTAAATCCAAGCCTTTTCCAACCATAATATATGATAGGATCTATAAACTATGGTCATAACTAATGTAGAATTATTGTTAGTAGTTCTTTTTGGTGGGGTGTTGTTCAAAAAGATCAATATAGATACATTATGTGAAACATGCATCACATCCCAGTTTTCCCTGTAATTTGTGTTTATCCCATTGCTGGTGAAGTGAGTATGAATGGGGTTCCATTAGAATAGGTTCCCCTATGTCCTTCATCTGATGTGGTGGATGTTCAATGACATTTGTGATATTGAGACAACCATTCTTCCAATAACTAGCCATAACAATGTACTTAACAATATATATTCCAACAAAAGGATAATGGTTCATGTAAGAATGATTTTATGACATTGTGTGAGGATCATGGAATTGTTAAACGATCCATATAAATAACAAAAAATTATATGGACTACGCTTTGATGGAAACATAAAAAAATAAGGGATCATGTTGGATTAGCGGTGGTAGGAGATCATGGACCTATCATGCCTCTAACCCCAATAAGGGTGAGGCTCCCTTAAAAGCAGCCACATTTTTTGGTGGAGATATCCTTTTTTGGGAAATGAATTTATTGGGAGGGATTATGAATTAAACTACACTCTATAGTCAGGTTGGTCAATTATTCAATCTATATAGATATATTGTAATAATGTGGAATTATTTGCATGTATCAGATGCTAGAGTAGCAATGTATGAGGGTCACCAAGTGAAGAATTGAAATTACATAGGTTGGTATTTATAGGATCACCACCACGGTGTATTTATAGAATTTGGACACATACCTGGAAGAGATGGATTCTCTATCACAGTGGAGTGAGGAGGGATATCCCACAAGCACCTATGTATGATTGCTACTCATGGAGGTTCTCGAAGAGGTAGCCATGGTTAAAGCACCATCTTCGAAGACATAAGCTCCTAGGGATGAAAAATATGGCTCTAGTGAAGAGGAGTTATTGGGTCTTGATGTTGACCGTAACTACACTCAGGAGATTGTGGAATTTCCATACTGAGGATAATGATTAAAACAAGACATAGTTCAATGAGGTCATATTTCATCTGTTTAGAAAAACTGTGCATTTTAACATTCTTTTCCATTAGAAATATTATCCCATGTTTGTTTACTCATGAAATAATTAATTGGGGTGGTGTGAGGGGTATTTTTTAGGATAGTGAGGGTCCCCAACATGGAATTTGGAGACACCCTAAAGTCTAATACTGAGGATCTTTATAATAACCTTTCTCTTCATTAAAAATGTAAATATGATTTATTACATAAGTTTTCACTTAATGCAACTATGAATATTGAGAGGTCTAGTGTCTTTGTTAATTAGGAACATTACATAACAACGTAAAACATGAAATACCAAACTTTATTGAAAACTTCTTTTACATGACCACATTATTCCTTCGTACATAGCAATGCATTGGATAGCCAGAGGGAAAATAAAAGATAATGGTGAGCGGTGAAACCCAGTAATGGAGTAAACAAGGAATACCATGAAGAATAAAATACATGTTAGGAAATAGACATATCAATGGGGAATAAGAGAAACCTAAACATAAAGTCTTGATATAGCATGATTATCCTAATATGTAAATGTGACAACAACTTAAAATAGTGTATCATTAACATGAAGGATTTAGGTAAACCCTTGTTCCAAAATGATGGACAAAATTTATATAAAGGAAGCACGTAAACCCTTGTACCAACATGAAATATCATGATACTGATCATTAGCCAATGCATTAGAGCTCTATCAGGGAGCACCCTTCATAAAAATGTCAATCCTACGCTTAAGTGTTCCAAATAGATCATATAACATGGATTCATTCGACATAAAAATTTATTCCATGATAGAAAAATGTGTAATACATACCTTTATGTCCACAACAGATAATTATATGTTCATTAAGGTGAATTCCCATGATAGAGTGATGAGTATGGTATTAACTACACAACAATTTTTTCATGGAAAATCATGGTTCAATTTCTATAGAATAACCATGTCATATGGAAATCCATAAAATGTGTTGATGAGAGAGAAAAGAATATATCATATTTTTTGAATGCATTTATTATGATGGGATCATGGAATATAATATCCCAGCATATTAAATGGAATTTATGATGAATACTACAAATGAAGTGTTTGAAATAAAAATGAGAAGAGTGAAATCCGTTATAGAATTTCGGCATAGTAATGGCCAAGGTAAGGGTATAAATATGGGAGGCTAAATGATACCTCACTAAAATAACATCAAATATATTGTAGTTAATTTATTATAAATGGAAGAAAATACAACCAATTAAAATTGAAATGAATAATTTTAAACAAGGGTCTTGAATAGAAAAGAAGAGAGAATGGGGATAATCCCTTATTAAATTTATGCATGGTAACATGATTATATAAATTATCATAGGGGATTGATGAGAGTGAATGGAGGATATCATAACATATACATAAAATGGAAAGTAAGGTGTAAAATTAATTCCATATCCCAAAATAGGAAAAAATTAAATTAAAAGGAAAAATATAAAAGGAACCCTTGAAAAAGAGGAGGGTGGAAGATATATTACATGGTTTTGTGATCCCAAAGGCTTGGGAGAGTCTTATTAAAATCTTAGGGTAACATTTAAAGGAATCTATAGAGTAGGGAGTAGAGTTTCGATGATAATAAAATATCTTGAGTGAAGAGGAATGGGTGAATTGGTGGGTTTATATAGGAAAGGTGGAGGAATTCTTTATTATTTTTGTTATGGACCCTACACAGTAAAACATTCAAAATCATAAAAAATCCCTTCGTTTTCCATCTATTTTCTAGAAATGGGGAGTTCTATAAATTATTTTAAAATTATTAGGGCCAATGTTATTATAATATTTACATTTCTTATGGGGAGGTGAGTCACACTCTCAAATAAATAATTTTAAAATCTCAAAATATTTTATATGTCTTGGAGGATTCTATAAGGATTTATAAAGTAAATAGAATAAACATAAAAATATTTTATTTTAAATTAAAAGATATATTTGGAAAAAGATAACATTTATATAAATTTATTACATCACTATTGGGTAATTATGATGTCATAATTCACATTATATATTTATAGGGTATTTAATTTTTACCCCAAAAGTAGACAGTCTGGTAAAAAGATGAAAAATTCACTATTGGATAATTTCTGCATCCTGATTCAAAAAATTAATATTCATTTTATCTAAATAATTTTATAAATATTTTAATTTTGTCTTTTAAAATAAAAATAGACATTTATTGAAATTTGATGGGTTTCGATAAAAATAGCTTTCAAACCATAATGAAAATTAAAAATGAATTCATAAAAATTATATGATAATTTACTTTTAAATAATTTATTATAATAATAATATTTTTTTAAAATAATATTTATTTCAGAAATAAATTAATTCATCAAAATATAATTCTTAAATAAGTTTCAATATTATCCAAAAATAATATTTGTTATTTAAAAATAATTTACAAAGTAACAGAAATAAAATAAAAATATATTCATTATTCTATACAAAAATAATTCACATATAAATAATGTTATCATCTAGTTACATATCCCTTCATTGCACAAGAATATGGCCTTAGAGTATGGTGTGTGGTGATGTGTCTTTCATGGGGCCATTTGGTGAACATGGTTTGGGCTGTAATCCTGATGAGCTTGAACTTATCCCATAAACGGGTTCACTCATACTTATGTTGTTGGATCTCAGCTTGATATTGGTCTAGGGAAACGCCCATAAATGCTATCTCCCTCAGAAGATCTAATAAATGGGCTTCATAGGGTACGATCATACTAGTTGAGGTCATCTCTTCCTTTTTCTGGCTCCAAAGGATGTGTTAACACCCTATATTTATACTAGTCATGTGATCACTATTCAATGGCTATATTGTAAATGTTAAGGATATGTAACCGCCATTTAAATCCAATAAAACAAAAGGAGTGCATGTGTTTTCTATATTCATAATACATTTAATTAAAATAAAGGGAATCTTATTTATAACAGTTAGGGTAATTACAACCTTCCCCACTGAAGAAATTTCTCCCTCTATATTTCATATTCTCATACTAGAAACTAATGAGGTAACTCTACCTTATCACTTCCTAGAGTTCCCATGTCACTTATTGAAACATTTTGTTTTTCGAAAAACCCTTGACTAGTGGAATATTTCTGTTTCCTTAATAATGGTTCATACTAAGCTTATGAATTTACCAAATCATGTCCCCCAAGAGTTTCAAACCATGTGCTCTACCAAGAGGGGATATTTCTTCTTGCACCCGGATACAAGGGCACTTGGTATGGTGGTTTCCCCCTAAAGAAAGCTTTACGATGAACACAGATGGTTCTATTAAATAGGGTATTGCTCACGGAGGTGGAGTTATTCGTGACTGGACATGGAGTGTCATCATGGATTTCAAGGCTCACTATGGAAATGGAACAAGCATCCAGGTAGAGGAAAATGCAATGTTGACAAGGATCAAATTGAGCATCTAGAACAATATTAATATATCACAAGTGGAGATAGACTCGAAGATTATCCGTAGCTCTTTACAAGGTAAGAGTGAAATACCTTGGTCGATTTCTTACACAATCACAGAATGCAAATCTCTTCTCAACAAAGTCATGAAGGTCACTCACACTTGGAGAGAAGGGAATAAGGTGGCAGATCACCTTGCTTCCCAAGTTGAACATTGCCTTGAAGTCACCAGTACTACAAATATCTCCTCCTTTAATATAGAGGGAATGACTTTGTTTAGAGGGGATGCCCTCGGCTTGCACCATTTCAGGCCTCCTTAGGCCAGATGTGCTTTTTATTGTTCTAGTTTCTCTTGTATCCTTGTTTCGCTTTCTCTTTAATAAAAATGAAACTTTGAGAGAGTGTATCAACGATTATTATTGTGCACTAGTTCCCTTTCATGTCTAGATAAAAGCGGGGTTTTCAAGATTTACCCCAACATACATCTATTCCAGAGCCACCTTTACTTATTTGATTCCAAACATTGGTTTATTTTCTTCATAAACTACATACTCTATACTAACCAAAATTTAGGGATTATTTTCTTATACTTAATCTTATCCCTTATACTTTCACGAGAGTTTTCTAATCCTAATCACAAAATTAAGTAAACCCATACTTTGATACTAACTATAAGAATCCTAATATTTATTACATATAAACATGATTTATTACATATACTTTAACTTAATAGAAATCATAATATCATGATGCCTAGTGTATTTGGGGCATAAGATCATTACATATCAACATAAAACATGAAATACACATATTTATTGTAAACTTATTTTAGAATACACAACATTAATTTGTACTTAGCATTGCTTGGGATAACCCGGGGACATACATAAGAAATGAGAGATCTAAAAATCCCAATAATGGAGTAAAAAATCCAAAATAAGAAGAATATTATACATTTTTGGAAATGGATATATCAATTCCGCTTAAGAGAAACATTTACATAAAGACATGATATATCATGACTATCATAACATGTAAATGAGGGAACAACTTAAAGAAATTCATCATTAACATATAGGTATTAGGTAAACACTTATACAAACATGGT
Organism: Viscum album; assembly: GCA_963277665.1. NCBI lineage: Eukaryota > Viridiplantae > Streptophyta > Magnoliopsida > Santalales > Viscaceae > Viscum > Viscum album. The sequence goes on along the minus strand of OY728156.1, from coordinate 68,306,013 downwards.
GTAATGAATTATTATAAAGGAATATGGTAAAAACCTGTCCCAAAATGAAATATCTTGATACTAAACATTACCCAATGCATTGGGGGAGATATCAGGGCACACCCTTCATAAACATTTCTATCTTATGCTTATGTGTTCCAAATAGATCATATATCATGGATTCATTGAACATCATAATTTATTCCATGATAGAAGAATGTTTAATACATACATGTAATAATGCAATCAATTTGTATATATGAATAAAGGTCAAGAACCTTGAATGAAGAATGTGTATGGTATTTACTACATGATGATTTTGTCATGTAAAATCGTGGTTCAATTTCAGTAACATAACATTTCCATATAGAAATTAATAAAGTGGATATGTAAGAGTGAAACGAGGTTTATCATCATTTATACATGAATGTAAAATAGGGGTTTCATGGCATATAATATCCCAACACATGAAATGAAATTAAATATGAAAAATACAAATGAAGTGCATGAAATGGTAATGAGAAGAGAGAATTCCCTTATGGAATTTTGGCATTGTAATGGTGTAGGTATGGATATAAATGGGGGAGGATAAATGATCCCATATTGATGTAATATCAAATTTAATTGTGGTAATTGATTTTAAAATAATGAAAATATATCCAATTATAATTTAAAAGGCAAATTTAAAACATGGTTTTTAATTTATAGGAAGACAGAAAGGTGGGGATCACTTACAAAATTTCGGCATGGAAATGAGTTTATATAAATGATTATGGAGGCCTGATTTTATTGAAAGGGGGATATCATAATTTACACTTCAAATGTAATTTAAGGGTGATATTTAATAACATATCCCAATAGAGGAAGAAGGAAATTAAAAGACATAACATGAATGGATTGTTAGATAAAAAGAGAAGGGTGAAAGATCCCTTACATGGATGTGTGATCTCAAAGGCATGGGAGAGAAATTTTGAGAGCTTAGGGGAACCTTTAGAGGAATATAGGGACTAGGAGGAAGAGGGTGGTTTAGCTTCATAGAGCTTGAGTTAACAGTAATGGATTCTTGGGTTAGATTATATATGAATGGTGGGGAAATTATTTTTTATTTTGGTTTTGGACCATACACACAAAAATATTCAAAACCATAAAAAATCACATGGTTTTTCCATAGTCTCTAGAAATGGGGAGTGATATATGTTATTTTAAATCTTTAAATGTTGATGTTATTAAAAAATTTCTATTTCTTATGGGGAGGTGAGTAACACATTCAAAGAAATGATTTTAAAATCTAAAAATATTTTTTATTTATTAGAGGATTCAATAAGGATTTATTAGACAAATAAAATAAACCTAATATTATATTATCATAAAGGAAAACATATATATTTCTGAATATACCATTTATATTATTTTATTAAATAAATATTGGGTTATTATGTTGTCATAAAACACATTTCATATTTATACGATATTTAGTTTTTACCTTAAAATTCCACTATCACAGTAAATTTTATAAAATTAACCATTGGATAATTTTGATGTCTTGATTCGAAAAAAAATATTAATTTTATCTAAGTAATTATCTAAATATATGAAATTTCACTTTTAAAATAATACTTGACATTTATTGAATATTGAAACGTTTTGATAAAAATAGTTTCAAACCTTAACAAAAATTACCATTGACATCATAAAAATTATACAATATTTTATATTTAATAAAAGTAATTGATTATTAATATTTTAAAAACTTATTATTTAATTCAAATAACCATAATTCACTAAAATATATTTCTTAATTAATTTTTAATATTAACCAAAAATATTATTTGTTATTTAAAAATCATTTAAAAAGTAATAAAAATAGAATGAAAGTATATTCATTATATTATACAAAAAATAATGCACATAATCATAATTTTATGGTATTCTTATATATTCCTTTATTACACCATCATACACCCTAAGAGTAAGATGTGCAATGGTGGGGCTATCATGGGGCCTTTTAGAGAACATGATTTTGCTCGTGATCTCAATGATCTTGAACTTCTCCAATAAATAGTTTCCCAAATGATTATGTTGTTGGATCCTTGCTTGGGATTGGTCTAGGGAAAATACCAGAAAGGATAAATACCTTGGAGGCTCTGATAAATGGAATTCACAGCGTATGATCCTACTAGTGGAGGCCATCACATCCTTTGTATGTGACAAAAGGATTACGTAAAAGCCCATATTTATAGTATTCATGTGATCACTATTCAATAGCTATATGATCAATGGTAAGGTACTTAACGGTAATTTAAATAGAATAAAAAATGTAGTGAATGTGTTTTCATTATCCATAAGACGTTAAATTAAACCAAATATAATTTTATTAATAAATGTTTAGGTCGTTACAATATTAGTAAAGAGGGATTTTATAAAAAGATTGTATTTGACACTTTAGATATTTTGGTCCTCCCTATCATCTTATGAGGACCTTGCCCAATCTTTTTAGTGGTAACATCCTAATTTGGAAGGCCATGCCTCTTGTGGGGCTCTTCATTGACATCTTTATTCCATATCCATGTAATACTCTGAATCTCATCTATCCAGATCCTCTTGAAGACATTCATAATTACCTGAGTATTCTACACTAGAACTTTTTTTCCATTGTGTAGCCTCTATGAATATATCATAGAAGGATCCCAATGAAGTTATTGAATTTTCTACTATGGAAGAGGGATCACTGGTTGTGTACCTACCCATCATGGTCTAGGACAAGAATGTCATCCAATCCATCATGTCATCTAATATTTTCATTATCCAAATTATCTTAATTTTGTTTCTTTTAATATGATTAACTAATTGTTTCTAATTGTTTTAAAAAGTGTATGGAGAAATTCTTCCTTAGTAATCATTTATCCATAGGGACATTGTGATGCTTACTCTAGTGGTTGAGATTGAATATATGGATTCGTCCTACTAGAGTGAGATGAAACTGATCTCAAGAGAGTAGTTATTTCTACATATAAACATATCTATGGGGGACGTGGTGCTTTAGACATTCAATAATGATAATAATGATGAATAGATTCCTCTTACTAACAAGGCGCCTATCATTTCTTAATGGATTCTTGAGAAGAACCCTACTGCCAATTTCTTTATCTCTTTCCCTGAGTATTTTCCTATTCAACCCTATGACTTGGAAGACTTCGGGTTCAATTTCACTGAATAGAACTACATAATCTTGGATAGGGCATGGATAATCATGTATAACTTCATCACCCATGCCATATATGTAGACCTTATTTTCCAGAATGGTCCCTACACCTTTTGTTACAAGACATGGGGATCGTTAAGGTGGAAGATGATGTTATTTACATGTGGGTTCATGACTACCAGGCTAATAAGGTGAATAAAAAAAGGAATAATATGGATGATTCCTAATAAAAGGTGAAATATGAAGTTACCAAGGTGATATAGGTAGTAAAATATATAATTAAATGGAAGGATTAGAAAGCACAATAGCACGAACCAGTTACCAATTCTAATGCAGAGATTATCAGCCAACTAAAAAAACAGTTGGAAATATGTGGGGTAAATGCAGTGAGAAAAGCTTACATGGTAGCTGTGTTTAGGTCTAAGTATAACATGGTGAAGATATGGGTTGAAAAGGTTTTCCCAATTCCGAATTAGGAGTAAAAGAATCATTTTTGGTGGCGGGAATACCTTGATACTTCCTTACATAGAATGGCCAAGATGGAAGGCTCAATTTTCAAGGCCAAGCCTTAGGCTTGTGGGGTCTCCACTGGTATTAATTCTTCTTTTAGTAATAAATTATAGGCTCTATCTTATGTACGAGCTTCCTAAATAATATAACTAAAATCATAAATTTAAATTTTTATGTCCATATATATTTTTTGGTGCATATCTTTCATATTAATAATAAAATCAACTATAAATCCCCAATCCCACATGAATAATTCATAGTGTGAGAAACAAGGGACAGGTAGAAGATCACTTACTTATGTGAGAGTGTTAGAGATGAATAAAATGACTAGGGTCAGAATGATACATCCACCACTAGGAGTGTCTTGAATGGGGAAACATTTTTGTGGAGTTGAACACTACATAAATGACTTGATTTCCCAAAACTTTAATAGTGTGTATGTAGGGTAACTCCATGGGTGTTAGATTCTAGATAAAAAATAGGCATATGGAAGATGGGATTCGAGATTCATGTGACATGGAACATGAGGAGGAATGATATATCGATATGGGATGACTACTAACCATGATTGAAACAGATGTTTCCGTATAATACTACCAAGAGTGAGGACATAAAATTGAGGGTTGACCATATACTATGTTGAAAACACAGGACCTGTGAAATTTTATTTGATTGTATCTTAGGGAATGTTACATAGAATTTTTTTCACTATTTTGGCAATCCAAAATCACTGTTAGGTGAGTCGGTTCATACATAGATTTTGGAGGGGATTCAAGTCAAAGAAGATAGAAATCATTGGGGTGAACCAAATGAATTGTTAATTAGAGACCATATTTATGAGATAATGGTTGTATGGATATGAGAACATTGAGTGGGAATATCATCTTGAGCAATATGAATACATTAATTTATAGGGTTATATCATCTTGTTTCATAACTGATGATCAAGAAACTGAAGTAGTGTGGTATGTGACTAATACTGAAGGGCGAAAATGTCTACTCAAGTGATGGTCAAAACTAGTTTTTAGTTTTACATCTTGAAATACTGATGGAAAGTGTTAGGTTTACTATTTTTATGAAAGTATGTTGAGTTCGGAATTTTATATTGTATAGTGAGGATGATGTATAAATTTTTTTTACATCATGTGACTATGATGTGTGTAATGAGATGAATGTAAATATACCCCATCGTGGTAGTAGGATGAACGGAAGAAAACCATCACTAGTGTTATATCAAGGAGGAACTCAAGATATTGAGGGATTTATGATTTGGATATAGATTTTACTATAAAATTTGGTATAACATGTGCATACATTATTTTTCAAGGGTTCAGGTTTGATTCCCACCTACTACGCACCCCTTTGATTCATTCCCTCACTTTTTTCACAATGTCTTTGGAAGACATGGAAGGAGAATGTTTGACATTTTCATAGGTTACCCCTATCGATTTTCAACCTAACATATATTTGTGTGTGTAGAATTTGGTAGTTTATGTTAATTGTATTTAGACTATTTATGTTGGGGTACATGTATTGGTGGATACATATATAGCAATTTCATGATTCCTAGACAAAGGATACTAGAATAACGTCACATAGGAGGGAACACCTCTATCAGAGCATCAATCACATTAGTTATATGTGAAGTTAAAAAGGCCAATCATGGGACAATGCATGAAAAAAAGGCTTATACTACATTAGGATTTGTATATGGGATGGTGATTGGTGACCTATGCATCACTGTATTTCTCATTAAACCAAGATTCAAGCCACACATAGTTCTAAAATACAATGTCGTGGGAGAATAATGAGGGTGAGTGCGAAGTCCTCTTAAATGAGCTTGTAGAGAAATAAGGGGGAACTAGTTTGTTAAAACATCTGAGATGACACAAACCAGATGTAAATTGGGGTTCATAGGGGAGACATTTCACATTTTTTACATTAATAATTCATGGACGATGGATACTACCATTTTATGGTCATAAAACATTGACCAATGAGGAAAATTTGTTCTAAGGATGTTTTAGAAACACAATGGTGATAGAATTTGGAATGAAGAGATGGAGATTGTCACCCAGTTTCTAGAAATCCACATCCAATAAAATTTTCAAACTATTTAAAATAATGATTCTAGGGCCAAAAATGGGCTAGTCATATTGTTTTTTTCACTCACTAATATGCCAACAATAAACAAAGTTTCGGGGGGGGGGGGGGGTGGGTTGCATGCTAGAAATCATGATCTACTGAATTTGGGGTATTTGTATCTAGTCGAGGGATAGGGGGTGTAATATTAACTACATATCCAACAAAAATTTGAACCAATCAATGATTTTCCTAGAATAAAGATTGATATGAAGAAAATTTTTGAATTGCGAGTTCCCCTCTCAAGTGAGGACGAAAATATGACTCTATAATTTAAAATTTCATATATTAATACAATATTTACATATTTTATGGTTATGTATCTTAGAATAATAGGGGTTTCTATTTTATTGTGTTGTATAGCCTTGAACATGGTTTCTCAAATTGTTTAAGGTCATGATGTTTATAAAATATATTGGTGTGTTTCTCAAAGATGTTTTTTTAATCAAAAGGGTAGTAACCTAACATGAAATGAGGGTGTAGGTGGTTGAGTTAATTGTAAATATTTGAGAAAAAATTACATAGTTTTAGGTCATGATGCTTGATCTAAGAACATATAATGATTTTGTTCTAGGAATATACTTTGGCAATAATAATGCTTATAACCACTATTAAGAGATGGCCAAGAAGATATCGATCTAACTTAACATTTATGGGGAACACAAAAATGGTTTAAAGTCATGATACATAGACTATATTTATCATATAGTCTAATTAATTATGAACAATACATATTTCATTGATGTTTTATGTTTTAAAACTTTGAACATAGTTTGAAAAAAGTTTATGCTTATGGATATTGGACCAAAAAGGAGATACTATAATTTTAATGTCGTAGTGTTCAGACATTGGGTTTGAAAATATTTTATGAGCATGTTGCTTATACAAAAGGTGTTTTTGTCCCATGGGTGATCCTATTGCAAAAAAAATATTAGAAAACTAATGTGTATTGATGGAGAAGGATTCCCATTTCCACATAAAGTATCCAAGAGACAATTTTCACAAAAATTAATCTTACCATTCATGGAATATATATGGAATCATGTTCCATTTTAGAATAACGATGCATCACAACCATATTTTTGAATATTTCACCATGACTCATATTCCAGCATGATACATTATTATTGTGAGAAATAATATTTAGAGAGGATTTAACCTTTCACATGGGAGGGAAAAAACAATAAAAAAATATGTATGCATGGGAAGTTACCAACAATTATTATATGCTTGATCATTGATCATTTAAGTGCTGGGGGATAAAACCTATGTTATTAGAACTCCACTAGAACAATTGGAAGTGTACTAAATGGTTTTCATGAATATCAATAACTAGACTATGAAAGGGGTAGATAGATGGGAAGGGAAGGACTACTGACCTTTTTTTGAAATGAAGTTTCCAAAACCACACCATACAAGGATGATGGAAAAGTTAATGGGTCGACTATTTAATCATTTTTTAAATATGAGAACCATCATATATCATTGGGGATCCTTTTGGTGTTTTCATATGATAGAAGGTGACCTATTTTTCTCAATCACAATTGCTGATAAAAGAATTTTATGATCACAAGGGTGATAATTGTACAAGTAGATGAAGTTATGATAAGTGGATGTATATATATTGGGATGCTTAGTATGAAGATAAATACTTTGATAAATATCATTTAGTAATCTCAAATGAACTGGATGATCATATAAAAATATTTTATTTAGCATATTCTAATGGTTGAAGTCACAAAATATGATTGTAGTTAGTTTTTTCAAAGGATATGAGATCCAAGTGTATATATTTATCCCATCGTATGGGGAATCAAACCATAAATAGTTATTTAATGTGGTGTCATATAAGAATAGCACTAAAATGGAGGGAAATCTCTCAAAAAAGGGATAAATTCATAAAAAAATTATTATATAATGTGATAGAGAAGTGGTCCATAAAATTCAATATCTTTTAGAAAAGATGATGAACACACATGTTAATTCCATACAGTGAGGTCATCCAGTGAATGCAGTTTAAGGTCATATACCATGTAAGATTGTTATGTATAGTTTAACATTTTATATCTAGGATGTGATGGTTTGATCATGGATCACATGTAGAGTCTTCCCAGGAGATGGTGATTTCATCCACCTTATATAACATGATGCATATCATGCCCATCACATGAGGCATCATATTTGTATCACAAAGGGGTTCCAAAATTTATTACGTATGGTATAATACATTTTAATGTCATCTATCTTGACGATATCATATACATTCACACCATGTGAATAGTATTTTAGGATATACAATTTAAATTAATATAGCTCAAAAATAATGATCATCACATATTTTAGAATTGATTAATCTCATTTTTATCAAAAAGGGAAAGGATTTAGTTTAACATCATGCACTGAATAATTTTTTCATATTGTTAAATTTTTTATGAATATGATTTTTTGATATATATTTTAATGTCATAAAACTCTGAATATTGGGATTATATGATGTATCACTTCAGTAACATGGTGTTGACATAAGGTGTGATGGAATCCCAATTCATAGTGATCATTAGTATAAACTGATACTATAAACCTTACAAATGATGTAAGGTGTTTCCTAATTGGGATCTAGTTTTGGGGTCTTATTTCCATGAAACATCAAGGCCCTGTGAAAAAATATTATATCCCATTTAATGTTGGAGTAGAGGAAAACATTTTTACTAAATTATCTCTCTGTCTTTTTATGCTTTATTTTCATTTTAAAAAATTCATTAAGCCTATTTTATTAATGTGATTAAAACTCATAAATGATTTTATTTACTCTATAGTTTTGTGTTTGTTGATGAGAATAAACATTACAATGTGACTATATTTTAACCTCAATAGGTATTAATGTTTTCTTGTTATAAACTACTGAGTATGAGGTCTCATTGGCGGTATTCCATGTTTTCATCTCATAGTCCCTATAAAAAATAGAGATATTATATAACACACTATTAGTTTTATAACCTTACACCTTATATTTTATTTTAGATAGATTTTTAGTGAATGGATTGATCTTCCCATTCATTGGTGGAAGGTAGTGGGAGGTGCGGTTAGATAAGATTTTGTACTTGGCATACAACCTATTTATCTTAGATAATCTAATGTTGGTGTAATTGTATGTGAGATTAGTGTTAGGAATCTGGAATTGATGGATGATGGGGGCGTAAAAAACATGATCATAAACCATGTCTTGAAAACTTTTAGAGGGATTTCCTCCTCCCACATTGAGAAGAATTATATGTTAATAAGAATAAACATGCATTGTCGAGATATCATTGGATGTTAGGGGCCAAAATTTGATATCCCAACATAAAAATTTTTTAGGATTACATGGCGGAGTTGAAAAGATCTAGTGGATGATTCATGATGTTGGAATGGATCTAGAATTCATGGAAACTGTTGGTGAATTTGGTGCAGGCATGGACCATATTGGTCGAAAAGTAACATAGTCTCTAGATCTAGTGAGAAAGAGAAAAATTGTACATAATATAAATTAGATGACCTTCCATTTAAATGTTGGTTGAGCTAAGGGATCTCTTTAACATAGTTTTAGAATAGTTGGATTATATAAAACATTCACATGTAATGGTTCTTCTTGACATTGAGTCCATCTCCATGGGTAAATTGCATTGTATACTGACAAATTCGCTCATACTCTGCTCAGTATGGTGGTACAATCCTATGTTGGAGAAACTAGAGTAAATGGGTCATACAATGAGGTGTTTCTTTATCTTAGGGGATATTTTAGGGACATTATACATTATTTAAGGTACCTATAATATTTACCTATTAGCCTCCATCAATTGATGTGGAAGGTGAGATGAACCTATGAGTTGAAACATGAACATTTCACTCATCTTGGTTGGGCTCTATTAGAGATTCATATAAGATTAAAAATGAATCATCTTGGTTACTATACAATTGGGGCACACATGTCACCATATAATTTCAATATAAATTGGCTATAAACTAATGATTCTACACCATTATTGGTTTATTTATTATTTCATGATGGAATAGTCACCATTGATCTATATGATGACTTGATTAGAGTCTATGTTCGTGTGTAAATGGGGAACATCAATCTGGAGGGAATGCTCAAGGATAGTGATAATATCTAGATACTCATCCAAAATTGTTGGTAAAGATTTTATAAAATAAAAATTCGTATAGAATGAATTAAATAGTGGAAGTGAAAAATATAATCCCATGGCCCATCCTATCATGTTTTTCGTTTTTTAAACTTATACCAGCTGAGATATAAGAGGCACAATCAAAATGAATTAGGAATCATAATATAGTTTTTTTTCACATAGTGTATGTAATAAAAAAAGAATTAAATATCAAGGGGTATATCCTTAGGGGTGTAATTCATGACTTGGAAATCTAAAAATACTACGACCTTGATAGCTTTATGGGGTAAAACCAGATCATGGACTATTTTATAATTACATAGCAGCATTCCATTCTCCCCTGAAAATTAGATAGTGGATAATGTATCCTGTTATATTGAAATGGATTCCAATTATATCTCATTGTTATATAAGTAGTGATATAACATATATACATCAGAGGCCATGGAGATAAATATCTTTTTAATGAGAGAATATATTGTCTCTTTCTCATGGATAATATTACTGAGGGAATATTGGATGCTCTCTAAGCCCTCATTGTTTGTATGTTCTAGAAGTGAACCAATGACATTATAGGGTGGTCATGTAAAAGACCATATGAATTCTTAATATATGTGACATCATAACTAGAGGATATACCAAATGTGATTTAATTTACTTAAATTCATCATGTATTTATTCTTCCAACTGATAGATGGTACCTATCTCCATGCCTTTCCCAAAAGGTCGTATACATTCCATCTATACTCGCAATGAATTTTAAGATATAGGACATGTTGGAGTGGAGGCCTAACAAATTTTAGAAAATACACATAATTGGAATGTTTCTGAAAGATTCAATCTTCTCAGGTCCCATCTTAGTAACTTTATACCAAATAATGAATTGGATGAAATTTTGAATGGTAAACTTAGATGTTCATTCGAGGGGATTCATTTTTATATTATGGTAGTGGATGAAGTTAGAAATATTCTCATGTTCATTATGATAGTTCTGATGTGGTAGTATTTGAAAACCAATACATCAAAATAGAACTCCACCAACATCATGGGGACAAGATTGATGATATGGTTCATGGAACAATGGTTGGTCAATCCTACATTTTTTAAATGCAATTGAATAACTCAGTAATAGAATGATTCATGAGGCACCCTTATGTATGTAAATATTTCATCATCAAGGGACAATCAGATATATTTATATTTAGAGTACCCATCCTTGAAGGGGAGAGCATATAATTCAAAAATCACATCAATTTTTTTCTCTATTACCAAAATGGGAAAAACCATTCTTTGGGTAGTGATGATTGAGCTCTTATATAAAAATGAATAATCTGATATTATTATTCTTATTTCTAACAGGGAAAAATTTAATTATATACATGAGGTACTAAAATTACTTTAGGATGTTTCCCTTGATAATATTATCAATCACAACCTTGAATATGTCTCCATGGGAAAGGTGAATATTTTTCGGAGGCCATTGGAACCCATTGTGGTGCATTGGGAGGCGAAAAAAGTGAATGAAATACTGGGGGTGGAGCCCTGGTAACTCTACATAGTTCAAGGGGAACACATTGAGTTTCTATTTCATGAAACAAAATTACTAATTCTTCTCCTCTAGTGACATGAACACACTAATCATTGTCCACCTTGGGTCTTCCTCTGTGCTAATATTCACCCAAGTCATCTCATCGACTGTAGAAGACACACCCTATCCAAGAACTGGTGGATCATCATCATGATCCTCCACATATATAAAAACATGTTGATGGATGGAGTACCTTACTCTCTTATGTATGTAGACATTAATGTGATGATATGATATACTCTAGGAATGGATGACTTCATAACAATAGATTATCTCTCCACATAGTCCATGGTGACAATATATGATGAGCCATTCCCACATGATTTCTGACCATGAGACCAAGTATTTATATTAATGAAATAGTATTGGTATAACCTATAATAAGTCATCCCTTCCGTCTTGCTTATGTCAAAATGGTATAAATCGTTGGGTATGGGTTGAATTTATCATTACTCCATAGTATTAGGGATTCTTTAAATTATTCAAGCCTATCCCATATAAGATTATAAGGTAATATATGAGATATCCTTCTTCATGGAATAACGACTAATCTCTTAATATTTGGGGTTGTTGTTTCAATGTAGTGTATTGATTGAATTTATCTATCTTTTAAATATTCATAGCAATGCACTAAAGTGTTTGTCAAATTAGTGGTGGGATTGATATTCTCAACACTGATATTTTGGATCAATTTTACCTTACATTTTTAGTACATAATGTCTATATAGTGGGTTGCACATATTATTAAGGGTCATGTATTATTCTATTGTACCACAACATGACCATTGATATAATATTTTAGGAATTTATGGTATGAATAAGCGACCAATTCATGTAGATGGAGCTACCTCCTTCCCATAATGGCATTGTAGGTGGTTTCCAATGAGATAACCATCAACATGATATTTAATACTAGGAATTAAAATTCAATCAGTATCCAAATATTTATACAAGGTTTCGGCTCATTATTATCATACCCTTCAATTTTTAGGTTGGAGGGAGTCTGACTGTGGACTATAATAAACATGTTGTGGATCATAATATTCAATATGAGGTCGATCCTATAGCCAATATATATTAGGAAGTATTTTATTTTAGTTTTATTGAACTGGACTTCGATAATAAATGAGTGTATATGCTTCTTGAAAGAGGCTATATTCTTCAATTCAGATAATGAAATGAAATATTATAATTCTTCCTATAATGTTTCCTTGACATGGTTTGACTCTTCAAAAGAAAATATATTATTAAAATGAATGGTTATCTTGAGAGAATAGATTTGGGTATCACACATTTCCTTATAGAGGAAGAGTGTTCCTAGGATTGGAGTCTCATTGGTATAATAAAGAGGATCTTAAAGAGATCATACATCTAGGTAAGGGGGATGTTTCTTCTTTCCATGTACTTCTCATTAATATGGAGGGTAGTGGGTTCCATTTTCTATAGCATTTAGGATTAATTATTTTGGGGTATGTTTCACTATTAACTAGACTGTTTAGTTTGAGAACTATATGGATGAGGTTTCGCCATGTTTTTCTTTGACTTAGGATGATTTCATTCTGGTTTGGTCCCATAATCTACCAATAATTTTAACTTTATTGGTATCCTAGAATAATAATAATAATAGTTATATTCTTACTATTCCCTACACATGTATTCATATCTAATCTTCATGTAATGAACTATATGTTCTATAGTACTAACTTGGGATTCCTACTTATTAACCTGTAATTTTCCCCTCTTCTGATGTTTTCTGGTAGAAAAACCAAAAAGTGAACTATGTAATTCCTTGTCAATGGGTTCCATGTAATGATCTACCTACCTAAATATTTACATGGAATAATATTTATGTTGTTTTATGGGATAATACTCTAGTTTTGGAAAAATTATATGGGTTTCTCCTAATTTTGGAGTCATGTAGTTGCCATGTGTATAGGAATGTTTCAACACTAATGAGGAATCTTATTTCCCAAACATCACCATTGAATATTCATTTGATAAATGAATGTTTTTGATGTAGATGTGGTGATTGGAGCTGACATGGTCACCAAAATGGGTTCTATTTTTTCCAAGTATAATTGGTTAATGTTGTGGGTGTGAGAAAATATATTTTTGGAGAACAAATTACTATAATTCTATATACACCGGCATGGAGTGTATTACAATTTTTCAGAGTTTTTGATGTCATTATTCTTGTCAGAAAAAATCATGATAATTTTGTTGATACATAACTCAACATCACTTGGACACAATATACCCAAACATAGATACAATACATGAAGATGAAGCACTATTTAATGATGTGTATAAGAACCCAATGGAATGATCAGTGGATGACAAGATCTTTGAGGTTAACATCCCCAAGTATTCTATTTTCTGGATGTTTTATGATATTGTTTTACATGTAAAATATTAATAACCATAGGAACTGCACATCCTTGATGGATTTGGCCTTATTATCCATCATAGTAAAAATAATCTTTGGGTCACACACATTATGGGACTCTTTGGAAATGTTTTCATGATGTGTCTATCATTGAAAATGCTAAGGTTGTTGATGCCTATATATTAGAGGTTCTTAAAGGAAGACTAGTAGTGTTGAATCAATCTTTGAAACAATTAATATATCAACATTTAATGTTATCAACACAAGATATGGAAGTGTTAATTAGAATAACTATTCCTTTGATCATCAAAAGTCTTCTTCCATCCACAGATCCCTTCTGGTAAACTCATAGAATCCACATGGATACCTCACAAAGATGAGGGTGGTGACTAGCTCATTAAGAACATTATCTACAAACATTTTCAAAATATTTTCTTGGGAAAGATACATTTTGAGGGATTATTTGAGCCCCTTACATTACCAATGATGTCAATGAAATTATTGTATGCCCATTGCTTTCACATGGAGATGTCATCATTTCTAGTATTATGCATTGTGGAGATGAATTACCAACATAGATATTTCATTCTTGAAATAAATATCAGGGAAAGATTGTTGTAGTTGAAAAAAGATGGTCTATCTATGTTCTGGAAAAAAATGAATTTTCGTCACTTCCTATTTCTCTGAAGTCCCTAACATCATTCTACATCATGATTTTAAATGGTCAAGATGATGCATCATATCACCAATCCTATTAACTGAGGTGAATCTTAGATTACAAAATTATGTGGTGGAAAAATGTGATAAACCTTTACATGGTATGGAATTCAATTAAACAGGATTTTAGCTGGCTACATTTCCAATGTTAAAAAATATTATACAAGACTGACTATAATGTCCTACTTGTGAGGACGTGTAGTAACAAATTCTTTTAGAGGCCAACTATACTAAGATGTGATAAAATCATTGTGTTGAAGTACGAAGTCATACTACTCTATAGGGGTAGGAGGGATTTATCTAAGTCGTTTTCTATGACCAGTAGCCTCTATCAAGTTTGGGTACACCAAATACATGTCGCAGCTCTTTGTGCCTAGCTAAGAAGGAATGGATGTTTGGTTTGTTGTGGAATATTTCCCTAATTAAATTTTCTTTGTTGAGTATTGGTTTTGAATGTATCTCCATAATGGATAACTTTTATCCTTCATTCTATTAAACCCATGTATCTAAATTGACATTTGGCCCATTTTCTAGTGCAAGTTTATATGGGAGAATGAGATTTTAGATCCCTCTACCATTTTCTAGATGCTAATGGGAAGAAGACAGTACCTAATTTGTTAGAATTATGAGTCCTATCATATATATTTTATTATTATTGGGAGAACATATTGGATTATATTTTGAATTTTGTGTCTCTGATCACGGTGGATTTTCTCGATGACACCCCATTTCATCAGATCAATTTTTTTGATTATCCAATTGAATAATAATGAGGACTTTAACTGTAGTAGTTTTCAAACTAAAATCTCACCATTAGTGGGAGGTACAATCAAACTATCCTATTATTTCCATAGAATGGGAATGAATTGGGGGGTTATTTTTCTACACCCATCCCATTATTTACACATTGGGTGATGCTTCATGAAATATTTACATGAGAATAGTGAGTCTCTTGACAAAGGTCCACTAGAAAGTGTGTCATTATTCATATAAATCCATATTTTGAAGCACTATAACAGTAGTAATATCAACCTTTCATAAAATTTGATTTATCGTCTCAAGGTGTTCCTAGATCACCGGATATGTTAATTATATGTCTTGGATATGGTTGAAAATATTCTGGACATTCTACTAAAAAATAGGATTTTCCCCAAAATTAAAAATCTAGTATGTTGAGATGTATGATCATTTGTGGCCAAAATAAGGATGTTAAAAGGAATATTTCCATGATTTCAGAAAAATCCAATTCAAATTAATTATTTAATTAGACTATATTTCTTGATAACCCCAAGTTCTAATCATTACATTCCTGGATAATGATAGTGGAAGTGATGCATACTTTCTATGATAATATCATTTTGGCAGAGGGGGTATCACATAGGCCAATCATCAATGAGATGTCAAATCATGCTCTGGGGGTTAGGATATATTCATGAGTGAATCCATTTAGGTTGTGGTATCTATGACATCTGGATGATTGGGAAGTACATAATCCCAATACGGATCAACAAAGTGCTCACCAATGCCTGAGATCACCATTCTAAATCTTGATATCCCACTTATATATAAAGTGGATGTTTAGATGAGGGAATTTGACAGTAGTAAGGATGGATTCACAATAATTACCATGATGCTGGGTAGACTATCCTCCACAATAAGTTATATATGTAGGGATTTAGGTACCTTATGGACATTTTCCTTAGGGATGGTTAGACTCAGTCAATGAGTTTCTGACCCCAATTCTCGTGGTAGGGAAAGATGTGATTCGATTGAGTTTTCCATTAACTCAGAGTATAATAGATTGATGGAGATTAAATGTATCCATCATTACCAAATCAGGCGGATTATGAGTTCCTTTAGAATAATCCCTTGGGGATCAAAGGCATTCCTTCTTAATTGTCGAAGGTCGCAGTCATGATGTGACCCCACATGGTTGTTAATTTACCTCCTCCTATGTGATGGATATTCATGGACCGAGAAATATTCTACATGGGGAGTACCTATATAATTATTGATAATGTTTTGGGGAGTAACTATATTGTAGAATTCATTATCACATGATGCCCCATGATGGTTTTCATTGGTATCGGTGATAGGGAGAGTCAATATGACCTACTCAGTGGGCATCTGGGTTCTTGATCAAAATCAAGAAAAGGCAGTCCCTTAGGAGGTTGCAGTGAGGGAAGGGAAAGGTGAGTTGAAATAGGAAGGGTCCACTAGAGAATATAGAGAATCCTGTTGTTTTTTATGGTGGTGATTTTCCCCTAGAATCGATGCTAGGTGTTATGGTCTAGGGTTCGTAAACCAAGAATCAGATCAATGAGATCATCAGCCTATGGATCCATTTTGAATAATCAATTTGATTGATTGGTATTCTTATTAGTTGGTCCACATGTGATTCTAGTCATGGTTTTGAGCAAAAAAACCCTACATCTCTTTCTTAGGGGAGTGATGTGAAATAATTATCTTAATAGTGTCTATCAATTTATTTCCATAGTGAATGGGGGGATTTTCCCCTACCCATCTCATTGTGTGTCGGTGTAAATCAGGTTTCGATATATCAAGGTCATGTTAGTCCATTTTCTAGTGTGGGGTGATCCCTTTTAGATCATACAGATGAACCAAGGCATTTATGGAACTAATCTAGATGAGAAGAAAGAGGGATATAGGGTAAGGGAATGCAATAGATGTGGGAGGGGTTGTCACTATGGAAGGAACATAGTTGTGAGGTTTTTCATCATTTCCAAATATTCTTCCCCCACACCAATTTGTGGGTCATCATCAAACATTATCATTATCATGAGTCATGTATCAGGAATGAGTTCAATCATCAGAAGAGGTATGATGAAGGAAATTCCCAATGTGATGAAAATTATCACTTGTCTTCATGGTAGAGGAATTAAACACATCGATGATGTTTTATATTATATATATTTGAAATCCTATGTTTTTCCTTAGTCATAGGAGAAAAATTTCATGTCAATATCACCATGTTATTTGATGAGGATTTTTGCGAATGACATAATCTTGAGATTTCAAAATCTAGTGGTATCCATCATTATTAATATACTATTGGATTAAGGAGAAGAGAATTCATGTGAAGCTTACCATATTTCTTTCTAACCCTTTTATACTAGGTACACATCTGAATTATGGTTATATTTTCTTCACCAATTTTTCCTATATTCCAAAGGTGGGTGGCCTTTACCACCTTTGTTGATAATTATGGATCCTCAATCAGAACTTGATGAAGGGATGTTGGTTCCTCCTTTCATGGATTACACTTTGGATCACATTTCCTAGTCTAGGTGTCTATTAAAGATTTGATTCATGTTCATTTTTCTAATTACCAAGTAAATCTCAAGGGGGGATATAGGTTAATTACACTACTTATATTTCACTAGGTAAGCTTGATGTAGTTATAGATGATGGTGATATTGGACATGTACAATCATTGATTAGACTTGGGTATTTTAAAGGAATCTGATATATTAGGAATATTAGGTTTAGGACACATGGAGTCCTTTGTCAGCTATGGGAAAATTTTCACCCGTGGTGTAAAGGTTTTGAGAATATTTTTATTTTCATCACATTTTCACCACATGATGAAGATATTTTGATATATTTTATGGGGTCACATATTTATGATCTTGTGGGGAAATGGTTATAAAATTATGATCTTGGGGGGAAAGGTCACATGTTTCGAATTGTTTGGGGATATTGTAATAGGTTTAGAGTCTTTTGGGGACATGTTCATATGTTTTGTGTATTGTTTTGACATGGTCAAATGAATAGGGACTTTTGGGGACATGGTTATAGTTTTATAATTATTTGGGAAAATTTTCTATGTACACTTGTTTTACACCAAAATAGTTATGGGTTAGTGTCACATGGAGAATCTAAGGGCTAGTATGGACCTTCAGTTTGAGTGGTGAGGTGGAATGTGGACCAGGGGAAAATTATCACACCTCATATCTACCTATATCTCGATCGAATAAAGGGATATTTAATGTTTATGATGGTGTATCAGAATTAAACATTTTGGGGGTCTCCTTCATATCCTCTACAAGAGATATATCACAACCTATATAGTTTGAGTGCATAGTTTAAGGTAATGTTATAGGACGTGAAAACATTGGTTAATGTCAAAATGTAAGGTTCAAGTTCCATGGAAGGAGTGACATCAAAGTATTTTATAGGGATTTCTATAGTGGATAACCAACATATGAGGTATCATCCCATGTGAGTCATACATGGGTAATACAAGGTTAATTTGACAAGGAATGGATATAGTTTAACATTGTGTACTGTGGAAAATTATCATGGAAGTTAACATTGTGAATCTATGTCATTGGTCTAGATAGTTTAACATCTTACATATCAGAATTGGTGGGAATTATATTTCAGTAGACCATTTCTAGGTAGGATAGAATGTTATGAAAATTTCCATACTCGAAGTAAAATTAGAATGATTTACTACAACATAGTAACCTTCATGAATTATGTGTCTATTATATATGTGATTTTGGATGACACAATCTGTAAACACAACCATGGTTGGGTGACATGTGTGGATCTTGATACCAGGGTTCCAATTATTAGGAGAAATATACATTAAAACATTCTAGGTTATTCTTGTAGATTGGAAGTAGACATAATGGTTGATGATAGTAGCATGAAATGTGATCAATGTATGGGTGAACCTGATTCATGTATGTTTAAGGAAACTGAATGGTCAAAATTCACAATAATGTGTTTGGTAGAAGGAGGCAATGAATTTGGATCAAAAGGTTATTAAACATAAATATGGTGTTTCATGCCTAATTGGGGTTTCATGGTCCCATATCTCCAAAATAAGATTATAGTATGGATATTGGGGCATATGTATGAACAACATCTAGGGTTTCATGAATCATATAGTAGTGTGGAGTAAACTCATCCTACATGAACCCACTTAACCTTTAGGGGAATTTTTAAAGGATAAATCAAACATATTCTGTGGAAATTTTGGTCACATGGTTTGTTAGTAAAACCACTTTCTGAACTCTGAGAATGATTGGTAGGTTGGAGTTGTGTGATGTCAGAAAATAATGGGTTTCATGAAGAATGATAAATGCTTCAACATCTAGAATTCCCCATAGATAATTGAGGTGACACTCTATTTTTGTAAAACGTAGCAACAAATTATTCCAAGTTTCTCAAAGCACTAATTTCATGGCATTATTTTACTATTCAAACAACAACCTATTTCATGCCTCCGAAGCCTATTCCCATAATGTATTATTATAGAAGGAAATTTTTGGATGCTTTGATCCTCATTAAAAGTGATTTCCACAAAAAAATTGGTGTTATGATTACACGAATATTGTTGAGAAATTCTTTCCCCATTTTTTGGTACATTGCGATATTTATCCAATCAAGAGTGGTTGACATCAAATTCTGTGTGAATTTGGTTTGAGTATGAAAATTGGGAGTTTTTCACATTGGTTCAGAGGTGCATGTGAAAAATTATTTTTCTCTGAAAAGGTCCCTTGAGCTGATTTGTTCCCTTGTTCTAGGAAAATCACATTTTTTGGAAGTTATGTGAATTTTTTTAACACTGATTAGAAGATTTTATTTTTTAGGATAATTTAGAACATCAAAAGATTCATACACATCATGAATTATATATCATTCTACAAATCAAATTTCTATATGGTTACTTTACTAGGTTCATAATGTTTTTGACAGTTGTCAAATTTAGTGTTTCAATCTACATTTTGATACATTAAAATCACATTGACAGGGGTATCATGTTTTTTAATAGTTCATTTTCCAATAATTCCCAATATGTATCTAGTTTTTATTACAAATAAAATGTTCAATCTGATTTAAATTATTTTAGAAGTGTATTGTAAGAAAAACTAGGTATAGAAACATAAATATTACATCATCTTAGATAAATATTCAATTCATTTCACAGTAATACATTCCCTAGGACCATATTATTTTATATTATTTTTATAATAGAAAAAATATATCATATTTAATTACAATATTCATCATATCAAAATTATTTATTTACATAAGGATCTATTCTATAATCATTACACATAGAAATATGTATCCACACATTGTGAAGAAAAACATAATAAACAGTTATATCAAATTCTCGGTAAGGGTAATCATTGTAAAAATCAATCATTGGTGTGTAAAATGATAATAATGGTATGATATCATATTCATTCCAATTTCCTCAATGTGAAATATAAAAACATTGAAAATCAAAGATCATAATATCTAAAAACAATTCATATCTAGAATCATGAATAATAAAGATGCAAAAGTAGTAATTTTCATTTAAGTTTCATGAAAAATAAAATTTTCATCATTAAAATAGGATATCATAATATTATGAAAATAAATAGTCACAATCATATCCAAACATAATAATGTGATCCTAGCTAGAATGCGACCATACTCATACATCAAAATGTTGAGATCTCTATTCACAATCATGACCACACATATTCCTGTGAGCATAACTAGAGGAAGTCATACTACCAAATCAATATGTGGAAAAAGATATTTCCAATAATTTTAACTATTTTTAGCATTATCTCATGAGTTATCAATATCACATCACCTAATTAATTAGAATAATTTAATAGTCCTAACATTCACCTAATAATATTACACTAAAATTTATGCCCTAAGATTATGAAAAAAATCATCATTTCACCATATATTTACATAAGAAAATAAAATGGATTTCATTAATATTTTATCATATTAATTAAAATACATCACGGTATGTAATAAGGATGGTACCATTGGATCAACATCCCATTAGAGGATATGTAACATTAGTGGTTGTTATCAAATATGAATAAATTATTTTAATAGATCTCTCGAATATTTTGTGATGAAAATACCATTTAAAATTTCTATGAATTTAATTGAAAAATAAAAAAATAAATTTTTTTATGGAAATAATTTTTTGTTGAAAAAAACAAAGAAACAAGTTATTTATTATTCAAATCTTTGACTTGTTATTATGATAGGAAATTTTGTTCATGTCATGTTCTTTAGAAGAAATATTCTTTAACAGATTATGTAGACACTCAAAAGTAACTCACTCATATAACCGAAAAAATATTCCTTTATAATATTTTTATAAAGACTCAAACATGAAAAAAAATAATTGGATAATAGATAAAAAAATTAAACACTTTTAATAAAACAAAGAAATGGAAGAAAAAAATTCTCCATTAAAAATAAAATACTATTTGTTCTTATAAAAAACATTTTACTAAATATTATTTTTTGCTAAAGTGAGTAATATGGATCTATTACATGAAATTTTAAAGAATAACCAAATGTTAATAAAAACTAATGGATTTATCAAATATTTTTTTTGATAATTTCATCAATTTAAATTCAAACATAAACAATCCCATTGAAAATTATATTGAAACATAAATCACATACTCATGTCTCATATTTATTGATATGAATTATAAAATATTGTATAAAAAATATAAATATTTTTCCTATATTCTAAAACCATATTAGGGAACACATTATTATAAATTATTCATTTTATAACTTTTAATTATACATTTACTAACAATTAGGTAATAAATGGATATTCCCGTGAAAACTGGTCTGGTTTCCATTCATGTTTTGGTTTGATGGTTATTTCCCTTGCACCTTTGTTATTAATTAATAATCTTTATAATCGTAATACTGAAATAATTATGATATTTATTCATCATATATAATTTTATAATTGTTCATATAAAGTGGTGATGAAAAATCAATCAAATAACTTAACATTGATGGAATTCCATACGTATACATGAGTGATGACTCAAAATTTTGATGGATGTAATAAATGAAAGGTAAAAAATAATTAAACCATTCTAAATAATTAATATTTCATTTATATCATAAAAAATTATTGAATTTAATTTTATTACCATACATGAAAATATAATATGAATAATGAATAACATTGATTCATGTGGGTGGTAGTTCATATGTATGCATGACCGATGTTATCATTTTACTATGGAATGAAAATTTAATATGGTTTATAATATATTTTAATAACCAAATCATAATTATTGAGTAACTATCATATATAGATATTATATCTATCAAAATAACCATCTATGAATTTTGGTGGTGGAAAATGAATTATATCTCTATATGGAGGCGGTAGTCTACACATATGCGCAAGCATTATTTTCATTTCCCAATTTTTTAATAAAAGTGTAGAAAATATAGGTTATATAATCATACAAAAATTCATTATATTTAGGATACTGAAATTTTTTTTGATGATAAATAAAATATATTCAATGGAGGTATAAGAAAAAATAATATAAATGATGTAAGTTAAGATGAGTAACTCTTCTTCTGTAGATCTCTAATAGATCTATTATTAAGGACCTATGTAATAGAATTTTAATAATAAAAACACATATAATTAATTTGTAGGGAAATTTTGAATAATTTTTTACAGTTTAGTCAAGATATATTTCTTATTCTGGTGTAAATTATGGATATGACAGTTGTCATTTTATAACGAAGGGAGAGGAAACACATTGAATTTTTAAAAAGATTAACATATAATAATGTCACAATCAATAATAATTTTTTAAAATGGGATTAGGAAAAGTGATAGAATGTGATATAACTGAAATATATTCATAAAATAATGTATATAATTGTTGTTATTTCATTTTATCCTTATCTCTTATGTCTAAACATAATTAATATCATTTGACATTTACTATAGTAATGAATTTTTTCTGTAGTAAATATTCATAATGATGAAAACATAAATTGAAATAATTATATAATATTTTTATTATTATTTAAAATATAAAATCCATTTTATCAAATTTTATCTCAAAATGTTTTAGAAATTCATTTCACAAAAATCCAACAAAGTGCGATGAAAAATGTTATATGAAAAATTACTTTTTCTGTCAAAATAATTTTTTTAGTAAGATCATGTATAATGTTGTTAAAAATGAAATAATTGAATTAAATTTAAAAATAAGAAAATAACTTAATTTTTAAACAAATCCAAATCAAAATGACTATTTTATAATAGATAAAAATAAAAATCAAATTTCTTATAAAATTTATGTTTAACAATACACATAAAAATTATTTTAAAAAAATGTTTACCCACTTACCCAAGGATTATTTTGTACTGATGATTTAAAAAATTAATTTCCATTATTCATAACAAATCTAGAAAGGTAACATATTAATTTCAACGTTAGTGAAACAAAATAAATATCAATTTGGATGATAACACATGTTGTAGGTATAAAATGTATTTTCAGAAAATTGTATACATCATTTTTAAAATTAATCGATACATTTGAATTATACAAAACCATTATACATATTTCTTATGGTTATTTCTATTCATAATAAAAATCTACAGTATGGTTTATAAAAAATTACTGTATGAAGGTTCTTTCAGACTCGAGATTTCATGGATTTAAAGTTATCAAATAAAAAAATTTAAAGAGAAATATATCATATAATATTGATTTTATACATTGAAACCCCATTATAAGAAAATAATTCACAATATTATGTCACTTTGAAATAAAAAAAATGATGATACATATACCTTATCACATCCCCTAGTTCCCAGGTAGCTTCTCTAAATTTAAGGTTACATCATAATCCATTAACTAGGTGAGTGGTCTTGCTTCGCAACATTTTCATGTTTAATTAAGAATATCCACTAGTTATTCCTCCTAAGAGAGATCATGATCTACTGGTATTCCCTTCTATTTTATAACAAGTGAAGGATATATTAGGAAATTAATTTTGAGAGATACACGGAACATATCATGATGTTATGAGAGGTTTGGTGGATGCTCCATACATTACGAAACTGTCCTAATAGGATCAAGAATTTCAAAGGGACTGATATATCCATGGCCCAACTTTCTTATATATCCTAATCTCATTATCTTCTTCCAATGAGATATTCAATGAAATACCTAATCTCCTAAATTAAAATATAATTATCATCTACGATTTTCAGTATATATTTTCTATCATATATGGTATATCTATGGACACAATAGATATATTTGTATTACTTCATCCTAACACATTAGCATTCTGAAATTTATTCTATATACTTATTCATTAAGAGCCTTCATAATACTCATGTGAAATATATTATTGTATGAAAATCAACCAACTTAGTTTTCTCACAGCCAATGCGGAAATTTATTGATAATTCACACAATATGTTTTCTAGATTGTGAATACACCTCTCAGAATGACTATCTATCGGAGGATGATATTATATATTAAAACTCAAATATATATCCATATCCTACTGATGGTTTCTATTAAAAATCAAGGCCAAACTCAGATCCTGATATAATATTATAGAATTTGGTACTCTATGAAACCATAACACTTTATTAATGTATATCCTAAAAGTATAATCATGAGATAAATCGTATCTTATTGCAATGAAATGTGTTGAAATTTTAATGTGATTTAATATAACCCAAATATCATTATTCCCTTCAGATGTTTTGGGGAGACTGATGATTAAATATATTGTAATATTTTCCAACTTCCATTGTGTTGTGGGTAGTGGTTTTAATGAACCCATATATTTTGATACATATTTCTTATATTTATTATATACACAGTATTTAAATATATACTTTTCTATTTAAATTTTCATGTCGTACCACCTTAAATACTCTTTTATATTTATTCAAATATACATAAATATATTATAAATAGATAATGATGAAATCATTGCTTTATCTAAATTATAATTATTCCTATTTTGTATTTATAGGACACATACTCTATTCATAAACACTATCATTCTATTGCATTCATGTTTGAACTCATGAAAATTTAACACATTATTTTTTATGTATAACTCCATCAGTTTAGGGTATTTAATATTTATTTGTATATATGGTTGAATTTTCAATAGTAATAGATATGATATGTCCCCATTCCTCATGATTCCATGATACATATTCTAATTATAATTAAAAATTTGATCTCTTTCAGTACTCATCTTGTACAAACTAGCATGGTCATTTATACTAAGAGGCTGAGCCACATAGTTCCCCTTCAAATGAAGGAAATTTATAATGAAGTCATAATATCTGATAATAATATCCAATATTATATGATTAATATTGAAATATTTATATGTAAATATATACAATAATATTTCATTATAATTATATATATCATACAGTTCAACATAATGATAATGCTTCTATTTTATCAGAGAAGATTTGCTACATCCAAATCCAAATCGAGGGTCCAATAATTTGTTTTATAAATTTTCAATAGGAAAACTAAATATTATAACACTACATAATTATTCATAATGATTCATAATATTCACTTATTTTAATCATTACCATAGATTAAAAAAATCATCACTGTTGTTTAATATAAGAATAGGTCCACTTACCAACAATATTTTTAGATCATTGAAATTTTCCTCATATTAATCTATCCAAAGAAACATTACTCCCTTCCAAGACAACATGGTTATTATAATATATATAAATATGGAAAATTAAAACAAATAATTGATAGTATCAATAATATTCATGAATACTAGAAATCTATTTTATTATGATTAATCATTGAAATTTATCAATAATATATGTTTTTGAAGGATCTACCTATATACCCTAACTCGAAATTATATGACACCACAATGAAAATTTATACCTCCGAAATTAATCAATTTTATATTTGGAATATAACATATACTTCTTAAATATATAAATCAAAATCTTAATATTTTATTCATTTCCATCCATTTTCTTTGAATATATTACATTTTTATCTATAAATACTAACATGAACAAATATAGGTAATATCTAAATACCCAATTAGGTAAATCTTTAAAGACATCACGATCATTAGAATGCCCAAATAGAATTACTATAAATTAAAAATTACCATACCTCATGTGGAAGGTTATATTACACATACAATCCTTATTTTCCCTTAATTAATGATATCAATATCATTGATCAACCTTTTAAAATTATTAAGGACTCAACATTGGCTCAAAAAATTATCAATGAGGGGTATATGAAACTTGTTATTTATAGTGATATTTGTATGTTCTCGATAATTAATTAAAATAATTTTTAGAACAAAAATATTCATTAAAAAAGTATATGTGATTCTTATGGTGAAGTAATATTTTTAATGAATACCTTATGTAAATTCTTATGTAGTTTATTATATCATTCTTGAAACATAATCAAGGACATTCTATATAGAGAAATTGAAAATGGGGTACCACTAGGTATGAGTTCTATTGAGAAGATTACACTATTCTTAGGAGGAATAAAAGTATTTTTCAGGAAATAAATCATCGTATTCCGTAAGAATAGTCATATAATTTATTTCGAGTTTCACTTTAACCATTTCGGGTAATTAATACTCAATAATAGGAAATAAGACCCATATAATGGAAGCAAGATCCACTGGATGTTAATGTTAATCCTCACATGGATAGATAATTATTAGGTGATTTAGATTATCAAATTTGACTTGACTTCCTCAGAATTTGATTTTGGCCATATATAAAGATATACAATCCATGAAAAAAATCACATGAAATTCAACATGCGGGAGAATCATAAGAATTAAACAAATAAAACTGTCAAAAAATTCTATCACATAGGAGGTAATGACATTATATGTGGTCATCATTCCACTAGGTGTTTTTATTGATAACAGAACATATAATCATCGAGGTGGTGACACGATTACCTTAAAGAAATCATATATACAAATAGGGGGTGTAACTATAATCCAATAAACCATTTTTTGTTCTATAGTGGGTGGAATGGGTACATTATACCAAATTCTTTTCCTGAACCATTTCAATTGTGATCAAAAAGGTATTTCCTTTTCCCTTTTCTTAGGGTGGCTTTGAGGACCTCAATCCTCTTTAACTCTTAGATTATGGAATTTGTTCCTTTAATTACCAATCCAAATGTATCAGAATAATTGATTTTTATTGGTTAAGTCTAAATTATTGTATGTTTTATTTTCAAAAAATTTCATCCCCTATAAAAAATCAATATATTTATGCATATACTCTCTAGAGTGGAAACATTTCATTGTTCCTTTTATAAATTTTTTTGAGAGATTTCAACAATATTTTTTTCATTTATGTAATTTGAATTTTATTCCACTTTGGGACTTACAATTCCTCTATCCCAAAAGTTATATTTATCTTGTATTGTCAGTAAAACAAGAAAATTAAAATTATTTACAACTATTCATTTATAAATTTAGAGAACATTAAAAAAGTTATTCGTAGATACCATTGTCCTTTGTTATAAATACCTTTCCAAAAACACAGTTTTAAGACTCTAATATATCAACCAGTTTTTCTTATAGTTTTGATTATAAATCCATATATTTTCCATTAAAGCCTTGTAATGTTATTTATAGGTGATTATGGATTCATAATCCTATTTATTTCATGTCTATAAAATATATTTCTATCTAAAATATATGAGTCCAGGGAATATTTTTTGTGAGAAATAAATTTTTAAACTCCACCGAATCAAAAGATATTATTTCATATTCTTTTCTCAGGGTTTGATAGGATTACAATATTGATCAACTTTACATTAAAATAAATAAATCTATAAAGAAACATTATCATGTTTCAACAACTGATGAATAGAAAATATATTTTCTATCATATTTATCCATTACATAAAAATAATTTAATTTTAAGAACAATCGAATGATGATGGATGTTTTCAAGTAATAGAATCAATGGAATGTTACTCTGTCATTATTTCATTTGAAATATCAATGGGATATTTATTACTATTCATATATTAGGAGATTTGAGTGAACATATTCAAATATATTATATATTCACACATATACCATTTGGTTTCTCTTGGGGATAATCAGTAATGTGGTTGTCACATTCATTATTCACATAATTCGTTCTGGTTCAAGCCATTTACTAAAACCAAAAAAATATTATAAGAATCAAGATATAATATTCAAAGTGAATAATCCTATATTTATAAAAATAAAAATTTAGGTTTTCCAAAATTATTAAACATTATCTTGATCCCATGACACAATATGTTTATCCTTGGTTATCAATGGTAATAATTTATTCAGTTACTTCTTTATGGTTCATAAAGAGACTGTAAATTATCCTTTGAAAATTCCCTATGAGTTTTTTCATGTGTGCAGTCTTAGAACAACTCAATTTTAACTATTGAAGATCGATTTAATACCCAATATACTATATTTTGAGTGGTCAGCCCTTGGTGCATCTATTCCATAAACTCTTCAATATTTCATTGTCATGAAATATTGTTTTTACGAAAAAACAATAAAAACTATAAATTACCAAATAATCATGTTAGTACAATAAAAATAGTCGTATCCCTAGTATTTTCACCAAATGATTCATATCCCAATGAAAAAAGATTAACTAAACCCTACTTTGATATGAAATACAAAAATTAGGGAACAACATACATAAGTACTACATCATTTTTTTAATATTCAATAAATTTCATTATAATATTCACTTGAGTATTTTAATGGTTTATTGTATTTAGAGAGTAGATACATAAAAAAATATAGGTTAAATTATCATCATCTTAAACATGTTTCCTTATATATAATATCCATCTAAATTCATCACAGAAAGAACCATCAATAACAATCTATTGAAGGAAAATATAATAAATTGTACGTTTAGATTCAATATAAGGGTAATTATATAAGATATCAATAATGAGATCATATGATGATAATAAGTGTTTGATAAAATATTAATGTTCACATTTTAAATATAAAATACTTATACCAATGAAATCATAGATCATAAATTGAAAAATAAATTCATATCAAATTGTATGATCAATATGGGTATAGAAGATCTAATCATTACTAATGAGTCATAACATCTGAATGTGTTATCATATGCACTAGAAACCATTATGATATGAACTAATATAATGAAAATCATTTTAAAACATGATCTTATGAGCATATAAATAAATCTATCATACTCACACATCAAAATTTGAAAAATCCATTCACAATCCAACCCAAACATATTCTGACGAGATTAGCTTGATGAATCATACTCATGTTGAATCATGTAAGAAAATATATTTTCAATCTTGTTAATACTTATCCTCATAATCTCATCTTAATAAATTTCACATAACCCAAATAATAGGAGGTATTTAAAACACCGAACCATTACACAATTAATATCCTTTCAATTTAATTCTAAAAGGTCTAGAAAACATTCAACATTTCCTTTTCAAATACCCCGTGAAAATAAAATGTGTTTCATCATGATTTCATTATTATAATAAATAACCATACAGATAATAAATAAGGATAATATCATGGGATCATGTCCCTAATGAATTATATGTTACATAAATGGATTTTAGAAAATATAAATAATATATTTAACTGATCTATGGAATATTTTTTTAGGAAAATAACCTATTTATTTTTCAATCACACCTTTAAAATAATAACTATTACAAAATATTATGGGAAAAATTTATTTTAAAAAAACAATGTAAAAAATTAATGAAATATTTAAATCATTTAGTGGTCATGACAGTGGGAAATTCCATTCGTACTGAGTATATTAAAATAATTCTTTTTTGAATATTTCACCAATAATTAAAATATACCACATTTGGAAGATGAAAAAAAATATTCCTTTAAAAAATTATAGAAATTAAAAAATGGGTATAAATTAATTTAAAGAGTTATAGGATAATCGTAAAAAAAATTCTTGAATTTTTTTTGAAAGAAAAAAATGAATGGAATAAAAACATTCCTTACTTAAAAGGTTCAAATATTTTATTTCCTAAAAACATTTACCAGATAATTTTATTTAATAATGATAGTAAATTTGTATAATTATATTAAAATTCCATCAATATCCATATTATAATAAAAATCATATGGATGTATCAATTAGAAATCATATGACTTCATCAATGGAAATTCAACTACAAATAATCGAGATTAAATGTGGATAAAATCATAAATACATTGCTATAATTATAATATTTTTTTATATGTGTTTATAAATCATTAATAAATAATATATATTTATTATAAATATAATAAAAATACCTATTAATGAATAAATTTTTATGTATCATTCATATGTATGTTTTAATTTCCAATTTAAAAAAAATCTCCCTTAAATAGACATTCAGGTGAAAGTTGGTTCATTTTCCATTCATGTTTCAATTTAACAGTTCTAGTCCCCAATCATTGGTTAAGGATTTAACATCTATAGAATATTAATTATAAAATAAGTAACATATGTATTCATCATATATAATTTTATAAAAATTTATATAAAATGGTGGTGAAAATTAACTCACACCATTTCAGGGAGATGGTAGTCTACACGTATACACGAGTGATGTTTTCACTTTTGAATGAATGGAAAAAAGAAATTCAAATAATAATTAAATTTAAAGAATCATAATTATTTAATAGAAATTATTTATATTTTCTATATTTAACCTCAGTTACATATATTTAAAGAGAAAATATAAAACAAATCAAATCCCCTCCTATAAGTCGATGTCCACACGTATGCCTGAGCAGCATTATTATTTCCCAAAAGTTGTAAAGGTAAAAAATTTGTATTATATATTATAATTATAGAATAAAAATAATTTCAAAAATATCCTATATAAATATTAAATCCATCATAATAAACAACTATTAATTATGGTGATGGAAAGAGATTCATATCTTTATGTGGAGGTTGTATTCCACAAGTATTCATAAGAGAGACTTGCATTTCCAGTTTCTTAAAAATAGGCTTGATAATGATATTTCTATAAAAAAATAAAATTTATGTAAATTAAGGATATAAATTTTTATTTTATTATGAATAACATATATTTAACTAGGGAATATGATAAAAAAAATGGAAATAGGTTGGGTAAGATGAATACCTCTTCTATGGTATCCATCCTTTAGATCTATTATTAAGAATCCTTGGAATGATTTTTTAAGAATAAAAAAACAAAAAATTCATGAATAGAGAAGTATAGATGATAATTTTGTAGTTTTTTATTGATATAGGTAGTTTAAATATGACTAAATACTAAATAATATAGGTTCCCTTTTATAAGGGCTGGAGAGGGACCAAATGGTTTTTTTCAATAGATTAAAATTATAATAATGTCATTCTCAAGAATAGTTCTTAAAAATTATTTTAGGATTGAATATAGGATGAAATATAACTAAAATATATTCATATAATATTACTTAAATTTATTTTCATGTCATTATAAACTTTAAATAATTATTTTTACCCCCATCCATCCCTTTTACCCATTAACGTATTAATGAATATTCACTCAGTTACTAATAATAATGATAAAAAATTTAGTTATTTATAATATATAATATTTTTTATGGTGATTAAAAAAATGTAATATATTATACCAAATTCAATCCTTATAACTGGTATAAAATAATTTCATGAAACTCACAAAGCACGATGAAAATTGATTTTCTGAAAAATGTTTTATTGTCTCAAAGTATTTTTATACCAAGATGGAGTATTATTTTGACAATAAATATAAATAAAATTAATACTTAAAATAAGAAACTAATTCAGTTTTTAATCTAATCCATTTCTGTTGTAATATTTTAAAATAATTGAAAATAAAATACATTTTCCTTTAAAATCATTTATATTCATTTTTAACTAAATATATTTAAAAAAACATTCTCAAAAAAATCACCCATATTTAAATAAAAATTGAAAATTTAAAAAATGAAGTTAATTTTGTTAATTTTTCATTCTAAAGAAGATAAAAATTACTTATAATTTCAATGTAAAAAATGTAACAAGGATTATTTTTGAGGAAAACATAATTTTCAAACATAAAATGTCATTATAGAAAATTGAGAAATTAATTTTTATTATTTAATAAATAAAAATACATTATATAGATCCTTTATGAATTTTAATTTTTTCCTATATATTTTTATTCCCACTAATACATAAAAAATAATAACTTGTTTATAATGGTATACTATATTGCGGTTTTTAGGATTTTGGTTTTGAGTATTGTAGGATATCGAAAAAATTACATTAATTTGAAGAGAAACAAATTATAAAATGTTTTGGTGTTACATTACACTCCTCTCATCATTATTTCACACATTATATTATATATCTCAAATACCAACTATTGATGATACTTATTATTTATCACTCCCTATAGTTCCTATGTAGATTCTTTACATTTATAAGTTATTTATAAAACATTGACTAGATGAGTTGACTTATTTTGATGAACCCTAATTCATCAATACAAAATCTAAAATAGTTTTTTATCATAAGAGATATCATATTATAGTGGTATGTCCTTTGTGTTCATTACATTTGAAGGATCAGGTATGTATATCCTCGTGAGAGATGTATGGAACACATTATTAAGATTAGTTCAATTATGTGAAGGAACCGAGAGATAAGAAATCCTCCTAATACAAACAGTACTTTTGAAGGGACTGATATATATATAGGTATCAATTTTCCCTTCCATAAAAATCTCTTAACCTTTTTTGACAGAGATATTAATAGGAATAATATATCACTAATGTAAAATTCAAGATCATTATAATGATTTTCAGCAAAAATTTTCTATTAATATTGATCTACCACATTTTACATATAAATAGATCTAACATTATATGTCATTTCCTCACCTAGAAATGTTAGTAATAAAATTTATTCTCCAAATATACCCCAAAAATTTGAATTACACTCATCCTTATATATATGGATTCACACGGAAACATATATATTCTCATTTGAATTTTATTATGATATGAAAATTCTCCCAAAATGGGGTGTTGATCCCAACCACCATCAAAATCCATAGAGAATGTTATCAACATGTATTCAATAGATACCATAGAATATAATACTCAATAAAACCTTTCCTATTCCATATTAAAAATCCTGGAAAGAAGATCTAGAGAAATATATTCTCATATTGTAATAAAATGTGCCTATATTCTAAGGTGTTCTTTTATAACCCAAATACAATTTGTTCCTTTAGATATCTTGGGTATTTCAATGATTAAACTAATTGCAACATTTTCAAACTTCTATTCAGGTATAGATAATTGTTGTATTGGACCCTTATATTTTAATTTATTATCTATAACATGATGGTATATTAGGAATTGAGACACATACTCCACACTATCACATTTCATATTGTCCCTAAAGAAATATTGTTTTAGTTATATATACATATTTATATATATGGAAGTAATAGATAATGATGAACAATGAGAATAATCCAATAACCCCTTCTACGATTTGGAATTTATGAGACACATGCTCTATTCGTAAGACATATCATTCCATCACAATCATGGTTGATCTCTGATAAAATTTTCCACTTTATTTTAGAGCTCTACATTATCCTTTTTAACCTCTGTAATTATTGCATGAATAGATGATTGAAATTAATTAATTAAAAATATAATTTTTCCCATTTACTAATGTTTTAAAGACCCAAATTTTGAAATTCCAAAAATATTGAATCTATTTCCATCATAGTTATTGAAAATATATCATGGAATTTTTGAATCGGATCTTTAAAAATCTTATTCACTTTCCCAGGATGGGAAATTACTGAGAAATCCTAATATTTGGTCAAATCCAATAATCTTATTCAGTGAATATTTAACTCTATATATGTGAATATATACATATACATTTTTATAATTCTCTATAAAAAACCAATCACCATAATGATAAAGACTCCATATTTTCAATAAAGAAATTCATACTTACAAATCTATACCATGAGATGGGTAATTGTTTTGATAGATATTCAATTGGAATGACGAATAATATATCACTATATAATTTTATATGAGGATACATCCTAGTCTATTCCTTGATTCATTACTATAGATTATAAACCCTTCCCCACACTAGTGTAATGTATGAATAATTAAACTCACCAAACTTTTTTTCAACTCAATGAAATTTTCCTCACATTAAACTAATCAATGAATCATTGCTCCATTCTGAGTCATCTTGGTAATTTGAATAGGTATCCATGATAAATTCATAAAAAGTTGTTGATATCATACATAAAACACAAGAAAACTATAGATCTATGTTTCATCAATTGATCTAGGACATTATAAAATTACATCCATCATTCAAGGGTCTATCAATATATGATAACATGAAATTATATAACACAAAATGAGAAATTTATTCCCAAAATTCAACATTGGTAAAATTGTAAAAGATCTTATCCTTTATACCGTCTTCATCATTATTCATGATGTTATTTTCTCTTTGAATATATATGAATATCACCCAATAATATTACCAAAAACAAATCACGGTATACTCTAAAGTATCTACTAATGAAAACCATGAAGAAAATATGAGCCTTAGTAATTTCAAATATAATTACTATAAATTCCTAATTACAATACCACATAAATAATTTTGAATTTCGATATATCAGACTCCTTCAAAAATAATATTTGATATCCTTATTGTAGATCAATCATGGAAAAATATTAAGCCATAAATATTTGGTCAAACAAATCATTAATATGAGGTAGAGGGAATTTATTATTGATAGTTATCTTATTATGCTATGGATAGTTATGGAAAAGTCACAATGACACATCATTATTCTTTATAAAAATAAAAGCTTCATTCCATGATGATGTTCTAGGACTGATGAATCCCTTATCTTGATTCTCCAAGGGTTTCTTCATCAATTCATTCAATTCAATCCTAGAAATCTTATATGCTATCTTTGAAAAAGTTATAACACTAGGAAAGAGTTTCATTTGAAATTAATAATCATGGTTTAGGGTAAGAATATGAATTTCATTTGGAAATACATCCTTGCATTCCAAAAAATGTAATAACATTGATGTTGAGTTTATCCCCACTCATTTGAGATAAATATCCTTCTTGAATAGTTAATAAGACCCACATAAGGAAAATAACTTCCATTGGAAGTTTTTCAGCATCCATACAATAATAAAAAATCATATTTTGATTTGGAATATAAAATTTTACTTTCCTTACATGCAAACTGATATGGAATCTATATAGAGAGATGAAATACATGAAAAAAAATCACATCATGTTCACCTCAAGGATGAATCACAAGTATTCTACGAATAATATTCCCTCAAACTTATATTGTTGATGAGCTATAGACTAGAGGTGAAATCATCCAACCACTATGGGTTTTTACTTCTCAATAGACATCCAATGAATGAGATGGTGGCATGATACCCTTATAATATTCGTAATATATAAATTATTCGGTATATTCCACATCAACTAAAACATTTCCTATTCTTGATTTGATTGTATGTGTTCCTTTAAACATATCATCCTTTATACCCACATCAGTTTTTCTAATGATGTCCTTTACTTAATAATTTTTCATCGGGGGTTTTTGAGACCCACCATAATTAATAGCTCTTGAATAACGAAATTTATTCAGATAATACCCAACATACATGCACCTATATAATTTAATTTAATTCATTAAATCCTTTATCTCCATTGTCTAATTTGTTAACATTCTCATCACACATTGATAATACCTAATAGGATATGTAGTCATTATAAAATTGCATAATTTTATTAATAATTTAATATATTTTCTAAAGTACTTTTCCACAAATTTTAGGCCTGTAGGTTGTTAGAATTTCATTCTTCTATGGGATTTGTTATTTGAGTTTCCATGAAGATATATTTTTCAAATATTTTCACTAAACGTAGAAGAATAATAGGTGTTTTCACCCTCCATTTCTACCTTTATAGAATATTCATTGGTTTCTAAATATTTTACAATGTCTATATTATCTATATCATTTTCAAGACTTGGTTTTAAGTTTCAATGTATTCGATCAATTTTTCTCAAAGGTCTATTAATAAATACAAAAGGATTCCATTAAATTATTGTATATATTTTGTTGTAGGAACCAATGTATTCAACATCAATCCATTAATCTCTATAAAGTACATTACCATATTTTAATTAATATATAACGAAAATTATTTATAGAGAAATTCACTAATTAACACATATCATTCCATAGAGTATATTTCATCATATTGCAGTTTTTCATGATATGAGTCCTCTATTGATTAGATTTAATAAAAAATAAATTCACTAGTAAGATAAAATTATCATGGATTGAGAAATTAAAGATAGAAAAAATATTATACTTTACATTGATTCCTTCAATATAAAGAAATTGATCAGAATAAAGATAGAAAGACGGTGTATTTTTCATATAAAAGAATCAATGACATATTTCTCCCACATTGTGTATTCAAAATAATAACATGATTGACACTATCATTTATATGATTATAATTGAGTGTTCATAGTCACAAGATATTCCATCCCATCT
The DNA here is from genome assembly GCA_963277665.1 of Viscum album. NCBI lineage: Eukaryota > Viridiplantae > Streptophyta > Magnoliopsida > Santalales > Viscaceae > Viscum > Viscum album. The sequence continues at coordinate 68,268,792 of OY728156.1, read as the reverse complement.
CCCAATCCATTGGTTGCCCTTATGGATAGTCATTGAATTGGACATCATAGTCATTGTTCACATGATTCCTTCTAGTTCAATCCATTTAAGAAACCCAAAAATAAATTCTAAGACACAATTAAATAACCATAGTGAACAATCATTAATTCATGAGATTAATCATTGGACATGTCCTAGATTATTATATATTTTTATTAACTTATACCACATATGGTTTAACCAAGCTAATTCAAGGCAATAATCTTTTAAAAACCTTCTTAATTTTCCATTAACAGAATCTATATTACCTGAACCATTTACCTTGTGATTATCTATATAGGTGTAAAAACGTTTTCCCACTCATCTTAAACCAATGATGATCGAGTTAATTTCTATTCATTTTCATTCATAGTTTTTATCCCAAGGTGATTCTGTTACATAACTACATCCAATTTCCAGTGTTATAAGCTTTAGGATTTTATCCTATTCATATACTTATCCATAGGGTTTTTACCAATGATTCTAATGATAAACACAAAACATTAACTAATCACTAGTATGATACCAACTTAAGCTATCCAGGAACAACATACATATGTGATACAACATTTTTATTAATATTCAATATATTTCAAAATAACTTATTCCCAGTGTTGATAATGTTTTTCTAGAATTAGGGAATAGATATATAAATATTTTATTTAAGTATAACATTTGTAGCACCACAAGATTTGTAAAAGTAAAAGTATATTATATTCCTTATGTGACACGTAATATCAATACTAAAAGAAACTTGAAATAGTATTATTTAAATACGACCAATTATAATCTGGTCAATAAATTTTAATTTATTAATAGGATTAATTTTTTATGAAATAAATATAATGTTAAAATTAAAAAAAATTGTATTGGATAATTCTTAGAAAAAAATAACTAAATTTGAAATAAAGACATTTTATTCATAAAAATACTATTTAATAAAAAGTAATTTTATTTTAATTTATTGAGAAATTATTAATAAAAATTTTACTAAAATTTAGTAAATGTATTATATAAAATGTGATTCATTTTTAAAATCAGCATAACAAAATTAAAATAGTGTGTGTTTTTTTTAATTTGTCTGAAATGAGGATTTTATAATGAATAATAAAAAATTATTAATTTTAAAAATAATCTAATTTATATTCATTAAATAATTTAATTCAAATTTCTTAATATATTTTTGATATTTTTATTATCAATAGTAAAAACATGAAAAATATAATTACCGCAGTTCAGGTTAAAATAGGGATTTACACGTTACATGTGAATCCATTAAATATAATTTTTTATTCTCATACGTTATTTATTTGAAAAATTGAATTAAATATTTAAATCATCTGGTTTCAATTTATATAAAATGGTTGATTTTATTTTTAGGCTTTATAGATAAATTATCAAAGTAAAAAACTAGTTACCATGGTGAAAACTAAAACAGAAATCACAAGTAACTATAATGGTAAAGGGAATAAAATATTTAATACATGATTATTTTTAATGGTGGTGGTGTGGGTTTACATTATATTACCTAAAATAAATAATCTCACTATTTTGGAGGCACATCGATTGAGAGTGATTTCCCATTATTGAATTGATTTTGGTGTTTATAATAATGTCACTATATACTTATTAACAGGACCATCCTGTCATAAATTCATCCAATTTAAAAAAACCCTTTTGATTCGGTATATATTGACATGATTACCTTTTTTAATTACCTTTAAATTTTTCATACAACTTTTTTATTATAAAACTTCCTACGTAAGGTTTTTGGTACCAGCTTAAAGAGGTCGTCTTTATAATAGATTTCATTCGTTATTGTTTTTTTATTATTATTTATTATTCAACATCCTTAACATCTTATTTAAATGTTAATGATATAATAACATCAATATATACTATAAAATAACATGTTATTATATTAATTTAATAAATTACATCTATATCCTTTTCCATTAAATGGGAAATGAATCCATCATTAGTTTGTACACCTTACTACCACCTCAGAAACCAATGTAATATATTTTTTCATAATTTTCTCTCATTTTCATTTATTATCATTAATTTAATATATATATATATTATATTAATTTTTTATTTATCAATATTTAAATGTAATATATCATATATTATCTTACATCTCCAATCACTAAAAAATGGTAACATCATTCATGCATACGTGTGACATCCATCTCCATAAAGCGATGTCATGTTTTTCAGGATCTCATAAAATGGATGATATATAAAAGATCATTCAAATAAATAAAATGGTATTTAGGATATAATATTTATTTTTAAAAAATAAATTAACACTTATATTTTTTCAATCATGATCTTTGAAAAAAAGAAAATGTTTCATATGCGCTCATATGATGTACCATTTCCATGATTTTTACCTAGCTCATTTTTTATAACCATAATTCATGGTTGGTTTAAAAGTATAATTGATTTAAGAAAACTATAATTATTTCTTGATTTTTATATTTTATGTGATGTAATAATGACTTATTTTACAATACACATCCTATGAATGTCATTTTGGACATGTTAAACAAATATCATCAAAACAACTTACATGAACATAATAGATTTATGAAATAAATATAACACAATACAAAATTAAATAAATGGAATAATAAAGCTTTAAATATTTCTTTTTCATATTATAATCATGTTATTATAGAAGATAAATTATGTATGTGATGAGTCGAACTCAGGGTATGTGATATTATATGAATTTCAATTTATTGAGTTATATTTTAATATTATGTTCCTAATTTAATTTCTATATCTCATATACTACCCATTTAAAATATTATATCATTAATCCTCATATTTCAATGTATTCTGGGATAAAATTCATTTTACTTCATCTAATGATATTTTATTTCAACGTTACCCAAGCGGTAAAGTCATTATGTTACAATCTCTTTTCTTTTTGAGATTGGTTATGTACATGTTCCTTTATGAGGAAGTATAAATTTTTATTATTAAATCAAATATCTTTTATATTAATCTGATAAAAAAATTGGTTTAAATTTATGGGTTTAATATTCCTCCCTTATTGAATATCAATTATGTTGTTTATTTGTAATAACGATCATGTATCTTTGTTTAGATAGGGAAAATTTCACTTCCATGTCAATATTTTCCTTAAATTATTTAAATAAATTATTTAATATTAACCCATGTTTTATTAAATACATTTTTACAAATTTTTGAATATTTATAAAATAATTTCAAAATTAATATTGCGGTTGTTTTCCAAACAACTTACATTTGACCTTTTTTACAAAAGTTTGAAAGGAATGTTTTTGTTAACATAAAAAAAGTATATAGGTTCACATTGTCATGGATTTTCAATGATTTAAAGTATAATATAATTTTTTTATTGATTACTTTCGACGAAAATTTTTTATATTGTTTTATATTTATATTTTAAAGATGAAAAGTCAAATTTAAAAAGGTATTTTACACAAAAAATATTCCATGTAATATTTTAAAGATGTTTTCATATAATAACATAAAATTTGATTTGATATATTTCTCTTAAAATATAAATATATTTCTATTACATATATACCTAGATCATTCTCAATTACATTGAAAGGGTAATACATGACTTATGTTAATTTATAAAATGAATTATTTATGATATCAACTTTGATTATGAAATGGGGTAATATTATGCTACTCATTATTTACATAGTTAATTATAATGTTTATAATTTTTTGTTAATATCCTTTATTGGAATAAATATACATGTACCTAAATTATCAATTCATCTGGATAGTTCTCCAATGTAGTGGGTACTGTTTTTGGTATCATGAGATGTTTCTTATGATACAAAGGAGTAAACGCCATCCATTATGGTAAATTTTCCACCACGTGATGTTTTCTGGAATGTTATCCTTGACATATGATTATGTAATTTTTTATGATACTACCACATTATAATATTTCATTTATCTTATGACACAATTTTCTTTATGTTATTATTCCACATGATTACATATGTTCCTTATCTTTTATGATATCATGGTATAACTTCTTCTGTCATATTTTTTTTCATTATCATGTTTATTCCTTAGATAGTATTTTTTATGCACCACTTTCTATTATGTATTTATCAAGTTATAATATATTGTTTTAGGAGGTCAAATTAATTTAATATCTCACTATGGAGACTAAAATTAGAGATTTTATGTTTTTTTATATTTTGATATTTGTATACCTATTATTCTAAATACACCAAGACTCACGATATTTTAGTTCTAATTTATGGAAACTTAAGTTAGTAATCATATAATAGTATGTGTAAATGTCTTGGGTCAATTTAGTTTTCATCATAGTAATAATTGGTTATTTTTATGTTTAGTATTAGTGAAATTTTGTAAAAAACGAATTGATAAATTTATGTACAGGATAACATCATAATGATTTGGTATGGAATAGATTATACAGTTATCCTATTAATAAATATCTGTCTCCATACTAAAAGTATATTTGTATTTTTCATGGATTCATATATGGGTAATAAACTATAAAAGTGTTCTTTTAGTGTATCTCAACCAATTTTTAAATTCTAGGTGAGTTTTCCGTTACTACACAACAAATTTGACACTCATAATTTATATGCATGGGTTAATTAAAATATTCATTATGAGGTGTCATAAATGATTTGACTAGATGATAATATTATATGAACTTAGATAAAATAATGGTTTCATATATTAAAAGTAATGTTTCAGGATTTATATATCCAATACATTATTTTAAATTATTTTGATTATTTTTTCTCACACAATGATCTTTGGTTTTAGTTAATGGTTGGAACCAAGGGGAATGATGTTAATGCTAAATGTGTTGGAAACTGTGTTCATTATGAAAAAAATTGGTTTATTAATAACGTGAAAGATATTGTGATTATTTTTAGTCAGTTGTCAGTATATATGATTAAAAACTTGTACTACAAAAAACAATTGTACTTGCCAAAGAAGAAAAGGATATTTTCCAATATGTTCTCGGGTGGAGGAGATAATAGATAAAGAAGGGTCAAAACTTTTAATTAAATAAATGTGGGCATATAAAACTAGGATAATTCACCAAAGGAAAAACAAAATTTATTATGTTTGTAAAATAAGGGAATAGAGAAATGACTTGAAAATGAAATATAGAGAATTTAATTGATATAGAAAGTTTTCATCTTATAGATCCATTTATAGTTCCTTTTCATAAATTTAGCAAACATTGAAATTATCCTTGTCGATGAACAATTAAAAATGATATATCCTATAATAATGACTGACCTAGGTTATAATAAAAATTAAGGGGAATGGATTGATGTATTTATGTATTGGGAATCAAGAATTGTGTATTTTTATAAATATTTTTTTGTTATAAGAATCATGAAACATCAAAGGACTGTGTTCATTTTTGAATAATATATTTATTTACATGGATATAGATGATTCAATATTTTTTTTATAAAAGATTATCTTTGATTATGAGGACATATAATTTTTGGTATAAGAATTTTAGATTCACTGATTATATTAAAAGACAAATTATAATTTTTTCTTAGGAAAACATGTGATCAATGAATTAAAAAAAATTCATTTTAACCATAGATTGAAATGGTTTATATAATTTTAAGGATTTTTATTTATAAAATTATCTAATATGAACATTGGGTTGTGTTTTTTAGATTTAGTTATCAACGATGTATTTTATCATATGAATGTTTATTTATTTTAGGATTTATCTAACCTTGTGAAAACCATTTTGGTTTTTGTTAATGTATAATGATTAGAAAAATACCGTTTTATATTATTATGTATTATTTTAAAATTTACATGTTTAATTTGGTTCGTCATGAATAATTAAAATTTTCTTAAATACTCATTTTTTAGTGAAAAATGCGAATTTTTTTTTATAGAAATTGATTAGAGGATGAAATTAAACATGTCATGTATATTTTCTTATGTTTATAGTATATGTGGTAAGGAATAAATAAAATATATGAAAGGATATTAAAATTAATATTCTATCATATTAACTTCATTTATGAGGAATCAATGTAATTTTTACAACTAATTTTGCCTTGGTTTGATGGTCATTATCTTTCTCATGCTCATTCCCTTTCTTATTATCAATGTTCATTTTCAAACACCATGATTATTTAGGAATGAATAATTTCTCATATATATATATTTTAGATTCCTACTAATTTTTTCCTACATGGAAACATTGTTTTGTGTTTTGTTAAATGACCTTCGTACTCTCATTTTCCATATTTTCAAGATGATGTTTATTAACCAACATTATTATGTTGGATTTCAAAAAATTATTTTCATATTTTAATCCATTGATTGATGAGTTCCAGTAAAAAATTTATGGTTTAAATTTATTATTTTTTTGGGATAATGTAACTCCTCTATAATTTTATAAATATAACTATACTTAATTACAGATATGACACACAACATTGAGCCTAAATGAACCCTAAAATGTCATTATGAATATATAATCTTAATAACCTTTCCATTAAAATGAATGATATTAGTAGGAATAATATATTTATGAAATATATATTGTGATCCTATTAAATATATTAATATTTATAAATCCTTAAGAAATCAGAATAATGTTTCTTATAAAGTCATTTTATTATTTAAAAAATAAGTTTTCATGAAAAATGATTTTTATTTCTTTATTTTCATTTTTTATAATTAATTTATATAATACATAAAAAATATATTTAATAATATTAAATTATTTTTTAAAATATTCAGAAAAAATTAATATAATGTGAATCATTTGTATTTTTTTTAAATAAACGTTTTTTTTTCAGTGAATAGTGAAAATTACAAATATATGGAATTCTATCATTTGTTTTCATTAATTCTAGTAATTTAAATTTTCTATTCAAATTTTGATTTGGTATTAGTGTAAAATATGATAAACTTATTTTATAATTATTTATATAACATCATTCCAATAAGATATTTTCAATATTTTTGTTTATGATTATTTTTATGCGTTAAATTACGATTTTGTAGAAACTGTTTTTAGTAAATAAAGTTTATTCATTATAAATAATTAGAATAATAGCTATAAATTATTTAAATCAAAGTAATATATTATATATATATATATATATGAATTTATATTCATATAATCATTGTCTTTAGCCATAGAGTTTATATAAGATAATTAATTAATTTAATAATGAATGTTCTCAAAAATATATTCTTGTCACATTTTGGAGGATTAATAATAAATTAAACTCATCAAAAATGTGAATTTAATATTTTAAAAGTGATTATGAATTTTTATTCATGATAATTACTATTCGTTAATAATTTAATCTTAATATTTAGTCATAATGAATTGTAAAAATTGTAAAAAATTAGTTACCATCGTTAAGGTTATAATATGGTTCTTCGCATTACACGTGTTATTGTAAAAATTAATTTTACGCACAAATATGAATTTAATATGAATGAATTGAAATAATATATTTAATAATTGGATCTATAATATCAAATAAATATTGTTTTTTTCCTCTTAAAGGAAAAATAAAATGGGTAATAACTATTTTCAGCATTGAAAACAAAAACATAAAAATTGAGTAACTATAAAGGTAAAGATAATAACATGTATTAAAATGTTCATTTATAAAGGTGGAGGTTTGTATTAGATTTATATCTACTCTAATAAATCATTTTATAAATATTATAAAATCATTTCTTGTAATTTATGTCCCATTATTTTGATAGATTTCAATATTAAAATGAATCATAGTCTATTTAAATTATAATGGGAACCACCTACACTGCATTATTGATTATTAAAAATCATTTTTGATCAAAAAATATATTCCTAATTTTCTTCCTTATTCACTTGATCACATCCTAGAGGCTGTGGATTGATTATAAACCCTAGTTAGATGTCTTTTGGTAGAAACCGAAGAGGAAGTCAAAATAATATTTATATTTCTTGACGGAGAATTTTGTTTTTTATCCATTTCAATAAAATATTAGTAAACCATGATTAAATAATATCATAAGTATATCCCATATACTAATATGCGTTTTTATAATTTTATAACCTATGTTTATCTAATATTCTAACAAATAGAAAACTAAACCATCGTTTGTTTGTACGGTGGACTACCTCCTTGCTAACTGAGGTAACTTTATTCCATCATTTCAACCCCTATCTATTTATGATAATATATTAAATTTAAATATATGATATTCATGAAATATTTATCATTATGTAAATTTAATGTATCAGATATTTTCATAGATTTCCATTCAATGGAAAATAATTACATTATTATTACATACATGTGGATTACCACCTCCATGAAGCGATGTGAATATTTTTTCATCACCGCATCACATTGATGGTATATATAATTGCGTGTCAATTAATAATATTATATTTTATTACATAATTACCATTTTATAATGATAAAATAATAATTTCTTTCTTTTGAACATGATCATTTAAATATTAAAAAGTTACTTATGCATACTTATGGCCTACCTTCTCCTTAACAGTAACATAGTTAATTTTTCATAACTATAATCCATGGATGGATTTAAAAATATTATTTAATTTAAAAATTATAATTATTTCTTGATTATTATTTTTTATATGATGGAACAATGACCTCTTTAATAATAGCCAACCCACTGTATTCAATTTGAAATATGAATCAAATAACATCAAAACGTTTGACATGAACATGATTGATCAAGGAAATAAATATAACAAGGAATTAAATGAAATAAAAATAATATTTAAATTTAAAATGTTTTTTAATGATGTAAATAATTAACATAATGTATTATTAATGAAGATACATTAAGTATATGATGATTCGAACACGAGGTAAGATATTTCATATCAATTTCAATTAATTGAGACATATTTTAATATTATGAAGCTAATTTCAGTAAAATTTTGAATATTATACCCCTTTTTAAATATTATATCATGAATCTATATGAGAAATTTATTTTAAAATACAATTTACTTTAATTCATCAAATTGTATTTGATTTGGAAGTTACCAAGGAGGGAAAGTAATTATTTTACAATCTATTATATTTTAGATATTATTTATGTTCTTGGTTGCATTTGGGAAAATCCTATTAATCTCTTTAATTGAAAAACATATTTATTATAATCCCTTTTTTTTATTTTTTTATATTTTTGATTTCCATATTTACTCCCACAATGAATATCCAGAATGTTTTGTGTAAGTGATACTGATCTTGTATCTTCTTCTAGTTCCAGAATATTACTCTTCCATGTCTATATTTACCTTAAAATATTTTGAATAATGATTTTATATTATATAAATATATCTATTATAAATTTTTATCCATGGTTTAATTAGAAAAAAAATATTTGAATGGAATCTTTCCATCATTTTCTATACAATGTTCTTATTGACCCATTTTACAAATGTGTGGATAGAATGTATAATATTATCGTATATGACATAAATGGAATTTACCACTATCATGAACACTTATTGATTTAAATATTAATTTAAAATTTTAAATGTTATTTTCAATTAATATTATTTCAATAATAATTTTCTAATTTTTATATTTTTAAAAAGTAATTTTTAAGTTAAAACGATATTTTCATCATGAAATATTCCATATAATGTTTTAAAAATGTTTACATTAATGATGACAACCATTTATGTTACAATTTGATGCAAAATTATGCATATTTTTATCTTAAAAATATACATATCTCATTATCCCTTCCTTTCATGGATAATATAGGTGTTAATTTCATTTTTTAAATTTATTCTTTATGAAACATCCTTTTATTATGTCACATTTTTTAAAAAGTAGGTTGTGCCTTGGTCAAATAACGAAGAAAATTTTATTTAAAATATAAATAAAAAGAGTTAAAAGAGACGAAAATTTTATTTCAGGTTCACCCAAATAGTTATCTAATGAATTGGATAATGTTTTGGGTCTTTTGAGGCATTATGTATAGGATTATGGAGTAAAGCCAATCTATTATGGGACTTTTTCCACCATGTAATGTTGTCTTTCAAGTTAGACTAGAGTTATGATCATGTCATGTTTAATGATGTTTCAATTATCCTATGTTTCTATGATCTTATGGTACCAATTTACTTATGTTATCCTTCTAGGTAATTTCTTGTGATCCTTAACTTTTATGATATTTTTTCATACCTTTGACTCACAAATTTTTTTCCATATCATGATAATGAACATACTAGGTTTTTAGCTCACTACTTACTATTATGTATTCCCCACATTATCCTATAATGTTATAAGATCCCATATACATTTATTATATCACCAAAGATAATAAACATAATCATCTTTTGTTTTTGTTTTGTTTGATGTTCTATGTACCTAGTTTTCCAAAGACACTCGAGATCACGATCCTTGGATTGTAATTAACAAATATTTTTGTTAAAAATAATGTAATAATATGTGTCAACTTCTTGGGTCACTTTAATAATCCTCATTGAAACACATTTCTTTAAAAAAGGTACCCTTAAATACTCATCAAATATTGAAACTTCCATCAAAACCTAGTCATGGAAAATATAAGAAAGGGTGAGCTCAAAGTTTTAGCAAGGGAAATCATATGAGATAAGAATAATAAAATAATAATATAACCAAAATGATATGATAATATATTCATGTTCATATACTAAATGTAAAATATTTTACCCCATTAAATATTAGTTCATAAACTCCAAAATATATTCATATATAGAAGAATGATTTGTAAGGGTTTCATAATATTAATCATTATTTATGAGTCATAACGAACACATGTGTCATCACATGTATATAAAATAATTATAATTTGAGCTCAAAAAATCACAATCACATATAAACATGATAATATTAGAATAGTTATTATGTGATCATAATTGAGCATCAAAATTTAAATTATGCTATTCAGAATATTCCACACACATTTTACTACAAGCATAACTAAAAGTAATCATACTCCCATATCAATATTTTAACAAATTAGTCCAAAATAATTTCAATGAATGTAATCATAATATAATGAGATATCCATATAACATTACTTAATCCATTAGCATGTTTTAATAAACCATACCATCATATAATTGAAATCCATTCAAATGTATGCAAAAATATTATGAAAACATTCATCAATAAATCATATCTCAACATTGGAAAGAAAACAGGTTTTATATAGGTTTCATCATCATAATCAATAAACATCCAAAGAAAAAATAACGATGATATCATTGGATAATTTCCCTAGTGAAGAAAAAATAAAAAATAAAAAATGTTATTATAGAAAAACACTAACTAAAAAAATACTTTATCATATTCCATGATGAGATTACCGAATTAATTTTATAATAAAATATTTAAAATCAAAAAATTTCAATAATATTATGTAAATTATTTTCTTGTAAATGATCTATAAAATCTTTTAAATTTGGTTTCAATTATTTGAGTGGTTGGGATGGTAAAATATTTTTTTTATGTCGAGTATGATAAAATAAATATTTATTTTATATTCTTAGTAAAAAGTCCAAAGTACCTTATAGAGAAAATGAAAAAAAGATTACATAGAATGATCTTTTTAGAAGTAAAAAATGGGTAAAATGGATATAATTATTTCTATTAGTATCATAAAAAAATCTTAAATTTTTTTAGTGAAAACAAGAACATTTAAGAAAAATATTTCCGACCAAAGAGGAAATACAATTTTTTATGTAAATAATTTTGCTACTCATTTTTAGTTCCAGATAGTGTAAAATTTTATTATCACATGAAAACTCATTGAATAACAAGAGGATAAGAAATGAAGGTTATTTATTATATATGAATTGTATAGTTTCCTTAAAAGAAATTCTGGAATAAACTATCCCATATAAAATGTGATTTAAAAAAACCCCTTAACTCAATTCTTGTCATTATTTATATATATTTAAAAAATACAATATAAAAAATATAGGGTGGTTATAAATATATTAATAAAAAAAATTCAGGAATAAATTATTATGTATCATTTATTGGTAAATTTAAATAGTATTTTTATTAAAAAATCATCCATAGAACTGAAGTTTGGGTGGAAATCTATATTTATTCCATTAATTTTTTAGTTTGATAGTTTTGGTCCGTGCACAATTTTCATGGTTTCATAATCACATGATTATTAATATTTTTATAATGATAATTTTCATTCACTATTTACTATTATATAGTTGTTCAAAATTGTTTATAAAATTGAATTATATAATTTTTTGGATACATTAGTATGTAGGTATGAAAGAGTTCTGTTTCGTAATTTTGATAGATAAAAAGAAAGAAAGGATAATTATAATTAACCTTTAAAAAATAATAATTATTTCATACATTTAAGATTTATTTATTAAAACAATACTTATTACCATTTAGGTAAATATAAAATTAATATTTTATTCACATCACTTGATGGTAGTGATTTTCCACACAAACACTTGAGAGACATTATCATTTTCTAACGGATCAAATTGTAATAATAATGATAATATATTATAATAATAGATAAATTATTTTTTATAAATATAATATATAAATATTAAATCCTTCATAATAAACATGGATGAATTATTATTATGTAATATGATTCATATCTCTACGTGGAGGTGATAGTCGACACAAATGTACAAGAGATAATTCTACTTTGAATTTGTTTGAAAATATGGAAGATAATGGTTGTTCTATAATAATAAATAAATTATATTATATTTAAAATATTGAAGTTATTATTTTATGATGAATAGAAAATATTTAATGGAATGAGATGAAAAATAAAATTTAAAGATGTCTGGTAAGATGGTTAAATATTTTTTAGTAGATATCCTTTAGAAAACCCATGGACTATTTTCTTTAGTTTAGACTGTTATAAGTTATATTGTATCATATTTAAAATACTATTAAAAATAAATAAATTTTGATAATATATTATTTTTAACATTACAATTAAGATTAGAATATTAATGGCTATGATAATGTCGAATTGACACCAACAAAATAAGCAATGATGTCAACAAATAGAACCATACCCTATGACGTGCATTTTTGAGATCATAAAAGGGAGATATCATCACTGTGATTTTCAAATTACAATGATCATGATGATATTCAGGCACAAAATCATGATAAAATAATTTATTAATGAGGTTCATCCTCATTAAGATCATGACTGAAACTATGTTCTTCGAACCACCCCATTAAAACCCCATAATTACACACCATAACCTTAAGCCATTCACTCATGTAATTATGGGATATGTATCTCAACCATAATGGAATTAAGTTTTCTATACTATTTTTTCTAAATTAATTATTATAATTATTCATTTTGCAAATTAAATTTTAATTATTAAAATAATGAGTTTGATAAAAATTATATTTTTCTATGATGATACAGAACATTTATTTTTAGAAAACATATAGATTCAATCAACACACTATTTTTGTTGAAATTAGGATTAAAAAATTGATATTTTTTTTTAAAATATTATTATTAAATTATCTTTATAAAATAAATATTTTAATTGAATTTTATGATGTAAAATGTAATCTTTTTAAGGGTTAGGAAGATATTATTATAAAAAAATAATATTTTTTAATAAATGTTTATTATTTATTTAACATCTTATCTTATCAATTTTCATGAATTATTTTGTTAAAATAAATATTATTTTTTATATAATCACTTCAATTTTGACCATTAGATAATGTTTTATAAATTTTTGAGACAACGGATTTTTTTTAGGAAAAAATAAGATCTCATATAAATACATAGTATGCATCATGATATCATAAATTCTTATAAGTGAGGTAAAAAATGATTTAGATATTATCAAACAACTAAATTATGTTTATCCTTTATAATTATGTGTTTTCAATGTTATTTGATTAATTTTACAAAACATTATCGAATCCTCAATAAAATTTATTATATTTTAAGGCTATAAAATTTACTTGTTATAAACATGACTCACATCGGCATCACCAAACCTATTATATAAATGAGTTTGGATTTTATATTTATAAAATAATTAAAAAAAGTTATCTTAGAAAAAATATGTGGGCAAAACCCATTTTATGGTTTTTGGATTTGATAACTTTTTGTAGAGTCCAAAACAAAAGGATGTAAATTATTAAACCAATCTCCATTAATTTCCTACATAAACCAAACCAAAACTCATTAATGATAAAATAAATTCCTTGGATCAGGAATATAATATTACATTCCCTCTATATATCCCTCCCCTGGATCTTCTATTCTATTAAAAAGAACCTCCACAACATTTAGAAACACCATCTTAATGTATGGGATCATCTCCTTCCCCTATTTATTGATAAAAATTCTTTACATTATGCCTTTATATGTACAATTTTTTACGAAAGGATATATTCATAAAAATCCCAAAAACAATCCTTATGATTTCCTTGTAATTTCATACAGCTTTCACTCACATTAATCCCTTACATTAATCATTATGTAACCTTGTTATGATTCCAAAATTATCTTGTGCATTTTTTATACCAATTTTTTGTGAATACCCATCCCCATTGTAAATTAATAGTATTCACCTTGATTTTCACATTCCTCATTTATTGGGGATATCTAGGTTTGTAATAAAAAATAATTAATTATAGTACAAAATGTAAATTAATATGATCTATTGATGAATTATTTATGTGGAACACATCTTCATATACATCATAAGAATGTAGAAGGTAAGCCCTATATTATATATTCTTTTATTGCATTCTGTACTTTTTTTGTCTTATGATACATTATGTTTTGGATTTGTGAGTAAAAATAATCTATAATTAGACTTTTTCCACGATATTATGTTTTATTTAATGTTATCCTTTACTTATTCATATTCCATGTATTCTTTTGTTGACGAATTCCCATGTTTCCTTAATATTATCATGTTATATCATGCCTTCTTTTTCAATATTATGATTCTCACTTCTTTTATATTTTCTTGATATGATTCATATCTCACATAAACTATGTTAAATTATTCTATGATGTGTTCATTTCCAAACTAGGATTTATATCTCATCACTTTCTTATGTATATCCTAAGGTTATCCCATGCAGTTTTAGGAGAACAGAGAAATATGTGGGTATGTTTTAATGTTTTTATTAACGATATTATACCTAGGTTTAATGTTAACGTGTTATGTACCTATTTTCCCAGATACACTATGTGTCGTGATATTTATTGTTTTTATTATGTGTACCATTTTGTAATAAATCATGAAATAATGTGTTTTAATTAAATTTTTTGTCCTGCAAAAATGAAATAAATATAAATTTTGATGTGATTATATTTTTAAGAAAAAAATTTCATTTGTAAATATTCATTAGTTATTTCTTATTCATTAATCATTAAATTTTCATTATTTAAAACATTTATATATTTTATTTTAAAATCGATGTTGTTCCTATTTATAGAACTAATTAACCAGATAGGTTATAATTGTGTACTATATTTCAATTTATTTAGCGTTAGGATTATCATTATTTCATAATAAAAAAAATAAATTTAATTAAATATAAATATATTATATAATTATTGGGTTTAATAATGTTTTGTGAATAATAAAGAAAAGTACACTACAATCGATTAAATCGTAATTTTTTTGAAGGGTCCATTTCCCTGATACCATTTTTGAAAATGATATAAGAAAATCATATTAGACTCGTAGGATTAATTTATACTATTAGAAATATCATACTATGAAGTGTGATGTTACCCCATGACCCTTTTGTGGGGTAAATATAGTTAAAGGACAAACTTACATGCCATGCCATAAAGGATTAAGATGCTCAATGTTTTAAATAATTAAGTGGATTTCAATGAAATCGAGGAATTGAAATACTCAATTATGTTATGTGGTTTTTGGATATGATCTTATATTTTATCATATTGTTTAAATTGATTTATAGGTAGGTGGGAGTTAATTATTAGTTTACTATTGACATTTAAATTCAATTTTCTATAGATTTTGGTTTTTTTGATTTAAATGGAACGAGTTATCACAAATTTTATAAAAATAGAGGTAAGAATGAATTCATGATGATGTAGAACACAAATAATCATCATTTAACTCCATCATTTGTAAGTTATTGAAAAGTGATGCGAAACCAAAATAAAATACCTTGAAGATTGGTATATTTTGGTATAATTGATGTGAATACCATTAAATATCAAATAGAGAATCATAGTGTATCATGGATAACACCCTTCATTTTTTTATTTCTTTTAATTGATTGATATTTTTGTGAATTTGACTTGTGTGTTGATTATATGTTTTTAGCCTATAGAAACTTGTTATTGGAAGAGAGGAAGATGACATGAATGTTTGTTGATTAGTAAGATCTAGAAAATATTTTAATAATATACTAGTGATGTGTAGGTAAATTATCACATCATCAACATTTTCTCATTCAATGTAACATTTTATTGGGAAATAGTGTAATTTTTTCCCATGAAATTTTTTATTTTTAACTATTTTATTTTTATAATAATAATTCTCTATTTTTTTACGAATGTGGTGAAAAGATACATTTATCCTAATGATAAGAATTCATTTCAATGAATCCTAATTAACCCATGTATTAGTATGTAATATGGGACCACAAGGTACAATAAGTGGTGTTATATCCACATGTTATTCTTTTAATCATTCGAGATATTATTTCTGACATTGATAACATTTTGAATGTAAAGGGATGTTTTTTATTTTATAGTTCCAATGATCTTGTATGAAATAATATAATTATATTTTTCCAATGATCTCTTAGAAATGATGTTTTTTTGAATTAATATGTCTATTTTAGTTTTGTTATTCTACTAGAAAACCAATGACTATGCTTAATAATATGTTGACAAATGACGATTGTAAGGCTCAGAATGATCTTTTAAGAGAATAATATAGTCATATATATATATCGATTTAAATACATGGAAACGAGATTTGACAAATACTTAATACCTTTTATGATGGTGATAAAATAATAAAATAAGTGAAACTATATTTATTTAAAATAGGTTTCTTGACGAGAATAAGAGTTTTAGAAAAAACAATTATAGTCTCTTTAATGATCTTAGTGAATTTTTTATTGAAATATGAGAACTCTGAAATTATTTCATGGATTATAAAATTTTGAATAAATTCAATATAAGTTCAGCCCCAATGTACGACCTGAATCATTTATCAATTGAATAAATTACCCTTCTAGTTTTATTGCTTAACTTCCTACATAGTAAGATGGTTTCGTAACAGGAGATTAGGAAATTGAAGAGAAATTTATAACATTATTAGAATGATATAGTATTCATATAATTTGAGGAATTTTTTTTGAAATGTTATTTAAATAAAATAAAAGCAATTATTTTTCATCATATTTTGGATGAAATTCAAATATATGTAAATTAAGATTTGAAGGAAATTTACCTTTTTTATTTCATCTTTCATGGAATGGTTGGGAACATCAATGAGAATTGTTTTAATATTCTTGTTGAATAAGATGGTGAATCTTACTTCTATCCAAAATAGAAAAATAATTTAAACCCCATAATTAATATAAATTTTAGAAATTCAAGTTGAAAAATTCTCCAATGAATATTTTTTGTTAGAGTAGAGGAAGTGGATGACGAGGAAGATAAATTGGATGTACTAGATATGTATTTCTATCTTGTTTATCAAAATTTTAATGATGTAATGGGTTGGGAAAAATTATTTTATAGTTAAATAATAGCATGATCAACTAGAAAGATTTTTATACCACATAGTTTTATTGGAATATGTGCTTAAAAATAATATATATCCATTTGTTAAAATAGTATTTAAGTTATTTCAATGAATATGACGCATAATTTTATAATTATTAAAAGTCACTCAAATTATGTGGGGGGAATTTTTTTAAATATTAATAATATATTAATTAAATATTGATGACTTATGAATATAGAAAGTTCATTTATGATCTTAAATTTTTTATTTTCTAAAAAAAACTCAAAAAAAATATAACTTGAGGAAATGAAAATCTTCAGAAAGAATCATTAATTCAAAATCAAATAGGTTATTAAAATAATATTAGGTTTTAAGAAATTATATGTATATTTCATGAAATATAAAGTGGATTGACACATAAAGAAAATAATGTGTTGTCAATGACCAAATACTATCAATGAAAATAATTTTGGTTTTTTGGATGTTTCATAAAAAATAGGACAAATTAATTTGAATTGAAATGTAAATGTTAAAATTGTAAAATTACCACTTTTCAATAATTTATCAACAACAAAGTTGTTCTTAAAATCATTGGGATATGTGTATATTTTAAAAGAACATAATTTTCTATTGACAACATGTCAATTTTTAGTTCCCTTAGCATGATGACACCTTTTTATATTAATGATGAATATAAAAAGAATATATGTTTAAAGTCGAAAAAATTAATCTTAAGTCACCTATTGATATCAGACCATAAATAGTTTTGATATAGACGATTTGAATTTCTCATTATTTTAAAAAAAATTTGAATGATTCATGAACAGAAGTCGTAGGTCTTTTAATAGAAGTTAAAAAATATTGATACACGAAAATATAAATTAATTTTTTAAAAAAATAGTTGTTATACTCCAGATCAAGAAGAAATTCATCTATTGAAACATTATAAAGAACATGATAATACATAAAAAATTCATCATTCATTTTGGATTCTTTTAAAAGAAAATGATGAATGTCATAATGTAGAATTTGGTAGACATTTCTTTGAAATAATCATATAATAGTATCTCCTCAATTCTAGAGTGTGAGAATAAATCTTATATAAATGGTTTTATTAATTTGTTAAATAATATTAAAGTAATATCTGTTAGAATATTACATTTCAAATATTATGCAGCATTAAATATTAACAGTAGTTTCATTACTAATTTTTTGGTGAAAATTTAAATATAATTTTATTGTTTATTGATTTTCTTCATTTTAATTTATTGAGTGTTAGTCAACTTATTGACTGAGCCATATAAAATTTCATTAAATTAAAATTCATAAATTATCAAAGGAATTTAGTTGAATACATTTTGGTAATATTGGGAGATAAAGAAAAATCAATTTTAGGTAAATTGAATATATAATTAATATCTTCTAATAGTGGAAGAAAAAAATAATTTATGGAACCAAATAATAGACAAATTCATTAGAAGAGTATACAAAATTTATCAATGTTTATGGTTTATATAGACATTCCAATTTTGAAGAGAAATATGGGTAATGTTTAAAAATCATTATTGGGGGAGAAAATGATATAAAATTATTATCATCTTAACGTGAATAGAGATATCGGTTAATTGAAATTGAATTACCAGGATGTTTGTAGTCCAACCCACAATGATAAAAATTATATATTGAGGTACATAATTCAATTTTTTAATTGTCATAGAAGGATATGATGTTCCATTTTTTTCAATCAAATAAAGATGTATAGGGTAGCATTAAAAGGTAAGAAGGAAGGAATGAAAATTAAAATGGAAGAACCATAAACATTCAGAGACCCAATAATGGAGAATAACACACAACTAGGGAGGTTAAAAATTACATTTAGAGGTACTTTATTAAATATGGAGTATATCTAGTAATAATTCTCTAACTCAATGGGGTTGTTGATAGAATAATTTTTATGATGAATAAATGGAAAGATCAATGTTGATAGAGAGTGGAATATCATGTAACTATTTTAATAAAGTAAAAACTGGTTGGGTACAGTCCAAATATATTATTTGAAAATATACAATTATAGATGAAACCATATGTAATGTCGCATAGAATAATTTCTTCATTGATGAATCATTGTTTATTTTGAAGGAAAATATTATTTGAAATAAAGAGGATATAAGGGAAAATATTTTGTTGAATTGGATAATGGAATTTTTCTAGGCTAATTATAATACTATATAGACAATTAGTTTCTAAATACAATTTCTGATATGATTATTGATAACAATGAAATAAAGTTTCTAAAAATGAATCAAAATAAAATATTGGAAACATTGAAACTAAATAATATTTTGAAGATTTTGATGACACAATGGTAGAATCATGATAATATAAAAGTATTTAGATCGATAAATATTCTAATTTAAAATCCTATAATGAAAAAATTAATATGTTAGTTAACAAATGACGTAAATAAGGAGTAAAAGGGTTCCAATTAATATATAAAATATTCATAGAGATAATTATTTTTTAATGAATACAACAAGTATAATAAGAATAGAGAAATGTGATATATTATTTGAGATAAATCCCACATCAATTTATTAATTTGAAAATGAAGAATCAAGGGGGAAATACCTAATTGAGGAATCAATTTCCTTTATTAAAAATAAAATATTATCGCCAATCGATAGTCCAAAGTATCATAATGTGATTTTTAAAAAGTATGTTTTCTAGAACAAGACATAATAAAATGTAATATTACATTAAAATAAAGAAATATTAGTATTAAAATGTTATATAAATGTTGATGGAATTATTTTGATGTAACAATATCAATGGTGTAAAGAATAGAGACTATTTGTTTCTTCTAGAAATCATTGTTCAATTTTTGTTCAAAGTATACTAGATAGATAAAATTATGACACATCTAATTGTATTTTTTAGTGAATGGGTATACATAAAACAAAAATATTGATTGTATGTTTGAGATAATTATTTTTAGTGGAAAAATTGAAAAATTGATTTAGATATAATAAAGATATAACCTCATTTATTGTATGTGAAACTATATTCTGATCAATGATAGCTATATTTCAATAGGTAACAGTTTTATGACATCCTCTATGTGGAAATAACTGAAAAAGAACAACTTATAGTGATGAAGTATGAAGATGAAATTATTCATAGAGGGATTAAGTAGAATTCAGGTTTCGAGATTTCAAAATTAATGAGTTATTAATTGGATATGTAATTTATAATATAGGGTACATACTAGCGTGGGCTCCATGTCTATAAAAATGATAAAAATAAATTCACCTTACATAAAAAAATATTCTGGGTGATTTTAAAAAAATTATAAATAGAACATTTATTATTGGTTTATAATCTTATTGTAGTTGCAGCTTAATTTTTAAAACATTAGGAAAATAAGTGACATTATTCAGTATTGTTTAGAAGAATCACTAGGAGTTCCCTCTATCACACTATGTCTAGCCTAAAAAATTATTATATGTTCTTAGGAACTTGTATCTAATTTTTTCTTAATAAAAAAATATATTCACACTTAAAATAATAATGGTATATGTTTAAAAAACACTGATTTATAGATTAGTTTTCAAGGCCAGAAATGATATTGATTTTTTGTATTATTTAGATATTTTTTGAGATGGTTAGATTAGTAATATAAAATCCACATGTGGTAATGAATTTTACACAGGAAATAATTGTTTTAATAGGATATGTACAAAAACATTACATATTTCCCTATAGAAAATAGAATAAGGGTATATTTTAGTCCCTAGGAAATATACATAGATTATATGGGTGAAAACATTATAGGGACTTATTGGTGATTGTGAGCAATAATCAACATTGTTTTAGTGTGAAAGCAATTGAGAAATATATTTAGAAAATAATCTTATCAATCTCACACAAATAATATTTAAAACTATTACAACTTTTTACCTTCATTTAGGTAATACATGACCCTTTTTATCTACTTAATGTGGGCTATCATTTTGGTTAATTATGAGAGAATTCATAAAATTATGGAATCTCAAGGTCCTATGTATGGTCGGAACATGGTTAGGGAAATCTGAAAGGTTTTTTTCAGGGAAATATATTCCCTATTGTGAGACACTATAAGGGATAACAATTTGAATCCATAATATGAGGAAAATTCCTATAAACTATGAAACCTCAAAAAATATAGTTTCTATAGTTGGAATAAGGTATTATAAATTTTTATCTCTCTCAGGAGAAACCATGAGCCCTGCCAGTAATGGAACATAGTTAGGGTGAACAGGTTCTCTAACTGTGAGTCCCTACCCTCTAAACCATTTGTGTAGGTTTTAATTAAAAAAATTATTAGAAATCATAAATTAGAAATTTAAGATTCCTAATCACCACATCATACTATAATAATAATTCCTTTATTGTGGGTATCTTAATAAGGGATTTTGGCTCCTAAAACCCATTTTCATTAAGGTTTAAGGAATTGTTGACTATATTTGATATCCATTGGGTAAGTAGGTATCATTTTGTGTGGTTTCTTATTATATATAATTAAATCCTCTTTAATGTTTTATAGATCATAATTTAATTTTTGGATCTAAAATATATTATGTTGGACCTTGAATCTAGGTTATGTTTCATGATCACTTTTGCATCATTCATCCTTGGAAATCCCACTGTAGATGATTCTATTGAATATTTGATAAAAATAAGTTAGTTTAATAATGATTTTCCATATTATTGAAACCTTATAATCCTTTTTTATAATTATTTTTTATTTTATTTAAAACCCATGATTCTTAATGATTTTATGTTTGATTTGAAATGACATAGAAATTTTGGAATGAAAACACAAATTTTGATGTTCATAAAATTTATAACTAATTTTGGGAATATAATGGATTGATATTGAATTTTATTTGATAAATTTATTTGAGTTTTAATTTTTAAAATCAGTTGTTAATGTGAACGATTATTATAAATGGAATTAATTGATGGACTCCTGTTTGTTTTGTTTTTAAATGAGAAAGTCATGTAGAAACATGAAAATAGAGATATTGTAATTTGAATTGTTTTGAATTTTTTTATTTAACCATGTGTGATTGATTTATAATTTTAAGAATATTTTTCCCTATGTAGTTAGTGGTCACTAGGATAAGAACTCTAGGTCCTTGACTCCCTAGTAATGTATTAAAGATAAAACATTTTACAATATAATTATGGCATGAACTCCTGATAGGGTTCCCCTTTGATGGTGTAGATAACCCATTTGGGTTCTTTATTTGGGTTGTAGACTAATTTGAGGGTACACACATATCTTGATAGGAGATCATTATGATATTTATGAGGAATATATTACCTAATATAATATACCATGAAGCTTGAGTACATGGTGTTATGTTTTTTCTTGATTATATATACCGAATATTATTGAACTATTTATTTCATGTCAAATTCATTAAATAAGATTTTTATAAAATGTTATTTTTTTTAAATTTATATATATATTTAACATCTCATTGAATGTAAAATCATGTTTTGTTTGTACTATGTGAATAAAATACAATTCATTCTTTTAGATACTTTTAAATGAAAGAATAGTTGCCTTAATTGTTATAACATTGATTATGGAACACTCAATAAGACACTACAAGGATTTACCTCTCACTATCTTTCATTACATTTGAGTGATTATATAATTTCATTTTTTGGGTCTGGTAAAATGGAAAGGGCCACTTGAAGGTGGTCGATATTCTTGATCCTTCAGACCACGAAGTAATAATAGTGACTAGTTGAGCTATTATCTAATTGTTACATAAAAGTTTGTGAAAAATTATCTGGATGATGTTATTATTTTATGTGTGATTTTTATCTATTTATTCAGGTATTTTTTATTAGTTCTTATGGTATTGTCTCCATTTTTGAGTGTTGATAATACTGAATTTTATCTTTTATCTGAATTTATTTTGTATAATATTTATTCCCTCTTATTTTTTATACGATTTCAGGTCCTAGTCACCAACCTATGGGAATTCGGAACACCCATAGGGAAATGTTAGATCTAGATTATATATTAGGGTACCAGGGTATCAGGGATGATTTATTAAAAAATTTAATCATATGGGAATGTTTATAACATTTAATTTTTGTCATTATGTGGTTTGGGATGGCTTAATGCGATTTAGGAGGTAGTTGAGAGTGTGTGTCTGGATGGTTCTCCCCGTAACAAGCCATATGTCACCACGGGTGTTATAGAAAATTTTATTTGACCAATGTTTTTATCTAATTCTAGTTTTTTCCCTTTGATTTGAGTTTGCTGAAATAATAATAATAAATTTTCAATTGATATAATTGATTTTATTATATCTTTTTTTAATATATCATTTATAATGGATTTAGTATTGTCTGTTGATGTGTTTCATCATCATGAATCATAGAATATGGGAAAATATCTTCTTTCAAGAATATACTGGTGATGTACAGTAATAAATTCCACCATATATCGGGAATCAGGTTTAGAGTGTGGTGTGGGTTGTCTATACTGTAGGAAAAATACTTCCACTCATTCGTATTATGGATGTGATAGTGTAACATTGAAGGGATTAATCTCATATTCTTGTTTAAGATTTTCCTCCTAATATGTATCCTACATTCCAAGGATTTATCAATTCTTAAGAGGCTGAAAAATTATTGAAAATTATAGTGATTATTTTTGAGTTCCTAGAAATTACTATATAAATTAACTAAAAATGTGTTACCTAAAAGGAAGAAGGGACTACCTGGTTATTGTGATATTCAATGTTGATGGGAAAAAATAATGAAGACTTGGAATGGAAGACATTATTGTAATATTCACTGATTAGTTCTAATCAAAATCTATAATCATGAAAAAATATAGGGAATTTATCAAACTCCAATAGGGTGACATTACTGTGATTGATTAAGAAAACCACTTTTATATTTCTTTTCAATTTTATCCTAATGTGGTGACTAATGAGAAATAATAAATATAGAGATTTGGGTTTTTTATTTGATATGGAATCTGATATCATATTTTCCAGCTAAAGATGTATTTTTTCTAAAGTGGTGGATAGGGCGTTGATTTTTGAGCCTAGGCTAGCTTGTATTACAGGATTGATAAAAGTTTATTTTTCTCCTAGTGGAATTTATATGAGTTTATTTAAGGGAATGAGTATGTGTGATAAATCTCTTGTTTGTTAATGATTGAAGTAATTTTCCAAAACTCATGTAGTGCTTGGAAAAGGCCCATTAAAAATGGTTTCTAGGTGTTATGGTTAGAAATTAGAGACATGTTTGTACTGATTCATTATATATATATATAGTTCCAATGATCACTTGATACACTTATATATGTTTTCCATTTCATTTATTATCTACCTAGTGGCATGGGCCCATGCACTCTAAAAATATTTGTGGTGCAATCTGATGCTTCATGATCTAAGGTGTAATGTCAATTGACAGACATAATAAATCTTATTGACATTGTGGAATTGTATCTGGAGGTAGATATTACAGGTTCAATTATTTTAAGAGGTATCATCATTATATCATCACCTGTAGTTACTAATTTATTTGATATTGGTGTTTCTCACTCATTTATATCAACTCATATTTTGAACCTTATAAATCATTCTATTGTTATTTTTTCTAATGTGATTGATATTAATACATCCCTCAGAATGAAGAGACTGAATGTTTTATATTTTACTAATTATTTTTTCTCTGTATCATAAATTTATGTAACCTAGAATTTTATTATTTTCAAAATAAAACAACTAGAATTCATCCTCATGATGGTTTGTTTAGCAGGTAATATGGAAAAAATTGATTTTTAACATCAATGATTCTCCTTTACTACGTTTTATGGGGTTTATCATGTTTTTTAGGGAAGATGTCTCCCAAATTGTGTAGAGAATAAACATATTTTAGGGAGTTGGGTAGGGTAATATCGGTAACACCCTATGACTTTTAAAAAAAAAGGTCTAAATTAATTTAATCTTCTTTATATTATTTATTTCAAGAAACACTAAAAATGTTTTATTTTATATTGAATCACTATTTTTGTCTTGTTCAATACCAATTTAATAATCCAATACAAGAAATAAAATGTTTATGTTTATCTACATGGGACACCGAGGTTATATTTTGTTGGATGTATTAATGAACTTCCTCGAAGGCTTGCATAACATGCAAGACTGGGGTTTACATATCAATAATATATAATTAAAATGTCATAATTTAATATAATAAGATATAACATAATAATTAAATTTGGTTTAATTAATATTATTAACCCATTTATGAAAATATATGCTTTACATAAATATATTATTTATTCAAAGGATACCAGTTAATTAGAAATGAATTTGAAAACTAATAGAATATAAGGGAAAATATTATTTTTTATGGACACAAAGTTATTTTATCCTAAATAATTAAATTAATTTAAATTAATTATAGAAATTAATTTAATATTTCTATATATATTATATTCTATCAAATATTTTTGATATTCATTAAATATATTTGATACAAATAATATAATAACAAAACAAATTTTATGCTTAAAACCCTTTATTTTTATAAAGGTAGTTGTAAGTACTTTTAATAATGATCCCAATTTGGAAACTATTTTGGGACTTTTATAGATCTACTGTGACAAAATAAATATCATCATTAAAATAAAATCATAAAAAATATGTTAGAATAATTATTTTTATTTTTCTATTGGGCTTCCTTTTTTAATGAATTGTTAAAAATACAGAATTTTAATGCAAGACATCAATTTCATATAATTTATTTAAAAGGATAAATAATTTTTTTTAGTATAATTAAACATTTAATTGGATCATAATTTTATAAATTGATCTAATTTAGGTCATTGTGATCAATTTCACTTTGAAATTGACTATCATTATATTTCAATCTTTATGATGTTTATACTTTAAAAACTCTCTTTGTCGTCCCATGTGGGGGATTAATTCTAAATTAATTTATTCCACTCCTGTATTTGGAATTTGTAAAAACTGACTCAATAACTAGAATACAAATAATTTATAATTTCTAATATGGTCAAATTATATTTTTGAACATAATTATTAGTGAAGGTAATCAAAATTAATTATATCGATTAATGTACAATTAATATTAACAAGGGAATAAACCTTAAACATAAATGCCTAAAATGACCTATAAACTTATCGAAGATTATATTTTATGGACATATTTATTTTCAATTCTGGATTTTATTGAATTTGGTCCATTATTGGTTCACCTTGACCTGAGAAAATTGTGTATGTAATGCAATTTCCCAAAATTTACAAGAGGGCCACTCCTCCACTAAATAAAGGCCTCCTATCCTTCTGATACCTTACACATCTAGAGCCACATTTTACTAAAAAAATATCTTCTGAAATAGCTCCAAAATATATCAAATTTTATCCTATAATACTACCCTTAGACATAATTTAATCCAAGTATGCCCTGGTACAAACTAAAAGGATTCACCCAATTAAGATGTAACACCCTTCCTCATGCCCCTTTAATTAATTAATTTCTCTACCTATTCAAACCTCTTTATTAAAATATTATAAAGAAATCGGTATCCTCAATATGAGGATATTTTTTATACTTAGTTTTCAACCAAAACTTATTCACACTTTCATCTAATGGGTAAAGAACTAACAATTTACGTGAATAGTGAAATACAAAGTCACAGAATGATGATCGTTTGTTCTTCCATCACTGGCTCTCATGGATGTAATTATGATTGAAGAACTATTTAAATATGTTATATATAAAATTATTATTATGTATTTAATCTTATATAATTATATTATAACACATATCATTAAACATTCCATCTTTAGTATAAACAATGATTTCGTATGAGGAAGTATAGACTACCACCACCTCAAAGCGATGTGATTAGATTACACTGTACATGAAATGTATCAAGGATGTGTATAGTGAAATTATTTGATATATATAAAATTATAATTTTTATGGATTTATAATAAATGTATATAAATATATATACAGTTTTCGTTCTTCCTTTCAATACGACAATAAAAACGAAAAGAAAAACATTCATGTGTACATACGACCTATCTTTTCCATGAAAGATGTATTTAATCTCATACATATATGTTTTATAATCTATTATAATACAAATAATTATTATTAATGATATTTATGTCATGTTATAAATTCAATAAATTTTTATATATGTATATGGACCAAATATATAAAAATTATGTCATATACGAAGAACAAAGTGAATATTACTCAAAGTGAACCATTCACAAAGAATGTCAAAAAATAGGGTAATTTAAGGTCATAATAAAACCATATATAATATTATATACATTAATAATATTCTATACAATATTTATATTAAAAATCCATTTAGTATACTGGAATTTTTTATGAGTGTGAATAGATTCAAGACATAATGTAAGGGAATTTCATCATACTTTTTTTCAATAAGATACATGCTTTATTCACCACCCATTCCATCTGTGTGGTGTGTATACTTAAAAGGGATGTATTATATGATTATTATAATCTAATTTATATTTATTTAAAAATATATTATATGATCTTTATTTCATCATGTTTATGTTTCAGATGTTACCAAATCAGTAATGTAATTTTTTCTGAATTTTCTTTGTTTAAGACACGTGGTAGTTTATAAAACTACATTTTCCAGAATGTGAATAATCTGATATTATAAATTTATATAATTAATATCATTATTTTATTGAAATTTTAATAATCATGTAATTTCATGGGATTAATAGCTCAATAGTACCATGTAGATAGAGTATATCAGAACAATCTCATCACTTCTAGAGAATTTTTATGATTATGATTCCTTTGAGGAAATATTATGATTTATAACTTAAGAAATATCATGAATTTTTTTTATCATGTAGTTATTATATTCATTCATTTAAACAATTTTTACACTATTTGGTTCATATGATAGTTAAGCATGCATTTTTATGAAATCACGACTTTACCCTCTCTTTGATGTCAAATTTGTGTTCTATCTAAACCATGTCTTCTAAAATGTTTCCAAAAGTATTCTATTATTATTAGATGATTTTGAAAAGTTATTTTTCACATTTTTTATCTTTTTATACAAAATGGTTTTTAATAAATAATTTTTTTTCTTTTTCTTCATTCAGGAACCTTTCAAAAAATTTTATGGTGAAAATGAATGTTCTCTATGTATGGATTTATTCTCCATCATGACCAACATTACAATGAAACTTCATATCAAATATTAAAAAGTCATTTTTTAAAGAAATATTTTCCCAATATTCTAGAACTTTTTTATTTTGCATAATATTTTAAGAAATAGGTTTCCAAAATTTATAAATATTTTTTATAATTTTTTATTGTTTTTTAAAATAAATGGGTTTCAAAACATTTTAAATATTTATTTATATGTTTTAAAATTTTTTTTTGGAAAATGATTTTTAAATTGATTTCACATTTATTAAATATTTTACAAGGAAAATGTTTTTCCAAAAATTTTCAAACAACATTTCTAATTATTCATGGAAAATGGTTTTCAAAATATTTGAAATATTTATTTATAAGATTTCATGTTTATTTTTTTGATTTTTTTTTCAAAAGTTTTTATGTCTTAAAAATGTTTTTCAATAAAGAAACTATATATTCATGAAGATATGTATTTAAAATATATTTCATTTTTTTCATCTAAGATTAAATCTGTCGGTCCTACTCATTCCCTTATGGGGAAATGATTCAAAGGATCTATTCACATTACTTATTAAATGGTTTATGATTTTATTGAATTAGTTTTATGACACTAGTTTCTCTTCCATTGGTTATATACATTTGAGTCCTTCTTTTCACATGTTAATATTTAATGAAATTATTAAGAAATATATCTAGTATCCATTTATTATAATGTGTTGAATTTTTAATGATAACCATTTAATTTCAAGGGTTTTGATTTTTTTAAAACCAATATATTTTGTTGGGTCATGATATGATTTAAGTTTTATTATCCTACAGGCCATCTATGTATGATTTGTTTATGTGACTGGTCAGACCTATATCTAAATCCATGGAATTGGGTATTGATAAAAGGTAAATGATCTCAAAGGGTACAAAATATGTATCCTAAGACATAAAAGATAAGGTATATAGGCTAAAGACCAATACCAAAAATAATATGGTACACATGTTGAATCCCATGACTGAAAAATAAATTATACATGGGTCAGTGCCCAATCCTGAATTGAAGTAGGTGCATAGGTTGTAGGCCATGCCTAAAAGTAAGTGGGATCACAGGTTGTATCCCAATCCCAAAAATATAAGCTTACATGAATTGTTAACCCAATACTAAAGAAGGTACATGGGTCTTATCCAAAGACATACATGTTATTAAGGTCTTGGTATGTATCCATGACATTATATTTTCTATGAGTATCTATATTCCATAATTACATGTCTTACTCCTATGTTATTATTCCATGGATTATTCTGTTGATTCACTTATGATTCATGTACTATTATCTTTCGATCTTTATGAAATGTGTTTTGTTTATAATCATTGATATGAATGGTATGATCTTAAAATGTTATGATCCCAATATCATACCCTTATGATCTGGTTTATGCTTACATGTTTTCCTTTTTAACCCTTACTGAGCATCTGAGGTGTCCAGTTTTTATTTTTCCCTCCACATGTTATGAAGATATATTTTATGTATGATACGTATAAGAGGGATTATAGTCATGGAGTACCAAGTGTGAGGTAATGTGACTCACCAATGTGCCGGTGTTTTTTGATTCCATGTGTCCAAGGGAACTAGATTAACACAGTATTTGGGAATCTGTTTGTATAATGTATTAATTATTTAAAAAGAGTTATGTAATGTTAATGTGTAAATAGAGAGGGTAGTTATAGTCAATTTTAATGAATAGTTTTATTGCCCTTTGGAATATATAATTATAAATCTTTAGAGTGATCCCTGGGTATATTTCTATGGATATGTCTAGGAATGTATTCAAGGATAAGGGTAACGAAAAGTTCATGTCTAGGGAAGTATCCTATAATTTTTTGTAATAGATATAGTGTGTGGTTTCCTAGAAATAGATCCATTACTTGATTCTATAATTGGATGTGTCTCTTGAATATATGCAACTCCAAAAAGATGTATCAGGTCTTAATCGGGTAATCTAGTACATGAAAACCACCCTTTATACAAACATTGTTTGTCACACCAATGGGTATGATTATGGTATTCAAAAACACTTCGTGAACGAATATGAAGGATTTAATTTGATATATGATATAAATAACATTGGATAAACTTGAGGTGTCATAGTTTAAAAACGGTTTTAGACTTTAGATATCATATAAGTAATTATTTTTTGTGATTTAATGGTTTTACACTATGATAAGTGTTGGTCACAATATTATTTTAGGTTTTAGTCAATGGAGGGCACTAGAAGGAATTGGGCTAATGTTAACTGCTATATACAATTTTTTGATGATCTATTAAATTGTGTGATCACTGGTGTAAAGGATGTTTTTATCATACCTAATTAGTTTCCACGAAATATGATTAACAAAATGAACCTTATCCTACTCTCAGAATCACAAAGGAATAGATATAAGAAGATAATTGAGAGTTTGGTGATTGGAGAACATGGAGGAGTGAAGATTTAGTTTTCTTTGTCTTATCAATGTGGATGAAATCGCCCCAGGTGAATGTCTTAGAGGAAGAAGATGATTTTTTTATTGTGGGAAAAAAAGGATTTAAGTCAATTAACTACAAAGGGGAAATGAAAATTTCTATTTATAAAATGGAAGGGAATTTTGGCCTCCATAAGGTATTATAAATTGAAAACTAATTTAAATATACATATTCTGAGAATTTTGAAAATATATGTCCTATGTGAAGTTCTTCTAAAGAGAATCAACATGGTGGTTCAAGTAATGGTTACATTATTAATGATGATGAGTATCAAGAAAAAATGTGAAAGGAAATAGGTATTTTGTAATAGGATGAGGCATCCCTGTTAATGTCATGACCTGTCCCCCAGGGCCCGTGTCGTGACTATCCCAAACCCTCCTTCCATAAGCCAGGGGATGGCCACTAGCACCAAAGGCGTAATTTTCTAATACTGGGAAGGCATTTCGTTTATATTCTATAGACACACACACAAGGAAGCACAATGTTGGATAATAAACACCAAGTAAAACTATATAACAAAAGAGTGATGAAAAAAAGTGGGACGAAATACAATCCAAACAGTAATGTGAAAGAAACTGAAAGTACAAGTACAACTGAAGAAAAAGTAAAATAGAAACAGTGTCATCGTCTGAGGTTCCTACCAGAAGGGTAGGTACCAATCACCTCCTCATCACTCCTCGTCTGTCCGTTTTCTTTGTGTACCGACTCATCATAAGGTCCACCTCTAGGTACCGTCAAGTCCTGATACTCTTAGCCTCAGTCAGCGATGTCTTTTGTCTACATCCTACACAACAAGGTGCAGGCATAACCCGTGCAGGGGTGAGTATAACTACAGTCAATTGGGAACCAGATGTCCTATTGGTCTTACAAAATCCAACAAGGATAAAGCACAATTTATGAAATCAACAGATAAACTTACTTAGGTATATTCCCATACATATACCTAAGTTATCAAATTATCCTTCTCAATCATGACGAAAAACAAATAGGTACTGACTCAGCTCACAGCAGGATTTATTCTAGGGGTTGTATCATGTAACATTCTGAACCCTCAGCTGCTGAAGAAATCCTCCTCTATCGAGTATAGTGGGCCTTCTGCATCACACAAAAGAGATTCCCACTAACCATGGACTATTGATGTACTCCTCCCGTCGAGTACCGTTCGTCTGCTACATCACCAAGATGTTTCCCACCATGGGTATGTCACGTCACCAAGGCGCTCCCCCTCATGGACTGCTCAGGTACTCCTCCTGTTGAGTATCATGGGTCTCCCGCATCACCAAGGTTCTCCAGACCATGGGTATGTCTCATTACTAAGGTTCTCTCCACGGGGCCTGTCGAGTCACTACGAGTCGAAACAGTCTGCAGTTCTCAAGTCTAATCCATCCACTTGGTTCCCTCACTATGCTCGATTTTCTCTGAGAGGTTCCACTCCACAAGCTACTAGTCGATTCCCCAAATACCATGAAGTCCCAATAAATGTGTCTAAAAGGTCTCCCACATCATAGGGGTCTCAACGTAATAGACATCATGTCAATCAGACGCCCAACCTGTGAGTTATTTTCCTTTTAGTCTCGGGGGGGCCGATGTGATTCATGATCGATCCAGCTTGACCATTCCCATATCAATACATAACTCAATGGGGTTTCCCTCAAAGGGACCGACTCATACCAAGGTTCCCAACTCCACTGACGGTTCATCAAACGGAAGTCCGGTGCCAAATTTATAACCAAAAGAAATTAAATGGATCATAGTGGGACAGGGTCCGGTCTGACCTAGCATGGGCTGACCCAGTTTGGGTTGACCCGACCCGCAGAGCAGCCTAGCCTATTGGGTTGGTCCGGCCCACTAGGTCGGGCCTGACAGGCCGCGAGTGGCCGCGAAGGGCTGTAGATTTCCATGAGTGTGCGAGGTTGGAGAGCGATGCGGACGAAATTTTCCACGAAGGCATGAGGTTGTGAAGTGGAACGGATGGGGCAGCTCAGAGGGCCGGTGGGAAGCGTGGTTGGGGCTTCTCAGAGAGCCGATGGGTAGCGCGAGATGAGGAAGCTCAGAGGGCCGTCCGCGGTATGATCTGGGGCAGCTCGGAGGTCCGTGGGCGGCGCGAGCCTATGTGGCTCAGAGGGCCATGACGAGGGTAGTTCGGCGGAGCCGTGGGGTCGGTTCATTTAGGTGCCCAGAGCACCATAGGGGTGTGGGGATGGTTCGACCATGAATTCAGAGCACCACGGTACGGATCGGCTGGGGCGCAGAGCCTGGGCACGCAGCCGGTGCAGCCAGAGCATCGTGGGTGGCTCGAGCGGGGCGTGGAATCGGGGTGTGCTGCTGGTTCGGCCGAGAGAAAGGATTGCTACGGGGGTGGTTTGGGTTGTAGAGGCCTTCGGTGGCGGCACCATTTCCTTTGTCACCTTCGTCACCTTCATCACATTCGTCGCCTTCATCGCCTTCCTACCATTGGAAGAGTAAACTAAAGAAAAATAGCATAGGGGTCGGGCCATGTTTGTTTCGCCCGCACCCTCTGCGTTTAGAGTGATAGAAAACGGTACAAAAGAATGAAGCATGAATGTGTATGGAAGATATTTTAAAACAACATTTCCCATGACCCTCATCAATCTCTATTCCCAAATCCTTCAAATTAATTAGAAGGGGATAACATGAGAAATGATAATCAATAAACCCCTACCTTGTTCGCATGATGAAGTTGGCATGAGGAAGAAGGTGAAGTCGTCAACATTCTTCTTGTCCTCCTAACACCTCTACTCCTGGGCTTGTGCATTGGTTCGTCATTGTCGAAGATGTTCCTTGTCGGCGTTCTTTTTTGAGGAAGTATTCTTTATAGAGGAATCGTTCTTCTAAGGAGAGGCATTCTCCCAATTCTACCAAAATGAAAATAGTTTCCAAAATAATTGATTATCCTCTCTATTGTGTTTGTTGGCATAAATTCAAAATAGAAAAATTAATGTGGTGCATTGGGAAAATCAAGTGGGGGAGGGTTGGCATAATTAAGTGGGGAGATCAGGAGTTTTCTCCCACTTAATTGTGGAGTTCAAGAGGTTTCATTCAACAGGTGGTCCCCACCACCATAATATCTATAATGGAGGTAGGCTCGGGTGGTCCCCACCACCGATCATTCAATTTGGATATTAAAACTTCTATGGTCCACACCACCATAATATCCACAATGGAGTGGTTACAACAAATAAAATAAAATGTGTGTTTATTTTATTTTATTATTTCCACGATAAACCCAAAAGATATCCTTCACCCTCCACCAATAGTCGTTTAGGTGAAAGTCTTCTTAAGTGAATATCAGTGCTTCTAGTTCAACAGTGCCCTCAAATTTCAATTATGATCATCTGTTCAAAAGTTTGAAAAACACACTCGCACATTTACTGAACATACCCGAAATAATGTTGAAAAATAAATTTTGGGAACACCGGGCCACAAAATCACTTACCGTCAATTTTTGTGGACTCATAAAATTCAAATTTATTTAAAAAAATACATAAAAATTATAGGTCTTTACATTCTCCCCATCTCAGGGCTCGATGTCCGTGTAAGCCACAACTCAAACTAAGGTAACAAGTGGGGGCACTATGAATGAATCTGAAAATCCCGCTCCCATGTGCACTCTTGGAGGTTCCCGTGCTACGAGCTAACACGAACCAGGGGTATCGACCGTCCATGAATAAAACACTGTTGTTGATCCTCAATATCTACTGGAACCTCCATAATAGTCTCCCCATCGTTGATGTCCAGCTCTCCATGGTTGATAATTTGAGAAGGGTCGTGAATGTATCTCCTCAACTGGGACATGTGGAAGACGTCATGCACCCGGTGCAACTGCGGTGGAAGAGCTATGCGGTAAGCCACCTTGTCAACTCTAATGAGGACCTGAAAAGGTCTGATTGATCTCGGAGATAACCTTACACCTTGGCCAAATCTCTATAATCCTCATCTAGGTGAGACCTATAGAATGACGTGGTCGCCATCCTTGAACTCCAGAGGTCTCTGTCTCCTATCGACATACAAATTTTTCCTACTCTGTGCAATCATTATCTGCTTCTGGATGATCTACACCTTCTCTATGATAGCTGGAACCATCTATGGTCCCATGAGTGCTGAATCCCATGGGTCATTCCAACACAAAGGTGATCTAAAATGTCGCATGTACAAAGCCTCAAAAGGTGTCATCCCAATGGTGGAGTGATAGATGTTGTTGTATGCAAACTACACCAAGGGTAAGTGATCCTCCCAACTGCGACCGAAGTCAAGGACACAAGAACGCAACATGTTCTCAAGGGTCAGAATAGTCCACTCAGTATGACCATCTGTCAATGGATGGAAGGTGGTGCTCAAATGATGTTGCTTCTCGAAAGCCTCCTATAACCCCTTCCATAGCTGGGAAGTAAAATGTGCATCACGATTAGAGACAATTTTCTTGGGTACTCCATGTAGCTGCATAATCTTCTGCACATAGAGGCATTATAATATCTCTACTGAACCCTACTCTCTGATCGGTAGGAAGTGGGCCGACTTGGTGAGTCGGTCGATGATCACCCAGATAGAGTCATGACCTTTGGATGTACGTGGAAGTCCTATCATGAAGTTCGTGGATATCACATCCCACTTCCACTCTGGTACCTCTAAAGGCTAAACCAAGCCTTCTAGTACCTGATTCTCTGCCTTCACTTGCTGAAAAGTGAGTCACCGAGAAACAAACCATGCTACTGATATCTTCATTCCCAGCCACCGTTGCTGTCGTCGGAGATCCTGGTACATATTTGACACTCCTGGGTGTACCTTTATAGGGGATTTGTGGAATTCCCTTAAAAATTCCTCATGAAGTGACACTAGTACCATGGTATGTCCCCTAAAGATGATGACATGTTCCCCACCTTCATATAATCAATCAGGTGCTTGTCCAGTGGATATCAGAGCATGTCGTGTCTCGCAGTCAACATCCCAACACTACGGCTCCCTTACTCACTGAAGAAGTGGGGGAGTGAATGTAAGAGACTAAAGAAAAAAATCTACATCTTTATTCATAAACGATATCTGCAAAGCGTCCAGCTGCTCCATCGTCTCACCTAACAGTTGTATACCAGATCTCCTGATGATTGAATTTGCTAAAATGTTCCCCTTCCAAAGAGTATAGACTGTCTCGATGTCATAGTACTAGAGGAACTCCAGCCAACGTCGATGTCTTAGGTTCAAGTCCTTTTGATAGAAGTTATACATGAGAGTCTTGTGATTAGAGTACACTATAAAGCGCTCGCCCATCAGATAGTATCGCCACATCATCATGGTGAAGACCACTGCTTCTAACTCTAGGTCCTCAGTAATGTAGTTTTGCTCGTGCTATCTTAGTTTTCAAGAACCATATGCGATCATTGCTCCCTCCGGCATCAGAAAACATCTGAGCCCAGTCCCTGATGTGTCACAGTAGACTACATACCATACGCCCTCCTCTAGAATCCTCAAGATGGGAGCACTAGTCAACCTCTGCATCAGCTCCTGAAAACTCTACTGGAATTTTTCCGACCATACAATGGGTTGCCCCTTCTTTGTCAATGTTGATATTGGTGCTGAAACTTCGGAGAAGTCTGTCACAAACCACCTGTAATATCCATCCAAACCCAGGAAATTTCGTACCTCTGTCACACTATTGAGTGGCTTCCATGTAAGTACCATCTCAATCTTCTCTAGATCTACTGCAACTCCTACCTTAGATATGACATGTCCTAGAAAGAGGACCTCTAAGATCCAGAACAGGAACTTCGAAAGATTTCCATAAAGATGGTGCTCTAGGAGTGTGTCAAGTACTACCTACAAATGATAGGCATGATCCTCGTTAGTAGTCGAGTAGATCAGAATGTCGTCAATTAATACCATTACAAAGCCATCAAGGTATGTCTGAAAGATCCTTTTCATAAGTCTCATTAACACTGCTGGAGAATTGGTCACTCCGAATGGCATAACTAAGAACTCGTAATCGCCGAACCGACACCTGAAGGTAATCTTATGTACATCCCCTTCTCATACTCTGAGGTGGTGATAGCCTGATCTAAGGTCTATCTTTGAGAACCAACGTGCTCCCTTAAGCTGATCAAAGATGCCATCAACCCTCGGGAGTGGGTACTTGGTCTTCATGATTACCTGGTTCAGAAACCGTTTGTTGACAAAAAGCCTTAAGATCCCATCCACCTTCTTGGGGAACAAAATTGGGGCTACCCAAGAAGAAACACTGGGTCGGATGAATCCCTTCCCCTACAAGTCCTCTAAGTATACCGGCAGCTCAAAAAGCTCCAAAGGAGCCATCCAATATGCTAGAGTAGATATCAGTGTCTTCCAAGGTACAATTCAATGTAAATGTCCACCTCCCTATGGGGAGGTGACCTTGAACATAATCATAGAAAGCATCTGTGTACTGGTCCACCACTACAGGATAACTCGGGCTCTACACATCAACCGCTCCGAGGGTATGGCTAGTCAGCTGATGAGTACTCGGCTGCACCTTCCCCCGAGTAAGTCCATCCTACACTGCAAAGGCTCCCTTCTCGCCAGTGAAGGTAAAACTGGTGCCATCTATGTAAACACAACACACTTTGCGCCTAATACTGTTAATATGAGCATTGAATGTAGATAACCAGTCCATACCCAAGGTGATGTCGTAAGGCCTCAGCACCGCTACTAGGATATCTCAGCTGAAGCTCCCTCCTCTTAGAGTAATATCACACTGCCGGAACAAGTGCATACTCATCGAATATTCTCCCATAAGAGTCTCTATCCATAAGGATCGAGCCAATGGTTCTATCAGAATCTACGAACTCTTGATGAGGGTATTGGAAATAAAAGAAGTATTGGAACCTTTTTCTATAAGTACTGTACCTATGGTGGAGTAGACACAGATTGTACTTCCAATAATCTTCGAAGCACCATGATCATAAGAATTGCTGCCTGGAGCCGAGCTCTCCCCTGTACACATACTCCCTATGGTCGGGGGTGGACCTCTTAGTGGTGGTGGCGGTAACACCACAAATCGTCGCCCACTGCCAGAAGTTTAGCCAGCTCCCCTACCACATCCACCAGCTCCCTACGGACCTCATTGGTTGAACCTCTGTCTCTACCTAGGTGGTCCTTCGACCATCTGCTGATCATCCGTACTGCGGTTTGGAATGTCACGAGCCATGTGACCCTAATCACCGAATGCATAACACTGCCTGCTCCTGGTATAACAGGATCCGCCTCGGGTGACCCACACAACCGTTCCTAAGTCATGCGGTCATCCACCTGTGGGTCTGGTCCTCTTGGACATTTGTGATGTCTATCTGCTGCCAACTATAAGAGACTTCTCTACATGATGACTGATAGTGGGTCTCACTACTAGTTACTGGTCATCAAGGAAACTCTCCACCAAAAGGAGTCTCTCTAACACCCTCACCTACGTCAGGATGTTGAGTGAGATCATTGAAGCCCTGATCTCCCGCTTGATTCTATTATCGATGGTTCGAGACTTGAAGAATGGGTCTCACACCATTTCTATGGAGTAACATGAGTGGTCGGTGAACCTCGCTAAGTACTGTTCCATAATCATGATGTATTTTTGCAGATGAAGAAGCACGTATATGCAAACTACATGAAGAGACATTGGGATAAACTCTTCCCGAAACATGCTCTCAAAGTAAGCCCATATAATCGTAACCTCATCTTGAACCTGGAGCATCAAGATCCACCATCTGCCCACTGCTGCCTATAGAAGGATGGCGACAAGTATCACCATGAAATCAACTGGTGTCCCTACCAATAGGAAAACTCTCACCATGACCTCTATCCAATACTCATCTTACTGCGGGTCCATCTCTCCCCTTAACTGGGCTGGCCTCTAGAGCTGGAACTCGTGCAACACACTCAATCTGCTTGCACCATCTGCTGTTGGGGCTGCTGGCATTGGTTTCCCATCGAGGAATAGTACCGATGGTGCCTCTGCTGATGGATCTGCTGGAAGAGGGCCATGCACTAACGCCTCGTCGCTTGGTGAGCTATCTGTTGGTACAACTCTCGGAACTCTAGCTGGATATCTATGTGGATCCATCCTGAAAATAAGTAGGTGTGCTACAGTCAAAAAATTTTACCTGGTGAGCTGACTCAAAGAGTTTACAAAGAATACTCTTGAAAACACACATGTAATCACTGTTTTCATGCACTGAGTCAGATATCAGAAGTCAGTGTCCTAGTGTATGGATACGTCGTCCGCTGCACCAACAATGGACTCCTTGAAGTAAAAACTGCACTCATTACCCTTAACACCATTACCTCATAGAAAAGATATGAGAACTAGTTCATTGGGTAGAAATGACCCCTTTGATTCTAATTTTTCACAACCCATCCCCTGGGGCCCATGTTGTGACTACCCCAATCCCGACTTCCATAGGCCAGGGGCGGTGACATAAACCAAAGGCGTAATTCCCTCAAACTAGGAAGACATTTCCTTTATAATCTGTAATCACACACACATAGGAAAGAACACAACTGGATACGAAAAACCAATTAAAACTGTATAACTAAAGAGTGATGAATGTAAATGGGGTCTAGAATACAAGCCCAATATTAAAGTACAAGAATCTTATTGTACATGTACAACAGAATAAATATCAAAACAGTAGCTGGGTTGTCATCCGAGGTTCCTACCTGAAAGGAAGGTACAAATCACCTCCTCAAAACTCCTCATCCGTCTGACTCCTTCGTGTACCACCTTGTCGTAAGGTCCACCTCCGGGTACCGTCCTATCCTGGTACTCTCACCCTCAATCAGCGTTGTACGTCTTCTTCATCTAACCCAACAAGGCTTGAGCATAGCTCATGCAGGGGTGATTATAAAGATACTCAGAAGGGACACTGAGAGCCTCTAGGTCTCCCAAAATCCAACAAGGATAAACCAAATTGTATGAAATCAATATATAACCTTACTTAGGTATATGAATATACATATACTAAGTTATCAATTAATCCATCTCAAAAATGAGGAAAAACCCAGAGGTTATGACTCACCTCACACTAGGATTTATTCTAAGGGTAGTATAAAGAAACATTTAAAACCCTTGTCTACTGGAGAACTCATCCTCTATCGAGTACAGTGGCCCTGTCGTGTCACACAAAGGCACTTCCCAATAACCATGGACTGTTGAGGTACTCCTGCCATCTAGTACTATGGGTCTGCCGCATCACCAAGGCCCTCCCCACTGTGTGTCTGTCACGTCACCAAGGCGCTCCCCCTTATGGCCTACTGAGGTACTCCTCCTGTCGAGCACCATGGGTCTGCCATGTCACTTAGGATCTCCCCACCGTGGGTCTTCTGCGTCACCAAGACACTCTCCAATGGGCCTGTCGAGTCACTCAGAGTCGAAATGGTCAGCAGTTGTCAAGTCCCAGCCTTCCTCTGGGTTCCCACACCACGCTCGCTCGTCTTTGGGAAGATCTGATCCTAATCCTAATGGTTAATACTCCAACTACCACAGTGTCCCATGAATATATGTCTCAAAGGTCCGACACATCCTAGGAGTCTCAACGTAACAAACGACACGTCAATCAGATGCTTGGTCTGTGAGTTATTAGCCTTTTATTCTCGGGGGCCCGGTTGGATTCGTTTTCGATCCAACATGACCGTTCCCAATCTCAATCCAAAACTCTGTGGGGTTTCACTCAATGGGACCTACTTGGTCCAAGGTTCCTAGCACCGCTTACGGTTCGTAAAAGGGACATTTGGTGCCAATGTTATGACCAAAATAATGTAAATGGGTCGTAGGGGGCTTGGGTCCAGTCTGATTCGGTCGGCCCAACCCACAGTGCGGCCCGGCCTGTTGGGTCGGTCCGGCCCGCTGGGTCCGGCCCGATAGGCCGGAGGGGCCATGAGGGTGTGATGCCACAAAGCTGCTCGACTTGATGTTTCCACTAGGGCATGAGGCTATAGGGATGCTCGGACGGGGCGGCTCGGAGGGCCGGCGGGCAGCACTATCGGGGTGGCTCGGAGGGCCGGTGGGTGACGGGGGCCGGGGTGGCTCGGAGGGCCGTGACGAGGGTGGTTCTACCGGGGCATGAGGCTGGTTTGGCCAGGAGGTCAGAGCGCTGTGGGGGCGTGGGGCTAGTTCGGCTGGGATGCCAGAGCGCCGCACGGTGGCTCAACCGGGTTGTGGAGCCAGGGTGCGGGGCTTGTTCGTACAAAGCACCATAGGTGGCATGGCCTGGGCACAGAACCGGGGTCCACGGTTTTTTCTGCTGGGAGACCTAAATGCTGTAGGGGTGGTGTCGGTCGCGGAGGCCACGGGTGGCATCATTATTGCCTTCATCACCTTCTTCGTCTTCATCACTGTCATCATTTAATTCCATTTGGAAGAGTACACAAATAAGAACTATGGAGAGGTTGGGAAATGTTTTTTTGGCCCGCACCCTCCACATTTTGAGTGATAAAAATCGGTTCACAAGAAGGAAGCATGAACATGTATGGAAGATAATTTAAAACATCATTTAAACCCAACCCTCGTTAATCATTATTCCCAGGTCCCACAAAAGAATTAGAAGGGGAGAACATGGGAAGTGATAATCAATAAACCCAAACCTTGTTCGCTTTATGACGTTGGTGCGAGGAAGATGGTGAATTCTTCGACCATCATCTTGTCCACCACACACCTCCAATCCGCATCGGTTCGTCGTAGCCGAAGACGTTCTTTGTCGGAGTTCCTCATAGAGGAAGCGTTCATCGTGGAGGAATCATTCTTCATTGGAGAAGCATTCTCCCAATTATACCAAAATGTAATGTGGTGCCAAAATAATAGATTATCCCCTATATTATGTTTGTTCTCTTAAATTCAAAATCGATAAATTAATGTGGGGAATTGGCATAATTATGTGGTGGAGGGTTGGAACAATTATGTGGGGAGATGAAGTGGTTTCTCCCCACTTAATTATGGAGTTCAAGAGGTTTCATTCCACAGGTGGTCCCCACCACCATAATATCCACAAGGGAGTTAGGATTGGGTGGTCCTGACCACCGAACTCTCAATTTGTAGAATAAAACTTTTGTGTCCCCCACCATCATAATATCCAAAAAGGAGTGGTTAAAACAAATAAAAAAAATTGTGTCTTTATTTTATTTTATTATTTCAACGAATAGCCGAAAAAAATATCTTTCACCCTTGACCAACTTCCATAGAAGTTAAAGTCTTCTTATGTGAATACTGGTGCTTCGAGTTCAACGATGACCTCAGATTTCAATTTCTAGCATCGGTTCAATATTTAGAAAAAACCCACTTGCAAGTTTTCTAAATGTACCCAAAATAATGTGAAGAATTCATTTCGGGCACTCCAGGCCTCATAATCACGTGCCGTCAATTTTCATGGACTTGTAAAATTCCCATTTATTTTTAAAAAAAATTACATGGAAATTATGGGTCTTTAAAGTAAATGTAATTTGGATGAAGTGGCATAATAAATGTATTTATGTTTTGAAATTAAAAGATTATTTTAAATGAATCATCCAAAATATAATTACTTTCAGTATAATATTTATTTAATGATTGAAAATGGAATGTTGAATGGTGATGATGACATTGAAAATTGATTTCATGGAAAGGGGAAATTTTTAGTAGGGTATGGTAACCCTTAATTAGTGCCTAACATTGATAGAATGTTGATTGGATAAAAATATGATAGATATGAATAGGTAAGTTGGATGGTATAGATTACCCTCCAATTGATTATTGAAAATTTATTCTACGCAATCAAGGATGACATTTACAACTTCTTGAATATAAATGAAATATCCAATAATAATTGGAATAAGGAAAAATGAATTTTTTCCAAAAGTATTTTTGGTTATTAAAGTTATTACCATATTTCATAAGAATATACGATGAGTGTATTCAAAGTTTTTCAATGTGAAATCCATGTGGTAATTTGTGATATATGGGGGATCAATGTTAAGCTGATTTCATGACATTCTTTCTAATGACATGAATTTTATTCTTTAAGATGGTTTATAAGGTAACCATTCATGAAGTGTTTAATATAAACTTCATTTGATGTTTATAAGACTAATGTTTTATTTCTCCATATGAGGATTTATGCATATTGGATATCCCATTCAAAATACTTTGTGTGGATGATAACTGATGAAAAATGGGATGTCATTTCATATATCTCACGATTTGTTACTACTTTAGTAATGAAAACGTCACCTTAGTTTTTTTATAAAGATGTGAGCTGATCAATGGGCCAGAAAGGGTGATTTTTTCAAAAAATAATGATAGTATATATTTGCATGAAAATTATTTAACATTAAGAAAAATTACCTTGAAACAAAAAAATGTTGTCTTAGTACATTCATTTCTAAAAATTCATAAGGTCCCTTGGGTCTTCGAATATTTATGGATTTGTGATTTTTGGCATTATCCTAAACATTTTCACTATCACTATATATCATAACATGATGTTATGATTTCTCTTCCATGTATATGTTTTCCCTTCCCATCTATTTTCTAATAAGTGGGAATCAGAGTATGAGTTACATAGGGAAACAATTATGGTTCCAACATTCCCTTTTTAAGGTATGATTTAGTATTCATTTTTACATTGTGGGTTTCTATGAATGAAACTTTTAATTATTAAAACTATTATATCTGAAACTAATTTCAAGGAAAAAATCATTTTAAGGGTGGTATAATGTAACACCGTGATATTTTTGGAAATATTTTTTTAAAAAAAATTAATTTAATCATTTTTATATTTTTCATTTCATGCAACAATAAAAATAGTTTTATTTTTATTAGTAAACTATGTTTGTCTTGCAGAAAACCTAGTTAATTATGAAATAAATGAAATATAAATTTAATATTTCTCAACATGGAAGACCTATGTTAGATTTTGTTAGAAACATGAATGACAAACTATGATGGCTTTTGTAACATGAAAGACGGAGTTTTACCAAATAATAATAATAATTAAATTGTTATTATTTAATATAATAAGATACGATATAGATGTTATATTTGATGTTATGAATGGTATTAACTAATTTTTTTAAAAGATATGGTTTTTAAAAATATAATATGAATTCATAGGTTACCAATTAATGAA
This sequence comes from Viscum album, assembly GCA_963277665.1. Lineage (NCBI taxonomy): Eukaryota > Viridiplantae > Streptophyta > Magnoliopsida > Santalales > Viscaceae > Viscum > Viscum album. The sequence continues at coordinate 68,224,054 of OY728156.1, read as the reverse complement.
AAATGAATATTAAAAATGATTGAATAGAAACAGAAATATTATTATTTTGTGGTGAAAAAGAAATTATAACATAATAAATTAATTTAATTTAAATTATTTGGATAAATTAATGTAAAATATTTTTTATATACTGAATAAAAAAATTTATTATTCATTCTATAGCTCTTATAGGTATAAGATAACAATATATCAAAATTTATTCTTAAAACCATAAATTTTTAAAGGTGGATTTACCACCATTTAATATAGTACCCATTTTAAATTAATATTTTGGAACCTGTATAGATTTTATATATCAATATATACTTCTTCTTTTAAAATAAACATAAAAATTAAGTTAATTTTTTTTATTTTTCTGTAAGGTTTCAATTTTTAATCAATACTAAGAAATACTGGTTTTTTTTCAAAAATACATTTAATTCTAATCTATTTTGAAGGTATAATTAGAAAATTTTATTAACTATTAATAAAATTTTGGTCAATATAATCAATTTCACTTGGAATGTGACTATAAAAACATATAAACCTTTCAAATGTTTTTTAAAACATGCTTTTTCATCCCATCAAGGGAATTGATATTAAATTAATTTCTTCCAATACTACGTTTAAAATTTGAAAAGAATTAATAAATAATTAATGAAATAATAATTTATAGTTTTTAATAATGTCAACATATTTTTTTAACAAAATTATTAATGAATGTGATTAAAGTTATTTACATTGTTTAATGTAATATAAATATTTTTCAATGGAATAAACATTAATCATAAGGGCCTAAAACAATATAAATTCATGTCCAAGAGAAATTTTATGGAAATATTTCAACACTAAACTCCCTTTTATAAAATTTTATCCTTTATTGGATCCAAAATACATGTGAAAAACGAGTATGGAATTCCTTTTCCTCAAATTTTCAACAACAACACTCCTCCTTCACTATAAAAGACCTCATATCCTCCCACTACCTCCCTCTTCTCATGTGACATTGAATAGAAAAATATATTCCCAAATAGATCGTCAAAATCCACCCCTTACTCATGTAATCCTTGCCTTGGGAAAAATTAAATCCATGGATGTCCTTTGGTGTAACCCAAAAGGATTTACCCGATTAAGAGGTTACACCCTCCCTAAGGCTCCCTTCTTAGATTTTATTTCTCCACCCCTCCACTCTCATTTTGTCATTATTCAAAAAGAACAACAGAATAATAAATATACTAATATTTTTTAATTCTATATTTTACAACTACACTCACACACACATTCAACTAATGGGTAATGAACATACTATTTATGATTATGAAAATCTACCACCTCACGAATTGATGATTTCTCATTCTTCTTTCACCGCCTCTCATGGTGGGAATTATGATGGAAACTATTTTTACATATATTATACATGATAGTTATTATTTATTTAATATTATGTAATTATTTTACAACACATATCATTATACTATCAATTTCTTGTAAAAATTAAAATTTTGTTTGAGAAAGTGTGGGTTACTTCCCCCCAAAGCGATGTGATTCATTCACAACATACATGGAATGTATTAAGGATTGATTTTGTAAGATTATATTATATATATATGAAATAATTATTCTTATTAAATTATAAAACACACACACATAGACACACACATATATATATATTTCATTTTAATTCTTTCTTTTAAGATGATAATAAAAATAGAAACAACCTTCATGCATTTGTACAACCTACCGTCTCCATGAATGGTGTCTTCAATATAATAAATATATATTATATATTATTATAATACACAGATATTGAATATAAGATAAATTTATGTTATTATTTGAATTCTTTAAATCATTATATAAGTATAAGGACTAAAGATATAGAAAATTAAGACACATGCGAAGAACAATGTAAATATTACCCAATAAAAAACTATAACATATGAGTATTAAATATCAAGTTATATATGGGTATTATAAAAACATATATGGTATTATAAATAATAACATTATTATGTGAAATATTTATAATAGAGTTATATTTATTATATAGTAATATTTTATGAGTATGAAGAGAGTCAAGACACAAGCTAATGAAATTTCATCTCATTTTCTATTTCTGTGAGATAGATGATTTATTCACCATGAATTCCTTTTTATGGTGTGTATAATTACCATTAATATATTATATGACTATTATACTAAATATCATAGAAATTTAAATATCAATTTTATTATATTTCATTCAAGGGGTTTATTTTTCAATAGGTACGAAATCATTATAGTAATTTTGTCTCAATTATCATTCTTTAAGAGACATTCCATGTTATGATTTCATATTTTTCCAGGAGGTGTATAAAATTAATTCAAAATGATATATAATGAATATAATTATTTTCATGTTATCATAATCTACATGTAATTTCATGTGTTGTATAGTTCAAAGTTACTATGTATTGAGAGTTTATTGAAACAATTTCATCGCTTATAGATATCATTTATGATTTTGATTACCTTGATGAAATATCATGATCCATATAATAATAAATATCATTAATTTTTTTCTCATATTTTTGGTCAATTTATCTTTATGTATTGGTACTATTTGTCCAATCTTTGTTCTTTAAGATAGTTAAGAAACTGTTTTTAGGGAAGCCCTACTTTACCCTCACTTCAAACAGAAATTTGTGTTCCTTTAAGACCATTTCATCTAAAAGTTTTCCTAAAATTGAATTATTCTCCTATGATATTTAAATTTGTTTTTCCCATGTTCTAACTTTTTAAACTATTTTTTATCATTAATCTTATTTTGATTTTTTGGATAAATCACCTTTCATGAATTTTTATGGTGAAAACAGAATGTTCACTATCTACAGAATTATTCACAGTTATGACCAAGATTTCATTAATGCTTCCATCACAAGATTAAAAAAAATATTTTCATAAAAAATTACTAATTATCTGGAAATTATTTGTTTCAAATCTTTTTAAAATAATTGGTTTTTAAAATATTTTCTATAACTTTTTATATGTTTTTAAAGTATTTAAAAAGAAAAAATTTTCAAGATATATTTTCATGAATTATTTATATGTTTTGATTTTATTTTCAAGTAAAATGGATTTTAAATGATTTTTATTGTTTTTATATATTTTCATGGAAAATGGGTTATTTTTTCAAGCTTCTTTTATATGTCTCCAAGGGAAATAGTATTATTTTTTTTTGAAGTTTCATTTATTAGTACTAAAAGAAAATGGTTTTCAAAATTATTTTATGATTTATTTATATGTTTTCATTTATATTTTTAAGAATTATTTTTCAAAATGTTTTATGTTTTACAAATATATTTTTAAAAAATAAATTATATTTTCTTCAAGATATGTTTTTAAAAATATTTCAAAATTATTTTCCATATAAGATGACATATGTTGGTTTTACTCATTTCCTTATAGGGAAAGGATTAAAAAGTTCCATTCATATATTTTATTAAATTTTTTGTTTTTTGATGGAATGAGTCTTATGAGACTCATTTCCCTTCCATGGGTTATATGATTTTTAATCATTCTTATTTTCAAGGGATAATGTTTAATGAAATGATTATTAAACCTATATATTTTCCATAGTTTATGATATGATTAAATGTTAATGATACACATTTCAAGTCATGGTTTATGATTGTTATTTATCAAAGCCATATTTTTTTATTGGTCATGATATTATGTATGTTTTATAATCCTGTGGCACACGTATGTATGATTTTGTTATTTGATGTATGAGAGATATATCTCCCTCCAATGCATTGGGTAATGATAAATTGTATATGTGGTCAAAGGGTACACAGGTTGTATTCAATTCTGTAAAAGTTGGAATCCCATCACAAAAAAAAAGAAGGTACACAAGTTAAAGCCAAAACCTGAAAAAACGTAGATACAAGGGTTGAAGCCCAAACCTAAAAATAAAAATGTGCATGGATTGTAGCCCAAACCATAATGTAAGAGGGTGCACATGTTATATCCTAGTACTGAAAATAAGTTGTTAAACTAGTTGTTATCCCAATAATAACGCTAGTACAAAAGTCATATCACAATATTAACATGTTATGAAGGTATTCGTTGGAATCCTTACTATAGGATTTTTTATTTTTATGTGTTTTCCAAATTTAAATGTCTTACTTTTATGTTATGATTTCACAGAATATTCTATTTATTTAATTATGATTCATGTCTTATGAACTTTTGATCATTATTCCATGATTTATATTTATGATCATTGATATATATGTAATGACATTATAATGTTATGATCACGTTCTCATACAATTAGGATCTTGTTTATGCTTACATATCTACCTTGTTAACCCTTATTAAGCATTCTATCTCACCCCTTTTTTTATTTTTCCTTCCCCAGGTTATGAAGATATATTTCATTTATGATATTTATAATATGGGTTCTAGTCTTTGATAACATAGTGGGAGATAATATAGCTCATGGATGTACCATTGTTTATATTTCCATGTCTCCTAAGGCACTAAACTAATACATTCTTTGGGAATTTATTTATTTAATATTTTAAGTATGAAAAAAATGTTATGTAATTTTAAAGTAAAAAAAGAGAGGTTTGATATAATATCAGGGGTTCTTTTAAGATTTGAGGGATAATACCTGAGTGATGGTCACCCTCTAGCCATCATTGTGATTCACAATGTGTTCCAATTTGATTTCCCGCATCTTTAACTAGTTATATTGGAAGATTTGTTTGTTGATTTATTTCCTGGTAGTCAACTGGTTTTTATTCCTTCCTACCACATGATACTATTAGTGTTTAAAGTTATAAAGTCTCAGTTTTATGATTTATTAAATAAAATTATACACCTATGTTTATCCTTGGTTGGAACTGGTTCCCTCTTTGAAGCCAGTAGAACACATTTCCTCTACATTGTATATTTAAAACTCAATCATGTTATGTTAAAGAAAAAGAATCTTTACCACATATTGATGATCTATTTTTCATGTTAAAGTTATAAAAATGATTCTCTAAGATTTATCTTCGATCAAGTTATCAAAATGTGATAATAAAAGAATTTTATATTTCAAAGATAGCCTTTAAGAGAAGGTATGTTCACATTGATTATATTGTTATTCCCTTTGACCTGACCAATGCTCCTATAGTCTTTATGGATTTGGTGAATGAAATATTCCCTAAGAAACATGATTAGTTTTAGGGAAATTTTTAGATGATATTTTGGTTTACTCAATATTAATGGAAGATCATATTCATTATCAAAGAGAAACAATATAAATATTGGGAAGTTATAGAAAGTAAAAATTATATAAAAATGTAATTTTGGGATTTGGAATGTGAAATTATTGGGTATCATGGTGTCATAACATTGTATCTGGGTTAATCAAGAAAATTTTAATGATATTATGAAGTGTGAGAAACTTGGTAATGTCTTCATTAAGCTTTAATGGGATATTATCCCATGTAGGAGAAAGATTTCTATATGTTGGCTTCTCCAATTACTACTCTCACTAGAAAGAGAGTTATGTTCTTATAAAATGAATAATATTAGATTTATTCTGTTGATATAAAATATATTTTTACTTCTATTCCATTTTTGACTCTCATGGATACTATTCAGGGCTATATGGACATCATTGATGCACTAGGATTGGGTATGGAAAATATTATTATGAAAGGTGATCATATGATATCCTATGCCTTGATATAGCTTTGGAAACATAATAATAATAATCCGACCTAGGATCTAAATAATGATATTGTGATGCATTCCATTAAGAGATGGAATAATTTCCTTTTTATAGAAATTATTACCACTTATACTAAATAAAAAATCATGACTTATTTATTCTTTCAAAAATATTTGAACTCTCTTCAATGAAATGGGGTAGTGTACCAGAAGTATTTTGAATTTGAAATTTCCAATACCCCAGGGATGGAAAATGAAATTATTTATTATTTGAGAAAGAATCCTCTAACACTTGACATGAATTAATGATTTAATGAGTGGAAAATGATTACAATTTTTTTTCTCAATTACATTTAAGAGAATTGGATTAAGGGACCAAAGATTTCATGACAACTATTTATTTGATCAATTTTATTCTCATGATTATTCTTCTAGAGTATCATTTTGATGATGAATTTAATGGAACTCTAAACTCTCTTCATGGTGGGGATACCATATATGAATAGTGGTTATTTTTAAAGGGTATTCTATGTTTTCAAATCATTTTTGTTTTTCTTTCTCTTGTGAAATTTTCTGTAATGGTATATTAGATTTATTTCTAGTGGGTGTTACACCCTAGAACCATAAATATGTTTCAATATACGAGATAATGATTTTGGTGCCTAGGTATGAGAAGAGACATAACATAATTTTTATCATTATCATAGCCATCAACAAGTCAAATCCGAGAACCAAATATCTTTGAGTTTTCTTCAATCACTTATAGTGCTGACTTGGAAGTGGGATAAGATATATATGTGATTCATTGATGGGGTGCCTCATACACCTTACATAAATAATGTGATATGTATTGTGATTGATCATTTTATGAAATCTACTCACATCTTACCCATTTTAGATAAAATCAACTTTGAGGGCATGGTATGTCTCTATGTGAAAGAGATTTTCAGATAACATGGAGTTCATTATTTTATAATCTAATATAGGAATCATTGTTTTATATTTCAACATTGGATAGGACTCCAGGAGGAATTGGTTTCTTAGGTAAATTTTATCAAGGTATATCATCCATATAAATATTGACAAATAGAATGATATATAATTATTCTTTAGTACATGCCTGATTTAAACATTCTCGAATTTAGTAGATCTAGGGATGTCCATTTTGTGCTGGATGGGTTTTATTATAATAACTGTCAAAATTATTCAATTCATATGCCTACTATTGATTCATTGTGTTGTTTTAATTATAAATATCCTTTATGTTTGTTGGTTATTTGTTAATTTTTTTGATGCACAATGTTTCTTCTATGAAACGATGATTTAGATTCATTTAATTTTTAGATAAATTTTATGGAATAGAGTTAGTAAAAATCTTATGTTAACCATTTTAGATGTCCTATGGATATTTTAGTTGTTAATATGGTGTTTCAGAGAGTTTCACCTCATTTTGGGTCATCGAATAATTAAGAATCAGGGGGAGAATAAACCATGAGTTTTGGGGCCTTTTGATTTTTTGAGTGGGTGTGTATAGTGGATAGTTGTTTAGAACATCCACCATAGTTGACATCGATACAAAATGTGTTCCATGTATTTATCTATATAATTATCTTTCTAATAAACCTCATATCTTGATATGGGAGGATCTTGATGGTGAGAAAGATTTTTCCATGATTGATCATCCAGTTAGGATTGTTGATATTGAGATAAATGTACTTTATAAGAGGATGTTACATTTTTTCTTTTTCATTTGGTAAATATTATCTATGTTTCATGAGATATGGGAGCATGAGGCATTAATGAAAGTGTTGTGGACTTATATATTTAATTTGGAACCTTCTGAAATGGATATATAGGGAAGTAAGGTGTTGGAGGTAGGGAGGTAGTAAAATATAGTTACAATATTATTGGATTTCCAAGACCTTATTTTTTATCTCCATTAAAGAGGATCTTTTTGGGGTCTTTCTAGGAGAATATAGAAAATTTTGGAATCCCAAGGGGCTGTTCAAAGTTAGAATAGGGTTATGGAATACAATACTTGATGGACTAGAAAATTGTGTACCCTTTGTGTTACACTATAAGCAAGAACACTATATTTCTAAATTGTGTGGAATTCTCCTCCAACTATTAAACCTAAAAAAGTAATGTTTTTCATAGCTGGTCCATGGTTTGTGTAATAGTGTCTTACTACCCATCAAACTATGAACACTTGTTTTAATTACCCAAAAATATTTATTAAAAATATCAAACCTCCTTTATAGATTCTTAATCACCCCATTAAACCATAATATGAATTCCATGTGTTTGAAGGATCTCAAGATGTAATTGTGGTTCAACAAAACCCCTTTCTTTATTAATCAGTGAATATTTAATATCATATAATATCCTCTAGGTAAGTGGATCTTCTATAGTGATCCTCCTTCCATTAACTATTTATCTCATCTTTAATATATTATTGATCATCATGTAATTGATAGACCTAAAATATTTTTAATTAGATCTTGATTCTAGGTAATGTTACTTGATCTCGATCACCCCATTTTTCATTAGTGATGTAATTATGGTAGCTGTTTTTGATTTTTTGTTAAAATGTAGTGGTCCCATTATGATTTGACCTATTAATGAAACATTATATCACATGATTTAATTGAATTTTTTTTAAAGCTCTTAAACCCCCTTATTTTAAGGTATTTTATGTATGATTTGTAATTGTATAGAAATTGTGGAAAGAAGAACATGGTGTTATTGGAATTCTAATGTGGGTCATATTTTTGATAAATGATGGCTTAATTATAGAATTGAATTTTGAAAATCATTTGATCAATAATTTATAGAAAAATGTATTAATATAATTGATGATTTGAAATAGAAATAATTGATAAAATTGGAAATTTTTATTGAAATGAGAAATTCATGTTGAAAAATGAAAACTATGAAGTTTTAGTTTGAATTGATTTAAAATGATTTATTTTACCATGTATGACTGATTGGTAGTTTAAAAAACATGTTAGTCTAGGAAGTTAGTGGTGTCTATAGAGAGCATGATAGGACATTTAATCACTAGAAATGGATTGATAAGGACCACTATTACTAAAAAAATATATCATGAATGCTTGATAGTGTTCCCCTTTAAGGGTTTAGGTGACCCATGAGAGTTCCCTGATTGGGGATTATATTTATTTGAGGGTGAACATGTTTGTTGAGTGGATATCATTCTATGATGTGTGAGGATACTATAACCTAAACTAACATTCCATTTGGATTTTTATATGGTTCTAGGATTTTATGACTTGATTATACATGCAGATGATTATTGTACTATTTAGTCCCTTCCAACTATATTATGTAAGTATTTAATAAAAATTATTTTATTATGATAGTTTGGATATATAAATTTAATATAATTGAATGGAAAATCGTTTGTTGTTAAAACTATATTAAGGAAATACATTACCTTGATTAGTTCCATTTAAATGAAATAATAATTATGTTTATTTTTATGGAATTGATTACAAAAAACCTAGTGAAACCCTAGGGAGATATATAGATCATACAATACCTTTTAATTTAGGAATATATAGTTTTTACTATCAAATGTTTTAGTGATGGGAAATCTCTACTTGGATGTGGTGGATGTTCTTGGTCCTTGGGACCATGAAGTATTGCTGGTGACAAGTGGAGTTGTCGTTCACTTGATAAATATGAGTTTCTGAGACATTTGTATAGTTGACGATGTTGTTTCCTTTGGGATGACTATACATCTATTTAGGTACTATTTTTTAATTTTTTTGGAACTTTATCCCATTAGGATTGTTTATCATGCTAACATGTATATTTTATCTTCTACTATTTTTCTTAAAATTCATTCCCCATTTTCTTGATTGATTTAAGGGGATATTCACTAACTTGTAAGAATCATGAATCCCCATCAATCCCTGTCAGAGAAAGCTTGGGTTTTAGGGTACCAAGGTATTCACGTTGGTTCATAAATAATTCCTGTATCATTTAATATAGTAAAAAAGGGGAACAATATTATAAAGTTGTAATGTTTTTAGAAAAATTATTTGTTAGTGGATATTATTTTTAAACCATTTAATGTTCATGTATTTGATATGAACAAGTTGAAACATCAATTTAAATAAATTTCTTCAATAAAAAAAGAACAGATAACCCCTTTCCCAGTTTTCTATAAATTTATATTAGGGTACACACTGTCCATTAGTAAATAAAAGAAGATAAATGAATTGATAAGTTTATTTATTATTGAATATAATTCATCACATAAATATTTATATTATATCATATAATGAATTTTTACTTTAGTTTTCATAGTAAACAAGTGATGTGATTTTTTATAATATTTTTAATAGTTTTCAAATTATTATTTTAATAGAAATATTATAATCCCTTTGAAGTTTATTTTCATGTGGGGAGGGGACATAAAACATTTAATAGAGACATATATGTAATACTATGATATACAGTGATCATGAATGAATGAACACTTAAATATTCATATATTGAAAATAAAATAAAAAGGACAATATTATTGTAACCATTGGATGGTGTATTGCATTATTTCCATAATTTGTTTATATGTATTTAGTTGATCTCTAATAATATTGACTTGATTTTAGAAGTTATAATATATGGGTACAACACCACATGGCCTTATGTTTCATTCAATGTAGGATTTAATTCATAAGGATCATTTGGAAATTTATAAGAGTAATTCATTCTATATATCATATATCACAATATAATTTATTCTAATATAATGTTCCTTTGAATAGGTTCAAATGGTTCTATTCATTTTTCAAATTGTATGATATAAGATAAAAACCTCTGTAAAAACCTCACATCATAGATATTTTTATTTTTCCTTTTAGTTTCAATATTTATATAAGATAATGCTATGTAAATTTTTGCAGAATTCAATGATGTTTGATGATAATTTTAATGATTTTATAAGTGTAGTGGTTGAATTTTGTTAAAAACTATTCACAATTATTGATTGAATTTTAAAGAACAATTTATTTGTTTTCATTTTTAATTTCACCGGTGAAAAGAATAATGGGATGTGATTTTTGAATCATTGATTTATTTGTTACTATTAAAAAGTTCACACTATGATGTACTTTCCCATATTTTAACCAATCTAATGGTTGAAAATAGTTATTGAGGTTACTGACCTATCCAAAACTGATAGATTAATTCGTGCTATGATTTTTGGAAACAAAATAATTTTAATGATGTTGATGAGTTCAATTATTATAATGAGTTAATAATTTTGTACTACATCATTAAAAAATATAGATAATTATTAATGGTATAAAAGATCATGAATACAATCTGATTATATAATTTTAGCTAGATGTTGGTGGATAGTTTTTTATTGTTTTAATTTTGAATTTAAAATTTAAAATAACATATATTTAAGAAATATTTTGTTCAAAATAGCTGGAATAAGTCACTGTATCACACATGTAATTAAGGGATAATTCTTCAAGATCATGCAAATATAGATTCATCAAGGATGTTCATTTGATATCTGGTATTGACATTTTAAGTTTGATCAATCAAAATTTTGTTAAGGATTATGATTTGAATATAAAATCTTTTTACATACCATTTATGATTTTAATGTGGATAATAAATTATCCTAGATAACACCCTTTATATTTTTTATTTCATTCTTGACTTATATTCTTAAAATTGCAACATTTTTATTGATTATTTTATTATAACCCCTATAAAAGAAGAGAGATGAAATGTGGAGGAGGTCATGGACCTTATAAGAATAGTGATATCTTCTTAAATAATATAATCAAAATATAGTTTTTAGTGGTTAATTAACATATCAAAACACAATTGATTTGTTTTTAATGGATAGACATCATTATGGGTGATCCAAATAAAATCACATGATTGTTAAATTTATTAAATTTCATTTTAGTGTACTTATAAAAATAAGTGATGTTGTCTTTATTGATGAAAATAAAAGATATAGTTAATCTAACTGATATAATAATTATCAAGACAACCAAATTTAACCCCTTTTATTATTCCTAGTAGAAACACATGGTTCATCAATGGAATCTCCCTAGTTATCACGTGACTTATACAACTTAACCTCCATATCAATGATATTTTATAAAATATATCCATCCTAACATCCCATATGTCACCAAGGGAAGATCGAGGAAAACTAATCTTTATGATATAATTTGATAGGGAATGCATAGTTCATACAAATAAACATTACATTGTGTGGGGGAATCCTCACACTCATTAACCATGGAAGGGAAATATACATCTAATAACATCACAATGACGATCAATAACCCTTGTTACCAAAAAAATATGTATAAGAAAGAAAAAATCCTTCTAATTTCATTCCACACCACTATAATCCTAATATATTGAATCATATCCAACAATATACATGCTCACACATTAATCAAAAAATCTATTAATGCATCACATTCATGTTAGACCCATTATATGCATAAATAATACAATGTTATTTCCCTCCCAATACTATAACCATCAAATACCAAATATGTGTAGACCACATACTTCAAAACCTCCCGTTCATAAATCTAAAACATTAAGAATGTATCCAGGATACTTATTTTTAAGGGACATACAATTTTGAGAAAACCCCCTTTATTATGTAACGATCACAAATTAAATTTAATCATAAATGATAAATGAAAATCCTACTACTATTCAATAATGAAATTTGATTGACTAAAACCAATTAATATTAATAATCACTAGGACCTCTCACATAGCTCATAAAGATACCCTAATAGGTCACAAATCAAGGATAAATAACCAAAATCCCATATAATATATCATGAGGGAACATTTTTGTTAATATACCACCTTGTATGGTTCTCTTATATATATATATATATATCAAAAATCTCATATACATAATACTACCCACTCTATGGTATTAATACAAATCGAGAATCCTTATACTAGTATAACCACTTTATGATCAATGCAACATTTAAATGCATTTAAATTATATATCATATGATGACTTATATCATGTTAATCAAAAAAATCTGGTTTGGTTATGTTCAATGACACATATAGTGTATTTTGGAAATAAAAAAGAAAGATATTTTTAACACATTAAATAATTAAGATCTATTTTTTGTATAACTAGAACACCAATAACATACAAACATGAACATGTCATGTAAACCTACATGATTTATATAATCAATGATCACCGAATCTATTTCCACACCGAGTTAAGTGAAAAATAAAATTTGAAATAATCCAAAACATCATAATCAACTATATTCATCCCAATTATCACATCAAAAAGAAATTATATCAATCATGACCCTCATGATACTTAAAAATTATCTAATTGTGTTTCTAACCAAGTACAGAAATATAATCCATCATATTTTCTAACCAGTCTTGTCTCATTTCTACCACATACCAAATATTAGGAGAAATAGATCAAGGCTGTACTATTACTTCATAGCACCGAAACCCTGATCAATTTACAATAATTTATTAGTGAACAATGTGACTTATTAATTCCTCCATATATAAAAGATGATGGTAATTGTTAGTGATTTTTTAAGGTTATCCCCCAAAGATACAATTCTATATGTCATATAAAACCATATATTACAATGGTAGAAACATATAATCATTCATCACACTACCAAAAATAATAAAAGAAAAACCACATTCAATGGAATCCAAATATAAAAAATTTATGATAACATGTAATATAATGGAATATATACATTCATATTGTCCATTAACACACAAATATGAATATACATGTGTATATCGTATATATTCAAAACTAAAATAATCATTACGGAAAAACCCTTCATGATCAAGTGTCCCGACCAAGTCCTATATACTCAATTTGGTCATGATTTCTTATTCAACGAACAATATATGCTACATAACCCATTTTTGACTCTTCCTCCAATATTTTGAATCTTATACCAATGTACTAGGTCCTCTCAATAAGTTTATTATAAAAACTCAACAGGTCACCACCAATGGTGTCCTTAACCTAACAAGTATGTATTGTTCATATATATTGAGATATGTTAAAAATAATTAAATAAATAATTAGAATCATAATTCATGTTGTTTATGATGGATTTCTTACCTAGTGATATTTTTTATTGGTCGGTGAACTAAATTCCAACCGCATGCAATCATAAGGAAATACCAGTAAAATTTTAGAGTGGTTGATGGTTGATAAGATAAAGGTTGGGAATATGTCACCCTTTTTGGGAAATTATTTCCTTCTCTGGGACTCTATATAATTTGTATGATATGTTCATGAATCTTCTAAAAAATTATAATGTAAAAATGGTTACTATGATATAATTTATTGATTGAAATCACACATCAATGTGAACATCTATATGTATCATATATTCTCCTCATTTAATTATTTGTTTGTGATACTATATATTGAATCCACATAGATCGACAATATATATTTTGTCACCATTTATAGAGGTGAAAACTATTACATAGATGGTATTGAGACCATCAACTCATATATGTACCTATGAAGGGAATTGAAACACATGTAGTTTGGAGAAGAATACCAGTACATGTTATAGATTTTAATTTCACGTTAAAATGACTATAGGGTTCTTATTATGGGTTTTTATCCACAATCTATCGGGATTTTTTTATTGAGACTGAATGAGTAATTCTATGTATCCTAGTTAATAATAATCATATCCCACCTTTTCCAGGTTTTCAGAGATTAAGGTGTCATGGTAGGATCATAACATAGTGCTTAATATCACGTAGAGAGGACATAAGTTATGAAACTGAAAATCATATAGCTATGAATACGAGGTGAAATGTTTCTAGAATGTTTATTGTGGGAATTAATCATGATAAAACATTTTGGGATCATCATGTTTATTAATAACTAAAAAAGAGTTTGTATGATATTATAATAAACCACGAATTGGGATATTTATCATCCTCATATCAAAACATAAGGAAAATTAATTATCTAAACATAATTAATAATAGTTCATATAATTCTAATAAAATAAGTAATTTTTTGTTTATATCATATGGTATCTTTGGTTTTCCACTAGATCTTATCCATACTCATCACTAGAGGAATCCATGCCTCATCAACTGAGGCATCCCTATATCATCACTAGTGGCATCCCTAGATATTCACAAAATGTATCCCTAATTAATCACCTTATGCGGGTGTCATTCTCATCACATGAATCATATCATTATTATCACATAATAGGTCTTATTATATTAATATTTAATATATGAGGATACTCACCTATAGTATAATGATATAGATCACCTCGTGTTCATCACATGGGGATGGTTTGGATAGTCTCATGATCTTCACATATTTTTATTTATAATCACCACATAACAGGTAGGTATATCTTCATCATGTGATGGTGGGTGTTAATTCAATTATCTTCAAATCAGGAAAAGCTATACTATGATCATCATATAAAGTAGGCTATTGATTTGAGGTCTGGAAGGTCGGTGGCAATGCTTTGTGGTCTAGTGGGGACTTAATCGGTTTAATGTATAATGGGGACATAATTGAGGTAAAATACATCTTGGGGTAAATGAGATAACAAGATGTGAGGATGTCGAGATCATCATGTTTATTAACACTGGTCTATCTTGTGGAAAATAATTATTTTAGGATTATTACATATTAATAGATATGAAGGTGAGGAATGAAGTGGGTGATTAAAAATTGGGATACCCATTCATGTTCACTAGAGCTATTGGGAACTAGATATTAGAAGTTATGATTCGGGATTAAACATAATATGTGGTCCTTCTTTTTTCCTACTATATATAAGGAAATGTGTGGGGCTGTTTCATATGCTTATTAGAGATGCATTATATTATATGTGACTTAGTTGAAGACATATTTATTTAGTCCTACACAATGTAGTAGACCCATTTAATGGGGGTTTTACATGTTGTTGATCATGTGGAATGGGACACCTAGCTTGGTGACAAAGGTAATGGGTCTCCTAGGTGGACGGTCTGTATGATGTGGGAATTCAGGTTGGGGGCTTGGGTGAAGCATCAACCAATTATGAAACCATGGTGAATTGGGTCCCTTTGTATGATATACAGAGGTGGATACCCATTCTAATTTAATACGTGGGTGAAAAGGCACCTATGTATGAGAATACTAGGTGAGGGGTGGAATATGAGTGAATGTTCAAGAGAAGTGGATTCATGGAAATAGTCTAAGGAGAAATGTTTCCCTTGTTGGAGATTTTGTTCTTATGGGGGTATAATATGATCCATGGGGGAATTTTAAGACTATTTGGATCCATGGAAGAAGTGTAATCTATATAGGGAGTCTTGAGTGGATGTAAACACAATTAGATGGCCTCAGAAAAGGGTTTCCCTTTTCTGTGGCATGACTTAAGTGGGATCCTAGTTAGGGAACCATGGTGAATCCAAACTTAGGTAGGTTTCCTTGTATTTTTCAGGATCAATTATGTCACCTAAGAGAATTAACACTTTGGAAGGTTCCTTGGGTCAAGCCATTCAAATGTGGGAGATAAGGGTGAATTCATTCTTTTATAGGATCCCTAAGTTTAAGGTGCACTATAGTATTAGATGTGAATAATATAATCCTAAGGTAGTTTTTTCTAAGAATTAATATGGAACCTGGAAGAAATGATTATGTTCTCAGGATAACTAGAATTCATGCATCTATAGTAAGAGTTCTTCAAAATATCAAGGTTTAATGGTTCCATAGTAATTGTTTCCCTTAGGTTTAGACCTAAGGTTCACCTGTACAAAGGAATTCTTGGGCACATAGAACATTTTTTATAACATCCTCTTCCAAGAGTCTTTAAATATGGTTGAAATATGAATTATATAAATAACTATGATATAAGGGTGACGTGCTTCATGAAACTCATTATATGAATATGATATGATCCAGTAAATAGTTTTTGTGAAGGGTATTTTAGAACGTCATGTGGGGAAACAAGCCATGTGAAAACATTTTTTTCACAAAAAATCGAAACGAAAGTGATAGGATTGGTCATTCCAATATCATGGTTATAGGGATTGGGTGGAAGACTAGGAAAAATTAATCATGTCTTATAGAACTAGTGTTCACATTCATGTAATGTTATACCCATGGAGTTCATCGAGTCATTAAACCATAATATTTCAGAACTCCTTACAATTTCAAATGTCCATATCTATTGATTCATAAAACCATTATGGATCCACATGTAGTAAAATTGTATTTTATGAAATAAAAATACACCACTATTTTTGGGTTATAATTTACAATGTGTTTTAAATGGATCAAAGTCCCAATAATACCATAAAAAATTGGTTTTATTATATTGACACACCATTCCATGATTAACTAATGAAATGTAGGGCCTAATCCAATTTATATATTTTAACCATTATTCTACTAAATAGTGAAATGTTTTTATAGAATCTACATATTTTAATTTTTCAGAAATCCTATGGAAGATGGAGATGCCATTTTCATATTCATCAAACAAAAATATAATATTCTTCGAATACTTTTTTTGTTATCTATGTTAGGATTGTAACATGGATTCTGTAGTAAATTATGTGGAAGAAATTTTGTAGTTACAATAAATTTAATAGCCATGGGTAGTATCCAAGTCACACTATAGTCACATAACTGATCTAGATAGTGGTGATGTGTATCTGATCATGTCACATAACAATTCCAATGGTCAAAGTAGTCCCCACCCTTATTACAATTAGGACCATGTTGGATGAAGAAGGTTATTAATTTATAATTGATGTTTTTATGTACATTATATTTTATTTTCAATGAATAAATGAAATTAACTCACCTTATAAAATTTTAAAATCCAAATTACCGTCATATTTATAAAATCATACGTATATTGATTAATAAAGTCCATCAGATTGAAGAAATGTATTCTAGAAGAATAGGCTAATCAGACTCACCATGAGTTCAAAAATAATTAATGATCATATCCTGAATCTGAATCTGAGTATGAATTGATATGATTAAATACCTTATGATAAATTGATGATCATCGAGTTCTCATAAACCATAATTAATCTATGAATCCTTTTATTCAATCAATATAATGTAAAGGGGGATAGATAGTTCTACCAACAGTGTTTAGTATTTGTTGGAATGAAATATAGTGTTTTAAAATAAGGAAGTTATAATACATCACATTATAATTCAGATGATGGTTAATATGATATTCATTGTATTAAAATTCATTATTATGTAATTATATGAGCATAATTTTTTAGAAGAAGAAAAGTTACTAAAACGAAAGATCTATTGTCTTAGTTCATCTATGTGAGATCAGTAGATGAAATTCGTTTTGATGGATGATAAGGTTTATTGGAATATGACATATGATTATTCTAGTTTTTAGTTAGACCAACAATACATGGAAAAAAATATTATTAGAAATAAGTTATGTGATGAAGGTTCACTAGTACCATAATCATAAAAAGAAATAAGTATTTGAAGTCAAATCTGTTGACATTGTTTGATCAGATTCGGAGTGCCACTAATTATCATAATGGTTTCTAACATTTATTTATTTAAAAATAGTTGGTATATATAAGTATCCAGAGGCATATATTTTTTTAACGTATAATTTTTATTAAAATAATTGACATGGGTGATTTTGGGACAATTGTACAAGAAATGTGTTGTCAAAACTGATGCAGGAAAATAATGTTAGAGACTGATACACAATGAAATCACGCATTTTCATCACTATAAATGGTTAGTTGTTTTCAATTTTTTCAATAATGAATGAACTGTGATTTTTTATCTTGAGTTTTTATTTTTAGGGTCAAGAGACGTCATATTGGAGTGAACATTGTTTCTTCATATTCAATCCAAGACCAATAATCATACATAACCTGAAAATGATAAGTCAATAAAATGCAATGTTATTTTTATGGATAAATGCAGAAAAATAATCTTTTTTGGACAGTTTTGGATGTATTGTCAAAGGGGGACATGAATTTTTCTTGAATATGTATGAAGATGATACAAAATTTATATTAAGGGAAGCATTAAGTTTAAAGAATCTCTTTGAATTTGTTTTTATGAGTTGGTTCAGAGCTCCATAATGGAATGTCATATGTTTTCTATATTATTATATTTTTTTATAGAAACCTATCAATGAAACTATTTTCATCATCTTAATGAATAAAATAATAATGAGAAGAATAATTCATCATGTTTGTACGAACCGTTGTAATAAAGAAATCACAAAAAGAAAATCAGAATCTTACTGAGTAATGATATAATGTATTAAGTGAGTTTAAGATGTGGGAAGTTTTGAGAATATTAGATAATAATTTATAGGATCTAAGGAATTCAAAGATTCTTCTAGAATTTAAGGGAAATTGAATTTTCTTGAAATTTATTTAGGTGGGAAAACCTTTTTAAAACCCCACCCAATCCATCTTTGGATCACCTATAAAATGGTGAAGTACTTTATACTTTCATAACATGAGTATTGTTTGGAATGGAAGAGAGTGAATCTCTCATATTATAGGGAGAATAATATTATACATTACACTTCAATGAGGAATCTCTCAAAGAAAAAGAAATAAAAGAAAATAGATAAGATTTTACTCACCTAGTTATCCTATTGTATTGGATCATCAAAATGGGAAATTCATATTGAGATTTACATATAGTGGAAAACAACGTTCAGAATTGTTTCAGCAGTATTATGAAAGAAGTGCATTTTCCATATTGATTAATCAGACTATAAAATTGGACTGGGAAATTCAACATAGTATCATTACAATGTACCGAATAAGTTCATACCTACATCAAGGTATCAGTGTGAAGAATAATTTTGAATAAAATATTGTTAAATTTTATCAAATAACACTGTAATATGTTTTTTTACCAAATTCGTATAACAACATTTCATGAAACATGAATCATATGTACTATAGTATTGAACATTTTTCTACATTAGTGCATGAGAATATATAAATATTTGTATTCCAAGAAACGGTATGTTTTATAGTGGATTTTGTGGTATGGATTGTTTCGAAACCATACCAAGGATGTGGCTACAATTATTCATTAGTGAACCTTGTCAATTCATTTTTTCCTATGGTTGAGTACTTGGATTGTTTTCTAGTTTGGTGATAACAAATTAACATGTGTTGAAGGTTGTTTCAAAAAAACAAACTTAAAATAAAATGATATCATGGATTCACCCCTCCCTCTCTTAGTGGTTTAATGATTATGGTAGGAAATATCAATTTGTATCAGAGCTGATAATTCCTTTCATATACTATATTTTTGAGGTTTTGAAGAGATGTTTATAGAGAATCTGAATTGTATCAACTGTAAAGGTATTATAGTATTATATAGTAATAAGTATCATATATTGAAATATTTAATGTTTTCTTATTTTATATATCTTGGGTATGATGTTATTGAATATTCAAAAAATCATTTTCCATCTATTTATGAAAAATTTTCTCTTACAAAACTAATAATATGAATGTTGAGATTGATGGAAAAGATAAAAATTATTTATTGTAATATGTTTCATAATGTCAGTTCTTAAGAATGAAATGTTTTTCCACACCCAAAGGTATTTTGGATATGTTTAATGACATTTATTATGGTAATACAATAGCGAAGAAGGGAAAATTAAAAATTTATAGGCTGAATCATATATATAATAAAATGGGTGAGTATGAATATTTTGGGGGTTTCTTTACCAGAATAAAAAGATTTGTTATCACTATATAATTTCTCAGTGAATAGATGGTGTATCTAAATATTTTAAATAGATCTTAAGTATTATTCCCTAGAAGATTGATTTCAAAGTCTTCTACTTGGAAGATATTGTCCTAGATACATTATATCTGTATTATTTTCATAGAACTCTCATTACATATGAAATTGTATGGGAGAAAGATATAAAGGGAAAGAATATGATGGAGAAATGTTTTTTTTCCAAGATGTCAATAAATAAAAACATAAGAATATTCTAAAGGATGATTTGGTTTCTGACTCTATCTCTAAAAATGAGGTATGTAAAAATATTAAGTAAATTGTATCCTTGTTTTCTATAAATGTGATAAGTGGTACAGGTAAACATAATGTGAAACATTCATTGATGTGTTTTGAATGTGTAGTTATTGGTATTTTTATGGTTAATATTCCTATAAGAAAATAAAGAAGAGGGTATGAATGAATTATAAATATGTCCATGAATGTTGGGGAAGAAACCTGAAATAAGGCTAAATATTATTCCAAAGGGAAGGAAAATAATTATCCAACTTCAAAAGTAGAAGTTTCATCTCTATAGAGTTGAAGAAATATACAATTAAACTAAATCTAAAAATTATTAAGAAAATTATGGGGAGAACACTTTTATTTTAAATAGTGAAAATGAATAGTTTTGAAGTTTTTTTTTTCTGAAGAATATGAATGAGAAATTAAATTATAATTTTATTTGAATGAATAATTAATGGAATTTCAAATGAATATTGGGAGGCTTGAAATGGTAATCAGAAATCTAAAAAATGAAAATTTATCATCAAATAACCAAAAGTGTTTTTCTAATGAGAAATTAAAATTAATTGATGTGATTAATTGTTTGAATAAATATATTGAAAACGAAAATTATCGTAATGATCATATAGAAGATAAACTAATTGGACTTGAATAAGAATTGGGAATTTTACAAAAAACCGTTATACATCTAAATAATGTTATATAAGTATTTAAAACTCTATATCTAGATTTGGTGATTTTTCTTATAAGGATAATCATTGGAAGGATCAACCAAAGTAACCTTCAAAGGTTAAAAATAAGTCCAGAAAATATTTTTTATATGAATAATGATGGGAAATTTCTATATTTGTCTAATACCAACAATGTAGATAAGTTATAAGTGTATCAACTTTATTAGTCCAAAAACATTTCTGTTAATTTTGGATATGATAAGGATGAAAATAAAAAAAAAGATTAAATAAAATATTTCAGTTGATAATAGTAAGGATGGTGGACAACATTGTTTTGATAAAAAAGATAATAATGTTTTGAAGAAACATGTTCACAACTCTGCCTAGTATAAATTTTTCAGAGGAAAATAATCATTCTATGGATATTGTTTTTATTGTTTTGGATGATGAAACATGGAAAATATATATTTTTTCAATCAAAAACATTACAAATAATCATCAAATTTTAGAATGTATAGTTTGATGGGGATTCAATCCATATAAATGAATAATACTGAGAAGTATTTTTCTTTGAATCATAAAAATGTTTTTCAAAAATTTTAAAAAATATTCCAACCACAACAAACTATTTCTAAAATATGTGAACAACCAAGAAGTCTCACAAAATTATGTGTTGTCTTGTAAAAATTATAAAAAAGGCATCTTAAAAATTCTCAGAAGATGGAGATAATGAATGATAAATAGAATGAAAAAGATCTTTTTGTTGAAACCCCTCTTAAATCTACAAAAAGAGAATGAAATTAGATTCTTTATAGTGTAAGTATTTCTTATATTATAGGAGGATTAAAATTACTCAAGAATTTTAAAGAATAAAATTAAGGAACAATGTCATTTGAAAATGATTAATCACTTAGAATCAAATTTTTTATATCAAGCGTCCTTAGGAATTAAAATTTGTTGTTGAATAAATATTTTTATGGTAATGGGATGAAATACAATTTTTTAAGTGTTTGACCACATTCTGATGATGAAAAAAATTATTTTTATAAAATATAGGGTTGTTTTGAAAAGTTAAAAAGATGTAAATATGGTCACAAGAGAAAAATATACAAAGTGAAACTAGTTCATAGTCGGTGAAATACAAAACTATAATTACACGGGAACAGTGGAAGAGAACAAGTTTTGTCATAAATGTTTGTAAAACATGTTTCAAGGAAACATGATCATGTTATCTATGAAAGGAAGTTTCCAGGATATTCATGATATTTCAATAATAATAGACTGATGTTACGCTATTTTTAATAAAATGAATGATTACTAATATTTAACATATGAAAGTTGGATTTTATTCAAAATGACCCCAAGAACTTATTTATTATAATATCTAGGGGTCAATGAAAAAATAATAAACTAATAGAGATAAGTGTTTTTATAAAATTTGTTAATGAATTTACATGAATCGAGTTTTTATGTGTATGAAAAATAAGTTATATTCTGTGAAAATTATTAAAATTTTCAGAAGGAATGGTGAAAAGATTGTTATTGTTCCAGAAAAAGGTTTATAACTCATAATGGTGGTGAATAAAATAGTGAATATTTTGAAATTTATTTTGAGGATCATGGAATTTGGCATGATTTCAGAACATCATACACTCCAAAATATAATGGGGATACTGAAAAGAATAACTTATGTGTGGTGAAAATGGGGGGAACTATGATACATGTAGATGGTTTTTCTCATTACATTTGGAAGCAAGCCATTAGTGCCACCGTGTATATTCAAAACCG
The DNA here is from genome assembly GCA_963277665.1 of Viscum album. Lineage (NCBI taxonomy): Eukaryota > Viridiplantae > Streptophyta > Magnoliopsida > Santalales > Viscaceae > Viscum > Viscum album. The sequence goes on along the minus strand of OY728156.1, from coordinate 68,200,810 downwards.
ATGTCTGTATAGGAAAAGTTCACATGCGCCTCCATAATTTTTTTTTTGATAAAACTCTTTGTTGGAAACACATAAGAATTTTTGGATTCCATGTATAATAAAGAATAATGGCTGAAACCATGGGCAGTTTGAGCAGTGAGATGAAGATTGAATTTTTCTTAGGTATGGCCTAGAAAGAAGATAGTAAAAATGATTTTGGAAATAGGTAGTTAAAATTATTAATTTTGATGACGTTAAAGTAATTTTAAAGGATAAAGAATATAAACTGAATCAAGATGATAAGGAAGATGAATAGGTTGAAAAAAAATTTGTTGACGATTTTGATAACAATATAGAAAATTGTAATCCCACTCAAGAATAATTATGAGACACAACTATTTAAAGTGGTGAAAATGAATCTCAAAAATATAATCCTAGGATGAGGAAGCATGAAGAGGATCAGAACATTATTGGTGATCAACATTATAAGGTCTGAATAAGAAGATATTCAAAAAACATTACACATACTTATTTGTATTCCAAAGTTGATCTAAATGATGTGAATGAAGCTTTTGAGAATCCATAATAGGTCTAGGCTAGGAATTAGGAGCTAGATCAGATCGAAAATAATGAAACATGAGAACTTTTACCAAAATGGGTAAAACATTATTGGTATAAAATTGTTTTTCAATAATAGGATGAATGAAGAAGGATATGTGATAATTAATAATGAAATATTTGTGTGAAAATGTTACTAAAACATTGATGGAATTGGTTTTGATGAGAAATTTCACCGGTGGAATTTCTAAAAAAAATCATAATTATTATTTCTATTATTATAAAATGTAGATAACAAATATTTCAGATGCATTTGGAATCTATATTTCTAAATGGGGACCTTCATGAGTAATTTTTTCACCAAACAACGATGTTTCTTTAATATTGGTAAATATGGAAGTTATGTTTTTATGTATCTGTAAAACATTTATGTGGTAAAAAAATCTTTGAGAGCATGGTATTCCAAATTATATTCCTGCTTGAGGTAGATTAGTTTCATGAAATAAGGGGTTTATCTCAATATTTACATAATGTAATTTCAAGAGTTTTCCTTCATTGTAATAGTTTATGTTGATGACATTATCAATTATGGGAATGCTGAAATACCATGTGAAAGAATTTATAAAGAAATGAAAATTTTGTTTAAAAGTTTCATTCTAGGGGAAATGAAATACAATATCGGGTTACAAAACATATACAAGAAGATTTTTTCCATTCCAAATAAAATAATTCTATGTAACTTTTTAATAAGTTCGGTATAGAAAATTAAAAACTATTCTCAAACAAATATTAGTGGGAGAAAAGTTTTATAAATATGTATAAGGAAATGATGTTGGTCGAAAATTGTTTTAGAAGGCGATTTGATGTATTTAGTTGTATTTTAATACCTCAAGACCCAAAATTGGTTATTATTTTTAACTTACATGAAATATTTCATAGTACTTCAAAATAATCCCATTTATTTGTTGGAAATATAATTCTAAAATATATCAATGGAATAATAACCTTTAGAGTCAATTATGATAAATATGAATGTATTGACCTGTTTGGGTATTCCGATGCTGATTAGGCTAAAATTTTTTATGGTAGAAGATCCACATATGATGATGTTTTCTTTCTAGCTAAAAGTTGTCATAGTTTTCATTTAGAGAAAAAAATCAGTTAAACGTAGCACATCTAAATCCATGTTCTTTTCTATTACTCAAGATATTACTCAAATTATGTGGGTGAAAACTTAGTTAGAGGATTAACTTGTTGAAGTTGAGTTACATATTATATTGGGTTGTGATAATAAATGTGTTATCAACCATAAAATCAATTTGGTTCAACATTCTATTTCAAAAAATATTGACATCAAGTAATTATAAATAAAGAGATTTAAGAGAAGAAGAAAATGAATTTTGTGTAAATTCTTATATGCTAAAATGTTTTTGAAATTATCATATATCCTTTACCAAATGATGTTTTTTTATAAGTTTGTTTTTGAAATGGGTGTCCATCCTCTTTCTCACCAAGGTTGGGGTATGTGTTTATTTACCCTATATCATATTTATTTTGGGTATAATTATCAAAGGGGATAGTTTTTCATAATATATCCATTCAATATGTGATAAACCATTTAGGGAAAAAATATGAATGGTGAGTTTTGGGTATCATGTGACCATAGAACGTAAATGTGTGAACTATTATAAATGTTTTTGGAGTGGTTATAAGAAACAAAACATTTGATAATAATATAGTTGAAGAAGAGAAGGTAGATGTTCTGAGAAGAGGAATATGTTATATGAATCACTAAATTTGGATAGCCACGCTCTTCTATCAATAATTCTTGTTCCCATAATTATTTTTCTCACATAGCCTTAGAATATTTTTTTAATTAATCTGTATCTTGAGGTTAAAATGTTAACTGGTGTATGAATCTTTATTGACCAAAAAATATAAATTGGGATTTTTTGGGGACCATGTTGGCTGAAGAAGGTTTGTGGGCATTGATTGATGTTTTTCTTATGTATCTTATATTATGATGGAAAAGTAGATAACATATTAATTAGCTTTGTAATAGTTTACAATCATAGTGGAAATCATATTTAGAACATCATCCTTACAATTCTTATGAAATTCTATCGGATTGTGGAAAAGTATTTTGGAATAATAGGTTCATTAGACTCACCCTGAGTGAATAATAAACGAAAGATCATATGGAGAAACATAATTGGATTTTGAATTGATAATATTAAATTCGTAAAAAATATTTTCTAATTCTGGAGTTATCATAAATCTTATGTAATACATTTAACTGGTGATGCATGACCTATAAAGGAAAGGGTTAGTGCCATTTTTACCCATAGTATCCATGTTTTGTTGGAATTAAATACATTTTTATGATAAATTTAAGTTAAAATTATTGTATTTATTAGTCAAATGATTCTTAATCTTATCTTGGACATTTTAAAATTCATGATGTAGTCCTGAAAGGAGAAAAAATTTGTGGAATAATATGTTTTTATAAAGACAAATATATCTAGTCTCAGTCCCTCAGTGTGAGATCACCATACAAATATTTTAATGAATATTGGTAAGGTTGATCATTAATGTGAAAGATACAGATATTAGTTTTCAATTTGACCTGTAATATATTTGAAAAATGAATGTTAGAAAGAATTTAGGTTCTGAATGATTATTTGTATCTTAATAAGAATAATGAACAAGTTGCAAAAGTCAAAGTTACTGACACCAATCCATAAGACTCTGAGTTCCACTAATTATCATAATGGATTATGAGTCTGCTTTATTTTATAAATAGTTTGTATTATTAATTCTTAGGATGAAGAGCCTTAATGAAAGTAGAAATTTTTATTAATAATTAACTTGGGAGATCTTAGGACAATATAATAATAAAAGGATGTCAAAACCACTACTATTATATAAATTCAATGATAGATAACTAATTTAGAAAACCATTTTTATCCCACAGAATTAATGGGTCATAAATTAATGAACTCTGAATTTTTTCAATAATTTTTTAATTTGTTTAAGAGACATCATTTTGGATTTAACTCTAATTCATTGGTTTGAAGCCAAAACTGATAATCAGATATAACCTGACACCAACAACCTAATCATATGTTGGATCATTTAAAATATAAAATAAAAAGAATATTCTTGTTATGATAGTTTTGGAAATATTTTCAAACGGGTAGAGGAATATTACTTGAATAAGTTCAAAGAATATACATAATTGTTTTCAAGGGATGCATAATGTTTGAAGAATATAGTTTCAAATTTTTTTAATAGTTATGGAGAACCGTAATTAGAAGAAATGTTTTTTTCATATGATTATCATTTGATGAAGTGTAACGTATTGATGAAAATATTTTCCTAATAATAATAAATAAAATAAAAATTAGATGATTAGTCATTCATTTTGGTACATAGAATTGTAATAAATAAACCATAATGAGACTAGTAGAAATGTACTGAAGAATGTTAAGAAGTATAAAGTGATTTGATGTCAAGAGAAGATTTGAGATGATTTGAGAAAAACTAGAAATTGATGATGAATTCAATTATTCAGATATAATTTATGGGAAATTAATTATTGGAAAATATTTTTGAGTTGGGAAATTTTTTTAGATTCCCACCCAAACCATATTTGGATCACCTACCAAAGGATGAAGTAATTTTTACATTCCTGGCTTGAGTATTACTTAGAATGGAAGAGAGAGAAGCTTTGAAATTCTAGGTAGAATATGTTTTTAGATTATGCATATATTAGGATGTTTTCTAGACAGAAGAAAGAAAAGAGAATAGGCAAGATACTATTCATTTAGTTAATATATTAGGATAGATCATTGTACTAAGAAAATTGTATTGAGATTTATGGATTGAGGAAGACGAAATTTAAAATAATTTCAGTAGTATTATGAAATAATTATATATTTTATATTGAGAAATATGACTGGAAAATAATAGTGTGAAATTAGAGTGAGTATCATTAGGAATTCCAGAAGTTGTTCTTGTATACTAATGGGTATGTAAGTGAATAATTATTATTATGAACATATAATTGAATGATGATCATGAAATACCATAACATGTTTGTTATAAAAATTATATTACATAATTTTGTGCTAATTGATGTGCATGAACTGTTTTATTGGACACTGTACAATATAATTGTAAGGGAATATCCTACATATTATATTCCACCCAAAAGTATTATTTTATAGTGGATTGTGTGGTATTGGATTGTTTCCAAACAATACCAATGACGTTGCTACTGTTATTGAGTACCAAACCTTGTCAATTATTGTGTTCACATGGTTCTACAATTGGTTTGTTTTTAAATAAGGTGACAAATATTTAACAAGAGGAAAATTTTGTTTCAAAAACAGTGAAACATAAAAAGAAAAATATACCATTGATTCACCAACCCTTTTAGTTGTGTATTGATCTTGGTGGGAAATCTCAATTACCCACTCAAGGAGTCAATTTTCGAGATTGGTGTTGTTATCACCCATAATACAGTCTCATATCATCACACTTATTAATGGTTTAGATTAGTCACAACAAATTATATAGTATGGTCAATAAATATTTGGGTAAAAGTGGAATTTTACTACGATACCATTATATCATCTGATACAATCATATCCCTTAGTCAAAATGGAACATTATCATGGTTCCTTATCATATAATAATTATAACATATTAGATTATCCACTTCCCCAATGTTATTATATACAAACAATTAACTATATTGAAACAGTTCCCACCACCAGTTCTGTGACATATTATTGATACACAGGATCCAAAATGATCCACATCCAAACTCCATCATCGATATACAATATGAAGAGTCTAAAAAGAACCTACCATTGATTTCATAATGTATAAATAATTGATAGGTTAATACTATATATTAAACCTCATTATTTCAAATATTCATAATATACTATATGAGAATGGATCACACCCCGGTTCCTTCACAAATAATAATCATAAAAGACATTATTCGTGGCCTCTTATGATTCAATATCAAATCATCATCATCCCATGTTATAATGGAACCTGCACAAAGTTTTATCATATTCCATCATACTTGAGTTAGAGTGGAACCAACAACAATTGTATTCTAATAAAATTAATTCCCAATGATCATAATAATGATGGAATTTTGTAATATCTAATAGCATCAGTGAATAGTGTTCAAAATGGAACCTTAAATTCTAGCACCCAACAATGATAGTTAGATTTTATCCAATCTCATCCCGTATCCACATCAACGATTGGTATGATCTCCCTACCATTATAACATCCTAATTGTCCATAATGGCTCACAACCTATAATGACCTAATCTTTTAACAATAAAATTCCCTTCTTATAATAATGCCTTATTGTATAATCCCTTTAGGAAGCACAGTGACATGTCATGATACTTAATACTAAGTGATCATGAAACATAAAATTTCCACTTCTATGTTTTGAATTTCGAAAATTTGATATACATGGTTGTGATCAGTAAGATGTTTGGAGTCCGATAGGACAAACATAATTTTATGTGAATAGTATCCTATCCTTATGAATAGTAACCTCACCCATGAATGATTATATAATATTTAGTCTTCTAATAATTGATAATTTGACCATAGTATAATAAATTAGTATTTTTGTAAGTCATAAATAATTAATTATAAATAATTAATTAATTTAAAATTAAAGGTATTTTCCCAAAATGTGTTCATAAATTTACAATTCTGTGTTATCTGCTTTTAAAATAATTTTATTACACCTTATGTAATTTTTAAAACATTAAAAAAATTATATTTTTCATGTAAATTATTATATTAATTATAAATAAAAATCACCATATTTAGAAAAACATATTTGAAAAATGGACTTCATTTTTGGATTACAAACGTCGAAAATGGTTAAGGTGTAATTTTGGGATTTTTTTGAAATACTAGAAATTTTGTTGAAGATTAAAATACATTAATTTACCGTATAAATACATAATATTTTAAACCCACTATTCGCGAAATAAAAAGAAATGTAAGAACCCAAATATATAACTCACATTCCCTATTTACTATTCTTTGTCATGTATTAATCAATATTACTTGTCTTGGTGGAAATTAAGAAACTAATAATTAAAATATTAAGAACACCCTTCTCCCCTATAGTTGAAATACCACCCTTCACACCCTCATTTCCTCACACCTATAAAACAACATGATTTGTCTAAAATCTACCCAAACAACATCCCTAGCTCCTCCCCCATTCCTGAGAGTTACTGATCTCATCAAAAGACTAATCCTAGGTTTTTTAAGGAGGATATCAAGAGGAAGATTCAGGAAGCAATTCCCCCTCTATCTTTTCCTTTAATTTCATTTAAATTTCAAGTTCCTTTCTCAATTGCTCTCCACCTATCATCATCCACATGGTATGATAACTCCAGTGTCTCAATTATACATGAATTTTTTGATACTAATGGGACAATAAATCATCCACCTCCATCCCCTCTTCTTTTTTATTTTATAAAGGAAAATGTTGTTCATGAGGTGTTAATTTATCACCTTCAAGAACGACATGTTTTCATTTTTCATTACCACCATCAGATATACTCATGAAACCATTTTTATGGTATAAACAGATTATTTTTTATTTATTATATAATATTTAATGTTTTTATACTAACTTATATACATATTACAAAATGATTAAACACAACAAGATTGTCGTGGTTGAAAAAACCGCCCGAATTAACCCAAATGATCATTATTAACTTTTAACTAACAATTCATCCAAATTTTATATAACCTAATTAATTTTTACATCATTTAAACACCTGTAATATCATTAATAACTTGAAATATAAGTTCTGTATGTCTATCCATATTCTACATGAACATTTATTCACGAATACAAGTGAACCGTTCAAGAATACCATAAAAATAGACATTCCAGAACAATGGAATTAAACCCACTAACTCATCCAACAGACCCTAAAATAACATAAAGACACCATAATGAAAAATATTCAAGTAAAAATAGTTTTTTATTGTTAATTAATAATGGAATTTAATGTGAAGAAATAATTCAGACACAAGGTAAGGGGAAATTCATCAACCCGACTTTCTTTCTTTTGGTTCTCCCTCTATCACTCCATGTTTTGTATTTGTTCTCATTAAAAACAAAATATCACCATTATCTTGCCTTTTATGGTATATAATATTTTTCCAATATAGTTTATGTCAATAAAATGTTTTCCAAAAGAACTCTTCTTTCCAAAACATACCTTTTACTTCTCACTCAAGGTGGATGGTTCTTGTATCAAGTATATTATTCCAACATTATTTTGGGAATCCAATGTTATTAATATATTCTTGTGAGATGAACCCCATTACATAAAAAAGGTCATTTATGTTCATTATATATATATATTCTGTGTGTAATTCATGATAATGATAATGTTATGATGTGATAGGTGGACCTAGAATTATACAGCACTCCAATGCATGGGTAATGTGATGAATCTCAAGAGTTAAATTGAAATGATATGTGAACAAGATGCTATATTTTTTTCAAAACTATTTCTGTTATAAAACCACAAAGACATGATGTTTTATTTTTTTATGAATTTACACATTTGAAGTCATTTATTCATTTTTCCTCTTATGTTCATAATCCTTTCCATATGATATGATTGTAATCACCCATTATTATGTTTTTAATATTTATCCTCTTACTGGGATATTAGCTCACCCATTTTTTATGTATATATTAATGTAACTACATGTAATAAAGAGAAGTCAAATGACAATAATAATATAGAGAATAAGGAATTAAATAAATGTTTATGTTTTATCTTGTAAATGCTATGTATTGTACTAGTTTGACCAAGAAACTAATCCTTTTTATCCCCAAGGTGTAATACTATTATTTTTTTATCTTTAAAATGATATAATAGTAATGTAATAAAAGGTTTGGTTGCAATAGTTGGTATGAGAGGAAAGTTTTATGTAATTTGGGAATTAGGATTAGTGTACCAAGAGAAAACATATAGTATTTTTCTAAGTACAAATATGAACACAAAAATATTTATATGGGGATCCCATAAGTTTTGGTTTTAGTGTATATCTTACAAATGAATAATTTATTCATGACATGTTTACTTATGGTTTCTTCTATCCTTTTCTATTTTAGAATATAGTGGGATTCAGAAGAAACCAGGAAAACAACATGTTCCTGGGCTAATGCAACAATTGGAAGAATGATATTCCCAATTTTTTGGGGGGTGGAGTTTAAATATTAATGGTGATGCTTACCCAACAAACTCATGTTATGAATAATAACTAGAATAATGGGGAACTTATTCCTTCACCTAAGAGGGAGAAATTTTCAATAGAATGTTTTATGTGGAAATGAACACTAGCTTTCAATGGATTTTCTGGTCCACTAGTTGAGAAAAAATTGATCAAATAAATGGAGAAGGTATCTTATATGATTCACTATTCTGAGATAGGGATGGTGACTCTAGTTGTTTATTGTCTAGAGGTATAGGTTGATCAATGGTGGTCGTTTATTTAGAACACCAATCTAAGAGGTGAAATTGAAGAGATGGAATGATAATTCTTTAAGATCATGGTTCTTAACAAGTATTTTTCACGAAATATTTGTACAAAGTTGGAGAGAGAATTCATAGTGCTCAAGAAATAGGAAGGAGAATCTGTCACAACCTACGAAAAAATTTCACAAGTCTTTCAAGGTATTATTGGGTTTTTTTGTCAATAATGATAGAAAAATAAATATATTCGTTAGTATATTAAAATATAACCTTTGAAAGGATCTTACAATTAGAGACTTTGGGAGTTATACAGAAGTTGATTGATGTGCTCTCAAATTTCAGATAGAGTTTATAGAATGGTCCCACGACTATATTGATAACAAAAAAATATGGAGTTTCAATCCAAAGGATATAAGGATAATGGTGGGAAAAATACTCAATGAACCACATGCCAAAAATTTTGTAAGTTTCATCATTAGAACTACCTAAAAGGGATGAGGAAATACTTCAATTGAGGGAAAGAAGGCCACCATGCTCAATAGTTTCAGAAATACATAAAAAAGGAATGATAATGTAGAGGAATAAAGGGGATCCCTACCCATGATTCAATGGTACTACTGTAGGGAGAAAGGGCACAATGCAATTCAACACACTAAACCTTGAGTCATTGAGGGTAATCAATGTCAGCCACCAAAGCCAAAGGAACAAGGGAAAACATGTTCCATCATTACTATGGAAGGGGAGAAAGATAATGAATTCATACATGGTACAATTCCTATTCACTCAATAATTTTAAATGTCTTATTTTATTCTATATCTACGAACTCCTTTATATCATGCCCATTTTCTAGAAATATAGAATCGAAACACCGAAAACATGATGTAGATATATCTGTAAAAACACCAAGTGGTGATATAATTTCAACCCAAGTGTTGGAATCTTTTCATATGACTTTGAATGGGAAAATTCTCCCATAAAATCTCATAATAATTCAATTTTTGAAATTCGATGATATAATGAGAATGGATTGGATATAGTTATATAGAGAAAATATCAACTATCGGGAAAAGGAAATATCTTATCATTTTCAAAACCATCCATGATCCCTTACAAATGCATCGAAGATCTGGAATCAGCTTTTATAAATACTTCGATGGTGAGGGTGTCGATACACTGTGAATAAGAATACCTCACCCAAATGGTTGAGTCAATGTAAAGATCCACCCTTGTGAAAATTACCATCGAGTAGGAATATGATGATGTTTCTTTTGAAGAGTTACCTGAACTTATATTAGATCATGAGGTAGTGTTCTTAGTATAACTTATACTCAAAGGTACTATAATATCCAAATGTCCATATATAATGGATATTATCCAATTGGATGAGTTAAATATGTAGCTAAAAAGATAATTTGGAAAAGGGTTAATATTCCCTAGTGCATCTCATTAGGGTGCACCAGTGCTCTTTGTGAAGAATAAAGAGAGAACACTGTGACTGTGTATCGATTATCGGGAACTCCACAAGTTCACTATAAATAACAAGTATCCTCTTCTATAAATTTAGGACTTGTTTGATCATTTATAAGGATCTCAATACTTCTCAATGGTGGATCTTCATTCTGGATATCATCAGCTAAAGGTGAGGAATAAAGATATTCAGAAGACCGACTTCCACACATGGTATGGGCACTATGAGTTTCTGGTGATGCCCTTCAGACATACTAATGCCCCTTCAATCATTATGGATTTGATTAATAGATTATTTATACATTACCTCAACTAATTTTTGGTTGTTTTTATTTATGATATCATCATATAATCCAAGATAAAGGAGGAAGATGACAAACATGTAAAACATGTGTGGGCGACATTGAGAAAGGAGAAGTTGTACGGCATGTTCAAAAAGTGTAGATTTTGGATGAAGCAAGTCACATTATTGGGACATGTGATCACAAGTGACGGAATATCTAGGGACCCATCAAAAAACAAAGATGATTGAGGAATGGACCATACCATCTACTGTCATAGAAATTCGTAGTTTTCTTGGATTAGTTAGGTACTGCCAACGTTTTGTGAGAAATTTCTCAGGATAGGCCACCCCACTAACTAAGTTAACATGGAAAGGGGTAAATTATGTCTGGATGGAATAATGTGAGGAAAGATTCAAGGAGATAAATGGAGGGCTGATCACTACAATTGTACTCAGATTACTGAAAGGTGGATAATGTTTTGTGATATAAAATTTTGATTCAAAGAAAGGCTTGGGTTGTGTACTCATGCAAGATGATAATGTGACAGCATATGCATCACAATAGTTGAAGATCCATGAGTATAACTACCCAATGCATGATCTATATCTAGAAGACATGATTTTATTCTTGAAAATATTAGGACACTACCTTTATATTGAGATGTGTGACATATACACTGACCATACGAGCCTAAATTATATATTCTCATAAAAGGATATAAACATATGTCAATGGATATGGCTAAGGCTAACAAAGGACTATGACTCCCTATTCACTATCATACTAGAAAGGCGAACATGGTTGCTGATTATCTATAAATAAAATAACCTGTTACTCTATCCATGTTATGGATTGAGAAAGACCTCATATTCAGGGATATGGAAGGAATGGATTTGGAAATCAAATGTGTAGGGGATACATCCTACATTTCCCAAAATATTTCTCAACCATGAATCCAATATATGATTTAGGAGGCCCAAAGGGATGATTTGGAGTTACAATAGAAGTTGAATGCAGAAATAGAAGGGAATCTACAATAGTTTCATAAGGATGGTGATGGTGTGATTTGGTTTCGAATGTGGCATTTTGTGCCTTTATCCCCCAGGATAAAGGAGCTATTTTAAAATGCACATAGCTCAAATTTCTCAATCCATCATGGTAGCACCAAGAAGTATATAGATCTCTAAGAATACTTTTCATGGGATAACATTAATAATGATACTGTAGAATACATATCAAGGTGGTTAGTATGTAAATATGTTAATGCAGAGTTACAAAATCCCAACGGGATGACACAATCATTGGGTATACCTATGTGGAAATGGGAAAATTTAACTATGGACTTTATCATGGGTCTCCCGAATATCTCGAATGAAAAAATGCGATATGTGTTGAGGTTGACTGACTCAACAAGACTTCCTATTTTATCGTTATTTGGGAAGATCACTCTCTTGAACAACTGGAAAAGATATATGTGAAGAATGTGGGGAGACTTCATGGTGTTCCACTCTCAACTGTCCCTGATCCTGATCCAAGGTTCACTTCTAAATTCTTGGGGAGCCTTCAAAATGATTTGAGTACTGAATTAAATTTAAGCACGGACTATCAGCCCCCAAAATATAGCCAATTTGAAAGGACTATTTAGATGCTTGAAGATATTCTAAGAGCCTACTCTTTAGAATTCATAGGTGAATGTGATCAACATATCCCATTGGTTGATTTCGTATACAATAATATCTTCCAATCAAGTATTCAGATGGCTCTATATGAAGCTTTTTATGGAAAGCGATGTAGAACTCAAACATGTTGGGATGAAATTGGTGAATGAAAGCTACTTGGACCCGATCTTATGCAAGATATGACAAGGAAGGTTCAAGTTATCCAGAAACACATCAATGCTGCTCAGAGTCGGAAAAAGAGATAGTCTAACAACCATCAATGGGACTTAGAGTTCGACATTGGAGATAAAGTCCTCCTTATAATATCACCAAGGAATAGAATCAGGTGGTTTGGAAAGAAAGAGAAGTTAATCCCAAGGTATATTGGCCCCTTTGAGATCCTTTACCGCATAGGAGTTGTGGTCTATCAGCTTGCACATCCACTGAGTATGGATCAAGCACATGTTTTGTTTCACGTATCACACCTGAGGAAGTACATACCACATCCCTCACATGTATGAAACTGTAAGGACCCAGCCTTAAACATTACATAATCTTCAAATAAATGGATAATTCCCATTAATGATATTTTCAGGTTTAGAGTTTTAGAGAATTAGGACATAACTATTACATATCAAATCGAATATTACATGTAGACACTACTACTCGGTATCCATTTTTTTCATTAAATAAACAAAACATGCCTCGTTCCATGTTTTATACAATATGATTTTTCCTTGATCTCATCCTTGACCCTTATTCATCTTTAATTCCTATATCCCATTAATAAATACAAAACAATGAAACCATAATTTTCAATCATAACATACCTTATGAAATTATGATTTATGAATAACACACATAAATCATAAATCATTAGGTTATGTTACGGAATATATAAAATTCTTATATTGTAGCTATCCCAGCTACGTAGGGAGTTACATTGGAATACCCATCAAAGTATTTTCCCTAAATCTCGAAGGAGAAACATTAACGTTTACCTCAGTCACGTTACCCAATGCATTGGAGAACTATCTCGAGATCAACTGCCCAAGGTTTATCACGGAACCACCCGTATATGTAAACATTGCCCAAGAAACATAACATATTCATAAAGCTTAAACCAAGAATAAAGGAAATATAACATTTCAACATTGCAATCACAACACATAATTTCAAGATATAGACATAATCAATGCTTTATCAAACCATTTTCAAACCCATTTAAAACATTTATTAATGATATTTTTGAATAAAATTGTCTCATACAACTTGGAAATTTTTAAATGAATTATCATTTTTAAACATTACTGTCTATATAAATAAATCCTTAAAAAAATTAAAATCATGTATATTAATTATAAGGATTTAGAAGAATAAATATTTAAAAAAATTAAATGATATTTTAGTTAAAGTGTTTTTAACAAAATAAGAGACTCTTGGATAAAAATAATTGGTGAATAACATTGAATACGAACTTTATAATATCATGAGAAAAGAAGAATTTATTATATAATATACCAAAAGACAATATATACACTATATAATTGTGAATTGTTTCATAACAACAATAAAGTCTCAATGTAATTTAAATTGAGATGAAATCCATTATAAAACCTATATCCTTAGATTATGGATAAATAAATTACATAATAATGTGTGAAAAATATAAATACACTCAATATGATTGGATATTCAGTGTAAATTAATCATAGAACATTCACACATATTTTTGTACAAACTACACCAATGACTTGGATGTTTAACTCAACGAATGGAAATTGAGTTAAAATTACTCTTATCAAGTTCATATCGATGACTTGAGAAATTATCAATGGATTGATTATGTGTATTGGAAGTAGATAAACACAAAGAGAAGTCTAAATTACTATATAAGTAAATAAATAGTTATTTTACACATATTATTGGATTTAAATAATCAATGAAGTATGCGTAAAGCGCAATGAGTGGAAATTTAAATTTGAAATTCCATTAGAGATTTGGTATCTTACAAAACATAAAACCCATGAAAGAACGATCATAAAGTGACGATGTAAATAACCATAAATTAATGTATATTACACCATGAATACAATCATGGGTAGTAAATACAAAATAGGAATGGAAATATTGGCTAATATAGTATGAATCTCACGTGAATGAATAGCAAGCTTAAATACCCTTACCACATTTTAATCAATCGAGTCATATAAAGAAAACTTAATAACCACAAAATGAATCACAAAATACCATGAATATAAATAGAATCATGATAATATATATATAAAATGGAAATACACAATAAACGACATTCAATAAATAAGTGACGAAAAATTGAAATATCAAGGAATTAAAAGTGAGATAAGAAACCCCTTACCTTGTGTCCGACTTGACATGTTTGTTCCATGTTCATCCTGAATAATAAACATAAGTTAATTTCTATTTGATTAAAAACCCTTTTCAAGTTTATTATTCCCTTTATATCACTTATTACCATGTTATAAACATTATGGAATCATTTAAGTTAATAATGTTCATTTTGTCGATATTTGGTACTTGATTCAAAAATGAACACGTTATAATTACAAGTTATCCATGTGGTCAAAAGTCCATTATCTCCTAAATGATATTCATGATTTATAAATCATATATTTAATATATATCTAGTATATATATATATGTATTAAAAATACTACATAGCATTTAGAGGTAAGAAATTAAATGAACCGTTCATGGAGACGGTAAGCATTACGCACACATGAACGCTACTTTTATTTCTATTTCATATTTATGGAATGAAAACATAATGATAGATAGGTATATTATAATTACAGTATAATATAATATATAATTTCATTTACTAAATCCTTTATACATCCCACGTATGGCATGTAGAGACCTAAGGTTGATGTAAATGGACATTACATTACTTTTGCGGAATACTTAATACATAACAAAAACCAACACAAAAGGACTGTAATAGTTTAGTGTGTTTGGAAACTTGGAACATAATCTTCTAATCATGGTGAAATATCATCAACATATCCCATAAAGATCTTCCTCTATTATTTTATTAGCTAAAATCTTTATTTATATCATGGGTGAAAAACATATAAAGGGTGAGCTCAAATGCTCAGTAAGGGTAAGCATGGAGAAAATAAAACAACCCATATACGTTTGAACTTAAAAACATGAACATAATATTTAAACATAAAAATCATGAGCAATGAGATAAAACATGGCAGTACGTAAGGAATAGATCATAATGGAACATGAATCATGATAAAATAGTATAGTAATAAAAAATTTAATTGTGTCAAACCATTAAGCACATGATATGATTTCTATAATAGCCAATTAATTGCTACCAAGACCATGTTAGTGGACAAAGTCCCTTTCTGAATCGAGTTCACTCCTCGATCCAGTCCTGTATCACTGAACCAGATTAACTTTCTGTTCTATCCATGTCTATCTCATGAGATGTAAATCTTTACCCAATGCATTGGAGGGAGATATAGGTCCCACCATTCTCATTATTAAATCATTCTTACTTGTTCCACAAAATAAACATAAATCATTCCTCATAACCCAAAATATAAAATGGGTTTCATAAACATCACCCCATCATCAAATAATCCATATAAAATAAATGGATATCATTTTGTCATAATAAAAATAACACCATGTAAATAATAGATACATTATAATTGAAACATAAATATGCTAAATAATGTCATCTTAGATGGAAATTAGTTTTTATAAAACACATGAAAGGAATTCTTGAGGAAAATATCCTTTCTTCTTCAAAATCATTTTCGTATCAAAAAATTCCACACAAATTTAAAAGAAAAAGGATTTTATTGAAAATAACCATGAAAACTCATAGAGTAAGCTTCATGAAAATTAGGCATTATGAAACTATAAAAATACTTCCATGCCCTATAAGTTAGAAAACATTCTCCTCGTACTTTTTCCAGAATATTCAAAAAGTACCACATATGGTAAACAAAAGAAAGATTCCTTCTATAACACAAAGTAAAAGTCAAAAAGGGGTAAAAATGAAATTAAAAATACATGGAAGAATTTCAAAAACTTTATGAAAAACATTTTTATGGACATGGATGAAAAATATAACACCTGTAAATACTTATATATAAGCAACCTCGGATAAAAATGACATTTGAAAAATATTCCCTTACCTTAGGTCCAATATGCTTCATACGCATCTGAACCTCCTGTATAATGATTTAAATAATGTCATTTACTTATTACATAATCATATTAATTGTTATGATATCATATATGATTCACTTATGACTTTATATTACCTGTTATTTTGTAAATTCCATGTTAAAGCAGCGTTTTGTGTAAAATCGTTTAATTTATCGCACGTGTTTGGACTTATTGTTCTTGATATTATTATCACTTATATCGTAATTTAATTACTTCAGAACTTAAATCATGATTTATATATCATATATTTTTAGTATATATATATATAATATATAGTTGAATGAAATGAAATACACCGTTCATGGAGATGGTAGGCCATATGGACGCATGAAAGCTGTTTTTCTTTCCATATTGACATGAATGTAAGTAACTAGATGACAAATACATACATATATATATATATATATATATGTATAAAAATCCAGTAGATTCAGTATGTTATATATTTCATTATTATTAATTATAGATACTTTATAATCATTCTTGAATGGTTAACATTGAGAATAAATCTCATCGCGTCGTGGAGACGGTAATCCGTATGTACGCACGAGAGATGATATCATTCCCATATTTATTGAATGGAATTGGAGTGGATGATAAAATATCTCATAATTAGTATGATGTTATAATAAACATATAAGATTATTCTTTACACTATTATACCCATCCAAGTAAGGAGGTGGTGGAAAAACAGATTACACCACGGCGTGGAGACGGTGTTCTGTACGTATGCACGCGCTGTGATTTAATTTTCCGTAGGATGGATATAAGGTGAAATGGGGATTTTTTCATATTTATAATAACATATTAGTATATTATTGATACTTTTCTCATTACTTTATAATGAAACAACTAAATAAGAAGAATTTGAAGAAGAAATAAAATTGAAAGAATCGGTAGAAGAGATTACCTCTTCTTAAACACACCTCTTTTAAGCTTCCTCTTAAGGAACTCGAGTTGGTCTTTTGAGGAGACCAGAAACTCTATAATGTTTATAGGGAAGTTGAGAAGGGAAATGGGTAGTTTTTGGTAGAGCTTGAAGGCTAAAAATTTTGTAAAGAGAAGAGGGAGGAGGTGCCCTTTAATAAGGGAGGAGAGAGGTACTTTAAGAAAAAACATAAAATAATATTTTATAACAACGTCATATTCGGTTTATAATTGCCCAAAAGTGAATTATTTAGAAGATAAAGTAGGGATGGGTCGAAATCCCTTCAAAAAACAGGTTTTAGAAAAGTTTAGGTTACTATTTTAAGCTTATCATTAAATATAACTCTAAGTTAAATAATTTAACTTTTACCATGTCTTCTTGTTTTCTTACACTATATGGTTAATAATCTAACTATAACATGCCAAATGAACCCCAAGTGGTTCATTATTAATATATATAACCTTATCTATGTCATTTTTCTGAACATTATATATTTAACAATAGAATAATAAGTTATAATATAATATTTATTTTAAAAAATATTTTATGTCAATTTTGACATTATTTGGTAATTGATTTTTGTGAAAATCATAAATGCATGATTACTTAGAAAAAAGTTAATTTAATCAATTATAACATGTCATATTATCCTAATAAATTAGAGTAATTCATAAAAAGTCTCAAATTAAATTTATTTGGGCATTTATAACATCAATTACGTTAATATTTCATTAATAAGGTAATTACTACATCAACATTGTGTCATAAATAAATTACATTATTTAATGTCTAAAATTTATAAATAAAAAACATTATGTAGGAAATATTTTTATATTTATTATGAATATTTATAGTCAAATTTATCTTTTGTATTACCCAATATTAAAAATGATTTAGTTATTAAACATTGATTTTTACTATTTAAACTCTTCTTATAATAATAAATGTACTAATCTAATTCAAGTGGACCTAAAGGATAATATTTTGTTCCTAAGGTTTATTTTGGTCGAATTTATTTTATAATATCAAATTAGGTCATGTGTTAGGGTAATAATAATATTATTTTTACCCTTAATTACCATATTTACTTTTAACCGTGGTAAATAAAATTAAAAAGTTAATATTCACCAAAAAATATTTTTATCTTATTAAACCACATTTTATTCGTTTATATTAACTGTGTCTCCCAGATTTTTGAAATTCCACTCAAAGAAGATGTAAAATTATATTTTATGTAAATTTGCAAATTCTCCGAGGAGGTGGGTAAAAGATGGTGAAAAGTTCAATAAAATTTTTTATATATAAAATTATTATAAAATGACACCAATGATTTACATTGAACTTATATATATATTATGCATCTATTTGGACCTAAAATAAATGTAAATAAAATAAATAATTATTGAAATAAAAAGTCGGTTTTTAAATAGTAACCCAGTTTTTTCACGATTCATCAAAAACTGAATGTTTTCAGAAAAATACAAAAAATTCACCCCATGATAATTTCGATATTATGAATCCAAAAATAAAGTCCATATTGAAAGATAAATTTATAAAATTTCAAAAAGTGTGTATTACTATTCATAACGGCTAGTTGAGAAAAATAATATTATAATATTTCCTCTTTTAGGGAAACTCAGTATTGCATATAAGACACGTTATCAAGGAAGGTTGCTCTGGCGTAAAACACAAGCCTAGAATAGTGTTTGTGTATACTGTAAGCTAATATAGTGTTGCATATTGTGCAAGATAATCTTGTTGTAGCGTACAATATCAGACATAAAATAAATAAAAAATAATATATCTCATAAAATCTCGGGGTGTTACATGGCATGAATGAGTCACGCCACTTTGAGGGGGATGTAGTCCGCACTCCCTCAAATGAAATTATCGCATTTACCCATAATGGAAACCATAAAGGTATGATATAGATGAAAAAACACATAAGCATAATCAAAAACATAAACACAATATATATATCATATATAAATACAATTCAATCATAATGGCCACCATGGGGGGCCCTAGCACATATTTCAAAAATCATCATTTCGTGAGGCAGTAGTTCACCGTCCACAGAAACAGTATGTTATTAAAGATTAGGTGATGGTGTGTGTATGTTTAGATCGAATACATCTCATAAAAAACATAGAATATTTAAGATACTAGTGTTGTTAAATAATATAGGGGTTGGAGATGTAAAATAAAACAAAATAACTTCAAAGAATACATTACCTTTAAATTGGGTATCTCCCTTTGGTTTGAACCAAAATATTTACCTGATGTTCTTTCTGCCTAAGTTAAGCCTTCTAGGTGGAAGATAGGGATTATTAAAGCTTATTTGGGAAGGGGTTCGATGAGACAGGGGGCATGAGAACTATGAGGAATGTGTTAGAGGTGAGGGATTTTTATAAGGGGGAGGAGGGGCTCCATAGAAAAGTTGGAAAATATTATGTTATTATATGATGATTTTCGGATACTAAAGGTCCAAAACTAATTAAACTTGAAGATAAGATGACTCATGCCCAAAATAAAATCAACCAATAATAATTGGATAGGTTTTGGATATTTTTTAAATCATTATAATAATATTTATTTAAATCATTTATTAATGATGGAAACACTACATCATTATTGTGTCATAAACAATTTTATTCATTTTATTTATAAAAATTATTAAAAATATACCGAAATTTTACCCAAAGTGAATTATGATTTCCTTATTATAAAGAAAAATTTTATTTGGTCAAATAAAAAATATAAAATTGAAAAAAACTATATTTAAAGAGGGTTCACCATCAAAAGGTGGTAAATAAACCTTTAAATGTATATTAGGTTTAATGTTAGATTCATTCACATTTTAAGCCTCTAATATTTTTTTTGGATAAATGTAAAAACATTTTACAAACATTTATTATCATATTTTAGTTAGTTCTATTCATTCCCACCATTACAATGACTATGCATTAACTACCATTTAAATTAATTAAATTAAATTATTATTTTTTTATTATGACGGAGCCTTGTGTGCAATGTAAGATCGGCTGTTGCGTATTGGGTATGCCATCAAACATAGAAACCCCGTTAAAGTAAAATTTAATAATTAATTTAAATATATAAATAAATATGAAATATTCATATTCATTATTTACTTGGGATGTTATATCATTCCCTCTTTTAAAAATTGCTTCATCTAAATTATAAAATTTGGCTTGGAATCATCATTAAATGTCCCACATTTGAAAAAGAGTGAATAAAAATATCACATTAAATTAAATAAAGTGAAATACAAAGGTCACTGATAATATCATGTAATAGGATTACATGTAGGAGAAAATGGATATGGAAGAGAAAAAAACCATTACGGTTTGATGGAATATGGTAGAAACCATGATTAGGAAAAATTCAACCACCAAAAAATCACAAAATTGTGATGGGTTAACTAGTCTTTGATTACCCAGTAAGAAAAGTTAACAGAAAACGTTTTTTGTTTTAAGTTTATTTTCTTAAAGTTGAGGAACGTATTTATGAGCTTAACTAAAAACATAAGGAAACATACTTACTCATCTTGTAGACTTTCATCCTTTACTAAATTCCTACCACAAACTCATTTTTTTCAAATGATAAGTATTCAAGTTGACTTTTTCACATTGAAAGAGCTATAATCAAATTCTAGATAATCACATTATCCAAAAAAGATGGACTATATTTTTCACATGCCTTTGGACATTAACCGAAACCAAAATGGTTAGTTGAAGATCACATAATCCCCCAAAAGGGTAATCTTTTACAAAAAAAAAACTACTCTTAATATTAAAAAAATTTCAAAAAATACCCAAAGTTAACAAAGACCATTCAATAAACAATTGTCCATAATATTCTTCAATGTATTAAAAACCATGATTAAAACCCAAATCTCAGAAAGATTTAATCACATAGTCATCCAAGATAAATCTTGACATTTATCTCGAAATAACATCAATTAATCTTAAAGTCTCATATTGAAAAGTAATTAACCTAATCACATATCATCTGTGGTAGGTTAATCATTTCAAAACATAAACCAAAATCTACTTATTCATGATTCATTAAATCATCTAACTAAAAATAATTATTCATACTAACTAGTGGATTCATGTAGTATAGTGGTAGGTGATAAATCCGAGTCACACTTTGGTTGTGGGTTCGATTCCCATAGAATTGTCCGACGTGACAGGTTGGCATGTGGTCTTCATGTTGTCCTTTTTAAAAAAATATATAATTTTATACAATTCCCAAAAAAGAGATAAATTCATCAAAAATAACCATAACATATTTTATCCACAAGGGATATCTAATAACTTTCATTTTGCATCCCAATATTTATTAACCTGTAATTACCTCAAATTCAAGAATCATATAAACCCAAATGGTTATTTATAACTATATCCACAAAATAAAAGATAATTTTTCATTGAATAAAATTTTCATATATCAAACATCAGTGTTACACATACTATAAACAGTCTTCTAAGGTAATCCAATCCTAAAAAGGGCCTTAATACTTTTACGAATTTCACTATCCTAAAATCTACCATAACACTTCAATCCATGATATGTTGACATATTTCTCATTCAACATTCTTCATGATCTCTTAACCATTCCTTTCCAATTTATTCTATAATATTTATTTCCTACAACCAAAATCATGAATCATATCCTAAGATTCAATATTGTCTAAACAACAGTTAATAAATAATCCATACCTTTCATTGGTCCTTGTAAGTTTCCACATCCTCAATTGGAATGGCATTAGGTATTGGATAACATATATTTGTATGATCATGTTGATCCCATTTCTAAACATTCTTCTTAGGACATATATTTGTATAATGTCCATGCACACCACATTTAATACATTCAATTGATCCCTCACAAAGAACTTCTTTCCCTTTCCTAGAGTCAATTGGATGCTTCCTTTTTCCATGATAGGTTCTTTCTTTATGATCATCACTTCCAAATATATAGCATCTTCCTATCTCTTTGAAACATTTTACAAGGTGTTTCTTTCCACATCATTGACACATAGGTTTTTGAGCATACTTTCCTTTATGATTATTAACAAAACATCTATAGGGATTTTTTTACAAATACGATGCCTCATAAAAATTACCATTGTCTAGGAGGTCAATCATGACTCCAGATAGTTGATTGAGAATAACCAAAAGAGTTTTAATTGTAGCACCCATTTCATTCAGTTTCTCAATCAAATAATTGTCAAAATTTTCATCACATCCACTGTTACTTTGGTGCCTACTAGATCTAGCCATTTACTAAAACCAAAAAGGTAAGTGTGAGTATATTAGTAAAATAATCATATAATATCTTATGAGGATGGTAAATACTATGATATACTTATTCTCATTATCTTATAATCATTCACTTTATCTAAAATAACTATGAATCTTTCTAAAATCCTAACCATTATGGTAATGCCACTTATTCTTAATGAACACCTTAACCTCTAAAGTAACCTAAACCGACCTATAATGCCAACTGTAAGGTTACAACCTTAAAATTTACATAATAATGACATAAATGGATAATTCAGATTGAGAATCTTTTTAGGTATGGGGTTTTAGATAATTAGTACATAACAATTATATATCAACTTGAGTATTACAAGTGGACACTACTACTCAGTATCCATTTTTTCATAAAATAAAAAAGAAACATGTCTAATTGCATGTTTTAAACATCATGAAATTTTCTTGATCTTATCCTTGACCCTTAATCATCTTTAAATCATGTGGAAAACATTTCAAAAACATGGGATGACCATAAAAATCTCAGTAAGGGATATAAAATAATGAATGAAAACATTAGCCCATCAATAAATACAAAACAATGAAACCATAATTTTCAATCATAGAATACCATATGAAGTCATAAGATTTATTAATAACACACAAAAAACATAAATCATAAAGGTAACTTATGGAATACATAAAAGACTTACATTGTAGTTGTCACAACTACGTAGTGAGTTACATTGAAATACCCATCACAATATATTCCCTAAATCACTTATGAAAAACATTAACATTATCCTCTGTCACGTTACCCAATGCATTATCGAGCTATCTCAGGCTCACCCACCCTAAGTTTATCACAAAACCCTGCATATATATAAACAATGCCCAATAAGAAAAACATATTCGTAACACATAAAACAATAATAAAGGAAATATAACATTTCCACATTGCAATCACAACATATAATTTCAAGATATAGACATAATCAATGCTTTATCAAACCATTTTCATAACCATTTAAAACATTTAATAATGATATTTTGGAATCAATGTGTCCCATACCACTTTTAAAATTTTAAATAAGATATCATTTGAAAAAATAAATGTCCATATAAATGAATCATTAAACCCATTTTTAAAAAATGGAAATTAATTATAACTATTTAGAAGAATAGATCTTTAAAACATTTATAACGATCTTTTAGTTAAATATTTTTTAACAGAATGAGTGACTCTTGAATATAAATAATTGAGGAATAACATTGAATAATAAATTCATAATATCCTCAGAATAAAGGTATTCATGATATAATATTCCAAAGGATAGTATATACACCATATAAGAGTGGATTTATGCATTAGAACAATTAATTCTCAATGGAATGAAAATTGAGATGAAATCCCTTTTAAAAATTGTATCCTTAGATTAAGGATAAATCAATTAGATAATAATGTGTGACAAATATAAATACACTCAATATGATAGGATACTCAATGTAAATAAATCAGAGAGAATTCTAACATATTTTTGTAAAAACAACACCAATGACATGGATGTCTAACTCAATAAATGGAAATTAAGTTAAAATTTCTCTTATCAAGTTCATATCGATGACTTGAGAATTTATCAACTCATTGATTAGGTGTATCAGAAGTATATCCACACAAATGGGATTGAAAATTACTTCATAAGTAAATAAATAGTTATTTTTCACATAGTCTTGGATTAAAATAATCAATGAAGTATGTGTAATGCCGAATGAGTGGAAAAAATAAATTTGAAATTCCCTTACCGATTTGGGAACTTACAAAACATACACCCCATGAAATAAGGATCGTACAATTAATATGTAAATAAAGATAAATTAATTTATATTACACCAAGAATACAATAATGGGAAGTATATACACCAGAGAAAAGGAAATGGTGGCTAATATTGCATTAATCTCAGGGGTATAAAAAGTGAGATAAAAAACCCTTACCATATTTTAATCAATCGAGTCATATGAACAAAAGTTAATAACCACCAAATAAATCACAAAATAAAATGAATATAAAGATAATAATGATAATATATATATATATGTATAATGGCAGTACACAATACACCACATGCAATAAATAAGTGGCGAACAATGGAAATCTCACAGAATTAATAGTTAGACAATAAACCCTATACCTTGTGTCTGAATTGACTTGTTTATTCCTTATTATTCTTTAATAATAAAATTAATTTAATTTATACTTGATTGAGAACCCTGTTAAAGTTTATTATTTCTTTTATATCACTTATTAGTATGTTATAAACATTCTATAATCATTTAAGATAATTATTGTTGTTTTGTCAATATTTGATACTTGAGTAAAAAATGAACACCTTATAACTTCAAGTTGCCCAGGTGGTCAAAATTCCTTTATCACCAGAATTAAATTAATGATTTATAAATCATATATATTATATATATCTAGTATATATATATGTATTTATAAAATTACATAACATTTATTGTTATGAAATAAAATGCACCGTTCATGGAGATGATAAGCCATATGTACGCATGAAAGCTACTTTCATTTCTATTTCGTATTTCATGGTATGAAAATATAATGATATATAGTTATATTATAATTACAGTATAATATAATATATAATTTCATTAACTCCATCATTTATACATCCCATGTATGGCATGAACGATTCATATCAATTGGAGGGGGCGGTAGTTTGCACTTCCTCAAATGATAATATCATGTTTAACCATAATAGAAACCAAAATGAATGATATAAATGAAAAAAATAAAAAATAATAATGAAAACATAAGAATAATATAAATATCATATAAAAATATAGTTCCATCATAATGGAAACCATGAGAGGCGGTATGAAATATTTGAACAATCATTGTTTCATGAGACAATAGTTTGTCGTCCATAAAAACAGTATGTTCTTAACCATTTGATAGAGGTGTGTGTAAGTGTAGTTTGAATCCTTCTCATAAAAACAGCATAATATATTGAGGATACTGATTTTTTTATAAAATAAAGGAATAAAAAGAATTTAGGGCGTTGGAGATGTAAAATAAAACAAAAGGACTTAAGAGAAGACGTTACCTTTAAATTGGGTATCTCCCTTTGGTTTGAACCAAAAGGATTACTTGAAGTTCCTTCTACCTATGGTAAGGATTCTACGTGGAAGAGATGGATCTTGAGATCTTATTTGGGTAGGGGTTTTACGAGCCAAGGGGCTTGAGAAGTGTGAGGAATGGGTTAGAGGTGAGGGATTTTTATAAGGGGGGAGGGGCTCTTTAGGAAAGTGTGACCATATTATTTTATTATATAATGATTTCGGTTTCTAAAGGTCCAAAACTAATTAATGTCAGAGATAAGATGACTCATGTCGAAATAAAATCATCCAATAAGAATTTTATAGGTTTTTGATACTGATTTCATCTTTATAATATTATTTATTTAAAACATTTATTAATGAGGTAAACACTGCATCATTATTGTGTCTTAAATAATTTTATTTATTTGATATATAAAAATTATAATAAAAAATAACAAAAGTTTTCCCAAAGTGAATTTTTATTTCCCAATTATAAAAAATAATTCTATTTCGTCAAATATAACATATAAAAGTGACCAAAACTATATTTTATGAGGGTTCGCCATCAAAATGTGGTAAATCAACCTTTTAATGTAAATTATGTTTTAAATTAGATTCATTCACATTTTAAGCGTCCAAATTTTATTTTATATATTTAAAAACATTTAACCAACAATTATAATCATATTTTAGTTAGTTATCTTCATTCCTACCATTAGAATAACTAGGCGTTAACTACCATTTAAAATAACAATATTATATTATTATTATTTTAGTATGACTCGGACTTGTGTGCAACAAAATATTTCAAAGAAACCCGTTGTTGCGTATCAGGTACGCCAAAAAATATAGAAATGACATTAAAGAAAAATATTAATAATTAATTAAAAAATATTAATAAATATTAAATTGTTATATTCTTTATTTACTTGGGTCGTTACATGAACTCAATGGTGGTACAACTAGACAATTATATCACCAATGAGGAGTGGCCAATAATGTTTCTGGACCGGAGAGATAAGTCATATGCAACAAGACAACCCAGCTTGTTAAAGTGTAGTGTAGGAACCATATGTTTGAAGAAGCTACTTGGGAACCAGAGGAGGTTATTAAGTATAAGTACCTAACATGTTTGTGTGAAATGAAATTCCAATGGCCAAATTTCATAAGGGGTGAAGAATGTAACGACCCGATGTTTTATTAATGGAATTCCCTTATTATAATTATGCCTTACAGTATAATCACATTAAGAAGAAAAATTACATGTACTGATACTAAATAATATGTGATCATGAAACATTATTTTTCTACCTCTATGTTTTGAATTTTGATAATCTAACATACAGAGTTATGATCACTAAGATATTAGGTGTCTGATTGGATAAACTCAATTTTTGGTGAATAGTATCCTACCCTTATGAATATCATCAAACCCTTACGAAATGTAATATTACCCTTATGAAGAGTAAATCATCCAAAATTATAGTAACCTCACCCATGAAAGATTAAATAAAATTTAGGCATCTTTTAAGGGACAATATGACCATAGTATAAGAAATTAGTATTTTTTATGTCATAAATATTTAATTATTATTCATTAATTAATATGAAACAAAAATTATTTTCTTATTATGTTTTCATAAATGAACAATTATATGTCTTCTGGTTGTAACATAATTTTATACATCCTTATTTTATTTTTGAAAACATTATAAAATCAGTTCTAATTTTAAAAACAGTATTATTCAAGTAAATTATGATTTTAATTAAAAATTAAATTAATCATATATAGAAAATTATTTTTGGAAAATGGACTTCATATTTTTATTTTACACATCGAAAACTGGTTAAGGTAAATCTTTGGGATTTTTCTGAAATAATTAAATTTTTGTGAATAGTAAAATACATTAATTTACCATATAAATACATTATAATTTAAAAATAGTATTACTAACATCAAAAGTGATTTAAGAGACCAAATCTAGAAGTAACATGACCTATTTATTATTCTTGGTCATATAATCATCATTATTTCTTATGTTGGTGGAAAATAATAAACTAATGATTAAAATATTAAGAAAACCCCTCTCCCCTTCACCATAAATACCACGCTTCACACACTCATTTCCTCACACATCTCAACAATCATTTTTTTAATATCTTCCCAAAAAACATCTATATACCCTTCCCCATGTCCAATGTATTTTGGTATCATCAAAATACCACGCCTAGGTTGATTAAGAAGGATATCAAGAAGAAGATTCAATAGGCAATTCCCCTCTCTCTCTTTTCTTTTAATTTCCATTCAATTTCAAGATCATTTTTTAATATCTCCCCATATATCCTCATAAAAATTGAATGGTAAATATATTATCTCATAGATAATGTAATTTATGGACACTAATAGAACAATATATTATCCACCTCATCCCCTCATTTTTTTTATTTTAGAAAAGAAAACGTTGTTTGTGAGGTGTTAATTTATCACCATCAAGAATGACATGTCTTCATTTTCCATTACCACCTTCAGATCTGGATATGAAACCATTTTTATTGATGAACCAGATTATTTTATATATATTATATCTTATTTAATGTTCTAGAAGTAATTTATGTACATATTACTAAATTCTTAAACAAACCAATTTTGATGTTGTCAATGAACCCCCGGAATTAACCCAAAAGATCATCATTAAATTTAAA
Organism: Viscum album; assembly: GCA_963277665.1. Taxonomy (NCBI): domain Eukaryota; kingdom Viridiplantae; phylum Streptophyta; class Magnoliopsida; order Santalales; family Viscaceae; genus Viscum; species Viscum album. The sequence continues at coordinate 68,172,028 of OY728156.1, read as the reverse complement.
TTAAGGATTCATCCACATTGTATATAACATAGTTAATTATAAGATAATTTAAAATCTGTTAATATCATTAATATATTTAAGGATCAGTTCTGGATATTTATCTATGTTCTACAAGAACATGCATTCATGAATACAAGTACATCGTTCAAAACAAATCATAAAAACAGTCATTCCCAAAAAATGAATTTAAACCCTATAACTCATCAAAAGTCCCATAAAATTACTTAATGAAAACATAAATAACCATATTAATGTAATAGAGGTTCAATATTTTTTAATTAAAAGATATAATGTGGTTATACAATACTTTAATGTTAAGAAAGTGTTCAAATACAAGGCTTTGGGAAATTCTCGAACCCAACCATCTTTCTTCAGGTTCTCCCACTTTCACTCCATGTTCGGTATAGGTTATCCTTTCAAATAATTTTATCATCATCAGCATAAATTTTCTGGAATATAAATGTTTTACAATGAAGTTTTTTTAAACTATGTTTTTCCAACAGAACTATTCTTTCAAAATCACACCTTTTACTTCCCACTCAAGGTGGATAGTTCTTGAAACAAGTATGATATTCCCAAATTCTGTGGGAACCCAAAGCTTATAAATGTTTTCTTATGAGATGAAAACCATTACATAGAATGGGTAATTTATGTTTATTTTCTATATATTTTATATGTGTCATTATTGATAATGATAATGTTATGATGTGACGAGTGTGCCCGGAATTATATAGCGCAAAATTAATGTTATGATGTGATGGGTGTGACCGGAATTAAACAACAGTCCAATGAATTGGGTATAGTGATAAATATCTTGAGTTAAAATAAAATTATGTGTGAATAAGATGATATCTTTGTTCACAGCTATTTTTGGTAGAAAACCACTATGAAATGATGTTACATTTTTTATGCATTTCAACATTTCAAGTCTTTTTTTAATGTTTTGTCTTATGTTCATGATACTTTTCCATGGATATGATTTTACTCACGAAGTATTATATTGTTAATATTTATCCTCCTACTAGGATTTTACCTCACCCGTTTTGGATGTATATCCTCATGTGACTACATGTACTAAAGAGAGGTCATGTGCCAATAAGAATCTAGAGAAGGAATTAAATAAAAGTTTATGCTTGATGTTGTAAATGTTATGTATGGTCCTAGATTTCACAAGAATGTAATACTTTGGATTCTCTATGTACTATTATGATTTTTACCTTTAAAATGATTTAATAATAATGTAATAAAAGGATTGGTCGCTATACCACCCATCCCCTAAAACATGTTCCTTCATTTGCTTCACTTCCATGGTTAGAATGGTGTCCAACCCACCATTGTTAATAATTTAAAAACCCCATGAATAAAACAAAATATATCAGTTATATTTTTAAATTTAATGATTGTAATCATTTTATATATAAATCTACATGAATTAAATAATCCAATAATTAGTCCACATAACCCTAATACATGTAAAAAGGAATACAAATATCAAAATTACACAAGGTTTGGTAACTCATCCAAACCCAACATATACATTCATATTGGTAGCCTATAAAGAAGACACCCACCCTTATACCCCATTTTTATATGTCTACATATATGTTATACTTGTATTATAAATCATGAATATTATGAAAAATACTTGTGTACCACTATGGTAAAATAATTAATTTCACGTTACATATACTTGTCACATTCCATTACATACCAAACCCAAACCATTTAGTGATATAATATTTAACAAAAAAGTATGGATAAACATAAAATTAGAGGTTATAAATAATTTATATCTAGTTCATCGGTCTAAATTAGGTTTTCATCACATAACAAACCAATATATATAATCCTTTCCAATTTATATCCACACAACATGTAGTATTATGATGTAAATCCTAGTCCATGTGCTAGTATTTTTTACTAAATCTACAAATTATCATAAATATATTATATGATTAAAGTGTTCATTTAACATCACCCATGATTATGTAGGATATTAAGCCATCCCTGGATGAATATATTGAATATAACACAAATACATTCACAAATGAGGGACATGCCCTTTTTTAAATAGATAATTGAGATGGATGATTATATTTAGAAATGTATACTAAAATAATGAGGGATACCTCATTTATTATTATTTTAATGTCACTATCCTTTAATTTATGTAGATTGAAAAATCCTTTAGAACATTCACTATGGGGTGACCGCAACCGTCTCAGTGTAACACATCTTTCCCGGATCTCAACTACAACACCAAAACAATGTCTAATGTGTAACTACATGCTACATGAAATATTTGAAACCAACATCTAATACATGGGAACAAAATGGTATGATCCTTCCCATTATAGTGTAGTTCACTTCCATCAAACATGGATCCATGTTGTAACCCTCTTCCCTATAGAGAATCATTCACCAATATTTTAGCCTTCCCATCAGAGAACCTTCATGGAGATATATCTCATTACCTCTCATGATATCCTTCATGTAATGGCCTGGATAATCAGGGTATGAACATCAAATGAATAGAAAATTTATTTAATCTTTCATGGAATGAAAATTTATTCTTATCTGATAGAAAAACTTATTATTATGTAAAAAACTCAATTTTACTTAGTTTTTATGTTAATACAATACAACATTTACAAGAGTGAATCCTTTTTCTATTATTTCAAGATCATATATCCACTGATTATTATAATCTTACATATACCTAACTACTATATTTTATAATGCAGGCACTCCATACACTTAAAAAATTAAGGTGTATATAGAGGAAGGAAGAAATGGTCTCACTTCTATAACTTTGTGACCTGCACCCTTCCATCAATTTAAATATCATATAGGCTCGCCATAGTATAATTACATTATCTAGGGGTGATATATTTTACAAAATAAAATTTTATAATCTTATAGAGAGATAATATAGTGTGATCCTCATTCTCTATGAAACAATATGCTTCCACTATTTTAAGATTTAACATCACCTACTACCCCATACATAACAAAATCAACCATAAGTGACTATAGGAAATCATAATTAGTTGGTTGTTTGTGGAATTGACCACATAATTATAATTATTACCCAATCCCTTATTCAAAATATCTTTCTTACAAAACACTTGTTATGTCGTAATACCCTTGGTTACAATGCCATTTTTCACCTATAAACAAAATATTGGTCGTAGTCAACCTGTCCCTACATAGATACTCACCCGCTCGATGAAGAAAAAACATAGGGCCTCTAAAAACACCCAAAATTTCATCCTAAAGATGTTTAAATTAATAAAATCTCTATATGAGCCCCTATTCACCAAATATCACCTACTATTGGTAAAAAAATATTAAATTTCCCATCATTTCCTTAAATTATAACAATATAAATCACTAAATTTTGTTCCTAGGGTATACCCTATATTATATGTATAAATTAATTAAGCCCAAATGATTTATCTTTGAAATGATAAAATGAATGTAATTATGGAATTTCATGTTTTGTAGTTATAAATAACATATCTAGAACATTAATCACACATAATATTCATTTCCAATATCTCCATCAGCATTCTGAACACCACATGTCACAATGTCAGTCACAATAAAGGACCTCTATTGTCCTTCCCATCGATTTAACCATCACTACCATCATTCCTATTAGGTCTAACTATATATGATTTTCCATTCAAACCTCAACAAAACCAACCATCATACTCGATCTAGTAGGTAACAAGAACTGTTATTTTCATCTTATTTTGGTCATGCCCCATTCCATCTCATGCCATTTTAATGTCTTTAGCATCCATTGATCCCACCACTATCCATTCCGATGGTTGGAAGATCTTTTAGAGTCCTCAATGATATATAAATAAACATTAGAATGGGGGAGAAAATTTACTATGCATATTTCAATTCCATAATACCATTATTTTCAATCCAACTGATTCCTCATTTATTAAATGAGAGAGAGATAGTACACAAGGATGAAAAAAATAATATAGTCCTAATATTTTACCATTTAAAATATCATGATAAAAAATATATTATTTTGAGAAATTCATAATATAGTGAAGTGAAGAGTAAGGAATAAAATTGATTGATGTGTCCCTACCTCATGAAATTCAACATCAATACATACAAAGATATTTTATTCCATGGAAAAAGATCATTTGAACTAAAAATAATGCTATGATTGGAGGTCCACCCAACTATAAATGAAGAATCTAAAATAATTATGCTATCCTCACCTGATATATGGTTTTCATGAATAAAATGAGCCACCCAAAAGAGATAAATTATATTGAGGGTTTTCTATTCCATGATATATGAAAAATATGAATTTAATTAGAATATTAAATAATATTGATCATTGATCCAACACTAGGGAAAAATATTTCACCATTCGTAGGAAAGAACCATGTTCAAGACACAACCATTGATTCAAAATTTCCACATAATATCACCTATTAAAGATATCACATTATATCCTAATGGGATAAATATTTTTTATTTAATAAATATTAAGTATCCCTTAAATATAATTATTATTGTAATTATTTAAAAAAAATTATAGGGGAATATTCTAGACCCTGATATCAACAATGATATTTAAAATAAATCTATGTCATTTATTGGTGTAAATATTTCATTCTATCTGCATCTAAGGACATAGTAATTATGAACCCAATAATCATATAAATCCAATATGGAGAAAATAAATGTTTCTACATCCTTCAAACCATTAAAACCTTTTTTCCCCAATAACAAAACAACTATAAATGGTAAAAATTAGAGTTTATGTACAATGTTGTGTGGAATGAAAACTTACCATTTCACATAATTTATCTTAAATTGTGGGTCCTCTATCTATTCAAACTATATAAAAAATTTATAGGAAAATAATATATAGTTTTAAAATACTAATATATATTTTCATTATTAAGATTCAACATTATCATATGAGCTATTAGTTTTGATACATCAGGAAACAAATCGAACGTATAAACATTTAAATTCATTATACATGTCTCATAAAGGGTCACATCCTAGGAATTTTTACATACAATGGATATCATACTAAATATAAGGTTGTTAATAAGTAAACAACTAAAATATATATTTTAATAGTTCATCATTAGGGAATAGACATTTGGTTGTGCTACACTCACAACAATTAAATATTACTCTAGTGGACTACCACATGAGAACAATCTATCTATACTAATATCCAATATTGAGAAAATAAAATATTACACATAATCACTTGATATAATATATGGTTACATTACCTTATTGGTGTAATTAAACTTTTCATCGCACATTTATTACAATAAAAACACACCAATTTCACTAATATGAAGTCCAATCAAAATAGATTCAACCTTCATGATTCATTCATCAATCATTATTAATGACCATAAATCCATACAATAGACTTCAATAAAATTGAATACATAAAAGAAAATAAATAAATTATGTTAATAATATCCCCTATGAAATCTACTAATGAGTAGATAAATAAATGATACCAACCTCCTATAGATATATATATATATATATATATATATAAAATTGACTATCAGTGACCACTTCTTCCAAAATCCAATTTAGAAGGTCCTAGACACTAATATGAATCGATATATTCAAATCTAGGACTTTGGATAACCCATACTAGAACATAAGCTTCCAAAACCACGAGCCTTTATAGAAATAACATACACCACATAGCCATGGTTTCCATGTGATATGAATTTATAAATGGATCCACTATACATACTAAAATCTGTAACATGTGCCACTAGGGAAGTTCTTACAGTAGTATTTTAATCACAGTGTATAATAAAACATCATTTGAAATCCCACTAGTTCATAGGGTGGATGATGTTCTCCACACCCAAATTAATGAAAACCCCTAGAATTATCCCATGAATATAAATGGTCATTCAAGACCATTCAATCTACATCACCATAATGATATCTATCTTAATCACATATAAACGATATAGGGTCAAAATTATATATTAATAGTGAGAAAAGATGATATCTTCCACAGATAATATGAAACATTAAATATAGGTGTTCTTATACCACCTCCATGAACTTGATGGGAATTCCCTACCAGTGGAATTATTAATTCTATATAAATTCACTAAAAATTATATTATCAAGATCAATATCTGAAAACAAATTCCAATATTTATCTTTATTCTTAGGTTATCAACCTTTCATTGTAAAATAATTGGTTCATATTTTTAAATACCCAGTCAATTCCTTCACAATCATTGAAAAAAAATTCTCAAATAAACCTATTGTAAGATCCCGTATTTTTTCAAGTCTATGTCTCTTGGAGTTTTTGTTTGTTGAGCCATTATGGGCTTGTCTTATTCAGAGATGGAGAACCTTTTTTTTGGAAAATGACCTAATGTATAGGGATGTATGATCATTTGATTTAGTGGTGTCTGTGTATAAATGATACAAAGTGTTAATATGGCTTGTTGGTATGTTGTCAAAGAAATTACGGTTTCATAGAGAGTATAAGAGAAATAGGGATGAAAAAGTAACCACATAACATTTTCACATAATGTAAATTGATTACACATTGAGTAATTGGTCACGGGTTTTAATAAAATTAATCTAAGGAAATAGTTTTTTTGGAGAATAATATATAAAATAGTTACATGAAGTGAAATTCTATTACATAGCATGCAAATTACCAACATAATATTTTAGACATGTTTGGTGGAATATTTTCATTGGAATCCACTTAATCTCTTCTCCTCTTGATTTCGGGTGACCCTCCAGGAATTTTTGTAGTGCCAAAAATTCTTTAAGGCATACTACTCAAGCAATTGATCCCTAGTAATTCCTTTTGGTCGCCTTTATTCCTTTTTTTCCTTTGGTTATACAACTTTTCTGGTAAATCCATTACCCAATTTCATTTTTTGTTTTGATAATGATTATTTTTTATCTATGTGAACTCATTACAATAATCTTTACCTTCTTTTTCATGGGAATTGGATATAGGAAACATTGTTGGAACATTTGTATAAGGTAGGGGTCTAAACATTAACCCTATGGTTTGATTGTTCTTATGAATAAGAAATATAATGATTCTTAACTTGTTGGTGGACACAAAATTCATTTTATAATTGAATGATATAATCCCTTGGTTTCAAATGGTTTTTTATTTTTATAATCGATTAAATTATGTTTTTCAAGACATGTAACCTAGGGTGGTTTCATGTTATAAAATCTATAAATTGTTTCTTATTACTTATTAATATAGTTCTCAGTCAATTATAAATTGAATTTCATGTGTCATATGAACTAAATATGGCAATTCTCATAATAGTCCACTATGATATTTTATGTGATATTGCAATACCCATGTTGTATGAAAGGAATTGTGTTCCATGTTGAGATGCTTATATAATGGTCTTAGACAAGGAAATTGTACACAAAAATGTAGTAATGCTTATAGTGAGTGATCTTAGACATGTGCCCATGATGTAATTGTTACAATTAATTGACCTTGATTAATGAAAAGATTATTGGGAATGGACCTGGAATGTTGTAATGCTTATAGGGATTTGACCCAGAATGCTGTTATTCTTATATGGATTTTTTCTAGATTGTTTGATGTGATTATACAGTGGGTATATGGTTTTGGTTTTCGTGGTCTTATTCCATTCTTAGAGAAATTCTAACATGGTACCGATGATGGTTTTTTACCTTGGTTATATGGTTGTGGTTTCCATGATCGTAATATATGCTCAATGATATTTCGTTATGGAGCCAAAGCAGGTTGATGTGTTATTTTAATAATTATTAAATTAATTTAATACATATATTTTTGACATTATTGAATACAATTATTATCAGGCTGGGTTTTTAGACAATGTCATGTTTACATACGAAGATATATTCATAAACGATTCAGGGATCCATTTGGCACACAAGAAAATTTTGTGGATGCAAGATTATAAAAGGGCAGGGGACCGTGAAATTGATTTATTATTTTTTGTTGGGCTAGAGATGGAGGTGGGACTAGCATGGAGTTTAAGACCTGAGACATTGATAATTTAATTTTAGTGTTCTTTTCTTTTCTTTTATTGTTCTAGTATATCATTTATTTACATTTCATCATTTCAATACATTATTACTTTATTATTATTGGCTTATTCAGTTGGCCTTTATTTTTATCTTATGTAATTAAATTAATTTGATTATTATTTCCAATTTATTATGTTTTTTTCTATAGCTATTAATAATCATACGGGGGGTTATAGTCTTCCCACTATACATTTCACACCCCTGCTACTAGTCGGTAGCCTCTGGCATATAGGGAGGTGTGATTTTCTCCCATTACTAACCCTTTATATCCACATGAGAGAGTGTTGGATTGGGGGATGTTACAATATGGTATTGAATGTGTATGATTTATTTTTTTTCTTTTGTAAAACCTTACAATTTAGGAAAGTTATACAAAATAATAAGATGTTTTTGGCCTTAGTAATGATCTTGTGCATGGGAGTAACAACCCCATTTACGAGGGAAAATATGATTACCCACGGATGGGATTGCTATTTGTGTTTTTTGTTTTTATATATTTGGTGTTATTTCACCTTTAGGGAATCACATGTTGTGTGTGATTATTGTTTTATGATGTTAATATTTTGTGATATCGTACTCATGGTTCAGTTTGATGTGAGATAAAAATACATACATCATAATAGTAACATAGGGATATATTGAAATCCATTATTCATGATATAGATATTTAAATTTCTCTATGTAGTATATTCATAACTGTTGAACTATGAAATGTGATATTTGTTTCAATGGATAAATAAAATTATTTGTTCTATCTTGATAAAATACTTAATATAAATTTCTAGAGAGTCTGGAAGTTAGTAAGTCATTGTAGCTGCCAAATGTTTGTTAGACATTTTTTCTTGAAATTCCTTAAATAGGTGCGTTTTTCATCTAGAAAAAGTGAATCCTCTTCATATTCAACTTGATAATTAGGAGAGTATAAATTAGTATTCTTTTAATGAAGCTGAATTGGAACTTCCTGTTGGTTTTTTATGAGAATATAGATGTTCATATTTGCAATAGTTTCTAAGGGTCACGTTATCGATGAAAAGGGAGATCGTTCGTACAATTATTTCAATGACTAAGATTAAAACAAACTATATACTTTAATATCATCATATGTTTATTGGTGAAGTAGAAATATTGGTAGTCGAGTTCTGGATTGAGTAAGTCTAGAAAATATTAAGGAATCTTGAGACACCTGAGGATAGGAAGGTGAAACATTCTATGTATATGCTTCATGGAACTAACAATCCTTGGTGGGATTTTGTAGAGAAATATAGGATGTGATAACAGAAATCATGGAATGATATTGTGATAAATGTTCATGATACATTTCTAACCAAAAACCATTAGGGGTGAGAATTCTTGTGAGTTCATGCATCTGACGAATGAGGGTTTGTCATTGTTGGACTATGCTGAATGTTTTACCAACCTACAATGCTTTGCGCCATCATTGGTAGCTGATGATATCAATATGGTGAGGTGATTCCATAATACTATTCTTTATGAGATCGGGTAACATGTAATCAGTTCACATTTAAGAACAATTGAATTCATGATGAATTATGAACTCATCACGGAATGAAATCAAAGAGTGTCCTTGAGCAATTGACTTGTTCATGTAGTAGGGTGATCTTGAAATTATTCTTTTAGCGGTTAGAAATGTTGTTATGATAGTTTCTACTAGGGAAGTAATGGGAAGAGTATCCAGGGTAGTGGAACACTATCTCAATATCATGTTACATTCTAGTTCTATTAGTGTGGCATGATTTTTCACGAGATCCCACAATTTACTTAACTTGTAGTCGAGTACCACATAAGTGGAAGATTGGGTCATCTTGAAATGTTATATATGAAATTATCCAAGTAAACCAAGGACAAGGGATCAGAACTAGAACTCGAATTGGGAAGTAGATCATCTACACCTTAGTAGGATGGTATATAGAGTTCCACAATCCATTCAAGCTAAGGTCGGGGATTTGGTAAACCAGTGCATGAGAAAAAAATACCATTCAAGGGAGGTAGTTCAGGGTATTCTTAATATATACCAAGTTAGAGGGAAATTTCAGTTTCACATTCAGTATATTACTTTATATAACGTGGATGCAGGACCATCTACCATCATAGGTACAATTTTTTTTTATCATCTACCATATCTTTTGTATTGTTTGATACAAGATAATCAAATTTCATTCTATCTTCTCGTTTTTAATTTTTTTTAACTTTGATATGGAAATCATAGATTATGTTTTAACCATTGACCCACAATTCGTATTGTGGATAGAATATATAAAATGTTGCAAAGAGTGTTTTCTATAGATTGGTGGTTACCGTTTCACTTAGGAACAGGTCGTGCTATAAATGATAGGATGTGAATTGCTTCATAGTATGGATTGGTTAGTTCTATACCATGTTCATGTCTACTATTACACAAGGATACTTAATTTCTTATATCTATAAGGAATCATCGATTCTCACCAGGTTGAGTGGGATCTTTAGGTTTGTCATGCTGGACCAAATCATTAAAAATTATATTTCCTCATGTCTAAAATCTCCAGTCATTCTCTATATAAGGGTGGAATATAGAAGGATTATTTTCCTACCATGGTATAACATTTTTGGAATGTTTTACTTGACGATTCTACTTGATAAATTCCAAAGTGAGAGGTTGAGTTCACCTTCAAGAATCTGAGGGGATAAGAACCATATTCTATCCTGCCTTACCAAATGGCACCATAAAACATTCAAGAGTTTATGTTTTTATTGGAAAATCTAAAATATAATGTCTTCATATAAATAAGTAAATCTCAATGGGGTTCCCTAGTTCCCTTCACCAAAATTCTAATGGATATTTGTTCTTATGTGTGGATTATTAGAGGTTGAACTAAATGATAGTAAACAACCGATATCCTCGGATGATACTTCAGATCAGTTGAGTGGTGTTGAGAACATCTCCATGAATTATTACAGGTCATGATATCATATATTATGTGTGAAAAAATTGAACATACATCAAACTACATTAAATAGAAGCTGTGGATTGTAGAAATTCAACGTGATATCATTTGGGTTGACTAATGGGCATGTGGTATTCGTAGCATTATTGAACAGGATCTTTCATCCTTTTATAGATATGATTTTTGTGGTTTTTCGATGATTTATAAGTTTAATCCCAATTAGCCAATGATCAGGCCAATCATCTCGAAATCGTCTTATATACATTGAGATAGTATCAACATTACCCTATACTATAAAATATAGTTTCGAGAAAAATATTATGAAATTATTTGGCCATTTTATCTCAGATGAAGGAGTGTTAGTAGAACCATAGAAAGTCACATCCGTGATATCTTAGGAATTACACATGAATTTATTATTAATATATAGAATTATGGGTTCAACATGTTACTATGGACATTTTATATAAGATTTCTCCAGATGGGCAGTACTAATGTATAGAATGACTAATAAATGGGTGAATTGTTTTTAGTTTGATTCTTTGGAAAAATATTTTTAGGAGTTTAAAGGAAGGATGGCCACAACACCTATCTTTACTTTACCTTTTTTTGTTAATAAAATATAACATATAATGTGACGTATCTGTAGCTGGAGTCAGAGTAGTTCTAGTGAGGGAGGATTGTGTTGTATCTTATGGATCCCAGTAGATGAGACTGATTTAGAGGAATTAACCTACTCATGACTTGGAGTTATCAGAAGTGGTACATACACACATATGTTAGAGATTATATATTGTGGGTGTGATTTTTGTGGTATACACGGACCGTAATACCCTCAAGTATATCTTTTCTCAGCGATACCTTATCCTTTGATAGATGAGGGTTTTCAAGTATCATTTGTATTTCAACATTGAATTTTTTATGTACTAGGATTGGGTATCACCTTTATTGATAAATTGTTCCAAAATACACAAAAAAAGTTGTATGAGAGTCATGTGATGCGTAGAGAACAATGTACCTTTTGAAGACATTCACATGGATGTCCCAGAATCTCAAGGGTGAGTAGCTCTGACTGTGAAATTTTTTATACCTATTTTTTGGATCATATTAAAATAGAATATATTTCTAATATGGAGGTTTTAGTTCGTAGAGGAAAATTATATGGTTTGTAGATTACATCAGGATGGTCTCTTAGTAATTTAAACACTCTACATTTTTGTGGCCTGGTATGGGTTCCTACAGAATTTCATGGGGAGGTGTTGAAAGAGTTTCATGATTATAAATGGGTAGTAAATCCTAGTTTAAAAAATATTTATTGAGATATATGTAGATAGTACTAGTGGTTAGGAATGAATATGAATGTGCCAATATTTGTGTCTAGATTCTTCTCTTTTCAGCAGGTTATTGTTGAGAATAAAAGTCCAACTAGGCTTCTTCATTCTTTTCCCATCCTGGAGTGGAAATGGGACAATGCCATAATAGATTATATGATAGGATTACTTGAGAAAAACCATAACAGTGATGTTGTATGGGTAGTTGTGGATCATCTGAAAATGTAATACCACTTCTTACCTATCAGGTAATCCTTTAAAGTTGAAGATCTGGGAAATATTTATATGAATGAGGTAGTTTGGTTTCACGATGTTTCTAGGAGTATAATGTTAAAGAGAGATCCTCACCCAACATTGAATTTATGGAAGTGTGTTTAAAAATATATGGGATCATGTGTTCTTTTAGAAACATCCTATTATCCAAAGAGTGATGGTCAATCTAAACAAACAATTCATATTTTGGAGGATATTTTACGAGCATGTGTATTGGATTTTGGTTGTTCATGGGAACAACATATTGAACTCATAGGGTTTACATAGAATATTATCTTTTAAGAATCAATCAAAATGTCCTATTTGTGTCTTTTTATAGGATCTAAATATGTATGAATATTCCTAGATAGAAGAGGGGGCGAATTTTATGTTAAAAATCATTCATTTATAACCTTAATGAAATACTTTTTTAACAAAGATAAACAAATCATATTCACTAAAACCTCTTTTCTATGGTTAATAAAAATCAACTTAGGTTTAAAAAAGATGTTTAATAAAATAAGAACACATGTATACATAAAAAATAATCTACCATAAAGTGTATAGAATCTTATATAAGAGATATTAAAAATGTGAAAGTTAAAAAAATAGTTTCTATTTTTAATAAAATATAGTTGAAATTTAAAGTAATATTTTTTTATCCTAAATAGTAGGGTATCCATGCACCTTGGATAAAGTTCCCTTGAATTATATTTGCAAGAATGTATGTCTTAACTACACCATGGTAAGCCTTCAATCCACAAATGATTTCTTGTATCTTCTATCTTACTACCCCCAAAATCCCTCATTTTCGTAGGTAGTTGGCACCTCTGTATTTCGTCATCTAGAAGCCGTCCATTAAGTAAGTAATCATCACCTCTGTCATCCTTCAACATGTAATCCCTCGATCGTAATCACTAATGATTGGTGCTACAAAAATAAGAACAAATCTTATTAAATATTTCTAGCATGTTGAACAAGCTATTCACAACTTAATTACTTCAAGGGTTTCACTCAAAGAAATATTGGGTGATCTCTCATGTCTCCAAAAGAAAAAATTGTGTATATGTTTAGAGTGCATCCAAATGAATGGGTATTTATAGACTATATCTTCAATCATTGAATTTTCTCCCATTGTTCATATTTTTCCAGAAATTTTGGAGGTACCTATACAACTATCACCTACAATGGTCATAAAATAAACAATTAGACAACATCATTTAGTATAAAGAAAAAGTAGTATGATATTAATTTTTTTTTCAATAATATAAAATAATTTGATTAAAAGTATAAGGAAGATATAGTAAATAATAGGATATACAAGAAATCAAAATTTTAAGATAATGAAATGTTGGATTCTAGTAAAACTAAGAATTAGATTCTAAAAATTTTGCGATTTGAAATTGAGGAGTATGATTACAATTTGTAGATCTATGGGAATCAGATTCTAGATTATAAAGAAAATAGATTCAAAATATTAGGCGAATCATAATTGAAGAAAAATGAGAATCAGATTTAAAATTCAAAGATAATCAGAATTATGAAAATGGGGTGAATCAGATTAAAATATATGAGTGATTCAGAATTGAGAAATATAGTGAATAGAATTAAAAAATCGGTGTGATTCGGAATTGAGAAACTCGATGTATCAGAGTCAAGGAAATATGATATTCAGTATCTAAGAAACATTGTATCCAATTTTATGAATATGGAACCAATTTTTATTGATTACAAAATCTAATCGGACTTATGACAAACTATGTTCGAAATAGCTGAAAATTATCACAAAATACATTAAATATCATAAGTCAAATTATTCTTGAACATTAATAAAGTTCGTTAAATGAAACATATAGATATAAATTATTGTTAAAGTAAATGTTTATGTGATTAGAAAAACATAATATAATGGAAAATTTATAAGGAATATTTTGACTCAACAGTCTCCCATTTTTGGAAAGAACAGACAACTTTTTATGAAAAGAGTATCAAGAACAAAATATTTTGGATTTAGATTTTAAAAATAAATACATATATCCTCCTATGTATATGATTCAAAATTAATGAGACTAAATCACCCTTAAGATATGAAATTCCCAAATGACTGTATTCTTTTATTTTTGTATTTGTATTTATTTCTTAAGGAAATATCTCACCCTTACTTAATGATTTATTCTTTAAGCATTCTCCCCCATACTTATACATTATTTTTCTTACTCTAATATTCTTTTTATAATGTTATCCCCATTTTTGATTAACAAAAAATAAATATAGGAAATTTAATTTGCTTAAAAATTTAGGAAACAAATTATATGATTCAAAGGATAATAATAAATTGATACTAGAAATGTTTTTATAATAAAATATTAGAAATATGTGGAAAATCAATCCTTATTTGGGATTAATATTTTGTCCATAGCCTTCAATTTCATTAAATCTCTATGTTCATCTTGAGTCATTATTGGGAGTACTTTTTGATTATTATTATTCTTCTCATGATTCTGAATATTTTCTTCCCGACTCTTAAAAATTTCTTTCAAGTACCCCTGTTTTTCATCCACCTAATCTTTGTAATTATTCACCATTTAAAACTCCACTGTGGAAGAATTATGTTTCCTATAATTGTATTAAAATTATTGAAACTATACGACTTTCTATTCAATCTTATTTTTTGAAAAACAATTTTAAAATTTCTTGAGGGAGTCTTCAGAATCTTTGAATGCATTCTTGACTGAGGCAAATATATCATCAAAACCCTTAAGATCAATATTGATCTATTTTGAATACATTGTCATCTATTTTCATGATTTAATCTGAGAATCATAATTTTTCACAAAGGTTCTGAATTTAGATTCATGCTTTTTCATTATTTAAATGAAAAGTGTTATTGAGTCTGGTTTTAAATTTTCAAATTCTTGAATAAGATTAAACCTTGAAATAATGGCCAGAGTTTATGAAATGGATTTTACAAACTTCTTCAAGGATTGAAAAAAAAGTATTTTCCTAAGTATGAGGAAGACTTTTCTAATTCCAAATAATTCTTTATAGATCTTTCAACATCTACTTTATTTCATTTATCTTTCTTAGATTTTTATTTATTTGACATATTAATTTTTTTCATTTCATCAGAAACATAAAATATTTTTTCATCATCATTATTATTTTTATCACTATCAGTGCCATATTTTCCATCAACACATTATTTACCATCATTACCACCATAAACATCACCATCTGTATGAATTTGAGTAACATCAATGTCATCAAAATTGAGTTCCTGAATATTGGATTTGTGGAATAATTTACCTTTTGAGGAATTTTTAGAAAGTGAATTTTGAGATGTTCTTGTTGATAGATTTTTGGATTTAATCTCTCTCTGAGTATGATCGGTTTCTTGTATATCATAATCACATTATTTTTTGTGTCCATTTTCTTCTTCTTGAGACTGATGCTGAATTGTCAGAACTGATCTTGAAACAACTTCCTTTCATTTTTATATTTAGACAACATTTACTTAAACTATTTTATATTGTTGGGGGAATTATGGTTTCTTGTGTAAAATATTATAGGATATTAATTTTTTGCGATGAATTTTCTGTATTATTAAATAGGGCTTGGATTATCTCTACTTCAGTTATCTTTTTCTTAAGCTTTTTCTCTTTGTATTGTTTTTCATGTTCTTTATATTATTGAATTGTTAAAGCTATAGATTCATCCATATCTAACCCAAACACCAGATCTCCATCCTTTATGTTCTCTTTGTCCGGTCTCCACTTTATTACTACATCATCTAGGTAGGTCTATTGTTTCTTTGTCATTGGTGATTCATAAGCTTGATTTTTTTCTATTATTCCAGGACATGATATTTTCATTTCTTTAGTTTTGACTCATAACTCTATCACACATTCCCTTCCTTTCCCTCTAAATCAACAAAATAATTTTTATTATCACTAAAAGAGTATTTCATTCTTTTATTTGTGTCATCATTTAAATGAATAATCTTTAACATCATTTTATTTATCCTTCAAGAAATATTGAATGAGTTGAATATGTTTACCAATAACTTATATAAGATAACTTTAAACATAATAATTTCGGACATGATCAACCAATACATTATCTTAATGATTTTGAGATAAATATATACCACTCATTTAATCAATATTAGATTAACAAGATAATTTAACATTAATATTTATGTTATTTTCAAGGTGTCCTTGTATCCTTTTCCCGGTATTAATAGACCCTTAATCCATAAATCCAAGATTCTTAGTTAGCCAAATGGTGGGAAATCTCATGATTCATTAATTCTTGAAGGCATAAGCAATCAATAGACTTATCTTTGTTAAAAGGCACTTTGGATTCGAGAAATTTAAGAAAGGAATAATAAGCTTCACCGTAATATGGAAATTCTAGGTCATATGATGCTTTCTTATAAGAAATAGAATATATTTTTCTATAACACTTAAACTAAAAATATTCTTTTCTACATTCAAAGAAAAACATGACCGGATTGTAGAATTCAATCATTAAATCCCCATACACTTGATATTGTTCTCCATTCTTCTTCCCAATGCATGAATTTTCCCATCATTGTTATTTTATGATTATTATTATTAATGATTCATACATACAGAAGATATTTTGATCAAATACCCTTTATCAGAAAATAGACCAATCATTAAGTTCCTTTTGTGCATGCATTAATTTCTTAAAAGAGATTGACAGAGACATTTAGTACTTTAAGAAAGTGGACTTGAATTTAGAATGGATACTTTTAAGGACAATAGTAGCTTGGGAAAAAACTCTGAAATTAGATGTGGGACACCAGGTGATCCTATCCTTTATATCAGTGTCTGAGTGACTGTTCATCTTCCAAGTTTAATCACATGGTTAAAAACAAATAGATTTGATCTGATGGTTTAGTTTAATCCAAAAAAAGTTTTATTAGATCTGATCTTTTGAGGTTTTATGAAATAAAAACATATTTAATTAATGAAAAATCAATTATTATTTTTAAAACATGTAGTAAAATACCAACATATATATTGGAATGATAATAAGTAATGGGTAAGAATAAGTACCTTTCAGATTTTTCTAAAGGGTGGTTAGTATTTAATAAGATTATTCTTAAATATATTATATTATGAAATGATTTATTAGAGTTTGAAAATTTTTATAAGTCCCAAATAACATTTATTATATTATAAAAAAACATTTTTAAAAGATATCTAGTGTACTCCCCCTATGAAAATGAGTATCTTAATTTTATGATATTATTTTATAAGAAAAGTTGATCTGAATGATTAACTTAAAGTTATAATTCCCAACATCATTTTTATGTATTCAAATCAACCAGATGGAAGTGGTTTTGTAAAAATATCAGCAATTTGTTCTTTTATTATAATGAATTGTGAAATAAAATATCTTTTTATTATGTGATCCCTAAGGAAGTGATGACAAATATATATGAGCTTTGTATGATAGTGATGTGAAGAGTTTTTACTTAATTCAATGGAACTAGTTTTGTCATATAGTATCTGAGTTTGAGTAAAACTCATTCCATTTCCTGTTAGTGTGTGTTGCATCCACAACACTCTATCACACCAACTTCCTGCTGTTATATATTCAGGTTCAATATCAGAAAGTGCAACAAAAAATTATTTTTTACCTGACAAAGAAACTAAATAATCTCATCTGAAATGAAAATTTCAATATGTAGTTTTTCAATCCAATCTATAACCACCAAAGGAAAACATCCTAAAATCTTTTTAGTACAAAATCGTTTCCAAAAGAATAAAAAAGTCCCAAATCCATAATTCCTTTTAAATAATGAAATATTATTTTCACATATTTTAAATGTGATTCTTTAGGATATTCATGATATCTTCAATTGAAGAATACATCATACATTATGTATGGAGGACTAGATTTTATGTGTAGTAAACTATCTATCATACCTCTAAAAAGATGTTTGATCTACTGGCTTCCCAGCCTCATAAAAATCAAGGGTATTCATGATACTGATTAGAGTACTTATACTTTTAGTGTTTTCATATAATTAACTTTTTTGAAGATATTTAATATAATTATGTTGAGATATATAGGTTCCTTCTGGTTTTTGAGAAATCTGAAAAACAAGGAAAAATGTTAACTCACCCATCATACACATATCAAACTCAGATTTCATAAGATTCGAATATGAATTAATTATTTATTGATGAGTTTATCCAAGTATAAATTTCAACAAAATAAATATTAACAACCAAAAAAATATATTTTCTTTCATTAAAAAAAGTGTGGGATCATCATTTCCCTTAACATAATTGTTTTGGAACAAAAATCCTATATGTTTATCATACCAAGTTCTACGGGCTTGATTAAGGACATATAAAGTGTTGGTTTGTTTAAAAACATGTTTAGGATGATTTGTGTCTTCAAAACCATGAGGTTATTTAACAAAAACATCCTATTGAACATATCCATTAATGAAAGAACACTTCATATCCATTTAAAACTGTTTGACGTGAAATAATTCTACAAAGGATAAGATGATTCAATTAGATTCAAGTCTTGCTACAAGAGCGTAAGTTTTTTTATGGTTGATATAGTCTTTAGCATATAATCTTGATTTATTTCGAGCAATGACTCCATTTTCAAAAAATATGTTTCTTAATTACCACTTTACATTAATTATAGGGTATTTTTAGGTCTTTCATACAAGGTCCATACTTTATTACTTTAAAAATCATTTAGTTCATCTTGAATTCCTTTAAAACAATATTTATAAATAAAATCCTTATAAATACTTATTGGTTTGAATTGGGAATGAAATTATAGATTCACTACTTCATTTCTTAAAGAACTTCTTATCCCTACACATCGGTTTACATAACCAAGGATGCTATCAATTGGAAGATTATTTAGAAACAACTAACATAGGTTTTATAAGATCTATTCATCAATATAATGTATAAAATCTTCTGTAGTGAATACTTCAGAAGCCATTTATGGACAATTATCCTCATTAGAAGTGTCTTCTATCAAAGGATTATAATAAATATTGGAAGACACATCTGAATATATTTTAAAGGTTTGTCTAAAAATTGATTAGTTTCATCAAATTGAACATGTACTGTTTCTTCAAAAGTATAAGAGTTTTTGTTAAAAAATCTATAATCCATATAAGTAGTGTAATTGCCTAAGAATATTCCTTCATCATATTTTGGGGTGAATTTTTGTAAGTTTTCTTTTTTTATTCTAAATTAATTCTTTTCATCTAAATACTCAGAAGTATGAAACTTGTTTTGGCCTATCCATAACTCTTAATGTTTTATATAATGAAATGGCCTTATTAAAACTCTATTTATATTATAAAAAGAAGTACTAATGGATTTAGCCCAATAGTGTTTAGAAATTGAGTATTCACTTAAGATGGTCCTTATTATCTCTTTAATAATTAGATTTCTTCTTTTAACAACACCATTTTTCTGAGGATTTTGTTGATCTACGAGGTTTTAGCAGTTCCTTTCTTAATAAAAAAGTTTCAAAATACAAATTTTCAAATTCTCCACCGTTATCACTATGAAATGATATCAATTCAAGTATTTTCTCATTTTTACAATTGGATTATAAATATATGAAATAATAAAATTCTTCGTATTTTTTTCTATAAAATAACCCCATGAAAATATTTTATTATCATCAACTAAAAAAATACATATTATTTTCCTCCAATACTTCAAGTTTGTATATGATCAAAATTTCCATGTGCACCTACTATAATAAATCAAATGTTGCGACTTCACTAATTGATTTAAATATTTACTTATGTTTCATTCAATATTGAAAATGGTCATAAAGGTTTTGAGAATCAAATACAATATCTGGTATTTTCATAAAAAGTCTTTATATAGATAGATTATACATGTTCATAAGGTTACAATATCATAGACATATATTCCATATCCAATATTGATTTTCCATTACACTAAAGAAAGGTGCGTATTATCTCCTATGGTATTGTAAGTTATGTGTGTAAATATTCTCATTTCCATGAGAAGAAATAATGAATTCATTCTTTGAATTCTGAACTAATAACATATCATTCCTAAAATTCACAAGGTTACCTTCATCAGGTAATTGAATTATGATTATAAGGTTGTGCTTAATCCCTTTAATAATGAATCAAATCAAAATAAAATATTTTCCTAGAAGAACATATTACCTATACCAATAATCCATCCTCGAGCATTATCTATAAATTTTAATCTTCCACCATTCATATTAATAATATTTTCAAGGTATTATTTATTACCAACCATGTTTCCAGAACATCCACTATCAATGTACCATGTATTGATGTTGGTACTTTATTTTCTTGAAAATAAAATATTTTTGCTTCAAGATTCCAAATTTTCTTAGATATTACAATGATTGAAAATAAAGTCTTAAAAATAAAAATCTATTTAGTAAAATGAGTTTTATGAAAAACTAAGGATTGAATTTTGTTTAATGAATAACTTTTCTCCCAGTGTCCACCACTTTGAAACATATTGTAGAATCGGGAACATTTTGGGACAAAATTGCAGTGATTGAAATGTTTTTTTCAATGAGAGTAACCCATTCCAAAACTAAACATTAGAGGAGTAGTTTTTCAATAAATATTATCAAAACTATTGTTACTAGAAGTAACATTTTATAAGAGTTTATTAGAAGAAAATATTTTATATTTTAGTGTAATGACTAAATTATTATTCTCATTAGAATTAGTTTTATAATTATATTTTCCCTGTAAATAATTATTATCAAAAACAACATTGTCAAGATTCATGGAAATTTTTTCCTTTTTAAAATTTACATCCTCAATGTTTTTTTAAATAAAATCTATTTTGAATGATTCTTTATAAAAATATTTATAAATATATAATAATTCTTTTATTAAACCAT
The DNA here is from genome assembly GCA_963277665.1 of Viscum album. Lineage (NCBI taxonomy): Eukaryota > Viridiplantae > Streptophyta > Magnoliopsida > Santalales > Viscaceae > Viscum > Viscum album. Next base: position 68,150,439 of record OY728156.1, on the reverse strand, counting down.
TAATTATATAGTTTTCCATATCATGGTCTTTTTTTATCCTACTATTTTTATTTTCAATCATGTTTTAAAACCATGATACTAGATCAAAAGAAGATATAGAATTATCTTATTCTGATGAAGATTCATCATCCATGCATATAGAATTTTCTTAATCGGGATAATTAGCGAATGATGATATGTTGGCTAAAGAGTCAGTAGTGTGTACGTTTAACATAATAAATTTACTCTCCATATAAATTATAGAAATAAGACCAATATTATTATTTATAAAATATTTATTATTTAATGATTTATCAGATGAGTCTCCACCACATGCAATCCCAGAATCATTTGCCTTGACGACTTTCTTTCCTGTATGCTGGTAATATCTTTTCTGATTCCTCTCATAATTTCAATCTTTCCTATATTTTCTTTTCAGTTTAAGAAAATTAGGACTGATATGTATATCTTTCTGGTATTCATAAAATGTGACTTCAAAGTCCTTATAATCCTTTTTATTCTTTCTATTATATCTGTATTTGAAATACTTCTTGCCAGCAATCTTGTTTATCCTTCGAGCAAGATTTGATAATTCATTCTCTGATTGTTTGGACTCTAAAGTCATTGATTGAACTATAACATTCTTATTTTTTGACTAAAAAACATTCTCAGGATTTTTGGCATTCTTATGATTTGTGGTAGTAGAAAAAGAAACAACTCCATTATTATTTTTTACAATATTCAAAAAAATGGATTATTGTAGAACATCATTAGCGATGGGGTCCCGTCGCAAATGACATGTTGTGGAAAACGACATAAAAAATATTACATTTTTTGATGGACCATTCCAAAAACATATTATTTGGTACTATTAGTAGATCTATCGCAAAAAAAATTCAGTATTTTTTTAAGTAACTATTTGCGACGGGCCATCGACGCATAGCACAAAATCCACCTTATTTTTACTCTTTTGCGATGGTCCATCACAACTAGTGATCAAAATATTTAAAAAATACCTTTTGTGATGGACCATATCAATTAGTATTTGCGACTCCCCATTGCAAATAGTTATAAAATTTAAAATAATAAATAAAATAATAAAATTATATTCATACTAATATAATATTAATATAAAAACTCATAATATTAATATAAATATAAAAACATTATTTATAAAATAATAAATATAATATAAATAAAATATTAATATTAATATAAAAAATCATATTAATAATATTAAAAGAACAAAATTTATAATAAAATAAATAATTAATATAATAATAAATAAAATAAAAAAATTAAATAAACAGTAAAAAACAATAATTTTCTAGATAATATAAAACACACACTATTTAAAATAATAAATAGTTAATATTAGAAAAATATTCAAATGTTTCATCATAAAATAAACATACATATCACAGAGGGGGTGGGTTGTCCGAAGGAGCTTGTGGAGGGAACTGCATCCCAAAACTGCGAGTCAGGCGTCGCATATACTCAATCTCTCGCTCCTGCTCCTACAGCCATCGATGCATCTCATCTTGTATCTACTGCTACTGCTACTTCTTCTGTCAGAGGAAGTCTTTCTATTGCTGCTGCTGCCACTGACGCATATGCTTCTGCTCTCTACGTAGAGTCTTTATACATTTATTTTGTGCTTGCATCTGCTCTTGATATTGTGCATGAGATGATGATGACTCTCTGCTAGCTCCTCTCGAGTTGGATTCCAACATCACAGAGGTGCCGTGAAAACCCCTAAGGGTCACTCGAGAGCCGATACCAATAACTCGGCATTTCTCGAAGTCATACTGAGCCACCAAAATCCATGCTGCCTCATCAAATCGGAGGCGACTGGTCTGACAATAGGTCTCAGCCTGACTCTCAACATCTGTCTGTTAAGTCATGGAATCATATAACTCCATCAATTTAAATTTAAAAGTAAAATAGTTAAATTATTATTTGTATTTAATGTTAAATTAAAAAAAATTATAATGACGAAAATCTGACTCTAGCGAGAACCTCTAATCTCCCCAGTTGCTGGATCACTATACATCCTCTTATAATCATCATACTCTATAATATCAGGGTGTACAACTACCTATATGAATATAAAATAAACTATTTAAATTTGATGTTATATTCAATATTTAAATAATATACATAACATATGATATTTATGTGTACTGAATGTATGACTACCAGCTCGATGTTTCATCTACTGTTCTCTCTAATTTTTTCAACCTACTGATGTTATACTCTAAAACCACATACTCAACCTGTGTGAACATAATCCATCCCAAACCTGAGTTGAAATATAATCTGGTCAGTGGATGCAACATGTCTCATAAATTTTTTCATGCATCTCTTTAATAGGTATATCCATTGGAACATCAGTAGAAATCCCCATTTTTTTATGTAGAAAATGTAATATCAAATGTTCCATTGAATCAAACAAACTTGGCAGGGAGAAATTTTCCAATTTACATGAAATTAAAATGACATCTTCTTGTAGTTTTCTTATAGAATCATAGTTATTTGTCAATGGAAAAATGTCTCAAAAATACATGATATTCCTCTTAGTGTATCCCAAATCATTGGATTTAATAAACCTCTTAATCCAATTGGTATAATTCTTTCCATTAAAACATAATAATTATGACATTTCAATCTAGTAATATGACCATTTCTAACACAACTTCCCAAATTGGAAGCATAACCATATGAAAGTCTCAAATATACTATCCACTAAAAAAATAACAAACAACACTATTGGGATAGTTTATAAGATACTTTTGGCTTCATTATCTTCTATTATTTGACATTTTCAAATTGTTCAAGTTCTAGTCACTTCCACATTTGGGCAAGATCAAATTGAGCCTTCAAATTGTCTTTGATCTTTCCTGGTGTATCCATACTTTATGAAATCAATTATCAAAATAGTTCTTCTCAATATAAATCACATCCAAAATGTGACAAACTAACAATCAGACCAATTTGGAAAATCTCAAAAAATGATCCTTTTTATCCAATTATGATTTGTTCCAAACCCATCAATTTTATGTTGGTTTATTGTTGGTCCAAATGTGATGGGAGTTAATGAAGAGGCAATTGATTTTCACTGTATACCTGAGATAATTATTTGAGGCCCATATTTTTCAACTATTCCATTTCTGATATGATATTTGTTTCTTTAAAAATGATGATCGGGTGGAAGAAATCTATGATGACAGTTGAAAAAATAAAGTTTTTTTCCATTAACAAGAATAAATGATTTTCTGTCTCTCATACAGTATGAGTGTGATTTTTGACCATATGAAATGTTGCCAAATAACATTCCATATGCTGGTAAGTCACTAATTGTCCACATCAATGCAACATTCTGTAGGATGTTTAGTTTCATAGCAACATCAAATATACTAACACCATTACAACACATTGAATTTATATCATCAATAATGATTTCAAATAAACATACATATTCTTTTTTGGATGACCTGGAATATTTAGTGTCAAAAAGAAATATACATCATTCATCACCATCCCTGGAGGTAAATTATGCAGTGTTATAAAGATAGGATAACATGAATACTGACTACCGTAAGAACAAAATGGATAAAAACCGTTAGTAGAAAGACCCAATCACACGTTTTGGGCTTCTAAAGAAAACGATTGATGAAATTGGTCAAAATGCTACCATGAATCACTATCATAGGGATGATTTAAGATTTTACTTAAAGAAATATTGGTTTTGTGAAATGATATTAATGATGATGTGTTTTGAGAAATAAATAAACGCTACAATCTGGGTGTGAGAAGGAAATATCTCAATTTTTTTACAAAAAAAAATCTAGACTTCCCTGGATAAGCATCATTAAACCGTGATTATCCATATGTAGGAAAATTATCCAATAACTCATTTTCACTCTAATATAATATGTTGTCATTTGAACATACATTTGTCTTATAATATCCAAGACCCAGATTACAAACTGGCATCTTTCTCGTACATAAATTAGAATAAAAAACATTTCCTTTAGGTAGAAGTGTTTTTAATGAAGAGAATATATGATCAAAACAACTATTTGACATTCCATTATCAGATTTAATGGCCATAAATTTAGCTACTACTTCCAAATTTCTTATCATGAAACCATGATATAAGTCATTCTCAATAGACCTTAACAACTCATATAAATGAGATAGTTCCAACTCATGAGTTAAATCAATACCATCTTGAGTTTTAGTTTGTTGAATAGATGGACCTGCTACATCATGTACTAAATATTGAAACTGTGCTGGATAGGGAACCAAATTATTAATATTTTATTTGGAATGGCATTCACTATATTGATACCAAAAAACATAATCTGGATGAAAACCAAAATGAAATAAATTAATTCCAACATTGTCAAATTTATCATACATCATCAAAGCACATTTTTAAAAGGACACTCAATTGTCCCATCCGAAACAAATTTTTGATTCGTTGATGCAAACGATAAGAAATAATGAACTGCTTCGATATATAAAATATTTTAACCTCAACAGTTTGGATTCCTGTACTGATTAATCCAAGCACGATAATCTAATTAAGACTGTTTTCAACTTCACCGTTCCATATTATTCAAAAAAATATGAAATAATTACTTACTTCGAATAATTAGATATATGATAAACACTATCCAAAAAATATAAGACAATTAAATTCACTTTTCAAGAAATTATAAAAAATTCTATTATAATATAGTTATTTATACTATTTTTTATTTTCTTATACGAGTCTACTCAGATTTATAAATAATAATACTACATACAATTAATTATTATTAATTAATGGTATTTTTTACTAATTTTTTGTTAATTACCGGTGGAACAATTTTAAATTGATTGGATGCATTTCTATTTCCCAACGAATCATCCCATTGAAACTTTTTGTGACAAAAAGAATAATGGAAAGGCTGCTCTGATGTGCGAATATCCATTTTTGTTTGCATGAGGATGGATATAAGGTAGGCTGCACCACACTATTATCCATGATCCCATATATATGAAAATGAATATTCATACATTAGATCATACTTTTCATAGTGTTTTTAGTAGTATAAAGTATCAAGGGGATTAGTCTTCAGAAAAAAGATCCTCTTTTGTTTGAATGATCACCTCCTTGCAACATTCTCCAACATAAATCACTATGAAAAATTTTCTCCGACGTATTCCCGGGAAGATTTTTTCTATTGATTTTAGTGGAAGAATGTTTCCAGGAGTTGAGGGGTCGATCAAAATGAAGCCATCAATATACTGGGAATTGTGCTAGTTTATCAATGTACTCTTATTTATTATAATTTAATTCTATTTGAACAAAATTAATTTTATTTAATCCTAACTAAACCTAATTGTTCCAAATTATTTTTTATATTCCAATTTATTCCTAAATAATTTTATTTCTTCCTAATTAATTATAATTGTTAATATTTATTATTAATTATTAAAAATTATTACTAATTATTTCTATTTATTTATAATTATTACTATGTTTTTACAGTTTGTTTCAATTTAATATAATTTATTACAATTTATTACTAATTATTCAAAATTATTACTAATTGTTACTAATCATTACAAATCATTAAAAATCATTACTAATTATTCCAAATTATTACTAATTATAACTAGTTATAACTAATTATTACTAAATATAACTAATTATTAACAATTATTACTATTTAATACTATTTAATTCTATTTATTACAGTTTAATACTATGTATCACTAATTATTTCCAATTATTACTAATTATTTCTCTTTATTACTAATTATTTCTATTTACTACTAACTATATTTATTTTTACTAATTATTTCTAATTATTTCTAATTATTTCTATTTATTACTAGTTTTTATAATTTATTACCATTTATAAGAATTTATAAGAATTTATTACAATTTATTAATATTTATTATAAATTATTACTAATTATAACTAATTGTTACTAATTATTACTAATTAATCCTAGTTATCACTAATTAATTGTAATTAATACCAATAATCCAAATTATTATTATTTAATACAATTTTTTACTAGTTATTAATATTTATTACTAATTATTACCAATCATTACTAATTATTGCTAATTACTACTAATTATGACTAATTATTTCTTATTATTTCTATTTATTACAATTTATTACAATTTATTACAAATTATTTGTATTTATTTAAATTTATTCCAATTTATTTATAATTCATACTAATTAATACTATTTATTACTAATTATTACTTTTTATGACTAATTATTACTAATTATTACTAATTATTGTTAATTATTTCTAATTATTACTAATTATTACTAATAATAAAAAATTATTAATAATAATTACTATTTATTACTAATTTTTACTAATTATTACTAATTAGTACTAATTATTACTAATTATAACTAATTATTACTAATTATTACTAATTATCACTATTTGCTACTTTTCACTACTATTTATTTCTATTTATTACTATTTATTAAAAATTATCACTATTTTTACTAATTATTACGATTTATTCAAGTTATTAGAATTTGTTCCAAATTATCACTAATAATTACTAATTATTACTAGTTATTTCTAATTATTGCTAATTATTACAAATTATTGCAAATTATTACTATTAATTTCTATTTATTAATATTTATTCCTGTTTATTACTATTTATTACTATTTATTTCAATATGTTACTAATTATTACTAATTATTGCTAATTATTGCTAATTATTTCTATTTATTACTAATTTTTTCTAATTATTACTATTTATTTCTATTTATTTGTATTTAGTAATATTTACTACTATTTATTAATATTTATTAATAATTATTAATAAATATATCTTATTATTACTAATTATTACTATGTATTTCTGTTTATTTCTGTTTGTTTATATTTTTTCTATTTATAACTTATTATTACATATGATTACTAATTATTTCTATTTATTACTATTTATTACAAATTATTACAAATTATATAAAATTATTACTAATTCTTACAATTTATTGCTAATTAACACATAGATATAAAAATTCATAGAAGTAAATACTTAAAAACAAATATCTAATTCTAATTTAATTAATTTATATCTAATTAAGAAAAATTATAAATAATTATAAATAAATTAAATTAACTAAAAAATAAAAAATTTGATAAATAATTTGAAACTGAAGCTTTTTGAGTGTGAAAGTTGAAAATAATACTCTGATTTTAATGTTTAAACTCTTTAAAAATTTAGAAGGAATTTTTTCAGTTGAGATAGAGATAAAGGTTCAGTAAAGAGTGAAATGAGAGGAAAAATAGTTGGGGTATAAATTGGTTAGATTAATTGGGACGTGGGTATTTGATACGGTGTACCCATTGCAAAAAGTGTTATTTGTGACGAGCCCCGTCGCAAATACCTCTACCAATATTAAATGCAACAGATGGTTACCAAGTTATTTGGGACGAGGCCCAGCACAAATACCACATTCAACAAAGTATTTGTGAGGGTGTAATTTTCCCATTGTAAATACCAAAAACTACCAGCAACTATTTGTTATGCGTTCTTATTCCCTGTTGCGAATTTCTTTTCCTGCGGTTTGGCGCGTATTTCATGTGAATCCTTTGTTGATGGGTAGTAAGAGCTCTTCATAGACAATGGTTATTTGCAACATGGTAACTGACCCATCGCAAATATCCATTTTTCATAAAATGTTATATTATCATCATCTCTCTTTATTATGTTCTCATGTTGTAATAGAGTTCCAATTAATTCATTAAATTTTCTATTGTTACTATCCTTGATGCATCAGTAGTAGTTCTATTCGATTCTCATTCATTAGGCATGATATCTATAATCTTATCTCCAAGAATCTCACCATCTAGTCATTTTTATCCCATTGACTATAGAATGTTTAAGACAATCATGAATCACTTTTTAACTTTAACTATAGGTTCTCCAAAGAGAAAAACAAAACCATTATAATCTGTTCTAAGCATGGATCTTCTAGTCTCAATAAATTTGGAAGTACCAAAATGTATAATCTCAAATTTCTTCTATATGTTGTTAGTTTCTTCACAAGAGTATATCTGACTATATGTATTCTTGGTCATATAACAAAGCAAAGTATTTCATACCTTATAGTTTAGTTTATATTCTACATTTTCTTCCTTAGAAAAAGTTGTTACTTCCTTATCATGGATTTTGTAATCTCTAGTGAGCCTAAAAAAGTTATCCACGCCAGTATTGATAAAAAATTTCATTCTTTCCCTCAGTATTGATAATCACTACAATCAAATATTGGTTGTATTATGGGGTTCATATTTTCTATGGATCAGACATTCATTCCTTCCACTTTAGAATAATACAAAAAATAATTTTCCACAATACATGTCATGACCCATCCCCCGGGGCCCGTGTTGTGACTACCCCATGCCCGCCTTCCATTGGACAAGGGATGGAGACTAGCACCGAAAGGCGTATTTCATAAACCGGGAAAGCATTGCCTTTTTAACCTGTAAACACACACAACCAAGCACGCAGCATGATACAAACACAAGTAAACTGTATAGTAAAAGAGTGTGAATAGTAAAAAAAGTACCACAATACATGCTCAACTAGAAAGTTCAAGAAACTGAAAAGTACAAGTAACTGAAACAGCTCATGTGAACTCTTGCCAAGGATCCTACCTAAAGGGAAGGTACAGCTCTCGAATGATCATCTCTACGGTACGCCTCATCTAATGTCAACCTCTGAGCTACCTCCATCCCTACTACCCTCATCCTCAGTCAACGATGTCCGTCATCTGCACCAAAAACAATATGGTACAGGCGTAGCCCATGCAGGGGTGAGTATAACGATACTCAGTAGGGTCCCTGAGACCCTCAAAGGTCTCAAAAAAACCACAAAGGATAAACCACAAAGCGTACCAAGAGTACAATGTCTGAGAACAACAGACAACGCTACCAAGGTATACTCTCATACGTATACCTAAGTTATCAAGTTTATCAATCTCATTAATGAGGAAACCTAAGGCCCAAATCATTAGCCCAAATCTCATTTGTTCCATGAAGGAAATAATACCACGAAGGTAACACCAAAAAGGTAATAACCACAAAGTTAACACTACACATAAGAATACCACTAAGGTATCACCACGAAGGTATATACCACCAAGGTACATCACACAGAAGAATACCACAAAGGTTTCAATACAGAGGTAAGTTCCACAGAGGTACGCCACACATATGTTTACCACAAATTTAAAGACTCAGCTCAAACAGATATTAACCAGGTATGGTAGTAAAGATGATTAGATGTAACTACTAAATCATCTTATTCAGTTTAGAGGTATACCCACGTAGGATTCTAAATCATCATACCCACGTAGTATCCTAAATCATCAGACACACATAAGATGAAAATATAGTAGACCCACGTAGGATCCTAGAGTAGTCACACATGGATTCCTAGAGGAGATCCTGGTGAGACTCTCAAACAAAGAACCATGTAGGATCCCAAAGTAGAGACCCACATAGGATCCCTTTCTCATGTTACATCTGGCTATGGGGTTCCTACACTAAACTTGCTTGATTCCAGGAGGGTCCTCCACTCAAGCTACAGTTCAATACTCCCACTCCCACGAAGTCCCACGAAGAAGTATCCCAATGTAATATAACATAAAAGGGGTCTCAATGCGATAGACAGTGCATCAATTGGATGCCCGATCTGTAAGTTATTGGCCTTTTTGTCCCAAAGGCCCTGGTGGATTCTTGTTCGATCCAACCCGTTCGTACCCCAACATTATCCAAAAATCAAGTGGGGTATTCCAAAAATACCGTATCGATCCAAGGTTTCTGGCACTGTATACAGTTCTTCAAATGGATGCTCGTAACTCACGTCATGGCCGAAAGAGAGAAAAGGGTCGAAGATGGTCTCGGTCCGGTCTGACTCAGTCGGACTGACCCGGACTGACCCGGCCAGACCTGGGTCTGGCCCTGGGTCCTTCTTGGTCCGCTTGGTCTGGCCAGGCCTGTTGGGTCAGGCACGGCCCGCCGACACGGCCTAGCCCACTGGGTGGCCCGCTCGGCTCGCGGCTGTCCAGACAACCTTCCCTCCTCTGCGAGGTACCGTCGTGCACCGCGCCATCACTGGTGGCATACGGTGAGTCGGCGGCCATCTCTTCACCACCGCAATACAATGTCGTGGCTCCTACATGCCTCGCAGTGCAAACGAATTCCGTCGCCTACCCTTTGCATGGTCAGACATGCGCCGGCCACCGCCCCTTCTCCTCCGCGTCCGATGGGTCATGACCCTTCTCCGATAGTGTGGTTATGTCGCCCCTATCTTTAAGGCTGGCTGAAGTACCATTTTCCACTCCCGAGTCCCTCCAATGATGGTCGCCAGCACGGGTCATCGACAACGTTCCTCGGGTCACCAGGCACACCACATTGGCCCGTTCTTCATTCTGAAGACTTCTGCACTTTTCTCGGGACGTCTCCATCGTTTTGAGATCATCAAAATTAACAAAGGTTTAGGAGAGGTCGGTCTATGTTTGTTTGGCCCGAACACTTTGTGTTATAAGGGTAGAAAGAGGATTATTTATTCCTGAATCATAGAGAACGTCATGAATGGGTATGGGTGTATTCAAAACAGCAATCCCTACCTCGATAGATTGTTGGAGGTGTCGTGAGTTGATGCCGGTGAAGGCGATGATGGTGCCAACGTTTTTCACTTCCACAACATGCTTCTGAAGTTGGTCTCATGCGTCATCCACATTCATGATTCTGATATAAGTTCTTCTTTGGAGAGAACATTTTTTCATAATTCCCATAAGCTCCTTTTCACACGATATCTTCCAACCCAAAAAAATGAAGATCCAACTTATTAAAAATAAGATTAACAATTAATGACAGCTGACACATTTAATTAATTATATTTGGATCAATTAATTTATTAGAGAGTTGAGAGTTTTTACACCATTAAGAGGGGTCAAGGTGGGCCCCACCACCCAGAATTCACATTGGAGGGTTTTTCTAGCTCATATGATCCCCACCTCTATAATTTATAAATAGAGGTTTCAAAAAGAAAAATAAAATGTCAAATATTTTATTTTTCTTCCCCTACGTAAAGCAGAAAACCAAACTCCTACTTTGACCTACTGCGATGGAGGTAAAGGTATCCTTAATCTAAAATCAGTGTTGCGAGTTCAATGGTGTCCTCTGATTTCTATTCTGAGCACCTGTCCAATAGTTACAAAAACCTGCTCGCACGTTTACTGAATTTTCCAAAAACTATTCTAAAATTAATTCCTAGTACACCGAGCCTCGGAATCATGCACTGTCAATTTTCACAGACTCATAATATTTTATTTAATTAAAAAAATTACATGATAAAATATGGGTCTTTACATTCTCCCCACCTCAGGGATTTGTGTCCCTGAAAGCCACATCACAGAAAAATGGAAAATAAGTTGGGGTACTGAGCGCAAATCTAAACCTCCTGCTCCCATGTGCTCTCTTGGAGGTTTCCATGATGCTAACGTACACACACCAAAGGTATCGATCACCCATGAAGGAATCTCTCATGTCAGTCCTCAATCTCTAATGGATCCTCCGTAAACATCGCCTCATCATCAATGTCTAGATCATCCCAGTAAATGACGTGTTAAGGGTCGTGCAAGTATCTCCTCAGCTGGGATACGTGGAAAACATCTTACACCTAGTGCCACAGAGGGAGAAATGTTAGGCGGTAAGCCACATCACCAACTCTATTAAGGACCTGAAAGGGTATGATGAACCTCGGAGGTAACTTGCTACCACGACCAAATCTCCGCAAACCATGGCATGGTGAGACCCGTATAAAGACACGATCACCATCCTCTATCTCCAGAGGTCTCCATCTTTTGTCTCCATAAGACTTCTGCCTTCTCTATGCAGTCTTTATCTTCTTATAGATAATCTACACATTCTCTATGGTAGCCAGTACCATATCTGGTCCCATGAGTGCTGAATCTCCGGGGTCAGTCTAGCACAAAGGGAATTTGCAAGGTTAACCATATAAAGCCTCAAAACATGCCATACCAATAGTGGAGTGGTACTTGTTTTTGTAAGCAAAGTCCACTAAGGTCAAGTGATCCTACCAACTACGACTGAAGTTGAGGACGCCAGCATGCAGCATGTCCTCTAGGGTCTGAATGGTCCACTCAGTCTGGCCATCCGTCTGAGGATGGAAGGCAGTGCTTAAACGATGTTGTGTCCTGAAAGCTGCATGCAAACCCTTTCATAGCCAGGAAGTGAAACAAGCATCACAATCGGAGACAATCATCGAGGGTACCCTATGTATCCACACAATCTCCTGCACATGGAGGAGTCCCATGCTCTCTATTGAATCTTTCTCTCTAATCAGAAGGAGGTAGGCAGACTTGGTGAATTGGTTGATGATCACCCAAATTAAATCATGACCTATGTATGTATGTGTAAGTACTATCATTATTTCCATAGATATACTATCCCACATAATCTCTGGGACCTCTAAAGGGTAAACTAATCCTACTGGTACTTGATGCTCTACCTTCACTTGCTGACAAGTGAGGAACCGAGTGGAAAACTCTAATATTGAATTCTTCATTTCTGACCAGCAGTGTTATCATCAAAGGTCCTGGTACATCTTATCCACTCCTGGATGTATTTCTAGAGGGGATGTGTGAAACTCCCTCAATACTTCCCCCAAAGAAACACTGCTACCATGGTACATCCTTTGAAGATGATGACATGCTCCCCACCTTCAAGAAATCCATCCAGTACATATACTGTGGTTATCTAAGCAGGTCAAGCCTTCCAGTTGGTGTCCCCAGGCTGCGCCTTCCTAAATCACTGCAGAAGTGGGGGAGTGACTTTTAGAGACTGAAGAAAGGCTGCTCCATCTAGAATGACAAAGGATATATACAAAGAGACCATGTGCTCCATCTCCTCACCTAACACTTGTATACCAGATCTCCTACTGAGTGAATCTACTACAATGTTCCACCTTTCAATAGTATAGAATATCTTGATGTCATAGTCTTGGAGAAACTCAATCCAACATCGATGTCTTAGGTTCAGGTCCTTCTAAGAGAAGATAAACCTGAGACTCTTGTGATCAGAGTAGACAGTAAACCATTCACCCATCATGTAATTTTGCCACATATTCATTGTGAAGTGCACTGCTATTATCTCCATGTCGTGGGAACCATAGTTTTTCTCATGTTTTCTTAGATTTCAAGAACCATATTAGATAACTGCTCACTCCTACATTTGGGCACATTCAAGATCGATCCCTCATGCATTGCAATAGACTACATACCCAACTCCCTCCTTCAGAAGCCTCAAGATTGGGGCACTTGTCTGCCTCAGCCTTAGCTACGGAGACCTCCACTGGAATTTCTCTGACCACACGAAGGGATTCCTTATCTTCATCAAAGCTGATAAAGGTGCTGTAACTCTGGAGAAATTTGGCACAAATCTCTTGTAGTATCCGGCCAAACATGGGATAATCCTTACATATGTCACACTCCTAGGTGGATCCAAAGAAAATAAAACCTCAATCTTCACTGGATCTACTGCAAATACAGCCTCTGAGATGACATGTCCCAAAAAGTGAACCACTCAGATCCAGAACTGGAACTTAGAGAGAAAACCATAATGTTGGTGCTCTCGAAGTGTGCCCAGAACTATCTATAAATGATAGGAATTCTCTTCATCAGTATATTAATATATCAGTATGTCATCGATGAAGACTACTACACAACGATCAAGGTATGGATGAAAGAGATTGTTCATGAGTCCCATAAACACTGCTAGAGCGTTTCTCATGATGAACATAATGACCAAAAACTCATAATGGTTGTATCAACATCTGAAATTCATTTATTGAACATAATCATATCGTACTATGAGCTTGTGATAGCATGATCTGAGTTCTATCTTCAATAACCACCGTGATCCATTCAACTGATCTAAGAGGTTGTCAATCCTTGAGAGTGGTTACTTTTTCTTCACGGTCACTTGGTTCAGGCCCCGATAGACAACAAAAAGTCTCAAGCTCTCATCCGCGTTTTTTACGAACAAAATCAGGGCTACCCAAGGAGAAATAATGATCCAGATGAATCCTTTCCCATGTAAGTCCTCTAGTTGTACCCGCAGCTCATGATGCTCTGCGGGAGGCATCCAATATGCTGGTGTAGATATCAAAACTATCCTAAGGTACAAATAAATTGTAAAATTCCACCACTCTGTGAGGAGGTAGACCCGGAACATCATCCGGGAAGAAATCCACATAATGGTCCACCACTACAGGATAGCCCAGACACTCCACATCAACCGCTCCGAGGGTAAAGCTAGTCTAATGATGAGGGACTGGCTGCAGTCTACTTTGGGTAAGTCCATCCTCTAATGAAAAGGATCCCTTATCTCTGGTTAAGGTAAATATAGTCCTATCCATGCGGACACACATCAATTTGCGCCGAATACATTCAATCTGAGCATGGACTGTAGATAACCAGTCTATACCCAAGATGATGTTGTAAGGCCTCAACACCGCTACTAGGATATCCTAGTCAATGGTATCACATCCTAGATTAATCTCACACTACTGGAACCAGTGTTTAATCGTCGAATCCTCTCCCATATAAGTCTCTAGTCGTACGAATCAATCAAACGACTCCACTGGAATCTCATAGATCTGAACGAGGGAAGTGGAAATAAAATAATGGCTGAAACAAGTGTCTATAATTACTGTAGTTAAGGTGGATTATACATAGATCATACCTCGTATCATCTCCGGAGCACTCTAATCGTAGGCCTCAGCTACTTGGAGCTGAGCTCCCCTTGTCCACCTACTCCCTGCAGTCAGGGTGGACCACCTGGTGGTGGTGGCGGTAACACCTCGAATCATCTCCCACCACTAGCTGCATGACCATCTCCTCTACCACGTTCAACTACTCCCTAAATAACTCCTCGGTGAAACCTCTTTCTCTACCTAGGTGGTCCTTCGACCATCTACTGATCATCTTTATGGAGTTTTGGCCAGTCAAGGGCCATGTGACCCTACCCTCCACATGTGTAACACTGCCTGCTCCTCGCATGATTGGCTCTGTCTTCGGTTCCCCGCACACCCAACCCTGAATCTTGTAGTCGTCCTCCTGTAGGTATGGTCCTCGTAGACCACTGTGAAATCTGTCTGCTGCCAGCTACAGAAGACTCTGCTATGTGACACCTTTTGGTGGGTCACGCTGTTCGTGACTGCTTAATAAGAAATCTCCCCACTAAGAGGGATTTCTCTAACAACCCAGCCTGCATTGGGATGCTGAGGGAAATCATCGATGCCATGATCTCCTGCCTAATTCCCTAATCAAATGTTCAGAACATGAATAATGGGTCCCAACCCATATCATTGGAGAAGAATGAGAGGTCAGTGAACCTCACTGTGTACAGATCCACAGTCATGCTTCCCTACTACAGATGAAGAAGCTCATGTATGTGCACTGTGCGAAGGGTCGTTGGGGAAACTCTGCCTGAAATAGGCTCTCAGAGTCTTACCAAAGAAGTGTCACCTCGTCGTGAACCTGGAGCATCATGATCGACCATATTCTTACTGATACCCATAGAATACTAGTGGCAAGGATAATCGTGAGATCAACTTGTGTCCCTACAAGTTTGAAGACTCTCACCATGGCCTCCAGCCAATCCACAACTGCATGTGGTTCCATCTGACCCCTGAACCCAGGTGGCCTCTAGAAGTGGAACTCATGCAACACACTCAAGCAGCGTGAACATTCTGCTATTGGGGCTAGTGGCATCTGTGGCCCAATGGGTAATGGTACTGCTGGTGCCTCTACTGGTGCCTCTACTGATAAAGGGCCTTGCACCAAGGCCTCATCACTCGGTGGGCTATCATCATGTTCTATACACAAAACCCTAGATGGCTGTCTGAATGGAGGAATCCTGAAAAGAAACAGGTGCACCACAGTCAATAATTTATACCTTGTGAGCTGACACAAAAATATCAGAAAGAAAACTTTTCAAAACACACACACACAATCATTGTTTTCATGCACCAAGTCAGAAATCAGAAGTCAATGTCCTTGTTTTTGGATATGTCGATCACCCCATCCATACATGATTCCCTAAACTGATAACCACACTCACTACACTTAACATTGTTGCCTTTAAAAGATCAAATTCTAATGTTTTATGGTAGAACTGACTCCTATGATACCAATTTTTCTAGACCCGTCCCCACATGCTCGTATCATGACTACCACAAGCCCGCATTCCATAGGCCAGGGGCTGGCAACTAGCACTGAAATGCATGTCTCCTAAACTGGGAAATAATTTACTTTAGGACCTAAAAACACACACAACCAAGCACACATAAATATATGAACACAAATACACTGTATAGTAAAAGACTGTGTATAGTAAGAAAAAGGGGCCAGAATACAAGCCCAACTGGAAAGTTCAAGAAACAGAAAATTATATGTAACTGAAATTGCTCTTATGGACTCCCCCCAAGGATCTTACCTGAAGGGTAGGCACACCTCTCTAACAATAGTCTCTGTAGTACACCTCATCTAATGTCCACCTCCGAGCTACCTCTAGTCCTGGTTCCCTCGCCCTCAGCCAATGATGTCTGTCGTCTGCACCAAACACAATAAGGTGTGGGCAAAGCCCATGTAGGGGTGAGTATAACAATACTCAGTAGGGTCCATGAGACCCTAAAAGGTTTCACAAAATCCATTAAAGATAAACCATAAAGCATACAAAAATTACAAAGCAATAGAACAACATACAACCTAACATAGGTATATTCCTATATATATACCTAGGCTTTTAAGTATACCCATATTATTCATGAGGAAACACAAGGCCCAAATCATTAGCCCAATTCTCATATTTTCCATGAAGGAAAGGATACCACGATGGTAACACCAAAAAGGTAATAACCAAAAAGGTAACACCGCACAGAATAATACCACAAAGGTATCACCACGAAGGTAAGTACCACAATGGTATTTCATATAGAAGATTACCACAAGGATATCACCACAAAGGTATGTACTACAAAGGTACGCCACAAAAGTGATTTCCACAAATCTAAAGACTCATTTCACATAGATATAACTTAGGTACAATTGTAAATATTATTAGATGTAACTACTGAATCATCTTACTCTTTTAAGAGGAAGACCCACGAAGGATCCTAAATCATCAGATCAACGTAGGATGCTAAATCATCAGACCCATATAGGGTCCTTATATAGCAGACCAACATATGGTCCTATAGTAGTCCCACATGGATTCCTAGAGCGGATCCATGAGAGAAACTCAAACCCAAACCCACGTAGGATCCCTTTCTCATGTTACAGCCAGCTACAGGGTTCCTGCACTAAGCTCACATGATTCCATGAGGGACTTCTCCACATGCCACAGGTCGATACTCCAAATTCCATGAAGTCTTACAAAGAAGTATCCCAAAGTACCTCCTTGTAAAAGAGTCTCAATGCAATAGATGGTGTTTCAATAAAACGCCCCTTCAGTAAGTTGTTGTCATTTTAGTCCCAAGGGCCCGGTTGGATTCATTTTTGATCCAACCAATCCATACACAAAAATTATCCAAAACTCTAGTGGGGTACACCAAAAGGAACATCTTTATCCAAGGTTTTTGTAGCCGTAGACGGTTCATCAAATGGACGCCCATAACTCTTGTTATGACCGAAAGAGTGAAAAGGGTTGAAGCTGGTCCCGGTCTAGTCTGACCCTGTCGGACCGACCCAGTAGGACATGGGTCTGGCCCTGGGTCCCACCCGGTCCACTAGATCTGGCACGGACCACTGGTTTGTCTAGGTATGGGCGGCCAACTCGGCTCACGGTTGGCTGGACCACTAGCCCTCCTCTGCACAGCGCAGTCCAGTGCCAGACCATCAACGTCGGCTGCTAGTGAGCTGGATTCCATAAATTTGCTACCGCGGGACACGGCCAGGGCTCCTGTATGCTCGGCAGGATGGATGCACAATTGTGCCTCCACTTCGAATGGTCAGCATTCTACCGGCTGCCACTGTGGCCGATGGGCTGTGTCCATTCCCCAGCAGTGTGGTTGATCTGCTTCCATCTTCATGGCCGACCAGAGTATTCATTGCTGCTCCTGAGTCCCTCCGGTGCCAGTCACTGGCACGGTTCACCAGCGACATTACTCGGGTCACCGGGCACGCCCCAGTGGACCGTTCTTCATTCCGAAGACTTTTTCACAAGTCTTGGTATGTCGCCATCATTTCAAGACAATACAAATTCACAAAGGATGCAGAGAGGTCAGTCCGTGTTCATTTTCCTTGAACCCTATGCATTATAATGGTTGCATGAGGCTTGTTTATTCATTAACCATGAAGAAAGTCAAGAAAGAGTAAGGGTGTACTCAAAATGACAATCCCTACCTCAATGGTTCATTGGATGTGTCTCAAGTTGATGTCCGTGAAGGTATTAAGGGTGCCAATGTTTGTCACTTCTGTAACACGCTTCCGAAGTTAGGCTCATGGGTCGACCTCATTCATGATTTCAAATTATGTTCTTCATCAGAGATAAAGTTTATCCACAATTCTCCCAATCCCATTTTCCAACAAAATCCTCCAACCCAACAATAAAATGAAGATCCAACTTATTTAAAATAAGTCTAACAATTAATTATAGTTGACACATTTAATTAATTATAGTTGGCTCAATTAATTGATTGGAGAGTTTAGAGTTTTTCCCCATTAAGAGGGGTTTGGGTGGTCCCCACTACCAATAATTCAAATTGGGATGTTTTCTAGCTCGTGTGGTCCCCAACTCCATTGTTTCAAAAGGGAGGTTTCAAACAAAAAATAAAATTTCAAATATTTTATTTTTCTTCGCCCATGTAAAATAGAAAAACTAACTTCCTCCTTCGACCTACAGCATTCGAGGTGAAGGTATCCTTATAAAAATATCTGCACTATGTTTTCTACAGTGTTCTCATATTTTAATTTCGATCACTGTTTCAAAAGTTACAAAAAACCGCTCACACGTTTACTGAACGTACCAAAAAAGGTTCAGAAATTCATTTTAGGCACACAGGGCCACAGAATCACGTGATTTCAATTTTTTATAGACACGTAATATTTGATATAATTAAAAAAAATACATGAAAAAATCTGCATCTTTACAATAAAAGATAGTGTAAAATATTTATAAACAAAATATATATACCATAAATTATAGACAATATTCATAAGTAAAGAAAGAGTAAGTAAATTGAGTAGTGAAAATATGGGTTTGATACTAAGTGTAAGAATCGATATTATAGATATCACCTCTAATACTAATTTATGGATCAAAAAATATATAAAGACGCTCATATACTGGGGTTGAATTGGTTTTTTAAAAATAATCATTGTTAACCATAATGAAATCTTTGTTTAACAAAGTTAAACAAATTAGATTTACTAAACCGTCTTTTATAATGTTAATATAAATCAATACAGGTTTAACAAATATGTGTAACAAAATAATCACATCGTTATAATTAAACAAGATTCTACCTTAAAGCATATATAATCGTATATCAGAGTTATTACTAGAATGAAAGTATAAGAAACACTTTCTACTTTTAATAAGATACAATGTAAATTTAAAGTACATATAAAAGGGAAAAAACTTATAACCCAAATAGTATGGTATCCAAACATCTTGGATAATGGTCCCTTGAGTTTTAATTATAAGAAAGTTTTTCTTACCTACACCAGGGTAATCCCTCGATCCATGGAAGATAATATACAAATTATATCTTTATGTCCCGGCAAGCCATCGATTATGGAGGTAATCAGAATATCTATTTTCCTTCATCCGGAATCCCTCGATTAAGTAAGTAATTGATACCTCTATATTACTTCATCTTGGAAGCCCTTGATCTTAGTCACCAACGATCATTGTCACAAAAATGAAAACAAAGTGTATTGTATATTTCATGTGTGTTGAACAGGTTATTCACAACATAATCACTTCAACGCTTTCTCACAATGTAATTTTGGCAGAGCTCTCTCGTGTATCCAAAAACCAATAGTTTTTATGTGTTTAGAGCTCATCCAAATTACCTGGTATTTAGAGGAAATATATCAGTAGTCGAATTTTCTTCCAACGATCATATTTTTCCAAAAATTTCAAAGGGACCTGTACAACATTCAGTTACAATGGTCATAAATTAACTAATTAGATGACATAATTAAGAAGAATAAAAATTATTATGATAATAATTATATTTTTGATAATATGTTAATATTATTCTAAATGTATAATGAAAATAGAGAAAATAATATGCTATAAATGATATAGAATTCATAATATAATGAAATATTGGATTCTAGTAAATCTGAGAATCTAATTCTAAAAATATTGAGAATCAGAATTGAGAAGGCATGTGAATCAGATTTGAAGAACTATAACAACCCCTCCCCTGAGGCATGTTCCGTGACATACCCCAAGCCCTCTTCCAGATGGCTAGGGGTTGGTGACTAGCATAAAAGGTTTCAACCTTCATGTGGGAGGAATTTTCCTTAGTACTTGTATGCACACAAACACCCAAACACATCACAAAAAAAGTAATGGGAAAAAAGTATACTAAAACAATTGTTGAGTATAAGTACAATTGGAAACAAGTGGGCCATAATACAAACCCCACAAAAGAACTAAAAACAACAATGTGAAGAGGGACTCGGGTATCCATCCTCTACAAAACTGACATGATTGTATGAATAGTGTATGTAATTGAAGCCTAAGTAGTATGTCATGTCCGCCTGATCGTATTGGGACCTGTTTGATCCTAGGCCACCAAGTCCTCTGTCGAAACTTATTTTGTCTTCCCGAGACACAACATGTTCAGCTGAAGCCCGTGTAGGGGCGGGTAACACATTTCTCAGTAGGGGAACCCAGTACACTAAGTAGGAAAACCACAAGGCAACCACAAAGCAAATCCATGAATAAAGGAAAACTCACACAATGTATATTATATAGTAGGAGAGGTTCATCGATTATTAGTGAAAACATTTTGTACTATTAAGGGACTCATCCCTAATGAATCGTTGCTTGTCTCTCAGGACACTAAGGATCCACACGGCTAGTGCTCATCTGTCGGGCCATTATGGATCCACATGACTTCTGCTCTTCTTCCAAGAAATGAATGATTCAAATAGCTGCCACTCGTCTTTCAGGCCAGTAAGGAACCACACAATAGATTCTAATCTTCTAGTACAGTAAAGATCCATAGTGGTGCTTCTCCTATCTCGGGCCACTAATGATCCACATGGCTGCTTCTCGTTTCCATGATTGATCCCGGAAGAATGGTTCCGCCAATACACATATTGAAATTAATTTTCCTTTAGAGTATCATTAGATCAAAACCAAAATATCCACCTCATCAAGAGGATCCCAACTCTGAAAATGTCTCGTCAATCGTACTTCTAGTTTTCAAGTTATTAGTGTTATAGAAAATAAGGTCTATTTGAGTCTGGGCCTGGTCTTACCCTGTCGGACCGACTCGACCAAACCAGCTCAGTGGTCCCACATACATCGATATAACTTGACTGGCCCAACCTGATCTGGTTTGATTAAAGGTATATCTCGCAAATCCTATAAAATCAGCCAAACTCATTGGTCTTTGTTTGGCACGACAAGAAGTTTGCGAGTCCGGTCTACCTGTGCGTGTCCGGCCCATCGGCGTATGTGTAGCCCGCTGGTTGGGGGCAGGCCCTGCCAGCTGAAGACCTACAACATGTGTGGTCAGGGATGTGTTCTCGAGACATGTCCACCAACACTGCATCCTCTACTGCGGTCGAGCAACCATAGCTCTCCAGGTCACCTGGGTGGCCCCAACATGGGCTTTCACGGCCATCCAATCACGACGTGTTGACGGGCACACCTACTCCCTCCACGGCGACCTCCACCGTGGTGCACTGCCTGCCACTGCCGGTACTGACATACCAGGGGTTCCTTCTATGGGCTACCAGAGTGGCTCTGGTGGTTAGTTTCTCAATATGCATACATCAATGAGTTTTGTAGTGTTTCACCTTCCCTAAGAAGGCCTGATAGTTGAATTGATTACATTCAAAAATTTCTCCACCAAGAATGCACAATGTGGAGGGGTTCTGGGCCTTATTTTGGTTAGCCTACACCCTATAAATTAGAGGCTTAAATTAGGGGAGGCTTAGGATTACAATTCTTTCAACAATAAAATTAATCCCGAATAGAAAACCCAATAACGGAACCCTCCAGCTAGAACAATTGATTTAGTGATTAACATATTCGTGGTTTAATCCACATTCATCATATAGAAAAAGAACTCAGAAACCATTACAATATTTCCAAACCTTTACCTCATTGACATTCGTTGTGGAAATGATTCACCGTCGAGTTTCCAAGAGGTCGATGGTGTTCATCATTCTTCGAGGTATGTCGAAGTTGATGACGTCCACCTACATTCTTCATTCTTCATTGGGGAGGAAATCTATTGGAGGTTTATCAAGGAATTCTCAATATTTAATCCTTTTTTGATAGATGCATCAAACTATTAAAAATAAAACATGTCGCAACATTCTGTTACGCTGCAACATCATGCCATTATGCTGTTTCATTTATGAACAACGTCACTATTACACATCATTAAAGCATCATTACACTGCATGTGAATAAGCCATTTTTGAGCCCCATTAATGTGTCATGTCATTGAATCATCGCTAAACTTCCCCATTTTCGAGTCATCACTCGTTGGTGAGAATTGAAATAAAATAACTTTTTAAGTTATTTTATTAATTTTCTCTAAAATTCTGAAAATTAACTTTTCAGTTTGTCCCTTCAGGGCCAATGTTATGTCCATTCATGGTGGAACCTAGAGTATTGAGTTTAACGACACCCTCTGACTTTCGATTTGAGCACTGGTTCAAATGTAAGAATATTGTGCTCATACCTTTACTAGATGTACCTTAAAAAAGTTCAAAATCACATCATGAGCTCATCGGGACATAGAATCACTTGCCTTCAGAGAATATGTCCTCAAAATAATTACATATAATATAATAAAATTTCATAGATATTCTATGACATTAAATTCTCCCCACTATAGGTATTTACATCCATGAAATCCAAAACTAGGTCTAATCAAACATAAGGGGGTACTGAGCATGAATTTGAGACTCCCACTCCCATGTCCTCTCCTGGAGGATATCATGCTGCCACTAAAAGTGTAATTGGGTAATTGACTACCCATGTAGTACCCTCTCCTATCGATCCTCTATGTCCACCGAGAACTCCATAGACGTCACCCCTTCATCAATGTCCATCTCGCCCCAGTCGATGTTGTGAGATGGATCATGCATGTTTCTTCTTAGCTGGAACAAGAGGAAAACATCATGCACACATGGCATTTTGTGGGGGAAGATCTAGTAAGTAAACCACCTCAACAACTCTTCTCTGGATCAGAAAAGGATTGATGAACCATAGAGATATCTTGTCACCCCTGCCAAATCTCTGCAATCCTCATAGGTATTATACCAGAAGGAACACATGTTGTCCATCCTCAATATCTAAGGGTTTCTATCTCCTGTCGACATATGAATTCCTTCCTGCTATGTGTAGTCCACATCCGCTCCTGGATGATCTACACCTTCTCGGTGGTAGATTGTAACAACTCTAGACCCCTGAGGACTGACTCCCTTGGGTCTTTCTAGCATAAAAGGGATCTGTAATGATACCCATACAAGGCCTCTGATGGTGCCATTCCAATGGTGTATTTATACCTGTCATTGTATGGAAACTCCACCAGTGGGAGGTGGTCCTCCCAAATCAACTAAAATATTTGACGCAAGCACGATGCATGTCCTCTAAGGTCTATATGGTCTGCCCTGTCTTACAATCCATCTTGAGATGAAAATATGTGCTCAAGAACAACTGTGTCTTGAATTTACCCTCTAATCCCTTCCACAACTGGCCTATAAATTGTGCATCGCAGTCTGATAGGATTGTCGAAGGCACCCTATGAAGCTACACTATCTCATGGATGTAGAGGAATTATAAGCGCTCTATTTGTACCTTCTCCCTGATGTATAGGAAGTGAGCTGACTTGATGAGTTGATCAATAATCACTTAGATAGAATCATGGCCTTTGGATTTACATGGTAACCCTGTCATTTAGTCCATCGAAATATTGTCCCATTTCCACTACAGTACCTCATGTGGAAGATCCAAGCCTACTAGAACCTGATGCTCTGCCTTCACTTGCTGACAAGTTAGGTATCCTAAAACGATCATTGTAACTGGTTTACTTATATCTGGACACCTGTACTAATGTCAAAGGTCCTAGTATATCTTCTATACTTCATGATATACCACTAAAGGGGTTGTATATAACTTCCTCAACACCAACTCCCACAACTCCATTTTTACTATGGTGTAACCTCTGACAAGGATGGCATCCAACCCACTTACCGAAAATCCATTAGGAGTATTTCTGAGGAAAACTGATCATGTTAGGCCTTGTAGTCCTCATGAACCAGTTGTTCCTCCCTAACTTGCTATAATAGTGGGGGAGTAAGATTCATTGACTGAAGGTATGCTTCTCCATCATCATCCACAAAGGAAATCACTATCATGGCTAGCTAATCTGTTTACTCATTCACCAGATGAAAACCAGCCCTCTTACTAAGCGTGTTTGCTACCTCATTCCCCTTCCTAAAAATATAGACTATTTAAAATTCATTGTCCTGTAGTAATTCTAGCCATTAATTATACCTCAGGTTCATTTCCTTTTTGGATAATATATACCCGAGACTCTTATGGTCAAATTAAACTCTAAACCATTAAACCATCAAGTAGTGACACAACATCTTCAAGGAAAAGACCATTGATACTAACTCTAGGTCATTGGTCGTGTAGTTTTTCTCATATTGTCTCAACTATAGTGAGTCATAGTAAATCACTGCTCACTCCTGCATCAAGACACATCCTAGACCGGTCCCCAATGAATTATAGAAAACTATGTACTCATCTCCCTCCTATGATTGTCTCATAATGTGGGAACTAGTAAATCTCTGCCTCAGATTCTAGAAACTCGATCAGAATTTCCCAATCCCCGCGAAGAGCTATCATTTCATTATCAAAGCTAAAAAGGGTGCTTCTACTCTGAAAAATCCTGACACAAAACTCTAGTAGTATCCTGCCAACCCCAAGAAACACCAAAACATAGTCATACTTCTGGGAAGATCCCAA
Source organism: Viscum album (assembly GCA_963277665.1). NCBI lineage: Eukaryota > Viridiplantae > Streptophyta > Magnoliopsida > Santalales > Viscaceae > Viscum > Viscum album. The sequence continues at coordinate 68,125,139 of OY728156.1, read as the reverse complement.
GCATGAAATTTCTCTATCTTCACTAGATCAACTGCCACTTTAGCCTCCAAGAAGACATGTCCTAGAAAGTAGACCCATCAAATCTAGAATTGTCTCTTCGAGAGCTTACCACAATTATGGTTCTCTTATAGAGTATCTAGGACTATTCCCATGTGTGTAGACTACTCCTCCTTCGAATTTAAGTAAAACAAGATGTCTTCAAGGAATGCTACAATGAAATGATCTAGGTATGGCTAAAAGATCATTTTCATGAGTCCCATGAACACTGTTGGGGAATTGGGCACACCAAAGGGCATTAACAAGAACTTATATGGTTGTACTAACACCTGGAGGTAGTATTCAGTACATCCCCATATCGTACCTAAAGGTGGTGATATCTTGATTTGAGTTTGATCTCTGAGAACCACCTCACTCCCTTCAGCTGATCTAAGAGGTCATGAATTCTGAGTAGTGGATACTTATTCGTCACAGTCACCTAGTTCAAGCATTGGAAGTCCAAGAATAGCCTCAATCTCCAAGATTCTTTCTTGGAAAACAAAATAGGGGTTTCCCATTGGGAAACATCGGGCCTTATGAACCTCTTATCCTATATTTCCTATAGCTATACCCTCATCTTGAGAATCTCCACAAGAGAAATCTAATATGCCGATGTGAATATCGGCGTCGTCAAGGGGGTACTGGTCGATTCAAAAGTATACTTCTCTGTGAGGGGGATGTCATGGAAAAACCTTAAGAAGAAAAACCTGATACTCATCCACCACTACAGGAATGCGTGGAATCCTCTCATCCACTACACCGAGGGTGATTCTAGACAACTAGTGAGTGATTAGATGCACCCTCCTCAGAGAAAGTCTATCTTCGGATTCAATGGCTTCATTCTCATCGGTGAATGAAAACCTAGTCCCATTTCCATGGACACACCACACTATAAAACTAAAAAAGTTGATTTGAGCATAGATTATGGATAACCATTCCATAACCAGGATGAAATCATGAGACCTGGTGAATCTCTTGCCTCCTAGAGTAAGCTCACACTACCGACACCAGTGTGTAATTGTCGAATCCCCTCCCGTAGGAGTCTCTAGCCTTAAAGATCATTCCAATGGATCAACTAAAATCTAAAAAAACCAAATGAGAGTAGTGGTAGGGAATGATTAACTGAAACCTGTTTCTATAAGAACTGCACCTAGGGTGGAGAAGACAAAGATCATACCTTGAATCAACTCTGGAGCATCGTGGTCAGAAGCATCCAATTCCAAAATCTAAGCTCGCCCCTATCACATCTGCTGCACTATGGTCCTCCTCTCTTTAACCTCTACCTTAATTTCAGTGGTCCCACAATCTTCTTCTGATCATATACCTGAAGGGTTGAGCAGTCATGAGCCAAGTGTCCCTACCCACTGCATGAGTAGCCCGACATGCTCCTCTGATATCTACCGCTATCATGGAGGCCTCACACCATCGAGCCTGATTCCTTAGGACATCCACTAGATTATCTATTCTATTTAGACCATTAACCCATCTATTGTCTTCCTAGAATGGATGGCTAGGATAACTGTCGCTTGGTGGTGGAACCCACTGTTGGTGCCTACTCTGCGATGAATCTCTCTAGAAGAAGGGCTCTCTCTAGCACCACAACTTTTGTAGTGATTCTAAGATAGACTATAAATGCTCTAATCTCCCTCTTGGGTCCCTTATCAATGGTCTAAGCCATAAATAAGGGGTCCCATAACATGTTTGTGGAGTAGAAAGAAAGGTATAGAATCCTCGGAGAGTAGTCAACCACTGATAGGTTACCCTACTATTAGTGAATAATCTCATGAATGCACAATGAGAGAAAATTCATGGGGAAGAACTCCTCCCAGAAAAGTTTCCTGAATTAAGCCCAAGATGGGGTCACCTCATCATGAGTCTGAATCTTCAGACTCCACCATCTCTTGGTTGATCCCTAAAGAAGGATCACAGCTAAGGTCTCCATTTGGTCGAGCGGTGTCATCATTAAACAAAAGACCCACGTCACCTCCTCCAGTCAATCCTCAGTGACCGGGAGATCTGTCTCTCCCATGAACCTAAAAGTTCTATGTATCTAAAACTCATGCATAGTACTATATCTGTGAACATCTTATTCTGGTACTGTTGGTATTAGATGTTTACCAATAGGTGGTGGTAGCTCTGGTGCACCACCCGGTGTTTTCATATCGAGGACTGGTCCCTAATTGGACGCCTCATCACTAGGTGAGTTTTCATCCCAACCACATATCAGAAGCCGAGCTAGATGTCTACATAGTGGAAACCTAAAATAGATCATGATGGGCCACACTCAATAGATTATACATGGTGATCTGACTCTTATACAAAAGAACATAAAGAGACACTTTTGCAACCAGTGTTTTTATAAACTGAGCCAAAAAATATAATTCATGGTTTGGGTATGCAGATACATCAACTACCACACCAATAATAGGCTACCTGAATCTGAAATTCTGACTAAAACAAATTAACCCTATTTCCTAAACAAATAGACTATTGGTCTCTGAGTTAGAACCAACCACCTATAATGATGCTTTTTCACGACCCGTCCCCTAGGGTTCGTGCAATGACATACCTCAATCTCGAGTCATGAAGGCCAGGGGTTGGTGAATAGTGGTGAATGCATCAACCTGGAAGGGGGGGAAATTATCCTGGGTAAATTTACACACAAACACACCCAACCACATCCCACAAACATAAAAGGTAAAACATGTATACTGAAAGAAGTGTTGAGTACATGTAAAACTGGAAACAGGTGGGCCAAAATAGAAACACAATAAAAGATCTGAAAACAGAAAACTACACAGGGAATCAGGAAGAAATCCCCTGAAAACCCCACTTGATGGTAAGAGTAGTGTATCTACTAGATGAAGAAGTAGCATGTCATGTCCACCAGATCCTATTGGGCCCTTCATGATCTTAACACACCATGACCTCTGTCAAAATTTCATTCATCTCTACAAGACACAACACATGTGGGTGAAGCCCATGTAGGTGTGAGTAATAAAGAACTCAGTATGGTACCCCAGCCCACTAAGGAGAAACACCACAAAGTAATCACAAAGAAAATCCAAAATACAAGGACATCTCAAAACATGTATATTTTGTAGTTTGAATGGTTAATCGGTTATTGTTAAAATGGTTATTACTATTGATAGAATCATCCCGGATGAATCACACATAATCTTCTGGGCCACTAAGGATCCACATGGTTGCTTCTCATCTACTGAGCCATTAAGTATCCACATAGATCCTCCTCGTATTTCAGTCCACTAAGTATTCTCATAGCTCCTGCTCCACTTTCGGTCCACTATGGATCCACACAGTTGTTACTCTTCTGCTGAGCAGCTAAGGATCCACAAGACAGATGTCCGTTTGTGGGGCCACTAAGGATCTATATGGAAACTACTCTTCTACGTGCTTGATCACGAGATAACCGCTCCACCAAGACACACATTTAAAGACAACATCCTTGGAAGTCTCCTTATAGTATACCAAAAGATCCTCCTCATAGATAGGGTCCTAATGCTGAAAATGGTTCATCAATCGTATTGATGGTTTTCATGTTATAAGTGTTTTTCTTACCATGGGAAGGTTTCGTATGTGCCCTATTTGACCCAATTAGACCAACCTGACTACCCATGTCCAGTTTTTCAAGGGGTCCATCCCACCATGTCACCCGGTGACCTGATCTCATCCAACTCGTCCAACTAACTAGGGGCACAACCCACCAGATAAAGACCAGCCAAATGTGCGGCTGCTCGTGTTAGCCCATGACGTGGCAGCCACCGCCACGTCCCTACCCTGTCCTAACAAGGCCCACAAGGAGCGGGCTATGACTGATGAGCTGCATCCTCTCCCTATACAATGGTCAAATGATCACAGATCTACAGGTCACCCGAGTGGCCCAGGCATGGGCCACCACCTCCATGACGATGTGGCATCCTGCCACCGTAGTGCGCCAATGGGTGCACTGCCTCCCTCATCCCATGACCTCTAGTGCTGACATGCTGATAGTTCCTTCTGCAGGTTACGAGAGTTGCACCATTGGTCCATTTTTCAACCGTCCTTCACCTATAGGTTATGTAGTGCGTCGCCTTCACTATGAAAACCTCAAACATGCCTTTTCTCCATTGTTAAATTTCTCTACCAAGAATGCATGGGGGTTCCTTGTTTGTGTCGGCCCGATCCATAATCATTAAAGGTTTTACGTAGGGAAGGATCGATATTACAATTTTATCAATAATAAAATTAATCCTGAATTGAAACCCAATAACGAAACCCTCCTACAAGAACGCATGATCAACATATTTACATATTTATGGGTTAATCCACATTCAACGTTTAGAAAAACAATGGGGAAAAATTAAAATAATTCAAAACCCCTACCTCGTGAACATTAATTTCTATAACACTTTGCCTTTAAGGGTCCAAGAAGTTGATGGCGTATGTCATTCTTCAAGGTACGTCAGTGTCGATGATGTTCACTGGAATTCCTCATTCTTCATTGGGGAGGATATCCATCAGATGTTCATTAATTAATCCTCATAGTTTTATCCTTGTTCCACCAACATGTAAAACTATTAATAATAAAATATGTACAACGTTTTTGTTAAGCTGTGACATCACGTCGTTACACTGTTTCATTTATAAAATAATGATGTTTTTACATGTCATTAAAGAAACATTGCGCTACAGATTAATGATCCATTAATGATCTCCATTAATGCATATCATCGCTACGTCATCACAACACCAAAATGTCTGCATGTCATCTCTCCCTGGTGAGAAAAGATATAAAATATCTTTTTAAATTATTTTATTATTTTTCTCAAAAACTCCAAAAATTAACTTTTCCCTTGGGACCTCACTAGCCAATGTTATGTCCTTTTTATGAGAATACCGAAATTATGACTTAGAAAGTTCCCTTGTATTTTTGATCCGATCACTAGTTCAAACGTTAGAAAACTCAGTCATATGTTTACGGAATGTACATTAAAAAAAGTTCAAAATTCTGTCATGGCCACACTAGGCCACAAAATAACTTCTTATCCGAGAGTGTGGTCTAGAAAGAATTCCATATAATTAAAAAAAATACATTGAAATTAAATTACATTAAATGAAATAAGATAAATTGATTCTATATTCTGAGCAAATTAGATTCAAAATTTTAGGTGAATTGAAATTAAAAAATAGTAAGAATCATATTCACAATTATGAGAGAATTATAATTGAGAAACAATGTGAAACAGATTCAAAATACGATTGGTTCAGTATTGAAAAAAATAGTGAATCAAATTGAAAAATATAAGTGATTTGAAATTGAGAATCATGGTGAATGATATTAAAAAATCACAGTGATTCAGAATTTAGAAACACAGTGAATCAGGTTCCAAGAAATGTGATAATCGGATTATAAGAAACAATTCTCTTGATTTTCAGAGTATGGTTCCAATTTTCATTAATTATAGAATTTAATCATTCTGAAGATAAACTATGTTATAATTAGATAAAAATTAGCACAAAAGTGATTAATTAGAATAAGTCTAATTATATTTGAACTAATATAATGTTACTTAAATTAAACTTATAGAATGATATAATTATTAAAGGAAATGTGTTTGTGATATCCCAAACATATAGGAGTGGAAAAGTTATATGGAAAATTTTAACTCAAAATTTGTATGTAAGATCAAGTTGTTTGCCTCTTTTATGGCTAAATGAAGATGAGTCAGCACCTGTAGGGCCTATTTAAGTGGAGGAGATGTCTAAATGGGTTCTGTTGATCAGACAATGGATGGTGACCGTGTAGAGGAAGAAAAAATATTATACTGACCATTAAAGATGACCTACAATGTTTTAGATTGGTCATCAAGTTTTCCATCAGTTTTCTCCTATACTGGTATACCACCGTATTAAGAAACTGGGAAATATAGCTCCAATGTGTGTCATGACATTTTAAATAGGGGAAATGTTTGATCTTATGGTGTATCATATAACCCTTATAAAATGATAAAATTCCATGAATGACTTTTGTCAAAAGTCATAACATCTATGATATCATCCAGAACCTTCCCATGTGATGGACATAACAGAAATATAGATTTTTTTTGATGTGTCCTTTGAGGATCATCTGATACGGGTTGTGGATCATAGTGAGAAATATCTTTAGGGTCAGACTATACCATTGGGTAGAGTGTAGTGGAAGCATAGAATATTTTATGAAGATACTTGTGATAGTGAGTCTGATATGTGAACACAATGGTTAGGCCTATTTTCTGAGGCATCATAGTGACACTTGGAGCATCTTAGGGATGAGATCTTATACTTTGGGGAGGTTTTATTTACCCGTCTTGTTTTAGGTATGTTTATCTTAGAGTTTTTCATGGATCCTGGGTGGATGCATCTTGTTTGGAGATGGAGAGCCATTATTGGGTAAAATGAAATAAATTTAGGGGATGTATGTGTGTATGAGTTAGTGGAGTCTAGATATTAATCGGACTAATTGTTAGTATAAGTTCTTGGTAATATGAGGAGCATTAAAGGAGGTTCATAGAGTTAAAGGGAAATGGGATGAAAACACAAATACAGAACATTCACATGTCTTGTAAAAGTATTACACATTATTAAATTGTTCATGGGTTTTATTAAGTTAATCTAGGGTGACTGGTTTCTTGGAGAACACCATTAAAGAAAATTTGGCAATGTGTAACTCAATTAAACGATGTTTAAATTCCCGACCTTTGATTTTAAACATGTTGTGTGGATTATTTTTAATGAAATCTATAACAAGTCTTCACCTCTCCACTTTGGGTGACCCTCCAAGCAATTTTATACTTACAAACCCCTACTAGACATCCTATTCATGAAATAGATCCTAAGTAAGTCCTTTTTTTCCTATTTCTACCTTTTTCCCACTAGTTCTCCAAACTTTGGGGTAAATCCTTTACCAAAATGTATTTCTGGTTTTTATTTTGATCTTTTTTTATCTAAGTATCCATTGTGATATATCCTCACTTTCTTCCCCATGGGCATTGGTCATTGGAATCATAGTTGGAATATCGATATATCTTAGGGGTATTGGATTTAAACTTAGGGTTTGATAATTTATATGTTTTGAAATCATCATGATTTCACCCATGTGTGTGTGCCCAAAATTAATTTAATAATTGAATGATATTATCACATGATTTACCTTTGGTTTAAAATGGATTCGTAAATAACTAATGGCTTAATGTATGTTTATAGAAATGACCTAGAGTGATTTCTTGTTATAGAATCTCTAAATTGTGGCCTATTTCTCAATTATATATTTTTTAATAAATTGAAAATTGAATTTCAGGAGGAATATTAAAGAAAAATATCATTTTTATAATTAAATGTTGATATATTTGATGTGATATTTTTATATCAATGCTGTATGAAAATAAATGTCTTCCATGTTTTGATGTTTCTATAATGGGCTTGGCCCACATGCTTGCACACAGATATGTTGTAATGCTTATAGTGAGTAGGTTCGACCTAGTAACCATGTTGTAATGATTATGTTGATTTTAAATGGAATGTTTAAATAGTTATAAGGCCCTGACCTTCAATGTTGTGATGCACATATGGATTTGACCTAGAATGCTGTAATGCATATAGCGATTTGTTCCAGATTGATTTTTTGTGACTATACTACAGGTATGTGGTAGTGTTTGGAATTGTCTTAAGACATTATTATAGATATTCCAACAGCGAGTAGAAGAAGGTTGTTTACATTTTTGTTTGGTTGTGGTTGGCATGTCTTAAGACTTTCTCATAGATATTGTGAAATGGAGTCAAATTAGTCAGTGTGGTATTTTATTAATTATCAAATTAATTTAATAAACCTATTTATATCTACATTGGATACACTTATTATTAGACTGGTATTGATTTTAGAAGGTGGTGTTGACCTACAAAATTATACTTACAGCCTACTCAAGCCACTTTTTGGAACCTGAGAAAATTTCATTGATTCAGGTTTATAAGAGGGGAAAGGGACCTTCTAGTTTATTGATTGTTTACTGCTGAGATGGTGTTGGAGGTGGGACTGGCATGGGGTTCAAGACCTAAGACTTTGTGTCTTTTATTTTTGTCTGGTAGTATTTTCTTATTTTGATCTAGAATGTTATTTGGTTGTATTATACCATTACATTACATTATTATTATTGTATTAATTAGTTTTACTTTTGTATAATCTTCCACTATGTCATTACATGGATTATTATTTCCATTTTATTATGATTTGATCTACTCATTTGACAATTCATACTAGGGGGTATACTATTCCCACTATATAGTTCACACCACTACTGCATGTCGGTAGTCTCTAGCATACGAGAAGATACACCTAAGGTCCCATAACTTAACCTTTCTAGCAATGTGAGGTAATGCTAGATTAGAGGATGTTACACCGAGAAAAAAACAACTTACTATTTAATCGGTAGTTAGTCTACTATATCATGAAGATTATAATCACTCTCCATACTAAAGGGTCTCACTCTCAATTATCACCATATCTTATCAACTACAAGTCACCATGAAATTCATGAATTAGTGCTGTCATTCAATACAAAATATAAGACTCATATCTTCCTTAGTGAAATCAAAAAGGGGCCTTTCTTTAATAATTATATACTCACCTCACCAGAATATTTTTTAGTTAAATATTAACACCATTAGTTGAATGGAATTATCCAATATTTGTTTTGAATGGGGATTTACTAGAATCGCTAACACTTGAATATACAATGTAGGATGAAGATATCACACATACATCGAAAAATATGAGGGGGTGTGAAGAGGGAAGATATATCATATATTGAACTAGACTAGATGTTAGCAGGAAAAATATATATATTATATACAATAACCCATATCTCTATGTATTACTACTCCATAACTAAAGGGGATATGTAAAGTTGGTGATTTTTGGAGTGTATTAATGTATTTTCATCTACAACTACTTATATATAACATTCTTCTAAATAAAAATACATTTCAGATAGGTAAATATTTCAAAAATAAATAGTGTTTATAATCGCATTGATAATCATAAATATATGTACTTCCATAACACCATATTATCAATCCTCATGAGAATTTATAATTTTATTATAAACTGAGTATGTATCACTAACCTCAATTTTCAATTTACCAACGATCTCACGGGGACTCTGGTGTAGGTTGTGTTTTATATCATGAAAATACCAGCCTAAACTCTCACTATGTAGGTTCAACCATAAATAATCATCATTAATTTTTTTTCCTAATATGTTTTTCAGAGAACAACATTATTTACAGGGGCCTTTACGTGTATGCAGACATGATCACAGATCCCTATGTATAGTGTAACATATATTATTATTGAACTATCAACAAAATATTTGGATAAAAATACTTCCAAATCCAAATTATAAACTCCAATCATGGTATATTAGTACCATAACATGTTTAATAAATGCATCATTCTATAATATATTATCATAAATGTTTGATAATTTAGTGAAATCATCCCTTTTTTTGGATTGAGGGTGTCCCATCAAGATGAATTTCATTACTCGCTAAAACTAATAAAACCTACACTACATGTGTATTTTTTGAATAATTTAAGTGTATGAATAATTTTACATTAATCTCATGTGAAATAAATATAATTACTGACACATTCCATTAATAGATATTAAATCTTAGTATATGAATATGCATTATATAAAATTGTAATCTACGGAATGATCATATTAGACTGGTGTGTTTGGAAACATGGATGCATAACAAATTAATTCATAAGTGAACTAAATCCTCACATTATATATAATTCATCAATAAAACCCATATTACAGATATAAAATATAATACTTTTCTTCATATCTGAGGGAATGTAAACATAAAAATGGGTGATCTCAAATACTCAATAAGGGTAAACATGAGATATATCAATATAACATGAGCATAAGGGTATGAGAAAAAGAGAATAGAATTTTTTTTAAAACTATCATATCATAGATCATAAATTTTTTTCATGAAATAATTCATGGATTTTTATATAGATTGAATCAAAAGGGAATCAAATAAAATTATTTTTGGGATCCTAACAATGTAATGAGACATAGATTTTTGTAATACATATAAAAATATAAAATCATCTATTAACGATATCCACCAAGACATTATTAAAATGGTACACATGGGATAACCACTCATGTACCAACAACGGTCATGGGTAAACCTCTCATGTACAATATTCTTGGCATTAGATAACCTCACTTGTAACATATTTTTGGCATGGTATAACCACCCATGTAACATATTATAAGCTTAGGATATCCTCATGTGTAACATATTTTGTTCCTGGGATAACCTCTTTTTTATCATTTAACGTCACAAGACATTAATAAGTACCCAAATAATTGGAGGGATATATAATTCAATTCCCAACAATTACATAATTAATATCATAAATATGTGTATGAAAAACATCATTCATCATATCATAACTCATGAAAATGAAATAGGATTAATAAACATTTCCTTATTGCATAATCATTCAAAAAGAAATGTTTTTCATAGAAAAGTCATAATAATAAAAAATATTTCTGTGGAAAAATATGTATGGTATCATTGGGTCATACCCATAGTAAATCTTATGTAATATAAAAGGATGTCATCTTAAATGAAAAAAGATTTTGAAATATTACCAAGAATATTTCTTAAGAAAAATACTCTTTCCATTTTGAAATCACTTATTTATAATTTCTAGATTTATCAAATAATAATGAAATTATTTAATTTTAAGAGAACCATGTAATCTATAAAATAATCATTAAATCTATAAATGGTCATAACTAATGAAAATATCATTCATTTCAAATATATTTAAATATTTATTTCCCCCTTATTTTCTAAAAAATTAAAAATTGCCTCATTCAAAAAATGATAAGAATAATCCTTTTTAAATGTTTGGTAAAAAATAATCATATTTAAAAATTGATTTACAAAATCATTTTATGATATTTATATATTATTAAAAATTTCTTTGAAAACATTTATTTGGAATGAAAACGGTTTTCAATTTAAGAGAGGAATATATTCAGTTTTTTAAATACATTTCATCTTGATTAATGGGTACATGAAATGAGGAAAATGGATAAATTTTTTAATTTATATGTAAAAAAATGGAAGAAAAGTCATGTGTTTCTAGAGAGGTGTATCATAATAACTCAGCATTGTAGGCATAATCATAAACAATCTCATTATGAAATTAGATTGTATGATCAAATACTTTCTAATTTTCAAACATTTTAATCATAAGACCCATAAAATAAATAACCATATCAGGAAATTTAAATCCAAATAAAATTTATAATAATCATTATAAAAGACATTCATGGGAAGTATATACACCACACAAATCAAAAAACATGTCAATATGGTATGTGTCTTATAAAAATAGAAGATACATGAAATTACCCCACTACATTTGAAATTATAGAATCATAACTCCAACTAAATAATAACATTAAATGAAACAGTAAATATAATTAAAATAAATATATTAATTATATAACTTTTCAATGTGGTTGTATATATTCAACAGTAAATAAACTAGTTGTGAATGTTGAATATGTCTCTAGAGATAAATGAGAGACTATAAGTCTCTTACCTAAGGCCTGAAATCCTTCATACATGATAGAATCCATTTTATAAAAAAATAATATTCATTAAACATATATTCCAAAACCAAACAAATATTTATCATTAATAATTTATTCACATACAACCTTATAATGTTCATTCACATACAATACTTTGTTAAATAATGTTTTAGCTAATAACTCCTTCTTTTTTCATGTATGTCTTGATTTAGTATTTGATGTTTTCATAGATTGAACATGGATCAATAATCTTCATAATTTGATCTATGATATATGTATATATTCATTTTATATGTTTTTTGAGCATTCAAAAAATGTTAGATATTGAAAATGAATTACACCGTTCATAACGATGGTAGATCATACATACACATGAACGATGTTTTTATTTTCTCGATAGACAGAATTAAAGAGAGGTAAATATTAATTAATATACATATAATAGTTAATATATAATATATATAAAATATGTGTGTTTATTTTATCCATATAATCATACCTATAGAAATGAAATAAAAAATGTATCGTATAGCTTTGTGGAGGCGATATTCCACACGTACGCATGAGAGGCATTATCATTCTCCATTGGATTTTAAGGTAAGAAGGTATATGTGATATTATAATTTAATAACTATTATTAAGTAGTAACTATAATATTAATATGTTAAATACATAATTATATCGATCTGTTAGAGGTGGTGATTGAAAAGTAATTATATCTATTTGTGAGATGATATTTCGTGGTACACATGATCGAAACAATATTTCCCATTGGATGTAATAAGATACAGATATATGTTATTCCATTAAAATAAAATATAATTATATTGAAAATAATTATGTTATTATATCAACAATTTGATGAAGACTTAATATATTTTGAATTTGAAATAAAACAAAAATACTTGGTTATGAATGATACCTTTTTATCAGACAATTTCCACAAGATTTAACCAAAAGACATTTTAGGAGGGTGTCATAGTCAAGATAATCCCTTTAGAAAGTTTGGAGGGAAGTAAGGAAGGGATTTTTGTAGGTATTGTTTTATCCAGAAGGATTTTTAGTTGTGAAAATTATAGGGTATTGGAGTCCCTTTTATATGTTGGGGAGTGAAAAACATGGAATTTTTTAAAAGAAAAAGGTATAATAACATTTTAATCATTATAAAAGTATCAAACATAGTTAATTATAAAAATATTACACAATTAAATTTAGTTTGGGATATATATAATGTATGTTGTGGGATGGGACCAATATAGAAATTGTGTGGTGCCCACCTATACCTCGTTACCCAATAACACGATTGAGATGGCAGAAGAGGAAGATAATTGGGGAACCAAGGAGTAACCCTAAATCTGGAAACTATAAAGTAGATGCTATCAATATAAAAATAAATTAAAACTTATTATAATTGAATTAAAACTAATTCAAAAATGTTTTTGAATAGAATATCTTATCGTTTTCCGCAATAACATTAGTGGACCAAATATTCACCGTTAATGATTGAACAAAGACACACATTACAGATGCGGTTAAGTTTCCTGCAAATACCTCTTTTATAGGAATTTATCTTCCTTTTCCATAAATTATCAACAAAATGGGATATGTTTCCCATGTGTCATAAGACGATGGTGATATATAGAAATTGGTGAATATTTGGAGGTATTATATTATTTTGTAGGGCATCACTCGTAAGGGGGATAATATGAATAGATTTAATGACCTCACTCTACGTATTGTAGAAATATGATGATTTTTTACTGGATGATTAAATAATAGGTATGTGGGTACTACCGTGTGGTATTCCCCTCTATTGAGTGAAAAATAATATCATAGATCCTTGGTTCATTATACATAAATCTTGGATTCTTAAATAATAACAAACGATAGATGAACATTGTTTCTGAAAATGTCAGTAATTTTCAAGAACATATATGGATTTGTACTTGTAGATTAAATTGGCTATACTATCTCCATAAACTTCTATGGGATATTTTATCCTCTTTTTATAACCCAATCTAAATGGACATGAAAATTTATAACGTAAGGATTGAATATAATTCCATAATATGTTTGGAATCAGAAATTTCTAATAATACTGTTGAGGAAGTGGTGAAAACCAAAATGGATTACAGTATCAATGTTGATATACAATATCAAATAAAACCCATGAATTTATTTATATGTGAATTCTTTGGTCACCTTATTGTTGATTGTAATAAGGATAGATAATGTACCTTTCCCTAGAATAAATGTAATTATGAATCTAATTGTTGAAAGAAGATGGTTAATATCAAAATTCCCTAATCTTATTCATTATATCACACAAATTATGGTCCCTCTATATAAGACAGAAAAAAAATTGATGGAATTAGATATATCCTTATAGAAAATTAGTAAATCTATCACTGAACTTTGAAGATGAGGCTCCCATTCCTCTTGTTCAACATCTATTGGCTGGATAAAACTCATCAAAATTTAATGAGGTTTATACTAAGGTGGTTAACTCTGGTTCACTTAAAAAATAATAGTTTCTATGAATGATGAAGTAGATTCAAAGGTGATTTCATAGGGAAATTTTTTTGAGCATAATGATCATGTTAATTCTGATATGGATATAACAGTGGAAGAGTATGATGATGGGGTTGACAATGAAACTCAAGTGCTTGTGAATTTTGAATGAAAATGAAAAAAAATTTCTACAGGGTATTCCATTTGTTTACAATGTTCATGAGAATACTTTTTTTTATAAAACTATGGTGACATCTATTAATGGGGTTGTTGGAACTTTTTGGTTACTACTAAGTTGACTATACTAGTCACATTTCTCATTACCGTTACTCGTAAAAATTGAAGGTTTCAAGGGAGACGATGTTGACAGTTCGGACTTGGGAGGCCCCTTATCACATGTTCCAGTCACTAAGGTTTCCAAGAGGATGAATATAGTTGAGAACCCCTCGGAAATCGAGTATTACCTGAAACATTCACTCCACTGAGTGGTTTATTCTAGTTTGATGAGTCTAAGAACTCATATTCATGTGAATAGGTGAAGTTAAACCCAAATGTCAATAGACATGGTGAAAATTCTTCCTCTAGGGGATTATTCATTGGAATAGATAGGATTTATATTAATGAAAAAATGGATATAGCTCAAATTGAAATAATGAAAATGAGAAATTGGAAAATAGATAAGTTCATGAGTATGTGGAACAAAACAATGGGCCCCCAAAAAAGGGGTAATGTTGACAAAAAAAAGAAGATCTCATATTGGAATTGTCAAGGGCTTGGTAATTCCCCTATGACCAGAGCCCTTAGGAACTATGCTATGGCTGATAATCTGACGGACATTAGACCTAATGAGCCAAACAAACAATTTAGAAATGGAATTATTTTAAATGGGCCCCACTTTGGTATAGGTTTTTTCTATCAGGACATGCCTTATAGAATCCATATTCCTATATGAAATGAGAAGTAATAAACTATTTATGTCTCCTTTAACACTCAATGTTCCACTATTACTATCCAATTTTTGTAATCCTCCTTATAATACATCATAATAATATAATTATGGAATTTACATGAAGTTATTACCGAGACTGTGAGTGATAAGTAGATAATTATCGGAGACATTAACACCATATTGGTGCGGAAAGGAAAAATTGGCCTCAATTTTAACAGGATTTCCTTTTGGAATTCTCCACATGCATTGACCAATGCAATATTTCTGAAATCCCAGTTATGGGAGATGAGTTCACAATGATTTTATATACACTGAATTGACAGAATGTCAAAAAACCTGATATATTTTTTATCCAGATTGATGAAACATGAGGGGTCATTGAGGTATTATTCTATTCACTCCCCAAACACCATTCAAAACATAATCATATAATTTTTGAGATCTCCAATAAACCAAAAAGAACAAATCATATACCCATTACATTAAATATTGTATGGATTTTCATGCCAATAAGTAGGGAAATAATACTTATGGCTTGGAAGAAAAATATTATGGGTAGTCCATAGTAGATAGTTGTTTAAAAACTCAGGTGCATCAAAATAATTCTAAAATAATGAGTCAATGAAATTACCTAGGATGGATTCTAAAATTATTGATGAAGATGAGAACCTTTAGAAATTTGATATCAGAATTCAGAATCCAAACAACCTACTAAGATAGAGGAACAAAACACTAAAAATAGGCTATATGACGTCGTTACTATCCAAGAAATACTGGAAAGATGGAAATTAAACATTAAATAGATGAAATATAGGACCAAGAATAAAAAATTATTTCATATATTTCCCAATGAACGAATATAAGAAGGGAATAAATTCTTGTAGGGATAGAAATAAACATACACATAAAGATGATATTTCTAATGTTGTGGTGGGATAATTTAACAGGTTGTATTCTAATGATGGATTGTATTTCACATATAATATGATTGATAATATCTCCCCCTATGATGAGGATAATCAAAATCAAGCTCTTATCATGTCTCCTTTGAAAGAGGAGGTGAAGATTTTTCCATTATCTCTCAACATGGAGAGTGAAATTGGTCATGATGGTTTTACTAACAATTTTTTTTGTTTTACAGGTACAATTTTCACGATGATATAGCTAATCAAATTAATGAATTTTTCACTCAATCTTCTATTACATATTGTATATATTCCCAATTCAACACATTATTACTCAAGAATATGAATGATATTGATATAAAGGATTTCATGATTGTTTCTCTAGGGAACACTATTCCCAAAATTACCAATAACATTATCATGATTGGATCATAAGAAATTGTCAAAGTGAATCTTACGCCAAACTAGTTTGGATTTTTTTCATAGTAAAAATATTCATCATTTTTCATTCACATCATCAGAAAGAAATAACCTTGTGAAGTTGAAATCGATAGTAGGATATTTTTCTTTCTAGAATGATATATTTATGAAATTTGAGACAATTAAATAGAGATTTATTTATGATGAACTCATGAAATATGGGTTTTCATGTGATTGAATCAAGATAATAATCACCATCATTGGCTCAGTAATATTATACATTCTTATTAATGGATATCATTGTATATTTTTTCATTTCAATAGAGGTGTTAGGAAATGATATCCTATTTCATGTATTATTTTTTCCATTACTGAAGATTATATTTGTAGATACATCAATGACCATTAACGAAATTTTTTTTCTAAAAAAATTAATTCTGGATGAGATGTTATCACACCATCACATATTTTTATACTGATGACACAATCCTTCTTAAGAATGATTCAAAGGAAACCATATCATCTATTAAATAATTTTTCACACACTATAAAGGGGTTGTTGGGAAATAAGTTTTCTAGGAAAATTCGTTTATTTTTTGGTGGTGGAAAAAAAATTGGTAAACCAATTAGGATCACCATATCACCGAGAGTGAAGAGAGGAAGCTTAAAAATTTAACTATATTGGGGTCCCCTAATCTTGTGAGAGGGTAATAATATTGAATCATGAATGTATATATTCAAGTTTCACAAATCATATGTTTAGATTGAAGGTAATGATCATATCATAATATGGAAGGGTATACCTTGTCAACTCCATGATTACCTAGATTTTTTCACCGTTTGTTTATATAGAATGTCGTGAGGCCTCATAAGGGGACTATAATCTATGATCATGAACATTATATGGACAATTTTGGTGTATAAAAGGAAAATTATTTCTTTTTATAGGAAGGAATTTGTCTATCCAATTATGATGATAGGTCCTCTGATCAATGATCTCAGAATCTTAAATAATGGACTTCATAAAAAAAATTATATGGATTCTCTTGACTTTGAGTGACTTTTATCTAGATTTTAAATAATATTGGCTCAAAATAAGGATCATTAATTATTATCATCATTATATTGCATCTTATTCATGGGATTATTTAGAGAACTATTATAAGGGAATTATAACGATTTTAAAATGGATAGTATGTCAACTGTTTAATCTCAACTACTAAATGACAACATGGTTGGATAATCCACTCCATGAAATGGCGACTGTTCCCTCAGAAAAGAGTCAGATGAAAATTGAAGCACTACTTAAAATGAATAAAATCCTAGAAGATATTATTACCTCTATGGTTTGTATGGAAATCAAGTGGTATTATTTCCATGAATCAAAAACACATATATGAAAACCAAACAAAAAATGGTTTTTTTAATTCATGAGAAAACTATAGGATAAAATGTTTTTTCTACTTCATGACACCATCTTGGATGATGAAATTTATGGTATCCTTTATAAAACCTTCTAGATTTATTATTATCTACAAAATATGGAAAAAATAGTTATCTAACAATGATCAAATAATGAATATAGAGATGTTAGTTCTATTGACATCCCACTTATACTTATAAGATGAAGAGAACATACAACACCAGTTGGTGGAATATTGTCTTTTTGGAGGGTGTGGAATAATATAAGTAGCATGTTTGACATTAGGATATGTACAAACTAGAATCTAGAAAAAAAATTCTTACATTAATTATAATTGTCTGAGTGGGATGGTATACAACCTTCCATTATACGTTGTTACCTCAGTTTTTTTATTTGTGTGGAGAAATAATAATACATGCTTCATTAAGAATCAATTAATCAACATCCATGAGGGATTAATTACAAAATATATGTATATCAATGGTTCATCATGTGTAAAAGTTTATTAAATGAGAAATATTACCAATTATATAAACATCCGAATATTTATGGGTGTATATGAAATTATCAAGAAACTTCATGTACTAAAATATGTGTGACGAATTCCCAAAATTTCCCCATATATAAAAGTTAATGTTGTCTGTGAAGCCACTAGAATGTTGGGACTATCAGGATATGAAGGTGTTATTCCAACCCATCATGGTTTTTTAAATGTTTTGTTTCAATATTCTATTTTCATTTCTTTGGAATATGAGGTTGAATTGTGGATAATAATTCAGGCCACCCAACTTACTACTCACCATAACTGGAATTCATTATTGAATGAATCTAACTCTAAACATTCTATCAAACACATGAATGAGTGAACTAGAATTTTTCCTTAGATATCCCACCCCATTGGATTGAATGTATCCATCATGTAAAATACATCAATTTGACCATATTTCATGTCTATAAGGAATGAAATCATGTGCTAATACCACTGTTAAAGGGAGAGATAATGGGGATGAGCATGATGTGGTCCTTTAGGACCCATGATTTTTGTGACATATTGGTGGATGTTGACATGAGTGGTTTATTTCACTCCCATCATTGTAAAAAATGTTCGTATGCCATACACTATTTATTTATATTTCGTTAATAAAATTTAATGTTAAGGGACCTTGAATATTTTGGGTAAGTAAAAAATAAAACATTAATTACTATATAATATTAATTATGTTTATTATTAGTATGAAATATAATAATCCAAAATTCAAATTGTAGATATGGTAGAATTATATTTAATATTTAACCCACAGACGAGATAAAAATGGGGTTTCTAAATAATTTTTTTCATAAGAATTAAAAACAATTATATAAAATTAAAAAATAATATTGATTCCAATGAGCTCAATTGGATTAATAATAATATAATTGAACACATTTTAATTTTAAAACCACATTAAAACAAAATGGAACTCATAAACACATTAATTTGATATGTAATTTTCAATAAAAGCTGTATTTTACACAATTAATTGAAAATTAATCATTTCAGAAAATCCAAAAAAATCATCCTACAATTATATTTATGTGTTTATTTAATATTGAGATTATTTATTTTTTCAATTAAGTTTTATATGTATATAAAAAATTTATTATATTATCTTTTCATTAATAACTATAAAACACAATTTTTAGAAAATATTACTTTTGATGAGTATAAAGACATCACTAAAAATGATGTAACTTTTTATAAATAGTTTTTCTTTTTATTAGAATTTTTTTTAAAAAAATTAATAATTTTGTTATTCCTATTAATACCACCAAATTTAATGTCTAGGTTATAACATCTATTTTTATATAATATTATTTATTATTTAATATTTTTGCAAAAAACAAGGTGTTGCATGAAATAAAATATATAGAGAATAAATCTATTTCAAAAAAATATTTCCTAAAATATACAGATGTTATATTATACCTATATTAAAATTATTTTCACCCAAAAAAATACAACACATTAATACATGTAATTTACGATACTTCTACCTCACCATATCCTCAGGTTTCTATATAGAATATTCATGTTGTTGTTTTCTCTATAAATATCTGACCAAGTGTATAGTTTTGTATTCTATAAATTAATATATGTAATATTGAATATCTATATGTTTTTACACATATAAAATATCATGATGAAATGGTATGAATTTTGAATTTATTTCATCTTCATAATTATGGATAAACCTCATTAGGAGTTATACATAGAATATATCGTAGACTTGATAGAGGTTTGGGGTAAGCACCAAGTGATAAGAAACCATCCCAACTAGATCTAGAATCTCAAAACGAAAAATATAATAAGGGAATATTTTTAATTTATTTATGATCTTAATAACCTTATTCCATTTAGAAGTTCATAAGAATACCTTCTAACCAATAGAAAACTCTAGATCATACAAAATATTATTAGAATAATTTTTCTATTTACTATGAGAATCCTGGATGTGTTGTTGAATGGATAAAAATTTAATTACCATTTCCTTATCTAGATGAGGATTCAATATATTTATTTCTATAAAATTCTTCTTTGTATGTTGGACCTCTATACTTATATCCATAGATGAATTGACAATGATCCATATGAATGGTTGAGTGAATGACATTATTTTATTAAAACTAAACTAGAGGAAGGTGTTGAACTTAAACACCTTTGAAATCAAAAGAAAATACTAATTATATCATAAAGGTATTGAATGGTTCTATTAGTATAACCACATATTTTTTAATGGTATGCATTTCTAAAACTCAACTCTGTATCTCGATCAAACTGAAAACATCATCTGAACATCAAGGAAAACCTCATATCAAGATCAAATACAACCAAATGTTTCACTAGAAGAAACTATTCCAATTATTTAAAATATATTATGAAAAACTTATCTAGAGAGTATTATTATCTGAAAGTGTTTATGTGTGTATAATTCATAAATATATCAACTAAAACACAGAGAATATTTTTGAGTTTTTATGATTTTGGGATTATAATAGAAAAAACATGGTGATAACTTCCCATTTATATTCTGGTATGGTTAAAAACTGTAATATATTATTATAGTTATGTCTCTTAGACTTAAAATTATAACATACCATGTACTATATAAAAACATTACAGTTTCTCTCTTTATTACATCACAATAGAAATATTCTATTGTACCTCTATACATCTTTTCACTTCAATGATGAGTAGATAATGAAGATTTAAAATCTTACTCTAACAAGTATTTTCCCAAATCACATATAGATCAAATGCATATCGAGTTTCTAAATCTTATCATTCTATCATAATAAAGGTTTGGGTCAATAACATTTCTATCCTTTTTCTGCTACTCTATGTCTTCCTTCTGCACCTCCTTAATCTACAGATGAATTAATGTTTGAAAACTCATTTTTGAAGGATAACATATGTCCCATTCATTTAATATTTCTAGATCCATCCATTTCCAATAAAAAAATATTAGATATTTTGTGATCCTCATAAAGGATAATCTAGTATGACCATGTTAACTCAAAGCATCACACACCTTATTCAATTTCCCAGGATAGTAACATAATGAGTACTTATAATTATAATTCAGTTACAACCATATTCTCAAGTTCATGTTTCAATACTTATATGTGAAAATAGACATTAAATTTTTTTGATTCATATATATATATGTATCACACTTTTCTCTATAAATATAATTCCTCCATATCTTTGATGATACAATTAGCGTAGCTAGCTCCATATCATGAGTTTGTTAATTTTATCATGAATCATAAATTATTTAGATTTATAAGCTATGACATTACAATACTACAAGAGAACACATCCTAGTACCTTCATTGATTCATAAATATATATTAGAAACCTTTCTATACTATCAGGTAGTTTAAGAACATGTACAATAACCAATATTTTATTTAGTTACTCGTATTTTTCCCACATTCAAACATATAGAAGAACTTCACTGCGTTATAAATTAAGTTGAAGAGTTTATTATAGTTCCATGAGAAATTCTCAAAAACCCATTGATAATATCCATCCAAAGAAAGAATACATTAGATATAGGGTATAATGTATTCATAGGATTAATTCTCAATAGCCTACATCATAGAAGAATCCATTGAAATAACTACTATTGATATCATATGAACCACAAATGATACTTTATTTATCCAAAAGGAATACTTGGTAAATTTTTTCATACAGATTATACTTCATAAGTGTCTTTGAAAATATCTTTAAATGACATTCATTCTCTTCCTTTATCATTGAATATATAATAATAACTTATATAAATACTACCATAAACTGATAAAGGTAATCTCTAAAATCTATATTCATTAAATCCATCAAGATATTAGGGGAATTAATAAGACCAAATGTAATCAATATATACTCATAGTGTTTATACCTTATATGGAATGATGACCTCGGTATTTCCTTCTTCTTGACCCTTAATTACTGATATCCAAAATGAATGTAAATATTTGGACATTGTTATCCTCTATGTAGTTGATCAAAAAAGTCATCAATTTGGGGTAGATAATACCAGTTCATGGTTTCTATCTTATAAAATATAAAAAATCAGTGAAGTTCTCCATTGATCTATCTTTCTTCATAACAAAAAGAATGGATGCACCCCAGGGTGATACAATTGCTCAAATGAATCTCTATCAAGATAATCATGGTGTTTCTTGTTCAATTCAGGCAACTCAATCGAGTCCATTCTATATGTGGTCTTTGAAATAGATGTAGAACTTTATAAGAGTTATTTTTAGAATTAAAATTCCATATCAAGTGGACAATATATCAAATCTACTATAAATACATCAACATTCTCTGACAAAATAGGCATATCATAGATGTTGAGTTTTTGTCCATCCTTTTGAGATAAAACCATATTTTAATGAGAATTAAGACCTATAAAATGTATTTTATTTTCATTTCATGTTTATATTTATCATCACCACTATAGATGATCTTATGTTGGATATGAATATCCATAGTGACTTCCAATCCTCAGTAATTTATGTGGTAATTATGTGGATAAATCCATCACCTGATTAAGATAACATCAAATTCAACAATAGGTAAAATAACTAGATTTTTGACAAAGGGT
The DNA here is from genome assembly GCA_963277665.1 of Viscum album. Lineage (NCBI taxonomy): Eukaryota > Viridiplantae > Streptophyta > Magnoliopsida > Santalales > Viscaceae > Viscum > Viscum album. The sequence goes on along the minus strand of OY728156.1, from coordinate 68,102,070 downwards.
AAAATTTATTAAGAACAATCATGAAATTTACATGAGTCTGAAAGAGGGAATTTTATTATAATCCTTATAAAGGAGAGGGAGGAGATCATCCGGTAACTCGTCAACCCACGTAATGTTTAGATTGATCCCTTTGTTGGCAAGAGCATCTGCCACCATATTAGCTTCACGGTAGGCATGGGTGGAAATATATCTGATATCAAGAAGTATGTTCAGGTAGTTCTTCCAACTCGCAGTAAGGGACCAAGATAGGTAAGAAACCCCATTCCAAATTTCATGTACAATGGTGGTGGAGTCGCTTTCTATCCAGATATTGTTCCATCCCTCTATCATCACAAAATGTATGGTGTGGATGAGAGCCAACATCTCTGATTCAAGGGAGGAGGATCTCCTGCAACATCCATAGAAAAAGCCATGGCAGTTCCCTTTATAGTCTCTGAAAACATCTCCACAACCTGGAGGACCTGGATTTACTTTTGAAGATCCATCAATATTAATTTTGATCCATCCAGGAAGCGTGGATTTCCGGAAGACTTCAAGAAAACGTTTATGAGGAGGAAAAATGCCACCAATCTTTATCTGTAGCAGGATCACGAAGTTACCGATCGAGTTGTCTCAATGAGCTTTCTGGATCAAGGAAGCATTATTAATGGAAATTAGGATTCTCGTACGGCCTATGATGAGATTGGGAGAGTGATTATTGTGAATAATGGCATTTCAATCATACCAGATAATGTGTAGAAGTTACACCACAACAGATAAGAATATATTTTTGACTTGTGGAGAGAATTCAAGCTTCACACAATGCTTTATGTGGGAAAGAATATTCTCCGATGATGGCCACCTACAGTTAAAAGTGTCAGCAATAAAATTCCACATGGTAAAATCAGTAGCACAAGATAGAAATAGATGTTTTATATCCTCATGGTGTTGAAGATAGAGGGGCCATTTTGAACAATGTTTTATGCCGAAGGATTGCAGACAAATCTCAGTAGGGATGTGATTATGCACCAAGCGCCAAATAAGAAAAAGCCTAAGAGGGTTAATCCAGGTTTTCCTAAAACATTTCAGCCAAGAAAAATCAGATTCCTTTTTCGAAAAAGAATGATATTAGAAATTTTTTGAGTTTAAAATACCATTGGGAGCGGGTTCCCAAACCAGGAGATCCTCTTCATGAGAGAAAGGGTAACTTTAAACCACCTGCAAGATAGATTCAGGTAGATCCAAGTCCTTGTCTCACATCACTTCCTTAATAGAGTAATTAATGCTATCAGGGGCAGTATTAGGAGGAAGCTTAGTAATAAGCGGGGAGCCCGTCCAGTTATCGAGCCAAAAGAGAATGTTGGAGTCCATGCTATCCAACCATCATGAGTTATTCATGATCCGAACAAATAATGTTTTTATGGATGGACAAAGTGAAGATTGAACATAATTTAAATTTTCATTTTTTAACCTCACAAGGAAATTATTTCTAAGAAAATTAATGGAGTTAGAGGGATTATGGATCAGTCTCAAAGTGATCCTCGCTTGGAGAGATTCATTGAACAATTTGAGATTTTTAATGTCAAGGCCTCCCTTTTCAAGGGGGGTGCAGAAGGTCGACCATGGGATGGTGACAAGTTTCTTCTCAATGATGCTGCAAGTCCAGAGAAAATTTTTTATATACATATTGACTTTCTTGAGAAGACTGAGAGGCCATTTTTAAATCATTAGGGAATAAACCAATTTGGATAAAATGGTAGATTTCACCAGGCATATTCTTCCAGCCATGGATAGGGATTTCCCTTTGCAGGTAGAGAGTTCATTAATCACCTGCTCAATAGTATCAGTAAAATAGATAGCCTTCGGCCTACCCCAGAATATGGGGACTACGAGATAAGTCAAGGGAAAAGAGCCTTCCTTGATGCCAAGGGTTTTAATAAGGTGACCTTTTCGAGAGAGGGGGAAGGATTTCCCAAAGAAAATAAAGGATTTATTCCAACTGATGGTTTGACATGAAACGTCCTCATAATGGGATAAGGCATGTTTAAGGATGAAGAAATTTAGTTTACTTCCATTACAGAAAAGGATAATGTCATCGTCATAAAGGAGATGAGTCGGGACAACTAGATTCCTGGATGCCGAGATGGGTTTGAGTTTACCTTGATGAGAGAGTGAGGATAGAAGTCTACAATGATAATCTTCCGTAATCGAAAAGAGAATGACAGAGAGGGGATCACCCTAACAAACCCCTTTAGTGCATTTAAAGTAGCCTTTGGGAGATCCATTAATAAGAATTGAGACAGAGGCTGAGCTAAAGAGGGATTTTATCCTATTGATGAATATATCGTTAAATCCGAAAGCTTTGAGAACCTTAAAAATGAAGGTCCAGTCAATAGTATCAAAATCATTGCTAACATCGAGCTTAATTGAAATGCTTCCTCCACAGGAGACTTTGTTTAGAGAGTTGGTGCATTCCGAATCAAGGCATATGATGCCTTGAATGGATCGACCATTGATGAAACCAAATTGGTTCCAAGAGATGATTTTGTTACATAAGGGGGAAAGATGATTGGTAAGAATCTTGGTAATAATTTTATAAATGGAGTTAATTAGAGATATGGGTCTAAAAATATGGTTTTCAAAGGCATTAGACACCTTTGTAATTAAGGTGAGGAAGGAGTTGAGGTCCTGAGGAAGATATCCAGTGTTAAAAAAATATTTAACAAGTTTGCAGACATAAGTGTGGAAAACCTCCCAGTGTTGATGAAAAAAGCCATTATTGAATCTGTCCGGTCCAGGAGCACAGTTAGGGTTTAGACTGAAGACAGTAGCTTTGATTTCATGATCCATATGTGAAGGTAAAATAACTAGATATTTATAAAAAAATACTACAATATGAAACCAGATAATAATTGAAAACATGATATGTGATCAAAATTCCATTAATTTTTTTCACTACTAGTCCAATATATAATAAATAGGGATATGTATAGACATTCTATAATATGTTTCCTGATATAAGGGATGTTATATAACTATGTTCAAATAATATCCTTAATTGCAAGATGATAACTTTTACCAAACCAATATGAGGATGCATCTTCAATCCATTCCTAGAACAAATATTGTTATCCTAACCATCAAGTGTAACACCCCAAGCTTCTACGGTACACTTCTCTTTGAATAATGCAATAGCTTGTGTTGTACGTAACATCGAGTTCTAACACACACCACAACAATTCAAACTAGCCGTTATGAATAGCAATACCTACTTTTTGAAATTATATAAATTTTTTCTCTCAAAATGGACTTCATTTTTGGATTCGGAGTATTGAATTTAGCCTAAGGTGAAATTTTGTTACTTTTCAGATAACTTTAATATTTTGTTGAATAGTGTAAATTACTAAATTTTAATTAAAAACAACTTTTTTAATCAAAATAATTTATAGTGATAAATTATGAATTTTAGTGGTTTTAAAGAATATTTAGAATATATTTTTACCATTTAATACAATGTTGGTCATTAGACATAATTTCACAATTAAAATGAACATAAACAAGTATCAATCTTTTGATAGTTATTATATCTTAAAAACACGCTTTTTATTTTGACAACAGGAATTAATTTTAAATTTATTTCTGCCACTTCTATGTTTTGAATTTCGAAAAATGGATTCCATATTTGGAATCATGATAATAATATTGTGTAAATATGTAACTTTTATTTTTAGACATTTTGAATAATTATTTCGGTAAATATTTTATTTAACAGGGTTAAAGGGTAAATCCGGTAAATAAGGGTTAAACAATTATATTATAATAATAAGAAATTACCCTAAAACGTGTCCTAACCTTATTGGTTAATACATTTACTACCATGGGCATCTTTGGGTCGATTTTGGGACCCCATGGTGCCACTTGTAAGTGATAGAGACACTTTATTTTAATTAAGTTAAAATGAATACAAAAATGACACAAGCATATATCTTTTAGAAAAACAAATTTTACATAGGGTTATATATGTTGGATTTTCGACTATAAATATTAATTAGAAATATAACAGTATTTCATACATAATGGTATTTTATATATAATTTTTAGACCTTAAATAATTTTATTTATTTATGACACAATGGTGATGCAGTAATTACCATAATAGTGAAAAATTAAAATGATCAATATTGTAGATTCCCAAATAAATATAATTTGAGAATTTTTATGAATTACACTAATTTTATAGGTTAATATGACATTTTATGAATGATTTAATTAACTTTTTTCGAAGTAATCATTCTGTTATAATTTTTTCAAAAATCAATTATTGAATAGTGTCAAAATTGACATAAAAGAGTTTTTAAAACAAATATTATATTATTAATTGATATTAAATTCTTAAAAATCTACGGTTTTTTCAAGAGACTTATATCATGATAGGTGTATCATTAATGGTCCACTTGGGGGTCCCCTGGATGTATATAGTATGTTTATTAACCATATAATATAAAAATACAAAGAGACATTGTAAAAGTGAAACTAATTAACTAAGAGTTAATACTTAAAGATAAGGTTAGTATAATGACACAAACCTGTCTAAATTCTATTGGTTGAGTGGTTTTCGACCTATCCCAACCTTAAAATTTATATAATCCACTTTGGAGCCATTAGAAACCGAATATAAATTTATTATAAAATAATATTTCTATCTTTTCCAATGGTGCCACTCACCCCTCTTATAAAAGGGAACTCTCCCTACTCATTAACTCACATCGTCAAAGCCTTTTGGTTCGGCCATAATATACCCAAATACTCTCTGAAATTCTCTCAATTCATCCTAGAGGACTTACTTTAGTCAAAAATCAAACCTAAGATCCCTTTTGATCAAATCAAAAGGAAGAACCCGAAGAAGAGGTAATGATTTCACCACCCTTTTCCAAGTTCCATTCTTCTTCCACTTCTTCTTCCATTGTTATTACCATTCTAAAATAATAACTCCATTATCTTATATATACATTTATGTAATTATAAATATGGTACAAACATATTTAGTATTCTATCCATCCTTTGAAAAACATGTCACCATACGTGCGTACGTACGGCTTACCATCTCCACGTCTAGGTGTAATTGTTATTCAATAAATCATTTTATGGATGGGTATAATAATGATTTATAATTAATGTAAATAATAAATATAACATGATAATAATTATATATATATGATATACCATAAAATTATATATATTATTTTAATAGAAAAATAATGATATTGTCGCTCGTGCGTACATACGGACTACCGTCTCCACGAACGCGATAAGATTCATTATCCATCACATCCATTCAAGTATAATTATCATTTTATGATTTAAAAATAATTTTTAAGGACTTGATATCATTCTGGATATGAATAAGATACAACCTATCCCTTACAAACATATCTTACGTAACAAAACATATAAAAAAATGAGTAAGTTAACACCCGAAACAACGATAATACTAACATATTATTAACAAATCAATGTTAAAAGATCATATATGATATCATATTAATTTATATGATTCTTTTATAATTCAATATAAATTATTTCACCATTATACAGGAGGTTAACCTACCCCCAACAAATGAAAAGTACAAGGTAAGAGTTTATTTCGCAATCTCTTCATTATCCGAGGTTGTTTATACTTAATAATCTACCGAGATTTCATTATCATCCACATCCATGTTTCATAAAAATGTAATTCAAAACATTTTTACTATTTACAAGAATATGGGTTAAAGTCATTTATACCCTTGTTTTACTTTTCATAAGAGGTTTATCAAGGAATCTTTCCGTCGTTTTCCAAACAAGGTGCTTTTAAACCTTTTCGACAGAATTAAGGTAAGATTGTTTTTTTAACTTATATGGCAGGTGTGGCTATTTTCCACCGTTATAAAATCGTTGAATCTTCCCTTACAAGCTTATAAGAATATTTTCAAAGAAAATGATTTATTTTATAAATATATGACTCTTAAATGATTTCAAAATAGAAAGAGATATTTCTCAAAAAAGTGTTTTGATTTCATCTATGTCAACTTCCTTTGATGGATTTTACGCTTATTTGAAGTTGATTTATTATGATACAAAACTTATATATTTTATTGAAGGTTTTGTGACATGTTTGACTGTGGATGTGTTATTTTTATACCATTCATGGTTTATGGATGAAGTATTTGCATTTCTTATGCTAGTTTTAATACGAATGTTTATGTTATGTTTACAGCTTTTCATATTGGAATGCATTAGACTTAATATGTGACGGGTGGAGCCCACTATAGCTCCTCGATGCATCGGTAGGTCTCATGAGGCAAACTATTATCTTGGCAGAAGGCCTTGGAAAAATCTTATTTGTAGTCTTGGCATGAGGCCTTGGCTATGTGGTTATGATAGTCTGGCATTACGCATTCCATCATTATGAAAGTGGTTATTGATATTGCATGTGATTATTCGATTAGTAGAATATCGATGTGAATAAGTAAATGGAATTATTTCATATTATTTTTGCCATACTATGTTGAAGTTAAAGTTTAAAAGGCTTTTTTTAGTTATAAATTTCCTTAAATGTTTTTTCTTATTTATGAAATTTTCCTCTATATTGTTATCCTTACTGGGCATTTGAGCTCACCCCTTTTCTATGTATTATTTTTCCCAGGATGTGAAGAAGTAAATTATGAATGACCTGCTGGGATAGTATGAGGGGATAATAGTGTAGACTATGGAGACTATGTTGTTGTAGTTTTCATTTTTATGATGTAATGTAAAACTTTATGAATGTATCTAGTGTTTCCAAGGCTACTAAACTTATCGGTCTTTTGAGATTTGATCTTTCTTGTGATCATGCCAATGTTATGTAATAATGCACCGACTCTGGGTAACTGGGGTCGGGGCATTACAGTTGGTATTAGGGGAAGTTTAGTACAATCCTTGGAATCTAGATTAAGATAAACTCTGATTAGAGAACATACAACTCTGATGGACTTTGAGGATTGTTATAGAAGAACTTCCTAGAATTTTGGTATTGTAGAGATTTTGTGAGATTTTCGAGCAATACATCCCTGTCTGGATGCGAGCAGGTAGAGGCGGCTCTGACACAGATGTACCTAGGGGTAAAACCCGAAAACACCGCTTTGAGCTAGACTCGAATGGGAACTGGTGCACGACAATGGTCCTTGCTGCACTCTTGGTTATGACACTCACGGGGTATATGCTTAGGATAACTCTCATTTTAATTACAAATCACTAAGAAGGGTTTATGAGTATATACTTCCTCAAGGAATTTTTTTTATGATTATGGATTATATCCATAAATAGGTCAATTTATGTTAAGTGTTTTATAAGTATGGAATTATGTATTTTGATTCATAAACTGATCTAGTTCATGACATTGTTTAGAAATGGCGCCTAGTGGAAGAAATGGAAACTGTATCAATGCACGCACTCCATGTAGGGATTTCCCTTCTTCTCAAGATAACTATAGTGGAGCTGGTGATGCAACTAGTGCCGATCAACTAATCACCATACTAGGAAAACTCACTCAGGTTTTGAATAATAACCTTACACATATGGAGCACCCTGATCCGCAGCATGGAGGATCAATGTTAGATCGATTCATGAGGCAACAACCACCAATGTTCAATGGGAGTAAAAATCCCTTAGTAGCTGACCAATGGATAAATTCCCTAGAAAAAATATTTCAGGCTTTGGGGAGTAGTGAAAGGTAAAAAGTTATCATGGTAGTTTACCACCTCACTGAAGATGCTGATCAATGGTGGTCATTGATTCAAAACATGAAGGAAGATGATGAAGTATCAAATATGGAATGGAGGGAGTTCAAAGATCTGTTTTTATAAAAATACTTTCCTCATGACCATCAAGCTGATATTGAAAGGAAATTTCTGAGTCTGAGACAAAAAGAGGATGAGAATGTCGCAAAGTATGAGGCTAACATAACAAGGTTAGCAAGGTATAATGGAGATTATATAAGTAACCCAATGAGTAAGATTTATCGTTTCTTTGATGGGTTAAAACCATTTCTCCATCGAGCATTAGTCTCACAATCCTTCTTGTCATACGAAGACATTGTCTCATGTGCTATCAAAAATGAAAAGGAATTCTCTAAGTCTTTTGACTTTAAAGAAAAGCAAGAGAAGAAGAGATCTGCTGATCAATCTGGGAATGGAAATAATTGGAAGAAGGGAAAGGTTGAATATCCATCTTGTGGTAAATGTGGGAAGAAACACCCCGGTACTTGCTTGAAGGGAATGGGCGTGTGTTACAAATGTGGTGAAAAAGGCCACCAAGCTCATGATTGCAATGGGAAGAAGGAAGCTACCAATGTTCAGTGCTACAATTTCAGGGAGATGGGAAATTATGCAAATGAATTTCCTAATCGTCAGGGGAACATACCTTAGAAAAGGCCAAGGGATCATGGACAAGCTTTTGCTATCACTATTGCTGAGGTAGAAGCTCCAAAAGATGTGGTGGCGGGTAATTTAATGGTTTCCTCATGTTTAGAAAATGCATTATTTGATTCTGGATCATCGCATTGTTTCATATCTTCCCAGTTTTCTTAGAAAATTAGATATTTACAATTTGATTTAACAAAGGATTTGTCAGTTAAAACTCCTAAGGGAAGTATCATTGCAACAAAGTTTTTTGAATCAGTCCCCATTAGAGAACATAAATGTTCTTTATCTGCTAATGTCATCATCATGCCTATGATTGAGTTTGATATAATCATCGGTATAGACTGGATTTCGGACTATGATGTGAAGTTTTCTTGTAAGAAGAAAGAGGTTACAATTTTTGATGATGATGATAAGGAACACCTTATCTTTAGAGCAGAATCATCATCACCTAATTATTATCTAGATCCTCCCCCAGTAGCTCAACTAAATTCAATTATTGGGGAGGAAGAGAATGGAATTACTGTGGGTGAGGAAAGGAATTTTCAAATAGAGGATTTACCTATTGTGAAATAATATGTAGATGTATTTCCGGAAGATTTACCTGGACATCCTCTAGAACGAGAAGTTGAGTTTTCCATTGATTTAATTCCTGGATCAAGGCTTATATCGGAGACCCCTTATACAATGGCCACTGTAGAATTAGTTGAACTAAAGAAACAAATAGAGGAATTGGGTAATAAGGGATTTATTCTCCCTAGTGTTTCTCCATGGGGAGCCCATTTTATTTTTTTTAAAAAGAAAGATGGATCTATGAGGTTATGTATTGAGTATAGGGAGATAAATTCTATAACAATAAAGAACAAGTATCCCCTACCTCGCATTGATGATTTATTTGACCAACTGCATGGAGATCAATACTTTTAAAAGATTGACCTTCGATCTGGATACCATCAGTTCTGTGTAAAGAAGGAATACATTCCAAAGACAACATTTCGAACCAGGTACAGGCATTACGAGTTTACTGTAATTCCTTTTAGATTGACTAATGCACTCTCTGTATTCATGGATCTAATGAATAGTGTTTTCAAGGAATATCTTGATGAATTTGTGGTGGTATTTATTGGTGATATATTGGTATACTCCAAAATCTATGAAGATCATAAAAATCACTTGCACATTATCCTGAAGAATCTGAGAAGACATGAATTATATGGGAATTTTAGCAAGTGTGAATTCTAGCATCATGAGATTTCTTTTCTTGGACATATTGTCTCTAAAGATGGAATCCTTGTTAATCCTTCCAAGAACAAGGAAATCCAGGAATGGCTAGCACCTATGAGTATAACAGAAGTATACAATTTTATTGGTTTGGCAGGTTATTATCGACGTTTCATCCAGAATTTTTCCCGATTGGCTAACCCATTAATGAAGCTCACACGTAAAGGGGTTAAATTGTTTTAGACAAAAGAGTGTGAAGAATGTTTCAAAGAATTGAAGATAAGATTAGTCAATCTCCTATATTGACTCTACCATCGGGGAATGATGTGTTCATTATTTATAGTGATTCATGGAAGAAAGGACTTGGTTGTGTCCTTATGCAGAATGATAGGGTTATTTCCTATGCATCACGACAATTGAAAATTCATTAGTTAAACTATCCTACTCATGATCTCGAGTTAGCAGCTGTGATCTTTGCGTAGAAGATATGGAGGCACTACCTCAATGGTGAAAATGTGAGATTTATACCGATCACAAGAGTTTGATGTATATTTTCTCCCAAAAAGAATTCAACATGAGGCAAATGATATGTCTTGAATTACTCAAGGATTATGATTTCATGATACACTACCACCCGGGGAAGGCAAACAAGGTGGAAGATGCTTTGAGCAGAAAAGACCATGGAGTTTTGAACAATATGAGAATTGAAAGGGATCCAATTTTCATGGATCTAGTGAAGATGGACATGGGAATAACCAGGGAAGGTGAAACATCAATGCTTTTTCAAATGGTTGCCAAACCATCTTTACTAGAAAGGATTAAGAGTTCTCAGACTGATGATGAAGAATTTCAAAAGAAGATTAAAGTTGTGAATGATGGGATATTGAGAGACTTTGTGTATGAAGATGTAATTTTGAAATTCGGGAAGATACATTGTGTTCCCGATATACCTGATCTAAAAAAGGAATTGCTGGGTGATGCTCATAGTTCCAATTTCTCTATACACCATGGGAGCACCAAAATGTATAGAGATTTGAAGGAACATTTTTGGTGGGACAACATGAAGAGGGTAATTGCCGATTTTGTGTCAATATGTATGGTTTGTCAACAAGTGAATGCTGGAAGGCAACAGCCTGGAGGAGTCATGCAACCTCTTCCCATACCAGAGTGGAAATGGGACAATATTACGATGGACTTTGTCATGCGGCTACCAAATAATCCTAGAAGGAATGATGAATTATGGATCATTGTTGATCGTCTTACCAAGTCACCACATTTTTTTGCAATAAGAGAAGATATACCAATGGAACGTCTAGAAAGAATATATATTTATGATGTTTTGAGACTTCATGGATTACCCCTATCGATTGTTTCTGATCGTGATCCCTGTTTTACTTCATGATTCTGGAAAAGTATTCAGAAAGCCTTGGATACTAAACTTCATTTGAGCACTGCCTACCACCCTCAAACAGAGGGACAATCAGAATGAAATATTCAAACCATAGAAGACATGTTGAGATCCTGCTCACTTGACTTTCAGGGTATGTGGGATCAATATTTACCTCTGGTAGAATTTTACTATAACAATAGCTTCCATTCGAGTATTCAGATGGCACCATATGAAGCATTATATAGAAAGAGATGTCATACACCAACCTGTTGGGATGACGTTGATGAAATAAAACTTGTAGGCCCAGAACTAGTGGAGGAAACGATGGAAAAGTTAGAGGTAATCCAAAATCACATCAAATCAGCTCAAAGTAGGCAGAAGAGCTATGCTGATAATCGAAGGAAGGATTTGGAATTTCAATTTGGTGATCATGTTTTCTTAAAGGTATCTCCATGGAAGGGAGTCACAGATTTTTGTAAGAAAGGTAAATTGAGTCCCAGGTACATCGGACCTTTCGAAATTCTAGAAGGAATTGGGGCTGTAGCTTACCGATTGGCAATGCCACCAAGTCTCTCCAAAGTTCATGATGTGTTCCACGTATCTCTATCGAGGAAATACATGCCTGAACCAACGCATGTACTCACCTATGAGGAATTAGAACTGGGACCCGATATGTCTTATTGTGAAGAACCCTTCAAGATTATTTATATGAGTGAACAAGTACTAAGAAACCGGACGACGCCCCTGGTAAAATTTTTGTGGAGAAACCATAAGATGGAAGAGGCAACGTGGGAACCTTAGGAACATATGATGAAGAACCACCAAATTATTTTCATGCAGTAGTATTCTAGAAATGTCGAGGATGAAATTATTTGAAGGAGGGGATAATGTAACACCCCAAGCTTCTACGGTACGCTTCGCTTTGACTAATGCAATAGCGTGTGTTGTACTCAACATCGAGTTCTAACACACACCACAACCGATCAAACTAGCTGTTATGAATAGTAATACCTACTTTTTGAAATTATATAAGTAGTATCTCTCAAAATGGACTTCATTTTTTGATCCGGAGAATCAATTTTTGCCTAAGGTGAAATTTTGGTACTTTTCGGATGTCTTTAATATTTTGATGAATAGTGAAAATTACTAAATTTTAATTAAAAACAACTATTTTTAATCAAAATAATTAATAGTGATAAATTAGGAATTTGAGTGGTTTAAAATTATATTTAGAATATATTTTTACCATTTAATACAATTTTGGTCATTGGGCATAATTTCACAATTAAACCGAACATAAACAAGTATCAATCTTTTGATAGTTATTATATCTCAAAATCACGGTTTTTGTTTTGACAGTGGGAATTAATTTTAAATTAATTTCTGCCACTTATGTGTTTTGAATTTGAAAAAATGGATTCCATATTTGGAATCAGGATGTTCAAATTGTGTAAATAGGTCACTTTTATTTTTATACATTTTGAATAATTACTTCGGTAAATATTTTATTTACCATGGTTAAAGGGTAAATCCGGTAAATAAGGGTTAGAAAATTATATTATAATAATAAAAAATTTTCCTAAAACGTGTCCTAACCTTATTGGTTGATACATGTACAACCATGGGAATATTTTGGTCGATTTTGGGACCACATGGTGCCACTTGTAAGTGATAGGGAAACTTTATTTTAATTAAGTAAAAATGAATACAAAAATTACACAAGCATATATCGTTTAGAAAAACAATTTTTACATAGGGTTATATATGTTGGATTTTCGACTATAAATATTAATTAGAAATATAACAGTATTTCATACATAATGGTATTTTATCTATAAATTTTAGACCATAAATAATTTAATTTATTTATGACACAATGGTGATGCAGTAATTACCATAATAGTGAAAAATTAAAATGATTGATATTGTAGATTCCCAAATAAATATAATATGAGAATTTTAATGAATTACACTAATTTTCTAGGTTAATATGACATTTTAGGAATGATTTAATTAACATTTTTCGAAGTAATCTTTTTTGTTATGATTTTTACAAAAATCAATTATTGAATAGTGTCAAAATTGACATAAAAGTGTTTTTTAAAAACATATTATATTATTAATTGATATTAAATTCTTAAAAATCTAAGGTTCGGCCAAGAGACTTATAACATGATAGGTGAATCATTAGTGGACCACTTGGGGGTCTCTTGGATGTATATAGTATGTTTATTAACCATATAATATAAAAATACAAAGAGACATTGTAAAAGTGAAACTAATTAACTAAGAGTTAATACTTAAAGATAGGGTTAGTATAATGCACCAAACCTGTATAAATTATATTGGTTGACTGTTTTTCGACATATCCCCACATTAACATTTAAATAATCTAATTTTGAGCCATTATAAACCGAATATGAATTTATTATAAAATAATATTTCTAGCTTTTCCAAAGGGCCCCCTCACCCCTCTTATAAAAGGGCACTCCCCCTTCTCATTAACTCACAACTTCAAAGCCCTTTGGTTTGGCCAAACTCTGCCCAAATACTCTCTCAACTTACCTAAATTTATCCTAGAGGCCTTGATTTAGTCAGAAAGCCATCTAAAGATCCCATTTGATCAAATCAAAAGGAAGAACGCGAAGAAGAGGTAATGATTTCACCACCCTTTTCCAAGTTTCTTTCTTCTTCCACTTATTCTTCCTTTGTTATTACCATTATAAAATAATAACTCCAGTATCTTATATATAATGCGATGTTATTATAAATATGGAACTACCATATTCAGTATTATGTCCATCCTTTGAATAACATGTCACCATACGTGCGTGCGTACGGCTTACCGTCTCCACGTCGTGGTGTAATTGTTATTCAATAAATTATTATTTGGATGGGTATAATAATGATTTATAATTAATGTAAATAATAAATATAGCATGATAATAACTATGTATATATGATATACCATCCAATTATATTATATTTTAATATCAAAAGAATGACATTGTCGGTCGTGCGTACGTACGGACTGCCGTCTCCACGAACGCAATGAGATTCATTCTCCATCGTATCTATTGAAGTATAATTATCATTTGATGATTTAAAAATAATGTTTAAGGACTTGATATCATTCTGGATATGAATAAGATACAACCTATCCATTACAAACATGTCTTATGTAATAAATCATATAAAATTAAACGAGTAAGTTAACACCCGAAACAACGATAATACTAAGATATTATTAACAAATCAATAATAAATGATCATATATGATATCATATTAATGAATATGATTCTTGTATAATTTAATAACAATTATTTCACCATTATACAGGAGGTTAACCTACCCCCAACCAAGGAAAAGTACATGTTAAGGGTTTATTTCTCAATCTCTTCATTGTCCAAGGTTGTTTATACGTAATAATCTACTGGGATTTCATTATCATCCACATCCATGTTTCTTAAAAATGTATTTCAAAACATTTTGACTATTTACAAGAATATGGGTTAAAGTCTTTTATACCTGTGTTTGACTTTTTATAAGAGGTTTATGAATGAATCTTTCCTTCTTTTTCCAAACAAGGTGCTTTTTAACCTTTTCGACAGAATTAAGGTTAGAATGTTTTTTTAACTTATACGGCAGGTGTGGCTATTTTCCGTCGTTATAAAATCGTCGAAGCTTCCATTACAATATTATAAGAATACTTTAAAAGAAAATGTTTAATTTTATAAATATATGACTCTTAAATGATTTCAAAATATTAAGAGATTTTTCTCTAAAAAGAGTTTTGATTTCATCTATGTCAACATCCTTTTATGGATTTTACACTTATTTGAAGTTGATTTATTATGATACAAAAATTCTATATTGTATTGATGGTTTTGTGATATGTTTTATTGTGTATGTGTTATGTTTATACCATTCATGGTTTGTGGATGAAGTATTTACATTTTGTATGCTAGTTTTAATACGAATGTTTATGTTATGTTTAAACCTTTTCATATGGGAATGTATTGGACTTAATATGTGACGGGTGGAGCCCGCTATAGCTCCTAGATGCATCGGCAGGTCTCATGAGACAAACTAGTGTCTTGGGACAAGGCCTTGGAAAAATATTATTTTTAGTCTTGGCACGAGGCCTTGGCTATGGGGTTATGATAGTCTGGCATTATGCATTCCATCATTATGAAAGTGGTTATTGATATTGCACGTGATTATTCGATTAGTAGAATATCCATGTGAATAAGTAAATGGAATTATTTAATTTTATTATTTCCATACTATTTTTAAGTTTAAGTTTAAAAGGCTTTTGTTTTAGTTATACATTGCCATAAATGTTTATTCTTATTTATGAAAGTTTCTTCTATATTGTTATCCTTATTGGGAATTTTAGCTCACCCTTTTTCTATGTTTTATTTTTCCCAGGATGTGAAGAAGTAAATTATGAATGACCTGTAGGGATAGTATGAGGGGATAATAATGTAGACTATGGAGACTATGTTGTTGTAGTTTTCATTTTTATGATGTAATGTAAATCATTATGAATGTATCTAGTGTTTCCAAGGCTACTAAACTAATCGGTCTTTTGAGATTTGATCTTTATTGTAATCATGCCAATGTTATGTAACAATGCACCGACTCTGGGTAACTGGGGTCGGGGCGTTACATCAAGCATTGTGAACAAGATTAATTAATCATAAAAAATCATTTTTTGGATTTCTAAATCATTATATATTATTTTCAATCTATGAATCATTTAGCTTAACCTTGGATATTCATGGTCATAATCTATTCAAAAACATCATTATGGTTCATAATGATTTTGTGAATATAAAAAAACCTATCCCCCGAGAGTGTTTATCAAGTTGTTCATCAAGGGCCATTATCATGCATTAGTTGATGATTGAGTAAAATCCCAATGCAACCTTTTCAGAGTAATTACCCCAATGTAAAGCTATGCCATATCCACAAACACTTATATTATACAATGAGTTATGTAATTTATTAGAAACCAATAGCTTTATCATTTACAAAAATTCATTGATATATTTCAATATGTAAACATATCTATGTATTTTTAACTTTTGATTTCACATCCAATTTTCTAAAGGAAAACTAAACCATACTATAACACAATCTATAACAAACCACACATTCCATATATAGATATTGATTATTATTATTATAATATTAATTACATAACATAACAATCAACAATATAATCATATACGTCTAGTTCCTTTGAAAACATGTATACATAAAAAAATTTCATAATTAAACAATAATATATCTCTCTATTTTTTTTATAAATACCACATTTGGAAGATATATTATAAATAATACCTTTCCTCATAACATGGGGTAATAAAAAATAATAAAGGTTATTAGAATATAAAAAAGGGTAAACTATAGGGAGATTAATATAACATGAACATAAGGGTATGTGAACATGAGAATGAAATTTTTAAACCATACCCTACTTTTTACAGATAATAAACATGAGTCATGGAATAAATCATGGAATTTCATAAATTTTTAATCAAAAGGGAATCAAATAAAATTTTCTATGTGAGTATAACATTGTCATGAGATATAGATTTTTGTAATACACATAGTAATTAAAAATATTATGTCACAGATATCCACAAAAAAATAATAATATGTTAAGCTTGGGATAACCACTATGAACCTACTTTTGGAAGGATATAAACTCCCATCTAAGATCATTTTGTATTGTGATATTCTTTTGTATATCCTCTTTTGGTCTTGGGATAACATCCCATGGTCCTTATTTTGGGCATGGAAAAACCTACCATGTACCCTCTATTAGGCATGGGGTAACCTCACATAATCCCTTTTAAAACATATAAAATTAATCATTACCCAATATATTCATTATAATAAATCATCAAAAGAAAAAATAAGGATATAATAGTTTAATCATATACCTAGTAAAAGATATGTAACATCAAAATATGTCATATTAGATAGAAAATTATTTTGAAACATTACATGGAAATTTTCTTGAGAAAATATATTTCCATTTTCAATTCACTTAATTAAAATATGAGAATTTATGAAATATTAACGAAATTAGTTATATTAAAAATATCCTTGAAAAAATTCAATGGATTTAAATAATTGATCATTCATAATGACAATAAATTAACTACTTTTTTTTCTTATTTAAACAAACAATTTAGTTAAATTTTATATACACTCAAAAGTAACATGTTTGGAAGAAGAAAAGAATATTCCGTTTAAAATAGTTTTCAAAAATTAAAACATCGGTAAAAATTATTTTAAACCATCACTATAAAATATACGAAAAAATTCTTGAAAAAATTATTTAGAAAACATAGAAATGTAAGAAAAAGTAGTTTTGATCAAAGAGAGGAATAACTAGTGTTTTTATTTAAACAATATTTTGTATTATTGAGTACAAAAAAAGAGTAAAATGATAAGAACGTATGTAATTTATAGATATAACAAGAATATAATAAAAATCAAGTGTTTCTTGAAATTTTGATCATAATATCTCATAATTTCTTGTAAAATAAAAAAAATCCCAATAAATAATGTTATTTTACATCAAACACTTACCACTTATATATTTTTGACTAATAACTCTCATCAAAAAGGAAAATAGATATACATGTAAATATGAATAAATTTCATAAAATTAATCATAAAATACATACTCATGGGTATTATATAAAACAAGGGAAAGAAAAAATGTTTTTATATAAAATGTGTCCCACAGAAATAAATGTCCCACAAAAATCCCATACAAATTTGAATTTTTTTGAATAATAAGTTCTATTAATGAATAACATAAAATGAAATAGTTAATATCGTGTAAATAATTATTTTCATGATATAACATGTCAACGGGTTAGTATATACTCATAAAAATTAAATGAATTTTGAATATGGAATATGTCTTCGTGAACCAAAAGGAGACTAGAAATCTATTACATCATTTCTGACATCCAACATACTAGTAAGGACACAATTTATAATAAATATTGGCTTATTTTTCGCCTATTATATATCTATAATAATATATATCATTCCATTTGTGATTAACTTGCAACCATTTATCAACCATTCATTAACAACTCTTACTTAACTCATGTTTTAGGTTATAACTACATCGTTTTTTAAAAATATTTTGGTTTTTTATGATTGCTTTTATTCATAAATAATCATCAATTAATAACCAAATTTATTACCATTATATATTTATATATTTATTATTTTTTTCTATATAGTTTAATAGATACAATCTAGGGATTGAAAATGAATTACCTCATTCATAGGGATGATATGTCGTATTAATGCATGAATGATGGTTCCATTTCATTAATAGATGGAATGAGGGGCAAGTAAATATTAATTAAAATTTATAAATTTTCTTATACCATACATATTGTATATATTTATTTGATCTATCATTTTTAGAATAAAATTAAAAAAATAATTGTCAAATATATCACATCTCTTCATGGAAGTAGTAGTTGACACATACATATGGGTGACGTTATAGTTTTCCAAACTATTTTTAGGTAATAAGGTATATGTAAAATTATAATTAAATAATTAATTTTTTTTAATAAATATAATATAATTTTTGAATATATCATTATAATTTTTTCGTGATAGGTGGTGATGGAAAACGAATCCCATCAGTTCGTGAGTTCTTAGTCCACTGTACACACAATCCATAGTTTTGTTTCCCATTTGATGGAAGAAGGTATGGATATATGTTATTCCCCTTAACATAATAAAATACATATATATATTATATATCAATTTTTCAATATATTATATGTTTATGATGATTATAAATAGGTGTAATAAAATATAAATAAAAAATGCTCAGCTAAGAACACTACCTACTTTCTAGACAACCTTCTTAGGATTAAACCAACATAATTTTATGGAGGGTTACCTAATAAATATTTGGAGTTTAGGATGTAATTATATAATTATGTAATTTATTTATGTAGTTAATGTGTGATATAAAATTATTTGGATGTGCAATAAATAAATAAGAGTGTTTACCTATTATAAGAGGGGGAGACGACAGACTTGAAATTTTAAACATAAAATTGTATTTCCATGGTTTTATATAAAAAAACAAAAATGGTTATAAATGAAAACATATCTGATAAAATTTCATAATATTTCATTTAAATAGTATTTTAATTTGTTTAATAGGTTTTTTAAAACCCAATCTTCTTAGTTTAACAATATCATAAACATATTTTATCCTTAACCATGGTAATTGATTTTTATTATTTTTACTTATAGTTATCACCAAAAATTAAGTTGTAATTATTTTAATATATTATTTATTGTGATTGAAAATATAGAAATAGTTTTTCAAAATTAAATTCACATAATTTGTAGAATTTAATTTAAAATTAAACCCATAGACATGATAAAAAAGATGTTTTCCAAAACAATAATTCAAAAGTATAAAATGTTTTATTTAAATGTTTAAAATTATACTGACTCAAGTGAATTAAATTAGAATAAAAATATTATGATTGTAATTATTATTCTTTTAAAACAATCTTTATATAAAATATAACTTATAATTTTTTTAAGCAAATACTCTTTTAAAAAAAAATTATATTATTACTATTCATTGAAAAATAAATATTTATAGAACATTATATAAAATTAATTATAAGATAGTTTCGAAATGTTGATTTAAAAAATAAATTTTAATTTTAAAAATATATTTTATAATATTTGAAGATATTTCAGTTATGATTTTTTTCATAAAAATAATTAGAAAACATTTTTTGAGAAATTTTTTTTAGAATGTAATGTCAATACTAAAAATTAAGCAATTTTTTATCAATGTGTTATGTCTATATAATTAAATTATAAATAATTATATAATAATTATTCATATCTAGAATACAAAATTTTATTGCTACATAATAACTATCATGTTAAAATAATAATATTCATAGTATAATTTGGTTTTTCAAAACTTGGTGTGGTATATAACATAAAAAACCAAAATTATATCTATTTGAAAAAAAACATATCAATAAATTTAAGGATGGTAAAACACTCCTACTATTGGTAATACTTTTTTGATGAGTTTTTTTTGAAATCTAGTATACAAAATGAATTTCAATATTCGAAAATGTAAATAAATCTTCCAGTACTCGTAATGCAATGATATCTCACAACAATATTTCAAAATGAATACCTTGTATTTAAATTAATAATTGGTTTGAAGATTTACCATTGTAATGGGACCATTATGAACCCTCATCTAAATATAATTCAGATATCCTTAAGATAAATACTTAACTTAATAGGTTAAACCCATGATAACTGAAACGTATTCAGATAAGATAAATATATAAGGAAATAAAACATAGAAACTGAAGAATGTATGATTGAACCACAATCCAGAATATACCCTGCAATTAGTGGCTCATATAATAATGGTTATTAATAGAGTAATTTTATCAGGGTTGATGTAAAATTCCACCACATAACCATCACTAGGTTTTTTAGTCTGAAAATAGAAATAAAAACTCTTTAAGCTCGTTTTTCTAAATTCTAAAACTATTTAACTCTATAATAGAAAATCCATACATTTTCTTTGGGGCCCACCTTCTACCATACATCTTAGACAAAACTCTACCAAAAATACCACCTCTAGGATCAGTGGTAATACATTAATTCCATTAAAAATTTACCTCACATAGGCCATATGATATATACTAGCATTAAAAAGGCATAAACTTACATGATAGGTCTTATCCTATATCTACTAGAAATTAACATATATGTTTAAAATTAAATATAACTAAAAATATATTTATATAAAACTGATTAATGAAAATCTGTTAATGAGATATAAAATGATAAATACATTTCAACATATAGAAATTCAAATGTAAATGAACCACAATCAGTATCTCCATACCTAGTCAATAAGAAATAAAGAAAATATCCTCCTCCCTAGAATGAATCCAAAAATTATCTCAATCTAAAATGGTCATTATTATCATCATGGAAAATAAAGAGCTCCTAAGAATCTACCCCCAAGAATGATGATAAAACTACATGTACCACAATACCATGTCAATGCTATGTTACATCTACACAAACACAACATGTTTGGACATGAACCCCATTCATGAGTGAGTAAGAACATAATCGGTAGAATGAAAAAAAGGGAAAAAAATAAAACAACATATCTTCTAGAAATAGTTGTATATATAATCAATAGAATGAAGGAAATCATCCAAATATGCACTATAATTAGAAATTAAAAGGGAATATATGAAACCACTAGACATTTAAACTATATTTTAGGAAGGATCATTTCTCACCAAAAAACAAGGTTTCATGGAAAACCAAAAGTCTCATTTAACTAGATGTTAAAATCCCTATTTTTTGTCACATATCGTATGAAACAATGGATTTCTATAAATTTTTAAGGTTTATTTAATTTATAATATTTATATTTTCCATGATAAATCCTTTAATAAAAGAGGAGAACTATTTCTTCACTATGGTATGCATGTCAGTTTGGCTTGTGCAAAATCATATGACCCAAAAATTACCCAAAAAATCATTCTATAACATATTTATGGAACATAAACCATTCCAATTAATAGTTTTCAGTTGAAGATGTATTAAATCCAACCACCTAGAAATGATTAACACCATGTACCTAATGAAATATATTGATGGGGAATCGTTCCTCATCAAAGGAAAGATTCAATAAAGGGAGTAACAAATTCAAAATGAGCACCCTCTCCATATTCAAAAAAATGTAGAATGATAGAGTACATAACTCCATATATAGAGTATTATTATAGAATAGTAATAAATAATTATATACAATCATTCATGGGGCGGATCATCACCATTTAGGAAACAAATGCGTACCAAACATATACATTTTATAAAGCATCATTTTCTAGAGTATCTGAGGTAGTACCAAACAATGGGGATAATATATATAACCCATTCACTAGTCTTAATAATTTTTTACATGATTTACAACCACATATAGGCTACTAATGGTTATCCTAATCACTAATTCTGTACATTAAATATAAAAAACATGTATAGATAATATGGGTGAGTATAGGTGTTTAATTATATGGATCCTCCCTAAAACCTCTCATGATGATGTGGAAGAAATAAAATAATTTATTTTTGAATAATCAAGGAAATAATTCATTATGAATATTTAGTTATCTATAACACATCTTTAGTGTGGATCATTCACCAAAAAACCACACACAAGTATAGTAAGATAATATCATGAAATTATATCAAAATACACTTTTTGTCAACATCCTCACTGAACTAATCATCCTCACACTCTAATGACATATTTCATATTGATCATATCCCCTTCATACCCACACAACCTCATAAACATGTAATCACACAATAAATAAAAACAAATAACCATATCCATATATCACCTATCCACCCTAGTAAATCATTATTCATCTATAAACAACATCATTATAGACAATGTTATCCAAAAATTCATCAATTGATTTACCTCATCCTTACATGTATCACTCCACCAAGAACCCAAAATATAACGATATTACATCTTCCAAAAATTGTGTACTATCATTTCTTATATATCACAATTTCATAACATAAAAAACAATGTTATGTCCGTAATAGAGAGTTTGGAAGGGGGTTTACTTATCCATCTATATCACCTTCCTCCTAGATGTTGAAAAAACACTTGTGACCTACGATTTTTTATGGAAATATTTCGTGTAACCTGACTCTTTTTGGGGTGAGTATGAAATAATATGAACTATGATGGATATATAAGTAGAACATAAGGACTACATATGTGTTGATTTCCTAATAGGACACAGTTATAGCCACAACACACTTCAAAATAACTATAGTACATCAACTACATTCATTTATTACTACAACACATAACATCCCCATCATAATTACCAAATATCCACATGACAAGTATATACAATAGGTTTAATATTTAACCACTAATAGAACATTTATAAATTAAAGGCTACATTAAATTCATTATTGTTGTTCCATTTGAAAATATCATGAATCTTGATTAATTGTGGTTCAAATATAAGAAAAATAATATTTTTAAAATTATAAATCTAAAATTCACTAAATTTGAAAACCGATAAAATTTAAAAATATATTAGGATTAAATAATTTTGTACATAAAAATAGTTTCTCATAGGTTTAAACAATACCTAAATTTAAAATTTAACAAACACTATTATATTTGATTCAATTATACTCACACAGAATAATATATATAATAAATTAATGAAAAATATTATATTATGATTTTTAAAATGAATTTTTAAAAATAAATATGTGAAAATTAATAATATTAAAATAATTTTTTAGTGAATATAAAAAAATTAGTGAATAAAAAACCCAAATGAAAAAAAATTAAATAAGGGGTTCAGTTACAAGCTAGAACATAATCACCTCCTCTTGAAATTATGCTACTAAAAAGAATGATTATAAAAACTAAATAAGTATATCTATAAATAGGATATGATTTTATGTTGGTAACATCACAAAACACAGTCTTGGATATATCAATATTCTTACATAGTTTTACATGAGATATAAAATGTACATAAAAAATTGAATATGTGATAGAGTACTCCAATTTATAGTAAAATAGATGTTTCATATAAATGTAAAAGATAAAAAACAACAACTAAAATTTTAAATGAAATAGAGAGAGACATCATTGAAGATAAAATCAATGTATCTCAATATAAAAATGATATCTTTTGATTAGAAATGTTTTTTCTACTTTTACTTTTTTCCAGTATTCTCAAGAGTGAGAGATTAGGTCAATATGTAATTTTTTTAGATATTACCACTATCATCAAGAACAAATAGAATTGTAGTATAGATGAATATGAGCATATTGATAATCTAATTAGCCACAATAATTCATCTATGAGACCTCTTATAATTTGAATAACATCATTGTCTATGTATCCATTGAAACATTATCTTCATTGGACTGAAAAAAATATTTATCTCTCATAGGTCTCATTAAATTCAAATAAATCCATTGTATTTTTATACATAGGTACGAATGCATTGATTACTCATTGTAAGTGAATTACTCCATCTGATGGTAGATTTACCCTTATGTTGGTTGGCCTATGGTAACATTACCCTTATGTAGATGGTAGAGTTGATTAAAGGTAATCATGAGGTCGATCCTACAGTGGGGAAAATTATTTAAATCTAGTACTACCAGTTAAAATACTTTTCATAGTTGATCCTTTTTGGTCTACAGCCATTTAGTTTCACCATATGATTAATTTGATACCTTGAATGGTTTATACATGAATATTTCATTCGTTCACATTATCAGTCTAATTATTAAAGTGTTCAATTTGTAGACATGTGTTCAAGGAATTATATCTTTTGGGAAATTAAATACTTTTTTATTTTTTCAGGGAAAAAAGTAACCACCAATTTTTTTTAAAATCTTAAAAAACAACATATGGGATAATTAATATAAGAAATTTATAGACTATGAGAACAATATCCCTGTTTTTTTTATAAAAAAAAATTATGAGATAAATTTTCTAATGATAATGAATTTCAAAGAACATAAAAACAATTTAACTTTATGTTAAATATAATATATTAAATGATAATAATAATACAATAACATATTATTTACATATCATAATTGTATCATTTTATCCCACATTTGGAGTTATAAGATGACACTAATGATTAGAGATAATCAAAAAAATTAATTAAACGAATTTATTAAAGATAATAATAAATAACATTTATGGATTGTAATTTAGTAATGATATTAAAAATTATCACTTTTGTGGTTGAATTTAATCAAGATAAAAAATGATACTTATTGAATAGAATTTAATCATGATAATAACAAATAAAACATACAGAATATAATATATTCTGTCATAATGTACATTAGAAAAATATATATTTCCCTGTGAGGCATCAAAATTAGAATCAAAAACTTTTTCTATAAGATGGTTTTCCTTTGATATAGAAGGTTCAGAAGTAGTCTATGGAGTATTTAATGAAGGTTAAATAATGATGGTTTCTTAAAAAAATTCGGAGGATTTATACATCATTAATAACTGTAAATAAAAATGAGGAATAATTATATACTAAATTCACTTAGGTAGATGAATATAAAGGAATTTTAAGATGGATCACAGTTATTATGACCAATATCATGTTTTTAACATGAATATATAGTTCCCAAACTCAGGTAGAGTCCCTCATAACATGTGATTCATTCTCCATTAATTGAATGAATTATCACATTTCTTTAGTAAAATTATTTACCAATAGAGGTAGAAACCAAGATTTTTTTCTAATTATTTTTTGAAATGTCTTATGAATAGAGGCATCTTATTTTTACCACAAAAAATTTTGAAAATTTATTTCATATTATATTTTATGAACATCCAGGATATTTTATATTTTATTGAATTATTTATTATTTCCATATCATTCATAATCATTTTTTCAATTTACTTTATTAGATCAAAGGTTTTTTCATCCATGGTTTCATGTGTTAATGGAATCATAACTGTATTCTCTAAAGAATATTTCATCATTGATATCAGTTCATCCCTTATAATATACATAATAAACCCATCGTAGAATGATGTTGTAACCAATGGTGGTGTAGAAGATATTTTACGATGAGAGTCACTAGAATAAGAATCATTTATAAATATATATTAAGATCTCTCTTGGCTAGATGAATCTTCACATCATCATGATCAGTACGAATAACCCTCATATAATAAAATATCCTCTTAATCTATCTACAAATGATCTTAATCTTACTAAACATCCATAGTTGGATTATTCTTATAATGGAAGAAATAATAAATAGAATTACTTATATGTTATATGCACTAGATCATCTCCTAGAGTCTAGAAGTAAAATCTTTAGATGATTCATGGGATTGACTTTGAACTCATCCAAGTCATCCTTTATCACAATGGAAATATAATCATGGAAAGTTTAAATTATATCTTGGACTGGATGAGATGAAACATCCCTTATGAGAGTGGTATGACAAGAATTCCTGCCATCCTTCTCCAGCAAAGAATCAGCCTCTCTTTGAATAAAACAAACGAAGACTGGTCCACCACATATTACCTCCAACAAACATGTATGGTCTGAATCACCAACTATAGAATATTCTTTATCATCAATGTCCTTTATGGGAATTATCCAGAAAATATCACAATGAATGTGTTCAGCATTTTTTTCTTCTAAATCCGATTTATTATTACATTCAATTACCATAGAAGTTACCTAAATCCCTTTTTCTAAAATTTACTAATACAATAAGGATGATTATATACTATAGGTTTTTCTGTTATGGAATGTGTACCGAGGATGGAATATCTACTATGTCAAGTTGGACTACCTCAATCATTATTATCATCAAAATTATCCTAGTTGAATTTTCTATTGCAACAAAAGATCCATGAGACCTATTCCCTTTCTAGGTGGAGTTTCTATTATAGATTTACCCCTATATCATTAAATATATATCTTATCACTTCATTAATTTACTTTTCCTCCCTAGAAGGAATGTAATATTTAACAAAATCAACATTTTCATTATCAGTTGTATCAATAGTATCACTATCATTATTAAAATATAATACTATCCTACTAGTTTGATTTGAGGAAGGTTATGTATCCTCAATATTATAATCAATACCACTTCATTAAACTATTAATTTTGATGTGAATTTGTATGTATAAATGAAACATTATGTTCTCTAGATCTTTACACAGAAGGATATGAAGAAACATCCATTAACATGGGAGGTATATGACATATTCAAACAAATTCCTCAGCAGATAAAATCCTCTCATCTTTATATGCACCCAGGGTAACTTCAATCAAAATAACCGTTTCATATTTCTCATCACTATCATCTCCTAATATTCAAGTGAAAAATTAATAGATTAATCAATTTCGACAATAACTTCTTCCTTAGAATTATAATTATCCATATTGTTTGTTTCAAGAACTAGATCAGGTTTATCTTTAGGCCTCAAAGGACGTTCAACATGATTTAATTTTTCATATACCTTCCGAGGATAATCCTATGATAAAAAATACATGGGGTTCTAATTAAATCCTATTATTTTAAAAAGAGTTTTATTCAAAAACAATTTCAATGGAAAAGTTGTTGACTACGTTGGATTCGGGTTGGCCTGATAGTTGACTCTGAGGGGTCTGATATCTTTCATAACCATTTATATCATGTTACCGTTATTTTTTTAATAACCCAGTCCTTCCTATGATGTATGGATCTTTCCTTTTTAGCTTTTATATAAGAATATGGGGGAAAGAGGTTGAGTGGATGGTTTCTGGCCTGTTACCAGATGTGACTAGGAACGATATGTCGAGTAGTTATAGGAACACAACGTGTATATAAGGATGCACACCATGTAATCCCAATGCACCACCACGTAATGGAAGGTCCAAAAAAATTTACAGAAATGGAGTATAATCTAAATTACATGTTGTGTACGTGTTTATTGAAAAATAAGTCCGGCATAATTCTTTTTTCTTAATATACAGAAATGAATGAGTTCGACAAAAGTAACACCTAGAAAATCCAAATGAGGGTTTGGCACTCGATTCTTCATCCAATCACCGATTTAAACACAGTTAGATCAATTATATTCCCCTCAGTGAGATATAATTTTATATTGAGCCTTTATTCCTGATTTCATCTCCTCATATAGTTATTTAAGGTCGATTGTTTATATATGTTTTTTAGATCTACTCTGATTTAGGTCGAATCAAAACTTGACGCTGGATGAGGTGATTCGTACGAGTACAAGGTAGGTGGTGTTGTGCCTTTTGTGAATTTTCATGTCCCCTATTTGTGTCAGAGTGTTGCATGCCCATGTATAGGGTGTATCCTTAAATAGAATTGACTCATGTTATTTTCTAATTTTGATTTTATAATTGATGAATTTAGCTGAAGTATGTTTTATATTGTTTGACATGATCATGGGACATCCCATGGGTGGGATCTCTCTTGGATAACTGACATTTACCCATTTGGCCTAGGATTTCTATGGTCATGCCTTTTATTTCATTTTGGGTTATTTAAAGTGGATGTGGATTATTGAATGATGAAATGATTATACACCAAGCCTGGACCTATTACATTTTGAAATGCATATATACCATGTTTTGATCCTGATACATGCTCAAATTATTATACACTGGGATTGAACCTTGATTGATAGATGAAATTCTTGTATAGTTGGTTTTGTTCCAGATTAGTGTTATGTTATAAAATAGTTATATGGTTGTGGGTAAATTCAAATGGATTGATAATTTATTTTTGACATTAGGATATTAGGACCAGACACTGTTACAAATTGAATAATGAACATAAATGACAAGTGATTCATCTACTAAGACAAAAATAAAAGCGTGGATTTGGTCATTACCATACTCGATTACATTTCCATATAAGACATCTTATATAATTAACTTTAGTAATTCTTATTTATTTGTTTTTCTATTTTATGTTCATATTCAATGATAGACCGATATATATCTTTGGTGGTTTCCAATGGGGATTTAGTCTCACTCCTTCTTTGGTTCATGCTTTTGGACCTAAAAAGATTATATGAGTATAGGTGTTGATCATTTAATGAACCCTTCTATAGGTACTTGATGTGAAACTTAGGAGACGGAGAGTATGAGATCGAATCGAGGCTTGTGGTGCTTTTTAGTCTCTTCCATTCCTTTGTGTTTTTGAGACATATATTGTTAATTACTACAATTTACTTGTTTTGATGCTTTCTTAAAACATAACATGCTGCATCATCTTTTATATTAAATGATTATTGGTTATTTATCTTACTAGTCTTCCACTATTCATTTCACTTATATGCTGTTTATGGATTCTACTATTGTATATTCTTACTCTATTGTGTTACACTCTGCCAATGAGGGTATAGTTTTCCCACTATCACACTCTATACCCTTGATGCTAGTTAAAAGTGTATGGAATTTGTGGCAATGTTCTTGTGTCCATGTGGCCAACTGGGTATGGGATGCCAGTTGAGTAGCATTTTGATCAAGGATTTAACAAAGTGGTATCATAAGAGTTTTCGGTTATATATTGTCTTACTGTTTGGAGACATTATAAAGGGATACGAAGGAAATGTAGTTCGATAATTTTTTGTTCCCAGGAGTAGATACCCCATGTATAGGGAAAATCAACATTACCTCAAGTTGAATTGTGATATTTGGATTCTTATTTATTAATATTAATTCTATTTCACCATTGGGTGAGGCACTTATTGTGCGCTATTATTATTGATGTAATTCTAGTTCTATTTTCCTGAAACCCGATGAGATGAGGGTATGACATATCATGCATCATATAGAAACCTATTATAATTCACCTTACATGCATTATTTCCATGACACATTGAGAGTATTACTGATTCCATTTTTTTTGTGATAGATACTCTAATAAATATGATTTCTGTTGTGATAGGCGTATTGGTATGTGTTATGGTTGCAATGGATAGATTCTAAATATTAATACATGAAGAGTATGAGCCCTCTTGGATTGTAATTTTGTTGATAACAATTTGGAATTGGGATATAAATTCTACTGTTATGGGTAATATATGGATGCCAAAATTTCATTTGTGGGGAGTATCCCCCCCCCAAGGATCAGAATTTGGCACAATATCACTTTATATTGAAAAAATAGGTTTTCAAAGGAATTTTTTAAGGCTTACTATCTAGAAACCCAGAAAACAAGACATGTGGTCCTATGAAAACATTCCATGTGTTCTTCTATTTAGGAATAAAAGAACTTTTCCAAGTACAAATCATGGCATAGATGACCATGTCACCGACCCTGTGAGAGAAAAACATGGGTTGTTGAGTTTTGATCAGAACATTTCATTTAAATGATGTACAGATCATGTAGTTCTATATAGGTAGACACTTGTAGCTCTGGACATGTTAATGTACATGGATTGGAGGGAATACATGAGTACATTCCATGTGTCAGCTCTACACGTCATGTATATAGGATGTTTACATGACCAAGGTAGGGGGATTTACGCACCCATGTGAGAGTTTATGGGGACACACATGTATATTTCCTACACATCGTGTACCTAGGGTGTTTATATACCCAGGATGATAGGAGTACATGACCATGTAAGGGATTAAGCATATACACCATGTATGATTCTTACACATGGTGTACTATTATTCTGTGATCTTTTGAGTCTTTTTATCTCTTGTTTAGTTTTTTCTCTCTTGAACTATGTACCTTGATAAAAATACTTTTACTGAGGTGCATGTGATAGAACTTGGAGAGAAATTCCCCCATGATGACATCCAATAATATGCCAGGAGGGTGGAAATGAGCATACACAAGGGGTGGTAGTCCATGAGATACTAGGTGATCCTACAACTGTCCATGTTGAGGCACTAGTGGTTCTTCCAGACACAGGTGGTGATGAAAAATTCTACAACAACATCACGTTCTTTAGGCGTACTCTCTAGGGAGCACCTCAGCCTACAACTTCAATGGTTGAACAGACTAGAGTGTGTTAATAGCAACATCATACCACTTTTTATGTGGATGTGGTACTACATGCTATAGATTCATGACTAGAGTCCATGTTATCTATCATTGAGAATATGAATATTCCTTATGGGAAGATGATCAAGATAGCGACTTATATGCTAAGGAGTTATTCTAAGAGGAGTTGGGATGTGGTTACTCATATTAGGAGTGGTCGATATATGCCTTATAAATACTTCTATAAAGTCTTCTATGAGTATTTATATCTTTATTCATTGAGGTCGTACAAATCCATAGATTTCATGAATCTAGAGTTGGGTGATCTATCAGTAATGGATTACTCACCTTTTTTTACTGACCTCGAGTGCATCACATCTATTCTAATGGGTGTCAATCTTTCACAAGCTAGGTGATTCAAGGATGGTCTAAGGATTGAAATTTTATCACTAGTGAATATCTTTTTTAAGACTAATATATCTACAATATTGAATCAGGAACTGATTATCGATAAAAATAAGAGGGAATCTAATGGTTCGAGCCATGGTGATTCTGCACTAATATCTAGTATTGTCTCAATAGGTAGAAGAAAGCATCATCTGGAGCTTACTCGTGGTAAACCTAGTAGTCATAACATTTCTTCAGGTAGCCATGTGATGTGATACTTGTGCAGAAACGTTGGTATATGATGAATTATTTCTCTATGGACCCAATTTAATGTTGATATTGTGGAAATATGAGTCATTTACAGTGCTTCTATAGGATGATTCCACCAGCAGCTAGTGAGAGAGGATCTGCAAAGACTCCATGTTCTGGAGAAGGGCCAACAACATATCACCAGTATTGGAACTAGAATATGTTATGCCATTTAGGATGAGGGAGTGGTTGTTGACATGGTATCCAGACCCTGGGTTTTCAGATACAATAGAGTTGATCAGCTCGGGGTAGCTAGGTTTTGTTATAGGGCCACAATACGTGCAAGATTTTGCTGTGAAATAGACCCATCAAGAGAAAGATCTTATAACTTCTACTGCAATAGGTAATATTATAGTAGCCACTGATTTATATTCTTCACTTGTTCATATAGTCTCTTTACATAGTTTTTTATCTATGCATATTGTGAAGAGACGTGGGATTTATTTTTATACTTATGATGATGTTATGACGCTATACACTCTATTGGGGACAAGGATGATAGGATTTCATCAGTGTAAGGAGTACACCCTTGATATTGGTGGGTGTAACTTATTTTGGGATCTCTATGTCTTAGAGATGACAAGTTTTGATGTCATGCTCAGAATAGATTGGTTAGTCTCCGTTCAAGGATTCGTCAATTTCTATCACCGGAGGGTGAGTTTTAGGTCACCAAAAGGTGGATCGTTTCTACACAAGGGAGAGTGGGATGTCTAGGAAATGCCATCAAAACCCAAGAATCATTGGTTGAGTGGGATGACAACACATATTTACATATTATATTTGGATGACCAGGGAACACATTTGATATTTTTTCCTCTATTAGTTGATCATTTTATTGATATTTTCCCAAATGACATTTTAGGGGTACATCTAGATAGAGGTGGAGTTCATGATCGATCTAGTTCCAAAAGCTTCACCTGTATCAATTCCTCCGTACAAAATGGCTACATCAAAGATGGAAAAACTCAAGAAGCATCTATGGGATTTAGAGTTAAAGGGGTTTATTTGACCCAATAAATTTCTTTGGGGTTCCCTAGTCCTTTTTGTGATGAATGTGGACAGTACCCTCAGGCCAAGATGGACCATCATAAACTGAAACTATTTATTGTTAAAAACCAATATCCCTTTCCACATATAGATTAACTATTTGAACATATTTATGGAGCTCGAGTATTCTATAATAATGATCTGAGATGTTTTTATCACCATGTGTGTTTTATATCATCACACATACCTCGAAAAACCTTTCGAAGAAGATACAGTCTATTATAGTACGAGGTTATACTGTTCGGTATCACGAATGCTCTAGAGGTCTTCATGGAACTGATGAACCAAATGTTCCAACCCATCCTTGATTTATTTAATTGTGGTTTTCATGGATGAAACCTTGGTATATTCTCATAATTCACCTGAACATGCCACACATCTTGAGATTGTTTTGAGTACATTGAGAGAGAATCAGTTATATACTATGCTCTCAAAATTCCACTTCCAGATGGATCATATTCATTTTCTAGGTCTTTTCATCTCAGAGATAGGTGTATCATTGGTCCAAGAGAAGGTCGAAAAAGTAGTTACATCGGATAATCCCAATATCTTCTTTGAGGTTTAGAGTTTTCTAGGGATGGATTGTAATGAAATGAATTTAATGAATGAATTATCAAACTTACCTGAGCCAATGACAGGCTTAAAAAAATAAGTGTGTGAAGTACATATGTTTATAATCTTACGAGATAGAATTTCAGGAGCACAAAGAGAGATTAATGTCAGTACAGATACTGATTTTTTCCAAAGCTGGGAAGTAGATACAATGTTTGCAACGACACATCAGGTATCGATATGGTAGTATTTCTTGTGTAGGGGATTGAGTCATTGCGTATGGGTCACAGCAGTTGATGCCACATGAGAGGAACTATCTAACGCACAAGCTCGAGTTAGTGGTGGTTAGTCATGCTTTACGATGTAGGAGACATTATTATTGGGGAGATTGTTTTGGTGTACAAAGTCCACAAAAGACTCAAGTAAATCTTAATTCTACATGATCCAAATCTGAGGCAGTGCGGGAGGCCTATATCATGTGGAAACTTATGGTGTTATTCTCTATGATTCAAATGGCGGTGCATGACAGTCCGGGGAAACACTTCACATTATTCTTTACCTTAGAATTCTACCATCTTTAAAAGAGTGATAATGAGTTAACTATTAGATTATAAATTTCTAGTCCTTTGGGAGAGTGTAGTAGGTGAGGATCCACTTCCTAATTGGATGTTAATTGTTGATGAGATCTTGAGTATCCATGGATGTGTTTGGGTTCTAGAGGAAATAAGTGAGGAGTTTATGTGGGAGTTTCATGAATCGTCTTGGGCATTATATCCTAGAGTTACCAAGATGTACCATGACTATTGCTATTAGTATTGGTGCTCATGTATAAAGAGATAGTTGGATGGTTTTGTTACGAGGTGTTTTACCTACCAGTAGGTGAAGGAAGAACATCAACATCTATCCAAGATTTTACAATAGTTACCTATAACATACTAGAAATAGAATGGTATTTCTATGGATTTCATGTTGGGTTCATCAAGGTCTCCCTAAGGTAATGATAAAATGTGAGTGTCGGTTGACAGACTTAAGATGGTCGCTCACTTCTTTCCGATAAAGTAGACATTCAATATTGACGAGCTTAGTATGTTGTATATTCGTGAGGTTGTATGAATTCATGGGTTCCCTCATTCTATCATTTCATATAGGGATTCGTGATTTATGTCTCATTTATAAAAAATTATTCAAATGGTGTTGGTTTCACAGGTGATTCGTTGCACAACATACCACCCTTAGAGGGGTGGCAAGTCAGAGCGTACGATACACGTCTCGGAGGATATGTTGAGAGCATACATCCTAGAATTTGAGGGATCATGAGATAATAATATTCCCTAGGTATAATTTTTCATTAATAATAGTTTCCATGACACTATTGAGATGACACCTTTTGAGTCTCTATATGGTAGGCCATTCAGATCACGTGTGTGCTAGATAGAGGCAGGTGAAGCAGCATTACAGGGACCATGTCTCATGTGGGAGACATAAGATTAGGTCTCGTTGATTTATGTTGAGTCAATGTGGTGGTCATTGGAAGAAGAACTGTTCTTTGAATAGAGTTCAATCTCTTGAGATTCAAAAGCATATTTCTCTAAACAGATGTGGATACCCAAATTTTTTTTATCTAACAATTCCAGATCCAAGCAAGTCTGGATTCCGAAAAACTAACATGATTCTTATTTTCAGGTAGACAAAGGTTTTATCAATATAAATACATGGTACATGGATAGTGGAAGTTCCTAGAACATGACTGGTAATAAAAGCTATTTCGAAAAGATTATAAAGATGAAAGGAGGAACATTGACATTTGGAGATAATGCTCATGGATAAATTATTGGTATAGGTAATATTGTTCTTCTTGGTAAAACATTGATTTAAAATGTTTTGTTTGTTAAGGGTCTTAAGAACATCCTCATTTGCAGAAGTAAATTATGTGATGAAGGATACCTTGTGAATTTTAGGAATGATAATCTCTTAGTACACAATTTCAAGGAAGAGTTTATTCATTCTTCCCATAGGCAAGAGAAAGTTTACACTTTTAACTTAGAAGACCTTAGGAGCCAAGAATTACCTGGCCTTAGTGAAATGGAATATTATTCATGGTTATGGAATAGAAGGTTTGGTCACTGTAACCTAAGGAACATATGCAAACTTTCTAAGGAAGGTTTAGTTAAGGATCTACTGGAACATAGATTTGATTCTTCTAAAGTTTGTAATCCATGTCAATTTGGAAAGCAACATAAATCTAGTTTTAAATAAATCGGTGAAGTCTCGACAACTGATGCATTATAGTTGGTTCACATGGATCTTTTTGATCCAACACAAACTAGAGGCATTGGGGAAATGTATTATGTATTTGTCTTAGTTTATGATTACACTATATTTACATGATTCTATTTTCTAGAAAATAATTCTGAAGATTTTTATTATTTCAAAAGTTTTAGAGAACATGTTAAAAATGATAAAAACCTTCAATTGAAAACAATTAATAGTGATCATGGAGGATAATTTCATAGTTAATATTTTGAAACTTTTTGTAGTAGAAAAGTTATTACTCACAACTTTTCAGCACCTAGAACTTTTCAACAAAATGTTTTAGTTAAAAGAAGAAATATAATTCTTCAAGAGATAACTAGAACCATGTTGAGTGAAAATTCTAAAACTAATCATTTTTGGGCTGAAGCTGTAAGTACTGATTGTTATACAATAAATCAAGATTTTTTAGACCTTTTCTTACTAAAAATCCATATGAGTTATGGAATTTTAGAAAACCTAGACTTCCTTCTTCAAGGTTTTTGGTGGAAAGGTATTCATCCTGAATACCAAAGATAATTTACACAAATTCGCACCAAAATCTGATGAAGGAATTTTCTTAGGTTACTCCACAACATCCAGGTAATACAGAGTTTTCAATAAAAACACTTGTACTGTTGAGGAAATAGTACATGTAAAATTTGATGAGTCTGATCCTTTTGTTTTTAAACCATCTCAAACTACATCCTCGAATGTGTTTTCAAAAATTGATTATCAACCATTTATAGAAGATCCTTCTGATAAGAAAATGTTCAAGAAAATATTTCTAAAACATTTACCCCATAATACTTTCTACCATATGTTGATGAACAAGTTTTACAAAACCCAAATCAGGTGTTTCTTAAGAATAATCCCAGTTATAGTATCATTGGTGATTCCAATCAACCTATAAAGACAAGAAGTTTCTTAATAAATGAAGTAGAACATATAGCATTTACTTCCCAATTAGAATGAAAAATCACTGATGAAGCTTTAGGTGATGATGATTGGATAAAATCCATGCAAGATGAACTAAATGAATTCGAAAGGAATAAAGTCTGGACCCTGGTTTAAAGACCTAAGGAAACTTCTATTATTGGAGTAAAATGGGTATTAAGAAATAAATATGATGAAAATGGAGTCATAGTTGGAAATAAAGCTAGAGTAATTGCTGAAGGCTATAATCAGCAAGAGGGAATAGACTATGAATAAACCTATGCTCCAGTAGCTAGACTTGAGTCTATTCGTATTTTACTTGTCTTTAAAGAATTCTTTAATTTTTAAACTTTTTCAAATGGATGTGTTATTTGATTTTCTTAACGGTTATGTTCAAGAGGATATTTTTTTGAACAACCTCCTGTCTTTGAAGACACAAAATATCCTGATCATGTTTTTAGAGTTACCAAAGCTCTATATGGTCTTAAACAAGCCCCACGAGCTTGGTATGATAGATTTATAAGATTTTTACTTCAAAATAACTATGTTAAGGGAAATTCAGATCCAACCCTTTTCATAAATAAAGATAAGAAAAATGTTTTTATTGTTCAAGTTTATGCTGATGACATCATATTTGGTTCAGCTCAGCAATCATTAACTGTTTCCTTCGTAAGTCTAATGAAATCTGAGTTTGAAATCAGTATGATAGGTGAGTTAAAAATATTTCCTTGGTTTTCAAATTTCTCAAATACCAGAAGGAACCTATATATCTCAAAATAGTTATATTAAAGATCTTCTTTAAAATTATGGATTTGACAACACTAAAAGTATTAGTACTCCCATTGGTACCACAAACACACTTGATCTTGATGAAGCTGGGAAACCAATAGATCAAACATCTTTTAGAGGCATGATAGGAAGTCTACATTACTTGACATCTAGTCAACCAGACATTCTGTTTTCAGTATTCTTATGAGCAAGATATCAATCCAATATTAAGGAATCTTATTTAAAGGTAGTGAAAATAATTTTTCGCTACCTAAATGGAACCATAGATCTAGGATTATTTTATAATTATATAAATGATTTTATTTTAAAATGATTTTTGGATGATGACTTTGGTGGATGTAGAATTGATAGAATAATTACATCCAGAACATGTCATTTCCTAAGAGATTCATTAGTTTATTGGTCATGAAAGAAGCAACACTCTGTAGCACACTCCACTTCTGAAGCTGAATATGTAGTAGCTGGAAGTTTTTGTGCTCAAGTGTTGTGGATGTAACACACACTCACTGATTATGACATGATTTTTACTAAGACTCAAATTTTTTGTGATAACACAAGTTCCATTGCCCTTAGTAAAAATCTCGCAAATCACTCTCGTGAAAAACACATAGATATTAGACATCACTTTCATAGGGATCACACACATAGAGGATATATCATTCTTCAGTTTATCAGAATGTATGATAAAATTGCTAACATTTTAACAAAATCATTACCCTCCAATAGATATGAATACATTAAATAGAAGTTAAGAATGATAACCATAAGGTAGTCCTTTTTCATTAACATCCTATTGAAACAATATCCTTATAGTAATAAACTCTTTTGTATAGGGGGGGGGGGTACATTTGTTTGTTAGCTTTTGAAAATATTTCATAATGAGATTTTGAAAAAAAAATTTAATGAGCTTTTCAAATCTTTTGTAATAAAATTTCAATACTGAAAATTCTCATAAGGAAATTTTCGTACTAGAATTTTTGTAACGAAATATTCGTACTGGAACTTTCGTAATGAAATTTTCATACTGGATGTTTCGTAATGAAATTTTTGTACTGGAACATTCGTAATGAAATTTTCATACTGGAACATTCGTAATGAAACTTTTCGTACTGGGATTTTCGTACTCATAATTTTTGTACTCATACATTTTTTAGTTTTTTTTGTTGTCGAATTTTTCTTTTAGTAGAATATCACCTATTAGGAATAAACTTCCTAGCCAATACAAAAGGTATGATTTCCTTACTTAAGTATTCATATTCATATTTTTCTTACGGGTATTTTCCTTTGATTATTAAATTTTCTGGATTCTAGTTTTCTTAAATCTGATTATATTTTCTTAAAACCTCATAAAATCAGATTCAATATTTCCTTGCAGGTATTTTTTCAACCATCAGATCAGATCAAAGGGTTATTAAACCGTTAGATGGTTTTTAGAAGCTCAATGGTCAACCCCCTCGCCTATATAAAGGGGACCCCCAATAGTTGTCCCACATTGATTTCAAGCCCTCTCATGTCGAAGCTCTGCATCAGTTGTTAAAGGCCATTTCGAATCTTTTAGATCTCTCCATTCCAAATGTCTGTTGAAGCTACATCCCAAGATATGTCTATCTCTAAGCCAATTTCCAAATGGAAAGAGTACAAAGAAATACTGGTTCATCCGAACTTTTACATGTACAATTCTATCATCTCAAAGAATATCAGGCTGAATGGTTGGGAAGATGTATGTGTATCCCAGACCAGTGATCAAGATGCTGTCTATCCAGAGTTACTTGTAGAATTCTATGAATCAGCAAGTTTTTTTGAGGAATATGGAAGAGAAAAGCTTTCTTTCAGGTCTTATGGCAAGACTTATAATCTTACTTACACAAAGGCGACAAGCTTGGTGGGACTAGAATACAAAGGAGAAGCTAAATTTTGTTCACAAAAACTCTTGGATTCTCATGGTAGTTTTGTTAAGGTTAAGGCCTTATAGTGTCTTGGACTTTCTGATGTCATGAATGAAATGATTTATCACCTATCTCCTAATAATTAGATTCTTCAGCTTTGGGTACAAGGTTTCTTGGTTCAGAGAAAGGGTGATAATGATACCTTGAAGAAAAGTGACATATATTTCTTAGGCTTCTTGGTGAATCTATGAAAAATAAATCTGATGAGGAATATCCAAGTGATGATCAAGTATATCAAGGAAGGAAACCTGAGAGCTCAAATCATCATGTACCCTGCCTTATTATCAAAGCTAATAGTTCAGTGTTTAGATTCTTTCAAGATTGCATTTAAGTCTAAAGTTCGAAATTTCAAGCTTATGCTTGTCAGTGATGACACGCTAAAAAGAATGAATATGTATTTTTCTAAGGAAACAGGAGAATTTTATAATTTTCTAGAGGTAGAGGATGAAATCGTTCTGGAAAATGTGGAAAAATATGAGCCAGTGAAGAAAGTTACTAAGAAAAGAAAGCTTAAGGAAGTGGTTGCTGAAGGCAAAACCCCGAAATCTAAGGAAACCAAATATGCACCTCCCAAGCCGAAGAAACATAAAGCATATCCAGATGAGGTAGCTACAAAGTGGAGATAAGAAAAAGAGAAAAGGAAGGATGGGGATCCATAGCTCGGATTGGACCCTGCTGAGGATAAGGCCATCAAAGAAAATGCTACAGATGAGTTAGAAAAATAATCAAAAGAGAAGAAGATGAAGAAAAAGATGTCTGAGGTTGAACTTGTACAATCTTTATTGAGAGATACTGAAATAGCTTTTGAGAAGATTCCCATTCCGGAAACTTCTGATGTCCAACCATTACCAAAGACTCCTGGGAAGACGTATTTCACCCCAGAAACATCCAAAGGGAAAGAAGTTGATGAAGGAGCAGAGAAAGGAGCTGGTAAAGAAGTAGAGGAAGAAATTGTTGAAGAAGTAGAGGAATAATTAGTAGAGGAAGAAGAAGAAGAAGAAAGAAGTGCTGATTTGGATGACTTGATCAAACAAGTAGAAGATTATCAAAAAAAGGCTGAATCCGCAAAATTTGTCACTCTAAGAAATGGAGTTGAGAAAGAAGGTAACAAAGATGATGATAAGGAAGAGGAAGAGAAAGATAATGAATTATATTATGAGGATGTTATCTACGAGATACAATATCTTGAAGAAGGAACAAAAAAGGAGAAAATAGATGAAGACAAGATTATTCAACTATCAGAGAGTGAGGACAAATATCCAAATGATGAACCCATTCTGAAATCTGATAAGGGAAAGCAAGGGCTCATGGATACACAAACAAAAGATTATATCAGGAAGAAAGATGTTGGTGGTTCTTCTAGAAGGAAGCTAGCTGAAACTCAAGAAGGAAAATCCACAAGCAATTTATCGGATTCAGAGTCATTAGCACAGGGTCATGACTTTGTTGTTGAGTCTTTAAAAAAATTGGTGGACACCATTCCGATTTTCCCACCATAGACTCAATGTTCCAGATGCAGCAACACATTTTGAATCAGAATTCGGAATCCTTATCCATGGTAATAGATATGTGTGTGAAGATTGAAGAAGATCATAGAAATTTCCTTATCAATTATGATGTTCACAGGAGATCCTGGAGAAAAATTACTTTGTGGTCTAAGAAAGTTAAAGAAGACATGGATGAGTTTGATAATTTTCATAATGAGGTAAAAGATGCTTTTGATACCGAGGATGCTATGATTAAGAATCATCAAGTGGAGCTAATCATTGAGTAAAGTTCTCGGAATCAAAAAGTAAAGGATTTGAATGGGAAGGTTAATTCTCTTGCTCAAAATTGAAAAAGGTATAGAGATATCCGGATAGATCTCGAAGAAAAGATTGTAAAGAAAGAAGAATTAGTGAAGCTGCATGAAGAGGACATGAAGTCTCAGGAAGAGGTGTTGAAAGCTCAACAAGAATGGATCATAGCTTTGGAGAAGCAAGCTAAGGAGGATAAAAAAGATTTAAAGAAGCTGAAAACCATGTTGAATAAGCTAATCCCAATTGAAAAGGAAGACAAATAGACTCAACCCGATCTTTTGTTTCATTTTTATTTCCTTGTAAAAAAAATTCAACTCTAATGAAATTTTGGTTGGTTGCATCTTGTGTTATTATGTAATAATGTTTCAGGTACTTTATTTTCATTCCATTCCCACAATTATTTTTTAAAATCACAAAGGGGGAGAAGGAAAAATATCTACACCTAAGGGGGAGAAAGAAAATTTCTTAGTCAAGAACTATCCCTAAGTATGGGGGATCATATCTAAGGAGGAGTTCCTCATTATGGTGTTTTTTTCATTTCCAAATATAATGAAAACTCCATTCGGGAAATTTAGAATACAATCCTTAGAGTTTCAATGCCTAAGGGGGAGTTAGTTTTATTCATCAACATCAATGATCAAAGGGAGATAAGTTTTAATTTCAAATCTAAATGAAAATTTTCAAAGCCCTTATACTCTTTTTCGTAAAGTTGTTTGTGCCTTCCAAAAAGGGGGATATTTTTGAGTCAATAAGGTTTTCCTTATGAATTTTCAATTCCTTCTTGTTCTGAAAATCACAAACACCTTATACTTAAGAAAATCTATATTTTACTTCTCTAAGGAAAATTTCCTTCCTCATCGAAATTTAACTTAACCTAGATTTGCTTATAAATATCATTATATTTATTTAGTATAAATATCAGATTCATATCAAAAACCTCAGAATCATATAATACTTAGATATGAGGCATTCTGTTTTAGGATCCGAATTCTGGATATGAACTGTAATGAAGTTCCACTACAAATTCTAGATATGAAATGTAATGAAGTTCCACTCTGAATTCTGGATATGAACTGTAATGAAGTTCCACTCCGAATTCTGGATATGAACGGTAATGAAGTTCCACTCCAAATTCCTGATAAAAACTCTAATATAGTTCAACTCTTAATTTTGGATACAAACTCTAATAATGTTCCACTATGAATTCTGGATATGAACTCTAATAAAGTTCCACTCCGAATTCAGGACACGAACTCTAATAAAGTCCCACTCCGAATTCTGGATACGAACTCTAACAAAGTTCAACTCCGAATTCTGGACTCTGAACTTCTACAAGTTCGAATCCGAACTCTATATGTTTAGATTCTGAATTCTGGTGAAACCAGACTCCAAATTTCCTTAGAAATTCAGACTCTGGATTTCTAAAGAATTCAGGTTCCGAATTCCTACAAAAAAGAATCCGAATATCTTTTTATTATAGACTCCGAATTCCATTTTGGTTAGACTCTAAACTTCTATTTTCTTACATTCTGAACTTCAGTTGTACTTATACATACACTTGTTTCATTACAAAACAATGTCATGCATTTAGTTACACATGTTTTGTTACAAAACGATGTCGTCCATTCTGTTTCTAACTGACCGTTGCTTGAGTGACACGTGTACAGGTCCCTCCGAAATTTAAGGAAAATATGAC
Organism: Viscum album; assembly: GCA_963277665.1. Taxonomy (NCBI): domain Eukaryota; kingdom Viridiplantae; phylum Streptophyta; class Magnoliopsida; order Santalales; family Viscaceae; genus Viscum; species Viscum album. The sequence continues at coordinate 68,059,629 of OY728156.1, read as the reverse complement.
CGTTGGAGGAGGGTGCCGACCGTTGGAGCTTCGCCTATAAATAGGATCTCATTTGAAAAGTAGCTAAAACTTTTGGATCTTTTGGAATTTTGGTGATCATAACTTCTTGAAGTGATTTATAGTAAGAGAGGATCTTATCAACTCTAAAAGGATTCATGTAGAAAGTTTGAACAACCTGTTTAAACTTTTCCTTGTGCAGACTTTCTTTGTGCGACTCCAAATGTTGGTGATTACATTTGAGGGATTCCATGGATAGCAAGACAAGGTTCCAACACCTTCAAGTTGAGGTATTCTTTGCTGAAGAAGACAGAGGTTCCAACTACCTTGAAGTTGATGGTTTGCGAGGATAACAAGGCAGAGAATCTGATATTCGTATCGAGGGCTTACCCGGGTGTGGGTAAGATAGACATTCTTGAATGTATAAATCAAGGGACCTATATCCAAAGTTGTTGGATACCCTTCTCTTTGGGATAAAAGATTTATATCTTGTTACTTGTTTTTTGTTACATGTTTTTCCACTGCATTTTGTATTGTAAGGAAAGTATAACCTTCTTATATTTTCCTTACACTTGTACTATGATTACTTTAGATCCTATAAGATTTAAGGTTGAATCTCATATTGTAAACTTTGGTTAAGTTTCATTTTTCAGATCTATATTTTTGGAACCTATTTTTCAGAATTACTTTCCAGATTTAAGCATGTTTATAGAACTTGAAGTTTGTAACTTCATACTTTGTCCCAATTTTCAATTGGTGTTAGAGGTGTTGTGAACTTTCTTAGTTTAACATTGTTAAACTTAGATCATTACTTGTTTAATGAAAATTTTAAAGTATAAAATTCACCCCCTCTTTTATATTGAGCATCTACATCGTTATTTCAATCCTACAATTGAGAAGTGGATGAATACTACACTCTCTCATCAAAAATCTTATGATGATTTTCACAGACAATCTCTAGATTTCGAGGTCGGGTATCAAGTTTTCATTCATGTTTCACCGAGGTTGGGACACAAGATAATCATGAGACATAGTAAGCTTTCACTGAGATATGTCGGTCCATTTGAGATTCTGGAGAGGGGTGAACCAGTTTCTTATCGACTGTATTTAACTAAGAGGTACGGACTATGCATGTTGTTTTCCACATTTCATAGTTGTGAAGTTACTTATTGTACCCATATCACACCATTCCACAAGAGTAAGTGGAGTTGTAGTATGATATGCCCTTTGGGGAGCATCCATTTCTTATAGTGTATAATAGCATAGAGTTTCCCATTGGCTGTTATGTTCCTTGGGTATGGATGTTTTGGATGCACGGTTGCGTGTAGGATAAGACTTGGGAGAAGGGGGACGCCGTACAATCATAGCGGCCAGATTTTTTCTCATATAATTATTCAACTCCCTCAAAAGGGAAATTCAGGGATGAATTACTTTAAGGGGTGTGTTTTGTAATAACCTAGTACTTACTTTACAATATTGATATTTCTTATTATGTTTGTACATAACAAAATGGGGGAAAAGAGGTCGAGGGGCAGGTTGTAGGACTGTTACCTGACGTGATTGGGAACTACATGTCATGTAATTATTGGTACAGATCGTGTATATAAGGCTACTCACCATATAATCCCATTACACGAACACATAATTGTCACGCTAGAAACATTTATGGACTCAACGTGTAATCTCAAGTACATGCAGTGTACTTTTTTTTATTGAGAAATAAGTCATCTTAAATGGAATTGACTCATATTATTGCCTAATTTTGATTTGGTAATTGCTTAAATGAACTAATGTATGTTTGAGATTGTTTGAAGTGATGAAGGGCCACCTCATGGGTACCTTCTCCCTTACAGGACTGATGTTTAGCAGTTTGGATTAGGATGACGATGGTAATGCGTTTGATTTCCCTGTTGGGTTATTTGAAATGGAATTGGTTTATTGATTGCTCAAAATTCTTATAAATTAGGCTTGTCCCGTATACATAATGACATTTTTATATACTGGTTTTTGACTCTTCCACATGCTGGAATTCTTATACACTGAGTTCAGACCATGATTGATTCATTAAATTAATATATATGAGGTTTTGATCAATTTTGGTGTTATGTTATACCAGAGTTATATGGTTTGGTTGAAACACACAATGAGTGATACCCGATGGACAAGACTTATTTAAAAATTGAATATTGAAATGAAATTACTAGTGATATTTCTACCAAGAAAAATCAAATGTTTTATTTTAGTCGTTACTATACTCAATTACATTACAATATGAGACATCTGATTTGAATACTTTTAGTACATCTTATTTATTGCATTTCCTATTGTACAGTGATATTAACTAATATAATGTTACAGATATTTTTTGGTTTCCTACTTGGTTATAGTCTCAAAAATTATTTGTGTCATGATTTTAGAGCCCAAAAAATTAAATTATTATAGGTGTTGATTAGGGATTGCACCTTGCAATAGATAAATTATGTGCTACCTAGGATTCAAAGAGCATGTCACTGATCTAAGGATTCAGATGCTTCCTAGTCTCTTCTATTTCTTTTGTGATTTTGATACATATACCAGGTATTACTATAGTGTACTTGTTTGGATTCTTTCTTAGCACATATAATGTTTTATCATCTTTTGTAATGAATTATTCTTTGTTATTTATCTTATTAGAATTCCACTTTTTATTTTGGTTATATATTTTTTACTACTTTCGTAATTGTATATTCTAATTCCATTATGTTATACTCTACCAATGAGGGTATAGTTTCTCCACAATCACACCCTAGTCCATCACTGCTAGTCAGAATCCTCTAACGTTTGGGGAAATGGGCTTGAGTCCATGTGTCCAACCAATTACGCGACACCAGTTGAGTGGATTAAGGATCAAGTAAATTACAATTATTCATAATGGAAACATCCAATGTATCCCACATCTATAACTGGGTAAAAAATTTCTTTCCAAATGAAATTGTTCAATCCAGGTTTTATATCAAATGACAATTAGGAACTCACATAGGTTAAGATGTTGGGAGGTCAGTCTCATCATACCCTTTTAGGCCGAATTTTTTCCTACTCTGGGGATCACTTTTAGATTTAAGATACATTCATGAATATCTTCATAATATTGATACGAGACTAGTTATCCTAAAAAATGATCATTGGTTAACCATCTTTCATGATCCCAAAATAGAATTGGTTTCTCTACAAAATGACCATTGGATGAATCTCTTTCATAAAATTTGGGTAATTATTTGGTGAATCAATATATATTTATTAGAGAGTCTTTATCAAATTCCCCAAACATATAGATTCTTATATGTTCAATCCATATTTCCAAATGCATTTTATTTATTTACAATGTAGGGAAACATTTATTATATCGAGGACGAGATCAAATCTTTATGAGGAATCCTATGTATCTTATTTATATATTAAATAAAAAACCACATATTTAATTAAATCTCATGAAATATATTATCATGTGGAAAGGAAATATGTGTGAGTATATCAATATTTGCTATTTAAGATCATGTCTTGAGGATAAATTCTCGGTATCCTAATTATGGTATGAATAAGAGTTATCATAATGCATTCACACCCTTGGGAGTTGCCATAAGGTAGATGCCCTTTTATGGAGGTAATCATATCATTCCATTAATTGGGGAATAAATATTGTGGTTACCCTAGATGGAAGAGATTCGTGAAATTAATGATATGACCATTGAAATTCCCTAGGGCCACAATATCCATTCTCGGTGTGAGAAAAAATGGTTAAAAAGCAGTTAGTAATTCATTATATGAAAAGTGTGACGTATGTATTGGGACATATATTGTGATGTTTAACATGGATATTGAGAATTAGGTACACATTCTACATATCCTAGTTATAATTGGAATAAGATTCATTGTAGTTCAGTTGGATTTTCATTCCACCAATTGCTGAGGTAGAATGATCATCTTATAGGAACAATTGTGTCCCACTGTTTGATATTCCAGATACATTAGGTGACATACACCGAAGTGGATTCGTATTTGAACTCCAGATACAGGAAATAGTCTGATGTATCCAAGTTATTGAATATATCAGATATCATGTAGTTCAGTGGAAAATGGATTATACATTGGTGTTTCCCTTATATTGGGGTACATATCATATTATTATATGATTTGGCCTTACATGATTTCATTTCCTTATTTGAATTGTGTGTCCATTGTAACTCCCTATGCCAATGTCATTGATGCCCTATGTGGGAAAAAGGGATGAAAATTATTCAATATCACTACTTGTGGTCATGGGACATACGTGCTGGGACATCCCTACTGAGTTTTTTTAATATGGATATCAAGATGTAGGAAGGCATCCTATGTATCCTAGTTATGGTAAGAATCAGATTCATCATAGTTCAATTAATCTGGGCTTACACACTATGGTTTCCCAATAATGAATGAAATTGAATTATATTTTTGACATTGGATTACACAATGAGAATTACCTTATATTACTTGGCTTCATTTTCTACTTGACCTACTCGATTATCTTCCTAAAATGTTTGGAGTTGAAGGAACATGTCTGGTTATGTTGTGGTCATGTCTAAAAAAATTGAATGATCTGGTTTTCTTTCCTGAGGTACATCATGTAATCTGAATTGCATGACTGATGGTCACCACATAATCATGGATGACTTGTCTAAAGGAAAACTCAAGACAAGTCTGGCTGATCATTTAGCAATGTATGATCCAAGACAACATGCTTGGAGGGAGTCCTTGATCAGGAAGAGTCACCCGTGTGTCATTTCGAAAGTTGACTGACACACTTTGAGGGGGTCAAATTATTCAATGTGACATGTATGAATGATGATTCATGATTCCACATGACATGTATGAAGGGAACCATAATGTCAAACTAAATCATCCAGAGGAAATCAAGAGAATTGGATAGCATGTCCAGAGGATGTCGTGATATCCAGTTGACATCCCATGGTTCTATCCCGAGACATATCTGATATGGACTAGTGTCACAATAATTTTTTTGGGTGACATGTATGAGGGACATCATAATGATTAAAGGGAGGGCCCATAGGGTCTTCTGAGACATGGGTGGCATGCCGAAGGGCCCCATGTGACTTTCTAGGACATGTCTAGTGGACTTTTCATGATCCAAATAGTATACTGAAGGAGCATTTCATGATATTGGAAATATGTCCTGGTGTTTTTGTGTGACCTGGGTGGTTTGTGTAATGAATATAAGGATCAACGTATATGGTATTATCATAATCCTTTAATATATTTAGTACTGTTTTTATACTTTTATTTAATATTCCATTGATTTGATCAGTGTATGCGTTTTTATGTATCAAGTTATATATCATATATATAGGATGAATCTCTTATAACCCATCATAATTCATTTATGTGATCTATGAGTGAACACGGGAAGTCTCAATTCATACCACAAGATTTCCCCAACTGGTTCTCATATTTTAATAGATATCAAACCTTTCCTGCCACAAGATCAGCCACTCTGAGAAATCTTTTTTGATTCCTAGGTCTGCTAGTGTGACATTCTTTGGAAATGACCATTCATTTTTCAAGCTGGGGTGTGGGATTTATTGGCCACACCACCCAAGTTATGCACGACTTTTTGTAGAGTGTATTTCGTGAATCGAAGATATATTCAGTGGAGGATATTGGTGTAACATGTTTGGTGGGATCCTACCATAGTTAATTCTGGGGGGGTGGGGTCACGCAGTTCGTAGAGACCATGAGAATATCCCATTATTTCCCTATTTGTTGGGTTATAGCCAATTAATGTGCTCTTTATTAACCATGCAGTCATGTTTATGGGTTTTCAAAATTAAAGGATGATATGTATATGGGCCCAGGTGGGATCAAGATGCTTTCTGAAAGGATCTCTTGTTATATTAGGTGAATTATGGGGGACATTTTTCCTAATAAGGAGAGATTATCAGAGGGTGTTATCAATATAAATATGACATTCCAAGGGGTCATGCGATACATTACCGGCTTGTAAAGGGGGGCCCTACGAGGGAATTTTTACATATCGAGGGGGGGATCTATAGGATCTATGTTTATCATTTGAGATGAAAAACACCTTTCACGACAAGGGTGATTTTGGTACTTGGGGATAACAGTGTCTTGCAAAATGTCTCTTATCATCACATGATTTCTATAACTGTAAGAAACTCCCACATATCCCATTTAATTTCCTCTATTATTCAAAGGCTTGTAGATATCTAGAGACTTGTATGACTGTTTTAGAGAAAAACCCCTCCTTCCATCATTAATTCATCACATGACTAATAAAAGGTCCTTTGGTGAATCATGAGAATTGTCATATAAAATTCAATTATACTTATCATTGGAGCTAATGGGGGAGGGCATGGTTTTCTGGGAATGTTTGAATCCCTTTAGATGAGGATGATGAAATTTTCTTGAAGTCTTTCACGACATGTAAAACAACTACTCAAGACCTATGTTGTGTCTCGAAAACCATATAGGTCTTGTCACATGATATTTATGACTGTAAGAGGCTCCCTCCATTTTTTTATTTCTTTTCCTTGTATATTATACAAGGGTAGGGTCACATGAGTTTTCATGTGTGTTTTAAAAGAAAATAATCCTCCCCATAATTGATGCATTGTTTAAGAAAAAAAGGGTCATGTGGTAGTGCATGATCAATTCATGGATAAACAATTTGGTTTTTCATTGGATCTAGAGGGGATGTTCAAGATTGCATGAACATTTCTGATTCCCTTTGCATGATGAGGGTGGAATCTCCACAGGATCTCGTATGGTGAGATTGACATGTCACATAGAGCTTGTGGAGTTTTTAAGATTCATGGGTGTGTCACACGAGTCTTATAACCATAATATTCTCCCTCATATTTGATATTTAATTCCTTTTTTAAATGTATTTTTGGACAGATTGTCAGGATCCTGCTAGCTAAGAAATTCTGCGACCTGCGGGAGTTCTTCAAGTTGTTATTGCATGATCGATGACTGTATTGGATGCATTTTCAAGAATATATGAGATCATTAAATGGGATACTAGAGATCTCTCATATTTCTTTCATCATACCTTATTACTCTTGCATCCTTCTGAAGGTCATGTATCCATGTGTCTCTGGGAGGATCACACGATCCACATGATTTTGGCCACCATTACATAAATTTATTCATAGATAAAATAATACCCATAGTTAGACATGTAATTCCTTATTTATTTTCCAATTCTAATATACAGGGAATCAAAAATCCCCCCCCCCTATAAAAGACATATGCAGGGACAAGGGTTCAGTCTAGATGTACGTGATTGAATGCCTGAGTCATTGGGGGTTTCCAATATTTGTCTTATGTGATGTTTGAAATCTATGTCATTATTATTCTACATTTTGGGGACTTTTATCTCATACCTTATATTGGTATATTTTATGGTCGTTTATCTCAGACCGTATAATGATGGTAGTTTAAGGTCTTTTATCTTAGAATATATATTGATGTTTTTGTGGTGTTTTAGCTCATACCTTTATGGTTGATGTTATTTCACATTTATCTTAGACATTATATAGAAGTTGTTTACAATATTTTATCTTAGAACATCAAATACGGTATAGTGTAAAGTCATGCTACTAGATATGAATATGAAATATGTTACAGACATGCCAAGGATGACCCAAAACACTTTGGGGTGATTAGTTCCTTCATAGTGTTGACAAATCATGCAAGGATTGGACTTCCATTATTGTAGGGTAGAGATGACTCTGGAATGTTGGCCAAAGAACTTATTCACTGGTGTAATTTTTAAAAAGATGTGTCTTCACTATTTCTCAATGGTTGTGAATGATTAATGGTGTAACATTTTTTATTGGATATGTAAGAGGAAAGTTTAGTTCACCAGGATATTCAGACTGTGGGCGATGTTTGTCATAACCCAAAAGATTGAGTCACATCATATGGTATGGAGAATACATACCGAGGATGACCCATAATTCTTTGAGGTTTGGTGTTCTACTACAGTGTTTCTAGGGCTCACATGTACTGGGTTTCGTTTCCCAGAAGAAGGATATTCATTTAGTTGGTAGGTCAAATTCCTCATGTATCAATATCATCGAGAATCAAATATTATCTCCACTCTATTCCAAGGAACAAATGTTTTTTGGATGTTTTAAACATCTATATGATTAGTTTGGTTATGCAATGAATGGATATCAAGAAATGGTTATATAACTCTATGAAAATCTATCACTTTAATTGTGAAGCACAATCCATATGGACTGTGGTTTCAAACCATGAGGTGTGGTCCATAAAGAGGTCCAGGGATGGAGTGTCACATTCTTTAATTGGAAATGGTTAAAATACATAGTAACCTAAAATTAGTGATATAAAATACTATTTAATATTTTAGTCATAAATATATTAAATCATTGTACAAAGTGATCTGGTCATGAGGATGGTGTGGGACATTTATATCAGGAATGGACCAGAGCCGACTAAGGATTGGGGTTCTACCAAGACAATTTTATGGCATACAATGATTGGAAATCCCTTTTTATAGATTGACACATTTGGTTGATGATTATAGGATCATATGAAGATCCCTAAGAAAACATTCATAGTCAAAAAAGGGTCTCTTAAAGCTAGTTATCTTCTCCAACTACAATGGAAGATTTACGGTCATCTAAGGAACTCAAATCAAAAAGTTTGATTTATGGGAAATGAAATATTCAATAAGGGTTTGATCACCCTAAAGGTTGTGTCACTTCCTAGAAAATATTTTCTCCAGGTGAGGAGATCCGAGGAATCATTAATCTAATATTTTCCAAGACCGGGGGTTCCATCAATCATAGCATGGACTTTACAAGGGATATAAACTATGCCATATGAGATTTATCTCTTATTTATCCCATAACATTTCATCAAATATATAGATGAAGAGTTTAGAGAGTGAAGTCACAAATTTTTCTTAGACCACTTTTTGATGGTTTCAACCTAATATGTTTTGTGTCTCATTCTCTAGTAGTTTAAGGTCTTGCGATTTTGGACATCTGAGGCTATAGTTTATGGTCGTATAACATTGACCAAAGTTCAAGCAGTTTAATGACAAGATTTACATGGACCTAATATGATGGGAATTGTACACAATATCATAATTGAGATACCAAGGGTCAAGATTACTCTAACCTTCTCTCTAAGAATGTTATGAAAATGTTGTATATAAGAAATTGAGGTTATCAGGTTATGTGTAAAGATATGGGTCAATCATGTAGGGTATGACCTTGACCACACTGAGGTACATATATCCACCAAGGTGAAGTCAGGTACATAGGGACAAAAAATCCCTTTTGATGTGTGACACTTTGGTTGACGACCAAAGGCACATTGTAATGATCCATAGGAATTCATTCATAGTAAAAAAAGGGTCCCTTTAAGACAGGCATCCTTTTAAAAGTTCCTTGGAAGGTTTCTGGAAACCCTAAATACTCAAAACATGATGTGAGATTTCTGGATTGGGGTGATTAAAAGATAATATAAGCATCCCATACTATATAATTCTAGGGTTAGGATCTTTTGAACCATTGATAGGGAATGAAAATGGGCGAGGTTCTGCATAGGCAATTGTTTTGTATTCATTATGTATTTTTCATACTTTTTTAATTTCATGCAACTAGGAAATCCTCCTTGGTGTTTAATATCATGCGGTATGGATGTATTTTTTTCCTTGTAGTTTAGTGTCATGCGCTATGGATTTGGGAACTAAAAGAGAAATTTTTAAAGGTTTATTATGTGAAAAAAATAAGCCATATGAATAATTTATTCATACATATTTATGAGGGTATATAATTTTTTAATCATGGAAGGTCCCAAGAATCGTATATCTAAGAATCACTACACATATTATGAGAAAAATAATCAAGCCTCACATAGTTATTCAATGGGAAACACTCAACGTAGTCCTGACCCATACATAGAGGGGGGAAATTTTTCCATTTAATTGTTGTAGTTGGGCTCATTATAAATGATCCAGTCTTCATTGTGTATCCTTTGATGAAAGGAATCAAAACACCAAATGTTATTGAGAAATTGTTCACTTTAACATCATATAGAAAGGATGTGGGATTCCAGATGTGATAAAGGAATATTGATTTTTTGTGGAATCCAAGCCTAGAATTCCACATAATAGATGCCCTTATCTCGGTGGTCCACATGGCCTCAAGCGCATCTCCCCGAACTCCATAGGATACTGACTGATATAAAGGGCCTAGGGTGTGTCTGTGGGGAGGAAATGACCTCATTACCACAGTACAATATAGTAAATAAATAATAACATAGTTAAATATAGGAAGTAATAAATGTAAATAGTAGGCACAATATAAATAGGGACAATTGTAACAATAAATAAAATAATTGGGATAACATTTAACAACTGATCATGATATCCCATTCTAGTTATTTCAATTATTTTTACTATTTTCCCTATTTATGATGTGCCTTTTGTTTACATATATTTCTTATTATATTTATATGTGTCATTATTTATCCACTATGATTCACTCTCATAAGGAGGGAATAGTCTCCCCATAGACACACCCTAGGTCCTCACTGTTATTCAATAGTCTCTGGAATTCGGGGGATGCGCTTGAGGGCATGTGTCCATCGGGCATGGGGCACCTATTAAGTGGAATCTGTGTCCGGGATCCCACAAAGTGGTATCAAACAAGGGTTCCTTTCATTCTTTACTATTTATAGTTAATAATCAGAAGATTAATAACAATTGGGACTTGGTTATAATATGTTCTTGGGATTCGTGAACCTAGGTTCGGGGAAAAATCCAAGTTACCCAAAATATAATTACGTATTTGTCTTCCCAATTACAGTTGATATTATTTCACCATTCGGTGACACACATGATATGTGGTGTTTTTTATTATTCTAATTGGGTATTTCATTTCATCCTTTTCCTGATGATATGAGGGAAATTTTTATTCTTACATGCATTATTAGAGACACCTAGAATTCTTATGTCATGCATATTTCCATGCCATATAGGTGTATTTCACTAAATTGCATTTCTTTATATGCTTTTCATTTTGAGTGATGTTGTGATAGTTGGATTGTACATGTATTAGTTTTGGTTGTGATGAAGTGATTTTTGGTCTCAATTCATAATGTGTACGGGCCATCATAGATTGAAATGATTAATTTACCGAGTCCATCCATTACTCTATAAGTAAATGGGTGTCATTTTTAGAAATAAGGTGTATGAGTACTAATTGAATATGAATAGAAAAACATTATAATGTGAATGATTAAATATAAAATTAAATTTGTTGCACATCTATATCCCTGCTAGTCATGTTTATGAAAGGTAAAGAAGTGAACCATGAAATCAAATGTAAAATGAAATGAAACTTATACATGAGGACATACCAATACCTAGTTGTCAAAGTAGGTAGTTGGGGTAGTATGCATTGGGTAGTGAATTTTATTATGCTTATATTCCACTAGTCACGATATCATTCTACTTAAGATCATTCTATAGTATGTGTAGGGAATTTTTATAAAACATTTTCTAATAAATCCTCATATCGTATGCCAGAAAGGTGGTGAAAACCAAGATCTATACTTGATAGACCATGATAAACTAGTCTTATCCCTAGGTGAGCTAATTAAGGAACCACCTTCTATAACTAAATTAGTCACTGACACCCAAGTTTGTGATATTTCCCTATGTTTGATGCAGCCTATTCCTGGTGCCCCATAGCTTGCACCAATGATGGTTGATCTAACCCATGAGTTCCAGCAACAACATCCTCCTACATTTTTAGGGGATGGAATTCTACAGGATGATAAGTCATAGATAGAGGACATATGGTATATCTTTGGGAATATAGAAATTCTTTCATATTGGAGGGTCAAGCTTGCTATATATATTCTTCAAGATTTAGTCCAGAATTAGTGGGATGTGGTTACCTAGGCTGATCACCATCAATGCATGGTATGGGATCATTTCAAGAATATTTTTTATGATTAGTTATTTCTTAATATGTTGAGATATGACATAGGCAATGTGTTCATGCATCTTTATAAATTTTCTATTTTTGTTATGGCGTATTCAGTGTCTTTCATGGATTTCCAATGCTTTTCACCTCTTCTAGACAGTGACATGATTTCATTTTCTTGACATTTTGATGATGGGATTCGGTATGCCATATGTATGTTGGTGAATGTTTTTATCCGGCATAATTTTTAGTAAATTTTCAATCATGATTTTGTCACTGAGCATAACCTAAGGGAAGACAATTCTTCTTTGAAAATAGGTCAAGTGTCACAACAAGCTAGTCGTTCTTCTAGTTGTATGAAGTGTTCTCTTGATGTTTCTTGTCAGGGCATTGACAACAACTGTAACCATTTTGATAACTCGATAGTGTGTCATCAGTGTTGATTATGGGGGAAAATAAAGCCTCAGTGTGATATAGATCTAGTTGAGTGTCTTGCTTGCAACCATACGGGGAATGTTCAATGATTCTATAGAAACATTCCACCAGATTCAAGTGTAAAAGGATCTATGCAAGATTCACATTCCAAAGCAGGTTCTTTGGCACTATATATTATGTGGGTATTTCAAATATCACTGATTGGAATAGCTTAGGAGGAAGTCATTGTCATGGTAGCTAGGACCCTGATCACCAACATCCCTGACAGTGTTGTCCTGATCATGGTATTCCAGCTTTTTCACCGGGTCATGGATCAGGCCAATTACATGCATTATAGTCAATACTTGAGGATAAGTCTGTGAGACCATCTAATGTATGAGGTACTAATATTACGGTATATACTATAGTATATTCATAATTTTATTTAGGTTCTTAAAACTCTTTAACCTCTTTATGTATCATGGAAATTCTATGTCTGGTGTTACAATATTAATATGGTGGAATGACACTAGATACACCATTAGGGGTACAAATAAAGGTAATACACAATGTAGGGACTGTGCCAGTGAGGTAGGATGTTACCCCTTCTAATGGAACCTCTTAGTTCTCAAGATGAAACGTTTTTATGTTATTAATGGGATTGATTGGTTGGTTTGGTATCATAGTTTTGTATACTATTATCGCCATAAGGTATCATTTATATCACTAGAGGGTATCAATTATCTTAATAAGGGTGTGTGGAATTTATAGGATGGTAGAGTGGAACCGTAGCATAATAGAATAGGTGGAGTGACAACCCATAGTTAAATTCTCTTCATGGGGGATTAGGGTTGACATATAGTTGATTTTTTCTAGTAGTGGATCATTTTAGGGACATCTTTCCAGATGATTTTTATATATTACCACTTGAGAGAGATGTAGAGTTTACAAATTACCATATTATGGGATCACAAACTATGTCTATTCCTCCCTAAAAATAGAACATACATAGATTTAAGAGATCATGCAGTAGTTATAGGATTTAGAGTCAAAGGGTCTTATATGGCTTAGTACATATTATTGGGGTTCACCCAAGATTTTCACAAAGAAAGAAGATAGAAAGATATGGATATGAATGGATTACATAATGTTGAACTAGATTATGGTCAAGAATTTTTATCCACTACCTATAATAGATGATCTCATTGACCGGATCTGATTTTCTAGGGTCATCTTTAAGAATGACTAAAGATCAGGTTGTCAACATGTGTGATTCATTGCATAAAAAATACCTCATACAACATTCCCAAGTAGGTATGGTTTGTATGAGTACCTTGTTATCATATTTGGTCTTACTAAAGAACTCTCCATTTTCAACACTACATTGAATAGAGTTTTACATTTTTGTTTAGTCCCTTTTGTCATGGAATATGTTGAAATCATCATGATGTATTCTAATACACGTAGAAACCATTCCCATCACCATGAGATTGTTCCGAGTATACTGAGAGAGCCTCAAAATCATATGACTACATCTGATCCCTCTTACTATCATTTCAAATAGGGATTCTCATTTCACATCATGGCTCTCGTAGGGATTGAATAATTCTATGGGAACATAGGTAATAATCTGATAATAATAGCTTTTAGGTGACAGTTTTGATTGATCCCATTGAGGCCTGATATGGTTTTTCAGGATGTTCACCTCTGTGCTAGGTATAGGTGGGTGAGGTAGCACTACTAGGTACTTGTCTTATTTTTGAGAGTTCGGAGTAAGTTCAGCTGATCAGAATCCTTATGAATACTGCTCAGTGTAGGCATAAATCTTATGCCAATCTCCATCAATGATCTCAAGAGTTCGAGGTTGGGATCATGTTTTCCTTTGTGTATTACACAATCTAGAGAAAATATAGTTATGAAAGAAACAGAAGTTATCACCTAATTATGTATGACCTTTTGTGATTCTATAGACAGTTAGTATGGTATCCTATATATTTATAATGCCACAAAGGTATCATGCCATGAATGATGCCTTCCATGACACACAACATTTCCAATGTAATTACAACCCAGCTCATACCTTTGACCCGATGTTGTCAGGTTAGATGGTGACGGTACATTTAAGGAGTATCGAGTATACATCATTGTTGGAGAACAAATAATCTCTTAGGCTGATATGTCCCTCTAGTATGGGTGCTATAGTAGCAAGACTATGTGTAGGATGAGACATGGGATAGGGAAGCTGACGTATGATCCCACTGACCAGAGTTGGTCACATAATGATTTTTCACCCCCCTTATAAGGTGAGCTAAGATATGAGCTCCTTAAGGGGAAAGACTGTAACAACACTAGTATTCACTCAAGTATGGATCCTTTAAATTTTGGTATAATTATTCATTTTGAAAAAATTTGGTTGCCTAATAATTCGGTGAAGGTCCTGAGGGTGTTCAAGGATTTTTCAGATCCAGGAACCTAGATTTCATGGAACATTGGCCTAGAAAATATGTTATAGTAAAACATGATTGAAATCAGCATAGATAGAGAAAACCGTGCAGGTGGCTTGTTTTTTTGG
Organism: Viscum album; assembly: GCA_963277665.1. Classification (NCBI taxonomy): domain Eukaryota; kingdom Viridiplantae; phylum Streptophyta; class Magnoliopsida; order Santalales; family Viscaceae; genus Viscum; species Viscum album. The sequence continues at coordinate 68,044,623 of OY728156.1, read as the reverse complement.
ACAGATCTTTAACACACTATTGGTGCACGATTTCCCAAACAATGTGGTCAAACCATGATAGTGCCCATTTTTCATTATTTCCTATGGATGAGTTGCACATGGTTTGTCAAAGCATGCAGACAAACCTTGCAATGACTATTTTCTAGGTAAAATGTCCATTTTTACCTTAATGATCTAATTAAGACTCCTACTTCCACCTAATCCAAATCCCAATAGAATTAAACAATTTTCACTGATTTTAGATATATTTGATGTCCAATGGTAGGAATTGATATATTTACTTCATCTGGGATCCGATTGATCTTTTGTTCATCATGTTGGATGCATAATAGTAAGCACTCAAGTCATTTTTAGTAGTTTTCTTCCCTCTTCTCTCAACATAGTTATCGTGGTGTGAAATTTCTTACCATTTTATCAGATCTACTTCATTATAAGATAAATTAAAGTTTGATATCAGATGTGAAGAGTCTTACAACCTTAATATGGGTGGTCTATAACTCATCCCTCGTGTTCCTTGATTTGGGAATTGTTATATGGGGCCATCAGCTTTCATCAGGTTTCATTTATAGAATGTATATTCCATTATTATTATAATTAGAAACATGTGATTGTTATATTTTCATATATGTGATTAGTTGTTAGTTGTCACACCAACAACTTTTTCCATCTTATGTAGTATATTTTCCAAAATTGTCATTTTAGTGTTTTGACACGTTTGAGCCACTGTTCGGGTGTGCATTGGATTAACCATTCTATAGAAATTATTTCTATAACCAAGGGATTTATTTATATTGTGAATCTCATAATGGAATGTACCATGTATGCTCTCAATGTGACCCATCTAAGGTACGTTCTTCATTTGATGATAAAATGCGAAATGTAAATTTGAAATTTTATTATGTATATGAGTTATCCTTATTAATTATAATTGAATAACATGATGCATGTCTGTAGAACCCCTTACAATGTTTATGGAAGGTAGTAGAGTTATCCTTAATTATTTAGTATTCCTTGAATGGATTTAATAATGGTTTCATGTTACATGTCCATTTTACACTAATGAATGGCATGGATTGAACCAAATGGAATCATTGATTAATTATGAATTGATTAAATGGATGCATGCTCAGTTAGCCTTATCACACTAATGAAAAGTAATGGATTGAACCTTATGAATTATATATGACTTCATTATCAAAAATAAGAGTGGATTGGATCCATATCACCTTGTATTTCAAAGGGAATTCCTAGAGCACTCAAAGAACCCATTTCTAATTCAATGATATGACATAAATAGGTTGAGACCCACCTAGAACTCGGTATTTGTATACCATTGGATTCCAGGTACAAACCCATAGAATCCTTCATGTGGTATGATAGGATTCCTTGGATTCACTCCTTGAATCCAGTATTGACATGTATGTTCCATGGTTAAATCTCATCTGGCCCAGTCATTACTTTTCCCAGTTTTACCTTGGATGAACTCCATACACTCGGTAGGCATCTCATTGTGGAAATCCTTGAAATATGATCCTCATATTACACTGTTACCCCTATCTAGGGTATAAATATTACTAAATTAGGGACCCTTGAGGTATAAGTTTCCTTGGTTATTTCCTTGAAACATCATTATTAAACATCGTTACAGGTTTCCTTGTTACATATTGGGACCTTCACATTTATTAACATTTGTTTTATTTTGTAATTGGTAAATATCAAATAATGATTTTTACCACCCTTAACCCAGAAGCCTTGAGATAATGTATTACTTATCACAATAGCATGATTAAAAGGAATAAAATACTGAATGAATTATCAATTTATAAATGTTGATGAATCTAGATTCAAACATGTGACTCATAATACATTTTGAAAGGTACAAAATACAATACATAACAAAAACTAATAAATTGTATCCTTGGGAGCTCAATAAATGGCATCTTATTCATATCTTGTTGAAGGTAAAAAATTATAGGTTTGAGATCAAATTCTTATTAATGGTTAGAAATAGAATATCCACGAATCAATAATAATTGAATCATAATCAAATTGTAATATACAATATAGAATGGTGAATAAATGAAATGCACACGCCATTAATAAGATGAGAATTAAACTACATCTTTGGATCTTGTCATAGTGAAAACCTCAGGGATAACAATAATAGAAAATGAATAATTTGAATTCTTATTAATTTTGTGTCATTTATCTAGAACATGATGCAACTATACCATAGAAACACTTTATATCTGTGGGAAGATACTCATCTGATTCTATTCTAGAAACAAACTCAAAGGGTTTGGTGCCAACTGATTTATCTCTTGAGACCTGCTAATGCATCGAGGGGCTATAGTGGGCCCCAACCATCACTTAATGCCCAAATAATTATTCATAATTATATTTAATACAATTAAAACATGACTTCTTTATATCCGTATAGAGTAGATGATACAGATTCATCAATATTTCCATAGTTAAAACAATATTCCAAATAAACACTGTATGTAAAAGAAAATAAGGCTTTAGACAATAACCATATACATGAAACTAGAATATGGATATATAATATATTTAAAATTTTAAAAAATTGATGTCAATGGTTTAGTAGGCACACCACAGAAGAAACATTAGGTTTAAAATCCCAAGTAAATTACAATGAAATAGAAACTGAAAAAAAGTCCCTTACACCATTGTAATCAATAGAGTTAATAATATTCAAGTGAATCATATTATATAACAAATGTTAGTAAAAATACACCACATAAATGAAATAAGTTGTGAACAATGGAAATCTCATATAAATAAAAGTGAGATGAGAAACCCTTTACCTTATGTCTGAATGTGTTCATTGATTAATGTTAGTAAACTAAATAATAAAAGTAATCTTTATAAATTAATAATTAAATAAACTCATATACATGTAATAGATTCATTTTAAAATTATTATTTCCATTTTGGGACTTGTTGATGGGTTTGAGAGGTTTAATTGTATTTTTTTGGAAGCATTTTTTTCCTTGGTTGTCAGGGCTGGTTTACATGTATTCATCAATGGAAGATCATTTGAAATGTGGTTAAACATCCAGAATATTGAAAAAATATTATTAGTGACATTAAATATATATAAATGATATTATTATGATTCTTGTTATATACCATGAGGATGGCTCATTAGATAAATGTTAATGATAAATTCTTGGATTAACATGGTGGGTTTGTGCTCAATGAAATTGTTTTGTATTAATATTTTATATTATGTGTGTGTACGGATTTATAGAACAATGAATAAGGTAAAATACATATATTATGATTTTTCTAAACCATTAAAATGGGTTCATGACCATTCATGAAGATAGTAATATAGATTGAAAACCCTTCATCCTTGATTGTGAAAAATTAACAGATGTCGAATGGTGTTTTCATTTTTAGTGTAAGAGGATGGGGAAAATAGAGATGATGATGAAATATTCCATTAGAATAATAAAATTTCAGTTCATATAAGGTACTATAATTATCAAATATTTTTATTATGGGGAGATGAGGAGAGAGAACCAAAATAATGGAACTTGTGAAAGAAGATGAACGAAAAAAATAAAAGAGGTCCACCTGTGGAGTACTCCTTGAGAATCTCTTTAAGGCATTTTTTTCCTTTTGGTGAGACTAGCACGTCTTGGGCATGGGGGGGGGGGCTTGGTAAGTGTATCTAGAAGAACATAGAAATTGATCAAATCTTGAGTGGTTTGGGAGGAAGATTGGGTGAGAGGTGGTTTATATAGTGGATGAGAGGAGGGTTTTCATAGTATTTTAATCAATAGTTTATTATTTTTCCCAAAGAAAAAAAATAGTGATGATTTTAGGACCAAAAATGGTAACAAGTTTATATGATTTAAAAATAATGGTTGATTACATCTTCCATTATGAAAGGAATAATTTATTTATCTAATAATGTATTTACAATGTAATTACAATATTTTACATGTCAAAATATTAAAGTATTTCATTAAAATCAAAAAAATCACCATAACCATTTTCCGATGTGTAGAAATCAAAAATGTACACAATTTTTCAAAAATAATATTCTTTAATAATTTTTAATTAAAATCATTTTTAATATAAAAAATACAACACTTAAAATATTCCTCTCATTTTTAAGGTGAAAAAATTTTATTTATACATTTATGGGTAGGGTAACCATTAATAATGGTCATTTACTATTCATAAGGGTATGTTAGTTTTGATAAGGTTAAGTTACTATTCACTTTATATTATATTGATTCAATCAAACTCTAAAAACCACCTTGATCAAAACCTTATATGTCCAATTTTTGAAATTCCAAGCACAAATGTAGAAAATTTATATTTAATGGCTAGGTTAAGACTATATATAATAAATAAACAAGTTTTATTTATAATAGACTCAATGATTCATGTAATATAGTCCATCTAATTAATTAAACGTATTTAAGAGAAACATACCATAAAATATCGGTGGTGTTATTTTCTTCCCACCTTTAGAAATTTCACCCTCGAAAGATTTCATGCATAAATCCATTTAAAAAGATGTGGATGGTTCTTCTTCATAGCATCCTTAGGATCCCATATTTCATCCTCCATTTTGTGGTTTCTCTAAATAACCATTACTAGTTGATTTGTATGATTTCTCAATACATACTCCCTTATGTCAAGAATCTTTATAGGTTTTTCATAGTATGAAAAATTAGGTTCCAGCTTTATTTCTTCATATGTGAGTACATGCATTGTGTCTAGAATGTATTTCATTAACAACGACATGTGGAACACATTATGAACATTTGAGAGACTTGGTGGCATTGCTAATTGGTAATCTACAACTTCAATTCATTATATAATTTCAAACGGTTTGATGTACCTGGGGCTTACTTTCCCTTTCTTACCAAACCTTAAGACACACTTCCACGGAGATACTTTTATAATGACTTGATCTCTTACTTTAACTTGCATATGCTTTCTCTGGTTGTCAGCATAATTATTTTTCCTACTTTGGGATGATTTAATATGATCCTGAATTTTCATTACCTTTGTAGTTGTCTCTTTGAGAAGTTCTTGGCCTATATGTTTCCTCTAACCAACTTCATCCCAACTTGTTGATGTTCGACACTTATTACCAGATATTTCTTCATATGACGAGCTTTTAATGCTATAATGGAAGCTGTTATTGAAGGAAAATTCCACCAAATAGAATTATTGATCCCACATACCATTAAAGTCAAAATAATAATCTAAACAAGTCTTCTATTGTTTGAATAGTCCCTTTATGGAGTCCATAGGTTTGGGGGTGAATGTAATACTCATATGGAGCTCATTATCCAAATACTTCTAGAGAATTTCCCAGAATTTTGATGTAAGTCAGAGATCTTGATCGGACACAATCAATATAGGTGCCCCATGATATATTAAAACATCATTAATATGAATTCTGTTTAGGCACTAAAGATTTAAATCCTCTCTTATATCAACAAAAATATGATGATGTCATTAGACGATCAACAATTACCCATATTTAATCATTCCATCTAGTTTTCCTCAGAAGTCCTATGAAATAATCCATCATAATTTCATCCCAGTTCCACATAGTAATAGATATAGGCTACACGAACCCTCTAGTATGTTGTCTGTCGACCTTCCCTTGTTATCAAACTAGACACCTTGATACATATTCAACAATTTCTCACTTCATGTTATCCCATTAAAAATGTTTCTTTTGATCTATATACATAATACTGCTACCGTAGTTTGTAGAGAAATTTGATATATGAGCTTCATCTACTAATTCCCTTTTTAGCTCAGGTTCTGATGGAACGTAGAACCTCTTCCCAAATTTTATAACTCTATCCTCATACAGAAAGTCTTCCAATCATCCTTCCTTAACTGCTTTATTTTTGTTCTTTAGATTTTCATCATCCGATTGAGTAATTTTTATCTTCTCTTGTAAATATGGTTTAACAATAATTTTAAAGTAGAACTATGTTTCCCCTTAACAATTCCTATATCTATCATTAGTAGATCTATCAATATTGGATATCTCTTAATTCTCATTTGGGTCAAAATTCCATGATCTTTATTACTTAATGCAATAAAACCTTATATTCATTTCTTTTGTGGTAGTGTATCGAACGATCATATTAATTGAGTAACTTGACCATCTTTTTTTCCTCATGTTGAGTTCTTTCTATGTGAATAGGTATTTCAAACTCTTGTGATACATATATATCTCAAATATTTTATCGTTGTGATTTTATCTCTATTTTTTCATAGAAAGGATTATGGATGATAACTGAAGAACATGAGATGGGTAATTCTTCTCTTGATTCTTCAACTACCTTGATGCATATGAAATAACTTTATCATTTTTCATATTGACCCAACCTAGTAAATTCATTGATACATCACTGTATATCACAAATCCATCATTTCCAAATTAAAGAGGCAAAATTGGATCATTGAATAATCTTTTTTTCAATTCCATAAATCATTCTACACATTCATTCATCCACAAAAACATAACCCCTTTATGTGTGATCTTGATTAACAGGTAAGCCAATTGGGAAATTTTTTGGACAAAATTCTAATAGTAACCTACTAAGACAATAAAACTACATACGTTTGTTATATTCATTGTCCTAGAACATTCTTGGATAGCCTTTGACTTCACATGATCAAGTAATATTCCATACTTGGAGACAATATGGTCCAGAAATGAAACTGATTGAAGCCAAAATTCACACATGGTAAACCTCCCATATAATTCATTTTTTCTAAGAGCTTTTAGAATAATATGTAAATTAGCCTCATGATATTTTTATATTTTGGAGTATACTAGGACATCATTGATAAATACCACATAAAAAGACATCAAGATATTCCTTAAAAACTATATTCATTAGATCCATAAAAATAGATGGTTCATTTGTCTGTCCAAAAGGCATAACTATAAACTCATAGTGCCCATACATAGTTCTAATTGTGATCATTGTATTATCTTCCTTCCTCACACACAACTAATGATATCTAGATTGAAGGTCAATCTTACAAAAATATAGGGCTCCATGATGTTGAAAAATTAATCAATCCATTTTTTGTAAGAGGATACTTTTTCATTACAGTAATATCATTTATTTCTCTGTAATCAATTCATAGCTCCATGGATCCATATTTCTTCTTGACAAAGTGTACTGGTTCTACCCATAGAGAAACACTAGGATGAATAAATCTTTGGTCACTCAATTTCTCTAGTTTTCTCTTTTCTCCACTAATTTCACTGTGGCAATTTTATAGGGAGTATTTGATATAGGTCTTTCAAAAGGAATTAAATCAATAGATAACACAAATTTCCACTCTCAAGGATATATAGGTAATTCCAATTGAAAAACATCAATGTAATATTGCACAATAGGTACGTCTTCAATTTAAATATTTCATTCCTCACCCATAAATATATTTTTCCATTACCCCCCAAAAAATTCATTCTATAGAGCTACTAGGGGTGGATCCAGATAAGAATCAGATGCCGAGTTTTCTTCTCTAAAGTTAAGGGATTCTAGACCATTCTTAAAAATTGTAACTTCTTTCTTCATGCAATATATCTTCACATCATAATTTTATAGGAAATTCATCCCATGAATTATATCAAAGTTAATCAATGGTATAATGATAATTTAATCAACTAAAGCATGTTTATGAGTCATGTGGGGGACTGATTAACACCTCATTGTTGTAATAATACTTCCCCTAAGAGTTTTGAATGAAAAATACTTTATTAAATAAAATTAAACTAGTCCGATTTTCATGGAAAACTGGGCAGATATAAATGAAAGTGATAATCCAAAATCAAATAAAGCATTGGCTATGTTTGAGGAAACAACTAATGTACCTACCACCACATCATTAACAAATTCAACCTCAGCGATTGTAATTGTATAAGCTTTCTATTTCTCTCATGGCCTTTTCTATGGAATGTTTCCATGGAGCATAAGACATTCATTTGAATATTGTCCCATCCCTCTATAAATTTATCTTTGGAAATCAATAGCTTTTATCTTTTCATTCCATTAACTAGATTGATGACTCTTTTATCCACACATATAGAAAACTCCTAGGCTTTCCAAACATTTCCAATTATTATTCATCCCAAAGTCCTTAAATAATGAAAACTTCTTCATTCCCTTAGCCTTTATTGGATATTCATCATCACCATGGTTATTTGAATGCCCCTTTTTATCTTTATTTTCCTTGATCAAATTTGATATAGAAAACTCCTTATATTTTTTGATTTCACTTACTAAAATATCCTAATATGATGAAATTTTTTGGGAAACCACTTCCCTTTGAACTAATGGATTAATACCTTCAATGAAAGGATAAATATTTTCTTCCAAATCACGTATATAATCTATAGGATACCTGACTATTCTTTTGAAGGTACCCTCATACTCTACAACACTCACTTATTCCATTTTCTTTAGGATATAAAATTTCCTCTTCATTTCAATTTGTTGATAAAAGGGGAAATATTTGTTGAATAATATTTCCTTAAAATTTCTTCATTCCATATATTCTATTTCGTCTTAATCCTTGTTATTCAGGATCATGGACCACCATTAATCATCATTACCATTGAGTCAATATACTTCATGTACTACGTTTTCATTTTCATTGCATCTTAATGCCAGAAATATCTTTTCAAGGGACTTGATCTACTACTCAGCTACAACAACATTTTTATTGACAGTAAAATATAGGGAATTCTTCTATATGAAATAATCATGTACAGGTGTAGAATGGTTATTCAAAACATCTTAAGTATGCTATCCCAATATGGTCATTATATGATCTACTCCAACATTTACTCTGTTGTCTTTCTTAGTGGGAAAATCCCTACATTGTTTGTGGGTATTTATTCCACTTCTTCCATTAGGATCCATCACTATACAATATTATACACTAAATTAGGTTAGAATTCATAATTTCTAAGTAGAAAACACATAAAATAATATGAAAATTTATGCACAACTAATCACATAATCATAACCATTATTTATATTTATTTTATAATCCATAATAATGTTTTGTAATGAAATTTTGAATTATCCTAAGAATTTACCCTAGGACTATCAAAATAGTTGTTCAGTAAAGCTCGTTGGAGTGTTCTCGGATACCTCAGGACAAGCCCAAAACTCTTTTCCAAAGTTGTTACTTCTAGGTATATCTGTGCTTGAACTACATCAAACTGTAGTATCCAGACAAGGATGCATTTACAAGAAAAAACCACATAATCTCTACTTTAGCAAAATTATACGATATTATTCTATGAATATCCTCAAAATATATCTTAGGGTTATTTCCTCTAAACAATGATTTCTAAATATAGTTTCCAAGGATTCTTCTAAACTTCATTCGATATCAACTGCAACACCCCAACCCTAGAATCCCATAGCTGGTGAAATACTTATTAAATAAGCATGATTAAAAGTAATTATATAGAAAAAATGAAAAGTTTAATAGTCTTGAATAAACTATATATATAAATGTAACTAATAATACATTGGTAAATGAATCAAAATAGAATACATAACAAAAACTACTGAATTGCATCCATGAGAACTCATTAAATGGTATCCTCTTCATAACCAATTGAAGGTAAAAAATGAATTGGGTGATCTCGAATGATTAGTAAGGGTTATAAATATTTGAATAAAGAATCAAAAATATTTTAATTATAATTAAATTGGCATAGTTTATATGGCATGGTAAATAAATGAAAAACAAACACCATTAATAAACGTATGATGAAACTGCATCCATCAATTGTGTCATAGTAAAAACCTGATGGATAGTAATAACTAAAAATAAATAAAGTGATTTTTTATTAACTGGATGTCATGTATCTTGAACATGAAACCAGTATACTGTCGAAACTGTTTATGTTTATGGGTAGATACCTGTCTCATTCTGTTTAGAAAAAAAAACTCGAAGGGTTTGTCCCCAACTGATTTGTTTTATGAGACCCGTTGTTCCATGAAGGGGATATAACAAGCCTCTCCAATCACATCAAGTACAAAGGATTATTTATAAATAGATTTAACAAAAGTATAATATTTCTTCTCAATATCTTTATTGATTATAGGATATGGATTCATCAATATTTCCATAGTTAAAACAACATTCCAAATAAACATTGTATGTAAAATGGTATATTATATAATACAATAATCATATACAAGAAACCAAAATAAGGATATATAATATATTTACATGTTCAAATGAAAAATTATTTTAATAGGGCAGTATGTACTCCACATAAGAAAAATTAGGTCCACATTACCAAGTAAATCAAAATGAAATGGAAACGGAAACAAAGTCTCTTTCAACATTGTAATAAATTGAGTTAATAATCCTCAAGCGAATCACTATATAAAATGAATATAAAAAGAATTGTGATATTATATATCAAATGGAAGTAAAAATACACCACATAAAAATATAATTGGTGAACAATGGAAATATCACCGAAATAAATGTGTGATGAGAAACCCCTTACCTTATGCCTGAATGTGTTCTTCGATTGATCTTAATAATCTGAATAATGAAATTTATATTCATTAATAAATAATTAAAAAAGCTCGTATACATGTAATTTAATTTTTTAACCTTATTATGTTCATTAATGGCCTATTTTATGGGTTTAATAGATTTAATTTTTTTATTTAGAAAGCATTTTTTCCCTTGGATTTCAGGGTCGGTTTTCTTGTATTCATGAATGGAAGTTCCTATGAAATGTCATTAAACATCCAGGATTGGTAAAATATATTATGGGTGATATTATAGTTATATAAATGATCTTATAATAATTCTGGTTATATACCATAATGACGACTCACTTGATAAAAGTTAATGATAAATTCATGGATTAACTTGGCATTTTTGTGTACAATGAACTTGTTTTGTATTAATATTTTATATTATGAGTCTGTAAGGATTTATAGAACATTTCATAAGGAAAAATACATATACTATGATCTAGTTCAACCAATAAAATGGTTCATGAACTATCTTGGAGATAGTAATTGAAATTGAAACCCATCTCCCTTGAATGTGATAAATTAACACATCTCAGAAGATATTTTCAGTTTTTTTCTAATAGAAGGGAGAAATGAGAGATTTTGATGAAATATTTCACTACAATACAAAAATTTTAGTAAATTTATGGAACTAGAATTATAAAATAATTTTAATGCGGTGAGATGAAGAGAGAAAAAATAATAATGGAACTTGTAAAAGATGCTAAAAGAAAAAGGAGGAGAGGTTCACCTCTAGAGTCCTCCTCCTTGATAATCTCCTTAAGTCCTTTTTTTGCTTTTTGGTGAGAAGAAAAGGGAATATAAGTGTTGGTGGTGGAGGTGTGGGGGGGGGGGGGGTTGGGATGTTTATTTGGAAAAAATAGGCATGGCTCAAAGGTCGAGTGGTGTGGGAGGAAGATGGGGTGAGGTGTGGTTTATAAAATGGAGGGGATGATGGTTTTATTAATATTATAACCATTAGATTATTTATTCACCTAAGACATGAAATAATGATTATTACATGAGAAAAAAATAGTATTAAGTGCATATGAGTTTGAGCTAATGGTTTCTTAATTCACCCATGATGCATGGAAAGGTGTATTTATCTGATAATAAATTTATACCATAGTTACTATATTTTACAATTCACTAAAAATTCCTCAATTTCATAAAAATGTCAAAAATTTAACCAAACCATTTTTCAATATTTAGAATCTAAAATTTAACTCCATTTTTTAAAAATAATTTTATAAATTGGGTAAATTTAATTTTTACTTAAAACCATTATTTAATCAAAAAATGCAGTCACTTAAAATATTCATCTTCATTTTTGTGGTGGCTAAATATTATTTTTACTTTTGTGGGTATGGTTACCAGTCATAAGGATAATATTACCATTCATAATGATATTTTACTATTCATAAGAGTGTTACAATTCATAAGGGTTAGTTACTATACAAAAAAATTATGATTATTCTATCAGACTCTAAATATCAATCTGGTCGCAACTGTGTATGTCTTGTTTTTATATTCAAAGCACAAAAGTGGAAAATTTTAGTGTAATGGCTAGGTTATGACTATATCATAAAAATACCCAAATGTTGTTTTAAAAGGGCTCAATGCTTTATGAAACATAGTCTATCTATTGAATTGCATGTATTTAAGAGATACATACCATAAAATTTTTGAGGTGTTATAGATTTTGTTAAAGGTTATGTAACACCCTGATATTTTATGAGATGTATTATTTTTTCATATCTTCTGTTGTACGCTAGTCCAAGATTACCTTGTGCTATATGCAACACAATATTAGCTTGCAGTATACGCAACACTATTCTTGGATCATGTTACACAATATTTCTAGTTTGTTTGATAGTAGTTATTCAACGCAACATTGATTGTATATATATATATATTCAATGTATAAATGAAATATGGTTGGATTATTTTATACAAAACAATGAAGGAGACTTGCACAACACACAACCTTGACTTGGCTTGCATTACATGAAATCACAACCTTCTTGATAGCGTATGTTTTACGCAATACCATGATTCACTAAAAAATGATATATGGTTATAATATTATTATGAACTAGTAGTTATGAATAGTATCAACTACATTTTGAATTTTATAACATTATTATTCATCGGACACATATTCTAGAACATGGTATGAGAACAAACTAATTTTTTTGGGTAAAATAAATATTTTTTTAAAAAATGTCGTTTTGACACCTTTTGATGGAGCACCAATATTAAATCTAGTTTTTGTCATGTTTATAAGATGAATTTGACAAAATAAAATTCTACCATGGAATCAGGATAATAAAATTTAATTTGGATAAATTTTTCATATTATTCTGATAACTTTCATATTTTAATGAATATTAAAAACACGCTATATTTTAATAAAAAACAAATTTTTTTGATCGCAATAATATATATGGTTAGATTATCATTTTAATTGGGTTTAATGTGTAATTAGAATAAATTTTTACCATTTAATCCAATTTTGGTTAATGGAATTAATTTAACTATGAAATTGGACATAAATAAGTGTCGATCTTTTTATAGTTATTTTTTCTTCAAAATACGCTATTTGTTTTGATAATGGGAATTAATTTTAAGATAAATTAATTCCACTTCTATGTTTTGAATTTGGAAAAATAGAAATCATTTTTTAATTTGGAATATCATATATAGCATAGGCTTAATTTTTGGTATTTTTCTGGAAAATTTCAATTTTTTTATGAATAGTGAAACCACTTAGTGGTAGTTAAAAAACCAACTCTTTTATTTAAATGATATTTTACCACTTATGTAAATTGAATTTAAAAAATCCGAAATACATGGTTGTTATCAAGATGTAAAATGTGGTTCAATAAGATAAAAAATTTTTTTGGTGAATTGTAGCTTTTGACTTTTATTTACTGCGGTTAAAGGTAAATAGGGTAATTCAAGGTTGAAAGAATATTATAATAATTCATAATTACATTAACACTTGTACAAACATTATTTGTTGATTCATTTACGACCATGGGCATCTTTGGGTTGATTGTGGGACCCCATTGAGCCACTTGGTAGTGATAATAAAAATTTGGATTAATTAATTTAAAATAATGAAAAAATTGACATTAAAAAAATCTTTTGGTTATTAATTTTTATATGGGGTTATATAAATTATCTTTCCAACTATAATTATTCATTCTAAAGATCATAATATTTCCTAAATGACGGTATTTTTTTATAATTTTTAGACTTCAAATAAATTAAATTATTAATGACACAATAATGATGCAATATTTACCTCATTAATAAATGATTTAAATAAATAAGATTAAAATTATTAAAATATTATCCAAAACATGTCCAATTATACTTGTATGATTTTATTTCGACCATGCGTCATATAATCTTCATCTTTAATTATTTTTGGACCTTTTGAAACCGAAGATATGTTTATAATCAAATAATATTTTCACACTTTCCAAAAGCGCCCATCCCCCCTTATAAAAGAAGAAAATTATTATCCAATTTCTCACACATCTCAAGCCATTTGGATCATGCAAACTCTGACCAATTAATCTACCAACATCCCTATACTCCCCCTAGAAGCCTAAACTTGTGCAGAAGGCACTTCAAGAAGTCCTTTTGGTTCAAACGAAATGAAGTTTCCCAAATTAAAAGTGACAGTCTCTCTTAAATTGATTTCTTTTATTCTTCATCTCCAACCCCTAAACTCATTTTAATTCTTTATTTTGTAACAAAAACAGTATCCTCAATATACTAGTATGTTTTTATGAGATTTATTTTAACTACACTTACGCACACCTCTATCTAATGGATGAATAACATAATGTTTCTCTGGATGGAAAACTAACGCCTCACGAAACGATGATTGTTCGATTTTCTCCTACCGCCTCTCATTGTGGCCATTATGATGGAACTGTAATTATATATGATATATATTATGTTTATGATTTCCTTATTATTTTTTACTTCCCAATTATATCAAGCCTTTATGGTTTCCATAGTGGGTAAATACGATAATCTCATTTGAGGAAGTGTGGACTATCACCCCCTCAAAGTGATGTGATTCGTTAATGCCTTATGTAGGATGTATAATCAATGAATTTAATGATATTATATATTATATTATATTGTAATTATAATATACCTATGTATCATTATGTTTTAATTCTATTAAAATAATAAAATAGAAATGAATGTAGCGTTCATGCGTACGTACGGCTTACCATCTCCATGAACAGTGCATTTCATTTCTTACCTCCATATGTTATATACTATTATAAATAAGTGTATTTTCTAGATATATATGATATATATGATATAAAAATCATGAATATCATTCTGGATATAATGAACCTTTGACCACATGAACAACATGTAATTATCAGAAGGCCGTTTTTGACTCAAGTACCAAATATCGACAAAACAAATGTTATTAACTTAAATGGTTACATAATGTTTATAAAATGTAAATAAGTGATATAAAAGGAATAATAGACTTTAAAAATGTTCTTAAGAAATTAGAAATTAACTGTGGTTTATTATTCAAGGGATTAAAGAACGATAGAGTCAAGTCGGACACGAGGTAAGGGACTTCTTAACCGAATTTCCGTTCTTTGGGTTGATCTTCTCTTTCATGCTTATGTCATTATTTGATTATGTGAGAAATGAATTTTTATATCTTATAATGTATTTATACATTCTTTATATGACCTTATAGTAAATACACATATGTAATCTATTTTATTTACAAAATGATCTTTGTAAAGGATAACTATTCCAATCTTGTTCTTATCCGAGATTGTTATTCGTAAGTATTTACTGGGGATATTGTTATCATCCATTTCCATGTTTTTTAAAAACATTTATGTATGTTTAATGTCCTTTTACCCATTTTTTACTTTTACCACATGTTATTGAAGGAATATTTCTTTTATTACCTTACGAGGAAATTTTTTGACTTTTCCGACAAGAGTATGTGAAGAATGTTTTTTTAACTTATACGACATGAATGGATTTTTACAGTTTTATAACGCCTTATTTTATTGAAGATTACTATACAAGATTTCATGAATATTTTCAAAAAAAATCATTTTCTTTTAAAATTGCATGACATTTTGTGATAAGAAAACCGATTTTGAAGAAGAAAGGATATTTTCCTCAAAAATTCATTTCAAGTGTTTTATCAAAACAATTTTCCCTCTAAGATGATATTATTCTCATATGTGTATGTTTCATGTAAAATGTATCTATGATTTACATGGTTTAAATTTTATTTTGATGAAAAGATATCCATTTGATTTATATGGATTATGTTATGATGGGATGATGTTTATGAAACCCATTTTTTATTCTTTGTGTTATGATGAATGATTTATGTTTCTATTGTGGCACAAGAAAAATGATTTCATTATGAGATGGGGGGGAACTATATATCCCTCCAATGCATTAGCGAAAAAATTTATATCTCATGAGATAGACATGGTTAGAACGGTAAGTTAATCCGGTTTAGTGTTACAGGACCTGAATGATGAGTGAAATCGATTCAGAAAGGGACTTTGTCCACTAAGATGGTCTTGGCAGCAATGACTTGGCTACTATGTAAGTCATATCATGTGCTTAATATTTTTCCACAATTACATGTTTTACTCCCATGCTATTTTATCACGATTGATGATCCATTATGATCACTACCCTACGTACTTCCATGTTTTTTGTCATTGCTCAAGATTTTGGTGTTTAAATATTATACTCATGTTTTAAAGTTCAAATGCATATAGTTCGTTTTATTTTCTCAATGCATACCCATATTGAGAATTTGAGCTCACCCTTTATATGTTTTATTTACCCAGGATTTAAAGAAAAGATTTAGGTAAGAAAACAAAAGGGGAAGATCTTTATGAGAGATGTTGATGATCTTTCACCACGATTAGAAGTTTATATTATGAGTTTCCAAAGATAATAAACAATTACGGTCCATCTGTATCAGTTTTTGTTATGTACTAAGTATTCCGCAAAAGTAATGTAATGTCCATGTACTCCAATATTTGGGTCTCTACAGGTTCGGTAAACTATTAAGGGATGGTGCAGGTACTTGTGTATTTAGTTACATTGTACTTATTTACTATATATTTACATGCTTTCACACTATTATATTTCATTACATGGGTTGGATGTTATAGAAACCATTGGTGATGGGTCACTGATATTTAGATCACACCCTCTCTGGGTGCCATTTGGTACCTAGAGTAGATTACATGAATTAAAGGGATTAAAAAGGGAAGAATATGCCTTGAAACACTTTATTTATTACTCGATATGAAGGATATTGAAAGAAGATGACCAAGCCAAAGATTTTGATTCTTGGGATAGTCATTTAATTTTGTCATACTTTGGTGGAAAATGTTATTACCGGTGTCTTATATGTATATTTTTTAGTTTTCTTATGACATGACATATCATCATTTTCTATTGAATGTTATTCCAGTTATTTCATTTTTCATTAATATTGTCCATATATCCTCTATTAATTTTATTTAATTATATTTCTTCTACTATTTATCTATATTATTATTTATTCTCTATGCCACACTCTGGTAATGTGGGAATAGTCTCCCCACAAGGACACCCTAAGCCCTCATTGATAGTCAGATGCCTCTATAATTTGGGAAGATGTGCTTTATGCCTTGTGGAAATCCATTATTGGGGAACCTACTAAGTGGAATATGGGTCTGGGAAATCATAGGTTGGGCCCATAGAATAGATGTTCAGGGATTACTACTTATCCAATAATGATACGGATAAATCCAAACATATTTATTATGAATCCTATATATATTGTTTTGTCCTATACATAGATAGGGAAATTTTTATGTCATTATTTATAGATGACCTTGGATTAGAGATATAGGAATCACCACATATCCTATGATGATAGGTATCAAGCCACTAATGGTTATGGAAACCCAATTAAATTTGTATCATGTGTCATGGAAAAAACAGTGCTATTTAACCGAATGCAGTGAGGGATCAAAGATTGAATTTTAAGGTCATTCATTACAGACCATGATAACTTGGTTGTTATTTGTATTCTTTTTTGTTCAATGTATCCCTTACAGAAATCTCGAGGATAACATGATCTATGAATTTTGTGATAAACAAGGAATGTAAATAGTTTCTCTCAGTATGTAGAAGAAATTATGAAGAGGATATATGAATTTGTTTATAATTAGGTGGTTACACCATTGTATAGGATTAAGGAATCTATACACATCAAAGTAAAATGAGAGTCATGTTGTTCATAGTTCTAAAAAACTGTGTAGATTAATTTCACAGGGAAATTACATTATCCATTTTTTTAACATCATGCGGTAACGATTTGGGTGACTCAACGTGGAAGGAGAAGAATATTGGGGGTCCATACTATTTTAAATCTTGTTGCATTGTCATTTTCTAGGAAATTTAACATCTTTTAATGAGGACGTGAGTCACCATACATGGAAGGAATAGAAGATTGTGGTTAGACCCAACAATAAAGGTATTGGTGCCAATACATACCAAATGATGACATGAATCAAGTCACACATATTTCTTGGAAAAATGGTTTGTATAAAGATATAACACTCACATTGATAATATATAATTTCATCTTTCTTCTTCATAAATATAGCTCATGTGTGGTGAATTTTCAGTGAGTTGATTTCTTCCATGTAGTTTAATGTCATGTAGTTAGAACTTAAGCAATGTAGTTTATCATGTTGTAGTAAGGATGATGGATGTTATGCAGTTTAATGTATTGGTTCTAAGACTGGTTCTATATACTTTAATGTCATGTGGTAAAAATTAGAGACTCTTTATAGTTTAATGTCATGCTTCTAGAACATTTTGGTGTAGTTTGAAAACATACACCTAGGATGATTGATACTTTATGAATCTATAAAATGTTTTTCAGGAGAAATCATACATTGGTGGCGGTGTGAAACGCTCCTCATCCATTATGACCAGTGAGTATGATCAAATATGATAAACATTTTTTTTATGAAATAAGGGCCTTACCATTTAAATTCGATCTTTATTGGCATCATACCTAGAATCATTGGGGTTCTACTATCCAACAATAATTATTCCAAGTGGAATAAACAATGAAATACCTTTTTAATGGAGGATATTATGATCTAATTCTAATGAACCTTAGGGTCGTGTAATGTGTGCAATGAGTACTCATCAAATTACTCTAATTCATCGAATTTATTTTCTGATTTCTCTTCATATTATAGTTTTCCTCAAATGCATATTTAGAGTGATGGAATCTATACTTATATAGGAAACACTACCATAGTCCCATACAACAAAAAACATGGTGTTTCTTGTGTAGTAGTGTGTGTGGTGGTATGGTACGTCCATTGAGCATGGAGGTTCTTTTCCTAGATATAGTTCTTTTCCTTGTTAATCCTCTTTTGGAATATATTTCACAAATCCTTATTTAAGTTCTCTATTTATCCATTTTCCAATACAGTATAGAAATATGAGTGATTATAATCGATGATATACTTATATTATAGTTCTATTAACTTTATAGAACATTAGTTGGTTCCATTTTTAGTCAATATATTGTGATGTTCCCTAAACATGGTAATGATATTGGAATTTATTTTGTTGATGGTATTATTCGTTCCAAATTCCTTAAGGGGTGCTGCCACATTTCATTTTGGGAAAATATTGGAAGCAGTATGGATGTACTTGAACATATATGATGTGGCAAGGAGATATGGACCCAAAACATCCATTCCCCATATGAAAATTTTCTAAAAATATTTATTTGTATGTGGGAATTCTAAAGGCAATGAATGAAGATTTTATGAACATGGCATGAATGATTTTTTTTGAAATCCACACAATCATGTATCATGTTTTTTCATTAGTTACCTAGCCTCTTAGTTTTGTGAGACTTCCTAGTACCATATTTATGAACAACACATGATCCCGCATGAACATCTTCTATGACAACAAAAATATCTCTTTCTTCTATGAATCTAAAGATTATTCCATTAAAACACTCTTATACAAGGATTTTTGCTCACTTGGACCATACCGCATGTTAAATTGCACTGGTTGGTGTTGAATATGTTACCTCTCACCTTGATCTATCAAGATAGTTCCATTTTCGAGATAATCAATTATAGTATCTATCCATTGAGGAGTGGATGTTGGTTCATAATTATATTGGGTGGTGTGAACCTGATTGATTTATTATATGTTACATACGATGACCAATGAGACCATCCTGTAGTGTGTTATATAGACTATTTCTTCCACTTGATTATGTATAACACCACAACAATAGATTCCAAGAGTTGGTTCATTATTTTATTACATTGGCATGATCATAAAAAATTAAATCTTGAAGGACCTATCGATTTAGTAGCCTCTAAAAAACGCGATTAAAACTAAAGTTTTAAATTACATCAGGAAATGAAAAAAAATAGTATCTCATTTTAAAGAACTCATACCTAAAAGATTATCCCTTCAGATCTGTCATAATATACTTATTCTCATCCAAGGGAAAATTAAACACAAGAAATAAGTGAGCTTAAATTATTAGAATGGATAAAAAAATATTGCAGAATCTATCATAAAAATTCATAAACTATTAAAATTGTATAAAACTGAAACAATTTTTTAAAAATAGATTTTTCACCATAATATGGAATGAATAAATCAAATAATCCCATTTAAACATTCATGTGGATATTCTACTAGTCTAATAATAACAAGTAATATCCAAATCTAATATTATAATGAAGGAATGTGTAATGTCAAATATCATAACTATACCATAATGTCCTCATTCCAAGACCATTGATTAATGGCTAAAAACCCAAACTAGTATTTCTTATGAGACCAACTAATGCATCGAGGGGATAGAGTAGGACCCTCCTCTCACTTATTATGTCTAATGAAATCCTCCTATGAAAATGGGGAAACATAATATAAAAATTAGTTTTAAAACTAGCATATGAAATGTAAATACTTTAACCATAAAACATGAATGGTATAAAAATAGCACATCCATAGTCATACATATCATAACACCATCATTTACATTTTGAATATTGTATCATAATAAATACACATCAATTAATCATAAAATCCAACAATGGTTGTTGACATATATGAAAATGATATAATAAAATCTTTAAAACTCATTGAGAGAAATATAAATTTTATATTTAAATAATTTAAATGTCGATCAATTATAAAAGAAAAATTTTCATTGAAAAATAAAATTTTAATATTATTAGGGAATGTTCAAAATTTCATGGTGTCATAATACAAGAAAATATCCTCCCACGCCATATAATTTAAAAAACAATCTTCCGTTAATTTTTCAAAATGGTAATAAAGTACCTTGTTAGGAAAACGATGGAAATATTCATTTCAAAACATTTCATAAAAATTCAAAAATGTGTAAAAATAAATATAATCAATTTTTGATAAAATTTTGAATTAAATTTTAAGTAAAATGGAAATGAATTATAGTGATTTCCCAGTAGGAACATACATATAAACAACCTCAGATAATAATGAGATTGTTAAAATAACAATTATCTTTTACTTCCCTTTAGTAAAGGATGAGTTAACCAATTGTATAATGGTTAGATAATGTTTTTAAATTATACCTGAACCATATCCCTATTTTTTATGTCATATATGATCATCTTATATTGATTTGATAATAATATCTCACTATTTCCATTGTTCCGGTTATTTACAACATCGTTTTCCTATGCATGTTTTGTTATGTATGTAATTTTTCCTTTAATATGATATATTTTATTCGTATCCATAATTATTTTATGTTCATAAGTATTTTATTTAATCATATTAGAAATTTGATGATCATTAATCAATGGATAATGTGTAAAATGAATCTCACAGCGTTGTAGAAATAGTAAGCCAAAATATGTTAATTGGGAAGAAAATTTAGGAGCTTCTAGGCTTAGGAGAGTGAACATAAGAGCAAGTGGGGGGGGGGGTTATATTAGAGGAGAGGGGGGTTTTCATAATATGTTAATCATTATTTTTTTAATCTAACTAATGACCAATAATAGTGATGAATAAATGACTGAGAATAGTAATAAATTCATTTTAGTTAGAACTAAGTGGGATTATATCACTTATGATGTCATAAATAGTGAATTTAACTAGTAATTTTTATATACATTATTCTATGGTATTTCACTATTCATTAGAAAATTGATTATATTAGAAATCATACAAAAGATCACCCTAACCATTTTCCAAAATTTAGAATCCAAAAATTAAGTCCATTTTTGAACAATAATTTTCAAAATATGATTAAATTAATATTTAATTAAAAATTATAATTTATTCTAAAAATACTTTTTTAAAACATTTATTTATTTATTCTAAAACATAGGAATATTGTAATTCCAATTGAATATTATTTATATATAAATTATAGGAATGGTTACGATTCATTATGGTATATCACTATTCATAAGGTTATGCTACTATTCATAAGGGTAGGTTACTATTCACCAAAAAATATGTTTTTTCTTATCGGACTCCAAATAACTTACTGGTCGCAATGGTGTATGTCCGGTTTCCGAAATTCACATCACAGAAGTGGGAATATAATGTTTACTTGGATAGTTTATAACAATGTGGTGTTTGTAGAGACTCATTGATCCATTCATTCTATAATAAATCTATATTAAAATACATTGGGTGTTACATTATCCCCTCCTTAAAAAAATTTTCCTAAAAATTTCAAATTCAACACTGAAAGTTAATGTTTGATACTTGAGAACTCCCATATAGAAAACCACATCATAAATAGGGTCAATAAAATATCCTTTTAAAAGAGTGTCATCTGAGATTACGTGGTCACCCCAAAAAAGTATGCTTTCTAATGAGCTGACATTAGTTGGATGTAAAAACATGGACATGAAAGAAAAATCTAACTATGATTTTATGATAGAAGATGATAGGGGACATGTTTATATAAATGTTTATTACTACAAAACCATAAACTAACAAAAACATTCATCGATATTATCAATGATTATGATAACATGGATTTTTTATATGTCTCTTTTATTTAGTATGAGAATTATTCCGTTATATATGTGTATAAATATACATTTCTACTTACAAAATCATTCTTTGGTTAAACATGAACTATCTAAACTTCATCACATAGCATGGGTTATTCTATTTGGTGAATAAATACATTAACCTCTAAATGAGCATACAATGATCAACTTAAAACGTTTCATAAATGGTTAGAAATCCCAAAATACAATGATTCTACACATTATAATGAAGGCCACTAAATTTCCAAGATTAACATATCATTAAACATTAATCATAAAGAATAATTACTAAAATTCACATTCTAAACATTTGAATAACAATATTATGTATCTTATTGAAAAATTGTAATAACTTTATTTACCTTAAAAAACATATTACAAACATACTTTCATATTTATTCCGTAAATAAGATACATGTTATTAGATATATTCTTTAAATCCTATTGTGTTGTAAACTCCATAGATGATAGCATAAACCACTTCTTGAAAAGTCAATAATCAGTTCCTAGTTTGTCAGTATTTATCTGAATCATGCATTTCATCATCATATTCTCAACATCTAATATATATATATTTATGGTTTTCTTTCCCTCAGTCATATATTTTTTTTTAAAAATTAACTTTCTTATGAATAACTTCTCTATTTTACCATTCATAAAATGACCAAAAATCCTGAATGAAAGAGTACTATAGTACAATCATTATATATCTCATAATTCATTCAACTAGAAAATTACTGACAAAATATTTAAATGGAACAATTCATGACCATGAATATTAATCATTCTACTTCATCTGCACTAGCATCATAACATGATCATCATCCCAAATCATTATTTAGGGTATATTATGTTGATTCTTACAACATTGATTCACATAGTGTCCCTTCTCCTTGCAGTTGAAGAATTGAATATATGAATATTCATTCCATGTCTGGAAATTATGATCATGGTGTCCTTTTTCTCCACTTGTGATTCAAACTCAATTTTATATCAATATTATACCAAGGTGTTTCCTTCCACAATTATCACATGTGAGAAGATACATATTTACCTTCATACATTTATCAATATTTTTCCTTATTATCCTCTTCTTCTTTTACATCCCTTTATATCCATTGGACTCAGAGATGTCTTTAAATAACTTTTCAACACATGATACTATTTCCTCATATTATGAGGATACTTGGGAGATAATCTTCCTTTGAAATGATGACTTGAGACCATTAGAGATATGATCCTTATTAATCTTCACATATGGTTTATTGGTGAAGTTGTCACTCCTTCTATTAGGTCCTATTTCTAATTAATTCTATATTATAAATTATCTCATAGAATTATTAAATCTCTATGATTCTAAACATGGTTTACCACATAGCATAAATTTATGCATAGTAAATCATAGGACCATATACATTGGTATCTTTGGGGGAATAAATTCTTCATAAATTTGGGTAGATAAAATGTGAATTATCATAACCATATCCCCTGAGAGATTCAATATCAAGAGTTCATCAGGGCCCATTGTCGTGTACAAGGATACACCAAGTCTAGCCCGAAACTCCATTTTGGTGTTTTCACTCTTTGTTACATCTATTCTAGAGCCGCGTCTACTTGTTTGTATCCAGACAAGGATGTATTTGCTATAAAGATACACATAATTTATTATTTATAAAGATTCCAAGATGTTATTGTATGTTTTTTCTCAAATACTAATATTGGTATTTATCCCCCAAACTACATTTCCTAATATAGTTCCCAAGTTTAATACTAAACTCCCTCTGATACCAAATGTAAGGACCTAACCCCAGTTTCCCCGAGATTGTACCTTATTTGATTATATTATAATATGAACATGGAATGAGCATCGATAACGACCAAATATTTTAGTATATTTGGAAACAAAATACATAAATAGTTTCAATATTAAATATTGAAAGTAAAACAATGCTAATTTATTCCATTATAAAAATCCATCCCTACTAAATTATTCTTGAAAGTCAATCATAAGTAACTTCTTCATATCCTGGAAAAAATAAACATAAGAATGGGGTGAGATCAAATACCTAATAATAGTAAGAAATATAGAGGATGATAACATAATCATTAGACATGTTTAATAAATTAAAAAACATGCCATTACAAATAATAAACTTGAACACATTATAGAAGGAATATGATCTGAGAAAACAATGACATACTGAAACATAATAATGCCTATTCTACTAGTTGAATACAAACATGACCCTTAAATAATTATAATTATAATGAGGGAAGTGTATATGCCATAAATTTTAAAACCTTTGTCAAGGCCCTAGACAGGACATCTAAAAATGATTAATGCCTCGGTTAGAACCATATATCAAATTGGGAAATTCCTCATCCAATTCCATGTCTATTTGTCTCATGAGACCTACGAATGCATCGACAAGCTATATATTCCCCCATACATAACATATAAAGTCCAATTAATTCATCATATGAAAAGTCTAAACATAATTAACATATACATTCATATTGAAACTAACATATGAAATGTAAATAACTTTCCCCAATCATTAAACATAAACACTAAACATTCAGAATAATATGCTGAATGGTATCAAGATAGCTTATCTATAGTCTAAATTGTCATAAAAAATTAAATAAAACATGTTGGATGATATCATTGGAGATAAAAATCAATGAATTAAAATATTCAACAATGTTTGTTGACATAGATGAAGACACTTTTAAATGAGACCATCGAAAAATCCTTGAGGGAAATAGTCTATAAACATTGAAATGTTACCCATAACACCATGAAAAAAATAAAATCATAAACCCTTATAATATCATGAGAATAAGGATACTCAGGATATGATAAAAAAAAGGAATTACAAACACCAAAACAATGAAATAAGTGGTTAACAAGGCATATATCTCTTGAAAGTTAATGTGAGATGAGAAAAATCCCTTTCTCTTTTGAAAGATGAGTTCTTCTAGAAAATAATTTATATTTTCCATGAAATCATATTTGAAACATGAATATCCCAAAAATTTGTGTCTTTATTAAAATAATTATGGATTAAAATATATTCTTGAGTACACTTGAAAAATGGTTATGAATTTGAAAATATCCATTGAATCAGGATTGTTTATCAGGATAATTTTTTTGAATGATCCTTTTAAAACATGTAAATCACCATGAAATACATAATTATTCTTGATGGTAAAAATATACAGGATATTAAAAAATAATTTATGTGGGGTACATAATAACACATAAGAATTTCATTGAGGTAATTAAACAATAAATATAACCCAAATGAAAATGGAGATTCTGGTTGAAAACCCCTTACTATATTGTAATCAATCAATTTTAATGCCCCAAGATTAATACTATTAAAATAATACATTTAATACCATAAAAATAAAATAATTCATGATATTTTACAGCAATGGGAAGTATACATACACCATACACATGTATTAGTAGTGAATACTGAAAATCTCACAAAAATGGAAGTGAGATGAAGAAACCCCTTACCATAATTCTGAATGTGTTCCGCTCCAAAACGTAAGGTCTTGTAATATGAAATTAGACATATTAATAACTTATTTCAGAAAATATTATACATGTATTTTTCAATTCATTATTATATTTTTTTCATTTATTCTATTATTGATAGTTTATTATATTGAAATTGTTTGTTCAGGAGTGTTCGTTTTCTTTATTTTCATAATTGGTTCACTTGTTATTAAGTAATAGAGTTCATGTGAAATTGATGTAAATCACCAAAATTATATTAAATATTATTTATGAACATAAATAAGTGTTAATGGTAATTTATACCATTTTTATACAAGGAAAGATGATGAATCCTTAGATGAAATATTTATGACATTCACATAGATTATTTTAACTATGTTTTCATTATTAGGAACTAGTTTGGTCATATGATTCAATAATATGTACATATACTAGTTATTGAATATTAAATAAGTTATAATATATATATATTATAGTATGATTCATCCATAAAAATGGATTCATGACATGTAATGAAGGAGAAATTGAAGAATGAAACTTCGTCATCCATGAATGTTACAAATTGGAACCTCATGGAAGTTGATTTAATTTTTAAAATAAAAAGGGAGAGAGTAAGTATATTGATGATGGTTCTTAAAATAACATGATATAATTATATTATATAGATGATACTAGATCTATTATTTTAATTTGGGAAGAGGAGGTGAGGAGGGGATAACAAAAGAAGATAAATTGAAATGAAACTAAAAAAAAAGAAAGATGCTTTACTTATTGAAATAACCTCTTTGAGAACCACCTTATGGGAATTGGTTTCAGTCTTTTGGAAAGGAAAAGAGCTTCTTGAACGTTGGGAGTGACTAGGGAAATTAATTGGTTAGAACATTTTGGATATTCAAGGCTAAGGGTAGTGAAGAGAAGAGAAAGTGAGGGGGGGGGGGTTATAGTAGAAGAGATAAGAGTTTTAATAAATTTTTAATCATTAGTTAATTAATTTCACTCAAGACCCGAAATAGTTATGATTACATGAAAATTAATAGTAATAAATTCATTTTATATTGAACCCATTGAGATTAAATAGCTTATTATGTAATTAATAGTGCATTTAACTTAAAATTTGTATCTATGGTATATTACCGTATTTCACAATTCATTAATAATTGAAGTGTTTCAGAAAAATACAAAAAATTTACCCTATTCAAATTTTAATGTGTAGAATCCAAAATATTTGTCTAATTTTCCAAAAAAAATTTAAATATGAATAATTTTATATTTAATTAAAATCATAATTTATTCTAAAAATATAGTTTTAAAACCATTATTTACTTATTCCAAATCATATGTATATCATACTTTCACTAGAATATTATTTATATTCTATCATATTTAATGTTACTATTAATTATGGTATATTAAAATTCATAAGGTCATGTTACTATTCATAAGGGTAGGTTACTATTCACTATAAATTATTTTTTCCTTATCAGACTCCAAATAACTTACTGATCACAACCGTGTATGACAGATTTTTGAAATTCACATCACAGAAGTGGAAAAATTATGTTTAATTTGACAAGTTATAACAAAATGGTGTTTGTGGAGACTTGGTGATCCATGCATTCGATAATAAATCTATTTGTGAACTCTTGGGGTGTTATAGTCCCTTTTGGAGAAGGAACATGAGCCTAGTACAAATATGCATTCCCCATGAAAATATATTGATGGACCTATAGAATTAGAGATGTGATATGTGCATCCTCTAGTATATCCAGGATATTGGCACATTCTTTTATGTTTATAAGTATGTATATTCTCCTAGCTTGGGCGATCTACTAAAATATGGTAGAATATTTATCGACATGAATATATGCATTCCCTGTGGAAGGTTTATTCTCAGGTGGTGATCCTCAAGGTGTAAGGGGATATGGTCCTAGTACTATGAAATTGGAGTATTCTAGTAGTCTTCTTATATAGTAATATGAGTGATTCTTGAGGCATCCTCCAATCTCACATGGTCTGCCTCGACCAAAATATGGATACGAGCTTGATCTAGAGCCTTGGGAGTATGCCACTGGACTTTTTCAACATCCAAGTTCCATTGTTTCTAGGAATGTTTCACTTTAACTTTGTGGGTCTATGTTGAAATAGTAAAATATACTGTCATTAGTGCCCCATCCATTATTAGAATATTCTGATAATCCCCCTAGAGATCTTGTTCTCAAGAAACCCCTTTTTTAATGAACTTACTATTGTATTTCCCTAGATGTAGTGATAAGAAGATGAGATATTCACTATATTTGTACCAATGATGAAATATTCTGGTGGGGTTCTACAGTTGTTACTAAGATTTAATGGCATTTTAGAAAATTTATTGTATGGATATAAGCCTAAAAAGTTTATATAAACACTATATGATGGTAGAAATCTTTAATTGTAGTATTAATATAAGATCACTTTTTTCCTCCTCATGCCACTGGAATTTGCTGATGAGATACATTTCTGGGGGTAAGGATGTGTGTCTCCCCCATGCATGTTATAACGGTTTCTATGTATAGTTGTTCTAACTGAGTAGTAATATGAACTTTCTCACTTGTTACTATCATAATATGTTAACATACATCATTCCCAGGTTTGGGGATGTGAGCCCACTCAATGTTATCCAGAGGCTCCCTTGCCATGACCTTTCCCCCGGGGCCCATGCTGTGACTACCCCATGCTTGCCTTCCATAATCTAGGGGCTGAAGAGTAGGACTAAAGGTGAAGTTCCCTATAATTGGGAAGTTTTTTCCTTTATAACCTGTATACACACACAACCGAGCACAAAGTTAGATAAAAAACTATGTAAAACTCTATAAAGAAATTACTAAAAGTAAAAGGGTCTGGAAATACAAGTGCAACTACAAAGTAAAAGAAACTGAAAGTATAATTAAAGAATAGAAAAACTACCACCGGGTCATCCTCTGAGGTTCCTACTTGAAAGGTAGGTACAGATCGCATCCTCATCACTCAAAGTCCATCCATCTTCTCTATGTACCGAATCACCGTATGGTCCAACTCCAGGTAACGTCTAGTCCTGGTACACTCAGCCTCAGTCATCATTGTTTGTCGTCTACAACCAACCCAACATGGTGTGGGCATAGACCATGGAGGGGTTAGTATAATGATAATCAGTAGGGACTCTGAGACCCTCAAGTTCTCACAAAATCCAACAAGGATAAACCCCAAAGAATGAAATCAACAAATAACATTACAAAGGTATATGCTCATACATATACCTATGTTATCAAGTGATCCATCTCAATAATAAAGAAAAACACAGAAAAACTGTCACAGCTCAACCACGATTTTATTCAAAATATTGAAACCTCATCTACTAGAGAACTCCTGCTCAATTGAGTATGGTGGGCCTGCCTCATCACACAGACATGCTTCCCACTAACCTTGGACTGCCGAGGTACATCTCCTATCGAGTACCGTGGGTCTTCTTCATCACATAGAGGCGCTCCCCACCATGGTACTACCGCCACACCTAGGCGCTCCCCCTCATAGCATGCAGAGATACTCCTCCTGTCGAGTACCATGGGTCTGCCAAGCCACCAAGCGCGCTCATCCACCATGGGTCTACCTCCACAACCAAGCTCTCCCCATTGGGTTAGTTGAATCACTCTAAGTCATATGGTCAGCAGTCATTAGGTCTCATCCAGTTACTAGGTCTCCACACTATGTTCGCTCGACTCCGTGTGGATCTGCATCACAAGCTACAGGTGGATGCTCCACTGTCATGAAGTCCCACAAAGAAGTATCCCAAAGGTTTGCCACATCATATGGGTATCAACACAATAGACGACGCATCAATCAGATGTTTGGTCTGTGAGTTATTATCCTTTTAGATTCGAAGGCCTGGTTGGATTCAAGCATGACCTGACCTGACCATATCTCAATTGTTCCCCAAACTCTAGTAGGGTATACTCAAAGGACCTCCATACTCCAAGATAACCAGTATCGTATATGGTTCCTCTAATGGACATTCGGTGGCAATGATATGGCCAAAAGAAGGTAAAGGTCCGTAGTGGGCCCGGGTCTGGTCCAACCTGACCAGACCAAGTCTGGGCCAAACCGGTTCGGGTCAACTAGGCCTAATCCATTGGGTCTGGCCTGGGCCCATGGGTGGGCCAGCCTGTTAGGTTATGCCTAGCCCACTGGGCCTAGCCTAGCTGGCCCCAAGGGAACAGACCGATGGCGAGGGTGCGAACCAGCCGCAGGTCCGCATAATGGCGGTTCGACCTGGAGGGTGCGGCTCGGGGTGGCTTGGCCCGGAGGCCTGTTCGGCTAGGGTGCCTCGAGGGTGGGGTCCGTTTAGGCCAGGGTGTTTTGAGGACGTGGGCCGGTTCAGTCAGGGCACTGTGAGTGGCCGGTGGGCTGGCGCAGCCAGGGTGGCTCGAGAGGCTGGTGGGCCGGTTTGGCTAGCTGTGGCATGGGGTGTGTAGATAGTGGTGTCATGGGGTGCGTGGGATGCGTGGTGATATGGGGAGGATGGGGCATACAGGGTGCACAGACGATAGAGCCTTAAAGAGGTGTCATGCATTTTTTCCTTTTTTCTTGATCAGTAGTGGTTCCGGTTTCCATTCTTGTGCTCCTGCACATAGGTTTCTATCCGCCTCCATCGTGAAGAAAATCAAAGGAGATCAGCGTAGGGGTTGGGTCATGTTAGATTGGACCGCACCCTCTGCGTTTAGAGTGGTAGCAAGTGGATCTACATTAATCATGAACCATGAATGAGGATAGAAAACCTAAAAGGTTCAAGAATTCTATAATAACCCGTTAAAAATTCCCACCACAATTTATTTCCAACCCTCAAGGAAAACATATGTGGATGAATATGATAATAAGATTATCAACGTTGATTTTTTTAGAAGGAAATAATCAAGTGAATAAAATCATACTTAATTAAAAACACTACATTGTTCATTTTTCATCGACGATGTCCTGAGGAAGAAGACCAATTGTTGGGAAAAGACAAATGTCGGTGTCGTCGGTGTTCTCCTCAATCATCGGTTTTTGCACCCACTCGTCGTAGTTGATGACGTCATACATCATAGGAAGTCCAGTGGAAGATGGTCGAAGTCGGGGTCGATTTTCTTCATATGTGGAGCATTCTTCTTGGAGGAAGCATTCTTCATTGGAGAAGATTTCTCCCAATAACTCCTCCCAATTCTCTAAATCCAATCCTTTCCCCAATTACACCACGAAGGAAAAGAAATATCCAACATCAAAACAATTGATAGGATTTAATTTAATGTTGATACATAAAATTAATTGATAGAATTTAATTTTTATATTGACACATAAAATAAAACGATAACGTTTAATTTTATGTTGACACATAAAATTAATTGATAGCTTCTAATTTTATATTGACACATATAATTAAATTTAAATCATTTATTTTTACATTGAAACATAAAATTAAATTGAAATCATTAAATTTTACTTTGACACATTAAATTATTTGAGGGAGTTAAGAGGTTTCCTCTCCACCCCCATTAAGAGGGATAAACATCATGTAGTCCCCACCACAATAACTCATGGGAGGTTAAGGTTTGTGGGTCCCCACCACCCTAACCTCTCAAGAAAGGGTACGGTGTGGTGGTCCCCATTTCAAAATTCCCCATGGGTGGTTATAATAGATAAAATAAAATAAAACATGTGTTTATTTTATTTATTATATCCACGTGAACCACAAAAACTCACATTCTCCCTCGACCAACTGTCGTTGAGGTGAGAGTATCCTTAATAGAATAACAGCGCTGCGAGTTCAACGGTGCCTTCAGATTTCAATTCCAAGAACCTGTTCAAAAGTTAGAAAAAACCGGCTCATATGTTTACTAAACGTACCAGAACAAAACTTTAGAAAAATATTCGAGGAACTCTGGGCCACATAATTATGCACCGTCAATTTTTATGGACTCGTAAAATTCACATATATTTAAAAAAAATAAGATGGAAATTCTGGGTCTTTACGTACTCCCCACCCCAGGTCCTTACATCCCCATAAGATACAACTCGAACTAAGGGAACAAGTGGGGGTACTGAGCAAGCATCTGAACCTCCTGGTCCCATGTGCTCTCCTAGAGGTTCATGTGCTTCCAGCAAACATGAACCTAAGGTATCTACCAGATATAAAGGACCCACTCCTGTCAATCCTCAATATCTACTAAAACCTCCATAAATGTCGCCCCATCACCGATGTCCAGCTCTTCATGGTCGATGATGTGAGATGGGTCGTGTATGTATTTCCTCAACTGGGATACGTGGAAGACATTGTGCACCTGGTGCAACTGAGGTGGAAGAGCTAAGCAGTAAGACACCTCGCCAAATCTTCTTAGGACCTAGGAATGTCTGATGAATCTCAGAGATAACATGTCGCATTAGCCAAATCTCTGTAGACCACATCGTGCTGAGACCCGTAGAAATATGTGGTCTCCATCCCCGAACTACATATGTCTCCTTCTCTTGTTAGCATACGACTTTTTCCTAAGTTGTGCAGTCTTCATCCACACCAAGATGATCTGACCCTTTTCTTTTGTAGCCCGTAAAATCTCTGGTCCCACTAGTCCGGACTCCCATGGGTCTGTCCAGCAAAAGGGTAACCTGCAAGGTCGCTCATACAATGCCTCACAAGGTGTCATCCCTATGGTAAAGTGATAGTTTTTGTTTTATGAAAACACCACCAAAGGAATTTGATCCTCAAATCTATGATCAAAGTTGAGAACACAAGTGTGGAGCATGTCCTTGAGGGTCTGAATGGTTCGCTCAGTCTGGCTATGCATCTAAGGATGGAAGGCGGTGCTCAAACAAAGCTATGTCCCGAAAGCCTCCTACAACCCCTAACATAGCCGGGAAGTAAAACGTGTATCATGATCAGTGATAATCATCGAGGGTAATCAATGTATCCGCACAATATCCTACACATAGAGGCCTCCCATGCTCTCTACTAAACCCTGCTCTCTGATTAGAAGGAAGTGGGCCGATTTGGTGAGTCGGTCGACTATTACCCAAATCAAGTCATGTCCCCTAGATGTTCGTTGATGTCCTGTCATGAATTCAATGGATATCGCAACCCACTTCCACTATGGGACCTCTAAAGGATGAACCAAGCCTGATGGTACCTGATACCCCGCCTTGACTTGCTGACAAGTGAGTCATCGAGAGACAAACTTTGCAATTGTTTTCCCCATTCCCGGCCACTAGTGCTGACGTCAGCAATCCTGGCACATCTTCAACACTCATGGATGTACCGATAGAGGGGATGTGTGGAACTCCATCAACACTTCCTCCTGAAGTGACACTGGTACCGTGATATTTCTTCTGAAGAGGATGAAATTCTCCACACCTTCAGAAAATCCATCGATTGCCTGCCTTGTGGATATCTGAACATGTCGTATCTCACAGTCAGCATCCCCACACCGCGATTCCCTGACTCACTGATGAAGAGAAGGAGTGACTATAAGAGACTGAAGAAATGATGCTTCATATCTATTCATGAATGATATCTACAAAGTGGCCAGCTGCTCTATCACCTCACCAAAAAACTGTATACCAGATCTCCTGCTGAGTGAATCTGCAACAACATTACCCTTCCCAGGAGTATAGACTATCTCTAAGTCATTGTCCTGGATAAACTCAATCCAATGTCACTGTCTCAGGTTCAGGTCCTTCTAAGAGAAGATATACCCGATACTCTTGCGATCAGCATACATGGTAAAATGCTCACACCTCAGATAGTGTTTCCACATCTTTAAGAAGAAGACCATTGCTGCTAACTCCATTTCATGGGTAGCATTGTTCTACTCATTCTGTCTCAGCAGTTGAGAGCCATATGCGATCACTACTCACTCCTAGTTTAGGACATATCTGAGTCCGGTCCCTGAAGCGTCACAATAAACTATGTACCCTACGCCTTTCTCTGGAAGCCTCAATATGGGGGCACTAGTTTGCCTATACCTCAACTTCTAAAAGCTATGATGGAATCTCTGTGACCACACAATGGGTTTCCCTTTCTTTGTCAATGCTGATAGAGGTGCTGTAACTCTGGAGAAGTCTAGCACAAATCTCCGGTAGTATCTATCGAAACCCAAAAAACTCCGTAATTCTGTCACACTCTTGGCTGGCTCTCAAGAAAGTACCATGTCAATATTCACTAGACCCACTGCAACTCTAGCCTCCAAGATGACATGTCCTAGAATGTAAACCTCCAGTATCCATAACTGGAACTTCGAGAGCTTACCATAAAGCTGGGGCTCTCAGAGTGTGTCCAGTACTACCTGCAAATGAGAGGCATGATCCTCCTCCGTAGTCGAGTAGATCAGAATGTCGTCAATGAGGACTATGACAAATCGATAGAGGCATGGAAGAATGATCTTGTTCATGAGTCCCGTAAACTCTGATACAGTGTTGGTTACACCGAATGGAATAACCAAGAACTCGTATTGGATGTACCATCATCTGAAGTCCTTCTTCTACACATCATCGTCTTAAATTTAGATGTAGTGATAGCCTAATCTGAGGTCTATCTTCGAGAACCATTGTGCTCCCTTAAGCTGATCAAAGAGGTCGTCAATCCTCGAGAGTCGGTACGTGTTCATTACAGTCACCTAGTTCAAGCGCCGATAGTCAACAAAATGCCTCATGCTCCAATCCTTATTCATGGATAAAAAAATTGGGGCTGCCTATGCAGAAACACTGGGCCAGATGATTCCCTTCCCCTAAAAGTCCTCTCGCTATAATCACAGCTCACAAAGATCTGTGGGAGCCATCCGATATGCTGGTGTAGATATCAGTGTCATCCTGGGATACAAGTCAATATAAAATTCCACCTCTCTGTGAGAAGGTTGACCCAGGACATCTTTAGGGAAAACATCCATGTACTGGTCCACCACTCCATGATAACTCGGGCTCTCCACATTAGTTACACCGAGGGTAAGGCTAGCCAACTGATGACTGATAGGCCGCCTTCTCCTCTGAGAAAGTACATCATGTGCTACAAAGGTTCCCTTCTCTCTGGTGAAGGAAAACCTAGTCCCATCCATGCATACACACCGCACTATGCGCCTAATACAATCAATATGAGAATGGACTATAGATAATCAGTCCATACCCAAGATGATGTAGTAAGGCCTCGATGCAGCTACTAGGAGATCCCAACCAAATATCTTGCCTCCTAGAATAAGATCACACTGCCGAAACTAGTGTATAATCATTAAACTTTTTCTTATAGGAGTCTATATCCGTATGTATCAAGCTGATGCCTCCATCAGAATCCTTGAGCTCTGAATGGGGGTAGTATAAATGAAATAATGATTGGCACATGTGTCTATAAGTACTACAACAAATGTGTAGTTGACACTGATCGTACCTCGAATCATTATAGGATCAACATGATTGTAATCCTCAACTTCCTGGTGCAGAGCTCTCCCATGTCCACTTGATCCCTACGGTTGGGGTGGACTTCCTGGTGGTGGTGGTTGTAACACCTCGAAACGTTTTCCATTACCAGCTGCACGACCAGCTACTCTACCACGTCTGTCTGCTCCCTGCGGACCACCTCGATCAAATCTCTGTCTCTGCTTGGGTGGTCTTTCAACCATCTTATGAACGGTGGGTCAAAAAGTCATGAGCCATGTGACAATAACTGCAACATGAGTAACACTGTACACTCTTGGTATGAATGTATCCACTTCGCTTTCCTCGCACAACTAATCCTGAGTCATGCGGTCATCCACCGGTTGGTCTGTTCTTCATGGACCTCTGTAAAATCTGTCTGCTACCAGCTGTAGAAGACTCTAATATGTGTCAACTGGTTGTGGATATCGCTACTAGAGTCTTTTCATCAAGGAAACACTCCACCAAGAGGGCTCTCTATAACACCCCCGCCTAAGTCGGGATGCTGGGTGAGACCATTGAGGCTCTAATTTCCCTTATGTTCCCCTGGTCGATGGTCCGGGCCCTAAAGATTGGGCCCCTCACATTATCAATGGAGTAGCGTGAGTGGTATGTGATCCTTGCATAGAACTGATCTATAGTCATGATGACCTACTGTATATAAAGTATATCCTATATACGCAATGCGTGAAGATTCGCGGGGACAAACTCTTCCCAAAACAGGCTCTCGAAGTCTACCTAGAGAAGTGTCATCTCGTCATGGACCTGGAGAATCATGCTCCACCATCTGGCTGCTGCTACTTTTAAAAGGCTGGCCGCAATAATCACCATGAGATTAGTTGGTCTCCCTACCAATATAAAAACTCTCACCACAACCTCTAACCATTCCTCAGTCGCCTGCAGGTCAGTCTCTCCCCTGAACCTGGGTGGCCTCTAGCACTGGAACTCATGCAATGCGATCAAGCGGCGTGCACCATCTGCTGTTGGGGGTGGTGGAAATGGTGTCCCAATGGGTAATGGTACTGCTAGTGCCTCCGCTAGTGCCTATATTGGAAGAGGTCCATACATAGACGCCTCATCGCTCGGTGGGATATTAGGGCGTACAACTCTCAGAACTCTAGTGGGCTGTCTGCATGAAGGCATCCTAAATTGAAATAGGTGCACAAAGGTTAAAAGGTTATACCTGGTGAGATGACCTGGTTGAGCTGACTTAAAGAGAAATTTTGGAAACCCTCACAAAATTAGTGTTTTTGTGCACTAAGTCAGAAATCTAAATTCGTGGTCCTGGTGTATGGATACATCGGCCTCCGCACCTACACTAGACTCGCTAAACTGAAAACCAAACTCACTACACATAACACTATTGCTCCACTGAAAAGATCAGAGTCATAAGTTCTGCATTAGAACAGACTCCTATGATACCAATTTTTCATGACTCGTCCCCCTGGGCCTGTTTCGTGACTTCCCCAAGCCCGCCTTCCATAGGCCAGGGGATGGTTACTATCACCAAAGACGTAATTCCCAAAAACTAGGAATACATTGCCTTTATAACCTGTATACACACACAACAGAGTACAGATCTGGATACAGAACACTAAGTAAAATTGTATACCAAAAGACTTTTGAATGTATTAGTGGCTAGAAAAACAAGCCTAACTGTAAAGTTCAAGAAACTGAAAGTACAACTAAAGAAAAGGGAAACTGTTGATGGGTCATCCTCTGAGGTTCCTACCTGAAGGGTATGTATAGATCGCCTCCTCAACACTCCAGGTCCATCTGTCTTCTTTGTGTACTGACTCATCGTATGGTCCACCTCAAGGTACCATCCAGTCCTGGTACTCTCAGCCTTAGTCAGCGCTGTCCGTCATCTGCATCCAACACAACACGGTGCAGGCATAGCCTGAGTAGGGGTGACTATAAAAACACTCAGTATGGACCTCGATACCCTCAAGGTCTCACAAAATACAACATGGATAAACTAAAAATCATGAAATCAATAGATAACCTAAATTAGGTATATTTTCATATATATACTCTAACACCCCAGGATTTCATAGTGTGTCATTTCTTAAAAATAATTCAATAACTTGCACTACACGCAACACCGAGTTCAATCACACCATGAGGTACAAAAAAAAATCCATTAAAAGAGGTCATGAATAGTATTAACAACATTTTGAACTTTATATAATCCTTATAATTTTAGAATCCCTATTATGAGTTTCTTAGTCATAATGCAAGAACAGATTCATTTTCAGTATTGCACTTTTATCAACTTTAATAGTGAAACCTTTTTAAATAAAATATTTTAAACTATCTGAATAAATTGGTACATCAAAACAAATTTTAAATGTAACATCCCAAGCTTCCACGGTACGCTTTCCTTTGAATAAAATAGTAGCGTGTGTTGTACGCAACCTTGAGTTTTAACACACGCCACAACCAATCAAACTAGTCATTATGAATAGTAATACCTAAATTTTGAAATTATATATATTTTATATTTTAAAATGGACTTCATTTTTGGATTCGGAATATCGAATTTAGCCTAAGGTGAAATTTTGGTACTTTTCGGATAACTTTCATATTTTGATGAATAGTGAAAATTACTAAATTTTAATTAAAAACAACTTTTTTAATCAAAATAATTAATAGTGATAAATTATGAATTTTATTAGTTTTAAAGTATATTTAGAATATATTTTTACCATTTAATATAATGTTGGTCATTGGACATAATTTTACAATTAAACCGAACATAAACAAGTGTCAATCTTTTGATAGTTATTATCTCTTAAAAACACGCTTTTTGTTTTGACAGCGGGAATTAATTTTAAATTAATTTCTGCCACTTCTGTGTTTTGAATTTAGAAAAATGGATTCCATATTTGGAATCAGGATGTCCAAATTGTGTAAATAGGTAACTTTTATTTTTAGACATTTTGAATAATTACTGTGGTAAATATTTTATTTACCATGGTTAAGGGTAAATCCGGTAAATAAGGGTTAAAAAATAATATTATAATAATACAAAATTACCCTAAAACGTGTCTTAACCTTATTGGTGGACACATACCCGACCATGAGCATCCTTGGGTCAATTTGGGGACCCCTTGGAGCCACTTTTATGTGGTAGGGACACTTTATATTAACAAAGTTAAAATAAAAATAAAAATGACATAAGCTTACATCTTTTAGAAGAACAATTTTTACATAGGGTTATACATGTTGGATTTTCGATTATAAATATTCATTAGAAATCTAAAAAGATTTCCTACATAATGCTATTTTATTTATAATTTTTAGACATCAAAGAAGTTAAATTATTAACGACACAATAGTGATGCAATGTTTACCTCATTAATAAATAATTTAAATAAATAACATTATAATGATTAAAATATTATCTAAAACCTGTCCAATTCTTATTGGTTGATGTTATTTAGAATATGAGTCATCATATCTTCGACCTCAATGATTTTTGGACCATTATAAACCGAATATAATTATATTATAAAGTAATACTTTCACTCTTTCCTAAAGAGCCCCTCCTCTCCCTTATAAAAGGAGACCACTTCTACTCATTCCTCACACCTCTCAAGCCACTTGGCTCGTCCAAACTCTGCCCAACTAAGCTCCCCACATCCCTCTCCTCCTCCGTGAAGCTTCCCCTTAGGCAGAAAGCATTTCAAGAAGTCCTTTGGTTCCAACCAAAGTGAGTTACCTAAATTAAAGGTAACGATTTCTCTTAAATTATTTTCATTTATTTTGCTTCTCCAACCCCCAAACTCTTTTTATTTCCTTTCTTTTGTAACAACACCAGTATCCTCAATATACTAGGATTTTGTTATAAGATGTATATAAACTACACATACACACAACTCCATCTAATGGATGATGAAGATAATGTTTCTGTGGATGGCAAACTAACGCCTCACGAAACGATGATTGTTCAAATACATCTTACCGCCTCTCATGGTGGACATTATGATGGAACTGTAATTAAATATGATATTAATGATATATATTTTATATATAAGCTTCTGTAATTCCATTTTATTTCATACCATTATTCGTTTCATGTTGTATATACATACGATAATTTCATTTGAGGAAGTGCGGACTACCGCCCCCTTAAAATGATATGACTCGTTCATACCACACATGGAACGTATAAAGGATGGTGTTAATGAACTTAAGTAACATATATAAAATATTATATTATACTGTAATAGTAATATACCTAAGTATCATTTGGATTCAATTCTTTTAAAATAAAAATTAAATGGAAGTTGCGTTCGTGCGTACGTACGGACTACCGTCTCCACGAACGCGATGAGATTCATCCTCCATCGTATCCATTCAAGTATAATTATCATTTGATGATTTAAAAATGATGTTTAAGGACTTGATACCATTCTGGATTTGAATAATATACAACATATCCTTTACAAACATGTCTTACGTAACAAAACATACAAAAGAAAACAAGTAAGTTAACACCCGAAACAACGATAATACTAAGATATTATTATCAAATCAATATTAAAAGATCATATATGATATCATATTAATATATATGATTCTTGTATAATTTAATAACAATTATTTCACCATTATACAGGAGGTTAACCTACCCCAACCAAGGAAAAGTACAAGGTAAGGGATTTTCTTATCTCACTTTCAATTCCGTGAGATTTCCATTGTTCGCCACTAAATTATTGAAAGTGGTGTATTGTGTACTGCCATTTGATATATATTATCATGATTCTATTTATATTCATGTTATTCTGTAAATAATTTGGTGGTTATTAACTTTTGTCCATACGACTCAGTTGATTAACGTGGTAAGGGGTTTTCATCTCACTCCTTATTCTCATGAGATTCATGCCATATTGCCACCATTACCTTTTGTGTGGTGTATGTACTGCCCATAATTATATTCTTTGTGTAATACACTCTAATTTATGTGTACTTACATATTCATTGTATGATACCTCTTTCATGGGTTGTATGTTTCATAAGTTACCAAACTAGTAAGGGTTATTTCACAATCTCTTCATTATCTGAGGTTGTTTATACGTAATAATCTACTGGGATCTCGTTATCATCCACATCCATGTTTCTTCAAAATGTATTTCAAAACATTTTTAATATTTAAAAGAATATTGGTTAAAGTCATTTATACCCTTGTTTGACTTTTTATAAGAGGTTTGTAAGGGAATCTTTCCGTCGTTTTCCAAACAAGGTGCTTTTTAACCTTTTCGACAGAATTAAGATAAGAATGTTTTTTTACTTATACGGTGGGTGCGGTTATTTTCCGCCGTTATAAAATCAT
This sequence comes from Viscum album, assembly GCA_963277665.1. NCBI lineage: Eukaryota > Viridiplantae > Streptophyta > Magnoliopsida > Santalales > Viscaceae > Viscum > Viscum album. The sequence continues at coordinate 68,003,571 of OY728156.1, read as the reverse complement.
CAAAGCTTCCCTTAAAATCTTATAAGATTATTTTCAAAGAAAATGTTTGATTTTATATGGATCTTAAATGATTTCAAAATAAAAGGAGATATTTCTTTAAAAAGAATTTTGATTTCATCTATGTCAACATCCTTTGATGGGTTTTAAGATTATTTGAAGTTGATTTATTATGATACAAAACTTCTATATTGTTTTGAAGGTTTTGTGATATGTTTGACTGTGGATGTGCTATTTTTATACCATTTATAGTTTATGGTGAAAGTATTGACATTTCGTATGCTAGTTCCAATAAGAATGTTTATGTTATATTTCAATCTTTACTTCATATGAATGTGTTGGACAAGTATGTTCCAGGTTGGGGACTGGTTACAGTAAGCCCTCTAGGTTGGGGACCGGTAAAAGTAAGCCCTCCAGGTTGGGGACTGGTAAAAGTAAGCCCTCCAGGTTAGGGACTGGTAAAAGTAAGCCCTCCGGGTTGGTGTCCGGTTATTAGAGGCACTCCGGGTTGGTGTCCGGTTATTAGAGGCACTCCGGGTTGGTGTCCGGTTATTAGAGGCACTCTGGGTTGGGTTCCGGTTACAGTTAGCCCCAAGGTCTTGGGACGAGGCCTTGAAAGGTAATTAAAGTTTAGCATTATGCATTCCAACATTATGAAAGTGGTTATTGATTTTTCATGTGATTATTCGATTAGTAGAATATCCATGTGAACAAGTAAATGACATTATTTCATTTTACTTTTTCCATACTATGTTGAAGTTCAAGTTTAAAAGGCTTTTGTTTTAGTAATTCATTGCCTTAAATGTTTATGCTTATTTTTGAATGTTCCGATATATTGTTAACCTTACTGGGCATTTGAGCTCACCCCTTTTCTATGTTTTATTTTTCCCAGGATGTGAAGATGTAAGTTATGAATGACCTGCAGGGATATTATGAGGGGATTATAGTGTGGACTGTGGAAACATTATGTTGTTGTAGTAGTTTTTCATTTTATGATATAATGTAAAACTTATGAATATATCTAGTGTTTCCAAGGCTACTAAACCAATCGGTCTTTCGAGATTTGATCTTTTTTGTGATCATGCCAATGTTATGTAATAATGCAACGACTCGGGGTAACTGGGGTCGGGGCGTTACAGTTGGTATCAGAGGAAGTTTAGTACAAACCTTGGAAACTAGATTTAGATAAACTCTGATTAGAGCACGTAGACCTAAGATGAACTTTCAGGATTAGTATAGAAGAACTTCCTAGAATTTTGGTATCGTAGAGATTTTGTGAGTTTTCCGAGCAATACATCCCTGTCTGGATACGAGCAGGTAGAGGCGGCTCTGGCACAAATGTACCTAGGGGTAAAACCCGAAAACACCGCTTTGAGCTAGACTCGAATGGGAACTGGTGCACGACAACGGGCCTTACTGCACTCTTGGTTACGACACTCCTGGGGGATATGCTTAGGATAACTCTCATTTTCTTACAAATCATTATGAAGGGTTTATGAGTATATAATTCCTCAAAGAAAACATTTTTATGATTATGGATTATATCCATAAATAGTTCAATTTATGTTAAGTGTTTTATAAGTATGGGATTATGTATTTTGATTCATAAACTGATCTAGTTTATTCCATTGTTTAGAAATGGCGCCCAGTAGAAGGAATGAGAACTCCAGAAATGCACATGATCCAAAGAGAAGGAAGGATCATATCTTTCATGGTCTTAAGCTATAATTGATAAGATAAATAGTCTCCCATGTATTATCATCATATGAAGAAATAATATCATGTGTTGATAAGATAAGTAATGAGTTTACTGAGTCCTATGGCTTTGAAGGGAAGCAAGAGAAGAAAATGATGGAAGAGAGAAAAATGGATAAAGGGAAGAGGGAAAATAAGAATTTTCCCATATGTGGTAACTGTGGGAAGAAACACCCTGAAACTTGCATGAAAGGAATGGGAGTTTGTTATAAGTGTGGAGGAAAAGGGCACAAAGTACGTGACTCCAAGGGTGAGAAAATGGTTTCAAATGTACAATGCTTCATTTACAAGGAGTTTGGACACTATGCGAACCTATGCCCCAGTCATCAGACTATGCCGCAAATGATGCTATTGGATAATAATCAAGTAATGATACTACCACAGATGAAGAGGAATGATTAGAGTTCTTATGTTGATTATGTCAATTGAGTGTTGTATCAACAATGTACTTGTTATAATAATTATGGAGTATATAAGGATTGTACTGCAGTACTATTTCATTAAGGACTTGAGATTGTGTGGAACAAAGAAAAGTGACTCAATAGCAGGATAAATTTTTGGAAAATATATGGTTGAGAGAAAGATAAACCATAATATGGTTCTGATACCGAGTTAGTGATTTTAGAATAATACATGATTGATTTGGATAAATTATGTTGGATATTCATGACTACCTTGAAACTGATTAATGATTTGTATATTCCATCATTTTTTTGGGGTTTAAAACATTTTTGGATTGATGAAGTATATCCATCATTCTATATGGAATAGGGGAGCATGAATGTAATCAATAAGGAATATGGTAATTCAAGATGTTTCAGTTTATTAAAAGAATACAAGATGAAGATATTCATATGCTATTACGGGGTAAAAAGGATCTATATTATGTTTACCTTCCTTATAAATGTTGGACTGTGAGTTTGGACAGAAGTATTTTGGATAGTTCTAGTTTGGATTATTTTGGATTACCATAAAAGGACAACCCAGAGGTCGGGCGGCAACCCGTCGCGTCCGGCAAGGCTGCGAGACTTGAACCCGCAACCGAAGGGCGACAAGGGTGTATCACCTACCACTGGCCCACGAGATGTCCTGGATTAAATAATGTTGTTTTTTTAAAGATCTGGTAGATGAATTATAAATTCATTTATTTTGGAACCCTGTACGAATAGTATAAATAAAAAAATTACATTCTATTATCTTTTAGAGTGAAAGATGAGTTTGTGGTAGAAATTTATTAATGGATAAAACTCTAATTATAAAGTAAGTATATCTCCTTATGATCTTAGCCAATCTCATAAATATATTCCTCAACATTAATAAAAGGAACTTAGAACAAAAATGTTTTCCTAGATGGTACCTTAAATCATCACTAATTCATGGCTTTGGGATTGTTGGCCTTTTCATAGCCATGTTCTCTACCACTCTCCATCAAATAATTGATGGTTAGATTTCTCTTCCATATCCATATTTTCCTACATGGAACCCTAGTATGTGTTATTTTCGGTAATCTTCATACTTTCCACTCTTTATTTTAAATAGAGGCCTCGTTAATTCATTCTTCGATGTGGGATTTCAACTATGATATTTTGAAACGTCAAAAATGTGTTATCCTAATACCCTATGTTTTGTTGAACCGATGGTATTTCAAATCATCATAGATTGATTAATTTAAGGACCTCAATTATACACTTGTTTGTGATTGATGATCTCAATCACTACCTATAAATATTTACGTTTTTCCTCCAATTATATGTCTCTAATTGCCACCAATGTTCTCCTAATCGAGATCATAATTTGGTGGTGACTCTTTCATTTCTCTTTTCCTCATATTAAGACTAAATTTTAGTAACCTAATTTCCGATGTGGGTTTTCCGACAAAGATATTTTCTATTTTCAACCTTTTATTTTCGAAGAACAATTTCAAATTGCGAGGACGCAATTTATTGAAGGAGGGGAGAATGTAACACCCCAGGATTTCATAGTGTGTTATTTCTTAAAAATAATTCAATAACTTGCACTACACGCAACACCGAGTTCAATCACACCATGACGTACAAAAAAAAATCCATTAAAAGAGGTCATGAATATTATTAACAACATTTTGAACTTTATATAATCCTTATAATTTTAGAATCCCTATTATGAGTTTCTTAGTCATAATGCAAGAACAGATTCATTTTCAGTATTGCACTTTTATCAACTTTAATAGTGAAACCTTTTTAAATAAAATATTTTAAACTATCTGAATAAATTGGGACATCAAAAAAAAAAATAAATGAAACATCCCAAGCTTCCACGGTACGCTTTCCTTTGAATAAAATAGTAGCGTGTGTTGTACGCAACCTTGAGTTTTAACACACGCCACAACCAATCAAACTAGTCGTTATGAATAGTAATACCTAAATTTTGAAATTATATATATTTTATATTTTAAAATGGACTTCATTTTTGGATTCGGAATATCGAATTTAGCCTAAGGTGAAATTTTGGTACTTTTCGGATAACTTTCATATTTTGATGAATAGTGAAAATTACTAAATTTTAATTAAAAACAACTTTTTTAATCAAAATAATTAATAGTGATAAATTATGAATTTTAGTATTTTTAAAGTATATTTAGAATATATTTTTACCATTTAATATAATTTTGGTCATTGGACATAATTTTACAATTAAACCGAACATAAACAAGTGTCAATCTTTTGATAGTTATTATCTCTTAAAAACACGCTTTTTGTTTTAACAGCGGGAATTAATTTTAAATTAATTTCTGACACTTCTGTGTTTTGAATTTAGAAAAATGGATTCCATATTTGGAATCAGGATGTCCAAATTTTGTAAATAGGTAACTTTTATTTTTAGACATTTTGAATAATTACTGTGGTAAATATTTTATTTACCATGGTTAAGGGTAAATCCGGTAAATAAGGGTTAAAAAAATAATATTATAATAATACATAATTACCCTAAAACGTGTCCTAACATTATTGGTGGACACATACCCGACCATGAGCATCCTTGGGTCAATTTGGGGACCCCTTGGAGCCACTTGTATGTGGTAGGGACACTTTATATTAATAAAGTTAAAATAAAAATAAAAATGGCATAAGCTTACATCTTTTAGAAGAACAATTTTTACATAGGGTTATACATGTTGGATTTTCGATTATAAATATTCATTAGGAAGCTAAAAAGATTTCCTACATAATTATATTTTATTTATAATTTTTAGACATCAAAGAAGTTAAATTATTAATGACACAATAGTGATGCAATGTTTACCTCATTAATAAATCATTTAAATAAATAAGATTATAATGATTAAAATATTATCTAAAACCTGTCCAATTCTTATTGGTTGATGTTATTTAGAATATGAGTCATCTTATCTTCGAACTCAATGATTTTTGGACCATTATAAACCGAATATAATTATATTATAAAGTAATACTTTCACTCTTTCCTAAAGAGCCCCTCCTCTCCCTTATAAAAGGAGACCACTTATACTCATTCCTCACACCTCTCAAGCCACTTGGCTCGTCCAAACTCTGCCCAAATAAGCTCCCCACATCCCTCTCCTCCTCCTTGAAGCTTACCCTTAGGCAGAATGCATTTCAAGATGTCCTTTGGTTCCAACCAAAGTGAGTTACCTAAATTAAAGGTAACGATTTCTCTTAAATTATTTTCATTTATTTTGCTTCTCCAACCCCCAAACTCTTTTTATTTCCTTTCTTTTGTAACAACACCAGTATCCTCAATATACTAGGATTTTGTTATAAGAAGTATTCAAACTACACATACACACAACTCCATCTAATGGATGATGAACATAATGTTTCTGTGGATGGCAAACTAACGCCTCACGAAACGATGATTGTTCAAATACATCTTACCGCCTCTCATGGTGGCCATTATGATGGAACTGTAATTAAATATGATATTAATGATATATATTTTATATATAAGCTTCTGTAATTCCATTTTATTTCATACCATTATTCGTTTCATGTTGTATATACATACGATAATTTCATTTGAGGAAGTGCGGACTACCGCCCCCTTAAAATGATATGACTCGTTCATACCACACATGGAACGTATAAAGGATGGTGTTAATGAACTTAAGTAACATATATAAAATATTATATTATACTGTAATAGTAATATACCTAAGTATCATTTGGATTCAATTCTTTTAAAATAAAAATTAAATGGAAGTTGCGTTCGGGCGTACGTACGGACTACCGTCTCCACGAACGCGACGAGATTCATCCTCCATCGTATCCATTCAAGTATAATTATCATTTGATGATTTAAAAATGATGTTTAAGGACTTGATACAATTCTGGATTTTAATAATATACAACCTATCCTTTACAAACATGTCTTACGTAACAAAACATACAAAAGAAAACAAGTAAGTTAACACCCGAAACAACGATAATACTAAGATATTATTATCAAATCAATATTAAAAGATCATATATGATATCATATTAATATATATGATTCCTGTATAATTTAATAACAATTATTTCACCATTATACAGGAGGTTAAACTACCCCAACCAAGGAAAAGTACAAGGTAAGGGATTTTCTTATCTCATTTTCAATTCCGTGAGATTTCCATTGTTCGCCACTAAATTATTGAAAGTGGTGTATTGTGTACTGCCATTTGATATATATTATCATGATTCTATTTATATTCATGTTATTCTGAAAATCATTTGGTGGTTATTAACTTTTGTCCATACGACTCAGTTGATTAACGTGGTAAGGGGTTTTCATCTCACTCCTTATTCTCATGAGATTCATGCCATATTGCCACCATTACCTTTTGTGTGGTGTATGTACTGCCCATAATTATATTCTTTGTGTAATACACTCTAATTTATGTGTACTTACATATTCATTGTATGATACCTCTTTCATGGGTTGTATGTTTCATAAGTTACCAAACTGGTAAGGGTTATTTCACAATCTCTTCATTATCTGAGGTTGTTTATACGTAATAATCTACTGGGATCTCGTTATCATCCACATCCATGTTTCTTCAAAATGTATTTCAAAACATTTTTAATATTTAAAAGAATATGGGTTAAAGTCATTTATACCCTTGTTTGACTTTTTATAAGAGGTTTGTAAGGGAATCTTTCCGTCGTTTTCCAAACAAGGTGCTTTTTAACCTTTTCGACAGAATTAAGATAAGAATGTTTTTTTACTTATACGGCGGGTGCGGTTATTTTCCGCCGTTATAAAATCGTCAAAGCTTCCCTTAAAAGCTTATAAGATTATTTTCAAAGAAAATGTTTGATTTTATATGGATCTTAAATTATTTCAAAATAAAAGGAGATATTTCTTTAAAAAGAATTTTGATTTCATCTATGTCAACATCCTTTGATGGGTTTTAAGATTATTTGAAGTTGATTTATTATGATACAAAACTTCTATATTGTTTTGAAGGTTTTGTGATATGTTTGACTGTGGATGTGCTATTTTTATACCATTTATAGTTTATGGTGAAAGTATTGACATTTCGTATGCTAGTTCAAATAAGAATGTTTATGTTATATTTCAATCTTTACTTCATATGAATGTGTTGGACAAGTATGTTCCAGGTTGGGGACTGGTTAAAGTAAGCCCTCCAGGTTGGGGACTGGTAAAAGTAAGCCCTCCATGTTGGGGACTGGTAAAAGTAAGCCCTCCAGGTTAGGGACTGGTAAAAGTAAGCCCTCCGGGTTGGTGTCCGGTTATTAGAGGCACTCCGGGTTGGTGTCCGGTTATTAGAGGCACTCCGGGTTGGTGTCCGGTTATTAGAGGCACTCTGGGTTGGGTTCCGGTTACAGTTAGCCCCAAGGTCTTGGGACGAGGCCTTGAAAGGTAATTAAAGTATAGCATTATGCATTCCAATATTATGAAAGTGGTTATTGATTTTGCATGTGATTATTCGATTAGTAGAATATCCATGTGAACAAGTAAATGGCATTATTTCATTTTACTTTTGCCATACTATGTTGAAGTTCAAGTTTAAAAGGCTTTTGTTTTAGTAATTCATTGCCTTAAATGTTTATGCTTATTTTTGAATGTTCCGCTATATTGTTAACCTTACTGGGCATTTGATCTCACCCCTTTTATATGTTTTATTTTTCCCAGGATGTGAAGATGTAAGTTATGAATGACCTGCAGGGATATTATGAGGGGATTATAGTGTGGACTGTGGAAACATTATGTTGTTGTAGTAGTTTTTCATTTTATGATATAATGTAAAACTTATGAATATATCTAGTGTTTCCAAGGCTACTAAACCAATCGGTCTTTCGAGATTTGATCTTTCTTGTGATCATGCCAATGTTATGTAATAATGCAACGACTCTGGGTAACTGGGGTCGGGGAGTTACATATACCTATGTTATCAAGTGAACCATCTCAACCATGAGGAAAACACAAGAAAAACTAACTGATCTCAACAAGGATTTTATTCACAATATGAAAACCTCGGTTGCTGGAGAACTCCTGCTCAATAGAGTACAATGGGCCTGCCACTTCACACAGAGGCACTTCACACTAAACTTCGATAGCTGAGGTACTCCTCCTGTCGAGTACCATGGGTCTACTGCATCACAAAAAGCTGCTCCTTATCGTGGGTCTGCCACCACAACCAGGCGGTCCCCCTCTTTGTCTGCAGAGGTACTTCTCCTGTCGAGTACTGTGGGTCTGCTATGTCACTAGGAGATCTCCTCCTCCATGGGTCTTCCACCACAACCATTCACTCCCCACTAGGCCAGTAGAATCACTCAGAGTCAAACAGTCAGCAGTCGTCAGGTCTCATCCTTCTACTAGGTCTCCGCACTATGCTTGCTCGTCTCTAGGAGGATCCGCTCTACAAGCTACTAGCCGATTATCCACTTTCGAGATGTCCCATGAAAAAGTATCCCAAAGGATCACCACATCATAGGGGTCTCAACGTAATAGATGATGAGTCATTCAGACGCCTGGTCTGTGAGGTATTGGCCTTTTACTCCAGGGGCCCCGGTTGGATTCGTGCACGATCTGACCTGATCGTATCTCAATTTTACACCAAACTATAGTGGGGTATACTCAAATGGAGCTTTATAATCCCTGATAACTAGCGCCATAGTAGGTTTTTCAAATGGTTGTCTGATGCCAATTATATGGCCAAAAGAAGGTAAAGGGCCGTAGTGGGGCTAGGTCCGGTCCGACCCGATCGGGCCCAGTCTGGGCGACCCGGTTCGACTCAACCCAGCCTCACCTATTAGGTCCGGCCTGACATGTTGGGTGTGCTAGCCTGTTCGGTTCTTCTTGGTTCACTGGGCCAATAAAAGATGGACGCGAGGGGTCACGGAGGGCTGTGAGGTCACGGACCGGTTGCTAGGGCGCGAACCGGTTGTGGGTCGGCAGAAGGGAAGTTTGGCCTTGAGGGTGCCGTGTGGGGAACGGCTCCGGGCGGCTTGGACCGGAGGCCGGGGAAAGTTCGGATGGGGTTCCACAAAGTCATGGGATGGTTCGGAAGGGGCTCCGTGAGGGAGCAGGCCAGTTTGACCGGGGCGCCGTGAGGGGCGGGCGGGCTGGCGCGGCTAGGGCGGCTCAGGAGGTCGGCCGACCAGTTCGTCCAGTGGCGGTGCAGTGCATGCAGATGTCGGAGATGAAGGGTGCACGGGGCGCATGGGGCATGTGGAGGCGTGGGGCGCACAGAGCCGTGTCGTGCGCGAAAACACGAGGCTTTGGGGCGCCCAGGGCGCACTACAGGATGTGGTCCCGCGGAGCAGTGTCGTGCGCCGTTGCCTTTGTTGCGGCCGTCAATGGTGCCAGCCGCCGTTCTTATGCTCCTCCACGTAGGATGTCATCCTTATACATCCCAAAGAACACCAAAGGAGATTAGTGGAGGAATCGGGTCATGTTAGTTTGGCCCGCCCCCTCCGCCTTTAGAGTGGTAGTAAGAGGCTCTACTTTAATCAGGAACCAAGAATGAGGATAATAATAAAAAATGTTCAAGAATTTGATAATAACCCCCTACAACTTCCCGCAACAATTCATTACCAACATGCTTGGAAAACATCTACGGATCAACATGATAATAAGTTGATCCACATTCTTTGTTTTTAGAAGTAAAGAATCAAGGGACTAAAATCGTACTTAATTAAAAACCCTACATTGTTTGTTGTTCATTGATGATGTCACGGGGAAGAAGATGGAATGTTGGGAAAAGAGGTTTGTCGGTGTCCTCAGCGTTCTCCTCAATCATCGGTTTGTACACTGGCACGTCATAGTTGAAGACGTACTATGTCAAAGTAAGTCCCGAGGAAGAAGGTCGAAGTCGGGGTCGACGTTCTTCGTCGGTGGAGTGTTCTTCATAGGGGAAGCGTTCTTCTTTAAAGAAGCTTTCTCCCAATATCTCCTACCAATTCTCTAAATCCAATCCCTTCCCCAATTCCACCAAAATGGAAAATAAATAGCCAACATCAAAACAATTGATAGGATTTAATTTTATGTTGACACATAAAAATTATTGATAGCATTTAATTTTTATGATGACACATAAAATTAATTGATAGCATTTAATTTTATATTTACGTATAAAATTAATTGATAGAATTTAATTTAATGTTGACACCTGAAATTAAATTCAAGTCATTTAATTTTACGTTGTCACATAAAATTAAATTGATAACATTTAACTATACTTTGACATGGAAAATTAATTACTGGAGTTGGGTGGTTCCTCCCCCCACCATTAAGAGGGATAAACCTCATGTGGTCCCTACCACCATAACTCATGGGGGGTTATGGTGTGGTGGCCCCCCACATATAACTTCCACATGTGTGGTTATAATAGATAAAATAAAATAAAACATGTGTTTATTTTATTTTATTATTTATACGTAAAACCCAAAAAACAACTTTCTACCTCGACTAACTGCCATCGAGGTGAGATTATTTTTAAGTGAATACTAGTGTTGTGAGTTCAACGGTGCCCTCATATTTCCATTCCAAGAACCACTTTAGAAGTTAGGAAAAAATCACTTGTATGCTAACTGAACATACCCAAACAAAACTTCAGAAAACGATTTCAGGTACTCCGGGCCACAAAATTACATGCCGTCAATTTTTGCAGACTCGTAAAATTCCCACATATATATATTTTTAAAAATTACATGGAAATTCCCGGTCATTATAGTCATTTCTTGATGTGTCTTCTGTGTTTCTCATTCATGGGTTTTAGAGGGGGAAGTGTGTTGGGTGGAACCCTCAATAGGTGATTTAAGTGTACTAGTGGGATGGTTCTAGAGATAGCGGTAGACTAGTTCCCTCCTCAATGGCCCTTAAACTAGAATGGAGATATAGTTGTCTCCATGGTCCTCCTCTATTCGATAATGAAGGTGGATACTGTCACGCTCTATGAATAAGATCCCAATGTGGATAGATATGGAAATTATGGAAACTTCCTTTACTATATATATCCTTAGATAAGGTAGACTCATCAATTGTAGTGTTTACAGAACATCTTGGGAATCCTCAAGGGTGGGTATCATAATATATATATGGTATTGTTGGTCCATTTCGTTGACCATGTTATGGTTAATATTTCATTAGGGTGAGGTCATTTAGAGTCCTGTGGGAGTTAATGTTTTAGCTAATTTACCTGAACAGTCACTGGATGAATTTCCCTCATGCCCAATGGTCAAGGATGCTCCTGCAGGGCCAACATTGAAAGAAGCCCCCCTTGAACCCTCTCCATTCTAGTTGGATCCACTATCATTGATCTATGAGATCCCACTCCTTGAGCTTATTCCTTCCCCTCTGGATGGTTCTCTATCGCTATATTTCCTTGTGGATTCCCTTCTGGTGATAGTAGACTATCATCGTTGGAATTTGGTGGCTATGTTTGTGCCATATAAGCTACATCTTTCCTTATTCTAGTATATCATCCTCTCTTTGGGGATGTCAGATCCTACATGTTTTTTAGTTCTCTATAAGAATGAGTTTTGTATTGTGCTTGGATTCTGAGAGGATTTTGTGAAGGTGTGGTCTTATAGCTCTTAGTCGATTGGACAATGTGATTTCAATATCTTTCAATGGTCATTGGATGTGAACTTCATGCATGAATCTCCGAATGCAATGGTTTGGATTAATTTTTCTGGGTTCCCTCTAGCATTTCCTAGCCATGGATTTCTTCTGGGTATCATAAATTATATTGGTTCATTCCATTGTGTCGATGTATGCACTCTCTAGTAGAAAGATTTTGGCATTGCCTAAAATTATGTGGAATTGGATCTTTCTCCCCCTCTACCAAATCGAATTATACTCAAAGAAGGTGAATATTTCTCTTGGTTGATGTCCTTGTTATTCCGTTCCCTAGAGCGTTTCTATACAAGATACTGGATCCAAGGGATATCCCTCTTAGTTTCTCGTAAAAAAATGGTTCTGGGTTATTGCTCTCCCTCTAGTGAATTTCTTTAAAAATGAGGTTCACTTGGCTGATATGGTTAACCCATCACTGAAATCAAGTTCTTCTATGGTTTCCCAACTACCTCCACCCTTCCTACCTCCCCTGATCCTTCTGAACTAAATGTGACCTATATAGATGAGGGACATTTTTCTCATGGTTCTTCCTCTCTGAGGTTGAAGAACCCCAGCATGGATCATGTAATTTTTATTCCATTCTCACCTCCATCTCCAAGACTAAACCTCAACTTCATCCCTTTCCACCATCCTCACCACATCCAATTCCATAGTCCACTACCCAACATCATGATAAATACCTTGTGCACCATGATATCCTCCCCTTCATCTTCTTTCCTTTTCCCCTTCCCCGACCATCCATACTTCCAATAGTTTCATCACCCTCTCTCAGATGGACTCAAACATGGTTGTTCACACTTCACCCCCTTTAGGATAATTTTGTACCCATGGTCATGATAAATGGGAGAAGAAGCAGAGTTAATATTTTAATAACACTTGGTTCTATTCATCGTCAGAGGGAAATCAAAGAAATTATAGTTTTAACGTTAACATCTTAAGTTTGGAATACCTCAATTTTGGGTTCTCTAGAAAAGTCAAACTTCACTTCTTCAAAGATACATCGTGCTAATGGATTGTTGGATTTTCTTCTGGAGAAAAAGAAGTAATCTACTAAAATTCATGACTTCACCTACATTGCAGGACTTTAAAACTGCACGCATAGGGAACCCACTTACCCGCATTTTTGGGTTTTTGGGGAACACTACATTTTTGTTGAAATGGTTTCTATTTATGATCAACATAATACTTTGAAGGATTAGTCTAGTATTCTATGATTCTTTTTCTACTTTGTGTATGCAAAGTTTAGTGTAAGGGAAAGGGAATGATTTTTTCATGAACTGGATAACTATAATTTAAGTGTTTTTTATTGGTTAATGGGAGGGGATTTCAATGTAATAATGATGGAATCAGATGAAAAAGGTGGAGGGATAACCCCATAAAGGGATAGATAGGATTTTTATGGGTATTTTTTGGAATAGTTTGTTTAAAAAGTGTTACTCTGGGGATAATTTCAACTAGTGTAATAATCAGTGAGGGGGATGTCATACCTTGTTTTTGTTAAATAATTTAATAGCTAAAAACCATTAAATTAACTCCTTTTCTAATGATAGGGAGTATCACCTTATCCAAACTCTATCAGACCATTCTACTTTTCTTATTTTTTGGGGGAAATGGAGGCTCAAAATTACTTTTTTTTCAAACATAGGGTAGTGTGTTATTTGGCCCAGGTTATCATGAGGAATTTCATGCTTCTTGATGTAGTGATTTGAATTCGGGATCCTTGGAAGGATTCCACAAGAATATTTTATTGCTGATGGTGGATTTCCAGGCTTTAGATTCCTCAAGGCCCTCCCAGTTTCTGGACCATGACATCTTGAAGGCCAACATTGAGTCTGATGAGAAGGCTCTTTAATCTCTTTGGGATGATTATATCCTCAATATATAGGTTTACATGAAAAATCATTTAACTGAATTTATTCATGGAGAGTAACATAAAACAAGGTAGAAATCCGTAGTGACATGGCTCAAGGAGGGGGAAACACTTCTTTTTTCAAGGCATTCATTCTGGAGAGGAAATAATCTATTTTCCCAAACATTATTCTTTATGCTAGATAGTACAGAAATGATCCACAAGAGGTTTGTTGTTTGGATACATCCTTTTTCACTACCTTACATGAAAATGAAAACCTGAGCATGCAAGAGGGTTACCCCACCGGCCACTCAGATATTTTTGATAGTATTACTCATTTTTTTACACCGAGGTTAATGAAATATTCAGGAGTTTACCAGATTTGAGGGGGATATGAGATAGAGTTTCATCTCTTATGGTTATTATTGCACCGGTTCTGAATGGATTCACTGGTTCCTTTTACACAAAATGTTGGTATGTTAATAAAAAGGAACTTGTGGCTATCATTCATGATTTTGTTTTCAAGGTGGGAGTTTTCCAAGAGTGTATAGTTCCACCACCATGGTCCGTGTCCTGAAGGTCTCTAATAAGTACACTCTAAAACTACTTAGAACAATTAATATGTGAAAATTACCCTACCAAGATATGGAAACAATCATCAATATTAGGCTCATTGGTAATAATTAGAAATGGATCTCTATGGAACATCAAGGCTTCTATCAAGGTAGATCCACCCAAGCAGCCATTTCCATTTCACATGAAATGGTAAGAGATATTAACATAAAAAACATAGTGTCTAAAATTTATATTATGATCGATATGAAAAAAGCACGTGATCCGGTGGAGTGGTCCTCCATCATCAAACTGATGCACAATATGGGTTTCTCTGAGTGGGATATTGATCTTTTCTTCAACTTCAGTAGCTCACTATGGTATTCTATTTATTTTATGGGGTTAATTTACTACTTCTTTAGGTCATCTTGGGAGATTCTTATAGGGGATTTGTATTCTCCAAGTGTCATTATTTTTTTTCAAGAGTCTCTAAGGATATACCTTAACAAAAAGTTTTGAGAGGGGTGTTTGGGTCTATTTCGGTGTTGGCCTAATCTCAATAGTCCATACCACCTTTTAGTTGTGGATGAATTTCTCATATTGATGAATGGTAATTCCAAGTCTCTTTAGAATCTTGTTTTCGTTGTTATCTTATATAGAACATGGAGTGGGAAGTCCATCAATAGGGATAATAGGTGTGTCTACCTCCCAATTTTATTCCCTGAGGGAAGGGGATGGAATATAGTTGAGAAGATAGGGGTTCAAAAAAGGACCTTCTACAATGGATTATTTGGGGACCCGGATTTCCATAATATGAAGTCATATTTATCACTGTTATGGTTTTTTCAATAAAATTTCCAACCGAATCATGAATTGGAAAAAAATCCTCACCTTTTTCAGATGCATTATATTAGTAAATAGCAGGCTCTCCTCCATACCCATGAATGTACTTTCTACCCTCATTTTTTCGAAAGTGGTCTTACGGAATATTGAGAAAATGTTAACCACTTTAATCTAGTATTCACATGCATAGGGGTGGTATTACTGGGTTTTATGGAATCAGTTGGCTTAGGACCCCACCCATGGGAGAATTGGATTGACAAGAATCTCTCCAAATACGAACTATATAACACTATGGCTATCCGGGGATTTCATGGAGGGGTATTCATAGTGGGAAAAGTTTATTTCTAGAATTTATGAGTTTGGGATAGATGGTACGGGTGGAGGGGTTTCTATTCTATGAACATTATTCAATGTAACATGCCTGTCTTAAAACAATACTCAATATTGATTATGGATTTCGATCTATTAACATATGGAATACGAATTGGGTGTGATGGGTGATGGGTTTCCTAGGGTTCCCGATGCCTGATATATCAATTTAATTGGAATTTATTCACACAAAAATTATTCATTCCACACTAAACCTGTTACCAATAAGAGGTTAGATAAAATATAATTCTTCACTCATACCCTGATAAATTAGTGGTAACAACATCATCGTTCAGGCATTTTTAGACAAAGGTGTACAAGCTCATTATTCTAGGGGTATGCAGTATGACACATGTGAATGGAATCTGTGGTGCCCTCAAATTCCTTACAAACTCAATTTTATTATTTTGTGTATCCACAACAAGGCTCTACTAATGGATTAATAGGTGTGTAGAAGGGGTATTTAAATTGTCTATGGGTACAAATTCTACGGTATTCCAAAGGAGGAATCCTTCGATCACATTTTCATAGATGGAGAGTAGTAGTATGCTATGTGGTGTGTCCTGGGTACTCTTTTCAGATAGGATGGTCAGGTCATCTCAAGGAACAACTTTCTTCATTCATGGTTCCTTGGGATAGAAGTTAATAATCAATAATGAAAATTGAGGGCTATTTTTTAGATGCCTATTATTGGAGAATTTGTACTACTCGTAATAATATTCACTATGATGGGTAACTAAGTTCATATATGCGTGTTTTGGTTGGGGCCCAATCTATGTTGGTCGAGCTGGTCCCCTATGTCATGTACTAGGATATATATCATGTACTGAAATGATCATGGTTAGGCGGATCTCCTTACCTGACAGGGATGTTCCTCTAGGAAGATAGGTTAGCTGGACCCCTCCAGATCATGGACATAATTTGAATATTGATAGGTCGTGTACCAATGGTTGTATCTAGGGAAGAGGTGTGTTTTGTAACTCTTATGGTTCTATAATTTTTTTTCAGCATGCTATTTGGTCAAGTTTATTCTCTTCTTCTAGATGTTTCCCCCATGCACATGGTGTTGGACCTATGTCTCTCTCCTAGTTTGTCTCTAGATGGGGTGGAAAAAGACTCCTTGATCCTTCAAAAATCTCTCAAATAGGTAGAACCTTCTCTGTGGAATATTACTTATTTGGTTCATAGATTCAAAGCACTCTTCACCAACCATATGGCTATTTCTCACACATGGCAGGAAGGGAATATGGCCACAGATTTCATGTCCTCTTAGGCCTCTTCTGACATGATTTTCACCGCATTCATTATACCAAGATCCAATACCCCTAAATGTGTTAACATGATTAGGTACAATGCTATCAGGATTCATTATTTTAGTCCACTATGACTTTTTTCAGGACTTTCCCCCTTATTAATAATATGTTGGTAATGGTGGAAGGATGGACATGTAGTCATGATGACAACAACAAACATGGTCTGTGATCAGTGCATCATTTTAGGAATGATTTGTGATCAATATGATATACATGTGTTACCAAATTTTCTATTTATTATAGATCTGTTCATTTTTATTTTTTGGACATGTCAAAAAGGGGATGAAATTTTTTCATAAGAACTCCACATTTAGAAGATCAACTATAAGATTCATGTTAGATTTTCCGTGATTGTGTGTGATATGAAAATAACTTTTCCCAATGCATGGTCAACTGATTATTATTCTATTTTATAGAATCTCGTTGGGTTCACCATTTTTTATTTCTTATACTGTGAAAACAAAATGTTCCAATCAATGTCCATATGATTGTTCTATTATTTGAGATATTAATGTCAGGTTCATCATTTTTTTGGTATATAATTTGATAAAAAAATTTCAGGATTCAAGGTCAACCAATAGTTGTGTTATTTGAGTGATATTTGTTGAGATCACCATATTTTTTTTCTTATGTGAGAACAAAATGGCCCAACACATGGTTAACCGATCATTCTATTTTTTGAGTGATTCATGTTGGGGTTAGTATTTTTGTTTCAATCTAGATGGTGCTAACATAGGTGATTTGGGTTTGGCAAAATGATTAATTATAAGGGGTTCAATTTCATTCACAACCATTAACTTCGAGTACCCATTTTCATTCACAGGGAATACTCCCAATGGTTACCACATTGAAAACTGGTTATATAACTAATTTTCAATGGTAGGTGGCCAGTTGGTGTTCCCGACCAAAGGAAACAACAGAGCACAAATTTTTTGAGGATGTGAGGTTTGTCTCATCACTCCCTTTTTGGGTTAATTGTTTTTTGATTTTTTATTCCCTTATAGATTTAATATTTATTTGTAAATCTCTTCATATTTATAATATGGGACCAATTACCCTAATAAAGTTATTGCATGTTAAACCTCATTCATAATCCAGATATGGAATTGGATTCTATCATGAATGACCGTAGGCTGAATCTCTTTTATACATGAAGGGGAATCTTTTTTTGAATCCATATATATGTATTGTAGGATCACCATTCATTACTCATAATGGGTAGTTTATTTTTTTTTCGACTCTATATAGTGAGAGACTTCAGGATTTTATGCCATGCACTGATGAATTTAATATGTCACGGATGTGATTGACCCATTATAAGGTGTCCTAGGTATCCTTGTTATAAAAGGAATCATAACCCATGTAGTTCGATAAGGCCCAAGGAGTTTAACATCTAGTATAAAGGAAAATATGTGTGGTAAAATAGGCACCATTATTTAATCAAGAGTCTCAGGGAGACACCATTTTTATTCAAATTTTGGATGAAATCAGAGTTATCATTGTTTAATTATTCACTTGGGACTATCCCCATGGTAGATTCCCTTATATATTGGTAATCATATCATTCCAATAATCAAGGAACAAAAATTATAGATTCCTGGATAGTGTAGATTCATTATTCAAATAACATGGAAAAAAGTCACTAAGACCTTGTGATACTTGCTCATTATGACTGGACTGAAGGTTATTTTTTTATTATGAGAAACAATTAATAAAATGTATTTAGTATCACTGAATATTGATGTATGACTTATATACCGGGACAACCATTACAGTGTTTAGTATAGAGTTATGGCAATAGGATGGAAACCCACATATCCTATTTATAGCAGTAATCAAAGTCATCTCAGATTAGTTGGCTTCATACTCTTCAGATGTAATATGTATAATAATAAAACAATGGGAATGATTTGGTCCTTATGGTTGAAATTTTGGAGACTTGGGGAGACATAAACTGAAGTGGATTCCCATTTAATCTAGGTGATCAAAAAATAATTCGAAATATATTGGTTATTGTAGGAATTATATTTCTCATAGTTTTATGGATTGAGGATTACACCCTGAGGTTTTCACTATATTGGTGGACATATATTATTATTATGCAGATCAGGGCTTAGACACTGAGGTTTCTTTAGTAAGAAAGACGTAATATTTTAAACTCCCGATGCCCATCTGATATAAGATCTTTGTATAAAAAATGGATGTAAAATAATCAATCTCACTACTTGTGGATGTGGGACATATATTCTAGGACATCCCTACAATATTCTTTCAATAAAGAGAACAAGCCTTAGGAAGGCCTCCTATATATCATGTTTATAGCAGGAGTAAGATTCATCATAGATCAGTTGATCAAGGCCAACACAATATGGATTCTATAGTATGAAGGTAGTTGTATTATTCTAATATTGGGGGATTACACACTAGTGTTTCCTTTTTTATATGGAATGTTTGACTTCAAGGCCATCTCAATTGCCTTCATGTCATGTTAGAGGATGTCTGAACCTATCATGTAGTGTAGCAGACAAGTACAAATACCGTCAAAAAATTCCTTTTTTCTTTTTTGGGTGATATATATTAATATAAATATCATGATATAAGGTCATCACATTATCATGTCTGACTTTTCCTGGGGACACTGTAATACTAGGCTGGCTGATTCTAAAGGCTATCACATGATCTCAATTGATGTTCCTAGAGGGTGTCCCATGATCTGGAGGACTCAAACTTGTGTCATTATGAAATCAATATAACATGATTTTATTTTGTCATTAGAGTCAATGATACATGTATGCAGGTTGATGAATGATTCTAACTATCATGAGTAAACACCACAGTGAAAGCCAATAAACTTTTTTGGCGGACATTCGGAGATCTGCTTTGCATGTATGGAGGACATCATGAGAGCCAGATAATGGGTCCTAGTGGCATCACAATACAAAATTGATATTTATAAGTGTTTCCATATGATCTGAGACACAAGTGTGAGGGAGATAAAAACTCTTGGATGGAGAGCATGGAGGGATCCGTGAGATATGGGTTGCATGTCGAAGGGGCTACGTGAGACTTTCTATGACATGTAAAGGGGACATCGCATTGTCCAAATATTTTAGCAAGGGAGCAGTGCCCAATACATATGACGTGTCCCTATTATATAATGTGAACTAGAAAGTTCACATGAATCTCATGGTGATTAGCGTATATGTTCTTCTCATAATTGTATCATCTTTTTAGTCATTGTTCAGTACATTTATTACATATGCATTAATTTTTTTCAATGAAATCTCCTTTAAGTATTGCGTTATTTATTAGATATGAGATATATATTTCATTTAACCCATTGTAAGTACATTGTGAGATCTATGAGTGATCACATGAAGTGAATATATATTCCTCATGATTACATGAGTTTATCCTCTGATTTTTCATAATACGAAAGATTTATGGTTATGAAATAAACCGCTATGAGAATTCCACTATCATTCTTATCTACACCAGTGCAAGGTTACAAGAAAAAGTAATTTCATTTTTCATGATGTGGTGGGGGATTTATATGCCTCACCACCCTAGTTATGCATCACATTATGCACTGTATATTCTGAAAATCTATGTTGGAGTTGGGGGAGGGAGTTGGTGTCACATGTTCATCAGGCTCATAATGTAGGTCATTCTCGGGATATCACATGATTTTTAGTGACCTTGAGTCTACACCATTAGCACCTCAATTATAATAGTATATAAAATTAATGGGGTCTCTAGTAACCATGACTACATGTCTAGGGGTTTTAAAAATTTTAGGTCGACATGTCCAAGGACGTTCTCAAGATTTGGATGCATACTAAAATGGTTTCACATGATCTTAAGTTACATGTATAGTACATTTCATGATACAAAAATCTATTGACAAAGGCACATCCTAAGATCTTGTTGACATTCCATGGGGTCTTTCTCGACCATGATGTATTATTAAATGGGAATCCGTAGGACCATGATATTATTAATCATTGGTGAATCACATACCACAATGAAAACCATAATAAAACTTTTTAAAATATTTATTTTCCATATGAATTGATTTAGAAAAATAATGATTTTTAAAATAATATTAAAACTATGCGAAAAAATTAACACAACCACTAAAATAATTTAAAATTAATTTTCATATGTTTAGAAAAGTCACTAAATATATATTTTTAGATGGACCAAATATAGTATCATAAATATATATTTGAGAAAAAACAATATTTGATGACACTTTGAGGAATATTATAGTGCAATCTATAACACAATAAAATCCATTATAGGCCCAGAAGGATCTGAGCCTTCTAAACGATGATATTAGAGCCCATTTTAAACAATAACATATTTTTAATGATTAAAATATTGAATTTTTAAATGAGGGTTTGAAAAAAGATGGGTTGTCTAAAAAACATAATAAATAAAATAAAAGTATATAAATTCACTCTTAACAAAAACTTGATATAGTATGAAATTTTTTTGTGTTTTATTTTCTAGAAATATTCCTTGACATTAATTATAGATTTTGTTGAAAGGGTATCCTTAAAATTAGTCACATCCTATATACTATAAAATCATTCAACAAATATATCTATATATCAAACTTTTGATCAAGATTCAACAACCTAGTTTCTCTACACCCATTTAGTTCCAACAGTTAGGTATTATTTGGGTCTCCCAACTTATTCCATGATTTTATTTCTTTCATAATCATTTAATTATTCATGAATAATCGTTACCATGTTTTCATCATCGATTTTTTTTCTTGTTCAAAGGTTCTATCTAAGACAAATAATATTTATGTTCAATGCTATATACAAATGAGGATCATGATTGAGTGCCTTTTTTCAGATATCCTATAAATGAATCTAAATGATGGAATATATATAAATCATAACATTTATACAAATTGAATGCCATGTTTTTTCTGGTAATGTTAAAGGTATGGATGATATAGATTGTCTCCTATTAGTGATTTATCATGTAAATTACTACAATGTTTATAATATAATGTGATATTATTAATAATCAAAATTTTCATATCACCATTCAGGTTTAATAAGTATTTATTTGTTTCATATTTATCTATATAATCCAATTTTACAAGGAAATATTATTTCACAAGTTCCACACTTTTAATAAAGAAACTACACGTTTTACTTGGGGTTAAATAACCCGTAAAAATTCCTTCATATCATTTTATTTTAGACATATCTAGATTATCTTTGGTATTGAAAATATACACATTATTACCAAAAACATTAAATAAGATCACCTTCAATTTTATACCATTCCATAATTCATAGTGCAACTTATTTAAAAAGGGCTTATAAGAACCCAATTGATTATATAACAAATGAATTCAAATGTTTTTTATAAAAATAAATTTTTAATTCATATTCACTATGTATGGTCCATGAAATTTCCTTCATTATTCTTTTATCCTTTCAATAACACCATTTTTTTATTAGTGTTCTGGGTGTAGAGAAATTGTTATTGTATATGTAATGCCCCGAACCCAGTTACACCGAGTTGGTGTATTATTACATAACATTGGCATGATCACAATAGATCAAATCCCAAGAGACCGATTAGTTTAGTAGCCTTGGAAGTGCAAGATACATACATAAGTTTTACATTACATTATAAAATGAAAAATGACAACAACATTGTCTCCATTGAAAAAATTCACATACCTTATACTATCCCTGCAAGTCAATCATAATATACTTCTTCACATCCTAATAAAAATGAATCATAGAAAGGGTTGAGCTCAAGTTCTCAGTAAGGATATCAATATAATGGAAACATTCATAAATAATCATAAACTTTTAAGTATATGTAGAAGACAAAAACAAAATCTTTTTAAACATAAACTTTAGCATAATATGGAAAAGATAAATCAAATAATTTCATTTACTTATTCACTTGGATATTTTACTAGTTGAATAATCACATGTAATATCAATAGAAAATTTTATAATGATGGAATGCATAATGCCATATATCATAACCACGTAGTCAAGACCTCGTGTTAAGACTACAATTAAGATTTTTTCAAGGCCTTGTGTCAGGAAACTATTTTGTCTCAAGAGTACAACTTATGCATCAAGGATTTATAGCAGGCTCCACCCATCACTTACTAAGTCCAATGCATTCCTCAAATGAAAATTCTTCAAACATAACATAAACATTCCAATTAAAACTTGCATATGAAATGTCAATATATTAACTGTAAACCATGAATAGTATAAAAATATCACATCCACCATCAAACATGTTAATAAACCATCAATACAATATAGAATATTTTATTATAATAAATTAACATCAAACAAGCATAAAATCAAACATTGGATGTTGACATAGATGAAATCAAAACTATTTGAGTGAAATATCTCTTCCTATTTTGAAATCATTTAAAAGTTATATAATGTTAAATGAAAACATTTATTTTGAAAATATTACTATAATATTTTAAGGGAACCTTTTAAGGTGTTACAATGGTGGAAAATAGCCTCACCCACTGTGTATGTTAAAAAACATTCATTCCTTACTTTTGTCGAAAAAGTCGTAAAGGACCTTGTTTGGAAAATGGAAAAAAATATTTTATAAACACATCATAAAAAGTAAAACAAGCATATACATGACTTTAATACATAGTCTAGGAAATCTAAAAAATGTTTTGAAATACATTTTTAAGAAACACAGATGTTGATGATAAAGAGGTGCCAGTAGATACTCACATATAAACAACCTCATATAATGAAGAGATTGTAGAAATAAACCTTACCTTGTACATTTATTTGGTTGAAGTCACATTAAACAAATATATAATAGATAAATAATTTTTATTAAATTATAAAAGAACCACATACATAAATATGATATCATATATGATCTTTAAATATTTAATTGTTTATAATATTTCAGTAATATCATCGTTTTAGGTGTTAACAGATTCATATTCTTATATATTCATGGTTACATAAGCCATGTTTGTTATGGATAAGATGTATTTGATTCCTATAAATAATGATATTAAGTTCTTAAACATTATTTTTAATCATAAAATAAAAATTATACTTGAATGGTTATGTGGGGAATGAATTTCATCGCGTTCTTGGAGACGATAATCCGTACATATGCACGAGTGACAATATCATTCTATTTATGGTGAAATTGAATGTAATTGGATATTATATCATATAAAAAGAATACATAACATGTTATATTTGTTATTTACATCAAATATACTAATTATTATACCCATCGAAATATTAAAGTGTCTGAATAACAAACTACACCACGTCATAGAGATGTTAAGCCATATGTACGCACGTATGGTGACTTGTCATTCATAGGATTGAAAAAATAATGAAAATTGTTGTACCTTATTTTTAATAACATCAAATTATGTATAAGGGACTGTAGTTTTTATTTTGGTACATAAAAAAAATAAGGAGGATGTGGAAGATGAAAAGAACTTTGAACGAGGTGGTGATATTATTATCTCTTCTTCTAGAGCTTCTATTTGAGTAGATCAAAAGATCTTCTTAAGTTGTCTTTCTGATAAATGTAATAATTCAAGGTCTATGGGAGAGTAGTTGGGAGGATATTTGGGTAGGGTTTGTCCAAGTTAATGGGATTTTGAAGTGTGATTTTTAGAGAAGGGGAGGCACTTTTTATAAGAGTGGTGAGGGTCACTTTAGGTAAATCCAGAAATATTATTTTGTTATACAATCTTATTCTATTTATAAAGGCTAAAAAAGATTTATTTAATTGATAAGGTGGGAATGAGTCGAAAAAACACCCAAAAAATACAGTTTATATTGGTTTAGGTCAACATATTATCCTTAATTTTTAGATTTAACTATTAGTTAAATAGTTTAACATTTACCATTTATTCTTGTATTAATATAATAAATGGTTAATAAACATACTATAAAAATCCACGAGAACCACATGTGGTTAATTATTAATATATCTAACTCTGTATAAGTCTTTTTGAGGAATATTATATTTTTCTATATATTATATAAATTAATAATAATGTATTTGTTTAAAAAACAGATTTATGTCAATTTTGACACTACATGGTATTTTTTTCAAATTAATAACAACTTTATCACTTATAAAAAAATTTATTTAACCACCCTAAAATGTCATATTGACATATAAAGTAAGTTTAATTCATCATAAATCTAAATTTACATTTATTTGGATATTTCTAATATCAATTATTTTAATCCTTCATTAATAATGCAATTATTGCATCATCATTGTATCATAAATAAATTTAATTATTTAATGTATAAAAATTATAAATAAAAGCCCATTATGTAAGAAATATTTTGATATTTCTAATGAATATTCATATTATAATATATCTTGTGTATGACTATATATTAAAAATCATTTAGTTATTAGACAATGAATTTAACACTTTTAACACTTCTTTATATGAAAAAATAATAAATTTACTAATCTAATCCATGTGGACAAAAAGGATAATATTTTATTCCTAAGGTTTATTTTTGTCTAAATACACTTATAAAATTTAGTTAGGACAGGTGTTAGGGTAATTATACTATCATTTTTTCATTTAATTAAACTATTTACTTTTAACTGTGGTAAATAAAAGTCAAAAGTTACTATTCAAAAAAATTAGTTTCATATTATTAAATAACATTTTACTTACAAATTTCAACCGTGAATCTTGTATTTTTGAAAATCAATTCACAAAATTGGTAAAATTATGTTTTATACAAATTTACAAATGCGCCTAGAAGGTGGGTAAAAGTCGGTAAGAAGTTCATTAAAATTATATATATTTAATATTATTATAAAATGACTCCATGGAATGAAACTGAACATATATAGGTATTATGTATCTATTTTCACCAAATATAAATTCAAATAAAATGACTAATTATTTAAATAAAAATTCTATTTTAAAAAATAACGTAGTGTTTCTCACTATTCACAAATAATTGAAAGTTTTCATAAAAATAAAAAAAATCTCCATAAGAAAATTTTGATATTACGATTCCAAAAATGATGTCCATATTAAAATAAATATTTATATACTTTTTAAAAAGTGTGTATTACTATTCATAATGGTTAATTTTATTTGTTGTGGTGTGTTAAAACTCCATGTTGCGTACAACATGAGCAATTTCATTATTCAAAGGGAAACATACCGTGGAAGCTTGGGGTTACACATTTTCCCCTTATAGAAATAATTTTATCCTTGAAATTTATAGAATATTATAGTATAAATTGATTCAGGAGGTTTGTCATGATATGTTTCTCAGGTTCCCACTCTGCCTCTTCCATCTTATAATTTATCCATAGAACATTCACCAGACTATTTTTCTGTTTCTCAGCACTTGTTCTATGGTATCAAAAATATTTACAGGCTCTTCACAATAAGACAGAACGAGTTCCAGTTCTATTTCATCATTGATGAGTGCGTGATTTGGGTCAGACATATATTTTCTTAATAGTGATACGTCGAACACATCATCAACTTTGGAGTGACATGGAGGCATTGCCAAAAGATAAGATACAACTCCAATTTGTTCTAGAATTTCATAAGGTATGATGTACCTGGGACTTAATTTTTCCTTCTTACTAAATCATAGAACACCCATCCATGAAGATACCTTCAAAAAAACATGATCTCCTACATGAAATTACAAATCTTTCATTCACTTATCAGCATAGATATTTTTCCTAATTTGAGCTACATTGATGTGGGTTTGGATACCCTTCACCTTTTCCATTGTTTCTTCAACATGTTCTGGGCCTACATGTTCTCTTTCACCAACATCGTCCCAAATAGTAGGTGGGAGAAATCTCACTCCACATAATGCTTCATATGGTGCCATCTGAATACTTGAATGGAAGCTATTGTTAAAATAAAATTCTACCATAGGTATATATTGATCCCACATACCTTGAAAGTCAAGTGAGAAAGATCTCAACATGTCTTCTATGGTTTGAATAGTCTATTCTAATTATCCATCATTTTGACGGTGGTTGGTCGTGCTCCAACACTGTTAAATATCCAAGCCCCTTTGATGACTTTTCTAGAATCATAATGTAAAACGAGGATCATAATCAGAAACAATCAATAGAGGTACTCCATTAAGTCATACAACATCATTAATATATAGTCTTGCTACACATTCATGTGTAAAATCTAATTTTATAGCTAAAAATTTGATGAGTTGGTAAGATGATCAATAATGACCCATATGTCATCATTCCTTCTAGGAGTCTTTGGTAGTCCGTTTACAATGTACATCATAATATCCTCCCATTTCCAATCAGGTATGGGAAGAGGTTTCATGAAACCTCTAGTATATTGTCTTCTAGTCTTCACCTATTGAGAAACAATACATATTGACACATAATTAGCATTATCCCTCTTCATGTGTTCTCACCAAAAATGTTTCTTCAAAACTCTATACATCTTAATGATAGTAGGGTGTATAGAGAAATTAGAGCTTGTGCATCATCCAAAAATTCCCTTATTAGATCAGGTATGTCAGGAACACAATGTCTCTTCCCAAATTTCAAAATGACATCTTCATAAACAAATTAGATCAATCTCCCATCATTCATAACATTAATCTTCTTTTGAAAATCCTCATCATCAATTGGACAACCTTTTATCCTTTCTAGTAAAGATGGTTTAGCTATTGTCTGAAAAAAGTATGGTCGTTTCACCTTCCATGATTATTCCCATATCCATCTTTACTAGATCCATGAACATTGGATCCCTTTAAAATCTCATCTTGTTCAAAACATCATTATCATTTCCTCTAAAATCATTTTCTCACTTATTTTCATTACTCGGGTGGTAGTGCATAGTGCAATACTAATCCTTGATTAGTTCAAGCCATCGTCTTTGCCACATGTTGAGTTCTTTCTATGAGAAAATACACTTCAAACACTTGTGATCAGTATATATCTCACATTTATTAACTTAGAGATAATGTCTCCATATCTTGAAAAATAGATTGTTAGTGCTAACTCAAGATCATGAGTGTGATAGTTTTTTCATGATTTTTTAGCCGTTGTGATGCATAGGAAATAACTCTATTATTCTGCATAAGGATACAACCATTTCCTTTCATTGAAGCATCCCTAAAAATAACAGACCCATCATTCCCCGATGGTAGTGTCAAGATATGGTAATTGAATAATCTTATTTTCAGTTCTTGAAAACAATATTCACAATATTTTGTACAAACAAATTTATCCCCTTTCCATGCGAGCTTGGATTATGGGTTAGCCAATTGGGAGAAATTATGTAAGAAACACCAATAATAACATGTTAAACAAATAAAACTGAATACCTAACATACACTCATTATTGATGGACATTATTTTATTGATCATGTATTAGACAGATCAACAGAGATTCCATCCATACAAACAATATGGCCAATAAAATAAATTTCTTGAAGCCAGAATTCACACTTGCTAATATTCCCATATAATTCATTTCTTCTGAGGTTTTTCAGAATAGTGGAATGTTATTTTCATGATCTTTATGTCATTTGGAGTAAACCAAGATATCATCAATAAATAACACATAATAGACATCATGATATTCCTTGAAAAATCTATTCATTAGATCCAATAAAAAAAGGGTCCATTAGTCATTCCAAAAGGCATTACTCTAAACTCGAAATGCCTGTACCTAGTTCGAAATGCTATTTTCAGAATGTGTTCCTTATTCACACCAAACTAATGATATCCAGATCGATGGTTAATCTATGAAAAATATTCATCTCCATGAAGTTTATTGAATAAATCATCAATGTGAGGTAAGGGATTCTTTTTCTTTATTGTTATAACATTGATCTCATTATTCACACCGTCTCATATCAATATTTCTTCCTAAAAAAAAGAATAGGGGTTCCCTATTGGGAAACACTAGGGAGATTAAATCATTTATTACTCAATTCCTCTAGTTGTTTCATAAGTTTCACTAATTCCACAATGGAAATTTTATAATGGGTCTTCTATATGGGCCTTGAACTAGGTATTAAATCAATGGAAAACTCAATTTCTCATTCGAGAGGATGTCGAGGTAAATCCTCTGGAAACACATCAACATATTCTTTCACAGTAGGTACATCTTCTATTTGAACATTATTTTCCTCTCCCATAGTTATTTTAATCTCTTCCTCCCCAATAATTGTATTCAGTAGAGCTACTATGGTTGGACTTAGATAAGAATCATGTGGTGATGTATCTACTATAATGGCAATTTCCTCATTATCATCATAAAAAATTGTAATATTCTTCTTCTTAAAATAAATTTTCACATCATGGTATAAAATCCAACACATATAGAGGATTATATCAAAATCAATCATAGTTTTGACGATGAGATCAGTAGAAAAAGAAAATTTATATTCCCTCATGGAAACTGATTCTCAAAACATTATTGCAATGATACATCCCTTAAGTGTTTTGACTGAAATCTCCCTTGGTAAATCAAATTGTAAATATCTAATTTTCTTAGAAAAATGGAAGAAATGAATCAACGTTATGATCCAGAATCAAATAAATCATTGGATAAACATGAGGAAACCATTAAATTACATTCCACCACATCTTTCGGAGCTTCATCCTCGAAAGTAGTGATCGCATAATCTTGGCCTTGCTCCCTTGGCATTTTCTAAGGGATGTTTCTATGGAACTTCAGAAATTCATTTTTATAATGCCCCATTTACCTACAATTTTAGCATTCAACATTGAAAACCTCTTTCTTTCCCTTGAAATCACGAGCTTGGTGGCCTTTCTCACCGCACTTCAAACAAAATCTCATTACCATCAGGAAAGTACCAGGGTTTTTATTCCAACATTTACTTCAGGATAGATATTAAACTTTTCCCTTCTTCCCATTCATTCCATTTGTAAAGTGTTTATCATATATTTTCTTCTCTTTTCATTCATTAATGTTGTATGACTTAGAGAATTCCTTTTCCGTATTGACAACACATGAGACAATATCTTCTTGTGATGAGAAGGATTGTGAGACTAATGCTCAATGGAGAAATGGTTTTCCCCTATCAAAGAATCGATCAATCACACTCCTTGTGTTACATATATAATTTTCGGCATACCTTTCTAACCTTGTAATGTTTTCCTCATAATTTGCAACATTCTCATCCTCCTTTTTCATAAGGCTCAGAAATTTTCATTCCATATCCTCTCGAGGGTCATGGGGAAATTATTTCTCTAAGGAAAGATATTTAAACTCCCTACATTAAAAATTTGATACTTATTTATCTTCCTTTTTTTCAATTAATGACCCATATTGATCTGCATCTCCTATGAGGTGATAAACTACCATGACATCTTTTAACATTTCACAAATCTCCAAAGCATGAAATATTTTCTCTAAGGAATATATTCATTGATCAGTTAAAAATGGATTTGTTGTACCATTGAATTTCAGTGGCTGTTGCCTTCTTAAAAGGTCTAACCTTTATCCTCCATGTTTTGGAGTCGAGTGATCCATATGGGTAAGGTTATTATTCATAACCCGAGTGAGTTGTCCCAATATGGTGATAGGCAGAGCAACACTAGTTGCATCACTAACTCTACTATAATTATCTTGAGTAGAAGAGAAATACCTACATGGATTTCATGCAATGATATAGTTTCCATTCCTTCCACTAGGAAGAATTTATAAACAATGGCATACAATAGATTAGTTTATGAATTGAAATGCATAATTCGAGACTTGTAAAACAGATAACATAAGTTGAATAGTTTATGGATATATTCCATAATCATAAGAAAAGTTTTCTTTAATGAGGTATATACACTTAAATCCTTTATAATGGTTTGTAAAGAAAATGTGTATTATCCTAAGCATATCCCCCAAGATTTTTGTAACCAATAGTGCAGAAAATCCCATTGTTGTGTACCTGGATTCCATGGGTCCATCCCAAAACTCCTTGTCAGAGTTTTCAATCCTACATACATCTATGCCAGAGCCGACTCTACCTGATCATATCCAGAGATGGATGTATTGATTTAAAATACACAAAATCTCTACATTACCAACATTCTAGTAAGTTCTTCTATACTAATCCTCAAAGTATATCTTAGGGTAATATTCTCTAATCACTGTTTTTCTAAATCTAGATTCTAGGGTTTGTACTAAACTTCTCCGATACAAACTGTAATGCCCCGACCTGAGTTACCCAGAGTCGGTGGATTATTACATGATATTGGCATGTTTAGAAGAGATAAAATCCCGAAAGACTAATCAGTTTAGTAGACTTGGAAGTACTAGATACGTACATAAGTTTTACATTACATTATAAAATGAAAAAAACAACAAAATTAACTCCTTTGAACAAATTCATATCCCTTATACTATGACTACATGTTAGTCATAATACACTTTTTCACATACTAGGAAATATAAAACACAGAAAGGGGTGATCTCAGGTGCTCAATAAGGATAAAAATATAGTGGAAACATTCATAAATAATCATAAATAGTTAAGGAAATGTATAAGACTAAAAAATCCTTCTAAACATAAAATTAATCATAATATAGAAAAGATAAATCAAATAATTCTATTTACTTATTCACATGGATATTCTACTAGTTGAATAATCACATGTAACATCAATATCCAATTTCATAATGATGGAATGCATAATACCAGACATAATAACCACATTGTCAATGCCTCATGCAAAGAATAAATATAAAATATTGTCATGGCCTTGTGCCAAGAAAATATTTTGTCTCATGAGACATACCAATGCATTGAAGAGCCAGAGTGGGAACCACCTGTCACTTACTAAGTCCAATGCATTCTTTATATAAAAGGTTAAAACATAACATACACTTTTGTTTTAAAAATAGCATATGAAATGTCAATACTATAACCATAAACCATGAATGGTAGAAAAATATCACATCCACAGTCAAACATTTCACAAAACCTTCAAAAGAATATAATATATTTTATCATAATAAATCAACTTCAAAAAAGTGGAAAAATTAACAATGGATGTTGACATAGATGAAATCAAAACTATTAGAGAGAAATAACTCTTCTTATTTTGAAATCATTTAAAATAAATTTAATTTTAAGAGAAACATTTATTTTTAAATTAATCTTATAATCTTATAAGGTAATTTTCTATGGTGTTACAATGTCGTAAAATATCCTCACCTACTGTATAAGTTAAATAAAATCTTTCCTTAATTTTGTCGAAGAGTCATAAACGTCCTTGTTCGGAAACCAATGGAAATATTACATTATAAACATCTAATAAAAATAAAAAATGGTATTAATGACTTTAATCCCATGTCTAGGAAATATTAAAAATGTTTTGAAATACATTATTAAGAAACATAGAAGTGGACTAATAAAGAGGTCCCAATAGATACTCGTGTAAAAACAACCTCAAATAATGAAGAGATTGTTGAATTAACCCTTACCTTGATCATTTCCTTGGTGTAGGGTACATTAACCTCCTGAATATAGTTAATTTTTTTATTAAATATACAATAACCACATACATAAATTTGATATCATATATGGTCTTCTAATTTTTCTATGTTAATAATATATCAGTAGTATAATCATTTCAGGGTGTTAACTGATTCGTTTTCCGTTATATTTCTGGTTACGTAATACATGTTTGTAATGGAAAAGATGTATTTTATTCATATCAATAATCATATTTTGTTCATAAAAATTATTTTTAATCATAAAATAAAAATTATTATTTAATGTTTATGACAGGGAATGAATTTCATCGCATTTGTGGTGATAGTAATCCGTACATACGCAAGAGTGATAATATCATTATATTGATGGTGAAATCGTATGTAATTGGATGATATATAATATATAATGATTCTAAACATGTTATATTTATTATTTTCTTTAGTTATACTCATTATTATACCCATATAAGTAATGAAGTGTTTGAATAACAAACACCACCACGACATGGAGACGGTATGTCGTATGTACGCACGTATGGTAACGTGTCATTAATTGGATGGATTGAATATTGAATATAATTTTAAAATATTTTTAATAAAATAATAATATTTAAAAGGGTATGGAGTTATTATTTTGTTTTGGATACAACAATGATAGAGGAAGTGGAAGAAGAAAAGAAAATTGAAAGAGGTGGTGAAATTATTACCTCTTCTTCGAGTGTTTCTTTTTGTGTTGATCTAAAGGAATCCTTAGGTTGTCTTTTGATCAAATTAAGGATTCTAAGTCTAAGTTAGGGTAGATGGGAAGATATTTGAATAGGGGTTGGCTGACCTCAATGGCATTGGTGGTGTGATTTTGACAGTAGGGAAGTACCCTTTTATAAGAGGAGTAAGGGTCAATTTAGGTTAAGCTTGAAATATTTTTTTACTATAAAATCATATTCAGTACATAATGGATCAAAATTGATTTATTTTGAGGATAAGGTAGATATTTGTATAAAACTCTCAACTAATTGGTTTTATATAGGTTTAGGTCAACATATTAACCTTATCATTTATATTTAACTCTTAGTTAAAGAGTTTAACTTTTACCATGTATTATTGTATTATTATAATAAATGGTTAATAAACATACTATATAAATACAAGAGAACCACAAGTGTTTAATTATTAATATATATAAACCTATATATATCATTAATCTAACCTTTAAAATTTTATGAATATTATAACAAATAATAATATAGTATTTGTTTTAAAACTCATTTATGTCAATTTTGACACTATTTTGTATTTTGTTTTTTGAAATTCATAATAAATTTTTCACTTTTAAAAATATTTATTTAACCAACCATAATATTTTATATTCACATAGAAAATTATTTTAGTTCATCAAAGGTCTCAATTAACATTTATTTGGATATTTATAACATCAATTATTTTAATCATTCATTAATAAGGTAATTACTGAATCATCGTTAAAATATAAATAAATTTTATTATATAAAGTCAAAAAATTATAAATAAAAAACAATTTTTTAGGAAATAGTTTTATCTTCATAATGAATATTTATAGTTGAATTTATCTTATGTATAACCCTATATAAAAATGGGTTTAGTTATTAAAATTTGAATTTAACACTATTAACTCTACATTAAATAAAATAATAATAAAGGTCCTACTCTAATACATGTGCTCCAAAAGGATTATATTTTATTCCTATGGTTTATTTTGGTCGAAATAAACTTATCCAATATAATTAGGACATGTGTTAGGGTAATTATAATATCATTTTTTTAACTTTAATTACCCTATTTACTATTAATTGTGGAAAATAATTGTCAAAAGTTACAATTACCCAAAAATTATTATCATTTTATTGAACCAAATTTTACTTATTGACATCAACCATGTCTCTCGGCTTTCTGATTTTCAATTCAAATAAGTTGTAAAATTACGTTTTATGCGAATTATAAAATGCACCTAGATGGTGGGTAAAAGCCGGTAAAAAGTTCAATAAAATTTTATATATATAACATTATTATAAAATAAATCCATTGAATTACATTGAACAAATATAGGTATTTTGTATATATTTTTACATAATATAAATTTAAATAAAATAACAAATTATTTAAATAAAAAGTCAAGTTTACACAAAAACGAAGTGTTTTTCACTATTCAACAAAAATTGAAAGTTTTCAAAAAAATAGCAATAATTCATCCTATGATAATTTTGATATTCCAAATCCAAAAATGAAGACCATTTTGAATAATAAAATTTAAAAAATTTTAAAAATTGGGTATTACTATTAATAAAGGCTAGTTTGATTGGTCGAGGTGTGTTAAGACTTCAAGTTGCGTACCACGCAAGCTATTGCATTATTAAAAGGGAAACATACTGTGGAATCTTGGTGTGTTAAACTATATATGTTGTGGACATAATTCTCATATATATTGATTATTAAACTTGTGTAAATAATAACTTCTCAATTTTTTAATTGTATGGTCATTATGGTTTTTTTATAAAATTTGCACATTTTTAATTCATGAATATGAGTCCCTTTTCTAAGATAAGAAAAATAGCCATGATAATCATGAAAATTAATGAACAATAACATAATTATAATTATTTCCTCATATAATAGAAACATTATATGACTTAATAAATCAATGTGACTAGTTCTAGGTTTTGAGAAGTAGTCTACAACTTTATTTTTTGATATAATTTCTTTGGGTTTCCCTTTGGAAAATCATTGGACACTTAATGATTTAGGAATTACAGTTTTTCTATATCCTTGACTAATCATCTTATAAATATATTCATATGTATTTGTACATTATGAGGAAATATTCTAGGATTCCAAATAAAATTATTCACTATGAATTATTATTAAACACGAAATAATTTGATAAAATAAAGAATTTATATCAATGACATAAACATTTTTTTTCTAAAAGTAGTAAAAATTAAATATACAAGGAATCATAAATACTGATATGCATATTCTGAATTATAACATGAAAAAAATTTCACAAAACTATGAAATTGAAAAAATGTTATATATTTAACCATCATCAAATAAATCAGAAGAAATGTGAATATATATAGTGTTATTAGTTAATTCAAGAGAAATTAATATTCATTTTTCAATGTCATCAAATGTGAAATATCTACCATATACATTTAATAATCCCTTGAATATTTGTATTCACTATTCATGTGTCTAGAATATACACTATTTGAATACTATAATATTTTACTATAAATAGTTAAACATTTTAACTATACAAAATTAACCAATAAAATAATTTGATGCACAATAATTCTTGGTTGTAGAAAAGTTAGAAAATAAATCCTTTGTACCCAACAAGTGTATTAAAAGATTGATTATAATAATGTTAATAAGGTTAACATTATAATAAGAAATTCCTTTTGGATCCATCATATTAATAACTATTCCTAGAAATATATGTTGTTTTAGGTTTACATATTATGTTCATATTTTTAGAACTAATAACAGAATAATTTTTTTTCTACATCATTATTGTCTTGTAATTTATACAATAACAATACTATAATTTAAAGGTTTATAACTTCCTAATTTCATATTTAATGTATTTTTTAAATTAATAAATTAGTAAAAATACATTTTGAGTTTTCTATTTGAAAATTTTAGCTCAATTTTTTAATAAGATCAAAGTATATTTTTCTCTACAGAATGATAACAATTTACATTAGTAGACAAAGAATGCATTTTTTATGTTCTATTACTTAACTTTTTTTATTCAAAAGAAAAATCTTAATTATAGTAATATTATTAAAATAATTTTTTATTGGTCATTTCATATTCGTTAAAAACACCATTACCAAATAAACTTGAAGTTGTAGTTTCTAACTCAAATGTTGGGGACATAAAGTAAAGGTTTGATCTTCCATATTTATTATATTCTTATTAATTATTAGAGTTTTCCTATGAATAACACCACGATACCATCAATATATTACAAATTTTCTTTACTAAATTATTATATTTTTTTCAATTAAAATAAAACAAAAATCTTTATCATTCCCTTTCCATTAGCATTAATATAATGTAAGTTCACTAGTGGAGTTATCATTTGTCCATAGATTCTTTAATTTTCCTTTATTGTCATACTTTAATTTTTATTTTATTTTTCTAAAAATATGTTGTTATTATTGATATTTTTATATATTGGGATATGATGATCCATCTCCTCATCACTTTCATTGTCTTGTACAATGGCACAAGAACCAGAATTGAAATTCATTATTGATTTAGGCTCACATTTCCTAAATATTATTTCTTTTTTTGATGTTAAATATCCTCATTTCTTTAATTTAAGTTATATGTCATACCACATTATTTTTTCATTTATTTTATATAATTTTATACAACTTATATAAAAACTTTTCTAAATGACACAATTTAGTTGTCATTATATTATGTAAATAAATAAATAATATTAGATCATTCTATTTGTCTTCCTTATGTTGTCCATGTGACTTCATAGTATTGATGATTTTTTTTGAATCTACAAAAACTTTATACAATTTAATCATCTGGTTTTAGAATAAATGAATTATATTTCATAGTATATGTGTTCAATGTAATTTCATTAAGGTTATAAGTCCTTCTGTTAGAAACATCTAAGGTATCAAATATTTCATAAGTAGTAACACATGAAAAAACATTATTAAATTACACTTTAGATCATGTCCTGAATTATAATTAATATATTGTTAATTACAATGACACATATATTGTGTGTCATAACTATATTATTTTCTTGTAATTTTATGGTTTTATTATTTATATTCAAAAGGAAACTAGATATAATGTCATATGCTTTCAAGATACATTTTCATTATTATTTTCTATTTAGAATATTTACTTTAATTAAAAAATAGTGCATGATTATTAGATGGAATTTAAGGTCTATCATCTATAATTATAGAATATTAACCCAAAAAAAGTAATAGATCATTACTCCTAGGCATTATCATCATGAAATTCAGTTTATGAATTATAAAAAATGTAAAAACATCGAGCCTGAAATAATCATCAAAGTTAGAAAATTAATGATTGAGTAGTATTATCAAGAGGTGAGGGGTGGGGTGGTTAGTTAAGCTTCTAATATAAAAAATCTCATTTGATAACTATAAATAATAAAATTTCATAATATTTAAAACTAGAAAAGTTTAAAAATATATTAGGTATATATTAGTTGGTATATTAAATTTTTTTTATCAAAGGCATGATAAATACAAAAGTTAAAATATTAAAAAAATTGTCATTTAATATACTCCCATTCACAAAAAAACATAGTATATATATCTATAATAAATAAAACTAATTAATGTAGGGTTTTCAAAAAATGTAACTTGTATTACAGAATTAAAAATAAAAAAAATAAAACTTTTTTAGTTAATATAAAACACCAAGTTAATGGAAAACATGAATCACAAAAATTTAAAATAATGGGTTAAAAATCAAGCTAGAATATAAGCCATATATCATTATAATAAGATGAATCCAAGAAAATTTATTAATGTATAATAAATAGATCTATAACCTAGATTAGGGTTTACAAAAATAAATGCACAAAAGGTAGTCCACAATATACCATGCCTCTTCCACACTTATAAAATGGATAACATTGTTGTACCCCACACTCTTTGATTTTCAGGATCACAATCACTTTCATATGTGTTTAACATTGTTTTAAGTGTTTTTGTTTTATAGGCAAAAGATTGCCAAGGAAATGGGCCATGAAGCACATCAAGTGGACTGAAATTCAGTCCACCGGCCAACCGGTGTGATAGCACCGGCCAGCCGGTGGACCTGGCAGAGGCATTGCCCACTGCCAGGTTCCACCGGTCAGCCGGTGGCTCTGTCACCGGCCAGCCGGTGGCAACCTGATGCAACAGTGTTTGCTACTGTCTCCCCACCGGCTAGCCGGTGGCTCTGGAACCGGTCAGCCGGTGGAGCCTGGACCAATTTCTTCTCCTCTGCCAAGGCACCGGCCAGCCGGTGGAGCTGTACCGTCCAGCCGGTAGCCAGTCAAACTAGTCGTTGGCTTTGACCAGTCAACCTTCTTTTGGCCTCCAACGGCTCTTTAAGCCTCTCCAACGGCTCCGAAGGCCCCCAATGGGTTCCATGCCTATAAATAAAGGCTGAGGAAGCCCCGGACACCAACTGGAACCATACGGAAGCCCACGGACACCTTGTTGATCATTTGGCGTACCTCCGACGCATTCCTCCAAGGGAACCCCAATAGCTCCAACTCAATTCCACATCCAAGGAGCTCCATCATAGAAGCTTGGGAGTGCACGTCTTCAACTCCAATCATCCTCCGACGCCCAAGGCTTCTCCAAATACGGTTTTTCATTGTTTTATTTATTTTGAGCTTAAATTTGGGTTTGTGCCTTCAAACCCCAAACTCTTTCTTCATCCCTCTTTCTTTTGGGTTTCACATCACCACTAAGGTGTGAAGAGGTTGTCAAGATTTCCTTTAAATAGCTTGAGACATAGGTGAGCTATCCTTCACCTGTAAGAAGGATAGTGGGTTCTTGCTAAACCAATAAAAGCAAGTGGGTTCTTACTAAACTAATTCAAAAGCAAGCTGTAATAGGTCCTAGTGCTACCTCAAAGCCTAGTGGGTTTCTTGCTAAAACCATTGAAAAGCAAGCGGTAGAATCTCTCAACGGTTGAGTGGGGAGCGGAGACGTAGGCCGGGTTTTGGCCGAACTCCGTTATCAATTTCTTGTGTGATTGCCTCTTTTATTTCCGCTGCATTTCACTTTGATTTTAATTTGTTAACTTTTTTTAAAAAAAGGCAATTCACCCCCCCTCTTGCCATCCTTCCCGTTTTTCTCCGCCCAACACTTGGTATCAGTGGGAGTATTTGAATAATTCCCTAACCGGTTTCAATTTAAAGATCCTATTTTTTGATGGCTTCTACCGCTTCTTCCTCTCAATCCCCCGAAGGACATTCTTTGAATCGTGCCCCATTCATTGATGGAGCCGATTATACTTTTTGGAAAACCCTCATGTCAACTTTTCTTAAAAGCATTAGCTATCCTATTTTTAGAATTGTTATGCATGGTTTTACGCTCTCTTCTCCCGATGAGTCTAAATGGACCCCCGCCGACATTGCAAATTTCGAGCTTGATGGCAAAGCCATGAATGCTCTTCATTGTGGCTTAGACCGTAATATATTTAATTGTATTTCTTCTTGCACCACCTCTTATGATATTTGGAAATATTTAGAGCTAACCCATGAAGGTACTAGCAAGGCTCCAAAGCAAGAACCCGCTCAAGAGAAAGAACTCGACGAAAAATTCAAACCCGCTTGCCCACTTCACAAGAAAAGGGCCAAGAAAAAGAAGGGAAAGAAGAAGGCTTCAAAGGCATCTTGGAGTGATAGCTTCTCCTTCTCCTCCTTCTCCTCAAGCGACCAAGGTAACAAATGCCTAATGGCAAAACATGAGGTAGACTCTTCCTCCTCTTCCTCCTCTAGTTCTTCTAATTCATTTAATCATCTATCTTATGAAGAACTCTCACATGCTAGAGACCAACTAGAAAAAGGTTTTCATGCTTTATCGTCAAAATTTGTTGCTTTAAAAAAGTCTTTCAAAAAACTCTCCCCTGAAAAAGAACAACTTCTCAAAGAGAGGGAGGAGATGTCCCTCAAAATCCAGAATTTTCCCGATGTTGATTCTTTGGAATCAACCATTAAAGACCTAAGGGAATCTTTAGCCAAGTTCACCAAAGGTGAACTAAATTTGTCCAAACTCCTTGGTTCTCAACGTGTTTCTAGAACCACACATGGACTTGGCTACACCAACAAAGCTTCCTCCTCCCATGCTCCAACTGTTTTTGTAAGGGGGAGCTCTAGTTTTAAATTTTGTAATTATTGTAAGAAACGCGGGCACCTCATTTATGAGTGTGATTGCAAAAATGCCCGGTACGGTCAACCCAAATCTATTTTTTTATTCGGACGAGTTTTATAGGAGAAGACCCGCCATGAAACAAATTTGGATTGAAAAATCCCTTTTGGCGAGTCTCTCCGGGCCAAAAATAGTTTCCTTTCCCCGGTGATTCATTGTTTTTATTTAGGGGGAGAAATTTCTAATTTGTTTTCAAACTTTCAATTCAAACTGTTATTCAATCTTTTAATTTCAAAAATTTCATTTGGTTTCAAATTTCAAAATTCAATTGGTTTTTGATTCAAAACATTCAATTCAAACTGTTATTCAAATTTTCATTTCAATTCCAAGATTTCAATAGATTTTCAAATCTCAAATCTTGTTTTTTTCAAACCCTTTCCCTCAATTATGTTTTATGCCCCATTCTATTTTGATAATCATAAAGGGGGAGAAATTTCTTGATTGGTTGGGGGAGAATCTTTTCTCTCATGCTTAGTATTTATTTTCAATTTATCATTTAAAGCATGCCTTTATTTAAGTTTTTACATTGCTTAGATAAGTGATTGTGATCATCAAAATAGGGGGAGATTGTTGTACCCCACACTCTTTGATTTTCATGATCACAATCACTTTCATATGTGTTTAACATTGTTTTAAGTGTTTTTGTTTTATAGGCAAAAGATTGCGAAGGAAATGGGCCATGAAGCACATCAAGTGGACTGAAATTCAGTCCACCGGCCAACCTGTGTGATAGCACCGGCCAGCCGGTGGACCTGGCAGAGGCATTGCCCACTGTCAGGTTCCACCGGTCAGCCGGTGGCTCTGTCACCGGCCAGCCAGTGGAAACCTGATGCAACAGTGTTTGCTACTGTCTCCCCACCGGCCAGCCGGTGGCTCTGGCACCGGTCAGCCGGTGGAGCCTGGACCAATTTCTTCTGCTCTGCCAAGGCACCGGCCAGCCGGTGGAGCTGTACCGGCCAGCCGGTAGCCCAGTCAAACTAGCCGTTGGCTTTGACCAGTCAACCTTCTTTTGGCCTCCAACGGCTCTTTAAGCCTCTCCAACGGCTCCGAAGGCCCCCAATGGGTTCCATGCCTATAAATAAAGGCTGAGGAAGCCCCGGACACCAACTGGAACCATACGGAAGCCCACGGACACCTTGTTGATCATTTGGTGTACCTCCGGCGCATTCCTCCAAGGGAACCCCAATAGCTCCAACTCAATTCCACATCCAAGGAGCTCCATCATAGAAGCTTGGGAGTGCACGTCTTCAACTCCAATCATCCTCCGGCGCCCAAGGCTTCTCCAAATACGGGTTTTCATTGTTTTATTTATTTTGAGCTTAAATTTGGGTTTGTGCCTTCAAACCCCAAACTCTTTCTTCATCCCTCTTTCTTTTGGGTTTCACATCACCACTAAGGTGTGAAGAGGTTGTCAAGCTTTCCTTTAAATAGCTTGAGACATAGGTGAGCTATCCTTCACCTGTAAGAAGGATCGTGGGTTCTTGCTAAACCAATAAAAGCAAGTGGGTTCTTGCTAAACCAATTCAAAAGCAAGATGTAATAGGTCCTAGTGCTACCTCAAAGCCTTGTGGGTTTCTTTCTAAAACCATTGAAAAGAAAGCGGTAGAATCTCTCAACGGTTGAGTTGGGAGCGGAGACGTAGGCCGGGTTTTGACCGAACTCCATTATCAATTTCTTGTGTGATTGCCTCTTTTATTTCCGCTGCATTTCACTTTGATTTTAATTTGTTAACTTTTTTTTAAAAAGGCAATTCACCCCCCCTCTTTCCATCCTTCCCGTTTTTCTCCGCCCAACAAACATGTGTATAGAAAAAAATTAATGGGGCTTAGATTAATACATTTTACAGTATAAGAGATGTGCTATATAAATTTTCATGGAATCCATGTATAACTAAAAATGTAAAATAAATAAATGGAATAATGGGTTATGTTAAATTTTATAGATATCAATATATGACTAATGTTTTTATCAATAAGGTTCACATATCATTATGTAGTTGTCTTATAATACCACGAGTGAGTGTTGTGGGAAGTAGGCCATTCTTTCAAATTCATGCAATAACATCCTAAAAATAGGGTGTCTTGTTATTAGAGAATGTGAAAAAGACATCACCAAAATCACCGTAGTTATGAAAATTTATGGATTCATCTAATTTGAAAACATTTAGTCTCAAATTATTCATCGGAACATAATTATTCTCAGGAAAACACATATTTAATACTCATATAGGTCACATTAGAGTCCAAATATAGTTTCTGTATTTTTGTACAGA
This sequence comes from Viscum album, assembly GCA_963277665.1. Classification (NCBI taxonomy): domain Eukaryota; kingdom Viridiplantae; phylum Streptophyta; class Magnoliopsida; order Santalales; family Viscaceae; genus Viscum; species Viscum album. The sequence goes on along the minus strand of OY728156.1, from coordinate 67,961,015 downwards.
AGATTGTTCACTAGGAATATTCATTGTCAGTTTAGAATACATTAATAATATTTTTTATCCTAAAAAAAGATGGATGACGTTACCGTTACCTTTACCAAGATGGCATGTTATATCGAAGGTCTTTCTATACTCCGTCAAAACCTTAGATAATTTTTGATAGTCTAGAATGGTCCTTTTAAAACCATATCACCATAAATTTTTTGTGGTCCATATAGACATTATTCATGAGTTTAGTCATAGTCATTATATGTTAACATGATTATATTTTTATAATATCTCTGAATCATGAAAAATTTCATTCTATCTACTTCACTATAGAATGTTTTTCACATGGTTTCCTGGTATCAATGTATGGTCAATCATATAATTATAAAAAATCAAGTTTTCTTTATTCGTTTACATGGTATCTCTAATTGTTCACATTGTCTATGGGTATAGATATAATCAATTATTTATATATTATTTTTGATTAAATACTAATGAATTTTTCTATGGGAAATTATTTACTAACATAAAATAATGATATTATTATAATAATAAGATAAATTATTTGTAATCATTAAAAAACAATGTACCATAATATGTGAATAATTAACCATATTTTTATTCCAACTATTTTAATTCCATATAACTTATTCCACATTATTTTATTTATATAAACAAACATGTCATTCTTTTTGCATATCTTTTATAAATCTATTATATATTCTCATCACATATAAATTTATTTATTATCTGTTCTATAACACTTTATTCGTTAATTACAACATTAAAATTTTTAGTTACCGATCCCACATTTATTTATTTATTTATTTCAGAAAACGTCTATTTTCCTAGGAAACTATGATGCACCCAACATCATTCTTTGTACATCAAGGAAATAATAACTATATTATAAAATGTCATAAGAGAAAATTAACTTCAACACCTCCACAATATCATCCACTATATTTTTTATCGAGCACATCAATACACATCAAAAATAAAATGATACTACCACCCACTATAAATCGTATGAACAAATAATACTAATACCCATCGAACTATTATGTCGATATCAAAATAAATGAAATAATAAAAAATTTTCAACTAAATCTATTCATTCCTCAATTATTGTTGATCAACACATTAATGAAAAATATAAATAATTATTGGAAAATTAACCCTCTACTTTAATTATGAAGTGCCCAGATCAGTGTGAATCACTGAGAGGGGGAGGGGGTGAATCAGTGATCCCTTAAAAATTTTTACTAATTGATTCTTATCAATTAAACCTCTATGGCTGGTTAAAGCCTCGATCCACTCTTCTTGTATCTCTCAACCTTTCCCGGATAATGCAGTAATGAAAAGGCACAGGACACAAGGATTTACAAGGTTCGGCACCAAAGGCCTACATCCTTGCCATGCTCTCCCAGCATGGATTCTCCCATTATAACTTGTTAGAATTACAATGGTCGATACAGCTTCCCACCGTATCTCTCCTGAGTCCCACAGGAGGGTCTTTATACTGCGTCCCACAGTGTTACCAGAGTCCCACTGGCCTGCTCCAGAATCCCACTGAAGACTTCTTCTCCCTGAGTCCCACAGGGTCTTCTCTTGGCTCCTCGAGTCACACGAGTAGCTCTTCTTCACTTTAAGTTATTAAAGTATCTTCAGCAGTCTGGGATAAAGACTGCTGGCCTTGCTCTGTACCTCTGATCACTTGTGGTGAACAGGTCTTCTCGTCTTGCTCAGGCTTTATCTCCTTTTTCTCAGGATGACCTGGCTTCTCTCCAGCTACTGAATACTCAGAAAACTGATATCTTTAACTTCAGTCTGGTCCAGTCTCAACTCAAATCTTCTTCATGCACTGAGTGCATAGTAACTCTGCTTCCTCATGCACTGATTGCATGGCTTCTAAAAATCTTCAAGAACCTCCTGGTCTTGGTCAACTCAGATGCACACCACTGATTTGACTTTGTTCACGTGTGCACGTGCATGCATACATGCATGCACTCTCCTTTCTTCCTCTTGGTGCAATAAACCCACAAAGGGTGTAATCAATTATAGCACACACCTTCTTCACAATCTTTACACACTTAATTCGATTTGTTTACACACTTAGAGTGTGTTCTACTTTAGTGTGGATGTCTTCTCTTCTTCTTAGTGTGTACACACTTTGTTTTGCACACACACTAAGGTTCGGCCTTGTTGTCTTTTTGCACACACTTGTTTCACTTTGCACACACTTTAGACTTGGCCTTCACTTGTTTAGCACACTCACTTCCTTGTTCTTTTAATCTTCATCAAAGTGTGCACTTCACTTCTGCACACACTTGGTTCTTCATTTTTCTCACACAAGGGCTACGACCTTCTTCTCCAAATGCACACACAAAGTATGGCCTTGTCTTGCTCACACCCACTGCCCGTAGGGTACTTAGCACACACAAGATGTGTTCTTCAATTTGGCACACACACAAGGGCTACGGCCACTTGTTTAAAGGCCTCGGGTATTTCTCTTCTCCTCTTACCACACACACGAGGCAAGGCCTCGGCCTTCTTTGGCACACACACAAAGTGTGGTCTTCCTCCTTATGCACACAAACAGCCACAGCCTTCCTTCTCTTCTTGCACACACACAAGGCTACGGCCAACTCTTGTTCATTTTGCACACAAAGGCACAAAGGTTTGGCCTTCTCAAAGTTCACACACGAGGCGCTGCCTCGGCCTTCTACTTCTTGTGCACACACTGCCCGAACTCCATTTGCACACACACACACTAGGTATGCACTCCACCTTCAAAATAGGCGCGCAAAGGGTCTGCTTGAGCAGCAACCAACTTCTTATCCAACAGCTGCACAAGGTATGAGCCGCAGCCTCTCTTCCTCAACACTGCTGTGCAAGCCTCATCAAAGGACAAGGCGCGCAGGTCTCAACAACCCTTGAGGGCGCGCAAGGTACTTGCGGCCTCGGGTCCTTCCTGTCGCGCAAGGGATGCGCGCAGGGTCTCCTCCAACTTCTTTTGCGCAAATATGCGCAAAAGGGACTTCACAAAGCCAAGGGTGGCTTCGGGCTGCTTCGTCGCGCAAGTGGGTTGCGCGGAGCTCCAAACTTCGTGAGGCACAGAGGCACACTCACGGGACTTCTTTCAAGGTTTCAGCAAGCGGCTCAGAGGTCTCGGCCTCTCTTTATATAGGCAGAGGGCCTCGGTTCATCCGCGTGGGATATGAATTCAAACTCCCGAATATCTCGGGTTTTCAAGATTTCCAAAATCTTGTTTTGCTCCTCTGTTTCACGCGGGTTCTCTCTTTTATTTTTCCTCACGTGCATGTGCATGGAAAAACATGCAGAGCCTCATTAAAATCCCTCCATGCAAAATACGAATACACCGAGGCCTCAGCAACGTTGTTTGCCTCAGCCTTCATCGAATTTCTCCATCCAACGTTTGCATGTATTTTTTATTGCATGTATATGTTCCTTACGGAGAGACGAGCACAATGGTGGTCTTAGATCCTTCAGAGGTGGCTGGGAACTCGAAATCCATCTTCAGGTTGTCTCTGGTTCGAGCGGAGCTCGCGGGTGGCCTTCGGGGTGGCTCGAGGTTGAAGACAATCCACAGATGCATCGGACGGTTAAGATCTGGCGCGCGATTTAGATGGGCGGCTCAGATTAGATCGCGAGCGGTGCGATGCATCGGGCGGCCGTGATCTGCCGCGAGATCGCTCGGACGGCCAGGATGCGCTCCCGGGGAAAAATGCGTGTCCCACATCGAAACGGCCCGCGATTTTCACGCGGTTTATTACCCTGACGCTCTCCACCATACGCCAGTTGAACTTCTCCCCTCCCGGTGCCGCCCCGCACCGGGTTCTCTCTGCGGGCGCGCTCTGCGCCCACCTATGCTCCCTGCGGGCGCGCCTCTGCGCCCACTCATGCCTCCTGCGGGCGCTCTTAGCGCCCACTATGCACACACGGGTGCACTCATGCGCCCCTGCCGCGCTCCTCCGGGCGTGCCCCAGGCACCCATGCGGTGTCTTGGGTTTGCGCCTTGCCGCCCTGGCTCGCCCCACGGGTTCCCACGGGCGTGGTGCCTTAGTGCCCATGCCTTGGGGTTGAACCCCCAAGGTGCCTTGGCTGGCCAATTTTTTGGCAAAGTAACAAAGAAAACAAAGTCCTCCATGAAAAATACCAATGCCAAATGCCACTTCTTCCAAGCCATTCTTCCACTTTATTTCTTCTCATCTTCTTCTTCATTTGAATTCCTCAATGCTACTTCTTCATTAGAATTCCTCCAATTTTCTTCAACATGTATTCATTACTTAGGAATGGAATCCCCGAAGGTTCTTCTTCTTCAACCGAACTCCTGAATCACTTAATTTATTCAAAGTGCTTTATTGATCTAATCAGAGATCAAGTTGGATCATCTTCAAGTTCACATGCACTAAGTGATAGTGCATGGACTTCATTAATGCACATCATCCACTTAGTAGTTGTGGATGGAACTCCTTTCAACTCCTCATGCATTGTGAAGACAATGCATGGTCTTCTAATCATGTTGTGACTTTGTATCCAGTTGATACAAGTTCTTTGACCTTAAAGAGCAACTCAGCAATCGTCAGATGTAACTAGAGAATGTTTCAACCACATCTCCTATGCCACTTAGTGAATCTCCTAAGTGACATGCCTCTTAGTATCATGGCCATTCTCCTTTCCTCACCAACACCATCACAAACTTTGTCATTCACATCTTAACATTCCTTGACTTCCATTCATTCCAAGACAACTTCATGCCTCACTGACAACAAATGCAACACAATGCACTTCAATCTCCCCCTTTGTATTTGTTGTCAATACACTCCTTCAGCACATATGAATGGGTCAATATGTGTGCCAATATTTCTCCCCCTTATTGGAAATCAAATGCAAAGATGTGGTGTGGTTCTCTTCCAGAAATATCTTCCTCCCATTGAAAAGTATCTTCTTGAAAAACACTAGGAGAGGGATGATGTCACATGTTCTCTTTAGCAAAGAACCTTTAGTAAATCAGCTCTAAGTCTACTTGGGCTAACCCGGTGTAGAAAACAAGAGTGATATGACCAAGGAATTCAAAGCTGTCCAAAATTCTCTACACATGTGAGATCATGCTTAGGGGTTTGAAAGTTTTCAGATATAACTATGAATTTGCTAAATCCTGCACAACTTCACAAAACTCATTAGAAAGTTCAGGTGCAAAGATAAAGCTCCCCTTTTCAACCATTTGTCTTCAATCAATACTCCCCATTAATTTTCATGATGAATACAATTAAGAAACAAGGGATGAAAGTATGATTGGAATACCTTCACTTTTCTCAAGATGATATTAATCTCAGAACATCATCTTCTTCAGATTTGCTCCCCCTCAAGGGGTGCACTCCATTCTGTCCAAACCATCCTCCAGATGAGAATGATCATCATCTTCAATTCCCTGTAATGTTAGCACATGTATATACCAGTGATTAGGGAATAAGATGGAACCTCCTTGGTTCATCAATGTGAACAACAAGGTTGAGAAGATTCTCTCAACCGAGATGTCCTATTTTCACCATTCTTCACACTTGCACATTTGATCTTCAATGATGTTTGTGCTGGTGTGGATCTCAACCCATCTTCATGTGAAATCTTTTTCTTCCCTTTTGCTTTAGCAAATGCCAGAGCTTCATCTTCAGCTCTTTGTAGTTCTCTGGCAAGTTGCAACTGATGTGGCCATATGATAAGTAAATCATTTGGAAGAGTGGCCTCAGTTTTGGAAGTTCCACATGGTTATTTGGATGCTGCTAAGCTACCTCTCTTAGGCAACTTATTTTCAATCAATCCCTTCGTCTTCTTCTGGATTGATTGTCTGTTTGAGTTCAGTTTGCTTCTATTTAATTTCATGGCTTCTTTACAAAGATCCATGGTATGGCCTTTCTTTCCACAATAGAAGCATGTTTTCTTGGTGGTCCTTCTGGATGCATCACCCTTCTTGGATCTCAATTCCAAGGACTTCTTTTCATTATTCAACTTCTTCTTGGGAGCATTTTCAATTTTCTTCTTGCTTCCCAAGGAATCTTTTTGAGCCAGGTTCTGTGATCTTTTCTTCTTTTGAGCTCTGGATACAGTTGGAGACTGACATGTATCTTTTTGACCACTTTTGAAATCATCCCAGATGTTGTCAAGTAATCCAAATCTATTTGCAGTAAACAGATGTCTCTGGACCTATGGATGCTGCTTCTCTTCCTCTGGCTTGATCCCCCTTGGCATGGGCTTCCTTTGTGCTTTGACATTCAGTGGATTGTACCAACAATCCTTTGCACAGTGCCCATACTTATTACAACACCAACATTGACCCACAAATATTGACCTCTTGAGTCCTTCTGATTGTAGGGTACTTTTCTTGACTTGTTGTGCTGTTTCAGGAGAGCTCTCTTTCTTCACTATCTTCATCCATACTTGTTTGAAATTATTTTTCCATCCTGCACTTTTTGTGGAAACACAATTAGAAGCATCAGTACAAGATGGTATGGATGGTACCTTCTTTCTAGAAGTTGTTGCACTTTCACTAGAGGATGTCTTGCTTTTAGAATCATCCTTCTCAAAGCTCACTTGAGTAGTAACATTTCTTCTTTCAGCTGACTGAGAGGCTTCAGCTTTGGGTGATTGCAAATTTTTCAATATCACCTCTAGTTCTATGAATTTCATATTGAGGGAGTTCTTCTCATCCTCAACAGTTCTTAGCTTTCCTTCCCATTTCTCTTCCAGCTGTTTTATCTGGTCTTCATGCACCTGCTTCATTTCATGCAATGAGTTGTCAAGCTCCTTCACCCTTTTGACTTTGTCTTCTAATTGAGCATCTCTGACAACCATTGACACTTTGTGCCTTTTCTCCAGTGCATGGTAAACATCTTTGATTATTACTTTAAAGATTTCTTTCTCAGAAAGGCTTCTTTGCAATTCTTCACAAGTGTCTTCATATCTTTCATTGCAAAGAGATACTGTTTTATCTTTGGCATTTACCAGCTTTCTGAGAGTGTTGGTTATGCCAACCCTTTTAGCCAGCTGATCTTCCATAGCATTGGCTTCTTCTTCTAACTGTGATTTTTCTTCATGAAGATCATGGATGCCTGTAGCTATACACTTTGCCACTTCCATGGGAACTGTCTTCTGAAGATATTTGAGTGAACTCTGAAGATCATTAAATGTTCCAACTTCATCACAGCTAGGACATGATTTCTTCATCTTCTTGGCCTGTTTCTTCTTTCTATTTTTCTGAGTCTTGGAAGATATCTCCATTTGAGGCTGGTTGCTCATTTCCTCAAATCTGCACTTCATAAAGACTCCCTTGGATCTTTTAGAGGTAACCTCCCTTTGATACCAATTGAAGTGCCCAGATCAGTGTGAATCACTGAGAGGGGGAGGGGGTGAATCAGTGATCCCTTAAAACTTTTTACTAATTGATTCTTATCAATTAAACCTCTATGGCTGGTTAAAGCCTCGATCCACTCTTCTTGTATCTCTCAGCCTTTCCCGGATAATGTAGTAATGAAAAGGCACAGGACACAAGGATTTACAAGGTTCGGCACCAAAGGCCTACATCCTTGCCATGCTCTCCCAGCATGGATTCTCCCATTATAACTTGTTAGAATTACAATGGTCGATACAGCTTCCCACCGTATCTCTCCTGAGTCCCACAGGAGGGTCTTTATACTGCGTCCCACAGTGTTACCAGAGTCCCACTGGCCTGCTCCAGAATCCCACTGAAGACTTCTTCTCCCTGAGTCCCACAGGGTCTTCTCTTGGCTCCTCGAGTCACACGAGTAGCTCTTCTTCACTTTAAGTTCTTCAAGTATCTTCAGCAGTCTGGGATAAAGACTGCTGGCCTTGCTCTGTACCTCTGATCACTTGTGGTGAACAGGTCTTCTCATCTTGCTCAGGCTTTATCTCCTTTTTCTCAGGATGACCTGGCTTCTCTCCAGCTACTGAATACTCAGACAACTGATATCTTTAACTTCAGTCTGGTCCAGTCTCAACTCAAATCTTCTTCATGCACTGAGTGCATAGTAACTCTGCTTCCTCATGCACTGATTGCATGGCTTCTCAAAATCTTCAAGAACCTCCTGGTCTTGGTCAACTCAGATGCACACCACTGATTTGACTTTGTTCACGTGTGCACGTGCATGCATGTATGCATGCACTCTCCTTTCTTCCTCTTGGTGCAATAAACCCACAAAGGGTGTAATCAATTATAGCACACACCTTCTTCACAATCTTCACACACTTAATTCAATTTGTTTACACACTTAGAGTGTGTTCTACTTTAGTGTGGATGTCTTCTCTTCTTCTTAGTGTGTACACACTTTGTTTTGCACACACACTAAGGTTCGGCCTTGTTGTCTTTTTGCACACACTTGTTTCACTTTGCACACACTTTAGACTTGGCCTTCACTTGTTTAGCACACTCACTTCCTTGTTCTTTTAATCTTCATCAAAGTGTGCACTTCACTTATGCACATACTTGGTTCTTCATTTTTCACACACAAGGGCTACGACCTTCTTCTCCAAATGCACACACAAAGTATGGCCTTGTCTTGCTCACACCCACTGCCCGTAGGGTACTTAGTACACACAAGATGTGTTCTTCAATTTGGCACACACACAAGGGCTACGACCACTTGTTTAAAGGCCTCGGGTATTTCTCTTCTCCTCTTACCACACACACGAGGCAAGGCCTCGGCCTTCTTTAGCACACACACAAAGTGTGGTCTTCCTCCTTATGCACACAAACAGCCACGGCCTTCCTTCTCTTCTTGCACACACACAAGGCTACAGCCAACTCTTGTTCATTTTGCACACAAAGGCACAAAGGTTTGGCCTTCTCAAAGTTCACATACGAGGCGCTGCCTCGGCCTTCTACTTCTTGTGCACACACTACCCGAACTCCATTTGCACACACACACACTAGGTATGCACTCCACCTTCAAAATAGGCGCGCAAAGGGTCTGCTTGAGCCGCGGCCAACTTCTTATCCAACAGCTGCACAAGGTATGAGCCGCAGCCTCTCTTCCTCAACACTGCTGCGCAAGCCTCAACAAAGGACAAGGCGTGCAGGTCTCAACAACCCTTGAGGGCGCGCAAGGTACTTGCGGCCTCGGGTCCTTCCTGTCGCGCAAGGGATGCGCGCAGGGTCTCCTCCAACTTCTTTTGCGCAAATATGCGCAAAAGGGACTTCACAAAGCCAAGGGTGGCTTCGGGCTGCTTCGTCGCGCAAGTGGGTTGCGCGGAGCTCCAAACTTCGTGAGGCACAGAGGCACACTCACGGGACTTCATTCCAGTTTTTCAGCAAGCGGCTCAGAGGTCTCGGCCTCTCTTTATATAGGCAGAGGGCCCCGGTTCATCCGCGTGGGATATGAATTCAAACTCCCGAATATCTCAGGTTTTCAAGATTTCCAAAATCTTGTTTTGCTCCTCTGTTTCACGCGGGTTCTCTCTTTTATTTTTCCTCACGTGCATGTGCATGGAACAACATGCAGAGCCTCATTAAAATCCCTCCATGCAAAATACGAATACACCGAGGCCTCGGCAACGTTGTTTGCCTCGGCCTTCATCGAATTTCTCCATCCAACGTTTGCATGTATTTTTTATTGCATGTATATGTTCCTTACGGAGAGACGAGCACAATGGTGGTCTTAGATCCTTCAGAGGTGGCTGGGAACTCGAAATCCATCTTCAGGTTGTCTCTGGTTCGAGCGGAGCTCGCGGGTGGCCTTCGGGGTGGCTCGAGGATGAAGACAATCCACAGATGCATCGGACGGTTAAGATCTGGCGCGCGATTTAGATGGGCGGCTCAGATTAGATCGCGAGCGGCGCGATGCATCGGGCGGCCGTGATCTGCCGCGAGATCGCTCGGACGACCAGGATGCGCTCCCGGGGAAAAATGCGTGTCCCACATCGAAACGGCCCGCGATTTTCACGCGGTTTATTACCCTGACGCTCTCCACCATACGCCAGTTGAACTTCTCCCCTCCCGGTGCCGCCCCGCACCGGGTTCTCTCTGCGGGCGCGCTCTGCGCCCACCTATGCTCCCTGCGGGCGCGCCTCTGCGCCCACTCATGCCTCCTGCGGGCGCGCTTAGCGCCCACTATGCACACATGGGTGCGCTCATGCGCCCCTTCCGCGCTCCTCCGGGCATGCCCCAGGCACCCATGCGGTGTCTTGGGTGTGCGCCCTGCCGCCCTGGCTCGCCCCACGGGTTCCCACGGGCGTGGAGCCTTAGTGCCCATGCCTTGGGGTTGAACCCCCAAGGTGCCTTGGCTGGCCAATTTTTTGGCAAAGTAACAAAGAAAACAAAGTCCTCCATGAAAAATACCAATGCCAAATGCAACTTATTCCAAGCCATTCTTCCACTTTCTTTCTTCTCATATTCTTCTTCATTTGAATTCCTCAATGCTTCTTCTTCATTAGAATTCCTCCAATTTTCTTCAACATATATTCATTACTTAGTAATGGAATCCCCGAAGGTTCTTCTTCTTCAACCGAACTCCTGAATCACTTAATTTATTCAAAGTGCTTTATTGATCTAATCAGAGATCAAGTTGGATCATCTTCAAGTTCACATGCACTAAGTGATAGTGCATGGACTTCATTAATGCACATCATCCACTTAGTAGTTGTTGATGGAACTCCTTTCAACTCCTCATGCATTGTGAAGACAATGCATGGTCTTCTAATCATGTTGTGACTTTGTATCCAGTTGATACAAGTTCTTTGACCTTAAAGAGCAACTCAGCAATCGTCAGATGTAACTAGAGAATGTTTCAACCACATCTCCTATGCCACTTAGTGAATCTCCTAAGTGACATGCCTCTTAGTATCATGGCCATTCTCCTTTCCTCACCAACACCATCACAACCTTTGTCATTCACATCTTAACATTCCTTGACTTCCATTCATTCCAAGACAACTTCATGCCTCAGTGACAACAAATGCAACACAATGCACTTCAAATTAAAATATTTTAGTCACCAATCCAATTATTAATATGTTAATGTTTATTAACAAATAAAAGTAAAATGAATTAACACCACATGATAACTAATCAACCATGAAATAATAAAAACATAAAAAAAATTATAAGGAACATGTAATTTAATTCATACTTATAACATTCCATAAAACATTTTATTTTTTAATTTGGTTATTTCAACCGATTACTTACTAAAAACACTGGGATAAAAATTCCATAGTAAAAATAATAATAAAAATAACATAGGTTTAGAAAACACTACATTTAACATGTTTAAATAATTAGATAAAAAACGAGAAGATATTGAAGAAAATACTGTAACATGATCCCAAGAGTAACCCTAAAACCCTAATATTTATCAATATATATTAATACCTTGATTGTAATACAGAATATACTGAATTCATGAAACCTATCATGAACTTTTAAAAATTATGAATAAGAAATGAATTTAAATAAAGAAAACATAAGAGAATGTGGAAGAAGAGATAAAAGAGAAGTTATGAACAAAATAGATTAATAACATGAATCTAAAGAAAAAAATTATTTAATATATGAAAAATGAGAAGAAAAATAGAAAAACAAATTCCTAGGGGTAGCAAAATGTTAAAGGCATTAAAGTGGATTAGAGAATGGGAAAAATATTGTTAAACCTAGGAAAATAGAATATAGTGACATAATGTTGCATTGTGAAAGGGAAATCTAATTTGAAAATAATGTGTTGGAGTCCATGAATTTAGGGTGAAAAAAATAATACAACCAAATAAGAATATAGTAAAATAGAGAATTTTATTATTCAATTCATGGCCAGTTAAGAATTGTGGTATAATTATATCTCGTACACATAGTTTATTTCAATAAAACACTATAGAATAATAAAGGACACCCTAAAGTGACCTACAAAAATAGAGAAACACCATATATTTATAACTAAATTCTTCACGATGTAACAAAACTATCGAAACTACGCTATCATTTACCATTGTAATATGAGTTAAACACATCCATTCAGAGAAGAAATAAAACCAAATGGCCCATACAAAATTCCAAAACATCAAACACCATGAAACAACATAATAAAAAATATCACAACAATGAAGTACTATAATAAATCTTATACTACCTATAATTGATCTCAGCCAAATGTAGTTGGTCTAGACTTGAATCATGATCATAAATAAAATTTCAGTTGTATTCATTCTACAACATCAAATATTTTTATTTATATATATTCTAAATATTTCCAATAACTCAAAATTACAATACTGATCACCAAGTGAAATTTGGTATTCAATTTTTTTTAAAAAAATTTATTCATTTTTTTTATTTAAAATTATACACACAAAAAGTACATCAATAAAAAAACATCTAGTCTATATAGCCATAATATATACATTTTCCCTTTATAAAAATATTCATAAAATTAAAGTATTTTTTTCCATATATTAAAAAAGTTAGTAGGAATGATCAATTCCATATATCACAACATTGAAAACCATTAATATATATATATATATATAATTAAAATTATTCATAATAAACATATATAATTTTAATTATTATAACTGGACTGGATAATCAGTCTTCATGATTTTAAATGTTCTTCATAGAAACAACCATTAAATGTCATGGTAGCTTCCTTCGACAACCAACATAATTTACTTCATTATTAATTTGTTCTCTATATGGTAAAAATCATAGTAACATGGAATATAATTCATGAATACTTCCTTATTACCAAATTACTAATGTCTTTTTGATTTTTTTTAAATAATGGAATATATTGTATGCTTTTCATAAGTACCATGGTCTATTGTTATGACTGAAATTATCCCTTCAAGTAGTCATGGAATACAAAGTAATACCATTGTAGTTGGTATTCACATTAAATAAGTAATTTTTTTTAAAATAAAAATAAATACTGAACATATATTGAGCATTTTAATATTACAATAATCTTCATTCATTTTTATTACTAAAATATTGAATTGTAAGACATCCAACAACATATATAGTTCCACTAACCTTGTATTTAACTCCAAATAAATGGGTTCACCTATGGAATATTTCATAATATAATGTAATTTTTAGTGACTAATTTTCCTGTCTTAGAATTAAAATATCATAGAATGAGATTTTGTTTTAGAGTTTTTATAAAAAGAAGAAGATACTGATTCTTTGAGGTAATGTTAATATTAAGGTAATCAGAATCCTAATGATGGCCATACATTGTTTTATAATTGACCTGGTAATATGGAATTTTCCATTATATCTCTTTAAATAAAATCCAAATCCATATCAATTAGCCACATTTTCACAAAAGTATTAATTTTTTAATGAAAATGATATAATTAAGGTTATCTATATTAGTAATATAAATTTTAGAAGAGATAATGGTTTTGATGTTGTAAAAAGGAATTAATATCCTATACAAAAATTTTGATTTATTATTTTAATTTAATTAAATGATATTGGACTATCACTATCATAAAAATAGATTTACGTAGTTCAATCCTTTAATTTTTTTTAAAAAACATAGATAAAAGGTGATTTTAAAAATGAATAAAATTATTGTTAAATGTACCCATTTATCATTACTTTTTAGTAGCGCTAATAAGAAAATGACATTTATCAATGATATTTTATTTGAATTGAAATAGAGTATTTTTTAAAAAAATTACATTTTTTTAAAAACAGTTTATTAATAAATATAGATATAATTATATTGATATAAATATAATATATATAATATTAATATGTTTTGGATAATTCTAAATAGTAATTTATGCATCATATATAAGATATTTAGTAAAAATAACATATAAAATATTTTAAAAATTATTTTTAATTAATTATTTGATAATTATTATTGAGTAATAGTCATTTAATTACAATTTTACGATAAAAAAATAAATAAATGTTATTAACTAAGTAGACAATATAACCCAAACTTCAAATGACCATAACATCTTATCTATGTGTCTGTGTGGGTTCTACCACATATAAAAATGAATCATAAAATGAGATCTAACATTATGGGATTTAGAGAATACCTATTCACATTTTTTAGGAATAAATGGCCCATAAGGCCTCTAACATTGTGCTTTTTGTAAGGTACCACATTTTTATAAAATTCAATGGATTTTTTTCCATGTTAACAGGGATTATTCTAAATATTTTTTGGTTGAGAGTCAATTTATTTTCACTAATTACACTCATAATGATATTATTATTTTAAAATATTTAATTTTTTATTTTAATGTTATTTACAATTAGGTATATACGCATTTGTACATAATTTACAAATAAAAATTTAATTTTACAAAAAAATAAGTAAACATATTTACATATAATGTATCATTAAATATAAAAACCATATGAACAAATAAATAACATACATTTTATTTGAAATAAAAATATATGAATATTTATGTATCTATATAATGTCTGTGTGTGTGTTCATATATATATATGTGTGTGTGTCTCTATTAATAAAATGGTGTATTATATATATATTCTAATATATGTATATAAATATATAATATATAATATATGTAAATAAATAATATTATGTTTAATTAAAATTATAGATACACATAATATATATATATATTTGTTTATTGTGTATATGTATGTGTGTATTTTTTTATATATAAACACACACACAAACCATATTTTAAAAATGTTTTTAAAAACATTCATATAAATACATATAATTATCAGAATCAATATATGGATAAAAATTACTAGATATATATATATATATATATATATATAAATAGATATATCATTAAAGGGAGAATAAAGCATCAGAGATGAGCTTTAAGGGTCCATACGTATAAATGATAGGTATCTAGTTTAAATCTAAGGGGAGGAAGGGGTGCATGATCGGGTGAAGGGGGATCATATCACTATTAATGGTGGGGGCATGCCTAATGTTGTTACACAGGGTGGGGGTGGAGGTTTCCGTATTAACAAAAGGTTTCCTATTGATTTTAAAGGGTGTGGTCTCCACCTCCGAGGTGCTTGATGTTTTTAATGTTGGGTCCATGGATAGAACTATTAAAGGGGTTGGGGAACCTAGAACTTTTCAAGTGGTTGGTCTCCACCTCTGAATTTTTCTTTTCTGATTTTATAAAAAATAATTTTTTTTACAATTAACATAAATTAATTATAATTGATAAAAGACCTATTTTATCATCACTAATAAATGGGGTCTTTATCATATCCTTTTATCACATATAAAAGGGATCCCTATTTTATGTCTCTTAGAATAACATCACTTTTTTGGCAGTGTTGATTGATTTTTGTAGTGCAGTTAAAAGTCATTTCTATGGTTTTATATGTTGGGAATCATTTTGTTCTAAGGGATTTTTATTTTAAAACTCTACAAGATATTGAGTTATTAATATATTATACTAGCATGTTAATATGATGGAATTTTGGGTCATACCTATTAGTATTAATAATGAAAGTATATTCCAGAAAATATTCACCCTTTTAAAAAAATATTTTTGGTGAAATTATTCCAATAAGGATGAAGATCAACATAAAATATATTAATGCTAGAAATTATTACTAAAATTTTAATGTTTTAGTGAATATTATATTTTAATACACTTTTATTTAGTATAGAAGAGTATACAAATATATTTCAAATTATCGGTAAATATTTTAATCATTCATGTAGGTCTGTGTAAGTAATCAATGGCTCATGTATGTGTGATCATAAAATAATAAGAGGTTGTTTTAATTTGTATTTCATTCAATATAGACTATGAAATTTGTTATTATATATTGTTTTATGACATAGAAAATTTGATATTATATTTTATATTATATATCAAATAATATGAGATATATTTATGATTATTTTAAATATAACATAGGGGTTGAATTTTAATTGAGTCACATAGACAAAATATTTTGTCAACGTTATTGCTATCCTTTCCTGATTTTGAAGTAATATAATATTGTGGAGAAGAGTTTTTACATAACACATAAAAATTATTATAAAAAAAAATATATTATAGATGATAAATTTTATCCATGAAAAATGTTTTTTAAAATATATTAAAAAAATTACTGTAATACTCAAGTATGAACTTTTGTGTAATGTATTGAAATGGGTTTTTCAAGAAAAAAATATGGCAGAGAAATAAATATTTTATCATTTATTATTTATTGTGGTTTCTAATGGGTATGTGAGGTTAGTTTGAGGATGAATTATTTTTCTTCTATAAAAGATCTCGTAGAGATAATATCTAAGGAATTTTCAGTAACAAGTGATTTGTATAATTAATCTGTAGAATGGAGATCATAAAATTCTATTTTAAATTGTTTTCAAACTAGATTAGTGATACACTTATTGAGAAAAAGTTTATTTTAATTTTTTATTAATAACGGAAATAATATAATTTTACATTCATTCGAATAATAATGAATTAATTTTGTGGGTGTGTTTAATGAAAACTAATTAATAAAAAATCAAAATGTAATTAAAAAGAAAAATTCAATTAGACAAGGTCTTATAAAAACTGTCATAAAGAGTATATATATTACTAATAGTAAAATACACTTTAGAGTGATATAATGAAAACTTTTTCTATAATTATATTCATTTAAATTTTGGAGTACATTCAGTATTTTTATGCGAATATTAGAGAAATTATTAAACCAAAATTAGGATAAAGGGAGATTCCTTGAGATCATATAATTAAATATAAATTCATATAAATTATAAAAATTCTATTTAATGACCATGTATTATTAACCTAAAACTTACACAATTATTTTTCAGAGAAATATTTTCATAACATGAATTTGAAATCAATAATTCCCACTATAATTCTATGAAAAAAATTAAATTTCAATATATAGTATTATAAAAATATTTTGGTGTCCAATAACAATTTTATCAAACAATATATGATTTAATTTAGTATTTGATAATTATACATTTTATCCATCAAACAATATGGAGTTGAAACCTATGTATGAAAGTGTTTCATTTGAATTGAATAAAATCAATAACGGGTCCTACAGTAAATGAGGAATAAATTATTTAAAAAAATATATTTGAAATATTTCTTAAAATTAAGACTATATATAATGACCATATGATTAATTCTAGATGACAAGTGATTGAGTGATAAATTTATAAATGTTCCACATTGGTTCCCTTGCTTTATATAGATGGGGAGATTATGAGGTGATTTCATTACCCATTATAATGTAAGCTAATAATAAATATTCCTTATTTTGTGATAAAACTTATAAATCATTAATTTATATTGAGTATATATATATTATAAATTTGAAAACTAATGTAATTATTACACACCACATTTCTACATGATGATTTATTCCATAATCATGTATACTTAATAATTAAATTATTTCTTTTTCATAATAGAGGAAAAATTATATATGGAATAAATTTTATGCATAATATAAAAAAAAATTATTTCATATAGTTTATTTAAAATCAAATTTAAATAAAACAGATAATATTAATAAAATTATAATGGGATTGTAAACCCATTTATATATCATGAATAGAATAAATATATCTAATTTATTTTAATCTCTTTGAATTATTATAGTTGTGTGGAACAATTTAAAATGCAATAATAAGACATAAAATAATATTTAGATGGATTAAAATAAATATATATAATCTTAATGTAATATTTAGTGAAATAAATTTACATTATTTGATGATAATAAATATATATATTGTATAGTGTCTTTATAAAAATTGTAAATGTGTAATACAAACATTGTTAATACGAGCGTTATAATAATAACATGACTTTTAGAATAATAACTGACCACTATGGTTATCTGTTTATATATTCTTATATTTAATGGATCCAAATGATCATAATATAATGACATGATTATTAATTTAAAATAAAATGACATTCACTTTAATGAATATTATATTATAATTTATGGATATCAAAGGAAGTGTAATGAAATATTTATTTAATAGTGTTTTTTACATTCATTTATAAACATTGATTTTTTATTATTTTATAATTTCATATACATTATTTTCATGTTTTTGGTTTCTATAATTCTTCATAATATTAATTATAAATCTATATCTCTTTATATTTGATCATTTTTTATGTATCATGATATTTATGGAAAAATTTATTGAAATATTAACAATTAGTTCTTCAATGTAAAATATTTTTAAGTATTATTTTATATATAATAATTATTAATTATTATTTTAATTACAATTTTTCAGGAAATTAATTGTTGTTAAATATTAGTTATAAATTTTATAAATTATAAAATTTTATTTGATCTAGTCTTGAAAGGTGGTTTATAGATTGAAATGTTTGATTGATGATTATCTCAAATATTTTATGTATTTCATTTTAATTTGAATTAGCTTGTTATAGGTGAGTAATTTATAGTCTGTTATAATAATATTGGGAAAAAATAAACTATAAAATAATAAAAAAATTATATCCCATAACATTATTTTATAGTTACCTCTTTTTGTTACATTTCAATGGGAAATACATAATAACAATAAGATCCTACATGGTAAAAAATTGGTCTTGATGTAGATGTTCAAATATTTTTTGAAAGAATATATAGTAAAATTAAGATTATATATATGAAATAATGTACGGATCATATGTTTCATGAGTTTCATTTAATCCATTAAATAAGAATAAATTGAAATTCAAATGTTTTAGGTTGAAATAAAACAAATTATTTATGTTAAAAAACATTAAAAACGGCTAGAAATTTGATAATAAAAAAGGGGAGTTGAGGATGAAATTAATTATATTGATGTAATTTTGGATTATATTATAAGGACAAGATATGAATTCTCTAAGATGAGGGTTTTTTTTATTCAAGAAGGATTTCAATATTGATATAAGGTTAATGATTAACTTATGTTGAAATTAATATTGGTTTACTGACACATGATATTGATAGAAGGAATATATCCACTACAGGTTAAATTCATTCCAATAATATGGGAAGAATAATCCTTCATTTTCAAGGTATGATTCACATGATTTGTTCATATATATTATTATTTAAGTGAATAATATGAATGAAAATTTAAAAAGATTTTTTATGGAATGACATACATATCACAAATGATTAATTGAATAATGGAAAATGGAAAATCAATTATAGTTATTAGGACATGGGGAATTTATTTTTTTCTTTGAGGAATTTTATCAATATATCACATATTAATTTTTATAGTGGAATATTGAATAACCAAATGAGTTATAAGTTCCAAATTTAGATAGTGTGAAGTGAAATAAATTTTATTTAAGTGAATAATCATGATATGCAACAATTAATCCCCACTACCTTTGAATGATCTAGATTACAATAAAAAAATTAGTCAAGGGAGTCCTACCCCCTGAGGTATCCATGGAATGACTAGATCACACACCAAACTTATGAGACACTCCAACCCCATGATGTGATAGTATCTCATTGTGAAATGGAGGTAGGTGTAAAATAGATTATAATGATTGTGTGTTGTGGTGAAACCGAAATCCAATACCAAAACCATTCGTTATAGGACAGTAGATTTTATAAACTCTTATTATGATTCTTAATGTTTAATTTATTTCTTAATAGAAGTGTTATAATACACGAGTTAATGAATCCTCTAGTTCATTAATTTTATTAATAAATGAAAAAATATACATCATGTTACTACTCATTAAATGGTTCACTAATGATATAACATGTCGATCTTACATTTCATGAGAACATTTATCACTCGGCTGCAAATAATCAAATATATACCCAATATTACATTCATTCTATAATGTCATGATTAATTATTGAGCATATTTTCATGATATTAATATCATGAATAATGAAATATGTTGATGAAATCATTCAAATTATCATTTTCTTAAGGATATGTTCGGTAAAATTTATTCTAAAGGATTACATGAGGATTTCCTAGAAGATATGCATGCTAAAGATTTTTATTAGGGATATATTAGGGGATAAATAACCTTATTATTTGTCTTTAATGAATATCATTCCCTTCAATCAAACACTTTTACTAAATCCTAAAGGATTTTTTTTAGTTTCACCCTATAATATATCATATAAAAAAGCTCAAGAAATTATATACAAAACACACACGGATATCATCAAAAAAACATTTTGAAATACACCATCATCTTCACCAAGTATCAAATCATATGTAAAACATTTTAATTACTTGTCATAAAATCTTTTTGATCAACTATAATGGGATTTTAGTGAAACCATCCATTTAAAATTGATAATAAATTTTTTCAAAGCTGAAGTGTTTCCCCAAAAGCCTTTTATCATTGAAAAAATATATAAATCATTATATCTATATATATTATACAATAGTGGCCTCTCAAAAATAACTAATTCTACCCTATTTTCCAAATAATCTATATTTATCTCCACAAAACTCATGTGTATTTATACCTATATCCACCTTCCACATATCTTGCTATTTCACACTCTCATTTGTTACCACCATGTAAGACATAGAGGGACTATGAATCAAATTTCATGTTAATCACATACAGCCAAATAATACATTCTCAATTTTCTGCATATACACAGATGGGTTTAATGAATAAAATATATTTTAATCACAGTTATTGATGACCATATCACATTCCCACCATTAAAATAGATATATAAATTATTTATACTATCTTATTGAGGTCGAAAACATATTAGATTATATTAATTGAGGGAACATAAATCATAGTGATAATATAAAAGGAAACACCCCATATTGGTTGATCTATATTCGATGAAATAATAAAAAAAATCTAAGCCACCCCTAGTTATCTCATCTACAATGTAAAGAGTGATAAATCTACTGATATATAAAGGTTATTATGATTTTTATCACAAAAAAATTGGAAATGTATCTCTTATATACTCCATAAACACTTGTATATAAGAGAAATATTTTTTGAAACTCAATTTGGTATACTTAGTTATTCATCCATCATAAAAATTAATTTTTGGGTCTCTTAAACATATTACTTATCTCATAAAAGAATCGTAATCTTGCTAGCCTTAACATTTAATCTTTTCATTTAATACTCTATGATTATTCGTTATTTGGGATAACACAACGTTTTACACTGACAAGTTAAATAACATTAAAAATTATTAAATTTACATCAATATATTTTTATTTTTAACTAATGTGAACGAATGATGGAGTAGTTATTTCGATTTATATAATGCATTTTTTAATATTAAAATATTTCAATAATACATAATAAATCCCTATATAAGTACCTATCTACGAAATCATACAAGTTAAATAAAGAGATCAACCTTATACTTGTTCACTATATATGGTTTAGCAAAATAATAAATCAATTTGTAATTCCAAAAAGATCTATATTTGACCTACTTACAAAACTCACCAACTAAACACTTTAGTGAGTAACATAAATGAATATTGTATGATTAAATAATGGTGAGATTTATTAATTATATTCATAATTTTTAACTATTTGAATATATTAAAACTTTTTTAACACTATAACATATTTTTTTTATATCAATAACTTATATTGTATACTAGGGACTTTTCAAATTTTAAAAACATATTCTATGAAACTTTTCCATAAAAATTATTCGATGAAATTTTTTTCACTATTTTTATTGTTATTAATTACTAATACCTCTTAAAATCATTTAGGATAATGTGACATTATCTTTATTAGTAGTATAATAAATTAGGTAATAGTGGTATTACCTCAATCTTGGTAACTAAATGAAACCATTAAAATTTAATTACCATCACATTACATAAACTCTTTTGGATATGTGAAGATCACTATTATTCGGGATCACTAAATACATTTAATTTTTATATTTGAACTTTTCAAATATAAAAATGATTGCACTAGACTTTTAGACACTATATTCTTTTTGTAATATCATGTAACAATACAAGTACCCCATTTTATAAATATATAACTGATATTTAAAATTATTAGGAATATTTAAAAATATTAATTATTTACATATCATAAATAGAATTAAATTTGTTTTATCATATTCTATAAAAATAATATTTTATTAAAATACCCTATAGATTGGTGGTGGGATCATGTTTCTTATTTTTTATGCTGAACATTTCATCTAATTTCCTGATTTAATTGATAAAAAAAGCTAAACTGACGGTCACATTTCATAAAGTGTGTCTCCCCATTTGAAAGATACTGCTAAATATTAACGAGGGTCTGATAATTGAATAATGGGGAGAAATTCCTTCATGATTATAGTGGTTTAGAGGAGAATAATAATTAAAATAATAGAATCATAATAAATAAATTACAAAAAAGAGTAAATCATCCAAATAAAAAAACTATTAGAAATCATATACAATATAATGTTTAAAAATGAGGATCATGTCATGGTGATAAAAAATTAAGTGTTCATGGGAAATCAAAAAGAAAAAAATATATTATATATATATATCAAAATTCTAAAAATACTAGAAATAAATCCAATATCATCCCAAGACGCATCTTGATCTGATGATCATGGCTCATATTCAATAATAAAATCATGATTCCATGATTAGGAAAATTCCTTTATCCCTACCTGTATAAATTAATTCTTATCAGTTAACAAAGTGTAACCTAATAAGGGTTTGAGATATAATCAAGAGGCCACCAACAATGGTATCTATAAAAAAATCATTTGATGCGTTTTTGCTAAAGTAAGAGTGAGGTATAAAGATAATAAAGGATGTAAATAATAATATATAAAATCTTGTATGTAAGAACATTATATATATATTAGTATAGAAATGATGAATGATTGTATGAGTGATCAAACATCAAATCTGACTTATGATTTCATAAAAAAAATCCGGAAACTATTACATACTTTGAATAATTATGTGTTAAACCAATGAGGGATAAGACATAGGGAAATTGATGGAGGCATCAGCTCGAAGACCAAAAAAATAATCCATATAAATATATGTGTAGTGTAGACAAATATTGGACAAGAATAAGGGTCACATGGTCATGGAATCTTTTTTGTGTCCATAGAGATCTTCTATAGAAAACCCATTAAGACTTTAACGTCTTGAGTGAAGACAATGAATCATATATGAGGAATTCCTACAAGGTGGATCGAATGTAACATTACATGGAATCCAAAATATAATATGTAAGTGGTCATTGGTGGAATACCTATAAAAAATTATTAATATAATAAATATATTAATTCAATAGGCCTTATTAGTTTTCATGCCTTTATCAATTCAATTTATAATAATCACATCATCTACCATTTCAAATATGACATAAACAATGGCTATGTTAGTTTTCCGGAATTTTATCAGTTATATTAAAAAAAATATTGAAGGGATCAAGTGGGAATATTATTGTCCATTCCCTATATTAATAAAATACATCATATTAATTTCATTAATTATATTACATTCAAGTTATAAGAAGAAAGTACACTTTAGTTTCAATTCCACTACCCTAATAAATTACATAATTATGCATCATCTAAGGAATTATATATTTCATTCCCCAACTACAATTTTAAACTATTTAATAAACCATTTTATTTATAGATTGTAAATTTTAAAACAAAGTGCTCAAACATTTATAATTTTTTAAATTTATATTATGTTCCCATTAATAAATTGCGAGCTTCACTCACCCAATGGGTGGTGTAAAAATGATTTATAAAATTATCCAACCTCATGGTTTGTTCATGTTGAGGATGAAAACATCCAACCATGCATATAGAAGAAATGACATGTTTACAATTTCTTTTAAACATCCAATTTTAGGGTCTAATTATTTATGGAGAAATTCATGGAATGTCTGGTGTGTGGTAATAAAGATGCTAGATATAAATTAACCAATTTTTATAGAAAATGTATATAAAACCTTTCATAGATAAATATTGATATCAAAATTCATTGTTATAATTTAATAAATCCAATAATATGTTTAATTTATAAAATATAATATAAAATATAAAAATAGTGAAAAATGTGATGCATGGATGTAGCATTTCATATGGAAAGATAATCAGAGAATGGAAGGAAAATGATTACAGATCATATAGGTTCTAATCCAAATTGACCAATAAAAGTGATACAGACTCTGAATGGAGGTGGAATCTCATTGAATATGCGAATAAGATCTATCCTCTGTAATTTCTATATGGAATTGGAGGATAGTAAATGGGTTTGGGTTAAAAATGATGTAGGTGTAAAAAGGTAATTTGTGCATATTTTCAGAATGATTGACATATATATGCTGTAATATGTGGGTTTTTACCATAAATTATATATCATATATGTCATTCCCATCCCATTTATGGTGTAAGAATGATTTTAACTATAAATTAACTATTTATGACATATATAACTATTTTAGACCCCAAATTTCTCTATATAATGACTTAGTAAATAACTCATGGTTCATACTTGAAACACCCCAATGTTCCTAAATGATTCTCTAATACTGTATAACAAAAAAACCAGACTGA
Source organism: Viscum album (assembly GCA_963277665.1). Lineage (NCBI taxonomy): Eukaryota > Viridiplantae > Streptophyta > Magnoliopsida > Santalales > Viscaceae > Viscum > Viscum album. The sequence goes on along the minus strand of OY728156.1, from coordinate 67,936,450 downwards.
TGATAGGGTTAAAATGGAAATTAATGGATTTTTTACCTCAAAATAAAATCTATGATTTTAAAACAAATCCTTAATAAAACTACAAATCTTTGATTTTCCCTTCTAATCATGGTGTTGTATCTTCTGAGAGTAACCCTTTCCACTATGCTTGTAAATAAATATCTAACTTCGAGGTGTCAAATATTACTCATCCACTGTTGTTATAATAGCCATAATAAAGGAACTGGTGTAAACTAGAGAGACTTCATGATCTGGTCAATGGTTTATATAAAAATCTCCTCAATGGACACATCTACCTATAACTCAACCACATCATTTTGATGAATATAAGATGATTATGAGTAATAATGGGGATGCTGAGATACATGGAAGACTTCGTGCATGGTGTGATGTATCTTTGGTAACTATAACTAATATACTCCCAGCCTGAATTTATAATATATCTCAAAGGGCTGGATACACTGAGGTGATTTCAACCCTTGTTTCCAAAACCGCTCATCCCCCATTTTAGTAGACACTTGAATGAAAACATGATTCATGCCTAGAAATATATTGATCCGTAGAGGTAATCATGGTATGAATTATACCGAGAATAATATATATCAATATGATTCTAAATTAACTATTCCATATTTGATATATCCAGAATGAGATGATGTCCAAATAACACAACCCCTTGTACCACTGACTATAAAAAGGTTGAACAACATTACCTACCATATAGGGAATTATAAAGATACATCTATATAGTAGATTGGAAGCAATTATTCTAATTGAAATCATTTATTGGAAATTTCTTCAACAAATTGCCTCAAAATCAATGATGCATTCCTAGGAAATTTCCTCTAACATCTGTATCTTACAATCTGACTATATGTTGGTATGTGGGTGATAGATTTTACTCATCTATACTTATGAACCCATGACCCTCTGTAACCCCTACAAAAAAATGATGTAATATGAGAATTGTTTTTTGATATGACAGTATTATGAAATCTAGGATGGTGTATGATCTCTCTGAAATGTTTAATTCTTAGATAATCCACATAATATGAAATTATTTATAGATAATGAAGTGAGTAGAATTTGTCAACATTTATACGATCACCCAACCAGCATCATAGACTTAAGGTGACCAAGGTAAACCCGTCAGAAAATCCACAGTCACATCATCTCATTTCGACTCAAGAATGGAAAAATATCGGAAATCCCTACTTGCCACTACTATTGTACCATCACCTTTTGATAGGTGAACCACCATGTATGAAATCCAGTAATCTTAATTTTCATCCCTAACCACTATTACTAGTTATGTAACTCATGGTATACCTTAGTAATATGAGTATGTACCTCTCAATAAGTGGTATAATATTCTCACATGAAGTGCCCAGATCAGTGTGAATCACTGAGAGGGGGAGGGGGTGAATCAGTGATCCCTTAAAACTTTTTTACTAATTGATTCTTATTAATTAAACCTCTATGGCTGGTTAAAGCCTCGATCCACTCTTTTTGTATCTCTCAACCTTTCCCGAATGATTCAGTAATGAAAAGGCACAGGACACAAGGATTTACAAGGTTCGGCACCAAAGGCCTACATCCTTGCCATGCTCTCCCAGCATGGATTCTCCATTATAACCTGTTAAAATTACAATGGTCGATACAGAGTCCCACTGTATCTCTCTTGTGTCCCACAGGAGGGTCTTTATACTGCTTCACACAGTGTTACCAGAGTCCCACTGGCCTGCTCCAGAATCCCACTGAAGACTCCTTCTCCCTGAGTCCCACAGGGTCTTCTCCTGGCTCCTCGAGTCACACGAGTAGCTCTTCTTCTTGTTCAGCTCTTCAAGTATTTTCAGCAGTCTGGGATAAAGACTGCTGGCCTTGCTCTGTACCTCTGATCACTTGTGATGATCAGGTCTTCTCGTCTTGCTCAGGCTTTATCTCCTTCTTCTCAGGATGACCTGGCCTCTCTCTTCAAGAATCTTCAACAGCCTCTAAAAGGTCTGTTGGTCTTGCTCAGCAACTTCTGATCACTTCTCTTGATCAGGCTCTTCTCAATCTACTGCAAACTTAGACAAACATTATCTTTCACTTAAGTCTGGCTCAGTCTCACTCACTTCAACTTCATGCACTGAGTGCATGGCAGCTCTTCATCCTCATGCACTGATAGCATGGCCTTCTCAATATCTTCAAGAACTGTTGTTCCTGGACTTCTCAAAATATTCTTCAAGAACTTTCAGTCTTGGTCAACTCAAACGCACACCACTGAGTCAAGCTTGTTCAGTGTGCGCGTGCATGCATGCATGCATGCACTTTTCCTTTCCTATTCTTGGTGCAGTAGACCCACAAAGGGTGTAACACTTTAAGCACACACCAACTCACTTGAACTTCACACTTTGTTCAATGTGTTTACACACTTAAATGTGTGTTATACTTTGTGTGAGTCCTCTTCTTCTTCTTCTAGGTGAACACACTTTTAGTGCACACACTAGGTTCGGCCAACTTGTCTCTTTGCACACACTTGTTTCATTTTGCACACACTTGAAACTTGGCCTTCACACTTCTTGTTGCACACCCTTAAATGGCCGTAGGGTGTTCCTCTTCAATTTGCACACACACACACTCAAATGAGGTGTGGTCTTCACTTCACTTAGCATACACCACTTGGTGTTGTACTTTGTGCACACACATGGCCTCGGGTATTCCTCCTTCACTTGGCACACAAGCACAAGTCTCGGGTCTTCTCTTTCTTTTATTCTTATTTGCACACACCCAAGCCAAAGGCTACGGCCTTCTTCTTCAAATGCACAAACAACTGCCTCAAGCAAGCCGTGCAAGAGGGTGCGGCCAATTCTTCACTTCTTGTCCGCGCAAGCACAAGCCACAAGGGTGCAACCAGGCGCGCAAGTGCCACTTCCGCGCAAGTGTGCAAGGTGAAACACCGCGGGCACACAAGTGCAAGGGCACAAGCGGGCCGCACAAGTGCCTACCGCGCAGGGGGCGCGGTGCACAGAGGGAGTGCGCAAGATCGCGCTGCCCAACCTCCTTCCTGTCGCGCAAAGGGGTAGCGCGCATGGGACTCTCCCTTTCTCTTCTTTCGCGCAAGAGGTACACAAAAGGAACACACAGAGCCAAGGGATGGCTCCGGGCTTCACAAATTCTTCGCGAGGCAGAGAGCACTCTCGGGACTCCTCAAATATTCAGCTCATCAGCAAGCATAATGAGAGCCTCGGCCTCTCTTTTTATAGGAAGAGAAACGCCACAAATCTTCCGCGTGGGATAACTTCAATCCCGAAGATTTCGGATCTTTGAAATATTTACGAATCTTGATTTTACTCTCTGTTTCACCGCGGGCTCTTTCATTTTTATTCCTCCTCGTGCATGCGATTTATAACGCATGTACGGCCTCTGTTTAAACCCAATCCATGCAAAGGCACGAATACACCGAGGCCTCGGCAACGTTGTTTGCCTCGACCGATACTCGAAATTCTCCATCCAACGTTTGCATGCAAATTTTATTGCATGTATATGTTTAGTGTGTCCAGACGAGCTCAATGGTGTCTTCATCTTCGTCGGAGGTGGTCGGAATCTCGAATGCAGTCGTCGGGAGGCTCTGGTTCATGCGGCGGCTCGCGGGTGGCTTCGGGGTGGCTCGACGAAGGAGATGAGCCGAGATCCGTTGGATCGGGCGATCGAAATACATCGGACGGCCTGGATCAGATCGCCTCGCCGCGGATCAGATGTGCGGCCGAGATATGGCGCGCGATCGATCGTGCGGCCAGGATCGCTCCCGGGTGAAATTTCCGCGTCCCACATCGAAACGGCGAGAGAAATTGCCGCGCCTTATCAACTAAGCGCTCCCCCAGCCGGCTCAATTGAATCCTCTCCCCCCACGGTGCCGCCCCGCACCGTGTTCTCCCTGCGGGCGCGCTCTGAGCCCACTTTTACCTCCGCGGGCGCGCTCTAGCGCCCACTATGCACCTCGGGCGCGCGCTCAGGCGCCCATGCTGCGTAGGAACTAATCCCCTGCGTGGCCCAGGGCTTACACACGGCCCCCCTGCCTCTCGGGCTGGCCACATGGGATCCCCCCTTGGGCGTGGTGCCTTAGGCCCACATGTGCCTTGGGGGTTGAACCCTTAAGGCTGGCCCTTGGTGGCATATTTTTTTTCCTACTTAAACACTAAGTACTTTGTATAAGGACTAAGTGTAAAATGCCATGTGCCACAACTCTTCTTCTCCATTTCTTCTCTTCTCCCACATTTCTATTCTTCTTCTTCATTAGAATTCCTCCATTCTTCTTAAACAAATAATCTTCACTTAGGAGGGAATTCCCAAAGGTTCTTCATCAACCGAGCTCTTGAATCACATAAACTTCTTCAATGTGCTTCATTGATCTAATCAGAGATCAATTGGATCTTCTTCTAATTCTCATGCACTAAGTGATAGTGCATGGACTTCTTCAGCTCACTTCATCCACTTAGGAGGTGTGGATGGATCATCTTCATCTCCTCATGCATTGTCTTAACAATGCATGGTCTTCTATCATTTTTGTGACTTTGTATCCAGTTGATACAAGTTCTTGGAACTTAATGAACAGCTCAACAATCGTCAGATTTGCATGGAGAATGTTTCAACCACAATTTCCAATACCACTTAGTGAATCTCCTAAGTGACATGAATCTTAGTACCATGGCCATTCTCCTTCACCACCAACACCATCACAACCTTTGTCATTCACCTCTTGAGATTCCTTGACTTCCATTCATTCCAAGACAACTTCATGCCTCATTGACAACAAATGCAACACAGTGCACTTCAATCTCCCCCTTTGTATTTGTTGTCAATACACTCCTTCAGCACATATGAATGGGTCAATATGTGTGCCAATATTTTCTCCCCCATATTGGCAATCAAATGCAAAGGTGTGGTGTGGTTCACTTTCAAAAATATCTTCCTCCCTTTGAATAGCATCTTCTTGAAAAGCACTAAGAGAGGGATGATGTCACATGTTCTCTTTAGCAAAGAACCTTTAGTAAATCAACTCTAAGTCTACTTGGGCTAACCCGGTGTAGAAAACAAGAGTGATATAACCAAGATTTTTCAATGCTGTCCAGAATTCTCTACACATGTGAGATCATGCTTCAGGGGTTTGAAAATTTTTCAGATATAACAATGAATTGTTAATCCTGCACATACTTCACCAAACTCATTAGAAAGTTCAGTGCAATGATAAAGCTCCCCCTTTCATCCATTTATCTTCAATCCATACTCCCCCTTAATTGACAAGATAAACTCAATTAAGAAACAAGGGATGAAAGTATGATTGGAATACCTTCACTTTTCTCACGATGGTATTAATCTAAGAATGCCATCTTCTTCAGATTGGCTCCCCCTCAAGGGGTGCACTCCATTCTGTCCAAACCATCCTCCAACTGAGAATGATCATCATCTTCAATTCCCTACAATGTCAGCACATGTAAATACAAGTGATTAGGGAATAAGATGGAACCTCCTTGGTTCATCAATGTGAACAACAAGGTTGAGAAGATTCTCTCAACCGAGATGTCCCATTTTCACCATTCTTCACACTTGCACGTTTGATCTTCATTGATGTCTGTGCTGGTGTGGATCTCAAAACATCTTCATGTGAAATTTTCATCTTCCCTTTTTCCTTAGAAATTTCCAGAACTTTATCTTCAGCTCTCTGCAGATCTTTGGAAAGTTGCAACTGATTTGGCCATATGATTAGCAAGTCATTTGGAAGTGTGGCCTCAGTTTTGGAAATTCCACATGGTTCTTTTGATGCTGTTAAGCTACCTTTCTTAAGCAACTTATTTTCAATCAATCCCTTCTGCTTCTTCTGGATTGATTGTCTGTTTGAGTCCAGTCTGCTTCTATTCAGTTTCATGGCTTGTTCACAAAGATCCATGGTGTGTCCTTTCTTTCCATAGTAGAAGCATGTTTTCTTGGTGGTCCTTCTGGATGCATCACCCTTCTTGGACTCAGACTCCAAGGACTTCTCTTCATTTCTAAAACACATCTTGGGAGCATTTTCTACTTTCTTCTTGCTTCCCAAGGATTCTTTCTGAGCCAGGTTCTGTGATCTTTTCTTCTTTTGAGCTCTGGATACAGTTAGAGATTGACATGTATCTTTTTGACAACTTTTGCAATCATCCCAGATGTTGTCAAGTAATCCAAATCTATTTGCAGTAAACAGATGTCTCTGGACCAGTGGATGCTGCTTCTTTCCTTCTGGCTTGCTCCCCCTAGGCATGGGCTTCCTCTGTGCTTTGGCATTTAGTGGATTGTACCAACAATCCTTTGCACAATGCCCATACTTGTTACAACACCAACATTGACCCACAAATCTTGACCTCTTCAGTCCTTCTGATTGTTGGGTACTTTTCTTGATTTGTTGTGTTGTTTCAGGAGAGCTCTACTTCTTCATTTTCTTCATCCATACTTGTTTGGAATTATTTTTCCATCCTGCACTTTTTGTGGAAACACAATTAGAAGCATCAGTACAAGATGATATGGATGGTACCTTATTTCTAGAAGATGTTGCCCTTTCATTATAGGATGTCTTTCTTTTAGAATCATCCTGCTCAATGTATACTTGAGTAGCAACATTTCTCCTTTCAGCTGACTGGGAGGCTTCAACTTTGGGTGATTGCAGATTTTTCAATATCACCTCTAGTTCTAAGCATTTCATATTGAGGGAGTTCTTCTCATCCTCAACAGTTCTTAGCTTTCCTTCCCATTTCTCTTAGAGCTGTTTTATCTGGTCTTCATGCACCTGCTTCATTTCAAGCAATGAGTTGTCAAGCTCCTTCACCCTTTTGACTTTGTATTCTAGTTGAGCATCTCTGACAACTATTGACACTTTGTGCCTCTTTTCCAGTGCATGGACAACATCTTTGACTATTATCATAAAGAATTATTTCTCAGAAAGGCTTCTTTTCAATTCTTCAACAGTGTCTTCATATCTTTCATTGAAAAGAGATACTGTTTCATCTTTGGCATTTACCAGCTTTCTGAGAGTGTTGGTTATGCCAACCCTTTTATCCAGCTGATCTTCCATAGCATTGGCTTCTTCTTCTAACTGTGATTTTTCTTCTTGAAGATCATGGATGCCTGTAGATATACACTTTTCCACTTCCATGGGGACAGTCTTCTGAAGATATTCGATTGCACTTTGAAGATCATTCATTATTCCAACTTCATCACAGCTAGGACAGGCTTTCTTCATTTTCTTGGCCTGTTTCTTCTTTCTATTTTTCTGAGTCTTGGCAAATATCTCCATTTGAGGTTGGTCGCTCGTTTCCTCAAATATTCACTTCATAAAGACTCCCTTGGATCTTTTAGAGGCAACCTCCCTCTGATACCAATTGAAGTGCCCAGATCAGTGTGAATCACTGAGAGGGGGAGGGGGTGAATCAGTGATCCCTTAAAACTTTTTTACTAATTGATTCTTATCAATTAAACCTCTATGGCTGGTTAAAGCCTCGATCCACTCTTCTTGTATCTCTCAACCTTTCCCGAATGATGCAGTAATGAAAAGGCACATGACACAAGGATTTACAAGGTTCGACACCAATGGCCTACATCCTTGACAAGCTCTCCCAGCATGGATTCTCCATTATAACCTGTTAAAATTACAATGGTCGATACAGAGTCCCACTGAATCTCTCCTGAGTCCCACAGGAGGGTCTTTATACTACTTCACACAGTGTTACCAGAGTCCCACTGGCCTGCTCCAGAATCCCACTGAAGACTCCTTCTCCCTGAGTCCCACAGGGTCTTCTCCTGGCTCCTCGAGTCACACGAGTAGCTCTTCTTCTTGTTCAGCTCTTCAAGTATCTTCAGCAGTCTGGGATAAAGACTGCTGGCCTTGCTCTGTACCTCTGATCACTTGTGATGATCAGGTCTTCTCGTCTTGCTCAGGCTTTATCTCCTTCTTCTCAGGATGACCTGGCCTCTCTCTTCAAGAATCTTCAACAGCCTCTAAAAGGTCTGTTGGTCTTGCTCAGCAACTTCTGATCACTTCTCTTGATCAGGCTCTTCTCAATCTACTGCAAACTCAGACAAACAATATCTTTCACTTAAGTCTGGCTCAGTCTCACTCACTTCAACTTCATGCACTGAGTGCATGGCAACTCTTCATCCTCATGCACTGATAGCATGGCCTTCTCAATATCTTCAAGAACTGTTGTTCCTGGACTTCTCAAAATATTCTTCAAGAACGTTCAGTCTTGGTCAACTCAAACGCACACCACTGAGTCAATCTTGTTCAGTGTGCGCGTGCATGCATGCATGCATGCACTTTCCCTTTCCTCTTCTTGGTGCAGTAGACCCACAAAGGGTGTAACACTTTAAGCACACACCAACTCACTTGAACTTCACACTTTGTTCAATGTGTTTACACACTTAAATGTGTGTTATACTTTGTGTGAGTCCTCTTCTTCTTCTTCTAGGTGAACACACTTTTAGTGCACACACTAGGTTCGGCCAACTTGTCTCTTTGCACACACTTGTTTCATTTTGCACACACTCGAAACTTGGCCTTCACACTTCTTGTTGCACACCCTTAAATGGCCGTAGGGTGTTCCTCTTCAATTTGCACACACACACACTCAAATGAGGTGTGGTCTTCACTTCACTTAGCATAAACCACTTGGTGTTGTTCTTTGTGCACACACATGGCCTCGGGTATTCCTCCTTCACTTGGCACACAAGCACAAGTCTCAGGTCTTCTCTTTCTATTATTCTTCTTTGCACAAACCCAAGCCAAAGGCTATGGCCTTCTTCTTCAAATGCACAAACAACTGCCTCAAGCAAGCCGTGCAAGAGGGTGCGGCCAATTCTTCACTTCTTGTCCGCGCAAGCACAAGCCACAAGGGTGCAACCAGGCGCGCAAGTGCCACTGCCGCGCAAGTGTGCAAGGTGCAACACCGCGGGCACACAAGTGCAAGGGCACAAGCAGGCCGCACAAGTGCCTACTGCGCAGGCGGCGCGGTGCACAGAGGGAGTGCGCAAGATCGCGCTGCCCAACCTCCTTCCTGTCGCGCAAAGGGGTAGCGCGCAGGGGACTCTCCCTTTCTCTTCTTTCGCGCAAGAGGTGCGCAAAAGGAACACACAGAGCCAAGGGATGGCTCCGGGCTTCACAAATTCTTCGTGAGGCAGAGAGCACTCTCGAGACTCCTCAAATATTCCGCTCATCAGCAAGCATAATGAGAGCCTCGGCCTCTCTTTTTATAGGCAGAGAAACACCTCAAATCTTCCGCGTGGGATAACTTCAATCCCAAAGATTTTGGATCTTTGAAATCTTTACGAATCTTGATTTTACTCTCTGTTTCACCGCGGGCTCTTTCATTTTTATTCCTCCTCGTGCATGCGATTTATAACGCATGCACGACCTCTGTTTAAACCCAATCCATGCAAAGGCACGAATACACCGAGGCCTCGGCAACGTTGTTTGCCTCGGCCGATACTCGAAATTCTCCATCCAACGTTTTCATGCATATTTTATTGCATGTATATGTTCAGTGTGTCCAGACGAGCTCAATGGTGTCTTCATCTTCGTCGGAGGTGGCCGGAATCTCGAATGCAGTCGTCGGGAGGCTCTGGTTCATGCGGCGGCTCGCGGGTGGCTTCGGGGTGGCTCGACGAAGGAGATGAGCCGAGAGCCGTTGCATCGGGCGATCGAAATACATCGGACGGCCTGGATCAGATCGCCTCGCCGCGGATCAGATGTGTGGCCGAGATCTGGCGCGCGATCGATCGTGCGGCCAGGATCGGTCCCGGGTGAAATTTCCGCGTCCCACATCGAAACGGCGAGAGAAATTGTCGCGCCTTATCAACTAAGCGCTCCCCCAGCCGGCTCAGTTGAATCCTCTCCCCCCACGGTTCTGCCCCGCACCGTGTTCTCCCTGCGGGCGCGCTCTGCACCCACTCTTGCCTCCGCGGGCGCGCTCTAGCGCCCACTATGCACCTCGGGCGCGCACTCAGGCGCCCATGCTGCGCAGGAACTGATCCCCTGCGTGGCCCGGGGCTTACACACAGCCCCCCTGCCTCTCGGGCTGGCCACATGGGATCCCCCCTTGGGCGTGGTGCCTTAGGCCCACATGTGCCTTGGGGGTTGAACCCTTAAGGCTGGCCCTTGGTGGCATATTGTTTTTGCCTACTTAAACACTAAGTACATTGTATAAGGACTAAGTGTAAAATGCCATGTTCCACAACTCTTCTTCTCCATTTCTTCTCTTCTCCCACATTTCTATTCTTCTTCTTCATTAGAATTCCTCCATTCTTCTTAAACAAATAATCATCACTTAGGAGGGAATTCCCGAAGGTTCTTCATCAACCGAGCTCTTGAATCACATAAACTTCTTCAATGTGCTTCATTGATCTAATCAGAGATCAATTGGATCTTCTTCTAATTCTCATGCACTAAGTGATAGTGCATGGACTTCTTCAGCTCACTTCATCCACTTAGGAGGTGTGGATGGATCATCTTCATCTCCTCATGCATTGTCTTAACAATGCATGGTCTTCTATCATTGTTGTGACTTTGTATCCAGTTGATACAAGTTCTTGGAACTTAATGAACAGCTCAACAATCGTCAGATTTTCATGGAGAATGTTTCAACCACAATTTCCAATACCACTTAGTGAATCTCCTAAGTGACATGCATCTTAGTACCATGGCCATTCTCCTTCACCAACAACACCATCACAACCTTTGTCATTCACCTCTTGACATTCCTTGACTTCCATTCATTCCAAGACAACTTCATGCCTCATTGACAACAAATGCAACACAGTGCACTTCATCACATAATCTTTTCCCATATGTCACTCGGAACATAGATGAGTCTATGAATGTTCATGAACACAAACACATCAACGATTAAACCAAGCGGTGGCCCTCACAAAATTTTTTGACATATTAAAATAATCCCCTAGGATTAGAATGTTTCACCATATACACCCTATCAAAATTTGAATATTTAACTAATAAAGTTGAAAATCAAATTTCCTTGATATTCATGAACCTCAATATGTATCGTAGAAAAGAGGGATATAAACTACCAATCACTAGAAGCCCCTTGAAATATCCCTATCAGTTTCATCTGGATTATATCATTAAAAATAATGTTGTATTTACCAAGAATATAAGCAATTTTAATGTGAAATTATTATAGGTACTCAAACCAAATTCAATTTATGAGATTAAATTCACTCTTTTTAAATATATACATGAAGAAATTATGGTTTCTGTACACCACTAAATGTATTCCTAGTATGTGGTGCCTTTGACAATAAAAGGCATGTACCACAGATGATAACTCAAGATCATGTGTTGGGTAATTATTCTTATGAGGCCTTCTATGATTAGACACATACACATGGAATTAATCTCCCTACATCAGAATAATCCCAACTCAATTCATGATGCATCATAATAAATGTGAAACAAATTATTTTCTCAAGTAAAATTATGATTGGATATTAGTTAAATCTACATCATTCCTTATTAAAGGATTTCTCACACGCTTTAGATCATGAAAAATTGACAATGATCTTACTAAATAATATTTTTTGTTACATGACTTGAGAAATTCTATATATAACACCTATAATAACATTCTATCCCAATAAAACATAGTACATCAAAGATGTTTTTGGGATAATCATAGAAAACCACTTGTCTCACCTTATGTGTGTCAACTATAACACTTATATATATGAAATAATGTGATGTAAGAAGTTGACCTTACCGATCAAGAAGTAGAATTTAGTGAGATTAACATACAACGGGGGATCTCTCAATTTTTTCAAAATGATATAAATATTTGGGGAATTTTCATTATTGTATGTGGTAACAATAATATGTTAACCATGAAGTTTACCAATGATGAATCCAAATATTAGTGGAAATCATGATTCATCACATTCATGGAAACTGCTGGCTCATTCGTAAAACTAAATGACGTGAAAAGGAACTCGTACCATCCATTTCTATAGATGAACGATTTAATGTGTATATATTATGGTCTAATACACACTATATAGAAATATAACATCATAATATTATTATGAAAAACTTTTTTTCAATTGAGTTTTTTAGAGCTGGATTCTATACATGGTATTGAATTCTAGTTCTTAACCATAATCTAGTTCAAATGATGGTAATCTATGAAAATACAAAGAGTAGAATAAGTATTTTTGGAGAAAATAACCAGTGAACCCTATAGGAAAGTACTAGGCCATGTAAAATTCTATGTTTCAGACTCCTTTAGATACCTATTGAGATCCTGTAACTTAGCAGTTTCCAATGTATTATGAGGAATGGATACCATAGTTGTTCATAGAAATAGATGAATAATAAAACATACCTATCTATCATAAGGTATTATATAAAATTAATCAAGGAATCATCCCTAAAATGATATAAAATACATGAGAAATCAGCCTAACATGTTCCCAAAACAAACACATAAAGGTTACTAATATGGAATTTCACCTATCCTACCCCATGATGCTTGGATCCTAATAAGCCTTCCTTGACATTCCATTCACCAATTTCAATATATATATAAACCATTTCTAATGTGAATTAATACCTCTAAAAATATAAATTTACATAAAAATGAGAAGGAAATAACAATTCGATCTATAGAATAATGTAAACATCTATAATCATGATGATGAATAGGTACCATATGATATGATACAAACCTATCTAAAGGTGGACTCTTGGAACTTGTGTATACCTTCTAATCTAATTCTCAAATGGGGTATAAAGTATCATTACACAATTAGAATATTAAATCTAAATCCCAAGGAACTGTATAATATTAATAGATATGAAGGAGTGGGACAAACATGTATCAAATAATGATGATACCAATGTAGAGGCTACCCGAATTATACCTCTAACCATAGATGTACTGGAACTCTATTCCTCCTAGATTAGATACACTAAAATAATTTGGACCTAGTAATGTCCATGATAGATATTATATCATCCTAGGAAAATCCTATTTTGATATCACTATGAATCAAATTTAGGGATCCCCTGGCAATGACCCCCTCCTCAACATACATGAATAGTAGTTCTTATGATCCCTAGAGGACATGGATCTCTTGATCCATATTTTAAAGGTGGAGTGGGCATGGATCCTCTTCCACTATAAATATTAGTTTTTTTCCAATAATGTATCTATATTTTACCCCATTTTCCACAATCCATACACTTATCTAGGGCCCTATTTCACTATGGTATGATATGTCCATCCATACCAAAAGGATTATAGACCTCATGGTTACCCAAGAATATGATCTGATGACTTATTCCCCATAAATAATGGCCCATGTGTTGATACCTTCCACCGCTTGAAGTAGTTCTGAGTATATAATCTCAACATCCATAGCTCACACCCATAGACTCTCCCAAGTTATTCTTATAAGTAAGGGCTTCTTTTTATATCTCAATGATGTTTGTCAAATGAAATACATTCAATGATAAATATATGAGATTACTAAGACCATCCATGAATCATATACCCCTAGATAAATCATCACCCAAATGATTGGAGAATTATAGTTGAGCTCAATAAAAAATCTAATGTAGTCCATAACTGATAAAATTCCTGGAAATAGGTTTATACAATCTTTGGATCTGTTAGCCCTTAATGTCACTAGAATGAAATATACATAGAAGGTTATTTTGAAATCTATCAAAACCATATCCCAATTATATCCTTCGTAGGTAGAAAATTTTCACCATATCATTGAAATATTCAAAAAAAATACACAGAGAGCTTCATTATCCTATAAGGAGGATTCTAAATATGGTTCTAAAATAGAGAGCATGACCTCTATCAAGGACTCTACTGCATGTATACATCTACCCCCAACAAAAACATAGGAAAATTCTTCTGTTAAAACTCAGATTTCAACTTTGATATAGTCAAGAAAGGTCATGGGGCTCTCAGTATAGTATGCATGTGTCATAACAATCCCTCCCAAGACTGGGCCTCATTTTCATACTCACGGATAACATGTGGTGTTGCAAGTGGTACTATACATGGTAGTACTAGCAGATTAGGCACAACCACATCTTGATATTGTTCATCTCCATCCTCTTAGAACATGAATTGAGGTCATCATGGTTGAATAAGTCAACAAATAGAAAGAATTTTCCTTAGATAAAGATTTTATAATGACATAGATCAAAAATATAAGAATTGGACAGGAACAGGACTTCCTAAATAAGAGTCACACTAGGATGGATTCTCCTAATTCCTAGTATGGGAAATGTATCAGATCATAATAAATCATTTTAGATACAGTATAATTCCCAATCCTTAGGTTTTTCATGGGTCATGTTCTATATTTAATATTAGAGGTATCTGTATAAATTGTGTTAATTTAATTTTATAGAGGAAAAAACCCTAAAAGTATCAACTAGAATAACTATTATTATAGTATCCATTTTATTTATTATTTTCGAAACGTTTGTTCATATTCATTTAAGATTATAAAATGGTCTAGTTAAATGAATTACCATTCCCAACACATAAATTACTACACTTTATTAGTATGAATTAGCATTCCATGTAACCAACCCTAGGTTTTTACAATCTCACCCAAAATAAAACAAGTCCATATATAATGGGTTGATTATATAGGTTACCCATTAATAATTATAAAAGTTCATACTCTTTTTAAATTTTTATTATCACCAATTTAATCACAACCATATTGTTTATGCCTATGCAACCCATGTTCCATGTCATAAACATGAAATAACAACTTAATTAAGGTTCCCCTATGAAAAAATAATGGGAAATTCCAAAGAGGTTGATGTATACACTTTATTGACAAATATTTTATCATAACCAAAACATGGAATGATATTACATAGAAAAATACCATTATACATGGAATTATTCATAGAAACATGGTGTATAGATAGTCATGGCATAAAATATGTTAGTTAATTAATTCATTCTACATGGAATGGGATATTCATGACATGCATATCTCTATGCTTCAAAAACGATTGATGAAATAATACCTTATTACATTATCGGGAAAAGGGTAATAGAAATCACATCATAATAATAATAGAACAAATCATGTGTGACACCCAACGGTAATATCAATACAACTAGAACAAGTATAATCAAGAACAAAAATATCCCATCTTAGGTAATTAGGAATTTTCCTACAAGTGTGTTTTCCACACCTAAGTATAGGCTCATTATCAAATTACAATATCTTCTTAGTCTCTTATATACCAACTTGAAAATTAAGAAAGATGGAAATGAATTATTTGATATCAAAATGTGTTGTCCAGACATGTCTGACTCGATAAATGTAGCTAACTAGTGGACAAATGTCCTCAGTCAATCCTACCCATATTCTAGAGTCTTTTTACTAACAGTGTGGGTTTGAAAAAATTACGGTGGGTAAACTATACCATAATGATTATAGTGGGTCAAATTGTAATCATAATGGATGGAAATAAAAGAAGCATAATATATTAATATCTTTATAAGAGTAAATCATCCAAATACAATAAAAAAAGATTTAAAAATCATAGGCAACATCATAAACAAAATTTATGATCATATCCTGGTGATATAAAAATGGAATGACACCTAGGATAAAATGATCTTGAACATATACACATTTAGAATATCAAATGAAAAATCGTAAAAACACACTCCAATATCATTATGAGCCTTATATAAGTCTAGTTCTCTAAAATCCCATACTATAATAAAATGAATCAGCCATGATCAAATGATTTCCCTTCTCGATAAATACATCCAGGAAGTTTATCCATGTAATAAAAAGCATCCCCAAAAAGGTGTGATATATACTCAGTAGACCACCCCCAATAGTGTCCATTTAAAAGCCACTCTTTGTATATAAGATTCATTAGTAAGTACGTATAATAGAAAATATGTTTGTAAATTAAAAGCAATACAACTCAGACTATATGAAATTATATAGAGAGAAGAATAGAAAAGATGAATGACTATATAAATGATAAAACCAATACCTAAGACCTATATATATATATAATACAATCATTATACAAAATATGATAGAGAATTATGTATTATAAATAAATGGGATGGACCCATGGATAATGAAAATGGAATCATCTTCGAGTCTATAAAGATCATCCATATCATAATTGATGTTGTGTAGAACTATATAATCTAGGAAACCAAGGCCTATGGGTTTGGTGTCCTCTTAGATACCATGGTGATTATCAATAAAAAAACTCAAAAATGACAACAGTGGATCCCAAGGATTATATAAAAGGTGGTCCAACAAGCCAAATTCAATGTAATAGCCTAAAACCCCCATGATAAATTATGTATGTGGGTCTTCGATGCCATATTGTATCACCCATTATAAATGTGATCAATATAATAATTCAAGGGTTTTGTGTTAGTTTCCATGAATATATAAATTAAAATTTTCATAATCACTTCATGTATTATGTCATATATAAGTGAAAAGGGAAATGTCCAGGTTAGATTCCATTTTATAATAAATTCATTTCAATTATTTATAGAATGGATTTGGGGTCCATGATAGTATCCATGGGGTATATTAGTAGAATTAAACTTATTCAACTATTTATAAATTTTACATATTGTTTATTGGAAGAGGGGATTTGTTTGATTTCATGAATGTTTATTAATAAATTATATAATTATTCAAAATTAAATGGATTTTACATTTCATTCCACAACTCCAATTTTAATCCATTTAATCACAGATACCATTTTTTACGAAAAAGGTGCTAAAGAAGGTTCTCATCCTTAAATAATTGATTAAATTCATATCTTGTTTCCATTAGTAAATAGAATGCTTAACTCACCCCATTAGAGGTGTAACCATAGTTGATTAAATGAAACCACTAAAATGGTTGTTTGGATTGGTGTGGAAAACCTCCAACCATCTATATGGTTATAATGATATGGCTACATTATTTTTTAAACATCCAATTTAATGGTATATTTATTTAAGAGGAATGCCTAAAAATTCTTCTATGCGTGGCTATTTTCATGCTCTACAACAAACATAAATTAGGGAAACGGTATAGACCACATAACATAGATGGGTACTACTCTTCCCATCTATTTTTATACATTAATATTGTATATAATGGGTGAAAATAATGAAATAAATGAATACCTTAAAAATATTTCATAAGATATAACATTGATTTTTCATTACATATGGTTTGATATTTAGAGAAATACATGAAAAAGATTATAAACCTTTCTTGTATGGGTCCAACAAGACCAACACTGGGTGAAACAAAAGCCAGATTGAGGAGGAACTATAAATATAAGGAGAATACAAGCTCCTCAACACTACTAGTGTGCGGAATGAGAGGATGTTGAAATGATTTAGGTTAAAAATATATTAGGCTTGAAAGGGTAATTTAAAATTTTTTATTTTTCTCAGTATATTTATGGTATAAGTAGATGATTTATGGAATAAATTCCATCTATTATAGGGTCTTCCTCATCAGTTTATTTCGTAAGAAGGGTTTACACCATAAATTAACTATTTATGGCATAAATTGATAAATTATATTTTTATTTGTTATGATTTTCCACTTATTTTGTAACTATTACATCCTCTAAAAATAACCCTAATGTCTATAAAGGATCTTCTAACACAACATAACCAATTCAACTAAACAAGATGATGGTTTAAATTGAAAATGAAAGGATCTATTTCTCATGAGAAAAACTATAATATTATATGAATATGTAAATAATTTATCCTTGTTAAAAAAATTATCCTAATATTATTCATTAATAATATTCTTATATTTGATGAATCATTTACAATGCATATAAAATTAATAATACCATTATATTTACATTTCATTTTTTATAATTAAATACTTGTAATATGGTATAGAATAAATAGGAGAAATATACCCATCCTTTAATAATCAGTTTGTGATTGATATATTCCTTTACATTTAGTAATTCATGTAACACCATTTTTCATTAACACATTAAATGAAAATTTCAATCTATATAAATTCATACTTTGATTTTGAAGCCCTTTATACTAAAGACATTTGTAAATTATACATTATGTATCATATAAATTTAAAACATGAAGAATTGATTTCTATTACACAGACAACATCCACAGATATTAAAATTAATTTCATAAATTAAATTAAGAATCTCAAATAGTTCCATCAATGGAATCCTTACTTCATCATATTTTTATACCTTTATTTTTCATCGAAAATCACTATATACTTAAATGAAACATTATTAGAATCCAAAAAACATTTATTCTTTAGAAATGTTATTTCAACCACTTGTACAATCATGAAAATATCATAATATAACCGTATTATTTAATTTTAATATATTCTAAAAAATTGTTAAGATCTATAAAAATTTATTGAACACAATCATTTCACAAGAATATTTTCATATACAAACGATCATGAACTAGTAAAATCTTAATGGGAGTGTTTTAGTCTCTCCATCAAAATAATATTTAGTATCATTGGAATACCCAATCACATTACGCATTTGAGGCTGAAATTCATTATTTTTTGTTTTTTATAGACTATAAATCCTGAACTTAATAATTATATAGCTCACATAAGACACAAAATGAACCATTTTAATGACATTGAAATTTTTTTTCATAAGGAAATGTGTCTCTATCACTTATAAATTATTTCACTTCTGAATTATTCTTACATTTCCAATCAAAATATTTTCTATAATAAAGATACTCTTTTTTATAAATTGATAGCAATGATATGATTATTTTTTCTTGTGTTATTTATCTAAAATATAAATTTTTTATATATGAATATCATTTATTACAATTAATTAATAATAAATATTTACTAAATTTGAATTCTCTAAAATGATGACCTTTTTTAAATACATCCTATCTTTTTGTAGGCAAGGATTCACATTTCACTAAGAAAGGAGTCACATTTTCCTTTTCACTCACCACATAACTCTGTTGAAGGGGAAAAACACAATAATATCTTATATTATTCTAGGATATTTAATTTGGAAACTCTTTACCAATCCATTATATGTATAAACTTAACTCTATATCTCTTGTAGCCAAAACATTATGGTTTTTCCAATAGGTGTAACTTAATGAAAATTCCAGGAATATGATCATATATGATATTCTAGGGGAGAGTTGTTTTGGTTTAACTGACCCAAGGATAACCCATTGTTTCCCATTTCTTATTTTCCTTTAGCATTATAATCTAGGTGAATCCTTCTTTGACATGAAACTACCATGTTGTATTATAGATGTATTTAAAAGTGATACATAGGGAGTGATGTAAAAATTAATATTTATAAGGGCACATAATCATACCATGTTATCTTATATTATTTGGTTTATTTATGCATGATTATAATGGTGTATTTTAGATTATTATTCAATCAACCAAATCAATATGTCTAAACCACATTGATGTGTAACTCTATACACTTCATTTTTTGTTACACAACAACAAATTAAATGAAAACATATTTACATATATCGAAACACATATTAGTAAGAGGGTTCATGAACAATTCATATTATGGTTCAGAATTATTTTAAATTGGAAATTTAAATATTACTAATCCTATTGAAATATACAGCCATCTAAAATAAGTATATAACAATGCATTACCTCTAAGATAGTGTAATGACTCATCCCATTTCCCTCTTTTTAATATGAATTTATCCAAGTGATAATCCAATTAACAATATATCTAACTCCAAATATGTATAAACTATATTCAACAACAAAATTAATGAAAATAAATTTAACTAAAAATCATGGTCAAATTTGATGAAAAAAAAATATTTTATAACTATTATTATTTCATTATGAAATGTTTGATAATTTATAATAAGTTGTTCAACAACATAACTGAATGAAATTCAAATTCATAATATATTATTTTTAAAATGTTTAATAAATAATATACCAAAAAAATTTCAAATGAAAATCACAAATATTTATCCATTACATTTCCATTTATGAACAATTCAACAATAAAATCAAACTATAAATATTTCCTAAATTAACTAATCATTATATATGCTCTATGATAATGAATATAAAAAATTTAAATTCATGTCACTGTATAAACATTTAATTTATTTAATATATGAAATTTTATTTTTAATAACTAAAACTTCATTATAATATTTGAATTTAATATTTAAATTTTCTATGATGTGATAAATTTTCATTATATAATTATTAAATATAATTACTATTTCAAATATTAATCCTGTCAATTTAACAAAACATTATTATAATATATGGAAAATTTTTAAATATTGTGCACTTAATTTAAAAATTTCAAATTAGTAATTAAAATAAATTCAAAAGTTAATAAAATATAAATATGTTATATAATGGACATATATTTTTCTATAATAGAATTTTGGTCCTAAAAAATAAAAATTTACAATGATTAAAAAATATTTTTTATAAAAAAAATTATAAAAAAAATATTCCAAATAATATAAAATATTTAATTATATACATATTTGTAATATAAAAATATAGAGGACGTTGGGAAGAATGGGTGAGTATAATGCATCAGCTTTCGATCCTTACCAGGTTTATGCTCATGCACATGGTTCACCTCGATGATTCTACTAGATGGATTGTTGGTCAAGTTAACATAAATATATGGTATGAAAACTAGGATAGTGAGAAGATCTTCTTCCTAGGATACACGGACATAGAGATGTCCTTCAGGGAGGCCAGAAGGTACCTTGGGATTATGGTTGTGATCCTGAGCAGGGAGCAAAAGGTGGTCTTCAATAATGTTATCACCAATGAGAATAATGATAATATATACTTTATGGGTTCGAGTTCAGGTAGGTTTTTAGGATGGGACTTCACAGAAAGGCTGAATGCCAACTACGAGTGTGAGGTTCTGGATGAAAAGATTTGGTGCATTGAGGATCCCTCAAAAAGTAACTTTCTTTTTTGGATGATTTGGAAGAATTATATACCAACTGATCAAAACATCATAGAATAAGGGAATATTATTTATGTCAAGATACTGGTGTTGTGAGCAGCCTAGCTGTGAATCTATTCTGCTTGTGTTCTTAAAGAGTGATTAGGATAGATGCATTTGGGGTGGTATAAACCATATATGTTATCTTATTTACGATGTTATTCCATACAGTAGAAGATTTCCTTCTAGTTCCATGGAGTAGATCAAGACAACCAAGAATGGAAAATACACAATGTCATTTTTGTGTGGTTTTTGGGAATGCATGGGATGTAAGTAACCAAGCCATAATGGGTGTTAAACATTCTATGTTGTACATACATCTTAGAGTGTGATCATGGGTGATGTAACTGAACTCCTTTCTCAAAGTCCGTACATGTTCCAAGACTCTTTGTAGTTTCATCAATTGACCAACTACATGGCTGAGTTCCAAGGATTAGTGGAATAGATTGTCCCTTCATAACAATGACCTAAAAATCAACATGAATGGTTCCTACATGAATGGTCAAATGAAGGGAGGTGGTCTAGTCAGAGATCATGTGGGATCTATTTTTCATTCCTTTATTAGCTTTTTCAGCTCGAGCAGTTATTTATGGGTGAAGATGAGAGCAATGCTTGCAGGCCTATCATTGTGCAAAAGTGTTATTATTCTGATCAAGGTGGTGGAATCTCACATGGAGGTGAGAGTGGAAATTTTGTTTAGGAAGGTGGACTCTCCTTGGGACCCTGGGTATCTAGTATATGGATTCAAAAGGTATTTGGCCATTGGGGTTATGGTGAGGCATATTTTGAGAGAAGGAAATATTTCAGTGGATGGTTTAGCTAGAGAAGGCTATGAGGGAAAACCTCTAATCATCTACTCTAGACTGGGTTATCTCCCATATCATTATAAAGATTTTATTCTTTGGGATTCCCTTGTACGACATCATTTTAGGCCCCTAGATATATTTTTTGATGGCTTCCCTGGGTTGGTTTCCCCTCTCCCCCCCCCTTCAATGTAAAAAAAAAATTCAGTTAGTCAGTTAATATTTTATATTGTATGGTTTTGTGACAAGGGAGTTAGGGTACATTATCAGACAACATATTTTATATATTAATAATTATATTATTTTATTGGTTCAATAAAAATTTATGACCCATAATAGATTAAGTCGTCAAGTAATCATAATATATTATAATCTTTTGAGAATAAATTATCATATTTCATATTGTCATGAATTGACAGTATATGTTATGTTATCACATAATCATAAATTCATGGTCTCTCTTGAGATTAAGTAAATGATTAAAGTATCTTTATATAGGATTTACTCACAATATGTTATCTCATAAAATCAAATTGAATGATTTTTATTTAAAAATATTATTTAATTAATCTATATACATTTTATATTACGGTGGTAAAATGAAAATGAAAACTGTAAGACAAGCATGTACATTACATTATTGAAGTCACTCTGTCATCTCCATTAGTATTGAATGATTGTGATGATGATCAAAAAATTTACAATATAAGGAAATACACCATTGGATTTATCCATAAGCATATTGGATAAATTGTCATATTTGAGGGACATTCCATCCTCTATGATGTGCTAGTATCGTAGGGGAAAATGACATAGGTTAAATATAACATTGAGTGATGTAGATTTATTTCCATGAATATATCTAATATCAATACAAAACTATTTTATGGAAGTGGGGATTATATATCCTCCTAAGTACATTCCTCAACTGATGAGTATATTGACTCAGATGTTATAATGCATGATTTAATTTATCAAAAAATGCATTCATCATATACATGATTGCAACATGTTCCCTGATGTTAGGAATCATGTATATATTTTATAACGATATCATATATACAAGGCTCATTTAACGACATCCTTTTTCACTTGACTGGAATCAATCAAAGAAAATAGTAGAATATCATGTATATTTTATGTACAATTAACATTACATCAATTTATACTAAGTACTTACATCTCATGCATATCATATTTTGTGGATGGAATCATAGTTTTATGTCTTTTCTTAAAGATGCATTTTAAAAAAAATTCTCAATAATAAATTATGTAAGTGTTTTTGGACATGTATCCTCAAGATTATTATTAAATATATTTTAGTGGATACTTATCCTCATGACTTGGAATAATGGGATATTTTCCCTTTCAAGATTCTTAGTAAGTTCCCATGGTTGAAGAAAAATTGGTGTGTGTAAAAATTCATGGACAATATGAATTAATGAAATTCAATGAAAAAATTACTGTGTATAGATCTAAATATTTATTTATTACTTGAGACTGATCATGGAGAATGACTCATTCATAATTAATAATTTTGTGTAATATGATAATGTGGAATCAAGGATTTTAGGGTGTTTTCATGCTCACTATGGTTAAATTAAATAAGAAATAAATAAACACTCTGGTTGGAGGATGTACATAGCTTATTGAAGAAGAAAATAAGGTATGATAAGAATACAAGAATGAAATTTAAAAATATAATATTAATATATAATGAATGAGAGACATATTAAAAATATTCAAATTTGATCAACATGGATTATAAGAGTTATCATTGGATATATTTTATTATTATGATAAAGGGAATTATAGTAATGGATGAAATTATATAGCGATGACAGTATCAACGAAATTAGATAGAGGAGAATACTGGATTAAGTTATGAAAATTTGAAGTGGTTTTTAATGTATATGACTAATGGAAATTAAATAGGTTAAACCAAGGACTCAAAAAAGAGTGGAATAGTAGATTCATGGAATCACATATAATGTTTCTTCAATCTAAAGAATATTTTTCTTTTCTTAATTACATCCTTCAATGTATATTTTTTTCTAATTTTTTTATACTTTTATTTCTATAGTAATCAGAAAAAGGATGTTGTATAGAAAAACATATATATGGGGATATAGATTATTTATTTCTAATAGTTTTCACCCTTCATTTATATGTTGATTGGGATTAAATAATTTTATCATTACATTTATTATTATTCTAAATGTTTTTATATGTTAATCAATTTGATTAATTGGTAAATGTGGATAGTAAATTTATTTTTTAAAAAATTATATTATATTTATCACAGTCCATAATAATAATATTTTAATATGGCCCTAATTTTTGAAATCTTTTTTTAATTAACTAATTTTCCATTACTATTGTTAATTATCTCATGAGTTCTACTTTTCAATTTCTCTATGAATTGATAGGGTACATATAATTTGAATTATAACCTTCAATGTTATGGTGTAGTATTAGTGATAATAAAACCATATTTTATATTATCTTCATGAAAGAAAACATTATAAAAATGATTTTTAATAGAGTGATTTAAATTCATATATTTAATGAAGGATTGTTAGTTGATCAACTAGATGAGTGTGCAGTAAAATTAAATTTTTTTTCTATATCCCTCATAGTCCTGATAAATACTACTGATAAGAATAAAAAAATACTGAAGCATTTTCATTTAATTATAAAAACGTCATAATTAAAAAATTGTTTTTTATTGTTTCTTCTCTCTCTATATATCTGTATTTATTTTTAAACTACCCTATATTATACTATTTATTTTCTTGTGTTAAAAATAAAACATAAAAAAAATTAGTTCTCGTTTTTAGTTCATTACAACTATTCTTATAGTTTTCCTACTAAAATCCCTTGAAAAACCCTCCTTTACCCAATAATTTGTCCTTATATCGAATATTTTTTGTTTGAATATTTATTAATGACCAAAAATTATTTGATCATCCTTTTATATAAAATGATCAACATGTTGATGATAAAAGTAATATAAAAACAATAAATAAAAAACATAAAATATTAGAAATATATATATATATTTAATATGTTTAAATGTGTAATTTTATAATAATTACTTTTGAAAAACCTATGAAATCACCTCATTCATGTTCTTAGTATATTAAATAATCTAAAAGAATATTCAAAATCTTTAATAAATTCCCATTTTTATTTTGTTTTAGAAATCATTCACTACTACTATTATTTATTTGATTCTCTAAAAACTATTTACTCTTGATGAGTGACTAAAAATTCAATTCGTAATAATTTTTTTTAAAAATTATATAGTTAGTGATATTAATTTAATTATTCTTATATTGTTACACTATGTAAACTAAAAAAGAAAAAAATTGATTTAACAACCTTAAATGATGAGATTTAAAGACACTGTAGTTCCCCTTGGAAAGAATTTTTTTATAGAAATTCTTTTTCAATAAAGAATGAAAAAATATTGCATAAATCTTTATGATGGAATTATAATAATTAATGACTTATACATAATAAGTCTTAAAAATTAAATTTTATTTGTAATCCCTCTTGCATAATTTTTTATCTACTCATTACGAATAATTAAAAAATTTAATAATATCACATGCTATTTCTAGCATATAATGGTTTATTTAATGAAAACTATTTCAAATTTGTTAATGATTTTCTTCTATTTTATATTATAATATTCACATTATTGGATAACAAAAGTAGAGATAAATTTTAGGGTTTTTCCCTTTTCTATAGAGTTAATTACAATGAGTTGCATTCAATATTTGGATGGGGAACTCTTTGACCCATTGGATGAGTCCATTAGTGAAATTATGAGGAAATTATATCGTATAATATTGCACAATGAAATGATTTTTAAAATAATTGTGTCTATAAAAGATATATGGGATCATATTCATGAGTAATGGAAAAAATTTAGTTATGTCATTTTTAATTTCCATAACCACCTATTTAGAATTATATTTTTAAAGATACCAACAATAATGGTCTAACATGTTATTTCCAAAACTCTGTTCATAAAATTTATGGATGATTTTATTACTAATAAAAAAGATAATATGTTAAACTGATATCCTTAGTATACATGTAAAAATTTGTTATCATACATTATCTAGAAAAAATAATGTTTATAAGAGTATGTTAAGCACTAGATTTACTTATGAAATCAATGTTAATACTAATTTAATAATCAATCTAAGTGGTAATAATGGTTTAAATTATCATCAAGAGAGATCACATAGAGACATAAGGTTGAAATATGGGATTTTTGGGCATGTATGTATTTATTGTTACAACTATAATATTCATATAAAACTAAATTAAAGTCTTTAATTTTGTTATTATAGGGGAATGAAACTTGAATGCATTTATTATTTATGAGACAATTATATCTGTGGTTAGAGATACAATCATAATCACACATAGAGAGACTATGGAATTATCAAGAAACATATTGTTTATGAGTTTTATATTCTACCCCAAAAATAATTTCAAAGTGTTGAATATTAATTTACTAATCAAACAAAATTAGAGGGGTTTATGATTACATTGTGAATAAATATACTCATATAATAATAAACACAAGTCTAAAAAGGAATAAAAAATAGTTTAAAATTATTATAAATTGAACAATATTAAAATCTAGTTGAGTTAAATGGAAAGGGAGATACATTGGAGTAAAAATGATTAATAGTATAATAACAATTAAAATAATCCTAGAGAAAACATGTTGTCCATAAAAATAATAAATTTTATCAATGCACATGTAAAATATTAGGATGAACCACAAGAAGATAAATTGAAATATAATGATGAGTTTAAAAGTGTAAATTTTTTAATTTAAATTATTGAAAAGGTGAAAAAACATAAACCATTCCTTAAATTTTAAAACCCACATAAAAAATTATTAATAAATAATAGGATAAATTTATAATAATTATAGTAAGAGGGTTGAGGCTGATGAAAACTATTGAAAGGCACAAATCATGAAAAAGGTCCCCCTATTTAAATTAATCAATAAATCAAACAAAGAATTGATTATGATAATTAGATAAATTACATCAATATATTCAAAACATTTAATATAAACATTTCTTTTTTGAGGATTGAGTAAAACTCTATGTGATGAGAAATTTCATTGATGTTTTTTGGACAATTAGGGGAACATAGATATTTTTTGACATATAAATTCACTTTATAATTTATATGTATTTAGAAAATAAATAAAACTCAACAACATGTGAACTATTGTAATTTTACCATAACATAAAATATTTAAAAACAAAATGATAATAGTGTTCTTTTTATCATAAGTTAATATAAATATCATCATTTATAATTAATTTTATCACTATTGTCATTTATAATAATAATCTACTTCTATAATGATTCAATTGGAAGATAGGTATGTCACATTTTTATTAAGAGTGTAGATTAGAAAATAGTTAATGTAAAATAACTCACATTAGACATTGATTTATTAGTTCCTAAGATAGAGTGTGATACATAGCTTTCAATCATTTTGGGAATAAATTTTATGCCATTGTTGGAGAAATTATTATTATAGATAATGATAAGCTCATTTTTTAAGATGTTGATGAATTAAAAGTTGAATATGATAAATAAATCCAAAAATGAGGTGTATTATATAGTGCATTAATTGGATTAAACTTACATTAAATC
Source organism: Viscum album (assembly GCA_963277665.1). NCBI lineage: Eukaryota > Viridiplantae > Streptophyta > Magnoliopsida > Santalales > Viscaceae > Viscum > Viscum album. Next base: position 67,908,864 of record OY728156.1, on the reverse strand, counting down.
TAATATTTAATCGTAATCTCATAGTAATTTTTAGAAAATAATTCATTTAACTTTTTAACAATACATGAGGGTTAACATTTTTTATAAGTATCCACTAAAGAACATTATATGACATGAAGTCATGGAAATAAAATAAAGAATATAATCTCATTGATTCATGATATATCTAATAAATAATTGATATTTTATGTCAAAAATGATTCTTAAGATAGACTTTGACACACACAACACCTTTTATAAAAAAAATTCCAAGTGAGATTACCTTTAACCAAACATAGTCTATGAATTATGAATTTACAATCCATGATACTATAACCTATTAATAATTGTTTTTTAGCAATGACTATTAGAATCTTAGCCTATATTCTCAATGATAAATCTAAAGGGCTTAATACTTCCTTATATATTTCAAGAAAGTTTCCCCACATTTTTTTAGTCTTAATTTTTTTTATTCATGGAATAATTACAGATGTTTCCAAAAATTGAGTACTTAAATCCATAAGATGTTAAGGTGATTTTTTAACATTATTTATGTTATGGATGGCCTTTTCAATCCTAATGATGTTTCTTCGTTATCTATTAAGGTAAAAAAACTAATGGATATTATATATATTAACTATGGATTTCATTCAAGGATGTATGGTAGGGAAAATAAAACATTGTAATACAATAGTGGGAATCCAAGGCCAATAAAATAATTTTAAATTCATTTTGTAGTTTAATTTTAATAATTGAGAATAATGGTCCATCAACCCTTTTGCGGAAAATATGGCCATATTTTTTTCTTCTTGGAATGAGTTCCAACTATTTCTAACATTTTATTTTAAATTAATGGAATATCAAATAATACACTAGTAAAAAAATATTTATTTCATTACTGAATTTTATAATCAATGTCATACACTTGTAACCATTAACATTACTTAATTGTTTGTGGATATTATATGTTATAATTTTTTTTGTGTATTTAATTTATATAATAATATATTAATGGGATTTACTAATAAGGTTAGAAAAAAATAATGTTGTATTCCACTAGTTATCAATCGTTTCAATAGACTCCACATCATTTTAGGGAGTATCATTTAGTGTTCATATAACACATCGCAATTCACATATATCTATTAATGAATAAAGAAACCACTCCACTACATAGCAATTGATGAAGTTATTTTTTATGAATTTCTATACTAATTTTTATTTATTAATCATTTTTAATTTTGAGATACAGTATAAGAACCATCATATATTAATTTGTGTTAAAATATGTTCTTTAGTTTTTTTATACAAAACTACGAGCATTGTAAAATTTACTTTCCCTTTTTTAATCTTGGTTTTATTTTATTACAATACTTACTACTCTATAGTAGTGTTATAAATTATTTTATTTATATGTATTTATTAAAAAATATAGATACTCATTGTGTTGAGGGGTTTTATGTAATTAGATAATATTATATGGAATATAATATTTTATTACTAAATAATTATATTTTTTCTATTCATTTTTTGTGGTTTGTGTTGTTTACAAATATGGTACAATTCCATTATACATTTATGTATATAAAAATATTAATTTACTTTTAATGGATATCTTACATATATATTTTTTATGTAATTTAAAAAAATTTGGTCCTTAAATCTAACAACTTGAATGAATGAAAATTTATATGTATGGAAATGTTAATAGAATATAGATAAAACATCTAGTTTTTTATCATTATTTTGACCCTATCACATTCTTGGAGCTACATAAAATAGAAATTATTTTAAGAAAGTATATTTTTGTAATGTAAATAACATTAGAGTTTAAAATTGGAGCCTCTGAGAAGCGTCACTTTTTCTCTCTCACTGTCCTAGGTTTTCGTATCGGTGGTCTTTCCCTTCCCCCTTCGGCGTGCTCGGGTGGATTTGTTGTTGGCTTCCTGGATCTCAGTTAGGCGGTTTCTTGGCTCAGCTATATTCCTGTGCCTTTTGGATTCTTCTGGGATCTAATCTAGTGTCAGCGTGGCTCTCGGTCAGAATTGTCATGCGTGGAAAGATCTGGTGTGGGTGGGGCTTGCTGGAAGATCCTGCATGCGTGGTCTCTGGATCCTTGTAGGTCAATTTGGCGTCAGTGCGTTCCAGGTCTGTTCTGCCTTGGAACGGCATCAGCGAGTCTTGTGGCTGGATCTGTCACAACGCAAATGATCTGGCACTGGCATGACTTACAGACAGGGAACAATGTGGTCTCCGGCTCCTTTTGGTTCAGAGCGGCGTTTTTGTTGCTTGCAGATCTATGGCATGGCTTTGACTTCCTATTTGGCTAGCGTCGGCACTGCTTGTGTTCAGATCCAGCATGGAACGATTCTCATTGTCTACTCGGAGTGGTTCGGAGGGGGAGGGTTTTCAGGTGTCTCTGATCCGTTTGGCGGAGTCGTCACTGCATGAGGTTGTGGCATGGTTGACTCCGGTTCTGGGTGCGTCAGCAGGACAGATTTTCTCTTCTTGGTTCTGACTTTTTTGTTGGCCTTATGTGGTTGTGTCCTTCCTGGAAGATTTTCGGGTGACCGTCTCATTTTGTTGGAGGGTGGGGAATTTTCTGACTGGAGCTCGTCGGCATTTTTGTGGGTTTGGGCTGCTGTCGATGGTCACACCGATGGGCGTTCGAGGAGGATGGTTTCAAGGTTTGTCCAAGTTTTTCTGATGTTCATTTTTCCTAGTTCGTGGTTTCTTCGGCCTTATCTTTTTTGATCTTGGCTCTTTCCCTGATGGTTGGATTTGGTGAATTCTTGTGTTGATTGTTTTGGTGTGTTGAATGGGTTGTTTGGTTGGTCTTAATCCTTTGATGATGCATGACCTTTTGACAGTTGTAAGTCATGAAGTCTTGTATGGTTTTCCATATTTTCCTCAAAAGTGTTTGATGGTTTCTCACTTTTTCCTCAAAAGTGTTTGGATAATAAAAAATTTTAATTTTCAGTCAGTCATTAGAGTTTAACATTGCCGTAAATATTGAGTTTTATGTGTGGGGGAAAGGTTTTCATTTTTTTATTGTATTTCTTTGAGAAAAAGATAAATTTATTGAATTATTTCCAAAATATCTTGCTCTATTTAAAAATATTTCATTCTTAGTATGTGTAATTTTTTTCATAAAAATTTGGGATTGTTTTTATATTTTAAAATGATTATTAATTTTCATTTTTTCATTGACTTAATCTAATAACATATTTTTTATTTTTCTAATTGTATTTTAAAAATTCATATTTTATTTTATATAATTAATTGAATATGTTATTTTCAATTGGAGTTAAACATTTAAATTATGAATTAGTGTAGTGAAAAAAATTGATTCCAAATTTTTTGCTAAATCATGTTGTTTTTTTGTTGATGGATGCTTCTTAGTTATGTTGATATTTTAGTTATTTCCTCAGCTTACTCAAGAAACATGATTTTATTGGTGTTAAATAATTTTTCTATATTTTTAATTATGATTTATATATTTAGTTGTGTTTCTATATTATATGGAGGAAAAGTAAAGCTGTTGAAAGTATAAAAAATGTTGTTCAAAATTATTTCAACATTTTTCAATTTTATTGACCATTTTAAAAATGAAACACGAAATTACCAAATATTTTAATTATTAAGAGAGTGATAATTTTTTTATGGAGAAAAATTTCATATTGAACTAACTACATTATGTGGATTTTGATCATTCATTTTCAGCATTAATTTTAATTTTTTGGGTATTAATTAATTTTTTATTGAGGAAAATTAATTGTCTTTGTATGAGTAATTTGAGGTGGCCTTAATTCACAGTGTTTTTCACTTGATTATTATATAATATTTTGGTTCCTTTGTGGAAAAAATACACTATTAATGGTCATGTATTTATATTTGATGACCATTTATAAAATTTATTATTTATTGAATATATGATTAAAATATAGACTTTTTATTATTCAATGACATGTTTTTATGAGTTTTATTTTATTATATAATTTATGAGCAATATATTTGAATTTTATTTTATTTATGATATTTATAATATAATGTTTTGTTATTTTTTCTGTTTTTATAATTTTTATTAGAATTGTTATAAAATATTTTTCTCCCTTAAATAGTTTTTTGACTTGTCATTTCATGAATGAAATGTTTGATTTAATATTTTATTTGTTTCTATAGATATATTTTAATTGAATTTAAATTTTTTTATTACACATATTGAATTAATATCCATGTTCGTGAAAACTAAAAAACCAAAACCTATATAATAATAAAAAAATTCCATGTCATACATATTTTTTTTGAGTTATGTTAGATTAAAACATTTTAATGGTGGATTTATGAGAACAATTCCGTACATTTTTTGAATAAAGTAGTCATGATGTTAGAAGTGTGAGGTAGTTACATATGACTAGATAGGAAACCAAATGTTATGAGTAAGGACTGGAATTAGTAAGCTTGTGTTGCACATGAATTTACCAATCAATAAAATAAAAAAATTAATTTCAAATAGATTATATAGGAATGGGTATATACATGATGACTCACAATTTATTAGAAAAATAGTGGATAGTTGAGAAGAATAATAAGTGGTAAATGTTGATCATCATTGTACTAAGAACATCCTCAACTGAGATACCAAAATGAACTAAGGACTCATTTAGTTCATGGGGTAGTTTTACCATTTAGAATTTCTATCCTGATTGAATTTTATTTCCAAACTTATGTTGACATGTGTGGTGATTATGTTAAATATAGTCTGAGAAGTGGAAACATACCAATAAATGGTTGAAGGATAATTAATGAACTAGGATAAAATCAGTCATTTTTTAGGATTGATTCACTATTAGTCATTGAATAAAGAAATAGTTGACGGAATAATGGTAATCATGAAATGTTTAGTTTTTTACTAGTTTAGATGTTCCTTAATATTATTGAATGGATTGTGGAACATAAATAACCATATGGTTATTTTAATATATAAGTAATAGTGAATTTTTATGTGATTTGTTTTTTTAATCTTTATTAAGATAAGGTTGAGGATGATGATTATGAATTTTCTAATGATATTTTTTATTCTGATGGGTCATTTATTGGAATTCAAATTTTTTATTCTATGTTAGTTAATGTTGAATTATGTATACGTTATTTTCTTGATAAAGAGACACAAGAATAGCATATATAAGAATTAGTACTTATAGGAATTAATCATTAGTCATGGTAACTAAAGGGATTGTCAAGGAATGTTTCAGCCTTTTAAATTATATAGGTTGTAGACCAAGGAAGGGACCATGGGATTATATGTCCAATAATGTAAAGCATTAATTTGACAATAATATAAAATAATATAATGATGATATTGTCATTGATAGATGAAAAATTAAAATAATTGGATGATTATGAATTTTATGGGTCTTTAATGGAAGTTACTTATTAAAATCAAAAAATGAGGTCAAATAATATAGGGAATTAATAGTAAATTATGACAAAACTGAATTAATCCATTAGAGCTCATTAGAATATGCTATAGTTTATTGAGTTAGTTGTTTATGTGTGTGTCTAAAGGATACTAATGTGTAAGAACAATATAAATAAAATATATATAAACCATAAATTCAAAGAGTTATTTTTACAGATTATTTGATAAAAAGAATAATATTTTTCAAATAATTTTTTCTACAATATATCATTTTATATATGACAATGACTTTATATTAATTTTATATTATGGTTCTATATGTTAGGACCAAGATGGATAGATAAGGAAGTAAGAAGAGTTTTCTATTACCAAGTGTTGTTTTTTGTTGTCAAAGAAGATAAATCAATTCACATTGTAAAGGACGTGAAAACCAGACGATTATTTGCTAATATGTATTTAAAAAATATCATATGTTAGGGGAACTTGTGATGCATACTTTATAAAGGAAAGGGGGATAAATGATTGTTCTTGTCATATAAAGTTTTGATTGGCATGAATGGTGCTTCTGAAATATAGGGAAGTTTTAGTACTTTCTCTTGTAACCCTTACAATGAAAAAGGATATATACCACGATAGTGGAGTTCATGATGAAATTGAATAATGGATATGGGATGTAGTGGAGAGAGAAATGACAATGTAATGGATAATCTGGAGGCAGCACAAAAGAATAGTTAAATGTGGTGCCGTTTTCCAAAGTTTTCCAAATTTTAGGGCCTAAAAATCGGGAGATGAAGAAATGTGTTTTTGGCAATGGATTTTGCATGCAAGATTGAAGATGGTTTAGATTGTTGTGCTCAGGGAATGATTCAAGGTCAGAACATCAAAAAATGGAAAAGGCATGTAGTGCACGGAAAAATGGACAGAGTGTGTGAAAAATAAAGATTGTGTGAAATATTAGTATAGTGCGCGAAAAATAACATGGTGTACCAAATAATAGTGTGGTGCACAAAAAAAGGTGGTGTGTAGAATATTATCATGGTGCGTTAAATAAAGGAATTATTTTTTTTGAGCAAGAGGTATTTCGAGATCTGAAGCTCGAAAATTGGCAAAAGAAAGAGGTGCATGAAATATTGGAGCATTGCATGAAATATGAGGTTGCGTGAAAGTGTTTTTACATGCATGAAGAGGGGTTTAAATTTGGTTTATATATTTTCATGTAGGGTTAAAAAGGCATATAAATACGAGGTGACACCCTCTCATTTGGTGTGTCTCAGCACTTATAGAAATCTTGAGCTCTGAAGTGCATCAAAATATATGCTAAGTGAGTTGTGCTAAATGAATATGGTATGCGCGAAAACAAGAAACGTGCATGAAAACGTGATAAGTTTCACAAAAAAAGTGGAATGTTGCGCTGAAAAAGAAAGTTGTATGAAAAAGGTTTTCTACTCCAAAAGATAATATTTAAGTGCAAGCCATTTGAATTGCACACAATGTGCCCTGAAGGTTGTGCAAAAACACTGTGGTCTTTACATGTATTTGGTTGTGTGTAATATTGTTATTACTGACTTCTGGGTAAGAAATTGAAGATTTGTACTTCAGAGAATAGATCTGTTTAATTGTAAAGAATCTTTGAAATACTATAATTCCTTATTTCTGCAAAGAGGGCTTACACACAATTGCGTATTGTTTTCCAATTGCTACATGAGTGTAAGGGTATATCCTACTCGTTGTGTTCCACATAAAAGGATTTTTTCTAGTGGATTGTGTGGTACTCTATTATTTCTATACCATAACAAGGATGTAGAAACTCTTGTTGAGTAGTGAACTTTGTAAATCTTGTGTTCCTATGGCTATGTGTGTTCAACAGAAAGGAAAATCAATAACAGAAGGCGAAGACTGTTTCAAAAAGAAGGAAACATAAAAAAAGACATCACTAATTCAACCCCTCCTCCTCTTAGTGATACTTGGATCCTCATTGAGAACTTCACTATATAGCCTGTTTTGTACCTATAATCTACCATGTAGGATATTTATTGATGAAATTTTTAATAATCATTCACTGATATTTAATGCATTGATTACGATTAGATATTGATCAGTTTTAATTTTATATTTTTTGATGATTTTTTCTTATTCTAAACATATTGAATGATGGATGAATGTTTAGATGAAATTTATTTAATTAATTCTTAAATTTTATCATAGAAATGAATAAATAAATTTTATTTTTTTACTTGGGATGAATCTCATTTTTTTAAATTATAAACAATTCCATTATTCACCACAATTATATCAGGAGTAATTTTTCTTATTTGAGATACTATGAGCGAAGAGTAATCTATAACATAACCACTATTAATATGGTTTATAGTTAGATAAATGAAAACCATAATTAACATTTTATAGTTGATTAAATAAATTTTCTTAAAGAATTTTAATTAAGATAATTTTAATTAGGATGCCTAATAAAAGTGTTGAATTTAGTCAACTAAGAGAGTGAGTGAAAAATAAAACAAGTATTGTTCACAAATTATTATAGTAATGATATACACTTTTGAAAAGAGTAATATTTTTATAATCATTCATATTTATTCCAACACCCTTAAATTTCTAGTTACTGATTTATTCATATCATTATTTCTATCTCTAGATCTCTATTTTGTCAAACTACTCTTAAGTTTATTTTATAATAATTGTTTGTCTTAAAGAAATATAAAAATCTTAGAAATTTATATTGTTGAAAACAACATTAATATAAGAAATTAATGTTAAAATTAACCAATCACATTACCTTCATTTAGAGATTCAAACAATCATCCACCATTATATGATAGAGTCGAGAAATTATAATTTTATTGTTTAAAGGCCTAACCAAAGAATATTTTTTATACTAAATAGAAATATTATTAATATATAAGTTACAATTTATTTTAGATGTAATTAATTTTATTTTTATGATTTAGTAAACTGAAATTAGGTATGTGTTTTTTTATGAAATATTAAAAATTATAGAAACATGTTGTTAAATTGTATACTAATTTATAAGAATAATATTATTTTATGATAAGATTAGTATAGTATAAGATGTATCTATAAGTCATAATGAATTTTATTGTACACTTATTTCTATTGAACCAAAATTAATTAAATATTAAATTAAAATTTTATAACTATTTTTAGAAGTAATTATCTACTCAAATATTGAAATTTAAAACGTTATCCTTCCCCATCTACAATAAAAAGTTATTCTTCAAAAAATCATCACATATAATAATATAATTACTAAATATCTACCAAATAATATATCTTAACATTTTAATCTTTTTTAGAGGATGGTTTGGTCTTACTATAACATCTTCATTTAAATCCATAAGTTCTATACTAAAGTTTTAATCAATGAGATGAAATAAAAAAATTTATTTCAAAAATCAATTTATTTTATTATTATTTCTTCTTTTATACATTTATGAAAATGAAAATAAATTATAATAGAAAAAAATAAATGATATAAAGTTAGATTAATTTGATTTTTACTATCAAATAATGAATAAATAGTATTTCATTATTGTTTTTAATAATAATATATTTATGGATACATTAAACTTATGTAATGTTATTAACTCTATTACATGATAATTTCTTAGGTTACAAATTCTAATGAAATAAAACATTAAAAATCAGAATCATTCTATTGAAATTTTGGAACCATGAGTCATACACATAAGAATTTTATAGTTAATAACCTGCCATCGTATTAATGAAATTACCTTTTAAAATGTATAATCTCATTATTAATTAGTGCTATTATAGAAATAAAAAAATTCTAAAATATTTATTTTTGACTCTAATAAGGTATATCTTGATGGATTAAAATACCATCAAGCATTATAGAAATTTTTAATATTGAAAAATTATAGTGATTGTTAAAATCATTATAAACTAATGGTTATGATAAAGTATAATTGAAACAAATGGAAGAATAAATAGAGTTAGTCTATAGGATCTTACCATTTGAATCCCATTTTTCGAAGCTTCTAAGGTAGTTGAATCATTAGTGTAACACCCCCATATTTTATGAGATATATTATATTTAATTTATTTCAGGTACTCCATTATACACTACACCAAGATTATCTTGTACTATATGAAACACCGTATTATCATGCAGTATACACAACCCAAATCTTGGATCATGTTATACACAATTTAAAGTTCATTTTGTGGAAATTATTCTACGCAACATTAAGTATAGATTTTGTTTAAATTATAAATGAAATATGTTTGATTATGTTATACGCAACACCAAACAGATATTTCACTACATGCAGTCATGACTTGGATTTCATTACACGCAATCAAGACCTTTTTTGATAGCGTGTGTAGTATGCAATACCGAGTTTCACTAAATGAGATATTATTATAATCTTATTATGAACTAGCCGTTATGAATAGAAATACCCACATTTTAAAATTGTAAAAAATTTATCTTTCAAAATGGACTTCTTTTTGGATTTTGAATATCAAAGTTAGCTTAGGGTGAATTTTTGTTTTTTTCTGAAAACTTTCAATTTTTTATGAATAGTGAAAAACACAGAGATATAGTTTAAAACCGGATTTTTATTTAAATAATAATTATTTTTATTTAATTTTATATTAGGTCAAATTATACACATAATACCTATATAAGTTCAATGTAATTAATTGGAGTCATTTTATAATAATTTTACCTATATAAAACTTTATTTAAATTTTTACCGTCTTTTACCCACCTCCTAGGAGAATTTGAAAATTTAGGTAAAAAATAATTTTCCCTCTTCTATGAGTGGAATTTCACAAATCCAAGAGACACGGTTAATATCAAGGAGTAAAATGTGGTTCAATAAGATAAAAATAATTTTTTGTGAATAGTAATTTTTTACTTTTATTTACCACGGTTTAAAGTAAAAAGGGTAATTAAGGGTAAAAATGATATTATAATTACCCTAAAACATGTCCCAATTCTATTGGATAAGTATAATTCCAAAAAAAACGATATTAATATAATATTAGCATTTAGGTCCACTTGGATTAGATTAGGACATTTATTATTATTTAATTCAGAGAAGAGTTAAAAGAGTGAAAATCAAAGATTAATACCTAAAACATTTTTAATATAGGGTTATACATAAAATAAAATCACCTATAAATATTAATTAGAAATAAATAAATATTTCATAAATAATGGTATATTATTTATAATTTTTAGACATTAAATAATATAATTTATGTATGACAAAATGATGATGCACAAATTGTTGGAACCATGGTCTTCTATGCATGATTTGGAGTGTGGTTTGTGTTTGTTGTCAATCATCAACGGAAGTTCAGATCGTGTACCACAAAAGAGATCATACCGTTCAAGAAGACAACAGTATTGAAGGTGGCGCCGTTTCCCAGTGTTTGCCAAATTTTTGGGGTCCAAAATTTGGATTTTGGTGAGCTTCGTGAAAATAGGATTTCCATGAAGATCATGATTTAATATGGAAAAGGCATGAATTTTGCGAAGATAGGATTAATGGTTTGGAAATCGCGAAGACCAGAATAATGGAGGCCATGAGTCTTCACAATATGTCATGCTTCGCGAACGGCAGAGGGTGAAGCGCATCGCGGCGAAGAAGGGCTTTGCGAGGGAGCTCCGCGAACGAATTTGCACAGCGAAGGTAAGTTGACAGTGATTCTTTGCGACTACGTCAAGCTCCGCGAACAGAAAATTTCCTTGGAGCTTCGCGATTTGGACAGAATTTCGGCTGAAACGTTGGAGCTTCGCGATTTAAAATGACATGGCGTTGACTTCGCGCGGAAAGGTAGATGGTCGGTGGAATTGCCTATAAATAGAGGCCGACCCCCTCGAGAGAGGAAGAGATAATTTCAGAGAAAGTCCTTTGCTCTCGGTTCGCAAAGGTCTCTCGCGAAGGCAGCGTGCTTCGTGAAAGAGGAGCTTCGCGGCGGCTATTCTAGCTCCGCGAAAGATGTGTTCCCCCCGTTGGCTCACTGAGCATCGCGAAGAGGCAGGAGCTTCGCGATAGCCATGCATTGCGAAGGCTGGAGCATCGCGAGAGTGCTTCGCGATTGAGCTTCGTGATTGAGCTTCGCGAAATGGAAGGGGCTCCGCGAAGGCTTGTTGGAGCTTTGCAATATTGGGAGCCTCACATAGTAGGGTACTTTGCGAAGGCCTTTTCCAAAGGTTGTTTGCCGTGTGGACAAGGGAAAAGGGGGTATTCATTAGTGGTTGGAATTTGGACCTTAACAGAGCATTAAAATCAGGAATCTGATGTAAGTAAAGTCTCATGCTGAACATGAGACAATGAACTTCATGACTATCAATTGAAGATACCTTCATGTCTATAAACCGAGTGTGACTTCACTAACGGTAGTGAGCCAGGGGGAGTCAACGGGAGTGACCCAAGGGAAGCAGTGAGCTATCTTAGAACCTTTGTAAAGGCAGTGAGCCTAGGACAGAGTGACTATGCCCAAACAATTGTAATCTCCAGCTAGTGAAGCTTAGTGGTTTTTGGTACGACCGAAAACTTGTCGGTGTATGCTCCTTGGACGTAGCCCTTAGTGGTGAACCAAGTAAAAAGGGCTATGTCTTCTCTGTGTATGTGCATGTTTGCTTTTTGATATTTCTCATCTTATAGGTTCAACAAGTTCCTACCAACATGGGAACAAGATCCACAACTTTAAGAAGAAAAAGTTGTCACCCTGATTCACCCCTCCCCTCTTAGGGTGTCACGGGGTCCTTCAAGTGGTATCAGAGGGAGGTTTCTGGTGTTGAATCTGACTTTCTTTTGTCATGTAAAACGCGGTCAATGTCAGGGGAGTCCCTCCCGTCGATGGAAACAATTTCCAGATCTGGAAGAACAGAATGAGATCTCATCTGAGATCTCTTGGAATGGAAGTTCTCTTTTCTAATGTGCAAGGAATTCAAGTCACTGATCCAACAGGCCTTGCTATGATTGAAATTGACAGGAAACTTCTCGATGTAGATGCTAAAGAACAGAATGCACTCACTGCAGCCCTTTCTGATCAGATCTACCTAAAGGTGATGAATTGCACCTCAGAAAAATCCATGTGGGATAAACTTGAGAATATTTGTGAAGGTGATAGCAAAGTGAAGGAGATGAAACTACAAGTGATGCAAAATCGTTTTGATGATCTGAAGATGCATCCAAACGAGAATGCAGACTCTTTCTTTAATCGAATTACTGAAGTGGTTGGAGCTATTCAGGGTCTAGGTGATGAAATCAAAGACATTGATATTGTAAAGAAAATATTGAGAAGACTTCCACCTCTTTATAATGCGAAGGTGTCATCCCTTGAGGAAAGAGATCTTTCCAAACTTTCTCTAGATGATCTAATGAGCAGTTTGGTAGCATACGAAATGAGAGTCAAATCTGAAGATGCTACGACTCAGGTGAGCAAGGATATGGCATTCAAGGCCATGGATAAACTAAAAATGCAAAGGAAAAGTTTTGTCTGTGAAGAGGAAGAAGATGATAATGAATTCTGTGATGAAGAAGAACCAGAATTCAAAACTGGGAACCATGCTTCTATGATGGCCACTGTTGAAAATCCAGAAGATATTGAAGGAGAAAAAAAACTAAGAACTTGTGTTGATCCTGAGATGCAACTTAAGGAAGCGGTTAGTAAGCTGAAGATTAAATGTAAGAACTGTAATAAGTGGAAATCAATTATAGAAGAATCAACTGAATACGTTGATCAACTTGAAGCTGAAATTGAACGACTGGAAGAATTTTTGAAGCTACAGTCAAAAATAATTGAAATTAATGATGATGTAGTAGATCTGAAGCAGAGAATTGAAGAACAGGAAACGGTCATCAATGACCTCACCTCCAGATTGATTGAAAAATCCAAGACTGCTGATGGTATTGAGGAGGAAGTAGTTACTATAAGGAGTAAAACTGGAGACTGAATCAGTTCCAAAATAATCGAGGAAGAAAATACAGTTTGGAAGATTCTCATATGCAGAATTACTAGCAAGAGCCAAGTGTGGTTCAGATGGGGTTGGAAAAATCTTGAGTGATCAAAGACCCTCTTGCATGGGAAAGAATGGAATTGTTTGTGAGGCTGAGACATCAACTGCTGGAAGTGAAAAGATCCAAAAGAAAGATAAGATGAAAGTTGAACATTTTGAAATGTTTCCTAGAGTGCCGAAAAAGGAACCCTCAGTCCAAACTAAAAGGGGACCTAAAAATTATCCTCAAACATTCAGAAATGACAGACAGTCTTACTATTCTCCCAATGAAGAAGGTTTGAGTAGAAATTCAAGTGAGAATACATTTCCTCTCATGAAGTGTCAGTTCTGTGGCTATCTGGGCCATACGATGTCATATTGTGAAGAGGCAAGAAGCTATCTGAATGGAGAAGATATAGAAGCTCAACAAAGGAGAACAATTTCATATCCTAATTCTTTTAGAAGAAATAATTTCAATGGATATTGTTTTTTTTGTTCTAACTTTGGTCATAAGGATGCTAATTGCAGGCAGATAAGGGACATGGACACCTCATACCGAAGTTCAAGACAAGTCAAGTCTCATCAGCAAGATAGTGTTTCTCTTTCAAACAGGTTTTCACCTCTCATAGAATACTTTGACTATGAAGAACCTGGGTATGTGGAAGAGATAATTGAAAGAACATCAGTTCGTTATACTCGATCTAATGTCTCATGGAAGGAAAGGAAGAAGATTGAGAAATCCAACATTGCAGAGGTGGCCCTCAAAGCTACAAAGAAAAACAGTACCTAGATTCTGGATAGTGGTTGTTCATCCCATATGACAGGTAATGCCGACCTACTAACAAATATCATAATGAATGTCGATGGTACAGTAAGATTTGGTAATGATGGGGCTCTGAAAATGAAAGGGAGTGGAATTACCGAATTAGCTAACGGAGAACTAAATAAGACTGAAGTCCTTTACGTAGATGGCCTACGTCATAATCTCCTCAGCATGAGTCAACTCTGTGACTCAGGACTTATAGTCACATTTAATCAGAAAGGCTACACTATTAAGGGAAAGTCTGGCAATTCACTTATGAAGGGATGCAGAACAGAAGGCAACTTGTATCAGGTTGATAGTGAAGAAAATGTATGTTACATGACTGTTGAAGAAGAAAACAATTTGTGGCATCGGAGACTGGGACACATCAATCAACAAGACATGAAGAAAATATCAAAATTGAGAATTGTCATGGACATTCCCAACCTGAAGCGTGAGAGTGAAAAAACTTGTGATTCTTGTATTCGTGGGAAGCTGGTCTGCAGTTCATATCGGCCAAAGAAGAAAAGAGCGTCGCACCTTCTTGATCGGATTCATACAGATGTTTGTGGGCCAATAAATGCTGCCGAAACTCATGGAGAAAGGTACTTTGTCCTTTTCATAGATGATTACAGTAGAATGGCATGTGTTATAGTCGTTCACAGGAAACGACAAGTCCTTGACTGCATGAAAACATATCGACGAATCGCCGAGAATGATATTGGACGAACAATCAAAGTGTTGCGATCTGAAAATAGTGGAGAATACACATCCATTGAATTTGAGAATTATCTTGAAAAGCATGGGATACATCATGAGGTAGCTGCTGTGAGAACTCTATAGTAAAATGGAGTTTTTGAACGTAGGAATCGACAGGTGAACAACATGGCACGAACCATGTTGATTGAGAGTCGTATTCCACGACATTACTGGAAAGAGGTTGTTCAAGCTGTAGTGTACATTCAGAATCGAACAGGACTTTATATGGGTGAGACGAAGAAACCATATGAATTGTGTCATGGACAGAAGCCCTCTCTAAAATACTTTCGTGTATTTGGAAGTAAATGCTTCATCAGGAACAATGAAGGAAATAAAGGGAAATATGGCGACAATGCAGATGAAGGAATTTTCCTCGGTTACTCAATGAACAGCAAAGCCTACAAATGTTTCAATAAGAGTTTGGGAAGGATTGTGGAAAGTAGTGATGTTAAGATAATTGAAGAGAAAACCACAAATGCTTCAAAGATGTCATATGCTGATGTGATAGAAAGTTTGGAAGAATGTGAACGTGAAAAAAATACAAATGCAGAAATAGAGGAATCTGTTCAAAACACTCAGCAGTAACATCAAGATGTTGACTCAGAAGAAGAATCTAAAGAAGAAACTATGTCTGAAGAGAATACTACTGAACCTCGCAGGAGAAATCGAAGAGCTGAGATTGATCCATCCAACATAATTGGGGACAGGAGTGCACCCACTCAAACAAGAAGGATGAGGAATACCACGCAATCTGCATTTCTATCAGTTGTGGAGCCATCCTCATTCGAAGAAGCTGCAAAAGATAAATCTTGGGTGAAAGC
Source organism: Viscum album (assembly GCA_963277665.1). Taxonomy (NCBI): domain Eukaryota; kingdom Viridiplantae; phylum Streptophyta; class Magnoliopsida; order Santalales; family Viscaceae; genus Viscum; species Viscum album. Next base: position 67,893,067 of record OY728156.1, on the reverse strand, counting down.
TATGAAAGATGAATTTGAACAGATTGACAAGAATCAGAAATGGGATCTTGTCCAGAGACCTGAAGGTCACAATGTGATTGGTACCAAATGGATTTTCAAAAATAAGTTTGATGAGCATGGAAGTGTCATCAGAAACAAGGCACGACTGGTATGTAAAGGATACTCCCAGATTGAAGGCATTGATGTTGAAGAAACCTTTTCTCCAGTGTCCAGACTAGAGTCAATCAGGATTTTCCTTGCCATGGTACTCCAAAGAGGATATAAAGTATATCAAATGGATGTCAAGACATCATTCTTGAATGGTGTACTCGAAGACGAAGTCTACATTGAACAACCAGTGTGCTTTGTTTTGGGTACTGATGAAACAAAGGTCTGCAAACTGAAGAAAGCTCTATATGGTTTGAAGCAGGCACCAAGGGCATGGTACTCAAGGCTGGACTCATATCTCAAGAAGTTGGAATTCAAAAGAGGAGGAGTTGATCACAATCTCTATGTGAAGAATTCTCCAAAAGATCAATTCATTGTTCTTGTCTACATTGATGATATCATATTTGGTGGCAGCAGGCAGAAATCAGTGGATGAATTTTCCAACCACATGAAATCAGAATTTGAAATGTCAATGAATGGGGAGCTCACATATTTCTTGGGGCTGCAAGTGATTCAAAAGAAGTAATACACTTTCATTTCTCAAGAAAAATATGCAAGAGAGCTACTGAAGAAGTTCAATATGAAACACTCCAAACCAATGTCAACTCCGATTGCAGTTGGAACTAAACTTGGGAAGCATGAGGATGGGAACTCTGTTGATCCCACCATGTACATGAGGATCATTGGAAGCCTACTGTACCTGACAGCGACAAGGCCAGATATTGTCTTTGCAACATGCCTTGCGGCCCGCTTTCAGAGTAATCCAAAGGAGGAACATATGGCAGCAGTAAAAAGAATCATGACGTACATTCATGGTACACATAACTTCGGGTTATTTTTTGATGCAGGCAGGGACAGTGAATTATCAGCGTTTTCTGATGATGACTGGGCTGGTGATGTAGTAGACATAAAGTCCACTAGTGGTGGAGCTTTCTATATTGGGCAGAAATGTGTTGGCTGGTTGAGAAAGAAACAAGAAAGTACTTCTCTTAGTACTGCTGAATCCGAGTATATCTCTTCCACAAAGTCATGCACTCAACTGCTATGGATGAAGTAGTAATTAACTGACATTGACGATGAGGTGACGCAACCAATGGTGATTTACTGTGACAATAAGAGCGCAATTGATCTTACAAAGAATCCTGTTCAGTATTCTCATAGAAAACACATTGAAATTAGGTATCACTTTATCAAAGAGAAAGTTGAGAAAATAGTGATTAGATTGGATCATGTGGGAACAGATGAGCAAGTGGTTGATATCCTGACAAAGCCACTGTCAGCGGCTGTGTTTGAGAAGCATCGGTTGAACCTCGGTGTTCGACCACCTCCCAGTGCATAAGAAGGTTACGGAATTACCCCTCTCCTCGTTTGTTATAAATTTTTTTATCTGTTTATGGATATGATGCAGGTCTATGGGGGAGATACTATCCAGGGGGAGTATGGTTTGAGCTGAATGTGGAAAAATTTTCTGGTCTTTGGATTTATTGTCAATGGGGGAGAAAGGAGAAGGAATAAATTTAGGAAACTTCTGTGATGAGAAGAATGAGAAGGAAAATAGTGGAACCCAATTCAAGCCTCTTCTCTTGTTTTATACACCGAGAATTGCTCACGTAGACTTAGAGTGTTGGCTGGGTTGATTACTGCGTTTTTTTGTTTGCGCTTTTATGGAGATCTATTGAATTTTTCTTCTGATTTCCAACAAAACCAAAGGGGGAGATTTTGGGAACCATGGTCTTCTATGCATGATTTGGAGTGTGGTTTGTGTTTGTTGTCAATCATCAATGGACGTTCAGATCGTGTACCAGCAAAGAGATCATACTGTTCAAGAAGACAACAGTATTGAAGGTGGCGCCGTTTCCCAGTGTTTGCCAAATTTTTGGGGTCCAAAATTTGGATTTTGGTGAGCTTCGCGAAAATAGGATTTCCATGAACATCATGATTTAATATGGCAAAGGCATGAATTTTGCGAAGATAGGATTCATGGTTTGGAAATCGCAAAGACCAGAATAATGGAGGCAGTGAGTCTTCGCGATTACGTCATGCTTCGCGAACAGCAGAGGGTGAAGCACATCGCGGCGAAGAAGGGCTTTGAGAGGGAGCTCCGCGAACGAAGGCGCACCGCGAAGGTACGTTGACGGTAATTCTTCGCGACTACGTCAAGCTCCGCAAACAAAAAATTGCCGTGGAGCTTCGCGATTTGGACAGAATTCCGTCTGAAACTTTGGAGCTTCGCGATTTAAAATGACGTGGCGTTGACTTCGCGTGGAAAGGTCGAGGTTCGGTGGAATTGCCTATAAATAGAGGCCGACCCCCTCGAGAGAAGAAGAGAGAATTTCAGAGAAATTCCTTTTCTCTCGGTTTGCAAAGGTCTCTCGCGAAGGCAGCGTGCTTCGTGAAAGAGGAGCTTCGCGGCGGCTATTCTAGCTCCATGAATGACGGGAACCCCACGTTGGCTCAGTGAGCATCACGAAGAGGCAGGAGCTTCGCGATAGCCAAGCATTATGAAGGATGGAGCATCGCGATAGTGCTTCGCAATTGAGCTTCGCGAAATGGCAGGGGCTCCGCGAAGGCTTGTTTGAGCTTTGCAATATTGGGAGCCTCACGAAGTAGGGTACTTTGCGAAGGCCTTTTCCAAAGGTTGTTTGCCCTGTGGACAAGGGAAAAGGGGGTATTCATTAGTGGTTGTAATTTGGTCCTTAACAGAGCATTAAAATCAGGACTCTGATGCAAGCAAAGTCTCATGCTGAATAGGAGACAATAAACTTCATGACTATCAATTGAAGAGACCTTCATGTCCATAAACTGAGTGTTACTTCACCAATGGTAGTGAGCCAGGGGGAGTCAACGGGAGTGACCCGAGGGAAGCAGTGAGCTATCTTAGAACCTTTGTAAAGGCAGTGAGCCTCAGATAGAGTGATTGTGCCCGAACAATTGTAATCTCCAGCTAGTGAAGCTTAGTGGTTTTTGGTACGACCGACAACTTGTCGGCGTATGCTCCTTGGACGTAGCCCTTAGTGGTGAAACAAGTAAAAAAGGCTATGTATTCTCTATGTATGTTCATGTTTGCTATTTGATATTTCTCATCTTATAGGTTCAACAAGTTCTTACCAACGTGGGAAATAGATCCACAACTTTAAGAAACAAAGTTGTCACCCTGATTCACCCCTCCCCTCTTAGGGTGTCACGTGGTCCTTCACAAATTACCTTATTAATGAAATATTAGGATAATTTATGTTAAAAATACCCAAATAAATGTAATTTGAGACTTTTTATGAATTACAATAATATTATAGGTTAATATGATATTTTAGAATAGATTTAATTATCATTTTTATAACTAATCATTCTGTTAAGATTTTCACAAAAATCAGTTATCAAATAGTGTCTAAATTGACATAAAATAGTTTTAAAAACATATATTATATTATTTATTGTTATTCTATTCCTAAAAATCTATGGTACTGACAAATGACTAAGAGAAGGTTATATATATTAATAATTAACCACTTGGAGTTCTTTTGGATTTTTATTGTATGTTTATTAACCATATAGCTTAAGAAAACAAGAAGACATGGTAAAAGTTAAATTATTAAACATAGAGTTAAATCTAAATGATGAGGTTAAAATATTAACCTAAAATTGTCTAAAACCTATTGAATGAGATAATTTCGACCAATCCTCACATTATATTATAAATAAGTCACTTTGGAGCCATTATTAACCGAATATGACATTATTATAAAATAATATTATAAGTTTTTCCTAAAGTGCACATCTCATCCCTTATAAAAGGGCACCTCATCCGTCTTCTCATTACACAATTTTAAGCCTTCATGCTCAAAAAACCCTGCCCATTTCCATTTTAAACTTTCTTAGAAACATTTTTGAGGTTCTGGTCTCCTCAAAAGACCAACTCTATTTCCTTAAGAGGAATCATAGAAGAGGTTTGTCGAAGAAGAGGTAATCTCTTCTACCGATTCGTTCAAATTTCTTTCTTCTTAAACTTATTCTTATTTAGTTTTTTAATTATAGAGTAATAACATAAGCTTCACTAATATACTGATATGTTATTATAAATATGAAACAACCCCATTTCACCTTCTATCCAACCTAAGGAAAATGAACTCATCGCTCGTTTGTACGTACGGATTACCATCTCCATGACGTGATGAAATTCATTCTCCATGTTAACCATTCAAGAATGGTTATAAAGTATATATAATGAATAAATATATGAAATGATAAAGATACTGGATATATATATATATCATCTACTTACATCCATTCAAGTCAATAAGGAATGGAAAACAGCGTTCATGCGTACGCACAGCCTACCATCAACATGAACGGTGTATTTAATTTCATTAATCTATCTATTATATATATATATATTGAATATATATGATATATAAATCATGATTTACATTCTATAAGTAAGTAAATAATGATATAAGAAATAATAATATCAAGAAAAACATGTCCAAACACGTATGATAAATAAACCGATTTTACCAAAAACACTACATTAACATTGAATTTACAAAAGAACGGGAATATAAAGTCATAAGTGAACCATATATGATATCATAACAATGCATATGATTCTGTAATAAGTCAATTACATTATTTAAATCATTATACAGACGGTTTTTGTAGAGACCCGAAGCTTGACGTACATGGACAATACATTACTTTTATGGAATACTTAATACATAACAAAAATTGAAACTCAAGGACCGTAATAGTTTAGTTTCATTGGAAACATGGAACGTAATCTTCTAATTGTGGTGAAAGATCTTCAACATCTCCCATAAATATCTTCCCCTAATGTTTTCTTACCTAAAACCATTCTTTATATCTTGGGGAAAAGAAAACATATAAAGGGTGAGCTCAAATGCTCAGTAAGGGTAAGCATGGATAAAATAAAACAAACCATATACATTTGAACTTAAAAACATGAACACACTGTTTAAACATCAAGATCATGAGAAATGAAATAAAACATGGCAATAAGTAAGGCATAGATCATAAAGAAAAATTAATCCTGTTAAAATAGCATGGGAATAAAACATGTAATTGTGGCAAAATATTATGATTTCCATAGTAGCCAAGGCATTGCTGCCCGGACTATCTTAGTGGACAAAGTCCCTTTCTGAATCGAGTTCACTCCTCGTTTCAGTCCTGTAACACTGAACCAGATTAACTTTCCATTCCAACCATGTCTATCTTATGAGATATAAATATTTACCCAATGCATTGGAGGGAGATATAGGTCCCACCCATCTCATAATGAAATCATTCTTACTTATTCCACAAAATAAACTTGAAACATTCATCATAACCCAAAGAATAAAATGGGTTTCATAAACATCATTCCATCATTTATCCCTCATATATCTTGTTGGTCACATTCTAGTCATGTGAATACCTTAATCATGTATTCTCTTGAAAAATTAATACCCATTGAATCTTAGTGAAAACATTCATGTTGTCAAAAGTTAACTCTTTCCACATAGAAAAATCCTCAAAATTATATATACTCAAACTGTGATATCACTTAGTCCTTATATCAATCATGATCTCATGAATAATGTCAAACATTCTATTTTCTCCTTATCCCTTAATTATGCGCATATCATCTGCTTTCCAAAATATTTGAATCACTTTTCATGGTTACCAGTACCATAAAATTATTGACAACCACAATAGACTAATACAAAAATATTCTAATACACCATAAAAGAACCTCAACCAAATTATTCTTGAATACCAATACATAAACACTTCAATCCATCCTCTTCAATGATTGTCCTGGAATAAGTCCTTCCTTGATTTTAGAAGATACTTTTTAGGTCAGGGAATTGAGTTGGGTAATGCCCATGTTCTCCACAAATAAGACATTGAACTCCATAACAGTCTGTCACTCTATGACCCTTTTCTCCACATAGATAACATCTTCCCCTCCATTTGAGGTATTCCTCAAGGTTCTTCTTCCCTTCTTTAGAAATCACACTCATCCCTTCTCTATGCTCCTCACCATGCGAACATGCATAAAATTCCATCTTCCTCTTATTTGATGACTTAAGAAGACCACTAAATTTCACCTTGTTAATAATATATCGTGATGACTGATTCGGAATAATCACAATATCATTCTCTCTAGGCATTACACAATTTTGTTGCTCATAGTCACCAATTTGACTATTGGATTCAATGTTAACCGAATTCCTTCTGGTTCCCTCCATTGACTAAAACATAAAAAGAATTCCGTGGGAGGAAAAAATCATGCTAGGGAAAACAACATTGTAAAGGGAGATTACCCTCAATATCTAACATCTTAGGTTAAATTCTAATATCGTTACCGTAGTTCTAGGACTATATCCTATACGTATACTTAACCTTAGGGACATCCCTAGACATACCTTAGAAATATCTCTAGGGATCTCACTAACGTTTTCGCATCCTTGTTTCCAAATATTGACTAAACCTTTCCTCTGATACCAACTGTAGAGACCTAAAGCTTGACGTACATGGACAATACATTACTTTTGTGGAATACTTAATAAATAAAAAAAATCAAAACTCAAGGACCGTAAGAGTTTAGTGTCTTTGGAAACTCGGAACGTAATCTTCTAATCATGGTGAAAGATCTTCAACATCTCCCTTAAAGATCTTCCCCTTATGTTTTCTTACTCAAAACCTTTCTTTATATCTTGGAAAAATGAAAACATATAAAGGGTGAGCTAAAATTCTCAGTAAGGGTAAGCATGGATAAAATAAAACAAACCATATACATTTGAACTTAAAAACATGAACACAATGTTTAAACATCAAGATCTTGATCAATGAAATAAAACACGGAAATACGTAAGGAATAGATCATAAAGAAACAATAATCCTGATAAAATAGAATGGGAATAAAACTTGTAATTGTGAAAAAATATTATGATTTCCATAGTATCCAAGGCATTGCTTCCAGGACCATCTTAGTGGACAAAGTCTCTTTCAGAATAGAGTTCACTCCTCGTTTCAATCCTGTAACACTGAACCGGATTAACTTAACATTCCATCTATGTCAATTTAATGAGATATAAATCATTACCCAATCCATTGTAGGTAGATATAGGTCCCACCCATCTCATAATGAAATCATTCTTACTTGTTCCACAAAATAAACTTGAAACATTCATCATAACCCAAAGAATAAAATGGGTTTCATAAACATCAGCGCATCATCACATAATCCATATAAAACAAATGGATATAACAAAATAAAAAAAGTGAAACCATGTAAATCAGAAGGACATTATACTTGAAACATACACATATAAAATAATGTCATCTTAGATGGAGAAATGGTTTTGATAAAACACTTGAAATGAATTCTTGAGGAAAATATCCTTTCTTCTTCAAAATCAATTTCTTTTCACAAAATGTCATGAAATTTTAAAAGAAAGAAATTTTTTTGAAAATAGTCATGAAAAATATTATATTAAGCTTCATGAAAATAAGGCTTTATAAAACCGTAAAAATCCATTCATGCCGTATAACTTAAAAATACATTCTCCTCATACTTTTGTCAGAAAAGTCAAAAAGTACCTCGTAACGTAAAAAAAGAAAGATTCCTTACATATCATGTAGTAAAAGAAAAAATGGTTAAAAAATATAATATACATACATAAAAACACTTTTAGAAAACATGGACTTGGATGATAATAATAACCCCATTAATTACTTACGATTAAACAATCTCGGATAAGAACGAGATTAGAAAAGTTATCCCTTACCGTACGTCCGATATGCTTCGTATGTATCCAAACCTCCTGTATAATGATTTAAATAATGTCATTGACTTATTAAAGAATCATATTAATTTTTATGATATCATATATGGTTCACGTATTACTTTATATTACCCATTCTTTTGTAAATTAATGTTAAAGTAGTGTTTTGGGTAAAATCGTCTTACTTATCGTACGTGTTTGGACATGTTGTTATTGATGTTATTATTACTTATATCATGATTTACTTACTTAAAAATGTAAATCATGATTTATATATCATATAAATTCATTATATATCTAGCATATACAAGCATTTATAATATTACATAACATATGGAGGTAAGAAATGAAACACACCGTTCATGGAGACGGTAAGCTGTACGTACGCATGAACGCTACTTTTATTTCTATTTATTATATTAATGGAATTAAAAAGTAATTATACATAGGTATATTATAATTATAGTATTATATCATATATAATATCATTATACACATCTTTTATACATCCTACATAAGGTATTAATGAATCACATCACTTTGAGGGGGCGGTAGTCCGCACTTCCTCAAATGAGATTATCGTATTTACCGACTATGGAAACCATAAAGGCTTGATATAATTGGGAATTAAAGAAGAATAAGGAAATAATAACAATAATATATGTTATATATAAATATTGTGCCATCATAATGGCCACCATGAGAGGTGGTAGGAGAAAATCGAACAATCATCATTTCGTGAGGTGTTAGTTTGCATCACATAAACATTATGTTCTTCATCCACTAGATGGAGGTCTGTGTAGGTGTAGTTCGAATACATATCATAACAATATCCTAGTATATTTAGGATATTGGTTTTGTTACAAAAGAATGTATTAAAAATAGTTTAGGGGTTGGAGAAGTAGAATAAAAGAAAACAACTTAAGAGAAACTGTTACCTTTAATTTTGGTAACATCCTTTGGTTTGAACCAAAAGGACTTCTTGGAGAGTCTTCTGCCTAATGTAATGCTTCAAGGGGAGGAGAGGGATGTAGGGAGATTACTTTGTCAGAGTTTGGATGAGAAAAAAGGCTTGATATGTGTGAGAAATTTCATATAAGTGGTCTCCTTTTATAATGGAGAGGAGGGGCTCTTTAGGAAATTGTGAAAACATTATTTTATTATAAACTTATATTTGGTTTAAAGATTTCCAAAACACATTAAGCTCGAAGATAAGATGACTCATATTTGAAATAAAATCATCCAATTGGAATTGGATAGGTTTTGGATGATATTTTAATCATTACAATCATATTTATTGAAATCATTTATTAATGAGGTAAAGACTACATCATTAGTGTGTCATAAATAATTTAATTCATTTGATGTGTAAAAATTATGAAAAAAAACACCATGATATAGGTAATATTTTTAGATTTCCAAAGAATATTTATAGTCGAAAATATAACTTATATAGCCCCTTATAAAAATTAATTACTAAAAGATTTTTGTTAAAGTCAATTTTGTCTTTATATTAAATTATTTAATCCAAATTGTCATTTTCACTACCAAGTGGCTCATTGGGGTTCCAAAATCATAAGATTTTAGTGTCATTGGAAACTCGGAACGTAATCTTCTAATCATGGTGAAAGGTCTTCAACATCTCCCATAAAGATCATCCCCTTATGTTTTCTTACCTAAAACCTTTCTTTATGTCTTGGGGAAAAGAAAACATATAAAGGGTGAGATCAAATTCTCAGTAAGGGTAAGCATGGATAAAATAAAACAAACCATATACATTTGAAATTTAAAACATGGACACAATGTTTAAACATCAAGATCTTGATCAATGTAATAAAACATGTAAATACGTAAGGCATAGATCATAAAGAAACATTAATCCTGATAAAATAGAATGGGAATAAAACTTGTAATTGTGGAAAATATTATGATTTCCATAGTAGCCAAGGCATTGCTTCCAGGACCATCTTAGTGGACAAAGTCCCTTTCGGAATCGAGTTCACTCCTAGTTTTAGTCCTGTAACACTGAACCAGATTAACATACCGGTCCATCCATGTCAATCTCATGAGATATAAATCTTTACCCAATGCATTGGAGGTAGATATAGGTCCCACCCATCTCATAATGAAATCATTATTACTTATTCCACAAAATAAACTTGAAACATTCATCATAACCCAAAGAATAAAATGGGTTTCATAAACATCATCCCATCATCACATAATCTATAAAAAACAAATGGATATATCAACATAAGAAAAGTGAAACCATGTAAATCATAGGGACATTATACTTGAAACATACACATATAAAATAATGTAATCTTATATGAAAAAATGGATTTGATAAAACACTTGAAATGAATTCTTGAGGAAAATATCCTTTCTTCTTAAAAATCAATTTCTTTTCACAAAACCTCATGAATTTTTAAAAGAAAGATATTTTTTTGAAAATTTTTATGAAATATTTTGGAGGAAGGTTCATGAAAATAAGGCTTTATAAAACCTTAAAAATAATTTCATGTCGTATAAGATAAAAAACATTCTCCTCATACATTTGTTGGAAAAGTCAAAAAGTATCTCATAACGTAAAAAAAGATTCATTACATATCATGTAGTAAAAGAAAAAATGGGTATAAATTACATTAAACATACATAAAAACACTTTTAGAAAACATGGACTTGGATGATAACAATAACCCCAATAATTACTTACGAATAAACAATCTCGGATAAGAACGAGATTGGAAAAGTTATCCCTTACCGTAAGTTTGATATGCTTCGTATGTATCTGAACCTCCTGTATAATGAGTTAAATAATGTCATTGACTTATTACAGAATCATATTCATTGTTATGATATCATACATGGTTCACTTATGACTTTATATTACCCATTATTTTGTAAATTAATGTAAAAGTAGCGTTTTGGGTAAAATCATCTTATTTATCGTACGTGTTTGGAATTGTTGTTCTTGATGTTATTATTACTTATATCATGATTTACTTACTTCCAAAATGTAAATCATGATTTATATATCATATAAATTCATTATATATCTATCATATATATGAATTTATAATAGTACATAACATATGGAGGTAAGAAATGAAACGCACAGTTCATGGAGACGGTAAGCCGTACGTACGCATGACCGCTACTTTCATTTATATTTCTTATTTTAATGGAATTAAAACATAATGATACATAGGTATATTATAATTCCAGTATAATATCATATATAATATCATTAACCACATCCTTTATACATCCCACATAAGGTATTAACGAATCACATCACTTTGAGGGGGCGGTAGTCCGCACTTCCTCAAATGAGATTATCGTATTTACCGACTATGGAAACCGTAAAGGCTTGATATAATTGAGAAGTAAAGAAGAATAAGTAAATTATATACATAATATATATTATATATAAATATTGTTCCATCATAATGGCCACCATGAGAGGTGGTAGGAGAAAATCGAACAATCATCATTTCGTGAGGTGTTAGTTTTTCATCACAGAAACATTATGTTCTTCATACATTAGATGGAGGTGTGTGTAAGTGTATTTTGAATCTTTATCATAAAAAAATTTTAGTATATTTATGATATTGGTGTTGTTACAAAATAAAGGATTAAAAAGAGTTTAGGGGTTTGAGAAGTATAATAAAAGAAAACAACTTAAGAGAAACTGTTACCTTTAATTTTGGTAACTTCCTTTGGTTTGAACCAAAAGGACTTCATAGAGAGTCTTATCCCTAATGTAAGGAATCTAGGGGGAGGAGAGGGATGTAGGGAGCTTAGTTGGGAAGAGTTTGGATGAGCCAAAATGCTTTAGAGGTGTGAGGAATTTCATAGAAGTGGTCTCCTTTTATAAGGGAGAGGAGGGGCTCTTTAGGAAAGTGTGAAGAAATTATTTTATTATAAACTTATCTTCGGTTTCAAAGGTCCAAACCACATTAATGTCAATGATAAGATGACTCATATTCGAAATAAAATCATCCAATTGGAACTGTAATGGTTTTGGATGATATTTTAATCATTACAATATTATTTATTTAAATCATTTATTAATGAGGTAAACACTACATCAGTATTTTGTTGTAAATAATTTAATTCATTTATGTCTAAAAATAATAAAAAAATACCATGATGTATGGAATCTTTTTATCTTTCCAAATAATATTTATTGTCAAAAATATAACTTATATAAACCCTTATAAAAATTGATTACTAATAGAATTTTGTTAAAGTCAATTTTGCCTTTACATCAAATTAATTAATCCAAATTATCATTTTCACTACCAAGTGGCTCATTGGGGTCCCCAAATCGGTCCATGGATGCCCATGGTCGAACACTACTCATCCAATAAGGTCAGAAAAAGTTTTGAGGTAATTTTGAATTATTATAATATTCTTTTATCCTTGAATTACCCTACTTACCTTTAACCGCTGTAAATAAAAATAACCGTAGTTACTATTAATAATATAAAAAATTAAAAGTAACCTATTAACATAATTTGGACCCACTGATTCCAAATATGGAATCCATTTTTCAAAATTCAAAACACCGATGTTGCAGTAAATAATTTAAAAATAATCCCGTTTTTAAGTGGACAGGTTTTAAAAGTAACTTATTAACATAATTTATACACACTGATTCCAAATATGGAATCCATTTTTCAAAATTAAAAACACCGAAGTTTCAGTAATTAATTTAAAATTAATCCCGTTATTAAGCGAACGGGTTTTAAAAGTTAAAACAGTTCCAAAGATTGAATTGATTTAACCTAAGAATTCAATGTAAAATCAATGTTATTAACATAAATTATATTAAATGGTAAAAATATATTCTATTTATACTTTAAATCCATTCAATATTAAAATTTAACCACATAAATTATTATGATGAAAAAAGTTGTTTTTAATTAAAATATAGCGTGTTTTTACTATTCATTAAAATATGAAAGTTATCAGAAAAATATAAAGCATTATCCAATGTAAATTTTTATATCCTGATTCAAAAGAAGAATTTTATTTTGTGAAATTGAACTTATAAACATGTCAAAAACTAGATTTAATGTGGGTGCTCCATCAAAAGGCAGAAAAACAACATTTTTTAAAAAATACTTATTTTACTTGAAAAATTTATTTTGTTCTCATACCATGTTCTAGAAAATATGTAAGATGAATAATAATGTCATAAAATTCAAAATTTAGTTAATACTATTTATAACAGCTGGTTCATAATTATATTATAACCATATATCATTGTTTGGTGAAACCCAATATTGCGTACAACACACTCTATCGAAGAAGGTCCTGATTGCGTGTAATGCAAGCCAAGTTAGGGTTGTGTGTAGTGCAATACTCCATTATTGTTGCATATAAAATAATCCAACCATATTTTATTTATAAATTTAATATATATTTATATATACACTCAATGTTGCATAGAATAACTTCTATCAAACAAACTTGAAATTGTGTGTAACTGGAGCCAAGAATAGTGTTGCGTATACTGCAAGCTAATACGGTGTTGCGTGTAGCGCAAGATAATCTTGGTGTATCGTACAACAGAAGATATGAATGAAATTAAAAAGAATGTATCTTATAAAATCTAGGGTTGTTACAGTTTGGATACGTACGATGCATATCGTACCTAAGGTAAGAGATAATTATTCCAACCTCATTTTTATCCGACATTGTTTATTCGTAAGTATTTACTAGGGTTGTATTTATCATTCATGTACATGTTTTCTAAAAATTGTTTCATTTATGTTTAAATTCCATTTTACCCTTTTATGAATTTTACCCCAAGGTATGTATGGAATCTTTCTTTTGTTTACCATACGCGGTATTTTTTTACTTTTCCAGAAAAAGTATAAGAATAATGTTATTTTTAACTTATGCGGCGTGAACGAATTTTTAAGGTTTTATAATGCCTCATTTTCATGAAGAATCCTCTAAAATATGGCATGATTATTTTCAACAATGTCCTTTTCTTTTAAAATTGGATGACATTTTGTGAAAAGAAAATGATTTTTAAGAAGAAATGAAATTTTTCTTAGAAATTGATTTCAAGTGTTTTATCAAAACTATTTTCCATTTAAATTGACATTATTTAATATGTTTATGATTCAAGTATAATGTCTCCATTATTTAAGTGGTTTGATTTCTTTTTCTTATGATGAAATGATATCCATTTTTTATATGGATTATGTTATGATGGAATGATATTTAAGAATCCCATTCTATTACATGGGTTATGCTATTATGTATGATTTATGATTTTGTGGCACACGAAGGAATGATTTCATTATAAGATGGGTGGGACCTATATCTACCTCCAATGAATTGAGTAAAGATTTATATCTCATGAGATAGATACGGTTGGAATGGTAAGATAATCTGGTTCAGTAATACATGACTGGAACGAGGAGTGAACTCGATTCAAAAAGGGACTTTGTCCACTATGATGGTTTTGGCAGCAATGCCTTGGCTACTATGGATATCATATCATGTTCTTAATGGATTCCAAAATTTAATGTTTTATTACCATGATATTTTATCATGATTGATGTTCTTTTATCATATATTCCTTATGTACTTCCAAGAATTATGTCATTTCTCACGATTTCGATGTTTAGATTCTATGTTCAAGTTTTTTCATTCAAATGTTTATGTATTGTTTTACGTTCCCTATTATTATGCTTACTGAGCATTTGAGCTCACCCTTTTTATGTTTTCTTTTTCCCAGGATATAAATAAAGGTTTTAGGTAAGAAAAAAAGGTGACGATCATTATGGGTGATGTTGAAGATCTTTCACCAGGATTTGAAGATTATATTCCGAGTTTCCAAAGACACTGAACTATTTCGGCCCTTTGTTTTTTGTTTTTTTATGTCTTAAGTATTCCGAAAAATTAATTTAATGTCCATGTACGTAAAGCTTTAGGTCTCTACAGTTGGTATGAAAGGAAAATTTTAGTCAGCCTTTGGAAACTAGGACGCGAAAACTTTATGTAAGATCCCTAGAGATATTTATAATGTATGTTTAGGGATGTCCCTAATGGTATGTATAAGTATAGGATACAATCGTATAATTATGATAACAATTACAAATAACCTAGGATTAAACCTAAGATATTATATATTGAATGTAATTTCCTTTATTATGTTGTTTTCTTTGCTTGATTTCATCCTCTCACACTATTCTCTTTGGGTTTTAAAAAATGTCTAGAAAGTGGAATATTAATATTAATGGAGAATATGATGGACAGTGGAATGATATTCATCCTGAGAATCCAAATGTAATGGTATTTGGAAGGTGAATCATCGTCATTATGCCTAATCAGCAATCTCATAATATGATCAATAATTTCAACTTTGGCATGTTTCCTGACTCCACTAATAAGGGAAATATGGAGTTTCATGATGATCATAGAGGAAAGAATGTTCATGTTCCATCATTTAAATCATGTGGTAAGAGGCATCAAGGGGAATATTTCAAAATAACTGGAAGATGATTTGGGTGTGGAAAAGAAGTACACAAAGCCAGTAAGTGCAAATGAAAATGTTTAGATAACACCATGGACAAGGATAATGGTATTTCTACGACATGAACTATGATTAAATGTTTTAAATGTGGAATGTATGGGCATTATGCAAACCAATTCCCTAAGGGAAAATATCTTGAAGAGAATCATCATGGTTGTATAAGTAGTATTTATGTTGATGATGATGGAGAAACTACAAATGATATATGAGATGAAAGAAGGGTTGAGGAATAAAATGATGAATCTCGGTCAATGGTTTAAGAAGGTAGTGGAATGAATGTATGTTTACCAAGAGTTATGTTAATGATAATATGGAACATGGAAACATCTAAGGATTGTTACACTACTATTTTTCCTAAAGTATTTAAATGTATTTGTTGAATGGTACAGGTAACAATGAATGGTTATTCATATATTTTTGGAAAGAATATTATATTATCATAATGAATGGATAAGGATAAAATACTATTTTGGATATTATTAATGAGCTCATTACTGATATAAGGACAAATTAATATCATGGATTGAGTATATAGAAATTTTTTGTTTTTGGTATGTGGAAAGAGTTATGTTTTGACATAATTCATGTTTTCATTAAGGTTCAAGGGGTATTAATTTTTTCAAGAGAATACATGATTAAGGAATTCACATGTTTGAAATGTGACCAGCCAGATATATTGTATGATATACAGGCGGTAACTGATTGTATTCAATGCTTGGTAGACGTCCTTTCTAGTAATCATTTTATTTATACTAAGATATTGGACAGAAGTATTTTGGATAAGCCTAAAGATTGTAATGGATTATGTTAGACATCATATAGTATTGTTTAAGGATAGAACTTGTTTTTCGATATTATTTCTGGCATGTTCTCACAACCGATGTGCGATATGCCTTTATCGCCTACCGCTGTCCTACAGGAAGTCCCAAATTTGTATAAATTAGTTTTAATTTATGAAGTATAATCCAATTTTAGCAACCATATATGATTAATCCCAACAAAGATGGACTTATGTATATTTAATAAAGTGTGTTAACCTTTTTTGAATAGAGATAGATGGAATGACCTATCATTCTATTTCATGATCTGCTAACACTTCATGAATGACAAATTCAACATCATTTCTTTAAGAGATGAAGTGGAAATTGTTCAAAGCACGAACAACGGTGAGATTTTACCAAAATCAAGTAATTATTTATTTTAATTGAAAAATTCTTCAACATTAGGGAAATGATCTTGAAAACAAAAAATGTTGTCCTAGTACCCTTAAATATGATGAATCAGATGGTTCCTCAGATCATCATAAATTTCTGGCTTTATGATGGTTACATTTTTCATAGCCAAGTTCTTTACCACTCTCAATCAGAAATTGATGGTTAGATTTCTCTTCCATATCCATATTTTCACCTATGTTCTCCTATGTGGAAAACCAAGGATAAGTTAATTTGGGTAATAGTTACATTTCATAAATTGGTTTTTAAAATTACGTTTTAGTATTCCTTTATTACGATGTGGGTTTCTATGAAAGAAACATTCAAGTAGTAAACGATTTGAAACCCAGATGAATTTTGAGGGCGAAATTCATTTTAAGAGGGGTAGAATGTAACACCCTGAGATTTTATGAGATATATTATTTTTAATTTTTTTGATGACATCTATTATATACTACACAAATATTAGCTTGTACTATACGTAACACCGTATTATCTAGCAGTATACGCAACACTATTCTTGGCTCGTGTTATACACAATTTCAAGTTTGTTTTGTGGAAGTTATTCTATGCAACATTAAGTATAGATTTTGATTAATGTATAAATGAAATAAGTTTGGATAATGTTATACGAAACACCAAATAGAGCTTTCACTATACACATCCCTGACTTGGCTTACATTACATGCAATCATTAACTTCTTCGATAGCGTGTGTACTACTCAATACTGAGTTTCACTAAACGAGATATTATTATAATATTATTATGAACTATAAATTAAGAATAGTAATACCCACTTATTAAAATTTTAAAATTTTATCATTCAAAATGGACTTCATGTTTGGATTCCAAATATCAACGTTAGCTTAGGGTGAATTTTTGGTATTTTTCTGAAAACATTAAATTTTTTATGAATAGTGAAAAACAATGTGTTATAGTTTAAAACATAATTTTTATTTAAATAATTATTTATTTTATTTAAATTTATTTTAGGTCAAAATATATACATAATACCTATATAAGTCCAATTTATTTCATTGAAGTCATTTTATATTAATTTTAGATATATAAAATTTCATTGAACTTTTTACCGTCTTTTAACCACCCTCCTAGGGGAATTTGCAAATTTACGTAAAACATAATTTTACCACTTCTGTGAGGGGAATTTCAAAAATCCGAGAGAAATGGTTAATATAAAATAATATAATGTGGATCAATAAGATAAAAATAATTTTTGGTGAATAGTAACTTTTTACTTTTATTTACCACGGTTAAAAGTAAATAGGGTAATTAAGGGTAACAATGATATTACAATTACCCTAACACATGTGATAATTCTATTGGATAAGTATAATTAGACCAAAAACAATCTTAGGAATATAATATTATCATTTAGGTCCACTTGGAATAGATTAGAGATTTATTATTGTTTAATTCAAAGAAGAGTTAAAGAGTTAAAATCAATGTTTAATAACTAAACCATTTTAATACAAGGTTATATATAAAATAAATTCAACTATAAATATTCATTATAAAGTTAAAAATATATCCTAAATAATTTTATTTTATTTAAAATTTTTAGATATTAAATTATTTAATTTATTTATGGCATAATAATGATGCAGTAATTACCTAATTAATGAAATATTAACATAATTGATGTTATAAATACCCAAATAATTGTAATTTGAGACTTTTTATGAATTAAACTAATTTTCATGGTTAATATGACATTTTAGTATAGATTTAATTCACCTTTTATAAATCTAATCATGCTGTAATGATTTTGACAAAAATCAATTACCAAATTGTGTCAAAATTGACATAAAATAGTATTTAAAGAAAATATTATATTATTAATTGATATTCTATTCCTAAAAATGTAAGGTTAGGATAAATGACTTAGATAAGGTTATATATAATAATGATGAACCACTTGGGGTTTTTTTGTCTTGTTATTATATGTTTATTAATCATATAGTGTATGAAAACAAGAAGACATGCTAAAAGTTAAATTATTTAACATAGAGTAAAATCTAAATGATAAGGTTTAAATAGTAACCTAGACATCTCTAAAACCTATTGGTTGAGAGGATTTCGATAAAACTCCAAATTATCATCGAAATAAGTCACTTTGGATCCATTATAAACCGAATATGATTTTATTATAAAATAATATTTTATGTTTTTCCTAAAGTACCCCTCTCCTCCATTATAAAACGGCACCCCCTCCCTCTTATCTTTACACAATTTTGAGCCTTCAAGATCGTCCAAACCCTGACCATTTCCATTCTAAACATTCATAGAAACATTATAGTGTTTCTGGTCTCCTCAAAAGACCAACTCTAGTGCCTTAAGAGGAATCTTAAAAGAGGTGTGTCGAAGAAGAGGTAATCTCTTCTACCGATTTTTTCAAATATATTTCTTTTTCAACTTCTTCAACTTTAGTTTTTTCATTATGAAGTAATAAAATCAGTATCACTAATATAATGATATGTTTTTATAAATATGAAACAACCCCATTTCACCTTCAATCCATCCTACAGAAAACGAAATCATCGCTTGTGCGTACATACGGATTACCGTATCCCCGACACGATGAGATTTATTCTCCATGTTAACAATTCAAGAATGATTATAAAGTATATATAATGAATAAATATATGACATGATAAAGATTATGGATTTATATATATATATATATACTTCATATACTTACATCCATTCAAGTCAATAAGGAAAGGAATATAGTGTTCATGCGTACGTACGGCCTACCATCTCCATGAAAGGTGTATTTCATTTCATTTATCTATATATTATATATATATACTGAATATATATGATATATAAATCATGATTAACATTATGGAAGTAAGTAAATCAAGATATAATTAATAATTATATCAATAACAACATGTCCAAACACGTACGATAAATAAAATGATTTTACCCAAAATGGTGATTTATCATGGAATTTACAGAAGAACGGTTAATATAAAGTAATAAGTGAACCAAATATGATATCATAACAGTGAATATGATTCTTTAATTAGTCAATTAATTTATTTAAATCATTATACAGGAGGATCAGATACGTACAAAGCATATCATACCTAAGGTAAGGGATAATTTTTCCAGTCTCATTTTTATCCGAGATTGTTTATTCGTAAGTATTTACTCGGGTTATATTTCTCATTCATGTCCATGTTTTCTAAAAATGGTTTCATTTATTTTTGAGTTCCTTTGAAAACTTTTATGACTTTTACCACAAGGTATGTAAGTAATATTTCTTTTTTTTACCATATGAGGTATTTTTTTGACTTTTTCTACAAAAGTATGAGAAGAATGTTATTTTTAACTTATACGGCATGAACGGATTTTTTTAGTTTCATAACTCCTCATTTTAATTTATCTTCCTCTACAATATTTCATGATTAGTTTCAAAAAAAATACTTTTCTTTTAAAATTTCATGGAATTTTGTGAATGGAAAATGATTTTGAAGAAGAAATGATATTTTTCTCCGGAATTCATATCAAGTGTTTTATCAAAACTATTTTCCATCTAAAATTACATTATTTAATATGTTTATGATTCATGTATAATGTCTCTGTTATTTAAGTGGTTTTATTTTTTTCTTATGATGAAATGATATCAATTTTTTTATATGGATTCTGTTTTAATGGCATAATGTTTAAGAATCTCATTCTATTACATGGGTTATGTTATGATGTATGATTTTTGATTTTATGGCACATGAAGGAATGATTTCATTATGATATGGGTGGGACCTATATCTCCCTCCAATGCATTGGGTAAAGATTTATATCTCATGAGATAGACATGGCTGGAATGGTAATTTAATCAAGTTCAATAATACAGGACTGCAACGAGGAGTGAACTCGATTCAGAAAGGGACTTTGTCCATTAAGATTGTCTTGACATCAATGCCTTGGTGACTATGGAAATCATATCATGTGATTAATGTTTTACACAATTAAATGTTTTATTCCCATACTATTTTATCATTATTGATGTTCTTTTATCATATATTCCATACATACATCCAATATTTATGTCACTGCTCAACATTTTGATGTTTAGATTCTATGTTCAATTTTTTGCATTCAAAAGTTTATGGATAGTTTTACATTCCCGATGTTTACCCTTACTGAGCATTTAAGCTCACCCTTTTTATGTCTTCTTTTCCCCAGGATATAACGAAAAGATTTAGGTAAGAAAATAAAAGGGGAAGATCTTTATAGGAGATGTTGAAGATCTTTCACCATGATTATAATATTATATTCCGAGTTTCCAAAGACACTGATCTATTACGGTCCTTCGGTGTTTGTTTTTGATATGTATTAAGTATTATTCCAAAGTAATCTATTGTCCATGTACTTTAATCTTTGGGTCTCTACAATTGGTATTATAGGAATGGTTTAGTCAACCATTGGAAACTCGGATGAAAAATCTTTATGTGAGATCCCTATAGATATTTCTAAGGTATGTTTAGGGATGTCCCTAAGGGTATGTATATGTATATGTTACAGTCGTAGAATTATGATTAAAATCATGAATGACATAGAATTAAACCTAAGATGTTAGAGATTGAAAGTACTCCCCATTATTATGTTGCATTCCTAGCATGATTTCTGCCTCTCACACTATTCTTTTTGGGTTTTAGAAAATGGCTGGAAAGAGGAATATTCATGTTAATGGATAATATGATAGACAATGGAATGATGTTCTTCCTGAGAATCCAAATGAAATGGGATTTGGAAGGTGAAAGATTGTTATTGTAACTAATCAGAACTCTTATAATATGATCAATAATATCAACCTTGGTAAGTTTCCTGACTCCTCTTATAATAGAATGATAGAGTTTCAAGATGATTACAGAGGAAAGGATGTTTGATTTCCCTCAAGTAAATCATGTGGGAAGAGGCATCAAGGAGAATGCTTCATAGGAACTAGAAGATGCTTTGGGTGTGGAAAAGAAGGACACAAAGCCATTAAGTGCAAAGGAAAAGGTTTAGTTAACACCATGGAAAAGGATAAGGGTATTGATTCGACATGAACAACAATTAAATGTTTTAAATGTGGAATGTATGGGAATTATACAAACCATTTCCCTAAGGGAAAATCTCTATAATAGAATCATTGTGGTCATATGAGTAGTATTTATGTTGATGATGATGAAGAAACTACAAATGATATATGAGGTGAAAGAAGTGTCGAGGAATAAAATGTTGAAGCTCGGTTAATGGTTTAAGAAGGTAGTGGAATGAATGTATATTTACCAAGAGTTATGTTAATGGTACTATGTAATAAGGAAACATCTAAGGATTTTTACACTATTGTTTTTTTGAAAGTATTTGAATGTATTTTTTGAATGGTACCGGTAAACATGAAAGGTTATTCATATATTTTTAGAAAGAAGATGATATGCTCATAATGAATGGATAAGGAGAAAATAATATTTTGGATATTGTTAATGAGCTCAGGACTGATATAAGGAAAATGTGCTATCAATGTTTTAGTATATAGAAATTTTGGGATTTTGGTATGTGGAAAGTGTTAACATTTGATAGGATTTATGTTTTCACTAAGGTTCAATGGGTATTTATTTTTTCAAGAAAATACATGATTAAGGAATTCACATGTTTGAAATGTGACCAAAAAGATATATCTTATGATATATGGGAAATAAATGATTGTATTCAATTCTTGGTAGATGACCTTTCTAGTAATAGTTTTATTTATACTAAGATATTGGACAGAAGTATTTTGTATAAGACAAACTATTATAATGGATTATGTTAGACATCAGATAGTATTGTTTAAGGATATAACTTGTTTTTCAATATTATTTATGGCCTGTTCCCATAACTGAAGTGAGACGGGACTTTATCGCCTACCATAGTCCTACAAGAAGTCTCAGATTTGTATAAATTTGTTTTAATTTATGAAGTATAAGTCCATTTTACAAGCCGTATATGATTAATCTCAGCATAGTTGGACTTATCTAGGTTTAATAAATTGTGATAATATTTTTGTGATAGAGACAGATGGAATGACCTATCCTTATATCGCACAATCTGCTAACACTTCACGAATGTCAAATTCAACTTCATTTATTTAAGAGATGAAGTGGAAATCGTTCAAGTCACAAACAATGATGAGATTTTACCAAATTAAATAAGTATTTATTTTAATTCAAAAATTCTTCAACATTAGGGAAATGATCTTGAAAACCAAAAATGTTGTCCTAGTACCCTCATATCCGATGAATCAGATGGTACCTTAAATCATCACAAATTTATGGATTTTTGATTGGTGGATTTTTCATTGCCATCATCTCTACCACTCTCCATCAGAAGTTGATGGTTCGATTTCTTTTCCATGTCCATATTTTCACCTATGTTCTCCATTGGGGAAACCCAAGGATAAGTTAATTTAGTTACCCATTACATTTCATACATTAGTTATTAAAATTATGTTCTAGTATTCCTTTTTACAATGTGTGTTCTTATGAAATAAACTTTCAAGTAGTAAATGATTTATAACCCTGACGAATTTCGAGGAAAATTTCTTTTAATGTGGGTAGAATACAACATCCCAAAATTTAATGAGATTAATTATTTCTAATTTCTTTGATGTCTTATATTATAAACTACACCAAGATTATCTTTTACTATAGGTAACACTGTATTAGCTGGCAGTATACACAACACTATTCTTGGCTTGTGTTACACAAAATTTAATGTTTGTTTTGTGGAACATATTCTACGCAACATTAAGTATAGATTTTGTTTAATGTATAAATGAAACATGTTTTGATTATGTTATACACAACACCAAACATGGCTTTCACTACACACATCCTTGACTTGGCTTGGATTACACACAATCAAGACCTTCTTCGATAGCATGTGTAGTACGCAATACTGAGTTTCACTAAACGAGATATTATTATAATATTTTTATGAACTAGACGTTATCAATATTAATACCCAATTTTTGAAATTTTATAAATTTTTTCTTTCCATATAGACTTTATTTTTGTATTCATAATATTTAAGTTATCTTAGGGTGAATTTTTGGTATTTTTCTGAAAACATTCAATTTTTTTTGAATAGTGAAAAACACTGAGTTATAGTTTAAAACCGAATTTTTATTTAAATAATTATTTATTTTATTTAAATTTATTTTTGGTAAAAATAGATATATAATATCTATATAAGTTCAATGTAATTCATCAAAGTCATTTTATTATAATTTTAGATATATAAAATTTTATTGAACTTTTTACCGTCTTTTACCCACCTCATAAGAGGATTTGCAAATTTACGTAAAACTTAATTTTACCAATTCTGTGAGTAGAATTTCAGAAATCCAAGAGACATGGTTAATATAAATCAGTAAAATGTGGTTCAATGATACATTAAATAATTTTTTATGGATAGTAAATTTTTACTTTTATTTACCACGGTTAAAAGTAAATAGGGTAATTAAGGGTAAAAATGATATTATAATTACCCTAAAACAAGTTCTAATTCTATTGGATAAGTATAATTCGACCAAAAATAACATTAAGAATATAATATTATCATTTAGGTCCACTTGGATTAGATTAGGACATTTATTATTATTTAATTCAAAGTTGAGTTAAAAGATTTAAAATGATAGTTTAATAACTAAACCATTTTTAATATACGTATATACATAAGATAAATTCTAATATAAATATTAATTAGAAATATAAATATGATTTCCTACATAATGGTATTTTATTTATAAAATTTAGACATTAAATAAGTAAATTTATTTATGACATATTGATGATGCAGTAATTAACTTATTAATGAAATATTAACATAATTGATGTTATAAATACCCAAATAAATGTATATTGAGACTTTTTATGAATTAAAATAATTTTATAGGTTAATATAAAATTTTAATATTGATTTATTTTACATTTTTTGAACTAATCATCCAGTTATGATTTTCAAAAAAATCAATTACCAAATAGTGTCAAAATTGACATAAAATAGTTTTTAAAACAAAGATTATATTATTAATGGTTATTATATTTCTAAAAATATATGGTTCAGCCAAATGACATAGATAAGGTCATATATATTAATAAAGAACCACTTGGGGTTATTTTGGCTTGTTATTGTATGTTTATTAACCATATAGTCTAAGAAAACAAGAAGACACCGTAAAAGGTAAATTATTTAACTTAGAGTTAAATCTAAATGATAAGGTTAAAATAGTAACCTAAACTTGTATAAAACCGATTGTTTTAGATGATTTAAACTCATACCAAATTTATCTTTCAAATAAGTCACTTTTCAACCATTATATACCGAATATTAATTTATTATAAAATAACATTTTAAGTATTTCCTAAAGTGCCCCTCTGCTTCCTTATAAAAGGGAACATCCTCCCTCATATCATTACACAATTTTGAGCCTTAAAGCTCAGCCAAACCCTAAACATTTCCATTCTAAACATCCCTAAAAACATTATAGATGTTCTGTTCCCCTCAAAATACCAACTCTAGTGCCTTAAGATAAATCATAAAAGTGGTGCGTTGAAGAAGAGGTAATCTCTTCTACTGATTCTTTCAAATTTCATTCTTCTCAAAAATCTTATTATTTAGTTGTTTATTTATAAATTAATAACATCAGTATCAATAATATACTGATATGTTATTATAAATATGAAACAACCCCATTTCACTTTCTATCCATCCTACGGAAAATGAAATCATCGCTCGTGCATACGTACGGATTAAAGTCTCCACGACACGATGTGATTCATTCTCCATGTTTACCATTAAAGAATGACTATAATGTATATATAATGAATAAATATATGAAATGATAAAGCTACTGGATTTATGTATATATATATATATATGTGTGTGTGTGTGTGTTATCTACTTACTTCCATTCAAATCAATAAGGAAAAGAAAACAATGTTCATGCGTACGTACAGCCTACCGTCTCCATGGACGGTGTATTTCATTTCATTTATCTATCTATTATATATATATATATATAATGAATATATGTCATTTATAAATCATGATTTACATTCTTAGATTATTTAAATCATTATATAATTAATAATAATATCAAGAACAACATGTCCAAATACGTACGATAAAAAAACGATTTTACCCAAAACGTTGCTTTAACGTGGAATTTACAAAAGAATGTGTAATATAAAGTCATAGGTGAACCATATATAATATCATAACAATTAATATGATTATTTAATAAGTCAATGAAATTATTTTAATAATTATACAACAGGTTCAGATATGTATAAATCATATCAGACATATTGTAAGGGATAATTATTCCAATCTCATTTTTATCCGAGATTGTTTATTCGTAAGTATCAACCGGGGTAATATTTATCATCCATGTCCATGTTTTATAAAAATGTTTTAAATTATGTTTAAATTTCTCTTTACCCTTTTATGACTTTTACCACAAGGTATGTATGTAATCTTTCTTTTATTTACCATTTGAGGTTTTTTTGACTTTTATAGAAAAAGTCCGAGAAGAATGTTATTTTTAACTTATATGGTGTAAACGGATTTTTACGGTTTCTTAACTCCTCATTTTCATGAAGCTTCATCTTCATTATTACATGATTATTTTCAAAAAAATCCTTTTATTTTAATATTTCATGTCTATTTTTGAAAAATAATGATTTTGAAGAAGAAATGATATTTTTTTAAGGAATTCATTTCAAGTGTTTTATCAAAACTATTTTCCATCTAAATGAAATTATTTAATATGATTATGTTTCAAGTACAATATCTCTATTATTTAAGTGGTTTGATTTTTTTTTCATATGATGAAATGATATCCATTTTTTTATATGGATTATGTTATGATGGCATGATGTTTAAGAATCCCGTTCTATTACATGGGTTATGCAATGATGTATGATTTATGATTTTGTGGAACACAAAGGAATGATATCATTATGAGATGGTGGAGCCTATATCTCCCTCCAATGAATTGGGTAAAGATTTATTTCTCATTAGATAGACATGGATGGAATGGTATGTTAATCTGGTTCAGTAATACAGGACTAGAACAAGGAGTGAACTCGATTCCGAAAGGGACTTTGTCCACTAAGATGGTCTTGGCAGGAATGGCTTGGATACTATAGAAATGATATCATGTGCTTAATGGTTCCCAAAATTACATGTTTTATCCCCATTATATTTTATCATGATTGATGTTATTTTGTGATATATTCCTTATGTACTTCCAAGATTTATGTTATTGCTCAAGATTTTGATGTTTAAATTATATGTTCAAGTTTTTCCCTTCAAATGTTAATGGATTGTTTTACGTTCCCTATGTTTACCCTTACTGAGCATTTTAACTCACCCTTTTTATGTTTTCCTCTCCCCAGGATATAAATAAAGGATTTAGGTTATAAAAAAATGGGAAGATCTTTATGGGAGATGTTGAAGATCTTTCACCGCGATTAGAAGATTATATTCTGAGTTTCCAAAGACACTGAACTATTACGGTCATTCGGTGTTTGTTTTTGTTATGCATTAAGAATTCCTCAAAAGTAATGTAATTTTTATGTATGTCAAGCTTTGGGTCTCTACAATTATTATTAAACCTTGACTAATCCTTAGATAATATTTAAGAACTAATTCATAAGTGAAATATCTGAATGGATAAGTTCAAGCTAATCGAAATCAAGACAAAAAACAAGCTCATCAAACTACCCCAAGAAAGTGTCACCATCAAAAACCTTACCATTATCACAAATTTTATATTTATAAGGGGTCATGTAACTTGGAAAATGTTGTATGAATTTTTAAATATCTATTTTTTATAAAATAATGGTTATGTTTATCTTTTTTTTTATTATTTTATAAAGGATTAAATTATGAGATTAATGAAATTAAATTTTGATAGGATGAAAAATATTTTTTTATAAAATATATAGTTTTAATTAAGACACAAATATTTTTTAAACCTATAATTTTGAAAATAAATTTTATTTACTGAAATAATATTATTATATTATATTTACTAAAATAAAAATAATAAATTTTTTT
Source organism: Viscum album (assembly GCA_963277665.1). Lineage (NCBI taxonomy): Eukaryota > Viridiplantae > Streptophyta > Magnoliopsida > Santalales > Viscaceae > Viscum > Viscum album. The sequence goes on along the minus strand of OY728156.1, from coordinate 67,865,245 downwards.
CAGTAAAATGTAAATCTTTTAACTGTCAGAAATTATTATCATCATAATAACACATATATTTCAATAAATAGAGACTTTTTATTTATAAATTTAAATTCTTGTCTTTATAAAATTATTATGAAAAAATAAATTTTATTTTTTAAACCATAACATAAAATTTATCCAATAGTGATTTCTTCTTCATTTTTTTATCTAATAGAATTTCATGTTAATAAATAAATACACAAATAATATATAGTCTTTATTATGATATCATAATTTACTATAATTAAGGTAATAAATACTATAAAATTTGCCCACAACCAAAAATTATCTTTACCATTTAAATTGAGGAATTAGTTTTTATTTATTTTCTTTTATAAAATCTTAATAAATCATCATAAACCTATATTATATTTTAAGTAATTAAACATAATTCCTTATGAACATAGCTCAGTTCCATATCAAAAAGGGAATTAATTTAATGAGTTGGGTTCATATTCTTTTAAAATACTCATAACCACCCAACATTGGAAGAAAATATTTGAAAACCATAGTAAGGTTTTCGTTTTTGATTATATTGTCATATACAGTCCAAAACCTATGTTTAGAAATTAATATATTATTCTCCACTATTTTACTATAAAAACCTACCCAATACCCCTTTTATCTTTTTTCTAACAACATTTATAATAGATTATCTATGAATTTAACTATCTAGATCCCCCATAATGTTTCCTAAATGTATTAACATACTCATCTAAATCTTTTATATTCATTCTCTTAGGTTAAGAGACCCACTCATATAATTTAGTTAGGTACCTTCGGTATATTAAAAATTTTCATTTCAAATTGATATTGTTGGGGTATTTTTTTAAACATACCTTTCTATTTATATATGATTTCCATGTGATGGGAGACCCCTTTCACTCTCATTAAACCAATCCATGACTATTTATATTCACCAATTATGCTTCCAAAATTATCCTCTGATTTTCCAAGGCAAATATTTCTATATTGAATACCCATACCCACTTCCACATAGGAGAATTGAACTGTATATAGCTATTTTTTCATTTATTACAGAATTAGATGAATGTAAGACAAGCTATGTAATAATGGGATTAAATTTTTATTAATGACTTACCTATTTGGTATAATTTATGTGGAAAAGTTATTTATGTTCATGATAGAAATGTGATGGGTGGGACAAAATTATATATCCTTATAATGCATTGAGAAATTTAATTAAATCATTAGATACCTTATATGGTATAAGGTAGGTTATCCATGGAACATGATGTTAGGATTTCTTGGTGTTCATCGTTAACTTATGTTTATGATGTCATGTTGTATGTTATTTTTACATTCATGTATTTCGTTTATGACATCATCTTATATCATCCTCTGATGTTCATATTTATGATTCCCACCCATATTTTGTTACCACAATATACCTCTTTAAAACTGTAGGTTTCTTTAATTATTTTATTCATTTGTTATTCCCTTAATAGGATTTATATCCCACCCCTTTCAATTGTTGGTCCTTGAGTTATACCATTCATTTTTAGAAGTCAATTCCAATTTTTAAAGAATGGTGTAATGTTTTTAATTAATGTTATTATGTCCATGTTAAATTTTATTAGTCTTTTTACCATATTTCCCAAAAACACTAGGCTTTTTGTACTTTTGGGATTATATTATGTGTATATATTTTTAATAAATTATGAAATTATTTGTTTAAAAGAAATGAGTTTATATAGTTTTTTTCAGATAAATGTATAGTTATTTTAAGGGGAAGATCCATCTAGTTTGACCTTATATTAACTTTCATAGGCCAATATACATAGAGGAATATTATAGAAGGTATGGACATGTTTTGATTCAAAAATCCATGATGAATGAGAATTCATGACGCTTAAGTGTTTCAAACAATGAATATATGTCTCGCACCTTTTGTGAGGCTGGTTCACAGGGTTCCTCATGATGTGAATTAATTTGAGGCCAAATTCTCGTCGGATATTGTTTTTTTGAGGGACTACAAACCAGATACTTACATCATGTGAAAGGGGTTGACAACATGAAAATCCACTATGTAGTGAACCTTAATAAGTTATAGTTCCTTATAATTTCTCTAATAGTAAGACCATTCTCCCAAACCCAAGGAAGCATGTGGATGTATCTTGAGATGTTTTGGGATCCCTTCAATAGGGATCAAATATTGGGTATACATGTTCTATATATTTTTATCAGAAGTATGGGATAAATGTTTCTCTCACGGTTTTCAGCTACATATCCACCAACATATTATCTCAATGGTATGATTGTTTCTATTCATTGTTATAATGATTTTTTCTTTGTTTTTTACTCATGCAATTTTGGTGTGATGTCCTTGAAGGGTTGCTTCTCTTGGAAGAGGGGGTGTCAGGATCTACGACATTGGTTTGTTCTCATGATATGAAAATATGAAATATTATGGTATTATATTTAATACATATTTTAACTTTTCACATTAAATAAAAAATCTATAATTGTTTTTCACTTTAGATGGAAATGGAATTAACCTAATAAATATTTTACAATATTAATAATGAATTGTATTTTGATCGTAAGTCGATGTTTGATACCATGATAGTGGTTTGTTTCTTGATTTTCTAGGTATTTTCTATATATTTTATGATTTATATAATGTCTCTTGTATTTGTGGGTTATAATTTAATCTTGATATGGATTTTTAAGGAACATAAAGCTTGTAACTATCTGTTTGTTGGATTTATAATTAATAAAGAGGCATGTAAAAAAATTTATTTATTATAATTTGATTGAAATTCAAATTGATGCAATGCACATAACTAATTATATATTTTATTCCATGATAATGGTATTTATAAATAAATTTTATCATGTTAATTCATGTTTATAATGTTAAAATAAAAATACATGTTAGTGAGATTGGTACTTTTCTATTTTTTTTTGAAATTGGTTTTAATGAAAATATCAAGTCAAAGATTGGATATCTTGCTATAGATTGATGTCGTAGGATTACTATAGTTGGAACATATGAATAATTACTCAATTAATTATATATAGATTAAAAATGGTTGTTTCATAATGATAATTTCTAAGGCCTATGTCTTCCATTTTCTAGATAAGGTCAAGTGCCTTGAGTATTGGTCTACAAGAGCTTTTTTGTGTGTGAAGGTTGGATGAATTGATTAGGATAATGATTCCCTAGTTTATTGTGACTATTTATTTCCTAATAATTTTGTGATGTTCTATAAAGGTTATATTCTATTCATGATGATATATGATACTGGGATGGTTGATCCATGGATGGTTATAATGATGTGGGAGGGGTTGGTCGAAAGATGTGTGGGAAGTTGATTCATGTGATGGAGAGATGCATCATGATATACATGTGTGTGTTAGTGATGGATTTATAAATGATCTAATGGGTAGAATCTAGTATTACATGATTATTTGATAAAGATGGATTACTTCATGAAATGTATTTTTATAACATTTAATAGATGTGATTCTAGTTTTAGATTCATTAAATTCTATACTGCCTGAGGTAGCTGGATATGCAATGATGCATGTTTCCACTTAGTGATAGCTTTGGATGGAGTTCCTAGATAAGCTAGGTTATTGAATAATGATAATATGGAATATTAAATACTAAACCCATCAGTTTAGTGTTGATGGAATAAAATTAATTAAAATATGTCAATCTTGAGAAACATATGACTAGGATTGGATTCTTCCTAGAGGGAAAGGACTTCAAGCTATTAGTTAATAAATATAACATGAATGAATTTTATTCGTTAATTTAATGTATAATAAAATATTTAAATAAAGTAAATGAGAATAAATAATTTATTAATGTATATCTTAAATTTTTTGTGCTAATATAGGATATCTATTCCATAGTAGTGTAAACTAGGTTTTGGATATACAATAGTTGTTGTTGAGAATAAGTCATGTTTGTAGCCATAATTTGGTTTTCATCTATGCTATATCTTGAATATAGTGTGATTTCATATTCAAAACCACTCATATTAGTTTTGATGATTGGTAAAAAATTGTATCTACTAGGGTGTTTTCTCCAACATCTCAATGGGGCGATGTATGGATGACTACTCTCTATAGCCCCACTTTCTTCTCTTGGTAGTTACCTCTACTACTATGTATGGTTTGTGATGGAATAAACTATAATAACTAATGTATAAACATGTCTTATATACTGTGGTGGGTCCTGGAAAATATTTGGTTACTCTATAGAGTTGTGATATTGGATAATGTGATGATGTGATAAATGAGGTGCATGTTGTGATTCTCAGACCATGTGCTTTCATGCTGAATAATTTTGGAGGGAGATGGCTCAAAATGTGCAACATCGGGGTGGAGCATAAAACTTGTGGGGAATCGGTAGTAGGATACCCTTTATGTTTCATTATTATATTATATTCTCTATTATGTTCAATTCTCATTAATAGTTAGTCATGTTTAGGTTTTGAACATAACATACCATTTTATGTGATGAGTTAGTGTAACTGTTGTACACTTTTATTTTTCATACATTCATTATATTTTATATGATAAATCCCTTAGAGGATCCTACTATGTATACAATTATTCACAAACTACATATATATAAACTATTTTCCTTATAGTAAAAGTAGGTTATGGATCAAGCATGATATTACTTTCCCATGATTTTGTAAGAGTTTTATGGGATTCGTGATCGCTAACATCTTTACCTTTTTGGAACATGGTGTTTCATTTTTAGTTTTTTCAATATTTCATGACATTGCATGTAAATAATTTTTATTTCATTTATTTTTATGTTAAGATATTTTTTGGTATATCTGTATAATATTTCTCTTTTACAGGTTCTATATGAGGTTTATACCGCCCATATGTATGTTTATAATACCCTCGGTATTGGTCCCCATCATGGGGCCTATAGGAGGCTAGACTGAAGCATTATACATCTCACTTATCTCATTATTGGACACTGAGGGGTACTATTTAGAGGGAGCGGGTCATGATAGTTTGGTATCATAGGTTTAGCTGGAAGTATATGATGGATATTGCAGTAAAGAACTAGTGATATTGCATGCATTGGTATGGAAATGTAGTCAACTATGTGTAGTAATCTATTTGAACATGGTATAGTATCATAGACATACGTGTTTATCCCCTATCCCTAATCTGATGAATATAACTTTATGTTTGTTAATCTAATAGAATGAATCTATACTAGTTACAAGGTATAGACTAATGAAATGATCATGTGTAATTATTATTTTTTCATGTGTTTGAAATGGGTTGACCTTGGGATATGTTAAAATAAGAAAACTATAAATAATTAGTGTTATTTATTCCATATTAGTGGTTTATTAACTATGATAGATTTTTCTTTTTGTATACATGGATCTAGATCAATTTTTTAAATATTTTCAAACCATATATATTTAACATAGTGTTGTAGGAAGCTAGTATAGAGTATAGGGAAATGATTATGACCCAATAAGGAGGAAATTATTAGATTATCTAAACCCAAATATGAATAATAATGTGGGTTCAGTTCCAAATTTATTCATGGTATACTGGTTGGTAGATGTTGATATAGTATATAATTAAATTTGTGCTCAGATAGAGTACTAGTTTTTTATGGCATTGATGAAGCTTCATGGAGCACCAAGAAAGTAGTGGTTCCTTTTCCGGTTGAGTCATGAGGAGTTAAATGTCTCATTGGGAATGTTGTGAGACTAGTTAAAAATAGAGTTCTATTAGTCTACCACAAACAAGGAAAATTCCATAGAGCTTTTTTAATCTTTAATAAAGTATTTAAAATATTCTAGAATTTGGGATCCATCTTATGACCCATATGAGATATTATTCAGGCCATTTTATAGATGAAGAGGCCATGTAGAGTGATTTTTAAGAGGATTATTGTTCATATATCATGTATTAGGTACCCTTGTTTATGCTAAAGACACATATAAATGTTAAGAGAGAGAGTGGAATTCATTAAGAGGAGGATATGTAGAACTTGATCATCATGAGAGGGGAGTAATCAGGATTCATCATAAAGAAATATTATGGTCATTTGTTATTATTTTATTAGACATAAAAGCTTTCAATTATATAGGGGTAAGTCCCAATATACATCATCTAATTTCTGTAGTTGTGTTAGATCTCATACCTATGTAAAGGGATTTGAGGTATTTTTTATGCAGGAAAAGGTCATCCGTAGAGAGAGTTACAAACCTTTTTGATAAATAAATGAGTTCACGGTGGACGACATCACATTATTATATTGTTATATGTTTAGTCATGGTTACTGCTATATGGTGTTCTAGATTTGGATTAGAAAAAGGAATACGGGGAAGGTATATTACATCCTTAAGTTCATACTCATCCATGTAGAGTATAGAGTGGTAATAGAGGAGGTCATCAGTAGTTTTGGAGAGGTTCTAGAGTAGGTCTTGGTCAACCTCCAGCTCTAGTGTTTCTAGAACCAAGTGATCCACATGTCATTTTATGTTCCCTTTAATTTTTTATACATTTTTTCTATTTGTAATTTTATTTAAAACTAAAAAAATATTTAATATCCCCTAACCTCATCCATTAATTATAGCTTCAGGTAATGATTAATTTAGTTCCCTTAGTGTTGACTAAAAAATCTTGTGGTTTTCCTAAATTGTATGAAGTTTGTCAAGAATATGAAATAGGTTTGAGGAAGAAGAATTTTTGTGTATATTTCTTATGATTACAAATTCAACTATAAAACATCATCCATAAAAGGGATTGGATGTATTTGGCGTAGTCTCTCATTAATTTCATCAAGAGTTAGGTTTTGTTAAATTATGATGATTGAGATATTATTGTGTTTTTTAGTGATAAGGACCATTAGATGCATCTAATTCATGTTCCATTATTGTCTTCCTTAATGGACGAGAAAATGTTCTATTTATTAGATTTTTGGAACCCTGTGTTTTCAATGGTTCTAGATGGATTACAAGTTTTCTTTCTAAAATAAGTTATGACATTACCCCCATGACAAGAGAACAAGTTTGGTGTCGAGCTAAAACCAAGTTTCTCTCTTATATCATTTTCTCCATAGAGGATAGAACCTTCTTATATGTGAGAGCAGCGAGTAAATATTAATGATCTATTATTTAATGGTTTTTTATTATTGAGTATTTCACCATCGTGTGCACCAATTTTATTCAAAAATAAGGCCATGAGGGTTTGTAAATTTCTACATATAATCACTAATTGAAACATGTGACATTGAAGAACCACCACCCCCTTAATGAATTGATGATTTATATTATTATATAATGGTAAAATTTTATTTGTTGATGACTTATATATGGTCTAGATATCATCAGATATTGGTGAAAGTTGAGTAAATTGAAATGATGGATTTTTTCATCACTGGTATTATGAGTTAATTGTTATGTTTTTCAGTGTGATGATTTCTGAAGATGTTTTCCTAAGGATGAAAAATGTAGTGTTTATATATTTATTGAATAAAATTGTGGTGATTTTCATCGGTGATGTTCTTGTATACTCTTTATTTGACAAGGAATATTAAAACAATATTCATACTATATTTGGAGTTCTTTTTTCAAAAGAAAATAATAGAGAATTTTTCATTGTGTAATTTCCTCATGATGTCTGTTTCTAGGGTCATCTCTTGACCAAATAGTGCGTAGTTAGGCATCCACCAAATATAGGTGTATTTTTTTAGGTAAACTCCCACGATAGTTAATGGGGTGAGAAGTTTCATATTTCTGGATGGATATTAAAGGTGGCTCATAGAATATTTATCCTAGTTTTAAAATCATCTAACAACATTAAATTGAATAGATTAGCTGTTATTGTGAAAAAATCAGTTTCTGATATCTTTCGAATACCCGGATAATATGTTAGTAATCACTACAATCAATTTTTTCTAGTATATGGGGTTTTGTTTGATTATTTCTTTTATGATTAATTTCATAGATTGAGTTATGTTCAGATGAAGAAGAGATTATTAGTTTCATAAGGGTAATATAAGTTACATCCCCTAGAGTGTAACTTTTCCTCTCATGATATTGAGTTTGTGGAAGTTATTTTTTCATTGATGTTGTGGAAAAATTACCTTATTGATAAGAATTTTGTGGTTTTTACTGATAAATAGAAAATTTTTAATGTCATCTCCCTATATAACTTGATCTTTCATCAACATCAGTCAATGAAATTCTTAACTGATTATGAATTTTTTTTATTTTCCATGAATGGGAAATGTTGAAGCTGATTTTCCAACTAGGAAGTCATTTAGTGATTCCTTTTATGAATAAAAATATTCCAAGAGAGTGATGAAATAAGTCATATTGATTCATCTAGATTTGGGAGTGGATGGTGGTAGAGTTCTTATTTTTCATATTATATTGTAGTCATATTTGATGTATAAGGTGGAGGATTCCCAACTAAGGGATTCATAGGTCAGGGACTAGAAATAAATATTTTGTTTTTTAATTCACATAATGGTTGGTCTGATGATTCAAATCATGGGATGTTGTTTTAGAAATAGCATTTTCCCCTTCGATGATGAATGTAGGTGTTCTACATGTGTTCAATATCACAACCTTGGTAGTAAATAGTGTTTTGAAAAATATACACCGAGATATTGGTGTTTAGTTTGGGTTTCCCGGGTTGAAGCATACATTTTTAGAGTTTTTTTCTCGATGTTTAGTCTTCTAGTAGTTGAAGGTGGAGCACTGTATTCCTAGTTGTTTTCTATATCCATTAGATGTTTTCTAGTGGATGTTGGAGGAAACCTTGATAGAAATATTTTTCAGTTTACCTCAAGACAAGGGACACTATGATGCAGTAATTGTAATAATTGATCATTTGATGAATTCATCACAATTTATAGTGATCCGATAGTAAAATTTTAGTGGAGTTGATTCCAAGGTAGTATGTGGAAGTGGAAGTGTGACTCCCCAAGGTCCCAAGGATGATCATCTCTAATCAAGATCCTAGTTTTACCTCAAGGGTGTGAATTGGTGTCCATCATGATTTTGGATCATATTTATTCCTTATCGCATCCTTTAAATCAAATATGGATGTTTAGACAAATAATACCTTCCAAACTCTTGTTGACATGTTTCGGTATTGTGTCTTATATTTTGGTGGTCATGGATGAGGCAGTTTCACTTTTTCATGTTTCCATAAGGTGATATTTACCACTCCCCCATTTATATATCGAATTATAATTTTTTATTGAATAACATTATATTATCTATTGTTATATTCTAGTGTCAAAGAGGTAACAATTATTTGGGTTGAAAATAGTATATAATATATTAGATATGGTTTAGGTAATTATCATGAGGATGAAGGAAACACATGACCATCATAAATACCATTACGATCATAAGAGGAGACATATTGAGTTTAATTTCTGAGATCAGGTGTTCTTAATGGAGAATCCTCATCATTGAATGTAAAGGATTGGTAAAGAGAGTAAGATTTAAACCCAATTTTTTGGACGTTTGAGGTTTTGGATCAAATTGGTTGTTCGAATATTTGATAAACATCTCCAACTGATGAGAATAATAAAATAATTTGTTTCCTTGTAATTACTCTATTGTAACTTTTATGAGGAATCTCATGTCATTAATTGGTGTGAGATTGATGTTCTGTGATGCGACCATCAAGGAGGTGTAGTTGGAGATACATGAACACAATAATAAGGTGTTGATTGGGTGTGCTCTTTTATTAGTTTGTAACCTATGGTGGTACTTCATCATGGAGGAGAGTACATGGGAACCTGAACGGTAGATTCACACTCTCTACCTCATGTTTTTTTGAATTACATATTTTATCTTGTAATATTGTTTATTTTTATGCGTGTTGACCATTTTGGTTTATGATATGATTACTTTATATTTAATTCTTGTCACATTTCTCTCATATGAGAGGTATCCCCCCGTGACAGTTTTTATGAGAAGGTTTTAGTTGTAGCATGGTTTCTCACTATTCCTCTTATGAGGTTGTTGATCTCCAATGATGGAGATATCCTTGAGTGGTAACTTATGGTGTAGTTATTTGGATGGAACTTTTTTCATCATATCTTGGTTGGTTTTGGATTCTCGAGGACCTGAATGTTCTGAGAGGTACCTAATATAAGAGAATATAACTATATAGTCCAACCATTTGTTTGTTTCCATATTTTTAGCAACATCAAGGAGGCCTTGAGCAGTTCTATGAAACATTTGATGCTGAAATCCATAACAATGATAATTCATGATGTGTATGTTTTTTAGACAATGAATATGTTGTTTAAATGTTGTGTGAGGCTGGTTTAGGAGGTTCCATAAGACATGAAATAATTTTATGCTAAATGGTTTAAGGTAACACATTTTATGGAATGAATTAGAACTCGATACATACACAATTTGAAAGTGTTTCACACAATGAAAATTAATTGTGCGGTGTTCTTTTATATGTTGCAACAGCTCCAGTTTAACCAAACACTATGACCTTTCTCCAAAACAATAGTCATACAACTACTCTCTCTTTAGGATTTTTGGGAACCCTTCAATATCAATCGATTCTCATCTTTACTTAATCAATCTATGGTGATCCATGGTATGTTCTAATTGTTTCACACAATTTTCATTGAACTCAACCCTGATCATTCTTCATTCCATTTGATGACGGTCTCTCTCCATAATTCTAACATATTTTCTTGGTTTTTTGTTTGTTATTTTATGGAGAGAAATCTTTTAAAGGATGGAGTTGATAATGGAAGGGTTATCAGGATCTATGATGTTGGTTAATTATCATGAAAACAACATTGATTAATTTTAGGTGGGTATTCATTAATAAATTGATATATTTATTTGGAATTGTAATGTTATTGTGTTTTATCCCATTTGATGGAAACGAATGTATACTAATAAATATTTAGTGAAATTAATAATGAATTGGATTTTGATTTCTGGTCGATGCTTGAAACCATGAGAAGGGGTTTCTTCTTAATTTTCTAAAGAGGGATATATAAATATTATTATTGTTATCATTTCATTTGGTGCAATATATTTGAATGTGGGTCTTTATGGGATGTTTAAAATAATGTAAATCTAGTAAATGTTAAATTTATAGATAATAAACTAAAGAATAGGAATGTTAAATGAATACAATGTTTCTTGTAATTTGATGGTAATCCAAATTGATGAAATTTTAATCCTTAATTAATAGTAGTATTCCTTGATAATTTAATTGATAGATATTTTGGAGTATGTAAATTCTTATTGATACAACTAAAATGAATATTCATGTTAATGAGAATAGTACTTTTCAATATTTTTTGAAACTGGTTTTAATGGTATGATCATTTCAAACATTTGATTTCTTATTATAGTTTGTTGTATTATGTTTTCTACAGTGGAAACCAATGAATAATGAATCTTATAATTAAATATGGAAAATGGGTTGTTTGATAAATATAATTTATAGGTCATGAGCCACTTTTTTACATTAGAATGATGAGTCTATTTAGTTTAGAGCAACGAGAGCTCTTTTTTGTTTTAATAACCGATTAATTATTTAAGGACCAAGAGTAACCAGTTGGATGTGTTTTTTAATTGTTATTTTTTATGTTCAATGGATTTGAGATTCAATTTGTGACATGATATGTTCCTTGGTAGGCTGATCGTGGGATGGTTGATGTGGTGTAGGAAGGGAGGAATGAATAATGTGGCAAAAATTTACACTATTGATTGTGAGATCCATTAGGATATACATATGGGTGTGAGGGATATAACCTTAAATGAGTTAATGGGTAGAATATGGAATTACCTAGTGAATCAAAAAATATAGATACTTTCTTGAAATGAATTTTCTTAATGGATGATGAATAGGTTTCCTATTTTTATACATTCCTTTCCCCGCTACCATTGGTAGTGGGATATTATTGGTTGAAAGTTTCCACTTGGTTGTAGATTAGGATAGTTTTCTTAGAGTTCATGAGTTTTGGAATTATGTTAAAAATTAATAATTAAAGATAGTACCATGGGGTTTGTGTTAATGGAATGAAAACACTAAAAATATTTCAATCCTGAGAAACCATGGAATTTGTATGAAATATTCCTATAGGGAATGGACCTCAAATCATTGGTTAATTAATGTAACTTGAAATAATCATAATGGATAAAAAATTAATTTATGAAAGTAAATGAAAAAAAATAAAAGAATCAATTTTTTCAACTCTTAAAATGGAACTTCACCTATAGGATATATAGTCACTTGTAGTGGAAAACCGGTGTTTGTGAAATGATTGTTGTAGTTGATCTTAATACTAGGTTATACCCATAATGTTATTGTGATACATAATAATTATTTTATGTTATATGATTTCATACGCTACTTATCACTCCCCAACATCAGATAATATAAGATTTGGTGTCTATTACTTTCACATTATCATGATTACAAGGAATAAAACCTTGAATGGTTGATCCGTTTAGTAGTCTTGGTAAACCAAATACATAAATGAAACATTTATTACAAATGAACATGCTAACTACATTGAAATTTTTTTTCTTCATTCTATATTAATAAATTTTAGAATAACATTATTTCACCTTATAAATCCCTACAAATATTTCATAGTATCCTTCTTAGATTCATAGGGAATGAAACATAATAATGGTGAGATCAAATTCTCAATGATGGTATAATATGGTAAAATCAATAATGAACAAATGATATTAGTAAAAATATAATGGTGATGAACCGAACACACATTCCATGTAATCAATAAACTCTATGGTAGTGCATAAAAATATGGAATTGGAATAATTGTAAAAATATACCATTAAAATAACTATATAAGGGAAAATAAATAAGGAATGATAGGACACTAAAACACAAACCATTAACATAACAAAAAATAAAATGTATTCATAGAAATGTCAACTAAAATTCTTATATATGAATAATGACTGAAACTATTATGAGGGAAATACATGATTATTAGATGCCCGGTTTCCTAGGTACATGGTACCTTTACCATCTTGAGAATTCAAAATATGGTTCCCAAAATATCGAGTAAAACCTTTTTAAGTCTCCTAGTAAAATTACTCTTCCCATGAGACTATTGATGCATCAATGGGATATATTTTATTAGTACCAATCTTGTTATACTAGTCCAAAAATTTCATTATATATCGAATAATTGATTTGTGAATATACCATATTAAATATAATAAGGAATTAAGTTATATGGATTTGTCATTATTTAACCAAATATTCAAATAAATTTAAATTTTCATACCGTTTAAAAAATTTATATATGGTTTATGAAATTAACATATCCATGATAAAGGATATCATAAATTGGGGTAAATTCAATGTTCAATGTTCAATGGAAATTGAATATTTCAATTGGACAAATTGAATAAAAAAAGTGAATGTGAATACTATCCCCGTTCAAATCCATAATAAACCATCTGAAGGAATATAAAAAATTTAATAAATACAACATACAATAAGTGTATTAAAATAGAGTGCTATTGTAATTGATGAATATAAATATTATAAAAATAACATTTAAATGAATTATTGAGGAAACAATCATTTTATTTTAAAAAAATGCCAAAAAACTTTTATTTAAAAACGAAATTTGAAAATATTTTCCTTAAAATTTAATCTTTTATAAATTCAATGTATGCATCATGAAAATTATGGTGGGTATGTTCTTACAAGCTGTATAGGGCAATAAAAATTCCATTTACACAGTTAAATGTTAAAAAATTGTCTTCCTTAGAAAAAGACAAAAAGATTCCATTGAATTTTTTTAACTGAAATATTTGGTAAAAATTTCATTACCAAATAATTTTAAAAATAATTTTGATATTTTATTAATAAATAATCATTTTTAGAAGAAAATAGGTTCTCTGACTATAGAGATTTTGTCTGGTTTTAATAAAATCTTTTTTAAAAACTTTTATGTGCCAAAGAGTAGAAAATAGTACTAATACTTGAAATATGACATGAATTTCTATAGGATAGAAAAATTAAAAAATTTATTGGATAATGGTAAAATAATTTACATGAATGGAAGTGCCATTGAAATATCATTAATGTTATTATTGATAAAAATAATCTTTAACCAGTCCGATGTGTCTAATACCACTTTGAAACATTTTAAATCATAAACCTCTTGAACTTAATAATATTAGATGAAAGTTTTTAAAACAGTTAAGATAAATTAAATAATGATATAATATATAAAACTAGGAAGTAGATACACCACACAAAATATTTACGTGGTGAGCATGACATTTATCTCAATGATGTAAAAAGTTAGATGAGAATCCCAAACCATGTGTTTCCATTTGACTAAACATCCTTTAACTTCTTATATAATAATATTATTTTATTTATATAATTTATTGAGAAAATTTTTCATTTTTTTCATTACTATAATTTCAAAAATTATTAGGTCGTATAATACTACTTAAACAGGTATGTATATGTTGATTGTTTTTACCATATTCAGTTTATGTTTCAAAAAACAACTTTGGTAGGTCAACTATGGTAAAAGGGGTCATTATATAATTTCTATATAATCTGCATAAAGAAATCATTATCATATTTATAAATAAATTATAATTTAAAAAATATAAATAAATATAGTTAAAAATTTAATCAACGTTATAATCATAGAGACGGTAGGATGTCTATACACCGTAGTAACATTCCCATTTTCATCTCTCATTATAGAAAGAAGGTATGAAACAATTATATATATATTATGATACTTATATAAGAAATACCATATTATTTAATCATATATTCTTATATATAGAAACATTTTTACGTAAAAGGAATTGAATCATGTCAAGGAGGTGGTAGTCCCCATATCTACGACCGACATTATCACTTTTTAAGTGTTTGAAAGGGAAATAATGAAAATGATATATATATATAGTATATTGAATGAAAGGTAATTATTTCAACAATATCATATAGTGGTTTTTATTTCATATATTTTTAATTGAAACCATTCTTTATGCATCCATGTATAGTCTGAATGAATCACATTGCTTTGAGGGGGTGGTTGTACAAACATCGTCAAACAATCTTATCGTATTACTCAAAAATGAAAAGTATTAAAAACAAGTGTAATAAAAGGATTAAAAAATATAAACAAAATATCATAAATATCATATATAAATAATTTTTACATCTTAATGGCCACCATGAATGGTGGTATAGAAAAAATGAACAAGTATCATTTCATGTGATGGTAGCTCACCGTGACATGTAAATAGTTTGTTAATTACCCATTAGATGGATGTGTGTGCGTATGTAGGTAGAAATATTATCATAAAAACATCATAGTGTATTAATAAAACATTATTTTATATATAAAAATTTAATAAAAAGAGTGTATGGGGTGGATAATGAAAGTAAAATTAAAGAGATTTAGGAAATATGTTACCTCTTAATTAGTTAACTCCTTTTGTTTTTCACTAAAAGTTTTACTTGGATTGAATTAAGAACAAATGGAGGAATTAATTTGTAAGGTAGGGATTTCAAGAAGATATTTTGGTTGAATTTTTCCTAAAGTAATTATCTTGAGAGGTTTGAAGAAGTTAGAGGAATGCATTCCTTTTCTAATGGAAAAGGCGTGTCACTCTTGTAATATTATAAACGAAAGGAACCCCAACCACGTTTTGTATTGAAAGTGGAAAACTAATTGACCAAAGATGATAAAATTTTTGACATGGTCTAAATATGGTAATAACATTGTCACATCCATGACTTATTTAGAATTAATTTTTTATTTAATTTCCATTTTGTATTTATTTTTGGGGATTCCTATGAATTTTGGTGGAAATTATTGGTTTTGAAAATTTGGGCCCAACCGTGAGCCCATTTCCATATTTAAAAACCAAATTTATTTATTTTATAAATACTTCATATTTCATAATTTTAATTCATTAAAATTCATATATTTCCTCCCCTAACCTATTAACACCACCATGTCAACTTTGAGCCTTTATAAATCCATAATCATCATGTATTTGGGTGTTTATTTAAAGTATTGGGCCTTCCTGAAAGCCCATTTTCTACATTAAATTTTATTATTATTTAAGATATCCTTTATTTTCTTAATCTTTTCAGTTATTCCACCTCCATATAGAATAAACTATTCATATGATCACACTATTATCTGTTTCTGATTTTTTGAGCTCATTTGAATCGTGAATTAGTGCGATCTTTCATAATCATTCTCAAATCGGACAGATTTTAAGAGGTAAAATGATTCTTTCATAAATACATAAATATTAATTTTCCTCTAATTTTAGTTCCCACATGACCCAATATTACGCTTTCGTGCATCCATACAATTTTTTTACTTGGATATTTAGATATTGGTGTATTTAGGGCGATCTCTTCATGATTTCTGCAAGTAAGTATTTCTCTCTTTGATTTATTCTATGTTCTTAGAGTTTCATTCACCCTTTATTGAGTTCTAAAATATCTAGAAGTTAGGGTCTGTAAATAGGGTCTAAATGCATATATATTGGGTAAAATATTGAGTTTTTAGGTTTCTTTTCACATCCTTGATGTGCGGTGGTGGTGCTGTTGATGTTTCGCACCAATATTTGACGGTTTCGACACTTTCAGTAGGTAATTCCATGTGTGATCCTTTCTAGATGATTTAATTTTTTTTGAATAACTTATTTTTCATGTTCCTCATATTCTGAGTGTTGTGAGAAAATATTTTATGAGGTATTTTGTTAATCATTTATTTTTATTGTTGCATTGTAGTTTGAAATTGAGTGTTTTTCATGTGCAACCCTTGATGTATTGTTTGGGTGTGTTTTATAACATATGTAATTGGAGTAAAAAATCTTTTTGGTCTACCAATTCTTCTTTAGTAGGCTGTTGGTGTGACTCTGGGTTTAAAATATGGTCATTTAATGGGTTTTATGTGTGAAACCATGTAATGACTCTTGAAAGCATTTTATGAAAATGTGTGTTTTTCATGTGTATCTTTTTGGGTATTATTTGAGGTGAATTTATAATACATTAAAGTGGTTAAATAAATGTTTCTAGGTCATCCAATTCTGATTTGGATTGGTATTTGTGTGATTTGTCTTTTAAAGTGGATTTGGAATTGGTTTTTGTGAGGCAAACATAGTTATACCCCTTGGGTTGGTTTTATTAAAATTGTAAATGATTTAATGATTTACCCAAAGTGTGAAATGGTGGATTATGTACTATTTTGATGATAGTATGTTCTTAATTTTTTTTGAATGATGAAATGGTTAGTTTTTATGTCAAATGTTTTGGTAATTTTTTGTAATTTTTCGACGTGATTTGGGAAATTGTGATGTGGGTGAGAACCATGTTTTCAGGATGTTTTGTGTGAGTGTAATGTGAAGAATAGATTTTGGTTATTAAAATGGTATTATATAACATGAGGGTTTGATATTATGTGAGTATTAATATCTTAGAATGGTTTTATAAAATATTTTAATGTATTTTTGGAAGTGTAAATGAAATGTGAAATGTGTTGTAGGCTATTTTAGTGTGAGTCATATTTGAAATTAAATTTGAATAAAAAGTGGAATTTCGTGACTTGTGTGGTATACATGTGGTATATTTAGATGAATTTGTGATGTGGAAAATATATTTACATGTTAAATGTATATTTCATGACTTTGTGAACTTGTTTGAGAATATGGGGAAAACACATGTATTTAGGTGGGTGGATGTGTACTAGTATTCCAGTGAATCCATGGGGTTTGGCCACTGATTCAGTTAGGAATATTTATGCTTAAAACTCAAACTAAAAAATGATTATGATGATTGGGGACCATTAGTGGTCCCTCTCAGATACGAGGTACCTAGGACCAACATCTAGATAGTTCCTAGGGGATATTTCTTATTTCCTATGCTCATTAGATCATTTATACTTACTGTCAGCATAAAATATATTTGGCTAGAAAATTCAGAAACTTTTGAATTAATTTGAAATGCATTGCTTCTTTAAATTATCCCACATGAAAACTGTTTTTATTTTTAAGTTGCATCTTTTAGAAATTATAAGTAGCATTTCATGTTTACCAAAACTTGCAAGATTTTCACCTTTGAATGGTTATAAAATTAAATATATTAGTGCTACTATCTTACTATTAATTTGATCAAACCATACATACACCCTTGGGTTTAAGTGGATATGGTTATTTTTTGTCGAAGGTTGGGTATAGTTTTTAGTGCTAGTGGTTCAGGTTTCTAGTAGGTCCTTAGTGGTGAAGTCTTGCAGAGATGTCTTGAGGGTGGTGCCCCTTTCTAGGAGGGTTATTGGGATATTTATTTTAGTTTTTGTAACTTTTTATTGTCTTGGTGAGTTGTTTTAAACTATTTAATTTAGTTCTATTTTTTTGTCAAAGATTTTCTGGTTTGAAAAATTCTGATTCATCTTATTGGATTCATTTCTTGTTTTAAGTTTATAAACTCTGGTAAATCATTTTAAATTATGATTTTATGGTACCCAATAACTTTTTATAGCCTGTGGGGATTGGGAACGCCCTTCGGGACTTGTCACATGACAGGTTTGGTGTCAGTTTCGTTAGTGACCAGATTAGGTACATGACAAAGTGGTATGAAAGGTGGTTTATGTTAACTGGTTGGGTCATGTTATTTGGAGAACAGTTGGGGTAGTATGAATTTAAGATTATGAGGACTCGGTATTTCAGTTTTGGGTAGTGTGTCTGATCACCACACCTCATGTCGGGAATCACATTTCCAAGGGAAGTCGGGATTTATCTTAGTCAGTTGGTCTTCATGGGTTGATGATAAAATGAAATGAAAAGAGAGTTGGGTTAATGGTCTCAGTGAGCTCGCAAGGACTAGTAAGCCATGTGGAGCCGGGGATATTCCCTATAACACACTTTGTGTTGGTGAAGTGATTATAATATGGCTTCCAACTATATGTACAATTAACCCAATGAAACTAGTTTCCTCTCGCATTGTCTTGTGTTCTATAGTTTTGAAATACTGGATCTTTTGTTTTAAAGTGACTTGGTTATAATAAGCGTAATGTTTTAGTGAATTTTTTTTAAAATAATGAGGTAATGGTTTGATTTATGAAATGGTTTAAATGAATTTTTAGAATTTTTTTTGAAATGGAAAATGGTGGGATTACACATCTTTTGAATGCATGGACTATATTAAAGTTAGTTTTGAAAAAGTGTTTCTAGTAGAGTTTTCTAAATAATCAATGGGTGTTTAGATGGGAGGAGATGTTTTGAAGTTGATGTGAATAACTTGAAGGTGAGTTCTTATCTAAATTTTTGTGTCTTTCTGAAAAGTTTTGTAAGAATTTAATTGGGATTTTAATCTTCTGGTTAGTAGTTTTGATAAAAAGGATTTTTCGGGTGACTGTTTTTGTTTTGAAAAGTGGACAGAATTTTTGTTTTAACCTTTGGTATTACCCACAAAAAACCACATGCAAAGAGTTTTATGGTATTATGGATTGCTGATGGCAGGAATGTATGAGTTTCGGGATGGATATGAGGAGGGTTCTTCTTGTGGCACAGAAACATGCATGTTTGAGGCCCATGGGGTACCATTGACGGATACGCTAACGCTAAACCATTTGTTTTCAAATAAATGTTTTTAAAGAAAAACATGATGTCTTGATGAATTTTTTGGGATGTTTTATATTATGTGTTTTTGTAAAATTTATATGTTGTGGCATGTTTTGATTTTATATACTCCTCCTGTTTGAACCATGTTTTGGGTTTGTGTTTGGTCAGTAAGCTGGGTGGAATGATTGGTTAGTAGTCTTTTCTGATATATGTTTCTGGACACCGTTATGGTGGTTCTCATTCATGTGTTTTGATATGATTTGTGTCATGTTTTGAAAAATGAACTAGCTTTTTTGGGTCCTTGGGTTCTCCCATTGGATAATGTATGCCCCAATAAGGGTTAATGAACAACTAAAGTGCAAACCGGATTGTTTCACCATTGGAAAATTCTTCAATTGATCAATATAAGAAGTATTTTATCGATATTTGTTGATTGTTTCTACAAAAATTCCTCTATTTGTTTTGTGGATCCTCTTATAGTGGTAGAGTGCTCATGGAAGTTTGAATGAGCCCTTAGCTTCTTATGTTTCCTGGTTTATTTAAGGTGTAAGTGGTCTAGTGTTGTTAGTGAGGACGAGTGTCTCGATGGTGTGTAAGAGGTCCTCTGGGTTTTTCATAGTTTCTATTAAACCTTATTTCTTATTAAACAACCAGTTTTTTGGAATCGGGTCATGAGAGGCTATTGTGGCCAGTTTATGGAATTTTGTGTGGTTTAGGGACTTAGAATAAGTTCTTGTTATATGTGTTATTTCTATATGACGCAATGGTCATGTTTGGTGATGTCGTGGGATGTCATGTGCTTGTTTGACTATAAAGGTGAAGGTTTTGAAATTCTCTGAGAGTCTCCGTTATGTTGGGAGAATGTCTCCCTTGTAAAAATGTAAAAATCTTCTATTTCAATGGAAGGTGTGTATATGCGTTATTTCCTTAAGTTGTTTCTCACCCGAAGAAATGAGGTGTGATGTGTGTGAATATTTTAAGACATTGTTTTATTGAAATATTTAGTTAATGTAAAGTGAGTTTGGAATGTGTTAGATCTTGGTAAACATATCAGGGAATGTTGTGTAGTTGTTTGTATCACTAGAAGAATAAGCTCTATTCAATTGGTTTCCAATGCCTAACTATGAGTTCGCTGATTCTTCAAGCATTTGAGCTCCAGCCATAGGTCCCAAAGAGAAGTAGGAATGTAGTCAGAGGACATATCAAGGACTTTTAAACACTTGTACATGTCCTACACTAAGTATGAATGATAGTTAGAGTTTAAACCTCTAGTGTTGTTATATTTCTTCTGTTATTCATATTCGATGGAAAGAGTTGGAGGGCCTCATTCCCATGTTGCCACCAAAAGTCTTTCCTTCCCCTTTGGTTTCCATTAATTTTTTGGAGAAAGGTTTAAAATTTTTCTAGACATGTTGAACACATGGTTTTCACGTGTTGAGTTGAGGCCATTCCCTAGAAACCCATGTAGCAATAGGATCCACATAGTTAGCACACGATTTCCCAAAAAATTTTGACTAACCTTTCAGTTATCCCAACTCTTAAAATTTTGGGGTATTTCTATACTGGCCCATACTGGCCAGTTAAGATGTTTGGTTCTTATGGTGGGGAGACCCAATATGTGTCTTATATAAGTTTTTTTAATGTTCTGATAGATGTATACCCCTTGAATAAGGGATTCCATTCAGGCCTCCCCCTTTTAGTGTCCTGAATCTATCTTGGGGAATTTTATGTTTTCTTTTATGGTGGGGAGCCCATTTGTGTTTCCCCATACTAGTAACTCATATTGGTCCTTAGTCATATCCTGGTGGGAGGTAGTCTTGTTCGGAGCTATCTAACTACCATGATCTTGCGAGGGTAAATGTTGGGATTGGACAGTGCCCCACAGTTTAGTTAACGAAAAGTAAGTGTAACTATGTTGGTTGTTGTTGTTCGTCTAGGTAGATTACTTGAGTCTTGTATATATAGTGTTTTAAGAGTTTCCTTTTGGGGATAATGTATGAATGGTTAGTATCTTTTCATGAAATTGATCTTTGTTTTCAGTTTTAATAGTATTCCTTTCTTAATTGATAACTCGATGTGTTTTGGCTTTTATAGGGTGGATAGAATGTGGTGAAGGAGTACATTTCTGGTCTATTAGTTGGGTTTGGTTTTTTGATTTTTTCCTTGTTATGGATTTCAGGGGGAAGAACGATTTACGGTGGAACAATTTTCAAAACCATGTCTTCTATAGAAGGAATTTTTAAATTAATTTCCATTATTTATTTGTTTTGGGGGATTTCTATGAATTTTTGTGGAAATGGTGGGTTTTGAATATTTTGGCCAAACCGTGAGACCATTTCCAAATTTAATAACCAAATTTGTTTCTCTTATCACTCCTTCATTTTTAAACATTTTTCATACAATATAATTAATCAATGGACTCCGCTAACCTAATAACACCTCCAGGTAAATTTTGGGCCATTATAAATCTATAATCATGGTGTATTTGAGTTTTTTTAAGGTATTGGGCCTGCCGGTAAGCTTGTTTTCCGATTTAAATGTTTTTTTAATTATTTAATATCTTATTAATTTGATATTTTTTTTGTTATTCCATCTCCCCCTTGAATGAAATATCCCTAGAATACTCCCATTATCGGTTTTGCATTTTTGGAGCTCATTTGAACCATGAATTAGGGTGATCTTTCTTAGTAGTTCTCAAATTGACCAGATTTGAAGAGGTAAAATGATTATTTCATAACTCATACAATTTTTGTTATTTTACCCTAATTTCATTCCCTGCTTGACTTAACATAAAACCTTAGATATTTTATAGTAGTTTTGTTTACTTGGATATTCATATTTTGGTGGATTTAGGGTGATCTATTCAAGATATCTGCAAGTAAGTCTTGATCTCATTGATTTCTTCTCTTTCCTTAGGGTTTCATTAACCCTTTCTAGAGTTCTAAAATGTACACATGTTAGGTTTTGTTACTAGGGTATAACTTCTAATATTTTGGAAAAAATATTTTGGTATTGGGTTTCTTTTCACTTCCTTGAGGTGCGGCGGTAGTGCGATTGATGTTTCACACCAATATTTCAGGGTTTCGTCACATTCGGTAGGTGATTCCATGTATAATCATTTATTTATGAGTTAGTTATATTTAATTACATATTTTTCATGTTTCAAATATGTTGTGTGTTGTGAAATAACTATTTTTGATGTATTTGGTTAAACATTTAATTTTACAGTTTCATTTTAGTTTGAAATTGAGTGTTTTTCATGTGTAACCCTTGGGGTATTTTTTTGTTGTGTTTTATAACATATGTAATTGGTTTAATAAATCATTTTGTGATACTAATTAATCTTTCTTAGGGTCTTGGTGTGCCTTTAGATTTAATATAGGGTCTTTTAATGGGTTTTATGTGTGAGACCACGTAATGCCTCTTGAAAGCATTTTATGAAAATGTGTGTTTTTCATGTGCATCCTTTATGTTATTATTTGATGTGATTTTATAATAATTTAGAGTGGTTTAATAAATATTTCTTGGACTGAAAATTCCGATTTGTATTGGGTTTTCTATGATTTTTTCTTCGAAATAGGATTTGGAATTTTGGTTTTTTGGTAAAAACATAGTTATACCCCTTGGGTTGGTCTTATGAAAATTATAAATGATTTTTTGAGTTACACGAAGTGTGTAATGAATGATTTTGTACTGTTTTGGTGGTATTATGTTCTTAAAATTAACTTTTGAAAGATAATGCAGTCAGTTTTTATGTCCAACGTTTTGGTAATGTTATGTAATTTGTTGAGTTGATTTATGAAACTGTGATGTGGGTGCGAAACATGTTTTCAAAATGTTTTATGTGAGTGTGCTGGGAAAAATGGATTTTGGTAATGAAAAGGGTATTATGTACCTTGGGAGTGTGATGTTATGTGGGTTTGAATATCTGTTAATGGTTTTATAAAATTGGTTAATGTATTTGTGGAAGTGTTAATGAAATTTGAAAAGTGTTGTGGGCTATTTTAGTGTGAGTCGGATTTCAAAATCATTTTGAATAAAAAGTGTAATTATGTGACCTTTGTGGTATACATGTGGGTTATTAGGTGACCTTTTTATGTGGAAATGATTTTTTCATGTGAAATTATTTTTTCTTAACTTTTTCAACTTCATTGAGAATAAGGGGAAAACCTGGGTATATATGTGGGTGGATGTGTAATAGTATGCTAGTGAATCTGTGGGGTTTGGCCACAGTTTCATGTAGCATGATTGAATCTTACAACTCTAACTAAACTATGATGATGATGAATGGGGACCACTAGGTTATGGATATGTTCCCTACTAGTGGATCTTGTATGAGAACTGATCTTTTGGATGGTTACTCTCACTAAGATACGAGGTACCTAGGACCCAGAGCTAGATAGTGCCTAGGGGTTACTTCCTATTTCTTGTGTTAATTAGATCTTTTATACATACCATCAGCATACTGTATATTTGGATAGAAAATTCAGTACCATTACGATTTATTTTAAAAATTTTTCTTATTTAAATTATCCGGCTTGAGAACTATTTTAATTTTTAAGTTGCATCTTTTAAAAATTGTAAGTAGCATTTCATGTTTATCAAAACTAGCCATCTTTTCATCTTTGAATGTATATCACATGGAATTTCTTAGTGGTGTTATCCTACTAGGCATTGGATCACACCATACTTACACCCTTGGGTGTAAGTATACTTGGTTGTTTTTGTTGTCTTGGTTTGGGTATTTTTATTAGGGTCAGTGGTTCGGGTTTCTAGCAAGTCATTGGTGGTGAAGTCTTGTGGAGTTTTCTTGAGGTAGGCACCCATTTCCATTAGGGTTCTTGGGATATTTATTTATTTATTTTTGTACATTTTTTATAGTCTTGGTGAGTTATTTTAAACTATGTAATTGAGTTCTGAATTTTTGAAAAATATTTTTTGGTTTGAAAAATCTTGATTCATTTTATTGGATTCATTTGTGGTTTTACGTTTAAAAACTCGGTGTAAATCGTTCCAAATTATCATTTTATGAAACCCGTGCACTCTTTCCAGCCCATGGGGATCAGGAACAACCTTATGGACAACTCACAGGCTGGGTTTGGTGCTGGATTCAGTGACTACAAGATTTGGTTCGTGAAAAAAATGCTTTTGGAAATGTTTTTAGCTCATTTTAGGCATTAATATTAAGGTTTATTCCCTTATGAAGCATAATTTATCCTTAATTTTTGTGATTAATTTTAATTACATTCACTAATATTTTTGTTCAAAAACATAGTTGAGAGTATTTGAAAATATAAATTAGTATTTTTCAAAATTTGGAATTCATTTTTTTCCAAATTCAAATAAAATATGTGGTAGAAATAAATTTATATTTACTATCGCATACAAAACAACAATTTAGGTTTTAAATATAATAATATCAAAACATTTTAAATGATATTTAGTGAATTCAAAAGTGAAATGTATTAAAATGACTTATATTGGATTAAATGATACAAATATTATATAATTAATCATTTAAACCAATCTGAAACATAATTTATTTTTAGAATTAATTTAGATGAAATGATGTTTTTAATTAAAATAGAGTATTTCTCGATATTCATGAAAAATATTATCTTCACTAAAAAATACCAAAACATTTACCTAAGATAATTTTTATGTTTAATTTTCTATTATTATGTTTTCTACACATAATATTTATAAAATATCTAGTAATTATATTTAAAATAGTTTAACCATTAAATGGACGTAAAAGTGCCTTAACAAAAATATAGATTTTTAGTTGTAGTATTGCATTTATTGTTATATTATGACTATAAAATATTTTCGATGATTATAGAAAATATTTTATTGATTATATAACATATATATTTCATTAATTTCATTCACTATATGTAAATAATTTTATTTTTTAAGACAAAACACCGATGGGTGTATAAAGATAGTAATATTTTCTTTATATTAAATTGGTTTATATTTTCATTTCTAATTAATTGGTGGCCTAATAATTCATTTTATATTTTTCTAAACAAATTATATTCACAACCACTAATTTAATTGCATAATTATGTTATATTATGTTATAAAATAATATTTTTATAATATATTATTTTTCGATAAAACTCGATCGTGCTTGTATTGGAAGACATTTAAGAAACTCTTCATTATGTATGACATATACTAACTCTATATCATTTTCATTACAAGTGATATCATAGATCGATTTTTTTAGATAGAAAATTTATTATAATGTCTTGGTGTGTTATATTCTGTTACACGCTTGGAGTTTCTTGTATTCTACACTATTTATTACAATGTTTCTACTTTAAATTTTTATGGTACATAATTCTCCCCACATTAATTAAATTAAATCTTCATAATTTAAACTCAATTTTTTCATAGATTTTCTAAAATTTCTCACGTAGAAATCCTGCATCATCACAAGGGTTCATAATAATTCCTTTATAATAGATATAATGGGAAGTACAAAGGTTACATGGAATATCATATAACAAGGTCTATGTGTAGAATAATATTACTAGAAATTAGAGATATATGCATGAAGAAAAATAATATATAATTATGGGAGTGATTGGGGACATAAACCACAATCTTGTGAATGATAAATGGAATGTGGAGGGCCTCAAATCCATAAATCATTGATGATTTAGTAGACTACCGGTTCAAAAAAAATTAAGGTATTATGAGAAAACATTTTTGTTCATAATTTTACAAATGTTGAGTGACTATTTTACTTCATAAGAATACAAAGAAACATAATTTCTTAATACATTTCAATTTCATAAGAAACATATCATATTTTGGTTCTTCTTTGATGATATTCTAATTCATCCCTTACCTCAAGAAATTTGTATCCACAAATTAACATTGACCCCTGAAAAATTAATAAAATTTTTTAAAGGGTCATAAATCCTATAAAATAAAGAAAGAGGCTAATAATTTGTCTCTAAATATCCACCAAAAAATATGGTTAATGTATTAATCTGTACACCTAAAAAGTGTCACTATTGTTTCATCAGTAAAAGTTACTCATCAAAATTTTTAAATAATTAAACATTAACCAGGACATCACATAGGATAGTGGTAGGCGTGAAACACCTATTGTCCTTCAGTCCTGAGTTCAATCCCATGGAATTTTTGAACTTTATTGTTTGTCACTCAGTATATAGAATTTAATTTTCTAAAACCAAATTAATATAAGTTATATAAAAAATCTAATGGGCATTTTTAAAATATGTTTACTCCCTAATTATCCTTTTAACAAATGTTTTCAATGAATCCTCAATATATAAATATTTCACTGATTTATTTTCACATAGCTCCATACGTAGTCTACTGTTTATCTATAAAATTATTTATAGGATTTCTAAATCATGTCACCTTATCTTCAATCTATTTATCCAATGGTTTATATGTGATTTTCATTGTCAAAATCCTTAAAAATTATTTGAAAATAAGATATGAATTATCCTATGAATATTCCCTTGGAGTGTTAAACCAGTTGCCCAGTAAGGCTCATTATCATATACCATGATACCCTTTGTCAGACCCAGAACAACAATATAATCTTATTACTCCTAAGATCATATATTCCTGAACCACATCCACTTATAGTATCCAGACAGGTATGTATTGATAGGACAAATCACATAATCTCTATTTTACAAAATTTATATACTAGTCGTCAATAATTTGTTTTTCAAATAATACTATCTTTTTGGGTTCTCTAACCTATGTTTTTCTAAATATAGTTCCCAATGTTTATAGTAATCTTACCTTAATAGAAGTTGTAGCTCCCCAACCCTATATAAGCCCATAACCATAGTCTTCTAGTGTTATATTAACATGGTTACAAGGAATACAATCCCAAAGGACCGATAAATTAAGTAGTCTTGGTAATCCAAATACATAAATGAGTTTGTATTAAAATTAAATAAATGAATTTGATCATATTTTTTTATTCATTATAAATAAATAAATTAGATAATAAATTTATTCCATCTATTAAATCACTACATATCTTACATAGTACATGTATCGAATTCCTAAAGAATGAAACAAAATAAGGGTGACCTAAAATTCTTTTTAAGGGAAAAATATAGCATAATCAATAATTAATCAATAAGAATAGTAAATATGTAATGGTAAATCAATGAACACACATTCCATGTAATCAATAAACTGAATGGAAGTGTGTAAATAATATTAAAAGTTAATAACTAAAAAATACCATTAAAATTACTATATAAAGAAAAAATAAATACGGAAATGTAAGAAACTAAAATACATGAAATCTAAAAAACTAAAAATGATATACATAGATATATATGTCAACGAAAATTATCATTTATGAATAATAACTGAATCTAATATTAGAGAAATGATTTATTATTGGACTCTATGTTTCTTAGGTACATGGTACCTTTACCATCAAGAAATTTCATAATATGGATTAAAAAATATGGGTTAACAACCCATCCAAGATAGCTTTCCAAATGACTCATCCCATGAGACTACCGATGCATTGATGACCTATCAATTATCTCATCCCCACCTATGTAAAAACAAACAAAAAAAAATTTAATGTATATAATAATTGATTTAGGAACGTGCCTTATAAAATATTCATATGGAGATAGATATATATATATATATATTTATAAACGTTTACCGAAACAGTCAAATAACATTCAATGTAAACACCATTTAAAAATGATATACAGTTTAGGAAATGAATATATCCCTGATAAAGGATATGGTCGATTAAAGGAATTTCAATGTTCAATGATAATATGAAGTTTAATATTTCAAGGGAACCAAAGAATCACAGATGTGAATGTCAATACAATACTTGACGAAATTAGTCATAAACCATCCAGAGGAATGTTAAGAGTAGTATCAATACAACTTACCAAATTGAAATAAAATATAGGGTTTCTGTTGTTGATAATGAAAAAAAAATATTATAAAAAGAACATTTAAAAGAATTATTGAAGAAAATATCCATTTAATTTGAACAAACATTTCATTAAAAATAAAATTTGAAAATATTTTCTTTAAAAGTTAACCTTTAAAAGATAGAATGTAAGATTCAAAGAAATGATGGAGGGTAATTTCATACAATCCATATGATGTAAAAGAAACATTACATTTGAACGATTAATGGTTAGAAAAATGGATTGTCAGAAAACCGACATGAATACTGCATTAAAAATTTTCGTAAAATAAAAAAAGGTTAAAAATTTAATTACCAACTTGTTTTAAAATTAATATGGAAATAATTTTAATAAAATGTTGTTTTTAGAAGAAAATATGTTCTCCGAATAAAGAAGGAAATGATGTCTGATTTTATTAAAAGAATTTTTTAAATATTTGGAGTAACAATCAGTGAAAAAATAGTACTAATACTTGGAAAAGGTCATGGATTACTACTGTAAATGAAAATAAAATTGTTTCTTGATGAATTATGATATAAATTCAGGAATGTAAATACCATTGTAAAATCATTAATATTATTTTTTAGAAAATAATATTTAAACATTCTGAAGTCTGTCATACCAATTTGAAACATTATAAATCATAAACCTTATGAAGGAATAATATCAGATAAAATAATTAAACAATGTTAAGGTAATTTAATTCAGTATATAATATATAAAAATTTACATTAGATACACCACAAAAAAATATTTATGTGTTAAACATGAAATTTATCTCATGGATCAAAAAAGTGTGATGAGTATCCATTACCTCTTATTTCCTTTTGTGTGAATGATATTAAAATTAATGTATAATAAACTAATGTTACTTATATAATTATTTGATAAAAAAATTCTTCTTTATAATTAATTTTATTTTACTTATTAGTATGTAAGATAAAACTACTTAAACAGTTATTCTTATGTCGGTTGTTGTGACCAAATTTGGTTTATTTGTCAAAATACAATTTGGTATGTTATGTGTGGTGAAATTTAATTTTTATAATATATAAATACTAATAATAATATAATTATCATATTTATACATTAATTATACTTTTAAAACTAATCATTAAATATTTATATGAAAAATGAATCAACATTACAATCATGGAGATGATATGCCATACGTTCACGTGAGTAACATTTCCATTTTTCATTGATAACTATAGAATGAATTTAAGTAAAAAAATCTTTATAGAGTGATAATTACATAATAAATAACATATTATTTAATCATTTATACCTATATATTGAAATATGGTGATGTAAAATAAATCACATCTTTTCACGGAGGATGTAGTCCACACATCCATGACTGATTTTATCACTTTTTACGTGTATGAAAAAGTAATTATGAAAATTATTTATATATAGTATATTTATATATATGTAATTATTTTATGAATGTAATATAGTGTTTTTATGTCACATATGTTTAATTTATCAAATCCTTTATTCATTCCATGTATAGTATAAACGAATAAAATCACTTTGAGGTGGGGGTAGTCTAAGTGTCCATAGACGATGTTATCATATTAATGTAAAAAGGGAAGCATTAAATATATGTATAATAAAAGTAATAAATATATACAAATAAAATAATATTATATATATCATATGTAAATGGAACATCCATCTTAATGGACTCCATGAAGGTGGTAAATGAAAATTGATGAGCCATCTTTTTGTGAGGTGGTAGTTCATCATACACATAAAAATTTGGCAAAAAATGTGGGCATACAGGACATGTAATGGTATAAATGACAACTGGGAATTTGGGATATGTAATTGGTATCCCTCTACCATGTTAAAAGAGGACTTTTATTTTCATTAATAATAAATGAGTCTTCAACCCCAACCGTTAAAAAAATACACATAAAAAGTATGTTTTTTAACCATTAGATAGAGCTGTGTGTAAGTGTAAGTAGAAAACGTATCATAAAAACCTCCAAGTATATTTATTACACTATATTATCTATATAAACATATAATAAGATGTTTTTAGGTATAGAAATGAAAATAAATTTGAACAGCTTTAGGAAAGACATTACCTCTTAATCAGGGGACTAATTTGGGTTCCACCTAAATACTTCCTTGGGTTTTTTTTCTACACAAACGGATGATTAAAATAGCATGTAAGATATTTTGGGGAGATATTTTAGAAGATTTTGGACAAAAAAAGTGTCCTGATAGGTTTGAAGAAGTGGGAGGAATGGAGGCCATTTATAATGGAGGTGGAGTGGTAGTCTTGTAATTTTTTAAAAGAATGGAACAATACCCATGTTATTTATATGGAAGGTGGATCAGTAATGGTCCAATATTGATCCAAGGAAGGGAAGGGTCTAAATATGGACCACCAAAAGAATTTGGTCAAATGTACTTGTCATTTTAGTCCATACGATTAAGATTTATTCATTTATTAAGATCAATTTAATCATAATTAGTATATTTAATCTCAATTACATTCACTAATATTTTTTAAAAAATTAAGGTTAAATTATTATAAATTATAAATTATTATGATTTAAAATTAGGAATCCATTTTTCCAAATTCAAATCATGTATGTTAGAGACAATATATATATATTTAATAATGTATACGAGATGACAATGTAGGGTTATAATATAAAAATATTTATACATTGGTTATGTTTTTATAGTCAATTTCAAAGTGAAAATGATTTAAATGACATATATTAGATTATTTGATAATATATTATATTATTAAACCATAAAATTAATATAAAAAATTATTTTACCATATAAATTTATTAGGAAAAAAAGTTGTTTTGTATTAAATAATAGTACTTTTCTCTATTCATTAAAAAATAAATCTTCACATAAAAATAAGAAAAATTTACAGTAATCTAATTTTTATTATTCTATTTAAATTATTTTTATTATTTAGGCAAATAATATTCATAAAAGTGTAAATTTATTATTTAAAATAGTATCACCATCAAAAGGCTGTAAAATATCCTTAACAAAATTATAGGATTTTTGCGGGTAATATTGAGTTTATTCTTATCTTATGTCTATTTAATATATTATATGATTATAAAAAATATTTTATGGAATATATAAAATATATATTTAAATATTATAATTAACTAATGTAAAAAATTTAATGTATTCTGAAACAATTCTTTTGTGAGAATTAAAATTATAATATTTCGTTTCTATTCAATTTGATTATATTTTCATTTATAATGTATTTGTAACATATTAATTGATTTTATATTTTTTAAAACAATTTATTTGCATAAGTTAGTTAATTATTTTAGTAACTTATTGTATATCTATTTTTATATTAAAAAAATAATATTTTAGTAATATATTATGGTTTGGTAAAACATGGCATTGTCTATAATGTTAGCCATTAAAGAAACTCATTATTGCATACAACATATGATAACTCAAAATCAACTGAATTTCAAGAGATATCATAGATAAAATTTATTTAAAATAGTAAAAATATAATTAAGCCTTGGGGTATTATATTCCCTTATGTTCTTGGTGTTATGTTTTATACACGCTATCAAATATAATGTTCCTACTTCAGACTTTTAGGGTGTTAAATTATCCCCCACATTAATTAAAATATGTCATGAAAATTAAAAATAATATTTGGAGATATATTGTCTTTTATTTTCTCATGTTAAATCCCACATAGTAGAACATTTGATAATACATCCTCTATAAAAGAGAGAGAGAAAATTACAAATTACAAACGAACTGTCATAAAATTATGTTTTTTTGTAGGAGAAAATTACTTGAATGTAGACATAAATACATAGATAATATAAATAAATATTTACAGGGGTGATTGATTTCATCAGAAAAAAAATTAAGTAATCTTTGGAATGTTGAGGGACTCATAGAAATAAATCTATGAAGAGTTTTTATACAATAATTTCAAAAAAAAGTATGGCTTTAGGGGAAAAAATTGTGTTTATCATTTTCCTAATGTTGAGTAATTATTTTAACCCATATGATTATATGGAATTATAATTTCTTGATACATATCAATGTAAAAATAAAAAATTAATCTTTTGTTTGTTCTTTGATCATGTTCTAATTCAGACCATACGTCATGAAATGGGTATCCAAAAATTATCTTTAATCATTGAAATACTAAAAAGAACATTTAATGGATTGTAAATACTGTAAAACTATGATGAGTATAACAATTATTCAGTCACTATCTAATAAAACCAATATGGTTAATATATTAATCTATAAACCAAAAACATAAAACTATGGGTTCATCATTAATATTTATTCTTCCAATTTTATATAAAATGAATCATTAATTAGGACATCCTTCGGGCCAGTGGTATGTGAAAACACTTTTAGTATTTTAGTAATGGGTTTAAGCCCAATGG
This sequence comes from Viscum album, assembly GCA_963277665.1. Classification (NCBI taxonomy): domain Eukaryota; kingdom Viridiplantae; phylum Streptophyta; class Magnoliopsida; order Santalales; family Viscaceae; genus Viscum; species Viscum album. The sequence goes on along the minus strand of OY728156.1, from coordinate 67,832,197 downwards.
CCTTACCTTACATGATTGGTTGTCACCAAATGTATAGGTTGATCTTTTTTAAAACCATATTAATGTAACTTAAATAATAAATCTAATGGAAATATATGAAATATTATTAATCAAATAATATTCTTTTATCTAAGGTTTTCATTAAAACCTCAAAACATAAATACTTCATCCATTTATTATCACATAGACACAGTTTTATTATATTTTATATCTATAATATCATTTATAAGATTTCTACTAAATTGAACCTTATCATAAATCTAAAACACCATTGGTTTAACCTAGGTTATTCATGTAACACCCGATACTTTTATGTGAAATATTTTGTTTTTATGTTATATAAATCATCAAAGGAATCTTTTACTATACACAAAACTATCTTGGCTTTCTTTACACGCAATCGCGACCTTCCTCGATAGCTTGCGTCGTACGCAATACCAAGTTTCACTAAAAAACGATATTTTATTAAAATATTATTAAAACTAGCCGTTATGAATAGTAATAACCACTTTTTGAAATTTTATAATTTTTATCTTTCAAAATGGACTTCATTTTTGGATTCGGAATGTCGAAATTATCCTAGGGTTAAATTTTGGTATTTTTCAGAAAACTTTCAATTTTTGATGAATAGTGAAACCACTAAGTGGTTGTTAAAAAACTGAATTTTTCATAAAACATAATTTTACCGCTTCTGTGAGTGGAATTTTGAAAATACAAGAGACACGGTTAATATCATGGACTAAAATGTGGTTCAATGAGATGAAAATAATTTTTGGTGAATAGGAACTTTTTACTTTTATTTACCACGATTAAAAGTAAATAGGGTAATTAAGGGTAAAAATGATATTATTATTACCCTAACACATGTCCTAATTCTATTGGAAAAGTGTAATTAGACCAAAAACAACCTTAGGAATAAAATATGACCATTTAGGCCGAATTGGATTAGATTAGGACATTTATTATTAATTTATTTAAAGAAGGTTTAAATATTTAAAATCAAAGTTTAATAAGTAAATCATTTTTAATATGGGGTTATACATAAGATAAATTATACTATAAATATTCATTAGAAAGATAAAATTATTTCCTACATAATGGTATTTTATTTGAAATTTTTAGACAATAAATAATTTAATTTATTTATGACACAACGATGATGTAGTAATTATCTTATTACTGAAATATTGACATAATTGATGTTATAAATACAAAAATAAATTTAATGTGAGACTTTTTATAAATTAAACTAATTTTCTAGGTTAATATGACATGTTAGTATTGATTTAATTAATGTTTTTTGAACTAATAATTCTTTTATGATTTTCACAAAAATCAATTACTAAATAGTGTCAAAATTGACATATTATAGTTTTTAAAACAAATATTATATTAGCAATTGTTATTTTATTCCTAAAAATATAAGTTTAGGCCAAATGACATATATAAGGCTATATATATTAATAATAAGCAACTTGGGGTTCGTTCGTCTTGATATAGTAAGTTTATTAACCTTATAGTGTAAGAAAACAAGAGGACACAGAAAAAGTTAAATTATCTAACTTAAAGTTAAATCCATATGATAAGGTTAAACGTGATACCTAAACTTGTATAAATTCTATTGGATGAGAGGATTTCGACCAATCCCTACCTTAGCTTCGAAATATATCAATTTGGAGCTATTTAAACCCGAACTTGACTTTATAATAAAATAATATTTTTAGTTTTCCCAAAGGTGCCCCTCTCCTCCCTTATAAAAGGGAACCTCCTCCCCCTCTTTCTCACACAACTTTGAGCCTTCAAGCTCGGCCAACCCCTGCCAATTTCTTCTCTCCACTTCCCTAGAAACATCCTAGAGGGTCTGGTCTTCTTAAATTACCCATTTGAGTGCCCTAAAAGGAGGTCTTAAAGAATCACTTCAAAGAAGAGGAGGTTCGGACACGTACAAAGCATATCAGACCTAAGGTAATGGAAAATATCACAATCTCATTTTTATCCGAGATTGTTTATACTTTGGTATTTAATGGGGTGTATTTTATCATCCACATCCATGTTTCCTCAATATTTAATATAATTTCCATCCACCTACAATTTTAAAAATCCATTTTTACCCTTTGGTGAGTTTATAGTAAAAGATATGAAAGGAATCTTTTGTCATTTTTCGTACGAGGTACTTTTTTGACTTTTCCGACAAAAGTACGAGAAGGATATTTTTTTAACTTATACGGCATGAATGGATTTTTAAAACATTATTTCCAATAAGCTTCCTTTACAAGTTTTCATGTTTATTTTTAATCAACTTCTTTTAGTTTAAAATTGTATGACATGTTAAGAAAAGAAAATGTTTTTGAAGTAGAAAGGATATTTTCCTCAAGAATGGAGTTCAATTGTTTTATCAAAATTATATTCCATCTAAGATAATATAGGTTTCTGTTTCTATCCCTATTATTACATTGATTTGATTATGTTGTGATGGAATTATTTTTATGAATTCCTTTATCTTATATGAATTGTTTTATGATGTCATGTTGTTTAAGAATCCCATTTTTATTACATGGTTTATGCAATAATGTGTGATTTATGATTCTATGGCACACATATGAATGGTATCATAATGGGATGGGTGGGACCTATATCTCCCTCCAATGCATTGGGTAAAGATTTTATATCTCATGAGATAGACATGGCTGGAACGGTAGGTTATACTAGTTCAGTGAAACAGGACTGAAACGAGGGTGACTCGGTTCAGAAATTGACTTTGTCCACTAAGATAGTCTTGGAAATGAGTCTTGAATAAAAAGATATGGTTCTCTATGATTATGTGTGTATTCCTCAAACTTTCATGTTTTATGTTATGATTATTGAGATTACATTTCACTACAATGATTTATCCCATGATATGAAATTATGCTCTCTTTTGAAGGTTATGATTTCCAAAAGTTATGTTCTTATGAATATGATGTGATTGATATTTCTTTTGTTTACCCTTATTGAGCATTTGAGCTCACCCTTTTGTATGTTTTCTTTCCCCAGGTTAGGAAGAAGGTTATTAAGTAGGATATGCCGAAAGGGACTGAAGTGCATTGTGTTGCATTTGTTGTCAATGAGACACGTTGTTGTCTTAGAATGAATGGATGTCAAGAATTGTCAAGATGTGAATGCCAAAGGTTGTGATGGTGTTGGTGGTGAAGGAGAATGGCCATGGTACTAAGAGGCATGTCACTTAGGAGATTCACTAAGTGGCATAGGAGATGTGGTTGAAACATTCTCTAGAAAAATCAGACGATTGTTGAGATGTTCTTAAAGCTCCAAGAACTTGTATCAACTGGATACAATGTTACAACAATGTTAGAAGACCATGCATTGTCACTACAATGCATGAGGAGTTGAAGAAGCAAGATGATCCATCCACAACCACTGAGTGGATGAAGTAGATTGAAAGAAGTCCATGCACTAACACTTAGTGCATGTGAATCTGAAGAAGTTCCAATTGATCTCTGATTATATCAATGAAGATTCATTGAAGAATTATATGTGATTCATGAGATTCAGTTAAAGAAGTCCCTCCTAAGTATTGAACACATATGGAAGAGGAGATGAAGAAGATAATTGATGATGAACCGTTTGGAATTCCATTCCTAAGTAATGAATATACGTTGAAGATAATGGAGGAATTTCAAATGAAGAAGAAGAGAGGAAGAAGGCTTGGAGTGGCTTGGCATTTGGCTTTTACTCATAGAGGACTTTGTTTTTGACAAAGTCTTATTCTATACTTTGCCAAAAAATATGGCCAGCCCGTGAGCACCTTGTGGGTTCAACCCCAAGGCTCATGTGGGCCTAAGGCGCCACGCCCAAGGGGGAACCCGTGGGGCGAGCTCAGGGCGGCAGGGGCGCACCCGCAGACACCACAGAGGCGCTGGGGCACGCCCGGAGGAGCGCAGGGGGCCGTGTATAAGCCCCCGAGGGCACGCGGTGGTGAAACCCGCGCGCCGGAGGAGCATAGTGGGCGCTAGGAGCGCGCCCGCAGGAGCAGAGAGTGGGCGCAGAGCGCGCCCGCAGGGAGAACACGGTGCGGGGCGGCACCGTGGAGGGAGAAGATTCAACTGGCGGGTTGAGGCAGCGCCAGGGTTATAAGCCGCGGCAAAATCCCGCGCCGTTTCGATGTGGGACGCGTATTTTTCACCGGGAGCAAATCTCCGCCGTCCGAGCAATCGCGCGCTCGATCTGGACTGCTCATCTAATCCGCCGCGCCCCCGATTTAATCCGGCCGTCCGATATATCTCAAATGCCCGATCCGACGGCTCCCGCCTCATCCTCTTCCCCGAGCTCGGCAGAGGTCTCCCCGCGCCTTCCCGCGAGCTCCGCTCGAACCAGAGGCAACCTGAAGCCGGTTTTCGAGTTCCCGGCCACCTCTGAAGGATCTAAGACCTCCATTGTGATCGTCTGGCCACACTAAACACAACCATGCATTAAAATATGCATGCATGCGATGAGAGGAGAATTCGAAGCAATGCCGAGGCAAACGAAGTTGCCGAGGCTTCATGGGTTCGTGCCTTTGCATGGATTGGGTTTAAACAGAGGCTTTGCATGCATGGGATAGATGAGGCGAAGGCCGTGCATGCGTTATAAATCGCATGCACGAGGAGAAGAGAAAATAAAATATCCCGCGTGAAACAGAGGATAAAAATCACGATTTGAAAATATCTTTGAAGATCCGAAGATTTCGGGGATTCAAGATTTATCTCACACGGATGGAAGAGGCTCTCATCGCCTATATAAGGAGAGCCCGTGCACTCATTTTGCTTGCTGAAACGCTGCTGATGCTCTGAATTTTTAAAGTCCCGTGAGCGCATCTCTCTGCCTCGCGAAGTTGAAGCCCCGCGCAAGTAAACTTGCGTGGCTGAGTTCCTTGCACGCAACATCTTTGCGCGACAAGAAGAAGGAGGAGGAGGAGTCCCCTGTGCGCTATCATTTGCGCGACAGGAAGGAGTTTGGGCAGCACAAAGTTGTGCGCCCCCTCTGTGCACTGTGCCCCCTGCGCGGTAGCACTTGCGCGCCCGCGGTGCCTTGCACCCGAGGCTTGCACGCCCTAGAGGCCTTGTGCACTTGCAAGCTACCTTGTGCACCAAGTGTGCCTTGTGCTTTGTTGAAGAAGAGGAGGCCGCGGCTCATCAAGCACTTGCGCGCCTACTTTGAAGGTGGAAGACCCGAGCCTTTGTGCTTGTGTGCCAAGTGAGGAGAACACCCTATGGGATGATTGAATTTGGGCAGTGTGTGTGCTAAGTGGAGAAGAAGTACCCGAGGCACTTTGTGTGCAATTTGAAGAAGAAGGCCATAGCCCTTGTTGGGTGTGCACACTTGAAGATTAAAAGAGAAAGAACAAATTGTGTGTGAAAAGGAAGTGAAAGGCCGTAGCCTTGTGTGGGTGAAGTGAAGACCACACCTTAGTGTGTGTGTGCTAAATTGAAGAACCACATATGGGTTAAGTGTGTGAAACAACAATAAGAACACACTTTAAGTGTGTGCATTTGAAGAGGCCGAGGGCTGTGACCTTGTGTGTGCATACCTTGAAGAACAAACTAAAAGAACACTAAAGTGAGTGTGTGAAACAAGAAGAGGAGAATAGGCCAAGATCAAGTGTGTGAAAAATGAAGAATTTGTGTGTGCTTAACAAGTGACAAGTGAAGGCCGAACCTAGTGTGTGCACTAAGAAGTGTGTATACACATAGAAGAAGAAAAGGGAGGACTCACACTAGAGTACAACACACTCCTAAGTGTGTAACCAAATTGAATAAAGTGTGTGAAGTTCGGAGAAGGTGTGTGCTATAATTGATTACACCCTTTGTGGGTCTACTGCACCAAGAAGAGGAAAGGAGAAGTGCATGCATGCATGCATGCACGTGCACACGTGAACAGTGCTAAATCAGTGGTGTGTATTCTGAGTTGTCCAAGACTTGGAGTTCTTGAAGAATTGAGAAGGCCATGCAATCATTGCATGAAGAGACAGAGATGCCATGCACTCAGTGCATGAAGTTGTTTTGAACTGAGACTGGACCAGACTAAAGTTAAAGATATCATTTGTCTGAGTATTCAGTAATTGAAGAGAGGTCAGGTCATCCTGAGAAGAAGGAGATAAATCCTGAGCAAGACGAGAAGACCTGATCATCACAAGTGATCAGAGGTACAGAGCAAGGCCATCAGTCTTTATCCCAGACTGCTGAAGATACTTGAAGAGCTGAACAAGAAGAAGAGCTACTCGTGTGACTCGAGGAGCCAGAAGAAGACCCTGTGGGACTCAGGGAGAAGAAGTATTCAGTGGGATTCTGGAGCAGGCCAGTGGGACTCTGGTAACACTGTGGGACGCAGTATAAAGACCCTCCTGTGGGACTCAGGAGAGATACGGTGGGAAGCTGTATCGACCATTGTAATTCTAACAAGTTATAATGGGAGAATCCATGCTGGGAGAGCATGGCAAGGATGTAGGCCTTTGGTGCCGAACCTTGTAAATCCTTGTGTCCTGTGCCTTTTCATTACTGCATTATCCGGGAAAGGTTGAGAGATACAAGAAGAGTGGATCGAGGCTTTAACCAGCCATAGAGGTTTAATTGATTAAGAATCAATTAGTAAAAAGTTTTAAAGGATCACTGATTCACCCCCTCCCCCTCTCAGTGATTCACACTGATCTGGGCACTTCAGGGACTATAGATATGATGAAATAAATGGGAGACAGTCTAGACTCTTTATGAACCAGTTGTTTATGTTTCCCAGTCTCTAAAGACACTATACCTATATGGTCCTTTTGTGGTTTCGTTATATGTTGTAATAAGTATACTTCAATTTTGAAGTATTAGCAATGTATGTAAAGTTTGGGTCGTTATAGTTGGTACCAAAGGAAATGTATAGTGAACCTTTGGAAACTAGGGTGTGAAAGCCTTTGTAAAAACCCTAAGGATAAGTCTAAGCATAGAACACAATCTTTGTGTTTTAGAAATGGAAATTAATAACCTAGGATAAGACCTTAAATGTGAAATTTTATTCTTTATTATGTGGTTTTCCTATTATAATTAGTGTTGCTCAAACTATTCTTCTTGGTTTTAGTCAATGGCTAGAACCCGAAGGAACCGTGTTAATGCGGAATGCGATGGGAAATGCAATGATTGTCCCCCTGAGCAATCAAACGTCATGGGAGCTGGAATGGAAAATCTTGTAGCCATTCTCACACAAATTTCTAAATCTATGAATCATGAAGGACTTCCAAACGAGCAATGGAAGGAGAAACATTCTGTTGAATACTTCATGAGACAACATCCACCTTCTTTCAGTGGGTCTACTGATCCATTAGTTGCTGAACAATGGATTAGTACAACTGAAAAGATATATTCAGTTCTTCAATGTTCTGAGCATGATAAAGTCATCTTAGCAGTGTATCGTTTGGAAGGTGATGCTGATCAATGGTGGAATCTTATTAAGAATACGAGGCAAAGGGATGAAATTGAGTCCATGGAATGGGACGAGTTCATGAACTTATTTTTCAATAAGTACTTCCCTCGTATTCTCTGAACAAATATGGAGAAAGAGTTTCTTGAACTGAATCAAAAGGATGATGAGTCTGTTGGTACCTATGAAGGAAATTTTTCAAGACTTGCAAGGTACACTTCTGGTATTATTATCCAACCTGAGAGTAAGATCGATCGATTATTTAGTGGCTTAAAACCAAGTCTTCGAAGGGCCTTAGCCATAAGGGACTTCAATAGATATGTGGAAATCGTTTGATGTCCTCTCAAAGTTGAGATGGATATTGGAGTAACCCATCTGTCATATGGGTTTGATAAGAAGAGGAAAATGGAATTCAATGAAAAATCTAAAGAGAACACTGAAAAGAAGATGAGTTTTCCCTTATGGTCAAAGTGTGGAAAGAAACATGGAGGGGGTTGTCTTAAAGGGACATGTAAATGTTTCAAATGTGGAAAGGAAGGTCATCGGGCATTTGAATGCCACGATGATGGGAAGAAGTTTTCTAATGGTGCAAACAAAGGAAGGGATACAAAGAATGAACCTACTACACTTCAATGTTTCAAGTGCAAGGAGATGGGGAATTATGCCAATAAATGCCCTAATCCAAGGTTTGATGATGATGGTCGACGTCAACAAACTCTTAAGGCTAAAGACAAAGGAATGTCACATGCAATTTCTATCAGCGATGTGGAGTACGATAACGATGTGGTGAAAGGTACCCTTACCATCCACTCCAAAGTAGCAAATGTTTTATTTGATTCTGGATCCACCCACTCTTTTATTTCTGAAGAATTTTCTAAGGGCATCACTGTATTACCTCAACAATTAGATGTTGAGTTAGCTGTGGCAACACCTAATGGCACAACAGTCGCATCAAAAGTTTATAATTATTCTCTGCTCGAAGTTTGTGGGAAAGTGCTTCCTGCAAATATTGTGATCCTTCCTATAGTGGAATTTTATGTGATTCTTGGGATGGATTGTCTTTATTTATATGGAGCTCATATCAATAGCCAATGAAGGGAAGTCACATTTCATATTCCTGATCAATCTATGATCGTCTATCGATGAAAGAATGAACATAACCTTCCGGTGGAAATTTCTTCCATCTTATGGGTCTTGATTCCACTAAATGAAGGTTATTTATCTCAAATGGTTGGTGAGAATCTCACGATTAATAATATGCCCATTGTACGAGAGTTTGATGATGCCTTTTCGGAGGAATTACCGGGTCTTCCACCAAATCGTGAAGTTGAGTTCTCAATAGAACTCGTACCGGGTGCTTTGCCTATTTCAAAGACACCTTATATAATGGCCCCAATTGAGTTGCAGGAATTGAAGAAGAAACTCCAAGATAATCTTGATAAAGGATTCATACGTCCAAGTGCGTCACCTTGGGGAGCGCCTGTTCTATTTGTTAAGAAGAATGATGGATCAATGAGACTCTTAATTGATTATCGAGAACTTAACAAGATCACTATCAAGAAAAAATATCCTCTCCCACGCATTGATGACTTATTTGACCAACTACGCGGAGCTCAATACTTTTACAAGATTGATCTTCGTTCAGGGTATCATCAATTAAGGGTCAAAAGGGAGGATATACCAAAGACGGCTTTCCGTACAAGGTATGGACACTATGAATTTATAGTGATGCCATTTGGTCTTACTAATGCATCTGCTATCTTCATGGATCTGATGAATAGAGTCTTTAGAGATTATCTTGATCAATTTATGGTAGTCTTTACAGATGATATTCTTGTCTATTCAATGAGCAAGGAAGAACATGGAGATCACTTGAGAATTATATTGAAGACGCTGAGAAAGGAGAAGCTTTATGCCAAATTTACAAAGTGTGAATTTTGGCTTCATAAAGTTTCATATTTGGGTCACATAATCTCAAAAGAGGGGATATCTGTAGATCCAGCAAAAACAGAGGTTATCGAAAGATGGTCGAGACCAACAACAGTAACTGAGATTCAAAGTTTTCTTGGTTTGGCTAGAAATTATCGACGTTTTGTGAATGATTTTTCACGCTTATCTAATCCACTCACCATGTTGACTCGGAAAGGAGTTAAGTTTGTTTGGACGGAGGAATGTGAAGAGAATTTCAAGGAGTTGAAAATAAGGTTTTCCAGTGCACCTGTGCTCACACTGCCTTGTAGTGGAGAAAGGTTTGTGATCTATAGTGATGCATCCAAGAAGGGATTGAGGTGTGTTCTTATGAAAAATGATATGGTGATAGCTTATGCCTCACGACAGTTGAAAATCCATGAGCAAAATTACCCAACACATGATTTGGAGTTAGCTACGGTAACTTTGCATTAACTATTTGGAGGAATTATCTTTATGGAGAAAGGTGTGACATTTATACTGATCATAAAAGTTTAAAGTATATTTTCACACAAAAGGAGCTGAATATGCGACAAAGAAGATGGTTGGAGCTGATTAAGGATTATGACTGCTCAATCCATTAACACCCTGGGAAAGCAAACAAGGTGCCAGATGCATTAAGTCAACAAGACCATGCCAGTTTATCCATGATGAGGATCACAAAAGATCCAATATTTATGGATTTACAAAGGATGGATCTTGAAATTATAATAGAAGGGGAAAAATCTTATCTTTCTCAAATTAATGTTCAACCATCTATACATGTGAATATTAAAGAGGCACGGAAAGCAGATGTCGAGTTACAAAAGAAGGTGAGAAATGTTCTTGAATTCAACCTTGATTGTGATGGGATAATTATGTTTAGGAATCGGGTTTGTGTTCCTCCCATCCCGAAATTAAAGAAGGAGCTGCTGGATGAGGCTCATAGTTCTTCATTCTCTATTCATCCTGGAAGCACGAAGATGTATAGGGACGTGAAAGAGTACTTCTGGTGGGATGGCATGAAAAAAGATGATGCTGAATATGTCTCTCGATGCTTGGTTTGTCAGCAAGTTAAAGCTGAGAGACAGAAGTCTAAGGGGATGTTACAACCATTACCAATACCTAAATGGAAATGGGAAAACATCACTATGGACTTTGTCACAGGACTTCCTAAAACATCCAAAGGCAATAATGCTATCTGGGTCATAGTTGATCTTCGTACAAAGTCTGCACACTTCATTTCTATTAGAGAGGATTTATCTCTAGATCAGCTTGCCAGGATATATGTAAAGGAAGTGGTAAGATTGCATGGAGTACCACCTTCTATTATATCTGATCGGGATCCTAGATTTACCTCGAAGTTCTGGCGAAGTCTTCAACATACTCTGGAGACAGAGTTGAGTTTCATCACTGCTTATCATCCTCAGACAGATGGTCAGTCTGAGAGAACAATTCAAACCCTAGAAGATATGCTGAGAGCTTGCTCTATTGATTTCAAAGGTGGTTGGGATCAACACCTACCTTTGGTGGAATTTTCTTATAATAATAGCTTTCACTCCAGTATTCAGATGGATCCTTATGAAGCTCTCTATGGAAAGAAATGCAGGACTCCAACTTGCTGGGATGAAGTTGGGGAAAGAAATCTATTAGGACCTGATGTCGTTGATGAAATGGAAGAAAAAGGCAGATCTATTCAACAACACATAAGAATAGCTCAGAGTCGACAGGAGAGTTATTCCGACAACCGAAGAAAAGACCTAGAGTTTGAAGTGGGTGATAAAGTGTTCTTACAAATATCTCCCTGGAAGAGGGTCATGAGATTTGGAAAGAAGGGGAAGTTGAGCCCTAGATATATTGGTCCTTTCGAAATACTGGATCATGTTGGGAAGGTATCTTACCGATTGGCGCTTCCAAAGAATCTCTCTCAAGGTCACGATGTGTTCCTTGTATCTCTCCTGAGAAAGTACATACCTGATCCTTCACATGTACATAGCTCAAAAGTTGTACCACTAGAGCAAGATCTTTCTTATGAAGAACAGCCGATAGATATTTTGGATTGTAGAGAAAAAGACCTACGAAACAAGACCACTCTCTTGGTGAAAGTTTTATGGGGGAACCACCAATTAGAAGAAGCTACATGGGAGCTTGAGGATATGATGAGGGAGAGGTATCCTCATCTGTTTGTTACAAAGTGACGAATTTCGAGGGAGAATTCATTTTAAGGTGGGTAGAATGTAACACCCGAGACTTTTATGTGAAATATTTTGTTTTTATGTTATATAAATCATCCAAGGAATCTTCTACTACACACAACACTAGCTTGGCTTTCTTTACATGCAATCGCGACCTTCCTCGATAGCTTGCGTCGTACGCAATACCGAGTTTCACTAAATTACGATATGTTATTAAAATATTATTAAAACTAGCTGTTATGAATAGTAATAACAACTATTTGAAATTTTATAATTTTTATCTTTAAAAATTGAATTTATTTTTGGATTCGGAATGTTGAAATTAGCCTAGGGTGAAATTTTGGTATTTTTCTGAAAACTTTCAATATTTGAAGAATAGTGAAACCACTAAGTGGTAGTTAAAAAAACTGAATTTTTCATAAAACGTAACATCACCGCTTCTGTGAGTGAAATTTCAAAAATCCGAGAGACACGGTTAATATCAAGGACTAAAATGTGGTTCAATGAGATGAAAATAATTTTTGGTGAATAGTAACTTTTTACTTTTATTTACCACGGTTAAAAGTTAATAGGGTAATTAAGGGTAAAAATGATATTATTATTACCCTAACACATGTCATAATTCTATTGGAAAAGTGTAATTCGACCAAACACAACCTTAGGAATAAAATATGACCATTTAGGCCAACATGGATTAGATTAGGACATTTATTATTAATTTATTTAAAGAAGGGTTAAATAGTTAAAATCAATGTTTAATAAGTAAATAATTTTTAATATGGGGTTATACATAAGATAAATTCGACTATAAATATTAATTAGAAAGATAAAAATGTTTCCTACATAATGGTATTTTATTTGTAATTTTTAGACATTAAATAATTTAACTTATTTATGACACAACGGTGATGCAGTAATTATCTTATTAGTGAAATATTGACATAATTGATGTTATAATTACCCAAATAAATGTAATTTGAAACTTTTTATTAATTACAATAATTTTCTAGGTTAATATTATATGTTAGTATTTATTTAATTAACTTTTTTCGATCTACTCATTCTTTTATGATTTTCAAAAAAATCAATTACTAAATAGTGTCAAAATTTACATAAAATAGTTTTTAAAACAAATATTATATTAGTAATTGTTATTTTATTCCTAAAAATCTAAGGTTCGGTCAAATGACTTAGATAAGGCTATATATATTAATAATAAACAACTTGGGGTTCGTTTGGCTTGATATAGTATGTTTATTAACCTTATAGTGTAAGAAAACAAGAAGTCACGGTAAAAGTTAAATTATCTATCTTAAAGTTAAATATAAATGATAAGGTTAAAATTGATACCTAAACTTGTCTAAATTCTATTGGATGAGAGGATTTCGACCCATCCCCAGATTAGCTTCGAAATATATAATTTTTGAGCAATTTAAAACCGAACTTGATTTTATAATAAAATAATATTTTTAGTTTTCCCAAAGGTGCCCCTCTCCTCCCTTATAAATGGGCACCTCCTCCCCCTCTTGCTCACACAACATTGAGCCTTCAAGATTGGACAACCCCTAACAATTTCTTCTCTCCATTTCCCTATAAAAATCCTAGAGGGTCTGGTCTTCTTAAAAGACTCATTTTATTTCCCTAAAAGGATCTCTCAAAGAAGCACTTCAAAGAAGAGGAGGTTCGGACACATACAAAGTATATCGGACCTAAGGTAAGGGAAAATATCACAATCTCATTTTTATCCGAGATTGTTTATACTTTGGTATTTAATGGGGTGTATTTTATCATCCAAATCCATGTTTCCTCAATATGTAATATTATTTCCATCCACCTACAATTTTAAAAATACATTTTTACCCTTTGGTGAGTTTATAGTAAAAGATATGAAAGGAATCTTTTGTCGTTTTTCGTACGAGGTACTTTTTTGACTTTTCTGAAAAAAGTACGAGAAGAATATTTTTTTAACATATATGGAATGAATGTATTTTTAAAACATTATTTCTAGAAGATTTCTTTACAAGTTTTCAAGTTTATTTTTAATCAACTTCTTTTAGTTTAAAATTGTATGACATGTTAAGAAAGGAAAATGTTTTTGAAGTAGAAAGGATATTTTCCTCAAGAATGGAGTTCAAGTGTTTTATCAAAATTATATTCCATCTAAGATAATATAGGGTTCTTGTTTCTATATCTATTATTACATTGATTTGATTATGTTGTGATGGAATTATTTTTATGAATTTATTTATCTTATATGAATTGTTTTATGATGTCATGTTGTTTAAGAATCCCATTTTTATTACATGGGTTATGCAATGATGTACGATTTATGATTTTGTGGCACACATATGAATGGTATAATTATGAGATGGGTGGGACCTATATCTCCATCCAATGCATTGGGTAAATATTTTATATATCATGAGATAGACAGTGCTGGATTGGTAGGTTATACCGGTTCAGTGAAACAGGACTGAAATGAGGGTGACTCGGTTCAGAAATGGACTTTGTCCACTAAGATAATCTTAGCAATGAGTCTTGACTAATAAGATATGATTATCTATGATTATGTGTGTATGCCACAAAGTTTCATGTTTTAAGTTATGATTATTGGGATTACATTTCACTACTATGATTTATCCCATGTTATGAAATTATGCTCTCTTTTACAGGTTAAGATTTTCAAAAGTTATGTTCTTATGAATATGATGTGATTGATATTTCTTTTGTTTACCCTTATTGAGCATTTGAGCTCACCCTTTTGTTTGTTTTCTTTCCCCAGGTCTGGAAGAACGTTATTAAGTAAGATATTCCAAAAGGGACTATAGATATGATGAAATAAATAGGAGACAGTCTAGACGCTTTATGAACCAGTTTTTATATTTCCCAGTTTCTAAAGACACTATACCTATACGGTCCTTTCGTGGTTTTGTTATATGTTGTAATAAGTATGCTTCAATTTTGGAGTATTAACAATGTATGTAAAGTATGGGTCGTTATAATTCATTTTCAAAATCCTTATTAATTATTTGTAATGAAAATGAAAATTTCAATTATTGTACTCCTCAAAAGGGTAAAAAAAGTTGCACAGTAAGGCACATTTTCATGTACCAGTTTATCCCGAGTCAGGGCCGGAACAACATATCAATGTTATTACTCCAAGGCACATTGGTTCCAAAACTACATCTATTGGTAGTATCTGTACCAGGATTAATTTAATGGAAGACTCTTGTAATATCTATTTTACCAAAATTATATTGTGTTATTATATACTCATCCTAAAATTCTAAGTCTTGGTTTTTTTCTCCAACATATTTTTTTCTAAATCAAGTTCCCTGGGTTTCTACATGTCTTCCTAAAATACGAATTTTATCACCCCAACCATAGAAAAGCTCGAGGCTAAAGTCTGATACTATTACATTGGAATGATTACAAGGAATAATATACCAAAGGACCGATCCGTTTATTAGTCCAATAAAAATAAATTCATAAATGAGACTTCTATTAAAAATAAATACAATAATTATATCTAAAAAATTTCTTTTTTCAGATTACATAACATTTATAATTTTTTTATTCCCACTATTCAATCCTATCATATCTTTCATTGTAAACATCTCAAATTCATGGGAAAACAAAAATAATAAGGTAGAGCTTAATTTCCCCGTAAAGAGAAAAATATAGTGGAATACCTAATCAATCAATGATAATAATCAATAAATAAAGGTAAATTACTGGATCCATATTCCATGTAATCAATAAACTAAATGTTATTACATAAAAATTATGGAATGATAAAAACTTGAAACATATACCATTCAAATAAAATGATAAAGTAAATATTAATATGTAAAGGTAAGAAACTGTATCACATGACATCTAAATAATTTAAAATGAAATGTATCCATATATATGTTGACTAAAAGTCTCATAGATGAATAAAAAATGAAACAAATATAAGGGAAATTCTTGATTGATGGATTCCATGTTTCATTTTTACCAGGTATATTTACCGTCTGTCCTTTTCCAAGACGTTTTACAAAATATTTTTTAAAAACCATTATGAGGTAGATATCAAAATGAGTCATCATATGAGACTACATAAGAATCAAGGGAAAATCTATTACCATACCCCAACTATTTTGTACCTATCCAAAACATATCTCGTATAATGCATATTCTATTTAGTAATGTTCCTTATCAATAATCTTTATCGAAAAAGATATATGAATTTGTCAATATTTACAAAAATATTCAAATTTAATTTAATTTAAACACTATATACAAATGATATATAGTTACTATAATTAACATATACATGATAAAAGATATTTTAAATTAGGTGAAATTAAATATTCAATGATCATATGAAATATAATATTTCATAGAAATAAAATAAATCAATGAAGTGAATGTCAATACTATCCTTGGAAAAATAAATCATAAACCATCAAAATGATGATTAATAATGGTATAAATAAAAAATACCTCATGTGGTGTAAAATAAGTGGTTTTTGTTTATGATGAATTGATATATCAAAATAAGAACTTTTAAATTGATTCATGGGAAAATATCCTATTAAAAAAAATCAATTCATTGACAATCCCCATTAAACATATTTTCATTGAAAATTATCATTGTATACATGAAAAGGAAGATTAAATGAAATGACGGTATGTTAATACAATCAATATGGGGTAAAAGGAACATTACATTTTAAATGCTAAAGGTTAGAAAAATCCTTTCTCAAAAACCTATAAGAAGATTACTTTGAAAGAATTGGTAAAATAAAAAAAGTGTAAAAATGTATTTAAATATATTTTTAAAATCAATTTTGAATATATTTTAATAAAACATGGATTTTAGAAGAAACCAGGTTCTCCTACTAAATAAAGAAATGATATTGTGTTTTCTTAGAAGAATTTTTAAAAAATTTTGAGTACCAAAGTGTTGAAAACATGTACTAATACATGAAAAAGGTCATGAATTACCAAAGGAGGAGAAAATTGCAGGGATTATTGAAGAACAATACAATAATTTTCCTGAATCGAAATACCATTGATAGTTCAATAAAATTATTGTTGAGGAAATTAATGTTTAGAAATTTCAAAGTGTTCCATACCACATTGAATCAATATAAATCATCAAAATACCGAAGTAATAATCATAAGGGAAATTCATAAATATATTTGAGTTAAATTAATTAATAATATAATATATAAAAAATTTAGAATATAAACCACAAAAAAATATATTAGTGGTGAAGAAGACATTTATCTCACTGATGTAAAAAGAGTGATGAAAATACATTACCTTGTATTTTCTTCCAGGTTAATGTCTGTTAAATAATTGAATAATAATGGTGTTTTAATTACATATATTCTTGGGATTTTTTTCATTAATTACATTTTCACTTCATACTATTTTGTACTAAAATACTTAAATAGTTATTTTTACATAGTTTATTTTGAACAAATTCGGTTTATGTGTCCAGAAGAACTTTTGTAGGTTAACTACTGTAGAAGAGGAAATTATACAATATATCCAAAATATGAATCATGAAATAATTATCTTATTTATAAATCAAATATTATTTTAAGACAAATAATTAAATATTTCTATGAAAAATGAATTAATGTTACAATCATGGAGATAGTTGGTGTTACGTACGCATGAGTAATGTTCCCATTTTTTAATAATCATTATGGAAATAAGGTAAGAAATAAAAATATTTATTTATTTATAATTATATCATAAATACTGTAATATTTAATCATATATTCATATATATATTATTCTTATGTTGTAAAATAAATCGCATCGTGTCATGAAGGCACTAGTCGACTCATCTACGACCGACGTTATCACTTTTTATGTTTGTGAAAGGGTAATAATGAAAATGATATATATAATATATTTATATAATTTTCATTGTGTATTGAATATAATATATAGAGTTTTTATGTCTTATATGTTTAATTGAAACCATCCTTTATACGTTCCATGTATTCTGTGAATGAATGATTTTTCTTTAATGGGGCAGTAGACCACAGTTCCTCAAACAATGTTATCCTATTAATATAAAATGGAAAGTATTAATTGTACATGTAATAAATTTATTACATCAGTATAATGAAAAAATAAGTATCATAAATATTATATATAAAAATATTTTCCATAATAATGGCCACCATGAGATGTAATGAAGAAAAAAACTGAACAATCATCATTTTGTGAGGCGGTAGTTTTCCATACACATAAACAGTACAATCATTACCCTTTATATGGATATGTGTGTTAATTTAGGTATAAATATTACCATAAACATCTTATTATATTGATGATACTTTAGTTTCTATATAAAAATGAAATTATAAGAGATTATGGGGTGGAGAAGGAAAATAAAATTAAAGATCTTTATGAAATATGTTGCATCTTAATCAGGTATCTCTTATTTGTTGGCACAAAAATTACATCTTTGGCTTTATTTCATCCCAAAGTGTGTCTTCAAGGAGTAAGGGAGGGATGTTTTGGAGATATTTGAAATTGTTTCTCTTAACTTTTGTGGCTTTATTGGTGTGTGTAATTTTGAGGAATGGAGGCCTCTTCTAATGGGGGAGGAGTCACACTCATGTTACATTTTAAAAGAAAGAAACCCTACCAAAATTTAATTATTGATTGTGGATAAATAATGGACCAAATTAAATAAAATGGAATATAGGCTCTAAATGTGGGCATGAAATATATTTTGGATAACTCTATAGGTTGTTTAAGGCCTTAAGATTATAGTTTTGTCTCTTATTGATCCTAATTTAACCTTAATCATAGTAATTAATAATAAATAAATTCGATAATATTGTAGTTAAAAAACAAATTTTACTATATTATAAGTTATAAATTATTCTTATTATAATTAATTCTTCCATTTTCCAATAATTCTGATTCTAGAAGTGGGAGAAATAAATTTTAATTTATCCCCACATATGGGATAACAATGCCTGTTTTGAAGTGAATGTATCCAAAAGTTTGCTATGATTTTATAGTGAATTTCAAAGTGAAATTGATTCCAATGACCTATATTAAATTAATTGATAATAATATATTATTAATAAACTTTGGAAAAAATTAAAAACATTATTTAACTACATATAATTATTATATGATAGAAATATTTGAATTAAATATCAGTATATTTCACTATTCATTAAAAAACAAATCTTTAGTGAAAAATACCAAAACATAAACATAAAAAAAAATTTAGGATTTTATTTCAAATATTTTTTATTTATTTTTACATACAATATTTGTAAATTTTTCATTAAATATATTTAATATATGGTCATCATTGAAAGGCAAAAAAAGTTCTTTAAAAATATTGGGTTTTTATGTGTAATATTGAGTATATTCCTTTCTTATGTCTATCAAATCCATTAGATAATTATAAAAACTATTTTATTGAATTAATATTATATATAATTTATTAATATAATTCAAAAAAATAAACTTAATTTAATTTAAGAAGACAGAAACGCTTTTTTCAGTATAATAATAATAATAATAATATTTTTTTATATTAAATTAGTTTAAACTTTCATTTCGAATTAATTGGTAACCTTTGAATTCATTTTATATTTCATTAAACTGTATATTTTAAAAATTTTTTTTATAATAATAATAAATTATATTTTTATAGCAATGTTAAGTATTATTATATTAAATAATATTATATTAGTAATATGTTATTTTTCAGCAAAACTAGGTCTTCCGTATAATGTAAGAAAATGAAGAAACTCGTTGTTTCATACTTCATAAACAAATTTAGTATCACATGCTTTATAATAGATATCATATATTGAGTTTATTTAAAATATTAATTATATTATAATTTTTTGGGATAATATATTCCCTTATGATTCTGGTGTTTTGTGTCTTACACACTATTGAGTAGAATGTTCCTACTTTAGATTTTTGAGGTATTTCACTTACCCACCCATGTTTGCAAGGGACACTGACACCCAATGGTCTATAGTTGGGTTTTTTTTCCAAACATTCATTTTGGATAATGTATGGATGACTATCCTATATAGCCTCTCTCCGTCTTCTCATGGTACTTAAATATGCTGGTATGGATGGATGTTAGTTTCCCATATATGTGTGTAGAGGGCTGTGATAGGTTTTGGTTATTTCAAAAACATATATCTCCTTATATAGTATCCAATTGATGATTATAGGTATGAAATGGATAGTCTGTGATTTCATGAGGTTCCTTACATAGTGTATGTGATGTGATGGCTTGAGGCATAATACCTAATGTATAAATTCCATCATATGGGTTGTAGGTGCTCCCAAAAACAACATGGTTATAAAATGGATATGAAATTTTGGATTATGTGATAATTTGATTCACTAGGTGAGTGTTTTTATGCATTTCCAATGTGTATTCAGGTTTGAATCAAGATGGATTAGGACATGCGATGTTTGTAAAGAGCAGAAAATGAGAGAGGAAGTGATTGATGGGTACCCTCCATTATTCACCATTAAACAATATTATCTATTATATTTTATACATTTTGATAGTTTCTATGGTGAGTCTGTGAACATTGTATAACTGTGTAGGTGATTTTTAAATTTTACTTTTCTAAAATGTTCTTTAGTATGCTTGGTTTATCATTTTCATGGGTCTCTTTAGAGAGGATCATATTTTGTATACTATTATTCTCACCATATGTATATATAAATATTTTTCAAGTCAATAATGGAATTTTGGTGATCGGGTTAAAAATTTCTAGCTCATTGTTTTGCATGAGATGTCTGGTCTTCATGTTTGATGTCTTCTTTAACTTTTTCGTACTCATATTTCCTCTTTCATTATTTCAGAACTATATTTTTTTAATGTTATCACATATGATATCTTTTATATGTGTGTGAATTTATTTATTATTGAATATATATTATCTCACTCTTTTACATGTGCTCATAGAGGGTAATGCCTCCCATATATATAGTCACAAACCCTAGACCAATTGGAGGCCATACATTGATAGTAACCATATAACTTCACTCATTTTCATACTATGAGGGGTGATCTATTGGTGGAGGGGTTATGATAATTATATATGGTGATTGAGATTATAAAACCCTAGGTAAATACATATAGATAAGACTAATCCTAAAAAATTATCCTAAATTAAGTTAATGTAATGATTAAGTTGTTTTAAAAACAATATATCTATTTTTGGATACGATAAGTTGATGGTCCTCAAGCATGGTTATAACCATAGGTAATAAACCTAAAAATAGTGAATTGGGGTTAACTTAATCTTTACCAAGTGCATTAAAAAAAGGACATTCATCACACCATGTTTGGAAACTCTTTATAGATATGCCCTGGTAAATTTAATATATCTTACTGAACTATTAAAAATGAAAAAAACTCTGATTCTATTTTTTTAGGAATAGATCATGTATAACATAGATTTAAAACATGAAATTAATAAGATAAATAACACATATACTTTATTATTTATCCATTTATTTTTCATAGTTTTTTATGTGTTTTATAGATTAATAATTATTATCCTTAATTCAATTTTGGATGAAGTAAATTACTAGAAAAAAATAAAATAGTAAAATATAGACCTTTTGTCCACGGTTTTATGCACTATTAAATATCATGAATGTTCAATATAAATATTAAAACACCACATCATATCAGGGATGTTGAGTTATTAGGGATGATGTAGAATGGGGAAATTATTTCATCACATATATATAACTAATCCCCTATCATAATTTTTGGGCTGAATTTTCTAGAAAAATTTATTATACCACCATTAGAAGAAAAATATACTATTCTAAAATCATTTTGATTTCCTTATATAGATCTAACATAAAATTACAATATAACGAAACCACCCTCTGTATTGAAAATAAACCTTCAATTATAAAAAATTACTAGGTGGGAGATAGATTTCCTTTAGAGTAATCATCTAATTATGGATATTATTTCATTGTGACCAACCATATATTTCTAAAAAATACTGGGACTATGAAAAATATCATCCTTGTTGACATGAACCCTATAATAGAATATTTTTATTTATTTTTCAAAAAATTTATCGACATCCTATAATTTTTGTGCATGAGTTTTCAATCAAACCAATAAAAATATAGTTGATAATATCAAATACTTCATGAAAAATGGAAACTACTATCTTGCATGCATTGAAGATGAAACTACATGAAAATCAAGATTGTGGCTTTAAACACTGAAGTGATTCATCATGGCAGGAACTAGTCCTTTTATATAAAAATAATAATGGAACAATGTGAAACATTATTGATTATATTTTTCATAGAAATATCATAAAAACATGTAACCTCTTACCCAAAATGATGACATGTTCAATTAGCTACATGAATCCCAATACTTACCCATGGTGGATATTTGATAGATATATTATTAATTGACGGTGAAGAAGGGGGATATCTCCAAGAATACTTTTCAAATAAGGTATAACCATTATGAGTTTAGATTAGTTCCATTTGGTCTCACTGGTGCTCCATATATCTTTATGGATATATTGAATAATGTCTTGATAGATTACTATGGAAAAAGTTTGGTATTTTTTATAGATGATATTATGATCTACTCAAAAAGAAAGGTGTAACATCAAAATCAATTGAGTTCTATAATGATAACGCTGTGAAAGCTATTTTTTAATTGATAATTAACTAAATAAGAGTTAATGATTAAGAAATTAACATTATTATATAATTTTATGACCAAAAATTGAATATATACAGATCCTTTAAAAATAGAGACAATTAATGTATTTAATAGACAATTATATTTTTGTATAAAACAATAATTTCTATGGATTAATAGGGTAATATCATCGATTTGTGAGAAACATCTCATGATTTTCAATCCCACTAACCATGATACCTCAAAAGAGATACACGAATTTATAGACTGATGAATTCAAATAGATCATTAATGTTTTAGAGAAGAGGATAATCACTAAAACTGTACTCACAGTACCCACTAGTGGGGATGGATTTTTGATCTAGAAGGATGCACCTAAAAGGTATTAGGTTGTGTTCTCATGAAAGGTAAATATGTTATAGCCTATTTCCCCCCCAAATAAAGATCCATGATCAGAAATTTCAAACACATAGTCTATAATTGTACGCATTTAGCTTCATTTTAATGATTTTGAGGCATTATATATAGGATGAGAAGTTTGAAAAATATTCTATTCACAAAATACCTAAGAATATATTCACAAAAAATTGTCTCAATATGTGGCAATGATGGTTGTTATAGCTGATCAAGGATTAATATTATTCAATCCATTACCATCATTGGATGGTGAAAAAAGTGGTAGATTCACTGAGTTAAATGGATCCCATAACTCAATAAAAGATAAATATTTCAAGGGATCCAATAAAATATGATATGTAGAGGATGAACATGGTAATAATAAAAGGATACTTATCCTACCGATCTCAAATAATTTTAACAACATTTATTCAAATGATGTTCAAGGAGGGACAAAATAATGATGAGGGGATACAAAATAAAGAGAGTGAATAATAATTTTATAAATATTGAGTTATTAGGTTTCAAACCCAAATATATGTCCCATATATAACTGAATCTGGAACATGTAGATAATACACATAAATTAACTTTTTTTATTCATCCAATAAACACTAATATGAATATAAATCTCAAGAAAAAATATTTTTTAATAACATTAAGAGAGATATTGTAGAATTTTTATCCTGATTCTTGGTATGCTAGAAAAGAAAAGATAATTGATATATTTTTATAGGTATATTCCACCATCAAAATTCTAACATGATGATGGAAAAACAAAACCATTGATTTTATTGTAGGATTCCTTATGACATCTAATGGAAATATCACCATCTATGTCGTAGTCTATCGCATTACAATGTCAGAATATTTAATTAGTATGACTAATTATTAATCTATTAAAAAAATTCAATGATATATATAAGGGGTGTAATTGGACTGTATGGAGTGAGAATATTTGGAGTATCTAATAGATATTTATGTTTTACATCAGGGTTATATAGAATCCTTCACCATGCATTGGATATAGATCTATGTTTTAGTATTTATTATCACCCTGATATGGATAGATAGTTTTAGTAAACCACTAAAGCACTATTGTATATGATGACATCATTATCAACTAATTTATATTTATGTTTGGATCAATACCATCCTTGATTAATGTTCTTATATAACAAATGTCTCAATTTTATAGTTCAAATGGTTTCTTATGAGGCTTTTTAGGGGAAGATGTGTCACTCTTAGAAATGAAGGGATAAAGTTGGAGAGAGGATGTTGATCAGACCTAATCATTTTGATGATATTATATATATATTTATAACCATTCATCATCCTATAAAAAATACAAAAATAAAACATATGATCATTAAAAAAGGCCTTCAACATGATATATAGGTGATGATATGATAAAAATTGTTCCTTTATATATAATCATTATAGAAATTCATGAATTTTGGTACATGAAATATTATTCCAACAAAAAGTATCCCCTTTTATATCCGTGATTTCATTTGTTCTATGGCTTATCGAATATATGTAAGAACCTAGACTTCATATGAATTGATATTACGTATTTTGAAGAATATTAATTACATTACAAAACAAGTGCATGTGGATCATAATGGTGTTGGGAATTTGGAATCATGGGATATAGTCATCTTATTTCCTAAAAAATCATCAATATCTCACATAAATTTATAGATACATCTCCAAACTGGGAGGTTAGTGCCTTTCCCTGAAAACAATTTTTGGAAGGAGAATCATATCACATTAGAATGTTGTTTAATAAGTGTGTTGTATCCTCTGATTATTGAGATGCTTCAACTTTGAGGGTTCTCTATTTCCCCATAATATTTTTGGAATATTAAAATGGTAATTTGGAGGACATTAATCTTTTTATGAATTACCTACATAAAACCCTTATTCATAAACTAGGGAAATGAAACATAAAAAATGGTAAGATCAGATGCTCTGTGAGCTTAAAAAAGCGATATATCAAAATATTCTATATATAAGGTTATAAGAACATGTGAATTAAATTTGAAAACAATGACCTTCATATATTACATTATAAACTTGATTCATTACATTTCATAAGACATGAACAATAATTGAACAAGATAACATTATCCATGATAGCATAACATTGAATAAGATATATTTTTGTATACACATAATAATATAATATCTTTTCCAGAATATTAAATGATTATTGAAAAACTATCATAGTGGAATGGGTTCTCTCCATAAACCATCATAGTATAAGAGGTTCTCTCCCATGACTATCATGATATAAAAATCCCTTACTAAAATTGTTTTAATCCCTATTCCAATCCGGTTTATCTCATTTTATATCAATCATTTCCAAATTAATTGGATAGAGATATATATCCCACGATTCACATAGTTAAAATTATATATATATGTGGGAAAAACTATCATAAAACATACATCATATTGTAATCAAGGAAATAAAAGGGGTTTCATCATCATTTCATCACAACATAACATGTGAAAAAAAAACAGGATTCATTATTATTTCATCATGTCATCATAAAATAATATATGCTAAAATAATTGAGTTTCATACTCATTTTATAATCGTATAACACATATAAGTGAATGGGTATCACATATATATTATCATCATAAAAATAAACCGTATAGATAAAGAATAAAAATTTAATCCTTGGATCATATCCAAAGTAAATCATGAGTAACATTAGAGTATTTAATTATATATGGGAAATTGGTTTTAAAGAGAAATCACCTGAAAAATATCTTGATTAAAATACCCTTTATATGAAAATGACCTTTTTTAAATTACAATTTCTAAAAAATTACTTATATCCTTTTATTTCAAAATAACCTTGAAAACATAAAATAGAAACATAAAAGAAAATATTTCACATGAAGTTTGAAAATTTTAATTCATTATGTAAATGTAAAAGAAAATATTTCCCTCACATTTTCAGTAAAATCCAAAAGAGCCATTTTTTGAAAACTAAAAGGAGATTCCATTCAATATATTTTTTTAAAATTCAAAATGGGTAAAAATTCATTTTATAAAAAATTTGGCAAATTTTTTTCAAAAACTTTTTTAATAATAATTAAAATACATTTTTTGGATGAAAATGGGATTTCAATCGAAGAGTAAAATAAATACAAATTTCTTCCACATATCATTTTGAAATCTTGAGTATATAAAGAGAGGAAAACTAATAAAAAACTATAATCACTAAAAATAAAAAATGTTAAAAAAAATTCATGAGTTCATTGATATATATATCACAATATTTCATCAATGGATGTATCATCATGAGAAATCATAAAGAAAGATGATATTATAACCTAAAACCCTTACCACTTAGGTAACATTAGAATCGCAAGCCCCCTAAAAGAGTAAAATTAAATGAAACGTATAATATAATTATATTATATAAATTCATGGTATTATGTGTAAATTTTTATGTATATATAGCTCATAATATAAGATAGGTGAATAATGTAACATTTGTCCCCGAGAAGGAAAATTAAGACAAAAACCCTTACTACTTTGGTAACCTTTTAACCATAAACCCATTGAAAGTGATATCCTATAACATATGTGTAAATCCCCATAATTTTAAGGATATGAATTATAAAATAAATTCATGGGATTTATATACAATATAGAAAAGAAACAAGTTCTGAATATTGTATGTGCCTCACAAAAGTAAAAAGTGAGATGGAAATCCATAAACATAAGTCTTGACATCCTTTTTACATTTTAAAACCTCTTGTATAATAAATATAATATTATTATAAATATATTAAATAAAAATATTTACATTTATAATACCATACATTACTTATTTATGTCATCTTGTTACCTGTTTATCAATAATTCTTTCTCAATATTGTGTTTCAGATAATAAATGTATATTTTCTTTTATATTTTTATCAGATATTATCAATCCTATTAATTTGATCATGGTTATATTATCTATTTACTTTTAACCAATATATTAAATTAATATATATTTATTATATATTTATTTATAGTAATCCAATAAAAGATATTGATAAAAAAATTAAACACACCGTTCATAATGACGATAGGTTATACGTAGGCATGAATATTGTTTAACTTTTCTCAAAATATTAAGTGAAATAAAGGTAAATAAAATATTAAACATACATTATAATTTTAATTTCATATATATACTTTAAATTAAATAAAAGTTACATTTTTACCTTCTATGAAAATCATAAGTGAAAAACAAATCAGATCGCTATTTGAGGTCATACTCAGCCATACACACAAAAGATGTTATCATACAACCAGGAAATGAAAAATAAGAATTTATATGTGTTATATTAATTAAAGTGTTATTCTAATCTTAAAAATTACAAATATATTAATCTAATCTATCCTTATTACCATACATGTAAAACAAAAATTAAAAAAACATCACATCAGTTCACAAGGTGGTAGTTTTCTATACACATGAGTGATGTTATTGTTTTACAATTTTCTTAGATGTAATTATATAAATATTTTTTATAATTAAATTTATATAATAACATCATAATTACAATATATTAACATTTAATTCATCATTATATTGATTTGTGATAGGTGGTAATAGAAAAAAACATCGGTTCACAAGGAGGTAGTCCATCATAATCATGAAGGATGTTTTCATATCCCATTTGATGGAATATTATAAGGATTTAGGATATTAAATTAACATAGTAACATCTATTTATATGTATGATACTGAATATATTATATAATTAAGGTTTAATAAATGTTGATGGAGGTAGAGGAAGAAATTATCTAAAATGCTTGGTCAATGACGTTACCTCTTCTTCAAACAACTTATTTTTATTTTCACCAAAAGACATATTAGGTTAGATTCCTGAAAAAATGGATTATAGGATGGGATTATAAAATTATGTAATTTATTTTTGCATATGTTTTCTTAAATAATGTGTTTTTCACGTATTAATATTAAAGGAGTTTGGATGGCCATTTATAAGTGGGGTGAGTGACCAATTTCTAATTTTTTGAATGAAAAATTTTTACCCAAAATTTTCTCATGAAAAGGATCCCAAATTGTCAATTATAAAATCTTATATGTGATAATATTTACAAATGTATATCCAATGTTTTTTAAAAATGTTTTGGGTCATTTTTTAATAATTGTCATTTTAGTTTAACCCTTGGTAAACTTGTTTGTACCTAAACTATGACAAATAACTTTTAATATTTTAACTATTGGTTATGATAAAAATTTATTTTTTTCTATTATACCATATAATTTTTTATAATTAACTATATAGAATCTATTTTAAAAAATTAGATTTATATAAGAGGCAACATTTAATTTAAAATTAGTCCCACAAACATAACGAGAAAATAATTTTCGAAATATAAAATTTTCCAAAAATTAAAATGTTTTTAAATCAAATTTAGATATAAAAAATATTTAAATGAACTAAATTAGATAAATTGATATATTATTTAATTTACTATTCATTAATAATAAATTTAAAATAAAATTAACAATTAAATTTCTCTAAACAAAAATATAATTTTCAATAAAAATCAGTATTTTTTACTATTCATTTAAAAGATAATATTGTCAACTCATTCCAAAATATTAACTCTTTCGTAATTTATTCAGGATAATTTATAAAATAATTATTATTGTATCAAATAAGATATCAAAAAATTTATAAATTTCAAATTTTTGTTGTTTAAAATATGAAATAATTATTGTTACATAATTCTATTTTCAAAACATATATAATTCATCCAAAATTATGTATTTTATTATCAATATTTTTTCTTCATATACAACTATTATACATAATAATTAAAATTTTATATTCATAGTCATTACCCCATGTTTAATGGCTACTTAACATAATTATTATTCCAATAATAATATTAATTGTTCTTCAGGTTTCATTGAAACATGGTGTTGCATGAAGCCAAAAAGTCCGAGAGATTGGTGAACACCTCCTCCCAATTACATAAAAATAAAAAAGAGTAAACAGTATAGGGCAGCTCAGAGAAGGGAGGCCTTAGATAGCCTTGTGTACAAAGTGCCAATCCTATCACTGTGAACGAGCTCATTACAGTAATCAGGAAGTACAAATGACCAACTTGAACTAGCCTCCATAATTTCCCTTT
This sequence comes from Viscum album, assembly GCA_963277665.1. NCBI lineage: Eukaryota > Viridiplantae > Streptophyta > Magnoliopsida > Santalales > Viscaceae > Viscum > Viscum album. Next base: position 67,803,326 of record OY728156.1, on the reverse strand, counting down.
TTGAGAGGATGTCAGCCACATGATTTTCCTCTCTATACACATGAGACACCTCTAGAGAAATCGACTCAGCAAGATGCAGAGCATTAACCCATACAGCAAGCATCTTCCATGGCACATTCCTGGATCGCTCCTTCAGAATCTGTGTTTCAACAGAGGAGTCCGATTCGATCCACAGCCTCCGCCAACCATAATGAGCCGCATATCCAATCACCTAAATCATTTCCCATAGTTCAGCATCAATTGCATTTCCATTGCCTATGTAATGAAAGACGCATCCATTGAAAAATCCTTGATACGTCCTGAACACACCACCACATCCAGTAGGTCCAGGCGCATTGGCAGCTGCCCCGTCCACATTCACCTTTAACCAATCAGTTATAGGTGGGATCCACAGAACATATTTCATCACTTTGGGCCTCTGCTCCCTACCACTTACAACTAGGGATATCAATAGAAGAAAATCAGAAATGTCATTATTCATTGAACCAGATTGATTTACCGAGGTAGAGATAATATATCGGCGCATCATCATAATACCCTCCTTGAATGAGGGCCTTCCATTATTGAAGCCAATACTATTGCGGGCCTTCCAGATGAATGAAATCAGAGCAACAATAGCAGCAATGAGCAGGGACTTGACCTGCTCACTACAGACAGCTTGCATGGCTGAGGTTAGCAGTGCACCAACCGAGTGAGAGGCTAATTGGAATTGGAAAACTTCATTCAAATAACTCCATAACCACATTGCAAATGGGCAGCAAATAAACACATGGTTGATAGTCTCATCCGCAGCCAAACAGTGGAAACAAACCAGTGAAACAGTTAAACCGGTTCACTGCAAAGTAGATTGATGAGGCAACCATTGCTTCCAAATGCGCCAGATCAGAAGTGAATCATCTGGAGCAGTGTAAGGGGTCCGGACACCCTTCACCCAAGCAGGTACAATAGACGCATTGCCACATTGCAGCATATATGAGTCACGACTGGAGAAGCACCCACTAGGCGTTGGTTTCCATATAAGGATTTTATAGTCCACATATTCGTACTTGGGGATCTATGTACGTAGGTGAAGAGGGATGATGGTATAAGCCTCTGAATTCCCCTACAAATCAGAAATGGAAAGACTCCCTAAAGACAAGAGAATGCTGGTATAGTGAGTAATTGCGGAGACAACCACTGCGTGCTCCAGCAGTTCATTTGAGAATCAGCACAAACCAGCCATTTAGACTGTGTCATAATGTATATGCATGCATCTCTGATGGACGGCCAGACAGAGGATTTCATATACACATTTGAGTTCTTATGTAACCTACCAACAAATCTGCTAGACAGAAATTCTATAGAAGGGTCAGTTCCAGATAAAAGTCTCCAGGTGAAGTTTTGAATCAATGCATCATTGAAAATCCTAACATCTTTCACCCCCATCCCTCCCCTTTCCACATGCCTTATGCAGTCCTTCCATGCAACAGTAATAAGTTTCCTCTTTTGTGTCGATCCAGTCCAAATGAAATTTCTAATCATACCACAAAGCACCCTGAGAAGAGCAACTGGACATTTATAGAGAGAAAACAAGTAAATGAACATTGAAGTGATGAAATAATTCACAAGACAAATCCTACCAGCTGGAGACATGTTCTTCCCTTTCCAACTAGTTAACTGATTTGTGATTTTAAGTGCAATAACCTCCAGTTAAACTCTTTTCACTCTCCCCCAAAACAAAGGCAGCCCAAGGGAGATGAAAGGCAGTGCACCTCTCTTAACGCCAAGCCTTCTAGCTATTCTATTTTGCCTCGATATTCAGACTCCTTCCCCAAAGACAAAAAAATATTTTTCCCAGCTTATAACCTGGCCTGCCACTTCCTCATAGTGATTGAAGATATCCTTTATGAAAGATATGGTTTTCCTATCAGCTTTTGAGAAGAGAAAAATATCATCAGCATAGAAGAGATGCGAAGGGGAAAAGAAACCCCTCCCATATGTCATCCTCTGATAGATCCCAAGATTGAAAAGATCATGGAGGCATGTGCTCAGATAGTCTTCAGCCAAGGAGAACAACAACCCATATAATGGGTCACCTTGTCTGACACCCCGAGAGCATTGAAAAAATTCCATGGGTGATCCGTTGACCAGAATAGATAACCTATCAATTTCCAGAATACATCGCACCATACCAATGAATTTACCTGAGAATCCATGCATGCTCAAAACTTTGAAAATAAAGTCCCATCTGATGGTGTCAAAGGCTTTTGATATGTCAACCTTTAGGGACTTATTCCCAGCCCTCACTTTATTCCTCATAATGTTAACACACTCTGAAGCAGTGAATAGAAAGTTTTGGATATTCCGGCCAGGAACAAACCCAAAGTGGTTAAACGAGATAAGAGATATTGCTATCTCACCAAGCCGAATTGCCATGATTTTATTATATTATTTTTTATAAGAATGACCTGGCCCTTCGGTTGTACTTCAAACAATTTCTACTTCATCTCATACATTATGAAATGTAGGTAAATTTTTTTTCTTCAAATATTAATGTATCATCATATCATTAAAAAAAATTCAATTAATTTCTAATTTCCCTATTAATTATACAAAATATAATTGTAATCCCATGTTATTAAATTTCATCCAAATTTCAACATATTATATTCCATTAATAGTTAACCATAAGTCTCCATCATATTTGAAAATTATTGAAATCCAAAATTGAGAAATAAGGACACTAAATTTCCAAAATATAGTTATCATTAATCTCCCAAAATCATGAAGTATATCTTAATGTCACACACCAAACTTCTGAATACATTGTTAATAAATTCCCTTGAAACTTGTTAATATATATATTTACTATAAAACCTTAATGAAAACATTAATAAATCCTCATTTCATTAATAAAACCATAGATTATTATATATATTCCACAAATAATATTATACTATATACTCCATGAAGGATAACATGTTCCAAATTTTCCAAAAATCTACAATTGGCCCAATGATCATCAATTAATTTAAATTTAATTTATTCATATCCACTATCTCATTATCCAAAATTAGTTATCTAAAAATAATGAACATATTATGGGTTTTCTTCCATTAATCTTGTGGTTTCATAAAACATCATAATCCCATTAAATCACATATCTAGGTCACCAGTACAATTGATCATTCTCTTTAAAATTTATAATGAAAAATATCTAAGATGAAATCCATATATACTTCACCATTCATATCACTTAATTATTAAATTCTAATGCATTAAAACATCAATCATCACACATAATTATTAAATAATTAACTATGCCTAATCATTTAATTCCAAAATTATTATTTCCTACAATATAAAATATGAATCATGTCTTATCATAGATCTTACTCAATTTAATCATGGTTTATATTGTTGACAAAAGAACTCATTTAGAATGGTTTATATATTTTATAATTCATTCCAATTCTATTCATCATTAGTAGTATAACCATTACTCATAAAACCATGTTGTTATTATTCATGATATCTCTTCTTCAGACATAAATTTTCATAATGCCTATATTTTTTACAATTAAGAAACCCAATCATAAATTATATCATAGGAAGACCATTATCCCTTGCATTTCTTTAATAATAACATTTCATTTTTTCCATAATTACATATTTTGTGAACATATTCTAGAAACTTGAGATATAATATTATTCCTCTGTGGCATTCAACGAGGTTATTCTTCCCACAATATTGAGAAATAGAAAACTAGATCTTCTTTATCCCATGGTCTCCACCAATCGTGCTCTTAGTGAATTATATAATTGTCTTATTTAGAAATTCGAAAAGTTGAATTAGGTGCATGTTATTAATCCTATATTCTGATTAATGATTATTAATAATCATAAAATAATTTTCTGAAGTTATCATCACATTTGGTTTCTCATCAAAACATTATCTTTCACATTCAATGTTATCCATTAACTAAAACCAAATAAATTATATAGTGATAAAAATATTCAATGTGTAAAACCAAATAATTGTGATAATAATTTATAAGGTGTATAAATCTTGGAACTTTTTTGAAATATATAAATATTTATATTTATCCATTTTAATTTTTAGTAATAATATATTCAAATTATTCATGGTGGTTCATAATTATTTTATGAATTTTCAAATCATAATCATGATACATTTACAAAATCAGGCAGTTCATAATACATGATTCAAAACAGAATCAAAAAACAATACAATAACAATATACCTTTGGAAGAAGACATATATTTTTGGAATACACATGATAATGGAATATAATTTCTTTTTTGGTAAAGGATAAATAAAAAACTATCATATTTGAATGTTTTAACTCCCCAAACAATCATTGTAGTCAAGGATCACTGCTAATACTACTGTATTAGAATCATTTCATTACTGGGTTAGGTTTACCGCCCATTCAAATTATTTTTATCTCATGAGATGTCAATATTTTCAAAATGCATTGAATGGAGATATAGGTCCCACCCATCACCCATTTAAAATCATAGACATGTGTTCTACAATATTATAGAAAATTCATTATATTAAAACCCATGAAACAAATGGGTTTGGTAAACATTTTTCCATAACAGAAGATGTTGAAAAGAAATAGTTTGCATAATCATTTCATTATTTCATAAAATCATATCATATTGAAGAAGAAGTGTGCTTCTTATGAATTTTATCACTATATAATACATAAAAAAGAAATAAGTTTCATAACACAATTTTCATAATTATATAAAAAATTCAATGAAATAATAATAATTTTATCATTTAATCGTATTCCTCTTAAATATATTATATAATAGTATTATCATCATAGATGGAAACATATTATGACATAATAATCACTTCGAACGTTTCATGATGAAAATATACTTCCATTGAAAATAAATTTTTTAAAATGAAAAATTCACAAAATATTGTAAAATTATAATCCTTGAAAACATCCTTGAAATATTATAATGGAATATTAAAATAAATAATGGTCATGATTTAAAGATATTTCCATTCTTTCCATACATGTTAAAACACATATTCAGTTCATATTTTCACTAAAAGACAAATGTGCCTTCTTTGGAAAGTGACAAGATGATTCCATTAAAAAATTAATTAGATGAAAATTGGTAAAAATATATTTAATAAATCTTTTTGATAATGTTAGTAAATTTTTCTAATCCATATTTAAAAAACATGTTTTTTAGGGTAAAAGGTTTTTTTATCAATGTGATAAATAATGACACGTATTATTGAAAACATTATTCTGAGCTCATGTGTACATAAATAGAGAAAATTGAAGGGAACCATTAATTCTCCAAAATTATCCAGGTTAAAGTATAATAAATCATTTTATTTAGATATAGGTCATTAGATTTCATCATTGGCTGTATAATCATGAGCAATCCCGATAAACGATGAGATTTTAACATAAAACCCTTACTTGTTTTGTAAATTTGAATTGTAATCCTGATGATTATTGCATGTGTTTCACAAAACTAAAAAGTGGGATAGAAATCCCATTACATATGTCTCTATTTCAATCATACACATTCTAACATACTATATAATAAATATAATTTTCTTATATATATATAAATTAAATTACAAAAATAATATATATCCTACAATATATTATTTACTTATTACATATTATTTCTCATTTGTCAATAATTCTTTATTAATGTCTTGTTTTGGGTAATAAACTCATTTTTCAGGTATGTTTTGTTTTTTAATTTTTATTAATATTGCATTAATCATGGTTCAATCATTTCCATATTTCTAAACATGATATATATAATATATCTTCATTATATTTGTATTTATATTTCTTCATAAAGGATCAGTTAGATGGTAAAATACATGATTCATGGAGATGGTTGATTATTCTTACGCATGAACAATGATTCAATTTTCATGATGGATAAATTGAAATAAAGGTAAATAACATATTACCACAAAATAATATTTTTTATTTCATATATATCACATATATTCATTAAATACACTTATTACCTTCCATGAAAATATATGGTGATAAAACCAATCACATCATTTTATGAGGTAATAGTCTGTTGTACAGATGAATGACGTAATCTTATCCCCCATTGAATGGAACGTAAGAATGTATATGTGATATATATTATTTTGAAATGTATAATTATATTCAAAATATCATATATATTAATTTAATGTAACCTTATTACCATCCATGAGAAAAAAAATGAAAAACAGATCACATCGGTTTGTGAGGTGGTAATCTGTTGTACACATGAGTGATATGATTGTTTCCCATTAGGATGGGCAGGAACAAGGTATATTTTTTTATTTTAATTAAATAGTTATAATTATATCATAAATTTCTCATATAATCATTAAATCCAACATTTTATCTTGTCATGATATGTGGTGATGGGAAAAGAATATCTTTGGACCGTGAAATAGTAGTTTGTTGTACCCACATATGATGATTTAATTTGACATATTAGGTTATATGAGAAGAAATTAGGTTTTAAAATTAACATTATATCATATAATTATATTAAATACTTTTATTTTATTATGTATGTATGTATTTATAAATATTTATGGTGGTTTACGACGAAATATAATAAAACATGCAGTTAGGGACGTTATGTATTCTTTGGAAAACATTTTTTGGTTTTCACAAAAAGAATACTCAAATACATGAATGATAAATATAATGATTATAGGATAGTATTAAGGATTTAAATAAGTGATTTGGATGGGTAATTTTTGAACATATGGGTTAGGGAACAATGAAGTGGTAAGGAGAGGGGGTGGCCTTTTATAAGTCAAGTGAATGACACACTTCTAATTTCTGAAAGGAAAAATTTATACAAACATTTTTCATGATCCAAATGGTTAAAAATGGATGTTTGTTTGAAAATAAAAGGTTATTTTTTCTAAATATTTTCATATAATGTGTTTTTGTAAAATTTTGTTCAATTTTTAACCCTTATCAATTTTAATTTTTCTCCGATAATCTCATTTATACCATAACTATGGTAAATTATTTTTATTGTTTCTACCATTCATTTTGGAAAAAATATTATGTTGGAATTATTAGATATTATTTACTATTCTGATGGAAAATAATGAATTCATTTTTCTAAATTATATTCATAAAAGTGGAAAATATTAACAAAACTTAATCATATAGACATTGTGAGATATAAAATCAATAATAGGGAATTTCAAAGGAATAAGAAGGTATTACACGAATAATAAACATAAAAATGTTAAAAATTACATAAAAATATTAATTTATGTATATTTTAACTAATTTAACATTCAATACAATTTTAAAACATAAAGGAACCATATAAATTCTTTAAATGGAAGGATTTTATTCAATAAATACCACAATATCTCATAGTTAATATTTTGATAAAATGCAAAAAAGTCACCATAATATAAATTTTATACAATGAATTGAAATAGGATGTTTAAATTTTTATATTAATTCTCTAAATCTCTAAACATTATATTTTATTATTTTTTGATAAATAGTAATATTTTTTTATGAAAACAGTATTCCTATAACAAAAAACGTTCTTAATGAAATTATGAATTTTTATAATTTTTTATATTTAAAAATGTTATTAAAAAAAATTAAATCTTATTTGATAAAACCCATTATATAATGTTTTATTGATATGTAATAATACTTTTACTGAGTTAATAATATTAATATTTTCACATGTTACAATAAAATGCGGTGTTGATGTATCGCAATCTAAACTCTTGGTTTCATCTAACATAAACTACAATAGAAATTAACTTTATTCAAGTACATATTTCCTAGAATATATATTTATTAGAATAGAATTCCCAACTAAATTATATGATACACATTATGTGTTCCATGTATCTGTCTTGAGGAAGTATATACTATACCCCTCACCTGTATGGAATCCAGTGGCGGTACCATTGGAGAATGACAATTCATAAGAGGAGAATCCTATAAATATTTTATATCATAGAGGAAAATATATATAAATTAGTAAAACTCACATGTTCAAGGGTTTTTAGTAGAACCAAATGATAGTGGAAGAATCATTGGAACAATAAGAGGCAATGAAATAGAAGCATCACCATATATTTTATTATATCAAATTAAATTTCAATAGTGATATTTAAGAAGGGTTGAAAAGTATATATACCCAATGAATTATGAACTAAGTTACCTATTAAAATGATTGAATTATTTATTATTTAATATGTTTTAGAAAATAGATACAATATTGTTTATTTTCTACCATTATAAATTATATCCAATCTTATTTAAGACACCACTGAGAATCATAACAGCTGATTATATATCCATTTTACCAGGGCTGTTAATACTAGTATATATTATGAGTTATGTTAAAGTCACAATTAAAAATATAGAATAATTGACATCCTTGACCAGTAATATAGTACCTTATAAATTCCCCAAATCAAATCTTCTGAGGGATTTGGAATCACTTGTAATTGTTATTGAACAATCCTAAGGTGATATTCAGTAATGAAAGCTTGAGATAAATAATTTATGGTATATGTTCATGGAAATTGAGATCATGTAAAAAATAATGACAATGAAAATCCCAATAATGTGTCACTATATCACACCTTACCCTTAGGGAATACACAGGTGTAATAAGGGGTTTGGTTTTTTGTACCCAAGCAGTGTGAATTTGTATATTTTTATTTTTAATATTATAATTATTAAATTTATACAATATTTTTTTTAAATGATTAAATAATGAATTTGTTAAAAACTAGATTTTGATAAGATGAATTTATAATTTTAATTTTTGGAAATATAGTGTTTCACTTTTGAACATTTTTGAGGAATTCACGAATTCTTATTGTAAATTTAATTTTGATAATGTTATTATTAAATTATATTCATTTAAATATAAATTATACTATATTTACAGGATGAAAAATGTAATTTTTATATTGGTTGAAAACTATTATCATCATAAAAACCCATATGTTTTATTAAATTAGGATTTTTTTAGTAAATAATGATTAGTCCTGGTAAAATTATTCTTATTGTTTTTGTATGGTCTGTTTTCTTGGTAATGATTATTTACTATATAAATTAAAAGTATTTATTATGATATAATAAAATAATATATGTAAATTAATTAATACTATAAAGTGTATCCAAGATCAAAATTATCATTCCAATTTAAAATAATGTATTTTTAAGTTATTTGATTAATATTATAAATCATTAATGATTCCTCTAAAACATATATTTTATATTGATGTTTTAAATTTAATTATTTATGAGTCTGACTAAATTCCACATTTAAAATGTGTGTTATTTTTATTAAATTAGAAAATATAAATATAAAATATTGAAAAAAACACAAATTTTATAGATACCATTGGAAAATAGGATATGGTCAATGGTTTCGATTATTTTATCATATATAGTCCAAAATCAAGGATTAAAAATTAATATATAATTTCCCTCTATTTTTTGATGAAAATGCACACAAACTCCCATTCCATTTCACTAAATCCATTATAAATATAAATTTTATTAACCCCAATTTCTCTACTACCATCCCAATCTATCTCCAAACACTTAATAAGGTCATATGATGATTTATATAAATCCTCTCAAAGTAATGGGTTCTTTAAATCCTCTCTTTATTCAAGAATATTCTTTATATTATGCCTTTTTTATTTTCAAATTGTTCAATTTTTATTATGTATTTACACAAAAATCATATTATTCCTAAAATTTCTATGTGACTGAAGACCCCTTCCACTCCCATTAATCCCTTCCATTTATCTATATATACCCACATTACTCTTCCAAAATTATACAGTGATATTGCCTGAAAAAAATTTATGGTCAATACCCAACCTCCTTTTTCACTCATGTTTATTCACCGTGGTGACAAAATACGTCATTTATCATAGAATTACATGTATATAACCCACATTCCTTAATATTGTGATTAAAAGTGAAGAAAATGAATCCTTGTATTATATGATATATATAGAATACTTATGCATATACATAATATGAATGTGGTAGGTGTCCCAAAAATTATATAGATCTATAATGTATTGGTTAATGATTTTTTTTTCTCATGATATACCATTAATATTATATGTGATGATATCCTAAAAATTGTATCTTCTGATGTCTTGGTCGATTACCTGGGCTTATTTTTTGATTTCATGTTGTATTTTCTTTCTATATTCTCCTGTCTCCTTTACATTATAATCTTATATCATGTTTCAAAGTAAAAAATTATGATTCCCATACCTATTCTTTTTTTATATGAAACATGACTATTATGTTTTTCTTTCCTCATGTTATTCTTTTAATTTTCCCTTACCATGATTTATACCTCACCCCTTTTTTATGTACATCCCAATGTTATCTCAATAAGTTTTAAAAGACCAATTTAATTTTTAGGGAATTTTTTGGAGTTTTTAAATTAATTTAATATTCCCATGTTTCTTGTTATAATTATATCCACGTAATTGCCCTATGATATTAAGTTATTCAATATTTTGGTAATGTATTATTTGTACCTTTATGTTATAAATGTCTAATTAATGATTATTAATTATATTGGTTTTCATAATTGTCATGAAATAAGTGAGACTAATAAATGATTAATAAATTAATGCCATAAAAAATTAGTGAATAAAATATATTCGATTATACCTCTAATACATTAGTTCATAACATTTCCTATAGTGTAGAAGAAATTAGATGGGAAGCGAGTATCAAGTAAAGAGGTTTTTTATAAATCTACATCTTACTTACACCAATTACCTACAATTTATCTATTTAATATCATTAATTATTATTATCAAACTAAAAATGTTGATAAAGGAGACACCCCTATCATTTTTCCTACTCAATACACAATAATTCTCCTCTTTATCCAACATCATTATTATTTCATTGAATTAAATCCATTAGAGTTTAGCAATTTTTTTAATTAATATATCTATTTTTATATCATACAATTTTGATTATTCTTTTTGTAAGATATGGATTTATTAATTATTATGTTCCTATGATTTCCCAATTTATGTATATTCTATACAATATTAAATTAGCATGCTATTATATGATATATTATTCATGGATTACAACATCATTTCACTCCCATTCTATTTTTTTCCATTATTATTTTGATGATTAATGACTATTCCACAAGATATTGATTTGTAACCCTTTCATTTTTATGGTTTATTATTATTATAGTGTTTTTAAATTGTATTTTCTTATGTATCACACATATACATATAAATGGTATGATGTGATTGGTGGGAATGTAATTATATTATATCTCATATTCATTTCAATGTTCATATATCACATGTGATTATATATAAGTTACATGTGTTGTTAGTATAGATCATTTTTTCTAGCATATTTTGTCTCCTTATTAACTTATATTTATAAATACAGTTTTTATGTTTTTTCAATAATATAATTATTACCGCGCTATTAAGATATATTTACTATTATTCAGTGTTTCTATTTGAATATTTATCCATCTATTATGTTATGATGGAATTTCAAGCTTGATAATTCATATGAAATATCATTGTGAATGTGTTTTTTATACTGTCTCTATTAATTCACTTTAATTTTAGACCACCCATTGTTTTCTTTGTCTAGAGTGACTCATAAAAACTCATATGATAATTATGCAGTTAAGAAGATGATTAGGATGATTGAAATAAATTATTATACCTGTATGTTTTCAAGATATTATATTATGTACCAAATCTCATAAATAAATATTATCACTAAATTTTTAGTGCTTATTATTGTATTGACATGTTGTTATTTGTTTCTGTATTGTATGAGAAAAGGGTAATACAATGGCAATAATAATTGGTGGGTATTGTGGTATAAAAAAACAAACAAAATTCACTGAACAATATACGTAGAATTATTGGATAGAATGTTCCGCCAAACATTGTTGTCTATAATTCAAATAGAGAGTTCATCCAAATACCAGAGTTTGTAAATTTATAGAATAAGTAATTCATTCCTATAAAATTGTAAAAAATAAAATAAAACATGTAAAAATATTAGAAGTTACACTTCGTAATTTTTTAATGAAAAAATTATATATCTTTATGAAATAATGATATATTATAAAAAATTTAATTTTATGGAAATGTATAACTCAGGCTTTAAGAATCGTCAATTTTAACCAAAGTATAAATGTGTGTTTTCCATATACAAGGAAATCATAGATTATAATATTTAATTAACTCCATTTCCCAATCAATAGGAACCCTCAATCAGCATGATAAGAAAATCATCTATATTTCTATCCCTATACGACCTTCATCAAGCACTATTGCAAAGAAAATTAAAAAAAGAAATGATTTAATTTCATTTAGAAAACCCACTCACAAATGTTTTAATAAGAGTGATATCAAAAGGATACATAAATATCCTCTTAATGTATGAATATGTTTTTAAATCTATTAATAAAATATGATTGTCAGTCATGAAAATGATTATCCATCCTTGAACTGTGGTCCTATTTGTAAAAAAATTCTAATGGACAAGTTTTTTGAATCTCGAAGGTGGATGCAATGGCCACAAAAAAGACTCCCCCCTCATAGCACATTATATTCATTTGATTATTATAAGACCATAAAACATCATAGCATAGCAAAGATTCATATAGTAGAACGAATACATGTTTTTCAAAAAATTGAATATATCCATATTGAATATTTAATAAAAATTAAATATATAAAAAATTTATTATACCATATTGAAAAGTTTTGGGCAAAATTCATAACATAAAAAAATTATATTTCACTTTTTTATATTCCAAATTATGAATTTTAAAAAGTATTCATTCAAAATTTTATGTGATAGTGTTTCTGAACATCAAAAGATGATCATAAAAATATAGTAATTTATTCTATCTAGAAAATATATATTTTTCTATCCATAAAAAATATTTCCTGTATAAAGATTAATAAAATAAAGGAGTACAAAATTTAGTAATACATATACTTTATCGAAATTTATTATTATTTTTGAAATCATGTCTAATTGTGTTGAATTTTTTTTACTCGACACTATCCCCATTTATGAGAAGAAAAAAATCATAACTTTTAATAGGTAAATGGTATTAAATAGAAACCTTACTCTGATTATGTTATAAAACATCCCTTTTACCACTATATATTATGTTACTTTTATACCTTCTTTATTTTCATCATTATTATTTCTCCTCTATTATTATAGATTTTAATTATTGCCTTAAAAAAGATCTATAGATGTATCTTCAAAAAAATATTACTTATTTATCATTCATTGTGATTTTTAATAATAATAGTTTTATAGAATATATAAATTTTAACTAAAATGTTTGGGAAAGAAAAATATAGACAAGGAATAAATATATAAATAAAAAATTATTATTTCAAATTACTGAAAGGATATAAACATTAAAAATGGAATGATCCATCAAAAGTAATTGAATGTAATATCCATTCATCAATACATATACATCCATTTAAAAAATTAGTTTGATTTTTCATAAAAATAAATTCCCAAGACCTTATCAAAAATATATCATCATTTATTGATGAGGCCTTAGATGACAATCCTCATCTTCTTTTCATCCTTCTGGTATTTCTTTTACTTGGATAAAGATTATTTCATGCTAGATAATTTATCATCATGAACATTTATAATCAAATTTAAATTCTTAAAAACCATGATCTCCTTTTCTATTTCCTGATGTAAAGATCACATGGAAAGATACTCTTAATGGATTCTAGAAAATTTATTAATTGTTTCAGAATATTCTTCTAATAATAATATTTTAGAAAATTCATCTTAATTAATACATAGAAAATTAGTTACATTAAATAATAGTACAAATTATTTTTCAAATAATAGAAATTTTACTACATTTTCATTAACTCATCATCTTAATTCATATCCAAAAACATCAAACTGTCAAAAAAAATTATTCAATTTGAAGAATCTCAATAGATACTTGTAACTCATTTAGAAGTTGTTTTTTTAATGTCAAACATTTACAATTATATCTACAAAAACATTCATATAATTTTCACATACAAAAAAAATATCAAATGATTTCATTAATATTCATTCTATCAACATGAAGTATTCCATTAAAATTATTAAAGTCAAATTCATTATGCATTATCAAATTAGTATTATTTTCCATTAAATTTGAATTCTCAAAAATATCAAATTTACTTCTCGTATATATGAATCTTTCCTGTATTTACCGAAAAACATGAGTAATATTATCCAGACAATGAATATCCACATTGAAATAGTTGATTTAAAAATATATTATATTAAAGGTATAGGTAGGAGGAGAATCTAGGTAGTCAAATGATGCAATTGGAAGAAGATATCTGTATGGAATATTATCTTCATCTATCATAGAAAATTATTGATTACTAATCTCATCAAAAAGATACATTACATCCATTACCCATTCCTAACAATAATTATCACCATTACTATGGTCTTCATCATCATAACCATCCATTATAATATTATCATAATTATAATCATTATCTTCTATATCTAGATGTTTTACTCTAGATTAATGCTCAATTTCTACAAATCCTATTCCATCATAAATATTTAAGGAAAATTTCTTCATTAAAATTTCTAATAATTAGAATGATTGTAAAAATATAAATTTATTACGGTTGAAATATTATTTCAATTATTTATTATATTTTGTTTTCATATTTAACCTCTTCTTACATGAAAATATTTTTGTGAAATATTCCTAGAACATTCTATGACCTTCATATCTTATTATTGAGCATCCACCACATCAGAATCATTTTATTTTTCCACATCTAATAAAAGAAATAATAAATTTTTTATTGAACTACTATAATTGTTGATGTAATTCCTTCCATGAAATCATAAATATGATCATTTCCTTTCATAACATACTACACCCATTCTTGAATATAATATATGTCCTTAAATAAATCACAAGATATATTTTATTTCATTTTTTTTGTTTACCACTATAATTTTTCTCTTTCCCATATATTTTGAGAGTTCATTTCCAATAATGCTTAATCCTCTTCTTTATAAATCCCATTATTTGGATCATCTTGATTGTTATCCAATTTAATCCTAATAAAATTGAAAAAACTTTTCATATGACTTTTTAAGAGGCATATTTCTCAAAAAAAGGTCAGACATCTCCACCCACTTCATCTATCAAAAAATAGCTTTAATTTTCTATAAACATTATTCTGAAGAATATTTTCTGAAATTTTAACAAAAAATATTTTGTGCATAGTCATATATTATCTTGATCTGAAAAACAGTATTTTCATTAACCAAACATATATTATATCTTCCTACATTTTTAAAATTTTTATTTTCATAATGATCCTAAATTTTATCACCAACTAGTTTTAAAAAATGGGATAAAAAAATTTTATTTTCAATGACCCTTCCTTCAATTCATAAATCATGGTTAAAAAATAAATCACCAAATTAAATTTCTGTATATGTAACACTATAACCATGGTTTTATGATTTGGATATATCCTACACCATAGATTTTTAACTATGGGTATAACCTATGCCAATGGTTTTTCGATCCATGGTTGATGTAGGTGTCGATATCACCCTATAACCATGGATTCCAGACAAACTGTTTGTATAGGTCCTGGAGATGAAATAATATAAAATGTTTAATTAAAACCATTGGTCTAGGTCAACCCATTAGAGAAATGATACACTTTGTTCTGATAACTATGGGTATATGTACATACATCAAGAAACAGTAGTATATATACCACTTCCATCACCACCTAAAGCTATAAATAAAATAAAACACATAGTAAAAATTCAAATCTATAAAAATAATTTATATTTATCATTCAACCAAATTCATGTAACAATTTTTTACCCATATATAAAAAATACATACATATAAATCTATACAATCACTCAATTCAAATAATGAAAAACAACCACAAGTCTCCATCCTCCTAAGCCAAAAATGGAGGCGATCAATTTCTCCCCCATAATCAACACCGGCATCTGAATCACCACCAGAAACATTATCATCACCATTAGTAACATCCACATCACCAACAACATCATCTGGAGTTGGAACATCATAAAAAATATTATCCAGATCATCATCACCACCACCATCAACTCCTCTAACATTTGTAATCTCATTGGCATCACTCATGTAATCATTTAAAGAGAACATTGATACCATATATGAATCAATACTATTATCATCCTCTGATGGAAGTGATTGACTTATTATTGATAAAGAATTCTAGAAGTGTTCGGTGATCATATTACGTTTTTCAGTCTCCTGTTTACCTCATTCATGCTCATGTGAAGTTATTTTTTTCCCTAGCTTCTCCAGTATGAGTTCATTGTAGGGAGAGGGTCTAAGAAGTTTTAGAGGTTCTTCATGAATTCCAATATCGAGATGGGTAAATGTTTTTTCCAGGTCGACATCATTCTCTCTCTAGATTCTCCTCACCTAATACTTGACTCAAGTGATATTTTTTCTTGAAGTTGTCATCTTCATTAGCATCGATGTACTCCATAGAGGAGTTTTGAAAATATAAATAATATATATATTTACTAATATGATTCAAATATTTTAGATAGAATTTTAAATTCATACAATATATGGTTGTTTTAGTGGATTTACTGCACATCCAACCACTTTCTTCCTACTCTAGGAAAATAATTTTTCTCCAGGTGCATGACCATCAATGCAAAATACAGCATACTTAAAATGACCTTGACTATTATACAAGTATTTAAAATATAAAATTTTTCTAATATTGAATAACAACAAATAGGTATAAATTTTAAATGAATGAAAAAATAATGAATTTAAATATGTGAAAAATTGGTCAAAACTTAATAAATAAAATCTAATGATACAAAATATATAATTTTAGAAACCCTTTATAACCTTTTTGTAAATATCATCTATTATTTAGTGGTGAAAATGGAAATAAAATCCATGTGAATTCCAAAATTCATGGTAAATTAATATTCACATAATATAAAAAAATGAAGAGGACTTCCAAATAACAGGAGGTATGAAAGGATCCTAGAAGAGGAATTACATATATTTGTAGAAGCTGAAATAAAAATTCAATACATATAAGAAGTTATTAACTCCATGTAATTATTAAAATTATCATATTTAATATTAAAGACAATATGTAACTCATAGATTTGACTACAGATATAGGAACCAATGGTGTTTATAAAGGATCTAATAATTAATGTTGACATTTTAGTTAGATAATTTATGGTTTCCCTTAAGTCATATATGATATGGAAACTATATCACATTTCCAAGGGGATTGTTTCATGTTAAAAATATAATTATATATCATGTTCTAATTTTTTTATCATATTGCATTGTTCTTGATGAGAAGATACATTGAATCAGGTTTTAATGTTAACATTTCAATATTATATCATAATTTTTTAACATTATAATATGACATAAGTCATAGATTTACAATATAAAAAATTAATAATGACTAACAATGTAAAAAATTAAAATATACTTTGATAACAAAATAGGAATATAAATTTAGATATTTCTTTCATATTAATGTACTTTGAAAATCTCATGGGTGGGCATTTTAGTGTCCCCAGAATTGTGCCAATATGTCATTGCCCATTTTTTTGCTTTTCCCTAACACTTACTACAAAAATTCAATACATGTAATAGGAATTATATTCTCTATAAAAACTATCAATGATTGAAAATGGCTTAAAATTAACAGTCTTTTAATATGTGATTGATTTTTTAAATTGTGTTTTTGGAATGTTGAGGAATATAGATACATCCAATAAATCAAAAATGAATATACCACCATCCAATGTATAACTCGTGATTGCATGATCACCATATTTTTACAAGTTCCATCATCCTTGAATCCGTATCACCTTCACCATCACGAAAGTTAAATCAAATCTATAGGAAACATGTCAATTTATATAAATAAAACTATAAAATAAAAATAAATTTATACAGTTTCCCCACCATATTTCCACCATAAATTTCTCCTTGATACATTAATGAGATGTATCGATGAGATCAGTTCGATCAGAATGATATTATGGTACTTGGATGAAGTGTCCATGAAACTTATACATTGTCTGTAATTTTTCATTCCATTTGATATTATTGATTTTAATTCACCATTATTTTTGTTTTATGATTATAGGATTCCCAGATATGGGTGTACCCACATCACCTATCAGAAGATACCAATGAATAATATAAATGGAGAAAATAATAATATATTCATATTAGAAAAGGACATTAATGAAGTGATATAATTTCACAATTTCATGATAAAACACCTAATTTAGGTTTCTCAATATGTTCTGATGGATCCACGGGTTGTCTAGGATTAGTAGCATTTTAATAATGGGTCTGTTCCAATTAATGCTCTGTGTGATATTCATGGACTTTAGAATAAGATAAAGGAAACAAATCATGATATCCTGTATGGATATAATTTTATATATTTGTTGTATACATGATAGGAAATGGGTAAGAGGGTTGAGAAAACATCCATGGATATGGAAATGGAATAGGTGGAACAATCTCTACAAGCGGTGTAGAAATGGTATGAGATGAAAAAATAAATTATATAATGATAGAGTATGTTTAGGAAAATCCCTTCAGGATGTGTAGAAATGGTATGGGAAGAATATGAAATGTGAGATGATGATGGATGCCTCAGTAGAGACATAACTACCATCAATGTAGATATGAAATGGGAAAAAGATGATAATAGAGATGATGTTGGATCCATGCATAGGAACATCCCCAGAGGCTCAGTCAGAGGATGGAATGGTATGATAAATGAGTTTTTCACAAGTTGGTTAGGGTGGTAATGTTTAAGAAATGTTCCTTGTATATTTCTACTATCATGTTCTCTAGAATAGATTCTGGTATGATAAAGATGAGTCAAAACTATTGCAACTAAATTTCCCTAAAAGAATTAATAAATAATATGAACATGTAATTATATATAATTCATAAAAATATTAAATTTATCATACTCACTAAGGTATCCATATGAACCCACCTAAGACTACTCCTATATTGATCAACAAAAATTAATTTGTCCTCTGATCTTCTTTTATAATCTACATAAGGATGTGTATAATTTTTTGAAACAATTTTTAAAAATCACTAGTACAACATTGAAGATTTAGATGTGAAAAACAATGTGATACCATAGTTTAGTAAATATAATTTAAAACCAAGTTATACAATTTTTATTACCCAATTTTAAACCTAATTTTATGAATTGAAATAAATCTAGTTATAGGTATCAAAACAAAACTATAATGAAATATACATATAATTCCATACTAGATCTAAATTAATGTAATTACAAAATTTCCAACCTAATAAACTCATGTCAAGGTAACATAATTGAACTATGATACTAAATGTATTCTTCAATATATATTACCCACCACTACATTAGGGTCATCATTAAATCACCCAAATGGAAAATTAGATTCATGAAAAGAAATATTTTGGTCAACACAAATTGGAGTTTCAATAGTGTCAAGTATTTCTACATCATCTTGAAAAATATGTATTGGGAATACTTCGATAGTGACACCATAATCTGGTCTGAAATCATCATTCACATAAATTGATTATTTTTTCATTGATTCAAAAATTTATTGTTCATTAGTAGCCTGTAATCTACTCATGTAAATAACCATGAAACCACAATCATCAATAAATTTACAATGTCACATCATTGACTCAAACCATTTTTATATCATCATAGTTTCTCTACCTCGATAGTAGTAATCCAAAAACAATACATTCTCTATAATTCCATAATAATACACAAAGTTATATTAGGGAAGACTATATAATGAACTAGAATAATAGTCTGTTGAAGCACCTAACATAACACCATCTGGTTGTGTCCTCATTTTTACAACATGATCAATTGTATCAAATTTATACCTATTAATTATTAAATATTTTCATTCATATTCAAAACAATTTGGACAAAACACCGATACTCTTTATTATTCAAAAATAGAGTCAATATATAAACCAAATACCCAAAATATATATGAATGTTACAATTAAATAGATATCTATATATTATGTTAATTAATATAGTGGTCATATCATTGATTTTAACCAAAACAGGAAGCTCTTGATTATGAAAATCCACTTTCCTTATCAAAGGTAAAGAGAAATGAACACTACATATAATTTGTTATGATCCTTATATAAAATGATTATTAAATTATAAGGGACATTTGAAATTTCAATTTACGAGGTAGTATATAGATAACCAATTCACATACATGATATAGTCAATGAACAACCCACTATTAAACAAGACTGTGTGATGTTCCATATCATACTCTTCAAGGTTCTATGTAGGAGATGTATATAACCTCTGAATTCCTTCTATTTGGGGAAGATATAGAAAAAAGGGATCAACATCCCTACACTTGTCAACATTATTTATCATCTGTCTCTTATGTCTCGTTCCCTCATCATAGAAATACATTGAACAAAAATCTATATATTATTGAGCAAGATAACCTGTCACAATTGAAACATAAGGATAATTATTGTTTCAGACATAATATTTCATTGTCCACATATTTGTTTCAGTATGATATATTCCTTAAAGAAAAATTGGTTACCCAGAAGTGTTTTAGTTGGAAGATGATCAGTTAAATGAAACATGCAGGGGAAAAACAACGGAGGAATGATTTTTCTAGACTAACATAAAATTAATTGCGCCTCTTGCTTCATTTTTTCAATAATTACCTAGATAACATTTTAGCACATCAAAATCTAAAAAATGGAACAATCGAATCATTTCCACCCATGAGTTATTGGATAGAATTTGCTTAACTTCTATTAGAATCAATTCAGAGTGAAGGATATGATAATAATAATTTTTAGGGATTTCGTTTGAAATACCTTCTACGAGAAACATTCCGAAATATTGTTGGAAAATCCATCATGTACCTTGATATTCCCAAATAATTCTAATAACTGGTTTTTCTCTAATGGTGTCTTTACATAAGATGAACAAGGAAAATTCAATTTTTTTTCACTGATATACAGAGGATGAAGTTCTAGTCGAATACCAAAACCCATAAATTCCTAAAAAGATCATAAGATATCTATGGTATGCAGAATAAAATTTGGATATTTAGAAAGGAATATTTCACACATATTTTGTTCAAAGTGCTTTATGTCTGAAAAATTACGTAATAATTTGGTAGATCAATATGGAAACTAAAAAAAGATACATATTTTTTTATAATTGTAAGCTTTTTAATTTTAACTATATTCTTAATTTTTGATTTCATGCATCCTTTCCATAATAGAAAGCTAAAATCATTAAATTAATTAAGTACATCAGTTCCTAACATACATTAAAGTGGTTGTTCAGTGTGAACAGTATTATCAACTATCATGTGACTTTTTCTGTATTGATGATCCATTCAAATGAATATTTGATTTCGCATGAAACTGAAACTATGAAAACATTGAAGCCTTACCGATCAAGTATTCTTCATAAAAATAGGAAATGATTGTTTTCCAGTCATGCTCCAACCATACGTCATTTCATAAATATGGAAATCATTTATAGTCCATATAAGGGAAGGAAGCATTTGAAATATATATTTTCAAGAGGCGTCAAATGTTTGTGCACCTATATCCAAAACATGGTTCAACTATCTAATTAAAGGACACAAGTAGACATCTATGTCATTAACATGATCTGAAGGATCAAATAATATATAGTCATAGCCATTAAGGTATTTTAATACAAATCCATAGAGTATGAATGAAAGTGTGGATGAAAATACCCCATGTGCTGTGAGTAATAAATATCTTATGAAATAGATTAAAACCACAATAGGATAGAGAAAACTAGAAATTATACACCACATTTCCAAAAATAGGATGTTCTTCCTGAAATGTACACCATGCTAATCCATCTATAGGATGGAGCAACTCATCACTACCCTTAATTATATCTGTATCATTTAATTTCATATTGCCTATGATTTCTATAGACATGAAGAGATTCTGACGCCTATGAATAATTGGAAAGCACCACATGATACTATGTAGAACACGAGATTGTTTTCCATCAGTATGTTCCTTCCATCAAGATGTATCACATTTTTTATAGTCATTATGGTTAGATGATTCCTTGTAAAATAAATAGCATGCTTTTAGAAAATGATTAAATTTCTTTGTAGAAAATCCAAACTGGTTAATTAACATCAATTAATTATATTTACATGAAATAGTATCTATACCATAAGGAAGAATGTCCTTAAAAAATTAATAATATTAACAGTGGAATAGTTAAAAGTATCATACACTGTCTATAAATTATATAACAATATTAAAAATTCACACGTGGTCAATTTAGTACATAGATAATATACTAAAATTATTAAATCTTCCATTTAATTATTCACTCTATCATCATCATCATCATTATTATATTCCTTATCTTTATTGATATCATTTTTTTCATGCACTGGAATACAATATCTATCATGATGATACACAAATGGAAACTGATCAAATATTAAATTACCCATACCAATTATTTCTTTTCATTCATGAATAGTACAATATTTTCCCATATCTCCATGGTGATACTAAAAATTATAGTTTGTTTAAATTTCATGTTTCATTCTATTTTTTATAACTTATTATAGAGTTAATGATTGTATTACAACACAATTATATCATGAACATTTTATACAACCTCCATACGAAGCATTTTTAAATTTATAATCTCAAAAAAACCAAAATTCATTTTAAACTCATTGATATTCGATCAATATGATACATCCAGCATCTATACATTATATTACATGGGAAAAGTTATATTCAAATTAAAAATACAACCCATAATAAAAAAAACATTACAACAAATTTTAATATTATTTTTATAAAATCATACTAATATCTATCAAAAAAAATAATAAGAGAAATAACATATGAAACAAGAAATGACTACAAATGATGTAGAAAAATGGGTATCCCAAACATTTAATAATTCACTATCATGGTTGATAAATTTATTTACATTGACACTAAAATACATATTTTTAACTTATAATCAATTATGTGTTAATAAATAAACCCTATCTATATATACTTATACTCAGTCATGTCTACCACATGGGATAAATTTCATTCTTGATCAACATGAGCTATAAAATTGTTCTACGGACAACAACTTAAACAATGGAAATGATTTCACCTAAATAAAAGTAAAACTAAAAAATTTATTCCATAATGGAACCTAGCTTTGATGAAAACATCATATATTTTTCATTAATACATATAAAATAAATATTCTTAAAATAAATAACATTCAAACATTTAATTATAAAATAATTAAATATTACATGTATTATAACACATAAAGACATAAAATATAAATATATTAAATATCTTTTAAATATATCCAAATTTCATATAAAACATCCAAAATGACCATTAAGAAAAAATATGACATTCTATTTTGAAATTAATATAAGAAAATAAAACATTAAATTATTTTAAATACATGTAATAAAATAAAATAATATAAAAATAATGCTTACCCAAAATTAACACTCACATAAATACATTTATAAATAAAATAACGTATTACAATTGTATTCCAAGATAACATCAGAGATTGATGATAGGATGACTAAAAATATTTCCATGATCCATTATCTCAATAAATAAACTAAATAAAGTTCTTTAGTGAAGGAAATTCACTGATACAACACATTGGAGAAAGTCATATTCAAAGTTGAAACCATTATTAATGAACAAATAAAGGTAGATAATGAAACAAATAACATAGATGGAATGAAATAGAGGGATAGAACAAGATATTTATTTATAGATATTCTATATTCAATCCATAAATAAATAATTTCCATTTGATCTCATAAGTTAAAAATCTCTATTATCAGGTACATTCACAATCTAAAATGGTCTGGAATGTAATAAATGTGTATATAGATAAATGTCATGTGGCTTAAACTAGGTTCTCATGTACGCTAAGGAAGACCAGCCAAATCACTAGTTGTTGAGAAATAGGGTTGAGTGATCCAATAAAATACTTTTAATCTTTTATCCCAAAAAACACAGAAACCAAAATTTGAAATCCAGCCTCTAAAATGTAAAAAACATCAATAAAATATTAAAACACAATATAATAAACAAATTTAATTTTATATTGTCTAAAAATAAGTATAAATACACAGGTTTAATCAATGTAGATTTATGTTTTGACTCATGACCATGAAACGCACACCTATCATGGGGCATGGAAAAATAATATTTTAATTACCTAAGAAGTGTATAGAAGTTGATCATCGGTAGTCTCTTGAAGAAAAGTGCACTCAAAACAAGGTTGTAACATTTTATAGGTATTCTAAAAAGGTTAGGTTTTAATTAATTTTAATGAATTTGAGAGAAAAAAACATCGTTAATAGATTGGTGTTAAAAAAATATAAATATGATGATCAGATTAGGTTTAGGTAGACCTAGTGTTGTTCCATCATGGTTTCCAAATATTATCTCATAAATTTTTCGATAACTAATAAGAGAGATATTCATATACTAAGTCCACTCTCTCCCTTGGTCAGATAGATGTGATGAAAATTTTCCTATCTAAAACCTAAGATTGGTCTATCCTCCTTCTAATGTGTTTTTGTTTGCAAAAGTTTTCATGATTGAATATAGCAATCCCATACCCGGAATTGTTATTCCATAATAAAATAGTATTCCAACATACAATCCTATAAATGTACATGACTACCATAGAAAACTCACCACCCAATAATAATCATGTTCCACCATATAGAAATTAGAATTGGGTGGATGGAGATGTGATCATCGACCAAATAAATTTATAATATCAAAATCAAGACCAAACACAACCACTTTCTAAATTTAATATGGAATTATAAGTTGAAACCAGAATAAGAAAGATGAAGGAATTTTAATCATTTAAAGAATATAAAATAAATCACACTCCACTCATTATGATAACTCAAATGAAACTACCCTGCCATGGATGGGGAAAGCGAGATGATACAAGAGAGGAGAGACATTTTTAAATTAAAGAAAATAAAAGAAAAAAACAGAATGATTCTGAAGAAGATAGTCCCTAAGTGTCCCTTGTAATCCTCCCATATTCGAGGGTACTGATCAAATTTTAATTCTTAATAATGGTTCAACTCCTCTTTATATAGGACACAAGGGTTCCATCCTTCTGTCTTCAAATTTATGATCTTTAAAACCTCATTTGATGATTTCTTACAAATTATTTCCATCGAATGCTTGACCATGGTAGGACAATTAAATGGCCTAATTTTGTAATAGTTTATTATTGAGATATTATCCAAAATATCATTTACATTTTATCCGAAAAGTTTATATTCAAACTCCCTATGTATATTAAGATATAGTCAATTAAATATGAGAATTTATTCTGGATGAATGTTTAATTTTTTCCCATATTTTGAGCATCAATGGGACACCATAATTAAGGTGAATCTTAATAATATTATACAGAAAAATCCCCCATTTAATTATCCTTCCATTAAAATAGTAATCTCCCCATGTGGATGTTTTTTGACCTATTTATGACCAATTAATTGAGGTGTGGTCGATGCGGTTGTCCAGAATAAGTTTAGAACTTGATTGAATTTTTCAGACCCTTGGATGGCTGAATTAAATCCTGGTCCAGAAAATGATGATAAATATAATAAATATATGAATCCAATAAAAAAGGAACAAAATTAATTAGATATATATTTTAATTGATATGTGTTAATTTCCCTAGTGATTAAAATCTGTCAATATTTCTACATTAAACAGTTTTCATATTTAAGCTCAAAACACCCCATATATCTAATATTGAGGTAAATAACTCAACTTTTTTAGTTTTTATTGATTAAATCACTGAATAACATTTAAAAAATGACGAAAATATTATATCTATTAATTAACCCATAATTAAAGTATATTTTTTCTTCAAGCATAAAATATCAAAATTGAATTTAAAGGGAAATAATGTAACCAATATTTAAAATTCAATGCAATAAAATCAAAAAATTATCAATTCCCAGACAAAATTTCATGTTCCACACAAGATATCAATTTAATTTCCCATTTTAAAATAATCAATAAATTCATGAATTTTACATTTGCACTTTGAAAAATGATGGAGCCAATCCTTTCATTCATTCATCCTTCTCAATTTATTATTATTAAACATTCCAAATCATGATATACCTCTATTTGGAATATTTTATCTCATCACTCATGATACTATTAAAGTGGATTTATGAACATATCATTAGAACATGCTTCTTATACATATTCTTGTAAATGAACTAATTTCTCAACTTTGTATAGACAAAACACACACAAAATCATGAGGACTTGCAATAAAAGTTTAAATGACTTTGTGGATTAGGGTTGGTGGGTAAATGATTGAAATAATTTAATACAATAAGTATGAGGTTTGACTCTTAAGTTCAATGCATGATTAATCAAGTGAAAATATAGGATGAACCTCACATAAATCCCCATGATAATGTGAAACACAACACCGCCCCCTTTTTATAACATGGGACATGAGTCAATAAATAATTACAAAGAATGATATCTTCCAAGTTCTCCCACCATTAAAATAGTCTTTTATAAGGCACATCTCAATTTATATATATATATTTTTTTTTAATTTTGTTTGTAAAGCTCCAGAAAGGAACAACTTTATTTTCAAATTTTCCCCCATTTTTGGAGAACTAGATGAAGTTAAAGAAGAGTAGTGAAATGAGAAATCAAGCCCTATTTTCTAATACTACATTGCCCAAAATGATTACGCACACCTCAAACTACCAAAAAATGATACATATCCTAATGAACACACAAGAAAAGACCTTCCCCCATACTTAATCTGAAATTATCTAGGAAATAATACTAAAAGTTCAGGTATATATTGAAATAATATCTTGTAATGTGGCATAAACCTATAAATAAATTCATGGATTCTACGGGCTAATGAAGAATAAATGTAAGGGTGGGTCTCTGATAAATATGTGTCTATCAAAAGATGTTCATCAATCATTTTAAATGTGTTTTTCACAATCATATATTTGTTAAGTTTTAATACATGTTCTGGAAGGTGGCATGTCCCAAGATCACTCAAGAAATATGATCAAGACAAAATAGAAAATATTTGGTCTAGAAATAATCTTGGGAATGGGAATATGATATTTTACAATCACTCATGGTATGATTAATAATAACAAATTAATTCACATGAATTTTAGAAATTCAAATAATGAATGTTTGTAGGGAAATTTCATTGACTTGAATTAACTAATTCAATTAAATCATGAGTCATTATTTCAAAATCCATGATTCATTTTAAAAATTTAGTTCCTTATTTTACTCATTCAATCTTACTAACATTGAAATCTAAAACATGGCATCTCTGGATTCCTATGAAACTCGTGTCTCCTAGAAAATTCAAGTAAAACATGAATTCAATCTTGGGAATGAATTTTCTAATTTACACTTTAAAAGACTAAAATATTATGGAATATAGTTGGATAATATAGAATTTATAAACTTGCTCCCCATTCAATGGATTCTTATCTTCATGATGTGTAATCCGTCTGAAGCTTTTTTTCCTACTTCGTGCCTTTATTTAAGGTTCTTCTTTGGCCTGAAATTTTTCTTCCTTTCAAAATATTCATTAATGGACTTTAAATATAAGACTAAAAAAATTATTGTGTAGGATTGCTCAATCGTGCTGGTATTTGACCAAGAGGACATGTGGAAAATGGGGATAAATGTGGGTTTCCTCCTAGAAACGCTTTTGTTTAATGTCATTAGCTTGACTAAAATTTTAATTATTTTATAAAAACCCATGACTACCAGATTCCCTCACACAAAATTAATTTATATAGTGTCTTAAATGAATTAAAATGTATTTAACATGTAT
Organism: Viscum album; assembly: GCA_963277665.1. NCBI lineage: Eukaryota > Viridiplantae > Streptophyta > Magnoliopsida > Santalales > Viscaceae > Viscum > Viscum album. The sequence continues at coordinate 67,775,179 of OY728156.1, read as the reverse complement.
GCATATTTTTGATTGATTCGCAACAAACATGTATGTATAAAGGAGAGATACAACCAGATTTAATCCCAGTGAAACATTGAGTTATTCTCTTATGTATTGCACTTTGAAAATCTACAATCAAAATAACAAATAAAAACACAAGATATTTATTGAAAGAAAAAAATTTATAAAACATATGAGAATAGAAGGAAAAATATTGGTTTAATCCCCCAATGGGGCCCTAGGTTTTGACTTCCTCTAGACTGGAGGTTCTAATTGTTTATCCCCAATTTAATGGTGGGTGAAGGTTCTTTCACATGAACCAATAAGAATTATTCATTCCAGCATGAACTTGATACATTTTTTCAAGAAATCCATGGCTATATTATTCCAAGTACACCCCCATTGTAATGAGATACAACATACATTGTGGGGTTAATAATATGAATTATTCCTCCTCTTCCATAGTTTCCACTTTCATAATTTCTTCTTCGTTCACCAGTGCTTTATTAAGATATGAAGCATAAATGGAATACTTATTATCAATTTTAGATCATACATTTATTTGAAAAAAATTAAATCATTAAAAATAAATATCAAATGCATCCCTTTAATGTGGATTTATTGTGTCTCTATTTCCTCAGGAAAAGACACTTATATCTCTTATTGAACACACACTAATAAATGTTCAACAAGTTTAGGGATCTCTATATGTTCTTCTTGAGATGAATCTCTTATTTCAACTTTTTCATCCATGGAAATAAATTTATTGGATGAATATGAAATAATAAAACCAAGGGATGTAATAATCAGTTGAGTATTAATAAAATAAAAAGATAATGAGTTCATGAACAGATATTCTCTCTATGTTTTCATCATCAATCTTTTATTTAGTTGAAATCGCCTCTTTGAGATGAGTAGTAGCAGATAGAGGCAGGTAGTCGGTCTACTCCATTTTTGGGATACCCTTATAAAAATTATGGAAGTACAAGGTTTGATATTCCTAGATGTTGGAATCTTCATAAAAATATGGAATTGTAATGGGGGAACTCAGTTAGCTCTTGAGCCATTGCTTCAAAAATTTCTTTGATCATTTCCTCCAGTAGGCCAACTATAAATTCATTGGGTGTCTGTTCCCCAATATTTGACTTCCAAAATAACCCCTCCTTTTAAAAAATAAAATAAACACAATCATCCATGGACACAGGTGAGTCAATAATTTTTTATTTCACTGGTGGGTAATAGTTCCATGAATTAATGAAATAATCATTTGAAAAAATCATAGAAATGTTATTTTTTTAATTTTTATTAATTTTAAAAAGTTATAATATTTAAAATTAGATTGTGTCACTACCTTTCTGAAAGAGGTACTATGATTGACACACACCTGTCATGGTGAATGGAAAAGAAATATTTTAATTACCTAAGTATAGTAATATAGTTAATCCTATGTAGTCTCCTAAAGGGGGGTTCACACAAAACAAGGTTGTCAATTTTGGTATGTATTCTAAAAAGTTTTGGTAATAATTAATTTGAATCACTATGAGAGAAAAAAAATCTTGAAATTATTGGTGTAAACAAATTATAAAGATGATGATTGGATTGTGTTTGATTAGTCCAAGTGTTGTGCCATCATGGTTTTCAAGTTTTGTCTCATTTTTCTTCCTTTAATTGGTATTGAAGAGATTCATCTACCTGTTCCTCTATCCCCATTGGTCTGATAGATGTGATGAGAATTTTACAATATAAATCCTCATATTGGTCTATCCTTCTTCTAGTGTGAATAGGTTTGCAGAAGGCTTCTTGATTAATTAGAGCATTCCATGAATCAGAAATGTTGTTCCCTAATAAACCAATATTCAGACATACAATCCTACACACGTACATGAATACCATTGAGAACTCACCACATAACCCTAATCATGTTCCACCGCACACAGATTAGAATTTGGTGGAGGTAGATGTGATCATCGACCAACAATATTTATAATAACAGAATAAAAACCTAACACACCTGCATTAAGAATTTAAAACTGAATTAATAATTGAAACCAGAATAAGAAAGAAAAATAAATTTTATTCATTTAAAGCACAAGAACTCAAGCACACACATTGTTCCAATCTCCCCTCTTCCGGATAACTCAAATAAAAATAACCCTCTATAGATGGGGGCATGTGAGATGATTCAAGAGAGGAGATACATTATTAATGTAAAGAAAATAAATGAAAGAAACAAAATGATGCTGAAGAAGATGGTCCCCAAGTGTCCCTTGGCTTCCTCTCGTCTCCACATGTGGTGTTCAAATACTCCTTCTTCAGAATGGGTAAAATCCTCATTATATAGGCCATGGGGGTTTCATCCTTTAGTCTTCAAATTTAAGCTCTTCAAAATCTCTATTTATGATTGTCTGCAGATTATTTCCACTGAATTCATGGCCATGGTAGGACAATTAGATGGTCAAATATTGGAATAATTTCTTCTTGAATGATCTTACACAATATTATTTACGAATAATCCCAAAATTTTTTATTCATATTCCATGTCTAGCATTATATATAGTAAATTAACAATGAGCATTTATTCTGGATCAACATTTCCTTTTTCTTTCCCAAAGAATTGAGAATCCATGGACCTCCATAATAATTGTAAATCATGATAATAATAAACATAAGAACTCCCATTTTGATTCTATTTCCATTATAATTAGAATCACCCAAATTGGATTATTTTTGATAGATTAATGAATAATTCATTGTGTTGGGGGCCATGAGGTTGTCTAGAATAATTTTCCAAACTGATTGAATTTTTTGGTCCCTTGGATGGACGAATTAAATTATGGTTCAGAAACCAAATATGAGTACAATAAATATATGAATCCAATAAAAATTAATAACATTAATTGTATTTATATTTTAAATTATATGCATGAATTATCAAAGTTATTAAAATATGTCAATATTTCCAAATTAAAAAGTTTTCATATTTGTGATCAAAACACCCTATAAATCCAAAATTGATGTAAATAACTCAACATGTTCAATTTCTATGGATTAAATCATTTAACTACATAATAAAAATTATAAAAATATTATCTATATCGTGTATTATGATAAGAGAATAAATAAGATTAGGGAAAGAAATATTACCTTTCAAAGATCAAAATAAATAAACACCATAAATAAAGGAAGAACACCATATAAAGGGTTCAATATCAACTGGGGAAGTCAAAATTCATTTGTGGAGGGTAGAGGTATGCTTAAATCTCATGGGGAGGAGAATGGGGATGAAAAATCTTCTTGAGGATGGGAGGGGGGATACCAAAATCTCCTGAGGGGAGGAGGATGTATGGACACATGAGATGATTTTGGTTCATATGAGGAGGAGGGGAGGAGGATCCTGAGCAGGCATCCATATCTTAAGCTCTTTAACAATGGTTTTTAAAAAAACATTTTTTATATAAAAGACTATACCAACAGTTATTTTAAATCGTTTTTATTGGATTTCCAATAATCTCTATACCCACTATTTTTCTAAACAATGGTCTATTAGTATAGAGTCACATTCTAGTAGTGTTTCAAAGGAAACCCAAGAAATATATGCCATGGAAATTCGACATATCCCTATCACTTCTTATCTTTACATGACCGAATCTGGGGCTTAATCCATGACTACCCCAAGACCTCCTCCATAGTCCATGGGGCAGAAATAATCACAGAAGGCATAACAAGCTCAGGGAGGACTTTTTGTAATATCATGTACACACAGACACAAAAAACACAATAAAAAGTGAAGGAAGATAATGTAAAATATAAAACACTTCTATAATCTAAATCAAACCAGAATGACCCTATATAAAGTATAAGAGTGAGAAATATAAACTGAAATTTAAAGGGGTCAAAATATACACCCAAACTGAATTATATCCCAACCTGAATAAACATGAAAACTAAATGATGAGTGAGACCATCACATGAATCCCAATATATGCAGTCCAAGCACACAGTATCACTATGCTTATCTGATCTCATGTTATAAATTTCCATCTCCTTCAAATGATATGAAACGTGTGGGAAAATCCCTTGTTGGGGTGAGAATATACATACGTAGTAGAATGGTTCAAAAGGGGTGTTGGGGGAGGTGCAATAGATAAAAATTATGAGAATGATAATAGGTGTCACAGGTTATAGTTAAAGAGTACAGATAAACCAAACCAAGAGTGAATGTATTCTCATCCAATCACAATGATCTATACATGGTGAGTAGATGAACTTCTCATTGAGTATCGCCACCTATACTATGATAGTAGATTCATCCAACAATGAGACGGTAAACACCAAAAGAAAGTGGAATACCCTTACACACCTTCCCCACTCCTAGAAAGAGAGTAACCAAACCCAAGGAGTGGGTACAGAATAAGGATATATATTTATATATATGATCATTCAAAAAATACCAATTGAGAGAGTAATGGGATATTCATATCGTATCATAGTCCAAGAATAAAAGTATCCAACTATTCCAATATTCCATCAACTATTTCCATCATCTCACACTTATTTACTGAGAATACAAGTCTAAGGTGCTCATTCACTACAACCTAACAATATCCTATTATGGTTGAACTAACTCTCCCACATGGTTTTATTTAGTATCACAAAAACAAGTCTCAGTGGGGATAGCATCCCTCCTTCTCCTGAGTCAAAATCCACATCAAACCTTGCCACATTAATGTGTTGCATAGTCGAGGAGACAAAAAACAATAGGTAAAGATCTCATGACCTTATACCATTGGAGGTTGTAATTCTGATAGTCACCAAGGAGCTCCATTTTCTAGCCCCACTGGAGGTTAACACTTGATAATGTTATCTGGGAACCCCAATTCCCAACCATTCTAGAGGAAAATTCTCATTTTAATTCATTGGGGATATCCATTAATAATGAAACAAAAATTCCATTCATTAGAAATTTAAAACATCTAGTGTTTTTAACCAAACACAGATTTTTGTCTCCACCATTATTACTATAATTTATATAATGATAATGTGAAATCAATGATTAATATTATCAACTCATCTTTGTTATTATTATTATTAAATAATTAATTAATAATATCAACATCTTAATTGACCATGTGTGACCACCTCATCGGATATCTGAGCCTGACCACCACCACATCAATGCTATGAAGCCCCCACCACATGACTCTATACATGAAAACCACTTGAAACTAATCCAGTTACATTATATTTCATCTCTATATACCAACTGGGAAAATGGGGATCACCGATCCAATCTCAAACCATTAATGATAAAAAAAATCTCACAGCCACATAACTGAACTGATCAATTAAACAAACACCATCACACTCCTTTATCAATCTATTCTCTTTTCTTTAATATTTTGAGAATCTGGGAGTCCAACCAGGATCGATACCTCTTAGGAATATTGAACCAGGACCACGTGGATCCAAATGATTATGAACACAATGAATAATGTGGAGAAATGCACAAGAAAAAAAGTTTATGGATTGAGGCCACATGTTTTTGTCCAGTCGATTAAGAATGGAGATCCCATAGTTAGAAAATAGTTGACAACAATTTTTTTTGTACATGGGAACATGCAAAGAATGAAAAAGTAAGTAGACCCAAGTATAAAGATCAATCTACTCAATCATTTAATGAAAAGTTAGTGCATCACAAAATTGATTTTTTACCTCAATTAATGATAAATTGATTGTGAAAAATGTGTTCTCCAAATATTTTGGAGGAGTTTTTGCGTTCATTGTTTCCCGATATGCTATGATCTAATGTATCATTGAAATCATAAAAACAGGATGGTGGAAGAGCACTAGATTTTTCTTGGAGGTTATGTTTCTATATTTGAAAAAATTGGATTGGAATAACTCTTATAGGTTTAATCATTGCATAAAAAACAATCTAATTAATCAAATAATTCATTCATTTGTTCCTTAAATTCACCACCAATAGCTTCATTCACCATAAATCCTCTGATGACCAAATTTATATCATACCTTAAGTAAAAATTGTATCCTAAACTCAATGGTGGTCACTAATTTCTCATCTGAGACTTCTTAAATGAGTTATGTAGGGTAGGGTTATTAAATATTTTAATTTCATTCATTAATTTATCTATCCAATGCACCAACTAACGACTACCCTATCTGAACGTCCTATGATTACCAACCGTAGGTCATGTGTAGGGTAAAATCCATAATCCCAGTTCAATTTTCATATATTATTTCAGATCTAAGAATAATTTTAAGGGATATTCAATTTTGTTTTGGAAAACCATGTTTCCTTAAAAAAATATTTCATATTTTTATTAAATTCATTTTGATTACACTAGTCTTTAGAATCATAGGACATCACAACACATGGCTTTAAAAAAATTCCTTGGAATATTCCAAATTCATACACAACAAAACAAGAGTCTCTACATTATTACCTTCTTAAAGTATTTTCATCCCCAATAAAATATATATATGGAACAATTTGGGGACACCAATCCTTCATCTAGGTTTTCGATACATATTCTCTACAATGGGAAGCATAGCCAAAAGAAAAGTGTTAAACTCCCTCATCATCTCCCCTAATAATTAGACTATGATCACTATTTATCGTGGAAAAAGGTTGATGTGATTCCCCTATTTTAATATATTTCATGTGAAACTTTTTTGTTTATCTGGTCATGAATGACATCACATTCATTCCCCCAAGAAGGTAGTTCCTCCACATCCTCAAGGACAATACTATGGTTATAGTATATAATTATTGAGACACATAGTTCTATTCATAGGGTCTCAACTTCCTTACCCATTATGCAATTATTGTCTTTCTCCGCATCATGTTTGATGTCGAACACACAAGGGTACCAACAAAAAATGATGGATAGTTAAATCATCCAACCACAAGAAGTTAGACACGAAAAAACATGGATTTTGATATATGAAATTTCATTCCATGGAAAGAGAGTAAAAATAAACTAGAAACTCCACCACACCCACTACTAGAATACCAAAAAAAGGGCCAAGTAGGAAATCTCCACTTTAAATTCCAGGACATAATCTAACACATCGACACACAACCTCACCCTAAACACACAACTTAGAGGGAATCATCCACCACACCTCTATACTACCGGATTTTGTGGTCACTGACTCACCATCATAGTTTTTCTCACATCTCAAAAACACGTCTTAGTGGGTGTAGAACCACTCTTCCACATGCATTAAAATCAACATCGAACAACACTAACAAAGGGTTACATTAGAAACCCCACATCACCCCAGTTGAAACCTCACATATGAGGCACGAATGAAAGAGTTCATCAAAAAATGTCTAATAATTAATAAATTATAATATATAAAAGACACAAGGAATACCTCTTATCGTCTAATGTGTGGCAGAAAAATATACCTCCCAAGGATTCATCAATCTCTTGTCCTATCTAGTTTCTCTATAATCCTAACATGGGCCGCCTGGTGGTGGTGCATGTATCTAATAGTGACGTTTACCACACGTAGCTCCTTATTCATCTCTTCTAGATACGAATTTTGGTGGACCACAATATCCACACCTGGGAGGTCATTGATCGCAGTGCTACCTATTTTGTGATGGTTAATCAGATATCTTCTTAGGATGCTCCACATGTTTGGTCGGGTAGTCTCCTTCCATGTAACCTCGCACATAACATGTAATGAAACTCCCCACTATGGTATCTATATCCAATCTATGTTGTCACAGCCCCATAAAACTACATAACTGATCTTTCTCATGTAATGGTATCTTGCTCAGTGATTTCATTGTATGGTGTATTCTTGCTATTGTAGATGACTTAGAACTGGGATTCCCATTGTGAGTTTCATATATCTGGTATCCATCTAATAGAGATCTACATATCACTAGTACCCACTCTAGTACCATGGAATAGGTATGGATGCATAAGGGAAAGATGCTGGATCAAATATCTTAGTAGAGTCTCTTTTCAAAACTATGTTCATAAAACCATCCAATGTGTATCATGTCATGGTAGTAGCATGTAATGTCTATGAACCTCTTCCCATACACATACACCATCATCCATCCATGTTTCTACTTGATAATATTCTAGATCTAGATTGAGTGCAAAGAAGAGTGGTAGTACTCATCCTATAATAATTTCTTGAAATCATCCCATGAGACTGTCGACACATTATGCATCTATGAAACATGGTTCCACCAAAGACCAACTACTCTTGGGAAACTTATTTTTTTCAATGTCACTACATGATCCATTGGTGTTCAAACAAGCCTAATGATATGGGCCACTGACTCTAGCCATTCCACTTATGTCTGAGGATCTAGCTCACGGTAGATTCGAAGTTGTCTCTGATACTGGAACTCACCGAGTGTGCTAATCCTATTCACTTCCTCAACCTCATAAATTTGGTTTATTTTATGCTCTATAGGTGGAGGTGGTAATAAATACCCACCTATAATAAAGGGATCATGGAATGGACCCTGAACTAAGGCCTCATCAGTCAGAGGGTTTTCATTAGGAATCGGAGCTAGAATACTTGCTGACTGTCATCGTAGAGACATATTGATTGTTTTTTAAGATTACCATGGTCAGATGAGCATGTATATATATATATATATATATATATATATCAATATCAATGTAGATATGACTTTATAAGTATAGTCAAAGAATCGATCCTATATAATACATGAACCATTTAACCCTACACCAAATGCCTCAGTATATCGAGTTGATGAGTCGGTATTCACGGTTCTATTGAATGGATACATCAAGTGTCTCGCCATCATTGGACTCAGTCGCATGAAGGACACACATGAGACACTTAAACATTTTTGACATAATACCATCGAAAAACGCTTAATAGGATACAAATAAACATCATCCAAAGGATTGAACTTACTCTGATAAAAATATTTCATGGCCTAACCCAAGTTGGGGCATGAGTTGCAACAATCCCAAGCCCACCTCACTAAAACAATGGAAAGGTAGAATGCATAGAAGGAACTTATAACATTAGGAGGCATTCTTATATTATCTTATATACACACAACCATCAAAATGAAAAAGTGAATAGGGATAATGTAAAAGATGTAACACTATAATAAAGTAAAAAAATCATGAATGAACATATAGATAGTACAAAAGAATGATAGTGTAAATTGAAAATTAATGGGTGAAGAAAGACATGATATACTATAAATATTTCCAAATCTAAAACAACTAGAAAAGTAAATTTTGATAAATGCCAGATCCTCAATACCAATCAATGACCATCGTACGTTGTCCAAGAACCCAGTATCCCTAATATTCTATGAAGTGAAATTTGACTTTTTTATTTCTAGGAAGAAACATGTCATGTGTGGGAAAATCCCATGCAAGGTTTAGTATATACATCCCCAATTTAATGCCCCGAAATGGCTGGGGGAGTAAGATATACAAATGAAGATAATAATAGTAGATCTGACAAGGTATAGTGAAAGAGTACATCTCAACCCAAAAAAGTTTGAAATTATGCTCATCCAAGCACAAGGGGATAATCATGGTGAGTAGACAAAATACCCATAAAAACATTCCAAATATAACTTGAGAGTAGACTCATATAACCATGAGAATATAAAAACAGAAAGGACATGGAATACCACATGTGTCTTCACCTATCTTAGTAGAAGAGTAACCAAATTCATGGAGTGGGTACAACATAAAGATATATATATATACACTCAGTCAAAGAATCCCAAAAATTATTGTAAGGGGATCTCCATCTCACAACTCAGCCTATGAATAAGAGTATACAATATTTCCAAACTCCATTAATGATGACAAACAACCCACAAATCTTCCATAAACACAGGTCTAATGGATCCATTCTCCACACATTGATATTATCCACTTTGGGAGGCACTAACTTACCTGAATAGTTTTAGTTCACATAAAAAATGTGTCTTAGTGGGGAAAGTAGCAATGTTTATTGTGAGACTAATCCCTCATCAAATCCCATTTTACTTCGATACCACATAGTTAATGGTCCAAAAAATCTAGGTAATGATCCCATTCCCTTGTATGATAGGGTGGTCTTATTCTGATAGTAATATCCTAGCCCTGCTAGAGGGTAATTATTTGGAATGTCATTAGAAAACTTCACCAACCAACCTCGCTAGAAGTTAACTCCCAGAAGTTGTTGTTGGGGAACACCATTAAAAATGAAACCAAAATTACCATCTTTAAAAAGTTAAACAATTTATTTTTTACCCAAACACACATTTTTATTTCCACCATTATTATTTTTATTATTTAATATAATATTAATAAAAAATAGACATTAATTTTATTAACTCATTATCATTATTATTATTATTTATTATTACCCATCACATTGACCATGTCCAACCACCACATTAGAGATCTGATCGCGGACATTATCACATAAATGCCACATAGCCTCCACCATGAGACTTTGTGATTTTCCACCTCTTGGAAATGATGTTGTAACATCATATGTCACCAACACTTGCTTTCTAGGAAAATGGGGATTATAAATCTGATCCCAGACCACCTCTTACCATAATTCTCACACCTACAGAACGAAACTGATCTTTCAAAAAAACACAATCACACTTTTTTATCAATATAGTCTCATTTTTTCATTCCTGAGTGAATCTGGGAGTCTAATCAGGATCAGTACCTCTAGAAACAATGAATTTGGACTACATGGATCTAATTATAGCTAAACATGATGAAAAATGGTGAGAAATAAAAAGATAAAATGGTTATTGTTTGAGGCCAATAATTCATGTCTAGTCAATCAATAATGGGGATCATAGGGTTAGAATACCTTTGATAATCTATTTACTTCTATAAATGGTACTTTCAAAGGATGAAAAAGATCATATATTGAAGGAAAATGATTGATCAGCTCAATAATTTAATAAAAAGTGAATAAAACACCAATTTGATGAGTCCCACCTCAATTAATGACCTATCATTGTTGAATAATGAATTAGACAATGATTTTGGAATACTTCTTGCATTTTCTATATACTGATATCATCGGATATGATGTTTCATCATAATCTTCCTATGGTAGTTGGTGGAAGAGCTCTAAATTTATCAAAGGGTTTTATATGGATAACCCTATAGAATTTGGTCTGGTAGAACTATTAGAGGTTAATCCATTATCCATAAAAAACTAACTAATTAAATACTTCATTCATTCATAAATTAAACACACCATCACCAACTACCTTCACTACACATCCCACACCAACAAACTTTATATCATGCCATAGGAAAACAATAAATTCAAAACTCAACAGTGGTATCAAATTTGTCAACTCAGAATCTATCTGTGAGTTATTTAGGTTAATGATATTAAATAAATTAATTTATCCAATGAACTCACCAAAGGATGCCCCATCCAATCATCCTGTGATGACTTACCTTAGGTCGTGCCTATTGTAAACATCAAGTTATGGATTCAACCGTTGTCTCATATTTCATATTAGAGACTCTTTTTATGATATAATCCACATTTTTATGAAAACAGTACATGTATAATAATAAAATTTTTATATTTTTATAAAATTAATTCTAGACTCACTAGGCCTCATAATCACATGTCATCAAAACACATAGCTCTGAAAATGTTTCTATGAATATTCCATTGACTTACATGGAAAACGCAGATTCTTTACACCTTTTCTATGTGAAAATAAATTTTTAATCCAAATATATACTATCTCATATTCCAGATTCAGGTGAAGTACCCACCAAAATGTTTTACTTTGATTAATATAGAGAATCATCATCCCTCTCATTCTGAAAACATTCAAACATAATAACAAACAAATATTTATCTATGTTTACATATCTATCTAATAAAATTTCATCTAACTCTAATGTCAAATTTATATCCAGCATGTACTTTTTACTAAACAACTCAAATGGTAAAAATTTTAATCCATATTCTTAAAAATGGTCAACATGTGAATAAAAAATCCTTAGAAGCTCTTGATAGTGAAGGTCAAACTATTCCTTACTAATAAATAATGAATCCAATACTTAGAATCTAATTAATCACTTTATAAAAAATAATCATACTTTACAAACTATATAATTTAGATCATCCATTATTTTACTAGAATATAAAAATAAATATTTCAAGAACAATCCATGAGTACTGAAAATGAGTTATAAAATTCATGATATTTTGTGCATAACAGAATTGGGGAGCCAAGAGATGAAAATAGGGAGATGTGTTGTGGGGTATGAGATGAACCCAACCTCATATATATAGCCTCTAGATGAAGATTGTTTGAATTTCCCATATATAATAGTTGATAATAAATTTATATTAACAAAATTTACCCAGAATATGATAATAAATCTTTAACAGTGACTTTTTTTCATTTGTTATAAATGATTAATCTCAAAAAATTGATTTCTTGAAAAATAATTAATTTTATAATTTTTTTAAAATTAGAACAATGAGAAAATTTTATACAATATATTGAAATAATATAAAATAGAATATTTAAATTTTTACCCTCTAGTGGTGAAGTCATAAATATTCAATCTTCTATTTAATTGGGGATTTATAATTCATCAAATATTTGAAAACCAATGAAATTTTATAAGACAAAATTTACCTAATCATTTTTGATACAAAAATATAATATAAAAAAATATGTATAAAAAATTCTTTAAAAATTATTTTCTTATAAAAAATATTGAAATAATTTTTTTATAAACAATATTATTATCTAATTATATTGTAATGTTATTTCATTCATGAATTATTTTGAAATGACTTTCTGTATTAAAATTGATGTAATCAAAAGTTTGTAATGAAACTTGTTTAACATGAATTTTATGATGAAAATTTTGAAATAAAAAAATATCATCAAAAATTTATAAAGCTTGATTTGTGACAAATATGTTTTGGTGAAAATTTTATAATGAATGTTTCTCAAAAAATTAAATTCAAATATTTTACCAAAAAAATTAAAGAGATATTTTTGTGTGGAACAATATAGAATTAATTTTTTATGAAAATAATTATTCATAATTTCCCCCAAAAAAATTCATCATAAAGTAAAAAAATTGAAAACATGTAAAATATATAATATTAATTTTTAGTAATTTTATTACTATAATAAGATGGTTTAAAAATTAATTAATTATGAATGATAAATTTTTATTGAACATTTCTAGCTTTTACTGAATGAATTCAAATACATTAGAATGATAGGATTTTTTTAAATATATCATAATGTTGTTCTTATGTTACAATGAATTGTAAAATGATAACTCATTTTGTTTATGATATAAATGGTAATTATTTAGTATATCAATAATCATGGGTAATGAGTGATTTGAGGATTTGGTATTAATGAAATACCATTTTTTGACAAATAGAATCAAATTATTATTAATACTCAAGACAAAAGTAGTGTGTCTATTTCATCCACAACACATGAGAATAGAAACTCCCATCTATGACATATTTTTATTCCATAGTGGAAATTCCTATAAATTTTTTTCTTTAGATGACCAATAAAATATGTATTCTCATGATAAAAGAGAAGTTTCATATGTTCATTTTTTTTAATTATTCATCAACCAAATTTAGTATCTATAAAATGTTTAGGTCCAAAATAATTTCAAAAAAAATACAAGATCCATAATTCCATTAATATAATGAAAAACTCATTTTACTAATTTTAGTTGGGGCTCGTTTGGATTATCTTGATATCCTTCAAAACTGAATAATGATAAACTTATGAATAACTATTAAAAAATGTAAACTAAAAATCATTACATAAAATAAATCTTGATCAAATGGATTCATAGATTCATAAATTTATAAAGTACTTGAGGTATGTATAGAATTACATACATGTTTAGTGTTTTATTAAATGGTATTGTATATAATCATGTTGAGATTAAAACTTTCCTTCATGTTTTTGTGAAATAAGAAATAACTAAAAAAGTATGTCAGTTCACCCATCATGATCATGTCAAAATCATATTTTATAATATCTATAAAGGACCCCATAATATATCTCTAAGCTGAGAATGATATAATTTAAAAAAATATAAATTTAAAAAATTACCATTTTTTTAGAACCCTTTTCAATTAATAGTTTAGAATACAAAACTTCTTTAATAAATTTTTGATCCAATAAAATAGTTTTTCTGTCATACCAAGCTCTAGAGACTTATTTATGTCCATAAAGTTCCATATAAAACCTTGATACATGATCTGGATATTTCATTTGAATATGAGGGGTGTTTATAAATAAACATCCTTACGTACATATCCTTTATGGATAACACACAGAAGATCAATTTGAAATTTGTAAAAATTTATGAAAACTCCATAAAGTAAATGTTTACATGTCAATTTCACTCTAGAATCTAGAGCATAAGTTTCATCATAATTTTTTCCATCATGTTTAATATAACATGTTATAAAATTTCTCTATTTATTTATATATATGGCTCCATTTTCCAACCACATGTATTATAAAACACCATTTTATAAAAATTATAGATGAATGTTTAAGACGTTCAACAATAAACCAAACATGATTTTTTAAAAAAAAATCATTGAGTTTATCCTATATATATTTTATCTAATAATCATAACTTAAAGCCTCATTATGGTTCTTGAGTTCCAATTATGTTAAAAAGGAAAAAAAATCTTCTTCATATTAGTTGATCTACATCACCAATGATATTATCATGAGTTTGATTCCTAGGGTTGGGTGATTCCCTGGATATTTAAAAAAATTATTTTAGACAAAAAGTTAAATTTATTATTGAGATGGATCTTTTGAAAAGGATTCTTCAATTTTTCTCTCATTCTAAGAACATTCGAACATGGGGTGAGAATTCATTTTTTAAATAAAATATAATTATATGGTTTGAGATTGTTTGAAAAAATGTTCAGTTTTATCAATTTTAACATGCATTGCTTCCTCAATAGTAATTTTATTTTCTTAAAAACTATATAAACCGTAAGAGTTGTTGAATAACCTAAATATATTACTTCATAAAATTTAAGAGAAAAATTATTTAAAAAGTCATTATTATTCTGAATATATAATATACATCTAAAAACATTAGCTTTACACCAACCAGGTTAAATACCATTAGGGAGGGGTGGGGTGATTTAGGGTTTGACATATTAATATAATAGTATCTTTGTATCTTTTTTCATTAGTATAAAATGACATATTCTATATCATTTTCATTTTAAATAATAAATAGAAATTGAAAAAAGAACAATAAAGATCAATTTTACATATTTCACCCTCAGTCGGATATGAATATGAATTATACCTCGACAATGTGCCAACATATCAAACACACTAAATCAAAATATTATTATAATACTTGAACCAAACATAATATCATCCATGGTTTAAAACAATTCATAATTTAAAACATCACTACTCTATGTCTTAATTGAATTATATTCTCCTCCAGTATATTCTTATGATAATCATTTATATGATTATTCAAGATTTTGTGTGTATTCATTCTATTGTTTCATTAATTAGATATAATTATTCTTTGTATGAGACCCCTCCATGAGACCCCTTTAGGAGACACCATTCTGATCACATAGATTGGGTGACACTGTTGTGAGACATTGTTGTTTTAAAGTGGATCCCATGACTCTGATTTTTTTGGTTTATTCCCATTGAATTACACTCTTCTTATGACCCTTTAATGAGACCTTCTGCTCAATAAGCGGATCATAAGACATTGTTTGTATCATGTAAATTGGAAGGATATTTTCAAATAAAGTGGATCATGAGACCTTGTTCTAGTCATGCATATCATGCCATCATGTTTAGATCAAATGAATCAAGAGACCTTGTTCTTATCATTTGAATCGTGAGATCTTTTTTATATAATGTGGACCTTGATTCAATTTTTCAGATCATAAAGATCGTGTGACATTGTTTAGATCACATAGATCACGAGATATCAACTAGTCTTCTCAAACAAGAAAACACCTAGTGTTTTCCAAAAAAAATTCCAAAACATATTCCTTATTAAAAAATATCCTTATCAAACTTTTTCAATATAAAAAAGTTTCTTTCTCAAGAATTTTCCTTCTTCATATTTCCATTGGGATTGTTAACAACACTTAAAATCGTAATGAATTGACTTGCATTTAAATCATGTTTTTCAAAAACATTTTCATTCTCAAACACCATATGGTGACCATGTGCTTCCTTAAGATGGAATATAAGACCACATGATCCATGATTGGTGCGAGAAACAATAGTATTATGAAATTCTTTATTGATGAATTTGTTCATTCTCATACATTCCTCTGGAAACCTTCATAATACCAAATTATAGAATATGAAAATCCTTCAATATCACTTATTATCCTACATATGTCTAATTATTGCATCATTAATATATATAACAATTATTTTCATTAATACTTTTTATTTAGAGACCAGTTTAAACATAATTATAATCAAAACCCAACTATTTCACATCTCTCACTATCAACTTCTCCCCTGTCTAGTTTAAGAAATTCTCAAATTAAATGAACCAAAATTCTTCTCTTTTGTGGTTATAAACATAGTAAAGAAAACATATATGTACATAGGTGATGCAACAACATTTATCAGAGAGAGGGTGTCCAAATCTAGATTATTCATGTGTCAGGATTCAACTAAACTGCAAGATCTAGTCGATTCAATTCAAATGATTCTTTGAGTAATTCCTTTTTTAAAATTTCTACAGCTTCTAGTTCAATAGTAAAATACTCTAACATAATAAGGATATGGTCCTATTTCTCCTTTATAAGGTGATATTTTATTTTAATGTTACATTTCCTTGAGTGAGGGATTGAATTTTTTATGAGATCTATCAAATTGGTATTATCAAAATGAATTATGATCGAACACATCACTTCTTCTCAAAAAACCATCAGTATTTATCTAAATTCCATGTAATTGCATGAAATATTCAGTATCTAGGATATATTTTACATCTCCAGTTCTAATGGAAATCCAATAATATTTATTTATTTACCAATTAATAAAATTTATACCATGATATAATGCACCACCTGATATTGATTTTCGATCATTTTGTAAATTATCTCAATCTTCATTTATAATCCCAAATAACTACTAATGATATTTGTCATATTATAGTAAACTTAAATCCATTATGCATTTGATAATCTGAAGTATTATTTTTACTGTAAATAATATTTTTTATATGGATTACATATATACTGTGAGGCATAGAATGTGGAAACAAAAAACATATCTATTCACTATTATGTAAAAAAGATTACAAATTATCTGTCTATATTCTGTGATATTTACTACTTTTCCTTCATCATCAAGTTTCATTTACATAAAAACCAAAGTTTTCTATTATTTAGAACATTCCATTATAAACAATCTTTGGACATCCGTGAAATAATTATCTTTTTAGAAATAAATTTTCAATATCTTATTTACATTACTAGTAACCCAAAGAGAAATTCTAGCCCTATAATCATCAACATCTCAAACTCAAAATTCATAATTTTGGATAAAAAATCATTCTGATTTGGTCATTCCACCAATGATTATATCATCAACATATACCAGAACTTTTTCCCTTGATTTCTCTCATCATTAACATAAAAATGATAATAAACTCCACCACGCTATAAATTGATCTTATTAAAATATTTTTCATGTCTTGATTACCATGCTATTGATGTATTATTCAACCCTTATATAGAATTATTTATAAAAAAAGTTCTCATGTTAATTAATGGTAAAACTATTTGGTTGTTGAATATAAACTTCTTCTTCCAAAATCTCATTTAGAGATGTTGACATTACCTCCATCTGAAAAATATTGATTTCCATTTTTAATATTATTACAAAAAATAATTGAATTTTATTCATCCTCACAAAATGTTAATATGTTTCCTCAACATCAATACCCTCTATATAGGAGTAACGTTTATACACTTTTTATTTTATTCTAATTATTTTTTCATATTCATACATATTATTACGAAAAATCCATAAGTTCATTAAAACATTATTATTTGTTGGCCTGAAAAAAATCTACCATGATTGATTTTTTTTTTGGTGGTGTTCATATTTCATTGATTTGTCCAAAATATTATGTCTTGAATACTAATCAAAACTCGTTGGATCTTTTTATGATATATTTTTTTTTGTGGATCCTGCATCCTCCTTTTCTACAATGGAAATATCTAATCAAAGATGATATTCTTATTAAAAATTTAGTCTATGATCTTTGGTTTTATTACATGTTTTTTAATCTCATCATATGAATCATTATATGAATATACTATTAGTACATACACTCCCCTTTACCTTTTCACCAATTCATTACAATCCTTCTGATTTTGTTCATCTATTTAATTAAGATTATTCTCATTTACACAAGAACAATACCATTTCTCTCTATAAATTCTTCCAGCCACTTATTGAAGTATTTATATACTTTTATTTTCCCTTATTGACCAATAAATGTCCCTTCTTCTCTATGATATTCGAACATCCTGTATTTTTTCTTATTTAGAATAATACACTTACTTCTTAAAACAAGAAAATATTTCAATGTTTCCATGGTTCCATAACAAATATTTTATTGTGTATTTTTTTTTACTTTTTCATATTAAGGATCTATATTAAATGAATAATTATTTAAACGCTACTTCTTTCCATAACGTCTCAAGAAGGTTTTTCTCAATCATCATATTTAATTCCATGTGGTGGATAATACAATTTTTTGATAAACGGATGAATAATTTTTTATGAGGTATTAGTATTCAAACATTAGGCCTTCTCCCATGTTTCCATTGGTAATCATACACATGGGTATTTTTCAATTCTTACTAATTATTTGTTCAGAATATTTGTAAATTCTTATCTAGTATCTTTTCAATATCACTTGGGTAATATGTCATATAACTAAACACATCAGACATTTAAGTGAATATTGAAACCCATTTCATTTTGAAAAAAAACATCAATGAAAAGGAAATTATTTCTCTTCCCATTAATAGATCTTGGTGAAATTGGTCTCTCTACATCAATATACACTAATTAAACTAATCTATTTGAAAATATATCTTTTTACTAATACTTTTTTTGATTAATCGTCCCTTGTA
The DNA here is from genome assembly GCA_963277665.1 of Viscum album. Lineage (NCBI taxonomy): Eukaryota > Viridiplantae > Streptophyta > Magnoliopsida > Santalales > Viscaceae > Viscum > Viscum album. Next base: position 67,755,973 of record OY728156.1, on the reverse strand, counting down.
GGAAATCATCACACATTTTATTTTTATCAAATTATAAATTAAAGAGATCTTGAGTATAATTACACTTTAAAAAATCTACCAATTATGATTGGATCATATGACTATGACATTTATGAGGAAACCTATTTTCTTATTCCTTGAATAGAAAGCACAGGTCCTATTTTCCACTAACATGGTAAATAATCCCATTTGTGCACATTCTGTACAAATAGAAATACACCAAATTCTCCTATGATAATCTATAACTTCTTTTTAATGATTAGAGAATTTCCAGAGTAACATGGTTGTGTAAGACATAGAATGTTGTTACTAATAACTTCGACAATCAATACATTTTCACCTCTCATGTCATTAACTCAAAAATAGGATTTTTCTGACCAAGTAAACAACCAAAACTCATTTTTAGAATATCATAGAAAAACATCTTATAGTAACAATTTCCATTCACTTGATTTGGGTGGTGCATCCACTATCAATGATCCACATTCTAGTGTGATCTGGTTGTTCAAATAAATCACTAAAACTAGTACATGCTAATCTGTTTTCTTTTTGATCCATTTTTATGACTTTATACTTGATGATTCATGATATTATTGACCTCCATCAGAGTTTGAATGTACAATATCATCTTATAGAACTTCAAATTAATTTAAAATTATTATATCATTCAATAATCCATGTAAATTTTATATAAACCTTTTTTGATATTTCTTAAGTACATTTGTAAACATTATTTCTGATAAACATTTATCTATGTATTTTAAAACCTCTCAAAAAATAGTGATGATAAAAATTATTCTTTGAATATTGAACTATATTTTCCAAACTCTATTTTTATTTCATCTATCATCACATGTTGGTTAAAAAACTCAGATTTTGATAATGTACCATGGTTCCCTAATAATGTATGGTATGATGTGTATTATTGAGTGTCATTTCTGCTGTACTTATATTCCCTTGGAATATCTATATAATCTAATTATAATTCATATAAAATCAATATTTAACTATAGTGTGGGAGGTTGCGACCTAAAATAACTCAATATATATTTCTATTTGTGATCAATTCCCATTATAGTTGTGGCGTTCTAATGTGTCATTTTTATCTCTAAACATTTATTTCAAAAAAATTATTTATCTCGAAACTATAATTTCAGTTTTTCAATTTTATGGTGTACATTTTTTCCTATTTCAAATCAGGATACAAGATTTTATCCATATCTATTACCTTTTTCATTTGGTTAAAACATATTTATTGTTTTATAGGATATATTTGACTCGATATTTTACAATTTTATTTCGACTATATATTACTCTAGTATGTTCATTAACCTTGATCATGAAATAAATGACTTTCTCTGATTTTTATAGGTTCTCTTATAGAATTTATTAAATTTCAATTTAAAACTAAGAAATCTCTTATCCCTGCTACTACATGTAGAGTTTTCCATTATATAACATATTGTTGGAATTCTCCATTTTATCTTTCTAATCTTCAATCTCCTCAAGATCATATTCGATGTGAATACAATGGTTAATAGTTACATAAAATTTTACTTCAACATCATTGATTAATTTCCTTGTATAGGTGTTACCTGGAACTTCTGCCATATGAATCTTCTCCATAATCCTTACAGTTTTCTATATATTCGTCCTTTAATTCTTCTAAATAGTCATTTTCGCGTGAAATAATATTTATTTTCTAATGAAATTACACTTAACACACTTCATGCCTATAAAACAATATAATGACTTCTTCTTAGGAGATTTATCATCATCCTCATAATCATCTTGAAATTTTTGGAAACACTTTATAGAAATATTTCCAACCCTTTGACAATGAAATCGTGGAAATGGATATTTTCCTTTAAACAATACTTTTACAATTTGTATATTTTAAGAAAGGAATGACATAACATAATAAAAAACATCTTATACCTAATAATATTATAAATTAAACTTATATATATGCTTTAAAATCACCTATTTAGTCTTTACTTCTTTACCATACTCATTATCATCAGTTATATTATCATAAACAATAATATTATTGAGTATGATATACAATGTAACATCCTTATATATTTGTCCTTTGGTATAAAGACATATAGATGTATCTAAAGAGTAATTATACTCAACATCCACTTAATGATATATAAAATATCTATAATATCTACGAGACAACAAAAGTCTTCTACAATAACATTCACCTAATAAAATAATTCATCTATAGACTCATTGGGGAGTATTATAATGTCATCAAATTTGATCCACATAATATAAAGTTTATCATTTCACACTTCTGAATCACCATCATAAATATTGTGAATATTTTCCCCCATAAATTGAGATGAATTACATGATATCACTTTTTTATATAATTTATTGGATAAAGCTACCCCTGTGACATTGATTTCATTAGCATCAAGATCCAATTTTTTATATTTAGATTATAATAAAACCCCACAATTAATACTGAATGAAATAACATGAATTAAAAGTCTCTTGTTGGATTTGTTATACCCAAGGAATAACAATCTTCTTAAGAACATTTCACATTGTATTGTTTTATTCATGGATATTATGATACACATTCCAAATCCTATGGATCACGAGACCTTGGATAGATCACACAAATTGAATGAAAGTTTTTTGATCACATAGATCACAAAACATTGTTTAGATTAGATGGATCACGTGACCATTTTAAAATAATGTGGATAATGAAGGATCAATCGGCCTTCCTATGCATGAAAAAACCCAACGCATACATAATATTGTGAGACATCCTACTGAGATCAATTCCTAAAACATTCAATGAGTTATGAAGATCACATTTCTCTAATGAAAGGCAATGTTATGGCCATGAAAAAAAATTGACTGAGATTGAACCAATAAAGAAAAACTTTTTAACTTCTCAATGATGGGTTAGGGTGTATTTATAGGTATAATTTTAGAACCTTAACACTTTAAATTGTGGCTATCAATCTATTACACTACGTCATCAATCAGTATTATTTTCAAATATTACTATTTGGCCTTATAACCGAATGCATGTCTCAAGAGTAATATGTGGTCATCGTCATTGTCTCCATGTGAATCATGGGATACCATAAAAAGATCCAAATACAGTCATCATGCGAGTTCCATTGTCTTCTATCAAATTATATGACCCCATCATCAGTTCAAATCTCAATCATGTAGTGTTAGTGAAATTTTCATCAAGAGCTTCAAGGGATTGAATTACAAGATATATGGACAGTCATGTGGCCAGTGACATTATCATAAAATGCCTCATATGACCCCATAATGTGATAAAATCATAGTCATGTATTGTCACTAACATTGTATTCAAGTACTTAGTGAGAACTAATTGTGAGTTCCAAATATAATCATGTGGTTATTTGACTTTAAAAAATAATGTGTTATATTTATAATTTCCACCTTCTATGTCTTCCTGAGATTCACATAAAACCTCTATGTGATCTTAAGAAAATCATGTGTTGTCTTCTAGTACATCTCATGATATCACCAAGAAATACCTTTATAATCATGACATTTCTTCATGGTGATTGCCATGATCTCCCAATGAGATACTCTAACAATAGTGTGATTTATTTTTGTTATTATCATTGTCTGAATGTGAGATATTCTAAAAATAATGTTGTATTTCATGTGAATCCTCCATTAGTTCAGTTTCTACATTAATTCTCCAAAATATTATTCATTAATTACATATAATATTAGACATTTATATTCTATGAGATGAGACATTTCATGCTACATGATATTAGACATTCATGATATGTGAGATTAGACATTTCAGGCTTCATGAAATAAAATATTCATGCTCCATGTGATCATACATTTGTTCTTACACTTCATTCCTCCTTTGAAAACCATCTTATTTAAAAAAACCTCATACCTTTAAAAAAATATAAAATCTTCCCAAAATCACCACAATGATATAGTTTCACCAAAAATTTATGTATTAATGTATTATATTTCATCTATTCCACAAATAAAAAAATGTTTTTATAATAAATGTTATTATTAAGGCCTGATTTATATCATATTGGGTTTTAATATCTTCCACATTTGAAATTTTTTTATCGACTAAGTATTCAATCAATATTGTTCTAGTAGTATCCTGACAAATTTTATTTCATATTTCATATACAAAATTTTTCTATAGAGTTCTATATTATGAGAGGTTGTGTATTTTACTTTTTAAATCTAGAAATATTAAATATTAAAAGGATCATATTCTACACCATTATGTGTAAATTTTTTTACCAATTATTTAAATTTCTCAAATTTAACCTGGTGTACAATGTTTATAAATCATAACTAGGATTCATACTTTTTATTTTTAAATTATACCCAAGTATATATATTTTATCATCATCTAAAACATATAAATAATATTTTATAATAATATCTCTAGTTTGTGTAGGGAAAAAATCCATATGAACTGACTATAATGAATAAATAGTTCAATGTTCTCAAATTGATTAAAAACATGAAATTTGTTCCCTATTTTAATAATATGTCATTGAAAATTGTCACCAAGAGTGAATTTCCATCTATACAGTTTACCATTTTTATTGAGTGCATCCGTATTCTACGTCACATATCTAGAACAAGAACTCTCCATGTACTAAATATTATTTTTGTTGGAACCCTTATTAATTTTCTACAATTATGAACTGTTGTATTTTGAAACCTAAGACTTCATGGGCACAAAATTATTTGAAAATAACATTATCTAAATCAATATTTTTCAAACATTATTATATTGACTAGTTATCAATTATTTTGGAAAATATGATTTTCGACGACTGAAATATTTTAATTTATTTAATGAGTATATTTATTACCAATGTCGATCACTTTTAAACATAGTACAAAAGGGTTCAATTTTTCTAACAATGTAGTTATTTTAATTTTTTTTATTATTTGTAAAATAAATTCCAGAAACATTCAGAGGAAAATTTGTGTTCAATAAATTTTATAAAAATATTCATTAGTAGTTGTAAATTTTCATTCAAACTATTTCAGACATTATATTTTAGAGTTTACCTTTACAAATACATATTTATCCATAATTGATATAGTAATATAATTAAATGTTTCTAACACTTTGGAAAAATTAATTTTCATTATATTTTATTCTATAAATATTTTCGTTTAAAATGATTTTAATTATTGATTGTAGATATTATATAATTTCACTAGGAATGTTTTTCCTCATCAATTTACTTTTTTTAGATAAAATATCAAATTTTTCTATATTTTTATCTAAATGAGAAACATCATCAAGAAAATGTAATGTTTTATCAACTTATTTAGATGATTATTCATATGAAGATATTGATTTATTTAATTTTGTTAGTTGAGGATTGCTTTAATTAAAAGTTAGGATGTTCATATTTTTAGTAGATACCTTATCCATAATTCTATTATTATTATTTAAAATTTTCTCAAGAAAATATATAATATTCAGGTTTTCAATTTCATAATATGAAGACCTATTTGAAAATCTATCACATTCATAAGAACTCTAAGTGTTTGAGGTTTTTATTACTTTTTTACTCTTATATATATGTAAATTATTATTATTTGTCAAAAAATTTGTAACAATCCCAACTATTCTCTTTTTAATTGGAAAATCAAGCTATATATAACCCAATTTCTCATACTCAAAACATTTAATTTCATAATTTTTATTTTTCTATTTTTTCCAAAATTATTTTGATACTTAGTTTTGAAATCTTTCATCATAAAAATCATTTTCCATTCTTCTTGCATGATTATCTAACTCACTTTTAGACTATTCAGATTAACCACTATATGACTCAACTAGAAATTTGTTTTTCTTTCACGGTTATAATCTTTCTCAAAAAATCTCACCATCTTAGTAATATCTATTATAGAAAACAAAAATACGCCAAAATTTTTATTTTACTCTTTCTAAACATATCATTTAAGACTACCCTCATACTATATGATATTTCATATCAAATATTTTTGGATCAAATTAGTAATCTATATTGTATCATCAAGATATGTTCCCTTGTATTTCCACTCTCCTGGAATAATGTTATTTATTATTATATAAAAATAATCATTAGATATATATTTAGCACCCATAGAATATAAGTTATTAACAATATTCATGAATCTATAATGAATAATTCAAATAAATTATCTAAGTAAAAAATTAAATTCTTCATAGTCACCTTTAATTATTTACGTTCATGTTTTTATAACAATAGGTGTACTGGAATGAGTAATATTCATCTTCTTCTAAATACTATTTTCAGAATTACAAGAAGATATTTGACTATATATATTTTTTATCATGTAACATAGAAATATATTTTTACCCTATTATTTAGATAATATTCAAAATAATATTTATTAGTAATAAGGGAACATATTTTTTAGGATTATAATAACTTCCATTCATCATAGAAAAATTATATAACCCAATAATGATAACTATGGTTTTCATTCATTATGTATAATATTTGTAATCATCCCCTCTAAAAAATGGTCTAAAAATATTTTATGTTCTCAATAGTCTCCACATTCAAAACATAAAACTTTTTAAATAATGAATGAATTATTTATAAAAGTACACATTACTGCAAAATACTTTATATAAAATTTATAAATAAGAAAATTCCAAAACACAGATAATTTATTGAATATAATTGTGATGATTATAATAAAAAATTTGTAAGTTAAAACATTATAACCTATGGTAGGACAAATAATGTAGGATTTAGGAGTATTATAATGGATAAAGGTGGGTTTAAAATTATTTTATAAAATAATATATTTAAAAACATGTAATTTTATAATTTTAAAAGTACTAAAGTAAAATATTAAAAAAATTATTATATAATAATCCATACATTAACATTTATCAATATATCATTTTATAACATAGAAATTAGGTATCCATAGTATTAACAAAATTAAAACATTATTTTTTCTATAATCAAGGATACAGTAGATACTAGGATTGAATAATTTTTCCTTCCTAAGTTATGGTAACCCTTTATTAGCATGATTATTCAATAATATATCTTCATATTCCTAGAAGATATCTATAAAACCAGATCAGATAGAAAATTTCAAAATATGGTCTTTTGTTATTTTCTTATAATACGAATATGCATGGCTTAAGAGAAAGACACTAAAATTGTTAAAGTAAATTGATCTCAATGTAAAAGGATGTTATAAAATCGTTAATAAAAAAATTAATTTTTTATGATGAAAAATATTACACCACAATGATCAATCATTCTATTTATAGGAAATGGTACAATGGTCATATTCTCTAAATCTCAGAGCTCATTATGATGACCTTATAACAAAGAACTTCTTGAAAAAACTGAATGTTCATCATATGGTCATATGATAGTTCACAAAGATAGTGTTACGAGATTTAATACATAAGAATGAGTGTTTTTATCTTAAAAAATTTTATATCTTCGTCATTAAAATTTATTGTAAATTAATTCTGAAAAACATATTTTCTTTGATCTAGAAAATGTTTTTCCAGAATACATAACATAAGTTTTTTTGTTTGTATATAGTTATATAGTGGCATTAATATTTTTATAAATCATTATTCAAAAATATATGTGACACTATCTCCATATATTATAATTTTATTAATATTAATTATTTTTTTCCATCCTAGAAATTGATATATTTATATCTGGAAAAACAAGTTTCCTATAAAAAAATCATAAAACCAGAGGGATTTTGAATGATAGTAAATCATTAAAATTAATGAAATGCATTGTGATTTCCAAAAATAGGTATCAAAGTGTTTTAATACATTTTTACTAAACTAATATATGTTTTATTATAAATAATTTTTGTTTATCATATATTTCTCAATTAACAAATTAAATTAGAAATATGAGTTTTTACAAAGATGTTTTTGATGGAGCTCTATGTATCCAATGATTATTCTTAAAAAAGGTGGTATTATTAATTGATTGTGAAAATTTCTATGATACTAAAAGTGTTACATTAGGTGATTCTCATCATCACGTAGCATGATTTTGTAACATGTGAAAAATATAAAATAACAAGTAGAATCAAATAATTCAAATATTTTTATGTATAATTATAAATATGGAAATTGATGAAAGTGTTTTGATGTATAAGAGTGAACTATAAATATTTTTGTGTTATGACTGGACAAAAAATTTCATAGTTCTCAGGAATCCTTTACATGGTGTATTAATAAAGTAAAATTAATTATGCAGGTCATGAATGTTTGTGTTTCACATATTATGGATTGAATAGAATTTATTAGAAATACATGTATGCAATTGATAAGTAATATCACAAAGTGGATTGGTGGAATTTCTTATAGTTACTATATATAAGATTAGGTAACTTATATGAATGTGTTTTGGATTGCATCTTGGTTTAAAAAATAATGGATTAAATGTTTTTCTTGGATGTGGATAAAAAAAATACAAACTCACCATGTATCTCTTTATCTAACTATGTCATGGTTTCATATTGATGTTATAATGATTAATCCTACCATGTAAAAGTGGTGTTCATAGTCCTAAAAAGATGAACAAAGAGAATAATACTATATTGGGAATTACCCATTTTTTGATTGGATTGATCTTTTAAGGTGTATATCAACTTATTTTGTAAAATTTAATAAAATGACCCCATGTTGAATGCATAACTCCCTTCCCATGGCTCCTTAAATAGAATTGTTGTGGAGATTACATGGGACTATATGATCACTTACCCATAACCCATAGGTTACCGAGTAGAAGCACGGTCTTAAAATAGTTGTTGGGAGACAATTTTGACAATTTGAACACATGGGGTCATTCGTAAATTCTTTAAATAATTTACAATGACCCATCCATATTTCAGACTACCCGAACCAAGTTTCCATAAAAAATAGATCCCATTGGGCACTTACATATGATAATATAATGATGTAAAATTGTATATGTGATGTAGTAAAAAGTTTCTATGAAGATAACATGGACTAAACATGAATTACATATAAAAAAAATAACAAATGCTGAGTACCTGGTGATTAAAAACAAAAATATAACTGAAATTAAAATGTCCACTAGCTAAAATCAACATAAAAACCTTTCCGAGCACTCAGCCTCAAAAAAATTCTTGGACCATACCAATTTTCAAGGTCAAATAAGTATATATGTGTTCAATTAATAATGGAAATATTACTCTCATATGTCAAATCACACTCCATAAATGTGGGTAGGAGGTGAGTCCAATTACCTAATAAAAATCCCCAAATCAATAGAAGTACAATGTGATGATATGGTATAGTGGATGTGTATGTAATATAAATATACAAAGTGTGTTTTTATTCTCATGAAACAGATTTACCTAGAAACATAAGACACAAGATCATTAAACATAAATTTTTGGTATATTTCTTTTAATCGAACCACCATAATCCCCAAACATACAAACATTAATGTTTTATATATGTCATTATTTTTATGTTATCAATTAGGGATACCAAGTACTGCCATGAAACCTATACCTAATATCAATACTAAATTATCTATTTGAGAAGTGTCTCTAAGCATTCCATTGAACTATGATAACCAATTTAATCTCCCCGAGAATAAATCACACCGACGTATATAGATAAACACATGGAGATAACCTACCCATTATACAGAGATAAACACTCAGGGGATATGCCACATGGTATAAAGGGATAAATAATCAAGCTTAGACCACCTAGTATATAGATATAATCACATTGGTGATATCCCACCAGATATGTAGAGTAAAACAAACAAGGTATCACCCACATAGTTTATTGACAATAACAACAAGGGGTTATTCGACTCCTTATATAGTAATTAAAAATCAGGTTCTAACTCACCCTAGTTTTATGGATCAATGAAAATCTCCAAAATTTTTTATTCATTAGAATCCAAATCAATTTGTGTGTATGCTGATGGGGGGTTGTTTTTCACTACATATTGATAATAAGAGAATATCCTAAGAATATAGTATACATAAATATAGATGGGTTTCAGTTACTCCCACCTAACATCTCATATGTCTTGTATCACCCTATTATTTTAAAAGAAGAGCATTATCTTCGATTAGATATTCAACACACAATATTGTGTTTAATTGTCCTGTGAAATATATAATTATTATAAGTTGGCCTTTAAATTGGATGGGGTATATAGTGTTAACTAATTTATTATATATATATATATATATCTTTATATTTCCTACTCAGTATAAATTATAATTAAATTTTTAGTAAATAATATATCAAATGTTTTGGAAAAGTGATTTTTAATCTTCTAAAAAACATTTTATTAACAATTGATTTTTATGGATTTTTGATAAATTATATTACTATTCATTTTTTATAAATTTATAAAAATAATCAAATATAAAAATTTTTATTTAAATAATCACATCAAAATTAACATTGGGTGAAATTTTAATATTTTTAAGAAAATGTGGATTTTTAGTGAGTAGTGGAATGTAGATGGATTTTATAAAACTGTCATTTCAGTTCAACAAATTATGTAATTTTATATTATAATTATGAATTTATTTAATTTTAGATTAACATATTTATTTTTATGTAATATTTTTTAAAAAAATATATTTTAATTGTATTTTTATTTCCTTTTATTATATGATTATTATTTTTTTCTAAAAATGGGATATTTCTGGGAATAATTTTATTATGTATAATGTTTCTCCTTTTTAATTAATTTAATAACTAAAAATGATGAATAATTTAAAAAAAATTATATATTATTTATAAATAAATATTACTTTGGATTCAAAAAATTATTATTATCAATCATAGAGTTAATATAAAATCATCTTTTGATAGAAAAATAAACTTCATGAAAACTATACTTGTCACCTTGTTAGTGATATTAATTTTAAATTGAAAATTTTCTCTTCTATGAATTGATTTTGGAAAAATGATTCTATATTTTTAATCAATTTATTTATGTTATCTAATATATTAATATTCTTTTTTACCATAATGGATAAATAAAATAGAAAAAATTAATTACCTCGTATAAGGTGAAAATAGGTTTACTGGAGGTAGAACTATAATGATAATAGTTAAAATTATATAACATTTTTCAAGTAATAGATTTTATTGAAATATATCGACCTTATAATGTCTTTGTATTTGTAATAGTAAATTTTGGAGCCTTTCAGAATGTGATAAAAATCGGTGCACCATTATCATTTCAAATATTACAAGTGTGCCCCTCACTTCACATATAGAAGGCGACCCCCTCTTCTATCCTCTTGAAACCATAAAAGACATTTTTCATTAAAAAAACATCCAAATTTACTTTATATAGTAACTCCCCATGAAATATATCCCTTTTATTAGTTACAATTGAAGCCTAATACATCTTTTGGTTCAATAAAAAAGAATGTTTTCCCAAGAAGAGTTATAATGCTTAACCAAGAATTATTGTATTATTTATTTATCAGCCTCCTTCAAATATTCATACATTATTATGATATACATTTTTTTATAATATAATATATAATGATATTTTACTGAGTTAATTTCATAAATATAATTTATCTCATATTCCTTCAAATGAGATATGAAATCATTATTCGTAGGTTCAAGGGACTACCACCTTATGAATGGATGTAATTAATTTTCTATAATCCCATATCCAAGCTTGTTATAATGATGGATTTAATGTATAAATATATATTATATTTGGAACATATTTACATTATTTTAGTTGTTATATCACATATAAATTCTTACATTTCATTTTTTGGGTTATACGATAACGCCGCTTGTCTGTATGTTGGACTAATGCCTCATATAGCCATGTAAATAATTTTTCACTAATTCATTAAATTGAAAGTAAAAAGGATAAATATACTAAATAAATGTTATATAAATGATATAATAATTATATTAACAACATATTTACAATCATTAATATATAATATATCATTATCATTTTAATACTGACAAATGATAACATCATTCATATATATGTGTGGATAACAGCCTCTATAAAGCGATATGTTTTTTTCATCACTACATCACATGGATGATATAAATAAATATTTGTGTATTTAATTAAATAAAATTATATTTATTATATAACTTTGATTATTGAGAGATAATATGTTACTCACCTTCTTCTAATTATAATCATTGTAAAATGGAAATGTTACTCATGCGTACGTACAGTCTACTGCCTCCATGATTGTAAGCTAACTCATTTTTCATAACCATATTAAGTGATTGGTTTTAAATTTATAAATTATGTATAAAAATGATAAGAATTTTATTATTATAATTCTGTATATATTGATATACTGACATATTTGACCATGGTCAACACACAAAAGCTGTTTTTAAGAAATGAACTGAACCTCCTCAAAACAGTAGATGTAGACATAACTAGTGAACTATACATAGAAGAAATTATTGTTATCTAAAATAAATTATTTAATTAAAAAAATTTAAACCTATAAAGTGGTTTTAATAAATAATATAATTGATTAAAACTAATTATACAGAATATAAGAGATGCACATTTGGACTCTTGACTTGAGGTAAGGGTTTCTCATGTCGCATTTTATTTCCATTGGAAATATACCATATTAGGGACTTGATAATATTTTGTGGTACATATACTACCAATTTTACATTTCATATCATAATTAATTCATAAATCATGGTAACTTATGATTTAATTTTATTTATTTGGTGAGAGTGGATTTGAATTGAATATTATCAATTTGTAAAGAATTTCATAACTCAATTTCTTATTTGGGATATATTATATATTTATTAGATTTGAAATTTTATGATTATGTTTATACTAAATATTTATTATCTTATGTTATGTTTATTTTGTTTTAAGTGAATTTTCATTTTATAAACATAATTTATATATTGATTAATTGTCAGATTCAATTGTATTATTGTTTTTATAGTTTATTCATCCCAACTTGTCTTTCATTAAGACACATGATTATTATATGTACCAATATTCATTTGTGAGGAGTATGTACTTCCCTTTGATATGCAATATCATGAAAATTATTATATTTATTAAATTTAATGTATATTTTAATGACATTATTTCATGGGGATTATTATTTATGTATTAACAAAGTGGAAAATTCTTTATTATAGAACCACTTTTCATTCAGGATTGTTTATCTAAAATGAATTTTTTTTGGAAATAATGTGATGATTATTTTGAACCATGCCTATTTTATTCTCATCTAGTTATGAATGTGTTTATCATATTAGAATTATATTCCATTTCCTATTTATTTATTAAACCTCATGAATGTAATTTTTATGTAATTCTGATCTTTAATATTTTCTTGACCAAATATATTTCTCTTCCATACCCTTATTTTACAAATTTTATCATAAAAATTAATTCTTTTATAATAAATGATTTATTAAAGACAAATTAAAAAAAATTATCATATTTTAAAATAATATAAAAGGATATTTATAAATGTTTCCAAGTGGGTCAGTTTGGACTCCATTTAATAAATATTGGAAAGGAATGTGTATATTATCATTTACAACATGAAAATGAATTTCCTCTGTCATGACAATTATTTTCCTTGATTTTTTATATATTTATATGGTATTTTTCAATGAAAAGGAATATTATATAATTTTAATAATTTATTTTTTTTAAAATTAATCTTCATAATGAAACATTTATTTTACTCAAAAGTGCTTTTAATGATCTTTTAATGGTATTTCAATTCATCAATTCCAACAATCCTTATTGTTACATATTATAAAATGGAGATATTTTTTAATGATACCATACTAATTATTTCTCTATATGGATGATTATTGGTTTATGAGATTTTCATAGAGATTGTTACTTTTTTAAGAGTTAACCATGTTTTAATCATGATTTTATGGATGTCATTTCTGTTCCACGCGTTATTAATTTTTTAAATATTATTTTTGGAACATGTTACTTTATCATGGGTCATTCATGTTCTTAAATAATCAAATGTTGTATTAGTGAGTTTTTTTGGAAATTAAGTGTCGATGTATTTTATTCATAATACATTTTAGGGACATCATTTATAATTATGGGTGGAACGATTATAAGACAATGTTATGTGGTTCTGTTATAAACCATGGATCAGTTTTTATGTAATTTATCATATATGGGTGGTTTTTTATAATACTAAGATGGGTGGGTATGTGATATCCCTATAATGAACTGATTACTATGGATATATATTTCTACCATACTGGTTATTCCAATTTTTAAGAGTGATATAAAGATAATGATCCATGATACCAATAGAATTCATTTATTCATTCTATAGTTATAAATAATCGCTTTGATCATGACTGATATCCCATGCCTCATAATTATTTATTCAAATGACTCTTTCCTTTTCTAAATCCATATTAAATGTTTGTTTTGACAATATAGCTATTAATAGGTATAAATATATTTTTTATGATCATTGAATTTGATTATGTTATCATACTCTTATTTTCAACTAATTATTACTAATGAAATTAGATTATTAATATTGATATTTACCCTTACAGAGATTTTTATGTCACCCTTCTTATGTTTCCCTTTACATATGTTAATTAAATATATCTATAAGAGTTTTATATGGCTGATAATAATGAATTAATATAAAATATTAAATGATGTATTATATTGGATAAATACTTATTTAAATACATATGTATTGTTTATGTAATAGTTTTTCTAAATAAATAAAACTGTAAAGATAAAACGTCTATTAGAATTTAAGTGATCAAATATTTCTTTTTTATTTTTTATCTTTTAGATGGTGAAAATTTATTCTCCTATATTAGTATCAAAGATAAAAATAAAATTTTTATATTTTATAATCATATTAGAGAGTGAAAATTTAGAGATATTTTATGGCCCATCTCGGAGGGTTTGAATATAAAAGACTACCCATTAATAATCCATAAATTTAATAAATAATAAATAATTAATATAACCTTATAAATAATGATCTTTTTTACTTTTAGAGGATTTTATAATTATGCCCTCAGACAAATGATATTAAATATTACATAACAAAGTGGAAACTTTAAGGAAGTATCCATTTTTCTCACAATATGAATCATTTATGATATATTATGTTTTCAATTCATGAAATATCATTAAAAGTTTCATCTTAAACTGATATTTTTCCTTCACATGCCTTAAAAACTAATAAAAACATTTAATGTTTTAATATGACAAAAAAATTCCAATATTGTACATATAAAAATAAATCGTGAAAATCATTATCACATAGGTTCTCATTATAAAATCAATTATAATTTTTCAAAATAAACATTGAGGTTAAAATAAAATTTGTCATACCTAAAAACCCAACATCAATATCCCAATATTATTATAAAACATATCATAATATATCTGAAAATATAGATAAAACTTATAAAGGAATCAATCCAATCATGAAAAAACCTGAAATGTTTTTCATTAGGTTACACATTTCATATTTATCATATAACGTGAACATTCCTTTAAACATATGCTCGTTATATTACCATGTGAAATCATATGGTTTCCATGAAAAAACATGGAAATTATAGATACATCATGTAGGTAACTGGGGATATCATTTTTATATCCCTCTTAAAAACATTATTATATAGCTAAAACCCTAATGATCAACATCCAATATAAATCTATCAAGATTACAGTCAATACAAAATGCATATGTAATCTATAATAGCCTCACCCATTATAAAAAATTCCCTAGAATTATTTCATTAACATGAACCATGTTTTCTAGAATTCCCATTATCACACCCATAAAAATATTACTTCCACCAATATGAATGTTATTTCCATATATTGGAATATCAATTCAATTTAAATTCATTTTTGAAAGTCTATTGAATAAATGGAAGGAAATTTATTTTTCAAATAAAGCATGGAATCTTATAAATTATTTTATATCTCAAATAATGGTTATAGTGGCAGACAATACCATGGATACCATTTACATTAAAATATATATTTCTATTTAAATTTTTGTTAAAAAGTCTTTATAAAATAAAAAACGTATATATTTGGAAAAATACTAAAGGAAATTATAAAGAGACATAAAATTTCCATTATAATTAATTTTTTCATATAAATTCATTAAAAATATATCATAAAAAATATTGGAATGGAAGAAAATAATAAATAACATAAATAGATAAAAATTTTAAAATGATGGTTTATGGTAATGTGTCCCTTACATTGACACCAACTTGTCACATACCTTATTTATCTCTTATGTGAAAAAAATTTATCAATTATTTACATTTATAAATAAATTTTTCTCAGTTTAATACCTTATCCTTAAATAATCTATTTTATTTTAATTAAATGACATATTAAATTATATAACCAGATAATCCCATATTAGTTGTTTTTAGGATGTTCTGTTCATTACATTAAAATGTCATTGGTATGCTGGACATGGTCAAATATTTCATTGTCACGTCATCATTAGAATAATAATCTAAAAATAATCATCATTTTTATACATTCATTATAATTTTTAACCATCTTATTAATGATTTCTATTAGAAAAATGAATCGTTTTACAATCACAGAGATGTTAAGTCGTACATAAGCACATATAACATTTAAATATTCCATCCAATATTAGTTAAAAAAAAGAATAGTATGATAATATATTTCAATAATTATGAAAATATTATCAATATAAAAATTAACTATTTATGTAAACTTTTATATAGTATCCATGTGATGCAATGATGAAAAATAAATTACACCGCTTCATTGGGGTGGTAATCCATAAGTACGCATGAATGATGTTATAATATTACAATGTATAAATGTTAAATAAACATATTTTATATTATATTTATAGAATGGAAATTATTTCATGAATATCATATATATAAATTAAATCCCTCATTATATCTTCTTATAAGGGGTTGTGATGGAATATGAACTGAAAAGGTTTGTAGTGTGATAGTTTATTGTATACATGAAAAATGGTTTCATTTCCCATTTTATGGAAGAGTATAATGATATATGTAATTAAAATATATAATTACATAATAATATATATATATATGATAATAATTTTATTTTTTGATATTGGGTTCTATATTTTTTGAAATGAGAGGAAGAATAAACAAAACATGTAATAGGTTAGATAGGGATTATATCTTGTTCATGGATAAACCAATTGTCATACAATTTAAGACTTCTATGATTTGTATTTTTTTTGATAATGGACATCTAGTACAAGGTAACAGAATTTTGGGAGACACTTGGGTAGGTCATGGATGAACTAGTGTGATTAAAATGTGTGAGTGACAGAGGATAGGGATTGTCCTTTTATATGTTGGGGAAATGACCCACATGTAATTACATAAGAAATTAAATAATATATATATATATATCATAATCATGTAAGTAGAATAAAGGCACAAAAAATTATAAGATAATATTTTATATATTCAAAA
This sequence comes from Viscum album, assembly GCA_963277665.1. Taxonomy (NCBI): domain Eukaryota; kingdom Viridiplantae; phylum Streptophyta; class Magnoliopsida; order Santalales; family Viscaceae; genus Viscum; species Viscum album. The sequence goes on along the minus strand of OY728156.1, from coordinate 67,738,398 downwards.
TAAACATATCCTATCAGATTTTGTTAATTTATTTATATTTTTTACTTTTTATCTCTTGGTTAAACCACTTTAAATTCATTATAACCAAAACATTGATAAATTTTCAATTTACCATATTAACATAATTATATAAGAAAACATCTAAGTGAATTATAACCAAATATTGAATTTTTCATTCCAAATATGGAATCCATTTTATCAGACTCAATTTATATATGTAAAAATAATTATTTTTAATATAAGAATATAAAAATGTACGAAAAACATTTTTTAATAAAATACTATATTTATGAATAAAAATAATTTTAACAATAAATTAGGTAATAAAAAATCTTCCAATATAAATTAGTATAATTGATGATCTGATTAAAAATTAATGATTGAAGAGTAATAAAAATTATATTAGAGGTGGTGGGTTTAATTGTTTTTTATAAATTTAAAAATACAAAAACAAGTAACATAATGATTTATATTGTTTTAATGGAAACATATATAAAATTATAAAATAATTATCCATTCTATAAAATTTAGCGTTAATGAAGTATATAAACTTGAATTTAGATATCCATAGTTTTAACCAAATAATAAAGTAGTGTTTTCATTAAGTCATGTAACCATCAATAATAATGTTAGGAGAACATTGTTTCCCTTGACAAAGAAACCCTCGATCAGTAAGATTAGACAATCCTATGTCAACCTATACCTAGAATACCTTCTTCAAAAATGATTGGAATGAAAATTACAAAAAAAAATATTAAGGTATTTTAAAATAATCCTCCAAATACTACTATATAATAATTTTTGTAAACAATTACAATATATCTCTGTCAATGTAATAAGATACTACAAATTGTTTATAGAGACTCTTGATATTCAGTGATGAAAATTATTCATCATCTTTAACAAATTTATCCATTTATATTAAAATTTCCAATAGTGTTATATAGTAAATCTTCTATGTGGTTGCAATGGCCATGGAACAAACTCTTTTGATAGAATAACATGTTCCTCTCATACTGATAAGTTTTAAAACCATTATAGTGCTACCAGATATCATATAGAGGAATTAATTTCCTCTTCTAAAAAATTGCTTATCTATATATTAAATATTTAATTTAAATTAAATCCTAAAAAATTAATTACTTCTATCTAATTTTTCTCCTAAACCAATTAATATAGAGTTGATAGTTTGGACATAGTTATATTTTGACATTTTTACTTTTATATATCTTCATATGGAAATATATTTGTTTGTCTATAGTAAATATAGAATAATTTCATTGGAATACAATAATTCAATCCATTCAGAAAACTGAAATTCCTCTGTCTAGAATAAAATATTTCATTTATAAACATTATTAATAATATACATGTTTAATAGTAAGAAAAAATACTTTAACATAATGTATTATGATTTTCAATAGTGGGATAGAATTTTTGGGAATATGTTTCAAATCATGAAATTTATATTTCATCATAAATTATTTTATTTATAATATAATTATTATTCAATGATTTATATTAGAATTAATTATTGTGTCTATGAGGATGTTAAAGGACATATTTGTATATCAGAATATTTCTAACAATAAGGGGAGATTATTGGTTGATATAGAAAATGTGGATGGGAATGAAGGTGAAACATTAGTATATATTCATCATAGAAAATATTTTTCCCATAACATGAATAATTAATTAGATCAATAAAAATCGTATTATTAATATAGGTTTATATCTATTTGGAATGATAGAAATTGATGAAGGTATGGATTTTAAGATTGAGGAAGAAATATTTGTGGATGATGAATTGAAAAACAATTTCATGTTTCCCATGAAACCATTCCATGGTGTACTAATGAATGAAAATTACATATTGAGGTTAATAATGTTTAGGTTTTGTGTATCACAGATTTAATATAACTTTTAATAAGTTAATGTATTCACCCAAGATGAAAAATCACATAGTGTTTTAGTGTAATGGGTCTTAGTGAGTCTCTAAGTTCCCATGGCCTTGATTTGAATGTCATTATAGTTTGGATCAATGTAAATGAAATCATGGATTAAACATCATTCTTGGATGAGGAATAAAAATTACATACTCACCATGTATTAGTGGATATAACATTGTAAAGATTTTACATTAATGTTGTTATGTTTCATCCTACCATGTAAAAGTGGTGTTCATAGTACTATAGAGAAGATAAAAAATATAGAATACTATATCGTGGACTACTCATTTTTGGAATGGTTTTGACCTTTATGGTTTATCTCAAATTATTTTATATAATTTATATCAAAAACTCCATGGTTCATTTGAAACAGCCTTACATTAGGAACATTAACAAAACCCATGTGGATAATCCATGTGACTACAAAATTAGTTTGACCCAACATGGGACACAAGACGGATAACCACAAGACCTGAAGGGAATTCTTGATCACCGTAGACTGGGGGAAAGCACATGAGTATCATCACCCAAAACATGTTAATGATTTCACCCTAAAATAAAATCACAACATGTCTCATGTGTAACAGGATAGGGTAAATGATCATATAATACCACAAAATATGAAGTACACAACCATGAGACATAGAAAAAAATACACAAGGCAAAAATAAAAAATATCCAAAACTAAGTCTTTATGTAACCATCAATCTCTGCCATCCCAAACCCCCTTTAAGTGATACCGAATGAGAGAAGTCGCTAATATACCTGAAACACCTTCATTTAATTGGATACTCAAAAACCAATTATGAATACACCCAAAGGGATATGTAGGGTGTTAGGAAATTCTCATTAGGATACCACAATGAATATACAAAATCTTTTTCATCATAAAACCCTTAGTTCTAGTTTTCATACAAAACATGTTTAATAAATCCATTTTATTTGAAAACATTATTCATAAATTATGATTTAAATTCCATTAAAACAAGTCATATTTTAAGAAAACAAATATATGAATCAATTAAGGTAAATTTTATAGAGTGAAATACTCAATCCCATTCATGGAAATTTATATTTTAAACATATAATAAATAATGGAATGAAAAACCACCATCATTAATAAAAACCATGCACTTATGGGATCTAGCCTATGAGAATACATATCTAGGACATAGAAGGAAAAAAACTAACAGATCCATTATTCTTAAAGATACCATGTCCATCCACATTCAATTGGTATCATAAGCATTAATTTTAATATATCCATCCTCACTAAGGTTTTCATATGATCATAGCATAATACACCTAAAGTTGTCATGCATAATGTTTTTTAATACATTTAGGTAAAAAATATCCATAATTTAATAAAAATTTTCAATAGATAATCCATTACTGCATACATTCTTCAAAAAAATTATATTCTAAACTATCTTTGAGCATTTTCATAGACCACATGATGGGCATAATACTGTTTTATAGAAAAATAACTTTAAAATTTTTCTCCATGCCCCTGAATATGATGTTACAAAAAATAACCCTCATGGATTTCAAATTAACCATTTTTATAAGTTAATAAAATGAAATTTTAATAAAAAAATGTGTTTTGGGCCAATAAATTGGAAGGATTAAATTAATTCATAAGAATGTTTCACAAAATCTAGAGTTGTAACATTCTACCCCACTTAAAATTAATTTGACCCACAAAATTTTTCTAGGTTATTAATGGATTAATAAAATATAGTACTTTTCATGTCAACCTAAATCATAAAAATTAATTCTAAAAAATCCTTTATAAAAAACTTTTATAACCATAATAATTACCAAAAGTAACTCACAACTAGGATTCCATGTATGGGAACATGGGTTGCATGAGAAAAAATGGATGAGGAAGAGAAATATATGTATCATGTTCTGATGAAGGGTGATAGACAACATGGTCATGAAAAAGTTAATGATCACAAATCCATAACCCAAAGAGACTTTCAAAAGGTCATTGATATAAAAAGAGATGATATTAGGGCAACATTATATTTCACGACCATTTTTCCAAAAGTTAAATAGTTTTTATGAGAAGATATACTTGAATGATTTCAGGAAACTTTAAAAAAATTGTCCCATTGTCAATTTACAATAAGAACATTATTTCATAAAATGATGGTGAATATTTCATTTCATAAGAATTAAAATAATATCATTTGTTTGATAATGTATTGAACAAAGCTCACTAATATTAAATGAATTAAGAAATATTTAACCATAATAACCTGGTCATTAAATTGGCACGTATGAATAGTAATAAAAATCTTAATAAATATATATAAATATATAAATGTAATAGTTTTTATAAATATTGATAAATTATTTGAAAATAATAAATCAAGTTTCTATGATGTTGTTTTATTCTAAGAAAAAGGTCTTCATCAAAAATAATTCTTAATTATTTTCATGGAAAAATAATATTTTTAATATCTATAAAATGTGTAAAAACAATTCTATGAAATTATATTCATTTTTTAAATAATCATATAAAAATTAACTTAGGATAATATTTTGGTATTTTTACAAAAAAAATAGTTTTCTTCAATGAATAGTGAAAATACAGATTTTTGTAAAATGTCATTTAATTTCACTAAAGAATTAATATAAAAGTAATATTTTGATTTTAATTTTATTTAATATAAAAATAAGTATTATTCATTTATACTAAATTAAAAAATTTACATTAAATACATATTCATATTATATTTTATTAGATTTTTATTTTTTGGTTCAAAAATGAGATTTTTTTGAAAACTGTATTAATGTGCATAATTTCTATCTATTTGAGTAAAATAAAATAACCCCAAAAAGTATTTATTTAGAAAAAAATTCTGGATCATATATCAATAAATATTAATTTTGTTTAATAATTTATTATTATTAGTTATATATTTAATATTAAATCATATTTTTCTAAAAAAAGACACTTCCAGAAAACCCTTTTTTCTTCCCATAATGGGGAGAAATTCTAAAATAAGATATCTCAATTATATTATTTTAATATGGTAAAATGAATTTAATGATTTTAATATAAATAATTTATATTATCTAATATCTTAAATTTTAATTGTTTTACAATAATTTATATTGAAATTAGTATAAGATAATTGATGTGGTTAAGAAGAAAATGGGATTACTGAGGGGTTCTACTAAAACGTTATGGGTTAAAATAACATGAAAACATGTATATAAATATATATATATCCATAATTATATATTGAAATTTATAATTCCCATGAAATGTAATTTTTTAGATTTTTTACATGTCAAAAATATGGGAAAACGTTTTTCATTCCATAAATTACTAGTGCACCACTCACCTAATTTATAAAAGGGAACCCCTCTCCTATACTGTCCACAACATGAATTACTCCTAGATCAGAAATGATATATACAAATTAGATTATAAATTCTAACCCCACTAACTATATACCTTTGTTTATTCAAATATCATTTATAAGATTGATTTTAGTGATAACCTATAGAGGTGGTCCAAAGAAGAGGTATCATTATTAACTGAGCATTTTATTATTATTTATTCTTACAAATCCATAATATATTCATAAATAATTATTATATAATAAATTAAGTATTTAAATTTTAATTTAATTTTATTATGTTAATAAATATCATAAATTCATCTTATCTTTTATTAAATGGGATATGAAATCATAACTCGTTTGTATAGAATACTACCGCCTATAAACCAATGTCATTAATTTCCCATAATCCACTCTCACAACTTATTATAATGATGTATTTAAAGTATATATATATATATAATATTTTTAACATATTTATAATTTTAGAGATATTACATGACATATATCTTCTTACTTTCCATTTTTTGGTGGTATGATAATGTCGCTCATTTGTACGGGGGTATACCGCATCATGAAGAAATGTGATTTTTTCCCACTAACGATTTACATAGAAATTGGTATAGATAAATACAATAAATATAAAAAATATAAATGAAATAATTATGATATTCATGACATATTGATCATTATTAATAGAAAATATGTCATTTTATTTCTTATAACGTTAAACGATTAAGCCATTTGTTTGTGCATGTGGATTATCACCTCTACCAAGATATTTGATTTTTTTCATCACCACATCACATGGAAAATATATAAGTAATTGTATTTAATTAAATAATTTTATATTTTCAATATAATTATCATTATTAAAATATAGTATATTACTCAACTTACTTCTATATAGACCATTGATCACAAATTACCTTTTAATTATAAATCAAACAAGAACACAACCTTCCTCATAGAAACAATATCAAGGAGGAAAAAAGTGGTGCTAACCCTGGGAATACCCTTGGAAAAAAGTCATACAATCTAAAGGTAACGACCCCATATTAGAGAACACCAACAAGGGTTCCTCTGGACTACTCCCCAAACAAAGAGCATCCACAACAAAATTATCTTCCCATGGAAGGTGAAGAACCAAACATCCATTCAGGATCTCTAAGGTGTAATGATGAAAAATGAATTCTAAATTCCACAGAGCCTCAAATTTCTAAAGAAAATCCCAAATAAACACCTTGATGTAAGATTCATGTTTGTAACATTGCAATGAGAACCTGTTGAAATGTTATATACTCGTTTGCAACACACAAAAATCATCACGCAATGAACATCCCAACCCATGAATGATAATAAAAGAGAATATAATTGAACCATTTCTATCTTTCACCAAACATCCCCCGCGCAGTTAACCATCCATAATTGATCCATCAACGTTAACATTAAATCCACTCCCTGGAGGTTTCCACTTAATCCAGTGCCCCTGTGAACTCGGAAAAGTCACAAGACAATTCAGGAAACTGCACAAAAGATGAGAATGTTGTCCACCCTTTAAGAGTTTCCCCTATTCATACAGAAGGCTTTTTGTCCCCTACAACATCAAGAAATTTTATGTTCGCACCTCTATATGTGCCCGATTATGTTCCTCCCAAAGTGACCATAAAATCATGGTAAGAACATTACTATGAATTATGGACTCCATCTCATGTTGTTCCTAACCCAACAACCAACTGTAAATAAACTCCTAGATGGTAAAACATTCAGCATTATAGTTATCCCATTTATCCATGATGGAACATATATTCATATCCCATTCAATATTGAATAATAAGTGAACCACTGACTCTGGTTGTGGGTTAGAGTAGCAAAAAAAATGAGAAGCCAACTAAATCCCCTTTTAAGAAAATTATTTTAACAACTGGGTCCCAATTATAGCACAGACAACCCGCACTATCATGGTCGTCGAGTCCTGGCCCACTAGGTACCACTATTTTCCTCACAGACTCATGGTCCCCACCATGTGGTCCACCCACATGCCTGAATGGGTCATCGGACTAATGAAAGTCCCCAAAGGCCAACACATGTAGTTATAGTGTTCTTCGTCCCCACTTCCAGAAACCCTGGGAAACATCCCAGAAGGTCACCCATCCTAATCACTACTCCAGGACAAACACGCTTAACTGTGGATTTCTAATCTTGCAGGCTCTCTAAAAGGAAGGTTCAGCTTGTTTATTTGAGTCATTTCATTTATTCATTTAACCCTTTATAATTTTGGGGTGTTACAATCAACCCCCCCCCCCCCCCCCCCCCCCCCGCCCATAGCAAAATGTCCCCATTTTGGGCCCTACATCTCAATCCAGGAAGTGCACCATACTTAAGGATAAGTTTCTCCTCTGATACCAATTGTGAAAACTGGGTCCTGGTGACAATACAAGAAACCCCACCTTAACATTGATGTCATGTCCTGGCCCACCAGGTACCACCTGTTGCACACACCGAACCATTTTTTTCTTTCACCAGACCTCCCTTACGCAGCTGACCATCCATAAGAGAGCCAAAAAATTTATAGTTAAATCCACTCCCTATAGGGTTCCACTTAATCCAGCACCCCTATGAACTGGGAAAATCCACTAGACAATTCAGGAAGCTTCACAGAATATTAGAATGTTTTCCACCCTTCAAGTGAGTCCCCTATTCATACAGTAGGCTTGTTTTCCTCTAAAAAAACAAGAATCCAGATGTTCGCACCTCTATACGTGCCAGAATCTGTGTCTCCCAATGTGACCATAAAATCATGGTAAGAAAAATACTATGAATTCTGGACTCTATCTCACAATATTCCTAACTTGAAAACCAACTAAAAAACTCCTAAATGGTAAAAAATTCAACATTATTGTTACCCAATTTATCCATGATAGTCCATATATTCATAGCCCTTTCAATCTTGAAGAATATGTGAACCACCATCTCTAGCTGAGGGATAGAGAAAATAAAAACACTTAGAAGCCAAATGAATTCCTTATTTTAAAAGTTATTATAACAACTGGGTCCTCGTGATAGCACATACACCCCGTCTTCACATGGTGGTCTGGACCTGGCCCGACTGCTACAACTAGTTGCATCGTAGACAAATGGTCCCAACGCAGGGGTCCACCCACCTGCCTGAATGAGTCATCAGACTAATGAAAGTCACCACAGGACAACACATGTATTTTCCATTGTGCTTTTTTCCTCACTTACACACACCCTGGGAAACATCCTAAAATGTCATCCATTCTGATCGCTAATCGAGGCTAAACATTCTAAACTGTTGAGTTCTAATCAAGCAGGTTCCCTAAATTGATGGTTCACATTTTTGACAAGATTCATATCATTTAGTCATTTAACCCATTACAATTTTGGGGTGTTACAATCACCCCCCCCCCCTAAATCACAACATCCACATTGTGGGCCCTAAATATCATCTCAGGCATTGAACTGCTCTTATGGATTGCTTTCTCCTCTAATACCAAACGTGAAAACTGGGTCCTAGTGATAGCATAGACAGCCTGCCTTAATATGGATGTCAAGTCCCGGCCCACCAGGTACCACCAGTTGCAGACACCCTGAGAAACTTTTATATGGTCACCCATCCTGATCACTACTCCATGCCAAGCATTCTTTACTAGGGAGTTCTAATAAAATAGGCTCTTGAAAAATAAGGTGCTCATTGTTGAGAAGAGTCATTTCATTTATTCATTTAACCCTTTATAATTTTGGGGTGTTACAATCACCCTCGCCCCCCATTGTGCACAATGTCCTCATTGTGGGTCCTACATCTCAACCCAGGAAGTGCACCACACATAAGGCTAGTTTCATCCTCTGATACCAAATGTGACAACTGGGTCTCGGTAATAGCACAGACACCCCCACCGTAACATGGATGTCAGGTCTTAGCCTTCTAGAAACCACCAGTTTCCACACAGACACGTGGTCCCCTCCCAGGGGTGCACCCACATTCTCGAACGTGGAATCTGACTAATAATAGTCCATATAGGCCAACACATGTCCTCTTTAGTGTACTTTTTCCACACTTTCCCACACCCTGGAAAACATTCCAAGAGGCCACCCATTATGATCACTACTCCAGGCCAAGCACACTTAACGGTGGAGTTCTAATCAAGAAGGATTCTGAAAAAGATGTTTCACCATGTTGACATAAGTCATATCATTTAGTCATTTAACCCTTTAGCATTATAGGGTGTTAAAATTATCATCAGTTGGTAGGGCATGATTCCTCGCTCTCCAAACAAGAATGCACATCTTCATGGGGACCTCTTTACACCATAGGTGTGACCCCCACTCATCATGGTCCCCACACAGATGAATCAAGTGGAAATAATCACTCTCATTGAGGTACATGTTACCTAACACTGTGAAACAAATCCAGTCATCCTCCTCCAATAATCATTCCCATTTAAGTACCCAGAATGTTACTCATTCGTATGTACAACCTACAATCTCCAAGATTCTATCATATTTCATTTTTCATAACCATAATTTTTTATTGGGATTAAAAGTATATATAATGTTAAAAATGATTAATATTTCTTGATTATAGTTTTATTTGTGTGGAAACAATGGCCTATTTGGCCCTGTTAGACTCACCAAATCCATCTTGAAACAATGCATTGAATGTCCTAAAAACATCCGATGTGGAATTAACAAATTTACTATTTAAATAGACATTAAATATGTAAAAAATAAATAATTTAATTATAAATTATTAAAACTAGAAAAGGATATTATTATATCATGTAATTGATATAATATTATTATAAAAGGAGTTTATGTACATACATGGAATGTCTGGATGTGGGGAAAGGGTTTTTCATCTCACATTTTATTTCTAGGAGACATATTTAATATTACCCACTTGTTTTACTTTTTTGGTATATATAATTTCTATTATACAAGTAATATCATGACTAATAAGTGCATCATGGTATTTTATGTTTCAATTAGAATTATTTCATACAAGGGGATTTAAATTGAATGTTACCATGTGGTAAAGAATTTTACAACTTAATTTATCATCATTGGGATATGTTATTTCATTATGGTTTTTATAAACTATGATTATTTGATTAACGAATTTGATTAATCATATGATTTATTTCCACTTTTTAAGTGCAGAATTACATTCTTTATGCATCATCCATCCATTTATTAATTATAAAATTTAACGGTATGATAAATGTAAGGGTAATTCATCACAAAATTTATTTATTTGGGACATATGTTTATGATATTTATATATATTCATTTTTTTTATATAATTTTCATTAACATTTTGTTACATAAAAATTATTTTTTCATTATATTAAAGCTAATATTTGATTTTATAATTTGTGGGGATTACAATTCAAGAGTTTCAAAAGTGGTAAAGGCTTGATGATACAATATCATTTCATTCAAGATTGATTATTTTCAAGGTTCACTTGGAATAAATCATGTGATATTATTTACATTAACTAAATATCTTTTATTATCCAACAATTCTAAATGTGGTTCAAAATTTAAATTTCCATTTCCTCACTTATTTATTTAATAAACGTCAAGATAAATAATTATAAGTGATAAAAATATTTTATTTTATTCTTGATTCAGTGTCTCCTCTTCTATATACATGTTTTCTAAAATGATTTCAAAATATTATTTTTTGAAAATAAATGATTTCTTTAATTCATTTTAAATGATCATTTACCTTTATTTAAATGTCTTTAAAATTAAATTTATTATAACTTTTGAAATGGGTAACTTTTTACTCCCATTAAAATGTTTAATTATAATTTTTTTTTGAAAATTTACAACATGAATAGATGTTCCCTCAATTATGTCCATTATTTTCAAGGAAATTTTTTTTATGTTTCCAAATAATTTTTCAATGAAATTTATTTTCATAATATTTTTTGAATTTTTATTTCTCAAAATTAATTTTTAAAATGAAAATTTATTTTCCTCAAAAGATTTAATGATCTTTTTAGTGTATTTTCATTCAATGACATATAAAATCCTTTTCAATACATAATATTCAATGGGGTTGTTTTTTAATAGATATGATCCTCTTTCTATGACTTGAATTATTATGATTTTTTGAAAAGGATCATAATTGAAGAAGTTTCATTTCCATGGGTTAATCAAGTTTCAATGAGATTATGATGAAACTCCTTCCTTTACAATAGGTTAATCATGTTTCCTGTAGATGGTTATGCAACTTTTTTCTTATAAACGGTTAAACCAGGTTCTAAAAATTATAATGTTTGTTTTAATGATATTATGGGGAAATGAATTCCCAATGTACAATGTTCTTTATACGGCACTTGTAAATTATTTGTAATGATGTGTGGTTCCATTATAAAACAATGATGTGTGGTTCATTAATAAATTATGGAGGGTTGGTTATGTTATTAAAAATGGATGATTTGTTCCCTCATAAATAGCTTATGGGTGGGTCTCTGATAAACAACCAATTCATTGGGTACTATGGAGATGCAAGATGACCATACTATATATTACATTTGTTTGAGTGATATAATGATAATGTTAGAAGACCGAAAAAATATTATATGTGCATTCTGTTGTTATAAATGTTTTCTTTGATCAAGATTGACATCACAAGAATCATGATAATTGATTATAATGATTCTTTACATTGTTAAATCCTTATAAAATGTTTTCCTTATTGATGATCTGGGTATTGATATGTATGAATTGTAATATGTTATGCTCATCAAGTAGCAGAATGTAATCATAATCCCATATACATATTATTCACACTAATAACGTCCAATATTTAATTCACAAGATTAGCCTTACTGAGAATTTGATCTCACAATTCTTATATTTTATTTTTTCCAAGTTATCTAGAATGATGTTTACTTACATATGTCTATAAGGGATTCATATGGATGATTACAATGAACTAATGTCAAATAATAAAATCTTGGTCAATTTGGGGAAATGTTCAATTAAAGGGATGAGTATTTTCATATATAATAATTTTTCTAAATATTCTAAAAATCTAAATCTAAAAGGTTCTTGAAAATCTATGTGATAAAATATTTCCATTTTATGTTTTATATTTTGGATGGATAGGATTTGTCCACCTTGATTGGTATCAAATCCATAATTTTAAAGATTATGTTTTTTGTATCGAATTTGAAAGTGCAGGATTAGCACTATTATAGTTGGCATCATAATAAATGTTTAGAAAAAAATGTAGATTATGTTTTCATCACGTTATTTTATCTAATTAATTATGGATTCCATCAAGTTATGATGTTTTTACGGCTAAAAATATCTTCAAGTGATTGAAACAATTTTTTTATTAATTAATGAAATTTGGATGTAATTAAGGACATTTCAGGAGTGTATTATTTAAATGGGTTAGGTTATGTTTAACTATTAGGTTCAACATGAAGTATTATTTGATAAGTAATTATCTTTTATTATGTATAAATGTATTAATAACCTATTGGTTTTCTATGAACTTTTATTTGTGTGGATAATTTTCTGAGTTTTTATCATATTCTTTAGAACATTATAAGGATAATACTTTGGGAGATAGGAAAACCAGTTGTCTGAGAAATAAAACATCACATTCAGCAAGGCAATAAGGATTAAACCCCATAAACAATGGGAGAAAAAGGTGTAGAATCTACCAGTTTCCTATAGAATTTCCAAAAAAAATTATATATTTTTGGGCCAATTAGTTGAAAGGCATGGGATAAAAATTTAGCTTAAAACACTATATAATTACAGGGTTATTGAGGCTAATTCTAATAAAAGTTTTTTTATTTATAGAATGATATAGGTTTAACGTAGGTATTATTATTGAATTGTGAAGATTAATGATATAAAGGATATATTTTTTTGGAATTATATGACCTTATGATAATTTTATTTGATTTAGTTAAATTTATAACAATATTATGATTATATTTTTATTCTTTTTGTTGAACTATTTGATCTAATAGTAATTTATTTTAGTGCCTCGGGTATGAAAAAATTATCTTCTGTAATGATTTTATTGAGAAAATCATGAGATTTTGGTGAAAATTGATAGAATGGTGGAATTATACTCATCAAGTATGTGTATTTAATTATGGACCAAGTTTATATGGAAATTGAATTCATCGACTCTATAATAAGTATATTGAAAAAAAATTGATATTCAATTCATTTATTTTTCTATATATTACATTTTTTCACAACACATTGTTTAAGGTTTTGTTGTCACTGATTTTCTCATGATCATTCACATTCCTTTGATTAATGATCTCTATCGATCTAAATCATTATTTCGATGTTATAAATTTCTTCCATGTCCATAACATAAAAGCCTACCTATTTTTTATAGGGAATCTAGTTTTTCATTATTCTATATGATCATCATACATTTATTTAACTCATATCTTGAGGATGTGTTTAAGAGCCCTAATATGATTATTATTTCAAAAAATATTATTTGAAAATTTAAAACCATTGATAATATAAAAAAATTACAAATTTTGAGGAGGGGATTTTTAAATTTTTATAGGATGTAACATCCTAATATTGTAAAATAATAATATTATGTTTTATTTCATATTAACAACACAACATAGATATTAATACTCGTGAAATAATTAACTATTACCAGCTAGTTTTGCAGTTTGTGGGAATGAATAAAATTAGTTACCATATGATATGTATTCATCATTTTTACTGAATATAAATTATTTATAACTTTATTGTAAACAATATATCAATTTTTATTAACTTTTTTTATTGTTCAAAAACATGTTTTCTTAAAAAAATTATAACTATTCTTGAAGAAAATACTATATTCATGTATTGAAAATTTTTAAACAAATTATTTGATAAAATGAAATCATATTTTGTAAATAATTATACAGAAATTAATATTGGGTGATTTTTTCGTATTGTTTGTGGAAAATTATGATTTTTCACTGAATAATAAAAATTATAATTTTAGTTGAAATATCATTTATATTAAATGAATTATATAATTTAAAAGTCACATTTCGAAATTAATTTTAATTAATAATATAATAATTAAATATTTATATTTAATTCACATAATTAAATTTGAATGATATTCATATTGGATTTATTATTAGTATACTTTTAGGTTTAAAAATGTAATATTTCTAAAAATTATGTTAATGTGCTGAATTATTCACCATATTAGTTAATTAAAAAAACCTTAAATAAGAAATATTTAAATTAATTTTATTGATTATATGAATATAAATATAAATTGGGATTAATTAAATGATTTTTATCAGACATAGAGTTAATAACATCATATTTTTCTCAAAAATAAAATCATGAAATTATGCTTCTTCATCGTGTCTGTGGGTTTAATTATAAGTGACATTATTACACATATTGTAACATAATTTGGAAATATAGATTCCATGTTTTTATTCATAATAATTCATATTATTTAATGATATAATCACCATTTTGACCAAAATGGATACTTAAAATAGTAAAAAATAATTATGATTGTTAATTTGAAAATGAGTTAATATAGGGTTAAACATATATTATAAGGGTTAAAATGATATTAAATATTTTATAATATTAATTAGACGGTCATATTTTGAATTTATATATGAAAATTATTTTTAATGATCTATTTGGGAGCCATGTTTCATGTGTACAATGTTGGCATTACTTTCCATTTCATATATTTTAAGTGTACCACTAATCTCACAAATCAAAGATCACTAGCTCTCCTCCCCTATTAAAGCATTTAAAGACCTATATATCAGTTAGTACCTTATAAAATAAAATCCAAATCCCAATTAACACTACCTATAATAACCTTTTATAATAAATTCCTCTTAATAAGGATTTTGGTTCTAACACAATGATGATTTCTGAATAAGAGGCATCACACTTAACTAAACTTTTTTATATTATTTATTCTCCCATCGCCTTCAAATCTCATTAAATTATTCTAACATAACAACTATTTCCCAAATAATGATATGATATTATTTTAATTTAATAACCAAAATCCTTATCTTCTTCCATCAAATGGTATAAAAAAGCATCATTCTGATGAAGGGATAATTGTCTCCTTGTAAATAAATGCCATTCATCATCCATAATGACCTATAATATATTGTTACCATGATTTATTTAATGTATATATATATATAACTTGTAACAAATTTATATTTATATATTTATTATATCAAAAATAAAATTTTACTTTTTATTCTATGAGAGGATATTATAATTCCCCTCGTCTGATCAACGGACTACTACCTCATGCAGTGATGTGATTCCTTTTTCACTAACGCCTTACAAGAGAGGTTATATGTAATTCCCCAACCCCAGTTACCCAGAGTCGGTGCATTATTACATTACATTGGCATGATCACAAAATATCATGTCTCGAAAGACAGATTAGTTTAGTATCCTTGGAATCACTAGATACATTCATAAAGTTTACATTACATATTAAAGTGAAAACTACAACAACACATTGTCTCCATAGACCACACTCATATCCCCTCATACTATACCTACAGGTCATTCTTAAAAAACTTCTTCACATCTTATGAAAAATAAAACATAGAAAGGGGTGAGCTAAGATTCCTAGTAAGGATAACAATATAGTAGAAACTTTCATAAATAAGAATAAAAATTTAAGGCAATGTATAACTAAAAAAAGCCTTTTTAAACATGAACTTTCGCATAATATGGAAGAAATAAAATGATATAATTCCATTTACTTATTCACATGAATATTATACAATCGAATAACGACATTAAATATCAATAACCACTTTCATAATGATTGAATGCATAATTCCATAATATCATAACCACATAGTCAAGTCCTTCTTCCAAGACTACAAATAAGATTTTGTCATGGCCTTGTTCCAAGACACAAGTTTGTCTCATGAGACCTACTGATGCATCAAGGAGCTATAGCGGGCTCCACCCGTCACTTACTAAGTCCAACGCATTCTGCATATGAACAGGTCTAAACCTAACATAATCATTCGTATTAAAACTAGCATACGAAATGTCAATACTTTCTCCATAAACCATGAATGGAATAAAAATAACACATCCAAAGTCAAACATATCACAAAACCTTCAATAAATTATGGACTTTTTGTATCATAATAAACCAACTTCAAATAAGCTTAAAACCCATCAAAGGATGTTTACATAGATGAAATCAAAACTATTTGAGAGAAATATCTCTTTTTTAAAATCATTTAAAAGTCACATAATTATAAAAGGAACCATTTAATTTGAAAATATTATTATAAGATTTTAAAAGAAGCTTTGACAATTTTATAACGGTGGAAAATAGCAGCACCTTCCGTATAAGTAAAAAAAATACGTTCTTACCTTAATTCTATCGAAAAGGTTTAAAAGGACCTTGTTTGGAAAATGACAGAAATATTCCTTTATAAACATATTATAAAAACTAAAAAAGGGGTATAAATGACATTAACCCATAGTATTTAAAATATTATCAATTATTTTAAATCTATTTGTAAGAAACATGGATGTGGATGATAAAGAGGTCCTAGTAGATAATTACGTATAAACAACATCAGATAATGAAGAGATTGTGAAATATTCATTACATTGTACTTTTACTTGGTAGAGGGTAGGTTAACCTCTTGTATAATGGTGAAATAATTGTTATTAAATTATTCAAGAATCATATACATTAATATGATATCATATATGATCTTCTAATATTGCCTTTTAGTATTATCATTGTTTTGGTGTTAACTGATTCGTTCTCCTTTATATGCCTTGTTATGTAAGTCATGTTTGTTATAAATAGGATATATTTGATTTATATAAAGAATTATATTATATCATTAAACATTATTTTTAACAATCAAATTAAAATTAGTCTTGAATGGATATGATGGGGAAATGAATATCATCACGTTTGTGGATATGGTAATTTGTAGGTACGCACGAACACTACTTCCTTTTAATTTTTCATTTTAAAAGGAATCATAACCAAATAATACATATGTCTATTATTTTTCTAGTATAATATAATATCTTATTTCTGTAACTTACGTTCATTAACACCATCCATTATACGTTCCATGTATGGTATGAATGAGTCATAGGACTTTTAGGGGGCGGTAGTCCACACATCCTCAAATGAAATTATCGTATATATATACAACATGAAACGAATAATAGTATTATATAAAATGGAATTAGAGAAGATTATATATAAAATAAATATCATAAATTTCATATTTAATTACATTTCCATCATAATGGCCACCATGAGAGGCAGTAGGAGATAATTGAACAATCATCGTTTCGTGAGGCGTTTGGTTTCCATCCACAGAAACATTATTTTTTCACCCATTAGATAGAGGTGTGTGTAAGAGTAGTTCAAATACCTCCCATAACAATATCCTAGTATATTTTGGATACTGGTGTTGTTACAAAATAAAACAATTATAAGATTTTAGGGGTTGGAGAAGTAAAATAACGAAAAGATGCTAACAGAAATCGTTAACATTAATTTGGGTAACTACCTTTTGTTTGAACCAAAGGGAATATATAAGTGTCTTATTCCTAAGGTGAGTCTTCTAGGAGGAGTTGATGGATGTGTGTAGCTTAATTGGGCAGAGTTTGGATGAGCCAAAAGGCTTGAGATGTCTGAGGAATTTGTTAGAAGTGGTGTCCTTTGATATGGGGGAGGAGGGTCTCTTTAAGAATGATTCAAAATTTAATTTTATTATATAAATTTATTCGTTTTATAAAGCTCCAAAACTCTTTAAAGATGAATATAATATTACTCATGATTGATATAAAATCATACAATAAGTATGGTACATCTAATGTGTATTATTTTAGTCTTTATAATATTATTTATTTAAATCATTTATTCATGAGGTAAACACAACATCATTATTGTGTCATAAATAATTTAGTTTATTATATGTCTAAAATTTATAAAACAAATAACATGATATAGGAAATCTTATTATCTTTCTAATGAATATTTATAGTCGAAAATATGACATATATAACTCTATTTAAAAATTGTTTTTCTAAAAGATATATGCTTGTGTCATTTTTGTATTTACATTAACTTAATTAATATAAAGTGTCATTATCCCTTAAATGTGGCTCAATGGGGTCCCAAAATTGACCCAAAGATTCCCATTGTCGAACATGTATCAACCAATAGGGTTAGGACATGTTTTAGAGTAATTTAATATTATTAAAATATTATTTTTTACACTTTTTAACTGGATTTACCCTTCAACCATGGTAAATAAAATATTTACCGAAGTAATTATTCAAAATATATAAAAATAAAAGTTACCTATTTACACAATTTGTACCTCTTGATTATAAATATGGAATCTATTTTTCTAAATTCCAAACACTGAAGTGGCAGAAATTAATTTATAATTAATTCCCATTGTCAAAACAAAAAGCGTGTTTTTAACAAATAATAACTATCAATAGATTGACACTTTATTTTGTCCAGTTTAAATATGAAATTATGTCCAATGAAAAAAATTGGATTAAATGGTAAAATTATAATCCAATTATAATTTAAAATCACTCAAGTTAATAATTTACCACTATTAATTACTTCAATTAAAAAAAATTGTTTTCAGTTAAAATATAGTATTTTTCACTACTCACCCAAATATGAAAGTTTTCAGAAAAACACCAAAACATTATTGACACTAAATTATTATGTCCAAATTCTAAATAAGAAGTTTATTATGTCAAATTGAATATTTTAAAGTTTCAAATATTAGATTTAAAGAGGATTCGCCATTAAAAGGCGGTAAAATTTTATTTTTTTTTAAAATACATCTTTTATTTGATAAAAATGTATTTCCTATTAAATTATGTCTAAGAAACACATAATATATATTCTAAAATTATAAGTATTATATAATTTTCAAAATTCAATTAATACTATTCATAACCAATTTTCAACGGCTTGTTTGGTATGTCATGGTGCGCTAGAACTCGGTGTTGCGTGTAGTGCATGTTATTGAATTACGTTGATGAAATGACGTACTATGAAATCTTGGGGTGATATATTCTTCCCTCCTTCAATAAATTGCATCCTCGCAATTTGATGTTATTTTTTGAAAAAAAGGTTTGAAAATAGAAAATACATTTGGGAAAACCCACGTCGAAAATTATGTTAATAAAATTTAGTCTTAATAAGAGGAAAAGGGAAATGAAAGGGCCACCACCAAATTATGATCTCTATTAAGAGAAAATTTGTGGCAATTAGAGACATATAATTAGAGGAAAAATGAAAATATTTATAGGTAGTGATTGAGGTCATCAATCACAAAGAAGGGTAAAATTGAGGGCCTTAAATTCATAAATCTATTATGATTTAAAATACCATCGTTTCAACAAAACTTATGGTATTAGGATAACACATTTTTTAATATATAATCACTAAAGTATAAGAATTAATTTCTTCTTAGAATAAGAGAAGAAGAAAAATATATACTAGAAAAGTAGAGTCCCATCCTTTAAATAATTTATACAACAAAATCATCTTTCACTCTGAAAGATAATAGAACTTAAAAATAATATTCTATTTATCCAATTCTTATAGGGTTCAAAAAATGAATTTATAATTCATCTTATAGATTTTTTTTTAAAAAATACTACATTATTAAATTCTGGACATCATTTGGGCCAGTGGTAGGTGATACACCCTTGTCGCCCTTCGGTTGCTGGTTCAAGTCTCGCGGCCTTGGCAGATGCGACGGGTTGCCGCATGACCTCCAGGTTGTCCTTTTATGGCAATCCAAAATTAATTTCAATCCAGAATTATCCAGAATACTAATATCCAAACTCACAGTCCAAAATTTATAAGGAAGGTAAACACAATGAAGATCTTTTTCCGCATAATAACATGTGAACACACTCATCATGTATTCTTTTAAAACACTGCAACATCTTGAATTACCATAAAACCTTATTGATTACATTCATGATCCCTTATTATTTATAGAATACTTTATATACGCATTCTATCCAAAAATTTTGTAAACTCCAACAATGATGGAATATACAAATCATTAATCAGTTTCATGTTTTTCAAGAATATCTAATATAATTTATCCAAATCAATCTTGTATTATTCAAAAATCACTACCTCGGTATCAGAACCATATTATGGTTTTTCATTATCTCAACCATATATTTTCCAAAAATTTAACATGATATTGAGTCACTTTTCTTGGTTCCACACAATCTCAAGCCCTTAATGAAATAGTATTACATTACAATCCTTAAATACAACATAATTATTATAACCAGTACATTGTTGAGACAACACCCAAATGACATGATTATCTAATAACAACATAAGAACTCTAATAATTATTCCTCATCTGTGCTAGTATCAAAAATTGATTATTATCCAACAGCATCATTTGGGGAATACTCTGATGATATGGACATTGGATCATGTAGTGTCCCATCTCCTTGCAGATGAAGCATTGTAAATTTGAAACCTTTTTCTTACCTTTGCAGTCACGTACATGGTGTCCTTTTTCATTACACTTATAACAAACTTCTATACCCTCCAGGAAAGTTCCAGGGTGTTTCTTTTCACAGTTATCTCATATGAGAAAATTCTTCTTTTAACCCTTCCATTTATCCTTCTTTCTCACTTCTATCCTTTTCTTCTCTTGCTTCCCTTCAATGTTATATGACTCGAAGAATTTTTTACTTATCTTATTAACACATGATATTATTTCTTCATATGTTGAGAATACATGGGATATTATATCCCTTTTAAATGTTGTATTAATATGGTGAATTATATGATCCTTCTTAATCTTTGGATCATACATATTGTTGTAGTTTACATTCCTTCTAATAGGCACCATTTATATACAATAGCATATTCTAGGTAAGTTTATGAATTGCAATGAATAATTCCAAACTTGTAAAATACCTAATTTAAATTGAACGGTTTATGGATATAATCTATAATCATAAAAAAAATTGCGTTGAGAATGTATATACTCATAAACCCTTCATAATTGTTTGTATAAAAATGAGAATTGTCTTAAGAATATCCCCCAAGAGTTTCGTAGCCAAAAGTACAGCAAGGCCCGTTATCATGCACTAGTTCTCGTTCGAGTCCAACTCAAAGAGGTTTTTTCGAGTTTTACCCCTAGGTACATCTGTGGCAGAGCTGCCTCTACCTGCTCGTATCCATACAGGGATGTATTTCTTGGAAAACTCAGAAAATATCTACAATATCAAAATTCTAGGAAGTTCTTCTATACCAATCTTCAATGTCCATCTTAGGTCTATTTTATCTAATCAGAGTTTATCTAAATCTAGATTCCAAGGTTTGTACTAAACTTCTTCTTATGCCAATTGTAACGCCCTGAACCTAGTTACCCAGAGTTGGTTCATTATTACATAACATTGGCATGATCACAAAATATCATGTCTCAAAAGACCGTTTAGTTCAGTAGCCTTGGAATCACTAGATACATTCACAAAGTTTTCATTACATATTAAAGTGAAAAACTACCACAACATCATGTCTCCAAAGACCACACTCATATCCCCTCATACTATCCCTACAGGTCATTCATAAAATAATTTTTCATATCCTAGGAAAAATAAAACATAGAAAGGGGTGACCTCACATGCCTAGTAAGGCTAACAATATAGAAGAAACTTTCCTAAATAAGAATAAACATTTAAGAAAATGTGTAACTAAAAAAATACTTTTTAAACTAGAACTTCAACATAATATGGCAGAAATAAAATGAAATAATTCCACTTACATTTTCACATGGATATTCTACTAATCGAATAATCACATGAAATATCAATAACCACTTTCATAATGATGGAATTCATAATTCCATACTATCATAACCACATAGTCAAGGCCTTGTTCCAATACTACAAATAAGATTTTGGCAAGGTTTTGTTCCAAGACACTAGTTTGTCTCATGGGACCTACATTTGCATCGAGGAGCTATAGCGGGATCTACCCGTCACTTACTAAGTACAATGCATTCCTCATATGAAAAAGTATAAAAATAACATAAACATTCATATTAAAACTAGCATATGAAATGTCAATACTTTCTCCGTAAACCAAAAATAGTATAAAAATAACCCATCCATAGTCAAACATATCACAAAACCTTCAATACAATATGGATGTTTTGTGTCAGAATAAATCAACTTCAAATATGCTTAAAACCCATCAAAGGATGTTGACATAGATGAAATCAAAACTATTTGATATAAATATCACTTTTTTGAAATTATATAAAAGTCACATAATTATAAAAGGAAACATTTACTTTGAAAATATTATTATAAGCTTGTAAGGTATGCTTTGAAGATTTTATAATGGCAGAAAATAACCGCACCCACCGTATAAGTTAAAAAAATACATACTTACCTTAAGTATGCCGAAAAGGATAAAAATGACCTTGTTTGGAAAATGACAGAAAGATTCCTTTATAAACATCTTATACAAAGTAAAACAAGGGTATAAATAACTTTAACCCATGATCTATAAAATATTAAGAATGATTTGAAATACATTTTTAAGAAACATGGATGTTTATGATAAAGAGGTCCCAGTAGATAATTACATATAAACAACCTCGGATAATGAAGAGATTGTGAAATAACCCCTTACCTTGTACTTTTCCTTGGTATAGGGATGGTTAAACTCATTTATAATGGGGAAATAATTTTTATTAAAATTTTCAAGATTCATATACATTAATATGATATCATATATGATCTTCTAATATTTCCTTTTAGTATTATCGTTGTTTCAGTGTTAACTGGTTCGTTCTCCTTTATATGCTTGGTTTTTTAAGTCATGTTTGTTATGAATAGGATATATTTTATTTATATACAGAATGCTATTATGTAATTAACCATTATTTTTACCCAAAAAATTAAAATTTGTCTTTAATAGATATGATGGGGAAATGAATCTCATCGCTTTCGGGGAGACGGTAATCCGTACGTACGCACGAATGCTACTTTCATTTCATTTTTCATTTTAAAAGGATTAAAACCCAAATGATACTTAGGTATATTATTATTCCAGTATAATTTAAACTCTTATATATGTTACATAACATCATTAACACCATCCTTTATACATTCCATGTATGATATAAAGAAGTCACATCACTTTGAGGGGGTGGTAGTCTGCACTTCCTCAAATGAATTTATCGTATATATATACAACAAGAAACGAATAATGGTATTCTATAAAATGGAATTAAAAAAAGATTATATATAAAATAAATATCATTAATATCATATTTAATTATAGTGCTATCATAATGGCCACCATGAGACACGGTAAGAGATAATTAAACAATCATCGTTTCGTGAGGCGTTTGGTTTCCGTCTAGAGAAACATTACGTTCTTTACCCATTAGATGGATTTGTGTGTAAGTGTAGTTAGAATAATTTTCATAAAAATTTCCTAGTATATTTTGGATACTGTTGTTGTTGCAAAAGAAAATAATAAGAAGATTTTAGGGGTTGGAAAAGTAAAATAAAATAAAAGATGCTAAGAGAAATTGTTACCTTTAATTTGGGTAACTCTCTTTGGTTTGAACCAAAAGAACTCTTTATGTGCCTTTTACCTGAGGTAAGGATTCTAAGAGGAGGCTAGGGATGTATGGAGGTTAATTGGGCAGAGTTTGGATGAGCCAAAATTGTTGAGAGGTGTGAGTAATTGGTTAGAAGTGGTGTCCATTTAAAAGGGGGAGGAGAGGCTCTTTAAGAAAGATTGAAAATATTATTATATTATATAATGGTATTTGATTTATAAAGGTCCAAAACTCATTAAAGTTAAATAAAAAATGACTCATGATCGAAATGGAATCATCCAATAAGAATTGGACAGGTTTTGGTTATTATTTTAGTTTTTATAATCTTATTAAATTAAATCATTTATTAATGAGGTAAACACTACGTCCTTATTGTGTAGAAAGTAATCTAGTTTATAAAATGTATAAAAATTATAAATAAAATTCCATGATTTAGGAAATCCCTTTATATTTCTAATTAATATTTATAATATAAAATATGACATATATAACCCTATGTAAAATTTTTTTTTCTAAAATATATATGCTTATGCCATTTTTTATTTACTTTAACGTAATTAATATAAAGTGTCATTATCACTTAAAAGTGGCTTCATGAGGTCCCAAAATCGACACAAGGATACCCATGGTCGGACATGTATCAACCAATATGGTTTGGACATGTTTTAGGATAATTTATTATTATTATAATATTATTTTTACCCTTATTTACCGTATTTACCCTTTAACCATGGTAAATAAAAAATTTACCGAAGTAATTTTTCAAAATGTCTAGAAATAAATGTTAACTATTTACACAATTTGGACCTCTTGATTCTAAATATGTAATCAATTTTTCTAAATTCAAAACACATAAGTGGTAGAAATTAATTTAGAATTAATTCCCGTTGTCGAAACAAAAAAGCGTGTTTTCAACAAATAATAACTATCAAAAGATTGACACTTTCTTTTGTCCAGTTTGAATATGAAATTATGTAAAATGACCAACATTGGATTAAATGGTAAAATTATAATTTAATTATACTTCAAAATCACTCAAATTCATAATTTATCACTATTAATTATTTTGATAAAAAAAGTTGTTTACAATTATAATATAGTATTCTTCACTATTCACCCAAATATGAAAGTTATCATAAAAACACCAAAACAAAATTGAAACTAAATTCTTATGTCCAAATTCTAAAGAAGAAGTTTATTTTGTGAAATTTAATAAATAAATGTTTCAAATATTGTATTTAAAAAAGTCTTCTCCATTAAAAGGTGGTAAAATTGCATTTTTGGAAAAATAGTTCTTTTATCTGAAAATAAAATTTATTTGTTCTTACATTATGTCTAAGAAACTCATAATTAGGATTATAAAATTATAAGGCTTATATAAAGTTCAAAATTCAGTTAATACTATTCATAACTACTATTGAACGGCTTGTTTGGTAAGTCATGGTGTGCTAGAACTTGGTGTTGCGTGTAGTGCAAGTTATTGAATTACGTTGAAGAAATGACGTACAATGAAATCTTGGGGTGTTACATTATAAGGATAAATATAATGAATATATGTGTTAAAATTATATAACTGTTATATTAATGAAATATTTATCATTATTAATAAATAATATATTAATTTATTTCTTAAATTAAAAAATTACAACGTAGTTCATGTGTAATTGTGGACTACTGCATCCAAGAAGCGATGTGTTTTTTCATCACCACTTCAAAGATATTGTATCTTTATAATTCTATTTAATTATATAATATGATATTTTTTATATAGTTTTTATAATTTAAACATATATTATTACTTAACATCATTCAATAATGATCTTTGAAAATGGAAACATTACTCATGCATATATATGCCCTACCATTGCAATGATAGTGACATAAAAAATATTTCATAAAATACATTCATGATTGATTTTATTATTATCAGGTATTTATAAAAATAATAAATATATAATATATATTTTTTATATTTCTAAATAAATAACTCTTTTACACTAGTTAATACACTGAAACAGTTTTGAAACAATACACCAAATATCCTAAAAATACTAGATGTATACATAACTGATTAAGTATCTAAATATGAAATTAATGATAAATTAAATATATTATTGAATTATAAATTATAAAAAAGTAAAATTATATTAATAAATCCAATAATTAATATATGATTATTATATAATACTTAAGGGACACATATGGCCAATCCAGAGTTGAGATAATAGTTTCTCATTGCACATTTTATTTCAGTGAGAAATATACCATACTCATAACATGTTTTATTTTATAGTTTATATACACCCTGTTATACATGTAATATCTCGAATCTATAAAAAATAATGGTATTTTCAGTTTCAATTTCAATTATTTTATCCATGGTTATTTGAATTTAATTTTTTAAAGTGGTATGAAATTTTATTACTCAATGGTTTTCTATTTGGATATGTTACTTCCTCATTGTATTTGATATTCTATTATTATGTATGTGATGATTATTTTTTATCTTATTTTTTATTTCAATTTTTTTATTTACATTTTATACACATAATCAATAAATATATTAATTATAAAATTCAATGGGTTGATTTTGGTAAGGTTTATTCATCAAAAATTCTATTTCCTTGTGATATGAATTTATATTTTCCACATATATTCATTTGTGAGGTGTAAATACTACCATTTGGAATTTTATCACATAAAACTCATTATTTTCATGATATTTTATATATTATTTAATGTAATTACTTCATGTTGTCTATAATTGAAGAGTTACTAATGCGGAGAAGGATTTATTTTATAATTTCATTTCTTTTGGGATTATTTATTTTAAATGTTCTTTTAGAGGAAATAATGTTATATTAGATTCAATAACCACAAATATTTTTTCTCATATAGTTATGAATGTTTTTAATATTTATAATTATAATTTTCTATATTAATTATTACAGAAACATCAAGAAAAGATTTTTTATGTGATACTAATCTAGTATTGTTTTAGACCAATAATCATTCTCTTTTATATCCATGTTTTCTAAAATCATTTCAGAACTGATATGATCTAAAAATACATTATTTACTAAATCCATTTTATGTGAAATTTTTGTTAAGTTTAAAAGGATTTAAAATAAACTTTATTATCATTTTCTAATTGGGTCACATTGGACATCCTTTATAATTTTTTTTGAAAAGAATGATTTTTAAAATTTACAAAAAGAATGGATTTTTCAACCATCATTTCCATTATTTTCTTTTTATGTTTAAATTATATTGTTCTATATTTTAATTCAATAAAAATTATTCAGACCGTATTTTTTAAAATTTTACTTCCTAAATGCTTTTTTCCAAAATTAAAAAATGATTTCTTCATGAAAAAAAAATTATTAATATTGTAATTGTATTTAAAATCGTCTATTTTGACAAACCTTTTTGTTATTTATTCTCCATTATGGATATTTTATAACGATACCATCCTAATTCTCATGAATTTTCTATGTACTTTATTCATAATACAGTTATTTGACATTCTTTATAATGATGGGTGTTTCCATTATAAATAAAGGACAGGTGGTTTAGTTAAAATCCAATGATGTATGGTTATGTTATTGATCAACGACAGGTAGTTCTATGATTTACCAAGGATGAGTTGGTCTATGATATCCCTGAAATTCATGGGGTAATATGGATATGGAAGTCTACCATACTAGAAATTCCATCTATATGAGTGATAAGAAGATATTGTTCAATGATACCAATAAGTTTTATTTTTATTCTTTGTGGATATAAATTATTCATTTGATCAATATTGATATCACATGGATCATTATTATTGACAAAGATGAATCATTATTTTTTAAAATCCATATTCCAAGCTTTCCTGTTTCTAGATCCATGTATTTATGAGTATGAATAGTCATATATAATGATAATTAACTTTTATTATGTGATAAAAATCTTATTCTTATAATATTCTTACTAATAACATCCATTTTATAATGCATATGTATGTAATTACATATCTTTTTGTCTCAACCATCAAATTTTTCCTTTTCCATATTTTATCTTGAATGAAATAGAATGAATTATATATATAAGGGTTTTATATGGACTATTATTATTAGTTTTTATGAAATATAAAAATATAGGTTATTTGTGGGAAATAGTCATTTAACGATAATGATGTTTTTGCTGTTATATTTTTTCCAAATTCTCTAAAACTATTAACCTAAAATATCATATCTAATTTCAGTGATCCAATATTTCCATTTGATGTTGTATGTTTTTTATAGTTCAAATTGAGTCACCCTTAGTAGTGTTAATTTTTGAAATGTAATGTCTATATTTTAATCATTTGACATGGGAGTGTGGGGTTGAGGCTGTTATATAGATAATCTTAGAGGGTTCAAATATAAAGGAATGAGGTTAATCAATCAGTAAATTTAATTCATATAAATGAATTTATATTATTGTATATCTAAATATATTTTATAGATTATAGTTTATTATAATTTGGTCATCACCATTATAAAATTTTATATTAAATAATTAAGTACACACTTCAACTTAATATCCATTTTCCCCCAAATGATACATTATTGAAATAATGATTTCTCTTTTTAGGATATATCTACACGGTTGTCATCTTAAACACATATTTTTTCCAACACATCCACATAACCATATGAAGTAAATTTTAGAATATGGGATTGGAATAAAATCATAGTAAATGACATATAAAAATAAATAATTAAACTCACTGGTCTGTGAATTTATATTATAACACAAAATTAAAATTTTCAAAATAATAAACATTAAAATACTTAATAAATCAACAACACTATAAAAATATTTTAATAATAAATTTTATAAAAAAATATTAAAGTAAAAAAACAAGCCACATAAATGATTTAATAAAATCAAGAAAAAAATCATTTTTTCATTAAGGTATACATTTATAAATTAGGAAGTTTCATTAAAAATAATTTAAACATAATATCATTATATTTACTTATGAAATAATAATAGTACAATGAAAAAGGGTTCAATTTATAGATAAATAATGTAGCTAACTTATGATAAAATTTTAATACCACTCATACAATCACACAGACACATATAATAACCTAAAAATCAATTCTTAATATAGTTCACCAGAGAACATAAATAGTAAAAAATGAATAAGATAGGTATAATAGGCTCATACGATCACAAAAAATTCCCAAGAAACATACCCTGAACATAACACGTGAATTCTTGACTTTCAATCATAATAATCATAAAAATAATTTTTTCGCCTTGATGAATATAATTTATAGATATCAAAATATCAATTCAATTTAAAACCCTTTTGGATAATTCCTAGAACAAAGAAAATGAGGGTAATTATATTATGAAAATGTAGAATATTATAAATTAATCCATATATCAAAAAAAATTATGAAAGTGTGGAAAACCATTGGTGTCATAAACATTATAGTAGAATATTAAATTTTCCATTTCATCAAACATTCCATATAAAATATGTAAAATTATTCATTATAGAAAAATTGAGTAAAATTAAAAAGATCCATAAAATTTCCATTATAATAAAAATACTTAAAATATTTGAAATGATGTTTTTAGGTAAATTTTCCATTACCTTCATTCTAACTTATCATATTCGTTTATTATCTCATGTATAATAAACATCTACCCATTAATTATATTGATACTAACATTTTACTACTATAATACCTTTTTATTAAATAATTTATTTCATTTAATTATATTTAATATTTGTTTACATAATCGATGATGTCTTCATTATGAGATTTGAGTATGACAGGTTCATTATATTGAAATGACTACGATGTGTTTCCCCAAGTAAAATATTTCATTACACCATTTTATATAGAATAATAATCCTGAACTAATTTTTATTTTTATAATTTAATTATAAATTTTAATCAATCCATTAATTATTTCAATGAATAAATGAATCACATAAAAATCATGGAGACGGTAGGTTATAATTGCACTTTAGAAACGTTTCCATTATCAATGAAAAATAAATAAAATATTTTAGAATAATTATATAATTATAGAATGATGAATATGTCATAATAAAAATATTATCTATTTATATAATTTTATACAAAACATCCATGTGATGTGGTGATGAAAACCGAGTCTCACCACTTCGGGGAGGTGGCAATGAACACGAACGCACAAATGATGTTATAATTTTTCAAATGGATGGAATAGTAATAAAATAAATGAAATATTATCAACATAAAATGATGATTATTTCATTAATATTATATATATAAATTGTATCCTTGACTATAATATATTGTGAGAAGTAGATATGGAAAACAAAACACATTGGTTTACTGGGAGGGAGTCCACTGTAGACAAAAACAACATGTTTATTTGACATTTTATAGAAGTGTAGATAGATATAGGTCATTAATAATATATAATAACACAAAAACAGACACAGATATACATATATATATTATAATTATTTTATAATTTTAACATTTTTTATGAATTTTGGAAGGAGGTGGAAGAAAAAAAATATTTGTAATGGGAATGTTAGAACTTAAACATTATTTTTGGATAACCCCATTTTCATTCACATTGTACCTTCTATGATTGGTCTTATGTATATAAAAAAATAATTGACACGTTATGTAATTTTGGGGATGCATTGGGGTATTTCATGAATGAAATAGTGTTCTAAAATTGTATGAGTACATGAGAAAATGCATTTTCCTTTTATAATTTGGGGAAATGACACACATGAAATAAATTAAAAATTTAAAAGATATATATATAATAATCATGAAAAGTGGAACCAAGTAAAAAAATATTAGAAGAAACTTTTATATAGGGTAAAAATAATCTCAACCAATAATATTTATTCAATTTGGGGATATATTATAATACCCATCTTTTTGATAAACCACTTAAAACAATGTTTCATATTAATATTGATAACATAAAATTTATCCATGTTGTCAAAAGTTTATGACCAAACATAATAGGGGACATTTAAATATTTTCAAATATTGAATACATATTTGGAATCCATTTTTATCAGACATAGTAAATATATATGTGATAATTACTTTAATATAAAAACATAAAATGCATGAAATAATTTTTTAGAAAAATACATGATATATGTGTAAAAATCATTTAATGTTAGAATCAGGTAATAAATTGGTTTAAAAGATTGTTTGGTTTATACAATTAAAAATAATAATATTATTTTACTTTTAAAGTAATCTAAAATTGAATGAAATATTCCATGAATTAAATAAAATGTATTGCCTTAAAAATAGTTTAAACAATGAAAAAATTAACTTATTTTCAGGAATGAATTAATTTTGTTCACAAATTCAAAATAATGTTTTCAAATAAATAATAAAAATTGATAAAAA
Organism: Viscum album; assembly: GCA_963277665.1. Classification (NCBI taxonomy): domain Eukaryota; kingdom Viridiplantae; phylum Streptophyta; class Magnoliopsida; order Santalales; family Viscaceae; genus Viscum; species Viscum album. The sequence continues at coordinate 67,706,968 of OY728156.1, read as the reverse complement.
TATATTTTTTTATAATTAAACTAATAAAATAAAATATATTAAAGTTTTAAAGTGAATTTAAACCTTTACCCCATAGTGTCAACTTTGTTGTACATTTTTATCATGGTAACAAGTATCAACTATTGTTATAATAAATAATGATGAAAAATTTAGTTAACCATATTATACTATATTAATTATTTTTATTCTAAATATAGAATCAACATTTTGAAATTTATTTAATAAATTTTTCCTAATGTAATTTAAAATTTAACCACCAATACCAAAAAATTAGCAGTTTTCCAGAAAAATTGTCTCTTATATAAAAATAGTTTCTGTACAAAAATAAATTATGTAATTGATTAAAAATTATTTCCATGCATTATTTATAATATTAATAAAATAATTTTTAAAAACAAATATATAAAAAAATGGATGTTCATTATTTATTTAAATGTAATGAAAATTATCAATAAAAACCAATATTTTTACAATTCATTTGAAAAATAAAACATCCCAGATTATTCTAAAAATTAAATCCTAATATATTTTTTAAAATATACTTCAAAAAATAATACATTTTTTAATATAAAATTATTATAAGTGAAAAATATTACTTTTATTATAACCAGAATAAATGTAATAAAAAACTTCTTTGGAAAATGTTTATTAAGGAATAATATGACTCTATTATAAATTGAGTACTATTTATTATTAATTAGTCATTATATTTTCTGTATATAAAACCTATATACATATTTTTTTATTCTATGTTTATTAGTAGTCGTACATCTTAATATAATACCTATGTTATAACACTCACTTCTAAATAAAAATGCTTTTATAGTTTATCACAGTTTTTATAAATTTAGATATTTCTTGTTAAAAATGATATCAAGATTAATATTATTACAAATTTCTCAGGTGTTTCATTCTACTCATTTTATGTAATTTCATCCTCAAATTATTATTTCATGCTCGAAAAAAATGATTTTTAATATATTTTTGAATAACTCCAATCATTTGAATATAAATCATGCGATCTTGTAAAAAACATTATTATCATTTAACGATATCTTTTTTAAAAACCCACATCATAAAAAGGAATTATAAATAATTATACAAATTACAGAAGGAAAATATGAATCTTCGATGAAATAATAACTTATTGGGTTTTGAAATAAGATAATATTATTTTGAAGTGAAAATAATGTCATTGGGGAAAATGTAATGTCTATATTATGAGGGATAGTGCTATATAGAATTAATCACATGAATTTTAATGATCATTAAAATTTAAATAAACAAAAAAAACAAATGAGGTGAGTAAAATACCATCATTTTATTATAATGAAATGTAAATAGACCATATTTTCATTTCAATATACGTTTAGAAGTGTTGAAGAATTCATTTACCACATATACTATGAAAATAAATAAATATACATTCTTTAATTTTTTTTCTACGAAATTAATTTAATTTCATCATTAGGATTCATGTTTCAATTAGTTCCCACATATATCATAATTTTTAATAAAAAATATCTGTATGAATAATTATTTGTAGAAGTTGTATAATGAACTCTTCATTTAATATGATTTATATAATATGATGAAAATATTTTCTTCCATTACATACAATATGTAAAATGGTAATCACTATGTAAGAGAACACAAAAAATGAAAAAACCTTCATATTAGGAATTAATACATTAATCTCTAATATTAATCAATATTACTGAATATTTACCTTTAATTATTCGATAAATAACTTTCTTTAAAGCTCATTAATATTTACCTTTATACAATTTATACTCTTTAATTACAATTATTTGGTCTCAAATTATTGTAAAATTAATGTAACATATATATATGAAATACATCAATAAATCTTAAAGTTACACAATTTAATATATATTCTCTATTCATATATTCTTCCAAAAGATAAATCAACCTTTATTTGTAAAGTAAAATTTTCACTAAAACACATACTAAACACAATATTTATATTTCCATAAATTTGACCCAAAATACACTTAGTCATCTTAAATACCAATCACAAAAATCCTAAAAAAATTTATACATAGATTTATAATTATGATCAACTATAAAATTATAAAACCATGATGGTATCATAACTCTTATCTTAACATCACATAAAAAATCATAATATCTAATGTTATCTAAACCCTGCCTCTACTACCAACTATTTTGAACTGGCCTTAATTAATTTTTGAATTGAAAACATAAATAATGATAAATTATCTTTCATTCTAAAATTTAATTTAATGTATATAGTTTCAGATAATTTTTCAAATACCTATAGAAAATATTATATAAAAAGTAGGCTTATCCACTCAGTTATTATCATTTTAACAATAAAGAAATTTTATGAAGTAAAATTTTCCCTTTTTAAGATATATCTTCACAATTTTCATCATTAAATCATCTTTGTCCATACTAATCCTTAAAACACATTGATGTTTTTTTAATGTGGAATGACAAAAATATTCAATTAAATTTCATATAAAAAGTGATAAATAAACACATTAGTCTATGAATCCAATTTAATTTTTTGGCATATTTATTTAGAAAAAGTAGACCTTGAATTAAATATATCGTATACCAGAAATTAATTTAACTTTGAAAATAATTCCATAAAACATTTCATAATAAATATTAACCAAAAAAATAAAACTTATAAAAGTTTCATTGTAATAATAAAAAACACATAAATACATTTTCACAATGTTATAAATTTTAAAATTTAGATATGACATAAATATTACTTTAATTATAATCTCATATGCTCTTTATATTTCCTTTTGAAATAAAAATATTTTTTGGAAAAATGAAAGAATAATTAGTTAAATTTTTTTGGTAACATGGGACATCATTTTAGTATCACACTTAAAATCATTCTTTTAAATGGAATAACATAATGGCCAAATTCCAATATAATTCTCTGAAAAACATAATCACCGAAAATTTAGTTGGATAGCTATAATATGGTCTAATGATTATAAAAAAATCCCTTAAAATATAACATAATCATAACACAAGAATTCATGAATTTCCATCATCAAACTAAAAAATATTCTCTTCACCTCTACGAATAACAATTCAGAATACTGAATTATTTAATTTATTTAAAACACCTTTTAAAAATAAAAAGTAAAAAGTTAGTCTATTTTTTATTTAATTAAAAAATAAATCTTATAATGAAATTCAAACATAAAATAACATTAATGGGAGATGAAAAAATTATTTATGTCTTATGTGTTAAAATAGAACATTCATTTATCATATTTTTTAAAACATTCAATATTAAATTCACAAATATATTCCTTTTAAAACATTTGAATTAAATTCAAAAGAGATAAAAACCGTCCATTATAATTCATTTACGTATCTCGAAATATTTCCACAGAATAAATTTATGAATATATACATGGAAAATAAGATAGAAAATATATATCAATAAAACATTTAAAAGAAGGGTTTTAAGGTAATGTTTCCTTTACCGGGACTATGACATGTCAAACATCATCATCACCATCGAGTATTTGATTTTTTAAATGAGAAATGCATTAGGTCAACCAAAAACTAGGGATCGCGAAGGCCTGATGTAGTGGAGATCAAGGACATCCCCTCCTTTCAAATTTAAGACTTTAGGATTCAAGGACTCCAAATTGTGGAGGACAAGGGGGTCTAGGCCAATAACATCAAGGGAAGCAGGGTGATTCATGACTTGATTTCCCTCTCTCCAAGTGTATGTATCATTTGTATTGTTGTTGGTCATGCACTTTCACTTTATGATGATGTAAAAAATAGACCAAGGGTAGGGGATAAGGCCCAGTGAACGATTATACAAGATCATGGAGTTAGTTTCATACTTCGCTAACATGATCTTATCCTTATGGAATAAAATAATACCCTAAAACAAGACCATGGCATCCTCTTATAGAGAAGAGAGACTGCATTAGAAGGGGGAGAAAGGGAGGATAAAAACCCCCTTTTCATCATGGACCACTCCTCCACCATGGAGGACCCCCATGCAGCAGGATCCGTCAGAATTGAGTTTGAGACCCCTAGAGGGGGGGGGGGGTACCATCGAACGCAGTGGATTTTGGTGATGCTAGTAACTGGATGGGAGTCATGGAAGTTACCTTGGAAAAAATATAGGTATGAAGCATCCAACTAGTTGTTGAAGAGACATGCCAGGTCCAACCATAAGTTTTTAGTTCTGATGATGATGGTTCCACTAGAGGAAGAGTCCTTGTCGTTCCTTTCCTTATTCCTTGATTTCTACAAGCTCAAAAACCCTAGATGAAGAATAGTGGTGTGGGACTCCCTCTCCAGACCCTAATCACCCGAGCTATGAAACCACCTCTCCAGGGATGGGTCGTCGACCATAATGGGGTCAAGAATGGTCATGAATTCCCAAAGGATGCTCTATACTAAATTAAAATTTTTACACCGTGATATGGGTTCCATAAACCATGCCATATAATTCATGATGTGACCCTCACATATGAAACAAATGTCATGTTTGATAAAAAATAAATCCCAATTCTGAAATATGTAGTTTATTGGATTTCCATGTGTTGTTGGAATTATTATGAATCAGGGGATAGATACTCCATAGAAACGTTTCCAAATCCAATGGTACAGTTATGGGAACCTCTGTATAAGAGTTGGATTTTGATTTGGAATGAGGGGTGGTGTTGTATGTGTAGTGACCAGAAAACATCCTCGATGCAGAAAAAATGATTATGGTGTGTATTTTTATTTATCATGGTGGTCAATAACGATAGGTAATGGAATATCTCATAGAGAGAAAATAATTGAGAGAAGGGTTGAAAGGGTGTCACACCCATGGAATGTGGTAGTGGGTTCACCTATGATGTTCTCCCAGGTGGTCCTGTGCACACCAACCCTTCACACTAAGAAAATAGAGGTGGCTATTCCAATACTATCTAGAAGCTGATGGAACCTCTTCATGACCCACCAACACATGACATGAATGTGTGTATATGAACTCACATCCACCCCAACACATGAAACCTATATGTGGTACCAATGTTGGGTAATTTTTTTCCTAAAATCCTTTGACCTGGGTCCTATGATTTCCCCTAAAAAGGACTGTGGGGCTCCGCATTTTAAAAATAGAAAAAATGATAGAAGATTTCATGCTCTTGAAGTGAATCCCCATCACTCAAGTCAACAATAATCTATCAAGTTTCTCAAAAAAGCCAAATATAAGAGGTAATTAAGGTGGGTTGTGTGACAATGTCCCTCCATGGTCTATATCATAATACACCTACATGAGGGAATCTTTTCCAATAGTTTACAAGCATTAGTGTGAAGGATCATTCTATATTTTAAGACCTTCATGAAACCCTACTCGTGATACCTGATGAGGCCCTTGGTTCCTAATGTAAGACCACACCCATGTGAACTTTCCTTGGTTTTCAATTCCCCATGGAACCTCAATCGTTCACTGGCCGACCCTACTCAAGGAACATCATATTTATCCCAATCCACCCTTTGATAAAAAAACTTCTTCACACCATGTTGGGACATATGAAATCCTCCCATAAGCCCCATTTCAAGCCACCCATGGGTGGGGCCCCCTTCCTTCAGTTCCCACTTCTTATGGGGAAATAACTGAAACATTCACTAAAGCCTCCATACGTTCTCGTCCATCAAAATTACACACCAAGGTGTCACCTATTTGGATATGCATCCCATCAGTAAGAGGTGTACCACAGTTTTAATACTTATTGAGTGTGGTTATTAGGGTGCAGGGAGACGTGCATCTAATTCTTCATAAGGATTTCAACCCTAGGAGAAGTGTCATGTTCTCCTGGACTCGGGTATAGTGGTTAGGGACGTGTCTTTAATTATTCATCATTAAGACCAGGTACCACTTTTACTAGGTGGAGATGGAGATGACCATTGTTGATTTTTCCTTTGAGGGTTATTTTCATATCATCCACTCTTATCAAGAACTAGGGTTAGAGAATCCATTCAACAGTAATACCCAAGGCTTTCTTAGAGGGATGAAGCCAAAAATTTAGTAATATGTGACTATCATAGTTTGAAAAATGAGAGGATATTGGCACATCAAAGTCTTTTCATCGTCTCATATATCCCTTACCTCATCCACCAATGGATGAAATATATTGTACAGTTTTATGATATTTTGATTCCTCTTGTATCCCAAATTCAATTTTGAATCAACTGGAATTATATTTTAGTTTTTATTATGACATTCACATGGTCATATTCATGTCTCAAAAGAGAATTTTTTTTAGGGTCTTTCTATTTCCTTCCTTCAGAGGGCCTACATTAGTAGGGATCTTAAAATCCATCATTCCAACAACATTGCGATCCTATGAAGTGTAATCCCCAAAAAAAATCAATATCACCATGAGTAGAGAAGTTATTCATGGTTTTAGACTCAAGGTTATCATCCTAGGTGTGAGCATTAAATACACATTATTATCCTCTCAGAGTGAAAACTTCCCCATGAGAAAAATCTTCCAAGGACCATATTCCCAATAAAGAAACCAAGTGCCTCCTCCTAGGTGTAGGTCCAAAAACACTTCATATATAGGAAGAAACCCCTAGGTATAACCCAAAAATACCCAAAATAACCCTAATTCTTTACAAGCCACATACCTAGTTGGGTTATGTCTAATGTGGAAGACGTCACCACTTATTGGTTCTCTAGGTTGTTTCAGCATAATTCCCACTCCAAAACACAAGTAGGAATCTTTTTTCTCGAATTCTTTACTGCATGACGTTAAAATTCTCTGTTTGATCATTGTCACATTACTTTAAAAGTTATAATGTGTCCCTTTAACTGGAACCAAACAATGTTGTTTCTGATTACATTCACAAGGATATGTAAGAAAGATATAATATGGGTCTGGTCCGGACATCAAAACAACTGATGTATCCCCAAATATTGATAAACACCATAGCACCCCACATCATGGATTAAAACCATCATCATAATAATAAAAAACACAAAAATACTTAATTTTATTATTAAATTCTACCATTGGTGGAGAACTTCATAAACCTAAATATATCTCAATTTATGATGAACCTTTTCCATTCATGTTAAAAATTGAATGTTAATTCAATGGAGTCCTATGTTATAAATGGGAATGAATAAAGGATTCATGAACATGTCATAATCATGTATGAGAGTACAGAAGAAAGAAAAAATTCTCCCCCAGATGGGTGTGATGAGACTGACCTCCCATACTCTCTTACAATGTGAGTTATTATGTATCATTGTCCAAGTTATCCAATGAGTGCCATCCTTCGAAAAGTAGCTCCATGATTCAACACAGATATGAGAGACATTGAGTGCTTCCTATTCAAGGAAAAATACCCATCAGAAACCACATGAAATTGACATGATTATATGTTTCCCACGTGAAGGATATTCCACCAACACCAAAAAAAATTATTCAAACCCCATGTGGATTTCTGGAATAAAACACAAAATGGTGAACCTGATGTGATAAAATAACCAAGAAGATTATGTAACCCACCTGTCATACCCCATTCACTCTAAATATGAAATAGGTCCAAACAATACAATCAATTATGCATGTTTTAATTTATTTATAAACTCTTTTGCTGTGGTTTTCTAGTTTTTTCACTTATAATTTTGGAACTCTCCAAAAGAACTCCCTTCGATCAAAAAAGACCTATACTAGTTCTCACAGGCGTTCCCATCTGCAACATCCAATGTTGGGTCCTCATCTATGTAGGGGAAATTTATTCAAACCCATCCTTTTCAACACAATGTTTCAAATGTACTAGTACAAAAGTGGCACCAAAATGGTAACGTACTAAACCTATTGCCAATTTAAAAGACCGTTAAGCTCATGAAGTCCCTCCAGTTGTCAACTCTATGGTGGCAGGATGTCTAAAAGTAGGTTGAATCGATCACCACCTCTAATAATTTCAGGAGCATATCCCTAGAATAAACAAATTAGCTCCTCTATTATCAAATGTATGTAGTTAATGTGGCCACAAATAGCCTTAACTAGAAGACACATGTTCCCTTTCAAGTGGATACTTTTTGAAGTCGATAGCACCAATGCCGCTGGTAGCGATCCCTCAATAGGATGGATGTGTTATCCTCGAGAATCCACCCCAATTAATCCATACCCATGTATTCTAGAAGGATTTCTAAGTTAATTGACTACTAAATAGTCAATAAGGATATAACATTATCCCCTTCATTGAATACCACCAATCAAATTGGTGGAAAACTGAAAGAGGGAATGATGACCTAGCCACCCGGGTCAATCCTTCGCAAAACCCCATCTAGAACTATCCAGAGGACCATGTTGTTCAAATTCAGGGTAAAATAGTGAGAAGGAATAAACACCTACCTATATACTAAAATCTACCAGGTTAAATAAGGTGGTGCCCAGCGTACAAACACCTGATCCTACACACACAAAAATCATTCCAGTATCCTCATCTAGTAGATTTTGAAGAATTATAATGTACAAATTCAGTATAAATCCATGGGCATAAACACACACCTATCCACAGTTATAAATCCGCCCAAGAGTCTTTTTTGGAATCATATAAAGATATCATCTAGAAATTCCCAGTGAAGAACAAGGGGAAGACCCAAATCTCTTCCCCTACACCTGAGTATTGTGAGTATCCACCGCCAAGAAATATAGGATGGGAGAATGAAAAAATCCCTTCTCTAATAGCGGAATGAGAATATGTCCATATTTTAACAACTAGTTCCACCAATAACAATTTTTAAATGGCAGAAGGGGAATGTTAAATTCCTTCCCACATCATACATACCTTACAAGATATTATGATGGAATAAATAGTGGATGAGTGGAGGATACAAAATTTTGTCCCCACAAAAATAGTGACTCATCAATATGTCCCTATAGAGTAGATACCGCCCTCTTCTCCCATCCAAGAAAATCGTTTTTCAAATTCCCCCGTGATATAAATACAAATTTGACTGGGTTAATAACCCTATTCCAACTGATGGTAATCGGACTATTCCAATGGTTAATCTAAGCCAGGATAAAAACTACTAAAAATCTTCCACAAGCCTATCCACCACTTCCAGTAGTGACATGGGAGAGATTGATGAAATTATACATACCTAAAAACAACTTCCCCTAGCAAGCGATCCAAGTCGCTCACAAGAGGAAATCCTAAAATAATTATCACCAGAGTCGAATAGAAAATTAATATATAATATATGCTCCCTATATTATTAATTATAGTGTTTGTAAATCCTTGGATGCTTATCTGATTAAGAACAATATCACACAAAACTATTACCAAATTACATGAAAAATAGTAGTAATTAAGGAGGTCCTCTCCAATCACTTCACTATGATGTTTTTATTTGTGTCTATAATTTGATCAATCTTGATATCTCATATCATAATGAGATTCATTAAAACCCTCCATGTGTCCATAAGATCAATCATATGAAGTTGTTCATTTTTTTCACCCACTCTAAAGGTCTTCAAAAGGGTATATATTGTATGAGTTATACTTGATGTTAGAAATAAATACATAATGATATTCCTCTCATATAATGGCATTCATTGTTAATTTTATCTCTATATTCTTGTTATAATTTATCCAAAGGGTCCTCTCCTTGGTTATTTAATGATTAGAAATACTTCCTACCATAAGGAGCATGGGAAAATGAGGCCAGTCATAGATGATGACGTATCATTTATAAGTGAAAACCTTTATCATCCATAATACAGCTTGGGGAAACAGTCAATCTCTAAAACACATTTAGATCACCTTCCATCCAATATGATAGATAATTCCCTTTCCAACCATATTGTTTATGATAAATCTTTAGGGAAGCATCCGAAATTTTCAAACATGGTTGATGAAACTCTGGAAAAAAAAAGATAAAGTGATTGTGAACATAAGAAAATAGCTAGACTAAGTTGACATACGAGTCATGTCAAACCTTTATCCACTCCACAATATAACATTCCCAAGGTGTTGTAAGAATATTGAGTGTAATACATCTACCTCAATATATGGAACAAACTTCATCACATAAGATAACATTTACTACCTTATGATTAATATCCACACCATGTCAATATAATATAAAAGATACACCAAAAAATTAACTTGATGAATCTCTTATCTGTATGAAATCCAAAATTTGGGAAACAACAATGGGACCTTAAGTGGACATGTCTTGATGCATTAATGAATATCATCATCTGGCCAAATATTACCCAACCATTTTTCATATCAAATGATATAGTAAACATATGGAGTTTCTTTTCACAAAAATCCATAATAAAAAATATCTACCAAAGATAACATTGTTGAATGTCATGAAATTTAGTTGGATTTAGAAAATGGACTCTATTCCCAATAAATTATATGATAAAAAATTAGGCCCTAACTGACTGTCACCAATATCGGGAAAAAATAGGGTGTTTCATCAATATAATTCTATATCAGGAATATGAAACTATCAAGAAGGCCTCTTGCTTATGGTAAGTGACTCACTAGATAGCACAAATGACACAAATGGATGAAATATATTTTGAATCATGTGTTTTAGGATAAAAATGTATGATGATCCCAACCCATAATTACACAAGACTCTAAAAAATCATAATGGTAGTCATGATATTAGAATCCATGATAGTCTATGAGTAACCACAACATATATGGATATGGGATTTTTTACACATCCTTTGAGGTCAATAAACCATGCTCAAAAGCTTGTTGAAATGCAGTGGTAAAATTCCCATCCCACAATGATGGGGACATTTTTACCTTTACAACCTCCCCAAAATATGAACTCAATTTCCCCCTAATTATAGGAAACACTGTTATAGAAATATTCCTATTTCATCCCATCAGGTGATATTGTATCCTCTTTGGTAACGCAAATGTCCAAACTATAAATGGATACCCTTGGAATTTCTATCCACCAAACAACTCTGAAAGAACTAGTGAAGGAGAGGACAAGGCCTTGTGGGGGGTGAAAACAAAGTCAGTATTACAATGGGATTGATGAAATGTCGACACTGCATTATGCAATAGTAATTATCATTAAAACCACTCCTATAGACCCTATAGAACATGTGTCCAAACAGGAGAGAAATATGAGGATGTTTCATTTTCAAAATACGGTCTACATTGAAATGATTGAAGAAGGTATGTGTACACAAAACAATAGGATTTCTATGAATTTTTGAATTACCTCAACCAATCCATTAATAACTATTCAATGATCTTCCACTAGTGGAAATGGTATATTTATGTCCATGATTCAACCACCACATGATGAGGTTGAACAATATACACTTAAGGAAATATTTCATTTTAATGAGGAAGATATAAAATAATTGAAAAGGTTAATATAGAACTACTATATGGGATCTTTACTCCCAATCATAATCTTCAAATGGTACCCCAACATGAAATCTCAACTAAAATACCTAGACAAAGAAGGTTCACCATAGAAACTAAAATAGACCCAGAACATCTTCTCAATTTTGAGTATTGGCAGCCAATGTACTTGGATTTTATAATTGTAGATCAAGAGTTCCATCCATTTGTTACAAAAAAAAGAAAAATTATAGATTCATATTTACAAACCATCCCCAATTGGTTACCCAAAGCAGATACTACTACGGATGATTCAAGTGATATTATTATTGATTACCTTGTTTTATATCCTCCTCATTTGAACATTACATAGGGGATCATCAATACTATTGTTTTTAGGTAACTAAATTGGAATCCATGGATGAAACGTGTGCACTGGTATAGTCAAAAAAGAAACATTACCTTGAATAGGTTGACCTAAATCCTCTTCCACTGAATTATAGAAACTCAACATTTTTTTCAATGCCTTAGGGGGATCAAATTATCCATTGAAACATTTTTGTACCATTTTGACCCTATGATGGGGACCCCAGCATAGTAGGAAGAAGGGAAACATTGGTCCTTTGTGGAAACACTAATGGGCCCCATATTTGTTTTGTACACTAGTTTCATAGTTCATCCAATAATAGGATAGGAATATTTTTATAAAAATATTCTCTTCCATTTTAGATCGACACTAAAAAAAGAAAATTTCATTGAACAATAAAACTAAAAATTGTGGGCTAATGATAGGGAATCAAATTTAATTTCATGATGGAAGGTTTTAACATACTCCCAATCCTATAACTTCCTCCAAAATATTTTTTTGCTTATGTATAGAGAATATTTATAATGAGATGTGAATGACACTCATTCCTGTCAAATAAAAAAGGGTTTCTTTGGATTTGGATTCAATTTACCAAATAATAGAAAACTCCAACAACAAAATTGAGCCTAATTTTGGACTAATTACATCATCTATATGAAAAATAATGGGGAGGGTAATGTCTTCCACCATTACAGTTAGTTCATCCCCTATAATTGCTCCAGTTCAAATTATCAAGCCATATCATGTAGCACGCCTTCTCAAGAATAAACAATATTTCCTCACAAGGATCAAGAAATATGAGCATAGGTAAAAAATTGTTCGAGGAACTGAAGAACAGTTTTTATTCTTTCTAAAATGACAAACTCCCAGGTTACTTCATCATAGAATTTGATAATGAAATGATCATGATTCAAACTCCCAAGAATCCTAACTCGGATTATTTCCACGATGAATTAAACTATTTCTCATTTCACTAAGAATTTTTTTACACAATCCATGATTTATTTTCAAATAAATCATGAATTAAATAGTGGAATATGGGTATGTGAAGTTGGGTATGCCACCCAAGAAGTTAGAATGTGTTTTTACCACTACTCAAGAGCATGGGAATAAATATAATGAAGTTAAAAAAATACCCATAATTTTAGTGATTAGATGTTTATAAAGATGATCAAACAGACTCATGATAACCTTTGAGAACTGTTGAAACAATAAAATATTCTCTAGAACACTTCCAATATGACATATTTGACTCTATTGGTTCCACAATCCTATAGAATCTGGTATTTAAAGAAATGTCATGGTGGAAAGAGTGGAATGAAAAAAATATGAAGATGAAACTATTCTAAGGATTATTTTTAATTTGATATTTTTTTACCTCATGTCTTTTAACCTAGAAGTACATGCACCGCTCTACCGAATGGTACAACCTGAGTCGACCTACTAAAGAGATTACTAATTTTAAGTGGAATTAATCTTTTCATCCACTAATTTTTCACATAATGGATCCCTTCTTAGACAATGGGTGTGATTATTACCCATTTTCTCTACACATTATTGTTGATTTATGGGAAGTGGTCATATAATTTGAGAACATAGGGGACGATGCAGTCGTAAAAATAGCCAATAATCCAACTGCATCCCTACACATGATGTAAATGTATCATAAAATCATGGATGATAACAAAAATGATCTTATTTATAGAAAATAATGATCCCCCAAAAATTTATTGTTTATCCGTGACCAAAGAATCTTAAAAGAATTACTAGAGGGGACTACATTCCTCAATATACCATAGCATGTAGCTAGACATAGTTGAATTAATCCCCAAAGAAAAAAAGTGTCTGTGATTCCTAATCAAAGGGTCGATCAACATATATCAAGTACATTAGTTATTAATGTGTCTTGAAAAGAGAATCCACATACAAGGAAAACATTTCATCTTCCCAAAAGTAAGAAAATTTAATGTAGAAACACTCACAATGGATTTTTAAATCCATCAATAATTTAAAGATGGAATTACTACTATCATGGTATATAGTGTAGAGATAGATCCTGGATAAGTTTGACCAATAATCATTTTTATGAAGTAGGTAAATGATTCTCTTATAATGTCATAAAATTGTATTTATCTAACAGGATAAATGATGTTGATATTTGACGAACATTCTTTGGAAATGGATCACATGTCATCTTATTTATGATCGGAACACTATTTTAATTGGTAAAAAGGATTCCTACTTATTGAGTAAAATCCTCTATGTGAAATAAATATAAGGACTCAGTTCATGGATCTTATTTCTAACTAAGGGTTTCTTGTTTTTTGAAAACAAACAATCTTCAATAGTTTGTTGTGTCGGAATTGATTACAATAGTTTAAAGTTATCCCATCATACAAAAATTCCATAAAAATTGTATTTATAGTCAAATAAAGAAATTTTATTGTCATAAATCCCCATTTAAATCATAAGAATCACAATACATTGATGTGGAATTCTGTCATATGGATGGTAAAAACCGAACATTGATCATGTTTCCCAAAACAATTCTAGAAATGATCTAGAGTTCACCCCAGGTAATCCATTCAAGTGTCTCAGTGTAGAGTGTGTGCTGCCCATAAATTAGATCAAATATGTTGGTCTAAATTTATGAAAATATTCAGAACCCTATATAAATTTGGTCATGAAAGCAAAACATGGAAAGGATAGTGAATACCTCAACTCTCTAGAATATGGAAAAATAATTGTAATGATTCCGTCATTAAATTCTATTAACATAAAAACATCAATCACTAATTATCTCACTCAGAATAGGTTTTATTTCATTGGTAGAGAACTAATTATATCATTATCTATCCCTCATCTACCCTAAAGATCGAAAAAAGGAACAATGTCACAAATCAATGTGAAAGTAGTAACATTTCATTTTGAATGTCAAAATATTGACTCCTCCCCTAAATAAAAGAATGTTTCATCATCACCAGCTACCCCTAAGAATAAGACAGAAGTAATGGGGGAAGGATGAAGGGGAAGAGGAGTGAGACCTCAGGTATTCCCCTCTCACATTTGAGGAACTTGCCTCTAACACTATTTATGAACACATAGAAACAAATATGGGTACAAAAGAATTTCCATAGCCCACATTGATAATTGTATCCTTGAATTCTAAAGAACAAGAGGAATTTTAATCCTTATTGATGAAACATTAGGAATTGTTCACAGGTAATTACACATAGATGACATGCCTTAATCTCGAGGTGGCCACTCGCCACTTGGGATTTCCTAATAACCACCACGAATATAAATAGGCATCCAAAAGGACACAACCATCTCACACCTCTAAAATTGAGGCTTACATGGACAAGATTACCAAGGATGACCACATAGGGTATTTTATGTATCTGAACCGGCTAACCAATATCATATTGGTAAAGACGAATATTGTGAAAATCAAGGTCTATATTAACTTCAGATATCTCAATATACAATTTCAACAAAATGACTTCCCTATTCCAATCACAATGCTACTGATCGATGAAATGGATTGTTATCAAGACCTCTTATTCGTGGGTGGCTATTCAGGGTATAATGTAATTATAATTCCCATGAATATTAAGAAGAAACTTCCTTCAGGTCCCCATGGGGTTTATTGGAATATCATGTAATTCTATTTGGCATGAATAAAGTTAGTGATATATTGCAATGTTCCAGACATAGCATAATAAAATAATTCATAGGGATATTTTTTGAATTCTATGGTGATGATCTGTTGGTTGTGTCCTGATAGAATTCTGACCACCTTACTGATTTGGAGAAAGTATTTAAAAAACAACAAGAACATATGTTGAAGATAAACCCCATTAAATGTGCATCTAGTGTCACATCAGAGAAATTTATCGAATTCATCATATGTCTCATGGAATCGAAGTCGACCATGAGAAGATAAAGGATATAATCAATATTAAACCATTTTAGAACCGAAACTATTTTAGGGTTTTAGAGGGATTTATTAACAATATATGGTTATTTATTTAAAACCTCACAAGAATGTGTTTTTACTTCACCCGGTTGATAATAAAGGGGGTCACATATCAGGGGACCAATGAATGACAGTAAGCATTTTAAAATATCCCAAAACATCCTTTGATCCCACCATTTTTAGTCACACCAATTTAGGGGAATCCACTCATTTTATATGTCAATGACCACGAGTGATCAAAAATATCTTTCCTCAAAAAAAGAATGGAATTAGAAATAAAAACATCCTTTATTATCTGTGTTGAACCACGCATGAAACCATGAATCATTATTCTGATATCGAGAAGAGATTAGAGGAAATAATATTTTTTTCTTAGAAACTAATTTATTACCTACATCCCCAAAAGGTCTAATTTTCCTCCAATAATAACCTGGACAAATATATCCTTAGATTTTATATGTTTATAGTTTGTTTTCCATGGTGTGTGGTTATTTTTAATCAATTTGAAAGACATTTCATGCTCATGAAAGTAGTTAATGGACAAGAAATGGAACATTTCATTATAGAACACCCATATACAGATGAAATTTTGTCATATACAAAATTTATAGATGAATATTTCTTTCCTACTATAGTGAATGAATTGCCCCAAGATTAATAAGGTTGGGGAAGGAGTTTTGTTAATCTCCCCAGGAAAGGTAGTTTTTCCTTACTCATTATTCTTGAAAGAATGTTTTAAAAATAATGATGAAGAATATCATTCCCCCATTTGAGTCCAATAAATATCACTTCAAATACCAATTATCCTCATAGAGGTTAAAGGTGATTCATATTTGGTAATCAAATAGATCAAAGAGAATTTTTCTATCAGAAAAAAACTAATTCCCCTTCTTGATTATGTCAAAGTACTTATGGAAGAATTCCCCTCAGAGATAACATTGACTCACATCCCACGATCATAGAATGCAAAAGTATATTCATTAAAAAATGTATCTACTACATTGGAATAAGCAGACCAAGATAACATAATCATAATTCTTGTGCACCACCAAATGATGTATCATTTTTCACATGTAAGCATTGAAAATGTAAATAAGGACAATCTGCTTAAATCATATGGTACAATGACAAGTTGTATGATTTCCATTGTATACTAACATAAAAATGGTGTGATGACTTTGGAAATGGATATAAAATATAAAATATGATTATTAGTGACCAACTATACTCATCATAAGGGCCCCAATAACCATGAATTCCTCTATAAACATGGTTTTGGTTGAGTATTTCAAAGATTTATTGAATGATATTATGATTTTTCCCATAAATAAGAACACATAAGATCATACGGTTCCCACTAATTTGTGTTTCGAATCTCCAACCAAATGTGAAGGATTGGGTACTTTTGGCCTTTAATGAGGTAGGATAACACAGAATTCAACAATATTTGTCATTCTATCCATATAAATTCTAAATTAACCAATCAACCACAATATTTTCTATATATATCCAAATACTCGTGTCCATTATCCATATATGGAATGGATTTAATAGGGTAATATTATTTGTCTATGTTTAACCAATTCAACTTCATCCGAACTACTACCAAAATTTTCTCTATCTAGGATGAGGGAATACCAGTCAAAGAATTTGGGGTCAAAAGGATTTTCAAAGTCATGAAATCTAGCATAATTAATATATTTGATGTCCCATATGCAATAATGATGGCGAATGGAACCAATTTATTTTTGGATGAGACAGAGAAGCCATACCAATAATATAATAACCAATCCAACCACTTTTCCATATAGCATGCAGATTTTAATGGACATATTGAGGATTTCAAAAAACCATATCAAACATACTCCCAAAGATGGTGGACAAGTGAAAAAATTATTGGATTTATAATGAATTTTATTAATTGGGGGATTGTTGGACCACAACCGTTACTACCTCATGTGAAACCTCATATTCACTTGTATACTGAACAAAATAAGAACTTACCAGTGGGGTCCAATTTTAATTGCTCTTTTTTTCATTTGTGATCATCTATCCTTAGATATGAAATCCAAGAAACCACTGCATGAATTGGATCAAATTCTTGTGAAAATATGTCATACATTGCATTACATTTAGGTCTATCAAAATCATATTTGCAAGTGATTTTAACAAGAACTAGAACATCATTTATTCCTCCAAGGAGATACCTTACTAGTCCTTAGTACTAAATTTATATAGGGGAAGAAACTACCAAATGATGAGAATAAGATGGAGTGAGCTAATTCCATACACAAGCTCTACTCTATTAAATCTTATTCTATAATCAAAATTGATGTATAGCTCATAATGGACTTTACCAATGTGTGTATTGTCAAAAAGTACCTCATTTGAAAAAAGAGTGATATATCTCAACTGCATGATGCTAAATTACATAATCAGTTTTTTTGCATAGACATAAAAATAATACCATGTCTTCAACATTGCAAGATAACAAATTGCCCAAATATCATGTCCTTATTGTATGATATTAAACTATATTGCATTATAGTCATTCGTGCATGACCTTAAAATGAACTCCATATAGTCCTAGTAGTATTTCCCAAAACTAAAAGACAACATATTCCATGTAATATGAATTTAAACTACATATCCTAATATCCTTGAGCTATGATGTTAAACATTATGAAAATATTGTGGTTTCACAAAGTAAAAATTCAGGGTCAAAATTTTTAATGCATGATATAAAACCATGTAACATTTCAATAAGAAAGTGTGGATCGATTATTTCTATCACATGATATAGAGTGGATCTTTGATCTCCAATCCTAGATCCATCCGTAGCATAAAAAATTCCCCACTTCATGTGAATGGGTCATACTTGCACCGAGATCCATTCAAGACCTACTTACTTCATGATTCTCATTATAATGAGATACATGGTGGTGTTTGGATCTTATATCTTGATCTTTCCGCTATAAAATAAAACTCTCTTCTCCTTCATTTTTCTCACTGTTTTGGGGTGGATTTATCCTTTTCCACTCGTTGTTTCTCACAAAAACATTTGTTACATAGGGATTTTATATTTGGTAAAGCATTCCCCCCATGATCAAGGAATTTAAATTATCATTATGATTATTATGGTCCTATTCAAGATATCATAAATGGAACAATAGTCGTCTTTTCCACATGACTTTAAAATACATTGTTCCTTAAGAAAATGTATAGCATGATTTTCATTTCCACACAATACATAGTGACTTCCAAATTCCACATCCTGGTCCTTTCAAAATATGATATGTTCCCCCAATATCCTATATATGATCCATATCAACATATGATGATCTATTATGGGTTCTGGCCACATTCGAGTTCCTATATTCCAAAAAATATCCCAATATAGAAAAAATAATTCAATCATTATGAGGATGAATTATATAACCATGTGTGGATTCATTATTGGTATAATAATATATGTAGTGACATCAGGGTCATATAACCTAGTCCACCCACAATATTATTTTTTCACTTCGATTCACTCTTTTCCTTTCCACATGATGTTAAACACATGATTAATGTCTTTATCACTTAAACCTAATCTGTATGGATTCAAATACAACCATGTGTGTCTCGATTCCCATTCCAATTAAATGTGTATTAACTCAAATCCCAAATTTCAATGTCCTATCCCTAAGGTAAATAAAAATTCCGCTCTCCATCATAGAAATAGATATCAATAAATGAGATCATAATATGGCTTCCCTCATTTAGGGGTCTATTATGAATGTAGAAATTTCCACTTCTACATATGAGTTATATTTTTGCAAGGGAATATAAACATTAATTAAAATTTTAGTGAAAATGTTTCCATTATTTATGGAAATATTCCTTCCATGCATCATAATCGTAATCTTGTGCAATGGTCAGACTTTATAATCATTCTTCAGTTATTGGAAATAGAAATTTTTATACTAAACCACACCATTTATGAATATATATCCACTAGCCCTAGTGGGATTTACATAAACTATCAAATAAAAATGGCATGTCATCCATATGATTCAATTTTTTTACTATGTAGTAACATTCCCCAATTGGATTTGGATAAATTTTCCATCAAAAACAATTTTTCAAACTATGTCACACTCATCCTCTAGAGAAGATTCTTCAATCTATATAATCCTCAATGACATCTTGATATAGGTCATTATTTTTCTACATTTTTGAGTCATCCTTCACATTATTTTTCCATGTCATATTCCTAGATCTAATAACCCTCTATATCATTCTTTAAAATATCATAAATCATGTAAGAATTTTACTAGAACAACCTCGGTCCTATAGGCCTCATATTACTAATGATTGTCTATAATACGATAGTCCAATATGTATGACCTAAAAAAAAGTCACCCTAGCATACTCACTATACAAAGTTAAAATTCATGTTATTTCATAACAATAAGAAATTAAAATTCAAGGGTTTCCAATAAATATATATGGATTGATTATCTATCAAATGAGATTTGTAGCGATGGTCAGACCCTGATCTTTAGGCTCGACCTCAATAAAAACCCTCCCATTTCCATTTTTTTAGAAGAACTATATAGGAAACCCTTTCTCTACATTATTGGGTAATTTTTACTTGAAATACTCGTTCAGTATTCAAGAACATTCCATCCCTGATCCAAACCCTATGTTCAAGAAAACTAAAATATTCATAACCTTCAACAAAATATATTCAATAGCATGTATGACTTCTTGAGAGAATATTTTACCGAATATTTAGTAATACACACCCATTTTATTTCCATAAGTCTCCCACTAATAGGTCCTATCAGTAATAGGATACCATTATTTAACAATGTAGCAACACTCCCCAATTGGATTTTTATAAAATCTCCAATAAAATGTTCTATAAAGTAGATATACATTCTTCTTCAGTATACACCTCTTATATATACTTGATACATTTCACCCATGTCACTATTACTATATGGAAACCCTATATTATATCTTACAACCTCAACCCTTCATAACTCAAAATGAGGTAAAATTTGTAGAAATATTACCGTAAAAGGTAGAATTATTAATATTTTGATCAAAGATAATGGAATGTAAATTGAATCCCCTAATGTAATTTTTGTGTGAAATAAATATAAATAGAGTTATATACTAGTAATAATATGGTAATCTATCCAAAAATATTGTCACCATAAGATAATAAACTACATATTCCATATCCTAGTCATATGACTCTAACCAAAATGATGATTCAACCCTTGTCATAGCAGGTCGTTCTCCCTTAAAATTTATTATTTAAAATAATTTCCCTCTTTCACATAAGAAAAAATCTTTTATGAGTTGTTTCCCATTCATGTGTAATTTTAATACATATATAACCATAATTAAGAGACACTTTCCCTTGATAATCCACTTATCGTTATTTTGATAAATCTGCATCATCAAAAATATCACAACCACTTATAGTATACAGTACTAATTGAAGAGGATACCAAATTCTTACTATTCAGTAATATGGACTTATTGGTTTTGCAAATATTTACCACCAAAAGGGCATGTCATCCATTAGACTCTACTATTTAACCATGCCTTTACACACCCTAGTTGGATTTTCATAAAGTCACCCAAAAAAAGTATTTATCATCCATTGACACACTAATCAATAGGATTAGCATATTCTATCTATGTAAGAACCCATAACATCTTCTTGAAGAACACTAAATGACTATAGCCCACGCACATCCTCTTAATGCTTGTCCCATTTTAATTCTCCCAATCTGAGAAACCATAACATTATGATTTCAAATTTCCTCCCTCAAAGTGGAAGTTTCCTAGAACATCTTTTGTCTGATAGGCCTCATATTAATCAACGTTTTGCATAAGTTCATGGTCCTAGTCATATGAACAAAAACTAAAACAATCATATTGTCCATGTTACATAATGATAAAATTCACAATAATTATTGAGATTAAGATTTCAAACTATATTGTTTTCCGAGAAATATGTACATCTTGATTCTCGTCCAAATGAGATATGTAGTGATGCAATGACCATGTTCTTTGGGCCCAGACTCAAAATAAAATCCACCTATATTTTCCTATATTTGGGTCATACCATTATAGGAAACCATTTTCTCTCATTTTTCTGTAATTATTTTTAATTATTCTTATGTATTTAGGAACATTCCATTCCAATCCCAAAATATGTGTTGGTGTAAACCCAAATCTCTACAAACATACTCAATACATTAGTAATATATTGTCAGAATTACTCAAAACACCTTTTCTATAATGTATGGTAATATTCTACAGTTGGATTTTTATAAGTTTCTCACCATAAATAGCCAATCATCTAGAGGATTCCACTTCTTTACTATTTAGTAACATGCCCTTGTTGGTGTTACATAAAATCACCTAAAATTGGACTGCAAATTGGAAGTACTTTCACCATTAAAATAGTCATATTCTATATACACAAGGCCAGTCCATAATATCACTCTTCAGATCTAGTAATCCCATATTATCGTTTAAAATTATCACCCTTTATACCCACAAATGATGGAACGTCCTAGGATATATTACCATTTCATTTATAATTATTAATATTTTGGTCATAGATAATAGACGATAAATTGTGGATCCCATTAAAATTGATTTATTACATTACTATATAGAATAATGGTTTATTCCTAAGGAATTAAATTATATAAAAGTATCCTTATTGTATGATTCACATTTCTTGACCTATTTCCTGGTCGTAGTACATTAAACTGCAAGTTTCTTCACCACATATTAGAAAGGGTACTTAACTTGGACTTCCTTATTTTAGTAGACCATACCCACCTATACACGATCAAAATTCATGTATGTGTGGTTTTCGATTCCGGGCCAATTCATATACATCTTCTCTATTCATTCTCCTAAACCTCGCCTTAAAAAACCACCCATCATGGTTTTAAGAAATCTAAATCTTTACAAACATCTCACCCATAATATGTTGAATGTTGGAATTCCTTAGGTTATCTTTTTTAGATATTCATTAATATGCCTCCATTTGATTTTCATCTGTCTACCACAAAAAGGGCCAATCAGATTGAGAATAATAATGCCTTACTATAATGTAATAAGACCTTATTGGATTTCCATAATGACACCAAAAATAGGTCCATCAACAAGCGCATCTTTTTTCTTAGGAGATAAATCCTTTATTCCCATAAACCCAAAAAATATTTTTCGAGAATCCAATTTTTGAACTACATGAATGGCCATTCCTCAGATACTTGTCTCGTATCATGGTTTTATATCATAGATTACAAAAATTATGACTCAAAAATCTCCTTAAGGTTTTTGAATAATTTCAAAATAGTCTTGTCTAAAAATCCTTGTTTGGGTAATCATTAAAAAATCATGGGAAGATATATTCATCAAAAAATATTTTTCTAATTTTTCTATCTTTCTATAATTTAAACTACCCATAAAAATAGATAGAATACTCACTAATATGAAACCATACAAATGACACCAGTGTTAAATGCCATCTCTCATCTCTCTACAAATATACTCTACATGGGTTAGGAATGGATTGAGAAAATAATTGTTATGTGGAAGAAATATATTAGGCTAAAAACTCACAAAGGGAAGCCCATGAAAAATCTAATTCTCACCCACTATGTCTACTTCAATTTGGACTTAGGGATATATTATGGGGATTCCACCAAAGATAAATCTTTTGTTGGGTTTTTTTACATGACCCTAGAAATAATTGATATATTCTCACTAGGACCCATGGAATGTGAATTTTTTTACAATAATACAACCGTTGAGATTTCTCCCAATCCTACAAACTAGTGTTTTAATGCATCGATGTGTCCTATAGTTACATTAAAACTAGATTCATTTCATTATTAAATAATATAATTACAATGGGGGTATATTTTTTTAAACTCTGAAATGTGTTCCATAAACATATCTGTAGAATTCATGATTTGATCCTCACATTAGCACCAAATTTCGAGTTTGAGTAGAAATGCATCTTTATGCTGGATGATGTATAATATTTTTCTTCCATTTACCACAATAATTCTCACACACAGAGGGATATACATTCGTCCTAAAAGTTTAAAAATATGACAAAACAATGTTGAGAACCTCCCTATGAGAGTATTCTATGGATTTCGAATGAGATGTGGTGTTTTATGTGTCATAACCCAAAACATTATTGTCCTTGTCCAACAAGTCCATAGTTCGACACTCTATTTTTTAAAGAGTTCAATGACGGTAGTCTAGAGACCAACCGAAATTGTCAGAACCAGTTCTTGGAACGAATCCCAAGAAGGGGTGTGTGGAGAATTCCCAATGGTAATGAATACAGGGTTCAACAAATTTTCTCACCCAAGTGGTTTTATGTTCACTAACTATGCATCCCAAGAAGATATTGCAAGACATTCTTGTCTATCACCGAATTTGAAACCACCCCTATGTGTGGTACTTATTTGCACCAACTCTGCATGGATCTAAAGGAAAAAAAAAACATCAACATGTTAAACCTACGTGGGATACCTGGGCAAGGTACCTACAAGGGAAAACTCCTAAAAGTAGGGTCTCATGATAGAATATCAATAGGACTTTATGGTTTGTCATTTAAAAAACTATAAAAAAATTAAAGAAGCCTCAAATATTTGGTCATGCATACCCATCGATTAGGTTATAACACCAAATAATTCTAAAGTACACTTTTTTTAAATTACATGTAAGAAATAGAGCACCATGTGTAAAATAGGAATATATTGACATGATACATTATAGTATATTTACTATCTTAGATAAATATAATATATTCCATAGGTTTTGAGGAACACAACGGTATATTAGTAAGAATTATAAGCATGAAAGACCTTCCTAGATAAATTTAATTATATGCAATAATTATCTTTCTCGATAGCTTTTTTTACATGCAAGTAGGACCATCTACAATACCTTCTGTAACACCCAAACTAAGTGTCAACAAATAACAATGTATTATTAAAATATTATTATTTATTATAATATTAAATAACCTAGAGGTTATGATAGTGGTTATGAATAATATTAAATATTTGTTGAAATTTAATGGATTATATGAAAATAAAATGATTTCAATAGTTACCAATTAATGATAATCAAAAAGTAGACCATTTGGATATAAAAATAAATATTATTATTTTTATGCTTTGAAAGAAGTTTTGTCTTAATAAACATAATAAATTACAATTTTTTTGATTTTAAAATAATTTAAATTTTATATATTCAATAAAATATTTTTCATATTCATACATTATATTTTATAATAAATTGATAAGAAAAATACAAATATTACACTTAAAAGCCAATAATTTTATAAAGGAAATTTTACCGTCTTTTAATAGGGAACCCATTGTAAATCTGAATTTTGACACATTAATTGATTTATTATTTCAAAATAAACATCATCATAAAAATTGAAACAAAATAATCTTGTTAAGGTTAATTTTTGATATTTTTAGTAAGGTTTCATTATTTACATAATAGTGAAAAATATAAATTTTTTGTTCAAAATAGCTTTTTCATCTAATTTATTTATAAGGTTAAATAATGTTTTTATTTTTTTAGTGTATAATTACATCATATTTTTATTAATTAACCTAATTAAGGTCATATGTATCATTTGTTTTAAAATTTAATGGGAAAACATGTCATTATTTTTGACAAATTTACTTCAAAAACATTCATATTCATTCCACCTACGTGGTGATTTTTATATTAATTGCTTCCACATATAGGATTGGAATTTTAAAATTTGGATTTCACATATTCAATGAGATTAATTTATAATGTCAAATAATTCTATTGTTTTTTCACCAAAATTTTTAGTGAATGTAATTAAAATTACTTTTAATTACTAAGGTAAAATTAAGCATAATGAAGGACTAACCCATTATCTTAAGGGATCAAATGACCTTTCTACTTGTCCAACACCCAATGTATGGGAATAAATTGACCATTAACCTTCCACTATTTATTATTGTTTGTTTTTTAATTTTCATTATGTAAAAACATTGGTACAAATAACTTCTTTTCAAAAAAAATACAAAGTCAGTCGTTTTCCTCCCTTATAAAAGAACACCACCTCTCCCCATTCCTCAAACCTCATAGAAAACATATGATCACCCAAACACTACCCTAATATCATTTTGAAATTACTCCACCTGAACATTAATCCTTCCCTAGGGCAGAAATTAATTCAATGTAGCCTTTCAGAATAATCCAAAAGTAGTTACCCCATATAAGAGATAACAAACTTCATCAACCTCTTTAGTTTTATTCCCATTATATGTCCACTAAACTCTTATTATTAAATACATGAATGAAAAAATAGAATAATCATTATACTAGGATATTATTATGATAAGGGTTTTACCTAAAATTTCAAAACATCCATATAATTGGTAATGAACAAACTGTTTCTCGGTATGGAGAATTACAACCTCATGAAATGATGATTGTTTATTTTTTCCTTACCACCTCCCATGGTGTCCATTGTGATGAAAAGTATATTTATATATTATAAAAATGATATTTATTAATTATTTATACTTCTTTAATAATTTTCTAACACATAACATTATTACGCTCTATTTTTTCTAATAAGATCACATCATTTGAGGAAGTGTGGACTAACACCCCCTTAAAGCGATAAGATTCTTTCACACTATACATGGAATTTATGAAAGATTATTATAATTTAACATATATAAAATAAACAATATCTATATGATATTCATGATATAATTAACTTTTTTTTTGATATATATATATATATATATCTTATTATCCTTTCACACACATAAAAAGTGATAACATTATTCATGGATTGTGGACTACCATCTCCTAGACATGATTTGATTTATTTTTCAACAAAATAATTCTATATGTAAATATATATGAATAAAAAATTTGGTATTTGTGATATAAGAATCATTTTACAAATATATGGTACTAGTTACATTCATTCCGTAATGGTCATTGAAAAATAATAATGACACTCATGCATATATATGACATACCACACCAATGATTGTAATGTTGATTATTTTTTAATAACCATATGAAATTATTGTTTATAAAATTATAATTGATATATAAATTATTGGAACCAAGGATGTTCTTTCCTAGAAATAGAGGATGGTTTTTTTTTGTTTTTAATCCTCACATGCAAGGTAATGGAGTTTGAAAGAAAATGGAGTTTACATTTAAAGATGACAATATAATTGAAGGTGGAATCATTTCACATTGTTTTTTATATTGTTGGGGACCAAATTTGGGAGTATTCCTTGCATCATGAAAAGTGTATTTTTATAATTTAACTATAAAAAAATGGAAAATGAATGAGGTTTGTAAAGATGATATTTTCAAATTCTGTTTGTCAAAGGATCATGAATGTTAACAGAAATCTACATGATAGCGATGAGCATCACAAATGAAGGAGAATTTGAGCATTGGTAATGGTAATATTGATCTCTACGATTACGAGTATTAGGGAATTGTGGTGTGAAATTGATTGATGGAAAGCATTGCGATAATGATAAATAACGATAGAGCATCGTGAATGGAGGATCATCTTAAAGGTATTTGTCAACGGTCTTAAAAATACATAGAGAGGTGGTGGATCATCATGAATTATTGAGGCATTAAATATAAGGTTACCACTCCTCATTTCATATGAGTTTTCTCAGGAATAATTATAAATTCTATAATTTCATGAAAATAATTGAGCTTCACGAATCTAGATTTCTATTTTATTATAAACATCATAATAAAACATGTTTAGTCTCAACTGATTATAATGATTTTGATAAAATGGTGATTTTTGATGATGGGTCATTCCATGTCGACTGAGGGAGGTTCATGAAGGAAATTTGTTCCATAAAGGTATTGATCTTCTTGAAGGTAGTTTGTTATACGAAAGAATTATGGTTCATGGAGGTAGATTATTCCGCAATGGTAGGGTTTCTTCATGATTAAGTGTGTTTGATGATAGATATTCATGAAAAAATGTTTTGATTATCAGTTTTGTAGTTAATAGGTCTTTCAATGTGAATAAACTTATGTCTATGGTGTATGTAGAGTCTTGCGCTAGACATGGACAATGTGTTTAATTCCAATCTATTTATGTGAACTACAAGTCAATGAACTGAGATATAAATCCATTAGTACATTGAGAATGGGGGAGTTTATGGAAGTGTTTCGAGGGACGTAGTGTTCTATATGTAAAATCTTATAATGGAAGTGTTCCTAAAATTGAGTGTCCTTTTTTGAACTCTTGTTTTCAATAACGAGTAAAAATTAGTTGATGTAGGTAAAACAGACATACTGTCATCATATGCTCCTTAGACTACCCGTTAGTGGTGAAACATGTAATATTTATGTGTGGTTTCTTTGGATATATTTGTTTTTTCCAAGAAATTCCCTTTCGACGTGTTTAATTTGTTCTGACGAATGTGGTAACAGTATCCGTTACATTCGATGAAAAACATTTTGACTCCAGATTCACCCCTCCCCTCTTAGGTTGTTATGAGAATCTTCATAATTAGAAAATTATGTCATTATTATAGTTCTAGAGATTTTATATAATGAACCCATTGGCCATACATGACCCAAAAATGTTGTTTTTCATCCATAAATTTAATTTTTTCAAAACAACCTATGTGAACATAATTGATTAATTAGTTGAACACAACATAGTTATAAGTAAAATAATAGAAATAATAATTATTAAAAAATTTATAAAGAAACTGTAAAATTTATATATGTTTATTATACATGAATTTGAAGGAATTTCAGCCAAAATAAAACACAGGGTATGGGATTCTCATCTCACTTTTCATATCAGTGAGATAAATGTCATGTTCACCACATACATATTTTTCTGGTGTATCTACTTTCCCAATTTTATATTATATAATCAATCCATTATCTTTATGGAATCATAAACCATCATTTCATATTATTCATTCATGAGTTTTATTATTATTATGTTTCAAAGTGGTATGTGACACTTTGGTATGATTAATGATTATTTTCTTCAATAATAACTGTTGGGATCTTTCAATAATATTTCCATTTGTTGAAATTATATGAACCATTATTCACTAAAACCATTCATTTTATTATCCTCTACTTATTCATGGAATTTTTATTGTATTAGTACTATTTTTTCACTATTTCATAGTAAACATGTTTTAGAAAAAAAATTCAAAACACCCAATTTTATTCCTATCTTAATCAGAGAACCTTTTTCCTTATAAAAATGATTTTTTTTAAATGTTATCAAAAAAAATTTTAAAATTATTTCATAATTATATTTTTAATATTTCTTTTTTTTTTAATTTTCTCAATGAAATTTTATTGTCACTTTTCTAAAAATGTATCCTTTTATCATTTTTACAGTGAAAAAAATGTTCTTTTTACCATTGACAACATGTATAGAGTTACCCTTCTTCATTACTTCAAAAATTACTTTTCTTGTTTCAATGGATAATTTTTAAAGAATGTTTTTTAATAATTTATTTTCAATGACGTTTTTTCTTTAGGTTTTTCATAACAAATGAATATTTTCCTCATGAATGTTTTTCAATGATATTTTAATAATGCTTCTATTAATCAATGACAGCATCCGTTTATTTTACTCTAGTCGGGGTATATCGCATTGATACCATCCGTATCATTCCTCTTAAGGGATTATTATTGTTTTATTAAATAATTTTATTGACATTAACATTCATGATTATTTTTAGTCCCCTTGAAATATTCAATTTCCTAAGATCATTGACCATTGAATTTTCCATAATCATCCATATCATTTATCATGTATATGATCATTTAATAAATTTTATAACATATTTTATTTGATGTTTACTTTTATTTTTTTTTGATTATTTTGGTAAATATTGATATATCTATATACATGATTCAATATGGATATTTGATAAGTCATATTATTTATTCAATGCGAGGAATGGTTTAGACAGTTAAGGCATGGGTTTGAGACCATTTAATGTAATCCCTTTTGGTTGGGGACCAGTTAATGAAATCTCCTCGATGCATCAGTAGTCTCAACAGAAAAAATATTTAGATAGGCTTTTTATATGGTTTTTACTTCATAACTAAACTGTCTTTTGAATTTTGTTTATATTACAAGTTCTATAAACCTCAAGAAACATTGCATCGAATAATAAATCACTTCACTCATTTTTTATGATATTATTCATCCATGAGATTTTTTATGGAAATGTATTTGGATACATTTCATTTTTATTACATTGATTAAATGTCATATGGTTTATTTTCTTACATTCCCATATTTATTTTTTTGTGTCTAGTTATTTTGATTGAATGTGTTTCATGTTATATTCTTTACATAATTTTTAAGCACTGTCATTCAGTTTACTAATTACATAGAACTTTTGTTTTGTTTTTTACCTTCCCATATTTCCTATTCTCATTAATTCATTACTGATTCCTATATACTTTACCCTTACTGATCATTTCATATCACCCTTATTCGTTTTGTTCAATTGGAATCTACGAAGCGAACTATTAATTAAATGAATGGATTTACTATATGGAATGAAGTCATTATCAAAGTAATTTATTTAGAAGGAATAAGAAAAAATGTTGTAATTAGTTTATTCTTTCTCATGTATATATTTGGTTTAAAAATACTACTAACCTATCAGTACATTGGTATTTGATTCTTAGTAATCAGGTTAATGTAATAGTAGCAAACACTTGCTCCAGGCCTTTGGGAGTTGGTTCACTTTAGTTAGTATCAACTGATGTCTAGT
This sequence comes from Viscum album, assembly GCA_963277665.1. NCBI lineage: Eukaryota > Viridiplantae > Streptophyta > Magnoliopsida > Santalales > Viscaceae > Viscum > Viscum album. Next base: position 67,676,358 of record OY728156.1, on the reverse strand, counting down.
AGAGAACTTAGAAATTATATTGAGAAAAACATAGGTTAGATAACATAACCATAAGGTTGAATTTAAATATGAGTATAGAATAACATCTTTATATACTGTTAAGGTATATATTATGTGGGACTTCCTATAAGTATATCTATGTTTTTATACAAAAAATATATGTGGAACTAGAACAATTGTATCTAGGATTAAAAAATATTACAAGGTGTTCCCGGCCTAACTTAGGGTAACTTGGTATATGGAAATGGTCCTTATTGTGCACCTATTTTGACACTCCAAGGTGATACATTTAATATAATTCACAATTTATTAACAAATCATTATGATGGATTTGAATACATAGTAAGTAACCTAGGTTAGTATTAAGTTAATTAAATTAATGATAAGGTGGAATGATTTATAAATCAAATAAATTATATTATAGATTAACTCCAGACCACAGAAGGACATTATGGAAATTAATGGATGATGTTTTTATGTATTAGGGGTTTGTTGAGAAATTTATTTAAAATTATATTTTCTAATTATCTTGATTTTACGGATTCCCATCATATTTATTTTTTAAATAATATTAATTTTGTTTTTGAAAAGGACAACATGTAAGCTGGGTGATAGCTAATATAATCCCACAAGGCCATGGTTCATGAACTCATGACCAAAGGAAGAAAATGGTTTCACTCCAAAAACTAACCTATGCAATGTCCTGGTCAATTATTTTAGTTAAAAAATTTGAAGAATAAATGTTAATGATTAACCATTAATATTATTATTGAGGATTATATATTATTCTTTGAACTATATTGGTGTCTAAATATATTTAAAGAAAAGTATTTAATGATTTCACTCTTTTATATAACTTGCAACCCATTAAATGAATATTTCAGTGCTTCCATAATAAAAAATAATAATTATTGTTAATTAATTTCTAAGAGTAATGGGATGAATTAGAATTTGATAAGCAGAACCAAATTTTAGGATTTTTCATATGAAATTGAAAAATATAAAGTAATAATATTTCATTATATTCTGTAGTTGAAAAAATTATAAAAAATTAGGAAAATGACACAGAAATTAAAATTTGTTCTATTACCTTATTATTTGTTCAATTGATAGTTCTGTAAATCATTGATGATTTATGGATTTGAAGCCCTCTACATTCTATTGATCATTAAATTGTTTTTAATTGATCACCTCATTCGGGGGTAGGTTGCATACTTCATCATCTTGTTTCTCTTAGGTATGTGGCTCTCATAATATTTCGAAGGGATTAGATGCACATTTTTCTTGTCGTGGTAATGTTCATCTGTGGTGATATTGTCCAAACATTATGATCAGTTAGCATATTATATGTGTTCTACATTGGGTTATTTTACATATGAAATATCAACCAAGGTAGAATTAGTAGGGTCTTCCATTTTTGGATCATCAGAGAGCATATAGGAAAATAAAAGTATATCCTTGAGACACTCCTCTTCATTATAAAGGATATCACTACCATAGAAGCAGTCATTAACAGGAAAGGAGATGTCACAGAGTCGGTTTTGGAGAAAATAATTTTCTAGTGTTTCCTTTACTAGGTGTTCTATACATCATTTAAGGAACCCTTCATTATACATATGTTAATGAAATTTTCAATTCAAGAGTGACACACTCCCCTATATCACATACCCCCATCCTATCATTGGGCCATGAGTTAGCTAGGATTTCGTTTCCCTTGGAATTGACTACAACAGCTGAAGTTTGACCTGGATTATATAAAGTATGTATAAAATGTGATCTAGTGTCGCAGAGACATCTATATTTTGGACCCTTACTATGATTATAGATAAAATAATACGACATCATCTATGACATGTTTTATATATATATATTGTGCTTGATATCATGCATTTCTTCAAGATAAAAGTTGTGATCTATGATGCAAATAGAGAGATAACAATCTTTATTAGAATGATAGACCCTGGAATGTATAAGAGTATTATTCCATCCATTTCTTTTTTAATGGTTGATATGATACTATGTTCATAAAAAGTTCATTAGTTAGCTTTTTGCCTTGTTTGGGTAAGGATACCATGATGTCCTTCTAGAGGAGGTTGAATCATTACACCCCTCTATGAAAGATTGAGTTTGGGATCAATCTATATCCTGACATATCTTTTGTCTCAACTTATCTATATAGGATAATTCCTTCTTAGTTATTATATCTTTCAATATATCTCAATTATATATTTCAGTGAGGTTTTTTTACCGAGTTTGTCACCATGGGGTACACTAGTATTTTCAATAATTAGGTCAACAATGGGTTGTGGATTTTTATAGAATAGCATCACTTGAAATATGTAACCATGAATAACATCTATCCTCTGTTATGAATTATTGATTTATTGGATCAGCTAATGGGAGTGAGTTATTTTTCAATGACTACTATGCGATATTAAAATCATCATATGTTCCTGAATGATGAGGATATTCAGAATACTAAATTTCCCCCCATTAAATTATGTGTTTATTTGTGATGTACTTATATTTGATGAATTATATTGAATTATTCATGGGTTTGAAGGATAAATAGAAAATATATTTCATGGAAAGCTCATGGTGGATTCCAAAAAAATTCTCTGTGTTTTTTGTATCTGATGATGATCATTTAGAGCATTTGCATCATGTTTTGGAAGATATTCATAATGATATGAAATTTAGTAGGTTTTCAATGATTGAGATATGGGATTGAAAATTTAATTTCTAATGTAATTTCATTTCTTAGATGGGAATATCTATTCATCCTTTAATGAGAGGGTTTTTTTTCTTACGAATACACCAAGATAGTGTTATAGGTGTGGAGTTTAGATGATCTGGAAGAATAATATTGGAAGTTTGTAGAAGATTTATCTCTATTTATGAAACATCTGACAAATATTACTAGAAAGAATCAAGAATTACTGTTCTCTAACTAGTTTCAGGAAACTTTTGATAACTTAATGGAATAGTTGATTAGAATTCCATTCCTTTTTTTCTAGTGGAGGAGTTTAGTTTGAGGTTTTCTCTGATGATTTGAGTCATTTCCTATTCCATTTTCTGATGAATCAAATGTATATTATTTCTTATATATATTGATTGTTACATCCCCTTGGGAGTGATAATTCCACTGATGATATTGATTTTTTTGTATTTCATTTTTTTAATTTGTAGTGACATTACATCATTGGAGAGTGTTTATTCTTTTACCTACCATATGCATCTCTGTTTTTTCATATTCTAGTGTGACCTAAACGTGTGTTAACATTGGTCAAAAAAATTTAAACATGATTATCAAATAAATATTTTATTTATTCTATACAAGGTTAATTTTATTGCGGATGCACTTAGTAGGAAGCCCTGTAGATACACCATGTGTGAATCTCAAGATTATAGAACTGTTCTGGAATAACAATAAGTGATTCATTTCGATATTGGATAGGTTAGAGGAGGATGTTGTATTTTCTAGATGATGGTTTATTCATCTATAGTGTAACAATTTTAGGAGTCCCAACTAGGGGATTCTTTGGTGGAGTTATGTATGGACCTAGTTTTTTTTAGTGATTCCCATGATGGTCAGTGTGAGGATAGATAGTGGAAAGTGTTAGTTCAGATGAGGATTTTCATCCATTCAATGATGCATTATACGGTTCTCTATGAGTTTGATAACTCACCCATTATTTTAAATCCTAGTGTGAAGATGATGTACTAAAATATAATATCATAGTATTGGTGGTATGGATTTAAGTATGATGTTTTTGAGTTAATTTCTTGATGTTTTCTATGTCAAAATGTGATGTCTAAGCACCATATTCTAGTGGTTTTCTCTAGCCATTAATGGTTTCCTAGGGATGTGGGAGGACATATTGATGTACTTTATTAAAAATTTACCTCAATATCGAGGATCCTATGATGGTATATGTGTGATAGAGTATTTTTCAATGAAATAAACATAGTTTATAGAAGAAAGGGAGTATAGTTTTCAAAGTATCATCAGTGAGTTATATAGTTAAGGGATTGAAACTCCATAGATTCCCATGGATTATCATCTAGGGTTGAGATACTAGTTTTACAGATAGGGTGTGGATGGGTATCAAACATTATTTTTCCACTTGGGTAATCCTTAATAATACCATGAATCTATATATATATATAGTTAGAATGAAAAGACTATCCAAAATATTAAAAACTTGTTATGCTTCTATGTCCTTAATTTTTGAGGATCGTAGATAAAGAACTATACCTTGGAATATTATTATTACAATAATATCTTCTACTAAACCATTGTTATGGAGTTATTTTATTCTTTTTAATACTGTTCTTTATATTATTATTTTTGAGGGACTAGGGTTATAATGTCAGCAAGTCTCATGCTGGAACTAGTATGGAATATAGTTGATATGGTTCAAAAACTTCATGAGAGGATGAATGCAACAATTATTTATCATAAATATTATAATGATCATAAGAGGATACACCTGTAGATTTACATTGTGGATCACATGTTTCTAAAGGTTAATCATCTTTATGGGAAATTAAAGTTTGGTTTTGGTGGTACTATTTCTCCATAGTTTTATTCCTTTTGAGTTGTTGGATCATGTTGGGGACATGGTGTATCAGATAGAAATTCCCCTAAATATGAGCTCAATAAAATATGATTTTCAAAATTTTCATCTCCTTTGATTAATTCATGATATATACCATGTCATATATTATGGTGATGTTGATGATGGTAATGATGTAACCATTATAGATCATGTTTAGATAAACACAAATTCATAGAGAAGGTGTTCTGTGGGAATTCTGTTCCCATGGTTAATGTCTTCATTCAAAATGTTCAATGGATAAGAGTACTTAAGAAGGTGATTTTCATATGCATACTCATTAGCCTTATATTTTTTCTTTTTTATCTTATCTATAGTAATGTTTTTTGATTTTATCGATATCCTTTCCCTCATAGGAGATGTATCTCTCACATGAGAGTGTTTATGAGTGGGTTGATGCTATTTTATGCTTGCATGTTGTTCCTATGATGTGGTGGTTGACCTCTTGTTAAGGAGAGATCCATGAGTTACATCCCACAGGGTGGAAATTTGGATGACCCCTTTTCAATTTCTATCTAATTTTGGTTTATATTCTTGAGGATGGGAATGTTTTGAGAGGTATATGATATATAATATCAGATACATATAGTATAACCCTTTGTGTGCTCCCAATGTTTGAGGTACATAGAGGAGGCATAAAGTAGGATTGGATGTCCATGGATGATAAAATTTGTGAGCAAGGGAAAATCGTGATGTATAGGTGTTTCACATCATAAATATGTCGTTCATGGCCTAAGTGAGATTCAGTAATGAGTTTCCTCCCAACATATATTAATTCATGGCCAGATAGTCTATGGTGGTGAATCTTTTTGGTGGGAAAAAAACACGATACTTAAAACATATTAAAGGATTTCAGCCTATAAAACGTTTTTGTGTAGCGAGTCGTTATATGTTACAGTGCCTCATGTTTTCTCAAAACCCAAATTCCTCACTCTCAAACCCCAGGGGACCATTGAGTCTCTCGACATGCATTTTTTCCTATTTAATATAGATTTATTCATGGATTCCCATATTCAATATGTAATTATTCATAGCATGTTATACCCTTTTATATCATGGTTATTTGATCTGGATCCTCTGACTCCCTATTTCCATGCGATGAAGGTTTTTATAAATTATTATAATTGTGTTTTCATGGTTTCTTATCAGTTGAGTTGGGTAGATGAATCCATAGAGGTGTTCAGATCTTCTTGGAGGATTGATTGTAATATATGATATTGTCCCTTTATCATTTCAATAATGTTGATGCCATTGGGGTAAGGAATTCATTTATTTTTCAATTTCTTTACATTAAATCCGAAATTTAGCATATTTAGACCATTATGTGGTGATTTTATAAACCTATTTATAATTAAACTAGATTAGTAATGAATTTTTTTGTTATCTTAGGTCGATGATTGATACACTGAAAATTGTTTTCCTAATTATTTTCTAGATAGTATTCTATTCATGTTATGATTATTTTCATTCCTTTTGGTGGTATATATTATCATATTTATATTTAGGGAAATTTGTATTGTACAAAAATATGAAAATTTTATGTCCGATGGATAATGAATTAAAGAAGATGTATTCCAGATGAATCCAGTGTCTCTTATAATTTGTTGGAAATTAATATTAATGGAATTAACATGCTTAATTAACTATTTTATTATAGTAAAATGTAATTGATAATTATTCCTAGGAATATTATAATGAAATGGAATAATAATAATAATGGTAGATATTATTATTATTTTTAACTAGTTTCAATTCTGAGGTCATGTTCAACATCTCATTGAGAGTTATATCTTGGTGTATTTAGTTTACTCTATTTTGAATCTATGAAATATAAATCAGTTAATTAATTATGGTATAAAAGATTATATTTTAAAAGAGAAAATTACTATTGGTTGAGTTTTACATACACTTTTTAAGCCCACGTTCCTTGAGTTTAGTGTTTTTAGTGATGGTTTATTTGTGAAGGCTAAATACCATGTTTTATAGACAATATTTTATTATAGGATATTCTTGTTTGTGTCCTGTTTCATTTGTGATGTTCTCTAGATGTTATGAATGAGGTTTATGATATGATTCCAATCTATGGTTTCTTTAGACTATCTTATTTTATAGAAATATGGCTTAAGATGTGTGACATTGGTGAAGAATGGAAAACCAACAGGGAAGTTGTAATGGAATACCCATTATTTTTCATTATTATATTATATGCTCTCTTGTATGAAATATTTAGTGAGTGTTAGCCATGGTGCGGCTGGGAACATATTATACATATTTATGTGATGAGTTAGTTTCACTATTGTATGTTCTTATTTGGCATTCTTTCTTTATCTCTTGTTTAATAGGATATAGAGAGGATTCTACTGGGTATATTTTTATTCTCAACTAATATATATATATATAAATTTACTCTTAGTTAACCATGCTAATATAATAGATCTAACTAGATATTACTAGATTATGGTCTTTCAAGAGTTGTTTGGGCTTTATGGTCGCTTCTATCTTTACCTTTTCTATAATTATAGTTTCATTTTTTAGTACTCTTTGAAATTTCATATTAGCACTTCAGATTCAATTTATATGTTTGACTACGCTTTGATTGTGGTATATTTCTCATCTCTATCATATGAATGAACTCATAGAGGGTAATTCATCACACATGTACATTTATTGTATCCTTGGTTCTAGTCACAAACTAGGGGACTACTAGAAGCGAGGCCCAGGTAGTCATGATATCCCTTCTTTCATTGTCGATCTAGGAGGGGTAATCTTTTAATTGAGGGGTTTGTGAAACATTTGTTAAATATAATTTATAAACATTCATGAAATTTTTTATATTAAATTCATATAAAATGAAATAAAAATATTTTTTGAATAAAATGTGTTTTCTGAGCACAAAATGATGCCACATAAAATTGAGTTCTTATTTTGGTGAAATAATCTTTACCACTACTTTATATAGAATTTTTATATATATTTTAAATATTATGGTTATTATAGGTAATACCTACCAATTTAATGGCAAGGTTATAAATTTTAAATGCAAATAATCAAACATTTATAGTATATAAAAATGTTATTAAATCATTATTTTTGGTGTTTAGAAAGCTATCGGTCTTTTTATTTATTTAAATTTTCAGGCATTCACATTATACCCTTTAAAAATATAGTATCCTTGAAAATTTATCGCATTCATGATATATTTATTTTAAAAATCAATATGAACTTCAATTAGTGGAAGTTAAATCACATGATCATGAAAAGAAAACATTTTTAATATTAGTTAATATATTTTTTAGAAAAATTTAATTTTAAAAACATATAAAACATTATTTTGAATATAGTAGAAGTAAAATATGAGGTTCAACTAAAATAACACGTTATTGGGTTAACAAATATGAGAATATTTTGGGAAATGTAAAATATAGACATAGAATAAATAGTAATTTCTATATAATTATGGAGTCTAACAAAGAACATTGATCACAATAAATTAAATGATCATGGTAATTTTTGGGACCAAAACACCATAAACCAATGATGTGTATAAAAGACCCTAAATTATATAAAATGAAAATCAATATAATAAAATTATAATGACAATAATGTTTTCATATAATGGAGGAATTCCATATCCATCATGGCTAAAACATAAGTAAATATACTTAAATGATTTTCTTTAATAACAAAAATGTAATTTTATACTTTGGTTGAATGTTTCAATCAATTCTCATATCTATCTCCTATTTTAAAAAAATAGATGAATATGGATATTGAATTCATAAACCACTATAACAAACATCTAATTGAAGAAATGTATATGAAAGGATGACAAGAATTTTTTGATGTATTTACCAGAACCAAAATTGGTTATCATAATGTGGGATAATACTAAAAATGAATAAAACATTATATGAAGTAATAATAAATTAATATGAATTGATTAATTTTAATTAAAAATATTATATTAAAATAATTTTAAATATATATATATTTAAAATTCTAGAAAAATATTCATTTTTAATATTGAAACCCATATATTAGAATGATCTTATCACATAATTTTGAAAAATATACTTCACATATATCAAAAAATGAAACCAATTACACTTAATTTGACATACTAAAAATTTATATTTCATATTCATATACTTTATAAAATTTTGTTATAATTTCCCAAAACAATGACACAATAAAGTCATATATTTATATAAAATATAAATCAATCCCTATTCCTCAAGAAAATAACACAAAATATACTAATCAAAAGGGTTGTATTACAATAAATGTCTCCCTAAATAGTCATAACCATCATAAAATGCCATCACATAAAACCTCAGAAGTTGTATCTATGACATTAAAATTATGATTAAACCTATATTATAAACCCATTATGGTATGATTAACTATTAAGTTAACCTCACATGAAAACATCCTAATCTCCATGATATCTAAACCATCCTTGTGATACAAACTATACGTAATCAACCATATACAATCTATAAACTGAATCCTTATCCAAGAATCAAATGTATTCCATTAATAATGTTTTTTTTCATTTTATAATTTTAGAAACTTAATCCTTTACATATAACAAAACATATTACATATGAAAATAAAAACGTCCATTACGTATCTATTTTTTACAAAAAAATAATTTTATGATATTACTAGTTTTATATTATTGAAATATCTTAAAATTTTTCCTCATTAAATCAACTCCTTTCCTAATAATTGTTAAAAACCAGAATGAATATTTTACATTTTTTGGTGAGAAAAGTCCCTCGTAATATACATATAAAAATAAATAAAGAAATTAGTTAATCAATGAATTCATATTATAAAAATAGCATTTCATTTCAATAATAAATATTAAGTTAAAACTAAAAATTTTATTACCCAATAAATCAAAATCAGTATCCAATTATTTTCATAATACAGATCATAATAAATATTAAAATAATAATAAAATTCATAAATATTTTTTTGAAATAATTAAATACTCAACCTTTTTAAAAATTTCTACATTTAATCATTAAATCGAAGCATAAAGTATCCTTTAAACATAAATTCAATATATATCCTTTCAAAATAATAGTATTTCTACTAAAATATACAGTATGAGTAGATATATAATGTATGTAACTTCGTACAACATTTTCCTATCAGTCTTATAATAAATCTTACAAAGTGAATAACAAAACGTTTAACTAAAAATATGATTTTACGTAAAAAATAATAATTATTCAGTAAATTTGATATATTTTAATGGATCATTAGATTATAATAAATTACCATCAACCATAACATAATAATAATTCATGAAATCTTATATTTTCATCACTATACTCTTTAAAATATTCTTTTTAAGCATTAGGAAAACATTTTCTCGTATCAAAAGATAAATTTTCTTTGAAACCATTTTTTTGATAAAATATTGAATAATAGGTCTAAGGTAATTTGTTAAATAAAAAATTTAATAATATAAACGAATTAAAAAAATTAAATAATGGTAATGATTGTGGTATAATCTATGGATGAAATATAAGATAAAATTGAACATTATTTTTTCCATTTTGACAAACCATTCATATAAAATATGTAAAAAGATTAAATTTGAAAAACATTGAATTAATGTAAAAAATATAAAAATAAAATGTACAAAATTATTTATTTAAGACCTCTATATAAATCCATAAATTGATTTAAAAAATGTAAACAGACTAAAATGATATATAATATAAATCATTAAACAATTGAAATGAGGTTTTAATGTCCACATGTCCCCTACATTAGTTTGACATGAAAATTATATATTTTATCTTATATATAAAAAAATACTATAAATTATAGAAACACTTAAGAATGTTTTTTTTCTTAATCCCTTATAACTAATAAATTTATTTTTTTAATTTGAAAAAATATTCAATTAAATAATTGGTTAAGTCTGTATCAATTGTTTTGAGATTTTTTAGATCATAACATCAAAAGGAATCTGGTATGTTGACAAGGGTAAACGTTCTTAACATTAGATAATTTATACAATTTAAATATTTAAATAATTATAATTTTTAAAAAATAATTGTAATTTTTAATCTAACCATGAATATGGTTATGAAAAATTAATTATGTTATAATCACAAAGATGGTATGCCATTTGTATGTGTGAGTAATGATTAATTTTTTCAAAAAAATTATGAATTTAAGTTGAGTATCATTATATATACCTTGAATTATTTTTATATCATAAATATTATATTATATCTTTAATTACACTTATATATACAAGACATGTCATATGATGATTAAAAATAAATTATATCACTCTATTGGGGTGGTAATCCACATTTATGCATGAATGATGCTTCCATTTTTCAATGTATTAAATGGTAAGATAATAGATTATATAATATATTTATATAATGATAATTATTTCATAAATAATTTAAATATTCGTTAAATCTGTCATTATAACCTACCTGGATAGGTGGTGACAGAAAAAATAACTATAACTGTTCATGAGGTTGTGGTCCTCCACACACATGCACAATGGTTTCATTTCCCATTTTGCAAAATAGAATATATATTTGGTTATTATATCACAAAAATAACATATTATTTTATGTATTACACTACTTTTATTATTTCATCATTGTTTTTGATGTATTTATGAAGTTTATATTGAAATAAAACTAAAATGTGTGACTTAGAACAAATATATTCTTATTAGATAATCCCTTTGGATTACAACTTATTCCTTATAGGTTTTGTCTTTTGGTGCGACAGGGGTCAATAGTAAGTGGTATTTTATGTTAGAGATAATAATGGGAAGGTATTATTAAACTATTTTTCTCAATATGTGTGAGGAGGAGATTAGAGAATGTTTCCTTTTATAATTGGTGGAATGGATAGACATAAAATTATTTAAAAGATTAAATAATATGTATATCATAATCATGTAATGTGGAACAAAATTACACAAAATAATAAAAAAAATATTCTATAGGGTTTGAATGAGTACATAAATTAAAAATTATCCATGTTTTGGATTCTTTTTAATCTTATCACCATATTAAACCACGTTAGAAAAACAACCTTAACCACAATAACATAAATTTATACCACGAGAATTTAATATTTGGTCCACAAATAAAATGGTCCATCGAACCAAATTTGGAAAAAATGTTCCAAATTTTGATTCTAATTTATCATGTATAGTTTATATAAGTATATGAAATTTTTTTAATATAATAACATAAAAGCCTTGAAAACAAATTTTTATGATAATACCATATTTAATCATAATAAGGATTTTAAAATGAAATTGAGTAATATACTATCTCAATTAATTTATTGGATAAATAATAAAAAATATTGGTTGTTTTTACTTTTTTAGATATCCCAAACTAAATTTCATCATATAACACATATATTAAATTCAATGACCCAATAATAGTTTTTTATTTGAAAAAATTATATCTTATCTTTACATTAGTCATTAATGGGCCCAAAAATCATGATAAATGTTTTGAAATATTATATTTAACTTTTAAAAAATATAATTTATCAAATCACACTCATAAAATTTTATAAATACACGGTTTGTAATGAATTTAAATCGTTATCACATATTTTAATCTTTTTTTTACCAATTTTATGGGTGTGAAAAATATTTACTCTGGTAAATTTTCATAATGAGGAAAACATTAGTTGAACCTAGTATAAAATACTAATAATTATGATTAAAAATATAAAATCTATTTTAAAAAAATTAATTTATAAAATTTAAATAATTAAATTTAAAATTATACTAGAAAAATTTTAAAAAAATAGTTTCATATAAAAAATATATCTTTTTATGTATAAAATTTTTTTATACCAGAATGAAGAATAAAATAGATTCAAATAAATTTCATGGAGTTTTTTTATAATTTATATGACCTAGTGGATCTTTGAAACAATTCATAAACATTATTTTTCTTTTTTAATTATTAAAATGAAAATACTTTAAAAAAAACTCATAATTTTTCACGATTGATTTGAAAAAATCACAATTTCAGATAATTTTTATAAAATAATAGTAGTCTAATTTTAAAATTATAAATTAAAAAATTATAACTATTTTTAAAAACAAAAATTACAATAGTTGTAAAAATTAATTGAATTCCTCACACCCAAATGAAATAAAAAAATATTGAAGAACAAGTATTTTTGTATCATAAAATAATGTCACTAAAAATTAAGTTATTAATTATTATGAATTAATAAATAAGTTTTCATTATACAAAATCATTATAAATATTTTTTAGGATATGTTCATTACTATTAAAACATTCCAATTTAATAACTAGGTTACAATGGTAACTTTAAAGTAATAATATTTTTATAGTATATCTTAATTCTCTTCATGCATGGGGTTGAATGTTAATAAAGATATCAATATTAGTATTTTCTAAATTTTTTTAGTGTGCTACATCAGTAATATTATAGAACCCATTCATATGTATGAGATCATCCATCCAACGGAATGACCCATTATCATTATTGAGGATCTATATATCCAACATCCTCAATTTGGGTTCTAGGGTGACACAACCAATCATCACAACACATATCCCACATAGACCCTACCTAGGGTGAAAACACTACCGGGGAACCTCCAAGGGCCCCATAGGTCAATAAAAACAAGTCAACCTATATTGGTTCCAAAATCATATATAAATATATTGATCACAACCCTCCAAAGAAGTCATAATGCTGCTAATCATTGGATAGGGTCCATCAGTGTCATATCTTCCCTTGAAAGGATTTTTTCGCATCCATCTATGTAAACCTATCATTTTCATTCCATAAAATATTCTCCTAAATGAAAACTACATATCCACATAAACATGTATTCCACAACCATTAAATAATAACATGTGGATGGAATCATGAGATAACATGCTTTAAGAAATATGGAGACACCCTCACAAGGTCAAAAAAACCAAAAAAAGTTCAATCAATCGCTTCTTCCTTCATTTAAAACCTATTATAAATAATTATTTAATATAATTTTAAAAGGAATTATCTGTCATGTTACCCAGTGAATGAAATTGACCCAATCCTATTAAAATATTATATAGGAATTTATTCTCCTTTGGAAACAGTAATTTGATCCCCAAATCATGAATCATCTAATGTGCCTTAAATCACATTAAAATAACTTCATCACTTTTTAAAAATAGAATTTAAAATAAAACCATTTCACATTTTAATCCAATTCATGACACCAATAAAAACCATATGAATTTACTTTAATACTTGTTCGACCAGTGAGCCAACATCAAACTGTTTAACAATGTATATGGTCCATTTGGGCTATTTGTTCGATGAGAGAACATATCATCCTAATGGAAGAATCAAAAAATTTATTGAAATTTGAAGAAAGTATAACAAATAAGGTATATGAACATAAATAAAAATTCAACTAAAAATTAAAATATATTCAATATAACCCACCTCAAACTCCAAGATACCATCTAATAAATGAAGTCGAACCATCACACCCAAGCTCATCTGAGCTCCAAAATCAACATAGTCTCTTATCCAATGTTCTCATATTATAAATGATTAATCAAAATTTGTTACAACTAATTATTCATTTAAAAATGACACATTATAAAATTTAATAAAAAAATAAAAATTTAAACCATTAAATCATAAATGCTAAAAACCACTTTAAACTGAAACAATTACTAACTAATCCATGAAATACAATGGAACACTCCAAAAAATTATAGCATGAATCCATATAAACATTCATTGATTAAAAACCCAAGTAATTTAATTTTAATCCAAAAAAATTAATCAAAATTCAGTGAAACATGCCTCAGGAGTAATTATGAAGGATGGATTAATAACAACCAACTAGGATCTCTTCAACAAGACATGAATGAAACCCAAATGGTATGATTACTTCCACTATGTTCCATTTGAAATCAACAAAAATCCTAACATGAAAATCCCAATATAAAAAATTTAATGATATATTATGATCGAAAGAATATGTAGGAGAATTAAATCTTAAATTTCTATGAGATATTACCAATAATGCATTAAATTTAAGGGTTATATAAGTGTAATGAAGGATGAATACGTCTTAGTTATATAATGACTGAGTAATAGGAAAATAGTGGGATTGGGTTTAAAGTTCCACATTAAAAAATATATTATATCTTGATTTTTAATCAGAATAATTATACCAAATGATATACAAGTGTATATTTTAAAATAATAAACTATATATGCAGTAGGAACTGTAATTCCCCAACCTTAAATGTTAAATAATCATGGGTTAAGTCATGAAAATCACATTAAGGAACTTTTTAAGTTTATATTTTTATAGAATAAGGCCATAACTATTACATAACAACTCAAAATTTTCAATATATTCTTTTCTACTATAATTTTTTTCACAATAAAAACTCATTGAATGTAACATTATTCCTTTTATTGATAAAAAAATTCTTGAATTATTCCTTTATCTTACCAATCCTTATACCCTATAAATTTTTTTTAAAATTGGGATGAGAATAAAATTCTATGTAATAGAAAACACAGGAAACCATTTACATGTGATCTGAAGACATATAAATAAAAACATGAGGACTTTCATGAATCCATGATAAAGAGTAATAACTTAATAATAAGAACTTGGATCATTACCTGAAAATGTGGCTATAAAATCTAATTTATAAATTCATAAGTATTTCACCATGGTCCATCCCCATGGTGTCGTATCTCCAAGGTCTGTCTCCATGGTTTCATAAAAATTAACAAGGTTATTCAACAAGGTATCTTAAAAATTACTGAGGTTATTTACCAAGACATTGTAAACATTATCAAGGTTATTCCACAAGGTATCGTAAAAAATTTCCTGATTATAGATTAATTTATTTACCCAATGAATTGGTGTTCTATCAGGTTGAAAAATTAATATTTCTTTATTTTTATGTAATCCGCATTAATCATAATCAATCATTTCATAAATAACCAAAACAGAATAAAAGTAATAGGTTTCATATTAAAATCGTGACTTTTTAAAAAGTGATTAAAAACATGATCATTATGTCATTTATAACCCATGGAAGGGGATTTATGGTTTTATTTATTTAAATTACAAAGTCCAATATATCAGTTTTATGTATTTATGAATACCTCTGGATGTGATATACGTTTTGGTCTTCACATAAAATATATAATATCATTTCATGAGAAAATATAATATATTGAGACAAAAAGTGTAATACATAACGGCAATGAAACACGGTTTTAGAAAAAATTAGAAATATAGGGGATAGGGTCACACATTAATAAAAGATTTATAATATATAATATGAACTTAATAAAATGAAAATAATAACATGTTATGGAAATTTGAAAGATATACCACATAAAATAGATTTGAAAGAAAAACAAGAGTGTGAGAATTCCCTTACCATATAAGAAAAACTCGAATACATATCATTTATACAAAGAATTAAATATCATCATGATATAATGATTAATAGGGTTTTATATACACATTATAGGAAAATAATGGTGCACAAAATCATGATATTCTCCAATGAAAAAAGATTGAGATGAGGTCCCATGTCGTCAGTCCAACTTTCCTCGTTCATTATTTATTTTCCCGAATAATAAACATAAGGTAATTTATAATTGTTTTAGAAAAAATTTCACAATTTTTTATTGTTTTAAATAACTTATTACCATTTTATAACAATTACTTAATGATTTAAGTTCATATCTGACGTTTTGTCGATATTCGGTAATTGAGTCCAAAATAAACATGTTATGATTTTAAATTGTCCATATGGTTATAATTACATGATCTAAAGAATTATATTAATCATCTAAGTAACATATAAATATCATATATATTTATATTTTATAATCCATAATATTGGTAGAAAAAAATGAAATTCACCATTCATGGAGACGCTATGCCATACGTACGCATTAAAACTACTTTCATTTCTTTATTATATTAAAATAATAAAAAATATTTGATATATATATATATATATTATAAATACATTATAATATATATGTTATCTATTTTACATAGTTTAATTAAATTATTCTTTTATACACTTCATTTATAGCATGAACGATTCATATCACTTTGAGAGGGCAGTAGTCCACACATCCTTAAATGAAATTGACATATTTATACAACATGAAAAGAATAAACATATGATATGAAGGAAAATTATATTATCATAGAGATAATATAAATATCACATATATATATAACATTAATACGGCTCCATCATAATGGACAACATGAGAGGTTTTAGGAAAATATTGAACAATCACTGTTTCATGAGACAGTAGTTCATTGTACACAGAAACATTATGTTTGTATCCATTTCATAGAGGTGTGTATAAGAGTATTTCAAATTCGGATCACAAAAAATATTAGTACATTGAGGATACTATTTATTATGTAAACAAAGAATAAGATGTTTATAGAGACTGAAGAGGGGAAAAAAGAAAAATAACTGGAGAGAAATTGTTACCTTTAAATTGGGTTACTCTATTTGATTTGAGCCAAAATGATTTTTTGAATATTATTATACCTAATGTATGAATTTTATGAGTAATTAAGGGACTCTAAGAGATTATTTGAGATGAAAATTGGCAATACAAGAGGCTTTTGAGGTGTGAGTAAGTGGGTAGAGTGGGAGTCCTTTAATAAGAAAGAGGAATGTCACTTTAGGAATGTTTTGAAATATTTTTTATTATAAATTTATTTTAGATTTGTAATATTCCCAAAGTGATACATTTTGAGGATAAAATTTATATGGGTCTAAATAATCTCCAAAAAAATGTTTAAGATATGTTTAGGTAAAAATATAACATTATCTTTTAGCTTCAACCCTTAGACAAAAATATTAACTCTTACCATGTCTTCTTGTATTTTCATAATATATGGTTACTATAGTAACTATAAAATGCCAATAGATCCAAAAGTGGATCCTTAATTTCATTTTTAACATTATAAGAGGCATTTTCTAGAATTTTAGAATTTTAATATTGTTATATCATTTAATAATGTAGTTCATTTAATCTCATTTATGTCCATTTATACAGTAGTGGGTAATTGATTATCATTAAAGTCATTACAACTCGATTCCTCAAAACTAGTGGCATTAACTCATCCATCACATGAAAATGTGATAAAAAAATCATGTATGGAATCAAAATTTTAGATTTACATTTACTCAAATATTTATAATATCATTTATTTGAATCATTCATTAATAAAGAAATCAATGCATCGTCATTGTGTCATATTTTTTAATTAATGTCTAAAAATTAAAAATAAAATTCCTTGATATATTAATTTTTTAATATTTATTAGTACAATTAAAAGAAAAATAGAAAAATTATATAAAATAACTTAAATTTCTTTAGTTAAGTGATACATGTTTGTGTTATAGTTCCCTTTTCATTAAAACAAATATTATAAGAGGTCATTATCAAACAAAAGTGGCTACATGGGGTCCTAAATTAGACAGAAGGGTGATCATGTTCCGACATATACCATCTAATAGTATTATGAAAAATTTTAGGGTTGTTTTATATTATTATAATATTATTTGTTACCATTATTTACCTAATTTACCCATTAACCATGGTAAATAAAAATATTTACTTAAGATATTATTCATAATGTCCAAAAATAAAATTAACCTATTAACATAATTTTAATATTATGATTTCAAATATTGAATATAATTTTCCAAATTCCAAACACCTAATAGACCAAAATGAATTTAAAATTTAATTTCAACTGTCAAAACCAGAAAAAGAGACCTTAATATGTAAAAATTATCAAACTTTTGATATGTGTTTATGTTAAATTTAAATGTGAAATTACATCCAATGACCAATATTATATTTAATGTTTACAAATTTTTTATATTTATACTTAAAATACAATAAATAATATTATTTATCCATATTGATTTTCTCAATGGAAAAAAGTTATTTCAAATTAAAATTTACGATATTTTTACTATTCGTAAAAACAAGATAGTTATCAGAAAAATAGAAAAATAAAATATTCGAAAAGTAAATTTTGATGTATAAAATCTAAATAACAAGTTTATTTTGTCAAATGAAACATATAATATTTTCAAAAACTAAATTTAAAAATATTTCACCAACAAAAGGTGATAAAACTACATTTTTAGAAAAATATTTCTTTTAAATGAAAAATTGAATTTTTTGTTATATGATATCTATAAAACGTATAAGATTAATTTAAAACATTAAATTAAATTTATAAATCATATTTTATTGTCAATAAAGATCCATAAAATTAATACGATTTTATAAACATAATTATTCTCTTTCTAAATATGTATTCATAAAAAAACATCCTTTATATTCAATTGGTTTTTATTTCAATTTCTAATAAATTTGGAAACCAGGTAATTATTAAAAAAATGTGTAAACTATATTTTCATAATTTAGTTAATTTTATTCATTCGTGTTATTTAAATAACAAGGTTATAATGGTAACATTTAAATAATAATATTTAGTTGTTCGTTTAAGCTCATTGTAGTGTATCATGTATGCTATTGAACAAAGTGTTTGTTTTTTAAAACTCTAGATGTTACATCATTCCCCCTTACAGAAATTTTTTAACTACAGTATTAAAAAAATTTGGAACATAAACTTCCTTAAATATCCCACATCAGAAAAAAAATTCAATAAAACTATCATATTAAAATAAATAAAGAGAAGTAAAAAAGGTCACCCGATATAACACATACTAGGATTACATGTAGTAAAATAGGGATATGGAAGAAAAAATAACCATCTTGTTCTGATGGATAATGATAAAAAATATGATTTGTAAAAAGTTAACAATCAGAAATCCACCAAAATTTAATGGGCTAAACAGTATTTCATTACCCAGTATGAAAAGTAAATAGACAAAATTTTTATTTTATGTTTCTTTTCATAAAGTTGTGGAATTAATTAATTAATTGGACTAAGAACATAAGGAAACATAGTTACATGTCTAGTAGAGTTTCTTCCATTAAAGAATTTCCACCACACACTCATATTTTCTCCAAATGATTAGTATTCTGGGTAAGTTAATTTTAATAGAATCACATAATACATAAAATATGAACTATATTATTCTCCTATATTGAGACATTAAACACAATAAAAAAATTTAGTTCATAATATGATAATTCCCAAAAATAGTAAACCTTATATGATGAAAAACTACTTCAATATCTAAATTTCAAAAAAAAATACCCATTGTTCAATAATGACCATTCAATAAAGACCTGACCTTAAAATTAATAAAAATAAACCAAACTATGATTAAAAATCCAAATTCAGGTGGATTTGGTCTTATATTCTTCCATGATATGTTTTACCATTTATCACTAAATAACATCAACCACTCTTAGTGTCATATACCTAAATATAGTTAGCCAAATCACATGAGATCAATGATAAGCTAATCATTTCATAATTCCCATAAGGACACAATTAAGTAATTCATCCTTTAATCCTAAAATGAAACTCTATAGTATTCTATTTACATTAATCATATAAAACCCCTAAAATAGTGACCATCTTCCAAAATAACATTTATCACTTAGTGACCTAAATCATTTTCCAATCCCATGGTTATATATTTGATAAAATATATGTATCCAAAATCAATATATTCAAATTTCATCAACTCATTTAACTAAAAATAATGATATCATACTAACCAGGGACATCACGTAGGTCAGTGGTAGGGGAATTTACCTTGTCTCCCTTTGGTTGTGGGTTTGATTCTCATTTCCATTCTAGACATAATGGGTTATCACCCATCATATGGGTTGTCCAATTTTATAAAACCCAAAAATAACCCTAACATGTTTTAACATCAATGGTTGTTTTATACCTCTCCTTTTTTCCCAAATCATAAAGAACTCAACATATTAACTCATGAAGTCTTATATATACTAACATATTTTCATTTCACCTCCATTTGATAAAATAAAAATATTCCAAATAGAAAGAACATCATACCTTGATCGTGGTGTCCACTTGGTTTCATCATCATCTTGTTCACATAGATAAACGGACCATTCATTGTAACAATGATTTATAGATTCTTTAAAATTAATTGGCTTCTTTATCCAAATATACCTTTTACAACTTCGGTCATATGGGTGCTGACATAAAAATAGTTTCATAAAATAATAATGTATGAAATATAATTTCAATACATCTGATAAAACAATATTTTTATAAATTAGTCGGTTTGAGTTTGAGTTGAAACATTAAATAAATTTTCCTTTCAAAATACCATAAGTATATTATGAAATACAAAATTTTAAAAGAAAATATAAATATGTCTCAAAAGGTTTTCCTTCTTCAGAACCTTTTTAAAAATCATAATATTATTCAGAATATTATGAAAAGGAAAAATATTTGAAAATGACATGATAATGTTTAATTTTCTTGAAAATATGGGAATATTGTGAAAATATAATTTTATTAAATACATCCCATGGTTCAAGATGGTATTATGGAATTCTAGAGGAGTTTGAAATCTCAATCAACTTCTTTTAAGGGAGTTTTATGTTATAAAAAAGATTGACAATCATATAGACTTGAGTTTTCAATAATTATTGCATCCATGTCATCAAAAACAGATAGAAATGTTGTTTGAGATAATCCTCCTTCCAATTGTAACTGAATTTATTTGAACTAAAAATGTAATAAAATAATTATTTAACTTAATCAATATATAGATACTTACCATGTTTTTATCCCAAACTATGAATCCCTAATGTTTTCAAAACCTTTCTTTGATACAAACTATAAGGCCCTAGCCTTATATGTTTTATAATCTTGAGTTATGTCAATAAATTCACATTGAGAACCTTTTTAGGTTTAGAGTTTTATAGAATGAGGACATAACTATTAAATAAAAACCCAAAATTTAAATGTATACTCTTCAACACACTATAAGGTTTTTTCATAAAAAACTCCTTGAATTTAACAAGATTTTTTTCTAGATAATGAAACATTATGGAATTCTTCCTTTCTCTTACCCATCGTTATACCATGTGAAAAACATTTTAAAAACATGGTATTCACATAAAATATCAGTAGTCTAAAAAAATGGAAACAATTTATATGTGATATTGAGAGATATAAATAAGAACATGATGACTTTTATAATGGCATGAGAAATAGTAATATAATAACAATTACAATATGGATCATAACATTAAAATGTGGCTACAATATTTAATTCAGACATTCATAATCATATTACCAGGGTCTATCCCCAAGGTTTCATACCACTAAGTTCCATCCCCATGTTTTCATAAAAAAACCAAGGTTATTCACCAACGTATCGTAAAAATTACCATGGTTATTCCCTAAGGTGTCGTAAAAATTTCAAAGGTTATTCACCAAGGAATCGTAAAGCATGTATTCTCTAGGGATTGATTTAGTTACCCAATGAATTGGAGATATATCAGGGTGAAAGCTTAATATATCTTCATTTTCATGTGAGAAACATATATCAGAATCAAAAATTTGTAAAATAACCCAAATAGAACAAAATAAATGGGTTTCATATCAAAATTGTGACATTTTAAAAAGTGATTAAAAACATGATCATTATGTCATTTATAACCCATAGAAATGGAAAGAAGGTTTTATTTTTGTAAATTAAAAAATAAAATATATCATTTTTATTTCATCAGGATTACCCTTGGATGTGAAATAGTTTTGTTTATTTACAAAAATGAAAAAATAAAATTTATTGTTAAAATAGAGTGATTTTGAGATGAAAATTCTGCAGCATAATAGCTATATAACATGGTTTTTTAAAAAATTAAAAAGAGATGGTACAGAGGTAACCCATTCATAAAATACTAATAATATAGTATATATATATAATAAAATTCTTATAACAACATGATATGTACATTTTTAATACATAAAAAATAAAAGATAAATAGAAGGGAAATAGAAGTTTGAGAATTCCTTTACCATATAAGAAAACCTTGAATACATATCATTTCTACAAAACATTAAATATCATTAAAATAAACTAATTAATTATATAATGATTCAAATGTCTTTATATACATCTTATAATAAAATAAAGGTTTATGACATCAAGATATGCCCCAACGAAATGATATTGAGATGAAGTCCCTTACCTTCAGTCCCACTTGTCTCTTTTATTCATTATCTTCTTGAATAATAAAAATAAGTTAATTTATACTTATTTTAGAATAATTTACTCCTTTTTATGTTACTTTTATATAACATATTACCTTTTCATTACAATTACTTAATGATTTATTTTCATATTGGATGTTTAGTCGATATTTGATACTTGAGTCAAAAATGAAATTTCTATGATCGCAAATTGCCCATATGGTCTTAAGTCCATTATCTCTAAAATAATATTAATAATTTAAATAAAATATAAATAACATATATATATTATAATTCATAATATTTGGAGATAATAAATGAAATGCACCGTTCATGCAGACGATATCGTATGTACAACTGAACACTACATTCATTTATTTTTTCATATTAAAAGAATGAAAACTAATTGATATATTTTAATTTCTCAGATTTTTTCATGTATTATTTTTTAAAATATTATATGAAATTATTATGAGACCAGGTGCAGAGACGAAACATCATTCTGAGGCTTGGTGATCTCAGAACAGTGGTTTCAAACTTTTTAAGTTAAGTGAGTCGACACAGGAGCGTTGTTGTGGCACATTCCAAACGGATGCCCAGATTAACAATCTGAGTGAACTATTGCGTCATGGGCGATGAATTTACCAAAGAATGGGTCTAACCTCGACCAGTGTGTGTTGAGGGAAAAAATTAATTTCTGGATGTTTTTAGTAAAATAAAAATAAAAAAATTCACAAAGTTATTTTATTTTATTTTCTGGAAACATCTAATGCAGAGTAGTGACAGGGCAGCTGTCTGAACATTAATTTTCATGTCATAATGACTCAGAAATAGAATCACTAACCCATTAATGCTGTAGCGTAATGGAATTCCAAACATGTTTCCCTTTTTATTGGGATGTCGCTCGTTAGCAATGATTCAGAGGAATCTTTGGAGGATTTGTGGTGCTTCAGAGGATACTCTGGTGACGAAGAATGACGAGTAGAAGCTGTGAATTGTTGTGACAAAAAAGTTAAAGGATCTCGATGATGACGGCAACATGACCCCATTGTCAATGATTGATCATTATTTAAAAGTTAGTGGTTGTTATTTTATTCCTCATTCCCCATTTTTTGAATTTAAACTACGAACGCAGATCAACCACTAACAAGTTGATCCTCGGATTCAAACATTCTTGCAGGATGGTTTTATTGGGATGATTACAAGGAATTAGTCCATGTTGATTATTGTTGATTTCTGCTCCGTTTAAGCCTACTAAGGGGAGTAGATCAACGCCTTGAAAAATGATGGCTGAGGTTCGTTACTAAATTTGTTTTATTAGATTAGTTTCTTTCCCCCTTTCCGTCTTGTGTTTTCTTCGTGTTCTTTGTGGGGAAATGAACAACGGATCATTTCACACCCTTCTAGCAATGCAACAATCCCGAACTAGAGATCCGACATTGCAACGACCCTACGGAGGAGTGATGACCATGATGGATGACGAATCATCTCGGATCGGAAGAGGACATTCTTCGAGCATTCTTTTCATGGGATGATCAAAAAGTGTTTCTGGAGCCGATCGGAGGTCCAAAAACAACGAAAACAGCTTCATGGTGTTTGGGTGACCAAAACTCGGGAGTTCCATGGAGATCGGACCACCAGATCGATAAACAGGGCATCCCTAGAGGTGTGACGATAGAGGTTCGCGTTTCTAGATATTTCTAGAATAGACGATGTGCATCTCTTAAGAACACACCATGTGGACCGACTTAGCAGTGGCTAGGGTTTCAGGTGTCAAACGGGTATCACACAGAGTGTTACCCCGGTCACACGGCGTGTTGCACCTTCCCTGAGGCTCGGCGTGTATTTTGGAAAGTTCACAGACACTGGGTGTATTGCATGGCCGTGTACTACACCACATGTCCAGGAGAGGCCTATAGCGCGGGTCACCCCTTGTACCGACCACACGGGATGTCGTACTTGGGTTGACGCCGTGTATGGGAACATGGCCAGCATACATGGAGACGACCCCAATTACTCATACATGGCATGTAATCCCTACCACACACTGTGTACTGTTTTTTTACTACACGACTGACCTTATGACACGGGCCGTTGAACACGGGCAGTACCCGGTGTCTGAAGACACGGTGTCTGACTTTCCTACACGCCATGTAATTTTCAGAAAACGGTTCGGTCATTTTATCCACTGAATCTTGGAAATGATTCTTTTGGGTTTGTGCCCCTTCTTCTCGTTCCCCTAAAGGTCAGACATTGTTTCCTTTTTATAGGAGTATGATCCCCTCAGTAGGACTTTCTGTGAAAGAGTCAGGCATCCCTCTGAGTAGCCCAGAGCATGATCCCCTATCCATTCTTGGACATAGGTAGAGTCAGGCATCGATGTGACGAACACTATCAGGCATTGATCCTTTACCTAGATGGTGAATCCGGATGAGTCGCAGTATCCTTCGTGGCCCTAGTAGTGATCCTCCTCTGTGTATCTTGATCTTTCCCCACTTAGGAGTGTGTCTCTCGTAATGAGTGTATCTATCTATCGTAATCCTTCCCACACTTGAGTGTGTCTCTCTTAATGAGTGTATCTACCTCTTGTGGTATTTCATGATGAAAAATACTTCTCGGACGGACGTCATCAAAGCTACCAGACTCTTGGAGTGTGTTCTCTCGGAATGAGTGCTTCGTGGAATCTTTCAGTGGAATCCCTAGAAGGGGTATACGGTTGTGTGACCTGCCTCTAGACTGTGGGTCTGGGTTTCAAGTATACATGGACTGTGTTTCACATGCGATATGTTCTGTAGACATATGATGTGTATATGTGACTGTACCTTTACTTTGTGTATTGCTTTGTGGCTTTCGGGGTCCTCTAATTAGTATTGTTATACTCACCCCTACATAGGCTTTTCCCGCACATGTTGTGTCTTGTGTAGACGAACAACCTTTTTACAGAGTCCAGGGCGGACCAGGACAGGACCGGGCTTTTTGATTTCCCTATAGGATGAGGTGTTCCTATGGCTATGAGCAGCAGTCCCAGTACCTCTTTTCATTCACATGCTTGACTTTGTAGTTTTCAGACTCTCATTTTGGTGGGATTTTGTTTTTTCTCAGTTTACTTTCAGCACATTACCTTCCGCTGTACTCTGGTGATTGAGTTTATTTGTATGCATGAATTTACTTCTATAGCTGTTTTTTTACATTTCAATATTTATGGGCTTGAGGAGTCATGGCACGGGCCCCATTGGGATGGGTTGTGACAGAGTGGTATCAGGGGTGGTCGGTTCTACCTTGGGACCATGAGTCTGTGAGGTTGGTTTGGGGAAATAGTGTTAAGTGTTTCAAGTTCGGCTTTCAGGCCAGGGAATCCTGTATTGGTGCGGGAAGCCGACACATCCATACAATAGGACTCTAATAAACTTATTTTCAACTAAAAACACGAAAACAGTGGTTGTGGGGGAAATAAAAGAAAGGTACATGCATCATATAGGAATGGGTTGTGCATTTCCATGTCCTCTGAATCAGTTATCTAGATATACTCATGGTACATATTGTTTTCCTTCCATGATGCCTCTGTGACGCATACCTGCTAGGATTCAATACCACAATCTCGAGGATGACCCCCTTAGTGATGAGGATTCGATACGGGGACCAGCTACCTAGGCATAACCACTAGGTGGTGCACCTGTTATGCCACCACCTGTGGAGAAGCTAGTGGTACATATTGCTACGACTAATGAGGATTGCAGGCTGAGTGTCCTCTCTGAGTTTCAGAAATAGAGACCCCTCAGGTTCCGAGGTGAGCCCGACCCTCAGGCATCTTTGGACTGGATTGAGGTGGTGACTAGATATTTCCATCTAGTGAGGGCAGTCATAGACCAGATGGTGATTCTATGAGAGAGCATTATTCAGGGTTTGGTAGGACAATGGTGGAGTTTGACCACACAGAATCACGACGAGGAGACTCTTTCGTCGACGAAGATCAAGCGACTCTTTGGGGAGGAGTTCTCTCCGGTTACGCTGAGAGCGGTACGCATCCAAGAGATTATTCAACTCCAACAGGGTATTATGACAGTAGCTAACTATTCATCTTGGTTCACCAACCTCTCCAGTTACTCAATGGATATGGTCTGAGATCATTACATCAGAGCTCGGACCATTGAACGATGTCTACAGTGAGACACCCGATCTCACATCTTGC
The DNA here is from genome assembly GCA_963277665.1 of Viscum album. NCBI lineage: Eukaryota > Viridiplantae > Streptophyta > Magnoliopsida > Santalales > Viscaceae > Viscum > Viscum album. Next base: position 67,649,294 of record OY728156.1, on the reverse strand, counting down.
TTGTATTAATTTCGACTTATGGTGGCGTGCTCAAGCAGAAATTGGTGATTGAGAGCTTCATGGAGGAGCAGAGACAGCCAACGATTGTCAGCAGCAGGCAGGCAGGTCCAGAGACCTCGGCAGTAGGGATCCAACATCGGACACAGGGATCAGGACGTGAGAGACGTCAAAGGAGGACCCCTGACAGGGGATCGACAGTCCATGGATCTCAGGCTGGATCCAGTCATCCTTGGGAGAAGCAGTGCTACGTATGCGACGGTAGGGGACATCCAGCTAGAGATTTCTGACCCGTCGAGCTGCTGATAGGGAAGCAATGGATGGACCACTGAGGCAGAGGCATAGAGTGGAGCAGACCGACCCTCCAGGAGGCGGATGTGGAAGAGGAGTAGGGAGAGCTACATGTGTTGGCAGTTTCTTCGACTTACTTCCACCACCACCCCTAGGAGGTCCACACCAGGCTCAGGGAGCTATGAGACAGGGGTGGGGACCGCTACATGCGGTCAAGGCGTATGACCTAGGGGCTCTGGGGATGATCCGAGCTACGATATTTGTCTTCTAAACCATAGTTTCGTTAATTATAGACACATGTTCTAGTCATTTCTTCAAATCCACATGTCTTGTGAGAAAACATGAGATTCTGGTTGAAACTTGACTCGATCCTTACGTTTGGAGACAACTACGGGAGGGAACTCAATGATCACACAACTTTGCAGACAGTTTGATCTTACACTTGGAGGGGAGAGTTTTGGTTGGAACCAATTGGTGTTAGCGTCGAGGCCTTATGACGTCATTATCATAATGTATTGTTTATCTTCGGTCCATTCCCATATTGGATTTTTTAGGCAAAGAGTGCAGCGTGTCCACAGTGATGGGATGAGATTTTCCTTTGTCGAAGAAAAGAAGACCCTGGCAGCACAGAACAGGCTCATGCATAGGAGGGTGCATCTGGTCACTCATAAGTTTGATAGCCTAGCCCTTGGAGCTGTTGATGTGATGAGCTCCCAGTTCCCAGCAGTAGTGGCGGAGTATGAGGATGTCTTTCCAAAATATTTTCTATGACTACCTCCCCAACGAGAGATCGACTTACGCATCGACTTACAACCCGGGATGAAATCGATTTCAACTTCAGCATATCAGATGTCTCTCATAGAGCTTCATGAGCTGAGGGTGCAGTTGTCAGATTTGCAGAGAAAGGGCTTCATTAAACCCATCATTTCACCCTGGGCGGCCCCGGTCCTGTCTTCCAAGATGGCTGATAGGTGTTTGAGGTTTTCTGTGGATTAACGATGCCTTAACCAGGTGATGGTGAAGAAAAATCATCCACTACTGAGAATCGATGACCTCTTCGATCATCCAAGAGGGTAACAATGGTTCTTGAAGGTTGACCTTCGATCAGGTTATCACCTATTTTGGGTATGATACGGGGATATATAGAATATGGCATTCAGATGTGAATACAGTCACTATGAGTACTTGGTGATGCCTTTTTTCATGACAAAAGCCCTCACAATGTTAATGGGACTGATAAACCGGATCTTCTAGTAGTATTTGGTCCAGTTCGTAGTGGTCTTCATCGATGACATCCTTGTGTACTCGGCATCAGAGGAGGAGAACATGAGATGCCTGTGGATTGTTCTAGATATAATCCGAGATCACTAGCTTTATGGGATTCTCTTGAAGTGCCAGTTCTGGATCTAGAAGGTCCACTTTCTGGGACTATTTCCGAAGCTTTTACACTGGGGCGCGCGAGCACGTTCGTCACACTGGGAGAAGGACGTGCGGCTTGTTTCCCCACATTACCACTTTCCAAAGGTGGGCGGCATCCGTTCCTTGTTCAGAGATGTTTACTCCTTGATCGAAACCGGGATGATGGGATGTCGGTTCTTTCTTCTGTGGATTCCTCCTCAGAGCTCGTCACCTAATCCGGGTCTCCCTCATAGAATTAAGATGGGTTTGTGAAGCTCGTTCCTGGTTCCATATCTACATGGACACCAGTTAATTACGCTGCTTCTGTTGAGATTCTCCAAGGTGTCTGGTCGGGGAAGTAACCTTCGGTGAGGAGAATGGTCATGCTGGGGTGTCGTCGATGCATCTTGAAGCTAGGGATTGGCATGTCTGTCTTTTGTCCCTTATTATAGGGCTTCTTAAGGTCATGGAAGTCTGAGGAATCCCACATCGAACACGGGGAATTATGTACCATCTGAGGTTTTCCTCAGCTTCCCATGTTTAACACAGGGTATGCCACGTGTTTAACGTCTTACAGAGACGGATCAAACATATCGGAACACTGAGAGTGGATCAGATTGATGAAACCCCTTGGGGGAACACCGATGTTTGGGCCAGCACATGGGCGTCTTCCTGGATACTATGGATTGGAATGAGGTGTCATGATATCACCGGGATGTGGCGGCCCAGTTAAGGATCAGGATGGGTGATGGAGTGACGGGCTTGAACCTCATGGAAGCATCCGACGTATCCCCATGGCATAGAATCAAATTCCGCATTGTTCGGGGAATACTATTTAACGTCATGCGGGATGATGGCATACAGTTTAACATCATGCGAGATAAGGGTATACAGTTTGACATCATGCGGGATGAGGGAATATATTTTAACATCACGTGGGACGAGGGCATACAGTTTAACGTCATGCGGGACGATGGCATATAGTTTAACATCATGCGGGATGAGGGTATACAGTTTAATGTAATACGAGACAAGGAATTTGGGGCTTACGCTCTGAGGTGGCCCAAAGAGTTTGGAGAACCGACATGAAGAAGTCAAAACGACCGGGTGGTGGTCTTGAACCTCGTGGAGGCTTCCTACGTACCATGATTTAGCATGGATCAAAGTATACATATTTCGCTGGGATGGGGCTTACGCTCTGAGGTGGCCCATCAGAGGATGTCATGGTCAATGCACACTCTAAGCCCATGTGAGTCATGCTCAATGTGAGAAATAAGAGGCAGCAGGGAGCAAATGATCACATCGCCAAGGGTGCATCTGTGAGAAGCTGAAAGGGGCTTACGCGTTGAGAGGCCCAAAGAGGAAACAGAGGCTTACGTGTAGTTAGCTGCCCTTGGTGTCGGGGCTTACTCCAGGTTGGAGGCTCGTGGTGTGACAAAGCGTAGTGGGAAAGGGACTCCACTGGCCTTGGCGGTGGGGAAGTACGTAGGTGCATGTGTGAAACCTTCCGCAAGAGAGGCTAGGGGATTACGCTCTAAGGCAGCCCTTCCCCCGTGGAAAAACGCCACTCCAACAAAGGGGATCTCATTCGATGCGAGGAAGAATCCATTCTCGTGGAGACGAGTGGGCATAACGAAATTCCGAGCTTGGGGGACCCTGCGTGCGAGGCACGGGGTCGGACCACAGTTTAACGTCATGTGTTAAGGACGAGGTGCTTAACAGTTTAACATCCGGCAGCTTGGACGAGGTGGTTTCACTCAACACCCCTAGGGCTTACATGCCCAACACCCTCTACCCCTTGTGGGAGGGAAGGCATCGGCAAGGCCGTAGTGAAGGGGGTCGCAGGATGAACCATCGAGGGGTCCACGTTAGCGTGGCTATGCAAGAAGAAATAGCTGTTGGCGTGCCTATGAGAATAAGCATAAGGCAAAGCAAGACAACGGGAAACACCGCCCAAGGGACCTTGAGGTTACTTCCTACGAGCCTGGAAGGCTGTACGGGAAATCAATGTGTGGCATTCATGTCCGGCATGGGAGACATCGGGTGCCTACACAGGGCGTCAAGGTGAGAGGTCCTTGGGTTTGCACGCAAAGAGAAGGTTTGCGCGCAAAACACTAAGATGGTGCACAATTGGGCCGGGGGATTGCATGCGAATAGGGAATTGCGCGCAAAGGGCCTGGATTGCGCGTGGGGAGGGGATTTCACGCAATGGACCTCGATTATGCGCGGGGAAATGGCCAATCCCTAGCGAAACCTATAAGAGGAATTGTGCGCAAAGGAAGGGATTGTGTGCAATTGGAAGGGATTGCGCGCAAGGGGCACAGATTGCGCACAAAGGAAGAACCCGGAGGAGTATGAAAAATTCACTTATGCCAGTGGGATTACCAGCAAAGGAGAACCCCGGGGAAAGATTGGGCAAAATGAGGAATTACCTGGAAGTCATCTTGCGTGTGCGAGAGTCCAAATTGCGTGCACGGGAGCTGGTCCAAATTCCTCAACCCCAAAACAGTTGAGGTCGTCTTCTATTTATAGGCCTCGCCCGGCGCAGAATCTAGGCGGCGCACGAAATATTCCACACCAGGACCTGTCGGAGCGCAAAGCTTCACCGCGCCGAATCGGGGCTCACAAAATTGCATGCCGTCCCGATGTCTTTACGCAAATCCCATACTTCATTCGCACGGACAACATTTTTTCTTGCAAGACCTCATTAATTTCGTGCACCACTTCCGAGCCGTCCGGATTGGGTCTCTGAGTCCGAATATGAATTTGCTTCATCATTTCAAGACTTCCTCAGGGAGTTACAGACTTTTTTGGAGTCTAAAAATCTCCCCCCCCCCCCTCGAAATTGGATCGGTGATAGTTCAGAATGATCGGGTTCAGAGGGAAACGCCAAAGCAGTGCATCTCATGGGAATTTTGCGCGTAAAAATACAACGTGGCATGGAAAACGACAAATCCATGCGGAATTCTATTTTTGTGCGGCACGGAACCCTAGCCTTGCCTATAAAAAGTGGTGCATGGTCAAAATTCATACTCAAGCATTCCCGCGCGATAAGCATACTGCTCTCGTGTGCAAAATTCCTCCTGCGGTTGTGCGTAAAAACGCTCTGAAAGCGCGTAATTCCCTCCGAATTTCTGCTGCATTTGCGCACCAACTCATGATATTCCACGCCTAGTGTGTGTATTGTGCGATAAACTCCGAGATTTCACACCGAAGATTCCAATTTCGCGCAACGATCTCCGATTATCTGCCCTTCATCCTGATTTCCCCCAACTCCCGAAATATTCGAGATGGCTGCAAACCAAGTTGATGAGGGGGAAGCCGCCGCTCGTAGAGCCGAAATGGTGCAGAATGAGGAGGTTTATGGCACCAATGTGATCGTATCCAACAACCTAACCTTATTTAATCTACTGACCCCAGCCCAGAAGGAGTATCCCTTATCTAAAAACCTCCCGCTCTGGAACTTTGGCCTCCTGGAAGAGGTTCCCCTGCCGAGTTTCAAAGTAGACACACCGCTGTCATGGGTGACCCGGGAGGAAGAGTTTCCTCGATACAACATCACCAATAATGGCCATCCTTCCAGGGAAACTAGGCATATGGATGTATATGTCTAAAACCCAACGACCAAGACCATTATCGGGGATGATCCTACCGCGGAGGATTCTCTGGCCCTCAACGTGGGCACGTTCCGTCAGAGCGTCACAGATGACACTAAGGGATTGCTGAAAGACTGGGACATGTGGTCTGGGGGAAACTTCACCAGTGAGTGGGCCTGGGCATTCTGGGTCTGCCATACATGTGACCAGTTTGGGGCCAAGCTGCGGCATATTGGCCTGCTTGAGGTGGTATGGAAGTCGAAGTTCCACTTCCATCGTCAACCGGAGCTCGGGCCGGAGCTATTCACACGGTGGTCCCCTGATACCAACACACTCCACCTTCACCGTGTGGAAGTTGGCATCAGCCTCTAGGATTTTCACTGCATCTGAGGTATCCCACTAGAGGTCTACCAGTACGACTAGTTCGTTCATCCAAAGGACACCTGGGAAGACATGTCACAGACCCCCATGCTAATGTGGCCCCTACTGGAGCTGGCCAAACAGAGGCTGGGGGTCAAGGACTTCTTGATGGACCTTTCCTACAAGGGCTCGTTCAGCCAGTTCCTCGAGAAGGACCCGACAATCAAGATGCTGGGGCGGGGTAAATGGTGCCCAACCGCGGCTCAGAGGAGGAAGTATGGGTCATATTGGAGGACCCTGGAGGCGGGGAAATACCAATCATGAGGTTACCACGTCATTGAGGCCCGGGACCCAAACTTCCGGTACGCAGGGTTCCTTTATGCCTTCCTAAGCGGGGGGCTCCTGCCAGTGCGAGACACGAGGATGGGTGTCCATCCAGCAACATTGGTGGTGGCGGGTACCATGGCCGCCAATAAAAGGTTCAACTTGGGGGGTCCCCATTCTGGCCAAGATGTATGCCATCCTGGGATGTAACTTAAGAGGGGGGGGGGGGTCACCTCGGAGGGTATGTGGCCGTTTCCAGATCTTCCATGGCTGGGTGGAAACTCATCTCAACGGGTACACTTTCCCAAATGCCATCTGTCCTCCAGGCAACGGCCTGCGACCATCCCTGCTGAACATCGTCGGGGTGGCGCTGATGACTCTCAATGAAGTGGGCCTGAGGATCCTCATTGGTAACCACACCAACTTCAACTTCATCTCATTCCCCACCCGAATCGACCAGATGGTGGACAATGGGCGAGGCTACCTGGAATAGCATGAGTATTTCCAAATCATCCAGTGTGGGGTGCTCGTGGGTCGGATCGACAGGAAGGCGATCTGCGAGCCTTACGTGCCATCCCAATTCGCCAGGCAATTCGGGTGCCTCCAACGGATGCCGAAGAAAGTAGTTACAGATATCAGGGAGGGGAGGAATCCCCACATTCTCTGCCAGATGTGGTTGATGTTCACCACTTTTGGCTCTGGCGACATCATCACTCTTCCTCCCACAGGGGTTGACGTTGGCCTAGAAACTAAGTATGCCTAGCACAGGACCATTGCGTACCCTGAGGGGCTATTGCGCAAGTGAATCCTGCAACTTGAGACTACCTGCGTGGAAATCGGGCGACGGGGGAGATGGCATGGTGCTACTGGAAGGGGGGGACCAGAGGTGCTTCAGGCAGCGAGGCCTGCGCAGGCCGGGACCTCAGCGGAGGGAACATCACACAACGCCCCCGCGACCTCGTTACCTGTGGGGGGATCACACGAGGCGGCCATGGAACTGCCCAGGAAGCAGATATGGTACCTACTCGAACATTCCCACAACACAATTTTCTCGGCATTGTGCTCAGCCTGGATGACCCTACGACATTCACTGGGCGTTGAAGCCATCTGGTATAAGATAATGCAGAACGGGATCCAGCTGCCAGAGGTTGGGCTCATTTGAGTTACTTACAGAGTGAACTTCCATCGGCGGCATGCTTATCTAACGGCCATGGACACATACGCACGTGAAAGTGGTCGGTATGCAGAGCCAACTTTCCTAGTGAAAGTGATGCTCGGCCAAGAGCATGATCTGGAAGTGATGATATCGGGAGAAGGCGACAGTGACGAGGAGTCAGAGCAGGAGGAGGAAAACGGAGAAGATGAAGGCGAAGGAGAAGATGATGGAGAAGGGAAACCCGAAGGTGAAGTGTCGTAGGGGACGACCTTCCCAAGGAGTCTCCGATAGAGCCACTAGTGCAGAAAACGTTTTTTACGTCACCATTTTTTACGTCGGTTATATAAACCGACGTCATAATATGTAAAACGAGGTTTTTTACGTCGGTTATTTATTAACCGACGTAAATATTTGTATTCGGTACACCTTTAACGTCGGTTATTATTATAACCGACGTTATTAATCGCGCGGCTTCGTTTTTGACGTCGGTTATAACAATAACCGACGTAAAAAACGCGGTTTGCGAAGGCTTTTGTACGTCGGTTATTGAATAACCGACGTAACAAACGCGGTTTTTGAAGGCTTTTTTACGTCGGTTATAAAATAACCGACGTAAAAAAAGAATCCGCAGATGTTTTTGACGTCAGTTATTCCATAACCGACGTAAAAAACGCGGATTTTGAGCCCTTTATAACGTCGGTTATAAACTAACCGACGTATCAAATGAATCGGAGGAAGGTTTTTACGTCGGTTATTTCAATAACCGACGTTATAAATGTTTTTAAAACAATTATCACGTCGGTTATTGAATAACCGACGTGATAACTCATTTAAAAATTTACCCAGACCCGGGGATTGTCATTCGCGAGTTTACCTTCGACAGTCGCGACTCGTCTCTCTCGCGCGTAAACCCGAATCGGCTCGTCCATTTCGTTGGTTTAGATTCGTTTTGCGATCATCGTTTCTCATATTTAATATCCTCGGATCAATCATCTAAACTCGCAGCACTCAGGTAATCCTCCCACTCGTTCGTTTTTTTTCGGGGATAGTATATATATATGTGTTGTGATTTTTTTGTTGAAACTAGCTAAGATTCTTCGATTGCGAACCCTTTTAACTCGTTTTGGAACCATAATCTTATTTATCATCCCTAGATCTATTTGTTCGACTTGCAATATTGAGTAATTTTATGATTTCACTAATTTTTCATCGTTTTCTATAAATCCCCGAGAGGGTTGGGGCGTGTCCATTTGGATGGGTTTCCCTTTTACAGTTGTTACTACTTTATTCACACACAACAATGGCATAGGTGCATGGATTTGGGGTCGGGGGGTGTCCAGGGGGGTATACAATGGGGTGGGTGGGTGTGGGGGGCTGTCCAAGGGTGTGGGTGGGTGTTGGGGGGTGTCCAGGGGGGTGTCCAAGGGGGTAGGGGGTGGGTGGTGGTGTTTAGGAGGGGTGGGGGCTGTCTAGAGGGTTGGGGGGTGTCCAGGGGGGTGTCCAAGCAGGTCGGGGGTGGGGGGTTGTGTCCAGGAGGGGTGGGGGTGCTTTCTAGAGGGGTCGGGGGCTGTCCAGAGGGGTTGGGGGGTGTCCAGGGTGGTGTCCAAGGGGATGGGTGGGTGTGGGGGGCTGTCCAAGGGGGTGGCGGCCTCTCCAGAGGGGTCGGTGGAGTGTCCAGGGGGGTGTCCAAGGGGGTGGATGGGTGTGGGGGGCTGTCCAAGTGGGTGGCGGCCTCTCCAGAGGGTATTTGGGGTTGTCCGGGTGGGTGGGGGGCTGCCCAGAGGGTTGAGGGATGTCCAGGGGGTGTCCAAGGGGGTAGGGGGTGGGGGGTGGTGTCCAGGAGGGGCGGGGGGCTGTCCAGGGGGGTTTACAAGGGGGTGGGTGGGTGTGGGGGGCTGTCCAAGGGTGTGGGTGGGTGTTGGGGGGTGTCCAGGGGGGTGTCCAAGGGGGTAGGGGGTGGGTGGTGGTGTTTAGGAGGGGTGGGGGGCTGTCTAGAGGGTTGGGGGGTGTCCAGGGGGGTGTCCAAGCAGGTCGGGGGTGGGGGGTTGTGTCCAGGAGGGGTGGGGGTGCTTTCTAGAGGGGTCGGGGGCTGTCCAGAGGGGTTGGGGGGTGTACAGGGTGGTGTCCAAGGGGATGGGTGGGTGTGGGGGGCTATCCAAGGGGGTGGCGGCCTGTCCAGAGGGGTCGGTGGAGTGTCCAGGGGGGTGTCCAAGGGGGTGGATGGGTGTGGGGGGCTGTCCAAGTGGGTGGCGGCCTCTCCAGAGGGTATTTGGGGTTGTCCGGGTGGGTGGGGGGCTGCCCAGAGGGTTGGGGGATGTCCAGGGGGGTGTCCAAGGGGGTAGGGGGTGGGGGGTGGTGTCCAGGAGGGGCGGGGGGCTGTCCAGAGGGGTCGGGGGGGTGTCGGGGGGGGGGGGGGGGGTTTACACATCGATTTGTTTTATATTTCAAAATTGTTTACATTCGAATTATGATTTTTTTCATATAAAAATATATTTGTCTTATCTAAAAAATATATATATTTTTGCTATTTGTTATAGGTAATAATGAGTCGAAGTTGGATTACGGCACATCGAATGAGCAATGAATATGAGGAAGGTGTTGATGCCTTTTTGGAATTTGCTAAACGAAATGTTCCAAGTAGTGAAATTTTTTTCTGTCCATGCCTGAAATGTCTGAATATGAAGAAGATGAAAAGTAGAGAGATAAAAGATCATCTGATTTGTCATGGTTTCAATCCGAGTTACAACCCTTGGATTTGGCATGACGAAACTGGACAGAATGTCACTGATGATAATGAATCGCAAGATGGTAACTCCGATGGAATTGAAGGAATGATTCGCGATATTGTAGCAGAACAAATTTAGATAGAACCGACAGTTGCACGTCTATATGGTGATGCCGAAAAACCATTATATCCTGGTTGTACAGATTTTACGGTTTTTTCGGCGGTGTTAACATTGATTAACCTGAAGGCGAAACATGGATGGAGTGACAGAAGTTTTACAGAGCTGCTACAATTGATGAAAGACATTCTTCCAAAAGATAACGATCTTCCAGATTCACATTATAAGGCCAAAAAAATATTATGCCCGATGGGATTGGGATACAGGAAAATACATGCCTGTCCGAATGACTGCATTATATATAGGAAGGAATATGAATTTCTGAAAGAGTGTCCTAAATGTGGGACATCACGGTATAAGGTGAAAGAAAACTCACAAGCTGATGTAGAGATTACAAAGCTCCCTTCAAAGGTATTTTGGTATCTTCCTATAATTCCTCGTTTCAAACGTTTATTTGCTAATTCACATGATGCAAAAAGGTTAAGATGGCATGCTGATGAGCGGGTATGTGATGGAAAAATACGTCATCCAGCTGATTGTCCACAATGGAAGAAAATTGATGCCCAGTACCCTACATTTGAAAATGAAATTAGAAATCTGAGACTAGGCTTGTGTACAGATGGAATGAATCCATACCGAACCCTCAGTAGCACACATAGTTCATGGCCTGTTTTATTGGTAATTTACAACCTCTCTCCTGAAGTTTGTATGAAGCGCAAATATGTCATGTTGAGTATCATGATCTCTGGTCCAAAGCAACCCGGCAATGATATTGATGTATACTTGTCACCGCTGATTGATGATTTGAAACTGTTATGGGCTGATGGTATTAGGGTGTATGATTCTTATAAAATGGAATATTTTCAACTGAATGCAATGCTTCTATTAACTATAAATGACTTCCCAGCATATGGAAATTTTTCTGGATACAGTGTTAAAGGGCATAAAGCATGTCCAATTTGCGAACAACAGACGTCATATTGTCAATTGCATCATGGGAGGAAAACAGTGTACACGGGTCATCGAAAGTTTTTGCCTATGGATCACCCTTATAGAAGACTAAAAAAGGCATTCAATGGCTCACAAGAATTTGATACTGCTCCTCAATCTTTATCCCCAGAATTGTATTTTGAGAGGGTGAAAAACCTTGATGTGACATTGGGAAAGACACAGAAATCTGGTAATGATAGACATATTTGGAAGAAAAGGTCAATATTTTTTGAGCTACCATATTGGAGGTATCATGAAGTCAAACATAATATTGATGTCATGCACGTGGAGAAGAATATCTTTTATTCTTTGATCGGAACATTGCTAGATATTAAAGGAAAGACAAAAGATGGGTTGAATGCAAGGTTAGACCTACTGTCAATGGGAATACGTTTGGAGTTAGCTCCCACTCCTAAAGGAAGACGAACATTTCTTCCCCCGGCTTGTCATACATTATCGAAGAGGGAGAAAAGTAGCTTCTGTCAGTGTCTTCATGATATCAAAGTGCCTCAAGGTTATTCTTCAAATGTAAAAAATTTTGTCTCATTGAAAGACTTGAAGTTGATAGGTATGAAATCACATGATTGTCATGTCATGATGCAACAAATTCTACCAGTTGCACTGCGTGGAATATTGCCCATCCGTGTCAGAAAGACTATAATGAGGTTGTGTTATTTTTTCAATTCAATTTGCAACAAGGCGATTGATGTGAATGCTTTGAACATTTTGGAAAAGGATGCAATTTTTATACTTTGTCATTTGGAAATTTATTTTCCTCCAACTTTTTTTGATATGATGGTGCATTTAATGATTCATCTGGTTCAAGAAATAAGACTTTGTGGACCTGTATATCTTCGTTGGATGTATCCTTTTGAAAGGTATATGAAAATATTAAAGGGATATGTTAAAAATCCATATCGACCTGAAGCCTCCATTATTGAAAAGTATATTTCTGAGGAGGTAGCAGAGTTTTGTACGAGCTACTTGGCTACGGCGCAACACATAGGTTTTCCTCCATCTCGCCATGAAAGGGTTAATAATGAGGGAAAGGGGATTCGTGGCTTGAAAGTAAAATCACTGTCAGCTGAACATATGAAGAAGTTAGAATCATACATCTTGAATAACATAGCTGATGTTCAACCGTATATCACATTGCATATTAATGAGTTGAAACAATGTCATCCAAAGAAGAAAGAAATGTGGATTTTGAATGAGCACAACAAAACTTTTTTGCCATGGTTTAAAAAGACCTTGCTTGGTAGATCAGATGTATCAGAGACATTAAAATGGATAGTGGGTGATCCATCTTTAAATGTGATAACATGGTCCGCTTATGACATTAATGGCTATACATTTCATACGAAAGCTCAGGACAACAGAAGTGCAGTTCAGAATAGTGGTGTATTGGTGTTTGCAGAAGCAATGCATTTTTCGAGTGCTAAGGACAGAAACCCAATTTCGGCATCAACTGCATATTATGGAGTGATTGAAGACATATGGGAGGCTGATTACTTTAAAATTAAAGTTCCCGTTTTTAACTGTAAATGGTTTATCGGTAACAACAGTGTCAGACACGATGAATTTGGAATGACACTTGTTAATCTGAATAGATTGGAAGACACAGCTGATTCTTTTATAATGGCAACACATGCCAAACAAATTTTCTATGTAGTAAATCAGTCAGATATGCAGTGGGCTGTTGTTTTACAAGGGAAAAACCAATATGTTGGTGAGGATGAATTTGATGAAGATGATGATTTATGTGAGATCCCTACTTCCATGGAAAGATTAACAGAACATAATGATGAGTATGTTGAAGACATGGTTTGTGCCATAAGGAACGATCACGACGAAGGAATTTGGGAAAACAATCCAACTGTACATTCCTAAAATTACAGGTAACACAAGTTTATTTCTTGTTTACATTTAGTTTTTTCATATAATGTTAGATACTGTAAATTTTTTACTTATTAAAACATGTATCAAACCAAAATGATAAAACAATAAAAACCGTAAAGAGGAGAAGTCCTGGGCGCACCGGCGGGCCGGTGGTGGATCACATGTTGGCCGGTGGTCCAGAACAAAGCTCTGTCTGGTCCACCGGCCGGCCGGTGGTGAGCCAGCGGCCGGCCGGTGGCACCAGGCAGTGGGCAAGTCTACTGCCTGGGTCCTCCGGCTGGCCGGTGTGCTCACACCGGCGGACCGGTGGACTCAGTGAGTCCACGTTTCAGCTTTCTTGGGCCAACACTTTGGCAACCTTTTGCCTGTGTTTACCATGTTTATCATTGTTTAACATGCTTACCATATTACCAATGTTTACTATTATGTAATTTAGTACACTTTTCTATTTGTGAACTAATGTTTGTTTTTTTGATTTGAAGGAAAATGACAGATCAATCAGTTGATCAGCCACATGATTCTGGAGATGAGCATATTGGTCATACATCTGGGGAGGAACATTCACATGCTCCTATTACGAAAAAGAGTTCAAAGGTTGGTAAGCGTGGGTGCACACGTTTACCAAAATTATCACTTGCTCGTACGAAGGAGGAGAGGATAGTCGTGGAGTTTGATGATGATGATCTTCCTAGAGGTCCAAATGCTAAAGATTTGAAGAGTTTTGTAGCAACTCAGGCTAAGAGCAAAGTAAGCATTCTCTATGATGATTGGAGAAGTGTGGATAAGGCGATAATTTCTCAGCTGTGGGAGACCATTTTGGTAAGATCTTTTGCTATTGTTTGACTGTTCATTAAATGTTTCTAGTATATATAATATTTTTAACCTCTTTTTTATCAGATGACATTTGATATTCCTGACACTGGAGGAGTCAGGAAGAAATGCTTATCGTTGGCTGCTAGGAGATGGAGGGATTTCAAATCAACCCTCTCATCTGATTTCATTTATGGTCATAGGAGTCGTGAGAATCCATGTCGTATATATCCTTTTATAGATGAAGACACATGGAGAAAATTTTTTGAAAGTAGAAGAAAAGAATCATTTTTGGTAAGGGCAATGTAAACTTTTATAAGCTTTCTTATATAAATGATCTTATTATTGTTTTGTTAATGATTACTTGTTCTTAATTTACAGCAAACAAGGAAATCTCATCAAGAGATCCAATCTAAAAATTTATACCCTCATAGTTTATCTCGGGGAGGGTATGCATTATTGGAAGAACAAATGATGGCAGACAAATTTCAACAACTAAGAGCTGAGTCTTCAAGCTCTGGAGAGGTGGCCCCTCCATCCCCTCCATCTAGACATGAGAAATGGAAAAGAGCTCGGAAGGGCAAAAAAGGACAATATCTTTCGGAAGAATCGAGACTCGTAGTTGAGAGGATTGTAAGATATCTATTTTATTTATTTAAGTTTACTATTTTCGTCATATATTTCCAATCATTATAGAAATGTTCAATTAATTATTACAGGACTCTCTTGAGGAGCAGAGTTCACAGGGGACATTTACACCATCTGGGAGGGAAGATATTTTATCTGTGGCATTGGGAAAGCCTGAACATCCTGGCCGTGTAAGAGGATATCCGGCAGGTGTATCGGTAAGAAAAGTGTTGCCACGTTCCTCAACTTCTAACGTTGAGGGAGTTTATAAAAAAAAATAGAATCCTTGGAGGCTGAAGTCCATAATATTAATGCGACAATGGAGGACAAGATTAGAGCATCGGTGCAGTTAATGTTTGCAGACTTGCAAAGACAATTTCAGGGTGCAGCTCCCACTCCACCTCTCCCAGTAGCTCCCACTCCCCCACCTCAGCCTGCGGACCCCATTTTTGATCCTCCTCCTCCGCCGCAGCAACCTACTTATTGTGAGTTGTATGTTGATGATCCTCAACATCATATAGTTGCATATGGGATGGTATATTGTATAGGAGATACAGTTCATCATCAACAGTTAGAGGTAGAGAATCAGAGGGTCACTATACAGGATATTATAGATAGATCAGCTCGGATACCATTACCTACAGATGAGGTGACGACAGTTGGACATAGTATCGGCCATTTTTTACTTTGGCCATCCAGACTTCTTCGACTCATTACCATAGAGGTATGGATGTTATATCTTTTATTTTATATTTTTATTAATGTTTTATCATTTGAAAACTAATATATTTTTCAATTTATTTTTACAGGAATACTTCAAAGGTAAAGAAATACTGTATAGACAACAACAAAGACAGATAACTATGACATCAGATGCAGATACTAGCAGTCTTGAAAAATTGTCAAGATATTCAAATTTGTTGGCGGATCATTATGACTTTACAATGGAAGCTCATGTCTGTGGACGTGAACTATGTGTGGGGATTATGAAAACTGATATCATGGAGTTTGTCACTGGAGATAAGTTGGGCATCAACGTGGTGCAAATTTTTATCATGTAAGTCTTAACACCTTTTCCTTGCGTTATATTTATTAAAAATGTATACTTATGTCTGCTTTGTATTAGGTATCTGTATAAAATTTGTGAGAGGAATGAGCTGACAGATGTATATGGATTCGTGGACCCACAATTGATTTCCCCTGAAGCATGTGCATTGGATGAGGAACAAAGAATGCTTTATATTGCTGATAGATTTGAAAAGAATGTAATCACACAGTGTTGGATGATGCCTTTTTGTGAGAGGTATGAAACACATCCCTCTCAAAGAGTTAATTATCTTTTAACATAAAAAACCACTAACGTTAAATTTCCTTTTATCAGGGATCATTGGATGTTAGGGGTTTTTTTCCCTAGGGAGAAAACACTTTATTGGATATGCTCTCTCCATGATGATGTGCGAGAAAGTTTTAAGAATATATTGGAAACGTAAGTTTCAATTTCACAATAGTTTTATATATTATAATGAATTTTAAATTTACCCCATTCGTATTATTTTCTAATAGGGCATGGGTCCACTTTCGAAAAAGCGCAAAGAAAAGGAATTTCAAGATCAAATATGTACATGCGAAGGTAAATATCCATTTATAATTTGTACATTTTGATTTATTACATAAAAATAATATATTGAATTTACACTCATTCAAATAGAAATGTCATGAGCAACAAGGCATCATCGAATGCGGATATTACATGTTAAGATTTATGTATGAAATAATAACAACTGGGACATTTCTGAGTTTTGACCTGGTAAGATTTCCTCTTTCTCATAATATTTCAATTTGATTTATTCATTATACACGTTGACTACTATCCTTTTCCTTTGTAGCTTTTTGATGACCCTCAACCCTTTACTGCTGATGATATCAAACACTTACAAGTGGAGTGGTCAAATTATTTTACAGGTTTGATTGACTTTTAGTTGTTTGTAATGTAAAATGTAATTTTGAATATTGTCAATGTAATTGTGTATTTCGTAGTCGTTTAGGTTGGATTTAGTTTTTTTTGAAGTTGACAGTGTAAGTTTTGAATGTTATATAAGTGAATGTTTAATTTTTCTCTACTTCTTGTTTTGGTCTACTGTTGATGGTTTTTCTGGTCTGGATTTTGGTATGGGGGGAGAGGTTCCAAGGGGGTGGGTGGGTGTTTGGGGGGTGTCCAAGGGATATGGGAGGGGTGTCCAAGGTGTGTTTGGGGCTGTCCTAGGGGTCGGGGGGGTGTAAATGAGGGTGGGGGGGTGTCCAAGGGGTGGGGGTGTCCAAGGGATATGGGAGGGGTGTCCAAGGTGTGTTTGGGGCTGTCCAAGGAGTCGGTTGGGTGTAAATGAGGGTGGGGGTGTCCAAGGGATATAGGAGGGGTGTTTGGGGCTGTCCAAGGGGATGGGGGGGGGGGTTTCCAAGGGGTAGGGGGGTTTCCAAGGGGTGGGGGGGTGTTCAGGGGGTGGGGGGCTGTCCAAGGGGTGGGGGGTGTCCAAGGGGTGGGGGGGTGTCCAAGGGATATGGGAGGGGTGTCCAAGGGGTGTTCGGGGGGTGTAAATGAGGGTGGGGGGGCTGTCGAAGGGGTGGGGGTGTCCAAGGGGTGGGGGGGTGTCCAAGGGATATGGGAGTGGTGTCCAAGGTGTCTGGGAGTTCTGTCCAAGGGGCCGGTTGGGTGTAAATGAGGGTGGGGGGGCTGTCCAAGGGGTGGGGGGGGTGTCCAAGGGGTGGGGGGTGTCCAAGGGATATGGGAGGGGTGTCCAAGGGGTCTGGGAGGGCTGTCAAGGTGTGGGGGGGTGTCCAATGGGTGTTTGAGGCTGTACTAGGGGTCTTGGGGGTGTAAATGAGGGTGGGGGGCTGTCCAAGGGGTGGGGGTGTCCAAGGGGTGGAGGGTGTCCAAGGGATATGGGAGGGGTCTCCAATGGGTGTTCGAGGCTGTACTAGGGGTCGTGGGGGTGTAAATGAGGGTGGGGGGGGGGGGCTGTCCAAGGGGTGGGGGGGTGTCCAAGGGTTGTGGTGGGGCTCCAATGTGGTGGGGGAGGGCTGGCCAGGTTGTTAGGTGGGTATAGATGAGGGTGGGGTTCAGTTGGGGCTTGGGGGAGGGCTGGCATTGTTATTTTTGTTTGGTTTCTGGTTGCTTTTTGGTGAGAGCAGTGCAATTATTTAAAAAAAAAAAATTCTTTCACGTCGGTTATTTTATAACCGACGTGGTAAATAAATCGCCAGGGGTTTATCACGTCGGGTTTTTCTAAAACCGACGTGATAAACCGTTCCCGGGGCTTTTAGCACGTCGGTTCCTAATATAACCGACGTGCTAAAAGGCCCGGGAATCGATTTACCACGTCGGTTATTGGATAACCGACGTGCTAAAACGTTTCCCAGGCCTTTTTATCACGTCGGTTTCTTAAATAACCGACGTGATAATAGGCCAGGGGCAGGGTTTATCACGTCGGTTATGACATAACCGACGTGATAAACGATATCCCAGGCGTTTTATCACGTCGGTTTAGGGAATAACCGACGTGATAAAGCCCCCCCGCGCATATTTATCACGTCGGTTATTATATGAACCGACGTGATAACCACCGTGATGTTAGGGATATTACGTCGGGTTTTAAATAACCGACGTAAAAAACGTTATTTATAACGTCGTCCGTATTAACGTCGCCTAAAAACCGACGTAAATAATAAAAAATAACCGACGTAAAAAATGTTTTCTGCACTAGTGAGCAGCGATATTATCGGCTCTGATCTCAACATAACCGAGATACTCGAGGTTTTTCTCTATCCTTAATCATTTTACTTCTTCTTCCATTCTCTTTTTCAATTTCCAACCCATCTCTCTACATCACTAAAGAGCTCATAAGTTTTGGTCAGGCGTCCCCACTAGAGGATGGAGGAAGGGAACCGATGTGATAAGTTGGGGACCCGACACCCATCATTGAATTGACAAGCGCAGAGGGGTCTCCTATCATGGCAGCTCCTGTAGCGTCCAGAACACTGGAGGTCGACGCTCTGGGTTCCTGTAAGTCCCATACATTACTACTAGAACTTGTTATCAAAAGATCCCAACTAATCAGCGTATTCCTTGCACAGTGATCTCAACATTGTAGGCTCTTCAAGATACAGATCTCGTGCCATCTGTGAGCGGACCAGTGGAGGAAATACCACCTCGTTCAGAACATGATCCCCACACTGAGTCGGCCCCGACAATTGGTGAGAAGGGGATGGCGGACATCAGCAGCTCTATCCTTGAATTGAGGCTGGAAGTTGACGGAGGCATTGTCACTATTGGGGAGAGAGAGGAAGGTCTCCCAGACGTTGAGGATCCTATTCCTCATGAAGACATCCTTGAGGCAGATCCTGCCATCGACCTGCTATCTACCTTTCCTTTGTACCGACCCGCTGATCCCGAGGAGGTAGACGACTCAGACTTAGAAGCAGCTGAGGCGAGCTGGATGACATGGCGTAAAGTGTGGAAGTGTATCCAGCACTTTCTCAGGCAGCCCCAGTCGTATTTTCTGAGGCGGATGGGATCACTTCAGACCTGGCTACGTTTCCTGTGCGCTGGAGGGGCTGATGTTCAGCGCCTTCATCTAACGGTCCGTGATTACATTGCCGAGAAGATATGCGAGAGCAGCCGACACACCGACGTTTCCTAGTGTCGGGAAATATTGGCGAGCACCCAAGAATTTCTGAGGGAGGAGCAGGAGGTCCGACTCCTCGAAGGGTATGCAGCAGAGAAGGAGGCCTTCATTGTGACGTGATCTAAGCTCGTGGAACAACTGACGGCCCAGCTGGATGACGCCCAAGAGGAACTGATGGAGGCGAGTCAGCAGATAGTCATACTTCAAACCGAGCAGGCGCAGGCACATGACAGAGTTGGTGAGCTGCGCTTTGTGGCTGCTGATGAAGAGAGAGTCTTCAAGGAGTGGGAAGTAGTCATGGAGGCTACCAGCCAAAGGGTAGTAGCATTGGAAAGATCAATCTAGCATGCTGATCCTTATGGTCTTTGTTTCGGCCATCTCATGAACTTTTTTCTTTTACTGCTCAACATTTTGACCCATGTATGGACCGATCTATTTATCCATACCTTTGGTCTAATATGCTCACCATAATTCTGAAATGAATAACAACTCACCTTTAAGCTCTTGTGGGTCGCACCCATCACGGGATGTAGAGGATTCTCGTGTTATAATTTCATCCAACAGTGGGCATTAGCCAAGATTCAGGAATCTGAACTTGGGCATGGATTTCTGAGGAGAAGAGGGAGGTCCATCCGATGGGTGGGGGACCTCAGACCAATTGATGCATCACCTTATCCACATGCTCTAACACAAAATCGGGGCAATGCCGGGGGCATTGGTATTCCTTTGAACATAGTGAAATGAGAAAGGTGAATCACGTTACCTGAATTCGGAACACAATGGGGCGCAACGATGGGGGATAGCTGTTAACCTTGGCGGAAATGCAATATCCATATCTCATTTGCCTGAAATGGGGACCATAAATGAGGTCTAACCACTGACCATGTCCGAAACATGGGGCCTAACTCAAATATCTTCGATCGGTCTTTCGGAACATTGGCCCAAGATAGCCGGCGGACTATAGGTCTATCATCCATATTTCTATAATAGGCAGACAAAAGATCTATCATCCATATTGTGGCAGCATGGGAACCGAAGTCTATCATCCATACTGTTAGGGGGTCCCATCAAACATGACCAGTCCTCCAGGACGTTGGCCCAGAACCGTAGGCGGACCGTAGGTCATTCATCTATATTTCTACAATAAGCTTACAAAAGGTCTATCATCCATATTGCATCAATAGGAAGACTGAAGTCTATCATCCATATTGTTAGGGGTTCCCATAGAACATGAAAGAGGATGAGGATTCCGAATAACAGGGCATGCAAAGTGTGGAATGTGGAGTGGTGGTTTGTTCGAATAGAGTCCAACACTCTAAAAATTGTGCCACCGCAGCTGAGGCGCGTTAGGTGGATGTACCAACCTAATCACGAATCATCCGAAGTTTCATACAGGACCTCTCTATCGAAAGAACTACCGCTTCCCAACATTACATTGGGGAATCTCGAACTTATTCGCGATAGATTCCATAACTACACCGCTCCCCCTGGAGCCAGGATGAGGGGCCAATAGTAAAGAGGGACGGGATTTGGTGATCCTTGGGGCTAGACCCAAGACGAAATGTCCATGCATTCCTACGTATCTCATAAGGATGAGAATCAAGCCATGCATAGTTCTTGAGAGAGGTGGCGTGGAATGACATGGCGCATGCGCAATGGATGAGGGAGATGTGCGGGTCTAGTCCTCGCTCCAAAAGAAGCGGCATTTGATATATTTTGTTTGTCCTTAATGGTGAGTGGGTTTTTTGTGGAGCAACCGGCCTGGGGCAGGAACTCCGGGCGTCGCCACAATAATCTAGCCATAACCGGCATTGAAAAATGGTATGTTAATTGACCAATACCCAATGTGATGCCCCGTACGAAGTGGTCACCACAATGCAATTCCATTTTTCATCGTGCGTCCAGGATGATATCACCACAGTTTAAGGTCATGTGGTTTGGAACTGGTAGCACAGTTTATGGTCATATGGCTTGGACCTAGAAGCACGGTTTAGGGTCATATGGCTTGGACCTGGAAGAAAAGTTTACGGTCATATGGCTTGGACCTGGAAGCACAGTTAAGGGTTATATGGCTTGGACCTATCAGCACTGTTTAGGGTCATATGGCTTGGACCTGGCAGCAGAGTTTAGGGTCATATGGCTTGGACCAGCCAACACAGTTTACATTCATATTTCTTGGACCTGGCAGCACAGTTTATGGTCATATGGCTTGGACCTGGCATCACAGTTTACGGTCATATGGCTTGGACCTGGCTGCACAGTTTACGGTCACATGGCTTAGACCTGGCATCACAGTTTAGGGTCATATGTCTTGGACCTTGCAGCACAGTTTACGGTCATATGGCTTGGACCTGGCCGCACAGTTTAGGGTCATATGGCTTGGACCTGGCAGCACAGTTTACAGTCCTATGGCTTGGACCTGGCAGAACAGTTTTGAGTCATATGGCTTGGACCTGGCATCGGTGTTTAGGGCATATGGCTTGGACCTAGAAGCATAGTTTAGGGACATATGTCTTGGACCTCGAAGCACAGTTTAGGGTCATATGTCTTGGACCTGGCAGCACAGTTTAGGGTCATATGGCTTGGATCTGGCATCACATTTTATGGTCATATGGCTTGGACCTGAGGAATACTCACGACACGGTAAGGCGTACCCAATGTAGATGAGGGCATATCCTTGAACCATAACTGCATGCGACCCCAAGAGATGAGCCCCAGGCCAAGGGGCCGACAAGGGTCCAACAACCAGGGGGCATGAGAAGCTAGCTTCCAGCTATGCTGGGCCCAAAATGCAATGTCTGGGCAACTCCTAGTTTCCCATGGGGATGAGGGTCAAGCTGCACACAATCCATAAAGAAAAAACCCAAGCACATACACTAGCGGTCAGATCGCGGGAGCCCTGAGAGACACCGTTATACAGCTTGGTCCGCCTAACGTGTGGGGGCACTGAGGGCTAGTGAAAGGAGTGTCGAGATTCCACCTTGAAATGGTGGGGTGGATCATAATGTGAATCACGCAACCAACATTCAGGGCCCGAAGAAGCTGGCGTGATGACTGGGGATTACTGCTGACCATGTTCGCAACACAGCGTCCTGTCACGTTATCCTAGATATGGGGGAAAATAAATGAGCATCAACCGCTGACCATATTCGCAATGTGTGGTTTGTATCAATTTGTTGCCTGGAACCCTCGGGGTCGTTGGCCTGTGACGGTAGGATAGCCCTTGGGCATTGTATCCAGGATGTTCTTGGGGGTCCCTATGGGTGTGAAAGATAATGGGGCCCGACTGGAGGGGAGCACGAAGCTTGACAAGTGGATGAAAACTTTCCTAAGTCGAATCTGACACACCAGGTCCTAGACCAAAGTATTCTGAACACATTAGTAGAACACTAGAAAGGGTCGAAGGTCTCAGTCTGAGAGCGGCCAAAAGATGGAGGATTCCCAGGGGAAGAGGGAGTAATGCCAAAAACCCTGTACCACACCTATATATCCCATCCATGGAGAGGGACATGCCAAGAGGCGGAGGTGACCGGGAGATCATGGGATCTCCTAAGAGATGGGGATGGACCTGACGTCTCAGTGTTCAGGCGGTCCTACGTATCCCATAAGGATGGGAATCAGGCCGCAAATAGTTATTACAGTATAGTTTAACATCATGTAGGATGAGCATGTAGTTTAACGTCATGCGGGATGGGGGGCACATCTTATTTTGGGACAGGTACGGTATGGCGAGTATTTTGACGTGAATGGAGACATAATCCCACACAACACCGTACAATCCCACAAGATTGATTGAGTCGTGGAAGGCCAAGGGGCCTAAGGCTGTGCCTCGGTCAGGGAGGCATGACCGACTTGCAGTTTTACGTCTTGTAGTGAGGACGGGCATGTAGTTTAAGGTCACTCTAGACCATAAGGTTCATATTTTAAGGTCTTATAACTATGACCAAAGAGCCCAGATGTAGGAAAAATGTAGTTTAAAGTCATGCTGGACCGTGTAAGGATCTTAGTTTAAGGGCTTAGAACTCGAACCCAGATCATAGTTTATGGTCTTAGAGATCAGACCAAGGATCCCAGATGTAGGGCAAAATGTAGTTTAAGGTCATGCTGGACCGTGTAAGGATCCTAGTTTAAGGAATTAGAAATTGGACCCAGATCTTAGTTTATGGTATTAATGGTCGGACCAGGGAGCCCAGATGTAGGGTAAAATGTAGTTTAATGTTATGATGGACCATGTATGGATCTTATTTTAAGATCTTAGAACTCGGACCAAGGAGCCCATATGTAGGGAAATATGTAGTTTGAGGTCATGCTGGAACGTGTAAGGATCTTAGTTTAACGTCTTAGAACTCGGACCCAGATCTTAGTTTATTTTCTTAGAGCTCGGACCAAGGATCCCAGATGTAGGGAAAAATGTAGTTTACGGTCATGCTGGACCATGTAAGGATCTTAGATTAAGGTCTTAGAACTCAGAACCAGATCTTAGTTTATGGTCTTAGAGCTCGGACAAGGGATCCCAGATGTAGGGAAAAATGTAGTTTAAGGGCATGCTGGACCGTGTAAGGATCTTAGTTTAAGGTCTTAGAACTTGGACCCAGATCTGAGTTTATGGTCATAGAGCTCGGACCAAAGGGGCCCAGATGTTGGGCCAAATGTAGTTTAAGGTCATGCTGGACCATGTAAGGATCTTAGTTTAAGGTATTAGAACTTGGACCTAGATCTTAGATTATGGTCTTAGAGCTCGGACCAAGGAGCTTAGACAAAATACCGTTTGAGGAACCTGGAATTGGTGGGAGGAGTGACATGATCACCATCCATAGATAGTAGGGAATACATACCATTGGTATTGACCTTATGGACAATAAAAGGCCCCTCCCATTTGGGCTCCAACTTGGGTGGTTTCGTACTGGGAATCATTGGCGCTATAAAAGCCAGCACCAGGTCACCTTGTAGGAAAGAGCGGAGGCGAACCTTCTTGTTGAAATCTCAAGCCATTCGGCTCTGATTCCTTTCCAAGTTATGTAAAGCGTGAAGCCTATTTTCGTCCAGTACGTCCAATTCAGATAGATGGATTTCGGCAACTCTATCCAGCGTTTTCTGGTCGTAGACCGCCGTGTGCAATGAAGGTAACTGAATCTCGATGGGCAGGATGGCCTCAGCTCCGTATACCGGGGAATATGGAGTCACCTAGGTGGAGTTATGAATCATCATCCGATAAGCCCAAAGAGCATTGGGGAGCTTGTCCGTCCAACTTTTCATGTTCTGACCAACCATTTTTTGCAGAATGTTTGAGACGGTTGTGTTAAACGCCTCGATCTGCCCATTCGACTACGCATGATAGCGAGAGGTGTGGTTAGATCGAATGTTGTACTTGGTGTACAATTTCTTCAGCTCGGCTTCTCATATGTTGGTTCTGTTATCCGTAAAGATAGTGTGAGGGACTCCAAATCGATATATGATATTGGAGTTCACGAAGTCAGCAATACAACATGCTTTAACATCCTCGAGCGGAATTTCCTCCACCCAACTGGAAAAGAAATCCGTAGCGGTCAAGATGAACTGGCACTGGAAGGGCGTTGATAGTTGGTAAGGTCCTATGACATATAACCCTCAGAATGCAAAGGGAAAAGAATACTTGGTAGTATGGAGAGGCTCCGGTGTCCGATGAAAAATGTTAGCGTGAACTTGGCATGCATGTCACCTCTTGGAAAACTCGATGCAGTCGTAGATCACGGAGGGCCAGAAGTATCCCAGCCTCTAAATCTGTTGGGACAACTTCAACCAGGTCGGGTGCGCACCACAGGAACCAGCATGAAATTCTTTCATGACCTATGGGATCTCGACACCTTGAAGGCAATGGAAGAGAACACCATCAAATCCACGCTTGTAAATGAGTTGCTCAAGGTTGGGACCGCTCTGAAGGGAAAACAACAGCGCACGACGTCGGACTCGCTCATGCTCGGCTCGGTCTGACTAAATATTGTCGTTCTAGAGGTACACAACCAAGGGTGTCCTCCAGTCAAGAACTGTCTCAATTACTACATCTAAAGTCCCCGGGGATCCTGACGTAGGGGCACCAGTGGTGAGATGGTTCACCCGTGGGCCACGATCATCTTTCGGAATAACAGGAGAAATGACTCTCTGGTGTGCCACGTCGATAACTAGGTCGTCCTGTTCGGTCTCTGAAAGTGATGCAGCCAGGCTGGCCAAAGCATCGGCTTGACTGTTCTGCAACTGGGGAATAAGAACGACCTCTAGCCGAGAGGGGAACGTAGCCATTAGACGAAGGGTGCAATCCAGAAATGGAAGGAGTTCTGGGTTTCTAATAGCATAGTCACCATTAACCTGCTTGATTACTTGCTCAGAGTCCCCTTTCACATGAAGATGGGGTATGTCAATCTCGAGAGCCAACTTGAGGCCAGGGATGAGGGCATGATATCTTGCCTCATTGTTGGTGCAGCCTTCTGACAAAAGGAACGAATACGGCAAAACGGCTTGCTCTGGGGTGATGAAGACGAAAACCAGGCCCACTCTATTGAGCCTAGGATCATTGAGCCTTCTACCGGTGGGGCTCTGGGAGGCACCGTCAAAGTACATCTGCTAGCATGGGACGTCATGGTCGACTGAGAGGATTTCCTCATCAGGAAAGCCTAGATCCAGTGGCTGGTCCGTGGAGGTTGGATGAGCAGCTAAGAAGTCTGCCAACGCCTATCTTTTGATATCCTTCTTTGGTACAAACCTAATGTCAAACTTATTAATGATCACCACCCGACACACCAATCAGTCAGTCAACATAGTTCGGTTCAGGATGTATTTCAATGGGTCTACCCAAGAGACCAGCCGTACCTCGTGGTGCTGAAAGTAGTGCCGCAATTTCTTCATGGCAAATACGAGCTCCAAACAGCTCTTCTCGATGGGATAATATCTAATTTCTGAATCTAGGAACATGCGGCTGAGGTATTAGAGGCTATTCTCTATTCCCTCGCTGTTTTTCTGGGTGAGAAGTGTGCCGAGGTATTGTTCTAGGGCGGTCACGTAAAGGACCAACGACTTTTCGGAAATGGGTGGAATCAAGACCGGAGGCTAGAGCATATAATAATTTATTTCCTCAAAAGTGATCTGACACTCTTCGTCCCGTTCATAGGTGGTGCCTTTCTTCATGATCCGGGAAAATGTCTTACACTTTCCAACCATATTCGCAATGAATCGGAGTATATAGGCTAAGTGGCCTTGGAGACCTCAAATCTCCCTAATATTGTTCGGAGGAGGAATTTTACTGATGGATTGATCTTCTCTGGGTCGATCGCGATGCCTCGGTATCTAACAACGAAGCCAAGATACTTTCTGGAGGTGACCTTGAAGGCACACTTCAGCAGGTTCATCTTCAAGTGGCGAGAACGGAGGAAGCCGAACACTTTCTCAGGGTCTTTGAGATGGTCCTGGCGCTGGAGATATTTAACCACCAGATCATCCACGTTGAACTCCACCAGTGTCCCAAGAATTGGCTTGAATATGTATTGGATGGACCGTTGATAGATGGAACCTACATTCTTTAGGCCGAAGGGTATAACCTGGTAGCATAAAGTAACTTGGTGGGCCTTGAAGGCAGTGAACTCGTCATCCTTGGGGGCCATCCGGATCTGGTTGTACAGGAGTACCCATCCATGAAGGAGAGGGCATGGAACCCGGCAGTGGCATCGATCAACAACTCTGTCACTGGAAGGGTAAAATCATCCTTCAGACAGTGGTGATTGAGATCGTGAAAGTAGATACAGACCCTGATCTGTCCGTTCTTCTTCCTGACCGACACAATGTTGCCTATCCACCGGGGATACTGAACTTCTTTGATGAAGTTGGCTTTGATGAACTTATTAAATTCATCCTCAACCATGGCATCGTGAGAGGAGTGTATCTTTCTAGGAGGATGCTTGAACCTGTGACGGTTTGCTGGAAGGCCAAGGCGGTGGATGGCTAGTTGGGGATCTAGTACTGGAATCTCATCATAACTCCAAGAAAACACATCACGGTGTTGTCTAAGAAAGTCCACGTAATGTTGCCGTTCCTCGGGGGGGGGGCATAGCGGCGCTGACCAACATGGGTCTTGGGTCCACCTTGCTACTGAGGTTCACCTGCACTAACTCATCGACTGTAGTGGAGAATCCTTCCTCAAAGGAAGGGGGTAAATCTTCCACGTCCTCCTATAAACTTGTGGAGGGATCATCCATAGGGGGAGCCATTTCGGGGCTGCCAGACCATGATGGGAAGCTGGTGCTGGCTTGGGCGGCAGAGGTAGTCACATCCGAAGACTCATGCACTAAGCAGACTGTGGAGAAAAAGGCGGTTGATCCAATCCAATCTGGTCTTCGGCCCAAGGGGCCACACTTTAAGACATCAAAGAAGTGGTGGCATGTCGGCTTGAGCTGGTTGATTCTGGCCCGGCGGAACAGACACATATGATGTACTACAGTTCCCATGAGCCTAACATCCCGATATCATATAGCGGTAAGAGGCTTGGGTATCACCTGATCCTGGTTGGTCGAGGAGTACGATGTGATTTCCCACCGTCGCTTGGACCCAGAAATATGGCTTCCTCTGGTACTCGAAACAACAATGAACTGACCCATGTCTGGGGTTGTGGCCTCCAACCGATGGATTGGGAAGACATATGTGTTGTCCAAACCTGCCTAGGGATCACTTGCGACAGTGGCATGCTCATCCTCACCTTCTAGGATATGCTTATCCTTGCTCTTTTAATAGTCGGTGTCCAAATAATGAGCTTCACAAGAGGAAAAAGGAGACACATCTCCTTGGATCACGCCTACTCGACCCTTAAGGGAGTATTTTAGGCACTGGTGATACGATACGAGAACTATTGTGTGAAGGTGGAGCCATGACCTGCCCATCAACACGTTGTAGGAGGTGTCCTGAGAGACATCCATGAATTCAGTGTTGGCAATTAGGCCATCGAATTGGGTCTTCAATCGAATCTTGCTAAGTGTAGTTTGCTCGGTCCTGTCATACCCCCGGATCCTGAGGCTGGAGGGGGTTAGATCATCCTCATACAACCCCAGTTTTCGCAGTGTCTGAGTTGGGATTAGGTTAATCCCAGAACCTATGTCGACAAGACAATGTCAGAATTCCACACCATTGAACTAGCCGGTGATGTACAGTGGGCGAATGTGCCCCTATATGGGAGGGTCTTCATCTTCACCGGAGAATGAGATAATCACCTGACATTCGGCATTCTAAATTGCCTCAGTGTGGAAGGATTTTGTAGACGATACCTCCGTCTCAAACTAGAGGGGGCTCCTTAGGGCTTCATCGAGCGCCTCACGCATTTCGGACAACAGGCGAAGAGCCTGAAGGATAGAAACCCTTCCCGAAATTCTGGAAAGGTGCTTCATAATGTCATACTTTCGATCCAAACATGAGCTTATACTTACAGGAGGAAACTTTGCAATCGGGGTCATGATGGGCTCCCCCGGCTAGACCAGTGACTGACTGGTACTAGGCATATCTCGCTATTCACTAGTCGAAGCCCGGGAAGTGGCTGTCGGATTAGGGCCGGAAGGTTGCGGTCCCGAATTAGGACCGGAAGGTTGCGGTTGGCCTGTGGCAACGTAGAGCTGGTCACGTCATTGCCGAGGCTGTTCTGCCTAATCCAGCAACACAAATGGTGGTAAAGGCGAACCTGTCGACACCGGATGAAGGGGCCACGTGTTTTGAGCTCTGTGTCAGGCCTACTGCCTGGTTTCAGTGGCGTGCACGGCCTGGCTAGAAATGCTAACTATCATGCCCCGACGATTCATGTAGACATGGCTCCGCCGATGTTGGAAATGGCTGG
The DNA here is from genome assembly GCA_963277665.1 of Viscum album. Taxonomy (NCBI): domain Eukaryota; kingdom Viridiplantae; phylum Streptophyta; class Magnoliopsida; order Santalales; family Viscaceae; genus Viscum; species Viscum album. The sequence goes on along the minus strand of OY728156.1, from coordinate 67,620,483 downwards.
GGACATTGGGAAGGTCCACCCGGCATTCCTCATCATATGGAGTCTAAAAGATATTTACCAACTCTACGGTGTTAGCTGAAGCGTACGCCAGGCTTTCACTCGAGGATTCATCCACTACTGGACGAAGTCTTGGAGGTATCCCCATTTCTGGGGGCATAAAATCTCCAAGAGTGTGGTAGGATGACGGCATAGGTAGGGAGTGCACTTTTTTCATGCGCCGCCGCCTGCTCTTTTGGGAAGATGTAGGCTGGGACGATGGTGTCAAAGTGGCGCTTGCAGATTCTGAGGGCTCTGGTTGATTCAGGTGGGCACATGTGATGCCATGGGCGTGGACGACAATCTTGTGGGCCATCCAGTCATTATTCTTCCGGGAAACATGGTAGGAAACCTACTTCCATTCATCCTCACTGCCACTACTTCCATCTGATCTCACAAAGACACCTGCTACATGTTCCAGGGTTAGGCCCATCCTGACTATGTTTTTGTCAATCTGGTCTTTGAGCCAATCCTTGAACACATAGCATCGCTGGATGTTGTGCCCTAGGGTCCGATGATAAGTGAAATGTTTGTGTGATCAGTGATACACGCCTCTTCTGGCTTCCGGTACTCTGGCAGCCACACAATCCTCTGCTCAAGGGCACTACGGAAATAACTAGGGACCTGGGCCTCCTCAAACGTGTATGTCTGATTCCTTCTGTCTGGAAAGGGGGATCTTGGAGGTTGGCTATGATCAGGTGCCGGAGGAGCATTCCAATGAGGCAGAGAATGATTATCTTTCCTAGGTGGTGGCGATGTGTTTCACGGAGGTGCTTGATGATTTTGAGGTAGTCGCTGCTGGGCCGGAGGCTGTGCCTGTGGGCCTGGACCCTATGTGGCTATTGAGCTGGCCTCACTGGTAGCAACTCTAGCTGCCTGGGAGCCTTTATCTGGGCCACATCAGCATTCTCGGCTCTTGCAGCTCTCCTTGCAGGGATTATAAGAGGCAGCAGGCGTGCCTATCTGGCCTGTTGTAGGGGTTCTTAGAGGCGTTGAGCCTCGTCTGAGAACTCTCGGAACCCCCCAGGGTAATTCTGAGTGATCAGAGAAGGAACTAGCTCTTCCTTGACGTTCCCTACACACATCATCAGTAATTTCTCCTGAGTTAGTGGCATGTCAAGGGAGTACGTGAGCCCCTTCCACTGGGGGACGAAGACCGCGACTCGCTCAACGGGCCTTTGTTTACACCTGAAGAGGTCTGTGATGTTCGTCTTCCGGGTCATAGAACTGAACTGGTAGAGGAACTTCCGGCAAAGTTCTTCCTAGCTCGTCACTGATCCGACACGAAGCTGGATGTACTAGAAGAATGCTGGTCCTTCCAGCATCTGAATGAAGCAACGGAGCTTAGCAGCCTCCTACTATGCCGGAGTCCCTAACATAGGCCCACACCTCGACTTGAAGTAGGCAAGGTGCTATGGCGGGTCTCCAGTCCCGTTAAAGGGGGCGAAAGTGGGGTTCCCAAATCCCGGTGGGGCTGGCATATCATCCAACCATGCTGGTTATGGCTTGTTGTTAGTGGTATTTCCACCTTCCGAGTTTCCAGGTCCTCTAAGCGGGGGATGAGAACTTCCATTAAATCTTCTGGATGCTGATTCCTATACTAACGGTGATCACGAACCACAATCGCATTGTCGGGCTCTTTGATATGATAGTTGAGCATAGCAGCTTGCAGTGCGGCAGGCGGAGTGACTCTTGGGGCAGTGGGAGGAAACTGAGCGGGGTCCCTTGGGTGATCACGCCGCTCAGGAGGGTTCGGCGAAACATATCGCTCCCTATTTCCATGGGCTCCGGCCTTTCCCCTATCGACAAATTCTTCATGGTCGCGGTTTCTTAGGGGAATCTCGTCAAGGGGTAGGTGCTCCTGCCCCTACTTTCTAGGCCAAGGGTTACTGTAGTCAGGCCGCTGCTCTACAATGAATTTGGCCAAGACCTCATCAACCGGACTTTTTTGCTTAGCAAGCTATTGGCGTAGCATGGATTTCTCGGGATCTTCCTATGCCTTCTGTACCAAGGCAAATGGGTCGGCGAGCTTGACAGTGTCGACGTTCTCTTTACCCTTGTCGATGTTTTGGCTTAGTGTTAATGCCTCAATGGGTGCAGGGAGACCTATGAGGCTCCTCTGTTGGTGAGTAATCCTCCCATATGGGTCCAGTAACGGCTTGTCCTCAGGGGGTGAGTCCCCATCGAGGAGTTCCACACCGTTTCCCTCACCCAGAAGTTCATCCATATTGACCTCCACTACCATCGGTGACATTCACTCAGAGCTGCCTAGTGAATCAGGATATTGGAGAATCGCACAGAAAACAAGGACAATGTACTACCCCCATCCACGTATGTGCGTGTGGGGGTGGATTTCTCGATAAATTTGTGGAGTAGTTGAAAACTCTGGATACATTGTTGCTGGAGGGCCATGTGCTGGCCATGTGACTCAGGGTATCAAACCGTGGGGAGTGCAGCTATGTCGACCTGATGACACTACTCAACGATATCCTTGATATGTGATTGACTCTCCGGATAAGGCGCCAGCTGATGGAAAAGATAAGAGTGAGTCACCCGAAGAGTTTGGAGGAAACATTCAAACTCTCTCGGGGTGAGCGACTATGGCATATCAAAATCAGATCCTACGACGGGACAAAACTTCTTGGGGAAGTGGCCTGCTGTGAGGATGGTCCAGAAGCTCCATGAACCTAGTTCAGGATCTGGCCCTTGCAGCTCCTGCTCATCAAATGATAATGGTCAGGGAACTGGTAGCGGTGACGAAGCAGGACCCTGGGCCAGTGAGCTAGATGGCGGAGAAGACATTAAGCAGGCTGACTGGCCACCGATCCCTAATCCGTCTTTCAAGGGAAGCGGTGTCCTATCTTCCACGTCATGATAGGATGGGCCGGCGAATAGGCCTCCTGTCACAACGTCGGCGCTTGCTGAGGGTGTGTCATGTCGCGACTCTTCTGTTAGTCCATAGAAAAGTTCCCCACCCTCCCTGACTGTGGTGGAAGATGCTTCCGGGGAGGCCAATGGTAACTGCGGGTCTGACCCCTGGGGGTACACCAAGTCCTCTTCCTCTTGGATATACCATCGGAGGGAGGCCGGAATCATGCGGATCCCGCATTCAGGGAGTACGAGGCTGACGAGTCGTGTCCCCACCCTTTCTATTGACTCATATGACCAGGGGAGGGAACCATTGTCGAGTTGTACTCTGCCTCAGAGTCCGAGAAACGGGCTGGTCTGATTTCCGTCTAGACATCCCTTACATTCTTCTTACGGCGACGACGTCCAGCCTTACTTCCCCTGGGTGGCTCCTCAGGGCAAGGATGATTTCCGTCAAGGAGTCCCCTAGACGCAATAGTGCTGGGGCAGAGAGGACTAAAGGCCGGGGTGTGAGAAGCATCGGGACAGATGTCGAAAGGGACATGGGGAGGACCTCCACGCGGGTGAGTGGTTGGATATGAAACGACTCCATACTTGCGGCTAGTGGCATGGGATGTGACCTCACACACAGCACAGTGAGTGCTAGAAAAAGCCATACCCGGAGCGTAGCTATCGCGGAGAAGCCTTCTTCTTTCCAGATCAGTGGCATGGAATGGGCCTTTATCATGGGTGGAACTACCACAAATTGGTCCGTAGTGGCCATTGCCTGTACCCACAGCCGGGAGAGTCGACCCTTCCTTCTTGCAGGGCGGTCGGGGCCTCGATCCGTGTCAGGCATGTGACTGCCCCTGCTTAACTTGTGCGGGGGTCTCGTGGCAAGAGCCAGCAGTGGCTAAGGCCACAGTGGTTGCTGATGTTTGGGCCTTAGGGCGGGAATTCTCTTCCGCTCATGCCTAATGCCTACTTCGGATCAGATGGGTTGGAGCCAGTGGTGTGGGCACAAAGATTTCCTGCTCCTCGGCCCGAGGAGTCGGGCTGCAGCATTGACACAGCCTGGCGGTGGCTCTTTCTATGAACCCCTGGGACGGTCTCCGATCAAGCGGACCCGGACATCTCCCACCTCATTGACGTAGGGAAGGGATGTGTCAAGGCGCTCTGGGGATAGGATCCTGTAGTAGTTGAACATCGGAGTGGGGAGTGGCGTCTCCCTGCGTGGCCCTTGGGGGTGGCGATGGTGGTGGTGAGGCATAAGTGCCTCTTGATCCAAACGGGCTATATCCATGGTGGGGATGACACATTCCTAATCATACATATGAACCAGGTCATTGATCACCCTTCGTTGGATGATTTCTGAAGGGTAGAGGGGGCATGACCGCCCGGAAGTCGCGGCGGTCGTAGTTGGAGCGACTGTGGAAGAGGCGGGACCGCGCGGGGTGGCCGTGTTGGTACATCCCCTTCTCTTGCCCCTACACAAGTGGGCAGGTGGGGATCGAGCTTCGGATGCCGCAATCTGATTCCTAGAAGCAGGGAGATGAACCCATTAGTAGTGATAGGAAAATAAATTGACATCCAATATCCCAACATCATTCCTTGTTCCGTGGTCGGTGAGAGGTATCCACGCTGACGACTTCGCAGAACGGAGTGCTCAACATCTTGACTGCCTCAACCCCTGGCAGGTTTCTTGTCCTGGTGATAGGTGCCCGGACCTGGTGATATTCTAATCTTCCGACACCCCGAACTCTACCCGTCTCCGTATTGAGGAGAAGAGCTTCACGTCGGGTTCACCATTTTTTGTTTCTGACACTTTTATGCCGGATCGCGCGCACGCATCGGTCACGCGAGGTGGGAGGGGGGGGGGGACGCGCGGCTTGTTGCCCCACATTCCCGATTTCCAAAGGTGGGCGACATATGTTCCTTGTTCAGGGACGTTTGCTCCTTGATCTAAACCAGGATGATGATATGTCGGTTCTTCCTTCTGTGGATTCCTCCTCAAAGCTCGTCACCTAGTCTGGGTCTCCCTCATAGATTTAAGATGGGTTTGTGAAGCTCATTCCCGGCGCCATATCTACATGGACGCCAATTAATTATGCTTCCTCTGTCGAGATGCTCCAAGGGGTCTGGTCAGTGCTGAAACCTTTGTTGAGGAGAATGGTCATGATGGGGTGTCATTGGCACATCTCGAAACTGGGGATTGGCATGTATTTCATCTGTCCCATATTATAGGGCTTCTCAAGGGCGTGGAAGCCCGAGGAATCCCACATCGAACATGGGGAATTGTGTACCATCTGAGGTTTTCCTCAGCTTCTCATGTTTAACACGAGGTATTCTGTGAGTTTAACGTCTTTTGGAGATGGATCAAACTGATCATAACACTGAGAGTGGATCATATTGAACAACCCCCTTGGGGGAACGCCGATGTTGGGGCCAGCACGTGGACGGATTCCCGGATACTATGGAGTGGAATGAGCATGCATGATCTCGTCGGGATGTGGCAGCCCAGGTAAGGATCAAGATGGGTGATGGAGTGACGGGCTTGAACCTCATGGAGGCTTCCTATGTATCCCCATGGAAGGGAATCAAAGTCCGCATAGTTCGGGGCATATAGTTTAATGTCATGCAGGATGAGGGAATACAGTTTAACGTCATGCGGCACGAGGGGATTGAGTTTAACATCAAGTGGGATGAGGGAATACATTTTAACGTCATGTGGGATGAGGGCATATAATTTAACGTCTTGCGGGACGAGGGTATACAGTTTAACGTCATGTAGGATGAGGAATTTTGGGCTTACACTCTGAGTCGGCACAGATATTTTTGCGAACCGACGTGAAGAAGTCGGAACGACCGGGTGGTGGGCTTGAGCCTCGTGGAGGCTTCTTACGTACCATGAGTTAGCATGGATCAAAGTCCACGTAGTATGCTGGGATGGGGATTATGCTCTGAGGTGACCCATATGAGGATGTCATGGTCAATGCGCACTCTAAGCCCCCGTGAGTCATGCTCGTTGTGAGAAAGAAGAGGCAGAAGGGACCGGATGATCACGTCGCAAAGGGTCCGTCTGTGAGAAGTAGAAAGGGGCTTACGCGTTGAGCAGCTCAAAGAGGAAATAGGGGCATACGCATGGTTAGAGGCCCTTGGTGTTGGGTCTTACTCCAGGTTGGAGGCCCGTGGTGCGACAAAGCGCAGTGGGAAAGGGACTTCACAGGCCTTGGCAGTGGGGACGTATGGATGTGGAAGGGTGCAACCTTCTGCAATAGAGGCTAGGGGCTTATGCTCTTAGGCAGCCCTTCCCCCATGGAAAAACGCCACTACAACAAGGAAGATCTCATTCTATGTGAGGAAGAATCCATTCCCATGGAGATGAGTGGGCATAATGAATTTCCGAGATGGGGGACCCTGTGTGCGAGGCACGGGGTCGGACCACAGTTTAACGTCATGTGTTAAGGACTAGGCGCTTAACAGTTTAACATCCTACAGCTTGGACGAGGTGGGTTCGCTCAACACCCCTAGGGCTTACATGCCCAACACCCTCTACCCCTTGTGGGAGGGATGTAATCGGCAAGGCCGTAGCGAAGGGGGGTTGCAGGGTGAACCATCGAGGGGTCCACATTAGCGTGGATATGCGAAGAAGCAATAGCCATTAGCGTGCCTATGCGAAGAAGCATATGGTAAAGCAACGCAATGGGAAACACCGCCCAAGAGACCTTGAGGTTACTTCGTACGAGTCTAGAAGGTTGTACGGGAAAAAAATATGTGGCATGCATGCCCGGCAAGGGAGACATCGGGTGCCTATGCATGGTGTCAAGGTGAGAGGTCCTGGGTTTTGTGCTCAAAGAGACGGTTTGCACACAAAACACCGGGATGGAACACAATTGGGTCGGGGGATTGCGCGTGAATTGGAAATTGTGCGCAAAGGTCCTGTATTGCGCGTGGAGAGGGGATTTCTCTCAATGGACCTCGATTGCGTGCGGGGAAATAGCCAATACCTAGCGAAACCTATCAGAGGAATTGCGTGCAAATAAAGGGATTGCACGCTATTCGAATGGATTTCAAGCAAGTGGAAAATATTGCATGCAAAGGATGAACTCAGAGGAGTTTGGAAAATTCTCTTAGGCTAGTGGGGTTACACGCAATGGTGAACCCTAGGGAAAGATTGTGTGAAAAGAGGAATTACCTAGAAGTCCTCTTGCACACGCGAGAGTACGAATTACGTGCATGGGAGCTGGTCAGAATTCCTCAACCCCGAAACCATTGAGGTCATCTTCTATTTATAGGCATAGGGCAGCGCGAAATCCAAGAGGTGCACGAAATCTTCTGTGCCAGGACCTGTCGGCGTGCAAAGCTTCATCACGCAGAACCGGGGCGTCCAAAATTGCACTCCATCCTTGTGTTTTTATGTGAATCCCAGACTTCCTTCGCGCAGACAACATTTTTTCGCACATGTCCTCCTTAATTTCGCACACCACTTATGGGCCATCCGGACTGTGTCTCCGAGTCCGAATATGAATTCGCTTCATCATTTCGAAACTTCCTCTGGGACTTACTGACTTTTTTAGCGTCTATAGGGACATGTCATCTCAGCAGATGGTGTAGCTATGGACCCAGCCAAGGATGAGGTAGTGTTATCCTGGGATCCACCTCGAAGTGTGATGGAGGTGTAGAGCTTCATTTTTTTGGCATGATATTACCCGAGATTCATCCATGATTTCTCCAGAATATCAGCACCGATGACATCCTTGACCCGAAAGGGGAAACCCTTCGTGTGGACAGATAAGTTCCAGTAGTCTTGTGAGCAGTTGAGACAAAGTTTTTTGAGCGCCCCAATCTTGAGATTACTAGAGGGTGTGGAGTACATATTTTTTTGTGACGCATCAAAGACCAGGCTTGGCTGTGTCCTAATGCAGAGGCAACCAGTGATTGATTATGGTTCGCGCCAGATTAGTCCACATGAGAAGAACTATGTGACCCATGATCTCAAGTTGGCAGTGGTATTCTTCGCATTATAGATGGGGCGACACTACCTTATGGGTGAGAGATTCATCGTCTACTTTGACCACAAGAGCCTCATGTACATATTCTCACAGAAGGATCTAAATATGAGAAAGAGGCGTTGGATAGAGTTCTTCCAGGATTATGATTTCGAGATCATCTATACACTTAAGAAGGAAAACAAGGTGACAGATTCTCTTAGAAGAAGGTAGAGCTCACAACTATTGAGTGAGGCAACATATTAGTTGGCCACGTTGTAGTTGTAATTCATGGATAGAGAGGATGCTACTTACCTACAGTTGATGGTTATCGCCCCTCCACTCTTACAGCGAGTTAGGGAGGCACAACTTGGGGATGACGACTGTGAGGATTTATGTGCTCAGTTATCCACAAGACATTCTGCTTATGGATATTCACCTTGTGGGGAGAACATACTTATTTTCAAAGGATGAAATGTTGTACCTGTGGCGTTGCAGGAAGAGGTTCTGAAGATGTTTCATACATCCCCCTAGGCAGTACACTCGGGAGTAGTAAATATGTACTAGGATCATTAACGGATGTTCTAGTGGTTAGGCATGAAGAAGGCAGTAGCAGAGTTCGTCTCTCAATTCCTCTCGTTCAAACAGCTGAAGGCTGAGCACCAGGTTCCAGCAGGATTATCTCACCCCCCTAAAAGGCATTATAGTAAAAGTGGGATGGAATATCGAGGGAATTTGTGACAGGTTTACCATGGACATCCAAGGGGCATGATTCCATCTGGGTGATCGTCGACCCACTCACCAAGTCATCCCACTTTCTAGACATCAGGGAGACGAGTTCCATAGAGATCTTGGGACACCTATATATGTAAGAGATATTTCGGCATCATGGTGTCCCTTAGACGATAGTCTCAGACCGAGATACCTACTTTACATCCTGGTAGTGGAACAGATAGTAGGGGGCCTTTAAGACACAGCTATGCTCTAACACGGTTTTACATCCATAGACCGATGCTTAGACGGGGAGGACCATTCAGGTTCGGGACGATATGTTATGATATTGTACCTTGGAATTTGGTCACAGTTTGGAGGACCACCTACCATAGGTGGAATTTTCCTACAATAAAAGATATCACTCCACCATTGGTATGCCACCTTTTGAGGCTTTATATGAGAGACCCTGCCAGTCACCACGTTGCTGGACCAACCACGGAGAGTCAGCACTCAAGGGTCTGAAGCGGGTGCAAGTCACCATTGAGAAGGTGCAGATCATCCGAGCGTGGATGAAGACTATATAGAGCTGACAAAACACTTATACTGACAGAAGATGGAGAACTCTGGAGTACAAGGAGGGAGACCACATCTTTATTCAGGTCTCACCTCGATGAGGATTATAATGAATTGGTGGGGGTGGCAAGATACCCTTGAGGTTCATCAGACCTTTCCAGATACTGTGCAGAATAGGCGAGGTGGCGTACTACCTAGCTCTACTTCCACTGTTACATCGGGTACATGATGTCTTCCATGTGTCGCAGCCGAGGATGTATGTGCATGACCCATTGCACGTCATCGAATGGGGTGAGCTGGACATTGAGGATGAAGGGACCTTTGCTGAGTACCCGATGGAGATCGAGGATCAAATTGAGAGGATCCTTCTTCGGCAATCGATTCCCTTGGTTCACGTTCGGTGGCTGTATGGAAATATTCAGGAGAACATGTGGGAGTTAGAGGCTCATATTCGTGCCTAGTACCCCCATCTTCTTTAGTAGTCTTGTTTTGGTTTTTCAGGAACATAAAGCCCCAAGGTGGGGAGAATATAATGTATCAGATTTTTCAGTGTATTATTTTTTTAAATGTTATATGGAATTATTACGGGACTAGCTGCAGAGATGAAACATCATTCCAAGGCTTGGTGAGCCCAGAATGGTGGTTTAATCTTTTTATGTTAACTGATTCTGAACATGTGTGCGGTTGTGGTAATTTCCAAATGGATGCCTGAATTAAAAATTTGAGGGCACCATTGCATTCGGGATGACAAATTTCCCCAGGAACGGGTCTAACCTCGACCGGGACGAGTTTAGGAAAAATTTAATTTCTAGACATTTTTAGTAAAATAAAAATAAAATAAATTTGCAATGTTTTTTTATTTTATTTTGTGGAAACATCTGATACAGTGCAGCGATAGCGAATCGGTATCAAAATTAATTATCATTTCATAATGACTCAAGAAAAACCATGCTAAACCATCAAAGTCACAGTCTAATGGAATGAAAAAAATGTTTCCCTTTTTACTGGGATATCACTCATTGGCAAGGATTGAGAGAAAACTCTAGAGAATTTGTATTGCTTCGAAGGAAACTCTCGACGATGAACGAAGACGAGTCAAAGCTATGAATCACTGCACCAACGATGTTGAAGGATCTCAACAACAATAGGAGTGTGACCCTTTTTTCAACGATTGATCCTCACATAAAAGGTAGGGGTTGTTATTCCATTCTTCTTTCCCCATTTTTGAATTTAAATGACAAACGTGAATCAACCATGAAAAAGCTAATCTGTGGATTCGTACGTTCTTGCAAGAGGGTTTTATTGGGATGATGATGTAGAATTATTCCCTATTGATTATTTATGATTTATTCTTCGTTTAAGCCTACTAACAGGAGTGGATCAACATCGTGATGAATGAAGGTGGAGGTTCGTTCCTCATTTTTTTTATTGGATTATCTTCTTTCCCTCTTTCCTTCTCGTGCGTTCTTAGTGGGGTGAAGAAAAATGGATCTTTGTGCACCCATATAGCAATAAAATGATCAAAAACTGGAGATCCGATTTCTCAACAACCCTATGATGGTGTGACGACCATGAAGGATGAACAATCGTCATTGATCGGGAGAGGTCATTCTTCGAGCGTTCTTCGCATGGGGTTATCAAAACATGTTTCTAGAGCCGATAAGAGTTCCAGAAAAAATGAAAATATCTTTGTGGTGTCAGGGTAACCAAAACCCGGGAGTTCCATGGAAATCTGACAACCAGATTGATGAACGAGACATCACCGGAGGAGCAACGGTGGAGGTTCGCATTTCTGGAAATTTTCAGAATACATGGTGATTATCTCCGAAGAACACGCCATGTGGACCAGCTCAGCGGAAGCTAGGGTTTTGGATGTTAGAAGGGTATCATAAGATGTGTGAGCCCAGTCACATAGCATGTTGCACCTTCCCCGAGCATCGGTCTGTACTTTGGAAAGTACATGGACATTGGGTGTAGTACACGGTCGTGTACTACACCACATGTTCAGGTGAGGCCAGTAGCGCGGGTCACCCCGTGTATCGACTACATGAGATGACATACTTGGGTTGACTCCGTGTATGGGAACATGGCCAGTGTACACGGAGCCGACCCTAGTTACTCAGACATGACGTGTAATACCTACCCCATGCCATGTAGTGTTTTTTTCTCTACATGACTGACCTTATGACATTGGCTATTGAAGAAGGGTAGTACCTGGGGTCTGAAGACATGGAGTATGACTTTCCTACACAATGTGTACTTTTCGGAAAACAGTTTGGTTGTCTTTTCCACTGTATCTTGGACATGTTTCATTTTGGTTTGTGACCCTTCTTCAAATTCCCCTGAAAGTCAGGCATCATTTTCATTTTTATAAGAGTATGATCCACTTAGTAGGACTTTCTGTGATAGAGTCAGGCATCACTCCGAGAGGCCTGGAGAATGATCCTCTATCCATTCCGGATCCTAGGTAGATTCAGACATCAATGTGACCAACTCTAGTGGGTGTTGATTCTCTACCTAGCTGGTGAATCCGGATGAGACCTGGTATCCGCCATGGACCTGGTAGTGATCATCATCTGTGTATCATGATCTTTTCCCACTCAAGATTGTGTCTCCCATAATGATGGTATCTATCTACCGTAATCCTTCCCAATCAAAATAGTTTCTTCCATAATGAGTGTATCTTCCTCTCGTGGCATTTCCTGATGGAAAGTACTTCTCGGACAGACGTCATCAGAGCTACCAGACTCGTGGAGTGTGTTCCCCCATAACGAGTGCTTTGTGGAATCTTCGAATGGAATCCCTGGATGGGGTATGCGGTTGTGTGACTTGCCTCTAGACCACGAGTTTGGGTTTCAAGTATATCTAGATTGTGTATCAATTGCTATATGTTCAGTGGACATATACTGTGTATAGCTGACTGTACCTTTACATTTTGTATTTATTTGTGGTTGTCGGTGTCCTCTATGAATTATTGTTATATTCACCCCTGCATGGGCTTTTCCCACACATGTTGTGTTTTCTCCAAAAGAGCAACCTTTTAACAGAGTCCATGGCGGACCCGGACAGGACCGGGCTTTTTGAGTTCCCTAAAGTCTGAGGTGTTCCTACGGCTACGAGCAGCAGTCTGAGTACCTCATTGCATTCACAGGTTGGACTTTGCAGTTTTCATACTATTGTGTTGGTGGGATTGTATTTTGGCCTAGTTTACTTTCATCACATTACCTTCCGTTGTACTCTATTGATTGGGTTTATTTGTAGGGATGCATTTAGTTCCTTAGCAGTTTTTTTACATTTCGACATTTGTGGGATTGGGGAGTCATGGTGCGGGCCTCACTGGGATAGGTCATGATATATATATATTATAATTAAATTATAATATCTCTTATATATATATTACATATTTTCATTAAATTTGTCATTTATACATTCCATATATAAAATGAACAAGTCATATCACATTGATTAGTCCACACTTCCCCAAAGGATATTATCGTATTTATAAAATTTGAAAAGAACAAAGGTATATTTTAAATAAAAATTATAGAATCATAGAGATAATATAAATATCATATATATCATACATAAATAAAATTCCATCATAATGGACACCGTGGGAGGTGGTAGGTGAAAATTGAACAATGATCATTTCATGAGATAGTAGTTCACCGTATACAGAAAATGTGTGTTTGTATCCAGTAGATGGTGGTGTGTGTAAGTTTAGTTAGAATAATTCTCAAAAAAACATCCTCTTATATTGAGTATAAAGGGGTTTATATGTAATCATTGAGTAGAAAGATCATAGGGAGTAGAGAAAGAAAATAAAGGAAAGGTGCTTGAGATAAGATGATACCCCAATATTAGGTAACTCCTTTTGATTTGAGCCAAAAGGATTTATTTAATTTCCATAAACCCAATGTAATGACTATATGAGGAAGTTTGGGATGATTTAAATTTATTTTAGCAGAATTTAAATAATCCAAGTGGCTTGAGTGGTGTGAGAAAGTGGGTAGAAGTGGTGGCCTTTTATAAGAGGGAGGAGGGCCAGTATATGAATGTATTGAAATATTATTTTTTTGAATTTTTATAGTATAATTTTAATAGTTCCAATGTGATATATTTCTAAGATAAGATGAATATGTGTCTAAATATTCTTGACCAATATGTTTTAGATGAGTTTATATCACAAAACAAACCATATCTTTTAGCATTAACCTTTAGATAGAAACATTAACTCTTTCCATGTCTTCATGTATTTTCATAATATACGGTTACTATAGTTATTATAAGATGACAATCGAACCACAAGTGGACCATTACTATCATTTCTAACATTATATTAGTCATTTTTCCTAATTTTAAATTTTCAGGACTGTTATAGAATTTTATAGAATTTTATATTTAAAAAACAAATTTATGTCTATTTTGACACTATTTTGTAATAGATTTTTTTTAAAGTCATAATAACTTGATAATTTCAAAGGAAATACATTAAATCATTTCTAACATTTCAATTTCAACCAAAAAATTGTTTATAGAATCAAAATATTCAAATTACATTTATTTTAATATTTATAATATCATTTATTTTAGTCCTTCATTAAAAAGTTAATCACTACATCATCATTGTTTCATAAAAAATTATTTATTTAATGTATAAAAATTATAAATAAAATACCATGATGTAGGAATTTTTTTTATATTTATAATGACTATTTATAGTTGAATAGATCAATTATATAAAACAAAATAATTTTTTAGTTAGGATATACATGTTTACATTATATTTAACTTTTCATTAAAATAAATATTATAAATGGTCATTATCACACCCATGTAACATCATCTGCCCTGGAGCCACTAACCTGCTGCCATGATTGGGTAACAACATGACCTCAAGAATGCATCCCCATATGCCAAAGGTTGAGGACTAGAAGCGTGGGTATAATAGGTCACGTGGGGAGACTATACACTCTTTACCAAAGTAAGCCACGTCAAATGATAATTTAAACAAAGGAAATAATAGGAATAATTCATTAACATTCATAAATAACCTATTCCCAAAACTGGATACAACCATATAAAAAATTAAATACCACATTCCAGGCTACCGTGCCAGGTGATAGAAGCCCCCAAAAAAGAAAAACAACAGAATCCCTAAAATGATATAGACTCCAAGTCTAGAACCTCACCCATACATGTAATAGGTCAAACTAAAATCCCTATCACATGGCCATTTTCCATGTCCTGGACTATAAGCATGAAATATGCTCGTGTACCTAATGACATCCTGAGCACGGTATGAGTATAACTTAGTTGGCCACCACCAATGGTTTCTACAAAATATCAAGAAGAAGAAGATAGTTCAAGAATGTGTTAAATAATTGAAAATAGCGATAAACTATCCAATAGGATATTCTAGATTATGATCTATTAAATAATACTACCATTGAATGTAGGTTCATTACATTAGTCATTAAATGGTTTAATTTACCTTTTTCATTTGTTCAATGGATTATGCATGTTAAATGATATCAAGAATATAGTAAAATAATTGAGTCCTATCTCATTAGGCATCACATTATAACAACCTCATAATCATCATCTCTAAGCATCAGTCCGAGTGGAATACAACTATTTGGGGAATGTAACTATGTACCCTTACCAAACCCATGCATTACGGGGTGGATCTAGAACCTATGTCCAACTCGACTTGTGGGAATAGAACCTCAAGTCTACAACCCACACTACCATTCCATGTTCGCATGATTATTTATCATTCACCACAACTTACCATATCACATCCAGCATAGCCCATATCATTTGAAACATTAGAAAAATATCAATAAGTGGGGAATTAAAATTATGCCTCAATCCAGTAACACATTCATAATTTATATTAAATAACCCCAATATCCCATTTCCTATTTCCCATGCCTATCTCACTAATCATATTCAATAGTAAACAAAATTCTTTATAATATCCTCATTATTCCCATTTTACCCATTCCAATGTCAACCAATAAATCCCTTAGCACATAAAGCACAATAGGCACTACTATCATACATCAATTAAAAATCATTAAATGAACCAATTATCTTACTTTCTAAGTATATACATCATCATGTGTCAATTTCACAACTTTCATTTATGTCAGACCAATCTGGAGGGCCAACACAGCCCATGAGTGGCCCTAATTTGGTGATTTTATCCACCATGCATACAATGGGTATCAAGAGGGGACCAAATAATTGTTTAGATTCCCAACGCATTACATAATACCTAGGGCACAAAGAAATCACCAAAAGAATGCATGAATAAAGCCCCTGCAAGCTCAAATTTTCACAAAAACCAAGGGATATGACATGTAGACCACCTAACATGAATCCATTAGTGTACACAACCTTAATAAAGGCCTCAGATCCCGATTTAACACACATTCAGAGCCTTGAACTAGTTCTCACCAAAAAATAATGGTTTTACAGCTTCACATGGAGAGAAATGAAAGATACCAACCCTAAACAAGAAAAGGATGCAAGGATGGATTTCACCTTACCTAGATCTTCAATGCACAAATTATAGAACTCAAAACAGACTAGGATTTAAATAGAATCACCTTTGAGAGATATTTGGAGATTTGGTTCGTTCTTGGGGTTTCAATATGGGAGGATTTAGTAAGTCTTGAGTTGGTACTTAGTTCCCCATATTAGCATTTTTAATCCTTTTAAAAGTTTCTAGGATGCATGGTTTACGCACAAAGTTTTTCAAACAATGTATAGGATACTATTTGGAAATACTACTTCCACATGGTTTCATTGGGATTTTATCATGGTTTTCTTAACCATGTGATAACCATGAGAATTACATTGTCTAAGGCTATATGGTATCTTGGGATGATAAACATGGTTAGGTCTAACCATGCACAGATGGTGTGGCTTGCCAAAAAAATATTTTTTCTCCTTTCTCATGTATCGAATCCCAAGAACACCCTTGTGTATTCACATGAACTTGGTAAATCATTTCTTTAGAATATTGGACGGAAATACACTAAAACAGGAAAAATTATTCCTTAACA
This sequence comes from Viscum album, assembly GCA_963277665.1. Taxonomy (NCBI): domain Eukaryota; kingdom Viridiplantae; phylum Streptophyta; class Magnoliopsida; order Santalales; family Viscaceae; genus Viscum; species Viscum album. The sequence goes on along the minus strand of OY728156.1, from coordinate 67,604,249 downwards.
GAGATCCAATATCATAAAACCTCCCCATCTTAAAACAGCTCATCCCCGAGGAACTCATCCTGATCATCATTGACTTCCCATAAAAAAGTATTAGACCATAGGACTCACATATGAGATTCCCACTCCCATGTTTTGTACTGAATGTTTCCATGTTTCCATATAACACAATCCAAAGAAACCACATTTTTTCCCAAGACCATCTCACTAGGGTTCACAATACGATCCAGATTCTCCTCAAAGGACGCATCAGCCTCAAACCCGTTATCCTCGACATTTATCAGTAGGTATGAATCTGGATTATACATCCAATGTTGTGAAACATGGAAAACATCATGCATCCCACTAAACACCTGTGGACGCGCCAACAGGTAAGTCACATATCTGATCCTTTCACAATCTCAAATGGATCCACGTATCTGGGTGCCATATTTCTCTGCATCAGAATTCGACGGTGACCCAACCTTGGAGACACTTGTAGAAACCCACTATCACCCACCATGAACACAAGAGGTCTATGACGATGTTCTTAATTTGACTTATCCCTACTCAGATATATTTCCATCTATCTTTGAATCCAAAGAACCTTCTATGACATCTCCTACACAAGACATGGTTATAACATCTCATACTACTGGTCCTCTTACCAACAAAACCGCTATCTACATGGTCTCCCATAAATTTCCTCAAAAGGCGCCATCTAAACTGTAGCATGAATGCTATTGTTGTAAGAAAACTCAATAACAGACAAGTACATTTACCACAGACCACCGAAATTCAAAACACATTCTATCATCATGTATTCTAATACCAGAATTGTACATTGTCGTTGCCCGTCATTCTGTGGGTGGTAAGACGTAATCAAAAACATATATCTACCAAGTGTCTCATGTAGTCCTTTCCTAAAGCGTAAAGTGAAACGTGGATCATGATAGGAAATTTTGGCCCTCGGCACATCAGGAAACCATACTATTTCATGAACAAACAATTCCCCAAACTGGTTGAATGTAATGGTATCTAGGATCAACAAGAAGTGAGCCACTTTTTTCAGTCGATCTACCACCACCCATATTTCATTATTTTTCAAAGGCATCCTTGGAATAACCACTACAAAGACCATCGTGATGTCATTCCACTTACACACTCGAATAGGCAATGACTACCACAATCTAACTCGATGCTGATGTTTAGCATTTACCTTTGGATGGTGTTTTCGACGCTTTCGTCGGGGCACGCGCGCATCCGTCTGTCCGCGGAGGAGGACGCGCGACTTTGTTGCCCCGCATTCCCACTTTCCAAAGGCGGGCGACATTCGTTCCTTGTTCAGATACGTCTTCTCCATGATCGAAACGGGATGATGGGATGTTGGTTCTTCCCTCTGTGGATTCCTCCTCAGAGATCATTACCTAGTCCGGGTCTCCATCATAGATTTCATATGTAGTTCGTGAAACTCTTCCCAGTGCCATGTTTCCATGGATGCCGGTTAATTACACTGCTTCTGTCAGGACATTCCAAAGGGTCCGGTTAGGGCAGCAACCTTCAGTCGGGGGAGTAGTCACGTTGAGGCATCAGTAGCATGTCTGGATGCTGGGGAACCTGGCATGTCTGTCTGTTGTCCCTGGTCACAGGGCTTCTTGAGGGCGTGGAAGCCCGAGGCATCCCACATCGAACGCAGGGAATTATATGTCATAGACACATATCTGATGTTTTCCTCAGCTTCTTGTGTTTAACACAGGGTACCCCGCGAGTTTAACGTCCAGCGGAGACGGATCAACCCAACGAGAGCATTCGCTAGAATAGATCATATTGAGGGATTTCCCACGAAGGGATGCCGATGCCGGGGCCAGCCCATGGGCGGCTGTGAAGAAGAGCATGCCGGCATGGTCTCACCAAGATATGACAGTCCGGGCGAGAATCGGTATGAGTGATAGGTGGATGAATGGAGTAGAGGGGGAATGAAATGGGACCATCGTAGGGGCAACAGTGAAATTGGGCTTGAGCCTTGAAGTGACTTCCTACGTATCCTCGTGGCAGGGAATCAAAGTCCGCATAGTTCGGGATGGTGCCGGTAAACCAACATGAAGGTGGACCTTGGCCCGATTATTGTCGTCCGCGAGCCAATGTAAAGGTGGACCTTGGTCCGATGGGTGGTGGGCTTGAACCTTTGGAAGGCTTCCTACGTACCATGCCTTGACATGGATCAAGGTCCTCGTAGTGCATGATTTATGGAATAAAGTTTAACGTCATGAGAGATGATAGTGAACCCTGACATGAATAAACGACGGGCGGTGGGTGTCGATGAACCATCGTAAATGAGGGACCTTGGTCCGATGGGATATGGGCTCGAACCTCTGGTAGTATTCCTATGTACCATGCCTTGACACAGATCAAAGTCCTCGTAGTTCGGGTTGTGGAATACAGTTTAACGTCATGCGGGACGGGGGTGAATCGACATGAATGAGATGACTAGTGGGCTTGAACCTCATGGAGGCTTCCTACATATCATGCCTTGAAATGGATCAATGTCCTCGTAGTTCGGAAGGGGCTTCGTCGGCGAACCAACATGAAGGTGGACCTGGGGGTCCACTTGTGATGGGCTTGAACCTCGTGAAGGCTTCCTACGTACCATTCCTTGACATGGATCAAAGTCCTCGTATTTCATATGGGGGCTTTGTCTGCGAACCGACGTAAAGGGGGACCTTGGTCCTATGAGTGGTGGGCTTGAACCTTTGGAAAGCTTCCAATGTACCATGCCTTGACATGGATCAAAGTCCTCATAGTTCAGAGTGGATGAGTCACAACGGCTTGCCGTCGGACCGGAATGCAGTTTAAAGTCATGATAGACGAAGGTGGGACCCGACGTGAAGAAATGATGGGTAGGCTTGAACCTCAAGGAGGCTTCCTACGTACCATGCCTTGACATGGATCAAAGACCTCGCAGTTCAAATGGGTGTGCAGTATAATGTCATACCGGTCAAGGGGGCATACAGTTTAACGTCATGCTGGAAGAGGGTGAAACTCGATGTGAATGAATGATCGAGCAATGTGGCTTGAACCTCATGGAGGCTTCCTACGTACCATGCCTTGACATGGATCAATTTCCTCGTAGTTCGCTAGGGGTGGAGGTCAGGGTCAGTGCTCACTCTATGCCCACGTGAGTCATGCTCGGTGTGAGAAACAAGAGGTTGCAAGGACCTGACGATCACGTCGCGAAGGATGCGTCCGTGAGAAGCGAAGAGGGGATTACGCGTTAGGCGGCCCATGGTGCTGGGACTTACTCCATGATGGAGGCCCATAGTGCGACAAAGCGCAGGGGTCACAGTTTAACGTCATGTGTTGAGGACGTGGTGCTTGGCAGTTTAACGTCTTGCAGCTCAGACGAGGTGGGTTCACTCCACACCCCTAGGACATACATAACCAGTACCCTCTGGTCCTTGGGGATGGGATGGTACCAGTAAGGTCATGGTCAAGGGGGTTGTGGAACGAACCATCGAAGGGTCTACGTTAGCGTGGCTATGCGAAGAAGCAATAACCGTTAGCGTGCCTATGCGAAGAAGCATTAGGCAAAGCAACGCCACGGGTGGTGTTGTCCATGGGACTTTGAAATCACATCGTGCAAACCTAGAGGGTCGCACGGGAAGAGGAATCGCTAAGCAAAGGAGTGTGCTTCGAGAAGTGGAGTGCCTTGGCCTTGGCATGGGGCATAGTTGTGGGGGGAATGTGCTTCGCGAAGTGGAACAGTGTTCATGGAGCACTGCCTTATGAAGAAGGGGTGTCTCACAAAGTAGGGTTCTGCGAAGCAGTGTGCTTCGCGATGTGTAGAGATCCTACCTTAGCATAGGGATCACTAGTATGGGTTGGGTGTTTCGTGAAGCATAAGTGCTCTGCGGCTGCCCGGGTTCCCTTGGGAATCACCTTCCTTCGCGAATGCCCTTGATCTTCGCGAAGGGCATCCCTCTCGGAAGAGGGGCACAAAACGAGACAAAGCAGAAGCGTCTCGCGATGTTGAAATACCTCGCGGAGGTCATGATTCCCGGGGAAAGGAGTGCTTCGCGATTCGGGAGGGGAGAAGCCGAAAGGTCGGATTTTCCATCCCCGGGAATTAGGGGGAGTCCAGTATTTATACGGAAAGGGAGCCATGAAGCAGAACCCGTGTGCCGCCTCCCGTGCTTCGCGGCACGCTCATGAACATCAACGTCGTCCGTGGAGGGCACCGCCTCTAGAGCTTCGAGGCGGCTCGCGAACGTCAAATGCGTTCGCAGAGGATTACCGCCTTAGGAGCATCGCGGCGGCTCACGAACGTCAAATGTGTTCATGGATGATTACCGCCTCTGGAGCTTCACGGAGGGCTCGCGAATGTCAAATGCATTCACGGAGGATTACCACCTTTGGAGCATCGTGAGATGGCGCTGCCCACGGTGCTTGGCGGCGGTGCTTCACGGCGGTTCTTCGCGGTGCTGCTTCGCGAGGCAGCCTGCCAGCCTTCTTTTTCGTCCATCCTTCCAGGCCATATCTTGGCACCAACAAATGTCCCCCCTCAGACTTGGAGCTGCGGAGGGCGAAGGGTCGAAGTCTGAGGCAAAATCTCCAAAATTGGTGGTGGTTTGCGATGCGGATTTGGGAAGGGGTCCCGCGGTGCTGATCGAGGCCACGAATTCGGGTGCTCCGTGATGCTCCGCGCGGATGAGGCCTGCGGCGATGCTCCGGGGTCGCCGCCTATAAACAGGGGGTCGAACTCTTTTTTCTTCACACGCCTTCCATGTATTTTTGTGATCTCAACTTTGCAAAGCTCCGCGTACTCCGTGACAGCCCTCCGCAAATCGAGCTTCGCGGCAAACCGCGGGTCTCTGGCTCCGCGTCCGCGCCAAGCGAACCTCTGCTTGTCGGCCTTGGCCAGACTTCATGGCTTGGTCTCGCGACCGATCTTCATGATCCGGCTTCGAGATTCAGCTTTGCGGTCGATCTTCGCGATCCAGCTGAAAAAAATTCTTTTCTGAGGGCCAGAGTTAAAATGGCCCATCAAGAGGCTGTATTGGGGGTGCTTGCAGATGCTGCTCGTCAGGATGAGATGGCCAATTGTCCAGGCCTGGGGGATATGGTCTGAAGCCACTAGGACCACACTTCTTTGACAGATCTGCTATCGGAGGGTCAGAAGGATTATCCACAATTCAAGAAACTGTCATTGTACGGCTTTGGGCTGAGGGATGATGTCTTTATCCCTGAGGCGAGTAGGGATGAACCAGTTTGCTGGTTCAGGAGCATACCATGCCAACACCAATGGTTTAGGGTGGACGATGGTCACGCAGAATAGAACTTCACACTCGTCATCGCTGACTGTCTCTACAACGATGTGAACGACATTGAAGGGAAGCCACTACAGCCGAAGACCTCCCCTCCCCTCTACCATACCATGCTGAAGGCGGATTTGCAGGATTCGAAGAAGGGATGGTCCGATGAGTGGGACCTGCACTAGGGCGGAAACTTTACGGATGACTGGGCTTGGGCCTACTGGGTAGGCGCCTCATGCGAGGAGTTTGGGGACGAGCTGAGTAGAGTGGGGTTGTATGAGGCGGCGTGGGCCTCCCAATTCCACATTTACCAACCCAAGCAACTGATGTCGGAATTGTTGAGAAGATGGTCATCTAGGACCAACACTTTTCATCTACATCACGGGGAGGTGGGCATCAGCCTGTGGAATGTCCACCAGATTTCTGGGGTTCTGATCTTGGGGGCCATGTATGACAAATTCCTTCCCGTCATTAGCGTGTGGGAGGATACGGAGCAAATGCCGCGACTAGCGTCAGCGCTGATGGCACTTTTCCCCAGAGAGGACAAGGAGGCAGTAAGGGATGACCATTTTAGGAGATGGTTCAAATGCTTCATGAATTTCCCAAAGAATAGAGAGTTCCCTCTGAGGCCTCGAACTTGTTCGAGAGCGGCCCAACGGGGAAAGGGGCACTCGTATTGGCAGGTCATGGAGGATAGCCAATGGATGACTTGGGGTTTCAGTGTCAGCACTGAATAATAGCCGATAGTCAGGCTGGCGGCGTTCATCGCGGCTCTCATTTGTGGTTGGATCCTACCGGTGAGGGATACAAGCATGGGGGTGCGGCCCAGCTCGTTTGTCATGGCGTCAATGTTGGCCATGGGGCAGCGGATCAATCTGGGGATTCCGATGCACACCAAACTGTACAGAATGCTACGACATATTAGCGAGGGCAAGAAGCCTCCAAGGATATGCGGGCCCTTCCACGTCATGTATGGGTGGATCGCAGCGCATATCAGGGGGATTTACGAGTATCCAAACCCCATTTCGCCGCCAGGATCGAACTTCTGCCCCTCCATCCTGAACGCTGTCGGGAGCTTCCCGTTCAAACCGGCCGTTCCGATGGTGCTGAATCGGGTGTGGAGGGCGGACGAGTTTAATTTCCACCCCTTCCCTTTTCCGATGGGGAAACTTACTGATGACGGACGAGGAATGAAAGAACATCGGGCTTACCTCCTGGCCTTTCGAGGTGGAGTTTTGGTGGCACAGATAGATCGTGATCCACTCTACGAACCGTACACCCCGCATCTGTTTGCGAGGCAGTTCCGGTGCCTCCAGCGGCTGACCCCGTAGGTCTACTAGGAGGTGTGTCACGAGGAGCACCCGTGTTTGATGAGGCAACTGTGGCTCATGTTCACAAGGGATGATGGGAAGATGCGGATTGCATTGCCTCTATCCACCGCCACTTTCGGATTGGTGAAGGAGTACTCCGTCAGTTGGGAGGCTGCTTACCCAGGGGAGATGATGAAGCAACCAACTATCCGGGTCGGTGACGGTTGGCCTCCTCTATCTCAAAGTCAGGGTCGGAGGGCAGCTAGGGCCGCTCGTGGTAGCGGGGATGCCATGGCGGCGAGACCCGCATCGGCCGAGGGTATGGCAGCAGTGGTGGATCTGGTGATTCCAGAAGAGCAAGGCCATCCAGAGGGGCTGCCACCAAGGGGATTTCGTATGATATCCACTTAGGCTCTGGGGAAGCATCGACGTCATATTGACATGGTAGAGGATTCCGTCTTCCCGGAACCTTGAGACATTTGGGATGTCAACTGGCAATTCCTCAGCCCACCCGAGATATGGTCCCACCTGAATCGCCTCAGGATGGAATTACCGGGCATAGGCCCAGTTCGGGCTGGATTCATGGCGTCTCCAGCGGAGGCAGAACAGTACCGGGACGAGATGGAGGATTATGTCCACTCCAGTGGTGTCCCTCGCCCAATGACAGACCGGGTGAGGGTACTGTTGAATCAGACGGTCCCCCCACAGTTATCGGCTGCCGATTTGAGGGTGCGCTTCCCCTTGCCGGAGGAATCAGAGGACTCCTCTCGGGAGGACGAGCCGGTAGGAGGGAGCCCGTTGGAGGAGGGCGAGGTCGGAGACCGAGGCTCAGAATCCGACGACTTCACGGAGGCTCTCGAGGTAGCATTCCAAACTTCTCTCCTTACAATCTGTTCTTGGGTCACTATAGACTTCTCACCAATGTTTGAGCCATGCAGCAGGAACTTGTTCGCAGACCTCTTTCTCGCTCCTTGGCGGGTGATGATGCGGGACCTTCAGAACCCGCGCCTATGGCTGCGTCCAGTTCCGCGTCTGGTGGGACCAGGGCGCCCGAGGTGGATCCTCCGGAATCTCCATACCTACCAACAGTATATGGAGGGCCTCGTCTCAGGGTCCCATCAGCACCAGCTCAAGAGCAGCGCCAGGAGGTCAATCTCCGTAAGTCTCCTCTACCGGTCTCCTCGTTGTCACATGTAGGCCATGTCCACTAACGTTCGTGTCCCTCTCTGTCGTGCAGTTCTCCGACTGGCGTGGGCTGCTGCGGCAAGACTGGTTGGGATGTCTGGTGGCGTCCCTCCTAGGGGCATGCCAGTGATGGTGGTGATAGTCTCCCCATCTCCTCAAGCTGCGATGCACACCATCACTGGTGGGACCATCAGCAGGGTCGTACCTGAAGTCATTGAGGTGGACTCTGAGGAATAGGATCAACCGGTCGGTCCCAGTCCTGTCGCGCCTGCTTCGGCGTCAGGTGTCTTACCGGATTCAACACCAGATGTAGATCCTGCTGAGGATTTCTTGCAGGCGTATCCCGCGTACGAGCCTTCCAATTGCGCAGACTGGGAAGAAATGGCATTCGACGAGGAAGACAACAACATAGTCCACCGCTGGTCGTGGAAGCTGATCACACGCTTTATCAAGGACACCCCCCAAGTGCAATCGATGGCCGAAATGGATAGACTCCGCTCGCGGTTTCGCGAACTGTGTGCTTCGTGAGTGAATGCCCAACGTCCTGACGCACTCATCCGAGATATTATGGCTGAGAAGATCCGGGATCATGATTGTGGGCTCAACGTGGGCTCGCAGCGGAGGAAGGCGACCAGCATCAAGAAGCTCCAGGAGGCTGAAGGCGAGGTCCAACAGATGCAGACCCGGGCAGACGAGCTTTCAGCCTCTCTTGATGCACAATCTGAGCTGGTCTCACGGTTGAAGGCCCAGCTAGCAGAGGCAGAAGAGCATATGAGGCATACCACTGGAAATATGGCTTCCGTTCAAGCTGACGTAGAGAGGGCCAAAGCCAGAATTGACGAACTGCGCCCCGCCGCTGCTGAGGAGGAGCGGGAGCTGATTCAGTGGCAGCAAGCCTTGGATGCCACAAGTCAACGGGTGGCGGAGCTGCAACACTCTTTTGATGGAGTCAACCCGTCCATGGGGGGAGTCAACCCCCAGGTATTGTAACAAACCCAAAACCCTTTTATTGGTACTTTCATGCTTCAATTTCTTTCCTTTGTTTTGAATACCGTAGCGTGCACGATTTCCACTATTTGAATTGCCTTGTTACATCCCTACAATGTTTGCGGGACGTTCAGCGACAATTCCCCAAGCCCACGTGGGTCGAGCCCGATGTGAGAAACGAGAGATAGTTGCCCTCTCATCCCACCTAACATAGGAGTGGGGATCATGCTCCAGGATTCAAATTAACAGTCCAGATTCCCGAAATATGGGGGAGGCTTGATCGGAGGAGGAACTTCCAGGATAGCTGAATTACCGTTTCTTCAGCGTGCTCTTATGCACGAACAGGGCAACACCAGGGCGCTGAAATCGGTCCAAACAGATGAAAATGGGAAGTGTGAATCATGATACCCAAAATCCGGAACACTGTGGGGATGACGTGACAATAAGGGACAACTGTTAACCTTGGAGGAGAAGCGGTATCCTTACTGCGTTAGCCTGTAATGGGGATAACAAATGAGGGTCGACCGTTGACCATGTTCAAAACACGGGACCATGTCACAAATGTTGTTGATCAATCCTTCGGGATGTTGGCCCAGGACAGTTGGTGGACCATATGTCAGACATCCATACTATTAGGGGTCCTTCCAGACATGACCCGTCTCCGGGAACGTTTGCCCAGGACGGTAGGTGAGCTGATGCGGCATGAGACTAAGCCGTTAGGGGGTTCCTTCAGACATGAGAGAGGACGAGGGTCCAAATAAGGGGCACACAAAGCATGGAATATGGAGTGATGGTTTGTCCAAACAGAATCCAACACTTAGGTAGTTACACCACCATGGTGGGAGTACGCCAGATGGGCATATTGGTTTGATCATGGATCATTCCTTCTTTGGGACAGGGCCTCTCTGGTGAGGGGATCTGTCACTTCCCAGTGGGATCTTGGGGCATCATGAACTTGTTCAGGGTAGAACCGCAGTTTAGTGTCATGCGTTGAGGACACACAGACTCATGTAGATTAACGTCATACGATAGGACGTGGAGCAAAAGGAAAGATCCCAGGGGGCGTGTGGCGCGGTAGATATGAAACCAACATGAATGAGGACTTGGAGTCCAAATCATACCACATCCCCCTGGAGGAAACTTTTCAGGTCGAGGGACCAAGAGTGAGGATTAGGCTGGGCCTGATGCAGAGTGGTCGGGCGTTCCTACGTACCCCATGAGGATGGTAATCAAGCCATACGTAGTTCTGGAAGCGTATTTTAATGTCATGCGGGACGATGAGAAGCCTGGCCACGTTGGTACACATCCTACCAAAACTACTAAGCCCACATGAGTCGTGCTCGGTGTGGGAAACAAGCAGTAGTGGTGGGAATTTCCCAACACAAAAAGGGGCAGGTTAGGGAAAAGGTATACTCGGTGAATACCGGCCCAATGACACTAGCACGATCATTTGGCGCACCTATATGCGCGAAGAGAAAGGGCCGAGTATGATGGAATTACACTTGAACATGAGGAAGTGGAAATTTGTGAATCATAGCGCTCGTGATTCAGACCACGATGATGGCGGCGTGATGATGGAGGATAACTGCTGACCATGTTCGCAACACAGCATCCTTTCGCGTTAGCCTAGAATGGGGACAGACAAATGAGGGTTGACCGTTTACCATGTTCGAAACACGGGACCATGTCACAAATGTTGTCAGATATCCGTATGGACGTTGGCCCGAACCGATTGGAGGGCCCTTAGGTCCAGCATTCATGGAGAGCCCTTAAGCCTAGTATCCATGTCGTCCAAGGGTCCTTTTGGATGTGGAAGAGGATGAGGATCCAAATAGTGAGTTCATGAAGCTTGGTCATGGGACGAGGGGAATTTCCATATGAAAATCCCACACCTCGGGCTATTTGTCGTAACACATCTGAATACGACAACGAGACGTATTAGAGAGAGGGAGTATATTCCTTTCCCATGGGGAGATCTTAGTTTACGGTCGTAGAATACGGACCATGGATGGGTAAGGGGAGCAGGGGATACATGGAAAGGTTGTTACAAAACCCGACTTGAATGAGGACCTAAGCCCTACTTACCATGCATTCTCTGGGGAAATGCTGGAGTCGAGGGACCGAACACGAAGGTTAGGATGGGCCCGCGGGGAAGTTCCCGGGCGCTCCTACGTATCTCATGAGGATGAGAATCAAGAAATACGTAGTTCTGAAGGGCGCCTTTTAACGTCATGCAGGATGAGGAATAGGAGGGCTAACCCTCAGAATGGGGGTGCGCGTGGTGCAGCTCTTGCGAACTTGACATGAATGAGGGAATAATTCCTCACAACGCCATGTGGTCCCGTAATCGGGGTCCTGAAGGCAGGACCAGAGAGGTGAATTTTCTTAACTCAAGCTGGACCCAAAGACAAGGGGTCTGGGCATTCCTACGTATCCTATCAAGATAGGAATCAAGCTGAACATAGTTCTTGATGGGAATCTTAGTTTATGGTCTTAGAGCTCGGACCATGGATGGTGACAACTTCCCGAGTAAGCACAGATGTCAACCCGATCCCTAAGCCCACGTGAGCTAAACTTAGTGTGGGAAACAAGGGGGGGTATCCTCATCGCAATACTTGGGGCGAGTTAAACGGGAGTTGGTAGAGAACCCCGAAGGACACCTTCGACACGGCTTGTTTCCCCAATGTGCAGACGTGCACGGAGGAAAAGTACCAAAAGTTCCGAGACTCCACTTGGACACAGTGAAGTGATGAAGGGCGTGAATTGTGCACCTGGCATTTTGGGCTTAATGGGTTGGCGTGGCGATGGAGGAACACTGTTAACCATGGTGGAAACGCAGCATCCATATCGTATTAGCCTGAGGTGGGAACAAAAAAACGAGCATCGACCGCGGACCATATTCGCAACACGGGATTTTATCGATTTGTTGTCCGAAACCCTCAGGGGCGTTGGCCCGTAATAGTAGGAGAGCCCTTGGGCGTAGTATCCAGGCCCTTCTTGGGGGTCCCTCCAGGTGTGAAGGATGATGAATGCCCTGATGCAGGGATACACAAAGCCTGGAAAGCAGGTGCTGACATGTCCGAGTAAAGCATAGAATTCCAGGTAATAAACTAGAGTACTCTTAGGCACATTGGTGAACCGCTGAAAAGGGATCGACGAAACAGCTCAGTAGGGAGAGGTACATGGTGTGGTCATTACGAGACCAACGCGAATGAAGACATAATCCCACACCACACCATATAACCCTCTCATGAAGGAAGGGTAGGCCAAGGGGCCAAAATGGGATGAAAATTCCCGAGGGATGGGGCTGGACCCGAATCCTAGACATCCAGGTGGTCCTACGTATCCCATGAGGATGGGAATCAAGCCACACGTAGTTCTTCGAATGTATTTTAACGTCACCTGGGACGAGGAGGGGAGTAATATACCCCTAAATAAGGGATGTGTACAGTATGGAGAATAAACCGACGTGAATGAGGACATAGTCCTACATCACACCATACGATCATATAAGATAGGACCTGGGTCGTGGCCCGGAAAGGCCAAGGGGACTGATGGTTAGGCATGAGTAAGGAAGTCCGGACGAGTCTCCAGTTTAACGTCTTACATGAGGACGAGGGTCGGGGACCCGAGGAGGCCAAGGGGCCTGAGGCTGGGCCTCGTAAAGGGAGGGCGTACCGCATGGTACATGATCCCGACCTGAATGAGGAAGTATTACTACACCACACCATACACCCCGGGTAAGAGATTGGGCGGAGAGGCCCAAGAAGGAGAAGGGGCCTAAGGTCAGGCATTAATCAGGAAGGCCTGACAGGTCTGCAGTTTAACGTCTTACATGAGGACGAGGGTCGGGGACCCGAGGAGGCCAAGGGGCCTGAGGCTGTGCCTTGTAAAGGGAGGGTGTACGGCATGGTACATGATCTCGACGTGAATGAGTACGTAGTCCTACACCACACCGTACACCCCTAAGGGGAATCGGGGCCATGGGCCTGATCGCTAGCACCACCCAGGGGGAAGATTGTCACCTCGGGATGGGGCAGAATGAATCACTGCACTCGATGTCTGGGACATCTCGGGGTGGAACCGAAGATCCAGGACACAGTTGACCATGTTCAAAACACAGCGTTCCCATGGTGACCCGATATGGGATCAACAAATGAGCGTCGACCGCAGACCAAATTCGCAACGCGGGACTTGTATCGGCTTGTTGCTTGAAAACCCTTGGGGGCATTGGCCCGTATCTGTAGGAGAGCCCTTGGGCATAGTATCCAGGACGTTCTTGTGGATCCCTCTGGGTGTGAAAAAATTATGGAATCCCAGTCAAAGAGTGGGTGAAGCATAGCTCTATCCATCCATGAAAGAGGCAAACATCTCCAGGGGGATGTACAGCCGGGTCGAGGCTTGCTCGATGTGAGTTGGGAAAAAGTGTGCACCCCGCCATGTCTTGACCCGAGGGGAAGATTTTGGCTTTTGGGCTGGGCAACAGATGAAATGTCCGGGTGTTCATACCTATCCCATTAGGATGGGAATCATACCATATGTAGTTTTTGAAGGCCGTGCAGTTTAGAGTCATGCGGTTAGGGCGTGGGGGGAATAGAAGAACGGGAGCGGGCACATGGTGCAACCCTTACAATCCTCTTGTGAGCGGGGTTGTATGAGCGGGGCTAAGAAATCCTACTCCCTAGCTACACAATGATCCTCCAAGGAAACTATTCCAAGGAGGGGATAGTAGAAGAGAAAAGCTTGGGGCTGAGCTCAAAATGAGGCGTCTGAGCGTTCCTACGTATCCCATCAAAATGGGAATCAATCCACACGTAGTTCTTGAAATGCAGTTTAACGTCATGCGGGACGAGGTGCATCTCATTTGGGGATACGTAAGGTATGGTAAGTAACCCGACATGAATGAGGACGTAATCCCATACTATACCGTACAACCCCACAAGAGGGTAAGTCGGGGAAAAACCAAGGGGCCTGGGGCCGGACCGCGATCAGAGAGACCTGACCAGCTTGTGGTATAACGTTTCGTAGTGAAGACGGGGGGCCTGGGGCCCGCGGAGGCCAAGGGGCCTGAGGCTGTGCCTCGTTCAGGGAGGCCTGACTGGCTTGTAGTTTAACGTCTTGCAGTAAGGATGGGGGGCCAGGGGCCCGAGGCTAAGCCTCGGTCAGGAAGTCCTGATTGGCTTGCAGTTTAACGTCTTGCAGTAAGGACGGGGGGAGATCTTAGTTTAAAGTCACAAAGCCCGGACTATTTTGTAGTTTATCGTCTTGCATGATGAAGATGCAGTTTAAGGTCATTCAGGACTTTACAGTTTAGTGTCATGTTGGACCATCTTGTAGTTTAGGGTCGTGCAGGACCCTTTTTGTCCTAAGAAAAGTATCGCTTGAGGAATTTGGCATTGGTGGGTGGGGTTATACGCTCTCCATCTGTGGTCACCAAGGAGTATGCTGCATTGGGGTAAACCTTATGGATGATATAAGGCCCTTCCCATTTGGGTTCTAATTTGGGCGGCTTCCTACCGGGAATCATTGGCGCTCGAAGGGCCAGTACCAGGTCGCCCTGTAGAAAAGAGAAGAGACGAACCTTCTTGTCAAAGGCCCTCACTATCTTGTCCTGATGCCTTTTGAGATTGTGTAGGGCACGAAGCCGGTTCTCGTCCAGTGCTTCTAATTCGGCTAAACGGATCTCCGCTACCTCATCTGATGTCTGGTGGTCATAAACTACAGTGCGTAGCGACAGCAGCTGGATCTCAATGGGTAGAACGACCTCAGCCCCACACACCAGGGAATATGGGGTCACCTGGGTAGAGTTGTGAGTCGTCGTCCGGTAAGCCCAGAGGGCGTTGGGGAGCTTTTCCGGCCAACTTTTCTTGTTCTGACCAACCATCTCCTACAGAATGTTAGAGAGGGTCTTGTTAAACGCCTCGATCTGTCCATTTGCCTGCGCGTAGTAGCGGGAGGTATGGTTCGACCAGATGTTGTACTTGGCATACAATTTATTTAATTCAGCCGCTTGGAAGTTGGTACCATTATCGGTGAGGACGGCGTGAGGGACCCCAAACCGGTGGATAATGTTGGAGCTCACAAAGTCAACGATGGAATGGGACTTTACCTCTTTGAGCGGAACTACCTCTGCGCACATGGAGAAGAAATCTGTAGCAGTCAGGATAAACCTACACTGGCGGGCTGTTGCCAGTGGATACGGTCCCACAACATCAAGCCCCCATACCGCAAATGGCCAAGAGTACTTGGTGGGGTGGAGGGGCTCCGACGGCCGATACAGGAAGTTGGCGTGAACTTGGAACGTGTGGCATCTCTTGGCATACCCAATACAATCGTGGATCATAGAGGGCCAGAAGTACCCCAACCACCGGATCTGATGCGACAACTTTGGCCCAGCTTGATGGGCGCCACAGGAACCGGTGTGAAACTCTTGCATAACATGAGGTATCTCTACTCCTTGGATGCAACGGAGGAGGACACCGTCGAAAATCCGCTTATAGAGGATCTGTTCAAGACTGGGGCCGCTCTGGAGGGTAAATTGCAGCGCGTGGCGTCGGATTCGCTCGCGCTCGGCCCGGTCGTCCGGAAGGCGACCATTTTGGAGATACTCGATAAAAGGTGCCCTCCAGTCAGGATTGGCTTCAATCACTGCGTTTGACGAACCCGGGACCCCTGACGTAGAGGGTCCGGCAGTGAGATGACTTACCCACAGGCCATCATTGTCCTCTTGGGTGACAGGGGCAATGACTCTCCGGTGTGCCACATGTATGATCAAATCATCTTGGTCGGGTTCCGCGAGCGATGCGGCTAAGCCAGCCAAGGCGTCTGCTTGACCGTTCTGTCATCGTGGGAGATTGGTAACCTCTGGTCGAGAAGAGAACTGGGCCATTAGGCAGAGGGTGTACTCTAGCAATGGTGCATGCTCCGGCTTCCTGACGACGTAGTCGCCATTAACCTATTTGATTACCAGCTCAGAATCTCCCTTCACATGCAGATGAGGCACATGGATCTCAAGGGCCAATTCGAGGCCGGTGATGAGAGCCTGATACTATGCCTCGTTGTTTGTGCAACCTTCTGACAGCAGGAATGAGTATAGCTGGATGTCCTACGTCGGGGTAATAAAGACAATACCCAAGCCCACTCTGTTGATCTTGGAATCGTTGAGCCTCCTACCAGTGGGGCTCCGGGAGGCGCCGTCGAAATGCATTTGCCAACACGAGACAACATGATTGACCGAGAGGATCGTCTCGTCAGGGAAATCCAGGTCTAGGGATTGATCCACGGAGGTTGGATGGGTATCTAAAAAGTCTGCCAATGACTGTCCCTTAATGGCCTTCTGAGGTACAAACCTGATATCAAACTACTGGAGAATCACTGCCCACCATGCTAGTCGGCCAGTCAGCATAGGTCGGTTCAGGATGTACTTCAGTGGGTCTACCCGGGGGACCAATTTCACCTCCTGGTGCTGCAGGTAATGTCGCAACTTCTTCTTGGAGAGTACGAGCGCAAGGAATCTTTTTTTGATAGGGGAGTATCTTACCTCCGTATCAAGAAGCATGCGACTGAGATAGTAGAGACTATTCTCAGTACCCTCGTTATTCTTCTGGGTGAGTAGCGCACCGAGGGATCTCTCCAGGGCGGTCACATAAAGGACCAGCGGCTTTCTAGAGATGGGTGGCATCAAGACCGGAGGTTGGAGAAGATACTGCTTGATTTCCTCAAAGGCGACCCGACACTCCTCATCCCATTCGTAGGCGGCGCCCTTCTTCATGAGTCTGGAAAAGGGCTTACACTTGCCAGCCAGATTGACGATGAATCAGCGTATATAGGCTAAGTGGACTTGGAGGCCTTGAAGCTCTCGAATGTTGCTCAGGGGAGGCATTTGGCTGATGGCCTTGATCTTCTCCGGGTCGATCTCGATACCTCAGTATCTGACAACAAAGCCCAGAAACTTCCCAGAGGTGACCCTGAAGGCACACTTCAACGGGTTCATCTTTAGGTGACAAGAATAGAGGAAAATGAACACTTTCTCGAGGTACTTGAGATGGTCCTGGCGCTGACGTAATTTGACTACGAGGTCATCCACGTAGCATTCCACCAATGTCCCAAGGATCGGTTTGAATATGCGGTGCATGGCCCTCTGATAAGTGGCACCTACATTTTTCAAACCGAATGGCATAACCTGGTAGAAAAAGGTACCTTGGGGATCCCTGAAGGCGGTGGAATCCTTGTCTTCGGGGGCCATCCGGATCTGGTTGTACCCAGAATATCCATCCATAAAAGAGAGAGCTTGGTACCCGTCTGTGACTTCAATCAATAACTATGTCACCGGGAGTGGGAAGTCATCCTTTGGACAGTGGCGATTAAGATCGCGGAATTCGATGCAGACTCTAATCTTCCCATTTTCTTCCTGACTGGCACAATGTTGGAAATCCACTTGGGGTACTGGACTTCCTTAATGAAGTTGGATTTGATTATCTTGTCAACTTCGGCCTCAACCATAGCACCATGAATAGGGGTCATTTTCCTGAGAGGCTTCTTAAACCCACGATGTTTTGCCGGGAGGCCCAGACGTTGAATGACTACCTAGGGATCTAGTCCTGGCATCTCGTTGTAACTCCAGGGAAACACGTCACAGTGTTGTTTGAGAAAGTCTACGTACTGATGCCGCTTCTCGAGGGACATGGCTGCACTGATCAATGTGGGTCTCAGATCTGCCTCGCTACCAAGGTTCACCTGTACCAATTCATCAACCGTGGTAGAGACGCCTTCTTCAAAGGCGGGGGGAGCCTCCTCCAGGTCTTCCTCCCCACCCGTGGGGGAACTTCCTGCGACGGTAAATACTTCTGGGCTATCAAGATCTGAGGGGCAGGTGGTGCCGGCTCGGGCAGCAGTGGTCATCACATCAGGAGACTCACTTGCCATTGAGACCATAGCAATGAAGGCAGTTGATCCTATCCCATCTGGCCTTCGGCCTAAGGGGCCCCGTTAGATGATATCAAAGCAGTGGTGATGTGTCAGCCTGAGTCTGTTAATTCCAGCCCGGCGGAAAAGACACGTATGGCGCATCGCGGTTGTCATAAGCTTGACATTCCGGTACCGTATAGGGGTAGGAGGTTCCGGGATCACCTGAGCCTGGTTGATGTAGGAGTATGAGGTGATTTTCCATCGTCGCTTGGACACGGGAACATGCCTTCCTTGCATACCCGAAACAACAAAACATTTCCCCATGTCGGGGGTCGTGGCCTCCAACCGGTGGATAGGGAGGATGTAGGCGTCATCCATGCTTTCCCAGGGATCACTTTTGACCGGGGCAGGTTCATCCTCACTTACTAGGATCTGTTTATCCTTACTTTTGTAATAACCCACATCCAGATAGAGGTCCTCACAAGAAGAGAAAGGGGACACATCTCCATGGAGCATGCCTACTCGACCGTTGAGCGAGTACTTGAGGCACTGGTGATACGATGAAGGGACCGCTGCATGCAGATGGAGCCATGGCCTACCCATCAACGCGTTGTAGGCAGTGTCCTGAGAGACGACCATGAACTCGGTGCTGGCAATTAATCCACCGAACTGAGTCTTCAGGCGAATCTTGACGACTAGGGTTTTCTCGGTCCTATCGTACCCCTGGATTCTGAGGTCAGAGGGAGTTAAATCCCCTTCAGATAGACCCAGCTTTCGCAACGTCCGAGTCGGAATTAGATTGATTCTGGAACCCGTGTCAATGAGGCAGCGGCGGACTTCCACGCCATTGAAGTGGTCAGTGATGTACAACGGGCGAATGCGCCCCTGTATAGGAGGGTCCTCATCTTCACCGGAGAACGAGATAACCGCCTTACATTCGGTTTTTTCAATCATCTGGGTATGGAAGGCTTCTGCAGCTGCTACCTCCGTCTCAAACTGTAAGGGGCTCCTTAGGGCCTCGGCAAGTGCCTCGCGCATTTTGGATGACAGGCGAAGGGTCTCAAGGATGGAGAGCCTCGCCAGAATGTCGGCCAGGTGCTTCAGGACATCATACTTTCGTGCCAAACGTGATCCTCTACTTACAGGAGGTCGTTCAACACTTGGAGGCATAGCGGGTCCTGCCGGTTGAACATGCGATCGGCTAGTACTGGGTACATCCTGCTTCTTACTAGTTGAAGCCTGGATAGTAGTCACCGGACTAGGATTGGATAGCGGAGGCTGGCCTGTAGCCGGGCAAGACTGATTGTGATACGAACGAGGCAGCTCTCCCCGATCCAGAAGCACGAACGGCGTTGGAGGTAGAGCCGAGGGCGTTAGATGGGGTTGCGGGTGCTGAGATCTGCGCTGAGCCTGCTGCATAGTCTCAGTAGCATGCACGGCTTGGCCAATGGTGCCCGCTGATGTACCTCGATGACCGGCACGGTTGCAATTCCGCTGACGTTGACGTCGGCCCGGAATGTTGGGGAGGTCTGCCTGGCATTCCTCCTCATCGGGGGTCATATAGGGCTTTACCAGCTCCACGGTGTTAACCGAAGTGTACCCCTGGCTGTCGCTCGAGGAGTCATCCGCCACTGGACGGATTCTGGGAGGAATCCCCATTTCAGGGGGCATATAGTCGCCGAGAGTGCGGGATGACGACGGAACCGGCAGTGCGCGCTGCTTCTTCTTGCGTCGCCGCTGGTTGCCCTTTTGGGAAGAGGTCGACTGTGAAGACGATGCGGAGGCACCGGCTACTTCTTCTAAAGGTTCTGACTGCATCAGGCACACCCGGATGATACCATGGGCACGAACGAAGGTTTTTCGAGCCATCCAGTCGTCGTATTTCTGGGATCCGCGGCTGGGGACCTGCTGCCACTCACCTTCGCTGTCGTTGCCGATCTCTGATCCTGCAAAGACACCCGCCACTTGTCCTGGTGCTGGACCCAACTTGACTATGTTGTTATTGACCTTGTCTTAATTCCAGTCTTTAAACACATAGAATTGCTTGAGGGTGTGCCCTAGAATCCGATGATAAGGGCAGTAGTTGGTGTGATCAGTGAGATTTGCCTCTGCTGGCCTTCGGCACTCGGGCAGGCGCACGATCCCTTGCTCTAGAGCACTTTGGAAATAGCCGGGGACCTGATTTTCGTTGAACGAATAATTCTGGTGCCTTCTTTCCGGGTAGGGGGGCCCGGGGGGCCTAGCCCTGACGAGGGGCCGGAGGGGCCTGCCGAGGAGGCGGCACCTGATTGTCTCGCCTAGGTGGCGGTGGCGCATTGCACGGGAGAACCTATCGGTTCTGAGGCGGTCGCTGCTGGGCAGGAGCCTGTGCTTGAGGTGGAGGACCTCTGCGGGGTTGCGGGGGTGGTGCCACCGGCAATAACTCCAGCTGCCTCAGGGATTCTATTTGGGCCACCGCGGCGGGTTTAGCCCTGGCGGTCCTCCTGGCTAGGATAATAGGGGGCAAGAAACATGCCTTACTAGCCTGTTGTAGGGCTTCCTCAAGGCGCTGAGCCTTATCTAAGAAATCTCGGAACCCCCTAGGGTAGTCCTGGGTAATCAAGAAGGGTACCAGCTCTGTCTTGACATTCCCCACACACATCGTTAGTAATTTCTTCTGAGTCAATGGCATATCGAGAGAATACGTAAGTCCCTTCCATCGGGCGATGAAATCTGCCACTCGCCCATCAGGCCTCTGCTTGCACATGAAGAGGTCTGCAATGCTGGTCTTCCACGTGGTGGAGCTGAACTGGTACATGAACTTTTGGCGAAGGTGCTCCCAACTGGTCACCTATCCGATAGGGAGCTGGTTGTACTAGACGAATGCTGAACCTTCCCATGTCAGTACGAAACACCGTAGTTTGGCAGCTTCTTGTTGAGCCGGGGTCCCCAGCATGGGGCCACACCTGGAAGAGAAATGAGCCATGTGATGGGGCGGGTCCCCTGTCCCATTAAAGGGCGAGAAAGTGGGGTTCCCAAAACCTAGAGGTGCGGGCATATCATCCACCCATGCGGGATAGGGCTTGCCATCCGATGGGACCGCCACCTGCCGCGTTTATAACGCTTCAAGGCAGGCTGTGAGTGCCGCAATAAGATCATCCGGGTGGGGGTCCCTGTCTTGATGGGGATCTCTAACCACAAGTGCATTTCCAGGTTCTTCAACATGGTAGACTGGTTCGGCTGCTCGTGGATCAAATGGTGGGACGACCTGCGGGGCGACTGGGGGAACCCAGGTCGGGTTCTTCAGATTGCCCTGTCGCTGGGGAGGGTTTGGCGAGACGTATCACGCCCTCTTGCCATATGTTTCGGCTTCTTCCCTTTCTGTGGCAGTAGAATGATCTGGGTTGCCCGGAGGCATCTCACCAGGGGGAACTTGTTCCTGCCCCTGCTGCCCCGGCCTGAGATTACCATAGTCGGGTCGCCGCTCTGCTGCGCGCTCAGCCAAGAGTTCGTCAACCAGCCTCTTCTACTCAGCAAGCTGTTAGCGTAACGCGGCCTTCTCGGTATCTTCGTCCATTTTCCGCACAGAGGCAGAATGGTCGGAGTTCTTGATAGTTCTGACGTGCTCTTTACCCTTGTCGGTGTTTCGACCGAGTACCAGCGACTCGGTGGGTACTGGGACGCCTAGCAGGTTCCTCTGCTGATGGGTAACTCTCCCTGATGGGTCCAACAGTGGCGGTACGCCCTCGGGGGGTAAGTCTCTATCATGGAGTTCAAGCTCGTCTTCCTTGTCCGCAATGTCGGCCATGTGGACCGCGACGCCTCTCGAGGGCATGTCCTCGATGTCGCATAGCGAATCGGGCTTCCATCGAATAGGGTCGAAGTGGATAGTGGCACAGTGTCCCCAACCACGGACTTCCACATGGGGGGTGGCTTCCCTGACGATTCTACGGAGTGCTTTAAAACTCTGAATGCATTTCCATTGAAGGGCGCTCTGGCATCCTAGCGACTCAGGGTGCTGGGTCACAAGGAGTGCGGCCGCATCGATCAGGCGGCACTGCTCTTCGATTTCTTCGAAGTGATCTTGAATTCGAGGGTACACCACCCGTTCGTAATGGAGGCGGAAGTGTGTCGCCCATAGGGTTCGACAAAAGTACCCCACTTCTTCAGGGGTAAGAGACTCTGGTACGTGAATGTTCAGCGCTTCCATCGGCCTGAAATTCTCTGGGATGTAATCCGCTGCAAGAATACTCCAGAAGCTCATGGGCTCGAACTCAAGGTCTAGCCCTGTATTGCCCCCCTCGTCAACTGGGGGCGGCTGAGGGACCGGTAGCGGTACCGAGGAAGACCTCTGGGATAGCAAACTCAGCGGAAGAGAATAAGGCGAACGAGCTGACTGTCCGCCGAATTCCGGGCCATCCTCTGAAGAGTGAGGTGACCTAGCCACGATGTCATGGTACGATGGGCTGATAGCCACAGCTTCCGGCACAGGAATCGCAGCTGCCGGCGACCAGTCATGTCGTCGTTCTACCGTAGCTGGCCCCCAAAACAGCTCTCTGTGATCTTTAGTAGAGGTATAGGGCGATTCTGGTGACGATGGCGATGATTGCGCGGTTGAGACCTGTGGAACTCCCAATATTTCTTCCTCCTGGTTGTACCTACGGAGAGAGACAGGAATCTGGTGGACCTCATATTCCGGGAGGATGAGGCTAACGCGTCTGGTTCCTACCCCATTCCTTGATACGGAGGAGCGGGGAGAAGATTCCATCGCTGAGTCGCACTCCGCTTCAGAGTCGGAGAAGCGGCCAGGTTTGATCTCCACCCGGGATTTCCGAGGACTCTTCTTGTGGCGGCGACGACCTTCTCTCCTGCCCCGGGGTGGCTCTTCGGGACAGGGTTGATCCCTATCAGGCAGCCTCGGGACGACGCTAGCACCATGGTGAAGAGGGCCCCCACTCGAGATAGCCGAGGTGCGAAGGGCACCAGGGAAAATGTCGAAGGGTACATGGGGAGGACCTCCATGAACAAAACCCATGTAGGCGGAGCCTCTGTTGGAATCGGCGGGAGCATGGGGAGGACCTCCATGGTCGATGCGGGTGGAGCGAGGCTGACCTACACTCCTCGAGTTTCTGGGGCAAGGAGGACCTTCGCCGGTTGCAGAGAGGATGTAGGGAGGGCCCCCACGTTAGAGAAGGACTGCATGGACATTGCCTTCAAATCGGCGGTCGGGGGAAGGAGGGTGGACTCCATACCCTGTAGAGTGGGCGCGGGAAAGGTTTCCATGCTGAGCGTCACTGCCGTGGGGCATGTCTTCCTTCGGGATGGGGGTAGCATGAGGCATGCCTCCATGAAGAACTTCGGAGCGGGGAAGGTCCGCGCTCTGTGGAGTAGTGGTACGGGGAGGACCTCCGTACGGGGTGACATCACCGCCGGTTAGTTCGAGGTAATCGCCACTTGGGCCTGCAACCCGGAGAGCCAACCCAGCCTGCCCGTGGGGCGGTTGGGGTCTCGATCCTGGTTGGGTGAAGGAGTGCCCCTGGTCAATGTATGCGGGGGCTTCATAACGCACATCAGCGGTGGCTCGGGCCACTGTAGCTGTCTCGTCGATGCGCTTGGGCGAGCGTCCTCAGCCCAGGCCCAGCGCTGACGTCGGGTCAGGCAAGCTGGTGCAGGTGGTGCAGGGACATGGCCTGCCTGCTCTTCCTGCGGAGCCGGACGACGGTGCTGACGCAGCCGGGCGGGAGCTCTCACCTGGATCCCTTGGGTCAGGACCTTGAGCGGGCTGAGCCGGAAGACGCACGCCTCTTCAACGTAAGGCGAGGAGTCGTCAAGGCGTTCCGGGGACAGGCTCCCAAAACGGTTGAACGTTGGGGTGGGGAGCAGGGGATCCCTGAGCGGCCTGTTAGGGCGGCGTTGACAGTGAGGCCTGAAGGCCTCCAGGTCCAAGCGGGCCATATAACTAGTTGGGATGACCCCTTCCTCCTCGTAACTACGCACGAGGTTGTTGATCACCCTTCGGTAGGTGACCTCTGATGGGGAAAGGGGGCATGGGTGCCCCGTATTCCGCGATGTGGTAGCTGTCGTGGTGGTAGCGGCGCCATGTGGGGTGGCTTTGGCGATGTTGCCCCTGCCCCTGCGTATGCTAGCGAGCGGTGATCGCATATCTGTAACAACAACCTGGTTCCTGAGAAACGAAGGGATCAACTCATCAGCACTGAGAGGAAAAGTATTGATAGCCAGTGCCCCAGCGTCCTTCCATTCTCCACGCCTATAAGAAAGATCCACACAAACACGCTGTAGAACGGAGTGCCCCACATTCTACTACCCCGACTTTCAATGAGTTTCACGATAGGCCCGCTATTTGCTTTGCGGGGCCGGGGGCCGGATATCAAGATCCGGTGACATTTCAATCTACTGGTGTCTGGAACGCTACTAATCTCCATATTGAGGAGAATACATTCACGTCGGGTTCACCATTTCTGTTTCCGACACTTTCTCCGGGGCGCGTGTGCATCCGTCCGTCCGCGGAGGAGGACGCACGGCTTTGTTTCCCCGCATTCTCGCTTTCCAAAGGCGGGCGGCATTCATTCCTTGTTCAGGTACGTCTGCTCCTTGATCAAAACGGGATGATGGGATGTCAGTTCTTCCTTCCGTGGATTCCTCCTCGGAGCTCATTACCTAGTCCGAGTCTCCCTAATAGATTTCATACGTAGTTCGTGAAACTCTTCCCAGTGCCATGTTTCCATGGACACCGGTTAATTACACTGCTTCTGTCGGGACATTCCAAAGGGTCCGGTCAGGGCAGCAACCTTCATTCGGGGGAGTAGTCACGTTGAGGCATCATTAGCGTGTCTGGATGCTAGGGAACCTGGCATGTCTGTCTGTTGTCCCTGGTCACAGGGCTTCTCGAGGGCGTGGAAGCCCGAGGCATCCCACATCGGGTGCGGGGAATTATATGTCATAGACACATATCTGAGGTTTTCCTCAGCTTCCCGTGTTTAACACAGGGTACAGTGCGAGTTTAGCGTCCAGCGGAGACGGATCAACCAAACCAGAGCATTAGCTAGAATAGATCGGATTGAGGGATTTCCCTTGAAGGGATGTCGATGCCGGGGCCAGCCCATGGGCGGCTGTGAAGAAGAGCTTGCCAGCATGGTCTCGCCGAGATAAGACGGTCCGGGAGAGAATTAGGATGAGTGATAGGAGGATGAATGGAGTACAGGGGGAATGAAATGGGACCATCATAGGGGCGATAGTGAAATTGGGCTTGAGCCTTGAAGAGGCTTCCTACATATCCTCGTGGCAGGGAATCAAAGTCTGCGTAGTTCGGGATGGTGCCGGTAAACCGACATGAAGGTGGACCTTGGCCAGATGAATGTCGTCAGAGATCCAACGTAAAGGTGGACCTTGGTCCGATGAGTGGTGGGATTGAACCTTTGGAAGGCTTCCTACGTACCATGCCTTGACATGGATCAAAGTCCTCGTAGTTCAGGATTGATGGAATACAGTTTAACGTCATGCGGGACGATAGTGAACCCTGACGTGAATAAATGACGGGCGGTGGGTGTCAACGAACCATCGTAAATGAGGGACCTTGGTCTGATGGGAGATGGACTTGAACCTCTGGTAGTATTCCTACGTACCATGCCTTGACACGGATCAAAGTCCTCATAGTTCAGTTTGTGGAATACAGTTTAACGTCATGTGGGATAGGGGTGAATCGACGTGAATGAGATGACTGGTGGGCTTGAACCTCGTGGAGGCTTCCTACGTATCATGCCTTGACATGGATCAAAGTTCTCGTAGTTCGGAAGGGGCTTCGTCAGCGAACCGACATGAAGGTGGACCCGGGGGTCCACTTGTGATGGGCTTGAACCTCGTGAAGGCTTCCTACGTACCATGCCTTGACATGGATCAAAATCCTCATAGTTCATATGGGGGCTTTGTCGGCGAACCGACGTAAAGGGGGTCATGGTCCTATGAGTGGTGGGATTGAACATTTGGAAGGCTTCCTACGTACCATGCCTTGACAGGAATCGAAGTCCTCATAGTTCGGAGTGGATGAGTCACAAAGGCTTGCTGCCGGACCGGAATGCAGTTTAAAGTCATGCTGGACGAAGGTGGGACCCGACGTGAAGAAATGATGGGTAGGCTTGAACCGAAGGGAGGCTTCCTACGTACCATGACTTGACATGGATCAAAGACCTCGTAGTTCAAATGGGTGTGCAGTTTAATGTCATATGGGACAAGGGGGGCATACAGTTTAACATCATGTTGGACGAGGGCGAAACTCGACGTGAATGAACGACCAAGAATTGTGGCTTGAACCTCATGTTGGCTTCCAACATACCATGCTTTGACATGGATCAATGTCCTCATAGTTCTATAGGGATGGAGGTCAGGGTCGGTGCTCACTCTAATCCCACGTGATTCATGATCGGTGTGAGAAACAAGAGGTTGCAAGGACCTGACAATCACGTCGTGAAGGATGCGTCCGTGAGAAGCGAAGAGGGGCTTATGCGTTAGGCGGCCCATGGTGCTGGGACTTACTCCAGGATGGAGGCCCATAGTGCGACAAAGCGCAGGGGTCATAGTATAACGTCATGTTTTGAGGACGTGGTGCTTGGCAGTTTAACGTCCTGCATCTCGGACGAGCTGGGTTCACTCCACACCCCTAGGACTTACATAACTGGAACCCTCTGGTCCTTGGGGAAGGGAATGCACTAGTAAGGCCATGGTCAAGGGGGGGTTGTGGAACGAACAATCGAAGGGTCCACGTTAGCATGGCTATGCGAAGAAGCAATAGCCGTTAGCGTGCCTATGCGAAGAAGCATTAGACAAAGCAACGCCATGGGTGGTGTTGTCCATGGGACTTTGAAATCACATCGTGCAAACCCGGATGGTCTCACGAGAAGAGGAATCGCTAAGAAAATGAGTTTTCTTTGCGAAGTGGAGTGCCTTGGCCTTGGAATGGGGCATAGGTGTGGGGGGAAGGTGCTTCATGAAGTGGAACAGTGTTCGCGGAGCACTACCTCGTGAAGAAGGGGTGTCTCGCGAAGCAGGGTCTTGCGAAGCAGTGTGCTTCGCGATGTGTAGCGATCATGCCTTAGCATAGGGATCACTAGTATGGGTTGGGTGTTTCACGAAGCATAAGTGCTCCACGGCTGCCCAGGTTCCCTTGGGAATCCCATTCCTTCGTGAATGACCTTGAGCTTCGCAAAGGGCATCCCTCTCGGAAGAGGGGCTCAAAATGAGACAAAGCAGAGGCGTCTCGCGAAGTAGAAATACCTCGCGGAGCTCATGATTCTTGGGGTAAAGAGTGATTCATGATTCAGGAGAGGAGAAGCCGAAAGGTCATATTGTCCGTCCCCGGGACTCAGGGGGAGTCCAGTTTTTATAGGGAAGGGGCACCGTGAAGAAGAACTCACGCGCCGCCTCCGGTGCTTCGCGGCGCGCTCGCGAACGTCAACATCTTCCGCGGAGGGAACCGCCTCTGGAGCTTCGCGGAGGCTCGCGAACGTCAAATGCGTTCAAGGAGGATTACCGCCTCTGGAGCAACGCGGCAGCTCGCGAACGTCAAATGCGTTCGCGGAGGATTACCGCCTCTGGAGCTTCGCGGCGGGATCACGAACGTCAAATGCATTCGCGGAGGATTACCGTCTCTGGAGCATTGTGAGACTGCGCTGCCCACTGTGCTTGGTGGCGGTGCTTCGCGGCGGTGCTTCGCGGCACTGCTTTGCGAGGCAGCCTGCCATCCTTCTTTTTTGTCCATCCTTCCGGGCAATATTTTTGTGCCAACAGATGGGTAAGGCATCATGCAAACGAACTCGCAAATTATTTTTCATTACTAGCCACCAAATCAACCTATGAAAATCCCGGCACAACTTAGTCAAGCCTAGTTGAATTTCCCACTTTGACACGTGGAATGCATGGATGAACTCCTCACATACATCTTTCAGCATGACAAAAATACTGTGACCATAGGATGCTCTATTAGCAATGAATGTCCAACCAGATGGTGACTCCCCACATTTAGGACATTCTGTCATACCCAAACACTCTTGTTCTACCAGCAAACTATCTTTAACTAGGCTTAAAAGAGTGGACTCAACAGTTATAGTCACAACGGTCTTCTTCTTGTTCCCAGCATGTACCTCCAAATGCATCTCAGCAAACAAGGCCATCATCTTCCATTCTAAACTGGATTCCTGAACCACCTAATTCTGAGCCTTCTAGATCAGAGAATAAGAGACAATATTCTTTTTCCCTATTGTGTATACCAACTCAAAATCAAAAGTATATAAGTACTCGACCCACTGTCACTCTATAAGATTCAAATACTACTTAGAGAATATGTACATAATAATTTTATGATTAGTAAACACTATCAAAGGTTCTCCCAACATGTAGTCCCTCCAATACTTCAAGGCATGAACTACAATAGTGATCACATGGTCAAGTGTAGGATAATTTCTTTCGTGCAACCTCAACTATCTCGACCCATATATTTCAAACCAATCATCCTATATAATCATTGTCCCATTTCCAACACCAGATGTACCACAAAACAGGGAATGCTTCATACCTGGTTCGAGTAAGATCAAAATTGGTTTGGTGATCATCCTTTTCTTCATCTCTTGAAAATAATTCTCACAAGCCTCTAACCAATCAATCGTAACCCCCTTCTTGGTTAGTACTATTTTTAGAGCCTCCATATGAGAGAAATATGTAATAATTATTTTGTAGTAACATTCCAAACCTAAAAAAATATGAACATTACAGTCATTCTTAGTCTTCTCCCAATACACCACAGCCTACACATTTTCTAGATCAACTGACACACCTGACTCAGAATTGATGTGTCCAAGAAAATGAACCTCATCAAGCCAATATGGAATTTTTGATAGATTGGTGTAAAACATATGTTTTCTTAGTGTAGTGATGATGATTTCAAGATGTTTGGAATTATCATAATGATTTCTAGAGTACACTATGATTTCATCATCAAAGTCAACTTTGAACTGGCCTTGATACAGGTAAAATATCTGGTTCATCAAGGACATAAACATTGACAGTGTGTTGGTCAATACAAATGGATTCAACAGAAATCCATACATCTCGTACCTGCTATGGAAATATATCTTCATATGTCTAAAAGTATCACCATCAACTGATGGTACCCTGATCTCAAATTAGTCTCGGAAAACATTGAGGCACCTATGAGCTGATCAAACATTTCACTGATTCTTGGAAGAGGGTATAAGTTCCTAACTGTCATCTGGTTCAGCTTCCTATAATCAACAGAAAGCCTCAATGATCCATCAACCTTCTTAGAAAAAAACATATGAGATCCCCAAGGTTATGTAATAGAATGTATAAACCCCTCATGCTCTAATTACTCAAACGGAACCACTATTTCCTAGAGCTATTCTATAAACCTTCGATTGGGTGGAATGGGAAATGGCTCAACTCTTAGAAACAATTTGATTGTAAAATCAACATCTTTCTTGGGTGGTATCCCTAAGAATTCATTAGGGAATAGATCATGAAACTGGTCCATAAAAAAGTGAAGCCTCGCTGTCCTTTCTCCCTATAATCTAACATAAGTCAAGCCACTTGGGCTGTTTGTTCTCCCAACTACTGGTGTAGTGGCCCTTCATGGCCCACTCGAGTATCCCACTAACCACGAAGGACATAGGTTCTCCCATATAGGGATGTGGATGTTACCCGACATCGGTAACAGTCAATATGGGATTTACATAACACTAAACAATCCAACCTGAAGATTAGGTCAAAACCAGAACATTCTAGGACAAAATAATCCTTAGAAATCGATACCCACCAACCTCCAGAGCACAACCCTTACAATTCCTATGGTCCTCAACTCATACCCCTATGGGAGTATCATGTGACATTACCCCACATGAAGTCTCCACTGTTAATCCCAATATGTCTATGAACTGAGTAGAAATAAAGGAATACATAACACCAATAACAAATAAATCACTAGAAACCATCAAATCTACATGAATTGTACATCAAAAATTAGATGGTCCTACCTCACCATCATTAGGTGTTGTCTGACCATCATGGATATGACCTACCCTTTTACTCTGGGATCCAGCCTAAGTACCCTTCACTACACTGATCTATTTGTAAAACTGTTCTCGCCCCAGAGTTCGATGTCTAGAACCTCTACCTGTACGACCTGTGGAGCTCTAACTACCTGGCTGATACGAGGTAACCGACCCATTTCTTATAATCAGAATCAGCCTTTGACCTCCGTCCTTCCCTGACTATCAAAGGTTCTTGTCGAACCTCTGTAATGGCCAAACCTGCATCATGCTTGGAACTCAATCGTTGGGAGGGAGAATTGGTCACACATGTTCCCTAACCTACCCCAATGATAAAAAAATACATTTTCACCTCCCCAAGATACTTACTCCCTCTTCAGAATGCTATGTGCACTTCAACCTTATTGAAAGATTCAAAACGGTGCTTCCTACTATCAGAATCCACACAACCTGATCGCCCACCTGGCACCAAAAAATCAGTACTTGAAGCTAACTTTAGGTTCCCCTCTGAGATAAGGTCTTTATCCACAACTTCAATAAACCCTTTTAGATAAAAGATAATCACATGAGATTTTATATCGTGTCTCAACCTATCCTGGAAGCATTTCGCTACAGTTGCATCATCTCTTGTCATTATCACAACGAAGCATCTCATATCTGTGAAAGGGTTGGAAAAAACCATTATAAAAATTTTCCCCTGAGTTGATCTCATAATATCTATTTCCTTCTCCTGCCTCATGGTTTTTGGTTAGAATCTCTCAAGTAACTTCTCCTGGAAGTCATTCGACATTATTCCTTCATCCTACTCAGTTTGGATCATGATGTCCCACCAAAATTTTTCCTAAGACCTAATCATATAGGATGCCAACATGATTCTATTATTTAGAAGACTCTATAATGGTCATGAATAGTTTGGTTGGACTCTATCCAATACAACGATGCTTCCAGCCCAACTTATTCAGTAAAGGATAGAGGGTACTGCAATGGAAACTCCCTGGTCATCTCAAACATTGTCTGTGGAACCCGCCCTTGGTCTCATTCCATAATCTACATAAATCTATTGATGTTATAACAACACATCTCTTCCCTATTTTCTGGGATCACCAAATTCTCCTACTTCACTATTTGAGGATAGTTCTTGGAAACATCCTCATTTCCCCCAACCGGAACACGTCGTCGAGGTGTCTTTTCTATAAAATGCCAAACATGAGCTTTAGAACACAAATATAACTCTATTATAAAGGTAATGATACATATATGTAGACTCATTACTTTCCATAGAAAAAAATCACATACTATACCCCAATCAATCCCACTCACAATCAGATAACTACTATTAGCCATCTCTTTTTAGGTCATGTCTAACACATTATCTAATTTATATGGTTAAATGCCTGATCTTTTACCCCAATTCAAAACAGTTTCAATGCTCCTATTTACTGTTACAACATGTTAATCTACTTTTACTTCTTTATCAAGAGCAGTTTTCTAATTACTATATGAAATTCCACTTCCATTTTTACCCATTCACATCATCGTATTAGGCACAAATTCATTTATTATATGAAAAAAATTTCATTCTATCATTTATATCCCTAACACCCATCATGTGTGTGTACCTACCATGATGCATGTAACATACCTACACAGGTTCCTAGAATTATTCATGAATGTAAAACGACATACCCCTTATTGGGCACGAGATAAATATCACAAAACTGTCAAATCACACAACAAGTACATCACCCAATGGTGAAATATCATCATATATAACATCACACAATGTAAAAAATAGTCCCCTCCCAGAGTGACTTGGTTTTTTTGTCATACATGGGTTAGATACTCCCAAGCACGAGCTCATTATCAATTCCCGACACTTTTATATCATCTTTTCTACTTTCCTCAAATAGTATGAAAGTGAAAATAACTATTCTGATACCAGTTGGTAATATCCCTAGCCTAGGAGCTATTAACTGTTTCCCTCAACCTTGTCTCAACATAACCCCAAGTGCAACTCCCTAACACTAAAGGATTCTGACTAGCAATGAGGGTTTAATAGGTTAGGTGGGGATACAATACCCTTATTAACAGATTAAGACACAACATATTATAATTTAAATAACTGAAACAATAGTAAAAAACAATAACATGCAAAAATAAAAAATTCCCAAAACTGGGTACAAGCATATAAAAATTGAATATGTCATTCCATGCTACATTTCCAAGTGAGAAAACACCAAAAGAAATAAAAACAACAGAATCCCAAAATGGTCTGGACTCTATGTCTGAAAACTCACCCATACATGTCCCATGTCCAACATAACTCTATAGCATAGGGCCCTTACCCATGTACTGACCTGCAAGCATGAAATCTTTTTGAACACCCAATTTTATCCTATGTAATGTGTGAGTATAAATTAGTAGGCCATCACCAATGGTGTCTACAAAATATCCACCAAAACCAGCAAGTCCATCCAAGTGATAAATAATAGAAAAAAAGGTAAACAGTTCTATTGTAAATTTTATACTATGCTCCTTTAAATTATACTACCATTGAATCCATGCTCACTATTTATTCATTTCATTGTTTAATATATCTTTTTAATGTGTTCAATGGATGTGGAATGTTTAATGTTCTCAAGAACATGGGAATAAAATCATGTCCTTTCTAGCTAGGCATCACATTTTGACAACCTCATAATCCTCTCCTCAAAGCCATAATCGTGGTGGAATGAAACCATTAGGGGAATAGAACTCCCTCCCCTTCCCTAACCTATGCATCTGGGGGTGGAGAAAGAACCTCAGTCCAACTCCACCTCTAGGTGTAGAAACTCATGTCTATACCCCACTCTACCAATCCATTTTTACATGCTTACATATCATTCACCGCAATTGACCATATCACAACTAGCATATCCAATATCAATTTAAATGTCACCACACTTACAATAAGTGGGTTATTAATGTTATACATCAATCCATTAACACATTCATAATTTATATTACATAACCCTTTAGCCCATTTCCCATTTCCCTTGTATTTTTCACTAGGAATATTCAAGCATAAACGCTATTACTTATCATATCCCTATTATTCCCATTTTACCCATTTAAATGTCAACCAAAAAATACCTTATCCTTTAAAAACATTATCCAAAACTCGCCACCATCAATTACAAATCATTACATTAACCAATTATCATATTATCTAAGTCTCTACATCATCATGTGTCAATTGCACACCTTACATTTCTGTTAGCCCAATTGGGAGTGTTGAAACACCCCATGAGTGCCCATAATTTTTTTCATACATCCCACTTTCATACCATGGAGATCCATTGGGGTTAAATTAATTATTTATACACCCAACACATCACATCATTCCAAAGGAACAAAGAACTCATCAAAATAAGGCAAGAATAAAGACCCTACATGCACAAATCTATAAAAAACCATGGGATATAAATTTTAGACCACCTACATTGAATCAATTGGTGAACACACCGTTATTCATGGCCTTATCTCCCAATTCCACACTCCTTCGAAGAATCAAACTAGATATCACCAGAAAAGAACATTTTCAGAGCTTCAGATGGAGAGAAGAGGAAGATACGAACCCTAAACAAGAAAAGATAGCAAGGAGGGATTTAAACATACCAAGATAATCATACCGAAACTAAATGCACTTCAAAAGGCGTATGATTGTAGTAGAATCTCCCTTGTGAGAACATGGGAGCATTGGTTCGTTCCCATGGTTTCAAGAGGGTAGGAGGAGGTAAATCCCAGGTTGATGCTTAATTCCCCATAATAGAATTTTTGTATTTTTTTTAAAAGTTTCTACGCCACACTTTTTACCCACATGGTTTTCCAAACTGTGAAAAAATAATCCAGAGGATAATATTTAAAAAAAATTATTCTACAAGGTTTACCTAAAATTTCTGTACGATTATTTAGTTGTGTGATGACATCACAAAAGGCTCTATCCAAGGCTATACTATTAACTGAGATGATATGTGCGGTTAGGTCTAACCGTGAACATGCCATGAGGCTTTCACAAAAAACACATTTTCCCCCTTTTTCATGTCCCAAACACCCAGAACAACCCTGGGTATTTACATGAACTTGAAAATTCACTTGTTCAGCATAAAGGAAGGACGTAAACTAAAATGTGAGCAAAAACATACCTTAAAGAAGATCTAGGATCTTACACCACTATGGCTCCATGGGTTCCTAAATTCCACCCAAGTATGATCATGGTCGGAAGTATTTCATCCAATATTATTTGTAAATGTGTTAGTGTAGCTTTAAATTTTTATGATATTATTTATTTTCCCTTATTTACCGGATTAACCATTTAACAATGCTAAATAAAACTAATTGTTGAAGATTCTTTTAATAATGTCCAAAAATAGATGGTACTTATTTACATAATTTGGTCCTTTTGATTAAAATAAATAATCCAATTTTCCAAATTCAAATTACTTAATAAGAAGAAATTACTTTAAAATTTAATTCCCATTATCAGAACCAGAAAAAATGGGTTTTTGGAAAAAAACCATCAAAAGATTGACATGTGTTTATGTACAATTTAAATGTGAAATTACATCCAGTAACCAAAATAGTATTAAATTATAATGATATATTCTACTTATAATTTAAAACCATTAAATAATACTATTTAACCATATAAATTATATCAATTGAAAATGTTGTGTTAAATTAATATTTACCGTATTTTAATTATTCATCAAAACATGATAGTTATCAAAAAAATATAAAAAATTAATCCAAAGTAAATTTTGATGTCCATGTTCTAAAGAATAATTTTATTTTTTCAAATATAACATTTAATGGTATGAAAAACAATATTTAAAAAAGGTTCTCTATCAAAAGGTGGTAAAACTGCATGTTTAGAAAAATACTTATTTTATTTGAAAAATTGAATTTGTACATATATAATATCTAGAAAACACATTGGATGAATTTGAAATAAAATATTGAATATATAAATAATTTTTATCAAATAAAAATAAATAAATAGTGATATTATTTTTAAAACATAGTTATTATCTTTTTATTTATATTTTCATAAAAACACATCCTTTCTATTCAATTGGCTTTTATTTCAATTTCTACTAAATTTTAAAATCAATTAATCTTTATTTAAACATTCATAATCCATATATTCCAAATTGAGTTGATACAATTCATTCCCTCCATTCCAAAAGCTATGTTATAATGTTAACATTAAGATAATATTATTTAGTTGTCGTTTAAGCTTGATGTAGCCTATCATGTATGATATTGAAAAAAGCGTTCATTTATAAAAACTTGTGATGTTACAGAAACTATCTAAAAATAATCCTTATAATTTTTTTACATCAATGTTTTCCAAACTATGTTATAAACATAAAACCCATCACAATCTCAGTATGCAACATTCTTCACAGTTTTTGATAAACCATGTGATAAAAGTGAACTGAGCACCAAGTTTCATAAAACATTATTGGTTTCAATGAGATCCACACGGTTTACCCTTGAATAAAAACAACCCATGTTCAAAAACCATGTGATAAAAATATTTAATTATAAACCTCATCATGCTTTGGGTTACACATGATATCACCTTAACCATCCACACCAAACCCTAAAGCCTTGAGGGAAACCTCAAAAAACTCCAAAAACTCAACTATAACCCTAGAATGCATTCATTAAAATCTAAGTGAGTTATTCAGTATTTAATTTATTATAAAAATTCTATTTATCATACTTATTGTAAAAAATTATAATTCTAAATCCCTACACAAAAACCAACCACTACTCCAGAATTCCAAAAATTAAATTTCAAATTAAATGAACAATTAATCAATTAGTGGGATTTTACAACCTCCTCACCATAACACATATCATCCTCAAGAATCATTGGTCAACTTATAATCAAAATCATAAACCTACCCCTATATCTAATTCACTAATATACTACTAAGTTCCATCCCCAAACAATGGACATGATTCCACTACGCGTCTCTAAACACTAAAGAGAAACATGTCTTATTTATTCCAAAAATAATTTTATTGTCTTCATTCCACCTCAAATTCATCCTAATTTATTTTTCTTCTGTGGTTTCTTAATAACAACCTCAAATTAAACAAAAAAACATCCATTTCACTTAATTATGAATTTCATCAAAATTCTTGAATGCACCACCTTAACACCACTACATCAATAAACTATGATGTAATAACACTTTAAGGAATCACTAAACCATTAAGACATTAAAATTGACGAATAAAACACACTATCAATGAAAATCCTTATTTTTGATCCTAAAAAATTCAGTTAATTTGTTACTCTCAACTCACGAGAATTAATACTCCATTGATATGAAACACTCTCAAATCCTATCCAAACCACACTGAGTGTGTTTCCATCACATATAATCTATTCATATTCAATCTAGAATCATATGATAAGGTCCATCCACTCATTGAAATATAAATAAAATCTCATCTAACATTCAATTGATACAACACTCCCAAATCAGAGCATCCTCATCATCATCTCACTAAATTGAAACACTGATAGTCAATTATATGAAAGTGGTCACCTACACCTATTGATCCCAATATACAAAAACACAATGTTTGGCCGATATCAAATCATATAAAAAACCCATAACTTGAATTTCCAGCAAACACATGAATCCAGTAGGTCCAAATTATCGACCACACAAACAGAGACTAAAGGTTTCTCAAGACAAATATCTTATATACAACTCATGAGAGAATGACACAAGTCTCTCTCAAAACCATGATTAAATAACTACCGAACATATAAATTTACCACCAATTCAATCCCATCCATACATGGGATTCTTAAAAAAATATTCTACACATCAATCTATTTCTCTACACACATAATGGAAATCAATTCAATCATGACCATAAATAGATCTCATATACACAATACCAACATCACATGACAACCCATAATACTACAAGTGCACTGGTACTCCTTGGGAAAATTTAATCATAAAAAATCCACCCTTATGACTTCATTATTAGGTAGTACACAAATAAAAAAGGACATATTTGTAGGATGGTCAATAGGTAATGTGCTATAGCCACATTATTTTGATACTTATAATGAGATCATAAATCTATATGGGAAAACACCATATAGTATTATTAAAGAATTTTTTGCTAAAACTATAAAATATTTTATGACTCATATATCAGTAACCTATGTTTTTAAGAACACCCAATGGAATCCATGTGTTTTCAATAAAAAACTAAGTTCCTCAATATCTATAGCCTCACTATTCTATTTCTGAAATCGGTTCAAATTTTCAAAAAAAAGAAAATTGAAATTAAATATTAATAACCATTATCATCATGATTCTAAATACCCCAAAATCCCAATGGTTCCAAAAATCACTACCTCCAAGATCAATATTATCAATAATCAATATATTAACCATTCAATTCCCACCCCATGCTACCACAAGTATATTTTCTATTTAAACATTAGTATTTCATAATACTAAACCAACCAAAAATCATTTCCATACATAAGTTAGGAAAAAAAATAATAATAAATGCATCATTACTCTCATATCCATATTAATATTATTTCCCCTGATAATATATATATATATATATATATATATATATATATATATTATTATATGATAGTTCAATTATTAAAAATTATGTTGGAACTTCATATCAAACAAAACATCTTATAAGAACTTGTTTCATGCCCTAATCATAACACTATCATGATTCATAGACAACTCAGTAGCTCCATATTGATCCATGTGACGCACCTCAAGTCTCTTCCATTCCATATTTAAATTCTCAATCCAATCCAACATCTTAGTCATCATAGATTACCTCATCCTGAAATTATAAACCCAATATAATCATGGGATTTAAATGATGTCGTACAGGTTAAGAATTCACATTTTTTAACTCTTAAGTCACAATTATCTATCACTATTTCTAACTGAAAATATCCCTATCACAAACACCACTGTAATACCAATTTGTAATTCCATATCTGGGTTGCCCAAATGGTGCATATGAGGAGACACCACATGAACTAAAGTGTTACTATACTATTTAAGATGATACCGAATAGCATCGAGGACCAATCCTAGTAAAGGGGAGGTCATTCCCTCAATATTAACCAAATAATTAATGGGAAAATTTATCTAATGTTTTTTCACGATCTATCCATATATCATACTTATTAAAACCCAGTGGACCAAATCCATTGATCCCACTTTGTCATGCTGTCCAGAATAAGAAGTAATAAAACAATGTATATGATATAGTTTACAAAAACAATTAGATGTATATAATAAAATAAATAAATATGAATAATATATATAAAAAATCAACATAGCTCATACCTTTTAATAAATAATATAAATAAACTAAAATTTAAACCCTAATAAATACTAACTAACTATAAACCACCACCCTGAGCACTCATCCTCCAAAGATGGCTAGTCTTGTACTAAGAATTCACATCAATGTAGTACAAGTATCATGAGGGAGAATAGGAAGATCAAAAATACATATATAGATTCCAATGTTCTATGTTAGGGTTGGGGTTTTTTCCATTTCCATGTATGAATCCTCAATGTCTCTAAATTACTGGGTGTTGTTGGGACTATGTGGAGGTGCTTGTAGTGTATATATATATTATGAGTGAAATCATGAACATTAAACACACCCACATGGAAACATAATATAAAATCACATAAAATATAAATTTCATTGCATTAGGATTCAAGAAGACCACACCTAACCCCAACCATACTTTCTTTGTCTAGTTGCATATGTTTTTATATATAAGTGACCACTAAAAAGGACCATGTCTGTCCCCCAAACCTATATATGAGATATTAATGTCTTTATCTAGTATCAATGTCTCTATTATAA
The DNA here is from genome assembly GCA_963277665.1 of Viscum album. Lineage (NCBI taxonomy): Eukaryota > Viridiplantae > Streptophyta > Magnoliopsida > Santalales > Viscaceae > Viscum > Viscum album. The sequence goes on along the minus strand of OY728156.1, from coordinate 67,565,570 downwards.
TCTCATGGAAATATTACAAAATGTATAATATCTAGGGGATAAATCCCATCAATATAAAATGATAAACACCATGGGGATGATCCTCTAGGAAAATATACTTTATCACCAAATGGTACGACCCTCTCGATATAAAGAGAGAAAAATATGGTGGATGATACAATCTGAATTCAAAGGTAAAAACATGGTGGATTTCCAACTCAGTATTCACAGATAAACAACATGGGTCGGTGTTACACAGTATATTGTGATTATTCCAAAAAAATTATCCACTAATTATATATATATAAATGATTAGGAAATCTCCCAGTTAGTATATAGAGATAAATATCTTTATTTTGCACCACCTTGTGAATAATGATAAACACCAAAGGTATTACTCTCCCTAGTGTACATTCCCAATGACCCCCTCCAAATTAGATTAATCTATAATATCAAATTATATGATAAGGTTTTTTCCTATACCTATAAATTATAGGCTAAGATCGAAGTAATCCATTGTATATAAATACATCCTGATGGCAGTGAATCCCACATAACATTACAAATGACTTGTCTCAATGGGTTAAACAATCTACCTGAACCCATCTCACAAGTTAGATATCATCATCCCATGGGAATTCCCCATTATCATCAATATGACTCTCTAAAGATAAAATCATCAAATTTGATTCAAAGGATACACCCACAAATTTGACTATCCAAATATCACATGAATGCTCCCAGGTTTCAATATACTACTGGGGCACCCAACAAGGGTCTCCTAGGTGAAACTGAAATATGTTCACTCTGTATATTTTCTTCAATAGTATTCCAATATTTCAATCAAAACCTGTTAATCTAGTAAAAAATTTATTCATTAATAGAAGTAATAATAGAAATCAAACTCTACCCTTAAATTGGTTTTAATGCATCCAACCCATTCAAACATTTATTTTGATACCATAGCATGTTCCAACATGGATAGACTAACTAGTCACATATGTATGTAACACATACCGATTAATATATCAAAATAATGTGGCACAATCTGTACACAATCATTGTAAAATTGGGGAATACCCTCATGATGTCAAATAATCAAATATCATTTAAAAAATATCCATACCATCATCGATTAATAAAAATTCAGAATCATCCATTAAAATCATTTAAAATGGAATTACATGTCATATTATTAAAATCACAACTATAAAAAAATTATATCAAAACACTCCTAACCAACACATTACCATTTCAAAACACCCACTCAAAACTAAGACCTCAAATCATCCAATTCCCTTAAATTTCCATTTGAATACAGTTATCTCATTTAAAAAAATTAAAAATGAACCATTTTTATTTGAAATCCAAGACATGAAACGAAGTAAAAACAATGGGGGGGGGGGGTAAAGACACTTATTTGTCTGGGGTAAAACAATTGAATTTTTTAACAATCTATAATGTATAATTTGACTATTTAAATGATGTGATCCATTACCAACCATATCGAGGAATTAAAAATGTCAATTTAATATGAAAACAATATGATAACTAAGGAACAAAATTATAAATAACCAATGATTCAAGATAATCATATACCCTTATTGTCATCCACCATAAACTAGGAGTTAAAATCTAATAAAAAATATACACCGATTATCACCCATGTTCATCAATGCTCGAATATTATCCCAGGACCATATCCCATGCCCCAACATCATTGATAACTAATTATAAGGATTTGCAACAAATTATTGGGTTCAATGTTACAAATTATTTCAATTAATAATAAAATCTAAATTTAAACCATATCGGGCTAATTTAAAATAAATATACAATAGCCATCCTCATAACACCAAAACTGTGGAAAAACACTTGTGAAATTCACATGGAACAGTCCCAACACCATTTTAGAAAAAATCATTATAATCCAAAATTAATTCAAAAAAAATTAATTAATTTTTTTTTAAAAAGACTTAAATAAAAAAACACACCATACCTCATTATAAATAACAAATGGAAACAATATCACATCACCCAGGACCTCCTCTATGATCTTCATAAGATATCCCCAAAATATAGGATGATTTCCACTATACTATGGTGGAGATCATTAAGAAACCAATTACAAAATTCCAAAAATAATAAAAAAATAAAAAGGAATATATAATTGAAGAATATGGGTATAATTGGTCTTAAATTACCATGAAATTAAACAAATATTGATTTAAATTTAATTGGCTAAAGATAAAGGATGGTGGAGGCTCTCATGTATGTTATGCACACAAGGGAGATGATAAGAGGGTGCATAAGATTAATATATCATTAGGGAAATAGTTTTATATCCATATATATAATTAATATACACATGGAACATGGTTTTCCAATATATATAATAAATGTGTGGTGGGGAAATTCAAAACAAACCCTCATAACATGGTTTTACAACAAAATTTTCAAAACCCTAAAAAGATCATGAAAATCCATACATATTTTGGTTGCATTATTTCACATGTTTTTTCTCAAATCATTCATCAACCATGATAAAAAAAACTAGGTATTAACCACCTCACATGGTTTCAACTAATATACATATGGTTTCATAATAACTATATGCACCCCTTGATTGAAAACTGTGAACTATAAAATTTGAACTATAAAACATTGAAGCTCATTCCTTCACATATTGTACCCTAAAATGTGTTCACCAATCTATGAACCCTTGGTTAAAACGTCCAATAACTCCCAATATTAATCATTAATCCCATGAGACATTCTTGAGCACCTAGGGAACCCCTCAATACTCAAACCATATAATCAGACAATTTTTTAGAAACAACAACTGTTATATTATAATTATAAATCCCAAAAAATGAATCATTCTCAGAAATTAAAAAAACAAATTTCAAGTGAAATTTAAAAATATTCAAGGGTAAGGGTGTTGAAACATATGTCACCATCCAATGGTTATTTTAAAATTATATTCTTTACTATTTTATAACAATATATTTTAATACATGGAACATAGGTCACTCTTACATGATCATTAAAATGTATTGACCATCCAAAAGTAAATACAATTTCATTGTTGATCGGTTGTATTTCATTAAAGATGAGTATGCTGGAAAATTAAATTTAAATTTAATTATGTAGTATAAAATTTATAAATAATATGAAAAATAAGGAAAATTTTAATTTTTTTATATTAATGGAGTTCAATATGAATAAATAAATAAATTCTAGAGAGGGAAAATAGAAATAAAATATTATAATAAAAATGGAGGATACCTAAAGGGAATTGTACACCTATTTTTGTGTTTGAGTAAACACTCATATAATAAATTTTATGTTTTAATGATATATAATATCTTGAAATTAATATTAAATTTTTTAAATGTATATAACCATTAAATATTATTTGGATTCATTTTTTATACCATGAAAATTAGCATAAAAACACATTTTATCTATTCTGTTATTTCATAGTGGATCATGTGATCTTATGTTTTATAGATCGGGTTCAGGATGTACCAACCATGTCAAATAAAAAACCTTGTATATCAATTTTACCTTTGGTAATTTCTTATTATTGGTGTTCATGTTTCTATATTGGAATATGATAATAAATCACTCTTACATTTGATAGTGGTTGATTTCAATAACGTTAAATAAAATCAATAATTAGTTCATTAGTTCACCCCTATATTTCAACACTCATTTTCTGTGGGACCTCGCCATTGGTATAAAAGTTTTTCTATGTTTTTCTATGAATATCATAAGGTTTTTTGATATTTTTTTAAATATATATCATATACTTGGATTTTTATCCCAAATATACTATATTAATTGAGTTAACACGAAATGTAATTTTATATTTGATTCAAAAATACAATTATATATAGAAGGATATTATTTTTTAGTAATAATTATCATTTAAATTTGATATTATTGATGTTAGTTTAATGGTTTATGTGACACAATTTAATTTTGTAGAAATAAATGACTATAAAATAATGAATCTAGATCATTATACTCATTGTTGGAATGAAAAATATACATGTCTTTATGATAATTTTTGCCATTTATGGGTATGAATATATTGAAATGAAATTATATTATGATGAATAATTACTATTAATTGAATTTAAATGTTAATGAATCATGTTTTAATATTTTATAAGAAATATTTGAATAGACACACATGTACAATGATTACTATTTTGGATCACTTCTTGACCAGATATAATTATTTTTTATAAGTATTATTGTATTTAGAGAGACTCTTTAATATTATATAGTTTTCAATAACTAATAAAAATAAATAAAATTAGTTTTAATAATAATTTATTGGTTCCCTAAGATAATGATTTCAATACATTTCATTTGGATGATTTTGTTATAATTTCAAATGATTATGATATGATAAAAAAGGCATTCAAAAGAAAATATGTAGGATGATATGAATATTTCTTTCAAACAGTCAATTAAGAACGTGTAAAAAGATAACTCTATAAGGAATAAAAATAATCAAATGATGATGATGATGATATTGGGATGAAATTTAATTTGTTAATGTGAGTTATCTCATGGAGTAGTCAAAAGTTGAAATTATGTTATGGAGTACATAATAAATTTATGTTTATTAAAAGTTTACATTTTTGAAATTTAATAACAATTTTTTAAATATATAATTAAAAAGAGAGTGAACTTGAAAATGGGTCCCCAAGATTAAAGATAATAAAACATGAAAATAAATAAAAATAAATATCCCCTCAATGGGAAAGGGTAAGAGATTATCCAAAATCATGAAGAGAAGATACTTATCTATGTTGAGTGATGAGTAAAAAGTTGATGATGAGACTAATTTTGAAACCATTAAGTGAGATTTAGGTGAATTTTTTTATTACAATGTAAATAATGATAGATTCACTAGTGATGAGGATGATAGAGATAACCATGATAAAATGATGAAATTTAGTTCCCATTGAAATAATATTTTAATTGACATCTCTTGAATATATATATAAGAATTATAAGGATAACAAATATATGGTAAATTTATTTCATGTAACTTTTCATGACAAATAATTATAATTTGAATGGGATTTCTTAATATTTTATTATGTAAAATACATGTCTATCATTCATTCCATGAAAATGATATGAAATTATGAAATAAATGGTCACATAAAAGAAACATTGACTGGATAGAATGATTTATAGTAAGAGGTGTTAGATTCCAATGAATAATTAAAGAATACCATATTTCATTATGAAAAAAATATAATCAACAAGTGGGTGAGAGATCATAGTGTGGTGAGAATACTTTTAATGAATTTGAGGATGTTTATGATCATAAAAACACTCTCGAAAATTATTCTATAAATTTAGATACTTAATAATTCATTTAAATAATTTATTAATTTAAATAAAATTAAATGTAATTTTCCTCTAATAGAGAATTAAGAAATTTTGAGGAATATGAAAACCTTGACATTTAGAAGAAATATTCTAAAATTAAAATGTAATATATATACTAGGTACCACCCACTCAAAATAGAATATTTAGAGATAGTATAAATATTGAAATGATCTATTGAAGATTTGTTTTCAAGATCAGATTCAATTATATGTATTCTAGGATCTATTCATTCATTTGGAAGAGAAGTGATTAACCATTTAGAGTATTCTTGATTATGAAATATACCCATTACAATAAAAATAGATGAAAAAGGGTAAAATATAATGAAATTTTAGGGTAAATTACATTGAAATAATCTAAAAAAGTTTATGGTGGGTCTTTAAATATGTATGTTCATCTCTTATAATATGTTATAAAAATATTCACATTTAAATTTTAGAATTAAAGATAGGTCTAAATTATAATTGTTATTGATGAGTAACTAAATTGAATGGATTTTTATGCATAGAGTTTTTAGAGAATACATTGACATAAATGTTTACACTCATTTTTAATGGTTTTAAAAAGAACCTATATTGAGTTTAATAGTGTTATTACAATAGAAATTTCTTGTTATTTTTATTATGTTAATGTAAAATGATTAATTTGAAGTATGTATGTGTTATGAATGAAGAAAAAAAAGAAATATATTTTATATAAAAAATACTGATAATTTTTGCAACAAGTGTATTAAAGATAATGATAAAATTTTTAATATAATAAATTATCACATTCTGGAAAATATTTATAAGGAATATCACATAAAAATAAAGTGTTTCTGCTATTATATTACTATGGGAAGAAAAAATATTATTTTTTACACATGTATTAATTTTATGATTGTAAATTCATCATAGAAGATGGTAGATATTTAAACACTTCATTTTATAGGAAATAATCAGTTTGATATTTTTTGACAAAAATTAATTACTTAATTAATTTGAATAATTATTTTACTACTTCATTTTTTAAATTATACTGTTGATATGTATTATATTAATGAAGCATAAATATTATGCCTAAATTATTTTTAATGTTTAAAGATAAGTGAAGTGAATCATTATAAATGATCAATAATGATAATAATAAAAATAATGGTGAATATTACAAATGTAAAATTTTTAAATCCTTGCAAGAGAATCACGGTATTTATTGTGATCAATGATTACTATTTACCCGTATTAAGTGTTGTTTCTAAGTAGAATAATCAATGATTAGTAGATATATATTTTTCAATGTTGGTGATGTATATTACATCACAGTTAATCTATATGAATGTGATTAGGATATTAGTTCACAAAAAAATGATATTTCTATAAATTAAAATATAATATGACTTTTCATGGAAATATTTGACAAAATAAGTACGTATTGTACTCCATTTAGTTGTTACCATAATCCAATTTGAAATCAAAATTATAAAATATAATTAGGTATGATTTTTTATTTTGATAATGTGAAGTTGAAATAAGAGATGTCTATAACATAGGGAAAATAGAGTTATCATCACGATCCAAAACCCAATAAATATCACTGTTGACAAGGGACATATCCTTTAGCAATAGTCCATAGGACCATAACATATTTCCTTATAGGCATAGTCTCTTAACATAGCTAGGATCATATCATATTCAAAACAAATTTATGGCTATGTTCAGTTAACATTGCTTAAGTCCTCTGAAAAAAATGAAAATTGTGGTTTGATCTTACAAAACATTCTTATTTTTTGACATTACCACTTATTTGGGACATGTTATATAAAATTATATATCCACAAAAACTCAAACACACAGATGTAGATATATATATATATATATATAGAGACACAAATCCACTTCTAGTGGTGTTCCTTTTAAATATTCATTTTCTCAAGAATGCATACTTCCATGTTCCACGTGAACCATGGTCATGCAATGATCCTATCACCAAAATCATTATTGACTATGGTAGTATAAAATCATAGGTCAATATTATTGAAAAATTACACATTGTCTATTATAAAGGTATAATAAGGTCAAAATCCATGTTTTTTCATCGCAATAGGCTACACTATATCCATGGCTTTTATCGACTGTGGTTATAGGGGTGTGGTGGCAGCCTAGTGTTCCATGAGTGTAAATTCTACAAATAAAAAAGGATTTAAAATTATGATAAAAAATATGTTAAATAGTTGCTTGAGAATTTTTTATTAATTCTCAAATTGTTGAATAATATATTGATATTGATTAAGAAGATATTGGTTAACCCTAATACAGTGGTGAAAAAAGATAAATTCTGATATGTAACTTGAAAAAAAAACTGGAGGACTAAAATATAGTTATTGAAAAAATTAGTTCAAACTAGGAGGTTTTGAATACACCTTATACTCCCTCATTTATTTTTATTGAAAAACATAGAAATGCAAATAATGTATATAAGCTTCAAGAGTGGATTATTTCTATCAATGATTAAATACATAAAATTTATATGAACAATTCATGAGAGATAGACTTAAATTAAAAATAATTTATTCATATAATTTATGTGTTTTTTAAGATGTTAAATAAAAAATGGAATTGATGAAGAATATAGAAATTATTATTTAAAAATGGTCTTCCTAATTTTATGATATTTAATTTTAGAAAATATTTTATCATTTGGAAAACTGAAAACATTATAAATATTTTTCTATTTAGCTACATGAATATCAATAAAAATTTTAATGTTGATGTTAAGTATACCACTATTAATAATGTACATGAAAATGAAGTGATTATTAATCTAGTTGAAGTCTGTCTACATAGAGATGGTGTAATATGTGCTTTTTGTATATATAAATCAGCTCATAGATCAAAATAATCATTTAGAATATGGTATTTATAAATAATGTCATTATTTATGTCACTAAAATTGTATAAAGAATTATTCGATAACAACCACTTCCATAATGAAAAGGATAAGCTATCCATCATTTTTATTGTATATATAAATAAAAAAAATTCAATGGGTAATGAATTAGATATCTTATTAGAATTTTCACTATTACGAATGAAATCTTTCTTATATCACATCATGGAGAGATGAATAACCACTTAGGAACTTGAATTATATAAGTGAATAATCACATTTGTTTTCCAAATATGTATTCTTATTAATATTGGAATATTTTTGGAATAGTGGATAAAAAAATATTCTTATATAAGTGGGAACCTAAATATAAAAAATTTCGTACAAAAGATATGTTGATAAATAATAGTTTATAAACATCATTTGGTTTTTTATATATCATACATTTTTAACAATATATATTATTAATGGTTTTATGTTATTTAAAAGGCATCAAAGTGTTCCTAAGGATCATCACTTAATAGAATCAAATAACATTTTAATGTAAAATGTATTCCCAAATGACTACGTATTTATCTATAACAAAAAAATTAAAAAAATACGTATTTGGTTAGGATGCTTCTATTGAGAATAGAGCCTAAATTATTTGAAGTCCATGTTTAGTGGGATATTTTTCTTTGGAGAATTATTTATTTTATAAATCACTAAGAATTGTAAGTAACATACATTAAAAAAATGAAGTACAATATATTTTTTATACGCATGAAACAACTCAATTAATATAGATGAAGATTCAACTAGATGATATCAATGAGGAAGTGAATATACCCATATTGGTGGGATATAATAACAAAAGATAAATCAATATTTATAAAAATCTATCTAAATATTTTTGAGCAATAAACAATTATATAAACTAAAAATTTATTAATGAAAATGTGGAATAATGTTTTATAAAGAAATATTATATTTATATAGTGTTTTAAGTGGCATAATTTATAATAAATTATTACCTAAGGACATATTTAAAATATAGTATTGAGGTTGATTATGGGTGTTCAACCTTGAAATTATAATGGCTATGGTATGTGGTCTCAAAAAATCATTCAATTTTCCAAGAATTATTTTTTATCAATGGATGATATAGTAATATAAATACTAAATACATTTTTTATTAATAAAGATTTATTCCATGATTATATATTTTATTTAAGGAGATATTTTTAGTAGGGGAAATTTGTGTGCACATTATATACAAATGGTTAATTATTATGGGAAATAGTGTGAATGTGGTTTTAATGTTATGAAAAAAATATATTACATTTTTAATTTATTTTGTTTAATTGGAATATTATAAAATATTGCATATATATCTTACTACAAAATATTGGATATTGGTTGAAATTATTTGTCAATATGTCATATGATTGTTTTTAATCCATTCCACATGCATGTTATTATCAAGAATTAACATGTGAGTTGTACTACATGTGATATATAATAGATGTTTATATTAAACATATTTTTTAATTCGATTAAAATATTTCCACACATATAATCTAATTTTATTTTAAAACTATACTTATTTTATTTTCTAAATAATGAGTTTTATTTTTAGAAATTTGTTTCTAGTTTTATAGGTGAGGGAAAAAAAATTTATGTGTAAAATAATATAGATTAAATTCATTTTGACTGATATATCATCATTTATAGTAGTTACAATGTTACTATATTGTTCAATATATTATATATCATAATGGAAGTTAATAGAAAATTTTATTTTTTTAATTCAACGGTTTTCCGTTAATCTATATGGTATTATTAGAGTCGTTTCATGATGAAATTTATATTTATTAGAGATTTATTTTAATATTTTTAATTTATTTTTTATATAGTTTTTACTTATTTTTTTAGCAGTGTCACAATACATGTTTTTTATTTAAATTCATTCACAGAAGGGATTTAATAAGATTTTATATTATTTATAATTATATTTATTAAATTAAAACTAAAATATTGTTATATTAATGTCAAATAAATTTTCTCATTTCAATATTTAACCAAATTAAATAATTTTTAAATTATGTTTGTAAGTTCTCCTCTAATGGTGTCTCTATAAGTTCATTGAAAAAAATTAATTTGTACAAATTCATCTAGTAATGGAATAATTATATCACATTGATAATTAAAAAAAATATTGTAATAATTTTGAAAAATTTTGTGCTTGATTTTCCAACAACCCATTATACCTCTTTCAAAATGTTTGAACAAAAACAATTGGATATACCTGATACATTGCATATTTATATATTACACAAAAAATACACAATAAGAGACTCTAGTTTGTGAGAACACATATCGTCTACATTGAGTTATCGTGTGATAAAAATGTCTCATTATGATGAGTTGTGAATGTGAACAAACATAGAAAAATATTTTGGAAAACAAAGTGCTGTTAAATTTTTCCACTATAATATTCCATTGATTATTAATTTAGTTCATAAAAGGTCATGTTATGATTGTTTTAATAGTAAATATATGATATATAATGGAAATATATGTAAGGGGATATTTATAATTACGGGAAATAGTTGTTTTTGGTAGTGTTATGAATTTTGAGTTGATTTTTTTAAACATTATGAACAATATTTAATCAATTTTAATTGTTAAAATTAATCATAATTTTGTTTTTTATGAGTCCTATTATCCTGGGTTGTTTATAATGTGACATATTTTTTGTTTTATAGACCATGAAGGTTATAAAACCATTATCATTTCCATATCTGATATGCAAATGATTATATGAATGATGAATAAAACACATTTTCTAGTGACAACCAAACTAAATACAATGTAATCTTATGTTTAATAAACTAGTAGTGCTAGGTTAAAACAAAGGTCTTATGCTTGAGATTGATATATATTGTTGTAAAATAAGGTGTATTTTTTCCATACTCTCTCCTAGAAGAAAAGATAATTCCATTGTGATAAAATATTGTTATATTCATATAGTAATTTAGTGCTCTATGATTCTTATGGACACCACCAAAGGCCCTATTATAGGGATTACCATGAACCTAGGAATTAAAGCTTAATCTACTATATATTAATGTAGGAAAAATATTAAAAAGGATTTTTATACAAGTTAATATTTTTGTGGGTGTTATGAAATTAAAATTTGTTTTCCCCATGAATATTTTAATTTGTTTATGGTAATTGGGGTGTTGCAATTCCTTTGGATTGAAATACTTATGAATGATGATATGAGAGGAATGTTTTCTATAACAAATAAATCAATATATCATTACGTTGAGAGTATGAAAATGGTTTGATTCTTCTCTTTAATGTATATATTTTAATAAACAAAAAATAGTATAAATTTTAATTTGGTGGCATTATCATTGGGGAAATTTTTAAGGGTCGGTGAGTTACTCATGATATTATGAATGATTTTTCCAGATATGGATTATATCAACTTACAAGTAATATGGGATGAATACATGGTGATAATAATCTTGATATTATAGAATTTTAGAGGTACAATCCATTTATTTTAAAATATATCATGTATCCGTTTGATATATGGTTTCTATAAAATTAGTTATTTTATGATTTTGGGGATGTTATGGACATCAAAATTTGAGGCATAAATTATATAATTAATTCCATTGAAAAAGATTTAATGAAGAATTTTTTTTATCTAAATATAAAATATAAATTTTAGAATAGGAATATCATATATTACCATAATGTCCATCGTTTTCATTTCAACAATAGTTATCCATGATCATGAAAATATAATTATATGATAACTGTGTTAAAAAATTATAGAGAATTATTTGGTTATCTTTTTCCATTAAAATTTGTTTTGGCGTGATAATCCCATTTTAATACACTTATATATGTGTCAAAATCAATGTTTTCTACAATAAAATAATTTCATTGAATTCAATTAATTGTTATATAAGTATATTGTAAAAGGTTAATTAATAATGCATTACTCATAAAAATTGTATAATGAATTAACACTAAAAATGTATTACCATTACCCATTTAAATGGGGAAATAAAAAAAATTCATGTGTCATTTGAGAAATATGGAATTAATATATATATATATAAACCATATATATATAATTTAAATTAATTTATACCATTGATAATTTTATATATATCTATATATCTATATTTATGACAACAATGTTTTTAGAAATGATTACTTAAAAAATTTTAAATTGTTATGAATATATATTTTTAATAAAATTAACAAAATTATGAATCAAAATCTTGGCACAAATATATCCAATAGATTTGGATAAATAATTTGAAATTTGAAATTAATATTTAGGTGGCCCCATTAAATATTTACATTATTGGTGTTATATATGAATAAAATACAAAATTATTAATAAAATAAAGAAGTATTTGACAAGATCCAATAAATATTTTATTTTTTATAATCATTTTCCACTATCTATGGAATTCTGTTAGAGCATCATACATTTATCAATTCAACTCCAAATACTTATTTTTGGATTCTATTTATTATTATAGTAGATTTAACACCAATATAAAATGAATCAAGCTTGTACATGGGTTTTCCCTATTATACTTAACCAATGTCCATATAGTACAACATGTACCACAGATCACGAAATACTATATTAGTCTTGATATATATTTTTTGATGATTAGTAAAATACCAAAAGGCCATCATATTATGTCTATTTTTTAATAATTTAGGATAGAAGTTAATGCATGAATCTCGTAATATCATGAACACATTGAAATTCTGAGTAAAACCACACAAGAAGAACAACATATATGATAAATCACTATGAAATTAATCGGAATAACTATGTATTAATTTTAATTTTATTCAAATATTCATCAATATATATTACATGTAACCCATTATAACAATTTGTATATATACCAATTTATATCCTTGACACACATAAATGAAACCAAAGACCTTATTTAAATTATGGTTCATAAGTGGGGATAAATCCTTGAATCCCAGGATATATTCATGATTATAATAAAATTATAATGTATAATAAAATTATAGAAAAAATTAGTAAAAAAAGAAGATTAACTCATTATAATGATCGAAAAGATTAAAATATATATCTAATTTCAGGATCATATTACTGAACTGAATTGAGTAAATTTAATTATATTATAAAGATATGAGGTCTAGTATCCCATTTATATTATATTGAATTATCATATATGAATCACAAAGACATATCATATATAGATATCATATATGAAACTCATGCTTATATTGAATCAAGTATTACAAAATAATGATTTCTGAATATAAAAGTAATAAAAAATAAATGAGGATTAATTTTTATTACTGGTGATATCGAGGTTACATAGTTTTTGGGATCAACTCATTGATATTTATTTCTTAGGAAATCCTAATGTTAGAAAAAAATTTATAGTATAATGAAATTACATTAACATAGTATATACTATAATTTAATTAAATTTAATTATAGAATGAAACATTATTGAATTATAGAAGATTATCTAGCTAACAAAAAATCCAACTATTCATGATAGAATAACTATTATAAAATAGAATATCACTACTTTTATTCGATTTTACATTAGTGTAAACTATTATAATTGGTCATTATTGTATTCTAAAAACAAAAAACATATCCTTATAAAGTTATAATTATATAATGGAGTTCATACCTATGATCATATAACCCTATTTGTATTAAATTAGTATTCACTACCCATTCTCCAAACCCATTATATATTTTAAAAAAAGTAACTTGACATACAAAATAGATTATTTAAATAAATGTTATAGTGTTCCGTCCATATGATTCATTTAATTATTAATCATAGTACATTGATTATTCAAAAGGTTATTTTCATGTACCATATATATATATAGTTTATCTTACAAAATTCATGATCATAATAAAATATATTCACTTTCCATTTCATATATATATCATATATCTTTGTCGATAGATATTCACAGTTTTATTGTATAGTACATTTCATAAGTATTTGACCAATTATTTTTTTGAAAATATAATATTCCATTTATTATATATATATATATATATATTGAAAATGAATTTATTCTTTAATAAATTCTTATTGATTTACTTATGAGAACTATGAATCAAATACCATGAATCATTACTGTATTTAATATAAATTTTTTGAAAATTATATATTAATAAAACCATTAAAATTTTTAATAAAAATTTTCTTTATTTTATTATATAAATTAAAACATTTATCAATTGTAAAATGATGATGATGAAAATAAAAGATAATATTATCATTTAATGTGAATTAGTTCTTTATGATTTCAGCCGCTAATTTTAATTATTTATCTGATTTGTAAATGGACATTGTCTAGTCCATTAGGAAAGACTACCCTCTTCTCATTGAATGAATATTATCCCAGTAAAAAATTCCAATAAATAAATCTATGTGTTACATTGTTCAATTAGTGTTAGATACATTGAAAATTTGAGTTATCTCCACAAATCCTCTCCTAAATCCCTATAAAGACATATAATATAGATAAAAGTTATTAGATTAGTCTCACTATCAATATCCAATCACTGTGTCCATTTTATAGATCTCATAAGGATTGAAACACATAATTCACATTATATATATATATCAAAATATGTAAAAATATAACAATTACACCTTTATAGAATAGGTGTTCCAATTAACATATATTTATACATACTATATTCAAAAGAATTCATTATTATAAGGGTTTTATCGAAGACATCGTTCATGTTATTAAGTTCAACTGTCACAGTATATTCTATATTTCACTTATATGAGACCTCTCATTCCACAATTTATGATCACACCACATTTCATAAATAATATTTAGAACCCTTTTATAGAAAAGTCAATTTTATGTTTAAAAAAAATTTGAATAACATTATAAAATGTTTTTTAAAATTTTATTTTCAATATCTCAAAAAACTCTTGAATATATTTTATACTCATTATATTTTCCATAAACTTCTCCAAATAAAAATACACACCATGATTATTTATCATTATAGAAACATATTTTATTAATTTCCAAACATATGTGACTTTTCTCAATCGAAGAGATCCATTTAAACATCACATTAAAAATTAAAACACATCTGTTAGACTATTTAAAAATTTAAATACTCATGTCTAGATATATAAAATTTTATAATATCTAATTACATTTTTACTATATTAAAATATCTTCCCTTATATATTCTTGTAATTCAACCATATCATTTAGGTGAACTATATAGATAAATTTTTTTTCATTTCACAATCATCATGTCAAGACTTGAGTTTACTATACAGAATGTTATACCTATATATGCAACCATATTGTTCATATAGGTACTACAAGATTCCAAGAAACTCTCAAAAACTCATTTTCATATTGAAATCCAATGAAATTGTTTTTATAAAACACTCTTCCCATATTCACCATAAAAAAGGACTCATAACATCAATAATTACATATCAAAATAATATATCACATAATTATATACAAAAACATGTTTTCTGAAAATATAAATTTCCATGTATTGAATTAACAGAAAGTACATATTCAACCTAAATTATTTAGAGTATGAACCATTAATTAAAAAAATAAATCTATATTTATTTCATAATATTGTTTATTCCAATTTATATTTTCTTATTTAAATGGGAATCAAAATTCCTAAATTATAATTTATAATGCTTCAAAGAACCGTATCACAAGATGTGATAAGATCACCAAAATAACTATATTTGATACATGGGATGTTTTATCCTTATATTGAATGATTTTATGAAATGTAAATATATATAGAACCTCATTTTTATTAATATAATGTTTTTTAAATATCTCAATAAATTTTTTATTTAAATAATAATTATATATTTTTCCATCAAAGATAGATAAAATATTTGTACGATCAAAGAGGATCTAACATTTCTACATTTGTATTTTTTAGAACATCCATAAAAAATGCTATTGTTATATCCATAATTTAATTATTGAATATCCCATATTATAAACAACATAAGTATAAATATCTCATTCTTTTACAAGAAATCCAATGAAACATTACCAACAATACAAACTAATAAAGCTAAATTATATCTTATAAATGATACGTGTAGATAAAATGGTTATTTAACAGAGTTAAAAAATATGAATTAATGAAATAATAATTTAGACTATTACTATAATCACACATTTGGTAGATATAATTATATGATATAAGAGATTATCTTATAATAATGAAAAAATTAATGGGTATTGAAATGCTACCTCAGCATGTTAGACATCAAAAGGGGTTGAATCCATTTCTTTAGCATATGATTTTCAAATGATTCTTTCAGGATGTTCCTTAGAAATGATATTATATACATGATAAATAATTATAAAGAATTCATGGTCCACAAAATGCTTCTAAAATATCATGTCAATTAAGTAATACTAAATTTATAAATGATTCTTCCTAGAATTTTGGTCTAAATTGTTTCTAAATATTACAGAACTAATATTATTATATAAAATTTAAAAAGGACACACCACTACCTCAAACAATTTAATATACCATTTCATAATACATATTAATTGTTTTTATAGTTCTGTATGACCAATGTATTCATCATATTTCAGAAATTAGAGATTTAATTCATTCATCATACATAGCCATGAATCAAATGTACCTGAAAAGAATAAATAACCCCATAATGAGAAATTCGTAATAATTGATAAATAAGATCAATCAACATTACAAAAATTAGATGATTCTACCCATTAGATATAATATATAATAAATAATAACTAAAAAAATCCACTAATATTCAAAATAATTCTAAGTATAGATATCCTCTATGTAATATATTTGTTTAAAAATTTTCAGAACTACATATATATTGAATATACTTGGATATATGAAAATCAAAAGGATCATTCTATATTATGTAACATCAAATAATTTTCAATGTTAATCCTTCCCAATATTTCTTTTCATAGATATTCTCATCCTAACTAAATTATAGTATTCTATATAATACCTAATAAAAATATCATATTCATACATACTATATGATCAAAATTTACCATAGGATTTTTAAAAATATATAATTCCAAGAAGTCGATAAAATCCCCAATGATATATAGCTAAATATATATCTATATAATGGGAGAAAATATTTATAGTGTTATCTTCTTGAACATATAATGAATATACTATCAACACACATTACCAATATCATCTCAATATCACATATTCTTTCACTCGAGGCTATGATTATCAGGTAATTTTTTTATTTTTCATATTAGTATCATTTAATTTATAGAAATCCCTATATAAATATTTTAATAATTAAGTTAAATTCATTAATCCTCCAACATTATTTCCATATTCATAAATTTGTAATCTATATTTTATTAAATGTACACTACATATTATAAGAACCTATTTTTTATGTCGTACATCACATCTATAATTAACCACGACTGAAACACTTATTTATTCATCATTATTAACATTATTTTCAATCAAAATAAAACTAAGGATCGATAGGTGTTGTATAATTGAAAAATTAGATACATAAACTAAAAAACATAAACATAATCACAATGACAATATTTATAATAATAATCTTTTCTCCTACCACCATATTCCCTTTAAAAATGAATGAGACTTCATGGGGAAAAGGTTAACTATGGTTTAATTCGTTTTGTAATTAAATATTTATAAATGTATCTCATGTTTTTTTCTCATGGACATTGCTTTTTTTGGGTTCATAGGACCTTGGAATTATGATATTTAAAATAATAGTATATATAAAAGATGGATCATGACTCGTTTCGGAATAAATGGTTTTATGATTTATTAAGACCTTTGATTAGAAAAACTATAACACATTTGATTCCCAATGATTAGATTTAAAGTAGTTTTGTCAAATTATTGGTTATTTGTCAAGTATTATATTGAATGAGACTATTGAGAGGGGTGAATTAATAAATTTACTAATTTATTTATTTTAATTAAATTCCAAAAACCATAATCCTTTTTTATTTTAATATTTTATTAATAATATCCATTTTAATATGCATTACCCTTATAGATTAGATCAGAGGAGGAAGAGTTAAACATTTTTTCTAGTGTTTTATGAATATGATTCAATAATGAATGATTGAGGAAAATCCTGTGTTGGATTAAAAATACAAATAAATCATCACATTCAGTTATAGTTATTGTTTATTTCACTATTGCCCAGCCCATTATTAATGTAGGGAAATTATTTTCAATGATTTTTACCCTTGATATTGATTCTTGAATCATATATTTTATATATTCATTGTATGTATATAATATTTTGTTATTATCAAGATCCTAGATATAATTTGAGTTTTTGAAAAACAATAAATATTTATATTTTGACACTAATTCAAGTAATTATCATCAAAAATATTTTGGTCATTGGCCAGTATCACAACATCTAATGATGAATATATTGTGTTCTTATGCATTCCCCACCACAAGTCTTTATCTGTGGCCCACAAATTTGATATTTGATATTGTTGGAATGGATTTTAGCATAACCAAAGCCCATAATTCATGTAATATGAATGAAATAAATAAAAAATAGTGTCCTTTGGATATATAAATAAGTCTTGTTTCTTTAAGGTTATGAATTTGAGTATCAAAAACCCAATACAATGATTATAGTCATGCAAAACATCCCAAAACTGGTCAGATTCCCATCCTTTGTATTAAGATCCTATGAAACGATTGGAATAGTAGATTCACGTTGATTTCCATGTATTTTGGGTGGTCAAATGGTGGTGGATGACACATATAGAGTGTATATGATCTCCCAGATAAAGACCGATGTTTTTTGGAAATTATTTAAGTACAAAACATGTATTTTAGATAAACAGACATCTTTATGGCCATTCTGCAGCGGGTAGGGTATCATGAGAAAATGAAATATCACACATATTATATCAAAACCACACAATTTGTTATTTAATGAGGTTCGATTGATGTGTACCCTAGGATTAATGAACCAAAATCATTTCTAGGTACATGACCATGACAAGGGTACATGGGAACACACGTGCCTAGAGTACCCAGACAAGACCCGAGCACCTAGGCACGACCACATTGTATAGTATTGACTAGAGTACAGACGAATGAGCCATAGAATATGGGAATGGTCCATAGTAAAAAAACCAAGGGTAGAAGATTCTAGTTTTTTGTACCATATATATGTCATGTATTGTTTCCATTAACTACTACCTTCTGTGTATATTTCATTAGGATTCTGATTTAGGCCCACAAGTAGCCTATCCTGAGTGGTTTTCTATGTATATTGTGACTGTATACTTTTCTTAGGAATCGAGATATGAAATATGTTGTTCTTCAATGGATTATTCTTTCATTTAAACTTTTACTATGGAATTGATCAAAATTTATTGTTAAATAGATATCCGGGTCATCACACCCTTGTATTTCTAGTTGGAAGTTCCCCCATAAATTTTATATAGAGAGGGTAGAAATCTCCCAAATTACATTCAGGTACTCTATACACGGTTTAGTTTTCCCAGGGTTGGTACACCCCTATATCATTCTTTATCTATGATTCCACATATCTATTATATTTTTTGAGACGTTACTCCCCCATATTAGAGAGGGCGCATGTCTTATTTCTACAAATTATTTTACCCCCATCAAGATTGAGTGGTGCATGGATCGTTTATTAGAGTAATGTTACCATGGATTTGATACACAGTGGATATGTGTGTGTCCCCCACAATAATTCATTAGAGGTTTCACAATATTCTTTGCTAGGATATAGTTTTCCCTCATTTTTAGACTATATTAATAGGAAGTACGACTGCTATTAAAATTGTTTGTGATATTTTGCATAGTTTTTGGTACTAGAAGTAATAGTTTATTGATAATGGTAGAATAATAATTTATGGATTGATTAGTAGATAGAGATCACATTTCAATATTCAAATGAATTTATTTTGAGAATATATAATTTGAGGTCCTTTATAATTTTTCTTAAGGGTTGAGCAGACTGTTGTTATTTCTACTTCTTCCCTTTTTAGTTTCCATGGTATCCAACTTATTGTGTATATGATCACCCGCATATATTTTTCAACATGTTTCATGTCGTATGTTGATGATATATTGATTAACAGTGATGACGGTGGACCTGATATTGGTGGATATTTGTATTATTTAGTGTCACAAACTACATTTAGTGGGTAGGCTCTAGGATCATGAATAATGATTTCCCCTACTTCACTTATTTATAGTCATTGTTATTTTAGTTTTTCTTCTATATTTGTGGTTGAACATATATTTTTTCACTTAATTTTTTTATCATTGTTCCCATTAATATCTATCTTAGAGGTTATTAAATTCATTGTAACACTATAGATGTTGTTGCATGTTTTTATATCTTCATTATTTCTTAGGGTTGGTTGTGTTCATGAGAACATATATGTTAGTCTACAATCTCCTATATTTGTTCTATTCAAAATGAATGAATATCATTATCCCGTTACTTATTGGATGTGGTCTTGTGATGACTCACACAGATTACTACTGACTCACATGAGGTATCTATGGGTTTGGTCTTGATAGAGTGGTAGTAGAGGAAGTTTTTTCCTAATGACCATGATTGGAGATATAAGTTTTGGATATTTGGTTCAGGAACATTGGGAAATGTACATAGATTAAATCAATTTTGGATTTCATGAAATGTAACCTAAAAATGGTGAGGCATCCAACTAATCCATTCACCAAGACAGAAACTACCTTCTTGGCTTCATGGAAAAATGATTCACTAATTATAAGGAAAAAAATTGTTTATGCATCCAATAAGATTGGGTCTTTTGTATTTCATGTCCTTCCTGATTCACCTATCTAGTTATTCACTTTGAAGGTGGAACGTATTCAAAAATTTCTTGAGTTCTTCATGATGACATCAAACATGGATTTTGAGATTGTTTCATGATTATAACCAATTTAGAAATGAGGAATAACTATAGTGACCTATATCTAAGGTGATCCCTCTAGGTTAGCATAAAATTTTTATTCCCTCCGAGGGGTAGCTCATACACCCACATTTAATGGTCTAGATAGAATATCTCCCACATATTGAAAATGTTTATGGATTCATCAGTACATAAAGATTATATGTTTGAGCCTAAAACATATCACATGTTCCAGTTGAATAGACCACTCTGGATTCTTGGACATCTATACCCTCAGGCAGTTTCCTAATATTTTTGGATTATATAGCACCTTGATCAATAAGATAGTTGTGATCATAACTTGACTTCATCAAGGATTATTAGTTCTCTTGTGTGTTTTGGTCTTTCAAATATATAATGACATGGAACTATTTTGGTTAGAGATGAGAATATCTTCAGAGATAATTACATTCCAAAAACCTTATGGTTAGCTTGGGTTTATCTAGTGGTGATGTCTTGCGATTTCCACCATGTTTGGAAGAAATATTTTAAGGTTTTATTCCCAATAACAAAAATTATTCAGGAATTTTTAGGGAATTTATGGATCCCTATGTTATTGACATTCTATTTGATTTTCAGAATGAAAGGAATTTATATGATTCCCCCACCAATACATTTTATATTGTGAAATGATTTAATGATGTAATGGAGAGTCTATGCAACCTAGATTTGATAATGTTGTGGTGTGGTGGATGATGTCTTTTGAATTATATTCTTGACGTTACATTTATGTTGATAAGGTGTTGTATGAGAAACCTATTTTTGGGAAATCAGAAAGGAATGAGTAAGGATAGATCTATGAAGTTGAGGCATATGACCCATAGAAACTATAAGGATATTTGGTACAATCCATGACTTCTATACATTATCCATTTTTTTTGACATTGGATCATGTCACTGTTTCCTTACTATATTCCATGGTTGAGACCTAAATATTATGGTTTATAATATTTCTACAATATTTTTAATAAATACTTATACTGTAAATGTTAGTAAGATTAAACATTCATTCTAGCGGTGTGACTTGTCTCTTAGAGAAGAGGCCATATCATTGGAACATACCATAATAATAATGAGACACTTTTTTTTGGTGACATGTACCAGAGGATATAGATGACTCCTCTTTAGTTGTATAGTATTACCCTTTTAGTGGTAGACACTATGGAGAAAGATCTTTTATACCCAGTGGTTCCCCTAAGTAGCTCCATAGATATCCATGAAAATGGATTGTTAGAGTATTAATCTCATAATTTTTTACCATCATCGGAATCAGGTGATTATCAAATGAAAGTACTATTTTTCTAAAGGATTGATGATCATCATCCTATTGTATTTTGTGAGATGGTTATCAAATGTTTACCTCATTTCCAACTATCAACTTCTATGGTTTCATTATGATTTTATATTAAAGACAACATTCGATTTTCATTATAAGAATGATGTGTTCCTAGTGATTCCCTTTGAAGATAATAATTCATACAATGTTCCTAAATCTTATGGATCAGGTCTAGAACCCATGTTGGGATCATTTAATGGATAAATTTATCAATGATGTTTTTGTATACTATGTGTCAAAGTTGGTTTATTCATATCTATATAGAATAATCATATACATACATCAGGTGCACCAATAATGCTATGGTTTTTGAGTGTTAGTATTATATTTGATAAGATCACTTATTTTGGCATGTAAAATATGTGTTTTGGATAGCTACAGACCCAATAATGGTTGATGTATTGTTTTCATGTTATCCATTAAGGAGAATCGCAGAGGATCACAGTTTACTAGGTCTAGAAAGGTACTGTTTGATGTTTCCAAGGGAAATTTCAATGATAATAGCCATTTTTGACTTACTCCATATAAAAAGGGTGGTAATTATATTGGAATATATAGTTTTAGATCCATATAGGTGATTTTATAGATCATTATCAACGCTCATCTATTGAGATTGTTAGAGGTGGGAGTCTAGTGCATAGTGACTTTCAATTTCCACATAGCTGGGCTCAGATTCATATTGATGGTCAGGAAGTGGAGAACCCATGAGTAAAACTATGCGACAAGATCAGTTTTTGAAGTTGTAGTATTTTCCTTTTATACCTGTATATGTTATCTTCCATGTGAGAATTTTTTTCTCAAGAAACATGATTTTTTTGTTCATATCATCCTAAGGATAAATAAACTAGAAATTTCATTTATGAGGAAATATATATAGGACTATAAATTAAATATAGTCTATACTACATGAAAGGGAATTAATGTGTCATATTCCTATAGTAATAAATATCATTCACATTTTTTAGAGGAGGATATAGATTAGATATATTTTTTGTGGCATACTATGGTGGAGGATTGTGGTAAATCATATATTTAGTCGATGGTGGTAACTATTCTACTTCTTTAGTGCTTAATATATGCTCTGTTGGGAGATGGTTATTTTGAATTTATTCATCACCATATATTCTCATGAAATGCACTAAATGAATTTTCTAATGTAATATAGTTCATTATACTTTTTCAAGGAACATATAGTGGTTCATGTTTTATTGGATTAGGAGGTTTTGAGAGAATTTTCTACCCCCCCCCTTTGTTAAGAAATCAAGTAGTGGAAAAAAGATGAAACATCAAGGTGTTGAGGAAATTTTGGTGTAAGGGAAGGAGGTGGGGTTTTGTCATGTTTTTCCTCGATGCCTAAGATATCAAAACGTTATGTATGGACTTCAGGACATAAAAGGTATTACTCAAACTCTATATTTATACAAATAAAAGTGATGTGGTATATCAAAATAATTTTTTGATACTGGTATTCCACATGATGTTAGAGGCCATATCACTCTATAGGTCACTGCAGATTAAATTACTATGTTGAAACACTTCCTTTCCATCAGAGGTAAGATATCATTTGAGAGTTTGGGGTGTCTATAAATTCATGAAATCATCTACCTTTATGAATAATCCATAATGATATTCACTAGACATGATGATTTGTTCACATCAATGGTCTGTAGAGGAAGGAAGTAGGATTTCAGGACCATGATATGTAGGATCCCAACATTACATTGTTGTTGGTACATATTTAATTTTTCGTTAACTTCCATTTTAGGGATAATGAAGTTTATCATGGGTGTAAGGGATGTTTTGGGGTGTTCCTAGGGTGTGGGACATGAATATAGGGTGAAAGAGGCCAAACAATGTGTAGAACATAGTTGGAACACAGTTAGAACTAACCCTGCACCTGGCCTAAGAAACCATGCATATTGAGGACCCTTATGGATAGAGGATGTAAAATGATTACTTCATGGTTTTCCAAACTATGTGGGTCCTCCCAAGAAACCGTGTGGTGTGGCCCCTCTTGGAAATAGGGAGTGAAATTGTTAGAGCATAGTTTGGCTAACTGTGCACCCTTTAAAAGGTTATTTTTAAACATTTTCTGATACTAATCCTAATTTTTTTATTTGACTCCCCTATTGTAATGGTAACAAACCATCATATCCCCTCCTCCTTGGGTGATTCTCTTTTTATTATCGGTTGTTTGAATTGTTGTTTTCTATGAATCAAAACTCTGGGTGTGAATAACACCCATTTTCACTATATTCTCTAGATTAGGGCTAGTGGAATATCTCTTCTTCTTATGAATCCCTAAACCCTTACCATTATAGTAGATTCTATGTTTGGGATTGTAAGAACCTGAGTCTTCATATGAGTTATGGGTCCCTTATTTTTTAATTTTATTTTTAAATATATTATAATGTTAATTCCTTTTTATTCCACGGGTCCAACAGGGGTGTTCGAGGATTATTTGGTTCCTAGAACCATAGTTTAGTGGTGAAAATGGAATGGAACATGGTAGGTATGAATCATTCAAGGAAGTAAATAGAGTATAAAAAACCATTATATTTATGGGAAGATAGATGTTGAAGGTCTCATGGATAGGACAAATCATGTGATTTACAATGCATGACCATGTGGAATACTATAAAATTTTAGCATAGGGGTTTTTCACCGTTCTATCATGGTTAGTCAAATCATGTGAGGAAACCATGCCACTATCTCACTCATATTGATAATCGTTCTGTTTGGTGGATAGTTTTTCAAACCTTTCAACCCATTAATTGTGGTACATTTATTATTATATTAACTAAATTAAATTTTTTTAAGCATAATTTCACACATTTTCTTCTATGTAAAAAAACCCATTTGTAGATATTTTTAGTGAATATACTTGTATTTGAGTGTTCTTGTACATACGATCTCGGATTCTATCATGGAATCTTGTTGGATCTACATTGGTGAGGAATCATTTTTGTTTTAGTTGTTCCTTGTTCCAATTCTTATCAACGATTCAATTCAGGTGAAAGATGATTTACCTAATTTTATGTTCATTGTCTGTTATTCAGATTTATTTTGATATAAGTTGACTCAGGATTCTATACTTGATGAGAACTACCCTGTCGAGCTATGTTAGGTTCTTTATACATTTTCCTTGAGATTGTTTATTTATTTGGCTACTTATTATTAGTCATCCCATCAGAAATTCTGACAGGAATCAGAATTAAATAGATTACATGAACTAGATGTAATTATACCTATAAGGAATTACCTTAGGTTACTTATATAAGTAAGGGTGGTTCTCCCCAACCCAAGGCCACCCATGGGGTGTGTAATATGAATTAAGCTGGTTTATTCAATAATGATCCATCCACTGGATGTGTTCTCAGGCTTCCCTAGATAGAAGAAGCATAATGTTGGTAAAATGTGTTTCTCTTTCATTCGTAGGAGATGTATTTACTCCTTTAAATGTTTTATATTATACACCAATGTGTAACAATTTTTTTTTGATTTGGTGTTCCATAAATATTTTTCAAATAAATTTTATAATGAAATTGGTATACCCATTGGCTACCTTCAATCGCCAATTATGATACGTGAGTGGGTATACTCATGAGATAGAAGGGAATATGTATTGGATACATGAGGGGGTATACTCATGGTTTTGTATGAAATAGATAATGAGTATTTAAATTCATTAGATGTCATTTCCCTGGATCAATATGAAATAGTAGGTGCATTTAATTGTGATTTATCCTCGGTTGTTGATTCTATGGGATGCCTCAGGATTTTCTTCCCATTGGTTCTAGATTTCATGGACTCACATAGGACATATTCAGTTGAAATCCTCCTATGACACTTAAAAGGGCCCAAATGAGTTTCCATCAAGATGATCCAGGGACTTGATAAGGATATATTAGTCTTAAACACCTTGGATATTTCACTTCATGTACAAACACTTTATTTATGTGGGATGAAAATGGTATATGTGACATGAATGGTTGGGTGGAAACACCATGATTTTTTGACACTTACGATTGTACAACAAGGTCATGGTTGGCATAAAATGATTGAATGAATGGTAAGGATGTGTTAGCTATTTATTCATTTTTTTCATATTCCTTTTTAGAGGATCTTGACTTTATATTTAAGGGATACCTGAGGGACTATTACAGTGTTACTATTTTAGTAGTTTCATGCCATGGGAATTTGTAAATTTATCAACTGCCTCCCTATTTACATGGACATTTTTTATCATTTTATATTAAACTACAAGTACATGAGTAGATCATTGGGTGGTTAAATACAGGGATTGTATATCACACCCTATTCAGGCCATAGTTGGGTAACTAAACAAACTATTTGGATTCTGATAGAGAGAGGGGAATGTTCTCATAGTGTGAGGGTTTATTGTGTTCCATGCTTAGGAGTAAGTGATCACGAGACCGAGCTAAGGCTCGCGATTCTATACCAATATATCACTTATGGAATTTTAACTATTTTCATAACATGTGTTGTAATATACACTTTTGTACCTATTTTGTATAATTTTCTATGAATATGATATGTATTATCATTATCAACATCTGTATATGAGATTGCATTTATCATTGTTTCTATATTCATGTCCAATTTTTTATTAGTTTTCTACTAGTTATATCTACTTCCTCTAATTCTATGTTATTGAATTTCTTCCATGCTTCACTCTGGTGTTGAGGGAATAGTCTCCCCAAAGAAATACCAACACCCTTGCTGCTAGTCAACAACCACAAGAATTTAGATATATGATCTTGAGGCCTTATTTCCGATCAGGCTCAGGGCACTGTTGAGTTGCATATGGGTCTGAGACATTAAAAGTGGTACCTGAGTCTGTTTCTTTTCTATTCTCATTACTTTTTTGGTGAAATAGATAGTTATAATAATGTAATTGAGTTTGTTAAATAGTATATTCTACAATTATCTACCCCACATTTAGAAAAAGAATAATTTCCTCAAATTCTTTTTTTTCTAGATTATGACTATTAATGTTGACTTGATTCCATTAATTAGTGACACAAATGGTTTGTAATTTTAATATTGACATTATTTTGGGATCTATTTTGTTGAAACCTAATTTTTTGTGCGTATTAAATCTCATGAATAATCCTATAAACATGATATATTTCACATGGCATGGATTATGTCATTCCATTTAGGATGAATTGAATATTTCATCATGTTTTGATAGGTGTTTTGATAGATATACCTACTGTTGTGATAGAGTTTTTGTAGTGAATCGTGTAATTGACACCATATATCAGTATATAAGGATTATGGGGCCTTATTGGAAAGTAAGTGACAAACATTTTGTTTCATGTGACTAAATTAAATGGGACATCATATGGATTGTATGGGAATCATTTTTCAATTAATGGATTGTTATGGGACTTCATGGATTGGTACATGGTGAACCATTTGTTCAACCTTTTAAATTGAACTATGACATAATATCAAATGAGTTTGGAATAGAATGGAAATCAATACATGATTCATGTGAAATGAAATTGAAACAAAAATTATATATAGTAGATACTTGAACTACACATGAATATTGTGTTGGAAAAGGGATGTTTTTGTAGTGGTGTTTCTGAATGTTTTCATATGTAGTACTGAATATAGTTGAAAGGTGTGTGTTAAGACCTAATATCAGGAGTGTTTCGACCTATCTATTTCTCATGAGCTATGAACATTTATATTGTTCCTATTTTAGTTGTGTGATTGGAATTGTATAGTAATTCCACCACAAATACATTCAGTTGTGTGTGAAGAGGCTGGGTATGTTCACACTCTAGAGGTGGTGGGCTATAGGAAACTAGTGGGTCCCCTTTTAGTGCCAATGGTGGTAGAATTGTTTTTTCTCAATCCAGGTGCTGAGGTATTGTTTTCAGATTGATTTTATATCTTCATGAAAACATTTCCCAGAATAACATAGCCTTTCTTGTCTATGGCTGAGAAAGTATGTGTTTACTATTAGTAGGATCTTTCCTTGTTCTCTGTGTATTTCAGTCCCTAGGATACTGAGATATGGATATAAATTATTATATTGGTCTTGGAGAATATGGAGATACCTCTTGAGAGGATGGTGATGCTCGTGACTTACATGATACATGGAGAAGTAGAGCGTTGGTGGGATTTTTTTGAAATAGGATAACAGGATACGATATATTGTTTGGGTTGTTTTCCAACACTGACATTATTACTATATTTATGATGAGACTCTATGGGAAGAGCAGTTTAGTGATTTCAGGTGTCAGGAGCAAGGTGTGATGATGGTTATTGAATACTCATAACTCTTAATATAGTTTCATTATTTTTCATTAATGAACCTCAATGTTTAGCTTTTGAGAGTTAGAGGAATTGAGGAAGGTCGTTGAAATACTATCAGATCCCAGGTCAACATGTCCATATTAACCTCTATTATTGAAATCTTGTACAAATTGTGGATTATAGAGTGGAACCTGAGGAAATAAAAATGGATAGAGTATGGATGCATGGTCTCTAGAACTAGTGGTAAAATAATTTTTGGGTGGATGTTTTGTTTTGAGGCTTCATGCAATATGAGTTTCAATTAGGCAGTAAGTACTAGTAGCATAGTGTTTTTCCATCCATTAGAAAGATGGGGAGACATGTAGAATCAGTGTCACCACAAGAAAGTCGACTGATGATCTTGTGGTAGGGTGGGGAAATTGAAGTTGTTTTGAAGGACCTTCCAATATGTTGTTAGTGGAAGGGGGTCATATATGACACTAGGTTTGAGAGAAGGTTTCTCAGGTCTAAATTTGTTAGGGAGATTGATCAATGATAGATGATCAGGATAAGGTAGTCATGGTCATGGTTGAGGAAGCCAGAGAATAGTCACACTAATATATTAGAGTGGGCCTATATTAGATGGTGATATTGCATCACAGGGTCGTGATTCATGCTCGATATTTTCTATACAGTGTAACCACAAGAAACAGGGTGTCATAACATCTACAATGGGACATACTATTTTATTATCCTACACTATTTACCCTACAATATTTGATATAGTTGCCCACATATTATTGTATCTTTACCAGTGGTGAAAATACATGGACTCACTGTACTGTCTTATGAGAGCATCATGATGCTATACAATACATTTGAAAATAGAAGGTAGGGAGTAAGACAATGTAGGGAGTTCCCCTTGAGGTTTGTTGATGTCACTTATTATGTAATCATTATGTGACCAAGATGATATGTTTTTATGTAATACATAGATTGGAAATGATAGTATATTATCAAGATTATTTTCACTAATATCATTGAAGTTTAACATTCACATCACCAGAAGGTTTATTCTATACTCACAAGGGTTAATGGGAAGTCCAGGAGATCCGAGCTCGACCAGAGAACTATGTGCTAAGAGAGATGACAACCCAGATTGGTAGTTTTAATATGGATGGTCAGGGAGCACATCAGGTGGAATTTCCTCTAGTTGTTGATTGTTTTAGGGATGTTTTCTTGAATTACTTTTCCTTTTTACCTCTGGATAGATAGGTGTTTTTTCCATAGATATAGTTATTAGAGATACACCGATATCCGTTTCTCCTTACAGTAAGGCTATGATAGAAGTTGGAGCTCAAGAAGTAGCTAACTGATTTCTATGAAAGGGGGTTTATTATAACTACTACTTATCCATGGGGTTCACTGATCCTATTCGAAAAAATGGTGGATAATACTCTTCAGCTATGAATGGTTATCAGAAGATGAATTAGAAGATGTTTAGTAACGGATATCCCTTAACAGAGTTATATGACTAGTTTGTTCATATTCAGGGATCTTGGGCCTTCTCAAAAATCAATTTGAGATCTGGATATCACTAGGTATGTGTATGACCAAAAGAAATACCTTGTACATCATTTAATAGAAGGTATGTTCCATATGATTATATGTTTATTCTATTTAGTCTCATGAATGCTCTAGCAGTTTTCATAGTTCTGTTGAATCATGTGTTCCATCCTTATCTAGATTCAACCGTAGTGCTTTCCACGGATTATATTAGGGTGTCTTATCAAAAAATACATTACCATTCTAAACATATTAAGATAGGTTTTAACAAAATGAGATACCATTAGTTACATTTTAACATCATAATGTCGGACTTAGGGATGGGTTAGATCCACTATTTATGTCACATCAACTCAGAGATAAGAGTATCAGTATCCCTAGAAAAGGTGAGTGTTGTAGTTTTAATGGAGTATCCCAAGAACATTTTCTATATAAGGAGTTTCTCAATGATAGTTGGATATTATAAGCATTTCATACATGAATTATCACAATTAGTATGACCATTTATGGTCTTGATTAAGAATGTTACGATGTTTATATGATTATATTCCTAGGAGAGAGCATTTTCGTTGCAGGAAAGAAGATTGTCTTCCAAAACGGTCCTAATACTACCATATAAGTGAACAAGATACATTTTTTTTTGCAAAACATAGGGTATCAATAATGGATTAGTGATGATGCAGGGGCATAGAGTCATGTATTACTTATCTTAGTAGCTATGGCCACAAAAGTTGAATTACCTGATGCATGATCTTGAGCAAGGTATTATTTGATCATGTGTTGCACTGTTGGATACATTACATACTGATAGAGTGTTTTGCGGTGTATCCAAGGCACAAAAGCCTCAAGAAATTTTTTACCCAGAGTGATCTGAGTATGAGGTAGTGAATGTGGGTGGAGTACCTATAATATTTTAACTTATATCATACCTACATTCTCATAAAATGCAATTGAGTGGCCTATTCACTCCGTATGATGACTCTGATATAGAATGTTTTATAGGATAGTAGTTAGTGGTTTCTTGTTGATTTCTTTTCTGCTATACACTTTGTGGTAGTTTAGTATCCACCTTCTAGTTGGACAGTAGTTTAGGATGAGGTACTACATTTTCATGGTCCTATTTGGTGCCAGTGAATATGTGCAATGATATAATGTAGGAGTTTCATGCCTCTCATCTAGTAGTGCATCGCCGAGTCACCATGATGTAGTATGACCTACACGATCATTAATGGTGGCCAGGTATGAAATGTGAGGTTGGTGGTTTTTTTATTAGGTGTTGCACATGTCATCAAGTGAAGGTGGAACATGAGAGGCCAAAAAGAATTTCACCAAATTTACCTATTACTGAGGGGAAATGGGATGATTTCATGATGGATTTCATTATTGGTTTACTATGGACACCATGAGGTATTGATGTTGTGTGGGTTTTTATTCACAGTATCAGAAAGGGTACTCATTTTATTATGATCATGGAGACCTTCAGTGTGTATGAGATTTGTTAGGTTGTATATCAGTGAGAGATTATGACTTAACAGGGTCCAACAGTCTATCATTTCAGATAGGGATGCCCAATTTATATCTCATTTCTAATATATTTTGTAGAAGTCAATGGGTATACAGATGATAATCAATACATCATACAACCCTCATCTTGATGACCCATCAGAGCATAGGATATAGGTTCTAGAGAATAAGTTGTGACCATGCATCGTTAGTTTTGAATGCTCTTTGGAGAAGAATATACCCATGGTTTTGTATTCCTAAAATAATATATATTAGGAGACTATATAGATAGAACCATGTGGGTATTTTTATGTTTGGACTTTTTGATCACCCTTGTTATAGTTTGAGGCAGGCGAGATAGATTTATTTGGACCACCTCTCATTCAGGACACATATAAAAGGACTAGTTGATTCAGAAGTGGATGCATAATACCCAGTCTAGAATGAAATCTTACTCTAATTTTTCCAAATGACCTAAAGAGTTCGAGGTCAGGGATAAGGTATTTTTATCTATTTCACTGAGTTTAGGACATGGGAAGATTAGGAGACCTTATAAGCATTCACCTTGATATGTCGGGACCTTCAATATTATAGTGATAATCAGGTCGGTAGAATATTAGTTGTAGTTACCTCAGAGGTATTTATCCATGCGTGATTTCATCCACGTTACACAATTTTTCTACATTCATTGGGACCCAACCCATTTTTTTAGCCCATGGATATTCAGTTATAGTCAAATGTGTCATTTGAAGAGAATCATATTCTTATCATTGATATGAACATGAAGGTTCTTTGAGGCATTCCATTTCCTATAATACATGTTCTATGAAATCACTGCTATTTAAAGGAGGATATGCTAGGGAAGAAGGAAAATGTACGTTCTCCATGGTAGGAGTTTTCCTCAAACAAATATTTACCACCAATCAGAGGAAAACGTGGGGATGAGTCACTTTAAGAGGGTTAATTGATAGAACCATGTTTTTCACATGTGGTATAAATCCCATATTTTTTTGTTCGATAATTAAATATGGCCTAATGTGAATTATATTTTAGGTAAAAGGAGTATCATGGGTGTCTAAAGATTGTTTGGAGCCCAGAACCCATGTTTATGGGTAAAAATGGCCAAGCGCATAGTTTTTATAAATCATGTTGGGCTGGCTGAATATTTTAACAAACCTTACGAGTTGCAGTTATAGATCATGGGAATTCCACATGGTTATAAAAAACCATGCGATTTGTGCCACACATGTGTGCCCTAATTTCATGTTCTTTAAATGTTCTTCATATTTATCTAGATCTGATTTGAATTAAGAGTCGATACTAGACGAGCAATCCACTACCGAGCTAAGGTAGGTATTATATACATTTTTTTTGTTTTGGAGAATTATTTAATGAATGTTATTAATTTAATTATATGTAATTTTACATTTTAGGGATTCCCTTAGGTTCCTTTGAGAAGTAATGGTGGTTTTTTTTCATCCTAGGGCCACCCATAGGGTCTACCATTGGAATTCTCCTAATTTATGAATTTTTGAACAATCCATGAGATGGGTTCTCATTCATCCCTATTTAGATGAACCTTAAATATTATTAAATGGAATTAGGTAACATTAATAAGACATGTATTGTCCCCTTTTACATGTGATATATGCTACACATTCATGTAATGAATTTATATAGAATTGGGGTTTCTTATATGTTTTTTTTCTTTTTTTTAAATGAGTGGTCATACTCATTGGATTCCATCAATAATGAATTTTGATTTGC
Organism: Viscum album; assembly: GCA_963277665.1. Classification (NCBI taxonomy): domain Eukaryota; kingdom Viridiplantae; phylum Streptophyta; class Magnoliopsida; order Santalales; family Viscaceae; genus Viscum; species Viscum album. The sequence continues at coordinate 67,531,794 of OY728156.1, read as the reverse complement.
GGTTGGGTATACTCATGAGGTATAATGGAATGTGATATGGATAAAAGAGTGGTTATACTCATGTTTTTTTTGAAATGGTTATTGATTCATTGTATTCATTGGATATGATTTCCATAGATCTAGATGTGTTAGTAGATGACTTTGATTGATATTTCTATATATGTATTGATTCCATGGGATGCCTCAGGATTTGATACCCATAGATCGGATATTCTTGGACTCACATAGGACATATTCATTTGACATACTCCTAGGACTCCAACCAGTTCTGGACTGAGTATCCATTGAGATGCTCCTGGGACTTGATGAGGATTCATGGGACTTATATACCATAGATTCAACCCATCATGGTCTAAAAATTTATTTATAAGAAATTACATTAGGATAGGTGAAATATATGTTTGTATGGAATAGTCATGGATGTTTGACTCTCAAAGTTGTACCATAAGGAAGTGGTTGACATGACATGTTTGGATGAACAGAAATCTCGTGTTTTCTATTTATGCATAATTTATTTCTACCTTGATATAGAAGCATGAATATATTTTCAATGGAGAATTGAGAGGATATTTTAGTGTTACTATATTAGTAGTTACATTTCATGGGTATCTGTTCATTTATTTACATATTACCTATTTACATACACACTATTTTATATTGTTATATTTCACAAGGACTTGTATAGATCAATGGGCGATTAAGTACTAGGATTTTATCTCGAACCATGATAGGTCCATTGTTGGGTTTCTGAAGAGACTATTTATAGGCATGTATAGACAAGGGAAGAACCCATAGTTAGAGGGTTGATTGTGGACAATGCATATGAGTATGGAGGAACATTACTAGGTTGAGGCTCGCGATGATAATGAAAGATACAACATTTGACCTTTTTGTTATTTTGGTTACATGTATTATACGGTACTCTTTGTTGGTCGGAGTGGTTTACTCAAGAGGGGGGGGGGGGGGTGAATTGAGTACCAATTAAAATTTCTGTATTTAAAAACACTGTCTTAAAGACCCCCAAATAAAATAATAAATTAAACTGTAGTGAATTTATATTAAAGCAGAGGTTCTGTTAGATTCTCAAGGGATTGATTAATTCCCAGTTAATCAACACAGGAGTGTATGATTATCTTTTGAAACTAACTTACTAATCTACACTTAACATAAACACTTGCTAATTTAATTATAAAAGTAACTTTAAAAACAGTATTGGGTTTAAAGTGATTAGCAGCGGAATGAAACTTTGAAAGAGATGGCACAACAAATGTAACCAAGAGGTTCAGTCTCAAGCTGAGACTTAGTCCTCTCAAAAGTTTATATAAAAATGATCCACACACTGGATCGGGGTTCAACAGTTTACAACTGTCCAGGTCCAAGACCTCAACCACCGTTATTCATGGGAAACAGTACAACAGCAACCAGCTATCCAGGTCACACACGACCTCTACCACTGTTATTCGTGGGAAAGAAAAAATGCAAGAATTTGGTAAGGATTTACAAATCCTCCAGTTTAAGTACAGGAGACAGTGTATGTGTTAGATACAGCAGATAACACACACTGCTCGAAAAGAATAATAATAAATCACAGAACAAAAGATGTAGAGTTTTAGAAATGGTTCTGGTGATTTCAGTGTAGCTCTGGACTCCTTTGGATTCGATCAGAAGTGAGTCTGAGTCCTCTTCTCGTTTCTGTTTGAGAAACAGAGTGTCGTATGCTCCAGGTTCACAGACAGTGAAAATGTAGTGGCTGAAGTTCTTCAGTGTTCTTCTTATATGCACATACCACTTCTCGAGTATGCTTGATTGTCTATGAGCTTCTCTGTGTTCTTGATGGAACTGGTTTTGCTCTTGATTCTTCTTGTTCTTGTGTTTCTGGTATATTTCATCCACCACACTCTCTACTTTGGGCAGCGTAGTCTTCTCGTATTTATCTCACGGGCAACAGGGGACAGAAAAGATTTCCTTTCTGCAGGTACGAGGTACGGGTTCCTGACATCCGACAACTTTTATCAGATATTTGAAAAATCATTAAAATATACATGATATGACCGTTGGATAGATTAAATAAAGATAGGAAATAAATAAATTTCAAACAGTGAGTCGAGTGATCGGTAGGTAATCAGCATCGGTAGCTTGGACATCGGTAGCTCAATGTCATTAGTTGCTTTGACTCTATCGGTGGCTCTATGCGTCGGTTGGTACATGCTTGTATCGGTGACTTTGTTTATCAGTAGCTCCATGCGTCGGTAGCTCCATGTGTCGGTAGCTTCATGCGTCGGTAGCTCCATGCGTCGGTAGCTCCATGCGTCAGTAGCTTCATGCGTCGGTAGGTCCATGCGTCGGTAGGTCCATGCGTCGGTATCTCCATGCGTCGGTAGCTCCGTCCATCGGTGACTCTTATTCCATCGGTAGCTATTTATACTTACACCGGTAGCTCTATGTTTGTATCGGTAGCTGTCTGTAAGCCAGAAGCTTACATTTATAAGTACATTGGTAGCTCTGTGTTAAGTATATCGGTGACCCTATCTGTCGGTAGACTAAGTCTATCGGTAGACTGGGTACCGGTAGCTCTTTATCAGTAGCTATAGGCAGATTACTTATCTGTTTTATGCAGAACACATCTGATTGTGTTAGAATTAATTTATAACTTGTATGAACAAGGATAAATGAGGATTAACATATTCCAAAGACTATTTTAAAAATTATTATTGGTTTGATCACAGATTTGAAAGAATTAAAGTATAGATCAATGATACTTAAAAATATCATAGAGAATGAAAACATAATTGGGATTTTCAACACATATGAATACATGATTGAGATCATCAAAACAGGTGAGGTCAACAATCTCCCCCTTTTTGATAATCACAATTTATGATATGGGCATTTAACATAGTAAAAATATAATAGTAAAGAGTATAATATTGAATTCAATTTTCTCAGAGAAAACAACATCAGAGGTAATAGAAATAGTATGATATAGACATAAGTTATCAGAGGTAACAATCATAAGGTACCGAAGGTAAAAAGAAACATAATAATATCATAGATAAAATTGAAAAGAAGGTTATTTTTCTCCATTGAAATTTTTTCTCATTCTCTAATTTTGATCTCCCCCTTTGTGATAATCAAAAAGCGGGAAAGCATATATAGGAGACAAATAAAACATGAGAAGTAAAAAGAGTTTCTCTGTATTAGAGCAGTCAGAAAGTACATAAACAGAATACAAATGAATTCCTATCAAAAATCCTGGCCACTGGATCAATCTTCATCTGCAACGTGAGATTTTCCTTTGGGATCAGAAGAAGGTTCGGGTGGTGAGGATGCAGGTGAAGGTTTTGGAATGCCAGAAATGATCAAAGGAGGCTGAGCCACTGACACAGAGTCAGGCCTATAGGTTGAAGATCTTTGGGTGATCATGTGTGTGAGGCTTCGAATAGCTTGAGCAGGAGTTAGCTGGACTGTGGAAGCAGCTGAGGCAGAAGCAGGCAAAGCAGGAGGCACGATGACTGGTCTGGCATCAACATGCAAGAAGGGCAGCAACAAATTTCTAAAATCCATAATAATTCCTCCTCCTCTTTCCATAGCAGAGATGAAATCATCTTTGTTCTCCACGAATTTCTCCAAGGAAGGAGTCAATTGTCTTAGTTGGATCACTTGTTCTCTAAAAGCTTCAGTTACTGGAGGGAGCTTCATGTTTTCCAACAACAGCGTGAAGTGGTGATCGAGTTGATGCTTGGTGAAAATTTTGGTGAAGTAGCAGTCCACTTTGCTCTTTATGGTTTCCTGAGAGGTAGAGGCTTCTCTCATATAGTCTTGAACAATCTTCATTATTTCCCTAGTAGAATCTCTTGTAGAAAGCACCACTCGGCTCAACTCTGATGAGTCCACAGAGCCACTAGTTGAAATAGAACCAATCTCCTCCTTCAACATTGCTCGAACTAGATTCAGGCCAACTAATAGTTTGGATGTGAGAGGGCCAAGAGAGAAGGAAACAGTTTCTTTGAAACTCTTAGACAAACCACTGATTAGGCTTTGAACTTGAGAGTCCTGTAATTGAACGTGATCCTTCACTGAGGTTTTGAAACTTTCAAACACCGAGACAAACTGGCTTACTACACTCTTCACATAAGCTAGGTCCTTGTCAGCTTGAGACTTGGATCTCATATAAGAATCCAAAACAAAAACTGATGTCTTGAGAGCTTCAAGATCTACTTTGATTCTAGAAGACTGAGTCTGGCACTCTTTCACTTCTTCCATAAGCTCAGACACAAAAGAAGATAAATTACAAGCCAGAGATAGCTCGAAGGATCTCTCTAACATTTTCATTTCTTCATTAAAGCTTTTCTTCATCTCAGCAACTGATACACTGAATGATTCTTTCAGCTCATTCTTCATGGATTCAAGATCAGATTTAGAGACAAAATCATTTGGGACGACTGCATCAGATCCATTTACTGAGGCCAAACTAACTACAGAATCAGTCATTATTGAATGAATTGAGGATGAAAGGGAGGTTTCCATTAAATTCACTTCTTCAACAAAACTGGTTTTGAGGTCCTCTTTCAGCTTATTCAGATCATGAAATCTGACCACATCATCTGGCAACAATTCAGAAGCAAGATCATAATTGGTCTTCGGTCTATTCACAGACATCTCATTATCAGAATCCGGATAATCCAATCCACAGACTATAAACCCTGGGTCTTCTACCCAGTCTCCAAGCTCAACATCTACTGTAACATTTCCAAGAACAGATTGATGCTCCCCCTCAATGGGTGAATTCTCATGTATCACAACATCATTCAGTGATGGATTATCTTCATCATAATCTTCTACTACAAGTTCCATCGGTGCAGCATCTAGAAGATCTTCTGATACAGGTACAACTTCTTCTGTATCTCTTTCTACTTCAGCAGTCGGCATAGCTGAGTTTCCAATCAAAGGAATCATACTTAAACTACTAGAAGTAGGCGATTCAGATAAATTCTCCTTTTCCTCTTCTTCTTGGTGAGGTACAGACTGGTCTTCCTCATATGTAGACAAAATTTCCTCCACCTTTCCTTTCCTAGAATAAACCAATTCTGCAACAGGACTTGGGGGCAAGTCTGGATCTCCTCCAACATCCATGGGATTTTCTTCTTCTTCTTCTTCTGTTTCATTACTATAAACAGGATCCTCTTCATCAGGTCTCAGACTTGGATCTCTCATATCCTTTGGTCTTGAGGGATGATCCATAGGATTAAACATATCATATATATTCTGATCATCACTGACCCATTCTCCCTTCCATGGGTTCCAGTTAATTTTCATGTACTTACAAACAGTCGAGGTGATGCAGAAATTATTCCTGACTACAACTGTCTCATCCTGAGACTCAGCTATTCCTTTCACTTTTATCATTACTGATATCAGCTTGGCAAAGAATAAAGCATTAGTCTTTGACTTTGGTCTAATCATGTCTTCCATTTGAAGCATTAACAATCTGCACAGATAGATTTTTACACCATGTCTTAGCAAATGAAGAAGATAGATATCTTGATATCTAAGATTTTCAAAATCTCCTTGCCTCGGTATTAACACATGCTGAACAAACTTGAAGAGCAGTTGATTCTCTCCATCCATTTCAGCAGCAACCACTTGCCTTTGATTCCCATTACCGGTCAGCTCTTTTAAGGCGGTTTCATAATCAATGATGTCACTGCTAGGTGGCATTGCTATTGATACATACCCAGAGACACCTTCATGTGGTACTTTCAAACACTCAGCCCACTCTACTGAAGAAAAAGACATCTCTTTTCCATTTAACAAAGAGCTTACCCGATTCTCATTTTCAGACTTCTCGAAGGTTACAAACTCATAGAACTGTTTTACCAACTTCGGGTAGTATGGGCCATTGTTATTCGAGAAACAATCCACCCATTTCTGGTCCTCCAGAATCTCGAGTACTAACGATTTACTAGGCAGTAGCCATTCCACGCACAGTTCCTTCTCGATTACTATGTCTCTATTCTGCAAGTGAGGATTCACTGGTCGCCTTCCCGATCTAGTTCTGACTTCACTAACACTGGATTTATGCTGTGTCTTCTGCTTCTTAGCTTTTGGTTCTACACTTTCATCTCTGACGGTAGGAAGCTTAGTTTTTGCCATCGCGGGTTTAGGGTTCTTGGCCGATTTGGGAGCTAAGGTTCGAGGGTGAGAGATTTTGAGCTCGGTGAGGTAAGAAGTGGCTTAGACTTAGTTTTATCATTTAGGAATTCCAAATAAGCGACTAAAATAGAGTAAGATAAAATAAAATAAAACGATTCGTATTCTTGGCGGCAGACAGATGTAAAACATTGCATCAGTGTGAGTTAATCATCGGTGAGAAAACAAAATCGGTGAGAATTGTACATCAGTGAGGATTTTCACATCGGTGAGAATTTCACATCGGTGAGAATTTCACATCGGTGAGAATTTTCACATCGGTGAGGATTTCACATCGGTGAGAATTTCACATCAGTGAGAATTTCACATCGGTGAGAATTCCACATCAGTGAGAATTTCACATCGGTGAGAATTTTCACATCGGTGAGGATTTCACATCAGTGAGAATTTTCACATCGGTTGTGATTAAACATTCCCAATTCGTGTCTTATGTAACATAGCCTATCCAAACTTAAAGGTTTAGTGAAAATATCAGCCAATTGATGTTCAGTGCCTATAAATTCAAGAGAAATATCACCTTTTTGATAGTGATCTCTTAGGAAATGGTGTCTTACATCTATGTGTTTGGTTCTAGAGTGAGATACAGGATTCTTAGAGATGTTTATTGCACTGGTGTTATCACATTTGATTGAAACATGTTTAAAAACATATCCATAGTCCAAAAGAGTGTGTTTCATCTACAGAATTTGTGCACAGCAACTACCAGCAGCTATATATTCTGCTTCGGCAGTAGATAATGCAACTGAGTTCTGTTTCTTACTACACCAAGAAACTAAATATTTTCCAAGAAAATGACATCTCCCTGATGTGCTTTTTCTATCTAACTTACAACCAGCAAAGTCAGCATCTGAATAACTCATTAACTCAAAGGATTGTCCTTTTGGGTAAAACAAACCTAAGTTAACCGTGTGTTTGAGATATTTAAAAATTCTTTTAACAGCAAGCAAATGAGATTCTTTTGGATTAGCTTAAAATCTAGCACACATACACACACTAAACATAATATCAGGTCGACTAGCAGAAAGATAAAGTAAACTACCAATCATACCTCTGTAATTTGTTTGATCAACTGGTTTCCCAGTTTCATCAGCGTCCAATTTACAGGTAGTACTCATAGGAGTTTCACTTTCCTTGATACTATCCAGAACAAACCGTTTTAAAAGATCCTTTTTATATTTACTTTGATTCAAAATAATACCATTTTCATTTTTAAATACTTGAAATCCAAGAAAGTACTTAAGTTCTCCCATTAAGCTCATTTCAAATTCATTTTGCATACTTTTTGAAAAATCAGTACATAAAGAGTGTTTAGAAGATCCAAAAATAATATCATCAACATATATTTGTACAACTAAAACATCTTTAGAAATTCTTTTAATGAAAAGAGTTGGATCAGCAATCCCTTTAGTAAAACCTTTTGAAATAAGGAAATTTCTAAGTCTATCATACCAAGCTCTTAGAGCTTGTTTTAAACCATACAAATCTTTGAAAGTTTAAAAACTTGATTTGGAAAATGGGGATTAGTAAATCCAGGTGGTTGTTCTACAAAAACATCTTCAATTATAAAACCATTTAGAAATGCACTTTTCACATCCATTTGATATAACTTGAAATCCAGATGTGCAGCATATGCAAGTAAGATCCTAATGGATTCTAGTCTAGCTACAGGTTCAAAATTTTCCTCATAGTCTATACCTTCTTCTTGACTATATCGTTGTGCAACTAGTCTAGCTTTGTTTCTAACTATATTTCCAGATTCATCTACTTTATTTCTAAAAACCCATTTTGTGCCTATTGTCAAAGTGTCCTTAGGCCTGTCAACTAATTCCCAGACTTTTTTCCTTCAAACTGATTTAATTCTTCCTGCATAGCTATTACCCAGAATTCATCATTGGTAGCATCATTGATGTTTTTGGGTTCTAGCTGTGAAAGAAAAGCTTGATGTTCAACCTGGTTTCTTAGAGAAGCTCTAGTTCGTGTTCCTCTATCAAGATTACCAACAACAGCTTCTAAAGGATGATTCATTAGAATCCTCGTTGATCTGGTAAAGGTTGGACTAGAAATTTCAGGTTCATCTATAGGTTCGGGTTCAACAGAAGCAGATTCTGGAGAAAGTCCAGAACTGGATGCTTTTATAACAGGTTCTTTAGATTTATCCTTAAGGTCCAGAATAGACAAATCTTCTTCAAGATTCTCAAGAGAGGTTTTAGGCTCATGTGGATCAGTTTCATCAAATTTGATGTGAACAGATTCTTCCACACATTTGTTTTTCTTATTGAATACTCTGTAGGCTTTACTTGAAATAGAGTAACCCAGAAAAATTCCTTCATCACTTTTGGAAGCAAACGTATCCAGATTATCTTTAGTATTCAGAATAAATACTTTGCAACCAAAAAACTTTAAAGTAATTAACCTTAGGCTTTCTATTGTTCCACAATTCATAAGGGGTTTTTTTAAGAACGGGTCTGATCAAGACTCTATTAATAACATAGCAAGCTGTATTAACAGCTTCAGCCCAAAAATAAATAGGCAGGTCATATTCGTTGAGCATGGTTCTAGAAATTTCTTGAAGGGTTCGGTTTCTTCTTTCTACTACTGCATTCTGTTGGGGTGTTCTAGGGGCAGAAAAGTTATGAGTATATCAATTGTGTGAGAAATAAGATTCAAAATCTTGATTTTCAAACTCACGACCATGATCACTTCTCAAAGTTTTAATCTTAAGTCCACTAAGGTTCTCTACAGATTTAGAGTATTTAACAAAAGAAGAACAAGCTTCACTTTTGTGAGCTAGAAAATATACCCAAGTATATCTAGAAAAATCATCTACAAGAACATAAACATAGTGCTTCCCATTTAAACTAGAAACTCTTGATGGTCCAAACAAATCCATGTGAACCAATTCAAGTGGTTGAGAAGTCGAAACTTCTTTCTTTGATTTAAAAGAAACTTTGTGTTGTTTTCCCTTTTGATAGGGGTTACACACTCTATCATTTGGGAATTCTAATTTAGGTAGGTCTCTAACTAGGTTTTTTCTAGAGAGTTTTCTAAGTGAGTGAATGTTGAAATGTCCCAATCTTCTGTTCCATAGCCAAGATTCTTTATGAAAAGCATTTAAACAAGTAATATTCTACTTAGCTAAAGAATTCATATTAACAGCATAAATATTTTCATTTCTTAAGGCAGAAAATACCAAAACATTCTTAGAATTAAAAACTTTGCAAGAATAATTTTCAAATTTAACATGAAAACCATCATCACATAACTGAGAAATACTTAATAAATTTTATTTAAGGCCATCAACAAATAAAACATTAGAAATCAAAATTGAATCAGTGTTACCAATCTGGCCTAGGCCGATGATTTTTCCTCTTGAATTATCACCAAAGGTGAAAAAGCCTCCATCAACTTTTATTAAAATATTAAAACAAGAGAAGTCTCCTGAAATATGTCTTGAACATCCACTTTCCAAATACCAGGTCTCTTTACAGGAGCTCTTTAAGCAAGTTCCCTACAAAACAGATTTAGATGGGAGATGATTTTGGTACCCAGATTTTCTTGGGTCCAGATAGGTTAGCCAATAACACTTTAAGTACCCATATTTGTCTAATGGGTCTCATATAATTTTTAGAATTGACATGCTTTGAAAGATAAACTTTATTAGATCCATATCTATGTATATAACTGGTTGAAGCATATGAAGTTCCAGAATTACCTTCATTCTGTCCAGATTTAGAAATGAATCTAGTTTTGGCAATTATCCTTTGTCCAGGTTGGTATCCTATACTAGTAGTATATTTAGGTGCTATTTGCTTTCCTAGCATCTGTGTTAGTGTATTTTTGCCATTGGTGAACTTCTCTAAGTCTTTCTTGAGTTGCTCATTAGATAGTTTCAGTTCAGTGTTTTCTTTTAACAGTTGATCATTTTTCTCTTTTTCAATAGTGAGTTCGGTTTTAACTGTAGTGGTGAGAGCATGATGTTTCTTTAATGACTTGTATTTATCCTTAAGTTCATTACATGTCTCTTCCATCATATCACAGTACTCAAACAATTAATTTTTAGACATTGTTCCAGAATCAGAATCAGATTCTGCATTATCTCCAGAGTAATAATTTAAAGCAGGAGTTTCAGCAGTTACCTGAGAAGTGTTTGTCATAAAGCACATGTTTGCCTTATTTTTGTGTTCAGTTTCAGAGATTTCAGATTCAGTAGAGCTATCCTCAGAAGCACTCCAAGTAGCCTTCATGGATTTCTTAAATTTATTGTCCTTATACTCATATTTCTTTTTATACTTCAGCTTTGGACAGTCGGCTTTAATGTGTCCTTTTCTCTTGCACTCATAACAGACAACATCATCTGATTTTTCATTCTTCTTCCAATCCTTTTTCCATTTACCTTGGTGATCATACTTACGCTTATAATTTGTTTTTCTTAAGAACTTCTTTTTCCTATAAAATTTCTTAAATCTTCTAGCAATGTGAGCCATCTCAGCATCACTGTCAGAATCACTTTCACTGTCTTCACAACTTGAACTTTCAACTATAGCTTGAATCTTTTCATTGTCCTTATTCTTTGAAGTTGAAGATTTGAAAGCGACAGACTTTCTTGGAGGTTAATTTTCTTCCTCTTTATTCATTTTAATCTCTTCTTTATACATCATCAGCTTGCCAATTAGTTCCTTGACAGGTAGAGCAGCAATGTCACATGATTCTCTGATTGAGACAGATGTGACCCTCCATCTATTAGGTAGACATCTCAAAAATCTCATAATTTGTTCCTTCGATGAGACATCCTTTCCCAGCGAGATCATTGTATTGACAATTTCATTGAACCTGAGATACATGTCAGAAATGGGTTCGTCAGGCTTCATTTTAAAATTATCATACTTGATAGTATAAGTGTTCAATCTCATTTATTTAACATTCGTTATTCCTTCATGAGAAACAGCTAAGGTATCCCAAATTTCATATGCCGTTTTACAAGAAGAAATTCTATTAAACTCTTCATCTCCTAGAGCACAGTACAAGGCATTCATAGCTTTACAGTTGTTATTGTAAGCAGTCTTTATAGGTTCATCCCAAGTAGATCTAGCAGTAGTGGGAATTTTGTATTCTGATTCAATAGCAGTCCAAATATCAAAACCTATGCTTTCTAGATGAATTTTCATTTTTAGTTTCCACTGAGCATAATTAGTTCCATTGAAGAAAGGTGGCCGGTTAGTAGCAGCACCCTCAAGTCTATTTTCCATGATGAGAAAATTTTAAAGAGATAAAAATTTAGATATAACAGAAATTTTAAGAACTTTAAAATACAACTAAAATCACAGTTCAAAAGCAGAGTACTTTTATAGAGTATTTTCAATCCTCTGATACCAAGTGTTGGTCGGAGTGGTTTACTCAATAGGGGGGGTGAATTGAGTACCAATTAAAATTTCTGTATTTAAAAACACTGTCTTAAAGACCCCCCAAATAAAATAATAAATTAAACTGTAGTGAATTTATATTAAAGCAGAGGTTCTGTTAGATTCTCGAGGGATTGATTAATTCCTAGTCAATCAACACAGGAGTGTATGATTATCTTTTGAAACTAACTTACTAATCTACACTTAACATAAACACTTTCTAATTTAATTATCAAAGTAACTTTAAAAACAGTATTGGGTTTAAAGGGATTAGCAGCGGAATAAAACTTTGAAAAGGATGGCACAACAAATGTAACCAAGAGGTTCAGTCTCAAGCCGAGACTTAGTCCTCTCAAAAGTTTATATAAAAATTATCCACACCCTGGATCGGGGTTCAACAGTTTACAACTGTCCAGGTCCAAGACCTCTACCACCGTTATTCGTGGGAAACAGTACAACAACAACCAGCTGTCCAGGTCACACATGACCTCTACCACTGTTATTCATGGGAAAGAAAGAATGCAAGAATTTGGTAAGGATTTACAAATCCTCCAGTTTATGTACAGGAGACAGTGTATGTGTTAGATACAACAGATAACACACACTGCTCGAAAAGAATAATAATAAATCACAGAACAAAAGATGTAGAGTTTTAGAAATGGTTCTGGTGATTTCAGTGTAGCTCTGGACTCCTTTGGATTCGATCATAAGTGAGTCTGAGTCCTCTTCTCGTTTCTGTTTGAGAAACAGAGTGTCGTATGCTCCAGGTTCACAGACAGTGAAAATGTAGTGGCTGAAGTTCTTCAGTGTTCTTCTTATATGCACAGACCACTTCTCGAGTATGCTTGATTGTCTATGAGCTTCTCTGTGTTCTTGATGGAACTGGTTTTTCTCTTGATTCTTCTTGTTCCTGTGTTTCTGGTATATTTCATCCACCACACTCTCTACTTTGGGCAGCGTAGTCTTCTCGTATTTATCTCACGGGCAAAAGGGGACAGAAAAGATTTCCTTTCTGAAAGTACGAGGTACGGGTTCCTGACATCCGACAACCTTTGTCAGATATTTGACAAATCATTAAAATGTACATGATATGACTGTTGGATAGATTAAATAAAGATAGGAAATAAAGAAATTTCAAACAGTGAGTCGAGTGATCGGTAGGTAATCAGCATCGGTAGCTTGGACATCGGTAGCTCAATGTCATTAGTTGCTTTGACTCTATCGGTGGTTCTATGCGTCGGTTGGTACATGCTTGTATCGGTGACTTTGTTTATTGGTAGCTCCATGCGTCAGTAGCTCCATGCGTCGGTAGCTTCATGCGTCGGTAGCTCCATGCGTCGGTAGCTCCATGCGTCGGTAGCTTCATGCGTCTGTAGCTCCATGCGTCGGTAGCTCCATGCATCGGTAGCTCCGTCCATCGGTGACTCTTATTCCATCAGTAGCTATTTATACTTACACTAGTAGCTCTATGTTTGTATCGGTAGCTTTCTGTAAGTCAGTAGCTTACATTTATAAGTACATCGGTAGCTCTGTGTTAAGTATATCGGTGACTCTGTCTGTCGGTAGACTAAGTCTATCGGTAGACTGGGTACCGGTAGCTCTTTATCAGTAGCTATAGGCAGATTACTTATCTGTTTTATGCAGAACACATCCGATTGTGTTAGAATTAATTTATAACTTGTATGAACATGGATAAATGAGGATTAACATATTCCAAAGACTATTTAAAAAATTATTATTGGTTTGATCACAGATTTGAAAGAATTAAAGTATAGATCAATGATACTTAAAAATATCATAGAGAATGAAAACATAATTGGGATTTTCAACACATATGAATACATGATTGAGATTATCAAAATAGGTGAGGTCAACACTATTGTATACCACTTTGGGATTATTTACAAGAAATTTGAAATTTATAATCATCATCATCTATATAGGATCTTAATATTGTCTATGTTTATATATTATTGCCTTTTTTATTTATTAGTTTTATGCTTATTGCATCTGCTTCTGCTACTTATGTGTTATCATATTTTTATTGTGATAAACTCTGGTGATGATGGAATAATCACCCCCTAACATACCAAGTCCCTCAATTACAATTGGAAGCCTATTTAATTTGTGGAGATGTGCTTGAGTCTCTATAGCCAATTTTTCTTGGGGAACTAATGGGTGGAATCCAATTCCAATATATTGAAGGGCCTCAAAGGGTTTTTGAGTTAAAATAAATGGATATGTTAGGGCTATTAATCATATTAAAGAATGAGGTTGGTGGTATTATGAAATTTCAACATTTTCTAGGTTTTACATATGTGTATGTGGTTGTGTCAATGTACGTCCTTGTTGAGTTTCAATTTTCTTGAATATGGAATCTGATTTGGACCTTATATTGAGGTGTAAAACCCTTCATGGACCCCATTGGATCTGTTGTTGAGAGAGAGTAAACCTGGTGATACACATGGGGAATGCCATACCATTGTGAATGCTTACAAAACTTGGTAAAACTTGAGATATGTGAATTATGAGAGAAAATAGTTAACAAATGTGTAATTGGATATGAGAATAAGATTACTAGGTTAATTGAAACAATTATACATTGGATTGTGTCAATAACTAGAATATTTTAAAATGGTTTTAATGATGTCTTTTTTTTGGAGATTTTACCCTTTTATGTTTTATTAAAGGAAAATAATGTTTTAATGTTATATTTTGAAAGTAGGAGTTATAAATTAAATGGTCTAGAAAGGGTTTTTATTTATAAAGATATTAATAATGATGTTTTAAATTAGCTCAAGGATCCATTTTTTTAAAATGGTTAAATGAGTGCATTTGATGGTTGAAATTGAAATGAAAGCCTAAGAGAATTTTTTAGTTTTCAGAGAGTAAGAAACATGTTTTATTGCGTGGCTTAATGATAATTTCAAACATGTATTTAAAATTTTATTTTATTTAATGATGTTGTTTTAAAGGTCTGTTGAGACCATAGTCATTTAATTGATCTATGTTCTAGTGAGATAGGACCCACAATGATTATATTGGCATGTTATCATGGTTATTAAACGAAAAAATGATATATTTGTATAATAGTTATTTTTTTTGGGTAAATGTAAAGTGGACTGTTAATGAGATTAATGTTAATTGAATATAATTGATAACATCACATATGTGAGTGTTTCGTATAAGGCATGTCACTTAATTGGTCATGAAATGTAAATAGTAAATTTATTAATTGGTTAAGACAAAAAGATGATTTACTTGTTTTATGGAATACGAAATGTGGTTATTATGTGTGTTGATTGAAAATGGAATGCGAGTTATTATTTGTGTTAAATGGATAAATAATAATGTTACTATGGGTTGGTGGTATATAGGGTTTTTACTTGTAGTTATGCACCAATGGTTTAGATTGGAATGGGGCTTACACAGTACACGTAGAATGCATGGGTTAGGGAGTCATATTGAGGATCCATACCCATAACAGTTGCATATGATGAGATTTCATAGAATGAGGCACCAAGGTATGTGTGACGAAATTTTTTATGTAATATTTATCCCTAATGAGAAAGGGAAATTAAATTATTCCCATATGCATAATAATTGACCATCTTATGATTTAGTGAAAAGGATGTAAACTCCAAAATCAGGGGGAAAATGATGACATTTATCAAGTGATTATTTTTTACTAATAGTTATTATATATTTTGAGATTAGTGATCAACCCCATGGTTAAAAGTGTGTGTAACCCCTTGTGCCTTGGTTAGACTCCCAGTGTAACCTGTGTTATTTTGGTTTATTTGATGATTCTATAGAACATAATTGATAAAATTTATATTATTAAATTACATCAATTAAATCCTTGTATATTTTTTTATATGTTGCACTTGATTATTTTTATTCAATATTATACTAAATGGATATTAAATAATCAACATTGGTGGTGTCCTAGTAATATTTACTCACACCTTTCTTGGACCTCCATGGCACTTGGTCACTTGAGCATTTGTTACTTTCATTTGGTATAGGTTCATGATATGGACCTAGTGTTAGGTCAATGTATAGTCTATTTGGTTGGAGCATGGGGTGTTAGGGTCAGTGGGGACTCAGGACTAAGCTCATGATCTTTTGGTAGATTTGGTTTTTTTGATTTTCATTGTTTTTTTGATTTCCATGTATTTTATTAATCATATTATTTTAGCATGTTCTACATTGAAACTTGTTTTATTTTGTTCACATGTCATTCATTTTTATTTCCTGATGATTATTATATTTGTAAATGTTTTTTTTCTGTTTTCTCTTTACTCTGATAAGCGGGTATAGTCTCCCCAATGTTTCTGCATAGAACTGTACAACTAGTTAGATTCCTATGGCATACAGGGAGGCATGCTTAAGGTCATGCTACAACCCAACATAGTTTAAATGATATAATTGAAAATAGGCTTTGAATGTTTACAATTAGTATCATGGAAATTCATTTGTGTTATTTTTGGGGCATGGTAGACATGAGACATGGATCTTGTCGGGGCATGTTAATGAGCTCATGCATGGGTACTTGTAGCCCCATGATTGAGAAAAAATACATGTTCTATGGGTGTGAATTGATGTTAGTTTTGTTATTTTATGGTTTATTGTTAGTTCCACCATTGGTGATTTAGTTGGGTGTTATATTATGGATTTATGATGTTTATCCCCTAGACCAGTATCGAAGGAGGGGGTGTGTGAGTTCATGAATCGGGCTAGGCACATAGGATTGGTAGTTCAACTATGTGTTTCCTATTATTGATTGTACCTTACAATCAATATTTTTGTTGGGTACATTTCATATGGTAAATATTTCAATAGGTTTTTCCATGAAATGTTTGATAGAGAAAATGTTTTGAAATGTTAATTTAAATAAATCCGGTATTTCAAAAAATTTTGATTAATAATATGGTTTCTAAAAGTTTAAATTAGTAGGGATTATAAAGTAGTTTGTTTTGGATTATGAAACCCTTTTTATTAATTGACAATCAATAATTATTGGAGGTATAACATTATGGAACTTGTAGTGATAATGGAAATGGTTATCCCTAATGTTGTCATGATCCCTTATGTATTGATGGTTTGTGTAGAGAGTGTACCATAGTTGAGACCATAGTTTTCAGTCATGATTCTTTGTTTGAGATCATTTTATGGTGGAATAAATGTGCTTGTTTTTCATAGGTAATGTTGTAAACATGTCTTATGAGTTGTGATATGATAATTTGGATGTAGTAAATCATAATGGATAAAATTATGCATCTTTTTTTGGACCCTAGGGTTGGTGTTTGGATCATATTTCATACATATGTGTGTTGGTATTATTAGTGTGGGTCCTAGAGTAAATGATTTATATGGTGTATTACACACATTATGTTTTAGAGTGGGGTTAGGAGTTCCACTTTTAGTAGCTAGTTTTTTGTGGATTGATGTGTATGGACTAGATAGAGAGAGCCAATGACCTTTAATTTATGTGACTGTAATTTAAGGAGTTAGTTCCATTTTATATTCTATTATGACCAATGAGAGGGTTCGGCTAGGTTGTTATTCTTTTCGGTGCATATGGAATATGAAGAGATTTTGGACATTGGAAGTGGAAAGCATTGAGTGTTTCCTTGAGTATATGTGTCATATAGGGATAATTTAGAATGATAATAGATTTTATATATTACATAAGAGGGGTTTATGAGTTGTTATTTTTTTAGAAATTGATGGTATCCTCAAGTACAATTACCGTAGTGTAGAATATTTTTTATAATGAGAGTCACAATTGGTTGTTTATATGTATAATCAATGCGTAGTCTGTGCCGTCGAGTTTGGTAAAAGATCATGGTTGTGATTTTGATTCTTTCTCATAGAAATATTTGTGTTTTTGGGGTTGGTTGTAAGGTTAGTTTTGTAAGAGGAAAGTTCATTCAGATACATATCATGTGGATTTGATGGTGTGTGGTGTGGTAATCGATTATGGTTTTGGGAGAAAAAAAGGGGTACAATTGTGTGGATGGACTCCTTTGGTATGGATGTCACTACCAGGGTGGCAGTGGCCATGTGGTTGGGATTTCATGTGTGGTGGTTGGTTTTTTAGATGAAAATGTTGTGAATTCCATTATTCCATGAGGCTGAGGGGGTGGAAGGAATTATTTTATGGCTGAAAAAATGTTGGTTGTAGCATAGGTGATTAAATAATTGTTTAATCTAGAGTTGCGATCTACATTTGGATATGGAAAAGTGAAAGGTATATAGTGAATTAGGAGATCTAGAGGTGGTAAAATGTTGTAAATGAATTATTCCATTTGGGATTGATGAACAAGTTGTTCAAGAAAAGTTAATATCATATTTTTTGTGGTCATAGTGGTAATAAAATGTTTAATGTGAGAATGTTTGCAAGAGGATTGATGTGGTGGACATTTTGATTCAATGAAAACCACTAGGGTTGTTCTAGATCGACTCGGTTAGGGTAATGGATGTGGTTCCATGGGGAATGTTGGGTCATGAGAACTTGATAAAGGGTCATGAATATGTAGTGAGTTTTGGTTGGAAATCGCATTAAAGTTCTATAATTTGAGTGTGGATGAAATTTTGGAAGGACAGTAAGCCTGAGGCTTATGGTATATTAATGTTTTCTTATAGTGGTAGGTGACATCGGTGATGGATTGTTTTCTGTGGTGTTTGTCGAGGAGTTATTAGTGAACTTTTCACTCATGATGATCATGCCCAATATGTTGACATAATCCTAAGGAATTGAAGAATCTATACAATTAAACCTAATAACATGATGTTTTTTGGTTGGATAAAGGACATCATGAATATTATTCCCCTACGAAAGCATATGTGGAGTCATGTGGTGGGTAGTACATCATTAAATGGATGGATGTGAGGTCCCCCGGGTTTACTAGATGCCAAAAAATTCCATGGATTCAATTATCTGAATCCAAAAATGGGTAGTATGTAATATTGGTATTGTTATTTTAGGAAAGTATATATAGTCATCCCCAAGATCAGGTTTAGCTTCAAAATAATGTGTGAGCTGCTGTGGTTGAAATGGATTGAGGAAAGAGGTGATAACAATACTCCTAAGTTGGGGAGTTCTATGTTAGTCATGGATGAATGGAGAAGGTCTCGATGTGGATGTGGTGGTGTCTATATGCCAATGATATGTTTTTATGGGAATCATTTATTTTCTTGGGGAAGTCCATGTGGGTCATGGATGTAGTGGTAGATCCTATTGAGCGACAACTTCAAACTTCGACAGCATATAGAGGTGATATGAGTGGTTGCAATAAGACACATTTGGTGTTGTTAGAACCAAGGATATTATTTGATATAAATGATGTATGGATGTTTTTTTAATCCACGTATGGAATATTTGGGATTTCCAAACAATGGTATCTTATAGTTCAAACTAACAATAGGTTCGAGGGGGGTTTATTTCCGGGTGTTTTCTAAATTTTTGTGTCCAAAATACGAAGGCTAGATTTCATTGTGAAAAGTGGATTTCCTTAAAGTCCTTATGAAAATAATAAAATTCATGTGTTTCTTGAATATAGGCTTCAAAAATTGTGTTTTTCGAATGATAAATGAATGATGAAGGTGATCTATGAAATAATGAAGAGCATCTAGAGAAATAAATAATTTGATCATCATGAAGGGTGACAGTGATATCGATGATTAAAATAATTAGAGCATCATGACATGTGATGGTTTTATGAAAATATTGACGATTAGAATGAGAATCAAGAATGTAAAATATCTATCAATATTCATGACAGAAGGAGCACCATGAATATTTTTTCATAATATGTTAAAAATATACTCTTAGGTGGTGGAACATCAAAAACCACCATGCCTATAAATATGAGGCTACCCATCTTCAATTGACATGATTTTTATTGAGGGAAATTTATAAATTCTCATATTTCATGAATCTAAAGGATCTTCCTGAATCAAGATTTCAATGGGAGCTTGAGTTTCACAAAAATACTATATATCTTGACTAAATGAAATTATTTTGAATAGAGGGTGCTTCAAGATGATATGTTATTTCTCATTGACATAGTGTGATTTTTGAAGTAGATTGTTTCACGAATGTATGGGTTCTTCAAAGGCAGTTTGATCTGTGAAGGTAGGAAACATCATGAAAGTAGTAACCTTCACAATAGAGTTTCGTGAAAGGTGGTTTTAAAAATTAGTTTTTAAGGGAATATTAATTCTATATTTCATCAATTTATGTCCATTGTGAAAGTATATTATCATTATAGATAGGGAAAAATTCTTCAATTTAAACTCATTTTAGCAGCCTTCATGCCAATTAACTGAGTTAGACATCTCTCAAAGTAGTGAGCTAGGGGAATTCAATGAAATTGTTTGGAGGGACACAATATTCAAACATAAAAACTATGAAAAGGAACAGTGTCTGGAAAATATTTACTATTTATAAAATATGTATTCTACATGAATTAATGATTAGTTTATTTAGGTATTAACGACACACTATTTGTGTACTCTCCTTGGACTATAACTTAGTGGTGAACCATGTAATTTTTTTTGTATTATAGCTTGTGAATATTTTTATTGCTAAACAATACCATCAAACATGATTAACAAGTCCCTATCAATGTTGGAATAGGATCCATCACATGAGAAGAATCATTTGTCACCCTAATTGACTCTTCCTCTCTCAGGGTGTTCTGGAGCCCTTCAAGTGGTATTAGAGCGTAAAGGTTTCTGGTTTTCAATATTCCATTAATTGCTATCATATAGAGTATTGTTAATGATATGGGATTCTCCCACATTCATGGATGTTATATAAGTATCATAAGAGATATCACATAATATCTCTTGGAATGGAAGTAATTTTTTCCTATTCCCCAAGAATACAGGTATCTGATCCAATGAGGCTATCTATCACCAATTCAAACAGGAAAATGGTTGATGCAAATAAAAAAGCACATATTTACCTAACTACAGCTCTTCATGATCAAATATATATAAATGTGATGAATATTACATCATCAATGACTATGTTCTAAAATTAAATTATATTTATGAATTAGACAAAAATGTAAATGAGGATAAACCCCAATTATTACACAATAGGTTTGATGACTTGTGAATGCATCTAGAAGGAAATGAAGAATTATTTTTTTATTCAAATTACTAATTTTGATGCAACTAAACATTGACATGATAAATAAATAAATGGAATTGAAATTTTGAAGAAAATATTGGGAAGGATTCCGCCTCTCTAAAATGAAAAGGATTTATCCCATGAGGACTGGGATCTATCTAAACATTATCTGGTGGATATGTTGAGCATTCTAGTGGCATATGAAATGAGAGTCAAACATAAAGACACAAGGAAATGAGTAATCATGGAAATTGATTTCATTTACATGGAAAAACATGAGGTGTCTTAAGATATATTCTATTATTTTAATGAGAAAAACTAAATTCATTCTCTTCTTATAATGAAAATCAATAGAGAAAAAGGTATATTTGATTAAAAGATTCACATGGCCTATTTTCATTGTGGTAAATATGGTCACATTTCCTCTCAATTATCATGGATTATCAATGATGATACAACTCAATCATGAAATTCATATAATCCTCAAAAAAGGAATTATAAAAAAAGAGACTTCAAATCTAGAAAGAAACTATAGAGGAATTGTTTTATTCTGCAAAGGAGAAGATGATGAAAACAAATTCTTTTTAGAAGAAGGTCTTGATTTTAAATCGAGAACACACATGTGTATGATTTTTGTAGTTGAAATTTTAGAATCATCAATAGATAAATCTAGAGATAATCAGTTGATTTCTAATAATGATATCAAGTTTGAACTTAATAATTCACTTGGAATGATTGATAATCATTGTAACAGATAAAATAAGTAATGAGTAGTTGTGGAAGAATCATCAAAATATGTTGATCAACATGAGGATGAAATTAAATGACTTGAATAAGTAGTGAAGGAACAATAAAAAACCTTTTAAAGTAAAAAATAATTAGTATAACTAAATTTGATAATTAATGAACAGGAAAATTTCATCAATGAAATTACATATAGATTGGTGGAGAAGTCCAAGACTATTGAGAGTCTTGAATAATAAGTATTTACCCATATGAGTAAACGTGAAAGTGAATAAAATTTGAAGAAAACAGATAATAAATTACAGTATGGAATATTATCATATGGTGAGCTGATAGAGAGAGACATGCGTGGTTCTAAAAGATTATAGAAGGTTTTGGATGATTAAAAAATGCGCATGCATGGGAAAAAGTTTCATTGGTTGTGATTCTAAAACATCAAAGGGTAGAACCATGATGAACTAAAATAAAGTGTTGTTGAAATTTGGACATATATTAATGTGTCATGATGTCTTAAAAAATAAATCAACAAATAAAACTAGAAGGAAAACTCAAAATTATCCACAAGTTTCCAGAAATGAACATCGGTCAAACTCTTTTCCTAAAGAAGGATACATGAGAAGAAACATAAGTGAGAAGAAATTTACTCATTAAAAATCTAATTTATGTTACTATTGGGTCCATATCATTTCATAATATGAAAAGAAAAGAAACTATTTAAATTAATAAGATTTAGGATGTCCAAAATTGAGGATCAAATCCATATCCTACTTTCTATAGAAGAAATATTTTTTATGGATATTTTTTTCATTGTTCTATATTTGGACTTAATTTTTTTTTATTATATGTAGAGGAATGTCAGAAGAATATATATATGACTCAAAGACAACCTAATACTCATTAACTAGGCAATGTTTCTCTTATAAAATAAATTTCTACTTTGGAAGAACAGTAATAGTATGATGAACCTATTCACATGGAAGATATATTTGAAATGGCATCTTCACCTTTCACTCAATAAAATGTTTTAGGGATGGGATATAAGAAGGTTGAGAAATCAAATCTTGATGATTTTTCCCTCCAAAATAAAAATAATAGTATAACTGGTATTCTCTATAGCAGATGATCATCCAATTTGAAATGTAATTAAGGTTTATTGATGATTTCAAAGAAATGGTTTGATGGAATAGTCTAGTTCAGTAATTATCACTAGTGGAAATACCACATATACCAAGAAATTTTCACCATGGTTCAAAAAATCCATAGGAAAATGGATACTATACCAATGTTTATAGATAACCATTTGGTATACACCTTTCTAATGTGTCTTTTGCTAACAGTTTCATCTAACCGTTGGCATATACAGGACTAAAGAAATAGTTTGTAAGAAGTGTTGGTATATTATTATTAGAAATAAACTATTACAATAGTTTTACTACACTATTCGGATAGCTTCCCATTTACGAAATGGTCTTAAAAACTATATGGAATGTTTTTCCCCCAAATATACACATGGACTCCAGTTCCACTCCGTTTGATTTCAGCCCTAAATCAAAGCTCTCCCTTTATCCTAGGCTGCAAAAATTCTTCCACCCAATATATCATCTTCAACCAAGAAATTTGTCTGGTCTACACATCAAATCTATAATTGCAAACTGATTTTTATTGTTTTTCATCTATTTGTTTTCTTTTTCTGATTTGATTTGGCATAAACAAGAGGTTAGTGCGGTCATTCATCAAAATTTTGGGTGGTCACTTGAAATGTAAGATAGTATGATTTTATTTTAAATGATATATAAAGTATTATTATTGATTTATGTGAACATTGATTATCATTATATAATGATTTCATTTAATAAGTTGTTATTAAAGATTATAATAATGAAAGCATAGTATATCCATTGAATGATTTAGTACGTCACTAAAAGTTGGTAGTATTTGAGGTCTGTTGAGGTGAACTAGGGGTTTTGTTGTTCACCCTCTAGGATTCTACTATTTTTCTTTTGTTTTGGGTAATAGAAATAAATATTAGATCATTTTTTATTTTTCATTCTATTTGTGGATAATTATATGGTGATATGAATGTGTTGGAATTGAGATAGTCCTAAAATAGATGAGTCATGAACCAATATCCAATGCTAAATATAGGTTAGTAGGGTTCTAAAATTGCACATTGTGATTATTAATGTTGTAATTGAGATATTTATCCAAGTATGATGTGATAATTTGATATTGTAATTTGTGGTTTTGTCACACAGATCATATAGGAAATAGGATTGTGTATATTCATCATATGCGGAATGTAGGATTCACATGACATTCATATTATTATGTGTGACTAAATTTTCTAATGACATAGGTTCTAGTTGTATAATGGGTCCATACTGAGTTTTATATTGGTTTCCTATAAAATATTATAGTGGAATTATGCCCGTCCAAACCACAATTGTTTTTTAGGAAAGAACATGTGGTCTTATTTTGGGATGTTCTCGGATGATGTAAAAAAAATTTACTGGTGATATGGGTGTATTTCTACACATGGGGATTCATTTATTAAATTTATAGACTTGTAATTGTTTAAAGTATTAATGTAAATCTTAAAAAGATGGTACATGATGGGAATGATTTACCTGGATTATTTCTCTACCCTTGTGATGGTAAAAGTGAATAAATATAGAATTATTTCTATCCTTTTAATTTAAAATAATTGAACTATTTTATGAAACAAGATTATACGAGGGGTGTAGTCTGTTCAGTGGGAGGTGCGCGGTGGGCAGTCCACGGAGGGGGGTTTTTGTTAGTCCTAAAAATCCAAATACCCTTAGAAGAGGGGTGAATCATGGTATAATAGATTTAATCCTCATTACCTTTGGATATTTTTTTTTGTTGTTAAGGAAAACTCTCTTCTCTCTCTTTACCATATAAAAGTATCAAAAGAAATTAAATCATGCACATGAAACATCGATCTTTACTTGGTTCACCCTCACTACGCTACGTCCAAGGTGAATACATCGACGATGTGATGATGTACCAAATCCACTATAAGCACACTATCATTTACAATGTTCAAAGAGAACTCATTGTCGCTTCTGGTTTACAACCAATCACAATATGAAGTCTCACTGCTCTCTCAACTATTGTGTGCTCACTGATTCTTCAAAAGATCTACTCATAGTTTAATGACATGTAGGTCCCTACATTATCACAAATGTGTGCATATTTCTATGTTTGTAGATACTCTGTTGACGACCAACATTCACTGGTATATGAATCTTACTTTTCACTTGAGGTACTGGGAAATCTCCCAAATTTCAGGCAGCCCAAGAATGACAGTTTCACTTCTCTAAGCCCAGAGTTCTTTTGTATGCTTTGGCTCGCTTCTCCAAGCCTGGATCACAAGTGTCCCCTAAGAACATGCGCAACACTCCCTTGTCCAACTCCTAACTTGGGATACTATCACTCGTTTATGCCCAAACCAATAATGGCATGAAACTGTCAACTGGCACGCAACTTTAGAATAACCTTATTCTTGTGCGCCCACACCACCACTTGCATGCCAAAACCACTTACATTACGGGAGCTCTAATTTTCTCTAAGTGTTGAGATTCTATGAAAATGAGGATGTGTGGACCTATATTTATAGTCTTTTTTGAAACCCTGAGCACTGACATACTATTCCCTTCCTGATGCGCATGTCCAACTACCCTAGTCTCTATCGCCCAAGTCACCTTACACTCCCAAACTAAAACTTGGGCACCCTCTTTCCTTGGATATATTTTGATATTCTGATCTTGAAGAACATATGTCATGAATGTTTCCAATTATCAAAGACAACATCACACAGTTCCCATTTCTAAAACACTTTTTTTCAATTTATATATTTTGAGGCCCAAAAATTTGGCATACTGAAAAATTGAACCACCTTATATATGCTCTTTTTGTACGACATCTAGATCATCCATTACATTTTTGAGATTCTTCAATCAATAATGAATTGTTGACAACATCACTTGAACATAATAACTCACTGTATATACCCCCTTTTTCAACAAATTTGTTCATCGTGGTCTGTTTTGTCAACAAATACAATATGGTGGCCTGCATTGTCAATAAACACAATCTGCTAAAAAATGCATCAATGATACTTGAGGGATTTTTTTCCCAACAGCTGTCATGGAATGCTGGGGGGTTGTGCTGGTGGGGAGGGGGTGTGAAGGATGCAGGTTGGGAGGGGTGTGTGCTATCTAGGGAGGGTGTGGGTGGTCCAGTGGGGGGGGGGGGGGTTTCCATGTGAGGTGGGGGTGTGCAGGTGGGGAGGGGGGTGTGCAGGTTGTAGGTTTGGAGGGGGTGTGGGCTAACCAGGGGTGTGGGGGAAGTCATCCCTTCCT
The DNA here is from genome assembly GCA_963277665.1 of Viscum album. Classification (NCBI taxonomy): domain Eukaryota; kingdom Viridiplantae; phylum Streptophyta; class Magnoliopsida; order Santalales; family Viscaceae; genus Viscum; species Viscum album. Next base: position 67,505,908 of record OY728156.1, on the reverse strand, counting down.
CACTTGGTCTTCATTTCTAAGGGGGGGGGGTATTTATTCATTCCCTATAGATAAAAATTGGAAATATAAAGAGGTTAAAATACATAAAACACAAGTACCATTTTGGTGGAAAACATTTGTAAGAGAAATAATAATTTATTCCTCGATCTCATGACCACAAAACAGCCATGTGATCAGGTTACAAAAATATATAACCCTCAAAGAGACATATGATCATATAATCCCCATCCAATCACGAAATTCCACTAATGGAATAGATTTCCTGTGATGTGTTCTTCACAATATCATTACTCTACCTTTGACACCCCTGTAGATAGGTGATTATGTAACCCCAAATAGATCAGTCAATAGTGATTTTTGATAATGGTTCATTCATGTTTTTATTTTTCTTCGCACCAAATGTGGTTGTTGACGATGGTTCATCGATGAGGGCTCATTCATAATTTTCATTCATGTTGATATTTTTTCGTTACACCCCACCCCCTAGACAGCCCTCCAACTCCCCCTCGACAGCGCCCCCCCACACCCCGGCAGCCCCCAATCCCCTACTGCCCCCCACCCCCACTACACACCTCCCACCCCTAGATAGCCCCCCCCCCCACCCCACTTCACCCATCCCATGGAAACCCCCTCTCCCTTGTACAACCCCCATGGATACCCCCACGTCCTCCACAACCCCACCCTTGGACATCCCCCTAACCCCTACACACCACCCCTGGACATCCACCCCCCCTGTACCCCCATATGGCCACGGATTTCCCCCACACTTCCCCCTACAGACCCCCACCCCCTTTGGATAGACCCCACCTCCCCTGAGATAGCCCAACTACAGACACCCACACCCTAGACCCCCCCCCCCCACCGAGACACCCCCACCCCCTGGATATGCCCTACCCCCTTGACAGCCCCCTCCCCCAAGATAGCTCCCCTATTGATCCCCACCCACTAGACCTCCCCTTACTGTCACCCACCCCCTAGAAAGCCCCTCCACCCCCTAGACAACCCCCACACAGACCCCCAACCCTAGACATCCCAGGGACCCCCTACAGACCCCACCCTTTGGAAAACCCCCACTACCCACTAGACACACCCCATATAGACCCCCACCCCTGGGACAATCACGCACCCCCTGTAGACCCCCACCCCTATGAACATCCCCCACGCCACAACCCCTGGATAACCCCCACATGGAAGACCCCCACCCCTTACACACCCCCACCCCCTAGACAATCCTCCCCCACCCAACTACACACCCCAACGTCCTAGAGAACCCCATCAATCATTCTAGTATGTCTCCATGAATGAGCACCGTAAGATTATCCAAAAATCTCACTATCATCCATATTCGATACCAAAATCACTAAAACTGTCCAACTGAACACACCATAGTGTTTTAAACTATTTAATTTTGTAGAATTAGGGACCTATCTACCATAGAAATCATTATATTTGATGAGATTCTATAACACCAATGGAATTATCAGTGCTATTTATTTCCATAAAAAATTATCAATGAAAGAGACTTAGGGATTATCAATTCCTAGAACACATTCCGGGTTTTTAGCTGCACTAATGACTCACTACCAACATGTGATACTTGAATAAGTTAAACTTCCCTTGAAAGAAACTTGATTAATATTACACAATATAGTCATAAATGATAGTTTAATCTCGTTGCAGTTGCAACCCACATCATTTAGGTTTATAAAAAATAGTAGTTTGTTCAATTCCCATGTTGGGACATCATATATAGTATATGGAGAGAAGATAGATCCCACAATCATCATAAGAGTATTATTAAATCTTCATATCTAATTACCTTATAAATTCAGAATTCAATTTGTTATGTGTTATAGAAAATTCAATTCTGTAATGAATAAAATTTTTAATTGAATATATTATATATAAAATATCTCAAGTGGAAAAGTTCTTCCTAAAATCTTTGAAACTTGAGAACAATATGATTCTAATACATCAATTTCTCCCCACATTAAAATATCTCTCTTTATTTGATATATAATGTATTTAACTCTCAGAAGGCTCTAATATTTTATTAAATTTATTTCAAAATCCACTACATTCATTTTTTCAGCTTGCATAAAAAATTGACACAAAATATCATTTGTGTAAAATATTACATATTGAATATATGGATTCTCTATGATCTTTGATAGCAGGTAATATTTTCTATTTTTAATGTTCAAAAAAATAATTCATGACATATTCTTCATTAATAGGCTAATAGATTTGAAATATCTCCATATAATTTTCATAAGATGTATAATAAACTAAAAATTCTCCTATATATTATATATATAGTCTCAATATGAACAACTTTCATTGTATTATATTTATAATTGATGTCAATTTCATGGATTTATATTAATTTATAGTATTTTGTTAAAATATAGTATTTTTTTGATTTTTATATTCTTAATCTTATATAGAGTATTATGTCAGTTATTGTTTCATATAAAGTGAACAATTACTGTTAACCTAAATATATTTTCGATTAAACATTAATCATTTTGAATTTTTTTGACTAAATGAAATAATTGTTTTTGCATGGGGGATCAAATGGGGGGACATTTCAAGAGGGGGTCAGGGTTGTCTGGTAGGGGGGCTGTCTTGGGGGTGTGTTGTGGGAGGGTGGGGGATGTGAAATAGGAGGGGGGTTTGGATATAGGGGGGTTGTAGAGGGGGGGGGGGGGGGTTGTAGAGTGAGGGGGTTGTGTAGTATGTGGGGGTGTGTAGTGAGGGGGGTGGGGGTGGTTGTGGGGTGGGGGCTGTGCTGTGGGAGGGAGCTGTAGAGGGGGGGTGAGGTGTAGTGGGAGGTGGGGCTATATGGGGAGTCATTCGCAAAAATACAAAAAAATAGCCTAAATGAAATACTACCAAGGGCACCTCACTCAATTTCTAGTTGAGGTCCATCGATTGGATAGTGAGTCCTTCTGGGTAGCAGAAATTCTACCAATCCCATTGGTTTGCCAATAATATATAGAGGTTTCTATCGGGGGGAAGGGGGTGCTGTAGTGGTAGGGGTGTAGGAGGAATCATTGGTCAAAATACCAAAAACAACCTAAATAAACTATTACCTAGCGCACCTCACTCACTTTCCAGTTTGGGTTCATTGATTGGATGGACAGTCCTTATGGGTAGTTGTAATTTTTACCCCCCATTGTTAAGAAAATGATCCTTGTTGGGCAACATGTCTTATTACCATCCCACTAGTTAGATGATGATTTTAAAAGTATCCACGGATGCTCCAGGCCTCCTCTACTGAATTCCCAATCTTTGATCACCTTATTATACTTCATTAAGGTCTACAAAATTATATTTAACATGTTCAAATAGGAATAATATTATTTACACCCTCTATTATATATATGATCGATCCACTAGATAAAAGGTTGGGTTCACATTAAAATTCACAACCCATAACAATGCAGGTCATCATATTATCTTCACCATATTACTCCAAATCATTTAGAATTTATAGATTCATATGAATCATTCATTATGATAAACTAAAATATTTTTTATACACATATATTTATATGTATTCATTCCATGATCACAAATACATCACCCCCATGCAATACTTACAAACAAAGGCCCATCATGCTCCTTCTAAATTACATTAAGCATAATACATGAGAAGTTGAACCAAAAATCACTATTATCTAACTTCAAGACCATGATCACTGCATCTTTTTACCTCAAAATACCATAGTTTCCTCAACCATATTATCCACAGAGCATCATGGTTCTCCATTAAATATGAAATTCCATACATAATATAATTCTAATAGTCAAAATACATTCATGGTGTAGTTCAATTCCTATCACACTTGATCACACAAAATGAAACTTATAACATAATACCAAAAACTCATTATTTGTTCTGAGTCGAATGAACATGTATTTATAGTCTAATACAACATGAATATTCCAAAATTTATATAAATTCCCCAATAAATTCATAAATTAATATTTCATACATGATATGATGAGATCAATATTCTTTCTTCCCATCTTATTCAGGTTCACATGGAAAACAACAGTCAATAATTCTCTTTCCCTCATTCTACATAGGTGACTATCCCAAAAAACCAACACTCCATAAATCTACTAATAATTATCAATTCATCCTCAGAGGTATCATTAAATTTATTAAAAATCCTTACCAAATTCCGAACTTACTTCAGTGAAATTTCTCTAGTTGGTTCACGAAACACTTACAACATCCAATAATTATGAATCGCTATTGTTAAGAACTGACTTCAACCTAAGTATAAACAAATTTCTATTATATATCCATTACTAAATATAAACCAAATAATTGTAATTCATAATGAAACCAGATAATCTCATTTCTTTTACACATTGATCTTCTAGAGTCACCATGATCATTCGATGGCTAGTCTTACACAGTACCATGAACCTTCCCACAAGAGGGTCACTAAATTATGACCATATTAATGGATCCCACCATATTATTATCTTTATTTTCGCATTTTAGTGATTTTATAAGCCTTTTTAACCCCAACTAGTCCATCTATGAATGAAATTACTATGTGTGACCCTCTATTCATACCCAATTGTCAAGAAAGACAGTAAGAACAATACAAACCTATAATAAACACAATTAAATTAACTATATCCAGTGATCCATTATTTCTTTTTATAAGGTTACCTAGTATCCTAGGAATGGGATATGAATCCATACTGATATATGTCTTTTTCCCTCACGTGAAGAATAGTACAAAACCATAACTTCCCCAAACAAAAAATCATGGATTGCTCTCACAATGGTACCCTAATCCATTATCAATGGTGTATCCCAGCATAAAGACATATCCTCTCGTATTTTTATCTCTGTTTAAAATCCCTAAAATGTATGAAGATAAATCTATGTATTATTTTTTATTTGTCGTGGTTACCATTAAACTACTAGGCATATTTCAGCCAGAGGAAGAGGAAAACATGATTTAAATTATCCATTCTATCTCTGTAGTAGTTACCATTAAACTAGTATTATATTCACCATGTGAATCTAATTTCTAAAGATATATTTTTTGAAAAATATATGTAACAAAATTTCTATCCTTGTGTGTATAAATACTGTTTGTTGTTTGTTGGAGGTTTGGTCTGCATTGGGCATGCAGATTCTTGTTTCTTGTAGGTTCTTTTGTGTGTGTGTAGTGGCCAGGTTCTATGTTTTGTGTTCATTGGGAAGGATACTGGAGTCTTTTATTGTGGTGAGGGGGTATTTACCAATGGTTTGAAATCTATTGTAAAATATATGGAATAAGAAACCCTATCCCAATGGTTCATACTGAAAGACGTTGAAACACCTTGAGATGGGAGGGGTGAATCAGGGTGTAGTCATTTTCCTTTAAACTGATGAATCTTGTTCCCACATTGTTTGGAACCTGTTAAACCTATCCGATAAGGATGTGTATAAAATAAAAAATCACATGCAAATCAATGACACAACAATTTTACTTGGTTCACCAATAATGGCTATTTCTATGGAGCATACACTGATAGTTGTTCAGTAATACCAAAATTCAAAAGTCTTCAAAAGTTGTGGATTTCAAGAGTCTAGAATAGTCCCTATATACTTGGCACACTTCCCATACAAGGTTTTAGGGATAACACACTGTGTCCCTCAGATCAATTCTCCGGACTCCCCCTTTCTCACTACCTTAGAGGAATATTCCCTCAATTAAATGAATTGAAGGTCCCTTCAATGGTTTGGCATCAATTCGTGCATCCTCAACTATAAATGGATGCTTTGTTGAAGTCCCATAATCACTCAAAAATTTAATTTATTTTCTTGTACACTGATATATTTTATGTGTCCACAATGGGGAAAAGAAATTTATTTATGAAAACAAACATCAATATTGATCTTAATAAATTTTTTTGAATTAATTTTTTTTAAAATTTATATAAATTCTATAATTCCTATGAATTATTGTGAAATAATAATATAGTATTTATTTAATTATCAAAAAAAATTTATAAATGATATTAAAAATATTATTTATGATATAATTTAGTTGTGTTAATGTGTAAAATGAATTATATGGATCTATATGAGTTATTATAAATGCATTAAGAAATTATATTATAATTTTCCCTTTTTTTCTATATTTTATGTCAAATTACATTAATATTGTAAAAATTGATATTAATGATAATTAAAAAAATAATATATTTTTAAATTATGTTAAATTACTAATAATATTATATTAAACCATTTTTATTTAATTTTTTTCGTAAAATCACAAATTGCCTTTTTATGGGTAATTTTTTAATTTATAGTGTTGTTATTAACCCTATAGGATTGTAATTGTTGTTATCACAGTTAAGGTCAAATAATTGACCAAGGGGATAATCAAAATTATAATATTTAAAATTAGATGAAACATGTATAAAATATATTATAATATGTTATTATAACCCTTTACTACCTTATATGTGAATCCCATTCCATTTGGTGTCATATAACAAGAAAATAAATTTATTATAATTTATTCGTTTGATAAATTCTAAAAGTTCCCTTGAACTCAATTATATAATGTCACTACCTACCTCACTTATTAAAACCACATTGATACAACTATATTGAGACCTCTTTGTCCATTTCTCTTCCATACATTTGTATCTAGGTTCTTGAGGTTCTACAATCCCTAATATACCAACATTATGTCCCTTAATTAATAATATAATGAAGGTCACTCGAAGGAGAAATAATTTTCTTGCCAAACATCTTTCAATGTATTCTTCATTATACTTCTTTTAAATAACTAAAATTTATCACAAAATAATAAATTCAGTGTATATAATATAAATAATAATAATAATAATAATTATTATTATTAATCCATCATTAACTAGGCTCTATTATATCTAATGATAGGTGAAAGAATCACTCATTTGAACACATTGCTTTCCATCTCCACATGGTGATACAATTCAGTTTTCCTTACCATCTTTTATGTATGGAAATTATGATGAATTTAATATTTATATATTAAATTTTTATAATTATTAAAATTTTAGAAACTATTTAACCTAGATTAATGTAAAAATACACGAAACTATCGATCCAAAACATTCATGAATAATGATGTAGTTATTATCCAAAATATGGATTTTGAAAAAAAAAATTGAAACGGATTATAGAAGACTATAAGTATGTCATAAATTGTATTATATATATAATTATGGAGCTGGAATATGTTTATAATAAATAAATGTTTATTATACATGAGGTCTTAAAACATAAAAAGTAATTAAAACACGAGGCAAGGGATTATTTCCCAGTCTCATCATTATTCGAGAGTGATTATGTTTAAGTATCCACTATGGATTATTTTGCTTCCATTTCTGTCTATTCTAAAAATTTACTAATTTTTTTAACTATCATATTATTTCTAAAATTCATTTTTAACCATGTTATAGTTTTTAAAAAATGGGTTTAAATGAATCTTCTTATTTATTTTCTAATATGGTAATTTTAATTATGGTATATTAAACATTTCAAAGGAATGTATTTTAACTTATATGGAATGAATGGATTTTATCATTGTCATGTGTTATCTATTATTTGAAAATTAATTTACATTTTTACTATCATATTTAAATATTATATTTTTACTTTTATATGTGTGGTGTTTTTTTAAAAATAATTGATTTCAATGTTAAAAGGGTATTTTCATTAAATGTTTTATAATGATGTTTTTAAGATATTTTCTTCTTTGTAAACATCCATTGTTATATTTTATGACTTAATGAGGTCTTTTATTTAGGTATCATAAAAAATATTTTATTTTACTTATTATTATTATTTTTATTAGATGTGTTATATTTTAATACCATTATCTATATTACATTGTATGTGTTATGATTATGATTATTAATTGGTGTAATTGTTTACATTTCATTAATTAATTTCAATTCAAATGTTAATGTTGATTATTTATTAGCTATTTAATATAATTCATATATTTTAACAAGTATTTTATGGATGATTCCTACTATAGAACTTTAATGGATCGGTAAGTCTCATAATACAAACAAGATTGGGTATTGGCTGGGGCCTTTTCCTTTTTTGTAATATTTCATTTCATGTGGAATTGATGATATGTTTATGTTATCCACATTTATAAATTTCACTAATAATGAGATTATTTTGTATTTACCTGTTTTTATTTGGCTATTTATGATATCCATGGATAGTGTTAAGCCCATTTGATTATTTATATCGAATTATTAGAAATATTTTTATTTCCTACCATATTATTAATGACATATTCAGTTTCCATTCTACACATACCCTCATTAAGAATATAATATCACTCTTTTTCTTATGTATATTTTACCCCAAGATTCCATGAAATATATTATGATTGATATATATGGATAATCTAAATAAATAATGGTTTTCTCAAAGGAATTACTAATTTTTATTTTATGTTTTCAATTTTAATATAAGATTAATGTGTGCATCAAAATTTCCAATATTATTAAACTATTCGTAACATTTAGATGCTACTATTTATATATAATTCCAATGTTATATTGTAACCACCATATCCGGATTACTGGGGATTGGTGAATTATAGTTGCTATCTGAGAAATTTTAGTAGAAACCTTGGGAACTAGATTAGGGAAATGTAATTGTATAAGAGACATTGATAATATTACCCAGTAAACTAGGAGTATTATTTCAATAATAGTTAAACATAAATTTTCAATTTATGTTAAATGTTTGGTTACTTTTCAATTTATAATATTTGATTTATAATGTAATTTAATGCATGTTTGTGTATATAAATGGTTCCTATCAAAAGTAATAGAAACCATATTAATGCCCATAGTATTTTTAGGGATTTCCTTATGAGGAAAGATAATGATATTGGAGATTGAGATATAGCTATAGCTGAATAACTTATAACTGAATTAGGAAAAATTAATAAAGTTATGAGAAATAACCTTTACTATAAAGATAATATTTACTATACACAATATTGTATAACAATATTAGACTGCTTCATGTGTTAGCAGCCTCTATCATTCAATGGAACTATAAATAATTTTTTATATGAGAAATGGATATGATATATATAAGAAGATATTTTTTTACATTGGGAATTAATAAATGGGGGAAGTTTGTCATAGAAATTTATCTTCTCTCAAGAGATGAGGTTATGTGGTGGTCATTGATTAAAAATACAAAATAGGATGAAAAAGATAAATTGTGGAATGGACATATTTTGATTAACATTTCCTTGAAAAACATTTTCCTTAGAAATAGGGAATAGAAATATTGGGAAAAATCTTATAACTGAGTCAAAAAGAAGATGAAAATTTTTCTATGTTTTAATCAAAGATTAAAAGGTTAACAAGGTATGTCGAAAAATATGTATGTAATTTGGAGAGCAAGATTGACCATTTCACTGATGGACTTAAAACAATTATTCAAAAAACACTAGTCTCCAAAACATTATCATCATATGTGGATATTGTATCATGTTCTATAAATACAAAGAAATAATTCTCCATGAAATAGGGATTCCACGTGATGTAAAATAAGAATAGTAATTTTGTGTACATAGGAAAGGGATATATGGAAATGGGGAAGAAGGGAAAGGTTGAATTTCCAACTTTTAATAAATGTGGAAAGGAAAATGATGGAAAATGATTACTATAAACCATATTTGGGAATATGTTTTTAGAAAAAGGCCATCAGGTTCATGATTACAAGGTAAAGAATTATTTTTCGAATGTAAAATTATTCAACTATAAGTATTTAAAACACTATAAATTTTTTTTTTGTGTCAATGGAAATTTTCCCAAAAAAAAGACAAGGGAGAAAAACCAAGCTTATGTGATCACAATAATTGAGTAAAATTTTCCTAATGATGTGGTGGAAGAAACATTAATCCTATCCTCAAATATATTTAATTCATTATTGGGTTATAGATAATCATATTCTTTTATATCTTCTTAGTTTTCAAACGAAAATAGACATTTCCAATTCAGATTAACAAGGTATTTATCAATAAAAACACTAATTGGAAACCTCACTACAATAAAGTTGTGTCAATAAATTCATATTACGACACAAACACATTCTCTATTTTCATATTTTAATTCCATACTTATGGATAAATTTTATATAATCAATTTTAGGGAGTATCTTTAAAGTAAAAATATTTTTTTTAAAAATAGAACTATATTATGATTTTTGATGAGGATATCGAAGTAATTATTTTTATTGGTGAGACATCATCAACTGAGCCAAGTCAATATCCACCACCATTAGCTCTTCTAAATGAGATTCTTAGAGAATATGATCAGACATCACCTATATATGAAAAAGGTTATCATAAAATTGAGAATGTAACTATTAAAAAAGAATACAATGATTTATTTCTTGGGTAATTACCTATATATTCACTATAGTTGGGGGGTTAATATTTCAATTTATTTAATCCCTGATAATAGACTTATATCAATGTCTCCCTATAGAATAGCCATTTTTTAGTTAGTGATGTTCAAAAAGCAACTATATGATTTTAGTCATAAGGGTTTTATATTTCCTAGTGTTTCACCTCATGGAACCATTCTTCTTTTCATTAAGAATAATTATATATATATATATATATATGATTTTGTGCATTGATGATAATAAAATCAATGATTTTGTGATAAATTACATGAATCTTCTATATCACATTGATGGCTTGTTCGGCCAACCTCATGGAGCTCATTATTTTTCAATGATTGACCATTATTCTAGATATCGCCAGTTGTGAGTAATGAAGGAATATATCCCAAAGAAAATATTTTGAATGAGGTAAAGAAATTGTGAGTATATAGTAATTATCTTTTAATTTACTAAAGCACCCTCTATTTTCATCGATGCAATGATCATAATACTCAATGTGTATATTGATATATTTTTCATTTATTGATGATAACTTGGTGTATCCCATGAACTATGAGAACTATTATAACCACTTGCACATAAATCATGAGTCACAATTAAGAAATTTGTTTTATGGGAAATTTAGAAATATTGAATTTGGTTTTCAAAAATATTCTTATAATGGTTATATAATCTCTACATATATAATCTTAGTGAATCCTATAAAGAAAATGGTGGCCCAATAATGGCATATAACAATAATAATAAACGAGGTATGCAGTTTCATTGGTATGAAATGTTATTATTAGTGATTTGTTCAAAATGATTAAAAATTAGATGACCTATTAACCAAGATTTCACATAATGGGGTTATGATTAGTTGGACAACAGAATATATATAATGTTTTGAATAATGGAATAAGATATTTATGAATTCTATAGTAATGAATCTTCCATCATAGTATTGATTTATTATCAATAATAATTTCTCCAAATATATAGAGACAATATCTATATGGTGTAACATGTTAGATATATAAAGATCAAAAGAGTTTTAAATAAATTTTCTCAAAGAAGGAACTCATCATGAGGCAGTGGTGATTCTAAGAGCTACCCAAGGATTGTTATTTTTCAATACATTAACACAAAAGGAAGGAAAATAAAGTATTAGATGCAATGAATAAGAAGTATCATGGAGTTCTTAACAAAATAATGATTAGCAGGGATCATGTGTTCATGGGTCTGTTAAAGATGGATTTGTGAATTGTTATAGAAGGAGATACATCACTTTAATTTAAAATTATTTGATAACCATCATTATTTGAAAAGATAAAAAATTATGTTTTTGATGAGAATTTTAAAATGTAAATTAAAGCTATCAATGGTGGGAAATTGGAATACATTGAATATGAAGATTGAATTATGAAATTTGGAAATAGTATTTGTGTTCCCTCTATACCCAAGTTAAAAAGGGAATTATTGGATTTTTCTTATATCTTGAATATATCAATACACCATAGTAAAACCAGGTTGTATATGGATTTTAATGAAACATTTTTGGTGATATAATATAAATAGTGGAATTACTTCTTATGTTTCAAGATGAATGGTTTGTTAATATGTGCAGGTTGAGAGAAAACATCATAAAAGAGTCATGTATCCTATACCTGTTCCTATATGGAAATTGGATGAAATTACTATGGAATTATTAATTTTATTAAAATGGATCCCAAGAATGTATAATTTGATATAGTTTATTATTGATTGACGTACCAAATATACAAATTTTTCACTATAATTGAATATTTTTCACAAGTTAACCATTCAAATCAATAGGTTAATGAACTTATAGGACCTCATGGTGCACCACATATAAATTGATCTAATAACGATCCTTGATTTTTGACAAAATTCAGGAAATTTATTTAGAATTATCATGATACCAGGATTTTTTGAGTACTGATTATCACCCTCAAATTTTCATGTAGTTAAAAAAGTATATATAAATATTATACACTATTTTCAGGTCCTACTCACATGAATTTTATGGTATGTGGTATCATTATTGATCATTGATATACATTATGAATAACAATATCTTCCATACAATAATAAAATGGATTCATATGAAGTGTTATATGGAATGATATTTCATTAAAAAAGTTTTTAGATGAATTTGGTGAATGGAAGCTCTTGGTCCTAGAACGTGCAAAGGAATCAACGTCAATTGAAAATACTATACAAAACAATATCAAAGAATCTCAAATTAAGAAATATATTAATACCATTAATTGGGGAAAATATATGAAATTTGATGAGAGAGATTTTATTTTCATGAAGGTATCTCCATGGCTGGGTCTTATTAGATTTGTTATAAAATGAAAAGTGGGCCCCAAGTACATTAGATATTTTGAAATCCTAGAAATAATTATAGTTGTGGCTTACCATTTGGATGTGAGACCTAGTATTTCTAAAGTACACGATGGGATTTATATGTCTTTATTAAGGATGTACATTCCAAAATAGATTCATGTTGTAACTTTTTGATAAAAAGAATTGGAACTTAATTTATCTTACTATGAAGAGCTTATGAATATTCTTGACACTGTAGATTATGTGTTGAAGAATCATATGACTTGTCTAGTAAGCATACATAAGAAAAATTATAATATAGAAGGTGTGATGTGGGATCCTTAGAAAATAAGGATGAAGAAGTACGAAAATATATTTATGGGATGAATTTATAGAAATTTTAATGATGAAAATGTTTTATTGAGGGAAGAATGTGACACCCCAAAATATTATGGTTTGTCTCTATTTAAATAAATTTAATCTCATTGATAGATTGTGATTCACAAAACACTAATTTCAATATTAATTATGGTCTATTATTATGATAACATTATAACCTAAACGTTAAATTAGTATTTGTATATGGGAATAACTAAATTTGAAAAAAATACATGGATTAAAAATTTAGTGAATAAATTCATTATCAGTCATTTTATTTTATATAAATATAAAAATAAAATAAAGATTTGTTTTTCTGAAAAACAATTTAGTTTTGTGAAATATATTTATATAATAAAATTTTTAATTAGTTACTATGGGTGAATTATTTTAATAAAATTTATATTTCAGATATACAGTAATTATTATAACATTCATATAATATTTTTATTATATATAGGATAATAACAGATCATGTTTTATTCATAAAAATAACATTTTCTAAAAAGTGGTTGTTGTCTTGTTTTGCACAAATATTTTAAAAGAATTTATTGAACTTATAAATATTAAATTTATTAAAATTAATTACACAACTATAATTATTAATATCAAATTTGGTAATTTTATCATTTTATATTTGATAAAAATTAATAGAAATTGTGGTAAAATTTATCACCTCATTAAAGGGTAAACTGGGTTAATTCTGGTTAAAACATAGTAATAACGACATAATTATTTAGGCAAAATCTTGTATGATTAAATGTATTTTATAGTTATCATATTATTCTATAATTTTATTTGTTTAATGGTCACATGTCTATGAAAATGAATTATATTTATTTAGGTCAATGATAGTTACAAAATTATACACGCTTTGTTTTTAATATCTTTTACGTGTCCACATTGGGAAAGATGCAAGATATGAATTCACATAAATAACTATTATGAGATTAATAAATTTTTTTATTATATAATTTTCTTCCAAAAATTTAGAGGTTGTATAGTTCCATTAAATGTGTGTGTAATCAAAATATGGTATTTATTAAATTAGTAGGTAAATTAAATATATAGGTTCAAAAAAATTAATGTTCATATAATTTGACTAATTTATATTGTAAAATGAATTTTATAGATATATATTGATTTCTAGATAGGTTTTAAATTATATTTGAATTCCAAATTTTTTATAATGTATTCTAATTCATATTTAATGTATAGAATCAAAATTGACATTAATGATAATTTACAATAATAATATATTATTATATTTTTAAAAAATCATTAAAATATTATCATCAACTATGTGAATGGGATGAAGTTTAAAAAACCATACATGGGACATTTATGTGTCATTTCTATAGTTTGAGTAAATTTATTAACCCTTTAAGATTAAAATAATTGTTTCCACGGTTAATGTTAAAATAATTAACCAAGGGGTTAATCAAAATGATAAGGATTAAAATGGTGCAAAAACATGTCTATATTATATTTTTTTGTTGTTATTACTACCCTATAATACCTTTTCATAAAATATATTTCAATTTGGAGTCATTTTACATGATATAGAATTTATTATAATCAGTTCGTTAGTGAAATTCCAAAAGTACCCATCACATCTATTGTTAAAGGGAACCACCTCCCTCACTTCTTCAAAACACATTGAGAAATTTAGATAAAAAAAACCATGCCATGTTCTCTTATTAACCACAATATAACTGTTTTAGAGGATATTTACACCCTAAAATACCAACCAATATTCCTTTAATAAACGATATACATAAGGACTACTAAAGAAGACATAATTGTCTTTCACAACCTCTTTCAATTTATTCCTTTTGCTACCACTTCAAAATATATATAATTCATTATAAAAAATATATTATGTATCATAAATATACATTAATTTTATTTTTATTATTAGAAAACTATTACCCACCCTCTTTCCCGTCAAATAAGAAGTGAAATTATCACTCATGTGCACATATTATTTATTGTTTCCATGCGGCGATACATTTCATTTTTCATTACCATATTTTATTGGTAATAAATATGATGGTCTCAATTCTTATATATGATATTTATATCATTATTAACAATATTTATATGATTTAACATTGATAAAAAGTTAATTACATAATCTTCGATAGAAAAACATGCATGAAAAATAAAGCATTTATTACTTAAAGTTATGAGTTTTAACCAATTATGTTTATGAATAGGGTGATAATAGATTATAAGTATGAAAAAAGTATTCTATATATAATTATGGTTATGAAATAGTTTTATAACAAATTTATATTTATTATACATGAGGCTTGAACATGTAAAAAGGTATTTGAACTCAAGGAAAAGGATTATTTCAAAATCTCATCATTATTAGAGATTATTAGTGTTTAGGCCAATACTAGAGAATATTTATCTTCAATTTCCATGTTTTCCAAAAATATTTTCAATTTTTTTATAGGTATCTAATAACTATTTAAATTATGTTCTACAAATGTTATAATTTTTACAATATTGTTCTAAAAAATCTTCATGTCATGTTCTGAACAAGGTACTTTTCAACCTTTCCGTTACAAATGTGAAAGGACTTGTTTTTAACTCATATAAAATTAATGGATTTTATGAGAACCATAACTAGTTAGTTAATTTTATATTACATTAAATATTTTAAAATTTCCTTTAAAATAAAAGGTTTCCTTTTATATGTGGTCATTGTTTTAAAAAAAAGTTATTACACTGAGAATATGGTATTTTTATAAAAAGTATTCCTATGATCTTTTTAATGTATTCTCATCTGTAGTAACATCCTTTGTTTATTATTTTGATTTAATGGGGTTATTATATCATGGTACTATCTTCCAGGCCAGGTCGGGCTGGGACGGTCTGACCGGGTAATACCGGACCCAGACCAGCTTCGACTCATTTTCGCTCTTTTGGCCATACCTTTAGCACCGACCGTCTGTTTGATTAACCATCTACAGAACTAGAAGCATTGCAGTGAGATGGTCCCTTTGGTATACCCCACTAGAGATTTGGATAATGTTGGGGAATGGTCGGGTTGGATAGAGAATGAATCCAACCAGGCCCTTAGGACTAAAAATCTAATAACATACAGACCAGGCGTCCGTTTGATGCATAGTCTGTTGCGTTGAGACCCCTATGATGTGGCGGTTATTTGGAATACTTTTTATCGGTTCTTAGTAATAGTTGGTATATAGATCAGTGTCTTGAGAAGAAGGAACCATGTAACTGGTTATGATGATTAACTAGGATCCTGTTTGGGTATAACGATGTATTGAAGATGTACTAGGATCCTCTGTGGGTCTGACAATGTACTGACGATGTACTAAGATCTTGTGTGGGTCCGATGATTTATTGAAGATTTACTAGGATCTTGTGGGGTATGACGATGTACTGATGGTGTATTAGAATCTTATGTGGGTCTGATGATGTACTTGGATCTTGTGTGGGTCTGACGGCATACTGACAGTGTACTAGTATCATGTGTGGGTCTGATGATGTATTGACGATCTACAAGGATCTTGTGTGGGTCAGACAACGTACAAGGATCCTGTGTGGGTCTAACGAGGTACTAGGAACCTGTGTGGGTCTGATGATGTACTACGACACTCTTTGGGTCTGATGGTGATTTAGGATCCTTTGTGGGTCTCCCATTTAATAGAGTAAGATGAATTAGTAGTTATATATAATCATCTCTACTACTGTACCTATGTTATACCTAGTGTGTGCTAAGTCTATACCTGTGTGGTACTTTTCTTTTGCGGTAATACCTTGGTGTTATTCTTCTGTGTGGCGTACCAGTTTTGTACTTACTTCGTGGTACATCTTTCCTTTGTGGAACTATTGAGCTTTGACTATTAGAGTTAGACTATGTTTTTCCTCCTAATTGAGATGGGAATACATGATAACTTAGGTATATGTATGTTAATATACCTAAGTAGGGATTTCAATTGATTTCTTGCTTTGTGGTTTATACTTTGTGAATTTTGTCATACCTTGAGGGTATTGAGGTCCATACTTAGTATCATTATACTCATCCCTACAAGGGATATGCCTGCACCTTGTTGTCTTTGGTGCAGACAACAGACAACGCCGACTATGGACAAGGGTACCAGTACTGGAGGTAGTTTGGAGGTTGTCATTATACGAGGCGTACCGTAGAGATGACCATTTGAGAGAAATACCCTACCTTCAGGTAGGATCCTTGGCTGTTGTTCACAAGAACTGTTCCCGTTTACTTGTACTTTTTAGTTTCCCTGTACTTTCTTGTTGGGCTTGTATTCTGGCCCCTTTTTCATACTGTACTCACACTTTTACTATAAAATTTTCTATTTTTAGTAATTTTATGTGTTTTTGGTTGCGTGTGTATGTAGAATATAAATGCAATACCTTCCCATTTTTTGGGAATACACCTTTAGTGCTAATCACCAGCCCCTGTCCAATGGAAGGAAGGCTTGGGGTAGTCATGGCATGGGACCCGGGGGTGGGGTTGTGACAAATTGGTATTAGAGGATTAGGTTCTACTGTAGAACATAAGACTCTGGTCATTCTTTTAACGTAAATAGTGTTATGTTTAGTGAGTGTGGTTATCAATTTGAGGAACCCAGTGTTGGTACGGAGACTGGAGTATCCATAAACCAGGACCCTGACTTCTGATTTCTGACTCAGTGCACAAAAAATATTATTGCCTATGTGTTTTCAAGAGTCTTCTTAGTGAAAAATTTCATTCAGGTCACCAGGTATAGCATATAAACCGTGGAACAACTGTTTATTTTCAGGATGTCTCCACACAGACAGCCATCTAGGGTACCAGATTTTGTATGCACCAATAACCCACGGAGCAACGAGGCATCAGTGCAGGGCCTAGTTCTAATAGAGGCACAAATTGTACCATTACCCGTTGGGATACCGATGACACCAGCCCTAGACATTAAGGGTGCACACAGCTTGAGCGCACTGCACGAGTTCCAATGCCATAGGCCACCAAGGTTTCGGGGAGAGACAAACTGACAGGAAGCTGATGATTTGATGGAGGCCATGGTGAGAGTATTTCGACTACTAGAAACACCATCTGATCTCATGGTGATCATTTCCCCCATTTTTCTGCATCTAGAAGCAGGCTGATGTCACAAAGGTCCAATATGACCAGACTTATTGGTGGATGACCGCATACCTCAGGATCGGTTGTGTGGTGTAATGGAGATAGATCCAGTCATGCGAGTAACAAGTAGTGTTTCACAAGTGGTAGGCAATGTCACATGGCTCTTGACTGTCCGACCCACCATACGGATGATTAATATATGGTCGAGAGACCGCCCAGGTAGAGACAAAGGTTCGATCTATGAGGTCCATAAGGAGCAGGAAGATGTGGCAGAGGAGCTGGTCGTCCAGCTGGCGGTGGGAGATGATTCAAGATGTTACTGCCACCACCACCAGGTGGTCCACCCCAACAATAGGGAGCAAGATTACTGGAGTGAGCTCAGATCTAGGAAACTGAGTCCTATGATCATAACACTCTAGAGATGATACGAGTTATGATCTATGTCTACTCCACCTTAGCTTCAATACTTGTAGACACAGGTGCCAGTCATTCTTTTATTGCCATTACCCTCGTTCAAAGAATAAAGATTCCGATGGAGCCGTTGGCTCGATCCATACAAATATAGACTCTTAAGGAAGAGGATTAGATGATTATACACTTGTTCCGGAAGTGTGAGCTTACTCTAGTAGGTGAGATCTTCGGCTGGGATCTCCTAGTAGTAGAGTCGAGGCCTTATGATGTCATCTTGGGTATAGAATGGTTATCTATAGTCCATGCTCAGAATGACTATATTAGGAGCAATGTGTGGTGTGTCCACACGGATGGGACCAGGTTTACCATCACTGGCGAGAACAGATTCTTTGCAGCACAAGATAGAGTTAGTTAGAGGAAAGTGAAGTCGGTCACTCATCAGTTGTCTAGACATACCCTCATAGTGGTTGATGTGGGGAGTCCATTCTATCCTATAGTGGTGGACCAATACGTAGATGTCTTCCCCAATGATGTTCTGGGTCTACCTTCTTCCAGATAGGTGTACTTTTACATTGACTTGTACCCTGGGATGACACCGATATCTACACCATCATATCAGATGGTTTCCGTAGAGCTTCGTGAGCTGTAGGTAAAACTAGAGGACTTATAGGGGAAGGGATTCATTCGGCCTAGTGTTTCTCCTTGGCCAACCCCGATTTTATTCTCCATGAAGGCAGATGGGAGCCTGTGACATTGTTTAGACTATCGGTGCCTGAACCAGGTGAGCATGATGAATAAGTAACTGCTACTGTGGATTGATGACCACTCCGATCAGCTTAAGGGATCATGATAGTTCTCAAAGATAGACCTGAGATCAGGCTATCACCAACTCAAAGTGCGAGATGAGGATGTGAAGAAGAGGGCATTCAGATGTTGGTACCACCATTATTAGTTCTTGATTATTCCATTCGGAGTAACGAACGCTCTAGCAGTGTTCATGGGACTCATGAATAAGATCTTTTAGCCATACCTTGATCGGTTTGTGGTGGTCTTCAGTGATGACATTCTGATCCACTCAGATACTGAGGAGAAGTATGACTATCATTTTCATGTAGCACTAGACACACTCTGAGAGCACCATCTTTATGTTAAGCTCTATGAGTGCCAGTTTGGGATCTGAAAGTTTCACATTTTGGGACATGTCATCTCGGGGGCTGGAGTTGCAGTGGATCCAGTGAAGATTGAGGCTGTACTTTTTTGGGAGCCACCCAGAAGTGTGAAGGAGGTACGGCATTTCCTGGGATTGGCTTGATACTACCAAGGGTTTGTACCAGATTTCTCCAGAGATGCAGCACATTGTTCAGCATTGAAGAAGAAGGGGAGACCCTTCATGTGGTCAGAGAGATGCCAAAGGAGTTTTTTGGAGCTAAGTCAGAGGCTAACTAGTGCACCCATCTTGAGGATACCGGAGGAGGGAATAGGGTATGTAGTCTACTATGATGTATTAAGGACCGGGATCAAATGTGTCCTGATGAAGGAGCGTGTAGTGATTACACGTGTTTCTTGATAGTTGAGAAAACATGAGAAAAAATACACTGCCCATGACCTGGTGTTAGTAATAGTGGTCTTCGACATGAATATGTGGTGGCAATACTTTATGGGAGAGATTTTTATAGTGTAATGTAATCACAAGAGTCTTAGGTATTTCTTTTCTCAAAAGGACCTGAACCTGCAACAATGACGTTTGATTGAGATCCTCCGGGACTATGACTTCCAGATAGTTTATACTCCTTGGAATTGGAACGTAGTAGCAGATACACTCAGCAGGAGATCTGGTACACAGCCGTAGGTGAGGCGACGGAGCAGCTTGCCTCATTGCATATAACTTTTGTGGATGCAGATGGAGAAACTTTTCTTCAATCTCTTAAAATCAATCCCCAACTTCTTCAGCGAGTCATGGAGGCGCATCATGGTGATGCTGACTGCAAGTCTCTACTTTCTTATATATCCTCATGATAGTCACCTGATGGATTTTATGAAGGTGGGGAGCACGTCATCCTTTTTAGAGGGCGTACCATGGTACCAATGTCACATCATGCGGACGTGTTGAGGGTGTTCCACACATCCCCTCTGGTTGTACATCTAAAAGTGGGGATGATGTACCAGGATCTATGATGACAGGACTAGTGGCCAAGAATGAAGAAAGTAGTAGGAGATTTTGTCTCTCAGTGCCTCACCTTTCAGCAAGTGAGGGCAGAGCATCAGATACCAACCGACATGAATTTTCCTTTAGAGGTCCCAGACTAGAAGTGGGATGGGATATCCAATGACTTCGTGAGAGGACATCCATGTACATCCAGAGGTCATGATTCTATCTGGGTGATCGTCGACTGACTCGCCAAGTCAGCCCACTTCCTACCTATCATAGAGAAGGGCTCAGTAAAGATCCCAAGACACCTCTATGTGTATAATATTGTGCTGCTATGTGGAGTAACATAGATGATTGTCTCCGATCGTGATGAAAATTTTACATCCTGAATTTGGAAGGGGTTGCCGAAGGATTTCAGGACGCAACATCATTTGAGCACCACCTTCCATCCTCAGAAGGATGGAAAGACTGAGCCGACCATTCAGACCATTGAGGACATACTGAGTTCTTGCATCCTCGACTTCGGTTGCAGATGGGAGGATCACTTTCCTTTGGTCTAGTTTTCATAAAACAATATCTATCACTCCACCATTGGGATGGAACTTTCTGAGGCGTTGTACAGCCGACCATGTAGATCACCTTTGTGTTGGACAGACCCATGAGAGTAAGCACTCATGGGACCAGAGATGGTATGGGATACCACAGAGAAAGTATAGATCATCTAGGAGCAGATGAATACTGCAAAGAGTATACATAAGTCTTAATATGACAAGAGATAGAGACCTTGGGAGTTCGAGGATGGAGACCACGTCTTCATATGGGTCACACCTTGATGAGGTTTACAGATATTTGGCCAAGGTAGCAAATAATCTCCAAGGTTCATTGGACCCTTCCAGGTCCTTATCAAGATTGGAAAGCCATCTTACAACTTAGTATGTCCCCCTTAGTTGCATTGGCTTCATGACATCATCCATGTATCCTAGCTGAGGAGATACGTGCATGACCCTTCTCACATCATCGACCACGACGAGAAGGACGTTGGTGATGGGGAAACTTTTTCAAAGGATCTAGTAGAGATGGAGGATCAACATGAGTGGGTATATCGTGGGTGGTCGATACCTATGGTGCACATTCACTGGTAGCATGGGGACCTCCAAGAGACCACATGGGAGCAGGAGGCTCAGATTCGTGCTTAGTACCCCCACTTGTTTTCCTAGTTTTGTGATGTGGATTTTGTGGACAGAAATATCTGAGGTGGGGAAAATGTAATGAACTAGAATTTCCATGTAATTTTTGTAATTAAATTTAAATTTTACGAGTCCTCAAAAATTGATGCCACGTGATTCCGAGTCCTAGAGTGCCCAGAATAAATTTATGATTTTTTCCAGGTATTTTTAGTAAATCTGCACGCAGGTTTTTTGTATATTTAGAACCGGTGATCAGAATTGAAATTTGAGGACACCATTAAATTCATAGTTCCATTATTTTCTTAAGGGTACTTTTACATTGATGACAGTTGGTCGAGGGTGAATGTTAGTTTTTCTGTTTTTCATGAATGAATAAAATAAAATGAAAATGTTTACAATTTTTATTTATT
Source organism: Viscum album (assembly GCA_963277665.1). Lineage (NCBI taxonomy): Eukaryota > Viridiplantae > Streptophyta > Magnoliopsida > Santalales > Viscaceae > Viscum > Viscum album. The sequence goes on along the minus strand of OY728156.1, from coordinate 67,483,449 downwards.
GAAACCTCCCATGTGTATGTTATGGAGGTGGGGACCACCTAGCCTAAAAACCCTAATTTCAATTCAAAGGTGGGGACCACTCGATCCTTTAAACCAACCTCTTAAATGTGGGGAAGACTCTTGAACATCCTCCACTTTAACTGGGCCACCCTCCTTTGATTAATTATGCGACATCACATAATTAGTTAATTAATCCAACCTAATTTGTGACATCAATTTAAAAACTAGAAAAAACATATTTTATGATGTTGGCTATTTTTTTGGTGGAATTGGGGGAAAGGATTGGAATAAGGAGAGATTTTTTAGGATTATTCTATCCAATGAAGAATGCTTCTCCAAATAAAGAATGCTTCTCCAATGAAGAATGATGACGTTCTCTAACAACATCAGCTTGTTCATCTTGACATCTTCTAACATGGGACGTCTTCAACGATAAAAAACTAACGTCTGTCCATACTCCCTCACTGAAGTCATCAAACCTTCGAGGTAGGGTTTTTGTTTGAATTATTCCCCCGTACCCGTTCTTGACGAAACATCATAATTCAAGAAGGAATCATATCCACATGCAACCGCTCTAACGCGGAGAGTGAAGGACAATAGAACATGGCTCGAACTCTCCATAATTCTTATTATTATTGTTTTTTCTTCGTGATGAAGGTAATGGAATGACTACGCCTCCCAATTGAAGAGAACCATAACTTGTTCCACAATTGTGATGGATGGACGACCGACCGAACTGGCCACCCGCAAAGGCGCGGTGCGCGGGAGCGCTGCGCAAAGAGGAAGGATGGCCAGCTACAGCGGACCACCGAACCATGGCCACCCCTCTACACCATGACCCTTGTGATGCCTTATGGCCTTCACACTGCCTTGAGGCCCCTGCACCGCCCTGTGGCCCGTGCGCCACCACGCGACCACCGTACTGCACCGCGGCCACAAGGACGGGCCGCCATGCCGAGCTGACCAACGCCAGCCGAGCCAGACCCAGCGGGCCGGGGCCACCCAAATCGGGTCGGTTTGGCTAGGCCAAGTCAAGCCTAGATGGTCCGACTAGGTCGGACTGGACCCGGACCAGCTTGGACCCATTTCCACTATTTTGGCCTTAACTTTGGCACCGAGTGTCCATTTGAAGAACCATTTGCGGTGCTGGAAGCCTTTGAGAAAGACGACCCCTTTTGTATACCCCACTAAAGATTTTAATAAAGTTGGGGAATGGTAGGGTTGGATCAATCTCAAAAAAACTAGGCCCTCGGGATAAGAAGGCTATTAACCTACAGGCCCGGCGTCTGTTTGACGCATAGTCTATTGCATTGAGACCCCTATGACATGGAGGTCCTTTAGAACACTTCTTCATGGGACTTCATTGAAGTGGGAATATTGTCCAGTGGCTTGAGGATAGGGAAACCTATAGCTGGATGTGACGATGTACTGGGATCCTAAGTGTGTCTGAGGACGTACTGACGATGTACTAGGATCCTATGGGGGTCTGACGACGTACTGACTATGTACCAGGATCCTATTTCAGTGTGACGTGGTACTGATGATGTACTGGGATAATGTGTTGGTCTGATGATGTACTGACGATGTACTTGGATCATGTGTCGGTCTAACGACGTACCGACGATGTACTCGGATCATGTGTGGGTCTGAAGATGTACTAGGATCCAGTGTGGGTCTGACGATGTACTAGGATCCTGTGTGGGTCTGATGATATACTATGATCCTATGTGGTTCTAAGGATGATTTAGGATCCTTCATGGTACTACCTCTTAAATGTTTATGATGAATTAGTATCTACATCTAATCATCTCTTCTAGTGTACCTAAGTTATACCTAGTGTGAGCTGAGTTCGTACATGTGTGCCACATTCCATTTTGGTAATTCCTTGGGGGTATTCATCCATGTGTCATACCTATGTGGTACTTACTTCATGGTACCCCTTATTTTGCGGAATAGTTGAGATTGGGCATTCATTTGGACTCTTTATTTCCTCATGATTGAGACGTGCATACTTTATAACTTAGGAATAGGTTTGGGCATATACCAAAGTAGGGTTGTTTGTATATTTCATGCTTTGTGGTTTATGTTATGTGGATTGTGTGATACCTTGAGGGTATAAGGGTATCTACTGAGTATCATTATACTCACTCATGCACGGGATATGCCCGCACCTTGTTGTGTTTGGTGCAGACAGCAGACAACTCTGACTGAGGACGATGGTACCGTGACTTTAGGTAGTTCAGAGGTGGGAATTAGATAAGGCGTAGCGCAGAGAAGACCATTCGAGAGCTGTACCTACCATTCTGGAAGGATCCTTGGCGGGTGTTCATAGGATCTATTCTAGTTTACTTGTACTTTTCAGTTTTCTTGTAATTTCCAGTTGGGCTTATATTCTTTCCCATTTTGCTAACTGTACTCACACTTTTACTATACAGTTTACACGTGTTCGTAATTTTTTTTGTGCTTGGTTGCATGTGTTTAAAGTATATAAATGAAATGTCTTTCCAATTTTAGGGAATACTCTTTCGGTGCTACTCTCCAGACCCTGGCCTTTTGAAGGCAGGCTTGGGGTAGTCACATCACGGGCCCTGGGGGACGGTGCATGACAAAGGTAATGATTATTATATAGTCATTCATGATTTTTGTAGAAAAATCTACAAATATTTAGTACATTATGGATTTTGATTTATCTGAATAAGGATGGAAAAATCTACAATAATATATTCAATTTCGTTGAATCTCACCTAATATATATGGTTATACCATAATATAGATTATGCTTTTCTAAATATTTGTACTAACCAATATTTCACATTTCACAGTGGAAAAAAATATAATCAGTGTTGAGTTAAAATTTAAACTATCAAAACATTCTAACATTTTATTACAAAATCATGCCACGTGTAATTAAATAAAAAATTTTAAACATTTATACTTCCCAAGGTTTTTGAAAGTTTTATTAAAAAAATATATTTTTACGAAACATATAAAACATTGTTAATCAGATTATATTATTAAATTAAATGTTATTTTCTAAAGAAAATATATTTTGAATTAGATGATATTTGTTAATTAGATAATTCATTTCAATCTAATGAATCCTTATAATCATATTATCATTATAATCAAATGAAAAATTATAATTTGATGATATTTATAATTGGAATGATGATTTCATATTTCATTAAATAATGTTTATAAAATTTCTAACATGTAAAGTATAACTACATATCACCGAATAACATTCCACTATTTTATCCCGAAAAACATTTTTTATATAGATGTAGACATATTCTCTAGATGAATCATTTAAAAACTAGAAAATGATTATTTTATTATCTTTATTAGATTAAAAACTTATAAAATATAAAAAATTACTCCATTACATGGAATATTTTATATTATTATAATGACGGTACCAAAACAACAATGATAGGAAGTTTATATAGGACATTCCATTCTATGAAAGAGTTCATACAAAGATGTTTCAACTAACGTCAAGAATCACATAATATGATCATTTGATAATTGACTATAAATATCTGTGAATTCAAGTAGGAAAAAGTATATTAAATTTTTACTCAATTGATATAATGATTATTTTCATATTTTATTAATAACATGTTAATAGTACTCTCACTATAATGTATAAATAATATTCTAGTTTTAAAGTATCAGTGTGAGGATTATAAATTCCATAAAAAATTAATGTGATTATATATTCTGTGTCTAGGTGGGTTTGATTGAGGTATTGTATGGATACCAAGATTGTTAGGTCTTAACATTATGATCGAGGGATTCCATTACTCGGATGATAGATTCATCCCAATATATGTTATTATGTGATTTTTCCCTGAAGATATATAGTACTTTGTGGTTATGTAAAACCATGAATACCATAGGTCAAGGTAATTTAGTTATTTTACCCTAAAGGAAAAAGTGTGTAAATTAATTTAGAATTTTTTTTATGTTTTTATTTTAAAATTTATAAAGGTTTACTTTTCTTATTTTTAAAAGATATATATCCTCTGGTCATATATAAAAAGGTTTAAAATATTTTTAGAATTATTTCAAATTACTCTATTTATAAAAATTATCAAATGAAATCTTATCAGGTGAAATGTTTATACATCATACAAAAAGATCATATGATTTATTAAAAAGCTAGTTTAATGAAATTTTATGTTTCATATTATAAATTATAATTCATCTCCATCCCCTATTGTATCCATTTATGTACTCTTATGATAATTCATTTAGTATCTTAGTGGGTTCTACTATGAAATCACATATTCCATTTATGTTATTACAATTAACTATATCAACAAATTTTCTAGATATATCTTTTTAATTATAGGTTTTTTATAAATAGTTCTTACATTAATGTGTATTTTAGAAAGAATATATTTTTATTTATAAATTTGGTAGGTTTAAACTTCAAAACTCTTGATATTTTTAATACTAGTAGACCACAAATTTTTACAGAGAAAACTAGGAATATTTGGGAGATAGGATGGAATGATTGTTATTCAATAGAGTATTTTATAAATTTTTCATGCTTATGGATAACTATGTAATTCCTGATAAAGAAGTATCCAATTATAAAAATTTAGAGAGAGTGGAATGTCGTCTGAATTACAGATTTTTAAACACATTACATTGTTCAATAACCATATATATATTCAAATATATTAATTAAAAGATGTTAATATTATATGAAAAGTGTTATAAGTCACTCACATTGGAACTAACAATATTATTGAGAATATGAGGTCTATGTTAAGAGATGACTATCAATAATTAGATTTTATAAATAGAGAATCTTTTGGAAATATTAATCTTATATTTATGAATATTAATAATCATTTACATTATTTTGGTGATAAAGATATTGCACATGAGATTTTGTTGAGAAGATAATTTAGATTATTCTTTTAGGGAATACTGAAGAGAGATGATAAAAATATAGAAAAATAGAGTAGGTTTTTATTCTATATCAGCTATTTAAAACTGGACCAGTATACTAAAAATTACAAAAAATATTCTAAAAATATTAATGATAATGTTGAGACTAAAATTGGTTCTTCTAAATAAAGTGATAATGAAATTTTCCAACTTGTTTACATAATGAATAATATTATTGGATAGAATTATTTTAGTTAAAACTGTATGAAGAATTATAATATATCCTTGAAGAAAAATTATAATAAGGAAATGATTCTTCCAAATGGCATGTTGAGAGTGTAAGAATATTGTTCACATTAGACCAGATTGTCATAAGATGAAACAATAATATTACAAGGATATAAACCCTACCAATAAGTATATGTAGTTATATAAGAGAAATATTAAGAAAATAGAAAATGATGCTCAAAATTAGAGTAAAAGTGGAGGAGATAGTTCTTCAGATAAATATTTAAAAAATTAATAGTGATTATATGAATAACATTTATTTTCTAGAACATATTATGAAGAATAAAAATTTCATCATTGATTGGGTATATTTTGAATCCTTAACCAACCTTACTCTTATTTAAAATTATATTGATTCAAAAAATGAAAGTAATTTTATATCTTCAGATGAAGTATCTACATAATTTGAATATTATAATACACTTCCTATATTTTACTATGTTTCCAGTTTTTCGATTTTTTTAGTTAAAAAATAGTATTGGTTCTTGAAAAAATGATGGTTACAAAGCATATTTTTCCCATGAAAATGTGTGAATTTAAAAACAAACTACTCAAATACCAAACTATTCTAAATAATTCATATAAAATAATTTATAAAAATAAAATATTATATATTAATTGAAAAATCAAAATGCACTGCATCTAATTAGAATACAAATTTAGTTTTTCAACTGAACTCTTAAATTCTTAGTCTAAAGAAATTACTATAAAAATAGAAATATGGTATGGAATATTTTTTTATTAGTTATAGACTAATAAAAAATTATAATAATTTTTATATAATAGATATTACAAACTCAAAACCACATTTACAAAATATCCTTTTTTTGAAAAATTCACACTTTACTAATTATTTTAAATGTTGTGGATGTTGTAAGATCATTTTATCTTTAAATAGATTTAAATAATTTTGATTTTATAAATAATATTTCTATATATAACTAATAATTAGTTAACATAAAAAATATTAAGGATGTAGATTCATTAAATTATTATTTATAACAATGTTCAACCCAAGAAATATTTTTTACCCAAATTCTAATTTTATTAATTTCAAGAAAATAAGAACCGTACCAATATTGAAAACACATGGTACATGGAAAATGTTTTTCTCCATAACATTATTGGATATAATAAATACTTATATTATATTATTAATATAAAAATAGGAAAATTATATTTTACTGACAATGGTCAGGGGAAAATTATTGATATGTGTAATATCAATAGTCTTGGATAATCCTCAATTTCAAAAAAAATTGTATTGTAGGAGTATAGAAGAAACTTATTCTCATAATATAGTTTTTTTATTTGGTTTATATATTGAACTTTAAAAATGATAAATGTATTGTTCATAGGATTAGAATATATATTTATTTTATCTACCGATAAGATTGAGAATTTGAAGCCACTTAATTTAGAAGACCATATGAGATAAGGTCTATCTTGCCTCATTGAAATGTAAGATAAATCTAGTTTATTTCATATAAGGATGTGATACTATAGTGTGAGAACATTAGCTAAATTCTCTAATACAATTCATGTTAGAGTTCTACCAATTATTAAGATCAATACTATTAATATATGTGAACTTCTCTAAATTAGAATGAAACCCAAGTCATATTTTAAATATATTTATAACTTTTTTAACTTCTGATGAATTATAGTTAGATAACATTGACTTATTTTCTCCTAGAAAAAAGGGAGTTTTTTAGAATACAGTGTGTATATGATTTGGTAGATGACTACACTAAATATTGTTGGGTATATTTTCTATAAAAAAAAGTTAGCAGCCTTTTTCCATTTCAAATATTCTGTATCACATGTTAATAATGAGAAAAATATTCCTTCAGTAAGTATTCATAATAATCATGGGGGAGAGTTGATAAATTAATTTTTTTAAAAAATATAGTAAAACACGTATAATAAAAAATTAAATAGAACCTAGAAATCCTCATTTAAATCATGTGGCTGAATGACGAAATAGACTTCTCCATGGTATTACAAGAACCATATTGATTGAATATGAAACTGATAATAATTATTATGATGAAGCATTTAATTATTCCATATATACTATAAATAATGTTTTACTATGAATTTATTTAAACAAACTCCTTAGGATTATTGTACTAGAAAAAAGGCAAAACATTATTACTGAATTATTTTTGATGAAATGCATTAATCCTGAATACTAAAACAAATTTATATAAATTCACTACAAATATGATCAAGGTGTTTTTCTAGGTTATTCCACCACAATCATAGAATATATAGTTTTTAATAAAAACAATAATTATATTTAGAAATTTTTACATTTTCAACATGATGAAATATATAATTTTAACATAAAACCACATCAATAGATGTTATTTCAAAAACTATTTTTCAACCCATGGTTGAATTTTATTATCCTGAAGGAATATTTTAATAGACATTTTTATTTTCTAAATAAAGAATGAATTAAACCTATTGTTGAAGAATATATACTTACAGGCCCAAGAAATAAATTAACTCTTATTAATTATCCTAGGGATTATATTAATAGTGATGAAAAACAATCATCTTGAACTATAAGTTCACTGATAAATGAAAGTTTCCATTTCTCATTTATATCATAATTTGGACCTAAGACCCCCATTAAAGATTTAATTGATGAAGATTCAATCATATTTTTATAAATTATCATAATGAATTTGATAGGAATCATGTATCGATGTTGGTTGAGTGCCCAATATATTGACCTATAATTTGAATAAAATAAGTTTCCGAAATAAATTTGTGGGTAATGGTGACATGGTTAGAAATAAATGTAAACCTACTACAACGGATTGTAATAAAAAAGAAGGACTGTTCTATTAAAAAACAACTGTTCTAGTAGATATACTTAACGTAATTCATATACTTATACCTTATAAAATGTTTCTAAATTTTTCTCTTTCATATGTACGAAATGTGTTATTTTCATAATGGATATGTATTGGAGGAATTTTATGTTGATTAACAATATAATTTTTAAGACAAAAAATATCCTAATCATTTATTTTTAATTTTGAAGGCACTACATGAACTTAAACAAGTCGCAAGAGTATAGTATGATAGATTAAATGTATTTTTGTTTCAAAAAAATTACATTAATGAATATATGGATCCATAATATTTTATTAAAATACAATTTAATGATTCCATTGTATTTAAAATTTATTTCTATATAATTATAAGCATATCCACTAAATAATCGATTATTATTCTATTGTAGATCTTATGAAATATTAGTTTAAGATGAGCATGACGGGTGATCATGATTATTATCATGGTTTTCAAATACCACAAAATCATATTAACTTCTATACTCTAAAATAATTATGTAAAATAGATTCTTATGGTGTTTGGAAATAATAATTCTAAATGTTAAATTACTCTTATTGAAACTTTAAATAATCTAGATCATGATTAATCTAAGAAACCAATTTATTTAAAAAAATTATTAATGATTAGTATTTTACAATAATTAATATCTTTTCATCCATACTTAATATATTATGTCTACCTATCAAAAATATATCAATAAAATCATCAATGATACCATCAATAATATGTAAAATAAATCTTTTTTCACTTAAGGGAACTACAAATCATAGATTATTTTTTTATTTAGTAAATAATTTTGATCAAATATTTTTTCTTATTCTGACTTCGGTGGTTGTGAAACAGATTGAAAAAACACATGTAGTTTCATTTTATTTCTTACGAGTGGTTTTAGTTTCTTGGACATGTTGGAAATAAATATATATATAATTTTCCACTATTAAAGCTAAATATGTTGTTTTTGGATGTTTTTATAATCAAGTGTTATGTATACAACACAGAACCACTAATTTTTGGATTAATTTTTAGTATAAGAAAAATTTTATATGATAAAAAAATATGCATATATTTATGTAAAAAAACTCATCACATCACTCACATGAAAATAACATATATATAATGCATCATTTCCATTTTTATCACACAAAAAAATAAAATATCATTTTATAATTCATTATGATGCAAGAACAAATCCTTGATATATTTACAAAGCTGCTAAATATTCAATTATTTGAATCCATTCAATTAAAGGAACAAATGGTCAACAAAAAAATGATCATTCATATCAACTTCTCATTTACAAGACTCCAAATAGTTTAAAAATATTTAATAAAGGGGGTGGACGTATTTTTTATATTTCTTAAATTTTATGTTTTCTTAAATTTTATGTTTTCATAAATTTTTAGTTTTCTTTATTTTATAGTTTTATTAACTAAATAAATATTTATGCTTGTAGAATATTATATTTTCTATGGACTTTTGTTTTCTAAATTTTAGATTTTTAAATTTTCTAAATAATGATTTTTGAAAATTTGTATGTTTGAATAATTCCTACATTTTTTTAATAACAAGAATAACATGTAGTAGATAAACAATTCCATTTAAATTTAAAATTATATTATGAGAGACAATATATTAATAAAAAAAATTATATATTTTGATTATTTCTACTTAAGGGTGTATACATTTTCTTAAAATTTTAATACATTCAAAAAACTTAAAGTTTCCATTTCCATAATAACTTTTTCTATTAATTTAAAAAAAATTAGATTTCATAATGTATTTTGAATATTTCCATGCAAAAACTAGTCTTCATATCTAAAATGTGTATATTTTTGAGTAATTAGATAAAAAAAAATAATTAATCCCTCCATGTCTAATTAATAGGAGTGTGGGTCACCAATCCTAGTTATAGTTTCTCCTATACTACCAGCTCCTGCCACCCGAGTTGTTTTATGTTAGATTTATTAAATTTAATTCATTCATGAACCTTATTCATAATTAAAAATAATGATAAATTTAGAATATTTTAAAAATATTTTTTTTAAGGAAATGTTAGTTGAAAATAATTATTTTAAAATATTTATTCATTTTTAAAAATGTGATTATCATCCAAGAATGAGAAGATATATCTATTATAAAGTACGATTTTGATCTTCTATATTTATATATAGTAATTTAATTTTACTCTAATTTTTATTTTAGTGTATAAGTATGTGTGAATGGTATAAGATTCACCTTATTTATTGATTGATAATCAATAACTATTCAGCAAATTATAGACTTAGTTGGAGTTCCACACCAAGGAGAATATAATCTCATAACCCACAATATTTTTACTAGGTATGAATATTTTGAAAAAAATGGATGAAATATATTTATTTAATTATAATGAGAAATTAATGAGGTTTATCATTTATCACTAAATAAATGGGTAGTGGATTGGTGGATGTAAAATTATCTTCTCCCTATAATGGTATATTAATATAATCTAATTGTGTAGGATATATATATTCTTGATAATATATCTTACATGAAAAAGATAAATTTGGTGAATCATAGTTTCTTTATCAGTGGAGGAAATAAATAAAGGGACTATTATATTGAATATTCTACTATGTTTTGTTTTTATTAATTGTATGTTAGTAAATTTAATTAATGATTATAATCCTAAGAATGAGGGATAAATATTCTAAGAGAATGGTTTCTTTATCAATGATAACACCATAAATGTAATGAATTTCTATTATGTTTTTAATTAGAAAAAGTTTTTAGAAAATTAAGAATATTCTATTTCTAATGTTGAAACACAAGATTTGGATGACAATTTTTAAGGAAATTTTAATAGTAGAACTTCTCCTTTGAAGATGCAAAATAAATTAAAAATAATTTCAGTTGAGGATTTAAGAGAATTGATGACGTTAAAAGAATATATTTTTTTATATATCAGAGTTTAATAATCCATAATAAAGAAACTGAAGCAATTAAAAACATACAAAACTATAAGGTAAGTGAAAAAGAAGAATAGGAAGAATAAAATATTATGTGATGATAATTTTTAAAAATTTCTAATAAAAGGATTGAAGCAAGCGCATAAAGACTTATAATTTTTGATCCAAGAACAACTAATTTCTATTTTTTAATTATCTGTTATTAAACAAATACCACCACTTTGCAGTCCTCAAATAGTTCCTTGAATTGTTCCTCCTTATTCCATTTCTACTCAACCGAGTTTAATATACATATCAAATATTAGACTTTAAAAAGTTTCTCAATATATTGGAAATGGAAAAAGGAAATAAGTGGTTTAAAATATATATATATATAATCATAATGATAAAAATATTAGCTTAAATTGTTTTAAATAAGTATATAAAAGAATATTTGAGAGGTGATGAACAATCAAATAATTATTTAGAAGAAGAGTTAGAAGATGGAGAACAAAAAAAGAATTATATAATATACTTATGTGTCTTCTTGATATAATAATGATGTTGAACATAAAATTTTTAAGAGACAAGAAAACATATAGGAATAATGAGTCCAACAAAATCAATATTAATGCATCAAGTTTTCAATCAAACCTCTGTTCGATAAGATTATTTATGTTCCATATGTTTCCAATGATGTGAATGTTAATGGAAAAACATTGGTTTAAATAAACCCCATGTGTAAAATGTTTTATATGATTCAACTCATTAACCAAAAATTGATAATCATCATTTTATGGAGATGAGATTCTCATAACTTAATGATGTACAAAATATCATCAAAGAATCACTTCATTATTTTTAGAACACTGAATCAAGATGAAAATACATTCCATCAAGACTAGATGTTTTGTAAAATTACAATTCATTCATATAACTTATAGAGACAATTGATTAAAATGAAGTTGTTTTTAAATACATAAAATATAGTTCAAAGGTAGAAAAATGTTTTTTAATCATGTTATGATGTATTTAAATTAAAAAAGGGATATATATCATTTCATGATAATCAAATAATTTTTTTATAGAAATCGACATTAGTTATTAGTAATTCTTCTTTTATTTGTGTTATGATATTTTGGAATGAAAAAATGAGGTATACCATCTAATGAATCTTAGATTACTTCACGAATAATAAATATATAAACTAAAAAATAATTCTATTCCTCAATTAAAATTTTTTAATTTGTAAAATTTGAGAATAGTAAAGTCATGTTTCTTGAAGATTAGGTGTGAAGGTTGAAGGAGGGAATCATAAATTTTCAAGTCTTTTAGTAATATTTTACAAAGATGTCATCCTCTTCCATAGAGTCAAAGAAATTATAATACGCTTTTATGAAGATGAAATTAATTTTGATTATATTATAAAATGATGAATGATTCATTTTAGTAAAAATTTAAATATTTTTTAATAACGCCACTCCATTTTTGGAATAAATTATTCAAGGAATGTTTCTCCATATATTTCTAAATCCATGTTTTATAATTTAGATTTGATAAAATATATTTATATATTTTTTAGATTAATATTCATTTATAAGAAATAATTTCATAGAATATATTCAGTCTGAATTTCCACATACACATTCTACATATCACGCTTATAGTTTTTGAAATACATTTTTCAAATTAATTTAATAATTTTAGAATTTTTTGTTTCATGAAACACTAAATATATAATGTGATAAATGAAAGAACTATGTTCTTAATAAATTATATTAATTAAAAAATTTATTTCTGTATCTACATGCAATACATATATTTTCTTGCAGTACATACAACACTATGATTGGCTTGTATTAAATACAATGTCTAGTTCCTTCGATAACTTCTGTGACATGAAAGTTCAAACATTACAAAACTACAATATACTAGTAATATGTTTATTAAAATGTTATTAAAGTTTTCACCTAGATAATGAAATGGTGGATATTAATAATATTAATCAAATTATGAAAATATGGTTTAACATGTTTATAATAAAAATTATTTGGTGACTAATTAACTATACATTCAAATAAAAGCCCTTGAAAATATTATAAATATTTTTGTTTAAAAATAAATTTATGAAAACAAACACATTTTACAACATTTTATAGATTATATTAATATAATATAACTAAATAATAATCATTAAACATTGATAAATTCATCTTATGTGTTCTCTATGAAAAGGATAAGAATAAATGTACTTTTATGAATAAAAAGACGAATTATTTTAGTAAGTAATTATAATTTTGTTTAATGGATTACATTTTTTAAATTATGTTTTTTGATAAATTAATAATTTTTATTGGAAAAAAAATTAAAATATTAATATTCCAATATACTTTGGGTAAATTTTTGGTATTTTTCTGCGAAGATTAATTATTAGATGAATAATGAAAAACACTAAATTTGAAATGAAAACTACATTTTCAACTAATTTATTTATATATTTATATTATTTTTTAAATCATTTTTAATGTCCAATTAGTTCAATAATAGAAAAATAATTCCAATTTATGTTATTGTAATCAATTTTACATTGAAATAAATTAAAAAAATATTTCAAACTATTGTACGTATTTACTTTAAAAATGGACTTTCATATCACATTTTCAGTATTAATTTAAAATTAATTTAAGCAAATTATGTGTTTTAAAATTTTTATAAATGGATTCTATATTTGGAATCATCGTAATTTATAATTTATTGTTATGTAAAATTTGGTTCTAGAAATAAAATATTAGTAAAAGAGATTAAAAATAATTACAGTGATTAAGGTAAAAATGAGTTTAATTAGTAGATAAACATTATATAAGGAGGCTAACTAAAATAGGAAAATAACGACAAGAAATTTCCTTGTCATATTTTGACCATATCCTACGTTTTATAAAAAATTCACCATTATTGGATTCACCTGATGTAAGGTAAACATCTCAATAGTTTTTTCCTTTTAATAATTACAAGAATGTCACTCCTCTTCCACTCTAAAGAGGGAAATCACCCCTCACATATTCAAACCTATAAAATTTAATTTTTGGAAATTCGTAATAAAACAATAAAACAACAATATGTTATTTTAATTTTATTCTTCCACTGTTGAAATAAATTTGGCAGAACCGTCGTATAACTACAGTCAATAAATTAGGGTCCTTTAAAGACTCATCCCATTTTTTTTGTAACTGCAACACCCGTGTGTTTAATAGGTTCACTAATTAATATTCATTAATGAATTATAATAATAAACACTATGTGGGGATTAATTCTCTTATTAATCAAACCGTTGGAAGGGGAATTCACAATCCACGAGAGGAAGCTCTGACGAAACACCGACGACCTCACCCCCCAACGAAGAAAGATGATCAATTGATAAACATTAGAGGATTCAGACCAGACATCGATAAACAATGAAGAACATCTTCAAATGTGTATTCCTCCATTCATCTACAACAGATTCTACTGAATCTAGGTAAGGGATTTATGCGTTTTATACCATTCTTTCCCCATTCATGAATAAAATTAAGAATTCAGATGAACTGACCAATGGGATGATCAATGATTATTTAATTATTATAGGAGGTTATTATGTGGTTTACCTTTTTGGATTTCTTTCTTTAAAATGATTATTGATGCTTTCCCCATGATAAAACGCTAATGCGGAGGGTACATGCCAATATGAACAAGGTCTGGACCCTCTGATGCTCTTAGATTTTTAGTGTTCACTGTGGGAGACCAATTGATGTGGTAGAAGGGGGATTATGTGTGCTTCAAAGTGAAGGCAGCGACATGGGAGACATGTAGCAGTATATGGGAAAAAAAGACCCATGTATCATCTCTGGTGTCCCACATAAGCAACTGCGGGTGTGGCACAGCCGGCACAGCGGCGCCTGCAGGTGCTGTGGCAGGTGGAAGGCATGTCGTCGACGTGTCGCGCAAGAGAGGAGTTTCCTGCTTGGGCCACTCGACTGGATGTGAATGGCCAGCTCTAGCCATCTGTTTTGGGAGGATGGGGTTCCCCGCTGGTGCCGCCCACTACCAGAAACGGACGCACCACGTCCGGTCCGGCTACCGGCCTGCTTGCATGTTTGGATTTCCATTCAGGTTGGACCCCACAATCGAGTTTGACCTTCCAGATGGGCTGAGTCCTCCAGGACGGCCATACACACCAACCAGGCCAGTCCTGCAGGCCCAATGGGCTGGCTGGTCCGGATAGCTACCATACCCGGACCCGACCGATCCCATTTCACTAAAACATATGTATCTCACAAACCAAGAATCCTATGGAAATGTCGTCTACATCATGATGACCCTTATGAAAAGGTGGTACATTTGGGATAATCCACTTGAATTTTGGATGAATATGGAATAAGGCCGTGTTGGATCAGACTCAAATCCCACTGGGCTATATTTAGCTTTTTTCATATAACGTACAGACCGAGCATCTGATTGATGTGTCCTCTGTCACGTTGGAACCCTTAAGACATTATGGAACTTTGGGTAACTTATTATTTGGATTTCTTGGAGGATGAGGTATGAATTAAATTATGAGGAGAATAATTTTCGATACTCAAGTGCACCATGTGAAAAAGTATTGTGGATGGCTATACAGTGAAGAGAGACCCTTTGTGGATCATCAGAAGCAAGACCCTCCATGGATCGGCAGTAGTGCGAACCTCTGTAGATAGACAGTGAAGAGTGAACCTTCATGGATCTACATGAGTGTGACCCTTCATGTATAAGCAGTAATGGGACCCTCTGCGGATTTATAGTAGTGAGACACTCTGTGGATCGGCAGTATAGTGACCCTTTGCAAATCAACAGAATGGATACCCTTCATGGATCAATAGTATAACCTCTCAAAAGAATAAAAAGATCTAGCTCATGAATAATCAAATTTATTGTTATTCCTTAGGTTGTATACGTGGTGTTATCTACCTTTTAGTTTGTGATTTTTGATTGAGATCATGGTTTGTGGTTTATCCACTGTGGAATTCTGAGAGACCTTCGGTGGTCTTGGTGTCCCTACAGAGTATTGTTATACTCACCCCTTCACAGGCTTCACCCACACCTTGTTGTGTCTTATGCACATTACATACATCTTGATTGAGACTTGGGGAGCTAGGGCTAGACGTTGCTCAGAGGTGATCGATAGACGTAGTGGGTGGCAGTAACAGCAGACAATGAACTATACCTACCCATTAGGTAAGATACATGGTGGAAGACCTCCAAATCACGTTTTTTTCTTTTTGTGGTATTTTCATTCTAGTTGGGGTTCTATACTAGAATATTTACATTTAGTAACTAATTTTACCCTCAGTGGTGGTTTTTAGTAGTGGGTGTACTTTTTCTATTCTGTTGTATTTTACCTGTGCACATCGTGCCATGTCTGTGTGTGTACAGGTTCAAAGGAAATGGCTTCCCATTTTTGGGTTTAGCCTTTTTGGTGGTAGTCACCAACCCCTGGCCTATGGAAGGTGGGCTTAGGGTAGTCACGGCATGTGTCCTGGGGGATGGTTCATGACAATGTGGTATCAGAGGGGTCAGTTCTACAAGACAAACTATGTGTTTGGGTTTTCAATGTTGTAATAGTGTTACAGTTATTGAGATCAGATTATAATTTAGGGATACCATTATTTGTGTGGCGGCCGACATATTCATACACAAGGACCGTGAGTATTGATTTCTGACTTAATACATGAAATCACTATTAACGTTTGTTTTGAAATTTTGTTGATCTATTTTGATTGAACTCACCATTTATAACTTATTGATCGTGGCACATTTGTTTCTTTACTGGATTTTGTCACGTAGACAGTCATCTTGGATTCAAGAGAGAGATCATGATGACGGACCAACCAGTGATGTGGCATTGGTGCAGGGCCCTATTACAGTGATAACACCATTGGGTGGTTTAGTAGCAGTACCACCACCCATAGGGCAGCAGTTTCCACCAGCCCCACTAGTAGACCATGCACGCTGACTGAGCACATTGAACGTGTTACAGAGATAGAGGACTCCGAGGAGTCAAGGAGATACTGATCCACAAGCATCTAAGGATTAGATGGAGGCTATGGAATAATTGTTCTTCTTGGTTGAAACACTAGCAGACCAGATTGTGATCCTAGATACTAGTCTCTTTCAGGGCACAGTAGAGAGATGGTGGATTCGGATGCTCTAGACGCACGAGGAGAAGGATAATTACTCATTGAACTTTGAGAGCCTCTTTTGGATGATTATTTCTAGTGACATTATGCTCACAGAGCATTCAAGAGATATTTCACTTACATCAGGGTAGTCTAGTAGTGGCCCAGTAATCAACAATATTAACTGCCCTCTCTCGCTACTCCACTGATATGTTACGTGACCCTTTCATAGGCCCTGGACTTTTGAACATGGATTCTGATGGGAGACTATAGCTTCAATGATATAACTAAACATCTCAATGCAGGATGGAGTGCTAGAGCGAGTACTATTGGTGAAGATCTTCCTTGGTGATCAAGTAACGACAGTGAGAGCCACTACTGGGAGAAAGGCAACTGAGTCATCTGTAGCAAGATGTTGGCAGATGATGCAATTTACCAAACAAGAAATACCTTCTAGGGGATGACCCCATATTCTAGGTTTGGATGTTTGGAGCTCTCCGGGAAGAAAATGTCAGTAGAGGAGTAGACTTTGATATTCATGCAGCAGGCATGGTAACATGGATCACGATTTCTCAACCCACCGTAATGATGATCAGAATATTGACAAAGGACCACCCAAGAAAATGAAGAGGTTCATGTGGGGAGTTGTACATGGTGGTGGACGTGGCAGAGGAGATGGATGTGCAGTAGGCGGTGCGTGATAGTTTGAGGTACTACTACCACCACCCCTAGGCGGTCAAACTCGACCTCAGGGAGCAGGTGGAGAAGGATGAGATCATCTTCAAGAAGTAGGTTCTTATGACCATGGAACTCCAAAGATGATTCTAGGTACTACCTGTGTCTACTCCACCTTATTTGTTGTTTTTATAGATACAGGTTCCAATCACTCCTTTATTTCCATGACACTCATTCTGAGCTCAGAAATTCTGGTGTGGCCATTAGTTTTATACTTACTATTACAGACTCCTTTGAGAGAGTATTTGATGATTATTCCCTGATGATGGAAGTGTTAGCTTACCCTAGAAGGGGAGATCTTCGACTGAGATATTCTAGTAGTGGCGAAGAGGCCTTACAATGTCATCCTAGGTATAGACTAGTTATCCTTAATCCATGTTCATATTGCCTTTTTTATGCGCAATGTGTGGTGTGTCCGTGAGGATTGTACAATGTTTTCCTACACCAGTGAGAAGGGAGCCCTTACAACACAAGATAGACTATATTACACCAGGCCACATCCATTGACATATTAGTTGGCTAGCCTTACCCTCAGTACAGTTGACGCAGGGAGTCCGAGCAATCCTGCAGTGGTGGACTAGTATGAGGATGTCTTCCCTAAATATGTTCTAGACTACATCCTCAAGAAGAGGTCGACTTTTACATTTACATGTACCTTGTGATGACACTGGTATCTACACCAGTATATCAGATGGATCTTGTGGAGCCTTGTGAGATGAGAGTACAGTTTGAGGAATTGTAGAGGAAGGGGTTTGTAGGGCTAAATGTTTCCCAATGGACAACTCCTATTTTTTTCACCAAGAAGATAGGTGTGAGATTGAGGAATTTCATGAACAATCTGTTCTTGAACCATGTGACTGTGAATAGAATGTAACCCCTTACAGGGATTGATGATCACTTTGACCAGCTGAAAGGAACTTAGTGGTTTTCAAATATAAACATCAGATCAGGATATCATCAGCTTTAGGTGTAGGATGAGGAAGTACAGAAGACAGTCTTTAGATGTTTGTATAACAACTATGATTTATTGGAGATGCCTTTTTTCATGGATAATACCCCTGCAGTGTTCATGGGACTAATGAACATGATCTTTTATCCTCACCTTGATCACTTCATCATGGACTTCATTGACGAAATCTCAGTGAACTCGGTGTTTGAGGAGGAGAATTCCACACATTTTTGAATAGTAACAGATACAGTCTGAGGTCACCATATTTATGGTAATATCTCTATGTGCCAATTCTAGATATAATAGGTTAACATTCTACGACAGGATATCTCAGTGGTGGGTTTTTCGGTGGATCTAGCGATGATAGAAGCAATGTTTTCCTCGGATCCACCCTATAGTGTGACAAAGGTGCAGAGATTTCTAGGGTTGGCTATGTACTACAAGAGGTTAGTACCTGAATTTTCCAGAGAAGAAGCTCCCTTATATACTTTGACAAAGAATTTAATACCCTTCGTATGGACGAAGAGGTGATAGCAGATTTTCAATGAGCTAAGGAATAGGCTAACGAGTGCCCCCATCACAAGGCTACTAGAAGAGGGCATTGGGTATGTAGTCTACTGTGATGATTAGGGACCAAACATGGATGTTTCCTACTATAGGGGTGAGCAAAAATCACCTACAACTCACAACAGCTTGTGAAACATGAGCAGAACTACGTAAACTATGACCCAGAGTTAGAAATAGTGGTATGTGCATTGAAGATGTGAAGGGACTACTTGGTGGGTGAATAGTTTATGAGCTACTATGGTCACAATAGTCTTAGGTATATCTTATCACAAAAAAAACTGAACTTGAGATAGTGGCAATGGCATGAGTTCCTCCATAACTATGTCATTGAGATAATCTACAATCCTAGGAAGTAGAACATAGTGGCAGATGCACTCAGTAGGAGGTTGGGTCTTCATCTACAGAGGGAGGTGACAAAGCAATAAGCTATGTTGCAGATATCCTTCATAGATAGGGATGGTGAAACATACCTCTATTCTATGACATTCACTCCCCCACTCATTCAGGAAGTTTGGGAGGCACAGCTTCGGGATATTGATAGTGAGACCCGATGTGTTCAGATATCCTACGGACAAGCTCCTGATAGATTTTCAATAGTTGAGGGGCACATCATCATTTTTGGATGATGCACCATGGTACTAGTGACATTTAGAGAGGAGGTGTTGGGGGAGTTCTGCAAATCCCCTTTGGTGGTACATACTGGACTAGTGAAGATGTACCCAAATCTTTGATGTCTGTACAGGTGGTCATGGATGAAGAAAGCGGTGGAAGAGTTTGTTTCACGATGCCTCGCATGTCAGTATGTTATGGTCGAGCATCATGCTCTAGAAAGATTAGCACAAAAACTTAAGGTACCCAAATAGAAGTGGGATGATATCTTGATGGACTTCATGATTGGTTCACTAGGTACGTCTAGGGGACACGACGTTTTCTGGGTGATCATTGACCAACTCACCATGTAGGCCTATTTTCTACCCATCCGAGTGCAAGGATCAGTAGAGGGATTGAGACACCTCTATGTCCAGGAGATATTATGTCTTAATGGGATGCCATTTATGATCATTTAAAATTGTAACACTCATTTTACATCCCGTATGTGGAAGGAATTATAAGAGGCATTCAGGACTCAACTACGCGTGAGCACCACTTTTTATCCTCAAATAGATGGACAGACGGAGTGGACCATACAAACACTTGAAGAAATGCTACATGCTTGTGTCCTTGTTCTTTTCTGCAGTTGGGAAGACAACCGTCCACTAGTGTATTTCACATACAACAACAATAATCAATCCACCATTAGCATGACACCATTTGAGGCCTTGTACAGGTGACCATTCATATCACCTCTATGCTGGATAGTCCTAGGAGAGTGAGCACTTATGTGTCCAGTGTTGGTACATGCTACCATTGAGAATGTTCATATCATCCAAGACTTTATGAAGACTACATATGATCAATAAAAAGTCTTAGGTTGATCAGAGACAGAGACTCTTGTATTTCGAGGAGGGATGTCATGTCTTCCAATGGGTCTCACCCTGACAAGGATTATGAAGATATGGATGGGGAAGAAACCTATATATGAGGTTCATCAAAAGAGTACAGATCCAAAGAAGAGGTCATGAGGTGGTGTGCCACATAGATCTTCCCTCACATATGCACCGAGTGCATATGTTTTTCCACATGTCACAACTGATGAGATACATGCACTATCTAAGGTATGTCATATACTGGGGCGAGCTAAACATTGACGATGTGGTGACATTCATGGAGTTCCAGATAGAGATAGATGATAGATAGGAGAAGGACATACGTTGGATATTTATTTCTATAGTTCGAGTTCATTGGAATCATGGGAACCACATAGAGAGAACATAGTAGAGGGAGGCTCATATTCATGTTCAGTACCCCAATTTTTTCCCTTAGGTATGGAGATATCCTAATGGAACATAAATCCATAGGGGGGAGAATGTAAAATCCTAGAAATTCGGTATAATAATTTCCTTATTTATATTTAATTTTTACAAGTCTGCGAAAATTGACTGCACGTGATTTCGAGGCTGGAGAACCCAGAATTTAATTCTGAAATTTTTTTAAGGTATGTTCATTAGACATGCGAGCGGGGATTTCTATCATTTGAACCGGTGCTAGGATTTAAAATACAAGGGCACTGTTGGATTCGCATTGCCATGCTTTTCTTAGTCAATGCTTAAATTTGACAGGCCTGGTTCGGACAAAAATGTTGATTTTTGGACATTAGGAAAAAATAATAAAATAACTATATATTATTTTATTCTTTTTCATTCACTGTTGAGCAGAAGTTGGTGGAACCTAAGTGTAACGATAGTTAATAAATGAGGGTCATTTAATGACTGGTCCCTTTTTTGTGTAACCGCAATGCCTATGTGTTTAATAGGTTCATTAATTGAGATTCATTAATAAATCATAATATTCAATGGAACGTGGGGATTAATTATTCTATTAATCAAACCATTTGCAAAATAACTCATAAACCACATGTGGAAGATCTGACAAAACTCCCGCAATGAAACCCTTTAATGAAGAGTGATGACTGATCAATGACCGTTGAAGGATTCAGACTAGACATCAACGAACGACGATAAACGTCTTTGAATGAAGATTACTTCCTTCATCTGTAATGTATTCCATTGAATCTAGGTAGGGGATTTATCTGTATTATATATTCCTTTACCAATTATCTAATAACATGAATAATGTAGATCAACTAACCAACAGGTTGATCCTCAATTCATTCATTATTGTTGGAGGTTGTTTCGGGGTTTCACTTTGGGTATATGATTCTTTCAACTGATGATTGATACTTTCCACATGATAAAATGCAAACGCGCAGGGCACAAATCAATTTGAACATGGACTGTAACTTTTGCCGCTCTGGATTTTGATCCTTCATTGTGGGAGACCAATAAATATGGAAAAAAGGCGGTTCTATGGGATTTTTGGGAATGTGGAAACTTAGGAGGCCCATTTGCATAAACGAGAAATAAAACAGACCAATGGAGCATCTCCAGTTTCCCATAGAAGAAACTGCTAGTGCGGTGGCACTGGAAACTTTTGACGGGGGCCGGCCAAGCTGGTCGCATGGAGATAGTGGTACGCACAAGCATAGCAGCGGCTAGAGCCACAACTAGCCAGGATATGGTGGGAGGAAAGCACGGCGCCGATGCGCTATGCAGGAGACGAGCAGCCCACTCGGGCCGCTTGGGTGGATGCAAATGGTATACTCGAGATGGACATTTTTGGAGGAGGGGCGGCACCCCACTGGTTCCACCCACATGCTGAACTAAACACACTACATCTGGTCCATCAATCAACTCTCTTGCTGGCTGGTTTATTCAGTCGTTCCAGAGTCGGACCTGACCGATCCCATTTCACTAAAACATGAGAATCCCACAAACCATGCGTCTGATTGATGCGATGTCTATTGAATAAGTCCTTTATGATGAGGTATTACTTTTGCGATACTCCACATTGGTTTTGGAAGAAGATTTGATATGGTTGGGTTGTATTTGACTCGAATCCAACCGAGCATTATATGTCTTTTTTATAACTTACAGACTGATCTTACGATTGGCATGCCGTCTATCGTGTTGGAAACCATAATACATGAAGGAACATTACATTATTTTTTCATGTGACATCATCGGGATTGAGGTACGACTGGTATTATGGGGATTATAATCTTTGTAACTCAAACACATCATGTGTGGGAATCCATTAGATGGTTGTACAACGCATAGTGACCCTCCATGGATTAGCATGAGAGATACTCTCGGTAGATAAGTAGTAGTGAAACCCTCCATGGATCGACAGCGAATAGAGACTCTTCGTGGGTTGACATGAGAGAAACCATACATGGATTGTCAGTAGTGTGACCCATGGTGGATCAACAGTAGTGCAACTCTCTGTGGATCGGCAGTAGAGCGACCATTTGTGGGTCAACAGTATAACGGCCTTTTGTGGATCACAAACAGAACCTATTAACATAATAAAATGATATATCTCATGACTAACCATCTTTATTCATTTTCTCTTAGTTGTATACCTAGTGTGAGCTGTCTTTTACTTTGTGCATTGTGATTGAGATCATGCTTTGGGGTTTTTTCTTTGTGGAATTTCGAGAGAGCATAGGGGGTCTCGAGTTCCCTACTGAGAGTTTTTATACTCACTCCTACATAGGTTTTCCAACACCTTCATGTGTCTTGTGTAGATGAGGGACATCTTGACTAAGAGTTGGGGTTCTAGAGATAGATGGTTCTTGGAGGTGATCGATAGACATGGTGGGAGACAGTTATGACAAAGGAAGAGTTGTACCTACCCATCAGGTCGGATCCTTGGTGGATGACCTTCAGAGCACATTTTTCCTATTTTCTGTACATGTTTCTAGTTGGTCATGTATACTGGCCCCTTTAAATTTATTACATACTTTTACCATCACCGTTGGATTATAATAGTGGGTGTACATTTCCTTTTCCATTGTGTTTAACTTGTGTGCATTGTGCCATGTATATTTGTGTATAGGTTCAAAGTAAATGCCTCCCCATTTTTTGGTTTCACCTTTTTGTTTCTAGTCACCAGCCCCTGGCCTATGAAAGGCAGAATTGGGGTAGTCAAGACACAGGCCCTGGGGTACGAGTCTTGAAAAAATCGTTAAAGTAGTTTTTTCACAATTTTCCATCATTGAGACACATGCAATTTGTTTCTCATGTATTATTTTACTATACTATAAGAAGAATACGTGTAATGATATTTAAATATTTCACCATCGATCATTGAAACTACTTCATCTTCAGTGATTCATAGCATGTTAAAACAACTAAGAACCTCACAAGCAAATATCCTAGGAATCTCTTCGAAACCCTCAAATCATTAATCATATCCCCAATATACCACAAATTTAATCCATGGTATCCCACCAAAAATCATTTTGTGATATTAAGGAGAAATTCCATAGAATCCATAATTTATCACATCATGATCCCTAAACTGTAATCCATGTAATCCATCATTTATCATATATTGATCTCTAGGAGGTAATCCTTGGAATTTTTAATATTGAAAATAGTTTGATCACAAGGAGTTAATTCTTAGAATAATTTATTATATATATGGAGGACTAAATATTCCGGTTAACTTCTCATGGACATAATGATCAAAATTAAAAAAAAAGTTAGTCACTCCAAACCCATCTATTATAACCATGTTCAGCCTATCAAGTTCATGACATATCATTTCCACAAAAAATTAACATGATCATTCTTGATTTAGGTTTTAAGGTGACACAAAACATTATCACTACCCACTCCCACACTAACCCTTAATATGGTTAACATTACATTGGGGAACCCAATATGGTCCCCAAGGTCATTATAGATCAAAAATACCATATATATAATCCTTTTATATATCCTATCTCTTAGGAAAAAACCATCACCCAAGGGTAATAGTGTCCCTCAACCTCATAATAAACTGATATTGTTCTCACTGGTTAAATATGAGAACCCCTACATGCACCATTGTATATAGATGGAATAATTCCCTTCTATCACATTTCAAGGTAATCTACGGTTAGACTAATCACACCACATAACATTACTCTACCTTGGGAATACCCTCATTGGAACCCACATATAAGCGAAGCTACACTCAACACAAATTCAATTCCAGTTTCCCATCTGGTAAATTGTTTCTTGTTATTCTAATAGGACCTGCTTGGGACAATCATCACAATTCATCACATTTCAGTAAAAGATGGTCACCAAGGAAAATATAAAAAAAGATACTTCAATCAATGTGTTCATTTAAATATCACCCCTCTAGGTTCATATATCACAATTCATTCTATTATAATTCAAATAATCTTCTAATAGTGTATAAGTCATTAAGTAAAATCCTAATGGTTCATCACAACCCTACGATCCTTGTTTAGTCTTGTAATGGATATTTAACTCTAAAATAATAGTTCATTGGATTTATAAAACAATTAATTACATTTAATGATGAACCACATGTTGTTGGAAAGGCCTCATAACACATGCATATACATAAAGAAGATGTATCTACTAATGTTTTATGTTTGAGGGGATGGCTACCTCATTTCTGGAGTAATACCCTCTATAAGTGATGTATAACCAAGGTCATCGAAACTCATCCAAATATGAATGGTTGTAATATTTCAGCATGAGTTGCTTCTAGTGATACAATAAGGATTATAGTTCAAACTCCCTACCCATGGTTGTCGCATGTAGATCTGGTTTTGACCAAAATCCCAAGCAAAAATCTCTCCCTCATTGCTTATTTCAATCTCTGTTCATACCAGATTCCTCTAAGAGCCACTTTTTCTATTCCTAGAAATGAGGGGGTAGAAGGGGAATGAATTATAATTTAATTTAATTAAATTACTCACATTTATTTATTTTAATTTAAATACCCATTTAAATAGTCAAACCCCGATCTCCGATAATGGTCCAAAGTTATAAATTTCCTATGTAAAAACACTTATTCTTAACTCAACCCTAATGTAAATTTATAATTTTTGGATCCTTTTAAATGATATTAAAGTTTTCGTAAGTGGTATAATAAATATTAATATAATCCTAAAATTTAAACTGTCTCGAAATCACCCCTTATTATTTCCCTAGAGAAAACATCTCCTTTTTTATATCGATGAAACCATATGAATTTGTTTATGTCATTGATTAATAGTATAAATTTTCTTCTTTTCCCTTATAAACACTAAATATTAAAAAAATTAAATTTATGCTAAATTCCTCAACTTATATGGACAACAAATGTTATAATCACCCACCATAACACTTACTATCTCTGAGAAGCCTTTTAAACTACTCACCCCTGAAATGAAACCAATCCCAATCATTCATTCATCACAAACTCATCACTATCTACCTTATAACAACAATCAGGATTTCACGATATAAATACAACATAGTTTTTACTATTCATCATAAACTATGTCTCAAAATTTTCACTATCCCCAATACTAATATTTCACTCACAAGAATCTACCTATTCGAAGATACTAAAATGTCATTTTCTAATTCATCCCCACAAGTATTGTGCTCCCATCATAATGTTGAAATAAAAATAGTGATTCTCGAGCCATAGTTCTCCCAAACATCAGCTTTTCATACTAAAACACATTATCACATTCCAATGACTCACTCAAGAATGTTTATATTTCATCGTGCCCAATTTCACATGAAAAAACTTTTTATTCTTCCTCTTACAGATAATTCTCAAAAAACAGTCAACCTCAACAATTGGCATGCTATATTATCACCAAAAAATGACACCAAAATCCCCGAATTCATCAAGAGATCATTCAAACATTCACACATAATTCTAATAATGACATATATTGTAATGTTGTAGTTAAATTATTTATGAAACCATATAACTCATATTCCCTCACCCAAGCACAAGTGCACCATAGATACACCAGCACAAATGATTTCATAAATACTATCCTAGACATTATATTAATTCATCGGCTCCAATGATTGTTATGTGTAAATTTCTCATCTAGAATT
Source organism: Viscum album (assembly GCA_963277665.1). Taxonomy (NCBI): domain Eukaryota; kingdom Viridiplantae; phylum Streptophyta; class Magnoliopsida; order Santalales; family Viscaceae; genus Viscum; species Viscum album. The sequence continues at coordinate 67,456,433 of OY728156.1, read as the reverse complement.
CATCAAGTGTTGGCCGAAGTAGGACACTCAATAGGGTTTGAATTTAGTTCCTATAAAAATAGCTATTAAAAAGGATTTCCTAAAAGATTTTCCCAATAAAAAAATTAGGCCAGTTAATCAATGTAATTAGATTAGAATATCTTGACTATTGAAATAGATTCTAAAAAGATTTATTAATTCTCATTAATATCAATTAGAAATATTGATACCACAATTGAAACATTTCATATAAGGCATAATAGTTATAAATACCATCCCCGACTAACAATAAAACTAAAAATTATTTTTCTAAAATATAAATTAAAATTGAGAAAAACTAAATTGAAACACACAATAGATAAAAAAGTTGTTCAGTCTCATGATGAGACTTAATCTGCACCACTCAGTGATCACCTTCAACTATGTAGTTTATATTAATAAACTTGATCCAGACAACAGATTGGTGTTAAAAATATTACACCATAATATCCATGTCACACGAACTTTTCCACTGTCCTTCATGGGAATAAACTACTAGTTCACACAAGGAACACTTCCAGACATATCCATGCAAGTAAATATATGTTAGAATGTATGAGTGGAAGGATATCTTGTTTTCTTCAGTTTGATACAAGAGACATTGTGTACTTTCTAGACAGATTCACACACTACTCAAAAGTATGTACAAATGAAAATTCTAGATAAAATAAGTATAAGAGAGAGGATGTAAAAGGCTCTGGGTGTCTTTCGATGCAGATCTGGACTCCTCAGATGTTGTTGATATGAAATGTTATTCCACTTTTGGAAGTTTACACAATAATAGAGTGTCATATTTTTTATTCTAGTTTCAAGTAAGGTTATGCAGGTATATTATTCTCTTAATTTATTGTGTTAGAGTAGTTTTTCAATATGATGTGTAGATATGTTGATATTGTTTCATGTATTATTCCTTTTTTTTTCATGAGTTCATAGTGGTTTCATGAGAGTTGCAAATGTTCATCAGTATATTTCATGTGTTCTATATCTTTCTTTGAGTCTCTTGCTTCTATTTTAATTTCGGTGTTCTTGTGTTGGAGCTGATATGAAGCATGATTTCTAAACCTCATACCTCATACTATCAGGTGACATTTCTACAAATAAACATTAATTATGATAGTTCCATTAAATTAATAAAATATTAACTTTAGAAATAACATTTAAATTGAAATTGATAACACATAATATAAGTAACATTGTCACAATATTTATTGAAATGGTGTATCTAGAAATGTAGTCTTATACTTTTCCTTTGAATGTTGAGATATTCACTGTGCCACAGTTTCATTGAGATTAGGAACCAGTAGCAAAAATGCGGTGTCTGGATCAGGGTGTCTTAGGTAACGGTTTCTAGACCCTTTTTAACACTTCGAACGATGTCTTGGTGATGATAAAAAGGAAATTGTGTCACTAAATTTATGAAATATTAAACTAGTTATGGTGTCTAAGTCACAGTGTATGAGTTACAGTGTCAAGGTTACATTTTTAGGGTTATAGTGTCTATATTATGGTGTCTAGCTTACAGTGTCAGGGACATTGCCAAAATCCAGAACTGGTGGTAGACTTACAATTACTCAGACATAGATTAATATCTCTCAAAACATTCTGGAGAAGTAATATTAATAGAATTAATTAGACTTAGGCATTAATATAATAAAACATTATTGAACAGTATCAAACCTTGTTCACAAGATTCAAACATGATATCTAAGATTCTAAATCAATATATTGTGAATGTTTATACTAGGAGTTTTATGCATTTAATCATAGGGAAGCCAAAAATCTCTCCATATTAATTGAGATAGATTAACCAAGCATAAAAATAATTTTTATCATTAAAAAATATTAACACATGATGAGGCTAAAAATATATAGCATCTCTCCTTTTTATCACATAAACATTCATTACATTTTACAAATCTGAGGATCTTTAAGGTTTAATGTCTTAGAAACCAGGAACTTAATACTTGAAAACATAAAACATTTTTCATTAACAGTTGAAAGGATTATCCTCATGTTCATTCTAGGTTCATTACTGCATCTCATAACCTGGGGACAAACATCAAAAGAAAGGGTGAGCAGAAGGCCCAGTAAGGGAAATAAGGGAAACATTTAACATGTGAACTTGAGATACATCAATAAAGTCGTGAAAAGAACTTTAAGGCATGAGAATGAAATCATGAGGCATATCATAATAAAAATGAAATGTTTCATAACTTGAATATGTGTCTACATCATTTAATATTGACAATCATTTCGTTTCACCAAGGTCCATCCCCAAGGTGTCATTAAAAATTACCAAGTTTATTCACCAAGGTATCAATCAAAATGGTCATCTCTAGAGATTAAGTCTTTACCCAATGCATTGGAGCAATATCCAGGCGCACCCTTGAAATGTAGTTATTATCATGTGAGACACATATATCATCATCAATAATTTCATAAACAACCCATATAGAATAAAAGAAATGGGTTTCATTTCATAATCATAACTTTTAAAAACTTCTTTAAAGACATGATCTTTATGTCACATTAAAACCATGGAAAGGGAGAGCGGGTCTCATGTATGTAAATCCCAGAATTTAAAATAGAAAAACATGGTATATATGTGAATAACCATTTATAAGAATGATCTTTTAGTATTCACTTAATAAAATAAATGAACATTATAAAAAGAAAGAGATATTTTGAGAAAGGAATTCTGCAGCATAAAGGCTATGTTTCGAGGTTTTAGAAAACATTTAAAAGAGAGGGGACATGTGTCAAACATTAATAAATGATCCATAAAATAGTTGGGGGACAGAATATAAAGGATTTGAAAACATGGTATTGAAATTTGAAAGATATAACATATGAAATGAAGAACATGAAAGGAAGACAAAAATAAGATTTCTCTTATGAAAATTCTGCAGCCTAACAGTGTCACTTAAACATAAAAAAATAATGAATTGAGAGATCAAATAGGGTCTCTCATAATATGAACATAAAAGTTCAGTATGATAGATATAGAGATAATACCACAACATAATAAAAAGGAACATGAATGGCTTGACATGAAAATAGATCTTGAAAACGAGAAGGGTGAAAGAATCCCTTAAACATTTGGCAGCCTAACGACGCCACTTAAACATAAAAAAACCAAATTGACGAGATCAAATAGGGTCTCTAATCATATGAACATAAAAGATCAGTATGATAGATTTAGAGATTTTACCCCAAAATAATAAAAATGAACATGAAAGACTTGACATGAAAATAGATCTTGAAAACGAGAAGGGTGAAAGAATCCCTTAAAAATTCGGCAGCCTAACGACATCACTTAAACATTCATAAAACGAAATGATGAGAGTAAGAGGGGGTCTCTCATCATATGATCCTAATAAAATGACAGTATAATGAATATAAAAGAAATACTCCAACATAATAACATGGATAATAAACGAAATGACAGAAAACAGATCACTTGAAAAAAAGAGAGGGGTCGGATCCCTTACCTTAAAACGTAACTCTTAAAACTCAAAGGTTTGGACCTTGAGGGCTTGGGGGAACCTTGAAAGGAATCCTTTGGAGGTAAGGAGACTATAACATAGTTGGGGGAGAGTTGGGAGTCGAATGGAGGAGAGGATGGCTTGGTATTTATAGGGAAAGTGAGGGGACAAGGCATTAATGGCCAAGGGACACCTTACAAGTGGTTTTCTCAAAACCATGGGCTCTCCCATGATATTTCCCATGGAGTTAGGCCACATGGGGCCCCCAAACAATAATTCGTCACCTTTGGTCGGCCAACCCTGAAAATATCTCATGAAATCATTATGACACAGTTATGATGTCATTAAACATACCGAAACCCTAAAACTGCATTTTTATTATTCACTAAAAATTCATCTTTCTAAGAAAAATACCAAAATTTCACCTTAACCAAATATCTATGCTCTGATTAAAAAAATAAACTCCATTTTATATAAATATTTTTATAAATATTTTTAATTTAATTTTTAAATAAATACACTATTCACCAAAAATTCATTTTTTCAGAAAAATCCCCAAAAATTAACATAATATAAGATCGATGCTCTGAGTTCAAAAATAAAGTCCATTTTATAAAAATATTTTTCTAATTATTTTTAATTTAATTTTTAATTAGAAAAAACTATTCACTCGAAAAAACTAATACATGACTAATAATTTATGAAACCGTTATTTACCCATTTTATTGAATCACATTACTTAAACAAGGTGGCTAAATTATTTTAAAACATTCTTTAAGTGAGATTACTAATCCATTTGTTCACATTACTAATCTTAAGCGAAAAATCACTATTCATAATTTACTATTCATCAAAAAACAAGTTGATCTTATTAGACTCTAAATTTTGTACTGAACATAATTGTAGAATACCATTTTTTGAAAATAATTACACATTTTTAATTATTTAAGGTTTAAATAAACATTTTTCTAAAATTCATCAAAAAAATGCATACTATATATATCCGGTCATTTGAAAATTCATAAACTTTATCATAAGAATAAAGCGAAATTTTTATTTAAAATAAAGGATTACACAAGGTAGTTACAGTCTCCTTACATAGCCCCTTATCAAACCAGCATAGGACCAATGTGTAAGGTGTGCTAAGGTGAGATAATCTGAGGGAGGATCGACCAACATCGCACGAGTATTAATTTCTATCAGTTTGAACTTCTTGCGAAGGCGATTCCGTTCTAGATTCGCATGATGAAGTTCGGCTTGGGTTTTGTCTAGAGAAAAGCCCAATGGTGCTACCTACTTTCCATGTTCTGTTAGATAGGCTTCGATCGGTCCAAGACTACTGGGTGAGGCCATAAAATCTTCTTTCTATATTAATTAAGTAAGATCACTTGTATTTAGAGACAATAATCGAAACATTTAGTTTCCGTTGGTCATATTGACCAATGGTCATATAAAAGTCAAAACCCAATAGTCCCATTTTAATTATACTCATGTTATCAAATGAAACAGTTTTATTGAGTATAAAAAAATAAAAATAAAATAACACAAAAAATTAGGAAACAAGATTTATTCAAAATTTCGGGTCGTTAAAATCTTCCCCACATCAGAAATTGTGTCCTTGTAATTTTTAAAATTGGGGTTTGAAATTTCATTTAATGTCCCACATCGGAAAAAGAGTCAGTAACACATTTACTTTAAAATAAATAAAAGGAAGTACTAAGGCCACCCGAGTTTACCTATACTAGGATTCCATGTAGGAGAACATGGACATGGAGGAGAAAACAATGGGTCACATTCTAAGGGAGAGTCATAGAAAACATGATTAAGAGAATGTTAACAACAAGAAAATCACAAACAAATGATGGGTTAAATGGTATTTGATTTCCATGTAGGAAATGTTAACAGACAACGTTTTTGTTTTACATTCCTTTTCATAGTTTTAAGGAATTCACTTACAACATAGAATAAATCACAAGGAAATATACCTACCTTCAAGTAGAGTTTTACCCTTTAATAATTTTTTACCAAAACTAATCTTTTCTCCAAACGATGGGCATTCAAAACTACTTGGTCTCATCAAAGCACAAGAATCATCTTCTTGAGAATCACATAATCCAACAAAGATTAACTATCTATTTCTTCTATTATCCCAAAAAATGGTAAGATAAAACAACTCTTAAAAAAGAATGAATCCCATAGGAAGGGAAACTTATTTAAATAATGAAAATTCCACGGTACTACCCAAAGATCATCATAGACCATTCCATAAATAATTGTCCTTAAAATTCCTCAAAATAAACCAATCTAAGATTGAAACCCAAATACAAGAAGGATTTGATAAAATAGTCTTCCAAAATAAACTTCATTTTTCATCTCCAAACAACAACAACCACTCCTAACATCTTATTACAAAAGTAGCTAACCTAAACATTTTTTCCCCTATATATTTTAATCATTTCCATAATTAACCTAAATTACTATAAGTCCACCTTAAATTCATCGATTCTTCAAAATATAAGTCAACCTTTACTCCTCAAAGAAAATACCGTATTAATCTATTTACCTCAATCAAATATGGTTCCCAGAATAGTGAACATCATCCAAAATAATAATAAACTTTTAATCCCCTAATCATCTCTGTCATATTAATATTGGAATTGTCACATTATCTATCACGTTGGTTGTTGGGACATGTTCTTCCATTTCCCACCATTAACTAAGAGGATAAAGTATAATTAAGGGCTTAAATACTTAGCTAATAATCATGAAAAGGAACTTAAATCATATAAATATAACTTATAGAAGAAAAGTATAACCTAACTTGGTATCCCCTAGGATTCAAACTAGGTTATCCATGATCATATATTCTTATGTGAATCATTATTTTATTTTATCTTTGTTCCTTTAATAATGGTTCATACCAATCTTATGTATTTGCCAAAGCATATCCCCTGGGTGTGTCATAACCAAGAGTGCAGCAAGGCCCATTATCGTGTACTAGTTCCCATTTGATTCTACCTCAAAGCGGTGTTTTTGGGTTTTACCCCTATGTACATATGTGCCAGAGCCACCTCTACCTGCTCGTATCCAGACAAGGATGTATTTCCTTGGCAACCCCTTACTCAATACTCACCAAAATACCAGGAAGATTTCCTATATTTAAACATTTATATAGGGTTCTTCCTAGAGTTTTCATATCCTAATTTCCACAAATAACTAAACCATCCTTTGATACCAACTATAGAATCCCGCCTTTTTATCACATAAACTTTCATTACATTTTACAAAACTGAGGATCTTTAAGGTTTAGTGTCTTGGAAACAAGGAACATGAAAATGAAAACATGAAACATTCTTCTTAAAAACTTCAAAGGATTCTCCTCATGTTCATTCTAGGTTCATTACTTCATCTCATAACCTGGGGACATACATCAAAAGAAAGGGTGAGCAGAAGGCCCAGTAAGGGAAACAAGGGAATCATTTAACATGTGAACTTGAGATACATCAATAAAGTCATGAAAATAACTTTAAGGCATGAGAATGAAATCATGAGGCATATCATAATAAAAATAACATTTTTCATAACATTAATATGTGGCTGCAACATTTAATATTGACAATCATTTCGTTTCACCAAGGTCCACCCCCAAGGTGTCATTAAAAATTACCAAGGTTATTCACCAAGGTATCAGTCTAAATGCTCATCTCTAGAGATTAAGTCTTTAACCAATGCATTAGAGCGCTATCTGGGCGCACCATTGAAATGTCTTTATTATCATTTGAGCCACATATATCATCATCAATCATTTCATAAACAACCGATATAGCATAAAATAAATGGTTTCCATTTCATAATCATAACGTTTAAAAACAGCTTTAAAGACATGATCTTTACGTCACTTTAAACCCACGGAAAGGGAGAGCAGTTCCCATGTATGTAAATCCCAGAATTTAAAATAGAACAACATGGTATATATGTTAATAACCCATTAAAATAATGATCTTTGATTATTAACTTAATAAAATAAATGAACTTTAGAAAAAGACGGAGATATTTTTGAGACGAAAATTCTACAGCATAAAGGCTATGTTACGAGGTTTTAGAAAACAATGAAAAGAGAGTGGACATGGGTCAAACACTCATAAATGATCCGTAAAACAGTAGGGGGACAGAATATAATGGATTTGAGAACATGGTAATGAAATTTGAAAGATATACCATATGAAATGAAGAACATGAATGGAAGACAAAAATAATATTTCTCTTATGAAAATTGGGCAACCTAACGGCATCACATAAAATTCAACAAAAAATGAATTGATGAGATCAAATAGAGTTTCTCATAATATAAAAATAAAATTTCAGTATGATAGATATATATATCATAACCCAACATAATAAAAAGGAACATGAAAGACTTGACATGAAAATAGATCTTGAACACGAGAAGGGTGAAAGAATCCCTTAAAAATTCGGCAGCTTAACGACGCCACTTAGACATAAAAAAAATGAATTGAAGAGATCAAATAGGGTCTCTCATCATATGAAAATAAAATATCAGTATGATAGATTTAGAGATCATACCCTAACATAATAAAAAGGAACATGAAAGACTTGACATGAAAATAGATCTTGAAAATGAGAATGGTGAAAGAATCTCTTAAAAATTCGACAGCCTAACGACGTCACTTAAACATTCATAAAACTAAATGATGAGAGTAAGAGGGGGTATCTCATCATATAAACATAAAAAGTACAGTATAATGAATATAAAATAACATCCTCCAACATAAGAACATGGAGCATAAAAGAGATCACTTGAAAAGAAAGAGAGGGGTTGGATCCCTTACCTTAAAACGTAACTCTTAAAACTCAACGGTTTGGACCATGAGGGCTTGGGGGAAACTTGAGAGGACTATTTGGGAGGTAATGAGACCAGAACTTCGTTGGGGGAGAGTTGGGAGTCGAATGGATGAGATGATGGCTTGGTATTTATAGGTAAAGTGAGGGGACAAGGAATTAATGGCCAAGAGACACCTCACAAGTGGTTTTCTCAAAACCATGGGCTCTCCCATGGTTTTTACCATGGAGTTAGGCCACATGGGGACCCCATACAATAATTCATCACTTTTGGTCAGAAAACCCATAAAATATCTCATGTCATCATCATGAAACAGTTATGATGTCATTAAACATACCGAAACGCTAAAATTGCATTTTTACTATTCACTGAAAATTCATCTTTCTCAGAAAAATCCCAAAATTTCACCGAAACCAAATATCGATGCTCTGATTACAAAAATGAACTCCATTTTATAAAAATATTTTTCTAAATATTTTTAATTTGATTTTTAAATAAATACACTATTCACTGAAATTTTATTTTTTTAGAAAAATCCCCAAAAATTACAATAACATAATATCGATGCATTGAGTTCAATAATAAAGTCTGTTTTATTAAAAAAAAAATCAAGTTAATTTTAATTTAATTATTAATTAAAAAACACTATTCACCTAAAAAAAACTAATACTTGACTAATAATTTATGAAACCATTATTTACCCATTTTATTGAAACAAATTACTTAAACAAGGTGTCTAAATTATATTAAAACTTTCTTTAAGTGAGATTACTAATCTATTTGGTCACATTACTAATCCTAAGAAAAAAATCACTATTCATAATTTACTATTCATCAAAAAAACAAGTTGATCTTATTAGACTCTAAATTTCGTACTGAACATAATTGTAGAAGACCATTTTTTAAAAATCATTACAGATTTTTAATTATTTAAGGATTACATAAACCTTTTTCTAAAATTCATAAAAAATATGCATACTATATATATCGGGTCATTTGAAAATTCATAAACATCATCATAAGAAGAAATTAAAATTTTTATTTCAAAAAAAGGATTACACAAGGGAGTTACGGTCTCCTTACATAGCCCCTTATCACACAAGTATATAACCTAAGTGTAAGGGGTTCTTAGGTGAGAGAATCTGAGGGAGGCTTGGCCAACATCGCATGAGTAGTAATTTCTATCAGTTTGAACTTCTCGCGATGGCAATTTCGTTCTAGCTTCACACGATGAAGTTAGGCTTGGGTTTGGTCCAGAGCAAAGCCCAATGGTGCTACCTCCTTTCCATGTTCTGTTAGATTGGCTTTGATCAGTCCAAGACTACTGGGTGAGGCCATCGAATCTTCTTTCTATGTTAATTAACCAAGATCACTTGTATTTGAAGAAAATAATTGAAACGTTTAGTTTCCAGCGGTCATATTGACCAGTGGTCATATAAAAGTCAAAACCCAACGGTCTCATTTTAATTATACTCATGTTATCAAATGAAACAGTTTTATTGAGTATAAAAAAATAAAAATAAAATAACACACAAAATTAGGAAACAATATTTATTCAAAATTTCAGGTTGTTACAAAATATATCCCATTTTGATGATCACAAATCATGGGAGTTAAATTTAAATCACTTGATTGAAATTACATTTCTTATTGACCCCCTATTTTCATCATCAAAATGAAATTAAACATGAAATTAATTAGAGTAATAGAACAAACAAAAGTATTTAACATTTTCATAGATAGAACTCATTACAATCATGAGGAAAAATAAAAAACATCCCTTTCAAAATACATCTTTATCTTATTTTTAGCACAAGAATGATTCTCATTGTCCAAGGAAGATACCTTAGAAGGGGCCACTGGAGAAGAAGTAGTGGTTAAAGAAGGGATTGATACAATTTTGATGGAAGGAAGATTTACTCATTCAAGAAAAGGTGACAGATTTGGTTTGGTAGAGGGTCAAGGAAATGACATCTCATGAATGATAGGTATGATCTAGATTAGAGTTGTAGAGAGAAACATGGATCCAGATGCAATAACAGTGGATGAGGAATGGGTTGATCCGGGCCAAAATGGTGCAGTTATAGAAGAAGCAATGGAAGTGTTTTTTACATGAAGATAAGCATCAAAAACATAATGAAATCAGTAATGATCGCACCACCTTAATGCATTTACTTCTCAAAATCATCTTTGTTATCCAAGAACATGTCCTAAAGAAAAGTGAAATCTTACATATTTTGAACTTGAGTCTTGATGGCTTGAGTAGAAGGAATAATTTTCAAATTTTATACTATGTACATGAAATGATTTGTCATATCATTATTAGAGTAAGTTATATTAAAGTATAAATCAACATTCATAGATATTTCACACTGAGAATAATTTGAAATATTTGAATGAATTTTTACTAAATCAAGAAGTCATTCACTATTCTTGATTAAAATAGATAAACATTATTTTTTCTTACCACAGAACACTAACTGAAATTCTTATTTAACAACACATTTGATTAGATTACTCTCTATAGGTTGAGATGACTATCTAGATGTATTTGAAGCTATAACGGCTTATTTGAGAGACTTAAGAATATTTAGAACTTTCCATAAACATCCCATATACTCATCATTCATCATGTAAATTATATCAACATGCTCAGACATCTCATTGATTATGTTGATGTTTCTATCTTCTACATTGTCATATATTTAAGTCAAATTTTGTTACATCTGAGATAAAAAGTTCTATGGAATCTTGTCACTAACATCCTCAATATTATGATCAACGGGATCTTGTCTAGTATGCAAAATTTTTCATATATTCCAAAGTATATTTTAGATACTTCACCTCATCACTAAATTATTTATTATCAATCCTAACTGATTTTATTTCATGAATAATTTTAGGTTTTATTTGCCATATGATTTTCTCTAATAGCAAGGAATCCTCTCTTTTACTATGATTTGTCATAAGAGAAGGTTCTGATTTCATGATCTTTTAAAATATAGCTATCAATGTATATCAACAAATTTTCTGATCAATGTGACTCAAAGATTCAGATTATTCTTATTTAGGTTTGGTAACATATGCTGAAACAGGTTCAGGTACCTTAGTAGAGATTACTTCTAGTGCAGAAACTTGTTTCCATTGAAAAAAAGTTGAAACATCTATGTCTTTAATCGAGGCATCATGAGTATTGACCACATCAAAATATTTACTAAAATTATACCAGTTATCCATAGTTCATTGATCAATAGGAATGTGAACATGAAAACATTATACAAAAGGGTGCTTCCCCCCTCATAAGTTACATCTCTAATGGGACTAAGAGATTCAGTCTCTTAACCCATTTCCAAATTTTCATCTCTATTGGGCTCATCCATCTCTTTTCTTTCAAGATGAAAGTCGTGATCCATTAAATATTTAGTAGATACGATTATTTCAGGATCATCATTTTCTTTTGATTATTCTCCAAAAGCATCATCTTACTCAAAAACAAGATTTTCTAAATGGTCTTAAGGAACATCTTGTTCTTATACACTAGAAGCTGGTTCTTTTTAGGTAACAGGTTATTCCATTGATTGAAAACTTCTTTAAGAAACTGGTAAATTTTTTACAACTACATCCTCTAGAACAGGTAGTCCACTATCTTCTTTGTCTAAGATAGTTCCTTCCTATGGTGAAACAACTACATCTACAACTTCTTCATCCGAATAATCAACTACTTTATCAGGTTCCAAACCAGAGTCATATTTTTTTCATTGGTCTTGAAAGATTATCAACTGGATTAAACTTTTTATACAACCTTTCATTTTCCTCCACCCAAAACATTTTCCATGGATTCCATCTAATTTTCATAATTCTTATTGTATCCATTGAGATACATAACTCAAACTCTTCAATAACTTATTAATTCGAGCCAAGTAATCCTTTTTTGACAAAATTGTATATATTATTCTCGTATAAATGTAACGCCCCGACCCCAGTTACCCAGAGTCGGTGCATTATTACATAACATTGGCATGATCACAAGAACGATCAAATCTCGAAAGACTGATTGGTTTAGTAGCCTTGGAAACACTAGATATATTCATAAGTTTTACATTAAATCATAAAATGAAAAACTACTACAACAACATAATGTTTCCACAATCCACACTATTAACCCCTCATAAAATCCCTGCAGGTCATTCATAACTTACTTCTTCACATCCTGGGAAAAATAAAACATAGAAAAGGGGTGAGCTCAAATGCCCAGTAAGGATAACAATATAGCGGAAACTTTCATAAATAAGAATATACATTTAAGGTAATGTATAACTAAAACAAAAGCCTTTTAAATATGAACTTTCAACATGGTATGGCATAAATAAAATGAAATAATGCCATTTACTTATTCACATGGATATTCTATTAATCGAATAATCACATGCAAAAATCAATAACCACTTTCATAATGTTGGAATGCATAATGCCAGACTATCATAACCACATAGCCAAGGCCTCGTGCCAAGACTACAAATAAGATTTTGTCAAGGCCTTGTGCCAAGACACTAGTTTGTCTCATGAGACCTACCGATGCATCGAGGAGCTATAGCGGGCTCCACCCATCACATATTAAGTCCAATGCATTCCCATATGAAAAGGTTTAAACATAACATAAACATTCATATTAAAACTAACATATGAAATGTCAATACTTTCACCATAAACTATGAATGGTATAAAAATAGCACATCCACATTCAAACATATCACAAAACCTTCAATACAATATAGAAGTTTTGTATCATAATAAATCAACTTCAAATAATCTTAAAATCCATCAAAGGATGTTGACATAGATGAAATCAAAATTCTTTTTAAAAAAATATCTCCTTTTATTTTGAAATAATTTAAGATCCATATAAAATAAAACATTTTCTTTGAAAATATTCTTATAAGCTTGTAAGGGAATCTTTGAATATTTTATAACGGCGGAAAATAGTCGCACCCGCCGTATAAGTTAAAAAAAAATTCTTACCTTAATTTTGTCGAAAAGGTTAGAAAGGACCTTGTTTTGAAAACAACCGAAAGATTCCTTTATAAACCACTTATAAAAGTCAAAAAGGGTATAAATGACTCTAACTCATATTCTAGTAAATAGTAAAAATGTTTTGAAATGCATTTTTAAGAAACATGGATGTGGATGATAAAGAGATCCCAGTAGATTATTACGTATAAACAACCTTGGATAATGAAGAGGTTGTAAAGTAAACCCTTACCTTGTACTTTTCCTTGGTTGGGGTAGGTTAACCTCCTGTATAATGGTGAAATAGTTGTTATTAAATTATACAAGAATCATATATAATAATATGATATCATATATGATCTTTTAACATTGATTTGTTCATAATATCTTAGAATTATCGTCGTTTTGGGAGTTAACTTACTCATTTTCTTTTATATGTTTTGTTACATAAGCCATGGTTGTTGTATCTTATTCATATCCAGAATGATATCTAGTCCTTAAACATCATTTTTAAATCATCAAATGATAATTATACTTGAATGGATACGATGGAGAATGAATCTCATCGCGTTCGTGGAGACGGTAGTCCGTACGTACGCACGAGCGACAATATCATTCTTTCGATATTAGAATAATATATAAATGGATGGTATATCATATATAAAGAATCATTAACATGTTATATTTATTATTTACATGAGTTACACATCATTATTATACCCATCCAAATAATTTTATATTGAATAACAATTACACCACGACGTGGAGACGGTAGTCCGTACGTACGCACGTATGGTGACATGTTATTCAAAGGGTGGATAGAATACTGAATATGGTTGTACCATATTTATAATAACATCACAGTATATGTGAGATACTGGAGTTATTATTTTATAATGGTAAGAACAAAGGAAGAAGAAGTGGAAGAAGAAATGAACTTGGAGAAGGGTGGTGAAATCATTACCTCTTCTTCGGGTTCTTCCTTTTGATTTGATCAAAAGGGCTCCTTAGGTTGGCTTTCTGACCAAACTAAGGCCTCTAGGGTGTCTTGAGGGATGTTGGGAGAGTATTTGGGCAGATTTTGGTCGATCCAAAAGGCTTTGAAGGTGTGATGAAATGAGAAGGAGGAGTGCCCTTTTATAAGAGGGGTGAGGGGCACCTTTGGAAAAGCTAGAAATATTAATTTATAATAAATTCATATTCGGTTTCTAATGGCTCCAAAGCTTATTATTCAAAGGTTAAGGTGGGGATAGGTCGAAAACCACTCAACCAATATAATTTAGACAGGTTTTGGTACTTATATTAACCTTATCTTTAAGTATTAACTCTAAGTTAATTAGTTTCACTTTTACAATGTCTCTTTGTATTTTTATATAATATGGTTAATAAACATACTATATACATCCAAGCGACCCCCAAGTGGTACATTAATGATTAACCTATCATGATATAAGTCTCTTGGCCTAACCGTAGATTTTTAGGAATTTAATATCAATTAATAATATAATATTTGTTTTAAGAACTCTTTTATGTCAATTTTGACACTATTCAATAGTTGATTTTTGTGAAACTCATAACAGATTGATTACTTCGAACAAAGTCAATTAAATCAATCCTAATATATCATATTATCCTAGAAAATTAGTTTAATTCATTAAAAGTTTCATATTATATTTATTTGGGTATTTATAATATCAATTATTTTAATTTTTCACTATTATAGTAATTACTTCATCATCATTGTGTCATAAATAAAATAAATTATTTAATGTCTAAAAATTATAAATAAAATATCATTATGTAGGAAATAGTTTTATCTTTCTAATGAATATTTATAATCTAAAATCCAACATATATAACCCTATGTAACAATTGTTTTTTTAAAAGATATATGCTTGTGTCATTTTTGTATTCATTTTAACTTAATTAAAATAAAGGGTCATTATCACTTACAAGTGGATCCATGGGGTCCCAAAATAGGCCCAAAGATTCCCATGGTCGACCATGTATCAACCAATAGGGTTAAGACACGTTTTAGGGTAATTTAGTATTATTATAATATTATTTGTTAACCCTTATTTACCGGATTTACCCTTAACCATGGTAAATAAAATATTTACCGCAGTAATTATTCAAAATGTCTAAAAATAAAAGTTACCTATTTACACAATTTGAACATCCTGATTCCAAATATGGAATCCATTTTCCTAAATTCAAAACACAGAAGTGGCAGAAATTAATTTAAAATTAATTCCCGCTGTCAAAACAAAAAGCGTGTTTTTAAGAGATAATAACTATCAAAAGATTGACACTCGTTTATGTTCGGTTTAATTGTAAAATTATGTCCAATGACCAACATTATATTAAATGGTAAAAATATATTCTAAATATAATTTAAAACCACTCAAATTCATAATTTATCACTATTAAGTATTTTTATTAAAAAAGTTGTTTTTAATTAAAACTTAGTAATTTTCACTATTCATCAAAATATGAAAGTTATCCGAAATGTACCAAAATTTCACCTTAGGCTAAATTCGATATTCCGAATCCAAAAATGAAGTCCATTTTCAAATATAAAATATATATAATTTCAAAAAGTAGGTATTACTATTAATAACGGCTAGTTTGATTAGTTATGGTGTGTTAGAACTCGGTGTTGCGTACAACACACGCTATCACATTATTCAAAGAGAAGCGTACCGTAGAAGCTTGGGGTGTTACATTCTCCCCTCCTTCAAATAATTGCGTTCTCGCAATTTCTAGGGTATTAATGCATAAAAAGACTCGGGTGGTTCTTCATCATAAGTTCCTCGGGTTCCCACGTTGCCTCTTCCATCTTATGGTTTCTCCACAAAACTTTTACCAGACGCGTCGTCTGGTTTCTCAGCACTTGTTCTCTCGTATCAAGAGTCTTTATGGGATCTTCGCAATAAGACAGATCGGGTTCCAGTTCTAATTCCTCACAGGTGAGTACATGCGTCGGATCAGGCATGTATTTCCTCAATAGAGATACGTGGAACACATCGTGAACTTTGGAGAGACTTGGCGGCATTGCCAATCGGTAAGCTACAACCCCAATTCGTTCTAGAATTTCGAAAGGTCCGATGTACCTGGGACTCAATTTACCTTTCTTACCAAAACGTATGACTCCCTTCCACGGAGATACCTTCAGAAAAACATGATCACCGACTTGAAATTCCAAATCCTTCCTTCGATTATCGGCATAGCTCTTCTGCCTACTTTGAGCCGCTTTGATGTGATTTTGGATTACTTTCACCTTTTCCACCATTTCCTCCACTAGTTCTGGGCCTACAAGTTTTCTTTCACCAACGTCATCCCAACAGGTTGGTGTACGACATCTCTTTCCGTATAACGCTTCATATGGTGCCATCTGAATACTCGAATGGAAGCTATTGTTATAGGAAAATTCTACCAAAGGTAAATATTGATCCCACATACCCTGAAAGTCAAGTGAGTAAGATCTCAACATGTCTTATAAGGTTTGAATAGTCCGTTCTGATTGTCCGTCTGTCTGAGGGTGGTAAGCAGTGCTCAAATGAAGTTCAGTATCCAGGGATTTCTGAAGACTTTTCCAGAATCTTGAAGTAAAACGGGGATCACGATCAGAAACAATCGATAGGGGTACTCCATGAAGTCTCACAACTTCATTAATATATAGTCTTGCTAGACGTTCCAGGGGTAGATCTTCTCTTATAGCAAGAAAATGTGATGTCTTGGTAAGACGATCAACAATAACCCATATTGCATCATTCCTTCTAGGAGTCTTTGGTAGCCCCATGACAAAGTCCATCGTAACATTGTCCCATTTCCACTCCGGTATGGGAAGAGGTTGCATGACTCCTCCAGGATGTTGCCTTCCAGCTTTCACTTGATGACAAACCATACACCTTGACACAAAATCAGCAATCTCCCTCTTCATGTTGTCCCACCAAAAATGTTCCTTCAAATCTCTATACATTTTGGTGCTCCCAGGGTGTATAGAGAAATTGGAACTATGAGCATCATCCAGCAATTCCCTTTTTAGATCAGGTATATTGGGAACACAAAGTCTCTTCCCGAATTTCAAAATTCCATATTCATACACAAAGTCTCTCAATCTCCCATCATTCACAGCTTTAATCTTCTTTTGGAATTCTTCATCATCGGTCGGAGAACTCTTAATACTTTCTAGTAAAGATGGTTTGGCAACCATTTGAAAAAGCATTGATGTTTCACCTTCCCTGGTTATTCCCATGTCCATCTTCACTAGATCCATGAAAATTGGATCCCTTTCAATTCTCATATTGTTCAAAAATCCATGGTCTTTTCTACTCAAAGCATCTGCCACCTTGTTTGCCTTCCCTGGGTGGTAGTGTATCGTACAATCATAATCCTTGAGTAATTCAAGCCATCTCCTTTGCCTCATGTTGAGTTCTTTTTGTGAGAAAATATACTTCAAACTCTTGTGATCAGTATAAATCTCACATTTTTCACCATAGAGGTAGTGCCTACATATCTTCAAAGCAAAGATCACTGCTGCTAACTCGAGATCATGAGTAGGATAGTTTTGTTCATGAATTTTCAACTGTCATGATGCATAGGAAAAAACTCTATCATTCTGCATAAGGACACAGCCAAGTCCTTTCTTCGATGTATCACTATAAATAACGAACCCATCATTCCCCGATGGTAGAGTCAATATAGGAGCATTGACTAATCTTCTCTTCAGTTCTTCGAATCATTCTTCACACTCTTTTGTCCAAACAAATTTAACCCCTTTACGTGTGAGCTTCGTTAATGGGTTAGCCAATCGGGCAAAATTATGGACAAACGTCAATAATAACCTGCCAAACCAATAAAACTACGTACCTCAGTTATACTCGTAGGTGCTGGCATTCTTGGATTGCCTTGGTCTTAGAAGGATCAACAGAGATTCCATATTTAGAGACAATATGGCCAAGAAAAGAAATCTCCTGAAGCCAGAATTCACACTTGCTAAACTTCCCATATAATTCATGCCTCCTCAGAGTCTTCAAGATAATGCGCAAGTGATTTTCATGATCTTCGTAGGTTTTGGAGTATACCAGAATATCATCAATAAATACCACCACAAATTCATCGAGATACTCCTTGAAAACTCTATTCATCAGATCTATGAATACAGAGGGTGCATTAGTCAATCCAAACGGCATTACAGTAAACTCGTAATGCCCGTACCTGGTTCGAAATGCTGTTTTCGGAATGTCTTCCTTCTTCACACACAACTGATGGTATCCAGATCGAAGGTC
The DNA here is from genome assembly GCA_963277665.1 of Viscum album. Classification (NCBI taxonomy): domain Eukaryota; kingdom Viridiplantae; phylum Streptophyta; class Magnoliopsida; order Santalales; family Viscaceae; genus Viscum; species Viscum album. Next base: position 67,437,771 of record OY728156.1, on the reverse strand, counting down.
AATCTTTGAAAAGTATTGAGCTCCATGCAGTTGGTCAAATAAATCATCAATACGAGGTAGGGGATACTTGTTCTTTATCGTTATAACATTGATCTCCCTGTAGTCGATACATAACCTCATAGATCCATCTTTCTTTTTAACAAAAAGAATAGGGGCTCCCCATGGAGAAACACTAGGGTGAATAAATCCCTTATTACTCAATTCCTCTAGTTGTTTCTTTAGTTCGACTAACTCTACAGTGGCCATTCTATAAGGGGTCTTCGATATAGGCCTTGATCCAGGAATCAAATCAATAGAAAACTCAACTTCTCGTTCTGGAGGATGTCCAGGTAAATCTTCCGGAAATACATCTACAAATTCTTTCACAACAGGTACATCCTCTATTTGAACATTCCTTTCCTCACCGACAGTTATTTCATTCTCTTCCTCCCCAATAATTGAATTAAGTTGAGCTACTGGGGGTGGATCTAAATAAGAATTATGTGGTGACGATTCTGCTCTAAAAATAAGGTGCTCCTTATCATTATCATCAAGAATCGTAACCTCTTTGTTCTTACAATAAATCTTCGCATCATAGTCCGAAACCCAGTCCATACCAAGGATTATATCAAACTCAATCAAAGGTATGACGATGAAATCAGCAGATAAAAAAAATTTATGTGCTCTAATGGGGACTGATTCACAAAACTTTGTTGCAACGATACTTCCCTAAGGAGTTTTAACTGACAACTCCCTTATTAAATCAAATTGGAAATATCTAATTTTCTTAGCAAACTGGGAAGATATGAAACAATGCGATGATCCAGAATCAAATAATGCATTTTCTAAACTTGAGGAAACCATTAAATTACCTGCCACCACGTCTTTCGGAGCTTATACCTCAGCAGTAGTGATAGCATAAGCCTGGCCTTGATCCCTTGGCCTTTTCTGAGGTAAGTTCTCCTGACGCTTAGGACATGCATTTGCATAATGCCCCATCTCCCTGCAATTGTAGCACTGAACGTTGGTAGCTTCCTTCTTCCCCTTGCAATCATGAGCTTGGTGGCCTTTTTCACCACACTTGTAACAGACTCCCATTCCCTTCAAACAAATACCAGGATGTATCTTCCCACATTTACCACATGATGGATATTCAACCTTTCCCTTCTTCCCCTTATTTACATTCCCAGATTGATCAGCAGGTCTCTTCTTCTCTTTCTTTGCTTTAAAGTCATAAGACTTAGAGAATTCCTTTTTGGTCTTGATAGCACATGAGACAATGTCTTCGTACGATGAAAAGGATTGTGAGACTAACGCTCGACGGAGAAATGGTTTTAACCCATCAAATAAACGATCAATCTTACTTCTTGGGTTGCGAATATAATCTCCAGCATACCTTTCTAACCTTGTAAAGTTAGCCTCATACTTTGTGACATTCTCATCCTCCTTCTGTCTCAGACTCAGAAATTGCCTTTCCATATCTGCTCGATGGTCGCGAGGGAAGTATTTTTCTAAAAACAGATCTTTGAACTCCCTCCATTCCATATTTGATACTTTATCATCTTCCTTCATGTTCTGAATCAATGACCACCATTGTTCAGCATCTCCAGTGAGGCGGTAAACTGCCATGATAACTTTTTCCCTTTCACTGCTCCCCAAAGCCTGAAATATTTTCTCTAGGGAAAATATCCATTGCTCAGCTACTAAGGGATTTGTATTCCCATTGAACGCTGGTGGTTGTTGCCTCATGAATCGATCTAACATTGATCCTCCACGCTGCGGATCAGGGTGCTCCATACGGGTAAGGTTATTATTCATAACCTGAGTAAGTTGTCCCAGTATGGTGATTAGCTGATCAGCACCAGTTGCATCACCAGCCCCACTATAATTATCTTGAGCAGGAGGGCAATCCCTACTTAGAGTGCGTGCATTGATACGGTTTCCATTTCTTCCACTAGGCGCCATTTCTAAACAATGGCATAAACTAGATCAGTTTATGAATCAAAATACATAATCCCATACTTATAAAACACTTAACATAAATTGAACTATTTATGGATATAATCCATAATCATAATAATGTTTTCTTTGAGGAAGTATATACTCATAATCCCTTCAAAATGATTTGTAAAGAAAATGAGAGTTATCCTAAGCATATCCCCCGGGAGTGTCGTAACCAAGAGTGCAGCAAGGCCCGTTGTCGTGCACCAGTTCCCGTTCGAGTCTAGCTCAAAGCGGTGTTTTCAGGTTTTACCCCTAGGTACATCTGTGCCAGAGCCGCCTCTACCTGCTCGTATCCAGACAGGGATGTATTGCTTGGAAAACTCACAAAATCTCTACAATACCGAAATTCTAGGAAGTTCTTCTATACTAATCCTCAAAGTTCATCTTAGGTCTACGTGCTCTAATCAGAGTTTATCTAAATCTAGATTCCAAGGTTTGTACTAAACTTCCTCTGATACCAACTGTAACGCCCCGACCCCAGTTACCCAGAGTCGGTGCATTATTACATAACATTGGAATGATCACAAGAAAGATCAAATCTCGAAAGACCGATTGGTTTAGTAGCCTTGGAAACACTAGATATATTCATATGTTTTACATTACATCATAAAATGAAAAACTACTACAACAACATAATGTTTCCACAATCCACACTATTAAACCCTCATAAAATCCCTGCAGGTCATTCATAACTTACTTCTTCACATCCTGGGAAAAATAAAACATAGAAAAGGGGTGAGCTCAAATGCCCAGTAAGGATAACAATATAGCAGAAACATTCATAAATAAAAATAAACATTTAAGGCAATGTATAACTAAAACAAAAGCCTTTTAAATATGAACTTTCAACATGGTATCGCATAAATAAAATGAAATAATGCCTTTTACTTATTCACATGGATATTCTACTAATCGAATAATCACATGCAAAAATCAATAACCACTTTCATAATGTTGGAATGCATAATGCCAGACTATCATAACCACATAGCCAAGGCCTCGTGCCAAGACTACAAATAAGATTTTGTCAAGGCCTTGTGCCAAGACACTAGTTTGTCTCATGAGACCTACCGATGCATCGAGGAGCTATAGCGGGCTCCACCCGTCACATATTAAGTCCAATGCATTCCCATATGAAAAGGTTTAAACATAACATAAACATTCATATTAAATCTAACATATGAAATGTCAATACTTTCACCATAAACTATGAATGGTATAAAAATAGCACATCCACAGTCAAACATATCACAAAACCTTCAATACAATATAGAAGTTTTGTATCATAATAAATCAACTTCAAATAATCTTAAAATCCATCAAAGGATGTTGACATAGATGAAATCAAAATTCTTTTTAAAAAAATATATCCTTTTATTTTGAAATAATTTAAGATCCATATAAAATAAAACATTTTCTTTGAAAATATTCTTATAAGCATGTAAGGGAAGCTTTGAAGATTTTATAACGGCGGAAAATAGCCGCACCCTCCGTATAAGTTAAAAAAACATTCTTACCTTAATTCTGTCGAAAAGGTTAAAAAGGACCTTGTTTTGAAAACGACCGAAAGATTCCTTTATAAACCACTTATAAAAGTCAAAAAGGGTATAAATGACTTTAACTCATATTCTAGTAAATAGTAAAAATGTTCTGAAATGAATTTTTAAGAAACATGGATGTGGATGATAAAGAGATCCCAGTAGATTATTACGTATAAACAACCTTGGATAATGAAGAGGTTGTAAAGTAAACCCTTAACTTGTACTTTTCCTTGGTTGGGGTAGGTTAACCTCCTGTATAATGGTGAAATAGTTGTTATTAAATTATACAAGAATCATATATAATAATATGATATCATATATGATCTTTTAACATTGATTTGTTAATAATATCTTAGAATTATCGTCATTTTGGGAGTTAACTTACTCATTTTCTTTTATATGTTTTGTTACATAAGACATGGTTGTTGTATCTTATTCATATCCAGAATTATATCTAGTCCTTAAACATCATTTTTAAATCATCAAATGATAATTATAATTGAATGGATACGATGGAGAATGAATGTCATCGCGTTCGTGGAGACGGTAGTCCGTACGTACGCACGAGCGACAATATCATTCTTTCGATATTAGAATAATATATAAATGGATGGTATATCATATATACAGAATCATTAACATGTTATATTTATTATTTACATGAGTTACACATCATTATTATACCCATCCAAATAATATTATATTGAATAACAATTACACCACGACGTGGAGACGGTAGTCCGTACGTATGCACGTATGGTGACATGTTATTCAAAGGGTGGATAGAATACTGAATATGGTTGTACCATATTTATAATAACATCACAGTATATGTGAGATACTGGAGTTATTATTTTATAATGGTAAGAACAAAGGAAGAAGAAGTGGAAGAAGAAATGAACTTGGAGAAGGGTGGTGAAATCATTACCTCTTCTTCGGGTTCTTCCTTTTGATTTGATCAAAAGGTCTCCTTAGGTTGGATTTCTGATCAAACTAAGGCCTCTAGGTTGTAGTGAGGGATGTTGGGAGAGTATTTGGGCAGAGTTTGGTCGAACCAAAAGGCTTTGAAGGTGTGAATAAATGAGAAGGAGGAGTGCCCTTTTATAAGAGGGGTGAGGGGAACCATTGGAAAAGCTAGAAATATTAATTTATAATAAATTCATATTCGGTTTCTAATGGCTCCAAAGCTTATTATTCAAAGTTTAAGGTGGGGATAGGTCGAAAACTACTCAACCAATAGAATTTAGACAGGTTTGGGTACTTATATTAACCTTATCTTTAAGTATTAACTCTAAGTTAATTAGTTTCACTTTTACAATGTCTCTTTGTATTTTTATATAATATGGTTAATAAACTTACTATATACATCCATGCGACCCCCAAGTGGTACATTAATGATGAACCTATCATGATATAAGTCTCTTGGCCGAACCTTAGATTTTTATGAATTTAATATCAATTAATAATATAATATTTGTTTTAAGAACTCTTTTATGTCAATTTTGACACTATTCAATAGTTGATTTTTGTGAAACTCATAAAAGATTTATTACTTCGAACAAAGTCAACTAAATCAATCCTAATATATCATATTATCCTAGAAAATTAGTTTAATTCATTAAAAGTTTCATATTATATTTATTTGGGTATTTATAATATCAATTATTTTAATTTTTCACTATTATAGTAATTACTGCATCATCGTTGTGTCATAAATAAAATAAATTATTTAATGTCTAAAAATTATAAATAAAATATAATTATGTAGGAAATCTCTTTAGCTTTCTAATTAATATTTATAATCTAAAATCCAACATATATGACCCTATGTAACAATTGTTTTTCTAAAAGATATATGCTTGTGTCATTTTTGTATTCATTTTAACTTAATTAAAATAAAGTGTCATTATCACTTACAAGTGGATCCATGGGGTCCCCAAAATAGACCCAAAGATTCCCATGGTCGACCATGTATCAACCAATAGGATTAATACACGTTTTAGGGTAATTTATTATTATTATAATATTATTTTTTAACCCTTATTTACCGGATTTACCCTTAACAATGGTAAATAAAATATTTACCGCAGTAATTATTCAAAATGTCTAAAAATAAAAGTTACCTATTTACACAATTTGAACATCCTGATTCCAAATATGGAATCCATTTTCCTAAATTCAAAACACAGAAGTGGCAGAAATTAATTTAAAATTAATTCCCGCTGTCAAAACAAAAAGCGTGTTTTTAAGAGATAATAACTATCAAAAGATTGACACTCGTTTATGTTCGGTTTAATTGTAAAATTATGTCCAATGACCAACATTATATTAAATGGTAAAAATATATTCTAAATATACTTTAAAATCACTCAAATTCATAATTTATCACTATTAATTATTTTGATTAAAAAAGTTGTTTTTAATTAAAACTTAGTAATTTTCACTATTCATCAAAATATGAAAGTTATCCGAAATGTACCAAAATTTCACCTTAGGCTAAATTCGATATTCCGAATCCAAAAATGAAGTCCATTTTCAAATATAAAATATATATAATTTCAAAAAGTAGGTATTACTATTCATAACGGCTAGTTTGATTAGTTATGGTGTGTTAGAACTCGGTGTTGCGTACAACACACGCTATCACATTATTCAAAGAGAAGCGTACCGTAGAAGCTTGGGGTGTTACAATAAAAAAGTAGTAGATTTCAATGTTCTCTGGATCATTTCACACCTATGATTTATAATATAATTAAACAGGAGGATCATGTTCCCAATTTACATAAGATTTATAAATATCTCATCTTGATACTTAAGAGTTGGTAAATATTTTTTCTTTTACTAATAATATTTTAGATAGACACCAATAGTAGCCTTGTATCACCATCCATATCAGTAGAAATTTCCCTTCTTTTCTTCATATTTCCAGTCAAACATTATAGGGACATTTCTATAGTAAAAACATCACTAGGAGGTAGAGGTCCTCTTTGGTAATCCTAAAATATTCTTTAATTAGGTATCCCTAGTAATCCAAACCATTACCTCGAAGAAAAAGTACACATTTTCCATTAATACAACATCATACTATAAATTCATCTTTAATATTGAATGAAAACTAGATATACTAATAAAACTATGAAACAATATTTGGATAAATTAGACTTTTTAATTTTGTAAACCAGTTCATCCATCTCTAATATTTCAGCAGTTTCAAAACGAGTGACTTATTTGTCAAAAACCACTTCAGACAGAATTCATTTTCTAGTAGTATTGTTCTATCATCATGACTCAGATTCAATAGTCCCTCATGAATTACTTTCGGTGCCTTTTTTCACTTCCTTTTTAGATCTGTACTTCTGAGTAGTTGATGAATATGGGTGCTTCATTCTAGGCATTCAACTAGGGTTTGAAAAAGGTGAAGGGCTGAAACAGGACTAAGAGTTTAAGATAGAGGGGTTTCAGTTTCGAGAGAAGAGAGCTTGTGTGAAGAGTGGAGTGAAAGATATTTAGTTTTTATCATTGAGATATTTTAGAAGAATCAAATTAGAAAATAAGACATAAAAAATAAAATAAACAATACTGTGATACAAGAAATGAAATTCTAAAAATAGAAATCTGAGTCATTAGGGTGAGACCGGAACAATTTTTCCTAGTTTTATCATTATGGCATGACTTCGAATGGTGTGACTGTATCATTGAGACAACAAGCATGAGACTGTAACCGAGAGACTATAACTACGAGACCATAATTGTGAGACAGTAATTCCCATACTGTAACTTGTGAAACTGTGAATCATGAATCTATAAACTGTCAAGAAGTAAGTGCGAGACATTAACATCAAGACTGTGAACTTCTTACTCCAGACTTATCATTCATAATTCATGTATTATGTCATTTAACCTTTCATAATTTAATGTTTTAGTGAATATATAATCAAGCTGGTGCTCAGTGCCGAAGAATTCCCAAGTGATATCTCCTTTTTGATAATGATCTCTCAAAAAATGTGGCCTTAAATTAATATGAATAGTCCTATTGTGTGAAACATGATTCTTGGAAATTTTAATATCACTTTTATTGTAACAATTTATAGATACATGTCTGAATTGATATCAATAGTATAGTAATCTATGCTTTATCCAAAAAAATATTGCACAACATCTACCAAAAACTATGTATTCAGCCTCAGTGGTAAATAACGCCACAGATTTTTTTTCATACTACACCATGAAACCAAATACTTTCCCAAAAAGTGACATGTCATAGAGGATCTATTTCTATCTAACTTTTATCCACCAAAATCATCATCAGAATAACTCCCCATATCAAATGATCTTCCTTTGGGGTAAAACAAATATAAATTGATTGCATTTTTGAGGTATTTCAATTTTTTTAACAGTATTTAAATGAGATTATTTTGGATTACCTTTAAAACAGGCACACATAAAAACACTAAACATTATATCTTTCCGACTAGTAGTCAAGTAGAGGAAAATTCCAATCATTCCATTATAAGTGGTTTGATCATCAGATTTACCATATTCATCAAGATCCAACATACAAGTAGTAATAATTGGAGTATCAATACTTTTAGTTCTTTCCATTCCAAAATGTTTTATATGATATTCAGTATATTTACTTTGATTTAATATGATACCTTATTTATTTTGAAAATTTTGAAATCCAAGAAATATTTTTAGTTCACCCATTAAATATGATACCTTCTTTATTATTATTATTGTTAATATTGGTATTATTATTATTTTTACTTATTTACTTTTTTATTATTATTTTATTTTATCCTTTTATCTTTCCTTGTTCTTTACTTTTCTTTTTTTCCACGTGGATGTTCCCCTTACCCCTTCTTCTCCCACGCGACCCGCTCCCTACTTCACTTCTCCCCAGTCGACCCTCCTAATTCTTCCGCACAATAGCTCCCAATAGCCGGACATAGAAGCCTTATCTGGTGCCTCCTACTGCCGACTCCCCCTGTCCGCTGAGCCCTGCACTCCGGCATCACAAACTAGCGCGATGCCCCGCTCTGGCGCTCTCCCTGCTGAGACCGCGCCTCAGCTGCCTGCACCCCCACCTGGTTCTCCTTCTCCAGCAGCCGACTCCCCTGCCTCTATTCTTCTTCTTTTTTTCTTTTATTCTCCGCGCATGCATCCTACCTGCTCAGCCAGTCGTGGTCCCCTCCTATCCGGCCTCCTGCAGCAGTACTTCGCCCGCCAAGCCCTATGCCTGCCGACCATGCCCCTGCCACGTCCGACGCCCTTACACCTTCGGCCTGACCAGCCTCTGCAAGTCCTCGCTTCTCCCATCCGCACCCCACGTCCCAGCCTACCAACCTCCCGTCGCCCGACACCTCGCCCGTGTCCCCTCCTGTAGATCTTGATCCAGCCCTTGGCTTCCCGTTGAAGCAGATCCCACGGCAGCCCCTGGTTTTCCCTCTTTCAGTGCCTCCCATGCGCTCAGAATCCTTCAATGCCGCACCTAGACAGCTCGGAAGCCCCTTGTTCCCTCTTCCTACCTTGCAGCGCAGCGATCGTAGCAGCCCGCATCTGCTCAACCACCTCCTCCCCATATTCGCTACCTGCTTGTCGCGCCCTCCTGCCGCCCTCTGCTTGCACGCTCCAGCTCAATGCCCGGCCTCATGCTGTAGCGCCCCGCTCCGGCGCGCCCCCCTCCTGAGACACACCTTAGACTCCTAATTCCAGTGCCCCGCCAGCAGCAGCACCCCTCCCTGTAGCGCACCCCGACTTCTATTTTCCTAACCCGCGTGCTTCCCACTGTTCCCAAAATCACTCACACCCTGCCCATTGGCCACCTCGCATTCCCACTGTCCGGCAGACCATGTCGCACCCTCTGGTCGGACCACGTCCAGCCACGCGAACGCCTTTCGCTATTCCGGCGCAATTCCCTCTGGCGGTCCGTTTCCAGTCGCACCCCCCATTGGTACCTATTTATTTTTTTTTCGTTTGATATTTATATTTGATATATATATATATATATGACCTGTGTTGATTAGAATTTTTATTAAATAAATGTTATTTGGGTCAGTTCGACTTTTTAGGACCCGCACGTGGCGTTTCTAAGTGAGTACTATCGCCACACATTGTTTCTGAGGTTGCGCCATCGTCAAGCCTGTTTTCGACTGAGCGTCATCATCGCACCTGGTTTCCAAGCTTGCGTCGTCGTCGCACCTTGGTCTTGAGGTAGGTCCCCCACTACTCCTTAATCATTTTTTTTTTCTATTTTCAAAGAGTCAGTTTAAGGGTAGCCGGTTCCCCTACAGGCCGGTTTGAGGAGAACCGGAAACCACATCATCGTTTCAACGAGTATCGCGGGATTACAGTGGGAAGATCAAATCCAAATTCAAACACCATGACGAACACATGTCCCCCCTCGAGCCGTGAGCCCATCACGTGATCGCACGCCGTTCTGTCACCTCGATACGCGCCGCCACGCACTAACACCACGGATGAACCATCGCCTCGAAACGCACATCCAAGTCGTCGGCGAGACACGCCAGACCGACTACCGAATCACCACCAGCAACAGACGAGTCGTCGACCAAACGCCACCATCAGCCCGCCCACCAGAGAAGAAGGAGGTACACATCCACTAGGATGAAGGTGTGCTTCACCATCATCCGTCCATTCCACTACCCCGTGGACAAGAACCATCCGCCGCGGGAAACGCCGAAACACACTGAGAAGGACCCAGAGCGCTCCGAAGAGTGTGCCATTGAGAGAACCGGTCTTACACTCAAATATCCATCCAGGAACACATCAAGCATCCATCGAAGTAGAAATCCAAGGCCACCGGAAACAACCAACCCCCGGCCAGAAACACCGGAAAGAAGTCCATAAAAGACAAACAACCATTCAGATAAAACAACCCAAACCATCAAACCTCACCTCCCTGAATGAGGGACCGGTGAGCCTCATTCTGCCGACCACAACTGCACAAAGAAGAAACAAACCCCGAGCTCCGCCATCCAGAACATCCACAGATGCAACTCTCAACTTACAAACCCCAAATAAAAGAGCAAAGTGACATCTTACCCGGCCAGACCAGGGACTCCGGCGCAACAACAACATCGAGTCGCGAAGACCCCGATGCGTGCAAGACGAGCCCAAACCTGGTAGCGACAGGGAGAAGAACACCACCTCAGATTCCGAAACAGGGAAGAATGAGAGTCGATCTGTGTCGGGGGAGGCGGTGCGAGAGAACCCTAGCAGTGAGTAGAGCCCCTTACGGGCTCATCAATTTTCTAGGTCCCCCACTACACTCACCTTTAAATTTAGAATTTATTAATTTATTTATGTTTTATTAATTTTAATAAATAGAAAATAATATAAGATAATTAATTGTTAAATGATTATTTATTTTAAAAAGAGCCTTTTATTTTATATCGAACTTCTGAAATATTTTCTTGGCGAGCAGACACCTAGTAGTGAATGAATGCAAGTTTGGCCTTTAAACATAATTTACAGTATTTCAAATGAGGTTATGGTTTTAAATATAAATTATTTCTTCTAAACAAGTGTTTCAGGTTTTCTTGAGAAACGAGGTTTTTCATTAAAATTGGTGAAGGCCCGTTTGGCACTTTAATAAAATAAATTATTTTGGAAAACCCACTCAGGGGTGACTTTTGGTGTGCATTGATTTTGTGAGATGTATGTGATGTTTGTGCATCGTGACTATTTAATTCACATTGTGAACGCACCCATGTGTATTGCATGTGTTGACATGGGAACCTGGCATAGTTAGTGAATCTTCTGAAAACGATTGATGCACTAGTTTAGATTATGCACTGGCTAGCGGCCCCATAGCAGGGGAATACTGAGTTATTGCTGCTATGGGGATTGGGCCCCTCAGTTAGGCCATGTAGGGCTATGCCAAGCGTTAGGGCGTTATAAAGTCATCGAGTTAGGGCATGCCTTCAAGATGATTCAAGTGTATAGTACGTTCTGGATTGTTCACGATATCCTAGGTTCGACCCATGTTTCCATTAGTTTGTATTTGTGTGTGGTGGATGATCGAGAGGTCAAGTTTTGTTGCTGGCCTATGTGCACCACTTTTCCCATTTCCCTTGGTATGTGTTGTGTGCTATTTGGGCTATGTGTGGTTTTATTTTTGGTTAATAACTAAAGTTTATATTTCTAAATTTTTCGTAGAAAAATGTTTTAAAAATGAAATGTACCTATTCCTTTCAAAAATAAACTTGTTTTTAAATATAAAAGGGCAATGGACTGATGCTTGTTTTAGAAATGAAAGTGTGAGTGAAAACCAATATTTTGTATATTTAGTTCAAACCTGGAATTAGTAAATTTCTTTATTTAAAGGTAGTGCATTGGGAATAGATATCGGGATAGCCTACTGAGTTTTAATACTCACACCTATAGTTCTTTTCTATTTTTAGTGTTTTTGCAGGTTACATCTTGGGTGAGTTCGCCTTGGGTGACGTTTGTTCTTGAGTTGGAGAGTGACCTGTGAGGTCACACAGAGATAGTGGTTGTCTCTTTCGGTTAGTATTATTTTCTTTTGTTCTTGTTAGTTACTTTAATTTATTTACTTTGCGCTGCTCTGTTTATTTTCTGTTGCTTTAATAATTTATTTTTATTGGGCGAAAAAGTTCCCACTTGATCTCTGTTGATGCCCTGGTGCTTGTCGCCAGCCCGGGAGGATCGAGAACGCCTCTCGGGTCAAGTCGCGGACCGGCTCGGGTGACCGGTTCAGGTTTGACCCGGGTTGGGTCATAACAGAATGGTACCAGGGGAGGTCGGATCTTAGAGGACCTCGCTTTTTTAGAGTTCCCTTTGTTATTTGGGATGTCCAGTAGATGGAGATTAGGACTGTCGGAGTTCAGGAGGTAGGTTACGGGTCGGTGCCTGATCACCACCGCTTGTGACGAGACCTGAGTAACCAAGGATAGTACGGGATTTGAGTCTCTTATCGTTGGTTGCTTTGGATTGAGGGTTGACAATGTAGGCGAATCGGTTCACTTTGCGGACTCACATGGGGTGGTGACCCATTTGGAGTCCAAGTGTCCGGCTCAAGGTCCTCTTAGTGTTATGATTTACCTGGGGCATGGCTCACCACCATGTCACTGGGTCAGACATAGGCACTAGTTTCTCATTCCAGTGGGTTATTACTGCTTTTGTTTTGTTTTAGTCTCAGTTGATTTGAGTGTGTGTTATAAGTGAAATTGTTTTTTTAATGGAAGAGTGTTTCATCCAAATTGTTTTTGAAATTACTAAAGTGGTTTTTTAAAGAGAAGGTGTATCAGTTTGGAAAAACTTGGTATGTGTTTGTATTTGGTAAGGAAATGAATTGTTTGAACCTTGGAACTCATTATGGAGGGTCACACGTGTGTGGGTATGTATGAAAAGTGTGTGGGGGCACTTATTCACAGATGATGTGAGCGGGATTGAATGAAATCACGTGTGACGGTTTATAATGTGCCATAGGTGAGTTTTGAAAATATTAATGAAAAAACAGTTTTGGAAAAGTTATTTCTCCTTGTGTTGTATTTGTTTGGATTATGGGCCTATTTCCCTTAGCTTGTGTTGCTTCTTTGATTGACTTTTGGTTTGATGTCGGTTTGGATGGTGTTTTTTGTGTTGTTATGAGTATGGCGCCCAGAAAGCCTCCAAAATTTGTTAATTAGTTATGCATAGTTCTCAGTTCCTTTTGTGTGTTGCATACTTTTTGAGGTAATCGAAGTCTGTTAGAGTTAGTTGTATAGTTCTGAAATATAGTGTGTCTTCAGGTTGTTGGGAACTCCCAGGATAGTTAAGGTTTGTACCGCCCTAGAGTTATTTGAGGGTTCAGTTTTGGACTAGTAAAGATGAAATGTCTCATCATCGTTCGAGTTTTTGGTGTGATTGATGGTGGTCGACTTCCATGAAGGTTCCCCACCTAGAAAGGAGTGAGGGCCGGTGGAACCTATCTCCAGGAAATCATCCTTTTCGGCACCAACTCCTAGTTTGTCAGACTACTCTCTTGTGCGCCACCAGCATGGCCTGTCCAGCCATTCTAAGTCATCATGTTGCATCCCTTTTAAAATGTACGGCCATCGTGGTTGTTTGAATCATAGAATGGAAGGATTTAGAGACCAGAAGATTAAAATTCCTGACTGTGAATGGAAGGATTTAGAGACCAGAAGATTAAAATACCTGACTATGAGGTAGGAGATGCTTCAGCTATCAGGGCCCCTGCCATAGGTCTCGGGGTGAAGCTCGCGCATAGTCAGTAGTTTCCAAGGGTGTGTGGAACCTCGGTATAGATAATGTCTGGATTTGGAATGGAAATATCCAAAATTTCCCTTGTTCTATTCTCATCGCTGTCGTAAGCTCATCCTTTGTCGTGGTGGCGTGAAGAGCTCTTTTCCCCACAATCGAAGCGGTCTCATCTACCATCAGTGTGGTTTTTAAGTTGTTTATTCTCTTTGAATGGTGTGGGACCATGAATAAACGGACATGTTATGTCTTTGAGTTGGTCTCAGGTGTGTCTGTTAGGGAGATGTTCATTTCGTGATTTGGTTGGTAGCTCTGGAGTTAATTTCTCATCCTCAAGTAGCTGGATTGTTCCATGGAAAGCTTTTCATCATGTCTTAGGTGTGTTTTCGGTACATGTGGGATAAATGAATGAGTTTGGTTTGGGAGTTCCCGTGTTCCCCCACAGGGGATGGTTTGTTCAAGTTTCAAGGGTTTTTGAATTAGTAAATTCTTGTGGTGGGGAGAACCCTCTTATGTTTTCCCCTCAATCTCGGGCGGTGGTTTTTCTTGAATTGGGCGGGTGTGACGTTTGTTGGGAATGGTCACCCTGAAGCTCTCAGTTCCCTATGATTTTGACTGGGAATAAACTCATGTTGTGTCAACTGTTGGCTTGGTGACTTTCTAGGGGCAGAAAGTGTCTGTGGTGGGGAGAATTGTCACACTCTGACCACAGAACGCTTGTTGTTTTTATTCTTTTCTCGGTCCTGCGACTTTGGACATAGTTGGGTTTGGGTCAGGATTTAAATTTTTCAAGCATTGATGTTTTCGGTGGGTCTCGGGCTAGTGTGCAGTCACCGCAATGCTAGTGGTCACCGCGTATTCGGTCCGGGTGGGTGCGCGGTGACCGCGTATTCGGTTCGATCGAGCGTTCGGACCTGGTGAGCGCGCGATTACCAAACTATTTAGATGATTAGTAAAATTATAATAATAAATTAAATTGGAAAATAAAATAATAAATAAATAGAGTGAAGTACGTTAAATTAATTTAAAAAGAATTTTTACATAATGTTTAATAATAATAATAACAATAATTCATAATACTGTTATGATGATGATGATGATTATTATTATTTTTAATATTGGTATTATTATTATTTTTACTTATTTACTTTTTTATTATTATTTTATATTATCCTTTTATCTTTCCTTCTTCTTTACTTTTATTTTTTTTCCAGGCGGATGTTCCCCTTACCCCTTCTTCTCCCGCGCGACCCGCTCCCTGCTGCACTTCTCCCCAGCCGGCCCTCCTGCTTCTTCTGAAGAACAGCTCCCAGCAGCCGGACATAGCAGCCATATCAGGTGCCTCCTACTGCCAACTCCCCATGTCTGCTGAGCCCTGCTCTCCTGCAGCGCCGGCCAGCGCGATGCCCCGCTCCGGCGCTCTCCCTGCAGAGACCGCGCCTCAGCTGCCAGCACCCCCACCTGGTTCTCCTTCTCCAGCAGTCGACTCCCCTTCCTCTATTCTTCTTCTTTTTTTTTCTTCTCTTCTCTGCGCATGCAGCCTGCCCGCTCTGCCAGTCGTGGTACCCTCATATCCGGCCACCTGCAGCAGCCCTCCGCCCACCAAGCCCTCTACCTTTCGACCATACCCTTGCCGCGTCCGGAGCCTAGCCACCTTTGGCCTGCCCAGCCTCTGCAGGTCCTAGCTTCTCCCATCCGCACCCCACGTCCCAGCTTGCCAACCTCCCATCACCCAGCACCTCACCCGCGTCCCCTCCTGTAGATCGTGAGCCAGCACTTGGCTTCCCCTTGATGCAGCTCCCGCAGCAGCCCCTTGTTTTCCCTGTTCCAGTGCCTCCCATGCGCTCGGACTCCTTCAACGCCGCACCTATCCAGCTCAGAAGCCCCCCTGCTCCCTCTTCCTACCTTGCAGCACGCTGATCGCAGTAGCCCGCAGCTGCTCCGCCGCCTCCTCCCCATACTCGCCACCTGCTCGTCGCGCCCTCCTACCTCCCTCTGCTTGCACGCTCCAACTTGATGCCCGACCTACTGCTGCAGTGCCCCGCTCCAATGCGCCCCCCTGGTGAGCCGCACCTTAGCCGCCTAATTCCAGCGCCTCTCCAGCAGCCCCACCCCTACCCTGTAGCGCACCCCGACTTCTGTCTGCCTCACCCACGTGTTGCCCACTATTGCCGAAATCACTCGCACCCTGCCCATTAGCCGCCTCGCATCGCCACTGTCCGGCGGACCTTGCCGCACCCCATGGTCGGACCACGTCCAACCGCGTGGTCGCCTTTCACTGTTCCGGCGCGATGCCCTTTGGAGGTCTGTTTCCAGTTGCGCCCCCCGTTGGTACCTATTTATTTTTATGCCATTTGATATTTATATTTGATATATATATATATATATATATATATTCCATTAGGTTGATTATAATTTTTATTAACTAAATGTTATTTGGGTCAGTTCGACTTTTTAGGACCCGTGCGTGGCGTTTCGGAGTGAGCGCCATCACCTCACTTTGTTTCTGAGGTTGCGCCGTTGTCGTGCCTGTTTCCGAGGGAGCACTGTCGTTGCGCCTGGTTTCCGAGCTTGCGTCATCGTCGTGCCTTGGTCTTGAGGTAGGTCCCCCACTGCACTCACCTCTAAATTTAGAATTTATTAATTTCTTGATGTTTTATTAATTTTAATAAATAAAAAATAATATAAGATAATTAATTATTAAATGATTATTTGTTGTAAAAAGATCCATTTATTTTATACCGAACTTATGAAATATTTTCTTGGCAAGCAGACACCCAGAAGTGAAAGAATTCCAGTTTGTCCTTTAAACATAATTTACGGAATTTCAAATCTGGTTCTGGTTTTAAAGATAAATGATTTCTTCTGAAAAATTGTTTCAAGTTTTCTTGAGAAATGAGGGTTTTCTTTAAAATTGGTGAAGGCCCGTTTGGCACATTAATAAAATAAATTATTTTGCAAAACCCACTCAGGGGTGAATTTTTGTGTGCGTTGATTTTGTGAGCTGTATGTGATGTTTGTGCATCGTGACTATTTGATTCACATTGTGGATGCACCCCTGTGTATTGCATGTGTTGACATGGGAACCTGGCATAGTGAGTGAATCTTCTGAGAACGATTGTTGCACTAGTTTAAATTATGCACTGGCTAGTGGCCCCATAGCAGGGGAATACTGAGTTATTGCTGCTATGGGGATTGAGCCCCTCGGTTAGGCCATGCAGGGATATGCCAAGCGTTAGGGAGTTATGACATCATCGAGTTAGAGCATGCCTTCAGGATGAGTCAGATGTATAGTACGTTCTGGATTGTTCACGATCTCCAAGGTTCGACCCATGTTTCCCTTAGTGTGTATTTGTGTGTGGCAGATGATCGAGAGGTCATGTTCGGTTGCTGGCCTATGTGTGCCACTTTTCCCATTGCCCTTGGTATGTGTTGTGTGCTATTTGTGCTATGTGTGGTTTTATTTTTGTTTAATAACTAAAGTCTATATTTCTAAATTGTTCGTAGAAAAATGTTTTAAAAATGAAATGTCCCTATTACTTTCAAAAATAAACTTGTTTTTAAATTTAAAAGGGCAATGGACTGATGTTGTTTTAGAAATGAATGTGTGAGTGAAAACCAATATTTTGTATATTTAGTTCAAACCTGGAATTAGTAAATTTATTTATTTAAAGGTAGTGAATTGGGATTAGATATCGGGCAATCCTACTGAGTTTTAATACTCACGCCTACAGTTCTTTTCTGTTTTTAGTGTTTGTGCAGGTTACAGCTTGGGTGAGTTCGCCTTGGGTGACGTTTGGTCCTGAGTTGGAGAGTGACCCGTGAGGTCACACAGAGATAGTGGTTGTCTCTTTCGGTTAGTTTTATTTTCTTTTGTTCTTTTTAGTTACTTTACATTATTTATTTTGCGCTGCTCTGTTTATTTTCTATTGCTTTAATTATTTATTTTTATTGGGAGAAAACATTCCCACTTGCTCTCTGTTAATGCCTTGGCGCTTGTCGCCAACCCGGGAGGATCGGGAATGCCTCTCGGGTCCTGTCGCGGACCGGCTCGGGTGACCGGTTCAGGGTTGACCCTGGTTTGTTCGTCACATCACGTCTAGAAACATGTGAAAATGTGTCTTTACATTCAATGCCTTCTTCTTTACAATATCCTTGGTCAATGAATATGGATTTATTTCAAACAATATTAACATATTCATCCACTTTATTTCGGAACACCCATTAAGTGCCTTTGGTAAATGTTTCTTTGGGTTTATCCACAAGTTTTCAAACATTCTTTCTCTCCAATTGAGAAAGTTATTTTACCATATCCATAACCCAAAAGTCATCGTTTATTGAATCATTGATGTTTTTAAGTTGAAGTTGTGATAAGAATGTAGGCTGTTTAACCAGATTTCTAAGAGAAGCTATAGAATGTGTTACTCAATCAAAATATCCAACAACAACATATAAAGGTTGTTTTTTGAGGGTTCTAGTTGGTCTAGAAAAGGAGGGGATATTAATTTCATGTCCTTCTATAGGTTCAAGGTCATTATGTCCAAATTCTAATGAATTTTTTGAAATCTCTAATTTAACAAATTTCATGACATGGGGATTAAATGAATTTTTATTTATATGTATATTTTTCATATCATATTCAATATTCTCTATAGAGGTCTTAGGTTCATCTGGATCAATTTAATCAAATTTTACATATACATATTCTTCCACAAATGTGGTTCTTTTGTTAAATACTCCATAGGATTTACAAGACGTTGAATAACCTAAGAAGATTAATTCATTACTCATGGATAAAAACATGTCAATATTATACTTGGTATGAAGAATATATACATTGAAACAAAAAACATAGATGTAATTAACCTTGGGTTTTCTATTCTTCCACAACTCATAGGGAGTTATTTAAGAATTGATCTAATTAACATTCTATTAATTATACAACAAGTTGCATTCACAACCTCAGCCCAAAAAATAGGCAGGTCATACTCATTATGCATTGTTCTAGAAATTTCTTGTAAGGTTCTATTTCTTATTTGTACTACTCCATTTTATTGAGGTGTTCGAGGGGAAGAGAATTTATGACTATAGACATTTTTTGAAAAAAAAATATTAAATGACATTATTTTCAAAAAAATGACCATGATCACTTTTTAAGGATTTTATTCTATTTTCACATAGATTTTCTACTACTTCAACATACTTGGTGAAGTAAGTACATGCATCACATTTGTGAGATAAACAATAAGTTCATTTATACCTAGAAGAGTCATCTACAAGAACATAAACATAGTGATTCCAATTTAAACTATAAACTAAAGATGGTCTAAATAATTATACATGAACCAACTCTTAAGGATGAGAAGTTGAAACTTAATTCCTTGATTTGAATGATATATTGGTATATTTATCATTTTGACAAGGATTATATAAATTTTCATTTTGAAACTCATGATTGGTAGGTTTTGACTATGCCCTTCCTGGTAATATTTTTAAGGGAGTAGAGATTCCAGTATCCTAATATCCTATGCCAAATCCAAGACTCTTTATAAAATACAGTTAAAAAAGAAACATTTTAAAAACTAAATATTATATGTTAACAACACAAACATTTTCATTTTTAAAATCATAAAATAGCAGTTCTTTTTTAGATTTGAAAAAATTTCAAGCATAATATTAAAAATAAACATGAAATCCATCATCACATAATTGTCAAATACTAAACAAATTATATTTTGGTCCATAAATAAATAAATTAAAAATTAAAACAATGTTAAAGTTACCAATCTAGACTAAGCCAATTATTTTTCCTTTATCATTATTACTATGGGTGACATGCCCACCATTAATTAAGCTTTTATTATTGATGAATTAATAATATCCTATCATGTGTCTTGAACATCCACTGTCCAATTACAATATGATTTTACCAGAGCACTTCAAACATCCATCCAATAAAATAATCAAACATAAATTGATTTTAGTACCCAAACTTTTCTGGGTCCGGTGACATTAGTAACCAGTACATTCAGAACCCACATTTGCTTCATAGATTTCCTATAAGAATTATATAAAATATTTTATTAATGAAAATTATTTTGTCCAGATGTACTGGAGGTAGTAAATTATTTTTCCAAACTAGACTAGTAGCAAGATTTCCAATTTTTGATAGAAAAATAGATTTTCCATATTTAGTTATATACTTGGTTTTGGAATGATTTCTTTTCCCAAGACAATATCTAATACAATAAGTGTATTTATGATATATTTTTTACCATGAATTTGAGTTAGATTATTTTTTACATTTGTAACATTTTCTATATCATTATTCAATTACTCATTAGAAATCATAAGTTCATTGTTTTTTTGGGTAGCTAAGCAGTCTCTTCCCTTTCAGTAGTATGTTCGGACATAATAGTTGAAATAAGATCATTTTATTTCTTTAAAGATTTATATTTATATTTTATTTCATTGTATGTCTCTTCCATTATGTTATAATATTTTATTACTTCATCATTTTTCATATTTTAGAATCATATTCATTTCCATTGTAGTAAGAATTGGGTTCAGATTTATATAAGGTTTCCTCAGATGTATTTTTCATAAAACACACATTTTCCATGTCATCTTTCTCATCATGAGATGTTTTTTATTCACTAAATATATCTTAAGTGGCACTCCTAGTGGCCTTCATAGCATTCTTATACTTCTTGTGTTTGTTTCCTTACTTCTTCTTTCATTTTAATTTTCAACAGTCAACTTTGACATTTCTTCTCCTATTACATGCATAAAAACATTCTCCTTTTAGATGTCATTTCATTTACTAATTTTTCAGGTCTCCCATGTTGTCATACCTTTTTTTATAATTGGTATTCCTAATGAATTTATTCATCCTGTAGAATTCATGGAATCTTTTAGAATGTTGGGATATATTTTCATCACTATTATATATAGACTCAACATTACTAGACCTTTATAAATAGGATATAACCTTCTATTTTTACTTTTTCTTAGTGGTAGTAGTCTTGAATGCTATAGATTTACTCTTAGGTTAATATTCTTCTTCTTTTTTGACTTTCAACTCTAATTCATACATCAAAAATTTCCAATGAGTTCTTTGATAGGTAATGTTTGTGTGTCCCATCATTCTAGAATAGTTATAGAAGTTCATATCCATATATTAGTTAAGGATATTAGAATATTCATAATTTTTTCTTTGGTTGTAAAATCTCTTCCCAGAGAAATCATAGTGTTCCCTATTTCATTAAACCTAAGAAACATTTCAGAAACATGATCACAAAACATCATTTTAAAATTTTCATTTTTAGTAGTATATGTGTTTAGTCAAATTTCCTTACCACTAGAGGTTCATTCATGTGAAACAGACAATGTATCCCATATTTCATGGGCTGTTATACATGCATAAATTCTGAAAAATTTTTAATCTCCTAAAGAATTGTATAAGGAATTCATGACTTTTGAATTATTGTTAGAAGCATTTTTAGTGGGATTATCCCATGCACTATTATATGTAGAAGGAATTTTATATTCTTCTACAATTGGAGAGCATATTTCAAACCCAAAATTTTCTAAGTGAATTTTAATTTTAATTTTACATTGTGTATCATTTTTTCCATTAAATAATAGACGTCTATTGGTAGAATCACCTTCTAGCCTATTATCTAAAATACAAATTTATAGGAATATTTTAATGAGATAAAAAGTTTGTATTAACAGAAATTTTAAGAACATTGAAATATAAAAAAAATAGAAGTATGAAAAAGTTAAAAAAATCATTGAAAAAATAAATTCCCTAAAACCTTTGATACCAAATTTTGGTTTAAGTAGGACACACATGAGGGGGAGAATTGTTTTCCTATAAAAATTTCTGTTAAATTTTTTTAACTAAATGATTCACCCAATTAAAATTAAAATAGGTTAGTTAATCAAGGTTATATGATTATAATAATTTCACTATTCAAACAACTTCTCAAAAGATTGATTAATTCTCAATAATATCAATATGGGATATTGATACCACTTTTGAAACTATTCTATTAAGGGAAAATAGTTGTAACTATAATCCAAGACTAACTATCAAAGTAAAATTTAGATTTCTAAAATTTAAATTAAAACAGAGAAAGTATAAATAAAAACACACAATATATTTAACAAGTGGTTTAGTATCAATCCAAGACCTAATTAAATCCACTAGGTGTTCACATACCACCAAGAAGTTTATATTAATAAACTTTGTCTACACTATAGATTTGGGTAAAAAGTAGTACACTGGACTACCCTGGTCACAGGACCTCTTCCACTATTCCTTGTAAGAATAAACTACCAGGTCACACAAGGACATATTCTACACTTACCATTGGGAGTAAATAGATGTATGAATATATTATTAGAAAGATATCTAGATTTCTTTCTTTTGATATGTGATATAGTGTTTTCTTAAGAGAAAGATACACACACTTCTCAAAAGTATATAAAATGAACATATTATAGGAAATAAGTATGGGGGAGGTTGTAGAAGGCTATGGTTGTCTTGAGATGAATCTCTGGACACCTCTGATATAGCTGAGATGAAGCTTGAGTCCTCTCCTAGAAGATGAGAAAAAAATAGGGGGTCATATTCTGGCTTCCAGGTGCAAGTAAGGTTATGCAGGTATATTATTATCCTTCCTTTTTTTACTGAAGTAGTTTTTCAATTCGATGTGCCACTCAGCTGAGATTTCCTCGTGCGTTCTTCCTTTTTTACTTGAGTTCATGGTGGCTTCGTGATAATTGGAGATGTTCTTCAGTATATATCATGTGTTTTATCTCTTTCTCTATGTCTTGTAATTTTGTTTTCATATTGGGGTTCAAGTGTTGGAGCCAACATGAAGCATGATTTCTACACCCCATATCTCATACTGTCAGGTGACATGTCTATAAAAAACATTAATTATGTGACAACCATTATATTACTCATATATTATGGTTATAAATAACCCGTAAATTTAAATTGAAAATGATAGATTAATGAAAGGAATGGTTTCATAGTATGTCTTGAAATGGTGTCATTGGAAACAATATCTTCTCCTTTTCCTTTTAATGTTGAGATAGTCATGGTGTGATAGTTTCATTGAGATCAAGAACTGGTAGCACAAAGGAGGTGTTAGTATCACAGTGCCTCAGGTAACGGGGTCTATTCCATTTTCAACACTTGCAACATTGTCTGGGATATGGTAACAATGAACCAGTGTCACATATATTATGAAATCTTAAATTGGTTATGGTGTCTGAGTCATGCTGTCTCAGTGATAGTGTTGGGGTTATGGTGTCCGGGATACGGTGTCTGGATTACAGTTTCATGGTTACGGTGTCTGGGAATTTTCCAAAAGCCGAAACCGATGGTAGAGTTATGGTTTCATAGACATTGCGGAATATATGTAAAACTATCATATGAATTATTATTAAAAAATTTTATTACAATTAAGAAATATTATATTAACACTTTATAGAACAATATCAAAAATAGTTTACAAGATTCAAACACGATATATAATATTCTGAATTAGGATATTGTGAATGTTTATACCATGAGTTGTAAAAAAATTAGAATAGTGAAACCAACAATATCATTAAATTATTTGAGATAGATTAAACAAGGTTAATAGGATTTTTGATAAATAAAATAGGATTAACACATGAGGAGGCAAAAAAATATACCAATTTTGATGATCACAAATCATGGGGGTTAAATGAAAATCAAGGGATTTAAATTCCTATTCTTATTCTCCCCATTTTTGGATTATCAAAAAGGGAATTAACATATAATGAAGGTGTGTATGTGAATAAACAACAATAGTTCATAGTTTCATAGGATAAAAATATATAGGTCATTAAAATCACTAGACAAAATAAAAAAAATCCCCATCAAAATAAATTTTCACTTCTCTTCAGCACAAGCAAGATTTTATTTGTTCATGGTAGAAACATCAGAAGGGGACACATGAGTAGAAGTGGAGGTTAATGAATCCATTGAGCTAATTGGTAGAAAAATAATAGGTTCTCTTTCAACAAAAGAAGGTTCTAGAGTAAATTCAGTTGAGGATCGAGGGAAGGATTTCTCAGGAATGACAGGTCTAATCTAGCTCAGAGCTAGAGAGATAGCCATGGTGGAAGATGACAAGGCAGTGGATGAGGAAGGGGTTGAGCTGGGTTTCAAAGAGGAAGCTGCAGGAGCCACAATGGAAGTACTTTACACGTGAAGATAAGCTTCAACAACTTAATGAAATCAGTAATGATCTCACCACCATAGTGCATATCCTTCTCAAAATTATCTTTATTCACCAGAAACATGTACAACATAAGAGTGAAAAATTTCTGGTTGGGAACCTGAGTCTTGATGGATTGATTAATAGAAGTAATTATCAAATTATCTGCATGGTATTTGAAAGTATTGATCAGATCATACTTAGAGTAAATTGTATTAATGCTTCAATCCACCTCCTTAGAAATTTATCCATGATCATCATTAGAAATAATTGAATGAATCCTCACTAAATCTATAACTCGGTCACTATTAATGATGAAAATAGATAATATTTTATTATCGACATCACTTAACACTAATTGAAGTTATTATTTAACAACATTTATGATCATATTATGGTCCATAGGTTGAGATGACTGTCTCGAGGCATTTGAAGCTGTAGCAGCAGAGGTGAGAGACTTAAGATTATTTAGATCATTCTATAGACATCCCTTATACTCATCGTTCATCTTTTTAAGGACAAAAACAAGCTCACATATATCATTTACTATCATGATGTTGTATTCATCCACTTGGTCATATATTGAAGTTAAATTTGGTTGAATCAGATATGCAACATGATGTGGGATCTTATCAATAACATCCTCAAAAGGATGACCAGTAGGAGCTTTTCCAGCTTGCAACATGATTTTTATATATTCAATCATAGATATGAGAGTATTCAACTCATCACTAAAATATTTATATTTAGTCCTAACTTCTTGTATTTCAAGAATCATTTTCTGTTGAATTTTCCCTATGATTTTTTCTAATAGAAAGACATCATCACTTTCACTATGATTTTCCATAGGATAAGGTTGTGATTTCGTGATTCTTTCAAATCCAGAAAACAATGTATCTCCAAATGGTTTCAGATCACTGTGTCTTAAATAATAAGATGATTATTAGGTAGGATCATGAATATGAGCTAAAATAGGTTCAGGATCCTTTGAAGAGATTTCCTCAAGAGAAGAAATTTGTTTCAATTGAAACATAGTGGAAATATATATTCCTTTCACCAAGGCCTCTAGTGTATTGACCACAAAAAATAGCTAGGAAACATATTCCAGGTATCCACAGTGCTTTGATCAATAGGATTTATAACTTGAACACTTTATAAAATGGTGTTTTTCTCCCCCTCAACAGGTGCTTCTCTTATTGGACTAAGAGATTCAGTCTCTTCACCCATTTCCAAATTTTCATCTCTATTAGTCTCACCCATATTTTTCTATTTAGCTTATATGCCTAATCCATTATTTCATAAAAAATAGTAATATTTTAGGATCATCTTGTTATTTTGATTTTTCCCCAACAACAACCTCTTCCTAGAAAAGTCATTTTTCTAAATGCTCCTATAGAATAACTTGTTCCTCCACACTAACAGAATGTCCTTTTTCAGCAACAGGTTCGTCCATTGATTAAAAATATCTTTTAGCAACTAGTACATCTTTTACAACTGCATTTTTTGGAATAGGTTGGCCACATTATTCATTGTATAATATAGTTCCTTCCTCAAGTGCGGCAACTGAATCTCTAACTTCTTCATCCCAATAATCAACAACATCATCTAGTTCTGAACTTGGGTAATATTTATGTTTATGTATTTAAGCATTATCAACTGGATTACACTTTTCATATAACCATTCATTTTCCTCCACCCCAGACTTTTTTCAAGGATTCTAACTAATTTTTATCCTTATAATTGTATCCTTTGAGAAACTGTACTCATAATCTTTAATAACATATTCATTCAAGCCAACTACTCTTTTGGAAGACATTAATGTTGAGATTAGTCTTCAATAAATCAAAGTGGTAGATTTCGAAGTTGACTTGATCATTTCACACATGTGAAGTATAAAATACATACACATATTGATCTTGTTCCCATTTTTCATAATATTTAGCAAGAATACATCTTTATACTAAAGAGTATATAAATATCCTTTCATTGGAGAAATAATATTTTGGATAAACATAAAGAGCATCCTTGTCTCACCATCCAACTCAGTAGAAATTTTCAATTTTTTATTTCTTGTCAAACTTCTTGATGGGCCTTTTCTAATTTAAAAAAATCACTAGGAAGGGGAGGAAATCATTAGTAATGCTAAAATATTCCATCATTAGGTATCCCTAGGTAGGAAGCCCATATCCTTGAAGAAAAAGTACACCTTTTTTCATTAATCCAACTTCTTACTACAAAGTCATCTTCAGTATTGAATGAAAACTAGAGATATTGTATAAAAATAAGAATGATAATTGGATAAATCATCCTTTTCTCTTTTTTGAACTAGTTCATCGTGCCCTTATCTTTCAGTACTCTCAAAATTAGTGACTTACATGTTAGAAATCACTTCTAACAGACTTCCTTTCCTAATACTATTGAGCAATCAAAAAGACATGGATTCAATGGTCCCTCATGAATTAATTTTTTTTCCCTTTTCACATTCATATAAGATCTACGCTTCTCATGATTCAATGAAGATGGGTGATTCATTTTGGACATTCAATGAGGGTTCGATAAAGGAAAAGAGATGAAAGATGACTAACAGTTTGAGAGGGAGGGTTTTCAGTTTCAAGAGAAGATATCTCTGTTGAAGAGATAAGGAAAGATATTGAGTTTTTATCATTTAGAGATTTAAAATGTTGTAAATTCAAAAAAATGGCATTAAAACTGAAAAATGAATGATATAGTGATACAACAAATAATGTTCTAAAAATAGAAATCTGAGTCATTATGGTGTGACTGGAACAAGTTATCACAATGTCATAATTATGGTGTGACTCCAAAAGGTGGGACCATATCATTAAGACAAGAATCCTGAGACCATAACCGAGAGATAATAACCATGAGACCATAAATGTGAGACGGTATTTACAAGACAGTAACTTGTGAAACTATGAATCACGAAACTATAAACGGTTACACAGTAAGTGTGAGACTATAACATCGAGACTGTAAACTTCTTATTTAAGTTTTATCATTTTTAATTCATGTATGATGTAATTTATCATTTAATAATTTAATGTTTTAGTTAATATATCAGCAAGATGATGTTCAGTGCTAATGAATTCCAAAGTGATATCACCTTTTTGATAACGATCACTCAAAAAGTGATGCCATACATCAGTATGGTTCGTCATAGAGTGTGGAAAATGATTATATGAAATCTTAATAGCACTTTTATTGTCACAATTTGAATGTACATTTCTAAATTGATATCCATAGTCTATTAATATGTGCCTAATCCACAAAATTTGTGCACGAAAACAACCAAAAATGATGTATTCATCCTTTGAAATAGATAATGAAATAGAATTTTGTTTCTACCTACACCATAAAACCAATGAATTTCCCCAAAAGTGACATATCTTAAAGTTTATTTTTCTATCTAACTTACATCCACCAAAATTAGCATCATAATAACTCAATATTTTTAATGGTTTTCCTTTATCGTAATACTAACCTAAATTGATACTATGTTTGAGGTTTTTTAAAATTATTTAACCAAAATTTAATGATATTATTTGGTATTACATAGAAAATGGGAACACAAACACACACTAAAAATTATATCTAGAATACTAGTAGTCAAGTATAGAAAACATCCAATCATTTTTCTATCTGTGGGTTGATCAACAAATTTACTATTTTCATCAAGATCTAACTTACAAGTAGAACTCATTGGAGTATCACTGATTTTGGTGTTTTCCACGCCAAACCGTTTTATAAGATTTTTAGGTATTTTACTTTGATTTAATATGATAAATTATTTATTTTGAAAAATATGAAATCTAAGAAAGAATTATAATTCATACATTAAACACATTTAAAATTAATTTTTCATCATCTTATAAAACTAAAAACATAAATAATTTCTTACAGATCAAAAAATAATATCATCTACATAAATTTAAACTTTGAAAACATCTTTAGAAATTCATTTTATAAAAATAGTAGGATTATAAAATCCTATTGTAAAACGTTTTGTAATGGGAAATTTACATATCCTATAATACAATGATCTTGGGTTCTGTTTTAAACCATATAATGATTTTGTTAATTTGAAAACATGATTTGGAAAATGATGTTTTGTAAAATAGGGCGTTGTTCAGCCAAAACATCATCAACAATATACCCATTTTAGAATTCAATTTTATTATCCAATTTATAATGTTTGAAATTAATATAGGTATAAAAATCAATTAGGATTTCGATGGCCTTGAGTCTAGAAATAGGTGAAAATGTTTCTTTATAGTCAATGCCTTCGTCTTGACTATATATTTGGGAAACCAATTTTTCTTTATTTCTAAAAATATAAATAACTTCATCCAAATTGTTCCTGAACAAAAATTTAGTTCCTATGGTCAGACTGTCTTTGGGTCAATCAACATGTTTCCAAACATTATTTCTCTGAAATTGATTTAGTTCTTCCTTCATATCCATCATCCACAAATTCATCATTGATTGAATTATTTATGTTTTTAGGTTCATGCTTTGATAAGAGAGATTGATATTCAACATGATTTCATAGAGAATATATATATTGGGGTACTTTATCTAAATATCAAACAACATCATGTAAAGGATGTTTTTTTAGTATTCTAGTTGATCTAAAACCGGAGGTGCAAGTAATTTCATGTTCATCTATAGGTTTGAATTCATCATGTCTAGATTCTAAAGAATTCCCTGAACTATTTCATTTAATAATTACATGTAATATTGTTTAGATTATTTTTTTTATTTATGTCCATGTTTTTCATATCATCTTCATGATTCTCTAGAGAGGTCTTAAGTTCATGTGGATCTTTTTCATCAAAATTTTCATGTATATATTCTTCCACACACTTTGTTCTTTTGTTAAATACTATATAGGATTTACTAGAGGTTGACTATCCTAGAAAGATTCCTTAATCACTCTTGGATTCACAAATATCGATATAATCCTTAGTATTAAGTATATCTACTATAAAAACAAAAACATTGAAGTAATTAACCTAGGATATTCTAATATTCCACAACTCATAGAGAGTAATTTTATGAATTGGTCAAATTAAAACTATATTAATTATATAACAAATTGTATTCACAACCTCAAACCAAAAATAATTAGGTAGGTTATAATCATTAAGAATTGTGGTAAAAATTTCTTGTTAGGTTATATTTCTTCTTTCCACAGCACCATTTATTGAGGTGTCCTAGGAGAAGATATGTTACGACTTTATCCATTATTTGAGAAAAAGATTAAATGTCTTGATTTTAAAACTCATGGACATGATCAATTATTAAGGATTTTATTCTAAGCCCACTTTGATTTTCCACTATTTTTTCATACCTAGTGATCTACGTACGTTCTTCACTTTTGGGGGATAAGAAATAAGTCCATGTATACTTGGAATTTTCATGTACAAAAACATAAACATAGTGCTTCCCATTTAAACTAGAAACTCGAGATGGTCCAATCAAGTCCCTGTGATCTAAATCTAATGGATGAGAAGTTTAAACTTCATTCATTGATTTGAAAGATATCTTGTTTTATTTATCCTTTTGATAAGGGTTATAGACTTTATCATTTGAAAAGTCGTGTTTGGGTAGGTCCTTGACAATACCTTTCTTGGTAAGATTCCTAAGGGTGTGTATATTGTAGTGTCTTAATCTCCTATTCCAATTCCACAAATCTTTATGAAATACACAAAAATAAGAAACATTTTGATAACCAACGAATCTATGTTAACAGAATAATCATTTTAATTTCTAAAATCATAAAATATTGGTTCATTTTAGATTTGATAACCTTTCATTAATCATTTTAAAATTTAACAATAAATCCATCATCACGTAATTGTGAAAAACTAGACAAATTATATTTCATTCCATCGAAAATATTACTTTAAAAATAAAAACTGAGTTAGAGTTACCAATCTGGCCTATGCCAATTATCATTCCTTTAGCATTGTCCCCAAATGTGACATTCCCACCATCAATATTGATTAGAATCTTAAAGCATGAATAATCTATTATCATGTGTCTTAAACATCTACAATCCCAAGTACCACAATCCATTATAGGATTACTTCAAATATATTTCCTAAAAAATAATAAAAATACATTTTGGTACCTTGAATTGTTTAAGTCCAGTGACATATGTAATCAGTGATTTATGAAGAAATATTTTTTTCATAGGTTTTCTATAAGAAATATTTAACATTTCTAAAAAATAAACTCTATTTTTTCCAAGAGAATTGGAGGTAGTAAATGATTTTTCAGAACTGGAACTAGCACCCAAATTTTCATTTTTTGATAGAAAAACATATTTTCTAGATTTAGTTATCAACTTTGTTTGGGTATGATTTCTTTTCCTAGGATAATATCCAATACCAGAAGTGTATTTAGGAGATATCTATTTACCATGAATTTGAGTAAGAGTATTTTTTCCATTGGAAAACATTTCTAGATCTTTTTTCAATTTCTCATTAGACATTTTTTGTTAATTTTTTTCATTGAACAGCTGAGTATTCTTTTCCTTTTCAGTTGTATGTTCTGAATAAATAGATATAGTAAGAGCATGTTGTTTTTTAACTATTAATATTCATATTTTATTTCATTCCATGTCTCTTGCAACATGTTATAGTATTAAAATAGGTCATAATTTGTCATATTTTCAAAATCAAATTGATTTACAAAATAGTAAGAATTGTGTGTAGGAGAATTTACGGTTACCTAAGATGTGTTTTCCATAAAATAAATATCTTCCATGTCAACATTCACATCATGAGATGATATTGAATCACTTGATCTATCCTCAGAAGCACTCCAGGTATCCATCATTGATTTCTTATAGTTCTTGCCTTTTTTCATTATAGTTTTGTATTTTAATTTTAGATATTCATATTTGACATGTCCTCTCCTCTTATATTAGATCAAACCATCTCCTCTGGGGTTTCATTTCTTTTCTAGTCTTTTTTCACGTTTCCCTTGTTATCATATCTTTTTTTTATAATTGTTAATTCTTAAAACAAATTTCTTCTTGTCAAATTTCATGAATCTTCTAGCAAGCTAATTAATATCTTCATTACTATATGATTTTGAATCATCATTACTAGAGAATTCAATAGAGGTTTGAACCTTCTTTTTTTCATTTCTCTTAGAGGTAGTAGTCCTGAATGCTACATATTTATTCTTAGGTTTAACTTCTTATTTCTATATGAATTTAATCTCTTCATTATTCATAATCAATTTTATAATGAGTTCTTTTGTAGATAATTTACTTATGACACATGATTCTCTAATGGAGACAGAAGTTTCTCTCCATCTATCTGGGATGAATATCATAATCCTCATAATTTTTTATTTGGTAGTAACATATATTCCTAGGGAGATCATAATGAACACTTTTTCATTAAACCTGAGATTCATATAAAAAATAGGCTCATCAGGATTAATTTTAAAATTTTCATATTTAATAGCATATGTGTTAAGTCTCATTTCCTTAACACTAGAGGTTCCATTAGGTGAAAGGAAAAACTATCCCAAATTTCATGGGCAATTTTACATGTAAATATTCTTTTAAATTATTCATCTCCTAAATAATATTATAATACATTCAAGACTTTTAAATTATTGTTATAGGAAGTCTTATTTATAACATCTAAAGTATTTCTTTTAGTATAAGATATTTTATGTACATCTACATTTGATGACCATATTTCAAAACCCATACTTTCTAAGTGCTATTTTTTTATTTTCCATTGTGCTTATTTTATTCCATTAAAGAATATAGGTCTATTGGTAATATCACCTACCAACCTATTATCCATAATAAAATTCTAGAACAATATTTTAAATAGATGGAAAATTTATTATTAACATCAATTTTCAGAATATTGAAATACATCTAAAATCACGTTTGAAATTTTATTAAAAAGATTTGAAACAAAAAAAATCCAAAACCATTTTATACCAAATGTTGGTTGGAGTAGGACACTCAAGATGGGGTGAATTGGGTTCTTATAAAAATTTCTATTAAAAATGTTTTCCTAAAATATTTACCCAATAAAAATTAAAACAGGCAGTTAATCAAGTTAATGAGATTAAAATAGTTTGGCTGTTAAAACAACTTCCAAAAAGATTGATTAATTCTCAGTAATATCAATATGGGATATTGATACCACTTATAAAACTATTTTAATAAGGAAAAAATGTATAGCTATTATCCAATACTAACTGTTGATGGAAAATTTAGTTTTATGAAATATAAATTAAAATAGAGAAAGACTAAATAGAAACAGTGAGTGGATAGACCCAGTTTTTTAGTCTCAAGACGATACCTAATCCACTTCACTTGGTGATCACCATCCACAAAGTAGTTTATATTAATAAACATGATACAAACCTTGGATCAGGGTAAAAAATAGTACATATGACTGTCCAGGTCACAAAACCAATTGATATATTCTTTGTGGGCATAAACTACTTTGTCACAAAATGAACTCTTCCACACTTATTTGTTGGAGAAAATAGATGTAAGAATATATGAGTAAAAATGTATCTTGTATCATTCAGTTTGATACAGGAGATAGTGTGTGATTAATATATGAGTTGAAGGGTATCTTATCCTTTTCCTTTGAATGGTGAGACAATCTTAGTGCCAAATTTTTATTGAGATCGTAAATGGTGGCAAAGATGTGGTGTCAAGATCATGGTTTCTTAGGTAACAGTGTCCATTCCTTTTCCAAAACATGAAACATTGTCTTGGATATGATAAAAGGATATCAGTGTCATAGACATTATAAAATCAAAAACTTATTACAGTGTCTGAGTCAAGAAGTCTCAGTCATGGTGTCAGGATTATGCTGTTAGGGTTATGGTGTCTCGATTATGGTGTCTATGTTACAGTTTTGGGGAATTTTACATAATGCTAAACTGGTGTAAAACTTATGGACTCTCAGAGTTATCGTAATATATATAAAAACTTCTTGAGAAGTATTATTCGCAGAACAAATTATATGTAATAATAAGTAAAAAAGTACATTATAGAACATGATCAAACATAGTTTACCTGATTCAAACATGATTTATATAATTCTGAATCAGTATATTGTTAATGTTTATACAATGATTTTTAATAATTTAGGCATAGGAAAACCCAAAATATCTACACATGACTTGAGATAGATTAAAAAAGTTTAACATGATTTGTGATCATTAAAACAATATTAATACACGATGAGGCCAACATCAAGGAATACCATTAAATATGGTTCTACCTATATAATGTCATTGAAATTATATATTGATCATGAAATGACTAGTCTTATAACACCAAAAACCATTCCATTATGAGGTTATTGTCTATATAGACAAAGATCAATCCATTTACATTTTTAATGATTGGATAGGGCCATCATATCATGCTCAAGTGCCAATATGAAGAATCAATTCAAAACATTCCCCAACCACTATGATATCCATCATTAGAATCCACAAAAATTCTAATTATAATAAGGATCACATCCTCCAATGATTAATTTTTCACTCAAAACCATGAGCCTCTCATTCCATGACTCCACGAGATCAAAAACAATACGTTTCATCAACACACATACCACTCCTCCTGATCCATGATCATCCTATTCTAAAATTCATACATCTAATATTAATCTTAGATAAACCATGCCACTAGACGTTGATCCAATTTCATGGACAACCCACACCAGAGGGGTGAGTTCGCATTTCACCAAAACATCATCCAACCTTGACCATAAATGTTCCATCAAAGACATTTTTAATCATCCCACACATGAGTGTATTCTCCTGTAACACTAAGACACATAACCTAACTCACACTCTTTTGAGTCACATATCATCAAAAATAAGATCAGAAACAAAAAGTCACTAACTATAATCATATAAATGTTCATCTCATTCGACCAAAAAAATCCTTGGTGCTCCACTTCAAAATCAGGTATTTAACCTACGAAAATTTATATCACATAATTATCTATCAACCTGTGTCATCAATAACTATAGTCATGAACCCATGTTCTCGTCATTATATTAAATGTGCATCAAAAATTAATAGTTCTTGCATCAAATAAATCCTTCCCTCTAAAACTAGATGTTGATAACATAATCTCTAGCACTCATGGGCCGCATCAACGAAAAAACTCATAACATCACCATGGCTACACCTTATACCTTGTATCACATCTTGTGCACCGATTAAATAATCCAGAGCATTTACCTATTCCCATCATCTATGAGGAATTCATAATCCCCTAAGACAACTCTGTCCGGTTTTCCTCTTAATTAACTTGTTATCTTATATAGAGAATATTGGTCATCTGACTTCATCCACATATCAAATGAAATAAAATCTCCCGAATGTCCCATAGGATAAATCTCATATAATGAAAAACTCATAAGAAGAACTTCTTTGTTATAATACATAAATTTTCATGGTAAATTATGTTCCAATAAACCCACTACAGGGTTAACATACATACATACATACATACATACATACATACATATATATATATATATATATATATATATTGTTTATACATGATTAGTTACCCTAATTCTCACATACACTGTTTCTCACCATGAATCTACAAATAAGACCCCACCCTCTAGAATCACTATCTCAGATAAATCCCCACCAGGCCTCTATATACGATATAGACCCCTCAGGGATGGTGATCTCATACAGGTAAACATACATAAAAGATATTTGATCTCCCAAGATAATCCTTTTCAAGTGATCATTGTCACTTGGTTTGTATAAGTAGAATTTTACCAAGAATATATTTGAAAACACCATGTAGGTTGTTTTGGAAACATTAAATAATCGATCATATTTTATTTCTAGAAACAATATCATAATTACCATATATGGGTTCATTACTAAGGAATTAAATGTCTGTACCAACTTATTAGGGTCATTAAATATCCGTTATAATATGGGTTTCACTGTTATCATCACGAAGAATCCGTCCATAAAATCCACCTGACCTACCATTAAATAAAATAATTCATGATTAAGTTGATTATAATTCCACGAAATTATTTTTTCGAAAACACCATATAAATTGTTAATGACATGTTTAGAAAAATAATCCTCCCACTAGTGATATCAATTTCACTATCACACAAATGTTATGTGAATCCAAATTTCATAACTTGATGTAAGAACACTCTCTTCTTACAAATGGTCTATGATACAATGCAACTGTAAGTGATAACTCCCAAATCAAAGTTCATCAAAAAAGAAGAAATCATACAAAAATAATATTTGAAACCAATAAAAAATCTAACATCTCTAGTAAAAACTACATACTACTAAAATATGTGGTCATGACAAGAAGTTTAATATGAATCACAAGGTTTAATAGATAGTTTTGTCCCCTCTAAACCATATATAAAAATACTATGACAATATGAAACTCTAAAACACTTATCGATATCAGTCACGATTTCAACTGATACAACATTAAAACCTTCCCTAGTCATGGGCCACTCAACCATGCCTTGGTTGGAGATATACTAAGACCTCAGGCATCCCTTCTCATGTTCCAGTGGTTATCGACTACTAGTAGTGCTCTGATATGGTACCATGGAGAGACTATAACACTATATTATAGAGAATAATTACATAAAAAATAACCAAAAAAATTTATAAAAATAAAATAGAGTAGACAAAATCAATAAACAAGAATCGTCCTATAAAAAATGAATGTGATGAAGTAGGAGTTCATATAGACATAAATTCATGAAAGCATACATAGAATAATCTATAATTGGTTCGATAAAATAAATGAGATAAATAAATTAATAAAAGATATGAGTCTATTATAATCCTCTTATTTGTACCTCATCTGTTTCCTGACTCTGTTCAATCAATCCACCAGAATGATTTAATCTCAGCTCTCTATATATCCAAAAAAATTGAAGAGTGAAGATCTAATCGGGTACCCCTGTGTCTTGGGGGACCAATATGGGGGTGATTGTAACATAGTAGGGAACCATAAACACAATCTCACACATATACTATAAATGCGGGTTAGCAGCATATGTAAATCTTCGCTGAAGGAATAAAATAATCTCAGAAGTATAAATAAATAACCATTATTTGTCCATGGGTTCTAGCATGACACCTAGGATCAACCATAACATCTTTGGACTATGTTAGAGTGTCTCTAATCGTAATACATCACCTCATTGGGATACAAGTCCTACCACCTGATTCCGTATGCAAGACTCCACTTGATATAATTTTTGAATCCTTGGGTGTATCATAGGAATCTAAAATTACTAGACGTCTCAAACCAGATCCTAGAATGTATCACATTAATCCCATTAAATTGGGTATACACATTAGAGTATTGGTGTCCTAGATGTCATATAACTTCTCTATGATTAAAGGATATATCTTATGTATCTTATGAATCACGTAGTACTCAACATCACAACTGGATCCTAGGAATATCTAGGTATCTTAAAACATAACAACATGAATCCCACCAGATCCGCGTAATTAATAAGAATCCCTCCTAACATCTGGAGGTAAAATATATATCCTTAGAATCTCTAGGATTTTTTAGGAACCAATTATATCCACTAAATCATGGTGATGTAATATATGTAACCCCACAATCAGTGATATACAGATCATAGAGTGGTAATCCATGGTATCCATAATTTATCAAATCTATATCTAAGGGTGGTAATACCCAAAATACATTATTTATTATATATAGATCCTTGGGATGAAATCCTAGGAATAAGTCATATTTTAGAACCTATGGATGAAATGGAGGTGATCCCTAACATCCATCATTATAACTTTTAGGCCCTATATCCACCAGGTAACATCTCAAAATAATAATAATCATAAAAACATGGATTGGTTTCTTACCCAACCCATATCATATAAAAAAAGCTTGCCTTATGAATTCAAGACCTACCATTTCCAATAAAAATAGTCATCACATCATCTATTTTTGTTATGAGGTGACTCCTTAAGGTTCTACTACCAACTCCACACAATAACCCCCATGGTGGTCATCATAACAATTGAGAGCCGACAAAGGTCCCTAGGGTCACACTAGTTCACACATTATATATGTGGGATCCTTGATCTAACTATAATATATAGAGATAATCCCATCACTCTAGGGGAATAGTGTCCCTCAACCACAAATTAAACATATCTCATTCTCACATATCTCATCGAAGAATGCATTCATGCAGCACTATCGAGAGATGAAATAATGAACATATATATCATTCTAATGTAATCCTAGGTAATAATAATCACAAAAAAAATTACCTCGATCATAACCATCTATAAACCCACATTTATGGGATTTAATACTCACCCCACTATCAATTCTACTAACACATTGGTTATAAGGTACCTCATAGTTCTATCAAGACCAACATGGGATAATCGTCCAACTCAAAACATCCATCTACTCGAAAGTAATGAAATACAGTATACCAAGGTCCATATAAAACAACATGTTCATTTAAATATCACACCTAAGGGTCCTTATATAGATGACAGACAATGATAATTTAATTTATTGGCCATTAGTGGCCGGGGTACTAAGCCAGTTGACTAGGGTACATGGTGGTCCATGGAAATTTGTTTTGTCTATTCATGGGAATTTAACTCTAAGAATACTGGT
Organism: Viscum album; assembly: GCA_963277665.1. Taxonomy (NCBI): domain Eukaryota; kingdom Viridiplantae; phylum Streptophyta; class Magnoliopsida; order Santalales; family Viscaceae; genus Viscum; species Viscum album. Next base: position 67,400,007 of record OY728156.1, on the reverse strand, counting down.
TCATCTAATTAGTAAATTCTTATATAATTTATTTTTCAATCACACCAATGTTATACAAAAACATATCACATTCAATATATATTAATATAAATATTCTTTTACTATAGTGGTATGTTTGAGTGACAAACTACCTTATATATGGAATCATCACCTTTATAAATTAAGCCCAACCATGCTCACCAAAGCCCTTATCAATATTAATCTCTATATTTATTCAATAATATTTCCTCATGATGATTCAATTCAGCATGAAGATTAATCTTTCACCCCATGGCCACTTTACATCAATCTGGTTCCGATGGAACTCCCCAATGAAACCACCTCTCCCTTCTTCCTTATTTTCCTATTATTTGGAACAAGATACCTAAAGAAGACTACTTTCATCTTCATATAAATTAGGGGTTACAAGGGGATAATAATTATAATTATAATTTAATTATATTATTTTAGTTTATTTTATTTTATTTAAATAAATAATTAAATTCCCTAAAACCTATCCAAGAAGAATGGAATAGTTTTTACATCTACTATGTAAAATACATCATTATAAACCTAAAAGTGGAGTCATTATTTCACTCTAAGAAACCATGTAAAATATAATGAGGTTATCATAAATATAATAATTAATATTAATTTAATAAATATTAATATAATCCAAACACTTATAAAGTCTTGTAATCTCACCGTATTCGATCCCTTGGGAAAACATCCCATTTTGAAATCAATAAAAACACTATAATATATATATTTATATACATGAGAGTTGGTAAAGAAATTTACATTTTAATGCTCTTAAAAAATCATAATTCAAAATGATAAATTTATTATTGAATTTAACAACCCATACATACATAGGGTGTTAAATAGACTTTACCCACTAGAATGTTTTTATATGAATTGAAAATATATATGTAAATGCTATGGATAGGGATAATTTGAAGGTAAAATTAATATATGTTTCTTTATTGACTATGGTGATCAAAAAATTGGTTTTATAATCTTTGATAACAATTTATGGATGGTTACCATAGTTTTTATCATCCTCTTCAATTACTATATCTTATTGAAAAATCAGATGTAGGATGAAGATTCACTTGTAAGAAAATATATAACGGATTATGTTGAGGATAAAATGTGTAGAATTCAATTGGTATTGGTATATTCAAGGAGAATGGATTAATAAGTTCTAGAGGTACAACCATGTTATTTAATGGAAGAAATTAAACATGTTATAGAAGCACCACTATGTAATTTTCTAAAGTAATTAGGAACTGTGGATGCTCAGGGATGTTTTTCAGAAGTTCAAAGTCCATAAAGAGATAAACCTTAGGGACTAAGGCTGTATGAATTGGTTAGAAGGGTATATTAGATGTATGATTTCAGAATTAACTTTTTTCCTCATATAAGGAAGATAACCCAAAAGATGTAGTGATTCAAGAAGTGTAAGAATCTACTAGAATTGGGAGTTATAAATGGAGTAAGGGTTGAGTTCCTTGCATGTTATCAATAAATTGTAGATAACAAAGTCACCACAATGTAAGAGGGAACATCAAGAAAAATGGTTTTGTCTTCTAAAGGAGGAAGTGGATGGAAAATTTTGGTACAAGGTATGACTATTTTTAAATATATTTCAATAAATGATATGTGCTCACTTTGGGGAAATTTTTTCAAATGTTGTTAATCAAAAAATAATATAGAAGATGCTTATCGTATTTCCAATGGATGTCCTCTTTCATGGAAAACATGATGTTAATATTGTTTTCCTTCATAAATACTTAGTTGAATAAATATAAATAGAACAACTGTAAGTTTTCATACTATAATAGAATGAAGGATTAGTGTGAAATATCAATTCATTTATATATGGGATTATTATATCATTATGGTAGTGGAATCAATTGTTTTATAACATTATAATGAAAAGAAACCTCATCTAGAGAAATAAAAATAGTTGTCATAATTTCAAGGTGTGAAGAAATTGGAGATTCTTCATTTTTTCTATGTTGTGAGTTGTGTGTACCTATGATGGAATAGATATAAGAGTTAATGTTTTAATTGTTCATAAATTTCCATAAAAATAATTGTTTCGTAATAAAATAGATGTTGGAGATGGGAATCAGATGAGGATTGAGATCTAAAACATTATTCCTTACTCATTCATAGTTCATCATGAAAGTAATTTCAATATTTGGAAGGAGTGAGTCAGAACAGATGACCTCTTCCCAAGATAAACATTTCAGCCATACAAAATTTGAAACAACCTAAACTGGATGATGAGGCTATGTTTATGAAAATAGTTATCTTTTCATTAGTTAGTGAAATTTTAACATAAATCATGGTTTTTACATCACCTCATATCACTCAAACTATAGGATTGGTTAGATGGGTTCAGGAAAATATAAGAAAGGATAACTAGGAGGATATAAATTGGATATTTTGGTATCTCAATGGCATGGAGGATCGACCATATTGTTTTGGAATTGATCACCCTCTACAAGGATTTATGCATTCTGACTTTGGGAGAGATACATACTCAAAGAAGGGAACCACTGGATTTGGGATTAAATTAAAAGGTAATTTTTTGAGTACGATTTCTAAATTACAACATATAGTTTCACTATCAATAATTGAAGTATAGTAAGTAACAATTATAGAATCATGGAATGAGTTTACGTGTAATGACTTAAAATTTACAGAAATTTAAGAAAGATTCTCTAATATTTTTTTAGTAAAAAATATAATTATGAATCTACTGAAATATAAATCATTATTTTTGAAACCAATATTTATATTAAGGATAAATATATAAAATAATTATTCATTGGAATATGATCACTCTGAGTAAAATTAACATTTTCCTTATAAAGAAATTATTTTTCATATATAATCTTATTTTTATTTAGAAGATAAACTTGTAAATTTTAAAATCTAAAGATGATAAAATTTAATTAATTTTACAATTAGAACATTTAATGTATTTTAGACTAATTTTTTGTGATTATTTTAAAAAGGATATTTTCGATGAATAGTAAAAAATATTATTTTTGGGAAACAACATCTTTTATCACATCATCGTGATAAAAATATGACTTAAAATTTTATTAATTTCACTCTAGAAATTTAGAGTATAATTTAATGACTAAATAATTATTTATGTTTAAATTTATGAATTTCTAACTTATGTAACATTGTAATTATCCATAAATATACTGAGATCTTATATAATGCAAGAAATTCTTGATACTTTTCTTAAATATTTTATAATTACATGATTTGGGAAAATATTATTAGTTTTTTTATATGATAATAATGATTAATAATTAATTATTTTTAAGTTGTTAAGTTGTCATAAAATTTCATAATAGGATAAATATCTAAAACCATGACACTGCGTCGGTGCAACAATTATGTATGAAAAACAAAATTCAAATAAATGGATATAGTGAAAAAAAAGATCAATTATGGTCTTAAATAAATTTTTATGATAAAAAATAATTGTAAAAATTATTTAATTTTATAATTATAAATCCTATAGATATCAATGTATGTTTAATGTCAAATTACATGAATAACCCTGAAAAAAACTTTAAATTGTGTTTAATGTTAAACCTGATTTATAAATTAGTAAGAACTTTAAATCCTCAAAATGGGGCATGTGGGATTCAGTATAGGTTATAATGTCATCTAGTATCCATTTATGATCTACATTCCACTTAAACTATATTATTTACCATGAAAGATTGAATATGCTCAAATAAAATCCATCAAAATAATATTTTAAAAGGGGATGCATTTTAACAATAAAAAAAATAAAGAATAGTTTTCTTTATATATTATACCGAAAAAACATCCCTTTATTGTATTCACATTTTTATAAATCTCTAGTATATCCCAAATATTTGAATACATACTTTAATCTCAATATGAATGGTGTGACTCAAAGATCAAGTTAGGGGTTTCTTAGCCCATTTCCTTTTTTTATTTAGTATTCCTTATCATAAAAAACGTTTAAAACATATATTATTTTACATAAATAATTATATTTTTATTTTATTTGAATTTATATGATGCATATTAGATGATAAATCATACCGTACCTATCACCAAACTCTTTATCAAAAGTCATTACTATATCAAATTAAGCTTTTACAAAAACTGTTTCTTTTTATTTCAATTATCATCATAATTTACTCAATAATATAGTTAAAATTTTAAAGTAATTCTAATACATTAGATTAAATATTGGATAATTTCCCTATAAAATTGAAATTCCAATTTGATTTTTCATTCAAATAAACTATTTTGAAAAACATCTCTCACTATGGTTGTCTTACGCTACCAACACAAATAATGATTTATTCTTAAATTTTTTCATTTTAAACATACTCTACCAAAAATAATTTCATGATTAAATATAATATCAATGATTAATAAATTTCATAATTAAAATTATTTAATGGTAAAATATATATCATAACAATCATGTCAAAAGTAAATAATCCAAATATTTTTTAACCAACAAAAACATGATTATCAAAACAGATTCTCTTTATATTATCTTCTTCATGAACTATTGATCTAATTTTATAATTATATGACATATAATAGGATCATTTAAATATTTTGAGCTTATATAACTACTTAAGAGTCAACATTTATTGTTACATCTATATCAATGAAGTAGTTTTGGATCCATGAATCAAACATAATTGAAATAGTTACCAGAAATGAAAATAATTTAATAAAGGAATAAAATAATGAAAAATGGATTATAATAGATAAAATAGTAAATAAAAATAATTTCTATAATGTAACTAATGATTTTATATAGACTATAAAATGTTTAATTGGTTCTTATAATGATTTTTGACACTCGATGTAAGAGTATTTCTTAACTCAATCTCTTTTTCTTAACTCATTATCTTCTTTCTATAACTATATTACCTTATGTTTAATATATTATTTAATTATCTGAATCAAATGGTATTTCATATATCTATTTTGATAAATTAATTTTTATTTTATTTTCTACATTTTTTATAAATTTTTATAATGTAAATTATGATTTTGTTAAGAATTTTTCTTGTCCTTTTTATGGTATATTATAATCCTCCATCTCCAATTTCATTATTATAAAAAAAATCTTACTTTGAATTAATTATATTTAATAACTTTTTAATGAATCATATTTAAAATTTTATATATTAAAATAGAATGTTATATTTCTTTTATTGAAGTGGTTTACCATAAAACTATTTATGAATTTTAAAATATATGTCTTGTCACTTATATTTATCCAATATTTTTCACTCCAAATTCCATAAATTTACCTTTATTTATTTTTATTGTTTTTTTGGTAATTAAATTGAAATTATGGATTTTAATGTCCTATTTCACCCCTTGAAATTTATTTTTAAAGTGGCATTTATCATTATTTTAACAATTTTCAAAAAAAATTACGAATATTTTATATATGATTTTGTTTCTATTTTACACACTATGTCCCAAAGATTTATCTCATATGGGGTAATGTTACATGGATGACCCTCTAAATTCAATTATTATATACACCTATTGGGTGATTTATTTTTGATATCAACCAATGCAATTTTTTATTTTATCTTATATGATTATATATGGATTTGTTATCTAAACCATATTATTTCCATGGGATATTATGATATGATGTATTGTTGACTTCATGTGGAACATATATGTTTTCTTTACTATTATGTATCAAGGGGATCTAATATATCCCCCCAATGCAATGGGTAATGGTTAATAACATGTGAGATCACTATGTGTGGGATATGTAAATAAAAACTTATCCATAATTTTATATGTGAGCATACATACTGTTGTGATGACAATTAATGTATCAGACTTAATGAAAATTTCATGATGTCTTGGAAGCTATTGTTAGACAATATTTATAGCTAAATAAATTATTTTTGTTCAATGATTTTTCACTCATGTTAACCATTATCTTATGATATTTGAATATAATTTCATTCTTTTATATGGGTGATTATAATGGGATTCTTATTGTTTCCATGCTATGATTTTTGACTCTCATGAAATATCAACCAATGTTAAAATGATACATGCATCATTGGCCTTATATGTTGTATATATTTTATGTATGTCCACAAGATATAACATTAATTAATAATATTATGGTGACCTCTATCAAAGAGTATGAAGATAACTTTAAAAATATAGGTTATTATTTAGGATTTGTTTTATAATGTTCTTAATTATTCAATCATTTTTTGACCTTTGGATCCTTATGAATTCAATATAGTTATTTATGATAAATATTATGTAACAATGTGTGTATCAGTTATAGGGTATTATATATTTTTTTAGAGTAAGGTGTAGTTAAATATGGGGATTAGATTAAAAACATATAAATAGAAAAGATTAAATCATAAGAAGTAATAAATATTGAATCAAATGTGATTTTTTATTCCTAGGTTTATAAAATTTCTATTTTATGATTATTAATTAAAGTATTATCATAAATTTTTTTACTAAATGGATTTAAATTGGAAAAATCATATGAATAACCAATAGAATTGGAATGTGATTATTTCTCAAAAAAAAATACTAATATACTGAATGATGTGTTCATAAATCTCATGGTAGTTCTCTCTCAATTAACACATATTATGAACAATAATTTGAACCATATGTAGTGCACAAATCCTATAAATAAGGATCATGTTTAGTTAGAGTAATTTATGTTATAGTGACCATGTTCATTGGTTGGAAATTTTGATCCCTTAATTATTGAGTAATGGATATACTTTATAGGGAAAATATTCTCCAGACAATAATATAAGAAAGAGAAGCTGATCATGTACATTTAACACATGGAGGGAGAAACCAATCAATTGTGGAAATTGATTAGGAATACCAAGCCCATATAGAACATTGATATAATCAAATGGGTTGAAATTAATAAAATATTTTTTAATAAATATTTTCCTCACTCTTCATACAAAAATAGATGCAATTTATTACCATTTGGAAAAGATTGTATGAGTTTATTGGGTTGTATGGGAAAAACATTTCATGTATTTAATAGTACAATTTTGGCTTTGTCATTAACCCTAAACTCTATTTTGATTAATTATTTAGTTAAAAAAACAATTCTTAGTACATAATATCTATTTTATACTTTTATTTCTTTTTGTAAATGTTATTATTTTCACATAAGGATGAGATATAGATCATTGAATCCAAATAGTCTCATGGGACTAGGGATATAAGAAAATATTGAGTTTATCATTAGGATTAAACTGGTAAATATCAAGGAAGGAAGATGATATAATTATCCACTAGTCAAAGGTATGGGATGAATCACTCTTCTTCCTAACTCAAAGTTGAATGGATATGCTATAAGTATTTATGATAAGGGATCGGTATTAATGAGAATTTAATGGATAATAACAATCCAATCAATATGATGGATGAAGCTAAGGCTCCAAACATTCCCCATACTATAGACCAATGCTTCAACTGAAAAGAGAATAGAAATTATTAATATCAATTCCCTAATCCAATATTCATTGATGATAACCAAAAACCACAACATCCAAATATATGGGAACAAAGAAGCACAAATACTATGTCTACCGCAGAGGTAAAGAAAAAAAATAAATTGGTGATTAGTATGATTGTTATTCATTTAGGAATTTAAAATAACCTATTGGATTCTATCCCTATTCATTCATATATATAATTTTATTTCTCTATAAATATTCATTCACCACCTCAAAAAAGAGGTAGATTTATAAATAAATACACCAAACTATTTAATCATTACGTCTCATAAAAATAGAACTATTTTTGTTAAAATTAATTGAAATTATAATACTAAAAACAAATTTATGATTACTTTGGAAGATTATAATGTTCTCTAGGTAATGGAGTAGTTTTCCTTAAATAGAGAAATATCAATTTTCTAGAGGGATAAATCACATTCCATAACTCAATCTATCCACTGATCTTATACATGTGTAAGGATAATTTTGAAACTTCTTAGGAATACCTTTATTAATACTCTATTTTTTCGATTTATGAGAAATCATATCTAGTCAAAATTAATGAAGGAAAATGTATAAGAGTCCTTAAGGACAAAACTATTATAAGAGAATATGTTGAACTATTATATGTAGAGTTTCCTAGTATTCCTCCTGATCGCAAGGTTGTGTTCTATATAGAAATTATTTTTCGAGATCTACCCATATTAAAGAGACCCTATATAATTACCCATATTGAGCTATAATAATTTAAAATTCAAATAAATTATCATTTTTACCATTGTTTTATACACCTAAATGGTTCTACATGGGGTTTCCCAATATTTCTGTAAAGATGAAGGATGGTTAAATGCATCTCTATATTGATTCTCATGAACTTTTCAAGATCATGATAGAGATCATCTAGCTTCCTCCAAAAATTGATTATAATTTTCATATACTAAATGGGTCTTAGTACTTACTTAAAACTAACATTTTATAGGAAAATTATTAGTTAAATATAAAAAAGGATTATATTCCAAATATAGCTTTTAATAAAATATATAGACATTAGGAGTTCACAGTGACTCTATTTGGCCAAACTATTTCTCTAGTAATCTCTAGGGACTTTATGAATAGTGTCCTTATAGATTACCATGGTAAATTTACAATGGACATTATAGATTATATTTTCATATATTTTAAAATAGAGTAAGATTATGAATAACATATCATAAAGTGTTAAGTACTTTACCAATGTACAAGTCGAATGAAAAGTATAGAAAAGTTAACTTCTAGAAGGAGAAAGTCATGTTTCATGGGATATTATCACATGATAGTGTATAATTAATTACCTTTTATGGGATAATTAATTAATTAATGGAACAAAAAAAAATATTGTTGATGATTCATATGATTCTTATATTAACTATGTAGTGTAGATAGATAGTGAAAAGTTATCGCGACTATCAGTCCCACTGTCTAAAATTACTATGAAATCTGTAAATCTTGTCTAGAAAAAATGAATATGAAGACATATTCATGGACATGAATAAATGGCTGTTCAAGGAACCTATACTCAAAATAACCTCAAGTGTGGGATGATTCATGATATTTAGTGATTCCTTTATGAATATTATATGAGGTGTGATAACAATAAAATCATGACACATGATAAAAACTACACGAAGCAATATCTATATTTATAAGTGATAATATTTTCCTTGAATATTTTGTGTAAATATCCACATAGATAAACGTTCATAATATAGGTTCATAACAAAATTACAAATTATATATTAAAAAAATAAATATCTCGACAAGCGCCAATAAATATTTTTAGAGTACATAAAAGTCTATGAATGATCAATCCATTATCATATTGGAATATCAAGAAGGAGGTAGCTTCCCTAATCCAAAAAAATCATATAAATCTATCATTGATGATGATTTAAATGGATAAAATTATTTAGTATAATAATGGTTGGATATATGAATCATACAGGAACATAATACATCATACCTTGATCAATTAAATGTGCATCCATTTATTCTAGAGAATATTAAGTATGGGACCTAGGGTGGAGTGGATATAGAAAAAAAGATGGAAGAAATAGGTAAGGGTAAAATATCATAGTTTTAAATAGTTAAAAATAGTGTTTTAAGATATAGAACACAAAAATGTATACAATATATATGAGAACACATATATTTAATACACATTAGTTCAATATTAATCAAATAATGGTACACATTATATAGTCCCATAAGACTGTGAAATCTGGTGGTTTTAGGAAATTTGTTACGTAACATAATAAGATGAAACATTAATACAATAACATTATTGAAAACATCCTTATTAGGATCCTAAAACTCCATTTTTTCTTCTAAAATTTCACAGGATAACATGGGGAGGTACATAAGGAAGGGAAGACCTATAAATACCAGTAAGGTAATAATCAAAGAATATAATTCCATAAATTAGTATACATGATCCAAGAGGCATATAAATGTAAAATAAGAAGGTGAGAATTATAATCATGATCAATTGGATGTGATATAACATGATAGGATGAAGGTAACAAGAGAATAGGGAAACCACATAAAAAATGACATCATAAGCATAAGTTAAGGCTAACCACTAATACATCATAATATAATTTTCTTAAGATGACCTCTTATTCACCATACATGGAATATCATAATATAAAAAAATTACCTAATACATTGGTTAACTATAATATTTGGGTTCCACCAGTCACTTTCATATCTTGTACATGCATAAGTGTGTTCCATATATCATACAATATAAGGGTATAGATCATTAATTTTAATCCCATGAATGTGGAATATTGAGAAGATATATTTATTTCCTAAATCAATAATGTAGAGATACATATAATAAAATAACCTTGAGTGGTAATGGGTATGGGTATTCAATACAATACTTTTTAGCATAAAAATCATAGGATAATTCTTGGAGCATAACGTAAGTACATAATGATTAATATAAATTAATAATGATAGTGAAATTGGTATATCATCATGTAGAGAAATTTATTTATTTTAAAAGGGATAAGTGTGAACATAATGAAACATGAAAAATTATAAATTATAGAGAATAATAGAAAGAACATTCTTTAATAATGTGGAGAAGGATATGATCCATTTACTTGAGAGGATGCTTCCTAAATATTGGTAAAAGCCTCGAAAGACTGAAGTTAGTCTTGAGAGGACTTTCAATATTTAATGGTAGAGTAATTTTAGGATCCGAGGGTTTTTACTGCGGACGATTATGAGTTTGGGTAGGTTATTATAGTAAAATAAATGACAATTATTTATTACCTTCCAAACATAGGTTTTGGACACTATATGATAATGTAATGAAGAAAAAATACATACCCATGTTCTTTGACCATGGTGTCTATCAAATAAGAGTGGTTTTCATTATTTTATAATCATAATATCTGAAAACATTAAAATAATTCCTGCAGTGTTGTGGGAGTGAGTTATGTTTATAATGAATTGGTTTTAAAACATTAAAAATATAATATTGGTTTATGATTATTGATTAAGGTTTTATAATGTTAATAAAATTACATAAAAAAGAAGTATATTAAAAGGAAAACATAATTATGGCCATGGATACTCTTTATATTATTTATTACATCACATTGTGGTGGGAAAGATGATCACTCGCATCCTTTTCTTTTTCTACTGTACTTTTTATTTCTTTTAATAAATGGTCAGGGGTATTTCACCTTTGGCTCACTTACTCAGGTATTACATCACATTGTGGTGTTTATTAGGTTACAATACACACCATATATTTGTACCATATCTATTTTGACCCAAAACATTGACTATCAGTGAATATTATGAAACAATCATCATTAGATAATTTAAACATGATTATTTATAAAATAATATTTTTATCCAAATTATTATATAATTATGAAAATTTATAATTTTCAATTGAAAAACAAATATTTTAGGAATAATACTTGATTTTTAATTATAACAGTTTCTCAGCCTCATAAAAATCATTTTTTACTTTGTAAACATATATTATCATTTATATTTATAAAATATTATTTAATAAAAATATAATATTAAATTATTTTTTATTTCAAATATTATTAAATTAATTAAAAATGAATGTCTTGAATGACTTTATACATTTAAAAAAATATTATTTTTGTTTCATCATTTCAAAAACTAATTTAAGATCATTATCTAATGTAATATTTAAAACATAAAAATATAACAATTGTATTATTAAAAATAAATTATATAAATTTATACTCGTATGTTCTATATACCTATCCATTTATTGAACCATGGAATTCTCTCAGGATAAGGTTTTCAATGATGAGATAGTCATCGGGTGGTTCGACAGGCATGGTTTGGGTCACTGTATCGATTAGCTTGAACATCTCCCACAAACGATTCCACGCATATTTTTGTTTTTATTATAATCAATGGATTGGTTAAGGAAAACCCTAATTGTGTTGTCTCCCTTTGATGTTCTAATAAATGGGCATCATAGTGTATGATCCTGTGGGTTGAGGCCATTACATCATTTTTTTATTTCAAATGAAATTTATCATAACCCTTAATATATTAATTTTAATTTTCACTATAAAAAATATATATAATAAATGGTTATGAATCCTAAAATTATTTTTAATTTTAATGACATTATAACGATCTAAAATAACATAAATAGTTAATTTGATTTCTATTCCAACCTTACATAAAAAAATTTTATTCATACAAAAATGTAATTTCATTTATTAATTTTCAGATTAAATCATTATCACCCCTTCATAAAATTAACCATAAAAATTTTCATTTAATTCACTAAAATAGATTAGGTTACTTCTATTTCATCACCTCTTTTGGTTCTCATGTCTCTTCCTCAAACTTTTGGTTTAACCATAACTCTTTGACCAGGTATGTTGTCTAATTCATATAAAATTGTCTTTATAATCTAATATCTTCACCATATTAGCATCTTATGAAAGATCATTCTTTAATGGTACAATATATAGATTTAGTATATGTGATGGTTATTGTATTTACTTCTTCAAGATGGATACATGGAATTCATCATGTACTTGATATGGGTTATGTGGGAGTGCTAGATGATCATCCACCACATTGATGAAATCAAAAATGTTAAATGGGTTGATGTGTATAAAACTAAGCTTTCCATTATTCCAAAAACTCATTACCATCATCTATGGTGATATATCGAACACTTTATCTCATCCCTCAAACTCCTGGTCTCAAGGATGATTGTCTTCATTGGTTTTTCTATTAAATTTGTAGTGATTTCATATGATATTTAATTATTTGAATACTTTATATCATTTATTAGATAGGATCATGTCCCATCATCATCCACTCTACAAATTTATCCTCGAATTTTTGAGTCTAAAATCTCCTCCCTTACAGACCGTTAAAAGGTAACATTTGAATGCCATAATGGAAATTGTTGTTATGTGAATACTCATCTTGGGTAAGGTGTTGACCGAAAATCATTTTAAATACAATCAATATGATCAATTCATATCCTCTATTGTTTAAATGCTTAATCTATATAGACCATCCATCTAATGGTGATAAGAAGTGATGAATATCATCTCCTTGTCCAATTATATCTAATGGATTTTATAGATCCATTAATTAATCCCTATATCTGGATTAGATAAAATAGATTGTGTAACTCCATGAAATAATACCACATACATTATATATATCATGGTGAAATTGTAAAGAGATAAATCTTACATGATATAAACTAAATTAGCGTACTTGGTTAAGTGATCTACTACCTCCAATATAGCATTATTACCATTAGGGGTCTGGGGTAGTACTACGATGAAATAAATTTTTAGGGTCTTCCATTTATATAATGGTATAATAAATGGTTGTATCGTACCAGTAAACATTTATAATTCTTCCTTTACCTGTTGGCATACCAAGAATCAATATTCAACTATACACACTATATCTCTCTTCATGTTATCCCACTATAAGTTTGGACTCTAATATCTATATGGATTACATATTCCTAAATGAATGGAGAAGGATGAGCTATGAGAATCATCTACAATTTACCACTCAAGTTATGGTTTTGATGTGACATATGTCCAATTTCCAAACCTTATAACTCATTTCTCAACAACATTAAAATCTTAAATATTTTCTACATTCTTATATAATAACTCATCATCTTTATAGGCCTCTTGTTTCCACTCAAAAATGGATGGTGGACTAGTTATTTGAGAAAGGTAAGAATAATTTCCTTTTACTATTATAATTTCCATCCTTTTCAGGCCTAACAATAATGGCTCCCTTGAAATCCACAACATGGATGGGGTTTTTAGGATACTTTCTATAAAGAGTATATGTTACTTGTTCCACCATCCCAAGATGATATTGGAATGAATAGTCATAATCCATGATCAAATCTATCCAAATTCGTTGTTGAATATAAATATTTTTTTATGTGAATATAAACATGAGTCTTTTTTTTATCCGTATATATTTTAAATTTTTGTAATTGTAGATAATCTCACTAAATATTCAATATAATGATAAATAATACCAAGTCTAGAACATTCCATTGGTAGTTTTTCTCATGGATATTTATCTAGAATGAGGCCTAGGCTATCACTCCCTTATCATTCAGGCATACAAAACCCAATCCCTTTTTGGACATATTGATATAGATAAAAAGTACTTCTATAGTGGTGGGTAATGTGAGTGTAGGAGCAGTTATTATCCTCTTACTAAACTATTGAAATACATCTATTCAATCATCATTATTTATAAACATGTCACCAATTCCTGTTTTATCGGATAGTGTACTTGAAAATCATGAGACGTTTCTCATAAGATGATGATAGTACCCATAAAATTTATGTAAATAATGGATTTCCAGGATAGATTACGGTATTATACATCATTAAATTAATTTTTTGATTGATAAAAATATCCCTTTTTTGTGAAAACATTACATAAGAATGATACTTACTCCAAACTAAACTCACATTTACTATACATATCACATATCTTTTACATATATAAGTTCATCAGTAATGTATTTAAATTTACCTAATGTTCCGCCTTTCTTTTTTAGTCCATTATAATATCATCTATAAATATTTCAATATTTTAGGTGATATCTAAAGACACTATTAATTAATTCCAGGAATATTTTCAAATAATTATTCAGTCTAAATATATTCACTGTGAACTCAAAGATAATGTACCTTCTATGAAAATAATTCTTGGTGAAATACCCCTTCTACACCTTTACTTGATAATATCCAAACTGAAATCTGCCTTAGTGAATTATTCAGAATCATGTATCTGATCAAAAAAGTCATCAATCTATGGAAATGGATATTTTTTATTTGTCATAAACTTGTTGAGATTAGCATAATAAATGTAGAGGTGAAATGACCAATCTTTCATCTTAATGAATAACATAGTCGAACCCCACATTGATGCACTTGTCTTTATGAACCCTTTATCCATATTATCCTTTAACTAAACCTTCATATCCTCAAGTTCAATATTGTCCATTTTATATGGAGTATTGGATATTTGAAAATATCTACGTATAATTTTGATTGAGAACTAAACCTCTAGAATACATGGAATTCCATGTAATTCCTTGAGAAACAAATAAGTTAATTCCCTCTCGATTAGAATGACTTAAAGGATGAATATTTCATTACACTCAATAAATTGAGAAAGAAATGGTTAATCATATGGAAATAAAATTCATTCTTATGATAATGATACAAAATTATATTCATACATCACCTTGAACATGTATATAATTGGAGGATGATTATTTATACAATGGGTTATTTCCTTCTATAGAAAATTTAAAGTGGATCAATATAAGGAAATTAAATCCATACAAATAATTTTATCGAATTCTTATAAGGGATGTATCAAAAGGGTTTCATGGAAATTAATTCCTCAAATTTGGAATGGGGGGGATTTATAAACATGGGATGAAACAAATGATCCATTCAATACCTTCCACGAAAATTTAAATTCTATGTTTTCAGATAATTTCTGAATAGTACCACTAAATATTCATTATATGAAAGAATGCATAGAACTAGAATAAAAAAAGTATTTTTTATATTCCAGAATGAATGAATATCTTACCTATCACCACTTATTTGTTGGGATTCACCTTGGATGTTGTGATTTTATATTCATAGCCTTCTTCTCTAGGATTTAGATTTTTTTTCATAGGTTTTTATTGATAACCCTTAGACTAGGTAATTGATTTTAAAAGTTTCCTTATTTATTTTAGATGAATAATTTAGCAATAGGTTTAGTTTTGACATAATAATTCTATTCTTATATCACATTAATGTGTTTATACCATTGGAAATCATTATCAAGGTTCTCTTACATCCTAGAAATAAATCATTTCTTTTTCACATTTAGTAAATTTTTAGGATACTTTTTCCTACATATTTGAAAAGTGGGGTGTTGGAATTTAATATGCCAAAATGGATTCATAATCCTTTTTCATGAGGCAAAGGAAGTCCCAATTGTTTTATTTGTAGTGTGTGGGGAAAATATTTTTTAAAAAAACATTTAAAGTAATTCCTTGAACTCCATCACTATGATATACTTCTCATGATTTTTATTTTTGAACAAAAACCTCCATTGATCATTTTATCCTTCCATACTATAAGAATACAAAACCAAATTCTCTCGTCCAAATAATTTAAGGATATATAATATCTTTCAAATAGATTTAATCAACTATTCCATGATCCAAGTAATGGAAGATCCCCTGAAAGTTATAGTTCATTGTCAACTAAAGGTCTTAATTGAAAGTTGACATTTCTTTTGGATATTTGTGATTTTCTATTGATTCAGTTTTCTATTTGAATACTACGTAAATTGATAATTTATTTTAGTGAATTTCATTATTCCTTCTCTTATAATATTGAAAATCATGTTTGGAAATCCATCACATTACCCCCACATTATTGATTTAATAAATTATTTATAAACATTTACTAGATGAAATGGGAAATTAGGGATGATTCTATTTAAACTGTTTAACACATTAGTGGGAAAAAATGAACATTAGATGAAAAAACAAAAAAGGCATGTATTTCATGACCTATAAATATCTAGGTTTCAATATAACTTTTCTCCATGATATATTTCCTTATATAAATTCGTATCAAAATATTATCCTCTTAATAATGGTTCATAATATGATTTTTAACATTAAAAATTATATCTCCCATGTGTGTCAATCCACATATGTTGAAAGGCCCATTTTCATTCCATAGGTAAAGATCTAGTCCAGCTCACTATTCCCTTTTTAGGGTTATCACCCATAGGAATAACTGTTCAAGAGACACATCCTCATGTAGTAACATAACTAAAATTTATTTTAATGGAAAGAACATACTCTATAATTTACTAGAATTTAATGATATTTTCTTGTGTTTAGTGTTATCACTTATTCATTCAATAAAATTTTATAATCCTAATCCCAAATATAGCTATACTTTTCTCTGATAGCAATTATAAAAACCCATATCTTAAATAAACTCTAATTCATGATTTATTATATAATGTTACAAATTATAAAATATCATAAAATATTTTTCCCTTGTTTATTTTAAAAATTAGGTACATAGAATAACAAATTTAAATTTAAATAAAATTATACTATATAAAAATTAATAACATTCTCATAAACCACCATATTTCTTTTAAAGAGTCATAGGATAACTTGGGGGTTTACATAATAAAGGGGAGTGTTATAAATCCCATTAAGGGGATAGTAAATTAATAATGAGAGATAATGTACTAAATGTGATAAAAGAGTCACATAAATGTAACATAATAGGGGTTATAGTCATAATAATTAACAATGTCTCATGTTATAACATGATTGCATAAATACTACATAGAAATTAGAAAACAACATAAAGCATGACATCATAATCATAAGTCATGGATAACCACAATGAAAACGTAAAATAATGTTTTTAAGATAACCTATCAAGCACCTTAAATGGAATCTAATTATATAAAAACATTACTTATTTAATTGGTGGTCTATATAATTTAGATCCAACCCATCACTTTTATATCATGGACATGCATAAGTGTGACACAATAGATCATATGACCTAAGGATGTCTTGATTCATATTTAAAAAATGATTATGGAGTGTGAGATATATACATGTAACAGAACAATAAATTAAGGATTGGTACATCTAGGTGAATTCCCATGAGTGGAATAGGTGATGTGTATTTACTACCCAATTATTTGTCATAACAAATCACAAGATAATTTTGGCAGCGTAATTACAGTACATAAATATTTATTTAAGGGATTAATGAGAGTTAAAGATGTATCTAATAAATTTAAAATACTAATAATAATAATAATATGGATATGTAAGAACATAAATAATCATGAACAATTGGAGAATTATTTTCATAATATAATGAATTTCCTTGAATATAGATGATACAGATATGATCCCTTACATTGAGATGATGATTCTAGAAGCTTGGTAAGAGATTCTCAAAATAATGGGATAGCCATGGTTGGACTTTAGATAGGGAGATGAAAATAAATATTATGATTAAATGGTTTTTAGTGAATAAAAATGGTATTTTTATGGTTTTATATAGAAAAATATAAACAAATTATCTATACATTTTGAAAAATAGGTTTAGGACTCTGCATGACAAAGTAATGAAAACCAAAAATATTACCATAGATTCGGATGATAGATTCCACCAAATAGGATTGGTTATCATTATTTAACAAGGATGAGAATAGAAAAAATAAATATATTTTCCTTGGTAATCTAGAAGTTACTAATTTTTTAATGAAATTGATCGAAAACCTTAAAATGTATTATAGGAATTGGAGAATTCATTAAGGGTTTATAAAATTATTAAAATAACAGAAAAATAAATTACCATAAATATAATTTTTGTTATTTTTTACTCTTTATAATATTGTCGCATCACTTTTGTGATTTATATTGTCCTAATATTCTCATTATGTGTATATTGAATTTATTTTTTAAACACAAATTCAAATATCTCCTTACATTATGAAAAAATCATAGTCGGTTAATTTTGGAATATTATTTTTAAAAAATATTTATTTTATCCCAATAATTACCAATGTATGTGTTACACCCTGACCCTAGTTACCCAGATTTGGTGCATTATTACATAACATTAGCATGATACAAGGAATCAGGTTTCGAAAGACTGATCAGTTTAGTATCCTTGGAAGTACTAGATACATTCATAAGCTCTACATTACATCATGAAATAAAAACATGAACAAAATTTTTCCCCATTTTGATTAATTATATATCCTTAGCCTATCCATGTATTTGAACCATAAAATACTTCCTCACATCATGGGAAAAATAAAACATAGAAAGAGGTGAGCTCAGATGCTCAGTAAGGATAACAATATATCCGAAAATTTCATAAATAAGCATAAAAAGTTAAGGCAATGTATAAGACTAAAACCAAAGCCTTTTAAACTTAAAATTAATCATAATATGGAAATGATACAATTAAATAATTCCAATTACTTATTAAAATGTATATTTTACTAATTGAATAACCACATGAAATTTCAATAGCCACTTTCATAATGATGGAATGCATAATGCCAGACATTATAACCACATAGTCAAGGACTTGTGTGAAGACTAGAAAAAATATTTTGTCAAAGCCTTATGCCAAGACACTAGTTTGTGTCATGATACCTATCGATGTATTGAGGAGCTATAGCGGGCTCCACCCATCACATAATAAGTCTAATGCATTTATCATATGAAAACGTTTAAACATAACATAAACATTTGTATTAAAACTAGCATACAAAATGTCAATACCTTATCCATAAACCATGAATAGGGTAAAAATAACACATCCAAATTCAAAAATAACTCAAAAACCCACAATAAAATATTGAAGATTTGTATCATAATAAATCAACTTCAAAAATGTTTAAAATCCATCAATTGATTTTGACATAGATAATATAAAAACTATTTGAAATAAATACCTCTATCTATTTTGAATTCATTTAAAAGTATCATAATTATAAAAAACATTTATTTTGAAAATATTTTTATAAGCATGTATTTGATTCTTTGACGATGATATAACGGCAGAAAATAGCCGCACATGCCATATAAGTTAAAAAAAGACATTCTTACCGTAATTTTGCTGAAAAGGTCATAAAGTAACTTGTTTGGAAAATGACAGAAAGATTCCTTTCAAACAATATGTGGTAAAATAAGGGTATAAATGACATTGATCCATAGTATTTAAAATAGTAAAAAAAAATTGAATTACATTTTATTGAAAACATTGATGTGGATGGAAAAGAGGTGACTGTAAATACTTACATAAAAACAAGCTCAGATAATAAAGAGATTGTTGAATTTATCCTTACCTTGTACTTTTCCTTAGTCAATGGTATGTTAACCTCCAGTATAATAGTTAAAACATATTTATTAAATTATAGTAGAATTATATACATAAATATGACAACATATATGATCTTATAATAATGCTTTGTTAATAATATTTTAGATGTATCATCGTTTTAAGTGTTAACTGATTCATTTTACTATATATACATGGTTATGTAAGCCATGTTTGTTATTGATAGGATTTATCGGATTCATATATCTAATGATATTATTTTCATAGAAATTATATGTAATCATAAAATGAAAATTATTCATGAATGATTACGATGGAGAATTAATCTCATCGCGTTCGTGGAGACGGTACTCAGTACGTACGCACGAGCGAAAATATCATTATTTTGATATTGAAATAGTATATAATTGGATGGTATATAATATATAAATAATAAATAAAATTTTATATTTATTATTAATATCAGTTATACTCATTATTATACCCATCCAAATATTGAAGTGTTTGAATAACAATCTATAGCACGACGTGGAGACGATAAACCGTATGTACACGCATATGGTGACTCTATCATTCATAAGATGGATAGAATAATGAATATGGTTGTAAATTTTTTATAATATTATCAAAATATATATAATATACTGGAGTTATAATTTTATAATGGAAACTACAAGGAAATAAGAAGTTGATGAAGAGTATAACCTGGAATATGTGATGAAATATTTACCTCTTCTTCGGGTTATACCTTTTGATTTGATCAAGAGGTATCCATATGATGGATTTATGACAAATAGAATGCCTATGGGATGAAGGGAGGAAATTTGGGAGGATATTTTGTCAGGGTTTTTCCTATACTAATGGATTTGGATGTGTGAAATTAAGAAAAGGGGAAGTACCGTTTTAAAAGAGAGGGGTGGGTCACTCTAGGAAAAGCTTGAAATATTATTTTATAACAAAATTATTTTCATTTTATAATGTCTTAAAAATTATTTATTTAAAGGATAAGGTAGATATGTGTCGAAAAAAACTAAACCAATATGTTTTAGACATGTTTATGTCCCCATATTAACCTTATCATTTAGATATAACTCTTAGTTAAATAGTTTGTATTTACCATGTCGCTTTGTATTTTTATATTATATGGTTAATAAAATTACTCTTACAAGCCAAGAGAACCCCATGTTTTTCATTATTAATATATATAACCTTATATAGGTCCTATGGCCGAAAATTAGGTTTTTAGGAATATTATATCAATTAAAAAAATAGTATTTTTTTAAAAAACTCAATTATGTCATTTTTGACATTATTTAGTATTTGGATTTTTTGAAAATCATAACAGCATGATTACATTGATCAAAAATTATGTAATCAACCTTTACATGTAATATTAACCTATAAAATTAGTGTAATTTATCAAAAGGTCTAATTACATTTATTTGGATATTTTTAATATCCCGTATTTTAATATTTCATTAATAATATAATTATTGTATCATAATTGTGTCGTAAATAAATTAAATTATTTAATGTATAAAAATTATAAATAAAATACCATTATATAAGAAGTTTTTTATATCTCTAATGAAAATATATCGTCTAATTTACCTTCTTTATAACTCTATATTAATAATGGTTTAGTTTTTGAACATTGAATTTTACACTTTTAACTCTTCTGTAAATAAAATAAAAATAAATGTCCTAATCAAATACATGTGGACCAAAAGGATCATATTTTAATTATAAGGTTGGTTATGGTCGAATTACACTTATCAAATAGAATTAGTAAATGATTTAAAGAAATTTTAATATCATTTTGATCCATAATTACCCTATTTACTTTTAATCGTGGTAAATAAAAGTCAAAAGATACTATTCATGAAAAATATTTTCATCTTATTTAACTATATTTCACATAATGATATCAACCATGCCTCTCATACTTTTTAAATTGAAATCACATTTGTCTTAAAATTATGTTTATGCAAATTTGTAAATGCTCTTAGAAGGTGGGTAAAAGACGGTAAAATGATCAATAAAATTTTATATATATGAAATTAATACAAAATTACACCAATGAATTACATTGCACTCATATAGGTATTATGTATATATTTTTTCCTAAAATAAATTAAAATAAAATTAATAAATATTTAAATAAAAAGTCAGTTTGAAACAATAATGCAGTGTTCTTCACTATTCATCAAAAATTAAACGTTCTCAAAAAAATACAAAAAATTCACCCTAAGCTAATTTTTCTATTTCAAATCCAAAAAATAGGTCCATTTTGAAAATTAAAATTTATAAATTTTCGACAAGCAGGTATTAAAATTCATAACGGCTAGTTTCATTGGTCTTGGGGTGTTAAAACTCTATGTTGCGTACAAATCAAGCTACTGCATTATTCAAAGGGATACGTACTATAAATGATTTGGGTGTTAGATTATGTCCTCTATAAAATAATTTCGTCCTAGAAAATTCAAGATTATTATTGCATAAAAATATTTTGGTGGGTTTTCATCATAATTTCCTTGGGTTCCCATGTTTCCTCTTACATCTTATGGTTTCTCTATAGAACATTTAACAAACAAGTCGTCTGGTTTCTCGGTGCTTGTTATCTGGTATCAAGAACTTTGATAGGCTCTTCACAATAATACAGACCAGGTTCTAGTTCAATTTCCACAGAGGTGAGTACATGATTTTGGTCAGGCATGTATTTTCCAAAAGTGATACGTGGAACACATCATGAATTTGGAGGGACATGGAGGCATTTCCGAATTATAAGCTATAACTTCAATTCGTTATAGAATTTTGAAAGGTCTAATTTACATGGGACTCAATTTACCATTCTTACTGAAATGTTTATCTCCCTTCCATGGAGAGTCCTTCATGAAAACATAGTCTCCTACTTGAAATTCCAAACCCTTCCTTTGATTATCAGCGTAGCTCTTTTCCCTACTTTGGGATAATTTTATGTGGGTTTGGATAATCTTCACGTTATCTATTGTTTCTTCAACATGTTTTGGGCCTACAAGTTTTCGTTCACCCATATCATCCCAAAAAGTTGGTGTGCAACATCGTTTTCTATATAACTCTTCATATGTTGTCATCTGAATACTTGAATGGAAGCTACAGTTATATGAAAATTATTCCAAAGGTAAATATTGATCTCACATTCCTTGAGATTCAATTTAGCAAGACCTCAACATGTCTTCTAATATTTCAATTGTCCGTTTTGATTGTCCATTGGTTTGAGGGTGGTAGTAAGTTCTCAAACGAAGTTCAGTATCTAGGGCTTTCTGAAGACATTTCCATAATCTTGATGTAAAACCGAGATCACAATCAGAATCAATTGATAGGGGTACTCCATGAAGTCTTACAACTTCATTAATAAATACTCATTATAGACATCAAAGTGGTAAATCTTCTCTTGTAGCAAGAAAATTTAATGACCTGGTAAGACGATAAATAATGACCCATGTTGCATCCTTCCTTCTAGGTGTATTTGGGAGCCCAATGACTAATTCTGTCATAATATCAGCCCTTTTCCACTCAGGTATGGGAATAGTTTGCATGTATCCTCTAGGATGTTGTCTTCTAGCTCTCATTTGTAGGAAAACCATACATCTTGATAGAAAATCAGCAGTCTCTTCATGTTTTCCCACAAATAATGTTCGTTCAAATCTATATACATCTTGGTGCTGACATGGAGTATAAATAAATTAGGGTTTTGAGCCTCATCCAAAAATTCCGTTTTTTAGATCTGCTATATCGTGAACACAAAGTCTCTTCCCAAATTTCAAAATTATTTCTTCATATACGAAGTCAATCAATCTATCATCATTCAAAGCTTTAATTTTCTTTTGAAGTTCCTCATCATCAGTTTGAGAATTTTTTATCCTTTCTAGTAAAGATGGTTTGACAATCGTTTTAAAAAGAATTGATGTTCCACCTTCCATGTTTATTACCATATACATCATTACAAGATCCATCTATACAGGATCCTTTTCAACTCTTATCTTGTTCGAAACCACATGACCATTTCTGCTCAAATCATCATCAACCTTATTTTCTTTTCCCGGGTGGTAGTGTATAGTGAAATCATAATCCTGGAGTATTTCAAACCATCACCTTTCTCTCATGTTGTGTTTATTTTATGAAAAAATATATTTCTATCACTTGTGAGCAATATAAATCTCACATTTTCCACCACAGAGATCGTGTCTCCATATTTTTAGAGAAATTATTACAGCTACTAACTCAAGATCACGAGTGGGATAGTTTTGTTCCTGAATTTTTAGTTGTCGTGATGTATAAGAAATAACTCTATCATTCTGCATAAGGACACAACCAATTCATTTCTTTGATGCATCACTATAAATAACAAACCCATCAATCCCCTATAGGAGATTCATGATAGGAGAGTTAACTAATCTTCTCTGAAGTTCTTCAAAAAAATTACACACTCATTTTCCCAAAAAAATTTAACCCCTTTATGTGTGACGTTGGTTAAGAGGTTTGTCTACCGGGAAAAATTCTAGACGAAACATCAACAATTACATTCTAAACAAATAAAATTTCTTACCTCAGTTATACTCATCAATTCTAGCCATTCATGGATTGAATTGGTCTTTTAAGGATCAATGAAGTTTCTATCCATAGAGAAAATATGGCCATGAAAAATATCTCTTGAATCCATAATTCACACTTGCTAAACATTCCATATAATTAATTTCTTTTGAGGGTTTTCAGAATAATGCCAAAGTGATTTTAATGATTTTGTATCTTTTTGAGTATACCAAGATATCATCAATAAATACCACTAAAAAGTCATCGTGATATTCCTTGAAAACATTATTTATTATATCCATAAAGATAGAGGGTGTGTTAGTCAGCCCAAAAGTCATTATTGTAAAGTCATAATTCCCATTCCTGGTTTGAAATGTTGTTTTCAGAATGTCTTCCTTCTTCACACACAGGTGATGATATTCAGATTGTAGGTCAGTCTTTTAAAAATTTTGAGCTCCATAAAGTAGGTCGAATAAATCATCAATGTGAGGTATGGGACACTTGTTTTTTATTGTTATAGCATTGATCTCCCTGTAGTCGATGCACGACCTCATAGATCCATCTTTCTTATTAACAAAAAGAACATCGGACCCCCATAGAGAAACCCAAGGTAGAATAAATCCCTTAATACTCAATTCCTCTAGTTGTTTCTTTAGTTCCACTAATTCCACTGTGGCCATTCTATAAGGGGTCTTCGATATGGACCTTGAACCAAGAATTAAATCAATGGAAAACTCAATTTCTCATTCTGGAGGATGTCTAGGTAAATCCTCTGGAAACACATCAACATATTCTTGCACAATAGGTACATCCTCTATTCGAACATTATATACCTCACCCTTAGTTATTTCATTATCTTCATCCATAATAATTGAATTTATTAAAGCTACTGGGGATGGATCTAGATAATAATCAGGTGGTAACAATTCTATTCTAAAGATAAGATACTTCTTATTATCATTTGGAATAATAACCTCCTTGTTCTTATAATAAATTTTCTCATCATTGTCTAAAATCCAATCAATTTAGAGGATTATATCAAATTCAATCATGGGTATGATGATGGGATCACCAGATAAAAAAATTTATATGCCCTAATGGGAACTGATTTACAAAACATTATTGCGATGACACATTCCTTATGTTATTCGGCTAACAACTCCCTTGTTATGTAAAATTAAAATTATCTGATTTCCTTAGTAAACTAGGAAGATATGAAACAATGAGATGATCCATAATAAAATAACGAATTGGATAAACTTTTGGAAACCATTAAATTACCTTCCACCACGTCTTTCAGAGAATCATCCTTAGCAGTAGTGATTGCATATGCTTAGCATTGGTCCCTTGGAATTTTCTGAGTTATGTTCCCTTGGTGCTTAGGAAAATAATTTGCATAATGCCCCTTTTTCTCTATAATTTTAGCATTCAACATTGACATCATGTTTCTTCCCCGTGCAATCACAAGCTTGGTGGCCTTTTTCACCACACATGCAAGGAACTCTCATTCCATTCATGCAAGTACCAGGGTGTTTCTTCTCACATTTACCACATGAGGGATATTAAACTTTCACCTTCTCCCCTTATTTCCATTTCCAGATTATTGAACAAATATCTTTTTCTCTTACATTTCTTTAATGTCATAAGAATTAGAGAATTCCTTTTATGTCATTGTAGTGGATGAGTCTATATCTTATTACATTGAGAAGGATTGTGATACAAATGCTCGGGGAATAAATGGTTTTAACCAATCAAAAAATCGATCAATATTACTCTTTGTGTTACATATATAATTAGAATCATGCTTTTCTAACCTCATAAAGTTAGCCTCTTTATTTGCGACATTCTCATACTCTTTTTCCTCAGACTCAGAAATTGTATTTCCATATCCACTCAATGGTCACAAGGATAGTTTTTTTCTATGAAAATGTCTTTAAACTCCCTCCATTATATGTTCGATACATCTTCATCATCCTTTTTTTCGTATTAATGACAACCAATGATCTGCATCTCCCATTAGGCAATAAAATTCCATGACAACTTTTTCCCTTTCTCTACTTCCCAAAGCATGAAATATTTTCTCTACAGAACTTATCCTTTGCTCAGCTACCAATGAATTTGTAATCCCATTTAATAATTCTGGTTTTTTCTTCATGAACCATTCAAACATTGATCCTCTGCATTGTGGATCAGGGTTCTCCATATGGGTAAGGTTATTATTCATAACCTAAGTGAGTTGTCCGAGTATGGTGATAAGCTGATCAGCACCAGTTGCATCACCAGCTAGACTATAATTATCTTGAGAAGAAGGGAAATCCCTAAATGGGTTTTTTTCATTGATAATGATTCCATTAATTCCTCTAGGAGCCATTTCTAAAAAATTTCATACACGATATTAGTTTATAAATTGAAATATATAATTCCAAACATTTAAACAACTTAACATAAATTGAGAAGTTTATGGATATAATACATAATCATAAAAATGTTTAATTGAGGAATTATATACTCATAAACCCTTACTAATGTTTTTAATGAAATTGAGAATTATCCTAAGTATATCCCCCTAGAGTTTCGTAACCAATAGTGAAACAAGGCAAGCAGTCGTGTACCAGTCCCCGTTCAAGTCTAGCTCAAAGCAGTGTTTTCGAGTTTTACCCCTAGGTAAATCTCTGGCAAAGCTTCCAGTACCTGATCGTATCTAGATAGGGATGTATTACTTATAGAATACACAAAATATCTACATTACCAAAACTATAGGATGTTTTTCTATAATAATACTCAATATATGTCTTAGGGTAATATTCTCTAATTAGATATTTTCTAAATATGGATTCCAAGGTTTGTACTAAACTTCCTATATTACCAAATGTTATGCCCTGACCCCAGTTACCCAGAGTCGGGGAATTGTTACATAACATTGTCATGATTAAATTAATAATTTCCTGAAATACCGATCAATTTTGTAGCCTTGGTTATACTAGAAACATTAATAAGTTTTACATTAAATCATGAAATAAAAACATCAACATCATTTTGTCTCATTTTTAACACACTTATATCGTTATAATATCTTTGCAGGTCAACCATAAAATACATCTTCATATCCTAGGAAAAATAAAACATATAAAGGGGTGAGCTCAGATGCTCAGTAACAATAACAATATAGCAGAAGCATTTATAAATAAGAATAAACATTTAAGGAAAAATATATGATTAAAAAAGCCTTTATACTTAAACATTATCATAATATAGAAAAGATAAAATGAAATAATTCCTTTTAATTATTCACATGAATATTCTACTAGTAAAATAATCACATGAAATATCAATATACACATTCATAATGATCAAACACATAATTCCAGACATCAAAACCACATAGTCAAGGCCTTGTGTGAAGACTACAAATAATATTTTGTCAAGGCCTTGTTCCAAGACACTATTTTATCTCATGAGACCTACCGATTAATAGAGAAACTATATCGGCCTCCACCTATCACATAATAAGTTCAATTCATTCCTCATATGAAAAGGTTTAAACATAACATAAAAATTCATTTTAAAACTAGCATACAAAATGTCAATATTTTATCCAAAAACCATGAATGGTGTAAAAATAATACACCCACAATCAAACATATCACAAAACCTTAAATAAAATATGGATGATTTGTATCAAAATAAATTAACTTCAAACAAATTTAAAATCCATCAAAGGAGGATGACATAGATGAAATGAGAACTATTTTCAATAAATACCTCTTTCTATTTTGAAATATTTTAAAAGCCGCATAATTATAAAAGAAAACATATATTTTGAAAATATTATTATAAGAATATATGGGAAGCTTCGACGATGATATAATAGAAGAAATTAGCTGCACCCACTGTATAATTAAAAAAAGACTTTCTTACCTATCTTTTGACGAAAAGGTCATAAAGTAACTTGTTTGGAAAATGATGGAAAGATTTATTTCAAAACATATATTGTAAAATAAGAGTATATATTAACTTAACCCATATTATAGTAAATAGTAAAAAAGTTTGGAATTTCATTTTTATGAAAACACAGGTGCGGATGATAAAGAGCTTCTAGTAGATACTTACGTAAAAACAACCACGGATAATAAAGAGATTGTGAAATTAACCCTTACCTTGTTCTTTTACAAAGTCGATGGTTTGTTAACCTCTTGTATAATAGTTTATTAAATTATAAACTAATCATACACATAAATATAACATCATATATTATCTAATAATATTTCTCTATTAATAATATTTTAGTATATCATCGTTTCAGGTGTTAACTGATTCGTTCTCCATTATATGATTGGTTACATAAGCCATTTTTTTTATATATAGGATGCATGTGATTCATATACCTAATAATATTATGTTCATAAACATTATTTTCAATCATAAAAAATAAAATTATTCTTGAATTATTATGATGGGGAATTAATCTCATCGCGTTCGTGGAGACGATAATCCGTACGTACGCATGAGCGACAATATCATTATATTGATGGAGAAATAATATGTAATTGGATGTTATATCATATATACAGAATCATTAACATGTTATATTTATTATTTACATCAGTTATACCCATTATTATACCCATCAAAATATTGAAGTGTTTGAATAACAAACTACACCATGAAGTGGAGACAGTAAGTCGTACATACGCACGTTTGGTGAATTTGTCATTGATATGATGGAAATAATAATGAATACGGTTGTACCAAATTTATAATAAATTAACATTATATAAAACATATTGGAGTTATTATTTTATAATGGAAACAACAAATAAAGAGGAAGTGGAAGAAGAAATGAACTTGAAAGTGGGGGTGAAATATTTACCTCTTCTTCGTGTTCTACCTTCTGAATTGATTGAAAGGGATCCATAGGTTGGATTTATGACCAAAGAAAGGAATATAAGATGAAAGGAGGAAAGTTTTAAGGATATTTGGGCAGGTTTTGACCGAGAAAAGTGGCTTTGGAGGTGTGAATTTAAAATAAGGGGATGGACCCTTTTATAAGAGAGGTGAGGGTCACTTTACGAAAAGCTTGAAGTATTATTTAACAATAAAATAAATATCGGTTTCTAATGTCCCAAAAAGGATTTATTTAGAGGCTATGGTTGGGATGAGTCTCAAAACCTCTGATCCAATATGTTTTACATAGGTTTAGGCCACCATATTAACCATATCATTTAGATTTAACTCTTAGTTAAACAGTTTGACATTTACCATGTCTCATTGTGTTTTTATATCATATGGTTTATAAACATAATATAACATTCCACGATAACCCCAAGTGGTTATTTATTAAAATATATAACCTTATCTAAGTCCTTTGGCCAAAAATTATATTTTTAGGAAATTTATATCAATTAATAATATAGTATTTGTTTTAAAAACTCAATTATGTCAATTCTGACACTCTTTAGTACTTGGTTTTTGTGAAAATCATAACAGAATGATTACTTCTAAAAAAAATATTTAACCAATCCTAACATGTCATATTAACCTATAAAATTAGGGTAAT
This sequence comes from Viscum album, assembly GCA_963277665.1. NCBI lineage: Eukaryota > Viridiplantae > Streptophyta > Magnoliopsida > Santalales > Viscaceae > Viscum > Viscum album. The sequence goes on along the minus strand of OY728156.1, from coordinate 67,369,840 downwards.
TCATCAAATGTCTCAAATTACATTTATTTGGATATTTATAATATCAAATATTTTAATATTTCATTAATAAGGTAATTACAACATTATCATTGTGTCATAAATAAATTAAATTATTTAATATCTTAAAATTATAAATAAAATACCATTATGTAAGAAATATTATTATCTTTATAATTAATATTTATAGTAGAATTTATCTTATGTATTACCCTATATTAAAAATGGTTTAGTTATTAAACTTTTAACTTAACACTTTTAACTCTTCTTTAAATAAAATAATAATAAATGTCCTAATCTAATCCAAGTTGACCAAAAGGATCATATTTTATTAAGAAGGTTGTGTTTGGTTGAATTAAACTTAATAAATATTATTAGTACATGTTTTAGGGTAATTATAATATTCTTATTACCCCTAATTACCCTATTTACATTTAATCATGTAAAATAAAAGTAAAAAGTTACTATTCATGAAAAATTATTTTCATCTCATTGAAAAAATTTTTACTTACGGATATCAACTGTGTCTCTCGCACTTTTTAAATTCAACTCACATAGTTGAGAAAAGTAATTTTTATGAAAATTTGTAAATGCTTCTAGAATGTGGGTAAAAGAGAGTAAAAGTTCAATAAAATTTTATATATTTAATCTTATTATAAAATGACACCAATGAATTACATTGAACATATAAAAGTATTAACTGTCTATTTTGACCTAAAATTAATAAAAATAAAATAAATAATTATTTAAATAATAATTCGGTTTTAAACAATAACGATGTTTTTTCAGTCTTCATTAAAAATTGAAATTTCTAATAAAATACCAAAATTTCAACCCAATCCAAATTTGATATTCCGAATCAAAAAATGAAGTCCATTTTGAAAACTAAAATTTATAAAATTTCAAAATGTGGGTATTAACATTCATAATGACTAGTTTTATTGGTCATGGTGTGTTAAAACCCCATGTTGAGTACAACGCAAGCTACGACATTATTCAACTGGAAACGTACTTTGGATGATTGGGGTGTTACAGTATGAGAATTTACAACTTTTATTAAATAATTTCTATTTATTGTAAAATTATATATCTTTTAATAATAATATATTTTAGCCCAAAAAAATAATTTTTGACATCATATGATTATATATTCATTTATAGTTAATATATATTATTTGTTAATTTCATTTTTTAAAAAAACATTTATTTAAAAGAATTATTGAATTAATTAATATATAGTTTCCCGATTGAAACTACACATTTCTAATGAATACAATTTTTGTTTCATCGTATCAATATCTATTTCAACCTCATTATCTAAAGTAATATTTAAAATGGATAAATATAATATGTTTTATTAAAAATAAAATTTATAAATTCTTACGCCTACTATCAAGATAAGTATCTCATTATTAAACCAATGAATTCTCTATGTGTGTGGTGTTAAATGTTGATATTTTCATGGGGTTATTCAATAAATATTATTTTGTTTATTATCTCAATGATCATGAATTTATACCATAAATGGGATTGATTTTCCATTACTTGTTGAATATTGCATTGGGCATGGTCAAGGTAAAATTTCAGTGTCTTAATCTTATTGGGAAGTTTTGATAAATGGGAGTCATTGGGTATGATAATACTAGTCAGATCCATCGCTTCATTTATTCTACGTTATATGGACATTATTATAACCCTTGATATGATAATCAAATTTTCACTAAAAATATCTACATTATCAATTCTTATGATTCTTAGTTACCTTTTAAATTTGTCATACCATATAATTTTAAAAAATAAAAAAATTTCTCATGTTTTTTAAATATATTCTTTACATAATAATTCCTTTATAAATTCATAAAGGGAATTTATTTTATAATGGTTCAAGTCATTACAATAAGATCATGAGATAACTAATGATTTATTAAAGGGTACACATAGATAAAAATTCCCCATCCACCCATGCATACAAAAAATAATTTTAAAAATTTTAGGCAACTTATGGTGGAATATTATAAAGGAGAGTATTTCAAAATATAAATCTATATGTCTAGCGTGTTTTCATGTTAATTTAATATAAGATAAGTCTTCAGGGATGATGTAACTATTATCCATACTGATTTGGAAATGGGATAATATCATCATGGAATTTCTCACACAAAAATACAAGAACGTATGAGGGAAAAAATTTCATATGGGTTGTGGAGAATCCTATAAAACAAATATCCTACATTATCTCTTTTATAGGAGTTATAAATTGACAAACATTCCATGCTATATATTAGGGAAGTACTGAGGCTGCATGTAACACCACTATAAATTATATCTGATTGAGATATGAGGTTCTCCTTTTTGTTTAAGAGGATTCTTTCTTTTGAATTTAATTTATAGTTTAAGATTAGTATAGCATACCATCCTCAGATAGATGTTCAAAATGAAAAGCCTATTAAATCTCTATATGATAGTATCATATATTTCTCTATGGTTATTGAAAAATGATGGGTTCAAAATTTTTCTATATTCAAGTTATAAAAAAATATCTTCTACTCAAGAATTTATATGGCTCTACGTAAGACAATATATGGGAGGAAAGGTATAACTCTAACGTGTTTGGATGTAATTTGAGGAAAATGATGTTATTGGGGCCAAATATGATATATTAATGAAAATTTCTAGTCTATGCGAAAACATGGAAAATAAACTCAGAGACAATGGAATAATTATATTGGTTATTATAGGATGCGGTTCGAGTTTCAGGTTTGGTATATAGGATTTTTTAAAAATATATATTTAGAAGAGGGTTATGATGTTTCAGAAGAAGGAAAAATTCTAATTCATAGTTACATAACTCCATTGAGTTTATTGATTGTGTTAGAGTCATAGAAAATCAAATTGAAAGTCTAGAAAAAATCAAAAATATAAGATATTTCCAGAAATCTTTAAAAAGTAAGTGCATAACATATCTCTTTCATACACTAATTCCATTGTTGGTACAATTGGATCATGTTTACTTCTTTCGATGAGAATATTGTGTAAATATGGATCATAGTGATAAATTGACAAGAAAAAATTCTCTGTATATCATCAAAGTAGTATGGAAGAATAATAAGATATAAGATTTAACAAGGGGATTTGAGGGTATAATCAAAAAATCTACCCTCATCTATTTATGTCATTGGTTTTGAGTTGAAATTTCAAGAATGAAATTTAAGAAAGAGCAGGAAAGTACAGAAATGGAAATTTAAGAAATGAAAAACATCTCAAATATATTTATTTTATGAATTTTAGTAATAATCTAGTAAATTAATATTATTATTTTGTAACATATCTTATATAAAATGATATATCAATTATAATTAACAATAAGAGTGTGATGACTCTTAATAACAGAAAAATTCTTTTTATAACTAATTTATTCCTTGTATTATTCATTTTTGTGTTCATGAAGTCATGGGTGGTTTTCTCCCTTTCTTCCTTAAATGAGGATTTATCAAAACAATTAATAAATATTTAGGCTTTTGGGAAATTCTGTGAGTATAATTATAGATTTTTAAATTATAGAACATCGTAATAATCAAAACACTCACACATTTCTTATGCATTGCAAGAAAGATAAAAACTCATATACTAAATATCTAATAATTAAAGTAATTGGTTGAAATAAATATTATTAATTGATTTAATGATAATAATGGTTAATAAATTATTAAATTTATGATTGTAATTTATTTTGATATTTAGTAAAAGGATAAATATCCAAAATTATTACCCAATGTTAGCATAGTTTTTATACTAGTAAGAGAACTTAATGTTAATTGTTAAAGAGATCTGATTATGATGAATTATGGTGTTTCAAAATAATTGAGGATAAATATGATAGTAATGAAATTATTTAAATATTTAAATCTAAATTCTTGTATTATCAAGATATTTTTAATGTCCAATTACATGATATTCCCTAAAAATGAATTTAAATAGTATTTAATGTCAATAATTATATGTAAATTAATAAAAACAATCCTCATAAAGTGTATGTTATGTTTTGGGTATGGTAAATAATATCATTTATTTTTCATTTATGAGCCACATTCCAATTAAAAATTATATTCTTAATACTTAAAGATATAGTATTTTTTTTAAAATACTATCTAATTTTTTCTATTAAAGTGATCTCATTGTAAAGAATATACAAAACATATAAAGATCTATTTAATTTAAATATTTATTAAATAAACCTCTGTAATTATCTCTTTCCATATTCACAACTCTATTTTCAAGCAAAAAAATCATCCTATGAAGACATTAAACTCAATTTGAAGGGGACAACACAAATATCAAGGCAAGGGTTTCTAAGCCTCTCTATCGTTTATTTTATTTATTATTTTTCCTAAAGATATATTAGAACATATATTATTTAATTATAATAATTATATTATCAGATTATTCTCTTCGTTATGGTCTATCAATGATTATAAACCACTCATTACCTCTCACAGATATCTTTTTCATAAGTCATTACAGTGTAAAAATATTGGGTTATTTCAAACTTGTGTCTCTTCATTTCAATTATCGTCTTAAAATTTTAAATTACATAATTAATATGTAAAAGAAACACAAAATTTTATATCAATTATATTTTAATTTCATTATAATACTCAAATTTTTATTAGAATATTTATCATAAATTCCATTGAAAAACATCACCCGTTGTGGTGGTTTTACGCTACGTTAGTGAAAAATAGTTTTCTATTAATATTATATCTATTAAGTATATTCCTAAAAACATATTTAGTTATTAAATATAGAACTAATAATACACTATTTTTATTTTTAGGATTCTATAACTATAAAATAATCAACATTATAATGAAATAAAAACAAAACAATCATAGAAATTTTTAACCAAAATATAATATTATCAAGGAAGATTCCATAAATAGAAACTATTTCTTGTCATATTGAACTATTACACTTCTAGAATGATCAAAAATAAATACTTTGTTAGTTATAGATCTTATGGATGCATTATAAAATAACTTTGGACCATTACCTGTTCAATAATAGAATATTTTGGAAACATGATAAAATGGATTATAAAAGAGTAAGAAATATATAAATGTTTGTAAATAAATTAATTGATGATTGAATATCATGAATTCAAGAGTTTATAGGTGCTTTCAAGGAAAGAGCACACTTGGGGTAAGGTGTTTTTTACTCAATCTCTTTTTATTGAGAAATAATCATTATTCATAATCATTTTTCTTTTGTGATTTATATATTATACAATTCTCTTTGTCCAATGATATTTTCATTTTTTTCTACAGGGAAATTTCATTTCCATTTCATGGTCGATGTCTTGATGAATTTCCTATTATGTAAAATATAACATTTTTAAGGATATGTCCTCTATATTTTTATTATATAGTTCCCCAATATGTACATGTTTTCTCTTACTTTATTTTTATTATTTTCAATGTTAAATATGTAATTTAGCACACCGACCTGATCCAAAATGTTCAACGAAAGATACACATGAACAGTTGTGTGTTTATCCATATGAATGGGGCTGCCAAAAAGCTGTGAGGGTCTATACACCATAAGTGTGGATAACTTACCCTCAGTATCATAGTAGTACTCTATAAATAAAAATAAAACATAATAACATAAAAAGAGAAGGAAAATGTATCATAATTTAATGAATAATGGTACACATGCCATGAAAATAAATAAAATAGGATCCAAATGTGGAAATCTAAAGAAGAGTGTAATGTGAAAACATAAAAATAATGAAAACACTACCATTATTCTCGCAGGTCTATTTCAGTCCCAATACCCTTTCCATGTTCATTAACATTCATAACTTCTATAGGACACTTTCCTTTACCTGGATCCTTAGTCATGAATATTGCACTTGCATTGAGATTCTCATGCAGGTTCTGAGTAATGAACCCCAGTAGGATTCCATCAATTCATCCATAACATCAGTTCAAAATTATAATAGTTGTTTTTGATGATAAAAATAAATTCGTAAACAACAATATACTATCATATATCGAGTGTTTGTGTGTTAACCAAGTCACCCTAAGATGAGATCCTTCTTGATTCAGCTCCATGGTTGAAATATTGTCAAAGAACACATAAGTAATCAAAAATTGTCCACAATTATGTTGAACAAGTTAGTCAGTAACCTCAAGGCATTGAGTCTCACGTTAGGTCGTAATACAGATTAGAGAACATATACAATGTATCAATAAGGTATCATATTCTTGATAATTACACAGTATCTAGTAGGCATCAATTTTCATGTTAAGACACAAGATATTCATTGTCTAACCCTATGCATAATTCCAACATCATCATTTACATATATTGTGTGAACTACCCCTCAAAGGGGTAATCATACCATGAAGGAACATCTATTATGAGTACCAAGTAAATACCTCCAATTTCATGGTAAATACAAAAAAAATGGGTAGTTCATATGAAGGAAATCGTGGAATGTCATCATGAGACTATGGTAGAAACAAATATCTACCTGTGTTCCATATCAAAAATTGAAATAAACAACCCTATAAATACTTTTGGAATCAAGCACAAAATACTTGTCCCATATTCTATATAAGGACCCACAAGAAAACACCATCAATCATGGTCATCACGCAATTCATTCAAAATTTGAAAAAAAAACAATAGTGCAAAAGGGCCCCAAATAGAAAGAAACATCCTACTTCATGCTTATTGATGATGTACACCAATATTAATTAAAGAATTGAATCAAAAATCATTTTGTGCACCCATAGAATGAATGTTCACAAATAAAGGATGGCTATACCAGGGTGTGGTTTATTGTGTAATATGTTTAAAAGAATTTATTAAGGACATTCCATGTTAAGAATAGTGTATCTTGAATCACATACCTCACTGATTTTGTCAATGGAATTAGTTATATTACTTTTCAATGAATATGGCACCAATTCATCAATATTTTTTCATTAAAGGAGTAGAACATGAATTCCTCACAAATTATTGAAGAGAAACTGTTTTCTATAAAATAGAAATTGATCCACCAAGAATACAAAATTATAATAGAGGTCCAATATGATTGTCAAGAAGAATAATACCTCAATATGAACGATCTAACATAGATTACCCAAAATCATCCATCGTTAATGAGTAATCTAGCTATATTCAAGGGGTAATAATTGAAATGTAAAATACACCATTTATATACCAATGGTCCATTGATGGATTATATATCTAACAACAATATTCCATCAATAATAGTTCTAGAGGGAATATCCATAAACCCAAACTCATTAGAGGCTCGTAATTGAATGTAGATATAGATTTGATCATGACATGTAATCAACATGAAAGATCTATAATAGATGTACAATTAAGGGAATAATTTATCATCATATCCACTTTGAAATCACATATCCATGAATATATCTCAAAGGATAATAGGAATTTTCTGTACATCTTGAGAGGAAGTATTTTTCTGGTGTCACTGGATCAAGGTGGCATTGAAGGACTAACAGACGATGAATGGGAGATATCTAGAGTCTTGGGTGATGGAATATAAATCAATATAGGGTAATTATGGTTGGAATTGGATATTAAATATGAAAAAAATTATGTAGTAATATAATGAAATATGGTCCATTTAATTCAAAACCGGCAAGGCTGTACAAGGGAGATAGTGGTCCACATTATCTATTCGGTGGGTTATGCATTATTACAGACCTACATATAACACCTTTAGCAAGACATTTGACCACGACTAGTGAGCCGAGGGACTTGTTTTAGTTATATTTGATCACTTAAGCCCTATCAATTAAAACATCATCATAAAACCCATTTATATAAAAGGCCAACCTCTAAAACACCCATTAAATAAATATAACAAATATTACTGCAGAATTAAGTAGTCTTAAAACATTCTATACATATATTTTAGTGAGGATGTTTCAATTATACACATATATAAAATTATTTTCCTAGAGAAGTACCTTCAATTGTATTTCTTAAAAAATTTCTTCATTGAGATTAAAAAATTTCCTTCAAATCGCATGTATCCTCTTTGATATGTCCATGATTCCATAGAATCAAGAAATGTGGTGCAATCTTCCCTTTAAAAAATTCCCCACTCCAATTTATAATCTGTATCGACCATTCCGTGTATGATGTTTTAGGATACATCCCAACATCCTTATAGTCGATTACGTGAATAGGATAGGGAATATACCTCAAGAATTATGAAATAGAAAAAAAATTGTTCATACATTGGTATCATGAAGAATGATTCCTATGGTGTTCCTCTGTTTGAATCTTCTTGGTGATCTAAAATAGTTGAAGAAAACATAGATCTAGTTTCCCTTACTTCCACAATTATTGATATGTTAACTAAGGACTAACTCTTATTAAAACCTAGTCACCTATATCAAGCTTGTATGTTATCCTCTATTAGCTGTAATAATAATTTTTCTGGCTCAAATATGTCAAAAAACTCTTTTGAATCATCTTTACTCTCTTGGATGTCTCATGTATCAAATTGGGCCCCACAACCACTACCTCACCAGCCATATGCCTATAAAGTGGTGAATAGAATTTCCAACACTATAGAATATAATATGGTGTTATTTAAATAAAATCATGGTTACAACTATTTTATGTGAACACAACCAAGGCTTAGTGGTCATCCCAAGATCCTCTAAATCCAAAATGTATGTGTTGATCATATCTTCCAACATCTGAATATTGAACTATCACTGTATGACTATATTGGGATGGTACACTATTCTCAATACCAGTTATTTCCATAAAAACTTCTACAAACCCATATAAAATTATGATATAAAACATCCATCTCTATCAAATACAATGGTCAAGGGAAATCCATTCGACTTTATAATGTCATAGACATACAACGTTCATAGATAATATACTGAGTGACTCTCATGGATATATAATAAATGCAAATCACTCATTATCGATTTGATAATCAACCAAATAGAATCACATATTTTTGAGGTCCTAAGTAACCCTATTACAAAGTCTATCATTATATCCTCTCACTTTCACATGGGAATAGGAAGTGGATAGAGGAAAATGATAAGATATTGTTTCTTACCCTTTATCCTATCGTGGGTGAGGAATTGAGAAATGATTCTTGAAATTCCCCTCTTCATCCTTGTCCAGCTAAACATTTTCCTAGCATCATAGTACACATTATTCATTCTCAGATTCACCACCCACATCATGTAATGGAAATTTAACATGAACTCTTCCCTGATAAGAAGCAGTTATGAAAAATCTTCCATGCATTAAGATCACATCATCATCACCCAATGACCATTTAGTTATCAGATCACCAACTGAAAATTTTTTCCATATCACAAAAAAACTAGGATTTATTCTTATATATCATTCACATGGTGTACTATAAAATATGTGGTCACTAAGGGAGCATAATTACTCAATCTCTATTCTTCGAAAGCATTCATCCTCTATAAATACAATAATATCATCAAGTCTCAATGGATCCTCCAAATACAATTTCGTTGAGCTCCTGATGTACCAACATCTTATGGAAAAGATCATGTAAAATGACATTACCTTTACCTATGGTATAGTTCTTCTAAAATTCAAATTTATCTAGGTACTCTACTTATTACCCCAGCCTCTAAATTTAAATCCCTCTATGAAAGGAAATAGGTGAAGATATTATGGACTTTTTAGACAATAAAACTCTCACTAAAGACACAGTTCCACTAATACGTCAAAGCGTAGACCACATCTTCTATCTCTATCTCACCTGTAATATATTTTCACTCATGGGGTCACATATTATGTTACCCACAAGATAAAACCCATTCCTCTCCATGAATATAACCCTAAAACCAAATCTTGATGCATCATAATAAATGAAATATATAAATCCCATGATTAGGAAGAACAAACATGAGATATATAGTCGCCATTCTATTCATCTCAAGAAAATCATCTTCAAATTAGTATAACTACTGAAACATCACCCCTTTCTTCATTATCACAGTCATGGGTGTTGAAAAATAGTAGTATACATCGATAAAATGATATATTATCTCATTAATTATTATAGAGATAATAATAAAAAAACATTATAGTGATAATAATAAAAAACCCATTATGAGACGTATCCCTGACATAATCACCTCCAACCTATCTCTCTCCATTGATATTTCAGTCCCAAAAACCACATGTTGTAATAATTTCTCTTTTTAAATTGAAAAGTTATACTTAGACATCCTAGAATAAAGCTAATGTGCTGGAAGCATACTAAAGTCTATGTTGAGATGTCTGGATTACATCCGTATGATGGATGACTACATGAGGATATTATCAGTGAACACTATAAACAATGAGTCAATGTATCGGTGGAATACCTATTTCATGATATTCATGGAGAAGCTGGGTCACATTCATCTGTCTAAATTGAATCACGATGTACTCATATCTCATATACCTTATCCTAAACGCCTTCTATGGGATTGACATCTCTATAACATGAAAATGGTGATACATTGATTTGAGATTGATCCTAAAAACCTACTATGATACGTAAATCTGATCAAAGTGATTATCTTCATAATCTGATTCACATTATAATATTATATGCATATTAGAATCATTCTTTCAATCTTCTTGGAGAACAGAACAATTTCACCCCACTGTGATGTATTTGATATAATAAACTCATTCTATTTCATGTCCATGAGATTTTATTTTATCTCATTTAACTCATTCGGTGACATATGATAACGAGGTATCAAAATATACATCACACCTAGAATGAGTTATATCTCTAAGTCAACTAATCTTTTAGGGGTATAATTATGAATTTATCCAAGAATATGTCATGATAGAGATCCAAAACTAAAGGAATATATGAGGGTTATTCCAATGATCTTGCTAAGAGATAAGCCCCTTCCATATACATTGTTATCATCCCAGTATATATTATTTCTAGACTAACTCTACCTAATAACAACTCCAATTCACTAATCATTAAAAACTTATTACCCTTGGATGATGTAAATGATACCCCCCTATAATAACAGTATATGTGGGATCTATATCATATATGAAACTTCCATGGAAAAATCAAAATAAATGCCATCCTCTCTAAATGAAATAAGTTTCAGAGATTTCCATAACTACAAAACACTACATGAAACTCCATGAACTGTTGAAAATGGTCTATTTTAATCCCCATGGGAATGTCAACAGATAGTAACTTAGAAGATAGCTTGATTAGTTAGTCATGTTTGGTAAAAACGTTTTTATATATAAATTAATTAGTGGAACATGTATCAAAAAAATTAATATACAATTTTGAGTGATAAAAATTTTACCTTGAATAATACACAGTCCATCCCCACAACCTACCGATGTCTGCTCCACTGCACACACTCATCCTTCCTTTTCATTGTGGCCCTAGTCTTGGGATATATGGCTAACCCGGGTCATCGCCATCTCATCCTACTGTATTGGACCCATACTAGACCCCTAGTTTGTATATCATGCACATCTAGAACCCCTTTGAGAAATCATAATCAATGTTCTAGAGTAGAACTACTAGAAGTTCTCTATCTATCCATAGTTGAATCATTGTGGAACTCTTCCAAGGGGGAATAAATAATCCATATTATTCCAAAAATTTTTATCACCACTCCATTGTACATTTTCATTAATCCTCTTAATACTACCATAAGTGACACTCATCACAACAGCTCTAGGTCTTCCTTCCATATTATTAAAGGTTGGAAGAATACCAACTTCTAGATCCTCTTCTAGGACCACATCAATTGTTAAAGAAATGTGAAGAACCTTTAGGTATTTTTTTTGGTCGAAACACCTATCTAGTCGATTAATATCGAGATGAGGACCAATCTGAATCATCAAGACTCTGTACCTATTTTATGGAAAATAGGACATAAATATTATGTAATTCAATGATATTATAACAGTATACTGAAACTATCAATGATCCCTACTCAAACTCCATGAACTCTTGTTCTCGTTCTATAATTTGATTCTTATGAGAATATACTCGAAATAACAGGTACATAAAATACACCAAAGTGAACCCTAATGTTTATGGATTATCCCATCACACCCAACCATTACCTAGAGGATCCTTGTAGATTTTACACTGCCAACTTCATTTTTCAATCCTTATGTGTCTCAATGAGGTCAAATATTAACATGATGTTATCTAACCATTTATTTACATCTTATGGTCGTTTAGTTACCTAATAGGTTAGTAACAATGGATAATGGTGTATCTAGAGTAGTATTCCATAGAGCTCAGTGCCCATCCACCCCAAGAAAGTTCAACTAAATGGACACTCAGATGAGGTGGTCCCATAACCTGTACCATTGGACCAGGCACTGTAATGTGCTCCACTTCACCCTTCTACACTGTAGATGGTGGAATACAGGAATCCTCCATGGAGAGATTATTATTACCCATGTATGATGGTCATCAAATCATTTTCTTTCAAGGAGGAATATTTTGAAATTTGAATTAAACATTTAGACACCTAAATAAATTAAAACATATCTTAATTAGACTATGATTTCACCATAAATTTTTCTTATAAGTCTACCCATAACACAAAGTATATCCCTCCTTGAATTACCAAAGGTTATTTGTACCTGCATGTTAGTCAGAATCACATATATACCAAACATAACTTCATTGTCAAGTTCAACAAATCAATGACAAAACAGATATACCACATCAGTTGAGAAAAACACATATATCACTCAATAGAGAATGTATGTCTATCCCTAAAAAATAAAGGTATTCAATTAATGAATTATTATACAGTATTGAACCGTTACATATATAGTGTGTGATCCTAGATGGATAATAATGATGCATGAAAATATCCAAATTCCATAAAATTGTTACAACAAAACCATAAAAAGTAACTCTAATGTATATTACACATGAGTTGTCCAGGGACATGGTAACTCCCCTTCTTTAGTACCACATAGCCTATATCCTTTATACCATGTCTCAAAATAAATAAGAAAACTAAACCATGGTTTCATTTTGTAATACCATAACCCAAACCACCATGTTTGAGATGTAAATCATTATGAACTCATGTGTTCCTCCCTAGATGCAAGATGCCTCCAACTAATAGCAAGGGTCTGAATGTAGTCAATGGGGATATTATAATTTTGTTATCATAGCCATGAACCATAAATAAATAAAATCATAACAAATGGAGAAAAAAGGGGAATACTAAGTATCACAATATATATAAATTATGGTACATATGTCATAAAAATAAATAAATAAGACTAATAGTGTGGAGAGACAAAACATATTATAAAGTGTAATCATAAAATTAAATAAAACTTATCAATAATATTCTAGATTCTATCATAGTCCCACAATTATCGATATTATGAACAACTCATCTATATTCTATGGGGACCTTACCTTTAATAGGATCCCAAGTCATGATGTTTGTTGGTTCATTAAGATGCTCATGCAAGGTGTGAGTTATGAATCCTAGTAGGACACCAATAATATGTCCATAACAAGTATTCATAAGTTTAACAGGTGTATTCAATGATATTTAAACCATTTCAAGAAATAATAAAAAATCATATATCAATAATTTGTGTAATAAAAAATCCACCATGACCCTTGGTCATTCCTATTTCAGTTCCACACTAGAAGGATACTAAGATATGTGGAATGTAATCCATAATTAACGATAAGTCTGGTGAATAGGTCATTGGATGTCCTCAAGGAATCGGGTCTTGGTTCAGGTCACAGAACAGACCAGAGAACATGTAATCGTTATCCATAAGGCATTGATTTATACGATGTTTCAGTACATCCACAAGGGATTATGTTTTTTCATAGGACACAAGTTTATCATGATCCAACATTTGTGCAAAATACCAATGTATTCACAGACATATGTTAGGTGCACTATTCGTATAAGGGGTAATTATACCATGATGATCCACCAATTATGAGAACAAAGGAAATACCTATGAATGAATGATATATACCCACAGCAGGGTAGTTCATAATAAGGAATGATGGAAATATCATCATGAGAAATTATTATCATCATATTACAAAATTTGATCAATATAAATCATGGTAACATCTAAAATGAAAATACTTATGGAATCATGCACTATATATTGGAATCACCATCTACATAAACCGACATTAAAATTCCATCAATAATGGTTAACACATCAAGAAAATACAATATTAAATCATGGAAATATGAGTATAAAAGGTCCCCCAATTGGAAGGAACTTCCTACCACAATCTCATTGATTATATACACATATTTTTATCAAAATATCAAAGCCTAAATCCTGACACACACCCATAAAATACTATTTTGACCATCAAGGACCTTTATGTGATGTTTTGGTTCATTGCAAAAGCGGTTTAGATGGGATAAATGAGTATATTACATTTCAAGAAGGTTATTTATATAATCACATACCTCATGGTGTTTATCATAAAAAATAATTATGAGATATGTTCAATAAGTGGTTGGTAATTCACTAGATTCATTTTTGTTCAAGGAACAAATCATGAATTCCCCATCAATTCTAAAAGAGAACCTAAATTCCATTTAAATAAAATTGATACTCAAAAATTCATTTATTTTAATATTTATTTATGTACATATTCATAAATACGATGATACTAATATGATCGATCTAATATAAATTAAAAAAATTATTCAATGTTCCCAACGGATGCAGCTCAGATCACGAAGAATTTTTTGACATGTTGAATCCTGCAAAAGTATACTAAATTATATTCATATTTTTAATGTTATAACAATATAATACCATCATGAATAGGCTTACATAGATGATCATTTAACTCATACATCCAGGATTCCTATAATTGAGGTAAATCGATATTTGATCAAAGGATACAATCAACGTGCATGATTTATCACTTATATGTGAAGTAGGGAAGAATCATCCATAACATAAAAATTGAAATCATAGATCCATCATATATGTACCCACATATCTTGAGTAATTAGAGGAATTGGTTGTAGATCTAGATTGAACAGACAATTCAAAATTCACTAGCTCAATCCAATATTGAAGGACCAAGTGGAGAATAATGCGAGAGATCAATATTTAAGGGAGAGGGACTCTAATTAAAATAGGGTGACTAGGGTTAGAATTGGGCATTATAAAAAGGTAAAAAATAAAGGGGAATAAAAATTTCATGTGGTTAATTTAATGCCCACCCAGCCAGGCCACACCAGCGAGCTGGTGAGCCTCACGGAAAAGCTAGTGACAACATCGGTTGGAAGGTTTTTATCATCTAGAAAATCGGTGCCCTTGTTGTAGCCACCATGAAACACATGAACTTAATTACTTAAAAACTGATTCTGATACCAATGTATCTTAAATAAAATCCTTCAAAACACCCACAATAGATATGATTCAAAAGATAAATCAATAATTATATAAAATAAAAACATATCACACATAAAATTTATTGAGGATCTTACATGAATTCTCTTATGAACCATTCATAATTATCATTATATATATTAATATAGAATTTAATATTTTTCCTATAAATGTGTGTCTTTTTAGAACCATTTAAGAAGCATGGAAGGTCTGTATTGTCAAATTTTTTATCTTTTATATTTCACTCCATGATCCTTCTCTTTAGATTTTTTATATTTCATGGTTTTAAAAGAGGAATTTTTTTCTCAAATTATTGTTTTCAAATTATTGTTTTTAAATTATCCATTAACCCATTGAAATTGCATTGTAATTTTACACGTATCTTCATGTTTTGGAAAATACTACATAATATATTAGAAAAATTATATTATTACTTTTCATCCAATTTCATCTCTATCTCCAAAATATATATCTCATATGGAGTTTTGTTTCACGAATCACACTCTAAATTATATTATGATATAATAATTTTAGGTTCTTGAATATTTTGTATGAGATAATCCATTTTTTATTTCATCTAATATTATTCTATAAGATTTTATTATGTGTCCCATATTATTTCCATGGGTTTTCATGATAAGATGTATAATTGAATTCATTTGGAACACATATTTATGGTTTATTATAATGTAATGGTTGTGTATGATATAATACCGAGTGCATTGGGTAATGATTAATATTTAATGATATCACTATGTGTGGGTTAGGTGAACTATACCGCATCTATAATGTTTATTTTGAAAATGAGTCAAACATTGTTCATAATTTATATAATGACGATTTAAAGACATATTCTATTTCTGAGAATCATTTTATTTTTTAAAAAATATTTTTTTTGGTTTCGACCATAATTCTGTGATTTTATTGAAGTGATGATATCCTAATATTTTTGCCACAATGTTTTTATTCTTATGTTATGATTTTATGTTTGGTTTTATGGTAATTTTAAAATTATTTCCTGGTTTGGGATATTGAATTTGAAGATATCACACCCCATATTATCTTTTTGCACCCTTATTGGGATTTCTAGATCAACCATTAATTTATTTATGTACCTAGGATATCTCATAAAATTGTAAGTGTATGCTGAGCTCTAGGAGAGATTATAGGTATGGGAATAAAAAATGTTAATTTTTAAAAAAAGTTTCCAATTGTACCTAATTAACTAATTCAATTGGACCAATCAATATATGCGGTTTTAATATGGATATTTATTCTAAATATGATGTAATAATGTGTGTATGAGTTACATGTTATTATATGGTGTCGTTGAAGGGTCTATTAGAGGATATATGATGGAGGAAAGAAATTGGAATGATCTATTATGGTAGAAAAAGTGAGGTTTACTTTGTTAAGAACTTTGAATTTCACTAATACATGGATCCCACTCATCTAATGTACCACATAATCGAGAATATCATGGAAGATAGAGTACTAAAGCTATGATAGGTTGATTTGAATTAGAATCTACATGATGTTATGACTATGGTTACCGGTAAAAATGTCAAGAGTGATGTTCTGCTACATTGGGGCTTGAATAATTAAGAGATAATTAGATATTGTAATCTCGAATTGAATGGAATAATGGAACTATATATAGGATGTCTCAAAACCTGGTGGATAATGACCTGGATGGATTGATAATTATTCATGGAAAATGAATCCCATGGGGAATATTATTATGATCAGTCAAGTGATAATCCATTTTTAGTCTATGTACTATACCTTCTAGAATAGAAAAGAAGTTCAAACTATATATGGAACCAGATTCAAGGAAGAAAAGAGTTCATAAAATTCTATAAATAGGTGATGTGGTAGTAATAGTGACTGATTTTAGATGATGGAAGTACAGAAAAAATACTCAATGTAAGTAAAATATTATTGGGATTATGAAATAAAAACTAAAATGTTATATATTTTATATAAGGTTATTCCAAGGACATTGTATGTGTACAGTAGATGTGTTTCTAGATCATTTCATTAATAACTATTTTGATTAGTTGAGCCAGTGTCACTGAAGCTGTGGCCATGTTATTTTGGAGGTACTTCCTCAATTATCATATGATGTTGGAATAATTTTTTCCCGAAGATAGCTTTCATGTCTATGTATAAATATACGAAGTGGGGCGACTTGGACTATATATATATAATTGTTTTATTTGATATTATTTAATCATATTTTCTGTAATTTTTCAATTTAATATCTTATTTCATCTTCTTCAAATATAGTTTTCCAAGTAGGCCATGATCTGAACCACATAAAATTGAACATCACTACATTTTGTTCTTTAGTTCCACTTATTTCATGGATTTTTTGTTTTGAATATATGTAGGATTTGATATGGTGTGTAGCTAGGGAATGTGGCATTCTCATTGATTGATACACCTATCTATGGAACCATTCATTCCAGCATTGAAAGATTCTTGAAGAAAGAAAATGGGAATAAAAGGGAACGTGGTATCATTTTTAACCTGATTCGACCCAGCTTCCATCTATCTACTACTTGTTTTGTATAGTGCTCTTTTTACTAACTCCAGATATTCCATTCACATACATTTTGAGATCTTGATTCCATACATTGTTATTCCCCTCTACACATGATATGTGAGTCTTCCCAGCCATTCCCTTAGTACCTACCCATCCCTATCAAGTGGGCTGGTTATAAATTTTAATTTCATCGTAATTTGAAGTAACTCCATGTTCTCCTCTCCCTTGATAGGGTGAAAATGATCCCCGTCCTCTAGGGTAAGAAGTACTCCATGATGGTAAGAACCAAGACTATATTTATACATTATTTCTTCTGATTGGGATATTTATAGAAAGATAGGCTATCATCATTGAATGCGAGTAGAGTTATTCACATCCTTAGTGTACCTGCACTAAATTTGTGGATTACTTATTTTTGATGTTCATAGGTAGGTTCAATCTGAATTTTTTTATTCTGCATAACAATCTTAGGTTTATGGATAGTAATAAAAAAATAAGTTTATAATATTTTCATAAAACTTCAATCTCATTCATGGTGTTATATGGTTGGTGACGAGTAATAGGAATCCATTATTTTTTCAAATGTGATGTGGGTTTGAAATGAAGAATTTTAGTATCTCTATATTCTCTAGTTATAGTGGATCATCCAATAAAAAAACTCATTCTTTATATAATAATATATTCTATTATTTTCTTATAATGTAAGGATAATGACTATAAGTTTCCATGTTTTTTTCAATGAACCGATAGTGGATGTGTAAATTAGCCTATGAAAGTACATCATTAGACTATTTGTATTTTTATTTCTATTTAGAATTAAAAATGTGAGTGAACACCAACCAAGATAAGTTTTTTCTAATGAAATTCTCTGACCACTTCTTATTATTGATATAAATTTTGGAATCTTCCAATAAAAATATGAAATCATTTAAACATATCATTGTTGGAGGATGATTGTTTTAGGATTATCCTCTCCATTAGGTCATGGGTTGGTGGATTGGATGGTGTCTGGTGGGTGTCTATCCCCACCAACCCCACTGGTGGGGAAGATACAGGAGATCCTAGAGGAGGCCTATAAAAGGAGGGTCTCCACTCATGGGGAGATCTCACCATCTTCACGTGTTACCATCATCTCTTATCTGTATATGAGGTATTTTGTGAGGTAGTTTACCAACATATTCATTGGAGATATTTATGAGTACATTATCCTTGTAATAGTGGGGGACTGTGTACCCACATATACCCATAGTGAGATCATTCTATTTTTTCATGGTTTTTTACACCTTTCGTTTTTGGGTTGATACCACATAATATACAGTGTCCATTTATTCACATTTTTGAACATCATCTAATCACATGATTATTTCACCACTGAGGATCCAATCATTTATGATCCCAACATGTGGAATCAGAGAAGTTTTCTATCCTAATTCTATTCATGTTTTTTGGTATTAAAAATTCCCATTAATTTTAGTATGCTCTATGACATTGACCTAGTTGATATTTCACACAAAAACAAATTATTGATATTATTAAAAACATAATTTTTTGATAGTGTATATTCTATATGTATGGAATGTCTAGATGGAGGTGATAATCAAGATCGAAAAATTCAGTGGGAATAGTTTTTTGTTGTGGAAAATGAAGATTAAGGTGGTGTTGTGGAACGATAATTGTCTACTAGAGATTAGTGGAAAAATATAAGGTATGATGATGGAAAAGTAGAGTGAATTCGATGGGAATGGTATTTATAACATATATTTATATTTTTCATATGGGTAACTATCGAGCATTGTTTAAAAAAATATAATGCCACAAATATGGGATACTCTAATGAACCAATTCATGGAAAAGTCACTTCAAAACAAACTTTTCCTGAACAAACAACTGTGCACTCTTCGAATGAAAAAATCCTCTCCAGTGACTAACCATATCAAAAACCTAAATAAAAAATTATCTCATATGATGGTGTTGGGATACAAAATTGTGGATAATGAACATTAAGATATTATGCTCAAGAGTATTCCAGATTCATAAAACCAACTCTCCCTCAAACTCAATAATAATATCCTAATAGATATGATACCCATCAATGATGTTCCATTTAATATTATTGAAGAATAAAGTCAGCACATGAAAAATGATGATATATATGCAACTTCACACAAATAATATTCTCTATCAATGGATAGGGAAAGGATGATGGGGTTTGGTTCTAGTGGGATCCAAAATCATTGAAGAACCAAATAAAAGAGTAAAAAAGAATAATGATTGATGTTTTAACTATAACCATAAGGGGAATATCAAGAATGGTTGTTGGAATAAAGGAATTTTTTATAAGATATATCTAGGGAATATATATAATACATATTGAAATGGTGAAATTCTTGTGAGAGAAGTAGTGAAAAAATGATAGCAGCAAGAAGAATCACTGTGATACATGGATAATTGAATTAAGAGGAAAATGGAACATGATGCCTTGAAGATTATTGTTTGATTAGTGTGACACCATCCTAAAAGGAATTTTTTTTCAAAGGGAATGATCACACCTTGATGATCATTGGATTTGGTACCATAAAATTGAATACGCATGATTTCATAGTATGAACCATCCGAGGAGTACACCATGTGATGGGTATGAATAAAAACATATTATATTTGGTAAAATTATATTATATAATATTCAAGACTCACATTGAGAATGATGTTATCAAAATTTTGAAGTGTGGGGTTATGGTGGTGAAGGTAAAGATTATGCCAAAGAACCTATACATGATTGTTGATGAAACATACTAGGAGGTGGATATAATTTTCACATCAACTGCCTTGACCATAGAATTGATGACATTATGGCACTAAAGGCATAGTCATATGTCATAACAAGGCCAGAAGATTCTTTTGGATTGGAATTTTTTTCCTAGTATAACAATGGAACCGAAACCAATTTTTGATCATTGTGTTTTGAGAATGAATTGTAGGTTGAAGTTAGGGACATTAACAAAATGAATTCTAGAGATAATAGATTTTATCTATTCATATGTCTGGAATAAACATGTTACATCCCTAAGATGAGCACTACACATTGCATCCTTAATTGTTTTTTCTTTTAGGAGATGTTGTGTATCCCCAATCATATAGAGTGAAAGTGTTTTTAATATATTAAAAACATTCAAATTGTGGGAGGAAAATGAATTTGGAATGAGGATCAAGTGTATGTGGATTGATATTGGTGGAGAATATACAAGAGAAGTTTTTGATACATTTTTAAATTTGAAGGCATCAATAGAAAGTTCATGGTGGTGTAATCTCCTTGTAATAATTGAGTGGCTGAGTAGATGAACAAAATCATGTGGAATAAAAATGGTGATGTTGAAGGCTATAAGAATTTCCAAAACATTTTTGGAAGAAGTAGTGAGTACCACATATTATGTGATCAAAAGATATCCTTCACTGGTGATTAATCTATAGACACAAATTGAGATGTGTGCTAGTAAATCCACTATCTATTATCACTTACATTCATTTGGAAGTCATGTATATATTTTTTCTAATGACTATAAAAAATATATTTTGGATTCAAGATCAATGAAATGTATCTTCTTGGGGTATGATGATGGTGTGAAGTGGTATCATTTTTGGGAGCCCCTTTTGATAAACAAATCATTACCATAGATGCCATTTTTGTAGAAGAAAAGGTGAAAATGAAAATTGATGGAGACATGGAGGAAGAAAATATAACAACTACAATATTCAATGTATTGGATAATTGTATGAAGATAATATTTCTTCTTATGTCTTACTAGAGAACAATGATCTGGTGTTGGTTAGGTCTAGAGATTGAGGGTCAACACGGGAGAAAATAGCACCAGTTGGACACTCCAACTTTGTGACAACTAAAATTATTATGCACTACATATTGAAGGGGGATGGAAAACCATGTTCTTTTATAGAGGCGACAAAGAGTCTAAATGTATCTGCATGTATGGAAGTGATAAAGGAGGAACATGAATCTCTATATAAAAATAAGACAAGGGATCTTGTTCCATTGCCTCATGGAAGGAAGGTAAATGGTAATAAAATGGGACATTAGGATCACGTGGTATTGGAAGGACTATGTGGAAAGATATTATGCATGACTGGTGGTCAATTGATATGATTAGAAGGAAGGAATTTATTTTAATGAATTATTTTTTTAATATAGTTATACTGACGATTGTTCAGGTAGTTATGGCGATGTTTGCAACATAAATTTTACATCTAGAGTTGTTTGATGTGAAGACATGTTTTTCCAAGGTGGTGATAATGAGAGATCTATATACTCCAACAATATGGTTATTCAGAAAAAGGAAATGTGAACCCAGATTTCCTCTTGAAAAAATATCTATATGATTTCAAAAGGCATCGAGGTGTTGGTATAAGAGATTTGATTCCTATATTTTGATCCATAGATACAATATAATTAATTCAGACCTTTGTGCATATTTTACGGCTTCACATTGTAATTATTTCATCATTTATCATTTTTATGTTGATTACATGTTGGTTCAAGGCCCACAAAATGGTCATATCCAAGAGAAAAAGGGAAATTTTTTAATTGAGTTTGATATCAATGACTTGGGACCTGAAAACATGATTCTTGGTGTGCATATTTATCTATACAAAAATAATGGAGATATTTGGCTATTAAATAATAATTACATAAAGAGATCCCTAAAATTATTCAACATAAATGACTCCAATCCAATATATACCCATCCTCCTATCAATTTCAATTTATAGTCTATAATGCGTCAAATCATGGAATAATAGATGAAGGATATGTATCAAGTATAGTGTGCATCAACAACAGGTAGACTGATATTTTCTATCGTTTATACTATACCATACATTTCACATGAAGTGGGAGTATTTATCTTTATGTGGAGAATCCAGGATGGAAGTATTATAGCACAATGGAGAGGATGTTGAGATATATCAAGGAGACATCATAACATGCACTCTGTTATGGAGTATCATATTTCACTATCAGAGGCTATGTTTATTTGGATTTATCTGGTGATTCTAATTTAGGGAAATCAACCAATGGTTACACTTTTACTCTTTCAGGAAGAGTTGTGAGCTTGATTTAAAAGGTATAGTCATTTTTATCTTTATCCATTATGGAGGTGGAGTACATGGAAACTATATAGAATTAAAACAAGGCGACTTGTATAAGATAAATTTTGTAAGATCTCAGAAAAAGATAGGAGGAGATTCCGTTGTTTTGTGAAAGGAATACCACTTTAAACATTACAAGAAATGCATATTTTCATTCTAGGAGATAGTACATTGGGGTATAATGTCACATTGTTTGATATTTTATAGAGAAATGAAGTGTGGAAATTATGAAAAATTACACTAAAGAAAATCTAGAAGGTTTCATGAAGAAGGAAATTGAATTTGATAAGTTCATATGGTATAAATCCTCAAGAGGATTAATAGATACATGAGAAGAATTATTGAAAGATAAAAAGGAAGTTTGGATTTGTGATTTGTTCTCACTAAAATCTCTAAATGGGATATGTGTTGGAAGATGTTTTTTTGATGGATGATGTGCCCACCCAAATTTTTTAATGGGAGGTGGGTGTGGCTGGTATGTGGTGGGTGTCCAATCCCACCAAAAACACTAATAGAGAAGAGGAAGTAGAGGATGTAGGAGGCCTATAAGGGGAGTCTCTCCCATCATAGAGATATCTCATTAACTTCATGGTTATCATCATCTCTTATATTTATATAAGGTAATTTGTTAGGTAGTTTAACTACTTTTTCAAGAGAGATATTTATGAGGGGTTTCACCTTATAATAGTGAAGGAGTGTGTACCCACTCAGATCTATATTTATATACTTCTATTTACCCATGGTTTTTCACCCCTTTAATTTTGGTTGGATTTATCACATAACATCTAGTGTCCATTCTTTCCTATTTTTTCACTTCAATTTATCTTGTGATTATTGATGCACTAGTGGGAGAATAATTTATGGGCACAAAAAATTACATCCTTCTTAATAAAGAAAATATGAGTGACATAGTCCATGTATATTACCTAATTGGAGAGGAAAATATATATTTAAACTTTTCTAAATAAATGATCAGCACCTCATAAAAACATTTTAATCTTCAAAAACACAATAATATATTGACAAAACCAACATAAAAACGAAGGGAAAAAGAAAAAAAATTACTAAAAAAACCCTATAGACACCATAGAAGAAATACCCACCCATGGAATGAAAACCAAAGTACAGTTTAAATAATAAAAAAACATTGACATACTTCAGAATGATTTAGAAACCAACACTAAAAATAACTAAATCCTGATGAATAATTACACCTCCACCCATATCAAATAAATGAAAGAACCCCACAAGACCTTTCACCCATGAATTCATACCATAAAAGTATTATATCATCAAAAAATGGTCACCTATATGCATATAGAAGGTATAGTGGGTTTAGGTGTGGGAAAGACCGAAACTAAGTCTTGAAAGAACAGCCCGGGATACCACTTGAAAGGGACTAGTACATAATCCACAACTAATTGAATTCTTATGAACCAGGAATGGAACATGGTGAATGTTTCTAGTTGATGTCATAGTTAAGATGAAAAAAATGAAGGATTCAGAGATAAAAATAAAAGTTTATGAGAAAAATAGAACATTGAAGAGTGGGAATCCATCGAAGGAAAACAATGCACACTAATCTATACAGAAGAAAGGAGTGAACCAAGTGGGAAATACAACCCAGAAAAAAAATTTAGGGGAAATTAGTGTCAAAGACCTAAGAAGATGAGAAATGATTGATTCAACAAAATATTTTTTTAATTTTTTAGGCTTCACCTATGCATTTCATCAAATAAGGGTGTCACGTTAATAATAAATGAGTTTGTTTTTATAAAATATAAGAACAATTTTCAAAACTCATTGATAAAAACCATTGAGTCCTAGAAAAAAATGAATTCCATTAATAGATATAGGAATTGGTAACTCCTTAATAAAAATTATTATTTTTTAATAAAAATATATCATATCCAATTATATTTTTCCCTAAATAAATCCCTTTTATCATTATAATTTTTCTCTTCAACTATTTAATGAATAAAAATTTATCGTTACAGCATTCTAGGACTATATCAAGAATGATTATGAAAACATTAAAACCACAGCAATAAATTGAAATTAATCCATGAAATTTTCGAAAAACAACTCTATAATACCATGAAATATTTTCTTCAAAAAAATTGATTTTTTGACTGAATAAAAACTTCAAAATATACATTATTTTGTAGGAGAAGAAATATCCCAAAGATATGATGGTCATATTACATTAATCATCTAGAACAATGATAATTTGGTTATAAACTGAATAACCATTCAAAAATAAATAATATTCATACCATTTGAGATGTTTTAACATATAGACTCCATATAGTAAAAAAGGGTTTTTTATAACATTCAATTTTATAGTCGATACATATTATACAGTCCATGACAATGTAATTAGAAATTATTTTATTATTTTCTATTCTCATCATGATATTATCCCATTTACATAGAATTATAGGTGATGATATTAACCATTAACAATCACATATTCGGTAAATGAAACATATATCATAAAATTTTATTACAAGTGTGTTCATGATATTTTTCTTTAATAGAGTCGATATCATTTAATTGTAATGAATCGAATATAATTGTTACATATTTTATCATATTTAGATTTGAATTACATTTATTTTATTTCAAAGGTTATTCTAGATTTGGAGTTTTATAGAATTATGAAAACCTCTCACATAGTAAATTATTATTTTACATGTGGACACCTATACTCAGTATCTATTTTTTAAACTAAATAAAACATGTTTTATTTTTATAGAATATAATTCTAAATTTGATATTGACCTCATCAGTTTCCATACTCTTTATTTAATATGTGTGAATAAATATTAAAATTTGGGATGATCAAAAAATGATTATTAAGGTACATAGATAGAAACACCATAATCTACTAAAAAAATAAAAATAATTTAACTTTAATTTTATTTTTGATGTTATTTGAGAATCTGAAATAAAAAAATAGACATGAAAACACACAAAATTTTTCTAATATAAAATCATTAAATCCCAAATAATGAAAATAAAACCCATTTTTAGGAATATAAAGAATTAAATTTATAACATCTATCATAAATAACCGGAGCCCAGTTAATTTCAAAGCAGAAACCATTCGGTAACTCCATCCTTCTTTCATCAAATGAAAAGGTACATTACCCAATGAATTAAGGTCTTATATGGGAGGACCCAAATCTATATCATTCTCACTCAGTTTTATTTGGATTCCCCTAGAATTATTTATTATATTAAGAACACCCATGATCTATAATTGGGCTCAACTATTTGAATAATATGTATCAATCTCACATTTTCAACATATAATTATGACGTTCCATATCATTAATAAAAAATGTACTCTTGAACAATTTCATCATAGTAACCCTTAAAAAGCTCTCTCAACCCCAACTATAAACACTGTTGGATATCAAAATAAATTTATTAAAATGTTATTTTCTTTTTAAATCCAAAACATATTCACATCATAAAGAACCAATTTAATTTGAAAATAGAAAGGGGAGATTTCAAAAAAATAATAAAATCATTAAGGATGAATAATATTGGAAAACATATTCTTATTATGTATATGAAAAAAAATATACTCTTTTCAAATTTTTAACAAGAAGTTGGAAAATAGAACTTTAAAAATAGATTTTAAAAATAAATTCTATTGTCATGAGTGTAAAATTTCATGTTCATTATTTATATTCCCGAATAATTAACATAGGATAATTACATACATAAAAAAGATTACATTTAATGTTTATTATTCCATATATATCATTTATTTCCTTTTTATATATAGTTATATATACATAGCTTCATGTCTAACATTTTGACGATATTTAGTTCTTACGTCCAAAATGGGTTCATCTGATCACTTTGGTAAAAGATTCCATTATTACATCATATTTAGAATAATAAAAATTAATAATTATCACTTTTAAAAATAAATTATTTTCTTAAATGCAACCCTCAAATAGGGATGTGAAAAAATTAACTACGTTACAATAATGAACACGATAAGTCATATGTATGATGTGTAACATTTCTATTTTTCAATGATAATAATGGAAAGAAGGTAAATATTATTTAATAATTAAAAAAATATAATAATATTTTAAATATTGTATTAATACTTTAAATATACCTATATGTGACTTCCATGTGATGTGGGGATGAAAAACGAATCACATCAATTCATGGATATGGTTATCCACATGTATGCATGATAAATGTTATCATTTTTTAATGCATGGAATAGTGAGAATGTTAATAATATGTTATCCTTTTAGAATTATAAATATTTCATGAATATCATATAAAAATATTAAATTCTTCATTATAACTGTCCTTGTGATAAAATTACTGAAAAATAAGTTACATCAGTTTGTGATGTAGTGGTACATTATACACATGAATGATAGTTCTCTATCCCATTTGACGGAAGTTGATATGTATCTATGTTTTCACTATACACTAAAAAATTTATTATATCAACATTATATTAGTGGTAGAAAAAACATTTGTTGGCACAAATAAGTAATTCATATAGATATAATTTTTTTTTGATATTAATTATAATTAGCAACAATTGTTTTTACCAACAAATGAATCTGTTGATATTAACATTTTAATAAAAACAAATATTTTACAAAGAATTGTATTTGATACTTTATCATTATTATACTAACATTTTTTTTCCAACAAATAAATATTTAATAACCACTAGTCAATTTTTTTTCATTTTTTGTTTTAATAATTGTTGCAAAGATAAATTTAAATAAATAGATATCAAATATATGTTATAAAAACATAATCCTATGACCCTACACCCCAAAATTTATTATGAAAGAACTCTTGTACTAGTTATTTGAGTTCGGTGGGTGTCATATGCTTCTTCAGGTTTCCATTCATTACATTTCGGTTTATCACCCTTAGGTTCATCACCCATCGCCTCATTTCCCTTTGGTTCATTGCCCCTCAATTTTTTTACCACCAATTTGATGTCACTCCACTCATTATCAGTTATGTCTCACTTCACAAGACACCCCTTCAGTTCATCGATGTCATTCCATATTCATATTTTGTGCATGTCATTGCAAATTTTAGAAAATACGTATTTGTACAATTATTATCTTCTACTACACAAAAAATATTGATCATACAAGGGAAAATTTTAATTATGGGAAAAAATTAAATGAATTAATTTGTGAGGAAGTTTTTGGAGGGGAAAATTGAAATTTATATTAATTTTTCCTAATTTTTAGCTCTAAATATTGTCTAAATTCCTCTATTGTACATTTCATATTTCATAGATCAGATCACTTCATTAATCATCAAATAAGTGATGAATACCATCTAAAAATTCATTACCAATGAGTGAATTTAATCCAGTTATTGCTAATACACTGTTTACATTAGAAATAACATAACTATTTACACTTGAATGTTATTTTCAACACATCATCAATGATTTTGAACAAGGGATGGGGACCCATGATGATAAATGTGCACATTTTTTAAATGAATATTGTGTAAAATACCATATATTTATTATTTGAGGTACAATTTTCATTTTAAATGAACTATTTTTTTATTCTATAGATTGTAGTAAAAGATACAATAAAAATAAAAGTTTCATACATTAAATTGGTGTCTATTGAATGTTTTACATATGAATGAACCCCCAATTCTATATAGGCCATGTATATCATGTCACATTAGTCATGGCTTGATCTCATTTCCTTTCACAAATCCGTGGCATGTACCGAACTATTCACCATGGAATTTATAGATCAAAACATTACTTGCCACTTAGTCATGGATTGTACAAAAATATCACACATTTTCACTAAGAATTTTATGGGTAGTTTCCGATCATGGCTTGTCCCTAAGACACAACCAATAAAGGATTTTCACTATATAAATTCGTTATAATACATTTCTATATAATTAAATTATGTGAAAGAAAAATAATTACAATCGAAGTATATCGTGCATGGAACTATCATGGATTGTCATTGAGCACTGTACATGATGTTCATAATTTTAATTGTTTGTCACAATGATAATTATGTACAATCCATGTACATCATGTACAAAACTATTCTTGTGGTAACTAAGTCGTGGCCTATATATAACTATCGAGTCTTGTTACTAAGACATGTCATGTACGAAACTAATCATCTTGTGTTGTTAGAGGGTCCTTATATTCATGTAAAAAATGTCACATTTATCATGGAAATCTCATCAATTCTATACATTCAATGTCTTCATGTACTCATTTCACGAACAATTGGCTGCAAAAATTCTACACTTTTCTAAACATGCTTGTATATCTTGTCTTGTAAAGTGTGTGTTGTCAACCCCCATGCATAATTCTTCACCCACCATATTTCATAGTACACATCTTCCAATTCTACTAGAACTGAATTATTCATAAGTAATGTACAAGGATTTCAATAAATTTAACATATTTCTACATTACAAATTCAAACCAAATCACTGTGACATTAACCATCCCTTGATTGGAACAACTTGGGATAAGAACCATATTTCTATAATGGTGATGGTGACCTACATATATTTTTATCATGAGTATGTATGGGAAATGTAGTTTCCAACCAATTCTGATATTACAAATTTAGGTTCACGTTCTTGGATATGATTTCTAGATGGTAGTTTATCGATATTACTAAGAACATGGACTAGAATAATATGATATTATGGGTAATTTCTATAAGTTATTATTTAAAACCCAATTCCAAATACTCAATATTTATAAATAATTGTACATAATTCAATGTTTATTTCCCAATTATGGAGGGTAAACCTTTTTTGAATGAAAATATAATATAATATCTACCTTTTTCAAAGTTAATAGGTGGTTCACCATTATGGTTGATCCATTTCATGAAAATAAGTATCCAATGAATGGTCTCTACATATCTCTTATAGTTGTATTGACTAGTGTAAATTAATGATTGTAAATAAAGGGATGTATTTCATAGTCTATTTATTTTTATAAAATTTCCATGTTATAAAATTATACAAAATTATATTTATTGATAATTTTATGTTTTTTTGGATCCTAAGCCCTTGAATGAGAGGTTGTAAGATACATAGCATTTCTAGGATTTAAAGGAAGATATTTATTAGGAGGTTTCATTTGAATACCTTATTACTAAGGCTGAACTCGACCTCTCTTTATTCCTTTATTATTCACATTGTTTTTTTAAATCACATCAATACATTATTTATTTAATACACATTGGTTGAACCTACCATGAGTGATTTTATTTTTTACTAATGTTTTAATTTAGAGTGTATTTTTTATATATGGTCATATTTTTTTATACTTAGGGTTTGATTAGGTAGTGGATGATAATATTAACAATAGAAAAACCATCTACACAAGTTACAATCTTGTGTTATGATTCATTTTAAAAAGGTTATGGATAATTATTTCCTCAATTTTAAAATGTACATGCAGATTTAAAATAATGCATTGAAACACATGTATTCGCATCCTATGTTTTTCAAAAGTTCTTGTAGATATCATCAAATTTGAAAATGTCAATTATCATGGAAGTAGTCTATAAATATTAGAATGGTGTTTATAGGCATTCAATTCCCACATTTCATAGTCTTATAAATAATTTGATTAAGGTAACTATAGAGATTAATTAAAACATGTATATTTAAAAAGGAATGTTTTATTCATTTTTGTTCTATTATATAATGTTTCATTCCTATATAACTATTTTATCCACATATAACACTTGGATAGGGGTTCCCCATTTAATTAGTTTTTTTCTATTAATCATTACACAGATTTATGGAATGGATGGGTAGCTCTATGGCATGGATGGGTTGCTGGTTCATGCTTGATTGGATGGGAATGTTCTATGGATATTGATCGGTAGGTGATGGAGCTGAATCATTGGCAAGGTTGGATCACTATCATGGAGGAGATGATGTTGCTCTAGAATTGAATGGATAGGAGACTAATAGAACTTGTGGGTCGCTGTTGTGGGAGATCATTTTCTAACATGGATAGGCTGCTACTTCACAATCATGGATGGGTCAGGGGTGTTCTCTATGTTATGTGGGTGGGGTGTCATGAATCATGTTGAATTAAATTTTGATATTAATATTTTTTTCTAAGACTGAACATGTGTATAAATGTTATTCAGTTTAATAATTAAAGTATATTTATTATATATGATAAAATAATTAATAAATATAATATGACATTTTTCAAAAAATACTAATTTATAATTTTTATTCAAATTTAATTTCTAAACATATATTATTTGTCTGAAATATTATTATCAACAGAAAAATATTTCATTAGTGTGTATTTAAAAAGTCATTAACCAACATATATCTTATCTACTAGTATTATTATAATATAATTAGAATGATTTTATCTGTTGCAAAAACATTTAGTGATATAATTTGTACTGAATGCTTATTGATAGGGAAATATATATTGGTAAAACAATTTAATAAATGAAAATGTACTTTAACCAAAAAAATATGTTCCTGTTAAAAATTTGAAATATTTTTTAGTGATAGAGAACCATTTTCCCTTGTAATACTTTTAAATATATATATATATATATATATATATATATATATAACAGATAGGCGTTGAGACGTTGCGTGATTTCGAGGCCCGGTGTGCCCAGAATAAATTTTATAAAATTTTTAAATATATCTTATATTGGTCCTTCACAACATCATAAATTAAATTGGATAACTCCTAAATGGATGATCAAATCAGAAATATGAGACCAAAATTGGGTCTGAAATGTTGTTTTTATCCTAATAGGGTCATTAAATGAGTCGACATGGGATGTTTGGACCGCTCCATAATAGAAGTTATGTTTAGTGGACTTATATAATTGTTTTGTTAATTAAATAATTCATTTTAAAAAAACCATAGTGATTTTAAATATTTTATTATCAAATTTTTTCCAAGGATGGTCTCATAACTATAAAACCGTCGACGATATCTACCCTCATCTTTTTGTTGGATAATCAATCCCGAAGGGTGATGAAACTAGAGAATCAAGTAGATCAAGATGCAATAAACACAATAACTCCTCTCAATCTATTTGTAGGAATGATCTTCAAATGTGACTGATCCAAAATAGTAGTATCTCTCATCAACAAGTTTTTTATTCCATTTTGACTAAATTATTGATCATATCGATCCTATTTCAAGGATCTGTACCAATTAAATATCATTCATGTTCCAAAGTATTGACATACTGATTTATTTCATTTTTTTCTAGCATCAGATACATGTTATTGATTGTTGTCCATGAAATCATGGACAAATGATGTTTAATCAATTTTTTGGTTCCTTTATCTATAATTTTTATTCACGTTCATCACTTACTGGACAATATGGTCTCATTTTAACCTAGTTGGGTTGTATAGAGATAGACTCCACCCCCTCATGCAAAGTAGATCAATGAATCTAGAACTAATCAGTGAGTCTAAAATTGTACTGGAAAGATTATAGAATGATGATTCTCTATTTGGTGGTTTATGTTCATGTAATATTACATTGAATCTATTGAGGCATACTGAACAATCGGTGAAAACCTGTACAGAGGCTAGACCCGTTTTCTGGTGAACGGAAGATGTGATCCAACTTTTTCTGATGGATCAATCAAATTAATCCGAAGATAGGTCCAAAATAAAATCATAATCGATCAGATTAGAATATAGGAATTGGATCTATAAAATTGGTTAAAACTAACCACATACCATATCCCATGAAGAACGCATTGTGTTAATAACTTTATAGGTGGTATCTAGGGTTTGGGAAACCATTAAAAATGGCATGGAATATACTTATCTCTTCAAGTCATTTACCATCTACTCTATCCAACAGAACTATGTGAAGGATCACAGAGTCCAAAACAAACCCTGTGTCAAGTACATGGAGATTGCAAAAAACACATTGCCCAGTCCCTAGATGGGTTAGACACACCATATAGTCCACCATCAAGATGTGTACTCCAACACGGTTGGGATTTTTGTGTCATGCAAGGACACAAGAAGTTTGTGATGTGGGTTAACACACCGTGTGAGTCCACTCATGCATCATTTACCCCTTGAACCCATCTGAAAAAAAATTAAAAGCCGTGTGTCTCCTTCATTTGAACTCAAATTTTAGCTCATGAGAATCTTATACAGTTTGTTTTTTCATGTAGAACACGATGGTTCCCTTAGTTGTGGATTTTAAGAAATGATGTGGATTGTTCTAGGCATGGAACCTTTATAGGAAATTCTTGATGATGGCAGTGGTCCGACAAGATCAGAAGAGCCTCGCATCCATTATGAACCATCTGGTAGGGTTGGGTATGATCCTTTGGTGACATTTATAGTGGAACCCTCTGTCTGGGCTGGGTATAATTCTCTACATTATCCCATGTGTAACACACCAGTGAAGATGTGGATGGGTCCTCGATGAGTTCCAATGTTAAACCGTCTATTTGAGCTGGGTATGGGTTCATGACATTCTATATTGGCACCCTCATTTTAGCATAGGGCTTGAGTCCTCTATAGATATATGGTGTATAAGCCTCTATACAAGATATGAATGGGTCCTCTACTATCAGAGTGGAACCCTGCCACAAGGCAAGGCATGGGTCCTCCATCAACAATTAGAGTGGGACCCTCCAGTTTTAGAATTGATAGATCCTATACCTAGAAATTGTGGCCCCATTATTGTGCAGAAGAGCGATGATACATGATTTGACATAGATTTGGACTCACGAAGAAGATGGAAACATTCCCCATTGAGGAATTATTTTGTGGAGATACTGAAATTCATGTGGTAGAGTTAGTTACATCTAAAGTGGATAGTATAAATGAGTTGTGAATGTGTTCCTTTGATTTTATTTTTCTGGGTAGATGCATGGGATGTTGGGCATCAATGTTGGACTTTTGGAACTCATTTCTACTCTTCTTGTTGTGATGAGATATGAGTTAGAGATCCCCTTACAATATTTTTGTGAATATTTTACTAAGAATAATTATATCCTTCTTCTGAACCAACTTTTTAGTTTGGTTACTGTCCTTCTAAGAGAGACGATGAGTTTTGTGGTATTCCATGTGATTAATTTTCCTAGATTATCCTGGTTGGATGAGTATACAACAAATTATTGGTGATTAAGGATCAAGGAGTAGTTCTTCTACTTGTCGTGTATATCCCTTATTTCTTTGATGAGATTGCATTCACTCTTTGATGGGATGACTTTTACTATTTCACTATACCATATGTATCTTCAACCTTCCTCTTCTTTTGTATATATTACTTCACCCGCCGCATTTTTGAATGCATTCTGATGGGTGTATATATACTCACCCCTTTATGGATCATTCCTACATCTTTCAGGTCTTATGAAAGAGAGAGACTTGTTGGCCATGACTACGAATGAGCATATGGATACTTGGTTCATAAACCATGTATTGTGGTCGTAGCTTGATATTTAGGAGCGGTTTTATCTACAACTATTCACATTTATAGTTTTTTGTCAGTTTGGGACACATTTTTTATGGGGGTACATTTTTTACCTTTATTTTTTTACAGTACTACACATTTTTACCCTCTATAGGTTCTTGTGTTCTTAGTTTAATTTATAATAGTGTCGCATCATTTATTATTTCCCTCTACACTTTTTTCATCATGATGTATATGCGTTTTTGTACATGTAATTAGGAAAATTACTCCCCAATTTAGATATTCCATTGATCTTGTCCCCACCCTCTAGCCTATGGAGGTAGAATTGGGGTAATTGCGGCTCAAGCCCCGACATAGGCCAGTTTGTGATACATTTGTATCAAATCAAGTTCATTATGTAGGAAATTTTTTTATTTAACCTCTTAAGATGAATATTGGGTTTAGGGAAATTTTGGTGAGGTGTATTAAGTGTGGATCTTCATCTAGGGAATCTAGTGATGGTGCTGCAGCCAACAAAGATATTCACCAAGAACATGACTACATGCTTGTCGAATTAGCATAGCATCAATTTTTCTTAGGGATTAATGGGACATGAATCATATAGGATTGATTTTATAACTATCCTTATTTATTCATCACCTCATTTTTTGGTGTATATTTATATATTCTCATCTGACCATTTTAATCCTTGATAACTTTTAGGATATATATGGGATGGAAACCAACCCAGATACTGACTCAGGTATGTGGATACAATTTGATGACTGTTGAGGCCTTAGGTCAATGTCCATCCCATGATCCCCATCCTATAGGTGGGTAGATATAAGAACCTGCAGCTATTTACTAAAATATCAACCCATCCTAGTAGGATGAGGATATCTTCATGCTTAAAATAATTCATGATTTCCAGCATCAGATAACACTAAAGTTATATATTGGTCCGAATACTCAGGTATTAGAGTATTGGTTAGATTATGTGGTCTATATCATCATGAATTTTTAAACCCCGATGGATTTTGTGGTGGTATTTCTAGCAGGAATATTCCATAGAGATGATGTGAATTCATGGAGCCTATTTATGGATATTCATGAAGAGTCGACACTCTCATGGGATGACTTTGAGCTACTATTCCATGATGAGTACTACCCCTTCCCCTTATTCTCATTCTGAATCATGGATCTTCTAGAGCTACAGTAGGGATGGATGATGGTGAATGAGTATGTAGTGAGGTTCACTGGAATTATACATTACTCTCATGACAAGATGAATTATGAATACATCCAACAATATAATTTTGAGTAGGGACTCTATAGATAGAACTGAAATTCTGTATCTGCCTTGTGGATCCCCAACTATGTCAGGGTGCTGGTAATGGAACTAATGATAGGTAGAATTCTGTTATAGGGGAACCAGATAGCTGGAGTTGGTAGTGGGCTTCATAGAGCACAGTTTTCAGCAACAACTAGTAGATGTTGAGCACCATGATCATTACATTGTAGATTATTCCATTATTGGACTCAAGTGTTTGGATAGATGTATAATGGAGAACCACAAAAACACAAAGAGAGTTTTTTCATTACTTATGACTCATGTGGCCCAACTTTATGAGACTACATGGATAATAATGTATAGTATCCTACATAGATAGCTGATGGACCACCACGGTGTAGGAAGCATCACGATCAGGGATCTCCCGAGAAATGACACTATGGTCACCAAAGAGGTGGATCTGGAAGAGGGGTATGAGGTTCTCTAGATGGTTGAATATACTATGAGGTCCTTAAACCACCACCACTAGGCTTCTAATGTCAGTTTCATAGAGTTGGTGCGTGGGGGCGGAGATAGCTATAGGCTTTTGACGTCTATGACTCTGCAGTTCCATAGATGATAACATGTACGACCTATTTTTATTATACTAATGCTTAAGTATTGGTATACATAAGTTCAATTCATTAATTCATCTCTTTAATCCTTGTGTGAAATCTGGAGCTCCCAGTTGAGGCTCTATCACAATAAATTTGTCTTGATGTTCCTATAGGGAACAATTGTTTGTATATTTCATCGTCCAATATTGCGAGCTATCGCTCGGTGGTTATAGGTTAACATGAGACATTTTTTTCATCATGATGGAACCATATAATTTTATCATGGGTATAAATTTTATTTTCATGTTATGAACCTACATTAACTATCATTGAAAACTTTTCAGATTCCTATGCACTATTGGGATGAGATTCACATTTTCTGTCAAGAGATATCTCATTTTATGGGGAGGGTGTTCAAAGAATAGTAGGTTAAACCCCATTACCCCTCAGTTGGTGTGTATAATATTTTGTGTAGTAGTACCTTAAAAAATATGGGTTTCATTAGTTGTGGGGGATTTTATGGAAGTCTTATACGAAGATGTTCTGAGACTACATATGTGTTGGGACATAGTGTTTTTTATCCACTTGCATCATTTTACGTCTCTAATATGTTCTGTGGCATATCATATTGAACCTAAAAAGCTCTTGGATATTTGGCTATAATTAGAAGGCCTTAATGAGAGAGGATTCATCAATCACTATGTTTACTCTTGGGAAGATATAGTATTGTTCATGAAAAATTATGAAGGGAGCATGAGACTTTACATAGATTACTGTTTCCTAAACTAGGCCATGATAAACAACATGTACACTTTTGTTGGGGATTAATGATAAATTTTAAAAAATTTGATGCGTTAGATGGTTCTCACAGATTGATATCATGTCTGGCTACCACTAGTGGATGGTTCACGAGGCTAATATTCAAATGTTTCTATTTTTA
The DNA here is from genome assembly GCA_963277665.1 of Viscum album. Taxonomy (NCBI): domain Eukaryota; kingdom Viridiplantae; phylum Streptophyta; class Magnoliopsida; order Santalales; family Viscaceae; genus Viscum; species Viscum album. The sequence goes on along the minus strand of OY728156.1, from coordinate 67,332,370 downwards.
TGCCACTAAATACACTATGAGTTCCTAGTGAAACATTTTGGTGTGATGAATTCCACCGTCAAGTATATGGATTTGATGAACCTTGTTATCTAGGCATATTTGGTCCAATTTATATTTTCATCAAGGAAGAAATACTCATCTACTTTTCAATAGATAAAGAGAAATAAGAGCACATTAGGATGGTCCTAGACTAGATTTAAGATCACCTGATTTATGGAAAACACTTGAAGTTAGAGTTCTAGATACCTGAGGATCAATTTATGTGGAATTTTATTATAATGATTTGTTTAGATAAGAATCTATAAAATATCTAGACAATATTTTCTTGGGATCCACACAAGAGCATGTCCGAGATGTGTAGATATATTTTCATTGAAGGCTACTATAAAATGTTTATAGATGACTACTCCAGAATCACAACCCTCCGACCATCTATATGTAGAATGGGTAGTTGGTTGACTAGTTTGAGTAGTTCCATTACACCTTTGAGGTGTTGAGGATGTAGCTAAAGAGGGCTCCAATGTTGAGACTACCATAGGATGGCATGGAGTTCATAGGGTATTGTGATGCCTTGGTAGTGGGGACTCGATTCATGTTAATGCAATGATAGGAAGATTTCAATAATATGTTGAGGTATTATAATATTCATGAGAAGATATAAATGAATCACAATCATGAGCTAAATGTGATAGTCATGACCAATAGGATGTAGAGGCATTACCTTTTGGTGGAGTGCCTTTTCACTTACTCAGAACACTAGTGTATCAGGTATGGTTTCACTCTAAGAGATGTAAACATGAGATAGTGAAAGTATTTAAAGTTTCCGTAGGACAATGAATAAAATAATGTCTATACTATATGGAAGGGAAACATTTTAGAAGATTAACTGAGTAGAAATTCACAGGCTCACTTGGTGTAGGAATCTTTAGAGATGTTAGCTTCCCTACAACTAGCCCTAGTGGAGTAGGAAGGTACATGTTTTCTTCAGTTGATGTTGTTGACTCATTTGCTCCTCAGACATGTGAGAGTGTCTCGGTTGTAAGACATCAACTGTGAGGTATTTCATAATAATATATCAATAGAAAAATTACAATATTGATATTTTTAAAGAGTTAATCATTTAATTTCATTCTATGAGAGAATAGGGGTTCCAGTCATGTTGTGCGATGAGATGATGCGGGAGTTCAATAATTCTCCCCTAGCTATACATTGAGAAGTGGGGAAGATGCAATGAGACAATTAGTGGAAATTTATGTGGACTTTCATGAGACAAGTTATAAATGAGTCAATTTCTCAGTTCCTCACTTGTCATCTGGTAAATATTGATCACCATGTTCCGGTCAGTTTTTTATACTCCCTTTTGATCTCAGAGTGTAACTGGGATGGAATATACATTAACTTATTCACATGAATTCCATGGAAAATGATGGGTCGTGACCCCATAGAGGTGATAATTGATTAACTCATGAATTAAATTAAATTTAATGTCAACATGGAGTGGTGTTCAGTGGAGGTTTTTGGAATATTTACATACGGGAGATCATTATTCTTCATGGGGTACCCTTGAGAATTGTCTCTGATCGTGATGTGTGGTTTACATCATGGTGGTGGAGTGGAATTCATGATGCGTTAATGAACCAATTAGGGATGAGTAAAATCATTCACCCCTAGATCGATGGATAAGACTCGTGAAATATCTAGGTGTTATATGATATGTTTAGGGCTAGCATGTTGGACATCATCCAGAGCTGGGAGGATCACCTTCCCTTGCTAGAGATTTCATAAAAAAACATCTATCATATAATATCGTCTTTGAACCTTTTAAATCCTTGTATGGGAGACCGTATAGGTCACCCATGTCCTACATAGATATTTAATTTCATCTCATGTGGGCTCATAGATTATTATTGAGACAAAAAATAAATTCTAGGACATTCATGAGCAGATGAGGATGGCACAAATCAAACATGAATTATGCACAAAACATCATTTTAGTCCCATCCAGTTCGAATAGGGATTCCAAATCTACTTGTGAGTATCCCCAAGACATTAATTTTATAGGATTCGCTGAGAGGCAATCTATCCCGGAGTCTCATTGGGATATTTGAGATTATGTAGCAGGTTGGTGAATTTTATTACTACCTCGCACTACCTGCACAGTTGTAGTGAGTGCACAACATCTTTGTTGACTCATAGTGGAGGAGATATGTGCATGAACCCATGCACTTCATCAATTAGGGAGAGTTGGGAATAGAAAATAGATACACATTTTAAGAGCACCCGGTGGCTATCGATGATCGGTTGGAGCAGACCTTGTTTTGAGAAACTATCCCATTGATTTGTGTGTTTTTGTAACATAGAAATGTGATGGAGAATACCTATGAGTGGGAGATCCTATTAAGGTCTCAATATCTCAGGTTGATTTCATAGTTTTTCTTTTCGGGGATAAAAATATTGATGGATGGAATGATTTAGGGACCCAATAATTCATTATAAGACATTAATAATATTTCTGAATATTTTTCTAGATCGTGGAGAAAAGACATAATGGTATTGTGATGCCCAGTGTGATAAGAATTAATTTTATAAAAATATGAAATATAATTTATATTGTGCACACATATATTCTTAAATAATATAAAAGAACTCATAAGTGCTTGATCAAATAATAAATCTGAGACCATGTTTGGGTTTATAATGTCATGTTTACCCTTCGCATGACATAAAATGGGCATGAATGGGATGTTTGGACCCCTCCCACATTTTCGGTATGTTAGGTGGACTTAATTAAGTAATTAATTAATTAATTAATTCACATAAACTATAAAAAAGTGATTATAAATATATTTGTATATAATTTTGGGCACATTTGGTCTCATAACCCTAGAATCACAGGTTAGATATCCCTTCCTCCTTCCTTTGGAGAATCGAATCTGAATGATGAAAAAAATCCAGATTCAAGAAGATCATGATGAAACAAACTCTAGATCTCCTCTCAAACATTTGGATGGTGTTTTTTTTATCAGAAATATATCCAAAACTATGGTAGGACTCATTTTTTGATGTTTTTATGACATTTTAATTAAATTATTGATTATATTCATCCACTTTCATGGATTTAAGCTGATTACAAAACATGGATGTTCTTGAGTATTATCAAATTGATTTATTTAATTTTATTATAATATTACTATTCTTGATTGTTGGCCAACAACTTTTGGACAACTACCTGTTAAAAAATTTGGTTTCTTTCACCATAATTTCTATTCACATTCTTCACTTATTGGACCCTTTGGTCCTGGTTCAACCATTTCGTGAGTTACCAAGCTCGATTAAACAACTGTATACCTAGTGGATCAATGAAAATGGAATGAATTTGTGACATTGGAATATATCTGGAAATCATACAGATTGAGGATGATCGATTTAGTGGCTTATGTGCATAGAATCAAACCTAGAAGCTATCACTATGTGCAGAATGTGTAGTGAAACCCTCGATGGTGACCAGATATGTTATCTGGTGAACAAAGGTGGTGATCCCAATTTTCCAGCCGCATCAACCAATTATGGTCCAATATTGGGACAAAATAAAATATGAATGGATCTAATTGGTACGCAAGAAGTAGATATGGTAAAATAGTGAAATACCTAATTATGCACCATGTTCAAGGATGAACACATGATGTGTAACACTTTCAATGCAACTATTAGGGTTTTTGAAACCTATATGTATGGAATGACATGTACTTTTCTCAAAAATACATGTACCACATCTTCTGTGTGAGTGAGTTGTGTTACAGATCACACGGTTTGGCACACACCATTTACTGAGTACATGAACATGGGCAACATCACACGACCATGTCCGCAGTTGGATTGGACACACTATGTAGTCCACCGACAAAACATATACTCCAACACGATTGGGATACATGTTCTATACATGGTCATGGGATGTCCGTGATGTTTTTCCACATCTCATAGGGGTCCCCTCACATTCCTTTTACCCCTTATGATCTTTCAATAAAACATCAAAGTATCATATCTCCTTCATTTAAACTCGTATATTTTTCACACGAGTAGCATATTCTGAGTTTTTTATTTTTTGAATGTGATTTTTCCTCAGTTCTAGAATTTTAGATTCTATGTTGAATTTTCTAGGCACAAAATGTCTTATGCGATGCTCGATGATGGGAGTGGTTAGACAGTCTCACTAGATGAATACTTACAAGTGGAAGCCTCAAGTTGGGTTGTGTATGGGTCATCGATGACTTTTAGTGTGGAATCATTTTTTAGGATAGTAATGGGTCCACAACAGACACTTGAGTGGAAACCTCCATCTATGCAGAGCATGGGAGCTTGATAGATTTCATTAGGGAAGCCCCTAACTTGATAGGGGTTTGGTCTTCATCCACAGAGAGTGGAAGCCTTCTAACGGCATAGGGTATAGGTACATTACAAACATCTAATGTGGAACCCACCCCCTGATTTGGGCATGGTACCTCTACATTCTGAGTGGAACCCTTCGGCAGGGAAGAGCAAGGGTCCTACATTGACTACTAGTGTTGAATACAACCTTGGTACATGGAATGGGTACTCTGCCTAGAAGTTTTCGCCCTCAACTATGTGACAAAGTGATGAGACATGTCTTGCGGTAGCATTCGAATCACAAGGTAGATGAATGATTTCCCCACTAAGATTAATTTTTGTGATGCAACCTAAAACCATGTGGGTGAGCTGGTGCCACCCAAATCAGATAGTATAAAGTTTTCATGAATGAGTTTCTTATACTATTTTTTAAGGTAAACATTTGGTATTTTGGGCAACATTTTGGGTCTTCTAGAATTTTTGGATACACTTCTTGGGATGAGTTATGAGGTGTAGATCCCCTTAATCATTTGGTTCGGCGCCTTTGGATGAGAATATATATCCTTCATCTGAACCCACTTCTTCTATTTGGTTAATCTCCTTCCAAGAGAGGAAAAGATGTGTGGGGTATTCCACATTTTTTTTTGATTATTTTGATGGTTGGATAAGTCTACTCCCTTATTTTAGGTGGTGAATGATCGACAAGTAGTTCATATACCCATATTGTTTATCCCCTTGAGCTTGGAAGATCTTACTTTCACTCTTTTTTAGGCTAAGATATACTTTTCAGTATAAATTGTGTATTTACTACTTTCCACTTAATGTTGTATCTATTAATTCCCCCATATTTCATGAAATTATATAGGGTATGTTTATACTCACCCCTTCATGGGCCTTTCCCGCATGTGTCATGTCTTATGCACATTAAAGAAATGTTGACTATGATTACATAGGATCATAGGGATACAAGGGGAATATACTACATATGATGGTCGTAGAATGGGTTTTAGGAAGGATTTTCTCTTTATAAATTTTCAATTATATTTTTCTATCATGTGGGGACACATTTCTTGTTGGGTATGTACTTTTCATCTTTATTTTTCAGTTTACACTGCCGAACATTTTTACTCCCTAGACGTTCATGCATTCTTGGTTAACATTATAGCAGTGTTTCATATATTATTCATTCACTCTGCATTTTTTCATCAATATTGGTGTATGTGTGTCTGTATAGGTACTTTGGGAAAGGCCTACCCAAGTTAGATATACCTTTAATGCTTGTGGCCACCCCTTGGCCTATGGAAGAGGGCTGGGGGTAACTGTAGCTTGATCCTCGACTTGGATAAAGTTGTTAAAAGTACATTAACACAATAATACCTTAGTAAATGTATGATTCTACTGTTATTATATATTCATGTCTAATTAGTATTTCATAGAGGTGTATGATGAAATAAAATAGTAACACTCGATTAAAAATGAAACATATTCTTCAGAAAATCACTTTTCATTAATATCTTAAGAACGCTAAAGTTAGTATTGTGTTTAAAAAGGCCACTAGAATTATAGGATTGATTATAGGAAGGTATTTATATAGTTATTTAAAAAAATGGTGTTTTATGTGTGAATTATTGAATATAAAAGGTTCCCATTGTAGGACAGGGGAAGGGAACTCATGGCATTTCTCAAAATATTAAATTAATATAAAATAATTTTTAATTAATAATGGATCAAAAGTGATTTATTTTTTATTTATGATTGTCATGTGTTTAAATCATCTCATACGATAATAATTATGTTATTTTTTACAATATTTATACCATTATCATTTTTAACCCCATTAACCCTTACTCTCGCAACATGGTTTTTTACTATTTGAGGGTCAATATAATTACTATAAAATTAACAAAGACAGATAAATGGATCATGGATTATATTTTACACATTACCCTACTAATTTTGAAAAACCTAATAATTTTACAAATTTTATATCATTTATTGAAATTTTATTTAACATAAAATATCTATAATGACAATTTTTAGAGTTATTCATTGCATTGAATTTAATAATATCAAGAAAAAAAATTAAAATTATTACCAAGTATTTTATTATATAACTATAATGTCATGGAAATATATAATAATCTTTAATAACATTATTTATTTAAAATTATAATTATTATAATAATTTTAATATCATTTATTTTATTTTTCATTAATTGATTAATTACTACATTTGTTTTTTGTAAGTATTATAGAGAAATACACAAAATTAAAAACAATTTATCATGATGAAGATAATTCTTTAATATTTAAAAATACTATTTATAGTAAAATATATCTTCTATATAAAACCAAATTAAAAATATAATGGTTATAAAAAACTCGAGTGTAACATGGTAGACATTTCTTTAAAAAATATACTAGAGAGGTCATAATCTCACAAAAGCATCCCCAAAAGGTCAAAAAATTTAACCATGAATGATTATGGTCGAGGTATAATCTTAAAATAATATTTAGGAATTTTTTTGTCATTTGATTATTCTCAAGATTTTATTTTTAACTTAAATTACATGATTTAGCCTTTTCCATGGTAATAAAATTACAAAGATTAATATTTATATTGAAAAAAATAGAATTGAAATATTTTATAAATTTGAATAGAATGATTTAATATATGAATTTAATTTATTAACATTCAAAACATAGAAGTTATATAATTTAATTTATAATTAAACAGTAACATTGCAATGAAAAACTTTTTTTTTCCAAAGATTAACTTTTAAAATATTGAATGTTTTTATACACAATCCATGTATTAAATCCATTTAAAAAGCATTTTTAGATTATTTTAATTAAAAATAACTTATTAAAATATTTAAAAATCCTTAAAAACGATTTTACCTTTTAAATACATTTAAAAAATACATTCATTAAAAAATGTATTTTCGACAAATTCTAGAATAATAAATATTTTTTGAAATTAAAAAAAAATAATTTGAAGATATTTTTACATGAAAAAAATAAAGATGAAAATATTTCTTTCAAACTAAAATTATATATTTGATAATTAAAATTTTAAATAATATATTATATGAATTGAGTTTAATAAACCATTTACTTTTTTATTTTAAGAATTTAAAACTATATTTACAATGAATATAACTATATAATTCAATAATAGAAATAAATATTAAAGTTACTTATTCCATCATTACCATGGTTGTTACATCCCCTCCCTCAATTTTGGATATTGTGTCCTCATAGTTTGAATTCAAAATCAAAAACCACAGTTTTGAATTTTTCAAATATAACTATTGAAATCCCATATCATAAATAAGGTAAATAAAAATTCCTCTTTAAATAAGAGAAATGAATGTCTTTTTGTCATCTGTAATAACATATAGTAGTTTTTCAAGAAGGATAACATAACTGAGTAGTGAAAACATGATATGGATGATAAAACTAACTCCCAGGTAAATATGGATAGTTATATAGATCATGTTCAAGAGAAAGTTAACCGTCAAAAAACGTAACTATATTATTTTTTAAAAGACCATTTATTTCTCACTATAAAAAATAAAACGATAATGTTTTTAAAAAAATCATTATCCTAGAGTAAAGGAATTATTTTACTACCTGTAAAATTAATATATAGACATATAATTTCCTAATAAGTAATATCTCATCTGTTAATAAATTTTAACCACAACATCATCTTTGGTGCCAAATGTTAAGTATTAAAGTTGATTTTCTTATGGATGAAAAAATTAAACTGATCAAAGAAATCATCAAAATAATAACTGTATATTACTACTATCTTTATCCATTAACCAAAACCAAAATGTTATGTACAAGATAAGATAATTCCAAAAATGAATAAGACTTCAAATAAAGAAAAATATATATTTAATCTACAAGATTCACCATTAATACACAAAATACATCATGAATCATTTATTAATTAACTAAAATTAAATTTCATAAACAAATTATAGGAATATATTGAAACCAAATAGTCATAAGGATTTGATCCCATCATCTTCCAAGATAAATTTAGCTTTTATCTATAAATCACAACAATGGACCATAAAGTCTTATACCAAACTATAATTTCCCCAATCAAAAAATTTCCATGATATTCTAATCATTTCCATTGATATTATGAATCGTATAAACTTCAAAAATAAAATTCATCATTTATATATCAAATAAATTCCCATATTATTATATTGAACTAGATTCTATTATGCTCCCAAAAAATTGTAGTGATCTTATTTTGAGAAACCATAAATCACCTAATCACCAAATCATTTTTTAAATCATAATGGTTATCTATAAAATTAAAAAAATATTCCAAAAAAGGTATTCTTGATCCATTGAAAAAATTTAATGAAAAATAAATTTTCAATATAACCGGGTCTTTATGTAGTCCAGTTGTAGGTGATGCACCCTTATCTCACTTCGGTTGTAGGTTCACACATCACAACCATGACAGACATGACAGTTTGTCACCTGATCTATGGGTTATCCTTTTATAAAAATATTCAATTATTATAATATTCCTAGAAATACGATGAAAATATCCCAAAATGAATTTAATATATTAATCAATAAATAAAATGTTTTAACCTCAATGATTATTTCATACCATTCATTTTTCATCCCAATATTATATAATCCATAATTACAAAAAAAAAATTCTCCAAAGAAAAATTATTATTCTCCTTAAAATTTAATAAATTTACGCCTAAAATTTATTATAAGACATTGAAATTATTATAACCCTTAAAATAATAGAACCATGATTCTATCCATAACTCTTTAGATAAACTCACTTGAAAACATCCTAATCTCAAATGTTTTCTAAACACTAATATAATACAAACTGTAAGGACAAAAAAAATTAAATTACATCACATGGTTAGTATTGAAAATAATTATCTTTATTTTATTCCTAAATAGCCTTTTGTTAACATTTTTAGACAATTAAGACACAATCTTACATAGTAAACCATAATATTATAGGCGGACATTTATAATCAATATCCAAATTTTTCAAAAAAGAAACCTTTTTATTTTCATGAAATATATTCTATATTTTGATATTAACCACATAAATTTCCATACCTATAATTAAATTAGTGTGAAAAACATTATAAATGTTGGATGAGTATAAAAAATATTAATAAACTGAATAGAGAAAAAACATTGGTCTAGTAAAACACATGAAAACCCTTGTAATTATTCTTTTATTATCATTGTTATTAGAGCATATGAAATAAATATTTACTCATGAAAAAACACAATTTTTTTCTAAATTAAATTCATTAAAACTCAAATCATGAAAATAAAACCCCTTTTGGAATTATAGAGCATCACATTCACAACACGTTTTAATCCCCGGTCAAAAATAACTTAGTCCTAGTTAAATCCATATTGAGAAACCCTTTAATAACAACCTTCATCATGATTTAAATGACATGGTACAATACCCTTTATATTATAGTTATATATGGGTGAACCCAAAGTAATAACACGGTCAACTAGTGATATCAGGGCGAAACCAATGTATAAGCTATCTCGATCTCAACTGTAAGCTATAACGGGGATCAATAAGTCGTATAAGTGGTATTAGGGTAACCCATTCCACATATAATGATCAATTACCATATAATGAATAAAAAAATTATTTCATCACCATTTCATTAATAAAAAACATTTAAAAAATATTTTAGACCTAAATAAAAACACTTTCGGATATGAAAATATCATAATTAATAAGATCTTTTTTAAAAGAAAGAATTATGAAAATCATAAATAACCCATTTTCATTGAAAATAACCTTGATATAAAACAAAAAAAATAGAAAATAATTAATGCATCATAATGGAAGTAAAATATGTGAATCCCATATAAGTAAAATATTATTCCTTTATGGGATTTTTTAAATATGAAAAAGGAACATTAAAAGAGAATTTACAAAACAATTTTTCTTTCCCTATGTCTTACTCATCACGTATAGTATTTTTCATTCTAGATAATGTGGATAGATTAATTATTTACTTTATTAATAACCCTTTTCATGTTTATTATTATGTATATATCAATTTTTTGAATTATATGTTGTTACTGAGACATTTAAGTTCACATTGAATGTTTTGACGAAATTCAGTACTTAACTATAAAATAACATTATTTTGTTTACTACAATATAAGGGGAAATTATTACATAATTGTTTCCAATTCTTTTGTCAAGGTGTGGGCGTCCATCTTCTTGAGGAAGAAAGGAATGGTTATGTCACCCCACATTCCCAAATTCCAAAGGCTGGTGGCATCCACTCCTTGTTCAGTGACATTTTATCCTTGATCAATACGGGATGATGGTATGTCAGTTCTTCCTTCATTGGATTCTTCCTCAGAACTCATCACCTAGTCTGGGTCTCCCTTAAAGATTAAGTCATGGTTTGTGAATCTCATTCCTGGTGCCATATCATTGTAGACATCGGTTAATTACACTACTTTCATCAGGACATTCCATGGGGTCCTGACATGGTAGCAACCTTCAGTCGGAGTAGATGGTGACATCAGGCATGTTAGGGCATCCTTGGGTGCAAGGACATAGGAGACCATGTATTCTTCCTCATAAGATGGCATCTCAAGAGTGCAGAACCTGAGGCATCCCACATTGTTCATGAGGTATCTTATTCTTGAGGCACATCTCTGAGGTTTTCCTCAGCTTCCCATGTTTAACACGGGGTACGCTGTGTGTTTAACATCTTACAAGAGACGGTTACACCAAAGGAGTGTATTACATGGTTTTCCTTAGGCATCTCATGTTTATCACGAGGTAGGTCGCGCGTTTAATGCCTTGCGGAGATGAGTCACTTGATCAAAACACTGACTAGAGTGGATCATATGGGTGTAACCCCTAAAGGAAACACCGATGTTGGGTCCAAAATGTGGATTATTTCCCGATTTCTATTAAATTGAATGGGAATAGGGTGGAATGATAGCACAAAGATGTGGCGGTCTGGGTAAGAATTGGGATAGATGATGGAAGGTTTCGTGAAATGGATGGTGATTGGGATGGTACCGTCATGAAGATGACAATAGTTTTGGTCTTGATCCTCGAAGAGGCTTCCTACGTATTCCTATGGCAGGGAATCAAAGTCCACATAGTTCATCTGACGATGGCTTACCACTAGATTGTATCATAATGGATTACCATTGGATGGGGTCGCAACGACTTACCACTGGATGGGGTCTATAGTTTAAGGTCATGTAGGACTGGGGCCAACCAACATGAAGGGGGTTGGAACTACTGGGTGTTGGACTTGAACATCATGGAATATTCTTACATACCATACCATAGCAGGGATGAATGTCCACGTAGTTCCGGATATGGGGGTATTTGGGGATTATGCTCTGAGGCAGCCCAAGGTGTTGGAGAACTGACGTGAAGGACTAGGTGAATGGTGGGATTGAACCTCAGGGAGGCTTCTTACGTACCATTACATGGCAAGGATTAAAGACAATGTAGTTCATGGGGGTCGGTGAACCGACGTGAAGTAATAACTGGGGTCCAATGGTTATTGGGATTGAACCATAGGGAAGCTTCCTACGTACCCTGCCTTGGTAAGGATCAATGTCTATGTAGTTCGGGGCATGGGGACATTTAGGTATTATGCACTGAGGAAGCCCATGGTGTTGGTGGACTAACATGAAGGATTTGAGATGACCGAGTGAATGGTGTTCTTGAACCTTAGGGAGTCTTCTTTCAAACCCTATGTTTGCAGGGATCAAAGACCATGTATTTCATGGGGGTTAGTGAAATGACATGAAGGAGGACCATGGGTCCAATGGTTTTTGGGATTTATCCTCAGGGAGGCTTCCTACGTACCCTTCCTTATCAAGGATCAATGTCCACATAGTTCAGGATGGAAAGGGGCTTGGTGCACCGACATGTGGAAGTCGGGGCTAATGATTGTAGAGCCTGAACCTCATGGAGGCTTCCTACGTACCATGCCTTGGCGTGGATCAAAGTCCTCATAGTTCAGATGGGGTGTGGGGCTTACACTCTATGCTACCTAGAGAGGGTGTCATGATCGTTTCTTACTCTAATCCCACGTGAGTCATGCTCGATATAGGAAACAAGAGGCAACGAGGACGTGACGATCACGTCACTAAAGGTGTGTCCGTGGGATGTGAAATGGTTCTTACATGTTTTTAGTGTCCGAAAGAGGAAACAAGGGATTATTCATGGTTCACAGCCCAATGAAGTCAGGACTTATTCCAAGATGGAGGCCTAAGTGGTGAAAAATCCCAGTGAGAGAGGGATTTGTCACCGATGAAAGGAGGAGCACCATTACCCACCACGCCCTTCGCTGGCCTTTGGAATTGTAAAATAAAGGAGGAGTAGTGGTACTACCTCCTAAAATAATGTCTATGGGATTACACCAGGATGGTTTCCCTTTCCTTACATAGGATACATGGGGGGAAGTCACAGTTTAACGTCATGTACTCAGGACGATGGTGCCTGTCAGTTTAACGTCCTGCAACTCAGTCAAGGTAGGTTTGCTTCTCACCCCTAATACATACATAATTGGTACCCTCTACACCTTGGTGAAGTGAAGAGATAGGAAATGCCGTGGATGGGAGGTCTCGAGAAGTGATCCCATTGGGGATCCACGTTAGCGTGGTTTTGCGAAGAAGCAATAACTGTTTGCGTGCCTGGGTGCCTTTAAGAATTGACAATGGTGAAAGGGGATTATGAATAGAGGCCTCCAATAATTTCATCCTCATGTATGGCCATGAGGTCATCCCAACTCATTGGTGAGTGGAGGTATATGATTGAGGCCTACACCTATGTGCTAGTGAACAGGTGGGATAACACCAAGGGGCGTTGGATTCAGTATGAACAAAGGGAGATGAAAAGTGTGAATTATATACCTGATATTCCGAACATGGTGAGGGTGGTGTGGAGATGGAGGATAATTGTTATCCATGTTCAAAAAATAACATCCATATCGCATTAGCCTGAAATGGGGACAGACAAATGAAGTTCGACTACTGATCCTGTTCGAAACACAGGACCTGACTTGAAGTGTTGTCCAATGTATTATGGGGAATTGGCCCAGGACGGTAGGTGAGATGATGCGACATAAGGCCAAGAAATTAAGGGTTCCCTTAATACATGAAATAGGATGAAGATCTGAAGTAATGATGTGCAATTCTTGGGGTGGAGTGATGAAATGTTTGAATAGATTCCAATGCTCTTGAAGGTATGACCCTGTGATCATGGAATAATGAATCTTATGCTTGGCACACATGGAAGATTTTATTTCAAATAAGAGGAATCCTATTATTGAATTATAGGAAATTCTATAGTTTATAGTCATGTAGAGAGGACTGTTGGAATCATATGGTTGGCGCATAAGACATCTCTTGTTTGGAGAAGAGGAATCCTATGTTTGGCATGTAGGGTGTACTATAGTTTAAAGTCATATAGATATAACTATTGGAATCTTATTCTTGGATCATAAGGAATATATTATTTGGAATAAAAGGCATCCTATTATTGAATTATATGGTGAACTATAGTTTATAGTCATGTAGAGAGGACTATTGGAATCTTATTCTTGGAACATAATGCATCTCTTTTTTGGAGCAAGAGGCAACTTATTTTTGAATGTAAGGACTACTACATTTTAAAGTCATGTAGATTGGAATATTGAAATCTCATGATTGGAGCATAAGTCATATCTTGTCAGAAGAATTATGCATTATATATTCAAAACATAGGGAGTACTACAGTTTAATGTCATATAGATAGGACTACTAGCATCTCATGCTTAGAAAACAAGGCATCTCTTCATTGGAGAAAGATGTATCCTATATTTGAAACATAGGGAGTACTACATTTAATAGTCATATAGATAGGAATAATGGAATATTTCGCTTGTAAGAAAAGGCATCTCTTGGTTGGATCAAGAGGAATCCTATGTTTTTCATATAAGGATTACTACAGTTTAATGTCATGTTGATATGACTATTGGCATCTTATGTTTGGCACACAAGGCATCTCTTATTTGGAGAAATAGTCATCCTATGTTTGTCATATAGGGATTACTATAGTTTAAATTCATGTATATTGGACTGTTAGGCATAAGGTGCCTAACAATGGATGGTGTTGGGACTTACGCATGGGTGTCGCTTTCTGGTTCAACCTGGCATAGGAGCCAAGTGATAGGGTTTGGAAGAGTTTCCGGAGGAATGGTTTGACTCAAGGTACTCGAGGAATTGATGATGAGAATATCGACACACGATAAATGAAATGAACCGAGAGGAATACATCAACTCAAGTTGTTTCATTTTGTGTGGAGGAATATTTGAAATCATGTTATTACAAAGGTGGAAGGTGGGTGCGCATAAGGGCACAATAGAAAATCCCGACATCTCGTCCTGGAATGTTCACGGTGCGACCCTCAGTGCACTGATGCATGTAATACGATCGACATACAGGATGGGATGTGTGCAAGAAGGAGGGATCGCGTGCAATAGCGAATGCATCCATGCAATAGGGCAGGCGTGCGCACAATACGGGACATATGTGCGGAAAACACCAGTTTACGCACGAAATAGAATAGTTGGGTACGTAAAATGGGAGATGGACGTGCAATAGGAGATGCGGGTGTGCAATAGGGGAGCTTAGCGTGAAAAATTCGAGATGTGCTGCAATACAGGATGTAGGAGCGCAATAGCGGAGATGGGCATGCAAAATGGGAGATGGGGTCACAATAGGCAGCCACACGCACAATAGGATGGCCGCGTGCACAATAGGGAAGGACTTACGTACAATTGGATGTGTTGCTCACAATAGGGAAGGATTGCACAAAATAGTGAAGTATTGTGTAAAAAACTGGGAAAAATGGCCCTATTGCACGCAAAAATAATGTTTTGTGAGAAAAACATGGAAGGTTGGCCCCTTTACGTGCAGAAGTGATGTTTTTCGCGTGAGATATGGGGTTTTACGCTCAGTTGCGGAAAGATTGGACTTACGCATATTAGAGCAGTGGTCGACCTTTGGGGGGTCCTCTTAAAGATGGGGGAGAACATGTATTTATAGGCAGAAACCTGGGAGGTGGTGGGCGTAAAATTACGTATCCGTAATAGGTTTTCCTCATGCAAGTCAGTGCAAGTAAAATTCCGTGTGTGCAAGGTGCTACGTGTATAATTCCGCGCACATAAATTGGGGTGCGTAAAATTACACACGCGCAAATTTGTGCGTGTAAAATTCCAGGAATGCAAGGCGGCACACGTAATGTTTCACACACACAAATGGTTTTCTGCATGATATTCCCTTTTTATGTGAAAATCTATACTTTTCCACAAACCCGCCATGGATGGCCATTTCTTGTAGCCCGACTTCGAACAACCATAACATCTGATCCGTAACTCCATTTGGGCTCCACTACCTGTCAAATCAAAGCCTGCAAAATGAGTTATGCTCTAGGATCATTTATGGGAGCATTAAGAAAATATTGGGGACGCTTTTTTCAGTGTCAACAATCATCTCTAGATTAATAATAATAATTAAAATATTATAATTTTATTACATAAATTATATTTTAAATCTATATATTATATATGGTTATTAAAAATGGACTTTGTTACAATCATGGACATGAAAGGTTGTTTAAACACATTAGTAATGTTTACAATTATTAATAATCACTATAGAAAAAGATACATATTATTTTATCTTTCACTAATTATCATAATATGATAAATATATTATTTATTCTTTAAATATAATTATATATACTATCCATGTGATGCAGTGATGAACAACGAATCACATCAGTTTGTGAAGGTGGTTGTCTACACAAACACACATATGTAATTATCATTTTTCAATGAATTAAGAGGAAAAAAATTAAATTATATATTAATTTTTTTAATAATTAATATATCTTTAATATCATATATAAATTTAAATTTCATCATTGTAATCATTTGTCGGAGACGATGATGAAAAATGAATTAAATTGGTTTGTGAGGTGGTAGTTCACCATACACAGAAATGGGGGCTTAATTTCCCATGTCATGGTAGAGTGGATGAATATATGGTATAAAAGTTACATAAAATACTATGTATATATAATATTAATTTATTTTTAAGAAATATATGAATGAGGAGGAAGAGGAAATAAAATATAAACACTCGATTAAAAGCAGTTCATCTTCTTCAATTGATATCCTTTTCTTAAAACCATAAGACTACTACAGTGAGTGTTATTCCTAATCCAAGACCTCTATAATTATTGGATAAATTATATGTGTGGATTATTGACATCAATGGATGCTCCAAATTGTTTATAAATGGAGAAGAGTTTAAAATAAAAAAATTCTATTTATAAATGAGGGGACACTTGGCATTTCTTAAATAATTAATATAGTTTTATTTTCTATTTTAAATGGTTATAATTGATTTTATTATGAATTAAATTAATTTTTCATTGAAATCCACTCATACGATAAAAATTAATTAGTTTTTGGATGACATTTACTCCCTTACCATAAGTTATTATTCTCTTTAAATAAAAACTATGACAACATTCATTTTTATGCTTTGATTGTCAATATAATTAATATAAAATGAAAGTAATTCAATAAATGGAAAAAGTGCACATTTTTGGTTCTGCATAATCATTTGGATGAATTTATTGTTTTTTTAAAAAAATTTATCATTTAATAACATATTATTTACTATAAATAGTCATTATGTAAAATTTTACAACTCTTAATAATTTAAACCTAAATAATATCAAGAAAACATTTAAAATGGGGAAAAATATTTATTTATGAATCTAACATGTCATTTTCATCTATAAAATTATTTTATCAAATTTTGTATCTAAAAAAATATTTATTTTAATATTTTTAATATCTTGTATTTTTGTGTTTTAATTAATTGAATAATTATTTCATCAATATTGTCTAAGAATTTAGGGTAACTATAAAAAATAAAAAATAAATAAACATGATAAAGAAAAATATTTTTGATTTGAAAACACTATATAGAGTCCAACATATCCTCTAAATAAAACCATATTAAAAATATTACTATTACAAAAAAGTTGAGGGTCATATGTTTAACTTTTTATTTAATAAAATACTATAAATGTCATAATCTCAACCAATGTTTCCCCAAAGGCTATAAATTAGTTTATTGGATTATTATAGTCTATATATTCTCATTAAATAATATTTAAGAAAGTTTTTGGGTCATTTGACGATTCTTAACATTTTTTGTTAAACCTAAATTACCATATTTACTCTTTACCATGGTAATTAAATTTCAAAGTTCACTCTTCCTATCGACCAAAAATAAAAAGGAACTATAAAATAAAATTGTAATAAATTATTTAAAATATTGAATCTATTTTTAAAAAGAAATAATGTATAGTATAATATAAAATTAAACCGTCAAAATGAAACAAAAAACTGTTTTTTTCGAAACTGACCTTTTAAAATATAATTTTCTAAGTAATATTTATCAATATAAACCATTTCCAAACCAAGAATTGTATAATTTTTTAGTATAACCATATAGTGGTTGATTTCATGAATTATTTAATATATTTATAATGAGTATAACTACATAATCTTCGAATAATAATAAATATTAAAATGATTTATTCTCTCATTACCGAGGTTGTTACATTTTTTAGATTATCTTTCTCCCTTATTATAACATTAAAGAATGGGTGAAAATTTATATTAATATATTGGTATCAATGATTCTTCAAGATATCACTCTATTTCATCATATATTCATTTACAATTACAAATATCAATTCATTTTCATCTATGTATTAAAATCCCAGTGTGTTTAAATTCTATTTCAACTCATGTTTTGGTTTTTTTCTAATAAACATAGTAGAAAAGGACCTCAATAATCATTATATATATTTTTTAATGGATTATTAAATCTATACATCATTTACTTGGAGCATTCCTTTATGAAATTCCTTATTTTTTCATCTACCACTTCAAAACAATTATAAGTAAAAAAAAATAAAATCACTTTGAATTTTTTATTGATGTTTCTTCTACTAAATATCATTAAGAACTTGTTTCATTCAACAAATATCATCCCTTATCTCATTATCCTTGGTAATATAAGTGGTGGTTTTTTCCCTTCTTGTATAGTTTTTATATTTCATCCAATTGTGTTCATTATTAGTTGTTATCCATCTCAATTATTCCAACATTTTAATCTCAGTTAATTTATTTAACCCTTTCATTTTCAAAGTCATTATTTTTATTACATCTCTGTTCTCATACTCATAAAACCTTTATTATATTTTCTAATTCATTGATTAATTACTTTGAAATATTATTTTGCCTTCTTCTTAGTGTTATCGAGCAATATATTGCGTAATCTCTTAAATAGTTTAATAATAAATTTTTATCATTTTTTATTAGTGATAAATAGAAAAATATTTATTTTTACCAATATATCATGATTCTCCATATATAGATCATTTTTTCATTCATTTTGTGAGAAAATATTATATTCAAAATTTTGACCTTTATTGTAGTTAAAATTAATGTTGAGTCTTAGTAAATTATTTCCTTGATTATTGGTATGATTGTTAACAAGGTTCTGGAACTCGTTGTGGCTACTTATACCCAATGTGACTAAATTAATGTTAATGTTTTTACCCATATAAACAATCATATTTATTAAATACGGAAATTTATATTGTTAAAATTAATTATTTTGTTTATAAAAAAATTATGGAATAATATGATCATGTCACTAAATTGTTGGAAAATCTATATCACTTAATATTATTTTGATACATAAAATTATTTTTTTAATTATATAATGATACCAATATAATATATATATATATATATATATATATATTGGTCAAAATGTTTTGAAACAGATTCATATGATATATTTGTCTATTTATATGGTTATTACTGACATTTACCATTCTATTTGTGTTGTTATTGATATAATTGGCTTATATATCACTATAAAACAATAAAAGATAATTATTTTTAATTATTTTTTATATGAAGTGTTACATAATACAATATATATATATATATATATATATTATTTAACACAAAACCATATAAAATAGTTTAATGTTATTATTTTAAAAGTCATATTTCTTTAAATAACTGAAAAAACATATTTATATAAATATTGAAAAAAATTAAAAAAATCTAAATAAAACACGAAATATTGAATAAATGTGAATCTTCTAGCATGAAAAATTAAATTACAATAATGTTTACATTAAAAAATACATAGTTTTTCTCAGTAATCCCAATATACTATAAAAAATATGAAACCTCACACTATTTTAATTAAAACATGATTATCAATAATTTGATTGTGTTTTTAAGTTTAAAAAATATATATTGAAAAAATGAATAGTCAGACCACAAGATCAACACAAACAAATACTCCAAATTATTAACTTCAAAATATTATGAGGATAATATTCAGGAAACCAATGTCTAAACTAATTCACTTGAAACACAACTATAATATAATATGAATTCTCTATAAAACATTATCTTAGTGAAGCAATGATTATAATTCCATCACATTCACACAATCCAACAACCTAAATCATTAAATTAGTAGGGTATTAGAAACCAATAAAAATATCATATCGTTAACTGATAAAGAGCATAATATCCCACATGAACCATTTTGTGATCTCCAAGTTACCCTTTTATTTTTATTGGAATGGCCATGTGAGGTATTTCTTATGTGGTCCAAACAACTCTATGTTATAGGCTTTAGGTGTTGGAACATTGAACCACATCCCCTTTACTAATCATCTAATTAGATGGTATCATTTCCATCCTCATCTTACAATTTCAATCCACTCATTTATAGTTAATGAAATTGCTTCTATCATAGTAAATGATTATAGAGATGGAATGGTAGTAGAATAATTGAAATATCAATCTAGTGGTGAATTTAGAATCATATCAGATTTCAATTGTCATAGGGCATTGAAACACCTATGTTAGTCCACCATAACTATTTTGTCCAAGTCTCATTATTCCCATAATTTTGATGGTAAAATAGTACCATTGTGGATGAAATTTTATGATTTCATATAAATTGATATAGCTTATATGGAAGTAATTTTATATACAATTTTTCATGTTATTTCAAATCCTTTAAGTGCAGTTATCTCTATAATGAGAGAAATAATCATTACAATGTAAGTTCCATAAAAAACTCTAGGTTGGTGCATATATAAAAACTATCATATATATATTGTCAATAAGGAAAAATATTTCATTGGTAAACACAATTATCAATGATGGTATATCATAAAAATTGCCAAAAAAATATATGGTTGTGAACAAAACTCCAAGACCAAAAAGAAAATAGTAGTGAAACAAAAATTAAGGAACCTACAAATATAATTCAATATTAAGATTCCCATTTTCTAAATAGTTTTATGGTAACCAACTCTCATTACATATATAATAAGATTAACCCATGTTCCTCGCAAAATTATATCCTTTCAAAGATGAAATCATTGAAAACAAAACTAAATTGGTACCTACAAAAAACTACATAAAAATAAAACAGTAGTCATAGAATTCTTCAAAAAATAAGCATCTTATCTTATGATAAAGTTACATTTATGATATCAAAAATGAATAGAGACAACTACAAAATCTAAAGTAATCTGTAATATTTAACATAATACCTCCACTAGTGGTTATTCACCCTTTAAAATCCTAGAAAATTTCAATTATATACCATTTTTTAATCATTTAATTAAGAAAAAAACAATAATAATAAATTCTAACAAACTAGTTTAACCTCTATCATTTCACTCTTTGGAAGACTCATGAAATTGTAAGGGATAATTAAAATTAATGTAAAAATGACTCTGACACAGTGGGATTCGATTTCTAAAGGGTGTTCTTAGGTGATGTTAATTTTATTTTAGAATCTTCCTCATCATAGATTCTTATATCCATATAATGAATGAACCTGAAGTTATAGAAAACCCCAAAAATTATTTCAAAAATACCCATGGGATAGAAGATAAATGTTAGATCATAATCAATGAGAGATAATTCTTGCATGGGGTGTGGAAACATGAGATTGAAATAAATTATTGATCCTCTTGTTACCGTCATCATGATTATCTTTCACCAAAATGAAATGCCCAAGATTAACTAACAACTTTTTAGACATGTACTTATAATTATTACATTTAGAATGTATAATAAAAAGATTATCTATTTTAAGTTGAATGCTATACTTAAATAATTTCATTATCTTTTTTAATTAAAAAATCACACCACAAAGTACCATTATGAAAATTTCGGTCAATATATTATAAAATCATACCTTCATTATTAAAACATAAAAAAGAATTATAAATCATATACATTCTATAAATGAAAAATAATTTTTAGTTAATACCTTTGGGTTTTATTTATTTTAATCAAATAATTATATAAAATGTAATTCAAAATGGTTTTAAATTTTGTAAACCGATAAATTATCCGGTAGATTAATAATGGTTGATGTCACAACTCACTCTCACTATAACCTATACTAGGTCAGGATTTAAAATAAGAGTGACACTTGATCCATACCTATAATAAGACATGGGTTGGCGGCAAAAATCTAGGGTATAATGCACACATAAATGAGATGAATTTCCCACATAATTTAGAAGAGAATAAAATAAATACACCAAATAAATAAAAATTCTGAATATACAAATCACGATGTATTTAATGTCATAAAAAGAGAGACTATAAATGGAAAATACGAAGAGTAACACAAATGGTAGAAACCTAAGATCACCATATAACGTGGATCAATCTCCATGAGCTAGTAAGGAATAGATCGATCATTAACGCCCTTATAATGTACCGAAAACAAGTAGGTTCCTACTTATAACTTCTCATTCAAATGTGGATGAATAATACAATAGTCTTGGTGAAAAAATAGTGATACTATCAGTTTACCTAAACTAGGTCAATAATAATCTCATACTCTACAAGGCTCACCTACCAAATACCACATCGAAGGAGGTGGCATAATATAAAAAATCATAAATAGAATAATGGTACCCCACTTCCAGTTTCCCAATAAACTAGTCACCCTAAACCACATCATCACATGTATTAGTCCATTCAAGACCTCCATAAGTTATATCATATATATCTTTAAACACATCATAAAAACATATGTATAATAAAAAACATAACCACATGTATTCATCACTTCCCCATAATTAGATAATATAACCCAGAGTCATTATAGGCCATGAAAGTATGCATTATACATTAAGCCTTTAAAAATCTTGTATATATACACATGTGATAAACATAATCCATTGCGTTATATAGATATATTTGTATCATAACATTATGTTTTCATGTAACAAAATGATATTTTTTGATTTTCTTTCAAATTAATTTAATCTTTTTGATATTATTCATTGTATGCGACACTGAAAATAATCTATTTTAGAGCACTAGGTTTGTCTTAAGTTATACAGAAATCTAATTTAATTTTTCACATTGCACAAAAAAATATTTTTCTTTACCTAAATTGAAAAATTAGTTTAGCTTCTATCACACACAAGAATGATGTCCCTTGATGGCTTGTGTGACACCCAAAATCGTGTTTTACCGAATAACGATATATTATTAGTATATTATTTAATATAATAAGATATAACCTAGTTTTTAAATTATAAGTTATGGAAATGGTTAAATAAATTAATAAAAAATTGTTTTAAAAATATAAAATCAATTCATTAGTTACAAATTAATGTGAAATTAATATGAAAACAGATTTAATATAAAGGAAAATATTATTGTTATTATGCTCACAAAGCAGTTTTGAACTAATAAATTAAAGTAATTAAAATTATTAACTGATATTAATGTAATATATATTTTATTTATTCATTAAAATATTTATGATATGAATCTAAAACCTTTTATCCATAAGATAAAAACAAACCCCATTTTATACATAAAATACTATATTTTTTATAAAGGAACTGCTACCACCTTTTAATGGTGAACCTATTTTAAATCCAATTTTGACACTTTATTAAATATTAAATTTCATAAATAACAATATATTTGATATAAAAATATGAAAATTATCTTTTGGATAACATTTGGTATATTTCTGTGATGTTTCTTCTTCTAATGAATAGTGAAAATAATTAAATTTTTATTCAAAACTGTTTTTTCATATAATTTATTTATTAGGATATATTATAATTTAAATTAGTTTCAAATTTTATTTTGATAAAATTATTATCAATTAATCCCTTTTAGGTTATTGGAATAAATATCACTTTGAAATTGGGAAAAAAATTTACCAATCTTTTAGATGTTTTTACATTAAAAACCCTCATTGTCATATCGTGTGAGGGATTAAATTTAAATTAATTTCTGCCACTACTATTATTTGAATTTGGAAAAATGGATTCAATATTTCAAATAAGAATAATTTCTAATTTCTAGTAAAGAAAAAATAATTTTTGAACAACAATATTAGTGAATGTAATTAAAATCAATTTCAATGATTAAGGTAAAATTAAGCTTAATAACAGACAAAACCTTATTCTTAAGGGCATAAATACCAAGAAACATGTCCCATATACATTATATATACCTATTTAAACCCTATAATCCATATATACTAATATGTTCTATTATGGGTGTGATATTCTAAGGTAAAACCACAGGTTAAATTCCCATTCCAAAAAATTACAAAAGTTTCACTCCTCCTCAACAATAAAAGGCCTCCTCCCCTACCTCTATCTCACACCTCTCAAGCCACATTAGCTTGAAAAATATCTTCCAATATATATCCTGAAAATACCTACCACAATCTTTGAATCTACCCCTTTTAATTAAATCTATAAAAAAATCCATTTGGATCAAACAAAAAAGAGTTGCCCAATGAATAGTTAACATCATTCCTTAAGATCTTTTGTTTTACATCCATTCTTGCCCCACTAAAATCTCCTTATTCTGTGATTATAAAATAACAATAGTATCATAAATATTATTATTTTTTGTAATTTAATGATTTTACCTAAACTTAAACACACTTCCATCTAATGGGTAATGAACATATTTTTTTTGTGTATGATAAACTACCACATCACAAAACAATGATTATGTGTCCTTCCTTTACAAGCTCTCATGGTGAGAATTATTGTGGAAAATATATTTATATAAAATATATATGATATTTAATATTTATTTATTCTTATTTAATTCTTTTATAACACATACATTTATACTTCCCTTTTTGTTTGAATATAATAAAATTATTTTGTGGACGTGTAGACTACAACCTCCTCAATGTGATGT
The DNA here is from genome assembly GCA_963277665.1 of Viscum album. Classification (NCBI taxonomy): domain Eukaryota; kingdom Viridiplantae; phylum Streptophyta; class Magnoliopsida; order Santalales; family Viscaceae; genus Viscum; species Viscum album. The sequence goes on along the minus strand of OY728156.1, from coordinate 67,307,575 downwards.
GATTCATTCACACAATACATAGAATGTATAATGGATGGTTTATATAAACATGTATGGTATATAAGATTAATAATTATTTATTAATTATGATATATAAACATATATATATATATACATATACACATATTTCATTTATGTTCATTCTTTCAATATAATAATAAAATGGAAATAGCGTTCATACGTATGTTCGGCCTACCATTTCCATGAACATTGATTCCATTTCATAATTCTATATTCTATGGATTATTATAATACATATATAATTAATATAAATTATAATTATATCTTGGTTTGAATTCTATAAATCATGATATATGTTTAATGGAAAAATATATAACAAATGAGGACACATGTGAAGAACAAACAAGATATCACCTGAAGTGAAACATTAACATAGAATTGTTAAGAAGAGGGTAATATATATTCATAATAACACCATATATGTCATTATATTTAATAATATGGTTCTATGATATATTTATAACAAAATTATAAATATTATTGAATATTTTTTTATGAGTACAACAAGAGTCCAGACGTAATGTAAGAGAAATTCATCTCATTTTTTATTTCTAGGATATATATACCATATTCATCGCTAAATTCTTTTGTGTAGTGTATATACTGGCTATGAATGTAATATATATCTCTTATAATTAAATTTATATGTATTTATACGTCAATTCATTTATATTTATTTCATGGGGTATAAGTTTCAAATGTTACTAAATTGGTAAAGTAATTTTTCTCTCAATTTGACTTCCTTAAGACACATAATGGGTTACGCACATGTATTTTTATATAAGTTGTATATAATATCATCGAAATTTAATATAATGAATCTAATTATTTTCTTGTTATTTTACGATTCATGTGATTAAATTTTCTACTACGGAGAATGTGATTCTATTTTACCATGAGGTAAGGTTTTATTAAGTCAATCTCATCACTTATTGGGATTGTGTGTGATTTTTCTTATATTAATGAAATAATATGATACATATATAAAAAAATCATATTTTTTATTATCTTCAATTTCTTAAAACATATATCAATTTATTATTACAATTGTTACACTCTTTAGTATTTAAAATAATTAATAAAATGTTTTTAACAAATATATTACCATAGTCCTCTCTTTGGACTTTAATTTGTTTTATTTAAAAACATTTGATTTCAGTAATGTTTTCCTAAATGTTTTAAAATGATATTTTAGAAAAAAAATTAAAGGAAAAATATCTTAATTTTATTATGTATTTCAAAGCATCCTTTATATGTTTTAATATCTATTTTCCATGAAAAATATATAAATAATTGTCTTATGATTCAAAATGGCGTTTTCAATGAACAAGGGATATTTTCTTCAAGAAATGATTTGAAATATATTTCAACATTATTTACCATATATGATTACATACATTAGTTTTAATCCTTAATTTATGGTGAAATTATTCAATGTTTCCATTCATATTATTTCCTGGAATGGTTATTTTGATGGCTTGTTGTCTATGAAACCTATTTTTATTTCATGGGTTATATGATTTTGGAACCCTCATATATTAATAGATTATTCTTCTGGTGAAATTATTATTAAATATGTATCTATTTAAATCAGTAATGAAATGATTATATTTTTATTATACCCATTTTAGTTGATTAGTTATGATATGATTATTTATAATTTTGAAAAACATGTATGTTTGGTTTCTTTATGATATGGTTGGGACCTTCCCTCCAATTTATTGTATAATATTTATCTCTCATTAGATAGAATACGGCGATTTTGAGAGGGATACTTGATTAATAATATGGACATGAGAGTGAACCATGACTACCACGATAATATGGTGAGTGATCCAATACTACTAAGGTGGCATTGGTTGCAATGTATTGACTACTATGAAAATAATTTTTTTATGATTATGTTTTTTCCACAAGTCCTTGTATTATTTATATGTTATTTTTTCAGGGATTATGTTCTCATTTACTTATTATTCATGTATTATGGACATACAATACTTATTCAAGGATTCATGTATATGATATTTTATATGAAGTTTATAATATTTTATTTTCATGATAATGTTCTCATACCCTTTTTCCCTTGATTAAGATTACATATCTCACTTTCTTAACCTTACTGAGCATCTGAGCTAATATCATTGTATGTTGAATTCCCCATGTTATGAAGATATGTATTAAGTTTGATGTGTCCAAAAAATGGCGATATAATAGAAGAACCACATGGGATATAATGTAACTCGCTTGTGTATCAGTTTTTATCTTTCAATTTTTCTAAAGGCACTAAACTAATATGCTCTTTAAGAATCATTTTGTATACTTTTTAAGTACTCCGCAAAAGTAATGTATTGTGAATGTATAAAAATAATGGTACTCTATAGTTAGTATTAGAGTAATGTTTTGAGTAAACCGTTGTAAACTAGGATGTGAAAACAGTAAGTATTTACCAATGTGTTTTTCTATGAATATGTCTAGGGATGTCTGTAAGGATAAATATATGTATGAGTAAAAATTTTGAAAAATGTCCTAGAATATAGGTAATGGATATAGTGAGTGGTTTCATAGAAATACATAAATTTTATAAAACTGAAAGTTTATGTGGCTCTGGAAAAGATATATCCAGGGGTAACAACTCTGTTAATGTGTGTCGAGTCTGACTCAGCAAAACTTAGAACCTGAAAACAAGACATGATGTAAACCTGGTATGACTCTCTTGGGGGACATGATTTGGAAATTCATAAACTATTTTCAAACCATCATGAATAATTTGATAAGAACATGACTATAAATAACATTGAATAAATATATGGTGTTGTCAACTAAAAATTAGGTGTCATGGTTTAGACATACAATATATAATTTTTCATGACTATATAGGTTTATTCTGTGATACGTGTTTCTCACCATGTGAATTTTGGTTTTATTAAATGGGTATAACTATAATTAACTTCATTAATAATATTATTATTTATTTGTAATTTATGGTAATTATACGTATCTTTTTCTCAAGTAGAAATCAGATAAACAAATTCAAGATGTTGGTATGAGTATTGGTCATATTTCTGAAGAAAAAGTGACTAAAAATTCCTTGTGAATGTTATGATATGTTCTTATATTATTTAATGAATTAAACATAAAATAATTATTAAATTTAGGTATAGGAACCTTAATACATGATTCATATTTTATATTATATGAATTAGGTATTAAGGACTAAGTTGATGTAGCCTGAGTAATGGTTTAAGAATAAATATTGACAAATGAAGTATTTATATCTTTGACTTCAAAGATTATGTTATATGAATCATGAAATATGTATGTTTTTTAATATAATTTTTCATTATGGTTGAAAATAACATGATAATTAGTGATTTCATGTAATGTTTATATATTTATTAAGGGATGATAATCATTAATTAATAACTTGTGTTGACATAATGATACTTTGATAATTATATGCTAGATTGAATAAGTAAATTGGATGCTACATATTACATTGTATATGATTATTGAAAAAGTGGTCTGTGTCATCAAGGATGAAGATTACAACTTCATACGTTTAAATAATGTATAAAATAATCATTATAATAAGGAATCATGCATGTTTACCGACATGATATATGGTAATTAAATTTATTCCAGGTTTCAAAGGAATATATGATGAAGGTACTCACTTGTTTTGTATGTTATAACCAAGAAAAACAATGTGATATATGGGGGATCTTGGTTACAATTTTTTCGTTACATTCTTTCTAAATATTCAGATTTTCATCTTTTAGAGGGGTTATAAGGTTAACAATTTATGGAATGTTTCACTTATGATTTATATGAATTCAGTGAGATTATTATGTTATCTCACCATATGAGGATTTATGCATATTTGATAACATGATATGAATTTTTTTTATTGATGATAAATGAGTAAAAGTGGGATGGTATACCGTGGATCTAATGATATGTTAGTACACCAGGAATTAAAAATTCACCATCCTTTTTCGAGAAAGAGGTGAATAAGGTCTATAAATAGTAAAGGATGTGGTCTTACCAGAATCATTCAAGTATATATTTTCATGAAATGTATTAATATTTAAGAATATGATATATACATAAAATGTTTTTAGAATGACTTTATTTTTGTGGAAATGATGTACTTTTAAATCATCATAGATTTGTGAATTTGAGCCCATAAACTTTTAATTTGTCATTAAATTGTTTGTGATTGATGATCTCAATAACTTCCTATGAATATTTATACTTTTCCACTAATTTCATATTTTCACATATCACTTATGTACTACTATATGGTAATCTAGTTATGAGTTATGCTATGTAACCATTATGTTTTCCAGGTTCGTTCTATTAGGTAAGTTTTAGTTTTTATTTATATGATGTGGGTTTCTATGAAAATAACTTTCTTGTATTAAATATTTAATATCCAAGATAAATTTAAAGGGATAAATTCATTTTAAGGGGGATAGAATGTAAAACCGAAAGATTAAGTGATTTTTAAAAAATTAATTTAGTATTTTTGAAAATATTACTTTTATACAACAATGAAAATAATCATCCTTATAGCATTTTTTGGATTATGTTATACACAATAACAAGTTAATCATGTAGTACTTGGAAAATAATATTTTCATTACATAAATGGAACACTGAGGCTATATTATGTTACATTAAAGACTAAAATTCATCAATGACTTCTGTAATGTAACACCCCGATCCTAGTTACCCAGAGTCAGTGATTTATTACATAACATTGTCAAGATACCAAGAATCATATCCTGAATGACCGATCAGTTTTGTATTGTTGGAAACAAGATACAAACATAAGATCAACATTACAACTTGAAAATAAATACAACACAAATTTAGTCCATTAGAATCATCCAATTATCCTATATTAGGCCTTCAAGTCATTCATAACTAACCTCTTCATATCCTGGGAAAATGAAACATTAGAATGGGGTGAGATCAAATGCTCATTAAGGGTAAGCAATACAATGAAAGATAATATAAACATTAGGAATTATGAATAATTCAAAACACATGCCTTTACAAATAATAAACATGAACACTTAGTGGCCGGAATATGAGATAAGTAAATAATTCCATAATAAAACATATTCATGGGTATTCTACTAGTTGAATATCCACATGAACTATCATTAATATTTTCATAATTAGGTAATGTACAATGAAAGACATTCTGAAACATTTTTTCATGGCCACGACCAATACATTTTAAAATGATTATGGCCTTGGCCAAAACCATATGTCATATAGGGAAAAGCCTGGGCCAATTCCAAGTCTAATTGTCTCATGAGACATACTGATGCACTGAGGAGCTATAGAGGGATCCACCCACCACATACTAAGTCTAATACATTCCTAATATGAAAAGGTTGAGACATAACATACTCATTTGTATTAAAACTAGCATATGAAATGTCAACACATTAACTATAAACCATGAATCTTATAAAAATAACACATCCAAAATCAAACTTATCACAAAACCTTCTATACAATATGAATGATTTTTATTATAATAAATCAACTTCAAACAAGTTTAAAATATATCAATGTATATTGACATAGATGAAATTTAAACTATTTGAAAGAAATACCTCTTTCTATTTTGAAGCCATTTAAGAGTTACCTAATTATTAAAGAAAACATTTATTTTTAAAATATTCTTATAAGCTTGTAAGGGAAGCATCGATGATGTCATAATGGCGGAAAATAGCCGCACCCTCCATATAAGTTAAACAAATTCTTACCCTAATTTATTCGAATGGGTCATAAAGTACCTTGTTTGGAAAACGATGGAAAAATTCCTTTCAAAACATATAAGGTTAATGACGTGTATAAATTAATTTAACTCATAGTCTATTAAATAGTAAAAATGTTTTGAAATAAATTTTTATGAAAACATGGACGTGGATGAAAAAAAGGTACCAGTAGATACCTACGTAAAAACAACCTCAGATAATAAAGAGATTGTGAAATTAACCCTTACCTTGTAATTTTTCATAGTATATGGTATTTTATCATCCATTAAAATAGAAAAAAAATTATTAAATAATAAATTAACTATATACATAAATATGATATCATATATGATCCTCTAATATTGTTGTGTTAATAATATTTCAGTAGTATCATCGTTTTGGGTGTTAATTGATTTATTTTCCATTATATGCTTGGTTATCTAAAACATGTTTGTTATGTATATAATGTATTTGATTCATATACATAATTATATTGTGTTCTTAAATATTATTTTTAATCATAAAATTAAAATTATTCTTGATTGATTACGATGGGGAAGTGAATCTCATCTCATTCATGGAGACTGTAATCCATACATACACACGAGCGAAAATTTAATTGTATTGATGATTAAATTGTATGTAATTGGATGGTATATCATATAGACAGAATAAATAACATGTTATATTTATTATTTACATCAGTTACACTCATTATTATAACCATCCAAATAATGAAGTGTTTGAATAACAAACTCTACCACGACATGGAGACGGTAAGTCGTACGTATGCATGTATGGTGACTTTTTCATTCATATGATTGATAGAATAATTAATATGGATGTAAAATTTTAATAATAAGATCATATTATATATAAGATACTAGATTTATTATTTGATAATAAAAACAACAATGAAAGAGGAAGTGGAAGAAGAAAAGAACTTGAAAAAGGTGAGGAAATATTTACCTCTTCTTCGGGTTCTTCTTTTTAATTTTATCAAAAGGGCTCATTAGGTTGACTTTATGTCCATAAGAAGGCCTCTAGGATGAATGTAGGAATATTGGGAGGATATTTGAGACAATTTTGACTGAGCCAAATGGATTTGGATGTGTGACATTAAGGGAAGGGGAAGTTCTCTTTTTAAGAAAGGTAAGGGTCACTTTTGAAAAGATTGAAATATTATTTTATAATAAATTAATTATCGGTATATAATGGCTAAAAAATGATTTATTTCAAGGATGGCGTGGGAATGGGTTGTAAAACTCTAATCCAATAGGTTCTAGATAGGTTTATGTCACTATATTAATCTTATCTTTTATATTTAACTCTTAGTTTAATAGATTGACATTTACGATGTCTCTTTGTGTTTTTATATTATATGGTTAATAAACACACTATTAACCTCAAAGATAACCCAATGTGGGTAATTATTAAAATATATAACCTTATCTAAGTCCTTTTTCGGATATTTAGATTTTTTGGAATATTATATCAATTGATAATATAGCATTTGTTTTAAAAACTCACTTATGTCAATTTTGACATTATTTAGTATTTAGTTTTTGTGAAAACCATAACAGCATGATTACATCGAACAGAAATTATTTAATAAAACCTATCATGTCATATTAAACTATAAAATTAGTGAAATTCATCAAAAGTCTGAAATTACTTTTTTGGATATTAATAATATCAATTATTTTAATCATTCATTATTAAGGTAATTAATGTATCAACATTGTGTCATAAATAAATTATATTATTTAATTTATAAAATTTCTAAATAAAATTCCATTATATTGGAAATATTTTTATATTAATAATCAATATTTATCGGCGAGTTTATCTTATGTATAACCCTATATTAAAAATGGTTTAGTTATTAATCGTTGAATTTACCTCTTTTAACTCTTCTGTAAATAAAATAATAATAAATGTCCTAATCTAATGAAAGTGGACCAAAGGGGATCATATTTTGTTAAGAAGGGTTTTTTGGTCGAATTACACTTATCCAATAGAATTAGGACATGTGTTAGGGTAATTATGATATCATTTTACCCTAAATTACCCTATTAACTTTTAACCGTGGTAAAGAAAAATAAAAAATTACTATTCACCATAAAATTATTTTCATATTATTGAACCACATTTTACTTATTATTATTAACCATGTCTATTGGATTTTTTATATTCAACTCACAGAAGTGGTAAAATTATGTTTTATGCAAATTTGCAAATGCTTAAAGAAGGTGGGTAAAATATGGTAAAAGTTCAATAAAATTTTCATATATCAAAAACGTATTATAAAATGACTCCAAGGATTTACATTGAACTTATATATGAATTATGTATCTATTTTGAACTAAAATAAATTTAAATAAAATAAATAAAACTTTAAATAAAAATTCAGTTTTATCAAATAACATAGCGTTTCTAATGGTTCATAAAAAATTGAATGTTTTCAGAAAAATACCAGAAAATCACCCTAAGCTAATTTCGATATTCCAAAATTAAAAATGAATTCCATTTTGAAAAATAATAGTTATAAAATATCAAAAATTAGGTATTAATATTCATAATGGCTAGTTTTATTGTTCGCAGTGTGTTAGAATCTCGATGTTGCGTACAATGCAATCTATAGAATTATTCAAAGGGAAACGTGCCATGGATGCTTGGGTTGTTACATTCTTCCTTCCTTCAAATAATTTCGTCCTCGAAATTTCTAAAATAGTACCACACAAACAAATTTGGGGGGTTCTTCATAATAAGTCCCTCTAGTTCTCACGTAGCCTCTCTCATCTTATGATTTCTCCACGGAACATTTAAGAGACATGTCTTCCAGTTTCTCAACACTTGTTCTACAGAATCAAGAATATTGATAGGCTCTTCACAATAAGACAAATCAGGTTCTTGTTCAATTTCCCCAGAGGTGAGTACATGCATAGTGTCAGGCATGTATTTTATCAACAACAATATGTGGAACACATTGTGAACTTTTTAGAGACTTGGTGACATTTCCAAACGATAAATTACAACCCCAATTCATTCATGAATTTTGATAGGTCCGATGAATGAGGGAATTAATTTTCCAATCTTACTGAATCATATAACTCCCTTCCTGGGAGCCAACTTCAAGAAAAAATGATCTCCAACCTGAAATTCCAAATCCTTCCTTCAGTTATCAACATATCTCTTCTTCCTAATTTGAGCTACTTTGATTTTGGATTAAATAATATTCACTTTTTCCATTGTTTCCAAAAATGGTTTTTGGCCAACATGTTTTCTTTCTCCAACATCATCCCAAAAAGTTAGTGTGTGCCATCTCTTTCCATATAACGCTTTATATGGTTCCATCTGAATACTTGAGTGGATGTTATTGGTATAGGAAAATTATAATAGAGGTAAATATTTATCCCACATACCTTTAATGTCTAGTGAGAACGATCTCAACATGTCTTCTAAGGTTTGAATAGTCAGTTCTGATAGTCCATCGGTTGAGGGTGGTAGGCAGTGCTAAAAACAAAGTTCAATATTCAAGGCCCTCTGAAGACATTTCAAAAATCTTGATGTAAAATGACAATCACGATAAAAAACAATAAACAGGGTACACCATGGATTCTTACAACTTCATTAATATATAGTCTTGTTAGACATTCAAGTGGTAAATCTTCTATTATAGAAAGAAAATGTGCTGACATGGTAAAAAGATCAACAATGACCCATATTACATCATTCCTTATTGGATTATTTGGTATCCCCATGACAAAGTACATCATAATATTATCCCATTTCCACTCAGGTATAGGTAGAGGTTTCATGACTCATCCAGGCTGTTAACTTACATATTTCACTTGTAGAAAAACCATACATCTTGACACAAAATCAGTAATCTCTCTCTTCATGTTTTCCTACCAAAAATGTTCCTTAAAGTCTCTATACATCTTGGTGCTCCAAATGTTTATAGAAAAATTGGATCTATGTGCATAATAAAAAATTCCTTATTTAGATCAGGTATGTTAGTAACACAAAGTCTCTTCCCAGATTTCAAAATTCTATTTTCATATATGAAGTCACTCAATCTCCCATCATTTAATGCTTTAATTTTCTACTAAAATTCTTCATCATCAGTCTGAGAACTCTTTAACATTTTGAGTAAGGATGGTATGGAATCCATTTGAAAAAGTATTGATGTTTCACCTTCAATGGTTATTCCTATATCCATCATTACTAGATCCATGAAAATAGGATCCCTTTCAACTCTCATATTGTTCAAAACTCCCTGATCCTTTCTACTTAAAGCATCTATCTCTTTATTTTCCTTCCCTGGGTGGTAGTGTATTGTGCAACCATAATCCTTGAGTATTTCAATCCATCTCTTTTGACTCATGTTTAGTTATTTTTATGAAACAATATACTTCAAACTCTTGTGAGAAGAATAAATCTCACCTTTTTCTACATAGAGATAGTGTCTCTATATTTCCTGAGAAAATATTACAGCTGCTAACTCAAGATCACGAGTTGGAATGTTTTTCTCATAAATTTTTATCTTTCATGATGCATTAGAAATAACTCTATCAATCTGAATCAGGACACAACCATGTCCTTTCAATGAAGCATCATTATAAATAACAAAACCACCATTCCCTGATGGTAGAGTCATGATTGGAGCATTAACAAATTATTTCTTCAGTTCTTCAAAAAATTCATAATAATCATTTGTATAAAAAAATTTAACCCATTTACGAGTGATATTGGTTAATGGGTTAGCCAATCAGGCCAAATTCTAGATAAAACGCTGATAATAACTAGCTAAACCAATAAAACTGCGTGCCTCAGTTATACTCGTCAGTGCTGGAAATTAATGGATTTCCATGGTCATTGAAGGATCAAAAGAGATTCCACCCTTAGAGAAAATATGTCCATGAAAATATATCTTCTGAAACTGGAATTCACACTTGCAAAACTTTCCATATAATTCATTTCTTCTAAGATTCTTAAGAATAATGTCCATGTGATTTTCATGATCATCATAGATTTTGCAGTATACCAAGATATCATCAATAAATACCACTACAAAGTCATCAAAATATTCCTTGAAAATTCTATTCATTAGATCCATGAATACATAGGGTTCATTAGTCAATCAAAAAGGTATTGATGAAAACCCGTAATGCCCGTACCCGGTTTGAAATGCAGTTTTGGGAATATCTTCCTTCTTCACACAAAACTAATGATATCCAGATCGAAGGTCAATATTTTAAAAATATTGAGGTCTAAGAAGTTGGTCTAATAAATCATCAATGAGAGGTAGGGGATACTTGTTCTTTATTTTTATAGAATTGACCTCCCGGTTGTAAATGCACAACCTCATAGATCCGTCTTTATTCTTAACAAAAAGGACAGGGGATTCCCAAGGAGAAATACTAGGGATAATATATCTTTTATTACTCCATTCCTATAGTTGATTATTTTGTTCCACTAATTAAACATTGTCCATTCTATAAGGGTTCTTCAATAAGGGCCTTGAACCAGGAAATAAGTAAATAGAAACTCAATTTCTCATTCTAGAGGATGTCCTGGTAAAATCCTCTGGATACTCGTCAACATATTCCTACACAATAGGTATTCCATCTATTCAAACATTCCTTTCCTCACCCATAATTATTTCATTGTCATCCTCCCAAATATTTGAATTTAGTAGAGCTATTGGGGGTTGATCTAGATAAGAATCAGATGGTTATGTTTCTTTTCTAAAGTTAAGGTACCCCTTATCATCATTGAGAATTGTATCCTCCATTTTCTTAAAACTAATTTTCACATCATCGTATGAAAGACAGTCCATAAGAAGGATTATATAACATTCATTCATGGGCATGATGATTATATCAGAACATAAATATCATTTATATGCCTTAATGGGGACTGACTCACAAAACATTGTGGCAATGATACTTCCCTTAGGTTTTTTGACTGACAACTCCCTTGTTAAATCAAATTGGAAATATCTAATTTTCCTAGAAAAATAGGAAGATATGAAATAATGTGATGATATAGAATCAAATAAAGCATTGGCTAAACATGGGGAGACTATTAAATTACCTTCCACAACGTCTTTCATATCTTAAACCTCAGCATTTGTGATCGCATAAGCATGGCCTTGATCCCTTGGCCTTTTCTGAGTTTATTTTCCCTAAATCTTAGGAAATTCATTTTCATAATGTCTCATCTCCATTCAATTGCAAAATTTTACATTGGTAGCTTCATTCTTCCCCTTACAATCACTAGAAAGATGGCCTTTCTGCCCACATTTTTAGCATACTCTTTTTCTATTTAGACATGATCCAGGGTTCTTCCTTTCACAATTATCATAGGGTGGAAATTAAACTCTTCCCTTCTTACCTATTTCTTTATTTCCTTTCCTAGAGTGTTCAACAGATCTTTTCTTCTCTAGCTTTTCTTTAATGCCGAAAGACATAGAGAATTAATTTTATGTCTTGATATCACATGAGACAATATATTCTTATGATTAGAAGTATAGCAAGACTAATTATCGATGGAGAAATGGTTTTAAAACATCAAAGAAACGATCAATTTTACTTCTTGGGTTGCGTATATATTCTTCACCATACATTTATAACCTTGTAAATTTAGCTTCATACATTGCGACATTCTCATCCTCCTTTTGTCACAAACTCAGAAATTTCCTTTCCATATCCACTCGATGGTCATGAGGAAAGTGTTTTAAAAAAACTCTTCAAACTCCCTCCATTCCGTACTTGATACTTATTCATCATCCTTTGGGTTTTGAATTAATGACCAGCGTTGATATGCATCTCTGGTGAGGTGATAAACTGTCGTGACAAATTTTTCCCATTCCCTACTCCCCAAAGCATGAAATATTTTCTATAAGGAACTTATCCATTATTAAGATTCAAATGGATTTGTATACCCAGTCAATGTTGGTGGTCGTTTCCTCGTGATTAGATCTAACATTGATTTGTTGTGTTATGGATCAAGGTGCTCTATACATGTAAGGTAATTACTCATAACCTATGTGAGTTGTCCTAGTATGGTGATAAGCTAATCCGCATAGGTTGCATCACCATCTTTTCTATAATTATCTTGAGCAGGAGGGAATTCCCTAAATAAATTATGTGAAATGATGTAGTTTCCATTCCTTCCACTAGGCTCCATTTATAAACAATGACATACAGTAGATTAGTTTATGGACTACAATACATAATTCCAAACTTCTAAAACACTTAACATAAGTTGGACAGTTTATGGATATAATCCATAATCATAAAAATAAATCATTGAGGAGATATATACTCATAAATCCTTCATAATGGTTTTTAAAGAAAATGAAAATTATCCTAATCATATCACCCGGGGAGTGTCATAACCAAGAGTACAGCAAGGCCCGTTGTCATGCACCAGTTCACGTTTGAGTATAGCTCAATTTTCTATTTTAGGGATTTACCCTTGGCACATCTATGCCAGAGCTGCCTCCACCTTCTCATAAATAGACAAGGATGTATTTCTTGGAAAACTCACAAAATTCTTATAGTTTCATTATTCTAGGATGTTCTTCTACACTAATCCCCAAAGTCTATCATGGGGTAGTGTTCTCTAATCAGTGTTTTTCTAAATCTAGTTTCCATGTTTCGTAGTAAACATCCTCTGATATCAACTTTAATGCCTCAACCCCAGTTAACCAGAGTCAGTGATTCATTACATAACATTGGCATAATACAATGAATCATGTTTTTAAAAGCTGATCTGTTTAGTATTATTGGAAAAAATATACATACATAAGTTCAATATCACAACTTTAAAATAAATACTACACAGATTTTTCTATTAAAAACATCCACGAATCCTAGATTATTCCTTAAATAAACTTATAACTAACTTCTCCATATCCTAGGAAAATGAAACATAAGAAAGGTGTGAGCTCAAATGCTCAGTAAGGGTAAGATATACAGCAAAAGATAACATAAAAATTAGGCATGATGAATAATTCCAAACACATTCATTTATAAAAAATAAACATGAACACTTTATGACAGGAATATGAGATGAGTAAATAATGTCATAATAAAAAATAGTCATGTGTATTATACTAGTAGATTAACATCATGGACAATCATTACTATTTTTATAATGAGGGAATTTATATTGTTAGACGTTCTAAAAATTTTTGTCATGTCCTTGGCAGGACATCTAAAAATAATTAAGGCCTTGGCCAAAACCATATATCAAATTCGGAAAGGACACTACCAATTCCACATCTAATTGTCTCATGAGACCTACTGATGCACTGAGTAGCTATAGTGGGATCCACCCATCACATTTTAACTCCAATACATTTTTCATATGAAAATTTTGAAACATAACATAAACATTCATACTAGAACTAGCATATGAAATGTCAACACTTAAACCATAAACTATGAATGATATAAAAATAACATATCCATAGTCAAACATATCACAAAAAATTGAAAACAATATGAAATATTTGTATCATAATTAATCAACCTCAAACATGTTTACATTCTATCAATGGATGTTGACACAGATGAAATGAATACTATTTGAAAGAAATACCTCTTTTTATTTTGAAACCATTTAAGAGTTTCATATTTATAAAATAAAACATTTATTTTGAAAATACTCTTATATTCTTGTAAGGTATGATATGATGATGTTATGACAGTATAAAATATCCACAACCCCTCCCCCCGTATAAGTTAAAAAACATTCTTACCTGAATTTTGTCGAAATGTCATAAAGTACCTTATTTGGAAAATGACAGAAAGATTCCTTTCATAACATATAAGGTCAAATAAGGGTATAAATAGAATTAACCAATATTTTAGTAAATAGTAAAAAAATTAAAATACATTTTTAAGAAAATATGGATGTGGATAATAAATAGGTCTTAGAATATACTTACGTAAAAATAACCTCAGATAATAAAGAGATTGTGAAATTAACCCTTACCGTGTAGTTTTCATCAGTCGATGATATGTTAACCTCTTTTATAATAGGTAAAAAATTGTTATTTAATTATAAAAGAACAATATACATAAATAAGAAATCATATATGATCCTCTAATATTGATTTGCTAATATTAATTTAGTAGTTCGTTTCGGGTGTTAACTGATTCATTTTCCTTTATATGCTTGTTTATGTAATAAATGATTGTTATGGATTGGAATTATTTGATTCATATAAAGAATGAAATTATGTTTAAAAAAATTATTTTTAATCATAAAATACTAATTTTCTTGAATTATTACGATGGGGAAATGAATCTTATCACGTTCGGGGGGACGGTAATCCGTACGTATGCACGAGCGACAATATCATTATTTTGAGAGTGAAATCATATGTAACTGGATGGTATATCATATATAAATAATAAATAAAGTGTAATATTTATTATTTTCAACAATTATTCTCATTATTATACCCATCCAAATAATGAAGTGTTTGAATAACAAACTACGCCACGACATGGAAACGGTAAGCCGTATGTAGGCTTGTATGCTGATTTTGTCATTCATATGATGGATAAAATAATCAATATTGTTGTACCATTTTCATAATTACATAAAATAATTTAAAAGATACTAGATTTATTATTTTAGAATGGAAATAGCAAAGAAAGAAGAAGTGGATGATGATAAGAACGTGAAAGTGGTAATGAAATATTTACCTTTTTTTCGGGTTCTTCCTATTGATATGATCAAAAGGGCTCTTTAATATGGTTTCATGATAAAAGGAAGACCACTAAGATGAAGGGAGGTAAGATGGAGGATATTTGGGTAGATTTTGGCTGATCCGAATGGCTTTGGAGGTGTGAAAGTAAGAGAAGGAGCAATTCCCTTTTATAAAAGAGGTGAGGGTCACTTTAAGAAAAGATTGTAATATTATTTTATAACAAAATATTTTTCGGTTTCTAAGGGATATAAATTTATTTATTTTGAGAATAAAGTGGGTATTGGTCAAAATAAACTCTTCCAATAGGTTTTATACAGTTTTAGGTAACTATATTAACCTTATCTTTTAGATTTAACTCTTAGTTAAATAGTTTGACATTTACCATGTCTCTTTGTATTTTTATATTATATGGTTAATAAACATACTATAAACCTCCAAGAGAACCCAAAGTGGTTAATTATTATTATAGATAACCTTATCTATGTCCTTTGGACGAACCTTAGATTTTTATGAATATTATATTAATTAATTATATAGTATTTGTTTTAAAAATTCTATTATGTCAATTTTGAAACTATTTAGTATTTGGTTTTTCTGAAAATAATAACATCATGATTACTTCGAAAAAAATTATTTAATCAAACTTAACATGTCATATTGACCAAAAAAATTAGTTTAGTTCATAAAAAATATCAAATTACTTATTTTGAATATTTATAATAAAAATTATTTTAATCATTCATTAATAAGGCAATTACTAGATCATCATTGGATTATAATTAAATTAAATTATTTAATGTCTAAAAATTATAAATAAAATACCATTATGTAGGAAATATTTTAATATTTCTAATGAATATTTATATTCGTGTTTATCTTATCTATTACCATATATTAGAAATGGTTTAGTTATTAAACGTTGAATTTAACTCTTTTAACACTTCTTTAAATAAAATAATAATAAATGTACTAATATAATCCAAGTGGACCAAAGGGGATCATATTTTATTCATAAGGTTTTTTTGTCGAATTACACTTATCCAATAGAATTAGGAAATGTGTTAGGGTAATTATGATATCATTTTTACCCTTAATTACCCTATTTACTTTTAACCGTGGTAAATAAAAGACAAAAGTTACTATTCAAAAAAATATTATTTTCATCTTTATTGAACCACATTTTACTTATTGATATTAACCGTCTATCTCATATTTTTTAAATTCAACTCAAAAAATTGGAAAAATTATGTTTTATGAAAATTTGCAAATGCTTCTAGGAGGTGGGTAAAAGACGGAAAAATTTCAATAAAATTTTTATATATTTAAATATATTATAAAATGACTCCAATGAATTACATTTAACATATATAGGTATTATGTATCTATTTTGACCAAAAATAAAATCAAATAAAATAAATTATTATTTTAATAAATAGTTGGTTTTAACCAATATCGCAGTGTTTTTCACTATTCATCAAAAATTGAAAGTTTTCAGAAAAATACATAAAATTCAACCTAAGCTAATTTTGATATTCTAAAAACAAAAATGATGTCCATTTTAAAAAAAAATTATATAATTTCGAAATGTGGGTATTAATATTCATAATAGCTAGTTTGATTGGTCATGGTGTGTTAGAATCTCAAAGTTGCGTACAATGTAAGCTATTGCATTATTCAAAGGGAAAATTACTGTGAAACTGTGGGGTGTTACAAGTAACATGAAAAATTGGTTTTTATCGAATAATCACATATTATTAAAATATTAATTAATATAATATAAATATAACATGGCTATTAAATCAGTATTCATGAAAAGTGTTAAATAGCGTATAAAAATATATTTTTTTCAAAAATATACAATTAATTCATTGGTTAAATATTATTTGTAATTGAATATGAAACCGATTGACTATAATGGAAAGTATTATTATTTTTATGTTCAAAAAGATGATTTGTCCTCATAAATTAATGTAATTATAATTATTGAGTGATATTAAAGTAATATATATATATATATATATATATATATATTATTCGATACAATTATTTGTATTCTTATAATATATTTTATAGGAATATGATAAAAATAAACATTGTTTACACATAAATTAATATGTTTTAATTGAGTCAATTTTTCCATCATTTAATGGAGAATGAATTTTATATCCAATTTTTTCACTTTTAAAAATTATATATTTAAAAATAAACAAAATAATTGAAATATAAATATTAAAATTATCTTTGAGTGATTTATTATATTTATTTGAAGTATTATTTTTTTAATTAATAGTTAAAAATAATGAATTTTAATTCGAAACTTTTTTTTCATCTTATTTATTTAAAAGATTATATTATATTTTAAATATGTTTAAAAGTTTAATTATAAAATATTTATATATATTTATCCAATTTATGTCCTTGGAATAATGTTTCTTTTCAATTTGGGTATAGAACATCGAATGATTTTGGATCTTTCTACTTTAAAAAATGTAAGGTCATTATACAGGCATGATAGAATTTTAATTAATTTATGCTAGTATTTTTATTATAATTTGGAAAAATGGATTAAATTTTTATAATAATAATAATAATTTATTTTTTATCATAATTTAAAATCATTTTTTACCAAAAAATATTAGTGAACGTAATTAAAATTAATTACAATGATTATGGAAAAAATTAATCTTAAAAAGGGATTAACCTTAATCTTAAAGGCCTAGATGACCTACACAGTTGTCCAAGATCCATTTTATGTCCCTATTTTGGCCCTATATTCTATTTTTTTATATAGTTTTCAATTATGTGAGACATGTTCCATGGGAAATGAATATGTGGAATTCCGCTTCCCAAAATTTTCAAGTGTGAAACTACCCATCCAATATGAAAAGGCCTCCTCTCCTCTCAATTCATGAAAACTCGCAATCCACTTTTCCTCAAATAATATCCACACAAATTTCTTCTAAAAATAACTCCCCTAATCTGAGAAACCTCCCATTGAAATAAATCTATCCAAGGAAGACCTTTGGGGCACACAAAAATGAGTTAGCCGAAGAAGAGGTAACATGTTTCTTCAAGCTCTTTACTACTATTTCCATTGTCCACCCAATCAAATATTCATATTCCATGCTTATAAAATGAAAAAAATATCCTAAACATATTTATATTTTTTATTCTATGGATTCAACTGGTAAAAACATCTATCTAATGGATAACAAAAATACTTTTTATCTATACAACAAACTATCACCTCATTAAACAATTATCGTTCATTATCCCTTTATCGCCTCTCACTATTGGAATTACGATGGAAAAAAATTTATAGATAATATTTATATTATTTATAATTTATTATTTATTATTTAAATATTTTATAATAAATACCATTATAGTATCCAACCTTTTTAAATGAGATAACATTGTCTATGGTCATGTAGATTATTACCTTTCTCAAAGCGATGTGATTCGTTAACACTTTATGTGGAATGTATTAAGGATGGTTTTAGTGAAATAAAATGATTTATAATACATAATAATGCTTCTAGAATAATTATATATATACATATATATAAATATTTGTCATATACTTTTTTCTTTCAAATACGACAACAAAATCGATACATCATTCATGCATACTTACGACCTACCATCTATATAAACGATGTATTCCATTTCAAACATATATATTATTTGAGAAATTATAATACACATATACTGAATATAAATGATATTAATATCATGTTATACATTATGTAAATCAAAATATATGTACAGTGACAACATATATAATAATTTAATACCCATGAGATGATCAAAGCAGATGTCACCTGAAGTGAAAACTTAACATAGAATTAATAACAAGTGGGTAATGTAAATTCATAATGAAATCATATATGTTATTGTATATAATAACATGGTAATGAGATAGATTTTAAATAATCATAAATTTATTCTACAAGAATTTTGGATGAGTACGACGGGAGTTAAGACAAAAGGTAAGACAAAATCATCCCACTTTCTATTATGAAGAGATACATGCCTTATTCACCCCTCACTTTTTTTCTTTGGTGAATTTGTTGACCATGACTATATTATATGTCTCCTAAAATTAAATTAAGGTGTATTTAAAAATCCATTTTGTGATTTTATTTCTTGTTCATTATGTTATAATGTTTTTTAATTTGGAAATTTAATTTTGTCTCAATTTGCATTCTTGGAGACACATTTCATTTTATGAAACATTATTTTTATATAAGGTTAATATACTATGATTGAAATGTTATATCATGAGTCTTTTTATTTATATTGTATTCTTTGATTTATGTAATTTCATATTCTTTCATGTAGAGCATGATCGTATGTTACTATGTGGTAATTTATTTGGAAATATTCTCATCGCTTATTGAGATTGTTTATGATTACGCATCCATTGATAAAATCATATGATCCATTAAATATAGAAAAAACATGAGTTTTAATATACTATGTTTATAAAATCAATATCAAAGTATTATTACCACATTTACTTTCATTTGTACTTATGATAATTATGAAAATGAAACTATGAAAAATTTGATCGTATTTCTCTCTTCGGTTGGAAATCAATTTTATTTCAAAAACCATGTTTCAAAAACTCTTTTCTAATTTTTTTTAAAATGATATTTTGAGACCATTTATTTAAAATGGATTCTAAATTATTTTATGATTTTTAAAGATTCATTTATAATTTTTAAAATCATATTTCAAGAAAAGCAATCTATTCCAAAATTCCTTGTTTTATAAATAGATTTTTTCAATAGAGAAAGGAGATTATTCACATGAAATTTTATTAAAATATATTTCAAAATTATTTCCCATAAAATATTACATCTATTAGTGTTACTCATTTATATCTGGTAAAATGATTCAATGATTACATTCATATTATTTATCAATATGTTTTCTGATAAAATTGTATGATATTTATGAATCCCATTTATTTTTCACAGGTTATATGATTTTGAAACCCTCTTAATTTCACATGTTATTATTTTGAGGAAATTATTATAAAACCTTTATTTTTTATAGATGTTATGGTATGAGTACATGTTTATGATATCCATTTCATTTGATGGGTTATTATATGATTATATATGATAATTTGGAACATTTTTTTATGATTTAATTATGAGATGGGTGGGACCTATAAATCCCTCCAATGAAATGGAAAAATATTTATATCACATGTGATAGACTAAGATGGTCATGGAAGTGAGCCTTGACTTCCATGGGGGCTTTTGGAGTGAAACATGAATACCATGATGGTATAAGGAGTGAACTGATACTACTAATATTTTTATGGGAGTGAACCATATCTACCAAGATGGTGTGGGGAGTGAACCCGTACTACTAAAATGGACTTGGATGAAATGGCTTGACAGTTATGGAAATCATGTTATATTATTACATGTTTTCTACACTTCCATGTTTTATTCTTATGTTATTATTTCATTTATTATGTTCATTTTTCCTTATGATTCATGTGTTATGAAATTACAATATTTATTCCATGATTCATGTATATGATCCTTAATATTTAAGAAATTATCATCATCTTTTAGGATCATTTTCTCATACCTGTATGCTCATGATTATATTTATATATCTCCCTTGTTTACCCTTATAGAGAATCTAAGATCACCTCTATTAATGTTTCATTACCTATGATATGAAGATATGTTCTATGTTTGATGTTTATAACAAGGGTTATAGTAATGAAGAACATAGTGGGAGATAAATTAGATCACTTATGTACCTATTTTTATGATTCCATGTTTCCAGAGGATCTAAACATATATTGTCTTTGAGAGTCTATTTGAAAAATGTTTTATGTATTTAGCGAATGATAGGTATTTTCGATTTAGGAAAATAGAGAGTCCCTATATTTTATACACCTAAAAATACATGTGTGATAACAATAAACCCTTATGAGTCGTATTTGTAATCTTTGAAAACTTTAAATCAGCTTAACATAGATATATAAACATACTGAACCATTTTTAAAGAAGAGAGAGATGTAGTAATTATAGTCAGTCATCTGTATCCACGATAAAAATGATTTCGAAAATATATATAGAACCCAACACCACATGTCGGTGTCAGATTAGTTATTCAACTTAAGTAGTGAATCATAATAAATAAAAAACCCATAATGAATAAATAATTAGTCCCAAACCATTCCAATAAGAAATAATTAAATATACAATGTAATTTTTAACTAATTTTACAAATAATAAACATGTTTCTAATAATAACCACTAGAGCGATAATACTAATATAATCCCAATAAGAATCATGATTCATTTATATATATTATCATTTATTAATAAATAGTTATAAAGAATTATATAGAATTTATTCATCATTTTCAACTTCATATACAAGCTACTAATATGAATCCAATGTGTTTTCATTTAAATCATAATTTTAGTTATCATAATTTGTATAGTGATTAATATTCCTAAAAATATATCCTTATTTAATTCAAAAAAATATATCATTCTATAACTATAGGGCACTAAAACAATACTATTTATACTCTAATAAATGTAATACCACAAATAAGATTAGAAAAAAACCAAAAAGTTACACATACAACCTAAATAAAACTAACACAAAATCATCCCCAAAATCAATCTATATCAACCAAACCATCCCAACATCAACCATATCAAACTTTCACCTCCATAATATCATAAATATCCCATGCCACATCACATAACCTAACTATACATAGATTCAATTTAAAATACTGAATCAATACTAAAATAATAAAAATCATGGTGGAAAATAATATTCCCCATGGTAACAAACATAAAAATTATCACTCAAAAATTCATCCACAGAAATACCATTTAGATACATAAATACTATGCTATAACAGACCGAAACATTACTTATAACATTTATCATTTTCTTCTAGAATCATAATTAATTTATTCAATATGTATCGGTTAATACAACCATCAAAATATAACGTTTCAGCAACTAATTGAATAAATATAACACAATTCAATATGTTCCATTCAAGTTTCAAATATAATATTATTAATAATCAGTAATTCTACTACAATTATCTTTTTCATTCACAATATTTATGATTTTATCTTGTACATGAATATAAAAAATTAATAATCACAATCACATCAATAGAAGCCCATATAATCAAGGAAATTTCAGAAGACAATAACATGTATATAAACATAATCTCATGTAGGAAAATAAAATCATACCTATAAAATCTATTTGATTCTGGATCATTTTCTAAGTAGGATGATCCCAACAATTTACCCATTGAAATTTAAACAATGATAATTCCACATTTTCACATTATATATAAAAATAGACATTTTTTATTCCACTATCTTGAGATAAATGTTAAATTATGGACTAACAATAATAGAATATAGAAAAAAGAACATTCCATCATGAATCTTTAGAAAAAAAACTCATGAACTATAGATATATCCCCCCATCATTAAAATCACTATCAACCATGAACAAGGAAACCTAAAAAATAAAAAACTAGTCTGTCAGGGCATTGGGAGAACTGAAAAGAGAAAAAACAATAGATAAAATAATATACCTTGGATTGATATTAAAATTTCAAAAGAAGATAGATTCATTGGATATATTAATGAGGATTTTGATAACAGATTATTCACTCACAACAACAAGGATTTGATGAAAAATTGAATGACTTTAGAGAGTCATTCTTCATAAAAGAATTACGCGAAAATGTTGCATCATGGTGAGATGCATAATATCATGGTATAATCCAACCAAATATGAGATTCATTGTGTGATCATCCTCCATGTCTTACCTCTTTCTCATGGTAAACGTTTTTTTCAGATGATTATATCAATTAAAATCATAGGGAAATATAAATCATAGTTTCACAATATCTGAATCCCTATTAATAATGATGAAATTCATGGCATTCTTCCTCAATATCAATTGACCTTAAACCGTGATCACTGAACAATCCTTGAACTCTTACAAAATGATCCCTAGAAATATAGAACAATGTAATTTGATTCCATATATCCATGGCATTTTCATGAGAATCATGATGCACATACAGGACCTTTCAGGTCATAATCCATACATCAACACCATAATAGAACCCTTCATGGAATAACACATCAAATTGTTGAGGGATTAATTTTGAAAACTATAATTATACCAATAAAAAACGCCCTTCAACTATCAAACCACCACCAAACACCTTAAAATCATAATAAATAAATATGTGGTTTAGAATATTCAGATCTTTTACATTTAATACATCTCCAAAAATTCACATCCACATGAACTAAAACAATATTCAAGAAAGTTAAACAACATCCACTAGACTAAACATCCCAACATTTACCTCTTAAACAATAATATCTCAACTATAGGATCACATTTGTAAAATCATTACAATAAAATTATAGAATAGGAAAATCTACGAAAAAAATGAAACATAATGCATCAATCATCAATAAGAATTTTATAATCAAACAACATGGGATATTGAGAATGAATTTGTGACTCACATTCATGTGTAAACTCATCAAACCACTTTATCACTATAAGATATGAATCAAAGGTGTAATATACTCACACAAAACATTCTTATAATGGTTCTAAATGTTGACAGTCTACTATGAGAATGTTGCATCATTTTAAACATCCATATCAACCTAGTTAATAAAATAATATTTATAAGGATGATATTGATGGGTAGAAATACATGTATATAATCATTGATTTGTTCTATCTATAAAGTAATCCTCTGCTGATATGTATCCTCAAAAATTCACTTCAACACCATAGA
Source organism: Viscum album (assembly GCA_963277665.1). Taxonomy (NCBI): domain Eukaryota; kingdom Viridiplantae; phylum Streptophyta; class Magnoliopsida; order Santalales; family Viscaceae; genus Viscum; species Viscum album. The sequence continues at coordinate 67,283,183 of OY728156.1, read as the reverse complement.
ATGTCCATGAAATCATAGTGAAACTTTTCTCATATAAAAAATCATGTGAACACCATAAAGAGGTGAAAAAAATTCATGATCCTTAACATCGAACTCCTCCTAAAATCATCATCATAATTTTGAAAATATTGAGATACCTTAATCCACTCATTAATTAACATCACCTTCTCTATCATAATACACTACAATTTCAATCAATGAATTACTAACTCTAAAATCTTGATCCAACACAATAGGGATCCACAAGTTAGGTAATAAAAAATTAATAATGAAAACATTCCAATAGAAGAGTGGTAAATATTATTATAAGAAAACTAAACCAAGGGTATTTGTTTCACATACTATGTTACAAAATCTATAACTCTTAATGTCTGAATGGTATGCTCAATTTGATAACCCATCTATTGGTGAAAAATAGTGCTTTAAAATAATTGGGAACCAAAAGATAATTGAATACTTCTCTACAAACATGAAGAAACCAGGGTCACAATCATATACGATCATCCTAAAATCCCTACTAATGTCCAAAAATATCTTAAATTTACTACCTAGAAAAAAAATTATTTTTATGAACTCCTGTAAAGCTAATAAGTGGCCCAACCATGACAATTGATCCGAAATCTCCCAAAAAACATCATATCCACTCTGAGCTCATGATAAAAATTATTTCCTCCCAATTTCATTGATGGAAATCCTATGGATAAATAAAACCAACAGGAATTGATATTTTACATTTATTTTATCTCATATCAAACATCAAGATATGACCTCTTCCAATGGCCTATTTATTCCTATATGAAATGTTGACCCGAAGGCATGATACGTTTTTGTAACATAAAGATGTACTATCAAGGGTGAGCTATAAAGCTCATGGAGAACCACCTAATTCATAAAGTACAGAACTAAAATCCTCTCCTAAAACAACACCAAATATTGACGATCCTCAGACAATCCCACAAGAGAATATACATAAACAATATGATCGCACCAAAATTGCACATTAGAAACCCACAATTGTGATTCATCTACCTCATGTATCATTGATGAGTTCACTTTAATCTAATAAAGAAAATATTTCTCACTAAATTCATTCATATTGAGATGAATCTCTATTATCTCCCTTATCACTCTCTATACATCTCCCTACTAACAAATAACATCTCCATGAGACTTTCTATTATGTGTATCAGCTACCACATTCACCTTTCATAATGTATAATTTATAAAAATTCCATAATTCTGAAATACCATCACCCCTAACACTGATTAAAATTCTAATCAACATGATAAATGATATTTATCAAACTTCTTTGATTCTTGAATTCCACAAATCACCCACTGATGAGATAAATATTTCATAACATCAATATAATCACATCTACGAAAGCTAGAGATCATTGATAGCATAGTAATATTAATGAGGTCATAACAATTGAGATCCAAAGGAGAAGACTTCTCTCTTATGAATTAGAAAGAAAACCAAACCAATAGTATCCTGAAACTGGTCATTCAACATAATGGATTGATCATTCCTAGTTAATGTTATCAAAAGACAAATTGTTTGTGGAAAATCAAGTGGAAAATTTATATAAGAGTCTGAATATAAAGTCCTTACACTTTTTCACATATTATTATATAATATTATGCATAACTATCATAAAAATAAATACAAAGGATAGTAAAATATAATGTCTTTAGAGAATTGGGTTCATAATAAGAAAACATGAATCCAAAATAAATATAACATTTATTATATCTCTATAATGAGATCTAAACGTTCATAGAGAACATACTTCATCACATGATAACCTGGAGAATACAAAAACAAAGACATGAGGTAAACATCCTATTAACATAATAGGAAAATTAACGAAGCAATGTACATGTGTTATAAGGCATAAAATGATGTAAAAAAAAGGAATAGATCATGAATAGACATATAGAAGCATAAAATTTTGAGGATGAGATCATGTAATCATGGAATCATATAAATGTGGGAACCATATAAAACAGGACATAATAATTATTCAAGGACAACCACCATGACCATTGCACATATAGGAGCATGAGTGATGACCAACTACCATAACAATTTCACATGAAAGAGCATGTGTCAAGGCTAACTGTCATGACCATTCCACAAGACGTATCATGAGAATAAACGTTACCCAATATATTGAAGTTCTATCTGGACACACCCATCATACCATGTTAATTAATACGAGTTCCACATGATTATTTAGACATAAACAATAGGGTTCCCCATGAAAATAACTAGGTCTCAAAATCATGTCATAAACGACATAACTAAAGCATACATCATGATGGTGTCAATGAAATAATAGAATTGAAACATTAATGGAAATTGATAAAGGAATATAGGAATATATCCTGATAAATATAGTCTAAATAATGAAAAAACATGTAAAAATAGTATACATTAGAAATGGTCCACATTACTGGGGTTTGAGGTAAAATATTAATGAGTATTTTAAATTGAAAGAAGAAAAATTGTTTGTATTAAACTAGAATAGAACTATGAATTTTTTCCAATATAAAATGTGTGATTTTTGAAAAATAATTGTTTCTCATAATAGACTATGGATGGTACACGAAAATGGCTATGAAATTGGGTTGTTCCCACTAATTAGGTTTTCTTATCATGAAGAATTAAAAGGGATCCTTATAAACCATTAATTTCCCAGTCAAATAAAAAATAATATAGATTGAAACATATGATTGGAACATACAGAAAAAAAACAGAAGTGAAAATAAGAATAATTAAGAATTGTTTTCAGTTAAATATAGAGTATTAAAAACTGGAAAGAAAAAATGAAGGTTATGAGAGAATCCCTTACCTTATGTCTGAATGTGTTCTACAATTGAACTCAATTTCCTAGATAATCAAATTATCCATTAATTAATTAATTAATAACAATTTATAGATGTATTTTGTTTAATATATTTTTATTTTGTTACTTTATTTCCTTTTTTATGTGTTTTAAGATTCAATTTCATCTTTTAGGATGCTTTGTTTCCTTGATTTTCTTGATTGGTTCAATTTTATACATGTTCGAAAGATATTGTAAAATGTGAATACTTATCTAGAATTGAAATTATAAGTTATTAATAAAAATATAATGTGTTTAAATGGTATTATATTTTTTTTATCTGTTTGGATGATTCATTATATAAACTATTAATGGTAATCATTTATGTTTTTATAGATTTTTTTCGATCATCATGAACTTATATTGTTTTATTACATAATATTATGTATATATAATGGTTCCAAAATATAATATAATATTAAATAAATATATTAAAATATATTTTTACAATAAAAATTTTTTTATGAGCAGCCATCGATGTAGTAATGAAAATTGAAAACTCATTGTCCTTGAATGTGATAAATCAACACATCTCGGATGATGTTTCATCATTAGAACAATAAGAGAGTGTAAGAGAATGGAAAATGGGTGATTCCATTAACATAATAAAATGAAGGTATATAAAATATAGTGGAGTTATCAAGTCACTTGGATAAGGGGTGGTTAGGATAACAAAATTAAATTAAATTAAAAGTGAAATTGCAAATTAAATTAAGAGAAATATAAATACGTTTTTACCTCTTGAATTATTATCATTGAGAACCTCAAAACATGAATTCGGTTTGGTCTATGGTTGAGAAAAAATGGATCTTGGACTTGGGGGAGAGACATTGGAAGAGTTTGGGCAGAATTTGGACAAGGATCAAGGCTTTAGAGGTGTGACAAAAATAGGTGTTAAGGGGTGGTATTAATATTAGAGTAAAGAGGTGTTTTTATTATTTATTACTTATTTTATTATTTTGGATCAATATTGTAAATATTTTGAACCTTATCACTAAAAAAATAATAAATAATTGGAGTTATATATTATATTTCTTACACCAATAATGACTCTTTAAGAAGTGCATTTAACTCAAAATGTTATATACTGTAAATTACTATATTGCACTATTCACTGAAAATTCATCTTTTTTAGAAAAATCCAAAAAAAAATCACTCTAAACATTTAACTATTATTAGAATTAAAAAATGAACTCCATTTTTATAAATAATTTTCTATAAATGAAAAATTTCATTTTTAATTAAATTAATCATTTATTTAGAAAATAACTACCATAAAATTATAATTGATTTTATGTCACTTTGAAAAATAAATTATCATCCCATAAAATTATATTTTAATAAAAAAATGGGTAATTTATTTATGAATATGTTTTATTAAAATAAGTTTTCTTTTAAATCCTAAAATTTATTATTAAATTGTAAAAAACATTGAAATTTACCAAAAAATTAAATACATAATTTACCATTTTTAAAACAATTATTTACATATATAAAGAAAAAAATATATGAAACTTTCATTTATAAGATGCCTAAATATTTTTTTTTATTTCATATGAAGGTTTACTATTCCATTTTTCAGGATAATATTTTTAAGGGTTAAATTGAAATTCAAAATGTCATGTTATAATTTTATTTGTTAGTTTTATTGATTTCTATAAGCAATAATTATATCATTTATTCCTAATTTTTATAGTTTTTATTTTCTTATCTATGTGATTATAGGTGATTTATACTATATGAAATAATTATAAGGTGGTAAATTTCATTGATATAATTATTGGAAGTTACATTCATTCCTACTTAAAAATTTCTCCCTCGAAATTTTATTTTACAAACTAATGGAAAAAAAGTGGGGGTACTTCTCCTTCCTTGCTAACATTTGTACCCATGTTGCATTTTCATAGTGATGGTTATACAATAGTAATTTCAACATGTGAGAATTCTTTTCCCTTGTAACATTATCTATACTGTCCAAGATTGTTAATGGTTTATCCTTGTAGAGAGATCATTTCCGAATAAACCCCCTCTGAATTATGTACCTGAGAGAAATATGTTATGTATTTCCTCTAGATGGATATGTTGAATACATCATGTACTATAGTCTTGGTTAGTGGATGTTCTAGTCAATATCCCATATCTCTAACACAATCATGAATCTCAAAGGGGTTGATGTACATAGAATTTATCTTTCAATTCTTCCCAAATCCCACGATTCTCATCCAAGAAGACATATGAAGGAATACCATGTCTCCAAACATAAACACCTAATCCCATCAATGATTTTATTTATTGAGCTTTATACATATTGAGGGTTCCTTTGATGTGATGTTAAATGGTTTTAAACTTTTCCACTATTTCTTAGACCATTTCAAATCATAACAGCATACAATCATTTACTTCATCCAAACATGTCCATGTTATACATCATTTCAAACAAAGGGATTAATATGGAGCCATTTGGATGCCTGAGTGGAAACTACTATTTTTGGGTAAATAAACAGAATGTGGGTTCTTGTCCCATCTTCCAATAATGTCCATAAAAAAGTCTCTTAACATTTATTGTAGTTTCTCTATTGTGTTTTCATATTGTCTATCTATTTGGGGGTGATAATCCATACAGAATAAAAATCAATAATTAGTTATCTCAAGTCATTAATTTCAATATCTCAAAATTAACTCAACAATTAATTATCTAAAATTAAAATACTCAATATCAAATAAATAAATCAATAATTATTTATCAAATAAAAAATCATGATATCTCATATTTAATTCAACAACTAATTGTCCAAAGTTTATAATCCCAATATCCCAAATTTCTTATTTTCCTCAACAAATTAACTCACCAAATTAATTAATTCAATATTAACTCAATTGATAATAATCCCATAGATATTATATAACTAATATACATAATTGCAAGAAATACATTGGTATTTGAATTATATACCACCTACCTCAATTCATTGACAAGGAATCTCCCAACAGAAATCCCCAATATGAATGGAATAATGACATAGCTAGATATCTGGATATAAAACATAAATCCATGATTGAAAAATTAAAAATATCTTAATCTATATTTAGATCCAATATTCATTGGTATAGATCCAAAAATAGAACTATATATAACCAAAACTATCTAATAAAACTCTTCAATAGATAGAATATGAACGGGAAAAAAAGAAAAATATATGGGAAGTGATCCTCATACCAGGAGGGTGATTTCATTGATCCAAGCATTAAATCGTGAATAACGATGCCTAAAATGGCTTGGAACCTATTTGAAGGGATCCCAAATTGGGAAATAAATTTTATGGTCAACTAGGGGTTTATTTTGGATTAAAATGGGGTACAAGAAATGATAAAATAAATTATCATGTTAGTTTAACTCTGATGCATGGTTTGTGGCTTTGGGTGAATAGTTTCAGCTAACCGTGAACCCTGACTATGTGCCTAATTCATGGGGATCCTAGTTACTCCTTTTAGGGTGAATGAATTGAAATATTGTGCACCATATACGTAAAACCATTCTATCCAGGGTTGCACAGTTTTCTTGGCCATGCTGCACAGTTCGAGATAACCATGAGCCTACTATAAACTACAATCTTTCTTTGATTTTTCTCAATGTTTCCCTGAATAATAGCAAATGTAAATCCCAACAAAAATTTACTCTACAAGTGTGAAAATAGTTTCTATAAATGAGCCATAAAATTTTCCAAAAGTCAAGTTTTTTACACTCCTAACTTAAGGTATTTCTATAATTTCTTGACCAGGTGAGTAGTCTTTTTGTGTAAAACATTATGTCAAAATTAAAAGATCTTTATAGGTTTCTCTGTGTAACATAGATACGTTTCCAACTCTACCAACACTAGATTTGAAATGTATGAGGGTTGTACTATGTAATTTTTCAAGAGGGATACATGGAATACATCTTGTACTTGATACATGATAGGTGGATGTGCTAGTCGATATTCCATAGCTTTGATGAAATCAATAATTTTGAAGTGGACAATCCACCTGGTAATCCTTAGTCAATTATTCCCAAATCTCATGATCTTATTCCATGATGATATGTGGGGAAATTCAATCTATCCAACTCTAAAATCTATGTATCATCGATGATTGTATGCATATATATTTTTCCAACTTGGGGATTCCTTGATTTGTTACTAAATGGTATTCACATTCTATAGCATTTCATCAACAATTTCATGTCCTCACATATTACATTCACTGAATTCATCATTCCATAATGATTTTCTTTTCATCTCTTACCATAATAAGATTCATTTAGAGCCACTAGGATGCATGAGTGGAAACTATTGTTATATGTGAACTCACTGAGAGTCATATGTTGGTCTTATCCTACTTTTAAATCTATAGAACATTCCCTCAACATATCTTTGACTATATAAATTGTAAATTTATATTGACCTTCTTTTTGTGAATGATAAGTCAAAAAAATTATCATAAAAATTATTAGAACATGTTGGATGCTTTTCCAAAACATTATGGAGGACCTCATATCTCAATTGGATACAATTGATAATTATGGTCCATGTATCCTTACAACTTCTCTAATGTATATCTATACATATAAATACATTTATAATTCCTCTAAAATTAAGATAATGTTAGTTTTCATTATAAAATAACCCTCAAAACCCATATATAATTTTTCCTCCAGATGTCTTCATATTTCTGGTGACAACGTACATGATGATGTTTTTCTATTTCCATCTTGGTATTGGTGATTTTTGCATCATCCAATTATAATTTTTCTATTCATAAATAACTTACAGACACACAAGGAAAATTGATGTATATTCATTGGGAATCTTATTTATATATTCTGACCAAAAGTTTTCTTATGTATCTTGATAAGTCATTTCACTTCCTAAGTTAATAGATAATGTTGAGCATTATGCTCCATTCAGAATCAATTTAATTATCTTGGTAAAGGATGGTAAAAATAGTCACCACCCAAACCTTATGACTCATTAATTATTAATTTTAAAATATTTTATTTCCTATTTCTGATAGATTCCACTTTTTTCTAAATTTCATCAACATTTCTTTGATAATCCTTTATTTTCTCTATAAGGAATGTTTGAAAAATCATTTGAGAAAAGATTCACGATATTTTATCTTTAATAATTCTCATTTTCATCATGTACAAGTCATATAATATTAGATCATTCCCAATTATCTTCAGTAATAATAATAGAGGATCATTTCAAGATAGAGTATCTACCAACCTATTTAACTTACCGTTACGGTTGTGGATTGATAATTTGTATTATTTCTTGGGATCTAATAATATTCACTGATGCATACTAAGACCCTTATATATGAATATAATTTGAGTCTCTTATGATCATTGTATATATCAACCTTCTCCCCATAGAGAAAATTCCACCAAATTTTCAATGTGATGATCATAGCCAACAACTCCAGATCATGTGTGGGATAGTATTTCTCAATAATTTTCAATTTCATTGAGGCTTAGGCTATCAATTTACCATTTTATTTTAGTATAAAACATAATAAATTATCTGAAGCATCTTTTTAAACCACATCGATTTCCCCACATTTCAGAAATTTGAGTATCAGTGCAGGTATAAGACACTTATTCCAACTCTTTGAAATAGTCTTCACATTTACCTATCGAGGTAAAAGTTACTCCCTTCAAAGTCAACATCTTTAGTTGGTCAAAAAATCATTATATGTTCTTGAAATAACATCGGTAATACCCGGATATACCAAGAAATATATAGATCTCCTTTGTAGATATTTTCATTGGCCACTATTTGATTTGTTTTGTCATGGAAGGGTCTATAGATATTTCTTTTCAGGTGATAAAATTCCCCAATGATGATACATCATCCATATAGAACTCTCATTTACTGTAAATTTCATAGAGTTTATCCCTTCATAATATCTTTAGAATAGTATTTAAGTTATCCTCATATTCCACCATTGTCTTGGATTTTAACTGAATTTCATTGCTAGCATCTTCCACATATTTGTTACTTTAATGTCTAAGGATTATATTTATTAAGCCCATGAACATTCTAGGAGAAGTAGTGATTCAAAATGGAATCACTATGAACTAATAGTTCCCATAAATCATTTAAAAGGCATTTTTGGGAATATCATCCTTTTTCAACTTTAATTTGTGTTATCCTAACTAATGGTCTACAATATAGAATTACCTGGACCTGCATAATTGACAAAAAAATTATCTATCTACGAAAGGGGTTACTTTTCATTATCATCATTTTTTGAGTTCATGATAATCAATGAAGAGATTTATTGATACATACTTCTTCATAAAAAAGAGGATAGGTGAACCCCATGGTTAAGCACTTGATCTTATAAAACCCTTGTTCAGATTCCATGATAAGTACTTCTCATATTTTTCAAACTGATTGGTGTCCATTATATAAGTTTTCTATAATATTGGAAAATTTCCATGAATAAATTAAATTGAGAACTCAACATCTCGATCAAGATGAATACATGAAAAATCATCATAGAACACATCTATGTAGACTCGTAAAATGGTCGTGTCCTCGACCATGATTTTGTCCTTTTTCTCAATCATATCATAAAGATATTCCTTCTCATATATCATTAATATCCAAAATTGAGATAATGATCCTGATGGAGAATCATCCTCCTCGTTACAATTAAATATAATTGGATGAAACATCATGGTGTGGAGAGTGATCTCCCATTCCCAGTAGTCAATGTTGTATTTGTATAAAGGTAACCTATCCTTTCCCAAAATAGAATCAAAACTCTAATAAAAGAAAAAAGATAAGAATTTATGGGAGTTTTAGTCCACAAACATTAACTAGGAAGGATTTATATACATTGAATGTAATAATTTTCCAATTTTCTATTCTCATGGATAACTAATCCTCTATATTTTTAGGTGGTGTTTCTATAGTTCTACTAAACTTGTTAAATAATAATGAATGTATAGAACTATAATAAAATAGTACAAATGATATTATTGAATAAATAACCAGTGTACCTACCACTACATCATTTTCAGGATCCCGCTTAGCTGTAGTGATAGAATATACCCTTTTTTACTCAGAGGTGGTTTTTTTAATTTATTCTAACAAACCTTGGCTTAAGGAAAGGGTTCACATACTCTCCATGTCATTGTAGTTCAAACACTACACTATAGGTTGAGTGTTGATAAGAAACTTCTTCCATTTTTTCACATTAGTGGGTTATCTATATCCTTTCAGATGATATTAGCCATATTCCCCATTAGTTCACATTTATAGCACTTCCTTGATCCCATAAGATAGTTCTCAGGGTGATTCTTCCCTCATCATTAACACATGGTATGTTGGGTTTTCAATCAAACATGGTATTCATGTATTGATCTTCCCATATTAAAATAAATTTTGAGCTTTTTATCTTTAGTCCCATGACACCGTTGAGAGTATCGAATCTATATTTCAACCTTAATGTCACAATAAAAATCCTCTCGCACATATCGAAATCATGAATCTCCAACACTTTTCATATGCCCATCTTTAGTTTTCTAAAGAAGCTATGTAATTTTTTTAGGTTTTCACAAAAAATATGATGGCATATCATGGATTCCTAGTGTTTTTTTCTTCAAAAACCCTAATAGATTTATCTTCCTTCTTCTTTAGTCCGAGGAACTCTATTTCAATTATGATACAAAGGATTCATGAAAAATATTTATTGAATTTTTTTCTTGAATTCCTCCCAATCCATAGAATCAATTTCCTATTTTCGATTTGTGAACATGATCAGTGTTCACCAATGATCAGCTACCCCATAAAAATGATAGATTTTTTTGCAAAACATTATATTATTATGAGCAATGGAGGACGTAGAATTTCATCTCAATGGAGTAAATCCATTGTTCTTTCAGGAGGAGTTAGAATTCTAATAACATGTGATGCCTTTGTCTCATATATTTTTTTACTGCCACATGTTATTTCTTAGTAGAAGGAGGGTAGTCCACATGATTCAATTTATTATTCATGTATTTATCCAGTTGAGAAAGTACTTCCATGTTGTTTTGAGTACCCATTTTGATTATATTTTTCATTTCATTAAGACAATCGTCCCATTGACTATCACAATTACAGTTTGAAAAAGTTCTCATATTACCAACCATTAATTAATTAACAAATTAAAATTACGGGTCTGGATAAATATCTAATATGTATTTTGAAGGGATATATTGATCATAGAATGAAATAATTTTAAATAAAAATAATATCCTATATTTTTATTTATTATGTTTCAATATTGGTTATATTTGGGAGAGAGAAATATCCCAAAGGGTTATTAATAAATTTTTCTACCCCTAAAATCAAAAAATATATCATATTATAATACCAACTATAGTGTCCCTAAACTTTTACATATATTATAAAATTATTTTAGGCACAAATAGCTTTAAAATAGAAACAAGGTATCCTAAATCTTGTTGTATTTGGCTGATTAGGTACATAATTAGAAAACAGGAAGATAAAATCAAGATTTGTTTTATTTAATCTCCATAATAAGCTCTTATATTTGGATAGGATAACCTGGAGAAAAAATGAAAAATGGGAGGAGAAAGATAGACTAGTTAAGTAACATTAAAATGAAAAACACATCGTACATGGGTTAGAATACATTACATAATGACATAAAAAGGCATGGGACATGAGTAAACCTATGGAAGTATAAAATTTAAAACATGGAATCATTGAAACATGGAATAATTGAAATGTGATGATAACATACAACATGACATAAGCATGAGTAAATGATAACATCCAATACCATTTCACATGGAGTTTCATGAGTCAAGGATAACCACTAATACTATTTCACATAAAATATCATTAGTCAAGGATAAACCCTAAGATAATTGCACATGACATCTCCTGAAACTAAACAATACCAAATGAATTGGAGTAAAATCATGGTGAACCCATTGTAACATGTTCATTAATTTGGGTGGAACAAGAAGATTTAAACATAAACATGAGGGATACCCATGGAAATAAATGGGTACGTAATTGTATCAGATGTCATAACCAAGTGTATATCTTGATGGTGTCCATGAATGAATGGAATTAAAACATAAATGGACATTTATATGAAAAAAATTTGCATACATCATTATAAATGATGATAAAATGATGTGAAAACATTTAAAAATATTTCTTAAGAATCTTTACAGCTGATCCACATTAGTGTGGTTCGACAGAAAATATAAAAGAATCAATAAAATAGAAAAAAGAAAAATAGTTTTTATAAAACCAGAAAATAACTAAGATGGGTTTTCATGATAAAATTAGTGATTTTATACAAATAATAATTTCTTAAAAAACATATTGTGGATGGTACTTAAAAGTGGATATGAAATTGGGATGTTCCCTTTAATAGGGTTTTCTTATCAGGAAGAATTAAAAAGTGATTCTAATAAAACATGTATATCCCCATTAAAGAATAAATAATTGGGCTTGAAACATATGTTTGGAACATACATACAGACCAATTAAAGAGTAAATAATAATAACTAATAATTAAATTGGGGTAAAGGGAAAGTAAGGATAACCGAAAGAAAAAATAAAGGTTAAAAAAATTAGTTTACCTTATGTCCGAAAGTGTTTTATACTTGAACATAATGTCATGGATAATAAAATTAAATCCATTAATTAATTAAATTTAAAAATTTTCAGGATTTATTATATTTATATAAATTTTATCATGTTAATTTAGGGACTTTTTTAGGAGTTATAAGATTCAATTTTTTCAATCAGAAGTGTTAATTTACTAAATTATTATGATTGGTTCACATGTATACATTTATGAATGATCATTTAGAATGAGATTAAATATTCATATAAAAATTTTCTATGTTATCAATGAAATTTATGATTTTTTAATGGTCTTATATATTGTTTGTTTTTCATATATGACAATTATTTATTAGATAAAACATTAATGATAATCGTATAGATTATGGTTGCGTATTTTGATCATCATGATCTAGTTTTGTTTTATTAATTAATATTAAATATATATACTAGTTCTAGAAAATTAAATAAGGTGGAATACTTATATTATAATATTTACTTATCATAAAAAGTTATTATGATTAGACTAGAAAAAGGTAAAGGAAATTTGAAACTCATTATATTTGAATGAGATAAATCAACACATCATGGATGATTTTATCATTTTTAGAACAAAGGGAGATGATAAGATAATTGATTATGGGTTTTCCAATTATCATATAAAAATTAAATTATATAAACTACAATATAGTTATCATTTCACTTGGATTATTTTAGGTGAGTTGAAGAAAAAAATTAAATTCAATGAAAAAGAAAATGGTTTTTACCACTTGAATTATTCTCCCCTAGAACCGTTTTAGGGAAATTCAGTTTGCTATTTTATTAATAAAATAATATAATTTAATTGAGGAGAGTATTTTGAAGAGGTTTGGATACAATTTTTACAATCTACAAGGCTTTAGAGGTGTGATTAAAGGAGGTGGTGAGGGGTGGTATTTATAGGGGAGGAGATTTTATTATTTTTTATCAAGACACTCAATATTATTAAAATTATCAATAAATATATTAAATATATATGGTGTGTTAGATATTATTGTTATTATATAAAAAAATAATCAATAAATTATTAATTTAACATATAATTTTTATATCATAAATTATTATATTTTACTATTCACCAAAAAATCATCTATTTAAGAGAAATACCAAAAATAAACCCTAACCATTTTTAAATGTTTAGAATTAATTAATGACCTCAATTTTATGAAAATAATATTCTAAATTTGAGAATAAAAATTGTAATCTAACTACATCATTATTTTTCATCTACATAACATATTATGTACTAATGTCATAAGAGTACCTATCTCACTAAAAGTTCATATAAGATACCCGCTTGGAAGAGATCCCATAAGCATCATGGTAACATTCGTAAATATATGTTATATATCCAAATGAAATCATTTGAGCGACACAAAGGGTACATCTTATCAGGGGTGGAGAGTCATTGGAATTGGAGAAACCTTCTCATAGTGTATAACCAAAGTAATATAGAAAGAAAGATATTATGAGAATAAGACCTGAGAGTAGAAAATAGATATTTATATGTGTCAATGGATGTTATTATGTACGGACATGTGAACTGATCATTGACCATTAATATTATTATTAGTGACTATTATAAGTTCCATACATTTATGTAATGATGAAAACCATGGTGACACGTGTTTGTGCTGAGGTAGGATGTGTTGGGTACATCAAATATAATATTTAATTAAAGAATATTGAGGGAAAGGATTTTCCCCCTTTGTTCATCAATGAATGTTTAATTATTAGGGCCTTTAATAGAAATGATATAGCCTAAATAAATAAATGGGCATGGTGTTCTATAAACATGTTCAGATTCTATAAAGTTAAAAAAATTGATATAGAGCGAATAGTTTGATTAAAACAGTAGGGAACATGATTGGTTATATATTTCGTGATAAAGTTATTGTTTTACACAATAAGCGTAAGTTTGTGTAATTATTTCATTGTTTCATTAACTTCATTCTCTATGCATTTATTTACATATTTCGAGAAGATAACCTTTTACTTTTGGAAGCTTCGCCTATTTTCACTAAGAAGGATTCCTAGTGAGTCACACACTAAGTGTATCCAAAATCTCAGTTAAATAATATGTATTATTATTTATTATTTAACAGGTTCAATTAATATTATTCATACAGAAGGATTAATAGTTATTCTTGTTTTATTTGTTGTATATATTCCATCAAAAATTATTCATGGCAATATCATATGAGTATAATATTTAACAAATAATTATTTTCTATCTAGTAAATATAATATTAAATTATTTTTTGAAAAATAATGCATTGATGTGTATTTATTAAATAAATAGTCAACATTCAAGGACTTATAAATATTGTGGGGAATGATGAACCAGTTTTAATCGTCTAATGAGAAATAATATATATTTATTGATTATTATTTGAATAAACAATATTTTATTTTATTCATGAGGATAGTGAATTTTAAACAAATTATTATTATTATTATTATAGATATAGGTATATACAGGGGTTAAATAAATAATAATGGGAACTTATCCAATTATTTATTTCTAACCTTATATGTATTTAAACCTAAATATATTATTTTTCATGTGAGCTAATTCACTTATTGTTGTTGTTCACAACTAAATAAAATGAATCATCTCGAAGTCATAAAGTTCTAACTTCTCCATGAATTATCTCACGAACGGTAGGATATCTTCCTCCACCTTCTAATCTCGAGTCAAGAGAGACCACAGAGAATCCATTGTAATGAATTCTCAATGAATTCAAATATGAATGATGCAATAAATGAGGTTATCCATTGTAGCACTCACAGATTCCTACTATGACAATCAAAGATTCACCAACCACATATGAATCCCCACTAGAGGGAATATAATCTTGATTATTACAAATAAAAGATCATATGATTATGATCCATTTTTCAAATCCATACAATATGAATTAATTTTGTGTATGTAAATTCATTAATTTCTCTAGATAATTATAAATAATTTGTGATGATCATATTCTTTGGTTATGGAATTTATCAATTTTCAATATCCTTTGATTCAATTCTATTGACCATGGAATATTTTGTCTTGTAAATCTCAGATTAATCATTGACCATAAAAAAAGTTAGGCATGAACCATCACATGCTTCAATTATTCCTCTATCCATCATGTAGTTTCAGTGGGTGTTGTATAATAATATATAATTATTTAATGATTTTTGATTGATTTAAAAATTTATTATTGTTTGTTATTAATATTTTAATCATACAATAATCCAAATTGATAAATCTATTTTCTCCCTCTTAATTTCAAAAAAATATAATGAAATTTTTTAATTTTATGAATGAATCAATTTCTATGATCTCATATGGATGTACCAAGGAGTCTATCTTGATTAAAAAAATAGTGCATGTTGTGTAACCGAGAGGTGCACATCATGTACTAGTGTCCACTTTACAATTAACTAATTGATAATTAATTAAAATCATGTGAATTTATTAGATGTGGTGAATTTAATTATGCAATGCAATTTTATCAGGACAACCTGACATAATGTTAGTCAAAGTGCAGAACATGTAACTTCATTAAATGAACTATAGAGATTTAGCCATTGAAATGTCATGTTTCTTGTTACATGTACTACATGACTGGTTTCCGTGTAACTCGGAGACCACATAGTGTGAATCGCATGAAAATATTTCATACTATAATGAAATTTTGGAATGATTACTTGTTGAAACCTTAGGCATATAGTGTAGATAGATGTTCTGAATAATACACATCATGTATCTTAAATTTACACACAATTTAATTTTACCAAATTCAATAGAATTTAGAATTTAATTTATAATAATGTGAAAACATGATAAACATGATCTGGTGTGTTTCAATAAGTAAGTAAGTCACATCGTCTGATGAGTTCTTATATATATATTTATATGTTGAATTAATTTCATCAGAATGTTTTGATCTTCATAACATGTATAAGTCAAAGTAAAGTTATTACTAAATGAAAATTGAAGGATACAATTCTATGTAAATTTCATTTAATACATGTGATCATAATTTTTATAGTACATTTCATAAAAATATATTATTAAATCATGTATTCCACATGCCTCAATAGTAAACTATATTTGAGTATATTACACATTGGGTAGTTTAGATGCATACTCCCCATGTTTCCTCTAATGCACATTTTTATTATACACAATTAATTATGAATCATCTTATTTAATTTTTTTTAAAATTATGATGGATCAATGTCACAAGGAAATTCACATGAGAATTAGTATATTAGAATTGTTTACTTAAAAGATAAAATTAATTGATTCAAGTCTGAATAATCATAAATAATAAATACTATAACTGAATTCTAGTTTTATTAAATGTGTAATTAATTTCATCTATGTCGATGATAATATTTCTAGGCCCGACCATTGTATGTGTTTTTTTCATTTAGTTGATTATAAAATAATTTTTTCTCCTACATGTCATCTATCCACTGATTATGTATTAGAATTTTATGCCCATGGTTTCTTCTTTATAAACCCCTAACCTATCCATTGGTTCCAATCACCTTCTTGTTAGTAAAAACTTAACTCATTGATGTCACAAGCTATAGGATGTGATTCATGTTTTTATCTATGGAGAAACCAATAAAAGAGAGATACATAAGTGGATTGCTGAAAAGGATAAATAGGAAGATTAATTGATTCATGGTGTTTTTCCCTATGGTTAAAATTTAATTTATCATCCCCAGGTTAATAATCCATCGTTAAAAAATCATGATTATACCAGTTAAATATTTTATTTTTGTTAATATTTATGGTTATTTCATCATGGATTTTTTTTCATGATAACATGAATTAGTGAATTTACAATAATGCATGATAGAACTAAAATGAAATTTCTTATGTGAAAATATTTTGTGATGCATGGATAATCACTTAAATGAATCTAGTTAATATTGAATATAATGATATAAATATTATAAATGGAAATTTACCCCTAAATGATAAAATCCGTCAATTATATAAATTTTTTCAGTGTATACTTGCACTACTATAGTAAAAATCAAACCATTGTTCAAAGTTATGAACCAACCAAAGTTGGTGTACATTCAATTATTAGGGAATTATAACTTGATGTTCTGGGATTACTTGACCTAGCATACATCACAGGATTATTTCCAAATCAGGACTTGGTGTAACTAATAGTAAATTGTTTAGAAAATACAATTAATGGATTTCTAGATTGGGGGGTCCACTAAACTAATCAATTAATTGTGAGTTAATTAATTTTTATTTTGGAATTCCTTCCAAATACCCATCAAATTGGTTGACCAATCAATGTTGGGGTGATGAGAAGGGGAATATTGATAAAATTTCACAATAATATACATGAAAAGGATTTTCTGAAGCCAATCTTGAGGGATATTGGTTTTCGATAAAATATTGGCAGATTACTAAATAAAATATTTATTTATTTCTCTTAATATTACAAAACATGTTATCATATTATTTTTATAAATAGTGAAATAAATTACTTAAAACATATCACTACAATCCATAATTGAGAATCCTAACCTTTTCAATTGAAAATATTTCCAAGAGTGGAAATAGTGCATGAATGATATCCTACACCATGAAATAAAATTGAATGTGCTTGAAGAACCTATTCCTAATGTGTCTAGTAATGAGTCTAGTGATGAAGAGTTTCCTCTATATGAGAAACATTTGATCTATGCTATTGATATTCAATGTTTTATTCAATCATCAATGACCAATGAGATTTTGATGCAACATGAGAACACAGATACCTATAATAGGATGTATCAACATCAAGATCTATATCACAAGAAGGGGATAAAAGATTGATATGAGAACTCCAATGATCTTTTTATAACTATTATTGGAGATTCTATGACAACAGGGCCTCATGTAGTATGTAATATTAGCTATATTGAGTGTTTATACATCTTACAGATAAAATTATCATATGTGTTGCACAATGATATCATATGTTCCTAAATACCCATGAACATATCTAATTTTATTGTTATTTATAATAGGAGAAAAATGAGAATATTATTATAGAAGTTCTTACTATGATTCCCTGATTGGATAAGAACATGGTTGAAGAAAAACCCACATTCATTGAGATGAATAAAAAAGTGGAATAAGGTGTAGGGGACCAAGACTAATAAAAAGTATAAATATCTTGAGCATCAGCTTTCCAAGAAGAGTATTATTTTGATGCAGGGTAAAGAAAAGGGGCTAGTATGTTTCTCATGTGGCAAGAAAGTCTATTAGAGGAGGAACTAAACCCAAAATCAAGGGGAAGATAAATATGAATTTGTTATGGAGTTTAATATTTCAATGTTTACACATTAGCTGTTTGATACTCCTTTTGGTACTCAAATCTATATTCAAATGTAGAATCCATGTAAATTTCAAATGACTAATATAGGATATGGGGATTTTTGAGCTTCCAAAATTGTGAGGCTGTGTGATATAGCCATTTTTGAACACCACCTTTCATTTCCAATAGAAATTATACAGGTTTTAAGATATTGTTTTTATGTACCAGTGATTACTAAGAAGACAATTTAATTATCACTATAAGATGTAGATTTTTTTATTTACATGTTTATAAATAATTTTTTTCTTTTATAAATATAACATATTTGATGGTATGGACAATTAAAATAACAAACTTTATGTATTAAATTTATAAAACCATGTAGTGGAAATAGATAATGAATCATGTTCAAATGACATATATTTCACTCACCTATCACATCACAGGCTTGGTCATTTAAATGAAAATAATTTGACAAAGGTCTGTTAAGATAGTTACATAGACTCTTTTTGTGATAAAACCATATGAAATATTATATGATTATTTATAAGGAAAAATGACCAAACCAACATTTGGTGGTCATTGTTACCATTCGATATATATTTTTGGATGGTTACACACTGATGTATGTGGACCATTTCATATTGATGCTAGAGGTTGGTATTCTTATATCATAAATTCTACCGATGAATTTAGTATTTATGAATATTTATACATGTTGAGGTATAAGTGCGAGTCCTTGGAGAAATTTAAAAAATCAATAATGAAGTAGATAATAATATTTTAATGAAGACATATAATATTTAACAGGATTGAGGTGGTGAATATCTTAAACAATAGTTCATCAACATTCAATGAGTTTTTTATTCTATCTCAACTCCCTCATGCTTACACAACAAAATAGTATGGCACTATTGAGTTGATAAACCTTAAGTTTTTAGACATTGTATGGTCGATGACAAGTCATGAAGATATTCCATTATTTTTTGGGGGATATTCATTACAAAATACACCATATAAACTAAATCGAGTACCCATTAAATGGTAAAATGAAATTTCATTTGAGTTATAGAATCAAAAGAAACATGTTTTGTCACATACACGTGTATAGGTTTGTGAGGGTTTTTTTACGACTTTCTCTGAAGAAAAAACTAGTACCTGAGGACATGGGTTTATCAATATAGGTTATCATATCGAAATAATGGGATAATACTTATACAATCCCTCATACAAGAAAATTACTATTTTGAGACTTGCGGTATTTATTAATATGTAGAATATATTTTAAAATGATAGTGGGAGGAATATTTACTTTGATGAAGTTGATGCTCATGATAAAAAATAGATTATACAGGAACAAATTCCATAGGTCTCCATAGAAGATGAAGTTCATGAAAAACATGTATTGTGAAGTAGAACTAAATACCCAATATAACTATAAACTTATTTTTTTCTACTCTACAATGATGGTGAGTAATTATTGGTTGAAAATTGTGAACTTTTATCCTAATAATCAGTGAGTAGAGATCTTAGAAGATGCAAGATGGTAAGAATATGGGAATTCTTAATTTTATACCATGTATAGGAAACATGTTACGTTTTTGGTTGACACACTATTTTATGTAAATCTCATAAGGTTAAAAATGTATTTAATAAAAAAAGGACATGAAAGCTAAGGAAAATACCTATAAATCAATGAATTTGGCTAACAGGTTTAAACAATATTTAGAAATTGACTATGTCGAATCCTTTTTACTATTTTCCATTTTTAAATTTATCAAAATTATTCTTTCTATAACATCTTACAATGATTATGAAATTTTGGAGATATATGTCAAAACTTGTTTCCTTAATGAGAACACTAATGAAGATGTCTACATGACAACTATAAGGGTCTGTGACTCTAGGTATTGCCCAAAAAAATTGAATGTTGCATAGATTGATTTTTGAATTCCCACAAATATTTCTCATTAATTTTCTAAATTAGTGGTATCAATACACAACAAAATTAAATTATAGTAGCAAGATTTCAATATTCAAATTTCAATTTGCAAAACCAAATATCAAGAGGACCACATTCATATTTAAAAACAAGACCACCTAAAACATCGGTCCTCAAGATCCAAAAGTCAGGATCGCTATTTATTCATATCACCATCACCATCATACATCACTGACGTCACTATTTTTTCAACCTAGATTACATCACCTTTAACCTACACTACAAGAGACACCAAACACCGATCGTCGAACTCATTCTGGAAAACATCTTAACGAAGCATCAAAAAATGATCACCTTTAAAATCAACAACATTCGAGAAAAAATGCATTGTAAAATACTGAAGAAAACTAGATAGGTCATTCAAAATGAACATAAATTCAAAAATAGAACCTCCTTGGGAAAAAACACCATACGATACAAACATTGATAACAGAAATGTGTAACATCTTCTATGTAGCCAACATTGGTAGCGTCGGTATCATCATTGAGGAGGACAAAAACTGAAAAAAAATCATGACCAAACCAAACAAAAAACCACAATAATAACATCCAAAAATCAAATAATGATCCAAAATAAATTATAAGAACGTAGAGATGTCAATAGAGAGAATGACCCGAAAATCTGAATAGAGGAAAGAACCAGAAACACTAGAAAACAAATGCCATCACAGATAAGGAACTGAGAATACTACCAACCGCACTCTAACACCATCCCAATACGATAAAAAACACACATAGATCCCAAAGACTATGGGGTCGAGCCCGATGGGCTGGACAACAAGGTTAGAGGGGAAGAAGAATGTTGAATTCCACTACCATTGTAGACCTAAACCACCTAAACTACCCATACATTGACCCAACTAGAAGGTCATATGAATATGGAAAATTAGAAAGAGGTGATTTGAAAGGAATATTCAACACACCAGTGAGAGCCTTTGGGGATTCATGCATGAGATAACCTAGGAAATGAGAAGAGAAACTACAAAATAAGAAGCATGGGTCAGATCCCAAGATATATCATCCCTACAATCTGTTATGGACTAGTTGAACAAGTGTTTCTCTGTGAAGGACTATGATGAAAAATCCTAAATTTTAGGGAAAAGATCATTCATTATATATCCATCAGTATTATTAGACCAAGTAAAATTATATTCGTTGAATAGATAATAATGATATTTTGTATGGAACAATCAATGTGGGGATTGGTTTCTACGTCACGTGGTATAAATCTTTTAAAAAATAATCCCTCATACAAAACATGAGAAATATATAGTTAGTAATATCCAATATATTTTAGTGGTAAGATAAATCATGTATTCATGTTGTGTAATAGGCATGATGTTGCCTCTTCATTGAATATGGTAAGATGATTTCAAGAAGATCCAATATAACGACATTGGTATATCGTTAAGTCTATCCTCATGTATATGATAAGAACAAAATAAATTTTCCTGGTATATGTAGAAGATAAGGATATGGTCATCAGGGGTTATACTAATTCTAGTTTTCAAATATATAGAATAAAATAAAATTGTATTTAGGATATATTTGATGTCCATGTAGATAAGTGGTGAGGTGTAAGAGTTCAATGAAGCAAATTGGCACTAATTCTATTGTGGATTCTAAGGTACAGATGTTTATGATGCAGCCAAGGAATCCATTAGGATATGTAAATTTATCTATGATCTTATTATGATACCAATAAGAAAATATCCTATCAAATTTTATTATGATAATACTATGGTGGAGGCTCTTCCAAAAAGCATATGTCACACCAACAGAAAAACGACATACTTCAAAAGTATGACCTCTTAAGTTATTATTTTAAAAAGTTATTATCCGAAATAATTGTAGTTCTTGTGGAAGAAAAAATGAAAGAACACTTCACTAAATACTAATCTCAATTGAATCATAATTATCATGTGAGAGCTATAAAATTGATAGGTGTTAGCAGTTGGAACTAGTGAAAGTGTGAGCTTATTAGATTTGGTGCCCGAGAACCAACTTCTATGTAATTTATGATAACCTGTATTAATTTTTGAATATTAATAATATTCATATAACATCATGATTTTTCTTCTATGTATCATAATATATCATAATTTCCAATGATTAGATGTTTCTCTAGAATGACATAGTAGTTCCCTTTTATGATGAGAAACCATATGTTCCATGTCATTTTTCATAAATATATGTTTTATATATAGATTATATCATTTTAGGGACCTAAATAATACATGATATTAGTGGTTTAGGCTTATATTACTTCAAGGTACCTTTTCATGATGTATTCCCTTAGTAATATATAGTCTATGATATAATGAGAACGAGACCCACCAATAATAAATCCACATAAATTTCGGTCATGATATGTTCTTATCTATTGATTTCTATATTTGTCCATATAATTTATAATTATTATTAATGAGTGTGGTAAGTCACTTACATGTATGTATTGATGAAAACTATGATGACATATGATCATGTCAAGGTTGGATACATTGGGAAAATCACATGAAATATTTCATTAATGAATAATATGAGAAAATATTTATCTCTTCCATTCAATAATGATTTTTTATATCGTCAGGCCCTTCGATGGAAATGGAATATACTAAATAAATCAATATCCTTAATTTTCTATAGTAAATGTAGATTTCTTGAAATTCAAATAAGAGTCTTCAAATAAATAGGTTGATTGTAAAATAATGAAACATACATGATTAGAGACACCTTATTTATGGGATTCTATTACATACTAATAATCAGTATGAGGTATTATTCCATTTCATCATTAACATCATTCTATTTGTGTTATGTTTCTGTGTTTCAAGATTCTAACCATCAAAATTTATCTATTTTTACTATTTCCACTGAGTAAGAGTCCAAGAGGTTCACACACTAAGGGTATCCCGAATCTCAGTTCAATAATATATATTATTATTTATTATTTAAAAATATTAATAAAAATTATCCACATATGTGGTATAATAATTATTGATATTTTCTTGATTTTATATATTCTGTCAGTCATTAGTTGAGAAAAAATTATGTGGTTAGAATATTTGAAAAATATTTATTTACTATTTAGTCAATATAATCTTTATTTATTTATTGGTCAATAATTTAGTGATATTTATTTTTTAAATAAATACTCATTATTCAGGTCCAAATAAATATTATGTAGGAATGGAAGATAGTGTTTAATGGTTGGGTGAGAAGTAATATATATATTTAATATTATCTCATTAAATAATATTCATTTTAATTACTGAGTTTAGAAGAGGTTATGAAATAATAATAATCATAAAATTATTATTGACATGGGGTTGTATAGGGATTAAATAAATAATAAAGATAACATGTTTAGTTATTTATTTCTAATCCTAGATGTAAATTAACCCAATTACATTATTTTTCAAGTGTGGAAATTGATTTATTTTTTGTTCACAATGAAATTAAGAGAATCCTCTCGAAGAAAAAGTTAAATTACTTCTCCATGAATAATCTCTAGAACGGAGAGCAATATTCCTCCACCTTCCACTCTCAAGTCTAGGGAAATTATGGATAATCCATTGGAATAAATTCAAAGGGTAATCAATTGTGAATGACACACTAGATATGATCTACTATATTAGAACCATGAGATTCCTAATCTGACGTTCGAAGATTTATGAACCATGTGTGGATCACCAATTTAGAGAATATAATCCAGATTCCTATAATGCAATGAATATGAAATGTTGATCTATTGTTTTATTCATAAACAAAGAAAAAATTTCACATAATGTTATTCTTTAATCAGATAAATAAATTAATCATAATTTGTGATGATTTTGCGCATTATTATTGGCCTTTATCCATTATGTATATTTTTTATTCGATTATATTGATCATAGTGTTTATCTTCTTATACCATTGGAATAATCATAAATAATGAGAAAATAAAAATTTATTTGAATCACCCATCACACACATCTATGCAGCTAAAACGTTTTTAAACCTCGATAGTATTCTAAGAGGATACCTGAGAAATAATCATTCGATATTCGAAGGATCCAAAACTAAACCTCATTAAGATAAATCATTCCATAAGAAGTGCACATCTCTCACTAAAAACATACACATAAAAAATTCCTAGAAATCTGATGGCATTGAAGAACCTCCGAAACAGCCACTTAAATAATAATTATTCTCATCCTCAAACCCCAATTATGTTATTGAAAATTCATGAGAACCAAAAAAAATTTCAAAGGAAGAGTATAAAGTCTATTATGAAAAGAAAAAAAGAAGAACAAGAACAGAATATTTGTGTGAATCTGGAATAATCGCTATGTCTATGTAGTAAAATAAATACACTTCAACAGAGAGAAAATTATCTGGTACAAACATAGTGGATCAAAACTCTAACTCATTATAATGAAACATGGTTCTGTAGTAACTCCCATTGATATAGTGTATAATTTTCATAGTAAGTCCATTATTCTACAGTTTTACTGGCATTAAGTTTTCAAATAAATATATGTCATTCCAGTATAGTACATGTTTCCATAGTTCCATGTTTAAATGGTCTATAATACTAAAATACCCATCATCAGGGTCATCGTTGAGCTATACTATAAGAACATGTTGATAAGGTATACACTGCTATAGATTTTTGGATTCATGTACTATATGATCAACTAGTAATTGTTCTAAATTCAATATCTAGATTGTATTTCACTAATGTAGTTATTTAAATGAGGATATATTCAATTTACTATACCATAAAATGATATAATAATACATGAAAAATTGATTTCACCAATATCATGAACACGATCAACAAACTCATGAAGTTAAAATACATTACCATGAACTCATAGTGTCCATAAGGCTTTCAAAATATTTTCATCAAGATATTTTTATCCTTAACGATTATCAAATAGAACTGAGACCATTAATAGTTCATTGATAATATGTTATCCGCCTTAAAATATTAGAATAAATCATCAATCCGCAATACTAGATATGATTTTTTAGAGTCACCTGATTAAAACTATGATAATCAATATATGGCCGCAAAAAAAATACATCTATAATCATTACCAAGACCGGAGCACCCCATGGTGATACACTGGGTTGAATATAACACTTCTTGAAATGGTAATCAATCTTGATTCTCACCTCACACTACTCATAATGTGTAATTCAACATTGGGACATAAAAATTTGATAGACATTGGGTCAGGAATCAAGCTCGAACTAGATATCAACTCATAAGGGTAGGGATAAAAATACCATAGATGATACTTCATAGAATTATTCCATGACCATTTGAAACATCATTTTCTAATCCTTGGTTTACTTATTATCAAATTTTTCATCCTAGAGGATAGAGGTTATTCATGCCGACAATCCATCTGATGTTGTTGCCCGTCAAAAAACATATCAAACTCACCATATAAATGATAGAAAATATCCCACCTTAGAAATATATCAATGATAGTCTACACTGAATACTACCATTACATGATAAGAGTGACAACATATGGTTGTTTATATATATTATCTATTTATGATCGATAGTATTCAAGCATTAGATCAAAATATATACACACATCATACAAGAAATTCTAAATCCCAACACACATAGTCAACACCTAGGTAACTCTGTATCTCTCCCTAGAGTCCTAGAGATCATAATAATGTTGGTTCAATAAATGATTATGTATATGACGAATAAATAACTGTTATATACTAGTGTAAAATATCATCATATGTTACATCATAAAATTTTAGGTTTACATGGAACTGTAAATAGTATCAAATTTAACTAACCTCAACATTCAACTATACATTGTTGACCCTTCTAATGACCACCACCTCAATCACAATTATACATTTTTTCACAAAGGATGAGGGAATCCGGATGTTATCCAATGCCTTTATATCCTCATATCTATCGTATGAAATACAAATAACTATGTTTTTTTTATATTATTTTACTGGAATAAACTACAATAAGGGATGAACCTATAACAAACCATCATCACTAGGTTTAATTTCCTGGATCATAAAACAACCCAACTTCTAATTACCATTAACTTTACTAGAAAATCATATATTTCCCAATCTATCGATACAGTTCAAAGAACTTCCAACATTAATAAAATGAGGTGTGTGTATCAGTTGTTGACTCCATTTAATCTAAAGCATTTACTGATCAGGATGCTAATAAACTCTATTAACCTCTATGTTCCTAGAAATTTTATTATCACTTCACTCTAATAATGGTCTAGTTAAATCCTATATCTTCTCTATTATGATTTTTTCTCCACATCAATAAATGTCGAAAACAAGAATTCAGTGACATGGTTCTATATCTTCTAATGTAATTCACATTTTAAATGAATCTCTCTATAAATTGCATCTAGTTAGTGGTCTGAAGAATTTCAATTGATGTTCTTAAATATAATCTCAATCTCTCCCATGTTGGATGTCAAAGTAAAAAATAGAAATCATTCCTTATCGATGTGTCTCTTTCATGGTAAAAGAAATGATTTCTTCTTAAAACTGATTGTGAATCATCTGCAATGAATTTTTTTATTTCTCAGGATATTGGAGAAATAAAATTGACCACTGATATGTAGGTTTACACAACATATTAAATTTCAATGTAATATAATGATACTTTCAATAACATATCAATCTAAAAGTGATCACAAGCTCATCAAAACATATGTTGGTCACCTTTTCAAAAATAGAGCCCTTATCCTTTGGTACAAACTCTCAATGAAATTTACACATCATCTTCCTTTGAGAATCAACACTGTCAATCTCAACATTCCTTTTATCCACTACTACATCATGTTTCACGTCACCAGCATGATCCTGGTGAGGATATAATCATGAATCCAAACCCACAAAACACCAGATTTGTATGAACATCTAATCCTATAATATGAATGTCTATATATTGATTAGTTTAGGTGAATCATATTTCTCATTATCCACACAATTCAATTACATATTCTAAACAACTATGATGGATGAACCCTCAGTAGGTATATACCCCAAATGACACAACATAACTTCTAGAATTACTAGTAATCATATTGTCCTTTATCTGATCAAAAGTGGATATGATCATCTATTATCTAGCAATCCTCACATGCATATATTAGATCATCTCCCTAGATTAAAAAATTAATCAGAATATCTCTATCATGGATTTATAGATTAATTTCGTCATCCCCCTAATGATATCGCCACAATTGTTACTAGCCATGATTTTACCAACCAGGAAGATATGATTGTATAGGATCTTTCTCCAAATGGCTAGATCTACTCAAATTAATTCTATATGTACTTACTACAAGTAAACCTCAAATGTATCGATAACATAAACAAAATGTGGCTTACTCCTTCAAGATTCACCCTTCTCTAGAGGCTTTCTCTCAAAACAAAATCCAGTTGATGAAAATATACTATGATTTGAAATCTCATTGTGCTCCAAATGAGTTCTTTTCCATCAGCACTATGAATAAGTCGATCATCTCTTCTTCTATTAAAAACACACAGCATGCCTATTCAAGGTTTTACTTGATATCATTGAGCTATAAACACATCAAACAGGTTCCATACAATAGTTCCTTCGTGCCTTTATGAATTTTATACTTTTCAAAAAATATTGAAATCCTTTTCAATGTGGCTTGTGAAGAAATAATCCACACCATAGAGAGAGGTCCAAAAAATGAAATTCACCCCTGGGTTCACTTCAACACCAAACTTGTGATATCAACTATTACCACATCAATAAAAATTGTTCATTCGCTACATGTTGAATGTTGCAGCAATTCAGTTATGGACCATACTATACTAAGGCGTATAAATATTGAATGTCAGTTTCCTAAACCTTCTAGAACTCTAGAAATGTTCTACTTTAGCCCCTTCGATGGTTGGTTGAAATTCAATAGGGATGGTGCCACAGGGGGAAACCCGGTTCTATCAAGATACGAGGCAATCATCAGAGAACAAAATAGAGTTTTTTTGGAATGCCACTATGCTTTTTATGGCTATGTCACTTCTTTAGAAGTAGAAATTATGGGATTTATTAGAGAATTTGATTTTTTATTTTAATTTTTATATAATTAAATATCGTTTGATTGTGAATCTACTACCATTGTTCAATTCATTACAATTCGAATGATTCAACTCTCACATAAGTTTACATCAAAAATGGTTAATTGTCGTAACGAGCTGTCTTCTATGTGATACATTATCACTCATACCATTCAGAAATCCAACTATATTGTTCATGGACCTAAAATTAAATGAATTCATGGGGAGGGACACATATTCTATAACATTATTCATTATGACATGTATCTAATCATTCTTCCAGAAAAATAAAAAATTCCTTCTTTGAGGCTGTTGTAACTTTTCTTTGAAATAAATCAAGAGACTCTAAGAACAATTTTCACAAAAAATAATAATCTCTTTATTGAAGTATAAATTATATATACAGGTTTGACAATATCATTATAATTTGATTGATCCTTCTCAAAACCACTCAGGAAAATGTGGAAGAAGAATACTCCATTATCAGTTAACAAACATAATAACCAACCCATTTTCAAAATCAGATCAGGTTTATATTCATCATCCTCAATCCTCGTTCATCAAATACTACATCGAAGTATGTAACATGATGTCAAAAATAATATAATGAAGAATGGATTTCAAGGTGTTACAAGGGTTTAACCAGATATATACCCTTATAGGGTGTGAATCATGACATGATAATTAAATCTAATTGAACTTATTTATCATAAATATCATACTACCCAAATTGAATCATGATTTCTTATCCTTAAAATTCCCACATTATTCTATTTTGATTAACATAATCCAATTACCTCTCAATATGATGGGTCCTTATTACCAGATATTCATTAAAGTTGATTGACCCTATTTTGGAGTTAATGCACAATGTAAATAGAATACATATAATTTAATTTCATCACCTTCATTGGTATACACCAAGGACTATGTTTCAATGATGTGTCATGAACAAAAATCCATTATCCACAGTATGTAACAGTGGGGATCATTCCAAGTCAGTCTTTTCTTGGTCTCACACTCCTATTATGATTTTGGTTAGATCTGATATGAACAAAATATGGAAAAATAAATAGTTACTATAATATATTGATGGTGAATAATAATAATTGAAGTTAAGGACGAAATCAAGAGCCTCCTAACACTCCCACCCAAGCCATAATGGCTGACTCTCAAGCCTATAGTCAAACTTAATTAACAAACTAACCAGAATATTCTTGTACCCTATCTTACCCACCCACCATTTTTATATAACAAATCCCACAAAATGAATAACCTTATATCCCATTTTCTAGCACATGTACTTGAAATCCCCCAACCCAAATAGACTCCCCTACAAGGATAATTTTACCCATTATTACTTTATCATACCAAAACATGGATACTATCACTGAACACCCCTTCAAAATCGACCTTGTCCTGAAAGATGAACTTGGGGAACTGTTCCTTCATTATCATATTCCACATATGTTCCCCCTAATACCCTTCTATAGTTTATTCATTATCTTTTACTTGAAATTTTACCATAATTTTCTGATCGGGACCCCTGTGCTAGGGTATGTGGAGCTAACCAAATAAAAAACCCTAGCCTCTAAGATATCTGTCATCCCACTATAGGTTCTTCATATGAAAAAAATAATTCTTAATTGGGGAAGGTTGAGAAGGAGGCTAACAATGAGTTCTTTTCCCAGTTTCCCTACCTTGTTTGGCTGGTAAATGAAAGGTCTTATATGTTTTTGGTCGCTAATAGCATATAGGAGGTTATCACGGTTCAGACTCATAGACCTTCGTGAATTTATGGGAACCCCAACCATGGAAATACCTTTCATATCATGATACTAGGATTGACAAGTCCAACAATGTTCATGTCTTGTAACTAGGTCATTGTGTTGGGAATTTGGACCCAACATCGATTGTATTCACCCAATCAATGTAGTATATAACCAACAGATTTGGACTCATGTTGGTGGGGTTGAAAGGATTCCATTTAATCAAATTTCCCTATATATTATGGTATTTATTCCTTCTTATGGAGGGTTTACACCAATTCATATTCATTTTTAACATCAAAACCACTAAAATTGCTCCATTAGCTCTACTTAGAAAAGCTTCATGACAAACTATGGATAAATATTGAGTATTATAGTGCACTATAGAAGGGAAATTTCATTCATACTGACATGATAAAATGAAATATTCTCAATAACACATGTATAATAAAACTAGACATAAATTTATTCATGAGTGATCCATACTCCCAGATCTGTTTGAAAAAAATTGGGTATCTCCACTCGTCAATAGACTACAAATGAGGAAGTTGTATTTGGTGGGTAAATACTTTCGTTGGAAATGTGGTACTGGATGGATGGACATCATCTGTGGAACAAAAATGTGCAATTACCCCATGTCTAGTTACTTTTAATATTGTAACTTATTTCATGGGCACTTTCTTGAGCCCTTGTAACAGGCTGGTGACATGCTGGTAGAATTCCACTTGTTTATATAGCTCGAGGACCAATAATTTTTTTCCTTGATTGAGAGTGTCAACCATTAATTACAAGTTGGATAAAATAGTCTCAAGGGTTCCCTGTTGTTGATCCATACCATCTTGATTCAGTTGACACTATGTATCCATTTTCAGTGTCATACCATGCACATTGTAGAAAAGGTGAATTTTTTTAATCCGACAGCAAGTGGTTCAGTGGGTGGGAACTACCCAAATGAGTCATAGTAGTGTAAGTTGGTTATGTCATTATAGGTGTGTCACTCATGAGGAAACAATATTAGTCCAATAGTTGGAAATTGGTTGAGTTACATCTTCTGGGTGACAACCGCCTTGATTTGTTAGTGTTAAGGAAACTGTGGATGGCATGATTGGTGTGGTGTGTTCTAGTAGATGAGATAAGACCAATTGAAAAATCCTCTAAGTGAAGTAGTAGAATATGTTGGAATATTTTTCTCACTATCAATTCATAACATCATTGTGGGATCATTAGGTTGGATAGTTCCTTTTTTGATGAGCTGGTTTGGAGTGTTTCTTCCAAATAGTGAGATGGGTCAGCTGGAAAAAGATGGATTTTTTGACCAAATGATATGAATCAGTGGTGAAACAAAAATATATGACTATAAAATATTAACAATTAGTATTATAATTTGAGGATAATGATAAAATTATGAGGCTCTATGTACTCCCACCCAATCCACAATTTCCAACTCCCAAGACTATGGTTGAGGTATATTTACAGCCTAATAGGAATATTCTTCTCCCCTAGTTTACTCACAACCAATTTATATAACACCTACCCCAAACCAAACTAAAATCTTTCCCTCTCATTTTAATACAAGTTGAAGCATAATTCCCCCCCCCCCAATATTTCTATAAGAGGACCCATTTACACTTTTTTATTTTACCATACCCATAATTGGTTACTATCAGGCTCACCATCACCCATAGCTCACTTCCTTCACATTGGATCACTCTCTCCATTGTCTCACTTCCATATTCCACCACATTTTTTCACTACTATGGGGTGGGATCTTGATAGGAATGGATAATGAAACCAAAATAGTTGACTATATTGTATTGGTGATAGAGATGAAGAATGAATGAGAATGATTAAATCAATAGGTACCATAAACTCTCTCCCAACCCACAACAGCCAAATCCCAAGCCTTGGTCTGATTCCGTACAATATTATACCATCCCTACTCTGACTCCCATGCCTCTTTTTGTGAAAACCTACCTAACAGAATATGGACCCCCAAAATATTCCATTTATTCCCTTGCATATTCCCCCTAACCAACAAAAAATGGACCACATATTTCAATCACCTAACACTATCACACACATAATAATCTCAAAAGGTGAGACATATGGTGAACTAATGGTGTAATATTAGTTGTTGTATGCACCGTGATGTTTTTCCTGATTGCACGACGGGAGGGCCGCTCTCCCTAGGCAATGCTCTTGGGATCATGTCCCTTTCACTATCCATATAAGTGGACTACGTATTCCCCCTTTTGTCACACAAAATCCATTCAATCATATGGATATTCCACTTTGGTTGATGATCATACCGTAGATGTCCTTCCTGTCTATTGGATTGGGCATTCTAGTAGATATATTAATATGTTCGGTGGCTCCTTAGTTTTTATGATTCTCCCACTGGTGTGAAGGATATATATCTATCATGTTATTTCAATGGTTCCTTGTTTTACCCAGCATATTTATCAATTCTCAGTCAAAAATATAAGCATTGTTTGCAACCCACCCATGGAACAATGGGGACAAAGAGTAGAGGGTCCTTCGATCTTTTCATCAATGATATTTTCTTCCCAATAATTTACCATTCCCAACACACACAAAATCCTGATCAGATGAGTTTTACATTAGAATGAAGCTTTATATGGATTCTATGAAGCGTATCCAATGATCATTTCCAGAAATGAGGCACTCAATGTAGATGTGTCTGATGTGCAATTTTCATCCCTCCCATTAATATTCTTATCATTTCATGGAATATTAACAAAAATAATTATAGTTTTAGGTGAATCTGTGTGCCAATCCTATTCCTAGCTAATGAGAGAACCTATGTAAGGCTCCTTATGATGTTGTGTGTCAAATAAGACGATCCCTACATAGGTAGCTACATTTCTCATCCCAACAACGTGTTCTATATTAGATAGTTGTAACATGAGTTGGTGTACCTCCTATAGAAGTCACACTAGAAAAAATTATGTTACTGATATGATATTGGTTTGTACCATTCTGAGTTAGCTCACCCTGGTTTCTCCTGATCCTACACAGCCTACTGCTGTTTAATTGAGGTAATCCTTTTCTACTCTGTGTTGTCACCACTGTCCATAATTCATATAATCTACCCTAGAATCACCAAATGGGGTTCCATCATTGAGTATGGGTGATCCACCTCATTATTTTGTGGCTCCTCTTGGTGAAAAACCTATAGTGGAAGTACAATCAAGAAATCAACTTCCTATTTATAGTGGTGATCCCATTCTACTCCCACTATTAATGGAATTATAGTAGATCAACATTGTGCTTCTAGTTATTCTTTAGTATTTCATCCATCTATTTGGGCATACAACACTTTTTTTAGTGATTCTGGAAACACCTCCCTCAAAACATAATTTAATCATTCAGAGTGAAAAATTTGGCAGCAATATTTATTGTTAACATCCAATTGTATGTTAATCCTATCATTTAAAAACTATGGTCTAACATGGCTCCTCTCATGTGAATGAGTTTTCTTCTTCCTTTTTGGATTCGACTCCCATTAGAAATGTTGTGGGTAACTATTTTTTTTGTTTTTTAATGCAATAGTCTGAACCTTCATTGTCACATAATCCAACAACACCCCTCCTCAAAACATAAAATGATGGATCCTATTTATTCTAGGTGTGATAAATACTGGGAACATATAGTGATGAAAAATTACATGGAATCTCCTCTGTGTAATGATGCATATTAGGTATTGTGCCTCCTACCTAGATTCTAGTTAGAAGAGAGTGGTGTTGATGATGTGGTTGGTTGTACAAAAGTACATGGAGATAATATCCATTCTCGAACATCAAGCACATACTGATGGTTTCACCCTCTGAGTGATAAGTTATATAGAAATGACTCCATCTAATAACTAACTCATTTTGTGTGTCATTACCAAACAAATAGCATCATGCAACTTGTCTAATAATAATGGATCTATCCTTGGTTGCATCATCTGAATTAGTCTGGTAGGAAGGATCATCGCACTCAACAGGATCTGGTCAATAAAGAATAAAAGTGCAGATTGGAATAAGTGGTGAAGAAATTGGGAATTTTGCACCACATTAGATGTGATCGGAGCTAGCGACATGTATGACCATGTGATATGAACTTGAAATGAAACTAGAATAGTCAATTGTATTGTATTAATGATTAATAATAATGATCAAGTATGAGGTTGAAATTAAGAGGCACCTCGAACTCCCTCACAATAATAAATTATAGAATCCAAATTCTAAGATTGGTTCCTAAAACAATCCTCTACCCTCAACTCTATATCCCCTACCCACATTATATTAAAACATCTGAAATATAATGTTTTCCAATAATATATTCATTTTATTCCCCAAAATATTCCCCCTAACCACCCCATCTAGACCTCATATTCTGAAAACCTAACATACCTCTATTATATTTATTGGCAAGTATGTTCCTTTATCAACATCATTTGTTGTAGATGATAAATCAAGTAGGGATTGGTGTCATTAAACTCCAATGGGTACTTTTCGTAGACTTCTTGTGATCCCCTCTCAAACAACTCATACTCATCCTTTGGAAGAGTCTTTTGTGGTTTCCAAACACCTTTTAGACCATCTTTCGGAACACGTTTTCTTTATTATTATTATTCATTTTAATAAAATGGATTATATGGATCACTATATTCTTTTTTATTGTATATGTTTGTGTGTGTGTGTGTGCGTAACGTCTCTATCTGCATCCTTTTATGGACTCCAGCTAATCCCTTATAAAATAAGGGGTCATATGACCAAAAATTTAACCCCAATACGAATCATTGTAGGAATTGAAAAACTCCAATAAATCTCATGATCATCCAAAAAAAATTCCATAAACACAATCTTTCATAACTATATTTTTTCAATATTATCCCTTCTTGGATGTTTGAATTAAACATTTATTTTATTCAGCTTATGAATATTACAAACTCCTTTGAATCATGATGGGATCATGGCCTAAATTTTAGTCCTATGATGTATGAAACTTGGATGGTCCATTCATGCATCGTCTGAGTTATTTCACCATAAAATGTTCCTCAACTATTTTCAAACCCTTCAAAATGGAATGGTAAAATTATGTATTCCATTTTCCCAGAACACATCTAGAACTACAAATGTTGTCCGAAAATTATGGTGGTTTTTGGCTTGTTGATACTCTTAATGAAAACGAACATCATTTAACAATTTCATACAAATAGTGAGATTCCCCATCATTCATAGAGAACCTCTTGAGCTACCATTCATTTTTCAATGGTGTGGTTCATATAGTGTTTAATATTTTTTACTAATGGTCTTTAGAATAGCACATCCTCTTGGTTATGTTTTTCCCCATAACCATATTTTCTCATATAATTTTTCACAAGTACACTATAATTACACAATGGATACCTCTATGGAGTGGTCCCATTCCAATTACCCATTTTTATTACATCCTTATCAACATTTAATTTGTAATGGGTACTTCCACTTGGAAATTTTCTTCCAAAATTGATCCACGGCCAGCACTTCAAAATCCTTACAATTTTCCCATTTGTATTTTTTGAAAATATTCAATACATAAAAGTCCAAAAATATCTTAATCCACCCTATTATAAATTAAATGCATATGGATATTATACTTAATTAAAATTTTGGGATCATAATTTTGAGATCAATATCCCCATTAAATGGGATCAACTCTATTAATTTTAATATATTTTCGCCCCCACTAATCTGTGGAAGGAAAGTATATGAAATCTTATCTTACCATTAGAATTAAATTTCCATGACTGATTCATTATGGGGTCCAAATACCCTTATGAAGATAGGGATTACATCCTCCTCTCTTTTCATATCCCAGATTGTCTTTATCCTTTGGAATTGACCACCTTTTGACAGTCCAAATCCTCTAAAACCAAATGGAAACAATTTCTCGTTAGAATTCAAACCTCCAAAATCCCCCTCAAGAC
Organism: Viscum album; assembly: GCA_963277665.1. NCBI lineage: Eukaryota > Viridiplantae > Streptophyta > Magnoliopsida > Santalales > Viscaceae > Viscum > Viscum album. Next base: position 67,246,426 of record OY728156.1, on the reverse strand, counting down.
GAATACCATTGCATTTATATTTTATCTAGGGATTAATTGAGTGAATTAACCACTTGATACTTATATGTAAATATGTCCTCTTTTTTTCACTCATCCCAAGATTAGTGTATGAAACAAGAGATTTTAAAGACAATAATGATGTTTTCCATGTCACACAATAATGAAAATGAAAAACACATAACACCTTTGGGTTGTCAAACACTCAAAAAAAATATGTGATCTACAAGATACTTTCACAAGAATGAGTTAGTATTACAGAATTGAAGAACTTCAATTTGAGGAAGATACATCATGTTAAAATTAATAACAGTTTTGAAATACACATTGATAAAAATTGAATCCATTCTCTTCCAATTATTCATATGCATCTTCAAATTCCAAATAAGGATAAAAACCCTTGAGTGTTATTCAAATCTCCACCTAATTTTTTTATCTCTTAACAGAAAATGTTTATGTTCATGTTTTCGATACTAATGGTTTTATTTTTAATATATATTATTTTTATCTCCAATCACATGTGCCTTTTTTGAACAATCACCACATAGATCATATCTCACTCTTAATTCTTTAACTCATCATAAAAAGTTAGAAAATGTAAATCATATAAAGATAGCGGCACCTCTATCCACCTAATGTTGAAGATAATGATGAGAAATTATGGACCACAATTTTACCTTTTTATATACTCTCAGTATCCATAATTAGATCTGAACTTGATTTTATAGAATCCAACCACCAGTAATATTCATTGGGTTTATTTTCTTTCAAACAATCCAACTCAAAATCTTTTCTATCTTGGGAAAATCACCAATGGTTTCTTCTCTCATTATATGAATATTTTTCCATCTCTAAACCACCATTCTTCTAAGACTTTACTTATAAGTATTATATGGGTTTTCAATGCTTATCTTTCATTGTGATATCTCTTTCTCACAGGCCTTATTAGTTTTATCACCAAGTGACATACTATGTTTCTACCAAATAAATTTCATATATCTCAATAATTTATATGGTTTATATAAATTTTTAGTGTTTTTATTTACCTCATATTCAGAAATGGATTCATCATCATATTGTCTTTGATAAATTATTCTTAATGGAATAATCCTTCCAATTAATTTGGGTGGATATTTTAATTCTCTATGAAATAATCTCTAAAACATCAACCTTTGACAAGGTTACAATAATAATAATTATTATTAAAAGACACATACTTTCTTTGTCATATTTGGTGACTCGGTCTATCAATTTTTTCCTCTACATCACAGTATTTTAGATATTCTCATTCCTCAACATAAAAAATTGAATTTATTTATATGAATTACACAAAATCAATACATGTTATCATGCCTTGAGTCCTTATCTAGTTATTAACACTTGTTGGGTCATTTTCTAGTCTATTTCCAACACCTTGAAAACATTAAATATTCTAGTAAATATTCATATCTCTTTGTTTCTCATTCCTCGGTGGCCTTCCTTCAAAACCAAGAAGAGATTTAATAGTAGAGTGTGGTCTTTCTAACATGATAATTTTTTATGTCTCTCCTCTAAGATCGAATAATTTTCCCTTATATCTCCCCCAATTATCCTAGGGGGATGAAACAAAAAAAATTAAGGAATTCTCGAGTATATGATTCAGCATCAAATTGGTTTGGGTTTGAGTCTAATTCTTCTTGAAACTACTGTATATTCTATATCCTTGATTCAACTTGAGTACTAAATTCACTCACGATAGACTTTCTATTATCCAACTCTTCTTACAAGGTTTGGTTGAAATTATACATAATGTTCTCCAACACCTCCGTTTTAGAGTCTATTTGAGAAATATTATTTGAAGAATATTTTATCTTGTTTTGTCCCTCTATTCTCCTTGTAACATTGTTGTTCCAGGTGCCCCCAAAAGGTACCCCATACACTGTTGTTCACATGGCCTCAAGTGCATTTCCCCAAATACTAGAGGCTACCAACTAGCTGCAAGGGCCAAGGTCTGATAATGGGGAAACTATTCCTTCATCGGAAGATTATACACAGCCTAATAAAAAATAGTAAATAGTAGTAGAAGTATTAATCCCATACTATCTATGTAAACAGTGGAAGAATGACAGAAAATACGCAACTGGAGCATATATATATATTTATATTTATATATATATAAATGATGAATGTCACATGTGTCTAGGAAAGCACCAAACATGTCAAAATGTTGGAAATATAACACTAAAACTAATGTACATAACAACAGTAACTCCAACATCATAGAAAGCCTCATCTTGGTCCCTTGATCACAAGGTCTAATAGTGATCACGTACCTGATGTAGAAGGGATATTTCAATTATCTATACATGCTTCCATATAATATGTTTGGGTCCAAAAGAATGACCAAAATAGGGTGTGAGATGAATCTTAGTAGGCAACCACCAAAATATATGTGCCTAACTGTCAGTGAAAATATGTAGAAGTTAATATATAGAAATGATGAAATAAACTATGATGTACTCAATTGTAAAATCCTACAGTTTTCAATTACATTCATCTATATTCGTTAATTATTCAATCTATTGAATAATGAAATCTATAGATCAATCATAACTTTAGTATCCTCTATGTAATAGAAAAACATAGTTATCAAAATACCATAAAACAAACATGTAAGACAAAGACCAAGCTTGTGCTTTGTCTTGGAGGGATCAACACATACATAAAACATTCAAAATAAACCCTATATAAATGTTCTCATAGTCTATCCACTATGGTTTAACATATCATCAATTCAATAAATAATTATAGTTTGGGAATGTTCACACAATTTTACTCATTTGGTCTCACATAGAACTAATCATTTACAAACAACCACCTATGTAGCTTTCACAGTCAATAAAACATGGCCTTCTTAGAAACAATACATTATAATGACCACATGGAATCTCTCAGATTCAATTCCCTATGGTCCATCATTCATTTAATAACGATGTTCGGGGTGGCTCTCACGGTCTAACTCTTCTGGTATATGACCACTCGGCAACTCTCACAGTCAATACCTCTGGGTTAACATAAAAAAAATTAATCATAAATGAAACTAACTTGAGAATCTCTCATAGTAAAATTCATGTTGTTTATACATTCACAATGCAAATCACATGCATCTCAAATAAATAGTAACCCCCTACTAAAAACACAATTCATGGAAAACAAAGAAAACCTAATAGGAATTCTAGAAAAAACAGTCATAATCAATTAAAAAATGGGAAACATACCCATAATCAAGGCATAAAACCTTATGCATAATCAATAACCATCTCTCAAAAAACACACACACAATAATAGGTCTTAAAAAAGGTTAAATTAAAAAACAATCTATACCCTAAGCATTGATATTCATCACTTTTAGCATATATAATCCAAAGACAACCAAAGAAAGTCAAAACCCACCTTCCATGATTTTTTATGATGAACATTCTTGAACGTTGAACCTTTAATTATCCATGAAATATATAGATATAAAAAAGGATTAAATCGTTATGCCATGAAAAAATCACGAGGGAATAGAAATTAGGAAGAGAGGATCTAGGAAAATAGAGAACTCACTAGTGGGAATACAACACTCCTGGAAGTGTCTTAATCATAACTCGAACATAGAATCGGTAGGGGTTTGATGTTCCAGGTCATCTCGTCGCTCTCCTGTATGAAGTACAAGAAGAAGAATATGGTTCTAGATATAATACTTGACTCAACTATGACTCATAAATTAAAATTAAATGTACATGACGTGTTTATAAAATGTACACATCTTTTACTAGCCTAAACGAGCACCTACTTTATGTGGTATGCCAGGTCACCCACACAACTATGTCCTTTTCTATTACACGACCAGTACATGGCTACACACGGAAACTGGGTACACAACGTGTACTCAAAAGTACATGGTGTGTACTTAGAAATATTTTCATTTCATCAATTTTACTAAAAACCCCCAAATAAATATTCATACATAAAATAAAGATACTTGTTTTTAAAAAAATTCCCTTAGAGAAATTCATCCCCGAATTTCCCTTCAAAGGGTGGAAAAGAAGAAACTTCAAACAAATCTGGCCACATTGTTCTTATGTCGGCCTCCCTCTCCCATGTGATTTTCTGTACTCACCCATAGTTCCATATCACCCATACTAGAGGAATAAACATTCCAAAGTGAAACTTCGTTCTGTTATCCACAATCTGAATAGGCTTCTCCCAAAACAATGAATCCACCTCCAACTCAACCTCATTGGGTAGGAAAACATGATATAGGTATGAAAAGTAGCATTGTAGATAAGAAACATAAAAGATGTCATGCATATACTAGTACCTATGATGTAATTTGAAAAGATAGGCAACTAGATTAACTCTCCCCAAAACATCAAACAGCCCAACATATCTTTTTGAAAGATTCCAATGTCTCCCAATCCTTCTATTTTCTAACCTCGGTTTAACATGTGAGAAAACATGATCACTGACCTTGACCTCTAGACGTTTTCTCCGTTATCCAGCATTAGACTTCATCGAAGACTATTCTGTATCAATCCTCTTCAAATCAACGCCACCTGCTAAGTGGTCTCCTGGGCAAGACGAGGTCCCAGCATAGTTTCCTCTCTTGCCTCCAGCCAATAGAGGGGTGATTGACTTGGCCAATCATACAATGCCTCATAATGTGTCGACTGAATTGTTTCATGAAAAATATTATTGTAGGAAAACTCTAGTAGGTGTATGTGTCTCTCCAAATAGACCCCAAAATCTAGGATGCATGCTTGAATCATGTCTTCCAACACCTAAAGCGTGCGCACCGATAAGCCATCTATCTTGGGATGGTAAGTTGTACACAGAAGTTCCTCTAAAACAAAGTCCTCAGTTTTCCTTGATAAATGTGAGAAGTAATTTAGGCATCTATATCTAAATCAATAGTGTGTAGAGCTCCATGCAAATGTATAATCTCTTGGATGTACAACCTTCCAACCTCATCAACACTAATGATCTCCTTGATCAGCAAGGGATGTGATACCATTGTGAGTTTGTCAACAAAATCCCACAAAACATTATTTCCTTGAGGCAACCATGATAAACACGTCACGATATCCCTCACAAAATCATTCTACTTCCACACAGGAATGGTTAACTGGTGTAAAAGTCCTAATGGTTTCAGATGCTCTAGCTTCACTAGCTGACGGGTGAAACATCTCATAACAAAACCAACAACATCCTTCTTTATACCTAGAAACAAATACTAATGGTGTAGATCTCATTACATCATGGGGACACCCAGATGAACTGGACAAACTGTGGAATTAAAATCTCTCATAAACTACTAACTTATTTATGATAACACCCATACAAGTCCATGAACACACAAGATCTCATCCCCACCTACGGTCCTCCTAGGAGTAGGGTCATCCCTTGACACCCTATCCCGTAGGACCAGCGATTCGAAATATGATAGATTCCTCATTCCCCATCAATATAGTAGTGTATAAGAAATATTTATAGTAGAAAGGAATGTTTTTCATTATTTGTAGTGCACATCCTAAAGTATCTCAAAGAACCGAGCCATAAGATTCCACTCCACACTAGATTTCTGAAATGTCTGTATCTGAGTCCTCCTGCTCAATGCATCATCCACTATGTTGAATTTCCCATACATGTAGGCATGCTCAATGTCAAAATAATGATGGTACCCAACACACCTTATCTGTCTCAAATTAAGATCATGTTGGGTAAGGATATACATGAGACATTTGTGGTCAGTGTATACCATAAAATGTTCTCCCAAAAGATAACGTCTCAAACATCATAAATCATGCACAACTATATATAACTCGATATCATACTTCTGTTAATTCCTTTAAAGTGTGCTCAAATACCGAGACTCGTACACAATGACTCCTATCCTATATATAAGCACTTCCCCCAGCCCAATACCTAACGAATCACATTAAATGGTGTACCTCATTCCTGGCTCCAGTAAAATCACTTTTGGTGATGAAGTCAATATTCATTTCAGCTCCTAAAAGGATGAATCACAAGAATATGTCAACAAGTACAAGGCCCCATTCATAGTCAGTCCTATCATTGGTACTTCTATGTGTGAAATGTTCTAAATAAGTCCCTTGTAGTAACCAGCCAACCCCAGAAAACTCTACACCTCAAAGATGTTCGTGGGACACTCCTAAGAAACTACCACTCTCACTTTCTTGTGTTCGACTGATAATCATTTCTATGAGATAACATGACACAAGAAGTAAATCTGGTCAATCCAAAAGTAGTATTTTGATAGCATAACATATAACTGATGCTCTCTCAGTGTACTCAAAACAATATCCAGTTGAATGGATAGGTTTTGTTGAGTTTTATAGTACAAAATATATCATCCACAATGACTACCAAAAAAGAGTCCAAGTATGTATGGAACACTCGGTTCATATATGCCATGGAAACTATTGTCGTGTTCGTAATGATGAACAGCATAACAAAATACTCTTATAGACCATACCTAATCTGAATGGTTGTAAGAGGAATATATGATTGTATAACACACAACTGATGATAATTGGATCCAAATTCAATATGAAAGAACACCCAGACTCTTCAAAGCTGTTTAAATAGATCATTAATCCTCGGAAATGGATATCGGTTCCTAACCATCAATTGGTTCAGCTTCTGATAATCCACACAATGTTTGAGGTTACCATCCACCTTCTTCATAAACAAGAAACACGGGCCCCACGGTGAAGTACTGGGTTGAATGAAACATCATTCTAGTAAATCATCTATCTTCTTCTTGAGATTCTGTAACTCAGGTGTACTGATCATTTACAAATGAATGGACATAAATGCCACTCCTAGAACAATCTCAATATAGAAATCTACCTCTAACTATAGAGGTAAATCTGAAATTTTTTCTGGAAAGTCATCCCTCAAAAAATCCACCACTAGAGGAAGGTTCATCTGTGAAGTCCCATGGTCATCCAGATGTAAACTAGTAATCTAGGATATCAATTCTCCCAACCCATGATTACTCTATCCAACTCTACTCTCCTGGACATCCCATTCTCCCTTGTGTATAAATGATCGTCCCTCTAGTGATGTTAAAATCACCATATGGTGATACCAATAAATAAAGGACTAAAGGAAGACCAACTCGTCCATTCTAAGAATGACATCGAAGCCAGTCATATCTAAGACATAGAGGTCCTATAAGAAGTGACACCCACCATCCTCAAGAAGGAACTCCTTAAACTAACATACACTTGTTTTCCTAATCCCCAACAAAGTGTCTATAATTATAACATCCCCAAAAGTAAAGATATAGAGCATGAGGCTCTTCACAAAAACAACAGATATGATACAATGGGAATCCCCATTATCAAAAATATTAGAAGATAAAAATGAGGAAACTAGAATCATACCTCAAACTATAGAGGGTCTGGGAACCTGCTCCTACTAGGTATGCTCCTCTAGAAAAGCCCGACCTAAATCGTAGCCCTACAACCATGTCTGACTACCCTGAGAAGATCCACCCTATATTTGTAGAAATACCACTTTACGACTACCATGACCATTACCACCTCCTCACCCGAACAACCCGATGAACTCCAGTTTTCTGACTGAGGAGAAACTTGTGGCCCCTCTCCCAAATGTGGAGTTATAACGGATCCCATTTTACTAGATTCTGGTGAGAAGCACTGGTAAAAACATTTAATATGTCTCATCTTTTCATATGCTCAGCACTCAACTAGGTCTCTTAGGCACTGAGGTCTTGTGTGCCAACTCATCTTTCTCTGGTAGCACATCACCTAGATACATAGAGATACATCCATAATACAAGAATCACCACAAAATGGCTCCATGTGGCTCTTCATGTTTTCAAACGAAGCACTACCCGTCGTGGATGTTGAACCGCCCTAGATCACAGCTCCTCACTCCCTCAAATTGTGCTTAGTAGACTACACCTAGTTCACTATAGTTGTCACTGAAGTCAACCTGAAGACATTCAGCTACGATTATATGCCATAAATGTGACCATCCTCAAACCTTCTTTCCAAAGATAACTTCTCACCTCTCAAAATGGGTTTAACACGCTAAAGCTTTGTAAAACGAGAAGAGTACTCCCTCCCTCAAATTGTGCCATGCTACAAATGCATGAAATCTCAGTCTCGATTTTCCCTCAATGTCTCAGGGTAAAAGTATTCATAGAAGGTCCTCTGAAACTCTTACCATGTCATATATCGATGACTTCCCTCCCATGGGACAACATCCCACCATCTCTTGGTGGAATCACGTAGTATGTATGTTTCAACCTTCACCCTACTCTCCGGAGGCGTCTCAAGATTCATGAAGATAGAAAGAATGGCCTCTGACAATGACTCTATTGCAGGTCGTCCTCTATCACCTATGAAAGTGGTAGGATTCTACAGTTGGAAGACCCAAGTCAACTCTTCCATTGACTAGGCAATATGCGGTGCTCCCTAAATGTTTTTTAACATCCTCAAAACTTCTTCACGGAACTATGTATTTTCTCATGCATCCATTGTAACCGCTGGTGACAAAACGGACACGATGGGAGGATCTAATGGTTTTACCTGATCTGCCTTTTCTGGTGTCTAATAATTTCCCTGTATCTGGAGTACCACAATAGGATGTCCTGGTGGCATGACTCTTTAAGTTCAAGGGCACAACTCAGTTCAAGATTATCAAGGACAATAACTTAAAACTCCCAGAAAGTAATAGGATAAAAAACATTAATGTTTTACCAAATAGGATTACATGGCGTGTATAACCCCAATAGGGCATGTTCCATTAATCATTTTTCATGGAATGTACCCCTTCCAATCCAGGTCATGTAACACCCAAACACACGACGTGTTCCCCCCTGAGACACTTCGTGTACTAAAATTTTCCCTCGTGCATAGGTTCCACTACACAAATAGAACTACATGGTTCCCTCATGGGTAACACTACACAATGTGTTCACTCTAGACACAATGTGTATGACATAAATTCTAAATTATCATGTAGTTAGTCACACAATCTAATACATTGTCGACTCTACAAAGTCTGCATAAATGGGACATGGCATGTACAACCTAGGTTTCATCCACCTGTGTCATTGGTCACACATACGAATACAGGGTTCTCTACAAAACGACATGTACAATCAAGGCACAGTGTGTTTTACCAAATGTTTTCCAACCCCGTGTCTCTGCTCACATAGTCAGTCACACTATCAAGAACTACATGGTGTGTACTCCTAGTACTTGAAATGTACATAAGAAAAGTTTTTTCTTCCAGAACAGAACAACAAATTGTGTGTGTTCGTAACACCACACACTGTGTTGTCTGGGTTTCTGGACAGTAAGCCTATGAATATTATCTGGAACCGATATAAACTTTAATTTTTTTCTTTTCATGAAAAAATACAACCTGTGAGATCCCATACTCATGTGAATAAATGTTTTTCATCCCTATTCAAATCATAACTTGAAAAAAATTAATTAAAGATCAAACATGATCCCCCAAATTTTGATCCATGAGGGTGAAAACATCTCAGGGACCAATGAATTATGTCCATCCAAATGAAACATTACATATTCTAATATCATATCAAAATAGCAGTTATTATATTATAGAAACTATCACAACAACATGAATATCTAGTACAACATCTGTAATAATAGCATACAATCGACAATGCACCCTAAATTCCATGACAAGAATGCATGACTAGTGTTCTATATTAGGTTCTTATGTAATGAATTAGATGTAATACCCTTATCACATTAGGTTTAAATAGAAATAAAACATCTATAATATCAATGATAATTGTAAAAAACAAGTGATCTCCCAACAGTGAAATCAAATCAACTATAACAATTTCTAAACTAGAAAATTTGTAATATTCAAGGTAACTTGGATTTTCCCTATAAACTAGTTACCTAATATTAGGAAAAACTTAATACAAACAACCCATTCCATCTTATCCCTATATATAGGCTCAAATAGTATGGAAACCTATAAAATAAACTCCTCTGATAAAACTTTGTATTGTCCCAGTTCTGAGTGTCTCCCAAGGGTGCCCCATACCTAGTTGGTCACGTTCCCTCAAGCGCATTTCCCCAAAATTTAGAGGCAGCTGACTAGATGCGAGGGCCAATGTATGATAATTGGGAAATATAACCCCATTATAAATTCATACATAGAAGAATAAAAAATATTAAATAGTAGTGGAAGCATTAATACCATACAAGAGAAGTAAACAGTGGAAGACTGATAGCAAAAAAGAAACTGGAGAATATATATAAATGATGCATGACATATATGTCTAGGAAAGTAGCCAAACAAGTCACAACAGTAGATATAAAATACTAAAACCAATGTATAAAGAAAAATTAACTCCAACAGCATCACAAGCCTCAGGTTGGTCTCATCCTCTCTAGCTCCAACAATAATCAAGTACCTGATGATGAAGGGTATTTTCCCTTATCTTACTTACTTTCATATAATATGTTTGGGTTCAAAAGAATAACCCAAACAGGGTTTGAGATGAATCCCATATGGAAACCACCAAAAGATCTATTCCTATCTTTCAGAGAAAAAATGTAGAAGGTAATATGCAGAAATGAAGCAATAAACTAGGAAATACTAAAAAGTAAACAAAACTACAGTTTTAAATTACATTCCTTTACATTAATTAATTATTCAATAAATTTAATAATGAAATCTACAGATTATTCTTAATCTATGTATCCCCTGTGTAATTAGAAAATTCATCTCTCAAAAGACCATCTAACAAACAAATATGACCGAGTCCAACCTTGTTCTTTGGCTTTGTAGGATTGTCACATTTATCAAACATTCAAAGTCAACCCTCTGGAAAGTTCTCAAAGTCTATCTTCTCCAGTTTAACATATCACAAATTAAATAAATAAAGTCCCACTGGGAAATCAAACATAGTCTAACCCCTTTGGTCCCACATAGCACTAATCATTTACAATCGACCACCTTGGTAGTTTTAATGGTCAATACCCCTTGGCCTTCATAGAAATAATAAATTATAACGACCACTTAGCAGATCTCATAGTCAATTCCCTAACGTCCAACATTAATTTAATAATATCCTTTTGAGTAGCTCTCAAGGACTTACCCCTCTAGTATATTACCACCTGGTACCTCCTACAGTTAATACCTCCGGGTCAATATAACTACAAATTAATGATAAATGACCCTTCCTCGGGATGCTGTCATAGTCAAATTCCCCTTGGTCACACTTTCATAATATGAATCACATGCATCTCAAATAAACAGTAAACCCATCCTAAAAACACAAGGCATAGAAAAAAACAATCTTGACATGATTTCTAGACAAAAGAGCTATAATCAATCAAACATGGGATATTCACCAATAATAAAGGAATAAAATCTTATATATAAACAATAACATCTCCCCAAAAAAACCATAATAGGTATTAAACATGGTTAAATTTAGAAACATGAAATACCATGAACATGGGTATTTAGAACATTTAGCATATATAATTCATAGATTACCAATGAAATGCACATGTCACCTACCAATATGTTGTGTGATTAATACTCTTGAACGATGGCCCTTGAATCAGCATAGAATGATGTAGATCTACAAAAATGATGAAATAGTTCAACTGTTAATAACCCACAAGAGAAGAGGAATCATGAAGAGAGGCTCTAGTTATAGAGAGAAGTCATCGGTGGGAATACAATGCACCCAGTGGAATATCAATTAGAGCTCAGATGGAGATTCCGTAGGGGTTTGAAGTTCATGACTGCCTTGTCTTTCTCCTTTACAAAACACGGGAAGAATGTTCTGGATGTGAGATGTGATCCTGGTCTAACACATCAATTAAAAAGAAAAATACATGGCATTTTCATTTAATGTACATGCTATATACTAGCATCTACTGGTCCCCTCTTAAGGCGGTCTTCCTGGAGACCCATGCGTCCATGTACTCAGCCGGTACACGGTCAATACACAGCTACACGCAGCAACCTCATACATGGTTTGTGCTCAAACGTACAAAGTGTTTACATAGAAAATATTTCCTTCCTTCCTTTTCCTTAAAAAACATCCCAAAATAAAGAACTATACCTAAAAAGAATATATGGATTCATAAACTACTCATCGAGTTTAGTCATATGACTATTTAGTTCATCATTCCATGCCTTTATGTTTTTAAGATTATTTAGTATAAAATATTTTCTTTTTAATAATGATTGATTTATTTTATTTTGTAGATATCATCATAAATATGCTACATGAGAATTTTCTGTCTCCCTGAGGTGAGTTGCAACTTCAAGAAGACATTTTTAAAACTCTCATATTTTCTAATTAAATTTTCATTAATTTTATCATAATATTTAGAAACTTTTTTTCACTATTAATTCATAAATTTTTGTATTATAGTCGATGGACCAATTAATCTGATAAATTGGAAACCATCATCTTAACTTCTATGGGATATCCAAATCATTGGTATTCCCAAAATCACATGGAATAAATGAATCTTCATCCATTCTTGAAGAATCATTAAATGTTCAAATAAACCCAATATCTAATTTATTCATACCTTAAATTTGAGGTTTTTATGTATTATTCAAAATCATCCAACTCTTTCTATAGATAGTTTAATAATATGGAACTCTGTATGAGTTCTACTTTATATTTAAAATCATGTCCTTTTCCATGGTAGTTAAGATAATAATATAATGAGGAACATTGAATTAATCAATAAAAAGAATCAAGACAAATAATACAAGTATATAAAATGAAATAATCCCATTAATACCAGTTTTTGGGTCTTAATAAGGAATTAACATAAGATATAAGAAAATTGGTGGTGGGTTAATTAAGGAATGTTAATCAAAACCAATTTAAACACTTTTCCTAAAATATATCACTATAATATTTGGTTCTTGACCAATTATCCAAAAGGGTCACTCATTTTTATTTTTTGACTAAGTATATCAAATCACCTCTTTACTTGACCAGTCCTTATCTCAAAATCTTCATTATTTTTTCTTGATCGTCTTTTGGTGTGAATATAGAAACTAAGTAGGACATAAATTATTTTCTTGGTTCACTATTTCTATACTATTCCTAAGATAATTCTACAGTGAAGCGTTGTTCACCAAAATCTATTTACTTAATTAAAAAATGGTTGGGTTCATGCTAGTTCACCCATTTATTAGACACACTACCCTACAATGTTTTGGGTTGAATCAGTATCACCTATGGAAAACTACACATACATTGTCTCACTATAATTTTTGGATCCTTTTATCTTCCTTTTCCTTTACTCTCCTCTCTAGGGTAAGATCTCTATATAGTTTATCGACATGTTGGTATCATTATCAAAAAAATTGGATGTAGATTATGTATGTAGTATGGATACATGTCATTGAATTCCAATAAAAAATAGTCACAATCTCGTTGTAGTCTCCTCTCCGAAATATCATTATATTCCTTTGAAAAAGTCTTCAGTGGTTTTAAAAAAACATCCATCCCCTTTCCTGTAACACCTTTTTCTGCTTCTATATATGAAACATACACTGCCAACTCTAACCTTACAATATTCAATAGATATGATGATATATGGAAAAAATACCACTTTACATCCTTTTTATACTTCCCTTAATTACCATATAATGTTCCTAAGAAAATGAAAACTTGTAAGCATCATTATGAGAACTTACTACTACTAATAATTCTTATTATCATCCTCCACGATTTTCATAACCAATTTCCATCATAACTAATTCTTGGTCAACATTATCTATCCTTTAAAAATTGAATTAAAACATTATTTAATTCACCTTAATAATTCTACCAAATCCTTCGAATCATGGTTGGATCGTGGTGAAAATTCTAGGATTACGATGTATGATACATTGATGGTCCATTCATGCATTGTCAGAGTGATTTCCCTATAAATTTTTTCACAATAAATCTATATCCCCATCAACATGATGCGGTGAAAATAGTTTGGAAATTTTTCCTCTAACACATTAGGTTCTATGGAGGGTTCCTCCACTTGTGGTTGTTTTAGCCCATCGCACCTCCTAATGACCATGAACACTATTGAACACCCCATGCCTCTAATGGGATTCTCCATGTTTCTGAAAGAACATCCTCATCCAACATGCCTTAATCTATGGTGTGTTCCATCGCATTTTGACCCTTTTGGACTACAAGACATAAATTTACCCCACCTCTTGACCACATTCATCTCCTTAACTATATTTTCATCGACTGATTTTCACAAGTGCATAGGAATTCCCCACAGGGAAAACTATATCATGCCCCCTTACTAGTTTTCAATTTTTGGTAATTCCTCCTTACACTACTTCCACTTTCTAAATAAACCACTAAAATTATAACCAATGTTACACATCATAGTTATATTCTTGACACTATAAGTTCTATCACATTCCTATAAAAACATATCACACTCAGATCCTCATAATATCTCAATAACCTCACATCATCATAACATCATATTTATCACATAATCAACCTAGACTCCTTTGTTCCAATGAATATACACATTATAACTTAATCCATTAAATCTCATAAATATATACATGTATAATAATCCTAATCCATAAAATCCAATAAATATATATGTAAAATGATATCATTTCATTATAGCTTCTACATGTACATGTGCTATAAGAGTACCCATTACATCCCATATGACTACGCATCCTATAATTATAAGCCATTATAGCCCATATATGTGCACATATCATACCCTGTCTAGAATAGAGAGTGTGGTAGGAGTATTAATACATCAAAATCCTCAATGTCATGGAAATATTAGGAGAACCAATAATGGTCAATCCTAGAAATAAGAGAAAAAATGAGAAAAAGAAAGACAAAAAATAATAATAAGATCACGAACCTTGAAATTTATTTGGTTTAGGAATAATATTTACATCCATGGAGAGGCAGAACAATATCACTGTGTCGGGAAGTGAATTAGAGGGGAAAATAAAATATTTATGGACACCATCAATCAAAATAATACCGTCAAGTAGTGTTGTTCTATAGTAATCTACAATACTAAATTTCCAAATTCCCATATCTTCTCCATTCTGCTACAATAACCTCAATAAAAATCCCTCATAGCTACAGTACCATTTTTATGACTCGATTCAACTATTATAAAATAACCATATTTATTTACACACTTGTAAAATACCATTTTAAGTGTCACTATTCAACAATGATATAGTTCCACCAAGATTTTGATGGGATACCTTCATCACCTATACCACTGCTTAGGGGGATTTTCCCACCTTGAACCCTAGTGACCTCATCATTGAGGATGAATTGAAATAATTTCCAAATGGTGTACAATAAATACCACATAAATTTGGAACAACATCATCTATGATTATTGGGCTCCACCATTTAATTACTATACATCATAAATTTTAAAAACACACCTAGAACCCAAAGTCATATATTGTATCGATCACATTTTCTCACTCAGAATATAATAAATATCAAAAAATAATAATGATTAAATTTTTACAAATAATTCTATTAAAAAATACCCAAATATATGATTCAATCTATAACATACTCCCCATGAAACAACCAAACATCCAACACTAACCACTACAAGGCTTAATATATTCTAAGCATAATAAGAAGCAAGATCCATTTTTATCTCATACTTTTTTTTATTAACAAGTTACCAATCATTATATTAAATTACTTCATCAATGTATAATTAATATACACATTATTAATCTAAAGCCGATTTTTTAATGTACATTGTAATTTCAATGACCATAAACAATTCATTCATCAATAAATCCTCAAAAGAAAACCACATTGATTAATTTATAAATTTTAAAAATTACATAACTATGGGGAAGTAATTTTAATGATATAGACCCCCCCAACATTAAATTTTTGGAATTATGTTGGTTGGGTTGTCCAAAGAGTACCAATTTTTTTTGGAGGGAAAATACTTTTTAGAGAAAAAAATTCAAATTAGGTGGTTTTTAGGACATGGAGTAATGGGTTTCATAGTATGGGGAGGGGTTACAGCATTGACTATAAAACTATAAACTGGAAGGGATCATAGGTATGGTTTTGTGGTTCTATTATTTTTGGGATTTATTCATCATGGATCTTGATTGGGGTGTGTCCCTCTATTAAATGTGCCATTATTTTGGGGTTGTGGAGTGGCATCCCTATGAGTTTTTGACATTTGGGGCGTGGTGTCTCCTCTAATTCCATGGTGTGTCTCTATGTTTCCCATATCTATAACCTAGATCTTTTTGTAGTTATAAAATTTTATTTTATTGGAACCACTATAATATGGTCCCTTCCATTTCTAAGTGGTCTGGTGACCTTTTAGAAATTTTGTGGTGTGGGGTTGTACGGTTTTTCATTGTCCTGTGTTTATAGACTATGTATAAATTAAAAAATACCCCCTAAAAATCATTATTCTCCCAAATATATTATCAGTTCATCGGTGACCCGAGTTCATCCTGATGAGGTCTTTCACCCAACTTTTTGTTGCTTTCAACACCAGTCTAGGGAGATTGATTGTGTGTGTTTTGAAGTGTGTTTTATTCTTTCCCTTATTTTCATCATAGTTCTTCATCTAGATAATGTTTTTAGTGAAAAATAGTGGATTTTTTGTTGTTGTGATAAGTTATTTTTTTCCCATGGCTTGTAAGGTTGTTCCCTTCATTATGGGGTATGGTGGTGGCCTTCCCCATGATTCAAACTTGTGCAGTGAATCAAAAGTCTCTCTTTGAGGGAGGGGGTTCTTTGTTTCTCATCTAGTTTTATCATGGGGGTGTGTTGTTGTTATCTTTTGGGAACATATTATTTATTAGCCAAAGAAATATAATAAATTTTTTAAATTTAAATATAAATGTGATGGGAATGAGATGCATGTTTTACTAATTTTTATATTATTTGGCATTGAGATAGTATGGGATTGATGCCTTTGGAAAATAGTGGTAGTTGGGGGATTTTTTTTGAATTATTGTTTGTATGTGCTGTGGAACCCATATTGTGGGCTTGGTTTATACAACCTAAAATTGAAATTTTATAACTACTTATATGGAGTAAATAAAATTGTTTCCCCTTGAAATTTATAGATTGTGTGAAAATTACCTTGAAATCAAGTAATATAAAATATGACGTGAATACCCTTTGTTTAAATTTGAATCACGACATGTGAATTTTTTGAATTGGTTTTAATATCCACTAGTAATGTTTTGGTTGTGTTTTTGGAGTGTATTGATGAGTTGTGTGATATATATATGGGAAGAATATGATTGGGGAGTGAATGTGATACATGGATAGTGTGATGTCGAAAGTGGGCATTCTTGTGAAATAGTGGAAATATGGGGATAGTTGGTATGAGGAGGATCATTTGTTTATTTTGTTCTGTTAGAATTCATATAATTAATGAAATAATTTGTTAATATGAAAATTTAAATGGAATGGGTTAAAATGGTCGTTGAATGATTGAAATAGTATGGGGAGTGTGGTTAAATGTGGTTGATGTTTAAATGATAAATAAAGGGTTCAGTTGATTGAAATGGTTTGGAAATGGGTAATCTAAAATTATTGTTTAATTTGAAAAGAAATAAATGTGTCATGCTGCATGTGGATAGTTGTATTGAGTTATACATTATGTGATTTTATGGAACGTTTCATAGGTTGTGAGACTTTATGGTGATGTTTTGATTTGGGATTGTTATTTTTCTATGAACCCATAGGTTGTCCGTGTGTGTAGATTTTTATATTTACCGTAGATGTTCTTTGTTATTTCTATACTCACTCCACAAATCTCATGTAGCATTTTTAAAATAACCAAATGATTTTGGGGTGTTTTTCCAAACATACTAGTGGTGAGGATTGATGGTTGGCCACCAAGTCATCTGTGCTCTCTCTTCCAGGTGTTGTTGACATGAATACGTTGTGGTGAATAGAAGTCAAAAGTGCACTCTGGTGATGTCTGAAAAGATATATTATGGTGTAGATGGTAAATTGTAGAAGGAGGGAGTGAGGATGATGTAATTTATTTTCATGATATTATAATATTATAATTATGGTTGTAGATGTGTTGTGATGTGATGGCCCAAGATTATTCAGGATAGATGTCATGTGATTGATGTAACTATTGTTTACTAGAAATATGTGGTATGATGTGATGTATTAGGAGTCTATGGTTAGGATGTTATATGAAATATATGGCAACAGAATTATGTACATCATTGGGATGTGAGATAGGAATATCCATGTGAAAGTGATGTGGGGTACCTTTTTATCGATACGATTCTTATAATGTTATTATATAAGGATGTGTCATTTTTTGAGCATTCTATACTGTGGATGAAATTGGTTAGTGGCATGTTTAGAAGTTATTGGTTGTATTATTTGATATATGTTACATTACCATGCTGCTTCCAAATATGTATGAGGGAATTTGGGTATGATCCTACTAAGTATACCTGATCACTCTGTGTAAATAGAAACAACTTTTAGGTTTCTTGAAAATCATTTGGGGATGTTAGATACATTTTTTTGCTCAGAATATGGATCTATTTTTGAGTCTCTAATATCGGTATTTTCTTTAGGGTATTTATTTGATGATTCCTTATGTTTGATTTCATTATTCTTGCATTGTGGGATCGTTATACATACATTATTTAGTGTTATTTCATGGAGTTTATTGTTTGTGAATTATCATGTATCCTGATCCTATATTTTAGAGGGTAATATCCAATTTGAGGGATTTTTATTCCCTCAATTATATTTTACAACTCGTGGCCAACTGGAGGCATGACTCGGGGGGTCATTATATATCTACCTTCAGTACCAACCAAGTAGGGGTGCCTTTAGAGGGAGGGGTTATAAAATAGCGGTATGAAAGGGGTTGGACGATTAATGGGATGGATTTATGAGTTATAAATAGTGAGTATTTTATACGTTGGTAAGCCAATGGGGTCACATAACCATGGTGCAAGACATAAGCCAAAAAATATCCATTGGAAAATGGGATATTAGGGGGTAAATGATCCAATGTATTGACATTAAGCCTACAAAATAACCATGTGAGGTAAAACCTCTTATAAGATAGATATAAAAGATATTTACATGAATCATGATTGCTCTCATTTAAATTGTGTTTTTTTGTGATTTTATAAATGAATTAAATAATTCCTAATGAAATTTCACTTGATCGGGATTAGGAAATCCTTTTCCCCCATTTTTCACCTAGGGATCCTTCTTGTCTTATGCATGTGGTTTCGGTAGTTGAGGTTTAGTAGGATGATCCAATTTATTGTCAAATAATAGACCAAATAGATGGGGATAAGTTGTGAAAATGTTCTTTGTGTTTTCTCTAGTAGAAGATTCTAGGGATGTATGATGATAGTTTTTATGATATGGAATAATATTTATTGTTATAGGAGGAGATCAATCTTTTATTTAGTTTCTTTCAGGCCATATAAGATTACTAGGTTTTGTTAGTGGTTTTTCTGATGTGAGGGTATGTGTTTCAATTTTGGATGTTATTCATGGAATGTGGAAGGAGGCGGATGTTTCATGGGTATAATTTTAGAAGAATTTATGAGATGACTTCATCTCATTGAATATCAAGGTAGTGAAAACACATGATAAACTCTCTCTTAAACATGGTAGCAAGACTGTGTGGGTTCATAGGATCAGGTTCAAGGATCATTTTCATTTCTCCATAGATCTCTTTCATCAAGAAAATTCCTAATCACATCATCTTGAGAATTATCTTTATCCTTCAATATAGTCTGAAGTTACACTCTTTACAATTCCAATATATCTATATATTCTAAAGAAGGTGTAGGTGATAAATCCTATGCACTCGTGGGGCTGTTTACTGTGAGAGGGGATCCAACAGGGTTTGTCGAGAAGAATATTTGTTAGTGGTATCTCTCATACAATAAGGCCTTTTAGGTTTGGACTAGCGGGGATTCTACCTCAACAAAATCCTTTCCATCCAACTAGGTCTTGTAGTTTTATGATTTTCTTGCAGTCCATGGTCAAGTGTGTTTTTTTGTGGGGGGGGGGGTCATGGCCATCATCAGAATTAGTTCCCAATGGATCTCGGAGTTCATTATGGTGGATGTGGTCTTGATCAATGTCAGCCACAGTAGAAGCTATCTCATGAACCATCCCAGATTCCCTAGTAAACCTGATGACTGAGCCAATCCAAAAATTTCTTGAAGGGCATTCCCGATCACCACAGGTTGGTGACTAGCACCTAGAGTCATAATATATGAAAGTGGGATAAATTTTCTATATACACATTGAAATTAAGATAAATAGGTTAGTATTCATACCATAAAAACACTCTATGGAAAATTACACCATGATCCAAAATTGAAAAAACAACCCAAAGTGTGACAAACAATTATATGAAAACATGATAACTACCCATGTCTGAGTGGGAACAGCCATCCAAGCCCAAATAATGATATCTAGAAAAAACTCTAAGTTGATTTTATCCCTAACTCATTCCTATAAAAATATAATCTACAAACACCTGAAGACATAGGTGGGGTGTCAACTACCTTCCTAATAGGGTCTAACCAAATATTCCATAACAAGATTCCATCATTTAATTAAACAAATACATCTTTCATTTTTTAAAAACATTTCATGAAATTTCAAAATTACATTTATAAAAAAATTATGATTTACATTCAAAATGATGGTAATACATTAGAAAAGTATCTTAATAAACAATTTTATATAATACAGTATATATAAATTGATAAGTCTTGTGTAAAACATTTTATAAACAATTGATGGCGTTTCAAATAAAAAAATATGCAACATGGTTATCTACCAAGACACAGGATAGTTTGAGACTATTGGACTCCCTCACATTCAAATAGTTATCACAATAATATGTATACACATGTCCCTCAGATACCGGTCAAAGATGACTAATCACATTCCATCTGAGATGTGTCCTACTGCAAATTTACTATTAGTTATATAAATCATCAATAGAGTGTATTCCCAAATAACTCACTCACTACCCAAGATTTCATGTTCTTTAATAACAATAAGTGATGGGAGATTTGTTTTAAAACTGTTTAAACTATAATTCAACCAATTCTCTTATTTCAAATATTCCAATTTCCTTTTAAAATACAATACCTAGGTTTAAATAATATAATGCCTTCACTAACATTAAACCACTAGGTTTATATCAAAACAATTTTCTTCTAATTCTCTCCAATACACCATTGAAATATATTTCATCAAAATAGATTTCAAAAATTTATGTACAAAATTATAAATATCACAATTTTCAATTAATTTTACAGAGACAACCCACTTATTTGGAGTTGGGGGGTTTTTCCCAATTTCATACCGAATCAAAAAAAAATCCCCAATTCATTAGAATTGGGTTTGCCGTATAAAAATTTAAATAATATTAAAATTTGAAAAATGAAATTGAATTTAAATAAACAAATTATGGGTTAATTAAATTATCTATTATGAATGGATCCACCTACCTCAGGATCATAGGATATTGAAACAATAATCCCTAATCAATAAAATCAAATAAATAATTTTTGTAATGACCATCTGAGAATAAAAACTAGATTCAAGATCAAAAACAATGGGGATTACCTCCTATAACAATATGGAGAAATAAAAACCATAGAGATGAAATATGAGAGAAAAAAAGAAAAATAATGAGAAGATTAAACTTACCACGTGGACATTAAACATAATTTTACTAAATTTGATTCACTTATAGGCATTTAGAGGGAAAAATATCCTATTGGGATCTTCTAGGGAATAAGAAAATGAAATAGGGTCAAAAGATACCAGAGAGAACTTAAACCGAGGGGTTCAAGGTCTAAAACGTAATTTTCAGATTACTTACTTCCCATACACATATTTAGTTGGGTAGGGTTGGATGGTTAGGATGATTGTGTTCCCTAACTCTGTGGCCCCAACACTAGGGTTTCACGGTTTATACATGGTGTGTGCCTAATTTTTTAAACCATGTTCTAAACAATATAACCATTTCTATCTAGTTTTTCATGGTTATCAGTAGTTGGGTGAATGTTTTGGAAAAGTTGAGTACCAACCATTGACAACCCAAAATCCCTTCACAATTATTAAAATTCCACATGAAAAAACCATAAAAAAAACCAAAATAAATCAAATTCAAACATGGGTTTTAGAATACATAAAAATAGAAATGTGCTCTTAAAAATTCAAAAATGTAGAATGTTTCTGTCTCCAAAATCATGTTAAGATAATTCAATTTGATAAAGATGAGGCCACTTGTCTCTCATTAGTGACTCCCTCTCCCATGTCTCCGGAGAATCATAACTGGGATTTCATAGAACTCAAACTAAAGGTATCATCCTACAAAAAAGCGTCTTGGTTTCATAATCATCTTTCATAATTGGGAATTCACTCATAGATAAATTAGGTTCAACCTCAATATCACTCGAGATCAGAATATGATATGGATTAGAAACATACTTTGAGATCTTAGATACATGAAACATGTTATGTATCAATGTCATCTACGGTGGAAGTTATAAATGATAATAATATCTAACAACCTAATAAACAACCTCAAATGGCCCACAAAAAGTGGAGTTGGTTTCCCTTTCCTATTATGTTGTCGATGACCCAAGTGGTGGAAAAACTTCATAAACACCTTGGAAACTACTAAAAATTCCAATAGTCTATGATGATCATCATCATAAAATTTATACCGGATCTATATTTAATGATTACTCAACTAAATCATTGATGTAGTCTCTGGAACCAATCTTGGACCAACCAATGAACATTCATTGTTCCCTGACCAACACAATAGAGAAAAATAAATAATCCATAGAAGAAATCAAAATAAGTCATCCTGATCGTAGACTGGTAACTATTATTATAATAAAACTCCACCATTCCTAGATAGTAATCCCAATCCACACCATAGTAAAGAACATAGTCTCTAAGAATATCATAATAAATTTACATACTTATTTATTTTTATCTATCTGACATTGGATGGAATGTCATAATCAAATGGACTTGAGGTCCTAGTACCTCCTAAAGGCCTATCCAAAATTTAGACGTAATCTGGGGATCTCTATCAGAAACTATTTCATATGAAACTATATTTAATAAAAAATATAATTCACATAGATATTTTCCAACTCCTAAACTTTTTTTATCACTAATGGGAATAAATTGAGCCAATTTAGTCACCTTTACGATCATAAACCATGTCACATTATTATTTCACTGAGTATTCCAAAACCCAACCAAAAATTCTAAAGAGCTCTTTTCCCACTTCAATGTTGGAATTGAATGTGTCTAATCAATTATAAAGGTATTTATTGTTTGACCTTGATGTGTTTTAATTTATATCAACGAGAGGCAAAATATGAAATGATCCACCTCATACTAGGCCATAAATTTTTCTTCTATATGTCATAGAACTTCTTCAAGGTTCATCAGTGCACTGCCCATTGGAAATTATGGAAATACCAAATCATTTCTTTACTTATTTATAATAGTAACCAAAAACAATTTTGATAGCATATTATTACATCTAGAGAGAATGAAAAGTCAGCAATGGTATCCCCACAATGAAGAGAGTCTCTAATTATAATGAACTCATAATAATGTTTCTTTTACAGAAGGATCACTTCAAGAAGATTGGATTTAAACTGAACACTAGCCATGGAAACACTAACCCTTCATTCACATACTCAAATATGAAACAATGAAAAATGAGCCATCATGTTCCACTCTTCTATTGAATCCATCATGGCCTATATCATAAGATTCCTTCTAATATCATCTATGATTACATTACCTTTCCCAAAGGTATAAGCGATGTCAAAGTGGAGTGATATTAGGTATTCCACCAAACTCCAATGGTGAAGATTTAAATTTTTTAATAGAATATGTAACTAAATATCTTATAGGAGGAATACACAAAAACATATCTCTGAACAGGTAATCACACCAACACTTAATTGAATGCAACACATTTTTTTAGTTCTAGGTACTGGTTCGGGTAATTTTTCTTGTGTGGCCTAAGCTGATGAGATCCATAATACATGAAATGATCACCCTGCATATGAACAGAACAAAATCCTGAATGATGTGCATCATAGAAGACCTCATTTCCAATGGAAGCCTATGGAAGATTCATCGCTGGTGCAGTAGTCAAAATATTTTTCATCTCAACAAAAGAAATCTGACATTTTAAATCCCATGAATAATTCACTCCCTTCCATTTTAGACATTTCATCATAGAATCTAACATTGATATGTCCTTAGTGAATAGACAATAATACCCAGCTAATCTGGAGAATATCTGAATCTCATAATCATTTTTTTGCTGTTTCTATGACATAACATCATAAAAATGTTCAAGGTCAACTGAAATTCCATGATCTGACACCACGTGTCCCATGAAATTTACTTCTTGAATCCATAAATCACATTAAGATATCTTTTTATAAAGTCAATGATTAAAAAAACTTATATAAATTCTCTAAGATGATATATTTTCCTCTTCAAACATATATTAAACTTGGATTTCATCTATAATGAATTCCAAAAAAAGTATCAAGGTAATAATGGAATATCATTTTAATTATATTCAAAAAAAATTAGAATAATTTGTTAAACCAAATTTTATGAATAGGTACTCATAATAGTCATACCTACAATGAAATCTAGTTTTTAAAATGTTAAATAATTTTATTCTCAACAGATATGATCCAGATCAAATATCAATCTTTGTGAACCACATTAACCTTTTCAACTGATCAAATAGATCATCAACCCATGAAAATTGGTACTTTTTGTTTACCGTGGATCAATTGAGTTTTTGGTAATCTAAAAAAATTAAAAGTGACAGGTCATGTTTATTCCCAAAAATAATCAGTGGCACCTAAGGTGACATACTCGGGTATATAAATACATTCACTAAAAGTTCGTCCAACTGATAATTCTATTCATTAATTTTACTTGGTAGTATGAAGTAGAAAATAATAGAAACATGTTGGGTAAGAGATACTAAATCAATAAAAAACATTACCTTCATTACTGATAGAAAAATTTAAAAATAATAAGGAAAAACATTGGGAAACTCAATGATAACTGGAGGGATTTAACCACTCAAATAATATTTCTCCAGATGAAAAAGAAAACACTAATATTACTTTTTCCAACTTTGGATACAAACCTCCGACTCTACTCAAACAGTGGCCCCATTCTCCTTGAATGATGTGGCACACACAACTTGGCATAGTAAAGTAGACCCACTAAATATAGAAATAAACCAAGGGGTTATTGGAATGGTTAAAATCAATATCGAATATGTTTTCAAGAGTCTTCATATAAAGAACTAGAAAATACAAATAAATCACAACATCAGTTAATGATAAATAATAAGTAGGACTATGAGGACTCTAATCTCTCTCTAATCGGAGGGTTGATTAATATGCATAAAAATAAAACTCTATAAGAATAAAATACATATTCACAATACACTTTGAAATAAACAAATGATATGCACTAGTATAAAATAAAAACATCACTAATGGATAATCTATAGTGATGGTACCTGCCACGGTAGATGGATCTGTATCCACTTCCTCTGAAGACTCTTCTACTCTATGAGGAATATTTTTTCTGGATACTTGTGGATTGAACTACTTTGTATGTGAATCATCTTATTACACTATAGTTTTGATAGGAATGGATGATCTTGTTCAACTATGTGTGGTAGGAAAGGAATTTCATAACATATATAGGTTGTCATAGATCCTCATGGACCCCTTACCTTGGGTTCCTCAAGGAAGACAACTTTGAGTTTCCCTATCTTTCCAAACTAGTAGAAAATAAAATGGCCTCTACCAAGCACTATATAATGTTTAGAAAAACACTGTTGTCCAGAAACACCAAGAGAATCATCATTCTTCTTATTTCATTTCTAGGTATTCTAATTTCCACTAATGGAAAAGTGTAATCTCTTCGACCAGGACATACCATCCAACTCCATTTCAACCATAAACCCTCTATCTGGCACATTTTCATAAGAAGGTGGCATCATCATCAAAAACCATAGAATGAATATCTGATAAAATTTTCATATCTAACAGTCATGTCTTTATTTTTCATTCAATAAGATCATAGTGGAAAAATTAATAATATCATAAAAATGATATACATATTATATCACAATAACGGTAGCCTTCTCATGTTTTGAAAAATCAATATTCTTGGAAAAGTACATTGAATATGGATAGAACTACATGGTGAAAAGATATATAAATTAGTTCCACACTAAGTGATCATGCTTCTTCACCATTTACACCATGAACCAACACATCCTACTCGATTGGTATATTATGAATATTCTACACTTCAACATCATTTCATCAACTAAATCCATTAACTCTAACTAACACTAAATCATGATCAACCATTATCTAGCCTCAAGAAAATCATTGTATCCTTTGAACGTTGGGGGATTCTTGTAAAGAAACTCTTGAGTATGATTCTAAAAAAATAACTTTACGGTTCCACATCTGGTTCCAGAATGAGAACTAGTGTTGGTCCATGTCCTAAAGCTATAATAGTATTCATAATCACCTCAACCAAACTCGAGTCCACAAGAGGATTTTCTTATTGTGGATTATCCA
Organism: Viscum album; assembly: GCA_963277665.1. Classification (NCBI taxonomy): domain Eukaryota; kingdom Viridiplantae; phylum Streptophyta; class Magnoliopsida; order Santalales; family Viscaceae; genus Viscum; species Viscum album. The sequence continues at coordinate 67,219,645 of OY728156.1, read as the reverse complement.
AAACATCCTCCAGGATCTGATATGCACATATTCTTAGATTCATGGTGTTATAAATTGTTTGAAATAATATTCATGACATTTTATTAATACGGAAACAAAAGAAATATAGAATTTAATCCCATAAAATTGATAAACAAGATTTGGATTTTAATCTATCCAAATCTAAAGTTGGTAAAAGACAAGAATAAATCCTCAAGAAGCCTTTCCCAAGAATCCATTTCAACTAAGGTCTCATTGTGTTTAGATCTAGCCAGGCAATCAATTAAAAATACATCCTATGTCCCAAAAATATTACACAACCATATACTAACATTAAGAAATTATGAAAACCTATCCCATATGATACAAATTTTTCAACAACTATCTCAGATACCCAAGTAACCTTATAACTAGGCTGGTCTTGAAAAATCTCATAGGGAATTCTCAATCACCATGGGTTGGAGAGTAACACCTAGAATGATATAATATAATAGTGTGAATGAATTTTCCACAAAAACCATGGTAGGTAGAGAAAAAAGCTAGAAGGAATAAAATAAAAAATTATACAGGGAGAACTGTAATAGAAATAAAACATGAACAAACTACCCAAAATCGCTTCAAATTTTTTAATATTTTACCAAAAAAATCCCTAAAATAACATGACCAATACATGTTCAAAATTGGGGTTTAATAATACCATCAAGTAGTGACAAGATGTTACAATACACTTGTGAAACCATTTCAAAAACATGGGTAGCTGTATTATTCATTACATAGATGATTTGGGGTAGGAAGAGGATAAAATGAGGATGTTTTTCATCTATAAGGACATCAGTTTGAGTGTGAAAGAATAGGTGGTTGTAAGTAGAGGGGTATAAGAGCTGGTTTTGGTTAGTTGCATGTATTGGGGGAGGAATGACAAGAGGGTATTTAGTGAAATAAGTTTATTAACTACCATTGTATTTTTTTTTCTGATTTAGTATTGTAAAACTCCTACATTACACCCAATCCAATATGTTATATAAGACTAGACGTAGATTGTATTTTTCTGGTCCTAGTATTTAATATCCCAATAGGATGTTATAATTCCTTTTTTGATGAGTGGAGAGGGTGATGACTGATGATGGGGCCACATCATTCATGTGTGGATATTTTCTTACTGCATATATAGTCAGGTGGTGTCATTCTCAACATCTAATGGTTTTATATTTTGTGTTGTATTATTTAATACTTCTAGAGTAGAATCAAGTTCTCGGATGTGGATTGTCGGTATGAAGTTTCCATTTGAGAGAGGGGTTTTTAGGTGGCTGGTAAATTATTATATATTTTTATTTCATTGATATCAATGCTTTCTATATAAATAACATACTCTATGATGGTGTATATTCACAGGTCCATTATGGAGTTTCTTGATGTTCTTTGTAAGGAGTTTTTAATGTTACCCACTCAATGGGATGTTGATTTCATGGTAGAAATGCATCTTGGTGATTCAAAAATTTCTATTTCTCCATATCGAATAGAACCTTATTATTTGAGGGAGTGTAGGATTAATATAGAATATCTTATTCAAAAGGTTATCATCAATCCCAATTTTGCATCATGGGGTGATTTGCTGTTGTCTTCCAAGAATAAATATGGTATTATAAGGCATAGTATTGACTAATAAAGCTTGATTCAGATGAAAGTCAAGATTCATTACCCTCTTATAAGGATCAAGGATCTATTCGACCTGTTGAAGGTGGCTGATTGTTTTTCCATGGTCGATTTTCATTATAGATGTCAAAGTTAAGGGTGAAGGGGAATGATATCATAAATATTGTATTCAGATGTAGGTATAAGAAATGGATTTGGTTGCCATGTAATTCAGTGTTATGAACATGCCAACTATTTTCATGGGGCTCATGAACTCCATGTTCTATGAATTCATCGACCATTTCATAGTCGTTTTCATCAGCAACATAATGATCTTGTCAAATGTAGAGGAGGAGCATGCATATCATCTCAGAGATATTTTTCTTGTTCTTATTCTACAAAAAATCAATGTAACATTGTCCAAGTGTTTGTATTTGGAATTATTGTTTTATTTCCTTGATCATGTGGTGTCCCAAAAAGGCATTTTAATGGAATCATCAATGATTATGGTAGTTGTTTATTGGGAATCCAAAAATAATCGATCCAAAGTTCAATGTTTTCAGGGTCAATCATGTTATTATTGGAGGGTTGTACCTGATTATTCATGGATTGTGACCCCATTGAAATATTTTACCAAGAATGACTAGGATTTTATCTAGTCCTATTGGTGTCAATAATCATTATATTACATGAAGTGTAATTGATCAATGCTCTGATTCTCCTGTTGCAATTAGAGGGGGTCATTTTTGAGTTGTTCTATAAAAATTCCCATATAGGAATGGGATGTGTATAGATGTAGAAAGAAATAGTGACTATTATAGATCTATTAAGTTACATCATCATGTGAATAACTATGTCAACCATTATTTTTAGATATCATTGGTTGTGTTTTCTCTGAAGCTGTGGTGATATTGCCTCACTGAGGATTTCTTTTTAGTCTTCATGGATCACAAGAGATTGAGGAATATCCTTCCTTAGTGGGATAATAATATCTGAAAATTGATAATAAAGTATTTTAATTACTAAAATTACTTTTATATCTCTTATATATTAGTAAAGGAAAATTTTGTGGCCAACACATTGAGCAGTAACTCACGGAATGATGAAGTTAATGAGTTCAGAGACTCTTTGAGGGTGATGGAGGTGTTGGTATCCTTGTACATATACAACCAAGTTATTAAGGGTGTATGTTAATGTTTTCAAATTATAATGTAGTATACTATAATGGTATATGTTGGATATTTTCATTAGTCACACTCTAATACATAGGTTGTAATTGATCTTCTTGTACATGGTGATGTTCTACTGGGATGGTCAAAGTGTGGTTGGAATGAGATGTTGTTTCATGGGAGGCTATTTATTCCTATATAAATTCAATAGGGGGTCCATAATGTGTTTATATGTCACTTTTTTAAATAATCCTAGGAGTTTATAAGATATATTGTGGCTTGAGGATGTAGTTTTTGTGGTTAGAGATGAAACAGATTGAGGAATATTTTATAGCTCGATGTTTGGTTTTCCTGCTGGTAAAGGGGGTCATCATTTTCACACTTTTTTTCTAAAAAACATAGATGTTCCCATGTGTAAATGGAAATAAATTGTGATAGAATTATTCAAACGGTATCCTTGAGATCATCATGGTTGTGATGATATCTAGGTAATCCTAGATTGAATGATGAAATTAGCTCACATCCAAGCGACCAAGGAGTCATGAACTGTGGATGTTATAGAAAATCGTAACATGGATGTGGTCTTTCAACTTCATGTATTTTCAACTCTCGTTATTTTAAATTTGTATACTCATTTCACAACATATTTCTAGAGATTAATTTTCCATAATTTTGTAAATCAGTTGTTCCTCATCAAAACTTTCCACCCATAGAAGATTTGGAAGATAGTGCAGACAATCATAATGATAGATTAAACGTTGTGGTTGTGAATCTTTTACATATATGGATATTGGTCAAATAATTTTCCTTTGTATTAGTTATCTTACAGAAATTTTAATCACTCATCAATTAACATGGAACTGTTTGAGGATTTGTATGAATAACCATACAAATCATGGTTTTGTTGGGCCATGGTTGGGGAGTTATTAGTACTCGATTCAGATGTGGTAAAGACAACAATATTTAAGGATACACATGTTTTTTAATGGTTAAAATAAACACATGACTTCCCAAAGGTTTATGCCGATCATGGGATGATCTCTTTGATGTTTTGATGTTGGAGACCACATGTCCTTGAGATCCCCCTCCAATATGGGTAGTGAATGTTTTAAAGGAGGTAGGGTTTCTCCCCAGTATGGTTAGCTCTTTGAGGGGTGGGTGCACATTGGAAAGGTGAATTATAATAAGAAACTATCTCCATGAATAGATAAGTTCAATGTCACCTTCCACATATCTCAACTCCATTAGTATATTCACAATTACTCTCATCACATTGACTGGGTGTTGTTGTATATCATGGACAATGCGACATTCAAGGAGTGTATGGTAGAGATCGAGGAATATCCGGAAATGCTTATATAGTGACAGACCATTCATTGGGAATTTGAGTTTTGGAATCATTATTTCATATAGGAGTGTAATTGGGAGTGATATAATTATATTCATTCCCAATACCCAGAGTTTTTTGATTTAATTTTTCATTGTTTTTATTTTTCTTTTTTGTGTAATTTTTAAATATTTTTGTTTTATGGGATGTGTTTTTCTCTTATAAGGTGATGTATGTTAAATATTCCATCATATTATTATGGGTAACTCCTAATTTAATACCAGGATGTGTTATATTAGGATTCATATTAAATCTATGTTGGTGGGTCGTGGCCACCCAATGTATATAATACAATGATATGGAAGATAAAATTTGTTGATTTTTGTGTCAGGGGTCATCTTGTGTGATGGTTGTAGTGATCATTATCTCGCGATGTGTGGAGGATGATATTTTAGTTTATATGGTTATGGGAAAATGTAGTGGCATGTGGATGATGTAAAATATATAGTTGTATGGGTTTTTTGTGAACATTTTCTGATGGTTTTTGTGTGTCTGATGGATGTTGTGTTTCTTCTGTAAATAGATCCATGAATGGTATCTCATTAGATGATTTGTTGGACTAGTTTTACCCATTTAATTTTCAGGTGTGGTTTTAAATGTTGAGGAAGAGAACATTTTGAGAGGTATCTCATGTAATGATCTATTCCTTTCAACATGTTGCTTTGTAGTAATTCATGTTGAAGGGGTATTTGGAGAGGTCCTGAAATGTTTTGAGGGGGAAATAAGGAGATGGAGTTAAGATTTCATCTCAGAAGATTTCTACGGTGTGGTGTGATGGGAAGTGTCATAATGGTAACCATTTAAATATGGAGTTTCTAGTTATGGAATAGAGTGGATTGAAGATATAGTTTTATTGTTCTATTATTATGATGGGTAGTAGTCCCAAGGATATTGGCTATCAGATATCCCTCTATTAGTTGTTTTGTGGTATGAGTCATAGCCTCCCTATCAGTAGTAATGGGTTTTGGCATGGTGACTCCACCTAACAATTGTTTTTCCTCTATTTTCAAGATTTACGGCATGGATATAGCCACAGTTCATAGCGGGGCTTTGACTGGAACCATTGTGGCACGGTCCCTAGTGTAATCCCTTTTAAGAAATTATATTGTGTTGCACTGTAGGTTGGTTCAGGGTCTTATGTCTTCTCAAACTATGTGTAAAAACCATCAACCTTTTCGAACCCCAAATATTATCTAAAATTTCTTCAATGTTTTTGGGAGACCATAGTGCATCCCAAGGAGCGCATTCATCTAACCTTTAGTGGATTTCAACGCCATACATGGGAGATTGATCCGTGATGTTTATATGTGAGTTTAATTCATTTCCATGCGTATTCTTCTCCCTTTTTCATACTATGATGAAAGTTTTTGAGAAGGAAAACTGGGTTTTTAGTGTTTTTTAGTAAGGTAAAGATGTTCACTTTTTTCAAGGTTGGTATGGAATTTACCTTTCATTATATTGATCATCAGTGGCCTTCAACATTATTCAACCTTGTGCATAAAATTGGAATACTATGATTGATGTAGGGTATCCTTCATTCCTCATATAGTTATATCATGTGGTAGGTGTTATGATCTTGTTATATTTTGGGAATATAGTATGAACCAACCATAAAATTTTAATTAAAGGATGAATTAAAATTTAATGTTTAATGGAATGATATGATTTTTTTGTGCCTTTGATATTATTTTATGATTTGATTGTACGATATAGATGTCTTCCTGAATATTAGGGTTATTAGGGGATTTTTCGTGTTGTGGTTTGTATGGGCTATTGATCCTTTATTGATTGATTATTTTATATCATCTAAAATAAAAATTGGCTTACCTTATATATCATTTTAATAAAAAGGTTTCCCTAAAAATTTTATGGTTTGTTTATCTATTCCCATGAAATTAATTAAAGTGAATTTGATGTTAATCCCCATTGTTTAAATATTAAACAATACATGAAAATTTTAAGAAGTGGATGTACTCTGTATCGGTGATGTGTGGTTGCTTTTTGGGGTTGTAGGTGATGAGTATTATGGTTGTTATATGAGGATAATGTGATGGTAATTCTATGTTTTATGTGGTAGTTCTGGTGTGGATATTTTTTTTGGTTTTGAAAAGGTGACACTATGGGGTTTATTGGCATGAGTAGGATGGTTCTTTTGTTTCTTTTTACTGGATTCCTAGTAAGTAATGAAACAATTTTCTAAAAATGAAATTGAAATGTCCTTGGATGAAATGGATGTTGAATTCTTGAAATTATATGTGAGGTGTGGTTATATGTTATGGATATTTAAATATCAAATAAAGGGGGTTTTTATTGAAATGGATGTTGAATTCTTTGTGGTGTTATTTGATGAGATAGATTATGTTGGGTTCATGCATGGTTGGGGATGGATTGAGGTTCAATCCTTCATGTTCTTCATACAAAACTATTTTTTATGAATATAGATGTGTTGTGATGTGGTGGAACAAGTGTATTTGGGTGAGATGAGATGTGTTGTGACGACCCATGATTAATTAGGTGAGATGTGGTGTGATGTGATGTCCTGAGTTTCATCAGGGAAAGATGTGGTGTGATGTAATGGTACATTTTTTCTACGAGAAAGATTCTATATACAAGATATGGGAGTGTATGTACATATATCCTAGGGGTGAGTGTAATGACCCGAAAAATGTTCTTCTTTTAATAATGGATATATTTAATATCACTGACTTTTTAATATGTTTTTTAATATTAGAACATATAAATACCAATTAGTAGCATTACCCATAATTTGTTGATATGAATTAATACATCTGGGAATAATATAGGCACTGAAAAGACATACTAGAAACCAAATTTTTTATTATATTATTTGAGAAAGTTAAATTATTTCAAAAAATTCCTAATATGACACCAAATATTAAAATAAAAATTATAATAAATGTTAAATAAAGTAAGATATAAAATTTTGGGTATCCCCAATCACCTAGAATCAATATACCCTTGAACAGTGTTATAGAAGAGAAACAAGTAGTTAGTAGTACAATATTCATCTTGTAAACAATATTGAAAGTTGATTCAGATCGAAGTGGGTGATGAATTTTAAAATGATGGTGTATTTATAGGGAAATGTAATCATCTAACCATATCTTACATGTATAATCAATATGATTTCCAATAGTCAATAAAATAATTGGTAATTATTATTTTTGATTATTCCGAATAATTTTAATGATTGTCGAGATTATTTAATACTAAAAAAATTCTTATTTTTGGAGACTATAAAGATATTTTAATAAAAATATGCTTTAATTATAAGTTTTAAATAAAATTTATTTAATGGAATAATATTATAATATTCTTTTTAAATGATAATATATTTTAATGAAACCCTAAGAAATGTATATAATTGTTAGAATGATTATTTTTATTTTAAATAGATAATTTTAATTAAATTAATAATTTCATTAAAATTAAAAAATTTAATACATATAGAATTATTTTTTTGATAAAATTCTTTTTTTTGACTTAGCACATAAAGAATATCATAGGGTTATTTTTTGGGAATTTAAGGACAAAAGTTATTTTTTGGCAAAAAAATTTACGATTTCTGCATTATGAGAACTGTAATTTTTTGACACCATTATTATGTATTCATGAATAATAATGTATGAAAATTTTTATTTAATAACAATATAATTTAATAAATTTAAAAATATTTTAAAAACAATAATTTTTATTTAGAATTTGATACCTTACAATTTGGAACCAAAAATTCGAATTCAATGATAAAAAGTATTTTTTGGATTTTCTATATTACTTCTCTAAGATGGAAGGTATTCTTTGGTTTCTTATGTCCTTAATAATCCATCCAAACAAATCCACCATTTAATTATCCATGAAATTAGTTGGAACTAAATTCACCCACAAGTGGTTGTCTTATACAACAGAATAACCAATATTTAATCCTTTAACACCAACCCCTCATCAAGTATAAATACCACTATTTAGCCATTCATCTCTACTAATGATTAATATTACCAGATGATGTAGTCATTTTTAATCCCAAAGAGTCCCTCCATGGTTTCCTCAAGGTGTAAAGGCCTCACCATCATGTTTTAATTATGAAATGCTCATGGTAAGGGAACTATCCTCTTCACATTTGTCATTCAAGTGCCTAATTCATAGTATGTTTATTAAGTTGAACTACATTATTTAATAAACACTTTTGATCATACCTTTAATATGAAAATAGTTTTTTAAAAATTGGATACCTTCGTTCCCACTCTTGGTTTCCTCCGTTTAATCCATGTTTTATCTCCCATGTTACCAAATTCATTTCTAGAATTTATCTCTTACATGGGAAATTCTAATAAGATGAATAACCAAACCACTTCCTTTTCAGTGGGTATTCACCTAAATTAAAACATAATTTATTATTTTGTGTACTTACATGTATTAATACTACATTCCATTTTCATGGTGTAAAAATAATGTAATGTTCAAGTATTTTTAAACATATCTACTTAAGGTTTTCAAATGAAATATGATCTTTATTCTCTATTATTTATTGTTGAAATGATTTATTATGATCAATGTAGATCAAATGTGTTAATAAATATAAAGGGTATAACCTCAGAGAACTTCAATTCATTAGATAACAAATTAAACTCCAGATAAAAAAATTATGATACATTTGTGAACAATATTGGTAATTACGATATATAACACCCTGGTGATACCCCTTCATGAGATGGTTATGAATGTATATTTTTTATGTTTTATCAACATTATTATTTATGATTAATATTATTTCTATTATGATATGATTCATGTTAATTTAATCATTACTTATTTATATTCCTCTTTCAAACATTCTAATTATTTCCCTTGTTTCTTCACTTGTTCAGATTTATATACAACCATTTCATTGATGTATGTCTCCAAGACTTGAGATATAGTAAAAGTAACCTTGAGATAACCTATAAAGAAGTGTATAAAGTGGATAATATTCATGTATAATATTTACTTTTCATGTATTATGTTCCTTTTTTAAAATCACTAAACCAGAAATGATTTTCTATATTTTTAAATGTTGTGCCACAGAATCAAACGCTTATGAAATAAAATGGTGGGTCATCATATTGTTGGTCTCAAATAATGGATTAGTTATTTGGTAAAATTTGGATGAGATAAAATTTAATATGAAACCTAGGGATATTTCTAAATATAGAAAAATATACTACTATTCTGGTAAGGTATATGTAATTGGTTTAAAAAAATGCATTTTAGTCAGTTGGACTCGATTTTAATCTGGTGCATAGAAAAAATCCTTGTTTCACACCTCTATTGACACTCATGGGAGATATTTATTGGTTATTCATATTCTTGTACAAACCATTAGGATGTATTTAAAGATAATGTAAAATTTTTATTTAGATTCAAGTATATCGCACTAAAATATTTACATTATAATATTTTAAAATTAATCATTCTTTAATATTAATTTTTATTTTATTCTAAATAGTATCAAATTTTTGACTTATGATATACCACTCCATAAAAAAATTATAGGAAATAGAAGGGATAATTAAAACAATGGATTTAATAGAACATGTTATGATGCCCAACCAAATATGGGGACAAATAGAGTTGATAAATTTTTGATGATGTTGTATTGGTTATCTCAATTCATAAAAAGAAACTGAAACCACGTGGAACATCATGTCTACCCAATGAAGTAATAACTAGAAGGTTAATCCTTCTTTCCTCTATGACCACCTATTTTTAGTGGAAAATCTAAACCACTTATGACAGAATAAGGGATCAATTATTTAGAAAATATATTTTCTATACTTTATTATTCGGAATAACAGAATGTTATGTTATCTGTATATCGGTTAGAAGGAGAAGCTGATAAGTGGTGGACACTGATAAAGAACATGATGCCAAGGGATGAGGTGGATGTCATGGGATGGGAAGACATCAAAAAGGTCATTTTTATCAATTATTCTCTTGAAAACCTCTGAACCAAAATGGAGAGGGAATTCTTAAAGTTGAAAAAATATATGATTCGATAGGGAATTACAAGATGAATGTGAATGTTTCAAGTATAGTGTAAAAATGCATTGGTGGGTAATGTATTAAAATTACATTAAGTAATAATTCATCGAAACCATGAGAGAAGATCTGATATGTAAAATTTATGAACAATTAATTAACTATTTAAAAAACAAATACCTTGGATAAGAAATATTATACATTGATGTTTTTTTATCATTAAAAAAACCCATTTGGATTTCCTTCATTGCACTATGAGGATCCAAGGACAAATCTCTCTAATGGTGATCTACATGAAATACAATGATCTTTGAGCAACAACACATGATCACCAGGTGCTAGCATGACAAATTGAATGTCATACGTTGTTAATTCTTGGTCGAAAATTCTTCATTTTTTGAGGAATCTCTATTTCATTACGCATTCTTAAATGGATAGAGAAGGAGAAGTCGATAGAGAATCCTTTATACACAAAAATTATCAATTATAAATATTTTTATACAATATAAAAGAGACAAAATTTTCCTATTTATTAAGTTATGGTTTAAGTTAAAATATTGGTTTATTACATGTCAACCATTTAATAACATTTGAATCCTTTAACAATGATCTTCCCACAAAATATTATTATTATTATTATGGTGCTCAAAAACATTCCATATAATAAATATTATTTAATGGTCTTATTAATTAATATTTTTCACTGGACTCAATGTCATTCCATTTTATCTTCTGTAAAACTTATTGATCATCAGAATAAATATTTTGTTTATAAGTAAATATTTTATTCACAGTCCTGAAAATAATTATATATTAAATATTCAATATATAAAATAAATATTTTATTCAAAATTCAGTGAATAAATGTTATATTTATTCACATAATAAAATAAGTTAGTTATTAATAAAAAATAACTATTTATATTCTTTTTAATATTTACGATCAATAAAACATGAATAAAATAATTCCTCAATACATAGAATAATATTTATTCCAATAATTATATTCAAATATATTTTAATTGATATCAAAATAAATACATATTATTTGACCCTTAATGATTATTTCTTCCACGAATTTGGAGGCCATTCTAAAATTCCAATATTAAGTTATAACGTTGGTTCAAGGAACCCAAAGAACCAACATAATGTCTCAATAATGAAACCAGATATGAACACTGAATGTGTAATATAATCACTTTGTCTCTATATATCTTTAAGAATGTTTCATATCTGTGTCACCAGCATATATTCTGAATAAATATTTCTTTGACTACCTAAAGTATACATGTCGTTACGATAAGGCCATGAAATTTTGGGTGATGGTTACATTCAAATCAAAGAGTTGTGACAAAAGTTTCTATAATTATTGAAGGGGAAAATCCATCTTAAATTATCCATTAATTAAATTTCACTCATGATGTACCCATAGTATCCAACTTTTCCATGAACAATTATCATCATAGTTTATGAATTACATCTAATATTCAATTTTTAGCATGAATTAATAAAAATATTAATCTCTACGGACCATCACTGATGATCAAAGATATGAATATTTTATTTCACCAAAACATGAAGAATTCAAAAATTGATCAAATTTCAAGGGATGGTTTATTTGATATCAGGTTGATTTATTCCATGAATAGATATATTACATGATATAATCATCATTAGATAATCCCCCTACTGAAGATGAATGTGATAAAGAGTTACTTATATAAGAGATTCATTTGAGCAACACAGTTGAAGTTCAAGGTTATATGGAGTCATAAATGTCAAGTTAACTAATTATATATCATAAAAACTTGGATCCATATAGAATAGTTGAGAACCTCCATGGACTATACCAAGAGAGATCTATAAAGGAATTGTTTGATATTTTAATGGTCCTTTTGTAGACAAATACTACAGAGGGTTCCTCAGTTGGGCCTCACAAAGGCATGCTCATTGTCTACATTAACAGCCTATATGTTCATGGTTTTAAATTCATTGATGAACTAGGCACCATTCCCATTATGGAATCACACCCTCAGAGTATCACTATCTTTTTTGTGACTCTTAATATGAATGATATTGATTATCCTTTGCTAGATCATCTAACTATTCATCACCATGTTGATAAGGATACAAAGCATGAAACGTATTATGTACTTGTGCTGAACAAAAAGAAAGGGAAAGTGAAGATATATATGTACAAAGATTCATTACACCATTACTCAAAGAGTATGATCAAGTGGAACGAAATTGAATAGTAAGTGCTCTATTTTTCTTATTTCAAGAAGGTACAGAAAAATACAAATCGCACACATCAAAAGAAGAAAAGGGAATATTCAGTTATATTTTTTATATAGTGTAATTTATCTATTTCTAAAAAATAATTATTAGATGCATCTTGTGGTGCTCATATATGTATTCAAATAAAGGAAGCATTTTGATTCAGAATTATTGAGTGAGTAGAGGTAGATCTAATAGCATCTAATAGAACTAAAATATTTTTTTTGTCGCTATCGAGAACTATCACCTCACATTGCTTAACTAAATGATCATGGTTTTAATTTGTTGTTTTTATGTGCCTTCAGTTACCAAAAAATTCATTTCTTTATTCATAATAGAAACAGATGGATTGATATTAAAATTTTGGAATAATTGTTTCTTATTTTATATAGATAGTATATTTTATTCTAAGGTATATTTAAACAATTGACTTTTTGTGCTTGATTTCACAAACCAAGTAATGTAAATTGATAATGATGTTAGTTCACATGACTCATAACACACCCATATTTGGTATCACGATTTTGATCATGTAATTGAAAAGTGTATGAATATATTACATCAAGATGGATACTTAGACTATTTTGAACTATAACCACCTGATGTATGTCACAGAATATTAAGAGAAACAAATGACCATATACCCATTTATTGGGAAAGATGAAAGGGATAATGATATTATTTAATTTATTCATACTGATGTGTGTGAACCATTTTGTGTTGAGGAAAGGTGTAGGTAATCATAAATCACAAATTTTACAGATTATTCTAGTTTATAAAGATATTTCATATATATGGAGGTGTAATTTTGATTATTTTGATGAATTCAAGAAATACAAGAATGCTTTTGGGAATCATCTTGGTAAGAAGATTAAGAAAATACACTCAGTACATGGTAGGAAATATCATAATAATGATTTAATTTTTTATTTATGAGAGTTCGGAATATTATCTTAACTCACTCCTCCTTATACAGCTTAGTGGAATGGTGTAAGTGAAATGATGAATCTAATTTTTTATACATGGTGAGATCCATTATGGGTCATGAAAGTGTTATATTATCCTTTTAAAGTAATTTTTTACAAACATAAGCATATATACTAATGAATGTGCAACTAAAGCCACAGATGGTATAACATCCAAATATGTAGATGCATATTAATCCAAATCACATTAAAGACGTAATAACCTGAATCAAAAATTCAATCGTGGTTTCATATGGATAGAAAATGAAATAAATAATTATAAATTTAAACAAGAATGCTCTAATATCATTAGATTGTTTTGGTCATAGTGGAATCATGCCCTGGTGGGTGATATATTAAAATTTAATTTAATAATGTTTTTCCAAAACCATAAACAAGGATCTAACACATAAAATTTGTAGTTAATTTATTTAATATTGGAAGAAATAAATACCATGTCTTAGGAACATTATACATTGTTGACTTCTGATCATTTCAAAACATCCCTTTCATGTATCCTTTGTTAAACTATGATGATCCATGGATAGAATTTATCTCGTGATGATCTACACATGTTCCAATGATATTAGAGAAATAACACTCAATCACCAAATTAAAACACAGAAAATTTAATGTCATGAATTATTTATCCTCGATACATATTTCTTAGGTCATGAAGAAATATTCCTTTTTTTCTCTCCTTCTTTAGAGGGAGAGATAATGAGGAGTTGAGAGATAATTTTTTTGTGCAACAGTTTTCTATTCTCAATTTTGGGATACAATATATAGTTGACATAAAATTCTATTTATAGAAATATGTTTTTTGTTAAATTATTATCTAATTTCATTTTAGATATTAAATATTATTTAAAAACATTAATAAACCCCATAAAATATAATAATAACAACATTGTTATTATATTATAGCATGATCAATCTTGAAACATAACAAATATTATGTAACATACTTGTTAATTAATAATTTTCACCAGTCCTGGTCTTGGTCTTTTTGATCTCCTCTAGAATTTATTGAATGAACAAGTAATTATTTTATTAATAGACAAAAAAATTGTATTTATTAAAATAATCAATAAATAAAATGAATATTTTACTCAAAATTTAATGAATATATAGTTTATATATATTCACTTAATCAATGAAATTATCTATTAAGCGAAAAAATTATTTATTAAATTTTTAGTAATGATGATCAATATAAATTGAATGAAATAATTCCGTATCCTTGAGATTAATATTAATTAAAATAAATAAATTAAAATAGAATTTAATCTAGATCAATGTAAAAACATTGTGTATGTGTGTCTTGAACTATTTTTTATTTCTATTAACTGGAATTTCCTAAGGTACATGAAACTTTTCTAGTGATGGTTTAAGAAACCCACGATAATGGACATAATTTCACAATTATGAAAATGCCATATGAATTATAATTCTATAATATAATATATCTATTTCAATATCTCATCCTTTAGGTATGCTGGATAAAATAATTGATTTTTATTCTCTAAGACCAAATTATGTCACAATGTTTAAATGACATTGCTTTAATATTTATCCAAGGATATGATTTCATCCATGACACAAAGTCATTTACATTAAATATAACATTATTATTTAATAAAATTAAATATTTGTGTTGGAACATCAAACACATCTTGATTATTAAGAAAATTCATGTGATGTTTCAAGAGATTTGAATGACTTAGGGAGTATAAAAAATGAAATCATGTGAGAATCAATTTACATAAAATTAAAATGAATCTATAGAAGTGAAACACATTGAAATATTTCATTCAGTATCACAAAATATATATCATACCCAATGTTATATAAATACTAATGATGATACCCAATGTTAAGGGATGATGTTATTGATAATGTTAATAATGTAATAAGGGATGATGAAACTAAAATCCATATGGAATTTTATGATGTTGAAGCCGAGTATTAAGAAAATTTAATTGATGAAAATAATGGAAAAGATGATGATTTGTGTGTTATATTCATAAATGTTTTAGTGTTTTATTTTTTATACTTGTATTGAAAAATATTTACTGGTAAATTTTCTTGTTTTAGATAGTGGTCCCTAATAATATATTGTGTTTTCTTTCACTGATGCCATCAATTATTAGTTTTTTGATATTTGATGTATTTATTATCATTTATTAAAAGGTAATAATAATATTTTTTTCATTGTATTTATTAGTATTTTTTATTTTATATAAATATTAGAAACTATTTATAGGATAAATTATTATGTGTTGGTATATATTTATAGGTTATTATTTTATATTGGTATTTATTAGTTTTTTATATTTAATATTCTTATTAATAATTTCTTATATGTAAGATTATATGATCTTGTATTTATTAGTTTTTTTATTTTATATTTTTACTGTAAGATAATTAGTTTTAGAGCGTTAGAGATGCTCCTAATGATCTATTTTTTTCTCTCACTAATGTCATATATCCTATAGCTAATCAGGATTTATATAATCTATAGGATTATGTACCAATTAAGAGGGGGAAATTATATATTAATTTATGACATTGAACCCTATTATAGAGAGGCACCCATCACTTTATTTTGATACTTTTTTGGTGGTATATTTTACTATTTATGATATTTATTTTGTATTGAATTTTTGTAATAAATTTGGTAATAATATTGTGATTATATTTTTGGTTTTCTTATTTTTTTCATATTTAGCTACTGGGTAGGCTAGTGCGATTCTAAGAATTTAGTTTTTTGATCCTTGAGTGGCATGGGATCAGGTTCCCATTAAAATTCATTAGTAGATGTCCGGCCATTGAATATAATGATATTAAAAAAATTGTACTTCTTAAAATTTATTTATTAACTATTATATTATTTTTGTTGGTCTTTCATTATTTATGGTCTTTGGTTATTGATATCTAGATAGATCTTATAGAGGAGGTATGATATTTTTATACACGATCATTTTATTCTTTTTTATACCACCATAGAATGTGAGAAATGGATAAAGCTTGTGCTATAACGTTTTACCTTTATTTCATCTCCCATTGACCTAAAAGTACCTTTTCATGGGTATGGGATGGATTGTGATCATTCTATATTGGAGATAATTTAACGAGAAGGTAATCATTTGGATTTCAAGTCTGAGGGAAGTACGAGGTCACACATAGGTACATAAGTAAAATATTTGGCATACATCGATGACATGTGGTAAGTGATATTATTTATTAATGTATATATATATTTGATGTAAAATATTTCACATATTGTGAGGGATAAAACTAAATCCTCTATTACATAGTTATATATTTATACGATGATATATATTGATCCTCTAACAAGAAATGTTGTAGGCGATTGATATCCCCATATTATGGCTAGTAATTCTTTTAAAATAATTCACTAATATTAAGTTTATTATTATTATAATTTCTAATTTTATTTGTACTATGGTTGGGACATTTCATTCATGATATATTCAATCTGAGACTGAAGTAGATTCCACTGGGGATTCAGGTTTCGATGACGGGGAGTAGATACATGCGACTTTTCATGGTATTGAATAAAGTTCGGCTGATCGGTATTGGTTCTCAACTGACACCTATGAGTTATTATGGTATTTGTTTGATGCCATTTCTAAGCCCATGGAGTGTAGTTGTCGATGATATTATCTTTTTCACCATATGAGAATAGGTTGAGAGCATATTAAGAGATGATACAGTGGATGTAGAGATAGATATAAGAGGATCGTAAAGACCGGCGTCAAAGATATGAGTAGATATTAGAGTATACAAGACAGACTATGGATAACATTACTATGGAGCTTACTCCCCCTTATCCTTCGAGTGATCCATATCCTTGGGATACCATTTGGTATTTTCTATTTTAGGACTATTAGGTATTTTTGGTTAATAACCATATTATTTTTGATGTAATATATTATGTTTATGTATTTTTTTGTTTTTGTAATTGTTTTTATTATTAGTTATTGTTTTTTTTATTTTTTTTTAATAATTACTAATCAGAATAGATAATGTGATCTTTTAAAATTATTTATTTGTGATGGACCCATTTTGATTTTTACATAAAAGCTTCCACAAATTATTTATGACATATCTAATAGTGGTCGCGAATAACATGTATTTAGGAGGGGTGATAAAAAACTCAATTGCAAAGCCATTTTTATGGCACCTCATTAGTGATATACTACCATAAAAAAATTCAATGGGATTCACTGCTAAAAATCCATCATAAAAAACACAAACTCTGGTAGTGTTTAGTAAAATAGAATTTATTGTTCTACTATTTAGAACAAGCCATATTAAAATAATAATATTATTATTACTACATGAAATTGGGTGATATAGACTGTAAAATGTTACTTAAGGGTCATTGTGAAATTAAATAATAATTTAACCCTAACCACATCTCAATAAATAAAAAATTATTTTTACTATTAAAAGATTTATCAAAATTGATAATAATTGTAATAATGAAATATATAGTTCTCTCTCATGACTGAAGAATGCACTAGAGATTATCCTTCCTTCATCACCTCAATAATGGGAGTGTAAATATCATTCTTCAACATTGAATGAATCATCACATTAATCAATATTAACATCAAGGGAAAATAGTTTTCAATGTTCATAGGTGAATGTGTGGATCAACACTATAGGGATTCAAGAAGTGGATCCTACAAGGGAAACAAAAAATGACCAAAAAAGGATTCATATGATCAAAAACGTGATTGAATAGAGGTTTTAAGATCGGAGTATTCAACGTTTCAATATATTTAAATAAATAATAAATATAACATGAAAATATCTTCTCTCGGATCCTGTTAACTACTTTCTCAACATTATTGAGAATAATTGATTTGGTCACATTTTTTTTGACTTGTACAATATGTGACTGATCCATCAAATCTGAAAATTACAAATATTGGGTCGACCCTGAGAAGTTAATTCACTATGTCCATAACTAAAAAGTGGTATCACCTTATCCACAATCATGTTTATAATTATTTTTTTGGTTTTTGATCATTAAACATTTGAAAGTTAAATTTCATTTCAGGTTTTTCTTCATTCTTGATTCATGGCTGGAATTTATTATTCCTCGGCATCATTTTTCACTCACATAACTAATATTGGTTTATAGTTAATAAAGAATGAATTTGAAGAACCCATAAAGAGGTACAAAATATTCTATCTAGATAATAAAAGGTTACACATTTTTTACTCATTTTTTCACATTTCATCTGTCTTTGGTTATTGCACCAGGACACACACATGGACTCTTGGTCATCATGTATTGGATAGACATTTCATATATAACATACCATCCAAAAACACCAAGTCTGAGATAGAAATATAGATATCCTAATCCATACCTACTTGTATGCAAGTGGATGTTGATGAAGAGTAAGGTTATGAGCCCCTCAATGGGGATAGAATTTCCTCAATATCAATTCATAGGTTCAATAATAAACATTAAACAATATAAAAATTAATGAATTTATATTTTGGAATTTAAAGGATGGATTCATTTCCCACAATTACTAAAATGGATCCCCATGTGGCAAGACAACCATAGTAAATAATGCTGAAAAGAAGAATTGTGGGTCCATTAGAGACCATACCTTCCCAAAACCAGCTTCATGATCCTCTAATTAGGCATCCCCAACTAGGCCCTTTACCTTCTCCCGATCACATAACATGAAATATATAAGAACATCGAAATTCTAAAGTATGGTGTGAATACACAACTAAGTGCGAAACCACCAATACATCCTTAAACAAGTTTCCTCATGTATAAAAGAGTATTAAATAATAATATTTAATGAATGATGATCATAAAAATGAAATCCTAAATCGAGTGTTCATGTACTTTCCAAGCTACCACAGACCCCCTACCCTACCTAGTTTATCTCTATACTAGAATGATAATCAAGGAATATTTTGAGGAGGAATAACCAAAACAAATATCAATCTATATTACTACATAGTTGTATGGAATCAATTAAAATTATCCCCCAATATTACTATATTCCAACTCCATCACGGTTATGGCCCCCAGATCGCCATAACCCATTAAAGCCTTAGGTCAGGCTCAGACAATTATGATCCATGTGTTAGGCCCCCAGATCATCATGTCTTAAATTTTCTACCATTGGTCAATCATATTAGACTATATTCCCCTACATGATACCTTTAGCTCCATTCACCTACAATGTGTTTAGGTCCATATTTTTATTCACCGAAAGACATGCACACTCCCCCTTTACGAGATACACATCACCCAAAAGTCCACCCATATCAAGTTACAATAAAAACATCTAAGGAAATTGTAATACACATCATTGAGAAACCATACAATCCATGTGTGGTATATCATCATGAAAATAAATGTAGCAACACATAACAACTTGTGATCATAACTATACATGGAAACAAGATACTCTAGTAATTCCCATACAATAAAATATCATAGTAGGTCTCACAGTTTACACTCTCACCCACATGAAATCACAATCATGAATAATCACAAATTAAGACACCAAAAATAATAATATCTTGGAAACATGTATATATAGGAGCCTAGTCAAGTAAGAAACTTCCTACCTCATATTTTACATGTTAGTGTCAAGTTCTATCAAATGCACAGTCACCCAAACCATGTTCTCACACTAACCGGATCACAGTTTTATGGTATGAATCCATTAACATGTTCAAATCCATCTAGTCATGGGATCTAGTGTTTTGAAAGGAGATATGAGTGAAAATAGTAAAACTAGATTTTATCCAGGCATGATCGTCGTAAAAGGGGTACCGAAATTTGGCTTAAGAATGAAGGAGGAAGGATTATAGAATATTGGGAAGCTCCATGAAGCATGTATGTTTTTGTGTCCAGGATGTGTGATAAAAAAAACTGTTGCGGTACAGGGTGGAACACTACGGTGTAGGGTGAAACATCCATAGTGAACAGATAGACAACACAGTGTAGAGGAACACCATAACAAGATCACCAAGGACTATGGTATTAAACTATTCTATAATTGTGTGATAAAAAATAACCTCAATGATATAGGGAGTAAAACGTCAGCATGGGTAGAAACCACTATAGATTTGAAGGGAAGATTGTGGTGTAGAATCATTCTGAAAATGAGACCTTCTATGATATAGGGTGAGTTCAATGACATAAGGTCCTCTCTATATATCCTCTTGAATTTTGAAAAAATGTCAAATAGGGATGATATATTTGTATATATAGGCTCGATCTATGTATAAATTATTTTTTTATACAATTTATTTCTAAATAAACCACCTTTTCAATTATAAAATGAATCATCTAATAAATTCATAGTTTCATATTAAATGGATTAACATCCAATAAATAACACTTGATAATCAAATATTCCAACTATTTTTAACTAACATGGAGAGGGGTACTATAGTGTGCTCTAAGCTACCATGATGATGCCTTCATAAACTATCCCTTGATGACCAAGGCTTTGATGAACCCTACATCAGTTGACGACATTACGACATCGCCCCAGTCTTTCAGTCTGTACTTACCTCCACCACACCATTGCAATGCATCTATAACCACCATAGTGAAACTAAATACTCTACTCTATAGTATAATATGATATGGAATATCAATGTCTTATTTAGCTAAAAAATGTCATAACTCATCCTTAATAATTCCATATAATTTTGAAAGACCTCATACCAATATCTAAACAAGAAATAAACTCACTCCAAAGAGTAGAACATGAAATTCCTTAAAAGATATGGGGTTTTAAAATTCACCCCATTTAAAGAAATAATTTCCTTAAGAAACATATCTTGTTCTCTTGCTCAAATAACATATCCCATTGAGATTAAATGGTAGACTCTCTCTCCCAAGTCTCCCCTTGTATTTTCCCATGCTTCCACTAAATCTGTACCAATGGTGTCATCTTCCCAAGAAGGAAATTTTCACTCAAGTATATAATCCAAACTAGATTATCTTACTATGATGAATTAGGCTCCAAATCAACATCCATACAATTGATGACATGAATAGGATCATCTGGGTACCTATAAAGATTTAACACACGAAACACATAGTGAATACCATTATTATGAGATGGAAGATATATATGGTACACCATTGTCCCAAACTACTCGGTGATCCAAAAGGGTCCATGAAAACATGGAGATAACTAGGAATTGTTCCACAGATGTTGGTTCCCAAAATAAGGAGTCACCCTCATGAAAATTCAATCTCCCACAATGAACTCCAAAGATATCCTCGTATTTCCATAATATGAACTATGTCTAATTTTTTAGCAATAAACCACTTTTGAATCATATGAACTCTCTCATAGGTCTCCTAAACCAAACTAGGCCCCACAAATACCGCCTCATCCCCCATATTCCAGCAGAGTGGTGAAATAAATAACCTCCAATAAAGATCCTCTTAAGGTGGAATTTTAATCAAATCAGTTTTACTATTGTTTTATGTCAACTCAACCAAGGCTAGGTGATCATCCCAACTCTACTAAACACAAAGACACAACATGAATATTATCCTGTATTATTTGTATTTAATGCTTGGGAAATTCATTTAAATGATGATGGTACATTTTTCTAACTCCCATTTAAGTCCCAATTCCCTTCATTAAATACCAACCAAAACCGTGACACAAAACATGCATCTCTATCTAAAACATTCTCAAGGGGGGTCTATGTTTAACACCCCATCCCAAGAATCCCAGAGCTGGTACATTATTTTATTATGTTTCAATATAAAAAAGGATGTTTCATTATAATGTATTGAATATATTAGGAGCTTTGGAAACCCAGATACATTCATATGTTCAACATTACAACTTGAAATGAAATACATCATATAGATTCTTTTGGAAATACACATATACTTCTAGATTATATTTTCATGTAATTCATAAAATTCATCTTGTAATCATGGGAAAAATAATCATATTAAAGGGGTGATATAAAGATATCATTAAGTGTAATTAATAAATTAGAAGAATAAACAATAAGGCATTATTAATAACTAAAGACTAGGTTCCATTAAACTAAATTCCTGAGCATAATATGGCAAGAATAAATGATGAATAAATAATTTCATAATAAAAAAATGGATATTCTTCTAGCTGAATGATTTCATTGAATTATAATAAGTAGTTCAATATTGAGAGAAATTATAATATTGGAAATCAATACCATACCATTAAGGCCCCATCTAAGACATCATACATAATATGTAAAACCCAGGTTTGTTTGACTCATGAGACCTACCGGTGCATCAAGGGGGATATAGCAGGACCCACCCATCATATACTAAGTAAAATTAATTACTCGTATTAAAGGGGGAAAACATAATAAACATATACATTTCTATTGAAAATAATTTATTAAATTGAAATAATATTCCCTAATTAGTAAACATAAACACTAACCATTCAGTGTAAAAAATGGATTGGTATTAAGATAGAAGATCAATAGTAAAACTTATCATAAAAAATTATATAAAATATAATTTATGATATCATAAAATATTAATCCTGATTAAACATAAATATCAACCAGAGTTTTGAAATATATGTAAATAAACTTATAAAATAGTCGAGTAATACTTTAGAGAAACACTATTTAACTTTGTATAGAATAGTTTCTCTGGAAAAATAATTATATAAAACTAAAAGTGAACTAATATATATTATTTCATTATAAAATGATTTATTTTAGAAAAATAATGGTTTCTTAAAACATGTTGTAGAGTTCACTTAAAAATTGGAAACAATTCAAGAAGTTCCCTTGAATTGGGATTGTTTATCGAGAAGAATTTGAGAAAGTTCATTTTAAAACATGTAACTCCCATGAAAATAAAAAATTATTATGATTGATACATATGTATAAAGATTTAAAATATAATTAATGAAGAGTTAATAAGAATAATTGAGAATTTAATTCTGTTAATGGGAGAAAAATTGTAACATGAGAGAAATTAGAGCTTTTAGAAGAAAACCCTTAACTTATATATGTGTGTGTTTTGCACATTACTTTAACATCATGGATAATAAAATTAAATGCATTATTTAATTAATTAATATGATCCTATAAATGTATCTAATTTATTTTTATTTTATTAAAATAATTTATGGCCTTTTTGATGAGTTATAATATACAATTTTATTTCTCGAGAGCATTCATTTCATTGGTTTTCATGATTGGTATAATTTTATATGAGTATTGAATTTCATTTAAAATTGGTGAAATTCCCTAGAATGGGAATTAAATGTTATTAATTAACAAAAATAATTTTAATTGGTATTATTTATAATTTTTTCCACATATGAGGATGAATCATTATATAACATGTTAATGATAAACATTTATCTTAATTTTAGCATTTTTTTGATCACAATGAACTAGTTTTCTTCTATTCACTGATTTCATGTATATAAAATGGTTCAATTACAATAAATAATATATAATACCTATTTTAAAATCTTTTTCCACCATTATAATGGTTTCATGACCATCCTTGAAGGAAAAAATTACGTAATGATTGTTCTTCATCCAGAAAGATTGTGAATCGATACCTCCCAAATGATGATTTCATTTTTATAACAGAATAGAGAGAGTAATGAGATAGATAATGAAAATTAAAATAATATTATATCATTTTATTATATATATGATAATTTTCATAGAAATATTTTTTATAAAGATTATGTGAGAAGAGGATAATAAAATAAAATAAATTGAAATGAAATAAAAAGAAAACAGATGATGGATTACATATTCAATTATCCTCCTTGAAAACCTCCTTAAGAAATTGTTTTAGGTATTTTGGAAATTTGAAGAGCTCCTAGAAGTTTTTAAGAGACTAGGTAAGAGTATTTTGAAATAATATAGACATTTTTCAAGACTGAGAGATATGAGGAGAAGATGGAGTGAGGGGTGGTTTTTATATTATAGGAGAATATTTTTTTTAATTTTTCTAAAGACAAGATATAGTAATGATTATTATTACTAAATTTAGTAATAATTTAATTTTATATTTAACCAATTTTTCATACATCATCCATGATTCAAGTAATAATGTATTTATCTAAAAATGTATGTATACTATAAATTACTATATTTTACTTTTCACTAGAATTCAATTATTTCAGAAAAATTCAAAAAATAACCCAAAATAAATTTAAACATATAGAATTCAAAGATGAATACCATTTTATGAAAATAATTTTCTTAAACTGAGAAATTTAATTTATTATTAGTATCAATATTTACTCATAAAATACACTCTTAAATCTCTATCATATTTTATAACACGTTAAAAAATTAAATAAAGTCATATAAATTTATAATAAAATAAAATACCATTAAATATTTATTTAAAAATAATTTTTATAAATATTAAATACATTTTAAATAAATTTATTAATTAAATAATTGTATTAAATTTTTACTACTCACAAA
Source organism: Viscum album (assembly GCA_963277665.1). Taxonomy (NCBI): domain Eukaryota; kingdom Viridiplantae; phylum Streptophyta; class Magnoliopsida; order Santalales; family Viscaceae; genus Viscum; species Viscum album. Next base: position 67,194,677 of record OY728156.1, on the reverse strand, counting down.
ATACCAACACTTAATTTTTAATTTTTAAAATATTCACATATGTATACCATTATAAAATACATTCATTTATAAGGTCCCTAAATTTTATTTATACTTCCATTGGTGATGTCATTATTCCCAAGGGTCGTATTACTATTCATAATGGTAATATTACTATTCTAAAAGGGTTAAGTTACTATTTAAAAAACAAGATAAGTTTATCCTATCATACTATAAATTTATTACTGATGACAACTGAGTATGTATATTTTTCAAATTTTATATCACAGTAATGGAAATATTCAGATTAATGCCAAGGTTATAACCATATTGTTTAAATAATTATATAAAAAGTGTTGTTTCAAAGAGACTCAGTTTATTTTGTGTTACATTCTACATTATATTTATTTGTAAATCCTTAGGGTGTTACATTCTCCCCTCCATAAAAAATTTCCTACATTAAATTCTAGAATGGTACATCAAAATAAGATTTGTGTAGTTCTTCATCATAAGTTCCTCAATCACCCATGTCACCTCTTAAATTTTATGAGTTTTTTACAGTACCTTTACCAGCCGAGTCATATGATTCCTCAACACATATTATTTAGTGTCCAAAATTAAGATAGTCTCTTCAATGTAATAAAAATCATGTTCAAGATCCATTCCATCAGAAGTGAGGACACACGTTGGGTATTGACATTAAATTCGTAAAATGAGATGTGGAACACATTTTGTGATTTAGCAAGGCTAGGAGTCATAGACAAATTATAATCCACAACTATGCATCTTCTTATAATTTCAGAAGGACTAAAGTACCTATGTTTTGGTTTCCCTTTCTTCCCAAATCATATAACAACATTTCATGGAGATACTTTCAAGAAAATGTGATCTCCCACATAAAATTTGAAATCATTCCTTAGATTATGGGCATATCTCTTTAACCATCCCAATTCTGCTTTGGTATGGGTTTAAATAGTTGTTACCTTCATTTTGGTTATCTCCACAAGATATATTCTAACAAAATTCCTTTCACCAACTTCAACCGAACATGGTTGAGTAAAAAAACATTCCATTAATTGCTTCATATGGTTCCATCTAAAAACTTGAATAGAAAAAAATTGTATTAAAACTTTACAAAGTTAAAAACTATTCCCAAAATCCTTTAGAATAAAGTGAGCATCATCTCAACATGTATTCTATCATTTGTATTTTTTTCTAACTTGTCATTAGTTTGAGAGTGATAAGTAGTACTCAAATGATGCTCAATATCCAATTCTTTTTTGAGACATTTCCAAAATTTCGTTATAATTCCTCGAACAAAATAAGACACAATTGAGAGAGGTGCTCCATGATGTCTTAAAGCTTCATTTATATAGTGTTGAGAAAAGAGTTTCCATGGAAATACCAAATTTATAGTGAAGAAATGTGCATATTTGAAAGTCGATCAACAATAAACTATATCACATCTTTCTTTATTGGGGATTTTGGTAATCCAGTAAAAAACCCATAGTGATGTCATCCCACTTCTATGTAGGAATAGTCCAGGTATGCATGACACCTATATTATGTTTCCTTTCATTCATCACCTATTATCAGAATAAACATATTGACACCTAATTATCAATTTCCATAATCATTTTATCCCACTAGAAACGTTCCTTCAGATCTCTATAAACGTTAGTTCTATTAGGGTGAATAGAGAAATTTGAGCTATTAGAATCATCTAATAACTCCTTTTTTAGCTTCTTTATTGGAGTAACACATAATATCCTCAAAAACTTTATAATTCCATCAACAAACACGAAGTCTTCCATTTTTCCACCACTCACATCTTTAATTTTTTTTTAAGATTCTCATTATTAGGTTATGAACATTGAATCATTTATAATAAAGATGATTTGGAAACTATTAGAATAGTTATTTATGTTTCACCTTATTTGATAATTTCGATATACATACATTTTAGGTCTATATACAATGTATCCTTTTCAATTTTCATTTCATTTGGAAAACCATGTTCCTTCCTGCTCAAGGCATCAACTAACTTATTTTCCTTCACAGGGTGATAGTGCATTGAACAGTCATAATCCTCAAGCAACTGTTACCATCACCTTTTCCACATGTCAAATTCTTTCTATGAGAATATATATTTCAAGCTCTTTTGATCTGTATATATCTCACATTTTTTACCATATAGATAATTTATCCATATCTTCGTAGGAATGATTACTACTGCTCACTCAAAATGATGAGTTGGGTAATTATGTTCATGATTTTTTAATTTCCTCGATACTTAAGAAATAAAAATAGCATTCTACAAAAGGACAGAACCATGAACATTCTTTTATCTATCACTATAAATCACAAACCTACAATATTTTTATGGTAGTGTCATGATTAGACAATTCGCTAATATAATATTTAATTATTCTAATCATTCTTCACATTATTTTTTCCATATGAACTAATCCCCTTTACTATTAAGATTGGTTAATAGGTTATCTAATTGGGTGAATTTCTAAATGAAATAACAATAATAACCTTTTAAACCCATAAAACTCCAAACCTCAGATATTCTCATCGGTGTAGACCATTCATAAACAACCTTTTTCTTCATAGGGTCAAATAAAATTCTATCCATAGAGTCAATAAGGATATTAAAGGAAATTGTTTTAATCCAAACATTACACTTTCTAAATATCCCATATAACTCATTATTTCTATGGGTCTTCAAAACAATGTGCCAGTTATTCTCATGATATTTTTAGATTTTGTAGTATACTAGGATATCATCAATAAATACCACAAAAAGTCCAGCATGATATTCCTTGAAAACCCTATACATTAGATACATGAAAATAGTGGGTAAATAGGTCATTACAAAAGGCATTATTGTAATCTTGTAATTCCCATACCTAGTATGAAATTATTCCATTGGAATATCTTCCTTACATGAAACTGATGATATTAATGATCGATGGTCAATCTTCAAAAAATATTTATCTCTATGAATTTTATTAGATAAATAGTCAATGTGAGATATGGGATACATGTTCTGTATGGTAATAGAATTTATTTATCTATAATTGTTGTGCAAAAATCTCTCAAGGTAACATTGAATCATTTTTGGGTTGATAGTTTTTTTTACAAAGAAGGTATCCATGGTGAATTTTCAAGTTGCAGAAAAGTTGTTGACAACCCATGTTGACAATGAACCATGTCAAAGGAACAGACTATCTAGAGGCGGTACAAAAATAATATTTCCATGAAGATAATAATTAAATATGTAAAAGGCATGAATTTCACGAAGATAGGCTTCATGGTTTGAATTTTTCGAAGACCAGAAGAATGATGACGATGATTATTCACGATTACGACAAGCTTTGCGAATGGAAGAGGATGAAGCACACTGCGGAGGTGAAGGGATTTGCGAGAGAGCTTAGCGGCAGCAGAACGAGGTAATTGACAGAATGCTTCGTGATTATGACGACCTCTGCGGACCGAGAATTTCCAAGGTGCTTCATGATTTTGACAGTATTCCGGAGGAAATTTCGGAGCTTTGTGATTGGAGATCACGACATGCTGACTTCACGTGGAAGGGTTGATGGTCGGTGGAATTTCCTATAAATATAGGTCGACCCCCTCGAGAGAAGCATAGAATTTTCGAAGAAGATCTATCGTTATCGTTTCGTGAAGGTAGTTCGCGTAGCCTATGTGCTTCGGGAAAGAAGAGCTTCATGGTGGCTATTGTAGCTCCGCAAAAGTTGCGAGCTCCATGTTGGCTAAGTCAGATTTGTGAGGGAATATGCTCTGCAACGGCTTGAGTTTCGTGATAGTTCTTCCTGAGAGTGCTTCGTGAGAGTGCTTTGCAAAAAGGCAGGAGCATCGCATAGAATTGTTTGAGCTTCGTGAAATTGGGATCCTTGCAAAGTAGGGTTCTTTGCGAAGGTATTTCCAAAGGATTTACCCAGTGTTCAGGGAAAAGGGTTATTCATCAGTGGATAAAATTTGGACTTCAATAGAACATCTATCAACAATTGAGGATGCATGCTTTCATGAAAATGAAGAGACCTAGAGGTCTATATACTGTGAGTGGATCTTCTGAAGAAGCAGTGAGCTCACTTCAGTTAAGAGAGCAGTGAGTACTCAAATTGTGAGTTGTTGTAAACCATGAGGTATAGTGAGTCTGCTTCAAAATTCTATATAGCAGTGCACTTATAGTGGAATTGGTACATCTGCACACTATCAGTTTATGCTCCGTGGATGTAGCCCAGTGAGGATGAACCATGTAAAAAACGTTGTGTCATATGCAATCTTTAAAGTTTTCTCATACTCTGCATCGGGAATGAGAGAGAAGAGGGTTTTGTCTAACATCAAAACAAGATCAAAAGGGGAATTTGGTTTAAAATTTCATACCCTGATTCACCCCCCCTCTCAGGGTATCTAGCCTAGTGGACATAACAATTGGTATCTGAGGTGAAGGTTAATATTGGTGGTTCTCTCTCAAATGGAGGTTACTAATCATAAATGTATTCTAATATTCTACAAGAACAATTTCCAGCTATAGAATAATCAGATGTAGCACTACTTCTGATCATTAGGAATAGATGTGTTCATAGCAGTAATGCCTGAGATAATAGTAGATATTAATAGTGGTGCATTATTAGAAGCTGAGCGGAGAGAGTTGGATACTGATTCCAAAGCAATAAATGCCTTATGGGGATCCCTATCCAATCCTATATATATAAAGGTGATGTCTTTCAAAATGTCACATGCCATGTGGGAAAAGTTATTGAATATATATGAAGGGGACACAAAGGTTAGAGAGGAAAAGATTCAATTGTTGTTGAACAAGTATGCAGATCTATGAATGAACCTGAATGAGTCTGTTGATGCATTCTTTGACAGTGAAAATATTGTACTGGAAGACATGTGAGGTCTTGGGGAAGTTATTGAAGACATTAAAATTTTGAAGCGCATCTTGAGGAAACTTACACCTCGGTTCAATCCGAATGTTTTGGTTTTGGATGATAAAGACCCGAAAGAGATGACATTTGACAACCTACACAGCACCCTTATTGCATTTGAAAAGAGAAATTATGATAACGATGCTATGGAAAAGGGTAAATCCAAAGAGGTGGCATTCAAGGCCATGAATAAGATCACCGTTGAAGACTCTTAGGAAGAAGAAGAGACAGATGAAGTGATGTCATTCCTCTCCTCAAACATTCAAAGAGGAAAAGGAAAGTTTAAAGGGAAACTTCCACTTTCTTGTTTTCAGTGTGGAATGGTTGGACATCTTGCGATACGATTCCCCAAAAAGATCTAAGAGGATGATGATGTCAATGAAATATAAAATCCCAAGAAGAATTCTACATCCTATGGGATAGAATAATAACAGTTCAAGAGAAATTTATTTTAGAAAAGGTACTTTCTTTCAAAAGAATATGACAGTTCAGATGAGTCTGAGGTTGAGGAGGTTGAAGAGATAGAGAACTACAAAGACCAAAGATAAAATGATATGGGGGTAGTTGTTGGTAGTTCTCATAATTAGAATGAAACCAAAGCTGATGAATAAGAATACGAATTTGAGGGAAGATTTTATATGAAAGCAGAGATGGATGCTTCTCTTGAAGAGATATATGTTTGGAGAGCCAAAAAAAAGAAATCCAACAAAGTTGTTCATGACACAAAACTCTATATGCAGCAGTAGGAAGAAGAGAAGTCTGAGTTGATAGAAGAAATAGAGAAACTCAATTTATACACACCAGAGGACTCAAATTTAGTTAGTGAGTATAAAATAAAAATTAAAGAACAAAAAGGGAGATCGATATCTTGATTAATACATGGAAAGAACAAATCACGCGTATTGAATAACTTGAAGGAGAAGTTGTCAGACTATGAAGAATGGTTAAAGATCAAGAAAATCTCTTGACTTCTACTGGGTCATCTAGAAAGAAGATCACTTGGAAAAACAAGAAGCGGAAAGTGAAGAATAGTGGTTCAGCAGAAAAGAAGAATCAACTTTGATCAAATGCTAAGACTGATGATGGGCTTGATCGAAAACAAAAAGATGTGAAAGTTGGGGTCAGGACGCAAGCACCCACTCTGAGAGTGAAGTTTGATTTGGGCACAAGGCAGAATCAGAATATTCAGAGATCCCATAGGGAAACTAGAAGTGTAGAAGTAACATGATTCAATTCTCCATATATCAGGTGTTATTGTTGTGAAAAAATGTGACATTCACAGAATGTTATTCCCATAGCCAAGAGATATCTATGGGAACAAGAACATTGGTGGCAGCCAAATAGAGAAAGGTTCACTAGAACCTATTTCGATGGGCACTATTTTTGGTGTGGAGGATTCGGGCACATGGCTAGGTACTGCACTTCGACCATACAAAATAATATGCCAAAGAAAATACTAATCTTTCACAAACAACATATCGATGATCCAACATGTGAGTTGAAAACGCAAAATAGATTTGCACCCTTGCAGGATAAAGCTAGTCCACCATAATCTGAGAAAGAATAGAAGTCTCAATCCATGATGAGTGTGAAGGAAAAAATATGTACAATGAAGAAGAAGGATGAGAAGGTCGTGGTGGCATAAATTTCCCTTAAAGAATCAGATCGCTCTTGTGTGTAGATCCTTGATAGTGGTTGCACATATCACATGAAAGTTAATAAGGATCTTTTTACAGGTGTGAAATATGAAAAACATATAGTTTTCAATTTTGGAAATGATGAAGGACTGATGATTATTGGCTCAGGAAAGGCCAAGTTTGGGAGAAGAGAGATGAGGCGTGCTGAGGTCTTAATAGTAGACTGCCTCAGTCACAATTCGCTCAGCTTCAGTCAACTATGTCACTCAGGACATTCTATAAGGTTTACTAAGATGATGTGTTTCATCAATGGAATAGACGGGGAAATAGTTCTATAGGGAAAAGGAATAAAGTGAAATCATTACATGATTAGTGGAGTGGAAGATATGTGTTTTCTGGCTAGAGAGAAAGAAAACAAGTTGTGGCATAAATGACTTGGTCATCTTTTCCAACCATCCCTGGAAGATCTGGTACTGTGTGATGCATCAAGAGACCTACCCAAGCTATCATGTGATCATACTCGCACGTGCAATGCATGACAATAAGGGAAGATCATTATAAATACGTATAAGGCAAAAGAAAAGAAGTCAACAAGAGTTCTCAAATTGGTGTATGCATATGTTTGTGGACCTATCACACCAATAGAAATTGACAGAAAGAGGTATTACATTATTTTCATTGATGAATATAGCAGAATGGAATGGGTATTTGTTATTGATCATACGTCTGATGTGTTCTGATCCTTAAAAAAGTACCAAAGGGTGTGTGAAATGATGCATGGATAGAAAATTCTGAAGTTTTGTACTGACAATGGTACATAATTCACAAACAGTCAGGTGGAAGAATATATTGAGAAACATGGGATATGGAATAATGTTTCTTCAGTAAGAACTCCCCAACAGAATGGAGTGGTTGAAAGGAGAAATTAGATTGTCAACAACATGGCCAGAACGATGCTCATTGAAAAGGACCTACTAGAGAAATTTTGGAAGGAAGTGGTTTTATCATCTGTCTACATTTCTAGCGGGGCTCTGTTGTGTCCAAAGGAAGGAAAGACTCCATATGAGATGTGGTATATAAACAATCCATTGGTGAAATACTTCAGAATATTTGAAAGTAAGTGCTTTATCCTCAATAAGGAAAAACATAGGAAATACGAGTCTCTACGAGATGAGGGTATATTCCTTGGATACTCAGAAAAATAAAAGGCATATAAATTATTTATCAAAAGGATAGGAAAAGTAGTTGAGAGAAATGATGACACTATATTGGAGAATGAGGAGATCATTCTACAGTGCAATGTACAATTTCCTTATGAGAGTGATGAGGAAGAATGAAATGCAGGGGAAGCAGATGTGGCTGATGTTGATTCAGAAGAAGATATTGATGATGAGCATGAGGAAGTAAAGTATATATTTGCACAAAAGCCAATGAGTCGAGCAGAAATTGATAGGTAGAATATCATTGGTGATACGTCTTCTCCGGTTCAGACTAGGAGAATGAAATCACTACAGCATACAACTTTCTTATCTCAGGTTGAGCCGAAATTCTTTGATGATGTAGCTAAAGATGAAAACTGGATTCAGGAAATGAATGAAGAGATATATCATATTGAGAAGAATCAAACATGGGAGATTGTTTCAAGGATAGAAGATAAGAATGTCATCGGTACTAAATGGGTCTATCGCAACAAGATGAATGAAGATGGCATAGTGATTCCAAATAAATCATGACTAGTGTGCAAGGGGTACTCCTAGGTCGAGGGAATAGATGTTGGTGAGACATTTTCATTGGTTGCAAGGCTGGAGACAATTAGATTATTCCTAGCCATCGCAATGCAAAAGAAGTTCAATGTGTTCCAGATGGATGTCAAATCTGTATTTCTGAATTGGGTTCTACAGGAAGAGGTGTATATTGAGCATACATATGATTTTTCCATTCATGAGGATGAGAAAACGGTTTTCAGACTGAAGAAGGCGCTGTATGGGTTGAAATAAGCCCCAAGATCATGGTACTCAAGGCTTGATCAGTACTTGAAGAAGCTTGGATTCCAGCATGGGGGGGTTTATTAAAATATAAATTTCAACAACAATAGTAATCAAAGGATAATGGTCTTGGTTTATGTCGATGACAAAATATTTGGGGGATCAGATGAAGCTCAGTGTAGACAGTTTTCTGAATTCATGAAAAGTGAGTTCTAAATGTCAATGATTGGAGAGATAATATTTTTCCTTGGTTTAAAGGTGACACAAGGAAGGAATAGAACATTCATTTCACAATCCAAATATTCCAAGGAGGTTTTGAAAAGATTTGGAATGGAAAACTCCAAGGAGATGAAGTCTCTGGTAGCTACCCGGGTGAAATTGTCCAAAGATGAGGATGGAAAGGCAGTTAATATCACATAATATAGGCAAATCATTGGATGTTTGTTATAATTGACTGCAAAAAGGCCTGACATTGTATTCACCACATTCCAAGTAGTGAGATTTCAGTGTAATCCAATGGAAAGCCACATGATTGTAGTGAAAAGAATACTTCATTATATCAGGGGCACAATGGAATTTGGCTTGATGTATAATGGAAAATATTAGTCAAAAGTATTGGGATATACTAATGCAGATTGGGCTAGTTCAGCGGATGATAGGAAGTCAACGTCCGGAGGTGCTTTTTATCTTCACGGACTGTGTGTTTCATGGCTGAGTAAGAAGAAAGATTTCATTTCATTAAGCAACATAGAAGTTGAGTACATTGTTGCCACTCAAGATTTCACACAGTTATTGTGGATGAAACATTATCTTGATGATATGTTTGTTGAAGTGATGTCTTTGATTGGAATCCAATGCGATAACTCAAGTGATATAAATCTCAGAAAAAATATGGTCCATCACTCAATGACAAAGCACTTTGAGATAAAGTATCATTTTATCAAGGAGAAGGTTGAGAAATGAATTATGAAGTTGAAGTATGTTCCTAAACAACTACAAGTTGCAGCCATTAGAAAAAAGGCCTTGTCCAAGGAAGCATATGAAAGGCATTGACTGGCTCTGGGAGTTCAGTCACTCCTCACACTTAAAAGAGTGTGGTTGTGGAACCCCCCTTCTCCCCGAGGTATGATGTCTTTTTCCCTAATGTTCTCATATCTGTTTTTACCCTGTTACAGACCGTAGAGGAGTTTCCTTTGGGTTCGTTGATAAATGGGTAGAAAACAATAATTGATCAAGGGGGAGTGAGTGAGGCTATTTGAGAAATCATGAATAATATGGGGAAAAGATGACAGGTGGAGCAATGAGATAGGGGGAGTGCAATGAGATAGGGGAGAGTATTTAAATCTGACGATGCTAGAAGTGATCGATCAAAGAGTACATATCACGACAGCTGAGGATCGTGATAAAAGTATAACAGTGATGTTGGAAAGGTGTGGGAAGGTTTCCAGCTATCAACAATTGGTATCAGTATGGTTCAACAATTGGTATCAATTTTGAAACTATTATCAGCTTGGAATCGACAATTGGTGTTTGACATGAAGTGATTCATTGATGAAATTTTCATACTACTCTTGTTTCTCATGCCGAGCATTGCTCATGTTGACTTTGAGTACATGTTAAGTGATTCCTTGAATGCTATCAGAATCGCAAGAGGCGAATCATGGTAGCGACTGGAAGGAGATTCAGAGAGGTATCATAATGCAGAAAATCACTATGAGAATAGTTTTGAAGAGATTTCAACAAAATTAAAGGGGGAGATTATAGAGGAACAATCCCTCAAGGTAACATTGATGCATTTTTGGGATGATTGTGTTTGTTGAAAAAGCAGGTTTCCACGGAAAATTGTCAAATTCCAATGAAGTTGTTGACAATCCATGTTGAAAAAGAACAATGAAAATGGTACAGACGATCTAGAGGCGGTACAAAAAGAGAGTTACAAGGTGGCACCATTTTTTTGTGTTTGCCAAAATTTTGGGGTCCAAAATTTTGAGTTTGGTGAGCATCGGGAAAATAGGATTTCCATGAATATCATAATTAAATATGGAAAATGAATTAATTTCGCGAAGAGAGGATTTATGCTTTGGATTTTTCAAAGACCACAAGAATGATGGCGGTGATTCTTCAAGATTACAACAAGCTTCATGAATGGTAGAGGTTGAAGCGCATCGAAACGGTTAAGGGATTTGTGAGGGAGCTTCACGGTGGTGGCCCGAGGTAATTGAAGGAACGCTCCATGATTACGACGAGCTCCGCGATCCGAGAATTTCCAAGGTGCTTCGTGATTTTGAGATAAATTCAACGGAAATTTCGGAGCTTCACGATTGGAGATGACGTGGTGCTGACTTCGTGTGGAAGGGTCGAGGGTTGGTGTAATTGCCTTTAAATAGTGGTAAACCCACTCGAGAGAAGTAGATAATTTTCAAAGAAGACCTTTCGCTCTCGTTTCATGATGGTATTTCGTGTAGCCCCTGTGCTTCGTGAATGAAGAGCTTCGCGGGGGCTATTGTAGATCCATGAATGTTGTGAGCACCGCGTTGGCACAGTGAGCTTCGCGATGGGTGTTACTTTGGAACAAATTGAGCTTCGCGATAGTGCTTCGTGAAAAGGATGGGGCTTCACAAAGGCTTTTTTGAGCTTCGTGAAATTGGGATCCTTGCAAAGTAGGGCGATTTGCAAAGGTATTTCCAATGGAATTTCCCAGTGTTCAGGGGAAAAGGGTTAATCATTAGTGTATGAAATTATGACTTCAATAGAGCATCTATAACTAGTTGAGGATGCATGATTTCATGAAAATGAAGAGACCTACAGGTCTATAAACTGTGAGTGGATCTTCTGAACAAGCAGTGAGCTCACTTTAGTTGAGAGAGAATTGAGTTCTCAAATTGTGAGTGGTTGTAAAATAGGAGGCACAGTGAGTCCACTTCGAACTTGTAAACAGCCGTGTGCTTATAGTGGAATTGGAACATCAGCACATTGCCGGTGTATGCTCCTTGGATGTAGCCCTGTGAGGGTGAACCAAGTAAAAATCGGTGTATCTTGGGCATGCTTTAATGTGTGCTCATATTCTACATCGGGAAGGAGAGAGAAGAGGTTTTTGTCAAACAATAAAAAAAGATCAAAAGGGGAAAATGTTTTAATCTTTATTACCCTGATTCACCCCCCCCCCCTCCGTGTATCTAGCCTAGTGGACTTAACAATAATCAACGCATAGCCTTATGGATCTCTCTTTCTTCTTGACAAAGTGAACATAAGATCCCCTGTAGAAACACTAATGTGAATAAATCCTTTATCACTCAACTCCTCAAGTTGTTTCTTTAGCTCTAATAATTCTTATGTGCCCATTTTATAATGAATATTTATTATAGGTCCTGAAATAGGATTTAAATCATTTGATATCTCAAATTACTGCCCTAGAGAATGTCCAGTTAAATCCTTCGGAAATACATCGATATATTATTGAAAGAAAAGTAATGCCTTTATTTTAAGATTTATTTCCTCACCCATATTTTTTTCTCATCCACCTGAATAATTTAATTCAATAGAGCTTCTGGGGTGGATCTGCATAAGAATCAGATGGTGAGTTTTCTTCTCTAATGATATTGAATTCTACACCATTCTAAAAAATTGAATCATCATTCTTCTTATAATATATTTTCAATTCATAATTTGATATCCAATTCTTCAATAGTATTATATCAAAATAAATCATGTGTGTGATGATAAGTTCAGCAACTAAAACAATTTTATAAGACATAACAGGAAAATATAAATATATTTTTGTTGAAAGGATACATCCCTTATGACTTTTTACTAACAACACATTTATTAAATCGAAAGGTAAATGTCTAATTTTTATGGGAAAATGTACAGATATAAATTAATTCGATTATCCGGAATCAAATAATGAATCATTTATGTTTGAGGAAATTATCAAACTACTAGCCACCACATCTTTAGAAACTTCAACCTTAGCAATTGTGACCACATAATCTTAACATATCTGACATGTACTTCTTTGGGGATAGTTTCCTTAATATATAAAAAATATTTTTCATAATTTCATATCGCTTTGAAATTGTATCATTGAACATTTTTAACATCTTTCATTACCTTACACTCTTGGGATTAGTTTCATTTTCCTCCACACATCTAACAAACACACATACCCTTCAAGAAAGTACATGGGTACTTCTTCCCATAATTAACACATGATGGAAAATCAATTCATCCCTTCATCAAATTCTCCTTAATTCCATTTCCAGATTGTTCAATACCCCTCTTCTTCTCTTGTAATCCAGTAAAGTCATATGACTTAGAGAATGATTTTTCACTCTTGATATCAAGTGAGACTATGTCTTTAAATCATGAGAAATATTTTGAGGCCAATATCCATTGGAGGAATGGTTTTATCCCATTAATGAATCAATCTACCTTGCTCTTTGGATTAATTTTGTAGAATATATCATTTTGTGCTAATATTGTAAAGTTGGATTCAAACATGGAAACATCTTCAGCCTCTTTATGCTTTAGACTCAATAATTTCCTCTCTATATCCAGTCACTTTTTTGAGGAAAATGTTTTTCTAGGAAAATTTCCTTAGAATCATTTCACACCACATTTTATATTTCATCCTACACCATTGTGTTTTGAATTAATGGCCACCAGTGACCTGCATCTCCCGATAGAAGATAAAATTCTATTATAACATTCTCTCCTTTGTTATTTCCCAAGATGATAAATATCTTATCCATGGAACTTATCCATTGCTTTAAGAACCCTCATTTTTCTATAAAAGACATTGGAATATTCTTGATGTTATTTCGGAGCAGTGTCTTTAGAAGACGTGTGATTCCGAGCCCCAGTGTGGCCAGAATTTAATTTTTAGTTCTTTCACACTCGGCACGCCAAATAAACGGGATAAATCCTAAACGGTAGCTCGGACAGGAACACCAAGGGCACGATTGAGTCTGTATCATTATTTTTACCCTAGGAGGGGTGTATCTTTCTCAGGCGCGGGCCCTCTATGGGAAACGCCACGAGGGGAATTTTCATAATTAAGTGGTCTCAAAAATTAGATTTTATATCTTTCGAACAGCGCCTCAGACTAAAATTTTGAGACCACCATTGTGCTCGAGAGGTGGTGTTTACTGTAGGCGCGACCTAATTTTCCCTATGTTTTGGAATTCAGATGAAGATTTAAATTGGGTTGAGTTTTTAATTAAATAAAAGTTTAATTAATTTTCTTTATATATTCTCATCTTCTTCCCCCACCCTCTCTCTGGCGAACCCCTTCCCATTCCTCTCCCAAGAAACTCCCTTCCTCATATGCTCTTATCCCCCTTCACCTCCTCCTCCTCCCTTTTGCGGATGACGATGGAACTTCGAATCCTAGCGAGCTCATTCTTCATCAACGATGATCGATCCAAATCCAGGTAGGATTCTTCAATTTGTGGTTCTCGTCCTTTTGATTTAAAATATTGATCATTGATTTTTATCTTCTATTGATTAGTGATTATCTTTATTCGCACGATCCCATAGCTTATTAGTTATTTTTATAACCATTAATCTTAGTTCATCGTTTTAACAACAATGAACCGATGTTCGTTACACAAAATTGTCAATTGTGATTTGATTCTTCGTCCTTCGTATGTTCATCGCTAACTGTACTTTTGACTGGAAGATTGATAAAATACCCAATAATAATTTTTTTTGGAATCAATCATTGATGAAATGAACCTTTTATGTGAACACATATTTTGGTTTGAGAGCACAAGCGAGGTGCAATATGGTTTGACAAGAGTTTCAAAAAAAGATTAATGATTGAATCAAGGGTTTCGTGTGCTGTCTAGAAATGAGGAGGTGGGATGCTCAAATGGTGATTCTTGAGCAGATTGAGTGGTCAAGATCTGACCTCCGATGATGGATCGAATGGTCGACTTGAGATAGATGGTCGAGGTCACTTTGGATGTCGCCGTAGGAGCAGTGCACAACACAGGTGTTGATAGCATGGTTTGTAGTGGTAGTCGGGTGATCTTCAGATGAATCCCTTCTTGAGTGAGGGGAGGTCTGTAGGGTTGTAGCATGGTTGGAGGTGATTTGTGGTAGGGGATGAAAAATGAGAAGTATTGGTTATATTATTATAAATGATAATAATTTTTATCAATTTAAAATAAACGGAATTAAAGAGGCGCGATTCATGAAGACCTTGGATGACTTGAGGTCTTTGATTATCATATATATATATATATATTCTAATAATAAAAATCAACTTTTGTTTTAGAGGAGGCATTGGCGCAAATGGATTCGGTGTCGTGAGAGAAGAGATAGTAATAAAAGGGAAGAGAGAAGGGAGATTAGTGAGAGAGTAAGAAAAAAAGAATAAAATATTGTAAAGAAAGGGAGAAGGAAATAGGGGGCATGACCCACCATTTTAGCTTTAGGTGCATGGGGGAAGGGGGGAGGAGTTACCCACCTTATTTTTATTTCTTAATGATTAAAATAATAATATAAAATATTATTATTGTTTTTCTAGTAAAATTATCATATCGGTTATATCTTTTAACCGAGGCATCTTTGTGACATGTCATTTGCGAAAGCGTGATCTTGACCTTGAGATGGTCTTTTTGAGTCCAATATCAGATACTTGATTTGGGACCAAGGTGTGGGCCCCATGGTCCTTCGTTCAAGAGGTTTGCAACATTTTATAATTTTTTCATCGGATGTCTGTTTGGGGCGAATGGGTAGTCGATTCAAGGTGTTTTCCGAGGGCGTTGCGATGGTGCAACCTACCCTCTTTAATTTAGCACGGTTGTGTGGGCCCCCGAAGGGACATTTTGGGCGTTGACAGTGAATTTCAGCTATTTCACTAGGTGTCTATTTAGGACAAGAGAATAATCGATCTTGTGTACTTTTCCGAGAGGATAGCAATGGTGTGACCCATTTGTAGCACTTTGGGATCGAGATGCAGATCCCCCGAAGCACCGCTCGTGTGCAGTTGGAAAAAATAATCTTCTTCTATGGATATTCGTTCCACTCAAGTGATCATCCCTTTTGATTTGTTTTCTGAGGGAATCACAATGGTGTGATGTGCTCGATTTTTTTCAGAACCAAATCTCGGGACCACGGGACATTTTTCTGGAGTAAACCGGTGTTGGATGACATTTCCATCGGATATCCATTCGAGGGGAGTAAATATTCTATCTCACGTGTTTTTTCACAAGTATTACAATGGTATGATTCATTTGGATGTGCAGAGACTCATTCAAGATCTCATTAAATTTTAAAGAAGGAAAGGTTATTCGGTGGTGGTTCATCTTGTTGTGTTTGGAAGTGAACCCTTGGCGTGTGATCGTGTTCACTCCTATGAGGGTGAAGCTTAAGCATAAGGAGAGGTGGTAGGTCGTGACAGGGCCATGGAGGAAGAAAGTTGGTGAAGTTATGATTACCCTCTTCGTGATGATGTTGGGTGTTGTGAGCATGATAGCCTGTGGTCTCGAGATGTGATATACTCTAGGAGTATATGGGAATTCTTGGAGATACATGTTGTAGTTTGTACTTGAGAACATGTGTTCTTGGTTTGGAGATGATTTGGGGTCACACGTCGCATGGACCCCATGTGTGCGACGTGTTCTACGTTATGTATCTTTGACCTCTTGTGACGCAGAGGGTCCCTCTATTAACGATGGTTTAGACCAGCAGGGTTGAGTGGTTTCCCTTGGTTGTGTTATCGACAATTTGATCAATGGAGTTGTTTGGGTTCCCCTATTACTTTAGCCGTGCGGGCTTTCAGTATCACATCCCTTCGATTTCCTTGGTAGGTTTCTATGGATTCAGTGTGACCATTATATTACACGGTCACAGATCCTCTACCCAAGAGGTTGTTTCTAGTAGGGTATGGAGCCCCAGTGAGATAGGGTGTAGATTCCATAGCCACGTATCGATATCATATCCTGCTTTCGTGAACTTTGGTGACGTGTTTCCATAGGTAGAGCTCCAGGTATCAGCGTGACCCACACTACATGGGCGCTGAACCTCTACTAGGTGAATTGTTCTGGAGTTGGGTGGTTACATGTTACCCACTCTATGTTCTATTGTCCAATGTTGTACCATTGAGTAGGGATGGCCAGAGCAGTTCCAGTTTTACCCTCCATCGGGGCTAGGTAGTAGGTTTCACATAGAATTCTTCAGGTTTACCCTCTTGCGGGGATAGATAATGGGTTTCTCATTGACTTCTTAGGGATTACCCTCAAGAAGAGACTACGTCTTTGGTTACCCGGTGACCTCTTAGGGTTTACCCTCCATCGAAGACTAGGTAGTGGGCTTCCCGACGACCTCTTAGGGTTTACCCTCTAGAAGAGTCTGGTAGTGGGTTACCTAATGACCTCTTAGGGTTTAACCTCAAGCAGAGACTGGGCAGTGGGTTACTCGACGACCTCTTAGGGTTTACCCTCCAGTAGAGACTTGGTAGTGGGTTACCTGACGACCTCTTTGGGTTTAGCGCCCAGCAGAGGCTGGGAAGTGGGTTACCTAACAACCTCATAGGGTTTACCCTCCAGTAGGACTGGGTAGTGGGTTACCTGATGTCTTCTTTCAAATTCAGCCCTTTTTACTAGGCTAGTCTATGGATTTTCTCTATGACTACAAGAGCGGGAACCTTGGTTGTACGTGTTAGTGATGTGACAGCTTTGGCTTTGAGCAGAGCTCTCGACTGTGGGACAGTGACGATGTGTGGTTTAAATTTCCCCAGAACACTCAAGTACAAGGGGAGAATTCCCCACCAAGTAACATCCTTAAGACACGAACTAAAACCATTTAGGCAAGTCAGTGCCACCCAAAGCGGATAGTGTCAAGGTGCGGTGATTTGAACCCCTTGACATGCAGTTCAGGGCAGACGGGTGGGATGCTGGGCATCGAGGGTGTTTAATTCTAGGACTCTTGGCTACTCATTTTCAAGGGATGAGCTATGGGATAGAAATCCCCAATGATCTTGTTTGGGTTTCTTGATTGAGAATATGGAAATGTATATACCTTGTTCCAATACCCACTCCTTGTGTTTCGCTACTCTCTTTCCAGGAGAGGCAAAGACGTGCGAGGTATGCCATGTTCATTCCATGTCTATCTTCTCGTTGTTGGATGAGCCTACTCTCCTACTATAGGTATCGAAGACTCAACGAGAATTTTCATCTTCTCATGGCTTCTAGCTCCTTGTGTTTGGACAAATCTCCTTCTTTTCTCTTGTTGGGTTGAGTTTTCACATTATTGTACTCTTTACTACACTCTCTTCCATTCCCCTTTTCTATTCCCTGTTAGATCTACTACTCACCTCTTCAGTACCTCATTTGTTGCTCCTTCGAGCCTTTGGGATATCCTACTGAGTATTTTTATACTCACTCATGCTTGGGCTTTGCCCAAACATGGTGTGCCCTTGCAGACGAAAGACATATTGATCATGACATCCGAGGAGCATAGGATTTCGGGATCTTAGACCACGTATGGTGGTCGTATTCAGGATCCAAGTGAGGGACCCTCCCATCTATTGTACTTTTATTTAACGGGATTTGGGTTGTGTCCATTTTCTAGTTGGGCGCGTGTTTTCCCCTTTTTTATTTTCAGTTTACCCTCAGCATTTAATTTGTACTAATTATAGGTCGATGCACTTTTGTGGTTGTTTATAGCAATTAGTACTTTATTTTCCCTTTTACTCTACACTTGTTCATTGAGTGGGATGTGTGTGTGTGTACAGGTACTCAGGAAAAGACCTCCCTGAGTTTTTTTGCATTCGGTACTAGTCGCCAGCCCCTAGAAAATGGAGGAGGGATTGGGGTTGTTGCGGCTCAAGCCCAGGTTGGGTCGGGTTGTGAAAAAGTGGGATCCAAGGTGGTTCATTCCTTGGGACTTTGTTCAGATTTCCCTAAAAATGAATTGGTTGCGATCTAGGGAAACCGTGTCAACGTGTCTCGAGAGCAGCTCTCAGGTCAGGGAGTCTAGTGAAGGTGCGGCAGCAGACGTATCCATTCACCAGGACCCTGATAACCTACATGTCGACTCGGCATGCTGAGACACTCGTTGTAGGAAATTTGGTTTCTGCATCACATAATATTTAGTCTTGACTGTCCTTCTTGAGTGAGCTCCCCATTGCTGTTACTGTTATATAAATATATACTCATCTGACTGTGGCACTCATTGATAACATTCATGATGTCTCCGAGAAGACAGCCAACTATGATACAAGCTTTGGTTCTTGATGATGACACTATGAGTGATGATGCCTCAGTCCAGGACCCATCATGCGTGTCCCTTTCTCTAGGTGGGCCTATAACAGCACCCCCACCTAGTGAAAATCAGACAGCTCCAGCAGAGCAGAATGATCTTGAGCACAGGTTGGGCACACTCCGTGAGTTCCAGTGACAGAGATAGCTTAGGTTCAGTGGCGAGCCAGACCCTCAGCCATCATATGTTTGTCTAGAGAGCAGACACCTGTAGATCAGAGGGTGGCTTTAGCAGCCATCCATTTCCACGGACCAGATGGGCGTTTGTGGAGTCTGGTGACTCAGTTACTTGATGAGTTGTCACATTCATGGGGTGACTTTAGGTTGTTGTTTCATGAGGATTTTTATCCCTCCTGCTTATACTCTGTTTGGATCCAGGAGCTCCTGCAGTTTTATCAGGGAGGGATGATGGTGACTGAGTATGTGACTAGTTTCGTAGACCGTGCACGTTTTAACCCATACTTGGTCCATGACGGCAACTTCCAAGCACAGAAGATCAAGTCGGGTCTCCGCAGAGAGATTTGTGCTATCATTGTACCATTGGGCATTCCCACTTAAGCCAAGGTGCTAGAGTAAGTGCCGATGACAGAGAGCTTCCTCTCACGCTCTATAGTTGGTGGTGGCAATAGGCATGACGGAGCTGAGACGTCTTCCACAACTATAAGGCGTCAGATGACAGAACCTCGATGCATGTGGCCTTCCCACCGTTGGTTTTGAAGACGTGGTCGTACCCCACAGTGGTTCTGGAGGGTACCAGGGTTGGCCAAAGAACGTCAGTGCTATTCTTGTGATGGGCGAGGTCACTTGGCATGGGACAGCCCAACCAGGTATGCTAAGAACTTCGGGCAGGCTGCAGGTGCACCACCACGACGGAGGCAGCACCATGATCGATTTAGTCACAAGAGAGGTGGTGCTAGAGAAGGAGTGAGAGGATCTAGAAATTGGGGGATGATCTTACATGGTCTTCCCACCACCACCAGGCGGTCCACGTCCGGATTCGGGAGCTGACAGTTGGGACCGTGGATAGCCGCGAGCATTGGATTTTTACGATCATGTAGAGCATGAGGTGATTAGAGGTACACTTTACGACTCTTCTACTTTTTTCAGTAGAATTGTTAGACTCTTTGTGTGAAATTATTTTTCTCCCTTCTCCTAGATTGAGGTGTCACCACAGTGACGTGGGGTGTTGGTGTAAACCTGTGTCATTAGAGTAGAAGGCATTGAACCTTTTCCATTATTCATTGGTGTATACTCCATCACTTTCCGAGCATGTAAGAGAATCTTGGTTGCGAGACATCGATTATTTAACCTTGTGATACTAGATATCCTTGGGTGTTTCAACATATCGATATTATGAAGGAGGGAATCACCGGGCCTTGTCTGATGTTCGAATAGTGATTTCCAGTCGCAGTGTGCAACGTAGAAGTTTGACCGGGGAGGTGAGCTACACCTAAGGCCCTTCGGGCCATATGAGATCGTGCGAAGGGATAGTGAGGTCCCCAATTCCATACGCTAAACCCAAAGGATGTTTTGAGTGTATGAAATATCCCACATGACTCACCCAATAAGAAGAGTGTGTGCTTCTATGCACGTCTTTGGAAAGGGCAGACCTTATGTGAACGGACCAAATCCTCTGGTCCATGCGCCATGACGCAGAACTGTTCATGAGTTCTTCTGGGTACAGAAGAGCTAGGTGCGGGCTTAGTACCCTGAGTTGTTCCCCTAGTTTTGCTTTTTTAGGACAAAACAATTGAAGGAGGGAATAATGTAAGAACCTTGTTTTCTCTATAAAATACTTTGGATTATTCTTGATGTTATTTCGGAGCAGTGCCTTCAGATGTCCTGCGATTCTGAGCCCCGGTGTGGCAGGAATTAAATTTTTAGTGTGTTCGCACTGGGCATTCCAAATAAACGGTATAACTCCTAAACGGTACCTCGGATGGAAACATCAAGGCCACCGTTGAGTCCGGAGCATGCCGTTTACCCTAGGAGAGGTGTACCTTTCACGGGTGCGGGCCGTCTATGGGAAATGACACAATGGGCGTTTTTGTAATTAAGTTGTCTCAGACGTTAGATTTTATATCATTTGAATAGAGCCTCAGATTATAATTCTAAGCCCACCATTGTTCTCGATAGGTGGGGATTACCCTAAGTGCAACCTAACATTCACTGCGTTTTGGGTTTCGGATACAGATTTAAATTGGGTTGAGTTTTTAATTATTCAAAGGCTTAATAAATTTTCTTTATTTAATCACATCTTGTTCCCCCACCCTCTCCCTTGTGAAACCCTTCCCATTACTCTTCCAAGAAAATCCCCTCCTCCCATGCTCTCTTCCTCCTTCACCTCCTCCTCCACCCTTTGGCGGATGACGATGGAACTTCGAATCATCGCGAGCACATTCTTCTTCAACAAGGATCGATCAAAATCCAGGTAGGATTCGTCAATTTGTGGTTTTCGTCCCTTTTATTTAAAAGATTGATCATTCATTTTTATCTACCTTTGATCCATGACTATCGTTCTTCGCATGATCCCATAGCTTAATAATTATTGTTATAACCATTAACCTCAGTTCATCGTTTTAACAGCGGTGAACCGATGTTCGTTCCACAAAATTGTCAATTGTGATTTGATTTCTCATCCTTCGTATGTTCATCGCCAATTGTTCTTTTGACCAGCGGATTGGTAATATAACAGGTAAAAAATTATTTTGGAATCATTCCTTGATGAAATGAACCTTTTATGTGAACACAGATTTGGGTTTGAGAGCACAAGCGAGGTTCAATATGGTTTGACAGGAGTTTGAAAACAGATCGATGACCAAATCATGGGTTTCATGTGTAGTCTAAAAAAGAGTAGGTGTGATGCTCGGATGGATATTATTGAGAAGATAGAGTGGTCAGGATCTGACTAGCGATGACGGATCGAATGGTCGACATGAGATAGATGGATGAGGTCACTTTGGATGTTGATGTAGGAGCAGTGCACAACACGAGTGTTGATAGCGTGTTTTGTGGTGGTTGTCGGGTGATCTTCAGATGAATCCCTGCTTCTGTGAGGGGACGTCTATAGGGTTGCATCATGGTTGGAGGTGATTTGAGATAGGATATTTATAATGAGAAGGATTGGTTATATTATTATAAATGATAATAATTTTTATCAATTTAAAATAAACATAATTAAAGAGGCGTGATACTTGAAGACATTGGATGACTTGAGGTCATTGATTATCATATATATATATATAGATATATTATAATAATAAAAAAAAACATATTTTTGAGAGGAGGACTTGGAACATGGGGGGTTGGTGTCGTGAGGGAATAGAGAATAATATAAGGGAAAAGAGAAGGGAGATTGGTGAGAGAGTAAGAAAAAAAGAATAAAATATATAAAAGAAAGGGAGAAGGAAATAGTGGGGTGTGACCCATCTTTGAGGCTTTAGGCACATGGGGGAAGGGGGAGGAGTGACCCACCTTTTTTTTATGTCTTTATGAGTAAAATAATAATATAAAATATTATTATTGTTTCTCTTGTAAAATTATCTTTTCGGTTATATCTTATAACTGAGGCATCAATTTGACACGTCTTTTGTGGGAGTGTGATCATGACCTTGAGACGGTCTTTTTTATTCCAATATCTGATACTTGATTTAGGGCCGAGGCATGGGCCCCATGGGCCGTCGTTCGAGCAGCTTGCGTCTTTTTATATCTTTTTCATCAGACATCCGTTTGGGGAGAATGGGTAGTCAATTCAAGGTGTTTTCTGTGGGTGTTGCAATGGCACAACCTGCCTTCTTTAATTCAGCACGGTGGTGTGGGCCCCATAACGGCTGTTTTGGGCATTGCCAATGAGTTTTAACTACATCACCAGGTGTCCGTTTAGGAAAAGAGAATAATTGATCTTGTGTACATTTCTGAGAGGATCGCAATGGTGCGATTCATTTTTAGCACTTCCGAACCGGGATGCGGGTCCCAGGAAGCACCGCTCATATGCAGTTGGAGGAATGCATATTTTTCTCTAGATATCCATTACACTCAAGTGAGAATCCCTTTTTAAGTGTTTTAAGAGGGGATATCCATGTTTGGATGTGCCCGATTGTTTTCAGAACTATGGATCGGGACAACGAGACGTCGTTCAGGTGTAATGTGGTGTTGGATGAATTTTCCGTCGGATATCCATTTGAGGCGATTAAATAGTCCATCTTGCGTTTATTTCCACGAGTATTACAATGTTACAATACGTTTGGATGTGAGGATACTCATTTGAGATCTCATTAAATGTGAAAGCATGAAAGGTGCTTCGGCCACAATTCTTCTTGATGTGTTTATAAGTGAACCCTTGGTGTGTGATTGTGTTCACTCCTATGAGAGTAAATATTATGCTTAAAGAGATGTGGTTGGCCATGATAGGGCCATGTAGGAAGCAAGTTGGTGAAGTTACATTTACCCCCTTCATGATGACGTAGGGTGTTGTGATCACGATATCCTTTGGGCTAGAGATGTGACATACTCTGGGAGTATACGAGAATGCTTGGAAATACATGTTGTAGTTTGTACATGAGATTGTTTGTGCTTGGATTGGAGATGAGTTGGGTTCATAGGTCGCACAGGCCCCATGTGTGTGTCATGTTCTACTTATGTACCTTTTACCTATTGTGATGCAAAGGGTCCCTCTGTTATTGATGGTTTAGACCAGTAGGGTTGAGTTGTTTCCCCTGGTTTTGTTCTCGACAGTTTGATCGACAGAGTTGTTTGGGTTCCCTTATTCATTTAGCCATGTGGTCTTCCAGTATCACATCCCTTCGAGTTCTCTGGTAGGGTATTTATGGATTCGGTGTGACTAATACAATACACAGGAACCGATCCTCTACCCAGGAGGTTGTTTCCAGTATGGTAAAGAGCCCTAGTGAGCCTGGGTGTAGATTCCCTAGCCGAGTATCGAGATCATATCATCCTTTCATGATCTATTATAACGTGTTTCCATAGGCAGAGCTCCAGGTATCAGTTTGACCCACACTACACAGACGTTGAACCTCTACTATGTGAATTTCCATGGAGTTGGGTGGTTCCGTGATACCCACTCTATAATCTGTTTTCCAGTGTTTTACCCTTTAGTAAGGATGGCCAGAGAAGTCCTGGGTTTACCCTCCAGAGGGGCTGGGTAGTGGGTATATCATCAAATTATTCAGTTTTACCCTCCAATGGGGCTGGGTAGTGGGTTTCTCGTTGACTTATTAGGGT
This sequence comes from Viscum album, assembly GCA_963277665.1. NCBI lineage: Eukaryota > Viridiplantae > Streptophyta > Magnoliopsida > Santalales > Viscaceae > Viscum > Viscum album. The sequence goes on along the minus strand of OY728156.1, from coordinate 67,170,600 downwards.
TTACCCTCCAGCAGAGACTGGGCAGTGGCTTACCCGACAACCTCTTAGTGTTTACCCTCCAATAGAGACTGGGCAATGGGTTACCTGACGACCTCTTAGGGTCGACCCTCCTGTAGTTTCTGAGAAGTGGATTACCTGACGACATCTTAGGTTTTACCCTCATGTAGAGACTAGGGAGTGGGTTACCTGATGACCTCTTAGGGTTTACCATCCATGAGAGACTGGGCAGTGGGTTACCCGACGACTTCTTAGGATTTACCATCTAGAAGATACTAGTCAGTTGGTTACCTGATGACCTCTTAGGGTTTACCCTCCAGTAGGGCTGGACAGTGGGTTACCCGATGACTTCTTTCTGGCTCAGTCCTTTCTACTAGGCTAGTCTGTGGCTTTTCTCCATGACTACCATAGTGGGACCCTTGGTTGTGTGGGTCAGTGATGTCACAACTTTGGATTTTAGCAGACCTCTCGACCGTGGGATAGTGACTAGGTGTGTTTTGACATTCCACAGAACTCACAAGTACGAGGGTAGCATTCCCCACCAAGACACGTCCTTGAGATTTGACCTAAAACCGTGCAAGAAAGTCAGTGCCGCTCAAAGTGGATAGGGTCAAGGTGTGGTGATTTGATCCCCTTGACTTGTAGTTCAGGGGAGACGGGTGGGATGTTGGGAATCAATGGTGTTTACTTTTTGGACTGTTGGCTACTCATTTTCTTGGGATGAGCTACAGGATGGAGATCCCCTATGATCTTTTTCAGCTTTCTTGATTGAGCATATGGATATTTATATACCTTGTTCTAGTACCCACTCATTGGGTTTGGATACTCTCCTTCCAGGAGAGGTCAAGACACACGGGGTATGCCACATGCTTTCTGTGTCTAGATTCTCATGATTGGATGAGCCTACATTCCTACAATAGGTAGAGAAGACTCGATGAGAAGTTTCATCTTCTCACCACTTCTATATCCTTGTGTTTCAACGAGTGTACTTCCTTTCACTTATTGGGTTGATCTGTTAGTCTATTGTACTCTTTAATGCACTCTATGTCGTTCTCCTTTACTATTACATGTTGGATCTACTGCTCACCACTTCAGTGCCTCCTTTTTTTCTCCCTTGAGCCTTCAGGGTATCCTACTAAGTATTTTTATTCTCACCCCTGCTTGGTATTTTCCCGCACTTGGTGTGCCCTTGCAGACGACAGACATGTCGATTTTGATGTCAGAGGAGCTTAGGATTTCGGGAGCTTGGACCTCATATGGTGGTCATAGCCGGGTTCCAGGTGGGGGACCCTCATAGCTGTTGAACATTTGTTTACCCGTTGCTGGGTTGTGGCGCTTTTCTGGTTGGGCGCATGTTTTCCCCTTTTTCTTTTCAGTTTACCTTCAGCATTATTTTGTACTGATTATAGGTCAATGCACTTTTGTGGTTGTTTATAGCAATTAGTACTTTACTTTTCCATTTACTATGCACTTCTACATTGAGTGGGAAATATGTGTGTGTACAGGTACTCAAGAAAAGGCCTCCCCGAGTTGTTTAGCCTTCGGCGCATGTCTCCAGCCCCTGGCCTATGGAGGCAGGCTTCGGGTAGTTACGGCTCGAGCCCAGGTAGGGTCGGATCATGACAATTGCTGCACTTTAAATGGGTTTTTAGTCCCATTAAATAGTGGATTTTTTTGTCTAATAAATCATTCTAACATTTCTTATCCATGTTGTGGATCATGATTCTCCATGTAGGTAACATTATTTTTTATAGCATGAGTCATTTATGCCAGTATAGTGATATGTTTATCATCACCAGTCGCAGATCCAATATCGACATCATCATCTTGAATAGGAAGGAAATACCTACAAGGGATATGCGTGATCGTGCAGTTTCCATTCCTTCCACTAGGCCCCCATTTAAAAATAATGGAATACACTGAATTAGGTTATGAATCATAATATATAATATCAAACTATAAAAATAGTTTACATAAATTAAAAAAATCATGTCTAATCACATAATAAAATATATGGTTGATTTGGTGATATATTTACATTTAAATCCTTCATAACGGGTTGTAAATAAAATATAAATTATCATAAGCATATCCCCAAGGAGTGTTAAACCATTTACACAGTAAGGCCCATTATCATGTCCCATGTTACCTTCAGTCAGTATCGGAACACCTTGTTAGAGTTGTTACCACTAGGTACATATATTCCAGAACAACGTCCACTTATAATATCTATATTGGGATGTTTTGATAGGAAGATCCACATAATCTATACATTACCAAAATTCTTGTATGTTATTATATTATTATTCTCATAGACTACATTAGTGTCATTTTGCCTAATCTTTGTTTTCAAAATTTAGTTTCCATGTCTTATACAAAAATTCTTATGATACCAACTATAACAACCAATAAGTAGATGCATGGAGCTGACACACTATTTTATCATGTTGGAAAATAAAAAAGGAATATTCATCCTAAAGGATTGAATAGTTTAATATCTTTGGAAAACACGATACATATATATTTTCAACATTTCAACATGAAATAAAATACATCGTGGGGACTCCTTTAGAAACACTCTTATTCTTCTAGATTATTTATTCATTTCATTCATAAAATTAATCTTATAATACTAGGGAAAATAAAAATAATAAAGGCGTGATCTCATATTCTCATTAAGGTTATTTTATATAGGAGAAGAATAAGAAATATTTTATAATGAAAAACTAAAGTCTGTGTGCCATTACAACAAAATTATGAGCATAATATTGTAGGAATAAAAGATGAATAATTAATGCTATAATAAAACATAACCATGGATATTCAACTAGTCGAATAATCACATGGAATATCAATTAATAATATCATAATTATGGAATTATTAATTTCAGACATCATTATGATACCATCAAGGCCTCTTCCAAGACACCATACATAATGGGTTAAAAATCATGTGAGTTTGTTTCATGAGACATATCGGTGCATTGAGGGGCTATAGGGGCCCCCACCAATAACATATTATGTGATGTGAATTCCTAATATGAAATTGGATAAACATAATCACAATATATATTCATATTGAAACAAATATATGAAATTTAAACAACTTTCCCCATTTAGTGAACATAATCACTAACCATTCAGAGTATTATGGTTAATGGTATCATGATATCACATCCATGGTCAAACTAATCATAAAAAAATGAAAAAAATTATTTTAGATGATATCATAAAATATTAATCCCAATTAAACCTAATAATCAACAAGGGTGTTGAAGTATATGGAAATAAATTTAAAAAATCATTGATTAATACTTGAAAGAAATACTCTTTTATTTTTCACAGAAGAGTTACTTTTGAAAAATAATTGTATAAAACCAGAATGAAAACAATTTTTTATAATGAAATGAATGATTTTAGAAAAATATTTTTGGATTAAGAAGGATTATAGAGTGCACATGAAAATAGTTACGAATTCATGATGTTCCCCAGAATCGGGCTTCTTTATCGGGAAGCATTTAATAAATATCCTTTCAAAACATGTAACTATTAATAAAATAAAGAATAATTATGATTATTACATATATATAGAGCATTAACACATAAAATAATAGGAATAAATAATAATAATTATGAACTTTATTAGGGTAAATAGAGAAAAAGTGTAACCTAAAATAAATTTGGGGTTTGGTAAAAAAACCCATAACATATGTCTGAATGTGTTCCCCAATTGACATCAAAGTATTGGATAATCAAATTAAATACATTAAAAAATTAATTAATAATCAAATCTACATTTTTTATTAATATTAATTTTATTAAGTTATTTTATGGCCATTTTCATGAGTTGTGAGATACAATAGTATTTTTTGAAAGTATTCGTTTCCTTAGGTTTCATGATTATTATACTTGTATAAGAATAATTATGATAATGTAAAATGGGTATAATTATCAAAAAATGGAATTATATTTTATTAAGGAAAAAACATAAGATTAATTGGTATTATTTAACATATTTTCCCTTATTTGAGGATGAATTATTAAATAACATGTGAGTGATATTTGTTTAACTTATTTTTAGTGGTTTTTCGATCACAATGAACATATTTTGCCTTGTTATTTAATATCATGTAAATAATACTGATCTAAAACCTTAAATAAGATCCAAAAAATATTTTATAATATGGTTAAACCATATTATTCAAAATTATTAACGATTCGCTAAAAATACAGGAATTTCATAAAAATCTCAAAAAAAACCCAAACTATTATCAACATATAGAATATAAAATTGAACTAATTTTATGAAAATAATTTCCAAAATATGATAAATTTAATTTTAATTAAATTTATTATTTACATGAAAAATACAGTTTTAAATTTATGACTTATTTTATAACACCTTTAAAAATTAACTAATGTCTCAGAATATTATCCTAAAATCATAAGATAAAAAATATTGATTTATTAATAATTTTTATGAAAGGAATTTTCTTGTAAATAAATTTATTAATAATATATTTTTAATTAAATATTTATTTCTCACAAAAATACCAACACGTAAATATTAATTTTTAAACTACTCACTAAATTATACATTTATATCATACATTCATTTATAAATTTCCATAATATTATTTATTATTTCATGGTATAGGGTACTATTCAAAATGGTTATATTATGATTCATATGAGTAAAATTACTATTCAAAATGGTCAAGATACTATTCACTAAAAAAATAAGTTGATCATATCAGAATATCAATTACATACTGATCACAACTGTGTATTTATATTTTTCAAAATTCAAATCAATGATGTTGAAAAAAAATATGGTTCATGGCTATGTTATAACCATTTTTATAAATAAGTATTAAAAAAGTGTTCTTTTTCACAGACATAGTTTTGTGTGCATTAAATTCTAAATTAAATTTATTTATAAATAATTGGTTTGTTACACTGTATATGTGTTCAATAGGTTGGTAGTATATATTTCCATTCTCCTCTACTGATTATGCCTCTTGGATTGGGAAAAATGAACAAATATCATTAATAGATCCAAACTCACCCATACAGTTTCATGGCACCATGAGATGCTAGGTAACCCCATAAAAATGTATATCATGAAATCATATCAGATACACATGGTCACAATAAGAGTTGGGAGTAACCTAGAAGGATGCTGGTACTCAGCATTCGCCATCTTACATACAATACATCGTGACACAAACCTAATGATTCCCCCTTCATCCTTGAACACCAAAACTATAGCCTATTGTCCAGGTATATCATTATTTCTCTAGGATGTACATCCAATATAGGGGTATGGTAATACCTCATCAGATCCTCTATGATGGGTTCCATGTTGACTAATCTTCTATGTACTATAATCACATCATCATCATATGTCATCCATCCAGGTATTGAGTCACCCCTAGCTAGTTGTTTACACATCACAAAACACTCTAGGACAGACTCTTGAGCAGTCATTACCTGATCCATAATTGAAGATTTTATCAATAAAGGATAATAGGTAATAAATCATTGATCCTTTAAATAATCCATCTTCCAATCATCCACAATGATCATCAAGCACAACTACTCCACTGAAGGCCTCTCACTATGCTCATGCACCACCTCTGGCTCATGGATTAGAGCATCTACAACGATGTTACCTTCCCCCAGTGTGTAATTCATATCAATGACAAATTTTTTATGTAACTCAAACAAATTCATCAATATATGTTTTCTATCCCACTATGTGTTGATATAGTGATGCATCATGAGGTATTTGTAGAATCAAAATCTCTCACTAATGGCATAGTAACGATAGCACTTTAGTGCCTGAACCGAAACTATCAAATACAATTCATGAGTAAGGTAGTTACATTTTTGGGGTTTTAGATAATAAAACACTTAGTCTACCACCTTACCTATATAAATTATTACTACTTTTATGTCAACACCTAATGCATCAGAGTAAGATACATATCTAATACATGTCTCAGGAAGTGTCAATACTAGATTTACTAGAAAAGGTTTCTTCATATCAAGGAAGGATTCCTCACGTAGGACTAAACATTGAAACTTCACCCCCCCTTATTTTTTAGGACATTCATGATTGGTAATAAATGGGTGATGTTATTATTAAACCATAAAATATCCTATTGTGCCTAAAAATATCCTAATCTTGATCATATTCAAGGTATTTGTCTAGTAAATCATAGCCTATTCTTCCTCTGGGTCCATGAATATACACATATCAGACACCACATGCCCCAAAATATCATCCCTTCTATCCATATTTCTCACTTCAATATATTGGTGTAAATACATTGTGCTAGAATTGTTCTAAAGACTATGTTATTGTGTATTTCATGGTTATTAGGTGTTAGTGAGTATATGGTGATGTTATCGAAAAACTCCATGAGGAAAATGTTCTGATATGGGTGGAAGGTATTGTTTATCAGATCAGTGAACATAGAAGGTGTGTTCATCCTCCCGAATGATATCACCAAGTACTCATATAACCCATGCGTACGCTAAAATTTCATCTTCAGTTTTTACCCTTTCTGAATCGTATTTTCTAATAGCCCATTCAAAAATCTATATTTGAGAATCACAAGGTTCCCCATAACTAATCAAAACAATCATCAACCCTTTGAATGTGAAATATTTTATTCACCAACCCTTGGTACATATTTTAGTAATCAACATAGACTCAAATTCTACCATCCACATTTTTTATGAACAACACGGTTGTAGATTATTGTGATTTACATTTAATGATAAATCCCTTCTGATTAAAGTCATCAAGTTACACCTTGAGATCCTTCAGCTCAGTTGGTGTTATAAAATATTGGGTATCAAATTAACATACACACCACACACTGTATTGATCATAGCTACACTAATAAATTTTAGAGTATCTACTAGGTCAAATATTCCAATAATGTCTTCAAGCCATTCTTTAGCATCCTGAGGGCCTTCAATGCATTGGAAGGAAGATGAATACTAGTTTAAACTAAGGGGATATTTTACCATTATTATGAAATCTTATTCCTAATACATGTACTATGAGAAATAAATCAGGTAACACCTATTATACTACCTAAACTATATAGTTGGAGTGGTATAATGGTCAACTAATTTATTTTACATGTTCTGTGGTAATATAGAAACATCCCCATTATGGGAGTCTTTGGGATGGCTTCCCATGTAGTCTGATAAGACTATATTGAGTAGAAATATTATATAACATGAAGAAAAAACTTCTAATAATGAAATAGAATCATTAAAATAAACACTAATTATTATATTTGATTACATAAGGTCCCCATGAGAGTCTACACATAACCCTATGTATAACCCTCCTAGAACAAATTGTGGTCTCCATCAACATACATTAGTCAAATCATCATATATATAAAAATAGAATAGCATGATCAATTTAACCAATTAATTACAATAAATATATATCACAAGAGCTTTTCAACAAGAATATATCACAAAAATACAAAAAATCCCAAATAGATAACAAAAATAAAGGAATTTAATTTATGAAATATTATGTGGCACCATGACATGTAAATATATAAAATGTTATGCTATGATTCTATTCATGATGCATGAGCACACCCAAAATCTACTAAATCATATATGATCATCATGTGAATCACCCAAACCAAATTCAATAAAATGTAACAAAAAATGTAATTAACCAAACATTATATAATTTAAAAGATCCTCTATACAATGCTATAAAGGAATTATCATAGTCCCCCTACCCAATTCTGAAAAACCTAATCTCGTGTCCACCCTATCGCAAACCTAGATAAGGGATGAATAATTTTTATGGGTCCTAATGCTTTGATACCATTTTGTAGCATCCACACCTGAACCATCTTGTCCAAGATTGAATGTCACATGACCTCATGTGTGTCTCCACATATGTAAGATGATTATGAATAAAATTGAGGTTCTAAGTACATTAGTGGGAGACTATGTCCTCAGTATCCTATCATATGACCAATAATACATAACAAATCATATAGAAAATAATCTGAGTACATGTAAAAACTGAATGGATGATATCAATTTCATACAAGTACTGAAATGGATCGTAAAGATTCAAGCCAACCTGAGTAAATAATTCAAACATAATAATTAAATGGAACTATGTTTCTATCATATTCCATACCATCCTTATTACTACTCCATAATCCACTACTCATGTGTCCACACCATGTTCCATTCCCTTCAATAGATCTATACTCATTAAATCTATAAGCGCATTAAAATACCAGTGTAGTGTGTGAGTTTAAGACTTGGCATGACACCTTCATTTCAACCCTAACCAAGTGTTCTAATGTATATGATTTTATTCTATAACAATAATAAATTCATAATGAGCAGGAATATAAATTCCAAAACCGGTTTTTCATGTGATGACCATGATTTCCTAGACCCTCGACCACACCGGGTTTTACTCTGTGTTGCAATTATTATTACAGAATTTTGTAAGGATCAAAGAATGACACAAATCTTGAAATCTATCTCTCAATGATCATAGGTCATTGAGTTGGATCAGGCCCCAATAGCTTATTATCCAATCTAGATCCTATTATAGACCCCCTAGACCATCATATTGTAGTAATGCCTCATGATAGGCCCTCTACTATCATTATCAATGAGAAAGTCCCCCAAACCATCATGCCCCAAATGTCCCACCTCAGGTCAAGCCCCTAGCTGAAATACCCCTACATGATGCCTTGGTTTTGGTCCTTATGACATTATGACCCTACCATGTTCTTAGTTCAATTGCCATCATCTTCGAAATAAGTGCACACTCCCCTTAGAAGGGATTCACATCACAGGATGGTCCACCAACCTTAAATACCCATAAAATTTTTCATGGAAATGGTAAAACACATTATAGGGTATGAATTAAATACAGGAATTGTATATTGTCTTGATAAAGGTAGAAATAAATAAAAAAACATGTGATCATAATCAAACATGTCAATAAGCTATCAGGATATTCTCATGGAATAAAATATCATAGTAGGTTTAATGGGAGACATACTCACCAATATGTGATCAAAATCAAGAATGGTAATCAGTTATTCAAACAAAAATAAGCATATCCTATCAAAATCTATTAATGAGATTCCTAGAGAGTAAAGTACATCTTATCTCACAATTTTCATTTGAATGTCAAGGTTCGTCGAAGGAATCATCACTAGAACCACATTTGTACACCAACTAAAACCATATAAAAAACGAAGAAATTCTATAATTGTATCAAATCCAGAATTATCTGGTTCATAAAGTATGTAAAGGATATTTGAATAAATATTTTAGATCCAAATATTACCTAGGATATATAGTTGTAAATATGGTCCACAAACATTACATAAGATGGGATGAGGAAGCCCTTTGGAACATTATGAGGATCCAGAGTGAAAAAAAGATGCTACAACAAGGTGGTGATTCGAAAAAACACTATGATGTAGGGTAGAACCCTACAGTGTAGGGGTATAGCAACTATGGTTCATGGTCATCCACATTGGTGTAGAGGTGAACTAGAATAAGATCCCCATAGAATAGGGGATACCATTGTGACATAGTGGTGAGATATAAGAAAAACTCCATGGTTTAGGGAGTACTAATGAGGCATGGGAATGGACCACTATGGAAGGGAGGGGAAACTATGGTATAGAACATTGCCGAAACTAAAACCTACTATGGCAAAGGGTGAGGTCAACGATGTACTTTCCCTTATATAGTCCCTTATAAATTCTTTAACATAGCCAAAGGGGAATAATAAATGTTTATATGTAGTCACAATAAGTGTATAAATCATTCATTTAAGCCTCTTTAATTCCAAAAAAAAGTCCGCACATCAATTATTAAATAAATTCTAGAATCAATTCATAATAACTATTAAAGGCTTCAACACCCAATAAGTAATGATTAGTGAATGGCCATTTAAATTGTTTTTAACAGGCATGGAGAGAGGCATTGTGGAATAGTCTATGCCTCTATGGTTCAACCTCATGGAACCATCCCGCCATTGACATGGATATGATGAAACCAATATTTTCAGATTACACCATGATAAAATCCTCAACCATGCAGTGTGGTCTTAAATTTACCAAACCATTTTATTTTATCTAAAACCACCACGACCCAATAAATCCTTTATATCATGGTTCAAAATGCTAAGGAAGACAAACTCCTAATTTGGATACAAAATTCTCAGCTAAACTCTAATAATTAAATAAAATTCCAAAATTTCATAGGTCATTATCCAAACCTGATCTCAACTCAAAATGGAAGGAAAAAACATCCATTTATGAAACAAAATTACATGGTTTTATTAAATTCATTAAATTATACATGTGTTGACCAAACCGGTTAGTACACAACTTTTCCAGACTATATGTTGATTATATAACCTACACATCCTATATTTTTTGGATTTTTAATGATGAAAACACATGATTAAGATGTGTCATGTAATTAATACACCTTGTGTATTTAATAAATGATCTGTATAGGCCAACAACCTTATAAATTTAAGTAAAAAATATGAATTATTTCTATGAGTTTTATAATTTATAAACATCTATAATAAGTACACATCGATACCCAAGGCGTGTACTAGATATATCCAGCTATGTGAATTACAACCCATGTATCCAACATACACACATCATGTACTTTACCTATTTACATATAAATGTTAAGCATAAATAATCACTCCATTAAAACTTATCATCCTGAGATTCATGGGTCATTAAATAGATAGTACCTGTCAAAATTTAAGTTTTATATTATATTAAATTCTTAATAATTTCCATGTGACATTTGAAACTAGGAATGATGCACTATAATTGCATACTAAAAATTTTATTCATTAAATTATACAAAAACTGTAATATTCATCTATTCTATTTGAAATTAATTTGATAAACCACTGATTGAAATTAAATCATATTTCATGTGCACAATATGTTGCATGACTATAGTCAATATAACCAGAACCATACTAATTAGTTCAGACAGGTACTCACCATGTTTCATTCACATACAATGATGTGTACTAATTTAATTAATTTTTAATAAAATATAATTATTTATTTTATTTAAAATTTCATAGTGTATGAAAGAATCCATGATGATTAGATGGAATTAGATAGAATGAATTAATTTATGAATCAAATAATTAATAAAAATAATTTGAGTGTTTTATCTTATTGAATATTGAACTAAAATGTATAAATGCCAGTTTTTTAATGACATAATCATTGCATGTGTATGAATGATAGTGAGCATTGACCTGACCATTGTATGTGCTAGTTTTATTTAGTTTTTTTCTGGGATTTGAAAATATTTATTATTAAATTAATTATAATTTATTTTGTTTCATCCCTCTCTTGTTTATTATGTAGGGCCCGTTTGTGAAAGGTTGTTTTATGTAACTCTCCATTACTAATCCTTTTATTCCCCTCTCCTTTGTTAAAGTTATAAGAAAATGTAATGAAAGGCGTTTCCAAAGTCATATGAACTATTTTCATGATGAAACCCATTTAAAACCAACCTAGGAAATTCAAAGGTAGTTAATTTAGCTGCTACAAAACTTGTGAAGATAGATGAAAAAAAGTTTTTCGATAGGGTCATTTGTTTTTGTAATTTCCTCTCAATAAATAAACCATTAGATAATGATCATGATTGTGTAATTTATTTAATTATTTTATTTTAATCTTAGTAATTTTTGTATTTTATGGATTCAATTCCATTATCAGATAAATGAACAAGCTAATATGCAAATATGGAATTAAAATAAAGATGTTGTGTGTAAATTTTTTATTGGAAAATTTTTAATCTATAAAATAAAACACACTTTATATTAACAAGATATATAATGGATAAAAAATATAAATATAATAAAAAAAATATATGATGTTAATATTAAGTCCTCATAATTTCCATTATCTAAATTCGGACAAACCCTATTTAAGGTATCAATTCAGGATATAGTCGGAGGCACTATTAATTTGTTGGGGATCTTAACTTAGATTATTGGTTTTCTAAACCAAACATGTATTGAATTTAAAAAGAATTGTGTATCCAATAATAACTTTTAAGTTATCCTTGATGAAATATATGTCCATATTTTAGGATTAGGGAGTCCACTAATGTGAACAAAGAACAGAAATCCCTCTATCAGCAAGACCACAAACCAAAACGCCTTTAATGGTTTGTAAATCCATAGTTTGGGTAATAAAGAGGGATATATGTATCATTGCCACCATAATGTCTAAATTTATGGAACATTTAGAGTTAAATGGTGAGGGTAATTTTGTTATGATAAAATAGTGTGAGACTTATTCAAATTAAAATTATTATGTCTCGTATAATTTTTTATTAAGGAAATTACAAATAATCCACCATTTTTATTGTATAATAGTGAAATATTAATCAAACACATAATCTATATGATTTATAATAGATAAATACTTTATACTAACTATAAGTAACATCAAGTAATGGTTTAGATTCCTACATATAGTATTTCCCCCTAAATAAAAGTCTTGAATGCAAGATTCCTCAATGTCTAGTCTACCAACGAAGGAGGTGATTGATGAGGTCTACATTGTCTATAGTAAAAAATTGAGATATGTAGTAGATTTTTTATTTTTAATTATTTCATCTTGGTTTAATGTACTTTTGATTTACCATTAAAATAAGTATGTCTATATCATGCTCTATATTATCTGTGATAATTATCAATAGAATGAAAGACTATAAATATTTGAGATATCTAAGGCATTCATTATGAGGAAACAAGGATACAGTGTTCCTGATATGTTTTTCATATTCAAATTCAATAGGTAAATTGAGAGCTTATATGTTCTAGGGATTAAATTTCATGATTAACAATGAAACAATATCATTGTTTCATCACTTCTTTTAAGAATCTATATGTTTGATATAAATTTCAATTTGAACATTATTGATAAGTCTTTCGCTGATATTCTCAGTCCACTTCACCAAGTTGACAAGGATATGAAGCGTGAAATTCCTTATGTCCTTATGGTAAAAAAGGAAAGTATATAAAAAGTACTTTAAGAATAATTCCAAGTCTAAATCCTCTTTATAAATCCCTTACAAAAGGAGAAGGATCAATAAGCAGGAAAAAGAATGTGGTGCTATCTATTTCTCATGTCGTAATAAGGTCCATTGGAAGAAAAGATGAAAAAAAAATAAGAAGGAAGAAACTCTAGTTGAATTTTTAATTGAGTAAAACAAATCTGTTTCTACTAATTGGGTACTAGATACAACATTTTGGATCTCACATATGTATTTAAATATAAGGACAAAGTATATTATGGATGATTTCTTTAGGTGAGGTATATCTATGAGTAGCCCAAAATTATAGACATTTTATTTGTTTTCATTAAGGACTAGAATTTAATTCTAATGAAGAGAATGATCTTGGTTATAAAAAATTTTTATTATTTGTAACGAGTTACCGAAAATCTTATTTCTTTTTCAAAACAAAAAACTAATAGATTTATTTTGATGTTTGTAAATAAGTGTTACTAGTATAAAGGAAGAATTTATTATGGTAATGTATATTTAAATAACAATATTTACATGTTTGATTAAACAGGAAAAGTAATATAAATCAATAATGAATATAGTTCAGAAGATTCATACTATACCTAACTATGGAATCACTATCTAGGTTATGTAAACAAAAATCATTTGACCATATTACACCATGTTGGAAATTTTGATTTAATTAAAATAAAACTATGTGTTGTAGGTTATATGTGTTGAAACCAAGGCTTTTCATTGATTATATTGGAGTTTGTTTTGTGTTTGTTTTCAATCTACCCATGGATGACAATGAAGTTTTCAATGAATGGGGACTTATGTTTGAGGATGAAAGCAGTATTGAAGGTGGGGAATTTTTCCAGTTCTTGCCAAGTTATTGAGCCTCAAAATCAGAAGTTTCATAAGGGTTTGTTTCCACATACGGAATGGTATGTGGATTAGTGTGCAAACCAAAAATGGTTCACAGTGAAAGTGCGCGGTGAAGGCGTGCAGAACACATAATGCTGTCAAAAAAGGTTCAAAGAAAATGTATGTGGTAAAGGAGTGTGGTACGCGAAATGCTGCCGAAAATGGTTCGCATGAAGATATTCTATGAAAGAAAATTTTATGTGGGATGCCTAAGGTTTGTGGGATTTTTTGCAGTTCGAAAAACAATAATGGTACACAGTGGAGGCTAACAGTATGCAGATTGTGTTTAGTTTATAGTGATGATTATCCCATATTATATATTTTTTCAAATATTATTAGTAAAATTTGTGGTGTTATGTTCTTATTTAAGGGGTATTATTCCCCATTGTTAAGAGAAGAGGGTGGAGATTAATATTTTGGGAATAAATCATTTGACGTCTGAAGAGGTTCACTGAGGAGAAGACGGTACGTGGAGAAGATCATCTGTGTAAGGAAAATAGCTCGTGGAAGAGAGTGCAGATTGCACAAGAAGCTCTCGCAGTACGTGGTGGGGAAAGGAAGTACGTCGAGTAGGATAATATGTAGAGGGGTGGAGTAGTATGTGGAGTAGTGCAGTATGCGACGTAGGGTAGTTCGTGGAGGTGTTGCATGGTATGTGAAAACAGATTCAGAACGCAGAAATAGTTGTAGTACGTGGAACACCTAGGGAATCCTTGAAATTGGCCTAATGAGTTTATAAAAGAAATTTCCATAAAATACCATTGTATAGGAAAATATATTACATATGTGGGTGATTATGGGACATCAACAGAGCATCCATTTACAATTAAGGGTGCAAGATCTAATGTTATGGCATTGATGTGACCTTCAAGTCCATAGACTATGTGATGATTCTTCCAACGCAGTGAGTGAGGGGGAGTTAGGGGAAGTGATTTGAGGGATGTAGTGTGCTATCCATCAATCCTTGTAAAGGTAGTTCACCTGAAACAGTGTGACTGTGATAAACTCTAGTAATCCACAACTTGTGATGATTTGTGGTTTTTGGTATGAGCGACACACTGTCAGTGTTTTCTCCTCGGATGTAGCCCTTAGTGGTAAACCAAGTTAGATTATTGTGTCATTGTTTTTCATGTGATTTTTTATTTTATAAACATCCTATTTAGATAGTTTTAATGGGTTTCTATCAATGTTGGAACAAGATCCATCAGTTTGAAAGAAAACGTTTGCACCCCAATTCACCCCTACCCTCTCAAGGAGTTATGGGTTCCTTTAAGTTGTATCAGATGGTAAAGGTTGCTGGTGTTAAACAGTACTATTTTCCTGACATGGAGAATACAGTTAATGTTAGGGGAGTTTCATTATCTGATGGAAGTATCCTTTAAATATGGAATAAAAGGATTAGATCTCATCTAAAATCTCTTGTAATGGATGTAATTTTTACCATTGCATAAGAAATACATGTCACTAATCCAACTGTTCTATCTATGACAAATAAATATAGGAAAATGTTTGATGATGATGCTAATGCATTGAATACCCTAACTGAAGCTCTTTATAATAAAATATATCTAAAGGTGATAAAAATTATGTCAGCAATGTCTATGTGGGAGAAACTAGAGAATATTTATGAATGTGACAGCAAAGTGAAGGAGTAAAAGCTCCATGTTTTACACAATAAGTATGATGATATGAAGATGCAACCTAATGAAAATGCAGATTCATTCTTCAATTGAATTACATAAGTTGTAAGAGCAATTTGAGGTCTTGGAAAAGAGATCAAAAACAATGATATTGTAAATAAAATATTGAGAAGACTTCCTCCCATTTATAATGAAAAGGATTATCACATAATGAAAGGAAAATTTCCAAACATTCTCATGCTAATCTATAAATATTCTTTGTGTTTTATGGGATGTGATTCTTCCTAGAATATAAAAAAATTCGTGTTAGCCAGGAAATGGTCTTCAAAGCCCTAAAAATTTGGTAATTTTAGGAGATGGTGTTGATGATGATGATGGGGAAAAAATTCATTTCTCTCATTTCCATGATTCTCAAGAATGGAACAAGGAATTCTGACAGGAAACTACCTATGCCATGTTTTTTGTTATAGAAGAGTTGGGAAAATTGACTCTCATATGCCAAGAAAGTTCAAGGATGAATAAATAGGAGATGAATACATTCAAATACATCATAATTTTTTTTAAAAAATAGATACTTTAAATCTACAAATAAATTTCAAAGAATGATTTTTTAAGAAAAAGATTATAAAAATGAACTATTTGAGGAAGAAGATGTATAATTCATATATGGGAACCATGCTTTCATGATGGCTACCATTGAAAAGGAAGAACCTTTGATTGATATAGTTAGATATAATAAATTGACTACTAATGTAATTTCAAACTTTTAACTTATGTATGATTTTGGAATGCTTGAGAATAAATGTAACCGATTAAATCGATGGAATGCAATGGCATTGGAATCTTCAAAATATATTGATCACCTAGAAGAGGAAATTGGACAACTGGAAGAACTGGTGAAGTAAAATCATCGATTCTTGAAAGCTCTGATGATGATGTGGAACTAAATATCAAAATTTAATAACAAGAAAAGGTTATCAATAAACTTTCTTCGAGACCATTGGAGAAGCCCAAGAATAGTGAGGGACTCGAAGAATAAGTTATTACTCTAGGATGTAAAATTGATTGTGAGTTATTTTTAAAATATACAAAGGAGAAAATATAATTTGGAAGGATCTCAGATACTGAACTGGTAAAGAGGAAAAATGGTTTTGATGGATTTGAAAATATATTGAGTGATCAAAGGCCCATATGAATGGGAAACATTGGAATTGGTTGTGAAGATGAACATCAAATTCTATAAATAAAATGAACCAGACTGAAAGAATGTTAACAGTTGATCAGGTTGAAAAGAGGAAAGTATAGGAACTATCTAATAAAATGCTATAGAACAGATGGAATGTCTAGAAATTCTCTATTGAATGTCTTCAGAATAGATAGAAAAATATATTAGGTTGACAGAAAAGAGAACATTTTCTACCTAATAGTTGATGAATAAAATAACTTATGGAGTCAGATATTAGGGAACATCAATCAGCAAGACGTGGAAAAGATATCTCAGCTAAATATAGACATGGATATCCATAATTAGAAGCGTGAATGAGAAAAGACTTATGATTCTTGCATTCTAGGGAAACTAGTTTGCAGTTTCTACCTGCCAAAGAAGAAAAGGGCATCAAATATTCTTGAACTCATCCATACAGATGTATGTAGCCTAATAAATGTTGTCGGAACACAAGGATAAATGTACTTTTTTTCATAGAATATTACAGTACTATGCCGTGTGGGATCGTTATATACAAGAAGGGAAAAGTACTTGATTTTGTGAATACCTATCGTCAAATCCCCAATAATGATAATGGAAGGAAGATCAAAGTCTTAAAGTATGAAAATGAAGGGGAATACACATCTGTTGAATTTGAAAATTACCTATAGACTCATGGGATACAACTTGAGGTGGCAGTTGTGAGAACACCGTAGTAAAATGGAGTTGTTGATCATAGGAATAAACAAGAAAAAAAAATATCTAGAAAAATGTTGATTGAGAGTCTTATTCCATGACATTACTGGAATGAGGTAGTACAAGATGAAGTGTATTTTCAAAATGGTTCATGTCTATATATGGGTGAGACAAAGACAGCATATGAATTGTAACATGGAAGGATGTACTTTATTAAATGTATTCGTCTTTTTAGAAGAAATTCTTTTATCTGATACAAAAATTGAAATCTAGGGAAGTATAGAGACAATGTGGATGAAAGAATATTTCTAGGATACACAATTAATAACAAAGCCTTTAAGTGTTTCAATATGTGCTTGGGATGAATTATGGAAAGAAGTGATGTAATGAATATTTTAGTGAAAAACACGAATGATTCCAAGAATTCTTATGCTGATGTGATAGAAGATGAGGAATAATGTGACCATGGAACAAATGAAAATATTAAGATAAAGGAAGGTGAGAAAAACTCTCAAGAGTCACATCATAATGTTGAACCCGAAGAAGAATTAGAAGTGGAATCCATAGCTAGAAAGAATTCTGTTGAACCCCCAAGGAGAAACCAAATAGTAGATATTTTTTAGTCGAGCTTTATTGGACTCTGTTAACACACAACTAAAAAGATGTGATGAAATTGAAAATTCTCAAAAACATAATAACCTCTTCCTTGCTTCTATTTCTAAGCTACATCATTTGATCTGGAATGATAGAAAATCTATTATTCATAGCAATTTGTCACTCAATCATAATGTTGGTCAGATGTGGATCTGTATTTCTATACGTGAAGCTACATTGATGCAAAATGGTTACTGCTATAACAATTTTAATGACACCACTATTCTTAGATGTCTTCAGACTGATGGAATATTTTTTTTAAATGTGCCACACCTTTGACTTGTTATGTCATGATTTCTTTCTAGGTTGGATTATTGTAAATGTGGATGGTGCCTCCAAAGGAATTACAGGTCCTGAGGGTTGTGGTGCTATCTTCAGGAATCATCTAGGTCATACTCAGGAATCTTTTCTTGTAAATGTGGAATTTCCTCTTCTATAGAGGCTGAAATGATGGGTATGATACATACTATAAGTTTCTCCCAGATTCATGGTACGAATAATCTCTATATTGAATATGATTTGACCACAATTGTGAATGAAATTTGGAATGGTGTGAAGCACCTTGCGTGGACGATTACTACCCATTGTATGGATATCACCCACACACATTGCGACATTAACAACATTATAACTAAAATTTATTTTTAATCTAAAATGGTTTTAGATAGCCTTTATAATAGGGGAGTAAATCAATACATTACCTGGCTTGATGATCTTCCTGCTGATTTTATACCTCATCATGAGAAGGACTGTATTATGATTTCGTTCTTTAGACTCAAGTAATATTTTCATTGTTATAAAATTTATGATTTGGTCTTTTTTCCATGGAATAAACCCACAAAAAAAACCATTGTCTCTGAACAAGAATTAGAAGATGAATCCATAGATGGAAAAAAATTATTTGAACCCCAAAAGGAGAAATTGACGAGCAGTGATTGATCAATCCAACAATGTCAAAGATCAGAATGCACCTACATAGATAATGAGATTGATTAATAATGCACAATATGCATTTCTATTAGTTTTGGAACAGTCTTCATTTTAAGAGGCTACAAAGGATGAGTCATGGGTAAAATAAATGAGTGAAGAGTTACATCAGATTGAAAAAATTCAGATGTAGGATCAAGTCAAATGACCTGACGGTCACAATGTCATTGGCATGAAGTGTATTTTAATAGAAAAATTTGACATGCATGTAAATTTGATCAAATATCAGGCACTCTTGGTCTACAAACGATATTGAAAAATTGAAAGTATTGATGTTGAAGAGACATTTTTTCCAGTAGTGAGACTGGAGTCAATAAGACTATTTCTTGCAATGCAAATCCAATGAGGATATAATGTATATCAAATGAACATCAAGATAGAACTCATGAATGTAGTATTGGAAGAAGTATATATTGAAAAAAATGTGGGTTCTTTTCTTGCAAATGGTGAACGCAAGGTTTGAAATATAAAGAATGATATTTATGGCATGAAACCAGCACCACAGGCATGGTACTCTCGATTGGACACTTATCTAAGAAAGCGTGAATTTAAAAGAGGAGGAGTAGATCACAATCTCTATATAAAGAATTATAAGAAGGATTAGTTCTTGGTATTGGTATATGTGGATGATATTATTTTTAGTGGAAGTAAGCATGGATTAGTGGATGAATTTTCCAAACACAAGAAATAAGAATTTGAAATGTCCTTTATTGGTGAACTCACATAATTTTTTGGGTTTTAGGTGATTTGGAAGAAGTATTACATATTCATTTCTTATGAAAATCAAGTGATAGAGCTGTTGAATAAATTCAATATGCATGATTCCAATCCAATTTTGACTCCTATTGGAGTTGGAATGTTGCTCGGGAATCATGAGGATGGATATTCTGTGGATCCCAACATGTACAGATGAATCATTGGAAGCCTATTATACCTAATTGCAACACGTCCAGATATTGTATTTTCAACTTCCCTTGTGGACCACTTCTAGAGAAATTAGAAGGAATAAAATATTGAAACAATGACAAAAATCATGAGATAAATTTAGGGTACACATAATTACGGTCTATACATTGTATCCGAAATAGATAGTGAACTATCAGCATTTTCTGATTCAAACTGGGATGGATATGTAGCAGAAAAAAATTCTACTAGTGGTGGAGCATTATATATTAGGAAGAAATTTCTGGGATAGTTAATCAAGAACTACTAAAGTACTTCACATAGTAATACTGCAACTAAATATATATCTACATCCAAGGCTTCCACTCAGTTACTTTAGACGATGCATCAATTTATTGTCAGAGGTGATGAGGGGAAACTACAAATGGTGATTTACTCTGATAACAAGAGAACAATTGATCTTACAAAAAATCTCGGTCAGCATTCTCATACGAAACATTTTGAGATCATATATCACTTCATCATGAAAAAGTTGAAAAAGTCATTATCAAAATGAACCATGTGGGAATTGATGAGAAAGTAGATGTAATTATGACCACACGACTATTTGTGGCTATGTTTGAGAAACATCGTTTGAACCTTGATGTTCATCCACCTCAAATTGTGGAAGGAGGTTATGAGAATCCCCTCTCCCAGTTGTTTTAATAGTTTTTAATATGTTTGTGGAAACGATGCAGGTTTATGGGGGAGACATTATCCAAGGGGAGTAGGTTTTTTACACTATAAGTCATGATTTTGTTTATTGGGTTTATTTATAATGGGGGAGAATGGATAAATTCAATGGATAGAGATCTATTTATTTCTAGTTACAGGAAATACGGGGAATAGAAAAATCTAGAAATGCATATATGGGGGAGGGAAAAAATGACGAGAACTCAATTCATGTCCCCTCTCTTGTTTTCTACATAGAGCGGTACTCACATAGACATAGAGTGATGTATGAGTTGTTTCATTACAGTTTGGGTTTTGATCGTGGTCGGCGAACTAGTTAATTTATCTAGAGATTTCCAACAAACCCAAAGGGGGGTGGGTTGTTTGAACCAAGGCTATTTTTTGATAATATTGGATTTTGGTTTGTGTTTATTTTCAATATTCACAAGGATGTCAGGAGATATTTCAATGAATGGGATTAAAAGTTTGTGGCTAAAATCAGTATTGGAGGTGGTGTTGTTTCCTAGTGCTTTGCAAATTGTTTTTCCTCAAAATAGAGAGGTTGGTAATGGTTTGTGGCCACATACGGAATGGTATAAAGAGAGGTACACATTACTGAAAATGGTTCATAGTGATGGTACATGGTAAAGGTTTTTGGTACACAAAATGATATAGAAAATGGATTGTAGGGACAGTACATGGTGAATTCCTGTGGTATGTGGAATTCTTCCAAAAACGGTTCACAACGACAGTACACTGTGAAGGAATGTCATATACGGAATGTAGAAGGTTTTTAGGATTGCTACGGTTCGCAAAATAGGACCAGAATGTGGTGGAGGAAAATAGTACATAGATGTAGTTTAGTTTATAGCGAATATTGTCCCACATTTAAATTTTGAGTAAATCATATTAGAGAAATATGTATAGTTATGTTCCGATTTAAGGATCTGTAATCCCATTTGTTAAGAGAAGAGGTTGGAGATTAATATGTTGGGAAGAAATGTGGTGAATTCAAAAGTGGTTCGTGTAAGAGAATATTGTTCGAGGAGAGCATCGTCTGAATAAGGAAAATAATCAGCGAAAGGGAGTGGGGTTTGTACAGGAAGCTCTAAATGTACGTGGCAGATAAAGGCAGTACGCGGAGGAGGACATTACGCAGAGGGGTGGAGTAGTACGCAATGTAGGGTAGTATGTAGAGAAGGGTAGTATATAGAGGAGATGCATGGTATGTGGAAACAGCAGTACTATACAGAAATAGACGTAGTACGTAGAACACCAAAGGAAGCCTAAAAATTGACAAAATCAGTTCGAGAAATTTATTTCCATAACATATTAGTGCACGAGATTATAAATTACATCTGTGGGTGATTAGATGACTTCAACAGAGAATCCATCTACAGTTAATGATGCATGATCTAATTTCAAACCATTGAAGTGGACTTCATGTCGCTAAAGTAAGTTAATATTCCTCCAACACAGAGAGAAAGGGGGGGGGGGGGGGGGTCAATAGAAGTGATCTGAGGGATGTAGTGTGGTGTCCATAGAATATTGTAAAGGAAGTGTTCCTGACATAGAGTGACTATGCTAAACTCTAGTAATTCACAACTTGTAATGATTTGTGGTTTCTGGTACGACTGATACACTGTCAGAATTTTCTCTTTAGACTTAGCCCTTAATGGTGGACCAAGTAAAATTTTTGTATCATTTTTTTGTATGTGATTGTTTATTTTCTTCACTTACTCTTCAAACAGGTTTAACAGGTTACTACCAACATGGGAAAAAGATCCATCAGTTTAAAATATAATATTGACACCCTGATTCACCCATCCCCTCATAGGGGGTTCCATGGTCCTTTAATTCATGTCTGTAAGGAAAAATGACTATATCTCAAATTAATGTAAAAAGGTGAAATGACCACTATGCTTCTTGAGTTGGTTCGTACCAATGTTTTTGGACCTTCTCTAGTTATGTCTAGTGGTGGGTAACCATACTTCATAACTTTTACTAGTGGATTTAGTATATATGGACATGTCTATATAGTGAGATATAAGTTAGATTACATTGAAATATTCATGAAATGTAATAATGTAGTTGAGAGCCATCTTGTAAAAATGATTAAGAAGCTCCAATCAGACAATGGGTAATAATATCTTAATCAAGATTTCATTGATTATTTATGGAAATTTGGGGTTTTATACTAACCCACTCATCTTTATACACCATAGTGGAATGATATATGTCAAAGTAGGAACTACACTCTATAAAAAATAGTGAGATAAGTGAGAATTCTTGTAGGTCGTCTATTAACCATTTTGGGATTTAAATTGAATAAAAAAAATACATAATAAATAAATTTCCAACTAATGTATAAAAATTTATTATATATCATATTTTTTATATAAATGAACCTATGTTATTTCATATATGAGTGTGGGGTTTTAATTTTTTTATTAAGTATATTTATAGAAACAAGATTGAACCCCAGGGAGTTATGTGGTATTTATATTGTATCTTAATGATAATAAAGTTTATTTTCAAAATGATCATATAGATAGGAATATAGCCTTAAAAAAATTCCCCTCCATTATTGAAGGGGATTATATATATAAACTAGAAAGTTTGAGTGAGATATACATTGATGAAATATAGGCATAAGATTCTCGTGATTTTTCACCCAAACATATTCCATAAAACCTCATAGAATATAATTTTATAGATATAAGGGTATGATGTTTGAGTATAATAGTGGTCGTAAAAGTTGAAAGATATTGTTTTCTAGTCACTAAAGAAGTTAACTCATTATTAGTTGATAATAATGATCTTATAACCAACAACGAAGCATTACGTTGCATTAAATATTCCAAGTGAAAAGAATCATTGAATTTTGAAATGGATTCCATGTTTGAAAACAATGTCTTTATTTTGGTATATCCTTCAATGGATATAATCTTGTTGGTTGTAAATGGTTGTTGAAGATGAAACCAGATATGGATGGACAATTTAATACTTATAAGGCATGACTATTTTAAAAATGTTTCAAACAACCTCAATTTATATACTATTATTGAACATTATCAACATTTTCTAAAATAATATCCATTATATATCTACATTCCATAGTATCTTACCTTAACTATATGATTTTTATATTTTTTTTCAAAATAACCTTCCTTAATGGGAGCCTTATAGAATATGACTATGTAAAATAACCCAAAAGGATTGTAAATCCAATGGATGTCAACAATGTTTGAAAGTTTCATAGAACAATTTATATATTAATGTAATCATTCGGACCATGGAACATTTATTATAATGAAACCATAATGGAATTTAGTTTTATACATAATGAATGTAGTCCTTGCATATAGACAAGTTAGTGGGAGTGTAGTAATTTTATTGATAGAATATTCATGTGAGATGATACTTACTAGAAATTAAATACAATTATTAAAATCTGTTATAGTCTAGTTTAAAACATGATTTTACATAGAGGACTTAGGTGAAATAGTATATATCAATTACTTCAAGATCCATCGTGATAAATCCAAGTGGTTTCATGGTTTAAATCAAAAAGCATATATTCAAAATATACTACAAATATTCAGTATAAAATAATAAAATAGTAGATCAATTTCTGTGACACATAAAATTCATATTTCAAAGAATATGTGTACTCATACACATGAGGAGATATAGAGAAGCCCAAATATTCCATTCAAATAAATTATTGAACGTATTTTCAATGTTACATTTTATATAAGGTTAGATGTCACCTATAAAATAAGCATAGTAATAATTCATCAAGCTGATCCAGGTGACCTCGATTAGATGATGGTCTAGATTATTGTTAAGTGTCTTAGCAAGACTAGGAACATGATCATGGTCTATAGAGGATAATATGATCTATTCCTCATAGGATATGATGATTTCAATTTTTAAATATATCAATAAGTCATGAAATCATAGTTCGGACCCATCTTCAGTCTCTATAGACGTGATGTGATATGTAATTGCTCAAATTAGGTAATGGGAACATCTTATATAGCAGAGCCCGAGTGTTTTGAAACTTATATGGAAGATCAAAAAGTAGTTTCGATATGACACATAATCTAATATCTTTAAGGCATTCCAAGTAGTAATGATCCAACAACACTATATTGTGATAAAATTATATTTATGTCCCTTTTATAGGAGCTAATACCACATCAATGAATGAAGGGTATTATTTGAAAATATCATCTCATGATTAATTTTCCACATAAAGATAATGTTACAATGATTTAAGTCCCCAAAGAAGACAATGTGGTGGACCCCCTGAATAATGCCTTAACTCAATAGAAACATGATCATCATGTGAGATATAGTTGTGTGAATGGCATTGGTAGTTGGATATATTCCATGTGGGAATCTATTGGATATAGTGTCCAAGAAAAAATTGTGTGTACTTTGTATTGAATGTATATTCAATGAAGTGAATATTGATTAAATTATCTTATTATATATTAATCATAGATTTTCAGGACTTTAAATTAATAATTTCCTATAGTATATATCACATTAAAAACGGAATAATAGTTCACCTGTATAAAGAGAACCATAAAATTACATGTTTATATTATTAAATCGTATTATATGATTGCATAACATTCCATGATGAGTAAAATATAATATTTACTATTAGGTGTGTGTACTCATATAGAGATGATACTTTTTCTCTTGAATTTACAACTCTGTTGTCTCTAAGATAAGAGTTTATGAAAATATACATGCTAGTAGAAATTTCACATGTTAATGATTCATGTTATATTCTTGTTTCTGAGTATAATTCCTATACATGGAAACCAATGAACTGGTAATCTAGGCTAAATATCCACATGGCCTTAGGTGCACATCCCCATACACCAAAATCTGTTGACTAGTAGTGTGGGTCTATTGGGTGAGAGTGGGGAGAATATACGGAATAGAGAGAATAACAACAATGGTAGTAATATAAGAACTATAGAACCACTCAACCATTCCCAACAAAAGTAATACAAATAAACCATTTTAATAATGAGCTTGAAGTAAACATAGTGCACATAATAGATAATAATAATATACCATGATAGTCATGCATAGGTATGCACGATTTCCCCTGGATTATCGTATAATCATGTACACAGAATTTAAAAAATTGGATCCATCTCATCATAAAAAAAATTGTATATTTTATATACTAAACAAAACCATCCAAATTTTTCACCTCATCACATCCCATGTCACTAAGGACTCGACCATGAGCATCGTCCCTTACATCCAATCAAATCCATAAATAATGCATGCGCCCCGAGGGGCCCATACAGGGTCTGAGTATTAACATATTAGGCCACCATAAATCTGTTCCTATATTATATCCATACATATACCTCTGTATGAAAAATGTAAATAAATATCAACTACACCGATATCACATAAATTTATTTTCTTGTGCTAAAATCCATAAGGTAGAATTTATCTTCTTTAATCAATGCCAAAGTGTAATGATGTAACCATGGTTAGTCATACCAAATGAACAGAAGGTTTCCCATCCCTTTCTATAA
This sequence comes from Viscum album, assembly GCA_963277665.1. Taxonomy (NCBI): domain Eukaryota; kingdom Viridiplantae; phylum Streptophyta; class Magnoliopsida; order Santalales; family Viscaceae; genus Viscum; species Viscum album. Next base: position 67,144,192 of record OY728156.1, on the reverse strand, counting down.
CACATGACACCACATTATACTCATCACCACATATAAAACATGTCATGAAAATATGAAATCCCATCAATATGACGATATTTTTTCAAAAGTCCCACGGTCTTCTATTTTAAAAATCACTATCGACATGAAATCCCCACATTATAATGAAAAGTGATATCTATCCTTCCTTCATCATATCCCATTGGAATAAACAATATGGTGAGAATCATCTTGAATCCAATGGTCTCACACACCATCAGTCATGGATTTTTATGATGGGATCCTCCTCTATTATAATGTTCATCCCCATACCCTATATTTCAAGGTCTACAGAGACCTCCACTCACATAGAGTAGTCGACACCACCTCACTGGGTCCTATTACCGTGGGACCATGAACCCAATGACACTATCATCTTAAAAAATGAAATGTAAATTCAACAACCCACCTAAGACACACCTTTGCAGAACCTCCATCACCACATTTAGACGTTGTCACCCAATTGAGGAATGCTTCATCACCATCTTCCTCAACCCAATAAATCATGTCGCAATTGATCAAGTTATCAACATCACCCAATGTTCCACAAGCCATACCCAACACATTCCCATGGAAAAACACATAAATGTAGGCTCAATTTCATTATATGACATCATTTACACCATCCTTTCTAACCGACATAGAATGCAGATTCATGCATGACACACTATATAAGGCTCAATCATATTTTATCACACAAGTTAGTTCCCATAAATAGCTCTCATGGTCAATAGAAAATTGTAAAAAAAAATAAACCCATTCACACCTGAACCATCCCACTCATGCCTATTTAGGATGATTTTCATAAACCACATACAAATTAGGATAATTCATGGAACCACCTAACTAATAACCATAAAAATTTAATAATTTAATACCAATTTCTAATTTGATCCAAAATGAGAGAAAATGAAAAATAAAAAAAATGTCATTGAAATAGGGCATATGAGATAAAATGGAATTATCATTCAAAATGGATATTGAAAGAGAAAAGAGGATAGATGACAATTAACATTACCAAGGGGGTCCTATTAAACTAGTGAGACTTTAATCGTAGCTCTTATGAATGAGAAACCTTGAATCATAGAAGATATGTAAAATGGGATATCCACCCACTACTATGTGTTGTAATAGAGGATGAAATTTAGTTTAATGTTTAATGATGTTAAGGGAATTTTGGGCATTTCATTTAGTTTATTGAGAAGCATAGCTTAGTACACTATGTGCCAACAGCACGGTGACAATAAAAACTGGGACTTCCCCCTTGCGTGGCTAAGCGCACATTTAAAAAATCATGTGAAACCCATAATGTATTCCTATGCAATCTATTACATGTTCACATCATAGTTTTCAACCCACATGTGAATGCTCTCTCAGATTACATGACTACCCACATAGGACTAGACAGTTGAAGTGCATGTTTAACACTAACAATTCGCTCACCATGTCCCAAACCTTATATTTCCAAAACCTAGGATTTTGATGCGGAATTCCATTAAAACAAAAAAAATGATCCTGATACATATATTAAGCATTAAATCATGTCCAAATAAACTTCATCACAAATGGAAGTCTTGGAATTAATATATAAAACTGAAATTGAATGTTATCCAATCCACTAGCCTAAAAGTTCAAATTTCCATGGAAAATTCAACACACTTAAAAACCTCGGACCTTAAAAAATCACTAAATTAAAATAGATCATCCCAATGAAATTTGGATTCACACTAATATGATACGAAACATACTCATCTTATATATAACACCCACGACTTCATTGGTTATTCTATCATAGGCAAATTACTCTTATAGAGCTCTCCACCTTCAGAAATAACTACCCGATCACTTCCCAACCCATTTACTGAAATCCATATGGTATCCCACAGACCATTACATTAGATGTTATCCTACAAAATAAAAAATTTCATTAATCCTATATCTAATAATATTCACATCTTAAAATCATGTCATTTATGATGCCCATATGGTCTTTCATTTAAACTGATTCCCAAAAGTTCTACATTACACTTGATGCGCAAAAAATCCCACACGGTATACATATAATTCACATAAAATTTAATTGATTCTAATTAATCCCATATCAAACCCACATAGTTTTCAATTCTCACATATTGACCAACACCTAGTTAATTAACATATCATAATTACAGCTCTTGCCCCAGAATCTATCATAAAAATAATAATAGAACCAAACTCATGTCATACCTCAAATCATCATCAGATCATATGCCTACTATGAACATATCAGCTCAAACACATTAAACTAGCCTGAAGCCCATATGCCTAACACATATCTTCCCTGTGAGGTTTTACACACTACCAACAACCACCCCCACTATTGGGTATATCTATCCCGACCACAACCAATGTGTGCAGTATAATGATCCATACATTACATACATTTTTATTAATTTAGAATTGAATTATACTTATTACATCATGCAACAAAACCATGATAAAACAGTATAGGTATAGTGTCTTCAGAAACTGGGAGCCATAAACAACTGATTCATAAATCATCTACGTTGTATCCTGTTTATTTCATCATATATAGAGTCCCATTTGGAATATCCAACTTAATACCCTTCTTCCTAACCTGGGGAAAAGAAAAAATACAAAATGGTGAGCTCAAATGCTCAGAAATGGTAAACAAAGTAAATACCAATCATATCATATTCATAAGAACATAACATTTTGAAAATCTTATTCTGAAAAATAAATCATAATATCATGACATGGGATAAATAATAGTAGTGAAATATAATCACAATATTAATAACATAAGACATCAAAAATTGTTTCATACACACATAATCATAGAAAATCATTTCATATTAGTTATGACTCATCGCCAAGACCATCATAGTGGAAAAAGTCCATTACTGAACTGATTTCACTTCTCGTTCCAGTCCTGTATCCCTGAACTGGATTAACTTGTTGTTCCAGCCATGTCTATCTCGTGAGATATAAATCTTTACCCAATTCATTGGAGGGAGATATAAGACCCACTAATCTAATAATTATAACATTATTATATGTGCCACAAAATCATAAATCATACATCATAGCATAACCCATGTAATAAAAATGGGATTCATAAACATCATGCAATCATAACATAATCCATATAAGATAAAAGGAATTTGTAAAAATAATTCCATCATAACATAATGAAATCAATGTAACAATAGAGATATAAATATAACCATATATTATCTTATATGGAAAATAATTTTGATAAAACACATGAACTCCATTCTTGAAGAAAATATCATTTCTACTTCAATTTTTCTTCTTTCTCAATATGTCATACACTTTTAAACTAAAAAAAGTTAATAGAAATAAACATGAAAATTTTTAAAGTAAGATTTATTGAAAAAAATTTCTATGAAATCATAAAAATCCATTCATGCCATATCAGTTAAAAAACACTCTTCTCAGACTTTGGCTGAAAAAAGAGAAAAAGTATCTCATACTGAAAATGACAAAAGATTCCTTTCATATCTTTTAATAAAAATAAAATAATAGGTAAATTTTGATTCAAAAAATATAAGGAGGATAGAAATAATATTACATATCGGGGAAACATGGATGTGGATGATAAATAGGCCCCAATAAATTCTGAAGTATAAACAATCTCACATAAAGATGAGATTGTAATATTTTCCATTACCTTTGGTCCGATATGCTCTGTACGTATCTGAACCTCCTATATATTGATTTAAATAATTTTATTGACTTATTAAATAATCTTATACAATGTTATGATATCATATATGGTTATATTCTTATCTCTTTATTAGTAATATTTAATTACTTCTTGTTATTCGGGTGTTCATGGCTTTATGTTCTTATGCGTTTTTTGTTTAAAATATTATTATTCATATTTTTATGTTATAGCTACATAATTTACAGAATGGTATTAGTATAATATATATCATATTTATTCATTCAATTCATTTATATAATCACAGTTTAATGAAGATCATAGAGAATGAATCACATCACATCGTGGAGACGGTAAGCCATACGTACGCACGGGTGACGATATCGTTCCCATAATTATTGAATGGTATTGGAGTGGATGATAGAATATCTCATAATTATTATCATGTCATAATAATCATATATAGATATTCTTTACTCCATTATACCCATCCAAATAAGGTGGTGGTGGAAAACAAATTACACCATGGCATGGAGACGGTATTTCGTACGTACTCATGCGCGGTGATTTCATTTTCCATAGGATGGATAGAAGGTGAAATAGGGTTGTTTCATATTTATAATAACATATTAGTATATAATTGATACTGATGTTATTAATTTATAATTAAACAAATAGAGAAGAGGATGTAGAAGAAGAAATAAGTTTGAAAGAATCGGTAAAGGATATTACATCTTCTTCGACGCGCCTATTCTAAACCTCTTCTTATGGCAATAAAGATGGTATTTTAAAATGAAAAAGACCTCTAGTTTGTTTCTATGGAATGGTGGAAGTGAAATTCGAAGGGGATGGCCGAGCTTGAAGGCTCAAAATGGTGTCATAAGGAAAGGGAGGAGGTTCCCTTTTATATGGGTGGAGAGGGGCACCTTTGGAAACATAAGAAATATTAATTTATAATAAATTGAAAACCCACATAAAAACCTCCAAAATGACTCAAATCCGACTCTAGAAGACAAAGGGTTGTAATATCATCAACAAATATAATTTATACATGTTGGTAATTTATTTTAAATCATATCAACTTGATTTATCCTTATTTAATCTATTTAATTTTATATAAGGTATTAATATTATAAATTTCAAATTGTTATAAATAGTTACTTATGTGATATAAATTTTCCATAATTGGATACGTTATGACATTTTAGACCTTATAAATTTCATTTTATAATTTTTAAATATTTTTGTGATTTTTAAAAAATTTAATAATATGTTATTTTTATTAAATAAGAATAGTTTCAATTTTGACACTATTCATTTATATGAATTTAAATAAAAACCACACAGAAAATATATTCAAACAAAAATATTTTATAGATTCCTAAAAAGTCATATGGACCTATAAAATATTTTTAGAAAATTAATTGGTCTCATATAATATTTATTTTAATATTTTTAAAACCATTTATTTGATATTTCAATCAATAAAATAATTTCTACATCACTATTGTGTCACCATTAATGATAATTATTTAATCCATAAAAATTATAAACAAATTCTAATGATGTATATAATTTTATTATCTTTATGGAGGATATTAATATTTGATCTTTTATGAGGGTTATCACTAAATTAAAATTATTATTCTTATAAGATATAAGAGAGTGACATGTTGTCACTTTCTTTGGTTTTAATAACAATTATATCATTTTCACGGAACAATGTCCATGAAATGAATATATTCCAACCCTTGGGTGATATGGGTTTACTTTAATTCATCCAATAGAATTTTGGAAGGTGTTATATTAATTTTATATTTTTATTTTTACCCTTATTTACCCAATTATCCTTTAACTCTAGTAAATAAAATTTATCGTAGTTAATATTCATAATGTCTAAAAAAATAGCCGATTTACATAATTTGGAAATACTGATTCCAAATATGAAATATATTTTTCCAAATTTAAAACACAGAAGTTATAGTATTTAATTTAAAATTAATCCCACTATTGAAGAAAAACAGGTTTTAAAAGTAAAAACATTGCAAAAGATTGAAATGTTTTTACATATTAATTCAATGTAAAATTAATGGAAATGAAATAAATTATATTAAATGATAAAAATATATTATATTTATACTTTAAAACCATTAAATTGCATCATTTAACCATCTAAAGTATCTTGATGAAAAAGTTGTTTTTAAGAAAAATTTAGCGTACTTTTACTATTCATCAAAATATGAAAGTTATCAGAAAAGTATCAAAAATTTATCCAATGTAAATTTATATATCTTATTTCAAAATAAGAATTTTATTCTCTAAAATTGAAACTATAATCATGTCATAAATTATATTTAAAATGGGTGTGCCATCAAAAGGTGATAAAACTGCATTTTGGAAAAAAAATATTCTTTTATCGAAAAATGAATTTGTTTTCATATCTCATTATAGAAAATGTGTAAGATGAATTATAATGTTATAAAATTCAAAATTCGGTTAATACTATTCATAATGGCTAGTTCATAATATTATAATAATATATCATTGTTTAGTGAAACTCAATGTTGCGTACAACGCATGATATCGAGGAAGGTTGCTCTTGCGTGTAACAAATGCCAAGCCAGTGTTGGGTGTTGTGAAAGATTATTTTGGTGTTGCATATAACATATGACATAATATATATATATATATATCTCTCTCTCTCATAAAATCTCAGGGTGTTACATTCTACCCCCCTTAAAATGAATTTCGCCCTCGAAATTCGTCGCTTCGTAAGAAACAAATGAGGATATAACTCCCTCATCATATCCTCAAGTTCCCATGTAGCTTTTTCTAATTGGTGGTTCCTCCATAAAACATTAACCAAACGAGTGGTCTTGTTTCATAGAACTTCTTCACAACGATCCAGAATCTCTATTTTCTATTATTCATAAGAAAGATCTTGCTCCAGCGATACAACATTAGAGATTAGTACATGTAAAGGATCAAGTATGTACTTTATGAGGAGAGATACATAGAACACATCATCAATTTTATAGGGATTTGGTGTAAGTTCCAATCAGTAGGATACCTTCCCAACATGATCCAGTATTTCTAAGGACCGATATACCTAGGGCTTAGCTTGTCCTTCTTTCCATATCTCATTACTCTCTTCCAAGGAGATATTTGTAAGAACACTTTATCACCTACTTAAAACTCTAGGTCTTTTCTTTAGTTGTCGGCATAACATTTTTGTCGACTCTGAGTGGCACTTATGTGTTTTTGAAAATATCTGACCTTTTCTGCCATCTCATCATCAATATCAGGTCCTAATAACTTTCTTTCCCAACTTCATCCCAATAAGTTGGAGTTATGCATCTCATTCCATAGAGAGCTTCATAAGGAAGCATCTGAATACTGGAGAGAAAGCTATTATTATAATAAAATTCCACCAAAGGTAGGTGTTGATCCCAATAACATTTGAAATCCATAGAGAAATAACTCAACATGTCTTCCAAATTTTGAATTGTCCTCTCAGACTGACCGTCTGTCTGATGATGATAGGCAGTGCTGAAACTCAACTCTGTATCTAGATCATTATGAATACTTCTCCAGAACATCGAGTTAAACCTTAGATCCAAATCAGATATAATGTAAAGTGGTACTCCATGAAATCTTACCACTTCCCTTACATATATCTTGGCAATCTAATCAAGAGATAAATATTCTCTAATGTCAATGAAGTGTGCCGACTTCGTAAGACGATCAACTATAACCCAGATAGTATTATTGCCTTTGGATATTTTGGGAAGTCTGATGAAAATGTCCATAGTGATGTTTTCAATTTCTATTCTGGTATGGGTAATGGTTTTAACATCCCTTTAGATTTCTCTCTCTCAGCAATAACTTTCTGAAAAACCCAGCATCAAGAGACATATTCAGAAACATCTCTTTTCATGCCATCCCACTCGAAGTACTCTTTTATGTCCCTATACATATTCGTGCTTCCACAGGGTAAATAAAGAATGAAGAACTATGAGCCTCATCCAATATTTTGTTCTTTAATTTTGCGATGGGAGGAACAAAAACATGATTCCTAAACCTTACTATTTCATCACCATCAATGTGGAATTCATGAACATTTCCCACCTTCTTTTGTAACTCTACATCTTCTTTCTATGCCTCCTTAATCCTCACATGTATAGATGGTTGAACATTCATTTCAAAAAGATAATATTTTCCCCATCCATTATAATTCCAAGATCCAACCTTTTTAAATACAAAAATATTGGATCTTTTGTGATCGTCATCATGGATAAGCTAGCATGGTCTTGTCGACTTAACGCGTTGGCGACCTTATTTTCTTTCCCATGGTGATAATTAATTGAACAGTCATAATCATTAATCAGTTCCAACCATCTTCTTTGGATCATATTCATCTCCTATTGTGTGAAAATATACGTTAAACTTTTATGATCAGTATAAATATCACAAATTTCACCATAATGATAATGCCTCCAAATTTATAATGCAAATATTACCAGAGCTAGCTGTAAATCAGGATTTGGGTAATTTTTCTAAAGGATTTTCTACTGTCGTGAGGAATGAGCTATCACCATATCATTTTTCATGAGAACACAACCCATCCCCTTCTTGGATGCATCACTATATATCACAAACCTTTTTCCACTACAAGGCAGTGTGAGCACAGGTGCACTGGATAACATTCTTTTTAGCTCTTTGAAATTATCTTCACATTCCTCCGTCCAAAAAAAATTACTCATTTCTGATTCAATTTGGTGAGTGGGTTATATAATTGTGAAAAATAATTCACAAAACATCAATAATACCCAACTAAACAAAGAAAACTTATGATTTCAGTTACAGTTGTTGGTCTCGACCATTTTTCAATAACCTCCATTTTTGTTGGATCCACGGATATCCCCTCTTTGGAGATTATGTGACCCAAAAATGAATCTTTTTTAAGACAAATTCATACTTGTTAAATTTGGCATAAATCTTCTCCTTTCTTAGGGTCTTCAATACAATTCTTAAGGGGTCTTCATGTTCTTCCTTGATCTTTGAATTGGCAAGAATATCATCTATAAAGACTACCACAAACTGATCAAGATAGTCTCTAAAGACACTATTCATAATATATATGAATATATAAGGGGAAATAGTAATACCAAATGGAATCACTATAAACTCATAGTGTTCATACCTTGTACGGTAAGCCGTCTTTTTTATATCCTCCTTTTTGACCCTAAATTGATGATACCCTGAACGAAGATCAATATTTGAAATGTATTAAGCTCTGCGTAGTTGGTTAAATAATTCATCATTGCGTGGGAGAGGATATTTTTTCTTGATAGTGATCTGGTTAAGTTCTCGATAATCAATGGAGAGTCTCATTGATCCATCTTTCTTCTTAAAAACAGAACATGTGCTCCCCAATGTGATGCACTAGGGAAAATGAATCCCTTATCATGATTCTCTTGGAGTTGTTTTTTCATTTATTGGAACACAATTGGGGCCATTATATATGGTGTCTTTGAAATGGGCATAGAACCCGATATGAGTTCTATTGAAAACTCAACTTCACGATTTGGTGGAAAACCTAGCAATTCTTCTAGAAAGACATCATCAAACACCCATACAATGGGAATATTCATAATTGTGAGTTTCTCTCCAACCATTTGAGATAAATAACCTTCATTTATCGGAATTAAGACCCATAAGATGGATTAAATTTCCACTGGATGGTTATATTCATCCTTGCATCGATAGATGATCATAGATTGCTCAGGAATATGAAATGAGACTTCCCTTTTTGGAAATTTATATGTGCTCCATATAACGATATCCGATCTATGCCAAGAATCACATCTAATTACACTATAAGAAGGATCACAATATTTTCAGGAAGCACATTCCCACATACTTCAATCGGAGAAGAATTCTAAACATTCAATGAGATTATTGTGCCATAAGGAGTTCTCCCAACTAACTCAACAGCTAATTGTCGGGGTAGTTCAGTGATAACATTAGAAAATTCTTCAAAAATAAAAGATTTGTTGGATCCAAAATCAAATAAAACATTTTCTACTTTAGAGTGGATGGTAGGTGTACCTTTCACCACTTCTTTATCATACTCCACATCGCCAATAGAAATTTCATGTGGCTTTCCTTTGTCGTTGGCCTTAAGATATTGTTGACGTCGATCATCATCAACATCCATTGGATTAGGGAATTGATTGGAATAATTCCCCATTTCCTTGCACTTGTATTATTGAAGTGTAGGAAATGCATTTTGTGTAACCGTTTTTTGTTTGCATCACTAGAAATATTTTTCTTATCATTTCGGCATTCAATTTCTCGATGACTTTATTTTCCAGACTTATAACATTTACTTGTCCCCTTAAGACAGTTCCCTCTATGTTTCTTTCCACACATTGAGTATAAGGGAAAACTCATCTTCCTTTCAGTGTGGTCTTTATATTTTCATTTGAATTCCATTTTCCTCTTCATATCAAACCCATATGGCTGATGGGTTACTTCAATCTCCATCTCAACCTTGAGAGAACATCAAACAATTTCCTCATAGCTATTGAAGTCCCTTATAGCTAATTCCCTTCAGAGAATTGTTTTTATGCCACTAAATAATCGATCGATCTTACTCTCAGGTCGAATAATAATCCCAGAAGTGTACCTTGCATGCCTTGTAATATTTTCTTCGTAGGCAACAACAGATTCATCATCCTTTTTCTTTAGTTCAAGAAAATCCTTCTCCATCTTTGTTCGAATAATAAAAGAAATGTACTTATTGAAAAATATGTTCTTGAACTCGTCCCATTCCGTTGACTCAATTTCATCCATTTTCCTTGTATTCTTTACAAGATTCCTCCATTGATCAGCATCACCTTCCAAACGATATACTACTAAGATGAATTTATCATGTTAATAACATTGAAGGACTAAAAATATCTTTTCAGTGGTATTGATCCATTGATCAACCAATAATGGATCAGAACAACCGTTGAATGAAGGTTGACGCTACCTCATGAAGGATTCCACAGAATGTTTCTCCATATTTTTCTTGATCGAAAGTCCTGCATGATTCATAGCTTGAGAAAGTTGTGGATTCCTGGCTACAAGATTTTTCATTCCATCAACAATAGAGTTTGGTTGCATAGGGGGGAAATCATTTCATTTCCTGTCACATTCATCATGAACACGGTTCATTCAGGTTCAAACAATTGACTAAAACCAAGAAGCATAGTGTGAGCAACACTGATTACAACAGAGAAACAATATAATCTGGAATAAAATTTCACTCTTTAAGCCTTATCATAGGTTATTCATGGCCACTTCTAAAACACTATGATTTGTGTTTTATGCTTAGACATATCCTTACGGTTCCTTCTAAGGCTTTCACATCCTAGTTTTTAATGGTTGACTATACCCTTCCTCTAATACCAACTATAAAAACCCATACTTTACATATATTTTTATTACATAAGAATTGTGGCATACTTATCACATCTGCTAACAAACACATTATAGGACTGTATATGTATAGTGTCTTTAAAAACTTGGAAACATATAAAACTGGTTCATAAATTTTCTACATTGTCTCCCATTTATTTCATCAGATCTAGAGTAACTTTTGACATATCCTACTTAATACCCTTCTTCCTGACCTGGGGAAAAGAAAACATACAAAAGGGTGATCTCAAATGATTAGTATGGGAAAACAATGGAAATATCAATCATATCATATTTATAAGAACATAACATTTTGAAAATTAAATCATGCAAAAGATATCATAATATCATGACATGGGATAAATCATAGAAGTGAAATATAATCCCAATATTTATAACATAATACATGAAACATTGTGTCATACACACATAATCATAGAAAATCATTTCATATTAGTTAAGACTCATTTCCAAGACCATCATAACGGACAATGTCCATTACTTAACTGAGTTCACTTCTCATTCTAGTCCTGTATGATTGAACCGGATTAACTTGCAATTACAGCTGTATCTATCTCATGAGATATAAATCATTACCCAATGCATTGGAGGGAGATATAGGTCCCAGCCATATAATAATGATACCATTCTTATGTGTTCCAAAAAATCATAAATCACACATCATAGCATAACCCAAGTAATTAAAATGGGATTCCTAAACATCATGCCATCATAACATAATACATATAAGATAAAAGGAATTCACAAAAATAATTCCATCATAAAATAATGAAATCAATGTAATAATAGGGATATAAACCGAACCCTATATTATCTTAGATGGGAAATAATTTTGATAAAACACATGTACTCTATTCTTGAGTAAAATATCCTTTCTACTTCAAACACATTTTTCCTTTCCCAATATGTCTTAAAATTTTAAACTAAAAGAAGATAATTGAAAATAATCTTGAAAACTTTTTATGGAAGCTTCATGAAAATAATTTTCTATCAAATCACAAAAATCCATCCATGCCGTATAAGTTAAAAAAACATTCTTCTCGTACTTTGGCCAGAAAAGCCAAAAAGTATCTCATAATGAAAATGACAAAAGATTCCTTTCATATATTTTACTAAAAATTAACCAATAGGTAAAATTGGAATTAAAAATTTTTAGGAGGATAAGAATAATATTACATATTGAGGAAACATAGATTTGGATGATAAATAGGATCAAGTAATTTTTGAAGTATAAATAATCTTAGATAAAAATGAGATTGCGAGATTTTCTCTAACCTTAGGTCTGATATGCTCTGAAAATATCTGAACCTCCTGTATAATGATTATTATAATGTTATTGACTTATTTAAGAATTATATACATTGTTATGATATCATATATGGTCATATTCTAATCTCATTATTAGTAATATTTAATTGCTACTTGTTTTTCGGGTGTTCACTACTTTATGTTCTTATGCGTGTTTTGTCGAATAAATTCTTTTTCCACTTTTTAGGTTATAGCTACATCATTTAAAAATTGGTATTAGTATAATATATATAAGATTTATTAATTCAATTCGTTTATATAATCATGGTTTAATGAAGATCATGTAGAACGAATCACATCGCACCTTGGAGACGGTAAGCCGTACATACGCACGGACGACGATATCTTTCCCATAATTATTGAATGATATTTGATTGGATGATAGAATATCTCATAATCAGTATCATGTTATAATAATAATATATATCTATTTTTTACACCACTATACCCGTCCAATTAAGGTTGTGTGGAAAACAGATTACACCACGGCGTGGAGATGGTATTCCGTACATACGCACGCGCGGTGATTTCATTTTCTGTAGGTTGGATAGAAGGTGAAATAGGGTTGTTTCATATTTATAATAACATATCAGTATATGAGGGATACTAATGTTGTTACTTTATAATGAAACATTTAAATAATAGTATTTATAAGAAGAAATGATTTTGAATGAATCGGTAAAGGATATTACCTCTTCTTCGACACACCTCTTCTAAACCTCCTCTTAGGGCACTAAAGTTAATATTTGAAGAATTCCAGAACCTATAGTATGTTTCTAGGGAATGGGAGAAGAGAAATTGGTAGGGTCTGGCTGAGATTTGAGTCTCAAAATGGTGTGATAAGGAGAGGGATGATGTGCTTTTTTATAAGGGAGGAGAGGGGATCCTTTGGAAACATAAGAAATATTAATTTATAAAAAATTCAAACCCCACATAAAAAATCTCAAAAAATGACTCAATTCCGAAGCTAAATGAGATAGGGCTGTAATATCTTTATCGAATAAAATTTAGACATGTTGGTAATTTATTGTAAACCTTATCAACTTGATTTATCCGTATTTAATCTATTTAATTTTCTTTGTGGTAATAATATTATAGATTTTAAATTGTTATAAATATTTACTTATGTATAGTGAATTTTCCATAATTGGATACTTCATGACATGTTAAACCATATAAATTTAAATTTATAATTTTTAGATATTTCTGTGATTTTTAAAAAATTTGATAATATGTTATTTTTATAAAGTAACAATACAATCAATTTTGACACTATTAATTTATTTGAATTTAAATAAAATTCACACAGAGGATATATTCGAACCAAAATATTTAATAGATTTTAAAATATCATATTCACCTATAAAATTTGTGACGAACAATAATTGGTTTATATAATATTTATTTTAATATTTTTAAAACCATTTATTTGATATTTCAATCAATAAAATAATTTCTACATCACTCTTGTGTCATCCTTAATGATAATCTTTTAATCCCTAAAAATTATAAATAAATTCTCATAATGTAGATAATTATATTAACTTTACGGAGACTATTTATATTATATGTTTTATGAGGTTTATCACTAAATTGAAATTATTATACTTATAAGATATAAGAGAGTGACATGTTGTCACTTTATTTGGTTTTAATAATAATTATATCCTTTATGTGGTCAAATGTCCATAAAATGAATATATTATGACCCCAATGTGATATGGGTCGACTTTCATTCATCTAGTAGAATTTTGGTAGGTGTTAGAGTAATTTTATAATCTTATTTTTACCCTTAATTAATCGATTTTCCTTTAAATATTGTAAATAAAATTTTCTGTAGTTACAATTCATAATATATAAAAATAAGAAGAATCCTATTAAAATAATTTGGACATACTTATTCCATATATGGAATCCATTTTTCCAAATTCAAAACACATAATTTGTAGTATTTAATTTAAAATTAATCCTGTTGTCGAGAAAACAGGTTTTCAGAGCTAAAATATTGCAAAAGATTGAAATGATTTTACCTATGAATTCAATGTAAAATTAATTGAAATGACATAAATTATATTAAATGGTAAAAATATAATCTACTTATAATTTAAAAAAATTAAATTTTATTCTTTATACATATAAATTATTTTGACGAAAAAAGTTGTTTTTAAGAAAAATTTATCGTATTTTACTATTCATCAAAATATGAATGTTATCGGAAAAGTATCAAAAATTTATCCAATGTAAATTTTTATATAATAATTCAAAATAATAAGTTTATTTTGTAAATTTTATCTTATAAACATGACAAAAATTATATTTAAAATTGGTGCTCCATCAAAAGTTGGTAAAACTGCATTTTTGAAAAAAATACTTCTTTTATCGAAAATTGATTTTTTTTAATATCACATTCTAGAAATTGTGTAAGATGAATTATAAGGATATAAATATCAAATTTTAGATAATACTATTCATAACATCTAGTTCATAATATTATAATAATATATTATTATTTAGTGAAACTCGGTATTGCGTACAACGCAAGCAATCGAGGAAGGCTGCTCTTGTGTGTTATGCAAGACAAACCAGTGTTGTGTGTATTGAAAGATTCTTTTGGTGTTTCATATAACATAAGACATTATATATATATATATATATATATTTCTAATAAAATCTAAGGGTGTTACATGAATCCATTTCATGGCTACCTAGTCAAGGCACCATTCCCGATCCCACCACATATCTGCATGTATGACCCATTACATAACTCTTGGATATTTGAGATTCCTTCTAGAAGAACCTCTCTTAATTCCCTATTTACATGAATTCCCTCCACTCCATTAGAGGTTTCTCACACTGTGTCCAAATATGACCTGGATACCTATATTGGAAGAACATCATTGGAAATCCACTCTTAAGTTGCATATAGGAATCTATAACCTAACTACCTTATTGAGATACCTCACAGCCTCATTTCTAGATACCTAAATCACCCCTTCAAATTTTACCTAATGTTTTAACCCATAAAAAATAATTATTTTGCATCAAGTTCCCCTCATTTATCAACTTCTAGTTCACTACCTCCAAGAATGAGGTCAACCTAATTATGTTCAAAAGTACTCAAATGGAATGCCACACTCCATCATTGAACAATCTCAACCTAGAAATGTAATCACTTTTCATATGGGGTAAAAATGGGATATGTCTGTGAACCTCCCAACAGAGTCCATGATTGTTGTATCTTCATGCAACAATTTTATGAACACTCAATATTTATCATTCCTCAATGTTTTTAGGAATGTGTGTTCAAAGAATATGGTCAAGCAGTCCTTCTATTTTACTCCCTCATGCCTGCCTTACTGTACGTCTACATCCCACTAGTGATTTGTTGGTCCCTTGGGTATATAAATGGAAAACAATACCCTTCACCCTAGGGGTGTGTCAGTATGATTTAAAATCATCTACAAAGACATTATCCATAACTATACTACCTTTAATCTATACATACCCTAAAAAAGAGGGTATTGTAAATGAAAATCATAGATTAGATGCTCCATGGATGTATCATATCACTAAGACCCCTTTTCAATACATAGAACAACCCACACCTAAATCACCCATAACAGATCATCTATCCATGACCCCAAATCCACCTCCTATTGTGGATGTCCATCTTTCCTCAGAGTCTCCACATGGGGCTCATGCTCATCTCTTCCCATAATGTCCTCACCCAAGGAATGCCCTGGCAGGCCCACATCTCCATCCTATGGATGTTCCAAAGGAACACATCGTGGTGGAATCATGTTGAAGACCAAATAACAAGGTCAAAACAAATTTGAATTATAGAAACTCATACTTAATATACATGGATATTAAATCATTTAAGATTAATATGGATCACATTACAAAATTACATGCTTGCAGAACACACTAGTTTAGTGTATTTAGAAACATGGAACACAATCTTCTATCATGGTTAATGATTTCCATTGCTTCCAATAAATATATTCTCATTTAGTACTCCTCATAGGCACATCCCACCTAATACATTTTTCATAACATGGGAAAGGAAACATAATAATGGGTTATCTTAGATGCCCAATAATAGAAAACCTAAGAGATATAAATGTTTGATGATTTGAAAACATAAGAAATGAATAATGGAATGTGATAATGAATCAAAACAATCAGAGGTCAAACCCAACCTATCATAGATCACAAACATGAGTCATGGAAAATTTTTTATCATTTAATAAAACATAATTCATAAGGGTGGGAAACCATCAAAAATAAATAATTAACTATATTATCATTCCAAAAATGTGTGGCACTATAATAAATATAAAAACCCATTTCAATATTCATAGACAACTACCAAGACCAAAAATATTGTGTATCATGGCACACTTTTTCCTCATGGTGGACCAGGACACACCTCTGTCCCTTTGTGGATCAAGAAGCACATGTTTCCCATTTTTGATCAAAATGCACCCATTTCCCATTATCAATAATTATGAAACCATTTAACATTATGTATTAGGATTCACATATTCCCCATTATGGATAATGAATAACCCATTTCCGATTATAGATCAGGTCCATGAAATTGTTTCCCAATTTTATCTCATGAGAAATAAATCTTTACCAAATGCAATAGAAGTAGATATTATTCCCACACACCATATATTGAAAACCATTCATATGTGTGCCACAATATAATAAAAATTCATTATATCATAACCCATAAAATAAAATGGGTATCATAAAAACTGCATCATCTCATAATCAATGAAAAGGATACAAGTTTCATAAACATTTCATTATATAATATCCCATGAAAATATGTGGGTTTCATAAGCATTTTATCATGATCTAACTCATTGAATAAAAACAGGTTTCATAGAAAAAAATCCTTTTAAATATAAAACATTAAAATAAAGGATAATAATGGTGTACTTGGATCATACGCTAGTTAATCATATACTATATCAATGGATTTATTATTATACAGATAAGGATTCAGAAATAACACATGGAGAATTTTTTAATGAAAATATCCAACCTCTGATAATAAATTTTTAGAGACAATATCATCTTTCAAAAAAAAATCTTTAAAGAACTTTTGAAATCTTATGAAGTAATCTTTAATTATAATTTAATTATTTTTTTGATTAAAATATCCTTTCATATTTGAAAAACACCACTTGAATCATAGAAAATTTTAAAAACAACGTTGATAACTTCTAAAAGAAGATTTGAAATCAATGATAACCGATTTTTTAAAAATTAAAAAAAATTATAAATACTTTTCCTTGAAAATTAACATAAAATTTTAGTTAAAAACATTTTTTAATATTTTTTTAAAACATAGATTTTGAATCATACAGATTTCTGACCGAAGAAAGAGATAAGGTCATATTTTCTTAAAAACACTATCTTAATTATAATAACCATCAATGAGTGGAAAATGGAACCATTACATGATGATATCATTAATAAAAAATATTGAATAAAATTCTTTATATTTATTGAGATATGGATAATCATATTTTATCAATGCAAGAATAATCATAAAGAATCCTACTAAATGATGAGATTGTAGCAATAGACTCTTACCAAATTGGTATCTTTTATCGATAATACCCATGAAATAATATCATTACATAAAGATTAAAATATCATTAAAATAAGTAGATTAATTATATAACATGTCAAAATGGCATTATATACATCTCATAAAATAAATGAGTGGTGAATATGGCATAAGTCTCACAGAAATAAAAGAGACACTAGAAAGTCACATACCATAAGTCTTTACTTCTTCATAAACGTTAAGAAAACTCCATTATAATAAATTAAAGATTATTATACAGACACATAATATAACTATTCAAATATATAATACCATATTTTAATTTATAATGACTTTATATTACCTATTTATTTATAATTCCCTGTTAAAGTTATGCTTCAGGAAATAACCACTTAGTTTTTTATATGTGTTGACTTATTCTTTTTTGTCATCTTATTTTGATAATTAATTACTAATTTATATAATATAATCCATGATATAAATACCATACAAGTTTAATATATATATATATATCATAGTCTATAAAATATATAAATAGTAAATGAAATACACAATTCATGGATACAGTAGTATGTACATACACATGAATGATGTTTTGATTTTATTGTCATATTAAAAATAGTGACATATATATATATATATTATCATTAAAGTAGAATAATTATTTCATATATATCAAAAATTTATATTAAACCCATATGTACTACATTCCATGTATAGAGTAAACGAATCACATCACATCGCGAGTCAGAAGTCCATTGAACATACGAACAATGTTATCATATTATCACAAAATAGAAATCATCAAGTTGGGGGTAATATAAAAATCTCAAAAGAATAAATAAAAAATATATTTTATATATAATATATAAACTATAAATCAATTATTATTTCTAACCACAAATTTTGGCTATGAAAGAACAAATTACATTGGTTCGTGTTGTTGTAGTCCGACATACACATGAATGATGATTGTGTGTACCATTCGATATATATGTGTTAATTTTTAAGTAATAAACATAAAATAAAAAATATAAATATACTTATTAAAATTATTTTAATATATTATCGTGGTATAAAAATAATTGACTATGCTAGAGAAGAAAACAAAACAAAAATTCATGTTGATGAACGTTACATCTTATTTTAGTAAATCATTTGGATTCGCACCAAGGGACTTCATTTTTTTTTGATTTATTTCAAAAGGTAAAAATATAATATAATATTAGGAAATTTTAGGATGTATTTTTTAATGTTTTTGTCAAGAAACATTTATTGGGAGGTGTGAATATGTTGGGGATAGTGAATGGCCATTTATACTTGAATTGGAGTGGACTTCTTATAAATACCAAATTGTATACACTATTATGTAGTATACCTTCCCTCAAGTGTCCCCAATAATAAAATATTTGACATAAAATAGGGTATATTGTTTATATTTGTCCAAAAATGTGTTTTTTACATGTTTTGTGTCATTTAAACACCTTATCATTTAATATTAACCACATAGAAAACTCGTTATTACAATAATAACAATAATTAATTTTATTTTGTTTCACTGAAATTTTTTTTCAAAAATTATTTTGAACATAATAGAATTAATAAATTATGCTTATTCAAAATATTAAATCCATTTATAAAAATTAAAAACATAGAATTGTCAGAAATTAATTTAAAAACAAACCCGTAGAGGTGTCAAGAAGGCGTGTTTTTAAAGAGAACATATCAAAAGTAGGAAATGTTTTAATATACCATTTTAATGATAAATTTATTAAGATAACATAAATTTTATTTAAATACAACTACATTATCTAATAATAATTTATAATAAATTTAAAATATAATTTAACTTTATAAATAAATTTTTTGAAGAGGCACTTTTCAATTAAAAATCAATATTTTTAATTATTCAACAAAAAAAATAAAATTTTTCATAAAAAATACAAAAATTTAACCCTAAGGTAATTGTAAATTTAATAATTTAAAAATGAATATTATTTTTCAAAATAGAATTTAAAAATATTCCAACATTATTTTTAGATTACGTTCTCCATTAAAACATGGTAAAATCTCCTTAAAGAAAAAAATACTTATTTTTTATGCATAAAATTAGATTTTTTCTTGTCTATTTTCTAGATAAAAAATAAGATAAAAATGAAATTTTTTTATTGAATATAATATATATATATATATGTGTGTTTATATTTATATATTTTAGTAAAATCATTCATCAAAAGATGTTTGATTAAATTATTGATATAAAACGTGTTTGTGGACAAAAAAGAAAAGTTTTGTTGAAAAGAAAATTAGTTATTTTGAAATAGTTATTACCTTAATTTATAACTATCTATTAACCAAATAAATGATTTTATAAAAATTCATAAAACATATTTTCATAATTTAGCTGAATCCATTCTTACCCTCTATTCCAACATCTTGGTGATAATATTAAAAATATTTTAATAATATATCACGATTCATTTAAACTCAGTGTTCTGTGTAACTCAATATAAACATGGTATTTCATGTAACATAATAAAAACATAGTTTTTATTGTACCTTATACCCAACTAATCACATTCTGTAGTGAAATCCTTACCTGATGTTTTGTATATTGCAATCTCAATTTTGTGTAGTGTGAAATTAAATCAATCAATAAATTTTTTTTCAAAAATTAATTTTTCTTAAAAACTTAGGGATTTAAATTATAGCCCCCTTAAAATTCATTTATCCCATAAAATTCATCTGTGTAATCAATGGTTTTAAATTTGAATATTAATATATAGAAACCCACGTCGTATAAAAATTAATAGAAAAAAATCTTTTAAATATGGAATGTTTGAAACACATCAGTTACCCAAACTAACTCATAATGAGTTTTCCACATGGGTGAACATAGGTGGGAGGTGATGATTTGCACATTGAATAAATGAATAATTAATTATATAGCATTATATAGATCACTGGCCAAAATAATTTTTCTATTCCAATGAATCTAAATGATCAAAAACTATAAATCTGTGGTGGTCTAATAGACCATTTGATTCATTCTAAATGAAGGTACATGGATACTTTTTTTTCATCCTCCTTTAACTAAGGTTGATGAATATGCATAGGTAGATATAAATGATTGATTTCATTTTCACAATCACACCCTTTGGTTATTACTAGACTAATTTCTTCTTCATCACTCACTCCAAAAATGAAGTAGAATTTATTATGATCAATATACTAAAATATCATATTATTGATAAATTGAATGATAAGGAATTATGTCAATATATCGTTATCCTCAATGAAAAATGGTCACCACATGTTATCTAATAATCATAAATATTTATATGGTGAATTTATATATTTTTTCTGAAAAATGTCATCCAATGTTCTAGTGAAAGTATTCCATAAATGGTAAACCTTATGACCATTCCAAAATATAATTCACCCTTTGTTACTTAAATAAGATATTATTTTAAACCAAAAAATATTTCATTTGAAACGTGCGTTTATACTTTACCAAGTAGAATATTAAATGTGATTTTATTATTAGAGAATCAATGTAAAGGGATATAATCATGTGATACATCAGAAAATGATGAGAAATAAGATTTTCCAAGGGATTATTCACACAAAATCAAACAACAAATTCCAAACTAAGGATGGTATGATAAGTGTTAGGCAATTATCATGATTCACTTCATCTATTTCGATTTTTTAATATTTCTCTTTCTATTTGTCTTTAGAGGTTATTATTGATTATCATCCAAATTATCCATTAGATTGGGGCACTAATTCCCATAATTCCCAAACTCCATAAATATAAAACACTGGACTGTGGGTGGTTCATTTGTTGCAATTATCTTCTCCTAAACTTAATTATTAATTCCATTAATCATATTTTTACATTCATGGATTTTATGAACTTCCATTACACATTTAATGAACTTAGAAATTATATTCAAACAATTCCATTGATGTCTCTTCCCATATTTCTGCAACACATATGTATCGAATTTCATTCCACCATTTTAGTTTTTTAGAGACTCGGTCTTTCTTTTCTTATAAAATAAAAAATAATGGTGGTAATATATAATATAAATTTCTATGATTAGTAAATTTCTAAAAACATCTTCATAGCTGATATTTTATCTAAAATCCAAGTCTACTTGAATTTTTGGTTTCAATACACTAAATAATTGAACAAGATTTCTTTTAGGGTTGGGGAATAAACTCGAAGAATACCTTCTAAGACTCGAAAAATTAACTTCATAGGTACCAATATATTCATGATCCTTTTTCTTATGTTCAGGTAATTATATCACCATAATTTTTTATAAAATATTAGGCATGTTCTTATTAAAACATTTCCCCATAAACTCTTAACATTCCATAGATTCAATATTTGTGTGTTCCTTGTATTCTTAATGAGAGACCACCACTGACCTGATTCACCATCAAAATGATGTGTAACAAAAATTAATTTTTCAATCCCTAATAATTGAGGAATGGAATATAACATAACAATAGTACTAGTTTATTTATTAATAACTATTTGATCATAGGATCCACTAAAAGAAGGTGAGTTCTTCCTCATTAAGGACTCAACAGAAAATTATTTCCTCTTTTTCATGTTTGGATATTTAACTTGATTCATAACATGAGAAATTTCCTTGAAATATCAATAATACATTGCATTCTAGATCTTATATTTTTTCATTTCCTAATTGAAAAATTACCAAACTTTCTACTGAATACCGCATTAAGATGGTTCCTTTGGATTCTATCCATTTACTAAATCCAAAAATAATAGAGTGAGAAACGATAATCATAGTGGAAAACCATATATTCATGAAATTATACTTCTAGGATATCTATATCATGAAATATTATTCATTAATTTATGAATTATTAGGTTTAACCTAGGTTACATAATGTCATATTTTATTTATATTCTTTATGATGGTTTTTAAATAGTTTTGTACTTTCCAAAGCATGTCCCATGTGCGTTTCAAACTAGGTGTGAGGAAAAGACCATTTTTAGGGACTAGTTCCCAATCTTATCAAGATAAATACTATTTTTTTGGGGTTTTTACCCCTAGGTAAATATGTTCTAGAGCCACATCCAATTATTTTATCCAAAAAGGTATGTATTTCATGGAAAAAATACATCTATATTTTTTCAAAATTCCAATTCATTCTATGTTAAATTGACTCATCTTTAGAATTATCCTTAGTGACATGTCTAGAAATATACTTATAAATAATTTCTTGTATTTCACTAACTTTTTATTGTCCAAGATTTCAATTTTTGAATAAACCATTAATTTTATAACAACAATAGTGACATTGGATTTACATACTTAATATGAAATCATTTTGATGAATATTTTTCATATTATAAAAGTATTTATTAAAGGACGATAATAGATTTTTGTATTTGAAAAATTGGAACATAATACTCTTACTTGGTGAATGGTCATCAATTTTTCCCATAACAATCTTACAATTTGTTACTCCTTATAATAATATCCTACCTAAAACATTAATTATTAATTGGGTAAAGAATCATAAGACATGGTGAGCCCAGATAATTAGTATGGGTTAGAAAGAAGACATCATTTAGTGATCATTTGATAAGATAAGTTAATAATAAGGGTTTGTGATAATGAATCAAAAGTTTTTATGTCCAAACCTATCCTGTTATAGATAATAAACATGAGTCATGGAATAAAACATTATCATTTTAGAAAACATAATCTATATAGTTGAGAAATCATGACAAATAAATCATGAAACTTAGGTTCAAGTAATAAAAGTGAAGAACCATCATAAATAGAGGAAACTATTTCATCTTACAAGGATAACTACCGTGACCGTCAATATACTGGATCAGGACATAATGTTCCCCATAGTCGATTAGGACACACATATTTCCTTTTGTGGATCAGTATACCCCTATCTCCCATTATGGATCAGGATGCACCTGTTTCCCATTATGGATCAGGATGCACCCATTTCCCATTATAGATCAGGATGCACCAAATTTTCATTTTTTTAGACATAAATGTTTTCCATTATAACTCAATCCTGTCTAATTTTTTTCCTTTTTCATCTAATGAGATATAAATCATTACCTAATACATTAGAAAGAGATATAGGTCCCACCCATCGAATAATGAAAATCATACATATGTGTTCCAAAATATCAAAAAATTTCATTATATAATAACCAATGAAATGAAATGGGTATTATAAATATTTCATCATATCACATTCTAGGGAAAAACATCATGTTTTATAGTCATTTAATCCTTGAATAACCCCATGAAATGAAGGGGGTTCCATATGACTTTTATCACGGTAAAACCCATTTAAGTGAAAATAGTTTGACAAAAAACATTTCATATTAAAGATAAACCATTAAAATAATAAATAATAATTCTATCGTATATCATACATCAATGGATAATAAAATATATAAAAGGATTTCATCATAGAAGAATAAGTATTTTGAAATATCAAAATATGAATTTGTCTATGAAAATAACCATTATTTTGAAATAATTTTTAGTGTGTAATTGTTTTTTCAAAAACCTAATATTTGGAAACAGACATAAAAAAATATGGCGTAAGCTCTAACAAAATTTAAAACATTTTTTGATGAAAATTAGATATCCACTTTGAAAAATTGTTTTTAATTTATAAAAAATTTTGAAAATATTTATTATTTAAAAATAAACAGGAATATTATAATATACAATTTTAAAATCTTTTTAAACACTTTTTAAAACATAAATACTTTTATAAAATCCTTTTCCTTGAAAAAATATCAAAATATCATTTTAAAAATAAAAACAGTTTTAGAGAACATGGTTTGTTAATATAATAGATTTCTTACTAAAGAGAAAAAAAAGGCCAGACGTTCTTAAAAACACATTATTAATTATCTTAAGTACTGAGGAATCTAAAAATGGTAACATTACTTGAATATATCATGGATAATGAGGAAAGAATAAAATACCTCATAATTATTGAGCTATAGATCTTATGATTTAATAAATGGAAAAAAATCATAAAAAATTCTGATAAACGATGAGATTGTAGTTATATCTCTTACCACATTCATAAAATATATTCATTATCACCATGTTATAATAACATTACATTAATCTTAACATATAATTTAAATAAGGATATTTGTGATATAAATTGTCAAATGAGAAATATATACACCTCATAAAAAATGAGTGTATGTCTCGCAGAAATAAAAGTAAGAGTAGAATTTTATTTACCTTGTGTATTGAATTCATTTTTACAAGTTAAAAAAACCTATATAAAAAATAATTTTTTTTAAAATACTCTAGATAACCATATTAATTTATAAATCAGACCATTTTTGAATTTATTATGACTATATATTACCCATATATTTAAAATTACATGCTAAAGATACGCTTCGCGAAATACCCACATT
Organism: Viscum album; assembly: GCA_963277665.1. Classification (NCBI taxonomy): domain Eukaryota; kingdom Viridiplantae; phylum Streptophyta; class Magnoliopsida; order Santalales; family Viscaceae; genus Viscum; species Viscum album. The sequence goes on along the minus strand of OY728156.1, from coordinate 67,118,629 downwards.
GTTTTTCCTATATGTTTTGACTTTTTATTTTTTGTCCTCTGACATTGATCTTGATTTCCTAAATTTAATAATTCAAAACAAGATATTAATACCATATATATTAATTATATATCTATTTATAATAATATATAAAATATATAAATATGAAATAAACTATAAGAATCATGGAGAAGGTAGGTCATTCGTACACATGAACATTGTTTCCAATTTCATATAATATTGAAAGAAGGAAAATTAAAAAATATATATGTGTGTGTGTGTTTATTATCATTCCAATATAATTATGATTTAATATATATCACAAATTTATATTTAAACCACCCACAATAAATTCCAGGTGACGTGTGAAAGAATCCCATCGTCTTAGGAGGTAGTAGTCCACCATACACAAAAATGACATTGTTGCATTCTCACATAATAGAAATCATAATGGTATTTTTCATATAATAATTTCATATTTATAAAGTCTTCATAAATAAAAAATATATCATATATAAACTATAAATAAATAATTATTATCAACCTCAAAAGGTGTTAATGGAATAATGAATTACATCGGTTTGCGAGGTGGTAGTATGAAGTACAAACGAATGATTATTCTATGTCCAATTTTTATGGATGTTTGTTAAGTTGAATGTATTACCCATAACCAAACAACATATAAATATATCAAGGAAAATAAATTAATTATATAAACATGTTATAAAAAAATTATGGCAATGCAGATGGAAATAAAACTAATATTCACTTTTATAAATATTACCTCTTCTTCGGGGTAAGTCATTTTTGTTTCACCAGGGAACTTCATTGGTTGGATTTATTAAAACATTTAAGATTCTAATATAATATTATATACTATGTGGAGGAATTTTTTGTAGGTTTTCTCATCCAGATATTTGAACCAGGTTTTTTATTGATGTAAATAGAATAAGATTTGTGTTTTTTTTCATTCCTCATTAGGAGACTAAGAATATTGCAAGGAAAGGGTTCGTAAAATTCAATAAGATAATAGAATTGAAGGTGGATTCATTCCCCAGTGTTTGCCAATTTATTGGGTCCAAAAATTTAATAATGGGGAGGAGTGTTTTGGAAATGTAATTTTCACACATGATTGAAAGATTTTAGAAAATTACATGCAATGAATGATTTGGGATCACTACATCAAAATAAGGAAAAGGAAAAAAGTGCATGAAATATTAAAAATTTGAGCAAAATATGAGGTTTCACGGAAAAATCTTACATGCCCAATGTGACGTCAAAATGGTTTTTATATGCTCTGAAGGAATTTACATGCACTGATAAAGACGTGGAAGGAACATTCGTATTGGGTCATCAAGGCCTATAAATAGGTAGTTACCTCCATTAATGATTTAAGAACTTCCCAATAAAGATCCGGTTGCTCTTCTAGGCAAAATATTTCCATGAAAAACATTTGTAGAGTGTTAATCTTGCATGAAAAATTTTACTTTAGTACAAAAAGACCAAGTGAACCTTGTGGTATAGTTGTGCGGAGGATCAAAGTTTCATGAAAGTCAATTTTTGCAACAAATCCCAAAAGTTCCGTGTAAAAGTATATCTTTTGTGCAATAGGAAGGTGTTTCACACAAAGGTAGTGTTAGGCTTCTAACTGTTTTTTGATATTTGGTTTGTTCGATCAGTTCATTCTAGTGAATCCTTTCCATACATTGATTTTTATAGAGTCTCTTGTTGGAAATAGACAAATACATCAAATCCAATATTTTGAAGATGCATTCATGTCGATATGATGAGTATGACTTATCCCAATTAAGTGAGTTAGTTGGAGTCGACAGGAGTGATCCATGGGATGTAGTGAGCCATCCCATAAATTTTATAAAGGTCGTGTTACTGGCATAGAGTGACTATGTTTGAATGAATTTTAATCCAAAACAAGTGAATAGTAGTGGACATTGGTATGACTATCTACCAGTTGGTGTATGATCCTTGGACTAGACCTTTGTGGTGAACCAAGTAAAAATTGTTGTGTCATCTCATTTCATGTGATAGTTTGTTTTATTAACTTTCTATTTAGACATGTTAAATAGTTTCATACAAATATGGGAGCAAGATCCATCAGGTTAAAAGAAAATTATGGCACCCTGATTCACCCCTTCACTCTCAGGGTGTTCTGGGGTCCTTTAAGTGGTATTAGAACCACGTATCCCTGGTGTTAAATTTTTTCCTTTCTTTTCTATCATGGTGAATTTTTTATTTTATAGGGGAGTTCACATATTTGATGGAAGAAGCATTTAGATATGGAATAATAGGATGATATTTCGTCTAAGATCTCTTGTAATGGAATTTATTTTTTTAAAGATTATGAATTCAAGTAAATAATCAAACAGGGTTGTCTGTGTTTGATAAAGACATGAATATTCTTGATGCATATGAAAAGGCATTGAATGCTCTAAATGATAAAAATTATGATCAGATCTTTCTAATAGTGATGATCTATATTTTGGAAAAGGCTGTGTGGGTAAATTTTAAGAATATATATGATGGAGACAAAAAACTGAATGGGGTGAAACTAAAAGGCCTACACAATATGTTTGATGATCTAAAGATTCATCTTGATGAGAATGCAGACTACATCTCCAATCATATGATGGAATTAGTAGGATCAATTTTAGGGCTTCACGAAGAAATCATGGACATTAATATTATGAAAAAATAGAAGTATTCCACCTCTATACAACAAAAAAGTGTCAGCCCTTGAGTAAAGGGATCCATATAAAAATTATTTGGATGACTTCTTGAGATGCCTAGTGGCATACAAAATAAGAGTAAATCCAAAAGATGTAACGATGCATGTTATAAAGGAAATGACATTTAAATATATGGATAAAATAGATATTTAAAGAGATAATTTTGAATAAGATAATGAGTAACATGAATTTATTTACCTCATTTACATGAAATACAATAATAGAAGAGGGAAATTTAAAGGAAAGTTACCTCTATCTCGATTCCATTGTGAAGGAGTTGGTCACATTTCCACTCTGTGCACAAGAAAGTTTAATGACGAAGAAAGTGAATTTTTAGACATACTGAAGCTTCATAAAATATTTTGAAAGGGTATACTTCATGTCTGGTAGAAAATTATAATTCAAGTGTTTTTATGTAAAAAAAAGATAATTATAGTGAATAATTTGAGTAATAAGAAAAATAATTTAAATCTAGAACCCATGTGTCAATGATGGATACTATTTAAAAGACAAAACCTTCATGAGATGAAACCATAGATCGTTAGTTAAACATTGATGTTGATCCCACGTTGCAAATTAAGGATGAATTTCGCAATCTTGAGAATCAATGCAAGAGATGCAAAAAATATTTGATCAATCATGGAAGAATCGTCTGAATAAGTTGATCAGCTAGAAGCTAAAATTGAATTAGCAGAAGAAGAAGTGAAATTACATGCAATAACCCTTGAATGAAAAGAACAGGTAGTGGAACTAAATATGAGAATTGATGAATAGAAAAAGTTCATCAATGACCTCACCATCAGACTAGAAGAGAAGTCCATGATTTTCGAGGGTCATGAAGAATAACATGTCAGTCTTTGGATTAGACTTAAAAGTGAATCATCTTAAAAAGAAAAAAAGACAAAAATATAGCTTGGATGATTCTCGGATGCCAAATTGTTGGAGAGAGTTAATCATGGTTATGATGGAGTCAAAAATATTTTAATTGGTCAAATACCTTCATGCATGTGAAATAGTGTAATCAATTCTAATGCTGAAAAATTAAATGTTATAAATACTTTTGTGCAAAATAAAGGCAAGAAAGAATCTTTTCCATGATGAAATGTCACTAGAAGTACTAAAAAAGAAACTATAAATTAAATCTAAAAGAAGAACTAAACAAATATCCTCACGTATCCTTAAATGATAGGAATCCAAACTATCTTCTTAAGGAGGGAGACGTGAGGAGGAATAAAATGGAGAAGACATTTCCACTCATGTAATATCAATTCTATGGCTATATAGGCCATACCATGTCATATTGCAAGGAGGAAAATATATATTTGAATGGAGAATATCTAGGATCTCAAAAAAGAAGAAAAATTCATATCCTACTTCTTATATAAAATATAATTTATATGGATGTTGTTTTCATTGTTATAACATTATACATAAACCTAAGTATTGCAGGTTGAGGAATGATAGGAAAATTTCATTCAATTCTCAGATATAGTTTAATACTAAAAACCCAGATAGAGTGTCTATCTCAAATAGGTTTTTTCATTTTATGGTCGAGTACACATATGAAGAACCCATGCACATGGAAAATGGATTTGAAATTCAATCCCAATCATCCCCTATTTCTAATATTTCATGGAAGAAAAGAGGAAAAATGAAAAAACCAACCTTACAGAAGTATCTATCTAATCTATAAAGATCAGAAGCACGTGGATTCTTGACAGTGGGTGCTCATCCCATATGATGGAAAATGAAGACCTACTAATTAATGTTATGAAAAATTATTATGGAATAGCAAGGTTCGGTAATGATGTTTTTTAAGATAAAATGCTGTGGAAGTACTGAACTACTCAATGAAGAGCTAATAAAAACTGTTTTTTATATGGAGGGATTATGTCACAATCCTCTAACTATATGTCATCACTTTTACGTAGGACTTATACTGACTTTGAATAAAAAAGGATACATTATAGAGGAAAATGTAGGGAATTATATCATAAAATGTTATGTAACATATGAAAACATGTATCAGGTTGACAGTAAAGAAAAAAATTTATTCATGATAGTTGAGAAAGAAAACAACCTGTGGAATCATAGATTAGGGAAAATTAATAAAAAATACAAGTAAAAGATATCTAAACTAAGGATTATCATGGATATTTAAAATATAATTCATTAATGGGAGAAATTTTTTTATTCTTGTATGTGATGAAAGTCGGTGTGTAGTTCATATCGTCCAAAGAAGAATATAGTATAAAATCTTCTTGATCTTATCCAAACATATGTTTATGAACTGATAAATGATTTCAAAACTCATATAGAGTTGTACATTTCCCTATTTATATATTATTAAAATAGAATGTAATGTTTTATGGTCATATATAGAAAATGTCATGTTCATTATTTCATGAAAACTTATTGATGAATTTCTAAGAATGATACTGGATGTACAATAAATATTATATAGTCTGACAGTGGAGTAGAAAATACATCCATTGAGTTTTAAAATTTCATAGAGAATATGATATTCAACATCATTTGGTAGCTATAAGACCCCAACAGTAAAATGAAATAGTTGAACACTAAAATCAATTGCGGAATTGCATGGGGAAAACTATGCTGATTGAGAGTCATATCTCTCACCATTATTGGAAGTAGGTCGATCATGTTGTGGTATATATTTAAAATTAGTTGGGGATTTATATGGGTGAAATTAAGAAATTGTATGAGTTTTTTCAAGGAAGGAATCCCACTTTGAATTATTTCTATGTTGTTAGATGTAATTTTTAATATGAAACAATGAAGAAAACCAATGAATGTTCAGTGATGTAGTAGATAAAGGAATATTCCATTGATATTAAATGAATAGAAAATCCTACAAATTATTCAATAATCCTCTCAAAAAAACATTCAAAAACCAGTTATGTACATATAATTGAAGATGAGACCACAAATACTATGATGGGATCTTATGCTCATGTGATTGAATATGAAGAAGTTAGAGGCCATGAAAAAATTCTAATGCATATCTGGATGAAGTAATGAAACACATTCAGAGTCAAAATAAGAAATTAATTTAGAATAAATATTAGATGATGAAACAAGAGATGTTGAAAATTCTTTAGAACCACCTAGAAGAAATTGACGAGTGGAAATTGATCAATCCAGCATCATTAGGGATTGGACAGAACCCACACAAATGATGAGAATAAGGAACACCGCAAAATATAACATCAAATCAGTGGTGGAACCTTACCCATTTGAAGAAGTTGCAAAGGATGATTCCTGGTTCAAATCCATGAATGAAGAGTGGGATAAAATTGATAAGAACGAAACATGGGATCTAGTTAAGAGGCCTGAAAATTGCAATGTGAATAGAACAATGTGGATTTTCAAAAATAAATTTTATTAGCATGGAAATTTGATTAAAAACGAGTAATGAATGCTCTATAAGGGATATTAATATATTGAAGGTGTTGATGTTGAAGAAATATTTTCTCTTGAGGTGATATTGGAGTCAATAAGACTTTTTTTCTAGGGAAATTAAAATAGGATCCAAATTGTATCAAATGTTGTCAAAACTACTTCCTTAAATGGTGTTCTTGAAGAAGAAATTAACATAAAACAACTAGTAGGTTTTTTTATTTGATATGAAGAAATGAAGGTCTGCATCCTAAAGAAATATCTCTATGGATTTATGTATTCACCACATGTATGGTACTCTCAGCTGGATTGTTATATGAAAAATCATGAATTCAAAATAGAAGGAGTTGATCGCAATATCTATGTGAAAAATTATAAAAAATAAAAGTTCTTGGTACTGGGATACGTACATGATATTATCTTCAATGAAAGAAGGTAGGGATCAATGGATGAATTCTCAAGTCACTTAAAATCAGAATTATAAATTTCAATGATTTGTGAACTCACATACTTCGTGGGGTAGAAATTGATTAAGAGGAAATACTATACTTTCATTTATCAGGAATAGTATGTCGAGAGTTGCTAAATAAGTTAAATATTCATGACTCCAAACCAATGTAAAATACTATTTCCTTAAGAACTAAACTACAAAAGTGTGAGGACCAGACTTCTATAAATCCTACAATGTACAAGAGAATAATTGGAAGCTTACTATACTTGGTATCGACACAGAAATTTATTTTCTTTGCAACACGCTTAGTGACCCATTTTCAGAGTAATCCAATGGAAGAACATAGGACATCAGTAAAAAGAATCACGACGTACCTTCAAGGTAATCAGAATTATGGATTATACATCGATACAAGAAGTGATAGTGAACTATTAAGGTTTTTTTATACTGACTGGGATGGAGATGTGGTGGGAAGAAATTCCACAAGTTGTGGAGAAATCTTTATTAGAACGATGTGTGTGGGTATATAAAGTAAGAAACAGGAAAAACATACCTAAATACTGATTAAGTTGACTATTTCTCTACTAAAATTTTTTTCTATAAGCTATTGTGGATGAATAAACAATTGACTAATATTGGTGATGTCGTGAAACTAACGATGGTGGTTTATTGTAATAACAGGTGGCCAATTGATCTTGTGAATAATCTTGTTCATCATTCTCATATGAAACTCAATGAAATCAGATAACAATTTATCATTGAAAAACATGAAAAGGTTTGATTAAAATGGATCTTGTGTGAACTGATGAGCATGTGGAAAATATTTTTACAAATCCCTAGGAAGTAGTTGTGTTCACGAAGCATCAGTTGAACATCAGTGTTCAACCACCTCCTAGTGCCTGAAGAGGTCATGATATTCCCCACTCCCCAGTTCAGTTAACCTTTTCTCAATCTATTTGTGTAAGTGATGAATGTTTATGGGGGATATATGATCTAGGGGGAGTGTGTTTTGAGCTCCAAAATTTATTAATACTTTTCATTGAGTTTATTTTTAAACGGGGAGAAGGAATAAATTCAATGCCACAAAGGAGGAGGATGAAATGTTTTTCTAGAAATGGACGAAAAGAGTATCATGGATTTTTTTGGTAATTAGAGAATGGATAAAAGATAATCTTGAAAATTACATGAGATTGGATAATGATGAGAATTCATTTTTATGAGGAAACAGTTCATGGCATGTAATGCTTCTGTGTCATGATGATAATTAGGTGTTAAAAGAAAATTGTTCATGGGATATAATTCTTATATGACATGGTGAGAGATTAATATGGACATATTTAAGAATTGAAAAACAAGGGAACCCAATTCAATATTCCCCTCTTGTTTCCTAAACTAATCATTTCTCACATAGATATAGTGTGTTGGTTGAGATGAATCTTATGTATTTGGTTTTGATATAGGTTCATGCTCTATTGAATTTACCTAGAGATTTCCAACAATTCCAAAGGGGGGTATTGTTTGAACCAAGGTTATTCTATGCTTGAAATATAGTATGGTTTTTCTTTGTTGTCAATATTTATTAGTAGATCAGGAATACTGTATGTAAAGGAATCATATAGTACAGGATGTCAACAATATTGAAAGTGGGTTTGTTTCCCATTGTTTCTTAGATATTTCGATCAAAAAATTAGATAATGGATAACAGTGTTTTTGGAAATGAATGTTGTGTGCATGATTGAGGAGGTTTTGAATCTTTCTCAAAGGGCCTGATTTGGTATTAGTTCATCAAAATATGGTTAAGTAAAAATGTTCTTGCAGAATGTTAAATGTTTGTTTAAGATGAGGTTGCATGAAAAACTCTTTTGTACCCAATGCAATATCCAAAAGGGATTTCACTTGCTCAGAAATAATATTACAAGAACCAAAAAAGATTCATCAAAATATTTCATGTAAGTTCGTTGATTCAAGTAAATAGGTTACTACATCCATGGAAGACTTATGAATTTTACAACGGTTATTTGGTTTCACTACCGTGTGAAATGTTTATGCGTGAATGATTTGTAGAGAGTTAATCTTGCATGGAAGATGATCCTTTAATCTAAAAAGACCAATTGAACCATGTTGTATTGTTACACGAAAGTCCCTTGGAATGACAAATTTAAAATATTCAATGAAAAATAAGATCATGAGAATGAAATGAAGATGATGTGTACAAAGGTAGTGTTCAGTTTAAATTTTTTTTTGATATACAGTTTATTCGACTAGTGATTCCATGTGAATCCTTTTAGAAAATCGATGCATGTAGTGTCTCATATAGGATGTAGAGAAATACTCCAATCCCAATATTTTTAGGACACATTCATGTTGATAAATTGAGTAAGACTCCTCCCAAGTCAGGGTGCTAGTGTCAACTATGAATGTGATCTAAGGGATATAGTGGGCCATCCCGGAACCTTTGTAAAGGTAGTGCGCCAGGCACAAAGTGACAGTGTTTAAAAAAATTAATCCAAAATAAGTAAAGACTAGTAGGCTTTCATCTTCTTGAAAACCAATTGGCGTATGATCCTTGGTCTATCCCTTTATGGTGAACCAAGTAAAAATTTATGTGTCATCTCCTTGCATGTGAAAGTTTGTTTTCTTCTCTTTATCATAAGATAGGTCTAACGGTTTCCTACCAACATGGGGACAAGGTCCATTAGGATAAAAGAAAAATTTGACACCCTAAATCACACCTACCCTCTATATGTGTTTTGAGGTCATTCACCAAATGTCTTGGGAGGTATAATTATTTTGGGTTGGTGAATTCCATTTCAAATTGGAGGAGTGCTATTCATGTAAATAAAAAAATGTACAAACTACTATGACATCTCTCTAACATCATGTTCCTATATGAGAAATCAATTTTCAATAAAATATGGTTTATGGTTGAAATATGTTGATAATATACGTTTTGGACATGTTTTGGTCATTTAAATGCCTTATCATTTAAAAATAACTACATAGTAAAGTCATTGTTGTGTTAATCACTATAATTAATATCAATTTATTTTACTAATATTTTTTCTAAATTAAACATGTTTCCCTTACTAGAAATTATAAATTATGAAGATTAAAAATATTTAATCTATTTTGAAAAATTAAAAATCAACATGTGGAAAAATTTTAATTTTAAAATAATCGCATAGGTATGTCTGGAAAGCATGTTTTTGAAGTGAAAAACTCAAAAGATTGAAAATTTTTTATTTACAATATCAATGTGAAGTATATTAAAATGAAATAAATTAAGTTAATTGATTTATAATTTATCTATTTATAATTTAAAATAAATTTGAAATATAATTTAACTTTATAAATAAATTATGTGTATAGAAATTTTTTTATTAAAATTCAGTATCTTTCATTATTCAACTAAAAATTTAATTATTCCAAAAAATACCAAAAATTCAACATATAATTATGTTGAAATTAGAATTTCAAAAAATAAGTTCATTTTATAAAATATAATTTAGAAAGGTTTCAAAATATATATTTAAAATAGGTGGTCCATTTAAAGGCTATAAAATTACCTTTCACATAAATAAATCGTTTTCGTGTCAAAATTGATTTATTGTGATCTCATGTATAGAAAAAAACGTAAAATGTATGTTAAATAGATTATTGAATATTGTATATATACTTTTCACGTAAATATTTCATCAATTTTATTATTTATTGAGATAAAAGATGATTGTGCATAAGAAAAAAAATAGTTTTTTCACAAAACTAATTTCCTTATTTTTGAATAGTTCATAAATTTATTTCAAGATTATTGGTTACAAAATAATTAGTTCCATAAAAATGAATAAAAATTTATTCATAATTTATTTAACCCCTTTAATACCCCCACTTATAATAGTTAGCTGATAACTATTATAATATTTAATAATATAAAACATTTCTTTTAAACTAAGTATTGCGGGTAATGTAAGCTAAGCGTGGTGTTGCGTGTAATAAAATTTAAACTTTTTATATCCCATAAACCAATCCAAACTGAGTTTTGTGTATATGTAAAGATAAAACAATCATTATGTGTAATGAATGATTAATTTTATATTACATACAATGAAATCATTACATGTTGTAGTGTGAAATGAAAGACACGAAATATTCATTATTTATTATAAACAATTAATTCATAGAAACATACAGTTTTACAAGAATATTCCAAATTTCCAAATATGGACATATAAAATATGGAGTACATATCAACAGCCTTAAAATTCCATACTACACCAATATCATATATCCTATGGAATATGGACCCTACCTACCCATATCAGAATTAGAAATAACATACCAATCACACTAGAAACCACAAGTCTGGGATAGCTGAGTAAAATTCCACCAAGTGGTTTTGAAAGAAAACATTGTTTATACTATTTTATATAGTTCAAACAAATCACCCATTCTTTTATACCTACCTACACATAGTAGTGTTATGCCCACATATTCTATAAGAACAAAGGATCCCATACTGATCACACAAGGAACTGCATACCAGAGATGTGTGAGTAGAATGCCACCAAGATGCTATGCATGAAAACACTATAAGCCTTTTACTGAAACATTAAATAGTCCAAACCCTTTCTATGGGTATCAAGTTACAAGAAACAATTGAAAACAAATAGATATATCATCTGAACCTATGTTCCTATCACGATGCATGAATTATATTAAATTTTCATATCATGATAGGGGACATCAACCTCATAAAATAGCAACATCACTTACAAATGTGATACTCGATCAATAAAATAAATAAATGTTTAAATTATAAACTGAAAATATATATTTTCCACCCCTAAAAAACTCAGACCATCCCACATGTGTGGTGATGTAGGAACCTAGCCATTTGATCTTTTTACATGCCTTGATAAAGTCTTATTATCCTATCTACCACGCCCCAAATAGTAGAAAAAAACTAGTCTTATAACACTTCATAATACCCTGACCATGGAAACACTGAATTGATGCTCTAAACCAGATAGCCAAATGAACATATGTGGGCCTCCCCATATGCCAATTTTTTTCAAATAATAGTGTGTTTCTAATGGGTGATACTGGGGTTAATATACCCTTTAAAGATAATAATTACAATGGTACTAATAAATACACCAGAAAAGTGCTCAAACAAAAAAACGAAATCAATTTATATAAAAATAGAAATAATGATCCAAACATAAAACAACTAGAAATAACATATAATATATATATTCCATGAAAATCATACATATTCATGGAAGATCAGTTGTAGTCCATCGTATAATTATGTATGAAACCTCCGAAAATAAACATTACATTTTCATAAGGGATTGACCTGGATCATTTTCCCGAATAAAAACATCCATCTTGGGTACCTCGACACAACCCATCACACTTAGGGATAGACCACAAGCCTAATACCACACCTTCACTCAAAGGAATAATGTTTTCATTCATCCGATGGAGCCCAGGTAGGGTGTGAGTATGAAATTAATTAGGCACCACCAACTTGTGCCTTTCTTAAATCTATACATATAATTGCACACGAAAAACATAAACAAATAACAAAAACACACATATCATGTAACCTATTTCACTTGTTCTCAACAAACAAAAGGGTCCATTTACTTTCTTCAGCCAATGCTGGAGTGGAACAATGTATCCACAATTAGTCATAACCAAAGAACCCTTAATTTTCCATCCATTTCTATATCACGCAACATCACATGCCACTCATTACCACATATAAAACATCTTGAGTACATTTTTCAACCAATCATCATGGCCATAAGTATCTCAAATGTCCAATAGAATTTCATTTGTTAAATAACCATCAATGTAGAGGCTCATTTTAATAATTCATGACAACATATATCCTTCTATGATCTTATCCCATTAGCCTCAATATCATGGTGAGACTCGTCCCCATCTAATAGTCACTAATGGATTTTTATGGTTAGAACCTCCTCTATTATGATGGTAATTACCATCCCATAGGTTTCTAAATCTATATATTAATCTACCAACATTTAGTGATCAAACCACCTCACTGCCTCTTCTTATTTTGTGAGAATAACCCGGATGAAGTTTTCAACCAACAACGATGAGTAGAATTTCACTAGCCAACCGAATCCACACCTGCAACGAACCTCATTCTCCACATGTGAACCATCTCACACAACTATTCATAGGGTCATCACCATCAACCTCATCCAGATAAAACATGTCTCTATAGATCGGGTGATCAATATCACCCATGGTCTCATGGTCCATCCCCTATATGTTCCCTTGGAAATCACATAATTGAGGGCCTAATTTAGTTAAATTACATCATCTAAAAAATCTTATCCAATCAATATAGAACCCATAATGACACATTATATGTCATATTAGAAATAATCATATTTCATCACACATGTAAGAGACCTTAAAAACCATCTCAGGTCAATAGAAAATGAAAAACCACATAAAACAAGTCATAAAAATACCACCCCACTAATTCCTATTTACTAATAATTTCACAACACACTTAAAAATTAGGAGAAATCTAGGATCCATTTAAATTATTCCCATATATTTTCACTCATTGAAGATCTACCTCCAAATCTAGCCAAAATAAAAGAAAATAAGGTATCCAAAAAATGACCTTTGAAATAGGGAACATGATTTTGTTTGTAAATATTATTCTAAACAGTGATAAAATACGATAAAAGTGGCTATAGGACTAGTATAATTGTAAATAACTGTCCAACACAACTTACGAAATGTGAATATGAGCTCATATGAATGAGAAACCTCAAATCCTAGAGGAGAGGGAAAATGGGATCTTCAATTGCTTCAATTATTGTGAATAGAAAAAGAAATTAATAGGGTCAAAATTTAGAGGATAGATGTTCATTTTGGTCATTTCATACTCTTTACCATAATGAATGGTCTGTCCACACAGTTTGGCTAACTGTTTTGCAACCATTTGGTTCCACATTTTAAGGAGACACCCCCTCACATAGATAGGTGCATAGTTTGAAAAACCATGTGAAAACCCTACAGTTCACCTCTCCAATCTATTTAAGGTGATTTTCATGGTCATTCCCCCTAGGTTCATGGTTTTCAAAACCGTGTGACACCCCATATAGGTTTTCACAGTTGAGGTGCATGGTCAATACTAATTGTGTGTAAACCATGTGCGTCACCTTACCTTTCCAAATCCTAGGATTTAGAATCCCTATTCTTCCAAAACTCATTATAGATCATGAGACACCTCACAGTCTTGAAAATACATCCAATAACAACTCCATGACATATTTTACCTCTCCTGATTGATCATTGAAGCTAAAAATGAATTCTTTCCCTTACAACAAACTAAAAGATAAAACATCATTTAAATTTTCAACATGTTCAAAAAACCCAGGACCCTATAGTGATCATGTGTAATGATTCATAAAATTTAATATTGTTATTAATAAAAATCAAAACTCACATATATATGTGTGTTATTGTAACCAGGACAACACAGTTCATAGAGAATATGGGTATTTTGGGTGCGTCATGAATGAAATTTAATTAATGAATATGTCAAGAATGTATTTTTCCATTCCATATTGATGAATGTTATAATATTGATCCATTTATAGAAATAGAACTATCATATTATATTACATGTTCATGGTGTCATGATGATTTTATTTTAAGTTTATCAAGAAAGACATATCATGTATATAGGTTGATGGTATAGGTGTGAACCCTACTTTATAAGATATCATGAAAAACATATTACATTTCCCAATGAACACTCTTCTGTGGTTATTGGTATTCTGAAATTAACATATCCCTTTTGTGTACCATGACCCATTCCAATATATTAATATTAGACATTTGTAAAGATCTAAATATTCCACTGAAAAACATCATATACATCCACTCACTATGTGTTTTTTTATCTCAGTTGAATTATATTTGAATTTAATTATAAGAATAAATATTATTATCAAGTATAATGAGTAATTTTAATCAGGATTTACTGATCTTATAAGTTATATAAATATTTATTTTCAAATTAATTGTTTAATTATGGGGATATATAATATTTGTTATTCTATGAATGAATATTTATTCTGATATTTGATATATGCCAATGAGGACTAGCATACCAATATTGAGTCTCATGATAAACATTAATTTACAAGATGGTAAAATAATTATTATTATTGTTCCTATAAGCGCACATCATAAGAAAAGTTTAATAATAATATTATTACATAACATGTGTTCATATAATTTTTAATATATTATTTAAGGGTCATTCTAAAAATTAATAATATTGTAACTCCAACACTCTCTCTATAAATAGATGACTATGTTTGTAGTTAAGAGATTAATAGAAATTCAGAATTTCTATACATAATGAAATATAGATCTCTCTCTAAAGATTGAATAAAACTCTAGATATCCTTATTCTTCCTCCATCATCTAAAGTATGAGAGTTTAAGGATAAATCTTCAACCAAAAATGAATCATCACACCAATCAAAATGAAAATTTTGTTATAAAAAATCTATCATTATACAATCCATCGATGTTGTTCAGAAATCATATACAAATGTGTGGATCACCACTATAGTGATTGTATACATGGATCCTCTAAGAGCAAAGATGGTTGACCAAAAAGGGCTTTGGATGATCAACAGCTTCATCAAACAAATATCCCAATATCAAGGTATTATTTATTTCAATATGTTTAAATTAAATATATATTTAATGTTAAATGTCATTCTTATAGTTTTATCGACCTAATTATTCAATATTGTTTTGAAATATTTCATTGGTCCTGAAATTTTTGTCATGTAAAATTTGTTAATTGTCCATAAAATTTGAAAATTTTTATGTAATGACCCAAAGATTCATTAATTGAAATCTCTCTTGATCTAATTAAATGTCTCTTTATGTTTATATAAAATTTCAACTTCTTTGGTTTTATGTTAAGAATTTTTAATGTTGCTAATATAGCTGTTGAACAGTGATCACATGATTAGTATAAATGTAGGACTTTAACAAATCCAATTTACTCAGAAAAAGGAAGTGATGGCCTCATCCAGAAGAATTTCCCCATATGAAGCCCATTTGTCAGAGCTCAGAAAAGAGGTGGCATC
Organism: Viscum album; assembly: GCA_963277665.1. Lineage (NCBI taxonomy): Eukaryota > Viridiplantae > Streptophyta > Magnoliopsida > Santalales > Viscaceae > Viscum > Viscum album. Next base: position 67,102,869 of record OY728156.1, on the reverse strand, counting down.
TTTGGGCTTCACCCTTGACCAAGACCAAGCTGAGCTTCATCATGTCAAGCTTGAACGTGACCGTCTAAGAGAAATGTGGAAGTTGATTGAAATTACCACTCAAGTGATGTTATCCGAGCCACTCCCAGAGTCTGTCACCATCGCACACCTTACCTTTAGTTCTTCTGTGGCTATTTTAAGGGGTTATGTGAAAAATAAGTAGTACTATGTTCATGTACATTATATTTTTTTTATATAATAATTAATGTAATTTCTAGTCATTTTTTTGATACATCGTAAATAGTTTTTAAAGTAGAAATGGTGTTTTTAGTTATTATTTAATTAAGAAATCTATTTTATTAAATTAAGGGATTTTTTAATTAAATATTATTTTAATAAAATATTATTTTTATTATTCAATTAATTATTATTAAATATATATCATCTTATAATTTTTGGAAGGCATTTAAAATTTTTATTAAGGTTTGAAAGCCATTTCTGTCAAAACCCATGAATTTTCGATAAATGTCGGTTTTTATTTTAAAAGTGAAAATTAACATATTGAAAAAATTATTAAATAAAATAAATGTTATCTCTGGAATTAGGACGTTGAAATTATCCAACGGTGAATTTTTCATAATTTTTTAAGACAGTCAAATTTTTGGGTAAAAATTAAATACTGTTTAAATATATAATGTGTTTTATGACATCATAATGACCCAATAGTGATGTAATAAAATACTATAAGATTTATTTTCGGCCAATATATGTTTTACCATTTAAATTATGCGATTTTGAGTTTTTTTACTTACTTTTCAAAGCATTAATGGACCCCTCAAGACATATTCAACACCTTGCCTTTTTAAATTAATTTCCATGGGAGTGTGAATCACCTCCACATAATAAACCCTAATATTTTAAGACGTTATGGCTTTTTCCTTATATAATATTTGTTTTATGTTCCCTTTTCCAAAAACCATGGGCAGAAACCATGGGATGGTTTGTGGTTTGGATTAATTTAATGTAAGGGGACCCAAACCTAAATAATAAAGAATTCCCTCACCTTTCCTATATAAACTCACCCAAACTCCCACTCACTCCTCACTAAAAGCCCTTGGAGTTCGTCCAACCTCTTCCCTACTCTCTCTAGAATCCTTCCAAGGTGAGCCAAGCTCCCAAGAGGCCACTCACAAGCCTCTCCCTATCCTTTCGAAGCACACTTCCATGTAAGGGTTTTTTCTTCCTTTCTCATTTTTGTCCAATTTTCTTTAAGTTGTTTTTCCCATTTAATTTCAATTATAAATGTTGGGGTATGGTTTTGAACCTCCCTAATAATTACCTCTTTATGTTTTAATGATGGGAGACCCTTTCTCTCTCATTAAATTCCTCCCATGTACACCCGTTACTATGCCGAAATTCTAAAAGGAACTTATCTCCCCTCTTTTACATTCAAGCAATACTTTTGTATCATGAATCTAAATTCCATTACAATTGAAGGGAAATGTTTCTATATGACCTCCATCCTTTCCATTACATGTAAATATGATGAGGAACCCATTTCTCTCTCATCAACCATTTTTTATGAATTCTTATGTCACGCTGTTACGCTGCGGAAATCGCACCGATTTTCTAAGCCAATGTCATTGTGTAGTGAATAACATGCCCATTTCTCCATAAAGGGCATTCACCTTTATGAACATTTAATCATTTATTGTAATGTTTCATAAAAGAATTCCACATTACTTTATAGTGGAATAAATGATTATGTTTTATGAATCCATGTAGCACACTTATGCATGAAATGAAATGTTTAAGAAGGGTGTGCCCTTATAGCGCTCCAATGCATTGGGTAAAGTATAGTATCATAATACATCATGTGCAATGAGTGTTGACTCATTCTAATTCAAGTGAAACAAGGTTTTACTAGTTATTTATTAGCAATGAGGATTTACTCATGCTCTATGTGCAATGAGCCTTGGCTCATGCTAATTCCATCTTAAGTGTTGTTGCCACAATTCCATGTTATGATTATCATGCTCTATCATGACTTTATGTTCATGTTTCTTTTATACTCTATTGATATGCCTATTTCCTAACATGTATTGTACTTCTCATGTTATTCCATGTGCAATCCCTTACTGGGCTTTATAGCTCACCCTTTTCTTATGCATGTCTTCAGGTTATCCCATGCAATGCTATGTACAAGGGAATGTAGTGGTCATGTAAAGGAAGTTTTCAATAAATATGATGTATTTCATGTTTTACATTTTTATGTAATGATCCTAAGCCCCAAATACACTAAACCACTCGATATTTTTGGTTGTATCAAGTGATGTTTTATGTAATAAATCATGTTTAAGTTTGTAATAAAAGTAGGGTTGTCATAGTCGGTATCAGAGGATAGGTTTAGTTATTTTTGGGATTAGGAAACCATAGTAAAGCCTTAGATACAAGACTAAGTATAATAAAAACGTCCCTATGTTTTGGTGAGTACTGAGCAAGTGGTTTATCAAACAAATACATCCATGTCTGCATACGAGCAGGTAGAGGCGGCTCTGGAACAAATGTATCCAAGGGGTAAAACCTGAAAACACCGCTTTGAGATGGACTTGAATGGGAACTGGTGCACAAAAACGGGCCTTTATGTACTCTTGGTAACGACACTCCTGGTGGATATGTTTTGATAAATTTAAATGCTTAGTATTAACCCTTATTAAGGGAATTAAAAAAAATTCCCCTACAAATATATTTTAGAAAGTAGATCATGAAAAGCCTAGATTGAAGCCTATAGACTCTTGAGTAAGGAAATAAAAGTTTATTTATAAGTCATTAACTTTTTTCTTTGGATTACCCTTTATGTTTTAACCCTAACTTACCTTTTATTCCAGTCAATGGCCGGTAATAGGAGGACTCGGGCTAACAACCATTGTAAATATCAGTGTGATGATTGTACTAATGAGATGCCCGATCCAATGGTTGCGGGAATCGTGAACATTGTTACACTTATCTCTTAGCTAACTCAAGTTTTGAATAGAAACATGGGTCAAGAGGAACGTTCAACCCCCCCTAAGAAAGAACATGTCACTATCTAGAGCATCATGAGACAAAGGCCTCCTACTTTTAGTGGATCATCTGATCCGACGATCACTGAACAATGAATCAACTCCATTGAAAATATATTCTCCACCTTCCAATGTTATGAACATAAGAAGGTTCTCCTGGTGTCTTATCGTATGGAGGGCGAAGCTGATCAATGGTGGACGTTGATAATAAATACAAAATCTGAGGAGGAGATCGAGGCGTTGGTATGGAAGGATTTCCGGAAGATGTTTTTTGATAAATATTTTCCGCGCACCCTCCGTCTTATGATGGAAAGGGACTTCTTTTCCCTCAAGAAAAAAGATGAAGAATCTGTTGGAGCGTATGAGGCAAACTTCACAAGGCTTTCACGATACACTTCCGGCTTTGTTGTTACCCCCGAATGCAAGGTTGACCACTTCTTTGGTGCGCTGAAGCCTAGCTTGCGGAAAGCATTAGCGATCCGTGACTTCGACAACTATGAGGAAATTGTCCGATGTTCCCTCAATGTCGAAATGGAGATTGGGGAATCAGAGGGGTATAATGGGGACAAGAAGCATATGTTGGACTTCAATGTTGGTGGTCCGATGGATAAATCCAATGGTGCTAAGAAGATCCAGCACCCCACTTGCCAAAAGTGTGGAAAGAAGCACCCTGGAAATTTCCTCAAGGATGAGAAAATGCTTCAAATGTGGAAGAGAAGGGCACCTAGATGTTAACTGTCGGTAAGAAAGACCCACGGCTGCGACAGAGGAGAGGAACACTCCGTTCGAACCTCAACGCATTTTTCAATTCTAAAAATGCAATGAACCGGGTCATTTTGCAAATCAGTGCCCTAGTCCAAGGGTTTTCAGAGACAACCAAAAACCTCCAAGGCAGAAAGGAAGAGCTTTTTCCATCACTTCTGCCGAAGTGAACACCGACAATGAAGTGGTGACAGGTATGCTAGTTATTCATTCAAGAATAGTGAACATAATTTTTGATTCAGGTTCTACACATTGTTTTATATCTCGAAAGTTTAGTAGAACAATCCCAACACCACCACAAATCATGGAAGTAAAGATGTCGGTGAGTACGCCAAATGGGGAAATCATTACATTCCATGAATATAAGTCCTCCCCTGTTATATTCTGTGGATTGAATTTCCCGGCGAACCTCGTCATACTCCCTTTGGTGGAATTTTATGCAATTCTTGGCAGGGATTGTCTTTCCTTATATATAGCCAACATAAATTTCTGGGAGAGGGAAATCACACTTTATATGCTGAATCGACCCCCAGATTCTTTACAAGTGTCAAGAGGAAGATGAATATCCTTTAGCTCCATCATCTCATGCATTGATATTACTTCCTTATTAGCACGCATATCTAGCCCAGATGATTGAGTCCAAGGAAGATACCATCCTTGAAGAAATGCCTATTGTGAGGGAATTCGCTGATGTGTTTCCTGAGAAACTGCCTGGTCTTCCTCCAAGAAGATATGGTGCATTCTCAATTGAACATAAACCAAGGGCACTACCAATATCCAAGAATCCATATAGAATGGATGTTTTAGAGCTTCAAGAGCTGAAGAAACAACTACAGGAGAATCTGGATAAAGGGTTTATACGCCCAAGTGCTTCACCATGGGGTGCACCAGTCCTCTTCGTCAAGAAGAAGGATGGGTCAATGCGGCTTTGCATCGATTATCGTGAACATAACAAAATCAAGATAAAGAACAAGTATCTTCTCCCATGAATTGATGACTTTTTTGATCAGCTACGTGGAAGTCAATACTTTTTTCAATGTGGATATGTGGTCGGGATATTATCAAGTAGGGGTGAAGAAGGAAGATTCCCCCAAGACTGCTTTTCGTACAATATATGGTCACTATGAATTCATAGTAATGCCCTTCGGACTCAACAATGCTCCATACATATTCATGGACTTGATGAATAGAGTCTTTAGATATTACCTTGACAAATTTGTGCTAGTCTGTACAGATGATATTCTAATATACTCCAAAACCAAGGAGGATCATGATGAGAATTTAAAAAATTCACTAGAGACTTTGCGCAAGGATAAGCTCTATGTAAAGTACAAAAGGTGTGATTTCTGGTTGAATGAGGTCTTATTCTTGGGCCATATCATCACAAGAAATCGGATATCTATGGACCCCTCTAAAACAGATGCAATTGAGGGATGGCCGAGGCCAACATCGGTAACGGGTATCCATAGCTTCTTGTGGTTAGTTGGATATTATTGACGATTTGTGAGAAATTTCTCATGATTTTCCAACCCTCTTACCAAGCTTACTCTTAAGGGAGTAAAGTTTGCTTGGAGTGGTAAATGAAAAAAATCTTCAAGGAGTTGAAAATGAGGATTATCACTGCGTCCGTGCTCACTTTACCCAGAAGTGGGGAACTTTTTTGTGGTATTCAGTGATGCTTGAAAGAATGGATTAGGCTATATGCTGATGAAGAATGGTAAAGTTATATCCTATGCCTCAAGGTAGTTGAAAATCCATGAGCGAAACTATCCAACGCATGATCTGGAGTTGACGGTGGTGATCTTTGCCTTGAAAATCTGGTGGCATTACCTATATGGAGAGAAATGTGAGATATATACTGACCAAAAGAGTCTTAAATATATATTCACATAGAAAGAGCTTAATATGCGCCAGAGAAGATGGATAGAGCTCATCGAGGATTATGGATGTTCAATACATTACCACCCTGGGAAAGCGAACAAGGTGGCAGATGCCCTAAGTAGAAAGGACCCAGCAATTCTATCAATGATGATAATTGAGAAGGATCCAATCTTCTTAGACTTGATGAAGATGGATGTTAGAATCATAAAGTAGAGAAAATCATCAATCCTTCCACAAATGATTGCTCAACCATCTCTTTTGGAATGGTTGAAGGATGCTCAAAAGGATGATGTGGGAATTCAGGAAAAAGTGGAAGCTATAAAAAAGGGGAAATCCTTAGAGTTTAATTTTAATAAAGAAGGAATTTTCAAATTTGGGAAAATACTATGTGTTCCATCAAGGCCAGAGCTGAAGAAGGAACTTTTGGATGATGCACATAGTTCAATTTTTTCTATTCACCCATGGAGCACAAAGATGTATCGAGATCTCCAAGGATACTTTTTGTGGGATAATATAAAGAAGGAGATCGCTGAATATATACATCAAAGTGCCTGGTGTGTTAGAAATTGAAGGAAGAGAGGAAGAAGTCTAAGGGGATGATGCAACCATTTCCAATACCAGAATGGAAATGGGAGAACATCACCATGGGCTTTGTCACCAGACTTCTAAGGACATCCAAAGGCAACAATGCAATCTGGGTTGTTGTGGATCGTCTTATAAAGACTGCACACTTCATTGCTATTCGGGAGGATTTCTCTTTGGATCAACTGGAACAGATATATATCAGGGAAGTGGTAAGGTTTCATGGAGTACCACTATCTATTTTTTCTGACCGAGATCCAAGATTCACCTCTGTGTTTTGGAAGAGTCTTCAACATGCTCTGAATACTGAACTGAACTTCAGTACATCCTATCATCCTCAAACTGATGGCTAATATGAGCGGTCTATCCAAACACTTGAGGATATGTTGAGAGAGTGCTCAATGGACTTTAAGGGATGATGGGATCAAAATCTCCCTCTGGTTGAGTTCTCTTATAATAACAGTTTCCACTCGAGCATCCAAATGGCACCATATGAAGCCCTGTATGGGAAAAGGTGCAGAACAATAGCATGTTGGGATGAGGTCGGTGAACGTAATCTGCTTGGACCAGAAATGGTCAATGAAATGGTGGAGAAGGTGAAATCCATTCAGCAGCATATCAAGGAAACCCAGAGTCGACATAAGATTTATGCAGATAATAGTCGACGAGACCTTGAGTTTAAAGTTGGAGACATAGTGTTTCTATGCATATCTTTGTGGAAGAAGGTCATGAGGTTTGGAAGGAAAGGTAAGTTAAGTCCATGGTACATCGGCCCCTTCGATATTATTGATCGTTTCGCAGCTATGGTCTATCGACTAGCACTTCCACCTGCCATGGCCAAGGTACATGATTTCATTCATGTATCCCTCTTAAGGAAGTACATACTGGACCCTTCACATGTACTCTCTTCTGAGGTTGTACAATTGGAAGATGATATTTCTTATGAGGAGAAACCAGTGAAGATCTCAGATTATAGAGAAAACTTTCTATGAAATAAGACAATGCCCCTCGTCAAGGTGTTGTGGAGAAACCACAAGATTGAAGAAGCGACTAGGGAATCAGAGGATATGATGAAGCTGAGTTACCCACATTTGTTTTAGTGTGGGAAAAGGAAAATCTTGAGGGAGAAATTTCTTAAGGGGGGAATATTGTAACGACCAATGTTTCATTAAGGGAAATCCCTATTGATCTAATTAAATGTCTATTTATGTTTATATAAAATGTCAACTTCTTTGGTTTTATGATAAGATTTTTGATCGTTGCTAATATAGCAATTGAACAGTGATCACGTGATTATTATAAATATAGGACTTTAACAAATCCAATTTACTCAAACAAAGGAATCAATGGCCTAATCCAATAGAATTTCCCCATACGAAGCCCATTTGTCATAGCTCGAAAGAGAGGTGGCATATTTGGGCTTCGCCCTTGACCATTCCCAAGGTTATCTTCATCATGTCAAGCTCGAACGTGACCGTCTATGGGAAAAGTATATTTTGATTGAAATTACCACTCGAGCGATGTTATCCGAGCCACCCCAACAGTCTGTCACCATCGCACACCTTACCCTTAGATCTTATGCGGCTGTTTTAAGGGGTTCTGTAACAAATAAGTTGTACTATGTTCAGGTACATTATTATTTTTGTATATAATAATGAATATAATTTCTAGTCATTTTTTTGATACATTATAAGTATTTTTCAATATAGAAATGGTGTTTTTAGTTATTATTTAATTAAGAAATATATTTTATTAAATTAAGGGATTTTTGAAATAAAACATATTTTAATAAAATAATAATAATATTATTCAATTAATTTTTATAAAATAGATATGATCTTATAATTTTAAGAATGCAATTAAAATTTTTATTAAGGTTTGAAAGCCATTTCTGTCAAAACCCGTGAATTTTCGATAAATGTCCATTTTTTTTAAAAGTGAAAATTATCATATTTAGAAAATTATTTAGATAAAATAAAAGTTATTTCTATAATCAGGAAGTCAAAATTATCCAATGGTGAATTTTTCATAATTTTCTGAGACAATCAAATTTTTGGGTAAAAATTAAATACCGTTTAAATATATAATTTGTTTTATGACATCATAATGACCCAATAGTGATGTAATAAAATACTATAATCTTTATTTTCGGGAAATATATGGTTTACCATTAAAATAATGTGATTTTGGGTTTGTTTGACTTTCTTTTCAAAGAATTAATGGACCCCTCAAGACATATTCAACACCATGCCTTTTTAAATTAATTTCCATGAGAGTGTGACACACCTCCACATAAGCAACCCAAATATTTTAAAAATGTTCGGAATTTGGAATTATAAAATATTTTTTCCATATTCCCTTTTCCAAAAACCATGGGAAAAACCATGGGATGGTTTGTGGTTTGGATTAAATTAATGTAAGGGGACCCAAACCTAAATAATAAAGAATTCCCTCACCTTTCCTATATAAACCCACCCAAGCTCCCACTTCCTCCTCACTCAAAGACCTTGGAGTTCGTCCAACCTCTACCCTACTCTCTCTATAATCCTTCCAAGGTGCCCCAAGCTCCTAAAAATCCTCTCACAGGCCTCTCTCTAGCCTTTGGAATCACATTTCCATGTAAGGGTTTTTTCTTCCTTTCTCATTTTTTTTCCAATTTTCTTTAAGTTGTTTTGCCCATTTAATTTCAATTATAAATGTTTGGGTATGGTTTAGAACCTCCCTCATACTTCCCTATTTATGTTTTAATGATGGGAGACCATTTCTATCTCATTAAATGCCTCCCATGTACACCTGTTTCTATGCCGAAATTCCGAAAGGATCTTCTCTCTCCTCTTTTACATTCGAGCAATACTTTTGTATCATGAATCTAAATTCCATTACAATTGTTGTGACATGTATCTATATGACCTCCTTACTGTCCATTACATTTAAATATGACTAGGAACCCCTTTCTCTATCATCAACCATTTTTTATGAATTCTTATGTCATGCTATTACGCTGTCGAAATCGCCCCGATTTTCTAAGCCAATGTCACTGTGTAGTGAATTCCATGCCCATTTCTCCATCAAGGGTATTCACCTTTATGCACATTTACTCATTGATTGTAATGTTTAATGTATTAATTCCACATTCATTTATTTTGGAGTAAATGATTATGTTTTATGAATCCATGTTTTATGATCCATGTGGCACACTTATGCATTAAATGAAATGTTTAAGAAGGGTGCACCCTTATAGTCCTCCAATGCATTGGGTAAAGTATAGAATCATGATACGTCATGTGAAATGATTGTTGACTCATTCTAATTCAAGTGCAACGATGGTTTACTCGTGCTTTATGTGCAATGAGTATTTACTCTTGCTCTATGTTCAATGAGCCTTGGCTCATGATAAATCCATGTTAAGTGTTGTTGCCACATTTCCATGTTATTATTATCATTATTTATCATGAATTTATGTTCATGTTTCTTTTATGCTCTATTGATATTCCTATTGTCTAACATGTATTGTACTACTCATGTTATTCCATGTGTACTCCCTTACTGGGCTTTATAGCTCACCCTTTTCTTATGAATGTCCTCAGGTTATCCCATGCAATGTTAAGTACGAGGGAATGTAGTGGTCATGTAAAGGAAGTTTTCAATAAAGATGTTGTATTTCATGTTTTATGTTTTTAGGTAATGACCCTAACCCCCAAAGACACTAAACTTATTAATCTTCTTTGTTGTATCAAGTGAAGTTTTATGTAATAAATCATGTTTATGTTTGTAATAAAAGTAGGGTTATCATATTCAATGTTAGGATTGACCACAATAAGCACTTCTTCTATGCCCATAACAAACATACCAAACCATAGAAGAAATTATGGTGACCAAATTGTGGTAACGTAACAACCCATTTCCCTTATAGTATTATTCTTTCCAATAGTAGATGATTCACTTTTATTTGATAATTAAGAAACATTGTTGATCTCTGTTCCCCAAAGATATTTGCGAATTCTAGAGTTCACACACAATAATATTTCATTCTCAATCAAAATATTATTTCATGTCTCTACCTCACTATTTTTATGTAGTGTTTCGGGTACATTATTATTGATTTAGACTATATTATTCTTGAAAAACGTCCAGAGTATTATACCATTTCACTCTCCACCATTATATTATCTAAGAAATTTAAACAGTCTTCTACGTTCTCTTTAAACCATAGATTTCCATTGCAAACTAACATGAAATAAATAAGAATAATGCTTAATAAAATATACCCATAACATCCTAATTGCATCAAGGATGAAAGTGACGATGTAAATAGATCATTTATATGAACAAACTATGGTTGGTCTACCAACATTGTAGTGAACTAATACAATATTCAATACATTGGGCATCGAATAATTAAAATTCAAAATATACCCTCTACTATTTCCCCAAAATAGAAATATCAAAACATTTAGTTCTTATTTGATCAACATTTTATATTCACTCACTTGCAAAAAATTTCATTTTCTTATCACAATTTTTACGGGAAAGTAATTATAGACCACCAAATCTTCCACGGATGAAATGTTGTCCATTACACATCAATCTAAATTTTCTGTGAATTAAAGTATTCAATCCTTTACTCATTTCACTAAACACATGGACCCTTGGTTAAATTTCTGAATACCATTGTAAAAGGTAGATCCATACTTCGAATCATCTAGATCCCCCAAAAAATGAAATTCTTTTAGAGTTCAAGAATGTGTCTCGCTTCCTTCAATCATTGGAGACACACATTTTCAATCAGATGTAAACATCTCTAATTCCGATGACATTAAAATCTTCATCATCGGCCAGGTGAACATTACTAAAGCTTGAATATGCATAATTGATCATAAAATTGTGATTTTTTCCTTTAATGGAAAGACATGCTAAATTAAACCACCCATTATTCCATTTGAACATTGATTTTGAGTAACAAATTGTTTCCCCCATTCATTAAGTTTATGGGATTTTAAATTAATATAGTTTTTTATCTTCTACTTCCTTGTTATTTATAAAATATATTTATAGATTTTCTATGTTTCCCAAAATTCTAATATTTGTATCTTGGACCATTCAACTTTCAATTAATTCACACCCCTAACATATCTTTTAGTCACTGATGGTATATTCTCTGAGGTAGTTCCTCCTTCCATCAATATTAAATGCATTATCGGAAGGTACATAGATATAACTTATTCATATATCATTATTGAGGATTAAATTCCAAAAATATTTGAAAAACAATATTTTTATTTTAATATAAATTATTTATTATAGTAACTGTCAAATCCCATGGATTCTGCTAATATGAAAATATAATAATTTTTTAGACCACATTGGTGAAATTAACTTTCACTTCATTAAGCTGACTATTGAAAATGTTTAAATATTTGACATGATCTATCACCAGTCTCCCTTATTTTAACCTCATGAAAAATACTCATTACATCAGAAAAAATTATTTAACATTGTATGTTTCTTCTATATGTCTTCCAATGATGCTATCATCTCATTTTGTAAACTTCTTCACCCAAATTATGAAATCCACATTTTATTCCAATGAAATATTGAACAATATAAATTCTTTTCTATCTAATTTTTGTTATTATACTCTCTCTAAATATTTTTACATGGCTCGACCCAATATAATTTATGAATTCGTTTAGATTAGATAATATTTATGTGATTTCATCATAAACTGAAGCCTCTTATTTAAAACATATAAACTAAAAAATTCATTCTAATACATATATTCCAATGAAAGTAATCTAAAATGAAATAAACATAACAATGTCAAATGAGTGATTGTTACCTAATAAGATGAGTGAGAAAAATCAACATTTAACACCACTTGTTGGGAAAAGACATCATACACTCACCGAATTATTTAAGGTGTGTTCATTTGAAAAAAAATATATTAATTAAATATCTCAATGGCTCTAGTAGTTTATATTACCATATGTTTGTGAATCAGTTCACTAGAAGAAGACATCAGTAGGTTGATCGAGTATTTTATGGTTGTAATATCAATAGAGAGTTTAACTACCATAATTTCAGATAGTTATATTACTAAATGTATAGATATTGAAGTCACTTGTTGGAGAACCATTTCTATGTTATGAATTTCTCTTAAGTTGGATTTTATAATATGGTAGTCGTGTAAGAGAAATGATCAGTTAACGGTGATATGAATTCAATCTGAGGAATGTGATCAGATAACCATAGTTGTAGAGTGGAATGGATTGATGACTGCAACATTAGAAATTTTAGGAAATTTTTTAACTAGGGGGGAATCACTATATAAATTAGGTGGGAATGAATTATTGTGGTGTATTGAATCATTAAGTGACCTTTGTAACCTTTAATATTGATGGATGAAATTTCAAAAGTTATAACCATTATAATTTTTGTGAAAAAATATTTATAGTTTTTTCCTAAGCAAAAAGGATAAATATTTAATAAATGTAAAACCATTATTATTTATGCTTGTTTCTTAATTTATTGTATATATGTGTATGTCAGTTCGATTCAGTGTGGTGATGTGGGGATAAACAACATCCATGTTCTTGTACTATGAACTCTCAGTGAAGCCATACCAATGATCAATTATAACTTTTTGATCTATTAATGTAAAAACAATCATCGGTTTATGTTTAAGTTGTTTCCCAACATGTTTTATCAATATTTTGGATTACAAATATGTGTGACATATAAAATAAAGTGGTGTATTTATTTACCAACCTTTAAGGTTTAATTTTTTTGTAGTATTTTTTATGTCATGGTCATTTTGTCATATGAAGGAATATGTGAGGTTGGATAAGTCTAATCGAACAATCATTAGTTTCTAGTGGATGTAGATGGAATATAATATGATTGAATGGGATGTTGATGCTTCATTATATAGAACTAAACCTAATAAAATGGGAATTTATTAATGGGAGCTCATAGATTGGAAAGCTCATGGGTTGATATTTATGGAATTGGAAAGAAATTTATCCTTCAACATCAGAGATAATAAGACAACTACTGATATTATGAAAGTCCTAACAGATATCCATGGGAATCCATATATACTAAATAAAGTGTTTTTATCTGAAAACTATTTAATTTAAGACTACTATAATGGAGATACATTATATATCTTGTTACTTATTTCAATATTACCTATAATGAGCTCGAGGTAGTAATTATTAGTTTTGTTGATGATGTTGGTTTCATTATTTTATTTTACAATTATCCAGAGTTATAGGAAACAATATATATAAGAGTTATAAAAAATTCCAAAAAATCTAAAATTGTATTCATTAACATCATGTATTTTATTCTAAATTAAGATCTTTCTAGGAAGGATTCTAAGGGAACATTTTGTAATGCTTTGAATACAGATGGAAGACAATGTTCACCTAAGATGAAAAATCAAATACGCATAGTGGATAAATAAAAAATAATGGGCCATTTCAACTGAAATAAGTCTTATAGGTATTCTTTTTGGGTGAGGGAATCCTCAATAATTATTATCAGCAACATAAGAATAGAAAAATATCAGTTTCTTAATGTTAAAGTTATATAAATATCATAGCTATAGAAAGAAGTGTTTTTATATTGCATGTAAATTTTTCAAAATAATCATGGACTATGAATTCATATGATTCATTCCATTATATATGAGAAATAGTAGACTTGAAAAATTATGATTCTAGAAATTTTGGTTTATTGTATCTACCATATGAAAAGGCTTTATAGATTATGGGAAAATGTGATATGAATATGAGGATTAAAATAGATGATTTAATGTGTTAAAAGATATTTGATGTATTCATTTCCTCTAAAATAATCCCATTTATGTGGGTTAGTATGATAATTTTTATTTTTTAGAACACAATTTTTAAATATATTATGGATTAATAATTCAAGTTCTCTTTTCAATACTAACAGAGTGATAGATGGAACACTTTATGTTTTTTAAATAAAACTAGGAGTCATAATAGTTGATTCATTAAATTCCTAAAGTTTATATTTATGGCACTATTGATTATGTCATCTCAATGAGAATAGTATGAAAATTTCAATAGATAAAGGTATGATGAATATTGAGTGTTTAGGAATCGACAGCTACATAAGTTGTATTCTCAGAAATAAATAGATTGTTTTTTAATATTAGTGGAAGAACTCATAATAAAGAGTATTTGGATCTTATAAATATCATTGTTTTAGGACCTAATCTAGTTTTTTCACATGAATGGTCATAGTAAATTGTGAATTTCAATAATGATATATCAATAATGGTATGGGTTTATTTCTTGAAAGAAAAATCAAACAATTTTAGATATTTTTTTTTCAATAAAAAATAATGGTAATGATGGACCCAATATGTAATATCTAGATTTTAATACCTGATAATTAAGATGAGTGCACCAAAAAGATCCCCTAGAACTACTATAAACATAGGGGAATTAGACATGTGAAAAAATTTCCGAGAATACTTAGAAAAAATTATTAATTTGATATGATTAATATGACATTAATATAGAAGGATAGAATAACAAGGATTCGTATTGGATTTCTTGGTTATTTTTGGCATAAAACCGTGTTTAAAACTATTTATCTAACCAATCAAAGTCCCTTATCAATGATAGATTGATAGTTACTAGAGGAATTATGGTCTCATAAAACACCAAAATTTTATCACCAGAGAATCATCATATATATTTTTGAAAGTGTAGATTATTTTTCTTTATAGGGAATGATAAAGAAGTGTTTTGATTTTGACATTAGGATACTAGAAAATTAATATTAATCATATGTAGAAATGTGGTTTCTAGTGAGAAAGTCCTTAAAATGGACTACAAGAGAGGGAATAAGGAAGATGAAAATAAGGAATCATTTCAAGTCTATGTTTACATGAGTGAGTTTTCAATAATAATTTAACTACTAGAAAGTTAATAGGTCACTAATTATACTGAAAATTCAAAAATTATGCAGTTACTTTCAAGAAACAATATTAGAAGTTAAAATATTAGACTGATTAATGATGTAAAAAAACTATTGGTTGTTGATTATTATTGGGTTAGGGATTTGATAAATTATTTACTTAAGTATTAGTGTTGGAAATAGATAAATTAAATGTTAAATAGTGAATATATTTTTGGATCAAATATAACCACTAGAAAGGTATGTATATAATATTCACTTATTACTTTTAATAGAAGGAGGAAAATGAGAATTTATAGAGGGTGAAACTATTCTCAATTATTATACTAAGTGATATATTTCTAGGAATACAGATTTGTATTCCCTATCTATATATAACATCTGTGATTTATCTATACTTCTTCATGGAAATAAGGATCTAGAACGTAAATTCATGGACGATGTTGTCATGAATATTTTCATGGATGTTTGAAGAATATTTTAATAAAAGTATTGTCTTTTATTGTCATGGAATGTAAATAATTTCAATTTTTTGGTTTTTATGATTGGATGAAATGGATGAATATTTCCATCATCATCAGAAGATCATATCGAAAATTCTTATGAAATCCCATCGGTATGTGAAGTGGCTTTCTAGGATAAAAATTTTATGAGACTCACTTTGGGTCCAAAAATAACATTTTGATCACAATGATAAATTGTATCACATTTTAAAAGTCTCCATACTACATATGATGATGCATTAGTGATATTGGAATTCTCATAAAGCATATGTTTCTTGGAACACTTGTAAGGTGAGCCTTATGAAGGAAATGGTGAGAACGGATTATTCCAATCGGTTTGAGGATTATTTGGAATGAAATTAGATGTTTAAAGGAATGATTGTAATATAAATTATCCAATTTGAGTCATATTATGATATGATGATCTTGAAGATCTAAAATTCATGAACAATTCAGGATACAAGTATGAGTTTGTGGGAGAATACAGAAAAAAAATTATAATCTCGTTTCATTGGTGTGAGAACACATAACACTGAATTGTTTGATGGCTGGGATCGTTATTTAAGTTGATAAGGTGAATATTTTGGTTTTTATTAAGACCAATAAGCCAAATGATAAAAATATTTGGTGTAATTAGTTTTTGTGAACCAAAATCAGAAAAAGAAATAAGCTTTTGATGATATCAGTCAATGAGATGTTGTGTTTTATCAATAAATCATAGACATACTTTTTTTGGGGATATATTGAGAACAATGAAAAAAAAGTTATGTTTTTTTGGGATCAATGATTCTAAAAATTTTAGAGGCTAGTCAACTGTATGAGGATCAACAATATAGTAAACCATTTTCAAAAGTTTTCATTTTTTTCAATTGGTTAAAGGATGAATGAAGAACTCTGATAGGTTTACAATTTCTTCAAGATTTTTCAGACATGAAAGAGTGTTGAATCATCTTACTAAATATGACAATGAGAAATCAAATTGAAGAAGAGGATGATGAATAATACATAGGTTGTTGCCTATAACATTAGTGTAAATAGGATCATCAGTCTTATGAAAACAAAAAAGATAATTTTTTTTGAATTAGTTGCAAATGTTTTGTCAAGGGAGGTCATGATGTTTGTTTGAAGGGTTTTATGAATGTGTTAATCAAATGGGGTTTTAGGCATCTGTTGAAGTGATTCCAAGAACTCTGGACATACTTAAAAGTTATGACTATGTTTATGTCATACTTATTTAAGGGTTTTATATTTACAAGGGATCATTTTAATGAGAAGTCATCAATTCTGATATATTTTCATGTAGGTAAAAAAAGAGAGTGAATATATGTCAACATCATAATGAAGAAATCAAAATAATAACTAGAATCAAAATGAGTAAGGGTTTGAATGTTTCAATTTTTCATATATTGTGAGAATATTAAATATGGTTTGAGAAGAAATGATAATAGTTAATAATCACTTTTGAAGTAACATATTGAGTTTAAATGAAGGTGAATTTCATCTTCTGTATAATTGTTTTAAGCCTAAAAACTTCTCAGATTGCCTTATAACCATTTTTGGCACACCCATTAAAGGAAGAGAGTACATTTTACTTTCTAACATATTTTAATAGTATTATCATGTGGATTATGATAGATAAGTATTTATGTTATAGAGATTATAACATTACACAAAGTATTTTTAAGGACAATTTACAAACAATAGAAGAAGAATATGGATGATTTTATTCCATGGTTATCACATCGAATTGGATCATCAGATATGGAATACTAAAAGAGATTACTAGATAGAGATAGAAATAGTTTATAAATTTTACAATAGTATTTTGATATACTTCTATTTCTGAAATGAGAAATCGAATAGAGGAATTGGACTTGGACATCATACTAGGATTCATTCCAAATTCTAGAGATGTTTTTACATACTGTTGCGTATGAAAGTGAAGAATAATTTTTGAATTTTATCAAAAGTTAATGTTAATATGGAAGCACAATAACATGTTTTTAAGTAATTGGTGAATGTTTCATAGCTCATTACACACACTTCTATTACATTATTTTATGCTACATGAACTACATGTTGTGTTGTATTGATCATATTTCTACCCATGTGTATTGGTATATTGTACATGTTTGTATCCACACTAAATTATTATTTTCTATTTTATTGTGTGGAATTAGATATTTTTTAAACCATACCAAGGAAATATCTACTCTTATTGAATAGGGATCCATGTTAATACTTGTGTTCCTATAGATGTAAGATTTTTTTGTTTTCAGAAAAGTAATTAATCATTAATGGATAAAAAGGTTATCTCAAAATAAAGGAAACATAAAAAAAAATCAGGGATCCCCCCTCTTAGAGATACATTGAATATAGATTGGAAATATCAAGAGGTATTATAAGGAAGGTTCCATTTTATTTCTCTTTGATAATGTTTTTGATGAGATCATTTTATGGAGAAACTAAATTTAGTGAATAGTAATAAGATTCCAGTCTTCCATGGTAAGAACATTCATATATAGAATGATATAATTTTGTATTACATTATGTCTATTGGGTATGATTTTATTGAAGAAGCTACAAATAGATTTCATCTTATTGATGAAAACATTTCCCCTCACATATGTGGATAATAATAATCATTAGATTTATCGATGATCTGAGAATGATTTAACCTCACAAATTTGTTAAAGTGGGATTATAATAGTAATGGAAGTTACTACTACCCAAGGAATCTAGGGTAATATGAGAACATTTATAAAGAAAATACAAAGGTGAAGAAATCCAAGTTACAAATATGGATGCTTAAGTATGGAGATCTAAAAATGGATGAGTATGTATCTATTGTTGACTTATTTACAATATTCAATGATATTGTTAGAACCATAATATGTCTTACTGGAATGTTGGTAGTAAAAAAATTTGTTGAAACAATCTTGATATTTTTTTCCTAATATGATTGATGCCAATGTCTCCTCATTGGGAGATAGATATCTTGAAACATTACCTATGGAAGATTTTCATTTCACTCTCATCACTTGTGTAATGATAATATAGAAAGTCATAAAATGGAAACATAAAATTTGATCATGAAATGTCTTTCAATGCTACCAATAAAGTAAATTATAATAAGTATCTTGAATAAGAACAATTTTTTCAATCTAAATTTGAAAAATAATATATCTAAAAATGTTGTTTAATTTTCATAATTATTTTCTTAAAATGGGAATAAAGGTAGAGAAATGTATAACTAGAATATTCCATTAAAATGATTTAAATGTGTTTATCTTGGTGACTTTACTATAAATTACTCCTAAATATAGAATTATAACAACTGTGATAAAGATGATAGAAGATAGAGATAATCATGGAACAAATTGGGTGATAAGATAAATATTATTCCAAATAGAAAGAAAAAAGAACCCCAAATCTAATAGGATA
Source organism: Viscum album (assembly GCA_963277665.1). Taxonomy (NCBI): domain Eukaryota; kingdom Viridiplantae; phylum Streptophyta; class Magnoliopsida; order Santalales; family Viscaceae; genus Viscum; species Viscum album. The sequence goes on along the minus strand of OY728156.1, from coordinate 67,083,698 downwards.
ATTATTTTTTCTAATGATGATTATGAATAAGATAGTGAAGTTGAATCCAAAAAGACGATTGAGAATGCTAGAGATAATACTTTCATTGTAGTTGTTAACAACGAAGAGTTTGGATTTAGCAGCCCTGAAGAAGAAGAAAATTGATTAGGATTTAATTTTAAAGAATTATTTAAAGAATTATTAATAATATTAAGAAGGCTTTAAAATAAATCGGGAAATTTAAAATTTAAGTTCCTCAACATAAAATCAAGAATGTTTTCTTGATGATAATGAAAAGATATTGGAAGAGATTTAACATTAGAAGAAATCTATTTTTTAATAAATAAATCAAAATATACATATCGATATTATGATAAATGAAAATGAATATTAATTGGAACGTTTTTGACAAAAACATTATAATGACAAATAAGTGTGCTAAAAATTTCAAGAACCCTAACTCTAGTTTAGGTGATTGATTTTGGAATGGCCGAACCTTAGAAGTATCAAGGATACCTTCAGAAGTTATGTATAAAGATGAAATTATTTCATTTATTAAGAAATTTGGGAGTGTTATGTATGTTTTCAAAAACAATAATTTGGATAAGTAGTCTGTTTCAAAAAAAAATAGAAAAATTTCCTAAAACGTCAGTTTTTGGTAAGGATGAAAATAAAACTGAGTTTCAAAATAAGTGCACTGAGAAACATGCTCACTTCTGCAGAATTTATGGATGTTACAGAGGTAAATATTTTTTCAATGGATACCTCTAGTGTTGTGGTGGATTCATCCATAATGTAAATATTTTTTGGTTTAATCAATAACATTATAAATATTCCACGAATTAAATTAAGAAAATATTGGGGGAGAGTCCATACACTAAAAGGAAGAATTCATAGAAGTATGTATCTAAGAATCATGATATGTTTAGTGTGATAGATGAAAGTAGGATACACCATATGAAAACTATTTTCTAATGTTGTGAACAACATTGAAATCTTGAAAAGGGATGTTTTTTCTTCTTTTACAAAACAAAATAGGTTTATAAAAATTCATAAAAGACAGATATGAATAAATATTAATGGAATGAAAAGTTATTATTTTAGAAAATTCTCATAAAGAAACAAAATTATAACAACCTTGGATTTTTATAGTATTTTTTCTTCTCACAAGAATGGAGGCTTAATAGTTATAATAAATTTGAAATGCCTCAATGAAGGATTGTTGAGCATTCACTATGAATAATCCCTTAGAATCAAATGTGTTGCATCTACTATTATTGGGGAATATAAATTAATGTTCAGGAAATATTTCTTTATTTATGGGATGAAATATAAAATTATATATGTATCAGAAAAAATTTATGAGGGAAACAATGTCATTTTATGAAATTATGGGTATATTATGAAAATATATAGAGATGGAAAGATATTTATAAGAGGACAAATATAGAAGAAAACTTGTTCCTAGTAGGTTATGTTCAAAAATAATGTAACATAATAATTATATGAGAGAATAATTTATGCCATAAAAGACTAGGAGACATGTTATAGAGATATATGATATATTTATCAAAGCAATAAATTGTTTGTCGAATTCTTATTATTTCAAGGAGAATAAATTGGTGTTAAACAATTTTTTAGAAAGTAAATATTAAAACTATATTTATAATAACGTTTATACTTGTTTAAAACAATCCCTGGAACTTATTCATTTAGATATGTATGGAAAAATTGGAAGGAATCAACACATAGAGATAAGTACTTAATTAATTTCATTGATCACTTCACTCACATTACTAGTGTTATGTTAATGAAAAATAAGTTAAATTCTCTGAAATTGTATAAAGGTTTTAGGGGAAATTATTTGAATTAATGTGATCGTTCTATAAAGAATATGAGAATATACAATTGTGGTGAATACACAAATATAGGATTTTAAATTTATCATGAGTGGAATAGAATTCGGACTGAATTAAGTACACCATGCACTACCTAAAAAATATTGTTATTGAAAGAAAAAATAGACATCTCATTGAAATGAGGTGAACTATGTCACTTGAACAAGGACTCCCTCGTTAATTTTAGTGGAAAACCATGTGAAATTATTTTTATATTCAAAAATTTTGTTTCTAAATGATAAATTTATATTTTACTAAATTTTAAAATTTTTTGATGAATAAATCCTATTTTTAAACACTTATGAGTTTTCTGGAGTCTATAAATAATAGATAAGAAATATTGAACCCATGGAAATTATTAATAGAGAGGTGAATATGGAATTTTTCCTATATGTAATCTGAAGGGAAGAGGATATCGATTTTTTAATAAAGAGACAAAAATATTAGTTGACTCCATTGATGTGTGTGTTTTTGAAAAATCTATAAGGATGATTATAAAAAAACTCTTACATGTAAAGATGTTTAATAGGATGAAATAATTTTTGTATGATTTTATGATAATGATTGGAAAATTGTAATCCTACTCAAGAAAGATAATTAGAATCATATTTTTCTACTGATTAAGAAGAATCTCAAAATTATAATCTAAATTTGAGGAAAAAAGTGGAAGCTCAAAACATAATTGGTGATCAACATCAAAAGGTTAAAACAATAATAATATCAACATTTATTACACATTCTTACTTGTATTCAAATGTTGGGCCAAAAAATGAGAGTGAAGATTTTTAAAATAAGGAATGGGTTTATGCAATGAATGAAGTGTTGGGTCAGATTGAACAAAATGATACTTGGGAACTCGTACCTAAACCAAATAACAAAAATGTTATTCATAGAAAGTTTTTTTTCTAGAAAATGATAAATATAGATGGTGAATATATAAGAAAAAAATAATGATTAGCATGAAAATTTTATACAAAGATAGATAGAATTTATATTTATGAGAAATTATCTCTAGTGGAAATGTTAGAAACAATAAAAAACATTCATTATACTATTTAACAACAAGTTTGAAAAATATTTTAGATGGATGTGATGTCTAAATTTTTGAATGGTGAACATGGTGAATAATTGTATATTGAGAAATCATATGGCTATTTTATTGTAAAGAGTTAATGTTGTGTGTTTAAGTTGAGTAAATCCTTGTATGAACTAAATAAAGAATTGAGTTAACGGAATTACCATTTGGATACTTGTATAATAATATTAAAATTTAATCATGGTGTTATATTATGATGTACATAAAAGAATTTTAAGGTATTACCATTATTATAATTATTTATGTTGATGATATTATCTTTGTTGTGATTGATGAAAGAACATCTGAAATGTCTTCAAAGAATATGAAAATGTTTTTAAGACTTCCATGCTATTAGAAATGAAATAAATTATTGGGGTAATTTTTCTAAAAAAAATAAACTTAGATTGTTTATTAATAAAATTATGATAACTAACATCTTAAAATGTTCAACATGGAAAATCGGAAACAGGTTTCCATACTAATTTCAATTGTAACCTAGTTTAATAATGATTAAGAAGGTAATTAATTTGTATCTAAGGAGTTTTAGAAGTTGGTTTGAAGTTTTTTATATTTAACTACATCACGTCAATTCATTGTTTATGATGTTACCTTATGTGCATGATTTAAAATTACTTAAATAATTTCACGTATTAGATAAAAAAAGACTCCTTATATATATCAATGGAATAACATATTTTGGAATCATGTATAATATATTAGATGATATATATTTGTTTTATTATTAATATAATTATTGGACATGAAGTGTTGATTTTAGTAATCCATATCTAGTGGAGTTTAATTTTTGTGTAAATGTTTTTTAGTTGGTGTACTAAGAACTAAAATTCATTAACTCTTAGCATGTATGAAGCTAAGTATGTTTCTTCCACTCAAAAAACTACCCGACGTGTGTAAATGAAGACTCAGATGGAAGACTTACATCTTGATGTGATGTTTCCCATTCTCTTGGGTTGTGATAATCATATTTCCATCGACCTTACAATAAACCCAGAAAAAAATTATCCTTAAAATCACATTGATATAAATTATAATTTCATTGAATAGAAAAAGAAGAAAAATTAATTGAATATGGATTATGTTCATACATTAAAACACGTTTCTTAAATATTCTCAAAACCTTTATCAAAATAAGAATATATCAAATTGAGGTTGAACATGAGCACTCATCCTCTTTCTCGGTAAGGTTAAGGTATGTGTTTCTTTACCCTATCTCATCTAGTATTTGGATAGTTTTTGAAGGGGTGTAAAACATCATAAATCGTTCCTTTGATATATGAAAAAACATTGAGGATGTATTTATATAGTAGGATTTGTGGGTCAGCTATGAAAACAAAATGTTAATATGTTAATATTCTAATAGATCGTTCGAGTGGTTTTGCGAAACATGTTTTTTCATGCACATGCATTATATAAAGAAAGATGTGAAAGGAATTTGGAATGTTGAGGATGCTTCATGAGTCCCTACGTTCTAAAAATATGGTTTTTATGTTAATAATTATTGTTTCTTACAATGAATTTTTTACATTGGTTTAGAATTTTTTTATTACAAAATCTCTTAAGGTCACAAAGTTATGTGATTTGTGAATCCTCATTGACAAAAAAAATCAAAAGCAGGGGGTTATTGGGACCATGTTTGCAAGAAGTTATTCTTAGAACATGGAAGGAATTTTTACTAAAAATATTTCCATTTTTTGTCAAGGAAAATAAATCAATTCATTTTTTTGGTTTTGATGACCATAAAAATAGGTTGAAAGGATTAATAATAGTTATAAGATCAGAAGAAAAACTCTTAAAAATATATATCTTCTTGTGATGAAGTTTTCTAGGAGAAACAGTTCATCGGACTCACATTCGGTTTGGAGTGAATGTTTCAATCATGATAATAAATTTTATCAAATTATGATTGTATCCATTCCAAATATTATGATTCATTTGTGATATTGGACTTCTTGAAAATCATAAGTTATCTAAAAAACTTTTGATGCAACCTTTATGAAGGAAAGTACAAGAACTGGTGTTGCCAATCGGTTTGAGGTCTTCTTGTAATGATAAAATATAATGAAAGGATGGAAAGTAATAGAAACATTACAATATAAATAAGATGAAACTACACTAATCCTAAAGTTCTAAAATTCAACCATATTTCATGATAAAATAAAGGAATATATGGAATAATAAATTCAGTTTTTTTCTAGTATCTTCTCATTGGACTGAGAATAGAAGACACAGAATTATCTAAAGTCTTGGAAGTTATGTTCAAAATAATAAATGTTGAATATGTTGATATTCATCCAAACTAATAAGACAAAATCAAAAAAAAATTATATAAATAATTTTGTGTGTACCATAATTCTTAATTTAAATAATCCACTATTTAAACTAGCCCATCGAATGCGGTGTCCTACCGATCAATTGGAAGAAGAATTGTTCTTATTAAGAGTTTTTTAGACCAATGGAAAAGAAAATAAGTGATATTTTTTGTAAAAAATGTGTCTATGAAATGGAATGTCTAATCATATGGATTATGATCAACAATATAATATACCATTTTCATTAGGTGTATTTTTTTTCAATTGGATAAATAACAAAAGAAAAACTCTGATAAGTTTCCAATTGGATCAAGAATAATCAAATAGTATGTGTTATCGACTCATTGGACTTGAGATGACATAGAGAAATCTTTCTAAAATAGAGACTAATCGATTAGAAATATGTTGATACCAATAACTTCATCATATATAAGATCATTTGTATGAGGAAAATAAGAGAAGATGAAATGTTTTTAAGAAGTTTTAAATTTTTTAGGAAGGGGTGTGTCAATGTTTGTTTGAATAGTTCTATATAAATATTAGTGATATGGGTTTTAAATAATTGTTTGAAGTGATTCCAAAAATTTTGATATCTTTATAATTTGAGAATATTTTTAGGGAATATTTATTTCAATGTTTTATATTTTCCAGTGAACATCATAATGAGATGAATTCAGTTCTGATGTATTTTCATGTGGGTTAATAAAATTGGAGGGATCATATGTCATCATCATAATAAATAAATCATAATGAAAAATGTAATCAAACAAAAACGTGGCTAGAAATACTGAATCCTACAAAAGTAGTAAGGATATTCAAGAAGGTTTGACAATAAATGAGAAGTGTTTAAAAGTTCTTAATAAGTCAAGTATTGAGATGAAATGAAGGTTAATTTCATGTTTCAAAAAATTTAGTTAAGTAGGAAATATTTTTAGATTCCCACATAAACCATTTTTGGAGCACCTATAAAAGTAATTGAATAAATTGTACTTTCTGACACGTCAGAAAACTATTTACATTTGGATGAAGAGAGAAATGTTATGAAGTTGTAATGAAAATATGTTTCTAGAGAGTATTTTCTAGAGTAAGTTTTCTAGATAGAATAAGAATAAAGAAGACTTCATAAGATATAAAATATGATTGGGTCATCAGAATGGAAAATCAGAATGATATTTACAGTTGAAGAAAAGTGTAGTTTAGAATTTTTTTTAATAGTATTTTGTTACACATATATTTCTGGACTAAGAAACTAGATTGAGGAATCAGAAAAAGAAATTCTAATGATTATCTATAGGAATTACATTGAAGTTCATACCCACTGTTTGGTTGGAGAGTGAGGAATTATTTTGAAGTTTGTTAAAATTGAATGTCGATAAAGTATCAGAGTAACATGCTTGGAAATAATTTTCGATAGTTTTGTAACTTGTTACACAAAATTGTATTATATAATTTCATGATACATTAAGTACATGAACTAATTTATTGGTCATAGTGGTACACAAGTGTAAGGGTATTTCATACTTTTTTGTATCCAAAAAAAAAATATAGTTTATTTTGTGGTATCAGTTTTTTTCTAATCCATACCAAGGACATAGATACTCTTGTTGAGTTTTGACCATTGAAAATACTTTTGTTCCTATGGATGTGGTTTTTTTCAGTAAAGTGAAAAACCATTTATAGGGGATGAAGTTTTTTTCAAGACAAAAGAAACATAAAAACATTATATGTCACGGATTCAACACCTCCCCAAATCCATGTTTAATTTATCCTAGTTAGGTAATATTAGTAAATGGATCTTCTAGTTAAAGGGAAAAATACATCTTAATTAATGGTTATTATTCAAGATTGATAGTGAAAGATTCCCAACAAAAGGAAGGAGTTGAATTTTCAGAAACAATTTCACTCGCTTTAAAGTAAGCTACTCTCATGGATTTGATAATTATTATCCCTATAAGAAATATAATTCTAGAACTAATTGATGTGATGAAATATTTTCATCTCGTGGGACTATATGAATAGTTGTATATAAATTATCTAGATGATTTTATTTATAAGGAAATTCATAATTTGGTCTGAAAACTAAAAATACATCTTTATGGGTGGTATTGATTTTTTCTACTAGGGTAAACATTGGTATTGCAGCAATCCTTTAATAGACTATCTAGGAGTATTTTTCATCTTTTGATTTTCCACCCCACCTTTAGGGTGACTATTTTCTATGAATTCCAACTTTCTAAATGCGGGCGACCCCTATCATCATGGTTGGTGATGTTGGCTTCGTGATCGAAATAATATATTGTGATGTCAGTTCTTCCATCCATGTATTTCCCGTTAGATTTCATTACCTAATATGAGTCTCTCTCGTAGATTTGATTTATTTTCATTAAACTCATTCATAAAATCATCTTGAAGTGGACACTAATTAAATATGTTTTTTATGGGATGATAGCATAGCTACTTGCAGTCAGAAGTGATGGTAACGTAGGAAATGTCTAAACATCTTTGAACATTGGGTGTGATGGGAACCTATACAAGTATTCCATTTTTAAAATTGATGTTATATCATATATGAGGGATCTTAGGTGTGGAAGCATTGGCATCCCATGTCAACTATGGCGAAAATTATGTTATAGATTAAAGGTATCCAAGGCTCAATGGTTGTTGTATATCACATTCACTTCACAAGGCATAGATCATGATATATCTGGTGGGGTAATATTTTTAGAGTCTTTTGGGGACATTTTAATAGTTTTAAATTTTTTTGGTACATTTTCATAGGTATCGAGTCTTATGATGACATGCTCAAAGATTTAATTTCTTATGCGTATATGATCAGAGGTTTAGGGTCTTTTTGTGAGATGGTGGAATGTTTAAAGTCTTGTGGGGAAATTTACTAGGTATTTATGTCATTTATTGGTCATTTTTTCACATGGTGACCCCAAGGTCAAGTGTGGACCTTGTATTTGGATGTTGCGGTTGACTGTGTTCCTTGGGAAAATGATCACACATCAGATTTTTCACCGTCAAGAGTAAGATAGATATATTTAATGGTGATGTTGGGGTATTGGGATTGAACCTCAAGGAGGTATCCAACAATTCCCTTAAATTAAATAAGGATATAAACTCACATATTTTATTTTCACAATTTAAGGTAATCTGATAGGTCCGATTCATGCAATTTAACTTCATATGATAAGGATTATAATGTTAAGGAAGGAAGAAAAATAAGGGATTATATGGGGATTATGCATAGAGGCTTCCCATGAGGTGAGGTTTCATCCTATTCAAGTCCTACATAAAGAATACTATGCTCATTGAATATGAAATGCCAATAGTTTAGTTTCTTATTCTAAAATTTTTTTCATTTAGTTTAACATCATTTGACTAGGAGATTGTGTTATGTATTTTACAGCTTGAATGTAGTTGGGATTCATACCAAGGGAGAAAATTTCCACATAGGAGAGAATGATAAAGGACTATCCTTAATTATAAGGAAAAGTAGGTGGTTTCCTATGTTGATTCAACCTTTAGAGATTATGTGTCTATTGAGTAGGTTTTTAGTAGCATAAGGCATAAGCACTGCTGGGTTTGGGTGACATATAGGGGTCCGGATATTAGGGATCTTATTCGTAGGAGAAAGAGGCATAGATTATGAAAATATCATCCGTGGAGTAAAGGGTTTTGGAATAAGGGTTGATGTTACGAGTTAGATAAAAGTCAGGGAACAAATGAACCTAGTTCAAATGGGCATGGGTGCCTTGGGTACTCAACTTTTTCAAAGGATTGGGTGCTAAAAATAGGCATCATATATGGGACTATAATATGGGGTTTGCAATGTTTTGGGAGTTGTTAAATTCAAGGGGTATCGAGAAGGAAGGCTATTTGTGAAACCTAAATACCTGAACTATGGATAATGTCTTGGTCCCCAAGGGGACAACTTCATGAATGGTGTATGCCTCATTAATCCCACAGTGATGCAAGGGTTTTTTTTCTATACTATGAAGGGAATGATCTTATATGAATCTTATGTTTTCCACGGTCTTATGGTATCAGGTTCCTTTGGGAGGTTGTTCATGGAATATGGATACATTTAGCAATCCAGATTCACTTTGGATCACAAAGAATAATGTTTAAAAAAATCAAATATTCACCTAGAATTCCAAAAGTCATGTCCCCTTTAAATGAGGGGTGATGTGACATATTTTAGATGAAAATTAGTAGAAGATTCATATGTTTTTTGAAGGATTACAATATTCATGAAACATAAGTTATTTTAGTTATCTTAAAACCTTTATATATTACTTTCCCTTATGTGGATTTTAACCCCATTTTAGCCTTGATTGGCCACAAAACATCCCTGAATTTCTCAATTTCTAGTGTAACATGTGCATTTTGGAATAAATAAATTACCCCAATAGAATGTGAGTCAAAGCAAGATAGTAGGGTTTGATTAGGGAGTGAAATCATTGAAAAATGGTTATTGGGAATTCTTATTGGAATAATCGAATCAACCATATTCGTATACACATGGGAAGGGGTCTAGGGGGTCTCTGAGATTCTCAAATAATATTTGAAACTCTTCTATTTTCCAACAAAACTCACCACATTTTTCAGTATTTTGGGACTAAAATCCATAGTGGTTGTGAACATTTTACCTTCATGAAAAAAACATCTATAATAACATAGGCAGTGAATCTATTCCCGAAACACACTTTTTTTATAATGGATGATCATAGAAATTATTCTCTCTACCAGATGCATTATATATATGACCTCGAGATTAGGGATGATCTGTGAAACAACAATGAAAATCAGGAAGTCCCTACCTAGTAGTTCAAAAGATATCATAGGTTGAATCATTAGAATATAGTTACCATATGACGCCGCATCCAGGAACATGCATTAATACCTCTGTAATCCATCGGTAACCCTTTGAAGAAAATTAATTGGGAGGATCTAGATGTAGAGATACCTCCTCCATAATATGAGAGTATATTTAATGAAGACTTGTAGGATCATATATTGGAATGGATGGAGGAGTTGGATCTACACAAAGTTATCATTAGATGAGTATCCTTGGGTATACTTAGTTTTTTATACAATTTATGGATTTGAAGGTGAGATAATAGAGATTAGTTTTTATAAACTACCATGCACCACTCAATTACACATCTACCACCACATGGAATACAAACATAATTTTTTGATTAGGTGGTCATGGAGTGACCAAGAGCTTTCATATGCCCCATAGGGAGGTTTTTGTCAGCCTATGGGACCTCTACAAGATCATTGGGATCCTCATCTAGTGGGATATCTATGATGAGTTCCTTCCCATAGATAATTCATGGAAGCATTAGGGGAAGATACAATAATTGGTAATGAATTTTACGATACTAATGGAATAGAATGGGTGGTATAAGATAGAGATGAAGGATCTCCCATTCATGTAATGGTTTGGATAATTCCAAAATGATCTCAAAAAAATTATCCAGGGGGACCCCTCTATTTCGTGGATGCATTATGTTTTTCGAAGAATAACTCATATTGGGTGATCCTAGAGGTGAGATATTGTCTCCTATGTAAATATATATTAAATATATTCTCCCTTGGGGTCAGGCTGTTGGAATTTATTTGGGATCCAAATTATAGGTGGGTTCTCCGTGTTTGTGATTCACATATGGGGGTCAATATAATAGAATTCATCATGGAAAAAATGATCATGATGGGGAACACATCAATTTGGTGGTGTTGATGCTGGTGCAGTTTTATAATGTGCTCATGAACATTAACAAGAGAAAGAACCACCCCCCAACCACATTTTCTGTGCATTTTGTTCCATTTCTTATACGGATGGGTGGTTGTACTCATGGGAGGGTATGAGTACCCAAACCATGTAATTCATCCCCGAACTAACTTCTTATATTTGATGTTGAATATCAACAGTAGTCAGCCACTTCATCTGGGTCAAATCAATTTTATAACAATTATTGGGATACCATATCAATTCCTCTTCCACCCATTCCCCTTCCCAATGTAGACAATTTTGGACTAAGAGGAATATACCAAAGAGAAATTGGCATAACCGATGACCTTCCAAGGTGGGGTATTTGAGGAGTGGGTATATTGAAAAGTTATCTTTAAACCACAAACCCCAAAGAGGTTCTCCTTCTAATTCTGGTGGCTTCAAATACCATCCCCAACGGATTACACCACAGTTCCTAGTGAGTACCACCATATGGTCTTCAACTAGATATGGTGAATTTTTATTTAATAAGTAAATGGCGGAGAATAGAGTTTTCACCAATCAACACCTATTATTGGATCCTACATAACAATTTAAAAATCTAGGAGAAAACATACCCTGGGGAAATAATGAGGAGCATGGTGATTCAGATGGATTTTTTTCGAGGGTTCAGAACCACATATCTCGGCGTTTTTTTCTACTACTAAAGAAAAATTGGCCCATGTCTCAATGCATTTTTCAATATGGGGTGGATGTGGGGCATAGAGGGCCTAACTTTTTTGACTTTTATGAGTGTACAGGTTCAAGTTTACCCACATGACATATTTCAAAAAAATATTATTATTAAAAAATAGGATTCTTTAAAATTTTAATTTCTAAAAAAAATAATGAATAAACCATAAAATATGATTTCTCACTATAATATTTTTACAAATTCTTCCATCTGAACAAATAAATATTTTATATAAGTCATCATTTATTATTTTAATATGATTTTAAAATATCTACATAGTAATTATTGACCATATTCATATAGTGTTTCATCATAACTGTCTATAAATGGAACCCATCATGCATTAACATGGTTTCAATTATGAAATAATTATTTTAATTATAATATTTTTTTTTCCATTTGTTATTTTTATTAGTTATTTTTATTTTGTTACTATGAATATTGGAAATGGACACATGGGAACTCTAATAACCTCCTATAAAAAAGGTCATTACCTAGAAATTCATCATTCATTCATAGGTCATTATATTCAAATCACCCAATAACTAACATCATCATTCATCACCCATCACCGATCACTCACTTACATTCCATCACATCAGTTCACCACCACATCAACATCACAACATGCCATCATTGACCGATTCTATAACGTTACATCACATCCGACAAAAATCCATCTATGTTTGATCCATACTTCTCCCAATGACTACCGTTATGAATGAAAAAATAAAATATTAAACTGATAAATAGTTGGGGAATGTGATCTACAACGATACAAATAATCACACACACGTATGGGATGTTAGGGAGACGCGAACCCGAGACCTCCGTGACACCCAACAAGGCTTTTTTACACTAGTTTAATCCCATGGGGATAAGAAAATACAATATTTAAATGATTATAATATGTATATTAATTAAATATAACCTAGACCATAGGCTACCCATGGTCTTATACAGGCTGGGGCATGCATGAAATGTTTTGTGTGAATTATATACATTAATTCATGGAAAAACCTATGTCAGATCAAACCCATGTGGGATTGACCCACCCCAACAAGGCCCATATATTTTTTTATTACTAACATAAATTGGGGGATTACAAAAAGGGGGAATATCTAGTTCCATTTGGAAAGCATAGGATGATATTCCAGTGGTCCCTAGCCCTGCATGGGGGTTATCTCATGAGGTAAGAGTGGTGGTAGGCCCTAAACTCCTAAAAAAGTGGCATCAAGAGTGTGGTGAACCATATAGGGAAGTCCCTAGAGAATATTTCATGGGTCCAAGGAATATCATAAAGCACACATACATTACTATAAACAGTATCTTCCCCAATTCTTAGAGGGACTCAGATACTTCTTGAAAATTCAACTCCATTCAGGTGATGTGGTTGCATCTTCAAGATATGATGATTCTCCCTTCCTGGCTAGGTAATGTCATATAAATCCACCAATATATCTTCTTTTATTTGACTCAATGCCTAATAGATATATTAGAAGTGATATTCTCAAATATTATCATGGATCCACTCAGTAATAGTGTGAGGGTATTGCTATATATTCCTTCTCATACAGACCTCCCTAGGGTCAATCCATTATATTCATGGCTGAGGAATAGTAATTTTCCAAGAGGAGTCTTTAAAAAGAGAATATTTAATAGAAGTAATCTTGGATGAAGACTCTAATATAGTTCTACTAAATATATAACCATTATATTGTTATTTTAGACTAGTACCCCTTCTTCTGAGTTTGTAGGCTTGATTTACTCATACTGTGCATTAATCACCTGATGTGGAAGAGGGGTATTTTGATACTAAATCTGTAAGGAAGGATGGTCATGTGAAAAACCGTGAGGGTTTGGGTTTGGTACCTCTTTCCAAAACTGCGATTATGGGAATCCAACCACATGGTGTTGAGGTTCTTCCTATGGGTGAATAGATGATTCAGCAACCCCAAATTCCTCATTGTAATTTCAAATCATCTCCCTTCCCTACTATGATACATAATTTTATATCAATTCTTTTTGATGACTAGTTACATTTTTAAAAATTATAATGAATACATCTATGGAGAATCATCAAGATAATGATGCACCGGTAGTTGGGGAGGTTTTATTGTTAAGGGAGCCTATGCTGATTATATTATTGCTCGATCTGCTAATTAGGATACATGATTCATATGATATTTTTGGGTTCAATCCTCTTATTCATACCACATGTATTGTTTTCCTAACCTTTTATCTTAATGAAAACCTAACCCGTATGGGGGTTATAGTTGCTTGTGGAACTTCTTAAGAAAATAGAACCCACAACTGAGGTGGTAATGATAAATATTTTGTCCTCGACAGAGGATACTCATGAGTTTATAGTAGTTGATCCAACTCCTGGAGTGTTGTAGGAGGTTAGAAGGTCTCCCAAAATCAATGAAGTGTTAGTAGTGGTCTGACTTCCTCTTAACATAGAGTCCATCTTGCTTGAGAGAATTCCTACTAACAATGTCACTTCAAAAAAGATAAACACCTTCCTTTTGTGTTATACCTCACCAGCTAGTGATTTCAAGGAATATAACACTAATTTTGATGACATAACTAGATAATTTGATATGGGTTACAGAGGAGTGTTTAGAGCTTCATTATTCACACAACAAAGGTAGACCTACTGAGTAGAGTGAGATACCACCATCACTGCATTCTAAATCCAGTGATCAACATTATTGATGCCCCTTCCCTCTCAGTATTGGGAAATGAATTACATTATAATATAGTTCACACAATATAATATGACATTAAATTCACCTGGTATAAGGAGAAATCTGAATTCACTAAGGAACACTAGAAACCTAAAAAAGATATTACTCGACTCGAGGAGCAAGCATAGTATCATATATCCATAATCTACAAAAAGTGATAGATCATCAACCTACTATGGAAACAGTCGATGTGTGATGAGGCTGACCAGTGAGGGATACATTCTTGGTGGTTGAGTATTGGGATGAATAAAGATGGTTGAATATTTGGCCTAATATGGTTAACAATATTTCATAGGAGGAGGCAGTAGACCTGGCTAGGGGGAGAGTTTGAAATTGAAGTCACAAGGTAAATTTTGACCAAGTTAGAGTATTTACTTGACAAGGAAGAGTTGTTGGTGGGTTTATTTTCATTTGTTTCTGAAAAATGAGAGCCTTCATATTATGTATGTCCCTCATCAATGATGGAAATATATTGTTTCAAATTTAATTCCATTTTTTCATATTACTGTACCATCTGAATCACATCAATGAGATGACCAACTATAAACTCCTTGTCCCACATGATTAATGGTTTGTTTAAGAAAAAAAAGTTAAATTGAGGAATAAATACATACATGAGATTTCAAGATAAATACAAATTGCTAGGGTCAAAATTATCTATTGACCACTATGAGTGTCCTTGTCAAAAAAATAATGGTTTGAGTGGGGGACTCTTCCAAATGGTCTTTCATTACCAATGCACGGAGGTGCATGATTGGTGTAATGTTGTGGTGTTGGATTAAACCTAAATATTTGAGGAATATGGAGAACATATATCAATATTTATTGGAATTTTAACTCATGGAGTGACAGGTGGAATGAGGATGATCACTTTCCATGTTCAAAACAGAGTTCCTGAAATTTCAATACAACGTGTGAAGACATACAAGTAGGGAAGACCATTGACAATGTTAAAACATATGAATTTCCAAAGTATCATCACAATTACCTCAAGGAATGTCCCTATGATGGTATGTGAGCTTGTTCATTTAGGCACGATTCACATCAAGGGGGCCCATTCAGTCAATGATGATGGGGGGATCCATATCTGGGAAGACGCGAAGCATGGGGGTGAACATTTGGAAACATTCAAGTGAATACCAATGTCCTTTGGTTATTACATTATGAATCATGAGAACATTGAGTGGGTGTATCAGTCTAATCACGATCTATATTCTCCTTCCATGTGGAGGTTCATCTTGTTTATCATGTGGCAGTTGAGAAAATTGAGGTGTGTTGTAGTTGAGTAAAAATGAATTGTGGAATGTTCTCTCAGGCAGCGTCCTAGAAAATTTTTATGTTTTATGCCATTCAATGTAGATGGGAAGAATGTAGTTTATCATCATGTATATTGAAAAATGAAGGTATATTTTAATTTCATATAGTTATGATGATGCATCATGCATTTTAAAATCATGTGACATGAATGTTTGTATCACAATTTAGTATCTTTTGACTAGTATATGGTTTTTCCATTCTCCATTTTCATACTGCGGTGTAAGACATGCAAAAAAAGAGGATATCACCTCAAATATGACCTCTTAAAATATATGATCCATGGTTCAAATCTATCTTATCTATAAATTAGTTGGTACAGTGAATGTATTTAGGCTTTATTCGAGGTTCAATGTTGAGTCACCGAATATTTTTTCCTCTTACTTTAATTTGCTCATTTTTAGCAAATTATCAATTGATACATGGTGTGTGAAAGTATGAATATTTCTTAGATTAAACTTAGTGATTATCAACATGATATACATCAGTACATCTTTTTATTGAAGTGTACGGTCATGAATGTTGAACCAGATAGGTAAATATTATGAGGCATATCTGTGTAAAACTACATAGAGTTTAAGGACATGAATCATAGACCAAGGATACAAATTTATGATAATAGAGTCTAGATCA
This sequence comes from Viscum album, assembly GCA_963277665.1. NCBI lineage: Eukaryota > Viridiplantae > Streptophyta > Magnoliopsida > Santalales > Viscaceae > Viscum > Viscum album. The sequence goes on along the minus strand of OY728156.1, from coordinate 67,067,240 downwards.
TCACTGTTTGAGTGTCATGGTACCTTGTTATAGAAAAATAAACATCGGTCTATATTAGAACAATGGATACCAAAAAAGGCATGAGTGGTGAGAGGCTTTACTGATTTTTCAAAATGGGGAATCATTTATTATGTAGTTCTTGAATATGGAGTGGTGGGAGACAAATTCATGAAGTTTGAATTCTTCTCGAGTGAGGATGTGATGAAAGAGAGTGAATTGTTTTATTGATTCATGAGAGGTGATGGAAAATATATATGGGATGAGGACCATAGGGGGAAATATGTGCACATTTTAATTTAATGGGGTATGAACCATACGAAAAAATCTAGAGAAATTTGTGTGACATGGGGTAAGATTACTAACCTAACATGAAGAGAGGGGTGATGAGGCCTCATAAAATTAAAAAACATCTTGAGAATGATGAACACTATTTAAGGACATGGTGTTTGTTCTTTTTCTCAGGGTGAGATTGTTTTTTTAGTGATTAATTGAAAAATCATTCATAAATAGAGGACAGAGGGCATTATTATAGTGAAAACAGTCTCACCTGACAGGGTTATTTTCATCTGGGCCTAAGTCATGAGGTTTATGCATCTCTACATTCCCCATGGAACTAAGATCATGTCAAGAATTCTTTTAGGAAAATGGTTTGATAGGGGACAGATTTCAGAAGTTGTAGGGTATCCTCTTAGGTTCATGGGAAAAGATAATTATATCATATACAATTTATGACATAAAAAAGAAAGTGATACAGTTTATGGCCAAGCATCTAGGACCTGAAATTGAGAATTTTAGTGTCATGTGACAAGGATTCTAGTTGATATAGTTTTTTTTCACATTTATTTGAATATAGGTTTTCACATGGTTTATGTCCATTATGTTCATTCTGATACTAATTATAGTTTAATTATATGGGTATTAGACTGAGGTTTTGCAAATATGATATGGTTGTAATTCTCAAACCAATAGGGGTTGTGTCTGGGGGATGTTAAAATGGAACAAAAGAGTGAGGACCCTATATGAATAGAGGGATAAATACGCACTGGTCAACATGAAAAAATCCATGATACAATCCTAACACAATTTATGTACATGATGATTGGACCAACATGGGTTGAAGCTATATTAAATTCAATTTATATTAGACCATTAGTCAGGGTGAGATGGTTTTAAACAAAGTTACATGTCATAAATATATTTTATAGAGGACAACTACTAGTGAAACTCAACTCACATAACAGGGGCATGTGTAACTAGGCTCGAGACATGAGTTATTGGTATCTTCTTATCCCTTGGAATCGAGAATAAATCTGTATGTAGTTCTATAAAATTGAATGATAGGAGTCCAACCCCAAAAAAAGGGTTTTATCCTCTCATATGGTGTTGATAAGCTAATTTTGTAGTTTAAAATGTCATATAAGAATATGCAAGCAAAAAAAATTACTCATGTTCCTAGTTCTGGATATCATTCAGTCTAAAAACATGCGATTAGGGCTCCAGTTACTGTATCTTTAGGTTAAAAAAGATTGACTAGAAGATTTCACATTGTCTAAGGTAATGGGTCTTGGAATCAGAATAAATCTAGATTAAATCTACATATTTTTAACATGGGGTTTGTAAATTACATAATATCATAATTATTGGACCAAAGGGTTTTTTTCTGCGGGAAGTTTTCATGATGAAAGAGAGGAATTTCCTGAAATGATGTAAGGGAATGGAGGCCTAGGGCTACATGAAACAACTCTAAGAAATTCACACATTGTTCAAGGTCATGATTCATATAAAAATGGCGTTACCACCCATTTAAATGTCTTTGATATTGGAAAATGGTGGGGGGGTCTTAAAAAAGATTGTGTGGAAGAAAAAGAAGTATCTCAATGTGAAGATAGGTGTCCAAGGAGGACCAGTACCACATGTAATATTTTTGTGCCAGGATGCATATATTTTTATGTTTTAAAGCTTATAATATTATTGATACTAGTTAGAGAGTATAGATCTTGGACTATGGAGAGTGTGTCTGATTTTGAAATACTTTCTCTTCTCAACCATTATTGGGGAAGATTCAACAAGAACCATACCCATGTGATCCATTCTTAGTTTGAGAAATAAGAAGTGATAAGGAGTTCCACACATCCCAAGGGATAGAATTATAAATGGAAACATAATTTTATTCTAGAAGTCCCAATGATACCTACTTTCTTATTTATCATGAAAAAATTAATTGGGTAATAATAGCAGGGTTGTTGAAGCTTAACCAAATTAAAGGGTGGTGTAAAGGGATGTCATCATGACATCTGATATTGGACCATGAAAGGGGGTTACTGATGGGGAGTGAACAATTGTTGAATATGTTTGAAACATTGGATCTCTAACTATATTATCCAATGATGGTATGAGAAAATTTTCAGAACAACCATTAACTATGTTCAAAAAATAGGAACAATTATTTATAGCAAGAGATCATTAGAGGAGTGTTCATAGGATGTGGGGTGAGATAGTTTTGGCTAGTCACCATTAATATAATGGGGGTTTCTTCAGATTGGGATGGTTCTGAGGATCCTAATCAAGGAAGACACAAACTGTAGAAGTGAACATGTTAGGATGTTCATGGGGGAGATAAGTACTCTTGGTGCTATTCTTCTATGTGATTCGATGAAATAGATAAGAATATCAGTATGAAATAATTGAAAACATTCCAATATGAAGAGACCCCAAAATTGGTTGTTGGTTGGGGTAGGCTTAAGATATGTGATATGGGAGTCAATATGTATCGCATTAGAAATAAAAAACCATTCTTATATAGTTCTAGAGTGTGGTGTGATGTATGAATGAAATATGAAGGGTGATATCCAATCTAGGGAGGACCCAAGGTATAATGGAGTTTCAGGTCATGTGATGAGGGAATTAACTATATAATTCTATATCTTATGTAGAGTACATTTAAGATGTAATTTACTGTCAGATGTTGAGGAAGTGTTATTGTTGATGGTTTGGGTCATATAGCTTTGACTATATTGTCATGAAGTTTCAAATCATTTGAATAGGATATACAAATTCATAGTTTACTATTTTATAACCTAGAAATTGAAGGGGGACTACACTAGAGGTTTCCAATTGATACTAAATATGAGTGTTGGTATGAGTGGAGGTTACCTATCAAGGATTCATGGGTGCTACTGAGTAGTATTAGTGATATGAGAAGGACTTATGTGTAGATGATTTTTAGGTTAGAGGGGTATTGTCTTTCACTTGTAAAATGGGGAATATTGTAACAAAACACAATTCATCACATTCCAATCACATAGGTTATAGCACAATTTAACATCATGTATCTTAGATGATGTCATATAATATTACACCATGTATCCATTACATTGGGTTATTTATATTAAACCCATGTAGCTCAGACAAAATGGGGTTCATCAAGAAATTTACCCTTTGAGGAACATTAAATTAATGGGAGGTGTTATGCACTCCACATCCATAGTGATAAATGAAAGTTAATAATTTATATAGACATCATTAATGTTGTTTGGTCCTTACCATTTTTCTTCCAACATAGGTGGATCCTTCCTATTTTTTATCCTCATCCTGAGAGCTTGTACAATGTCACCCTAGATGATGGAATGGAGGAAAACATTTTTTTAATAAATGTGCTATGTGATTCTAGCATCTTTTTAGGTTTTACAAGGAAAGGATACTATATTTTTCATGGGATTATAACTTTGCCTGATATATTTAGACTATCTTTTTTGATGTCTACGGATCATAAATGACAATTCAAAGTTATGGAAATTGAAACGCTACAGGTACAACAACAAATATCCAATAAAATAAGGACTATAAAATCTCATGGTTGGAATTTAGAGTCATCTTATGATATCCCCAACGGAAATTAGAGATTTTATCAATCGAATTTTTCTTATTCTAGACCACTATATTTTATAAGATGTTTGATAGAGGTTTTTTTAACACTTACATATGATCATTTTCTTATGTTTGGGAGGGGGTGTGTGGTTAGAATATATGTTTTTATTTAAAAATAACCTCTTTAACTCAAAAGTTTGAATGTTGGTTCTATTATTTATGATAATATTGTGAGGGAAACTAAATCAATAAATGATTTGAGGCTTCACAAACTCAATAAAATACTAGGTTTTGTCTTTTTTGAGGGTTTTGGATTTTACCTACTTTGAGAAGATGTCTATAGTAGCTGTAATGGTCTATAATTGTCGAGATCTCACATCATGGTAGGGGAATGTATGATCGATTCCCCACAAGAGAAAGGGCCAAGTGTACTTTGTGTCCTAGAGAAGCTCATGTGGATGTTGCACAAAGTTGTAATCGGTATATAATGAATGAAAAATATTTGTGAATTTGATACTTTCCTGAACCACAGTGGTCCAGAATGTAACCCAAACATCAAATATGATGAGAAATCATCAATCATACTTGATGTGACCCACATGAACCATAATTTACCTCTTATAAGACATGATTTATCTTATTCACTTGGATTAAATGATGGAATATTCTGTTAAACATCATCTTATAAACGTTATTCACTATAATGGGTCGACTAAACACTCAAATTTATATACTATTAGAGTACAATATTAGATATTTTATGTTAAGGGATTGATCTAATCTAGTGTTTCTTGGACTTTTGGGGAATTTGAGAGACCTACAGTAGGGGTAATGACAGTTAGTTTATTTACCTATCAGTATTCTTTGTAGGAGAGACTTGTATGATGACCCTTCGATTCTCCACAAGATTAGCCATGTCACAATGTTTGGGATTTATGAGGGATGCATCCATGCTTGAGAATGAATAAACTTAGTCATTCTGTGTTTAGGGAACATGAGTCACCATCATCTGGTAAGTTAACTAGGCCATCAACTCATAATAATTATCTAATATGTGGGATGTGTTCTTACTTATTGATGACATAATCACTATTTATCTATTTAATGACTATCTCACAGTCCCCCTTCACATGAAATAGAGTGATTCAATCTCAATGGTCAAATCAACAATACTGATAAGATCCTAATACTCAACCTCATTATTGGTTATGACTTCAAATAATAGGTAGGTTAATGGAAATATGACTTAGGTGGGAGTGATGAAGACAATTCAGAGGCCCACCCTAGTGAGTTTGTGGTTATTGAGCCTTCTCTTGGTCCAGATTCTAGAAGAACTGTTCAAATAAATTCTCAAACCTGGAATGGTCTTATCTATGAAGTGTATAGATTAATTAAGAAATTTAACATCCATGGGAAGCTCTTTAGGGTCATATTCATGGCCCTGAAAAATTACATCCCCTTCCACTTGACATATTTCTAGGGCGAAAACCTGATGTCGAACAATTTCCTATTTACTAACCACCATCCCAATATCCTTGATGTAATAGAAAATTTCAATATGTACTTCATCAAATTGATCTATTCTACTAGTTGTATCCTATAATGTTTCCTACAGTTACACAAATGTTCAACCAATAATGTTTAGTAAAGGTATCTCTTCATGACTTGAGAGTATCTAGTATATATTTTGAGGAGTATTTGATCTAACTATTGCTTGTTATTTTTTATACACTCATTATTATGATGGGTTAAAAGGTTCTAGAAAATCATAAAAGAAATCATTTATATGACTAGACTCTTTCTAGGAAGAAGTGGCATATGGACCACATGATATAATTGATACTACTAGATTTCCTAAAATGTGGTATGGTGTATTTCATCCCACTGGTAGATGGTTACTTTCTTCATTACCCTTGAAAAAATATTATATTTTTTCCTCTAGATTCAATATGAATCATATAATTTAATCCAAGGGACCCTGGTGGCCTCGCAACATTTTATAGTCGTTTGGAGTAGGCATATGATTTACATTCTTGATCTTATTTGGATAGATCTTGATTCCGTTGAATCTGTCGATGAAGTTGATGAATCATCCATAGGTAACCTTGGAAAAATACTAGTGGATTCAAATTTAGATGATGGGAGTGGATAATTAAAACATTTTATCATGTTCCATGAAATGTTCTACAGGTTGGTGGGATTTTAACAATAATTCACCATTATATAACTACACCAATGTGTAGAGGAGTGGATTGAATATATGGGGTAAGGGAACATGGTTGATTGATCTAACATTATTCAAAATATATGACATCACTCTGCAGAATAATGTTCCTTAAGACACTCTAAATATAGTTCCATATTTATATATGGGGGCCATCTTGATCTTATTATACTCTAAGTTCCCATCCATGAAATAAAAGGGCATGTAAATTTTTGGTTTTGTCAATGGGTATATTTTTTATTGAATGGGGAAAATAAACCTTCGGATAATGGTATTTGAGGTCATAGAAGTCCATATATGCTCTGATATGCCTATTATTCTTCCTATCTCTGAAAAAGTTTGAAAAATACATGAGGTACTATATCTCCTTGATGAAAATTTCCTTGATCATCATTCCAGCCTTGGCCTCAATCATGGAACTATTGTAAGGGTTCATCTTCTTATAATTCTTTTGGAACCCACGGTGGCCTATTAGTAGGACAATGTGGTGAACCAAAACCCATGGATTGAACCTTATAATTTTATTATATCTCTAGGTGAACACATCATCATTATATTTGATAAAAGCCATATAATATTATTCCTCATATGAATACAATGACTACAATGATTATTTTTAGCCTTATAACATCCTCAATGATATGATTTTCCTGGTCCAACTCATCAATAATAGCATAGAAAACCTCTCCAAAAGTATGAGGAACGCCATTCAAACCCTTTTTATCATATAAGACATGTTGGTTTGAGGATGTAAGTTACTATTATGTAACTATAGTCTCAATAGTGGTATTGTCATCTACATTGGAAGAGGATGAATCCATGATTAAAAGATTATTTTCTATAGATACCATGACGAAAAAATCTAATGAACCAACCCCATGTGGGCTTAAACCATGAGATCCACCCATTATGTGAACAAAATAATGATTTTTCAAACTCTACCGAGTAAGTACTACTTTCAAGAATATGCATAAGTACTCTGGATTAGTGGACATGGGGAGAACTCTCTATACTCAATAGGATTATTTCTTTCTAGATCCATCTATTACTACACTATAATATAATAAGAGGTAGTCTATAAGAATTCATTCTTATTAGGGACTATGAACCAGCTCCCAAGATTTGGGGTCGTTCTTTTAAACTAGAGGATTTTAGGATAAAGTTATCTTTCAAATACATCCAAGGAATTACTAGTGTGGTTTTTAAATAATTGGGAGTGTTTATATGTTGGATGTTATCAGCCTAAAGATTTTTTCCCTCCCTTTGGTTTTAACTACTGTTCAGTTAGCTGGATTCAGAACTATTGAAGGAAAAACATCTCAAAGAAGTATCCTTAGTTGACCATTGAGGGAGTGTTTGAGAAATTGATGTTATGAAAAAGGGAACAATGTAAGAAAATGGAGAAAAAGTGTTCACAATAGGGCACTGTAATGTATATCCAATAAGATGTCCCTGGAAATTGTTCTTTCTACCAATTCACCAAATTTAGTATTCAGACAAATATTTCTACATGGTTCATGCTCGTTCTTTTTAAACCCCTTACTTTCAATGTTGGTGGGAGTCTGATTTTTTTCTTAAGCCCCAACATGTGGACAATTTGGGTCAGGGTGATATTGATCTAGGTGATATTATCTACAAGGATGTGATACACTTCCACACCATTAAACTATCTGATGAAATAAAATGGATGAATATCCCCATGAATGGTGGTACCATTATCTTATATAGTGAATGAAATTGTGAATTAACATTCTTCACATTCAACTCACTCAATGTGATATGATTCCATTATAGTTATCTCTATCTCAAACTAGAGAAGAATTATTAGGGCCTTGATAAGGCCTCATGAATTTATTTTGATAGGCGGAGTTAATGAAGAACTATGAGTCTCACTAGTATAATGTTGAGGTTCTTTATCACGTCATAATTTCGGATGAAGTTCATCTTCTTATCTTTCGAGGTTCTCTCTAACAAGGATCATGGTGGGGTCATAGTCTAAGGAATGGTGGCACAGATGGAGTGGGTCATGATCCACCATTTACTATACTATTTAGGATAATCACTATAAAACTGATTCTGAGCCCTAGTTTTCCATGTATGAGCACTATTATGTTCTGTATGGGTCTTACAATTGACTAATATGCTTGGCTGCAGAGGTATACCTGATTCAGAAGCTTGAGATGGCTATGGATTTATATTTTAATGTGAGGCTTATTTTATGGTCTCACTGTCATCAATAGTCCTTTTTTATGCATTGTCTTGAAAATTCCACCTACTAGAGTGACTTCTTCTTGTCATATGATGTTCTTAGCCACAGATTCATGAGGAGACCATGGGGCATTCTTACAACGTAAGAAACATTAATGAATATAATTCCCAAGTTAAATGAATTAAATTTATTATTATATATTATGGATATTAAAAAAACAGGAACATTAATGGTTTATTATATCCAATTTAATTAAAATACGATTAAGCATCATAACTTTTGATAATATATCTATTAATTAGTAACCATATGATTAGTATAAATATAGGGTTCTAACAAATCCAGTTGACCTAGAAAAGAAATGTGATTACCTCAACCCGTAGGTTTGTACCCTATAAAGCCCAATTATCATCGCTTCTTAAAGATATATAATTTCTAGGATCTTCCTTTGTTTGGTTCCATGCTGATATAAAAAATTATATCATTAGATAAACCATTTTTAGGATAATTTTAACCTTATCTTAGATCATGGACAAAACACTGTACGATGAACCTCCCAATGAATCCATTATGGACCATACCTGTATAGCATATTCTAGAGTAATAAAGGGATATGAATAAAGACAATAATAATATGAATATATTTTTTCAATAGAATAGTTGTTATATTTAATTCTTACTTTTTTAACTTTATAAATTAGTTGGATTTTCGTACAATAAAACAGAAATTGTATTATTGGTTAATATTTAATTTAAATTAAGACATTTATTTTGATGAATTAAATTATTTTTTAAATAAATATTTTTTTATAAAATATTATTATTATATAACATTTATTATGTATAAATGATCATATAATTTTTATGAATTCAGATATAATATTACTAGAACATCCCCCGTGTATTCGCACGGCACTATAAATTCATTATTATTATTAACTACAGAATATTATTTATCAAACATAATACTTTATATTAATATTGATTTTTTAAAAAAAAATGACATACATAATGAATGAAATAAAGTTACATCAATTGGAGAAAAAATGTTACAAAATTAGTAGTAATCTTTTTAAAATATATATTGAAGGAAAAATAGTTACAGAAAGACTTGATGTCTGGGAACAGATTTCACAGAATTTTAGGTATAAAAAATTCTCTCTCCAGATAGAAGTGATTTTGAATTCTCAAATTGAAATGCTTTTGAATCATTCGTGGAATCCATGTAATTACTTCCCCAAGACATTCAAGCCGATTTAGAAGTGCCTCATTCCACTATGATTATTGACAACATCAACAGACACAAAGAAGCATCAAGTACAGTATCACAAATAGATTAGGAGGAAATGAACTTATCTATCCCAACACCATTCCCTTCCACACTATCTTAATCTGACCAACCATAAACTGAGTTTTCCTACACAACACACGACATTTAATAAAAAATGGAGAGATTTGGAACCCAATTTAAACAAATATCCATCCCATGTTACCAAAAACATCCCTATTTGAGTAGACCACGAAGCCAAAATTCTTTCACTATGAAACAACAATCATTGAACCATCAAGTGCCTTCTTTGTTTTTTTAGATTACATTTGAGCCTAAATAACAATGTATTCCTCTTCATCCTACTTCTTTCATGTCCATTTAGAAACACCATCATGATGGGGCTTTCCCTTTACTTCTTTGGGTGAATATCCATACATGACATGGTACCAAATATGCCCACCCATAGATTTTATAGAAGGAAAGAAATTACTGGCATGCTTTGGACTTTTATTTTGATATCCTCCCTTTTCTATGGTCATGTGTTTGGTAAAATTAAATCAAACACAAAATAAATATATGTTATAATGAGCATGAGTCAGAGATAAACTATTTACAAATTTAAATTGGGTTAACAAAACCCATACAAGATGATTCTACAAAGCCTTTTAGGTTACTGTGATATAGAAGACTATTATGTAATTAAAGACTAAATAATGAAATATTTCTAGAAGATTGATAGTGAAAAAAAAAATTTATAAAGGCTAAACTAAATATCATTGGTGAGTATTTTAGGAGAAAGAAAAAATGAATTTAACGGGCAAAACAATCATATTTTAAAATTTTCAACTAAAAAATAGGAGAAGAACAATATAGATCAGAATACATGATCTTGTTTTCAAAAACATATATCACATGTGATATATACTACACGTACAAGAATCTAATTACTGAGACAAAAGAAAATGATACACTGCTCATCTAATGAATAAAGAAGATAGTCAACATGCTTGTCTACCATTCTGCCCTGGTATATAGGCCTTCATAATAGATTTGATCCAACACTTCATTCAAACATCATTGAATAGATTCTATTATAATTTTAAAATTACAATTTAAAAAATTAATATATAATCCAAAATATGATGTTCATCATTAAACATATGAATATTAATGCAGTTCAATATATAAGATAAAATATGTAAAATTTTCGAAATAATGTTTTCTAAAATGAATTTGCGGTTCATTCAACTCAATTAATCTAACAATGGAAATATAGTTGAAAATATACTGTTATCAATTAACAAAAAAAAGGAATTCTCTGTGCTAAAATTGAAAAATCAATGTGAGAAGAGGGAAGTGAGAGAAATATTTTGGTTAGGGGATTCCACCATTTGATGTTCATATCTAAATGTTATCTAGACATATATAAATTAATAAAATGAAACAATAGTTGGACAAAGTAAATTTATATAAAATAAGTAAAACAAAAATTTTCTCTCTACTCATATTCATAAGGTTTAACATATTTCATGTTAATCAGAAAAATACAACATAACACATGGGGTACTAAATTAATGATGTAAAAAGTATTCCCTATACTTACCATGGGAGATTCAAAAAGGAGAAAACTACTTATGCTTTGTTATCAAAAGAATCAACCATTACCCAAACAATATATACAGAATTTAAAATATAAAATGTTTAAAAATAAGAATACAAATTAATTCATCTAGAAATTGTGGAATATATAATATAAATATGAATATAAAATAAATAAATAGTAACCAAAATAAAAAGAATATAACTTTGGAATTGTTAACATAAGTCTATTCATGACATAAGGTTGAGTTAAAAAATGATTTTTAATGTGAACATCTGTTTGTAAACATCAGGTATTTCTAATATTATTCATAAACACAGTAGAAAAGAAATCAAATGTGTAGATATATACAAAGTGATATTTTTAACATGCCTAGTGAATTAATGAAAATTCAACAATATATAACAAAAACACACAACAATGAGTAAATATCATTCAACTAATCTCATAGTGGTAAACAACATCCATCCAAACATCGTCAGCCCATCATGCACATATACGAGGACTTCGATTCATGAACATATACGATTAACACATCCTTCATGTGAAACATTGTGAAATTGTTAATGCACATAGAAGTGGTAAATATATGGATAACAGTTTATACAAGTAAACAGTGACACATTAAATATATAATTTTTAAAGAAATGTAAAAAAATTGGGAATAAAACAAAAGAATAGGTAACCTGCAAAACCGGGCTTTAAGATCGACCATAATCCTCCTATTTTACATATTTATCACTATCACAGAGATATTTATAGTGATATTTGAAACATATTTATATTGAATCAATGAAAATAAAATTGCATAGAACAATAACATGAAATAATGTATAAATCTTCTCAAACTAATATCTTAGATGAAAACAACATTCATCAACGAATTCATAATGTTGACCAGTTTAAGCTCTTACTCGTATTAAAATCCAAAAATGTAAATAACTTATGACATGTCTCCAATTAACAACTTTGTAATTTGTTCAAATATACACTTGAAGGACAACTGGATTCTACTATCACAAAAGTGAATGAAATTATGTATGTTTGAGCAGATAAATCGATAATAATTCCATTCATAGGGATATTAATCTATCAATCTGTTAAAATTGAACATCAATATGTCTTGTTTAATTTCCCTAAGAAGGGAAAAAATAGTAGTTCATTAATTTTTCTATTTATTTTAAGATATATGTGGAAGTGGGATGAAATGAAAATCATCACCATTTAAAAAGTTCATAATACCACACAAAAGTTATCTTGGATTTATTGAAATGAATATGAAAACATACAGGTCTCCTATAGTTGAAAAACTAGTAATCAGAAGGAAATAGTTTAAGGTCCCTGGATCCCTCTTAAAAATAGTATTTTTTGTCACTAAACCCATGAAAACTGGGTTTTTTTCATTTTCATGGTTCTCCATTCATGATAATATATAACATAAAAAATTTAATGAAATTCACAAGGAGATACATATATCATTATTTCTTAACATAGAGAAAAAAATAAGCTCTAGGATATGAAAGGATATTCAAATTATAGAATTTACTAAGAATAACCTACACATGTCACATGTAAGCCTAATATGTGGATTTATGGGGACTTTGATTCATGAACATATACTATTGACAAACCCTTCATGTGAAACCTTGAGAAACTATTAATGCACATAAAATCTGTAAAGAGATAGCTAATAATTGATACAACGAAACAATGACACGACAATGATATATTTTAGATTGAAATGTAAATAATGAAATTTTGAATTGATCAAAGAAAATATTAACATGCATAAATATGTTCTAAGATCCACTATTCATATCATCTTCGTCATTTCCAAAAATTTCACTTCCATCACTACTAATTATAGATTCATTATCAATAGATGTATTTTTTACAACTTGTCACCTTTTCCCAGAAATGATTAATACCTTAAACTTCACAAATGAGTTTCAATAGGCTCTTTCGTCCTGTAAAATGGTGGCAGTAATGCTATGGATGAAAAAGCATTCATGCACTGTGTTTTCAAATAGATTTGGATTCAAGAAATACATATCCTAGATTTTTTAAATCAGAGGATGGAAATAAGGAAAAAACATACCCTGTATGACACTCAGATGCGGTGGTGGAATTCTATAACAGCCCTAGTAAAAAATCTAAATGAAGTAACATTGGCCAAAAAAATAATGACATAATGTAATATTCAACCAAAATTAATATTCAACAAAAATTAATAAATCTTGTAGATAATGGAAAAAATTTCAAAAAAAATTGAGAATAACACACCTTTTGTATACCTCTGGATCTCTAGGGTCTCTGAGGACTCATAGTCTTATAGAAATGGGGAAAGACTGAACATAGTGGATTTGTATTTCATGAGTTGTGAATGTTGATGAATTTCATTTCAGTATGTAAATTGTAGTATCAGTAGAGTGAATGTGAAACATTGAAATAGAGGAAAATGTTACAGAGATTTTATCAAATAAATATAAAAGGTATCATGATCTATATGTTATAGTTTGAATCTGCACAGAGGGAAAATGTCAACCAGTCGTCAAGATAAGCAATGAAAATTTAAGGTTGATTATCTCCCAAATATTAGAAGAACATACCCATTTCATAAATCTGGATCTAATTGCACTTTGAAGAATGTATCGATGATGGTAATGGGGTTTATGAAGAGGTTTACGGGCGTCGTCAACGACGGTTGATGGTATAGAAAAACTGGATGGTCTTGTAGAATGGGGACTGAAGTAGAAGGAGAGGAAACTCATGAACAGAGAAGATAGGGTAAAATAGTACAGATTATAGATATAGATAAAAGAGGTAATGGCAGACGACAACGAAGGAGGTGGAGGTGTATGCTTAGTGTATACAAAGACATGGTGGGAAAGTGGAGTTAGGGAGGGAGACAGTGTCGAGAGAGGATTCAGTGATGTAGGGAGATGGAATTTCAGGCAGAGGCTCGGTAAGAGAGGTGTGTTGTGGGTATAGAGATGACGATATTCTGCAGAAAACCTAATACGACCTGGGAAGAATCCTAAGTGGGAGTAGAAGTTGATAGGTCACCGTAAGCATGATTTTACGGATTTGATGGTGGAGTGTAAATTTTTTTGGTGATGTTTCCTCATATGTTGGTGACACATCATCTGGAGGAAGCCATGATTAGTATAGATAATAGATATATAAATCAAATATTGATTAATAACACAAAAATAATAAATTAAACATTATTTTAATGTAAAATGAAATAGTGAGAAAAAATTACCTTAAATCGTTGTTACCATGTCATTTAAAAAATGGATATGGTGATAATGAAACCTTAATCAAAGAATACATTCAAGATCATTAGGCATTATCATAATTTTCATGTAATGTAGAATCAATGTATTGATAGTTAATAATAATCCACTTAACAGAACATGCATAAAATAATGAAACAATAGTGAGAAATCTATAATGAGGGGTGTAAAGGTAACACATAACATTTTAGAAAAAATTACACAAGAAGTAAAATATAAAAACATATAATTAAATTTCATAAATCATTTGGTATATTTACAAAAAAATATATAAATAAGATCATGGAATGTTATTATATAAAATGAAGGAATAATGAGAATATATATATATATATATATATATAGCCAGATTTGAAAAAATTCTTTTAGTAATTTGTTAAAATGATATAACCTGCAAAAAATGAAATTGTATTCAATGGAATTGAAAATGAAAAAAACCCTAACAACATGAGAAAATAATGTTACAAATAATAATAGTGATAACAAAAGACAACAACTAAAATAGGTATACATAAAAAAGGTACTAGTTACCTAGGGTTGAAGCAATGTATTATAGCCCGCAAATTGGTTGAGCAGATTTCAGACAGGAAATTTTAGTTTAATCGATAGTAAAAGAAATTAAAAATAGAAAACCTGTAAAATTTACTATATGCAGATGAGAATAATATTTGGTTACATAAAATGATAATGTAGAGGTCGACCATTAATGAATACAAGAACATTTTGTGGGAGTTCGTCACCAGGGTTATTCTTCGGGAAGAGTAAGAGGAATCCATAGAAAATGTGAGGGATTCAGTGTTATTGTATTGTTTGATAGAAAAATAATTTGAAGGAATTACTTCGAACAAGATAGCAGCTTTGATATTCACGAGTCATAAGAGGCAGTGGTCGATGATGAAACAATAGCTGGAGGTGATGAAGGGGTTATCGAGTTTATCCAGTAACCTGAGATCTGTAGTAGACAGGGGAGAATAAACTAGTCCAATAGGAGGAGGATGTCGGAGTCAGGAGGAGGAAGACGCATGTGGAATGGTTTTGTGGGAACCCTAGGTTGTGAAGATCTGATTCCTGACCGTGAGTGGTAGAAGGAAAACCACAGAGAGTGGAGTTGAAATCAGGGGGAGGAGGATGGCGCGGACAGAGGTCGACGGAGTGCGGGTTGGCCGGTAGAGGGGGGATGGTAGAGGTGAGGGTTTGAGGGGAGTCGAGGGTGCGAGGTCGTGAGGTGATGAGGTTGTGATGATCGATACCTAAGCGGGAGGAGAAGAGGGAAGCGGTGAATTATAGTAAAATCATGCGGAGGGGAAACATAGAGTAATTGTGGAATTCCACGTATGGAAAAAATGGTGTGGAGTAATGGGAATTTGACACGTGGTAGCTTGAAAACCCTAAGATTAGCATATATATAAATATGGGTCAGAAAACTGTTACTTTAAAAAAACCCACCATTTCTCAATAAATGTAAATTCTATTTTAAAATTGATAATTAATATATTTAGAAAATTATATTGATTATATTAATACTATTTTTTCAACTATCACATGAAAATAATCCAATGGTGAATTTTTCATATTTTTCTAAGGGAGTCAACTTTTTATGTGAAAATTAAATACCATATAAATATACGGTTTGTATTATGCCGTCATAATAACCCAAAAGTGTTATAATAAATGGTATAAGGGGGATAGAAGGCCAAATATATTTTTACACTTTAAAATAATTTTATTTTTAGGTTATTTGAAGGAATTTATAATTCCTTATTAAATCCACAAAAACATATATTATATTTAAAGGTTTTAAAATCAGTTATTTAAGAACGTGTGTCACTTCCACATTAACAAGGATAATATTTTAATAGTTTCTTCCCCGGGACATATAAAATAATTAAAACCACTCCCCCTTGGAAGAAATGTTTTTCTAAAAAAATGATATGGTTTATGGATTTAATTACATTATTATAAAGATTCTAAAACCTATGTTTGAGAACTAGTAATGAACTCCCCTCCATTTTCCTACACATACCCATCCATGAAACCATTCACATCCAATAGAAAACATTGGATTATGTACTTAATATTTTCTTTCCTATCTAGGGTCCTCACAAGGATCCCCAAATCCCTCAAAGAGCTCATCCCAATCTTTTGGAATCATACACTCAAAGTAAGGGATCATATCCTTCTCCTCATTATTAAATCATGTTCCTCAACATATACCTTTTATATAGAATACCTAATGTTTGGATTTATTGTTACATGTCACCCTTATGGACCTAATGATGTATAAATTATGAGATACCCATTTAAATCTCATTAATCCCTCCAATTCATATTGGTGTTCCCTCATTATGAATTTGAAATTTAATAGTGATTTCCAATCCCAAACAATTTGATAGTGAATAACCATACCCATTTCTAATCATGGGGATTCACCATTCTTTAATTATACATTATATATTGAGTAATTCGATGTATTTATTCAACACTCCATGATCTTGGTATAAAATATTATGAAAAATGATTATAAGTTGTATGATCTATGTGGTATACTTATGCATGTGAATTAAAATAAACTGATAGGTGCACTCAGAATTATATCATTCTCCAATTAATTGGGTAATATTTTATTCTTGTGGGACATCATGAAAGGGATTTTTGAGTGAACATAATCCGTTGTGGGAGTTTTTTCACTATGATGACTCGATGGAGAACTTTATTCTATGTTTATGATTCCATGTTTAAATTTTTTCAACATTTCCCTATTTCTCTTTAAGATATCATGTTATATCAAGCCTCATTTTTCTTGTGTTTCCTAAGTTTCCTCATTGTAATAATTTCATTATTTTATTTATATTTTATTACCTTACCATGCTTTATAGATCCACAATTTTTTGTTTATGTTACCAGCTTATCCCATGTAGTTTTAAGTGCGATGGAATTATATGAGCATGTTAAAGAAGTTTTCAATAATAGTGATGTATACCCTATTTTTTGTTTTCTGTTAACTGGACTACATTCCAAAGACACTAGGATTCTCATTATATGGGGTTGTATTGTGTGTAATATTATGTAATAAACCATGAGTTATTATTTAATTAATATATGGGTTATTATATTTAGTATCAATGTAATGTTTAGTAATTTTTGTATTATGATTAGAAAACACTATTGAGAGCCTATGGAATAAAACTAAGTTTAATATAACATATCTAACTTTTGGTAAATTATAGAGTATGTGGATTTGAATTAAATACATCCAATTTGGAATACTACAAGTACATTTGGTTTTATAAAATAGTACTTCGGGGTAGAAACCAAAAACACCGAATTGAGCTAAACTTGAACAGAAATTGGTGTATAAAGATCATCTTTGTACACACCATGTTTGACACTCCCATAAGATATGCATTGGTTAATTAACAAGCACATTATGAAACATTATTATGGGAACCAACTTCTATATGTTATTATTATAGAATATATATCATATATTACATAGATTGAAACCGATAAATAATAGGTTATGTTAATATATTTCATTTATATGTTTTCCCTTTAAGGTCATTGTCTCCCCATTTATGTGTTTAATAGTTTAAAATTACTAATAGATAATTTTTTATTTATTCTAGCCAATGTTTAGAAATATGAGGAATTGAGTAAACAACCAATGGGAAGGGATGTGTGATAAATTTCCAATTAAGATACCCAACCCAATGTGAGAAGGAATCATGAAATTTGTGATGATAATATCTCAGTTAAAATGGGTTCTGAATAGAATCCTAGATCAGAATAAACACCCAAATCTTCCTAATAATGAACAGAATTCAATAAATGTAAATTCTGGATGTTTTTCATATAATGGGAGAAGATGATAAATTCTTTCAATTGATCAAGAATATAATTCCTTTGGAAGAGATCTATGAGATAGGGTGAAGGGAGTTCTAGAAAAATATTAAAAAAATAATTTCCTCACACACTCTGACTACAAATGGGAAGGTTTTATTTTCCCTCAAACTAAATGTTGATGAATCCATTGAGGTGTTAAAGAAAAAAAATCACCATATATTCATGATACACCTATACATTTTTCATTACCCTGAAAAAAAAATTTACCACATCTTTGGGGGGATAAAACTGAGCCTATTAAAGTCCTTTGGGATATGGGAATTTGATTGCAATGAGGAAATTGACTAACATGAATTCAAAGTAAAAAAATAGAGATTGATGAATATTAGGGATATCAAGGGGATAAGTGGTGGAATGTAGAGTTTAATTATAGAGATTTTATGGAGAAATATATTAGTTATAAGAAATTTCAACATCCCACTTGTCAAATGTGTGTTAAAAATCACCACATAAATTGTCCGAAAGGGATGAGAAAATAATTTACTTGCATGAATGCAGGGCACCTAGACATTGATTTCTGACATGAGAAACCAAACATTGTAATTGAAGTGAGGAAATTTCCATCCAATTCTTAGCCTTTTTCCTTATGTTTCAAATTTATGTAATAAGGGAACTTTTAAAACCCATGCACTAAAGAATGGGTGTTCATATAAATTCATCTCTGAAAAACTCCAAGGTAGTAAGGGTGAGCATCTGTCATTATAGCCACTGAGGTGGATACTAAAAAATAAGTAGTAAAAGGTATTCTAGTCTTCTATTTATGTATGTAATACTTATTTTTTGATTCTGGTTCATCACATTAATTTATATCGTGAATGTTTCATAAAACTATTCAAACACCACCACATAGAATTGAATTAGATCTATTTGTGAAAAAATTAGTATGGTTAAATTAATTCATCTTATGTATATAACTTATCCTCTATATAAATTTGTTTGGTTTACATCTCAATGATCTTTGGGATACTTTAATTAGTGTAATTTTGGGGTTATTTTTTAATGGATTTTATTTTCTTATATAGATCCAACATAAATTGCAGTTATAAGTAAATTACTCTCTATATTGCGAATAATTCTTTGATTTTTTACAAATTCAATGGGAAGGATGAATCTTAATTATCTTAAAAATCTCTATAATTGATATAATTGACCTATAGGAATGTCTATCTGGCACAAATGATTGCTTCTAATGAAAATATCTACCTTGAATACATTCTCATTGTGATGGAATACGATGAAGTGTTTCCTAAAGAATTTCATGGTCTTTCTCCAAGATGATAGGTTTAATTTTCAATCATGCTTATACATGGGGTGTTTTCATTTTACAAGACACCATAGAGAATGGATATTATAGAATATGTTTATCTAAAATAAAAACTACAACAAAATCATGAAAAAGGGTTTATGACCCTTAGTGCATCACCTTGGGGTAGAGTTGTCCTCATCATCAAAAAGAAGGATAGGTCAATTGAATTTTCCATTGATTATTATGTGCTAAATAAGATCATGATAATGAAAACTATCATATAACATGTATTAATGATTTTTAATCATAATACATCTCCATGGTTAATCTATGGTTGGGGTATTATCATGTATTGGTAAAGAATTAGTATATCCTCATGACTACTTTCCATACATGGTACAGACACTATGAGTTCAAAGTAATACCCTTCAGACTCAATAATGTTACATAAATATTCATTTTCATTATGAGTAGAGTCTTTTTATTTTACCTTGTCATGTTTTTAGTAGTATTTATATATGATATTCTAATCAACTCCAAATACAATGAGGATCATTTTTGAACTGTTCAAATGACATTATAAGAGGATAAGATTTCTAAAAAGTCTAGTAAATGTGAGTTATGGTTTATAGATGTCTCATTCATCATGAATAATATCACACGTAATAAACTATATATGGACACTTAAAATATATAATTAATTAAATGATGGATGATTCAATCTTTTGTGATAGATATCTTCAATTTCCTTAGACTGGATGTGTATTATCAATGAGTTTATGAAATTTATCACAAGGGTAAAACCCTATTACAAATCTAACATAGAAGGGAGTCTAGTTTTTTTAGAACAATTAATGTGAAGATATCAATAAGAATTTAAAAAATAGTCATATAATAAGACTTTTACATACACTACCCACAAGTGGGGACATTTTCGTGGTATATAGTGATCTTCGATGAATGTCTTGGGGTCAATGAAAATGAATCATGAAAAAGTGAGAGCCTCTTCTTCAAAGAAATTGATTTTTTTGAGAAAAACAACCTCACACATGATCTATAGTTGGATGTGGTGATCTCAGTGTTGAAAATATAAAGGCATTGTCTATTTTGTGAAATATATATGGACCACAAGATCTCAAAGTATATATATACAAATAAGGAGCCTAATATGGACCAAAAATTGTGGTTATAGATGATTAAGGACTATGAATGCTCAATCTACTACCATCATAAAAATAAGATAAATTGGAAAAAAATATATAAGGAGAAAAGATCCAATAATTTTACCATTGACGATGATTGAGAAGGATTTAATCTTTTTATACATTAAATGTATGGACATGGGAATAAAAAGAGGAACATCATAAATCATTTCACAAATGATTCCTCAACCTTTCCTTGTAAGGAAGATAAAATATGGACAAAGAGTCACTGTGGAAATTTAGAAGAAATTGAATGATATAAGAAAATAAAAATCCTCAGAGTTCAAAATTAATAATTAAGGAGTTGTAATATTTGGGTCATGACTATGTGTGACATAAAAAATAGGGTTGAGGAAGGATTTTTTGGATTATGAACATGGATTGATGTTATCCGTCCATCAAATGAGCAAAAAGATGTATTGAGATATGTGATAGAACTATTTTTTGAAATATTTGAATAAAGATATCATGGAATATATATCATGGTTGCTTGTATATCATCAAGTAAACAAATAATGAAAAAAATTAATGTGGATGATGAAACCATTACACATACCTACATAGAAATAAGAAAACATTACGATGGACTATGTCACTGGTCTTTTGAATACATTAATAGGAACTAATTATATATGGTTTTTCTTGGGACTTATTAAAAATTCTTCTAACTTCATTTAAATTTGAGAGGACTTATAACCTGATAAAATAGTAATGATAAACATTAGAGAAGTATTGAGGATATAAGGAACACCACTATAGATTTTATCTGGTCGAGAACCATGATTTAAATATATTTTCTGGATGAGTCTCCAACATAACAAAAATACTAAGTTTAACTTTAGCATGGTTTATCACTCTAAAACATGTCTCAAATCTTTGTAGACTAACCAGAAATATGAGGATATATTGAGATTATCCTCAATTAACCTCAATGTAGGAAGAGATTAAAATCTTCCTCATGTTGATTTCTCATAAAATAATATTTTCTAATAAAGAATCAAAATTTACCCCTATGAATCACCTTATGGTAAGATATGACAAACACATACATGTAGTGATGAATTTGGTCATCACAAACTATTGGGCCCTAAAATAGATTAGGAGATGGTAGAAAAGTTAAAAATCATTCAGTATCACATCGGCGGTGATCAAATTTAGAAAATGTGCTATATAGAATTTCTTTAACAAGACCTAGTGTTTTAGGTTGGAGATATGGCATTCATCATCATATCTCAATGGAATAAATTCATATGATTTGGAAATAAGTGAAAGAATAGTGCAAGATAAATTGGTCCCTTTAAGATCCTTTATCGCATAAGAGGAGTGTCCCATAGACTTGAACTACCTCTTAACCTATCTCAAGTACATTAAGTGTTCCACATATCCCTATTAATGAAGTAAAAAACCATACCCCTAAAATGTTATTAATCTAGAGGCAGTATTATTGGTGAGTGATCTCTTATATGAGGAGAAGTCAGTGAAGACCTTAGGTTATAAAGAAATTTTCAATGAAATATGACAATGTACCTCCCCAAATTTCTATGGAAAAAACACAAAATTGAAGAATACATGTGGGAACCAATGGATGTGATAAAGAAAAATAATGCTCAATTGATTTACTATGTGAAATGAAAATTTTGATTGATAAATTTTTGAATAAGGGAAGATTGCAATACCCTAACAATTTATAAAAAAAATACCTTTCAGATTTAATTAAATGTCTTATTCTGTATTATGGTTATATAAAACACATATACTTAATTGGTTTTATAATATCTTATAGGATTTAAAATAACTTTATTAATCATTAAACTTGATAATATATTGGTTGAATATTGATCATATGATTTGTATAAATATAGGGGTTAAAAAACCAATTGAAAAGATAAAGGAAGTGATGTCCTCACCTAGTGAGATTATACCTTATGAAGCCCATTTATCTGAGATTCCAAGGGAGAAAGAATCATTGGGATTTTCCCCAACCAATCCCAAGATGAGATCCCACAAATAAATCATTGCTAAAACTTTTTATTGTATAATTCCACGATCATTGAGATCATGGTCCAAACAATGTATGTCGAACCACCACATTAAAATCACACTATTGCGCACCTTACCCTTAGTAAATTTTCTTATGTAATAATGGTTTATCCTTCAGGACAGTAATAATATGAATATATATATTTTAATTTTTAATATTTTTATAAAAAAAATTATTTTTGGGTAATATTCATTTTCAATTAATGTATGTTTTTTCCCATATTAATGGATTTTTAAGATAAATAATATTTTAATAAAATATTATTATTAAATTATTTTGTTAAAAATAAATTATTATAAGATTTTATTGAATTAAAGTGTAATTTTATAAGGGTTCAAAAACCATTATTGTCAAAAAAACTCATCATTTCTCAATAAGTGTTGATTTTATTTTAAACAGGAAACATTATATATTTAGATTTTTTTTTATAAAATAAAAATTATTTTCTAAATCATCGGGAAAAAATTATCCAATGTTTAATTTTTCCTAATTTTTCAAGATAGTTGAATTTTCATGTAAAAATAAATTACAGTATAGATATATTTTGTGTATTATGACAAAATAATGACCAAAAAATGATGTAATAAATTCTATAAAGGATATACATGAACAAAGAAATATTTCACCTTTAAAATAATTTTATTTTAAGGTTATTTTATTATTTTTATAAAGACTTTATGAATCCTTCTAATCCTTAATTATATTTCATGGATTTAAAATCATTTCATTAAGAACATGAATCACTTCCACATCACCAATGGTAATATTTTAATAATTTTAGCCCTCTAAATTATAAAATAATTAAATTAATTTCCCATTGACAGAAACCTTTTATAAACCCCTTATGAAAGTTTTTAGTTTTTATTGCATTATTATATATAGTCCATAACCTACGTTTGAGAAGTTATAAAGAACTTACCTCTCTTTTCTTATTTAAAAGTACACAATATAACATTTCTATCAAATACAAAATAGAGATCACTTCTGTAATCTTATTCCATCTCTCTATAGTCTTATAATGGTTCCCCCAAGATCTCAGGAATCCCCTCCAAAACTTTTGGAATCACACTCTCAGTGTAATGAATCATCTCAATATCCACTTTATTCAAGCATCATTATTAACTTATGTCTTTTATCTCAAACAAATAATGTTTCTATATGTTCTCCCATATCCCCTTACTACTTTAATAATTTATAAATGATTTCATACCCCTTTCACTATCATTACATAGATCCATTAAACTTTATGGTCTCCCATTATGCTTCTGAAATATCTTTGTAATTTCCTTTTCCAAACAATTGTATAGTAAATATTAATACCCATTTCCTATAAATAGTGTTCAAAATTAATTGCATATAATTATTTGATTGGGTAATTCCATTTATTAATTACGCAATCCTAGATTATAGAATAATATGTGATCAAAACTAATACTATGTTGTATGATAAGTGTGGAACACTTAAGCATGTGAATGAAATCAAAGTGACATGTGCACGTGAAATTATATAGTGCTCTAATGAATTTGATAGTGTTTTAGTCTCATGAGACATCGTGAAATGGATTAGAGAGTGAACGTAATCCATCAAATGACATTTTTCACCATTATACCTTGTCATTTATCCATTACCTATGTTTATAATACCATGTTAATTTTTTTCACATTTTCCATGTTTCCATTATTTTATCATGCAATATATTGCCTCAATTTTAATATTTATGATTATTTACCCTTTTATGCCTCATTAGTATTCATATTGTATAAAATTTAATACATAATTCATGTTATTCATTGTTTATTCCCTTATTAGGCCTTATAGTTGACCCCTTTCTAATTTATGTCCCCAGGTTATCTGAATACATTTTATGTATGATGACATATTATGAGAATTTTGGAGAAGTTTTTAATAATGGTGATGTATTCCCCATTTTATGTTGTTTTTTAATGTAGATAATTCCTATAAAAACTCAAATTAAAAATCTTATAGGATGTATTCTATATATTCCTATGTAACAAATCATCAGATAATCTATAATAATGTCTTGGGTTGTCATAGTTACTCATTATTGAGCACTATGAAGTGATCCACCATATTGAATGAATTCAATAAAGAACATTCCTATTCTTCATTGGTGGAATATTACAAGACCCGATTAATTCTATGGGTTTCTCCCAATTTATGATGAATAAATTTTTCAAGTGTGAATGTCATTTTTGGCATTGGTGGGGGACTATAATTTCCCTGATGTTGTTAATGTTGATTCTTTAGATACACCGATGGTTACGATACATATGTGTTGGTCAAAGGAGGATGGAAAATCATAATAGGTTATGTCATCATAAAATAAGAACAGATAATATTGCGGTCATGAGAAACCATTTTATTGGACAGTTAATTATTTCACTTCTATATAACATATCCATGGACTAGTTTCCATTAAGAAGTGTCCTCATCAACACTATCTAGGTTAGTAAAGTATTGTGATATCATTGATGGGATATCAGCCAACTCAACCAAGATGAGTTCTATCTTGTTCTATATTCAATCATTAAATGGGATACACTCCTTGTTGGTATGCATGTGGAAACTATGGTATGAGAAATAGTAGGCACATTCAGAGACTTAAGCGTCTTGGGGATTTCAATATTCTGGTAGATTCAAAATGTTCTTTTTCAGGGCAAATATGAAGTACCTCAAGACCTATTCATCCTTGTAAGTGGGGTGTTATTATTTTTTTAATAAATTAAATTCTAGGTGCCTTGACCTACCAATGGGAATGGGAATAATTTTCATCATAGGTCTATACTTCATGGGTCTATGCTTCATGGGTCTATGCTTCATGGGGCCTCTTTGGAAGATGTTTCAGAAGGTTGATCAACTCTTCGATCATAGTGTATATCACATCAGTTTATTTTGCCTTAATTTTCTATTATACATGGGATGAAAGATGTAATGTGTGTGACCATTGTATGGTCTTGTACAAGGCCTATTATAAATAGTGAGCCTATTTGATGAACTCTCCAATGTCACTAAGATATCTCATGGAGATGAGGGTCAGGACCAACTCATAATTTTCATTCTCCACACACATCCCTAATAGTTGTTCCAAATAGAGCTTCACATTTTGGGATTACATGAACCTCTTTAATTAGGAAATAAAGTTAGGATATCACTCATAGACCCTCTATATTAATATGTAGAGGATAATGATTATGGTATTGCACAAGGTGTAGCTAAAGTAATTGAGAAACATCATATATCACCAATTGATCTCAATGCTAGATAACTATATTGGAAAATGGAAATCCACTCCAAGCTGATGATGAAACGCTAAAGTTTAGAAGATTTCACCTTCTCATTAGTGCTTATCATTGAGTCACATAGTGAGGAAATGTTTTCTAGGGGTTATAGTGGATCACTCATACTGTTAAAATTGTTGATACTATAAATACCAAACTCTTGGGATAGGTGAACATGATCCACCAACGTCAAATATTTTTTGTATTCAAGCTTTTTTGATGCCTATTATGTCTCAATTTCCTCATTTCATTATATTTTATTGTCTATCATGTCATCTTGATGAGGTTTTCTGGTCACCAATGCTTTTACCAGCCTACTTTTTTGTGAGGCTAAACGTTCATGGTCTTAATGTGGGGAATTGAGATACTTAGATGGGATAGGTGGGTCATGTCTTATATGTTTTCCATATTCACCATCCAATACTCATATTATTTGTGTGAGACCACCTTTAACAAACCTATATTTCTATCCAATATGTATTGGATGTTAAACCAGACTAGGGGAAGATCCCCCATGAAATTGTATCACCTCAGGTGGTGCTTGATGAGGAGCAAAGTGGTGATTCACAAGTAGTCCTCAACCTCTTAGTAAAAGTGTCCATTTTGGTATATAACTTGGTCTCTATAAGAGCCTTATATATTCCAATGGATTCATTTATCCCTTTTACTTTTTTCAAGATATCAATTGTCATGAAAAATTACCTCATTAGGTGGGCTTCTAAGGAAACAAATCTCTCTCAAGTGATGATTGTGGGTTATTATCAAAATATTTACCAGATATTGTGTCTCCCCTTATATTAAACCATTTTACCCCATGACATCATCAAGGTTTCACTAATCATATTGGGCACTGATCGTGACTACATTCATTGTAGTGGCTGTCAAAGGATTACTTTCACTATTAGTAGATGGAATGGTTTAATAATGCTATTAATTCTAGGGGAGGGGACTGATGTGGAATGAGATGTACTACCCCCAACCTCTGATCTATATAGGTTGGAGTGCCTCTTCCATGTACCACATCTTCATGATGGGTCTTGTGATGTAGGCCATCATAAATCTCAGGTGATACCCATATGAGACTAGGAACAAAACCACCAAGAGGTATGTAATATAAAATTTATAGCACAACTAATGGATTTAATCAAGATGTTCATGGATTATCAGATAAGATATTTGATGGTATTAAAGTCCTTTTAATGTTACCCAGATATTCAGGTGAAATAAGGCCACCTTGTCTTCAGTGATGAAAACTAGTATAGTGGACTACATGTTTGGAGTTGGTCAAAACACAACTCATAGAAGGTTAGTGACCACAATCTCCCAAAAATATTCCCTTTATTCATTATCTAGAGGGTTATACAAATTATAATCTCCCTAATATCTAATTGTAATCAGTTGTGAAAATTATGGGGGTTGTGATATAGGCCTTCTTTTCTACACACATTTTGACTGAGGGGGCATCACACGGGCCAACAGTCCCTGAAAAGTTAGAGTGTCTTTTGGATATGGGGATAGCTTCATGACCATATCCATATGGGATTGGGAATCTATTAACTCATTCTAGATAATATGGAAACTATACCCTTATGGCTCTATAGAGTTATTACCATCATCTAGGAGTGTCTACCAAATCTTGATGTCTCTCAAACTTATACAGTGGATGTTGAGAGGATAGAAACCGATTTCACAAGGTAATTTTTCTTGTGAAGTCCCTATATAGAGTGTAAAACACCCTCCCTGTGCAGGTTATGTAGAAGGATATAGGGAAATTATAGACCTCAGCCTCATGGATGGTGAGAGTTAGTTGATGAGAATTTCCCCTTATTCTAGTGGAGAGGGATGAGGTGATTCCATCAATTCATCAATTTACTTATTCTATAAGAGGTTGGTAGTGATGTAATATTTCCCCTATTCTTTAATGAAGTGCCAAAGGAGTTACCCCAACATGATCCCATAGGGTTCATGGGGATTCTTTTCATATGTGTTATTGTTAGGATCACAGTTAGGACCCCCATGATGGTTGGCTTCCCTCCTAACCCTTGATAGACCATCATTATAGGTAAATAATTTAGTACTGATGGACTACCATGTCAATTTATTGTGTAATGGAAAGTACTTATATAGTTAAATTCTTTATCTTAGGATGGGGCACGATGGTGTACACTGGTTTCCGTGATAGGGAGAGTCATCCCAACCTTCCCCGTAAGTGGATTGGGTCTTGATCACAATTGGGTGATGAAGGTCCCATTCGCAATGGTCACAAGGGTAGAATGATATTTGAGGAAGGTTGTTGGATACATGGGAGCTGATAGAGAGTCCACCTATTGGGAAGGGTTTGTGGGAAACCCCTAGTGTTAGCACAAAGTGTTCTAGGTTCATATTGAGAGAGTATGCATATGATCATCCTACTCTTCATCTCATGGGGTCCACCAGGGTTTTTGGAATGACCAAATGTGATCCCTCTTGGGGAGACCATGGGTAGTGTTTTCAAAGGTTATTACCAAAAAAAATACCTACTTCCTCAACATAAGGAGTGAACTGTAAAATCATTTCAGAGATAGGCTCCTGAAATGATTTTCTATCGTGATGACAGTTTTTACGCTTGCACATCCCTTTGGGGAGACAATTTCTATGTGGATCCAATTATTCAAGATTATTTCAGGCTACTACCATAATTAGGATTAATTCAACCCATTCATATCGATGAACCAACTAATTGATGGCCCTTCATTGAATGGACATGATAGGGGTGAGGGTTCTCGGTATCTTCATTTGTTGTGGCCATTGTGGAAGAGTATGGTTGTGTAGGATTTTCAAACTATTACTTCTCCTACCCCAAGACTAATTTTTAGTGGGAAATTGATCATTTTTTGTAATTTGAGTCATGTAGGATACATGAGGTTAACCATCATTATAGATTAGATAAAGGTGATTCCAAATATTCCCAATATTATAATTTCTCTCTAAGATGAAGGATAGATCCACATCAATTATGTCTCTAACCCAGTATAAGAAAAGTTCATCATTTTCACCTTGTTTCATAATAAGAGTTTAATATCAATCCCACTATTGTATTTTATGATGCATGATGTTGAATGTATGGATTTAGTGTTCCCAAAACCACTAGTGTCCGATGTTACTCATCCAAACACTTTTTAAGTGGGTGAGATTAATTTTTTGTTCAACATTTTTTCTGATTAATTCTTCTAGGGAACACATCATGGTAACAACATGATTTTATTGGACTCTCCAAGAGTTTTTTTAATACTTGGACTTGCCTTGGTTCTACCAGGGTAGCTCATTGCATGGTAATCAGGCTTTCCAAAGGTGGGAAAACTCTATCACCACATGTAGTTATATTAGATGCTTGATTGAAATTTGATAATTGGATGTCACCACCTCCTACCATGTACTCATATGTAGATTTCATATACTACTTTAGGTCTCCCTCATATATTTGATTTCTTTTTATGAAACACATTCCCTACGCCAATTTGAAGTGGATAATGGTTAATTAAGGTGCTTCATTCACGACAGGGAGACAACATGTATTCAGAACTGATGGTAATGTAATACATGTTTGGAAATTTATATACATTTCATGTTTTTTTAAATATAAATGTATTTCTCTTTTGAGGATGATGTTATATCATATATGAGTCATATTTGGTATGGGATCCACGATATCTCATATCTGTTATAGACATAATTGTGTTACGGACCTATGAAATCTAAATCTTGATGCCTAATTCATATAACATTCCTCAAATGAGTTATATATTCTAATATATATTATAGGGTCATTGGTTTAGATTATTTTAGGGACATGGTCACTAGTTTAATTTATTTTGGTGATATGCTCTTGCGTTTAATGTCTTACAGGTACCTGGTCATAGGTTAGAGTCTTTTGGGTATTGTTTCACAAGTTTAAAGTATTGTAAAGACATATATCAGGTTTTTACCATGTAATTATATAGATATTGATTTTTTCATAGGGTGACACCAAGTTCCAATGAGCCCCTTATATTTTGAAAGACAGGTTGAGCATGTTACTAAGGTAAATGATCACACATCGGAGATTTCACCAGCCATGGGAAGAAACAATTATTTAATTGTGATGTTTCGGTTTTTGTATTGAACCTTAGGGAGGTATCCTAGGTACCTTTTTAGGAGACAAGCATCCAAAACTATGTATCTAATGTGAAAATATTACGTCCCTGAGATGAGACCAGTCCCTGCATTTTAACTTCATGTGATATGGATGCTTATTCCATCGAAGGAGTGATATAAGATGATTGATTAGGGCTTGTGCATAGGGTCTGCCTAGGATGTGAGGTGTCATCCCATGTGAATCATATATTGGGTATCTTATGATCATCACACATGGTATGGATATATTCTAACACCATATTCCTACGTGTTTAACATGATGTTAAATGTCATATGACTAAGACATTGGGAAATGATATTTAAAGTCTTATAGCATTGATGTATTTGAGGATCATATTCAGGGACACCATTTCCATATATGTGAGAAGTAGAAGTCAATATTCATCTTGATAGGGAAAAGTATGTATTTTCCATAGATGATACCTCCTTCATGGCTTATGTGTCTACTATGAATGTGATTTTGGGTAACATAAGGTGTAAACACATACAAGAATAGGTTATATGGGGGGGTATCGATTTTAGGGTGTCTTCGATTATGAGAAAGACACATATGCTTCACAACACAAAATTATAACAAAGGTTCTTGGAATGTGGGTTGATGATATTAGTTGAATGAATGGTTAGGAAATGAATAAAAATATTTTAAATGGGTATGGGACCCTTTATCACTAATCTTTTGTAAAGTTATGCAAATTAACAAGGGGAGACATGTATGAGCCTATGAGGTGGGTTTCATGTAGTTATGGTGGTTCATGAATTCTAGGTGTCTCGAAAAGGTTTGGACATTGTGAAATATAGATTACCTACCTAGGTATGAGGTTTTATATCCCATGTAGATTGTTTAATGGAAGGTGTGTTCCTCGTGAATCCTTAATGAAAATGAGGGGAATTCCTCAATTTTGGAAGTAATTATACTTTGAAAAAGATAACAGTACCATGTTCTTAAGGTATCTTATACTAATGATATGTTTTTAAAAGAATGTGGATACCTATCAAAAACAATCCCCATTTTGGATCATAATGGATGGAGTTTCCAAAAATAGAACCTTCTTGTGGAAATATAAAGGTTGAGTCCACCTTAAATTTGTCGTGAATGGACATATTTGTTGGTGTTTTAGAGGTGGGTACATATGATTGGATAATGATTACTATCTTCATAAAATATAATCATTCAGATTACTTAGATGACCTTCATAAAAACCTTTCACCTTATGAAGAATTAATCATTTTTAAATTGAGACCCTTATATGGATTTTAACCCCATTTAGGACAATAATCCCCTTTAAACTTTTGTGATTTCCTTGATTTCTCTCATAATATGTGTTTTTCAGCATCAACAATGGTTTAATTATATAACCAAGAAAATTGAACAAAAAAATTATGATTCTTTTATGTTAGAGAAAGGTTTAACATTGAGGAACTCAGTTCACTATTTCTACAAAAAAAATTTATGATAGATACTTTATTATTCAACTGTTATTCACCATTGATATAATTCTAGATGGGATAAATTTTCAGTGGATGTAGATGCTGAGAAAATATTTTTGGGAATCTTCAAAATGAATTATCATAGTGAAGCTAAATATATATATTTTTTATATTTAAATTGATCTACATTTTGGGTGTTTCGTACTATCCCAAAATAATACATCTAGAAATTCGTTGAAAATATTGGTATTACGTTATATTATTATGTTAATACTCATAATATTGTGAATTTATTATTATCTAAATAGGAATCACCTAAATTAGTAGATGAAGAATATAGAATCCCTAACATTATATTCACATATTCCACTAGAAGTCTGATATATACCATGGTTTGAATTCTTATATAAATTGTTCCTCCATTCAGAGATGTTATCTGATTCATAAAAATCCCATGAAAATAGAATTGGGATGCTATGAAATGGATTATTCAATATCTAAAAGGAGTGGTAGATACATCCTTGTTTTTAGTCTGAATGAACCACTACAAGGGTATATTGATACAGATTTTGTTGTATATTCTTGTACTCAAAAGAGTTCTTCTAGTTATGTGTTTCATTATGGGGTAACACATACCATTGATATTTCATGACTGAAACTACTTTTTTCTCTATCATCATCAAAATCTGAATACATAGAAAGAATGAAAGTATGAATATAAATGGTGTAGTTGAGGCATCTATATAAAAACTCTATAAGTTTCATAGAAATGGGACACAATATTGTGATAGTTATAGTTTAATTTACTTGTAGAAGAATCCATTTTTCATTCAATGAATAAAAATATTGACCTTATGTACCATTATATATAGAAGATTCTAGAATATGGAGATATGAAGTTAGACAATATTTTTAGAAAACATAATCCACTAGATATGTTCACTAATGTTCTAGTCTAATGAATTATGAGGTATCAAAATACCCCATTGGGATAGAGTTCAATGGAAATAAAGGGGAATAAAATTCAGTGCACTGATAAAAATAATGTATGTATTCCATAGATCCCTAAATCATCATTCAAGAAGGTTGATTCTAGGATTAAGAAGTCTATTCAATTATCTAGTAGTTCAATATACCCGATGTCAATGAATTAGTTCCTTAAAATATGGAATTTGAAGGATTATTGGGGGTTTTACCAAATGAAATATCATGAGAAAATCCTACAACTATAATTTTTGGTATTCAGAATACCATATGTATAGAAAGTGAAGTCCCCAATTGGAGAACCATGACTACATTTTTATTCTATCTTCAACCAGAGTTATTGCTATGGGAGAGGTGTAAGAGAATTGTTCAACTACTAGTTACAGGAAATCAATATGGGTAATAATGCCTGATATTAGTTGTTTGAAAGTGTAATGTATGGTCCACCATAACTATAAAATTTTAGCCAGTTGACTGGGTGAGACCCTATATATAAAAGGGATTATACCACTCTAATATGGTGTATTGAATCATTGAGTGACCTTTGTGGTATTTTATCCTTATTAATGAAAATTCAAAAGTTGTAATCTTTGTATTTCTGGTGAAATAAATTCTTTTTAGTATTCTCCCGCATACATATGATGAAAATATATACCATATAAAACTAATGTTCTTTGTTCTGGTATATCTTTTGTGTGTCTGAATGTGTGTGTGAGTTGGATTCAGTGTGTTGATTTGGTCATTGAAATACATCAACTTTTTTGTTCAATAAGCACCCATTAAATCCATACTATTGATGTATTTAAACTTTTTGATCTATCAGTGGATGAAATTCTATTTGTTGAAGATTGGGAGGTTTATGAACAAAAAATCACACACAATGATGTTTATGCTCTGTCAATTTTAACCATTATAATTTCCATGGTTTTGATAATTGAAATTATGAAATCTACTTCACCCTAGTCAATGAAACTATGTCGTACTTCTCGCATACTCTTAAATGAAAATCACACACAAGAAGTCATGCAAGGAGACAACATGAAGATTAAAGGGAATGGATAAGAATTACATGGTTCATACATCTATAATATGTATACAGGAGAACATTAATAAGACATTGTTTCACTATGAACACAGTTATTAAAATCACTATATTAAATTATTATGTGAATATGCATAGTTATAAGAAGTGATTTTTTAGGTTATACACAAATGTAAAAATCACATAACACTCCCACCTCTATTTTAGAGATTCCCTCAGTCAACAGAGTATGTAGAATAACCATTTATGATTCACCATCAACACTCTATTAGATTTTTTATTATCCTAAAACTAGTACTACATTAACCACTACAATTCGTATATTTTTAATTGATCCAAACATAGTGTACTGATTTAACAACATTCTATCTTTCGGGGAACTTATAACAACTTGAATATCACAAAGGACCATCTTCAATAAAAAATAGTCATCTGTTGAAACTATCAATTGTTAATTCCTTAATAATACCAAAAGGTCTACCATAGTGTATCCTCCTAGTAAATTAAATCTAGAAACATCAATAAATTCTTCAAAATACCAACATAATGAAATATAACA
Organism: Viscum album; assembly: GCA_963277665.1. Taxonomy (NCBI): domain Eukaryota; kingdom Viridiplantae; phylum Streptophyta; class Magnoliopsida; order Santalales; family Viscaceae; genus Viscum; species Viscum album. The sequence continues at coordinate 67,032,893 of OY728156.1, read as the reverse complement.
TGAAATAATAATGATTTCAGAGATTTAGTAGTTATGTATTTAATATAAATGTTTTGTATATTAAATTAAGAATAATTTAAAATAAAAACAATAAAAAAACCATGTTTGTAATTCCCTCCAAAAAAACACATTTCATGACCATGTTCAACTAAGCTATTATGTTCCAAAAAAGTAGGGTTCTCGTGGATTGTCCTGTAAATGGTATGGTTTTAAAAGATAAACCTATGAGTGAAGTATCCCAACCGCATTAAAAGATTTGGTTAACAGTTATCTACAATGTTTTATGGGTTATTATATGAGAGAAATAGATATTATTTTATATCAATATGATGGATTTGAGAAAAATAGTTTTCCGTAGGATTGTCTAAGATTTATTCACGATGTGATTAGAGTGATTCATGACCTAAATAACTATGTGGTGAGAGTAATTTTAAAGTAAACTCACTATATTGTGAAATATGGATCTTGGATAACTTAATGGATATGATATATATGTTCATCATATTTAGTGGGTGTAATTTCATTAAATTACAGTGATGAAAAGATATAAAATATTATAATCACCCCTAGATATGTCTTTTGTTTAGATTATGTTATGATTCATGTAGATAAATTTGATAAATCTTATTGGTATGCCCTCCAAAAAATTCTAAATTTAAATTTAGGGATGATAAGTTATCTCAAATAGCATCATGTAGATCCTTTGAATGTTTATGTTATATAGGCCAACATCTCTAACTATAACTCATGGGTATTATATATCGGGTATATATAACACATTTGTGTGAAAAACAAAAACTTGGATATAATATGGAATTGATTAAATGTGAAGCATATGTACATATTAGTAATAAAGAATGAGTTTCTTCATTGGAGGAAAAAATGTATGATCTAAGACTACCAAGTGGATTAGTTCTGAAATCAAAGAACTATTATTCTATTCCTCCCATAAAAAATAATTTTTGTTATATATTTTTTTGGATAAGAAATTATTTTCATTATTTGTTGAGATTAATGTTTATTCTATGTATATATAAATAAAATTTTCTAAAAAATAAGAAAATTGGTAAACAATTTCAACATTCAAGATATGGATAATCCATTTTACAAAATTCAGAATAATAATGTTAATGTTTATTTTTATCCCATTTACATTTTACATTGTTTGCATGGACATAAAACTGAGAAATGCATATAAAGACTCCATATAGATTAGTTTTTTTAAACATTCAATTATTGATCATTTGATACATGTGAATCATTCATATTATTCATGAAGAACAAAGAACCATTAAGTAAAAAACGAATTGGATAACATACAATTGATTAATATAAATAGTGATGTATATAGACCAATTAGTACTCAATAAACTGGAGGTATTGGGTACTTTATAACCTTTAACAATAATTTTAGTCGATATGGTAATATGATTTTAATGAGACACAAGTATGAATCATTTTAAAATTTTGATGTTTTTAAAAAAAAGTACAAAATCAAATCCGGAGAACCATAACGATTATATGATCAAATCATGGTAGTGAATACATGATCCATGAATCTAATGATCACTCAATATATTGATTAATTTCTCTAAAAAATCACTCATCCTAAAATACCATAGATGAGTGCTGTTTCTAGGTGGATGAATAATAGCCTATTAACCATGGTTTGAAAGCTGTTGAGTTTCTGTGGAATTCATATTTATTGATAGGGATATTCTTGTTAATGTATAACATTGTTACATAATCATTTTTTATCTAATGTGGCCCTAAAGAGACAATACAAGATATGAATCAAGAAGATACATAAATTTTTTTTATAAATATTTGAGGTAGTGAAACATATTCATGATTGTCATAACCCAACCCACTGGGGCCAACCTGGTCGGTGATAATATGAGACTGACAAACATAATATGGCATGCACATAAGATTAATGATGGGGGAGTTCCACTCATATATATACGGTACCCACACCCTATGTAGTATGGTGTATTTTTGGATCTATGTTTCTAATTTGTATAGGGGATCCATACCCTGGTGTGCCATGGCAGTTCCAAACCAATAATCTCTCTAATGTTCACACATTAACATTTTCATCATATTATCCTCAATAATAAAATAATCCCACTTGTCTCACCATATAACCTATCTCAAATTCCAAAATTAAGTACACCATTGAATTTTACATATAAATATTTGTGGGGTATACTACTCATGTGCCCAAATCTATCATGGGAAAAAATTATGATGTCAAGATGTATTTCATCATTTTGGTTACACTAAAATATAAATCCATAGATATGTCACTGAAATTGGACATGAATGTAAAAATTGATCACACTATTGTGATATATAGGAAAAGACACTCATGATAGATTATTTACTTCTCCAAAATAGATAATTAGTGAAAATATTTATTTTTTTCATATTAAATAAAAATGGTGTTTCATGGTCCCAAGCCATGAGTCCAAATTAGGTTCCCAATATAGGTGTTGAATCAACTACGTAAAAGTTAGCTTCAAGATGCTATATATAGTTCATCAATCAAACATTGTAGGAATATGTTATGACCGAAATAAGATATTAATAATTAAAATGATTATAATATTACTTTTATTTTATTATGTATAATATTTTTATTATATATATAAGTAGGTGAGGAATTTACATAAAACTCCCCCTCATATTCCCTTTTTGTGTTTCTGAAAACCCAAGGCCCAGTCTCCCTTATTAAATATTAATTTTCATCCTATAAATAATAATAATTTCAAATATCACTATCCTAAATATATATACACTAAATATGGAATGAGGGAGGGATCCTCAACTCACCCTTTATCACTCGCCACGGGCCATCCTGTCCTAGTAATTATTATACATTAAAATTTATTTTATTTTATTTCCCCTATTATTAATTAATTCACATATTTTTAGGATTATGAAAATGTGTTTTTCTTCATCTCTTGGAATAGAAACATAACACCTAAAATTCCTCACCTACTCCATCTATCTTCCACTATCCAATTTTCCCATCTTTTAATATCATCGACCACCATACCCTCTTTTGTGTTTTGTGTCTCATATATCCTCTCTTCGAGATTCACCTGACGTCACCTTCACATCATCTGCCATAAACGTAGTTCTATCACCTATTGATGTTGCCTACCACTTCTTTGGTCACCGTCATGTTATCATCACTCAATATTAGAAGAGACAATGAGATAGGTTAGAGAGTTGGTGAAAATAAAACATGGATAATTTGAACAATAATCTTCATTCTTTCGTAAACTTTAACATATATGTATAATTCAGTTTTTTATTTAAACACTGGTGATAGATAATCACATTAATGATGAAAAGAAGAACAAATTGTGATGGGGAAAGATCTGATCCATTATTATATATTAATGATTAGTAATGATTGATTCAAATATATTCAACTATAAATGATCTATGTAGAATATATCTCAAAATTAATAAACAACATGTATTTGATTTATCCAAATTGTAATTTAAATTTCAAACTTCATTTTTATTATGATAAATTTTTTAAGATTTTTTTATTATAAAAAATAATTACTAAATAATGATGATAAATATATATTACCAATTTCCATCCTCGTTAATAAATTGGTCATTTGTGAAAAACATATTCTATAGCGAGGTTGTTGAAGATTCCACTATGTTTATCATTTTTTTCTATGAGTATCATTGTTGGTTCATCATTGATCATCATTCTCAAGCACGTTGATGCCTATGAAGATCTCCTACTCCACCCCAAACTCTCAGGGTTATATGGATAATCTTGATAAATATGAACAACCAAGTATTAATAGGGGATGTAATTAGTTTTTTCCATTAAATAAATTGATTAAATTCATTTATTCATTTAATGTACCAAAAAACACCCTTAATGAAACATGTAATACTGACTAACATATATCATGCGTAGGAAAAAACCCATGTTCCGGAAACAGCTGTGGTATCAGATTTTTTATATGAAACTCTATTCAGATGTTATTGAATAATTTTAGATAAACTACTCAAGAGTTATATAATATCTTTTATATTATTACTGGATCTATACTAAGGCTCGCCGAGACATTAAATCTCTTGTAGTCTCAGAACCTAACTCAAAAAATATTCATTATAATATTTCAAAGTATTGCACAGAAAAAAAACATAATCATTAAAATATCCTTACATTCGAATATTTTAATCCCAAAAGGATAAAATTGACTCTTGAGTAAGGATATTGGGATATATTCTAGTTATCCTATACCAATGGGATCTCCAAAAGTTACCTATTCTATCAACAAACTTGAATCTAGTAGAAACACTAATACATAAAGGGTCTTACCCTATTGTTTCACATCTCCACTAAGAACCATTAAATGTAAAATCCATCATCAATGTTTATCTCATCCAAGCTAATATCATACAATGATTCATCCACATATCTCCTCATCACTGACACCTAGAAAGAACCAAGTTCCCAATCTAATTATGGTGGTAAGGTCATGTAATAAACTACTTCATTATCCCAATATAGTAACTAAAAATATTTCTATGATCTTCTAATATAGCATGTTTCCCTAAATAAAAATACTCATCATTATATGGGGTGATATATGTTGAATTTCATGGTTTCCCTACTTCCACTCTGAAGACCAATTTTATCCTCTCCACCAAACATTTCTCTCAAATGGTTTGTAAGTGGGTCAACATAGTGAGTTGGTCTACCATCAATCAGGTTGCACTGTGACCTCTCACTAATCATGGAAGCACTATCATTAGAACCAAAAAACACCATACCATTTATAATTACACCATGGAACCTCAGTCTCCATCTATAGGTTGGTGAGACATCAAGAGTTAAAATCAACAAAATGCTACAACATCCTTGGCCACCAAAAAAAGTTAAAGTAGCATGTTACATCCATACCATTCCTGGATGTAATTCCAAAGGAATGAAAACTCCTCAATTTCTTCTTTTATAGTGACACTGGTCTAATTATACATCCATATAAGGAAAATGTGCTCCCCGAAATCAAAAATTATATAATGAAAAGAAAATGGTTCATCTAGTCACAAAATATATCACAATCGACATCCATATGTTGTGCCTCCAAGACTCACTAATGAAGTGGAGTCGTAACGACCATCAACTTCATGAACAGTGCACAATACTCCCTATTCTGGGTCAAATGATAAGAGGTCAAATACTCTATTAACTCACTACACTACTATAGATGAAAACATACTATGTGAGAACCTTCTATCATGGCCACACATTTAGATGGATCCAAAGCTAGCACTACCTCAAAAATTACTAGGTCTACTATCACTCTAATTTCATATAAGAAAAAAACCATGAAGTGGACTTCCCAAATACATTACTCATCTACAAGAGCATTCCATAAAGATGAAACTCTAAAATCATGTTTGGAACCATCCTTAAGTGTATCACATGCTCCACCCCTAATACCTTATACACAAGGATATCTCTAATAGTGACTACCAAGAACCCATCCCAGAAGAGATAAGGATCTCATTCATAAGTTCAATAACTCTTCTAGGGTGTTAAATGTGCGGAAGGGTATCCCAGTTAACTCAAAGAAACCATGGTGGATTTAATAATAAAATTTTTGTATAACCTCTACATAAACCCAGAGCGTTTGATATCTCTCCTTGAGGTTAAACCATGAGAAACACTTCACCCCAAACCATTGGTTGATGAAGTCATAAATTATTGGGGAAAATACACTTTCCCACATCACCTGGTTTAAGTGGAGTTAGTAAAAAAAATAACCTCAAGATCATATCTTCATCTTAAACAAATGACACTAGTCTCCTCAAGAAAACACATTGGGTCTTACAAATCACCAACTATAAAAATCCTCTGACTGCACCTTTATCACATTAATATCTATAGGGCTATCTGATCTGTTAGTGAAAATATATATCCATCCTGGGGTGTATGAATATGATTAAAAACAAATGATTGGGTTGTAAGAATGGAACATCATAAAATAAAGTTCACATATACTCCTCCATCAACATAGGGAATTGGAATCGTGTAGCATTCACTACTCTACCGGTCATACTAATGAATTGATAAGAAATTAGTTGTATCCTAATGCATATGAGATAATAATTCCCTCCATATGACCACTCTCTATAGAAACAAAACTCTACCTTGCTTACATAGTTTCCCATTAACCCATACTAGTAATCGTTAACTGAACATGGATAGTATTAAATGAGTATATACTGAGGAATTCATAATATAATGTCATTTCCACCACCAAAGTATTCCTTTTGAGGCTCTATTTGATCTCAAAGTCAATTCACACAATCAATAGTAGTGTGTGAACACTAATCCTCTATATATTAGCCTCTAACACAAGGTTAAAACTAAAAGGGATACACTGACACCCCTATGCCTAGGAAAAGGAATGAATTCAAGAAAACACATGATTATATATACTAAATCTACAACTAGGGAAGACAAGAAATGGGTCATACATTAAATCACACCATGTGCCCCTTGGTCACAAGACCCTGCTACCGGGAGCTATCACAATAAAAAATTGGTTAATTACAATCAGTTATTTGTGATGGGGATGATACCCATTACACATAGTAATGTTGAAAAATTTATTCGTGATAGGAAATGTAACTTGTTTCAAAAACATTTAGTGTGTAGGGATTGAATTTTATGAGAAACATTATTTATGATGGCTAATAGCCATAGATATTTATATATTTTTTTATTATTCATCCACTTAAGACCTTTATTGATTGATTGTGAATCCATTTAAAATATTTCTTAAAATTTAGCATTATTAGTGTAATAAAATTTATCAATAATGACTATAAGAAATTAAAAATTTATTAAAATCATCAAAACTACATTCTCTTCACCTCCTCTCTAATTCTACCCTTCATGCATTGCTCCTATTGTAAAACCATCCGATGATCCCCCACCCAAAAATAAATTTTCCATCCACCCAATTTCTTACGTATTTGGCTTTGAATACCACATGTATGGACTCCCATTCTCTCCTCTTTCATTTTTTATTTCTCATTCAATATTGTAGAAACTAATTTAATTAAAAACCCATGTAAAAATAATTTCTATAATTTTAATTCTTTATTTGGTATTTAGGGTTAGTTAATGTTTATTATTCCCTATTTAGATGTCCATCTATTCCACAAAAGGGGATTTCAATTTATTTGATGAATTTTTCTTGTTTTTTAATCATTATATTTAATATATTTTCCTATTTGGTATTTAGAGTAGTTATTAGTTTATTAATTCATGTTATTATTAGAAATATTATTATTATCAAAATTATTTATAGGTATGCCTGATATTGAAATATTTTATATAAATCTGTTTAAATTTTGGACTATATTGCATGCTTATGATGATTTATTTTTAGATGAATTATGAAAATTATTAGATTGTATCATCAGGTGTCACACTTTCTGTTGTACCAACACTATATGTTATGATTGATTTTAATTTTTTTGAATTATATGAATCTAGTTTTTTAAATGATTGGATATATATATATATATATATTAACATGCGGATATACATATAGAATCATTATAAAAACATGTATTTTTATATGTATGTATGTATGAATATATGTATGTATGTATGTATGTATGTATGTATGTATGTATGGATGCATGCATGTATGTATGTATGTATGTATGTATGTATGTATGTATGTATGTATGTATGTATGTATGTATGTATGTATGTATGTATGTATGTATGTATGTATGGATGTATGTATGTATGTATGTATGTATGTATGTATGTATGTATGTATGTATGTATGTATGTATGTATGCATGCATGTATGTATGTATGTATGTATGTCTGTATGTATGTATGTATGTATGTGTGTGCAGATTTGATATGTATATTTTAAAAAACTATGTAAAAATATATTTAATGTTTTTATATTTGAATAAGAAATAACGTAACATTGACAGAGATAATTTTTTCAATTTTTTCATTATTTTCACCTATTTAGTTCCATCCAATTTGAAATTTTGAGCTCACTTTGATCATTTTTTTATTTTTAGATTGTTTTTTGCTAAAATATGAAAATACATAATTCTTTAATTTTAATAGATTATTATTTATTTGGTAATTTAGTAACAAATTTTTCAATATTGATAAAAACTGAGGGATTATTTTTTAGGAATACACTTTCCTTGTTATTCAAATTGATATTTTGTACTGATAGCTAATTAGAAATTCTTGAGGCCTAGAAAAGTCAATCAATTTGAAAATATGTTCTAGATGAGAGAATGGATCCCACCTAAGAAAAATAATGAATAACTAGTTATAAATTCAACCAAAAGAGGTGATTAATGTTGGAAATAAAATACGTCTCAAAGGTCAATGTGTACATTTAATTCCATAAGGAAATTAGTTCATTAAAAAGCCATTGAACACACGAATATGGAGGAATATATAGAGCCTCTTCATCCAGAAAAAGTATTCATTATAAATTTGTTATTAAAATTATATAAACAAGTCCAACTGAATTAAAAATTTGATGGTGGATAAAAAAATCTATTTATAAAACTTTTAATAATATGCCTTGGAAATTTTATGTCATTTGGTTGTTAGAATAAGATAAAAAAATTTACGAACATATTTTGGAGGAAACTTTGTTGTTATTCCTTTCCCTTTTTTTATTCTTAGAATTCTAATGCCATAATCTTCTTGCATCATCTCATCTAACCTCCATATTTAGGGGTAAAATTATAGTTGATTGGAGAAGGGTATGTTTTCCCTTTGTTAATTCTTGAATATTTGTGATTTATTAAAAAAATAAATATTTTTCTCTTCGGTGAAGTTGATTTCAATTTACATTTAGAGTTTTTTATTATCATGTATGGTTGGATTTGGTTATATATTCTACTATTGATTTTTATATGTTCAATGATCATTATCTCCCTCTACTAGGTTTTAATTTATATATGATGAAATATACTAGGGCTTAGCGGTGAAGTACTCGACAATCATCAGTACATGTAGTAGGGTTAATGGATATTTTTTATTGTTTGGGATAAAAAACCCAATCATATATTTTCTAATTAAAATGAGGGTATTCATTGATACTATATAATACAATGTAATTAGAGTAGACTAAGATAAACTATTGAAAGGTTTTCTCTCATCATAACCATTTTACAGAGGGAGTGATATGATAAAATCATAGAACCACACATTAATCAAATTATAAGAAATGGATTGAATAAATTGGAACCATGATAGCATTGAAATTGGAAAACTAAACCAAAATAGATTAGGCAACTCATTTAAGTATTTTCAATCACATGCTATGTCAATTTTTTCATCCTTTTTATTAATTTGTTTCTCTATTTTATTTTCATTCCATTATTTTGAAAATAAAAAATTTAAAAAAACCCTGACATATTTCTATAATTTAAAGAGAAAAACGTAATTATTATGATATCCTATCTACAGACAACCAAGGTTAACCAATTTACTGAATTTTTAACTTCAGAAATAAATGTTTTTTCCACACGCCACAATAAGAACATATCGAAACATGGAATCATTGTTAGGGAGGAATTTCTAACAATATAATTCTCACATTTCATAAATTCTATTCATTTCTTTTAGTAAAAAATATAATAGAAATTTTTAATGTATGACTACTGTAATTATTATTATTGTATTGATTACTCATTGGTGAAAAGAGAAAATGGTTCAAAATGATATGAAATATATCTTATAAAGTGTTTATGAACATATTTTTTTGGTCAATAAATGTTGGATGGGCATGTCATAGGTCTCTCACTTCCAGATCTAATTAACATGGTTAATAAAGTTAAAACTGATTATTATAGATTTAATCCCATAGAAGAAGTAGCATTAGATAAGGTGCCTCAACCTAAACATGAATCAAACCTAGTGTTGGAACATAATTATCCACTCATCCTTAAAATATATTATATTGACTACCTACTTATATCTAGTGAAATTAAACTCTAATAGTTAATTTTTACTAAAGAATAAATTTAAACTAAACTAGCTAAGGGAGATAACCGTTTCGTGAGCTCATTATCATCTTGTTTTATTGAATCAAAATTCTGTATCAGCTAAAATTGTTTTAAATTATCATATTTGGATAAAAAATTGACTACATTCTTTGGATGGGGAAGAAGAGGAAGATATGTCTATTATGGAATATATGAATCTCCCCAAAAAAGTTGAACATTTATTGGAGGGAGTATATAAGGAGATCAAATATGGTTTTCATAAAGAAACCATTGCAGATGATTATTACATTAAAGGGAAAGAATTTGATTATAAATATTTTTGTTTTAGTTTTATTCAAATTGAATTACGCTCCAACATTTAATTTTACCATTATTTTTAAGTATTATTCCATGAGAAACTCCTACAAAATGAGAAGAGTTTACGAAAGTAGAAAATGTGGTGGATGAGTACCCATTCTTTATCCTACCCACACTAATTATGTTATAACTAATTACAATGGGAGTGCGTTTTGTATTCTATGTTCATGTAGTCATAATAAATAATAAATTTATAATGAAAATATGAAGTGTGGGTTGTTAATTTCACGAAAACACCACCCACCATCAGATTGGGGATAACCAAATTGAACTGCCCATCTGGAGGAAGTAAAATCCCAAGGATAACTTAGGGATTTAAAAAAATATATATCCTTCAATTATCATTATCATTTTATATTATTTACAACAAATAAATTTCTTATGTCATCTATTTTTCTTTTCCTTGTAGTTTTTTAATGTGCAACACTTAAGAGCTTAGCACAACATTGCTCTACCAATATGTTAGGTTGTAACTCTCCATGATAGTTTCTTTCCTGTTGTGATTCAAAAAACAATATTATCAAACTTTAAAAATACATGAATTCATTGATTACACTAAATCAATAATGTTTGGGGGAGGGAACCATTTTATTTTTTGATTTTTTCTTTTTTCTACTTAAAAAAATTATTTTTTCAAATTTTTACATGTTAATTTTTCATTTTTTTTTGTTTTTCAACATTTTGAGGTCAAATGATTATCTTTCAAATTTTTCAATCCCATTTCAATGAGTGGAACAATTTTTTACATGAAACTAAGATTAAATGTATATTGAAAATTTATTTGTTTCAAATTCAATTCATTGGTAATTTTATGAAAAGTAATTTGATTTTTGAATCTAAAGCCACATCTTACTATCTATGTCATTAAAATAAAATTCTTATGGGGACATTGAAACCTTATTTCATATTCATTACATTCAAATCACTAATTTGTATAACCAAACCATTCATAATTTTAATATAATTTTAATTATTTCTTTCAAAACATGAGTGTTTTATTTACTTGTGTTTTAAATTGTTGAGGCATTTAAATAGTATTAAAGCCGCTTGTAAAAGATAATCCTTTTTATTTTTTTTACATGTTCATTTAATATTTATATCCCTTTAAATCATGGAAAAAATAATTATTTTAACCACATTACAAGCCGATTTTCACTATCCAACATTATCTTAATGTGAAATTACATGATCTTGTTAAACTTAAGTGTTGGTGGAAGCATTGTTTTGTGGTGATACATAATTTGGTGATACTTTGGGTTTAAAAATTGTTGAAGGGATGTTACTTCCATTGAAAAGATTTTTTTTTTAAATTTCTACCTTTTTAGAGCTCTCATGATAAAACATTTTTTTCTTTTCTGGAGTTCCAAAGGATAAATGATGTTGTTCATGTCCAATGATTTCAAGAAGAAAGTGGATAAATGACATTTTTTCATATGAAATGTTGATGGTGTGGGATGAGACTGTTATATTTCAATGATTCATTGAACTATTTTTTAAGGGGAGTGATGAGGAGACCATACTTGCGTGAAAATTAGAATCATGCAATGTTTCTTCAAAAAGAAAGATTCCCTCCTAATCCAGCCTCAAATTTTTTGACATATAAATCATACAAAATAAAAGACACCAAAAAAACCCTAAAAATTCTTCATGATAATGACATGTCCATGACTCATATTGGGTTGATATTTATGAATTAATAAGTCCTATGGTGACTCTTTCATGGGTTTGGATGTGAAAATCCTTAATGAATTTTTACATTAGTGGGATGATAGAACATTCATGTGAGGTAGGTGTATTGGTTGACTGGGTGGACAAATTAAGAGGATATTTATTGAATGATATTAATGGATAACTTTAAATAATTCTTTTTGGTGAGGCATGATATCTTTTTTTCATTTTTTTTAATTGGCGGATCTCATGAGTATGTGTTTTTAATTTCATTTTGTTTAATATGATACAAATATTTCCAGGTTTCCAAGTGATAACTTTGGAAGAATTGATATAGACAATATTTATATTATTTTTCATGTTTATTAATGAGATAACCCATTACAATTTAATAATTTGATTTGATTTACAACTTTTATGGATTTTTTTGAGTTTTTTGCTAAAATGTAAAAATTGAAATTTTTTGGAATTTTAACAGATTTTAATCAATTTGAAATTTAAAGTATAAATAATTCAAGATTAATACAAATAGAGTAAGATTTTTGGATATATTTGTTTAGTTTTTTAACTTATTCTTCAATATCCATAGAAAATTTGAAATTCTATATCCCCAAAAAATCCATAATTTTGAAAAATATATTTTTATGAAATAATGGACCTCGCCATATAAAATGAGTAATAACTCATTATAAAGATATCCAAATGAGAAGAAAAACATTTAAATAATTGGGGAATTTATGATTACTTGTTAATTTAAATTCCATGGAGAAATTCCCTCATTAAGGTACCCATGTAATTCACAAAATTGGAGGAATATAAAGAGACTCTTCATCCATAAAAAGTGTTCTTGAGTAAATTTTGAGTAAATTTTTATAAACATAAACAAACGAATTGATATTTTTAGACTCTATATAAATATCCATTTTGAATAAATTTTAATAAGAAACTATGACGATTTCAGCCTTCCACTGGGCAGAATAAAAGAAAAATTATAGTTGACTGATTCTCAAGGAAAAATTTTCTATTCATATTTTTTCCACATTTCATATTTTTAGTTCGTTAATGTATTCGTCTTCCCACTTATTCTCAGTCTCACTTTACAAGAAATGTTAAAATTATGTGTTATTGGGTTAGGAGTGTTTTCCCCAATTTTATTTCTTGGTTTCTTATATTTTATTGAATAAAATCTATTTCTCCCACATAAAATGTTGATTTTGATTTCTAAATAGTGGATTTATTATCAAGTACAATCATAATTGGTTTTAAATTCTATTTTTTCTTTTGATTTGGACAATTATAATTATCTTCATTCAATAGTTTTTTTAATATTTGTGACGGAATAGGCCTGACCTTAGAGGTGATGTACTCAGTGATCATCAGTACGTGTGGGGGTTAGTGGATTTTTGTTGTTGTCTAGGATTAAAAAAACCAGATCATGTATTAATTATGCCAATTTAGGGTATTCCCTATAACTCACTCACACATAGAAAAGATATTATATTGTGTTGTGATATTGGAAAGGTTTTATACTAACATAACCATTTCACCATGGATATGAGTGTAAGGAGACATTCTATCTCACTTTAATCTAGTTAGTAGTATAGGATTCGATAAATCAGAACCATGATAACAATGTAATTAAAAAACTAAACCTAAACTAATCACAGAAGTCATATTATATTATTCAACCATATATGTTTTAATTTTTATAGCCTTATTCTAAATTAATTTCTATTTTATAATTTCATCCATTTGTTTTCAAAATCAAACAATTTAAAAAACAACTACAAGATATTTTTCTAATTTCAAGTGATAAAAATGATTATTGTGTTCTACTCTCTAGAAATCCCTTGGTTTTCCTCTTTAAGACATTTTTAACATAGTATGTAATTTTTTCCACAACCCATGATAGAAATATATCATACACACACACAAATATATATATATATATATATATTAACATGTGAATATATATATATATATATATATAAACATTAAAATAATATTTACGGTTGTATATATATATTTTATATGTTGGTTTTTTTAAAATATGTTAAAATATATTTTCTGTATATATTTTTGATTAAAAAATTATATAATATATACATATATATAAATATTAACATTATATTATGTATATATAATTTTTTTTAAACATGTAAGGTCGGTGATATATATATTATATGTATAACTCTTTAAAAATATGTAAAAATATATTTTATGTATACATATATTTGATTAAAAAATAATGTAATATATATGTATTTATATATTAAAATGTGAATATGTATATACATTTAAAAAACACGTATGCTTTTTGATATATACATATGTGTGTGTGTGTGTGTGTCAATTTTATATGTATATTTGTTTAAAAAACATGTAAAAATATATTTTATGTAAATATATTTGATTAATAAATCATTTAATATATATATATATATATATTAACATGTGAATATACATAAATTAACATTTAAAAACATGTATGTTTTTTTATATAAATATATATTTTTATATTATATATATATATATATATATATTTTAAAAACATGTAAAATATATTTTAGGTTTATATATATTAAGAAGTTAGGTAAAATAAATAAATATATCTATCTATATAATTTATAGATAAAAATTGTGTTTTTTATGATTAATTACCTAATATTAGTAATAATTATTAAATTTTAGTATTAATTGCTAAATATTATTAATAGTTTGTATATATATGTAAATAATGATAATTTGTAATAAATTCTATAAAAATAATTATGAAATAATAATTAGGCATAAAAAATACATTAATAATTTTTTATTACTTACATTTTTAATAATTTTTCTTATTTCTATTATTTTTATAGATGATTATGGACTCTAAAATTAGACCCCAATTGTACTTTTGTGATCAAGATTCAACAAATCATCAAAAACCCAAATATATCTACTATAAATCCTATCTATATTGACTGTGTTGAAACATGTATATCATTTTCATCATCAAATTCCCAATATTTTTATGCAGGAACAGTTACATATCCATTTAGTGAATGTGATCTTAGGAAATTCAAAGTGTTTGGAAATTTTAGACTTCATCTACTATATTTAGGTTTTTGAAAAGATAATGGTGTATGGTATTAACATGGTGAACTGAATTCAATAAAAAATATTTGTTTCCAAATCCATTATTTCAGAATTTACAACATGGGGTTTTAGGATCATCTATTCATAAAAAATAACTCAAAAATAATTTCCAATTATAGAGTCCAGACATTCTCAGTTTTTCAATTATTTGAAATCTACTAGAGTCCTTATATATTAGAATCTAGATAAGAAAACTTTCATCTTTTACCAAATTTATGGAAATTAAATAAGATTTTGGAGTGAAAAATATTTTTTTTGATAAAATATTTTCTTTTCTTAAATTTTTGTTTCATGTTTGAAATACATAAACTATATGATTCTATGAACGTAAGAGGACAGTCTATAATTTGGGTCTTAGTTATCATAATACCCATTCATTTTCAAATGAATATATCCAATAATATTGTTATTATTAATCATTATATAGTTTTAAAACATGTGGAGAGTTAAGATCTAAAAAGGAACAATAAGTTCATATTTCCTATGAAATGTTTTACGCATTTTATAATTACACCCCATTTACAACATTTATTTATATATCACAAAATAACTTCATTGATGAAATAGAATGAATAAAATATTTTCTTTGGATAAATATTAAATCATCCATGTGATAGTGATTCATGGTATCAATTTCATCAGATGCATTATTATTTTTCTATAGAACCTCATTACATAGGATTGTGTCTTTCCACTAATTGGTTTTTTCTGTTTGGTGATTATTATTGTTGATATTTTTATTATCCCATTTTCCTTACTATGTAAAATAGTCCTCCATAGTTGTGGATGAAGGATGGATATATATACTTTGCACTACTAATTCTAGGAAATCCCTATAATAATATCAATTATTATTTGAATCTGAAACTTGGTCAATTAATTTCGTTATGGAACAATAATGTAACTTCATTTATTATGGTTTCATATCGGAATTTTATATTAAAGGTTTCATGAATGTGGATGATTGAGGAAATTATTTTATAGTGTATTTTATATGTATATATATAACATGATAAAAAATCCATTACATACTACATGGATGAGAATAAAGCATTTATGATTTAAATGGTATAAATACATGTAGTTTTGAATTCCACTGTAGATTTCCTCCGGTAGATCTCCATTTTCAAATGAATAGACTTTTTTTTAGGTATAATTAAAAGATATGAAACTTTAAATGTTGAATAAGGTGTTTTAAAAAAATATAACATATCTTCATTAACTCCTCTTACATACGGGCCAACTATAAACAGAAAAAAAGGATTTTGGGAGAGATAATAATTGGATAACATGGAATATTTTTTGGGACCTCCCGTATTGGCATGATTTTTTGGTTTAACACATGTTTGATATAATACATATTGAGAATAATTATTTAATAATATATTTTATAAGATGATGGACACACCCAGTATGAACACATATAATTTAAAGGCACAGTTAAGTCTTTCGGCGATTTTGAGATGTCCTATACATGAATTATTTAATGAAGAAATATCAAAAAATTTGATGAATCTAAAAATAGCTTAAATACATTATAAATGAATTTTTATTATTATTATATCAATTTACTAGTGACTTAAAGTCACTAGATGGTTATCCTTATAATTTTCCCTATTCTATCTAAAATTGATATATTACTGAGCTAAAAATTCATGACTTCCATGTCATAATAGAATGATTGTCTCCTATTCATATTAGAAGGATGTTTAATTCTTTAATATGGAACGTGATGAGAAAAATAACATATTTCTTTGAATATATTTTTATAGAAACATCATATTATGATTTCTTTAGTATTCTGTAAGAATATTTTATTTTATTTTATGTAAATTAAAGAAAATATTATTGTCTGTATACTTTTACTCAATAGAATATTTAATATTTCAATTCTTGTATGAAGAAAAATTTGGAGGGTTGGTATAATTATTATGGATGTACCTATTTGATATACAATAAAAAATTAAATATTAAAGTATGTAAGAAATCCTTGGATGAAAGTTCAATTAAAGAAGCATACTTGTAAAAGGAAATTTCAATTTTTCACTTGTTATTTTCCATTGGAATATCCTTCAAAAAATAATCACATCAGATACAATGAGAAAAATTTTAATGTTGTAATATACCTTCAATTGAAATATTATATAAACTTGATATTTGTTTTAGTGGTTATTTCAAATTATGGATTTTTTATAAAGAACTACCCAGAGCACATGCATATGTTTTTATGAATAGTGATAAAATGACAAGATTTTTGTACTATGTTGTATGTTTTATTAAATTTTTAATTTTTTATAATAGATACATTTATTTAAATTATTTTTTTTGTATAAAATATGATGAACATATCAAAAAAATATATACAATTACCCCTTATTATCTTGAAGAAATTCATCAAAAAAATATTTTATATCGGTTTTAATGACTGGTATGTTAAGTTGTTTTTATGGAAAATTAAATTAATTTATTAATGATATATATGATAAATATTTTTTTTTGTTTGAATGAAACATTATTAGAACTTAAAATTGACAGTAAATTATTTTTCTCAAAAACCCTACGTCCAAACTTGTAAAATATTATAATGGGTATGTGGTTATGGGATCTCAATTTCCTACACAAATATATATTGAATCAAAAATGTCAATGAATAGTTGGTTTTTAAGGATTTCTTCATAAAGATGGTTAAGTTGACTTTTATGGTATGTTGGAAGAAATAATATAGTTATGTTTTCTAGAACCAAACTACGTAACAATGTTTAAATATCATTACTTGGATACTGCTCATGGTTTATGTGTTCATAGATAGAAGGTTTGCATTGAAATTTAATATAACAATATTCATTCATAAATTGAACCATTTAGGTTTGTAACATGAAGGAAATAATGTTTATTTTTCAAATTACTGTGATTTTTGTACATATTTGAATTAATTTTAGAGTTTAATAAAAAGAAAATCCCATGAAAATCAGTTTCATAAAAATGATATGGTTCTACGTAAGTTAAATATATTTAAATTGTTTAAGAAACAACCCCAAAATTACTCTCATACCCGATTATATAAAAAAATTGATGATGAAACCCTATAGTTATGTACTGATGATACTAATAATTATAATCAAGTAAGAAGTTCTGATGAAACATAAATTCATATAATAGTTGGTGATGTTGAAGATGATAATAAATACATTATTCTTAATTGTAACACCCCAAGCTTCTACGGTACGCTTCTCTTTGAATAATGTGATAGCGTGTGGTGTACGCAACACCGAGTTCTAACACACCATAACTAATCAAACTAGCTGTTATGAATAGTAATACCTACTTTTTGAAATTATATATATTTTATATTTGAAAATGGACTTCATTTTTGGATTCGGAATATCGAATTTAGCCTAAGGTGAAATTTTGGTACATTTCGGATAACTTTCATATTTTGATGAATAGTGAAAATTACTAAGTTTTAATTAAAAACAACTTTTTTAATCAAAATAATTAATAGTGATAAATTATGAATTTTAGTGGTTTTAAAGTATATTTAGAATATATTTTTACCATTTAATATAATTTTGTTCATTGGACATAATTTTACAATTAAACCGAACATAAACGAGTGTCAATCTTTTGATAGTTATTATCTCTTAAAAACACGCTTTTTGTTTTGACAGCGGGAATTAATTTTAAATTAATTTCTGCCACTTCTGTGTTTTTAATTTAGGAAAATGGATTCCATATTTGGAATCAGGATGTTCAAATTGTGTAAATAGATAACTTTTATTTTTAGACTTTTTGAATAATTACTGCGGTAAATATTTTATTTACCATGGTTAAGGGTAAATCCGGTAAATAAGGGATAAAAAATAATATTATAATAATACTAAATTACCCTAAAACGTGTCTTAACCCTATTTGTTGATACATGGTCGACCATGGGAATCTTTGGGTCTATTTTGGGACCCCATGGATCCACTTGTAAGTGATAATGACACTTTATTTTAATTAAGATAAAATGAATACATAAATGACACAAGCATATATATTTTAGAAAAACAATTGTTACATAGGGTTATATATGTTGGATTTTAGATTATAAATATTCATTAGAAAGATAAAAATATTTCTTACATAATTATAGTTTATTTATAATTTTTAGACATTAAATAATTTATTTTATTTTTGACACAATGATGATGTAGTAATTACTATAATAGTGAAAAATTAAAATAATTGATATTATAAATACCCAAATAAATATAATATGAAACTTTTAATGAATTAAACTAATTTTCTAGGATAATATGATATATTAGGATTGATTTAATTGACTTTGTTCGAAGTAATAAATCTGTTATGAGTTTCACAAAAATCAACTATTGAATAGTGTCAAAATTGACATAAAAGAGTTCTTAAAACAAATATTATATTATTAATTGATATTAAATTCCTAAAAATCTAAGGTTCGGACAAGGGACTTATATCATGATAGTTTAATCATTAATGTACCACTTGGGGGTCGCTTGGATGTATATAGTAAGTTTATTAACCATATTATATAAAAATACAAAGAGACATTGTAAAAGTGAAACTAATTAACTTAGAGTTAATACTTAAAGATAAGGTTAATATAAGTACCCAAACCTGTATAAATTCTATTGGTTGAGTGGTTTTAGACCTATCCCCACCTTAACCTTTGAAAAATAAGCTTTGGAGCCATTAGAAACCGAATATGAATTTATTATAAATTAATATTTCTAGCTTTTCCAAAGGTGCCCCTCACCCCTCTTATAAAAGGGCACTCCTCCTTCTCATTTCTTCACACCTTAAAAGCCTTTTGGTTCGACCAAAATCTGCCCAAATACTCTACCAACATCCATCACTACAACCTAGAGGCCTTAGTTTGATCAGAAAGCCAACCTAAGGAGCCCTTTTGATCAAATCAAAAGGAAGAACCCGAAGAAGAGGTAATGATTTCACCACCCTCCTCCAAGTTCATTTCTTCTTCCACTTCTTCATCCTTTGTTCTTACAATTATAAAATAATAACTCCAGTATCTCACATATACTGTGATGTTATTATAAATATGGTACAACCATATTCAGTATTCTATCCACCCTTTGAATAACATGTCACCATACGTGCGTACGTACGGACTACCGTCTCCACGTCGTGGTGTAATTGTTATTCAATATAATATTATTTGGATGGGTATAATAATGATGTGTAACTCATGTAAATAATAAATATAACATGTTAATGATTCTGTATATATGATATACCATCCATTTATATATTATTCTAATATCGAAAGAATGATATTGTCGCTCGTGCGTACGTACGGACTACCGTCTCCACGAACGCGATGAGATTCATTCTCCATCGTATCCATTCAAGTATAATTATCATTTGATGTTTTAAAAATGATGTTTAAGGACTAGATATCATTCTGGATATGAATAAGATACAACAACCATGGCTTATGTAACAAAACATATAAAAGAAAATGAGTAAGTTAACTCCCAAAACGACGATAATTCTATGATATTATTAACAAATCAATGTTAAAAGATCATATATGATATCATATTATTATATATGATTCTATTATAATTTAATAACAACTATTTCACCATTATACAGGAGGTTAACCTACCCCAACCAAGGAAAAGTACAAGGTAAGGGTTTACTTTACAACCTCTTCATTATCCAAGGTTGTTTATACGTAATAATCTACTGGGATCTCTTTATCATCCACATCCATGTTTCTTAAAAATGCATTTCAAAACATTTTTACTATTTACTAGAATATGAGTTAAAGTCATTTATACCCTTTTTGACTTTTATAAGTGGTTTATAAAGGAATCTTTCGGTCGTTTTCAAAACAAGGTCCTTTTTAACCTTTTCGACAGAATTAAGGTAAGAATGTTTTTTTAACTTATACGGCGGGTGCGGCTATTTTCCGCCGTTATAAAATCTTAAAATCTTCCCTTACAAGCTTATAAGAATATTTTCAAAGAAAATGTTTTATTTTATATGGATCTTAAATTATTTCAAAATAAAAGGAGATATTTTTTTAAAAAAGAATTTTGATTTCATCTATGTCAACATCCTTTGATGGATTTTAAGATTATTTGAAGTTGATTTATTATGATACAAAACTTCTATATTGTGTTGAAGGTTTTGTGATATGTTTGACTGTGGATGTGCTATTTTTATACCATTCATATTTTATGGTGAAAGTATTGACATTTCATATGTTAGTTTTAATATGAATGTTTATGTTATGTTTAAACCTTTTCATATGGGAATGCATTGGACTTAATATGTGACGGGTGGAGCCCGCTATAGCTCCTCGATACATCGGTAGGTCTCATGAGACAAACTAGTGTCTTGGCACAAGGCCTTGACAAACTCTTATTTGTAGTCTTGGCACGAGGCCTTGGCTATGTGGTTATGATAGTCTGGCATTATGCATTCCAACATTATGAAAGTGGTTACTGATTTTTGGATGTGATTATTCGATTAGTAGAATATCCATGTGAATAAGTAAATGGAATTATTTCATTTTATTTATGCCATACCATGTTGAAAGTTCATATTTAAAAGGCTTTTGTTTTAGTTATACGTTGCCTTAAATGTTTATTCTTATTTATGAAAGTTTCCGCTATATTGTTATCCTTACTGGGCATTTGAGCTCACCCCTTTTCTAGGTTTTATTTTTCCCAGGATGTGAAGATGTAAGTTATGAATGACCTGTAGGGATTTTATGAGGGGTTAATAGTGTGGATTGTGGAAACATTATGTTGTTGTAGTAGTTTTTCATTTTATGATGTAATGTAAAACTTATGAATATATCTAGTGTTTCCAAGGCTACTAAACCAATCGGTCTGTCGAGATTTGATCTTTCTTGTGATCATGCCAATGTTATGTAATAATGCACCGACTCTGGGTAACTGGGGTCGGGGCGTTACAGTTGGTATCAGAGGAAGTTTATTACAAACCTTGGAAGCTAGATTTAGATAAAATCTGATTAGAGCACGTAGACCTAAGATGAACTTTGAGGATTAGTATAGAAGAACTTCCTAGAATTTTGGTATTGTAGAGATTTTGTGAGTTTTCCAAGCAATACATCCCTGTCTGGATACGAGCAGGTAGAGGCGGCTCTGGCACAGATGTACCTAGGTGTAAAACCCGAAAACACCGCTTTGAGCTAGACTCGAACGGGAACTGGTGCACGACAACGGGCCTTGCTGCACTCTTGGTTACGACACTCCCGGGGGATATGCTTAGGATAACTCTCATTTTCTTTACAAATCATTTTGAAGGGATTATGAGTATATACTTCCTCAAAGAAAATATTATTATGATTATTGATTATATCTATAAATAGTTCAATTTATGTTAAGTGTTTTATAAGTATGGGATTATGTATTTTGATTCATAAACTGATCTAGTTTATGCCATTGTTTAGAAATGGCGCCTAGTGGAAGAAATGGAAACCGTATCAATGCACGCACTCCATGTAGGGATTTCCCTCCTGCTCAAGATAATTATAGTGGGGCTGGTGATGCAACTGGTGCTGATCAGCTAATCACCATACTGGGACAACTTACTCAGGTTATGAATAATAACCTTACCCGTATGGAGCACCCTGATCCGTAGCGTGGAGGATCAATGTTAGATCGATTCATGAGGCAACAACCCCCAACGTTCAATGGGAATACAAATCCCTTAGTAGTTGAGCAATGGATATTTTCCCTGGAGAAAATATTTCAGGCTTTTGGGAGCAGTGAAAGGGAAAAAGTTATCATGGCAGTTTACCGCCTCACTGGAGATGCTGATCAATGGTGGTCATTGATTCATAACATGAAGGAAGATGATGAAGTATCAAATATGGAATGGAGGGAGTTCAAAGATCTGTTTTTAGAAAAATACTTCCCTCGCGACCATCGAGCAGATATGGAAAGGCAATTTCTGAGTCTGAGACAGAAGGAGGATGAGAATGTCACAAAGTATGAGGCTAACTTTACAAGGTTAGCGAGGTATGCTGGAGATTATATTCGCAACCCAAGAAGTAAGATTGATCGTTTCTTTGATGGGTTAAAACCATTTCTCCGTCGAGCGTTAGTCTCACAATCCTTTTCATCGTACGAAGACATTGTCTCATGTGCTATCAAGACCGAAAAGGAATTCTCTAAGTCTTATGACTTTAAAGAAAAGCAAGAGAAGAAGAGACCTGCTGATCAATCTGGGAATGGAAATAAGGGGAAGAAGGGAAAGGTTGAATATCCATCTTGTGGTAAATGCGGGAAGAAACATCCTGGTACTTGCTTGAAGGGAATGGGAGTCTGTTACAAGTGTGGTGAAAAAGGCCACCAAGCTCATGATTGCAAGGGGAAGAAGGAAGCTACCAACGTTCAGTGCTACAATTGCAGGGAGATGGGGAATTATGCAAATGCATGTCCTAAGCTTCAGGAGAACTTACCTCAGAAATGGCCAAGGGATCAAGGCCAGGCTTATGCTATCACTACTGCTGAGGTAGAAGCTCCGAAAGACGTGGTGGCAGGTAATTTAATGGTTTCCTCAAGTTTAGCAAATGCATTATTTGATTCTGGATCATCGCATTGTTTCATATCTTCCCAGTTTGCTAAGAAAATTAGATATTTCCAATTTGATTTAATAAGGGAGTTGTCAGTTAAAACTCCTAAGGGAAGTATCGTTGCAACAAAGTTTTGTGAATCAGTCCCCATTAGAGCACATAAATTTTTTTTATCTACTGATTTCATCGTCATACCTATGATTGAGTTTGATATAATCCTCGGTATGGACTGTCTTTCGGACTATGATGCGAAGATTTATTGTAAGAACAAAGAGGTTACGATTCTTGATGATAATGATAAGGAGCACCTTATTTTTAGAGCAGAATCGTCACCACCTAATTCTTATTTAGATCCACCCCCAGTAGCTCAACATAATTCAATTATTGGGGAGGAAGAGAATGAAATAACTGTCGGTGAGGAAAGGAATGTTCAAATAGAGGATATACCTGTTGTGAAAGAATTTGTAGATGTATTTCCGGAAGATTTACCTGGACATCCTCCAGAACGAGAAGTTGAGTTTTCTATTGATTTGATTCCTGGATCAAGGCCTATATCGAAGACCCCTTATAGAATGGCCACTGTAGAGTTAGTCGAACTAAAGAAACAACTAGAGGAATTGAGTAATAAGGGATTTATTCGCCCTAGTGTTTCTCCATGGGGAGCCCCTGTTCTTTTTGTTAAAAAGAAAGATGGATCTATGAGATTATGTATCGACTACAGAGAGATCAATGCTATAACGATAAAGAACAAGTATCCCCTACCTCGTATTGATGATTTATTTGACCAACTGCATGGAGCTCAATACTTTTCAAAGATTGACCTTCGATCTGGATACCATCAGTTGTGTGTGAAGAAGGAAGACATTCCGAAAACAGCATTTCAAACCAGGTACGGGCATTACGAGTTTACTGTAATGCCGTTTGGATTGACTAATGCACCCTCTGTATTCATGGATCTGATGAATAGAGTTTTCAAGGAGTATCTCGATGAATTTGTGGTGGTATTTATTGATGATAGTCTGGTATACTCCAAAACCTACGAAGATCATGAAAATCACTTGAGCATTATCTTGAAGACTCTGAGGAGGCATGAATTATATGGGAAGTTTAGCATGTGTGAATTCTGGCTTCAGGAGATTTCTTTTCTTGGACATATTGTCTCTAAAGATGGAATCTCTGTTGATCCTTCTAAGACCAAGGAAATCCAAGAATGGCCAGCACCTACGAGTATAACTGAGGTACGTAGTTTTATTGGTTTGGCAGGTTATTATCGACGTTTCGTCCAGAATTGTGCCCAATTGGCTAACCCATTAACTAAGCTCACACGTAAAGGGGTTAAATTTGTTTGGACAAAAGAGTGTGAAGAATGTTTCGAAGAACTGAAGAGAAGATTAGTCAATGCTCCTATATTGACTCTACCATCGGGGAATGATGGGTTCGTTATTTATAGTGATGCATCGAAGAAAGGACTTGGCTGTGTCCTTATGCAGAATGATAGAGTTATTGCCTATGCATCACGACAGTTGAAAATTCATGAACAAAACTATCCTACTCATGATCTTGAGTTAGCAGCAGTGATCTTTGCTTTGAAGATATAGAGGCACTACCTCTATGATGAAAAATGTGAGATTTATACTGATCAGAAGAGTTTGAAGTATATTTTCTCACAAAAAGAACTCAACATGAGGCAAAGGAGATGGCTTGAATTACTCAAGGATTATGATTGTACGATACACTACCACCCAGGGAAGGCAAACAAGGTGGCAGATGCTTTGAGTAGAAAAGACCATGGAGTTTGGAACAATATGAGAATTGAAAGGGATCCAATTTTCATGGATCTAGTGAAGATGGACATGGGAATAACCAGGGAAGGTGAAACATCAATGCTTTTTCAAATGGTTGCCAAACCATCTTTACTAGAAAGGATTAAGAGTTCTCAGACCGATGATGAAGAATTCCAAAAGAAGATTAAAGCTGTGAATGATGGCAGATTGAGAGACTTTGTGCATGAAGATGGAATTTTGAAATTCGGGAAGAGACTTTGTGTTCCCAATATACCTGATCTAAAAAGGGAATTGCTGGATGATGCTCATAGTTCCATTTTATCTATACACCCTGGGAGCACCAAAATGTATAGAGGTTTGAAGGAACATTTTTGGTGGGACAATATGAAGAGGGAGATTGCTGATTTTGTGTCAAGATGTATGGTTTGTCATCAAGTGAAAGCTGGAAGGCAACAGCCTGGAGGAGTCACGCAACCTCTTCCCATACCGGAGTGGAAATGGGACAATGTTACGATGGACTTTGTCATGGGGCTACCAAAGACTCCTAGAAGGAATGATGCAATATGGGTTATTGTTGATCGTCTTACCAAGACAGCACATTTTCTTGCTATAAGAGAAGATCTACCCCTGGAACGTCTAGCAAGACTATATATTAATGAAGTTGTGAGACTTCATGGAGTACCCCTATCGATTGTTTCTGATCGTGATCCCCGTTTTACATCAAGATTCTGGAAAAGTCTTCAGAAATCCATGGATACTGAACTTCATTTGAGCACTGCTTACCACCCTCAGACAGACGGACAATCAGAACGGACTATTCAAACCTTATAAGACATGTTGAGATCTTGCTCACTTGACTTTCAGGGTATGTGGGATCAATATTTACCTTTGGTAGAATTTTCCTATAACAATAGCTTCCATTCTAGTATTCAGATGGCACCATATGAAGCGTTATACAGAAAGAGATGTCGTACACCAACCTGTTGGGATGACGTTGGTGAAAGAAAACTTGTAGGCCCAGAACTGGTGGAGGAAATGGTGGAAAAGGTGAAAGTAATCCAAAATCACATCAAAGAGGCTCAAAGTAGGCAGAAGAGCTATGCCGATAATCGAAGGAAGGATTTGGAATTTCAAGTCGGTGATCATGTTTTTCTGAAGGTATCTCCGTGGAAGGGAGTCATACGTTTTGGTAAGAAAGGTAAATTGAGTCCCAGGTACATCGGACCTTTCGAAATTCTAGAACGAATTGGGGTTGTAGCTTACCGATTGGCAATGCCGCCAAGTCTCTCCAAAGTTCACGATGTGTTCCACGTATCTCTATTGAGGAAATACATGCCTGATCCAACGCATGTACTCACCTGTGAGGAATTAGAACTGGAACCCGATCTGTCTTATTGCGAAGATCCCGTCAAGATTCTTGATACGAGAGAACAAGTGCTGAGAAACCGGACGACGCGTCTGGTAAAAGTTTTGTGGAGAAACCATAAGATGGAAGAGGCAACGTGGGAACCCGAGGAACTTATGATGAAGAACCACCCGAGTATTTTTATGCAGTAATACCCTAGAAATTGTGAGGACGCAATTATTTGAAGGAGGGGAGAATGTAACACCCCAAGCTTCTATGGTATGCTTCTCTTTGAATAATGTGATAGCGTGTGTTGTACGCAACACCGAGTTCTAACACACCATAACTAATCAAACTAGCCGTTATGAATAGTAATACATACTTTTTGAAATTATATATATTTTATATTTGAAAATGGACTTCATTTTTGGATTCGGAATATCGAATTTAGCCTAAGGTGAAATTTTGGTACATTTCGGATAACTTTCATATTTTGATGAATAGTGAAAATTACTAAGTTTTAATTAAAAACAACTTTTTTAATCAAAATAATTAATATTGATAAATTATGAATTTGAGTGGTTTTAAAGTATATTTAGAATATATTTTTACCATTTAATATAATGTTGTTCATTGGACATAATTTTACAATTAAACCGAACATAAACGAGTGTCAATCTTTTGATAGTTATTATCTCTTAAAAACACGCTTTTTGTTTTGACAGCGGGAATTAATTTTAAATTAATTTCTGCCACTTATGTGTTTTGAATTTAGGAAAATGTATTCCATATTTGGAATCAGGATGTTCAAATTGTGTAAATAGGTAACTTTTATTTTTAGACATTTTGAATAATTACTGCGGGAAATATTTTATTTACCATGGTTAAGGGTAAATCCGGTAAATAAGGGTTAAAAAATAATATTATAATAATACTAAATTACCCTAAAACGTGTCTTAACCCTATTGGTTGATACATGGTCGACCATGGGAATCTTTGGGTCTATTTTGGGACCCCATGGATCCACTTGTAAGTGATAATGACACTTTATTTTAATTAAGTTAAAATGAATACAAAAATGACACAAGCATATATCTTTTAGAAAAACAATTGTTACATAGGGTTATATATGTTGGATTCTAGATTATAAATATTCATTAGAAAGCTAAAACGATTTCCTACATAATTATATTTTATTTATAATTTTTAGACATTAAATAATTTATTTTATTTATGACACAATGATGATGCAGTAATTACTATAATAGTGAAAAATTAAAATAATTGATATTATAAATAACCAAATAAATATAATATGAAACTTTTAATGAATTAAAATAATTTTATAGGATAATATGATATATTAGGATTGATTTAATTGACTTTTTTCGAAGTAATCAATCTGTTATGAGTTTCAAAAAAATCAACTATTGAATAGTGTCAAAATTGACATAAAAGAGTTCTTAAAACAAATATTATATTATTAATTGATATTAAATTCCTAAAAATATAAGGTTCGGCCAAGAGACTTATATCATGATAGTTTCATCATTAATGTACCACTTGGGGGTCTCTTGGATGTATATAGTAAGTTTATTAACCATATTATATAAAAATACAAAGAGACATTGTAAAAGTGAAACTAATTAACTTAGAATTAATACTTAAAGATAAGGTTAATATAAGTACCCAAACCTGTCTAAATTCTATAGGTTGAGTGATTTTAGACCTATCCCCACCTTAACCTTTGAATAATAAGATTTGGATCCATTAGAAACCGAATATGAATTTATTATAAATTAATATTTCTAGCTTTTCCAAAGGTTCCCCTCACCCCTCTTATAAAAGGGCACTCATCCTTCTCATTTCTTCACACCTTCAAAGGCTTTTGGATCGACCAAACTCTGCCCAAATACTCTCCCAACATCCCTCACTACAACCTAGAGGCATTAGTTTGAACCGAAAGCCAACCTATGGAGCCCTTTTGATCAAATCAAAAGGAAGAACCCGAAGAAGAGGTAATGATTTCACCACCCTTCTCCAAGTTCATTTCTTCTTCCACTTCTTCTTCCTTTGTTCTTACCATTATAAAATAATAACTCCAGTATCTCACATATACTGTGATGTTATTATAAATATGGTACAACCATATTCAGTATTCTATCCACCCTTTGAATAACATGTCACCATACGTGCGTACGTACGGACTACCGTCTCCACGTCGTGGTGTAATTGTTATTCAATATAATATTATTTGGATGGGTATAATAATGATGTGTAACTCATGTAAATAATAAATATAACATGTTAATGATTCTGTATATATGATATACCATCCATTTATATATTATTCTAATATCGAAAGAATGATATTGTCGCTCGTGCGTACGTACGGACTACCGTCTCCACGAACGCGATGAGATTCATTCTCCATCGTATCCATTAAAGTATAATTATCATTTGATGATTTAAAAATGATGTTTAAGGACTAGATATCATTCTGGATATGAATAAGATACAACAACCATGTCTTATGTAACAAAACATATAAAAGAAAATGAGTAAGTTAACTCCCAAAACGACGATAATTCTAAGATATTATTAACAAATCAATGTTAAAAGATCATATATGATATCATATTATTATATATGATTCTATTATAATTTAATAACAACTATTTCACCATTATACAGGAGGTTAACCTACCCCAACCAAGGAAAAGTACAAGGTAAGGGTTTACTTTACAACCTCTTCATTATCCAAGGTTGTTTATACGTAATAATCTACTGGGATCTCTTTATCATCCACATCCATGTTTCTTAAAAATGCATTTCAAAACATTTTTACTATTTACTAGAATATGAGTTAAAGTCATTTATACCCTTTTTGACTTTTATAAGTGGTTTATAAAGGAATCTTTCGGTCGTTTTCAAAACAAGGTCCTTTTTAACCTTTTCGACAGAATTAAGGTAAGAATGTTTTTTTAACTTATACGGCGGGTGCGGCTATTTTCCGCCGTTATAAAATCTTAAAAGCTTCCCTTACAAGCTTATAAGAATATTTTCAAAGAAAATGTTTTATTTTATATGGATCTTAAATTATTTCAAAATAAAAGGAGATATTTTTTTAAAAAAGAATTTTGATTTCATCTATGTCAACATCCTTTGATGGATTTTAAGATTATTTGAAGTTGATTTATTATGATACAAAACTTCTATATTGTGTTGAAGGTTTTGTGATATGTTTGACTGTGGATGTGCTATTTTTATACCATTCATATTTTATGGTGAAAGTATTGACATTTCATATGTTAGTTTTAATATGAATGTTTATGTTATGTTTAAACCTTTTCATATGGGAATGCATTGGACTTAATATGTGATGGGTGGAGCCCGCTATAGCTCCTCGATGCATCGGTAGGTCTCATGAGACAAACTAGTGTCTTGGCACAAGGCCTTGACAAAATCTTATTTGTAGTCTTGGCACGAGGCCTTGGCTATGTGGTTATGATAGTCTGGCATTATGCATTCCAACATTATGAAAGTGGTTATTGATTTTTGCATGTGATTATTCGATTAGTAGAATATCCATGTGAATAAGTAAATGGCATTATTTCATTTTATTTATGCCATACCATGTTGAAAGTTCATATTTAAAAGGCTTTTGATTTAGTTATACGTTGCCTTAAATTTTTATTCTTATTTATGAAAGTTTCCGCTATATTGTTATCCTTACTGGGCATTTGAGCTCACCCCTTTTCTAGGTTTTATTTTTCCCAGGATGTGAAGAAGTAAGTTATGAATGACCTGCAGGGATTTTATGAGGGGTTAATAGTGTGGATTGTGGAAACATTATGTTGTAGTAGTAGTTTTTCATTTTATGATGTAATGTAAAACGTATGAATATATCTAGTGTTTCCAAGGCTACTAAACCAATCGGTCTTTCGAGATTTGATCTTTCTTGTGATCATGCCAATGTTATGTAATAATGCACCGACTCTGGGTAACTGGGGTCGGGGCGTTACATTAATGAAGATGAGTAAGAAGATAATGAATGTTGTGTTGTATTGATGTATTTTTTATTTTTTTTATTTTTCATTCATTTATTAATAATTATTTAGAGGTAAATTTAGAGAGCTGGAAACAGAGATCTATTATATTCATTTGCTAACTAAATTAATTATTATTTTATTAAATTATATATATATAGTAATAATTTTATATAGGTAAAAAAATTATATTATTTATGATATTTATTAGTTTTATATATTTTATATCTATATTAACTAATATTTACTACTAAGATTATTATATTCTTCTATTTATATATAGGAAATTATTATATTCTGTTATTTATTATTTTTTATTTTTGATATATGTATTAATAATTATTTATGTGTAAAATTATTATATTTCGGTATTTACTAGTTTTTATATTTTATATATTTATTATTAATATTTTATAGGTAGTAATATTTTATTCAGATGTCTATAGATGCTCACAACAAACTATTCTATTCTCTCATTAATTCTAGACTACCAGATGATGAATCTGATTTATCTGTTCTGCGTGATGTTTCACATATTTAGTCATGAACTTTCTAGATTGATGATTTCAAACCCTATTACAGAGAGATGTCGATCTATAGATTTTTAACATTCATTACATACTAATGTTCAATTATTTAAGGTATTTATTTTATATTATGTTTTTGAATTAATTTTTTAAATAATATTTATATTTTTTTATTGGAACATGTTTACACTTATCTGTTGGGAATGTTGCTGCAATTCTAAGAATTATTTTTTTCTCTATGGGTGTCATGTGATCAGGTTCCCATTATTGTCCATCAAAAGATGTTCGACAACATGATTGTTCATTTTAAATAATATTATTTATTTATTTTTATCCTATTAGTAACAATTTTATTTTAACTGTATTGTAGAATTTATAGTCTCTAATTGATGATATACTGATATGTAAAATCCATTAGGTATGTGGGATTTGTGTACATGAATGGTTTTGTTATATTTTACACAACCTAATAAATAGAGATGTGGATAGAGATTATGTATGTATTTTTTACCATCCTTACTTCTCCCATTGACCAAACTATTTCTCAAATCATGTTGGGAAAACCGGGTCCCAGTGATAGCACAGACACCCCGCCTTAACAAGGTCGTCGGGTCCTAGCCTACCAGGTACCACCATTTTCCCCCGCAGACACGTGGGGCTCACCCCAGGGTCCCCCCACATGCCCGAACGGGTCATCTAACTAATGATAGTCCCCACATGCCAACACATGTCCCTTCCAGTGTGCTTTGTCCTCACTCACACCCATCCTGGGAAACATCCCAGAAGGTCACCCATCCTGATCACTACTCCAGGCCAATCACGCTTAACTGTGTAGTTCTAATCAGATAGGATCTTGAAAAGGAAGGTGCACCTTGTTGACATGAGTCATATCATTTAGTCATTTAACCCTTTATCATTTGGGGAGGTTACAATCACCCCCCCCCCCCCCCTTAGAGAACAACGCCCTCGTTGTGGTCCCTACATCTCAACCCAGGCAGTGCACCGCACTTAAGGTCGGGTTCCTCCTCTGATACCAAATGTGACAACCGGGTCCCAGTGATAGCACAAACACCCCGCCTTAACAAGGTCGTCAGGTTCTGGCCAACCAGGTACCCCCAGTTGCCCCCGCAGACACATGGGGCCCACCCTAGGGTCCACCCACATGCCCGAACGGGTCATCTGACTAATGATAGTCCCCACAGGCCAACACATGTCCTTTCCAATGTGCTTTGCCCTCACTCACACCCATCCTGGGAAACTTTCCAGAATGTCACCCATCATGATCACTACTCCAGGCCAAGCACGCTTAACTGTGGAGTTCTAATCAAGTAGGCTCCCGAAAAAGAATGTGCACATTTTCTGACATGAGTCATATCTTTTAGTTATTTAACCCTTTATCATTTGGGGATGTTACACATGTATAGGAGGATTCATTCTCTTACTAAATAAGAGATTATTTTTGGAGGAGTTCATCATTTGGGAATGAGAATCAGGGAAGGAAGGAGGTCACACATGGGGCGGGGATTCAAACATTTTGTATATATCTATGAAATATGGTAAGTTATATTAGTTATTAATGTATATTTACATTAAATGTGTAATGTTTTTTATATTACATAGGTCTATACAAACCCCTCGGTTATGGATTATAATGTTTAAAATAATTTGTACATAGTCCCCATACATGACATTTTTTCGGGGAG
The DNA here is from genome assembly GCA_963277665.1 of Viscum album. Lineage (NCBI taxonomy): Eukaryota > Viridiplantae > Streptophyta > Magnoliopsida > Santalales > Viscaceae > Viscum > Viscum album. The sequence continues at coordinate 66,999,655 of OY728156.1, read as the reverse complement.
AAACAGTTCCAGATTATTGTTATTAGTTTTTAGAATTTTACTCAAATAAATTTAATTATTATATTAATTCTTAATTATATTTAAAGGAAATCTATGAAACTTTTTCCTCTCATTATTGAGAGACTCCTGATAATATTGATCTATATTCCTATTATACTTCAGGATTCAATGAGAGGGCACATATACATGCGACTATGCATGATATCAGGAAAGAGGAGGTTATTTGTATTGGTTCATAATTGACACCTACTAGTTATTATGGTATATTTATGATGTCATTGACCAACATGAATGTAGATCATGCATAATCTTCATCGTTTTCCATTTCATGGTATGATGAGAGGTTGAGAGATAAAAATGATACTATATAATCGATACAAAGAGGGGGGAGGAGAAGTGTGAGTAGAAATGTTATAGAGATGTGTAGATATTGGTGTATATGTGTGATGGCCTGTGTGTGGTGATAGTATGAAGATTCCTCCCATATACCCTCTGAGTAATCCTCATCCACCTGATACTAGTTGATGCTTAGTTGTTATTATGAGTGTTTTGTTTTTTGGCTTCATATACATAATAAGTGTGAAATGGTGTAATAATATTTTTCTTTCTTTTATTATATTTAATTTTTTAATATTTTAATATTTTCTTGTTTTAATTTTTTTATTTGATTTTTTTTAAAACTTATCAATTGTGATGTATTACTATATCCATTGAAATTGGTTCTGTAAAACCTATATCTGACTAATTTTTTTATGGATTTAGAGTCTATCACAATTAAAATTTATCTTCGATGGGCCATTGAAACTGGTTATTTCCTGATTTTTGACAAGGTTATTTATGATGGATTATGTATCTAACACAACAAATAATTATTTATGATGATCCATCACAAAATACCATAATTATGACATCATTCTCAATGATGAGTCATTATGGAAAAAATCACATTTCAAAAGGTTAATGGAGACACGAATCCATTTCTAATGTCCATTTAAAAAGCATAAAACTCTTTAGTGTATCCTTCCCTCTTCATACTTGTAAACCATAGTCATGGCTCACTCTAACACCACATAAAAAAAGTAGGGATTCAAACACACAAGTCCATGGAGGCCATTCATCACACCTAGACATTGTCCACATTGGGTGGCACTTTCTCGCTCGTATGGATTTGGATCATGTCACAAGAACACATATTGGTGGGGGAAAATCCAACTTACATTCATTAAATTAGCAAGGAAATCATTATTAATTATGGGAACCATTGATGACCTATGTCACCCTGGGTAAGCCTCACAACATGGAGCACGTACAAGATGGGTCCTATCTTAGTGGGGTATTGTCACTACAGAATCATGGCTATACTTAACTATATAACAAGGGAAGTCTATCTCACTAAAAAAAAAATCAATATCTATTTTTATATCCTTTGGTGTGCAATAAACATAAGTGTTTTAACATCAAGTACCACTAAAAACAACTATTCTTCAATGAAGTGGACTGGTTGTGATTGAAACCATGCAACCATTCTAGGTTGGTAGAGGCTGGAATACCCAGAATTCTACCTCGATCTAATCCTCCACTTCTTAAAGGTCAGGCTCACCATGAAACCTCAAATTTCCATATTACTAGATCGTGTATAATATGCTAAAACTAAATTTTCCATATCCATTTCCATCAAGATCCATCCATTGTTAAACCAGTGGATGATCATATTCCTAAATACTTAAAGGATGGTCCATGAACTACTCAACAGGTGGTATAAATAATCAGTTCCCTCCTAGATGAAACACCTCATAAAAGGGTTCGTGAATTGTGTGATCATCACTCAACTAGTCATGGTCATTAAAATATTTTGAAATACTAACTATATTTCATCATGGTCACATCATTAATGTTATAATGATATTCCATGGTCAAAGATAATCTCTATGGAGGGGAATCATAAAATAAATTCAAAATACTATGCATGTACCAATTTTTTCTAGAAACTATAATTTTGGTATGATGAGTCGATATATAGGTAGTCGGAGTCTTGGTGAATCGATACATTTTACAACACTATGTTTACCTAGTATGAAATATGTTCTTAGGACGCTCTGAATTTTTTTACCAAAATTACAAACCAATCCTTGCCATGGATCCCACTCCAACATTGAACCAATTATAAACTACTCTGATACCACTAACATATTGAGGCCCAACTAGCCCGTGGTAATACGAGTTTCAAAAAACAATGAACAACTATAATTGTCCAAGGGATGATGATTACAACTTAGTAGGAATAATATCAAATAAAATTTCATAGCCTAATGTACCTACACACACACAACCATATCCCTTATAATATATAATGGAATAATAATGAATACAATATTTAGATTATAGAAATGCATGTAATAACCTTCTAGGAATACATAATTAGTCTACATCAGTATAATGTGAAGGAGAAAATAGAAAAAATATATGCCCAAATAGAAATAAAAAGAGAAAACCCAAATCATATCAACTTTAATGAGTAGAGAAAGTGAAAACCCATATCCAAATTCTATAGTCCAAACTGTAACACCCCGACCCCAGTTACCCAAAGTTGGTTCATTATTACATAACATCAGCATAATCACAAAAGATCATGTCTTCATAGAACAATTAGCTTAGTAGCCTTGGAAACACTAGATACATTCATAAGTCTTACATTAGAGGATAAATGGAAAAATACAACAAAATAGTATCCATAGTCCACAATCATATCCCCTCATACTATCCCACCAGGTTAGTCATAAAAACTCTTCACATCCTGGGAAAAGTAAAACATAGAAATGGGTGAGCTCAGATGCTCGGTAAGGATAACAATATAGCAGAAACATTCATAAATAAACTTAAACATTTAAGGAAATGTATAACTAAAACAAATGCCTTTTAAAATTGAACTTCAGCATAATATGACAAAAATAAAATGAAACAATTCCATTTATATATTCACATGGATATTCTACTAGTTGAATAATCGCCTGCAACATCAATAACCACTTTCATAATGATTGAATACATAATGCCAGACTATCATAACCACATATTCAAGGCCTTGTGCCAAGACTACCAATAATATTTTGTCAAGGCCTTGTGCCAAGACACAAGTTTGTCTCATGAGACCTACCAATGCATCGAGGATCTATATAGGGCTCCACCCGTCACTTACTAAGTCCAATGCATTCCTCAAATGAATAGGTTTAAACAAAACATAAACATCTATATTAAAACTAGCATACGAAAAGTCAATACTTTATCCATAAACTGTGAATGGTATAAAAATAACACATCCACAGTCAGACATATAACAAAAACTACAATAATATATGAAATGTTTTTCTCATAATAAATTAACATCAAATAAGCTTAAATTCCATCAAAGGATGTTCACATAGATGAAATCAGAACTATTTGAGAGAAATATCTCTTTTTCAAAATCATTTAAAAGTCACATAATTATAAAATTAAACATTTACTTTTAAAATATTCTTATACGATTTTAAGGTATGCTTCGATGATTTTATAATGGCGAAAAATAGCTGCACCCACCGTATAAGTTAAAAAAGACATTCTTACCTAAATTTTTCCAAAATGGTTAAAAATGACCTTTTTTGTAAAATAGGGGAAAGATTCCGTTATATTCATCTTAAAAAAAGTCAAAAAATGGTATAAATGACTTTAAACCATAGTCTATAAAATATTATGAATGTTTTGAAATACATTTTTACGAAACATGGATGTGGATGATAAAGAGGTATCAATAGATAATTATGTATAAACAACCTCGGATAATAAAGAGAATGTGAAATAAACCTTTACCTTGTAATTTTATTTGGTTGAAGATAGGTTACCCTCATTTATAATAGTGAAATAATTTTTATTAAATTATACAATAATCATATACATTAATATGATATCATATATGATCCTCTAATATTTCTTTGTTAATAATATTTTAGTATTATCGTCATTTCGGGTGTTCACTTACTCGTTTTCTTTTATATGTTTTGTTACATAAGCTATGTTTGTTATGGATAGGTTCTATATTATTCATATCCATAATGACATAAAGTCAGTAAACATTATTTTTAATCTTCAAATGAAAATTAGTCTGGAATGGATACAATGGGGAATTAATCCCATCGCGTTTGTGGAGACTGTAATCTGTACGTACGCACGAGCAAAAATATCATTCTTATGATATTAAAATAATATATAATTGCATGTTATATCATATATAAAGAATTATTATCATGTTATATATATCATTTACATCAATTACACATCATTATTATTCCCATCCAAATAATGATGTATTAAATAACAATTATACCACGATGTGGAGACGGTAAGACGTACGTACGCACGTATGGTGACATGTCATTCAAAGGATGGATAGAATAATGAATATGTTTTTACCATATTTATAATAACATAATAGTATATAGAATATACTGGAGTTATTATTTTATAATTGAACAACAATGATAATAGAAGTGGAAGAAGAAATGAACTTAAAAGAGGGTGGTGAAATTATTACCTCTTCTCCGGGTTCTTCCATTTGATTTGATCAAAAGGGATCTATATGTTGTCTTTATAACTAAATAAAGGCCTCTATGATGAATTGGGGTGAGTTTAAGGGATATTTAGTCCGTGGTTGGCCGAGCGAAAAGGCTTTGAAGGTGTAAATTAGAGAGAAGCGGGAGTGCCCTTTTATAAGAGGGTTGAGAGGCACCTTAGGAAAGCTTGAAATATTATTTTATAATAAAATCAATTTCGGTTTATAATGGCTAAAAAGTAGATAATTTAAATTATAAGGTGGGTATAGGTTGAAAAACACTAAACCAATAGGTTTTAGATAGGTTTGGGTCACTATTTTACCCTTATCTTTTAAATTTAACTCTTAGTTAAATAGTTTGACATTTACCATGTCTCTTGTTATTTTTATATTATATGGTTAATAGACTTACTATATACATCCAAGAGAACCCCAAATGGTTCATTAATGATACACATATCATTATATAAGTCTTTTGGCCTATCCTTAGATTTTTAAGAATAGAATATCAATTAATAATATAATATTTGTTTTAAAAACTCTTTTCTGTCATTTTTTACACTATTTGGTATTTTGTTTTTTCTAAATTCAAAACAGCATTATTACATCGAAACAAATTCATAAAACCAACCCTAATATGTAATATTATACATTAAAATTAGATAAATTCATAAAAAGTCTCAAATTACATTTATTTGGTTATTTATAATATCAATTATTTTAATATTTCATTAATTAGGTAATTACTGCATCACCATTGTGTCATAAATAAATTAAATTATTTAATGTCTAAAAATTATAAATAAAATACCATTATGTAGGAAATATTTTTAGATTTTTATTGAATTTTTTTAATAGAATTTATCTTATGTATAATCCTATATTAAAAATGTTTTAGCTATTAAACATTAATTTTAACTCTTTTAACTCTTCTTTGAATTAAATAATAATAAATGCCCTAATCTAATCCAGGCGGACCAAAGAGGTTCATATTTTATTACTAAGGTTGTTTTTGGTCTAATTATACTTAGCCAATGGAATGAGGACATGTTTTAGGGTAATAATAATATAATTTTTACCCTTAAATACCGTATTTACTTTTATCCGTGGTAAATAAAAGTAAAAAGTTACTATTTACCAAAATTATTTTTATCTTATTGAACCAAATTTTACTCCTTCATATTAACTGTGTCTCTCAGATTTTCATAATTCCACTCACAGAAGTGGTAAAATTATGTTTTATGTGAATTTGCAAATTCTCTTTGGGGATGGGTAAAAGACGGTGAAAAGTTCAATAAAAATTTTATATATCTAAATTTATTATAAACTGACTCCAATGAATTACATTGAACATATATAGATACTATATATCTATTTCAACCCAAAATAATTTTAAATAAAATAGTTAATTAATTAATTAATTAATCATTTTTAAACTACAACTCAGTGTTTTTCACTTTTCATAAAATATTGAATATTTTCAGAAAAATACCAAAAAATTACCCTAAGCTATTTTTGATATTCCAAATCAAAAAATGAAGTCAATATTGAATGATTAAATTTATAAAATTTCAAAAAGTTGGTATTACTATTCATATTGGCTAGTTTGATTGGTTGTGGTGTGTTTTAGAACTCGAAGTTGCGTACAACACACACTACTGTATTATTCAAAGAGAAGAGTACCATGGAAGCTTGGGGGGTAACATTCTCCTCTCCTTCAAATAATTTTGTCCTTAAAATTTCTAGAATATTACTGAATAAAAAGACTCGGGTGGTTCTTCATCATAAGTTCCTCGAGTTCCCATGATGCCTCTTACATCTTATGGTTTCTCCATAAAACTTTTACCAAACGACTCATTCAGTTTCTTAGCACTTGTTCTCGTGTATCAAGAATCTTGACAGGCTCTTCATAATAAGACATACCGGGTTCCAGTTCTAATTCTTCATAGGTGAGTACATGCGTTGGGACATGCATGTATTTTCTCAACAGTGATATGTGGAACACATTGTGAACTTTTGAGAGAATTGGAAGCATTTCCAAATGGTAAGCTACAGGCCCAATTAGTTCTAGAATTTTGAAAGGTCCTATGTACATGGGACTCAATTTACATTTCTTACTGAAATGTGTAACTCCCTTCCATGGAGATACCTTCAATAAAACGTGATCTCATACCTAAAATTACAAATCCTTCCTTCAGTTATCAATGTAGCTCTTCTTCCTACTTTGAGATGCTTTTATGTGGCTATGGATTACCTTCAACTTTTCCATCATTTCCTCCACCAGTTCTGGGCCTATGAGTTTTCTTTCACCAACATCATCCCAACAGGTTGGTGTAAGACATCTATTTCCATATAAGGATTCATATGGTGCCATCCAAATACTTGAATGGAAGATATTTTTATAGGAAAATTATACCAAAGGCAAATATTGATCCCACATACCCTGAAAGTCAAGTGAGCAGGATCTTCGCATGTATTCTAAGGTTTGAATAGTTAGTTCTGATTTTCCATCACTTTGAGGGTTGTAGACAGTGCTCAAACGAAGTTTAGTATCTAGGGCTTTTTGAAGACTTTTCCAAAATTATGAGGTAAAACGTGGATCAGGATAAGAAACAATCGATAAGGGTACTCCAAGAAGTCTCACTACTTCATAAATATATAGTCTTTTTAGACGTTCAAGTCGTAAATCCTCTCTCATAGCAAGAAAATGTACTGACTTGGTATAACGATCAACAATGACCCATATTGCATCGTTACTTCTAGGAGTCATTGGTAGTCCCCTGAAAAAGTCCATCGTAATATTATACCATTTCCACTTAGCAATTGGAAGAGGTTGCATGACTCCTCGAGGCTATTGCCTTCCAGATTTCACTTGTTGACAAACAATAAATCTTATCACAAAATCAGCAATCTCCCTCTTCATGTTGTCCCACCAAAAATTTTCCTTCAAATATTTATACATTTTGGTTCTCCTAGGGTGTATAATGAAATTTTAACTATGAGCATCATCCAACAATTCCCTTTTTATATCAGGTATATCAGGAACACAAAGTGTCTTCCCAAATTTCAAAATTCCATCATCATACACAATTTCACTCAATCTCCCATCATTCATAGCTTTAATCTTTATTTAAAATTCATCATCATCGGTCTGAGAACTATTTATCCTTTATCGTAAAGTTTTTTGGATACCATTTGAAATATTATTAATGTTTCACCTTCCATGGTTATTCCAATATCCATATTTACAAGATCCATATATATTGAATCTTTTTCAACTTTCATCTTGTTCAAAACTCCATGATCATTTCTTCTCAAAGCATCTTCCACCTTGTCTGCCTTCCCCAGGTGGAAGTGTATCGTGTAGTCATAATCCTTGAGTAGTTCAAGCTATCACCTTTGCCTCATGTTGTGTTATTTTTGTGAAAAAATATACTTCAAACTCTTGTGATCAATATAAATCTCACATTGTTCACTAAAGAGATAGTGTCTCAATATCTTCAAAGCTAAGATTACAGCTGCTTACTCAGGAGCATGAGTAGGATAATTTTGCTCACAAATTTTTAGCTTTCATGATGCATAGGAAATAACCCTATCATTCCGCATAAGGACACAACCAAGACTTTTCTTTTAAGAATCACTATAAATAACAGACACATCATTCCCCGATAGTAGTGCCAAGATAAAATCATTGACTCATCTTCTCTTTAGTTCTTCAAAACATTGTTGAAACTCTTTTATCCAAACCAATTTAACCCCTTTTCATGTGAGCTTTGTCAATGGGTTAGCCAATAGGGAAACATTCTTGATGAAACGTCGATAATAACATTCTAAACCAATAAAATTGCATACCTTAGTTATACTCTTTGGTGCTGGCCATTCTTGGATTTCTCTTGTCTTAGAAGGATTAATAGATATTCCATCCTTAGAGTCAATATGGCCAATAAAAGAAATCTCCTGAAGCCATAATTCACATTTTCAAAACTTCCCATATAATTCATGTCTTCTAAGAGTATTTAGAATAATGCATAAGTGATTTTCATGATCTTTATAGATTTTAAAGTATACCAAGATATCATAAATAAATACAACTACAATGTCATTAAGATATTCCTTGAAAACTCTATAGATTAGTTCCATGAAGATAGAGGGTGAATTAGTTAATCCAAAAAAATTTATTGTAAACTCGTAATGCCCATACCTGGTTCGAAATGCTATCTTCTGAATGTCTTCTTTCTTCAAACACAATTGATGGTATCTAGATCGAAGTTCAATCTTTGAAAAGTGTTGTGCTCCATGCAGTTGGTCAAATAAATCATCAATGTGAGGTAGGGGATACTTGTTCTTTATTGTTATAGCATTGATCTCTCTATAGTCGATGTATAACCTCATAGATCCATATTTCATCTTAACAAAAAGGACAGGGGATCCCCATGGAAAAACACTTGGGCGATTAAATCCCTTATTACTCAATTCCTCTAGTTGTTTCTTTAGTTTCACTAATTACACATTTTCCATTCTATATGGGGTCTTCGATATGGGCTGAGATTCCCAAATTAAATCAATGGAAAACTCAATTTCTCATTCTGGAGGATGTCTAGGTAAATATTTTAAAAAAACATCAACATATTCTTTCATAATAGGTAAATACTCTATTTGAACATTATTATCATCACCCATAGTTATTTCATTATCTTCCTCCCCAATAATTTAATGTAATTGAGCTACTGGTGGTGGATCTTGATAAGAATTATGTGGTGATGATTCTGCTCTAAAGATAAGGTGTTCTTTATCATCATCATCAAAAATCATAACCTCATTCTTCTTATAATAAATCTTCACATCATGGTCCAAAATAAAATCCATACAGAGGAGTATATCAAACACAGTCATGGTTATGATGATGAGATCAGCAGATAAAGAACATTTATATAATCTAATGAGAAATGATTCACGGAACATTGTTTCAATGATATTTCCCTTATGATTTTTGACTGACAACACGCTTGTTAAATCAAATTAGAAATATCTAATATTCTTAGAAAACTGGGAAGATATGAAACAGTGCAATGATCCAAAATCAAATAAAGCATTGGCTAAACTTGAGGAAATGATTAAATTACCATCCACTGGGTCTTTCAGAGTTTCAACCACAACAGTAGTGATCACATAAGATTTTCCTGGATCCCTTGTCCTTTTCTGATGTATGTTCCCATGATGCTTGGGAAATTTATTTGCATAATGTCCCATCTCCCTGAAATTGAAGCATTTGACATTGGTAGCTTCTTTCTTCCCCTTGAAATCACGATCTTGGTGGCCATTTTCACCACACTTTTAACAGACTCTCATTCCCTTCGAGCATAAACTGGGGTGATTCTTCCCATATTTTCTGCAGGATGGATATTCAACTTTTCTCTTCTTCTCCTTATATACATTTATAGAGTGATCAACAGATCTCTTCCTTCCTTTCTTTTCTTTAAATTCATAAGACTTAGAGAATTCTTTTTATGTCCCGATAGCACACGAGAAAATATCTTCGTATGACGAGAAGGATTGTGAGACTAGTGCTCGAAGAAGAAACTGTTTTAACCCATAAAATAAATTATTAATATTACTCTTTAGGTTACTTATATAATCTGATACATGCCTCACTAACCTTGTATATTTAGCCTCATACTTTTCGACATTCTCATCCTCCTTTTTCCTCAGACTCATAAATTTCCTTTCTATATCTGCTCGATAGTCACGAGGAAAGTATTTTTCTAATAAAATAACTTTCAACTCCATCCATTCAATATTTGATACTTTATCATCTTCCATTGTGCTTTGAATCAATGACCACTATTGATCTGCATCTCTTGTGAGGTAGTAAACTGCCATGATAACTTTTTCCCTTTCACTACTCCCCAAGGCATGGAATATTTTATCTAAGGAATTTATCCATTGCTCATCCACTAATGTATTTGTACTCCCATTGAATGTCAGTGATTTTTTCCTCGTGAAGCGGTCTAACATTGATCCTCCATGATGTGTATCAGGGTGCTCCGTACGGGTATGGTTATTATTCATAACTCGTGTGAGTTGTCCCAGTATAGTGATAAGTTGATCAACACCAGTTGTATCACCAGCTCCACTATAATAATCTTAAGCATGAGGGAAATACCTACATGGAGTGTGTGTATTGATACGGTTTCCATTCCTTCCACTAGGATCCATTTCTAAACAATGGCATAAACTAGATCATTTTATGAATCAAAATTCATAATTCCAAACTTGTAAAACACTTAACATAAATTGAAAAATTTATAGATATAATCCATAATCATAAAAAATTGTTTTCTTTGAGTAAGTATATACTCATAAACTCTTCCTAATGGTTTTTAAGAAAAAATGATAATTATCCTATGTATATCACCTGGGAGTATCATAACCAAGAATGCAGCAAGGCCCATTGTCGTGCACCAGTTCCCGTTCGAGTCTAGCTCAAAGAGGTGTTTTCAGGTTTTACCCCTAGGTACAAATGTTCCAGATCTGCCTCTACCTGCTCATATCTAGACAGGGATGTATTTCTTGGAAATCTCATAAAATCTCTACAATACCACAATTATAAGAATTTATTATATACTAATCCTCAAAGTCTCTCTAAGGGATATGTGCTCTAATCAGAGTTTTTCTAAATTTAGTTTCCAAGATTTGTACTAAGCCTCCTTTGATACCAACTGTAACGCCCTGACCCTAGTTACCCAGAGTCGGTTCATTATTACATAACATTGGCATGATAACAAAAGATCAAGTCTCGAAAGACCAATTACTTTAGAAGCCTTGGAAACACTAGATACATTCATAAGTCTTACATTACCGGATAAAATGGAAAACTACAACAACATAGTATCCATAGTCCACACTCATATCCCCTCAGACTATCCCTACAGGTCAGTCATAAAATACTTCTTCACATCCTAGGAAAAATAAAACATATAAAGGGGTAAGTTCAGATGCTCAGTAAGGATAACAATATAGCGGAAACCTTTATAAATAAGCATAAACATTTTAGGCAATGTATAACTAAAAAAATATTTTTAAACATGAACTTAAGCATAATTTGAAAAAAATTAAAATGAAATAATGCCATTTACATATTCACATGGATATTCTAATAGTCTAACAATCACAAGAAATATCAATAACGACTTTCATAATGATGGAATGCATATTGCCAGACTATCATAACTACAAAGACAAGGCCTTGTGCCAAGGATACAAATAAGATTTTGTCAGGGCCTTGTTCCAAGATACTAGTTTGTCGCATGAGACCTACCAATGCATTGGGGAGCTATAGTGGGCTCCTCCCATCACTTACTATGTCCAATGCATTCATCATATAAATAGGTTTAAACCTAAGATAAACATTCGTATTAAAAATAGCATACAAAATGTCAATACTTTATCTATAAACCATAAATGGTATAAAAATAACACATCCACAGTCAAACATATCACAAAAACTTCAATACAATATGGAAGTATTGTATCATAATAAATTAACTTCAAATAAACTTAAAATCCATCAAAGGGCGTTGACATATATGAAATCAGAACTATTTGAGAGAAATATTGCTTTTTTGAAATTATTTAAGAGTCATATCATTATAAAATAAAACATTTACTTTGAAAATAATATTATAATATTTTAAGGGAAGCTTCAATGATTTTATAACAGTGCAAAATAGTTTCACCCACATAATAAGTTAAAAAGAGAATTCTTAAATTAAATTTGTCGAAAATGTTAAAAAGGACCTTGTTTGGAAAATGACGGAAAGATTCCTTTATAAACATCTCATAAAAAGTCAAACAAGGGTATAAATGACTTTAACCCATAGTTTATAAAATATTACGAATGTTTTGAAATAAATTTTTAATAAACATGGATGTGAATGATAAAGAGGTCCCAGTAGATAATTACATATAAACAACCTTAGATAATAAAGAGATTGTGAAATAAACCCTTACCTTGTACTTTTCCTTGGTTGAGGGTAGGTTAACCTCCTGTATAACGGTGAAATAATTGATATTTAATTATACAATAATCATATACATTAATATGATTTCATATATTATCTTCTAATATTTCTTTGTTAATAATATTTTAGTATTATTGTTGTTTCGGGTGTTCACTTACTCATTTCTTTTATATTTTTTGTTAAATAAGTGGTGTTTATTATGGATAGGTTGTATGTTATTCATATCCAGAATGACATATAGTCTTTAAGCATTATTTTTAATCTTCAAATGAAAATTATTATTGAATGGAAATGATGGGGAATGAATCTCATCGCGTTCGTGGAGACGGTAATCCGTACGTACGCACGAGCGACAATATCATTCTTTTGATATTAAACTAATATATAATTGGATGGTATATCATATATAAAAAATAATTATCATTTTATATTTATCAGTTACATCAATTACACTTCATTATTATACCCATCCAAATAATAATGTATTGTATAACAATTACAACACGACGTGGAGACGCAAAGCCGTACGTACGCACCTATGGTGACATGTCATTCAAAGGATGGATAGAATAATTAATATGGTTGTACCATATTTATAATAACATCACAGTGTATAGAAGATACTAGAGTTATTATTTTATAATTGAACAACAAAGAGAATGAAAGTGGATGAAGAAAGGAACTTGAAAGAGGGTGGTGAAATTATTACTTCTTCTTCAGGTTCTTCCTTTTGATCTGATCAAAATGGATCCTTATGTTGGATTTATAACTAAAGGAAGGCCTCTAGGATGAATTTAGGGATGTTGATAGGATATTTTGGAAGACGATACCCGAGCCAAAAAGAATTTAAGGGTTGAATTAGAGAGAAGGGGGAGTGCCCTTTTATAAGAGGGGTGAGGGTCACCTTATGAATAGATAGAAATATTATTTTATAATAAAATCATTTTCGGTTTCTAATGTCTCCAAAGTGGGTTATTTAAAGTCTAATGTGGGTATGGGTCGAAAACCACTCAACAAACAGGTTTTATACAGGTTTGGATATCTATTTTACTCTCATCTTTTTTATTTAACTCTTAGTGAAATAGTTTGACATTTACCGTGTCTCTTTGTATTTTTTATAATATGGTTAATAAACATACTATATACTTCCAAGAGAACCCCAAGTGATTCATTAATGATGAAAATATCATTATATAAGTCTATTGGTCGATCCTTAGATTTTTAGGAATAGAATATCAATTAATATTATAATATTTGTTTTATAAACTCTTTTATGTCAATTTTGACACTATTTGGTATTTTGTTTTTTCTATATTCATAAAAGCATTATTAATTCAAAAAACAATTCATCTAACCAACCATAATATGTAATATTTACATATAAAAGTATTTTAATTAATAAAAAGTCTCAAATTTATTGTGTTTGGATATTTATAATATCAATTAATTTAATATTTCTTTAATTAGACAATTAATACATCACCATTCTTTCATAAATAAATTAAATTATATAATGTCTGAAAATAATAATTAAAATACCATTCTGTAGGAAATGTTCTTAGATTTTTAATTAATATTTATAATAGAATTTATCTTATGTATTACCCTATATTTAAAATGTTTTAGTTATTAAACTTTGATTTTAACTCTTTTAACTCTTCTTTGAATTAAATAATAATAAATGTCTAATCTAATTCAAGTTGACAAAATATGTTCATATTTTATTCATAAGGATTTTTTTTCTCGAATTATACATAGAAAATACAATTAGGACACATTATTGGGTAATAATAATTCTATTTTTACCCTTAGTAACACAATTTACTCTTAACCGGTGTAAATAAAAGTAAAAAGTTACTATTCACCAAAAATTATTTTTATCTTATTGAACCACATTTTACTCCTTGATATTAACTATGTCTCTCTTATTTTTGAAATTCTACTCATAGAAGATGTATAATTACGTTTTATGTGAATTTGCAAATTCTCCTAGGGGATGGGTAAAAGACAGTGAAAAGTTCAATAAAATTTTTATATATCTAAAATTTTTATAAACAGACACCAATGAATTAAATTAAAATTATATAGGTATTATGTATCTATTTTGACCAAAAATAATTTTAAATAAAATAATAGATTATTTAAATAAAAACTCGTTTTTTAACAATAACTCAATGTTTTCACTATTCATCAAAAATTGAATGTTTTTAGAAAAATACCCAAAATTCACCCAAAGCTAATTTCGATATTCCAAATCCAAAAATGAAGTCCATTTTGAAAGATAAAATTTATAAAATTTTAAAAAGTGGGTATTAATATTCATTCTGGCATGTTTGATTGGTTGCGGTGTGTGTTAGAACTCGATGTTGCGTACAACACACGCTACTGTATTAATCAAAGAGAAGCGTACCGTGGAAGCTTGGGGTGTTACACAAACACTGAACATGGTTAGTGTTTCCATGTACTATTAAGATCAATTGATACCTTGTCCACCATTGTCACTGCTAATATCTTTCATCAATATAAGAAATTACATGTGAAGGGAAGTCAGATAAAGGGGAAAGTATAAAAATAACCAGTATGACACCTCGAAATCACAAAAAATAAATCAACAAGATATAGAGTTGTAATTTCCCCACTGATAATAATTTTCAATCAAAATACTATGCAACAACCACAACAATAACCCATATAGGATCAATAAGAAAAAAAAATGGGGGATAAAGGTTTCACCATATCTACATTCTATCTAAGAATTATGGCTAAGCATCCAAATCCAAAGACAAATCATTGATCCGAAACATCATGCACAACTGAACGAAATTATGTTTAGAAATCCTAAACCTCAACAATACACTACATAGAGATGGATCACTAACTCCAACCATGCATCTCGTGTAACCTCTCAAGAATCTAAGTTGAGGGACCTGGTCCTCAGCACTATGATCTACAACCGAGGGACCATGCTCAGTGGTTGAACCTCACCCCAACAGATCTCAAAGGTGGAGGAGTTCCACTCTTTTAGATAGAGGACCATCATCCTATATATTATGGGGGAGTTATGACTCGACCTTTGTAGTAAGAATGATTGACCAACACATAGTGCACTAGTGGATTTCAAACAATATCTTATCTCTGATGATCAAACCTTATTAATGTCATTATCTAAGTGTCACTGTGAAAATCATCCAGCTAGTATCACCCAATTCATATCATGGATTCCAAATTAATTTCCTCCATCACATTCTTCATAGAAAACTGCTTAGTATAAACTACACATGCACTAAAATCAAAATCTGGAAAAATCTTGACGAACGCATGAGGATCATCAATGGTATGCTCACACTAAAATGTCAATCACTAATATTTCACCAAAAATGGCCAAATGAATCTTACAGTAGAAATCATTATGGGAAAACACTCGATATAAAATATTTACCTTTCCAAAATGTACACTCTCTGAACAAACACATTTTTTCATATTTTATATGATGGGAGATTCATGGTTTCAAGCCATGAGTATAAATTATATACCAAACATTGGTCTTTAATTTGTAACCTTAATGTTATGTTCATGATATCAAAGACGGTTTTTCAATCTTACATCATATCAATATGTTCTGACTCAAACAACTTATTAGTAATAATAATGATAATAATATTACTTTATTATTTTTATTATTTTATATATTTGTAGGTGAGGCAATTACATAAATCCCCCCATCCCCTTCCATTCAGATGTTTAAAAAACTAAATGCACATGTTTCTCTTATAATATAAAAATTATTATCATTTTAATAATAATAATAAAATCAATTTAACTAATATAAATATAGATACATATATTATTGTGTGGGGGAGGGATCGTCGGATCACGCATTTCTCCAAGAATACCAAGGGACACTTTGTCCCATTAATTATTATATATTCTAATTTAATTTATATTATCAATCCCTGTTATTTATTTTTAATCTATTCATATGCTTCAAACAACATGGTTTTCATCTTCTCTTGGACCACATCCACCCAACCCTATATTCAAAACATAATCTTTCCCTATAAAATGGAAAAATAAAAATAGTTTCTGAATATGTGTAAATAAGGAAACTATTTCCTGATCTAGTCATTTTTTGGGGTTTATAGTATAGAATGGTGGGAGATCTCTAGAAAAACAACTTCCTCATATTTTTATGAGGGTTATTTCCAAGAAAGTACCTTTGTCCAATTATTCCTGAAGGAGGTGCATTCTAGGAAAGATTATTCTTTGGGAATCTTCCAAGGAACGAACAATATGAGAAAGCCCATTAATAATATATATATATATATAATAAGTATTTAAATATTTTTATTTCAGTATTATGTTAATACATTTACTACAAATATATTGAAAAAAATCTCTCCCATTCTTCCCCTTTATGAGGGTGTGGTTCTTCACATAATTTCTAAATTTTTTATGTCGGATAAAAACACTTGTTTTCTAGTAATAAATGCATCATATATATTTTTATAATAACAAATTAATAATAAAAATTAATCATAACACATTATTGATAATTCATTATTATTTTATAATTTAATTACTAGTAATTAATAATATGATATTTTTTTAAAAAAATAATTATAATTAATATTCAAATTATTAATAATTATATATTAAGTTCTTGATTTTTTTAATAATAAAAATTTAATTCATAAATAATAATAATTTAATTTTTAAAGGTTAATAATAATAAATTATATTAGTTAATATTTTTCATAATTTTATTATTAAACAAAACTATTTTCAGTCATGTAATTTTTTTATTTATTATATTTGTGAATAAGAAAAATCATGTTAATTAAACATGGAAACAAATAAACTCAAGTATAATGAAAATACATGTATCCAAGGGCTTGACCACAAAAAATAGTCACGCTACAAATTCATACTAATAATAAAGTCATGATAATAAAGTGTTGAGAATAATGTTATGATAATTGAGTCAAGATAAGAAAGTCACGATAATGATATTAATAATAATAAATACATGACCCACAAGTCCATAAATAATAAAAATGTTAATAATGTCAAGATATTTATTAAAATATAATAATGTTAGTATAATTAAGTCATGATAAAAAATTCATGATAATAAATTCAGAGTGTTTATAATTATGGATGTAATATACCATGATTATAAAAAAATAACAAAAATAATCATATTATTATTCAATAATATTTAATATTAATATAATATTAGAAATAATTAATTTAAATATATTTATACTATTAATAATAAGAATAACAATAGTATAATTCACAAATAGAAAATCTTAATTGGTTTTAATTAATTAGTTATTCTTTATTATTATTAAGTCATATATGATTTTTTATACTTAATAATTTTAAATTATTAATATTTTGAAGTTATTTTTATTTTTAATTAATTAATATATCTTAAACTCATGTATTAATTTTCTTTTCGAATCTAAGAATAAGTTCTATTTTTGAATATTTTACTATACATAGTTTTTTATGTTCAAATATTTTTTGGAAATAAAAATATTTCATATCATTTATATTGGACTTCATCTATTATTTGGTTGATTTTATTTTTATTTTCAACATTTTTTTTATTTTTAGCCACATTTTATGTTTCACCAATATTGTAATTGTAGTTTATATTTTATAACCATTCAAATTCATCAATATAATATATTTTAAATATTCATATGTTTCAAGTAAGAATCTTTGATAGGTTATAAAATATAAATTGTTTGTACAATAGTAATGGAAATCTAAATGTAGGATAAACATATAAAAAATTTAATATAAACATAATATCGTAAATACTAAAAAAATTACATTTTCTCTGATATAAACCTTATTGATTAAAAGCTTAACATTTACACTTTAAAAAATGTATAAAAATGATTATTATTAAATATCACTTTATTAATTTAACAATTTTTTTAATTATTATAAATATAAAAAATTAAAATAAATATTTTTAATTTATTTATTAGTTAATATTTATTAATAATGACAATTTATTACTAATAATGGATAATAAATTATGTTATTAATTCATAAATGTTATGTTTTTAAAAAATAATGTTTATATCATCTAAATTTTTTTTTGTTTGTTATTTTTAGGAAATTATTTTTATTTTGAATTATTTTTTAATTGTTCAGTCGATGTGTAAAATTTTATTCTGCTCATATTTATATTTTAGAATATATAAACTTTTAAATTCACCTACTTAAAAGATATTAATGTTTCATGTTAGTGACATTAAAAGCTTATAAATTTTAAATTATAATTACAACATTAATTAATTTTGAAAATTTGACTAAAATTCAAAAATTATTTAAAGTAAAAATAATTTCTTAAAAAATAAATGAAAAATAATTTCATTGACACAAAATATTTTTTTAAAAAAAATATGAGTTGTACTTATAATTTCTTCTGAGAAAATATTTTTTGTGTAAATTAATTTTTTTCCTTGGTTTTTTTAAATTTATTTCATTATAAATTAATTTTTATTCAGTATAATTAATTTTCAAATATCATTTATATTTTATTTACACAATATATAAAGCACATAAATTCTTTAAAGTGTAGATGTTAGGTTTTTAATCAATAATTCTTGTTTCTTGCAAATTAATTTTTCATTATTATATTTAGGAAAACAAATTTATTTTCAATTGTGTTTTATATATTTATTCAATGATTTTTGTTTTATTTTGATTGTACACATATTTTATTATTTTATTTTCTTCCAATGTTACATAATTGAAACAAAGTAAATTTTTTTCAATTGATTGACATTGAAAACTTATAAAAGATATGATATAAGTATAATCAAAATGAATTTTAAATCATATACTAATCACATAAATAAAAATAAAAAAAACATATTTCCTCAAAATAATAAATATAATATAAAATGGATGGTACAAATCCATAATATTTAAAAACCAAACATTTAAAACATAAAAAACATGTTAAATTTAAAAATAAAAAAAATTAATTATTTTATAAATTTAATTGAAGACATGATCTTGAAACCTTTAATGTAATTGAAATAATAATAATTCGAAAAAAATAATTCATAGAAAATATTAGTTATCAATAAAAATATATAACTTACCAATAATAATAATAAATAAAAAAATTAATTAATATTATTTTAATATTTAACTATTAAAGTTGATTAGAACCTAAATACATAATTATTAATATTATAAATTTGAATAATAATAATTATTTTTCTAATACTATGAATAAATAATAATATTTAATTGTAATATGATTATTTATATCAATATTAATATTTTTCTTATTATTATTTATAACGTATAACATCATTATTATTTTCATTACTTTAGTAAAAGAATGTTATCATTATATTTTTAATAATATAACGAATTTATTATAATGGGATCATTATTATTAATTTCATATTATCATGACCTTATTATCATACCTTTATTATTCGTGATCATCTTTCTAAATTCATAAAATTATTAATTAATAAAAAATATATTTAATAATATTTTTATTTTCATCTAGTTGATATAAATATAAAATATTTATTATATTACAAAATAAAAAATTTATATCTTTTTTAAAATAAATATTATTATTATTTTTAATTTATAAGTTATTTTTGTTTATAATTAATTTATTTTATTTTAAAATAAAATATTTAATAATTTTATATACGTTGTTATTATTATTTGTAAATGTAGTAAAAAAACTTGTATTAAATGATAATAGAAATAATCTATTAATAATAATTCATAAGAATTATATTCTTCATTATGAAAAACATTTTTAAAATATAAAACTAATTACATTATTAATTACATTTTTATATTATATATTAGAAATTATTCATTATTTTTAATTCTTCATCCTCAACCATTTGTGAGTATTGTAAATAAAATATTTTTTTAGATACATCATATCAATACTTTTTAAACATTAGTAATTATAATTATAAAAAAATTAATGAAATTATTAATAATCAATATATGAATGGATTATATAATATTTATAAATTATTAAATATTTTTAATTTATCAAAAATAGCTTATAATTTATCATCTTTTATCATTAATGTATTTTTATAAATAATATAGTATTCACTAAAATATGGGAAAATAGTTTATGAAACCCACATTGAAAATTTGGTATGAAATAAAATATCACACCTTATAAAAGGGAAGCTTTTGTGGAATTTTCTGTAATACTATTATAATACTTAACATAATTTAATACCTAATATAAAAATGATAAATATAATTTAAATAAATATATATAAACTGAATAAATAGAATTTCATTTAAGAAAATAGAATGGAGGGTTGTTTTTTGGAAAGCGCCTTCCTTTAAACTTTTTTAAGTAAGATGTTGCCTCAGAAAACAAATTTTTAGAAAATGTTTTAAAGAAGAAGTTGTCTATGAAAATACCTTTTTCCAAAAAAAATAGAAGTCATAGACCGATACAGTTCCCTTTTCTAAACTATTCTATAGAAGGAACTATCTAAGATAACACCCACACTTCTACCAGATACTTCTATAGTTTCATCATTAGTTTGGGAAATAGATTCCCAAACTACAGGTTTTCAAAAATAGTCTTTTTGTATAATATAAAATTTTCCCCACACCAGAATCATCCTTTTGGTTCCTTCTACTCTATATATCACCAAACATCATCAACCACTCTCTAAAATTTCGATTTGTATGTCTCTGAAATCCTCTTGTTGTGTCGTTCCTAGTGTCACCTTCACGATACCCCCATTATCAAGAGCCATTCACATGTCATTAAAACCAACCACCACTATGGATGGAGGCATGTCATCCTCCAACAATATTGGAATTGATAAATAGAGGAATGGTATAATGTTAATAATATTTGGATAATAAAAAAATATAATCTTTTAGATTTGGTTTAAATTTAACTAACAAGTGGAATTCATTTTTCAAATAAAATCCACCTAAAAATATTCAACATATTGGTGATGAAATGAATAAATCATGAAGGGTAATGATTTGATCCATTCTATCATAGAATATATTACTTATTATTCATTAAAATATATTAAACAATAAAAAATGAATGTATAATGAATCTCAAATCAAATAACAAACATGTATTTCATTTATCCAAAATGAAATTTAATACTCAAACCCCATATTCATTCTGATAAATTCATTAAAAGGTGCAGATTATCAAAAAATAATAATTTGTGAATGAGAAGAATAAATATTAGTAACTCTCTACCTCATGAATGGATTGTTCTTTCATGTAAAGTACATTTTATAGTAATTTAATTAGATATTATGTTGTTTCTTTTATTCATTTCATGAATCTTGCCATTTCATTGGTCATAGATCTATGTTCCCAAGCTTGAAGACACAAAAAATCTATCATCATACTCTCAAAACTCTTAGGGTTTTGTGTCCAGTTATGGTAATTCATCACAATAAAGTATTTATAGATGGGGGTTATAATGTTTATATTATAAATGGATTAATTTAATAAATTAATTAATTAACTTAACATGTCAATGGTCTCCCTCAACCGAATATCTGGTTCCAATCACCATTATATTTTACCTAGGTTAAATCCTACATTCCAAAATTAATTGTGGCCTTTTATTTCTCATCCAATATTCCATTCCCGAGTTATTCCCATATTTTAGAAAAATTGCATGTGTGTGATATTATATATTTAATATTTTTATTATTCTTATACTAAGGCTATGAGGAATCAAAATATTTTTTAGTCCCAGTGCCTAGATACATCATTATTACTTGTAATATTCAAAATTCATGTACAAGTAAAAAGCGTCATTACAATAATGATTGGATTAGGTTAAAATTGAAACTAAAAGTGCTTATTTGTTGATTTTACCAAGGAAACTATGGGTTATTATTTCTTTCATCCTTCTATATAAAAAGTTTATCTATATTGATTTTATATATTACATGAGAAGGAATATATTAATCAATGTTTCATTTGGTGAGAATTTAAACTAAGTGACGTTTATGACCAATAAATAGAAATTTCCCCCGATATAGAAGTGGAGTAGGTTCCATAATGAGTTATAGGTGAAGGAAAAAATCATTTTACATAAGAACCCTAGAGGTCAATTAGAATTTTTTAGGAGCTTCTGATATATGGATATTTTGTAGAAAATTATGATTAAATAATGTCCATATATGATGAACCCACAATCCACTAAGTGTCCATTGAGAGTTCTAATTTTGGGAAATTATAAATAAACATGGAATCCATGTGCACTCAACATGTTTGGAACATGGTAAATTCACCTGAAGGGGTTAGACCTATATAGTTAATGTGGGGATCCCTCAAGAAAACTGACATGGATAGTCATGTTTGAACCTAAAAAAACACTTAATGGAAAATTGTTACAAAAAATAGTGGTAATAACATTTAAGAGACTTTTCACCAATTACAATGATAGAGTATATTTTGATATGGATTTGCATAAGATCTCATTATGATTATGTGATATATAAAATTAGTTTCAAAACCATTATACATGACATGAAATTTTTTAGGTATGTGTATAAGATATACCTTAGAGTTATTGATGCTCCAAATTAGTTTGTTAATATTTGATAGTTCTAATAGTCCATTTATGGATTGAAACACGCCTCTTGGAGTTGGAATATTAAATCTGATGAAGCGATGAAATTGTTTATTATGATCAAGAATATGGATTATTCTTATATATACAAGAATATTAGTGGGAGTGTGGTAGTATTTCTATTATTTAATATTGGTGAAAATACAATTATTATAAATGATGGTGCAAATTTACACTCTATAATATTTTGGTTTGAAAAATGATTCTTGATGAAATACATGGGTGAAAAAGCATACATATTGGTTATTAATATCTATAGATATATATTTAAGAGACTAATATGAATGAGTTTAACACATATATTGGTAAATTGCTAAATCGGTTTAGCATGGAGAACTATAAACTGAATCTTTACTAGTATTTTATGTTATTAATCCTAAGTATAATTAGTAATCTTATAAAGAGATAGAAATTATTGATATAATTAACTACGCATGGTCTATATGATCTATCATATATGTTGTGTTGTTTATTCAACATGTTTTTGCTTATGGTTTGAGCATTAAGGGTAGATCTAATCTCAATGAGAGTCATTGGATTTCTATATAGAACCCCCTTAACTACATAATACGAGATAAGGATATGTTCATGGTATTTATAGGATAATATGTGGTCTATCTAATGGGTTACATTGATCCTAATTTCTTGTCTAATAACACTGGAATGAGATCTTATTACAGTTTCATGTTTTTCCTAAATAATGGATAAATATATTAGAGGTGTTCTAAACAATTTAATCTTAGAAAAATTAGTAATGGTGGTGGAATAAATTTCTATATCATATACTATGAACTAATATATTTTTATAAATAGGTTCAATTTTGAACTTGGTGTGGTTCTTAGCATCAAGGGAGAAATTGATCTTTACTGTGACAAAAATTTAGGTATTTCTCAGGATGAGGATTCATTGTATCACCAAAGGACAAAAAATATCCTTTGAAAATACAATATAATTTGATATATTATTGATAGGGGTGATATATGGATCTTTTAGGTGGCTATAAAGGATAATATAATGAATTCATTTACAAAACCATTATTTCAGAAAAATCATGATGGTCATATTGAATCACTTAAAATAATATAAATGATAGATTGGATTTATCGATTCTAAAATACATCATTATTTTATAATAAATGTAATCAATTTTTTTCATTTATTCATTTATGAGGGAATTTATATTAAATGAAAAGTGGAATGATAACATCCCCTGAATTAAATAAAAATTGAGTTATCCCTAATTTATAATCCTCATTGATATTATGGGATTTGATTTTATCCAAAAATTAGTTATTGTAGAGTATTATACATGATATAAATAGTTTTAGACAATATTTGATGAATAAAAACATAAAATAATAAGTCGAGGCATATTATAATCACTGACATGCCAAAGTATATCACATGGAATTCCATATGTCCATTGCCATACTTAGGGGAACATTCTTATTATGAGTCCCCATTACCTAATTTTGATGAGATATCTAGAATGAAAACATTCATGCATTGATAAATTTATAATAAAATTCTTAATCCTTGAATAGTTATGGGGTTTTGAGTATATAGGTGATCTTACCATTGGTTGAAGAATAAAAAAGAATGAAACTTTCCACTCAAATGACATGAACATAATTTGGACCATGATTGAATTAGACATATTAAATTCATGAACAAGATTAATAGAGTGACATATGATGTTATTGATGAAATGGATTAGGGACATATGATGTTATCATCATCTATATTTATGAATTTTCATGTATTAATCAACATGGTCCATTGTTTTCTAAACAATAATGAATATAGGGGATGGCCAACATGATATTGAAATGTTCCATATCATGTGGTAACTAGATATCCTTGAAAAATGGATTATATGGGTATATATCCAATTTATATAATACGTATTAAGTTGGACATTTTCCTATAGAGTTATGTGTATGTTTGATCGAGATCACACAAAACCCCTTTGTAGCATAAGTAACACCGATAATTTCCTAGATTCCACTCATTTCTTACATCCATGAAATTAGGATTACATTTTATTTCAATTCTAAAAAGAATAAAAGGGTTACATAATCAGGCCATACTTCAAGGACTGAATTTTAAGGAAATGTGTTTATTCCAAAATGATGATATTTTAATAAATCATGTCCAAATAGTTTAAAAGGAATCATAAATAGTTTTAATGTTTTGTATGAATTTCACATATAATTCTTGTACAAGTGGATTATTGTTGTAAATTCACTCTAGATGGGTATATTTTATTGTATGATATACCCAAATTCATAAACATTAATATGTATGTGATTCATATAATAGGTTATGATATATTAATATAATAATAGGATTCAGAATACTATTGTTAGCCTCCATCATAGGGTATGATATGCTTATGATTTGAGAAAATAATACACAGCCAGTCCCACATATTCAACATGATTTATCAATTGTTATGAATAAATGGGTATATACATTTATAGCTACACTAAATCTTATGAAATACTCAACTTCATATGAAACACCAATGGGTCATGTATTATCATAACGTATGTCAGCTTCTATGAGATGGAAGTTGATGCACAACTCTATTAACATATTAAGTGGTCCTATAAAAGAGATTTGATCCATTTGATATATGTAGGGAATACTATAATCCATAGATGAAAGCCTCTTCCTCCATGATAATTTATTTTACTTTATAAGGAAGGATATAACACTCATTTATTGTTTGAGGGTCCTCTTATTATGAACATGTATCCTAGTGTCTAGTTTACTATACATGAAGTTGAGAACCATTTAGATATAAAAAAACTACCCCAATAAAGATTAATATATCATGATCGACAGTGATAGATCTTTCTATGGTTAAGGAATGTTAGTATTTATATATTTCATTATTAATTTTTATTATGATATATCATATATTATTATGGTTATTCTCCCCCAACATGGATCATTATTTAATCATTAAAAACACATAATCACTGATACATGGTAATTGGTGTGGGAAATAGAACATATAGTAGTCAATAGAGATGGTCTATGACATGGAAGCCTAATGATGGGGGTAGGAAATCACATGGTAGGTCAGCGATGAGGAAAGACTATGACATAGTTAGTCGATGATGATGATGGAAAATAATAAGATTAAAACGTTTGTTAGTGAGGGATCATGATAGATCTATATGTGTGGGTGGTGGTGAAAATATGGGTGGATGAAATGGGGTTAAAATATGATGAAATGTTATGGAAAACTGAAGATGACATGGGTTCAAATGAGTTAAAAATCGTGGTGAGTGGGTGATGAGTGAAAACAGATGTAAGTAGAATTGATGGAGAGCTAACAAAAAAGTTTTTGTGTTGGAATGGTAATGATATAAGCATGTGACTACTGGTGAAAAATACTAGTATGGGTGATGATGAAGATGACGAGGCGATGACGTGAATGTGATGAGAGACATGTGATAGGTTGTCACAACCCATGTAAATAAAGAATATGACATTTTTATATTTATCCATATTTGTGAATAAAATATTAATATTAATTTAAAGGGGATGCTATGCTCGATGGCATACCCAACACGCAACAACGAGTTTCTTGTGAATCTTACGTTGCACTCTAATAATAAAATAATACTATTTTAAATAGTAGTTAACTCCTCGTCGTTGTAATGGCGGGAATGAATAGAACTAACTACAAAATTATTATGTGTTAGTCAAATATTTTTTCTTTTTACAATAAATGTTAGAGGAATAAAAATGAAAATGATTCCAATTTTAAGCGTAAACATTCTAATATTATTTAAAAGGTCGATTAACCGCCTTTTGAAGGCGAACCTCTTTTAAATCCACTTTTTCACAATTTTATGTGTTATATTTTAAAAAATAAAATTCTTCTTTAGAATCGGGACATCAAAATTTACTTTGTGTAAATTTTTGGTATTTTTTCGAAAAAGTTCAATTTTTAATGAATAGTGAAAAATGTTGTATTTTAATTCTAAACCTCTTTTAATATAATTTATTTATATGATTATATTATCTTTTGAATTGGTTTTAATGTGAAATTAGAATATATTTTTACCATTTAATCCAATACTGGACGTTTGAATTAATTTCACTTTGGAATCAGACTTAAACTAGTGTCAATCTTTTGATACATTTTGTTTCATAAAAACACACTATTTGTTTTGACAGCGGGAATTAATTATTAAATTAATTAATGCAACTTATATGTTTTTAATTTTTTAAAATATACATAATTTTTGAATTTGAAATATAAAATATAGCTTAGGGTGAACTTTTGGTAATTTTCTGAAAAACTTCAATTTTTGATGAATAGTGAAACCACTAAATGGTACTTATAAAAACTGATTTTTCCGTTTAAATGAAATTTTGACATCTTTGTGTTTTTAATTTCAAAAATACGACATACATGGTTGTCATTAAGAAGTAAAATTTGGTTCAATGGGATTAAAATAATTTTTTGGTGAATATTAACTTATTAAGTTTTAATCGCAATTAGAGGTAATTAGTGTCGTTTAAGGTAAGAATCATGTTTTAATAAAATGAAATGACCTAGAAACATGTCCTACCTTCATTGGATGTGTCATGGCCGAACAAGATAATTCATGGGTCAACTTGGGGACCCCATGGAGCCACTTTTGTTGGAAAATGACATAAATATCTTTTTATTTAATGTTAAAGTAAAAATGACACAAACATGATATGTTTTACTAAAACAATTTTTACATGGGGTTATACAAGTCATATTTTTGACTATAAATAATAAATGGAAAGATAATATGATTTCCTATATCATAGTATTTTTTTTAATTTTTAGACACTAAATAAATTAAATGATTTATGACATCATGATGATGCATCGATGCCCTCATTATTTAACTATTTAAATAAAATGGAAAGATAATGTAAATTATAAGACCTAAACATGTCCAAAACCTATTGGATGGGTATATTTAGAACCCCTATCACCTTATCCTCTAAAAACATCAATGTGGGACCATTAAAATCAGAAACTCATTCTAAAATAAGGTAACATTTCTTTACTTTCCAAGAGTGCCCCTCCTCTCCTCTTATAAAAGGACCCCACCTCTACCTCCTTACCCACACTTCCAAAGCATTTGGATTGGAAAACCCCTGCCCATTTTGTCTCTCCACATCCCTATATAACTCCTTGAAGCCTCACATTGGGAAGAAGTATTCTCAAGGAAGCCTTTGAGCTCAAACCAAAAGGATTTACCCGATTTTAAGGTAATGTATTCACTTGTGTCCTTTTGTTTTATTTTGCTTCTCCAACCCCCTAAACACTTTTTATTCATTTCTTTTGTAACAACTCCAGTATCTTAAATATACTAGGATTTTTTTATAAGAAGGATTATAGCTACACTTACACACACCTTCGTCTAATGGTTAAAGAACATACTGTTTCTGTGGTTGGCGATTTTCTACCACACGAAACGATGATTGTTCAATATTCTTTTAACACCTATAAAGGTGGAAATTATGATGTAAATATATTTTATATATGATATATATGGTATTTATGTTTACTATATGCTTCTGTATTTTATATTTAAACCATACCTTTATTTTTTTCATGTTGTGTAAATGTGATAATTTCATATGAGGAAGTGTGGACTACTGCCCCCTCAAGTGATGTGACTCGTACATGCAATACATGGAACGTATAAAGAATGAAATTAATGAAAATATGTGACCTATATAACATATATATTATACGGGAATTATAATATATATATATATCATTTATTTTTAATTCAGTTACTATGACAAAGAAAAAATGAAAGTAGCGTTCATGCGTACGTACGGCCTACCATCTCCATGAACGGTGCTTTTCATTTTTTATCTCCAAATGATATGGAATAGTATAAAATGATTATGTACTGGATATATATGATATTTTAATCATTAATACTATTCTGGAAATTATTTACTTATAACTACATGGACAATCATTTTTCAAACAAGTTCATTTTTGACTCATGTATCAAACATTAGCAAAAACGTCTGATATGAACTAACATTATTAAACAATTATTATAAAATTATAATATTTTATATGAACTGAATAATAATATTTAATGGAGGACCTTAGGAATTTATAAATTGAGAAAAGTTTATTATTCAGGTATATAAAAAAACGAATAAGACAAGTTGGACTTGAGGTAAGGGATCTGACTCCTCTCTTTCTTTTAAAGTACACTCTTTTATGTCATTCCTTTTAAAGCTAATCTTTCTTGTTATTGGGATATTATTTTATATTAATATTACTGTAATTTTTATGTTCATATGATGAGAGAACCTATTCTCTATCATCAATCCATTCTGTAAGTCTTAAGTGGCGTCGTTAGGCTGCCGAGTTTTCCTAAGAGATTTTTCATCTCACTTTTATTCCCGTGAGATTTATGCTACATTTTCCACAATTTCCTTTTTGTGGTGTGTGTACTGACCATTATATTACTCATTGTGTAATATAATTTCATTTATGAGTATTTAAATAAATGTTGTATTGTCCTTCTTTCACGGGGTGTATGTTTCGAAAGTTACCCAAGTCGGTAAGGGGACCTTTCACCCTCCTCTTTTTAAAAGACTTATTTTGTTATGTCTTTTAATTCACATAATATTATGGTGGGATATATTCTTATATATCCTTATTGATGTAATTTTATGACCAAGTGATGAGATACTCTTTTTATCTCTCATCAACTCTTTTTCTGAATTTTGAAGTGACGACGTTAGGCTGTCGAATTTTTGCAAGGGAACTTCTTAACCCAATTTTAATTATTTGGGATAAACTTGTACTCCTTTAATATTTCATACTTTGAATATGTGTGAATGATATTTGATTGTTTTACACATAATATCCGCTTATATTGGGTGTATTTATATTTTTCACACATAATTATAAGATTGATTTATCCTTAATTTAAGGATACCTTCCTTACAGGGGATTTCATCCCATTTTACATTTCTATTGAGACATAATTGTTGTTATGCACCAATTCACTCTTATATGGTGTATATACTCTCCTTTGTAATATTATATCATGAATTCCATTATTCTCATGATATTATAATGTTCTGATTAAATGTTATTAATCAATTATTGTATTCAAGTGTATCTCATTTTGTTAAAAACCCTTTAACTAAAATATGGTTTTAAATGTTTTAATGATTTATTCTTATAAATATTTCTTGTTAATATCCATGTTTTAAAAATGGTTTTAAGGATTTACTTATACGGATATTAATGGTTTAAAATGTTAAAACCTTCAAAGTGGTATGGGACACTTTGATTCAAAGATCTCTTTATTAAATGTTTTAAATGGTTTCGAAAATTGTTTTTAGAATGGATTTATTATTTCAATATCATAAAATGTTATATTGTTATTGCAATATGGGAATGTTATATTTCATTTATTCTTAATTTATGTGATAAGATTATGTTATGGTTCTTAGGAATTATTATGAATACGGGTGGTTCCATGATAAACTAAGGGCGGGTGAGCCCGATATAGCTCTCCAATGCATTGGGTAACGCGAAGGAGTGAAACGTTAAGGTTTCTCCGAAGAGATTCTGGGAATATACTGTGGTGGGTATTCCAAACGTAACCCAGTGTATTAATCCCTATGTAAGAATGTTATTAATGCATCATGTTACCTTTTATGTCTTATGATTCCTATTATTTATTCATGATTTGATGAGGTATGTTAAAGTGCCGATGTTTTATGGATAAAGTATGATTTCATTATTATGTATATATGAACTCATGTTTCCTTTCCATATTTTTTATAACCCTTACTGAGCTTTTTATGCTCATCCCATGTTTTTTTAAATGTTTTTCATAGGTCAAGGGAAAGGTACATGATATGATGATAGTGTCATGAATATTTCAAGAAAGAATCCATGCTTTATTTTTTAAATATTTTTCCGTTGATGGAAAAAAATGAATACTATCTTTTATGTAACCACTTTGTTTAAATGTGGAATGTAATGAAAGTTTTATGATCTAATTCTATAAAATTATAAACCTGAAAAGATCCTCAATGGGTAATCTTTTAATAACTCAAGATTAAGTAAGGTTTAAGGTTGGGGCCTTATAGTTGGTATCAAAGGTCGGTTTAGATAACTTTAGAGGATAGGGTACTCTTTAAGCATAAGTGGCATTACCATAATTTTTAGGATTTCAGAAAGAGTCCTGGTTTTAGATAAATTGAATGAGTAAGTATATCTTAGTGTTTATCTTCCTCATTAGTACATTATGGTTTTGTTGATATACTCACACTGACCTTTTTGGTTTTAGTAAATGGCTGGATCAAGCAGGCACCAAAGTAACAGTGGATGTGAAGGAAACTTTGACAGTTTTTTGAGAAAGAAACTAAATGATATGGGAGCTGCAATGAAAACTCTTGTGTTTATCCTCAACCAACTATCTAGAGTCATGATTGACCACCTAATCCTTGGTGATTTCTCTAAGGCATCATAAGTGCGTGAAACAAATCCCTACGGAACTAAAGGTAATAATCATAAAGGTAAGTGTGTTAAAAAACCTATGTGTCAAAGATGTGGAAAGAAACACCTAGTAAAATGTTTCAAAGGGACAGAAATATGCTATAGATGTAGAAATTAAGGTCATAAAGCAAGAACCTGCCATGGAAAAAGAAAGCATCCAGTTGACTCGTGGAAAGGGAAAGAAGTTATACTTGAGGGATCAGTTGAATGTTTTAAATGTGGTGTGAATGTTAATTATCGAAACACATGTCCAATGAAGAAGTTTCGTGAATGGGATCACCAAGATAGTACAAATATTCGTTTACCAGTACCTAATGCCATTCCGATTGAGGATGAAGAAACTGACAATGACCAATCAAAGGTATGGATTATTTCATAACTTTTGTTTTCCTATTTTGGAATATTAGGATATGATTCATGATTTTTTTTGTAGGAAATAAGTATTTCAGAATAAGTTGGAAAGGAATGGTTAATGGATCATGAAGAATTTTGAGTGAGTAAGAAGTCAAGATACAAGGGCTTCAAGAGTTATGGTAAAATTCATAAGATTATTAAGTCTCTTTTGATGATGAGGTTACATTAGAAGACTTTTTATCGTATGTGTAACCCTGATGTTTAATATAATAATTTTTTTACAAGGAATAGTTATCTGTCTTTTGTGGACATAGTTATACAGAACCATTTGGGTTTATATGATCCTTACTTTTGAGGTAATTATGGGTTACTATATGTTATGATGGAAGTGAAATGTATGAGATAAAATTAAGGTTAAATTATGTCATGGTTATTTTTGATGGTTTTAGGAATCAAGAGTAAGTTAATTTTGGTTTATATATGGAAATGATTAACCAATCATGGAGGATATGTGATTAGGTTAATTATTTTTCAATATGAGAATTTAAGAGCAACTGATGTTATTTGGAGATAAAAGTTAATTTGTACCTTTGAAGAAATTGTGATTAAATCCTTCAAATATTTGGGTTTCAATGTTAGTTTTTTTTACTTTGAATAATTTTATGGACAAATTGTTTATCGAATGGACCTCGTTGGACTTTTGGTTTTGTTGGACAAATTTTGGAGATTGAGACTAGATTTTCTTTTCATAAAGGGTTATCCTTTTCTGGATTATCTGATCTTGTACTATCCTTTTTGGTTTCGGTTTTTGTTAAAGTCTAAAGACATGGGAAGTATATAGTTCCCTTTTGTGGATTAGGTGATTCTCTAG
This sequence comes from Viscum album, assembly GCA_963277665.1. NCBI lineage: Eukaryota > Viridiplantae > Streptophyta > Magnoliopsida > Santalales > Viscaceae > Viscum > Viscum album. The sequence continues at coordinate 66,966,601 of OY728156.1, read as the reverse complement.
AAGTTTATTATAGTACTCTTAATGTGAACATGTCTTCCTAAATATTCATCTTTTAAAGAAAATATGAGTTTGTGTAGGGAATCTAATAAAAGTTGAAAGTCAACATGATAAGTGATTATGTTTCCTTATGAATAAATTCCTCAATAAAAAGTAACTTAAAACAAAAATTTTGTCTATTAACTTTTCCTACTGTGGAATCGAATACCGTTTAACCCATCACTTGTTTGTGATTTTCTTGTGGTTAACTTTATCCTAAACATGTTTTCTATCACTCTCCATCAGAACATGACCCTATGTTCTCGCCTCCATTTCCTTGTTTTCCTACATAGAATCCTAGTATGGGTTAACTCGGGTGACCTCTGTATTTATCTTTCTCTATTTTAAAGTGATTGTTTTACCAACTCTTGTTTCGTTGTGGGACATTCAAGGATGTTTCCAGGCTCAATTTTAAAATTTCAAGGATGAAATTCCCAAAAGGGGGGAAGGATCTAACACCCCAGGTAAATAAAGAATATGACATTTTTATATTTATCCATATTTCTGAATAAAATATTAATATTACTTTAAAGGGGATGCTATGCTCGATGGCGTACCCAACACACAACAACGAGTTTCTTGGGAATCTTAAGTTGTACTCTAATAATAAAATAATATTATTTTAAATAGTAGTTAACGCCTAGCCATTGTAATGGAGGGAATGAACATAACTAACTAAAAAATTATTATATATGTTTGTCAAATATTTTTACTTTTTGCAATAAATGTTAAAGGATTAAAAATGCAAATGAATCCAATTTTAAGCATAAACATTCTAATATTCTTTAAAAGTTCGATTAACCGCCTTTTGATGGAGAACCTCTTTTAATACTCTTTTTCACAATTTTATGTGTTATATTTGACAAAATAAAATTCTATTTTAGAATCAGGACATCAAAATTTACGTCGTGTGAATTTTTGGTATTTTTTCCGAAAAAGTTCAATTTTTAATAAATAGTGAAAAATGTTGTATTTTAATTCAAAACCTCATTTAATCTAATTTATTTACATGATTAGATTATCTTTTGAATTGGTTTTAAAGTGAAATTAGAATATATTTTTACCACTTAATCCAATATTTTTCATTGGAATTAATTTCACTTTGAAATCGGACTGAAACTAGTGTCAATCTTTTGATACATTTTGTTTCATAAAAACACACTATTTGTTTTGACAGCAGGAATTAATTATTAAATTAATTATTGTAACTTATATGTTTTGAATTTTTTAAAATTTAAATAATTTTTGAATTCTTAATATCAAATATAGCTTAGGGTGAACTTTTGATAATTTTCTGAAAAACATCAATTTTTGATGAATAGTGAAACCACTAAGTGGTACTTATAAAAACTAATTTTTCCGTTTAAATGAAAATTTTCCATCTTTGTGTTTTGGATTTCAAAAATCCGACATACATGGTTGTCATTAAGAAGTAAAATGTGGTTCAATGGGATTAAAATAATTTTTTGATGAATAGTAACTTATTAAGTTTTCATCGCGATTAGAGGTAATTAGTGTAGTTTAAGGTAAGAATAATGTTTTAATAAAATAAAATGACCTATAAAAACATCCTACCCTCATTGGATGTGTCCTGTCCGACCATGAAAATCCATGGGTCAACATGGGGACCCCATGGTGCCAGTTTGGTTGGAAAATGACATAAATATCTTTTTATTTAATGTTAAAGTAAAAATGACACAAACATGAGATGTTTTACTAAAAAAAAATTTACATGGGTTTATACAAGTAAAGTTTTTGACTATAAATAATAAATGGAAATATAAAAATATTTCCTACATCATAGTATTTTTTTTATAATTTTTAGACATTAAAAAATTAAAATTATTTATGACATCATGATGATGCAGTGATGAACTCATTATTTAACGATTTAAATAAAATGGAAATAAAATGTAAATTATAAGACCTACACATGTCCAAAACCTATTGGATGGGTGTATTTAGAACCCTATCACCTTATCCTTGAAATAAATAAATTTGGGACCATTAAAATCCAAAACACATTCTAAAATAAAGTAACATTTCTTTACATTCCAAGAGTGCCCCTCCTCTCCTCTTATAAAAGGCGTCCACCTATACCTCCTTACCCACACTTCCAAAACCTTTTTTGCGGCCATACCCTACCCATGTTATCTCTCCACATCCCTATATAACTCCTTGAAGCCTCACCTTTGGCAGAAGTCTTCCCAAGGAAGCCATTGAGCTCAAACCAAAGGGATTTACCCGATTTTAAGGTAGTGCCTTCACTTGTGTCCTTTTCTTTTATTTTGCTTCTCCATTACCCTAAAATATTTTTATTAATTTCTTTTGTAATAACTACAGTATCTTCAATATTCTATGATGTTGTTATAAGAAGGATTCGAGCTACATTTACACACCTTCGTCTAATGGTTAAAGAACATACTGTTTCTGTTGTTCGCGATTTTCTGCCTCACGAAACGATGATTGTTCAATATTCTTTTAACACCTTTAAAGGTGGCCATTATGATGTCACTGTATTTTATATAGGATATATATAGGATTTATGTTTACTATATGCTTATGTATTTCATATTTAAACCATACCTTTATTCTTTTCATGTTGTGTAAATGTTATAATTTTATATGAGGAAGTGTGGACTACCGCCCCCTCAAGTGATGTGACTCGTACATGCAATACATGGAACGTATAAAGAATGAAACTAATGAACATATGTGACCTATATAACATATATACTATACTGTAATTATAATATATATATATATATATAATTTATTTTTAATTCCATTAATATGACAAAGAAAAAATGAATGTAGCGTTCATGCGTAAGTACGGCCTACCGTCTCCATGAACGGTGCTTTTCGTTTTTTATCTCCAAATGATATGGAATATTATAAAATGAATATGTATTGGATACATATGATATTTTAATCATTAATACTATTATGTAAATTATTTACTTATAACTACATGGACAATCATTTTTCAAACAAGTTCATTTTTGACTCATTTACCAAACATCGACAAAAACGTCTAATATGAACTAACATTATTAAACAATTATTATAACATTATAATATGTGATATGAAATGAATAATAATATTTAAATGAGGTCCTCAGGAAATTATAAATTGACCAAAGTTTATTATTCAGGAATATAAAGAAACGAACAAGACAAGTTGGACTTGAGGTAAGGGATCTGACTCCTCTCTTTCTTTTAAAGTAAACACTTTTATGTAATTACTTTTAAATCTCATCTTTCTTGTTATTGGGATATTCTTTTATATTAATATTACTGTAATTTTAATGTTTATATGATCAGAGACCCTATTCTCTCTCATCAATCCATTTTGGAAGTTTTACGTGGCGTCGTTAGGCTGCCGAGTTTTCGTAAGAGATTTTTCATCTCACTTTTATTCCTGTGAGATTTATACTACCTTTGCCACAATTTCCTTTGATTGGTGTATTTACTTCCGATTATTTTACTCATTGTGTAATATACATTCATTTTTGAGTATTTACATCAATTTTGTATTGCCCTTCTTTCACGGGGTGTATGTTTCGAAAGTTACCCAAGTCGGTAAGGGAACCTTTCACCCTCCTCTTTTTAAAAGACTTCTTTTGTTACGTCTTTTAATTCACATACTATTATGGTGGGATATGTTATTATATATCATTATTGATTTAAATTTTTTTACCAAGTGATGAGTTACCCTTTTTATGTCTCATCAACTCTTTTTCTGAATTTTGAAGTGACGCCGTTAGGCTGTCGAATATTTGCAAGGGAACTTCTTAACCCAATTTTGATTCTTTGGGATAAACTTTTACTCCTTGAATATGTAATCCTTTGAATATGTGTGAATGATATTTTATTGTTTTACACTTAATATCTTCTTATATTGGGTGTATTTATATTTTTCACACATAATTATGAAATTGATTTATCCTTAATTTAAGGATACCTTCCTTATAGGGGATTTCATCCCATTTTACATTTCTATTGAGACTTCATTGTTGTTATGCACCAATTCACTCTTATATAGTGTATATACTGTCCTTTGGAATATTATATCATGAATTCCATTATTCTCATGATATTATAATGTTCTGATTAAATGTTATTCATCAATTATTGTATTCAAGTGTCTCTCATTTTGTTAAAAACCGTTTAACTAAAATATGGTTTTAAATGTTTTAATGATTTATTCTTATAAATATTTCTTGTTAATATCCATGTTTTCAAAATGGTTTTAAGTATTTACTTATATGAATATTAATGGTTTAAAATGTTAAAACCTTCAAAGTGGTATGGGACACTTTGATTCAAAGATCTCTTTATTAAATGTTTTAAATGGTTTCGAAAATGGTTTTTAGAATGGATTTATTATTTAAATTTCTTAAAATGTTATATTTTTATTGAAATATGGGAATGTTATATTTCCTTTATGCTTAAGTTATTTGATAAGATTATGTTATGGTTCTTGGGCATTGTTATGAAGACGGGTGGTTCCGTGATAAACTAAGGGCGGGTGAGCCCGATATAGCTCTCCAATGTATTGGGTAACGTGAAGGAGTGAAACATTAAGGTTTCTCCGACGAGATTTAGGGAATATACTGTGGTGGGTTTTCCAAACATAACCAAGAGGGTTACTCCCTATGTAAGAATGTTATGACTACCTCAAGTTACCTTTTATGTCTTATGATTTTTATGATTTATTCATGATTTTATGAGGTATGTTAATGTGCCTATGTTTTATAGGTAAAGTATGATATCATTCTTATGTATATATGAACTCATGTTTCCTTTCCATATTTTTTATAACCCTTACTGAGCTTTTTATGCTCATCCCATGTTTTTTTAAATTTTTTCACAGTTCAAGGGAATGGTACATGATATGATGATAGTGTCAAGGAAGTGTCAAGAACTAATCCATTCTTTGTTTTTTAAATATGTTTCCGTTGATGGAAAAAAATGAATACTATCTTTTATGTAACCACTTTGTTTAAATGTGGAATGTAATGCAAGTTTTATGATCTAATTCTCAAAAACTCTAAACCTAAAAAGATCCTCAATGTGTAATCTTGTAATAACTCAAGATTAAGTAAGGTTTAAGGTTTGGGACTTATATAGGTTACATAGATAATGTTAATGATAAATTATTTGATCAATAGAGTTGTAATGAGTGATGTTAGAAGGTGATATTGATGGGAATAGACAAGTACATGGGCTTCGAAAAATAGAAAGAGTTATTGAGAATATAGGGTTTCGTAGAAAATAATAGATAGGAATTTGGGGGTGGAATGATTTTTGGGGAAATATTTCTTTTCAATTTTTCAACCATAGTGAGTGGTAATAAAACACATATTCAGGAATACCAATAAAACCCACCTTGTTTTAGTAATTTATAATACTATTTCCATACTAGTTGTAGTTAAAAGTTTATCCCATAACGAAATGTAACCCAATAAATTATTTCTTATGATTTGTAATATTAGTTTAAAATATATCAATATTGTTAATAATATTTATAATAAGACATAATTTTTTTTATAAAAACATTTAAAGAAAGAAAAAGTATATGTATTCTATTTGAAAATGTAGTTTTTCAAAATGAATGAATGTTACTTAACATAAGAAATTGATTTATTTTAATATTTTCATTATTTTAAAATTAATTAGTACTCATACAAAATATTTAATCCAATAGAAGAATTTGTGGTTGAGAATTATATTAAGAACCCCACAATATTGTATGAAAAAACCAATGTTTAAATCAAGGAAGAGAGATGATTTGTTTTTTGCAATCTAGTGGTTTTATAGTATGTAATGTAGTGGGTACTATAGAATTAGTAATATTCACTTTATTTGCTATCATAGGCCTTGTATTATGCCTAGAATCCACTGTATGATTTACCAATTCCATCTATCTAAGAAATGCAGTGGATCTATTTGGAGTTGTTGGAGTTTATTCCTAGGAAGTGACTAAATTTTTACTTGAAATTAAAATTATATTGAAATAATTGAATATTAATATAAATATATTATCACATATTGATTTTTCTTATACATAATATTTAATAGATAATGTGTTAGAGTATCTATCTCATTGATAAGGTCCTAATAGTTCCCCTATATGAGGAGAACCTTATGATTCATTGATGATATCTCTTAATATAGTTTTATAGTCATATGAAGTTATATGATAGGAAACATATTATGTAGACAATAAGTTGTGAGTACTCATATGTGGATGAGGATTATTCTGATTAATGTTTCACACTATAGTCTCCAAGATTGGATATTATGAGAACATACCTTCTAGTAGGAATTCTATAGTATTTTGTGTCATCAGATATTTTTGTTAACAAATGGGACTAATAATCCTTATACATTAAGATTATTATTAATGAATATTATGACAAATGCACTTAAATGTTTTAAAAATCCATGACGATAATAGTTTATAGAAAATTTGGATATGTTGGGTGTGTCATGAGTGACAAGTAATTGATGGAAAAGTCATGGTAGTATGTTTCTCTTCAATATGTGTGGGAGTTGATGTCTCAAAGATTTGGTTGGAGTATAACCTTATTATTAAATATTATTTACATGGTGAAATTAAATGTTTATTTTTTATTATCATAGAAATACATATCGGGAACATAGTTTGATTCCACAGATGTGAAACATAATTGGTGGGATACTGAGAGAAGGGGATTATATTACACAATGAGTGTTCACATGTGGTTGTTAATGTTGTGACATTATGTTATATCTATTGGTTTCCATGACTTATTTATAGATAATAATCTTGTACTTTAGGCATTCCTACCTAATTCTAAGGATAAAGAATAATATATTTTCATACACTAAGTATTTTTGTTGATCTCGGTAAAATTCGATTTGAATTTAATTAATGTAGTAAATATTATTCTCATGATCAAGGAATGATTTTACTAATGATTTATTTACCACTGATATTACCAAGGTAATAAATAAAAATATATTCATTAAATAAATAATTTTTTAATCACGTGAATATTTAATAAATATGTATTCATTAGGTTTTGGATATTTTTTTATTAATTAAATATTCATTCAATGTTTTCGAAAAAAAATTATTTAATTGAATAAAATATTTATTCAGGTATTCAATAAATGTTGAGGAGTTCAAGTGGACTACGATCATGTGTGGTGATATGTATAAATTTAATAGATGTTAAAATAATACATACCAGTTCAGGAGATAACACTCACTATAAAATATAAATATTATTATTATTATATGGAAATGGTTTTATTAAATATTATAATATTTTTGATGTTTCGGTACACAATTATGTAATATTTTATACTAAACCCAAACTATATAAATATATGGTATTGTCTATTGTATATAGTTAATCGAAAATTAAAGACATAGAATCATTCCTCACAATGAAAATATATCTCTCTGAAAAATATAGAATTCCTCTTCTCATCCTCTCATGAATGAGAATAACCCCTTCAACCCCAAATGATATTGGACTGATCAGAAAAAAGAACACAATACAATTGATTCTCCATAGTAGAACTCAAAAATCAATTGGCCTCACATTGTGATCAAAGGATCATGTTATGAACCCATAATTCACAAAAAATGTAATTTGAAAGGGTTTTAAGAAGATGAACACCATCATCGATGAAGGGATCCTATGATTATGTAATTATTTCCTCCCAATCTGAAATAAATTAAATATAAATTTTACATGAAAGATCACTTCATGGGGTTTCGAGAAACAATAAATAAAATTTACTTTTAATTCAACACCAACTAAAGGTGTTTCCTCTCTTTCCAGAACATACAAGTGGTATTAGAGCAGTCATGTAATAAATTTATAATTACTTATTTCATTTTTGATCAATATGTGAAATCGTTGTTGAATTTTTCATTTCATATTATTTATTATTGAATATAATTTGAATTAACATGTTTTCAAAATATTAATTTTTTCATTCAAGATTCAAAATTTCTTAACATCAAGAATACATGTGGAATGATCATAGATTTCATTATAATGTGATGAGGAATCTATCTTGATATCATGAGATTTAACCGTGTGTAGCTGGATCACACATTGTCTACCCAAGTGTATTTCACCTAGCTATGTAAGGGAATACAAGATGTGCTGATCAGTAATTGCAAAAAGGGTATTTTTAGCACACCCTGTGTAGATTAGGCCAACTTGAAGCATGAGTTATCAGATTACATAGCTTCTATCTAGCGTAATCTTTGTGTATTCTAAATGGGTTTAGAAAAACAAGTGTGCAATCTTTGTGGTCATTATACAAGGTCAAACCATGTGGGGCATGTATCCGGGAGTATTAATTATTTACACGATGTGCATGCATTGTAAAAAATGTGTAATTAATCATTTCCCATGTCCAAAATACACATTGGTCTATTCGGTGAGTTATATGGATACACACAAAAAAATCCATACATGATGTGTAGATGGATTGTACATGTTGTTTAGTCAAGAAGAGGTCCATGAATGAAGCCCCAAACGTGTAATTCAGGTACATGAAAACTGAGGTACTAATTGTGTAGTACATAAGTACATTAAGTGTAGTATCCTAATATAGTACCGAATTAAAATATGTAAAATTAAATATTTGATCATTAAATCCCTATTTTATTGAATGGAATAACTTTTGGGTTTGAAAATTAAAAAATATTTTTAATGAATTACAAATTACTCAATTAAATTTTTTTTAATAAAAAGGTGATTATTGGTTCTTTCATTTATTTGACCCAAATCCCATCACTAATGGGTATATCTAAATAAATTCAAATTGTCACTAAAGTGAAAGGGAATTAAATAATGAATTTATAAATTAATTAATACAATTTTTTTCCAAAATAATAAATAATGAATAAGAAATGATCATTATCATACATTACTTTTTTTATTCATTACATTTGTATGAAATTTTAGGATCTTAATCAAAAATTGTTCATGTGTTGGGGGTATTTATTTTAATTTATTATATGAGTTTGAAACTAATTATTCAATTAAATTTGAAATCATGTGACCCATACCACCCTCCATTATTATGTAGGCCATGCATGTCTAATATTATTTTTGTATTACCCATTTATGAAATCCCATGGTTCCCTTCACCTACATGTGAGTTATAAATACATATAATTAATGGAGCATTCCATGTGTTGTGGAGGTGGTTCTTAGAGGAACCATAATGATACCAGATCAAGTGATACATTAGTGGGAAGGTGGAATGCTGCAACTGATTCCAAAACTAGTACATGGAATTTTTCCCCCTTGGTCATAGTTTTATTTATTATCTAAAATATAAAACAACTATTATATAAGATCATGATCTGTTCATTAATAAATTATTTATTTCAATATTGTGAATTATTTATTTTATAGATGCAGGACCACTACCATATAAATAAATGAATTAATGTTAAATGATTAAATTTAAATTAATGGGTTATGTGTAAATGTTTTATACAATATAGTTAATTAATGAACTAAAATATACATAATATTAACTAGTAATGTAAAGGATAAAACAATATTAAATTTATTTTCAATTAATTAAAATATTTTAACAAAATGTTAATTCATACTAAGCCTATCATTACATGATTGAGAATGAATCCATAGAATTATGTGTTTCAATGGACAGTGTTTGAAACATTCTATTTTTGAGATTTCTCATGAGAGTCTTGGGTTGACTTAACCGAAAATGTATTGAATTTAATATCTAATGTCTACTCAACACAAATATAGAGGAATGTATTTTGGAAATTCATGTTATTATTTCAAGATTAGTGGGTACATTCAATGGATCAAGGAGCTTCAAGCACCCAGTTAAGGAGAACTCCTCCCTAAATACATTAATATTATTTATATGGACAAAGTATGAATCATAAGGATGGGAAATATGGATCCTTGTGACTATAATTTAAAAGAAACTAGATATTCTTAGTTCAATGGTGATGGTACTGATACATGATAAAATAGAGGGAGATTTAATAAAATTATTTATTATTATTTATCACAAAATTTGAAATCAGGTAAAGTACTACTCATATATTTTAATTAATATACGAAAAGGTAAGAAAACCAAGAAAAACGGTGAAATCATTCCTTAAATCTGGGTATGTCATTATAAATAAAAATTTTAGGATATTGTACAATCATTTATTGGATGAAATCTTATCTAAAAACTTTATTATGTGTTGTAATCCCTTAATTCATGTTCGGCCACCCCAGCTTTTGAGAGATGGTGAATATGATACCAACTAGAAATATAATGAGGATTATTCTTATTTATAATTTATTATATTACCAATTATATACACAGAGTTGATGATACAACATAAATAACTGGATGTTTAAACTATAACATCTCATCTTATTTCCCTTGAGAAAGATTAGGAAATTCTTGACATAATAATATTATCATTGTCCTATATAAATGTAAGTTGGAAGAAGGAAATATAACTATAGATCATTATTTCAAAATATTTGTCAATATTGATTAGTTAGTGAAATTGTGATTCCACATGGATCAGTAATTATCCATTAAACACAACATGTTATTCATACCAACATGATTATCCTTATTTTTCCAATACTATATAAAAATTTGATAAACCAGTTGATAAAATTTTTTGACAGTTCACCAAGAGAATATGGATTAGATTAACCCTATATATTCCCCCATTATGGTGAAAATTTTGAATGAAAATATTGAATATTCCATTTTTAATATAATAAAAAATGATCCATTATGGAATCCTTCAAATAGGTATAATATTATCATTCTAACGATTGAAATGGAGGATATTTATTTCTTATGAATAAATAATTGAAACTAGAAAATAAATCAATGAATTTAAAAAGAAATTATTTTAATCCAATTTTTGTATATTAATGAAGTTTTTATTCACCACATGGGTATTAAAAAAACTACATACTTACAACGTACATGTATTTAAACAAAAAAATTGAGAAATAATATAATGGTTTAAAAGTTAACTCAAAAGGAGCTGACAAAGGGTGATTTTATATTGGCCAATGGGATTTCACTATTTCTCATTTTCTGATTCGATTTATCCATGTATTTAATATGTGTGATAAAGAACAATTATCTCTATGTATGGCTTGACACAATGTGATATGTTTTTCATTTTCAGGATAAATATTGTTATAGTACAGAATTACTAAAAAATGGTTCTGCAACTCATTAATCACAAATAGCCATTACAATGAATTATTAATTTAAACTACCATAATATAACTTTAATATTGAAATATAATTATTTTAAAAATAAAACTAAAATTATATTTCATTTTTATAACCATAAATGTGTTTTGATCTCAATTGAACTATGCTACGGGATATACAAACAAACTTCATATCATGTTTCAGATAATGAAACATTTCTATATAGTAGTATGCCACAAATATTTTTAGATTTGGTTTAAAATAGACACTTAAAACATTATAAAATAATGGTAATTTCATATACTTCATGAGTTTATTTTATGAAATATTATAAATGATCCTAGAAGTAAATGACTGCACTTGGTAAATATGGAGGATTTTCTATCTGGATTTTAGATCATATCTTATCCAAGTAATCATTGATCATATATGTGGAGTAAAGGTTATCCCTAACTAAAATTTCCTTCTATATCCTAATTTCAAAATTTTAGTAAAAGGAATATCAAAGTTGAGTCTCATATATATTTCAAATATTCCATTATTCCGTCTAAGGAATATTTTGTAAATAGAAGTGAAAGAACTAATCAGATTCCAACTATATTTTTTAATAGATATCACATAAAACACGATTTTATAATAATTAGTTAGAACACAAAAACAAGTTTTTTTGAAAACCCATTTGTTAAATGATAGCCTTATCCACAAATGAGCATAAAAACATAAGGTACATATGAGTTAATAATCCTATATCCACTAAGGATATTGCCATCTAGTTATGATTGACTATTTTTTCATTAAATACGATTATTTAATAAATATATTAGGGGAGACGTTAACATATATGATATAATTCTCTGGATGCACAAGGGTTTTCATAGGAGTACTAGAATCCATTGATCATAGTGGGAAGAGTAGTTCAAGATACATTTATTATGTAGGAATATATAACCAAATATGTTTTTATCTTCACCACCATGAGTGATACATTTATAATTATTTTAGAATAAATATTCCTTAGAACACGTAATAAATTGTAAAATTCTAAAGATGATATGTATGTATATATTCATAAAATTGACTTCGCCTATCAAGATTCAGGAACTCCATATTTTGAATGTTTTTAAGACTTGATACTACTTTTATGTATTCAAGAAAACGAGATATGAATGGTACAAGATGGTACCTTTTGGCGCCAAAATATTGCAGGAAAGGAAGGAGCGAAAAACAATCCCCACACACTGCTTCACGAAGTACCGACGCGAAGCACCCCTGTGCATCGTGGTCCCACGATGCACTTGAGGCGGTACCTCTCCGTGAACGGCCTGACATTCGCGAGCCCCCCACGAAGCACCGGAGGTGGTATGTCTCCACGAATGGCCTAACATTCGCGAGCCCACCGCGAAGCACCCACGGCCCCTTCGTGCCATGTGAGTTCTTCTTCGCGGCTCCCCTTGCCTATAAATACTGGGTCCCCCTTGAGCCCAGGGGATGGACAATCCGACCTTTTGGCTTCTCCACTCCCGAATCGCAAAGCGCCCTTTTACCCGGGAATCCTGAGCTTTGCGAGGTACATCTACATCATGTGTCGCCTTCGCATTGTCTTGTTTTGAGCCCCTCTTCTGAGAGGGATGCCCTTCGCGAAGCTCAAGGGCATTCGCGAAGGAGGGGGATTCCCAGGGGAACCCAGGAAGCCGCATAGAGTTTATGCTTCGTGAAACACCCATCCAATACTAGTGATCCCCATGCTAAGGTAGGATCACTACACATCGCGAAGCACACCGCTTCGCAGCACCTTACTTCGCGAGGCACCTCCTCTTCGCGAGGTAGTGCTCCGTGAAAACTATTACACTTCGTGAAGAACCCTCCACTCACACCTTTGCCCCATGCTAAGGCCAAGGCACTCTACTTCTCAATGCACACTCCTTTGCTTGGAAATTCCTCTTCCCGTGCGACCCTACAGGTATGCACGATGTGATTTCAAAGTCCCACGGACAACACCACTCGTAGCGTTGCTTCTCCTAATGCTTCATCACAAAGGCACGCTAACGGCTATTGCTTCTTCGCATAGACATGCTAACGTGGACCCCTCGATGGTTCTCTCTAAGACCCCCTTGACCACGGCCTTACTGGTACCTTCCCTCCCCCAAGGAGCAAAGGGTTCTGGTCCGGTAAGTCCTAGGGGTGCGGAGTGAACCCACCTCATCTGACCTGTATGACGTTAAACTTCCAAGAACCTTGTCCTCAACACAAGATGTTAAACCGTGATCTGGCCCCGTGCTTCGCACGTAGGGTCCCCCTAGCTCAATCATTTTTTTTGCCACCCGTCTTCGCAGAGACGGGGTCACCCCCTCTACAAGGGATGATATCATCCTTCTCGGAGTAGCGTATTTCCATGGGAGAAGGGCAACCACCTTGGTGTAAGCCCATATCCCCTCTTGTGGAAGGCTGCACCCCTGCATCTCCGTACTTCCCCACTACCAAGGTCAGTGGAGGGTGTGATAAGGAACAAGGCACCTCCCATCATTGGTCGCAAATCCCTCTTTTGCTACGCTTTGCCGCACTTCAGGCCTCCATCCTGGAGTAAGTCCGGGCACCATGGGCCGCCAAACGCGTAAGCCCCTCTTCGCTTCTCACGGGCACACCCTTCGTGACGTGATCATCAGTTCCTTGTTGCCTCTTATTACTCACACCGATCATGACTCACGTGGGCTTAGAGTAAGAATCAGCCATGGAAATTACCTCGTCCAACATGACGTTAAACTGTATGACCTTGTCCAGCGTGACGTTAAACTGTATTCCCTCGTCCATCATGACGTTAAACTGTATGCCCTCATCCAGCATGACGTTAAACTGTATGCCCTTGTCCCGCATGACCTTAAACTGCACACCCATTTGAACTATGAAGACTTTGTTCCGTGTCAAGGCATGGTACGTAGGATTCCTCCCTGAAGTTGAAGCGCATCTCTCATTGGACCAAGGTCCACCTTCACGTCGGTTCGCTGACGATGTCCATCCATTGAAATACGTGGTCTCTGATCCATGTCATGGAATGGTACGTAGAAATCCTCCCTGAGGTTCAATCCCACCCTTCATTTATTCACGTCGAGTTCATCCTCGTCTCGCATGACGTTAAACTACATTCCAGTCCGACGGCTAACGGTTGTGACCCCTTTGAACTATGTAGACTTTGATCCATGTCAAGGCATGGTACATAGGAAGCCTCCCCGAGGTTCAAGCCCACCACCCATCGGACCAAGGTCCACCTCCACGTCGGTTCACCAACGAGACCCCTTTGAACTGCGAGGACTTTGATCCATATCAAGGCATGGTACGTAAGAAGCCTCACGAGGTTCAAGCCCATCTCCCATTGGACCAAGGTCCCTTATTCACGTCGGTTCGCTGTCACCCACCACAAGTGGACACCCAGGTTCACCTTCACGTCGGTTCGACGACGAATCCCCTGCAAACTATGAGGTCTTTGATCCATGTCAAGGCATGGTACGTAGGAAGCCTCCCGGAGGCTCAATCACACCTCTCACCGTTTATTCACATTAGGGTTCATCTTCATCCCGCACAACGCTAAACTACATTCCAGTCCAGCGGCAAGTGGTTGTGACCAACTAGATCTACGTGGTATTTGATCCGTTATAAGGCATGGTACGTAGGAAACCTCCAAGAGGTCCAAGACCACCACCACTAGGACCCCCCTGGTCCTCCTCATTCGCGTCGTCCTTCTTGCCTCCAACCCGAACTATGTGGTATTTGATCCATGCTAAGGCATGGTATATAGGAAGCATCCACGAGGTCCAAGCCCACCACCACTAAGACCCCCAGGTCCTCCTCATTCATGTCGGCCTTCTGGCGTCCAACCGGAACTACATGGTCTTTGATCCATGTCAAGTCATGGTACGTTGGAAGCCTCCCAGAGGTTCAAGCCCACCACCTGTTGGTCACTCCGACCTTCTTCACGTTAGGCAACCATCACCTGGGCGGCCTAGTGTGTAAGCTCGAACCATCCAGACCAAGGTCCTCACTCACATTAGTTCGCTGACGACACCCATGGGACCAAGGTCCACATTCACGTTGGTTCGCTGACGATGCCCATTGGGATAAGGTCCACCTTCACGTCGGCTCGCCGACACCATCCCAAACTACACAGACTTTGATTCCCTGCTACGGGGATACGTAATAGGTCTCTTCGAGGTTCAAGCCCAACATCACTGTCTCCCCCCGCGATGGTCCCATTTCATTCCCCCTCCACTTCATTCAACTCTCCATCACCCATCCTGATTCTCACTTGGACTGCCATTTCCCGGCAAGATCATACCATTCTGCTCCCCTTCACAGTCGCCCATGGGCTTGTCCCGATATCGGCACCCCTTCCAGGGAAATTCCACAATCTGATCCATTCTAGATAATGCTCTGATCGGGCTGATCCGTCTCCGCTGGATGTTAAACCTGCGGCATACCCTGTGTTAAACACAGGAAGCCGAGGAAAACCTCAGATATACGTCTATGGTATATAATTCCCCGCACTTGATGTGGGATGCCTCGGGCTTCCACACCCTCGATAAGCCCTATGACAAGGGATAAAAGTCGGACATGCCAGTTCCCTAGCATCCAGACATGCTACTGATGCCTCGAAGTGACTACTCCCTCGGCTGAAGGTTGCTGCCCTAACCAGACCCTTTGGAATGTCCCGACATATGCAGTGTAATTCACTGGCGTCCATGGAAACATGGCACTGGGAAGAGTTTCACGTACAACGTATTAAATCTATAAGGGAGACCTAGACTAGGTGATGAGTTCCGAGGAGGAATCCATGGAAGGAAGAAGAAACATCCCATCATCCCTTTTCAATCAAGGTGAAGATGTCTCTGAATAAGGATCGAATGTCGCCCAAATTTGGAAAGTGGGAATGCAGGGAAACAGTGCAGCGCGTCCTCCTCCGCAGACGGATGTGCGCGCGCCCCAGTGAAAGCGTCGGAAATAGAAATGGTGAAACAAATGTGATGTTCTTCTCCTCAATGTAGAGATTAGTAGCATTTGAGACACCAGTAGATTGACATTTCACCAGATACAGATATCTGGTGCCGGGTCTCGCCCGGAAAATGACAGGTCTAGCGTGAAACTCACCAGAAGTAGGGGCAGTAAAATGTAGGGCATTCCATTCTGGAATGTTTTAGCGTGGATCCTTCTTACAGACATGGAGAATGTAATGACGATGGGGCACTGGTTGTCAACCCTTTTCCTAGCAGTGCTGATGAGTTGATCCCTTCGTTTCCCAGGAACCAGGTTGCTGATACGGAGACACGATCACCGCCCGCTCGCCTACGCAGGGGAAGGGGAAATACCGGCACAGCCACCCCGCATGGCTCCGCTACCAGCATGATGGCCTCTACATCCGTGAATATGGGGCGCCCACATCCCCTCTCCCTGTCAGAGATCATCCAGTGAAGGGTGATCAACAACCTTGTACGCAGGTACGAGGAAAAAGGGGTGATCCCAACTCGGGATATGGCCCGTCTAGACCTGGAAGCATCCAGGCCCCACCGTCAACACCACCCTAATAGGTCGTGCAGGGATCCCCTGCTCCCCACCCCAACATTCAATCGTTTCAGGAGCCTGTCCTCAGAACACCTCGATGACTCCTCGCCATCTGCTGATGAGACGAGTGACATCCGGCTCGGCCCTATCAGAGTCCCGATCCAAGGGCTCCAGGAAAGGGGTCCCATTCGGCTGTGTCAACACCGCCGTCTGGCTTCGCAGGAAGGGCAGGTAGGCCATGCCCCTACACCACCTACGCCAGCTCGTCTGACCCGACGTCAGCACCGGGCCTGGGCTGAGGACGCTCGCCAAGATATGTCGACCTCAACAACTACTGTGGCCCAAGACACCACCGACGTACATCATGGATTTCCTGTATACACTGAGCAGGGGAACTCGTTCACCCGACCGGGATCGAGGCCTCTACCGCCCCATGGGCAAGCTGGGTTGACTCTCGGGGTCGCAGGCCCGAGCGATGATTGCCGCGAACCAATCCGTGGTAATGTCACTTCATACGAAGGTCCTCTCCGTACCACCATTCCACAGAGCCTGGTCTTTCCCCACTCCAAAGATCGTCACGGAGGTGTGCCTCATGCTACCCACATCCCGAAGGAAGACCCGCCCCGCGGCAGTGACGCTCGGCACAGAAACCTCTCTCGCGCCCACTATACAGGGTATGGAGTCCCTCCTCCTACTCCCGACTGCCAATATGAAGGCACTGTCTATCCGGTCCTTCTCCAGCATGGGGGTCCTCCCTACATCCTCTCGGCATCTAGCAATGGTCCTCCTCGCCCTGGAAACTTCAGGAGTGAAGGTCAGCCTCGCTCCACCTGCACCATCCATGGATGTCCTCCCCATGTACCCTTCAACATTTTCCCTAGTGCCCCTCGCACCCCAGCCACCTCGAGCAGGAGCCCTCTCCGCCATGGCGCCAGTGCCACCCCAAGACTACATATTGAGAATAAACCTTGTCCCAAAGATCCACCCCGAGATAGAAGAGTGGGTCGTCGCCGCCACAGGAATAATCCTGGGGGGAGTGGGTGGAGATCAAACTGGCTCGTTTCACGGAATCTGAAGTGGAATGCGACTCAGTGATGGAACCTTCTCTCCACTCCTCCACATCAAGGACTGGGGTAGGAACCAGGCGCGTTAGCCTCATTCTCCCAGAATTCGAGGTCCACCGGATTCCCAACTCTCTCCGCAGGTACATCTAGGAGGAATAAATCGTGGAAATTCCACAGGTCCCGACCGTGAAATCTCCACCGTTGTCACTAGAAGCGCCCTCTACCTCTTCCAGAGATCACGGAGAGCTATTTTGGGGACCAATGACGGTAGAGCAACGACATGACCTATCGCTGGCAACCGCGACTCATGTTCCTGAAGCTGTGGCTATTAGCCCATCGTATCATGATATCGTGGTCAGGTCACCTCACTCTTCAGAACATGGCTCAGAATTCGGCGGCCAGTCTGCTCGTTCTCCGTATTCTCCGCCACCAAGTTTACTGTCCCAGCGGTCCACCTCGGTACCACTACTATTCCCTCAGCCACCCTGGTTGACGAGTGGGGCAATACAAGGCTAGACCCCGAGTCCGAACCCAGGAGCTTCTGGAGAACTGTCGCAGTGGATCACTTCCTGGAGAAGTTTTGGCCAACGGTGGTGCCGAACTTTCACGAACCAGTGTCCCTTACCCCAAAATAAGTGGGCTTCTTTAGCCAAACCCTATGGTCGACACACTTTCGCCTTCGTTACGAGTGTGTGATTTACCCCATAAGTCGAGAGAACTTTGAAGAAATCGGTGAGCAATGTTGCCTGATAGATTTGACCGCACTCCCTGTGGCCTAGCACCCTAAGTCACCAGGCCGTCAGAGCACCCTTCAAAAGAAATGTGTTCACAGTTTCAAAGTACTACGTAGAGTAATCAGGGAATCTACCTCCCATGTGCAAGTCCGTGGTTGGGGACACCATGTCACTCTCCTCTTCAGCCCTATCTGACGGCAGCCCGATTCTTAATGTGACATTGAGGACATGCCCTCGAGAGGGGTAACGGTCCACATGGCTGACATAGTGGGCAAGGAGGATGATCTTGAATTTCTCAATGGAGAATTACCCCCCGAGGGCGTACCGCCACTGCTGGACCCATCAGGGAGGGTTACCCGTCAGCAGAGGAACCTTCTAGGCCTCCCTGTACCCACCGAGTCGCTTGTACTCAGTCGAAATGCCGGCAAGGGTATGTAGCACATCAGAACTGTCAAGAACTCCGACCCGTCTTCCTCTATACAGAAAAAAGACAAAGATCCCAAGAAATCCACATTACGCCAGCAGCTTGCTGAGAAAAAGAGGCTGGTTGACAAACTCTTGGTTGAGCGCAATGTAGAGCGGAGAACCGACTATGGTAATCCCAAGCCGGGGCAGCAGGGGCAGGAACAATTCCCCCGGTGAGATGCCTCCGAGCAACCTTGATCATGCTACTTCCGCAGACAGGGAAGAAGCCGGAACTTACAGCAAGAGGGCACGATATGTCTCGCCAAAACCTCCTTAACGACGAGGTAATCTGAAGAATCCAGTCCGGGTTCCCACAGTCACCCCACAGGTCGTTCTTCCAGTCGCTCCACGAGCCACCGAAGCCGTCTACCGTGTCGAAGAACCTGGAAACGCACTTGTGATTAGGGATCCCCGTCAGGACAGGTACCCCCACCCGGATGATCTTATAGAGGCACTCATATCCCGCCTCGATGTGTTGGAAACGCATTAGGTGGTGGTCCCACCGGATGGCAAGCCGTATCCCTCAGGGGTGGATGATATGGCCGCACCCCCAGGTTTTGGGAACCCCACTTTCTTGCCCTTCAACAGGACAGGGGACCCACTATAGCACGTGGCCCATTTTTCTTTTAGGTGTGGCCCCATGATGGGGACTCCGGCCCAGCAAGAAGTCGCCAAGATCCGTTGTTTTGTGTAGACATTGGAAGGCCCTGCATTCGTCTAGTACAACCAGCTCCCTATCAATCGGTGACCAGTTGGGAGGATCTCCGCTAGCAGTTCCTATACCAGTTCAGCTCCACCATGCGGAAGACCAAAATTGCATACCTCTTCAAGTGAAAGAAAAGGCCGGATGAGCGAGTCACAGATTTCACCACCCGGTGGAAGGTACTTACATACTCCCTCGATATGCCATTCACTCAAGAGAAATTACTGACAATGTGAGTAGGGAATGTTAAAACAAATCTTGTACCTTCCCTGATTACCCAGAACTATTCCGGAGGGTTCCTGGATTTCTTAGATAAGGCTTAGCGCCTTGATAAGGCTTTGCAACAGGCTAGTCAGGCACATTTGATGACCCCTATGATCCCAGCCAAGAGGACTGCTAGAGCCAAACTTGCCGCAGTGGCCCAAATAGAAGCCCCCAGTAAGCTGGAATTACTGCCAGTGGCACCATCCCCGCAACCCCGCAGAGGTCCTCCACCTCAAGCACCAGCTCCTTCCCTGCAGCGACCGCCTCAGAATCGACAGGTTCCCCTGCTGAATGCGCCACATCCACCTAGGCGAGACAATCAGGCGTCGCCTCCTCGGCAGGACCCTCATCAAGGCCAGTCCCCCAGGGCCCCCTATCCAGAAATAAGGCACCAAACATAATCGTTCAACGAAAATCAGGTCCCTGGATACTTCCGAAGTGCAGTAGAGCAAGGGACTGTGCGCCTTCCTGAGTGCAGAAGGCTGATAGAGGCGAATCTCACCGATCACCCCAACTACTGTCCTTATCATCAGATTCTGGGGCACACCCTCAAGAAATGCTATGTGTTTAAAGACTAGATTCAAGACTAGGTCAACAACAACATAGTCAGGTTGGGCCCTGCACCAACACAAGTAGCAGGTGACCTTGCAGAGTCAAGGATCGGTATCGACAGCGAAGGCGAGTGGCATCAGGTTCCCAACCATGGGTCCCAGAGATACGACGACTGGATGGCTCGATAAACCGTCGTCTGTGCCCATGGTATCATCCGGGCAGGCCTAAAGCATCCAGAACCTTCAGAAGAAGTCTCCAGTACCTTTGCATCGCCTTAATAGTTGACCTCTTCCCAAAAGGGCAAGCAGTGACGACGCAACAAGAAACAATGCGCACCGCCGGTGCCATCGTCATCCCGCACTCTTGGCGACATTATGCCCCCTAAAATGGGGATTCCTCCCAGAATCTGCCCGGTAGTGGATGACTCATCGAACGACAGCCAGGGGTATGCTTCGGTTAACACTGTGGAGATGGTAAAGCCTTATATGACTCCCGACGAAGGGGAACGCCAGGTGAGCCTCCCCAACGTCCCCAGCCAACGTCAACGTCAGCTGAACCACAACCACGCCGGTCGTAGAGGCATGTTAGAGGGCACTTTCAGCCAAGTCGTGAATGCTACTAAGACCAGACAGCAGGCTCAGCGCAGAGCTCAGCACGCGTAACCCCATCGGATTCCCTCAACTCTACATATACCACCGTTTGTGCTACTAGATCAAGAAGGGATGCCTTTTCCGTATCACAGTCAGTCTTGCCCGGTTATAGGCCAGTCTCCACTATCCAATCCTAGTCCGGAAACTACTCTCCAGGCTATAACTAATAGGCAATGGGATGTGCCCAGCACCAGCGAACCGCTGGTTCAACCTGCAGGACCCTCTATGCCTCCAACTGCCGAACGAAATCCTGTAAGCAGAGGTTCAGTCTTGGCACGAAAGTATGATGTCCTGAAACACCTGGATGGAATTCTGGCAAGTATTTCTATCCTTGAGGCCCTTCGCCTATCGTCTGAAATGCGCGAGGCACTTTCCGAGGCCCTAAAGAGCCCCCTCCATTTTGAGACGGAGGTGGAGACCGCAGAAGCCTTCCATGCCGATAAAATTGAGAACGCAGAATGCCAGGATGTTATCTCATTCTCCAGTGAAGATGAGGACCCTCCTATACATGGTTATATTCTCCTGATGTACATAACTGGACACTTCAATGGTATGGAAGTCCGCCGCTGCCTCGTTGACACAGGTTCCGGAATCAACCTAATCCCGACTCGGACACTGCGAAAGCTGGGTCTATCTGAAGATGATTTAACTCGCTCTGACCTCAGAATCCAGGCATACGATAGGACTGATAAAACCCCAGTCTGCAAGATCCGCCTGAAGACTCAGTTCGGTGGATTTATTTCCAGCACCGATTTCATGGTCGTATCTCAAGACACCTCCTACAACACGTTGATGGGTAGGCCATGAGTCCATCTTCACACAGCATTCCTTTCGTTGTATCACCAGTGCCTTAAATACTCCCTCAATGGTCGAGTAGGCGTTCTCCAAGGAGATGCGTCTCCTTTCACCTCTTGTGAGGCCCACTATCTGGACGCTGATTATTACAAGAGTAAGGATAAGAAAATCCTAGTAAGTGAGCATGAACCTTCCCTAGTCACAAGTGATCCCTGGGCAAGCATGGATGACGCCTACATCCTCCCGATCCATCGATTGGAGGCCACGACACCCTACATGGGGAAATGTTTTGTTATTTCAAGTATGAAAGGAAGGCATGTCCCATTTCCAAGCGATAGTGGAAAATCACCTAGTACTCCTACACCAACCAGTCTCAGGTGATCCCAGAGCCTCCTACCCCTGTGCGGTACCGGAATTTCAAGCTTATGACAATGGAGGTACGCCATATGTGTCTCTTCCGCTGGGCTAGAATCAACCGACTCAGGCCGACATGTCACTACTACATTGATGTCATCAAACATGGCCCCTTAGGCCGAAGGCCAGATGGGATAGGGTTGACTGCTTTCATTGCTATGGTCTTAATGGCGAGCGAGTCTCCAGATATGATGACCACTACAGCCCAAGACGGCACCAGCTTCCCCTCAGGTTTTGATAGCCCAAGAAGTATCTCTCATTGCAGGAAATCCCCCCATGGGTGGAGAGGAAGACCTGGAGGATGCTCCCACCGCCTTTGAGTAAGGAGTCTCTACCACGGTCGATGAACTGGTACATGTGAACCTTGGTAGCGAGGCAGATCTGAGACCCACATTGATCAGTTCAGCCATGTCCCCCGAGGAGTGACAGTGGTACATAGAATTTCTCGAAAAACACAGTGACGTGTTTTCTTGGAGTTACAACGAGATGCCAGGACTAGATCTCCAGGTAGCCGTTCACTGTCTGGGCCTCCCAACAAACCATCGTGGGTTTAAGCAGCCTCCCAGGATGTTTCACCCTTCTCATGGTTCTATGGTTGCGGCCGAAGTTGAAAAGATTATCGAAGTGAACTTCGTTAAGGAAGTCCAGTACCCCAAGTGGCTTGCCAACATTGTGCCAGTCAGGAAGAAGAATGGGAAGATCAGAGTCTGCATCGACTTTCACAAACATAATCGCCACTTCCCAAAGGATGACTTCCCCCTCCCCGTGACTGAGATATTGATTGAAGCCACGGCCGAGTTCCAAGCTCTCTCTTTCATGGATGGGTATTCCGGGTACAACCAGATCTGGATGGCCCCCGAGGACGAGGGTTCCACTACCTTCAGGGATCCCCAAGGTAACATTTGCTACCAGGTTATGCCCTTCAGCTTGAAAAATGTAGGTTCCACTTATCATAGGGCCATGCATCGCATATTCAAGCCGATTCTCGGGACGCTGGTGGAATGCTATGTAGATGACCTAGTGGTCAAATCATTCCAGCACTAGGACCATTTCAAAGACCTTGAGAAAGTGTTAGGTTTCCTTCGTTCCCATCAAATGAAGATGAACCCGTTGAAGTGTGCCTTCAGGGTCACCTCTGGGAAGTTTCATGGATTTTTTGTTAGATACCGAGGCATTCAGATCGACCGAGAGAAGATCAAGGCCATCAGCCAAATGCCTCCCCCGAGAAATATTCGGGAACTTCTAGGTTTCCAAGGCCACTTAGCCTATATACGCCGATTCACCGCGAATCTGGCCGGCAAG
The DNA here is from genome assembly GCA_963277665.1 of Viscum album. NCBI lineage: Eukaryota > Viridiplantae > Streptophyta > Magnoliopsida > Santalales > Viscaceae > Viscum > Viscum album. The sequence continues at coordinate 66,942,828 of OY728156.1, read as the reverse complement.
TGTAATCCCATTTCTCGGTTCATGAAGAAGGGAGACGCCTACGAATGGGATGAGGAGTGTCGAACCGCCTTCAAGGAAATCAAGCAGTTTCTGCTCCAACCTCCGGTTTTGATGCCACCCATCTCCGGAAAGCCATTGGTCCTTTACGTGACTGCCCTGGAATGATCCCTCGATGCAATGCTCGCCCAGAAGAATAACGGGGGTACTGAGAATAGCCTCTACTATCTCAGCCGCATGCTTCTCGATACAGAGGTCAGATACTCCCTATCGAAAAGAGCTGCCTTGCGCTCATCTTTTTGGTACTGAAGTTTCGGCATTACCTGCAGCACCATGAGGTACAATGGGTCTCCCAAGTAGACCCACTGAGGTATATCCTGAACCACCCCATGTTGACTGGCCAACTAGCACGGTGGGCGGTGATTCTCCAGCAGTTTAAAATCAGGTTCTTACCTCAGAAGGACATTAAAGGACAGGCGTTGGCATACTTTTTAGCTGCCCATCAAACCTCTATGGATCAATCCATGGAGATGGATTTTTCTGATGAGACAATCCTCTCAGTCAATCGTGTCGTCCCATGTAGAAAATTCACTTTGACGGTGCCTCCCAAAGCCCCACCAGTAGGAGGCTCAACGATCCTATGATCAACAGAGTGGGCCTGGGTATTGTCTTCATTACCCCGGAACAAGACGTCCTACCATACTCGTTCCTATTGTCAGAAGGTTGTACCAACAACGAGGAAGAGTATCAGGCTCTCATCATCTGCCTCGAGTTAGCCCTTGAGATCGACCGGCCCCATCTACATGTGAAAGGATATTCCAAACTGGTAATCATACAGGTCAATGACGAATATGTCTTCAAGAAGCTAGAGCTTGTACCGTTGCTGGAGTGCACCCTCCACCAAATGGCCCAGTTCTCTTCTCGACCAGAGATTACCCATGTCCCACGGTCACAGAACGGTCAAGTAGACGCCTTGGCTGGTTTAGCTACATCGCTCGCAGAACCTGAGAAAGATGATTTGATCATACATGTGGCACACCGGAGATTCATTTCCCCCGTCACCCAAGAGGAAAATGATGGCATGCGGTTAAGTCATATCACCGTCGGGCCCTCTACGTCAGGGGTCTCGGGTTCGTCAGACACAGTGGTTGAAGCCACTCTCGACTGGAGGGCACATTTTTTCGAGTATCTCCAAAATGGTCGCCTCCTAGATGACCGGGCCGAGCGCGAGCGAATCTGATGTCGGGTGCTACAATTTACCCTCCAAAGCGGCCCCAGCCTTGAACAGATCCTTTATAAGTGGATCTTCGATGGTGTCCTCCTCTGTTTCATTCAAGGAGTAGATATTACTCAAGGTATGCAAGAGGTTCACGCCAGTTCCTATGGTGACCATCAAGCTGGGCCGAAGCTATCCCATCAAATCCGGAGGTTGTGATACTTATGGCCCTCTATGAACAATGATTGTATCGGGTATGCCAAGAGATGCCACGCGTGCCAAGTTCACACCGACTTCCTGCATCGGCCGCTGGAGCCCCTCCACCCCACCAAGTACTCTTGGCCATTTGCGGTATGGGGACTTGATGTAGTGGGACCATATCCACTGGAAACGGCTCTCCATTGTAGGTTCATCCTGACTGCTACAGATTTCTTTTCCAAGTGGGCAGAAGAAGTTCCACTCAAAGAGGTCAAGGCCCGTTCCATCGTTGACTTTGTGAGCTACAATATTATCCACTGGTTTGGGGTCCGTCACGCCATCCTCACCGATAACAGAACCAACTTCCGAGCGACTAAGTTGAATAAATTGTATTCCAAGTACGGAATCCATTCGAACCATACCTCCCTCTATCACGCGCAGGTAAACAGACAAATCGAGGCGTTCAACAAAACCCTCTCTAACATCCTGCAGAAGATGGTTGGTCAGAACAAGAAAATTTGGTCGGACAAGCTCCACAACGCCCTCTGGGCTTATCAAATGCTGACTCGTAACTCTACCCAGGTGACCCCATATTCCCTGGTGTATGGGGTTGAGTCCGTCCTACCCATTGAGATCCAGCTTTCATCATTACGCACTGCGGTCTATGACCAGAAGGCGCCAGATGAGGTGGCCAAAATCCGTCTGGCTGAATTAGAAGCACTGGAAGAGAACCGGATTTGTGCCCTGCACAATCTGAAAAGGCATCAGAATAAGATAGTGAGGGCCTTCAACAAGAAGGTTCACCTCTATTCTTTTCGACAAGGTGACCTAGTGTTGACCCTTCGAGCGCCAATGATCCCCGGTAGAAAACCGCCCAAGCTAGAACCCAAATGGGAATGGCCTTATATCATCTATAAGGTTTACCCCAACAGTGTGTACTCCTTGGTGACCACAGATGGTGAGCACATAACTCCTCCCACCAATGTCAGGTTCCTCAAGTAGTACTTCACCTGATCCTAGATGGTCCAGCACGACCTTAAACTATATGGTTCTGCACAACCTTAAACTGTTCTGTCGTCCTGTAGGACAGTAAACTGAAAAATGGTCCGAGCTCTATGACCTTAAACTAAGATCTTTCCCCATACTTAATGCAAGACGTTAAAATGGAAGCCAGTCAGGCCTCCCTGACCAATGCGCAGCCTCGGGCCCCTTGGCCTTCTTTGATTCAGGCTCTCTTATGGGATTTTACGGTGTGGTGTGGGATTACATACTCATTCACATCGGGTTACCCTTCGTACCATACATATACCCAGTTGAGACACATTTCTCTTCCAGAACAACGCTAAACTATGCTTCAAGAACTATGTGTGGCCTGATTCCCATCTTAATGGGATATGTAGGAATGCTCGGACGCCTTGTCTTGAGCCCAGCCCCAAGCTCTACTCTTCCACTATCCCCCCCCAAGGAATAGTTTCCTTGGAGGGTCCTTGCATAGAGAGGAGTAGGATTTCTTAGCCCCTCTCATACAGCCCCGCTCATACAAGGATTGTAATTTTTGCACCATGTGCCCACTCCCACTCTTTTATCCTCCCACGTCCTCACCACATGACGTTAAACTGTATGGCCTTCAATAACTACGTATGGCTTGATTACCATCCTAATGGAATACGTAGGAACGCCCGGACATTTCCTCCGTTGGCCCAGCCCAAAAGACAAAATCTTCCCCTCGGGTCAAGACATATGTCAGGGTGCACACTTTTTCCCCAACTCACATCAAGCAACCCTCGACCCGGCTGCACGTCCCCCTATAGATGTTCGCCTCTTTCGTGGATGGATACAGCTACGCTTCACCCACTCCTTGACTGGGATTCCATCATTTTTCACACCTGGAGGGACCCCCAAGAGTGTCCTAGATACTACGCCCAAGGGATCTCCTACCGATACGGGCCAATGCCCCCAAGGGTTTCCAAGCAACAAGCGGATGAAGTCCCGCATTGCAAATTTTGTCAACAGTCGACGCTCATTTGTTGCTCCCATATCTGGTCATCATAGGAACGCTATGTTTAGAACATGGTCAACAGTGTCCTGGATCCTTGGGTCTACCCCGAGATGGCCCAAACATCGAGTGCAGTAACTCGTCCTTCCCCATCCTGAAGCGACAAACTTCCCTCCGGGTGGTGCCAGCAGTCGGGCCCACGACCCCGATTCTCTTATAAGGAATTTACGGCATGGTGTAGGATTATATCCTATTTCATGTCAGGTTACTTGTCATGATGTACACATCCCCGGACGAAATACAGTTATCTCTTTCCTCGTCCTTGCTAAAAGACTTTAAACTGCAAGTTAGTCAGGCCGTCCGGACCGAGGCCCAGCCTCATGCCTCCCTCACCGAGGCCTAGCCTCAGACCCTTTGGCCTTTTCAGGCCCTAGCCCAAGCTCTTACCTAGAGTGTTTGGTGTGGTGAAGGATTATATCCGAATTCACGTTAGTTTGTTCAGACTACCATACACCTCCTCTGTTCAGGGAATCTTGTTTTCCAACCCTCGTCCTCACAGCAAGACGCTAATCTGTGAGCTTGTCAGGCCTTCCTAACCGAGGCCCAGCCTCCGGCCCCTTGGCCTTGCCGGGCCCAGGTTCTGTCCCACAAGATCGTGCGTTGTGGTGCGGGATTACGTCCCCATTCACGTCAGGCTACTCGTCGCATTGTACACATCCTTGTTAGGGTATCCTGCCCCCTGGGGTATATTCTAGAACTATGTATGGATTGATTCCCTTCCTTATGGGATATGTAGGACCACCCGAATGATGAAGCTTCGGGTCCAGCCCCATCTCTTGAGAATCTCTATCCCATATTGGCTCCTTGTCCTACCCATCCTCTACGAGGGGTGTATATGGCATGATATGGGATTATGTCCTCATTCACGTCGGTCCTGTAATGACCACGCCATGTACCTCTCCCTCCCGAGCTGTTCCGTCGACCCTTTTCACTGTTTCACCAATGTGCCTAAGTGTACTCTGGTTTATTACATGGAATGCCAAACTTTACTCGGACACATCCGCACTCTCTTTACAGGATTTGTGTATACCTGCATCAGAGCTTCCATCATCTTTCACACCCAGAGGGACCCCCCAATAATGGCATGGATACTACGCTGAAGGGCCCTCCTACTGTTACGGCCCAATTCCCCTGAGGGTTTTGGAAAAAAAATCGATAAAATCCCACATTGTGAACATGGTCAGCGGTCGATGCTTGTTTGTTGTTCCCACCACAGGCTAACGCAATATGGAGACAATTTTTTCCTCCACGGTTAACAGTTTTCCTCTATCGCCACGCCAACCCCATTGAACCCAAAATGTTGGTTACACGATAGACATCCTTCTCCAGTCTCATTATGTCTATGTAGAGTCTCGGAACTCTTGGTACTTTTCCTCCATGCACGTCTGTGCGTTGGGGGAACAAGCCTTGTCAAAGGTGTCCTTCGGGGCTCTCTGCCAACTCCCCTTTGATGGACGCCCCAAGTATTACGATAAGGATTCCCCCCCTGTTTTCCACACTGAGTTTAACTCTCGCGGGCTTAGGGATCGGGTTGACGTATGCGCTTACTCGGGAAGTTGTCGCCATTCACGGTTCGAGCTCTACGATCAAAAACTAAGATCTCCTCAGAACTACGTTCAGCTTGATTCCCATCATCATGGGATACGTAGGTACGCCCAGACACCTTGTCTTCGGGTCCATCCCATTTAGGGAGCTAGTCTCTCCCCCCTGTTTTACCTCTTACCTCTATATAGGCCCCTCGTCTTGAGGTCTCCCTCTCGGAGTGACGTACAGTGTGATGTGGGATCATGTCTCCATCAATTGTGTTTCATGAAACTGCACACATTCCCCGCCTAGCATCGCCTCTGCTGCGTCGGCGCTGCATGACATTAAAATGCATGTGTGGTCCTGTCACATGACCCTAAACTGTGACATTATCATCCTAGACGCACGACGAAAAACGACACTGAATTTTGATGACCTCGTTGTAGAGGACGTCACGTTGGGTATTGGTCCCGTGCCATGCCATTTGTCAATGCCTATCATGGCTTGATTCTTGTGGCGACACCAGGGCCTACTACCCTAGGCATGTCGCTTAACAAAAAAATCACTCACCTTAAAGGACAAACAAGATTTACCAAATTCCGCTTCTTTTAGTGCAAGGGCCACTCCTGCACTCCTCTTTTTCCCTAGCACTAGTACCATACTGTGCCACCCTGCAGAACTACGTATGGATTGATTCTCATCCTCATGAGATACGTAGGAGCGCTCGGGCACTTCCCCGCGGGCCCAGCCTAACCTTCATGTTTGGTCCCTCGACTCGAGCATTGACCCAGAGAACGCATGGTAAGTAGGGATTAGGTCCTCATTCACGTCGGGTTTTGTAACTGCCTTGCCATGTGTCCCTTGCTCCCCTTACCCATTCATGGTCCGAGTTCTAATACCATAAACTAAGAATCCCTCAAGAACTACGTGCATCTTGATCCCCATCCTCATGGGGTACGTAGGAACACCATTGAATTTTTCTTTGGCCCCAGCTCAACTCTCGTTTATGGTCCCTCGACCTGAAATTGTCTGAGAAGTACATGGTGATCGGAACCTCCAGTTCCCATTCACGTCAGATGTCTAAGATACCCCACCGGGTGCCTCCCATGTTTCCTCCCGCGCTTTGGTCCGAATTCTACGACACTAAACTAAGATCTCCCTATTGAAAAGGACTCTTCTCCCTCTATCTAATAAGTCTCGTTGTCGTATTCAGATGTGTTTTGAAAAAGAGCCCGAAGTGTGTAATTTTCATTGGGACATTCCCCTCGTCCCATGACCATGCTTCGTGAGCTCGCTATTTGGATCCTCATCCTCTTTCACATCCAAAAGTACCCTCAGACGACCTGGATACTAGGATTAAGGGCGCTCTATGGATGCTAGACCAAAGGTCCTTCCAATCATTTCGGGCCAACGTCCCTAAGGATCTTTGACAGCATTTGCGACATGGCCCCGTGTTTCGAACATGGTCAAAGGTCAACCCTCATTTGTTTCTCCCCATTCAAGGATAACGTGATATGGACGCTGCGTTTCCACCACGTTTAATAGTTATCCTCTATCGTCACGCCACTTTCATTGTGATCCAAATCTCGAGCGTCATGATTCACACATTTCCACTTCCTCATGTTCAAGTGGAATTCCAACATATTCGGCTCTATCTCTTCGTGCATCTAAGTGCGCCACATGGGCGTGTTAGTATCATTGGGCCAGTATTCACCAAGCATCTCTCCACCCTAACCTCCCCTTTTCTGTGTCGGGAATGTCCCACCACTACTTGTTTCCCACACAGAGCATGGATCATGTGGGCTTAGTTGTTTTGGCAGGATGTGTACCAACACGGCCAGGCTTCTCATCGTCCTGCATGAAGTTAAACTACGCTTCCAGAACTACGCATGGCTTGATTCCCATCCTCATGGGATACGTAGAGACACCCAGGTATTTTTCCTAGGGTCCAGCCCATAAAAATCATTAATCCCATCCTTCCCCTTTCCGGCCCCCGGGTCGGACCCCTCGCTAGAGAGGCCCTGTCCTAAAGAAGGAATGATCCATGACCAAACCAACGCGCCCATATGGCGTACTCCCACCACGGTGGAATAACTATCTAAGTGTCGTATTCTGTTTGGAAAAACCATCACTCCATATTCCACGCTTTGCGTGCCCTTTATTCGGACCCTCGTCCCCTTTCATGTCTGAAGGTACCCCCTAACGGCCTGGTCTCATGCCGCATCGGCTAACCTACCGTCCTGGGCCAACATTCCGGAATACTAGTCATGTTTGGAGGGACCCCCCCCCCCAACAGTATGGATGCTCAACCCAGGGACCACCAACTATCCGGGGTCAACGTCTCGAAGGATTGACCGAAAAAATTTGTGACATGGTCCCGCGTTTCGAACATGGTCAATGGTCGACCCTCATTTTTTGTCCCCATTTCAGGCTAACGCAGTAAGGATACCACTTCTCCTCCATGGTTAATGGTTGTCCTTTATTTTCATGCCATCCACATAGTGCTCCGAATCTTGGGCATCGTACTTCACACTTCCTGTTTCTGTCTGTTCGGACTGATTTCAGTGCCCCTGGTGTTGCACCCTTCGTGTATGAGGGCACACTGAAGAAACTGTAATTCCGCTATTTTGAGAAATTTCTTCTCCAGCCAAGCTTCTCCCATCTTTTAAAAATCTGGACTGGTTATCCAAATCCCGGATGCCCGGAAGCTTGGTCTCCACTCCTATGTTAGGTGGGACGAGAAGACAATTATCTCCTGTTTCTCACATCAGGCTTGACCCACGTGAGCTTGGAGAATTATCACCGAACGTCCCGCAAACATTGTAGGGATGTAATGAACTGATTTAAACAGTAGAAATCGTGCGTGCTACGGCATTCAAAACAAAGGAATAAATTGAAGCACGAAAGTACCAATAAAAGTTCTTTAGTTTGTTACAGTACCTGGGGGTCGACTCCCCCCACGGATGGTTTGACCTCGTCAAAAGAGAGTTGCATCTCCGCCACCCTTCGGATTGTGGTGTCCAAGACTAGCTACCACTGACTCAGCTCCCGCTCCTCCTCAACAGCGGCGGGGCATAGTTCATAAGCCTTGGATCTGGCCCTCTCTACCCTGGCCTGAATGGGAGCCATCTTTGTAGAACCCTGCCTCATATGCTCCTATGCCTCTGCCAGCTGGGCCTTCAACTATGAGACAAGATCAGATTGTGCATTGAGAGAGGTTGAGTGCTCATCCGCCCGGGTCTGCAGCTATTGGACCTCACTTTCAGCATCCTAGAGATTCTTGATGTTTGTCGCATTCCTCCACTTCCAGCCCACGCTGATCCCATGATCATGCTCCTAGATATTTTCAGCCATAAGATCTCGGACACACGCGTGAGGACGTTGGGCATCCACTCCCCCTATGCACAGTCGCACAGCCGTGAGTGAAGTCTATCCATTTGGTCCAGCCATAGCACTTGGGGTGTGTCCTAAATGAAGCACATGATTAGCTTCCACGAACGGTGTTGGTCTATGCTGCTGTCCTCCTCGTCGGAGGTCGTTTTGTCCCAGTCTGCGTGATTGGCAGGCTCGTAAGCAGGATACGCCCATAGGAAGTCCTCGGCAGGATCTGTATCTGGTGTTGAATCTGGCACGACATCTGGCACCGAAGCAGGCGTGACTAGAGTGGGGATGACCGGTCGATCCTCTTCATCAAATTCCAACTCGATGACCTCGAGCACGGCCCTCCTGGTGGTCCCGCCAGTGATGATATATGTTGATGCTCGGGGAGATGGGGGGACTAGCGCCACCATCACCGGCATTCCCCTAGGAGGGATACCACCAGACATCCTGACAAGCCTTGCCGCAGTAGCCCACGCCAGTCGGAGAACTATACGACAGAGAGGGACATAAACGTTAGTTGGCATAGTATACATATGATGACAAGGAAACTGGTAGAGGAAACTTACAGAGATCGACCTCCTGGTGCTGTTCTTGAGCCGATACTGATGAGACCCCGAGGAGAGGCCCCTTGTATACTGTTGGAAGTTCTAGAGATTCCGAAAGAGCCACCTCTGGTGCTCTGGTCCCACTAGACGCGGAACTGGACGCAGCCATAGGCGCGGGTTCTGAAGGTCCTGTATCATCACCCGCCGAGGGGCGAGAATGAGGCCTACGAACAAGTTCCTCATGCATGGATCAAACATCGGTGGAAGGTCTATAATGGCCCAAGAACAGACCATGAGGAAAGCAGTTCATAATTCTACCTTGAGAGCCTCTACGAAATCGCCGAAATCTGAGACTTGATCTCCAACCTCGCCCTCCTCCAACGAGCTCCCTCCTCCAGCCTCATCCACCCGAGAGGAGTCCTCTGATTCTTCCGACAGGGGGAAGTGCTCCCTCAGATAGGCAGCTGAAAACTGTAGAGGGACCGTTCGATCCAGCAGTACCCTCACTCGGTCTGTCATTGGGCGAGGGGAACCACTGGAGTGAACGTAATCCTCCAGCTCGTCCAAGTATTGCTCTGCCTCCGCCAGAGACGCCATGAAACCAGCCCGGACTGGGCCTATGCCCGGTAACTGCATCATGAGGCGATTCAAGTGCGCCTATATCTTGGGTGTACTGAGGAATTTCTGGTTGACATCCCAAATGTCCCCGGCCTCCAGGAAGACGACATCATTTTCCATGTCAATATGACGCAGGTGCTTCTCCGAAGCCTGAGTGGATATCCTACGAAATCCCCATGGTGGCCGCCCCTCTGGATGGCCATGCTCTTCCAGAATCAACGGATCCGCCGCTGCTGCCACACCCTCGGCCGGTGCGGGTCTCGCCACCACAGCAGCCCCGCCACCGTGAGAGGCCCTAGCTACCCTTCGACCCTGACCTCGGGATAGAGGAGGACCACCGTCGCCAACCTGAATAGTTGGCGGCTTCAGCATCTACCCTGGGTAAGCAGTGTCTCAACTAATGGAATACGCCCTCACCAATCCGAAAGTGGCGGTGGATGGAGGCAATGCAATTAGCATCTTCCCATCTTCTCGTGTGAACATGAGCCACAACTGCCTCATCGCGCACTGGTTCTCCTTGTGACGCACCTCCCAGTAGACATGCGGGGTCAGCCGTTAGGGGCACCAGAACTACCTCGTAAACCGATGCGGGGTGTACGGCTCGTAGAGCGGCTCACAATCCACTCATGCCACCAAAACACCACCTCGAAAGGCCAAGAGGTAAGACCAGTGCTCTTCAGTTCCCCGCCCGTCGTCAGTGAGTATCCCTGTCGGCAATGGGAAGGGGTGGAAATTAAACTCATCCGCCCTCCACACTCGGTTCAGCACCGTCGACACAGTTAATTTGAACGGGAAGCTCACAAATTCATTCAGGATGGAGGGGCAGAAGTTTGATCCCAGCGGCGAGATAGGGTTTGTATATTCATATATCCCGCTGATGTGTGCCGCAACCCACCCATATAAGAGGTGGAAGGGCCCGCATATCCTTGGCGGCTTCTTGCCCTTACTAATGTGCCGCATCATTCTGTATAGATTGGCGAGCATTGGAATCCCCAGATTGATCCGCTGCCCCATGGCCAGCATGGACGCCATGATAAACAAGCTGGGATGCACCCCCGTGCTGGTATCCCGTACCGGTAGGATCAAACTGCAGATGAGAGCCGCAATGAACGCCGCCAGCCTGATTATCGGCTGTTGTTCAGTGCTGACACTAAAACCCCAAGTCTTCCATTGGCTGTCCTCCAAGACCCACCAATACATGGGCTCCTTACCCCGTTGGGCCACCCTCGGACAAGTTCAAGGACTCTGAGGGAACTCTCGATTTTCTGGGAAATTCAGGAAGCGCATGAACCACTTCTTAAAGTGGACATCCCTCACTGCCTCCTTCTCCTCTACAGGGACGAGTTCCATTAGCTCCGACGCCAGTCACGACATTTTCTCTGTATACTCCCACGCGCTCATAATGGGGAGGAACTCATAATACATGGCCCCCAAGATCAGAACCCCCAAAATCTGGTGGACATCCCACAGGCTGATGCCCACCTCCCCGTGGTGCAGGTGAAAAGTATTGGTCCTAGACGACCATCTGCTCAGCAATTCCGGCATCCGTTGTTTTGGGTGGTAAATGTGGAATTGGGAGGCCCATGCTGCCTCATATAAACCCACTCTTCTCAGCTCGGCCCCAAACTCCTTGCATGAGGCGCCTACCTAGTAGGCCCAGGCCCAGTCATCAGTAATGTTGCCGCCCTGGCGCAGGTCCCACTCATCGGACCACCCCTTCTCCGGATCCTGAAATGGCGCCTTCAGCATGGTATGGTACAGAGGAGAGGATGTCTCCGGTTGCAGTGGATTCTCATCAATATTGTTCACATGTTTTTAGAGATAGTTGGCGGTTACAGGTGTGAAGTCCTCCCACGCATGACCATCGGCTCCCCTGAACCATTGGTGCTAACATGCCGTTCTCCTAAACCCGCAAGCTGGTTCATCCCTACTTGCCTTAGGGATGAAGACATCATCCCTCAGCCCAAAGCCATACAAGGGCAGTTTCTTGCACTGCAGATAGTTCTTCTGACCCTCCGATAGCAGTTCCTTCAAAGAGCTATGGTCCGAGTGGCTTCGGACCATCTCCCCAAGGCCCAGACAGTTGGCCATCTCATCCCTCTGGGTGGCGTCAGCAATCACCCCCAACACAGCTTCTCGATGGGCCATTTCTGTTCTTCCACTTAAAAGAATTTTTCCGAAAGGATAGTGAAGTTGGGTCGCGAAGCCGGCTCGCGAAGATCTCTCATGAAGATTGGTTGCGAAACCAAGCCACAGAGTCATACCTAGGCTGGAAAATCGGAGTTTGCTTGGAGTGTTCGCGGAGTTGGAGACCTGCGGTTTTCCGTGAAACTCGATTCGCAGAGAACAGGAGCGGAGTACACGGAGCTTCGTGAAATCGAGAGCACAAAAGGACAAGAAAATCACACGAAGACAAAAGAGGTTGGCCCCCTATTTATAGGAAGCACCCCAGAGCTTTGCAACGCACCCCGCCCCACGCGGAGCATCGCGGTGCGTCCGGATCCCGTGGCCGCGGTCAGCACCGCGGGCCCCCCTTCGCGAAGTCGCATTGCGAACCGCCGACAATTTTGGCTATTTTCCCTCAGACTTCGACCCTGCATCTCTCCGCGGCTCCAAGTCTGAGGGGGGGCATTTGTTGGCACCAAAATATTGCATGAAAGGAAGGAGCGAAAAAGAAGCCCTTCACGATGCATCGCGAAGCACCGATGTGAAGCATCCCCGAGCATCGCGGTCCCACAAAGCACCGGAGGCAGTACCTCTCCGAGAACGACCTGACGTTCGCGAGCCCGACCCGAAGCACCGTAGGCGGTACCTCTCCGCGAATGGCCTGACGTTCGCGAGACCGCCGCGAAGCACCCGCCGCCCCTTCGCGCCGCGTGAGTTCTGCTTCGCATCGCCCCTTGCCTATAAATATTGGGTTCCCCCTGAGCCCAGGGGACGGACAATATGACCTTTCGTCTTCTCCACTCCTGAATAGCGAAGCACCATTTTCCCCGGGAATCATGAACACTGTGAGGTACTTCTACTTCATGTGCTGCCTTCGCTTTGTCTCATTTTGAGCCCCTCTTCTGAGAGGGATACCCTTCACGAAGCTCAAGGGCATTCGCGAAGGAGGGAGATTCCCAAGGGAACCCGGGTAGCCGCGGAGTGTTTATGCTTTGCGAAACACCCATCATGTACTAGTGATCCCTATGCTAAGGCAGGATCGCTACACATCCCGAAGCACCCTGCTTTGCAGCACCTTGCTTCGCGAGGCACCTCCTCTTCACGAGGCAGTGCTATGCGAATACAATTACACTTCGCGAAGCACCCTCCACTCACACCTTTTCCCCATGATAAGGCCAAGGCACTACACTTCGCAAAGCACACTCCTTTGCTTGGAAATTCGTCTTCCCGTGCAACCCTCCAGGTATGCACGATGTGATTTCAAAGTCCCACGGACAACACCACTCATATTGTTTATTCTCCTAATGCTTCTTTGCATAGGCACGCTAATGGCTATTGCTTCATCGCATAGCCACACTAACGTGGACCCCTCGATGACTTTCTCTACGACCCCCCTTGACCACGGCCTTACTGGTACCTTCCCTCCCCCAAGGAGCAAAGGGTGCCCTTCAGGTAAGTCCTAGGGGTGCGGAGTGAACCCACCTCGTCCAACCTACAGGATGTTAAACTGCCAAGTACCTCATCCTCAACACATGACGTTAAACTGTGATCCGGCCCCATGCTTTGCATGTAGGTTCCCCCCATCTCGGATATTTTTTACGCCACCCGTCTCCGCAGAGACAGGGTAACCCCCTCCACAAGGGCTGATATCCTCCTTTTCGGGGTAGCGTATGTCCATGGGAGAAGGGCAACCACCTTGATGTAATCCCCTAGCCCCTCTTGAGGAAGGCTGGACCCCTGCATCTCCGTACAACCCCACTACCAAGGTCAGTGGAGGGCGTGATAGGGAACGAGGTACCTCCCATCATTGGTCCCAAATCCCTCTTTCACTGTGCTTTTCCGCACTTCGGGCCTCCATCCTGGAGTAAGTCCCAGAACCACGGGCCACCTAACGCATAAGCCCATCTTCGCTTCTCACGGGCGCACCCTTCGTGACGTGATCAGCAGTTCCTTGCTGCCTCTTATTTATCATACCAAGTATGACTCACGTGGGCTTAGAGTAAGCATCGACGATGGTAATTTCCTTGTCCAGCATGACGTTAAACTGTATGCCCTCGTCCAATATGACGTTAAACTGTATGCCCTCATCTAGCATGACGTTAAACTGTATGCCCTTGTCCCGCATGACATTAAACTGCACACCCATTTGAACTACGAAGACTTTGATCCATGTAAAGGCATGGTACGTAGGAAGCCTCCCTAAGGTTCAAGCCTATCTCTCATTGGACCAAGGTCAACCTTCACGTCGGTTCGCTGACGACGTCCATCCCTTAAACGACGTGGTCTTTGATCTATGTCCTGGAATGGTACGTAGGAAGCCTCCCTGAGGTTCAAGCCCACCCATCATTTATTCATGTCGAGTTCATCCTCATCCCTCATGATGTTAACCTGCATTCCATTCTGACGACAAACCGTTGTGACCCCTTTGAACTATGTGGACTTTGATCCATGTCAAGGCATGGTACGTAGGAAGCCTCCCTAAGGTTCGAGCCCACCACCCATCGGACCATGGTCCACCTCCATGTCGGTTCACCGAAGATACCAATTTGAAGTACGAGGACTTTGATCCATGTCAAGGCATGGTGCGTAGGAAGCCTCACAAGGTTCAAGCCCATCTCCCATCGGACTAAGGTCCCTTATTCATGTCGGTTCGCCGACACCCACCACAAGTGGACCCCCGGGTTCACCTTCACATCGGTTCGCTGACGAAGCCCCTTCGAACTACAAGGTCTTTGATCCATGTCAAGGAATGGTACTTAGGAAGCCTCTCGGAGGCTCAAGCCTACCTCTCGCCATTTATTCACGTCAGGGTTCATCTTCGTCCCGCACGACGCTAAACTGCATTCCGGTCCAGCGGCAAGTCGTTGTGACAAACCTGAACTACATGATCTTTGATATGTGCTAAGGCATGGTACGTAGGAAGCCTCCACGAGGTCTAAGCCCACCACAACTAGGACCCCCTGGTCCTCCTCATTCATGTCGGCCTTCTGGCGTCCAACCTGAACTACGTGGTCTTTGATCCGTGCTAAGGCATGGTACGTAGGAAGCCCCCACGAGGTCCAAGCCCACAACCACTAGGACCCCCCTGGTCCACCTCATTAACGTCGTCCTTCCGGTGTCCAACCTGAACTACGTGGTCTTTGATCCGTGCTAAGGCATGGTATGTAGGAATCCTCCACGAGGTCCAAGCCCACCACCACTATGACCCCCCCTGGTCCTCCTCATTCACGTCGGCCTTCCGAAGTCCAACCTAAACTACGTGTTCTTTGATCCATGTCAAGGCATGGTACCTAGGAAGCCTCCCAGAGGTTCAAGCCCACCACCTATTGGTCACTCCAACCTTCTTCACGTCAGTCCACCAGCACCTGGGCGGCCTAGTGTGTAACCCTCGCACCATCCAGACCAAGTTACTCACTCGCGTTAGTTCGCTGACGACACCCATGGGACCAAGGTCCACATTCACATTGGTTCGCTGACGATGCCCATTAGGCCAAGGTCCTCCTTCACGTCGGCTCACCGACACCATCCCGAACTATGTGGACTTTGATTCCCTTCCACAAGGATACGTAGGAGGTCTCTTCGAGGCTCAAGTCCAACTTCACTTTCACCCCCGCAATGGTCCCATTTCATTCCCCCTCCACTTAATTCATCTCTCTATCACCCATCCTGATTCTCACCCAGACTGCTATGTCCCAGCACGATCATACCATTCCGCTCCCCTTCGTAGCCTCCCATGGACTGGTCCCGATATCGGTACCCCTTCAAGGGGAATTCCTCAATCCGATCCATTCTAGCTAATGCTCTGATCGGGCTGATCCATCTCTGCTAGACGTTAAACCTGCGGCATACCTTGTGTTAAACACAGGAAGACGAGGAAAACTTCAGATATATGTCTATGGTATATAATTCCCCATGCTCGATGTGGGATGCCTCGTGCTTCCACACCCTTGAGAAGCCCTATGACAAGGGATAAAAGACAGACATGCCAATTCCCCAGCATCCAGACACGCTACTGATGCCTCGACGTAACTACTCCCCCGACTGAAGGTTGCTGCCCTAACCGGACCCTTTGCAATGTCCCGAAAGAAGCAATGCAATTAACCGGCGTCCATGGAAACATGGCACTGGGAAGATTTTCACGAACAACGTATTTAATACATAAGGGAGACCCAGACTCAGTGATGAGTTCTGAGGAGGAATCCACAGAAGGAAGAAACGACATCCCATCATCCTGTTTCGATCAAGGTGCAGATGTCCCTAAATAAGGAGCGAATGTCGCCCGCCTTTGGAAAGCGGGAATGTGGGGCAACAGTTCAGCGTGTCCTCCTCCGCAGACGGATGCGCATGCGCCTCGGAGAAAGAGTCGGAAATAGTATTAATAAATAATGATTCATTCTTGAGTGGTATAGTATATGAAAAAATATATACACCAATCCTCATTAGTAAAATCTATCTTAAATTATAATTTTTCAAATAATATTTCTATGATCGTCACATTGGTCCTTTGATTCTCAAGACCACCTCACATAGAAGAAAAATTATGGTATATTTCTATATAACATGATCAAAAGGAGACCGTATGGTATATGTCTTATATGAATAATATAAAAGGGTTGGTAAATTCAATTAATCTAAATATGATATGTTGACAATATATGTTAATTTATGATTATATAAACTATAGTTATCATAAAATATTAATTCATAAACGAATGAGTGACATTTATCTACTCAGTGAGAGAACTATCAGTTTTCAAGATATATATGTTGATAACATATGGATATAAAATGTTTTGTATTACCAGATTTTTAAGAATAAGGAATGAAATTTCTCTAAGTATGAATTAATGGATCAACCATGTTCTAGAGAACACGATATATAATATTGTTCCATGATTTTTAGCAATTTTTGTCGTAGTACATATATTATCTAATTATTGAAAAATAAACATTGTAATAATTCAAGAATAAATTGTTGTAGCCATATAATCCTTCCAACAAAACATGCATAGGAATG
Organism: Viscum album; assembly: GCA_963277665.1. Taxonomy (NCBI): domain Eukaryota; kingdom Viridiplantae; phylum Streptophyta; class Magnoliopsida; order Santalales; family Viscaceae; genus Viscum; species Viscum album. Next base: position 66,926,110 of record OY728156.1, on the reverse strand, counting down.
TGAACAAATTATTAAGATTAGTATAATTTCACAAGCTAAGCACTAGGAATTTATCTCATGTTCCTTGATATGTATTAATTTTTTATATTACTAATTCATGATGCATAATATTTTAATATCAAATAAATTCAACATAATTGCATCGAATTATAGTTATAATTTTCTGGAATAACGTTGTACAATAGAATTACATGAGTTCTTAGTTTCTAGAGATGTGGTAATATTAGTAATTAAGTAAATTTATCACTTGTCTTAACTTAGATCAATTTTATCTTATATCATAGATAAGGATAAAATAATATGAAATGAAAAAATATTACACACATTTATATTTATATCTACAACATTTGAGTATGATGTGACTTATAGAGTTTCTTAGAGAGTGTTCTGGCAATTTCATCTTGTGATTTTGGTTTATACCAAACTAATTATTTTTATCATTAATATCATAATCATTGACCATTGATTTTGTTTGGATGTCAAGACGTTTACATTGGAACAATAGATGGGTACTCAATTATATCACTACATTAGGTATTATATCAATTTATTAATGTTGTAGTAAATATATATTCATCAAAGAAATTTGGATTTTTCAAACCCTAGATAGATAAACATGATAGAAATAACAGCTTTATGCATACATATAGGATGCATATTTTTATATGTGATAACTAACCAGTCATTAGTAGTTAGATCTAGTGCAAGTGGAAGTTTGTGGGAATTTGTTTCATTGAAAATAATATTTTTTTACTAGAGATTACATGTATATTGAAATAATATAATATTTATATATATATCTTATCACATATTTATTATTATTTATCATAAAAATGATGTGATAATTTCTTGGAGTATCTATCGCATTGATTAGATCATAGTAGATCCCTGCAATAGTGAGAACCTTGGGATTTTATGATGATATCAATTAAATATAGTTCTATAATCTGAAAACATACTATGATAGGGAACATAGTATGTACACTATTTTTTGTGAGTACTGGTAAGTAGATGGTTTTTTCTACGATATTGTTTATACTTGGTAATCTCTAAGATAAGATATTATGTGAACGGACTCATGAGTTGGAAATTCACATGTTTTGGTGTCATCAACTATTTTTGTATCCAAGCATGTGTAGTAGCCCTTAGACATTAATATTGTTATTAATACATCTTATAACTCACACAAATAGATGTATTTTGTAAACCATGATTATAATAGTTCATGGAATTGTTAGATAAGTTGGGCGTGTCATGAATTACATGTTATTAATGGATGAGATGAAGAATGATTTTTCCTTCCATATTTATGGGAGTGGATGTATCATCCATTTTGATAGAGTAAAACCATCACATTAAATTCCATAAACATGGTTCAATGATGTATTTATTTTAGATAGTCATTGAAACATTTATTGTGCATATAGTTTGATGAAACAGATTTGAAACCTTCTGGGTGATATATTGAAATAAAGGGATTATATTATATATAGATATTTCATATGTATTTTTCAACATTTCAAAATTAATTTCCTTATCTAATATTCCTCCACCTATTTCTAGATAGTAATATAAGACTTTAGACATATCTTTGTAATGCTAATAAGAAATAATCCAAGAGGTTTTGACACTAAGTGTTTCCGTTGATCTATATTAAATTATTTTTTAATTTAACTATTGGAATAAATATTATTCAAATTGTAAAGGAATAATTTTATGCTAGTTTTATTAACTGCTAATATTCACAAGGTAATAAATAATTATTTATTCATTTAATAAATAGTTTATTTCATTTAATGACTATTTAATAAATAATTATGCATTGAATTGCGGATAAAATATTAATTTTTATTTATTAAATATATAATAAATAAATCTTCATTGGTTTATGAAAAAAAATTATTTAGGTAATATATAAATACTAAAGATTTTGAGTAGAAAAATATTGCATCTAGTTAAAAATATTAATTTACATGTTGGTAAAATAATATTATCATTGAGTGAGTTAGTCTAGATTGTTAAATAATAATAATAATATTATTATATGTTATTATATTTATTAAAGATTATAATATTATTGAATGGTTTGTACAATGTTAAATAAAATTTTAACCTAAACCCAAACTTTGTAAATAGATAATTATGTCTATTTTATAGAGTTAACCAAAATTAGTGAAGTAGAATTGTTTCACACAATAGACTTATCTCACTCTCTCTCTCTCACTCTTGAATTCATCATCTCTTCCCTTGAGAATGAGAAGAAATCCACCAAACCAGAAGGGTCTTTTAGTGGTCAATATTAACAAATAAATATATTTGATTCATAATGATAGAACCCTGAAATCAATTGGTGTTTCTCAAAGATCAAATGATCACATGTGGATCATTGAAATATGGAATTTATACATAAATCACTATATAAAAATTAAAACAACCTAGAAGGGTATTCATAAAACAAAAAATGTATTTGAAGAAAGTATCCTAAGACTAGGTAATCACTTCTTTATGATCTAAATATTTTTATTGTAATTAAAACATGAAGATCCTATCTCAGGGTTTTAGGAAACTCTAAATAAAAATAAATTTTAATTTAAAGTCTAGAAAAGGTTCTTCCACTATACTAAAAAACCTAGAGTAATGACACAATGTGACTATGTAAGAAAAATGACATGACCAACCCATAGGTTACAGGGTGGGTATCTCAAAATAGTGACGAGTACATTTCAATTTATCATCTAATCCTCTACCCACTCATATTTCATATTTTCAATAGAGGGGTTTCATTATATGATATAATAGAATAATGAATCACATAATGTATTCTATTAAAAGTGAGGTAATGTTTCAACCGATGACACTATAACCCATGTTAATTGGTGGACCACACAACGTGTCTAGTAATAATTAATCCGTTGAAACATGAATGTGCCACCCGGTAGGAATATTGAATGAGTTTTGAGTGCATTGACACCCTTGAAATACCCCTCTTTCCATGTGTATTATTTATATGGGAAATATGGGTGAAATTTCATGGCATGATGGATTGACACGGTGTACTAGTATTGACATGAGGGGAAGCATGGAGTAAAATTAATGGTGACATAGAGTGGCACATGACCACTCATTTTGGCCTTATACCATCTCCTTTAAGGAAAATTTGGGACACATTCACCTAGTTATTTATGCCATCAATAAATTTTTACTTTGTCCCATTAATATACAATAGAAATAGTTCAAGTGTCTAAGATCCCATATTTCTCTACATATGTCCCTCTTTGAGGTTATTGTTTGAGAATTGGTGCTTGAGTTTTGTTTGGATACAAAGAGTCTCTATTGAAGAAAATGAGCTATTATTTGTGGATATTTGTTTTGTTGAATTAATTGAGTCTTGGTATAAATGTTAATAGAGGTTTTATGGGGGGTTTTCCCTTCTTTGGATTTCCATGGAGGACTCTTGGATCCTTATCCAGGAAAAAGGTCATTAAATTTGTTGATAAGATAATTACATGCTATGTAGAGTTATTACACAATGTGTAGACTCTTCGAAACACATGTTCTGAACCCAATACATGATATGAACTGGCCACATGTCTTGTAATAAGTTTATTTCATTTAATGTTGAGTAATATAAAAAATTCTACTAAAGTGACTGGTTTTTTGGCAAAACTATTTTAAAAAACTACACTGTGTGTACAGGATTTACATGACATGTAATTTACCAACCCGTTGTATTAAAATTTCTATGTGAATGATTTGAATACTCACCCACATGAATTATTGCTTCTATTGACCTAGGTAGACCATTATAGTGTTTTTGGGCCCCTTCCATCTTTTTTAGGTATCTCATTCACGTGATCAATCATTAGTTTTTTGTTTATCACTGGTTTCCATTTATCTTATCTTGTTCTATAATCATTGAGGTGAATTATTTTGACTATAGTCATTGTTGGTTTTGATCTTGATGGGTTTTTTTATAGGTTCTTCTTTTCCTATCTCACAAATTTTTCCTTGTTGGTGTTGGTTGTTTGAAGCATATCATTCTTCCCCAGTTAAAGGTAAGGTGTCCAAACATTAACCCAATGTTCCTTTTAATTGTATGTATGTGAAATATTTAAATTATCTCGTCATCATGTTCACTAATGCTAATTAAATGATGAATTGGATTATTCCTTGGAATCCATTTGGATGAAATTAGTTATTGACCCGGTATAGGGCTACTATTCAGGTGAACCAGCCCATGTTTATAATTGAAATGGCTACTGGCTCATTGTGTGTTAAGAATAAAATGGGAACTGGGTGACTGCTTTATATATATTCCCCATGGATTAATTTTATTATTTTTGTTATTTGAGTTTTCATGGTTTAAGCAAAAATATTAAATGAATTTTGTAGTTGAAATAAAAATGGTAATTTTCACAATTAATCATTCAACCTTACGATGTGATATTGTAAAATCCTTATTTATAAGACATATGAGGATGTCTCTATATTGTAATGAATATATATGGCATTATAATATTTTATTTGTTGAAATTCAAATATGGGATATTGTCCTAGTTGAAAAATAATGAACTGCTAATACATTGAGATTTTCCCTAACACATTATAAAATTCTTATATGTTGGGCTTTGGAGTGACACATGTGGATATGATTTTATACGGGTTTTATCCTGAAACTTGATGAAATGATTATATATAGGTCTTATCCTTGATAAATGTTGAAATGATTATATATAGAGATTGAATATAATTAATTGTTGAAGTGATTATATAATGGGATTTACATATAATTTTATGATTTTTACCATTGTTATTTGGTAATGATTATGTTGGCATGGTTTTGAGAAATCCTCTGAGATATTCTAGAATGGTTCTATAGTAGATTGATGGGTTATTAATTTAATTTTTTAAATAATTATTACACCTTTTCGTTCACTATTGCATACACTTTTTTCAGACCAGTTATGATTAGACAAAATGGAGTTGACCTATTGATTTACATTGACACAATACTCAATACATCATTTGGTACCCAAGAAGATTAAATGGATACATGTTTGGATATGAAGAAAGGACCTTGCTTTTTATGGCTTCTTGATAGATGGGACGAAGTTTGGAGATAGTACATATATATGGTTTGAAACCCAGAAATTTTGAGACTATATTCCAGTATTCTAGTTTTTTATTTGTATTATATCTAGAATAATTTTTAGTTACATTCCAAACTAACATTACATTATTAATTTATTATTTATTGGATTATTAAATTGGATTTTTTTCGTTTTTTATTATATTGTATTGCTTCCTTCATAGTCGCTCTTAGATATTAATTTTTTATATATATTACATATTTTCACTCTATTGTAACTCTATTCTAGGTGATATAGTCTTCCTACTAAACATATCACACCCCCACTATTAGATGGTAGCCTCTATCATTTTAGGGGGAGCACATGAGGTTTTTAAACAATCTATTTCTGCCACATGAGAGAGTGTTGGGGTAAAGGATGTTACATTGTCGGTGGATGTCATTACTTATGGGTATGGATGAGGCTTCACGCACTAGGGTGTCTGGGTGTTTGTGTTATTTATAGTTTGTAATCCCCTCATAATATGTTGAATTTATTCTAATATTATTTTAATCACTTTGACTCCCATGGTCAAAATTATGAAATTAAATTTATGTTCATTAATTTTAATGCATCCTTGTAAAAGAAAAAAATAAATCACTATCATCATTTAATCCAATATACAATATTGGTTTTTCATACATATAGATATATTTAATCATTGATAAAATAAATAATGACATTAATGTGTGATACTATTAAAAAAATTACTTAGATAGACAGTTTGTATTATAAGAATCCAATCAAGCCCACACACCCAATTCATAATCCTAAAATGGATTACTGTTAAAAGATGTCATTCAATATTATGTTTTGAAAAAATAAACTTAAAAATGGTTAAAAATATTTCCACTTAATGTCAGAATATTATATAATTAAATATTCATGTTTAATCTATTGATCAATATGTTTTTTTCTTTTTCTTTTTTTATTAAAAACTCATATTTTTTGTTAAATTTTTCCGAAGTTACCAGGTGAAGAATTATTGGATTAATTATTGGAATTTTCTAAAATATCATTAATTATTTTCTAAAATGTGTTTTTATATTTGACATATTAATTATAAAAAAATCCTTCAATAAAAACATATAATAAATTGATGAATTTGTTGTATATAATTGTTAGGGGTGGATTCATTTACTTTTATACTAGATTATATATTTATATATTCAACTTATAAGTAACGTATCATAATAGTTTTTCTGTATATCAGTTAATTATGATATGTACCCTATTTTTCTATGAGGGAGTTATTGTTTTTTATCTTTTTAAAATAAATAAATTAAATGATTTATAAAACAATACTTATAAACATGTATCTCTATTTTTATTTTAATTTTTTTTTAATTTAATTGATCAAATTTATCTATTATTTGTTGTGTTCGGTTACTTAATTTTATTCTCTCAAAAGTGCTATGTTTTTTACCATTGCATTTTTCAAACCCATATTAATAATCTAAATTTCTATATATTCATGCATTACTTTGTTAATATAAATCGAAAATTGTAAACTTTTTATATGTTATATGTAACATGTCAAACAATATTTCTATTAAATCTTAGAAAATTTATAAGTGGAATGAAATTTGAGGGCCAAAAGTTAGAATTTATTCTAATGGAGGATATTTATGGTGTTTTTCTAGATGCATTTATCACTGTGGAGGTCTTCTGTTAAATGAAATTATTGATTGTGGTCTTCTGATGACATTTTCCTAAATATATACATTTACTTGTGAGGCACATATCACGTTCAATAAAATTTTATAGCATTTAAGAAAAACGTGTTTACATAATCACTAATATAGATTCCTTTATATTCAGAAAATCACTTTAACAGTACTAAACATAAATATGGATAAATGGGGTACTTTTATAAGTTCTATAAAAAGTGATAATAATTTAAATCTTTAACATCACTAAAAAAACCCTAATAAAAGGGAAACCTATGTCAGTGATTTTTTTAGTTTTATAATGTCCCACATTATCAACAATTCATTTGGTGCTAATAAAGAGTACCATATAAAATATCTTTTATTAACACACACACATGTATTTATATAAATACAATATATATATCTTTTTAATCATTTATTCCTTTTTATAATATATTTATATTCAAATTATTAAATTTACAATAAACATATATATTCGTATTCATATTTAAAATTTTATATTTATATTCAGGTTTTATAATTTGAAAATATAACCATATATTTAAAAAATACATATATAATTATAATTATATGTCTGTGTGTATTTATATATATTTATATATATTGTAACAGACACTCCCACACATAGTGAAAACACAAAAATAATATATATATATATATATATATATATTTTAAAATCTCATATGAATTGTATAAATAAATATATAAATTCACTAAATATGGTTTTTATTTAAATTTATTAAATATTTATATTTATATTATAAATTATAATATACAAGTATTTGTAATTATATGTTTGTTTCAATATATATATGATTATATGTAAATAAATATATCAAAATATTAAAATATACATTTACATATAAAATGTAAAAATTAAAATATAATTGACACTAAAATAAAAATTTATGATTATTTTTATGTTCATAATTATTATATGAAATATATTAAAATTTATTTTAAATATTTATATAAATTTATTGTTTATAATATATTTAAATAATAATTTTTAAATATAGTAAATGTGTTTTTGGGTGTGTGGAAATAGTAATATAATTGTTTGTTTTGTGATGAAATCCATGATATAACAAAACAAAATAAAAAAAGTGAAAAATATCTGTTAGTTAATACATGTATATATATATATATTATGTGTGTATGTGCATTATATATATATATATGTACGTGTGTGTGTCTGTGTCTGTGTATGTGTTTTCATGTGTACATATGAGCATGCATGTATGAATGTATGTGTAGGAATGTGTATGTATGTGTATGTATGTGTGTATGTGCATGTGTATGTGTGTGTGGGTGTGTGCATGTGTGTCTGTGTGTCTTTATGTATGTTTGTGTATGTGCATGTTCATGTCAATATAGATGTTTATGTGTATATGTGTAACTTGATACTGATAGGGATGTGTTGGTTTATCTATATAACACGCACACCAACATGGATAAAATATGTATACATTTATGTAAATAATAATATTTTTTTATAAATTTAGACTAATCATTTTACCTGTTGAGGACAAACATGTGTGGTAAACCCATTTTATAATTCATCATATGATCATATTTCAAATATCGACATCCTCCCCTTTGGGGGATATCTTTGACACATGTGAAAAATGATGCAGGCAAGGGTGGAAACCCAAGTACTAGTTGTCGTGACATTGGATGCATGCAAGAGGACTTTGGGCCAGGATGAAGGGACCTTCAAGACATCAAATGGTGGGCCTTAAGGCATTGAAAAAAAAACAGAATATGTTAACTGTAGAGTGAGTCAACCCTTAGAGGGGATGTGATATGTCCTTTCTCATCCAGATGCTCTTTTTTTGTTTCAGTTCATGTATACTCCAAGATGATAAATAAATAAATATTTTAATTATAATTAAATTTTTAAATACAGCTAAAAGTTATTAATATTTATATAAAAAAATAAATATTTTATAAAATTAATTAAGATTAATAATATATGTCTTCTAGTAAATGTAAATCTTTTTAAATATATATATTAAAATTATTAGTTTTATTTTTATAGATTTATAATTGATTTTATATTGTGAAAAAATTTATACATGATGTTACTATTTATAAATTTATTACAGATATATTTAAAAAAATATTTATTCCAAAATATTATTAATAATATTTTCAATTTAAATAAAATTTTTAAATATATTTAATAATTAATTATAATTATTCAATTTATAATTAATAATTTTTTTATTATAAATTAATATTGTAATTTAGAATTTATTATAATATTAATGCGTGTATTCAAAATATTTAATAAAATATTAAATCTTTCGCTAATAAAATATTTATTATAAAATTGATTCATTTATTATAATAATAATACATTTAATATTATATCATTAATTTAATATATTTGTTATAATATTAATGATACATTTATTATCATACTACTACATTTATTATAATCCCAATTTATTTATTGATACATTATTCAGGATATTAATACATTTAGTATAATATTAACACATTTATTAATATATTTAATATTATTAATATTGCTTATCAATTTCTAATATTTTGTAATTTATATATTTTTAATAATTATTCATTTTAATTATAATGTAATTTTTTAATTTTTATCTTTTTATAACATTAATATATTTATTCGAACTTTTACTATAATATTGATGAAATTATTAATAAAACAAATTTTATAATATTAGAAAATTTATTATGATTTTAATAACACACTTACCATAATATTAATATATTTATTATATTATTAATACATTTATCATAATATTTACAACTGTATAAATACATCCAATATAATTGATATTGTATATCAATTTTCAATATTTTTGTAATTTATTCATTTTTATAATTTATTTAATTTATATTATAATGTAATTATTAATATTAATTTATATATATATTGTAATTTATTTAAAATTTTAAAGTTAATTTTTTTTCAATAATATTTATCAATAAAAAATTTATCATTAATAATGGTTACATTTATAACTACTTTTGGAATGATGATAATGTGAAGACTTTATCAATGCTAACTTTCATGGTGATAAATTGTTTTTATATCAATTATTTTCAATTTAACACTGATAAATATTGTTTTTTCATCTCTTTTCATTATCATTGGTAAAACCCTTTCCACTATTTTAGAATAACCATCAGAGATCGTGACACTAACTCAATCCATTCAGGATATTATAGTAGTTGATCATTGTCACCAACTCAAAATGTTTTTATTAGTTGACCCTCAATACTGAAGGTATGTTATTCATTACTAGTTTTAAATAAATATTTCATAGTTTTTCTTGATCTTTTTCATCTCGTATGATCAAAAAATGTATATTCCATATCCCATTTTTTCTCAAAAATTCTCTACATCGCATTATAAATAATCCAAAATTAGAAACTGATATCATTCAACCCACTGGGTAAGTCCATGTTACCTATATGTAACTAATTTCATTTCAGTTTTTCCACAACTAAAGATGTCGGTATCCTCCCATATGTATGAAATCAATAAAAAAAATGGAATGATGTATTTTTCTTTTTACATAAGATCACTATAAGAAGTGAGGCTAGATTAGTGTGTTTTTATAAATATATTTGAAGTATTTAGTATTTATAGGTTCATAATATAAATCCTTGTTCACTTATGCTTAATGTTGTTTCATTAAGAAATGAATTATTATATTATTTTTTGTATTTTAAAATCTGCTAAAATGGAATTTTTTTATTAAAATGTGGTTTAATAATTATTTAGTGTATATCAATTGTTTTATAAATGTGTTCTTTTATTTTTAATGGATAGTTTAAATGTCATGATTTTAACATTTTTTCAAAAACTGCTACTTTTGAGTAAAAATAGGTTATAAATAATTTTATTAAACGGTTTTAAAAATAAAACATAATGCTTAAAGGGGTAACTGTTACATATTGTTTAGGTTATGTAATGAAATAATTTATAAATGTGATAAAGTGTTTTTATTAAAATATTCATTTATTTTTATAAGAATAATTAGATTATGATTTTATTGTGTAAAGTTTGGATTGTTCGGTTTTGTTGAAAATTATGAGCGCTTTTGATTATATTTCCATGATATTGGATTTGTTTTTTGGAAAATATTTGTATTTTATTATTTAAAAATATTTTTTTGTGGTTTTGTTTTTATATAATGCCTTGTTCTATTAGGTCTCTGTTTTTTTTGAGATGGATAAAATTGATCTCCCATTTGAATGTATACAATGATAAGAATTATTTCAATAAAAACCCAAAATAACTAATAAGTGGTCAGCGACTATAAATTCCATGATACACTACAGTAAGATAAAACTATAATATTTTTTAATATATTATAACTCATATGATTTATAGATTTACACACAAAATATGTTGACACACACACAATTAGATATGTTCACATGGATAATTAATTTGAATATATATATATATATATATATATTCATATATAAAATATATGAGTACCATTTATATATTTTTTGGGTAATATATGAATATTATTGAACTAAATAGTATGGATATGAATAAAAAATGGATGTATTCAAATCATATAACCAATGATTATGAAGATGGAGTTAAATAGTACACCATGTTTTCAATAGAGTGTGCATATAAATCTTATCAAATCATTTATCTGTGTTTACATTTTTGTTATTCAGGATGAATTTTTTTGATAAGATGGATGAACACTTGATCTGACATACAATATATCAAAGTTATAAATGCGAGACTAGACACAAGGAATAAACGAATATAGGTAGTGATAGAGATAACACTTTAATATATGGACCATCTGATATGATTACAACTATAAAAAATGACATATATCATATTGAGTAAATAAAAAAATAAATTTTATATAACATTATGGATTATCCAAAATTGTTTTAGATATTAAAGAGACGTGTGAAGATTCCACTGCATGTTGGTTAAACCAATTATAAAACATTTTCACCCATACTATTTTTTTATAATTTGAATATTGGAAATAGATGGAGCAACATAAGCTTTATATAATTATCCCTAGAATAATATGATTCCAAATGATAATGAACATATTTTTCAAACATATTATCTTAAATGAATATTATGTACAATGGGTATGATCTCTAAAAGAATATATTCTTTTCTAAATGAGTTTATATTATTTCACAAGTATTAAATAATCCTAACCCTGGATCATTTTCTATGTTAGGGTCATGGTGCCACTAACTGTGGGTGAAGTTACACTAGACACTAATGGATATCAATAAATGAAAAGGGACTAATAAAATGATGTGGATGATTTTCCCTTACATACACACAACCTGAAAAATATAATATTTTAAATAATAACAAGATATTATATGATTCATGAAAGTAATCCAACACAAATAAATATCTAAAATAACTGAACAAGATCATATTAGTAGAAAAATATGATACTAATTTGGAAATACAAATTAAAATACATATAGGACTCATGGAACCAAGTTGAAATCACTCTAAATTCCAAAATATGACTGAATCCCAAGCATCATCACCAAATATCCATCCCAACAAAATAAAGAAGCTCTGCTAGTAAAATAGGAAATAGTTTCCCTAACTACCTCTTTATAAACATTATCACTATAAAAATTAAATTTTATATGCATAGGTTGAGTATATAAACCCAGTATTAAGTCCCCAAGACTTTCAACACATTACACTAAGATAAAAAAAGTTAACTCACATTTATTACAAAATTTAAAGAAAGAATAATAAAAATTATACCAAAATTATAATTTAACAAGAAGAGTAAATTACTATTCTCATATGAATTTACAAATATATAACTCACATTCCCCTGTATAAAACCACACCACGAATAGTCTTAACTTTTTAGTTGAAGACATGTCCTTTTAGACTCAATTCATCACTTGGTTATGTACTGGTGTGTTTCACAAGATGCCACCGATGACAAACTCCAAAAAAAAAGAGTTTTATAAATCAATATCTATATATAAGACAAATTTGTTTTCTATATTCCAACAAAAAACATTTTATAAATAAACTAAAATTTCCTTTTTATCATTTAATCCAAAATGTTGTGGGTGTCACACAAGACATACAATTTAAATCCATAAAACCAAGATGTTATCTTCTTAAGAAATTAAAAATGATTTATCCTCAAAAATAATAATCGTTTAATTTATTATTACAATAATTTATGTTCTCATGAATTGGATAAATTGATAAGACAACTATGTCATTTTTTGATCACACAAGATGATCAAAGAATTCAATCATCAGAAATATGTTAAGAATCCCAAAAATGGCTATGGAATAATCTAGTTCGAGTTAAATAGCAGGTATAGGAGGAATGTGGGAGTTTATCAAGTAATGGTCACATTGAACCCTCCCCATAAAGATCACACATCCATCTCAATGATTTTAAATAAATCCCCTGATGAAACGATGTCCAACTCGATCATTTATAGAACCCCATTGATTGGTACCATGACATTCAGATTCCCACCACGACCATGGTACCTTTGATTTAACCTCATCCATGGAGACCCATCAAGACAACCCAGCATAATAAATGAAGAAATACTTACCCATTTTCGACCCACCACTCCTTATACCATGGTGTGGTGAGGAATCCCAGTACATTTTCAATGGCCTCAATTCGACCAACAACTCATCCTACAACATGGTCAACACACCCAACACGATGGTGTATTCAACCTCCCTGATTCATATAGATGAAATATTAGTGAAAATTGTCGACCACCCCCAATTTCTCACTAATTTTAATTCTCATGAAACTGAATAAAGTCATATTATTCCATTGATCATCCTTCAAACCATTCCCAATCCCAAAAAATCCATTAAAATTTTAAAAACAACCTAAAAACCAGAAAAGACCTAAAAAAGGGTGTTACAGTCCCCCACTATTGGAAATTCCATCCACATAAATTTTATTATTAGACATGATTTAGAAGAGTTCTTTTCCAGTATGAGTTTATCTCACTCCCATGTCTCCTCTCGGATATCACCATGTTTCCATAATGCTAAGACAATATGAATAGATTTTCAATTTAATAATTTATCTTGTTTATATAGGATATAGATGATCTCATAGATAAATATATAATATGGATCAATTGTTACATTATCCCATCTAATCATGTGGATAGTATCATCCCAATTAATATTTAATTAAAGTACATGAATGTCTTTATGAACCAATTTGATTCATTTTGGAAATCCAACTGATAAGACCAATATCCAATATGATCAAGTATATCAAATGTTCTGTTGTACTGAAGAGAAAACATTAATTTATTTCCCAAATGATGATATCTGAGACTATAGTAGACTTTTAAGAATTCATGATTAACCATTGAAAAATATTGGAGGTGAGGACATTGATCCATATATGGTTTGTTATGGCCTTGGGACATTTCTATCCATTCCATGATCATATAAATCTTTTCATTCATATCATGAATAAATATAGCTCCAATTAGTAATGTTTTTTATTTCATCCCGTAAAAGTGTATATAATCATGGGAAACCATACAATTCATCGAAAATAGCCATATGTATCATGGCCAATTAACCATTATTATATGAAACTCAATTAATTGTTAATCTTATTCCCATGAACCACTAAAATCCATAACATAATATTATGGACTGTCTAGCAGTGTTCGGAGAGTATGTTCTGATTGTCTTTCTATTTGGGTATAACATTTTCTTCTCTTGGTTAGTTGGGTTTCAATGGTCTATTATAAGGGATGGAAAATCATGAGGTGAATATTGGTTCTTGGTTAGAGAAAAAAAAATTACTCTATGTAATTTTACCACCTCCTAGATAAATAATGTCTGCAACTCTTCAATCATATTAGAATAATGAATTGAAATAGAGTGCTTCAACATGGTGATTTGGTCCACAATCACTCATATAATGACATTATTTAAAAGTGTCTATAGTATAATTGTGAAAAAACAATGTTAATTCCTTCTCATTTCCATAGTGGTATCCTAATATATTCTGACATGCTTGTTGGGTGTTGTTATTTATCCTTTACCTATTGGTAGGTGATGAATCACATAAAATAATCATCTATACTAAACTTCTTGATATGCCACCAAAAATGATCATTCATTGACATATATATTTACTAACAACACTGATGGAAAACCAATTTATAATGGTGATATGTAGTAAGAATATATTCTTGTGATGAACATATAATGGAAATACAGTCTCAAAATTACATCACATAGATCACATAAATTATCCAAAATTCAATGGTATCCCAACCAATAAGATTTTACATAGTGTGATGGTATTTAGTATCTATTTATTGATCCTACTTGACCATGTAAATCTTATTTGGAACAAACACTATCATGAAAAAAATTAAATCCTCGTTATATTCAGTATATTCAAGGTGTATGTTGGAAATTATTCCCTTGAACCATCACCGTTCAAGAGCTTCTCAACATACATGGTTATATAACTTTCATATTAAAGAATCTATGACTAAAGTTACTTTATCAGGTGTATACAACAAATCTAATAATATCATGTAGAGATAAACCATCCAACAAAAGTTCATTATATTTAGGTCCCTTTGAAAGAATATGTTCTTAATGATCTAATGATCGTTGATGAATAAACTTGTAACAGATGAGATAGTGACATCGTATCATTAATGAACTAAATACTATAATCATCTCTTTGTTATATCTCAAATAATTATTTTCACATTTTCAAAAAAATTATCCATAATTAATTACATTGTATCCTAGTATAATGACACATCCCAGCCATGATACTGACATGTTAAAAAATACATCATTACCATATCCTAGTTTTGGAAATATAAGGATATGTGCCAATGTTAAGAGAGCATTAATCTTCTCAAGGGATTCTTGTTATTCAGTGGTCTGTGTGAATGGGAAATGCTTTCATATCAATATTTTCATAGGATATTAGATCATATATAAATAATAGAAAAATAAATTCTAATAACATACTATTATAGAAAATATGTGTATATCAATGAAATTCCTATATGGTTACCACGAAATGACTACATCAATATTCATCAAGTCAAACAAGATCCCTTTCTCATAAATTACATTCCCATGGAAATCAACTTCTTGTATCTAGATGCCTCACTTAGATAATCTTTGATAAAGTCGATGATTACAGAATATTCTAAAAAATATCTAGTTTATTATCATGGTCATTCCATGTATGAAAATAATCTATTGTATCATCAATAAATACCCTAAAAATGTGTCAATGTACTTGATGAAGATATGGTTTATCATGTTCATAAAAACTATAGGTTCATTCATGAGACCAAAGGGCATGACCATGTCTTCGTAGTGATAATATTGGATTTCAAAATGTTATCTATAGAATATACTATTTAATAACTAAGAGTTGGTGGTACCTTTATCATAGATCAATTTTAGATAACTTCTTGGATCCCCTTAATTCAACAAAGAAATAATCAATTCTAAGAAGAGGGTATCTATTATTTATTGTAACAAGATTTGGTTTATGAAAATTGACATATAATCAAAGTAAACCATCTACATTATTTATTAATAGTACTAAAGTGCACCATGGTTATGTACATAGTATGATGGATCCTTTTCTTTATAATTATTCAATATTGATTTTCAACTGCTGAAATTTAATTGGTGTCATTATATATTATATAATAGAAATGAGATCATTATTCCAAAAGATATCAACAAAAAAATTCACATAAATTTCACATGTTAAACCATATAATGTTTTTAGAATAACATTAGGATGCTGATCTACAATGGGTGAAAAGTATCTAGTCTTAATTACATTACTATTCCCAAAAGTCGTTGTTGGAATTTGACAAGAGATTGTTACAACTACTAGTTCTGAAGTTCTTGTTCCTCTCACATTCACATAACAATCCACTATAATGTTATGTGTTGAACCACCAGGAGTTGTAAAACACACATGCCCTGAATAAAAATATATATTAACTTTAAAAACCACTAACCAATCCATTATAAGGATTAAATAAAAGATATCATTTTCTATAAAAGAGAAGTACCAAACATATTGGATTATTTCAATGGTTATAGAAAAAAATACACACCTAAATCCGTTACATATCATTTACCAAATATGTGTCTAAAATTACATCCTATATGACATATTTTACACATTTAAACCTATTTTATTTACTAAATAATAAGTTATGAATTAATGGGATGAAACTATATCAAATAATACTCTCATAAGAGTAGATTTAGGAGGGATGGTACCTTACACTATCGAGGGGGCTAGTTACTCACTTATGAGACTCTTCTCATCACAATATACATGTTTTCTAACTTCTACTGAGTTATCCATGCTTACTCCCGAAGGTTTCAATAGTTGAGGTGTCATTGTATTTTTGTAATCACTCTAACTATCCTAGTTCGTGTTCAATAACAATTAAAACATGATTATCATGTATGGTAATTAGAGGCCTAAGAAATTGGTGATCATTTTACAAAGGTTGATTTTTTAGAAATAGTACAATAGAATTTGAGATATCAGTAGTTTACCAAATCTATAATAATACCAATAGTGTTTCACATAGTTCCTCATTAATTAATTGGGTGAACCACATTAGAAACCTCCAATATTTTTACTATGTTTTAGAAGAAAATAATGTGATCCTATGAATTGGTTCTCTAGAACAATTCTTAACTGGGAGTGTTTGAGTTGGTGATCTACTACCATATGGTTATATTTTATATTAAATGATTATTTAATGATTAAAATACTAATAAATCATATTTTACATATTTTACATTTTTCTATTTAACATTAGTGTAATAATTTCATAGAGTATATTTTTTCATTAGAAAGGTCATAAAAGTTCATTGTAATGATGAGAAACTTAAAATTACACTATGATATTCATAAATATAGATCAACGGTGAGATAACATGTTATGATGGGAAACGTAAAATGTTAACTATCATGTTTTAGTAACCATTAGATGATGAGAATTTTTCTCATGATGTATTTACTTGGTAATATATAAGAAGGTAGATTATGAGAATAAACTCACTTGTTGGAATTATTTATGTTTTTGTTTCGTAAAATATTCAAATATTTGAGAATTGTTAATGGTACTTAGACATTATGATAATTACTAATTCATGTTACGCATCACACATGTAGATGTTTTTTATCCTTTAATATACAGTTTATGGAAAAGTTTGATATATTGGATCCATTACTTGTGATGTTTTATTAATTAATAAGTTATTGGAGGATTTTCCACTTTCATATTTAAGAAATATAATATCTCAACACATTGATTTAAATCGAACCACCAAATTAAATTCAGTGTCCACGATGAAATTATGACTTTATTACAATAATTAAAAGGCATATCAAGAATATAAGTTAATAAAATAGATGTGAAATGTTTTTTATGAGATATTTTAAAAAGGGATTTTATTTCAAAGTGTAATATCCTAGTATTTCAATGAGGTTCAGATCCATTAAATTTCATTTGTATACAAACTATTTTACCTTAATGAAAGTGTGTAAAGTGGTCATGGAGGATTCATGAGCATTTGGGCTTGGTTCAAGAACTTATGTCATAGATTTTAGTGAGAAAACTAAGAAAAATAATTAGCACATGATTATCACTTTCTATGAACCTCAAAATTACATCCCAAAGAAAGGTAGAGAATTGTTTTTTAACCACAAAATAGGGTCTAGGAGACCATGTAATCCTATAAAATTTCTTATATGTCACCAGAACGTTTTTTCATAATTTTTTTATCCATGTTTCAGGACTATGTGAGGTGTTGCATCCTAGATAGTGGGAATCACATGGTTGGTGCTCTGTTTGGTCAAACATGCAGCTAAACTATGAACTCCTTTAAAAATTCCAAAAAATGACCTTTTTTCCTTACATTAAATTAAAATAAAAAACCCATCTTCCCCCTCCATCATTTTATAGCCAAAAAGTGTGGGATATCTCCCTTATCCATCTTCAGAGATTCTTATAGAACTCTTCCATACGGACCCTGGTTTTATTTTCATTCATCACGTTTGATCCCCTCTACTTTTATACCACTCCACTTACATCCTTCTTAAATTATATTGTCCATATTTGGTGTTTTCTCCATGCTAGACAATTTTCTTTATTTTCAATTCTTTTATCTTATTTCCCATTTTCTCTCATTTTTTGATAAAAAATAAGGAGGAAAATAGATGTTGAGTCTTAAAAAACTCTATGGTAAGTGGTATACTACTTTTCACTAAACAAATATAGATTTATAATTTTTCTTTATTTTTTAATGCACATGATATTATAAATGTTTGTATGAGAATTTTTATTCGTATAAATTGTTTTCTAAACCTGGTTATAGACATGATATAAGACCCTTGAGATTATTGAAGGTTGATGACCTCAACTTGGACCACCCATTAAGGTGTGTTTGTTTAAATTCTCGTAACAATTGTTCATTACCTTAACTAAAACTACCCTTAGGTTTTTTTAACAATAACTTGTAAAAGGAATGACTAAAATTAATAAATTTAATTATTATATGGTTTGGATACATACCTTTCTCCTCTTGACTGATTTTAAATAAATAGACTCAAGGGAATGAATTCAATTTTGAAAATGGTTTATATACATTACATAAAATGAGATTAATTATGAAAAATATTTTTGGCTTATTTTATAGATATACATCACGTTAAATGTATATATTCTCTTAATTAAGACTTGGATTCCCAATCTAGAATGCCTTCACCAAACTCCTATGACACCAACTGATACGTTCATTTTAACACTATGTGAGTCATCACACTTTGGATAAATCAATGTCTTATATTTTTGTATTACTCTATATTACACAAATAATTCACCTTCATTTTTGGAAATTATAATGGATTAGATCATATCTATGGATTTGAATTGATGTCCATGGACACATAACACCTTCTATTTTGTCCTTGGGATCTAATAAATTCAATATCAAGGTTAGATTTTACTTTTCCTTGGGATTGGTTATAAACTTTTAAGGTGGAATGAAAAGGATTCTTCACTTTTATTACACTCATACCCCCATCCTAAAATAATGGTTAATTTATTTGAGTGGGATTGACCCTTATAGGTCATGTATTTAATGGGTTTCATGTGGATTCATTTTGGTTATTATACCAATATTCCTTAGTTATGTTCCTTGGGTATCTAGCCAAATGATAGTCATATTCTTAGATAAAGCTAAACAAGGCTAAAGATGATAGGGTATACTAGGTATCCCCTAAGGAGATTGAGTTTGAAATAGTTTATATTTAGTTAAATCATACTTTTATTATATCTAAACACTATTAAATTATATATTCCTTAACTATATTTTTAATAGAAACCACTAGTGGTAGCCTACTGAGTTTTACTTAAACCCTGGTTGGCCTCTATATGGTACCATAGTATACTTCTTGGATTTATATAATGGAAATGGGAAGAACCCAACTATGGATTATTTATTCATTTTGTATTTAATATTTTGAGAAGATGACATAGAAGTTGATTTAGATTTTCATATATATAGTGTTCTTTTCCTTTTTATTTCCTTTCATTTATACTAGTAATATTTTTTATATTCTAATGTGCATACATATTTCATATCTATATTAGCTTAGGGAATCATCATTTGTATATTGTTTTATTGAGGTTATGTATATTTATCAACATTTTAAGGGTTTATGTTTTTAGTTCGTTGTTATTATTTACACATATTTATTCTTATTTACCAATGTGATACGATCAAATCAAAATTGTATAATCTCCCCACTATATGACTATACACCCTTGACACTATTTTATAACATCTTGTGTATGGGGAGGCATGACTATGTCTATGTGGCCCTCGGGTTTAGTTATTTATGATTGTACTGGGCTTGGAATGTTACAAAGTGGTTTTATAGGTTTCCATTTTCCATATTCTAACTATTTTAGGATTGGAAAATAGGTGATTAGGAATTATTAAAACTTAGTAATATGACATGACTAAGAGTAGCTAACCCATGTGCAGGGGATATAATGTTCCATGGGAATAGACTTCTAAATTTTGATTTCACCAGTCATGGTTGTAATACTTTAACCCTTGGGAGACACATGTGTTTTATTATTCTATTATAATATATTTATACACTTAGACTAGTATGTCATGGGGTAATCACCTAATTAATCATTATAACCATGTAGAGATTTCTGTTTTACACATATTCCATGTAATTTTTATTACATTACACCTTTGCATGATTCTTATTGAATGTGTATTGGTTTTTATACAAGAAATTTTCTAACATTTATTAAATGGAGTGAACTATTGTATAGTTCAAGTGTTTGTATCAACCTAAATGATGGATTCTAAAATAACATGATAGTGACACCATAATCGACCTATTATGACATGTTAATGCCATAAAACATTAGTTACATTGTTTGAATCATTATTATGTATTGATTAAATGGATTCCAATTTTAATTTACAATGTTTATACCTCTATAAATTGGGAATGATAACCCATTTAATTGAACTATTGTATGTAAGAATGATACATCCAAAGAACAAATTTAAAATCTATGTTTTAGTTACCTAAAATGAAAATTTTAATTTATAATGTTTATGTATATATAAGTAATGAAAATATATACAACTAATCCTTTTTATGTATATATAAATTCCATAAATTATTATTCTTAAGGGAATTGGATCCCCATAAATTGGGATTCCAATTGATTCCTAATGAGTGCTTTCTTCTATATATTTTAATTAACAACCCATATAACTAAATTCTCACAATATACCTTGACCCTAGAAATGGTCAGTTTGGTGGGCATGCCTCTATTACTGAAACTCCCCTCCCCTCACCCATTGACTTGGGCAGAGGAAAAAAATGTTTATAACCTTCGGTGACATATCCATGACCTACAAGTTTGCAACAAATAAAAAGGTCTTAATATAAAATTTAGGGATTACATTATCTAAGAACCAATACAACCTAAAAAAATATAACATCAAATAATAACTAAATATTTAATGAATCATAAATCAAATAACTCAATGGAAAGACTCTAAATAAAAATTTCAGAGTATTATCAGAAAATAAATTAAGGTTCAAGGCCAAGAATACAAATATAAATACATTGGCACAAATATTCACTATTCTAGACCATGATGAAGACACTCCCTATCTCTAGCTTCAACTACCAAACCATGATGTAAAGAAACACCACAATAGAAGTATAAAACAGAAACCCTCTCTGAATCATTGTAAAAAAAATTTCATATGAATAAAATTTACTATGTAGGTTGTGATTATAGAATTTAGTAGGATTTACCCAAAATTTCCCATAACACCCCGCTAAAAAATTGAGCTATCACATTTTATTCAAACATGTGAAAAGAGATAAAAAATTATTATATAAAATCTATAAAAAATATATATGGAAACATAAAATAAAACCTTTAGACCCATTGTTTGTTTCAAAGGATAATAATACCAATTCCACACTAATGCAAAAACATGATGCATGAAACCATGGACCTCCCAATATGAATGAATGTTGAATAAACCTTTCACCAAGATATCACTTGCTAACAACATTTTACTGACAAAATATCACCCACAACCTGTTCATACAATCACATAATGGTTGGACTTATTTGTATTATCCACTTTACATTATCATTTACTCACACCATAAATTTAATTGTAAATTTACAATAAAATTTTTAGTAAAACATTAATCCCATATCTAAAAACCCAACCATTATAAATCTAATCAAATATGTGTTTTTCAATTCAATTTCATATGATATTTATAACAACAAAAATCCACAATTTTTGAAATATAAAAACATTTTTTTTAGAATTATAGAGTG
Source organism: Viscum album (assembly GCA_963277665.1). NCBI lineage: Eukaryota > Viridiplantae > Streptophyta > Magnoliopsida > Santalales > Viscaceae > Viscum > Viscum album. Next base: position 66,903,335 of record OY728156.1, on the reverse strand, counting down.
ATATATATTACACATACCTTTATTATGTTTTTTTACAAGATGTTAATTAATTTTACAGATCAAACTCTTCCTATTTTTCCTCTATAATAACCCAAGAAGATCTCATCACTAAAAATTTAAATCTATAGATATGGACTCACACACTAATTTAGGGTTATATGTATAAAAACTCAAGAAGATTAAAGATGAAAAAAATGAGGAGACCTATACATTTATTTATTGAATTAAAAAGAAAATATTGGTTTCCAAAAGTGTTTAGAAATATAAGTTGATGAGAATTAATCTAGGGTAAGCTTGGATGTTAATAAGGAGGAGAAATACACCGTATTAGATATTTTACACCCACGGGATGGGTAAATCAGGACTAGACCATGAAATTCCTAATACAAATTATGAATTTATGTTTTTAATTCACTAAGATCCCACGTAATCCAATATTCATGTCACCTCAATGTATTTTCCCAACTGTACCTACTAAAACCATTCATGCTATGAAATTAAATCACAACATATGTCATGAATTATTCATGTCCTGAAACCCATTCATGAAGTGAATAAGTTCTATAGATGGACTATAAAATTATTTTACTTTAATCCTTAGAAAAATTCAATAACTTTTTCTAACCCTATTTATACATTAAATAAGAGTAGAATAAAAAAATAAAAAACCTCAAACTAGGGGTACTAAATTCTCCCCACCATTGGGCCATTCATCTATGTGAAGTAGAAACAAATAAGTCCATTATCACTGTATAAAATTTTTGCATTCCAATATTTCCTCTTTACCATTAACATTAAACCATAGTACTCTCACCAAGGAAATATATTTTCCTTGAATGGTCTTTTCCCAACAAACTATAACCAATACAATTAATTTTATAAAATTCGTATCCAGCTCAAGAGTAAAGTGATTTTAATTTATCACATATTATTGATTGAGATGATACTTCTTCTGTTCAGAAGCATGGAAGATGTTATCTATATTATTTAATCTTTTCAGTAATGCGAAAAAATATAGAATAGTTCCAATCCATTCAAAAATTAAAATCAGTACCACATATCATGGTTTTAAATTCCCTCGCTTCCCCAAGCATTGATGTATATGTTTGGGTGAAACATTTCGGAAAGCATGGTTACTAACTTAAAAATATAAATGTTGGTTTTCTTTGTACCATAGCCATTCACTTTTAAATAAATTGTATTTTTCTATGGTCTAGTGGGAAAGAATCAGTCTAATCAAATATGTCTCTCCAATTTCCACCCAACATGAATGAAAATTTAAAGGAAGACTATTAAAATCCCCAAAGGTGGAATCTCTATCATCACCTAATAATAATTGATATTAAATAATTTAACCAAGGGAATATGATCCTCCCATGTACCACCAATTTCCATGAAACATGCTCTGATCATATCTTCCAATTTATGAATAGTGAGTTCTGACTATCAATTTATCTATGGATGATATGTTTTTCTCCATGGAAATTTACTTCTATGATCCTGTTGTAGTGATCTCCAAAATAGGCAAGTAAAATGGGGGTCTTCGCTATATACAACAAAAGATTTAAATACATTTAACCTTACCACTTCATGTATTCAAAATTGTGACAATTCATCTACCTTGATGGGTTATAGGATAATGATAAATTGTGCTAACTTGGTAATTCAATACACTACTACCAATATAAAATCATATTTCCATAACGTTCTGTATAGGTATGTGGAAAAATCCATCACAATTTTATCCCATTAACATATAATTACAATAATATAATACAACATACTAATTGGTCTTTGATGTTCATCCTTTACCTGCATAAATTTCAAACATTTCATCACACAGTCTCCAATCATGAATTTCATACAAGGCCTCTAGAAATACCATTTCATCACCTTGTAAATTTTTGGAACATGTGGATGAATATCCCATTTAAAATGTTCATATACTGAAATAATTTATTCATTAAAATAATGAACAACTATAAATCTATTCAAAAAGTGTATCATGGATGTTTCATCCTTTGTCTAGTCTTTAGAAGACACCCCACCATTTTGGTTTGACTAAATTGTGATATAATTTTGAGCTATTTTCTATGCTTATTTTACCAGCATTATAAATTATGGTAAAAGACTTACTTGAAAGAAAACTATATGTTCACATTGTGTAAAAAAATATAAATTAATATCTGTAATCATTTTCATCCACATCCGTTAGTATCATGATTCTAGGACTGCATAACAATACAATTTTTGAGGTAATTCATTAACTATATAATTCTCTTTTTTGGGTGTGTATACCAAGTCAATATTGACCATCTATAGGTACTCCATCCATCATTGTTTTCTCATTTTAAACATTATCTGCTAAAATATGTATTTCAATCTATTGTTATTACCGAAAACATAAAATTTTTCCCAACTGTTAATGCCTCCAAGAATTTAATCCATGAAATACTGAAACTAATTCCATGTTATACATAGGATAATTATTCTCTTATACGCATAATTACCTCAATCCATAGGCCAAAACATGGTCTCTCTACATGAAAAAACCAACACTTGGTCTAGATGTATCACAATATAACACAAATTTGTTCACTAGTTCTATAATAATCAAGAAGGTTGAGAGGTGAGATGATTTTTAGGTTCTTGAATGTTTTTTTGTATTTCATTATTCCATATTAAGGGAAGACAATTCCTTGTCAGAGAATTCATGAGACAAGAATGTCTTTAGAAATCCCAAACAAAGTGGTGATAATATCCTACTAATACTAGAAAAATATGTACCAAAACATATGATTAGGGTAATGAAATAGACTATTTCTTCTATCTTACTAGGGTAAACTGATGTTCCTTCTTCCAAAATTTCATTTTTTAGGAAATGGACTTCATATATCCAACAGTACCACTTAGAAAACATAGTATACAATTGATATTCCTACAATTTACTCAGTAAAATTTCCAATCGATCCTAATGGTCATTATTCATTATAATGTATACTAAAATATCATCAATGAACACTACAAAAAAGATTTTAGGTACCAATAAATTATAAATTTTCTCAAATCTATGAAAACAACAGGTGAGTTCATCAAACTAAAAGTAATGATGATATATTAATATTTTCTATAATGACTCTAAAATGTTGTCTTAAAAATATTGTCTCTTATGACTATAAAAAAATGATATCCTCAAAATGGATCAATTTTAGAGAAAAACATTATCCCTTTAATTGATCAAACTGATAATATTTCATGGAATATGATACATGTTTTTAGTTATTACTTGATTTAAATTGTTGTAATCAACACACAAGTGTATAGTACTATATTACTTCTTTGAAAATAAACCCATTTTATAATAATAACCCTAATTAATACATTACATTATAACAGTTATATATGTACCTTTATGTCTCACAAATCATTCAAATGAATTAAATAAGAAGGTAGTAAAATAGGGATTATTTCTTGGAGTAGGTTGATAGTGAATTCGATTCCACTTTTATGTAGTAACCCACCTAAATTGTTTAAAAAGGAATCCAGGTATAAATCCATAGTTATTGAATATTCATGTTCCTTATTTCATTAGAAACACTCAATAATAATATTGCCGACTCGCTAGAGATATTTCCATCAATTGTCACTAATAGTCCTTATATCCAAATATTTATATCATGATCACCAATGAAAAGGGTAATTACTCCATCCTAGTATGTAAAAATTTCAGTCAAAGTGTAGAAGTCAGTGTGGGACTCATATTCCACCAAACATTATATTATAAAGATTAAATAATGGTTATCCATATCCAAGACCATAAACTCCCAAGGAAACTTCAATGAATCAGTGGTAATGGATCATAATAAGTATTTAAATCCTTTTCACCCACACTATACAAGGGATTTATTGATTCTATTGATATTTGTAGTCATTTCCATGTACAATTCCAATTTCATAACCCTAGAAGAATCATAGATCCGATTTGATGCATTAATATTAAACAATGCATGCATAAGAGTGTATATTAGAAGAATACGACCTCGCACCATAAAGGTACATGGTTTCTCACTCACAATAACCTGTTATGATCCATATAACTATCACTCAGCTTCCATGGGATAGCTCTTTCTTCACTACTGAGGCATCGATTGGACAACCAATGTGTTCTTGGAAACTTATTAATTAACCAATATATGTGGATGCAAACTAGTATGATGGGATTGTTCTATTGGGTAATTAAAAAGTTGAGTCTGAGATGATACTTTTTTCAAAATATTATCTATATGTCTATGAAAATACTTCTTGAGATACCCTTTATTTCTACAATTTCCGAATTTACTTATTAGTGTAGTGCACTAATTCTTCTTATTCCTAGAATAACAGCATTGGAAACATCCTTCTTTTTTATTCGGTCTTCCTGGAGATTTAACTAATTTAGAGTGATGATTATGAAGTGCAACACCTCCTAGAGAATAAAAATTTCTCTTCATGCTATTTCCATAAACAATTTCTCACATGTTCACATGGAAATAAATGTGTTACCTCTAGTAGAATTCCCATAGTGGAATCATTCCACCAATTCATCCTTATTAACCATTGTAGTATAATCCACAATATAGAGGTCCTATATCTTAGATCAAATATCTTCTCGTAATCCCCAATCAAAGATATATAGCTTCATGGAAGCACGTGATGATACATGCAGAGTGAAACAAACCAAGATCATGAACATTTCTCCCTTATTCTATGAAAGATAAGTTTTATTTATTTATCATAAAATATATGTTGGTCATTCTATTTTGAATCTGTGGGGAGATAATTATTTGTTAAAAAATTCCTAAAATACTCACAAAAAATATGTAGGTCTTTGTTATCCCAGATAGATAAATCCTGCCATTTTTTTGAAAGATCCTACAAAATATTTGTCTCCACCTTAATCTTCATCTCTACGAGTGTTCCAAGAGAATCAAATATTCAATTAATTCGGTTAGGCCACTATTTTGTTTTTTCTAGCTTATAATCATCTTGAATTATAGGTGGATTCTATTTCTAAAACATTACTAAATAATCTACATTACTTGGTTCATCGTTTATATTTCTTCAATTAATGGATTGAAATGATAGCCTGATACATTACACATATTGTTGCTTCACCAATGTCTCAGGAGAAACCACATATTCATTAGTGAATTCCTATTGATTTCTATGTCATCTTCACGGTTACATTTTCTATATTTAGAACATTAAATCATTTAGGCCATTTTTCTCTAAGAGTCATAGGCTTGAATAAATTCAAAAAACATAAAAACAATTATCATTACAATCAAAAATAACCAGTGAAACCAGCATTTCAAAAAAAATCATTTTAATCATTTTCACATATAATTTGAACAATAAATGAAAAATGAATCCCCAATGGGAATTAACTATAGTAATTCATGATATGAAACACTTAGAGACTCATCCCATAATGATGAGATAATAATATCTAAATATGTTTCCCAAAACACCTTTGTAATTGAAATCCTTGGTAACATGATGTTCAACATAAAAGGATCGATATATCTTTTTTAAGCTATAAAATTCATGTTTCTAGCGTCATATCTCTTTGCTATTGACCCAATGCAAAAACTGAACAAAAATGATATAATGTATTCATACATGACATATAATAATAAAAATACTAATACCATTTGTATCACCCCTCCCCTTTCCATTTTTATGAGATGAAAAAAAATTATACTAACTTTAGGTGACTTCCTAAACACTCCAAACCCTGAAAATAAATGCCACGATATTAAGAAAAAAATGGGGGATGATTTTTCCTAAGAACGCATACAACATTACAAGAAAAAGTATAAAATACAATTAGAAATAAATGATTCATGAATAATCAATCACATAACACATTGACAAACTAATATAGAAAAATATTAGAGTAACAATGGAAAATAAATAAAGGTGTAAGGATAAAAAGCCAAATAAAAAGAAACTAGCATGAAAGTGGGACCATTACAAACCAATATGTAGACACAACCAAAATCAAAATTTAGCAACCAATGAGTTATGTGAAGGACCATCACTATTAGAGGAAAAAACATGTCCCTTCCCTGTATCCTGAAAGATGATATTTCCAAATGCAGAGAAGTTCCCAATTATGGGGTGAGTATAACACTCAGATGGATTTCCACAAAGACATCCCATCAAATTCCACTCAGAAAAAAATGAATTATCACATTTCAAAAATGTAGTAGAGAAATAGATAAGAAGTTTTTTTTAAAATTTAAAACCCAATTCTATATAAAACATCAGATAAAACATATAAAACCATTTCTTGTTTATTGGCATGACATTCCCAATTCCAAACCCATGCACACATGTGATGTATGAAATCATTGAACTCCTTGTACACGTGAGTGGTAAGACATACTTTCACTAATAAATTTCTTTGTAAACCCATTTGATGATGGTAATTCAATAATAAATCTATCCATACAATCACTTAACAATTTTACTTCATCCCATTATACATTGTACATGATCAAGAAAATAATCTTTTTCCAAATATCCAATAATATTTTTTAATTTAAATAGAAATACCATATTTAAAACCCCGGTATTTTGAAACCATGGCGAATAAAAAAAATTTGATTCAATTTTACAATATATTTTTGAAACATAATATGAAAAATTTATCATTGTTCATGCCAAATTATTTTAGAACTATGGAGTACGGAGAATCCACCACATCAGTTATGTTTATAGAAAGGATACTATAAGATTTCATGGATCAACCTCCTCCATCCATTCCTCTATAAAAACCTAATATGATCTCATAAACATAAATCCAAATCCATTGATCTAGTATTACATAGTAATATCGGATTTTAGGTGAAACAACATATGGATATCCGTGACAAGGAACAAAAAGGATACCATAACATTTGATTTCATGAATTAATTCTCATCTATTTATTTCTAATATTCTTTTGACAACTATGTTCAAAAATAACCACTAAGGGTAACCCTATATGTCAATAGGGTAGGTAAATAAATCGTATTGGAAATATTATACCTCTAGTTTGGGTAAATCTGGTGGGGCCTAAAAAATTCATGAGGTGAATTATTAATTAATGTTTTGAATTCTCTGAGATGACACGTATGCAAATATCCACAACACCATGGCATATTTTCCAAGAGAATTCAATTCCACATCATGAATGGTTTTCTCATCATGTATATTTCTAGCTACACCTGGTAAAACCATTCACTCTATGAAATGACCTCATGACATATGTCCCACATTAATCATGTTTTATAACCCATTAATGATGTGAATAAGTTCTTTATCCTAACTGTATGTTTATTTCCCATTAATCTTCAAAATGATTTTTTTAAATTTTTTTATCCCATTCTATACATGAAATAAAAAAATCATAAAATTATAGAGTGCCTCAAAGGAGTGTGTTATAACTACTTATAAAAAGAGAATGTCCGTAGTTTATATTTTTAATTCCTTATTCCTTGTAACATTCTAATTCGTTTAATTGGAATTGTAGATATGTTTCCCAAAAAATACCCTCAACTCGAGTGATATAACTTTTTTTATGACCATTCTCTAGAGGTGATGGGAAGATACCTACCTATATTTCCACTAGTAGCACCTTCTATAGAACCACAAGGTTTACTCAGAATATAAACTGATGCTCAACTCTAGTAGTGTTTCCTACATATAGTGAAATCTTGGATAGGAGATCCCTGGCGTATAGTAACTATGTAAGAGTTGATGAGGGGGTTCCAAAAAAATAACCAACATACATTTTCCTTGTATGGTGGTCTCCAAGATAATGATTCATGGATAGTTTTTATGGTTTGTATCTTATAGAATTTGAGTATGCCTTTGGAAAAGGGGTATAATATCACTAAATATATTCTTTGGGGATCTTCCGAGTGATGGAGGTATGTTATTTTGTTTTCCTATTAGAATAGGTACATGGTATGGAGGGCCATAGAGAATACCTTCTGGGATTACTTTTTCTTAGGGATGTTGAGTTAATAATGATCTAGGTAATTTGAACACATGGAGTAGGTAACTACGTATTTAATGTAATATTCGGGTCACATCCCTAAGATCCAAGGACTTTCACCCACTCCTTCTAGGGATGAATTTTCTAGGGTGATATGTTTTGAGGTTGGGACCAGGTATTCCACCTGGTATCAAGTCAATGTATTTTGAGTAACTATTTTCCATAAACTAGTGAACTATAACCATATCTCTTAGAATAATCTAAGGAAATCTATGTGTATGGGGATTGTTAGTTCCCCACATAAATAGGGGTTTGGTTCTCTAGTTGAAGGAAGTGTAGCATCAATACTTTTCTCTAGTGCAGTTTAAGTCAGTGTATACACAATAGATGATATATGGTATTTACTATGTGTGGAAGATCGGGTTACATGAATTCTTATTGTATTATTGGCTTAGTATAGTATCAAGAGTATATTAGATTTTACATATCTAGCTATTTTATAGAGACTTTCCACAAGTACCCATTAGGATAAAATTTTCACCAGCTTTGAATTATGGAGTGGGATTAGAGATTCCATTTCAATCCAAGAGATGGGGTACCATTGAACTTATAGGCCAAAGAGGAGGATGAGATCGAGGAATCCAGATTTATTATGTGTAGAACCACTAGATCAAACATTCTTATGAATTATAGGTTGTATCTTAGGGTCGTGGATCTGTCTAGTTATATGTTGTGAATCCTACACCTAAGGAGAAGATTTCCAGACCATCTATTATATGAGAAACGATCTTAGTGGTCTGGACTCATGTATCTGCCTTGTCAAAAAGACATTATTTTTAACAACATACATCTAAGGATTTAATGGGGAGTCTTCGATTTGATATTGAATAATTTCTTGTGGTGATTTTTTTTGATTCAATTTTGGAGTACATACATAAATTTTTCGATGATGCAAGAAGTTTCAACTAAATATCTTTGGTTACTATTTCTTATGTAACCCTTTCATACTCAGGATGATGGAATTTATTATAATTATCATTATTAAATTATTAGTTCCTTATCAAGCCTATATGTATTGTTATCATCCAAGGGTATCTTTCTCATGACCTAAGGGTGAAAACTATGTTCACATGGTAGTATATGATATCTAAGAAGATCAAGATAGACATGAGTATCATATGATATGGGGAGATTCAATCCATATTTCTAGTCTCTATTTATGATTGGGGATTAGGAAACGATATCTTTCCTCCATTGGTGGACTTATTTTGAGGTTTTTTTTTCAATAATGAATTTTTGTGGCTACCTCCCAATAGAGAGGTGGAGTTCATTGTTGAGATTGTTCCAAAACAAGAAAAAATAACTATTCCACCTTACAGGATGAATCTTACCAAGATTTAGGAATTTAAGAGGTAGTTAGAGAACCTAAATTAAAAAGGTTTTTTCTAAAATAGTTCTTCTTCTTTGGGAATGCCTATTATTTTCACCCAAACAGAAGATAAAACCTTAAGGTTATGTGTGGATTACTAGAATCTAAATCAGAATACCCTTAAGGAAACATATCCACATCATCATATAGATGATTTTTTTACCAGCTCCTTGGATCCAAGTTCTTCGCAAAGATTGATTGTAAATTATACTATCAACAGGTGAGATTTAAACCATAGAATATACCAAAAAATACATTCTGAAGTAGATATAAATTGTGGGAGTATTTGTTTATGTTGTTTGGTTTTTCCAATACACAATAAACTTTTATGGACATGATGAAAATGGTTTTACATTGATACATATATGTATCTATGTAGTCCTGATGGATTGTATCTTATTATATTATCACACTTGGAATGATCATGCAAAACACCCTGACATCATACCGAGTACACTAAAAGAGAAAATTTTAATTGAAAAAATTACAAAATTCCACTTTCATGATGATAAGTTTTATATCCTATGTCATATTATAATAAAATAAAGGGAATATATTGATCCAGAGAAGGTGAGATAAATTATATCTTGGGAGTATCCAATGAACATTTTTCATATACGATGATTTTTGTGGATATACAGTAACTATCAGTGCATCATCTAGAACTTTTATCACCTTCTTGCTTAACTTTCATGATTTTCCCAGAAGTGCATGAAGTTATTATAGTTTGAATCATATGAGGATACTGTTTAGGAGTTAAAAAGCAGGTTGACCTGAACACAGATCCTGATTTTGGATAATCATGGTAGAGGGTACATAGCTTATTGGGACATATCATGTGTCGATATAGGATATGTTATGATGTAAGTGAAATGAGTTTTAGTTTATGAGTCTCATAATTTGGGGACTCATGATCATAAATACCAAAAGATGATCCTGAGATATAAGCTATTTTCCACACCCATAATTAAAAAGGACATTACATTCTAGGGGATTAGTTTATGTTGTACATAGAGAATAAAATCCCTAAATACATATTCTATTAGTGTGACATGAACCATGGGTAGTGAATATGGTTTTAATATATTTATTCATTAAATATTGATCTTGATTATAAAATCGAGAAGGGAAATGCAGTAATAAAGGTTATGATTTAAAATACAGAGAATCAATACGTTTAATATGTCATTAGTAAATGGAAGTTGATTGGACTTCTTTATGAATTTCATCTAGATGTTCCGAAGCATTATAGATATCTTATCCTCGATGCTTTAATGGTTATTTAATCACTTATATATAGGATAAAGAGTAGAAAATATGAAAATAATTATGTCTTGGTATTAAGGGAACGTGTCCCTAGTAATAACCCACCACCCAGTTGTTTTCATGATGAGGACATAACCCTACATAATAATGGGTGTGTTTGGGATCCTATAGGATTATGGGATGATTTTATGTGAGAATATCATGAATCCAAATGGGAAGAATATTAATAAAAAAATATTTAAAATTACTTATTCTTCTTGTATTGGTGTCCTATGATGAAAAGATAAATTGCACGATTTGTTACATGGTGGTCAACATATCAACTGATGAATGAAGAAGAGTAGATTCATGTTTCCCTGCTACAATCAGTACCCATACCTATGTGGAAATGGGATGATTTAACTATGGGTTTTGTAATTGGATATCTGAAGTCTCATTGACACATTGACGTCATATCGGTGATTGTGGATATGTTGAAAATGGAATCCCACTTCTTGTCTATCTGAGATACAATCTATATCAATGACCATAAGAGACTCTATATCTAAGAGATAATATTATATAGTGGGATTACACATAACATTATATATGATAGGGATTATTGGTTCACTTTTTGGTTCTGGAAGGATTTTTATGGTTATCTTAGTTCAAATTTACTTACATGTACAATATAACACCCTAAAATTGATTGTAATTTTAAGTGTTCTATATAAGTACTAGAGGAAATTTAGAGAGCATGTATAAATTATTTTTGAGGAACTTATTAGAATAAAGCAACTATTGATATGTTTTACTATGATGAAAATTTCTAAATGAAAATCAACATGGGCCTTTTGAGGCACTCTGTTGTAGGCCATGTCGTTCCCCACTATGATAACTAGAGATTGGTGAGGCAGTTCTATTAGGACAAAATATCATTTCCGAAACATCATAACAAGTACAACTAATAAATAAATGTATACATATGGATCAGTCTAGGAATAAGTCAAATGTCGATCACCATCAATGATCTCTAGAGTTTAAGGATGGTGATAAGGTTTTCTTTTGATTCTCACCTAGATTTAGTCATTAATGAATTTATAAACAAGGTAAGTTGGCACCTTGATTTGTTAGGAATTTCAGGATTTTGGAGGCGGTTGGGAAGATAGAATATCAGATTACTCATCCTCAATAGCTCATAGATATGAAAATTCTCTTCCATGTTTTTCAAATCCTTCATTATTACTCTGACCCATCTAATTCCATTGATCCTGAGGATGTTTGGATAGATGCTGATGGAATATATAGATCATATCATCGATCATAGAATAAATACTCTATCAGTTAATATGGTTACTCTAGTTGAATTGTGATGGAGGTATAACCATGTATAGAATTAAACATGGGAATGTGATTCAGATATGTGTTATTAGTGGATGGAGTTATTCTTGGATGCGGCTCAGCCACCCATGGAAGAGAAACCTGGGGAACCATTTTTTTAGGAGTGGAGTCTGTAAGATCCTAGTATTTAATAAAATTATAGATCCTATAAATTTCCATATAAACTTATTTTTTTCCTTAATGTAAATGGTTAAATGAGTATTTTAGGTTTTGGGAGTGTTCTATCTTAGTTTAGGGTCCACAGTTCAATTATTTAGAGAAACAGGTAGAGGCACCCTATTTGATCGTGGTTATCACTAATCATTCACCTGAACTATGCAACCCTAAAAGGGTGGAGCATTTTTTCAAATATGAAACATGGGTCAGTAAACCCTATAATCCTCTATAATTTACTATAGTTCACTAACATGATTTTCTCATTAAGTTTCTAACCATGCACCTTGACTATATAGGGTGTTGTATCCAAGATAGGGGGAATCACACAATTGGTGTGAGGTCTGTAAAATCATGTGAAAAAATAATAAATCCCATAAAAATACTATAAACTGACATTTTTTACTTCCTTACTATAAAAATAAAAAATATATTCCTCCTCATTTATATTCACAATAGACCAGTATGCAATCTATCTATTTATTCATCATATCATTTGATTGAACTCTCCCATTATGGAATTGATTCAATAACCTTTTTTTCATTTTGGATTTATCTCAAAATTTCTATCACCCCTTATACTTATTTTCTCCCTTTTATTCACCATCTCAGGTTTTGTCTCCATGTGAGATAATAAAACATATTTTCAGATCTCTTATGGTTTCTTATTTTATCTTCTTCCAACCCTAATTTGATGTTGATACAGGATGATGTTTCTTTTACAAGTCTAAGGTATGTGGACTAATGATTCTCCCTAAATTCTTCAAGTTTATAATTTTTCATCTTTGTCTCACACTCCATACCTTTCATGCATTTATCCAAAAATTTAATTCTATTAAATGTTTGGATAAGCTTGTTTGGAGAAGTGTTATGAGATGCATGATATCATAGAAGGCTTCCTATCATGTTATCATATAAATGAAATGATCCAATGAAATAAATTGAATTTTAATATGGTTTAAAAACATCACTTATCATGTGATTAATTATTAAATATATTGTTGGATACTAATATGTAATTGGATCAATTTAAAGGCATATCCTACCTTAAGTAAAACATGGGTTCCTAACTTGGAATTCCATGGATGAACTCATATAATTCCAGTCAATTCATTGATGTGACTGCCAAGAGAGATGAAAAAATTAGGCTTGGTCAATGTCTTATATTTTTAATTCCATATCTTGACCCTCATGATTCATCTTCATTTCGAGAAATTAGAATACCTTATATCACATGCTTTGATTCAAATTGATTTTTTATACATAAGCCACCATGACTATCTCTTTGGGATCCAGTCAAATATATAATGAGACTGCCATTGACTTTTCTATTAGATTTATTAGAAACATTTAGGGTCGAATTCCAATGCTTCATCACTTGGATAATAGTCAAACCCCCTAGCCTAACATATTGACTGATTATTATGAGTGGGATTAAACCTTATATGTCATGGATTCCATTGGTTGAACATGGATCCCTTATTATTATTATAGTTATAACCCTTAGCTATGTTCCTTGGTTCCCTAACTAACTAAAGGTCATATGCACAACAACATCCATCTTAGGAAAAAGAATATTGGGTTGGCCTGGCATCTCATGAGAAGACTAAGATCAAATTGGTTTATATAAATTTACTAGTTGATTTTATTGTACCTACACACTATTTCATTTAATATTAATAAACTAGATTTGTAATAGTCAACATTTGTAGTGTCTTACTATTTTTACTCACACCTCGTACTAGCCCATGTTTGTACACATGCAAACATTTTGAATGTAGGTAAGGATAAAGGGAAAAACCCAACTATGGAGGATTAATTAATTTCTTACATGACCTTAGGAGAAGAAGAACTATCTAGTGATTAGGATTATTGTGGGGATAACTATTATGGATTTTTTGTTTCACTTTGTTTATTCTAGTGTTGTTTCTTTCTAGTTACTACATCTTCCTATTTCATATCTATATTAATTTCGGGTTTCATCACTTGTATTTACCCTATTATTTGTATGTTTTTTATTGTTATTTTGATGGTTTATTTTCTACTACACTATTAGTATTTTTTCTAAATTATTATTATTTATCATTGTTTTTCACTCTTATAAAGATGGTATCATATTCTCATCATACAACCAGACACCCTCAGAGCTAGTTCGATACATCTGGAATATAGGGAGGCTCTTTTAAGGCGTTGTGGCCTTCATGTTTGGTTACATATGAGTTAATATGGATTGAATTGTCACAGTAATAACTTTTAAGTTGTTTCCAATGTCATTTAAAGGAATTATTTCTCTTGGGTGACATAAAAAATTCCTAGATAGTAATGTTGGAATTTATTAAAAATAGCTTAATTCCGATGAGAAAGAAGCCTAGAGGGTTAACCATTAGCTGCTTAATTGACCACAATTTAACTTTTTTTAATTAAATTAATGAAATAAATATTATTCTTAATCTTAGATAATAGTTTTATTCATTTTTTTAATCACATAAATTAAATAAATATTTATTCACTTGATGGGGAATTTTTTTGATTTTTATTAAATATTTAATAAATATTTATTCACTCGGATATGGATATAATATTTAATTAAGAACAAATATTTGATAAATATTTATTCTTGTATTCGATAAATTCCATCTAGGAAGATTATTCCAAGATAATTTCCATTGATAACTATTAATTTACATGTAAAATTATATTTATTATTGATCAAAAAGTCATGACCCCTAAAAATTATATTTTAATATTATATGACATAGGGTGGGATAAGGTTTATTCTATTATTGGAGATCCTTTCTGAAAATAAATTATATTTTATCCTAAATTCTAACACTATAAATAGATTTCTCTAACAATTTTGTTCAGTTAATCTAGAATTTAGAATCACCATATGCATGAAATTTCTCTTTAGATTCAACCCTCTCTCACCCTCTTTATAATGAAAAGAATAATAGAAAATTAATCAATAATAAAGGATATTTATGTGATCAAGATGAATGACATTAGAAGATTGATATATCATGTTGTTACCCATCATTCCACTGATTTGGTTTAGATATCAAAGGACCACATGTGGATCACCACTAGAGTGGCTCCCCTTTGGGTCCTACCTATATAATAAAGGTAATAAAAATAGGGTTTAGATGATCAATGTATTTATCAATGAAATATCCTAATATGATGTAATCTTTATTCATATCTAATCTTAATTTATTAAAATTTTAATGTGAATATGATACTCTCTGAGTTCCAATATTTCTAAGTAAATATTTCATGGAAAACATTTTGTTTGTAATAATATTTATGTCTTCCAAAATTAGTGAATAATTAATTGAATCTAATAAGAAAATTTGTCCTTATTCAATAATAATGTGCTATCATTGCATCCCGAACCATTAAATGGTATCAAACTAATCAAAGATTAATTTTATATTAATTTATTTAATTTTTGGTCTATATGAAAAATAATGGTTAGATCGTTCATCTAAAAATTATTAATTATATAAATATGAAATTTAATTAACAGGATGTCAACATATTAATTTTCATCATTCAAGATTAGTATTTAATTAGGATTAAGAATAGATGAAGAATAATTAGAGATTACATCGTGGGGTACCAAGATTATTACGAATTTGATTGGGTAGAATAGCATGTAGCCGGAGTACATTCCATATACCCAAGTTCACTACAACTTTTAATGTGGTGGAATACAAGGAACGTGAAGTAGTAATAACATAAAATACATTTTTTTTACACCATTTGTTGACCATGCTAGTATGGCACATGGTTTTTCAGCTTACACAGTGTATAGTTGATGTACTTGTCATATAGTCTGCATGGTATTTTGAGAAAAATAACACAAGCAACATGGTAGAATACACAGCATCTAACTGTGTGAGATTCAAATCTTGAGAAGCTACTGAAATAAACAATGTGTATAATGAGTACATAACATATGAATCATTATTTCCCTTGTCCAGATAACATGTGGAGTCTTTCGTAGGGTTGGGAAAACACATGGCTAGTAAAAAACATGATGTCTAGTCCTAGTATATGTCATGTGTTCCTATATCTAAAGAAAATTCCAGTGGGTTGTGTGGATACATGACAAGCTGAACATATAGCATGTAGTTGGTTTGTACACACTGTGTAGTCTAGTTCGGGTACAATACAAAGTTCCAAATGATAATCCTAGGTACAAGATAATCTAAGAACACATTATATATCTCCTAAGTACGAGTATTATAGTCTCCCAATAAAATAAAAAATTACATTAAATTAAATTAATTAATTTAATCAATTAAAGTTAGTTATATTATTTTCACTATTTGTATTTAAGTATGCAATGATGGTTTTATAAAATTAAAAAATTCATAATTAATTTACTATAATTATCTATAATTAATGGTTATGTTGTTTTATTTTAATGGAATTAATTAATGATGGGTATCACTAAGAGACAATAGATTAACATTAAAATGAAAGGGATATAAATAATTTTTTAAATAAAACATATTTATCTTAAAAATCATAGATGAATAGAAGGGAATATCAACCAATACACTTTTTTATATTCATTTCTTAAGTATTATTGGTAAAGAAATTTGAAATATCCAATGTATGTGTTGGTTTTATTTAATTAAATTTTTTCCAATGTCTTCCAAATTCTTAATATTTAATTTAATATAATTGCATTCAAGTCAATCTTCCGTTGTTATTTATATAGGACCTGTGTATCCAAGGTTTTTTTTATATTTACCCTTTACCAATCTTTTTGTTCCCATCACCTATGTCTTAATTATAATCATATGTAATAAAAGGAGTATCCCAAGGCACATGGATGTAGTTCAATATGGAACCAAGATAAATCCAAACCAGATGATACACATTTGGATAGAGGGAATGTTGCAGCTCATTCTATGACCCACAGAAAGAGTTTTCCCCTAGGTCCATTGTTTGATTTATTATACACTCAATAAATCAATCATTATATATGCTCATTATTAGGTCATTTATTTATTTATTTATTTATTTCTAATGCATTATTTATTTTATAGATGCATGACTATGATCACATAATTAAATATACTAATATAAAAAGTTGAAATTTAAATAAATGGATTATGAATAGCTATTTATCAAAACATGGTTATCCACTTACGTAAAATCCACTTAATATTAAAAAATTGTTAAGGATAAAATAAAAAATATTTTCGCTTAAAAAATCACTCAACTTAATATTAATTCACATTCCTTCCATCATATATATTATTATTAACCCATAGTTGAAGTGTCATCTCAAACTCTATTGGGGGTACATTTAATTATATGGAAGTTATAACAATGATAGTCGGTTGACCTAATTGAATCTGTATTAGGTTTAGTGGACTACATCTAGTTAATCTAAATTTGTTGGTAAGTGTTGATGAAACCCCAGTTAAGATTTTGGGATTTGTGAGTCCACTCAACAAATCATTGATCAATAATTATGTTGTTGGAAATACAACCTACCAAAAACATATTTTTTTCCTATGGCCTACATGTAGATTATAATAAATGTAATATAGATCCTTGGAAATAGAATGTCTTGAGTGATTGGATATTCTGGGTAAATGAGGATGGTTGTTGATATTTGATAATATAGTGGGGTAATTAATTCAATTTAATTAATTAGGTATCAAAAAATTGTAATCAAGCGAAATAATAATAATATTATCTTTTATAAACATAAAATAATGGAAAATTAATCAGCCATCTTATCCCGGTGATCAATTTTGGATAAATACCATCTTTTTAGTTATAGTAACATCCATAAATGATTTTTATTCATATGGTTTTTGTTGATCAATGAATAGAAATATTACATGCCAAAATCCTTACCACCTATCATCCTACTAAGGAGCGGATGTATGATGGGTACATTTTCAATTTTTAAAACATAAGAAATGTGGCCTAAATTAATTGATTAATGCTTTTATCCATGTCTAATGAACTCATGAAGTCACATAGATACATGGATTATATTAGAATGTCCAGTATATCTAGGGACTTTATTAGTGGAGAGAGAGATATTAACCATTAATGATATCCGAGAAACTCTTTTAGAGTAAGAAGGGATATGGCTTCCCAGTCAGGCCTCATTTAGTCAAACACATTTGTTAAATTATGTTCCTAGAGGTTCTCGAGTGCAAATTAAAGAAATAAATGTGAAATAATCTAATTTTTACATCACTCCCTCAATGCTTAAATAGCTCTATTATTAAATTTATTATGAACCATATAAGGAGGTCACTTCAGGATCTTCTAACACTACTTCACGATGTTTATATGGAGACAAATAGTGGAAATAATTCTATAATTATGGTTAATAAAAGGAAAATCCATGTAAATCACTAAAAGTAAAAATATTCTTTGAAATTACATTCCAAGAATATAACGATCAAGAGGAAATAAAGGTATAATGATGATATATATTTCACATGTGGAAATTAGGGACATTAGAAGAAAAACTACACCCATGGGAAGAAGCAAGGGGAAGCTTCATGTTCATTTTTTATCAAGTTAATTTCTTTTGGGAAAAGGGTTATTAGATTCAACATGTGGTAATCGCATATTTATTAAAATATAGGAACCATGTAGATTATGGAAAATTTAATTTGGGGAGGTATATCTATGAGTATCCCATGAGACCATACTTACTACCCTAGCCATTATAGTCCCTAACCTTACATTTCCAATGAGAATGATCTTAGTTTTAAAAGAGTGTTATTTTGCACCATTATTTACCAAAACCATTATTTATTTATAAAAACATGAAATTTTTTTTATTTATAAATTTGGGAATAAATATTTCTTATTTTTTATGGAAATCACATTTATTGAAGGATACATTAAAATAACACTCTTTATGTGTTTTATTACATAAAAATCAATAGAAATTGATAACGGAACCAGTTCACATGATTCATTTCACGACTAACTATGGAATTTCCAACATGGTAATCTAAATGAAATATGTTTAACAAGTTACATCAAGATGGATATTTATAGTTTTTAAAACTAAATCCCCATGGTGTATGAAATGCATGTTTACATGAAAAAATGACCAAATCATAATTTAATATTAAAGATGAAAGGGAAATGGGATTATGGAATTATTTCATACTGATGTGTGTAGATAATTTATATCTAGAGAAATGTGTGGTTTCTATTATTTTAAATATTTTACTAATGATTTATGTAGATTTGTATATGTATACATAATAAAGTATAAGTTGGAATTTATTGACAGATTCGAGGAAAACCATAGTGATTTTGAGAACCATATTTGTAAGAAGATTATGAAACTCCGCTCAGACCATGGTGTTGAATATCTTAATAACAAATTCATTGATTATATATGAGAATTTAAGATTATATATCAACTCATCCATCCATTTACACATATGTGGAATGGTTTAAATGAATGTAGAAACCAAAACATATTGGGAATGGTGAAATTACTGACGAGTCTTTTGAGTCTTCAATTATCGTTTTACGGATCACATTATAAATAGTACCATTAATTTTAAACTGAGCTACAAATAATGTGGGATATGGTATTTCATTACAAATTTTGAGTGTAAAGAAACATATTTTTTCATACATACATGTGTGGAGATGTGAAGCATTTTTAAAACATCCACCCTTGGGCACAAAGTGTATCTTTATAGGATATCCCAAAGAAAAAAGAGGATACTACATATACAACCCTTCAGGTAAAATTATTTTAGTTGTTAAACACCCCCAATTCCTAGAGAATAATCATACATCTAGAAAATATAATGGTGAAATATAGACATTTATAATGTTGAGGTTGATGATACAAAATAGTTTTCATTGGAACAAATCCCACAAATTCCCCTGAAAGAAGAAGTTTTAGAGATACAAGTATTATGCATGAGTACATGACAGGTTAGATTACTAGGAAAGTATAGTTTTCTTGTCACAAAAAATGGAAATTCATTATTTGAATATAAAAGTGAACCTATATCCCATAAGGAATCAATAAGGTCAACAAATGTCACAAAGTGGGAAAAACTGTGAATTTTGAAATGGATTCAATGTACAGAAACCATGTGTGGATTTTTGTAGATCCTTAAATGGATGTAAATCACATTAGATGAAAATGGGAATTCAATAAGCAACTATAAAAATACATAGAATTTAGTATTTATAAGTATTAACTAGTTTAAAAATGGTTTAAATAGCATCATGACATATAATACAATTAAACTTTTTTCACCAGTTTTAATAATAAAATCCATTAAAATTATGCAACCCATTATGGATTACCTTCACAATGATATTTAGAGAAGGGATGGAAAGTCATCCTTCCTTAATGAGAACCATAATAAAAGATATCTATATGAAACAACATGAAGGATTTCTTACTGTATTGGATTCTAATGTAGTATAAAATTTTCAAGGATCCCTTTATGGATTATATAAATCATCTAGGTCATGGAATAATTGATTTGATGAATCCATAATGAAATTTGGTTTCCAAAATAAATATTACATTCCTTGTGTCTATAATATAATTAGTGGGAATGTGTTCATTTATTAAAAAATATATTCCAATTAAATATTACTTGTTGAAAAAATATATCATCCTTATAGTATATTAAATCTTACTTGAATAAATGTTTCTCGAAAAATTACATAGGTGAAGGGACATATATTCTGGGGATCAAGAACGATCATGATAAGTAAAATAGTATTCTTGATGTTAGTAAAGGTGTATATATTGACTGGATACTTAAGAGATTCATTTTTGAACAACCCAAGAGGGGATTTTTTCCAATGACACAAGACATTCATATTTCTAGGATAATGCTTTCTCATACAGATGATGAAATACATAAATTTTAATTGTTACACACATGTTAGTGATTGTCATAGTCTTATATGGTATATTATATACAATGTTATATTTTTACTATTCCTTGAGTATATTAGGATGATATCAAGCTATCTCATGTGACCATCATTGGATGGTAGTCAATATTATCCTAAAGTATTTGTATGTATGATATGGTTGTATTTATCATCTATAATGGAGATGAAATAGATAGTGAGCTAGTAATTATAGGATTTATGTATTATAGCTTCCTAGAATATCTATTCTATATGAAATCATAGATGAGATATATCTTAACTACCAATAGTATTTTTGTGAGTAGGAAGAACTCAAAAAAATCCATGGTTGTGGATTCTAAAATAGATCCTATGTATATTTCATAATATGAGGTATCTAAAGAATATTTTTTTTGAAATGAAATTTCATCAATGATATTTATGTGATACCTAGTAAAAAGGATCTCATCATACATAATTATGATATATGTGATGTGAAAACTCTTAAAAAGAAACTAATTCTGATCTATGGAAAAAGTACATACTTTAAAATTATCATATTTGAAAGGATTTTTTCCCAAAGTGGTAAAGTCAAAGCGAGAATAATATCCATAGAAGACAACATGGTGGATCCCGTAACAAAATAATTAAGTTTTCATAAACATGATCATCATGTGAGTTCTAGAAAACTAAAAGTCATAAAAAGTTGGATCTAGTCTATATGGAATTCTCCTAGAGTTGGCATTCTAGAACCAACTATTTCTACTTTTGATTACATGGTTGTCAAATTATTTTGATAATAAAAACTATCTTATTATATATTGTTAATTTTTCATCATTATAATAATATACTAATTTTAAATAGTATTAGCTGCATTGATATGGTCATAAAAGATTCCTACTATAAAGATAACCTTTAAATTCAAATATTATATTCTTAATTATTGTTCAATGGTTAAATAAAATACCATTATTGGACACATAGAATTTTTACGGCTAGGTGTGAGTACCAATAATTAGACGAGACTCCTTATCATGATGTTTAAAATTGGTTTAATCCATGATGTGTTATTATGATAACAGTCCCACTGATATAATGTTAACATGTTTATTATGACATCAGATATTCTTATTTGTGAGCATATTTAATGGTAATTCAACTATAAAATTATTATTAATGAAAATTATGACTATCACACTAAGATGTATTACATAATCCTTAACAATATAGTTCATGTAAAAGTGGGATATATTGGTTGAATCATCTATGATGTGTTATTAATTGAATAGTGGATGAATTATTTTTTCCATTCCATCTTTATGTGACATGATATCTCAGGACCTTCATTGAATGTGGAACCATTGAATTAAATTACATTAACATGGGGTAATGATGAGTTTATTTCAGATAGTCCATGAAATATGTATTAAGAATATAGGTTGATAAAATAGATTTTAAACCTCGTTGATTATATATTATGATAAAGGGATTATATTACATAGTAATAATTTGTTTTTGGTTGTTGATGTCATGACATTAACTTCTTTATTATCAGTGCCTTGACCCTTTACAAGATATTAATCATTGAATTTATTAAAACCCACTAAATACCAATGAGAAATAATCCTAGAGGGTCACACAATAAGTGTCACAATTGGCCTTAATTAATAATATTTAAATTTCATTATTAGAATTAATATTATTTTCAAGATCAAGGAATAATTTTATTCATGTTTTACTGATCACATAAACAACATAAATTATTATTCATCATATTTTTAATAAAATATTTATTATATTTATTGAATATTTAATAAATACTTATTCTCGATGCTATGAATATAATAGTTATTTTTGAATAAATATTTGATAAGTATATATTTAAGACATTGATAAATTATAAAGAGGATAAGTGGACCATGATTGTGTGTAGTCATAAATATTACATTACAAGTTCCTAAAATAATATTCAATGTTATACTAGTTAGTGAAATACATAGAATATTATTATTATTATTATTATTATTATTATTATATTTAATGGGGTAATATAAATTTATTTATAATATTAAAGACCTATTGTGTAATTAAATTCTACTTTAACCTAAACCCTAACTCTATAAATAGATTATTATGTTTATTCTGTAAGGTCACTGATGAATTGATATTTTCTATTCACAACGTATTTTTTTCAATATTCCTTCCTCTATTATCCCCTCAAGAATGAGATTAACAAGAGACAATCCTTTAACCCTAAATGATCATTAAGCGATCAAGATCAATGAAAAAATATGATTGATCTTTCAGGCTAGAAGGTGAAATTTCATTGGTGTTGTTCATAGATCAAAGAACCACCTGTAGATCACCACTAAAAGGGATCTACTTATGTCCAACCCACATAATTACAGTAATATGAAAAGGGTTTTATATGATCAATATCAATATCTATGAAATTTCTAAAGTTGAGGTAATATTTTTTCAGATCTAATAAAAAATAATTAAAAATTTAACAATAAAAATATCCTTTCTTATTTCCTGGATTTCTAAGTGGATATTTGATTGAAAATATTAATTTTTAATTATGTTTACATCTTTTAAAAATTGGTAATGTTCTATCGATTATCATAATAACTTTTATGGTTATTTTCCCACTAGGCACTTCTATTACATCAGAAACCATCAATGATTATGTCTCCCTCTTTTACATTATTTTATCATTGGACTTTTCATCAATAAAAATATATGAAAAATATTCATCCACCATTATTCATAAGACTGTTAATTTAAACCACTATCACTCTATTAACCATTTATATATAATCATCAATATAAAAGATGAATATCATTGAGTGAATTTCTAGTCATAGTCAAGACATGAATATAATAACCTTCAAGTACTCACTTGCAACAACATATACAGTGAAATAAATTAAGTTCCAAAAATGAGCTAATTATTCAACCACTAATATATTTTCGTTATTTAAAATTAATAAGTAGTTTATTTTGTTTAAATTGTAGTTATGAATATAGAATTGTTTTCTAGAAAATTATTTTAATTATTGGTATGTAAGGAATTTTTCATGTTTATATTGAAAAATTAAATCCCTCCATTTTATGGAAGATCCTTCCTCATTTATACTAATTTCATCACCTTAATTCCATCCAAAGATTCAAGGAAATCACAAATTCTATCCATGTGACCAATCCTTTCCTTATCTTATTTTTTCGTTGAATCTCCTTGAAAAAGTAGTGGGTTATACTTTTGAAATTCCAATTAATGGTATGTAGGGTGTGGTTCTTCAGTTGTATTCCCTCTTTTCATAACCCCAAATTCTTCTAAAATGCATTGGATGTGTTTCTGATTCATTTATAGACCATGTTGAATCATATTCTCATCAATATATTATTGTGTATTTCTTAACCTTATGACTTCTTCCATATCTTTCAATTCATCATAAAATCTCCACATAATCACTATATAATGACTAACTAAGATATTAAGTTATTAAAAATAATAATAATAAAATCATTCATCAAAAAATTTGAATTGTTATCAAAATAACATGGATGATTCAGTCCTAAAAGAAATTTTTCTCATCAATTCATTCTATTTTTGACTCATTAGATAAACCCACAATAATGAGTTGGTTAAAATCATATAGGTGTTTTAAAAACAATCTTTTAAACCCCAACCACCCTGGTAACATGATGTAAAATATAAATAGGTTAGCTCTGCATTTAATTTTCTCATTTAAAAACACAACACATCCTATATCTAGGTATACCATCTAGTATAATAGATTGAACAAAATGATATGATTTTTAATATCCCAACATTGACTGGTTAGCATGGGAAGGGATAAGGTTCCACATGAAACAACCAAAACTCTAGTAACATAGATCTTATGTCTATATTATTACACTGGTATAAGATACTAAGTATCACATCACTAAGGATTAATCACTTTAGTATTCTTCATGAATAAAATATATACAAGATTCCGATTTTATATTTTAAATAAGAAAATCGTAAAATTAAATTTTCTACATCCTTGAAACTCATTCAGAGATTCCTTCTTTACATCATGGGAAATGGAAAACAAATCAAGGGTGATCTAAATTGTTCATTATGGTTTTCATACAGTGGAAGCTATAATGATTTAATGTGGAATAATCAATATGCTATAAGATATAACAGAAAACACATTCCATTTAATCAATATATAGATCATAAAATGCCTACATGGAAAATATTAATGTAGTAATACCATGTATAATAATAACTAAATTTTCAATAAGGGGTATTCATAATTTCATACATTTTTATAGAGGTCTTGTTCTAGGATACATTCAAATATGGGTACATATACTCCAAACCCATTTTAATAAGGGTATTCAACTAGTTTTTCTCATGATAATTAATGTCGATGCATTAAAGAATTTTCTATTAGCAGGACCCACTCACAACAATGTGTCAAATGCATTCATCATATATTAAATGATCAATTTAATTCTTAAAAATTATTCATTATAATAAGTATCTATATTGACTAATGAATAGAGAATATTAATATTTCTCCATCATCCATATAAATTTCATGGTAATATTTATTCAATGAAAACATTATGTATTATTATTATAATGTTGGGGAAAAAAGCATATCCAGGATACAAAGAATTTGGTATGAAATATAAATTTAATTTATAATTAAGGATATTTATAAGAAATTGAATGTCCTATGATAAATTTAATGACCACAAAATTAATAATAGATAAAATATAACCATCAATACATCAGAAATATCAGTTTTATAATAAAATATAGCCTCTTAGAGAATAAGAGATAATAGAAGGAAAACATTTACATTAAATATTCATTAATCAATTTTCTTCCTAAAAATAGGGAAAACATTTAGAATAAGATAAATAGTTTTAAATTGTTATTGTAGTTGGAAAATCTATTAACGTTGTAAACATTAAAAAGAAACATTCCTTTTTAATTTTCAAAAAGAATATCAAAAATGAAAAATTCATAGAACATTGTATATATTCTTGTCAAACCATCAAAAGGAAGTTAAATATTACATATTTTTTCCTTAATATATTATATAATTAAATAGAATGGTATCTTTTAAACATTTTATAAAAATACATATATAATAAAATATCCATGCTTAAAAAAGTAAGATAGACATTTATTATAAAGATTTATTTTATTAATTAAATTGAAAATATAGGAAATCATAAAATATAACATGTAAATTTCATAAATATCTAGAGAAGAAGAATTCATATTGTGTTTATGAATGATATATTATAATATTCCTTTGATGAAAGTATAATAAATCCAAAAAATTGATATTATAAAAATAAATTCAAAACACTTTGGTTTCTTTTGAATTATAACCCCATTGAAGAGTAAACATGGATTGAAACATAAAATTATATGAATAAATATTGATAAATAATAAATATCAAAAATGTTTTTTGTTACACCATATAAAATTAAATATGTTACTAATACAGAATATGTATCAATAAAGTGTAAATTGAGACTAAAACTCCATACCTCACAGATCTACATAGTTCAATGTGATTTAACCTCATATATAGTGGTTTTAAAAATTTTATTAATTCATAACATAAATATATTCATTTTTGTATTCATTTATATATATTCTCATTACCCATTGATTATAATTTCTTATTAAAATCTATCATCAACTGTAATCTGTTAAGTTTTCTCATGTATGTTTCGATAGGAATGTTATCATTCTTGAGAATATGTTACGGTTTCACTATATACAAAATTTTATTTATCTTATAAATATAATATTTATATACTATATATATGTTTATATTCATTAGTTAAATGTGGACCTGAAAAATAAATCACATCCCATTGTGGAGTAGATTGTCCACACTTTTGCATGAGGGGTGTTATCATTTTCTAACAAGTTTGAGGGTAATTAGGTAAATGATATATTACATTTAAATTATCATTAATATACCATAAATATTTTATATTTTCTTTTGTTTCATGTTCATAACCATCCAATTAATGTGCTAATGAAAAATAATTATATCCCTATGTGGAGGTTGTAGGTCACACACACAAATGAGTGATGTTCATTGTTTTATGTAGGATGGAAATGTGATGAATAATAGTTGGTCAACATAAATAATAAGATTTATGTATATTTAAAAAACATATGTTATTATATAATCAAGATTATAGAATATTTTAAAGAGGTATAAGAAGAAGGGAAATGAAAACACTCAGATAAGACCATCACCACCTCTTTGAAGAACCTCATTTGGATCTCAGTTTAAGGACCCTAGAGATAGTATTTTAAGAATAAAAATTCTTCTATAATATTTATAATGATTTTGGGGTGTTATTTTTTATTTTTATTTTGATGTAATTTTCTTAATTCGTTTTCAATAACAGAAGACATGTGCTTTCCTTTTATAAGGAAGGAAAGGACAACCTTGTAATTTCATAAAATATTTTAATATAATAAATTATTTTTCATGTGAATGTTGATCAAAGTAGAAAAAATTAAGAATCTAAAAAATTTTAAGGTTAAAATAAATTCAAATAATAAATTTTGATAATTTCAATATTTCATTTTAAACTATATCATTTGATATAAATAATTTATTAAATAATTTTATCGTTAATCATGGTAACAAATTTTTCATTCACAAGGCATTGTAAATTAATTTATAAGGTAAAAAATTTCTCAAAAAAGTTAAATGGATGAAATTTTAGACCCTAAATCATAAATATTGTACTATTTTTTTTATAATTTTAATTTTTTTAATAGAATATAATTTAACATGAAGAACCATTAAATTCATTTTAAGAATAATTTAAATATCATGAATTTAAAAACATCATGATAGATATAGAATTCAAATAAAAAATAATTCACCATATATTATATATTATAATTAATCATAAAATTAGATTGAATATTTAATTAAACTAAAAAACATTGCATTTATGTTTTTAAAATATTTTAATTTGATTTTCCAACTACAATCAAATGCATTTTGCGAGTTTTCTATAAGAATTTATGTAAATTATACAAGAACTATTTTTTAAAATAAAATAAAAAAATAAATAAATCAGGTTCTAAAGACACCTTTATATTCGTTCATAATATCTACTTGTCACTACGTAATCATATAAGAAATTCAAAAATAGAATAATGATATTTTTTAATTTTATTTGACATAAAATAACATAATAGAAATTATCAATGAGAAATGACTCTAGGATGCCATATTTTATAATATATTAATTCTGTGGTTGGATATGTAAGAACCTGGTTCTTAGTTTTGAGGTACGGGTTTCTTATTTTTCTCCTTTCCTTAAGTGTTTTTGAGAAAATAAGAAAATGGGGAAAATCTCAAATTTTGGGACTAGACACCGTGTATTATTCCCCACGCTGTGTACTTTTGGCCATGTGGGATGCGTACACAGGGCGTGTAGCCATGTCAGTGGAGAATGGTGTAAAAACCGACTACACGCCATGTAGTTGGTATTTACACGTCATGTAGTCAGTCGGTAGGCGAATAGTAAGACGGTGACCAGCTGGGTGATAGTACACACCGTGTATAGAGGCATACATGCTGTGTACTCATGTCGACAGATGAACAGTTTGGCGGTGCTGCTAGAGTAACAATTAAATGAGGGGAGTACATGTCATGTAGTCTAAAGTACACGCCATGTACTTTGTTTTTTCGCATAAAATGTGCAGTAGCCAACCCTGTTCATAGGATTGGCTTAGAATCGGACGGGAGCTTAGGAGAGGATGGCCTAACCTTCGTGGATCTCCAGATCAAGCGTCTGGAATTCTTTTCCGCATCCCTCGATCACGTTGGAACGACATGGGTAAGCCCTCCCATCTCCTTGCGTATTTCTTGCCAATTCTTCCTCTAATGGAAGTTATTTGAAGTTGAAAGTGAATTATTTTACCTCAGATCTATGATGTTCTTGGATGTTTTAGAAGTCGTCATTCGGGTATATCTATCACGGGAGATCGAGGTTTGTGGCTTGGTATTTAAATTTCCAACTGATGTGCGTTTTGTGAAACATTGAGATACGTGCCTATGAATGGGGTGTCGTATAGCTGAGGCTGTGTTAAATTAAATACCTAGAATTTTTTAGGTAATTTAAATGTGATAATAAACTATTGTTTGGGATCGCTGCTTGGATCCAGGACCACCCCGGGGGTGCGTTCCTCTGTTTAGCCGTTTGGCCAGGATACCCGAGGGTATGCCTTTATATTAATGATTATAGAATTTCCTTGAGAGGAATTGTTGTTGTATTGCTTGTTTACATATTGGAAATGGCCCGATAACTTTCTCATCCTGAGGGTAGTGCTTTACTTAGCCTGAGGGAAGTATTACCTTTAGCCTGAGGGAAGTAGTTATTTCGGCATTAGGGAAACTTCTTCTGTGCTTGTGGGCAATAGACATTGTGCATGAGGGCAGAACATTGTATGACTGATGGAAATATCTGTTATGCCTATAGGAAATTACCTGTGGGTTGGATTCTAATTACCTGAGGGTAAGGGTTTGTGTGTCTGAGGACACTGATGGTTTACATAGAAATTCACTATGGTTGTTTCTTAAATAATAAATAATGATGTGAATATTAAAATGGAAATAAATTATAAAGTTAATTACTTTTTAGTACTGATTAATTTATTGCATTTACTTTTGCACACTGCTGTTGCATGTTTATAAACAGTTGAGCATGGTCCTTTGGTGGGTGCCGACTGTGATTTATTTCTCACACCCTATTTGGGTCATGCTTATCGGCCCAAAGAGATTACGTTTATGCAGGTGTGGATAAGGGCATGGGTCCTTATACAGGTACTTGATTGCTGCTGAGGAGTAGGGGAGCATGGGAGCGGGCTTAGGCTCGCGATGCTACCAGATATTTTGTTTTGGTTTTGCTGTACTCTGTATTATATTGTAATGTACTATTTTGTATCATGTTCTAGATGTTTTCATAGAACTTAAGACATGTTGCATCAACATCTATATAACTGTTGGTTATCTTTTACTGCAGTTTTTTATTTTAATTGTGTATGGTTTATTGCTTCTGTTATTGTTGTATGTTTTTATTTTTCCACTGCGCTACACTTTGACAAATGAGGGCATGGTTTCCCCCTATCAGACCTGGGCCCTCACTGCTAGTCGGAAACCTCTGGCGTTTGGGGAAATGCGCTTGAGGTCATGTGGTGAACTGGGTTCCGGGCACCGGTTGAGTGGCACCCGGAACCGGGATGTTACAAAGTGGCATCAGAGGAGGTTTTTTTCTTTGAATTACTATTTTGAGCCTTAGTCATGGATAAGACGAGAATCGTAGTTGGTAATAAGCTGTGTCCGAGAGTAGCTAACATGTGTATGGGGAAAAGCCAATTAACTCGTGTTGCAATTTTATTGATTTTGAAATTTATAGTTGATCTGATTTCACCATAGAGTGATGAACTTGTGATTGTGATGTTTATCTTTTATTCACTGGTTCTATTTTAGTTGCAACCCGATGGGATGAGGGTATTCTATCTCATGCATCATTAGGCACATGCTAGAAATCACATGCCATGCATAGTCTCTATTCCATGTAGGTGCATTAGAAATTACATGTTGTTGTGATAAATGTTGTGCTAGTAAACGCATGTTGTTGTGATAGTTTATTTGATAGATACCTGTTGTCTGATTGGGTATTATTGAGTATGCCTGTGTATAGAATGGATGCCAAAATTTGGTTTTTGGGGAGTATGGTCCCTCATTGACAAGAATTTTGGGGATCATTGACTGTTTGTCTGGTTATAACACATATAAGATGTCAAACATTGATTTGTGGGGATAATAGGCCCTCATGGATAAGAATTTGACACTTAGGTGTTGTTCTTCAGTATTTTCTAGGTTCCAGAGAAGTTTCTGAGGCATACTGTCCAGAAACCCAGTATACACGCCATGTAGTACCTTAAACACACCATGTATATTCTTCTTTTCAAGAATAAAAGAAAACTTTTTGAGTACACACTGTGTACCTTAAGTGCACGCCGTGTAGCCTCTTCCCGTGTCATTAACCATGTGTTTAGGGACATGGGGAAGGGAAATGATTGGGGCGAAAACACCGTGTACTGGAAGTACACTCCATGTAGTGTTTACCTGGATTCCGCCCGTGTAAATAACAAAACTGACGGGGGAGACCTTAATATATACACTTCATGCCCATTTTGGAATAGGTCGTGTAGTCTGAACTGGGATTCGGTTGTGTAACTAACAACACGGGTTGATGTAATCCTTTCATGTACATGCCGTGTGTATATTGAACACATTGGAGTCGTGTATCAGGCTGTGTAACGAACACAACAGGTTGGCGAAGCTCGTTTAGTATAGGTCATGTACCTGATGGACAAGTCGTGTAGTCTTGTCCGAGGATAGACCATGTGGACTTAGCCGTGTTTCTTGGAAACTGGGTAGTGTACACACTGTGTGCGGGTGTAAACACGTCGTCTAGTTCAAGCTGAGTAGTCCTCCGTGTCACAAATGACATGGGAAGTTAGAAAATTACACCATACATGCCGTGTAGTTTTGTTTATATGGGATCCGTGTGGTTTGGCCGTGTAGAAGGACCCGGGCAGGGGAAGAGAAGTCAGGTACACGCCGTGTAGTCAGTATACATGCCATGTAGTCTTGTTGTGCAATCTTAAATACCTTCTTCCCCATGTTCCCCTTTTGGTTCCTTTGTTTTCAGACTGTGATAATCTTAATATAAGGTGTGCGTTTGACCTTGTAGTGTAATGTCGCCGAGACGGCCACGCGTTTTTCGCCAGGAGAGCGGAAATGATTTTAATCCAGATATGGTAGGTCATGGGATACCAGTGGATCCTCCAGTAAGGCCAGATGCAGCGCTAATGATTATACTGGACATAGGAACGGATGCGTAGTTCCATGAAGACTTTATGTGGTTCATGCAGAACCTTCAGGAAGCACTGCCGGCTGCCACGTCTATGGCCGAGATGACTCGTATCTTTCAGAAGCAGCATCCACCAACATTTTCAGGGGATGGTGGACTATAGGCTACGGAGTCTTGGCTGGGGTCGGTGTAGACTATTTTTGAGCACCTAGAGACGCCTCTTGGGCGGTGGGTCAAGCTCGCGACTTATATGTTGCGTGATTCTTCCAAGAGGTGGTGGGATGTGACCACACAATTAGAGCATCAAAAAGACATGGTGTGGGATGATTTCCACACAGCCTTCTATGACCTCTTCTTCCCAGCGATTCTGAGGGCAGATAGAGCTTGAGAGTTCTTGAACCTGCAGGAGGGCGCTATGTCAGTGATGGATTGTTCTGTTCGTTTCACATAGCTTCAACGTTTTGCACCCGTTCTGGTGGGTGATGAGAGGTTGAGAGCCAGATGCTTTGAGGATGGTCTTTGATATGACATCCGAGCACTGGTGAACGTTTTCAGGTTTCCTACAGAACATGGTCTTGTGAACCAGGTGATGATTACAGAGAGGAACCTGCGGGAAGCTAGTAGTGTGGGCCAGGGCGGTTCAGCACCAGTTTCTGGTACTATTTATACTAGTTAGAGGAAGAGACAAATGGACTTCTCTCAAGGTGGTAGTGCCATCCATAAGAATGTTTCAGGAGGCCAGGTCATATTCTACCAGTGTGGTAAAGAGGGGCACAAGAGACATCATTGTCCATGAGACCCAGTGGAGATGGGTCATCTACCACACTTTTTCAAGGCATTTCCATCTGTGGCTAGTGAGAGGGGTTCTGTGCAGACTCTACGTGTGGGGGCAGGACTAGCAGCTTCTTACCATTTGGGGAACTGGAATACGTCAGGGTGTGCAGGTAGGCATGGTGGACGTGGCTGTGGTAGCCAGACACCAGGATCTCAGAGGCAACAGGGCGGGACAACTCAGGGTAGTGAGGCTATGTTGTAGGGCCACGGCACTGGGTAGACATATGCAGTGAAACAGACCCAGTAGGAGCAGGATCTCAGACCTTCTACTCTCATAGGTACTATTCTAGAAGCTTCTTTTTTATCTTCAATACTTTTTGATACATGAACTACACATAGTTTCATATCTGTACCCGTTCTGGAGAGGCTTTGGCTCTGTGTTTCTTCTTCTTCTGCTGTTATGACGTTAGACACTCCGTTGGGAACTAGAACGGCTACTGTGAGTAAGTGCAAGGAGTGACCCCATGAGGTTGGTGTGTGTCACTTCCTTTGGGACCTCTATGTCTTAGAGATGATGACCTATGATTTCATTCTTGGTATAGACTGGTTGGTTCACATTCGAGACTTTGTGGATTGCTGTCGTCGCGGGGTGAGTTTCACGTCACCAGAGGATGGAGAGGTTCTATAAAAGGGTGTGTGGGATGTTCAGCAAAGTTGAGATAGACCAAAGCATCATGGGCAAGGTGGTATCAAAGCCCTGATTGCGAGCTTATATCTGGACGACCAGGGCACTTGTTAGAAGGATTTTCCTCTAGTGGTTAATCGTTTCAGGGATGTTTTCCCGGATGACCTTTCAGGTCTTCCTCTGGTGCGTGAGTTGGATTTATCTGTTGAGCTTATTCTAGGAGCAGCACTGGTGTCCTTTCCTGCATATAGGATGGCCACTCCTAAGTTGTAAGAACTCAAGAGGCAGTTAGAGGAGTTACAGGAAAAGGGTTTCATCTGACCTAGTACTTCTCTTTGGGGTTCTCCGGTCCTTTTTGCGAAGAAGGTGGATGATACCCACATACTTTGTGTGGATTATTGGATGGTTAACCACCTCACGGTCAAGAACCGATAACTCTTGCCAAGGATTTATGATATTTTGGATCAACTTCGTGGAGAACAGGTGTTCTCAAAGATTTTCTTGAGATTAGGATATCATCAGCTGCGTGTGAGACCATCAGATATACTTTTGACATCTTTTCGGAGTAGATATGGTATGCATGAGTACTTAGTTATGCCTTTCAGACTCACTAACGCGCCAACAGTTTTCATGGATCTGATGAATTGTGTGTTCCATCCTTATCTGGATTCTTTTGTGGTATCATTTGTGGACGATATCATAGTGTACTCTCACACCCGACATGACCATGCCACCCATCTTGAGATCGTATTGAGTACACTAAGAGAGCATCATCTATATCCTAAGCTCTCAAAGTTCCACTTGTGGATGTACCAGATTTACTTCCTGGGTCATATCATCTCAGATGCATGAGTTGCAGTAGACCCAGAGAAGGTGAGAGAAGTAGATTCCTGGGAACATCCCAAGAAAGTGTTTGAGATACGGAGTTTCTTGGGGTTGGCTGGTTACTACAAACGTTTTATACATGGCTTCTCCCACTTATAAGCACCATTGACGAGTTTGAATAAGAAGGGTGTGATGTTCGTCTGGACAGGAGCTTGTGAGATAGCCTTCCAGGAGCTGAAGGGAAAGTTGACATCAGCACTGATCATGATACTCCTAGAGCAGGGGAAGAGCTATACAGTTTACTATGATGCAACAGGGATTGGGCCGGGAGCTGTGTTGATGCAGGGCTACCAAGTTGTTGCATATGGGTCTCGGCAGTTGAGGCCACATGAGAGGAATTACTCGATGCATGATCTTGAGTTGCCTGTAGTTGTTCATGCATTGCATTGTTGGAGACATTATCTCTTGGGAGAACATTTTGTGTTGTTCACGGACCACAAAAGTCTCAAGTACATCTTCCCCTAGCGTGATATGAACCTGAGACAATGATGGTCGGTTGAATACCTTCAGTCCATAGATTTTGAGCTTGTCTATACACCTAGTAAAGGTAATGCAATAGCTGATGCACTGAGCAGGAAGACTCTGATACAGGCAGTGCAGGAGGCCAGTGGTGAATATCAGCTTATGGATTTGTTCTCTAAGATGAATTTGGAGGTGCATGACAGTTAGGGGAAGATCCATCTTTCATCTTTATCTGTGACTTCTATCCTCCTGGATAGAGGGAGGATGAGACAGCTATCGAATTCAGAAGGCCTGGTTCTACAGAAGTCGGTGACCAGTGAGGACCCTTCTTCTGGTTGGATGATAGGAGATGATGAAGTATTGGGTTTCCATGGAAGATTGTGGGTTCTAGGGGATATATGCGAGGTGCTGATGCTGGAGTTTCATGCTTCATCTTGGGAAGTTTATCACGGGGTAACCAAGATGTACAGAGACTTGAGACGTCAGTACTGGTGGTCGGGTATGAAGAGAGAAATAGCTGGTTTTGTTACGAGGTGTTCCACCTATCAGCATGTGAAGGAAGAGCATCAGAGGCTAGTCAGACTATTAGAGCAGTTACCATTATGACATAGAAATGGGATGATGTCGCGATGGACTTTGTGACTAGGTTGTTGAGGTCACCTTGAGGAAATGATGTTGAGTGGGTTGTTGTGGACAGACTCACAAAGGTAGCTCATTTTTGCCGATCAGGGAGACCTTTGGAGTTGACGAGCTCGGGAAGTTGTATATCTGATAGGTCGTACGTCTTCATGGGGTCCCTCATTCTATCATTTCAGATAGGGACACCCTTTTTACGTCTTGTTTCTAGTAGAGTTTTCAGAGGGCACTGGGTACATAGGTTCTTCTGAGCACAGCTTACCACCCTCAGACCGACAGTCAGTCAGAGCGTATGATACAGGTGCTTGAGGACATGTTGCGTGCAGGCATCCTAGACATTGAGGGCTCTTGGGAGAAGAATATACCCCTAGTCGAGTTTTCCTATAATAATAGTTTTCAAGAAACTATTGAGATGGCACTTTACGATTCTTTATATGGTAGGCCATGCCGATCACCCTTGTGAGGGTTAGGGGCAGGTGAGGCAGCTTTATTGGGACCACGTCTCGTGCAAGAGACTTCTGAGCAGGTCCAGTCGATTCAGAAGCGGATGGCTACCGCATAGTCTCGTTAGAAAAATTATGCTTATCGCTGTAGAGGAACCTTGGAGTTCGTGGTTGTGGATCAGGTCTTCTTACGTATTTCACTGAGGTTGGGACACATGCGGATCAGGAGACAGTGTAAACATTCACTGAGGTAACTGGGGCTATTTGAGATTCTGGAGAGAGTCGGGCTAGTTGCCTATCAGTCGCAGTTACCACCGAGGTACCAAGCCATGCATGACGTCTTCCATGTATCTTAGTTACACCACTATCATTCAGACCCGTCTCACGTATTTCAGCCCAAGGAGGTTGAGTTGGAGGTAGATGCGTCCTTTCAGGAGAATCCGATTTGTATCGTTGATAGGAGCATGAATGTTCTCCGAGGCCAGTCAGTTCCCCTAGTACGGGTGCTATGGAAGCATGGATGAGTGCAGGACGAATCCTGTGAGCGAGAGACCGACGTACATGCTCAGTGGCTAGAGTTATTCACTTCTTTATCTTCACCACACTTGGACGGGAAATTCGGGGATGAATTTCTTTAAGGGGGATGTTTGTAAGAACCCAGTTCATAGTTTTGAGGTACGACTTTCTTCTTTTTCTCCCTTCCTTAATTGTTTTTGAGAAAATAAGGAAAATGGGGAAAATCCTAAATTTTTGGACTACACGCCATGTACTTTTGGTTGTGTGGGATGAGTACACAGGGCGTGTAGCCATGTCGGTGGAGAAAGGTGTAAAAACCAACTACACTCCATGTAGTAAGTATTTACACGCCTTGTAGTTAGTTGGTAGGTGAATAGTAAGGCGGTGGCTAGCTGGTCAATAGTAAATGCCGTGTATAGAGGCATAGACGTCGTGTACTCATGTAGACAGATGAACAGTTTGACGGTGCTGCCAGAGGAACTGTTAAATGAGGTTAGTACACGCCGTGTAGTCAAAAGTAAACACAGTGTACTTTGTGTTTTTCCCTTAAAATGGAAAGTAGCCAACCCTGTTCATAGGATTGGCATTAAACCAGATGAGAGATCAGGAGAGGACGACAGAACCATCATAGATCTCCATATCGAGTGTTGGGAATCTGTTTCTACTTTCGTCGATCATTTTGGAACCGCACGGGTAATCCCTCCCATCTCCTTGCGTAGTTCTTTCCAATTATTCCTCTAATGGATGTTATTTAAGGTTGAACGTGAATTATTTTACCTCAGATCTATAACATTCTTGGACATTTTAGAAGGCATTGTTAGGGTATATTGATCACGGTTGATCGAGGTAGGTTTATTGGTGTTTAAATTTCCAATTGATGTGTGTTTTCTGTACCATTGACATACATTCCCATGAATGGGGTGTCATATGGCTGAGTCCATGTTTAATTAAATACCTAGAATAGTTTAGGTAATTTAAATGTGATAATAAATTGTTGTTTGGGATCGCTGCTTGGATCCAAGATCACCCCAGGGGTGCGTTCCTTTGTTCAGCCATTTGGCCAGGATACCTGAGGGTATGCCTTTATATTAATGATTATAGAATTTCCTTGAGAGGAATTGTTTGTGTATTTTTGGTTTACATGTTGGGAATGGCCCAGTTACTTGCTTATCCTGAGGGCAGTGCTTTACTTAGCCTGAGGGCAGTGTTACCTTTAGCCTGAGGGTAGTGGTTATTTCGGCCTAAGGGCAACTTCATCCATGCTTATGGGAAATAGACTATGTGCCTAGGGGCAACACATTGTATGCCTGAGGGAAATATATGTTATGCCTATGGGAAATTACATGTGGGTTGGATTCTGATTACCTGAGGGTAAGGGTTTTCATGTCTGAGGACACTGACGGTTTACATATAAATTCACTGTGGTGGTTTCGTAAAAAATAATTAATGAAATGAATATTAAAATGGCAATTACTGGTAAAGTTAGTTACTTTTGATACTGCTTAGTTTGTTGAATTTACATTTGCACACCATTGTTGCATGTTTACACACAGTTGAGCACAGGTCTTTGGTGGGTCCCTATTGAGATTTATTTTTCAGACCCTATTTAGGACATTCTTTTCAGCCCAAACAGATTACGTTTATGCAGGTGTGGATAACGGCAAGGGTCCTTATACAGGTACTTGATTGCTGCTGAGGAGTAGGTGAGCATAGGATTGGGCTTAGACTCGCGATATTACCGGCTGTTTTGTTTTGTTTTTCTTGTACTCTATATTGTACTATATTGTACTGTTTTGTAACGTGTTCTGGCTGTTTTCTTAGAACATAAGACATGTTGCATACATCTATAAAACTGTTGGTTATATTTTACTTCAGTTGTTTATTTTAATTATGTATGGTTTATTGCTTCCGCTATTATTATATGTGATTATTTTTCCACTGCACTGCACTTTGACAAATGAGGGAATAGTTTTCCCACAATCAGACATGGGCCCTCAGTGCTAGTCAGCAGCCTCTGGCATTTGGGGAAATGCGTTTGAGGTCACATAGAGAACCGGGTTCGGGGAACCCGTTGAGTGGCACACGGAACCGAGACATTACATAATGAAAATCATATTATGAAATATAAGAAACTTTATGGATGATTTTTTACACTTATTCGGTATTTTTTATATTTTTTATCCCATTTTATGATTTATCGAGAGGATAAATATTACCATAGTTAAAATTCATAATTCCTAAAAATAAAAGGGCCTTATTTAAAAAAGAATTGAATCCCATGATTCTAAATATATAAACCATTTTATCAAATTGAATTTCTGTAATTGGAATAAAATAATTCAATAATAATCCCACAAAATGTGATAAATTTTTACCATGAAAACGCCTTTTTCATGAATAAGATGATATTACATCAATAATATAAGTAATAGTCATCATTATAATAATTTAAATTCACATATATAGATATATAATCTAACAATTACATTTAAATTATTCATCATTATATATTAATATAATTAATTAAAATGGATAATCATTACGCGCTTAAAATAATTTTGAAAAAATATCCATTGTTACCTCTAAATGATCATATATATATTTTAATAAAATTGAAAATAAATACATGATTAACTATACTTATTATAAAACATTATTATAAATAAAAAAATTATTTTTCAAATAGTAAATTTTCATTTATTTATAAATGAAATTTTATAAATGAAATTTTCAGAAAGTCATTTTATGATTATTTTTACATAGTAAGTTCAAAATTCATAATCATCCTATAAAATCCTAATTTTTTACCATGAAGTATAAAAATAAAAATAAAATATTGTTTCATTAATATAAATTGTTCCCAATATAATATTTCAATATTAGGTGTTACATTCCTCTCTACTTAAAAAATAATCCTTGAAATTTTCTTGGATATTACTTTATAAAACAATTATGGTCATTTTTTTCATTAATTTATTAGGTTATCATGTTTCTTCATTTATTGTTTTCTTCAACTAACCTTCTTCATTTAATTCATATTATTTTGAATCCTTTTTTAACTTGTTTCAATAATATGGATTGTATATTCACAGTAAGATATATCAATTTGTACTTTCATTTCATTAGAGGTGCGGACATGGGTTGGGTCTAGAATATATTTACATAATAATGGGATATAGAAAAAATCTTTTACTTTAGATAGGGTCATAAAATTTGAAAAATATTTATCCATAGATACAATTACTTCCATAATTTTAGTGGATTCGATGTACTTATGGCTCAAATTCTTTTTCTGGCCAAACCTTATAACATCCTTCCATAGATATACATTCAAGATAGCATGTTCTCCGATTTTAAATTCAAAATATTTTCGTCAATTATTGGAAAATCACTTTCTATCACTATGAGTTTATTTAATATGGTCTTGATTTATATTTACCTACATTTTTGTCTATTCAATATGTTTTGGTCCTATAAGCTTTCCCTCACCGAATTCATCTTAACAAGTTAGAGTGTGAAGTCTCTTTCAATATAAAACATCATACAGTTCCTTTTTATTTCTTGAATGGAAGCTATTATTATTGGAAAAATATGGTAAATATAAAAACTAACCTTGAATAACTTGAAATTTATTTGACAATGACTTCAACTTGTCTTCTAATGTTCAAAAATTACTTTTACACTACCCATGAGTTTGAGGATGAAATGCAGTGCCTAAATGAAACTCTTTATCTAGATCAATATAAATACTTCTACAAAATTTCAATTTAAATCATAGATCATGAAAATATAAAATTAATAGTGGTGAACCATTATTT
This sequence comes from Viscum album, assembly GCA_963277665.1. Classification (NCBI taxonomy): domain Eukaryota; kingdom Viridiplantae; phylum Streptophyta; class Magnoliopsida; order Santalales; family Viscaceae; genus Viscum; species Viscum album. The sequence continues at coordinate 66,863,010 of OY728156.1, read as the reverse complement.
CTTACAACTTCATTAATATAAATCCATAAAAACACCCAAGTGTTAAATCTTCTCTTATAGTGAAGAAATGTGTGAATTAGGAAAGTCAATCAACAAAAAAAGCATATGGAATTTTCTTTATTGATTATTTTAAAATCCAGTGATAAATTCTAATGTGAAATCAACCTAATTTCCACAAATAAATAAGTTGTGGTTTCATTAATACCTTATGATATTTTCTATCGGCCTTTACCTATTAAGAAACCAGGTATCTTGATACATATTCGACAATTTTATGATTCATATTGTCCCTAAAAAAAATTCATTCAGATCCCAATAAATCTTTGAGAAACTCTATTGTATATATAAATTTTATCTATCACCATCATATAATAGTTACCCTTCTATCTCAGGTATAGTTGGAACACATAGCCTCTTTCAAAATTTTATATTGTTATCCTAATGAATAAATTTTTCCAATTTCTAATCATTCATGGAGTAATTTTTATTTTTAAAATTTTCATCATTTGGCTGAGATCATTTTATATTTTCCAAAATATATTATTTTAAAATTATCTATAAAGTGGATGGTATTTCCCCTTCCCTAATAATTTTCATATCTATCTTAACTAAATCCATGAACATAAGATACTTTATAATCTTTATTTTAGTTAAGACTCCATGATCTTTCCTACTTAATGCATTAATTTACATAATTTATATCCCTTTGTTATATTGTATTAAGAAATATTAATTCTTGGGTAGCACTAGGAAAATCCTTTTCCACGTTTTGAGTTATTTCTATGGAAATATGTATTTCAGACTCTTATGATCTATGTATATCTCACATATTTCACCATAAAAATAATACCTCCCAATCATCAAAGAAAAGATTATGGATTCCAACTCAAGATCATGGGTTGGATATTCTATTTATGAGTCTCTAAATACCTTGATGAATAGGTAATAACATTATCATTGTGTATAATGAAACACACATGTCCTCTCTTTAATGCATCACTGTATATCACAAATCCATCCCTTCTTGATGATAGAGTCAATAACAGATCAATGAATGATATCTTTTTTAATTTTTCAAAAAATTCATCATATTCAATTATCTATATAATCTTAACTCATTTATGTTTTAAATTAGAAAACAAGTTATACAATTGGTCAAATTTTTGAACAAATCCTTGGTACTAACCATCAATACCAAGGAAACTACATATTTCAGTTAAGTTATTCAGTGTGGGATATCCATTGACTACCATTACCTTCATAGGGTCAATTAATATTTCATCCTTGGTGATAGTCTATATATGAAAATAATGTTCAGTATCCATAATTCATTGTTTCTCAATTTGACATATAACACTTTTTCTAGAAGAATAGCATGATTGATTTGTGAGGGGTTCATATGTTCCTCATAGATTTTATAGTAAATAAATATCATTAAAAATGACATAATAAAAATCTCAAGATATTACCCATATTTTCTATTAATAAGATCCATAAAACAAGATGTTGTATTAGTCAATCCAAAAGGTCTTACTAAAAACTCATAATGTATATTCCTCGTATGAAATATTGTCCTTAGAATAGTTTTATTCTTTAATAAAAATTTATGATACCAATAACAAAGGTCATTAACTTAAAAATTTTGAACATCATGAAGTTGATCCGATAAGTCATCAATGTGAGGTAGAGGATTATTATTCCTTAAAATAATTACATTAATTTACTTATAATTAATATATAACCTCATATATCCATCTGTATTCTTGATGAAAATAATAGGGGCTCCCCAGGGTGAAACCTTGTGGATTATAGATCAATTATCAGATAAATATTCTCATAATTTACTTAGTTATACTAATTGAATTATGTTCATTCTATAGGGATCCTTTGATATAGGTCTTCCATCAGGAATTGGATAAATATAAAACTCAACTTCATGCTTGGGTGGATATCTAAGTAATTCATTAGGAAACAAAATAATGTATTATTGTAAAATTGGTACATATTCAATTTGAATATTAAATTTACAATCCATTTATTTAGACCACTCTTCTTATATAATAAAATAATTAATAAGAGCTACAGGTGGTGGATCTAGATCGGTCCTAGATGATGAAGATTCATATCTAAGGAAAAGGGATTCAACATCTACATCATGAATTTTTATTCCTTATAATGGAAGTAAATGATTTCTTTATGATATTAAATTCAACACATAACAAATATTTTGTCAATTTCAACCAGGTTTATAATAATCATGTCTACAAATTGGGTACTCATATCTGACATCATGGGAATTGACTGACACATCCATATTGGGGTAATATTTTCACTAGGTTTTCTACCTAACAACACCCTTCTTAAGGTTATGGAGATACATATAATTTTAATGGAAAAGATACAAGATATAAAAGAGTGTGAATATCAAAAATAAAATAATGAATTATAAAATTTTGGGGCTATGATTAAAGTATCTAAAAATACATATTTATTAAATTAAACCGTAGCTATATTAATCACATAAGATCATCTTCTCTGCTTAGACTCTTATATAATAAGTTACCTTAATGAATTAGATATTAGATTTAATAATTCCCCATTTCTCTACTGTTAAAGCACTTGATGTTATTGGTTTTTTATTTACTTTTAATTTATTAGCCAGATAAACTTTCTCTAGACACAGGTTAAAAACTCCCATGACCATTATTAATTTTATAGGATGTTTCTTTACATAATTTCATCATTATAGAATTTACCCCATTCCCTTTTTCTTATTTGATACATTTCATTTTTCATAGATCGCAACCAATATATTATTCTCTTTATTTCACTATAATATATAAGATCAATAAATTTATTTCATTGTTTTGATGTTATATAATATTCATTTCTCATATGACCAAAAATTTGAGAAAATAGTTCCCTTTTGAGGCATTGTTTAAGCCCTTCAAAGAATTGATCAATATTGATGTTTTAATTATTTATGTAATCTGCAACATAACCCACTATTCTATTAGATGTACCCCCAAACTCTACAATACTTTAGTCTTACTTTTTTATTTATGATGGGGGAATTTTAACTTTATTTCATTTCACTGATCATAAGGGAATTATCTATTGAAAAATATTACATTAAAATCTATCCATTATATTTTTTAAATTTTTATTTAGTCGATATAATTTTGAATCAATAGCCACCATTGATCAATATTTCCTTTAAGAAAAAACACATCTAGAATAAAAACTTCCTTTTAATTGCTATATATGGAATGAAATATCATTTTGAGGGAACTAATCCACCACCAACATAACAATAGAATAGTAATTCCACTAAATGATAACGGATTTTATTCTATGAAATTATCCAATATTAGTTCATCATGACTTGTAAAATTATGTTACTATATATGTAATTGGTTATTGGTTATATCCTTGGTTAACTACCCTAATATAGACATTAACGTCTCATCTCCAACACCTCTCATGTTTTATTTCTCAATTAGAAAATTTCAAAATTGTCTCTGGGTATTAATGAAATTTCTTCCCCCTAGAAACATTATTAAAAAAGGGAATATAATAAATTAACTCATTCCATTATTAATTATTAATCACTATATGAAATTATAACTCTACTGTAACCTTTAACATAAATCTAATTTCTATTGAAAAATAATCTCAGAATCATAAACTTTGTTTCCTTGAGAATTCCCTTAAATCATTAATGTATTTACATCTCATTCATAATGGTTCATAAATAGTATGTGAATCAATAAAATAATATACCCCATGAGAGTGTCTAGAGAATTTTAAAGTCTTATCCCCAATCATCATAAAAATGTGCCAATAAAGTTAGTACTCAATCCATCTAACTCGGGGTTATTCTTCCTAGGTGTACTAGTGCCACAACTACATCCTCTTTCTAGTATCTAGATAGATATGTATTTTTTAGGAAAACCACACAATATTTTCTCAACTAAAACATTATAATATTATACATTATATAAACATATCCTCAGAGTCTAACATAATGTTATGTTCTATAATATATGTTTTCCTAAATATAATTCTAGATGTTCCTATTAAACATTATTTGATACCAACTTCAATAGCCCCAAATCCAGTAACCGAGAGATAGTTTCGAAATTAGTACATTAGCATATGATATCTGGGGTCACATAACCAAGGATTGGTCAATTTAATAGTCTTTAATAATAATATACATATATGATTCCCATTTTACAATTTAAAAGTAAATATTATTCATCCTTGAAACTCATTCAAATATTCATTATTCAAATCATACAGAAGGGAAATAATTAGGGGTAATTTAAAATTCTTTTTAAGGGTTGTATATAGTGGAAGATATTTATTGTAAATAAGGCATAACTAACATGACATGGTAGATAACTCAAAAATCATTCCATTTAATCATAAATTTACTACAAACATCCTCTATAGATAATATTAATGTTTTAATATCAAGGATAATAATAACTAAATAAACAATGAATGAAATTCAAAATTTTAGATTTATTAATATTTTCCTTGTGCAATGATGGTTACAAATATGGGTAGGTATACCCAAAAATCCATTTAATAAGGATAGCCAATTGGTTTTCCTCGTGATATTTATAAATGCATCTAGGGGATGCCTATAACCGAGCTCCACCAATAACTGCATGTGCAATGAATTCAATATATGGTCACTTATAAAAAAATCATAAATAATTTGGTTTATTAATAAATATCTATATTGAATAATGAAGATAGAATATCAATATTTCCAATATCAATAAAATAAATTTAATATTATAATTTCTTTAATGAAATTTGTATTAATAATTGATATAAAGTTTAAGAAACAAGCATATCCATGATATAAAGAATATGTATATAGAAACAAATATAATGTATAATGATATATGAACATAAGAAAGTGATATTTAAGAGAAATTTAATGACCATAAAATTAATATGAGATAATGTGTGATCATAAATTCATTAGAAATATAGGTTTTATTATAAGACAATGTCTTTTAGAGAATAAAATAAATTACAAGAAAGAAAACCTAATTTCCCATTAAAATAATTATTTTTAAAACCATAAAAAAGATTTAGAATAAAAAAATATCGTAAAATGTTTATGGAGGTGTAAAAAAATATTAATTTCATATAAATTAAAAAGAAACGTTCTTATTTACTTTTGGAAAGTAAATTCAAAAATGGAAAAAATTAGAGAAAATTGAAAAGCTTCTATTAAAACATTATAAACAAAGTCAAGGTTGGGTAATTTTTTAGTAATAAATTATTTAATTAAATATAAACAGATTTTTTATAAATATTTTATAAAAAATATGGATATGAAATAAAATATTTCTGATTTAGAAGAAATATAATTTCATCTTTTATTTTAAAATTTATTTATTCATTCAAGTGGAAAAGAGGGGATATTTGGAAATAAAAAACATATTTTTATCAAATATATATAGAATAATAATATAAATGGAATTTATGAAGGATATGTTATAATGTTCCTTTAATGAAAATATAATCAATCCCCAAAATGAAATTTTTAAACTAAATAAATCCCTTTTGGAAACATTGGAATTATAACCACTTAATAGAGAAAAATTGAATTAAATCATTAAATAAAATTAATAGATGTAGATTCATGTTAAATATAAAAATTATTAATTATATTCACCACATAAAAAAATAGATTCATAATACAAAATATGTCTCAATGAACTATGAATTGAGATGAAAACTTCATACCTCATGCTTCCACTTAGTTGAACGTTATTTAAAATCTTGAATAATGGTTTTAATTTTTTTTAATTAATAATAGAACCATATTAATATTTATATTAATTTATATATATTCTCATCACACAGTCACACAAAATTCTTTGTAAAATCAAGCATCATGTGTTAACTGTTTAGTTATCTCATGCATATTTTATCATGGAAGTTTCGGTTCTTGTTCATAGTTAATAGTATTAGAACATAAACAATTATATAAATTTTATGAATATAATATTTATTAAATTTAAATATATTTATATTCATTGTTCAATGATTTACAAGAAAAATAAATCAAATTACTTCATGGAGGTGGTGGTTCACAAATATGCATTTGCAAATATATTATTTTTTTAACTTGTGGAAGGATAATAATTTAAATGATATATCATATATAAAGAATAATAATTATTTCCTAAAAATTGTATATATTAGTTTTTTTTCATATTCATAACCATCTACGTATGTTGGGGAAGATAAAATTATTACATCCCTCTATGGATATGATTGGTCATACGTACATACATGTGATGTTTGCATTTTCTATAGGTTCTAATGGAAATAAATAGTGTTTGTTTCACTAAAAAAATAAAAAATTTGTATATTTAAGAAACTTATGTTATTATATGATAATATTTATATAATATTTTGTGGAATTATAAGAATAATTAAAATAAAAATGCTCAGGTTGGATGATTACATCATCTTTGATTAACTTGTGGATCCACTTTAATGACCGTATATGTTGTCTCTTAAGAATACCAAATACTCTATAATGTGTCCAAGTATGTTACAGAAAAAAATTCAGTTTTTTTTCAATATAATTATCTCAATTTAATTTTGAAAATAATGGGTTAGGGGTGACCTTTTATAGAAAAGGAAAGGGCGTGCATGGAAATATATAAAAGATTAATGTATAGTAAATTCTTCTTCATGTGAAAGTTGAAACAGTTGGAAAAAATGATAAATTATAATATTATTTATGTATGAAATTACATTAAAAATTAAAATTTGGATAGGTTTATGTGGATATTTAAATTTTATATTGTGGTTTAACCCTTTCCTTGACCGCTTTTAACCTCTATCGTGGTAATAATATTTTTGTTCATAAGGTATTATAAATTATTTTCTAAGGTAAAAATTGGCTCAAAAGGTTAAATGGGAGAAATTTATGACCATACCACATCCCTATTATCCTATATAATGTTTTTATGGTTTTAAAATTATGTTATAGAATATTATTTAACATAAAAATCCATTGAAGTCCTTTTGAGAACAATTCACATATTTTGAATTTAATGAAATCAATACCTCAATTGAATTCAAATATAATATATTTAACCATCATTTATACGTTATTATTAATGATAGAATAAATTTGATACCATAATTCATCAAGAAATATAATCTCCGATTCTTTTAAAATCATTTACTTTGATTTTCTATTATTTGTACAAGCAATTTTTTGGTGTTGTATAAAAATTTTAAGTAATTATACCATCACTATAAAATAAAAATAAATTAACATCCCAAGATAAACTAATTATTTTAACAATAAAATTTTATATTATTTCATGACATCTTATTATCCCTATGTAAACATATGATAGATATTAATTGCAAGAGAGTGACATTTTTTGAATTTTCCTTTCATTAAATTAGTATAAATGTCTTTTCTAAAGAAAAATGGCACCAATATGACATTTATTAAAATATTTAAAGTTTTTAGTTGAATTAAACTCGTAAAATTAAATATAGTCATGTCTATGGATGATTATCAATCCTTATATTATAGTTTTACCCTTATTTATCCCATTTTACCCTTTACAATTTTGATAAATGATACCAAGGATACACTTCATAATGTTTAAAAATAAAAGTGACCTATCTAAAACAATATAAAAATTATGATTCAAAATACGGTATAAATTTTATAAAATTTAATATTTATAAGTGGCATTAATTAATTTAAAAAAAACTCACAAATTGTTATGAAAAATGATTTTCCAAGAAAATGTTTTTTTCCATCCTAAAATGATCTAACATTAACTCTATGACTTGTATTAATAATTAAATAAATTTAAATTAATATATATATATAAAAACTAAAAATTTCATTTAAATCATTAATAAGTAGGTATTGTTTAAATTATTAAAAATGGAAAATCATTATTCACTTAAAATATTTTTTTTCAAAAAAATCAATTTTTTACCTGCAAACCATATTGTATTTGTTTATATAAAATTAAAGTACAACTTAAGATTAATTATACATATTATTTCACATTATTATAATTATAATTGAAAGTATTAAAATAATAAAATTTAAATTATTTGTTGAAATATATTTCTAAGGTAAATTTAAAAAAATTAATTCTTGGCTTATTTTGACATGGTACATTTAAAATAAATATTCATTCTTTAAAATTATAATTTTGGTGACATGAAGTGTCAAAATCTGGATTATATTATTGTTCCATTAAGGTAAAATGTAAAAATTCCATAATTGATGTTTTACTGTTACACCACTGACCTTTGGTGATGTTACCCCGAACACCAAAGGCTGAAAATAAATTGACATCAAAAAATAAAACATTAGGTGACCGTTTTCCCTCTCTCTCTCTCTCTCTCTCAAACAAATTGAAAATTATAATGTTTAAAATAATGATGAGAACAAATATGATAAATGAAATAAATCCAAAATAACTAAATATCTAAAATAACTGAATAATATATGAGTAGTAGTAAAATAAGATACATAAAGAGAATACACAAATAAAAATACATTCAAGACTTATCCTAATAATGTGGAACCACTCCACATTCCAAGGCAACACCAAAATTTAACCTCTATCTATATAAATACATGGAATCAACATCATGAATTTATAGTAGTAAAATATAAAACCACACCATTACCTATATCACGATAAATCATGTCTTTGTATGGACTGAGGATCATATGTAAAGTTTTTGTATATTAAATTAGTGGGTAATCCTCTATAATTCCCATGAATATTACTAGTACAAGAACTAGTTATCTTGATATTTTATATAAAATAGGAAGAATGAATATAGAGAAACCTTTTTCCAAAAAATAATTTAACAAGTATTTTAAATTTCTATTTCAATATTACATACAAAATCTTTAATCCACACACAAATTCATGAAAACCTCCATTTAATTGTCCAACCCTATGAACAGAAAACATGTCCTTCCAAACTCAAGACATCACATGGATGTGCATCCATGTGTGCCCCAAGATGTCACAGATGGAAAAGTAAGAACCAATAAAGCCCTGTATAATGAAATATGAACACACACATCCCATATATATTCCACGTACTCAAAACCAAAATTTAATAATGAAAGTAAAATTTTCATTTTTCTATTTAATCAAACATATTCCAGTCACCACCCAGGATTTCCAACTTAATTCTATGAAAATAAGAGGGGTTTTTTATAATAATATATTCAATAAATATTTCTCTAAAATAAATCATTTAAGTTATAAATCCAAGACATCAAGTTATAGGGAAATGGGATAAAGATATAATCCACATCTATCAAAGTTAGATATTCGAAAATGATCCAAGAAGAAAGGATTCTGAAAGATGTGAACTTTCCCAATATCATTGATAAAATCCTATGGTTTGAGTTTCCTAGTGAAGATAAGATGAATGGATGAGATAATAAAATAAAAATCATAGTAAACCCTCAAGATAAATATCTAACATACATCACATTCAATGTTTATAACCCCCCTGCCCCCGAAGAATTAATGACCAAATCGACCATTTCAAAAATTCCATCAACTGGAACCACGCTGTGTTTGGTGATTTTAATTACACCTCACTAAGGGAGACCCACCATAGTAACCCACCAAGTAAAAGGAAGATATACATCACTATTTTCTACCAATAATTCCACGTATCCCCATGTAGTGATGCATCTCATAATGTTTTCCACACTACTAGCACCACATGTAACTCATCCAACCATAAGTACACTATACATAACACTACAATGTTTTGAACCCCCTTTTTTAATATGGAAACTCCTAGTGTAAAACCCCAACCATCATGTTTTTTTACTACCCATGGTGCTCCCCAAAATCTCCAAACTCCACTTAATTGCCTAAGAACCCATTCAACACTCCCCGAACATGATAAATACCACTAAAATGTTAAAAATCATAAAAAACGTGGAAATACATAAAACCAATGGTTTTTTAATGACCAAAAATGACTTATAATATTCTCTCAGTGTGTTATGACTCAAACCAAGAAGGATGAATCACGTCTTGAATAAGTTTTTGGGTACTTTTTATTTATTCCTTTATTTATATTCCTATATATAAATGAGGATATTATAAGATAATAGATGTGTAATATAGATACATGAATTAAATATGGTAAACATCATCATCACATAAACAGTTTTCATTGGAATAGAATTTATCATGAGTATCCTCAATTTGGAAAGGAGACATGAAGCCTATGTCATGCACAATCTACAAATGGAATTAATTCTTTTGGGGTGAAAAATAGTCATCAACGTTCATCATCATTTATATTGGTAAATTATTACATTTTATTATTGTTATTAATGGATTTAATTGTGTTATATATACATATATCAGTACCAAAATAACCAATTAATGATATTTACGTTTATTTGTATTCACTAATCTATGAGATAAAATTAATTTTTAATATTGGTTTTAGATTATGTGGTGTTTATATAAGTTAATATTTCATGTTGAGATACTTATTGTATGTAATAATAAATTTTTGTACTACTTATGTAAAATTTTTAAGATATATAATTAAAGTTAGTCTATGGTGTCCCATTCATGAAGAAAGTATACACCCATTTATGTAGAAATATTCAATGAATATTTTTCTATAATGAAAGTGAAAATATTTACCCTGATGAAATCCTTACTAATCCTCGATGATATTATTTAATGTGAATTAAGAAGAATATATAACACCATATACACTAATAGATAATCTATAGTTTGAGAACATAAAGGATATTGTCACTATTTTTAGTAAACCATTTTCCAAAAATATTTAAAATGTGAGATGGAAGATGAGATAATTTTTTCATGTATTACCATAATGGATTATTTTGTATTACATAATTTATTTTGATTTTATGCCTGTAAAAAATAATATATGTTATAGTGTTTTAACATTTTAAAAAATGAACTCAATAAACAAATATGGAATTAAGGTTATGTTATACATGTTTTGAATGGGGTAAAGGGAAGAGTTTGTTCTAATAAAGTGTGAATGGTGGTTATTTCATACTCAATTAGATCACACTTTGTTTAAAAGAGAAATTTCAGTTTTGAGAATTTATGAATAGTGTTAGGTTTGTAAAGGTGTATTTATAATATATCAAGAAACAAATTGCTTCATACCCATGATTTCATTTTATAGTATGAAATATAATATTTATTTTTTCATCTTCACAATTATTTTCTTATTATTTACATTTCTAAATTTCAATAAAAATTGAGAGATAGTGGTTGTCACAGGGTTTCCATGAGGTTAGAGATAACCAAGTGGAAACAATGTGAGACATCCATTTTTATGTCATAGGTGATTTTTACAGCTGTTAGATGGTTTTATAAACCCTATTAAAAACCATGTTACTCTCCTAGGTGTGTCCAATCCCACGATCATTGTCGGTTCTTTGTTTGGAAAACCACATAGCCTACCTTCACTATTAAAAATATGAAATTATTAAACTACCACTAGTGGAATTAAATTTCCCAAACACCTTATTTATCTATATTTGGATTTCCAAATACCTCTCTCACTTTATCCTTCCTCTCTCACTCTCTTAATTTTGAATTTTTATGATTTTTATTCAAGTATCATCAATGAAAAATATGTGTAAGTGATTCCCCTTATCTTCTTTGGTTTTATTTTTATTCTTCTGTTGGTTTCCATCCTCCCCTAAGGCTTTTAAGGCCTAGGGTTTTTATGTCATGAATTTATTGGTATCAGATATGATGTTTAAGTGCTATAATTTACCTTTTTATGTTTTTATTCAATTATATATTGGATTCCCACTAATAATAAGGGTTCACAGTTGATTAAGTTAAGTGATTCCATATTCCGCCATTATTATTTGAACCCTTGATTCATGGATTATAAATTTAATTCTATATAATGTTATAATTATTGTTATATGATTAATTTAGGTATTTATTTATGTATATTTTAAATCACTTTGTTATATATTTCATTTTTAATGCTTAAAATGGATTCAAGTCATGTTAAAATTAAATAAAATGCATCTTATAATCCATTATATAAAAATAATTATTAAATAATATAATTTTATATTGATTTGAGTTCATGGGAAACCCCAGGTTCTTATGTAAGATATTCAAAAATAGGGGAATAACCCTACCCACTAGTTATTTTTATCACCCTGATTAGTGAAGTAATTGCATAAAAATTCCCATTATCATATGAATTTATTGTAAACCAATTCCACTAGTTAAAGTTACTTCCCTAACTAGTGATTTTATTTTATTTGGTGAGAAAATTGTTGGTGAGCTTAGGAGGAACTCTAATATTGAATATTTTAAATTAATATTTTATATATGGTTTGTTATTTTTTTAATTGATAAAATAAATGTATAATGATGGTAGTTTTATTAGAAAAAACTAAATGATCATCATCATGTATTTTTTTCAAACTATAACGCTTTGGTTTTTCTAAAAAAGATTGCATATGGAATATGTGACGGGATCCTACTGAGATTAAAATGTTCAAACTCTACACACTAATGAGTGCATGTACACATAGTGTTATTTGATGCATGAAAATGGAATACACTACTTAGAGTTGATGGGTTATCTGGTTGACTTCATTTATTTCATAGAGGTGACATGGCTAGATGATGACCTCATTTCACATAAATATGGGAAGCATATTGTTTTTTAGTATATGGTTTAATTATTGGTTATTAATATTGAAAATTTATCACCTATTTCAATTTTCATCATTTTACTCATATTTAATTTGGATTTTGGGTTGTATTTATATAATTATTCAATTATTGTTTTTAAATGTTTCATTTTATTTTGGTTTCATTTTTGAAATTCATTTAAAATTTTATTGTTGTTCTTATTCTTAGTTACATGACCCAAACATGTATGATGGGAAAATATTGGGATCCCAGTTAGTAACCTTATTTTTAAACCATTATATTTAGTGAAACTGTTCTAAAATATATTTCCAAAATTCATAAGAACTTGTTTTTCCCTCATAGGGATATATAATTCCATTCATTCCTTACCATGAATTATCTCGGTTGCCTAAGTCAAGGGAAGCCTAGGTTGGTTCATGATAAAATTATATTATAGTTCATTTTTATTTTTTTATTTGGGATATAGTTTTGCGAAGAATATGAGACTATTAGAACATCAAGGGAAGGTTTTCAGTGATTGATTATCCAACACTAAACATAATGAGTGTTATGATTCCAATGGATGTCATGAAATGTGTGTTAAGTGGTATGTTTTTTATTTCATTTCATATTTTTTAGATTTATGTGTTGAAAATGTGAAATTAGGAATAATTTTTTAGGGTTTATAGTTTTGGATAGCATTTTGTAGACAATGAAACTACCATACAAACTATACTGGATGTGTATTTTAATAGGCCCCATTTGTTTTGAAAACCATGTGGTCAAATAGTGTGCATTTTAGATTTTAGGTATTTTAATATTTCTCATCTTTTAAATGCTAGGTTATGATTAATTTTATTGTTTAATTAATTTATGTGATTTAAAATGGTTTTAATTGCCTTTATTGTTTCTACTCTATTTTTATTTGAATCCATACACTTTCATTCCCCCTTGAAGTCACCTTGTGAACCATCCTGAATGGTTAATAGATAATTTACTTTTGGAATATTCAACTGTTAATCAAATTTTTATTATGGTAGTTGTAAAATTAATTAGAGGTATGGATCATGGAACATGCACTAATTGAGACCAATAGTAGGATTTAGTTTCATATTCAGTCAATGATATTGTCCAATCATAGGATTTTCTTCACCACAAGCCACAAATTTTCCCAGTGAGTAATAACCCTTATGAGGCTGATTATTTTTTAGAGAAGGTTTATAAGATTTCAAAATTAAATTAGATTCGTGATATGATTCAATTATAATATGATTCATTTCTTATGAGTCCCCCAGACTAAAATGGTGGAATTCAGATATCTAGGATTATTTGTATGAGAATATTGAGTGTAAGTAATTGAATGTAATGTTCACTCAATAGTTATTCCTAGACACATTAACTCTCATGATTTCCTAAGAGTTTGTAATATTGGAACAAGGTAGTAAAACTATTCCATAGTATTCAAATCTATTTGAATATCTTTTTCACTTTTCTATAAATATAGTTTCAAATGATGAGTTTAAGGCTCACCAATTTCGAATAATCCTTCAACCAAACATCAAATCTCTTCTCTTCTTTTTGTCTTATTAGTCCTTTGAAAAGAAGGTAGATTGCGATTTGATGGTATACATCGACCAATCTGGGATGTCTAGGATGCATGAAACCACTACCTTATTGAGTGGTATTGAGGGTAACATTTGTGAGAGAAAAATAACGAATTTTGATTTTGGGAGGTGTAGGAGTAATTGTTCTTGACATCTTCCTCAACTAACATCATTTTCACTTACTGTAATAATGAATTTTATTCTTTTTCTTGTACGGAATGGTAATTCATATAAATTTTTCCTTCCTAGAGACTCAAAACACATTCCATATTTATATGAATGTCGGGAACCTCTATATATTTTTTAGTACCAATTATCAAATGAGGGGTGGTTTAGGATCCACATCTCATAAAAATACATTCAATTATTCATTCCAATACATCATATATAAATATATGAAGCTACACAAAATACTGAAGATAAATGTCTCAGGATACATGCCAATTAATTTATGGGATATATAATGTTGGGTATCACCCATCAAAAATTATGTTTAATGAATTCAATATGTAATGGAATGAATAAAAAATAAAATACACAACTAAAAGGCTATAGTAATCTATAAGTATCTGTATTGAAATAAAATTTACAAGAAGTGTCAATATATCCTAGCCAATAAATGGAATAACTTTCTTTGTAATCTCCCTTCAAACTAATAATGTTTGTAGTATTGGGAATATAGTTAAATATATAATAGAAAACATAAATATATTAAATTAGTGTAATTGATATGAAATATATCACTAAAATTAAATAACATGGATATGATAGAGAAAAAATAAAGTCTAGAGAGAGACGAATAGTAAAAGAGAACATAACCCATATGAATAATTTCGTGTATCAACATCATATTTAGAATATAATTTAGAGGTTAATTTATGAAACAATGCTCCAAGAGATATAAATCATTTAGATTTTGTGAATAAAATGTAAAATATAAAAATAATTTTCATCAATGTTTTCAAATATTGTTATAAAAAACCTATAAATTGCATTCAAAAATCTATTTCAAGGGGTGAAAAGAGGAAATCAAAAATAATGATTTAAAATAATTCTAAATATTGAAATATTGAAAATAAATTATGTTATAAATATGAAATGTGGGGTAGAATACAAACATATTCATAAGTGGCATAATGTCCTTTTATTTATTTTTTCCAAAAAATAATACTTGTTTAAAAAAATCCCATAATAATGGGAATACGATAATATTTGGATAACCATGTGAACTAGAAGGGGATTACATAATATAAAAAATGGTTATAAACTTTGAAAAATTCATTAAGAGGTAAATTTTAAAAATGAGATTGTTTTTCAAACTTTTGTAATAAAAATAAAAAAATGAATCATGTGAAAAAATTAATAATATTTCAGTTAATACTTTTAAATAAATTAAAAGATAGCTTATTATTAACATAAAAATTAATTTAAATATTGATAATAATATTCTTGAAATAATATAAAAATATATACATGGAAGAGAAAAATTCTTGGTCGTATAGATAAGGTTGAGTCCACATACAAGAAACCATTTTGTTTAATTTTCGACCAATGGGAGTCAAAATGTAATGAAGACATATCATACCTTAAATATAAATGTGGAATAAAATATAATTAATTTTTTTGGAGGAAGGAACCAAACATGTAAGTATGGATTTCAAGAATAAAGATTATAACTTCTTGAAGATAAATTATCCTAAAACAACCCTTACGAAGTAGGTAATGAATCAAAGGAAAATAAATAATGAGATCATAAATTAAAGTGAAATCCATATTATAACAAGTTATTTGAGATATACTAATTCAATGGGAAATTATTTATAGCCTAAAAGTTGAATTTGCGCATAATAAAAAACATGTCCTAAGGAATTGAAATTGTGAGAAAGTACCCCCTACACAATTATTGGATCTCATGGTGTCTACATATAACCATATTAATAACAAAATTATTATTATAAATAAATTATTCAGAAGATTTATTATTTATATTATCTTTGTAAAATTTTATTTATTATCCCATTTCAATCATTTAATATATTGTTTTTTCCTCATCATCCAAATTGAAATTTTAGACGATTCCTCCAAAACTACTTTTCTACATTGTCCACGGTAGAAGAAGTTATAAAATTTTTTCATAATATTTATAAATATATAGATATATGTAATTTAATTTTTCCAATAAAAAAAATTTATATAGTTTAACAGGGTTTCAAAAATATTTTCAAATTAAGAAATGTTTCTCAGTATACTTATTTTTTGAAGATAAATTTAAAATAAAATATTATTATTAATATAGTTAACATCAGCCATAATTTATGATTATAGAGCATTAATAATTTCATAAATACAATATTTATACATTAGATACACTTTTATAACAATCCATGTAAGTTGATGATAAAGTATCAAATATTTTATTCAATGAGGTGGTAATCTGATCCTAACACAAGATAATTTTTAATTTTAAAATGAATGGGAGGACGGAAGATAATGGTTAATTATTAAATTTAATAGAATTTATGTATAATAATGATAATTTCATAATATATTATTATAGGAATATAATATTTAGATATGGTGGAATAAGAAAGAAACATGAAATAATTATTTTAAAAGAGTTACCTCTTCCATTGATACCCTCCTTTAGAACACTCCTTATGCCATCAAAGATTGGTATTATGGTGAGACTAAAAATTATAAACCCTAGGAATGTGGGTTGGGTGTTTTTTTGCCTTATTTTAGTTTAGTTAGGAGGGTTTAGGTGTGAGGAAATGTAGGCTGGTGATGGGATCCTTTTATAGGAGAGATGTGTAATATATATATATATATATATATTTCCTAACATCGAAAGTGATGTCGTATTGAAGGAAAGTGAATAAACATTTTATAATTAGAGGATAATATATAATATATAATATATTAATCAATCATCCAACCATTTATAGTTTAGGTTTTAGGATATTTTCATAATTTACCTCTTGAATTGACATGTTTACATTAGTTTTAACTTTACCGTGGTTATAAGTTTTTACCTTGGAAAAATATATTTTTGAACAAAAATTAAATTCAAATTATTAAATAATTTTTAATATGATGGTTAAAAATGTTAAATACATTTTATTTATTTTATTTATTTTAATTTATAATATGAATAAATGTAATATTAATTTAAGTAATAAAAAAATATTTTTACGATTCACAAAAAGAAACTTTATTCAAAAAATTACAAAAAAATCCACTGAATACATTTTTTAAAAGTTTAATTCAAAAATATATTTCATTTTATAAAATAAATATTCCAAAATTTACGAATTTCTGTTTTACGTGGAAACATAAAATATAATGAAGATTTGTTTTTATATAAAAATGACTTCTAAAACATTAAGTGTTTTAATGTTATTTCATATAAAAAATAAACTAAATGGGATTTAGTTTATTTAATTATTAATTTTAAATTTTATTATAATAATAATTTATTTGTTTTAAATTTAACATATTAAGATAAAAAATAGATAATATATTGATAATACAATTCTTAAAAAAAATATAATTTTTAACACTAAATGGGGTGTAACAAAATCCCATTAATTATTTATCTTTTAACCATTAAATTTGTTAAATTCATTGGTATTAGAAATAAAATTATTCCATGAAAATATAATAATAATATGTAAAATAATTATTTTTGACTCTATTATCATTTTCTTGAGGTTTTACTTTTCTTATAATTTTTTAACGATATTTCACATTTTATTCACATAATGTGTCAATGTCTATATTAAATTGTAAAATATAATGATTATCATTTTAGTATATTGTTTCCTAGGAAATAAAAAAATTAAACATATTATTTATTTATATAAAATATATACTATAATAATGAGATTTTCCATTATACCAACTTTAGATACACTACATTCTCTTAATTTCAATTTCTCCCTCTGATAAAAATAGATTACAACATTTTTATTATTGTCATTACTCATGCTATAAAATTATATTCAAATCCTTCAAAATGGTTCATAATGATCCCATGAATAAACTAATGCATATCCTCTAAAAGTGTTATCCTATATATGCAGTTAGGCCCTCATGTTGTGTAGAATAATGATTAAATTAATAATCAACTAAATGTCTTCTTTGTTATTACCCATAAGTGAATTATAGTAATATCATTTAAAAACATATAATATCCATAGAGAGATTTCATTTTTAGGAAACCACACACCCTATACAATAATAAAATTTTAGAATGTTTTCCAATTCTAAAATTTAGCTTTAGGCTTTACAATAATGTATTTTAGACATAATTTGTAATAATAATTAAATCAAGATAAATCTAAAAATAACCTAAACACAAATTTCATTGAAACTCATTCTCTAATAATTCAATCATGACCATTAAATCCAAAAAGTGTTAATTAAATGTCAATTAATATAATCAAGAATTGTATATACTACCAAAAATATCAATCGTTTCCCAAAGTTACTTGAATTCCCTTAACATAAAATAATATACCAACCCTAAGGAAACCTATAACTAGATAATTTATTCCCCATGACACCCACTAAAAATCTCTAGAAATATCATTAATCCCCTAAAAATAAAATCACATAAGACCTGAAATGGTTTATCCATTCCTTTTAAATTACAATTAAACTAAAACATATTAAACCATGATGGAATCTACAATTCTTAAATTATTCACATATGATAACTTACTAACCTATAATTTTTGTAAATGATGATTTGAAAATAACTATAATTCCTCAGACCCACACTACTAGATATGGTATGAAAATATATTCTTTTGATACTGGTTTCATACCAACGGATGTGACCTAAAATTTATGATCCATAATTACAATATAAATAATAAATATTCAATATCTTTCAAAATCAATATATTTTTGGTTTATAGTTTTAGGGAATTTTTAAACCCCATTAAATATCAAAAATCCTAACTTTTCCTTCAAATGGAAATTTTTGCCACAAAACCAGATACTCCTTATTTAACAATAATTATTTAACATCTCTTAAAAAATTCTACACATGACACTCATCTATATATTTAATATATAAAACTCTTCTTCATAAATATGGGGAAATAAAAACATAATAAAGGTTAGATTAAATGTTTGGTAAGGGGTATAGTAGATAAAAAATCTGTCATGGAATAAAAAATCCATGAATAATATGGATGGAATAAAAAATAAAAAATTTATATAACTGATAACCTGAGCCTGTAGTATATTCATGGAAATCATAAAAATTTAAATAATCACATGGAAAGAAATATTTGATTTTACATTGATATAATTCATAATGGAATAAATCATAAACATACTATAATTTAATTGTTTCCAGACAACATACATAAATAAGTAAGGTTGACACAAACTACTCAAGATAGTTTGTTTTTTGAGACATACTAAATCATTAGGGATATAAATAATTATATAAATAACTCATCACTAATTAATTAAAATCAATTTTACATATAATGAAATGGTTAAATTATATAATACAAAACCAACATGGCTTAGTAATCAAAATACATCTACATTGAAATAATAAGTATAGAGTGTGTCATTATTTTTCCCATCAATAAATGGAATAATTTTCCTATTAAGGATCTTTTAAACTAATACAATATATTTTATTGGGTATAAATTTAAGTAATTACTAAAAAAAAGTATAGAAATAGTGTAACTGATATAGAATATATCCATGAAATTACAGAATATTGAAACTAATGAGAATAATAAATCTAAAATAGAGATAAAGTGTGATAGAAAAAATAACAAATAACAAATAGATGATTTATAAACAACATATTTATAATATAATTTATACGGAAATAAATTAATAATAACTTCAAAATATATAAATATTTTAGAGATTGAGAATAAAATAGAAGTGAAATTATAAAAATAATTTTCAAAAATATTTTGTAATATGGTTCAAAAAAATCCTAAGTCACATTTAAAAATCCATTTCAAGGTGGTAAAATAGGAAATTGGGAAAATTGATTTAAAAATAATTCAAAATTTTGAAACATTGTAAATAAATGTGGTTAAAAATAGTAAATGTGGAGTGGAAGATAAAGATATATTCATGTGGAATGAAATCCCATTATTTATTCTTTTAATACATTAACTTCTATTTTATAAAAAAATCATACAAATTTGGGAATAAAATTGTATTTAAAAAATAATGAATAATTGAAGAGTAATTCCTATTAGAAAAAATAGATACAAAATTGTTAAAATGAATTAATGCAGTAAACATTAAAAATTATATTCTTTCTATTATTTTGTAAATAAAGTAAATAAATACTCCAATTAAAATTTTAGATATATTTATTTGAATTGTTTTGAAGAGAATAAAATTTAATATAAACTAAACATAACCAAAAATTTTATTTTAGAAAAAAAAATAGCTTGAAACAATATAATAAATATTCATATGTAAGAGAAGTATTCCTGATCATAAAGAATAAATAAGGTCAAGTTCACATAAAAGCAACTGTTTCATTGAATTATGAACAAAAGGAAGGTGAAATTTCAATAAGACTTATAAAATATAGAAAATAAATATGTAATATAGTATAATACCTTCATATGGTGGAATAAAGAAAACATATAATTAGAAAGGTCAACAATAATATATATATATATATTATTGAAAGTAAAAAATGTTATATAAAACCCTTAAGACTTTGGTAATGAATCAAAAGAAAATTAATAAATATATTTTAAATAAAAGTGTACATATGAATAATAAAAAGTGATTTAAAATAAATTTATTTAATAGGAAATTATTTTCCCCTTGTAAAAGTCAATTGGTGCATAATAATAATCATATCTCAAGGAGTTAAAATAGAGTCAAAGAACCCTGATCTGAGGTCTTGATATTCTTGGTAGATGTATATAACCGCCCAAAAAATAAAAATTAGTTCATTAAATAATTTATTAGGATTTTCTCATGCATATTTAAATTCTAATGTCCATTTATCATCATATGTTATTCATTTATTGTATAGTTTTTTTATCTCATCGGCCATTTAGCATTGTTCAATCAATTCTTCCAAAACAACTTTGATAGATTGACCATGGTAAAAGGAGTTATAATATACTATCATCATATCCATAATATAATATATATATATATATATATATATATGTTATTGTATAATAAAATATTACATTTCAATAATTTTTCAAAAAAACAACAATATAAGAAAAGTGTCTTTGTATGTTCATTTTAGGTGGTTAAATTTAAAATAAAAATTTATTATCAATATTAATAATAGAATGACTAATTAATAATTAAAAATTAAAATAAATTTAGAAAAATTGTTTTTTATTAGATACACGTTCATTACCATCCTGATAAGGTGGTGATGCAAAAAAAATACACTGTTCATGGAAGCGATAATTCAACCATAGCATAGACAACATTTTCAATTTATAATAGATGAGTGAAAGGTATATAATGCCTATTCCATCACCATAACAATATTTAATTATACTAAGGATACTGATTCCATTATATTATTATGGGTATAATATATTTTAAGTTGGTGGAATAAGAATTAAACCTGAAAGGACTCAGTTAAAACAATTACCTCTTCCTTTGATATCCCCCTTTAGACCACTTCTTAAGCCTCTTTATATTATTATTTTAGTGATTCTATAACATATATGATGTAATAAATATTTTATTAGTGTTTATTTAATTTTATTCAATCTCTAATGATTTTGGTGTGGTGATAAGTGAGGTAGTATAGGGGTCCTTTAAAGGTATCAAATGTGGAATTTTTGTAAGTATTAAATTCATAATATGAAAAGAGATTCCATATTCATGTAAATTAGATATACAATTTTAATCTATAGGTGTAATTATATGTTATGATTGATAAATTACACATACACCAATTTAAAAATGAGGGTTTATATATTTTTATAATTTACCTTTAGATTTAACATTTTTACCTCTTTTTAACCTTTACCATAGTGAATACTTTTTACCATTATAACATATTATTTTCAAAAAAAATTAAATTAAACTTATTAAATAATATTTATTATGATTATTCTAAATGTGATATCAATTTTATTGAATTCATATTCTAAAATAAATAAACATTTTCATTATTTAAGTAAAAACAATTTTAACTATTAACTAAAAATAAGTATTTTTTTATAATCACAAAAAATTCAACATAAAATAATTTCAACACAATTAATCCCAAAAATGAAGTTCATTTTATCGAATTAAAAATATAAAATTTAGTAATTTACCTTTTAAATGGAATAATAAACTATAATAAACACCATTTTATTGCGATACAACTTTTTAAACATTATGTGTTCTTAATATTATTTCAATATAATTACAAATTATATGAGTTTTAATAAAAAAAAATTCCATTGAAACATTTTCTTAGAATAATCCTATAATAATTTTCAATTTAATTTAAAAAATATATAATTACTCCATTATTTTCTCTATTTATAAAATAAGGCCCTTTACAATGTTCTCATTTATACACTCAAATCCACATCCCAAAAAAATTACATAGATAAATTTGTAAGATTAAATCACAACATTTTTTGTTATGAATTACATCCACTAAAGATACTATTATAATCCATACTCACATTTCCCCTAGTTCATATCCACTAATTACACCAAGCCTACCAAGACTTTGTTGTGCTTTCACCACAAAAAATAATACATCTCACATGATACATCAACATGACTTATATTTATTACAAAAAAACATAGAAACCAAAAAACCAATTTCAGAAAAAAATACAACCCTAAAAACCGCTCCTTATTCATCATATAAATAAATTATCACATTCGTTAATGACATTTACAAACTAACTAACACATATCAATTACAATCCATTATGTCTTTTGAGAAAGTGATTATATTATTCTTCTCCACGTTCCTACCATACTAGACCTATGATGTCATGAACCTAATAAAATTATAACTAGTCCCATAATGTTATAACTATATTAGGAATCCACCTAATCGTGGTCTCAACCCACATACTAAACATATCACACAACAATCCAACTCGTTCATGTTACAGTGTACATTGTCTCACTCTGACTCTTTCTATCTTATGTCATATTTTCCCCTATCTTATCTCTAAAGGAACCAAACATGGTATGGATTTACATTGATACTTTTCTAGTATATATCATTTACTGTCCAAATTAGTATACTTGATTATTTGTTTTTACCAATCCAAAGAAACTCACATTCCTTATATCTAACCTCTAGAGGGTTTCCAAACCATCCAAATATCACATACCTAAACCAAACCATTCCATAGGAATATATTATTGGTACTGATATGTACCCATTTAATGTGATCCATATACTAACCCTCTAAATTCCTAACTCCAAATGTCTATATATATCAATGGACATAGTAATATCAACTACATAATCATTTAGAAAACAATAACTATTGGTTTTGATTAAGTAACATTACCTCAACAAGTTATTCAAGAAACTACATATTATTTTATATTTTAATTTTAATTAACCTAACCCCTATTTCTACAAAACCCCATTAAACCCCATTTTTTTAACCATTTTCCCTAAAAAATTAAGAAAAATACATTATCTATAATTTTCTCGAAGTATATTTTATAATCACATGAAATAATATTAATTTTATATAATCTTATGTATTAATTATAATGAAAGTACTAATTAATATTTCTAACCTAATTCAATATTAATCCAATAAATCATAACGCACAACACCTTGTGTTTTAAAAATAATAGTGACAAAAAAATAAATACATCAATATTATATCCCTTATAAATTAAATACAAACCATACATATGTCATCCATAAAAAAAGATGATGTCCCACCCATGTTCCGACTATTCCTACTACTTTCTATCAAGTACTAAAATCATAAGGATATAAAAAATGACACTGACACAATTTAAAACATACATAGGATCAACCTTAATATAGTCAAGCTAGTTAGAAAAGTATGATCTTAGCTGAACCTCCTCATATATCATTGGATTCCAAATACAACAATGGTTTATGATATATATTAAATTAATTATACCCACAATATCTTAAGTGGAAAAAATAATAATAAATAATATAAATATTAAAAAATCATTTTAGTATATCTAACAAATTTATATAATATTTATCAACATAATAATTAATGTAAAGTTATTTGTTAAAAAATTAACACAATACAAAAAATGATTATACATTAGAATTAGGATCACCCATTAAGTAGATTGTACATTGATATATCCAATAGAAAGAATTAAATATTTAAATACCCTTCTCTATACTCCAAATAATATCTTTAATATCATCTCTATTACCTTATCAAGATACTCTAGTCTGATCACTTGTATAATGGACCTTACTCTCTGTGAATGCCAAATATAAGGTCATAATGTCCACCATTGTGAATTTATAGAACATGGAAATAAACATCATTTGGAATCCATTAATGTGGTCCCTAATATATCACACATTATATCATGTGTATGCATGAGAATTTAAATTAATAAATAATTCACAATATAAAATCCCCCAAATTTGGTGATCGTGTGCTAAATAGACTACCATAATACATGAACCTATTTTTTAGGAAATTTTGGTGAATTATAATTTTTATACTAGTGAAAACTATTATTGTGTTCTGGCATCTAGAATATGACCTTGGAGCGATCTGACATAATATCATTATTATAAAAGAAATTTGGTTTATTATATTTATTTACAATATATGAAGAAAAACAATATTAAAAAAGTTGTTGAAGGGGTTTGAATTCTATTATAATCAAATGGTCTTTTATTGGATAATATAATTATGATCATAGTGAATATAGAATAAAACACAATATGGAATTAGTGTAGATACCTAAAGTTGATGTAATGGATGACCATTGAGAGAATATAATGTTTCATCAATGGAGTAGAAAGTGTGTGAGAGGTCATTTGAGAGATAGTAATGCATGTAAAAAAGATGAAGTTGTTTACCTATATGTAGAAACCATCAGTCATAAAGGATTTATAATATTTTAATATATATCATTGTTATTTTATCATGTATATAATAATGATAGATCATCAGTTAAAGTCATTAAGACATCTAATTCATAATTTTGTAAATTATAACTGTATGTAAATAAATAACATTGAATTTCCCAACATCAAGGAAATGAAATTAGAATAATTAATATTGAAGGATTTATCCAAAATAATTATATGGTGAGGAAAATATAATTATTCTATCTTAGTATGGAAGTAAAATAATTTTTAGTAAGAGTGAAGTTATTTTAAAAAAACGTGGTGGAAATTTTAGTGATGGGAATCAAAATATGTTTTAAGGGTTGTGGTAACACTATGATTTTTGTGAGGGTAAATTTGATCTTAAAAATAATGGTATTTTAAGTTATTATGTCATAAAGCCATGTATTCTAGTAAAAATTCAATGTATGCACCTTGATGATGAGATCGTGAAATATTAATGCAGATCTAGAATCTCATGTTGGAAAAATATCATTTCAAAACGTATATCAACCATGTTTGAATGAATGGTTGCACTATGTGGATTTTTATTTCCCCATGATTTTTTATGCCATGAATCTTTGGTTCAACAATTTTTGGTGACGGATAATTCACAATTCCAAGATGCAAAAACTCATGTAAGATCTTAGGTGTGGTTGGAAATATCTATAAAGATATACCATGAAATTTAGGAGAAGAATTAGAAAAAATTGTTACACTAAGGGGAGTTTGATACTGAATAGAATCACATTTCAATATTAGTTATCAAGATATAATATTTTTTAATTCGAGATATGTCACACTTTACGGAGTGGTATGACATTATGATATTGGTCAATACATAATATCTTGAACCATAATTGGGAATAAAAATAAAGGATGATCTTGATTAATATGGGGAGAGAAAATTGATATTAATTCATGAATTTGATCACACTAAAACATATGCTACCCATATAATGATCTAGTATCTTGATATGGATCATAATCGATCATCATCATCAATTTATGTCTTAGAGGATGATGAGTCTTATAAAAACTACTATAGTAGTTGTGGAGATACAAAGAGAGATATAAAAACACCTATATATCATGTTATAAGAAACAATAAAGTGAGTAAATCTAGATGATTATGGGATTCAGTATTATATATGTTTTATTAGATATAAGGATTTGGGAATATATAATATCAAAAATTATATCTATCTTTGTGAATAAAATATATCATAATAAGAAATATTAAATTGTAAAAGTTTCTTCATATAGAGAAGTCGTCACCACTATGTGTTTCTTGTGAAGATAAATTTTTTATCTCTATCATTTAGGGGTATCTATAATATATCTATAGATAATAATAGTGAAAAAGGTGAGTTATATGAATCATCAAATATGTGGTTGAAGAATTATATTGAATCATTATTCTATGTTCGTTATGAAGAGACCTAAAACTTATATACTAATTTATATCCTCAATGAAGTTCAGGGAGAAGAAAATATAGGGTGTGGATCTCGATTAAGTAGTGATAATTTATTAACTCTTATAGAGGTAGTATTCCTTGGTGTAGAGTTACTATAACCAACAATTTTATCCATATATTAGTAAAGTAAATTTGTTGCACCAGTAGATCTTCATGTATATTCTCTTTGGCTGAAACCTAGTGTGGATGACCCAAGTAAAGATCTATGTGTTAGTGATTTTTAAATTTCATCATGTATGATTCATATTCAATTAGAGATAAATTAAATAATATTTATGGATTGAAAAATTTCCTTATAATGAGGGAAAAATATCTAATAATAGGTGATAAATTAGATGAAAAATAAATAGTTTTAATTATAGAGCACCATAATTTACCACACATAATGTGCCTTAGGATATAAATAATAACCCACTAGTCCCAACACATGGTATCATAATCAATATGTTTTCATTTTGAGTTTAATCTTCTACTTCTATTTGTGGATCTTTTTAGTAAAATTGAATAATTGATGAGGCCCAGTTTTTTATTGTCTTAACATTTATAGTCAGAAATCGTATTTTATTTTATACT
The DNA here is from genome assembly GCA_963277665.1 of Viscum album. NCBI lineage: Eukaryota > Viridiplantae > Streptophyta > Magnoliopsida > Santalales > Viscaceae > Viscum > Viscum album. The sequence goes on along the minus strand of OY728156.1, from coordinate 66,835,530 downwards.
TATAGACTTTTTTTGTGATCTCATTGGAAATATACATTATTATTATAATTTTAAAATTCATAATGAAAAATTTCATGATGTGGAGAATAAAATCATCATTTATAGAGAAATAATCATTGAGGTACTGAAGAAGACTATTCATTATGATATTTTATTGATATATGGGAGACGTTATTGTATATATATGAAAAATACATCGAATCCAAGAATGTTGTGGATATAAAATTAATATTATATTGTAAATTATATATTTATGAGTTATCAATGATTAAATTTATATAATTTTTGTTTCAAAAGTCTATAAGGGCTTGAGTATGAAAAAATACCTCAACAATAAGAACACCCCCATTCAAGTATTTGTAATTGATTTTTGTGATAAATATATTACTAATTATATTATAGATACACATTTTAAATATGAAGATATAAATTTACATATGGATTTGGGTTGAATTGATGATTAAATTGAATAATAGAAAAGAGAAACTGCATGTATATCTCATGAGTATTCATGTAGTAATTAAGAGTTTATCCAATACTTATGTAAAAATGTGGATTGATAGAAGATTATTTATTTATTAGATTATAATTTCATGGTAAAATTGGTTAAGGTGAATAAATTATTTAATAAATAAAATATGGCCTTGAATTATTTCATTTCTATAGTGCTGGAAATGATTAAGGGGTAATGAGACCAACTCAAAGAACATTCAAATTAATTAGAATAAAATATGTTGAAAGTGAATGAACTTGATCCCAAATTTTTTCCTCTCAAAACATAACTTCAGAAGATGATAAAATCCAAAAAAAATATCTTGTTCATCAACTTAGTATATTGTTTTTACTTTTAAGTAGAAATATTTGAAGAGCGAGGAGATTAAAAATAGTTAGAAATCCTAAAAAGGAAAGATATATATATCTCCTATTATATCCTTAGTAAGTATATTATACAAAGATATAAGTCGATAATCATTGTATAGGTAGAGGGGTTATAATAAATATGTAAGAAATTGTTGTCAAATTTATAAATATTTTTATTATTACTACTATAGTGTTTTTGGAATCACTATGGATCTGTGTTTTGTAGCTAATGGTATCAATTATTGAACTTTGCCTATTTCACCATATTAATCAAATAAAATATATACAAGATACAATTATATAAAGTTATATTTTTTTACTAACATTAATTACAAGGATTTGTAGTATAAAAATAGAAGTAATTGATAATATAAAAAGAAGATCCATATTATTATGTCAATGTGAGGGAATAAAAATGGGTGAAAATCAATTATATCAAAATATGATTTACATTACTAATTTATAGGAAATATTAGAAGAAAGGATGTATCAAAAATAAACCGTTAGTATTATATTTGAAATAATAGTTTTTGAAGGAAAGAAAAAAATATGTTTGACTAATAATAATATTTCCTTATAAAATAAAATATACTTGGGTAAATACTCACTAATGATAAACAAGATAATCGTTCTTTTAATAATGATTGAAGAGTAAAATCGTGAATCATGAATAATTTATTTCAAAAATACCACTACAATGAAATAGGATATGGTTTGTGGAAGATCCTAAAAATGGTGGAGGAATAATACAGAACGATTCCATGAATAATAATCAATGGAATTGACTTTAATAACCTGAATTAGTCTCAGAAATGGGTATAGATATGAAGAAAAACAATATAAATGAATCTAAATAAAATATCTATGAATATTTTTTTATGATTAGTGTTAAACATAGGGAAAATACAAGAAAATATTCAAATAAATTTCTATATAAATGGTTGGTACAACATGATAAACCACATTCTTATACTTGAGGATGTTTGGATATACCCCTCTCTTCATGTAATTAATTTATATAACTATTATTATAGTAATATATTTTTATATGGAAGATATGATCCATGAGATTAATGTATTTAAATACATTGAATTCTATGGGAAGGGGTAAATTCATTTCATGAATACAAATATAATAATTTGTGTTGGAGTAAGAACTAGTAGTATAAAGTAAATCTCTATGTTTTTAAATATTGTTAGAGTTATTACAATTGATATAAATGTCTACGATAAAAAATTTAAGTAGTGAAATCATAAATCTATATTTTCAAGTAATGATGTTGAAATTCAATTAATAGAGAACAAAATTTAATGTTAAAGAGGTTTTAATTCCCAATATATAATTTTTATATGGTGTCAAGTAGAATACATTAATAAAAATGAATTATTAGAATTAAAATAAGTGGTTTCAACCCCAAATAAAATGGGTGAAAACACGATGAAGAATTATCAATTTTCATAGAGTAGTTTGTTATTTTATTTGATTTATCCAATATATTGTAATAATAATATTTTATTTTAAGATACTAAAATAATATACATGTGATGAATACTTTTATTATAAGTGGTTCTAGATCATGTTGAATTTGGGTTAATTTTTTGAGAATATTCAATGTTTGAGTGGACTTATATTCATGGTGAATATGTCTTACGTTAATGTTTAAAAATTATTGAAAAATTAGTATCATGAGTTTATTATAATAAGGGGTTTCAATTTTTTTAAGATATATTATTATTCAAAAAAAATTTAATTTATATTTTATTCCTATAAATTTTTTTTGAAGTGTGGAATATATCACATGAGATGAATATGGAAGTGAAAGGTTTAGTTTTTTATATTTATAGAAGTTTCTGAGTGTAATTGATAACATTTGAGTGCTTAACATAAATAATTGTTTTATACACTATGTTTTGAATGATTAGGATTAGACTATTTTTTGATAACTATTTTCAATGTGAAAATGTCACTCAATAAAAATCATTGACAATGAACCAACAGTAGAAAGGGATTTCAAACATAAAATAAAAAACTATAGTACTTCCAAATAAGTTGTCTAATGGACCTTGGTAACACATATTGTGGTGAAAAAAAGTATAAAATGATATTTAATAATGTATTAACGAATAAATATATGTTGAGGAGTAATTCTGAAATTCCAAAATGTGTTAAATACATAAATATTTTCAGTGAACAAGTTGAAATCAAAGATGAGGAAATTAAATAATTGTTAAAACCCCTAAAATTTTGAAAGATAAATACTACATTTAAATTATTTAAAGGTAGTAAATGAATAATATTAAAAATTAGAGTTTTTAAACTCTAAATCTAGATTTATGGAAAAACATTTGAAAGTGATCAAGGTTTAATTATTTATAACCAATGGGGAAGAATAAAGTTTTCAAAAAGACCTGAAAATTAGTGGATCTATCTAGAAAATATCAATATTAGACACTCTAATTCTATAGAATCATTTTTATTGATTTAGATAAGTTAAAATGAAATTATTGTTTATGTATATTAAGAAAAATGTAGAAATAAAGGTTATATAGGATCACATATACATTTTATTTCCAAACAATAAAATGATGAGTGAAATATCATAAATAGAACCCTTGTATATTATTAATATCTGGGGATAAGGGAATGTGTAGCTACAAATCCATAATGTATTCTTTAAAAGAAATGTAATGTTTTTTAAAGATGTATTTATTGAAGTATTTTAAAATATATCATAATGGGAGAATGCAGAAACCATGATTTTTCTTGTTGGATTTAATGAAAAAGGTTGACAATCAATGTTATGAAAGAGGATAAATATGGGTGGTTGTTACAACAATAAATATATTTTATTTGAAAAACTAAATATATGTATGGTGAAAATGGAAAACAAATCCAATAGAGGAGAACATTACTAACCCAAAATTGATTTAATGATCGAAAATGGGAAAGGATAATGTTGCAACTATGGATTAGTCAGTATGTGAGAAGATATTGGATATGTTATGGATTATGGATGAATATGATGATTGTTAACTATTTATATAAACCATTAATGGTGAAGGTTGATTCAAATTTATATATATTCTATTAGTATTGGAGCATGAGCATGTGTGTAAAAGATAAAGAGTGGAAGTGTTGGATTAATATAGGTGATTCCATAGAAAGAATTGTGAAGGGAAAAAAATAAATACCTCAATATTTCTATATATTATGTACATGGAAAGGGAAGCATGAGAATTATTGTATATGGCCTTGAATAATTATATGATGATGTAAAATATGTTTATCCCGACATTATATTCTATTCATAGAAGTATGATTATAAGTAAAGGTTCTAGGATAAGACTTTGATGACTTTTTTAAGAGATATGAACCAGATCATAAGGGGTGTTTTCATTCCATGATTTGTTTATAGGACTAAAATTGGGTTATGTAAGAATAAATTTTCTATGTATCACATTGCAACACCAATAATTCTTCCTTAATATGGATGGTTGTGTCGTGATAAGGAGACTATGAAATATCGGTTCATCTTTGTAATCTTAGGTTGATTGGATCATGTTACAATATATATATATATATCATGTTATGAATATAGATGATGAATATAAGAACATACCATAATATAAATAGTTAATTATGTGGAGGTTGATTTCCCATGAGTATAGTAGGTCATGATGGTTTTGATTATCTATGTTTAGTGATCAGTGAAGCGTTGGTCTACAAAATATTATGTCATACTGCAATGTATAAATAGATATTAATATTTGGAAAGATTAAAAAAAATATTTTCCTGAAAATATGAGTGAGATGACATAGTTATTTTTAGATTAGTTATTTGTCAAATTATTACACCCTAAATTTCTTTAAAGGAATGATATGTTTGATAGTGTATATAACATGTAAAGCCATGATAAAACAAACCTCAAAATATTATCATTTAAATGTGACCATTATTACCTAACCATTATAATGTTGAGTATTAATAGTATTAATCAAATTATGAGATATAAATAAATTTTCTACTAAATACAAATGTATTTCTTAATTCATAATAAATATGTGCTCAATTTATAGTAAAGTCATTTTATGTTTCAAAACAATCTTTTTATTAAAAGTAATTTTTATTAATTTTTGTACACAAATAATATAATTAATATCCACCAAATTAAAATTAATATTTTATAAAAATTATATCATTTTTCAAATCATCATACCCAAATTATTTTAAGGTGGAATTTAAATATTTTTCTGAAATAGTTGACTTAACAATGAATAGTTAAAATACATTTTTTATAAAACTACCATTTATTTTCATTAAAAAGTTACATTTTTATTTTTATTTTAATGTTTAATTATTATAATTAAACTTTTTTATAAATAAATAATTACATCGGAATCATCTTTACACATTATTTTTTGTATAAGTTCATTTTTGGGCTTAAATTGTTTTTTCTAAAAACTATTTTTATTTTCATTTTGTTTTATTATAATAAATTAATTTATTCAAATTCTATAAATATAATTTTGTAAAATCAATCCTTCATTTAGAATCTATATGTCCAAATTTATTAAATATTTTTCCTTTATTTTTTTCATTATGAATAGTAATCATATTAAATATTTCTCATATCGGTATAGGTTAATTAGGTAATTATGGATAAAAAAAGTTGATAATGCCTAAAAATCTCGGTAATACATGTATTTATTTTATTTTATATGTTTTTTACCTTTAAACTTTTTATTAAAAACTATATAAAATTATTTCAATTTTCCCTTCTTTACAACATTTATATAATTTCAAGTACATATAAAGACAATAATTTTACTCTATTTTTAATATTTATAATATTTTGGGATAGGGAAAAACCACTTATGTTCCATTTTAAATGTTAATTTTAAATATAAATCTTTTTCTTAACATGTTAATTTATTTATATAATTTAGTGAGAAAAAAAATTACCTTAAATTATTTTGCAACAACAACACGATATTTATTCACCTAATAGTGAAATAAATTTAAATATTTTAAAAATATAAGAATGAATATAATTTAATAATTTTATTATTTTATTGTAATTATTAGTAATAAAATAACTTATTAGGGATATTTTAATGTGTTATATTCAAATTAATTTTGTGTAACTTTATGTTCAATGTAAAAATAATTGAATAGTCTCAAAAACAAGATTAATGATATTTTAAGTTACATAATATTTTATTAATTTTTTAACAATAAAAAAATTAAAATTAGGCAATTATGATGATAAATGATCTAAAAATTCATCCCTTAAACATTTATGTTCCAATTGTTTTATTATAATTAAAATTATAACCCTTTAATATTGGAAATGACATTATTATGGTTAAGGTTAAAATTTGTTAACCAAGGGGTTAATTTAGAAGATAAGGTTTAAAATGATATGTAAACCTATAAAATTTTATTGGATGATTATATTAGGAATATATATTAATTATAATTGAATATATGTCAATTTTGATCCATTTAACTAGAGTTAGACAAAAACTATATTATAATATTTTTGGTATTTCTAAAATGACATTAATGACATTTTAAAATATATAAAAAAATATTTTATTAAATGATTTACAATTCATAAAAAATTGGAATTTGGAAATATGAAAGGGATATATATTAACATATCAACCATGATTCATTTTTTGTTCATTTTTCATTTTATTGAAACTTTTTTTAACCATAATGTGTAAGAAACATTTATATAATTTAAATTTTCAAAATTCTTAACGAGGAGTTGAAATAAAATGATAAGGGTAAAATAATCACATAAAAGTAAAATAAATTTATTTTATGACATTTTTTTGGAAAATATTAAGAATATATTCTAAATATTTAAATTTATATCTATTTTAAAATAAAAAATATTTTCTGTTATTTTTATACTTTAAAAAATTCCTTGAATGAACATCCCATCACATATAAAAGGGAACACCCCATCCTCTCTTCCTCAGAACATTTGAGTGTTATAACTAAACCAATACCTGAAGAAATAACTTTATAAAATCCCCCTCCCCCCACATGTTATAGATTTATTATTATTTTCATAATACTACCATTTTAGGGATTAAGGAGTAAAGAAAATGAAGTTGTCTGAAGAAGAGGTATAACATATAATAGAATGTTTTAGTTTTATTTTTTATTCTACCTCATAAAAATATTTTTCAAACATGATAAAATAAAGAATAAATTATATTGAATATAATTATATTTATTTATGTAAATATGATTCATATATCTGTATTCTATTCCATCAAAAGGTAGTTGAAACTGTCGTTCGTCTATATGTAAAACTACTACCTTGCGAATCGATTTAATTCATTTTCTATAACTAAATTTCACATATGGTTATAAAGATTATTTTAGAATTTTTATAATATATACATGGAATATTTATCATTTTAAAAATATAATTTATCATAAAAATTATTACATTTCCATCCATTTGAAAATGATAACTTCGTGCACACGTACGTGTGGACTACCACCACCATGAAGAAATGTGATTCATTTTCCATCACCAGAAAACATGGATAATATATATAAGTTTATTCTAAAAAATTATTATTACTAATTTTATAATTATAATAAATAAAAATAAAATAATACATACCTTTTTTTCATCATGAACGTCAAAAAATGTAAACGTTACTCATTATATGTGCGACATAACGTCTTTATGATTGAAATGTACTTAATTTTTTGTAACCATATTTAATGGTTTGATTTAGAATTATAATTAATGTATATAAATGGAAATAATTTCATGATTATTATTCTATAGATGATGGAATAATTACCAATTTTACCATATACATCATACAGAAATAATTGTGGACAAATGTACTGAATATTCTTCAAATATACAATGCTAACATAATTGATTAAGTAATTAAACATAACATGGTAATATATAAAATTAAATGAATAATAATCATGAACAATGTTATTATGTTGGTTAAAATTAACAAAAAAAAATTATTCACAAATATAAATAATGTACATGATGTTTTATACTCTTGATATGTTAAATTTTAACATCAAACCTCATTTTGAAAGTATTAATGATTAATTTCATAAATTATTTTCTTCAATTTCCATATTCATAAAGTCGTGTTATAGATGTATTAATATGTACATAATTGAATTATAAAGGTAATTTTATATCACTTTTTGATTTATTTAATTGTCATTCATAATGAATTTTTTTATCTATTTTATATATAATTTTTTAACATTATTTATAAAATGAAAAATATATTTCTATTTTAATGTATACGTACTCAATGAATTTTCCTACCACTACAACCATTATTTTTTTTATTCCTTTATATTTTTCCATGAATCTTAAAATAAAAATTATATTTCCCTTTTTCATGGGTATTTATTTTTTCAAAATTAGTTTTTAAAAGGGAAGGGTATTTTGATATCTGGAAGTATCTTTCATGCAATCTCAAAAGAGTTTTCCTGAGTTTTATAATCAAAAGTTTCATGAATAAAAGGTTTTATTTCTGATAAGGTAATTGAGAATTATATATTTTTAATTTTTTATCCTGATATATCTTATTTTATGGCTGATCTCCATTATAACTCTCAAACACATTGGGTAATGTTCCTTGATTTGAAAAGCAATAAAGATGGAGTTAATCAAATTGTTTTCTCTTACAGATTTAAAATGGATCTAGTAATTTTCCCATCATGAGTTTATCAAGAGTTATGAATACGATGCTATAATTTTTTTTAAAAGGGATTCTATTTTATTTCTATTGGTTTTATAGGTTTTACTATAGAAAGAAGTTTGTCTTTATCAAGTGGATACATTCTTTCATAGACTCAATGAATATTATGATAAAGATATAAATATTATTAGTTTACATGATTTTCAATGGATTCGAATATTTCTTTCTTTTATGTCCATTGCAAAGGTTTTTTTCCATTCTATATATTTTAAAAAAAATTATAATTTTAATGAATGGGTAAGAACAATGATAAAGTAAGGTTAAAATTAATTGGAATTATTCATGAAAATAAAAAATGTTTCATTATAAATGTTTAATATTATATGAAAAATGATACTATATAGAAATTTCCACTATATAATATTTTAGTCATTTATGTGAGAGTTATGACCTAAATTTCTAAATCTATGAACCTAAAATATCTTTTTGAATGAAATAATTTAAATTCTATTAAATATACAATTGGATATTTATTTTCTATGTTTGATTCATTATTGGTAGTATTTTAGAAATGGTTTATATAACATTTTAGGTTAGTATATAATTTGAGAATATGTTAAAAGACATTTATAACAAAAATGGATAGTATGATATGGGTAATTATGGTTATTATTTTAGGTATTGGGTAATACTCAAATAAACTTATATATAATGGTTTTGAAGGGATATAGTATTATAAAATATCTATGGTGTTGTATTTAATCTTATGGCTTCTTTCCATTAAATAATTCATTTTATGATTAATGGATGCTGATTTTAATAGAATAATTATCATTTATTGACATGGATGGAAAGATATAATTCAAAACCTTCTTATCCCTCCAAGATGATTTCATTATCACTATTATTGAAAAATATTGTTCATATGATTTTGAAAATTTCTTCATTATTGAAATCACCTACAAGGAATTGTTTGACTTATCCAACACCATTCAATTTTTAAAAAAACTTATGTGTCATGGTATAATTTTTATTTGAATGAAAAATATCAACTCTTATAACTATTTTTAAATTTAAATTCCACATTTTAATTGATCATTTATATTCTATAATTTTGGAAGCATGCTAGATGATATAGGGAGTATCATGAAAATTATAATGTTTGGATTTAAGGTGTGAATTAATTTATTATATTTAATGTTCGAAAAATGTTTGGATTCATATTGATCACTCATAAAGGCATAATTAATATCATTGATTATAATAATTAATTATTAATGAATAATATGAAGAAGCATGTATAATATTTTAAGAAGGGTATTGAATGAAGTATGTCTTAATATATTTAATTTATATAATTATGATGTAGTTGTTTTGTTAATGATATTCAAATATATTCGAAATATTATGTTAATCATTAAATTGATAAGAATTGTTATATATTAGGTTTCATTAAAAATATTTTGAATCATATGATAGATGGAATCAATACCTTTTAAAAGTGTCATAGTGAAAAGTTGACAATTTTTTGGGGAAATTTATTGAGTTTTGATAGATGTTTGTTGTATATGTGACCATTAAATTTAACATTTAAAAAAATTATCTGAGAAAGAATGACATTAATTTTTTTAGTTGTGGTATTAAATAAATAAATACTCATTATAGTTTACATGAACATTGATGTTGAGGTGTGGAGGCACCTTCTTGTTTTAATGCTAAAAAATCTTGTTACTATCATTTTTAATGGTTAATGAGTTTTATGATAGAATTTTATAATATAAGGAAATTTTGTGAAATTTTAGATAAGAATAGAAAAATCTCACCATTGAGGATGTGTCAATTCTAGGAATGAATCATCCCTTAAAAAGAGACACCACCAAGAATTACTCACCACTGAAAAAGATTCACTTCCAGACATCACCTATCACTGAGAATGTCTCACTACCTTGATGAGGTACCGCCAAACTTCTCCTACTACTAAAAATAACACACCACCATGATGAGCTACTACTAGACTTAACCTACTACCATAAATGATTAACCATTGATGAAGACCTACCATCATATGAGTCTATGTTTAGACGAGTCACCATTGAGATGAGTCACCATTGAATATGAGTCACTGCCAGACCTGATCTACCATAAGATGGTATATGGAAAACAAGACTAAAATTTGTAGTGACTCACTGGTAACCATGATTCCCAACTAGAATGATTCACCATCACTATTATGGGATATCATAACTAAATTATTTTAATGTATATATAATTGAATTTAATGTTGATTGTTATTTTAATGGTTATTCTTAAACTATTGAAAAGAACATTAAATGATATCAGAAATAAGTATTAGGATGCAGAATACCCTGATGTTATTCATGGAATTATCTCTCTATCCCGTGGTGATATAAATTCCAATAAGTAACCCTCATTCATGTATAATAATTAATTCTTGCATGCTTCCCCAGTTGAAACACAATATCAAGTGTTCCACTTACTAAATATATCTATTTGGTGTATCTTTCCAATACTCGAATGAATAATATTGGAGCTTACAGAACATTCTTGTAGTTTCTAAATAAAAAAAATTAATTTTATGATCCTCTATTTTACTATTATTTTTTCAGAAATGACATTAGGTCACTACAACACTATATCTAATGAGTCTCAATCTTTATATCACATAAAACATAGACACACTATATTTTATAAATTTTTATACATTATCTTTTTGTTTGTTTCATTTAAATTAAATCGATTTGTGGTTTACCCTATTTGTTAAATTCACACTATCTTGTGAACTATAACTACAATATACAATATATCTCGTTCACTCTCATTATATTTATTTACCAAAAGTGATATGGAAGTGGTCCTTCTATGGATTTTGATTGTTTTATTACTGTGATTATTCTAGGAGAGGACATTTTGTTTCCTGTAAAGCTGGTTAGCTATTATTTTTTACACAATCTAGTATTATGATCAATATTATATTTATATAATCTATATGGTAGCAGGTGGTTTCAAAGTGGAGTTGATTAGGTCTTGGCTTGAGACTGAACCTCTTTTTTTTAAATTCCATTGTTTATTTTGTTTGGTTTCATTTATAATCTTTAAAATTAATATTTATAATTATAACTAAAACCCCTACATTGATAGTAAATCTTTACTAGTTTTTATATAATTATCTGATTCATAAAATGTATTTTAAAATTTAAAATATTTTCAATATAATTTTAACTGAACTCTATTTATGCTTCGACAAATCTTTTAAAAGATCCAAAATTATATAGATCTTCGGTTTTGGTTCACTAAGAAGTTTTATTTTAAATTGGGGGATTTTATTTAAAATTGGTTTAAGATGAATTTTTATTAGGAAATCAATTAACCGCTCTTGAGTTACTTACTCTAACCAACCTTTAGTATCAAATGTTTTCAAAATCATTTCAATAGTGAATTTAGTTGAATATTAAAGATCTTAAATTTTCTTCAATTATAAATTTAGATTTTTAAATGGATACCACCATTAATTAATGGAAATAATTATGCTCGATTGAAAATAAAGATCAAAACTCATATTGAAGTCATCTATTTTGAAATGTGGACACCTATATAGGATAATTTTTTAATACCTGTAACTTCTAGTGCTACACGAGATGATGCTACTAAAGCATCTTATAAAATAATTACAAAATCATGAATGATAATTTATATGATTTAGTATATAAGATGTTTAATGGGATAACTTCTTGTAATAATCCTTATGAAATTTTGGAAAATTAAGTTATTTCCCATGATGAAACAACTAATGTGAATGATATCATATTAAATACTTGTATAATGAAATAAGTTTCATTATAGATGAAACCTAATGAGATAATTTTTTATATTTATCTTATGTTTAATGGGATATTAAAAAACATGAGATCCTTGGTAAATCCAATTTCAAAAAATGATCAAATCTTTCTACTACTAAGATGTATTCCATAGATATGGATAAGAAAATAAGATTTAATAAAAGGATCATATGATATCAGCAAAAAAATATTAAGAAATTGATTTGGAAGTTAATTATTTATGACAAAGAGATTAAATTTAATCATGAATAGAAATATAAATCTAATATAAAATATGTAGCCATCAATACAGCTTAATCAAAATAGAATGAAATGGAAAAATTTCCAGATGAAGACTCTAGTAATGAGGAATCACTAATTGAAATTAGTGAGGAGATTCCCCATATAGGAAGATGTTTTATGAAACTATATAAGAATAAGAAATTATATAATAAATCAATTTACAATAAAATGTATTATTATAGAGGTAATTGGAATTAATACTAGAAAATATAAGATATTTCAAATTACAATACCTTTTATGAGTTTAAATTAAAAAGACATGTTAAGGATAACTGCCCCCATGTTATGGTATAAAAGAAGGTTCATGATACATATAAAAAATTTCATAAATCCAGTAAATCCACCTATAGTGTCTTTGAGGGAAACAACAGTGACTTAGACTGAAAACAAGAAATATATCATGACATAGAAAATATGTGCATTGTTACAAACATATATATGGTACCTACTATCTCTCCAATAAATAATTGTGATCATTTTGGAAAGGAAAATGATGATGATATATCAAAATAGGAAATATTTTAATATTTCAATGTTCATGAAGATACCATTAGTGAGATTAAATATAAATAAAAAATTCTACGGAAACTACATTATTTATTTGCTAATATCAAATTTAATTTTGTTATACAAAGATAAAAGAATTCTCAATTTTTGAATGAAAATAATAAACTAAAATTTTCCAATGATATGTTAATGAAATACATATATGGAGTTACTTATGTTATTGAACCATTCACTCAAATACTAAGAATAATATTTCACCTCTGTATATTATTATCTGAGGTCACCAACCAGGACAGAGGATAATTGTAAAGAACCATTTTATTCCTAAATCCAATTTTGGATACTCTAATGCTATTTTTTCTTCAGGGGGATGAAATAAAACTTTATTTACAACAATTTACAATATAATTAAAAGGAAACCCATCTCCAAAATATTGGTTTTAAAATCTCTAATCAATATCATTTATGGACCCAATAATATTGTGGTTCCAAATTAATTTTTCGAAGTAATTTTTTTTGTGACTTTTTATAAAAATGTGTAGTAAAATTATATGGAGTTTAGATAGTGGTTTTTATAGATTTATGAAAATAGATTACTCAAGCATCCAAAACCTAATAATGTTTTATGGTGGCCATGTCAACTTTGTTGACAATGATAATGGAAAAATGATTTCCTTTAGAAAAACTTGTAATATAATCCCAATTTTAATATGTAAAGTTGTTTTATTGATGGTTTAAAATTCAATATTTATGGTATCTCATAGCAATGTGATGATAGTTTTTATGTGATATTTCAAAATAATGCATGCAATTTTTTTCTAATTTTGTTTAGTGTTTACTTCCTTGATAAGTGAAAATATGTATTCATTTGATCATGATTATTTTAATTAAAAATGATATTTCTTATGTTCCTTTCATAAATAATCCTAAAATTGGAATAGGAGACTAGGACACTGTAATATTCACTCAATTAAAAATTTTACTAGGAAAGGATTATTCATGGATCTACCCCAACATGGATTCCCCATGTAAAAAGTCAATAACCCCTAAAAAATAGAAACATAACAATATATATTTTAAATTAATAAAATAACATTCAACTAATAAAAAATTAAATATGGTTCACATGGACTTGTTTTGGATATCTAAATTATCTAGTCCAAATGGGAAGCACTACGTACATGTCCTTATAGATTAATTTTCAAATTTTTCTTCAATAATCATTTATGATCACAAAAGTGAAGCCAACCATCACATTATCAAGAATGAAAAATATATAGAAAAACTAATTAGAGTTATAATTAATACCTTAATAAGTGACCATGGTCATGAGTTCTAAAATCGAGACTTTGAGTCCTTTTTCTCACTAAATTGTTATAAAAATAAATTACTTTCTCTATGAAAATCCTAAAAATATGGAGTTATAGAAAGAATAAATATAATTATTAAAGGGATATCGTTGAATATTCCTAATGAATATGACTTACCAATCTAATTTTGGGAAGGGGATGACAATAAATCCTATTATATAATTAATATATTATTATTTAGACCTATATTTTAGAAAAACACCTTATAAGATTCGTAATAATATATTGCCTAAAGTTAATTACATTAGAGATTTTTTTTATTAAAATTCATTATTTTTAACATTGAGGATAATCTTGTCACATTTCCATCCATTATAGATGATGGAATATTTCTATGTTATTCAAAATCTAGTAAATCTTATAGAGTGTTTAGTAGAAGAAAACAAGACTATTGAAAAATATGTCCATGTCAATTTTGATGAGACCGATCCATATGAACCTCAATATACATTAGAAAATATAAAGGATTATTTATCCACATTAAACATAAATGAGAAACCATTTGACACTACATTAAATCTTATAGAAAAATCATCCATTTCAGAGGAACTTCTGGAACAATAACTAAAACCTTTAGAAGACCATGAGGTGACCAGACCGTCCTTTTATAGAATAGTTATGAATATTAAATACCATTATTTATATTTTATAGTAGGATACTAATATAGAGGTATATAGACTAGAGCCTCTATAAGGAATCATATTGAACATAAATAATTCTTATCCCATATCAACCCTAAGAACATCAATGATGCAATCAATGATGAATTTTGGGTAATGGATATTCATGAAGAACATAACCAATTTGAAAGAAATAATGTTTGTGAACTTTTTAATATACCTAAATACACATTGAATATATTGAATAAATGGTTTTTAGAAATATGGTGGATTAATCTAGCTCAATTATAAGAAATAATGCAAGACCAGTTCTATAAGGGAATAGTAGGGAATAGGATATAGATTATGACAAAAACATAACTGTTGGAACCAAGTTTGTTCTTTTCTAGAAAAGGAGTTTGGTTTTTTTGTCAATCTACCTTGGGTTTATCATGGTTTGGGTTTATTATTGTCAACCCTTTCATCAATGATCAGGGAGATTACATAGAAAGGGGTCATAAATTTTGATCTTAATGTGGTATAGAATATTGAAGGTGTTTTGGCAACTTGCGTGCAAGACATGTTTTAGGATCGGAATGTCGAAAAATGGAAAAGTCATAGAGTTCATGGAATATGATGTTGCGCAAAAGGGTTTTCACACCCAAAGTGAAGTCAGAATGGTATTTTCATGATTATGAAGAATCATGCGCATACTGAGAAATACATGATGTGATCTTTCACACAGGGTCATCAATGGCCTATAAATATGCGGCTACCCGCAAGGAAGACTTAAGAATTTTTCAATGAAAATATGGTTTGTCATCATTGAGAATGATTTGGGTGAAAAAGATTGGAAGAGGGTCAATCTAGAACATAAGGTGTCCCTTTAGTCTAAAAATAACAAGTGAACCCTTTGGGTGAGTTGCGTGAAAGATAAGAGTTGTGCGGAAAGTATGAGTTGCGTGAAATTCAACCTTCATGACAATTCCCAAATCTTGTTTGCAAGTTGGGGTATTGCGTGCAATTGTGGTGTTTTGTGTCTGACTTGTTGTTGAATATATTGTTCAGTGGTACAGTGCTTTCAATTTCATCACTCCAAGAATTCTATTCATGAAGTGTCTCACGTTGAACATATATAAATATTTCAATGAAAATCTATTGATAACACCATCAGGTTTATAAACTGATTTGGACTTCACCCAAGGTAGTTAGCAAGGGGGAGTCAACAGGAGTGAGCCGAGGGATGTATTGATCAATCCCTAAACATTTGTGAAGGAATTGTGCCTGGGATATAGTGATTGTACCTGAACCATATAATCCGTAGCTAGTGATGTTTAATGAAACTATGTATGACTGGAAACCTGTCAGCATATGCTCTTTGAAGTAGCCCTTAGTGGGGAACCAAGTAAAAGTGTTGTGTGGTATATTTTCTTGTTGTTTTTTCATTATATTCCCATCAGTCTTACAGGTTTAATGAGTTTCTACCACCATGGGGACAAGATAATTATTTTGAAAGAAAATTTTGACACCCTGATTCACTCCTCACTTCTCAGGGTGACATGGGGTCCTACAAGTGGTATCAGAGGGTAAATGTTAATGGTGTTAGATCTGTCCTTTGTCGTCATGGACAATGCAGTCAATTCTAAGGGAAACCCTCTCTTTGATGGATTTAATTTTCAGATATTGAATAAATGAATGAGATCTCATTTAAGATCCCTTGAAATGGAAGTCCTCTTTTCTACCGTGTAAGGAATAAAAGGTATTGATCCAACAGGGCTTGCTATGATTGATATAGATAAGAAAGTTCTTGATGCAGATGCTAAATCCTAGAATGAAATCACTATGGCTCTTTCCGATAATATCTATCTAAAGTTAATGAGTTTCACCACAACAATGAATATGTAGGATAAACATGAAAATATTTATAAATGAGACATTAATGTGAAGGAAGGAAAACATCATTTCCTTCATAACAGGTTTGATGATCAAAAGATTCAACCTAATGAGAATGTAGATTCATTCTTCAAACAAATTATTGAAGTAGTAAGAGAAATTCAGGTTCTTGGAGAAGAAATAAAATACATTGATATCATAAAGAAAATCTAATGAATATTTCATCCAATGTACAATGCAAAGGTGTCAGTCCATGAAGAAATAGATTTATCTACACATACTATGGATGATCTGGTAAGTAGTCTAGAGGCATATGAGATGAGATTCAAACCTAAATATGCTACGACTTAGGTTAGAAAGGAATTGGTATTGAAATCCATTGAAAAACTGAAAATTATCGGAGATAGTGGTGGTGAATATGATGAGAAAAAAGAAATTGTTTCTCTCATTTCCAAGAATCTAAAGAAGGGAAAAGGTAAATGTAATGGTAAGTTTCCTCTGGCTTGTTTTTATTGGGGAAGATTTGGGCACATTTCCTCTCAGTGCCAAAGAAAGTTGGGTGATGAACAGAGAAATTTATAAGATAGTGAGAAGCCTCGAAAAAAAAATTTCAAAAAGGAAGACTTGAAACATAGAAAGAAATTATAAGAGAAGAGTTTTGTCTATAAATAGGAAGATAATGTTATTTAATTATGTGAAGAATAAGAACCAGAATTTAAAACTATAGAATATTCTTCCATGATGTCTACCATTGAAAAGTCAGAACCTTCAATTGATAATGGAATAGATAATCAGATGACTCCTAATGGTGATCCCAAGATGAAAATTAAGGATTCATTTTCCATGCTTAGGAATAAATGTACGAGATTCAATAGGTGGAAATTAATGGTAGAATAATCATCAGAATATGTTGATGAGCTTGAAGCTAAAATTTAATGACTAGATGAACTAGTGAGAGTACAGTCTTCAATACTTGAAATAAAAGATGAAGTTATAGAACTAAATGTTATAATTAAACAAATAAGAAAGGTTATAAATTAACATACATCCAGACTAAAATAGAAATTACAAGACTGTTGAGGGTCTTGAAGAAAAATTTGCTACTCTTAAGAGTATACCTGAGTGTCAATCAACTACAAATGACGGGAAGAATAAAATTAATTTTGGAATATTCTTATATGTATAATTTCTAGTAAAATCCAAGTGTGGTTAAGATGAGGTTGGAAAAATATTTAATGATCAAAGTCCCACTTTCATGGGAAAGAGTGGAATTGGTTGTGAAGCTGAGACATCAATTGTTAGAAGTTAAGAGAGCCAAAAGAAAGACAATATCAATGTTTTACAGGTTAAAAAATCTTCCTAAAGTGTTGAAAAAAACCTCAATCCAAATTAAAATAATTACTAAAGACTATCTTAAAACATTAAAAAATTATAGGTAGTCCAACCATTTTCCCAAGGAAGAAGGATAGAGAAGAAATATAAGTGATAAGACATCTCACATCATGAAGTGTCAATTATGTGGATATCTGGGATATACCATGTCATATTGGGATGAGGAAAGGAGCTACCTGAATGGGAAAGATCTGGGAAGTCATAAAATGAGACTAATTTCATATTCTACATCTTATAGAAAAAATAAATTTTCCGTATACTATTATCATTGTTCTAACTTTGGCCATACATCTATTTATTGTAGGAAGAGGGGTGATAAAATAAATTTATACAACTCTCTAATATAGGTCAATACTCACCCTCACGATGGGGTTGTTCTTAAAAAAAGTTTTCTCCTCTATAAAAAGAGTATAGGTATGAATAATCTGATGATGTGGTTGAAATAATTATAAGTTCATCAGTGTCCTACACTCAATCCAATATCTCATGCAAAAAATAAAAAAATTAAGAAATCAAATCTTGAAGAAGTAGCCCTCAAAGATACAAAAATCTACAGCACTTGGATTCTTGATAGTGGATGCTCGTCCCATATAATAGGAAATGTTGACCTTTTAAAGAATATTAAAAATAAGATTAATGGAACAGTGAGGTTTGGTAATGATGGGGCTTTGAAAATTAAAGTCTATGGAAATACTTTTCTGGAATATGGAGAGGGGAAGAAGACTAAAGTTCTTTATGTGGATAGTATACACCACAATCTCCTCAGTGTGAATCAACACTGTGACATAGGGAAAATTGTAACATTCAATCAAAAAGGCTGCACTATAAATGTAAAAACAAGGAATTCTCTCATTAAAGGCTACAAAACATATAGAAACTTATATTAGGTTGATAGTAAATAGAACTATAGTTATATGTATGTTCTAGAAGAAAACAACATGTGGCATCGAAGGCTGGGGCACATTAACTAATAATACATAGAATAGATATATAAGTTGATGATATTCATGGATATCCCCATGATGAAACGTGAATGGTAAAATACATGTGATGCTTGCGTATGGGGAAAGCTAGTATGTAGTTCATATCGTCCAAATAAGAAAAGGGCATCACACCTTCTTTATCACATCTATACAGACGTATGTGGTCCACTAAACATTTCTGAAACTCATGGAGAGAGTTAATTCTTCCTTTTCATTGATGATTATAGTATAATGTCATGTGTAATGGTTATTCATAGGAAGTGAAAAGTACATTATTTCATGAAAACTTATCACCGAATTGCTGAGAATGACACTGGACAGAAAATCAATGTCCAACGATCTTAAAATTGAAGAGAATACATGTCAATTGAGTTTGAGAATTTCCTAGAAACACATGGAATACAGGATGAGGTAGCTACTATTAGAACTCCACAAAAAAATGGATTTGTTGAGAATCGGAATCAACAGGTCAAAAACATTGCTAGGACTATTCTAGTTTAGAGTTGAATATCTCTCTATTACAGGAAATAAGTCATTGAAGCTACAGTGCACATTCAAAATAAAACCAGCCTTTATATAGGAGAAATGAGGACACCATGTGAATTGTGGCATGGAAGGAATCCTTTTTTTAAATACCTTCATTATTTTAGAAGAAAATGTTCCATCTGAAATAAAGAAGGAAATCGAGGGAAGTATGGAGACGATGTAGATGAAATAATATTTCTTCGATATCCAGTGAAGAACAAAGCTTACAATTTTTTCAATAAGATCTTGGGGAGGATTGTGGAAAGTAGTGATGTTAAGATAATTGAACACAAAATCCCAAATTATTCAAATAATTTATATGCTGATGAGATTAAATATGAGGAATAATGTGAACATGGAAAAAATGAAAATACAGAAATAAAGGAAGGTGTAAAAAACACCTAATAGTCACATAATGATGTTGACTCCAAAGAAGAATCTAAAGATGAACCCAAAACTAGAGAGAATTTAGTTGAACCTCATAGTAGATATCAAAGAGAAGAAATAGACCAATCTAACAACATTAAGGATTGTACTAATCCCACACAAATTATGGGAATGATGTGTAATTCAAAATATTAATTCTTATCTATGGTGGAACTATCCTCAGTTGAAGAAGTTGTAACGGAAAAATAGTGGCTGAAATCCATGAATGAAGAGTTAGATCAGATTGATAAGAATAATACCTAGGTTCTAGTCAAGAGACCTAAAAGTCATAATTTGATTGGTACAAAGTGGATTTTCAAGAAAATATTTGATGAGCATGTAAGTGTTATCAGAAAGAAGGCACAACTGATATGTAAAGGATATTCACAAATTGAAGGTGTTGATGTTAAAGAAACCTTTGCAGTACTGGCTAGACTGGAGTCAATCGGGTTTTTTTGCTATGGAAATAAAAATAGGATATAATTTATATCAAATGGATCTCAAGACAACAATCCTAAATGGTGTTCTTGAAGAAGAATTATACATAAAACAACAATTGGGTTTTCATCTTGGTACTGATGAAACAATGGTTTGTAAACTAAATAAGGCCCTCTATGGATTGATGTAGGAACTACAAGCATGGTATTCCAAGCTGGATTATTATCTCAAGAAGATGGAATTCAAAAGAGGATGCGTATATCACAGTCTCTATGTGAATAATTCTATAAAAGATCAGTTCTTACTTCTAGTTTACATAGATGACATTATATTTGGTGGTGGCAGGCAGAAATCAGTGGAAGATTTTCCAAATAATAAGAAATTAGAATTTGAAATTTCAATGATTAGGGAGCTCACATATTTTTTGGGGTAGTAAGTGACTCAAAAATAATGATTACACTTTCATCTCTCAGGAGAAGTATGGAATAGAATTGCTGAATAAATTTATTATGCATAACTCCAATCAAATTTCAACTCTGATTGAAATTGTAACCAAACATAGAAATCATGAGGATGGGACCTCTATAGATCCCACCGTGTATAATAGGATCATTTGGTGCTTAATTTTCCTGATAGTGAAACAAACAAATATTTTCTTTTCAATATGTCCAACGGCCTGCTTTCAGAGTAATAAAAAGAAGAAACATATGGCAGTAGAAAAAAGAATCATGAGGTACATTCAAGGTACTCATAATCATTGGTTATATTTTGCTGCAGGAAGGGAAAATTAATTATCAACATTTTCTTATGCTAACTGGGATGGCGATGTAGTGGAAAAAAAGTCCACCAATGGTGGAGCGTTCTATATTTGGCAGAAATGTATTGGCCGGTTCAGAAAGAAACAAAAAGTACATCTCTTAGTACTGCTGAAGCTGAGTATATCTCCACTACAAAGGCATGCACTCAACTGCTCTGGATGAAGAAACAATTGACAGATATTTTTGATGAGGTGAAACAACCAATAGTGATTTACTATGATAATAAGAGAATATTTGATCTTATGAAGAATAATGTTCATCACTCTCATACAAAACATATTGAAATTAGATATCAATTTATCAACGAAAAAGTTGAACAGGGCATTATTAATATAGATCATCTGGAAACTGATGAGCATGTGGATGATATTTTGACCAAGCCACATTCAGGGACTATGTTTGAAAATAATCGGTTGAACCTCAGTGCTCAGCCCCCTCCCAATGCATAAGACTATTTTTATGTTCCCATCTCCCTAGTTGATTAACTATTTTAATCTGTTTTGTGGATGTGTTCCAGGTTTATGGGGGAGATACGATCTAGGGGGAGTATATTCTGAGCTCTATAATGGATGATTATCTGTATTTGGGTTTATTTTCCCATGGGGGAGAAATGGATAAAATTCATGTCTCTGTATGAGAGAATACAGAGAGAATCATGGCTGAAGATGGAGAGAATAGTGAAGGGAGAATACATTCCAATGTTATGAGGAAATAGTTAGAGCTTTCATTTGAACTTGTGAGAACACAATTCTTGTCTTCTCTCATGTTTTCTACACCGAGAATTGATCACGTAAACCGAGTATGTTGGATGAGTTGATTCTTTTAGTTCATGTTTTCATGTGGATGGTTCTCTATTGAATTTATTTGGTGATTACCAATAAACCCAAAGAGGGATATTGTTTTAACCAAGGTTGTTCTTTGCTGGAAAAGGTGTTCAGTTTGTTTTTTTTTGTAAATATAATTTGTTTTGATCATTGTTTATGGATTTTATTGTCAAACCATTTATGGTAGATCAGGGAGATTACATAGAAAGGATCATATAGATGGATCCAAAATCTGTATTGAAGGTGGTGCTGTTCTCCAGTGTTTTCCCAATTTTTGGTGTAGAAAATCGGAGAATTGAGAAAAGTGTTTTTGGAAAATGAAGGTGCAAAAAATATTTGAAGTGTACGCAAAAAATATTGGTTTCTTCATGGATGATGGAAGGTTTTTTTTGGAACTTGCGTTCAAGACATCTTTTAGGATCAGAACATTGAAAAATGAAAAAGTCATGGAGTGTGTGGAAGATGATGTTTCACAAAATGGTTTGTGCACCCAATGCGAAATCAAAATGGGTTTTGCACACTCATGAAGAATCTTATGCATACTAAAAAGTACATGATAGGATCTTCCACACAGGGTCGTCAAGGGACTATAAATATGCAGCTACCTCAAAGGAAGACTTATGAATTTTCCAATGAAAATACGGTTAATCATCAAGGTGAAGGATTTTCCCATGAATGATTGGAAAAGGTTCAATCTAGAGCGCAATGTGTTCCTTTAGTCTAAAAAGACCAAATGAACCCTTTTGTAAATTTTCACGAAATATAACTGTTGTGTGGAGAGTAGGTGTTACGTGAAAGTCATATTTCACAACAATTCCTAAATCTTGCATGCAAGTTGATGTTTTTCATGAATGTGTGATGTTATGTGTCTGACAGGATATTGAAGATCTAGTTCAGTTGTTTCGTGCTTTCAAGTGCATCAATCCAGGACATCAATGCAAGAAATGTATCATGTTGAAAATATAAAAATACTTTAATTCAAATCTATTTAAGATATTATTATGTCTAAAAAATGAGTATGACATCACCCAAGGGAGTGAGACAGGGGGAGTTAACAGGAGTGACTCGACAGATGCAGTAAGCTATCCCTGAACATTTGTAAAGGTAGTGTGACTGTACCCAAACCATGTAATCCATATCTAGTGATGTTAAGTGTAATCGATTATGACCGAAAACCTGTCTGTGTATGCTCCTTAGACGTATCCCTTAGTGGTGAACGAAGTAAAAGTGTTGTGTGGTCTTTTTTCTTGTGGTTTCTTTCATTCTGTTGCAAAATGTATTATAGGTTTAACAATTTACTACCATCATGGGGACAAGATCCTTGCTTTCATAGAAAAATTTGACACCCTGATTCACCCCTCCCCTCTCAAGGTGTCCCAGGGTCTTACATTAACACCAATAGTGTGAATTTAATATATTAGAATAATTTTAACCTATGTTGTATATCTATATTCTAAACTAAATCAAGGGATGTTAAGAGTGTATTATTGAATGGGTATGTAGTTAAAGATTTTTTTGTTTAAAAACACCCTAGATTTTGAAATCCACATTTTCCAAATCATGATTTCAAATTTAGAAAACCTATATATGGTTTAAAACAAGCTCCTAGAGCATGGTGTGTTAGGATAACCTATTTTATAATTTAAAAATGTTTTTAAAAATTTATAGTTTATCCTACCATTTTTATAAAAATAATTTCAAAATATGTTTTCCATGGTCAAATCTATGCATATTATATTATCTTGTCATCTTCTAAAAATACTATTTGTATTGATTTTTCAAAAATGATGCCAAGATAATTGGAAATAATTTTAATGGGTGAACCTAAATTCTTTCTTGGTTTTCATATTTTTTGAATTAATTACAGAATTATTTTAAATAAATGATAAATATACTAAATTCCTTTTATAACATTTTGGTTTGGAATAAAATAATATTATTGAAACTACTATGGGTAGAACATGTAATTTGGAACTTGATCAAGTGGGAAATTGGTGGATAAAACTAGTTGTAGAGGTATTATTAGAATTCTTATCTACTTAACTACAAGACCACATGACACCATGTCTTATATGTGCATGTGTGCTCATTTTCAAGAAAACCTACAAGTTTGACGATTACTATAAAAACAAATTTTAAATACCTCAAGTATATAATTAATTTAGGATTTTCTACCTTATAGGATAATAATTTGACTTAGTTGTTTATTCATATACAGATTTTGGTGGATTTACTATTGATATAAAATGATTTTTTGGAACATGTCATCATATGGGAATGTTTCCAGTTTCTTGGTGTACAAAGAAGAAAAATATAGTTGCATTTTCGAGTAATAAAGCTGAATACATAGATACCGGTAGCTATTGTCTTCAGATTTTAGGGATGAAACACACTCTACAAGACTATGGATATCAATTATGACATGTATCTCAAAATTCTGGCCACACAAGTGAATTAAAAACCTCTAAAAATCATATGTCTCACTCTAGAAAAAATACACTTATGTAAGACATCACTTTTTGACAAAACATTTACAAAAGGAAGATATAACTATTGAATAAATTGAAAATGAACATTAGTCTGCTAATGTTTTTATAGTGTCATTGAATTTTGAGAGAATAGACTATATAAAACATAAACTAGGAATGATTAATTTTGGTTAATCTTAATTTTTAAGTGACACAACGTTGTACTTCACCCACCATTAGAATATACCCACTGTTGTATTTTACCCATCGTTGGAGCTTACCCACTATTGGTGTTTCCCACCATTTGAATAGCCCACCGTTAGACAAACCCACAGTTGGAAATAATTCACCATTGAAAATGACCCTCTATTGTAATTTCTATCTCTATTACTAATTTTATTTATGAGTTATATATTTAATTTCATTACTATTTAAATTTTATTTTTCTTCGTAATTTTAAAATACCTAAATGATATAAATTATACACTCAGATTAATTTTAACACTCTCTAACTTGTGCCTTACCTTTGAACTATGTCACAACCTTTACATCCCTGGCCTTTCCCATTACCTCAACATCGTCCGAAATGTATGAACCATTAATGATGATTAGAGTGTTGTAGGAACTAGGGTTATCTACAAAAGAATTTCTCGATTTATAGAAACACATAGGATAATGGAGATAACCAGGTGTATAGCGACAAAACTCAAATCTTGTAAAACATATAATAGTTGGTGAGAAATAATTTAAGGTTGGGTGGTCGATTTTGAGAAGATAATTAGTTCATTAAGTCATATAGGACTTGTTATAGGTTGATTGGTTCTTGACTAATGAGAGGATTTTTTTCATGGTTAGTGACTTCATTTTATTAGAAGGTGGAGCAAAATATTGGGGGTTGATAAACACAGGTTTCGAATAAGGATAAATTGGAAGAAGGTTTTTTTCTCATCAAATTGATGGGTTAGATGTCATAACATGCATCCTGAGGGTGTTTCAAATGATTATCAAGGATCTATTCCAAGTGACAATGATACTTTTAAATATGATGGTTCCATAGCTAAACTGACTAGACATGAGAGTTTTAGAATTCCATCTACAAATGATCTTGATGGAAAGTGTTGTTTTGATAGAAAATTAACTTGTTTTTATTAAGAAGAACTTTTATGGAAGCAGTGAGAAACCAATGAAAGTTACACCGAAAAATCATCCTCATACATACCTTCAGAAAAATCTTGCTCCCTCTCAGAGTCGATATCAAAATCCTCAAGAATGAGACTAGATTGGCGGAAAAAGGAGCGAGTGCGCAACCTGCCTGCCACTGCTTGCATACCTAAGACCTTTGAGGAAACACCAAGGTTGGACAAATATATTTCTTATCCTCACATTTTTGGCTTTCTAATTGGATGAGTTTCGTCCCCAAGGGTGTCAAGATGATTATGAGAAACCATAGGTGCATCCAATTCAGTATGAGCCCCCGTGTCACCAGTTAAACTGTAGTCCCAAGTTGAACCGACAACAGCAGCGACATTCTCTTTGATGGTAGGTTTAACCTCCACACCACAGACAACATTATCATAGGAATGTCTAACCCCCCCCCCTAAATAATAGTGATTCCCTTACCTTTACTGTCACCACTCGACACCTTCGGAACAAAGGGGGAAGAAAGAACAATCGAACCTAGTAGACTAGAAGTAGAGGGGGGTTTGTCAGGTCTCGACATGGTTGTATCCCGTTGGACACATGGGGGGAGTGATGACCACCTGAATGTGGACTCATCTTGCCACCAGATGGATGAATTCCATCAACCAATGGGACCATGGGTTCAAGGGGTTCAATTTTCTAAGTCGTTGATCCTTTGCGACCCCTCCTCCCACATCGAGAGCAAAAAGATGTCAAGTGGCCTTGTCGATTGCAAAGATAACAAAATCAAAAAGTTTCCTCATAATGAATGTGCTTCCAAAAACCAAACATACCTTCCACCTCGAGATGAATACATTTCGGGAGAGGCTCTGATTGGTCCATCTGCATACATAGGCGATAAAAGCCAAGTTGTTTCATGCAAAGAGTATGATCATCAACTTGAAGAAAGAAACTGATGTTGTCACCAATACATTTTAGAATAGATGGGTTTTGAAAGGGGAGTGGAAGACGTGGAAGACAAATCCACACTGTCGCACGCTTGTAGTCATGACCGTGATTGAAATCAACTATCCAATGGAAGAGAATAAATTGTACGATATCACACAAGTGTGATTCTGACGACCAGGAAAAAGCGAAATCATTATCAGAAAATAGATGAATTCTCAGGTGCTGACGTTCCAAGGTCCCAACCACTTCTCAGAAATGAAGACCCCATGTTGAGTTGATGAAAAACTCAAACACCTCCAGCTGAGGTCGATCAGCACAAAATCTTTCCACAAGCGTCTGGGAATGAAATGTTGCTGCATTTTGAAACTCAGAAGCAGAAATAAAAACTACCGGGGAGCCCTTAAACGAAGATCATTCCTTTAGAAAAATGGAATCATGGGAAAGGTTGGCAGAACCGGGGAAGAGACGGCATGGGTAGGAGTCTGTAGTAGATCCGAACCGAATGAAAGAAGGGGAATCGTTGGCCTGAACTCCCCGCACGCAATGGCACCTCCATCTCCGTCGATGGGCATTGGTGAGTTTCCTAGGTTCCATCGTTCAAATGATCCCACCATAGGGATCCACTCTGCCTCTTGATAGTCCCCCTATCCCATCTTGAGGTGCTTCATGTTAGGGTTCCAATATGAGGTTGGTGCCGTAGGGTCTTCTGAAACTTCCTTCTTTGGTTTTTGGATTTATTCAGCACATGTTGTACCCAAGAAAATTATATTTTTGAATAATTTGATACCATGATGTGTATCTGTTATATGTTATAAAAGGGGGAGACAAAATCAACTTCTGAAAATATTTGAAGAGTCATATGATTGAGATGTGTTAAAAATCATCCAGGTAAAAATACTTAATTTACTATAAGTTAATTTCGTCCATTCTAGAGGCCAAGGGTTTAATTTATATGGATGAATAAACAGAGCTGAACTATAGAGAATTATACTTGACCAAGGTCATTTTTAATAGAATGAGATTAAATTAGAACCCACATAAAAGGAAATGGGTCTTTTTGTTGAAATTCATTACAATGATTTTAATCCTATTGATCACCCTACAAGGAAAATGAATATTTTGGATCATGTCCTAGAGATAGATGAAGTGGTTGTGTACTCATATGGGGAAGAATATGATGTTTTTGACTCAGTTAATGAGGAGCACGAGTTATCGGTAGATAACGGTAGTGACCCTAAGTTTCATATGATCCATCTTATTATACATTTTTCTTTGGCAAGTCCTATTGGTTCTCTACCACTTAAGGATACTCTCTTGATTGAAGTATGTGAAGAAGATCAAACATATGAATCAAGAGAAGAACAATATTAAAGATTTTCTTCCAAATCCTCTAAGAATGTTTTGGATGTCTGTGGTGGAGATTAAAAAGAATAATAAAATAATGAATAATCAAGATACGAAGAAGAAAATGGTTTTGAAGAAGAAGATGGAGATGATGACAAAAATAAAGGAGATGATAAAGATAAAGAAGATGGTGTTAGAAATGGTAGTGAGCATGTAGATGGTTATGATCATGATAGGTTAGACGATCATGATATGTATCAACGACAACTTTCTTCTCCAGGATTGTAAATTTATTCTTAGTATAAGGAGATACCAATATCTGTTTTGAGATATTGATAGAGCTACTAGATAAGATTTGGAATCATCTGTTGAGGGGGAGGAATCCACAATCCTTGTTAGTCTCAATGTTGACCCAACTAGTGGAGATTTTTTTGAGCATTTCAATGGTGAATCTGATGAGCCGGAATATTATTATAATAAAATTGGTGAGAGGATAGTTGATGAGAATATGGTTTGTTAACCTACAATTGTTGATACTATATTTTATGAACATTTTGTTGTGTCTTTTATCATTTTGGGGGACCCACATCTTGAATAATGAGATACATATCTATGGCATGTAAGGCTTGGCCAAGACTACCCTAACATATATGATGATGTAAGTTCACCAAATCATGGTGGAACTTCTATTCCAGTTTGAGAAAATATGGATCCTAAGGGACCAATTGCGGAGTTGAGAGATGTTTTATGGGAGTTGCATGGATTTTCTTTAGATATTCCAACGAGATCTGAGCTAGCAGATGCTTCTATTCCACCTATCATTGATTTTGTGCTCATTGAAATTGTATCAAAATTTGACCTATTGTCTATTAGAGAGACGAATCACTCTGATTTTGGTATCATCTTGAGAAATCAAGAACCACATGTCCCTAATCATAGTGAGAAATATGCATGATATTTATTTTTTTTTGTGATACATTTCATGCAGACTAAGATGATGCATCACATTAAAGGTGTGGAGATAGAGAATATAAGACTAGCATATGAGATAGAGTCTTTGAGATCAATGATGGATGGTATAAAGACTTATTTTATTTTCAGAATCTTTGATTTTATAGAGAGTTTGGAGTCGTTTTTTAATTTCCCTCAACATTTACTGCTCCACATCCTCCCTTGGATATTGAGTTGATTAGATCAGTTGATAGAGAGGAGATTTGATCTATTCATGGTGATGATTCAGATATCAATTAAGAGAGTTTGATGTGGAGTATGCATAATAATGATCATGTATATAAAATGGTTAGGGAATGCCTAAATGAAGTCATATTTGATCAAGAAATAATTACCAATGTTTTAAATTATTATTTTTCAAGGATTAATATTAAGAATGATCTCAACTCCCACTTCATGTTTCTAACTGTGAACCTCGGGATTCCAATAGTTACTAAAGACATCAAGGTAAAGGTCAATTAGATGAAACTGATTACCCATATTATTAAGTTTTTTATGGAGTAAAAAAATAGATATTTTCAGTATCGTGGAGTGAGGATGAAATATTATCTTGGACTTCATAGATAGGATGAATCCCTTCTTGTAGGTGTTTGGTTCATTAGTAATAGCTCATAATGCTATTCTAGTGACTGATCATCTCAATCCTCGAGCCTCTACTCTAGAGATGTTCAGAGAAACTATTACTGGACACCCTCACCCTTATTTTCCATCTTGGTTCCAGCCGTTCATTCTTACTCCCAGAGAAGTTTTCCATCATCTTTAGCCTATTATCATCCAAGATAATCCCTCTCTTCCCACTATCCCAATGTCCTCAAACACAATGGTTTTATCTTCTACTATTATTCCCTCTTCCTTGTATAAGGGAATGAAACATGTTTTTCATATCAATGAGGATGAGAAGTGATTGAAATTAGGATTTGTTTTTAATAGGGTCTCTTGTTTCACTTTATGTATCTCTTTCTTGATTATAATCACTTTTTCCCTTTAATGTAATTCTCTTATTATTCATCTTTTCATTATTTTAAATTTTTTATTCATTTCATCACTTTTTTATAATTCCAAATGGGGGAGAAATATTATGTAATGTATTTACAATTATGTAATCCATTGATGCTTTTTTTATTTTTCTATTCATTTTCATATTTCTAATACCATCAATTAGGTTATTTTGTGATACCATTAATTATTTATTTTATAATTTTGATATGATTTTTATTAATCATGGTTATTTACTTTTATTATCTTATATTATATTTTTTTATTTATTTTATAATTTTTTTTACTATCATTGATACCATTTATTTTATTTTAATATTTTTTAAATTATGTTCAAATTTCTCACCATAGTTTTTTAAAAGTTAATAAGATATAATAAATTTTTTAAAAAAATATATTTTATGCCAAAATATTATTTCCTACATGGTTTATAAAGTTCCATGATTTGTCATAATCAAATAGGAGAATATTGTTGGCACATCGGTGTTTTAATTATCACAAACAGTCTTACATAAATTATTAATGGTTTTTAGGCTTTATAGCAGAACATTATAATGTAAGGAATTATGGAAACAAATTTAATTATATAAAAGATTCACCATTGAGGATGTGTCACCACCAAGAATGACTCACCATTGAAAAAGAGTCACTATCAAGAATTACTCTCCATTAAAAAAGAGTTACCGTCAGACCTCACCAACCGATAATAATTTCTCACTGCCAGGATGAGACACCACCAAACATTACCTACCACCGGAAAGGAGACTCTGTTGAAGATGACCTAACATTGGATGAGTCACTGTAGAGATGAGTCACCAGTGAACTGGACTCTCCTCTAGACCTAACCTACCATCAGATGACCTACTACCATCCTGACTCATTGTTGGCATAACTCATCCCCAAACATTAGTCACTTCCAGAAAGACTCGCCATTTCTATTCTGGTATATTTATAATAAATGATTGTAATAGATATATTATGGAATTTAATTATGATGATTAATTTAACTGTTATTATTAAACTATTTCCTGCAATATTACATGACGTCAAAACTAATTACAGAGATGAAGAATGCAAGAATGATTGTTACTCAAATGGCATCTTCATCAAGTAGTGATATATATTCCAATATTTCATCCTCATGCATGTGGAGTAATAAATTAATGCATGATGTATGAGAAAAAACACATTATAGAGTGCACCACATTCTAAAAAATCTTTTCACGTTGTGTCTTTTATAAAATCGACTAAAATGAGTAGATCTTACAGAACATACAAATCCTTTATATAGATTGAACAAATATAGATTAAAATACATTGTTTTATTTTTATTTAGATAAAAAACTAGATATCCTCTACAAGATAAATCCAATGAGTCTCAATATTCAATGAACCTCAGATCGAATGGCTCAATAATTTATAAATTTTTATTCTTTCTCATTTTATTTGTTTAATTTACATTCAATCGGTGTGTGTTTTACCCTGTTTATTGAACTCACACTATCTCTTTCACTATAACTATAAAATATAATATTATATATATATATTCATCACACTATTTACATATTTTTAATCATTCTATTTTGATATAGGTCATTGTGCAGCATGTTATTTTTTTATTCCCATGTTTATTATCGAGGAGGACCCTGTGTGGATTGGAAAATTGGTTAGTTTTTTTCTGAATATCTAATCCAGGTTATAGATAAATATTATTTTTATATAATTTTCATAGATGAGAATGATTTTGAGGTAGTGGGAATTTGGTATTGGCCTGATATGGAACCTCTTATTTTTAATTCTGTTGTGTGTTTGGTTTTGATTCATTTCTAGTGTTTAAACTAAATTTATTTGAAATTTCAAACAAGGCTACTAAATTGATAGTAATTATTTTATGGTTTTTATATAATTATTTGACTGAGTAAATTAATATAAAAAAATTAATATTATATTAACTGAAGACAAATAAAGTGTTGATGAATATTTTAAAATATCCGAAATTATATCGATATGCTATTTTGGTTACCTAGGCTCTTTTATTTTAAATTGTGTGATGTTCTTAAATATTCATTGTACTTAAATTTTTATTGGGAACAAAATCCCCCCTTGAGTTCTGAACTCCAAAAAAATAGGTAATTACGGGTTATTACAATTTGGGAATTTATGTTTTATCAAATAGATAACCATGGGATTGAAAACTAATTAGTTTATTAAGTTATTAAGGTTATTTTAGAAAAAGATCACTATTATAGGATCCCTATATGATTAAGTAAAATGGAAATATTTTTTTAAACTACAGGATTTTATGTGAGGAATACTGTTTGAACTATATTTTAGAATCATAAAAAAAAATTTATTGTGGAATTATGGTGATTCAGATTATTTAATTAAATTATTAATATATGTTGGATATGATATGATTTGGGAATATATATTTTTCGTATGTGACTTTAAGGTTGGTTGATTTTATTTATAGGTAAATTTTAGGTTTATTTTGAAAAATATGTGATAAAATCCTTTTATTTTTTGGGTTTTGAACATGGCCAATCTTATTTTGAAGAATGTTAAGGATATTTATTTTCTGAATAATTTAGTTTAACTAGGGTTATTACATTTTAATTTTAATGATTATTTTATTATTTAATCAAATAACGGTTATAAATTTGGGATATTATCTTATCTTGTACTATTTTTTTCTTTTTATTAATTTTTAAAGACATGGGAATTTACTTTTTATCCTTCTTTGGATTATGTGACATAATAGAAGTTTATTTTAGTTCTTCATACTTGAAAATAATATCTTGGAAACTCATCCTTGGGAGAAAATTTTGAGATTGTGGTCAAAATTGATGAAACGATGAAATTATTTTTTCATGTAAGTATATTTCTTTATATTATTAGTCATGATGGTAAAGTAATTCTATAACTCAAGTAAAATGATCTTGAAATAAAAAAATAACATAGTACCTTTATTTATAATGAATTTATGGTATTTTTCACACCACATTGGTTTATAGTTTTATGGTCACTAAATTTCTCATGATCATTTTCTTTCTTGAGATCAACGTTCTATAAAATACTGCATCATTATTTAGACATTATATTTTCACCAATATTCAAATTGTCACCACACACTAATGTTCTCTTATATGTAATCCATGTTATGTGTTATTCCAAATGACCTTTCCCCTCTTTTTAGGTGGAAGTTTCATTAACCCATTTTACTAGGATGAATTTCATGAAAATGAATTTTCAAATGTCAAACCCTTGATTACAACATCTGATATTAAATTTTAAGGATTCAGTTTATTAAATGGGGAGGTTAATGTAATACCCCATGTTTTTTAAAGGAAATATATATTCAATATCTTATACAAAATGCAACATTGATCTCTAACGAATAGTGAAATATTATTATTCAATTGTTATTTTTATTACTCAGTTGTTAAATTGGAGGGTATGGATAATAATAAATTTATTATTAAATATATATATATATATATATTTCCTAATCAATAAAAATGTATTTATTATTTCATAACAATTAAGTACCAAAATTTTAGTAATGTAATTTTATGCTTCAAAAATATGTTCTCTTCAGAATTTATTTTAACTAATTTTTTATATGTGGATAATATAATTAATTACATAAAATTTTAAAAAATTTATTTTATAAAAATTATATCAATATTTAAATCAACAAATCCAAATTATCTTATGGTTAATATTTGGGATTTTTCAAAAAAGATTGAATTTTTAGTAAATGAAAAAAAAGTTAAATTTTTTTTAAAACATCCATTTATTTTCTTTAAAAACCCCATTATTATTTGAATTTGAAATTAAATAACATAATATTACTTTAGTAATAATTAATATAATTAATTTCATAGTAATCATCTTTATACATTATTTTTATTATAAGTTAATTTTTAGTCTTAAAAATGCATTTCTCTAAAAACTTTTTTTCATTGCATTTTGTGTATTAATACTAAAATAATAATTATAACATATAGAAATTAAATGATGAATAATATATTCCATATTTTTAATTCTGAGGTATAAATGTATTAAATAGTTTCCTTTTTCTTTATGGTCATTATGAATAGTAACTATAGTAAATATATGTCACCTCGGTATGGGTAAATTGGGTAATTATGGTTAAAAATAATGTTATGAGGCCTAAAAATATACCTAACACTTTTATTTATATTATTTGATAATATTTTTCTACCATTACAATCCAAGACTCATAATATTGTAAAATTATTTCAAAATTCATTTGATTATAAAATTTATATCATTTTAAGTAAATATAATGTAAAAAAAGTTACTAGCATTGTTTTAATATCTATAATATTTTCTAACAAGGATAACAGAACATATGTTCAGTTATAATTTATAATTTTAAATATACAAAATTTTCATATCATTGTAGTCTTTTTATTGATAAAACAATTTCTTTAAATTCATAAACAATATCAACATAGTATTTATTTAATTAAAAAAATTAAAATTAATGATTTTAGATATTTTAAAATTAATATAATTTGAATTATTTATTGTCTAATATGAATTCTATAGATAAAAATAAATTATTGTGGAATTTTTAATGTATAATATTAAAATTAAATTTTTTTTCATGTTACTTTCAAAGTCATATTAAATGAGTAGTGTCAAAATAACACTAATGATATTTTATGTTAAATAGTATTACATTATATTATTTAAAAATAAAAAATAATCTTGAAATACAAAAATTTAAGGTTAAATGGTATAAAATTTAATACCTTTACCATTTATTATTAAATTTTGTCGTATAATTAAAAGTATAACCATTTAATATTGAAACAGTTGTTACTACAGTTATGGTTAAAATTGGTTAACCAAGGGGTTAATCCAAAATATTAGATTTAAACTGATATATAATCTTATGAAAATTTTATTATATGATTATATTAAGACCATATATTTTTTATCCTCATATATCTATCATTTTTTAAATTGTTCACATATTTTAGACACAGATTATATTATAATATTTCATGTATTTCCAAAAATAGATTTAATGATATTTTATAATAAAAAATATTTTATTAAATTATTTAAAATGAAAAAGTACTATGTTAAAAACATGAATGGAATATGGATTAATATATTATTTGTGCTCTATTTATTGGTCATTTTTACTTTTATTTAAACTTTATATACCCATACATATTGAAAATATTGACATTCTAAAAAGACAAAAGGGTTAAAAGTGGGTTGAAAGAAAAAGATAATGATGGACATACAACATAAACATGTCCAATTTTTATTATATGAGATAAGTAAAACTAATATTTGTCTTATACTTTAATTATTTCATTTTGGATCCATTTTAACATGATCATTAGTTTATATTAATTTAATACTTTAATAAATACCAAGAATGTCATTCCCCTCAAATATAAAAGGGAACCTCCTCTCCTTTTTTTAAAGGTTGGGGCTGAAGCTTCATTTATTATTAAAACCAAGGACCTCTTTCAAACTGGGTAGAGGGGGACCCATTACATATCCCGAAATTCGAAGACCAAGTGGTCTGAATACAAGGCCTGAAAGCCCATTTTCCCCCCAAAGATCCCTTTGGTGAATAGTACTCTTATAGTACCTGGGCTACTACAATACCTCCACCTCTACAGTTGCAGTAACAGTGCCTCCACTGCTAAAGTGATACCGCTACTACAGTTCCACGGCTGCTACAGTGACCTACTATAGTGCCACTACCGTACCCCTGAAATTACTCTCTACCTGGATTTGATCCTAGGTCTTTTGGATGCCAAGTAGGAGCCTTTACCACTTCGGTACAGGCTCGTTGGTAGGGAACCTCCTCTCCTCTCCTACTTATAATTTGAGAGATCGATATTGTTCAATATCTACCAAAATACATTTATAAAATCCCTCTTCTTTTTAAAGATGATTAATTTTGGGAATAATATCATCCACTTAGGGAATATGGTGTAAATCAAAGAAGGTTTTCTAAAGAAGACGTATAGGATTTAACCGAATGTTTTAGTATCATTTCTTCTTCTACCTATTTTAAATCTTCTTCAAACATAATTAAATAATAAAAAAGTATATTAAAAAGTAATTATATTTTTTTATCACAATAGAATACCATATAAATGTCTCCTCCTTCGCAAATTTGTAAATGAAACTGTTCTTTGTGTGTACAGTGGACTACCACCTCATGAACTAATGTAATATTTTTTTCATCACTGCATCCCCGATCCAGTTATAATGATCTATTTTATGTTTATAAATTATATTAATATAATATTTATAGTTATATGAATATAATATATCATCTTATTTATTACCTTTCTATCCATTGAAACTTGATAACTTTTTTCATGTGTAAGTGTGGACTACCACATCTATGAGGCGATGTGATTCATTTTCAATCACCACATCACATGGATTATATATAAAAGTTATTTTGAAGAATAAATATAGTATTTATGATATAATTTTAATTATGTAAGGTTAAAATAATACATATAATCTTTACATAATGATCATTAAAAAAAATTAACCTTACTAATGCATACAAACAACTTATCATCACCAAGATTGTAACACAATACATTTTTCATAACAATTTTTCATGGTTGGTTTTAAAATTAAAAATTATGTATAAAAATTAAAATTATTTTCCAAATACTATTCTATAGATTATGTAATAATGGAAATTTTTACCATATTCAACTAACCAAATTCATTTTAGACATATGAATTAAATATCATCAAAACTTCTCACATGAACTTAATTTATTACATAATTAAATACAACATGGTATTATATAAACTAAAGGAATAATAAATATGAAAAAGTTTCTTAGGAAAGATAATAACTAATATAATTTTATTATTTAGATGGATATGAAAAATATTTTACAATTCATAGTCATGGTAAAGGAAACTTTAACAAAAAAATTCTTTTAAAATTTTTTAAATATTTATTTTCTAAATATTTTATTCAATGTAAAAATTAATAAAATTATTTTATAGATGTTTTAATATAGAATTAAATGAATTTTAAAGGGACTTTTATGTAAATTTTTTACGTTATTTAAATGTTTTTTAAAAGGAATCATTTTTTTGTTTTTTATACAGAAAGTGTCGACTTTAATTATATGTGGTTGAAAGAATTCATTTCTTACAATTTTTGTATCAATGGATTTTATCAGCACCATAACTATAATTTTTTATTTTAATTCCATTATAATATTTCATATTTATTCAATGAAAAATTATGTTTCTATTTATTATGGGAATTTAGGTTTTCAAAATAGTTTTTAAAAGGAAAGGGAATTTCAATATTTTAATTTTCTTCATATGAGTTCATATGAATTTTTAATGTGTTTTATGATGAAAAGTTATGAGACTATTTTTTATTCATGACAATGTACTTGAGAAATATAAATGATGAATGGGTGAGTCCAACATAGCTTATAAAATTGTTGAGTCTAATTTAGCTTATACAATTTTTCATCCCCATTACATCTCTATAATTGATTGCATAAAGTTTACTGACTTCAATGTGATGTTATAGAAAGTTAAAGAGGTTGGTTTATATTATATATTTAACTAGGATCTAGTTATTTCTTACAAGAGTTTAACACATGTTATGAATATGATTATCTTAGTTTCAAAAAAATTGTTTCTTTTTTCTTAATAAGGGTTTTAAATATATATTTTTTTAAAAGTATCTGTTTTAAAGTGGATAATATTTATTACGTATCCTCAAAGAATATTGTGATAATGGGTAAAAGTTATGGGATTTTATATTTTCACTATACTAACTTATTTCTTTCTTTTATCTCAAATATTGATGTTTTTGTGAACATACTTATTTTCGATTATTTTTTAGTGGGGTTTTGGATGACATTGAATAAATAAGAACTGAAATTTAAAGAAAGGGAATTATTTATTAAAATAAAACAAGTTTCTTTTTAAAACTTCTATATTTTGGGAAAAATATATAGAGTAAAAGTGTCTGCTTCATAATATATAGTTTTGTTGTGTAAAATTATTGAATCTTTTCACTAAAACATTAAACCTGAAATATCTATAGGATTTTAAGAAATCTAATTATACTCTAATGTTACTAGACTATGTAATTTTTAAGGTCATGTTTATATATAAATATTATCATGTAATAATAGATGCCACCACACCAAATTTTTATAAAATTTGAGATATTTCACGTCATAAGGAGGATCATAAAACCCTCATATATGTTAAAAAATATCTTGAAGATTCATTAGGAATTCAAATATCAGATTATGATTCTTAAAATTGAGAAGAGATGCATGGTGTGAATTGATGAATTTTACAATAGTAAATTATGTGGCACATCTATAATAATATTTAGAAATTATAAGGAAGTTAATTTATCCCTATTAGAAAGTGAAGAATTGGATATTGAAAAGTATTATGAAAACTAATATAAAAATTCTAAAGATTCAAGTATTGATAAGAAGAACACATCTATATTTTATTTTGATAAGGGAAGAACATTTATAATCCTATTTATGGGGGATACATTATTATATATATTTTCTTAAATTGAAGGCTCAAGAAATATCGAATATCGTTGAATATATATAGTATTGTGGAAAAAAATATAGAAATAAAAAAATCCTGATATATAAACTTTCATCATCTTGAGATTTTATAAATGTTATGTGTTTCATTGGAGTATTAATGGATTGATTCCCTCATTATGGATTGTTTATCATTTAGCCTTAGAAAGGATGAGTTTATTGAAGTGGAGTTTTACATACTACCAGATCTGGGGTTAATGATGAGTAGAAAATCAGTCCACTATTCTGATAAATAAAAGAATCACAAGTCTATAAACTAATATCAATCACATATGTATTATGTAGAGAAGGAAAAAATATAATGGCCCTTGGCTGACCAGTGAGAGAGACCTAAATATTATTATGTTTGTGATCCTTGATGTTTAGTGACTATATGAAAAAAGAATTATCTACCAAAAGGGATTAAAATAGATTCTAGTATATCATCACATCATTATGTGTATTCTCTATGTAGAAAACCCAACATATGTGACCCAAGTAAAAATCCATGTGTTCTTATGATTTTCATTTCAATATATTTAATTATAATTGTGTTATAGTGAAATTTAGGGACAATAATTGAATGATTGTGTTTCATCCAGTAAGGGGAAAACATTATACAATGGTTGAGGGTTAATATTTGAAATAAAACATTTTAATCATATATCCCCTTTACCCCAACCCCCCTCAAGGTTCCTTGGTATATACATTATAACATGTGGGTCATGATTTTCAACATTTGGAAGAGGTATCCAATCCTAAAATGGTTTCAGTGGGAGTAACTGACTCACTACCAACATCAAAAATAGAAATTTGGTCCCTAATGGGAGATTATGGGAGGAACTGACATACTTCAATCCTTGAGAAGTGATATTTTATCCCCAATGGATGATAATGGGAGTAATTCTCTCATTAACATTATTTGGAAGAAATATACAGTTCATTACGGTTGATTGTGGGAAGAATGTTCTCACTATCATCCTTGGGAAAAAACATCCAGTCCCTAATGGTTATCTATAGAGGAAATAGCTCACTTCCATTCTTATGAAATTAACATCCACGTATTAGATCAAAAAAACCATCTACCTCTAGGTTTTCCCCCGTCATGAGGGAAAAAACTTTAGGAAGGTGTGTTTCATCAATATAAACAGAAAAAACTACTAGAAAATCATGGAATACAAAACTCAACCCTATATC
Organism: Viscum album; assembly: GCA_963277665.1. Taxonomy (NCBI): domain Eukaryota; kingdom Viridiplantae; phylum Streptophyta; class Magnoliopsida; order Santalales; family Viscaceae; genus Viscum; species Viscum album. Next base: position 66,795,312 of record OY728156.1, on the reverse strand, counting down.
TTAGATAATAACCATTTCATTCCACAATATATAAATCATGACTGAGGCATCCTAGGAAAATATCACATGATATTTAACACAAAATCCCTATCATGGTCACTTAATCACCCCCATAAATAGTATGAAAACCACATTATCTGACAATAACTAAATAATCGAGTCTCATATAATTATCAACATTATCACCTCGCATCATAAATATAAAAACCCCTAACTTATTAAGACCATACCCATATTCTAATTATTATCACTTACTTGGTAAAATTTCTCTCTCACAATGATTTACAAACCCTTTGGCACTACTAAACTCCAAACTATACACTAATAATATAGGCTCATCAGTTTATATACAAACCCCTCATATTATAATTTGGTAAATCTTTAATAAAAACTCAAAAATCACAATAATAGTTCATTATTAAGTACATTTATTTGATTTTAGTTGTTTCCCTCTCCCAGGAGATTCTAGGGACCGTCAACATCATCAATAGATTTTATAAGAGTTCCTCTATTATAAACCCACATTAAATCTTATCCCATTAGATTTCTCTAAAGATTACCCATCATAAGGGGATAACATGTCTCCAAGGGATTGTATAATAATTTACCAACAAAAATCCTTGACAGACCTTTATGGAGAAACCCTTCAGATACTATACGATGTTTATGTTTTTATCAAAAAAATTTGAGGTGATAATTTCTATGAACCAATAACTAAATATTTCTAAACATTTCGTAATCCAATGAGGCTTCCTTAGATAAATAATTCTTTGAAAATACCTTTAGCCTTTTAAAATAATATCCATAGTCCATAAACCATTTCCAATCGATTCCTATAATAGTCCAAAAGTAACCACTCTACCAAACTACCCATAAAAGGTTATATCAATAAAATACAATTCTAAACAACCCATTGAGGTACCACCCCAAGTCTATAAATTATAAATAATTCTTATTACTATATTTATTAGGTTACATGATTAAAACATACACACCCATTGTATACAAAATTATTAGGTAATCATAATCTCATTAAATCAAGTATATAAGACTCATTTTGTTAATTTTAGTCTCTATCTATTTTCACTTGTGAATCCACTCTGTCTTGATCGTCATTATAGTCTCCCTTGAATAAAATTCTCATGAACATAAGAATACAATGCACAAAAATAAAAAATGTATTGGTTTATAAGTTAATTACAATACATCCCATAACAAATGGAGTTATCCCCTCTATATTATAACCTGGCTCATCTCTGTTCACTTGTAATAGAAGAATATGATAAGAATCGTGAAATTATATAAAATTTGGGATTCACAGTGAGTTAGAAAATAACATTATGATAAAAACTAAATATAAGGTATGTAAATTTATGAATACCTATATGGGATATCTATATTTATAGGCTCAAAAATTACAAAATTAACGAGCACACAAAATCAAGGGGAATATATGGAGAACTAAAAAGATAAGCCTTTGTATATGGTGGTTGAAAATAGTGGGGGTCCACATTTATAAAATTTGTTATAATGAAATTTAACAAAATGTATAGGGGCCACCAAAATCCTTTTATTCCACTACCATGAATCTGGCATCAAACCAAGATCATGGTGTCCTTCCACCAGGATATCAGTATTGTTGGTAGTGGCACACTGCCATATTATTTCCCACTGGATACCTTGTGGGGTCATATTGATCCTACTGTGGGATTTATTGTGTTTAAATAAGGTCCTTTAAATTTTGAAACCCGTTAAATTTTGATCCCTCTATTGTTTTTCAACTTCCCCCATATCCAAATCATCATATTATCATCTAAAAAATTTCCAACCCAACCCAATAAAAAATTTACCACAACTCTAATTATATTGATGTATGGCCGTGTTTTTAATTTCACTGACCCATAATGACTTAGGTCATAAAAATAATAAAATTCATTTTTCCTTCTGTAATATAATATACCATTGATAAAAAAATACCATAATGACATCGATGTAACTCCAAAACATCAAATGAATTAATCATATAAACATTATCTTAGCATTTTAACTTTAAAGATAATCCCCACAAACTCAAAATTCCCATAACAACATTAGAAATAATAATTTAGAAAAACCCAACCTTTAACCTAAGTTGATAGTTTCTAAACTATATGTATAACATCAGGAATTATTTATATTATTTTGGTTTTTCAGAAAACTATAAATAATTGGTAGGGGATAAAAATTATTTTTGAAACCCTATTAAGTCATCAGTATTGAATACATAAGTTTAATCCACCATTATCCTACTTCAAAATCTACATAGGCTTCCTTAAAGAGACAAACTGGAATAAATGAGTCCTCCATATACAAAATCATTAACCTATTTTTATATCTCCCTAATATTATCCAAATATATCCAATAAGTATCCACTGATATCAAATATTTTCCAATATATAAGTTTATACATAACTCAATCTCTATACTAAAGGTTTAACATGTAATTTATTTAGGTAAAATATAAATATAATCCTCTACTATCCTTAGGATATCCTTCACCTATAATTTATATGAAAAAATCATTAAAATAATAATCTAAGATTTATTTTTTTACGGATGAATATATAATTAAAAACCCCTTAATCTCTCTCCTCGATGAACACCAAATTATTCCCATCCATGTTATAATAAATCACCTTAATTTGGATATAATCAAAATTATGTTTTATAAAATAAAAAAAAAGTTTATGTATTAAATAATATGATTACTTATATTGAAATACTACATATCATTTCATATCATAGAATCCACCATTAACACACACCCACAAATCACCTCAACTAGCCTCAAGAACTCTCCCACCTGAGTAGATGACTTGAGAGATATATTAAGCCTCTAAAATATAAATTATACTATTGTTATTATGTAAAACATAATTAATTAATTTATGTTTAATAATAAAATAAAAAATTGTAACGTATTGGAAAGACACATAAAATACCATCCACCACCTTAGATCTTCTCAAAAAAGTCATCTTTCAAAACATGAAGTTTCCCACATCCAACCAGTATAAAAAAATTTCCAACATATTTAACACCTCCTCACCTATGATTATTCCCAAATTTAATCCAATAATTAATATTATAGAGATGATACCTACCCCTACCCCCTTTCATTCATGGACTATCAACTCATTTTTGTTTCGGTTACTCAATGCTTTTTAGTGGATACTATGGTTACTAGGGTAGCCCATCCCACATCACGTAATGCTTGAGTCTATACCCTCCCATAATTTAAAATCAGACGAACCTTTATTCTATTATATAAATATAAAAATTAAAATTCACCCCAATACTAATAACCAAGGGATAAAAACTACCTTCTCTCATGAATTGTAAATAAGTGGGTCTGTGTTGATGGTCGAGCTATGCTTAAAATTAAAGGATCTACTTTCCAGATCCTCCTAACATCAAGATTTATTTTTTTACCTCATAAAATACACCACTACTCACTAACTCCTCCTTAATGACCTATTACATTCTAAAATATTCAGTATAAATATTTATATTGAATGGAATAACCTTCTTCTAGATCACAATTTGAAATTCAATATAGAATTGGAAATCTCTATACTCCTCATAAACTAGGATGTTCAAGGAAAAAGGTAACGGGCTCAAGAATATTATCTCATACTATGGAACAGTAAAAATTCAATTATAAATTGATAATGTCTCTTATTTTCACATCTACATAAGAGTGTAATTCAACAATTGCACTCAAAATTGATCTCTCCACTACATCCACTTTATTTTAAAAATATTACTTTCTCCAAGGTATAGGGACCATTATAATATTGTTTCTAAATATAGTAATATATCTACTAATGGAATATAATTCTCCACAACTACCTGATAATAGAAAACAAGATCGCTACTTCCTCTAGACATCACTCAATTTTTTTATCAAAAAAGACACCTTGTAATTAGGTATGTTCCTCCACTGGAACTCCCATTAGGTGACTATCCATGCTTATATATTTTTTGGTTCTATCCTTTATTAAGCCATTATAACTACCACGTACAACAAATCCTCCAAAATATCATTATTTCAATGCATTTTTTGAATAATTATAGGGAAAAAATTACCCACAAACAATGTATATGTCTCCAAATATAATAAATTGGGATTAGTCGCAACAAAAATTTAATACAGAGAATACACCATAAACATATATTGTTACAATAAGACACATGAACACACAAATTTATTTATTTCCTTCTAAATGTAAATCACCCCTCTTATAATTTTTCATTAAAAATAATATATCATACACAAAACCATAAAGGCACTCTACTACCTTTTTCAGATTCCCTACTTCACTTAAAATTTTACTTTATCTAATATTACATCAATATTAACCCCAAAAATAATAAAAAATTCCTAAATCAATATTTATTCCATAACACTTTCTATGTCATCATTTAGTCACTTCATGACCCCACAATTACTTATCCTAAGATGATAACATGATCATGAATGACTCTTGATGCTTTACTTCAACAGAACATATGTTGGAGACTAAAAGAAATTGTATATAAATAATAATTTTTATTGAATCACCATTATATTAAGAAAATAGTCACCACAAACATCAAAATAAAATAATAAGTATAAATAGATAATATAAAATAATTCATGAAAAACTTCAAACACGGTTCCTAGGTAACTTGATATCAATAGAAACAATAAATTTTTGTATGAATCATCCATCTTTAGATAGAAAAACTCATTCCTAAATTAAAATCATATGGAACCTCCCTCAATATGATTGCGAAAATTTGAAACGAAAAATATTTTTTAATGTTGATTGTATAATAATATCATTAGGTTCCTCATCAAACCACTATATTTTCATATGAATAAAAATAATAACTCCCCATTTAATATAAAAAATTAATATAAATTATTTAAATATAAAAAATAAGAAAACATTAAAAAAAAAAGTAAACTACCATTTCATGTAATCCATAGCCTCATATATATCACCAAAATCATAAAACCACATAAAATTAACCAACCACACATATTTGTTTCCACAACTCTAATTATAACAGATATAAAATAAACCATTATCTTGCAACATAATAGTACCATACAATAATAAAAATGAAAAAAGTATCAAGATACATCAATTAAAAATAAAATTATAGAATGTTGGAATACCATATACCTCTTACACATCAACATCTCTATAGTACATTAACACATCCCTATAACAAAAACATCATGGAACTTACAAAAATATGTGAACAATTATTTAACATAATATCATTAAATTATAATCCATCATGTATAAAAACCCACAAAATAAAACATAACACATGAAAATAACCCAAAATATAATAGATATTACAATACTATATAAATAATAACTTACTTAGTTTACATTTCAAAACATCTGCACAAAAATCTTTATATCCCTAGTAAACCTACTGATATTATAAAAATTAAAAACACATACTTAAACAATTATACCACTACATCATTACCACATAACTCTCGTAATATATTTAGTTAATTATCACAAAAAATTCCCCAAGGTTTCACAAAAATTATCAGAAATAGTAATGAAAATAATTTAGATAAAATATTCCTATTGTGCATTATAAAATGTAGTCAAATCATTCATATTCCATTTTTTGGCCCCTTTCATCTTCCAATTCTACGTAATCAATCTATGTTAATTTTTACCACTAAAAATACCATAATTACAATATCTCCATTAGTTTAATATTCCATGTCTGTTAAACATAAGCATTTACATGAATTATATTGATTATGTTTATCTATATTTAATTTTTTGTGATACAAAGAAATAACCCATCACAATGTTAAAAAACTATAAAAATTAACATAACAAGTTGAAAATTAATTGTTATAAACCCATACCTCAGAAAAACTCATATCCTTTAATGATATTCTATCAATAATTCCCTTGAATCCATAAATTCAAATCCAAAACTGAAAAACAAATTTATCCATCCACACACCAATAACAAATATAATTTCATGATAACATCCACTCTTTAATCCACTACATTAATAAATATCATAAATCGCACATACAAATTATTGAGGCTTTGATCTGATCATTACATTGAAAATTTCCATAATGTGATGCCAAAAATATTCAAAAATATTTCCATAATCGTCCTCTAGCCCATCATTGATTTATAGATAAGTATCATGAGAAAATAATGACTATTCGGGGATTTTTAAAAAAATTAATTTTTTCAAAACCATGAAATAATGGGATAACCAATATTATATATCATCATTAATAAAATTTATAAAAATGAAAAAATTATCTATCTCATTGCACAAAATATTAAATTTTCCTTCATTTAACTTTTCATTATTCTAAAACAATCCATGAAATGTTAATAAAACCATGAAAAATTTTATAATTCATTCACAAACTATGTCTTAAGACTATTATATTATCACCCTTTTCATTTTGATTAGATACAACAAGAAAACATTTAAAAACTCACTATGATGTGTTTTATATAAAACATATCAGGGTGTATACTTTTTTATTTCCAACAGAATCACCAAATCCCCTCTAAAATGTTCTTGTAAAATATTGAATTTTTAATTAAACCATATAATACTATATTAAATTATTTATTTTACATATATTATAATGGATATAAACATTATAAACGTTTAGATCCATCATTACACCAACTCCTAATCAATACCAACCTCTATCAAAATTAAAATTATCATGTTTTTATTAAAGATGTTGGTTTTTTCATATTTAGATGAATTTGTCCACAAGTTAAACTCTTTGAATTTATATTACTTCTCATAATTCCACAAAAAAATAACTAAAAATTACACACAAAAATTATGCTTCAACCTTAGATTTCTCTCTACTAATTTTCATCCTCAAAAATCCAAATCATAAACACAAATAAAACAAATAAAAAACTATACCATCATAATATCATCCTATAAATTGATTTTATTCCTAAAAATAAAAATAAATAATCAAAATAAAAAATTAAATATTCACCCAAAATCATAACCACCACATTAAAAATATCCCATACAGACCTTAAATCATCAAAAAAACTCAACCATTATATTCCAACTAGAGGGAAACCATAAACATGTACTCTAATTTCCATTAAAGGATCTTTTTTATCTAAAATAATCATGATTCAAAATTAACACTATATATTAAATCAATATTAGTAATCTCACTCTCAAATACATTCTTATAAACCATAAATCCTCCATACAACACACACCAAGGGAATGAAATGTCCTTTTCACACCTTCTATAAACAATAATATATCTCTAATAGATACTCAATAAATTTCTATTCTCCTTAAATATATGTAACACCCCAATTTTTTTTGAGAAAGATGCATTTTAATTAATTTTATATATTTTGTTGTATGATACACTAATAGTAGCTTGTGCTATACGCGATAAGTTACTAGCTTGTAGTATATTAAAACACTATTCTTGGCTTATGTTGCACGCAAGAGTGACCTTTCTCGATAGCGTGTGTTGTACGAAATACTAAATTTCACTAAACAAAGATATATTGTAGTAATATTATTATGAACTACCCTTTTTGAATAGTAGTAACTAAATTTTTAATTTTATGACATTATAATTCATCTTAAACATATTATAGAAATTTCTATGAGAAAAAAATAAAATTTTCAGGTAAAATAAGTATTTTTCAAAAAAAACAAAATACAGTTTTACTGCCTTTTGATGGTGCACCCACTTTAAATATAGTTTTGACATGTTTATAAGTTCAATTTGAAAAATAAGACTTCTTCCTTAGAATCATGATATAAAAATATACTTTGGATTAATTTTTTATATTATTCTGATAACCTTCATATTTTGATGAATCGAGACAAATACGCTAAATTTTAATTAAAAACAACTTTTTTCATCGAGATAACTTATATGGTTAAATTATAATATTTAATGTTTTTAAATTATAAATATAATATTTTTTTAACATTTAATATAATTTAATCCATTATATTTAATTTTACATTGAATTCAAAGGTAAAAACACTTCAATCTTTTGCAACCTTTTAACTTCTAAAACCCGTTTTCTCAATAGCAGGATTAATTTTAAATTAATTACTACAACTTGTGTGTTTTGAATTTTGAAAAATGGATTCCATATTTATATTCAGTGGTTCCAAATTTTGTAAATTGGTTACATTTATTTTTTTGATATTATGAATATTAACTACGGTAATTTTTATTTTCAACAATAAAGGTAAATTAGGTAATTAAAGGTCAAAATAAGATTATAAAATTACCTTAACACCTGAAAAAATTATATTGGATGAAACAAAGTCGACCCATATCACCTAAGGGTTTTAATATATTCATTTCATGGACTTTTGAACATGAAAATTATATAATTATTTTTAATAACAAAGAAAGTGACAACATGTCACTCTCTTATATCTTATAAGTATAATAATTTTAATTTAGTTATAAACTTTATAAAACTTAAAAAATTAATAGCCTCTAGAAAGATAATAAAATTATATACATAATTAGAATTTATTTAGAATTTTTATGGATTAAATAATTATTATTAATGATGACACAATAGTGATATTGAAATTATTTTATTGATTGAAATATCAAATAAATGGTTTTAAAAATATTAAAATAAATATTTTATGAACTAATTAATGTTCCCCAAAAAATTTCTAGATGAATATGACATGTTATTATTCTATTTAAAATTTTGGTTCGAATATATCCTCTTTATGAAATTTAATTAAATTTAAATTAATGAACAGAGTTAAAATTGACACTATTGTTGTTTTATAAAAATAAAATATTATAAAATTGTTTTAAAATCACAAAAATATTTAAAAATTATAAATTTATATTTATATGTTCTAAAATGTCATAAAGTATACAATTTTGGACAATTCACAACACAAAATTACTTATTTATAACAATTTCCAACATCTCTAAATTGTATTGGTTTATGAGATTAAAACCATATCTCATCTAATCTTGAGATTTTAGTCATTTTTCATGTTTTTAAGTGGGGTTTGAATTTATATTAAATTAATATTTTTGAGGTTTCCAAAGGTCCCCCTCTCCTCCCTTATAAAAGGGGACCTACCCCCTCTCCTTTTCACAAATATTTGAGCCATAAACCTCAGCCAACCCATGACCATTTCACTTCTACACTTCCATATAAATCTACTAGAGGTACTGGTCTTCTTAAAATACCAACATTAGTACCCTAATAGGAGGTTAAGAGAAGGCGCGTCGAAGAAGAGGTAATCTCTTCTACCAATTCTTTCAAGTTTATTATTTCTTATACTTCCTAGTATTTAGTTGTTTCATTATAAAGTAATAAAATAATTATAAATAATATACTTACATGTTATTATAAATATGAATCAACCCCATTTCACCTTCTATCCATCCAACGGAAAACAAAATCATCGCCCGTGCGTGCGTACGGAATATCGTCTCCACACCGGGGTGTAATCTGTTTTTCCACCAACACCTTACATGGATGGGTTTAATGGTGTAGAGAATAACTATATATTTTTATTATAACATCATACATATTCTTAGATATTATATCATCCACTCCAATTCCATTCAATAATTATTGGAACGATATCACCGCTCGTGCGTACATACGGATTACCGTCTCCACGACGCAATGAAATTCATTCTCCATGTTAACCATTCAAGAATTATTATAAAGTATATATAATAAGTAATCATGAAAGATACTAAATAATAATGACACTATATTTATTAACACATATGTTTCATTTACTTAATTCTATTCAATTCAACAAGGAAACGAATACAGCGTTCATGCGTACGAAGGACCTACCATCTCCATGAATGGTGTATTTCATTCCATTTATCGATCTATAATATATATTTATATTATAAATATATATATTATGTATCTATCATGTCTTACATTTTTGAATTATGTAAATCAGGTTATAAGTAATAATATCAGGAACAACAAGTCCAAACATGTACGATAAATGAAAAGATTTTACCCAAAATGTTGCTTTAACATGGAATTGACCAAAGAACATGTAATATAAAGTCATACGTGAATAATATATGATTTCATAAATATTATTAAGATTCTGTTACAAGTCAATAATATTTTTAAACCCACTATACAGGAGTCTTGGACACATATGGAAAAAATTGGACAAAAGGTAAGGGATATTTTTTCAAATCTCTTTTTTATCTGAGATTGCTTATACATAAGTATTTACTGGGGTTATATTTTCATCTATGTCCACAAAAATGTTTTTCATAAAGTTTTTAATATACTTCCATGTATTTTTAAGGTCATTTTTACACATCTTTGACTTTTACATTGTGTTATGGAAGGAATCTTTCTTTTGTTTACCATACGAGAATCTTTTTGACTATTCTGACAAAAGTACGAGGAAAATGTTTTCTTAACATATACAACATGAACCGATTTTTACAATTTCATAATGAATTATTTACATGATGCTTCCTATACAATATTTAATGTCTATTTTCAAAAAAATCATTTTCTTTTAAAATTTCATGACATTTTGTGAAAAGAAAATGATTTTGAAGAAGAAAGGATACTTTCCTCAAAAATTCATTTCAAGTGTTTTATCAATACTATTTACCATCTATGATGACATTACTTAGTATGATTATGTTACAAGTATAATGTCTCTATTATTTCCATGGTTTTATTCTTTAATGAAGATATTTTTTCTATTTGTTATATATAGATTATGTTCTGATGGGATGATGTTTATAAAACCAATATTATTCTTTGGGATATTATGAATGATTTATGTTTATTTTTTGGAACAAGTAAGAATGATTTCATTATGAGATGGTTGTGACCTATATCTCCCTCCAATGAATTGGGTAATGATTTATATCTCATGAGATAGACATGGATGGAACGACAAGTAAACCCGGTTCAGTAAGGGACTTTGTCCACTATGATGGTCTTGGCGGCAATGCCTTCACTACTATGGAAATCCTAACATGAGATTAATGGTTTCCAAAATTACATGTATTATTCCCATGATATTTTGTCATGGTTAATGTTTCTTTAAGATAAATTCCTTATGCACTGCCAAGATTTATGTCATTACTCATGATTTTGATGTTTTATGTTCATGTTATTACGTTCAAATGTTCAGGGATTGTTTTATGCTCTCCATGTTTACTATTACTGAAAATTTGAGCTCACCCTTTTTATGATTTCTTTTCCCCAGGATATAGAGAAAGGTTATAGGTAAGAAACCAAAAGTAGAAGATCTTTATGGGAGATATTGAAGATCTTTAACCATGATTAGAAGATTATGTTCCATGTTTCCAAAGACAATAAACTAATACGGTCTTTGGGAGTCTATTTTTATCATGTATTAAGTATTCATCAAAAGTAATGTAATATCTATTTATGTCAATATTTGGGTCTCTACAGTTGGTATCAAGGAAAAGGTTTATTTAACCTTTGGAAACTTGGATGTGAAAACTATAGTGAAATATGTAGAGATATTTCTAAGGTATGTCTAGGTATGTCCCTAAGGAAAAGTATAAGTATAGGTTATAGTCCTAGAATTATGGTAACAATATTATAATTAAACCTAAGATGTTATATATTGAAGGTACTCCCCCTTTATTATGTTGTTTTGCTAGCATGATTTTTTCCTCTCACATTGTTCTTCTTGGTTTTAGACGATGGCAGGAACCCGAAGGAACCTTGTTGATCAATGTAATGGACAATGCAATGATTGTCCTCCGGAACAACAAAATGTGATGCGAGATGGAGTGAAATATCTCATTGCTATACATACACAAGCTATGAATCATTCTGGACTTCCAAATGAGCAGAAAAAGGAACAGTATTCTATTGAGTCCTTCATGAGGCAATGTCCACCTTCTTTCAGCGGGTCTTCTGATCTACTTTTTTCTAAACAATGGATCAGTACCATTGAAAAGATATTTTCCATACTTCATTGTACGAAGCATGAAAAAGTCATTTTGGTTGTTTACCTGTTAGAAGGTGTATCAGACCAGTGGTGGACTCTAATTAATAATACAAGGCCCCAAGATGAAATTGATTCCATGGAATGGGACGAGTTCAAGAACTTGTTTTTCAATAAGTACATCCCTCATATTCTTTGAACAAATATAGAAAAGGAGTTACTTGAGCTTAAGAAAAAGGATGATAAATCTGTTGGTATATACGAAGTGAATTTTACAAGGATTACAATCTATGCATCTGGATTTATCATCAAACTTGAAAGTAAAGTTGATCGATTCATCAGTGGATTAAAACAAAGTATTTAAAGGGAATTATCTATAAGAGACATCAATTACTATGAAGAAATTGTGCGTTGTGCTATCAAGGTAGAACTAGAAGTTGGTGTTACATATCCATCTCATGGTTTTCCCAAGAAAAGAAAGATAAAGTTCAACGAAATACCTCATTACAATAGTGAAAATAAGGTGATTGTTTCTTTATGCTCAAGGTGTGGAAAGAATCATGGTGGAGATTGTCCAAAATGTACTAGAAAATGTTTCATTTGTGGAAAAGAAGGACATCGAGCAGCTGAGTGCCGAAGTATTGGGAAAAAGGTTTCTAATGACATGATATAGAAAAGACTACAGAGAATGCTCCACCAACACTTCAATGCTACAAGTGCAAGGAAATGGGGCATTATGCTAACCAATGCCCTAATCCAAGGGTTAATGATGATCGACATCAACAACCTATTAAGGAAAAGGACAAAGGGATGTCACATTAGATCACTATTGGTGATATTGAGTATGAAAGCGATGTGGTGGAATGATTATGTGTTTATGTAATGGGAATCTAAAATAATATTGTGGAATCTCATTTATAGTATTGTGGAATATTGGAATATTTATGTATTGGTTTATTGGGGTTTTCAATAATTATATGGTACCGGTAACCATGAAAAGTGATTGAAATATATTTGGAATGTAGATGATATGCGTATAATGAAGGGATAAGGAGAAAATAATATGTTTGATAGTATTAATGAGCTCATGACTGATATAAGGATAAAGTGATATCATGGTTTGAGTATATAGATATTTTGGGATTTTGGTATGTGGAAAGAGTTAACTTTTGACAGCATTCATGTTTTTACAAAGGTTTAATGGGTATTCATTTTTAAAGAGAATACTTGATTGAGGTATTCACATATTTGGAATATGACCAACTAGATATATCGTATGATAGATGATGGTATTCACATTCTCGATAGATGACATTTCTAGTAATCATTTACGTTACACTACGAGATTGGATAGAAGTATTTTGGATAAGCCTAAAGATTGGAATTGATAAATATAGACATCAGATAGTATTTTTTAAGGATAGAACCTTTTTTCGATATTATTTCTGTAATGTTGTAATGGTGAATTTTTAGAAAAAGGACAACTGGCAGGACGGATGACAACTCGTCGCATCATACAAGGTCGCGGGAATCAAACCCACAACCGAAGTGCGACGGGCCTTTATCGCCCACCATAGTCCTACAAGAAGTCCCTGGTTAATAGAAATTTGTTTTATTTTATTAAGCAGTATGATAGTTTAATTATAAGTCCATTTTTTGAATCATATACGGTTTATCTCACCATAAGATGGACTTGTGTACATAACATTTGCTAAGATTATGTTTGAGACAGATGGAATGACCTATTATTCTATCGCATGATCTGCTAACACTTCACGGATGAAAAATTCAACTTATTTTTTTTAAGTGATTAAGTGGAAATTGTTCAAGGAACAAACAACAGTGAGATTATACCAATATCAAGTATGTATTTCTTTTAATTCAAAACATCTTCAACTTTAGGGAAACGATCTTGAAAACCAATTTTTTTTTCCTAGTACCATCATATTCATTTAATTAGATGGTACCATAGATCATCACAAAATTATGGCCTTTTGGTTGTTAGATTTTTCATATACATGTTCTCTACCACTCTCTATCAGAACATGACATTTAGATTTCTCTTCCATATCCATATGTTAACCTATATTCTCCTCTGTGGAAACCTAATGATGAGTTAATTTGGGTAACCGTTAAGTTTCATACTTTAGTTTTTCAAATTAAGTTTTAGTGCTCATTTTTACATTGTGGATTTCTAAGAAATAAACTTTCAAGTAGTAAACTATTTAAAACCCAGATGAATTTCAAGAGAGAAATTCATTTTAAGGGTGGTAGAATGTAACACCCTGAAATTTTATGAGAAAGATTCTTTTTAATTTCTTTGATTTCATGTGTTATACGCTACACTATGATTATATTGCACTATACGTAACACCGTACCTGCTTTTAGTATATGCAAACACTATTCTTTGCTTGTGATGCATGCAAGAGTGACCTTCCTCGATAGCGTGTGTTGTACGCAATACTGAATTTTACTAAACGATGATATATTATTATAATATTATTATGAACTAGCCATTATGAATAGTATTAAATACATTTTTAATTTTATGACATTATAATTCATCATACACATTATAGAAATTGGTATGATAACAAAATAAATTTTTCAGGTAAAATAAGTATTTTTCCAAAAAATACAGTTTTACCGCATTTTGATTGCGCACCCACTTTAAATATAGTTTCTGACATGTTTATAAGTTATATTTTTAAAATAAGTCTTCTTCCTTATAATTAGGATATAAAAATATACTTTGGATGAATTTTTGATATTATTCTGATAAGCTTTATATTTTGATGAATAGAAACAAATACGCTAAATTTTAATTAAATACAACTTTTTTCATCGAGATAACTTATATGGTTAAATTATAATATTTAATGGTTCTAAATTATAAATAGAATATATTTTTACCATTAAATATTATTTCATCCATTATCGTTAATTTTACATTGAATTAATAGGTAAAAACATTTCAATCTTTTGCAACGTTTTAACTTTTAAAACCCATTTTCTCAACAGCGGGATTAAATTTTAATTAATTACTGCAACTTCTATGTTTTGAATTTTGAAAAATGGATTTCATATTTGGATTCAGGGGGTCCAAATTATGTTAATAGGTTACTTTTATTTATTTGATATTATGAATAGTAACTACGGAAATTTTTATTTACTATAGTTAAAGGTAAATCAGGAAATTAAGTGTAAAAATAAGAATATATAATTACCCTAACACCTGACAAAATTCTATTGGATGAATAAAAGTATACCCATATCACCTAAGGGTCGGAATATATTCATTTCATTGAATTTGACCATGAAAATTATATAATTATTTTTAAAAACAAAGAATTTGACAACATGTCACTCTGTTATATCTTATAAGTATAATAATATTAATTTAGTGATAAACTTCATAAAACTTCTAACATGAATAGTCTCCAGAACTCTAATAAAATTATCTACAACTTTAGAATTTATTTATAATTTTTAGTGATTAAATAATTATTATTAATGATGACACAATAGTGATATGGAAATTATTTTATTGATTGAAATATCGAAAAATGGTTTTAAAAATACTAAAATAAATATTATATAAACTAATTAATATTCCCCACAATTTTTTTATATGAACATGACATGATAAGATTATATTATAACTTTTTTTTCAAATATATCCTCTGTGTGAATTTTATTTAAATTCAAATAAATGAATAGTGTTAAAATTGAAACTATTATTGTTTTATAAAAATAAAATTTTATAAAATTGTTTAAAAATTACATAAATATTTAAAAATTATAAATTGAAATTTATATGGTCTAAAATTTCATAAAGTATAGAATTATGGAAAATTCAGAACACAAAAGTAATTATTTATAACAATTTAAAATTTAGAGTATTATTACCAAAAAAATTAAATAGATTAAATATGGATAAATCAAGTTGATAAGGTTTAAAATAAATTTCCAACATGTCTAAATTTTATTTGTTGATGATATTAAAACACTATCTCATCTAAGATTTTAATTTGAGTCATTTTTGAAGTTTGTAGGTGGGGTTTGAATTTATATTAAATTAATATTTTTGACGTTTCCAATGGTGCCCCTCTCCTCCCTTATAAAAGGTGACCTCCCCCCTCTCCTCTTCGCAAAAATATGATCCTAAAAGTTTGGAAAACCCATGCCCATTTCACTTCTTCTGTTCTATAGAAACCTACTATTGGTCCTAGTCTTCTTAGAAGACAAACTTTAGTGCCCTAAGAGGTGGTTAATAGAAGGCACGCCGAAGAATATGTAATCTCTTCTACAAATTCTTTCAAGTTTATTTGTTATTCTACTTCCTCTTGTATAGTTGTTTCATTATAAAGTAATAAATCAGTATAGATAATATACTGATATGTTATTATAAATATGAAACAACCCAATTTCACCTTCTATCCATCATATGGAAAATGAAATCACCGCACGTGCGTACGTACGGAATACCGTCTCCACACCGTGGTGTAATCTGTTTTTCCACCACCACTTTACTTGGATGGGTATAAAGGTGTAAATAATAATTATATATGGTTATTATAACATCATAAATATTCTGAGATATTATATCTTCCACTCCAATTCATTCAATAATTATGGGAATGATATCACCGCTCTTGCGTATATACGGATTACTGTCTCCACGACGCGATGAGATTCATTCTCCATGTAAACCATTCAATAATGATTATAATTTATATATAATAAGTACTCATGAAATATATTACATAATAATGATATTGGATTTATGTACATATATTTTTGATTTACTTAATTCCATTCAATTCAACAAGGAAACGAATACAGCGTTCATGGGTACGAATGGCATACCGTCTCCATGAATGGTGTATTTCATTACATTTATCGATCTATAATATATATTTATATTATGAATATATTATATATATATATGTGTGTGTGATTTTCAACATTCTATAATTATGTAAATCAGGTTATAATTAATTATATCATGAACAACTAGTCCAAACACGTATGATAAGTGAAACAATTTTACCCGAAATGATGCTTTAACATGGAATTGACAAAAAAAGGTAATTTAAAGTCATAGGTGAATCATATATGATATCATAAATATTATTATGGTTACTTTACAAGTTAATAATATGTTTATACCCACTATAAAGGAGCCTCGGACACATATGGAAGAAATTGGACATAAGGTAAGGGATAATTTTGAAAATCTCATTTTTATCTGAGATTGCATTTACGTAAGTATTTACTAGGGTTATATTTTCATCCATGTCCATAAAAATGTTTTTCATAAAGTGTTTAATCTTCTTCCATGTATGTTTACAGCCATCTTTACCCATATTTGACTTTTATATTGTGTTATGGAAGGAATCTATCTTTTATTTACCATACGAGGAACATTTTGACTTTTCGGGAAAAAGTACGTGGTGAATGTTTTTTTTAATTATACGGCATGAATGGATTTGTCCAATTTCATAATGACTTATTTCAATGATGCTTCCTCTACAAAATTTCATGAATATTTTCAAAACAAAATATTTCTCTTTTAAAATTTCATGACATTTTGTGAAAAGAAAATGATTTTGAAGAAGAAAGGATATTTCCCTCAAGAATTCATTTCAAGTGTTTTATGAAAACTATTTACCATAAAAGATGAAATTATTTATTATGATTATGTTTCAATTATAATGTCTATATTATTTCCATGTTTTGATTCTTCTTATGATGAAATTTTATCCATTTGTTTTATATAGATTATGTTCTGATGGGATGATGTTTTTGAAACACATTTTATTATTTGGGTTACGATGAATGATTTATGTTTATTTTGTGGAACAAGTAAGAATGATTTCATTATGATATGGGTGAGACATATATCTCCCTCCAATTCATTGAGTGATGATTTATATCTCATGAGATAGAGATGGCCTAAATGGCAAGTAAACCCAATTTAGTAAGGGACTTCGTCCAGTATGATAGTCTTGGCAGCAATTCCTTGGCTACTATGGAAATAATAACATCTGCATAACGGTTTCCACAATTACCTGTATTATTACCATTCTATTTTATCATGGTTAATGTTCCATTATGATCTATTCGTTATTCACTACCAATATTTATGTCATTACTCATTATTTTGATGTTTTATGTCCATGTTCATACATTCAAATGTTCAAAGATTGATTTAAGTTCTCCATGTTTACCCTTACTGAGCATTTGATCTCACCCTTTTTATGTTTTCTTTTCCCCAAGATATAAATAATGGTTATAGGTAAGAAACCCATAGTAGAATATCTTTATGGGAGATGTTGAAGATGTATACCCAGGATTAGAATATTATGTTCCATGTTTCCAATGACACTAAACTAATACGGTCTTTGGGCATCTATTTTTATCATGTATTAAGTATTCCACAAAAGTAATGTAATGTCTATGTACATCAAGCTTTGGTTCTCTACAGTTGGTATCAGAGCGAAGGTTTAGTTAACCTTTGGAAACTTGGAAGCGAGAACTTTAGTGAAATCCTTAAAGATATTTCTAAGGTAATCTAAGGATGTATTTAAGGTTAAGTATAAGTACAGGTTATAGTCCTAGAATTATAGTAATGATACTAGAATTAAACCTAAGATGTTATATATTAAAGGTATTCCCCATTTATTAAGTTGTTTTCTTATCATGATTTTTGCCACTCACATTGTTCTTTTTGGGTTTTAGACGATGTCTAGAACCCGAAGGAACCGTGTTGATCAATGTAATGGAAAATACAATGATTATCCTCCTGAACAACCAAATGTGATGGGAGATGGAGTCAAAAATATTATTTCTATACTTACACAAGCTATGAATCATTCTGGACTTCCAAATGAGGAGAAAAAGGAACAATATTCTATTGATTCCTTCATGAGGCAACCCCCACCTTCTTTTAGTGGGTCTTCTGATCAACTTATTACTGAATAATGGATCAGTACAATTGAAAATATATTTTCCATAATTCACTGTACGGAGCATGAAAAGGTCATTTTTGATATTTACCGGTTATAAGGTGAAGCAGACCAGTGGTGGACTCGAATTAATAATACAAGTCCCCAATAAGAAATTGAATCCATGGAATGGGATGAGTTCAAGAACTTGTTTTTTAATAAGTAATTCACTTGTATTATTCAAAAAAATATGGAAAGGAGTTACTTGAGCTTAAGACAAAGGATGATGAATCTGTTGGTATATATGAAGTGGATTTTACAAGGCTTGCAAGGTATGAACCTGGATTTTTCATCCAACATGAAAGTAAAGTTGATCAATTCTTTAGTGTCTTAAAACCAAGTCTTCGAAGGGAATTATCTATAAGAGACATCAGTAGATATGAAGAAGTTGTGCATTTTTCTATTATGGTAGAACTAAAAGTTGGTGTTACATATCCATCTCATGGTTTTGATAAGAAAAGAAAGATGGAGTTTAAGGAAAAACCTCAGAACAATAGTGGAAAGAAGGTGCATGTTTCTTTATGATCAAATTGTGGAAAGAAGCATGGTGTATATTGTCTAAAAGGTACTAGAAAATGTTTCAAGTGTGGAAAAGAAGAACATCGAGTAGTTGAGTTCCAAAGTAATGGGAAAAAGGTTTCTAATGACATGAATAGAGAAAAGACTACAGCGAACTCCCCACCAACACTTCAATGCTACAAGTGTAAGGAAATGGGTCATTATACTAACCAATGCCCTAATCCAAGGGTTAATGATAATCGACATCAACAACCTCTTAAGGTAAAGGACAAAGGGAAGTCACATTCGATCACTATTGGCGATATTGAGTATGATAACGATGTGGTGGAATGACTATGTGTTTATGTAACGGGATTCCAAAATAATGTTGTGGAATCTCATTTATAGTATTGTGGAATATTGGAATATCTATATTTTGGTTTATTGTGGTTTTTAATAATTATATGGTACTGGTAACCATGAAAGGTGACTGAAGTATTTTTGGAAAGAAGATGATATGCACATAATGAAGGTATAAGGAGAAAATAATATGTCTGATAGTATTAATGATCTCATGACTGATATAAGGACAAAGTGATATCATGGTTTGAGTATATATAAATTTTGGGATTTTGGTATGTGGAAAAAGTTAACTTTTGACAGCATTCATGTTTTCACTAAGGTTCAATGGGTATTCATTTTTCAATAGAATACATGATTAAGGTATTCACATATTTGGAATGTGACCAACAAGATATATCGTATGAAAGATGATGGTATTCACATGCTCAGTAGATGGCATTTCTAGTAATCGTTTAAATTACACTATGAGATTGGATAGAAGTATTTTTGGATAAGCCTAAAGATTATAATGGATTAATTTAGACCTTAGATGGTATTTTTTAAGGCTAGATCATTTTTTTCGATATTATTTATGGAATGTTATAATGGTGAAGTTTTCGAAAAATGACATCCTACAGGACAGACGACAATTCATCACGTCGGACAAGGTTGCGGGAATCGAACCCACAACTGAAGTGTGATATACCTTTTGCCTACCAAAGGCCTTCAAGAAGTCCCTGGTTAATAGAAATTAGTTTTATTTTATTAAGAAGTATGATAGTATAAGTATAAGTCCATTTTTGGAATCATATACAGTTAATCTCACCATAAGATGGACTTATGTATATAACATTTTCTAACCTTATGTTTGAGACAGATGGAATGACCTATCATTCTATCGCATGATCTGCTAACACTTCATGGAAGACAAATTCAACTTCATTTATTTAAGTGATGAAGTGGGAATTGTTCAAGGAACAAACAACAGTGAGATTGTACCAAAATCAAGTAAGTATTTCTTTAAATTCAAAAATTCTTCTAATTTAGGGAAATGATCTTGAAACCAAAAATGTTGTCCTAGTACCCTCATATTCAATGAATTAGATGGTACCTTAGATCATCACAAATTTATAGCTTTGTGATTGTTGGATTTTTCATAGACATGTTATCTACCACTCTCCATCAGAACTTGATGGTTATATTTCTCTTCCATATCTATATTTTAACCTATGTTCTCCTATGTGGAAACCCAGTGATGAGTTAATTTGGGTAGCCATTACGTTTCATACTTTATTTTTTCAAATTAATTTTTTGTATTCCATTTTATGATGTCGTTTTCTATGAAAAAACACTTTCAAGTAGTAAACCATTTATAACCCAGATGAATTTCGAGGGCGAAATTCATTTTAAGGGGGGTAGAATGTAACACCCTGAAATTTTATGAGAAATATTATTTTTAATTTTTTTTGATGTCTTATTTTGTACGCTACAACAAGATTAGCTTGTGCTATACGCAACACTATACTATCTTGTAGTATACGCAAACAGTATTCTTGTCTTGTGTTGCACGCAAGAGTGACCTTCCTCAATAACGTGTGTTGTACGCAAAATTGAATTTCACTAAACAACGATATATTTTTATAATATTATTATGAACTAGCCAATATGAATATTAGTAAATACATTTTCAATTTTATGAAATTATAATTCATCATACACATATTATAGAAATTTTTATGAGAACAAAAAAAATTTTTCATGTAAAATAATTATTTTTTCCAAAAAATACAATTTTACCGCCTTTTGATGGTGCAACCCCATTAAATATAGTATTTGACATGTTTATAAGTTCAATTTGACAAATAATAATTCTTCCATGGAATTAGGATATAAAAATTAACATTGGATAAATATTTTAGATTATTCTGATAACCTTCATATTTTGATTAATAGAAAAAAATACGCTAAATTTTAATTAAATAATTTTTTTTAATCGAGATAATTTATATGGTTAAATTATAATATTGAATGGTTTTAAATTATTTATAGGATATATTTTTACCATTTATTATAATTTAAGTCATTATAATTAATTTTACATTGAATTCATAGATAAAAACAGTTCAATCTTTTGCAATGTTTTAACTTTTAAAACCCGTTTTCTCAACATCAGGATTAATTTTAAATTAATTACTGTAACTTATGTGTTTTGAATTTTGAAAAATGGATTCCATATTTGGATTTAGTGGATCGAAATTATTTTAATAGGTTACTTTTATTTTTTTTATGAATAGTAACTACGATAATTTTAATTTACTACAGTTAAAGGTAAATCAGGTAATTAAGCGTAAAAATAAGATTATAAAATTACCCTAAAAACTTCCAAAATTCTATTAGATGAATAAAAGTAGACCCATATCACCTAATGGTCGGAATAGATCCATTTCATGGGATTTTTACCATGAAAATTATATAATCATTATTAAAAACAAAGAAAGTGACAACATGTCACTCTTTTATATCTTATAAGTATAATAATTTAAATTTTGTGATAAAGTCCATAAAACTTCAAACATGTATATTCTCCATAAAGATAATAAATGTATATAAATCATTAGAATTTATTTATAATATTTAGGGATTAAATAATTACTATTAATGATGAAAGAATAGTGATATAGAAATTATTTTATTCATTCAAATATCAAATAAATGGTTTTAAAATTATTAAAATAAATATTTTATAAACTAATTAATGTTCCACGAAAATTTTCTAGATGAATATGACATTTTAGGATTATATTAAAAAAAATTAATAAATCCTTTTTGTGAATTTTATTTAAATTCAAATAAATGAATAGGGTTAAAATTGACACTATTATTGTTTTATAAAAATAACATATTATAAAATTGTTTAAAAATCACAAAAATATTTAAAAGTTAGAAATTGAAATTTATATGGTCTAAAATGTCATAAAGTATAGAATTATGGACAATTCACAACAAAAATGTAATAATTTATAACAATTTAAAATTTATAGTATTATTACCACAAAAAAATTAAATATATTAAATATGGATAAATCAAGTTGATAAGGTTTAAAAGAAATTTTCAACATCTATAAATTTTATTGGATGATGATATTACTACCCTATCTCATCTAAGCTTCGGATTTGAGTCATTTTGGAAGTTTTTATGTGGGGTTTGAATTTATATAAAATTAATACTTTTGAGGTTTCCAAAGGATCCCCTCTCCTCCCTTATAAAAGGGGACCTCCCCCCTCCCCTCTTCTCAAAACTTTAAGCCTTAAATCTTGGCCAAACCCTGCCCATTTCACTTATCCACTTCCATAGAAACCTACTATTGGTCCTGGTCTTCTTAAAAGACCAAATTTAGTGTCGTAAGAGGAGGTTAAGAGAAGGCGCGTCGAAGAAGCAGTAATCTCTTCTACAAATTATTTCATGTTTATTTATTCTTCTATTTCCTCTTCTTTAGTTGTTTCATTATAAAGTAATAAAATAAGTATAACTAATATAATTATATGTTATTATAAATATGAAACAACCCCATTTCACCTTCTATCCATCCTATGGAAAACGAAATCATTGTGCATGTGTATGTACGGAATACCGTCTCCATGCCGTGGTGTAATCTATTTTTCCACCACCACCTTACTTGGATAGGTATAATTGTGTAAATAATAACTATATATGGTTATTATAACAACCGATATATATATTGTGAGATTTTATATCATCCACTCCAATTCTAGAAAATAATTATGGGAATGATATCACCGCTTGTGCGTACATACTAATTACCGTCTCCACGAAACGATGAGATTCATCATGCATGTTAACCATTCAAGAAAGATTATAAATTATATATAATAAGTAATCATGAAATATATTATATAATAATGATACTGGATTTATGTACATATATTTTTCATTTACTTAATTCCATTCAGTTCAACAAGGAAACGAATACATCGTTCACGCGTTCGAACGGCCTACCGTCTCCATGAACAGTGTATTTAATTCCATTTATCCATCTATAATATATATTTATATTCTGAATATATATATTATATATATATCACGTTTTAAATTTTTTAATTAAGTAAATCAGGTTATGAGTAATAATATCAAGAACAACAAGTCCAAACACGTACGATAAATGAAATGACTTTACCCAATATTTTGCTTTAACATGGAATTGACAAAAAAACGGGTAATATAAAGTCATAAGTGAATCATATATGATATCATAAATATTATAATGGTTCTGTTACAAGTTAATAATATGTTTAAACCCACTATATAGGAGTCTTGGACACATATGGAAGAAATTGGACATAAGGTAAAGGATAATTATGCAAATCTCATTTTTTTTCTGAGATTTCTTATATGTAAGTATTTACTGGGGTTATATTTTCTTCCATGTCCATAAAAAGGTATTTAATAAAGTTTTTAATATTATTCCATGTATTTTTAATGTCATATTTACTCGTCTTTAACTTTTACATTATGTTATGGAAGGAATCTTTCTTTTGTTTTCCATATGAAGAACTTTTTGACTTTTCCAGCAATAGTACGAGGAGAATGTTTTTTAACTTATATTGAATGAACAGATTTTTATTATTTCATAATGAATTATTTCAATGATTATTCCTCTACAAAAAATCATGACAATTTTCAATAATATCCTTTTCTTTTAAAATTTCATGACATTTTGTGAAAAGAAAATTATTTTGAAGAAGAAAGGATATTTTCCTCAAAAATTCATTTCAAGTGTTTTATAAAAACTATTTACCATATAAGATGACATTATTTAGTATGATTATGATTCATGTATAATTTGTCTATTATTTCCATGGATTGATTCTTCTTATGATAAATTGTTATCCATTTGTTTTATATGGATTATGTTATGATGGGATGATGTTTATGAAACCCATTTTATTCTTTGGGTTATGATGAATGATTTATTTTTATTTTGTGGCACAAGTAAGAATGATTTCATTATGAGATGGGTGGGACCTATATCTTCCTCCAATTTATTGGGTAACAAACTATATCCCTTGAGATAGAAATGGCTGGAAAGTCAAGTAAACCCGGTTCAGTAAGGGACATTGTCCACTATGATGGTCTTGGCAGCAATGCGTTGGCTACTATGAAAATCATAACATGTGCTTAATGGATGCGAAAATTACATGTATTATTCCCATGATATTTTATCATGGTTAATGTTCCTTTATGATCTATGCCTTATGCACTGCCAATATTTATGTCATTACTCATGATGTTGATGTTTTATGTTCAAGTTCTTATGTTCAAATGTTTAAGGATTGTTTTTTGTTCTCCATGTTTACCCTTACTGAGCATTTGAGCCCACCCTTTTTATGTTTACTTTTTACCAGGATATAATGAAAGGTTATAGGTAAGAAAATCAAAGTGGAAGATATTCATGGGAGATGCTGAAGATCTTTCACCATGATTAGAAGATTATGTTCCGAGTTACCAAAGAAACTAAACTAATACGGTCATTGGGCATCTATTTTTGTCATGTATTAAGTATTCCACAAAAGTAATGTAATGTCTATGTACATCAAGATTTTGATATCTAAAATATATATCTATGAACAAGCAATAAAATGTGATTCATAATGAAGATGAATAAAAATATTTTATACATATAAATAATTTTAAACTCACACTAGTTGTAGTGTAAGTGCAAACTATATTGTAGGATGCGCTATTTTCTCCAACACCCTAAAGGGTCTAAAAAACTCGAAGAGATTTTGGTTCCTTGACCAAATAAATGGTACTATGAATAGGTTAGAATATCAATAAGACATTTCTAAAAACGTTAATTTCCTATGACCTCCTTCTCTATTTAGTATTTTATTTCTATATATCCATACTACGTTTATGATTTATTGAGTCATATATAGATACTTTGCTTCCCCTACAACAAGTTAGTTTACACAAGATTTATCTCACCAAAATATACCCAACACAATAGAGATATGAAAAGTAAAGGGTAAAATTTAAAAAATTATTCCATTACAATAGGAGAGTAATAGTTGTTATTATAAGGAACCTCATCCAATGAAAAGTTATCTTTCTATGAACCACTAATGTTTGAAACACTATGTTTCAATATATCCTCCAATGTATGATTTTTTTCTTATTTTGATCATCTATATATAGGTGTAAGGTTATGATAAGGCATAACCATTTATTAAATGAATGTTATATTCCCCAAAACATTTATCATCTCAATCAAGGATCCTAGTTTAAACAATTATTCTTAGGAATATATGAAGTCTCTACAACTATTCCATATAAATACCTACAAGAATATCTATCAATAATGATTTCCTAATTTAAAATAAAATTATTTCATTTCATTAATATATTAACCAAAACATAAAAAGAATCATACCAATAATATGTATGGGGTCATCAGGTAACAATATCCTGGGATAAATCCTCCCATTTTAATAAATAAGAATTCTTGGGATGAAACTACAATCTCAATGATCTACATGTAACCTTTAATTATATATTTCAAAAAAATATGTATACAAAATCTACTATTAACTTATTTATTCCATGAAACTAGAAACAATTCATTGCAAAATGATAAATATTTCAACTACATAGACGTCCTACTAAAGGTGAGTTGTGAAACACATGGAAAAATAACTCTCATATACTCTTAGTAATGTAAACCTTTCCATAATAAAATTATTGATTTTGATAATCTTTCAAAAACCATCAAGAATATACCAGTTAACTATCCAATCTCTCCAGATTTCTATCTCAAGATCATTCATTTGTGATTCCTCTACTTTGTTAAAAACAATATTTAATTCCATTTAATATAAATTAATTTCATCAAAATCTCTTTAAAATACATATGTAAACATATCATTTATTTCAAAAAAATTACACATCAATTTCTTATCAGGAAATGTATCTTTTTTGTATTTTTTTCTCCATGTATTAAATGTAACATTATCTATTCTTGGGGTGTAGAATATATTGATATCATAATCCTAAAATAAATCCATTTATCTATATTAGTGAAGATTAAAATACAATTAAGTGAAAATAAAATGAAATATATTGTGATCAATAAAGATCATAAATAATTCCCTAGGTAGATAATGTCTTTACAACATCAAATAAAATGGTACAACCACCAATGAAAAATCATGAGACTGTAACATCCTAAACCCGTAAGATTTAAATGCACTCACCTATATCAAAACACACCTTATTCCATGTTTTTATGTGTCATAAGAAACCCTAAAAATATTTTATTCCTTATGTAAGAAATAGAAAAGGAATCTATTTATCTTATCCTTTAACCAGTCAATTTTTTACTAACATAGATGTTTCTAGAAGAAGGATTTACCCTTCAGGGACAATGATGAAAAACATGATATAATATCTGAAAAATCGTATAAACCCCTTTGATGAAACCTATCCAAGGTGATAAAATTATACCCTATAAATATATTCTTCAACACATACTAATAAAAGTCCTCGGAAATCAAAGATAGATCAATATATTCTCCCATAATAGAAAACAAAATGCCTATGTAAATGAACTTCTTGAACCAAGACATACTCTTTGATATATTTAAAAACAATTGATACTAGTGGAAGAGATTCAAAACCACCCAAAACACAGGTAATTATCCTCCTCAATCATTCAGTAAATAAATATATCATTAATAAGAACTATAATAATTTAAAAAATATAAATATTAAACAAATAATTAATCAATACTATAAAAAACATTGGTTTTTTTACTCAAAAGGGGATAACCATAAACTGAAAAGGCCTATAATGATGTCAAGAAACAATTAATATCACAGTTTTACAATATCAGGACAATCTTTGAGGACCAACTAGTATCCATCAGTTGATCAAAGAAACTATGAATCCTTGGTAGAGGAAACAATATCCACTGCTGCCTGGTTTACCTATAGATAATCAATCTAGAACATAAATCCAATGTAATCACCCTTAAAAAATAACATCATCGATCCCCATTATCACATAATAGGGTGAATGAAAAACTTATACAACAAATTTTAAATATGATTGCATTGATATCAAATCTATTCATACTTTATATAAAATTAATACATTATTATCAAATTCATACAAAATTTTAGCTCAATGTCCAATTTGATATTCGATATTAATGGTAAATTTATATTTTACTTTGAGAAAACATCCTCAAATACCTTACCACCCTTTTAATTTTGTATACTTAATCTTCATATGAAAAAATAATTAAATTAATAATACTAGATATAATTATTTCAAGTTCAATATGCCACAAATTGTTCCTCTGATATCCCACCCCAATAATTACCAAAAGATCCCTTTCCTTATTAGAATAAAATAACATACTTTATTAATAGTCAATAGTGACACATAGAAAATGAAATTAATCAATTTCAATCATAATATTGTTGGATTGAAATTGTATTAATATTTGAATCTATTTTATATAGTTTCTTACCACCCTCAATTCATTCCCTTAAACCATTTACAATAGACCACATAGATCACCCACTGGGATAGATAACATGATATGTTTAAAAATATTAACTATGATAACCTCTATTCCTCTTATTAAGGAGATAGAAAATTTTTTATTTGGAAAAACTATAATTTATTAAGAAATTTAGAATATCTGAAAATACATTTGTTGTTCAACTCTCCACCTTGGATCTTATTGTATCACAAAATTCTATTACATGATATTGTCCACATCTATCCTATATACCACCCCATCCTTTGGATGTACTATCCTCTTGACTATGATCATTTACTTATCATGGATGATGAAGAAAAATTTGTAGTTTTTTCCTACCATGACCTAATTACATTAGTGTTCTGTCATCTCACTCATGTAATTGATGTTGAATGCTCCAGGGAGGGTACTAGGGTTATGGATTGGATCTTCCACCATCACACTATGCTCATTTCCATGATAACCACACTAAAATAAATAAAAAAATTAATAATTTGTATCTTATACCTTTGTAATAATAGCATAAAACATCATACATAACACCTATGGTTCCTAAAAATACTCTCCATTAAATTTTGAATAACGGTTCTATGATAATAAAATAATATCTTTGATATTGAAAGACTCCTCTTTACTAATCCAAATAACAACAATACATTGTGTCTTCTTTCAGGCACTTCACATGTCCTCTACAAAATCCCTTTAAAAGTAACTAACTTTCTCAACAAATTAATATAACTCATTAAACATAATGGGGTCACCATATATTGAATTTTATGTAAAATTACTCTTTTTAATGTATAATCTCTCTACTCCTCATATATTAAGAATTTATAAGAATGAAATAATATACTCACTAACTTCACACCATATTCCCAAAAAATAGTGTCACATTATAGAATAAACATTATCTATCAGATTTGAATTTAGAAACTCTTTATGGAACTAATCATGACACATGATTGAATAGATTATAAAATTTTCATAATCTTTATTATATATGGTCCACAACTATCAATATTCTCCATATAATGATCTCGCTATTTACAGAATCTTTCACTTCTAACTGTATAGATAAGATAAAAATTGATATTGATTTCCTATAAACAACATAATGTTTCCCTATTAGTACATAATACCTCATATATCAGTATTTTATTCATTGTAAATACCATAATTTTAATCCTTATGCTTTTATATATGTCAATTCCATCCTCTATCAAGACACTACAAGTGCCTCCTGCAACCTCACAACTACTAACTCATGATTTTGATGCACATGTAGTGTGGCTTCAAGAAAAATACAACACAAACTAATGAAAATATGTATGTATCTAACTATAATTTCTCAAGATCAATCAAAATAATAGTTCAACGCATAAGAAATAGAGAAATAAAATCTTGATAATATATGATTCATAAACCCAGACCTGCATAACCAAATTGGTAATATTACATCACCCCACTAGTAATAATTCAAAAAAAATAGATATGATACTCTTAAACAGAGGGGGATTTAAACCACCCATTATAATACCCATTATAAGTTACATATAATTTTAGTGTGATATAAAATCCTTATCATCACAAGCAATTTTAATCAGTTCCTACTCAAAAACTCAATCATATCACACTAACTCTGATGTAATTATATCATGACCTAAACCTACCGAGAATCTTTTTGATTAGAAAATTATATTATGAGTGACCCCAAATCCAAACTTCAATAAGATATGGGAGGAGTATAGAACCAAGGTTATATAAATAACAATATGGGAGGAATCACCATTATTTTAAGTAAATAATCAATAAAACCACCACAAATCGTTAATTAATATCATATATCTCAAATGAATAAATGAAATGGGAATATCAACACATAATCCCATTTTACTCAGTGTTAACATAAATAATACATTGATTCATGAATCCTCAATCTCTAGTTGTTTCACCACATTTTTATACTTTAACTGCATGGAAGCCCCATTTTACACCTCATGTAATGATGAGAAAATTGAAAATAATTTGGTGAGTATAAAATTTCACCAAATAGGATCCACCTATAAACTCTCATGTTTCATGTGATTATGAATATTAATGGTACATTGAATGACTTACATGGATATTAATAATTTATAATTTTTTAAATAATGACAAATTGAACAAGTAAACCTTCCCTACATGTTGTCCTCCAGCTCAGTCAAATCTCTAAAACCCAAATAAAACAACTCTGACATCAATCCAATGTCATAATATCCCCATATCTATTGATAATAGCTATAAAAAACTATATATCACCATAATGAGGACCATATATCTATAAATAAAAACTATATAGGGATACACCTATAATTCCAAAAACATTATCAATGGTGGGAATACAACATCCCTACTTGGAATGAATGTCAATATAAGGGATTAATACATCTATCTAACAACCACAACATGACCAATATAAAATTTTTAGTAAAATTAAAAACAATAATATCAATAATTTATAAGAAAGCAAGTATATTAAATCACCAAATCAAACAAAACACATAACCAAAACCTACAGTATAATAATAATCACAACTTATAATACATTAAAATTTCACGCCATCTATGGTAAAAATTATCCGTTATAATATATTCACATACTCACTAACTCAAATATATAGTGAATGTGATGAATAATTATGCAAAACTTCCAATAGCTAAAGGCCATGTCCCCAAAACCAATTATATGTATTGAAAACCTTAGAGACCATAATAAAATGGTACATTAAATATTTACCATGAATCAAAAGATCATAATCTGATCACGCACTACCCAAGTCACATAAAACTCAACACACAATTTTTTCAATGTTAATTACTTCCTAAACCTTGATTTATTCCCTATAAATTATTTAATTTAGTATAATTATACCATGATACATCATATTCATGAACTGTTTCAAGAAAACAATAACCATCTCAATAAGACAGTTCTATCAAAAATGAAATTCAATCATTTACATAACTATGACAACCATTATCCATCATCACAAAAATAGTAATCCCCCACCGTATATTACATTTCTATTTCAATTTACTTTTATCAATCCCACTACTCATATAGTAAACTTTACCTCACACAGTATCATATGTATCCACACTCCTATAATAAGAGACTAAATTCTCATATCTAATTACACATCACATGGAAGGAAATATTTTTCCATTAAACAACACAACTATACCATTCACATCACAAAAAACAAAGTAAAATATAATCAACTCTTATGCCACATCATGACAAAGTGTAAGATAAAACATAATAAAGAAACCTATATTGTTCCTTTAGTTATGAATTTACTAGTATAGTATGATAATATAAAAATAAAAATCAGTATATCAATAATAAACCAAACATGTTCTCAATAGAAAAAAGCATTGGTTTTTAAATATTGTTCCAATAATAATATATTCCACTAGAAGAAATCAATGTGTAAAACCGTTCCTAAAAATATTAATATAAAACAACGCAAATCATGTTCGGGTCAACACCTAATAATACATTTTGAGAGGCCACTCCATCAACCATAGAGTATCCAAACTCACGTAGTTATGTCATATAAGGTTTGAATATATCCCATTTGTATCTCTATCCTAAAAAAAGCATGAATCAATACAATAATTTATCTAACATTAACTCATGAAAACCTATTCGCTACCGTGAAATATTAATTCTTAAAATAAGGAATTATTTTAAAATACAAACACCAATTAGTAAACATGAAAAATATAATTAATTATAATATATATTTATATAATCACTTTCTCTCAAAATGAAAATTTTAACCCAATAATTTACCCCAAATAAATTCACCAAATTTGTAAATCTTCCAATAATGTCAAATACAACACTTGATAAATCCAAATATCAAGTTCAATTTTTTTAAATTAAATATTTTAAAAATATCTCAATCTTGAAAACAATTGAAGTTTTAATCAATCAACATTATTTTTTCTAAAAAATCACCTAATTTAAATCTATAAACTACCATTTAATCATACAAATGAAATTATCAAAATCAAAAAAATGATTTTTGAAAACCATTTAAAGAAAAATCAACCCACCATATACATTCCACCAAAATTATTTATCATGAAACAAAAACATTTTTTAATATCATTATATTGTAGATAACCATTAGAAATTACTTTTAACCTATAGAAGTGTGAACAAACACATGAATTATTATGAACCAAGATATGAGTTTTTCACCAATTTATAAATCCAACCAAACACATCATAAAATTTAAAAAATTATTTTTCCAAATAATGTTCAAAGGAAGAAAAAATTTTAAAATATTATTTTTAATCCCAAAAATACCTAGATCAATTAGAATACTATAAAATCACCATTATTAAATAACTTATTTAAAACCCACCTCTTTATTATTTTAAAAAACCATGTGTACCAACTGCTGTTTTTTTGGAAATATCCATTCCAAACCAACATGTAAATCCATTTTTTAATCCCATTTAAATTTTCATCGTCCATTAAATTTTCAAACCAAGATTACACTAAAGGGGTTGAAAAATAAATTCCTATGTTAAAATTAAAACAGGACATAAAAATATAAATTAAGAAAAAACAAACTAAATAAAATATTTATTTATTGTATTTAAGGGAAAATACTATTTTTACACACCCTAAAATAAAAAATGGATTATCGCCCAAAACAATTCATATATGCGAGAATACTCTTCTTGTAAAGTGGACTCCCAAAATTAAGCGAATTAGGTTACCACCAAATAAATTATTTAGTATTAACTCTTAGTTACCTTATTCAAATTAAATTTTATTAATTTCTATA
The DNA here is from genome assembly GCA_963277665.1 of Viscum album. Classification (NCBI taxonomy): domain Eukaryota; kingdom Viridiplantae; phylum Streptophyta; class Magnoliopsida; order Santalales; family Viscaceae; genus Viscum; species Viscum album. The sequence goes on along the minus strand of OY728156.1, from coordinate 66,762,011 downwards.
CCATTTTAAATTTTATAAAAAAAATAAATAAGGATAAATACTAGTGATCAATATGATTTTTATTGAATTACAAACTCAAATAAAATATTTAACCCATTATTTATCTGATATTTTTATAGTTTACCACCCATGTTTTGATATATATTATCTCGATGAAAAAATAACCTTGATTGATAAAAATTGATTCCATTTGTAATATCCTAACACACTTTGAATACCAAAACCTTGAGTTAAGGTGAGCAGGAATGCTAATCATCCTATGGTGCCATACCTCCACTACTGAAGGCCCAATAGATAAATCGAAACACTGATGTAATCCATGTAAAAAAAGGTATGATAAAACCTAATACCATAAATTTATTTCTTAAATATAAGAAATCAAAAATCAAAAATGACAATACTCATCAGTATAATACAACCTCGTACAGATAATCAATCCACCATTGACGATCAACCCCCTATTGGTATCCACTAAATATCATCCAATAACCCGAAAAATATAAAAAATAATAATTTAAGAAACCCATGAATCAATAAACATCATCTACATAGGTGAAAAAAATTCTCATATAGGTGTTAGTACATTACCCAAAAGGATTTCCACAAAACCTCACAAGCATTCGTATTCATGTGAAATAAAACCAAGCTAAAAATGTTTGTTATAAGAAATGAACCAACGCATAACGATTATAAAACAAAATTAGTTAATTAAATAATTAGGAATATAACAAATACTTTCTATAAAACATTACCATTACAAAAGAATAAATAATAATAGTAAATCCCCAACACCACACACTCATTTACTCAACCAAGTCAATATGCATTTCTTAGATGACGATCAATAAAAATTAATTGGTATCAGAAACTAAAAATTTTCTTAACTATCCAAAATACTCACTATTACATTATCAATAAGATCCAAACACCTAAATGGGAGATAACAGTAACCTCAGGTAATAAAAAAAATATGACATATGCATAACAGAGTAACAGTTTTCCATCATCTCAACTTAACATTATCAAAAAGGTATACTGCCCAAGGGTGTGTCTTCTAATGTCATAGAAAATACCTCATCTAAAAAATGTCAATAAGATTAGTAACAAATCATAAATCACATACTAGAAACTGAATTCCTAAATTCCATAGCAAAATAAACATCATGACAGTCAATTCACCAATCAACAATAAAAAAATTCCATGAAACTAAATCCAAAAAATATTCACAAAATTAAATCCCCAAAAACATTATGTATAAATAATCAATAAAAAACAAAATATAAAGTTATTATTTAATTAAAAAATCTAAATGAAATCATACATAAATAATTAACTAATTTTTATGGAAAAAAGACAGACACAAAACTCGAAATAACCCCTCCCCACTTTTATTAAAAACCCTCCATCTGCCTCAAACCATTGATATATCCATGAAGTTCCACCAACTACAAGACCATCACTCCCCGTACGCAACACAATCCCCTATAAATAAAAGAAACAACAATAAAATGGGCTTCTCTATGAATGTGCAAAACTCTCGAGTAAAAACACAAAGTCTAGATGGAAAGTTAAGAGATAATTAATAAGGACAAAAAAATATTATATTTGGAGACCAAACCATTCAATATTCAAGGAAGAAAAAACCTAGAGGAAGTGATCCATCTAAAACATCCCAAAATCATCCAATAAAATTTATCACAAATTTTCGGGAATAAATGGAGGAAAAAAATATTATTTGTGTGTTAAAAATAGATTTTCATGACACTATAAAAGGTTTCAATACTCAACTACATGATACAAGGGTCTAAGAATTGACCATGTTAGCCAACTCGTTAAAAATCCTAGGAAACATATCGGGACATAATGGTCCCTTGTGTCCATTCATTGAATGTGAAAATTTTATTATCCAACAAAACCATTACATGGAATTCTCAACAAAATAGTCTTGGGAGACCATAGATCAGTTATGCACCTTCATCTAGATAACCTTACAAGTTGTATAGCATGACTAAATGATGTTAGAGACCATGGAACTCTCTCAAAAAAAATTCCTCCTCCAAAGTGTCTAAAACCATACAAACGCCAAAAAAAACTTCTAAAAAATAGAAAAAAACATCTCATAATGGTGTAATTAGGATGAATACGAATATTATCATCTTTTCTCCAAAAACCAAGCCCTATAATACTACCCGCCTAAAAAATAATCCTTGAAAATTTTATATCAATAAAATATATTAATAAAAACATAAATGTTTGGTATGATATAGAATATAACTTTTTTATATCATTAAAATATCATGTTAAAGTCTAAAAAAAACTAAAAATATCTCACTACATTTAATTTATTCAATCTAAAATCACATAGATTTAAATTAATTTAAATACCTTCCATGAATATCCTTTTATAAAAAATTAAACCTTCACTAATATATTTTTTGTATCTACATTAAGATATTTTATATAGAATTTATAACCCACATATCCACTTTTATGTGGATTAAAAACATCTCTTATAATTTATGTGATAAAAAATAACTAAGAAATTTACTTCATTTAATTTCATATATGTTCTATTTAAAATATCTTATAAAATTATTCTATATTGTATCTTTATTTTTTAAGTATATCTTGCAAAAATTATGTATTTTATACATGCCTGTAATAAAATGGAACCATCTATCTCACACAACTCTATACATTGAGTAAATATAATATTCATAGTCACATCCTTAAAATTAATAATTAGTTAAGTATTTTATATGTCATAATGTTTCCATAAAATATAATCATACAGCTTTCCCAGTACCCATTTCACACAAATTAAAAAACTACTTTATGGATATATTCTAATTTACCAATCTATTATACATAACTTTAACACTTACTCAGGCAATATTTCTACTGTTCTATTTTTCATCATGAATCACCTAATTTTTCCAACCTACATCAAGAAAATCCTAAATTCATGAATTATTATTAATTAAAGGAAGATGTATAAAGTATGTTCCTAAAAATTTCACACACAACATGTTTTTTAGTACAAACAAGATTCTACCACCAAAAGAATCACATTTTTTATTTTTATTCATCTTATTAGATAGATTTTCTATAGGACTTTATATTTATTCTAGAAAATCCATATGTAACATTGAATAATAATGAATTATATTCCCAAATTCTTAAATTATTAATTTTATTAATAAAAATTAATCAAAAAATTCAATATTAGTATGACAAACTAATATAATAAAAATCCATTGGTCTTTAAAATATCCTTCTTCAATTTCACCAAATATTGTGTATATTTATAATTTTTAGTAACTCAGTTCTTTATTTTTTATCTATGCATTCATAAGTAAGTTTCAATCTTATATATACCTTTTACTTACCATAATAAAACTCTCAACCATAGATTATTGTTCATTGAAATATGAAGACATCTATAATTACATACTATATGATATAGAGACATGTATATAACATTGGATTGTCAATAATGTATATATTTTTATATCTAATATCATATTAATTAACGGTCACCCTCACACTCTTTAGGTTCATAATATTGATTGACTTACTGACTTATTACTATAAAAAACCACTCCAACTCAAAACAATGGGTAATGTGGCCTTCTTAACTAAGACTCATGTCCCTTCAAAGCAATACACATAGATATCAACTCATGTTAAGACCCTAACCTTTTTCATCCAAAATCATCTATGTGGTAAGTGGATAGATCAGTATTAATTATAAATCTAGGATATATGAATCAGATACAAGATTTTGGGTAACACTTTGCTCTAATCATTAGTAGTGGTTATGAAAAACCAATCACAAATAATATCAGAGAGCCTTTATCATGTCATATAAATCAATTCATATAACCCCCATATAGATACCATATTTATGTTTTGACTTACCCGATTCAGAGGTCACTAATCTATGTCCCAACTAGAGTCTCCCCATTACCTCAAATGTGTCTCCTCATATGAGAGATGTTATCGACTAGTAGCGATGGTATATAGTGTTAACATGGGGAGAAAATACCCTCATATCAGATTTAAAAATTGTAAAATTAACAAAATATCCTCTATAATATTAATAAGAGTAAAAAATTCAATATAAATCATGACATGACATGACAAATGAAGGTGGAAGCATACATTCATATAGACACACACCCATACCTGTATATATCAATTGATATCCCATTGGCTCGTTCAAAAATAAAAAATAAATAAAAGAAAAAGTATATATATGAGGCCCTAATGTAACATCCCAGGTAAATAAAGAATATGAAACTTTCATATTTATTAATATTTTTAAATTAAATAATAATTTTTCTTTAAAGGGGTTTCTATGTTCGATGGCGTATCCGATACACAACAACGGGTTTCTTTGAAATCTTTAGTTGCACACTAATAATATAATAATAATATTTTAAATGGTAGTTAATTTACATCCATTTTATTTACAAGAATGAATATAAGTAACTATAATATGATTATACATGTTTGTTAAATGTTTTTACATTTATCCAATAAAAGATAGAGGCTTAAAATTTGATTGAATATTATTTTAAGCATAATTTACCTTAAATGGTTAATTTACCACCTTTTGATGGTGAACCCTCATAAATCTAGTTATAGTCACTTTTATTTGTCCTATTTGACCAAATAAAATTCTTCTTTAGAATCGGGACATCAGAATTTACTTTGGGTATATTTTTGGTATTGTTCTGATAAAATTAATTTTTTATGAATAGTGAAAAAATAGTGTATTTTAATTCAGAAGTGCCTTTTAATATAATTTATTTATATGGATATATTAACTTTTTAATTGGTTTTAAAGTTTAATTATATTATTTTTTTACCATTTAATCCAATTTTGGTCTTTGTAATTAATTTCACTTTGAAATTGTACATACATAAGTATAAGTCTTTTGATTATTGTTGTTTCTTAAAAACACGCTATTTGTTTTGGTGAGGGGAATTAATTTTAAAATAATTAATTCATATTATATGTTCTGAATACGGTAAAAATAGATATAATTTTTGAATTCATAATATCAAATATATCTTAGGCTGAATTTTTGGTATTTTTCTAGAAAGGTTCAATTTTTGATGAATAGGGAAGCCACTAAGTCATAGTTAAAAAAACTAACTTTTTCATTTAATTGAAATTTTACTACTTTTGGGGATTGAATTTTAAATATGATACATACATAGCTGTTATTATTAAGTAAAATTTGGTTTAATAAGATGAAAATAGTTTTTGGTGAATAGTAACTTTTGGCTTTTATTTACTGCGGATAAAGGTAAATAGTGTAACTCAAGGTAAAACTATTGTCATAATAACAAAAAAATTACCTTAACACTTGTCGTAACCATATTGGATGAGTCGTGACCAACCATTGGAATCATTGGGTCGATTTTCGGACCCCATGGATCCACTTTGGAGTGATAATGACACTTCGGATTAATTAACATAAAGGAAAAATGACATAAACAAATATCTTTTAGTAAATTAATTATTACAAGGGTTTATATAAATTATCTTTTCTAAAATAAATATTAATTGGAAATATAAAAAGATTTCCTACATCATGGTATTTTTTTTATAATTTTTAGTCATCATATATATCAAATTATTTATGACACAATAAGGATGCAATATTTACCTCATTTATAAATTATTTAAATAAATAAGAATATAAATATTAAAACAATATCCAAAACCTATCCAATTATTATTGTATGATTTTATTTAGACTATTATTCAAATTATAATCTACTTTATTTTTTTGGTACATTCAAAAACTGAATATCATTATATAATAAAATAATATTTTCAAACATTCATAAAGTGTCCCTCCCCCTTATAAAAAGACCTCACTTATAACTCAATGCTCACGCCTATCAAGCCCCTTGTATCGTCCTAAACATTACCAAATAAGCTTTCAATAAACCCATTCTCATCCTAGAAGCCTTACCATAGAAAATAGGTACTTCAAGAAGTCCTTTTGGTTCAATCCAAAGGGAGTGACCCAAATTAAAGGTAATAATTTCTCTTAACTTCTTTTCTATTATTTTAATTATAAAACCTTAAAACTCTTTTTTTTCTTTATTTTATAACAAAACTAGTATCCTCAATAAACTAGTATGTTTTTATAATAATTATTCGAACTACACTTACACACACCTCCATCTAATTGGTAAAGAACATACTATTTTTGTAGATGGAAAACATATACCTCACAAAATGAGGAATGTTCAATTATCTCCTACCACCTCATATGGAATCCATTATGATGAAACTATATTTATATATGATATACATTATATTTATGTTTTTTTATGTTTTTTTATTTTTAATTTATAGCATACCTTTGTGGTTTCCATTATGAGTAAATGCGATAATTTCATTTGAGGAAGTGCGGACTACCGCCCCCTCAAAGTGATATGACTCGTTCATACCATAAGTGGGACATAAAAATGATGTATTTATTTAAATTATATATTATCTTATAATTTAATTATAATATAACTATGTATCCTTATGTTTTCATTCAATTAAAATATGAAATAGAAATGAAAGTAGCGTTCATGCGTACGTACGAGTTACCGTCTTCATGAACTGTGCATTTCATTTCTTCTCTCCAAATTATATATACTATTATAAATACATAAATATAATGGATATAATTTATATATATGATATATATATGATCTATAAATAATTAATTTCATTTTTTAGATAATTTACTTTTTGACCAAATGAACAAATTGTAGTTATAGCAAGTTCATTTTGGACTCAAGTTCCGAACATCGAAAAAATGTCCAATACGAACTCAAATAATTAACTAATTGTTATTTTAAGGTAATAAGTTATATAAAATGAATAATTAACATGAAAAAGGTTCTTAATCAAGTAGAAATTAACTTATTTTTATTATTCAGGAGGAACAAAGAATAAAGAATTCTAGTTGGACATGAGGTAAGGGGTTTCTTATCTCAATTTTAATTCTGTGAGATTTCCATTGTTTGCCACTTATTTATTGCATGTGGTGTATTTTGAACTTACATTTGATATATATTATCATGATTATATTTATATATTCAGGTTATTATGTGAATCATTTTGGTTTTTATTAAATTTTGGTCATACGACTCGATTGATTACAACGTGGTAAGGGATTTTCATCTCACTTTTTATTCCCGTGAGATTCATTCTATATTTACCACTATTTCCTTTTATGTGTAGTATTTACTTCCAAATATTTTATTAATTATGTAATATAATTCAATTTATGGGTATTTACATCTTCATTTTATGATCCTTCTTTCATGGGTTGTAGGTTTTGAATGTTACCAAATCTGTAAGGGAACCTTTCACCCTATTCTTTTTAAAAGAAATTTTTCTTGTTATGTCTTTTAATTTACATCTTCTATTTTTGGGATATGTAATTATATATCCTTATTTATGAAAATTTTATGTCCATGTGATAAGATAAAATTTTCGATCTCATCAACTCATTTTCTGAATTATAAAGTGATGCTGCTTGGCTGTGAAATTTCTGTAAGGGAACTTCTTCACCCAATTTCAATTCCATGGGTTAAACTACTACTTATTGATTATGTCTTGATATGATTATATGTGAAACCATTGTTTGTTTATTTTTGTTTTATGTTCCACTACCCTTTTTTTGGATATACTTTTTATACACAAAATTACTCCATTGATAAATTTTCAAGTCATCGATATGAACTTGATAAGAGTAATTTTAACTCAATTTTATTCATGGAGTTAAACATCAAAGTCATTGATTTTTTCATAAAAAGAACATGAGTGAATGTACTATTATTTATTTACACTGAATATCCAATCATATTGAGTGTATTTATATTTTTCACAAATTATTATGTGATTTACTTATCCTTAATATAAGGATATAGTTTTTATAAGGGATTTCGTCTCAATTTACATTCCAATGAGACCTCATTGTTGATATGCACCAATCCACTCTTATATGGTGTATATACTATCATTTAGAATATTATATCATGAATAAATTTATTATCATGATATTATAAAGTTCTGATTCAATGTTATTCCTCAATTATTTTTATTCAAGTGTCTCTCATTTTTTTAAAGACTCTTTAGCAAAAATATCGTTTTAAATGTTTAATTGTTCTTATAAATATTTTTCATCATTGTCCATGTTTTACAATTGTTTTTAAGGATTTATTTATATGGAAACTATTGTTTTCAAAAGATAATTTATATAAAAGTTTCAATGTGGTATAGGGAACTTTGATTCAAAAATATCTTTATTATGTTTTTTAAATGGGTTTTGAAAATGATTTGACAAAGAATTATTTATTTCAATATCTTGATTTGATATATTGGAATTTTGAAATATTATCATTCCTTTATACTAGTGTTCTGTGTTATGGTTATTTTATGGTTATTGGGAATTGTTTATGTATACAGGGGGTTCCATGATAAACCTAGGGCAGTTGAGCCCAAGATAGCTCTCCAATGCATTGGGTAACGTGATGAAGGTAAACATTAATTTTTATCCTCAGAGATTTAGGAAATATACAATGATGTATATTCCAACTTTGAATCACTATGTATATATGATAGCTACAATGTAAGTATTTAATGAATTCCATATGTTACCTTTTTGATTTTTTATTTTTGCATGTTATTCATAAATATTATGATTTCATGAGGTATGTTATGATTTAAATTTATGGTTTCATTGATTTGTATTTATTTATGGGCTAATGTTTTCTTTCCTTATTTTATAACCCTTACTGAGCTGTTTATGCTCATCCCACATTTTTGAAATGTTTTCCATAAGAGTTAAATATGAATAGGGTCAAGGATGAGATCAAGGAAAATTCATGCTATCTAAAACATGGGACTAGACATGTGTTTTTTTAAGAGTTTTTATTTTATGAAAAAAAATGTTTACTGAATAATAGTGTCTAAATGTAATTTTCAAGTTGATATGTAATAGTTATGGCCGAATTCTCTAAAACTCTAAACCTGAATAGATCATCAATGTGAAATCTTTGCATAATTCAAGATTATGTAATATTTTAGGCTGGGTCCTTATAGTTGGTATCAGAGGTCGGTTTAGATAACTTTAGAGGTTAGGGTGTTCATTAAGAATAAGTAAAATTACCATAATGGTTAGGATATAAGAAAGATTAATAGTTATTTTATATAAAGTGAATTAGTTTAAGATAACAATAATAAGTATATATTAGTATTTAACCTCCTCATAAGATATTATATGATGATTTTACTGATTTACTCACACTGACCATTTTTTGTTTTAGTAAATGGTTGGATCTAGAATGCACCAAAGTAAAAATGGATGTGAATAAAATTGTGACGTATTTCTAAATAAGAAACTGAATAAAATTGGAGCTGCAATTATTGTGGTTATTATCAACCAACTATCTAGAGTCATGATTGAACACCTAAACCATAGGGATTTTTATAAGGCATCGTATATGAGAGAAACAAATCCCTATGGAAGTTGAGGTAATAATAAAAAATGTAAGTATATTCAAAAACCTATGGGTTAATAATGTGAAAAGAAACACATAAGAAAATTTTTCAAAGGGACAGGTAGATTCTATAGATATGGAAGTGAAGGTAATAAATCAAGAACCTTCCATGAAAAAAGAAATCATCTAGTTTACTCTAGGAAAGGGAAAGAACTTATTTCTATGGGATCAATTGAATGTTTTAAATGTTGTGTGTATGGAAATTATAAAAATAGATTTCCTGTGAAGAAGTTTCAGAAATGGTATCACCAGGATCACACAAATATATGTTTACCAACACCTAATGCCATTCTGATTGAGGATGAAGAAATATACAATGACCAATGAAAGGTATGGATTATTTCTTAACATATGTTTTGATATTGTTGAATCTTAGGATATGATCCATGATTTTGTTTTTAGGAAATAAGTATTTCAGAATAAGTTGGAAAGGAATGATTAATGGGTCATGAAGAATGTTGAATGAGTATGAAGTCAATAGATAATGGATTCAAGAGTTATGGTAGATTTTAGGATGGTGAAATGCTTAAATGTGTTAAGGCTCTTTTAAAGATGAGATTACATTAGAAGAATTTTAATAGTATGTGTAACCCTAAAGTTTTATATATGAAAATATTATTCAATGAAAAAATATCTTTTCTTTTTTGGATATTGTTATAAAGAACCATTTCTGCTTATATGATCCTTGAATTTGAGGCAATTATGTGTTAATACATTTTGGGATGCAAAAGGAAAGTTATTAGATAAACATTGTGGTTAAAATATTTTACGGTTATTTTTAATGAATTTATCTCTTTTGGGAATGTTATAAAATTATATAGTTTTTGAAAAAGGACAACACACATACCGCGTGACAACCTATCACGTCGGAAAAAGCTGCGGGAATCGAACCCACAACCAAAGTGCGATTGGGATTTATCGCCAACCACTAGAATACATGAATCCCCTGGTTATAATGACTAATTCTTTTTAGTTAGATGATTTTATGAATAATAATACGTTTATTTTTGGGTTACCTATAGAAATGATTAACCTATCAGGGAGAATATTTGATTAAGTTAATTAATTTTCAATATGAGACTTTAAGAGTAACTGATGTGATTTGGAGATAAATGTAAAGTTTTATCTTGGAAGACTATGTGATTAAATCATTTTAGGATTTGTGTTTAAATATTAGATTTTGAATACTTTAATAATTTTGTAGAAATTTTTTTATTGAATGTTCTTGGATGAACTTTGGTTGTTTTTTGACAAATATTAGAGATTAGGAGTAGTTTTTCTTTTTGTAAAAGATTATCCTTTTTGGGGATTATCTGATCTTATACTAACCAGTTTTGGTTTTGGTTGATGTTTAAAGATAGGGGAAATATATAGTTCATCTTTTGTAGATTATTTGATAATATAGAAGTTTATTCTAGCACTTTAGGTGTGGCCAAGCATTCTTGAATAATTACGGCTTTGAGAAAAGCTGAGTTTGTGGTATAATTTTATTAAAGGATGACACTCTACCTGAAAAGTAAGTATATTTACTTACGATATTTGTCTATTTATTAATAAAATTCATCAACTCTATGAAAAGGACCTTGATGTAAAAAAATTATAAGATCTCTTTTATCATCAGATTTTTACCCAACCACAAATTTATGGTATTGTGGTGGTTAACTTTCCGTGATCAAGATCTATATCAGTCTCTATTAATCTATTAGATTTAGTTTCTCGTCCATATCCATGTTTCTATGGAATCCTATTATCTATTATATCAGGTGACCTTTTTATATATCTTTATTTATTTTAATGTGATAGTTTTATTGCCTCTTTTTTTATGTGGGACTTTCAATGATATTTTTGGGCCCAATTTTAAAATTGTGATAACATAATTACCAAAAGGGGGGAAGTATGTAACATCCTAGAAAAATAGAGAATATAAATTTTTCATATTTATTAATATTTGTAAATTAAATATTAATTTTACTTTATAGGGGTTTCTATGTTAGATGATTTACCCGATACGCAACAATAGGTTTCTTTGAAATTGTTCATTGCACACTAATAATATAGAAATAATATTTTAAATGGTAGTTAACACCTAGAAGTTGTATTAACGGGAATTAATATAACTAACTAAATTATGATTATACAATTATAAAATAAAATTTAGAGGCTTAAAATGCAAATGAATCTTATTTTAAGCAAACTTTACTTTAAATGGTTGATTTACCATCTTTTGACGGAAAACACTCTTTAAATTTAGTTATATTTTCTTTTATATGTTCTATTTGACCAAATAAAATTCTTATTTAGAATTAGGACATAACAATTTACTTTGCGTATATTTTTGGTATTTTTATGATAAAATTCATTTTTTATGAATAGTGAAAAATACTGTATTTTAATTCAAAAGTGACTTTTAATATTTCTTATTTATATGGATATATAATCTTTTTAATTTGTTTTAAAGTGTAATTATTTTATTTTTTTTCCATTTAATCCAATTTTGGTCAATGGAATTAATTTCACTTTGAAAGTGTACATAAATAAGTACCAATCTTTTGATAGTTGTTATTTCTTAAAAACGCGCTATTTGTTTTGATAAGGGGATTTAATTTTAAGTTAATTAATCCAAATTCTATTTTTAAAATTTTTTAAAATTGAAATCATTTTTGAATTCAAAATATCAAATATATCTTAGGCTGAATTTTTGGTATTTTTCTGAAAAACTTCAATTTTTGGATGAATAGTGAAACCACTATGTCATAGTTAAAAATACTGACTTTTTTATTTAAATGAAATTTTACTACTTATGTGGATTGAATTTCAAAAATCTGACATACATGGTTGTTTTTAGTAAGAAAATTTTGGTTCAATAATATGAAAATATTTTTTTGTGAATGGTACCTTTTGATTTTTATTTACCGCAGATAAAGGTAAATAGGGTAGTTCAAGATAAAAATAACATCATAATAATACAAAATTACCTTCACACATTTCTTAGCCTTATTGGATGAGTCATGTCCGACCATGGTCATCCTTGTGTCGATTTTGGGATCCCATAGAGCCACTTGGGAGTGATAATGACACATAAGATTAATTAACTTAAAGGAAAAAATGACATAGACAAATATCTTTTAGTAAATTAATCTTTACAAATGGTTTTATAAATTATATTTTCAACTATAAATATTCATTGGAAATATAAAAATATTTCCTACATCATGTTATTTGTTTTATAATTTTTTGACCTCAAAATAATTAAATTCTTTACGACCAAATAAGGATACATTATTGACCTCATTAATAAAAGATTTAAATAAATAAGATTATAAATAATAAAACAATTTCCAAAACCTGTCCAATTCTTATTGGATGATTTTATTTCGACCATAATTCATCTTATATTTGACCTTTATTAGTTTTTTACCTTTAGAATACGAATATAATTATATAATAAAATATTATTTTCACACTTTCTTAAAGAGCCCATCCCCCCCTTATAAAAATCCTTCACTTCTAACTCATTGATCGCACCTCTCAAGCCATTTGGCTCGTCCAAACCCTATCCAAATAATCTCTCAATATCTCTATCCTTGTCCTAGAATAATTTACTTATTCATAAGGAACATGAAGAAGTCTTTTTGGTTCAAACCAAATGGAGTTACCCAAATTAAAGGTAACAATTTCTCTTAACTTATTTTCTTTTATTTTACTTATAAACCCCATAAACCCTTGTTATTCCTTTCATTTATAACAGAACCAGTATCCTAAATATACAATGACATTTTTATGATAAGGATTCAAACTACACTTACACACCTATATCTAATGGGTAAAGAACGTATTGTTTCTGTGGATGGAAAACTAATGCCTCACGAAAAGAGGATTATTCAATTATCACCTACCACCTAATATAGTGACCATTATGATGAAACTGTATTTATATATGATATATATTATATTTATTTTTTCTTTATACTTTGGTATTTTTAATTTATATCATACCTCTATGGTTTCCATTATGAGTAAACCCGATAATTTCATTTGAGGAAGTTCAGACTACTGCCCCCTCAAAGTGATATGACTCATTCATACCATATGTGGGACATATAAGAGATGAAGGTATTGAAATAATATATTATATTATACTGGAATTATAATATAACTATTTATATTTATTTTTTCATTCAATTAAAATATGATATAGAAATTAAAGTAGCGTTCATGCGTACTTATGACTTACCGTCTCCATGAACAATTTATTTCATTTCTTATCTCCAAATGTTTTGTACTATTATAAATACATATATATACTAGATATATATGATATATATGATATCTAAATAATTAATATCATTCTTAAGATAATGTAATTTTTGACCACATGGACAAATTGTAATTATAACAAGTTCATTTTTTACTCAAGTTTCAAACATCGACAAAATGTCCAATACAAACTCAAATAATTAAATAATTGTTATTTCAAGGTAGTGGGTGATATAAAAAGAATAATAAACTTGAAAAAGTTTCTTAATCATCTATAAATTATCATAATTTTATTATTCAGGAAGAACAAGGAACAAAAAAGTCAAGTTGGACACGAGGTAAGGGGTTTCTTATCTCACTTTTAATTCCGTGATATTTCCATTGTTCGCCACTTATTTATTGCTTATAGTGTGTTTTGTAATTCCATTTGATATATATTATCATTATTCTCTTTATATATTCATGTTATTCTGTTAATAATTTTGGTGGTTATTAATTTTTGGTCATACAACTCGATTGATTACAACATGGTAAGGGATTTTCATCACACTTTTTGTTCCCGTGAGAATCATGCTATATTTTCCACTATTTACTTTTGTGTGCAGTATGTACTACCCAAGATTTTAATAATTATGAAATATAATTCTCTTTATGGGAATTTACATCTTCATTTTATGATCCTTATTTCATGGGTTGTATGTTTCATAAGTTACCAAATCGGTAATGGAACCATTTACCCTATTCTTTTTAAAAGACATTTTTTGGTTATGTCTTTTAATTTACATATTATAGTGTTGAGAAATGTTCTTCTATATCCTTATTGTATAAATTATATGTCAATGTGATGAGATAAACTTTTATATCTCATCAACTCATTCTCTTAATTTTAAAGTGATGTCTCAAGGCTGTTGAATTTCTGTTCGGGAACTTCTTCACCCAATTTTAATTCCTTGGGTTAAACTTATTACTCATGATTATGTCATGTTATGATAATTTGTGTAATAATTTTTTATTTATCTATGTTATAAATTCCACACCACTTTGTTTGGATATACTTTTTACACACATAATAACTCCATTGATAAAATTTCAAGTCATCGATATGAACATGATAAGAGTAATTTTAACTCAATTTCCCTTCGTTGAGTTAAATATCCAACTCATTGGTATTGTCATAAAAATTACATGTGTGAATGTCCTCTGATTTATTTACACTGAATATCCAAATCAAATTGAGTGTATTTATTTTTTTTTCACAAATTATTATGTGATATACTTATCCTTAATCTAAGGATATAGTTTTTATAATGGATTTCTTCTCAATTTACATTCCATTGATACCTCATTGTTGTTATGCACCAATTCCCTCTTATATGGTGTATATACTTTCCTTTGGCATATTATATCTTGAATCAATTTATTGTCATGATATTATAAAGTTCTTATTCATTGATATTACTCAATTATTTGTATTGTATAGTCTCTCATTTTGTTAAAAACTCTTTAACAAAAATATCATTTTAAATATTTTAAAGATTTATTCTTCTAAATATTAATCATTATTGTCCATGTTTTAAAATTTTTTTTAAGGATTTATTTATATGGACATTGATGTTTTTAAAAGATAATTTATTTAAAAGTTTCAAAGTGATGTGGGCACTTTGATTCAAAAATCCCTTTATTAAATGTTTTAAATGGTTTTAAAAATGGTTTGATAAATCATTGCTTATTTCAATATCTTGATTCGATATATTGAAATGTTGAAATGTTATCTTTCCATTATACTTGTGTTATGTGTTATGGTTATGTTATGGTTATTGGGAATTGTTTATGTATATAGTTGGTTTTTTGATCAACCTAGGGCAGGTGAGACCGAGATAGTTCTCCAATGCATTGGGTAACATGACAGAGGTAAATATTAATGTTTATCTTAAGAGATTTAGAGAATATATTATGATGGGTATTCCAAATGTGACTCTCTATGTAGCTATGATATCTACAATGTAATTATGTTATGAATTATAGAAGTTACCTTTATGATTTATGATTTCTGCATGTTATTCATAAATATTATGATTTCATGAGGTATGTTATGATTGAAAAGTATGGTTTCATTGATTTGTATTTATTGATGGGATAATTATTTCTTTCCTTATTTTGTAACCCTTACTGTGCTTTTTATGCTCATTCTATGTTTTGGAAATGTTTTCCACGTGACTTCAAGATGAATGGGTTCAAGGATGACATCATGGAAAAGTCATGCTGTATAAAACATTGGACTAGACATGTCTTTTTTTAAGAGTTTTTATTTTATGAAAAAATGGATAATAAGTAGTAGTGTCTACATGTAATTTTCAAGTTGATATGTAATAGTTATGGCCTAATTCTATAAAACTCTAAACCTGAAAAGATCCTAAATGTGACATCTGGACATAATTCAAGATTATTTAATGCTTAAGGTTGGGTCCTTATACCTAACACCATCCTTCAGCCTCATAAAATCATTATATCTAATTCTGTTAGATCTATCTCACACTATAATTCCACATGGGACCTCTTCCAAACCTGAACCTACAAACATTAAATTATTATCAGCTACCGAAGTGCCATGTTATCTCGTGTAGGGTGTGATTACAACTCCATAGGGAACAACCAACAGGTTCCCAACTAAAACTAGTATAAATGTATATACAGATGTGATATTATTATCTAAATAAATAAATATTATTCATAAGAGTAAATAAATAACCATCATCAATCCATGGGTTCTATTATGGAAAATAAAATAAACTACACTGGATTTTGTTTGTGTTAGATTTCTAGGAGGAATATAACATCATCTAGAACATGGGTCTATACATACACACTTCTATGAATCCCTGTAACCTAATCTAGAATCTGTGGGTAGACACTCCATGACTATAAACAAATTTACCTAATTTGGAACATGGGGGAAGAACCCTCCTCCCAAGAAGCACATATCCTTTGGAATCCTAGGGGAATACACTCCCCACCCAAGAAATAAGTATCATATAATGAAATATATGGTTTCCCCTCACCAAATCGTGAAAATATTCATCATTATATAGAACTCATTTCTATACCCACACTTAATTAGTAGCACATGCATTTCACACATCAGGGAATCCCCAATCCCCATGATTATCATACAAAATGCATTCTGCTCAAATGATTTGGAACCTCTATAAAACTCATAACATGTATCTTATGTTGACCACTCAAGTGCACAACCAATCCTTTTCACTAGAGCCATACTGGGAACACGCTATCGACTCGGGTTCTAAGGTGACACCCAAAATCAACACCACTCATTCCCACATTGATCCTCTCAAGGGTTAACTGAATGTTGGGTCATCCATGGATGTGTCCTAGATCACATCTCTACTTATACCACATGCATGGGCTCCTTTTTCCCTTCCCCAACACTAGGACCAATACTATCTCTCAAAAGGCATAATGTCTATCATAAGTACTATAATCACTTTATGGTATCATTGGTCTCATAAAAAACCCCCCACTATAACCACTCTTTGATGGTGGTCTAATTCCCATATCAAATTCCAAGACATTATTGATTGGTCCAATACCCCAATCTATCCTCAATCATCCTAGGTTCTACCAACCTGGGTGCTCACATTCATGTGGGGGGTTACTCACTCCACTCTCTAATCATCTGTCCCAATGGATTAAAGTACTCAGAGCTCTATCATGGTCTACATATTCCAATCTTCCATGTTTAACACGATCCTATATATGAAGGTGTCTAAAGGATCATAATCTATGTTCATTATGTTTATTCGCTTATATTTTCACTCCACATAGGCTCTTTGTATCTCAAGGATTGTATTTTTTAAACAAGAACCTAGTCATCAGAGTCAGGGAATCAATCCACCCCTCAAGGGTCCATCGTGGTCCTTAACCCTTGAATTTTATATATATGAATTTATTTAGTAATAAAACTCATTTTATTTTAAAAAAAAGTATATCTCCCTTGTTGGAGAGACTACCTATCACAAAAATACATTAATAAAATTAATTTTCTATTGGGGTATGTTGAACAGACCACATGCATTATTAATGGAATTACTCCCTTTAATGTAATCCTGTAAACTATATCCCAACCTTATCCAAACCCAACTTGAAAATTTTCATCAGCATGATCCACTAAATAAAAACAAAATTACCAATGGATAATAATAATAATTTTTAGATAATTATTAAATTTATTTATAATAATTTATAATTATAATATAATTTTATTTAAATATTCATAATTACTAAAAACTCACAGGGTCAATTCATGTGGTTCAATCCTCGATAGAAGTGGTGTAAACCACCCATGATTACTATATAGACCTTTAATACACAAAATTAACAATTTATCACTTTAATAAAAACCATCAGTTTCATCCAAAATTCCCAAATCCATAAAAAAATCAAAGTAATGACATTAAAACTTTGAATACACAAAAAACATAGTTCAACAAACCAATCGAGACATAATTTATCTATGATAATAAAAAAAATCCCATGTGTGGGAGTGATTATACACAAATTTGGTGGAATATTTATCCATTACCAAATCTTGGTCAACATAATCAATTGAAATAAAGAGGTGAAGAAACTAAAAGAAAATTTATATGGAGTGTTAAACTTATGTCAAGTTTTCCCCAAAATTAGTTTTCACTTGATTTCAAAAATTCTAAAAAGAGACACTTACCACAGGATGAAGAGATGGTAAATACACATAGTCATGAGATTCTTATTTAATGGTAATAAAAACACACCAAAATATCCTTAAAACATGTTTTAAACCTTTTTATTTTCAGTATTAAAAAACTGGAAATAGTTCCCACCCACTCCCTAATAAGATTCATTTCACTATAAGGGATAACACCACATAGTTCATCTCTATAGGGATGTCCCATAAGTTTCTTCCACTTATGGGTGACCTCATAAGGATCATACTGAAATGATGACCCCAATAGGTTTATCAGTGTTGGGGGATTTTGCAGGGATCATGAGCGATGTAAGGGTGACCTCATATGGGTCACCTACCATAAAAGTGACACATTATAGGTCATATGGTCCATAACGGTGAACCCTTGAGTGTCACCTATTCTATAAGAGTGATTCAATGAATGTCACATACACTATAAGGGTCTTCCAATTCCTTATTTCATGTGCTAGAATATCCCAAATTTTGGAAACATGTCAACCATGTATGTTTCTTCCACTTACACAATTCCAACCCATGAGTCATAATAAAAAATACCACTTCCAATAACTCAAGTCACAACATGAGCCTCAGAGCATATCCAAAAACATTATTTGGGGTTTCCCGAATTCTTCAATTTTGTATTTAAATCCCATTCACAAAAATACCCCTTCTTTATAGTGAAAAAAATTAAAATTTTCCAATGAATTGATAATGTGGAAAGACAAAAGTCTTTACAACCTTCCCACCATAGAACCATATGTCATCAATAGTCCTTAGTGTTCTTAAAACATCAATATAGACTTATAATAGTAATAAATTCATTGTCAAATCACTGCATTTTACCTTAAAACATTGAACAATTTCTACTACACAAATCTAATCCCATGTTTCATTATACATCAAAATAAATGTCATTGATCATCACCATAAAACAATCACCAATATGGTTATTACCTAAACCCATCTATCATGAGAAACAATAGTGTAATTCATCAATCCATTTCCAATATTATGGTTCTTAGACTATAAGTCTCAATTCAAAAGGACTAATTACAAGACAAAATGATTTCTAACATCAAAATATCTTACTAAAATAAATTTTTAGTCGTTCAAAAAAATGTTCATTGAATTATCTATATCATATTTCACAAATCCAGGAAAAAATACCGATCAATCTTCTTGTTGCTAAATTTCCGTGAAAACAAAAGTCTGCAATAACTGACATGCTATCTTACCACCCAATCATGATGCCTTAATTCATGAATAAATATCATGATTTTCTAAAACTCATACTAAATTATGTACCTGATGATAAATATAATTCTATGGTTGGATCATCAACCACCTTCGATTACCATCACGACCTCCTCCAAAGAACCAGTGAACCATCGATCTGAGTCACCATCGTATCATATCAAAATCATCCCAATCCTAATTCCAAAATCCAGACCCCATCAAATACATAAACTAAATTCCCATATGGAATCTAACATGGAACCATATATAATTAAATTCACCATCACATTTTCTCCTCATTTCTATCTTTTTGGTAAAAAGAACAATTTAATCACATCTAATACCATTCTAATATGAGGTTCATACCTCGACAATTCATTCCCCTTTTATCACCACACCTAATGAATGGACATGTCCATCCTTCTCATACTCAAGAACTATTTAAAGACACCAGTCTTTTTCTATTCCTATACTACTAAGAATATAATCCTAATTATCCATCTAATTTCATGTCCATTGAAGTTTACACCGTATAATAGCATGTGGTTCACTATAAAACATCTTTATTTCCTCATACTTCTCCTTGAAAAAAACATTATCATGTTCAAATAATATTCATCCCAAAAAATCCATTCAATATAAATCCTTTGTTTGACTATACCACAACATGTTGGTTTATTTATTATTTCATCATTGAAATTACAAAAATATTTAATATATTTAATTTTTTATTTTTATACATGATTCAATGGATATTTAATTTATACTATATAAATATCTAATTCAAAATTCTGACACCTTGGATTTTTTTTTAAATGGGGGTTTTTATATAGGAGAGGTATAAATTTCATAATTATGATTCGAACCTTAAGAAAGTTTATTATCAATCTTTATTAAATCAATGAAATTTAAAAATAAAAATAAATAGTTGTTTTTGTTTTTGGGTAGTGACTTAGATTATACATCTTGATGTTCCATTATCATGGATTATTAGATGTTTTGTGACATGGATTGTTTCGATGGTTATCTTAGACCTTATGACAGGATTTAATTAATTAATTTTATCTGGTTTAATGGTTGGTTGTGGTTGGAGGTTATAGATTTATAATTCCTCCCCTCTATTCATTATATCCCCATTAAGAAATTAGAAACAGAAATCACACCCCCCACCTCAACTATTGGTTAAATAACTTCTTAGAGAAATTCACCTCTCCTTATTCATGTAGTGAATAACAATTCCTCTTGTTTTATGAATTCTACATGATTACAATGATTAGAAAAGTATATTGAGATAAAATCATTAAAATTAATAGGTATTTTATAATGATTAAGGGAAAATTATTCACTTACATTCATATTATTCTCATCTTGTTCTAATTTTTCTCATCATGAATAACTGTTTTATTTCAGATTTGATCATGAAACAAATTTTTTGTAATTATCTCAAATTTTTAATAATTTTTTAAATATTAAATAACTTTTTATGAAAAATTACTTCTGTATCATGAATAATAACTAAACATTAATTCTAAAAAATATGTAATAACATAGATTATATTAATTAGTAACTATTTTTTGTCATGATAATAACATGTGGATGAAGCCTCCATGTTTATCTCCATTTTAATGTTAATGTAATTATTCTTGGACAATGATACTAATAATATTATTTCATGGTGAAATTGTTTTACATGATAAATTATTTTATATTAAATTAAACATTTATAATGTTTACAGTCCCCTTGATATTTTCCATCATTGATTATAAAAAAAATATTATTTCCCAAAACTCACTTTATATATTTAAATTGTGTGTCAGCCTGTTATTACGTGGTTTGGTCTTCCCCCAAAAACCACTATTCAAATATTTCTTCATGTTCTTCTTACATTGGATTAATCATGGTTCCACAAAGCTACAACAATGGATGGTTGGGGGGTTTAATGATTGGGATATAGCTGAAGTGTAGAAACTGATGTTACAAAAATATCGTCAATGGATTTTCAAAGTGAAAAAAATAAATATATAAGGATCACTAAAAACATAATAATGGATAGTAATGGAAAAATAGTGTTTTGGAGTTGGTTGGAATTGGCTAGTGACTATTATCAGTAGTGTTCTTGTCAGTGATGGAATAAAATGAATATCACCTATTATAAAATATTGAGGTTGCCCTTTATCAATTCGAGTTAGTCTTTTTATGTAACATTTTTTACTATATTTTAATTTAAGATATCTTTTTGAGATATTAATTATTGATGTATTCATTTTTCTTTATGGAATTTATATATATATATATATATAACAATTTTTTCATTGTTATATATCATATCTTTTCATTTTATGAATATTTAATGGTTTATAGGATAAGGACTCACATATGTATGATATTTCTTCCTAGTTCATCTCTCAAACACTTGAGTTACTTGAGGCAGAATTGGGGAGGAAAACTCAACTTACTGAGGTAATGGATGAGGTCTTCTTGGTCTATGTCAAATCATAATGGTATTATAGTGGTTCGATTACTTGAAAAAGAGTTTGAAGGTACCAGGATAATGTGGATTAGTTTGGTATGTTTATATAAAAAAAATTAATGTATCATGAGTTTTGTTTATTGACCCTGTAATGAATATATTAGTGTAGCAATCCAACCTAACCTTTCACATAATATTTAATAACTTTTTAGTTGAATAAAAAATCTAATTCTTCGATTATAGGGTTTTATATGGAAGTACATATATTATATAACATGTCATTATTGTGTAATTTCATACATTAATTGAATCAGGTATTATATAAATGCATTAAATACCATGATTGTATGTTTTTCAATCACTAGATACCACCAAATATATAACCATATTTCAATAAGATGTAGCTTCTTATGATTCCATTTCCATTAGTTTATCCATTAAAAATTAACCAGTTTATTGATGAGGACTATGTTTAGTGTCTTAAAAGGGGGTTTCTCCAAAATATGATCTTAGGGTTGATCCCCTAGCACCTGAGAAAAGAGGAGAATCACAAATATTGTAAGTTGTATTACCTATAGGGAAGGATGTTATTAATCATAGGTTGAGTTAACTATACATGTTATATATATAGATACCTTATAGGTTTTAGGGTTATCCAAATCCTCATGTAGAATACGATTGTTTGGAGTTTTTTTCTCACATATCCATTTTTTTTAGATATCCAATGACTATATAGTGATACTTGCTATGATGGTTCTCTGTTGCAGACTAGGATGATGAATTTCATTAATTAAAAAAACTCAATACAATTTTATACATCCCTAGTTAGAGATTTAATACTTTTTAAAAGGGGAGTACAATCTATTGAAAATAAGTATTGATAAATTCATTAAAATGATTGAACCTCATAGGGTAGTACTATAATCCATAAGTTTTTTTTGAGTTTGAGTAATCTCATGATTCATTCCCAATATATGATTCACGATGGTTATCTTTATGCTTATATGTTTGATCTAATACTTTAATGGGAAATTGATATGGGACTATAATCATATGTGTCCCAAATTGTACTACTGTTTTGGACCATTCCCTTATAATCAAGTTTTTTCTAGAAAATTCGCAACTTCGTTCCATAGAAGATTCATCATAAAAAACTAGCTGATGATAAATAATAGGATCATATAATAAAAGGAATCCATATTCATGATTCCAGTCCCAGAGATAAGAAATCGAGGAATCTCATATTGGTTACAACTAGCTGAAATATAAAGTTTATTCATGTGGTAGAAAGGGATACCTAGCTTGAGTATAACTCACTAGGAAGAAAACATAGGATAGTTGTGGTGGAACAATGGATATACCTCCCTATCATTGTAAATATAGGTAATACTGACTAATTTTAGGTGGATAGGGTGTTCCAACCAATGTAGTTTATAATAGAAGAGTCGGTTGTGTAAAAGAATCAGGGGTTGGATAGTTTATTATACCCACTATGATCACCACCACCTATAGAAATAAAATATATAAGATGAGGGTGTAGTATTTTAGGGTATTGGTTAGACGATGTTCATGGAGGGATTCATATAAGAGGTTCATGATATGGTTCTATGAATGATTTGTGTCTTCTATAAATTTTAAATCATACTTATTAATATCGGTGAAATTTATTCATTTCTAGTGACATCATTAATTTATGAAATGGATAACCAAGTAGAGATCTTAGACTATCCAATTCATTTAGAGAATCTTTCTAGCTATAATCACCCCCTCTCTTATATCTTACATCTATGTGAACTTAATCCCAAAAGAGATATATTCTCATGGGATCTCATCATGGAAAATATAAAAAACTTTTGATGTTATAGTCAACATGGGATAAATATTTGTAGTCATGGAATGGGTTGATTACTATAATAAAAAGGTAATATATAATATGGAATATGGGAAAAGCTTCACCTTCACCGGTAAATGGGACCCTCAAATGGGATAAGTATGGCCAATATTTATTTTATTTTATTCAATTACCCATCATTTGAAAAGTCTATCATTATGTTCCAATGATTTTCTAGAGGATCTATTTTCATTAGTGATATGGTTGTATATAAATGTTTCTATTAAATATGATCTATGGCTTCATGCCCATTAGGTAGAGGATTTTAGTATCAACCTATACCCTAAGACAACAGTGATATCTTTAGAAAATTTCCATATTGAAATGTGTGAGCATAGAGAGATGATGGTGTATTAGGGAGTATTCAAGGGAAGAGGTTTATTAGACCCAATGTCTTCTCTTGGGTAGCTCCTGGTCACTTCTCTTGGATGCTGTATGAGATGTTGATGATTTTTTTTTACTATCAACACATGAATTAGGTGGTAGTAAATAATAAATAACCTCTTCAAATAATCAAATATCCCTTTTAATATTTAAAAGTAGAAATGTTGTTTAAAATGATTTATCTAAGGCTTGGTTATTTTCAGCTTCTGTATTGTAAGGAGGATATTCCAAATATGAAATTCATGTGTAATTATGGACATGATGAGCTTTTACGGATGTTTTTCAATGTAAAAAACATCCCTTTAGTGTTTAGGGGTGGATAAAAAATCCTACATCGATGAAAGAGAAAGTTTTAATGGATTTCCACAACACCCCTTTGTTAGTACATTCATGAATGAAAATGATGTACCAAGACCATAATAATTAGTTTTAGTGTCAAAGTATGAAGTATATTTTTGGAGTTTATTTCTTTGTTCCTCACTTAACATCATGTGAAGGTTTAGATCAAATTTCAAAGAGTTTTATTCAACCCCTTTATGTTCAAAATTTAATGTGGGATAATATTTTGATGTATTATGTAGTTGGACTTCTATAATATATAAAAATTAAAAAAAATCTAGGTATTTTATGATATACTAGCCAAGTCAACTATCATCCTTCATATTCTATAAGAAATTTGAATTGATATTTTATAACATATATACATAGATGATTATTCACAATTTAATTGGGTACCATCGATGATTATCTTTGACAAAGGTTCTCGATCCAGGCCTTGGTTGTGAGGATTTTTCAATATGCTTTTAGGAACCAAACACATTTTTTATAAAATATCACCTCCTCCCTTCATATAGAAGGTCATTCCAAGAGGACTATCCATATTCTTTAAGATATGTTGCGATCTTATGTGATATATTTTTGTAAGATTTGGGATTTTCATTATTATTTAGAGGATTTTATGTACAACATCAATCACATTAATATCGACATGGAGCCTTTTAAGGACTCATATTGGAGACCTTATAGGTTAAACATTTGTTGGAAATGATTTGTGATTTATCTATTATGTTTTTTTAGTTGATGTGGTTAATTATTTATAAGGTATATGTCATTCAAGAGAACATGAAGAAAGCCTATAGCCATCAAAATTTCTACATTCATAAATTATGAGACCCTTGATTTTGAGGAGGGGTTATATATTTTTTATTCTCAAACCATAGCACGGTTTTTTGTGGTCTGGTTAGGGTAGTAAGTTATCCCCAAGGTTCGTCAAATTATTTGAAATTTTGATTTGGGTAGGTGGGGTTTTTTCACCAGGTGTTACCCTCATAGATGATCAGGTGAATAATATTTTCAATCTGTCATATCTGAGAAGATATTTATGTGTATTTCCACATATTATAAACTGGGTTGAGATAGATGTTGAAAAAGATATTGTATTTTTATATTTCCAAATGGATATAGAGGATCAGAAAGTGAATATCATTCATTGATGTGTGAATTAATTATTTCAGGTCTTGTATCATGAGAATATCTAGAAGATATCATAGTAATGTGATAACTGGATGTGAGCTTAGTACCCTCACATATTTTCATGGGTTATTCTTTTTTAGATACAATTCATTGAATGTGGGGTGGTTATAATGTCACACACCAACTCTAGTGTTCATTTTACTACATTTGCATAAGATATATCAGATCACGTCTCAAATTATTAAATAGTTTTCTATTCTTGAGAGATTAAATACACACATGATTCCCACATTACATTGGAAAACATGAAATTCAACATAATATTATAGTTATAAATTTATTATTTCTATAGTATATCCCTAAAATCATTCACATATCCCTTATTGGTAACCTATGAAAATGATAAGATAATAAAGGGTGGGTTTAGATGCTCAATAAGGGAAAGCATATGAAATATGCGATCAAAAGATAAATAAAGACAGAATAGTATGGAAAGGATTAACAATAATCAAATATGTTGTATAACTGATATTATAAAAATGGAAAAATACATGGATTAAATAACAACATAAATAATCACATGGATATAAATAACTAGTTTCATAATAATAAAATGCATAATATAGGATATCACTATAATGTCCTGGATTTTTTCAATGTATTATTTCAATATTATATGAGAATTATTTTGAGACCAGGCTTTGAGACGGTATGATGTTCCGAGGCCCGGTGAGCTCGGAACAAATGTTTGAATTTAATTAAAGAACGTGTTGGTGTTGTTTTCCTGAAAAAGGGAAATAACACCTGAACGGGTGCTCGGATCAGAAATATGAGGGCACCTTAGCGTCCAAATCAGCAGGTTTGCCCTAGGAGAGACCTAACATTGGCTCGCACAGGCCAGTGGTGAAATATAATTTTTGGACGCAACCGTAATAAAATATTCAATTAAATTATTTTATTAAGCCTTGTTAAATCAAATATCTTTAGTCTTTTTAAATATATATTTTCACAGGGGTCCATTGTTATAGACCTCATAACCCTGAAATCCCTGGAGGCTCTGGGAGAGATCTAGAGGAATCCTCCAACGCAATGATGACGTTCTTGAAAACTTTCACCAGCGACTACGACGCGACGACTGGATCTTCACCAAGGTAGGATTTTTTATTTTGATTTTCCTTTCCCCGTTCATGATTCCTACGATGAACGTGTACTAATCCATGTATAGATTAGCCCGTGGATCTATTGTATTTGTGGAATGGGCTTTTTTTGGGGATTTTGGGGATTCGATTCTTGAAGATAATTTGGTTTCGTCCAACCTTCTAACTGTGACGAACCAAGATCGACACGAACATCGATAGAGGTTCGTCCCTCTCTATTTTCTATGTTATTATTCCCTTATTTGTTCTGTTCTTCGTGTGTGTTCTACGTGTTCTTCTTGTATGTATGAATGATGGATCGTTGCTCATCCGTTGCAAGACGCAACGATCCCAAATTGAATATCTCACATACGAACAACCCCACGGAGGTGCGACGATAGTTTCGGCGGATGGATCGAAGCAGATCAGAAGATATCATTCTTCGAGCGATTTCCGCATGAAAGACCGGAATTCAATTTCAGTGTCAATCTAAGGCCCAAAACCCACATAATCGACACCACAATGACGAGGTGACCTAAAACCTTGATTTTCG
Organism: Viscum album; assembly: GCA_963277665.1. Taxonomy (NCBI): domain Eukaryota; kingdom Viridiplantae; phylum Streptophyta; class Magnoliopsida; order Santalales; family Viscaceae; genus Viscum; species Viscum album. The sequence continues at coordinate 66,734,279 of OY728156.1, read as the reverse complement.
CAGTGAACGAACAAGAGAAACGGGATCCAGAGATCTGGCCGAGGCGCGAGGAAGAAGATGGAATTTCTGGAAATTTCACGACTACATGGTGTGTGTTCATAGGTGGGATACCTTGTGTGTACTGCAGAAATACACGGACAAGGGTTGGGTACACGACCATGGAAACGGCATGTATACACTTCCCCGGCCAGACCCGGCCAGATACATGGGATACCCCGTGTACTGGTTCACGGGTAGGCGACACGGACGGGCACCGTGTATGGGAATACGGCAAGGGTACACGGGTGTTACCCAGTTTACAAGACACAACATGTGCCTTGACTTACATGTCGTGTATATGCTTTCCTACATCACTTCAATTCCAGACATGGGCCGTTTAAATGGGCAGTACCTAGAGTCAGTAAACACAGCATCTGATCCTTCTACACGCCGTGTAGTTGAGTTTTTCATAGCATGGATAGGTGACACGGGCCGTTTATATGGGCAGTACACAGAGTCAAGGAACACGGTGTGTAACCATACTACATGTCGTGTAACCTGTTTTACATGGATTCAGCCAGTTTCCTTCTGTGACTTGGATTAGTTTCCTTATTGTTTGTCCCCTTGGTCTTTCTCCTGACGGATTCCAATATCATTTCCTACATACAAGAGTATGATCCCTTCAGTAGGATTCCCTAAATAAATTTGTTGGAATCCCCTATGTGAGACTTGGATCCGGATCATCTATTCATTCTTAGTACCCTAGGTAGAGTTGTTGGTATCGACGTGACCAACTTTACCCAGGCGCTGATCCTCTGGTTGGTGGATTAGATCAGACTGAGTTGTTGGAATCACCCCACAGCTATTAGTTGTGATCCTTATCTAAGAATCATGTTCTCAAATACATGTATAGTGTATTCTCCTAGAATGATTACTTTGTATCTCTCTCTTTAGACCTAGGACTGTGTTCTCCTTGTTACATGCTTAGTGGAATCTTCAAGCTGGATCCTAGTGGTGGTTTCGTGATATTTTAATGTGTATGAGTATATCTGGATATTCTTGTTATATGTTTTGTAGACATATACAGTGTGGAGATGACTGTATATTTCCTTTGTGGTATTTTCCTTGTTGTATTCCTTTGTGGTTTCGGGGTGTCCTACTGGGTATTGTTATACTCACCCTTGCACGGGATTTGCCCGCATGTGTCGTGTCTTGTGTATAAGAGCGAGCCTTTGAAAGGATTCTAGGAAGACTAGGATCAGACGGTACTTCGTGAGATCAGGCAGGCTGAGGTGTGTTCTTGTGGCTACAGATTGAAGTCCCAGTACCTTTCTTTAGAGGTTGGACTTTGTGGCCGACTCCCTTTTGGTGGGCTTGTACTTTTGGCCTAGGCTTTTACATTACTGTACTTTACTTTCCTCTCATACTCTGTTCATTGGGATTTTTTTAGTGTATGCATGCATTTCCTTTTTTAGTAGTTATTACTATTCATCTTTGTGGGCTTGTAGATGTGTGTGTGTGTGTGTGTGTAATGGTTTATAGGCAATGCCTCCATTGATATTAACATGCCTACTCGGTGCTAGTCCCCATCCCCTGGCTTATTGGAGGCGGGCGTGGGGAGTTGTGGCCCAGGCCCCACTGGGACGGGTCGTGACAGAGTGGTATCAGAGGTGGTCAGTTCTACCTTTGGATCGAGAGTCTGTGAGTTGGTTTGGGGCAACAGTGTTAAGTGTTTTGAGTTAGGATTCCAGGCTAGGGACCCCAGTGTTGGTGCAGGCGGCTGACGTATCCATACACCAAGACTCTAATAACTTTCTTTTTGACTCGAAACATGAGAACACTAGTAGCAAGGTAATGTAATGGTACATGAATCATATATGAATGGGTTGTGGTTTCCATGTCCTTCTTGAGTCATCTCTCCAGATCTACTTAGTGACTGAGATACATCATGTTTCTTTACAGGATTCATCTACGACACGCACCAACTAGGATCCAGCAGCTTGATCATGAGGATGACCCCCTCAGTGATGAAGCTTCGATACATGGACCAGATCCCCCAGCATTACCATCGGGTGGTGTGATAATTGTTCCACCACCTTTGGAGTAGTGTTTAGTGCCTGTTGTACTAGTGGAGGAGGGGTGTAGGCTGAGCACACTCGACGGGTTTCAGAGACAGAGACCTCTTAGGTTTCGAGGCGAGCCTGGCCCTCAGGCAAAAAAGGACTGGCTTGAGGCAGTGACCAGTGTCTTCCATTTGGTCAGGACACCAGCAGACTAGATGGTGATCCTGGCAGTGAGCCTTCTACAGGGCTCGGAAAGACGATGGTGGAGTTTCGTTATCCAGACCCACGACGAAGCGACTCTTACATGGTCTGAGTTTCAGCATCTCTTCATAGATGAGTTTTCACCGGTTACCCTGAGAGAAGTACGTATATAGGCGCTTCTTCAGCTTCAGCAGGGAACCATGACGGTGGATAACTATTCATCGAGGTTTACTGACCTCTATCGGTACTCGATGGATATGGTCAGGGATCAGTACATTAGAGCTCATACTTTTGAGTGGGGATTGCACAGAGATATTTGAGATAGCATTATCCCTATGAGCATTACCACTTATGTTGGGGTTATCGAGCGGGCTATGGTGGTCAAGAGCTTCTTGGAAGAGCAGAGACAACCAACAGTTGTCAGTGGTGAGCAAGCTATAGTAGATACCTCGGCAGTAGGGAGCCGACATCAGGGACTCGGGCATGGAAGACATTTCCAGAGGAGATCCCAGGACATGGGATCTACCATGCAGGGTTCCCAGGGCGCATCCATCCATCCTTGAGAGAGGTGATGTTACTCATGCGATGGCAGGGGAAATCTCACCCGAGATTGTCCAAACCACCGTACTACTGACACGGGGGTAGTGGATGGTCCACCGAGGTAGAGGCAACGTGTGGAGAAGATAGATCCGCAGGGAGGAGGATGTGGAAGAGGGGCTGGGAGAGCTGGTGGAGGTGGTAGGCATTTTGAACTTTTACCACCACCACCCCCCGAAGGTCCACCCTAGTCTTAGAGAGCTGGTGCACATAGGAAGGTATAGCTGCAGGCAGTAGAGGCTTATGACCCAGGTACTCCCAGACTGATTAGAGGTACAATCTGTGTCTTTTTTTACATTGGATACCGTACTGACAAACACAGGTGCTAGACATTCATTTCTGGATTGTTATCTTGTTCGAGACCTTGATATTCATGTTGAGCCATTGAATTGACACTTATGCTTAGAAACACCGATTGGAGAAGATTCAGAGATCACACACCTTTGCAGATAGTGTGACCTAACCCTTGGAAGCGAGAGTTTTGGTTGGAACCTCTTGGTGGTAGCGTCGAGGCCTTACGATGTCATTCTTTGTATGGATTGGCTATCCACAGTTCATGCCCAGATTGATTGTTTTAGGCGAAGGGTGCGGTGTGTCTATAGTGATGGGATGAGGTTCTCCTTCGTCTTTGAAAAGGATTCCCAGACAGTACAGGATGGACTCGTGCATAGGAGGGAACAACCGATTTCACATCAGTGGGCTAGCCTAGCCCTTGGCATAGCAGATGTTACGAGTTTCCAGTTTCTAGCAGTAGTGGCTGAGTATGAGTACGTCTTTCCAGAGGATGTCATCGGGCTACCTCCCTGTCGGGAGATAGGTTTTTTCATTGAGTTGCAACCTGAGATGACACCGATATCAGCATCAGCATATCGAATGGCTCCTGTAGAGCTTCGTGAGCTGAGGGTGTAGCTGGAAGACTTAAAGAAGAAGGGCTTCGTGAGACCCATTGTTTCACCCTGGGCGGCCACAGTGTTGTTTTCCAAGTAAGCAAACGGGAGCTTGAGGCTGTGTGTGGATTACCAACACTTGAATTAGGTGACCGTGAAGAACCGCTATCGACTACCAAGGATCGATGACCTCTTCGACCAGTTAAGAGTGGCACGATGGTTCTTGAATGTTTATCTATGATCGGTCTATCACCAGTTGCGAGTAAGGGATGATGATATACCGAAGATGGCTTTCAGATGTCGCTACAGTCACTATGAGTACTTTGTGATGCCCTTTGGGTTGACGAATGCCTCAGAAGTGTCTATGGTCTCATGAACTGGATCTTTCAGCCCTATCTAGATCGGGTCGTTGTGGTCTTCATCGATGATATCCTTGTTTACTGTGTGTCCGAGGAGGATAATGCGAGGCACCTAAGGATGGTTCCGGACACACTCCAAGAGCACCAGTTATATGGGAAACTCTCGAAGTGTCTGTTCTGGATACATGAGGTCCACTTTCTGGGACACATTATCTCAGCAGATGGAGTAGTAGTGGACCCAGCCAAGGTAGAGGAAGTGTTAGCATGAGAGCCACCCTGGAGCGTGATAGAGGTGCAGAGTTTCTTTGGTTTGGCAGGCTACTATCTTAGATTCGTTCTTGATTTCTCCAGGATTTCATCACCCATGATAGCTTTGACCCGAAAGGGGAACCCATTCGTGTGGACAGAGAGATGCCAGCAGGCTTTTCAGCAGTTGATACAGAGTCTGACGAGCACCCCGATCATGAGATTAATAGAGGAGGGTGTCGAGTACGTATTGTTCTGCGACGGATCAGGAACTGAGATTGTTGTTGTCATGATGTAGACCCAAGAGGTGATTTCCTATGGCTCACATTAGTTGAGGCCACACAATCCGAACTACGCGGCCCATGATCTTGAGTTGGCAGCCGTAGTCTTTCCGTTGAAGATGTGGAGGCACTACCTGATGGGTGAGCATTTTATCGTCTACTCTGGTCACAAGAGTCTCAGATATATCTTTTCGCAGAAGGATATGAATTTGAGACAGAGACAGTGGATTGAGTTCCTTCAATATTACGACTTTGAGATCATTTATACTCCTGGGAAGGGGAACGTTGTGGCAGATTCTCTCGACAGGAAATCTAGTTCGCAGTTTTTGGATGAGGCGACGAGGTTGTTGGCCTCTTTACAGTTATCCTTCGTTGATAGAGTTGACATATATTACCTTCATTAAATGGTTTTTACCCCCCCCCCCCACCCACACTCTTATAGTGAGTCATGGAAGCGCATCTCGGGGATTCTAGCTGTGAGACTCTATGTGCTCATATATTTGTAGGCGACGCCGCTGATGGATATACAAAAGGTTGGTAGCATGTTGTTCTTTTCAGAGGGAACACAATAGTACCAGTGATGTTAAGGGAGGAGGTTCTGAGGGAGTTCCATACATCTCTGTTGGCGGTGCATCCAGGCGTTGAAAAGATGTACTAGGACCTCGGACGTCAGTTCTAGTGGCCAGGAATGAAGAAGAGTGTGGCAGAGTTTGTTTCTTGGTGCCTTACTTTTCTGCAAGTAAAGGCTGAGCACCAGGTGTCAGCAAGTTTGACTTATCCCCTTGAGGTTCCAGAGTGGATGTGGGATGGGATATCCATGGACCTCGTGATGGTTTTACCACATACGTCTCGGGGACACGATTCCATATGGGTGATCGTTGACCGACTCACCAAGTCGGCCCACTTCCTAGCCATACGAGATAAGAGTTCAGTAGAGAGCTTGGGACGCCTCTACGTGAAAGAGATAGTTCGACTTAATGGAGTGACATTGAAGATCGTCTCATATCGTGATGCTCGTATCACATCCCGGTTGTGGAAGGGATTGTATGAATCATTTGGGACTCAGTTACGCTTGAGCACAATGTTTCATCCTCAGACTGTTTGTTAGATGGAGCTAACCATCCAGGTTCTGGAGGATATTCTATGAGCTTGCATACTTGACTTCGGTCATAGTTGGGAGGATAACCTACCACTTGTGGAATTTTATTATAATAACACTTATCATTACACTATTGGTATGGAACCATTCGAGGCTTTGTACGGATTCCCTTACTAGTCAGTACTTTGCTGGACTGACCCAGGAGAATCAGCACTCATGGGCCCAAAGATGGTGCAAGCTACTACAAAAAAAGTGCATGTCTTCCAAGAGAAGATGAAAACTCCACAGAGTCAGCAGAAGTCTTATTCTGACCAAAGACGGGGGCCCTTGTAGTTCGAGGAGGGTGACCATGTGTTCCTTCGTGTCTCACCTCGAAGGAGATTGAGGAGATTTGGATGAGGTTTCAATATATATCTAAGGTACATTGGCCCTTTTTAGATTGTGAGTATAGATTGTGGTGTTTTGTACTACTTGTCTCTACCTCCTCAGATGGACCGGGTACACAATGTCTTCCATGTGTCGCAACTGTGGAGGTACATGCATGATCCATCGCACATTATTGACTGGGGCGAGCTGGACATCGATGATGGAGCGACCTTTACGGAGTACCCAATGGAGATCGAGGATCATCAGAAGAACATCCTTTGTGGGAGAGATATTCCCGTTGGTGCATGTCCAGTGGTAGCATGGGAATCTCTAAGAGAGCACGTGGGAGTGAGAGGCTCAGATTCGTGTGCAGGAAAAACATCTTTTTTAGTAGCCTTTGTTTTGGCTTTTTGGGGACGTAAATCCCGAAGGTGGGTGTGATGTAATGTCCCAGATTTGTTCTATTTATTATTTTAATATTATATGTGAATTATTTCGAGACCAGGCTTTGAGACGTCGTGCAGTTCCGATGCTCGGTGAGCCCGGAAAAAATGTTTGAATTTAATTAAATAATTAAATAACGTGTGTGTGTACTTTACCTAAAAAAGTGTAATAACTCCTGAACGAGTGCTCAGATCAGAAATATGAGGGCAATGTTGCATCCAGAGCAGCTGGTTTACCCTAGGAGAGACTTAACATCGGCTCGCACAAGCCGGTGTTGAAATCCAGTTTTTGGACACAACCGTAATAAAATATCTAATTAAAATATTTTATGAAGTCTTATTTCATCAAATATCTCTAATATTTTTAAATAGATATTTTCACAGGGGTCCAGGGTTATAGATCTCATAACCCTGAAACCCCGAGAGGCTCTGGGAGAGCTCTGGAGGAAACCCCCAACGCGGTGACGACGTTCTTGACAAATTTCACCGGTGACGACGACGCAGCGACCGGATCTTCACCAACGAATGTCGCGAATCCAGGTATGATGTTTGCTTTTGGTTTTCCTTTCCACGTCATTGATTCCTATGATGAACGCGGACTAATCCACGAACAGATTAGCCCGCGGATCGATTGTATTTGCGAGATGGGATTTTGGGGGGATTTTTGGGATTTGATTCTTGAAGATAATTTTTTTTGTCCAAACTTCTAACAGTGAAGAACCAAGATAGACACGAACATCGATTGAGGTTCATCCCTCTCTAATTTCTATGTTTTTCTTCCCCGATTTCTCGTGTTCTTCATGTGCGTTCAACGCGTTCTTCGTGGAAGTATGAACAATGGATTGTTGCTTATCCTTTGCGTGACACAACAATCCCAAATTGAAGATCTTTCATTGAAACAACCCCACGTAGGTGTGACAACGGTTTCGGCGTACGGATCGAAGTGGATCGGAAGATATCGTTCTTCCAGCGATTTCCGCATGGAAGACTGGAATTCGATTTCAGAGCTGATAGAAGGCCCAAAACCCATGGAATCGGCATCATGACGACGAAGCGACCTGAAACCTTGAGTTTTGCGGCGAACGGACAAGAGAAACGGGATTTGGAGATCCGGTCGTGGTGCAAGGAGGAATACAATGTTTTTGGAAATTTCCCGACTACACGGCATGTAGTATGGGCTACATGGAATGTGTTCGTCGGCGGGCTACCTTGCGTGTACTACGGGAGTACACAGGCATAGGTTCGGTACACGGCTAAGGACACTGCGTGTATACCCTTCCCTAGACAGACCCGACCAGATACACGGGATACCCCGTGTACTGGTACACGGCCAGGTGACACGGACGGACACTGTGTATAGGCATACGGCCCGGGTACACGAGTGTTACCCAGTTGACAGGACACGGCATGTTCTTTGACTTACATGCTGTGTATATTGTTTCCTACATGACTTCGATTCCAGACACAAGCCATTTACATGGGCAGTACCCAGAGTCAGGGAACACAGTGTGTGATCCATATACATGTCATGTAGTTGTGTTTTACATAGCTTGGACAGGTGACATGTTCTATTTATACAGGCAGTACTCAGAGTCAAGGAACACAGCGTGTAACCATACTACTCACCCTGTAACCTGTTTTACATGGCTTGAGCCAGTTTCCTTCTTTGACTTGGATTAGTTTCCTTAGAGTTCGTTCCCTTGGTCTTTCTTCTGAAGTTTTATGGTATCATTTCCTACATACAGGAGTATGATCCCTTCCACAAGACTCCCTAAATATATTTTTTGGAATCTCCTATATGAGAATTGGAGTCGGATCCTCTATTCCCTCCTGGTACCCAAGGTAGTGTTCTCGCTATTGACATGACCAACATTACCCGGGCGTTGATCCTCTGCTTAGCATATTAGTTCAGACTGAGTTTTTGGAACCACCCCATGGATATTGGTTGTGATCCTCATATGAGCATCATGTTCTCAAGTACTTGTAGAGTGTGATCTCCTAGAATGAGTACTTTGTATCTATCTCTTTAGACCTAAGAGTGTGTTCTCTTTGTTACATGCTTTGTGGAATCTTCAAGCTGGATCCTATAGGTTTTTTCGCAATAGTTGAACGTGTATGAGTATATCTAGACATTCTTGTTATATTTTCTATAGTCATATAATGTGTGGATCTGACTGTATCTTTCCTTTGTTGTATTTCACTTGTTGTATTCCTTTGTTGTTTCGGGTTGTCCTACTACGTAATTTTATACTCACCCCTGCACGGGCTTTTCCCACACGTGTTGTGTCTTGTGCTAACGAGTGAGCCTTTGACAGGATTCTAAGCGGACTAGGACTGGACGGTGCTCAGTGGGATCAGACTGGCTGAGGTGTGTTCCTACGGCTATGGATTGTAGTCCCAGTGCCTTTATTTATAGGTTGGAATTTGTTTCAGAATCTCTTTTGGTGGGCTAGTACTTTTGGCCCAAGGTTTTACATTACTGTACTTTACTTTCCTGTCATACTCTGTTGGTTGGGATTTTTTTAGTGTATGCATGCATTTCCTTTTTTATTAGTTTTTACTATTCAGCTTTGTGGGCTTGGAGATGTGTGTGTGTGTGTGTGTATAGGTTTATAGGCAATGCCTCCCATGTTAGTAACATGCCAACTCGGTGCTAGTCACCATCCCCTAGCCTATTGGATGCGGGGTTGGGGAGTTGTGTCTCGGGACCCACTGGGATGGGTTGTGACAATCACAATCTTTATTTCATTATTGTGTGTCAAGAAATCATATATGAATCGGTAAGGAATATGCCAAATACCTAAACTAGTTTATCTAATGAGACCAACTGATGCATTGAGGGGCTATAATGGGCCTCACCCATAATATATTAAGTTTAATACATTCATCATATGAAATCGGTGAATAATAATTCATCATATAATAAACATTAATATTCATTGTGAAAAAATATAATAAAAAATATTAATATTTCACCCAACCCGTAAATATAATAACCCAATCATAGTCATCTATAGAAATAAGTTGAATGGTATAATTACTGTATATCCCTATTAAATCATAATATTTATAAATGTATGTTGACATAGAAAAAAAATGCATTTAAAATATAACTTGAAAGTTTCTTGATAAAAATATATTTTAAATATGAAATTTCATATTTAAAATATAATATTTCTATACATTTTGGAAAGAATATTTTTTTAATGGATCCTTGGAAACCTGTAAAGTAATTTTCAAGGAAATTAAAATTCATGATAGTGGAAAATGTAGTGTCTCTAGTTTTTGAAATTAAATTCTATATTTGATAGCATACATGATATGCCATATCGAGCTTAAACAAACCTCTGAATATTATTATTGAAATGTTATTGTTATATCCTAACTGTTATAATGAAGGGTATATATGTGATTAAATAAATAATTTAAATATGGTTTACACATGTAAATATTATATTCAACGAACCTTTACACCAGTGGTAAAGGCTCGAAATTGGCGTAAAAAAGACACAGGATCGAATTCAAGCATGGATGAATTTCCGAGTGCTGTAGCAGTAATGTATGATAGTGCTGTAGCAGGGCATTGTGTGTAGAGACCCGAATCTTGATGTACTTGGACATTACATTACTTTTGCAGAATACTTAATACATAACAAAAACAGACACACAAGGACCATAATAGTTTATTGTCTTTGGAAACTCGGAACGTAATCTTATAATCGTGGTGAAAGATCTTCAACATCTCCGATAAAGAACTTCCCCTTATGGTTTTCTTACCTAAAACCTTTCTTTAAATCCTGGGGAAAAGAAAACATATAAAGGGTGAGATCAAATGCTCAGTAAGGTTAAGCGTGGATAAAATAAAACAAATCATATACATTTGAACTTAAAAATATGAACATAATGTTTAAACATCAAAATCTTGGGCAATGACATAAAACATGGCAGTACATAAGGCATAGATCATAAAGAAAAATTAATCATGATAAAATAGCATGGGAATAAAACATGTGATTGTTTCAACCATTAATCACATGATATGGTTTCCATAGTAGCCAAGGCATTGCTACCAAGACCATATTAGTGGACAAAGTCCCTTTCTGAATCGAGTTCACTCCGCGTTCCAGTCTTGTATTACTGAACCGGATTAACTTACCATTATAGCCATGTCTATCTCATGAGATATAAATCTTTAACCAATGCATTGAAGAGAGATATAGGTCGCACCCATCTCATATTGAAATCATTCTTAAGTGTGCCACAAAACAATCATAAATCATTCATCATAACCTAAAGAATAAATTGGTTTTCATAAACATCATTCCATCATATCATAATCCATATAAAACAAATGGATATCATTTTATCATAAGAAAAATATAACCATATAAATCATGGAGACATTATACTTGAAACATACATATATGAAATCATAGAGACATTATACTTGAATCATAAACATATGAAATAATTCCATCTTATATAGAAAATGGTTTTGATAAAACACGTGAAATGAATTCTTGAGGAAAATATCCTATCTTCTTCAAAATCATTTTCTTTTCAAAAAATGCCAAGAATTTTTAAAAGGAAAGGATTTTATTGAAAATAACCATGAAATCTTGTTGAGTGACCATCATGAAAATAAGGCATTATAAAACTGTAAAAATATGTTCATGCCTTATAAGTTAAAAAAACATTCTTCTCGTACTTTTCCTGGAAAAGTCAAAAAGTACCTTGTAACATAAACAAAAGAAATATTTTTTACATACCAAGTAGTAAAATTCAAAAATGGGTAAAAAATACTTCAAGTATACATGAAAACATTTTTATAAAATAGTGACATGGATGATAACAAAAACCCCAGTAAATACTTACGAATAAACAGTCTCGGATAAGATCGGGATTGGAATAGTTATCCCTTACCTTACATCCGATATGTTTCATATCTATCCGAACCTCTTTTATAATGATTTAAATAATTTCATTGGCTTATTATAGAATCATATTCATTGATATGATATTATATATGGTTCACTTATGACTTTATATAACCCATTCATTGTAAATTCCATGTTAAATCAGCATTTTGGGTAAAATCCTTTCATTTATCGTACGTGTTTCGACTTGTTGTTCATGATATTATTACTTATATACTGATTTACATTATTCCAGACTATAAAAAATGATTTATATAAATTATATATTCATCATATACATATATATATGATAGATTGATAAATTTAATGAAATACACCATTCATGGAGATGGTAGGCCGTACGTATGCATGAACGCTGTTTTCGTTTACTTATTGAATTGAATGGAATTAAGTAGATGACATAAATATATATATACATAAATCCAGAATAATTATTATGTCATATATTTCATTATTATTAATTATATATACTTTATAATAATTCATTAATGGCTAACATGGAGAATGAATCTCATTGCGTCGTGGATACAGTAGTCCATACGTACGCACGAGCGATGATATCATTCCCATGATGGTGGATTGTATTGAAGTGTATGTACAATATTTTAGAATCAGTATCAATTTAAAATAATCATATATAGTTATTTATTTACACCATTATACCCATCCAAGTAAGGTGGTGGTCGAAAATAGATTACACCACGGCGTGGAGACGGTATTCCGTACGTACGCACGCGTGGTGATTTCATTTTCCGTAGGATGGATAGAAGATGAAATAAGTTTTTTTCATATTTATAATAACATATAAGTATATAATTAATACTGATGTTATTAAATTATAATGAGACAACTAAAGAAGAATAATTATAAGAAGAAATAATCTTGAGAGAATCGGAAGAAGAGACTACCTCTTCTTCGACGCACCTCCTTTAAGCTTCCTCTTAAAGAAGTAGAGATGGTCTCTTGAGAATACCAGAACCTCCAGAATGTTTCTGGGGACGTGGAGAAGATAAATGGGCAGGGTTTTTCTATGATTCAAGGCTCAAAAGGGTGTTAAGAGAAGAGGGAAGGGGTTCCCTTTTTATAATGGAGGAGAGGGGCACCTTTGGAAAAACATAAAATATTATTTTTATAATAAAGTTATATTCGGTTTTCAATAGCTCCAAATTAATTTATTTCGAAGATAAGGTGGATATGGGTTTAAATCCTCTCAACCAATATATTTTAGATAGGTTTGGGTCATTATATGAACCTTATCTTTTATTTTTAACCCTTAGTTAATTAGATTGACATTTACCATGTCACTTTGTATTTTTATATTATATAGTTAATAAACATACCATATACATCCAAGAGACCCCCAAGTGGTCCATTAATGATACACCTATTATGATATAAGTTTCTTGGAAGAACCTTATATTTTTAGGAATATAATAACAAATAATAATATAATATTTGTTTTAAAAACTATTTTATGTCAATTTTGACACTATTAGGTAATGGATTTTTTTAAAATCATAACAGAATGATTAGTTCGAAAAAATTTAGTTAATTCAATAATAACATGTCATATTAACCTATAAAATCAGTTTAATTCATAAAAAGTCTCAAATTACGTTTATTTGTGTATTTAGAACATCAATTATTTTAATATTTCATTATTTAGGTAATTACTGCATCACCATTGTGTCATAAATAACATAAATTATTTAATGTCTAAAAATTATACATAAATACCATTAGGTAGGAAATAATATTATCTTTCTAATGAATATTTATAGTCAAATTTATCTTATATATAACCCTGTATTAAAAATGATTTAGCTATTAAACCTTGATTTTAACTATTTTAACCCTTCTTTAAATAAATTAATAATAAAAGTCCTAATATGATCCATGTGGACCTAAATGGTCATATTTTATTACTAAGGATGTTTTTGGTCGAATTAAGCTTATTCAATAGAATTAGGACATGTGTTAGGGTAATAATAATACCATTTTTACCCTCAATTACCCTATTTACTTTTAACCGTGGTAATAAAAGTAAAAAGTTACGATTCACCTTAAATTATTTTCATCTCATTGAACAACATTTTAGTCCTTGAGATTAACTATGTCTCTCAGATTTTTGAAATTCCACTCCCAGAAGGGTTAAAATTAAGTTTTATGTGAATTTCCAAATTCTCCTTGGAGGTGGGTAAAAGACTGTGAAAAGTTCAATAAAATTTTTATATATCAAAAATTATTATAAAATGACTCCAATTATTTACATTGTACTTATATAGGTATTATGTATCAATTTTTACCTAAAATAAATTTAAATAAAATTAATAATTATTTAAATAAAAATTCGGGTTTTAATTAGTAACCCAGTGTTTTCACTATTCATCAAAAATTGAATGTTTTCAGAAAAATACCAAAAATTCACCCGAGGCTAATTTAGATATTCCGAATCCAAAAATAAAGTCCATTTTGAATGATAAAATTTATAAAATTTCAAAAAGTGGGTATTACTATTCATAACGGCTAGTTTATATAATATTTTAATAACATATCATTGTTTAATGAAACTTGATATTACGTACAACACACGTTATCGTGGATGGTCACGATTGCATGTAAAGAAAGCCAAGTCAAGGATGCATGTAGTGCAAGCTCCGTTTGGTGTATCTTACAACACAATACATCAAAAAAATCTCAGGGTGTTACATTGTGACAGTACTATAGCAGTGGCAGAACTATGGAAATGGTGACACAATAGTGGTAGAGGAACTAAAGTAGGAACTGTAGAGGTGGTTTTCCTATAGTAGGTACTATAGCATCCCAGGTACTGGATCATTACTATTCACTAAATGGACCTTTGGGTCAAAAAATGGGCTTTCAAGCCTTGTATTCAGGCCACTTGGTCATGGGCCCTCAGGATATGTAACAGGTCTTCCTCTACCCAGACAAAAATAGGTCTTTTCTTTTGTTATAAAAATTCTTCTTTGGCCCCAAATTAAAAAAACATTTATATATAATAAATTATTTGGTAACCAATTAATTATAAATGAAAATCAAAGAGTTTTTAAAATAAAAGTAAATGTTTTTCTGAAAAACTATTTAAATGTGCACAAGTGTGTTTTGTACTAATAAAAAAACATATTATTTATAGATTATATTAATGAAATTTATATATAATATATTCAATATAATGTTTATAATTCACCCTATGTGTTATCAAAATATTATAAAATAACAAATCCAATTTTAACCATAAAATATTTATATTTCTAAAAAACACTTTTCCAACCTTTTGATGGTGCACTACTTTTAAAAATAGTTTGTCATAATTTTCTATATTTTATATGAGAAACAAACTACTTATTTTAAATCAAAATATCAAAATTCACATTGGTTGGACTGTTTTTATTTTTCTGATATGTTTCATGTTTTGATGAATATTGAAAAATACGGCATTTTAATTGAAAACTAACTTTTTATTTAAATAATTTATAATGTTAAATAATATTGTAAATTGAGTATAATATATCATTATAACAATAATAAATATATTAATCCAATTACTATTATTTTAATCTTATTTATATTGAATTTGGAAATAGAATATTTCAATCTTTGGAATGTTTTTTCTTTAAAACCCATTTTCTCGTTCTGTCAGTGGGATTAATTTTAAATTAATTTTATCAAACAATATCTTTAGAATTTTCAAAAATTGATTTAATATTTTCAATCATAATGTAAAAATTTACTTAATAGTTCCCTTTTATATTTGGATAACATGAATTGAATCTTTAGTAATTTTTATTACCATGGTTATGGATAAATCAGGTAATTAAGTGTAAAAATAATATAATAAATAATATAAAGTCACAATAACACTTTTCCTAAATATATTTTATGAGTTTGTATGGAAAAAATCATCCGTGTAAATATTTTATGAGTAGTTTGAGCCACTTGGATGACTTTAATCCATTTATAGTATTTCATTCAATGAAAAGTCAATCTTGTCATACTTTTGTTTTCAACATTTGAAATTTTTTAATATGGGGTTATCTGGGAGAATATATTAGAATAAAAAATTTATTTTGAAATACAAATTATTTATATTATTCATGATAATTTATATTTAATTTTTTATGAAGAAATAGTTAAATAAAAGGCTTTCGTAATGATGATATTGTAATTGTGTAATTATTGGAAATATAAAATAAATGATATTAAAAATATTAAACTAAATATAATTTAAGATAATTAATATCATAAAAAATTTATATATTAATTTTATATTTTTTTATGTTTTAAAATATTTTTTTCAATGATATCATGTTTTTATGATATTTTTAAAAAGTCAACTAATTAATTGTATCAAAATTTACATTAGTGATATTCTAAAACTAATAATATTATATAAATGATATGAAATTAATAAAACTCCAAAAATTGGAAAAATAGTTCTTATAAGAGTTAAAATTTCATAAATTACATATTTGTTGGTCTTTTTTCATTTTAGAGTAATTATATTAACCCTCAATGTGTAAATTACATAATATCATGGTAAGAGTTAAAGAGGTTAAATAAAGGTTAAAACAAAATGATAGGGATTAAAAAATAATCAAATATTATCTTATTTTCATTTAATGAATTTATATATCTCAATTATAATACTATATTCTAAATAAATTATTTTGGAGGCTTTTTAAATAGAAAATTAATTTCATTTCATTTAATTTTTTGAAGAATTCCACGAGTTCCTCTCCTCTCTCATGTAAAAGGGAACAACTTCATATCATTTATCAACACTTCAAACCCAGTTTAGTTTAGAAAATATATTCCTAAATCCCTTAATATAATCCCTCCCAACATTTTATATCACTTATTTTAGGCATAACACTATCCTCTGTGGTCTTAAGGAGTTAAGAAAAGGAGCTGGTTCGAAGAAAAGGTGTTGTTTATAATCAAGTATTTTGTTTTTTTCTTCTTCTACTTTCTTAAAACATTCTTAAAAAATTATGAAAATATAACTCCATAATACTCAATATAATACAATTTTATTATATTAATACCATCACCTAAATCCATCTAGACTTCTATCAAAATAGAAAATTATTTATCATTTGTGTGTACAGAGGACTACCGATTTGCGAACCGATGAAATTAATTTTACAGCACTATCTCTCAAAACTATTTATAATGATGGAATTAATTTTCATAAATTATATTAATGAAATATTTTTCATTATTAAAAAGGTATATATAATTTATATTCTTGGCTATCCATTAACATAAAAATGATAACGTCGTTCGTACATACGGCTGAACAATCAACTCCACAAATCGATGTGATTCAACCTTCATAAACACATCACATGGATGATATATATTAATATATTTTTATTATTTTTATTATTTTTATTGTATTAATATCATTATTTAATTATAAAATAATACTTACCTTCTTTACATAATGATCATTGAAAAATGGAAACGTTTCTCATGCGTACGTACGACTTACCATCTCCATGATTGTAATGTAGTTAATTTTCATATTATTATGTAATGGATGGATTTAAAAGAATAGTTGATGTATAAAAGTGATTATTATTTCATTAGTATTATTCTGGATATTTTGTACTAGTTAACAATTTTACTATTGACATCATACAAATTTCATTTTGGACTCAATTATTGTATATCATCAAAGTCTCTGACATGAACATACATAATTATATAATTATAATAACAGATAATAAGTGAAATAAAATGAATAATAAATTTCAAAAGGTTCCCATGAATGTAAATAATTGACTTATATTTCCTATTCAGGAATATAATCATTGTATGTGATGAGTTAAACTCAATGTAATGGACTTTCTTTTAAAATCCTTTTTTCAAGTTACTCTTTCAACTATTTTTACAAAATCCAAAAGGAATATTTTTTAACATATATATCATGAATGGAATTTACTGCCTTAATGTTGCTTTAATTTTTTGACTCCGCCTTTACATGTTTGAAATTTTATTTTCAAATAAATTTTTTTCATTTTGAGTGAGAGGCTTTGTAAAAATGAAAATTTATTTAAAAGTGGAAAAGTTATTTTTATTTTAAATATTATTTAGGTGTTTTGATAATTTTACGGTTCTTGGGAATTTTTTATGAGTATGTGTGGTTTTATAATAGACTGAAGGTGTGTGAGCTCATAATATATCTCTAATTCATTGGGAAATGAGACAGAGTTAGTTTGTATGTAAGTGATTAATGGAATATATTGTGGTGGGTATTCAAAATGTAATAATGAAGATTACTCACTTTTTAGTTGTGAGAACTACAGTATATATAAGAGTGATATAGAAATTATTCCACAATTTACCTTTATGATTTATGTTTTCTATTTGGTTTTTTAGGAAATATATGATTTCATGAGGTTATTTAAAGAGCATATGTTTTACGGGGGAAATGTATAATATCATAAAAATGTTTTCATGGGATTATAAGTATTCATAGATTAATAGTTTCTTTATTTATTTTTATGACCCTTGTTGGTATTTTTGTCATTATCCCATATTTTAAAATGCTTTTCACAGGGTATAAGGATGGGTAAGAGTAAGGAGGAAATCTTGTTTAAATTTATAAAAAAATTTCATGACAAAGAAATAATGTTTTATTTTAAAAGATTCATATTATGGAATCAGTGGATATTGTTTAATGAGAATACACTCTATATGAAGGTGGGATGTTATGTAAGAATTATGACCAAATTATCTAAAACTCAAAACTCTAAAAGATCTTTAATGTGAAAGAATGTAAATTCTTGACTAAAACTCAAGATTATATAATGTTTAAGGTTGGGTCCTTCAAGATGGTATTAGAGGATGGTTTAGTTAAATTTAGAGGATATGATGTTATTTAATCATTAGATATAAGTCATAAATAACCATAATGGTTAGAATGGAAGAATGTGCCATAGTTATTTTAGATAAATTGAATGAAATTTAGAAAACATTAATAAGGATATTTTATGGTTTATCATCCTCAAAAGATTGTATATTATTATTTTATTTCCCACACTAACCTTATTGGTTTTAGTAAATGGATGGATCTAGTAAGAACCAAAGTAAAAAATGGATGTAAAAGAAAATTTTTTGGTTCTATGAATAATAATCTGAATGAATTGGACTTGCAATGAGAACATTCATGGTTATTCTAAACCAACAATTATGAGTAATGATTAATCACATAATCATCGGTGAGTTTTATAATCAATCATATATGAGAGAAATTAATCCTTATATAAGTTTCTATAACAATCCTCCTAAAGTTTGATATATTTAATGGAATATGTTTCAAGGATGTGGAAAGAAACTCCTAGTAAAATGTATTAATGGGATGTGAATTTTTTTTAAATTTGGAAAAGTAGGCCATAAAGAAACAGTATACTTATGAAAAAGGAGGAACTAAATTGACTCAATGGATGATAAGAATTTTATTCTTGAGTTATCAATTTATTTTTTTAAATGTGGATAGTATGGTTATTAAGAAAATCTATGTCTTAGGAAGGGGGATCATTAGTGGGATAAACAGCACCGTACATATGTTTTCTTGGAATACATAATTCCATTACAATTGAGGATGATGAAACTCAAAATGACATATCAATAGAATGGAACATTTCTAGTGTCATGATTTAATATTATTAATGCTTAGGAAATGATTCAAATTTTAGTTCTTAGGAATGAAGTATTGAGGAATAAGTTGTAAAGGAATGGATAATGGATTATGATGAATATTGAATGATTAAGATATCAAAATATAAGGAATTAAATAGTTATGTTAGATATAAGGATGATGAAATGTATAAAAGTATTAATAATGCTTTGATTATGATAGTAATTTGGAAGAATTTTTTCATTTTTGTTATATCAAACCCTTATGTTTTAAGGTGAAAATTTTATTTGATGAAGAATTATCTTTTCTTTTTTAGAAATAATTATAATGTTATAGAAAACCATTAACATTTATATGATCTTTTATTTTGAGTTAATTATAGGAAATTTAATTTTTGGATGAAAAATGAAAGGAATGAAATAGAATTTAAGGTTAAATAGATTAAGGTAGTTTTTAGGATGTTTCTCACATGTCTTGGATTTTTTATAAGGATTATTTTTATATTGATCTGAAAAAGGACAACATGTGGACTATGTGACAACCAGTCCTATCTGGAAAGGTTGTGGGAATTGAACCCACAGCTGAAGGGAAACAAGGGGGAATCACCTACCACTATTCTATGTGATGTCTTAGTTAGTAAACTCTTTTATTTTATTTAAAATATTTAGTAGAAAAAGATTAATGTCATTTTGGAGAATATTTTTTATGTATAATCTTGGTATTTGAAAATCATTTGGTGATTATGTTATTAATGTTATTTCAAAATATATTTTCTATTTAGAGAATCCAATAATATTAAGGTAAACATAATATTACGAGAAAAAATGGTTGAATTTTCTTTTGAAGTAAAATATATTTTACTGGGACATATAGTGATTTAGGTTATTTATATAAATTACCATCATATCTTGTAGATTATGTTATTAAAAAGTTTTAATTTAAGGTTTGAGACATTAATAATGATTAATGTTATTTGGTTCTAATATCTGGGTTTCAAACTTAGTCTCAAATAGTTTGGAGGGAAGATAGTTATTTTTTAAATGATATTTGTTGAACTTTTGGTATTACTGTTTAATTTTATAAATTTACGTAGTTTTTTGTCATATACTGGTTTATTATGTTTTGGGGGATTATATTATATAATTCTAACCATTTTTGTTTTTTATAGTTTCTAAATACATTAATAATATATAGTTCTACTTTTGTGTATTTTTTCGTTCATAAAAGATGATTCTATTTCATCAGGCACGAAAACATCATCTTAATTACAAATCCTTTGTTCAAAAAATAATTGTTTTGTGGAATTTTATTAATGGAAAAAACTATACTTCTCAAGTAAGTATATTTACTTATTTTCCTATTCATGTTTGAAAAATAATTCATTAAATCTATGAAATGGATATGAAAAAAAATTGTTATCCATTTACATTTCCTACTAATAAATCCACGTCATTTTAACCCATCACAGAATTATGGTTTTGTGATTTTTAATGTTCTCATGACCATGCCCTCTATTTCCCTCCATCAAAATATGATAGTTATTTTTTATTTAGTGTCAATTTATTCTTCATGGAACCCCAGTGAGTATTATATGAGCTGACTGTCATAATTCTCATTCTTTATTTTAAAGTGTAAGTTTCATTTATCCTTTTTCTGATGTGGGATTTCATCAAAATTATTTCCAAATGTAAAACACTTAGTTTTCTATCCCGAGTTCAAATTAAGAGGATGAAATTTATTAAATGGTGGGGGAGATAATGATACATCCCATGTTTTTAAAATGAAACACCATGTTTGATATCATACATGAAACTCTAGATCAAGCTTAAACATACAACTAAATAATATTATTCAAGCGTTGTTGTTATAACCTAATCGTTGGAATGGTGGATATGAAAATTATTAACTAAATTTTAAAAATATTTTTTACACATGTATATATATATATACAAATATTTTGAGACCAATTAACTACAAATTATAATAAAACCCTTTCTAAAATAAAATGAAATGTTTTTCTGAAAAACAATGTAAATGTTAACAAGTGTGTTTTATACCAATAAATAAAAAAATAAATATTGTTGATTATATTAATTAAATTTAGATATAATATATTAATAATAATTTTAATCACAAATCCTATGTGTTTTATAGAAATGATATAAGAACAAATCTAATTTTACATATAAATGATATATTTTTCTATAAAACAGTTTTGCGGCCTTTTAATAGTGCCCTTGTTTTAAAAATAGTTTTTTCACTTATATAAAATATATATGAAAAAATAAACTTCTTATTTTAAATTAGATTATTAAAAATTAATTTTTTTAAATTTTTTATTATTTTTATATAAGTTTCATGATTTGATGAATAGTAAAAAATACATCATTTTAATTGAAAACTAAATTTTCATCTAAATAATTTATAATGATCAAAAATATTTAAAATTTGTTTTCATGTAAAATTATACCAATAATAAATCTATTAATCTAATTAATTTAATTGTAATATTTGAATTGAATTTGGATATATAACATTTCAATATTTAGAACATTTTCACTTCAAACTCATTTTCTTGTTCTGTAAACAATATTTATTTTAATATAATTTTAGCTAATTATCTATTTTATATTTTTAAATATAGATTCTATATTTTGAATCATACAGTCAAAATTTCTTAAATATTTCTATTTTATTTTAGGACAATATGAAAATTAACTTTAGTAACTTTTATTACCATGTATAAGGGTAAATCGGATAATTAAGTGTAAAAATAATAATATAAACATGAAAACATTGCCCAAAAATCTATCCTTATTTTATTTTATGAGTGATTAAAGAAAAAAAATAATCCTTGGGTAGATTTTATGAGCTCTTGGATCCACTTGGGTGACTTTAATCTATTTATAGTATTATTTCAAAGAAAGGTTTATCACATCATTCTTTTTTTAACCGGTGAAATATTTTTTTATGGAGTTATCTAGGGGATATGTTTGGATAAAAATAGAATTTTTAAATCTAAATTGTTTTTCTTCATCATTATAATTTATGTTTAATTATTATGGAAAAAAATTAAATACAATGCATGAATATTGATGATGTAGTAATTGTTTAATTAATGATAATATCAAATAAATAATGTTAATTTTTTCAAAAAAATATAAATTGAGATAATTAAGATCTCCCAATAATTTTTAGATGAATTTTATATTTTTTTAATGTGTCGAAATATTTTTTTCAAATATATCATGTGTTTATAATTTTTTAAAAATATTCAATTAATGAATATTATCAAAATTGACATTAGTTATATTTTAAAATAAATAATATTATATAAAATGATATAAAATTAAAAAAAATAAAAAATAAGAAAAATGAGTGTATAAGGATAAAAAATTAATGAATTATTAGATTATTGATATTTTTTTAAATTTATTATAATTATATTAATCCTCAGAGTGTAGATTATATGATATCATGGTAAGAGTTAAACTGGTTAAATAAGGGTTAAATAAAAAAAGGAATGTATTAAAAAATAATAAAAATCTATATATTTTTTATTTGATTAATTTATATCTACCCATAATAACGATATATTCAAAAAAAATCAGTTTATATCCATTAATAATAAATATTAAAATTAATTTAATGTAATATTTAGATGAATTCCAAGAGTGCCCCTCCCCTCTCTTGTAAAAGAGAACCACTTATAATCATTTATTCACACATAAAAAACTATTTTTTCAAGAAAATATATTCCAAAATATCTTTCTATAATCACTCCCCACATTTTATATCTCTTAGTTTAGGCATAAAACCATCTTAAGTGGTCTTGAGGTGTTAAGAAGAGAAGGTGGTCTGAAGAAAATGTTTCGTTTTTTAATCAGGTGTTTATGTTTTATTTATTATTCCGCTTCATTAAAATCGTTATTCAAACATGATGAAATGATAAATACTATATAATAAATATAAATATTTGTTACTATATTAATACAATCATCTAAATCCATCTACACTTCCATAAAAAGGGAAAATAAGTTATCGTTAATGTGTATGGTGGACTACCAGCTCGCGAACCAATGCAATTCATTTTCCATATTCGTCTCTCAAGACTGGTTGTAATGATGGGATTAGTGGATATATATATGAAATTAATTACACATTTATATTTACTAAAATATAATATATCATTTATGTTCTGCATATCCATGCACATAAAAATGATAACGGTGTTCGTGCGTATGTGTGAAATATCACCTCCACGAAGTGACGTGATTTTTTTTAAATCACACCATAACATTAATGAAATATATTAGTATATTTAAATTATTAATACTACATTTATGATATTATTATCATTTTTTATGGATAAATTAATACTTACCTTCTTTCCAAAATGAATAGTGAAAAATGGAAATGTTACTCATGTGTACGTACAACATACTATCTCCATGACTGTAATGTACTTCATTTTACATATCCATATATAATTTATGTATTTAAAAGTGTAATTGATTTATAAAATTATTATTATGTCACTAATATTGTTTTGGAGATGGTGGAATAGTGATCACTTTGACTATTAACATTTTACCAAATTCATTTTGGACTCAAATACTGAATATCATCAAAATTTTCAACATGAAATTAAATAATGAAGTAATTGGTATAACATAGTAATAAGGGATATAAATTTAATAATAAACCATAAAATTCTCTAAATGAATTAAATAATTATCCTAAGTTTATTATTTAAGAAGATAAATATTGTACATGCAGATTCAGACTCAATGTAAGGGACCTTCTTTTAAAAACCTCTTTTAATGTTACTCTTTCAACTGTTTTTATGAATTCCAGAAGTAATGTTTTTAACTTATACGGAATCAATGGAATTTAACACTTTCATGTCTCATTTATGTTTTTATTATTCCTTTAAAATTTTAAAATTTTATTTCAAAATAATGTAATTTCATTTTTGAGTTTGTGTCTTTGAAAAAATGTTAATTTATTTCAAAGTGGAGAAATTATTTTTCTTTTATGTATGATTTTTGGGTTATGATTATGTTATGATTCATGGGAATTGATTTTTATTATGGGTGGGTTCATGATAAATTTGTGATATTTGTGACATTTATAGCTCTCTAATTCATTGGGTAAAAAGACTGAGTTAAATTGATAGGATTTTCAAAAGAGATTAAAGGAATATACTATGTTTGGTATTCCAATTGTAACTATGAAGGTTACTACCCATGTTTATATGAGAACTATAGTAAATATAATAGTGATATAGAAATTATTCCACAAGTTACCTTTATTATTTATGTGTTTTATTGATTTTTACAAGATACTTATTATTTAATGAGGCAAGCTAAAGAGTTGATGTTTTATGGGTGAAAAGTATAACATCATGAAATTGTTTTCATGGGTTTAGAAGTATTTACTGACTAATTTTTTGTTTTTATTTTTTATGCCCATACTGAGGATTTTGTGCTAATCCCAAGTTTTAAAATGTCTTTCACGAGGTATAAGGATGTGTAAGAGAAAGGAAGAATTCAGGTTGAAATTTATGATGATTTTATATGAAAAAGAAAATATTTAATATTTTAAAATTTTTATATTATGTAAAAATTGGATATTGTTTTATTATTATGCACTCTGCATGAATTTTGGTTGTTATGTATGAATTATTACATAATTCTATAAAACAATAAACTTGAAAAGATCCTTAATGTGAAATAACATAAATTCGGGTCTAAACTCAACATTATATAATGTTTAAGTCCATCTCCTTATAGGAAAATTCATTTGTATTGTAAATTTTAAAACAAATATTTTACTCACACTTTTGTTAAATAGTTCCTCATTTAGATGATGAAAAGAAGATTCAACTTTAAAAAAATTATAAAAATTCTAAAATGGTTAAAAATAATTTTAATAAATCAATTCATAATAGTAAAAATAGTCTTGAAACATTTAAAAAAATATAGATTTAATGACCCAGAAATTTCAAGTAAATGTTTTTCTTAAATTCTTTTGAATTTTATGAGTCCGCAGTTTCTGACGGAACCTGATTCCAAGGCCTGGTGGGCCTGGAATAAATTTTTGATGTTTTTTTATGCCTAAATTAAGGCTCGTAAGAAATTTTCATGAAAAAGTGGAATAACTCTTAAACGGTTACTCTAATCAGACATCTGAGGGCACCATAGCACTCAAGATGGCGGGTTTACACTAGGCACGGCTTAATTTTAGTCGGTGCGGGCCTCAAGTGAGAAATTCCAAAAAAAGGCATAACCGTAAATAAAATAATTAAATAAATTATTTTATTTTTTCAATGCTTATAACTCACAAATAGTAGCTCGGATTAAAAATCTGATACCACCGCTAAACTCGTGAGGGATTTCTTTATTGATGAAGATACTAACCTTGGCTGGCGCGGGCCACCAGAAAAAGATAGTTTTTGGCCGCAAATAAAATAATTAAGTTACAATAATTTTATTTTAAAATTCATAACATCTAAATAGTAACTCCGATTGAAAATATGAGAGTACGGTTGTGTTCTTTTTGGAGTGTTTCACTTAGGCAGAGCCTAACCTAGACCAGCACGGGTCGAGGGTGTCTGATTATAATTTTTGGAACTTTTTTTCAGGTACGTTCAGTAAACGTACGTGTGGGTTTTTCTATCTTTTGAACTGGTGCTGGGAATTGAAATATGAGAACACTGATGAACTCGTAGTGCTGGTATTCACCTAAGGGGACCTTTACCACAGTTGCGTTTGATCTAGAATAGAAGTTATAATTTTGGGTTCCAATTTAAAATGGACGTTTAAATAAAAATGTGTGTAAAACACATTTTTATTTTGAAAGGTGGTTTAAGTATATTGGTGGAGGTTAGGTGTGGGGCCCACTACACCCTAACCTCCCATGGAAGGATAAAACTTGGGGTGGGGCCCGCACGAACCCTAACCCTTCAACTTTCCTTTAAACTCCCCACTAACTCCCCATTATTTAATTTGACAACTTCTCTCTTTTAATGTGAACTCTCCACCTCCCTCCATTGATTTTTCCAACCGCATAAATTTAATTAATTATGGTCCCTTAATTAATTAATTTGTGTGTCAATAATTCATTTTGAATTTTTTGGAATTGCATGTCCATGTTATAATATTGGAGGGACCCTTTTATTATATCAGGTTGGAAATTATTCTGTTGGGGAGAACTCTTGGAGAATTAGGGAGAACCTTCATCCCACGAAGAACATCTCCCTCTCCGAAGAAGAATGCAAAGAACTTCTCCAACGACGCTTCCTCTTCGAATGCACCCCAACATTGATGAATCGACGTCGTCTTTGAATTATCTTCCTCTAATGTTGACAGGACAACACCGTTCTACGCGACACCGTCTTATGAGACGCCTGACTACCGCAACGCTCATCTTCCGCGGCTCGTTGACGCGTGACATCAATTACGAGGTAGGGGTTTGTATAATTTAAATTGAATAAATTATACCTTCATTCTTGTTGAATGAAAGTGATCATATTTGGCCTCTTGTTACAGCCTAATGCAGAGGGCGTGGGACGAACGAACACGGACCGACGACCCTCCGTTGATCCTTGTTTTTATTCACGATGGAGGCAGGGATAGAAGATGTGGCGATGACCGAAAGTGGCGGTGAAATAAGCGGCTGCGTGCTGGTCCATTAGAGGGTCGCGGAACAGGGTGCCGCATGGGAGGAGGATACCACGACCCACAACCGGGCCACTCGGCCGAAGAAGAACCCACTAGCTTTAGCCAGCCGGGATGGAGAACCGCGATGCCCCTTTGGTGTCGCGATGTAGAGAACAGCGGCCCGCGATCCGCTGGCTGTTTTGGTGTGCGAACCATCCAGTAGGCGGTCGACCAGGTTGAATAAGGTTGCGGCACCTGAAGCTGTGTAACGACCCAATCTTTTTGAGTAGTATATTAAATTACTCTTAATTATTTAATAAGATGTTAATGGTTAATGTAGAAAGAGGAGTCGATGTCTTCATCCAGTAGACTCGACCCTTATGAAGCCCACTTCTCCGAGCTTGGGAAGGAGGTAGCATCTATGGGCTTCGCTTTGGACCAAGCCCAAGCCGAACTCCAGCGTGTCAAGCTTGAACAGAAACGCATACGTAAGAAGTTCATTTTAGTAGAGATTACTACTAGGGCAATGTTATCTGAGCCTCCCTCATATTCTCTCACCATAGCACATCTTACACTTAGGTCTTATGTCGGTGTTATAAGGGGCTATGTGTCGAGACCCTAGCTTCCTTGTGTAATCCTTTCGGGTGAGTAAATTGAGATCTCTTCCTTTAGTGATGTTTGTAGA
The DNA here is from genome assembly GCA_963277665.1 of Viscum album. Lineage (NCBI taxonomy): Eukaryota > Viridiplantae > Streptophyta > Magnoliopsida > Santalales > Viscaceae > Viscum > Viscum album. Next base: position 66,706,806 of record OY728156.1, on the reverse strand, counting down.
TTTTCTTTTGTCCGGATAAATTTAGGATATATTTTATTGATAAATTTTTGAAAAAGCGATATTTTAAAACATTTATGTAAACCCTAAATAATTAATGATGTGTAATGATTTTCACAAAATGGTCTTCTACAAAAGTGTTCAGTAAGGAATTTGGAGTCTAATAAGATCAACTTAATTTTTGATGAATAGTAAATTAAGAATAGTGATTTTACGCTTAGGATTAGTAATGTGACCAAATGGATTAGTAATTTCACTCAAAGAAAGTTTTAATATAATTTAGACACCTAGATTAAGTAATGTGATTCAATAAAATGGGTAAATAACGGTTTCATAAATTATTATTCAAGTATTAGTTTTTTCGGATGAATAGTGGTGTTTAATTAAAAATTTAATTAAAAATAATTATAAAATTATTTTTATAAAAAGGACTTTATTTTTGAACTCAGAGCATCGATATTATGTTAAGGTAATTTTTGGGGATTTTTCTGGAAAAAATGAATTTTCGGTGAATAGTGTTTTTTATAATTAAAAATATTTAAATTTTTTTTTATAAAATGGATTTCATTTTTGAAATCAAAGCATTGATATTTAGTTAAGGAGAAATTTTGGGATTATTCTGAGAAAGTTGAATTTTCGAAGAATAGTGAAAGTATAGTTTTTCAGTTACGGGTGTTTAATGACATCATTAAATGATGTATTAAGTATGTAATCAATATGGTCGACAAATGAATAGTAAGATAAGGTATGAGGTGTCCCAAGTGGCGAATACCATGGGCAAATACCATGGGCAAGCCCATGGTTTTTCCAAACCCACTAATGAGGTGTCCCTTGGCCATTAATGCCTTGTCCCCTCGCTTTCCCTATAAATACCCACCCATTCCTCCTTTTTTTCACTCCCAACTCTCCCCCAACGATGTTCTGGTCTCCTTACCTCCCAAGGAGTCCTCCCAAGGTTCCTCCAAGCCCTCAAGGTCCAAAACATTGAGTTTCAAGAGTCACGTTTTAAGGTAAGGGATCCGACCTCTCTCTTTCTTTTCATGTAATCTCTTTTATGTCATTCCTTTTATGCTCCATGTTATTATGTGATAGGATGTTCTTTTATATTCCTCTTACATCCCTTTCATGTTTATATGATGAGATATCCCCTCTTACTCTCATCATTTTGTTTTATGAAAGTTTAAGTGACGTCGTTAGGCTGCCGAATTTTTAAGTGATTCTTTCACCCTTCTCATTTTTCAAGTTCGATTTTCATGTCAAATCTGTCAAGTTCCTTTCTATTATGTTGGGGTATGATCTCTATATCTATCATACTGATCTCTTATGATCATATGATGAGAGACCCTATTTTATCTGTTCAATTCATTTTTTTTGATGTTTAAGTGACGCCGTTATGCTGCCGAATTTTCATAAGAGAAATCGAATTTTTGTCTTCCTTCCATGTTTTTCATTTCAAATGGTATGTACTTTAAATTTCATCACAATTTCCATATATCCTTCTTATTCTGTCCCTCTACTGATTTATGGGTCAATTATGATTGTTCGACTCATGTTCCCTCTCTTTTCAAAGTTTTCTAAAACCTTGTAACATAGTCGTTATGCTGCAGAGTTTTCATCTCAAAATGCCTCTCTTTTCTCAAAATTATTTTATGTTATAAAGTGAATACTCAAAGCTCTTATTTCTACAGGGGTATTCACATATATATCAAAATGTTCTATTTTAAATTCTGGGATTTACATACATGATACCCACTTTCCCTTTCTATGGGTTTAAAGTAACGTAAAGATCATGTCTTTAAAGCAGTTTTTAAAACATTATGATTATGAAATGAAACCCATTTATTTTATGCTATATGGGTTATTTATGAAATGTTTGATGATTATATATGTGACTCACATGATAATAAAGTCAAATTTAAGGGTGCGCCCTGATAGCACTCCAATGCATTGGGTAAAGACTTAATCTCTAGAGATGACCATTTTAACGACGCCTTGGTGAATAACCTTGGTAAATTTTAACGACACCTTGGGGATGGACCTTGGTGAAACGAAACGATTGTCAATATTAAATGTTGCAGCCACATATTCAAGTTATGAAAAATGTTATTTTTATTATGATGTATCTCATGATTTCTTTCTCATGCCTTAAAAGTTCATTTCATGTCCTTATTGAAGTATCTCAAGTTCACATGTAAAATCTTTCTATTGATTCCCTTACTGGGCCTTCTGCTCACCCTTTCTTCTGATGTATGTCCCCAGGTTATGAGATGCAGTAATGAACCTAGGATGAACTAAAGAGAATCCTTTCAAGTGTTTAAGAAGAATTTTTTATGTTTTTTTCATGTATTATGTTCCTTGTTTCCAAGACACTAAACCTTAACGATCCTCAGTTCCGTGTAATGAAATGAAAGTTATGTTATAAAAAGACAGGATGCTATAGTTGGTATCAGAGGATGGTTTAGTTATTTGTGGAAATTAGGATATAAAAACTTTAGGAAGAACCCTATAGAAAAGTTTAAATATAGGAAAACTTCCTGGTATTTTGGTAAGTATTGAGTAAGTGGTTTATCAAACAAATATATCCCTGTCTGGATACGAGTAGGAAGAGGCGGCTCTGGCACAGATGTACATAGGGGTAAAACCCGAAAACACCGCTTTGAGCTAGACTCGAACGGGAACTGGTGCATGATAACGGGCCTTTCCGCACTCTTAGTTACGACACTCCCGGGAGATATTTTTGTTTAATCACAAGATTTTTATGAATCATTATGAAGGAATTATAGAAAAGAGTAATTGTCTAATCATGAAGTCTTAGTTAAAAGATTCATAAATGAAATAAGTTTCTTACTAAGGTTTTATTCTTTTAGAAAATGGCGGGCAATAGGAGGAACCGTGTCGATGGTGACCGCAATGCACCATGTGATGACGGCCCTCTGATGGAATGTGAATGATGAACCAACTGACTCAAGTTATGAGTAATAACTTGAATCAAGCTGAGAGGCTGACCTCACCACGAAGGGAACAACACTCTGTTGAGTCCTTCATGCGTCAATGACTGCCAACATTCAATGGATCTACTAACCCATTGGTTTCGTAACAATGGATAAGCTCCATTAAAAAGATCTTTTCTGTACTTCATTGTTCGGAACAAGAAAAAGTCACCCTTGCTGTTTACCGCCTAGAGGGAGAAGTTGATCAGTGGTGGTCACTGATCAAAAACACGAAGACACAAGGAGATATGGAAGCTATGGAGTGGGAAGAATTTCGGGGAATTTTCTTTATCAAGTATTTCCCTCGTTCCATGAGAACGAGAATGGAGAAAGAGTTTCTCGAGCTGAAGCAGAAGGAGAACAAATATGTCAGAAGCTATGAGATGAACTTCACAAGGCTTTCCTGTTATACCTCAATATTTGTCATGGACCCTAATGGTAAGGTTGATAGATTCTTTGGTGGACTACGGCCTCATCTGTGGAAGAATATAGCCAACATGGACTATGATAGCTATGAAGAAATAGTTCGAAGTGCTATGAAAGTCAAGCTGGAGTTTGGTGAGACACAGTGGTCTCATAAACCAAATGAAAAGAAGAGATCGTTGGAGCCCAGTTTAGGGAATTCTTTTGATCAGGGAAGAGGTGGAAAGAAAATGCAACTTACCACATGCAATAAATGTGGGATGAAACATCTAGGGAACTGCTTGAACGGAAGTTGAAAGTGCTACAAGTGTGGAAGAGGAGGCCATATTGCTCTGAATTGTCATAGTGAGGTGAAGCCTCAGCTTCCCAACACTAACGACAGAGGAAAGATGGTTCTGTCCCTACCCGAAGTCACATGATTCAAGTGTGGACAGTTTGGGCACTTTGCTAACTAATGTCCAAATCCGAGGGCGGTGGAGGGGAATCACCATCAACCTTAGCAGAGGCCAAGGGGGCAAGGTCATTCTTTCGCTATCATAACAACTGAAGTTGAAGTTCCGAATGATGTGGTAGCAGGTACTCTTGTTGTCCTATCAAAACTAGCAAGTACTTTATTTGATTCTGGTTCTACGCATTCCTTTATTTCCTCCAAGTTTGCAAGGAATATAGAATCAATCCCCGAACTGCTAGAGGTAGAGTTGTCATTCAAAACTCCAAGTGGGATTATCCTTACATCAATAGTATTTAGAGACTCTAGTGATTACTTTGGTGAGCACAATCTTATCGCAAATCTAGTAGTCATTCCCATGATGGAATTCGACATTATACTAGGGATGGACTGGCTCTCAAAGTATAATGCTAAGATCAAATGCAGAAGTAAGGAAATCTCAGTAGTCTTGAATGAACGACCAACAGTTATCTTCCGAGGAGAGATATCCCGAAATGATACCTATCTAGAAGCACCTCCTATAGCTTTCTTTATGGAGTTAATCGGTGATGATGAAGAAGGAAAAGGGAGCATACAAATAGAAGATGTTCCGATTGATCAGGAATTCATGGATGTATTTCCTGAGGAGTTACCTGGACCTCCCCCAGAAAGAGAGGTAGAGTTCTCCATTGAACTCATACCTGGGTCTCAACCAATATCAAAGAATCCATATAGAATGGAAAATGTGGAGCTATAAGAGTTAAAGAAACAACTCCAAGACTTGTTGGAGAAGGGGTTTATCCGACCGAGTGTGTCTCCTTGGGGAGAACCAGTTCTCTTTGTGAAGAAGAAGGATGGATCAATGCGGCTATGCATTGATTATAGAGAACTGAACGGGATCATAGTGAAGAACAGATATCCTCTTCCAAGAATTGATGATTTATTTGACCAACTTCGTGGGGCTCAATTCTTCTCTAAGATTGACCTTCGATCTGGTTATCATCAACTGAGGGTGAAGAAGGAAGATATTCCAAAGACTGCCTTCCGATCAAGATATGGGCATTATGAGTTTACTGTTATGACCTTCGGCTTGACTAATGCTCCTGCTATATTCATGGATTTGATGAATATAGTCTTTAAGGACTACCTTGATAACTTTTTGGTACTTCTTATTGATGATATTTTGATATATTCAAAATTTCGTGAGGAGCATGAAGATCATCTAAGGGTTATGTTGAAAACTCTGTGGAAGGAGAGGCTCTTTGGGAAGTTCGGAAAGTGTGAGTTTTGGTTACAACAAGTGGCATTCTTGGGGGACATTGTAACCAATGAAGGAATCTCAGTTGACCCTGCAAAGACAATGGTTGTGGAGGAGTGGCCTCAACCCACAACAGTGACTGAGATTCGTAGTTTCCTTGGTTTAGCGGGATATTATAAGAGCATTGTGAAAAACATTTCACGGATTTCTAATCCACTAACCAAGTTGACTCGAAAAGGGGTTAAGTTCATCTGGACAAAGGAATGTGAGCAAAGTTTCCAAGAGATGAAGAAGAGATTGTTTACTTCACCTGTGTTAACACTACCCTCTATCGGAGAAGGATTCGTTATTTTTAGCGATGCATCTCTGAAAGGGCTTGGGTGCATCCTCATGAAAAATGACAAGGTAATTGCTTATGCATCTCGACAGTTGAAGATTCATGAGCAGAATTATCCTATGAATGATCTAGATCTGGCGTCAGTTGTTTTTTCTCTAAAGATATGGAGGCACTATCTTTATGGGGAGTAATGCGATATATACACTGACCACCAAAGTCTAAAGTATATTTTCACATGGAAAGAATTGAACATGAGACAAAGGAGATGGTTGGAGCTTATTAAAGACTATGATTGTTCAATTCATTATCACCCTAGAAGAGCAAACAAAGTCGCGGATGCGTTAATTAGGAATGAACATGTTGTTCTAGCAACAATGAGGATCCTAGGGGATCCCTTTTTTAAGATCTAGTAAAATTGAACATTGGAATTATAAGGAAAGGGACATCATCAACCCTATCCCAAATGATTTCTCAACCTTCATTACTAGAGAAGATCAAGAAGGCTCAAAAAGAAGATCATTTGCTACAGGAGAAGTTGGAGGCTGTAAAAGATGGGAAGTTCCCTGATTTCAATATTGATCAAGAAGGTGTATTGAAATTTCGTACAAGACTATGTGTTCCAACTATTCCGGAGATAAAGAATGAACTGATGGATGATGCTCATATCTCTACTTTCTCTATACATCCGGGAAGCACTAAGATGTATAGAGACCTTCGTGATCATTATTGGTGGGATAACATGAAGAGGGAGATTGTTGATTACACTACAAGGTGCCTGGTGTGTCAGCAAGTAAAGGTAGAACGACAACTTCCTAAGGGGGTATTACAACCACTACCCATACCAGTATGGATGTGGGATAATATCACTATGGAATTTGTAACTGGTCTCCCAAAAACATCCAAAGGAAACAATGTGATATGGGTTATTGTGGATCGTCTCACCAAGAAAACCCATATTATCTCTATTCGGGAAGATTTCTCTCTGGATCAGCTTGCCAAGATATACGTAAAGGAAGTGGTAAGGCTGCATGGGGTACCACTATCCATCATGTCTGATCGTGACCCAAGATTCACATCAAAATTCTGGAGAAGTCTTCAACATTCTCTGAATACTGAATTGAATTTTAGTACGGCCTATCATCCTCAAACTGATGGCCAATCTGAAAGGACTATTCAGACACTCGAAGTCATGCTGAGATTATGCTCAATGGAATTTAAAGGTGGATGGGATCAACACCTCCCATTAGTTGAGTTCTCCTATAACAACAGCTTCCAGTCGAGTATTCAGATGGCACCCTATGAAGCTCTGTATGGAAAGCGATGTAGAACTCCCACTTGTTGGAATGAAATTGGTGAGAGAAAGCTTCTTGGGACAGATCTTGTGCAAGAGATGAAAAAATAGGTTCATGCCATCCAACAACACTTAAAGGCTGCTCAGAGTCGGCAAAAGAGCTATGCTGACAATCATAAAAGGGACTTGGAGTTTGGTGTTGGTGAAAAATTCTTCCTTCGAATTTCTCCATGGAAGAGAGTCATGCGGTTTGGGAAGAAAGGGAAGCTCAGCCCTAGGTACATTGGCCCCTATGAAATCATTTATCGCATAGGAGCAATGGCCTATCATCTATCACTTCCACCGAACCTAGCTCAAGTTCATGATGTCTTCCATGTATCTCTATTGAGGAAGTACATACCCGACCCTTCGCATGTACTGAACCCAGAGGTGGTACAACTGGAACATGACCTCTTTTATGAGGAGCATCCAGTGGAGATCTTGGACCGTAGAGACAAAGTCCTACGAAACAAGACTACCCACCTTGTGAAAGTGTTGTGGAGGAATCATAAATATGAAGAAGCGACTTGGGAGCCTGAGGAAACAATGAAGCAAAAGTACCCTCACCTTTTCGACTAGGCCTCAAGTATAAATTTCGGGGACGAAATTTCTTAAGGGGGGGAGAATATAACGACCCAATCTTTTTGAGTAGTATATTAACTTACTCTTAATGATTTAATAAGATGTTAATTATTAATGCAGAAAGAGGAGTCGATGTCTTTATCTAGTAGACTCGACCGTTATGAAGCCCACTTATTAGAGCTTGGGAAGGAGGTAGCATTTGTGGGCTTCTCTTTGGACCAAGCCCAAGCCGAACTCCAGCGTTTCAAGCTTGAACGGAAATGCCTACGGGAGAAGTTCAAGTTAGTAGAGATTACTACTAGGGCAATGTTATTTGAGCCTCCCTCAGATTCTCTCACCATAGCACACCTTACACTTAGGTCTTATTCCTGTGTTATAAGGGGCTATGTGTCAAGACCCTAGCTTCCTTGTGTAATACTTTCGGGTCAATAAATTGAGATCTCTTCCTTTAGTGATGTTTGTGTATTTTCTTTTCTCCGGATAATTTTAGGATATATTTTATTGATGAATTTTTGAAAAAGGGATATTTTAAAACATTTATGTAAACCCTAAATAATTAATGATGTGTAATGATTTTCAAAATATGGTCTTCTACAAAAGTGTTCAGTAAGGAATTTGGAGTCTAATAAGATCAACATAATTTTTGATGAATAGTAAATTATGAATAGTGATTTTACACTTAGGATTAGTAATGTGACCAAATGGATTAGTAATTTCACTCAAAGAATGTTTTAATATAATTTAGACACCTAGATTAAGTAATGCGATTCAATAAAATTGGTAAATAACGGTTTCATAAATTATTAGTCAAGTATTAGTTTTTTCGGATGAATAGTGTTTTTTAAATAAAAATAATTAGAAAATTATTTTTATAAAAAGGACTTTATTTTTGAACTCAGAACATCGATATTATGTTAAGGTAATTTTTGGGGATTTTTCTGAAAAAAATGAATTTTCGGTGAATAGTGTTTTTTTAATTAAAAATATTTAGAAAAATATTTTTATAAAATGGATTTGATTTTTGAAATCAAAGCATTTATATTTGGTTAAGGTGAAATTTTTGGATTATTCTGAGAAAGTTGAATTTTTGATAGAATAGTGAAAGTATAGTTTTTAAGTTACGCGTGTTTAATGACATCATTAAATGATGTATTAAGTATGTAATCAATATGGTTGACTTATTAATAGTAATATAAGGTATGAGGTGTCCCAAGTGGCCAATACCATGGGAAAATACCGTGGAAAGCCCATGGTTTTGCCAAAACCTCTAATGAGGTGTCCCTTGGCCATTAATGCCTTGTCCCCTCACTTTCCCTATAAATACCCACCCTTTCCTCCTTTAGTTTTCACTCCCAACTCTCCCCCAACGATGTTCTGGTCTCCATACCTCCCAAGGAGTCCTCCCAAGGTTCCCCCAAGCCCTCAAGGTCCAAAACATTGAGTTTCAAGAGTCACGATTTAAGGTAAAGGATCCGACCTCTCTCTTTCTTTTTATGTAATCTCTTTTATGTCATTCCTTTTATGCTCCATGTTATTATGTGAGAGGATGTTCTTTTATATTCCTCTTACTGCCCTTTCATGTTTATATGATGAGATATCCCCTCTTACTCTCATCATTTCGTTTTATGGAAGTTTAAGTGACGCCGTTAGGCTGCCGAATTTTTAAGTGATTCTTTCACCCTTCTCATTTTTCAAGTTCGATTTTCATGTCAAATCTTTAAAGTTCCTTTTTATTATGTTGGGATATGATCTCTATATCTATCATACTGATCTCTTATGATCATATGATGAGAGACCCTATTTTATATGTTCAATTCATTTTTGTTGATGTTTAAGTGACGTCATTAGGCTGCTGAATTTTCATAAGAGAAATCAAATTTTTGTCTTCTTCCATGTTTTTCATATCAAATGGTATGTCCTTGAAATAGCATCACCATGTCCATATATCCTTCTTATTTTGTCCCTCTACTGTTTTATGGGTCAATTAGGATTGTTCGACCCATGTTCCCTCTCTTTTTAATGTTTTCTAAAACCTTGTAACAAAGCCGTTATGATGCAGAATTTTCATCTCAAAATGTCTCTATTTTCTAAAAATTATTTTATGTTATAAAGTGAATACTCAAAGCTCTTATTTATACAGGGGTATTCACATATATATCAAAATGTTCTATTTTAAATTCTAGTATTTACATACATGATACCCGCTTTCCCTTTCCGTGGGTTTAAAGTAACGTAAAGATCATGTCTTTAAAGCAGTTTTTAAAACGTTATGATTACGAAATGAAACCCATTTATTTTATGCTATGTGGGTTATTTATGAAATGTTTGATGATGATATATGTGGCTCACATGATAATAAAGGCAAATTTAAGGGTGCGCCCTGATAGCGCTCCAATGCATTGGGTAAAGACTTAATCTCTAGAGATGACCATTTAACGACGCCTTGGTGAATAACCTTGGTAATTTTTAATGACACCTTGGGGATGGACCTTGGTGAAATGAAAAGATTGTCAATATTAAATGTTGCAGCCACATCATCAATTTATGAAAAATGTTATTTTTATTATGATTTATCTCATGATTTCTTTCTCATTCCTTAAAGTTATTTTCATGTCCTTATTGGAGTATCTCAAGTTCACATGTAAAATGCTTCTCTTGTTTCCCTTACCGGGCCTTCTGCTCACCCTTTCATCTGATGTATGTCCCCAGGTTATGAGATGTAGTAATGAACCTAGGATGAACTAAAGGAGAAGCCTTTCAAGTGTTTAAGAAGAATGTTTTCTGTTTTTTTCATGTATTATGTTCCTTGTTTCCAAGTCACTAAACCTTAACGATCCTCAGTTCCGTGTAATGAAATGAAAGTTATGTTATAAAAAGACGGGATTCTATAAGATGCCATGTGGGAGAACAGTGGCGCGCCTGTGCGGGCCGCTCGCGCTGGAGAAGACCGGTCAGCTTCGGCCCGACAGACAGGAGGGTTGGCGCTGCTTGGCGCTGCCATTTCGGAAAACTGGGGGTCATGCCCCATCGGACCAGGCCGGGCCACACCCCACTGGGCCAGGCTAACCCCCCAGCTTGTTTGGACCCACCAGTCTTGGACGGACTAACCCGCCAGCCCACCGGGCTTGACGGGTTGGGCCCGTTTAACTTAAAGGGTTATAACTCAAAGACCGCGTGTCCGATTGACGCGCCATCTGTGGGACTGGGACCCTCACGACAATTCAGTCCTTTTTCGATATTCTAAGTGAGTTTTGGATGACATTGGAAAACATCTAGGTTTAGAACAAGTGTAATTCCAACCGGGCCCCGGAAACGGAAAAGCAAATAACTCTCAGACCAGGCGTCTAATTGACACGCCGTCTGTCGCATTGGGTTTCTTTTGACAAGATGGAACATCATCATACATCAACTCTAGACTTCATGATAGTTGATGTATTGACCCCTTGGCTTGAGGAGTGAACCCTCTCGGAATCGAGCATGTTGTGTGCGGGAACCCTAGAGCTTGCTGTGACTGCGACGACTACCATATGGAATCCTCCGTGGGTTCGACGACAACGAAAACTGTACTATAATCCTATATGGGTTCTACAGTGATGAATACAATACTTGTATACTATGTGGGTCTGACAGTTTGACTTCTGTACTTGTATCATGAGTGGGTCCGACAGAGTAGCTTGTATAGTATCGTACTTGGGTCTGACAGCTTAGCTGGTCTAGTATCCTACGTGGGTCCGACAGCTTAGATGAATCAATGACTACATCTGATCATCTCTATGGCTATACGAAAGATGTATACCTGTGTGAGCTGAGTCTTGAATTTCAATCATCATCATTTATTTGGTTAACTTACTTCCTGTGTGGACTGGGTTGTGCTTGGGCTCGAGGGTTGGAGCCAAACTGAGATTGATAACTTGGGTATATGTATCGACATATACCTATGTAGGGTTGGTTGATACTTCGTGGTTGTATCTTTGTTCTGTGGTTTATCCTTTGTGGATTCTGGGAGACCTCTAGTGGTCTCGGGGTCCCTACTGAGTATCGTTATACTCACCCCTACACAGGCTATGCCCGCACCTCGTTGTGTTGGATGTAGATGACGGACAGCATTGACGGATGCAGAGAGCGAGCCAGGACCGGACGGTACCCGGAGGTGGACCACACGGAGAGATGATACACAGAGCATACCGATAGACATGAAGTGCTGAGGTGGACATCTGTACCTACCCTTCAGGTAGGATACTCGGCAGACATTCCAAGAGCTTCCCTTTTTAGTTGTTGTCCCTTTTTCAGTTGTACTTGCTTTCCATTGTACCTGTACTTTACTGTTGGGCTTCTATTTCCGGTCCCTTTATATCAGCACTACTTTTTGTATACAGCTTTCACTTAGTGTTTACTTCCAGTTGCGTACTCTGTTGTGCTTGTTTACTTTCATAAAGTCAATATCTTCCCATCTTAGGAATTTACGCCTTTGGTGCTAGTCTCCTACCCCTGGCCTATGGAAGGCAGGCTTTGGGTACTCACGGCATGGGCCCCAAGGACGGGTCGTGACAAATTGGTATCAGAGGAGTCGGTTCTACCAAAGAACTTAGGACTCTGATCTGTCTTACTGTGAAGCAATAGTGTTCAGATTATTGATTGTGGTTTTCAGTCCAGGGAATCCAGTGTTGGTGTGGTGGCTGACATATCCATACACCAGGACCCTGACCTCTGATTTCCGACTCAGTGCACGAAAACAACGAGCATAATAGATTAAGTGGCCCCATATAATTAATTCAAGACAATGGTCATAATATATTAAAATCTATTATTTTGGTATGTTTATTCTCTCTTTAGTGGAGATCTTGGAAGAATAGAATTCTCCAACCAAGAATGTGAAGACAACGGCGATGATGCTTCTTCCTCGGCTTCTTCCTCAGAACCCCCTTCCAATGTGGGATCTCTTCAACAACCCTTCTTCCTTCCACTTCATTGTCAATGGACTGACGCATGAGCTCGGAAGTGAAAGCATACGATGATCAATGACAACATCATCTTTACCCGCGACAAAAAAACTCCCAACAATTAAAAAGGTAGGGGTGTGTTTTAAGTTGTTTAACGCTTTATCCTCTCACGTTGAATCAACTTCATGATCCGCTTTCTATCGTTCTACCGTGGAGGGCTCATGCCAAATGAGCATGGCCCGACCCCTCCAAAACCTTTATGGTTTTGGAACCTTGAGTCGATGGTGAAGTAATGACGGCATGGAAATAAGGTGACGGAGATGAAGACGGTGAATAAAGTTCGTGCTATCTGCGGCCTCCGTGAACTATGCCGCTGGACGGGCGGTGACCGACCAGCCTACCATAGCGCATCCCGTCGCACGCCCCGGCTGAAACCATAGCCTTCTCGACCCGCCGTAACCCTACCCACTCACTCCGCGTGCTGCCGGTGCGCCCCGCGCCTTGCCCGACGCCCCCGGTGTCCAGCCTGCCTGCCTGACACCCCCCCACCCCCAGCGCCATGCTCAGAGCCCATGCCGCCTACTTGGAGCGCCCCGCGCCTGCCCCGCACCCCGACCGCCTGCCGGCCTGCCCCCCCCCCCCCCCCCCCCCCGGCGCCCTGTCCATCACCCCCGCGCCCAGACCACCCTGCCCGGTGCATCTCAGTGCCCTGCCCGCGCACCCTCACACCCTACCACGCCCTTCCCAATGCACCCGCGGCCTCCCGCACCTCGTGCGGCCAGCCATTTGCCTCTCAGGATGATCCGCCTAAGCCGCGCCCCTTGCAGTGCTGGCCGAACCTGCTACTGGACTTTAGGCCGAGACGCCCACGTGGTGACGTTCGACCCGAATTGTCCACATAGTCCGTTGGGATTGGCCAAGCAGACTAGGCCGAACTGAGCAGACTGACCCGCCCAACGGGCCGAGCTAGACCCAGCAAGCCAGTCTGGGTTGACCCAGACCAGGTTGACCTAGACTGGGTTGGGCCTAGTCATTCCAACTGGGTCGGACCGTACCCAGGCCCATACCACTCCCTTTACTTTTTTGGGCCATATCTTTGGCACTGGACATCCATTTGACAAACTGTCAGTGGCACCGGTATTATTGGAGCATAGTCGTCCCTTTGAGTATACCCCACTGGAGTTCGGGGTATAGTTTAGTCACAGTCTGGTTGGTTCATACACAAATCAAATCGGGCCCTGGGTCTAAAATGCTAATAACTAACAGACCGGTTGTCTGATAGACGCACCGTGTGTTGCTTTGAGACCCTTATGACATGGCGGACGCTTGAGATACTTATTTTTGTGAATTTGTAACACTTGGAGTATTGGCTTGTAGCTCTTGGAGCGGAACCTCCTAGAGACGAGCGAGCATAGTATGTAGACCTAGTAGCTGGTTGAGACTAGACAACTGCTTGACTGATTCGTTTCGGAGTGACTTGACTAGCCTAGTGCGGAGCGCTACTATGTGAGGCGGCAGACCCATGTTGGTGGAGCACCACTGTGTGAGGTGTCAGACCCGCGGTACTAAATAGGAGGAGTACCTTTGTAGGATATTATGGGGAGCTCTACTATTTGAGGTAGTAGACCCCATGTGTGAAGCATCTCTATGTGACGTAGTTGTCCCACAGTACTCGACAGGAAGAGTACCTTAGCAGTATAAGGTTAGTGAGTAGCACCTCAGAGTCCCGACAGGGCCACTGTACTCGACAGAGGAGTAGTTCTCCAAAAGCCATGGTTTCATTAATGAAAATATTGGTTTGAGTTGATTCGATGACCTTTGTGTTTTCCTCATGATTAAGATGGGTTACTTCATAACTTAGGTATATGTATGGGCATATACCTAAGTAATGGTTATCCGTTGAAATCATACTTTTTGGTTTCTACTCATTGGATTTTATGAGAGATTGAGGTTCTCGGGGTCCCTACTAAGTATCGTTATACTCACCCCTGCACAGGCTATTGTCGCACCTCATTTGTTTGGATGCAGACGATGGACGGTGCTGACCGAGGCAGAGTGTATGAGGACTGGATGGTACCCGGAGGTGGACAACGAGTCGGTACCCAGAGGATTCATATGGATGTGGAGCACTGAGGAGTTTATATGTACCTACCCTTTAGGTAGGATCCATGGTGGACGATCCAGGAGCTTCTAGACACCTTTCAACTGTTTGCCTTTTTAGTTGGACCGGTTTGTCCTTTCCTTGTACTTTATTATTGGTCTTGTATTATGGCCCCCTTTACTTTAAGTACACTTGTTATACATCTTTTACTTAGGTTTTTCTTTCTCTTGTACTCTGGTTGTGTGTGTTTATGATTTATAAGGGCAATGCCTTCCCAGTTTGAGAGAATTATGCCTTTGGTGCTTGTTGTCAGCCCCTGGCCTATGGAAGGCGGGCTTGGGGTAGTCACGATTCGGGCCCTGGGGGATGGTTCATGACAAATTAGTAAAGTGGAGTCAGTTATACTTTAGAATATAGGACATTGATATTTCATTTATGTGAAGCAATATTGTTAAGGGTACGAAGTGTGATTTTCAGTTCAGGGAGTCCATTGTTGGTGCGGGCAGCCGACGTATCCATACACCAGGACCGTGACTTCTGATTTCTGACTCATTGCATGAAAAAACTTATTCTGTGTGTGTTTTCAAAAGTTTTCTTTATGTCCACTCAAGCCAAGTCAGCTCACTAGGAATAGTCTTTTGATCGTGTCACATCTGTTTCTTTCAGGATGCCTCCCCATGGATGACCAGTTAGAGCCTTGAGTGTTGTACATACTAACAACCCATTGATCGATGAGGTATCTGTACATGGCCCTCTTCTAGTTGAAACACCAACGGATGCACCAGCGATACTACTTCCCATTGGTCCACTGATTCCACCAGCCCCAGCAGCAGATGATGCACGCCGCTTGAGGGCATTGCATGAGCTCCGGCGCTAGATGCCACCTATGTTTCGGGGAGAGATGGACCGATAGGTAGCTGAGGATCGAATGGAGGCTATGGTGAGAGTCTTCAGGCTAGTAGGGTCACCAGCAAACTTTATAGTGATCCTTACTGCCATCCTTCTTCAGACAGTAGTAGGAAGATGGTGGAGCCTGATGCATTAGGTCCATGACGAGGCGACGCTGCTCTGGGCAGACTTCGAGAGCCTATTTTGGGCGGAGTTAGTACCATACACCCTTCAAGCGGTGCAGATACTAGAGATACAACATCTACAACAGGGTAGAATGATGGTAGCATAGTACTCACCGAGGATCACCTACCTCTCGCGCTACTCCACTGATATGGTATAGGACCCATTCCTCAGGGCCTAGACCTTTGAGAAGGGACTCAGTCACGAGATCAGAGCTTCATTTATCTCTCACAGCATCCCGACGCAAACGAGGGTGTTGGAGAAAGCCCTCCTAGTGGAGAGTTTCCTTGCTGATCAGTCTCCAGCAGTGAGACCCACCACTAGCCAACATGCAGTGGAGTCTTCTACACCTGGCAGTAGACAGATGACACAGAGGTCCAAGAGGACCAGACCTATAGGTGGTCGACCACGAGACACAAAGTTGGTATTGCGGGGCACCCAAAGTGGGGACAAAGCCAGACCTGTCAGGCAGTTTTACTCATGCGGTGGACAGGGTCACATGGCTCGTGATTGTCCAACCTGCCACGTGGACGATCAACAGTCAGTTGAGGGACCTCCTAGGGAGAGGCATAGGTTCGATTGAGGATTTCCATAGGGCGGAGGTGGATGTGGTAGAGGGGCTGGTCATGCATCTAGTGGTGGATGATGTTACGAGGTGTTACCCCCACCACCACCAGGAGGTCCACCCCCATAGGGAACGTGTGGACAGGGTACAGAACTGCTTCAGGCTACTGACGCCTATGATCTTGGTGCTCCGAAGATGATTCAATGTACAATTTTCATCTACTCCAACTTTGTTGCATTTCTTATAGACACATGTTACAATCACTCTTTCATTGTCACTTCCCTCATTCAGATCTCAGAGATTCCGAAGGAGCCGTTAGTTTGATCCATACGGCTAGAGACTCTTACGGGAGCTAATTCGATGATCACGCACGGGTTCCGATAGTGTGTGATTACTCTAGGAGGCGAGAGCTTCCACTGGTATCTCCAAGTAGCGGCATTGAGGCCTTACGATGTTATCTTGGTTATGGCTTGGTTATCTACAGTCCATGCTCATATCGACTTTATTAGGAGAAATGTGTGGTGTGTCCGCACGGATGGGACTAGGTTTAACTTTACTAATGAGATGGGAACCTTTGCAGTTTAGTACGGGCTTACTCGGAGGAGGGTTCAGCTGATCACTCAACAGTTGTCTTGCCTTACCCTCAGAGTAGTTGATTTGGAGAGTCCGACTTATCCGGTTGTGGTTGACCTGTACTCGGATGTTTTCCCTGATGATGTTCCTCGATTACCTCCACACAGATAGGTGGACTTCTACATTGACTTGTACCCTAGGATGGTACTGATACCTACTCCAGCATATTGGATGGCTCCCGCTAAGCTTCATGATCTACGGGTACAACTGGAGGACTTGCAAGAGAAGGGATTCATCTGGCCCAGTGTTTCTCCCTTGGCAGCCCCGATTTTGTTCGCCAAGAAGGCAGATGGGAGCTTGAGACTCTCTGTCGACTACCATCACCTAAACCAGGTGACTCTGAAGAACAAGTACCCACTCTCAAGAATTGGTGACCTCTTTGATTAGCTCAAGGGAGCATGATGGTTCTCGAAGATAGACCTCAGATCAGGCTATCACTAGCTTGGAGTTCTAGATGAGGATGTGCAGAAGATGGCCTTCAGGTATCTTTATGGCCGCTACGATTTCTTGGTCATGCCCTTCGGAATATCCAATTCTCCAGAAGTGTTCATGAGTCTCATGAACCAGATCTTCCAGCCATACCTCGATCGCTTTGTTGTAGTCTTCATCGATGACATACTGATCTAATCGACTAATAAGGAAGAGCATGCCTACCATTTGCAGGTGGTAATGGACACACTCTAAGAGCACCAGATTTATAGTATTCTCTTGAAGATCTAGTTTTGGATTCGAGAGGTTCACTTTTTTGGACACATCATCTCGGAGGCCGGAGTTGCAGTGGATCCAACAAAGATCGAGGCGTTACTTGTGTGGGAGCCACCCAGGAGTGTGACGGAGCTACAGAGTTTCCTTGGTTTGGATGGCTACTACCGAAGATTCGTTCCAGACTTCTCCAGAGTTGCATCACCAATTTCAGCCTTGATTAAGAAGGGGAAACCCTTCGTGTGGTCGGAGAGATTCTAGTAGAGCATCCAGGAGCTCAGGCAGAGGATGACTACTTCCCCCATCTTGAGACTTCTAGAGGAAGGAATAGGGTACATAGGTTACTGCGACGCATCAGGGACGAGACTTGGCTGTGTCCTAATGCAAGAGTGAGCAATGATCGCATACAGTTCTCAGCAGCTGAGACCGCATGAAACGAATCTACGCTACCCATGACATGGAGTTAGAAGCAGTGGTCTTTTCCTTGAATATGTGGCGGCACTATCTTATGGGAGAACTTTTTACCCTGTAATCTGATTATAAGAGTCGCAGGTATATCTTCTCTCAGAAGGACCTCAACCTGAGATAGCGGCGTTGGATTGAGTTCCTCCAAGACTATGACTTTGAGGTTGCCTATACTCCTAGGTAGAGGAACATAGTAGAAGATGCGCTCAGTAGGGCATCAGGAATTCAGCTGCTAGGAGAGGCGACAAAGCAGCTGGCCACATTGCAGATATACATTGTGGATAGGGATGGAGCAGCTTATCTATAGTCTCTTACAGACACTCCCCGACTTCTTCAGCTAGTCAGGGAGGTGCATCTTGGGGACACTGACTGTGAGACGCGACATGCTCAGATATCCATAGGGTAGGCACCTGATGGAT
Organism: Viscum album; assembly: GCA_963277665.1. Taxonomy (NCBI): domain Eukaryota; kingdom Viridiplantae; phylum Streptophyta; class Magnoliopsida; order Santalales; family Viscaceae; genus Viscum; species Viscum album. Next base: position 66,688,566 of record OY728156.1, on the reverse strand, counting down.
TTTCTGAAGGTGGGGAGCATGTCATCCTTTTCATAGGACGTACCATGGTACCAGTTGCACTTCTGGAGGAGGTGTTGAGGGAGTTCCACACTTCCCCTCTAGTAGTAAATCCAAGAGTGGCGAAGATTTACCAGGACCTTCGACAATAGCATTGGTGGTGAGTTATGAAGAAGGCGGTAGCAGAGTTTGTCTCACGGTGCCTCACTAGTCAGCAAGTGAAGGTAGAGAACCAGGTACCAGCAGGCTTGGTTTAGCCCATAAAGGTCCTGGAGTGGAAGTGGGATGGGATATCCATGGACTTCGTAATGGGTCTACCACGTACATCTAGGGGCCATGACTCGATATGGGTGGTCGTCGACTGACTCACCAAGTTGGCCCAGTTCCTACCGATCAGATATTAGGGCTCAATTGAGAGTTTAGATGCCTCTATGTGTAGGAGATAGTTCATTTTCATGGAATACCTTCTTATATTGTCTCAGACTGTGATGCACGCTTTACTTCCTGACTATGGAAGGGGTTGCAGGAAGCTTTCGGGACATAGCTTTGCTTGAGAACCGCCTTCCATCCTCAGACTGATGGTCAGACTGAGAGGACCATCCAGACCCTCAAGGACATGCTTCGTGCTTGTGTCCTCGACTTCGGTCGCAACAGGGAGGTCCACTTGTCTTTGGTGTAGTTTACCTACAACAATAGTTATCACTCCCCCATAGGGATGATAGCTTTTGAGGCCTTGTATGGCCGACCTTGCAGATCACCACTGTGCTGGAAGGACCCAGGGGAGTCAGCACTAGTGGGACCAGATATGGTATGAGCTACCAAAATGAATGTACAGATCATCCAGGAGCGGATGAATACTGTACAGAGTAGGTAGAAGTCTTATGCTGATAGGATACAGAGACCTCTGTAGTTTGAGGATAGGGACCACGTCTTCATACAGGTCTCACCTCAACAAGGCCTATGAAGATTTGGCTGAGGTGTCAAGTTATCTCCAAGGTTCATTGGGCCTTTCCAGGTTCGTAGAAGAGTAGGCGGGGTGGCTTGCTGCCTAGCTCTTCCACCTCAATTGCACTGAGTGCACGACGTCTTCCAGGTATCCCAGCTGAGGAGATACGTGCACGACCCTTCACACATCATCAACCACTGGGAGATGGACATCGATGACGGGGATACTTTAATGGAGGTTCTAGTAGAGATTGAGGATCGATAGGAGCAGGTCTTTCATGGATGTTCGATTCCTCTGGTGCATGTTCGCTGGTAGCACGGGAACCTCCATGAGAGAACATGGGAGCAGGAGGCTCAGATGCATTCTCAGTACCCCCTTTTGTTCCCTTAGTGTGAGTTGTAGCGAATGGGGACGTAAATCCCTAAGGTGGGTGAATATAAAGACCCAGAATTCTAGTGGAATTTTATTTAAATACATGGGAATTTTACAAGTCCTCAGTTCCTAACGGCGCATGATTCTGAGGTCCTGTTTGCCCAGAATCAATTTCAGAAGTTTTTTTCAGGTAGGTTCAGTAAACGTACGAGCGGGTTTTTATATCTTTTGAACGGGTGCTCAGAATTGAAATCTGAGGGTACCGATGAACTCGCAGCACATGTCTTCTCTTTAAAATACTTTCACCCCGAAGGCAGATGATCGGGTATGAGAGTTGGTTTTTGGGTTTCAAGTGGATTAATAAAAAAAATATGTGACAACTTATTTTATTTTTGTTGAACCAACTCCATGTGGTAAATTTGGTTAAAATATCCACTTGGGAGTTGGTGGTGGGGCCTCCACACCCTAACCTCCCATGGAAAGATAATTGAGGTGGGGACCACTCGAGCAGCATAACCACCCATGAGATGTTATGACGTGGGGTCCACATGGGGCTTAACCCCCATTAAATGGGAAGGGAGGAAACCTCTCAACACTACCTCATTAATGAGGGAGAGCCTCTTGGTCTCTAACTCCCCTATTAATAGAGCAGGATAAAATCTCCCAAAAACCCCCAATTAATTGAAGGTAACCCCCTTGACCATCTCCATGTTTAATTAGGTGGGGACCACCTGGGCCTCTATCCCCTTTGGAACTCCCCAAATTTAAAATTCCAACTTCTCATGCAATTAATTTGGTGGAGCCTCTCCTCTTTTTCTTTTTTGAATTTCAAGTAAAGGAACCAACTACATGAACATAATTAATTGGGGCCCACATAATTAATTCACGCCAACAAGCATAATAGATTAAAACATATTATTTTGGCATGTTTATTCTCTCTTTACTGGAGAGCTTGCGAGAATAGAATTCTCCAATGAAGAAGGCGAAGACACCGGCGATGATGGTTCTTCCTCGGCTTCTTCCTCAGAACCCCCCTTCCGACGTGGGCTCTCTTTGATGAAAATCCTTCCTTCCTCTTCATCGTCAACGGACCGATGCACGAGCTCAGAAGTGGAAGCATACGGCAAACGAAGACAACATCGTCTTTCCCCACGATGAACGAACTCCCAACAATTAAAAAGGTATGGGTGTGTTTTAAGTTGTTTAACACTTTATCCTCTCACGTTGAATCAACTTCATGAGCCGCTTGTTATCGTTCTAATGTGGAGGGTTTGGGCCAAAATAACACGGACCGACCCCTCCGCAACATTTATGGTTATGGAACCTTGAGTCAACGGTGAAGTAACGACGGCATGGAAATGTGGTGTCGGCGAAGAAGATGGTGAATAAAGGGTGTGCTACCCACAGCCTCCGTGAACTGCACTGCCGGCCGAGAGGCGCCCGACCAGCATACCCGCGTGCTGCCCAGCGCGCACCCCAGCCAAAACTACAACCTTCTCGACCCGCTGGCACCCTGTCGTCGCACCCCGCACCCTACCCGGTGCCCAGGCCACCTTCCTGGTACGCCCCGTGCCTGCCTGGCTCCCAAACCACCAGCCCAGAGCCCCGGCCGCCCTGCCCGGCGCGTCCCGGCACCCTGCCCAGGCGACCCATCTCCCTACCTGGCACCCTCGTGCCCTACCACGCCCATCCCAGTGCACCCACGGCCTGCCTGCGCTCCACGCAGCATGTCGTTGGCATCTCGGGCTGAGCCGCCCGAGCCGTGCCCCTCGAGGCACTGACTGAACCTGCCACTGGCCTTCGATCCAAGAATCCCACATGGCATTTTTCGGCCTGAATTTTCCACACAGTCCACTGGGCTGGGCCGAGCGGACTGGACCGAACTGAGCAGACTGACCCGCCCAATGGGCCGGGTTAGACTGAGCAAGTCGGTCCTGTTAGACTCTAACTAGGTTGACCGAGACTGGGTTGGGCAGAGTCGGTCCGACTGGGTCGGACCGGACCCGTGCCCATACCGCTCACTTTACATTCTTAGGCCATATCTTTGGCACTTGACGTCCGATTGACGAACCGTCAGCAGCGCCTGTATTCATGGAGCATAGCTATCCCTTTGAGTATACCCCACTATAGTTTGGGATATAGTTGATTCATGGTCTGGTTGGCTTGTACACGAATGTAACCGGTCCCCCGGGACAAAAATGCTAATAACTAACAGACCGAGCATCTGATTGATGCGCCTTCTATTGATTTGAGACCCATATGACGTGGCAGACCCTTGAGATACTTCTTCATAGGACTTCATGAAACATGAAGTATCTCCTTGTAGCTCATGGAGTAGACCCTCCCAGAGACGAGCGAGTAGAGAACAAAGACCTAGTAGTTGGCTGAGACCTGACGACTGCTTGTCCGATTCATTTTGTAGTGACTCAACTAGCCCAGTGAGGCGCGCTACTATGTGAGGCGGCAGATCCATTGAAGAGGAGCGCCTTTGTGTGAGGTGGAAGACCTGCAGTACTCGACAGGAGGAGTACCTCTGTAGGCTATTAGGGGGAGCGCTACTGTGTGAGGCGGCAGACCCATGGCAGAGGATCACCACTGTGTGAGGTGGAAGACTCGTAGTACTCGACAGGAGGAGTACCCTTGTAGGTTATTAGGGGGAGCGCTACTATGTGAGGCGGCAGACACCAGGTGGGAACCATCTATGTGTGACATAGTTGTCCCACTTTACTTGAAAGGAGGAGTACCTCAGCAGTATAAGGTTAGAAAGTAGTGCCTCAGAGTCACGATAGGGCCACTGTACTCGACAGAGGAGGAGTTCTCCAACAGTCATGGTTTCGTTAATGAAAAACCCGGTTTGAGCTGAGTCAATGAACTTTGTGTTTTTCTCATGATTGAGATGGGTTACTTGATAACTTAGGTATATGTATGGGCATATACCTATGTAATGGTTAAACGTTGAAATCATAATTTTTGGTTTATCCTTGTTGGATTTTGTGAGACCTTGAGGGTCTCGGGTCCCTACTGAGTATTGTTATACTCACCCCTGCACGGGCTATGCCCGCACCTCGTTGTGTTGGATACAGATGACAGAGAAAGCTGACCGAGGTAGAGTGTACAAGGACTGGACGGTATCCAGAGGTGGACCTCATGATGAGTCGGTACCTAGAGGATTCGGATGGACGTAGAGCACTGACAAGACTATCTGTACATACCTTTCAGGGTAGGATCTGTGGTGGATGATCCCGGAGCTACTAGATACCTTTCAACTATTCATTTTTTTAGTTGTACTTGTTTTTCCTTTTCTTTTACTTTACTATTGGGATTGTATTCTGGCCCCTTTACTTTTAGTACACTTGTTATACCGCTTTTACTTAGTGTTTTCTTCCGCTTGTACTCTGGTTGTGTGTGTTTATGATTTATATGGGCAATGCCTTCCCAGTTTTTGGGAATTACGCCTTTGGTGCTATTCGCCAGCCCCTGGCCTATGGAAGGCAGGCTTGGGGTAGTCATGATTCGGGCCCTGGAAGACGGGTCGTGACAACAATGTTTTCAAAACAATGCTGGTAGTAACCCTCTAATCCAAGAAAATTATAAATCTCTATGACATTGGTGGGTCTTTTCAATTCTTCAACAACAATTATTTTTTCAGGGCCAATAGGTATTCCATCAATAGAAAAAATATGAATGTGGAATGAAATTTGTTATAAAAAAATTCATACATTATAAATATACCATATAGTAAATTTTCTTGTTTGATTTAAAAACAACAGATAGGTGACTTTCATGTTCCACTTGACTTTTAAAATATACCAAAATTTCGTCAATAAATATAAGAACAATGGTATTATATAATTTATGAAAACATCTATTCATATGGTCTATAAATATAGTCTTCTCATTATAAAACTGAAACATATAACTTCAAAATATTTGTGCCCATATCTAGTGTAAGACACAGTCATAGGAATGTCTTCTTCCTTCACTTTCAACTAATGGTACCCCAACCACAGTACAAACTTTGAAAAATAATGAGCTCCCTGGAGTAGATCAAATAAATAAAATATATTAGGAAAATATTAATTTTTATTAACAGTGATGTTATTCAGGGATCTATAATCAATGTAAATTCTCATTGAACCATATTTATTTAAAAAAATCACCCCATGATGAAGTACTATGTTTAATGAAACATTTATCTATTATCTCCTACAATTTATTTTTCAATTCTAAAAATTCCACTAGATCCATTTGATAGGATAGTTTAGCTATAGTCTAAACATTAGGTATTAATTCAATACTAAACCCAACCACCTGATTAATAATAACTCTAGAAAAATAATCTGAAAAACATCCATGTGTTCATTTACTACTAAAACATCACTAATTTGAATAGTTAATTTATTTTCAAAAAAATGAGATAAGTAACTTTCACTGCCATCTGTAATCAATTTATCATATTCTTGGTAAGTTTTTAGAGGCATGAAATCATTGTACACAACTTTCATAGAACTGCAATTTGTCTCATCTTGATGGTAACGTCTCAGTTTTGGGTACCACCCAATAGTGCCCCTAACCCTATTCGCCACATAACCTCAAGTGAATTTCCCCAAATTATAGAGAATTTCAAGTAGAATCGAGGGCCACAATGTGATAATGGGGAAAATATGCCCACATTGGTAGAGTATGCACAGTAGAATAACATATAGTTAATAGAAGTGGAAGAATTAATACCAAAAAATAGAAGTAAACAATAAAAGACTGATAGTATAAAACTATTATAGCATATATATAAATAAATGTTGCATGTCACATGTATCTAGGAAACCATCCAAACATGTCAAAATGTTGGAAATACAATACATTAAAAAAAGATATAGAAAATCAGTAAACTCCAACAGCATAGCAAGCCTCAGCATGGTCTCATGCTCTCCAGCTCTAACTACAATCAAGTACCTGATAAAGAAGGGATCTTTCCCTTATCTATTACTGAAACTATATAATCTATTTGGGTACAAATGCATGAACAAAATAGGGTGTGATATGAATCTTAGTAGGCAACCACCAAATAATATATGCCTAAATATTGGTGAATAAATATAGCAGACATTATTCAAAATGATGGAATAAACTAGGAAGTACTCAAAAGGAAATAGTCCTACAGTTTCTAATTTCATTCATTTAAATTTCTTCATTATTCAATCAATTTAATAATGTGACATATGGATTTATCCTAATTTATGTATTCCCTTGTATAATAATAACAAACATACATCTCGAAAGACCTTCTAAACAATCAAGTAAGACTGAGTCCAAGCTCGTGCTTTGGCTTGGCAGACTCGTCACAGTCATTTAATCATTCAAAAGAAACCCTATGGTAAAGTTCTCATAGTCTAACCCATTTGGTTTAACATATCTTCAATTCAATAAGTAATTACCTTCTAGGAAATCTCTCATAGTCTAACCCATTTGTTCCCACATAACACTAAACATTTACAAATGAACTCTTGGGAATCTCCCACAGTCAATACCCCCTTGGTCTGCATAGCAATAATAAATTATAAAAACCACCTATCAAATCTCCTACTCAATTCCCTAGGGTCTTCATTGAAGCGATAAAATATAATGACAATCAGGAAGCTCTCAAATTCAATTTCCTAGGGTCCAAAATTCATATAATAATGACCCTCTGGGTAGCTCTCCCTGTCTAACCCATTTGTTCTATGACCACCCGATTGCTCTCACATTCAATACCTCTAGGTCATCATAACAATAAATTATACATAAATGACCCTACCATGGGAAACTCTCAAAGTCAATTTCACTTGGTCATATATTCACAATGACAAAAACATTCATCTCATATAAATAGTAACCCCATTATTACAACATTTGGCATGGAAAAAAACCAACTCTAGTAGGCATTCTAGACCACATATCCAAATTCAATCAAACAAGGGAAAATAAACCTATTATCAAGGTATAAAACATTATGCTTAAGAAATAACCCATTCTCAATAAAAAAGCCATATCAGTTGTCAAACAGGGTAAAATTCCAAAACACACAATACCAAAAACATGTGTATTTGGCACTTTAACCACATATAATCCAAAAACAATAAAATAAAGTCACAAACCACCTACCTGAGGTTATATGATGACCACACTTGAATGAAGGCCATTGAATCTTCATAGAACGATGTAAATCTATGAAATGGATAAAAGTGATCAACCCTCAATAACTAATGACATAGAAGGATTGGGAAATAAAACATCTACGGAAATAGTTAACTCACCTATGGGAATCCAACGTACCTGGTGGTGCCCCATTCAAAGCTCAAACAAAGAATACAGAGGGGTTCAAAGTTCTTTGGCATTATAATGCTCTCCTATACGAACCAAGGGGAGAATAAGAGTTTGCTAATGATGAGACGTGACCCTACTCTGACTCAACAATTATAAAGAAAAGTATACAATGCTTTTATTTAATGTACATGTCATGTACTAGCCTCAACTGGCCCAATCTTTAGGCGGTCTTCTAGGTAATCTACACGATCATGTACTTGATGGTTAAATGAACACTACACAGCTACACGTAGCAACCAGGTACATGGTATGTACTCAAAAGTACACAGCATGTACTTAGAAAATTTATAATTTATTCATTTTTTCTCAAAAACAACCCAAAATAAATATCCATATCTGAAATGATGATTCAAGTTCTTACAAACTTCCCCCCCATAAAAGAAATTTTTTCCCAAAATTTCCCTTTCAAGGGTGGGGAAGAAGAAACTTCAAAAAACTTTGGCCACTTTGATCGTACGTCAGCCTCCCTCTCACAAGTCTCATCCTCTACTCAAATGTGATTTCATAGAACTCGTACCATAGGAACAGACTGTCCATGGAGAACCTTCGTGTTGCGATCCACAATCCATATAGGGTTCTTTTAGAAGAATGAATCCACATCTAACTCAACCTCCTCGGGTTGAAAAATGTGAGATGGTTCTAAGAAGTATCTTTGTAGATGTGAAACATGAATGATGTTTGGAATAGCCTGGTACCCTTGAGGTAACTACAACAGATAGGAAACCATCCCGACTCTCTCCAAAACCACAAACAAACTGATGTATCTCTGTGATTGTCCACCTATATCTTAATCCTCATGTGTCCCAACCTCAGTGTGACACATAAGAAAACCTGATCTTTGACCTTGAAATCCAAAGGTCATCTCTATTGATCAGAATAATATTTCTATAGAGAGTGTGTAGTAGCCATCCACTTCAAAATCAACTCCACCTACCCAGTGGTGTCTTTGACAAGATGAGGTCCCAACATAGCTACCTCTCCTACCTCCAGCCAATATAAGGGTGATTGTCATGGCCAATCGTAAAAAGTATCATAAGGTGACATCTGAATCGTCACTAGAAAACTATTATTGTAGGCAAACTCCTCTAGGGTTATATATCACTCCCAAGATCCCCCAAAAACCTGGATGCATGCTCAACGAATTTCCTCCAAAACCTTAACCGTAAGCTTGAACTGTCCATCTGTCTGGGGATGGTAAGTTGTACTCAAATGAACCTATGTACATAATGACCTCTTTAGTCCATACAGACATGAGAAGTAAACTGGGCATCCTAATCTGAAATGATAGAGTGTATAATCCCATTGAAATGTATAATCTCTCGGATGTACAACATTCCATGATCATCAACACTGATGGTTTCCATAATTGAAAAGAAATGTCCAAACATCATCATTCCTTTAACAAAATCTCAAAAAATATCATTCCATTGAGGAGACCTCGGTAAAACCATCACAAAATCCATCGTGACATCATTACATTTCCACTCAGGAATTGGTAACTTCTAAAAAAGACATACTAGTTGCAGATGTCCCACCTTCACCTACTGACAGATGAAACATCTCATAAAAACCCACCTACATCCCTCTTCATACCTGGACACCAATACTGACGGTGTAGATCTTGATACATCTTGGTGATAAAAGGATGAACTACCCAAACTGAGGAATAAAAATATCACACTAAATCCTCATGTATTTCTACAAACACACATACACGCCCGTGAAAACACAAGACCTCATTGTTGCCTATGGTGCACCTAGGAGTAGGGTCCTCTCCAAACACAATCTCTCATAAGACTAGGCCTTAGGAATCTGATAGCTTCCTAATTCGCAACCGCTATAGAAGAGTAGAGGTAATAGATATAAAAGAACGAAACATATTCCTATATATTCCATGCACCTCCAAATGCATCTCAATGAATAAATCCATAAGCTACCACTCACTTCTAGCCTTCTGAACTGCCTATATCTGATTCCTCCTACTCAACACATCAGCCACTACATTTCCCTTCCTAGGCAGATAGTCATGCTCGATGTCAAAAGATTGAAGGTACTCAACCCACCTTCACTGTCTAAAATTCATATCACGCTACGTAAATAAATACATGAGGCTTTTGTGGTCAGTGTACCCCCAAAAATGCACTCCCAAAAGATAATGTATCCAACAATATAAGGCATGTACAAATGTGGCTAACTCTAGATCATGATTCGGGTAATTCCTCTCTTGTGGCCTTTACTACTGAGACCAATATTCAATGAATCCTTCCCACTGCATAAGCACTGCTCCCATCATGATACCTGATGCATCAAAACAAATGGTGTACCTCTTTCTCAACTTTAGAAAAATTAGTATCAATGTTAAATTCAATACCCCATTCATCTTTTGAAAGAACAAATTATATGAATATGTCCACAAGTAATTTTTACCCTTCATAGTCAGGCCCATCAGTGGCACTTCTAAATGTGAAAAGTCCTATAAAAAATGATTGTATTAACTGGACATCCCCAAAAAACATCATACCTCAATGAAGATCTTCATCTGCTCCAAGAACACTACTGCTCTTACATTTTCTAGGTCTACTGATACTTCTGTCTCGGAGATGACATGACCTATGAAATGAATTTGGTCCATCCAAAAGTGTCATTTTGAGAATTAGCATATAATTAATGTTATCTATATATACTCTAAATGATATCAATATGGGTAGCATGGTCATGTGGATTATGAGATTACACTAAGATATCATCCATGAATACTACCAAAAAATAATCCATGTAAGTATGGAACACTTAGTTCATCAGTTCGATTAAAATTCTCTGCACATTTGTGAGACTTAACGACATAACCAAATACTCGTATAGACCACACATACATAGAAATGTTGTAAGAGGTATATCTTATAGTCTATCACACAACTCATGATTATCGGATCTCAATTCAATCTTAGAGAACACCCATGCTCCACAAAGATGATCAAATATATCATCAATCCTCATCAAGGGATATCGATTCATGACTATCCACATGTTTAGCTTCTGATAATGCACAGTAAGTCTGAGGGTACCTTCCACCTTTTTTGCAAAAAGGGCAGGCAAGCCCCAACAAAAAGTATTGGGTCAGATAAAACCATTTTCCTGTAACACCTTTAACATCTTCTTGAGCACTTGTAACTCTAGTGTATCTATACTATAAGGAAGAATTGACATCAGTTCCTCTCATAGAACAAGATCAATAGAGAAATCTACCTCTCACTCTGGAGGTAAAACTGAAAATTAATCTAGAAAGGCATCTTTGAAATGATCCACCACTAATGGAAATTTGATAGGTGAAGCCCCCTAGTCATCCAGATATAAAATAGAAATACGGTTTGTAATGTCTCCTAAACGATGATGCTCGGGTCTAGCTCTACTAGTTTGGACATCCCATTCAGTCTTGGGTAGAAAATACCCTCCCTCTGGTAACGTGAACCTCACCCACAGTGATAGTAGTCAAGGAAGGCCTGAAAGTTTACTGACCAGTCCATTCAAAGAATTACATCGAATCATGTCATCTCTAAGACATAGATGTCCCATAAGAAGTGACACCCACCAGCCTCAAGAGATCTCTCCTTTCACTGATGCACACTAGCCATCCAAATCCCTAATAGAGTGTCTCTCATCATAACATCATCCTAAGTAAAGAGTTTGGTCCCAAGGCTCTCCAAGATGACAATATATATATATGTATGGGAATCCATTGTATTAAAAAGATTAGAAGATAAAACTGGGTCAACTAGTATCATACCTCAAAACATAGATGGACTGGGATCCTGCTCCTACTATGTATGATCCAGTACAAATGTTAGACCTATACTACGGCCAAATGGCCCTGCCTGACTACCCTGAGCTGATCCACCATGTAGTCTCTAAAATCCTGCCATCAGGCTACCATTGCTACGAAAACGTCCTCTATCGGAATGGCCTAACGAACTCCAGTTCCCTGACTGATGAAAAACTTTAGGTCCTTCTCCTGAATGTGAAGTCATAGTAGAAACCTATTCACTTGCTACTTGTGAAAACACCTGACCAAAACACTGATGGTAACCATCTTTCGATAGGATCGACACTCGACTGGGTAATTTTGGAAATGTGGTCTCGTATTCCCACTCTTCTCGCACTGGTATGATACCACTTGGCTACGAGAATAAATATTGCATGAAAGCTCCCAAAAGTGCTTCTTGATATCTGTCGAATGAGTACCAGCCCTAGATGATGAACCAACCTAGTTCATAGCTCCCAACTCCCTCATATTGTGCTCGGTAATAATCACCTAGATCACTATATTAGTCACCATATTCAGCTTGAAAACATTCACCTGCAATCGGATTTCATACATGAGACCATCCTCAAATCGCATATCCAAAGATAACTCCTCACCTCCCAGAACACTTGCAAAGGGATTAAGCTCTATAAAACAATATGAGTAATCCATCACTGAAAAAGGACACTACTCTAAATTCATTAACTCTTAGGATTGATTGTCACTCAGCATCTCAAGAAGAAGTAGTCATAGAATGTCCTCTGAAACTCTTCCCAAGACATATCTCGATGATGTCCTGCCTATGAGATAACACCCACCATCTCTTGGAAGAATCCAGTAACATGTATGTCGCGAGATTCAACCTCATGTCTAAAGGTTTCTTCAGATGCTAAATGATAGAAATCATGGCCTACAACCATGAATCTAAAACCTATAGTCCTCTATCCCCAGAATACGTGGGAGGATGCTACTGCTGGAACATCGTCATCAACTTCTCCATAGTTAGGGTAGGATGTGGTGCTCCCTAAAAATTTTGCATCATTATTATAAATCCGTCATAGAACATTGCATCATAACCTATGTATATTATAATAGCTGGTACCAAGATGGGAAGGATGGAAGGATCTTATAGTAGTCCATGATCTGCCATTTCTAGTTTCTAATAATTTCCTTGTATCTGGCATACAACCGGAGGATGTCTCGGTGGAAAGATTTTGGAAGGTCAAGCACACACCTTAGTAAAAAAATTATATATGATAGGAACACAGAAGTGAAAGAATATAAAAAAATATGTAAAAAATTTAGGTTTTAAAAAAGATGTTTACCTGGAATGTATAAGCTCTACACGATGTGTTCCCTTAATATTTTAACATGGAGTGTTCCTATTCCAATCCTAGTCGTGTAACACCCTTACAAATGGCGTGTTCCACCTAAGACATGGTATGTACATGAATTTTCCCTCCTTCACAAGTACCTATATATGGATATAACTACATGGTTCTCTCATGGGGAACACTAAAGGGAGTGTTCACCCTAGAAACGACGTGTACCATCTAGGTCTCACCCGCCTATGTCGTTTGTCACAGATCTGGATACACAGTTCTTTACAACACGACATGTAAAATCTAGAAACTGTGTGTTTTACCAAAATATTACAAACCTCATGTGTCTGCATAGACAGTTAGTCAAATAGTTAAAGGCTACAAGACTTGTATATATGGTACACAGTGTGTTCTTGAGAAAAGTGGTTTCTTCCATAAAAAAAGAACACATGGCGTGTGTTCATAACATCCCACATCGTGTTGTCTAGGTTTCTGGACAGAAATCCTCTAAAACTTCTCCAGAACCCTTAAAAACAGAAAAATTTGCCTAATACATGAAATATTATGAGTTGTGAGAGTCCATACTCTCACGAATAAAAGTTTGGTATCTTTACTCATATCATAACATGACAAAATTCCATTAAATCTCAAACATGATCCTCCAAATTCTGATCCAAGAGGTCCCATAAGACCTTAGGGACCAAAATATTGTTTCCACCCAAATTAAACATACAATTCACAATACCCTCTTAAAATAGAAGTTATTCTATCATGACATCTATCAAAGAATCATTCATATCTTGCACAACATCTATCACAACAACATGCAATCCGTAATGCACCCTGAATGGAATGACAGGAATGCATGGCATGTGATCTCTATCAAGTGCCTATATGATGCATGAGATGGAATAACCTTATATCATTAGGTTGTACCAAAAATAGAACCAAAATGATATAAATCAGAACAACACAAAACAATTGAATCACTCAAAGGTGAAATAAAAATCAACTGTAATAATTGAAAAACCATAAAAATTTAAATATTCAAGGTAACTTGGATTTTCCCTGTACATGGGTTAGCTACTCCCAAGCTCATCTTATTACCAACTACCCTTTCCTTTTGATCCCTATCTATAATCTCCAAATAGTAACACAATGAAGAAAATAAAATTAAACTGATAACACTTTGTAACGTCTTGGTTTCAGGTGCCGCCCAAAGGTACCCCGAACCCAGTACGCCACATAACCTCAAGCGCATTTCTCCAAATTCCAAAGGATGCCAACTAGTAGAGAGGGACACAGTACGATAATAGGGAAACTATTCCCTCAGTGGAAAAGTATGCGCAATGTAATAATATATAGTAAACAAAATCGGAAGTATTAATACCATACAATAGAAGTAAAAAGTGGAAGACTGAGAGTATAAAACAACTACATCATATATATAAAAAATGATGCATGTCACATGTATCTAGGAATGTCGCCAAAAAATCACACTAATGGAAATACAACACTAATACCAAGTTACATAAAATAAATAAACTCCAATAGTATTGGAAGCATCATCTTGGTCCCATTCTATAAAGCTCCAATAGTAATCAAGTACCTGGTAAATAAGGGATCTTTTCATTATCTATACCTACAACCGTATAATATGTTTGGGTCCAAAAGAATGAAATAAAAAGGGTGTGAGATGATTCCAATTAGAAATCCACCAAAATATTTATTATTAACTATCAATGAATATAAATATCAAGATATATGAAAAATGAAGCAATAAAAAAGGAATTACTCAAAAGTAAACAGTCCTAAAGTTTCCAATTTCATTCATTTACATTTATTAATAATTGAATACATTGAATAATGTTACCTCAAGATCTAGCCTAAGATCATTATCCCCTTGTATAATTATAACAAACAGAAATCTCAAAAGTCCATCTAAACAATCAATTAAAACTGAGTCTAAGATTGTACTTTGTATTAGTAGACTTATCACAGTCATATAATCATTCAAAAGAAACCCTCTAGGAATGTTCTCTTATTCTAAGACCTCTAGTTTAAAATATCATCAATTAAATAAAAATTAACATATAGTAATTCTCTCACAATCTAACACCTTTGTTCCCACGTAACATTAAACATTTATGAATGACCTCCTCAACAGCTCTCATAATCAATACCCCTTTGGTCTGCATGGAAACAATAAATTATAACAACCAAATAGTAAAACTCATAGTCAATTCCCTAAGTTCTGAATATCAGAAATAAAATATAATGAACACCTGGAATCTCTCACAATCAATTCCCTAGGATCCAACATTCATTTAATAATGGCCGTCTAGGTAACTCTCATGATCTAATCCCTCTGGTCTATGACCACTCATCATCTCTCACAATCAAAACTTCTATGTCAATATAAAAACAAATTATCTATAAATGAACCTACCTTGGGAATATTTCACACTCATTCCCCTTGGTCATAATTTGACAATGTGAAACACATGTATAACATATGAACAGTAACTCCATCCTAACAACTTGAGGCATGGAAAACAAATAATGACTTACATGCATTCTAGACCAAATGACCATAATCAATAAAACAATGGAAAATTAACCCAATATAAAGTTATAAAACTGTATGCCTATGAAATAATCTCTTATTAATAAAAAAACCCATAGCAGTTGTTAAACAGGGATAAATTGAAAAATAAGCAATACCCATAACATGGGTATTCAGCACTTTAAGCATATATAATCCAAACACAATCAAAGAAAGGAATGAACCACCTACCATTATGTTTTAAGATGAACACTCTTGAACTTCGGCCATTGAATCATCCTAGAATGACATAGATCTACAAAAGGGTAAAAATAGTAAACCCTCGATAACTCGCAAGAGGGGAGTAATTAGTACGAAAGGCTCTAGGGAAATAGAGAACTCACTGGTGGGAATCTCACGCACATGGAGGCGTCTTAATCAGAGATTAGATGAATAATAGAGATGGGATATAAGTTATTCATTGTTACATCACTCTCATGTATGAATTGAGGGGATAATAAGTGTTTTATGGAGATGAGACGTGACCCTGCTTCAACTCAACAATTAAAAAGATAAGTACACGGAATGTTCATTTTATGTACACAATGTGTACAAGCCTCAATAGAACCCCACTTTAGGCAGTCTACTAGGTCACCTACATGACCATGTATTCAGCCATTACACGACTAGTACATGGGTGAACGTAAAAACCGGGTACACAGTGTTTACTCAAAAGTACACACCGCGTACTTAGTATGTTCCCCATTTCATTTTTTTCTCAAAAACAACCTGAAAAAACGTTCAATACCTAAAATGAAGATCTTGGTTCTTAAATTGATAAACTAAAAGACAATCCATAACAAGAATGATATCAAACTATACTATGGCTAGTTCAATAATATTTTCATGAGAGACCATCCCACTAGTAACACTAGGAATATTCTTATAAATTTTGGTTTCATTATTACTATCACCGATTATTTTCACCAAAAGTTCTATATTACTTTAATTAGGTGATATTCTCAATTTCCATGAAAATTTATCATAAATGAAGGAATTTGAGGATTCAAAGTCAAATATTGTATTGGAATATTTCAAATACACAAGTATCATACCTATCACTACATCATCTGATGGCACAACCTTAGTTGTAGTAGTATGAAATGACCACGCTACACCTTTATGTTTCTGACCATTACTATTTAAATCTTTTGTAACTAACATTAGACATGTATTAACATAATGACCCAACTCATTCAATCTAAACAAATTTACCATTTGATGGAAATCGGTTACCCCCTTCATTAATTCTTCAGGATTCTTTTTCTTAAATTCACAAGTTATGTGTAAAAACATTATATATCAATAATGCTTCCCTGAATTCATAAGACATTATCAAAGGTTCTTTTTACCGCACTTACCACAATATGGTAACTTCATTTTCTCACATCCTTATTTTCTTATTATATGTTTATCCATAACCAACCATCCTTATTGTATCTTAATTTCATCATCATGAGGCAGATAAGAGTTAGAGAATCCATCTCAACCTTTGGAACACAACAGTAAGCTTTTTTCTAAATTTGAAATTCGTATGTGGCCAATGATCTTCGTAGACTAGGTTCTAATCCTGATTAAATCCTATTAATTTTTATATTAGTCTACCAAATAAAATATGGAACATACCATTCTACTAATGAAAATGATTCCTCATATATAGCTATAAAATCATCATCTTTTTCAATAGTTCTATTAATTGTTTTTTCATCTGGAGTCAGACAACCTTTGGGAAATATTTCTAAATGAAAAGGTCCTTAACATTTTCACATTCCAATGTGTGAAAATTCTCTTTATTTTTATATTTCTTTACCAAATACTACCATCAATAAACTTCTCCTTCAAAATGACAAATATAGTGAATTACATTTTCATGTATTGAACTTCCCATGACATAGAAAATATTCTTCAAAATATTGATCCATCCTTTGGCTACCATAGGGTCAAATGACCCACAGAATGAGTGTTCCTTTGGAGATGATCAGGTTCCTCTCTATCATGAATACCACTAGCATTTATAGCATGTTTCAACTGATCCATAACTTCAAAAAATTATTCTATTACGATTCCAAACTACTTGAGATTCTTATTTGGAATGATATTTTCCTCTTTGTGCCCTCTTACTACAACTTCCCTATTTCCTCGATGGAAAACCAGTCTAAAGGTACATATTTTAGATGAAGAAACATTGTAAAATAAAAATTGTATGTCATTTAAATATTATCATGTTTTAAAATTTCTCAAGGGTATTCTATTATCATTATCCTATCCTCTAAAGTAATCTAACCCAACCTTTTATACAAATTATATGGCCTCAGACATTAAACATTACATATTCTTGAGTTTTAGTCTATAATTTGTTTTCTTTCACATTAAGGATATTTTTAGGTTTGTAGTTTTATTTAATTATTCCACAACTCATACATTAAAAACCATATGGTAAAAAGTGGATACTTCCGATTCATATCAATTTTTCCTATAACATAAAACTTTTAAAAACAAAATATGATTTTTTTTTCATGAAAAAGTGGTAAAACCAAAATAAAATTATCTATAAAATATGTGCATTATTATTTCAAGCCTTCACCTCATATGACTGCTCAGGGAGCTATACCCTATCGTTCTTAAAAATCTAAATGGATATTCTCATATAAAAGATTCATTCTCCGTAACATCATTTGGAGTTGATACTTGAAGTGTGTTTGTTTCTACATAATCGAATTTCAGAATAGAAAAAAATTCAAAAAAATCATCCAATCCATCCCATTTTATATTTCAAAAACTAACATGGTGAATTTTCCAAATTTCAAATCCAAAAAGTTACTAAAAAGTCAGAAAACAAAAAATCATCATCAATATCCTAGAATATGTCACTCAAAATCACATATGAATGGACCAAGAAGACCATCGTGTTACTCCACCTTGAGGAGAATGAACGAAACCTAGAACTAGAGAAGATAACCAAGCAACTATAGGAAGAATGAATAAATAGAGATACCACCTCTTGAAACCATTGCATCACCATCGCCGACATCACATCAACTCGAGCATCCCCTTCAAGATTTAACAACATCAAAAATATTATAAGAAAAACCATTACATCTTCTTGAAGAACATCGTTGGGGTCACTAAAGAAAAAAAAACGTGCATCATAAAGGTGGCCAGAGGAACTTAAAAGTCCATCGTATAAGAAATTAGACAACCAAATATGTGCATCACAGAGGCCTCTGGAGTAGCATAAGAGTGCATCAAAAGGCTGAGAACCACAACCGTGGGATCTTGACTCCAAAACTGCCTCAAGAAACCATAAACCACTTCAAATAGCACCATGTAAAAACCTACATGACAACAAAAACATGAAAGAAAATAAATCCATCTCAAAAATAAACTGAGAGGGAGAGGAAAATGGTAAAGGATCATCCTAAAGCACATTTGAGAGGCCACTAGAGTAACTGAAACACGTATCGTAGAGGAGATTGGAGCAACTAAAAAGCGCGTCACAAATGAAACTGGAGAAACAAGATAAATGTATCACAGAGGCCTCTAGAGCATCCTAAGAGTGAATCACATGATCAATAACCTAAACCAATAGTTATAGAACCTAACTGAATCAATTGAAGCTAAAAACCCCACCAATAGAACATGGCAGAAGCAAACCGAAGCATACCAACAGACACAAACAACTTCGGATGGGAAGAGGAATGAAAAATGATGCAAGAAAGATCAATATCAATAACCAAAAGAACATAAAAACTATATTGAATCTACCTCCAATAGACGAATCCAAAGTAACCCAAGCCTTATCAACCAGAATGACCCCTTGCTACTGTAAGAAATATAAAGACCAACTTTGAACCCAAAAAATGAAACCCTCACTGCAATGCTACATGAAACTGAACAACGACCATCGGTGATGCCATAAACACTCGTCACAAAACATCATCTCCTCATAATTCACCACTGTCGAAGCCAACAAGGCATCACCATGCCATGATGCATCTTATTGTGCACCATAGACCACTGGATCCAAGCCATACCTCCAAGTCCTCTCAATGAAATGAAATTGTGATGAATTCCCTTACCTTGAGTCGAACATGTCATTTGTATCTTAATCATAAGTTATAATGAAATTATGTTAATTATTTACATGATTGAGAACCTTTTTCATGTTTATTTTAAATTTTATTTCACTTAATAATAAGTTATATATAATTAATTAATTATTTATTTTTATGTTGGATGTTTTGACCTTATTCATCTTATGTTTCAAAAATGGATTTGGTAGGTCAACTATGGTTAGAGAGGTAACTATTTAAACGTAAAAAGAATTATAATGAAATAATTATTATATTTAAATATAAATTATAATTTTAAAACCAATCATGTAATATAGTTATGAAAAAATGAACTAATGTTTTGATCAAGAATACGGTAGGTCATATGTACGCATGAGTAAAATTTTTATTTTTCCTTAATCATTATGAAAAGAAGGTGAGTAAAATTTTATCTTTAAATAATGATGATTAAATCATAAATACCATATTATTTATTTATGTGTACTTATATAAATATAAATGTATATATTTTTATGTGGTGATGAAATAAATAATGAAATCCCTTCAAGGAGGCAATAGTCCACACGTCCACAAATGATGTTTTCATTCTATTCAATGAGTGAAAATGTAAAAAAAATTATATGTTATCTATATAAAATGATACATATGTCATTTATATCATATATATTTAATTTATATAATATATATTTATTATCATTACACTTATTAACTTCCACATTACATGTTAGTGAAATAAAAATCGCATCGCTTCATTAGGAGGTAGTCTTTCTTACACATGAGTGACGTAAACATATCCAATACATATTGGAATATAAAAAGGGTAAATTTGATATAATTAATCCATATGTATAATTGTGTTTGAAATATCAAATATAAACTCTATATCTATTATTATATCAAATATATAGAGGTTGTAATGGAAAAAATGAACATCATTATTTTGTGAGGCGGAAGTCTTCCATTCACACGAATTATGGTTTCAAAACCCATATGATGGAATTATATGTGGTTGAAGGTCCAAAAAAAACATATAACAATATTTATTATACTTATGATATTATATCTTAATTTTACAATATGAATTAAATGGGTGGAGTAAGAAATATAATAAAAATGCTCATCAGATAACATTTCCTCTTATTTGGGTGTCTCATTTTGGTGTGCACCAAAGGCCTTCCTTGTTTGTATATATATCCAAAATATCTATTCTAGGATGATATTTAGGAATTTTAGATTTTATTTGGGTAGTTATTGGCTGAATCAATTGGTTTTTAATGTGTGACGGGAGGATAAGGGTGGTATTTTATAAGTGAGGTGAGTAGCACACTTGTAATTTTTTGGTATTTTGAATTTCAAACACTATTTTTTCATGTCACCAGTCACCAATAATACAAATATCAAGAACCTATATATTTTTAAGTCTAAATATGGTAATAAAATGGGAGTTTGACAAGTAATTGTTCATTATTACACCTTATATACCAATTTTATCTATTAAGTAAACTCTTTTTACCTTATTTGTTATAATTAATTTTAATTTCTTTCATGAATCATGTTGGTAAAAAATTGAGTTATACGTATTAGATGTGTAAAATGTTGATAATTAATAATATATAATACATTTATGTAAATTAATTTCAACGATGTGGAAAAATATAATTTGATATTAATCTCGCAGACGCGGTGAGACAACGGATTTTAAGAAGAACATTTTTAAAAAATATATATATAATTATATTTTAAAAATATGAATTATGATAATCTTTAAATGAAATTAAATTAATAGTTAATGATATATATAATATAAATTTAATTTAAAACATTCTACGTTATTTATTATTTTAATTAATTAAAATGGTGAAACATTATGCATTTTAAAATAGTTTTTAGAAAAACCCAGTTTTAATCCTTAATAAACTTATACTAAAACCCAATATAAAGTTGATTAAAAAGTAATTAATTGGATTTAATATAATAAAATAATACTTATTACAATTTATTAATTATTCAAAACATATTCATGCTTTTAAATCACTTAATTTATTGATGATAAATTATATTTTACAAAAATCTGTATTTTTCACTATTTATTAAAAAACCAATATCTTCCAAAAAATATACAACCCATTGTAAATTTCTATATGTTGATGTCAAAAATTACATTCATTTTATAAAATTAAAATTCTAAAATTGGGAAAATATTATTTTAAAATAAACTTTATAATAAAAGAGTTTGGAAAGAACTATTTTTTTATTTAAAAATTAATTCATATTTTTATAACTAATATAACTATTTAATTAATATTAATAAATATGAAAATGATTTATTCTATCATAACTTGTGTTTTTAAATTATTATTCTTGTATTTATTTATAATGATATACTTACTTACTATAGTTTAATCTTAGGTTTTACATTCTTCCCTCCTTTAAAATTTACTTCCAAAAAATTTCAAAAATTTTACATCATGAACAAATTTGGGTTGTTCTTTATCCCAACATCCTTAGGCTCCCGTGTTTCCTTTTTTGCATTATGATTTCTTCAACATAAATTATCTTCAAAATTCATTCGACTCCTCGATACTTCTTATCAAGTGTTAAGAATTTGGATAGTCACTTTATGGCAAGATAAATCGGGCTACAATTCTATTTTATCATAGGTGAGAACATTTATTGGGTTTTTCATGTACTTTATTAATACAGATAAATGGAACTCATCATGAAATTTATATATAATATGTTGAATTTTTATCTTATTTTCCATAACTCCTATTCTTTCTATAATTTTAAAAGTCCTGATATACCTAGGATTCATTTTCCATTTCTTATAATATATTATAACACCTTTACATAGTGATACCTTCAAGAAAAAATTGATATTCCACATGAAATTATAAATAATTTATTTGGTTATATGAAGAAAAAAATTTGTCCAGTTTTTTGAAGACACTGACTCTAGTATCCAATAGATAGCTATTAATTTTTTACATTGGAAAAGGATACAAGGAAACCTATCCTAAAGGACCAATTAGTTTAATATCCTTAGTAAAATAGATACATAATTAAATCTCATATTATATTTGAAAAAAAAAGTTACAAAATAGTTAAACTAAATATTTTACATCCTTGGACTCATTTAAATATTCCTTCTTAATATCCAATGGAGTGAAAACAAAATAAAGGTGATCTCATATGGTTAATTATGGTTACATACATTGGAATCTATAATGAATCAATAAGGAATAATCAAATTGGGAAGGTAAATAACTGAGAACACATGTCATTTAATCAATAACTTGACCATGAAATGCA
Source organism: Viscum album (assembly GCA_963277665.1). Classification (NCBI taxonomy): domain Eukaryota; kingdom Viridiplantae; phylum Streptophyta; class Magnoliopsida; order Santalales; family Viscaceae; genus Viscum; species Viscum album. The sequence goes on along the minus strand of OY728156.1, from coordinate 66,665,777 downwards.
TCCATATATAATATCATTAAATTAATTACATGGATAATAATAACATAATTATCAATGAAGGAAATGTATAATACTATTTTTCATGATCTCAATAAATAGGAAATATATACCACCAAGACCTTGTTTCATGAATATTCAATCGATGGGTGTGTATACACTAGAAACATATTTAATTCAAGCTTAATGATATTCACATGATACATGTCTATACTCAAAGAGGATATCTATATTCCCCCCCTCAAATAACCTCATTTCTAATGAATTACTAAAATATTTAATGGTCGATTAAATTCAAAAACAATATATATTATCAAAAAATATCCACATTGAGTAATGAAAAAATATTTATCAAGGTTTCGCCAAATAATAAATTAACTTTCATAGAACAAAACCATAAGTATATATGATATAAAATTAAAAAAACAATCATATACATGATAAATAATATGTATATTTAATTTAAATGTAAATTTAAATGATCCCAAAAAATTGAATGTTTCAAGAGAATGTTAATGAATATAAAATTAATAAATAAATTGAAAATCGATAATTTCCTCGGTCAAAATGGTCATAAACCATTCAGATAAAGAATAATTATTGTATCATTAGAACACATACATAGTGTAGTGTAAGTAAAGTTAATGGTTGTTTTTTATCAATATACATTCCAAAAAAATATCATAAAAAAATTCTTGAGTAAAATATGATTTTTACAATAATTTTTTAAAAAAACTAAAATCTTCTATAAGATTATAAGAAACATTTTATTTGAAATTAAACATGTAATATTGAAAATAGATTTTCATATCAATTATAATTCATGACTTTGGGAAAATTATATTCAATCAAACTACTATATAAAAGTTTCTTTTTATATTTTTAGTAAAAGTAACAAAGTTTCTTATTTAGAAAATGAAAATAAGATTCCTTTTAAATAATTTTTTAAAATGTAAAATATGAGTAAAAAACTATTTAATAAATAACTTTATAATATTGAACATATTGTTAAGAAATGTTCAAGTAAAATATTTTTATAGATGAAAATGATCCCCTACCGAGTAGAAAAAGATGTCAGATTTCAATAAAAATATGATTTTGTTATCTTGAGTACATAAATAGTGGAAAATGAATTGAAAAAAATATAATTTCCGGAAATGACTATAGGATTAGAAAATAGTTTTGGGTTATGTTAAAATGATCAAATATTTACCCTATCGGATTCTTAAACATAAATAATCCTGAATAATGATGACATTGTAAAATAAACTCATACCAATTTGGTAACCTCTAAATCACAACACGCATGAAAGAAATTATATCAAATAAAACATTAAATACCATGAAAATAAATATATTTAAATTTAAAATATAAAATGGGTATTAAATAAAGTTCATAAATATAAATAGGTTCATAATACAAAATATGACTTAATAGATTGGAGATTTATATGAAATCTCTTTCAAAGATCATACTATTGAAGTGAGAATTAACAAATGAATAGTGTATTTGAATCAAATTTAAATCAATATAAATCAATTATAAATACAACATTAAATAATAAAATATTATTTACATAAATAATCATAGAATATCATAGCCCAATAAGAAGTAATATAACCTCATAAAATGAAATTTACGTATGAAACCCCTTACAACTTAGTAACCTTCAACTCATATTCCCTTGGTTGAAATAATTTGAATGTAAACTTAAACTACCATGAATTATCAAGGATTAATTATATGTCATGTAAAATGGAAAATTTATATACAATAAAAAATAAATTAGTTAGATAAGATTACAATTTGTATCAATGAAAGGAAATTAAGATGAAATCCCTTACAAATATCATGTCACTGAAGTGAGAATTAATAAAGGAAGTGATTATGTGTAAAAAATTTAAATCCACAAAAGTAAAATATAAATAAAATATAATACAATCATGTGTAATTTTACACATAATAAATGGATAACATATCCAATGAAGTATAAGTATAACCTAATGTATGGAAATTGAGTTTAGAAACCCGTTACCTCATGTCTTACTCGTCAAATGTGTTATTTATATTCCTAAATAAAAAAACTTATATTAATTATATAAAAAATTAAGAACCTTTGTAATTTTTTTGATAATTTAATTTTATATATTTCAATTTCTTTACTAATTACTTATTCAGTTAATTTCACATCAAATTTTTTGACAATATTATATTCATATGTCCAAAATGACATTGGATGTTTGATTATGGTAAAATAAGTCATTTTTCATAAAATACATAATTATAATCATGAAATAATTATCATTTTTATAAATCAATTATACATTTTAAAAAAACCATGAAATATGGTTATGAAAAATTAACTATGTTTTAATCATTGAGATGGTATGTCATACATACACATGAGTAAAGATTCCATTTTTCAATGATAATGATGGAAATAAAATAATTATTATTTTATCTTTAAATAATAATAATTATGATATAAATATAATATTATTTATTTAAAAACACTTTTATATTTAATTCATGTGATGAGGTTATTAAAAATGAATCACATCACTTTGTTGAAGTGGGAATCCAACACACACATGGATAACGTTATCGTCTTTAATTGAATGGAATGTAAATATATTATAAGATATATTATGATTAAAAGTGATAAATATTTATGGAATATAATATATATATATATAGTGAATAAATCCATAAAACCTTCTATGAGATGTGGTGATGGACGATTAATTACATTGGGATGTGAGTTAGTTGTTTGCCATATACACAAATGATGATTTCGTTTCACTTTTGATGAAAGAGAAGATTAATATATGGTATTATATTAACATAAAAACATATTAATATGTGGTATATAATTTTTTTTATACATCATTTTTGAATAATATTTTATGGAGGTGGAAGTCAAGATAAAACAAAAATTCTCGGTTATAAATAACACCTCTTATTCCAACAACCTCTTTAGGTTTACACCAAAACCCATCCTTGGAGATTTTTATAATAAAAATAAGGACTCTTAGAAATGTAAAGGGAAGTTAAGAAGGTATTTGGGTAGGTATTGGTGGAAAAAAGGATTTTATAGAGTGAATAAAATATGAGAGGCGTTTCCCTTTTATAAGTGAGGTGAGGGGAACTTTTGGAATTTCTTAATGTATTAAATTAATATAAATTAAGTATCACAAAAAATGGCTCAAAAATAATTTATTTTGAATAAAGGATGATTATGGGTTGAATTAATGTCATAAAATAAATGTTTTATAACTTTATATTAGGTTTCTACCCTTTTTTCATTTTAACACCCTTTCGCTTTTTGTTGACAATTATCGTAATAATAAATATTATATTTTATATGGGGTAAAGAAGGATTCCATAAAAGGAAAAATTGAAATTAAATGGATCATGGTTGACATTTTCATCCATATCTAAATCACTTGAAAATTTATATAATTTTATGAAATTAAAATAGTTTAATAAAATATTAATTATTATTAAATATTATTAATGTCATTTTCGGAACATTTTATTTACATTGACCTTAATAAAATCAAGGCAAAAAGGGAATTAGAAAATAACATATTCACACATCCATAAATTTTTATATCTATATAAAAACATCATGTACACGATTTATTAATTCAAATTATCTTACTTTTATTATTTATAATATCATTTATTTTATTTTTCTATTAATTAATTAAATGTTGTATTAGTATTTCAAAAGCATTTGAGGTAAATATATAATTAAAAAAAATTATAATAAAATTAATATCATGAAAATAATTTCATTATTCTCAAAATAATCACTAATATTAATTCAGAACATGACTTTGTTTCTTTTTTGAACATAAAAGATATATTTAAAAGCACGAGAGTGACATTTTTGTATTTTTCATTACATAAAATATTATATAATTTATTTTCATGTACAAGTGTCTATTAAGAAATTAAATCTCAAAAATATGGTGAAAATTATTAAAGACCCTTCTTAAAATAATAATTAATTTGAAAAAAAAATCCTTATTAATTTTTTTTATCCAAGGATAACTTGATTTACTTGTTTACCATGGTAATGAATTATAACTATTTTTACTAATACTGATCGCCAAATATTAATTTGACCATATTTAATAATTTTAATTCTTATTATTGAAAATAAATAATCTATTTTAGTAAATTCAATTTCTATAAGTGGTAGAAATTAATTTTATATGTATCGCATAAAGTAAAAGGAAAATAGTTTTTAGAAAAATACACTTTTCAAGGAAAAAATAATTTTACATTAACTATAATAGTAATAATATTCATTGTATAAATTTATATTAAAATATATATATATATATATGTTAAATAATCCCTTTTTATGTGTTATTTTAATTAATTAAATAGAAAACATTATTCACCCAATAAAGGTTTTAAGAAAAATGTGTTTTAAACATAAAAATGGATTTTTACCAAAATCATAAAAATTTATGACTCATATTAATTATATTATACTAAATAAAATGAATCAAATCTTGCTTTAATACCAAATACAAAATGTTTTCATTATTTAAATTGTATTGGTTTATTAAAAGAAATCATAGTTTTATAAAAAAATCATTATTTTTCACTATTTACTAAATAAACCATATTTCTAGAAAAATATGAAAATTTAACCCTAATATGATATTGATATGATAATATCAAAAATTAAATCAGTTTCATAAAATAACATTACAAAACTATTTTGATATTGTTTATTTCATCCATAGAGAAAAATCATGAATAATCATTTTTGAGGAAAATATATTTTTAAAGCATAAATTGAATATAATGAAAAGTGTGTGCTTATTTGTTATAAATTAGTAAGAAAATTTATATTGATTAGGGATAATATATATATATATATCATAATGTGGTTAATGATATTTTTACTCTCTAACCCAATGACTTGGTTATAACCGTAATATTACAAAAATATATTTGAGAGTCCATTTAAGCTCGGTGTTTCCTACCATATATGATATTGAAATTAATGTTATTTGTTTAACGTAATTGGGTGTCACATTCTCCCCACCATTAATAAATTTCATCCTCAAAATTTTAGTTTTTTTTCTTGAAAATCAATGCTTTGAAATTTAAAAATTCTATTGTGGAAAACCCACATGATGAAATTGTTAATAAACATTACTCCTAAAAATATGTACATGAAAATACAAAATTCATATAGATTAATGAAAAATAAATTTACAAATTATTTTAAATTAAATAGAAATGAAAATTTTAAAATTTAGGATAAAACTAATACCCATTTATTAAGAGAGAGTAATATAGAACATTGTTTGGAAAAAGTTAACGATTATAAAGGCATAAATATGTGATGCGTGGAAATACTATTGATTACTCATAAATGAAGTAATGTATAATATTTATATTTTATTATATTTTCCTAAAGTTGAGGTATTATTTTACTATTAAAATATAGATCATAATAATATATATATATATTTGATATATTTTTATTTGAAAAGAAAATAATTCATCCTCTGGTTGTGTTTGATCAATTTGCACTTCATTTCATACTCCAAGAAATTAATATAATAGATTAATTATTTACACCATAAGCACTAAAATTAAATTTTAATGGATAATAACATTTTTAATAGAATGAAATTTTTTTCCATCTATCTTAAAATATTTACCAAAAACAAAATAATGAGAAAAAATTATCCAATATGATACATTAATCTCAAAAACCTCAACAGTAACACCCAAATTCAAATTAATACATTATATAAATATTTATTCTTAGAATCATTGAAATCAAAACTATGTCATATTATCTAAGACATAACATTGGCTAGTGGTAGGTGTTTCAGCCTTATCTCCCTTCGATTGTCGGTTTAAGCCCTGAGACCATTCCAGATTCTACTGATTGTTTCCCAACATATAGGTAATCATTTTTATAAAACTATATTAATATAATTTATATAAATATCCCATTAATATTATGAATATGTTAAAGAATAACATTAGTAATTAAATAACTTTTTAACCACTAGAGTTTTCTATACTATATTTTTTTTCAAAATTAAATAATCTTAACTAACTATTATTATCTTAACATCATCGATCATATTTTTCCTAATGGTTGTCAACACATTTAAATTTATGCTATTAAATAATAATTACTAAATGAAAATTTTCACTAAAACAAATAGAAAACACAATGGCTATTTTACCATAAATTTATCTCAAAATATCTATATTCATGTTACACTACCATCACATAAAACCTTAAAATTTTTATATGTGATTTTAAACAAATGATTAACCTTAGAAATATCCATCCAAGAAACTTTATGTGTATCCCATGACACTTTGAAATGTCATGGGTTTCCGTAGGTTCTATTCTTTAATTTATCATACTTTTTCATAGAGAAAATGTAAATTAACCAAAAAATATGCCATTATAGTATCGAAATAGGTAGGTAGTAAGGGAACACTCCCTAAGAACTAGATTGTGGATTGAGATATACTCGACCAAATATTTTTTGGGTTTTTACCATTAAATTCATCAGTTCCAAAACCCTATGTACTTATAGTATCTAGATAGAGTTATATTTATAATAAAACTACACAATATTTTCATCAATAAAAAATTATAATTATATCTTATAATTACACATATCCTCAATGTTTTTATAGGGTTGTGTTCTCTATCTAATCTGTGTTTTCCTATATCTATTTATCAATGTTTTTAATAAATATCATATGATACTAACTATAAATTCACTAAATCCAGTATCCTGGAGCATATGGTTAATTTATTATATTGGTACTATATAAAATTAATCATATCCTAAAGAATAAAGTATTTTATTGGACTTGGAAAACTAGATACATACTTGAATTTATTATTTGATTTGAAAAAAAAGTTACAATATATAGAAAGAAAATATTCTAAATCCCTGATATAATTTAAAGATTCATTATTTATATCTTTGAGAGAGAGAGAAATTGGTGTTATCTTATATTATCATTAAGTGTTACATTCAAAAAAAGATATCATGAATTTGTAAGGCATAATCTAAATGTCAAGGTAAATAGCTAAAAATGCTTGTCATTTAATCAATAAATTGTGTGTGAAATTCATCCATGGATAGTATCAATAATTTAACCTCATGTATAATAATAATAGAATAATAAATTATGGAAATAAATAATATAGTATTCCATGATCTCAGACATCATGATATCTATGCTATCAAGACCTAGTTCCAGGATAGTTTAATCGATGTGTATTTATCTCATGAAGCATATATATGAATCAAGGGGATATCTATAACTATCCCCCACCAATAACTACATGTCAAATACATTCATCATATTTTTAATGTTCAATTAAATTCATAAAAATATTCCTCATTCATAAATATATTTATTTTTTAATGAATGCATATTTATGATGGAATTCCCCATTTAATAAAATAGATTTCATAGTAAAACACTTTGTGTGTAAATGATATTTATTTTATGTAATAAAAATATCCAAGATAAATAATATGGATGCTTAATGGAAATATAATGTCCAATTATCATATGAAAGTGAATGTTTAAAGGGAATGTCAATGAATGTTAATTTAATCCTGAAATTGAATGTAAATACATTTCATAGTTAAAATTATCAAAAACCATCAACATAAATAATAAGGATCATATCATTACAACATATCGCTGTTATATTATATGTAAAATAATTTTTTTTCATCATTTATTAATATAAAAATCATAAAAATATCATTCAATAATTTTTTAAGAAAATAACATTTACACTTTGGAAATCATTATTCAAAATTGAAATTCTAGAATACTAGGAAAATATTTCTTTTAAAATTTACTTTTAAAATTTTAATTTAATGATTATATAAATGAGTGTTCATTAAGGAAGAAAAATTATTCTTATATATATTATGTTAAAACATTTATTCCTTTCATTTTTTTGGTAAAAGCTAAAAAGTACCTTGTTCGGAAAAAAAACAAGAATATTTATTATAACCCAATTTTTAAAATTTAATAAAATTTTAAAATTTATTTAATAAATAATTTTAGAATACTTAAATATAATTCCAAATATTTAATAGAAAATTTTGTCATGGATGAAAAATATTCCTGAATGAGTAGAAAAACATGTTAGTTTTCCATAAAACTATGTTTTCTATATGTTGAGTAATTAAAGAGTGGAAGATGAATGGGAAAATATAATTTAAAAAAATAACAATTGGATAATAAAATATATTGGGTTTAACATAGATATATCAAATAATTCCCCCATTAGAGGCTTAAACCTAAATAATCTTGAACAATTATGATATTTAAAAAGTAACCCTTCCAACTTTGGTAACTTTTGAATCATAATCTTGATGAATGAAATAAATGAAACTAAAAAATTTAAATATGAATATAAATATATTCATGATATAACATATCAAAGGGGAATTATATACCCCTCAAATAAATAAATAGGTTAATAATACCAAATATATATGGGTGGAGTATCAATTAAGACGAAATCTATTACAAATATCATTCTACTGAAGTGAGAAATAATCAATGAATTTATTATAAGAACCAAAACTAAATATAAATATTTAAATTATAAATAAAAACTAACATAATAAACCATTCATTACACAAAATATCTAATAATATCGAAGAAAATGAAGAATTATTATAGCCTAATTAAAAGATATTTAGTAATAAAACCCCTTAACACATGGTAAATTTCAAGTCAAATTCCTTAGGATGAAATAATTTGAATGGAAATATAAAATAACATGAATTATAAAGGATTTACAATATAACATGTAAAAGGGGAAACATACACACCATATAAAAGATATTATGTGTATAACACTAAACTTTTACTCAATGAAAGGAAATTGAGATGAAATCCCTTACAAATATCACACCAATAAAGTGAGAATTAATTAATGATGTGATTATGTGTTAAAATTATAAACCCAAAATAAAAGTGGTAATAAAAAATAATACAATTAATGTAAAATTTACACAAAATAATGGGATAATATATTCAATTAAATTTATATACAACCTAATGAATAAAAATTGAGTATAGAATAACCTTACCTCAGGCCTGACTCATCACGTACATTATTTATATTAACGAATAATAAAATTATTTTAATTATTTAATTACTTAATAAACCTTTTAATTTTTTAATCCTTTTATTTTATTTAATAACATATAATTTTTAATTACTTAATCAATTATATTCAGGTCAGATGTTTTGAAGATATTCAGTTTATAAGTCTAAAATGAATTTGGTAGTTTGATTATTGTAAAATTTTTCATTGTTCTATAATATATATAATATTCACCAACAATTTATTATAATTACATATATAATAATAATTTTTAAATAAACATGAAATATGGTTAGGATAAATGATCTATGTTATACATATGGAGACGATAAGGTGTATGTATGGAGGAGTAGTGATTTTTTTTCAGTGATCATGATAGAAAGATCATAATTTTTATTTTATCATTAAATAATAATCATTATAACATAAATATCATATTATTTCTATCCATACATTTGTATATATAATTTATGTTATATGGTTACAAAAAATGAATCGCTTCTCTTCGTGAATGTGGCAATCCACATGTACACACGAACAATGTTATAATTTTTAAATGGACAGAAAGGTAAGAAATTATAAGATATATTATCGTTAAAAAAATTATAAATAATTCATTAATATAATATATATGAATATTTAATCCATCATTAAAATCATCACAGTGTTGTGGTGATGAAAAATGAATTATGTTGGTTCATTGGGAAGTAGTCCACCTTACACACAACTGAGGATTTTGTTTCCCATTTAATGGAAGAGGATATATATATATGGTAAATGAATAAATTAAAAAATTATTATTATATTTTACAAAGTGATTTGTTATATAATAATGGTTTAATAAGATTTTAAATATGTGTAAGATGAAATAAAACAAAAATTCTCGGTTAAGAACCATACCACTTCTTTAGATAACTTTATTAGGTTTACACCAAAATAACTCCTAGTATAGTTTCATAATAAAACATTCCTATAAGAAGTGAGAATTTATGTGGGGAAGGTAATTTTTCTATGATTTTATCAACTCTAATACTTTCTATGTGTGATGAAAAAATGATAAGATGTGGCCTTTTATAAGAGAGGGTAGGGGTATTGTTGGAATTTCATTAATTATCTAACTAATTTAAATAATATCTTATGGATAAATAGATAACAATACTATATTTAAAATATTTGATGATTATGGGTTTAAATACAATCATCCAATAAAAATTTTACGGTTTCCAATTGTGTTTTAATAATTATGTTTCTATTGAAACCCCTATTAACCTTTTTCTAACAACTACCATGATGATAAATATTTTACTCCTTGTGGGAAAAGATAGTTTCTATAAAAGTAAAATTGTAAAATAAATAGACCTTGTTTTATATTTCAAATCGTATAACCCTTAGATTAATATATTATTTTTAGGAATTTTAAATCCTTTCATAAATTATTATTTATTATAAATTATCATTAATTCTAGTTTTAATATATTCATTTACATTGACTTTAATAATATAAAGACTAAAAGGCCATTAGAATACAGTAAATTCAAACATATGTAACATGTTAAATTTATATAAAAAATTCATCAAACATAATAATTCATTCAAAATATATTACATTAAATATTTTTTTAATCATTTATTTTATTTTTCTATTAATTAAATTATTGTTATGTTGAAATTTCATAAGAATTTAAGGTAATTAGATACTGAATAAAAATTATAAATAAAAAAATATTATGAAAATAATTTCTTTATTATCAAAATAATTAATAATATTCACTCAAAACATTAATTTTTCCCTATGTAAAGGAAAGAGTTATTTAAATGCAAGAGAGAAACGTTTTTGTCTTTTTCTTTACTTAAAATATTATATAGTTAATTTTAAAGTAAAATTTTCCAATAAATAATTAAATCTAGAGAATAAATTGATGATGGAAGGAAAAAATTTATCCAACAATAATTACAAATAAAAATTGTGACCTTATCAATTCTTTTTAACCATTATTAACCAAATTTACCCTTTTACTGTGATGTCAACTTTTTACTAGTTTTATTATTCATTATAACCAAAAATTAAATTTACCTTATTAAATAATATTAATGGGAATTATTAAAAATATTAAATCCATTTAACCAAATTCAATATCTATAAGTGTTAAAAATTATTTTTCTAAGTATCATATAAAGCATGATGAAAACAGTTCTATAAAAAATAATTTCTGAAGGAAAATATGATTTTACATTAACTCTATTCCATGTAATTTTCATTATATGAATTTAAATTCACATAGAAATATATATTTTATATTTTTAATTTAAATAATATCTATTTAGAAGTTATTTTAATTAAATATAATAGAAAAACATGATGCACGAAAAAAATTTTAGATAAATTCATTTTTAATCATAAAAATATATTTTTACCAAAATCATGAAAATTACTAATTAAAATAATATTTATGAGATTATTATAAATAAAATATATCTTATTTAACATTAATATGAAATATAAAATATAATCATACTTTAAATTATTTTATTTAATGAAAATAAATGATAGTTTTACAAAAATCGATATGTTCACTATTCAATAAGAAAACCATATTTTCATAAAAATATAAAAATTTCACTTGAATATAATTTTGATATTTTAATTTAAAATTTTATATTATTTTTTAAAAAAATTACTAAAATTGGTATAAATTAATTATAATATTATTGTGAAAAATATCATAAAAGTTTATTTGTTGAAGCCATATTTTTTAAGAATAAAATGCCTACTGAATATTGGTTTCTTATTTCCTGAAAAGTAATCAATAAATTTGAGTTTATTTGGAACATTATATATATATATATCATAATTTGGTTAATCCTACTTTTACCCACCATCTCAATGTCTTGGTTATAAAAATAATTTAAAAAATATATATTTTAGGGATCATTTATGCTCGATGTTGTGTGTCGTATATGCTATCGATCATAATGTTCTTCTTTTAAAATCTTATGGTGTTAAAACATTGAGTTGTCTTAATTTTATAATGAATATTATTCACTTCTGTTATTGTCTCCTCCATTATATCTTTGAATATAAGATTTATTTCACCAAATTCATCGTAATAAGTTGGAGTTCGACACCTCTTACCATACAATTATTTATATAGTTTCATTTGAATGATTAAATAGAAGATATTATTATATGAAATTTACACAAAATGTAAATATTGATCCTATACACCTTGAAAGTCAATTAAGTATGTTGTCAACATATTTTTCAGTTTCTAGATAGTTCTAACATAAAGACCATCAGTTTGAGGATGATAATAGATTCTTAAATGTAGCATAGTGTTAAGAGACTTCGAAAGAGTATTCCATAATATTTATTTATATCACAAATCATGATCAAATAAAATCAAAAATGGTCTACCATGAATCTTTTAAAATCATTAATATATATCCACACAAGGAAATAAAGAGTTATATCTTCCCTTATAAAGTGGAAATATATAGACTTGGTAAGGCAATCAATAATTATCCATATGGAATCATTATTTCTAGGAGTCTTTGGAAATACAATGAAAAAGTCCTTAGTAATACCATAAAATTTCCACATAATAATAGGTAGAGGTTTCATATCTCCTTTAAGATTTTTTCTTATTTAATTTTATTATTAAAAAATTAATAATCTCGATACTTAATCTAAACTTTTCATTTCAAATTATCCTACAAAAAATGATCCTTCAAATACCAAACCATTTTGATGATACCATGGTGTATAGATAAATTTGAGCTATGAGATTCATCTAATAATTCTTTTTTTAGCTCATAAAAAATTGGAACACATAGAATCCTTCCAAATATAAAATTAACATCTTCATAGATAAATCCTACCAATGTACCATAAATCAAGGATTTTATTTTATTTTGAATATTTATAACATCAATTTAGTAACATTTTATTTACCTCACTAGAGGTGGTTTGGAAATAATTTGGAATAGATGTAATGTTTCCCCTTATTTAATGATTTCCATATACAACCTAACTAAATCTACGAATATATGATCTTTTAAAATCCTCATTTTAGTCAAAACTCCATGATCTTTCCCACTCAATTAATTAGCCACCTTATTTTCCTTCCCAAGGTGTTAGTGTTTTGAGTAATCATACTCCTTGAGTATTTCTAACCATTTACTTTTTCTTATATGGATATCCTTCTATGATAATAAGTTTTTAAAACTTTTTTTATCCATATATATTTCAAAAATTTCACCATATATGAAATTCCTCAATATCTTCAATGAAAATATTACAACTGAAAATTCAAGTTCATGGTTTGGATAATTCTATTAATGAATAATTAATTGCCTTTTGGAATAGGAAACAACATTATCATTATACATAAAGAAATATACATGTTCTTTATTTGATACATCACTATATATAAAAAATTCATCCATCCCCGTGGTAATGTCAATATCGGCTCATTGATCAACCCCCTCTTTAATTCATCAAAACATTATTTACATTATTTTGACTATATAAACATAACGCCTTTACATTTCAACATAGTTTACAGGAAGTATAGTCAATCAAATTTAAGAAAACACACATCAATAATAACCTACTAATCCTAGGAAACTATATATCTCAATTTTATTTGTTAGTGTTAGACATTCCTTAACTACCTTATCCATTAAAGAATCAACTGATATTTCATCCTTATAGACAATATGTACATGAAAAGAAAATTCTTGATGCCATATCTCATATTTTATAAATGTTCCATATAACTCATTTTTTCTAAGAGTATTAATGATGATTTTAAAATGACTATTATTATCATAATATATTTTAGTGTGTGTCAATATATTATTAATAAATGACACAAAAAATTATAGAGATAATCCTTAAATACTCTTTTCTTCATATCTATAATAATTGAGGGTGAATTAGTCAATCTAAATGGCATTATTATAAATTCATAATGTTCATACCTCATATAAAAATTCATATTTGGAATATATATACTCTTTAATTATAGTAGATCATACCCAAAATTATGATTAATAATTAAAAAATATTAACATCATTGAATTTGACCAAATAAGTAATCAATGTTTGAAAGAGGATACATTTTCTTTATAATAATGGCATTGATTTCCCCATAATCAATGAATAATTTCTTATAACCATTATTATTATTAACAATAATAACCAGTGTTCCCATGGTAAAACAGTAGGGAATATAAATCTCTTCTCACAAAACTTCTAGTGTTTTTCATTCATTTCCACTTATTCCACTATTTCCATCTGATATGGAGTATTAGATGTAGGGTTTTCATCTGAGATGAGATCAATAGAATATATAACTTCATCAATAGGTGGTTTTCAAGGTATTTATTCATGAAACACATCAATTTATTCATGAACAATATGTAAAACATATAATCTAAGGATACCTTTAGCATTCATTGTTTTTTTATTCAATTTTACTATAATAATTTCATTAAGAAGAGTTACTGGAGGTGGATTAAAATCTAATTCAGATGATGTAGTCTCCCCTATAAAGATAATTGATTCAATATCTCAATCACAAATCATAATCTACATATATCAATAATAAACTTTCATATTATAATTTTCAATAAAATTGTAACACCCCATGCTTCCACGGTACGCTTCTCTTGAAATAATACAGTAGCGTGTGTTGTACGCAACTTCGAGTTCTAACACACCACAACCAATCGAACTAGGCATTATGAATAGTAATACCCACTTTTTGAAATTTTATAAATTTTATATTTCAAAATGGACTTAATTTTTAGATCTGGAATATCGAAATTACCTTAGGGTAAATTTATTGTATTTTTCTGAAAACATTTAATTTTTGATGAATAGTGAAAAACACTGAGTTATTGTTTAAAACCAAATTTTTGTTTAAATAATAATTTATTTTATTTAAATTTATTTTGGGTCAAAATAAATACATAATACCTATATAAGTTCAATTTAATTCATTGAAGTCAGTTTATAATAATTTTATATGTATAAAAATTTCTTTGAACTTTTCACCGTCTTTTACCCACCTCCTTGGAGAATTTGAAAATTCACATAAAATAGAATTTTACCACTTCTGTGAGTGGAATTTCAAATATCTAAGAAACACGGCTTATATCATTAAGAAAAATGTTGTTCAATAAGATTAAAATTATTTTTGGTGAATAGTAACTTTTGACTTTTATTTCCCACGGTTAAAAGTAAATAGGATAATTAGGGTAAAAATGATATTATTATTACCCTACCACTTGTACTAATTCTATGGGATAAGTATAATGAGACCAAAAAAAACCTTAAGAATAAAATATGAACCTCTTTTCTCCCCTTGGATTAGATTAGGACACTTATTATTATTTTATTTAAAGAAGAGTTAAAATAGTTAAAATCAAAGTTTAATAACTAAAACATTTTTAGTATAGAGTTATAAATAAGATAAATTAGACTATAAATATTCATTAGAAAGTTAATGAGATTTAATAAATAATGGTATTTTATTTATTGTTTTTATACATTAAATAATTTAATTTACTTATGACACAATGATGATGTAGTAATTTCATAATTAATGAAATATTAAAATAATTGACTATATAAATATTCAAATAAATGTAATTTGAGACATTTTATGAATTAAAATAATTTTCTAGGTTAATATGACATATTATTGTTTGTTAGAAGAATTTTATTCTAAGTAATAATTTTGTTATAAATTTAGGAAAAACAAAATACCAAATAGTGTCAAAATTGACATAAAAGAGTTTTTTAAAAAAAATATTATATTATTAATTTATATTCTATTTCTATAAATATCTTTTTCCGAAAAAGGACTTATATAATGATATTTTTATCATTAATGAACCACTTGGGGTTTTTTGGGAAGTATATAGTAAGTTTATTAACCATATAATATAAAACTACTAAGAGACATGGTAAATGTCAAACTATTTATCGAAGAGTTAAATCTAAAAGATAAAGTTAACATAGTGACCCAAACCAATCTAAAAACTATTGGTTGAGTGGTTTTCAACCCATACCCACCTTATCCTTTAAATAATCCATTTTCGAGTCATTATAAAATGAAAAGTATTTTATTATAAAATAATATTACTAGATTTTCCTATGGTTCCCTCACCCCTCTTATAAATGGGAACTCCCCCTTCTCTATAAGTCACAACTTCAAAGCCATTTGTCTCATCCATCCCCTCACAAAATACCCTCTACACTATAATAAATTTATCCTAGAGGCCTTCCTTTAGTCATAAATCCATTCTATGGAGCCCTTTTGATCAAATCAAAAGGAAGAACCTGAAGAAGAGGTAAATATTTCATCACCTCATTCAAGTTCCTTTCATCTTCCACTTCCTTTTTATTTGTTATTTACATTCTAAAATAATAACTCAAGTATCTTATATATAATGTGATTTTATTATAAATATGGTAAAACCAAATTCATTTTTCTATCCATCCTTTGAATTGCATGTCACCATATGTGTGTATGAATGGCTTACCTTCTCCACGTCATGGTGTAATTGTTATTCAATACATTATTATTTGGATTGGTATAATAAGGATGTCTAATTGATTTAAATAATAAGTATAACATGATAATTATTATCTATATATGATATACCATTCAATTATATATTATTTTAATATCAAAAGAAAGTTATTGTTGCTCGTGCGTACGTACGGATTACCGTCTCCATGAACGCGATTAGATTCATTCCCCATCATATCCATTCAAGACTAATTTTCATTATATGATTAAAAATAATGTATAAAGACTTAATATCATTCTTTATATGAATAAGAAACATCTCATTCATAAAAAATATGACTAACATAACAAAGAATATAATGGAAAAAGAATCTTTTAACACCTGAAACAACGATAATATTAGGATATTATTAACAAAGCAATGTTAAAAGATCATATATGATATCATATTAATATGTATGATTCCTATATAATATAAGAACAATTATTTCACCATTATATATGAGGTTAATTTAAGAACCTGTATCTTTGTTTCAAGTATGTTTTTTCTTTTTTCTGAAGTTTTTGAGAAAAGAGGAATTTCTGGAAATTTTTGCAGTACACGTCATGTACTTTTTGAGTACACGCTGTGTACTCCCTTGTCACGCCAGACCATGTGTGGGCTATGTACGGACTGCACACATGGTGTGTAGGTGTGAAGTGGAGGCCTCTTAAAGTGGAGTACGGAAAAATAGAGTACATGTCGTGTACTCAAGAAGAACACGCTGTGTATTTTCTTTTTATTCATTAAACGGATTGGGGTCGCACCTAATCAACAAAATCGTCTTCTTCTAGGTCTCATTCAACCGAGAGATGTTGTACAACCGAGGAACTTCTCTGAGGCCCTGCGCTTTCATCCATTCTATGAATCGATCGCTGCCGATTGCGTTGGAACCGCAGCGGTGAATCCTTCCTTCTCCTAGAGCCTTGTTTTCCAATGCTTCTTCTTTCTCAAGTTATCGTCAGTTGAATTTTTTAGAAGTTTTCTCATATCTTCTTTGTTCTAAGGAGAATCAATCTTCTTGGCTCATGTATATTCATCTCCTAGCATCCAGGTAGGTGGTGCGTGCCTTACCTTTCGATGCCTTTGAGTTTTATGTGAAAATTCCACCAATACCCATGAACAGGGTATTGTGTGTTTACCGTTTTTCCCTTGTGGTCATTCCTTCATTTCATTCATGCTTGTGTAGAGGTAAATTGGTCATTTTTGTGGATACTTGTTGTTATTGTATTTTTTTCCATGCTTTGTGCTTTTTATGACCTTTGGGTCTTTGTTATCCTTGACCATTTTTCTTATTTCCATGCCTAGTGACCGTTGGATGGAGTGATGATGATAACATGCTTTTTTCTAGTAGACTATTTAGCCAAGTATCTCTATAGGTGAACTTTAGTTAGCCTAGTATCTCTATAGGTGTACTTTATCCTTATAGCATTATTATCCACAGACTGGCATGGGGCTGTGAGAACCCGGTGCTATACACAATAAGGGATAGACCGAGTGAGCTTCCCAGAGAGTCCTTGACATTATAGGCTATAGGGGATAGACCGAGTGAGCTTCCTAGAGTGCCTTTGGAAATTATAGGCTAAAAGTGATAGACCGAGTGAGCTTCCCAGTGTGCCTTCAATCTTATAGACTATAGGAGGGTAGACCGAGTGAGCTTCCTCAGAGAGTCTTTACTTGTTGAATTGATTTAAAACCCTTTTTCCAGGATAGAGAATGAATTGACTGAGTGAGCTTACTTAGACAGTTTGTGGTAGACCTGAAACTATAGGAGGAATTGACTGAGTGAGCTTCCACAGAGAGTTTTAGACCTTGGGGCCACGAGGGTTAGACCACGTGATCTTCCTCAGAGAGTCCCTAACTACCATAGACTATAAGGGGAATTGACCGAGTGAGATTCCCTAGAGAGTCTTATAAATTTGTACGACCAAAACCAGAGGGGTTTGGCTGAGTGCACTTCCTAGAGGGTTATGGTACTTCTTAGTTAGGACCAGAGGGGATGGCTGCAAGTACCTCCCAGAGGGTTTCCTGTTAGTGTTTAGTTGTTTTATTCACTATTTCTTGTTTTTCTGTGGACTGATTACTATTGTATATCTTCATGTTACTACCTTTTGTTTACTGTTACTGTTTACTGCTTACTGTACTATTACCTTCCATATACTCACTGACTGTTAGACATAGATATTTGGTAGTTTCCTACTGGGATTTAGTCTCACACCCTGTTTGGGAAATGCTTTTGGCCCCAAGAAAACAATGTTTTTGCAGGTATAGACAAGGGGAAGCGCCCATCGACTTCTGGTACATGATTGCATGGAGCAGGAGAGCATGGGGCCAAGCTATGGATTGTGATGCTGAGGATTTAATCTGTTTACCTTTCTTTTGTACTTTGGTTTGGCACTATTGTATTTCTAGCATTGTTACTTGTTTGGAAGATTTCCTAGACATATGTATCATGCATCATTTCATATATATGTGTGTGTGCTCCAGTTGTTTATTGCTTTAGTCTTCTGCTGTTTACTCACGTATAGATTGTTCTGTTTCTGGTATTTCTTATTGTTTACTTCCACTATGTACTCTACCAATGAGGGAATAGTTTCCCCACTATCACACCCAAGTCCCTCACTGCTAGTCGGTAGCCTCTGGTGTTAGGGGAAATATGCTTAAGTCCATGTGACCAACCAGGTACTTGGCGCCTCTAGGCGGCTTCTGAAATCGGGACGTTACAAATTGGTATCAAACGAGTTCTTGTAAAGACCCGTAAAATTCAAGGGAAATTTTTCTTAATTTTGTTTGGAATTTTACAAGAGCTCAGTTTCTGACGGCACCTGATTCTGAGGCCCGGTGTGCCCGGAATCAATTTCCGAAGTGTGGCTCGGGTACGTTCAGTGAACGAACGAGCGGGAATTTCTAACTTTTGAACCGGTGCCCGGAATCGAATTCTGAGGGCACCGATAAACTCGTAGCGTCGATATTCTCTTAAGGATACCTTTTCTGAGGTTGCGTTTTATGCGGGTTGAGAGTTAGTTTTGGGGGAAATAAAATGAAGTTAAATAAATTGTGGAAACACAATTTATTTTCATCCATGTTGGTTATATCCTCCCAAAGGGAGTTAGAAGTGGGACCCACATCCACTTAACCTCCCCTGATAGGATTAAGTGTGGTGGGGCCCACACGAACCCTAACTCCGCAACACCCCTTTAAACTCCCAATAACTCCACTCAATTTCATTTTGACAACTTGAGTTTTAATTGAGGTGAGTTATTGTTTTTCAAACTTTTCAAATTCAAAGAGCTGAAGTTGTGTAAATAAAATAAGGCTTAAGCTTATTTTATTTTGGTTAGTTTTCTCTTGCCACCTTGAGAGAATTTGGGAAGCATTCTTTATCTTCTTCAACCACGACGAAGAACACGGAGAACACTTAGGCTCCGACGAAGAATGTCGTCACCATAAGAAGAGAAAGATGTGTCGTCTCTTCTATTCTTCGCAGCCGGTGTGTTTCCGTAGATCGAAGACGCTGCTTCTTTCGATATTCTTTCCATGTCAACGAAAGGAGACGCCGCTTCCTACTCGGACTTTCTTCGTCAGCTTACGAAGCTTCACCAGCGACGTACCTCTTCGGACGCACCTCGACATCGACGGAATCGACGTACGATTACCGCGACGCCCGACCTCCGGGATGCTTGTATTCCGTGGCTTGTTGGTGTGCTTCTCTCTTGAAACTGAGGTAGGGGTTTTATTTATTTATTTGTTCGTGAATACCAACATGGTGATGATCATGGATTAAAACCCTTTTTGTTAACGAATAACGCGAGGGGGTCGGACCACACAAACACGGCCGACCCTCCTCCTTTTTCATGATAGTTTCTTGAGGTTGGTATGAGAAAATGGGGTGTCGTCACACCATGCGGTATATTGCAGAAGATACGCGTGGCGCCGTCGCGCCGCGCCGTGGAAAGAAATTTCAAGGATGCGACGCCGTCGCGCCGCGTCGAAGGAAATCGAGGACGCCGTGGCCGAAGCGGGGCCACATCGGAGGGGCGCGGTGCCGTCGCACCGCACTGGACGGCAAAGGACGCGGCCGGTTCCGGGCCGCGGTGGTAGAAGTTGACCGGCGGCCCGCCGGGCTGCCGGTGTCGGAAGCCAGAAGGCGACCGGCCTTTGCCGGTCCCGTTAAGAAGGAACCGGCCGGCCAGGTCGGGCTGGCCGGAAGTGGGAAAGCCGGGGGAATTAAATTCCCCCGGCCAGAATAAAAATGTCCCCCATAATGAGGGGGGCCGAGGTTTCACAAAAGGGGGGCAGGCGCCCCCCGTTTCTCAATCAGTGCGGCCGAAGGCCGAGCTCGCAGCGCGCCCAGCACGCTGCATTGAGCCGGACCGGCGCGCCTGGTCGGTCTGCGAGGCCGGGCAGAGACCATCCGGGCCAGGCCGCGCCGCGCCGGGCCGGGAAGACCCTGTCCGGGGCGGGTCGACCCGGTTCGGGCCAGCCGGGGGGGTCTCGGGCCGAGTCGGCTCGGGCCCGAAACCCCCGATACCGAACTGCTTAGGTTCAAATGCCCATAACTCGGGCTATGGACCTCCAAACGACATGCCGTCAACGGCAATGCGATCATTGGATCGAGACGGTCGTTTCGGTATATTGCACTCAAGGTTTCGGAATACTTTGAGTTCAGCTGGGTTGCTTCGTACACGAAACCGATCGGGCCCTCGGAGCGGAAACACTCATATCTTGAGCTACGGACGTCCGATTGACGTGTTGTCAGGTTTGTTGAGTTCCTCCTAGTGAGACGGATCTTTTGGCATACTCCGCCCGAGGTTTGGATGCAGGTGGAGTATGGTCGGGTTGGTTTTTCCTTAAAAACCAATCGGGCCCCTGGAACGGAAAAGCCAATAACTCTCAGACCGGAAGTCTGATTGATGCGTTGTCTATTGCGTTGAGTTCTTGTTGATGATACGGAACTTTTGGATACATCAACTCTGGACTTGTGACAGTTGATGTATCAGCCTCTCGGCTCGTGGAGCAGACCCTCCCGAACGAGCTTGCTGTGTGCGGGAACCCTAGAGCTGGCTGCGACTGCTACTGTGGTTGCGACGACGACTGTGCAGAGATCCTTAGTGGATTCGATGACGACGACTACAGCACTCAGCGATCCTGTGTCGATCAGTGCTACCGATCCTGTGTGGGTCTGATCCTGTGTGGGTCAGCGCTCAGCGGTCCTGTGTGAACCAGTGCCTACAGATCCTGTGTGGGTCCGATCCTGTGTGGGTCTTTGCGGGGGTTAGTTTCCTACTGATCTTGTGTGGGTCTTTGCGGGGTTTAGTACCTATCGATCCTTTGTGGGTCCGACGACTTAGATGGGTCAGTGATCATCTCAATCGTCTTTCGAAGAAGTATACCTGTTTGAGCTGAATCATGTTTACCTTCCTGTGTGGATTGTGTTGTGATATCCTGTGTGGATTACGTTTTGCTTTCTTGTGTGGAATATGTATACTTTCCTGTGTGGACTGAGTTGTACTTGGGCTCGGAGGTTGGATCATATTGGAATTGATGACTTAGGTATATATATATTGGGTCTGATCCTGTGTGGGTCAGCGCTCAGCGGTCCTGTGTGAACCAGTGCCTACAGATCTTGTGTGGGTCCGATCCTGTGTGGGTCTTTGCGGGGGTTAGATTCCTACCGATCCTGTGTGGGTCTTTGTGGGGGTTAGTACCTATCGATCCTTTGTGGGTCTGATGACATTGATGGATCAGTGATCATCTCTATCGTCTTTCGAAGAAGTATACCTGTGTGAGTTGAATCCTGTTTACCTTCCTGTGTGGATTGTGTTGTGATATCCTGTGTGGATTATGTTTTGCTTTCCTGTGTGGAATACGTATACTTTCCTGTGTGGACTGAGTTATACTTGGTCTCGGAGGTTGGATCATATTGGAATTGATGACTTAGGTATATGTATGGGCATATACCTAAGTAGTGTCGGTTGTTACTTCGTGATTGTATCTTTCTTTTGTGGTTTATCCTTTGTGGATTTTGGGAGACCTTCGGGGGTCTCGGGGTCACTACTGAGTAACTTATACTCACCCTTGCATGGGCTATGCCTTCACTACGTTGTGTTAGTTGCAGACGACGGACAACGTTGATTGTGGTTGAGGCTCGCAGAGCAGGACGGTACCTGGAGGTGGACCACTGGGCGGGATGTGCTCGGAGCGGATGTCAGGACCCGAGGAGCAGTGGAGCTATCTATACCCACCCTTCAGGTGGGATTTCTAGTGGACAGCTCGGTGTAGCGGCTTTTACATTACAATTGTTGTTTTCCCTTTCGAGTTGTACTTTACTTTCAGTTTGGGTTTGTATACTGGCCCATTTACTTTTCCACACTTGCAGTTGTACTCTGTTTTTACTTAGTGTTTAATTTTCCGCTTTCTTAATCTGTCGTGCTTGTTTACATTACAAAGGAAATGCCTTCCCTTTTTACCGGCATTTACGCCTTGGTTGTAGTCTCCATCCCCTGGCCTATAGAAGGTGGGCTTGGGGTAGTCACAACACGGACCCCGACGACGGGTCGTGAAAAATTGGTATCAAAGGAGTTCGGTTCTACCGCGAACTCTAATCTTTTCTATCTGAAGCAATAGTGTTTAGCATATTGGGTGTGGTTATCAGTCCATGGAGTCCAGTGTTGGTGCGGCAGCCGAAGTATCCGTACACCAGGATCCTGACTTCTGATTTCCGACTTAATGCACGAAAACATTGAATGCGTGTGTGTTTCAAAGTTTTCTTTGTGATTACCTTATATCAGCTCACCAGGTATATTGTTCTGACCGTGGCACACCTGTTTCCTTTTCAGGATGGCCCCACGACAGCAGCCAGCTAGGGTTCCGAGAGTCGAGCGTGATGACAGCCCACCGAGCGACGAGGCCTCGGTACAGGGCCCTTTGTCAGCAGTGGCACTGGAGGTAGCTTTACCCACTGATCCCCCGACACTTCCAGCACTAGCCGCTGACGATGCACGTCGCCTCAGCGCACTTCATGAGTTTCAACGCCAGTGACCGCCCAGGTTTCGTGGGGGGACGGACCCCCAGGCAGCCGAGGACTGGCTGGAGGCAGTCGTACGAGTTTTCAGGCTACTGAGGACACCAGCAGAACTCATGGTGATCCTCGCTGCGAGCCTACTGCACGCAGCAGCGGGCCGATGTTGGAGCATGATAGTCCAGGTGCATGATGAGTCATCTCTACTTTGGATGGACTTTGAAAGCCTCTTCTGCTCGGAGTTCGTCCCAGCCACCCTCCGTGTGGTGCGTATTCAGGAGCTTCTTCAGCTGCGGCAGGGAAGCATGACGATCGCTCAGTACTCGGCGAGATTTATCGATCTCTCGCACTACTCGACCGACATGGTACGAGACCCATTCTTCTGGGCCTGGACCTTTGAGAAGGGTTTGAGACATGAAATCTGGGCATCGCTGATCTCCCTCAGCTTTCCGACTCAGACAGGAGTACTGGAGTGGGCCCTTTTGATCGAGAGATTTCTTGCTGAGTCTACACCAGCGCCGAGACCCACCGCAGGGCGGCACGTAGCAGAGTCTTCTACAGCAGGCAGTCGATGGATGACTTAGGGGTCCAGGCAGACCAGACCCTCAGGCAAACGACCTCAGGACACTGGCTCAGCAGTGGGGGGCACACAGCGCGGGGCCAGTCTTTCGAGAGGCAGACAGTGCTACTCATGAGGCGGGCAGGGCCACATGGCTCGTGACTGCCTGACCCGTCGTGCCAAGGAGCAACAGATGGTTGAGGGACCACCGAAGCAGAGGCATAGGGTCGACCGTGGAAGTCCACAGGGAGGAGGCGGATGAGGCAAGGGAGCTGGCCGAGCAGCAGGTGGTGGGCGACGCTTTGAGGCTCTATCACCACCACCACTAGGAGGTCCACCCCGACCATAGGGAGCTGGCGGGCAGAGATAGGCACAACTCCAGGCAGCAGAGGCCTACAACCACGGCGCACCTGAGATGATTTGAGGTACTATCTGTGTCTATTCCACCCTTGCTGCAGTACTTATAGACACAGGAGTGAGTCACTCTTTCATAGTCGCTGCCCTTGTTCGGAGCTCGGAGATTCCGACAGAGCCATTGGGTCAATCCTTATGGCTAGAGACTCCTACGGGAGCAGACTCGACGATTACGCACTGGTGTCGGCAGTGTGAGATTACTCTAGGAGGCAAGAGCTTTGGATGGGATCTTCTTGTAGAAACGTCGAGGCCTTACGACGTCATCTTGGGCATGGATTGATTATCCACGGTCTATGCACAGATTAACTGTTTTAGGCGCAAGGTGCGATGTGTACCCACCGACGGGAGCAGGTTCACCTTCACCGGTGAGAAGGGAGCCTTCGCAGCACATGATGGATTTCCGCGGAGGAGAGGACAGCCCATCACTCATCAGTTGGCTAGCCTCATCCTAGGAGCAGATGACGTGCGGAGTCCTGGTTTTCATGTAGTGGTGGATTAGTTTGCGGACGTCTTCCCCGAAAACGTTCCAGGGCTACCTCCTCGCAGAGAGGTAGACTTTTATATTGACCTGTACCACGGGACGACCCCAATATCAACTACAGCATATCGGATGGCCCCCGTCGAGCTTCGAGATCTACGGGTACAGTTGGAGGACTTGTAGGGCAAGGGGTTCATCTGACCCAGTGTTTCACCCTGGGCTTCCCCGATTTTGTTCGCCAAGAAGGCGGATGGGAGCTTGCGACTGTGTGTCGACTATCGTTGCCTGAACCAGGTGACAGTGAGGAACAAGTATCCGCTACCAAGGATTGATGACCTCTTTGATCAGCTCAAGGGAGCACGGTGGTTCTCGAAGATAGACCTCAGGTCAGGCTATCATCAGCTCAGAATTAGAGACAAGGACATGCAGAAGACGGCCTTCAGATGTCGGTATGGCCACTATGAGTTCTTGGTTATGCCATTTGGCGTAACCAATGCTCCAGAATTGTTCATGGCCCTCATGAACATGATCTTTCAGCCATACCTCGATCGATTTGTTGTGGTCTTCATCAACGACATTTTGATTTACTCGACGACTGAGGAGGAGCACGCCTACCACTTATGGGTTGTACTGGACACACTCTGAGAGCACCAGCTTTATGGTAAGATATCGAAGTGTCTGTTCTGGATATGTGAGGTCCACTTCTTGGGACACGTCATCTCTGAGGCGGGATTTGCAGTGGATCCTACAATGATCGAGGCAGTGTTAGCTTGGGAGCCACCCAGGAGCGTGACAGAGGTTTGGAGTTTCTTGGGATTAGATAGATACTACCGGATATTCATGCCAGACTTCTCTAGAGCTGTGGAACCGCTCTCATCTTTGATGAAGAATGGGAAACCCTTCGTGTGGTTAGACAGATGTCAGCAGAGCTTCCAGGAGCTGAGACAAAGATTGACCAGTGCACCTATCTTGAGGTTGCCTCAGGAGGGAGTAGGATACGTAGTTTACTGCGATGCATCAGGGACCAGACTCAGTTGTGTCCTGATGCAGGAGCAGGCAGTGATTGCCTATGGATCACGTCAGTTGAGGCTGCATGAGCAGAACTATGCTACCCATGACCTGGAGTTAGCAGTAGTGGTCTTCGCTCTGAAGACATGGTGACACTACCTGATGGGCGAGTGCTTTACAGACTTTTCTGATCATCAGAGACATAGGTACATCTTCTCACAGAAGGACCTGAACCTGAGACAGCGGCGATGGCTCGAGTTCCTCCAAGACTATGACTTTGAGATAGTATATACTCCTGGGAAGGGGAACGTAGTAGACGATGCCCTCAGCAGGAGGACGGGTATTCAGCTACTTGAGGAGGCGACAGAGCAGCTAGCCTCTTTGCAGATATCCTTTGTGGATAGAGATGGAGCAGCCTTCCTTCAGTCTCTCACAGTCACTCCACCACTTCTACAGCAGGTCAGAGAGGCACAGCGAGGGGACATTGACTGTGAGACGCGGCGTGCACAGATATCCCCAGGACAGGCACCTGATGATTTCTCCTTTGGAGCAGAGCATGGCATCTATTTCAGAGGATGTACCATGGTACCAGTTGCTTTACGGGAGGAGGTGCTGAGAGAGTTTCACACTTCTCCCTTGGCGGTACAACCCGGAGTGGCGAAGATGTACCCGGATCTCAGACGACAGCATTGGTGGCCAGGCATAAAGAAGGTTGTAGCAAAGTTCATTTCTCGATGCCTCACCTGCCAGCAGGTGAAGGCTGATCACCAGGTACCAGCGGGCTGGGTACAGCCCTTGGAGGTCTCGGAGTGGAAGTGGGACGGGATATCTATGGACCTTGTGACTATACTTCCACGCACATCCAGAGGTCACGACTCCATTTGGGTGATTGTTGACCGACTCACCACGTCGGCACACTTCTTACCCATCAGAGAGTAGGGCTCTGTGGAGAGCTTGGGACGTCTTTATGTTCAAGAGATTGCACGGCTTCACGGTGTGCCATCATCTATTTTCTCCGATTGAGATGCTCGCTTTACTTCCCAGCTTTGGAAGGGATTGCAGGAGGAATTCGGGACGCAGCTATGTTTGAGCAAAACCTTTCACCCTCATACGGATGGTCAGACGGAGAGTACCATTCAGACTCTCGAGGACATGCTCCGCGCATGTGTCCTCAACTTTGGTCGTAGTTGGGAGGACCACCTACCCTTGGTGTAGTTTGCGTACAACAACAGCTACCACTCCACCATCGGGATGGCACCGTACGAGGCATTGTACGGCAGACCTTGCAGATCTCCTTTGTGCTGGACAGACCCTGGGGAGTCATCACTTGTGGGACCAGAGATGGTCCAGGCCATGACAGAGAAGGTCCAGGTCATCCAGGAGCGGATAAGGACAGCTCAGAGCCGGCAGAAGTCATACGCTGTCAGGAGGTGGAGGCCACTAGAGTTCGAGGATGGCGACCATGTCTTCTTGCGGGTCTCACCTCGACATGGTATACGGAGATTTGGCCGAGGCGGCAAGTTATCTCCGCGCTTCATCGGACCCTTCCAGGTCCTCAGCAGGATTGGCGAGGTGGCTTATTCCTTGACTCTACCACCTTAGTTGCACCGGGTGCACGATGTCTTCCACGTGTCTCAGCTGAGGAGATACATGCACAACCCGATGCACATCATTGACCATGGGGAGCTTGACGTTGACGACGGGGCGACTTTTACGGAGGTTCTGGTTGAGATCGAGGATCGACAGGAGCGGGTCCTACGTGGACGGTCGATTCCTCTAGTGCGCATCAGATGGTAGCACGGGAATCTCCAGGAGAGCACTTGGGAGCGGGAGGCTCAGATGCGTGCTCAATACCCTCATTTGTTTCCCTAGTTTTGATGTATCGTTACGGGGATGTAAAGCCCTGAGGTAGGAGTAATGTAAAGACCCGTAAAATTCAAGGGAAATTTTTCTTAATTTTCTTTGGAATTTTACAAGAGTGCAGTTTCTGACGGCACCTGATTCCGAGGCCCGGTGTGCCCAGAATCAATTTCCGAAGTTTGGCTCGGGTACGTTCAGTGAACGAATGAGCGGGAATTTCTAACTTTTGAACCGGTTCCCGGAATCAAATTCCGAGGGCACCGATAAACTCGTAGCATTGATATTCGCTTAAGGAGACCTTTTCCGAGGTTTCGTTTTATGTGGGTTGAGAGTTCGTTTTGGGGGAAATAAAATGAAGTTAAATAAATTGTGGAAACACAATTTATTTTCATCCATGTTGGTTATATCCTCCCAAAGGGAGTTAGATGTGGGACCCACATCCACTTAACCTCCATTTAGAGGATTAAGTGTGGTGGGGCCCACACGAACCCTAACTCCTCAACTCCCCTTTAAACTCCCAATAACTACACTCAATTTAATTTTGACAACTTGAGTTTTAATTGAGATGAGTTATTGTTTTTCAGACTTTTGAAATTCAATGAGGTGAAGTTGTGTAAATAAAATAAGGCTTAAGCTTATTTTATTTTGGTTAGTTTTCTCTTGCCACCTTGAGAGAATTTGGGATGTATTCTTCATCTTCTTCAACCACGATGAAGAACACGAAGAACACTTAGGCTCCAACGAAGAATGTCATCACCATAAGAAGAGAAAGGTGTGCCGTCTCTTCTCTTCTTCGCAGCCGGTGTGTTTCCGAAGATCGAAGACACCGCTTCTTTCGATTTTCTTCCCGTGTCAATGAAAGGAGACGCCGCTTCCTCCTCAGACTGTCTTCGTCAGCTTATGAAGCTTCACCTACGACGTACCTCTTCGGATGTACCTCGACGTCAACAGAATCGACGTACGATTACCGCAACGCCCGAACTCCGCGACACTTGTCTTCCGCGGCTTGTTGGCGTGATCCGCTCTTGAAACCGAGGTAGGGGTTTTATTTATTTATTTTTTCTTCAATACCAACTTGGTGATGATCGTCGATTAAAACCCTTTTTGTTATCGAATAACGCGAGGGGGTCGGACCGCACAAACACGACCGACCCTCCTCCTTTTTTCGTGATGGTTTCTTGAGGTTGGTATGAGAAAGCGTGGTGCCATCGCACCATGAAGTATATTGCGGAAGATACGCGCGCCGCCGTCTCGCTGTGCCATGGAAAGAAATTTCAAGGACGCGACGCCATCGCGCCGCGTCGAAGGAAACTGAGGACGCCGCGGCCGGAGAGGGGCCGCGGAGGAGGGGCGCGGTGCCGTCACACCGCGCCAGACGGTAAAGGCCGCGGATGGTTTCGGTCCGCGGTGGTATAAGTTGACCGGCGGCCAGCCGGGCCGCCAGTGTCGGAAGCCGGAAGGGGACCGGCCTTTGCCAGTCCCTTTGAGAAGAAACCGGCTGGCAAGGTCGGGCCGGCCGGAAGTGGGAAAGCCGTGGGAATTAAATTCCCCTGGCCAGCATAAAAACGGCCCCCCATAATGAGGGGGTCGCGGTTTCACAAAAGGGGGCAGGCGCCCCCCGTTTCTCAATCAGCTCAGCCGAAGTCAGAGCTGGCAGAGCACCCAGCGCGCTGCTTGGAGCCGGACCGGCACGCCTGGCCGGTCTGCCAGGCCGGGCCGAGCCCAGCCGGGCCGGGCCGAGCCGCGCCGGGCCGGGCCAGGCCACGCAGGGCCGGGCTGGGCCGACCCTGTCCAGGGCGGGTCGACCCGGTTCGGGCCAGCCGGGGGGGTCTCGGGCCGGGTCGGCCAAGGCCCGAAACCCCCGATACCGAACTGCTTAGGTTCAAATGCCCATAACGCGGGCTACGGACCTCCAAACAACGCACCGTCAGCGGCGATGCGATCCTCGGATCGAGACGGTCATTTCGGTATATCGCAATCAAGGTTTTGGAATACTTTGAGTTCGGTCGGGTTGGTTCGTACACGAAACCAACCGGGCCCTCGGAGCGGAAACGCTCATATCTTGAGCTACGGACGTCCGATTGACCTGTCGTCAACTTTGTTGAGTTCCTCTTAGTGAGACAGATCTTTTGGCATACTCCGTCCGAGGTTTGGATGCAGGTGGAGTATGGTCGGGTTGGTTTTTCCTTAAACACTAATCGGACCCCTGGAACGGAAAAGCCAGTAACTCTCAGACCGGGCGTCCGATTGACGCGTTGTCTGTTGCGTTGAGTTCCTATTGACGATACGTAACTTTTAGATACATCAACTATGGACTTGTGACAGTTGATGTATCAGCCTCTCGGCTCATGGAGCGGACCCTCCCGAACGAGCTTGCTGTGTGCGTGAACCCTAGTGCTGGCTGCGACTGCTACTGTGGCTGCGATGATGACTGTGCAGAGATCCTTAGTGGATTCGACGACGAAGACTATAGCACTCAGCGATCCTATGTGGATCAGTGCTACTGATCCAGTGTGGGTCTGATCCTGTGTGGGTCAGCGCTCAGCGGTCCTGTGTGAACTAGCACCTACAGATCCTGTGTGGGTCCGATCCTGTGTGGGTCTTTGCGGGGGTTAGATTCCTACCGATCCTGTGTGGGTCTTTGTGGGGGTCAGTACCTATCGATCCTTTGTGGGTCTGATGACATTGATGGATCAGTGATCATCTCTATCGTCTTTCGAAGAAGTATACCTGTGTGAGTTGAATCCTGTTTACCTTCCTGTGTGGATTGTGTTGTGATATCCTGTGTGGATTATGTTTTGCTTTCCTGTGTGGAATACGTATACTTTCCTGTGTGGACTGAGTTATACTTGGTCTCGGAGGTTGGATCATATTGGAATTGATGACTTAGGTATATGTATGGGCATATACCTAAGTAGTGTCGGTTGTTACTTCGTTATTGTATCTTTATTTTGTGGTTTATCCTTTGTGGATTTTGGGAGACCTTCGGGGGTCTCGGGGTCCCTACTGAGTAACTTATACTCACCCCTGCATGGGCTATGCCCGCACTACGTTGTGTTGGTTGCAGACGACGGACAGCGTTGATCGTGGTTGAGGCTCGCAGAGCAGGACAGTACCTGGAGGTGGACCACTGGGCGGGACGTGCTCGGAGCGGACGGTGGGACCTGAGGAGTAGTGGAGCTATCTGTACCCACCCTTCAGGTGGGATTTCCAGTGGACAGCTCGGTGTAGCGGCTTTTACTTTACAGTTGTTGTTTTCCCTTTTGAGTTGTACTTTACTTTCTAGTTTGGGTTTGTATACTGGCCCATTTACTTTTCCACACTTTCAGCTGTACTCTGTTTTTACTTAGTGTTTACTTTTCCGCTTTCTTACTCTGTGGTGCTTGTTTACTTTACAAAGGCAATGCCTTCCCTTTTTACTGGGATTTACGCCTTGGTGCTAGTCGCCAGCCCCTGGTCTATGGAAGGCGGGCTTGGGGTAGTCACGGCACGGGCCCCAAGGACGGGTCGTGATAGTTATTTTCTCTTGACTTACTATTTGGAGCCTTAGCCAGGGATAGGAAGGATTCAGTAACAGGTGTTATGCTATGCTATGGAGTAGCTAACCTGTGTACAGGGAAAAGCCAATCTACCCGGCTTATTGCAGTTTTCTGGTATTGCGATGTTACAGTTGATATGATTTCACCTTGAGTGATTCACATGACTTGTGTTGTTATTATTGTTTCTATTATGGTTGTATTTTTATCGCAACCCGATGAGATGAGGGTATTCCATCTCATGCATCATATAGGCACCTGTTAAGAATCACGTGCCATGTATTCTTGTCATGCCATCTAGGGAGCATTAGCGATTGCATGTTGTTGTGATAGACGTTGTATAGATTATGCATGTTGTTGTGATAGATGCTTTATAGAATCCATGTTGTTTGTTAGAAGACTGTTTGTATTGTACTTGAATTAATGAACGCCAAATTTTGGTTCTTGAGGTGTTATGGGCCCTCTTGAATCAGAAATTGGTGGATCATTGGCATGTTCTTCCTTTTCTATGATTGTATTGGATGCCAAGATTTGATTCGTGGGGAGTATGGGCCCTCACAGATCAGAATTTGGCACCTTCATGCCTTATTTCTATGTTTTCTAGACATCGTTGCAGTTTCTGAGCTACTGCCCAGAAAAACCCAGAATACATGGTGTGTACCTTATATATACACTCAGTTTAGTTTTTAAAATGTGTCAATAACTATGTGAGCAGGAACACAGTGTTGTGGAAAACCTTCGAGAACACGCCGTGTATGGTAGGCACATGTTGTGTAGTAGTGAGCCATGTACCTGGCCATGTCACTAACAACACGGGCCGGGGAAGCTCGAGTAGAACACGCTGTGTTTGGTAGGAACATGCCCTTTAGTTTTGTTCCAGGTACCTGGCCGTGTCACGAACAACACGAGTTGGTGATATCTTCTCCTATACACGCCGTGTTTGTTCGGAACACGCCGTGTAAGGGTCAGTCGTGTAGCTGTCCGTGTAACTAACAACACGGGTTTCTGAAACATTCTTTAGTACATGATGTGTCCATGGGAAACACATTATGTAGTCTATGTTTAAGTGGACCGTGTGGGTTAGCCATGTAAGGAGACTTGGGTAGGGGAGTAGAGTTCAAGTACACGACGTGTGTGGGGACAACACGCTGTGTAGTTTAGGTTGCTACATGACCCGTGTGGCAGGAATACACGCCCATGTGAATGGATTAAGATAACACACCGTGTAGTTATTTATACACGCTGTGTAGTTTTGTTTGGTAAAACTTGAATGTTTATTTCTCTTGTTCCTATTTTGTACTCTTGTGTTATCAGCCTTTGATAATCCAGATCTAAGGCGTGCTTTTGATCATTCAGAGCTATGCCTCCGAGACGTCCTCTGGTAGTACGTCAGTTGCCAGACGGTGATCAGACACTGGATATAGCCGACCAGGATCCTTCTACAGATCCTCCTATTGTGCCAGCCTTTGCACCAGTAATTATACCCATCACATGAGCCGATACGCAGTTCCAGGAGGACTTCCTGAGGATGATGCAGACATTTCAGGGAGTGCCGCCTCCTACCCCGTCGATGGACGAATTGATGCAGGTCTTTCAGCAGCATCATCCTCTTACATTCTTAGGGGATGGAGGAAACCAGGCTTCCGAGTCATGGTTAGAGTCCACGCTGTCTATCATCGAGCATCTCAGGATACCCCTAGAGAAGAGAGTAAAGTTTCCCACCAATATGCTCCAAGACACCGCCAAGAGGTGGTGGGAGGTGATCTCACAGTCAGGGCACCCACAGAGTATGTCTTGGGATGAGTTTCGGTGCACCTTCTATGACTACTTCTATCCAGAGTCCCTGAGGTCCAATCGAGCCTGGGATATTATGAGTCTATAGCAGGGTACTTTTTCTGTTATGGAGTACTCATCCCGCTTTACTGAACTGCAGTGTTTCACATCGATCCCAGCAGGTGATGATTTGTTCCTTGCTAGGAACTTCGAGGATGGTCTTAGGCAGGATATCTATTCCCAGGTGAATATCTTCAGGTTGACTTCTATATCCTCTATCGTCAACCAGTCGCTTATCAATGAGCGCAATCTAAGGGATTCTGGAGTAGTCAGCCAGGGCGGTTCAACATCCAGATCTGGTCTTCCTCCTACGGATAGTAGGAAGCGCCGTAGAGAGTCTTCTCGATGAGATCTGGGTATGCGGGATATATCATCTGGCAGTCAGGTTGGGTGCTACCAGTGAGGTAGGAGTGGGAATACTAGTCCTCAGTGACAGAGAGATCCGATGGAGTGCTGATCTTGTGGCAAGATGGGCCATCTTCAGCGCTTTTGTCAGATCTTCTCACCTTTAGCAGGTGGTAGGGGTTCTTCTATAACACCGCGTTCTGGAGATGCTTTTCCAGTTTCTCAACTGTCTGGGAACTGGAGTTCTTCCGGCCATTTGGGCCGAGGTGGAGGTCGTGGTTGTGGTGCTCAGTCACCCGGTCCTCAATGATAGTAGAGTGGATTATCTCAGAGTGGTCAGGAAGGGCCACAGGGCTGCGTGGCAGGCCAGAATTTTGCTGTGGAGTAGACCTATCAGGAGAAGGATCCCGGACCTTCTACAGTTTCAGGTATGATCTTAGTATCCTTGGTTTTATCTTCAACTCTATTCAATACTGTTGCTCCGCATAATTTTATCTTATTTGTTGTGGTGTAGAGCCTTGGGCTCTATATCTTTTCGTACGCCGAAATGTTTACTCTTGAAACGTCGTTGCGATCAAGGACTTTTAGCGTACATCAGTGAAGAGAGTGCCCTATCGAGGTTGTAGGGTATCGTTTCTTGTGGGATCTCTATGTCCTAGAGATGACATGTTATGATGTCATTCTCAGGATGGACTGGTTGGTTCCCTTCAAGGCGGTCGTCACTATTATCATCGTAGGGTGAGTTTCGTATCACAAGATGGTGAATCCTTTCTTCATAGAGTTGAGTGGGATGTTCTGGCAAGTCGTGCAGGACTCGAGTATCATGGGCTAGGAGAAGTTAGAGCCCAGATTGTTAGTCTTTATCTAGATGACCAGGGTACTTCACAATTGGACTTTCCTCCAGTGGTGGATCGTTTCAGAGACGTCTTCCCAGAGGACTTTTCTGGACTACCTCCAGAGCGTGAGGTAGACTTCTCGATTGTGCTCATTCTTGGAGTGGCATCGGTGTCCATTCCTCTGTATAGTATGGCTACACCTGAGTTACAGAATCTCAAGAAGCAGTTGGAGGAGTTGTTGGCAAAGGTTTTCATCCGACCCTGTAATTCTCCTTGGGGTTCACCTGTCCTTTTTGCGAAGAAGTTAGACATTACCCTTAGTATTTGTGTGGATTATCGTAATTTGAACCAGTTGATGGTCAAGAACTGATATCCCTTGCTGAGGGTCGATGATCTATTCGATCAACTTTGAGGATACAAAGTGTTCTTGAAGATTGACATGAGATCCAGTTATCATCAGTTGTGTGTTAGACTATCAGATATACCTCTTAAAGTCTTTAGGAGTTGGTATGGTCTATACGAGTATACAGTTATGTCGTTCGGTCTCACAAATGCGCCAGTTGTTTTCATGGTACTGATGAACCGAGTGTTCCATCCTTACTTGGATTCCTTCATCGTGGTCTTCGTGGATGATATCTTGGTGTACTCTCACACTCTACACGACCATGAAACACATCTTGAGATCATTCTAAGTACACTAAGAGAGCATCAGTTATATGCTAACCTCTTGAAATGCCACTTTTGGATAGATCAAATTCACTTTCTGGGTCATGTAATCTCAGAGGTAGGAGTATCAGTGGACCCAAAGAGAGTGAGAGCTGTAGTTTCCTGGGAGAAACCAAAGAACATCTTGGAGGTATAGAGTTTCCTAGGGCTAGATGGATACTACAGGAACTTCATGCAGAACTTTTCGCGCCTAGTAGTACCATTGACAGGTCTGACCAAGAAGGGGACGAAGTTCTTATAGTCAAATTCTTGTGATTCATACTTTCAGGAGCTGAAGGGAAGGTTGAAATTAGCACTGATACTAGTCTTTCCAGAGCCAGGAAAGAGCTATACTGTTTATTGTGATGATTCAGGTATTGGGATGGCTGCCATGCTTATGCAGGGATATGCATTCGTTGTGTTCAGGTCTCAACAGTTGAGGCCACATGAGAGGAACTACCTGACGTACGATCTGGAGTTAGTAGTTGTTGTTCATACCTTACACTGTTGGAGACACTACCTTTTGGGACAGCACTTTTTGGTTTTTACCGACCAAAAAAGTATCAATTATATCTTCACTCAGTGTGATCTAAATCTGAGAAAGCGCAGGTGAGTCGAGTATCTTCAGTCTTTCGACATCGAGCTCGCCTATACACCAGGAAAGGGAAACGCAGTGGCGGGTGCATAGAGAAGGAGAACTCAGATTCAGGTAGTTCAGGAGGCCAGTACTAAGTGGTATCTTATGGCTCTGTTCCTTGAGATGCACTTGGAGGTGCAGGACAGACAGGGAAAGACTTTCCTTTCTTTTTTAGCTGTTACCTCTACTCTTCTTGATCGGGTATGGATGAGGAAACTATCAGACTCAGAAGGCTTATTCCTATGGAAGAGTGTTTCAGGAGAGGACCCTCTTCCTGGATGGACAGTGGGCGAGGATGAGATATTGAATTTCCAAGGACGTGTATGGGTGCCAGAAGACATACGCGAGGGGCTATTGTGGGATTTTCATTCCTCAATTTGGACAGTTCATCCTGACATCACCAAGATATATTGGGATCTTCATCTCCAGTACTGGTGGCCAAGTATGAAGAGAGATGTTGTTGGTTTTGTCATGAGATATTCTACTTGTTATCAGGTGAAAGCAGATCATCAAAGACCAACAGTCCTTTTACAGTAGTTACCCATTCCTGAGTGGAAGTGGAATGATGTCATGATAGACTACGTGACAGGGTTGTTGAGGTCACCCTGAGGGAGTGATGTTGTTTGGGTTGTCGTCGACAGGCTTACAAAGGTTTCTCACTTATTGCCGATTAAGGAGACCTTCAATGTTGATGAGTTGAGATGGTTGTACATCTAAGAGATTGTATGTCTACATGGACTTCCACACTCCATTTTTTCAGATAGGGATGTGCGCTTTACTTCTTGGTTCTGGTAGGGACTTCATAAGGCCTTGGGGATACATGTGCTTTTGAGTATAGCATACCATCCCCAAACTGATGGCCAGTCTGAGTGCACGATCTAGGTTCTTGAGGATATGCTCTGAGCTTGCATTATAAACTTTGGTGGTTCTTGGGAGAAGCATATCCCTCTTGTGGAGTTCACCTACAACAACAATTTTCAGGTGACTATTCAGATGGAACCTTACGAGGCTTTGTACGATGGGCCATGCCGATCACCCTTATGCTGGCTAGAGGTGGGAGAGGTAGCTTTTTTGGGACCTCGTCTTGTTCAAGAGACCTCTGAGTAGATAGAGTTGATTTGGAAGAGGATGGATACAGCACAGTCTTGGCTGAAGTCTTATGCTGATCAGCGGAGATGACCTCTGGGGTTCGAGGTCGGGGATCAAGGTTTCTTGCATGTCGCACTGAGGTAGGGACACAAGAGGATTTAGAGACAGGGTAAGCTTTCACTGTGGTTAGTCGGTCCGTTTGAGGTGTTGGAGAGAGTTGAGCCAGTCGCCTATCGATTGCAGTTACCTCAAAGGTACCAGGCTATGCACGACGTCTTCCATGTTTCTCAGCTCCGACGTTACTTTTCAGACATGTCTCATATCTTCCAACCTGAAGAGGTTGATCTCAAAGAGGATGCATCCGGATTGTCGATTGCAGTACGAAGGTTCTTCGATGCTGGTTTGTTCCTCCAGTATGGGAGCTATGGTAGCACGGGTGAGTACAGGATGAGACTTGGGAGAGGGAGGCTAGTGTACGATCGCAGTAGCTGGAGCTGTTTGAGGATTCTTCTTCTACACCTCTCTAGGGAAATTTGGGGGCGAATTTCTTTAAGGGTGGAAGTTTTTAAGAACCTGTATCTTCGTTTCAGGTAATTTTTTCCTTTTTTGAAGTTTTTTATAAAAGAGGAATTTCTGGAAATTTCTGATGTACACGCCATGTACATTCTGAGTACACACCGTGTACTCCCTTATCACGCCAGGTCGTGTGCTTGTCCTATCCGGGCCACACACACGGTGTGTAGGGGTCAAGTGGAGGCTACATAAAGTGGAGTACTGAAAAATATAGTACACACCATGTAATCAAGATGTAAACGCGATGTATTTTCTTTTTTTCATTAAACAGACCGGGGTCACACCTAATCTACAGAATCGTCTTCTTCTAGGTCCCATTCGACCGAGAGATGTCATACGGCTACAGAACTTCTCTGAATCCCCGCACCCTCATCCATTATCTAAATCGACCGCTGTCGATTGCGTTGGAACCGCAATAGTGAGTCATTCCTTCTCCTAGAGCCTTGTTTTCCAATTCCTCTTCTTTCTCAAGATATCGTTGGTTGAACGTTTTGGAATTTTTCTCATATCTTAAACATTTTAAGGAGAATCAATCTTCGTGTCTTAATTATATTTATCTCCTAGTATCCCGGTAGGTGTTTTGTGCCTTACCTTTCGATGTATTTGAGTTTTATGTGCAAATTCTACCAATACACATGAACAGGGTATTGCGTGTTTACCGTTTTCCCTTGTGGTTATTCCTACCATGCTTGTATGCTTGTGTAGTGGTAAATTGATCATGTTTTTGGATAATTGTTCTTCTTGGATGTTTTTCCCATGCATTGTTCTATTTACAACATTTGGGTCTTTGTTATCCTTGGATGTTTTTCCTGTTTCCATGCTTAGTGATCGTAGGATAGAGTGATGATGATAACATGCTTGTTTGTTGTAGACTGTTTAGCCAAGTAGCTCTATAGGTGTACTTTGGTTAGCCAAGTAGATCTATAGGTGTAATTTGGCCTTATAGCATTATTATGAATTGACTGGAATGGGGATGTGAGAACCTAGTGCTATAGACTATAAGGGATAGACCCAATGAGCTTCCCAGAGAGTCCTTGACAATATACGCTATAGGGGATAGACCAAGTGAGCTTCCCAGACTGCCTTTGGGCATTATAGGCTACAAGGGATAGACCGAGTGAGCTTCCCATAGTGCCTTGGATCTTATAGACTACAGAAGGTAGGCCGAATGAGCTTCCTCAGAGAGCCTTTACTTGTTGAATTTCTTTACAACCTTTTTTCCAGGATAGAGAAGGAATTGACTGAGTGAACTTCCATATAGAGTATGTGGTAGACCTGAAAATATAAGAGGAATTGACTGAGTGAGCTTCCTCAGAGAGTTTCTAGACCTTTGGTCCACGAGGGATAGACCACGTCATCTTCCTCAGTGAGACCCTGACTACCCTAGACTATAAGGGGAATTGACCGAGTGAGATTCCCCCGAGAGTCTTATAAATTCGTATGACCAAAACCAGAGGGGTTAGGCTAAGTTCACTGCCCAGAGGGTTGTGGTACTAATTGGTTAGTACCAGAGGGGATCGTTGCGAGTACTTCCCAGTGGGTTTCCTGTTAGTGGTTAGCTAGTTTCTTCACTACTGATTGTTGTTCTATGGACTTATTACTTTTTTATATCCTCCTATTACTGCCTGTTTTTTACTGTTATTGTTTACTGCTTACTGTACTATTACCTATCATATTCTCACTGACTGTTAGGCACAGATCTTCTGGTGGTTTCCTACTAGGATTTACTCTCACACCCTATTTGGACCATGCTTTTGGGCCCAAGAAAACTATGTTGTTGCAGGTATAGGCAAGGAAAAGCGCCCATAGACTTCTGGTGCTTGAATACTTGGAGCAGGAGAGCATGGGACCAAGTTATGGCTTGTGATGCTGAGGAGTTTATTTGTTTACCTTTCTTTTTTACTTTGGTTTGGCACTATTGTATTTCCCGCATTGTGACTTGTTTGGTAACTTTCCTAGACATATGTATCATGCATCATTTCATATAAATGTGTGTGTTCTCTAGATGTTTATTTCTTTAGGATTCCATTGTTTACTTGTGTATGGATTGTTCTATTTCCTCTATTTCTTATTGTTTACATCCGATGTGTACTCTGCCAATGAGGTCATAGTTTTCACACTATCACACCCAAGGACCTTGCTGCCAGTCGGTAGCCTCTGGCATTTGGGAAAATGTGCTTGAGGCCATGTGACCAACTGGGTATGGGGCACCTCTGGGTGGCTTCTGAAATCGGGACGTTGCAATTAACCTACCCTTGACCAAGGAAAAGTACAAGGTAAGGGTTAATGCTACAATATTTTCATTGTCCGTGGTTTTTAATACATAATTATCTACTGGGGACTCTTTAACATCCACATCCATGTTTCTTAAAAATGTATTTCAAAACATTCTTACAATTTACTAGGCTATGGGTTAAATTCATTTATACCCTTTTTTGAATTTTATAAGATGTTTATAGAGGAATATTTCCGTCGTTTTCCAAACAAGGTACTTTTTTTACCTTTTGGAAAAATTTAAGGTAAGAATGATTTTTAACTTATACAGCAGGTGAAACTATTTTACACTGTTATAACATCGTCGAAGCTTCCCTTAAAAAATTATAATAATATTTTTAAATATAAATGTTTTCTTTTATAATTAAGAGACTTTTAAATGATTTAAAAATAGAATGATATATTTCTCTAAAAAGGTTTTGATTTTATCTATGTCAACATCAGTTGATGGATTTTAAGTTTGTTTGAAGTTGATTTATTATGATAAAAAACATCCATATTGTATTGATGGTTTTGTGATATGTTTGACTGTAGATGTGTTATTTCATACCATTCATGGTTTATGGATAAAGTATTGACATTTTGTATATCAGTTCTAATATGAATGTTTATGTTATGTTTAAGCCTTTTCATATGAGGAATGAAATGGACTTAGTAAGTGACAGGTGGAGCCCGCTATAGCTCCTCGATGCATCGGTAGGTCTCATGAGACAATCTAGTGTCATGGCACAAGGCCATGAACAAATCTTATTTGTACTCTTGGCACAAGGCCTTGACTATGGGGTTATGAAATTCTTGCATTATGCATTCCATCATTATGGAAGTGGATATTCATATTTCGTGTGATTATTCTACTATTATAATATCCATGTGAGTAATTAAATGGAATTATTTTGATTTTATCTTTTCCATATTATGCTGAAGTTCAATTTTAAAAGGATTTTGTTTTAGTCTTATACATTGCCTTAAATTTTTATGATTATTTATGAAAGTTTCCGCTATATTGTTATCCTTACTGAGAATTTGAGCTCACCCCTTTCTATGTTTTATTTTTCCCAGGATTCAAAGAAGTATATTATGACTGACCTGTAGGGATACTCTATGGGATCTCAGTTTGGTTTATGGAAACAGTTTTGTAGTAGTTTTTCATTTTATGATGTAATGTAAACCTTGTGAATGTATCTAGTACTTCCAAGGCTACTGAACTAAATGCTATTTAGAGACTTTATCTTTTGTGATCATGAAAATGATACATAATAACGCACCGACTTTGGGCTTCTAGGGTCGGGGCGTTATAGTTGGTATCATAGAAAGTTTAGTGCAAACCTTGGAAACAAGATTTATATAAACTCTGATTAGAGCACATTACACTAAGATATACATTGAGGATTAGTATAGAACAAATTCCTAGAATTTTGGTATTGAAAAGATTTTGTGAGTTTTCCAAGAAATATATCCCTGTCTGGATACGAACAGGTAGAGGCGGCTCTGGCACAGATGTACCTAGGGGTAAAACCTAAAAAACACCGCTTTGAGCTAGACTCCAATAGGAACTGGTGCACGATAGCAGGCCTTGCTGCACTCTTGGTTACGACACTCCCAAGGAATATGCTAGGATAATTATCATTTTCTTTACAACCCATTATGAAGGGTTTATGAGTATATACTTTTTTAAAGAAATCATTTTTATGATATTGGATTATTTCCATAAACTGTTCAGTTTATATTAAGTGTTTTACATGTTTTGAATTATTTATTTCAATTCAAAAACTAATCTAGTTTATGACATTGTTTAGAAATAGTCCCTAGTAGAAGGAATGGAAACCCTATCAGTGCATGCACTCCAAGTAGTCATTTCTCATGCTCAAGATAATTATAGTGGAGCTGGTGATACAACTGATTCTGATCAGCTAATCACCATACTAGGACAACTCACTCAGGTTAGGAATAATAACCTTACCCGTATGGAGCACCCTGATCCACAACGTGGAGGATCAATGTTAGATCGCTTCATGAGGCAACAACCACCAACATTAAATGGTGTTAAAAATCCATTAGTAGCTGAGCAATGGATAATTTCCTTAGAGAAAATATTTCATTCCTTGGAAAGTAGTGAAAGAGAAAAAGTTTTCAGGGAAGTTTACCGCCTCACTGGAGATGATGATCAATGGTGGCCACTGATTCAAAACACAAAGGATGATGATGAAGTATCAAATATGGAATGGAGGGAGTTTAAAGATCTTTTCTTAGAAAATTAATTTCCTCATGACCATTGAGCGGATATGGAAAAGGAGGATGAGAATGTCACGAAGAATGAGGCTAACATTACATGGTTAGAGAGGGATTCTACAGATTATATACATAACCCAAGAAGTAAGATTGATCATTTATTTGATGGGTTAAACCCATTTCTT
Organism: Viscum album; assembly: GCA_963277665.1. Lineage (NCBI taxonomy): Eukaryota > Viridiplantae > Streptophyta > Magnoliopsida > Santalales > Viscaceae > Viscum > Viscum album. The sequence continues at coordinate 66,623,451 of OY728156.1, read as the reverse complement.
CATCAAGCATTAGTCTCAGAATCCTTCTCGTCATACGAAGATATTGTCTCATGTGATATCAAGACAGAAAAAAAATTATCTAAGTCTTACGACTATAAAGAAAAGAAAGAGATGAAGAGATATGTTGAACACTATAGAAATAGAAATAAAGGGAAGAAGAGAAAAGTTTAATATCCATCCTGCAGTAAATGTGGGAAGAAACATCCTAGTACTTGCCTGAAGGGAATGGGAATCTATTAAAATTGTTGAGAAAAAGGCCACCAAGTTCGTGATTAAAGGGGAAGAAACAGGTTGTTGATGTTGAATGCTACAATTGTAGAGAAAGTGGGAATTATGTGAATGAATATTCTATGAGTTAGGGGAAATTACCTCAGAAAAGGACAAGGGATCAAGGCCAAGCTTATGCTATCACAACTGCTGAAGTTAAAGCTCCGAAAGACATGGTGTCAGGTAATTTAATGGTTTACTCATGTTTAGGAAATGATTTATTTGATTCTGTATCATCTCATTGTTTCATATCTTCCCAGTTTGCTAACAAAATTAGATATTTCCAATTTTATTTAACAAAGGAGTTGTCAGTCAAAACTCCCAAGGGAAGTATCATCGCAACAATGTTTTGTGAATTAGTCACCATTTGAGCATATAAATGTTCTTTATCTACTGATCTCATTGTAATACCCATTATTGAATTTGATATAATCCTCGGTATGGATTGGATTTCGGACCATGATGCCAAAATTCATTGTAAGAAGAAGGGGGTAACTATTTTTGATGTCGATGATAGAGAACATATTATCTTTAGAACATAATCATCACCACCTAATTATTATATAGATCCACCCCCAGTACCCCAACTAAATTCAATTATTTGATAGGAAGGTAACGAAATAACTGTGGGTGAGGAAAGGAATGTTCAAATATAGTATGTACCTATTGAGAAAGAATATGTTGAGGTGTTTCTAGAATATTTACCTAGGCATCTTCCAGAACAAGAAATTGAGTTTTCCATTGATTTATTTCCTGGTAAAAGGACCTTATTGAAGACCCATAATAGAATTTCCATTGTGGAATTAGTGGAACTAAAGAAAAAACTAGAGGAATTGAGTAATAAGGGATTTATTCACCCTAGTGTTTCTCCATGGGGAGACCCTGCCCTTTTTTATAAAGAAAGATGGATCTATGAGGTTGTGCATTATCTATAGGTAAATCAATGCTATAACAATAAAGAACAATTATACCCTACCTAGAATTGATGATTAATTTTACCAACAGTATGGAGCTCAATACTTTTCAAAGATTGACCTTCGATCTGGATACCATCAGTTGTGCATGAAGAAGGAAGATATTCTGAAGACAGCATTTCAAACTAGGTACGGGCATTACGAGCTTACAATAATGCCTTTTGGGTCGACTAATGCACCCACTGTCTTCATAGATCTAATGAATAGAGTTTTCATGGAATATCTTGATGATTTTGTAGTGGTATTTATCGATGATATCTTGGTATACTCCAAAAATGATGATGATCATCAAAATCACTTTCTCATTATCCTGAAGACTCTTAGAAGATATGAATTATATGGGAAGATTAGAAAGTGTGAATTTTGGATTCAGAAGATTTCTGTTCTTGGACATATTGTCTCTATGGATGGAATCTCTTTTGATCCTTCTAAGACCAAGGCAATCCAAGAATGGACAGCCCCAACGAGTATAACTGAGGTACGTAGTTTTATTGGTTTAGCAGGTTATTATCGGTGTTTCATCCAGAATTTTACCCGATTGGCAAACCCATTAACAAAGATCACACGTAAAGGGGTTAAATATGTTTGTAAAAAAGAGTGTGGAGAATGTTTTTTAGAATTGAAAATAATATTAGTCAATGCTCCTATATTGACTCTACCATTGGGGAATGATGGGTTTGTTATTTATAGTGATGCTTCAAAAAAAGGACTTGGTTGTGTCCTTATGCATAATTATAGGGTTCTGCCTATACATCATGACAACTAAAAATTCATGATAAAAACTATCCTACTCAGGATCTTGAGTTAGGAACTGTAATCTTTTCTTTTAAGATTTGGGGAAATTATCTCTACGGTAAAAAATTTGAGATATATACCGATCACATGAGTTTGAAGTATATTTTCTCACAAAAATAACCCAACATGAGGTAATGGAGATGGCATGAACTTCTCAAGGATTATGATTTCACTATAAACTGCCACCTAGGGAAGGAAAGTAAGGTGGAAGATGCTTTGAGGAGAAAGGATCATGGAGTTTTGAACAAGATGAGAGTTGAAAGTGATCCTATATACATGGATCTAGTAAATATGGATATGGGGATAACCATGGAAGGTGAAACATCAAAACATTTTCAAATGGTTTCCATACCTTCTTTACTAGAATGGATAAAGATTTCTCAGACCTATGATGAAGAGTTTCAAAAGAAGATTAAAGCTGTGAAGGATGGGAGATTGAGTGACTTTGTGTATAAAGATGGAATTTTGAAATTTGGGAAGAGACTTCGTGTTCCTGATATACCTGATCTAAAAAGGGAATTGTTGGATGATTCCCATCGTACCAATTTACTTATACACATTGGGAACACCAAAATGTTAAGATATTTCAAGGAACATTTTTGGAGGGTTAACTTGAAGAGGGATATTGTGGATTTTGTGTCAAGATGCATGGTTTTTAAACAAGTGGAAGCTGGAAGGCAACAACCTGGATGAGTCATTCATCCTCTTCCCATACCGGAGTGGAAATGGGATAATATTACAATGGACTTTGTCATGGGACTACCAATGTCTTCTAGAAAAAATAATGCAATATGGGTCATTTTTGATAGTCTAACCAAGTCAGCACATTTTATTGCTATAAGAGAAGATTTACCACTCGAACGATTTGCAATACTATATATTAATGAAGTTGTAAGACTTCATGGAGTACCACTACCGATTGTTTCTGATCATGATCCCCATTTTACATCAAGATTCTAGAAAAGTATTTATAAATCCCTGGATACTGAACTTCATTTGAGCATTGCCTACCACCCCCAAAGATATAGACAATCATAACGGACTATTAAAACCTTATAATACATGTTGAGATCATTATCACTTGACTTTAGAGTTATGTGGGATCAATATTTATCTCTAGTAGAATTTTCACATAACAATAGATTCTATTAAAGTATTCATATGGCACCATATGAAGCGTTATACGGAAAGAGATGTCGCACACCAACCGGTTGGGATGATGTTGGTGAAAGAAAACTCGTAGGCCCCGAACTTGTGGAGGAAATGATAGAAAAGGTGAAGGTAATTCAAAACCACATCAAGGAAGATAAAAGTAGATAGAAGAGCTATGCTGATAACTAAATAAAGTATTTGGAATTTCAGGTAGGAGATCATGTTTTCTTGAAGTTATCTCCATGAAAGGGTGTTATACGTTTCAGTAAGAAGGGTAAATTGAGTCCCAGGTACATCAAACCTCTCGAAATTTTAGAATGAATTGGGCATTTAGCTTACCGTTTGGAAATGCTTCCAAGTCTCTCCAAAGTTCACGATGTATTCCACATATCACTGTTGATAAAATACATGTCTAACACAACGCATGTACTCACCTATGAGAAATTAGAAATGGAACCCGATCTATCTTATTTGGAAGAGCTTGTCAAGATTCTTGATAGAAGAGAACAAGTGCTGAGAAACCGAATGACTCATATGGTAAAAGTTCTATGGAGAAACCATAAGATGGAAGAGGCAACGTGGGAACCCGAGGATCTTATGATGAAGAACCACCTGAGTCTTTTTATGCAGTAATATTTTAGAAATTTTGACGCTGGATTTATTTGAATGAGGGGAGAATATAACACCCTAATCTTCCATGGTACGCATCTCTTTGAACAATACAATACCGTGTGTTGTACGCAACTTTGAGTTCTAACACACCACAACCAATCAATCTAGCCATTATGAATAGTAATACCCACTTTTTAAAATTATATAAATTTTATCATTCAAAGTGGACTTCATTTTTGGATTTGGAAAATTGAAATTAACTTAGGGTGAATTTTTGGTATTTTTCTAAAAACAGTCATTTTTTGATGAATAGTGAAAACACTGAGTTATTGTTTAAAGCTGAATTTTAATTTAAATAATTTTTTTTTTATTTAAATTTTTTAGAGGTATAAATAGATACATAATACCTATATAATTTCAATGAAATTCATTGGAGTTAGTTTATAATAATTTTAGATATATAAAAATTTTGTTGAACTTTTCACCGTCTTTTACCCACCTCCTAGGAGAATTTGAAATTTCAAATAAAACTTAATTTTACCACTTCTGTGAGTGGAATTTCAAAAATTTGAGAGACAGAGTTGATTTCAGTAAGAAAAATGTGGTTCAATAAGATAAAAATAATTTTTTCTGAATAGTAACTTTTACTTTTAATTGTCACGGTTAAAAGTAAATAGGGTAATTAATGGTAAAAATGATATTATTATTACCCTAAATCATGTCCTAATTCTATTGGATAAGTATAATTAGACTAAAAAAACCTCAGGAATAAAATATGAACCTCCTTGGTCCACTTGGATTAGATTAGGACATTTATTATTATTTTATTTAAAAAAGGGTTAAAGAAGTAAAAATCAAAGTTTAATAACTAAAAAATCATTAATATAGAGTTATACATAAGATAAATTCGACTATAAATATTCATTAAAAATCTAAAAAAATTGCATAAATAATGGTATTTTATTTATAATTTTTAGAAATTAAATAATTTAATTTATTTATGACACAATGATGATGCAGTAATTACCTAATTAATGAAATATTAAAATAATTGAAATTATAAATATCCAAATAAATGTAATTTAATACTTTTTAGGAATTAAAAAAAATAAGTTAATAAGACATATTAGGATTATATAGATGAATTTTATTTGAAGTAATAATGATGTTATGAATTTATAAAAAACAAAATACCAAATAGTGTCAAAATTGACAGAAAAGAGTTTTTAAAACAAATATTATATTATTAATTGATATTCTATTCTTAAAAATATAAGGTTTTTCCAATGAAATCAAAAAATAAAATGTGTATCATTAATTAGCCACTTTGGGTTCTCTTGGAAGTATATAGTAATTTTATTAACCATATAATATAAAAATACAATGAGACATGGTAAATGTCAAACTATTTAACTAATAGTTAAATCTAAAAGATAAAGTTAATATAGTGACTCAAACCTATATAAAAACTATTGGTTGAGTGGTTTTAGACCCATCACTACCTTATCCTTTAAATAATACATTGTTTATCCATTATAAACCGAAAATGGTTTTATTATAAAATAATATTTCTAGCTTTTCCTAAGGTGCCCCTCACCCCTCTTATAAAAGGGCACTCCCCCTTCTCTCTAATTCACACCATTAAAGCCATTTGGATCAGCCAAAACCTACACAAATACCCTCTAAACTATCCTCCCTTCATCCTGGAGGCCATCCTTTAGTCAGTAATCCATCCTATGGAGCCCTTTTTATCAAATCAAAAGGAAGAAGCTAAAGAAGATGTAAATATTTAATCACCTCTTTCTAGTTCCTTTCTTCTTCTACTTCCTTTTAATTTGTTGTTTACATTATAAAATAATAACTCAAGTATCATCTATATATTATGATGTTATTATAAATATGGTAAAACAAAATTTATTTTTCTATCCATCCTTTGAATGACATGTCACCATACGTGCGTACGTACAGCTTATCGTCTCCACATCATGGGGTAATTGTTATTCAATACGTTATTATTTCGATGGGTATAATAATGATGTATAATTGATGTAAATAATAAATATAACATGATAATTATTCTTTATATATGATATAAAAAACAATTATATATTATTTTCATATCAAAACAATGATATTATTGCTCGTGTGTACGTACGGATTACCGTCTCCATGAACGCGATGAGATTCATTCCCCATCGTATCCATTCAAGAATAATTTTCATTAGATGATTAAAAATAATGTTTAAAGACTTGATATAATTCTTTACATGAATAAGATACATCCCATCCATAACAAATATGACTCACATAATAATGAATATAAAGTAAAATGAATTCGTTGACACTCGAAAAAACGATAATATTAAGATATTATTAACAAAGCAATGTCAAAAGATCATATATGATATCATATTAATGTATATGATTCTGGTATAATTTAATAACAATTATTTCACTATTATACAGGAGGTTAACCTAACCTTGACCAAGGAAAATTATAAGGTAAGGGTTAATTCTAAAATCTCTTCATTATCCGAGGTTGTTTATATGTAATTATCTACTCGGACCTCTTTATCACCCACATCCATGTTTCTTAAAAATGTATTTCAAAACATTCTTACTATTTACTAGACTATGGTTTAAAGTCATTTATACCTTTTTTTACTTTTTTTAGATGTTTATAAAGGAATCATTCCATCGTTTTCCAAACAAGGTAATTTTTGGCCTTTTCGACAAATTTAAGGTAAGAATGTTTTATTAACTTATACGGCGGGTGTGGAAATTTTCCACCGTTATAACATCGTCAAAGATTCCCTTATACGCTTCTAAGAATATTTTTAAATATAAATGTTATATTTTATAATTACATGAATTTTAAATGATTTTAAAATAAAAATATATATTTCTCTAAAAAAAAATTTATTTCATCTATGTCAACATCCTTTGATGGATTTTAAGTTTTTTGAAGTTGATTTATTATGATACAAAACATCCATATTGTATTGAAGGTTTTGTTTTATTTTTGATTGTGGATGTTTTATTTCATAATATTCATGGTTTATGGATAAATTATTGACATTTTGTATGCCTGTTTTTAAATTAATTTTTATATTATGTTTAAAACTTTTCATATGAGTAATGCATTGGACTTAGTAAGTGATGGGTGGAGTCCGCTATAGATCCTCGATGCATCAGTAGGTCACATGAGAAAAACTAGTGTCTTGGCACAAGGACTTGAAAAAATATTATTTGTAGTCTTAGCACAAGGACTTGACTATGTGGTTATGAATGTCTGGCATTATCCATTCCATCATTATGAAAGTGGCTATTGATATTGCATGTGATTATTCGACTTATAGAATATCGATGTGAGTAATTTAATGGCATTATTTTGATTTTATCTTTTCCATATTATGCTGAAGTTTAAGTTTAAAAGTCTTTTGTTTAATTATTATACATTTCCTTAAATTTTTATGCTTATTTATGTATGTTTCCACTCTATTGTTATCCTTACTGAGCATATGAGCTCACTCCTTTATATGTTTTATTTTTTCCATGATTCAAAGAAGTATATTTTGAATGACTTACCGGGATAGTCTATCGGATATCAGTGTTGTCTATGGAAACAGTGTTGTTGTAGTTTTCCATTTTATGATGTCATGTAAACCTTATGAATGTATCTTTTACTTCTAAGGCTACTAAACTAAACGGTCTTTCAAGACATGATCTTTTGTGATCATGCCAATGATACGTAATAATTCACCAAATCTGGGCTTCTGGGGTCGGGGCATTACAATTTTTTTTCAAACATTAGATAAAATCTACAATAGGTCTAATAATCATGTTTTCAAATTGAGTAAGTCTATGTGTAATAATGAGAACTGATAAATATATCCTTATTATACTAATATTTATAATAAGAGAATGATTGAAAACTACTTTATTAAGGTTATATGGAAATATTTAATTTTATTGGTAAACATGGAAGATATAAAAGGGTGAAAAGATCCAGAATAAAATAAATAATTGGCTAAATTTTAGGCCATGATCATTGTACCTCCCACTATATATTTAGTAACATTATCCTCATATTATTGATAGTATAGGCTTTTCCTTTCTCCCTTTTCATTTTTTGGTAAAAATTACCTTGATTTTTTGGGTAAATAATTCAAATAGAACCTCGTCTACTTATATTTAAAGCATTAAATATCATAATCTTCTTTCTTTCCCCTACAATCACAGGAATTATAGACATTCTCTCCACACCTGAAACAAAATCATTTTTCCATTAAGCATGTTCCATGGTGTTTCTTTCCACATTTATTTCAATTTGAAAATTCCACCTTTACCCTATTCCTTTTTACTGTATTTCAATTTCTAGAGTATTATGCCACTCGTTTATTTTCTTTATTTCTCTTAAAAACATGATAATTAGATAATTATTTCTATTTATTAGTGAAACTGGATATTATATCCTCGTATAATGAAAATTTGAAAGAGAATAATTCCCTTAAAATTCAAGTATTTAACCCATCAAAGAAGTGACTAACCTTACTCCATGGATTTCATGCATAATATGTGTAATGAGCTGCTAACCTTGTAAAGTTACCATTATATTTAATAACCTTTTCTCCTTCATTTTTCCTTAGAGTGAGGAATTTACTCACCATAACATCTCATTGCTCATGTGGAATGTATTTTTCTGAAAATATCTCAAATTTCACCCACTACATGTTATTTACATTCTCTGATTCTTTATAATATTGGATCAATTAAAACCATTGATCAGTGTCTCCTTTAATATAACAAACTACCATGATTAATTTCTCTCATTCACTACTTCGCAATGAAAAAAATATATTCTCTCAGTATTTAATCTATTACTTTGATACTAATTGATTAATAGTCCCTTTGAATGATATAAGTTGTTCATACATGAACCATTAAAACATTATTTCACCATGTCGGGGTTCACTAGGCTGGTCTATATAGTAAAAGCTGTTAATTGTAACTTGGGTCAGCTAATATAATATAGTTTTAAACTATTCCACTCTAGCTCCAACTCTAACTACATTATATTTCCTAGGAGGGTAATCCATACTTATTTTATGTTCAATGAATAAGTTTACATTCCTTCCACTATAGGATATTTCTAAATAATTTCAACATTGAGTTATCTCACAACTTTATGAATTATAATTATATACCTAGGGTAAAAATTAACATAAATTAATTATTCTCACAAAGATAATCTCAAAATCATAAACATAGTTTATTTGGTAGTATCCTCAAATAATAAAAATATTTTCAAATCATGCATAATGATTTGAAAAGGTCATGTAAATCAACTAAATCATATTCATCTGAAGTGTCTATCTAGGTGAATATTTTTAATCCCACTCATAAAGAACATGTTACAATCAATATAATACCCAATCCATCGAATTATAAGTTATTAAACATAGGTGTATCTATTAAAAAACACATCCACTTGAAAATATCTAGAAATGGATATATTTTCTAAGAAGACCGCACAATATTTACTATAACTTATTCCTATTATCCTATTCTTGGGCTTCTCCTCCTAGTATTCCATATGGTTATGCTCCCTAATCCATGTTTTCCTAAATCTAGATAAAATATTTTATACTAATATTACTTTGATACCAACTATAACACCCTAAATCTAGTAACCCAAATCTATTGGTAATTTTATTACAATGGTGTAAGATACAATGATCACATCCAGAAAGATATAATTTTTTAGTATTTTTTGAGAGACTAGATACCAACATGATTATCATGTTACATTGGAAAACATCAAATATAACATAATATTCTAGGGATGAATTTATTGTTTCTATTATTGTATCTATAACATAATTCATAAATCCTTTCTTGGTAAACCGAAGAAAGGAAAACCTAATAAAGGGTGATAAAAAATTTTAGTAATCAAAATCACATGAAAAAAGGTATAAAGGATAAATAAAACATGAATAATATGAAATAGATAAATAATAATCAAATATATCATATATATATTATCATAAAAAATAAATATATCCTTGTATTCAATTGAAAAAAAAATATTCACATGTATGGTAATAAATATTTTCATAAAGATATAATTCATAATGGTAGACATTATAATCTTACCATCAATGCCTTGTATTATGAAGTCATACATAAATTGGTAAGGCATATACCAAATACCCCAACTATTTTTTTCTCATGAGACCTATTAATGTATCTTGAGGATATAATGAGCCCCACACATTACATACTAAGTCCATTTCCTTCATCATATGAAAGGGTTTAATAATAATTCAATGCATAATAAATAAATATTCATACTTAAAAACTAGTATATAAAATATTAACATTTTCCCCAGTTAATAAATATAGAAACATGTTCATCACCAATCCATATAAATGATTTTTATTGTATCATTATAGTATATACCTATTAAACTATAAGATTCATCAAATCATGTCTAAATATATGAAAAATCTTTTAAAAGATAACTAGATTATTTATGGAAGAAAATACCATTTTCATTTTGAAATAACTTATTTAAATTTTAAAAAATTCCAAACTTTTTGGGAAAAATTATTTAAAATAACTTAGTAAACATCTAAAAAATGATTCATGGAAAACAATAATCATGATGAAGATTAAAAAAAATTATTGTGGAAAATAATAAAACAAATATTTCACTCTCACTTTCTATGAGAAGTTCCACGTTCATAAGATAAAAAAAGATTCATTTTTACCATATTATAAAAAGTAGAAAATGGGAAAAATGACATTAATATATTATTTTATAATATTAAAAAACATTCTCAAAAACATTTTAATGAAAATATAGACATGAATGAAAGTGATTCATGGAAAAATAAAAAAACAAATTTGATTTCCCTTAAAAATGTTCATTTGGTGTTAAGAATTTCAACTTAGGTAAAAAATAAAACTAATACCTGAATACCAAAAAACTAGAGAATAAAAAAATAATATATTTAAGATATAAATATCATATAATTCCCCCAATGTAAACTTGAACATAAAAATTATTTATAAGGATGAGATTGTCAAATAAACCCTTACCTTAGGTCTGACTTACATCATAACTGCATTTAACCTCAGGAATAATTAATCCAAATATATTATTAATATTTAAAATAATAATATAAATATTTATAATTCCATATATTATCCACTTGTTAAATTTCAACTCTCATTTATTAATAAATATTTATTAAAATCCTCAATTTTGAGTGTTAGCTATTTCATTTTTAATGGTAGTTTTGGTTTAGTAATTTAGGTCCTCTATACTTAATAATGGTCCCATAATATGTATATTATTAATAATGATATAAATATAATATATATTTATAAAATACATATTTTTAATCATTAATTAAGGTAGGACAAGAAAAATGAATCAAATGTCTTTGTGGAGGTGTAAGTTAAAACTTATACATGGGAGAAATTATAATTTTTTAACAGGTGGAAGTGGATGGGAGTAAATGATATTTGGTATTTAAGAAATAATAATTATGTCTTAAATATCATATATATTCATTATTTTTACCTTTATAACCATCCAAGTAATGTGGTGATGAAAAATTAATTAAACCAATATATAGAGATGGTAGGTCGCACATAAGAACGAGTGATGTTTTTATTTTCTATTGAATTATAAAGAGGTAGAAAAGGGTTTTAACATAATCTTAATATTATAAGAATATTTATGATATTGGAATAATTATTTTATGTTATTTTAAAAATATTTATAGGATGTATAACAATAAATAAACTTGAAAATTTGATAATATAAGGTTTAATCTATTAAAATTGTAAAAATTAGTCAAATTTACGTGGCATTTTTACCCTTATTACTTAGTTTAACCCCCTTGTATTCTTGTTTTAACCTTAACAGTGGTAACAAACTTTTACTATTTTTACAATTCATTATGTCCAAAAAATAATTTAAACCTATTAAATTATACGAATGATTCTTTTACTAAATTCGTAATCCATTTTAAAAGGATAAATTTCGTTAATTTTTATAAATTCACTTTTATATAATTGTGAAAATTGCAATGAAAGCCATTTTTATAAGAAAATAATTTTTAATCATATAAATTAATTTACTTTTATTAAGTTCAAAATTTAAATTTTATATAAATTTTATTACTTATTAAGTATTTTTTTTCTAGATGTGTAGTTTTTTAATAATTAATTTTTTTATTATATCCTTAAAATATTATAAAAGTGGAAGTTTGTGTAAAATCTATATTTTTAAATATTCAACCAAAAATCTACCATTTTTTGAAAAATATCTAAATTTCACCACAAGAAAAACATTAAATGATGAATTACAAGATGAAATGGGGGTTCTTACCTAGTATATGTATAAATTTTATACATAGGATTCAGATTCCAAGAAAGTGTATCAGTGGTCTTTATTTAAGTAACATAATTATAAAAATTAAAATAAATATTTATTTTAATTTTGGGTGGTGACATCGTAATAAAATCTCATAGAGTCTTCGACATTGATTATTATAATTTTCTAAGGGTATATATTATTAGATGGTTAAATAAAATATTATGAGTGGATTTAATTAATAAAAATTATGATGGATAATGGTGGTTTAATCTGGTACTTTATGGATAGTTAATTACTCCCCTATAAAGATTATCTCCATGTTGGGAAGTCAAAAAATTACAAACAATCCTACAGTATCTCTTTTTCATTAGTGATGAAATTTATTAGAGAAATTCATCTTCACCACCTCATGTAATAAATAATTTTTTTCGCGTTCAACACAATATTTGTGATGGTGGTGATAACAAACATTGATCGAGATAGAATCATTGAAGTAATGACTATTCTCTAATGATTTTGGATAATATATTCAATTCAATTTTCCCAATTCTCCTCTTGTCTTAATTCTTGTCATCAAGAATAAATTTTTATTTGGTGATGGAAAATAATTACAATTATTAGTAATTATATTTAATATTTACTAAAATTTTAATTATTAAATTGATTTTAATAATTATTACTTTTATATAAAAAGTGAACTGAATATGTTCTTTATAAATATGCTTAACTACATAATTTCGTTTAATTAGTAATTATTTTTGTCCCTATAAATGGCATGGGGTGAAGCTGCCATTCTTTATTTTAATTTAATATCATATAAATTATTCCTGTACAATGATAATTAGAGTAACATGAACCTTTTAAGAAAATTTTTACATGTTTTTTAACATAAATATATAATAAACCCAACCCATATATTTTATGTCCTAGTGTCTTTGGAATAATAGGTTCATAATACATCAAAAATAAAATAAGAAACAAAATCTATATTTTATTCTCTATATTGAGAGCCTAAATCACTTATATAACATAAAAACTACATTGGATAACCTTTGAAATATATAAGATAAAGGGCTGAGCTAAAAACCAATAAGGGAATAAAAATGGTAATGAAGCACAAAATATGAGTCTAAATTCATCACATGATATCATAAAAGATAGGGATAATTATTAATCATATGGATTCATAAAATAAACAATATGGAATCATATTATCATAGAATCCTATGAATAAAGAAACAACATAAAACATGACATAAGCATAAGTCAAGGCTAATTGTCAAGACAACATCACATGGTTGACAGAGTCTCATGATGGATTATGATTACTAATTAATCACATAATTAATCTCATGAGACAAAAACATTACAGAATTCATTAGAATTTTATCTGTTCACACCCATCATAACATGTACATTATTATGTGTTCTAAAAATGTAAATCAATCGTAAGGCATAAACATTAGAATTACTCATGGAAAGAAATATGTTTTGAAATCATTACTCATATCATAATAAAAGGATATTTCATAAAAATTCAAAATATATATAGAAATTAAAAAATTTGGATATTAAAATCTGAGTACATAAGAACAGTTCTCAAAATATGGTGTTCATTTTGAAAAAAAATGTCGGAAAGGGCATACAATTGTGTATAAAATGAACTTTTAAAATTGTGTTTTAAGGAACCAGTTAAAGACTTATATTGAAAGATTAATTGTCGAATTTTATTTAAAAAACATATTTATATAAAATTATTATACAAAAAATATTAATTTATTTAATGAAATATTGAATGATAATAATAACTTTAAATGGTAATTACAAAAAAATAATTGAGTAATAGAAATGTTCCCCTTAATCGGGGTTGACTTTAAATAATGCATTTGATAAATGATCTTAATGATTGTATTTCCCCATAAAATTAAAGTGGAGTAAGATAGGTATATATATAAGATAAATACATGTATAATTTAGAATCATTCCATTATAAAATATAGATATATAATGTTAGTTATATATATAATGTTTATAACTTAAGGAAAAAGGGTGATTCAGAGAGTTCTCTTATCTTATATACCAGAATCATTCTGCACTTCTATATAGTGACCTAAATAATAAAGTTAAATTCATTAATTAATTTCAAAAAAACATTTCCATCTATATTTTATTCTTTATAAATATATTATTTTCATTTACACCCATTTCATTGAGATATGAAGACTAATTTTGTTGTTCTGTGAGCGTTCGTTTCATGGTTCATTGGATGGATCACTGGTGGAAAATTATTTATATTCATTTAAAATAGGCCTAAAACTCCAAAAAAGTGAAATAAAATTATATTAAAATCCTTCCATAAATTTAAATGGTCCCATATATCTTTTTTTCAGACATAGGGACTATCCAATTATTAAAAACACTATAATTATACGATTAGTTAATTTATATGGTTTTAAATACCATTATGAACTTGTTTTATTTTATTTAATATTATGTCTATATATTAATTTCATAACATCAAATAAGTTCTAATATACTTATAATAAAATTAATTAACCATAATAATACTTTTATGACCATCCTTAAAGGCGGTGGAGAAAATATTTTATGTTGTTCATGGAGGTGGTGAACCAACCATATTGTAAACAAAATTTTCATTTGAGGAATTAAAGGGGGGTTTGAGATTTAAATTCCACCAGAAGAATAACATATAATTATATTTAGTGTAAATATGTTACTATGTTTATGTGAATGGGGATCATATGAGGGTAATAAATGAATAAACTTGAAACTGATTAGTTGAGAATATTACATCTTCCTTTGGTGGTCTCTTCTTAGGATGCCACTTAAGGATCCATTAAATGGCCTTTTTGTGAGACAAGTATAAATAGGAACTGGGGGGATAGTATTTAGAGGTGAATGGGATAGAAATTTGGCAAGATCCAAGACTTGTAGGTATTGAGGAGAAGGGGTGGTGTGGGTGGTATTAATAAGGGGTAGGGATGTCTTTAAATACAATATTAATTAGTTTATTATTTTGGATCAAGACTATAAATAGTATTGACTCAAGTTACTATATATGTTAAATGGTGCATTTGAGTTTTAAATGACGGGTTTTCATGTCATCAGTTACTTGAAAATTCATGTATTTAGCCTATAATGTTAAATATTGTATTTTTTCATATTTCAATATTCACTAAAAATTAAACTATATTATAAAAATAAAAAAACCTCAAACTATCAATTTATAGGTGTATAGATTAAAAAAATAAAATTATTTTATGAAAATAGTTTTATAAATATTAGAAAATACATTTCTAAATAAAATTGTTATTTATTTAAAAAATATTAATTTTAATATTAATATCAATTTTCCGACCCTGGGAAAACTAATTATCATAAAATTAAATTTCATATTAATACAACATAATAAAAAAATTTGAACCCATTTTATGAAAATAAACATAAATTTAAATAATTATATTTTTTTAAAATTTAAAATAAAACATATGTGTTTTATAAAGCTATAAACAGAAATTTTATCATTTATTTACTTGTATTAGGATATAAACATGCCATTATTTCATTTAATATGTTATTAGAAAATGTTTATAAACATTCATAGGGAGGATAGTGTTCTAATAGTCAGGTTACTTTTCCAATTGTCATATTATTATTCCAATGGTCAAGATAATATTCCAACATTCTTATTACTATTCCAATGGTCAAATTTGTAATAGTCATATAAGATATCTACTTTCTATAAATACCTCATATTTCATTCGTTATTTATTCACTTTAATTTTCCCTCAAGGTTACATATTTTCATTTTCAAAATTCATATTTCATTACAAATATTATATATAATTTTTAAAGTGTTGTTCATGAGAGTGATTATTCAAGGAGGTTGAGCATATCCAATTGTTCCTATTATTGGTATCTAGTTTTATATTTCTTCCCGTTGTTACACATTCAATTATTATGGCCATTTTTTATCTAAATTTATATTTTAAATTAATATAATCAAAATTATATGGTTTTATAATGTGGTGCATGTTAACTATATATTATTATATTATTATATAATCATAATGGAAATCCCATTGATAAAATATTGGTCCATTACAATACTAAAAGAATTTTTTCTTGGTAAATTTTATATTTTTTGTGGTAAATTAATTAATGGATAATTAAATGTTTATAATTTTTATCATTACTTTTAGAATTTCCACTTTTTATTATCAAAAATCATTATTCCTCATATTTCATGTTCTATAATGAAACCATGTGCTGACATGCTCTTTGGTGGTTAGTTATTCTACACACCAAAATTATTTAAAATTTTCCTCTCATTATTCATCTTTTGGATTGATCTTTGTTCTATGGTGCTATAATAGTGGATTTTTAGGGATTTTTTGGTTTGAGTAATGGATGTGATAGAGTATCAGAGTTTCCAAGAATTACATCAAATGAGGTTAAAGGTGATAGTGAACAAAAAATTAAGGGTGGCCAAAAATAACCTTTATAGGGTGTGATGGAGATCATGGAGTCAATGGTGTTAGATAGGAATGATAGTACGATTCCTTGATCTCTATATGAATGAGTTATAGAATTACCAATAACACTTTGTGTAATCTACTAGGATGCTCCTCATATAGTCCTTGATCAGTGATTCTTGAGTTATGTGGGTTTGTAAATATCATTTTCTTTGTGACATTGGGTTATAATCCATGTATTTTAGGACTAAGTGCCTAGACATATAATCCATGTACATGCTAAGTCAATTCATTATTTTTACATGTTATATTCACCTAAAAACATGTTGTGTGTCTTGGAAAATGTGGCTTGGTGTGTTCAAGATGGGTATTCTAAGAATCTGTGTAGACTCACACACTATGTAGTACATAGAGACACCTTGTACCCTAAGAGATATGACTTGATGTTTTTGAAAAGTATGCATTGAGAATCCTATGTGATTCTATATGTTGTTCACTATAACTACAAATCATTTACATTGATTCAGTATATGTATACCCATGTAATTACATAACCAAACTATGCGAGTGTATTCCATATAGTGTACCTTTCAAGGATACAGTGTATACTATCTAGATTCAAATCTTCAAATATTTCCACCTATGTGATAGTTTTTGATGAGTGGGTAGTCATTTATGAGCATTATACCACATAGAATGTGATATTACATATCTCTTCCTCATCTTGGTATAATTATGAGGATTTTTATTATTTGTAGTTCCTCACCCTTCGTAGAGATAATGAAATGGTGAAGTATATGACTAAAGCATCCATATAATTAGTAACCCTTTTAAATTATATCATATTTCACAACCCCCTCCACACAAATATACTACAATAATTGGATAGAGATGGTGATGGCATGAGTCCCGCCTTTAGTAGGCCCCATGTTGGTGACTAGTACTAAGGGTATAGTAGACATGGATTTAAGAGGCATTTCCCTCTTAATATAAATTTGTTAAAGAGAGAGATAATGGGGATAAACAAAACCAACACCTAATAAAACATATATAAGTAAAAGAAATCCCATGTAAAATCATTCAAGGTCATACGGTTTGAAAAAACTTAATATAAAAACTACATGTACCAAAAGGTGAAGACGAGAGTGACCACGAAGCCCAAACAACTCCTACTAAATACAAAAAAGTAATATTTATACCAATCAGAAACCTGCACTAGATAACCTGAAAAATAATATATTTATATTTAGGGTGGTCATAGAATTATACTTAGTAGGATACTCTACATATCCTCTCATGGAAAATATAATCAATTCAGGTTAAATCAAAATGAACAATGGTAAAACTCACTGGTCTCCTAAACAATTATACTAAGTTCCGAGCCACACCATGGAAAAATCTCACCATGTATCAGGTACAAGAGGGAATATAATATAACAATATAACATCAAGAGAACCTCTCTCCTTATTTCACACTATTTTTCTGCTCTTTTCTAACAGTGCATGTCTTAAGAATCTCTCTCCAAAAGTAATCTAGTTAGAAAACACCTAGGAAGGTCCTCAAAAAATACACTACATCCATCACATCAGTAAATTAACCAATATCACAATCCATATATTTACCTAGTAGTTTTCGGGATCCAACATAGCTTGTATGTTGTATATTGAACATCAGGTATTACACCTCAATCCATTATATCCCATACAATGAGTAAGTACCTTAATCGATCATATCCTATAAACGATATAACAATAATAATACTTTGATTATTATATTTGGTAATACATGTGTTTGAAGCCACCACAAGCTATCACATCCCTCTACATATATATATGGTAAAACTAACCATCATGCATACCAGTATATGTAAATACCAAGAGAAGAGAGTGAGGTCGTAGTGGGTAGTAAGCCATCCATCCTCCCATCGAGATGTTGGAGAAAAAAATTTATTATAATACACTAGATATCATTTTCCCTAACCAACATGGGTGTGAAGAGTTTGAAATCACATAATATACATGATATGATACAGATCATAAACAAACTATGGGAATAACCTAGTCTTCTACTCACCTATTTATAATGTCAGTCAGACTCTCGGCTACAACTTTTAAGACTATATATCCTCTAAGAAGACAAGAATATAAAAGATTTACATTAATTATTTAATTTTTTCAAGAAATTATCTTTATGTTAATTAATTAATTATCCATTAATTAAACATTTAATATTATTCAGAATTATATTTCAATATATTATATTCAATTAATCTTCAGATTAAATTATATGTCCACAGAGCATAATTCAAAGAAATGACTTGTTTTATCAAGATTAATATCTTTTAAAAATTGCAATCCCTAATTAACCAACCTTATGGGTTAAACATTTATTTATTCATTAATAGAATCATTCAATATCTAGGTAAACCATGAAAACCATCCTAATATTCAACCAAGAGGAAACATCAAACCAAACACATCCAACTACCTCAAGCAGTGGGGAAAGAAATACATTTGAAAAAAGAAACATGACCATCAATCATTACACACATTCATGAGATATAATACCAGATCTCGTTTTATCTTCAATGTGTAATCCAAAATTTAACCCCTTCCATCCCATCTAGTTCCATCCTTGGAACCAAAATACATATATCGATGCATCCCAAAATCACATGAATCAATTTCTACTACATCATATGGGCATCCTCGTCCCATATAATAACAGTCATCCCAGGCTAAGTCATCTCAGTGACACAACTCATTTTGGTCTCCCCGCACCATGTCACACATTATCCCTCCAGGCTCAGACATATCATTCACATAACACGAGGCTGATATCCCTATCACATCATAAGTCTATAAGAAATAATCAAGAAAAAATTGGGAAATCAGGCCCTCAAAACATGGCACTCAATCTTTTAAAGAAAACTATCAACTCAATCTCCAATCAAAATTACCTTTACCACACAACCGGTTCTTATTATATCTTTAATTAACTAATTCATTTATTAACATGTTCTAAATACAAGAAACCTAAGTCACTATAGTATAACAAGCTATCAATGGAAAACTATTTTTAGCATTTATTTTGGTTTCAACAACCGTAGATAACTACCATTCTCAATTATCATGATTTATAAATTGTTATCAACAAGAATTAACATGCTTCAGGTTCCTTGAAGAATTTTATCAATTCCATAAGTCACTTAGAAAATCACATTTAATTAAACATGTGCATTGCATAAAATTTAGATTCATCAAATTAAATTTACCATCAAATTACAAACATGCATCTTTAAGTATTCCTAAGAAAATTAATTATCAATTAATTATAACTTTGTGTTCCTTAAGAATTTTCATATAGAAAAAAATGATATAAAATTATGTCATAGATATCACAATATCAATGAGATCAAGAGGAAATCCACTATCACATTATAGAGAAGTAATATATTCAACATGAAATCTCTATCATATTTTATTAATCTCGTTCAATAATTATTTGATGAATTTTTTTATCCAATGGGATAAAACATGATCAATTTATGATTCCACATAAATAAAATAAGAGATGAAATGAATATCGCACTTCAAAGGAGCCAACATTATTTATATGGGAACAGACCAAAAAAATGGATCCTTGACCACCTCTTCCACAAGAACTACATCCATCTAAGGACACCACACCATGAAATCACCAAAAACAACCCAGAAAAACTCATTTGAAACATGGAATATTATCCTCCATCACATGTAAAAATGAATGGGTGGACAGAAAGTGTGAATGAAGGATAATCTACAAAGAATAGATATTGATATCACCTTGGATCAAGATGAGTCAGCATAGATCGACGATAGAATCCAATAATCCATCCTTGATTGAAGGTATCTCAAAATGATGATGGGTTTGATCCAACAGATTCCTAGAATGAGAGAAAAAAATATCTTTAGTAGAAAACTCAAGCAGATAAAATATTTAAACATGTACAACATCAGGAATTTACAAATCATGTAAACTATTTACATGTGATGTAAATTTCAGGCTCTGGTTTTGGATGAAAAATGCATCAAATCATTATTATTTAGATCTATTTAATTAAACATTAGGAACCATCCCTGCACAAGTCATTAACTTCACCTACATAGAGTGTGAGGATTACTTAGAGTGTAATCTACCTTCTTATATCATTTTACATCCAAACCCCTATAGACCACTTGCAAGCCTATTCCAAGTACAGTGGTCCTTAGATACACACAAAGGGTTGGGATACATTGATCCAGGACCTTATATTAGATACATATCAAAAAATTCTTATCCTCGAGAATCCAGACCAACCTAGGGAAAAAAAGGAAAAGGGGACATCTGAACAACCACCTCATGAGATACCTCTCAATGGTCTTTCCACAATAGGAACTCAACTACCTCATTAAAGGAACAATTGGAAAACCAAACCAGCTCCTAACACTATTCCATAGGGAAATACCTCTCAAGTGAGAGTAAAGACACAATAGGAAAAAAGATAAAACCATATCTTAAACTATAATGATCAACATCTAAAAAATATCATCATTACAAGATAGAGAAAAACATTAAACATATTGGGGGTACTATGTAAACATCTACAACTCATATTCCAAAGTACCCTCCCCCATGACACTATGTCACCACAAGACATGAACTATGTGAATTGAAATCCTACACAATACAATATCTTGGAAATTATAGACATCCCAATGGCCCACCTCACAGGTCACATCATCATCAACATCAATCTCACCCCAGTCGATGACATGAAAGTCATCATTAAGATAACGATGTAGTTGTAACACATGAAAAACATTAAATATTAAGCTCATTTGTGAGGGATGTTCTATATAAGAATCCATGGCTCTAAATAGATCCAATACCTCAAAATACCTGAAAACTAGGGAGAAATATTACTCCAATGGCCAAACCTTCACTTCTCATTACTAAAATTCAAGTTTAGGAACATGTGATCACCAATTTAGAATTCCATATACCTACACCTATGATCAATATTGATTTATACCAATCCAGTGTTGTATTCATCCTCTCACAAATTGCCTAGGAAATATCTCTTGTATTATGTATCAGTTCTAGATTGGAAAATTTTTCCTTTCAAAACCCCGTCAAGAATAATATACAATGGAATGTTTGTATGTACAAAACTTCAAAAAACACCATAAAAATAATGGGGTTAAAAATTTTTTTTTATCCAACCCAGACAATGGAATTTTTTTAATCTATAAACCTCTAAACTCTAGTAAAAGAGAGTGAAACATGTCGGGAAGATTTTGGATGCTCCACTCTGAATGGCCATCCATTAGTAGATGAAAAGTAGTGATAAGGAATAACTAAGAACCAAAACTTTTGTGGAGACCTCTCCAAACCCGGGCAATAAAACGATAACCTCAATCAAAAATGATCTTCCTCAGGAATCTATTGAGTCACACCACCTACTCCAAATACTACCTTCACAAAACACCACTGATCTCAAATCCCTAATCACTATAAAGTGGAATGATTTAATAAAATAATCCACTACCACCCATACATCATCACAATATCATTGAGCTCAAGGTAAACTATTAACAATGTCTATTGAGATGTCCTCCCACTTCTAATAGGGAATTTATAATGGCTGGAACAATCCACCAGAAACACGGTGCATAGACATCACCTTCTAGAAGACCCAAGATCAAGAAACAAACTCTACAACTGCATGCTTCAACCCATACCACCAAAACAAACATCCCCAATCTTCGTACATCTTGGTCATGCTATGATTTACCTTCAAAATAAAAACTATTGAACCTTTAGAGAATCATCTCACACATCTCCGAAGGAATGAAAAGCCTTCCCTGAAAAAAAAACTTTGTGAAGACCATCGTCAGAACAACCATCAGGGCCATCTCCAAAAAAAACTCAGTCTCTCCATACCTCATCCTCGGAATCCACCCACCGAGACTCCTCAACCTACTTCACAAAAGGGGAATGAACTTTCATCTAACAAATATATCCCCTTCCTCCAACCTCTCCCATATCAAGGTGCATCATTGATAGTCCTTCTATCACTCTCCAAGAATACACATATTCATGCATGAAATCATTACGTGACCTCCTGCTAAGTGAATTAGAAAAAAAAAATCTATTTCCTAGAATATACAAAATATCAATGTCATAATCCTGAAAGAATTAAACCCACCAATGTTGATGTAGGTTCAGGTCACACTGGATGAATACATACCTTAGGTTGTTATCATCAGTAAGAACTAACAAAATTCTAACCGATGAGGTATTGTTTCCACACCTCAAAGTAAACACAACTTACGCTAACTCAATATAATTACTGGAACAGTTACACAAATTAGTACATAACATACAATACCCCTAAGAAATAAATTATCTCTACTACATAAGAATTCAACAGAATACAAGACTCAAAGTGTCATAGAGAAATTCAATCTAAAATCCCTGAGCTGGAGAACAAATAACTGGAAAGCTAGAAAACATCACCTTTAGGTACTCAATATCCATATGAAACAATTCAATCCACAAGAATAGTTAATCCTTTATAGTCAAGGTTATCAGAGGAGTCGAAACATGACAGAATTCGACTATGATCCTCCTAAAATATCCCAAAAGACCAAAAACATTGCATACATATTCCATGTTCTTAGGGTCCACTAATTATATAACTGACTCTATCATCAAATAATACATATATACTCAATACTAGGACATCACATTCTATAATAAATAATCATCCTGAGCCTAGAACTCACACTTTGACAGCTTCAAAAATAGATGATCATAAGAACGAACTCCCAAAATAGCATGTATATGATCTGAATTCTTCTCCTACAATATAGAGTTCATAATAATATCATAGATGAAAACCACCATGATGTTATCCAAGAACTCTCATAAAACTACATTCATCATCCCCATGACCAAAGCTGGATAATTTGTCTCACCAAACGACATTACAAATAACTCATAATTCCCATGATAATAATGGAAAGTAGTCTTCTGAATATTCTCATCTTTAATCTTAATTTGATGATATCCAGACCACAAATAAAAATTTGAGAAAAAAATTTCCCCTTTTATCTAATCAAATAAAAATTCAATTCGAGGATAGGAAGGTGATTCTTCACTATCAATTGATTCAAGTGATGATAATCTATAAAAATATGGAAACTGTCATCAGTATTCTTCAAGAACAAAAATGGCCCTCCCCAAGGTGGCACACTCAGCCAAAAAAATACACTAAAACATATCATATATTTTTACTCATATCTCCTAAAAATCATAAGGTGTCATCTTATACACATACATTGAGATAGGAGACACACATGATTGTAGCTCGATCCCAAACATGATCTATCGTTGTGGGGGTAATGTTACAACCTCCTCTGAAAATACATCTGGGTACTCTTCTAAAAACCTTGAAAATTAGGATTTTTAAATCTTTGATGAACTCATAATATACTTTTCTATCAAAGACAACAAGTATGAAACACACTGAGGACCTATCCAAGGGTGTTTCTCTCTAAAAATATAGCAAACTCTCCAGCAGGATCATAGAACAAAACATTCCTCTGAAAGTAATCCACATTATCCTACATTGAAGAAAAAAACCATGATGAGGATTATGTCATATGGAAGAATGCATAATCATAAGAAATATCCCTAAGCGTTCAACTTCTCCAACACTATCTCACAGTCTGCACAAACATCATACAAGTCATCTAGACCAACAATTGGCATAGTCAATGTCAAGGGCACTAGAATCCTCTCTAACTCAAGTCATGAATCATGTATTTGGGTGGGTGATATTAATTATTTTTTCACTCATAAATCAAAAAAACTATAAAACCATGTATAAACTAAGAAAATGGTGTATTGAACGACATTTGTCTCACCTGGTGCAGACAATACTAAAGAATGAAGCTAACTGTGACTTACTGTGAACCCTCTATGAACCATATTCCTACCACCTCCATGGTTTTTCTCTAATTTCTAATGACAAAGAGAATATCGGGTATATCCTCTAAATTCCCCATATTCTCTCTATTGATCCCAAACTAGACCACCTTACTGTGACATCCTTGGATGCAACTGTCTTAATGCAGGAACTTGAATCAGAAAAACCTGAACATGCTGGCTACAACGAAAGTTCATAAACTCTCGCCACTTATAACCTCATCCTACAGAATAAAAACACACAGATTATCCCTTTTCATAGTTCTGAGATACTCCACCCCCATATAAATGAGTTAATGAGGTATGGGACCGACACCTGGCCGACCAATACACTTCTTTCCTAAAAACTAGGAATAATGGACCACAGATCCACATTGTGAGGAATCGAAGAACCCCCTCCCCCTCCCGTGATGATCATGTCTTAGCCAATTTCTTCTAAATAACCTCTATTATCTCTAGAACCTTGAGATATGTCTTCAGTATAAATGGGGTTACATGAAACTGGATCTCTCGACAAAAATCTCCATCAAAATTGCTTGACCTGGCCTCCTCATCTGGAAACAGGTTAGAAGAATATCGGTGAAGGGTCTTGAAATAGATCATGGACTCTATCACAGTATAACACCCCTGCCAAAGGGTAAGAATCTCCTAGAGAATGGCATCCTCCTTAGTTTAAGAAAGAAACTCTGCTCATAACTAGTCTCATAACTTCTCTAATGAGAGTGTTGACTCCATATAATCCATAATGAATAAGAAACACCACTTCCTCACTTTTCTATGCAGCAACGTCATAGTTAATGAAACCTAGTGATCATGTCGATCGTGGATCGAATGAAAAGCTACCTCAACCTCATCTATCCATTTCTCTATAACTAAATCTAAAGAGAATCCCTCATACATTTTCAAACATTGGTGTTTAAACTCTCAAAGGGTGATTCTTTAAGTTTCATCATCATCTACCTTTACTATATGACAATCTATTGGAAAATATTGTTAAACATATTCAGTGTAAAACTAATGAAGAATTCGACCTTGATAAATGACATCAAAAATAAAAAAACAAGTTAACGATCCAAAACCTAGAATACGGAATATTTCACATTAATTAATTAGTTAATTTATTATCATTTTTATGGTTTTATCATATCCCACGGTATATCCATTTCAAACAAAGTTGAAAAAAAGTATTATATATAATCCTTTCCTAGGACCCTACCCTGCAACTCGCATCCCTTCATTTAGTAGGATCAATAAACATAAGGGTCTTGACATTAGAGAATAAGGAGCCCTAAATACCCATTTCTCATATTTTCTCCTATGTCTACATTAATTACTAAACGTAGTTCACACCATTTCTCTTTAAACCCATGAATCCTCACATGTTCCAAACTCCAACCTCTTTCCTATCCCTCAAACCTGAACCATTGATACCCCTTTGTCACAACCACATCCTTACAAAGATACCACAATGAGTGGAGAGATATTGTGAGTTCCAAATTCTAACCTCCAGTAGGCCCTGGGTTGGTAACTAGCACAGAGGGTATAGTAAACATGAATATGGGAGGCATTGCCATCTTAAGAGAAACATGTGCAATAGAGAGATAAAAGGCTTAAAACAACCAAAACAAGCTTAGAAATATATATGAAAATAAATCCAATGATTAAATATGCAACATCATATTATATGAAAAAAAAGGAAAACCCAAAAGTACCGTATGAGAAAGATGATAGTGATCATAAATCCCAAACAGCTCAAGCTAAACCAAAAAACTAGTAATATCCATCGAGGTCACCAACCTACTCTCTATGACCTTAAAAAATAGTTTTTATATATATAGGATGGTCATAACAGTATACTCAATCGGATCCTCCTTGGAGCCTCTCGAGAAAATGATAATGAAATCCTGATGAAGCATATTGAACTATAGTGAAACTCACTTGTCAGCTAACCAGGTATACTAAGTTCCAAAAATCACCATGGATATATATCACCAGGTTCCATATATAATAGGGAATAGTATATAATTACAAAACATCAAGGGTACCCTACTCCCATAGCTCCATTGGTTTTCCACTATTCCACAACATCGCAGGTCCTGAGCGTATCTCTCCAAAATCAATCCATCTTTAAAAAAAATTGGAAATTGTTCGCAACATATACCTCATTTATCACATCACTACATAATCCCATATCATAATACATTTAGTAAAAAAGTAGGTTATGGTATAAACTATAGCTCATCTGACATATATCAAATATCTGGTAGTATACAAAAATCCATTACATCACATATACTTATTATGTACTTCAGTCCATCATATCCTATACACGTCATACCTATAATAATCTTTTAGAAATTATGTGTCATAATTTATATGTGTGAAATCACCAAAATCCATAACATCCCATTACACACATATATGTGAAAACTAACCACTTTTCATACTAGCACAAGTAAAAACCCTGTAAAGAGGGTTGGTCCAGAGGTGGTAGTCATCCATCTATCCTCTCATTGGGATGAAGTGGAAAACACCCTCCTGGTGTCCAGTAGGTGTTAGTTTCCCTGACCAGAATGGGTGGGGTAGTATATGAAATCATATAATTTACATGATATAATATATCTCACACCCAAAATTTGGTTGTAACTTAGTCTTCGACTCAACTATAACTAATTTCTCTCAGACTCCCAACATCTACTACTATGTCTAGATATCTTATAAGCACATAAAAATATAAAAGAGTTACATTAATTATTTTTTTTCCTTATGAAACTAACTTTACATTAACTAATTCATTAGAAATTAATTAACCATTTAACATTACGTCAAATAATAACACATTATATTACCTTACATTAATCATTATAGTAAATTCCATGACCTATAGGTATAATCATAACCAAGGACTAGGTTTATTAAGATCAAAATCTTTTAAAAATTTCATTCCTTCATCAATAAACCCCCTGGGTTTAAAATTTATTTATTCATTATTAGAATCAATCCATAGCTATTTACTCTTGTAAAAACATCATAATATACCACCATGAGGATAAATGAAACCATGAACATCCAAATACCTCAAGTAGTGGGGAAATGAATGAAAAAAACAAAAAACTCATCCATCAACTATTACACAAATTTAAGAGTCATCACACAAAAAATCCACATGTATTTAGTGTTTAAGACCAACTTTAACATGTTCAATCACATATGTTGACATCCTCAGCACCCAAATTCATATACTGATTCATCCCACCATCACTAGCGCCAACTAAGACCACATCATCTAGGAATCCCCACCCACATAAAATCATTCATCCAAGGCTCAGTCATCCCAAGATCACAACTCGTCGAGCATCCCTGCCCCATATCAAACACCATCCCTCCAGGATCAACCCTACAGAGATTATAACACAAGGCTATTATCAATTGAAAATCATAAGATAGCTATAAATAAACAAGTGATCTATAGATAAATCATGACCTCAAAACATGAAACCCGACATTCTTAAAAAAACTGGCAACTCAAGCCCCTAAAAATTATCATTATCACACATCTAGCTGTTATTCCATCTAGAATAAACCGATTCATTTATTAATAGGTTTAAACTATGACAATCCTATGCCACTAAGCTATAAAAATATATCAATGTAAAAATACGATCTTAGCATTTATTCTGGTTTCAATAACCCTTTAGAAGTACCATTCTATATTATCATTCATTTAAAATTATTATCAACAAGAATTAAGATTGTTTTGGTTAATTAACCAATTCCATTAGAAACCTCAATATCATGTAATATCACATTTAATTAAACATGTGAATTACATCAATTTTATTCTCATCAAATTAAATTAACCACCCGATTACAAACATGCCTCAATAAATATTCTTAATACAATTAATTATCAATTAAATCTAGCATTATCTTATTTACTAATTTCACTAAATAACAACATGATAAAAATTAATGGAATATATATGAAACTATCAAACAAATCATGAGGAAAATCTCTACCATGGAATAAAGAAACAGCATCATAAACATGTGATTGCTATCCAATTTCTTTAATCTGATTCAATAATTGTTAGGATAATTATATTTCAATAAAAAAGGAATGAATGATGATCAATTTATGATTTCATTTAAATAAAATAAAAGAAGTAATGAATCTCTTACCTAGAAGGTTTCAATATTATTTTCAGAAGAATATATTAACACAATAGATCTCCTATCATCTCTCATATAAGAACTACATCCAACTGAGGATGACACACCACAACCACACTAATAAAAACCACCATAATACCATTAGAAACATGGTATATGATCCACCATCACATAGTAATAAGAAAATTAGTAAAAGGATATTTAGAAAAGGAGAGACTGTGAGAAACGAAAATATAAATCACCTTGGATCAACCTGACTGACCATAGATCAAAGATAAAATCCATGAATTGGTCCCTAATTGAAGGGATCGTGAAATGATGGAGGGGGGGAGACACTTGGTCACCTAGACTGAGAGCATCCATAGGGTTTGAAGAAAACTTGAGCATCTAAAACCATTAAATATATACAACATCATAGATTTACATGATGTGTGAACCATTTACACAATGTGTAAATATAGGGATCTGGTTTTCTTTGAAAAAATCATCGCTTATTTATTATTTAACCCTGATTAATTACTTACTGTGAACCGAACATTCACACGTCATGAACCTCGCTTGTATATCCTGTAAGAGTTATGTGATGTCTAATCTCTCGGCATCCTTAATTGTATTTCCAAAAGCCTCTAGACTACTTCTAAGCCTACTCTGAGCACTAAGGGCCTCATAAACACTCAAAGGGTTGGGATACATTGATCCAAGCCCTTACACCATATTTAGGGTGTAGGTCCACCATGTGCATAGTAGATTATGTAACCTTCATACAATGTTTAGGTGTTGTTCATCCACTCATGGGGGTTACCCTCTTGTATTATTCACATTAAACATGGTAAGGTGTGGGTCTTTATTAGTGGTTAGTCACCCTCTTGAATGTCTTAATCCATTAAAGAAGAATGGGTCCCCCAAAACAAATAATTATGATGTATGATGTTAAAGTGATTAATGTTAGATAGTTTTGGTGATTTTTATTCTTTGGTTCTTAAGGTATTGCATATTCCTTTTACTGGTATACTAATAGAGCTATGTTATGATGAGTGATGACCAACTTGAACATGATTACCTATTAACCTTGATAATATTTTGTTTTACCTCATTTACCTAGATTACTACCCCAATTTCCTCTTTTCCTTTCAAGGTATCCTAATAAGAATATTTATACCCACCCTTGAATGGGTTTCATGCCAACATGTGTTGTTTCTATGTAGAAAATTAATAGTTTGGAGGTGTTATTAGATAATATTAAGCTAGTGGAGCTAGTTGATAGAGGATTTTGCTGGTGTTCAATGATGGTATTGTGCATATCAATTTTTTCATGATCTATAGTTCACCTATTCAAATAGTTCAATGTTGGTCTTAGTCATGGGGAATTGGGAGTTTTACTTCTCATTTTATAATAGATTTTAGTTTTTGTTATCTTTTTAGGATATTCATTATTAATGCATTCATGTTATACCATAGATGATTCATTTATATACAAAGGATTTAATTCATATATATCATATCCTAGTGATTTGTGGATAATTATAGGTTTATAGGCTAAGGCCTCCCATATGTTTTATATGCCTTCTTAGTGCTTGTCAAGAAATCCTGGTTATATTGGAGGTAGGATTAAAGTGGCATGCTCAAGTTACTATATGGCCTATTGGGTCTCAATGGGTCTCGTAATGTCAAAATAATTCATCTATCTTGATTACTATCCATGAGTGAAATAAATCCCAGATAACACATAAAAAATGTAATTTTTTACTATATTATAATTTACATTTAAAAAATAACTCTTGTATTAATATTAATAATCATTCAATCTATGATTTTATCAAAACTATATTCATAAATTAAGATTAAATATAGATTGCAAATCAATATTCATGTCCTACTTCATTCTAAAAATATAGAAAAACAAATGGATAAATGAATATCTAACTTATAAGAAATATTAACTAATTATATTCATCAAGTTTTATATAATCATCCAAAAGTAAATAACAAGCCCGAACAACCATTTTATATGAAATAAACCAATGAGAATTTATATTTATTCAAAAAATTACATCCAAATTATCACTAATATCATCCACTAATTAATTAAAATTTTCCAACAGATAAATTTGAAGAAAAGTATATAACACTTTGGAAATCAAAAATCTCTAATTCCCCAGAAACCCTATGGGATATCTGGTGTGGATCACCAAAAATTAATTTGACACCAAATATCTATTTTAGACCACCAAACCATTCTTATACTAGGAAGATTATCAGTAACCCCCACAAGACTCTAATGCAATTACATCATCCTTCTAATCATATTTTGATTGGACCTCTAAAAAACATTACATACAAATCCAATCCAAACCAAAATAATATACTATAGATCATAGAAAATGAATAAAAGTGATCATAGAATTATTATTATATGATTTTAAAAAAATAATTTAAAAAATATCAAAACTCTAATAAATTTAATATGGATCTCATACTTCATCCAAGAATAATAAATGAATGTAAGATAAACATAACATCAAATCACAATATTTGTGAACCAAAAATTAAGAATACTATTGTATAACCCCTGATTTTATGTACAATAAGATTTATCCATATATCTTGATTCTATATAAGTTTCATGATAATATTTTAGAAGTTTTATGGGGTTTTGGCACATTTTTTTCTTTTATAGAGGTTCACAGTTTGTGCATAGTTAGTAAAAACCATGTCGTATGTCTAGGATATCATAAAAGGGATGATAATGGGAATTGTGTAGGTTCATGGTTTAGAAAAACTATGTAAATTCCCCCAAAAAATCATGTGACATGAAATAAATGGAAATTTATGGTCGGTGCATGGTTTTTCTAACTAGGAGAGACAACCATATAAGGCATGGGTATAAGATAGTAGCACCAAGATGTTTTCCAAACCACATTGCCTAACTATGCGGAATAGAGTAAGACCGTGTTCATTGTGGATCTAATTATAATTATCCCCTTAAAACCTTTATTTTTCCTTAATCTAATAATAACTTGAACTCCATTTTCTCCCAAGGCATGAGAGACGATCCCCTTCAATTTGGGTGTGATTCTTAGGTGAATCAAAGTGCATTGGAGGCCCAAGATCATCAGTAAGTAAATATTATTCTGCTTTATTTTTTTATCAGTGGTTTTTTATCTCTTGAAACCATATATATTGTTCTTTACAAATATATTTTTTCATGAATTTTTTTTTAAGTAAATCTTATTGGATTTATTTAAGGGAATGTGAGTTGTGATCATATCTAGATGTTTTGTACTTTTGTTCTTCATTTTTTCCAATGTTTGTGGGGTAGGTAGAATATCTCTTGCATATACATGATTTACAACTTCAAGGGTTATTTTTAATTAAATTATTTTCTTGAAATGGTTGTGAACTTTTTGTGTTATTATTGATGAAAATATTATTTTGGTATTGTCTTGGAAATTATAGAAAGTTTGTTGGTGTTTTTAGAAAATAAATTTATTAATAATTTTAAAATGATAATTTTTTTAATTTTGGTTTGGTTTGATTAATTTAATTTATTTTTCTAATGATTTAATGAAACAAATTTTTAAATTGGGATGACTTCGAAGGATTGTTTCATAAACATTTGGGCATGTGTTGAATGGGATGGATAATGGTAATAGTGTACCACCATTAAAGTGGGATGTTGTACAGATGTGAAGTTCCACCATCAATAGCAAATCTCTGATTGATTGTGTGAATGTTCTTGAGTGTGTGTCCATGTAAAATAATACTCCAAATTAAAGGAGAAATGTTTTAATGTATTTATTGATTCTTTCCTTGGAAAAATCATATATAGTCTTCCTATGAATTATTTAAAACTACTTCTAAAGTGTTTTAATAAATATGATAACATGTTTTTTACAACTGGAATGAGTTGGGAAGTCATTTGGTAAATCCTACTAAGTTTACACTCATCCCACTCTTGGTTATTTTTTTTCCTTTGTAAATATCATCTATCAGAACACTGGAAAAGGAAAGGTATCTCAGATCCTTAGTGATACTTCTTGACATTGTGGGCTTGGCATGTGGAGTAGAAGCATGGAGGTGGTTGGGTGTTTCTGGTTGATGTCACTTTGGAGTTTTGAATTTTTTGGTACTTTGTTCCCCTTCAGTATTTATTTTGGTCTCCACTTTCACATTGATATATTTTATTACTTTGATTATGATTTGAATTGTATTTTATAGTCATGCATCGTATAGAGGTTTGGTTGGTTGGTTTTCTTTATGTTGTTGGATGTTTCATCTTTCAAGGTTAAAATAATCACCAAAATTTTATTATGGCCCCTAGAATTTATTATTACCCTTTGGTTTCTTGGTTATTTCACCTATGTCCTAGTATCTCCCCTACTATGGCTCAAGCCAATGAGTGTGGGAAGGATTTTAAAACTGATATCATATTTTTTTATTCCATCTATCATTTCAAGAAAAATGGTTTTAATATTATTTTACCTTGGATTTAGAAATAGTAATAGTATATCACTTCGGATATTAATAAGTATTAGTATTTTTGGAGCTTGAAATTTATAGGATAAAAATGTGTATCTATCCTCTTTATAATGAACATCAAGTTACTATGGAGTTTGGTTCCATTACTATTTTTAGATATTTAGATGAGTTGTCACATCATCATCATGGATTTATATTATGAGAGTTACTTGACATGAATTTATAGTAATACTTTCTAATAGGGCATCATTTTTCATTTTGACTAAAATTGCTTATAAAATGGGCAGAAAATATTCTTGTTGAAAATATTGAAAATAGGTGTTTTTAAATACATGGACGTAATATTTTCAAAAATATTTGAAATATTGATGATGGATCAGTTATAATAATATATGCTATAATATTTCATTCTGTGATAAATTTTAATTATTAAAACATTAATTGATAATGAGTGAGATAAAAATTTTTTTTCTAGTAATAGTGAATGGCCTCAGGTATTCATCATAGAAACCAACTGAAAGAGGCTACTGAAAATATAGTTTCACCTGAGTAATAAGTAATCCAACAGATGGTTTGATGTTCTTTCCAAAAAAAATTATGTTGTTGATAAGGGTAATAATAATGACGAACTTCAGTAATTGTACCATTCAGTTTAGTTCCAAAAGTAGAATCCACACATCTTTTGGCAGGATTCAGTGAAAAAAAGAAGTATGCATGAATATAATGAATTGAATATATGATATCCTAGGGACACCAACTAGGATTAAAGTAAATTTGGAAATGTATTTTTTGTTGTATTTGGCATGCCAATGGTGGTAATTAACATGTTAGACTAAATTGGACCAATCCATTACATGAGAGGATTTTGAGGGATTATTTGGTAAGAAATTCTATCCTCACACAATTGAAATTTCTAAAACCATAGATTTACTTCGTTTGAAGTAGGAGAACCTCATAGTGATAGAGTATGAATATAAATTTTTGAATTTTTTTTTGATTTTACTCAAAATTTAATAAATGTGGGTAATTGAAGGCATGCATTTTTGAGTTACGATTAGCTCACATATTCTCTCAATGATTTTTTTCCTTCGGAAAAAAATTATACAGAGATGGTTAATTGTGAAACTATGAAATAAAAGGATATATTTGGAAATACAATTGGTGGGATCATGTTTATACCTATGGTAATAGTTTGTAACACTAATTGTGGGAATAAGAAGAAGAGGGAATCCAAATTTCAATGTGGTGGTACACCTCAGAATATGACCATGGGGTTATTAAATATTCCTCAAAAATATAAAATTATGTCAAAATGTTTTTAATGTGGTTCCCTAGATCAAATAAAGAGATATTGTATTACACCACCTAGATCATTTCACCACTACACAAAGATGGTACATCGTTAATTCTATCATCATACTACTCTAGGGTTGGGTTTTAGAAATAGAAACCATGTTTCTTATGAATTTTATTCTTTAATGGGAAAAGTTTAAAAAATTAACTCAAATAATTAGAATAGAGTGATCCATTTTGATTCTAAGAACACCACGACTCCTAGACAAGTGAAATATCAATAAGTAACAAAGAGAAAATTCCAACGAGTAAGAAATTGTATAGATCTGAGAAAATTATCTTAGATGATCAATTTAGTCCTTTGATGGTGAGAGGTATAATTTTTTTCAATTTTACACTTATGAAATATTTTTGGATATGAACACATCCCAGTTATTTATTTCTTCTAAGGTTGTTGATCATATTGTTTTTCATGTTGATATGATTCCTTTGAGTTTGAAACATAAAACATTTCTCAGTCAAGGAGAGTGTGGATCCTTTATGTGTAAATATTTTTATATAACTATTAATAGGGATATGTTACATTGGTTTTTCTTTATTCATGATATAGTGGTTTATGACATGATTTCAGGTACTAATTGTTTGACATTGTTCACGGCCCGTATTGAATATCATTCTTGAAAGGTTAGTTTCGCATCTCTAGATGGAATAGAGTGTATATTAAGAAGAGATTGAGGTGTAAATGATAGTAAACAATAACTTTTGGCACTAATATTTTGAACCATATATTTTTAATTATAATTTATTACCTTGGAATCTGTGTATGATATTTGGAAAGGATATTTTCCAACTATTTTTTTCAGTTTCATGATGTTTTCATTAAACATTTACTAGGGTTTCCACTGAAAAGAAACGTAGATTTTATGATTTATCTCCTACTAGGCACATAAAATATATCACTTCCACATTATCAAATAACACTAATATAATCTAGAGTATTCAATATTTAGTTGGGGGTGATAGAAATTAACGGCTTAATTCGAATGTGTACATCTCCATTGGGAAACACTAGTTCTGTTTGTGAAGAATGTGGGTGAAATTTTTAGTATTTATGTGGATTGTTGTAAGAACAACCACGTTATGATAAATAATTGATATCATATTCCATATATTGATTATCTATTTGATAAATTGAGTGGATCCAAATAGTTTACCATTTGTGAGTTCAGATGGAGGATATTTCAAAGATTTATTTTATAAGAACCTATAACCATTATGATTATATGGTTATGCATTTTGGTCTTACAAATAAAACAACTATATTTATGTAATTAAAGAATTGAATTTTTAAAATTTATATATAATCTTTTTATGTGGGTTTTTATGATATACCAGTTTATTCAAGGAGAAATATGGATCATGAGAAACACTTGATGATAGCATTGGTTATCCTCTAGAAGAATAATTTATATTCCAAGTTATCAAATTGTGTTTTTTGGATACAATAGGTATGTGTCCATGGACATATCATTTATGAAAAGTTTTTTTTGTAGATCATCAATGGAAAGAAGTTTTTATCCATTTGAAACCTCTAAATATTTTCTTTAATATATTGAGTTTCCTTAGATTAGAGGGATAATATCGACATTTTCTATACAATTATTCATTTTTGTAATCGCTAATGAAAACATTGAAAATGAATGAAATCAATTTACAATAAATGAATAAAGAAATAAATATTATCTAAAACATAATTTTAAGATTGAATTAGTACCTATCCTCATGTTTCCAGAATCTATAATGGTCTATGTAGCCAATTTTGATTCATATTGATCTTGGTTGGGATGCTTCCTCATTCAGGTAGATAATGTTGTTGTCTATATCTCATGAAAGTTATGATTTAATGAGAATAATTACCAAACACATCACTATGAATTAGTTTTTTTGGTACATGCTTTGAAAACATGGCATCATTACCTCTTTGGTGAGAAATTCATTGTGTTTACAAATCATAAGAGTTTAAAAAACTTTTTATCACAATGTGAATTAAATTTAAGGAAATAAATATATATTTTGTATCTATAGATATTTGAAATCAACATGATGTATACATTGAGGAAAGTGAACTATGTGAACAATGCATTGAGTAGGAAGTCACATGCCTAGTTGGAAAAAGAGGTTATAGGTTAGTTGAAACTAATGTTAGTCAAAGGGGGTATGCATAAAGAATTCTTGGAATAATGTATTTTTGCAGTTCTCTTTCCAGTTTAATTTGTTCTTTATTTGGTTAATCGTGTTAGAGGTTTCTAGACATCTAATCTTGATTGTGTTACTATAATTTCAAAGATCAATTGTGGGGAGACCATTAAGTGATGGGAGATGGATGGGAATTCAATGTTGTTGTTTGGAGATTGGATGGTCATACATTTAGCATGTTTGTAACAACTTCTTAGTGCCAACCACTATTAGAAATGGGATATTAACCCTAGGATTCGAATGATGTATAAATAATATAATGCACAGTTTGGTAGTTTGGTATTAAAATATTTTTACATGAGTATGTCCTAAGATGCAGCTTCTATTAGTAGGTAAAGGTAGAGCATCAATGGAAAACTGGTATGTTGTAGTCTATACTGATTTCCTTTTTAAAATGGGTGTAGATAGACATTGATTGTATAATAATTCTACCATGGAATGTTAATAAACATGATTACATATGGGTGATTATGGATCATCTCACAAAGTATAACTATATCATCTCTATCAGTGAAACTAATTCTACAGAAGACTTATCTAAAATCTACATTTGAGAAATTGTAAACATTCATGATATTCTAATTTCAATTTTATTGGACCAGCATCCTAGGTTTACATCATGTTTTTGGAAATCCTTACAGAAATCCCTTGAAATATAAATGAATATGAGTGTGTCTTATCTTATTTAAATAGATGAATAGTCTAAAAAGAATATCCAAAAATTGAAGTATATGCTCAGGGATTGTGTAATGGATTTTTTTGGGTCATGGGAATAGAATTTAAAAATAGTGTTGTTATCATAAATTAATAATTATTAGGCCTTAATACATATGGATCTTTTTGACGCATTGTATCAGAATCCTTATCATTATCCACTTTTTGAGGTGGAAATAGGTGAGACATCATTAATTAGATCATGTCTTATGAAAGAGACATTATATAGGATTTAGTTGATTAAAAATAGTATGTATATGGTTCAAAGTCTTCATAAATCATATGTGGATCTTTGTTTTCCCATGGTTTGTAGAAACTCTGTAGAATCTCCAAGAAACCGTACAAGGGAAGATAATGGACATTGGGAAGACACATGGTTGTTGTGCTGTTTTGAAAAACCATTTGAATTTATTGTATTAAATATATATCTTGAAATAGAGGTAAATGGATATTTGGAACACGTTTTGTCTAACCATGAGAAAAAAATGTTAAATATATATCTTTACGATAGTAGCATCACATGAT
This sequence comes from Viscum album, assembly GCA_963277665.1. NCBI lineage: Eukaryota > Viridiplantae > Streptophyta > Magnoliopsida > Santalales > Viscaceae > Viscum > Viscum album. Next base: position 66,585,308 of record OY728156.1, on the reverse strand, counting down.
TGGTGCACAATTTTCCAAAATCATTCCAATTAATTCAAATAAAAACAAATCTTTTTTATTGTATTTCAAAAATATATTAAAAACATTATCCATCACAATCAACACACACTCAACCAATTATTATAAACTATGAAACATCTCTATGGAACTGTACGAGGGAAGACATTGGACACTGGGAAGGGGCACCATTGGTGAAATTTTTTACCAAACCATGTGAATTACCATAATAAAATTTGAATCTTAGGATCAAAGGAAATTAATTATTGTTTTATGGTTTTTCTAACCATGTGATACAACCATTCAAGGTATGTTATTTAGATAGTAACATTTCATGGTTGGTGCACTGTTTTCCAAACTATATAGCTTAATAGTGAGACATATAGTTTTTCCCCCTTAAATTAAGGATATAATCTGAATAATCTCTTTTTTTCCCTCATAAATACTCTAAAAATTAAATAAATTGACTCCTTTTTCTCCTAATGAATTATATATTATCCCTTTCTATTGGAGAGTGATTCTTAAGTGAATCAAAGGGCATTGGAGGCCAAGATTTTTTGTTAAGTGCCTTTTGTTCCTATTTACTAATAGATACAAGGTTACTATATCTATCTCCCTCTCTCTTAGAACCATATATATATTCTGTTGTGGATAGATCTATCTGTTATGAATGTTTTTATAATTAAATATTATGGGATATAGTTAAGGGAAAGATAGTTGTGATCAGATCTTAAAGTTTTGCAGTGTCGTCGTTAATTTTTTCCAACATTATGGAGGCATATAGATTCTATCTTTACTCGACATGACTTAAAACATAAATTATTTGTTTTAATTAAATTACATTATTAAAATGGTTTTGATATCCTTATGTGATTCTTGATGAAAACCTCCTCTTTGTATTGTTTTGTAAATTGTGGATAGTTGATTTTATTTTTTTGAAATAATATTGGTTATAATTTTAAAATGATGATTTAATAATTATTATTTGGTTTTATGCATGTAAATTATTTTTTGAAATATATTAAAGAATGAAATGTTTTGTTTGGAATGATTTTCATGATTTTGGCATACATTTTTGGTTGTGTGTTAAATGATATTGATATTTGTCATGAAGTACCACCATCAATTTGGGATAGAGAATAAATGTAAATCTCCACCGTCAAATGTGTGAACAATCTTGAGTGTATGTGTGTATGAGTGTGTGGAATTTTAAAATTATATTCCAAATTATATGAGAAATGGTCTAAAGGAATTTTTGGTTCTTTCTTTAGAAAACTCCTTTATAGTTTTAATATAAATTTTTTAAACTTCTTTTAATCTATTTTAATAAATGTGACAACAAGTGTTTCCCCAGTTGCATCAGTTGAAAATTCATTGGGAAATCATTCTGATTTTAGACTCACCCCTTACTTGGGAACTAATGTGAATTTTCATATGTCATCTTGGTGGATATAGGTAAATACAATTTATCACAATTCATTAGTTATACTTTTTGATACCATTGTCTTGGCATGTAGAGTTTGAGCTTTGAGTGGGTAGGGTGTTGTTGGTTGATGTCACTTGGGGGTTTTTAGTTTTGTGTTCCTTTGGTCCTCTTGAGTATGTCTTTTGGTTTCCTCTTGTACTCTGATATGGTTTATTGGTTTGGTTAGGATCTAGTTCATATTTTTTACTAATGCATCATATATAGGGTTTTTGTTGATTATTTTATATAGTTGGATGTTTCATATTTAAAAGGGAGGTCACCCCCAGATTTTCTTGAGTCCTTTATCATTATTTTCCATTCTTTGTTATATTGGGAATGTCACCTAAGGGAAATAGCTTTCCTATCACTCTTTAATCCAATTAAGAGGTATTGGAGGTTACAAATATTTTTTTAAAACATTTTTTATTTATTATTTATGGGCCTTAATGATGTTCTATATAAACCATATAAGAATATTAATCTAATAATTTTAAATTTTAAAAAAAACCATATAAATCCAAATTTTTCAATGTAAATTAAGTTTTAATCCATTTAATTATCATAAAATTTTAATTTTTATATATAAAGATAGTTTAATTCTAAAACATGATGGTAAAAAATTCATAGGATAAACACGTCATGGTGATATAATGTGAGATAAAAATGAATAATGGGGATAAAAAAAGACACCTACCTAGATTAATCCCATGGATTGAATATTTTAGATATAATAAATGAAAGAGATAAAAAATAGAAATGACTATATATAGTTTTTAAAATTTGATTAGTATTAGGTATAGTTTAAACAACAAATTATTATCCATAATACTCTAAATAACTATTGTAAACTTATCTAGTGCATAAAATGAAATATCTTGAAATGAAACAACACTAACACATTAGGTAAAATATAAAATTTTCTATCAATGGAATGATTAGATTTTTAATTTTCATATGATAATTTTCTAAAGATTACCCTTTTCAAATCATAGTGAAAAATAAATAAAAAAACCCCTAAGAATTCCATGAAAAATATATAATAAATTCTTAGTGTCTCCAATAATCTTCATATTGTTTTAACTTTAGACCCCAAGAATCATATGTTGAGATTATCATTAATTCCTAAGTCACAATTTAATAACATGATTGACTTATCAACCACCATAATAAATTATTAAATCATAATTGAATAAATAATTCTATCATTTATCTAAATAGTGATATTACTATTTAACAAATATTAAAATCCTCATGTAATTTATAATTAAGTAATTTAACCCCAAAAATATCATTTAAAATTTATCATGTACAAATATAATTAAAATTTCAACCCTAATTACATTTTCTCAACAAAACTATGTTAATAAACCAAAGTAACTAGTGGATAAAAAAATAAAATTCTCCCAAATATTATGACCACCATCCATTATTTAATTAAATAGAATATTTATTAAAATTCCAAAACATTTCATTTTTACTCATATAGTATAAAATGATTTCCTTGTAATGCATTTTATGATACAACCTTGATTCAAGTGTAAACTAAACCCTTATATTCTTAAAAAAATATTTCTCTTCATTGAATCATTTGATTCAACATCTAATTACACAAATTCATACGGTATTTTTAGTGCATTAAATGAATTGATCACATATTAATTTTTATTTTAAAACACATTTATCATTGTTCCAATTATATGAATCATTTTATTGAATATGATATTCCCGAGTTTTCTTTTCTGAATTATTACCTAAAAAGGCGTATATATTTGAAATATTTTCGCATTAATTTTAGGGCATAATTGATTTATATCATATAATAATTTCTATTATTAAAAATCCATAGTAAACTATATTATGGATTAGGATATAATATTCTAATACACCAAACATATTCACAAATGTTCACGTGGAATTATATTTCTCCTTTAAAAAATTATAGTATTATTTCTTATAGTGACTCTCTTAAAAAACATAAAATCCTTGATGGAATTTTTATTATATATAAAAACTATACCAAATGAATTTTATAAGTCATACAATATAAAATAACATAATCTTTATTTATTTTTATTTACAACCTTCAAAAACTTTTAATTGTAATTTAATACATGATTTGTCTTATAATTGATATCAAAAATATTTTTTTTGATAATGCAACCACATTATCTTTTGATTTACTAAGTTTATTATGTATTTCATTCACTGTGTTTTGGACTGAAACATGGAATGTGATTTCCCATCATTATACAATTGTGGGGTACTTTATGGCCCCATCAAATCTCACATACTAGGTCTCCAATGTGCTTTTCCTTCCCTATAAGCTATCAATGGTTCCCTTATCAATAATTGGGTATAGACTTGCATTCCAATGGTCGGAGGTCATATGGGTTTTCATGCCCATTGACAGTTAAGGACTTTCTTTGGTTTACATGATGGGAATTCGGGATCATTGAACCTTTTTTTGGAAGATATCTTCCTACTCTAGGAAACTCTTATAAATTTAAGATATGTTTGTGAATCTGTTCCTAATCATGATATGAGATTGGTTACCATAACGAACGATTGTAGATTAATTCTATTTTTATGAAAAAGTGTTGGGTTTCTTAATTTATCCCATCTATATGTATCTGAGGTTCTTCATCATCATTTGGAAATGGGTGACTTCTTATATACTATTGTAATATGAGCAAGTGTTTTAAAATATACTCCAATGTTTGGAGACGATTTACATTCTTAGGATGGGATTGATCCATTCTGAGGTGTCTTACCTATCCTAGTTATTGAAGGAATAAAAATACACATATTTCATTCACATTAATGGGAATAACCCCAAGGTATATAACCTTATATGTAAACTATGTTCTTTATATTCTACCCATTGGGGATTACAAATGGGGTTGCCCTAGTTGATGGTTATTCATGATGTAAGATGAGGCTCTACTTGTGTTCCCATAAGCCCACATGATCTATTCTCGGTGTGAGAAATATGTTATAACATACAAATAGACTTATGGAATATAGATATGTGTCTTCTGTATTGGAACAATCCTTTTGGTACTTGGTATAAAGCTCGGGCCTTGAAAAGGCATCCTATGTATCATGAATGTAGCAGGAATCAAGGTCGTCATAGTTCAGTTTATGTTGGGGCTTACACACTGAGGTTTCCCTATACTATTTTATATGTTATTATTGCATATGATATGATCATTTATTCTCCCTAAGACCATGTCATCCTTGATCGTTGTGAGAAACAAGTGATAAAAAATAATTAATTTCATTTCCTTAAAGAAGAGATTTTGATGATGGGATTTTTTTTGGTTGATTAATATGGGACTCACACCTTAGTGAGAGGTGGCCTACATATCCTTAATATAGTGAGAATATAATTCATCAATGTTCCCTTTATGTCAGGGATTACACACTGAGGTTTCCCTTGTACCATTATGGAGGTTTCTAATGCAGATGTCACAGTCATTGTGATTCCCTAATCCCACATGAGCTATTCTTCATTCAAAATACAAGGGTTAATAATTAATATATCTAATTTCATGGAATATGGTCATTGGAGTTTGTGATTTCCCTATATGATTAATTTGGGATTCAAACCTCGAGGAGAGGTGGCCTACATATCCTGAGTATGACAGGAATCATAGTCTTTGCAGTTCCCATTATGGCGGGGCTTACACACTGAGGATGCTCTTGTATTCGGGGCTTACACACCAAGGATGGGTGATTTAATCAAGTCCCAAAAATCCCTTTTTATATAACCTTCTTTCCTGGAAGGTGTTTCAAGACTTGGTTGGTATGCCATGGGATACATCTCATGATTCAGGTGGAATCTTCCATGAGGTGCACTGTGTATTGGATGAAACATGTATAGGGTGTCCCGAGAGTCATCGTGTGTCCTGGATGACACATCTAAGAGATATCTCGGGACATTCTATCATGTCTGGAGGGCATCGCAAGTCCCTAGGTGACACGTGTGGATGCCGTCATATGAGTCAGGCGATGTGTTCTGGTGTGGTCGCATGTCTTTGGATGACACATGTGGGAACCGTTATATGATTTAGGAGGAGTTTCTGAGAGACGTCGCAAGTCCTGGGTGATGACCCAGAGGAAATTAAATACATGGGTGGTGTCTATGGGAGATCCATGAAACTCATTATGGCATGTATGGAATGTTTCGTGAGTCTGAGGTGATGTGTTAAAGGATGTTTCTGAGGTCTGGGTGATGTGTCCTGATTCTGTTTTGTGTCTTTTGATGACACACATGAAGCACATTGAAGGGGCCATGAGCATATCTTTCATTTAATAATTATTTCTTTGATCACATTTCTCACCTTTAGTTTGCAAGTACCTAGAATTTTTTTGGTTTCAGTTGTCATGGGCTTTGCATGATATAGTGGTCTTGTGGATTATGATACATATAACCCATTGAATTCCCTTCGTGTGAAATAAGTGTGATCATGCGAAGTCCTTAGGCTAGATGTGTGAATATTCTATCTAGATATCGGTGTATTGATTGATGTAAAGATATATGGTCACATTATTGGTCTTTGGTATAAGTACGTAGAGGAGTTTGAGCATCTGACATGTGTATTATCTATTAGAGTCTAACTCATTCATTGTGTTGGAGCGGTGAATTTTTAGGCGTCTCCACCCTGTGTTATTTCCAGTTTGTGCAGTGTATATAGTGAATATTCTGGCTGGAGTCATTAAAGGGTCCTAGAGCAACTCGATTTCATGAGTCTCTCTGGTGGACATCTTCAAGCATGTCGTCTGATTTTTAGTGATCTCAAGTCTCCTTTGTAAATTGTGTCCTATATCAAATTATTACTAATTATTGAAGACTTTTTTGGTCATAAGGTTCTCTCAAAATACATCCATGTTTTTATCATGAAATTTCTGAGGGCCTTCTCAATATTCAAATTCATTTGAGTAGACACTCATGAGAACTTATTTTACTTGTCCTGGGGTCTCATGGGACAGCATTGCGGGTGCACCACATGCTTTTCAGTGATCCCAAGTACCTCTTGCATCCTTCTTTTTAATCCCATTTATTTGATGCAATAAAGGTTGGGAGTCATGGGATATTTCATGTGTGTTGTCAAGGGTATTTCATCTATTTTTTGGAGATACATCGTGTGTCCAACATGGGTCGCACAGTGGGTGTGTGATCATTCCATGGGTTAATCTGTTAATTTTTCCTTAAGCACAAAGGAGTTGTCTGGGGCGCATCACATAGCAATAATGACCAGCCAAAGGGCTCTCATGAGGTGAGGTGGATGTGTCGTAGAGAAACTGTGGGGACTTGTTGGTCGTTAAGGGCGCACATCACATGTCTTTCAGTGACTATGAACCCCTCTCACCTCCTATCCTTTATCTCCTCTATTTAATGTGGGGACGCCTCAGAGGTCCGGTGATCTGGAATGAGTAATGGCTATTATTTTTACTCTATAATTTGATGGCATCCCACCTAACCAATATGGGTCATATAGAGAGAGTGAAATCATATAGTGGATAGTTCTATCATTCTGTTATTAGAGAGCCATGGATTTTTCTGGTCACTCTGGATGACCTATGTGCGGCGAGGATGATAAGCCAGAGGGCATTCATGAGATTCACCAGATAAGTTTCTAGGGGCTCATGGTGCTACACAGGTTTCCTGGGGTGCGTATTGCATGTCCTCCAACTACCTCGAACCCCTTTTACCTCCTTTCCTTTGTCGCCTTAATTTTATGAAACAAAGGCTCATAGGTCTTGTGATATGTCTTGGACGTTATCTATGTATTTTATTATTCCTAATGATGACTTGGCGCATGAGTTTTTCGACCACCGGGGGTCCTTGACTTTTAATATAATCCCTTCTTAATTTTAAGGGATTTCATGTGATTTGTCCGGAGATCGCATTCATGTGCATCAGTATCTTTTAGGGTGACTATGTGAGTCTTTTCATGGGCTATATACCATGTGATCATATTTTTTATGACCTTGATGTGGTCATGTGATCATGATTCCTTTATGGGATCCATGAGTCTTCAATCATAATATTATTCTTTACATTCATGGGGAATAAAAATACTTATATTCAGGTTTTTCTTCTTTTGGGATTTTTTTATGCTCATTTTCTGGGTGTCAAAAAATTCCCTTATACCCCCCTCGGGAGCAACATACAAGGGGACAAAGACTTAGTACTAAGGAAACGAAATGCCCGCTAGAGTCCTTGGTGGTGTCGCGAACCAGTTTTTTCATGAGATGTTTTGTCTACCAGGATGATATTGGTTTTCCATGAAATTTCTAAATATTTGGGGTGGAGGACAGTTCATTCCACAATATTACTTCCCTTTAAGAGTACTCTAATTTTTATGTCTATCAAAAAACCCCTCTATGAACCCTGATCACAAACTTGGGTTTCAAGATTTCACTGTGAGTCTGTCATGTCCGTGATCTTGAACATGACTACTTCCGATTCAAATTCTTTTCCATCTCAAATGTGAACTTGGATTAGGTAACCCTTTATACATGGACATTTGTCATGATTTTTTTGTTTGTTCTGCCAACGCGACCCTTTTAATCCTTGTGATTCACATGACAATGTTCTGGTCACACAATCACAAGTCTCCAAGGGGGTCCGGCGATGCATTTGATGACTTGTAGGGGTTATTCACCCCCCATGTCTTCTAGTGATTGGACTATTCATGAATCTAATAATTTGTTTCACTAAACCTTGGCTTATTTAAGTTATGTTCATGTTTCCACTATCCAAATATCATGCCTTTATTTTGTTCCAAGTCTTTGTATTCACTGTTTGACCATTTCCACTTACATATTTTAAGATGGATTCTGATTCTTTCCAAAATTCATCAGCTCCCAATAACCATAGGGACATGTTTTCTATGAATCACATTGCGGATCCCCACTATTTTGTGCATACTAATTTTGAGGTCATGCAGGGGTTATTTTAACCCATATTTCAGAATTATCACTTATCAAATTGGCTACCACTGTACAAGTTTGGTTTTCTAGATGCCATTGTTTTCCCTACCCTGGATTTTAACCTGTCATTTCCCTAGGTATCTTTCTCCATTTTCTAAGTTTGAGCTATAATTACTGAAGATGGTATGTTGGTTGTAGCCCAATATCAAGGATCATCTTACATAATGGTCAATTCTCCCCTAAATCCATGCTATCTTGATTTTTTTAACCACCCATCACCCAAAATTATTCAATCATATTTTAATATTCTTTGTGTACCTCATATGATAGATGGTATTCAATGTGGGATCTTTACCCTAACGTTAATTTCTCTGATGAATTTTTAAGTTCATTCTAGGTGAATCGGAGTTATTTGGATTTCGTTGATGATTTATACATGGTTCATCTCCATGAGGTTGTACATATATCCCAATTAATCATCTACAACAAACTTTACTTCCTCCCAAAAATAAAAATCCATTGGTGTCTTGAGTCCAACACATTCCACCATTCTCAGGGCATTGTGGTAATCAACTTATAGAACATCCATCAATTGGGTGCCATTCCTCCCCATGTGGAGATGTGTGACCAAGTTCTCCACGCTGAAGATGTTCGGGACGATCCTGTACAGACTATGGTTTTATCAAAGGAGATACTTTTCATTGAAAGATTTAAATTGAGGGGAGATCTGATAGTACGCTCACTTATTTCCTTCACTAATTGGATCAATATTTTTTGGTGTGGTAGTGGGGTTAAAATAAACATTATTCATCCCTGCTGGTTCTATTCTCAAGAAGCTTGCGATAGTGATGGATTATATTTTTTAATTACGGTGGCTGGGTATTAAAACTCATGGGGTTATAGGGTGAACTTATAGGTTTCATGAGATCTTTGGATGACTTCTTTCCTTTCCATGTGCCTAAACAGGCTGCTTTTTCCTAATTGGGATACAAACTCATGAATCTGTGTTGGTACATTGTTAATGTTGGAATGTATTGTAGAGGGATGGAGCCTTAAATTTGTAGTACCAGTTCATGCACACCAATACCATATGTTGGGTCATATCTAATAGGGAGTCACTCCCTATAGGATCGGTGGTCCTCTTCAGTACATGTTTGGCTGGATATGAGGTACATCCATTATTACAACTACTATAATAACTATAGGATCCCATGCCCTTCATGTATTCCCCTATTGTTGAAAGATTCTAGGGTTGTACCAATTTCCTCAACCCTTGATGAGGTCAATAGTTTCTTATGTCAGCCAGATTGTTTCAAGTTTTCTACCTTCTATACACCAAACAGTTTGATTATTGATGAAGGCACCAGCTCTCATGATGAAAGATCTTATATGGTCTCGCTTTGGGATGGGGTTCTTGCATCTAGGTTGAAAGAGCTAATTATCTCTGAGTTGTACACACCCTATTGGTTTTCTCAAAAATTTGGTTGTTTTCAAAGAGTCTCCCACCATTAATTTGGATAGTGTTTGAGGGGAGCGACACCCTATCATCATCCACTAATTTTGGATGATATTATCTTGTGAGGATACCAAATATCTGATCAAATTTCTATAAACTGATTCTCCTACAATCCTCAGCTAGTATTATTCTTAGGCTTGGGTGACATATTATCCTAATGGGGTTCTAGTCCACCTTGTATTCTATGTGGAAAATCCCCTTGAGTCACAAACTCCTCCATTCATAGCATCAATATAATTTATTTAGGGCTCAGGAAAGGCATCCATATTGTGACCCTGCCTTGATGATGGTTATTTGAATGATAGGTATGACTCTGTTGGGGAGATCAGTCCTCTCACATAGCATACATATGACTCAACTATCGATTTAGAGGCACATAGGGCTCATTATCCAATTTTAACATTGATATGAATGGAAAATAATCCTTATAGTATTCCTACTTTGTCAGTTGTTAAGGTTCAATTGTGTTGTAATCTAATTTTTGAGTGTATCCATGCCCTGATTACTGAGTCGCTAGGGGCGGATGGCTTCGATCAGAACCCCTGTATGATATTATGAAACTAACCATATTCTCCCAAAGGGACCTATACGTATAAGAAAAGGGCATGCATAATTTTATAGATGATTATTCCCTTTCAAAATTGTTGAGGGAGATATTGGAGGTACTGGAGAAAGTTCTTCAGTTGTTGTCCTAATGAAAAGACCAGATGGATTCTTCTGTGACATGAATATGGAGGTATGAAGATATCATTTCTCATATGTAGTACAAAATTTCAACATCATAGACCTCTTTGTACACTTCTCATATTAGGTTTGATGATTTTAGTACTCTAGTTGAATATCTTAGTCCTAAGTAAGAGGCAAAAGATGTGGGGAATGTGACACTGCAACACTCAATTGACATCGCCTGCCAGACTCTCTCTGACCATACAAGTGATTCTGATCTTCTTTTTTTGTGATTCACTTTTTCATACTATATCACAAACATCTTCACTACACTCTATTTTTTTGGTTGAGGTTTTAGAGAGACTCAAAGATTTGGAGATTCCTACCACATTTTAATATTATAAATGAATGAGTTTTCTGAGATTATAGTCAAATTTACTTCCTTGTATGATATCTTTCTACTATTGTACTATTAGAGATTATTGTCGATACTGATTATATATGTTATCTTTAATGTAGATGGATCATTTAGGTAGGAGATATGTCTTAATGAATTGGTGTTTACACATCGGCTGGTGGAGGCTTGAGTGTGATAAGACCATGTAGTGGGCCTCACAATTATTTTTGTGTCCCTTTATTTTAGGGTCTTTTATCTCATACCTTTGGTGTACTATAGTTTAAGGTCTTCTATCTAAAACCTTAGGTATTTTTTTTACTTTAAATAATTACCACCAATAGTTTTATAGAACATAGGGTTGGAAGGCTAGGGATGACTCAAAACACTTATGCGATGTTGAGTCCCACAATGGTGCTACCTTGGTTCACAAGGAATGGAGTTCCTTTCTTGTAAGGAGAAAATTTATTTATTCGGTGGGTTAAATCCCTTTTTCATCAATATCATCGCCTAATAAAGCTAATATATTCTCTTTTCCAAGGTATAAGGTATTCATATACGGTAAATATGGTTGAAGATGGAATTTTATGAAAGCTATACCTAGTAGGATAATTAGAGTGTCGGTGATGTAATTCAAAATCAAAATGTTTGAGCCAAATAATATGGAATGGGGTAGACATTCCAATTATGTATCTAAATTTAATGGGGTGACTAGTTCCACCACTGTGTCATTGAGGCTCACAAAGATTAGGAGACCCTTTTATATTTGGACAAGATGTCTCTTGTCAGTGGTTTTGAGACATTTTCTTTGTCATAAGCATGTATGACAGAGATATCTCTTTTCCATTCTAGGGGATATGAAATATTTATGAAGGCTCAAACATCAATATGATAATGATGGGTATGGAAGGAAGGATATCCATGAATGGTTCTAGTACCCTAGGAAAACATAACTCCAATTGAATAGATCAGGCCCTACGCCTTGTGGTTTCAAATCACAAGGTGTTCTCCATAAAATAGTTCTAGAATGAAGGGTCGCATTCCAGCCTTAATAAAGGGCACAAAAAATGGTGATGCAATGTTGAGGATATCAGATCCACTGGGATGGTATGATATGGGTACTGTAAATCATAGTCCAAAGCAATCAGGTTTTTAGGAATGTATGGAACAGTCATTCTATGTATGACGTATAATATAATGGGTTGATGGGTTCCACCTTAGAGATGTTAGGATCACGAGAATCCTAAATACCTTTACATCAGGACAATATGTCTCTGGTTGGTGGTTCTGAGCCCTTGCCTCAATATCATGGCCAAGCTAAGAGATGTATTTTCCTATTCAGGTGGAATGAAACATTAGTTCCAACCCCAGACATATTAGATCATGATGTGGGATTTATAGAAAATTAAATGTCCATGAAGGGTTCATTAACCTTAAAAGATATCCCCCCAACCTTCAAACATATTCTCGCAGCAAGGTGATGTGACAAATAATTTCTCTAATTGTTTTCTAGATGAGGGGCCTCAGTGATCATAATTTTTATTTTACTTTTTCTATATATTATACCCTATGATATTTCTTCCATATTTATTTTTCATCCTAATTTTTCTCCTAAACTCTAAAGTTGAAGAGTTTAATGGGTGGAGTCTTGACTTTCTCTCAGGTCACCCTTTGTGGGTTTTTGACCAGTAATGTTTTGTGTCTCTTTAGTTAGTAGTTTAAGGTATTAAGATTTGGACCGTTATGTTCTAGAGATTGTATTCATATATATTTATTCAATGTTTGAGATGTTTAAGGTCATTCCAATTATGAACCTAGTATGGAAGATGTTATAGAAGATGTTCACTAGCATGCCCATGGTTAAGAGTACTCCAACATCCTTTAGAGTGGGAAGGGAGAATGTTTTTAAATCATGTCTCGAGGTCCAAAAATACGGATAAACAATATGGCTCAATCATATCGAGAGTATTTCAAACATACTAAGATGTTGATTGCTACCGTAGTGATGATTCCTAGGCTCACGGGGAATAAAATGTTCGTTTTCAGAGTAATGCATTTGGTTGACTTCCATAGGTGCATATGCAGGATCCATAGGCATGTATGAATAGTCAAGAAAATCGTACTTGAAGATGGATATAATTTACAAGGTCCATGTAATATGATGGTTATCTGAGATACTCCAAGCATGACGTCTGGCTTATGGGTTGTGCATGCTTTAGAAGATTTTGGATGCACTATATTCTCTAGGGGAAAGGTAAGGACCTTGTGGTCCTTTGATATAGAGAAATGATGAATGATGTTTTCCCCAATTTAATTTCATGTGGTGGGGACATTACTCATTTTAGTTTAATTTTATTCATTAAGGATTTACATCCATATATTTTAACATCTTGTGGTAAGGACATACTTCCATGCAGTTTAGTGTCATGTGGTAAGGATGTGAGAACCAATGTGAAAGGTAGTAATGTTGTGGTTGGGCCTAAGGATTAGGACTTGGGAATAATTACATATCCCATAGGGATTTGAATGAAGACACACATAGTTCTAGAAGGTCATTCAGTTTAATGTTGTACGGTGAGGATGAACTTCATGCAGTTAAACATCATACAGTGGGGACGATGCGGAATAATTTAATGTCATGTTGTAAGGATAAATGTGGAATGTTTAGGTTCATGTGTTTCAGACCGTAAGGTGAAATTCTTATTATGAAGATGTGTAATGTGGTTCCATGAAGTGACAATATGTGAATGAAGACCAAAGAGTTCTCATCCACACCACACATCTTTCCAATAGAACTTAATCCAATAGGTCCAGAAGAGGTTATACTAGTAGTTGGGACCAATGATGAAATGTATGGGCATCACTATGTATCTCATGAGGATGAGAATAAATCCAAATGTAGTTCTGAATGTTCCATTCGGTTTAACTTCATGCGGTAAGGATGATGGAGGACCAGAACAAATTAATGGGGATGTTGCGGTTGGGCCCAAGAGTGGAGGTTAGGACATCACTATATACATATTGAGGATGAGAATCAAACTACATGTAGTTATTGGGGAACCATGTAGTTTAACGTCATATGGTATGGACTCACTGTATACCTATATTCCTTTATTATGAGAGTAAACCCCTACTTTAATTCCAAGCCCACATGAGTTGTTCTCGGTGTGAGAAAAAAGGAGCGACATGGGTTTCCTCACAGTATAGAGATAAAAGGTGGTACGAAAAGGTAATTTTGTGTCATGTAGTGGCTGGAAAAAGATATAAGAACAATTAGTCCCTACATATCTCATTGGAAATGAGAATAAATACATATGTAGTTCTAGGAGGCCCATGCAGTTTAATGTCATGGGGCAGGGATGATGAATTACTTGGCATGAATGGTAAAAAGGAGTTGTGGACCTGTGGAGTTTTATGTCATGCGGAAAGGACATATTTCCATGAATTTTAACATCATGTGGTATAAAAGTGTGTGAATTTATGTTAATGGAGGGTGATATCACATATCAGTTCAGTTTTATGTCATGAATTGAGGAAATTGGTCGTGCAGTTTAATGTCTTGTGGTAAGAATGAACTCTGCATAGTTTCACATCATGTGGTCAGATTGAATGATGGGGCTTAATATAATGGGTATGCCCAATTTCTAACAGCTATGAAAAATATTACTTGAGAAATCTTGTATTGTTGGGGGGGGGGGTGATGTTCTCCCCATCTGTGTTGTCCAGTGAATAGGATCCATTATGATAGATCTTGTGTATGTTGTAAGGTCTTTCCCATTTGAGTTCCAGCTTCATGGGATTATTTCTTGATATCATTGGGGTTATAAGGATCAACACCAGTTCTCCTTGAAATAACCAATGAAGGTAAACCTTTTTATTTAAGGAACATTATATCTGGTTCTGGTGGACCTTGAGGTTGTGCAGCGTGAAAAAGATCTTTTTATCCAGCTATTCCAAAATATCCGACCATTTCATTCCATTTTTCATCATCAACGAGCTACATAGAAATTACTATTTATAGTGAGGTTCACTTGACTTTTATGGGTAATACTACTTCGGTCTCATACACCAATGATTATGGTGGTTCTTGTGTAGAATTATGTGTGGTTGTATGGTAGGCCCACAAAGCATGGAGATTTTTTTATGGACAATACTTCTTGTATTTGTTCACAATGTTTTGGAGTATAGTTGATAGAGTCTTGATTAAGGCCACTATCTATCCATTTTCAGTTGTATGATAGTGATATGAGTGATTGGGCTCGATGTTGTACTCCCGGTACAACTTCTATAAATCTTTGTAAAATAATTTGGTGTCGTTGTCCATCAATATTGTGTGACGGACCCCAAACATGGAAATGATATGTGACTTGAAAAGGTTGATAATTATCTTCATACCAACTTTTATGATGGGTATCACCTCTTCCCATTTGGAAAATAAGTCAGTAGTAGTCAAAATGTACTTGAACTGCTTGGTTGTGGATGGTGGATCTGGCCCCACAACATCCATCCCCCAAACAGAAAATGGCCAAGAAAATATTTTTGTATACAGTAATTGTGAGGGTTTATGGATGAATTTTTCTTGAATTGGACATGCATGAAATTTTTTTTTGGTGAGTTCCATTTAGTCCTTTATCATGTTTTTTTAGTAATACCCCAACCTCCTTATTTGGTGGGAGAGCCTGATCCCAGATTGATGAGCACCAAAAGAGCATATGTGTAAATCCTCCATGACGGCGACCAATTCTCCTTCTACTGTGAATCAGATGAGAACTACATCAAATCCATTCTTTTAGATTATTTATTGGTCATTTGGGTCATCCTATATACTGATTCTTGCTTCCCGATGCCGGATTCATTCCCTCCTGACATGATCTGTTGGAAGTCTACCATCTCGAAGATAGGTGATTATAGCCTCCACCAATCCAGGGGTGGTCACTGATTCATCAAGCTCTTGGGTGATGTTGACTTGATTTATTTCTTTAATATCACATACTTTTATTGATCACACCATTCTTCTATGGGTGATACGGAATGTGGCTTCCTCCTGATCGTGGTCAATCATGATGGTGGCTGCATTATCCAATGCATCGGTGTGATCATTATGTGACTACAGGAGATAATTTAGAGTATGATCAAAGGATAATTATTCCATTAGTGCCCTAACATAACCATTGAGGTGGTAGATTTCATCCTTCTTAATTGAATATTCACCATTAATTTATTTTATCACTAGTTCTGAGTCCCATTTGATGTTCAGGTTAGTGATGTGAATTTGTAGGGTGACTTCCAATCCAGCTATGAGGCCTTGGTACTATTATCTATTATTTGTGCAGAATTTGGATCGTGAAAATGAGTAATGCAGGACCATTTTTTATGGAGAGACAAATATAATCCTCAGACCAACCAGACTGAGCTTTGGGTTCTCTATTCTTGTGACGAATGGACTCTAAGAGGTGCCATCAAATATATCTCCCATGTCTTAGGAGTTTAATGGTCAAATAATACCTCTTCATAGAGGAGTTAAATGTTACAGAGTGTATTAGTAACACCCCAAGCTTCCATGATATGTTTCCTTTTGAATAAAGAAATAGCTTGCATTGTACGCAACTTTGAGACTCTAAAACACTGCGACCAATCAAAGTAGCCGTTATGAATAGTAATATCCACTTTTTGAAATTTTATAATTTTTATCTCTCAAAATGAACTTCATTTTAAGATTCCGAATATCAAAATTAGCCTAGGGTAAGAAAATCTACTTTTCGGATAACTTTTATATTTTGATGAATAGTGAATATTACTAAATTTTAATTAAAAACATCTTTTTTAATAAAAATAATTAATAGTGATAAATTATGAATTTGAGTGGTTTTAAAGTATATTTAGAGTATATTTTCACCATTTAATACAATTTTGGTCATTGAACATAATTTTACAATTAAACCGGACATAAAAAGTGTCAATCTTTTGATAGTTATTATTTCTTAAAAACACTCTTTTTGTTTAGACAGCGGGAATTAATTTTAAATTAATTTCTGCCACTTCTATGTTTTGAATTTGTAGAAATGAACTCCATATTTGGAATCAGGATTTCCAAATTTTGTATATAGGTAACTTTTATTTTTAGACATTTTGAATAATTATTTCGGTAAATATTTTATTTACCATGGTTAAAGGGTAAATCCGGTAAATAATGGTAAAAAATAATAGTTTAATAATAATAAATTACCCTAAATTGTGTCTTAACCCTATTGGTTGATATATTTCCAACCATGGGCATCTTTGGGTCGATTTTGCGACCCCATGGAAACACTTTTATGTGATAATGACATTTTATATTAATTGAGTTAAAGTAAATACAAAATAACATAAGCATATATCTTTTAGAAAAACAATTTTTACATTGGGTTATATATATTATATTTTTGACTATATATATTAAATATAAAGCTAAAAATACTTCCTACATAATGTTATTTTATTTATAATTTTTTTTACATTGAAAAATAAAAAATATATATGACACAATAATAATTCAATATTTTCTATATTAATGAAAGAATCAAATAATAGGTATTATAAATGTTAAAATAAATATAATTTGAAAGTTTTGATCACATCCAAGAATTTAATTGGTTAATATGAAATTTTTGGATTTATTAAATGAATTTTATTCGAATTAATAATGTTGTTAAGACTGTAACAAAAAATAAATTATTATATATTGTCAAAATTGACATAAAAATGTTTTTTTTAAAAATATTATATTATTATTTGATATAATATTCCTAAAAATATAAGGTTCAGCCAAAGGAATTATATAATGATAGGTTTATCATTAATGGACCACTTGAGGGTCTCTTGGATGTATATAGTAGGTTTATTAACTATATATTATAAAAATACAAAGTGACATGGTATGTGTTAAACTAATTAACCAAGTGTTAAAACTAAAAGATAAGGTTAATTTAATGGCTAAAACCTATCTACAATATATTTGTTGAAATGATTTCAAACCATACCCACCTTATACTTTTAATAATAAACTTTTGAGCCATTAGAAACTGAATATGAATTTATTATAAATTAATACTTTAATTTTTTTCTAAAGAGCCCCTCCTCCCCCTTATAAAAGGACACCACTTCTAACCAATTCTTCACACCGTCAAAGCCTTTTGGTTCGGCCAAAACCTGACCAATTACTCTATAAACTTCCCTAAATTCAATATAGATGCCTTATTTTGATTGTAAAGCCAACCTATGGAGCCCTTTTGATCAAATTAAAAGGAAGAACCTGAAGAAGATTTAATGTTTTCGCCACCCTTTTTCAAGTTAATTTCTTCTTCAACTTCATATTTATTTGTTATTTCCATTCTAAAATACTAAATCTAGTATCTTATATATAATATGATGTTATTATAAATATGTTACAACCATATTAAGTATTCTATCCATCCTTTGAATGACAAGTCACCATACGTGCGTACGTAAGGCTTACCGTCTCCACGTCGTGGTGTAATTGTTATTCAAAATATTATTATTTGGATGGGTATAATAATGATGTGTAATTCATGTAAATAATAAATATAGCATGATAATTATTCTTTATATATGATATACCATCCAATTATATATTATTTTAATATCAATATAATGATATTGTCGCTCATGCGTACGTACAGACTACCGTCTCCACGAACGCGATGAGATTCATTCCCCATCGTATCCATTCAAGTATAATTCTCATTTGATGATTAAATATAATGTTTAAGGACTTTATATCATTATGAATATGAATAATATAAAAACCTACCCATAAAAAACATGTATTATATAACAAAACATAAAAAAGAAAATGAGTAAGTTAACACCCGAAACGATGATAATACATAGATATTATTAACAAAGTAGTGTTAAAAGATCATATATGATATCATATTAATGTATATTATTATTGTATAACTTAATAAAAATTATTTCACCATTATACAGGAGTTTAACCTACCCTCAACCAAGGAAAAGTACAAGGTAAGGGGTTTTCATCACACTCTTTATTCCCGTGAGATTTAGGTCATATTGCCACTATTACCTTTTATGTGGTGTATATACTACCCATAATTGTATTCTTTGTGTAATAAACTTTAATTTATGTGTATTTACATATTCACTGTATGATTCCTCTTTCATGGGTTGTATGTTTCATAAGTTACCTAATTGGTAAGGGTTTATTTCACAATCTCTTCATTATCCCAGGTTGTTTACATGCAATTATCTACTGGGACCTCTTTATCATCCACATCCATGTTTATTAAAAATATATTTCAAAACATTCTTACAATTTTACAGAATATGGGTTAAAGTCAGGTATACCCTTGTTTTACTTTTTATAAGAAGTTTATAAAGGAATCTTTCTGTCATTTTCCAAATAAGGTCCTTTTTAACATTTTCGACAGAATTAAGGTAAGAATGTATTTTTAACATATAAGGTGGTGCGGATATTTTCCACCGTTATAAAATATTTGAAGCTTCCCTTACAAGCTTATAAGAATATTTTCAAAGTAAATGTTTTCCTTTATAATTATGTGACTTTTAAATGATTTCAAAAAAAGATATTTCTCTCAAATAGTATTTATTTCATCTATGTCAACATCCATTGAAAAATTTTACACCCGTTTGAAGTTGATTTATTATGATACAAATATTCCATATTGTATTTAAGGTTTTGTTATATGATTGAATATGGATGAGTTATTTTTATGCCATTAATGGTTTATGATTAATGTTTTGGCATTTTGTATGCTAGTTTTAATACGAATATTTATGTTATATTTCATCCACTTCTTAACATGAATGTGTTGGGCTAGTATGTTTTGGGTTGGGGACCGGTAAAAGTAAGCCCTTCGGGTTAGGGTCCGGTTACAGAAGACCCTCCAGGTTGGTTTCAGAGAAAGTTCAGTACAAACCGTGGAAGCTAGATTTAGATAAACTCTGACTAGAGCACTTAGACCTAAGATGAACTTTCAGGATTAGTATAGAATAAATTCCTAGAATTTTGGTATTGTAGAGATTTTTTGAGTTTTATGAGGAATAAATCCTTGTCTGGATACGATAATGTAGAGGAGGCTCTGGAACAGATGTACCTAGGGGTAAAACCCAAAAACACTGCTTTGAGCTAGACTCGAACGGGAACTGGTGCACGACAACGGGCCTTGTTGTACTCTTGGTTACGACACTCTCGGGGGATATGCTTAGGATAATTCTCATTTTCTTTGAAAATCATTATGAATATTTTATGAGTATATACATCCTCAAAGAAAACATTTTTTATGATTATGGATTATATCCATAAATAGTTGAATTTATGTTAAGTGTTTTACAAGTATGGAATCATGTATTTTGATTCATAAGCTGATCTAGTTTATGCCTTTTTTTAGAAATGGCACCTAGTGGAAGGAATGGAATCCGTATCAATGCATGCACTCCATGTAGGTATTTCCCTCATGCTCAAGATAATTATAATGGTGCTGGTGATGCAACTGGTGCTGATCAGCTAATCACCATACTGGGAAAACTCACTCAGGTTATGAATAAAATCCTTACCTGTATGGAGCACCCTGATCTGCTACGTGGAGGATCAATGTTAGATCCCTTCATGAGGAAACAACCACCAACATTCAATGGGATTACAAATTCCCTAGTATCTATGCAATGGATAAATTCATTAGAGAAAATATTCCATGACTTGGGGAGTTGTGAAAGGGAACAAGTTATCATGGCAGTTTACCACCCCACTGGAGATGCTGACCAATGGTGGTCATTGATTGAAAACAAAAAAGAAGATAACGAAGTATAAAAATATGGAATTTAGGGAGTTCGAAGAGCTTTTCTTAGAAAATTACTTTCCTCATGACCATTGAGCATATATGGAAAGGCAATTTCTGAGTCTGAGACAAAAGGAGAATGATAATGTCGTAAAGTATGAGGCTAACTTTACGAGGTTAGAAAGGTATGCTGGAGATTATATATGTAACCCAAGAATAAATGTTGATCGTCTCTTTGATGGGTTAAAACCATTTCTTCATCGAGCATTGATCTCACAATCCTTCTTGTCGTACGAAGACATTGTCTCATGTGCTATCAAGACAGAAAAGGAATTCTCTAAATCGTATGAAAATAATGTAAAGCAAGAGAAGAAGAGAACGATGGAGAAAGTGACTGATAAAGGAAAAAGGGAAAGAAGGATTTTCAATTATATAAAAATTGTGGGATGAAACACCCTGGTACTTGCCTAAAAGTAATGGTAGTTTGTTACAAATGTGGAGAAAAAGGTCACCATCCTTGTGATTGCAAGGGAAAGAAGGAGGTTGTTAATGTTGAATAATAAAATTGTAGAGGAATGGGGAATTATGGCAATGAATGTCCTAATAGTTAGGGAAAATTACCTCATAAAAGGCCATGGGATCAAGGTCAATCTTATGTTGTTACTACAGTTGAAGAGGAATGATTAATGTATTTGTATTTTTGGACTCAAGGATTATATTCTGGTTATGAGAATAATGTGATATATATAAGGATTGTACTACAGTACTTGTTTTTTTCATTAAGGTTTTAATATGACTAAGGTAACCATATTTTCAGTATTTAATAATAAGAGAAACATTACTCTATTTGGAGAATCTGATTTTGTGTTGGATTTTTGAATTTAGATACCTTTTACAGAGAGTCTGGACATTGGTATTTTGGATAACTGTAATGTTTTTCAATGGATTATGTTTAACATTGGATATTATTGTTCAAGGCTGAAACATTTCTTATGATTATTTTTGGAATATTATGATTCTATAGTTTTAGGAAAAGGACAACATGCAGGTCGGGCGATAAACCGTCGCGTCGGACAAAGCTGCAGGAATCGAACCGACAACAATAATGTGACAGGACTTTATTACCTACCACTAGCCTACAGGAAGTCCTTGGTTATTACAAAATATTTTTTCATTATAATGGTATGTGTTAATGATTTAAACCTTATAATTTTAGGATAAATATAATATTTTTGAGTTATATTATCGTTTGGAGTGAAAGTTGAGTTTGTGGTAGAAATTAATTGAAGGATGAAAACTCTACTTGTTAATATGTATATATATATTTATCTTATTCTATGAAGAAATTAATTCTTTAGGGAAAGGATATTATGACCAAAAATGTGTTATCCTAATACCTTATGTTTTGTTGAAACTGATGACATTTTAAATCATCATAGATTGATGGCTTTGAGGCCCTCAATTCTACACTTGTTTGTGATTGATGACCTCAATCACTCCCTATAAATATTTACATTTTCCCACTAATTATGTGTCTGTAATTTCCACCAATTCTCTCCTATTAAAACCCCTAATTTGGTGGTGACATTCTCATTTCCCTTTCTCTCTTATTAAAACTAAATTTTATTAACCTTATTTCTGATATGGGTTTTCCACAAAGGTATTTTCTATTTTCATCGTTTTATTTTCAAAGAACAATTTCAAATTGTGAGGACGCAATTATTTGAAGGAGGGGAGAATGTAACACCTAAAGCATCCATGATATTTTTCCTTTTGAATAAATCAATAGCATTCATTGTACGCAACTTCGAGACTCTAACACACCGCAACCAATCAATGTAGCCGTTATGAATAGTAATATCCACTTTTTCAAATTTTATAAATTTTACCTCTTAAAATGGAATTAATTTTAAGATTCGAAATATCAAAATTATCTTAGGGAAAAATTTTGTTACTTTTCAGATAACTTTTATTTTTTGATGAATAGTGAAAATTGCTAAATTTTAATTAAAAATAAATTTTTTAATCAAAATAATTAATAGTAATAAATTATGAATTTGAGTGGTTTTAAAGTATATTTAGAATATATTTTTACCATTTAATACAATGTTGGTCATTGGACATAATTTTACAATTAAACTAGACATAAACAAGTGTCAATCTTTTGATAGTTATTATTTCTTACAAACACGCTTTTTGTTTTGACAATGAGAATTAATTTTAAATTAATTTCTGCCACTTCTATGTTTTGAATTTGGAAAAATTGACTCCATATTTGGAATCAGGATTTCAAAATTGTGTAAATAGGTAACTTTTATTTTTAGACATTCTTAATAATTACTTCGGTAAATATTTTATTTACCATGGTTAAAAGGTAAATCCGGTAAATAAGGCTAAAAAATAATTGTTTAATAATAATAAATTACCCTAAAATGTTTCTTAACCCTATTGGTTGATACATGTCCGACCATGGTCATATTTTTGTCGATTTTGGGACCCCATTGATCCACTTGTATGTGATAATGACACTTTATATTAATTAAGGTAAAGTAAATACAAAATAACATAAGCATATATCCTTTAGAAAAACAATTTTTACATTGGGTTATATATATTATATGTTCGACTATAAATATTCAATATAAAGCTAAAAACATTTACTACATAATGGTATTTTATTTATAATTGTTTGACATTGAAAAATTAAAAATATATATGACATAATAATGATTCAATATTTTCCTTATTAATGAAAGAATCAAATAATTGGTATTATAAATGTTAAAATAAATATAATTTGAAAGTTTTGATGACATAAATGAATTTTATTGGTTAATATGACATGTTATAATTTCATAAATTAATTTTATTTGAATTAATAATGTTTCTAAGACTTTAAAAAAAATTATCAAATATTGTCAAAATTGTCATAAAAGTGTTTTTAAGACAAATATAATATTATTAATTGATATTATATTCCTAAAAATCTACGGTTCGGCCAAAGGACTTATATAATGATATTTGTATCATTAATGGACCACTTTGGGGTTGTTTGTATGTATATAGTATGTTTACTAACTATATATCATAAAAATACAAAGTTACATGGTAAGAATTAAACTAATTAACCAAGTATTAAAACTAAAATATAAGGTTAATATAATGACCCAAACCTATCTAAAATATATTGGTTTAAAGGATTTAGACTCATCCCCACCTTATACGTTTAATAATAATCTTTGGAGCCATTATAAACTGAATATGAATTTATTATAAATTAATACTTTAAGTTTTTCCTAAAGAGCCCATTCTCCCCCTTATAAAAGGACACCACTTCTAACCAATACTTCACACCTTAAAAGAATTTTGGTTCGGCCAAACCCTACCCAAATACTCTCTCCACTTACCTAACATCAACCTATAGGCCTTAGTTTGATCAGAAATCTAACTTATGGAGCCTTTTTTATCAAATCAGAAGGAAGAACCTGAAGAACAGGTAATGTTTTCACCACCCTTTTTCAAGTTCATTTCTTCGTCAACATATTCTTTATTTGTTATTTCCTTTCTAAAATAATAAATCTAGTATCTTATATATACTGTGATGTTATTATAAATATGGTACAACAATATTCAGTATTCTATCCATCCTTTTAATTACAAGTCACCATATGTGCGTACGTACGGCTTACCATCTCCACATTGTGGTGTAATTGTTATTCAAAATATTATTATTTGGATGGGTATAATAATGATGTGTAATTCATTTCAATAATAAATATAACATGATAATGATTCTTTATATATGATATACCATTCAATTATATATTATTTTAATATCAAAATAATGATATTGTCGCTCGTGCATACGTACAGGCTACCGTCTCCACGAACGCGATGAGATTCATTCCCCATCGTATCCATTCAAGTATAATTCTCATTTGATGATTAAAAATAATTTTCAAGGACTTGATATCATTCTATATATGAATAATATAAAATATATCCATAACTAACATGGCTCATATAAGAAAACATATAAAAGTAAACGAGTAAGTTAACACCCGAAATGACGATAATACAAAGATATTATTAACAAAGCAGTATTAAAATATCATATATGATATCATATTAATGTATATGATTCTTGAATAACATAATAAAAATTATTTCACCATTATACAGGAGGTTAACCTACCTTCAACCAAGGAAAATTACAAGGTAATGGGTGTTCATCTCACTCCTTATTCCCGTGAGATTCAGGCCATATTGCCACTATTACCTTTTGTGTGGTGTATGTACTTCCCATAATTGTATTCTTTGTGTAGTACACTTTAATTTATGTGTATTTACATATTCATTGTGTGATACCTCTTTCATGGGTTTTATATTTCTTAAGTTACCTAATTGGTAAGGGTTTATTTCACAATCTCTTCATTATCCGAGGTTGTTTATACATAATTATCTAATGGGACTTATTTATCATCCACATCCATGTTTCTAAAAAATGTATTTCAAAACATTATTAATATTTTACAGAATATGGTTTAAAGTCATTTATACCCTTTTTGACTTTTTATAAGAAGTTTATTATGGAATCCTTCCACCGTTTTCCAAACAAGGTCCTTTTTTAACCTTTTCGACATAATTAAGGTAAGAATGTCTTTTTAACTTCTACGGCGGGTGCGGCTATTTTCCACCATTATAAAATATTTAAAGCTTACCTTACAAGATTATAAAAATATTTTCAAAGTAAATGTTTTCTTTTATAATTTTGTGACTTTTAAATGATTTAAAAAGAGATATTTCTCTAAAATAGTTTTGATTTCATCTATGTCAACATCCTTTGGTAAATTTTACAATTGTTTGAAGTTGATTTATTATGATACAAATATTCCATACTGTATTTATGGTTTTGTGATATGTTTGACTATGGATGAGTTATTTTTATGCCATTAATGGTTTATGATTAATGTTTTGGCATTTCGTATGCTAGTTTTAATACGTATGTTTATCTTATATTCCATCCTCTTCTTAAGATGAATGTGTTGGACTAGTATGTTCTGGGTTGGGGACTGGTAAAAGTAAGCCCTCCAGGTTGGGGTCCAGTTATAGAAGACCCTCGGGGTTGGTGTCTGGTTATTAGAGGCACTCTGGGTTGGTGTCCGGTTATTAGAGGTACTCCGGGTTGGAGTCCGGTTATAGAGGCTCTCCAGGATGGATTCCAGTTACAGAGGCTCTTCGGGTTGGGTTCCGGTTATAGTTATCCCTTACGTCTTGACACGAGGCCTTGACAAATAAATTATAGTTCGCCATTATGCATTCCCTTATTATAAAATTGGTTATTGATATTTCATGTGATTATTAGATTAGTATAATATCCATTTGAATAATGAAATGGAATTATTGCATTTTATCATTGCCATATTATGATTAAGTTCATGTTTAAAAGGCTTTTTTTAGTTATACCTTGCCTTAAATGTTAATGCTTATCTATGAAAGTTCTTTCTGGATTTTTATCCTTACTAAGCATCTGAGATCACCCCTTTCTTTGCCTTATTTTTCCCAGGATTCCGGGATGTAATTTATGAATGAACTGTAGGGATAGTATGATGAGATATGAAGACAAGATGTTGTTGTAGTTTTTTTACATTATGATGTAATGTAAGACTTATGAATATATCTAGTGTTTCCAAAACTACTAAACTAATCGGTATTTTGAGACTTGATCTTTTGTGATCATACCAATGTTATGTAATAATGCACTGACTCTGGGTAACTGGGGTCAGGGTGTTATAGTATTTCCCTGAGTAGGGTGTGCTACCAAGAAGTTATCAAGGGCTTTTCCATTCACCAACATTGCATATTTGAATTGGATGTCATATTTTTTGTAGATTGACCACCCATATATCCAATAACCCAATCAATATAGGGGAGGCAATAATGTAATTGAGTGCATCAATACAAGAGACTTGATGTATTTTATAGTGAATCGTATAATGCCTCAACTTCTACACTATGAAGATTAGTGAAAAGAAGTTCTTTTCAATATCTAAATATCTAGCCTCAGTACCTATCATGGTTCAACTAAGGTAGTAGAGGTTTGTCTTGCTACCGATATCATTCTTCTGTGCGAGGATGGATCCCAATGAATGGTATGTAGAGGCCACGTATAAGATGAGTGGCCTCCCTTACACTAGGGTCATAAAGACTAGTGGGTGCATCAAGCACTTCTTGATACATTCAAGGGATTTCAGACATTCATCATCCCATTGATATGTGACTCCCTTTATTATTAGCCTCATGAATGAAAGAGCTTTGCAGGCCAGGTTCACTATGAATTACCAAATGTAGGAAAGCTAGCCTTAAAATCCTTTCATTCATTTATATTTCTGGGGGTGATGTTGCTCAGATAACACTAGTCTTCTCTTGGTCTACCTCAATGCCATGGTGGCATACCCAAAAAGCTGAGGAATTTTCCAAGTGTTACCCCAAAATTTCACTTTAGTGGATTTATCTTCAAACAGTACTATTGCAGCTTTTCGAAGATTTCTCAAAGTTCTATAAAGTGATCCAATCACTATTGGGATTTGACGATTAGATATTCAACATAACATTCTCCGTCCTTCCAAATAATGTCTTAAAGATGGGATGAATGAGATGATGACATATCATGAAAGAATTATTTAATCCAAAAGTCATGATCTGGTAGTATAAGATCCCTTGAGGTAGTCTGAAGTTAGGGGATTCTTTATCCTCTAGGGCCATTTTGATCTGATTATACCTCAGGTACCCATCTATGAAGGAAAGATATTGGACTCCATCAGTTGCATCGATCAATATTATTTTGATTGGAAAGGGAAAATCGTCCTTCAGGAAATGTCAATTGAAATCTCTGAAGACAATGTAGACCTTAATTTTACTATTTTTTCATAATAGTGAAAATGTTGGAAATTAATCCCAGATATTTTACTTCTCAAACATATATAGATTCGATTAACCTTTCAACCTCTGCGTCAACATTTGTATCATGAGAGGGGTGTATCCTCATGCATTCCTACTTGAAGCCTCAATTCTCATCGGATAGCCTGAGGCAGGGCTTAGACACATCTGGATTCAATCCAGGAAATTCTATATAATTCTAGGCAAACACATATAAGTGATTATTTAGAAATTAAATGTACATATATTTCTATTTGGGGGCATGGATGCACTAATCATAGTAGGAAATGAATCTTATTTTGTCCCCATTTTTATCTGCCTGAGATCATATATAGTGGTGGAAACACCTTCCTCGAATGCTGGAAGGGTGTTCCTTAGATCTTACTCCTTATTTTCCATTTCAGAGTCTGTGGAGATGCCCCTAGGTGTGGATAGAAACCTGGGGATCTCTCCATCAAAAAAATAATGAAGGAGTTCTTGAGAAGAAACATCATCATCTATTGTCATTCAAGTTATTGTGGGGGGATTCCAGAGTTGATTGCTGCATAGGACATGAGAGGATTAGACCTATAAAATCAGGTATGCTATTTCAACCACATATATTGGGATAACATAAAAATCATTGATCATGCTCTATTTATTTACAGGGTTGATCTGAAATCCATTGGGAGTTGTAACATGTCCACCATTTTCCACCATTGGTTGTCCGCATCCCTTCGTGTAAAAATTTGTTTCGGCATATGTGGCCCCATAGGTCTCGAAGGGGGAACTATCGCCATGTTTCATTTTGCCCTTCCCATTGATGGTGTACTTTAAAAATTGATGAAATGATGATGGTAATACTGAGTGGATATGAATCCAAGGCCTCTTGTGAAAGACATTATATGTTGTGTATTTCTGGATAACCATTAATTTAGCATCAGATGTGATCTCTTCAAATTGGGTATCAAACTTGATCTTCTCGAGGGGCCTTTTCCTCATGCTTGTCATACCTATGGATGGCTATATTTATAGGGGATAAGACTCATTATTTATATCCCAAACATCAAATAGTCTGGGATGGGATGAGATTGATCCTAGAACTATTATCAAATAGTTCCCTTTAGACATTGAAATTGTTGAGTATTTCCAAACGTAAAAGGGTCTGATGTGCACTTAGATGGCCTCTTCTTGGTCTTGTTCAGTGAATGAGTTGGTTACATGGAATCCTATGGAAATATTATCCACATGATAGACTTCAGATGCAGAGACTTCCATCTCAAATTTATGTTGGCTCTGGAGCGCTTTAATAAGTACCTCCCTCTGTTATTTCGAAATACAAAGCACTTTGAGGATTGAGAACATGGCTGGGACAGTAAATAGTTGTTTTTGAACATCATACTTTTTCACCAGAGTTCTTCAATTCTAGATATGGTGATGATCATGATCATGTAGCTCGAGGGCTGGAGCATGAGGTTTAGGAGCCGGAGCAGGTGAGGTAGATGGACCTGGTTCTTGTGCCAGGGTTGAGGGAATATCCATTTCCAGTGGTGCAGGTTGTGGTAACCTTGTTTGTTGCCCAGGATGAAGATATTGAACCCCCTCTAAATATTCATGAAAGACAATCATTTCTGGGAGACTACTGGTGGGATATGAGATTCATCCCTACTTATTTTGGGCTTGCTGGAGTGCTTTCCCGAAACTCTCGACTTTATAAATTATCCCCGTGGGGGCTTGGCAGGAATATTGAGCTCGTCTACATTAATATTGTCCCATGTATCCTCATCTCTGGAACATACGGCCCCTATTCCCCTGTTATATGTAGAAAAACCATATTTTGGGGAAAACTCTTCCATGGAAATGGGGTTTTTCATGTGTATTGTTTTGACAGAACTGAATATGATCTCTTCATATGATGATGATTTTTTTTGTGGGGAAGTACCCATTTTTAATTTGTTACAGGGAATAAGTTCACAAGGGTTGGGGATTTCTTCGGAGTATAATATTTTTCTTCCTCCTCTATTTCTTCCTACTTTTGGTGGCCACTGCCACCCTTTTGAGGCACCTCAGACAACATCCATTTGCGTGGTGGAGCTGTTGTGAGATTGAAAAACTATTCTTTCAAGGAACCATGAGCTCGATAAACTTTTTTAGAGTCACCCATTTGTCAAACTTTTACAATTTCCTAGCTGGAAATATCTACCAATCGCCCTCTTACTTTGACTAAATGATAGTTACACAAGCCACATATTCTGGATATATTTCTAACCTCACCTATCAAGAGTCATCCATGGATTTATGTACGTCTTTAAATATGAAATAGTTCTGAAAATTATGAACCAACCTTAAATGGAAAGGGCAGTAATCAAGATTATTGGTGAGTTTGACTTCTTTAGGATTCCTAGGTTGTGAGAGAAATAGTAGTTTCTTATCCATGGCTACCAGGAAATATCACAGGAGATGCTCATTTCAGAACTAGTATACTTTGTTCATCCATTCCTCAAATCTCGGGAGATGTGGGTTTCACTTTTCTTCTTATCAAGGGTGATTCTATGTTTGAATCCGCTTGGTAGGAGGTTTGGGGAGATTTAATGCTTGCCTGGGTATTTGTATGTGCACTGCTATGTTCTTGAGATCAATAGTTGTGACATTTGGTCTTCCTGGTCTCTTCCCCTGGGTTGTAGGAATGAGCCGAGACATAGATCAGGTTCATTGAATATCCTCTTCTAGGAATTGTGTTATTTCAATAAACTGTTGGAACCTTCCCATATATTTTATGGAGTTTAGGGGAATCTGTAATTCATTTCTGATATTCACTACATAAAGTTCTAATAGTTTCTTTTATTAGAGAGGTACGATGATCAAGTAGGTAAAACCCTTCTATATTGCTCTGAATTCAGACACCCTCTCATTATTTCAATTCATGAAGTTTTTTAGGTTGACGATCATGGCCTTCCTCAATGTTGAACTAAACTGATAAAGGAACTGATGATGAAGGTCTTCCTATACAGCAACAGATCCTACTGTCAGACTATTGTACCAAACAAAGGTTGTCCCTATCAAAGACTATACAAAGCACCACATATTGTGTCTTCCTCCTGATTTTAGGGACCATTCATTGGACCAAATTGGGACCCAAAGTGTGTGAGATTTTTTTTAGGGTCTTCTACACCATCAAATCTAGAAAAGGTGGGATTTTCGAAGTTGGGTGGAAGTGGAGTATCATCTACCCATTTCGGATATGGCTTCTTCTCAGGCTGCATGGGTGCACGTTTCCCTTACATGGATTCTATTAGATTATTCTGGGATTTGATGGTGTTATATAGCTCAAGGATACTACTACATTAGCCACTGTTTGTCCATAGGGAATGGGTGGGGTCGATGTGGTGGTTCGGCTTTTATTACCCATTGATCCTCAATTAGTCCCATAAGTAAAGGATTACCTTGATAAAGGAGAAGATTCTGCAGTAATGGAGGGAAGTCCCGATAAATTTTGGATTCCTCATTTATGTGGATCAGGTTTCTAGATCTTTAACTCAACAAATATTCAAATACTAATCTTTCTAGTGTATCGAATGTTGGGAAATAATATTCAACTCTTGTTGGATATAATACCCACCAAGAAAATTTCCCCTAAATAGCTCCACTTTGAGTTTATATAGAGTTTTCATCTCACTCTCATATTGTAAAAACTTCTCTTTAAAATATGGAAACTGAGATGATGTTCTGTATTTCCCTTTATCTTTAATATAATTTTCCCTAGGAGGTGGAAACTCATTATTTGGTGGTGCCAAATTTTGAGGCCTTCTTTGATTATGGGTGCATGGAACCTTATTTTATGCATCTAAATCACCCTCCACCTGGGGTATGAATTCCATGTCACGACCCTATGAGCTTTTTTGTGATCATAATCATCTACGTTGATATTTATAGAATTCATAGAGGCATATCAGATAGTGGTGTTTGACCATTTCTTTCCACAAAATATGATGATTCTTTACTTCTTTCATCATGGACATTATTTGAACTCTTATCCTTGATGGACCATTTTGGCTTGTGATCCTAGTAGGGTTTGATTTTATTTTTCATAAATTGCACTCATATTGGATTTTTGATAGTGACATAGAAGGAGTTTCCAATCAGGATCATTGAGTGGGCCCCGACCAACAAAGTTTTATATTGTGGTGGGTGGAACTGGTGGGAAACTGATCATTGATGCGTTTCTCCTAGCCTATAGAATACATATTCCCTCTGGGGAGCTGATGTTGATGACCATGCCCCAATCCTTATGGGGTGGGGTCATTTGGGGATTCCATTGGATATGAAGATATAAATTCCCCCAACCCGTTGGGATTTGGATAATATGGAATCATCGCTGATGTATCCATGGTCCTTTCAAGGGATAATGTATTTGGAGATGGTGATAAAGCTATAAATTCCCCCATCCCTGTGGTCTAGGATTCACCTATGGTTGTTGAAGGTATATTTTTAATCCTCTCAAGAACTGATGACCCGAGGGGTGATGAAAACGGTAAATATTCTACTGGACCACTGGTCACATACGCTCCTGGATGGCTATTATGGTTGTTTCCACTAAAATTTCAATAATTTGACGTGGATGTGCTTGTGTAGGATCTGGTTGTGTAGGAAACACATTGTGATGGTTTTTTATTATGGTAATTTTTCTAGATGATCGCAACTTTTATCTCCATGTTCGAAAAGTCCTATTATCCTGGGGGGGGCACTCTGAAGTTATGTTGGCTATCCACCCTCCCTTTTTGTGGTGTCTTGAAACCATTGGAGGAGGGGGGTTCTATTGCAGTGACTAACTATCCCATGCATTACCCAGTCCCCTAATCTCTCCAGAGGCGAAAACATTGCAGGACACCATATTTGAAGGGATATTCTTTTCTGAGGGAGCAGAAAATTGAAATTCTACAAAATGTCCCCATCCTCGAATGAAATTTTTTTATGTGGATTCATGGATCAGCTACTGAAGTGTCATAATGAAATTATATAAATCATGTTGCAGATTTTTGTTGTGATTTTCTAGTTTTGGATTCTGGTCCATGTACATAACATCAATGTAGTGCTAGAAATAGAGAATATTTATTGTTTGAAGGTGAGTCTTGTATCCTAGATAAGGGTGATGTCGGTCTTTTAGTCACTGATGTGTTTCCCAAACATTATAGCGTAGATAAGGAATGTACTCATTTTCTAGATTGTTTGGGATTTCATAGTTGGAAGTTTCAAGGTTCCATAACATGATGGGGAGGTGTTTTTCAGCTAACTCTCTCCATATATCAATGTCAACCGCTTCCTCATCAGACTTACATGCCTCCACCCAGTCATACCATATATGATGGTTTTGATGGTCACATATAGTTGGGAATGGAGTGTTGTTGGGAGTTTTTGGGGAACCATATAAAATTTAGCTTGGTGTTTTCAGAACCTATATGTATGAACAGGTCGAGGTATGGTTCACCTCTCTATACGAAGGTGTCTAGAAAAAGGGAGGATTAACTTCCCATGGGAGATATCACCATAGGGAGGTTGACCATGGTGGATTTCAAGAGTAGAGTACATGTGATCCATCCCAAAAATACCATGAGGAGGAATATTGTGGTAATGAACTTCTCCACCTTATACTTTGATGGAAGGGTCAATGAACCCTTGTGGTGTTGAGTGTGTGTCTCTAACAACCTCAAGGACACTAACATTGAGCTGACTAGAGATATGATTCTTGTTCTGCATCATGGTTGGAGTATGTCGGACTGCCTTTTTGGATTGTGTAGGGATATGATCCGGTTGTGTGATATTTTTTCGTATATTTACATAACCTTTAGGTGTTATGAAATACATGCCCACTACCGAGGATTTGTCAAAAATTCCCACATGATATATCATTTTTGATAAGGATATGAGCATATCCAGAGGCATGTTTTACTCTCACATAGAGAGCCTTAGTTGGAATAGGGTTGTGATCCTGGTTTGAATATGCATTCCCCATTAGAATATGCTGATAGTCCTCCAGAATTGGAGAAGGAATATGATCATTCCCTTATATTGCCTTGGAATGATGCTGGTGCAGTCTATTCAATGGCGAAAGTAAGGATATGCGTCTTACTTCCATGACCTGCTGGAGTGTGTCGGGCAGGCTCACTGATAGGAATATGTGGCCATCCCAAAGCCTGTTCCACTCTCACGTGGTTAAATTTGATGAGAATAGGGATATATTCTCAGTCATAGGCCTTTGGGATATGCCACAATACTTTTTCGATAGGCTTGTTTCCCTATCCGGGGGAATGTGCCACTCTCACCTGGTGGGCTTAAGATAGAATGGGAGTATGAGCCCAGTCCGATGCCTCACCCTTCCCTAGAATATATTGGTAATCCTCTTGTGTTGGAGAAATAATGTGAACTTTCTCTGGTACAACCACTTTATTTTGATGACTATAATTTTGAGTCATCTTAGCTCTAGGGGTGAGAGTATGCGCCTGTCCCTTCATCTGAAATAGTGACAGAATACATAGGTGGAGTTCTTTATCTATTGCTAAAATATATTGGCATTTTAGAAAAGTGTGTATGAGGATATAATTTTTCACATTATCTATTTCCTTAATATGTTGATAGTAATATTCAATTGATGTGGGTTTATGTTCCCAAATCTTTCTTCCATGTACTATCAGGATATGTCGATGGGCTTCGAGCATGGGGGTAGGAGTATGAGTATCCCCCATTCTTGTCATATGAATATACCTGAAGACTTTTTGTAAAGATTCATGGGTAGGATTGGGGACATGAGACCTCTCTTGGGTGGCTTTGAGAATATGCCCACAATCCTTTCTTGAGTTAGAATTGATATTGGCCTACTTACTGGTTCCTACCAGAATATTTTCTGTGGGCCTCGTCGGCTGGAGAAGTAATAGAAGCCCTCTCCAAAATTTCCAACATTTGTTTCCTCTGATGATTCTTCCTTGGAGACCTTTCATGGGCATCCAAGGTGGCTTTGTGTCAGTTGGTACCCTCAGTAGGAGATTGACTTGTACCAGCAGGATGGTGCTGGAGACATCAGTCTGTAGGTGCCTTCCTTGGAGACACTTGAACTAGAAAGGATCCCGACCTGGCTACCTGATACACCTTCATTGGTTATGGAAGGTTGTAGTTTTTGTGCCCTGGGGAAAACCTTCCATAGGGGTTGTTTCATATTAATGGTGGCTATTGGATTAGCATCGGCCTTCATCAGGCGATGAGGACTTCCAGTTGTCATTCCTAAAGAATATCATGGGAAGATTCCATATTTAGGTTATACCATACCATTGATACTCCTAGATCATTTTATTTTCTATATATTGCTGGAGTTTTCTAGTAGGTGAGATCATTTTATGACCCGTAGGGTTCACAGTAGCGGATGAGGTACAGGGAAGAGTTCTGAAATACGAAAACATTTTCTACGATCGAACGACTATAATAATGTATAAAATAATGAACAAGGCTACTGATCAATGCTATATCATAGATATAAAATTCACAGTCAAACTTGCTTGGTTAATTCAATCATCTTGTATTCCCATTCCATTCATTCTAATCACGTGTACATGTCAGTACGAGGAATGACTTATAAGAACCCTGGTTTATGTTTGTCTTACTACATTGTTTTTATATAAAATTTTCAAAACAAATTTTCCGGAGAGATATGCATCGATCCTATTAGTTTTTTTTCAAATATGGGGGAAGAAACATGGATTGATTGATTATAACCCAATTTTTCATTATTATAAATATTCAAGTTGATTTCACAATTTTTCTGTCTAGTTTAAGAAGAGATTATGGAATAGGAATTCCCTTGATGATTTTATTGAGGGTTACATTATGTCCCTTCCCAATCACACATATTGGGTTTTCCATTTTTTTATTCCCTAAAAACTCCCAATGGTTCTATTTTCCATAGCTGTGTATTGACTTGCTTTCCAAATACTGGTAGTCATCTGAGTTTTCAAGCCTCAAAACACTTGGGGACTCGGATTGGTTGATATGATGGGAGGTCTAGCTCATTGCACCCATTTGGGGGGGGGGGGGGTTCTTACTCTAAGACTCTCTTATATTTTTAAGATATGTTTGTTAATATCTTCTTAATCCTGATACATGATTAGTTACCCTAATGAATTATCTTATATCAATTCTCTTTCATATGAAAAAAACTAAGATTTTTTGGCTATCCCATCTGTATAAATCCGAGGATATTTATCATCCTTTGGTGATGGGTGACTGCTTATATCCTGGATCCATTTGACCAACGGTTTTGGAATTTACTCCCATGTATGGAGGAAATTAACATTTTTAGGATGTGATTGATCCATTATAAGGCATCCTACGTATCCTGGTTACTGCAAGAATCAAAACCCATGTAGTTCATTTGTGTCCTTGGGACTAACCCGAAGGTATATAACATTATATGTAAATGATGTTCATAATATGCCACTGATCTGGGATTATATATGGGGTTTCCCCAGTTGATGGATATTCACAATGTTTGATGAGGTGTTCCTTGTGTCCCCCTAAGCCCACGTGATCTATGCTCAATTTGAGAAACAAGGGATAATAGATGAATCCCCTTATGGTGTATGGATATAGGGATTGGGTAATGGAACATTCCTTGGGGTCCCCAAAACAGAGCTCATGCCTTGTGAAGGCATCCTACATATCTTGGATATAGCATAAATTAGATTCATTATAGTTCTTTTTACATTGGGGATTACACACGGAGGCCTCCCTATACTATTATAGAAGTTTATATTGCATTTGATATTATCATTGCTTCTCTATAATCCCAAAAGATCCATGCTCTTTGTGAGAAACAAGGGGTAACAAACAATCGTTTTCAGTGCCTTGAATAAGGGATTTAGATGTTCGGATTTCCCTAGATGATTGATATGGGACTCAGGCCTTGGTGTAATGTGGCCGACATATCCCAAATATAGAGAGAATCAGATTCATTGTAGTTTCCTTTATGTAAGGACTTCCACACTGAAGATCCCCTTGTACCATTGTGGAGGTTTATAATGAATATGTCTTGATCATTGTGATTCCCTAATCCCACGTTATCTATGCTCAATTTTAGACACAAGAGATAATAAGTAATCCATTACATTGCTTTGAATAAGGGATGTAAAAATTGGGATTTCCCTAGATGATTAATGTGGGACTTGGACCTCAAGCATAGGTTTCCAACGTATCTTGAGTACAGTAGGAATTATAGTGGTCATAGTTCAATTTATGTAGGTGCTTATGCACTGAGGTTTCCCATATATCTGGGGCATATATGTTGAGGATGGGAAAATTCATCAAGTCCCGAAATGCCCTTTTGATATGGCCTTCTTGTATGAAAGGTTTTTTGAGACCCGTTTGGCATGACCTATGAACCATCCCATGATCCAGGTGGTATCTTCCAGGAGGTTCCACATGTCCTAGCAGACACATGTATTGGGTGTTGTGAGATTCATTGCATGTCCCAACTAACACCTCTTAGAGACATCATGGGACCTAGCCGTCATGTTTAGAGGGCATTATGTGTCCCTATGCGACACACACGAATGTTATCATATGAGTCAAATGATGCATCTGGGTGTTGTTGTGTGTATTTTTATAACACATGCGGGTGATGTTATACGGGTCTGGAGGAGTGTCTAGGGGACGTTGTGAGTCTTGGGTGATGGAAATAGAGGATTTTTGAGACTGGAGTGATGTTTGTGGGAGATTCGTGTGACTCGTTCTACCATGTCTAGAATGTTCCATGTTTCCCAGGTGATGTGCTCGAGGTCGTGAGGCTTGGAAGATGCATCCTGGTGCTATCATGGTCATTTGGATGACACACGCGAAGTGCATAAGAGGGGCCATGAGAATATCCTTTGTTTAAGACTTATTCATTTGATCATGGTTCTCACATTTATGTATCAAGTACTTTGACTTTGTTAGTTTTCAATTGTCCAAGGTTTCACATGATCCAAGGGGCCTGCAGAATATGCTAGGCAGAACCCACGGGATTCCCTTCACATGATCTATGAGTGGTATTGTGAAGTCCTTATACCTAACAAAGGACTATTCTGGCTATCCTAATGTGTATTACTTGAAGAAAATCTATCCAGTCACATGATCGGTCATTTGGATAAGTCTATATCATATTATGAGTGTCCGATGTGCATATTAGTTATCAGAGTCCAACACTTCCTTTGTGTTGAAGTATGGAATTTATATGTGTCACCACCCCACATTATTTTAGGTTTCTATAGTGTATTTGACACAAGTCTAGTCTAGATTCGAGGAAGGGGCACAGCACCATGCGGTTTTACGAGTCTCTTCCATGGACTGCTTCAAGTGTTTTACCTAATTTTTAGCCATCACAAGTCTCATTCATCAATGAATCATTTTCCAGATTATTACCGATTATTGAATACTTTTTCTATCCTTCAGTTTTGTCTCAAGACTTCCATGTTGTTATGCTCACATGTTTTTGGTCCTTCACAATATTCAAATTCCTATGGGAAGACACTCGCGATACATTGGGTGACCTGTCCTAGGGTCTCTTGCGACAGTGTTGAGGGTGCGTTGGGTGTGTCGCGTGCCTTTCAGTCATTTCTAGTACCTCTCATCTTTTACCTTTTAATCCCATTTATTTGATGTAACAAATTTTTAGAGTCTTGGGATATTACATGTTTGTTGTCGAGGGTATTTCTACTAATTTTTTGAGATACATCATGTGACCCATATGGGTTGTACAGGGGGTGCGCAAGTATTACATGGATAAATCTGTCCATTTTTTCTTAAGTGCTGAAAAGTTTCCTGGGGCACATTACATTGATATGATGACAAGCCAATGGGATCTCGTGAGGTGAGGTGTAACTGTATTTGATGACTCTTGGTGCCTTGTGGGTTGTCATGGGAATGCATCACATGTCTATCAATGACCTCAAACCCCACTCACCTCTTCTCCTTGATCACTTTATTTATGTAGTGATGGCTCGAAGGTCATGCGAGATGGAACGAGTAACAACCATTATTGTTACTTGATTTTTCGATGGTGTATTACCTAACCAATATGGGTCATATGGAGAGAGTGAAATCATGCAGTGGATAGGTCTATAAATCTATATTTATAGAACTGTGGTGTTGTCTAGTCACTCCTGAGGACTTCCATGTGGCAAGGCTGACAACCCAAATGGTTTTCACGAGATGCACCAGATAGGTATCTAGGGACTCACAACACTTCGCATATTTCAAGGGGTGTGTGTCACATGTCCTTTGACAACCATGATCCCCTCTCACCTTCTATCTTTTATCTCCTTCTTTTTATGCGATGAAGGCTCGGAGGACTTGAGAATTGAATTGAACATTATCTTGGGATTTTATTCTTCCCAATGATGACTTGTCACATGAGTTGTTTGACCACTTGGGGTCCTTGCCTTGGAATATCATCCCATATTATTTTTTAATGTATTTATCCTGATTTTCAGGATATCCCTCTCATAAAAATCACGACTCTTTAAGAGGACTCTATGGGTATTGTTGTGGGATATTCACCATGCGAGGAGATTTTGTTTGACTTTGAAGTTGTCATGCGATTGTGAGTCCTTTAGGGGATCTTTGTGTCTTTAATTTTCCCCTTCTTATTTTCATTCATGGGGAGGAATAATATCCATATTAAGGTAACTCTTCCTTTGTGATTTTTAGGATTCTTATTTGGAAGGACTCAATGGTAGTATAAATTATTTATGTTTAAATTCTACATTTTTACACAACAGAAGTTATAGATCACATAATTTATGATATTGTTTTTACTTTATAGTTTTTTTACGGTATAACATTAAATTTTTACTATGAATTACAATTATGTATAAAATATATACGTGTTTTATAATCTTACTATCATTTGGTTTTTTTTAAATTTATGATATATAATAAATTATTTTATGATATTATATTTCATTTATATTTTTTTTCTAATCTTGTAACACAAATATATTCTATTTGGATAAATAAATTTTTTATATCACCATATAAGAAATGAAACTGCTTCCTAGTAAAATTATATCAAGTCCTAAAAGATAATGAGTTTGTGTAATATAACAAAAAATCTAGGATTTTAATTCATAAAAAAGGATTCACCTTTTTTTACATGATCATCATGAGAATTTGTTATAAGTTTTGTTTAAAATTCCATTTTATGGGAAACTAATTGTTATATATATTTCATTATTTGTTGATTTTTTGTATATAAACAACTTATTTGAAAAAAAATGAACTAAAATCATTTTTTTAATATATTGGAATCATACAATGTAAAATTAATTAATAATATAAATTCATTAACTTTTTATTATGATTTTTTTATGTTTCCATATATTATTGATACCTTTTTTACAAATTCATTTAATTTTTTTATTATTATCACTTGGTTTTAAAAATTCATCATTTCATCTTTTATGATGGAGTTGTAAATTCTTTCAAAATATTATTCTAAAATATCATATAAAAATATGTTTTCCATATAATTCAAGTTATATCATAGTTTATAATTGAAACATATTATTGAACATCAATCTTGATTGTTTATAATTTATGATATAGTGTCACATATCATAGAAAACTCAATAGTTGCATCGATAAATATGACATGGTAACAAAGGGATATTATGAGACCATGATAAATCATTATTAGATTTTGATGAGTTTTTAATATGGTTAATGAATCAATTATTTCATGTCAAAAAAATTTGAAGATAAAGACTTAAGTATTTTCACACTTGATATTATAGTTTTTTATAGTTTTCTATCAAAAAATATGGATATTTTGGTGGATGTTCAAAGAATATTTTAATGGTGTATAAAGTTTTATGATGGATTTAAGAAATATAACTCTAAGGGGTTTAATGAAGAAGGTTAAATTTCTCATGATTCTTTACTAGTAGAGTTAAGAATAAATAAATTTCAAAAAAAATTCACCATAATCAATTATTAATTTCATCACAATAGACTGTGAATTTTATAATCACTAATTGTGTGGTCTACCTTGATAAATGGTTTAGCACACATAAGTTGAGTGTGAAATTCAATAGATCAACCATGAAGTTCATGGAAATCATTTTATGATATAAATTTTTATGGGATATATTTTTTTTGCTTTAATTTTGAAAGGAGAAAGAGTGTTGATGAGAATAATCACATCTAATGAATTTTAGTTTTAATGAGATTATAGGTGAGGGATAAATCTTTTGTATAAATAAATTATGAATATTGTGAATAAAACATATAATAAAATTGTGTAAAAAGACTGAACAATATAATTATAGTAATGTTAACCATTATTTAATGTATTTAATTGCTTTTAAGAATCTTGAATTTAAGTTTTTTATATTGAGAATTCTTTTTATAAGAATATAATTCTCCTAAATATTTAAATTTAGATGATGTATCCAAATAAAAAATTATGATATGTCAATTATAAATTGATTTATATTTGAAGGAAAAAATTACATGGAGTAATGTGAGTATTTTTTTCATCATATTTGGTTTGTGAAATAAATTCTTTCTTTACATTGAAGAGGTTGTGAAAAACTACTCACCACATTATCATTCATTAAACAAGAGTAGATTATCTATATTATATAACATTATGTGTTAAAAATTTAATAAATGTATTCCTTGATTGATGAAAAATGTGAAATTATAATTCTAATAGTGAATATTTTTACTTCACATAATAATTAAATTATTTTTTCATTATATATTTTTTTATTTATACCTCACATGGTGATTAAGTATTATCCTACATTAAATAAGGTTATATTTTCTATGATATCTATGTTTTTATTTTAATAAAAATATAAAATTTAAAAAATAAGTAGATATTTTTTTGCAAAAATTTTTAGAGTTTTTAATAGATGAGTATATGATATTAAAGTATATATTGATGGTGGTTATGGTGAGGTTATTTATTTTGAATCAGAATTTCAAAATGAGTGACGGTTGATTATAGGTTAGTTTTAGTTGTACCATTTTGATAATTTTCATATTGTGATGAATATAAATGAAATATAGATATATTTAGAGAATTAGAAACTCTAACATCAAATATAAGGAAGAGAATTGAGAATAAAAATAAGATAATATGCAGATAATTTTCATGTGTATTAAAAATGTAATTTTAAAGATGTGATCAATTATATTGAAATATAAATAATAATTTATATTCTTAAAAGGAATTTATTTCTTTTTAGGAATAAAATTTTATCTAATTTATCATTAATAATAAATCACATATATTATTTTTTTTATTTAAGAAGAATAGTCTTGAGGTATAACCATAGTCCATTGAGGAGAAAATTCCAGCATGTGGAGAATTGATATCTTTATTAATGTAGAATAAAATATATTCCATTTGGTATTATATTATTGGGTTTCACTATATATAGGTATAATTTAATTTTTTGGAAATATATATATGAATGTTTAATACATTTGGGAGAACTTATCACTATTAAGTGATGGATTTATTTTATTACTTTTCAAATTTGAACACTTTGTTAAATTTTTTAAGAAAACATTTCATTAGTTATCATTGATGTAAAAAATAATTATATTTTTGTTATCAAGATATAAAAATGAATCTTCTTAGTGATATTCAATTTGATAAACATATCTTATAATCATGAAAAAATAAATACTATATTTATGGTAAAATGATAATACTTTACTATTTTTATTCAATGTGTTACTATAGTTAATTGGGTTACCATAGAGGATTGCAATCATACCTAGGATTTATCCACATATGATGAGTGATAAGCATTATATGTCTTAGTTGTCACATTATTCTTCTTTTAATTTATTTCCTTTCATGATTATTTGAGTTATTAGACATAAATAAAATTTATATTTGGGAATTAAGAAGAAAAAAAGAGTTTAATATCCTACCCTATGATGGGTGTTAATGTGTGATTCTGTTAAAAACCCATAAAATATAAATTTAATAGGGGTTCACTAATCCTCTATATAATAAACCATTAGGCCTTAATAACTGATAATTTAGAATAATGTTACCCCAAATAATATCTAATAAATTTTTTAATAGTTTAGGAATTTTTTCTCTTGTTTATGCTTTACTAATCATCTTTCTGTATCATGTAAAATTTTAATTTAGTAAATATTAAAATAGAGGCTATATTTATGGGGGATAATTTCCAAATCTTGAATAAGAAGATATATAAGTGTCATATAACTATCATTTTATATGTAATATACTTTAATAATAATAGTTTTACGCATATTAGTGGAGTACAAATGAAAAGGTTTGATCAAATAAATTTAGAGAATAATGGATGGGAAAGGAATTTTATTTTGGGGTCTTTATCTGAGAAAGAGTTCACAAATTCTATGGGATCAAATTTTATTGAATGTATATAAGACAAGTTGATTAATATTAATGTATGTGATAAGAAATTCAAGGACATTATACATTATATTCTGATATCAATGTTTAAAGGGATAAAAATTTCAGATGATGGAACAATAAAAAGTTCGTATCTTGATTAAATATGATAGTGAGATTTATAAAAGGATTTATATGTAAACATTAAGATTAATAATTAGATACATTATCACTTATTTATTTTCATAGTGTTCTATTTTCTTATGAGATAAGTAAAATATTAATACCGATGAAGAAAAATTATTTTGAAAATGTGAATTGAATAATATAAAGTGCCAAGAAGAAAAATATGAGTCTAATTATAACAAAGAAGAAGTTGAAAATACAATAAATTATGATAATTTAAAATCTCATATTTCAATAATAATTCACAATGGAGAAGGTATATTTAACCAAAAAACATTATATATTTAATGTTTACATTACGGTGGAATTTTCAATTTCAATATAAATATCAAAATTATGTT
The DNA here is from genome assembly GCA_963277665.1 of Viscum album. Lineage (NCBI taxonomy): Eukaryota > Viridiplantae > Streptophyta > Magnoliopsida > Santalales > Viscaceae > Viscum > Viscum album. Next base: position 66,541,644 of record OY728156.1, on the reverse strand, counting down.
ATGGTAGGATAGTGATATAAAATAAGGGTAATAAAAGAAGTTATAAAAAAGGTGTTTTGATAAATTCAGAAAATTTAACATGTTATTAACATGATTGAATAAGTGTTCTCATATATTTATTTAGATAAATTCTTACCCAAAACAATATTAATAATTTTTTTACGGTGAAAGTGAATATAAGTCTGTAAGTGATGAGATTGAGAAGATATCCATTTCCAAATTAAATAACAAATAATAAAGTGTTTAAGACGTTGAAACATCATGTGATGATGTAAATATCAATGTAAAATAACATTCTAATATAGTTTGTTTTTAATATGTATTTGAATTTATGCTTCACCATAATATCCAAATTGGATAATGAGATAAAAATCATCACAATATCGTTTTAGGGAAAATTATGGATAAATATTTCTTTGATATAAGAGTAAATTGTTTTCCTAACAATAAGAAATATGTGAGTTTGTCATGTGTTAATAAAAACAACCTGGTTAAATACCCTAAAATAAATTATTTTTTATGTTTAGGGTAGAGTATTTTCTCAACATGATTTTTTAGAAACCAAAAATCACATGAATACATTCATATTTTATTATTTAAAATTCATACATGAGGTTAGAGATTATTTTAATTAAGAAGATATGTATTTTAAAAAATTTGATAATCTAGAGGATTTAATTAACAAGAAATGATACTTAAAATGGGAAATAATGGTGTTTTAGGTGATTAATGGAGCTGGGATGAAGAATAAAAATGAGATTCATATTTCTTGTAAAGGTGAAATCCAAAATTATGCATGCTCTAAAAAATATTACTTTGAGGTTAAATATGTTATCTTATGGGAAGAAAAAAATTTATATAATTTTTATAAGAACAATAACAGAAATATATATGTATAATATAATTTTATTTATCAAAAATGAGTTCATAGGATCTTCATAAGTAGTGATAATCATATGGTAATAATAGTTGGATATAATAAACATCATATGAAGATATTAAATTTCCATGTCTATTCTTTTTGTGTCATCGGCCATGGATACATTGATAGGTGGTGTTAGTTTAGTAAAATAATATCTCAATCCTCTATGAGAGAACAATGAAAACATTGGGGGATCCACATTCAAAGGAATAATATCCAATATAGAGTTTATCACCAAAAAATGGAATATTATGAAAAAATATTAGATATTGTAAGAGTTGTTTAAAAAATTACTAGAAAAGTAAAATTAAAAAAAATATTAAAATCATTCAATATAAATCATGTTTATAAAAAAAATTATGATATTTTCATAATCAATATACAAAAAATAAACTCAATAGATAGGTTTTTACTTTATAAGAAGGTAAAAAAAAGAATACCAATCTATTGGGGATTATTCATTCCAATGATGGTAGTCTAATGAGATACAAATTATCATAAAACGGATCTACTGTCAGAATTTATGAAAATGGTATTTTAAAGGTTAGGGTTTAGGGATTTCTAGTTGAATTTAATAAAAAAATATGATGTTTTTATTTTACATTTATGTGGTGATAGTTTTGAAAAAGTTAAAGATATTATTTTGTTTGCTGAGAATGGTGATAAGGAGATTAATAAAAAATATATTTATCATCATTTAGTTATATATATATATATATGTCTTAAATATTTTAATATGATTAGGGATTAAAAGGAAACATTGATTCGAAAATAGAAATCTATCAAAATGAAGGTCTGTACTTCTCTATTCTATATGTTTGGGTCTATATTTAAAGAATATATTTAAAAATTTAGTGATTTTGGATTCATGAATAATATGTATACACCATGGTTAAATGAAATAATAAACTAGTGTTTGATTACAAATAATTGATATAAATAATGAGGATATACTTGAACACAGGTGGATTCTAAAAATGATTCAACATTCATCATTTATTGGATGAGGTGTACAGTTATCATCCCCTTTATTTTATTTATTTTTATTATTATTAACAAATTATATTTATTGATTTACAATTGGGAGGAAAAACTAATTTGTAAAAATAATATATTTGGAAAGTTTTGAATCAAATATTATTGTTTGTAAATTTTTATGTCTTTTTTATCATATGTTTATTGGAGATTATCAAATATATATATATATATGTATGGGAGATCATTTTGTGATTATATTTTTTTAATTAAAGTTGAGTATAATAGTATTTTATTTTTTAATAATTATTTTTATGGAAATTTTTTAAAAATAACTATTATTTACAATATTTATTTCACTCATGTTGGCTTAGATATGATTGGTATTTCATTACTGAGAAAAAAATTCAAAAAATATATTTTTCGTTGGTATAAATTAAATGCATTTCTTTTTAGTGATTTTTTAAGCTAATGTGATTTAAAATACTTTTTATCGATATATGGAGGTGTGTTAGTAAAAAAATACAAAGGGGGATATTATTGAAACCATGATATTACATGGTGATATTTTGAGGAGTTGTGATGGGGTTATTTAATCTATGAATAAGTAGTAAAGAAGAAGATAGAATAAATACTCGATTATGATCACACTTGATATCATGGTAATATAGTTATACATTTTTTCAATTTGTGATTAAAAAATTTAATATTATAGAGATTAGTTGAATTATAGATGTATATTTATGAAGTGTATGAGCATTCTAGAACTCAACGGTAGAATTAATTAAAAAATTATCAAAAAACATTAACTAGTATATATGAAAATGTTTTAAGGTAAAAGGTATATATGAAGTTTACCATGATTGATCTCATAGTTCACCATGATAGATCATGTAGTACACATTGAAAATCACTACAGCTCACTATAAAGACTGGGAAATTATTGGAAATTTACTTATGAGACATTTTATTTAGGGAAAATGTTTTCTAATTCATATAGAATTAAAAAAGTGTTTTGGTAAGAATAATTACAAATAATTTGGGTGGGTGTTGATGAGTTTAAAAATGAGATATATATCTATTAAAAAAGATATTTTAATGTTTTTCAATCAAAACAACAATGAGAAGGTGTAAGAGGATTAATTAAAAAAATTGAAGGTATATCCCTTTACCTTAAACTTTTTATAAATTTTGTATGTAATTTTTATCTATTGAAATATTTTTAGAGAATAATTAATCTCTCTACAATTTATATTTATAATTAATAGTAAAATTAAAATTTTTGGGAAACCCAAATTAGAATGGGAGATATGATTGATGTGAAATTTTATGTTGTGTATCTTATGTGTTATAAATAATAAAGTTGGTTCCATAAAATAGATTTTTTTCATTATCCTGGATAGTTTGGGATGTTATACACCATGTAGTATGGTTAATTGAACTAGAGTAAATGTTAAAAATTACATAGTACAATGTGTTAAAATTAGAAATAAGATCTACCTCATACATGGGTAAATGTGTAATCATAACTTTACAGAGAACACTACTACACTTATCATAGTAATTAAAATATTTTTTCATTAAATATAAACCCTGGTTCTACCTTATGTACTTATTGAAAATAATCATACTTTAAATGGTAATGTACTATCAATATGAGATTATTTTTTATTATTTTATACTAGTTTAAATTGTTGAATGTATTATTATGAAGGATAAAAAATTTCCATATGGATGGTATAGACACCTAAGAGGGTAGAATAAAGTGTTTATAACATTTTCTCAAATTAAAATTAACACATATAAAATTTTTCCCCATTTAGTATGTAAACCTCAATTTAAATTTAAGATATACAGTGGATATGTTGTTTTTTACAAAGTCACACATATATCTTACAATGTATAAAATAATGATAGATCAATACATAGTGTTTTTAAATGTTTTATCCCCTATTGAAAAACCCAATAATTTCTATGATCGAGTTTCACCGATTCAAAAAACATCTACCAATAAAATACTCATTAATTAAAGTGGTTAATGAAATATATCATCTTGAACTATTTCACCATATTATACATGTTACTATTAGCTATATCACACATGTGAAAAATTTATTCTTTTTTGTGTTCTTTATATTATAGTCCTTCATATTCACAACCATATTCAACATTATTGAAGTAGATATCAAATATACCTAGGGATGTCACTACATCTAATTAATTAATGTTTTCATTTTCAAATAGAGTCTTTGAATTCATTTAGATAGTCGGTTAAACCTCCTCTAACTCAATCACTAATTTTATCCAAACTCCCCGATCATTTATATAATCTTCTCATTAACTCCTTTCAAATTTAGAACCAATGATTTTATAACCCAAATACCTCCTAAATACCTTCAAGTTCTTTGAAACAAGGATAAATAATAGTATCATATTTTTTTGTCTTTCTTATATCTTCTTCTTTGATATGGTATGATCAGAAAGACCAAGTAAACAATTTTCTCCACCAATTATTCTTTTATACTCAGAAAGTTCTTCTGTTTATCTTAAAATCATTTTCTTCATTTGTCATATATATATATATATATATTTGTCCTATTCTTTATGAGTTCTATAATTCATGAATCCTTTATATTTAACTCATATTTTTATATCACCCGATCATGAATAATAATTTCTATATTAAAAATATAGAAATTCACCATAAAATATTTTTTTGACAATGTCTCCATTTCATTTTCCTTTCTCAGTAGCTTATACATCAGTGTATCAAAATATCTCTAATTCTATTCTCATTAATTTCCATATGGTTGTGTCCCCACATTATAAAATAATATTTTTTTTACAAAAAATGGTCATCTCTCGTATAATAATGAGAATTACCTTTCCCTATTTTCTTCTCAATTTCACTATGATATATAAATATATATATCTTCCCAATCTTTCAACAACAGGGTCTGGGTCTTCTTCCTAAAACCAATCATGGATAAATCCATAAATTAATACTTCTTCAAGTCTATATAACATCCAATAATAAATTAGTAATGTCTTGGCTTATCACATACTCATCATGAGATCTTCTAAGAAAACAATGCATCCACTATCATGGATATGTAATCTTTAGCTATCATCTGGGCACAATCTCCTCTTCTCAGTCATCTTGAATCAAAAATGGTTTTTGAATATTTAATCCCACTAAATCACAATTTAAGAACCATCACTTTGAATTCAAAATTTATTTAATATTTTGTTTCATTATATTTTCGAAATTTATATCCCCATAATTTAAGTAACTTTATAACACCATATTTTAAGTATTATCCTTATTTTATCTTGGATATATTTCTTTTCATAGTGATCTCAAGTTATTCCATTGATTTTTGGATAATTGTTTCTTGTTTAAGCCTTTAGATAGGTTTAAGGTGTGCTTTGACTCTTGTATGAGAGGTTGGGGGATATCTCAAAAAGTACTAAAAAGCTTGGATTGAGATTTAATTGGATCCTATATCTAACAGGCTATAGGAGGTCCACCAGCTAGCCATTGAGGGCCACCAACCAGCCGGTGGAAGGTATGAAGTAAATATTTTCTATAGAAATCACATTGTCCAACTGATGCAAGCCTCCAACCAACTAGTGGGATGGACAATGGTTTGAGCATTTTACTTGCCCCACTGTCTAGAATGTGTATTCCTAGGCCTACATGCAATCTTTCTGGTGCCACTAGATAGCTAGTGCGATTTAGCAGGTAATCTATGACACCCTTTAGTGTGATGAAGGGAAGTAAACTATCATATTTATTTTTCTATAAATCTCTATTTTATTTATAAACTCATATACCTTGAACGTAATTTTACCCTAGTGAACTTAGAGAATCTCAAGAGGTGAATTTTTTCTTTTCCAATCTATATTCTTTGTGGATTTAAGTGTATCTTGAAGCATTGTTTCTCTTATAGTAACTGTATTCTAGATCTTTTGGTGATGTCTCTTTTACCTTGTTTCATTCATTGAAGGATGTATACTCATGGGATATTTTTTGAACTTTGTTTTTATTTGTTGAATTGTGTTCCCAATATCCCTTTTAGATTTTTTCTCTATCCAATCTTCTCCGTCTGATCAGGGATTTTGTGATTTGTGTTTTTTGTCCTTTTGAATTGAGTTATGTGGTTTTATAATGAAATTCCTATAATTTGAAACCTCTTATTCTTGAATATATTGAATTGAATTGAAAATTATTTCCAAAAAATTATTGAGTTGTTTAATGAATTTTTTGAAAATGGATGGTTTGTTTTGAGCCTTTTTATTTATGGATTTTCAAATAAGATGATGATTTCCAGAAAACAGATTTTAATGATTTTATGAAAGACTTTTATATTGATTCCTTAATAAAATAATTTATGATATAATTTATGAAGTTAACATTTTTTATTTCTAATTAGGATTAATTTGAATGAAAACCATTTTATTTTGGTTTTAAAAATGAAAATGCATGAGTTTTGATAAAAATTCATTTGAGGTTTTTTTTGAAATGAGATGGAATTATTTTAAAACATGAATTTGGTGATGATTGAAATGATTGATTGTTTGAAATTATTTGAGATTGAATTAAATAAATAATATCTCCTTGTATGATTTATTACCTTGAATCACATGATATATTAGTGAGTTTGGGTGATTATATGTATACTAGGTAAAATTGATCACCTAAACTGGATTTATGATGAAAAATACTAAAATATCACGAGGTTAGGGAGTTCATTATTTAAGATGGATTCGTTTTTCACTTAGTCATGAAATATAGGGAAGTGTGTTCACAAAAGGATCCATAATTCAATAATATTTTCAAGAACCTCATTACTAGATTTAACTAATCCTTAAGGATTATAAACATGGTTATATGATTAAGATATATTATTTCATGCCAATGTTTATTAAATGGGTTATTCAGGAAATTTATGAGGAAATTATTTATAAATGTATATATGATGAAAAAGAAATATTATTCATATATTATACTCATCTTATATTTTATTTTAAAAATAAATTTTGATATAAACTGTGAAAAATATTAGGGGACCTTGGGACTTTATGGTGGAAGTGTAATTTGTGATCCACTTTTCATGAGGATATATTTTGATGATGTAAATGATAGTTAGATGATGACTCGAGGTAATATATCCTTTTGTTAATTTGTCTGACATTTATAATTCTATCTTTTTTAAACTATTTTATCATATTGGATGTTTATGTATTCTTTCTAATTATTTGTGCTTGATGAGTTATTTTTGTAAAGAAATTATTCAATCTTAATTGTTTCTGGATATCCATTCACTAGTCCCCAGCCCATGGGGATTTGTAATTACCTTTAATCCATGTCTAGAAAATTTCATGTACTGTTTATGTAGTTTATTAAGGATAATTCTTGAAAAAAATTATTTCAAAATAAGGTTGAGTCTCTTCTTTAATATTAGTATGAAATTTGGAATATCTTGGTAGAAAGGAGATAGAATTTTTGTCACATAATTGGTAGGTTATTAGAGATTTCCTAACTATATCTCATCGTAATATATGGTAAGTTACCATGGGTAATTGGGAAAAAATGTTTTTGAGTAAATTCAATGATCTAATTTTAGAATTTTCCAAACATTTGATTTGAGATTCGTGTTCCACAGTTGAATTATGAATGATAAAATTATTATTATTGAGTTTATTTACTAATGTTTCCATATTATCTAATGAAGTTGTGTGGTACTATTCCCCTAAGATAGTTCTTGAAAAAACCTCAGAATAGAGCTGCTGATGAACCACCATGAGAAAAATCTTCTACAGACCATAACATTATAGAGGTTGAATTGTGTTCGGTCCTTTCTCAGGACCAAGTGGCCTCACCTATTCCCATTCTGGAACGATGGGTTGTACCATGAAGGTATTATAGAAGATATAATTACTATGTGTTTTGTTATTAGAAACGAACATAATTCCACAGAACCAACTATATACAGGAGGTGAATGATATATTTAAAATTACTAAACAATTATTTTATTTATTTGAGATGATAGATTCCACTAAGGTGAAGTGTGTGTCTTTAAAACTTGAAGGGCCCGGTAGTAGTTGGTGGGATGTTATAGTTTTATCATATAAGTAGGTGGAATTTGAGTATAAATACTTCATTGATATTTCTACAAATAATTTATATTCAGATTCAATGATTCTTTCTAATTTTACGGTGATTATTATTCTTAATCAAGGTGAAAAGAAAGTGACTCAATATGCTAATCATGATTCTGAACTTTCCGAGTTTTCAACCATGTTAGTTTCAAATTATAAGATGAAGGTATGGATGTTTTATATGGTTGTTTTATATAATATCTAATCATATGTTTTAATGCTGAATATTTATAAATATACAGATGTACTAAATGAGGATTTAAATTATATTATTGACCGGACTAGTAAGCTAGGGTTGATGGAAATCCCTCCTAATCCTTGTTGAAGTTTTGATGCTTCATTCAAAGGAAATAGGAAGTGGAATAAATTTCATAGTGGAAATAGTAGTAGTAGTAGTTATCAATAACATACCTTATCCAAATAAACTGTAGTATGTGAAAAAAGAACCCAAACTTGTTTCTAATGTGGTAAAGTTGGACACTCAATTCTTTCTAACATAGAGACAACATAGATTTAAAGCTCTTGAGGCTGCTCAAAACACTTCCATAGGATTTGAAATGATTTTACCACTACAAATATTTATTATAAATTGTCATTATTGAGAGGTTCTACATCATATACATATTCTTCATGATAAATGGGGTTCTAACCACATGAATCCTAAATGAATATTCTTCACACAGTGAACGAGTCTCTAGTGGGAACTAATATGGGTCCTATGATAGTGAGAGGTACCATTGCAATTGGTTAATATTTAGTCAACACTTTTTGAAATTTGTGCCTCTCATTATTTCATATCCCCATATATTTTATAATTTTATTAATCTTCCAAGAAATATCACACCTTATATGATGGAAATTTATATTCCTCTTGGGATGAAGAGAGAGAAAGGTATCTGATCCCCCTCTTGTGATTTATTTTTATGGGAAATCAAGCTTGTCTGGGATTTTCTTTATTGATATGAATCCTTTATAGGTCATTATTGGGATGGATTTTTTTTTTCATAAACCTCATACTGGTTGTTATCTTTAGTGGGTCTATTTTACTACCCACGATAGAGAGATTCATATTTTTCAAGGATATTGGTACCTGATATAGATTTAATAAAAACCTCTTTTTTATAGTTGGGTAGGATTATATCCATGTTTAAATTTAACCTAGATCATAAATATTTGTGTGGTTATCTTCCACTAGTATCATTTGAGTTTCCCAATGTTTTTCCAACAAAATTATATGGTTTGTCATCAGTGAGGGAGGTGGAGTTATCCATTTATTTTCTAATGGGTACTCATCATGTATCTATTATTTACAACCATATTGATCCAACTGAATATGAGGAGTTAAATGATCAATTTAATGACTTCATATCCAATGGATTCATTCAAACTAGACTGTTTCCTTGGGAAACACTAGTTTTTTTCAATAAGTCTGATAGAACTCGTCAACTATGTGTTTATTACTGAAAGATCAATCAGGTCATAATAAATAAAATGAATCAATTTCCCATATAAATGATTAAAAGTTAAAAGGGGATAATTGGTTCTGAAACATTGAAATTTAGATTTCTTATCACAAGTTTAGGATCAAAGAGTTTTATATCCATAAATACAATTTGAGGAGGATTTAAAGCCACTATGAGTATCGTATTATGACATTTGGTATGAGTAGTTGTACTTCTATGTTTCTTGAATTTTTGAATAGGATTTTCTACTTTCACATTTATTATTTCATTATAGTATTCATGGATGAAATATTGTTTTACTCTAATACTGAGGATGATAACATGAATCACTTGAGAGTAGTTCTTGATATCTTTAAAAATAAATGACTTTATTATAAGATATCTAAATTAAATTTATGGAATAAAGAGGTGAATTTCATGGGGCATGTGGTCTCAAAACATTGTTTTTCAACTAATCATGAAAAGGGGAATGTTTTTATGTCATGGGAGGAACCACAAAATGTTTTTGATATATGAATCTTCTTCTTCTTAGTAGACTATAACCCCTAGTTTGTTAAATATTTATCAAAGATGGATTCTTCGTTGACTGTTCTTACTCATAATAGAGTGAAGTTCATTTGGGATGTGAAGTTTTAGGATTAATTTGATATGTTGAGGCACCATTGGACATAAAATCTATTGTTGACTCTTCTAGAGACCACATATATCTATTCAATCTCTTATGATGAATCACGTTCATGGTTGGGTTATATTCTCATATAGGGTGATCATGTCATGGCTTATGTTTTTTTTAACTTCAGCCTCATGAGAAAAACTATCTCACACATGATAATGAACTAAAATTTATGATTCTTTATCATAAGAGTTGTCAGCTTATCTTTTTCATAGAAAGGTTTCACATTTACTCTGATTACTGAATCTTGAGTTATATCCTCTCACAAAAAGATCTTAAACATCAAAATAGGTGATGGATATAGTACCAGAAGTCTTTGAATTTAAAACTGTAGTTACCCATTAAAAGATGAATGTTGATATTTATGCTTGGAGTATGAAACTATTATCCCAAGTCATTAGAGAGTCATTATAGAAGATTATTTTGATGGTTCTATTTGGTTTTATGAATTTTGGAGTTCAGTAGGATTGGATTGAGGTTTTTTCAGTGAGTGTTTAGTTTTCATCCTCCCTACTCAATATGATCATATGTGAGAAATAACTTTATTTTTTAGTTTTTATGCATTAAAAATTCTTTATATGGTGGAGAGACCATTTGTGAATGTCCTCTATCGTTATAGATAATCCTTTTCTTCTGGAACTAAAATGTAATTCTGATGCCTATGAGGAATGATGTGATTGGATATTATCAAAATTTCCAATGAGAAGTACTCCCAAGAATAAAGAAAAAAAATTATGATTTGAGGCATCAATTTTGGTGGCTAGGTATGAAACAGGATGTCCATGATTTTGTTTCTCGTTGTTATACCTATCTAAAAATCAAGACCAAACACTATAATACTTCAGTTTTTCTTCAACCCCATCTTATGAAAACATGGATGTGGGATGAGATATCGATGGAATTTGTGGTTGGGTTACTAAATACTGCATAAGGAATGAATATGATTTTAGTGGGGATGGACCATTTTACAAAATTATCTCAAATTATTTCACATTCATGATACAACTAATGTTGTGGACTTGGGTAATATTTATCTTCAAGATATCATATTGTTTAACGGTGCTTCATATGTTATTATTTATGATAGGTATATTCAATTTACATCTTGGTTTTTTAGGGGACTCCCAATGGTAATGGGATCCTAGGTAAAGTTGAGAATGACATAGCATAATTAGATAGATGGTCAGATAGAAAAGATCATACTGATTCTTTAGGATAATCTTTGTTATTATCTCCTTGACTTTGGAGGATTGTGGGATTTCCATTTTTTGATGGTTTAATTTTAATATAATAACATCTATTATTTTTTCATTTAAATGGAACTCTTTGAGGATTTATATTTTCAACATTTAAAATATCCACTCTATTGGTCATATATTGGTGAAGTGTCCCTTACAGGGCCTAGTTTGGTCTAGGATAAAATGATTGAAATTCAGTTTATTTGAAATATATTGGTAATGTATTAGATATTATTTAAGTCATATGTGGATCATCGTCAAAATTCATTGGATTTATTGATTGGATAATGGTTTTTTCAGAGACTCACCTTAGTTGGGTAACTAAAGGATTGTAAAAAAGGGGTAGTTAGCACTGAGATATTTTGGACCACATAAAATTGTATATGACATTGGGAACTTGGCATAGAGTTTTACTTTTATAGCTATGATGGCGTAGATCAATGATGTGTTTCAAATTTCATAACTAAGAATATATCATTCAGACCTATCTCATGTATTGTGTAGGGAAGACCTTGATGTGGAAATTGATATGTATGTGACTAAGAAGTCAATTCATACTATTTATTATCAGATAAATTTTCTTCATGGAAAGTCTACAAATATGGATTGAGTTATTGGGAAATATATTTCTGATTCTCTTGGGATGTGGGAGAAATAAGCATTGATGAGAGAGTATTGGCCTCATCTCATTTTTATGGAGTCTTCTTGATGGGATTTCCTGGGGTAGATAGTATTTATGGTGGGGATAATTATAAAATCCTGACACCAACATTCAGGTATAATCATTGATTTACCTTGGATCATTTTTTTTCATTTATATATCTTGTTGATTCCTTATATTTTTTGTTTTTAAATTATTCTATGATATTTTTTAGTGGTTTGCGGTGATCTTTGAATCTTATTTGATAGGTTAGGGGATGTATCGAGAGGTACTTAATATATTTTCATGATATTGGATATGAGTATTTATCTTAAAAGGCTACATTAGGTCCCTTGTTAGCTGGTGAGGGCCACTATCTAGCCATTGGGGTTCCCAGACCTATTTTTTATCTTCTTAGTGCCATCAGCTATCTTATACGAGACAACAGCTTGCTTGTAACACCATTTGAGGTGACGAACAGAAGGGAAGTTCCATATTTATTTCTCTCTTAATCCCCATTTTATTTACAATCACCTCTCCATAGAAACTAATTTGACCCTAATGAACATGGATACTCCGTAGAGGTGAATTTGGCCCTTCCAACCTTGATTATTTATGGATTGAATTATCCCTTGAAGTGTTGTTTCTCTTCAAGTAAGTGTATTCTAGATCTTTTGATGAATTATATTTTCCCTTTTTTTATTATTTGAGGGATATTGAATATTGGTATATTGGTATATTTGAGTTTTCATTTCATAATTATGTTCTTAATACCTCTTCTTTAACTATCCAATCACATCTTCTCCCTTCAGATGTTGATTTTCTGATTGGTATGTGTTGATATTGTGAGTATAGGTAGTTGCTTTCACAAGTCAATTAATGTTTATTGAACCCTTATATTCTGTACAATTCTGCATTTTATTTCCTAATGATTTCAAAATCTTGATTGATTTATTTGGTAATATTTTTGAAAATTAATTGTGTCTGTTGGACCTCTTTGTTTATGGATTTTCAAATTAAAATTACGATTTATAGAAAATTGATTTGAATTATTTGATGAAATAACTTTATATTGATTCACTGATAAAATAAGTGATGAAATTATTTATGAATTTGAAATGAACTATTTTGATATATAATTATTTTAAATAAAAACTATTTGATGATGGTTTTGAAATTAAAGTGCATTAATTTTGATAAAAATTCAATGATTTTTTTAAATGAGATGGAATGTTTTTAAAAACATTACTTGTAAATAATTAAAATGATTTATTATTTGAAACGATTTGATATTGAATGTAATTAATTATAGCCCCATGTATGTTTGATTACTTTGAATTACTTGTTATCCTGGTCAGTTGGGGGGTGGATATACATGCTAGATAAAAATGATTACCTAGAAATGGATTGATGATGACAGAAACACCAAAATATCATGATGGAAATAAGTTAATTATTTGGGATAGATTCATATCTCCCCAGGCATAAGATCTAGGTAAGGGTGTGGATACCAAGAGTCGTAAGTCCCTAATATTGTGTGCAACCTCATAACTTGAGATAACTAATCACGAAGGATTATAACCATGGTGTTGTGATTAATAGAGATTATTTCATTTCATTGTTTATGAAATGAGTTATTCATTCCTTTTTTAGTGAAATTATTTATATATTCATGTTTTATAGAAAATAACTATTATACTTGTTTTATAATCACCATTGAATTTATTTAAAAACATGTTTTGACATAAACTGAAAAAATGATTGGAATTCCTTAATTTACTAAAAATTTATGGTATTTTGTTTATTTGAAATAGAAATGCTTATAGAATATTTTTTATAATCCTAATGTGATACTATTTCTCACACCCAACTTTTTTCCTTTAGAAATTGGTATATTTTATTATTCCATGACTGGGGAAAGAAAAATAACCTCTTGGAGGTTGTGGGTGTTCTTGATTAGTAAACATTGGTAGTTGACAATGGATGATAGAGTTTGTGATCCACTTATTACAGGATATATTGTGATGATGCCTTTCATAGTTATACAATCACTTGGGGTGATGTGCCAATTAGGTGAATTTTCTACCAAGTGGAGGTTTTACTCAATTTGACATTTTTTATTACAATTATTTATGTATACTTTATAGTGATTTTTTCTTAATGAATTAAGATTATTGTGAAATCATTTTCTCTTGATTTTTTCTAGATTCCCAAGCACTAGTTTCCAGCCTGTGGGGACCTAGAATTCTCGTCGGGCAATGTTAAGACGTGTTAATGTATAGTTTTGGTGGTTTACCAAGGTCGGTTCATGAAAATATCCTATTACATTTTATCTCCTTTCACCCACTCACAATGTTTAGAATATTAATCAATTTAATGAATCAAAATGCATTTTATGATATTTTAACCACAAAAGAGAATCTTGGGAACCATCTAATTTAATCTCTAATTTTGATCACTAATACTAATTTCTAAATATTATCTCTTGAAAATCACAAGTTAAATAAATAGGTCATCAAATAAATCTCATATCTTTCAATATTTCTCATCCCAAGCTTGATCAATGTCTTAACCAAGAATCATGATGTTTTGAACATGAAATAAGTACTTTAACATCATAAAATATTTCTCTTATTTAGAATTTAATTCTAGAAAATTGGGTTTTTGTATCTGTATAATAATTTAATTTTACCTAATGATTGATCCTTACATAGAGAACATGATTCGTATACAGCAGACACTTACATATTCCAAGGTTTATCCATAAAAACCATTGAATCCATCCTTATGAAGTTTGGTAGATCATCCTTACATAGGTTAAAGCTTTCACATATAAAAAACTAATCCATACAGTCTTGGTCCATCATCCTTGTGAATTGGTAATACATCCTTATGAGGTTATGGGATAAATATTTATGAATAGCGATAAGCCTTATCAAATCATAGGATATATCCATATGATCTTTTAGGAGGATCCTTATGGACTCGTCCCTTTTCAATTTTCATACGGTTTCAATATATGGTCCTTACTCATATCACAAATGAATCTTGAAAAGTTTCCAATATTGGTTACAGAGGAATAAAATCATATATATTCACTTTAATAAATTTCTATTTTTATCCTCTTCCTCAAAAATATGGATTTCATCAAATTATATTAGATTTAATTCAATCAATCTTGGGGTTCTCAAACACTTCAAAGTTCCTCATATGTGCTTCAAAAAATATGGGAATTATTTAAATAATCCAAACCACATATAGAAATATTAAAAGGAACTTTTAAGAATATAAATAATCCATTAGAGTATTTTCATAATCATCACTACCTTCTCATTCCATGTTTCAACTTATCTCATCTATAACCTTAATCCAATATATTTTCATTCATTAATTTGAATAGTGTTCATGATCTATAATCCTTGGATATATTATATACTATGATAAGTATCTTCTCAATATTTGAGGTACTTTTAAAAAAATTACTTTTAACTTTACAGGATTTCAAATATATCCCAATTCAGCAGCCAACATCACAGTCACTTGTAAACTATTGTAGATGTTACTTCAATAACTTGAGCACATACCTTTGACTTCAGAACCAAATAAAATAATAATTTTTTGTAAAGTTATACTCATTTAGTAGAAAAATATTGTTTACCCAAGTATATTTGTTGTATATTTAGCTTCATTAAGTTGAATATAAAATTATCACCCATATTCTCTAGTATATATTAACTTTCACATTGATAAAAAATAAAACATTATATTCTTAAATCTATTTGGGTACCTCAATTTCCCCCTTTTTATTTGCTGTAAATGCCAATTTAATTCCTAATTAAATGTTTCTACTCTACCAAATACTGAAAATAAATACAAAATTTAATATATGGTCTTCACCCCCTTGTTAAGAAGTTGTGATTGTATGGAAAGGTCCTCCAAGGTAAATAAATTCCCCACCCCCTTTCTCTTCTAAATTTTAAAAATCATAACCTCCCATTTTTTTCTCATATTTTTTTGGTCTCTTCTCTTTTTGAAATAATTAGACAATTTTCAAGAGAGAAGGTTTATAAAACATTATCCATAGAAAATATCCACAAACAAATCAATTATAATTCTACATAGGAAATCCAATGTTGAAAATATGAGTGACAAATCTAGACTATAAACTTGTCCATAAATATTCATCAATTTTTAACCAACTCTAATTTTATTATTTTGGTGTCTACAAACTAGATTTATAAAGAATTGTATAAACATACACTTAACATAAAAAACATAAAAATAATCAATTTCAAATATATTCATTTCTCTATTTTTTTTATAGCAACTCCCCCATGATAATCATACTTGATATAAATTAAAATAGTGTTTCAAAAGTGAAAATCCTACCTCACATTTGTATTTTTGGGTTCTATAGAATATCCAATTAACAAGAATTATATAAATTACTAGTATACATCTCTCCCTTATCTTCCTATTTAGTGATTCTCTCTAGTTGACTTCATCGTGGATGGTATTTCATTAAGAAATAACCACCCATAATTTTGATACCATTTGATGTTTGATATAAATATATATATATATATATATATATATATATATATGTTACAAATATAATTTTTTAAGGAGACCAGTTGATACCAACTGTAATATTCCATGATGGATTACATTATATAGCTGTATGTATATCATAGATTTCATGAGTTCTCTTATTTGATCCTTTAACTTCTACTACCTTTTCAAAATAGTACAAAGAGATATGTATGTGAATAATGTGGACTTCGATCAGCTATTTAGTGTGAGAAATAAGGCTATGATATGTTTCTCAAATAATTTACTCATTTATTTAAATCTCTAAAATGTATGTTAATCGTCATGGTTACTTTTTCTTTAGATTTCCAAATCTAAACATCTTTAGGAATCATGTATTTATTATCTCTCTATTTATATTTCTCTATTGATATAATATACTTCTTTACTTGATATAGAAAGTAATTTTCATTATTTTGTGCTTCCTCATTCTTATTATCTTTTTATAACTATATTTTAGATGTTGATAAAAATTATTTCCTTAAATTATTATCCTTATTCTTAGGTGTTGATGCTTTTTTATTAATAATACTTTTATCACTAGAAGTAACTAGTGTTTTTCCTTCAGATTTCAATAACACCGATTATTTGATTGGCCCATTCAGGAAGGTATTTCCTAAATACCAAAATATCTTACACATTCCACATAAATTTTCAACAATATTTTTATTCTACATTTTTTACAACCTCTAATGAAATTTTTATTATTTATTTGGACTTCCAAACAATAAACCAATCCCACCATCCCTTTCTTGGATTGATTATTCTATTATTATTTGCATATTTCTCCCTTATTTATTAATTTAAAATGTATTTTTTCAATGCTATATGTTGTTGCTTTCCTGGAATAGTATAATTATATTTTACCTATTGGTTTTAAATCCATTACACCATTATTCATTGACTTTTTGGAATTATTTTTCACAAAAATTGTCTTTTGATTTGTATATTTCTTCACCTATTTTTATACCAATGAAGACTTTTATTCTTTCAACACCTAATAGTTTTTCTATTATATAATTTTTGATTTATTAACATAATCTTTGTTCTTAGTTGGTATATAGTATCACTCATCCTAACAATTATAACATCTATTTTAATAATCACATAAATCCTTTAAATAACTAAATTTTTCTTTATAGAGGGATTCTACTATTTATCTAACTTTTCTATCTCTCTATGAGTACTCTTATAAATTTAAAATTTTCTACCCCATTATTAATTCATTATTTTACATTCATATTTTGACATGTTGTGCCAACACTATAAGTATTTATACCCAAAACTCTATCTTCACCAATATTGGTCGAAGAAAAAATTTATTTTTCTTGTACATGTAGTCTTTCCAGATGTATGTGCTTACATTTTTTAGGTTTAAAACACTTATTTTGAGTTTTATTTGAGGTTAATTTCTTATTACATATATTTACATCAACCCTTTATGAATTTATGAGTTTCTCAAAAAAAATCTCCACGTATACTTCTTCAAATTTTGACTTGAATCCCACACATGTAGTAAAAATAGATATAGTAAAAATAGATTTTACTAGCCTTTGGGAACCCTTTTTCCATTATCATATTGACAGTTTATAGATATATGATTTCAATCACTTGTTACAACCTGAGTTCTAATTAAATAAAGAATCAATTCAAATTTGTTCATAGTGGCATTTCTTTTTCCATCATCTTATGAATATTTTATTTGGGTGTTATTCATATTTCTCTATTTCACATATAACTCTAGACATTTTATATTGAGTATATAATTCTAGTCTCTATGTGAATTGGACCTTTATTTAAAATATATTTTTAACTTCATTATCTGGTCCTCATGAATCTTTCATATATATTATAGGTACGTTCTTGTCACATTTATCTTCTTTTTTTAACATCTATATGATAATATTTGATATTCATGGAGACATTATGTAATTTCTCCATTATATGGTTATGTTCTCTAAAAAAAATAAAAAACATCTTTCTTTCATATAGACCATTTAAATTCTTCATCAATCAAATAATTTAATTTATTATAATGTAACAAAAATTCATCTATAGATATGATAATATTTTTGAGAGTCATATATTTAATCACTTTCTTAAATAATGTATCTTACATTACATTTGCTTCTGAATCAATATTTTATTTTAAATCATGAAGTCCCTTGATGTATATAAATATGTGTGTGATAAATTTAACAGGGATTAATTCTTAATTTTATAATATAATTCACTAGGTGATTCATCAAATTTTTCTTATTCATGGTTTGATCTTGACTCATCATAGAAATAATCTTCAATATGTTTAGTTAGACACATAAAACTATTATTAATTTTAGATTTTTGTGATTCCAATTTTACTTTTTATTCCTTATTAGGATTCTTAGCATCAATTTTATTCATGTTTTTAAAGTATTTGATGAAACCTCCAAATCAATTTTTATAGGATTAAGAATACAATTTGTTTCCATCGGAGGGTGTTTTGAAATACATCATGATTTCCTTAATTAAATTATAATAAATTCACTATGATAAAAATATTATTTTCCAATTAGAGGGAATAGTTTCTTTGATACCAATTTAAATATCCCTTGGTACTAGAAAAAATAGTTGAGAGAGCTCGAATCAGGTGTTTCAAACTATTAATCACATTCCAATTAACACTTATAAATTTTTACCCCATTTTTTTTTGAACCTTGGTCAAAAATTATGATAAATAGTGGATCTATTATTGTTTACACAATCGCACAGATATCATGAAATATAGTGTATAAATGGAGGCCAACACATTGTGTTTTTAAAAGGTTATTCCCATCTTTATAAACATATTCATTACTGTTATTATATTTCACTGAGTTACAGATTTTCCACTAATAATCATTCCATAAATTATAGCGTTTTAGGGAATTTTTAATCCCTCAACCTCTCACTATATTATACAATTGAGTGTTCACTATATTACTCAATTAAAAAATTGATTCGCTTATGGTTTATTTATACTTTTATCCCTCTAAATTTCAACATTCTTAATGATAATCTAAAATATATCTAGGGATATATTTTCATCCAAAAAAATAATATTATTCATCTCTAATATAGTTTGAAAATGCCTTTATATAATATACCAAAACACTTACAATTCAGTCTCTAAATTCATCCAAAATCCCAAACATTGTTCACAATTTTCTTGTAGGCTTATTTAGACCTCAGCGATTGTGATTTTAGTAGTCCATCATCTCCTCAATACCTTTAGGAACTTCAATACTAGGATAAATAACATAAGTATTGTTATAATCCATTATCATATTTTGGTCATGTTCTTATTATTTGAATGGATATAATCAAAAAAACCAAGTTAGTTATCGCCTATTCCTCTTCTTCTTTAATACCCATTAGGTTCTTATTCTTATTTTAGCATTAGTTTCTTGTTCTTATTCTTCTTCATCTTATAATGAGATCCCATGTTATCTTCTTTTATATTTTATCAAGTCAATCATTCTATCACTTCAACCCAAACTATTTTATCATTATATCATTAATAATAATTTCTATATTAAAAAAGTATAAAGTAACCATATAATATTTTGATTATAAGAACTCTATTTCAATTTTAGAGTATCCCTATTTAGGGTTTTCCCACATTCTCGATTATTTTTTTTACATCAAATTGTTTTCTCAAATGTAACACTAACAGCACTCTTTATCACTTTTATTCTTATTTTAACTTATCTTAATATATCTTCTAGATATTTCAATAGTATATTATGATTTATCTTCCCAAATAAAACCCTAAAAATCCTAAAAATATAAACTTATTCAAGGTTTTATAAAAATCATAAAAATATCAATTGGAACTGGTCTCATCTCATTCTCATCATAACTTCTTATATGAAACTAGTATATCCTCCAACATGGATTTTTAATCATCAAATAGACTCTCATCACAATTTACTATTCTCATTATCCTTGATTCAAAAATTTATTTTTGATATTTAATCTCTCTAAAATACAACATAATAATCATTAATTATAATTCCATATTTATTTAATCTTGAGTTTCTAAATTTTTTAGAAATTTTAATTAATAGGATATCTTATGAACATTAATATCATTTTTACCAATATTAAAGATAAAATTATCATCCAAAGTCTTGAATCATAAGTTATTTTGGGATATATTATTTACTAAAAACATCACAGGAACCATCTAATTTAATCTCAACTTTTGATCACTAATATTGATTTCAAAATATCCTTATTTAGAAATCACATGCTAAATAGAGTAGTGATAACCTCAATATTATATCATTAAATATTCTTTATCTAAATCGTGAATCATGGTATACCCAAGAATCAAGATCTTTTGAATCTGAAAAAATATCTTTAACATCATCAAACATTTTCCTTCATCATAATTTAATTCTAGAAAATTGGGTTTTGGAAACTACAAAATTCTAAAATTTTCACTAAGTAATGATCCTTACATAGGGAACTTGATTCGTCCATATATGATGCTTATTTGGTACCAGGTTGTGTAATGCCCCGACCCAAGTTACCCAGAGTTGGTGCATTATTACATAACATTGGCATGATCACAAGAAAGATCAAATATCGAAAGACTGATTGGTTTAGTAGCCTTGGAAACACTATATATATTCATAAAGTTTTACATTACATCATAAAGTGAAAAAATACTAAAACAAAATATTGTATTCATAGTCCACACTATTATCCCCTCATAATATCCCTGCAGGTCATTCATAATTTACTTCTTCACATCCTGGGAAAAATAAAACATAGAAAAGGTGTGAGCTCAAATGCCCAGTAAGGATAACAATATAGTGGAAACTTTCAAAAATAAGAATAAACATTTAAGGCAGTGTATAACTAAAACAAAAGACTTTTAAACTTGAACTTCAACATAGTATGGAAAAAATAAAATGAAATAATTCCATTTACTTATTCACATGGATATTCTACTAATCGAATAATCACATGTAATATCAATAACCACTTTCATAATGATGGAATTCATAATGACAGACTATCATAACCACATAGCCAGGGCCTCGTGCCAAGACTGCAAATAAGATTTTTTCAAGGCCTTGTTCTAAGACACTAGTTTGTCTCATGAGACCTACCGATGCATCGAGGAACTATAGCGGGCTCCACCCGTCACATATTAAGTCCAATGCATTCCTATATGAAAAGGTTTAAACATAACATAAACATTCGTATTAAAACTAGCATAAGAAATGTAAATACTTCATCCATAAACCATTAATAGTATAAAAATAACACATCCATAGTCAAAAATATCACAAAACCTTCAATACAATATAGAAGTTTTGTATCATAATAAATCAACTTCAAATAATCATAAAATCCATCAAAGGATGTTGACATAGATGAAATCAAAACTCTTTTTAGAGAAATATCTCTTTCTATTTTGAAATCATTTAAGAGTCATATATTTATAAAATAAAACATTTTCTTTGAAAATATTATTATAAGATTGTAATGGAAGCTTCAACGATTTTATAATGGCAGAAAATAGTCGCACCTGCCGTATAAGTTAAAAAAACATTCTTACCTTAATTCTATCGAAAAGGTTAAAAGCACCTTGTTTGGAAAAAGACAGAAAGATTCCTTTATAAACCTCTTTTAAAAATTCAAACAAGGGTATAAATTACTTTAACCCATATTCTAGTAAATAGTAAAAATGTTTTTAAATACATTTTTAAGAAACACGGATGTGGATGATAAAGAATTCCCAATAGATAATTACGTATAAACAACCTCGGTTAATGAAGAGATTGTGAAATAACTCTTACCTTGTACTTTTCCTTGGTTGGGGGTAGGTTAACCTCATTTATAATGGTGACATAATTGTTATTAAATTATAAAAGAATCATATACATTAATATGATATCATATATTATCTTTTAACATTGATTTGTTAATAATATCTTAGTATTATCGTTGTTTCAGGTGTTAACTTACTCATTTTCTTTTATATGTTTTGTTACATAAGACATTTTTGTAATGGATAGGTTGTATCATATTCATATCCATAATGATATCAAGTCCTTAAACCTTATTTTTAAATAATAAAATGATAATTATACTTGAATGGATACGATGGAGAGTGAATCTCATCGCGTTCGTGGAGACGGTAGTCCGTACGTACGCACGAGCGACAATATCATTCTTTTTGATATTAAAATAATATATAATTGGATGTTATATCATATATAAAGAATTATTAACATGTTATATTTATAATTTACATGAATTATAAATCATTATTATACCCATCCAAATAATAATTTATTGAGTAACAATTACACCACGACGTGGAGACGGTAAGTCGTACGTACGCACGTATGGTGACATGTTATTCAAAGGATGGATAGAATACTGAATATGGTTGTACCATATTTATAATAAGATCACATTATATATAGGATACTGGATTTATTATTTTAGAATGTTAATAACAAAGAAGGAATAAGTGGAAGAAGAAAGGATCTTGGAAAAGGGTGGTGAAATCATTACCTCTTCTTCAGGTTCTTCCTTTTTATTTGACCAAAAGGGATCCTAGGTTGGCTTTATGACTAATTGAAGGCCTCTAGGATGAATTTAGGGAAGTTAAAAGAGTATTTGGGCACAGTTTGGCCGACTCAAAATGCTTTGATGGTGTGAGTTAATGAGAAGGGGGAGTGCCCTTTTATAAGAGGGGTGAGGGGCCCCTTTGGAAAATCTAGAAATATTATTTTATAATAAATTCATATTCGGTTTATAGTGGCTCCAAAGTAGATTATTTAAATTTTAAGGTAGGGATAGGTTTCAAACCACTCAACCAATATAATTTAGATAGTTTTGGGTCATTATAATAACCTTATCTTTAAGTATTACCTCTTAGTTAATTAGTTTCACTTTTACATTGTCTCTTTGTATTTTTATATTATATGGTTAATAAACATACTATATACATCCAAGAGACACCCAAGTGGTCCATTAATGATACACATACCATGATATAAGTCTCTTTTCCAAACCTTATATTTTTAGGAATTTAATATCAATTAATAATATAATATTTGTTTTGAAAACTCTTTTATGTCAATTTTGACACTATTCAATAATTGATTTTTTTATAAACTATAAAAGAATGATTACTTCAAAAAAAGTTACTTATATCATTCCTAACATGTCATATTAACCTATAAAATTAGTTTAATTCATAAAAAGTATCAAATTATATATATTTGGGTATCTACAATATCAACCATTTTAATTTTTTACTATTATGATAATTACTGCATCACCATTGTGTCATAAATAAATTAAATTATTTAATGTCTAAAAATTATAAATAAAATAAAATTATATAGGAAATCGTGTTAGATTTATAATTAATATTTATAGTCGAAAATCCAACATATATAACCCTATGTAAAAATTGTTTTTCTAAAAGATATATGCTTGTGTCATTTTTACATTCATTTTAACTTAATTAAAATAAAGTGTCCCCATCAATTACAAGTGGCACCATGGGGTCCCAAAATCGACTAAAAGATTTCCATGGTTGTACATGTATCAAAAAATAAGGTTAGGACACGTTTTAGGGTAATTTTTTATTATTATAATATTATTTTTTAATCCTTATTTACCGGATTTACCCTTTAACCATGCTAAATAAAATATTTACCGAAGTAATTATTCAAAATTTCTAAAAATAAAAGTTACCTATTTACACAATTTGAAAATCATGATTCCAAATATGGAATCCATTTTTCCAAATTCAAAACACAAAAGTGGCATAAATTAATTTAAAATTAATTCCTACTGTCAAAACAAAAAACGTGTTTTTAAGATATAATAACTATCAAAAGATTGATACTTGTTTATGTTCGGTTTAATTGTGAAATTATGTCCAATGACCAACACTGTATTAAATGGTAAAAATATATTCTAAATATACTTTAAAACCACTCAAATTCATAATTTATCACTATTAATTATTTTGATTAAAAAAGTTTTTTTTAATTAAAATATAGTAATTTTCACTATTCATCAAAATATTAAAGTTATCCGAAAAGTAACAAAATTTCACCTTAGGATAAATTAGATACTCTGAATCCAAAAATGAAGTCCATTTTTGAGAGATAAAATTTATAAAATTTCGAAAATTAGGTATTACTATTCATAACGGCTAGTTTGATCGGTTGTGGTGTGTGTTAGAACTCAATGTTGCGTACAACACATGCTATTGCATTATTCAAAGAGAAGCGTATTGTAGAAGTTTGGGGTGTTACATTCTCCCCTCCTTCAAATAATTTCGTCCTCAAAATTTCTAAAATACTACCGCATGAAAAGACTCGAGTGCTTCTTAATCATAAGTTCCTCGGGTTCCCACGTTGCCTCTTCCATCTTATGGTTTCTCCACAAAACTTTTACCAGACGCGTCATCCAGTTTCTCAGTACTTGTTCTCTCGTATCAATAATCTTGAAGGGTTATTCGCAATAAGACAGATCGGGTTCCAGTTCTAATTCCTCATAGGTGAGTACATGCGTTGGGTCAGGCATGTATTTCCTCAACAGTGATACGTGGAACACATCGTGAACTTTGGAGAGACTTTGCGGCATTGCCAATCGGTAAGCTACAGCCCTAATTCGTTGTAGAATTTTGAAAGGTCCGATGTACCTAGGACTCAATTTACCTTTCTTACCAAAATGTATGAATCTCTTCCATGTAGATATCTTCAGGAAAACATGATCACTGACTTGAAATTCCAAATCCTTTCATCGATTATCGGCATAGCTCTTCTGCCTACTTTGAGCTGCTTTGATGTGATTTTGGATTACCTTCACCTTTTCCATTGTTTCCTCCACCAGTTCTGGGCCTACAAGTTTTCTTTCACCAACGTCATCCCAACAGGTTGGTGTGCAATATCTCTTTCCGTATAACTCTTCATATGGTGCTATCTGAATACTCGAATGGAAGCTATTGTTATAGGAAAATTCTACCAGAGGTAAATATTGATCCCACATACCCTGAAAGTCAAGTGAGCAGGATCTCAACATGTCTTCTAAGGTTTGAATAGTTCATTCTGATTGTCCATCTGTTTGAGGGTGGTAGGCAGTGCTCAAATGAAGTTCAGTATCCAAGGCTTTCTGAAGACTTTTATAGAATCTTGAAGTAAAACGAGGATCACGATCAGAAACAATCGATAAAGGTACTCCATGAAGTCTCACAACTTCATCAATATATAGTCTTGCTAGACGTTCCAGTGGTAGATCTTCTCTTATAGAAAGAAAATGTGCTGACTTGGTAAGACGATCAACAATGACCCATAATGCATCGTTCCTTCTAGGAGTCTTTGATAGACCCATGACAAAGTCCATCGTAATATTGTCCCATTTCCACTCCGGTATGGGAAGAGGTTGCGTGACTCCTCCAAGATGTTGCCTTCCAGCTTTCACTTGTTGACAAACTATACATCTTGACACAAAATTGGAAATTTCCCTCTTCATGTTTTCCCACCAAAAATGTTCCTTAAAATCTCTATACATTTTGGTGCTCCCAGGGTGTATAGAGAAATTGGAACTATGAGCATCATCTAGCAATTCCCTTTTTAGATCAGGTATATCGGGAACACAAAGTCTCTTCCCGAATTTCAAAATTCCATCTTCATACACAAAGTCTCTCAATCTCCCATCATTCACAGCTTCAATATTCTTTTTAAATTCTTCATCACCAGTCTGAGAATCTTAATCCTTTCTAGTAAAGATTTTTTTGAAACCATTTGAAAAAGATTTGATGTTTCACCTTCCCTGGTTATTCCTATGTCCATATTCACTAGATCCATGAAAATTGGATCCCTTTCAATTATCATATTGTTCAAAACTCCATGTTCTTTTCTAATCAAAGAATCTTCCACCTTGTTTTCCTTCCCTGGGTGGTATTGTATCGTTCAATCATAATCCTTGAGTAATTCAAGACATCTCCTTTGCCTCATGTTGAGTTCTTTTTGTGAGAAAATATACTTCAAACTCTTGTGATCAGTATAAATATCACATTTTTTACCATATAGATAGTGCCTCCATATCTTCAAAGAAAAGATCACAGCTTCTAACTCGAGATCATGTGTAGGATAGTTTTGCTCAAGAATTTTCAACTGTCGTGATGAATAGGCAATAACCCTGTCATTCTGCATAAGGACACAACCAAGTCCTTTCTTCGATGCATCACTATAAATAATGAACCCATCATTCCCTGATGGTAGAGTCAATATAGGAGCATTGACTAGTCTTCTCTTCAGTTCTTCAAAACATTCCTCACACTCTTTTTTTCAAACAAATTTAACCCCTTTATGTGTGAGCTTCGTTAATGGGTTAGCCAATCGGGAAAAATTCTGGATGAAACGTCGATAATAACCCGCCAAACCAATAAATCTACATACCTCAGTTATACTCGTAGGTTCTGGCCATTCTTGGATTGCATTGGTCTTAGAAGGATCAACATAGATTCCATATTTAGATACAATATGGCCAAGAAAAGAAATCTCATGAAGCCAGAATTCACACTTGCTAAACTTCCCATATAATTCATGTTTTCTCAGAGTCTTCAGGATAATGCGCAAGTGACTTTCATGATCTTAGTATCTTTTTAGAGTATACCTAGATATCATCAATAAATACCACCACAAATTCATCGAGATATTCCTTGAAAAATCTATTCATCAGATCCATGAATACATAGGGTGCATTAGTCAATCCAAAAAGCATTACAGTATACTCGCAATGCCCGTACCTGGTTTGAAATGCTGTCTTCGGAATGTCTTCCTTCTTTACATACAACTTATGGTATCCAGATCGAAGGTCAATCTTTGAAAAGTATTGAGCTCCATGAAGTTGGTCAAATAAATCATCAATGAGAGGTAGGGGATACTTTCTCTTTATTATTATAGCATTGATCTCCCTATAGTCGATACATAACCTCCTAGATCCATCTTTCTTTTTAACAAAAAAACAGGGGATCCCCATGGAGAAACACTAGGGCGAATAAATCCCTTATTACTCAATTACTCTAGTTGTTTCTTTAGTTGAACTAATTCTACAGTGGCCATTCTATAAGGGGTCTTTGATATAGGCCTTGATCCAGGAATTAAATCAATGGAAAACTCAACTTCTCATTCGGGAGGATGTCCAGGTAAATCTTCTAGAAATACATCTACATATTATTTTACAACAGGTATATCCTCTATTTGAACATTAATTTTCTCACCCATAGTCATTTCATTCTATTCCTCCCCAATAATTGAATTTAGACGAGCTACTGGGGTGGATCTAGATAAGATTAGGTGGTGACGATTCTGCACTAAAGATAAGGTTTTCTTTATCATCATCATCAAAAATCGTAACCTCCTTATTCTTACAATAAATATTCGCATAATACTCTGAAATCCAATCCATACCAAGGATTATATCAAACTAAATCATAGGTATGATGATGATATCAGTGGATAAAGAACATTTATGTGCTCTAATGGGGACCGATTCACAAAACTTTGTTGCAATGATACTTCCCTTAGGAGTTTTAACTTACAACTCCCTTGTTAAATGAAATTGGAATAATATAATTTTCTTAGAAAACTGGGAAGATATGAAACAATGCGACGATCTAGAATCAAATAATGCATTTGCTAAACTTGAGGATACCATTAAATTACCTACCACCACGTCTTTCGGAGCTTCTACCTCAGCAGTAGTGATAGAATAAGCTTAGCCTTGATCCCTTGGCCTTTTCTTAGGTATGTTCCCCTGACACTTAGGACATTCATTTTCATAATGTCCCATCTCCCTGCAATTGTATCACTGAACATCGGTATCTTCGTTCTTCCCCTTGCAATCACGAGCTTGGTGGCCTTTTTCACCACACTTGTAACAGACTCCCATTCCTTTTAAGCAAGTACCGGGGTGTTTCTTCCCATGTTTACTGCAGGATAGATATTAAACCTTTCCCTTCTTCCCTTTATTTACATTCCCAGATTGATCAGCAGATCTCTTCTTATCTTGATTTTCTTTCAAGTCATAAGACATAGAGAATTCCTTTTCTATCTTGATAGCACATGAGACAATGTCTTCATACGATGAGAAGAATTGTGAGACTAATTCTCGATGGATAAATGGTTTTAGCCCATCAAAGAAATGATCGATATTACTTCTTGGGTTATGTATATAATCTCCAGCATACCTTTCTAACCTTTTAAAGTTAGCCTCATACTTTGCGACATTCTCATCCTCCTTTTGTCTCAGACTTAGAAATTGTCTTTCCATATCTGCTCGATGGTCACGAGGAAAGTATTTTTCTAAAAATAGGTCTTTGAACTCCCTCCATTCCATATTTGATACTTAATCATCTTCCTTCATGTTTTGAATCAATGACCACCATTGATCAGCATCTCCAGTGAGGCGGTAAACTGCCATGATAACTTTTTCCCTTTCACTACTCCCCAAAGCCTGAAATATTTTCTCTATGGGATTTATCCATTGCTCAGCTAATAAGGGATTTGTACTCCCATTGAACATTGGTGTTTGTTGCCTCATGAAGTGATCTAACATTGATCCTCCACGTACTGGATCAGGGTGCTCCATACGGGTAAGGTTATTATTCATAACCTGAGTGAGTTGTCCCAGTATGGTGAGTATCTGATCGGCACCAGTTGAATCACTAGCTCCACTATAATTATCTTGAGCAGGAGGGAAATCCCTACATGGATTGCGTGCATTGATACGGTTTCCATTCATTCCACTAGGAGCCATTTCTAAACAATGGCATAAACTAGATCATTTTATGAAAAATACATAATTCCATACTTATAAAACACTTAACAAAAATTGAACTATTTATGGATATAATCCATAATCATAAAAATGTTTTCTTTGAGGAAGTATATACTCATAAACCCTTCATAATGATTTTTAAAGAAAATGATAGTTATCCTAAGCATATCCCCCGTGAGTGTCGTAACCAAGAGTGCAGTAAGGCCCATTGTCGTGCACCAGTTCCCGTTCAAGTCTAGCTCAAAGCGGTGTTTTCAGGTTTTACCCCTAGGTACATCTGGGCCAGAGCCGCCTCTACCTGCTCGTTTCCAGACAAGGATTTATTGCTTGGAAAACTCACAAAATCTCTACAATACCAAAATTCTAGGAAGTTCTTCTATACTAATCTTCAAAGTCCATCTTAGTTCTATTCGCTCTAATCAGAGTTTATCTAAATCTAGCTTCCAATGTTTGTACTAAACATCCTCTGATACCAACTGTAACTCCCCGACCCCAGTTACCCAGAGTCGGTGCATTATTATATAACATTGGCATGATCACAAGAAAGATCAAATCTTGAAATACCGATTGGTTTAGTAGCCTTGGAAACACTAGATATATTCATAAAGTATTACATTACATCATAAAGTGAAAAACTACTACAAGAACATATTGTCTCCATAGTCCACACTATTATCCCCTAATAATATCCATACAGGTCATTCATAATTTACTTCTTCACATCCTGGGAAAAATAAAACAAAGAAAATGGGTGAGCTCAAATGCCCAGTAAGGATAACAATATAGTGGAAACTTTCATAAATAAGAATAAACATTTAAGGCAGTGTATAACTAAAACAAAAGCCTTTTAAACTTGAACTTCAACATAGTATGGAAAAAATAAAATGAAATAACCGTATTTACTTATTCACATGGATATTCTACTAATCGAATAATCATATGTGATATCAATAACCACTTTCATAACGATTGAATGCATAATGTCAGACTATCATAACCACATAGCCAAGGCCTCATGCCAAGACTAAAAATAAGATTTTGTCAAGGACTTGTGCCAAGACACTAGTTTGTCTCATGGGACCTACCGATGCATCGAGGAGCTATAGCGAGCTCCACCCGTCACATATTAAGTCCAATGCATTCCCATATGAAAAGGTTAAAACATAACATAAACATTCGTATTAAAACTAGCATACGAAATGTAAATACTTCACCCATAAACCATGAATGGTATAAAAATAACACATCCACAGTCAAACATATCACAAAACCTTCAATACAATATAGATGTTTTGTATCATAATAAATCAACTTCAAATAAGCATAAAATCCATCAAAGGATGTTGACATAGATGAAATCAAAACTATTTTTAGAGAAATATATCTTTCTATTTTTAAATCATTTAAGAGTCATATATTTATAAAATAAAACATTTTCTTTGAAAAATATTCTTATAAGATTTTAAGGGAAGCTTCAATGATTTTATAATGATGGAAAATAGTCGCACCCGCCGTATAAGTCAAAAAAACATGCATACCTTAATTCTAACGAAAAGGTTAAAAGCACCTTGTTTGGAAAAAGACAGAAAGATTCCTTTATAAACCTCTTATAAAAATTCATACAGGTGTATAAATGACTTTTACCCATATTCTAGTAAATAGTAAAAATGTTTTGAAATACATTTTTAAGAAACATGGATGTGGATGATAAAGAAGTCCCCATAGATAATTACATATAAACAACCTCGGATAATGATGAGATTGTGAAATAACCCTTACCTTGTAATTTTCCTTGGTTGGGGGTAGGTTAACCTCCGTTATAATGGTGAAATAATTGTTATTAAATTATAAATGAATCATATACATTAATATGATATCATATATGATATTTTAACGTTGATTTGTTAATAATATCTTAGTATTATCGTTGTTTCGGGTGTTAACTTACTCGTTTTCTTTTATATGTTTTGTTACGTAAGCCATGTTTGTAATGGATAGGTTTTATCTTATTAATATTTAGAATGATATAAAGTCCTTAAACATTATTTTTAAATCATAAAGTGATAATTATTCTTGAATGGATATGATGGAGAATGAATCTCATCGCGTTCGTGGAGATGGTAGTCCGTACGTACTTACGAGCGACAATATCATTATTTTGATTTTAAAATAATATATAATTGGATGTTATATCATATATAAATAATTATTATCATGTTATATTTATTATTTACATGAATTATAAATCATTATTATACCCATCCAAATAATAATTTATTGAATAACAATTACACCACAACGTGGAGACGGTAAGCTGTACGTACGCACGTATGGTGAAATTTTATTAAAAGGATGGATAGAATACTGAATATGGTTGTACCATATTTATAATAACATCACATTATATATAAGATACTGGATTTATTCTTTCATAATGTTAATAACAAAGAAGGAAGAAGTGGAAGAAGAAAGGAACTTGGAAAAGGGTGGTGAAATCATTACCTCTTCTTCGGATTCTTCCTTTTGATTTGATCAAAAGGGCTCTTAGGTTGGGTTTATGACTAAAGGAAGGCCTCTAGGATGAAGTGAGGGAAGTTTATAGAGTATTTGGGAAGAGTTTCGCCGATCCAAAAGTCTTTTAAGGTGTGAGTTAATGAGATGGGGGAGTGCCCTTTTATAAGAGGGGTGAGGGGCACCTTTGGAAAAGCTAGAAATATTATTTTATAATAAATTCATATTCGGTTTATAATGGCTCCAAATTTGATTATTTAAATTTTAAGGTGGGGATAGGTCGAAAAAACACTCAACCAATCTAATTTAGACAGGTTTGGGTCATTATACTAACCTTATCCTTAAGTATTAACTCTTAGTTAATTAGTTTCACTTTTACAATGTCTCTTTGTATTTTTCTATTATATGGTTAATAAACATACTATATACATCCAAAAGACCCCCAAGTGGTCCATTAATGATACAACTATCATGATATAAGTCTCTTTGCCGAACATTATATTTTTTGGAATTTAATATCAATTAATAATATAATATTTTATTAAAAACCTCTTTTATGTCAATTTTGATACTATTCAATAATTGATTTTTGTAAAAATCGTAACAGAATGATTAATTAGAAAAAACTTATTTAATTCATTTCTAATATGTCATATTAACCTAGAAAAATAGTTTAATTCATAAAAAGTCTCAAAAATATATTTATTTGGGTATCTACAATATCAATCATTTTAATTTTTCACTATTATGGTAATTACTGCATCACCATTATGTCATAAATAAATTACATTATTTAATGTCTAAAAATTATAAATAAACTACCATTAGGTTGGAAATAGTGTTATATTTCTAATTAATATTTATAGTCTAAAATCCAACATATATAACCCTATGTAAAAAAAATTTTTCTAAAAGATATCTGTTTGTGTTATTTTTACATTCATTTTAACTTAATTAAAATAATGTGTCCCTATCACTTACTACTGGCACCATGGGGTCCCAAAATCGACCCAAAGATGCCCATGGTCGGACATGTATCAACCAATAAGGTTAGTACACGTTTTCGGGTAATTTGTTATTATTATAATATTATTTTTAACCCTTATTTACCGGATTTACCCTTTAACCATGGTAAATAAAATATTTACCGAAGTAATTATTCAAAATGTCTAAAAATAAAAGTTACGTATTTACACAATTTGAACATACAGATTCCAAATATGGAATCTATTTTTCCAAATTTAAAACACAGAAGTGGAAAAAATTAATTTAAAATTAATTCCTGCTATCAAAACAAAAAACGTGTTTTTAAGATATAATAAATATCAAAAGATTGATACTTGTTTATGTTCGGTTTTATTGTGAAATTATGTCCAATGACCAACATTGTATTAAATGGTAAAAATATATTCTAAATATACATTAAAACCACTAAAATTCATAATTTATCACTATTAATTATTTGGATTAAAAAAGATGTTTTTAATTAAAATTTAGTAATTTTTACTATTCATCAAAATATTAAAGTTATCCGAAAAATACCAAAATTTCACCTTCGGCTAAATTCGATACTCCAAATCCAAAAATGATGTCCATTTTTAGAGATAAAATTTATAAAATTTCAAAAAGTAGTTATTACTATTCATAACGGCTAGTTTGATCGGCTGTGGTGTGTGTTAGAACTCGATTTGCGTACAACACACGCTATTGCATTATTCAAAGAGAATCATACCGTAGAAGCTTGGGGTGTTACAGGTTGACCCTTAACAAAAATTAAATTTATCTTTATGATGTTCATTGGATCAGCTTTACACCGATTGATTTCTTATGTAGATGAAAAATGATCTTTACAGTCTTGGTAAATCATCCTTGTAGAGTGGGATTTCAAACTTATAATGTCATGTGATCTATAATTATGAATATGGTTAATCACTACAGAGTTATTGGATCCATACTTAAAATATTTTATAATGATCCTTATAGAATCATACCCTTATTAATTTTTAAATCACTACATTGGATGATCCTCACATCATAAAGGGTGTTTATTAAGTGGCCTATGATTATTATATAAGAATAAAATCATCCAAACACACATAAAAACGATACATTTTTAGTTTCTTCCTTGGAAATATATATTTCATTGAATTATATAATATTTAACTCAATTAATATTATGGATTATCAAACACATCAAATTATTACAAAACTTCTTCAAATAAATGTGGGAATTACTAAAAAAATTATGAACACCTTTATAAAAATTCTAGGTTTTATTGGAACATTTAATTTAATGTAGATATTTTTAATAAACATCGCTACATTATTATTCATTTTTTCAAATAAAATCATCTAAAACTATTATCCA
The DNA here is from genome assembly GCA_963277665.1 of Viscum album. Classification (NCBI taxonomy): domain Eukaryota; kingdom Viridiplantae; phylum Streptophyta; class Magnoliopsida; order Santalales; family Viscaceae; genus Viscum; species Viscum album. The sequence continues at coordinate 66,507,246 of OY728156.1, read as the reverse complement.
GGAGGTGATTCTTCATTTATTATAGTAGGGTTGATGCTTAGTAATCCATGTATGGTTTCTCTATTATTATCAATCTCTTCTAAAACATTTGGGCCACATTTAAAACTTTTTAATTATAAATATAAAATTTTTCCAACTCAATATATTTTACAAAATCAATTCATTCTCACATGTTAACTATTGTGAAATTTACTTTAATAAGTATAGAACATTGTTTTAACATGAAGAACCCATCAAAAAAATTCTAATGTAAATTGATTCTTATGTAACATCCAAATCTTATTTACCCAAGTACATGGGTATCGTATTTGATTTCTTCAGATGGGATCTCACTTAATCAACTGTATTCTATAACATACATTTAGTTTTACAAGAAAAAAAATACAAAATCATATTTTTAAATCCATTTCTATACTTTATTAAATTTTATGGTTGTTCCGATATCATTAAAATACCTTGAATTCGAAAATGAAATTAAGTAGTGGTTATTTATGAAAAAAATTTAAAGGGGTCGCTGTGAAATAAATTATTAGGAAAAAATTGAGAGAAATAGGAAGAAAATGAGAAAATAATAGAAAATAATAAGAAATAGGTACTAGATAATTAATACGATTAAAAAATAATGAGATGAAAATTTTTAAGTAAATTTAATAGCATTGTTTTAGAAGTGATCAACACACTTGAAGTGGAATAAATAATTGTATTCTTAATGAAAATATATTTATTTTTAGAATAGAAGGATCCAGTCATTTGTCAAATAGAACATGACACACATATTTTTTTGTGTTGAAAAATAATATTCTGGAGGTTTTAAGATAATTCATCAATAATAAATATTTTTCTTTTGTTGAATTGATAACTTATTTGAAATAGAATCTGAATGATAAAATTTATGGATGATGGGATGACATGAACTCTAAATAGATATTTATCTATTATTTTAGAAATATATCATTTTTTAATAAGTTTAGGTACACTTATCCCTATTAAAAGTTTTTTGGGTTCAATGAATTTTAAATTAGAAATACATACATTATTAAAGTGATAAAAACAATAATGTATCGATTTTGATAGATGATGAAACACTTACCATATTGACACTATGTGATTATAATGAATATTACCCTTAACATTAAAATTTGAATACTTATATCATTATTGTAGGAATTCCAATAATATATTATATGTAAAAGGAAATTAACTGATGTGTTATATTAATTATGTGATTAATGTAAATCATATAACCATGGATGATTAAAATGTATGAAGGATGTACCATATTTTGTTTAGTGGTGAATATTTTAAATAATATTTTTATCTCTATCTTTTTTAATAATTGTTTTTGTGATTTATGATGTAATTTTATTAACATATCATGGATTAATATTAAAAATTAGAGAATAAAAAACTATATTTGAGATCATACACTATAATAGGGATAAATAATGATTTTTCTCTAGATCCTAAATATTGAATTAGAAAGATGTTCAATGATTCACCCACTCACCTCCAAGTGAACTATTAGGGAATCCAAATGATACTAATCTATCAAACTTTATTTCTTTGATTTTTAAATAAACTTCTCTGAGGTTGAGCGGGAATAGGTGCACACCACAAAATGAAATATCTTAAAAGAAACCAAGAAACAAAAATAACACAAATCACATAGACCACTCGAATTCAATCTAGGCCACTAGAGTGATTAGTATACCATAAATAAATTGAAATTAAATTAGGGAGTTCCACCGTGATAATTGGATCAGGAAAAAAGGATCTATTGGGGATTCCTCAAGCCTTTAATCTCACCCATAAACTGAGTTTTCCACCATATGTCTTGATCAGTCACTATATTTTTCCTCATCAACGATGACTATTTTCCTCTAAACCATAAGAAACCAAATCATCACTATCATATACCAACACTTATCTCCACTCACAACTAGAAAAAAACATAAATCCCCTTTGAAAATGAACTCAAAACCATTGAATAATATCATACAAACAAAAAAAATCTATGAGGAAATTTGTGAATGTTGAAACACCAACATGGCCTTGCACTATAAAATATCCTCTACTAAAAAGCTATAATCCCTATAAAGAAATTTACTAAACTCATGTGAGATTTCATCCACCTCAATATCGAATAACCTAGTCACCTGATGAATGAAATCTGATAAAAACCCTAGATGCCATTTCTTCAATTTTCTGTCTACCCAACAAAAAAATTCCACCACAAAAAGTGAGATGTATTCCTAAAAATACATATGATAGGACCTACAGAGAAACATTATTAATAGTACATTGAAGTGGTAGAAATTAAGAAATGTACAAGTTAGAAATATATTAGGTTAAGGGAATATGAAATTAATTCTACGAAAACTAAGGAAGATAGAAGAGATTCACGATCACAGAGAAAGAATCCAAATTGATAGAAATGACATAAGAGAAAAAAATTTCTTAGAAAGAGAGAAATCGGAAGAATCCTAGTGTGAGAAAAACGAAAAACACAACAACCATCACCATCCAAAACCTACACTCCTACCACCACACCTACCTAAAGTGGTTTTTAGTATAGTGGTTTGGGAAATAAAAAGTAGGGGAGGAGTGAATGGAGTCAAGACACATCAGGATAAGGGAACTCTGATGAGTGACTTCTCTACAAGATACATCCACTACCACTATCCCAGATCAATACTAAACGCATTAATTATTGATCAAGGGAAGGGCCAATAACAATGGATTGTTCTAATAGGGTATAATGGAATGTTGATGAATCCCTCTATAGTGTAAAGTATATGAAAATTACAAAGACACCAAATGAGAGACAATAATCAACGACTCACGGATAACATGGGAAACTTAATCATAAAGGGTTCATAGAAGACTACTTAGAAATAATAAAAACAAAATTTAAAGGCATAAAAACAAGGTGAATATTCTAAGAAGAATAGAACAAAAATGTGATTACACTCATGAATGACACCATCAACTCTAAGTATAATTTCTGAGAGAAACCATACAATACACGAGCGCCAAGAAAGGGAGAGATAGAGAGAGAGACCCAAGCACACATGGGAGATACACAGGAGAGGGATAGAGAGATAAAAGAGAGTTAGAGGGATAGAGAAAGATAGGGGAGAGGGAGAGGTAGAGGAATTGAGAGAGTGTGGGAAGTAGAGAGAGAGCAAGAAAGTGAGATAGGATAACGTAATATAGTGGGGGTCCATCCTCTAAAGGATAATACATATGAAACTCCCACAAGGTATCTTTAACCACATAAGGTAATGAATAATAAAATAAATATATATATAATATTAATACTCATATATAATTGGGTATTAAATTAGTTTTCTAAATTTGATCCAATTTTGGGAGAATGTAAAACCCTGAAATTATAATGTACAACATTGTATTCGATAGTGTGAATGACATGCATCGCCAAGTGCGTAAGAGAATATAATATCTTGAGACTCTATTGTATATTTAATATATTAAATGTATTAAATAAATGATATATATTTTAATGAATGAAACATTGATTTATCTTGAATTTCATGCAACATAGAACTTCCTCGATAGCTTTCGTTACACGCAACACTGAGTTTCACCAAATAACAATGAATTATTAAAATGTTATTATTTAATATAATATGATATATCCTAGTCATTATGTTTGCGATTATGAATATAATTAACAAACTTATTAAAATTTATTGATTATATAAATATGAAATTAATTCATTGGTTACCAATTAATGAGAAACGATGATAAGAACCGATTACATATAGAAAGAAATATTATTATATATATGCTTCTAAAGGAGTTATTTCTTAACAAACCTTGTTAATTAAAATTAGAGAATTATTTTTATGAAATATATATGTTATATATTCAATAAAATATTTTTTATATTCATCCATTATGTTTGATATGTATATGATAAGAAAAAATCATATTCTACACATAAAACCTATATTTTAATAAGGGAATTTTTTCTGCCTTTTAATAGTGAAAAAATTTTAGATTTATGTTTTTGAAACTTTAATTGATTTAAAATATAGAAATATTCTAAATATTTTAAATATAAATATATGAATTGGGTTCGGGTGAACTTTATATATTTTTCTAAAACATTTCATATTTTAACGAATTATTAAAAATACTAAATTTTAGTACAAAACATATTTTCCCCCTAATTTATTTATGAGGATAACTTATAATTTTAATTAGTTTTAATGTTTAATTAGTTTATATTTTTATCAATTAATATAAATTATTTCATTGGAATCATTTTTAATCTGTAATTAATTATAAAAACATAGAAAACTTTCAGACATTTTTACTTTAAGACCCCCATTGTTGTCGATCCACTAGATGAATTTTAAATTTATTTATTCCAATTCTATGATTTTAATTTGAAAAAATTGAATCAATATTTGTAATTATAATCATTTATATTTTCTCATAATACTAATTTTTTATAAAAAATATTAGTGAAATTAATTACAATTTTTATGGTAAAATCAATCTTAATAAATGACTAACCCATTAAGGTATGGGTCGAAATGACCTTGCCAACTATACAAAACCCATTTTTTGGCCATAATTAGTCCATGAACCATTAATTACTGAGTTTTTTTGTTTTTTAAGATTATTTTCAGTTCAAAACATGGTTAAACCTATCTTCTTTTCAGAAATACCAAGTGTGTCTTTTCCCTCTCTTATAAGAGGCCACCTCCTCTCCCCATTACTAACACCTCTAAAAACACTTATGTTCAAAAAATATCTACACATATAGCTTCCTAACACCCATACCAAATACATTTAATAATAAATTTGTGTACAAAGCCTTCAAGGAATCCTTTTGTTACAAACCAAAAGAAGTTACCTGATTAAGAGGTAACGTCTTCTCTCAACCTCTCTAGTGTCATTTCCCTTATCCACCCCATAAAATATCTTGATTGTGTGATAATATAATAAAACATTATCCTAAATATAATATTATGTTTTATATAAAATTTTCAACATACACTTACACACACTTTCATTTAATGAGTAACAAACATACTATTTCTGTGTACGTTGAACTACTACCTCATGAAACGATTATTGTTCATTTTTCCTTTACCACCTATCATGGTGGACATTAAGATGGAAAATAAATTTATATGTGGTATATATGATGTATATAATTTCTTTATTCTTATGTAATTTTTATTTATAAAATACCTTTATGGTTTCAATCTTGTGTAAATATGATAATTTCATTTGAGGAAGTGTGGACTACCGCCCCCTCAAAGCGATATGACTCAATCATGCCATACATGGAACGTATAAAATATGTTTTTAATAAAGTTATGTAAAATATATATAACATATATATGGTAATGTAATTAAAATATACATATTTATCATTTTTTCATTATTTTAATACAAAAAATAAATGAAAGTAGATTTCATGCGTACGTACGGCCAACTGTCCCCATGAACAATGTACTTTATTTATAATATCCAAATTTTATAGATTTCAATAATAGATTTTTTACTTAATATATATGAACATTAAATAATATTTTAAATTATTTATATAATTAAATAATTATATATTTAACAGTAATAATAAATGAAAATTCATAACATACTTGAGAAAACAAAAAAATAATACCCGAAATAGTTAAAGTAATGAAAGTGTTAACAAACGGGTAATAAAATATTATAATGGATAAATATGTGATTTTATAAACAAAAATATGGTTATTTTATAAGTTATTAACTTATTTTAGACCACTATACATGTGGATAAATATCACACAAAAACAGTAAGGTTAATGTAGGGGATATCATCGTAACATACCTTTCATTTAAACTTATTTTTGTTATGCACCAATTCACTATTTTTTTGTGTATATAATGACCTTTTACATGTTATATTGTGAATTTAAATATTATAAAGATATTAAATGTTTCATTTAGTTTATGTGGAATAATTATTTAAATTTTTTAATGTGGTGTGGGACACATTAGATTGTTTAAATATTATTTTCCCTGAATAATGTTTTAATGTCAAAACCCTTGTTGTTTCTTATCCTCATCTGAGGTATTATTGATAAATCCATATTATTTATTTAGTATTTATATTATAAAAGTAACATTACATATTTGATATATGATTAATTCTATGGACATTCAATACATGGATTAGGGAATGTTTAAGGTAATCCCAATGGGTTGTGGACCAATTAATGAAATCCTATCAATGAATCAGTAGTCTAATGAGATGAAATAGTTGGCCAAAATATATGGTTTTTTACTCGATAGATAAATCATCTTGTGAAAAGACATTATGATACTGGTTACATGTACCTAGGAATCATAGTTTACAATAATTAAAAATTTACCTCCTTTTTTCAGTTATTATTCTTCCATTATATTTTGGTTGACATATATATGGAAACATTTAATTTTAATTTCAATGATTTAGTGGAATTTTTTTTCTCACCACTCCATATTGAATTTTCCTTATCTATTTATTTTAATAGAACATGTTATCAGTTATTTACCTTTCCATGTGGATTTACTCTCAGTAATTCTCTGTTTATTCTATATTACATACCCTTACTAAGAATTTGAGTTGACCCCTATTATGTTTTCTTTCCTCAGGTTATGAAGAATAAATCTCTGAATAATATTCTATGGATTTATTTTATTATGTATAATTTTTTATTTTATTTTCCCATTGTATTATGGGTATCATGTATGTAATTTGGCTTTCCAAAACTGCTAAAATAATCAGTCCTTTGGGAATTGATTATTTATATTCATTCCAATGTAATAAAATAATGCATCAGCTCAGGGATTCCCCAGAAATGTGTTTTAAAGGCCCATTTATCATTATAAATTTTTTCTAAATGGGTTATACTCTCATGTGGTCTAGTGTTTTGTGATCTCATGCTAAATTATGACCCCGCATGCATTTCTTTATGGTATGACATTTATTATTAGATTCATAGGATTTGGTGGTTCTTGTCATGGTTTGGGAGGTGGGACATTTGTTTACATTGAAATGATTTATATTTGAATCATTTGTGTTTTGTTTTTTCATACATCAATTTTAATAGTCATTGGATTCTTATAAATATAGTAGGTGAATTGTGTATGTGAAAAACCTAGTGGAGATAGTGGTTTTACAATGGAGTGTTTCATGGATACTCTTAGACGGATATATCATAAGGGGAAATAGGAATTTATGGTAGTAATCTTTTATGATCTCATAGATGAAGGAATTATAGGGAAATTTATTTTGTGTTAGTTTTAATAGACCATTGGGGAAGTTCAAAGCTCATTAATGTCGGCTTGGGTTCTTTATTTTCAGATCATGTACCTTATTTACATATCATGGAGATGATTCCCATGACACTCGGTATCACTTAATATGTTTTAGGGGATTTTAATTGTTTGGATCATTTGATTTCCCCTAGATTTATTGATTATTGTCACCCTTGTTTGATTGTTTTATAATATTTTATCCCTTAATGAGTTGGTTCCTTTCTATAACTGTTCATTTTTTTGTGTGGGGGTGTAGGTTCACTTTCAATAGGATTATTATTTTAATAACATTGAAGTGAGAATTGGAAGAAAAATTATTAGTATTTATTAAAGGGTGTTAATAAATTGTTTTACTTTCAACAATATTTTAAAAAGGTCAATCATCCTTGTTCTAATTTTTTAAAAGGATGGTTTTTGGGTATTTTTATATCCTATTGTACTATTTTGATGTAAGGAATAGGTAAAAACCAATTTTTACCTTATGATAAAACTAACACTTTATAAATTATTTTTTGAAGGGGTTTTCCATATATTTATAATGTTTTTGGGGCCTAATGAGTTCTTTTGTGATTACAAATACTATATCTTAGTTTTTTATACTTTTTTATGTTCATGGATTCTCTTGATGGCATTATTTTTCTGAGTTGTGTCTGTTTTATTTTTTGTTTCCTTTTTTGAATTTTCCAATTAGGTTGTTACTGATTTCTATAGATAAAGGGAAGTAATATATTCAGGTGATTGATTGGAAGGTATTAGGAGGTGTATTTGTGTCTTTGAATATTAGGGGAGGGAGACAAAGGGTTTTTATATGGATTATTGTTTACATTTATTTACTGAATTTTTTATTTCTACATATTTGATTTGGAAGAGATGTTTGAAATATAGATGTTTCATGCCAGTTTTTTGTTAGTTTATTGTTATTAATTTAACTCTTATTATTGAAACAAAACCATTTCCAAAGTGTTTTCTATATTTAACAAGCACTAGTTTTTATCCAGTGTGGTTCGGTAACACCCTTTGGGCTAGTGGTGGGGCAGTTTGAGTTTTTATTAGATGGACAGCCTGGGCCAGTTCATTAAGAATTTCATCACAAGAAAGTTCTATTATAAATAAGAACCTAGACTCCTTTTTCAGTATCCTTATTTTATTTGAGTTTTCATGGTAATATCAAGTAATAATTTTTCATGAGAAATATAGAGGTAGTTGGGAAAGGGGGATAATCGAGCTAAATCTATCCTAGATTAAGCCTCAAATTTCTATAAGAAGTTGGATTTGAATGTTGAGTTTGAGATTTTTTGGTTTTACCATTGATGATTTGTTAAATTTTACTATCACATTGTTAGTTTCATTATGAATTAAATTGGATTTTGTGATTGAGAAAAAAGATGTATTATTGGTGTGGGGTTGGTTTGCATGACCTAATAAATAGTGTAAGTGACTAAACTGTGGATCTTAAAACATCTTAAGAATTGTTTCATGGAGAGAATATGGTACATCAAACCATGATTCATATTCAACCCTGTTTTTATATCCCATTTTATTGTTTTATATCACTCTTGATATATCACTAATGGAAGTGGACTACACAATGTTGGTATTGTGAAATTTTGATGATGCATATTGGGTTTTGATGAATTTTTTGTGTTCCTCCTCTTTGGTGTGAGTTGAGTGTGAATTGTTTTTTATAAATTATTATATCATGGAATATTGTTATTTTGGGTGTGAAAGGAATTCTAGGTTGTTATTTATTAAATTGGTTTCATTTTTAAAAAACCATTTGGATTTAAAATGTGTTAATAGTTTAAATTCAAGGGGTTTTTGAGATACCTTGTTGTGTATTTTTAAATAAAATGATTTATTAATTTTATGAATATTAAATAGTAAATATTTTTTAAACCTTTGTAAATAATTAACTTTTTAAAGATCTATTAGGTTTTATATTTATGAAATGATTTATTTATTTTTAAATCTAGGATAAATTTTTTATAATTCCCCGGGAGAATTTTGATTTCAAATTATGTTGAGTTATTTAAATTTTTTATGGTTTCAAAAAATTTATGTTTCTTTTATTTGTTAGGGAATGTGGTGGTTTTTAAATATTGTGGTTTTGGGAATGATATTTTCTTTATTTGGTCACTTATTCGTCCATTTATATTGGTTATTAATATTTGGTTTGATTTAGAGAACATGGACAACTTGATTTCATATTCCATTTCATGACAATTATGCCTCCTAGAAAGGTTTAGGAAAAGGTTGTGCGTTTATCTATAGAGTCAGTTCTTTCCTTGGTTGGATCTTTCCCTAGAACTAAATGGAGTGGAAAGTGTTTTCTCCTTCTTGTGGTGTGGTATCATATTAGATACTATTTTTCTTTAGTTCCCTATTCTTGGTGATCCATTTATATTTAGTTAAATTTAATTAATGAGGATCAATTTTCTATGGATGATGGTTTTTTATAATCTATGCTTCATGATTTCAGAGTCATGGATCCTTGAGGTGTATTTTTCGGTGTGATCTATTAGTTTCTCTTTAACGATTGTTTTTGGATCATGGATCAGTGTTTATTTATTATAATATTTTAATGATTCCTTGGGATTTTGGATTTGAATGAATGAATTGTCATTGGTTTCATTCTTTTGTGTATTCTTTTATTTTTGAGTATTGTGATCGTGATGTAACCCTTTTCATAGGTTGAACGTGGCTGACCTTTAGGTCGGTGATAAGGTAATTTGGGTGGATGTTTCCTTTTGGTAGTTGATTACCTAGAGGTTTTAATTTTATTTCATTCACTATGGGATAGTTTTCCATGATTTGAGTCCTAGTTTACCCATTGAGTATAGTTACTCAGATCAAGATCTCGTGTTGTTATTCATTTTAAAATTTTCTTGAGTGGTTCATCATGAGAATTGTGGTTGAAAGGCATGTTTTTCCTAGTTTTTATCCTTGGTTATGTATTTTTAGTACTGTTAGGATGTGTTCTATTTGGAATTATAATCATTATTAGGATCATAAATGTTATTTGACTTTGGGGTCCTTTAAGTGCTTCTGGGAATGTTATTCCTTTTTTGAGATAAGCTCATTATATGCTTCCATGGTTAGTGTGATCTTATGGTATTTTTTATGGTTTTGATGGAATTTTCATTATCATGATGATTATTCTATTGTAGTAGTGTTCATTTTATACTTCTGCATTTAGATTAGTTATAAATAGTGGGGATACCTCTATTAGGTCTCCTTTTTTAGGGTTTCTTATTATATTCTCATAGGTGGTTCTTGTTTATGTTTATTATTATTTTATGAGGATTTTATTTTCTTCTTATAATTTTAATCATATTTAGTGACTATATTTTAGTAGTTTATGTGGTTGATTAATTTACATTGGTTGAGGACATTTTGGGGGAATAAAGTCGCTAGGTGGAGAGATTTATAAGACCTAATGTGTTGTTATCAAATTAATTAATCAATAAATTTAATTAATTTTAAGTATTTGGGAGTTTACTATAGTTTATGGTTCAAATTTTATATTTTATAAAGGTATTATAGTTGTGAATGGTTTTCACATGGTTAGGAGTAATAGTGTGCGACCATGCATTGAGGTTTCTCACTTGTCAATGTAATTTTTCACAATTTGATTAAGCTTAATTCAAATGTGCGACCTGATATATGGTACCATGTGATTGCCTTATGCTTGTCCAGTAAGGACAACATGGGTAGCACACATTTTTCTAAATTGTGAACCTAAGACATGCATGTTACTCAGTGTCTTAAATTTTTCCATGTTTTCCCTTAATAAAATAAATCCACTTTCCCATCAGTTATCCACTCACTCACTCACATAACCCCCCTTATCAATTCCCCCATAGTACATTCCTTATTTCTTTTTAAACTCTTTTATATGTGAATATTTCTTCCAATTTCATCAGGAATCATGTTTGATCCTCAAAGGTGGGATCTCTTCTTCCATCCTTTCTCCTTTTTATTGTGATTTTATCTCTAGATATTTCCCCTCTTAGTACAATATCACACTAATTCAAGGGTTTTGGCCTAATTTTTGTGATTAATTTTTTGTTTGCGAGTGATATGGGTCTCTTTGGTCACCTTCTTATGTGTTTGGGTGTCTCCATCATAAGCGAAACATTCCATCTCACTCGTCATTGATTTGAGGAAGTTGTCTCAATAGGACTCCCTTTTATTGAATTATATAAATTTCCTGGTGTATTTTATATGTTTTATTGTAATTTATTATCATTTTTTTGTCATAATAGGATTTAGTTGATGTTTTATTATCTTTTGAGATTGAAATGGGATCATACTGCAATCCAAGTGCTTATGTAAATCCATGTGTTTCACATTAAAATTGTATAAAGCGTTTTGAAATATTTTTCTGGGCTTTATACTTTTTTTAAATAGACTAGTTGGTTTTATAATGGATTCAATATATTTTAAAGGCTTGTTATGGACTGACATCACATTCAATGTGGTTATTATTGTTATTTTTTCTTTAATAAAGTGGCTTAAATTTCTAAAAATGTGTTTATTACCTATTTCATTTAAGAAATGGTCATGAGATGTTTTAAAATTATCATTTTTTAAAATAGATTTATATGAAATTATTTCCTTTTAAAATTAATTTTGTGACCATTGGGTGTTTTGGTAGTTTGTAAATCCTAGTTACCTTTTTAAATGTTTCGGGATTATTTCTGTGAAAGGTATCATTTTAAAGTTCTTAGACCCCTTTGGGTCATTCTTTAATTTTAATGGAAGGTTTTGTATCACTGGGAACCTCATTTCTAAATGGTTTTTCATTTCTAGAGTGATTTCGTGGAATGGGTGAGTTACAAGTGGTCTTTCAATATTCTTTGAATGATTTAATTTAAAGTGATTTTTTAATTTAGATTTCAAATAACTTTAATAATTTGTCGTGTGTATTATTATCTAGAGTGGCCTGTTTTAAATTCCCATTTGTAATTTTTAATGTTTATGTAAATTTGAAAGACTCTCAAGGATCAAATTGTATTATTTACCCATGGTAGCTTGTGACCTCATGTGAGATGTTTTATGTAGTGATTCTTATAACTAGATTCATATGAATTTGTGATTCCTTATAAGGTTGAAGTGGATTAGTCATTTTTTTAATTTAAAATTATTTATATTTGAATCATTTTTATGTTGTCTTATCTCACATCCATTTTAATTGTCATGGGAGTCCTATGATTTTTGTAGGAAACATGTGTAAGGGGAATCTCTAGTTGATACATTAGGTTGATTATGGAGTGTTTCTAGGATACTCTAAGAATTTTGGACTAAAAGTGGTATAATTTCTTTATTCTATTAATCTTCCTTGATCTCATGTATTAAATAGTTCTAGGGATTTTTTTCTACTCATTTTTTTAGGAATATTTAAAATTTTATAGGTTTAGTAGTGCCAGTTGAGGTTCTTTATCACCTATTTAGGTACATTATTTTTTTAGTCTAGTGACAATTCCCCTGACACTAGATCCCTCTTAGGAAAATTTAATATATTTTCATAGTAAGAATAATTTTTTACCGAATATTGATTGATATTTTGAGCTATTTTTTGGTAGTTTTCCAAAAAAAAATATTTATGATTGGGTTCTTTTTCATGATTATGAATTTTCAGGTGTGCATGTGCAAGTTAACTTTCAAAAGGGATATTATTTTAATAATTAGGATGTTTTATTTAAAAGGAAAATTGTTGGTATTTCCTAATGGGTATTATTAAATGGTTTTCCTTTCAATCATATTTTAAAAAAGTCAGTAATCCTTGTATTTTATTTTATAAAATGATAGATGTGTGGTACTTTTTTGTGAATTTTTGTTTGGGTTATTTATAAATTTAATGTAAAAACATATTTTTAACTCATGTTCAAATGATCATATTAATAAATATTTTATGAAGGGGGTTTTAAATATATTTTTTTGGTTGTAGTGGCCTACAAAATTCATTTATGAACACATTTATTGTATCTCAGTTTCATGTTCTTGGTTTAGTTCCTCACCTTTCTTGAGGGTGTTGTTTGATTGAGGTATGTATGTTTTATTTTTGGTTTCCTTTTTTACTTTATCCAATTAGGATTTTACTACTCCCTATAAATGAAGGGTAATAATAACTACTGGGGGATAGAGAAAAGGCCTCTGGAAGTGACTTTCCATCTTTGAGTATGCATTATAGGGATACTTGGAATGAGCATAGGGATTTTTTTATTACTTTGTTTATTTATACAGATCTGATTTGGCATGGATGTATGATATAAGGATGGTTCATGATAGATTTTTTTTAGTTTTTTTTTCTATTTAATTAACTCCAACTATTGGGTGAAATTGTTCCCCAAGAATGTTCTAAGATACCCATGCATTAGTTTCCATCCCATTGGGTTTAAGAAATATCTTTAGGCTAGTCGCATACTAGTTTGGGTATCCATTGGATGGACAGATCAGTCTAATTTATTATAATGAGTTGAGAGTTTTGACACCAAATATTATTGTTATTTTCCTTTCTTTATTTTTTAAATATTTCCATATTCATGAAATTACATGTCATGTTTTGTAAACAATGATCATTTTTTATCATTCATCTATATCTCTTTTACAGTGTTCATATATATAGACATTAATTAATTATCGGTGTTATAACATGATTTTAATGTTACTCTACAACCATTGTGTGGAAATGTGTGAAGTATTAAATTTTTTTATTTTATATTTTATATTCTCTAAAATTATATTCCTTTTCAAATTTACTCTATAAAAAATAAAAATAATAAAATCTTATAACATTAATCAGTTTGAAGATCAATTATTATTAACTTTCATTATAAAAAACATGCACCAATTTTCTATATCTAGTTCCCAACCCCACATGAATTTTTTGTTTTATTCAATTCAATATCTTAGTGATTATTATAGAGTAAACACGCCATGTTACAGAGAAAACATACCAAAACACGAAAGTAACCAATGATTTATATGTTAAAACTTTTAGTAACACGTACAATCATTATTTTGAATTCATAATTCCTAAATAAATTATATTTATTATGAAATCTAATAAACATAAAAACCCCATTTTAAATATATTTTTGATATAAAGAAGTTAAATATTTTATTTTAATACATGTGTTAGTTTATTTTCATTTCTATCAATATTTAATAATAATATACCCAATACTTTTATATATTTTTTATCTTTTTTAAAATCATTGTGTGATAAAAACATTGATTGTGCTTATTTAAAAGTAATGAAAATAACCCCATTATACATACCATAAAATAAATATATTTTAATAAGTTTATAAATAAAGAGGAAGTGTTTTAAAATCCTTGGTCAATCTAAGTACCTCTCATTTCTTTTTCAAAATTATTTAATTTTATTTTCTCTTTATTTTTACATAACACATTTTCATAAGTCTAAATAAAAATTTAATTAAGTTTATAAACCCTTCAAGTTACCCAAAAAAATACCTATTATCAGCAATATAATTTAAAAATAAATTAAACCATCTTTAATTACACAACCACACACAAATAATTCAATTAATTTTCTAAAATTCAAAAAATACATATTCTCTATAAAAAATAGTCACTTATTTCATGAATTGAATTATCATTAGTATCTTCCAATTTTTTTGAATATAAATATTTTTATATATATAATTTATTCTTGTAATATGTTTTCCACAAAAATTCAAGTGTAACATCTATGGACTCATCCCCTTTACTCGGTTATAATATTTATAACAATATATGAGTTTATGAGAGAGTAATATTTATAATGAAATCTGTTTCATAAGAAAAATAAATGTTCATAAATTTAAAATTTAAAATAATTTTCCATGGTTTGTATATCCTCTGGTAACATGGTTCATTTGAATTTTATTGGGGTGAAATTCATTCAAATATTTCATATGCATGTGATAGTTTTACACTATGCTTTGGTGACAATAAATAGTAACCTAAAATTTTTAAAATTTCATATTGTAATTTCTATTATAATACTTATAGTTTAGTGATTTGAAATAATTATCATATTTAAATTAAATTTATAAATGTTCCATAATGTAAAACAATAAAACAATTTTTTCCCTTGAATTTTAAAAAACATAAAATATAGTCTATATGGTAGGTATAATAATGAAATTACTATAGAAAGAAATTAAAAAATAGAATAAAATAAAACATGAAAATGAATGTAATTTTAATTGATTTTTTAATTTTGTTATCATCCTTTTTAATCCACTTATCAAAAATCATCTTGTATTGATGTGTTGAGATTATTGTTCTATATTTTCTAATGTGAACCATTATATCCCATTTTTAATTGATCATTGTATTCCTTTAATTTATAAATATGAGATTTAAGAGAATTAATATATCCAATATTATCTTTCTGAAGAGGTATAGTTGGATTATTTTGATATATGACCGTGTGATAAATGGTTAGTGAAAGCATAGCCTAATGTGATATGACGATGAAGGTTATCTCTTTCAAATTTACCTTATTTATTTTTATATTATTAGGATAAACATATATCACTTACATCATCATGTAAACCATTATACCCATCCCATTATTTTTATTCTTATTTACAACTTAATTTAATAGATCTAAATTTTTATTGTACCTTTAAATTTCCTCATTAATATGAGCCTGAATTTGATGATGAAATTAGTTAAAGTGAATTATCCATATGGGATAATTTATCACATCTATTGTGGATATAAGTAAATAAGAAAATGGATAAAAATTTGTAATCCCTCAATATTTTAGGAAATATTTTTTTTGATTTCATTTAGTCTTTTTCATATTTTTCATTTCATGCAACACTAAAAATAGTTTTTTTTTATTAAAGAAATGTGTTTCACATGTGTTATATACAATTCCAACTTGATCGTGAACTGAAAGAAACATAAATTTTATCATTATTTACAAGTAACATCGAGGTTAGCTTACATTACACACAATACTGACTTTCCCTGATGGCATGCATAACACTCAAGATCGAATTTTACTGAATAATAATATACTATTAAAAACATTATTATTTAATACAATAAGATATAACCTGTCCATTAATTTGTATTTTAAGAAAATTATTAAATAACTTATAAAAATACATGGTTGAATTAATTGGTTATAAATTAATTATAAATGAATATAATAACCAATTTAATATAAAGGGATTATTTTTATAAAAACTAATTTTATGATCACAAATTAATTTTATCCAAATAAATTAAATTAATTTCTATTTTTAAATTATATTGGTGAAATATAAATTTTATATATTCAATAAAAAAATAACTATTATTGAATACATTTTATTGGAATAAGTTTTAAACAAACCCAATATTGAACATAAAATCAATATCTTTATAAAATAAGTATTACCACCATTTAATGGAGAATGTCACAAACCAGGCCAGGTCACCGTCCAACCCGACACCTTACCCAGTTTTTGACATGGCCCGAAGGGTGTTCCTGATCCCCATGGGATGTAACAAGTGCTCGGGTATCAAGAGTAACATGTGGGATCGCTTTACCCGAAATAAGAGACAGAAGAACAATGAACAAGATAAATAAAAAATTATAGAAAACAAAACCAAACAAACCTTTAACATTGGACCAAACATAAAGTTTAAAATTCAACCCATGATTCCATGATGGCTTCCAAGAAAATAAAACTACCACATCAATTCGCATCTTCAAGTAACATGAGGAGTAACCACCTCAAAAAACCATCGTCAGACCTACACTGGAAGACCCTCGATAACCCGAACCACCGCCACTACACACAATGCCCCAACCTGGAAAACACAAAATAAAAGATCTACATACACCTAAAGGTGTATGTAGGGTGTAATCCAAAATCCCAGTAGGATACCACCTAATAAAAGTCTACATTCCACAACATCAAAAATATAATTTAACATGTTTTTTAAAATCAATACTTTTAAAACTCATTTAAGGAAAACCTTCAAAAGATGAAAGTGAAAAGAAAATATTATTAAAAGAAAAACCATTTCAAAAATACTACATTAAATTTCAAGAGAAAAATTATAAATAACATTCACATAATCAAGTGGTCCTTTATATGCCGATGAAAGGCACCGCGTCATGAATAGTAGAGCACTGCGGGTAGATCCCCTAAGGTAGCTAGTATGCATGGTGCGCTAAATACATCGTACCTCAGTGTAAACGTGGCATAGGAGCCATAATAAAAATGGCTCTCGTACATGAGCCACTAGTAGGGAAACACATTCATAACCCAGTGTTCTTCAATAATCATAAAAAGTTTAGTTATTGTTGTAACGTCAATCCTGCTAGATGAAACTGGGAAAAACCACTTCTGTAACATCTATTGTACTAGTCCTAATCCTTCAACCTAGGTACCTAGGGTTCCCTTTTGTGCTCAAACAAATTTCACATTTACTAATCACTAACACCAAACATTTATACCCACAATTCAAGACAAACAAGGTACGTAGTGTGCTACCACTTGCACACCAAAACCCCACTCTAAACATATACACATACCAAACCTTTTGATAAACATTCCTCACACCACATTTGCAATTTAATAGTTTATAAAAAAATTCAAAACAATTTCCAAAGGCACCATAAAACATTCCACCTGAAGACTTCCCCAAAATCCCCCTTTTTAGATTAGATGCACACCAAAACCGTTTCACATCATAAATCACATCACATGCATGACTTCATAATTTATTTAAATAACTAATAGAATATTCATAATTGGAACATCAAGGGTTTCACATGAAAAACGCCTAATTTTCACACAATAACGACACCTAAAATTTAATACATGTTTATCCCTATCAAACTCCACATATTCACATCACATTTAACTAAATAAATTCATGTAAAAAGTTTGTAAAACATTTAAGATTTACACATGACAATTTGCACCAAAAATACACATGAACTCATGCCAAAAATTCTTTAAAACTGAACATACAACACAACCATTCCAAAAAATGTTTTCTGCTAATCCAAAAATTAAAAATTTAAATTAAAAGGTGTGCAATAACATCAACATTCCACAATAAATAAGTTTTCCTTCAAACCTTTTTTACACACTCTCACCTTAAGTGCTTTAGAAAATATTTTGTACATTTAATATAGGACTCCAAACCTTTTTTCAATAAACACTACATCATGATATGCACGACAAAAAACTAGTTATTTTCAAGAAAAATATATTTCTAACTCAGATAAGTATTAAAATATTACCAAATCATATTTTTCACACATAAAATAATTAATTGCATGTTTCCAAGAACTCTCACAATAAGACTCATATGAAAGGTAGACTCAATATCACATGTTCATGTAAAAGATATTTTTAGGGATATTTCACACCACCCAAACAACACCTAAAATCCATTTTTAAAAACATTGCACCAAAGCACACACCAAAGCATGGCCAATATCTATATTAGAAATATTATTTCAAAATTTAAACACAAACCATTTAAAAAACACAAAATTCATCATATAATAAAACCAAATAATATATTAATAAATTTTAACAAACAAATGAAATTATTGTAATGATGAAAAGGAATGGAAACACTTACCTCAGTGTAGGAAAAATTTGAAAATTTGGTGTGTGAATCCAAATTCACACCAAATCAACCACAACGAATTCAAAATGAACCTAATTCAACCATTTGAACCATAAATTTAAAATCAGAACCCTAAAGCATCAAAATATTGGTGGTAAAATTCTAGAAAAGAGGAGGTGTTTACCTAGAGGGTCATCTGTCGGAGCATCGCTGGAATGGAGGAAGAGAATCTGGACTCAAGGGGAGGACCCACAACGAAGCAGTTTCCCCAGGCACTATGCTAGGTGGGGAGGCCAACGGATGGTGTTTACCAGATGTGGGTGTCAGAGAGAAGCAGGGGCGGTGCGACAAGAAAGGGTTTCATGGGGTGTGATAGGTCTGAGTCGGGAGGCAATAGCAGGCGACTGGAGGGGCACTGGAGGGTGAGCACGAGGGTAGAGGGGAGTATGACGCAACCTAAGTGAAGCCATGGGGTTCATGTGACGATAATAGGTGGTAATAGGGAGAGGTCCACAAAACCCTAAGGAAAAAAAGAAGAACCCAAATAAAAAAAGAAAAATAAAATAAAAAGAGAAACTAATAACAAAACCAATAATAATAATAATCTTAAACTAAAACCATAATAATAATAATAACATAATAATTATACATCCTTAAAATGATAACATTTCTTATTAAAATATTAATAATTGTAATGATAATAATAAATAATGACAATATTATTATTATCATTATCATTAAAACAAAATTGATTAAATTTTATAAAATTCTTCTTATTTTATTCTATTTTTATTTTTCCACTGATTTAATAATATTTTGTTATTATTAATTCATTTTATTTGGTTAATTGATCAACGAGAGGGTCAAACAATGGCACTGGAAAAGCCTCAAGGCTTCCCAATTATGCTTCTCTCATGGGTCGTATGCCGTCATTCCCCAAAAAACTTGTTTATCAACAAAAACACAAAATTTAATTGGGACTTATCCCGCATCTCGATGGAAAATTTCGAATCCAAATAAAATAAAACAAAAAGATATCAACTTAATTAAATATTTACAATAATATTGATTATTACAATATTATTAACGACTCAATTAAAAAAAATTATTCATAACACTATTAATTATAATAATAATATTCTCAAACAATATTGTTATTATTGTCATTATGGAAATTTCTTAAATTTTATTAAAACTTCTTATTTTTATTTTATTTCTATTTAATTATTCATTAAAAATTAAATGTATAGCTTGAACACTGAGCATACCGTGCAGTTAACTGGGCAAGGTCGCACGGTGACATAGACGAGGTCACGTAGCTTCGACTGCGGTGTGTTGGATGTTGTCAAGGACAAAACATGTGTTTTTAAATAGGAACTCAATAATTTTAATTCTGGTATCAACCTGAACTACCTGACACCCAGAAAATTAATAATATTTTAGAAATAATGGGTGTGATAATTCTCCCCACCATAGTGCTTTCCGTCCCCAGAAATCCACAACTAAGGTTGAACCTCAATGTAGAAAGTGACCCCCCTTAAAGTTCAAAAATGATCCCCACAAAAAAATCAAGTGAAAGAAGAAAACGTACCATGCATATAGAAATTCTCTTCAATGGAAACCTCAAGAAACATATAAAATACTTTTCACTATATATCACCTACCCCAAAGAGTTGAAACACCTCCCGTTGATTGATCAAGGGAGGGCACTCTTGCAACTGCAAAAACCTACCTCACAAATCGAAGCAAGACCAAGGAAAATGAGACGAGGCTAGGAAACTACCACGAGGTGACCGGCATGGGGAGGACCGAGCATACTCCCCACCGTAGAAATAAACTAGCATCGACTTACTCCAGAGACATCTGTGTGAGACCCGTCATGGGTCTTCCCACCATTAGAACTGACAGACTGTACAAAACATTGAAAAAAAGTTTTGACGGTGACCAAACACACCACCAAAAGGGCAGGGAGGAAAGGGCCAAACTGCCATGGTTTCAAAACCATATCTAAAGACAAAAAAACATCCCCACATCCCTAGATGAGTACTATTCAAATTTGAGACTGATTTACCAAACATACCCCATGAGGACCACTAAATTTATTACATCCAGTGGGATAAAACCCCAATGAATATAAGGAAATGATACAACCATGCCTCATCATAGCCATGAGAAACCTCACACACCCAAACAGGTCATCGGAATGGAACAACAATATAAAACAATTTAAAATGATTTTTCTTTCAACACCAGTGACAGAAATAAAGTCAGAGTCCCATACAATCTCGGGGTTCCTCACTACGCGCCAGATTCACTTTGAGGCCTATGGATGGAGCTCTGATGTTTGAAAAATCTCATTCCTCTTAGCCAGGTATTGAAGACTCTTGAACAGATCTTATTCTTTTGGTGTCACACACAACCACACCGCAATTGAGACAAAACCAGTAAACACAACACACCATGACATATAACTGATTCCGCATGGAAAATTTACCAACATAAGAGTAAAAATAGTGCATGTCCATCAACCATTGTCACACTGAATGAGAACACGACACCGCAAATCATTACTGAACATGACCATTACTATTGAGAGAGACATTATACAGAGAAGGACTTCAAACTGAGTCTTCAACAGCATGTGATTCCTGCAATCGACCGTATTATCCCCATGTGACTGGTTCTACCACACTAGTGGCCTAACATAGAATCTTTCTTAAATGGGACCAATAAAGGAATAATATTCATTTAGAATCGAATCCCGCACTAACAACTTCAGGCTAATTCCACCTTTCCACACTATAATCTCCTTCACCAATTCCAAACAAGACATTCAACTTAACAAGTTCATCATCACCCTTGAATATAAAATCACCAAACAAAACCCATGTTTCATTCAACTCCCATCACATCACCCTCCTGATGTGAGATAATCCTCTTGATTATAAAGAGGGGTGGGTTCAATCCAATAATTTAATGAGAGATTCCTTCAATCAACTAGAGGGCCTCCCAACGGCGAATTGCACGTGGCCGCACATCAGCCTCTTGTTAATGCTTTATGGGGGTGGGCATTAGTCATGAAAGAAAACCATGGACCCAATCATGTTGGTTCAATGTCCAAGACATACCAAAAGTGAACAATAAACTTGTAGGGGGAACCACTACAAGGTATTCACAATGCACTTTTCAAAATAATTCACTAACCACACGCTTGCACCCTAACTTACAAATAAAAATTCAAACTCAAGACACAAATCGTCCAAAAGGAATCTCGTCTCAAAACGCCTCACATCCAAAATTTCCAAAACATCTTCCAAGACCAAATCATTTTTACATGAAAACCAAATTTCAACAATTCCAAAACAAAGAAACGAGGAACGATGCAAGAGAAGACTAGTGTCAGCGGGTTCCTAGAACATATTGTTGGTGGACATATGCCAATCATAGCACTGCCATTGAGAGTATTCTAGAACAGCGTCCCCAGCTCCACATGGATTTCCAAACCCTATGAGCTCACTGGGACCACTGGCCCTACTCCCTTTTCATTTCCCCTAAACTAGATTAACCACACGAACCAATGACTCAGACAAACCTCAACTTACTTTGATAACTCGAGTCCCTTCATGAGGTGTGTTGGACAGGCACCTTGCTCGTAGCTAGAATGTCGAGTTATGAAAACCTTAAATTTGGCCTACTTTGAATCTACCCCAAAGGAACACAACCCAAAAGAGAAAACCTCCTCTAATACCATTTTTTCAGGAACCAGGCTGGGTCGCCATCCGACCTGGCGCCCAACCCAATCTACGACATGGCCCGAAGGGTGTTCCTAATCCCCATGGGCTGGTACAAGTGCCCAGGTATCAAGAGTAACATGTGGGAATGGTTTACACAAAATAAAAGATAGAAAAACAACTAACAAGATAAATAAACAAACACATGAAATCAAAACCAAACAAACCTTTAACATTGGACCAAACATAAATATTACAATTCAACCCAAGATTCCAAGAAGACTTCGAAGAAAAGAAAACTACCACGTTTATTTGCACATTCATGCAACATGAAGATTCACCTCCTCAAACAACCACCATCTAACCTACACAAGAAGAACATTGATAACCCAAACCACCGCCACTAAACATGATCCCCCAACCTGGAAAACACAAAGGAAAAGATCTGTATGCACCCAAATGTTGATGTAGGGTGTGATCCAAAATCCTAGTCGGATACCACCTAATAAAAGTGTCCATTCCACAATATCTAAAAGATAATTTAACATGCTTATATAAAACAATACTTTTAAAACTATTTTAAGGAAAACCTTCAAAATCTTAAAGTGAAAAGAAAAGAATACCGAAAGAAAAACTATTTCACAAATACTACTTTAAATTGGAAGTGAAATTTTATAAAGAACAAGAACATACTCAAGTGGTCCTATGTATGCTGTTGGAAGCCACCACGTCATTAATAGTAGAGCACTATGGGTAAATTCCCTAAGGTATCTAGTATTCATGGTGCTCTAGAGACATCGTACCTCAGTGTAAATGTGGCATAGGAGCCACAATAAACAACCCTCTCATGCACGAGCCACTAGTAGGGAAACACATCCATACCCTAGTGGTCTTTAATCATAACAAAAGTTTTGTTACTGTTGTAACCTCAATCCTAATAGATGAAACCGGGACAAACCACTTCCGTAACATCTAGCGTGCAATTCCTGATCCGCCCACCTAGGTACCTGGGGTTCCCTTTTTATGCTCAAACAAATTTCAAATTTACAAATCACTAACACAACACATTTACAGCCACAAGTCTAGACAAATAAGGTACACAGTGTGCCACCGCTTTCACACCAAAACCCATTCTAAAAACATACACATTCCAAACCATTTGATAAACATGCCTCTAACCACTTATTAAATTTAATAGTTCATAAAAAAAGTTTCCAAAACAATTTCCAAAGGCATTACAATAATTTACACCCGAATACTTATTCAAAATCTCCCTTTTTAGATCAAATGCACACCAAAACTGTTTCACATCATAAATCACATCACATGCATGACTTCATAAATTATTTAAACAACTGATTAAAAATTTCTAATTGGTACATCTAGGGTTTCACATGAAAAACACCTAATTTTCACACATTAACAACACCTAAAATTTAACATATGTTTGACCCTATCAAACACCTCATCCGTAAATCACATTTAATTAAATATATTCAAGTAAACAGTATATAAAACATTTAAGACTAACACATGATAGTTTACACCAAAAACACACTTGATCTCATTCCAAAACACCACTTTAAAACCGAATGTAGAGCACAACCCATCCAAAACACGTTTTCCTCCAATACAACTATTTAAATTTTAAATTTAACGGTTTGAAAGAAGTTAAACATGCCAAAATAAAAAAAAATCTATTAATCATTTTTTATACACTCACTTTAAGTGCCTTAGAAAATATTTCACACTTTTAAGATAGGACCCAAAACCATTTTTCAAGAAACACTACAACATGATACGCACGACACACAACCAATTATTTTCAAGAAAAATACATTTCTAACTCAGATACGTATTAAACTATTACCAAATCATATTTTCACACCTAAAATAATTAATTTCATGTTTCCAATAACTCTCACAAAAAGAATCATATGAAAGGTATACTCAATATCACATGTGCATGTCAAAAATATTTTCGAGGACATTTTGCACCACCCAAACAACTCCTAAACCAATTTTTAAAAACATTGCATCAAATCACACACCAAATCATGGTCATTATATATATTTGAAATCTGATTTCGACATTTAAACACAAACCATTTCAAAAACATCAAATTCGTCACATAATAAAACCAAAGAATACATTAATAAATTTAAAAAAACAAATTAAATTAATCTAATGATGCTAAGGCACAGAAACACCTACCTCAGTGTAAGAAAACTTTGAAAATTTGATGCGCGACTCCAAATGAAACACAACTAATTCAAAATGAACCTAATTCAAGAATTTGAACTAAAAAAATAAAATCAGAACCACAAAACACCTAAATATCGATGGTAAAATTCTATAAAAGAGGAAGAATTTACATATAGGGGAAGCCGCCAGAGCTTTATCGGAATGGAGGAAGAGATGCCGGCTGCAAGGGGAGGAGTCGTGGCTAAGCTGCGACCTCGGGCGCTAATCGAGACGGGGAGGCCAGCAGATGGCGGTCACTAGACGTGGAAGCCGGAGGGAAAGGGTTCCAGCGTGTGTGACAGGTATGAGTTGGGAGGTAGTAGTACACGTCTGGAGAGGTTCCAGAGGGTGAGTGCAAGGTCAGAGGGGTGCCAGAGGGTGAGCATGAGGGCAGAGGGGAGTGTGGTGCGACCTAGGTGAGGCCGGGGGGGGGGGGGTCGCGTGACGGGAATAGGGAGGTAAGGGGGAGAGGTCCTCAAAACCCAAAGGAAAGAAATAGAAAAACCAAAATAAAAAATAATGATAAAATAAAATTAAAAACAAAAAATAAAACCAATAATAATAATATTCATAATAATATTCTTAAACTAGAACTGTAATAATAATAATAATAGCATAATAAGGCTATATCCTTAAAATGATAATATTATTGATTAAAATATTAAAAATTATAATGATAATAATAAATAATTATAATATTTTTATTTTTATTTTTTCATTAAAAAATTCAAAAAAATTCAACAAATTATTCTTTTTTTATTCTATTTTTATTTTACCGCTCATTTAATCATATTTCATTATTATTAATTCATTTCATTTGGATAATTGATCAATAGGAGGGTCACATGGTGGTGCTGTTGTAGCCATATGACTTCGTAATTATGCTTCTCATGTGCATCACATGCCGTCACACCCCGAAAAACCTCGTTTATTGACAAAAACACTAAATTCAACCAGGACGTAGCTTGCACCTCGACAGAAAATTTCAAAGCCAAGTAAAATAAAATAAAACGATATAAACATAATTTAATATTATCAATAATAATTTTTATTACAATATTAATAACAAATTAATTAATTTTTTTTTCTTCTTAACACTATTAATAATATTATTATTATTATTAAACAATATTTTTATTGTGTTCATGAAGGCAATTTATTAAATTTTATAAAAACTTCTTATTTTTATTTTCTTTCCATTTAATTATTCATGACACTTTATATGCCTACCATGAACACTGAGCCAACCGTGCAGTCAACCTGGTGAGTTCAAGGCCAAAACATGCATTTTAAATTGGAACTCAAAAAGTTAAAGTTGGGTTTCAACCCTAACTACATGACGCCCAAAAAATAAAGAAATTAAAAAATTTAGAAATGATGGGTGTCACAGAGAACCTATTTTAAATATAAATTTTTAAAAATTTATAAATAATATATATATAAATAATAAGTATTTTTTAAAAATCATAAAAATTATTTTGGGTTGAATTTTTTTATCTTTCCATGAAGTTTCATTTTTGATTAATAGTGAAAAACATTAAATTTAAATTCAAAAATACTTTTTCTTATAACTTATTTATAACGTTAAATTATTTTTATAATTGGTTTTAAAGTATAATTACACCAATAATACATAAATTAATCCAATTTGTCTCATTGGGATCAATTTTACTTCAAAATTAGATATAAAAACATATCATTCTTTTGAATATTTTTACATTAAAACCATGCATTATCATCCCACCTATATGATTAATTTTATTTTAAAGTATACCACTTATTTTATTGAAATTTGGAAAAATATATTTCATATTTTTAATCAACCTAATTTATAATTTATAATTTATAATAAGTGAAACTTATATTTTGACAAAAATAATATTAGTGAATGTAATGAAAATTAATTACAACGATTAAAAAGAAATTTTTATTAACGAGGGAATAAACCTTAAACTTAAGGCCCCAGTTGACCTATAAACTTTTTAAAGACATTTTATTGACATATTTAGACCCTTTAATCCCTTTTAATTAATTTATAACATTCTTTAATCCCCTTTTCATAGGAAAAATGTGGGTGAAATTCCCGTTTTAAAATTTACTGGACCGCCACTCCTCCTCCACAATAAAAGGTACTCACCCCTCCCAATTATTCAAAAATATAAATCCTTTCGGATAACCAAAAATAAATTCAAATAATATTAAAAAATCCCTAAATTTTTCCTTTAATGGAATATTTATCAAAAAATCCAACCAAGGAATCCCATTTGTGCAAACAAAAAGTAGTTACCCAAAGAAGAGGTAACATCCTTCCTCAAGCTCCATTATTTTATTTTCTTTCGCATCAAAATCAATTCTTCTTATACTATTAATATATTATAACATCCATATCATAAATATAGTTATATTTTGTTATTCATTAGGTTCTACCTTCACTTACACACACTTCTGTATAATGGGTAACGAACCTACTATTTTTGTGTATGGTGAACTACCGCCTCACAAAACAATGTTTTTCATTTTTCATTTACCACCTATAATGGGTAATAATTATGATGGAAAGTATATTTTTATATTATATATGTGATATTTATGGTGTATTTATTCTTTTGTAATTATCTTATAAAATATACCTTCATGATTTTTATATTTTGTAAATTTGATAACTTTGTTTGTGGAAGTGTTGACTACTGCCTCCTCAATGTGATGTGATTCATTCACACTTTATATGGAATGTATTAAGGATGATATTAGTGAGATTATATGATATATATATATATATGAAAAATTGATACTAATTTATTGATAAGATATATATATATATATATCATTTACTTTCTTTCACTCAATACGACAATCAAACGGAAACAATGTTCTTGCGTACATATAGCCTACTGTCTCCATGAATAGTGTATTCCATTCCATGCTTCTATAATCAATAAATTATTATAATAAAAATTTAATGAATATAAATTATATTTATATCCTGATTTTAACTCAATAAAACATGATATAATTATAAAGACCTGAAATTTAACAAATTAAGGCACAAGTAAAAAACAAAGTGTATATTACCAAAAATGCAATCTTAACATGGAAGTGGTAAAAAGTAGGTGATATAAATATGTATATTTATTATATATAATTATATGGTTCTATGGTATATTTATGATAAACTTAAAATTATTATACTGGAATTATGAATGATTACAATGAGATTCAAGACATAAAGTATGGGAATTTCATCTCACTTTTTGTTTTCGTGAGATACATGCCATATTCATCACTCGATTATTTTTTGTGGTGTATATAATTCCCATTAATTTATTATATTATTATAATTTATTTATTTTTATTTACATATCAATTTTATTATCTTTTTTAGGGGTTTTATGGTTCAAAAGTTACCAAATCGGTAATGTAATTTTCTTTCAATTTTCCTTCTTTGAGAGACATGCCAGGTTATGCACCTATATTATTCTGTGGGGTATATATACATACAATTGAAATTTTATATCATGAATCTAATTATTTTTATAATACTTTATTCTTCATGTAATTTAATCTTCTTACGTGGGAAGTATGATTTAGTGTTACCAATTGGTAAGAGTTTATTTAAACAATCTCATCATTTATCGAGATTGTATATGATTAGTCATCCATAGATGAAATATTATGATCCATATCTTATGAAATATCATGAATTATATTTTATTCTATTTATTCATGATATATTCATGTATTGGTATCATTTTTCTACACTTTAGTACATAAGATAATTAATAGTGAGTTTTTAAGAAAGCCTGAATTTACCTCCCTCTTTGGTCAGAAATATGTGTTCCTTCAAAAATCATGTTTTAAAAAAATGATTAAAAAATAATATAATTTCATGACCAGTCCCCTGGGGCCCGTGTCGTGACCACCCCAAGCCTGCCTTCCATAGGCCAGGGACTGGCGATTATCACCGAAAGGCGTATTCTCTAAAACTGGGAAGGCATTGCCTTTATGACCTATAAATTCATACAACTAAGAACAACATAGGATACAAGAGCAAGGTGAAACTATATAGTAAATAGGGTGTGTTCAAAAAATGGGCCAGAATACAAGCCCAAATTAAAAGTACAAGTAAACTGAAAAGTATAGGTAAAATTGAAACAGCTCCAGAGGACACCCGCCAAGGATCCTACCCGAAGGGTATGTACATCTCTCGAATGGTCATCCCTATGGTACGTCTCATCTAATTTCCACCTCTAAGATACCTCTATTCCTGGTACCCTCATCCTCCATCAGCGATATCCATCGTCTGCACAAGACACAATATGGTGTGGGTGTAGCCTCTGTAGGGGTGAGTATAACGATACTTAGTAGGGACCCCGAGACCCTCAAAGGTCTCAAAAAATCCACTAAGGATAAAGCCCAAAGCATGGAAACAATAGTCAATCCTACTTAGCTATATGCCCATACATATACCTAAGTTATCAAGTATACCCATCTCATTCATGAGGAAACACAAGGACCATCTCAAAATCCCAAATCTTAACTGTTCCACGGAGGAAAGATTACCAAAATGTTAACACCCCAAAGGTAAGTACCATAAAGGTAATGCCACACAGAAGTATTCCACAAATGTATCACTACGAAGGTAAGTACCACAAATGTATCTCTAAATAGAAGAATACCACAAATGTTTCACAACAAATGTAAGGAATTAGCTCAAACTAGGTATAACTTAAGTATGGTAGTAAATATGATTAGATGTAACTACTAAATCATCTTACTCTATTGAGAGGCAAACCCACGTCAGATCCTAAATCATTAGACCCACGTAGGATCCTAGTACAGTTGACCCACGTAATATCCTAGAGTTTATGTGTATTCCTATAGTGTATCCATGTGGGATCCTTAAACACATACCCACATAGTATCCCAAGGCATAGACCCAAATAGGATCCCTTTCCCATGTAACAGCCTGCCACAAGGTTCCCGCAGTAAGCTCACTTGGTTCTGGAAGGATCCTCTCCTCAAGCCATAGGTTGATACTACAACTTCCATGAAGTCACACTAAAAATTATCCCAAATTACGGCCACATAATAGGAGTCTCAATGTAATAGAAGATGCGTCAATTGGATGCTCGGTCTGTATGTTATTATCCTTTTCGTCCTGAGGGCCTGGTTGGATTCGTGTTAGATCCAAACTGGGCATTCCCCCAACATTGTCTAAAACTCAAGTGGGGTATACCAAAAATACCGTCTTGATCCAAGGTTTCTGGCACCATAGACAGTTCATCAAACGAATGCACATAGATCAAGTTATAGTTGAAATAGCGGAAAGGGTTCGAAGCTGCTCTAGGTCCGGCCCAACCTGGCCTGGGCTATCCCGACCTGGTTCGGGTCGACCAGGCCCGACCCGGGTCCTGCCCTGGGTCTGACCTGGCCAACTAAGTCTGACTCGGCCCGCTGGGTCTGGCCCAGCCTGTCGGCACGGCCTGGCCTGCTGGGCGGCCCGCTCTAGGCGGCCCACAACTGGCCCGCGGCTTGGTGGCCCCATGTTGGGGTCCACCCGAGCCACCGTCGAAGGGGGAGGTTCCCCTTGGGTATCCCAAATGGCTAGGTTGTTCAGGTTGGGAGGATGATCGGCCAGCGCCACGTGGCACCGGTGGCTGGCACGCGGGACCAGGGGTCCCACTCGGCTCCCTGGGTAGTCGAACGGCCAGCCCTCCGTGACACGGTCATGCGCCACACCAAAACTGGTGCCTCCCAGCAATCCGGCCGCCCCTCCTTCGTTGTCACGGCCTTGTGGAGCGGCCCTTGCATGCCGGCGTCATGGACGCGCACCACAACCCCCTTCATGCGGTCAGTCGCCGCCCTTGCTCCGCCACGACCGACGGGACGTGGCCCTTCTCTGGCGGCGTGGTCACGCCGCCACCGCTGTCACGGCCGATCAGAGTGCCGGCCACCACTCCCAAGTCCCACCGGTTCCGGTCACCGACCGGTCATTGGCGATGTTCCTCGGGGCACCGGGTGTACCCCGGTGGCCTGATCATTATTCGGAAGACTCCCACACTCATCTCGGGACGTCTCCATCAATTCAAGACCACCAAAATCCACAAAGTATGCAGAGGGGTTGGTCTATGTTCATTTTTCCTGCACCCTCCACGTCAGAACGGTATCAAGTGGCATAGTTGTTCTTGATTCATGTATGGTAAGGGGTATTCGACACAACAATCCATACCTCAAATATTCGTTGACGTCGGTGAGGATTGGGAAAGACAGTTTTCAGTTCATCATCATTGAAGACGTTCACTGTTGGATATCCTTCGACGGATATCTTCATTTGACAAAAGTTTGTCGAATGAGAAGAGTTCTTCATTGGAGCAAGTTCTTCCCTGTTATCCATGGTTCTCCCAACCCTCCTTTTCCAATGATTTTCCCAAAGGAAATTTGGAGACAACATAATAAAAATATCTATCAATTAATTAAAGTTGGCACAATTAATTAAATGAAGTTGGAATAATTAATTAATTGAAGTTAGCATAATTAACCATAGAGAGTTGAATGGTTTTCCCACATTAAGAGGGTTTCAGGTGGTCCCCACCAAAAAAATAAAATTGGGTGGATTTCCAGCTCAGGTGGTCCCCACCTCCATAATTAAAAAGAAGGTTTCAAAATGAAAAATAAAATGTTAATTATTTTATTTTTCTTCTTCAAAAAAAACTGAAAAACTAACTTCCACCCTCATCCTACTGCGATTGAGGTGAAGGTCTCCTCAAGAGAATATTGACACTGTAAGTTCAACATCACCATCGAATTTCAATTCCAATCACCGGTTCAAATGTTAAAAAAAACTGCTCACAAGTTTACTGAAGGTACTTAAAAAAAGTTCAAAATTTTATTTTGGGCACACCGGGCCTTGGAATCATGTGCCGTCAATTTTCATATACTCAGATATTTCCATATAATTTTAAAAAAAATTATATGTAATTTTCAGGTCTTTACATTCTCCTCACCTCAGGGCTTTGCATCCGTGAAATCCACATCACAAAAACTAGGAAAACAAGTGGGGGTACTGGGAACGAATATGAGACTCTCGCTCCCACTTTATCTCACGGAGGTTCTCGTGCTACCAATGTACACACACTAAAGGTATCAACCACCCATGAAGGACCCACTCCTATCAATCCTCAATCTCTACTGGAACCTCCATAAACGTCACCCCATCGTTGATGTCCATCTCGTCGTGGTCGATGATGTTAGATGGGTTTTTCACATACCTCCTCAGCTGGGATACGTGGAAAATGTCGTGCTCCTAGTGCAACTGAGGGGGGAAGTGCTAAGTGATAAGCCACCTCACCAACTCTGCTGAGGACATGAAAGGGTCCGATGAACCTCGAAGATAACTTGCCTCCCTGGCCAAATCTCTGCAAAACTCCACTAAGTGAGACCTATAGAAAGACATGGTTGGCCATCCTCAAACCTGATAGGTCTCTATCTCCTATCAGCATAAGACTTATGCCTGCTCTGTGAAGTATTCATCTACTCCTGGATAATCTACACCTTCTCCTTGGTGCCCCATACCACATCTGGTCCCATGAGTGCTGACTCCCCTGGGTTAGTCCAGCACAAAGGTGATCTACAAGGATGGTCATAAAGAGCCTCGAAAGGTGTCATCCCAAAGGTGGAGTGATAGCTGTTTTTGTATGAAAACTCCACCAAGGGAAAGTGATCCTCCTAGGTCAGACCTAAGTAGATGACACAAACATGCAAAATGTCCTTGAGGGTATGAATGGTCCACTCAATATGGTCATCTGTCTGAGGATGTAAAGTGGTGCTCAAATGAAGCTACATCCTGAAATCCTCCTTCAACCCCTTCCATATACGGGAAGTGAAATGGGAATCATGATCGGAGAAAATCATTGAGGGTACTCCATGTAGACACACAATCTTCTGCACATAGAGTCATCCAAAGCTCTCTACTAAACCCAGCTCTCAAATTAATAGGAAGTGGGTCGACTTGGTGAGTGAGTCGATGACCACCCAGATAGAATATTGAACCCTATATGTATGTGGAAGTCCTGTCACGAAGTCCAAGGATATCTCGTCTAACTTCCACACCAGGACCTCTAAAGGATGGACGATGCCTATTGGTATATGATGCTCCACCTTCACTTGCTGACAAGTGAGGCACCGAGATCCAAACTTTGCTTCTGATTTCATCATTCCCAGCCACCAGTGCTGCCATCGAAGGTTCTGGTACATCTTTACCACTCCTTGATGTACCACTAGAGGGGATGTATGGAACTCCCTCAACACTTCCTCCTAAAGAAGCATTGGTACCATGGTAGGTCCACTAGAGAGGTTGACATGCTCCCCACCTTCAGAAAATCCATTAGGTGCATGCCTTGTGGATATTGGAACACGTCGAGCCTCATAGTCGGTGTCCCCACGCTATGCCTACCTAACTTGCTAAAGAAGTGGGGAGTGACTATAATAGATAGAAGAAAAGATGATGCATCTCAATCCACAAAGGATATCTACAAAGCGGATAGCTGCTCTGTCACCTCACCTAGCGGTTGTATACTAGATATCCTGCTGAGCGCATCTGCTACAATGTTCCCCTTCCCAGGATTATAGACTA
Source organism: Viscum album (assembly GCA_963277665.1). NCBI lineage: Eukaryota > Viridiplantae > Streptophyta > Magnoliopsida > Santalales > Viscaceae > Viscum > Viscum album. Next base: position 66,473,704 of record OY728156.1, on the reverse strand, counting down.
TCTCGAAGTCATAGTCCTTGAGGAACTTAAGCCAATGTCATTGTCTCAGGTTTAGTACCTTATAAGTAATGATATACCAAAGACTTTGGTGATCAGAGTAGATCGTAAATCGCTTTCCCATCAGATAGTGCCGCCACATCTTCAAAGAAAAAACCACTACTGCTAACTCATGGTCATGGGTAGCGTAGTTCTAATCATGTTGTCTCAACTATTGAGAACCATTTTCAATAACTTCTTGTTGTTGCATTAGGACACATCTGAGCCTGGTCCCTGATTTTTTGCAGTAGACTAGGTACCCAATGTTCTCCTCTGAAGGCCTCATGTTGGGGCACTAGTCAGCCTCTACCTCAGCTCCTAAAAACTCCTCTAGCATCTCTCCAACCACATGAAGGGTTTCCCCTTCTTCGTCAACACTGAGAAAGGTGATGAAACTATGGAGAAATCTGGCACAAATCTCTGGTAGTATCTAGCCAAACCTAGAAAACTTCGTACCTCTGTCACACCCCTGGGTGGCTCCCAAGAAAGTACCGCCTCAATCTTCGCTAGATCCACCACAACTCTAACCTCCAAGATGACATGTCCCAGAAAGTGAACCTATCGGATCTAGAACTGGAACTTCGAGAGCTTACCATAATGATGGTGCTATCGCTTTGTGTCCAGAACTACCTAAAACTGATAGGTATGCTCCTCCTTGGTAGCCGAGTATATTAGAATATTGTCAATGAAGACTACTATAGAGCGATCAAGGTATGGAAAAAAGATCATGTTCATGAGTCCCATGAACACAGCTGGAGTGTTGGTCTTGCCGAATGGAATAACCAAGAACTCATAGTGGCTAGACCAACATCTGATAGTTGTCTTCTACACATATTTTTCTCCTACTCTAAGCTAGTGATAGCCTGATCTGAGGTCTATATAAGAGAACCGGCTTTCTGCCTTCAGCTGATCAAAGAGGTTGTAAATACACGAAAGTGGGTACTTGTTCTTCACGGTCACCTAGTTCAGGCGTTGATAGTCAACACAAAGTCTCAAGCTCCCATCCACCTTTTTGGAGAACAAAATCAAGGCTTCCAAGGAGAAACACTGGACCGGATGAACCCCTTCCCCTGTAAGTCCTCTAGCTCTACCCACATCTCACGAAGCTCCATAGGAGCCATCTGATATGCTGGTGTAGATATTGGTGTTGTCACAGGGTACAAGTCAATGTAAACTCCCACCCCACTTCAAGGAGGTATACCTGAAACATCATCCGGGAAGACATCTGCATACTAGTCCACCACTACAGGATAGCTCAGACTCTCCAAATCAACTGCCCCCAAGGGTAAGGCTAGCCAACTGATGAGTGATCGGTTGCACTCTCCTCCAGGTAAGTCCATCATGTGCTGTAAAGGCTATTATCTCACTAGTGAAGGTAAACCCAGTTTCAATCGTGCAGACAAACCGCACTTTGAACCTAATACAGTTAATCTGGGCATAGACTACAAATATCCATTCCATACCCAATATGAAGTCATAAGGCCTCGACACCGCTACTAGGATATCCTGGCTGAAGCTCTCCCCTCCTAGAGTAAGCTCACTCTGACGGAAATAGTGTGTAATCATCGAATACTCTCCCATAGAAGTCTCTAGCTATAAGGGTCGAGCCAATGACTCTACTAAAATCTCCAAGCATCAAATTAGGGAAGTGGAAATAAAATAATGACAGGAACATGTGTCTATAAGTACTGCAACTAAGGTGGAGTAGACACAGATCATACCTTGTATCATCTTTTGAGCACCATGGTCATCGGCCTCAGCTGCCTGGAAGTGAGATCGCCCCTGTCCACCAGCTTTCTATAGTCGGTGTGGACCACCTAGTGGTAGTGACGGTAACACCATGAATCGTCACCCACTTCCAACTGCACATATAGCTCCTCTTCCATGTCCTCCTGCTCCCTGCGTACCTCCTCAGTCGAACCTCTATCTCTACGTGGGCAGTCCTTCGACCGTCTGCTAATCATTCGTACAGCGATTCGGGCAGTCACGAGCCATGTGACCCTTCCCGCCTCATGCATAACACTACCTGATCCTCACATGAATGGATCTATCTCGGGTGCCCCACATATCCGACCATGGATCCTACGGTCGTCCACCAATAGGTATGGCCCTCTTGGACCTCTGTGACATCTATCTACTGCCAGCTACGAAAGACTCCTCTACGTGACGCCCGGTGGTGGATCTTGCTACTAAGGATTTCTCATCATGAAAAATCTCCACTAAGAGGTCTTGGTCTAACACCCCCACCTACATAGGGATACTGAGAGAAATCATTGAAGCCCTGATCTCCCACCTAAGACACTACTCGATGGTCTGGGCCCTGAATAATGGGTCCTGAACCATATCAGTGGAGTAGTATGAGAGGTCGGTGAACCTCACTGAGTATTGAGCCACAATCATGTTGCCCTATAGTAGATGAAGAGTCTCCTATATGCGCACTGCACGAAGGTTCACTGGGACAAACTCTGCCCGAAAGAGGGTCTCAAAGTCTATCTAGGGAAGTGTCACCTTATCGTGAACCTAGAGCATCAAACTCCACCATCTGCTTGCTACTGCCTGTAGAAGACTAGTGACAAGGATCACCAAGAGACCGGCTGTTGTCCCTACCAGTCATAAGACTCTCACCATAGCCTCCAGCCAATCCTTAGCCGCCTATGGGTCCGTCTCACACCTGATCCTATGTGGCCTCTAGCACTGTAACTCTAGCAACGTGCTCAAGAGGCATGCACCCTCGACTTATAGGGATTGTAGAATTAGTGTCCCAACAAGTAATGGCACTGTTGGTGCCTCTGTTGGTGTCTCTACTGAAAGAGGACCCTATACCGAGGCCTCGTCGCTCAGTGGGATATCATCGTGTACTATACCCAGAACCTTGGCTGGATGTCTACATGGAGGAATCCTGAAAAGAAAAAGGTGTTCCATGGTCTTCAAGTTATACTTGGTGAGCTGACTCAAAGAGATCACATAGAATACTTTTAAAAACACACCCGCAATTATTGTTTTCGTGCAGTGAGTCAGAAATCAGAATTCAGGGTCTTGGTGTATGGATATGTCGGCTGCCATACCAACACTGGATTCCCTAAACTCATAACCACACACATAAGACTTGACACTATTGTTGTTAAAAGATCATAGTCCTATGGTTTATGGTAAAACTAACTCCTCTAATACCAATTTGTTACAACCCGTCCCCCGAGGCTCATGTTGTGACTACCTGAAGCCTGCCTTCTATAGGCTAGGGGCTGACGACTAGCACTGAAAGGTGTATTCCCTAAAACTGGGAAGGAATTGCCTTTATAATATATAAACTCATAAAACTAAGCAAAAAGCAGGATAAAATCCCAAGGTGAAACTATATAGTAAGTAGGGTGTGTACAGAAAGAAAAAAAGGGGCCAGAATACAAACCCAACTAAAAAGTACAAGTAAACTAAAAAGTACAAGTTAAAGTGAAACAGATCCAGAGGACACCCCCAAGGATGATACTTGAAGGGTAGGTATAGATCTCGAATGTTCATCCCTATGGTATGCCTCATCTAATGTCCTCCCCTGACCTACCTCCACTCCTGGTACCCTCGTCCTTCATCAATGCTATCAGTGGTCTTCATAAGACACAAGAAGGTGTGGGCGTAACCCATGCAGGGGTGAGTATAATGATACTCAGTAGGGACCCCAAGACCCTCAAATGTCTCACAAAATCCACAAAGTATAAACCAAAAAGCATGGAAAAAATATTTAACCCTGCATAGTTATATGCCCATACATATACCTAAGTTATCAAGTATACCCATATTATTCATGAGGAAACACAAGGCCCAACTCAAAATCCCAAAGCTCAACTATTCCATAGAGGAAAGATTACCACTAAGGTAACACCCCAAAGGTAAGTACCATAAAGGTAAAGCCACATAGAAGTACACCACAAATGTATCACCATGAAGGTAAGTACCACAAAGGTATCGCCACACTGAAGAATACCACAAATTTGAGGACTTAGCTTACACCATGTATAACATAGGTATAGTAATAAAGATGATTTGATGTAGCTACTAAATCGTCTTACTCTGCTGATAGGCAGACCCACGTAGAATCCTAAATCATCAGACCCACATAGATTCCTAGTACAACATACCCACATAGGATCCTAGAGTATTCCCACGTGGATTCCTAGAGAGGATTCATTTTGGATACTCAAACATAGCCTCATGTACGATCCCAAGGCACAGACCCACATAGGATCCATTTCTCATGTTACGGCCAACCACGGGGTTCATGCACCAAGCTCACTTGATTCCGGAAGAGTCCTCTCCTCAATCCACAATTTGATAATAAAACATCCATGAATTCCCACGAAGAAGTATCCCAAAGGACCGCCATGTAATAGGGGTATCAATGCAAGAGACGGTGCAACAATTGGACACCATGTCTGTACATTATTAGAATTTTAGTCCCGAGGGCCCGGTTGGATTTGTGATCGATCAAACCCGGTCGTACCCCAACTTTATCCAAAACTCAAGTGGGGTATAACAAAAGGAACATATCATTCCAAGGTTTTTGGCATCGTATATAGTTCATCAAAAAGACGCTTGTAGCTCAAGTTGTGGCCGAAAGAACGAGAAGGGGTCGAAGGCTGTGTGGGTCTGGTCTGACCCGGCCCATTGGGTGGCCTTCTTTGGGTGGCCCCATAGTGGGGTCCTCCCTAGATTCCTCCCAAGGGAAAGGAACCCCTTGGGTATCCCAAACGGCTAGGCTGTTTGGGTTGGGAGGTCGACCAATCGACGCCACATGGCGTCGGCGGCAGACACGCGGGATCCGGGGTCCCACTCGGCTCATTGTCTAGACAGATGGCCAGCCCTCCAGTGTAGTGCAGTCGTGCGCCACGCCCATACCAGCAGCAGGCTACGAGCCGGCCACCCCTCCTTTTTCATCGCAGCCTCGTGTCGCGGCCCCTGTATGCCGGCAGCATGGACGCGCGCCACCACCCCTTTCACACAGCCGGTCCTGCACTAGTTGTCTCCCTTGCTCCGTAGTGGCCGAAGGGTCGTAACCCTTCTCTGGTGGCATGGTCTCACCAGCGCCATCGTCACGGCCGGCCAGAGTGTCGGCTGCCTCTCTCGAGTCCAACCAGTTCTGATCATCGGCATGGTCACCGGTGATGTTCCTCAGGTCACCGGGTGTGCCCCAGTGGCCCTATCTTCATTCTGAAGACTCCTGCACTTGTATCGGGACATCTCCATCAATTCAAGTCCACAAAAATCTACAAAGGTTGGTGAGGTTTCAGGCCATGTTCGTTTGGCCCGCACCCTCCGCATTAGAATACTAGCAAGTGGCATAGTTGTTATTGATTCAAGAAGAATGACCAGAACGGGGTAAAGGGAATTCAAGAGTAGAATCACTATCTCAATGATTCGTTGACAATGGTGAGGAGTGGGAGAGATGGTTTTTGGTCCATTGTCATTGAAGATGTTCCTCATTTAAGATCCTTTGAGGGAGTTCTTCGTTGTAGAAAATGTTGTTGAAGGAGAAGAGTTCTTAGTTGGAGCAAGTTCTTCCTGATTCTCCACGGTTCTCCCAACCCTCCATTGCTAATGTTTTTTCCCAACGAAATGAGGAACCAACATAATATAAATAATTATATCAATTAATTAAAGTTACCACAATTAATTAATTTTATTTGGCAAAATTAACTAATTGAAGTTGGCACAATTAACCATGGAGAGTTGAAGGGTTTTCCCACATTAAGAGGGGTTCGAGTGGTCCCCACCACAAAATTCAAATTAGTAGGATTTACAGCTCAGGTGTTCCCCACCTCCATAATTCAAAAAAAAAGGTTTCAAAAAAAAAATATAATTTTAATTATTTTATTTTTCTTCTTCCACAAAAAACTAAAAAACTAACTTCCATCCTTGTCCTACTGTGGTCAAGGTGAAGGTCTCTTTAAGCGAATATCGGTGTTGCGAGTTCAACAACGCCCTTAGATTTCAATTCCAATCACTGGTTCAAAAGTTATAGAAACCCACTTGCACGTTTATAGAATGTACTTAAAAAAAGTTTAGAAATTTATTCTGTGCACACCGGGCCTTAGAATCACGCGAAGTCAATTTTCACCGACTCGAATATTTCCACATAATTTAAACAAAATTTCCTGGAATTTCATGGTCATTACATATAATATTCTCATATGATATTTAAGATACATTTTAAACTATGTTTTACCATTTAAACAAAATCTTTTTTGAAAATGATTTTACTTGTCATTTTTTGTTCAAGGCCCTTTTTTAAAATTTTATGGTGAAAAAGGAATGTCTGGCATGTACAAATTCACATGTCATAATGAGTGTCATTCCCATGAAGATTCCTTTAAAATATTAAAAAGTTATTCTTTAAAAGAAAATTATTTCTTAATGTTCTTTAAATTTTTTGTTTTAGTGTTGTTTTCAGTGAAAAATGTTTTCAAAAATGTTTTATATTAAAAAAGTGTTTCAAATGATTTTTAAAGATTCATTTATAAGTTTTCATATTGTTTCTTCAAAGAAAATGATTTTAATGATTTATAATATTCTTATATATGTTTTCAATGTATTTTAAAAGAAAAAGGTTTTGAAAAAAATCAATCTTTCTTTATAATTTTACAAATTATTTTCAAAGAGAAAGTTTTTTAAAATTATTTATGTTTTAGATAGAGTTTATTGATGAAAATTTATTTTCCTTGAGAGATGTTTTAAATGAAATTTATAATAATTACTTATAAGAAAATTATTTTTTAAATGGTTTTATGAAAGGTATTTTCGAATAAAATTTATTTTCCTTAAGATGCACTCCAGGTGAACTTTCAAAATCCATATCCATATAAGATGGAATCATTTAATTTATTTTTAAGCTTTATTGGAGACATGATACAGGAACACCATTCATATTCTTTCTTGAATAGTTCATTTTTTGATATAATTATGTTCATGAAACCCATTTCTATTTTATTGGTTATACCATGATAAATGCTTATGAAACTAGCTTCTTTGGACAGGTTATTCTAGGAAGAAAAGATTGTGAAACCTACCAATTTTTCTATAGATTATGATATGATGAAATTTTTATGATACACATTTCATTTCATGGGTTATGATATGATATTTATGAATCCCATCTCTTTTTATGGGTCATGATATTATGAGGGTTTCATTATTTTATGGAATATGTATGTTAAAAGATATTATGTGACAGGTGGGACCTATATCTCCCACCAATGCATTGGGTAAAGATTTATATCTAATAAGATAATGATGGGATTCAAGTCAATGGGAATGATCCATAATAGGAATATGGGGAAACCTAATCCCTTACAAGGAATGGAAAATGACTGTGGATGGTGGTGTGTCCCACCCAATATGTGTAGTCCTCGAGAAGATGGGAAGATGGGGAAACCTAATTCACTATGGGAAGATGTGGAAACATGATACCTTACAAGGAAAGGACTGTGACTAGATATGATAATGTGTCTTACCCAACAGGTGTAGTCCATATGAAGTTCCCAGAGAAGTTCTAGCAATGCATATTGAATTATAGGGAATGATATTAAATTTTACGAGTATACCACAATTACATGTCTTACTCTTATATTATTCTTGCATAGGTTTTGATCTTGATTTCCTTATGATTTTTTACTTATGAAATGCTGACCTTTATTCCATGATTCATGTTTATGATATTCGATATGAAGGATATGATCTTCTAATTTTAATGTCATATTCTCATACCCTTGTTCTCATGATTATGCTTACATATATCACTTTTTTACACTTACTGATCATCTAAGATCACCCCCTTTAATGTTTCCTTCCCTAGGTTATGAAGATATATTTTATGTATGATTTGTATTAGATGGGTTCTAGGCTTGGATAACCTAGTGGGAGATAATATAGCTCACTCATGTATCGATGTTTATGTTCCTGTGTTTCCAAAGTCACTAAACTAATATGGTCTTTGGTTGTCTATTTGTGTAATGTTTTATGTATTCCACAAAAATGACATAATTTCTATATACATTAAGACTGGTTTATTATAAAATCCAACTAATTTTGATCCATAGTGATCAAATACATGGTATTAACCATGAAATAAAGGATATTCTTTAGTGAAATAACAGATGTTAGTGGACAATAAAGATGTATCCCTAGTGGAACTCCTGGTGTATTCCTTAATTTTTTTAAAAGAAAATTCATATAGTTTTTCAAATAAGATAATGTTTTTATAGAAAATTAAAATATATATATTTTATTATTTTACATAGGGTTCTTGGGTAGTATATGGTTCTATAGAGATAGTATCATTGGTATTTAATGAACCATATGCATCCATATGATATGAGAACTATTTTTATTGATCCTCTGTTTAATTATTATCTTCTAAAACAACATATTCATCATCCCTAGTAGTTAAATGTTTCATTTATCTAACACTATAAAATATAATAAAATTGTTTGACTAATGATGTAAATATCCTAGATTTTTTAGAAACACCAATATTCTTTTTTAATAATGTGATGAAGTTGCCTATTGTAATAATTAAATTAATTTTTTATCTCATTAATATAATTTAGATGACAAATATTCTAGAAATTGTTTTGATGCAAGCCTTGAATTATAGATATATAGACTATTATGTCTAACTAGTTGATATATCCAAAGTTTTTACCCAAATCCAAAAAAAATAATTTATGGATTAGTGGAAATTTGTAATGTATGATCCTTCTAATGGGTGAATATTGAGATAATTAGGTTATTAAATATCATGGTATTCTTTGATAACTCACTCTAAACAATGTAGGTTGTATCCTTTGAAAGATCTAACAAGGGTGTGCAATATACTTTTGAGTTGAAAAACTCCTCATTATAGATTCCAATATATGAACAAAGATATTTCAATGAAATACCCCACAATCATTCTCCTAGTAGTAATAACACAATATGAAAATTGATATACAATAATACATGTAACATGAGTGTGATATCCATAAATAACTATTCTATTACATTCATAATTGGATCTAATTATAGTTTCTTCAATGCTTTCATGATAGACTTATAACCAAATACATTTAAACTTCGATAGAATAAGAAATAATCTTCCTATTTATCTCCCTTACAATTAATGTAGTGTATCTTATTTTTAATCATTTTTCAATCATTCGAAATAGTTTATATGTATTTGAACTGATTCATCAGAAGGTGAGGATGAGGTTGGATTTAATTTTTATCAAGGGTAATGTTTCATTCAGTATAAAGGGAATAGGAGGAATATAATTTTCAGGTATTATTATTTGGTTGTTGGGATGGATTTTAGATTGGATATTTACTATTAGTGGATGGGAGTTTTATACTTGGAGGTATTTGGTAAAATGGATTTGTTTTAGAAATATAAGGGTTGGAAGAGTGTGGTTGTGGGTTTCAATATAGAGTGTTTTGTTTTTGGTTGTTTAGAATAGGATATGAAGGGAAGAATGGTTAAAAACTATTGGTGGGTATTAATGTGTTCTAGAAAGTTAAAAATTATATATTTTATTACTAATTGGTTAATGGGTAATAGATTTATTGGTTAATATGTTTTTTTTATTATGGTTGGTGGATGTTTTTGGATTAAATGAATGTTATTATGAACAATACTAAAATAAGATTCATAGAACCTTTGGTTTGAATGGAATGTTTATATTATTTTTAAAAAATGTTAAAGTAAATAGGTTTTTATATGATTAGATTAATTTGGATGGGAATTAGTTGGTTAAATGGATAGTTTTTTTCTATTTCGGATTATTTATTTAGGTTTTTTATTCAACTACACCCTCATGAAATGATATCTCATATAGTATGGTGGATATTGGGATATTATGGTTATGTAAGACTAAAGATTTTATAATAATTTGAAACCTTATGGATCAAAATAAAAAAAATTATACTGATTTTTGGACCACTAGTCATCACAGATAGGTCAAAGAGAAAATAGAGCTTCAAAAATGGAGTTTTTAGAAGTACTATCTTGAAAAAACATTTCAATTATAATTTTTATTGATGTATTTTTTATGCTCTTAGTTTTTAATGGTATTGAAAAATATATTGTATTTGTAAAATGGTATTTTATTCATGGGTATAGCTTTTGGTGAAAAGGAGAAGTACTTGGATTAAATTAGGGGTTGCATTGTTTTTTTGTAATTTTAAAGGGATAATTTAGGATTGATGGAGTTTTTATTAAAACATATTAGTGCTAAAAATAATAATATAATAATGGATATTATATATATTTTAAAATATTAAAATATAATTCAATTGTGTCTTCAGATAGGTGTGGTTTATGGGTTTTCGTATGCGAGAAATGACTAAAGTAAAAGGGTTGGGAAATAATCCTAAGTTTATTAGGATATCAAACATCACATAATTAACTAGTAGAACTGATTATATTCCATCCAATTATCTATGTAAATATAATATAATAAATTCTTATAATATATAAATAAATAAATTCTATAAAACAAAGATTTGACCCTAGAATCTATTGAAACACGTTCAAACTTCTATGAATATGCTTGATGATGATCCCAAAAGTGGTAAATGAAGGCATGCCACCACATAAGGTATCTATAGGTTTTAACATTATTGTTCATCATAAAAATGGGATACACCAATCACCATGATGATCTAGTGCCTCATTGAGCTAAGGAAATAATATTATGAAATATATGGGATTAGAGAGCTTCAACTTAGCATAAATAACACATCATATTATTATCATGTGATAGAGGTCTATTTATAGGTCCCTTGAGGATGGTTCCTATGTTTTTTGTGAATTAACTCATGTGATATAATTCATCTATTAATGTCTCAGTCAATAAATGAATCGTATGCATTAATATCCCTTCGCATTATGCCATGTGTAATGTTCCATTGATGAAAACATTTACTTTGAAGAAAATGATTATAAGTGATCAATATCATTTATGGATCCAAAATAGAATATTCATATCTTATGTTGATGAAAATGTAATATTAAACTATTTTTAAGGTTATATCAATGTAAAGGTATCCTAAATTATCTTCTTAAGGCTATATTAACTAGAAATGTAATATCAAATCCCTGGAAATCAAAATACATCAAACAAAATATTTTCTTTAGAGAATATTCCTTTAAATTTCAAGCTTCTGCTAAAACAAAAAATACTTTGTGGCAATTCACCAAATATTATATCATATAAAATAACATAAGAAATCATATCCAAAAATCATTTTGGAAATATTCAAAAACACTTTTATAAATTCATCCTTAACTTAACTATGTTTTACATTATATATAGTACCTGGTGAATACCCATCAAAAACATCATTTTGGGATTAACTCTAAAACACATTCATAGAAGCTTTTTAAGTTTAATTCAATACCCATATAGTCAAACACAAATTATGGATTCATATTCATTTATATTATTTATAATAAATAGGAATCACCAAACTCATAGAATGTAAATAAAGGGAGACCTCTAGAAAAGAATCAATTCCACTCAAACTATAAAGTGGTATGACATAATCTCTATCAAATGAATGTTTTATTATACCCATGCTTTCCCACAACATCTCATTATAGGATGAATTATCTAACAGTATCTTTAATCCATGACATCATGTGAACATGGTACATTGGGTATATCATTACCATATATACAAATCATACTTTATTGATTATCTAGGAATATAATGACCAAGTTGATGAATATGTCACATTTTATTCACCTTTAAGGATGAGAAAATCACATATATATCATATGAATATATAATCATAGTATAAATACTATCTAGGTGTGGTTGTAAACTCCGTAGTATATCTCAGTCATAGGCCTGGATTTTATACTCATCATATGAGAGGAAAATATCATCTTGGTTGAACTCCAACCTATAATATGATCAATAACATACCCAATGAACCCCTGATTAGCTAAATCAAATTGTATTTCACAATAAAGGTTTAAAAGTATGAAGGTTATCATACTAGGTATCATACCAACCATAGGTAATAGTGGCCTGAAGATGATCCATGCACCCCTACTATACCATATAAGTAGTTTATGACACTCCATATGGTATACATCATGGTTCATCAAGTGCACACACAAAAAACTTTTTCTTTGTTTTATGCCTCATAAGAATATTTTGTATCACGTAAAAGTATTATACATGTGATAACCTTATCATTTCATCAAAACCTATAAGACATTTTTATGAACATTTATTAGGGATAACTCAAATTTATACTCTCAAAGTACTATTATCATTAAAATTCATAAAATCTATATCAATGTAGACATATATATAGCAAACATGAAGGTATGATAAAATAAATATATCCTGTTATATGATGCATTTATATTCTTAAAATATTTTTCAAAAATACTTAAAAACCCAAAAAATCATCATTTTATCTTATCATATATGATAAACTACTATATCAGCCTTATGATTGATGCATTTTTCTAGGGTAAAGATAACTTATTAAATATATAGGTAATTCATATCAAATATCTATGTTAAAACATTATAAAAACATCTCAATAAACTCTTTACTGATTCAAATCTATAAATAAAGGTATTTTAAATAATGGTGAGATTTTGGAATCATATTAGTGATTTTAAACTCATTTTACATATTAAAAAACATCAAACTTCAAATCATAAAATTTTATGATGTCGACTTTTGTTGCCTACATTGATATATTTCTATGTTTAGCATCAACATCCTGGTAACCCTATTCCATCACAATTTTTCCTTGAAATAATATAACTATTTATATTATTTTTACTAGAACTTCCTTAACTCCTTTAGAATAATGTGTTATTCCCTTTGATTAACATATACCTTTAAGAAATAGTTAATTTCACCTTTTTAAAAGTAACAAAATAAAAATTCTAACATTTTTCATTATTTTTAGATACCCTATACTCAAAAATTATAATATTCTTATACTGGTATAATCCTTTATTTGTTAACCCTGGACATTAAAAGCCCAAAAATACCCTCACTAGCCTATTAGGAACTATATTGTCTTTATAATATCATTTTAAGAAACAAAAAAACCTCTATGTTAGGAAATAACACGTGTTTTCTCTTAGTATAAATATTAATCAAATAAAGTATTGTTTCCATATCATATATCAATTTATATGTGTTTGGAGCATTTTACTTTCACCCTTGTATCATTTAATGAACGTTATAGAATGAAAAAAATCAAAAACTGTGTGTATTAGAAACATAAATCTAATTTTATTTAGAAAATATAGTTTATAAGAACAAACAAGAGAAAAAAAGAGACAAACACTACATTTATTTTAAGAAAACATGCATGCTCTAAGTTCTCCATTTTGTTAGGTAACCCATTTTCATTATTTTCAAAACTAAATCTCTAAAATATAATATCCAAATTGTTTTAATTTTGAAATCCTATATATTTATAGCTCTAATAAAATATATAGTTTGTATCATATACCATTTAAAATAAAATAATTGAATTATATAAATTAAATACTTAAAGTAGAATTTGTATGTTTCTTATTACAACCTTTCAGGTAATCTAGTTAATTCATTATTTGATGTCCAATCTTGCTATAATTAAAGAATTATAATCATTATTATGTGGGTTTACTGGTGGTGTGGGTTATTTTTTTACCTCTTTTTCACTTTATTTCCAAAACCATTACTCTTATATATATAAGATCAACATAGAACTCATGCATAGACCACCCATGTCCTAATCAGTTATCCTCATCATTTTTTGGGAGATTAGGTTAAGGTTTATAGAATTAATTCATCCTAGAATTAAAAAAATAAGAACTTTTGTTTGGTAGTGATTGAAGAATGAAATTTATGGAAACTTGATGTTTAAGAGGAGAACATAGCCTCTAAAAATCATTGATGTTCCCAATAATATTTAGAAAATGTGTTTTTACTTAAGTTTTTTATACCACTTTTCCTTGAAAATTTTCCTTTGAAACCCAATACCCTTCATTACTATCATGATTCTGATATATAATTTTCAAGTTATCTACAATATTCTATGAATTTGTGGTCTATTATTTCCTATGAAATTATTTTCATGGTTAAAATCATGAGAGTAGAATATTAATGTGAATATTTTAGTTTTCATTCATAGGAATCTATATCCAACTTTAAAACACCTTCAACAACTATTTTATTATTTTGGGGGGTCTTTTCTAAAAAATAAAATTTTCTATATTTCTAGAAGACTATTATCAAGTTTTTTTTACGTGCTTTTGAAATTATTATTATTTAGATTTTCATTATCCAAAATTGATATCAGGCTCAAACTATATGACTATGATCCCATTTGTATATAATATAATGTTTTTATCATATGTTTCTTATGTATTATGTATTAGATCAGATCATGTAAGAGCCTATTGAATCAATAGGTGAAAATTAATCACACATTGTATGTGGAAAAATAGTTTTAAACAATCTTTCATCCAATGCGAGACAATAGTAAAATCTCATTAATTATTTCTATATTGGTTCACTACCCTCTGAGTGTGTGAACATTATAATAGTGGATAACATGAGGCTCCATAATTTTAATCTTCCTTGATTTTTGAGGTGGTGAAGATTTTTTGTAAAAAGAATATTTAATTTTTTTTGAGTGGATATCAAGTGTCATATGCATTTGACAAGAATAATTTATTAAATGGTATCCCAATAAAATGATTAACCATTTTTAAAATTCGTCATTTCTATTAGTTATAAAATATCCATATTTCATCATGACTAACACTAGCTTCTGACCATAAATAATCCATGAATATATCCCACATACAACATTTTTCAATCATATTAAATATGATTCTTATATTGTTAAGTAAAGAAATCATTTTCAAATCCTTTAAATGGATATAATTAACTCTATTTTTATGGTATCCAAACCATCAAGGTTTTTCAACAAATTGAAACCTAAATAATAACCAAGAACAAGATAACAAAGTAAAATCCAGAGGCACCTGTCTTTATCTTGACACACCCAAGGATAATCCAGGGTTTCCTATTACTTTCATGCCTTATAAAAAATAATCTAGGGGAACCCTATTTCAGAATGACCCGCCCAGTTGGATGATTTGGGTCTTGAAAAGTTATGATTCTGAAGGAATCTAATACTCAGTATTTTAACGGTGTTTAATCTCACCAACTTTTGTCATGTCATTCCATATATATATGAATTCTTCTAGAAATTTATTTTTTAAATCCTATGTCTTACACTAAATTAATATGTTCACACCAGATTAATTTTTAACTCTTTATAAAACAAAAAAGATCCTTTTAGTCAATAAAAAATAAAAATAAAACCTATTAATATATATCTAAATTCTTCTCAATCATAAGTTACATGAATTTACATATAAAATATTAAAAAAAAAATTACACCGACAGTCACCACATGTAATCCTAGAATCATAGTTATCCAACCCCAAATTTTATATAGTGAGGCATAATCTTCCAGGAAAGTGGGAAGTTTGATATAATATCCCTCTACTCAGGGATACTTCACTCAAGATAAGACCCAATTCATCATAACTCTAACACTTAAAATTTAAAAATTATGTTTAATAAATTAAATCTAATAACTTTAATTACAAAATTAGGTCAAGGTAGATAAAGACCAATTCTTATATATTTATTCCTAGCATATAATGTAAGATTTAATAATTTTTCAAGAAGAATTTTAAAAACATTAAACTAAAGCATACAATAATTTCTCATAAGCAGTTTTCATTAATGAAAATAATTGATAACAACCTTAAATAAATAAACAATTCAAATTTTTATAAGATGAAATGAATATTTATGAAAAAATCATACATAAAAAGATAATTATAAACATTTTATAAATTAGTTAAATATTTTAGACATTATACAATATTGAATATATAAATTTTATATTCCATCCATAATATGTGATTTAATAATACAATTTATATGGAATATTAGATGAAATATATGATATTTAATTAATTATAAACCTTTTATAAAACAATTTCTATTATAAAAAAATTAATATAATATAAATATCACTTACATAGCATGATCTAAACTTTTATCATATTAAAATCCATTTATTTGGTTAAAATATTTATTATGAAAAATTTCTTGATATTTAAATATAATCAATTTACATATATACCATATTTTTTAATTTATAAACCCTTTATACATTTCACATATAATCTCTATAAAAAAATTATAATAAAATTATTTGTATGTTATATAATATTTAAGAGATTATTAATATTAAATATTTAATATAAGAGAATTTTTATTAATAAATGTTTCTAAAACATTCAATTGATTACTTATAAACACTTTTAAATGAATTAAATTTTAAACATTTTATTATTAATAAACTCTAAAAATACCTTTTAATTATAGTTTATAAAAAATATTTATTACTAAAAAATCTACTAAATATACTAATCTTAGGTTTTTCTTCATACCACGTGTCACTCTAATACTCCTCCACATCCTATTTTTAATACGTTTCATACCTCCATACCTCCACATCCTGCCTCCACTCCTTCTCTCTGCCATTATCTCCATCCCGCTCCTTCACTCGCTCGGCCTCCCCATCGCCATTTCCATCTCCTCTATTTATTTTTTCTACTTCTCCTCCTTTCTTTATTCCTTTTCGTCCACCTCTTTCACCTTCTTCCCCCGATCATGATTTCCCTCCTCCCTTATTCCTTCCTCGTTGTCACCTCTTTTACCTCCTCCACTTCCTCTGAATCCTGTGCTAGTTTCACCTCCTCTCCAAATTTTCCGGTGCTCTTAAATATACCTTCTCATCCCCGTATCCTTCCATTTGCATCATCCATATCACGCTCATGATTACCATCTCACTACCCTAGGGTTACCACTGAAAATCAATTCCTCTCCCGAACTCCAGTTGTTCCTTCATCTTTGAAAACTTTTTCTCTAACATTTATCCCCGCTCTCAAGTTCCTTTCTCCAGATCTAGGGTTCTTACTACCGCTGTAGGCTTCCTCTACCTCATAAACTACCCTCGGCCCCTCCAGTTTCTATGCCTCTTCCTTTGCCAATTCTTCCATTGCTTGTTCGATGTCTGGCTCCTACGGCTCCTCTGCCAAAAACTCATCTGTCGCTATCTCCTCTACCTCCACTAATTCTACAATGGCGATCACAAATTTCAATTGATTTCAATCTTCAAAGAATCTATTGTTGGCCTGTCTTAGTAATCCATTTCTCGATCATTGATATTTTCATTAGATTCCATCTTTATGCTAGGTTTCAGTTTGGAAATTACCATCAACACTCAAATGAAGGCCTCTAGATTCCGGCTTGGTCAACCCCACCTTCATCATCATAAAAGGTAACTTCAAGGATTCACTACTCTAGTTGTAGAAGAAATCAAATCATTCACATAACTTTGTCTTAGTCTATCCTCATATTTCATGATTCTCTTACTCTACTAGTTTTAATATCAATTTTATTTTCAATAGAAACCAACACGATCCATTTTCGAGCTTCTCTCAGAAGATGTAACTGGCCTCCGCCTCTCTTCATTCTAGTATTATGTTTAAATTCATACATTATTTTTTCATATTTCATTACAATACACCTACTCTTCAATTTTAGAAATTGCAAAAACTTTTTCATTTGGTAAGACAATATTTATTCACCTCTTCATTTTTTCAGGGTTTAGACATTTATCCACCACTTCCAAATGAGTTGCAGTTTAGGTATTCCAAGTTTACATTGTTAATTAGATGATATATTTATTTTTCTCTCCAAGATATAATGTACTATTTATTATTAATTGTAATATAGGTATTGCATTACATGAAATATGTAATCTTTGTCCTTCGTTGCAAATTATATTATCTGATGTATACTCAATAGTTTTTTTTACTTCCATCTTTTTTTTCATTCAAATAAAAACAAGAATCCATTATTATATTATCTTGATTCATTTATTCTCTTCAGTTTGTGTTATTCTATGTAATGATAGATAATATGAAGGCAGCTCATCCAAAGACTGAAGGGATATGCAGGGGAGCTACAAAGGTGTGGCATTCGATGACCATTTCATTTCTATCACTGAAAAATCATCAATTTATGTGGTTTGTATGTTTCATGGTATTTATCAACTAAGATAACTAAATTCTTTACGATATGAAATAATTTTGTTGTATTAGATGAAATAGAGATTATTTTTTGTTACGCATAATTACATACATTCGAGTTTACCCATCTATTATTCCACCACTTCAAAATTAGTTGGTGTTTAGGTATTCCAATCTTACTTTCTTAATTGAAAAATATATTTATTTATCTATCCTGTAGATTATATGTAGTCATTATTATTTATTTTTTAAAACATGTTACATTAAATTCATTATGTAATCTTTTTCTACTGTTAAAAATTATATTATATGATGTATAGTCTATAGTTTTTTTGCTTCCATCAGTTTTTCCAATAAAATAAATATTACCTTCCATTATTATATTTTATTAATTCATTGATTCTCCTCATTTTTTTGATTTTAGTTGATGAGAGATAATATGAAGAGAGCTCAACCGGAGACTAAAGGGTTGTACATGGGAGCTACTATAGTGTACCGTTCGATGAACGCTTTATTTCTACCACTGAAAAATCATCAAGTTATGTGGTTTTTGTGTTTCTGATGTATACTCAATAGTTTTTTTTACTTCCATCTTTTTTTTCATTCAAATAAAAACAAGAATCCATTATTATATTATCTTGATTCATTTATTCTCTTCAGTTTGTGTTATTCTATGTGATGATAGATAATCTGAAGGCAGCTCATCCAAAGACTGAAGGGATATGCAGGGGAGCTACAAAGGTGTGGCATTCGATGACCATTTGATTTCTATCACTGAAAAATCATCAATTTATGTGGTTTGTATGTTTCATGGTATTTATCAACTAAGATAACTAAATTCTTTACGATATGAAATAATTTTGTTGTATTAGATGAAATAGAGATTATTTTTTGTTACGCATAATTACATACATTCGAGTTTACCCATCTATTATTCCACCACTTCAAAATTAGTTGGTGTTTAGGTATTCCAATCTTACTTTCTTAATTGAAAAATATATTTATTTATCTATCCTGTAGATTATATGTAGTCATTATTATTTATTTTTTAAAACATGTTACATTACATTCATTATGTAATCTTTTTCTACTGTTAAAAATTATATTATATGATGTATAGTCTATAGTTTTTTTGCTTCCATCAGTTTTTCCAATAAAATAAATATTACCTTCCATTATTATATTTTATTAATTCATTGATTCTCCTCATTTTTTTGATTTTAGTTGATGAGAGATAATATGAAGAGAGCTCAACCGGAGACTAAAGGGTTGTACATGGGAGCTACTATGGTGTACCGTTCGATGAACGCTTTATTTCTACCACTGAAAAATCATCAAGTTATGTGGTTTTTGTGTTTCATGGTATTTTTCAACATAAATAATTGTATTCCTTAAAATATAAAAAAAATTAATCAATAGCGATTATTTTTCTTTACGCATAGCTACATTCATTCAAGTTTACCCATATAATATTCTTCCACTTCAAAATGAGTTGTAGTTTAGGTATGCCAATCTTACTTTATTAATTTGAAAATATATTTATTTATCTATCATACAGATTGTATGTACTAGTTATAATTGATTTTTATAGAGGTGTTACATTACATGCATGGTGTAATCTTTTTTTCAGTTACTGATTATATTATATAATACATACTCGATTTTTTTTTGTTCCATTGGATTTTCAAATCAAATTAATAATACCTTACATTATTATGTTATCTTAATTAATTTATTCTCCTTAGTGTTTTTGATTTTAGGTGATGAGAGATAATATGAACAGAGCTCAACAAGAGACTGAAGGGCTGTGTAGGGGAACTGTGACAACCGGGTCCCGATGACAGCACAGCCACCCCGCCTTAACATGGTCGTCGGGTCCTGGCCCACCAGGTACCACCATTTGCCCCCGCAGACATGTGGGGCCCACCCTAGGGTCCACCCACATGCCTGAACGGGTCATCTGACTAATGACAGTCCCCACAGGCCAACACTTCTCCTTTCCAGTGTGTTTTGTCCTCACTCACACACACCCTGGAGAACTTCCCAGGAGGTCACCCATCCTGATCACTACTCCAGGCCAAGCACGCTTAACTGTGGAGTTCTAATCAGGCAGGCTCCCGAAAAGGAAGGTGCACCTTATTGACATGAGTCATATCATTTAGTCATTTAACCCTTTATCATTTGGAGATGTTACAATCACCCCCCCTTTAGAGCACAACGCCCTCGTTGTGGGCCCTACATCTCAACCCAGGCAGTGCACCGCGCACTTAAGGCTGGGTTCCTCCTCTGATACCAAATGTGACAACCGGGTCCCGGTGACAGCACAGCCACCCCGCCTTAACATGGTCGTCGGGTCCTGGCCCACCAGGTACCACCAGTTGCCCCCGCAGACATGTGGGGCCCACCCCAGTGTCCACCCACATGCCTGAACGTGTCGTCTGACTAATGAAAGTCCCCACAGGACAACACTTCTCCTTTCCAGTGTGCTTTGTCCTCACTCACACACACCATGGGGAACTTCCCAGGAGGTCACCCACCCTGATCACTACTCCAGGCCAAGCACGCTTAACTGTGGAGTTCTAATCAGGAAGGCTCCCGAAAAGGAAGGTGCACCTTGTTGACATAAGTCATATCATTTAGTCATTTAACCCTTTATCATTTGGGGATGTTACAGGAACTCCTAAGGTGTGCCATTCAAAGACCACTTGATTTCTATCACTAAAAATTCATCTAAGTTATGTGGTATGTATGTTTCATGGTATTTTTTAACTAAGAGAATTAATTTCTTTAAAATACGAAATAAAATTGTTGTATTAGAAGCAATAGATATTATTTCTGGTTTCGCATAGTTACATACATTCGAGTTTACCCAGCTATTATTCTAATGCTTTTTCACACAATTTTTTTTTTATTTTTTGCACAATTTTTTAGTTTTGCATATTTATTTCATATCCACTGCACACATTCAAGTTTACCCAGGTTTTATTTCAATAATTTTTATGTACATGAAAAATAAAAATATTTTGCAGTGTATATGTTCAGATACATGAGTCACTTTTTAAAACATGTATTAACCATCTCAATTCTTGCAAACTAACCACCTATATGTATGGTATTTACAGATATATGAAATTAGGAACATATTTATGTACTCTACATAATAGTTTAGCGCTTAGCTATTAATAATGCATAATGAATGAAATAATTTCACCAAGCACTAACCTTTAGTCTCATTGATCCTCCAATTCTCACTATATGTACTCATGCTTCCAAGAATTGATTCTCCATTAATTTAAATAGAATCACTTTTCAGAACATGTATTAACCATCTCAATTCTTCCAAACCAGCCACCTATATGCATGGTATTTACAGATAGATGAAATTAGGAACATATTTATGTACTCTACATAATAGTTTAGCACTTATCTCTTGACCATACATAATCAATCAAATAATTTCACCAGGCACCAACCATTAGTCTCATTGATCCTCCAATTCTCACTACATGTACTCATGCTTCCAAGAATTGATTCTCCATTCATTTAAATAGAGTCCAATTAATATCCATTTTGCATTTTATGTTTTATACTCAAAATTCTTTTTATTCAAATCGAAAAAGTAAATTCTGAATGTTGATGGTAGGTTCCCACCAAGGAACGGTATTCAAATCATAGTAGTAGAAAATTATAATTCATTTTAGAATATACTACTTCATTGCATATTTCATTGATGTGTTCACCATAAATTTTATATTTTAACATGTTCGAAGGGATACCTTTTTTCCAGGTTGTTCTAACATACCTTTCATGGACCATATGTTTCATTATTAAACAAATTTTAATGAAATGGCTGATGGATCAGATTACTATGTATGTTATTGAGCAGTTTTACATGAAACATAGTTTGATTAGTTGTCTAATAATATATGTTTTAATTTGTAGCAGTATATTGATATATTTATATTATTGTATAATGATTTTTGTATAGCAACATTGTTCACTATAATGTAATGAAACTCATGTGATCTGTGCATTATACATTATTGATTTAGGTATTAGTGAATGTAATAAACACCATTGATTAATAGAATAAACACCATTTTTATTTGTGAATTATATAGATTTAGTCATTTTCTAAATGAAAAAAAAACACAAATTTTTTATTTTCAAATATTTTGAATGATTTTTTGTAGCTTTGTGATACCAGAATACAATACTGTCATTCTATTATAACTTTCTTATTTTAGGTGATGAGAGATAAAACGAAAATAGCTCAACAAGGGACTAAAGGGCTGTGTATAAGAGCTACTAAGGTGTTCCATTTGATGACCACTTGATTTCTATCACTGAAAAATCGGCATGTTATGTGGTTTGTATGTTTCATAGTATTTTTCAACTAAGAGAATTACTTTATTTAAAATATGAAATAAGAGTTTTGTATTATAACCAATAGAGATTATTTTTTGTTTCGCACAGTTACATACATTTGAGTTTACCCAAATATTATTCTAATGATTTTTCACATAGTAATTTTTCTTTTTTTTCATGTTTTTTATTTTGGCACATGTATTTCGTATCTACTTCACATATTCCAGTTTATAGAGGTTTTATTTAAATAGTTATTATGTACATAAAAAATACAAATATTGAGCATTGTAAATATTCAGAAACATGAATCATTTTTTAGAACATGTATTAACCATCTCAATACTTCCAAAACGGCCACCTATATCCATGGTATTTACAGGTAGATGAAATTATGAACATATTTATGTATTCTACATAACAGTTTAGTGCTTAGCTCTTGACCATGCATAAACTAATACAATCAAGTAATTTCACTATGCACAAACCTTTAGTCGCATTGATCCTCCAATTCTCACTACATGTACTCATGATTCCAATAATTGATTCTCCATTCATTTAAAAATAATCCCATTATTATCCATACTACATTTTATGTTTTGTACTCAAAATTCTTTTTTTTTCAAATCAAAAAAGTAAATTCTGAATGTTGATGGTAGGTTCCCACCAAGGAATGATATTCAAATAATAGTAAAAGAAAATTATAATTCATTTTAGAATATACTCTTACTATTCATGTTTCATTGATGTGTTCACCATACCATTTACATTTTAACAAGTTCAAATGGATTCCTTTTTTCCAGGTTATACTAGAATACCTTTTAGGGACCCTATGTTTCATTATTAAATAAATGTTAATGAAATGGTTGATGGTTCGCATTACTAGGTATGTTATTGAGCAGTTTTATATGAAACATTATTTTATTAGTTGTCTAAAATATATATACTTTAATTCACATTACTATATTTTTGATACCAGAATACAATACGATAATTCTGTTATAACTTCCTTATTTATATTTATATATTTACTAATGTTGGCATTTTTTATGCTTTTTTGTTACCTTCCCATGTTACCCCATCACCCAACCCCTCTAAATCTACCTCCATACCCGAAATAAACTCGATGTATGCTGACCCCAATCAGTAATAGGAGTTTATATATTACGCTGATCTGATTCTACTAAAAAAACTGTGTCTATTTTTATATATAGTTTTATATTGGTACATGAGTATACCCATGCATTGATTTGTGGATAGTGGTTTTATGTTTGTAGCAGTAAAAACTCAGAAAGAACCTCTCTCTAGAAATCCTATGGATCAATGTCAAACTTATGGGTGGCTTTAATAACCACTTTTTTATGAATCTGTATTAGAGGTAGAATGTCCCTCTTCTTCAAACCTAGCCATGTCTACTTATTTTCTTTGGTATATCGTGTCTTCCACAGAAATCTTTGTTCATAAGATGCATCCAGGGTGTGCTTCAGTTGTATTCAACACAGGTTTTTCAGTAGTGTAAACAATTTTCCTGATGCCTTTTCTATAGAATAAGTGAATGATTTTAGTAGTAGTGGTAAGTCGGCCTAACTTTAGTTTTCATCATACAGTGAATCCACTGTATATTTCTTTCCACTTAGTATGTTGTGTTCACTAATTTTTCATGGATGGAATGATATGTTTTGTTCACTATTAAGATGTGGCATTCACTGAAAATTATTCCACTATAACTGTGTTTCTAATCACTTTTAGAATATAGTATTTATTGTCAGTTGGTTGTTAATATGTTGTGTTTGTAATATTATGTTTAGTAGTGGAAATAATGTGTAGTTGAAGTTGTGTCTTTGGTTAATTAGTTAATGTCTTGTGATTTAATGTTGTGGTAAAATAGATTAATGTTTTCATATAAATATTCATACGTTTTTAATAGATTTAATGTAAAGTCACATTAAATAGCTAATGATTTAATGAATTTATTGGATTAGTACATCACCTGTATATTATACTTTTTTAGTTCAATTATATTCAAATCTAGTTTCAAAAAAACCTTCAACAATTTAGTCAATAGTAGGTTCTATTTCAATATCTAGTTTCATACCTTATTTCCCTACAGTTATTATTAGTATGAATCAGTAGTAAAATGAAACTATTCTCTTTTTATACTCTCTATAATAGGTTCATAAATATTCTACTGATCAGATTCTTGGTAGAAGAGTTAGGCTTGGGCGAGAAAGCCTTGCTCAGGAAGTTGAAGTCGCATCCCCATCCTCCAATCTTAGCTGGAAAGGAAATACAACTATCTGTGCTAGAGGAACAAATCAAGAACCTCCTAGAACAAGTAGAGGAACTTTGAGAAGCCAAAAAAGTGGATGAAACAACACCCCTCCTGAGAAATGTGTAGGTACTTAATGCTGGGAAAACACTGCTGATTCAACAGCCTTAGACTGACAAAGGCTTGATGATTTCTCTAGAGAAAATTATGGTTCTTTGTGAGATATGTAGATATTTTCTTGTGGGAAATTATTCTACTGAGAGAACTAAATCTCACATCAGAGGCAAGCAACACATTGGTTATGGAATGGTAAGGTATTTCATTATGGGTTAAGATTTTTCAGATTTTTTATGGCATTAACTTTATTCTTTTATAACAAAAATGATTCTTAATGATGCCCATTTCACACATATATATGTACATAAAAATTTTAGTTTATGATTCGTATACCTAAATATTGTTTTATTAATGAATATATTTCTTCTGTTTAGCAGGAAACTAGTGATGCTTCTATTTTTTCTTCTTAAGGAAATTCCACAGACCTATGTTGAAACAAGGATGTCATGTGGAATAATACTACTTCAAGGTGATGAATTTCCACACATCCTTTAAGAAAAGGAAATTATCAACCCAACAGGATCCATTCCTACTGTCATGTCACTATAAATGATAAATAATGCGTGTTCTATAAGAAAACAAGTAATTTAGTTATGGTTTCACTAGTGATCTAGCTGTCTGGGTCCAAGAAAATGAGAATATTACATGTTGATGTGTCTATTATTGTAGGTGCTATCTGGGAATCTGGTCTGAGTAAAAATATTTCGGGTATGGAGATTTGTGGTAAATTTGATGTTCGGTTGAATCAAAACATTACACTTTATAGGTCAAAACAAGTCACAATCATAATTTTCCTCTATTTTTTAGTCCATCAGTCTATGCATGTAGCACTTGGTTTGAGCATATATGATTCTGAATTTTCAGGTACCATTTGGCCAGCGATTTCAAATCCATATTGATGAAAGTGAGTAAAAATTATTTATCATTTTCATGTATAAGTAGATCAATTTATTCAATTTTATTTTAGTTAACATATTCTTTTTCATGTATAACTAGATCGATTTATTCTAGTTTTATAGTAAGTTTTCTTCTCTTCATTCGTAGCTACCTTTTGATGAAGATCCATTCAAGATTCCTTGGGTAAGTTACTTTTAAGGTTTGTATTTTGTGATTTTTTTTGTCCAGTTTTTATATTTTTGAGTTAACAAGGAGTTGAAATAGATACATCCCATTCATTTACCACTATATAAATGAAACAGATTAAAATATATATTTTTTGCTTGAGTTTTTATCGGAGAGTTCTATCAAACAATTTAGATTATTTCACCTAATTATCTTTGGGTTTTTTATGTATCAATTGTTGATGAATTTATTGGCAGTTTTTTCAAATCACTTACACATATATGATTGAATCTATTTATGTAATATAAATATATGCATCTCTTAAGTTGTATAGAGTGATTTTATCTTCATGTGTCCAATGTTATTTTGATTTTTATATCTTGACATTTCAATTATTTTGATCTCAGATGATGGATCTAGGAGTGATGTAATTAATCTATGGGGTGGAAATAAACTTTGTAGCAGTGAGACAAACCAGAGGGACTGAATTTGTTTTTCCAGGAACAACATAACTTCTTGAGGTCCTATTTATGAGATGATATGAGGGAAATAAATGCTAGACCTCATTGCAATAATGTGGAGATGATGAAGATTCTCTAAAGTCCAACACAAAATTTTCCTCCATGGCCTTTCACTCCATCTAAAAGTGATTACTTTTAGTTCTTCTAGAAGTCTATAACAGATAGTCCTTATCCTATTTTACATTGAGACTTTGTGTAAATAAATTATTTTGTATTTACATCTTATTTTAGAACTTTTTGACTCCAATAGTTTTTATATTGAAGGAATGCATTTTATAAAATCCTGAATTTACACTATGAAATGCAGTTCATTGGCCATTACAACTGTATGGATATTTTTTCAGTTTCATGACTACATTTTAGATAATAAATTTTTATCTATGAGAGACCAAATCTTTCATATTAATTACATTATACATAATACATCACTCTTAATATTAATTACTTTATGCATAATACTTCACTCTTCATACAATTACTTTATGAATAAGACTTCACTTTAGAGTTTGTAATACGTAGGTGTTTCAATATTCTTTAATTTAAAAATATTTTTATCATATAATACAATATTTTTTATGAAAAAATATAATGCTAAGTGACTATGTATAGAAAGTCATGTTTATTCATATTATATGATAAAATGTTGTATGTATACAATCACTTTGTTTCATTAATTTTTTGTGACATGTATATATACATGATGTATTTTATAGTCATGCATGTTTATATATTGTTTGAAATTACATATAAATTGCATGCAATACATCTATAAATATTACCATTTCTTTTTTAACATCATGTATTAAAATTTCATACAATACATCAATTTGTCTTTATCTATTTTTTTATTCAATTTCATGTTGTCATGTATTATATAGTGTTTGTCGACTCTCTATCTTCATCTATTTATTTTATTCAATTTCATCTTCTATTTCATCTTTGTCTCTGATATCTACCTCTCATTTTCCATAATTTTCTATATACATGATGAATAGTTTCAATCATCATTTATTTTTTCCCGAACATCCCACTCATTCAATTTATTATTATTTAATTTTTTTCACATTTCTTATTTTTATTATTGAAACCACTGTCTTATCTTTTATTTCTCTTTCACTTTTAATTTCATTTCCTGTATTATAGTTACTATGATTGAAATTAAAAATGATTTAAAATATTCTTCCTCAAAATTTAAAAATTCATATACTTTTACTATATATTTTTTCTTTTTCAATTGTTTGAATGGTGTATCAAAATTCTATTCTCTCTTATTCCATTATCATAAGTTGCGACCTTCTAATTAAAATTTAGTCAAAATTATTGTTTCTTCTCAACTTTTATAAATATTAATCTCCTATTAAAAGAAAACCCACTAATCGAATAAACTGTGCAATAGAACGGGTGAGTACTAGTAATATAGAAACAATATGAATAATTAACCAAATATAAAAAATATTATTAATTAATTTTTTGGTACTTATTTAATTAAAAAATAAATAAATACATCATGTTGAGAATACTTTGACCATTAACTTATTTTTTGGTCCATTGTAGAGGGTCAGTGTGGGTCAACACCAACATGAATATCATGAGGTGGAATTGGTAAGGAGGGCCACCATGTAAGGATTCATGGTGTTAGCGGTCATGTAGTGTGGGAGCATCATGTGAATTCAACGATAACCCTTACCGAATAGAAGATTATAATCTACCACCCCCCAGAGCGAAGTCCAGTCCGAGATTCCGATTTAAAAATAATTTTTAATCATTTAAGCATGAACAATTCATGCCACACATGACGTTACATTTTCTCACAACATAATTTCATTCCAAATACCCATATTTCTTTGAAACTCAACACAATATTGAGAATCCCAAAAACCATGCTCTATTTTTTGAAAAGTAAGGATGTAGTCTATGTTATCCTGATAATTCATTTTTCTCTTCACCCTCCACATATGTTAAAATCATAATGTAATGTTTTATTCCTAGAATATATTACATTATCTACATAATATAATGTTAATGTGAAGAATATGACATTATATTAACATATAATTTAATATTATAAATCAAAAAAGTAGTTACGATGCAATAAAAGTATTCTTTTTCTTTTTAAAACATTATTTCAAAGAACCTAAACACTTAGAAGCTTTGATTTAACAATTTGGTTTTATAGGACATTAATAAACACTTGTTAAACCAATAAAAGTGACTAAAAACCATTCCCAACATATTCATGCATGAAATATATGAAATACATGTAATTTTCAAATGAAGAACTTGTAGAAATAATACCTTTAACTATAGTATATATTGTAGAACCTTTGAATTACTTAAAATATTCTTGGGGATGGTCATTGATGTGGTAGATGAAGGCCTCCCACCATCGAAGGTATCCACAGTTTTTAAATATATCCTCTATCATACGAATGGGATACACCACCCTCCATGATGTTCTAGAGCCTCACCAAGCTGAAGAGGAGGAGGATGAGATCTACAAGCTTATATATCTTTGACCAAGTATAAGGGACTCACACCATTCTTCCATTTCATGGCATATGGCTATTAAAGGGGCCCATAGGATTATCCTCAAGAATTTTTCAAGTTAACTCATGTATTATAATGGATGAATTAAAAGCTCAGTAAATACTTCCATCATATAAATTAATCTACCTTCATGTTACACTTTATTTAATGTTCCTTTAATGATAAATGTAATGTGGAAGAAAATAATCCTAGATGATCATTATCATTATTGACTCACATATATCGTATTCCCATCACATGTTGGTCCTAATGTAATAATAAGTTGTTCCTAAGGTTATTCTAGTGGAAACATATCCAAAAGTCTCTTCTTAAAGATACATTGAGATGAAACATAATCTAAAGTCCATGAATACCAAAATGAGTCATATTTAATGTTTTATTTAGGGAATAATCTTTTACAATAGTAGGATGGTAATGAATTCCTCTAGACAGAGAAACAAATTGGGTATCATGGGATATTTATGGGTGTGGCTAAGGATAGATTATGACATTTACCTATGTGAAATAAGATATTATAGAAAAATGGAACTTCAATTTGCATGGTTTTTGTCTAAGTTAAATGGTTTGGAATGAAATGAATTTAATTTATATGGTTAAGTTTGTTTTTTGGTTTAAATTATAAATTTTTATAACACATAAGACATGATTGTTTTTTAAAAAAATGTTCATTGTTGTTTTTATGGGATTGGATAAAATTGTTATGGGTAAAATAGGTTTTCTTGTGGTGTTTATAGGGGTGGTTAAGTTAGGTTAGGGTGAGTTGGCCAGTCCATAATATTTTTTAAATTTAAAAATATTGGTTTAGTATTTCCCTTATGAAAATAAATTTTTATTCTATATTGAATTCATTATTTCCATAAATATTTTTCCACCAAATTTATCAACACATAAGGGTTTACAATTAGAGTTTGAGAGTTTTATTGAAAAAATAAAGAGTCATTATTAAAATTACTAATCTAAGAGTAAAAAATAATCCATGAAAAATAATCTAATAATTGAAAATATTTTTTTATAAATTTTTAGATAACATTTATAGATTTTCTAATAGTCGATTATTTATTTAAAGTCTGTATCATGGTGTACATGTTTGGATTCAATAAAAAAATGGAGAGGATGAATTCCATGTGAGGGGGTTCTAAGTATATCTATACTCATTTTCAACTCACCATGAATTATTCTTCACACTACCCTTAAATATTCATAGATTCATATAGAAACACACTATTGATGGTGAATGGTCATGAAATCCATGACTTGGGTTTTCCTATAAATAATAGAAATCATCAGTTAAAAATAGTATATTTTAACCAATATAAAACTATTTTCATCAAATAAATTAGTAATTATATTGTTTTTATTCTTTTTATATATATTATGATTATTTTATTCATCCATATAGACCTTATAATGTTCATCTAACTATATAAAACACTTATTTCTAAATTATTTTTTATTTATGTTTACAAATTTTATGACCAATTATGATTTTTGTTCATGATCCGCTAATAAGTGACATGGTTTATCATAAAATAACCAAAATTAATGAGTCTATAGAAGTAAATTTAATTTTTTTTAAATATTCTAATATATAATTTTCAAGCTTCATGGACCAAAACATTCTACTAGAGTTATCCATATTTTCTAGAATTTACATTATACCATGGTTGAATATTGTAATGTTTCCACTAGTTGTGGGTTTTATATGGTTCTTGTCTTTTAAAAAAACATCATGTTAGTTTTATAATGGTATAAAAACACATATTAAACATATAATAATACATTAGAAATCCTAAATAAAAATATTACCATTCAGAAAATGGAAACCATGTATATACATAAAATGAAGAGCATTTTTTTAATTTACATCGTTAAATGTCACATAAGATGTCTTGACCATAAATTTTAAAAAGATTATATTAAAGAATAAATATGAATCTTCCCCAGTGGTGTTTCCCTAGGTTAAAAAATCACATGACACTCAGTTGGGATCCTTCTTAACTACAATATATACTTTTATCTGACAAGGAAATTGAGGAAGAAAAGGAGTGACGTGGTATAGAGAATCGGTAAGAGGACATACCTAATTGTATTAATGCAATATATATGTATATTTAACATTTATATATGATTTGTTAAATTATTTTTCCTCCCATATAATTTACTCACACACTAAGAGTACATGGAATTTTAGTTATAACTCTATGTAACTCTAAACTGATATAAATCTCAGTCATTTCATTATATGAAATATTATAATTAATTATAAATTATGTGGGTAATGAACTACATGTTAACATATTAATGTTAAGTTTCTAATATAAATCATAGATTATTAATGTAATCCATACCATAGGATTATACTCACAACACTACCATGTGATATAGAAACATCATATATTAGAATTGGGTATTAGTGTATTATGACTATAACATATTTGATGATATTCCCTTTAGTTAGTCATAAAATAGGACATAGATCTATGTATGAAATAACATATGACATGAACATATCCTAAAATATGATATAAAGGATTTATATCATATCTTTATCACATCATTCTTTTGAAAAAATATTCAAATAAATTTATTATTGAAATGGATTCACCTATAACTATTTTTAAACCATAGAACATAAAACTAATAAAATATATTTTTCTTTAAAATATTCGCTAATAATTTTGGTATGTTTTTATTATTTTTTCAACTTCCACCCATTTAGATAATAAATCATCATAAAATAAAATGTATATATTGCTAAAAAAATTTAAAATGGTCCAATAAATAAATTCTATATATATTAAATTCTTCATATTACATGATTGAGTTCTCATGAATCTTTCTTGACTTACCAATATTTTATTTTATCTTATAATTAATCATTGTTAGGATTTTCTCTATTAGAATTCATTTTCTAGAAAAGTGTGGTATCTTTTTGAAAGTATAAGCTTCTAGAACTATATATTGTACTAGATGAAAGGTTATACTGTATAACTTGATGTCCATAACAAGGTGTAGCTGTAGTAGTGGTGACTAATTTAGAATGATTGATGCATAGAAAAAACACACTATAAAAGTGTAACTCTGTTGTGGATACATAAAAATAACCCAAAGGTTATAAAGGTTATGTAATTTTATTTAAATAAATATGTAATAATAACATATATGTTTTGATTATTCACCTATTGGATTAGTTGTCTTAGTGGTGCTCAAGTGGTGGATACGATCAAGTTAAGGGATTTCTATAAAGATAAGAAGGTGATGGAACCATTTTGACTAGAGTTTGTAGCATTAATCCTTGAAAAATAGATAGAGTGGGGTCACTTGTAATATATATTTAAAATTTCCTTATTTAATATTATATACTATTTTTCTTATGAGTTTCCTGTTGTAATATCATGTATCTTATTCTGATGACGTTTTTATTTCAAATGGAGCATGAATTCCTCTGAAACAAAAAAAAATTCAGGTTCCCCTACATTTAATTATTTACATCCATTCATTTCTTATTCCATTTGTATTATGTGTTATGAGTCTATTTATGGTTTCAACAGGTGTATTTATAGGGTTCTTGGTCCCTCAATTCCTGATACACTAGTATGTAGCATTATGTATTTAGAACATATGAATTTCTGCATTCCCCATTTTAGTATTTAAAATGTTAAATCATTATTAATTTATAATTTCAGTGTAAAAAATTTTAAATAGAGCTTAGTATGGAGTTCTGAAGGGTATATCTGACATCATATTCTATAAAGCCTAAATTACTTATCCTTTGCACATTTTTTATTTAGTTATAGATCTTTATTTTTGAAGATTTCATTAGAAGAGGAAAATGTGGGGCTGGATAAAATTATGGAACATACTAAAGTTTCTAGATGATATTATGGATAACCAATTGTTCTCTATTGATATCGATCCTCTATTGATTTTGGTGGAATATATAATCAATGGAAAAATAAATTTAATAAAGACAGGAATAAAAGGTATGGGGTGTATTCTGAATGATGGTGTCCCATAATGTGGAATTCAACATCTATGATGTGAAGATGGATATCAAATTTATGGAAACAAAAATGAACATGTATAAGAATGATTTCATATTTAAAAAATTATTCATGTTATGATGACTATTTGGAATACGGATTTCAGAAGGAAGGTAAATGGTTGACTGTATGAATGAGTTCAATGTGATCTTAAGTCATGTAAAATAAATTTTTTAGAGATTACTAAATAAATATGGGACTTAATTATTATATAATTTAATTTATAAGAAGGGGATGTGATTATACATACATGAGAAATTACAATGGTAAAAATGACATGATATTTCAATAAATTCTTGATCATATCCTGAATGAGGATATTTAAAAGGATTAGCTCTTAGTTGAAACTGCAATTTATTTAAGTATGGATGACAAGGATGATATACCAAAATAAGTTATAAGAATACTAGGAAATTAATAATATATATAATTTGTGGAAACTTTTAAGGTTCTGGTGAAACCATATGTTAGAACTATAGAAAGAAATGATATTTATATATGAACTTTTATGAGAGGTGTATTAACTCTAGAAATAATTCTTCTGTTTCATCCTTAAACTCAATAGCTGAAGGTGATGATAAAAAACTAATCCTATGTTTCAAATGATTCATAGAGTCATGGATACTTGACTCCAGTAACACAATTCACTCAACATAATAAATGGGATTCTTCACAAATATGTTTTTAGAAGCCTTACATAGGTTTAACTTTTGGTTGGAGAAGTTATTGTGGTTGTTGGAAAATGATATGTGAACATTCAAATCATGTAAAAATTCCTATTTAACTTTCATGAAATTTGGAATATCCTAGATTTATATATGAAAATAATTTCCATTGTTAATTTTGATAATACATGATTTCATGCGATCTTTCTGTATAGTGTGTGTAAAATAAAAAGATGTCCTATGGTGGTGGTATAAGGTGTGAAAAATGAAACATTTACCTAAATATGTTCTAAAATATATCTTATATATTGGTTTAACAAATTTTATAAATTTTATGTTATGTAATAATCATATTTGTCACATTATTTATAAAGGTTTAAATCCCTTGGAAGTGATATTATTTTTTTATGTTTTATTTTATGGAGTATAAAATATGTGAGGGATGAATAAAAGGTAATAAAAAAAGGTGTCATTTAATCAGGATGAAAAAGTACCAAAGAATTTAAATCCTGGTAAAGTTCACATGTAAATATAGGTACCGTAATGTTTTTCATCTTATGGGGGTTTCAAGTACTATGTTACATTTACTGATGATTGTAAAAATAATGTGTGGGAGTTTTCATCAAAAAAATAAATTTTTTATAAATTTCATCAAATGGATATATGTGGTGGAATCCAAGAATGAAATGAAGTTGAGATTACTTCAATATAATAATTATGGTATGTATTGATAAAAATTGTTTCAAAAATTCTATTAGAAAAATGGAATCTATATGGAGAATATTTTTCATAAAAAAATGGAAAATGGTGTAGAATAATGGATGAATCATATGTTGAATGAGAGATCCTTATGCATGAGTTTCTATCCAAATTTCCTGAAGGAGTTTTGGTTCAATTTAGTTAATTTTGTTCCATATCTCAGGAATAAGATTCCTCTAAAAATGATGGAGAAACGTATTCTAAAATAACTCTATTCTAAAATAAAGGTCCACTATAACATCCCATCCATGAACCACTCTACCATGCATAGATCAAATATCTACTAGGAAATCAGGCATCCTTTCCATATCCCAGAGGTTGCTAACTACCAACGAGGGTCTAAGGTAGTACCATGGGTAGACTATACCCCAAAATTAAAGATCCCAATAAAAAACAAAATAATATCCCTAAAAATAAAATAGAGTAAACATAAGAAATAAATAAGAATCATTTTATAACAAATGAACTTGTGGAAGAAGGCAGTCATACAAATACATGGTCATGTTGGTATATAAATACTGATCACTCATTAGCCCAATTATATAAATTTGTTAAATAAATGAATAAAATACATAAGTTACTATTACATCCCTAATCATACCTCATCCATATCTTAACTTTATCAAAGATATCTGGTTGAATGATCCAATCTTGGGTTGTTTACCAACTTGAACCCATGAAAAGTGAACATCTACTCAGGTACCCAAGTTACATGGATACCAGAGAAAGGTTTTAGTATATCTCAATAAGGAACCACAAATATTTTCCAACACATAACATCTCAATGTAGTATAATTTCATGATACATTCTCTTCTAAATAAATTAAATAATTGTAGAAGAATAAATAAATAACCACCATCGATCATCAAGTTCTAGTGTGACACTCAAGATTGATCATGCCTAATTCGACCTTTGTTAGAGTGTCTCTAAGTGTTCTACAACAACTTGGGTGGATACATGAGGTGATCCAAACATTACATACATAAATATTACAATAATTTAGATGAATATTCAATATCTTTTATAATAATACATGACCAAAAAAATAAAGGTTTAGTGTCTTTAGATAATAGATACATAAACATATTATTTCATGAAATATATTTAATATCTTCCACAAATTTCATATCGTATTATACTCTTCTTAGACATGCCCTAATTAAAGAATTTATTCATATCCTAGGGAAAGGAAAAATAATAATGGGTGAGCTCAGATGCTCAGTAAGGGTGAACATGTGAGATATCAATCAATGATTATATTTAACAATATCATGAGCATATGGGTATGAAAAGATGAGCTTGAAAATTAAAAAACATACATAAAAATTTTTAGATCATTATCGTGGCATAAGAATTTAGTAGTTTATAAGACATAAATCAAAGAATAATAAAATATGAAGATCCATGAGATTGTATCGTAGACATAATAACATTTAATAGATAGTGGAATAAAAATATGGAATAATCATAATCATAAGTCTTATTTCAAGGATACCCATCAAGACATTCCTCACGGGTTAGGCTCTAGATAACCACTTGTTAACCTACTTCGAGCTTGGGAAAACCACCTATATACCCTAATTTGGGATATTGATATCTTCTCATGTGCCTTTGATCTGATTAAAAATTAATCATTACCAAATTAATTGGAGGGTTGTAATATCTCTCCTTCTAATCATTGGATTGAGAATGTGGGAGGATGCTACATGGCCTTAAGTTACATTCCCAAGGCACCAAAGGATGAAAATAAATTCCAAAGGGCTTAAATACATGTGGGGAATGAGTTTTCCTTTAAGAATAAACCAATTAACCAAAAAAATTATGAAAAAAAATCCAATAATGAATGCATGATAAACATAAAAGGCCACCCAAAATTTCATTCGTCAAAATCAAAATAGAATCCTAGTACCATAGTAGAACACTAAAAACAAAAGTAAACAGTGGAGGAAAAACTAATAAAACTCTAATCCAACCACAAGACTCCAAGATCCACATACTCTAAGCTAAAACATTACCAAAAAAACACACATATCATGAGGTAGTTCTAAACACAGGTGATACTTTACCTTTTCTCATGTCTTGGTAGATGACATCTACAAAAGAAGCAACGTTCCATAGAAGGGGTGAGTACTAAAACTCAGTAAGTTTTCCCCCAATGAATTCCCTAGACACGCCACTAGGATATAAGAGTTAACAACATTGTATATAAAACAATTTCCAAAAAATAATTATAACTAAATATAAAAAAGTTCTAAAATAGTTTATAACCAAATATAAAAAACATTAAAAACAATTTAGAAATAAATATAAACAAGTACCGTATTAACCAATTTTCCAACGATAACCATTATTCAAAGAAAGAAACCAAACAATGATTAAAACGTATTCCATATGTTCCATTTGGAATAATCATTCTATTCCACATAACCACACCACTATACATGCATGTTTAATTATGAAAATTCTATACTCATGAGAGGTCTCTCATTGATCTACCATGTCATCACAAGGTAATTATTTCACATGTTCCATTACACCTTTTTCGCCAATAACAATGTCATACTTCAACCAAGCCTCATAAATTCAATATGATCACACACCCTAGTATGTCCAAAACTATTCCAACATTCAACAAGACAACACAAATTTCAATAAAACATTTATTTTATTGAAAAGATATCTCTAAAAAACCAATTCAAAAATCCATAGAATACATATTTTAAAATATCTATTTTAAAATATAGAAACTAAATTAGATTGTACAACAATTCTCAATAAATTTACAATTTCACCAAAAACAAAAAATCATCACAAAAGAGGATTTACATCATTATTTTCACTAATATTTCACCTTCAATCTCTTTCAAATAAACTGATTTGAAACTAATTCTATAAATTATAGCAAGGGGAGTTGAGAGTGATGCCACATAACTTGAGAGTTTTGAGGAAAATGATAAATGGAATGAAAAAATCATGAAAATGGGTTGAATCTCTATGAACATACCTTAGATCTCTTCCCCTATTAGGAACCAAAACAAATATAAATATATTTGGAATCTACTATATTATATCTGTTGACATGTCTCCTAGATTTGGGAAACTAAAAGAATAAAATAAGTAGATCTAAGATACACATCAAGAATGGTGAAGAACGAAGCCTTATGGTAAGAAAGCGGCTTCTAATATCAAAGTGAAGCCCTCAGATCGCCTCTGGATCAATAGGATAATCTTTTTTGACCATTAGGTAATAAAAATCCAAATTTACTGCCATTTTTGGGGAAAACAAGTGGTTAAAATTGTAAGCTGACCAAGATCCACTTTTTAAGGATCTATGTTTGACCCCTCCCATGGTTAAGTCACATGGTTAGACAAACTGTGCACTAACAATGCATTAGCCACTACCTTGAGGATGACCTTCACATCATCTCCCCACATGATCTCCAAAAACATGTTATAATCGCACCAAATCCACTACCTCATTTTTTCCAAATCCCTTTTTCAAATCAAATGGTTTCTCCTAGGATTCTGCATGGTTTGGACAAACCTTGTGTATTCCTTGTGCATCCCCTTTATACCCTATCTCATTTTTCATGGTTTTCGGAAAGTGTGGCACAATTTCAAAAATAATTCACCACTCGTGAACCTATAGGGACACCCCCCAAAAAATTCTAAAAAGTCTTCAAACCTACCAAAACATAACCCATATACATTACATACATAAAATTTATAAAGAAAGGGTTACTTACATGAAACCAAGGGTACTACATTCTCCCCATCATTGATCTCTACGACCTTAGAAATTAGAAAACCATAATTTCCCCGAAAAAAGTTATAAACATTTATCATTCATTTTCTTTTTGTGTTCCCATATATCCTTCTGAATCTGACAGTTTTTCCACAAAACCCACACTAGTCTGATGTTTTTTCCATGAAAGATTTTCTCTTACCAATCCAATATCCACACCGAGATATGTATCAATGAATCATCCATATCTAGGTCAATGTTATCACATGTTATCACATGGTCAAGATCAGGGTGATACTTTTTCAACCGAGATACGTGAAACACATTTTTCACCATACTGAACCATAGTGGTAAAGCCAACAGATATGCCACCTCTCTAACTTGTTATAGTTTCTTAAAAGGGCCTATGTATCGAGTAGATAACTTGAACTACTTCCCAAATTGGTGATGTCCAATCCATGTAGAAATTCACATGAACATATGATCACTCACTACAAATGATAATGGCCATCGATGATGATCCACATATGACTTCTAATGACTCTGCACTGTCTACATTTTCTTCTTGATCCACTGAATCATCTACATTGTTTCTTAGATAAGGATCTGCCAAACTAGTGAAGTTTCACCTATTTACACCCAACAAAGTGGTGACCGTTAAGGAAGCCCATAAAATACTTCAAAAGGATCCATATGTATCGTGTCCTGATAACTGTTTTTATATGAGAACCCCACCAATGGAATGTGCTCTTCCCCTGACCCAGCAAAATCTATTACACATTCACATAACATGCCTTCTAACTTTTTAATCTTCCTTTTGGATTTACAGTGCATCTAAGGATGATAAACCATACTCATAGTCAACTGAGTCCCAAGGTATTCTTTTAAGGATTCCCAAAAACAAAACATGAACGTTATATCTCTATCTGATATGATCGAAAGAGTTATGTCATTTCTCTTTACCACTTCTCGGATATAGATTTGGGATAGATCCTCCATCATGTGAGATTCATGAATAGGGATGAAATAATCTGACTTGGTATGCCTATCCACTATCACCCATATGTAATCATGTTTCCAACCCATTTTTGGGAGACCTGTAAAAAAAATACATATCTATCTACTCCCATTTCCATACTAGAATAGGTAAGGACCGCAACATTTCTACTAGTCTCTAATTCTCTTCCTTAACTTGCTGACAAGTTATGCTTCTTGAAACGAACTAAATCACTTTTATTTTCATACCATTCCACCACAAATATGCTTTTAATTCCTTATACATTTTTCTTTACTCTTGGATGAATAGCTAATCTCGAATTATGATAAGAAGTGAGAAGATACTCATAACAAGCCATAGGTAGAACCATATGATCCTGGAACCACAACACTAAACTCTTATCTGGTCTCCATCCCTCAATGGCCTCCCTACCATTGAGTTTTTTCCTCATTTACATGCATTCTATATCATTTTTTTGTGCTTATTTAACCATATTTACTTAATTAAGAACTTTGAAAAATAAAAAGAAAACTGCAACATCGCCATTGTCTTCACATTCCACATGCATGTTGGCTAGGATTGACATCATCTTCCACTCATCTGAAGCTTCTTTTTTCAAAAAATAATATGAATTTTGTCTTAATGCATCGTCCACCATATTTCCTTTACCCGGAGTATACATCAAGTCAAATTCAAACATTTATAGATACTCTATCCATCTTCTTTGTGTCATATTCAACTCTTTTTATTATAAAATATGTTTCAAGATCTTATGATCCATGAACATAGTAAATTTCTCACTGAAGTGGTAATGATTTCATTAAATTCTTCAAGTCCTAGAAAACTACATATAAATCCAAATAATGTGTTGGGTAATTCATCTCATGTACTCATGACCACCTTGATCCATAAGTAACAACAGAGTCTCATTGCATGAGAACACAACCCTACTGAAATCCTGAAGCATCATAGTACACCACATATCCTTATTATGATTCTAGTTGTATCAAGAGAGGTGTTGATGTAAGGTGAACTTTTATCTCTTTAAAAGATTTCTAGTATTCCTCATTCCATTGGAATGAAACATTATTATTTTTCAAAGTTTTCATTGGTGGGGGTAGCCATGAAAATTCATGAACAAATCATTATTAATAACCAGCTAGACTAAGAAATATTTGTATCTCAAATACATTCATTGATGTTTGTCTAGAGATAATTTCTTCTATATTCTATGGATCCACTAAAACACCTATTTTGGGAATTAAATTTCAAATAAATCATACCTCTTGTATCCAAAAAAATTAAACTTTGATAGTTTGTCATACAAATGATGGTATATCATGATTCTAACATTATCACCAAGTGTTTCTCATGCTCAAACCTTGTCCTTGAATACACCAACATGTCATCCACAAATACCACAAAAAA
The DNA here is from genome assembly GCA_963277665.1 of Viscum album. Taxonomy (NCBI): domain Eukaryota; kingdom Viridiplantae; phylum Streptophyta; class Magnoliopsida; order Santalales; family Viscaceae; genus Viscum; species Viscum album. The sequence goes on along the minus strand of OY728156.1, from coordinate 66,432,974 downwards.
AGAATCTAGATATCTATGAAATATCTGGTTCCTCAATTCCATAAATTTTGTTGGTTCATTATTAACACCTCAAGTAATTAAAACATTTTTATAATGTCCCTATCTACATATGAAAGCTATTTTTGGTATATCCTCCTTATGAACTCGCAATTGGTGATATGTTGATCGCATTTCAATTTTAGAGAACCACTGAGCTCCCCTAAATTTAACTAATATATCCTCAATTCATGTCAATGGATATCTATTCTACATTATAACATGTTAAGCTAACAATAATCCACACACAATCTTAGATTTCCATCATCTTTCTCCATGGACATGAATGGTGCTACCCACAGAGATGTGATCAGTTGAATGAAACCCTTTCTTTATAGTTCTTATAATTATAACTATAGTTCCATTAATTCTTTTGGTTCCATTTGATAATATAGTATTGAGATAGTGCGGGTCCTAGAGGGAGATCAATCATAAACTCTGCTTCCCATTCTAGTGGTATCCCTAAGAAGTTATTGGGAAGGACATCTAAAAATTGAACTACATCTTCTGGGAAAAATTCATCATCGATCTCTTCCATTGATGCTAAATTCAACACCACCAATTGGTAATAGATAATTCATACTGTTGGTTCCAACAAGCCCATTTTTTCTATCATCACAATCCTTTCTTCTCTAAAGAGATTCTTGGTGCTATCCTCACTCACAAAACTAACAATTTTGATATAATAGACAATGTGAACCATGAACATTTTCAACTTATCCATGCCTAGTATTACATCATAAAAATACTTATCTAATATAGATAAATCCCATTTTATCTCAACTCCATCAACAGTTTTATAACATTCTATACACCCAAAGGATCTCCATTCTCTTTGACCAAGAGTAGTTTGATGTTTTATTATAGAAGGCATAATATCATGTTTTAAACTTATAAAATCTCCAACACAAAAAACAATAAAGGAATAAGATTCAACCATATCAAAAAACACTTGAATAAGGGTATAATTCAAAATAATTTTACCTCTCATCGTAGATGGTATAGCCTGGTCATCCACTATCACTTTCTCAGCTCTATATAATTGCTTTGTTGCTACACTCTGATCATTTTTCCTTGCTATGACTTCCCTTTATTGAAGAGTCATGGTATTCCTAGAATTATCAGGGATAACACTACTCAACTAAAAATATTGATATTGTTGGCCTAACCCCATCAAAGAATAAAATGCATGCGACACTTGAGAAGTGTCCTAAGAACTTGACTATAGATCACTGTGAAAATAGCATTTAAAATTTCCCATATTGTTGAAATTATGGAATTCTCTTGGTTATTTTGTAAACTCTGGCTTCATGTGGTTGACGGAACCACATTTTTAACATCCTACATTTGTCATAAGTTATGAGAGGAAGATTCCCTAATCCAGTTTCCTGATTCTAATTCCCGCTCCCACCATGGAAGTAGGTTTCCCTCTTCCGCTTTCTCCCATCATTATAGTTTCCACTATTTCCTATGGGTATCAAAATACTTCCTCCTCCCATATCACTTGATATGTCTTGTTCACCCACTATCACTCTATTGATCATATTTGTATAATCAGTAATACATAGCATAACAATCTTTGATCAAATCTCCTGTTGAAGTCCTGATTCAAAGTTGTGTTCCTTTAATGACACACTAGTAGCAACTACAGGTGAAAAGCAAAAGAAATTCATGAATTTATCCATATATTTAATGGTAGGGAGATTTTTCTTCTTTAGAATAAAAAAGTCTATCATCATTTGAATCTTGAACGTGTGATGATAAAATTGTTTATTGAAAAAAAATTCAAAATCCCCCCAACTAAGGCGTCTCTCTACTCTAGATTGAAATGCTAAATCCCAACATTGGGATGAAATATCCTCTAGAATATACATTTTTATATTGACTTTTAGATATGTTTTTGTGCGGATGAAATCGAAGATATGATTCATCCTATTCATTCATTCCTCTGATCATTTTGGTTCATAATCACCTGGGAAGATAGGTGGATTCTGTTTCTAAAACTAGATAGAATGATCCACTTGTCTTGGGTCATCCCTCCAGTTCCCTATGTACACCATTTCAAATTCTTGGAAAATACTATGAACTAGTTGTTGCTTCACAAACAGGTCAGGTGGAACCACATTCTTTATAGCTCCTTCCGATAGATTTCTATGATGCCTACTGATTTCAATTTTCTATATATACAATAAACACCATAAGTCTCACTCTCTAGAAACTAAAGGATTATCATTTTAAATAATATCACTTTAAATATCATAACATTTCATTCCAAATTTACCTTTCCCAAATTCAGACATTTTTTTTTTTTGAAAAGGTCAAAGTTGTTTTTGAAGATCCAAATATTTTAGAAATACCACAACCATGCTCTTTTTCAAAATCTTTCATTTGGAAATAGTTTCATAATATTAAAAAAACACAACTTTTGTTCAAAATCATAAATAATTATTTGAAATAATGTATTCACTCCAAGTTGGAAATCATTACTCTAATTCACATCATGCTCATCACATTGGATAAACCCATGATAATGAGATTTCAAACCTATAAGTGTCTCAAAAACACTTATGTACCCAACTCTCTGGTAACTTTAAGTTTGGTATAAAAAGGTTAGATGTATCTTTTTATCTCTACATTTCATGTCGATAAAATCATACTCCTTTCGAAGATCACCATCCAAGGAATTTACAAGAATGAATTCAACTCCAAACTGGTGACTACTTGTTCCACAAGGAAAGGAACAAGCTGATACCATTTTTATGAGAAATGATTTTGGACCAAAGGAAACTAATACCATTTGTAAAATCCCTCCTTCTTATCATTTGATTTAGATGGTGGGAGGATGCTACTTGGCCTTAAGGGACATACCCAAGGTTACAAAGGCTAAAAATAAATTATTAAGGGCTTCAATACATGAGGGAACTATTTTCACATTGAGAATAAACTAACTAACGAAATGAATTATAACCAAAAAATCTACTAAATGATGCATGATAACCATGAAAGACAAACCAATATTTCATTCACCAAAATCAAACTAGAAACCCAGTACCACAGTGGAAGACAATAATAGAAAAGTAAATAGCAGAATAAAAATTAATAGAACTACAAGAAAACAACAAGAATGAAAGATTCACATTCTCTATGATCCAACTTTACCAAACAACCAATGTATCATGAGGTAGTTCTAAAGGCGTGTGATACATTACCTTTATTCATTTCCTGGTAGATAACATTTGAAAAAGTACCAAAGTGACAAAGTATGGTTGAGTACTAAAACACATTAGGTTTTCCCCCCAATGATATACCTACTCATTCCATTAGGATAGAAGAGTTAGTAATAGTGTATATAAAACAATTTCCAAAAATAGTTTATAACTAAATATAAAATAGTTCTAAACAGTTGATAACCAAAAATAAACAACATCAAAAATTGTTTATAACTAAATATAAATAATTATCATATTAACCAACATTACAATGAAAACCATTGATAAAAGAAATCAACCAAACAATTCTTACACCCCTTCCATAAGTTCTATTTGGCATAACCACTCCATTCCAAGAAACCACGCCACTAACCATGCATGATTCGTTATAACAATTTCATACTCATGAGAGGTATTCCATCAATTTACTATATTGTCATAAGGTAATTATTTCCATGTTCCATTATGCATTTGGAATCAATCACAAGGTTATACGTAAACCAAACCTCATAATTACAATATGAACACACACCCAAGTATTCCCAAAAACAATTCCAATATTCCATAAGCCAAAACCATTTCAATAAAACCATAATTTTATTGAAAACCATTCTCCAACAAACTGTTTAAATATATATCAAAGAAAATTTTTAAAATTTCCATTTTAAAATCAATAAACTAAATCACTTTTCACAACAATTCACCCAAATTCTACAATTTCACAAAAGAAATCTAAATCATCACTTGAGAGGAATTATATCATGCTTTTCACCAAGATTTCACAATCAATATCAATAAAATAAACCCATTTGAAACTAATACAATAAATTCTATCAAAAGGTGTTGATATTGAAGCCACCTACCACGAGAGTTTTGGTGAAAATGATAAATGGAATGAAAAAAGGCAAAAGAAATAGGTTGAATCTCCATAAACCCACCTTAAATCTCTTACAATATCAAGAATCAAGACACATCTAAACATAATTAGCATCCAAAACTTTATATCTACCCACATTGGGCATAGATATAAGAAATCGGGAGAATAAAATACGTAGATCTAAGAAATAAATCTAGAACAATGAAGAACAAAGCCTTACTGCAAGAAATCAGATTCTAATCACCAAGGGAAGAATTCAGATCACCTACGGATCGATTGGATATCCTTATTTGACCTTTATAGAAGAAAAACCCTGTGTTAGATCCATTTTGGGGGAAACGACTCATTAAAACCTTAATCTAACCTAGATCCACTTTTTAAGGATCTATGTTTGAACCTTCGCATGGTTAATTCACACAGTTAGATAAACCATGAACTAGCCATGCATTAGCCACTGACTTATAGATTTTCATTGCACGGTCTCCTCACATAGTCTCCAAAACCTTGTGAAAAAATTTCCAATTCCACTACCTCATTTTTTCCAAATCCCTTTCCCAAAGATCATGGTTTATCCATAGATTTTGTATGGTTTGAACAAATAATGTATAGCCCATGCACATCCCCTTTAGCCCCTGTCTCATAGTGCTTGTTTTCTTGTAAGTGTTACACAATTTCTACAAACCACGCACCACAATTGAACATGTTTAAAATCCCCAAGAACATTCCAAAATGTCATCAAACCATCCCAAACATAACCCATATAGTTTACATACTTAAAATGAATAAAGAAAAAGTTACTTACCAGAAATCGGGGGTACTAAAAGGGGTATAATGAACCCACCCACTAATCACATAATTATAATCCATTCATATTTATTCCACAAGATCTAGAAAAAATTTATCATTTATTCATATATTAACTCATAGAAAAGAATTTGGGTTTCATGAATATTTCAACATCATAATTCATTACTATATTGTGAAAGAATAAGGATGGTATCATTAGATTATATCCCCTTTGAATTATATGTAACATCAATTTATGTTATCGTAGATAAAAAATATATTAAAATATCACTAGAGTATTTTGGGGGGAAATACAATTTTCATTTTGAAATCACTTATTTATAATATAAAAAATTCAAAAAATGTAAGGAAATTTCTTTATTTTAAAATAATTGTGAAAAAAATATAAATGAATAATAAATTTAAATAGTATTCATAGTGTTGAGAAAATTCATTCGTGTGGTATACATTAAAAATGATTATCTTCCAACTTTTGGTAAAAATTACTTTGTTTGAAAATGATAAGATAATCATTTTTTTAATTTTCTATATATAAATACAATTATGGGTAAAAATAACCTTTATAAATAATTACAGAATATTAAAAACATTATTGAAAATATTTTAAATAAAATATGTAAATGGAAGAAAAAAATCTCAGTCGAAGAGAGATATAAAGTAAGTTTTTCTTAAATACATTATTTCAGCATTTTGAGTAATTAAAGAGAGTAAAATCAATGGAAAAATGAAATATCTAGAAAATAATAGATTATAATAAAATAAATTATATTTATGTGATATAGATCACATAATTTCATCATTAAAATTTTAGGCATAAAAATCCAAATAAATAATGAGATTGTAACATAAAACCCCAAACTCAAGTATGACTTTCTTTGTAAATGCTCTAAACTCCCATATAATAAAATAAAATTTATTATTATTCAATACCAAATAATATTTTCACTTATAATATGATTATTTATTTTCTTATACCATCATATAATCTGTTTACTAACAATATTTCATTATCATAATCATTTCAAGTGTTAACTACTTCATTTTTTATGTATATTTCAGTTCAAAAAAAATTCCTTGCATCTTGATCATGATTATATAACCGCTATAATTTCAATAATATTATGAATATAATATTATTATATAATATCTCTATTATTTATCACTCCTTAATCATTCATTTCCTAAAATTCATAACATCACTTATATAAGTGGTAAAACAAACTTTAACAAGAGAGTGTTATAAAGATCGAATAAGTAAGAACATGATATTGTATAATTATAATATAAATATTACATAATTTTACTCAATTCATAAGTATCATGTATATTTATTATATATAATTATATAATCATCAATAAAAGTAGAATATTGAAAATGAAATATATTGCTCCTGGAGATGATAGTATCTATGTATGCATGAACGATACTTCCATATTATTATTTGAAAAGGAAAATGAAGTGGATAAAATTTTATAACTATAAAATCATTAATAAATCAAAAATAAAACATATATTCATAAAATTCTTCATTATAACCATACATGAGAGATAGTGACTGAAAATGAATCATATCACTACATCAAGGAGGTAGTCCCCACATACATGCATGCGATACTTTCATTTCTAATTTGATGGAAAGGCGGTGGAAAATGGTTGTACCATAATAATAATAACATATTAATTTATTTATGATAATTAATTAACTATATATTAATGGATAAAATATATTTAGACGAATTAAAAGAAGAAAAAATCTTTAATAGAGTTTTTTAGGACAATTACCTCTTCTTTGAGAGACATCTTTTGCCTTACCACTTATGCTTTATTAAGATAGTCTTTGAAAAATATAATAAATTAAAGAATGAATATATTAAATTTATAATTTTTTTGGGTAGGTTATTTTTGAGATATAATTCTCTAATTCTTTTAATAAAGGAAGATAATAGATTCCCTTTTATAAGTGAGGGGAGGGACAAACATTGAACTACTAAAACGATTAAATAATATAAAGTCACATTCTTGAGAAAGTGGTAAAAATGGAAGATAATTTTAATTTAGGATAATATAGGGTCTAAATATCTTAAACCAATAATTTTTAGGCAAAATTATGTTTCATTTTTACCCTTATCTCTTATTTTATCCCTTTTGGTTAACTCATTTTAACCCTAACCGTAGTGACATTATTTTCTATTTTTACTATTCATTATAACCAAAAAAATTTAGTGGTTTAATTAAAAAACATGAATATTATGATTCCAAATATTTAAATAATTTTATGAGAATAAATTTATTTAAATTTTAAAAATTAATTTTAAAATAATCAATGAAAACCCAATGAAAAACTATTTTTAAAAAATGTATTTTTAAGCATAAAACTGAATTTAGTCGCATTCCTTTCATAGTAAAAACTATTATATGAATGTTAAAATATTTTATTGAATATATATTATATAAATTTCATTAAAGTACTTAATAAATAGTGATTTATTCAAATTATTTATATAAAGATACATAACATACATAAATACATTTTAAAAAAAATAACTTTATTTACCTTAAGATGATTTTATCATCATTAATAACTAATATATAACAAATATATGTATTATTATTCATACATTAGATTTAAATTTCACTAATATAATTTTTATATAATGATAAATATATAAAATTGTTGGATCTGAATCTATAGATTATACACAATAGGGGGGTGAATTCTGTCTTTTGAAATTTTTTGATAACACTTTTCTTGAACGAGTTCTTTCCTTTATACTTTATCAGATTTGATCATGTAGTGGAATAAGTAAAAATAATAACACAAAGATGTATAGTGGTTCGGGGAATAGAAGGCCCCTAGTCCACTCCACCAACGCTCAACTCTATGAGCTTGATGATTTTAACTATCTGGTCCTCTTTTCCACATACTAGTTCACAACTGAGTACAGGTAGTTGACACCTTTAAAATCCAAGGAAAAACAAAGCCTTATGGTTCAAAAACAAACCTACACAGCTTAGAATGAGAAGCTGGATACTCAAGAATAAAAAAAATTTCAGAAAGAAATTTTCCAGTTGATCTTTACAATTACAACAGAATGCAATTGACAGCAGATGGATCGAAGTCTCTAGAAATATTGATCTTCAAGACGAAGCAGTTCTGAGTAGATCTAGTTTCAATAGATATAGAGATATAGTTCACAACTTTAGAACTAGTAGATCCATAGTAGATAATCGATTTAGAAGAGGAGAATATTCTATCAAGTTTCTTCATCTTGAAAGAACAATGATTTGGCGCTCCTTTTTGAATCAGCAGATCAATCGTGAATTTCCGCAGTCTTTGTTTTATATATTTTTTTAATAATAAAAAATTTATCACACATATATATATTCTTATACCTAGTGTTTTAGAGAGAACATATACAATAAAGCGGAGCATATATCCTGCACATTTAGATCTATAAAAGTTGCCTTCTGATTTGCGATATTCAAAATTTTGAATTTACAGAGTGGTTGTAAATTCCATTAAGACTCGGAAGAAAAATATCCTTTTAATTCAATCTTAAATATATTAATAAAATGGCTTTAAATCAGTCAAATCCATACTTTAAAAACGAATTTAAATCCGTCTTGAAATCTGCCCAAATATCAGCTTACTGATCGCTGCACATAAATATCGTCTGTCAAAATTTCTGACACAAAACGTAAGGTTGATGACGTGGCCTCAAAACGTAGGGTTAATAACATAGTCTTCAAACGTAAGGTTAACAATGTACAGTTGACAACGTAAGGTTGAACACAAATGTAGGGTTGACCATCCATACTTTTTCTTCAACACTCAAATGTTTGGTAGAAGATCCATACTTTTACTTTATCCATGCTTTTCAAGAATGTATGGTTGTTTACAAAAGTAATGTTGATGAACCATACTTTTGACAAACAAACGTAACATTTAGAATTTACGTACGATTCTCCTTCCATACTTTGCTGATAACCAAAACGTAGGGTTCCTTCCTAACATAAGGTTCTTCTTCTATACTTTGCTGAAAACGTATGGTTGTTTAACCATACTTTTATCTTATCTCAAAAAGTATACATGCTTTTCATCCATACGCTACGTTTATCCACGAAAGGTATGAACAGTGATTCCAGAACACGCTAAAGCAGATTCCGCGATATATTTATCTACGTAAGATGTGAATAGTGATTCTAGAACGCACTAAAGCATATTCCGAATAAGTAATAAATTATCCTTTTTTCAAGAGTAAAATAAATTAATAAATTCCTCCACAATACTAAATAAAATCGTTAGAATATAACTAAGGGTATTTGTGAGCATCAAATTTATCATAAAGAGATAGATTTTTATTTTCAATAATCTCACCCTTTAAATAACATTAACATGTATTGTTGAAAACAATACTTTCCTCAATAATCTCCCCCTTTTTGATGATCACAAAACCCATAAAATAATTAAAATTATTTAAAGAAAATTAACTTTCAAAATTTGTTATAAAATTTAAAAAAACATCTCCACCAAAAAGATAATTATAAATTCAAATTTATCATTTAATTCTCCCCCTAAATAAAATTTTGATTTTGTGTTTATCCAAATTCTATCCTTTTTTGGGATATCAAAAAAATGAAATATCATGGATTTTAACACTTTTAATATTGCACTGAACTGTTAGTAAATTCTATTATGAAGTGTTTATCAATAATTAAATATGGAGTTCTGGAGTATTAAAAATAAAGTCATTAAAACAAATAAAGAAAGAAATAAATAAACAATGAAGGAAATTTTCATTCAAAAAACAGAAGTATATACGTGACAATGATATACACAGAAATCAAGGTTTGGGTAAGATAGGCAATAGGGTCTATCTCCTCTGGATTGCAGACTGGATTTCTGTAAACTGTTCCTGAAGTCTCTTCATCATCCCATCTCCAAGCTTGATAATGATCTCCCTATTCTATTGGGTCATATGAATATCCTCAATTAAATTGACTCTGAAAAACTCATGCAACCTTTCCTCTTTTTCAACAAATACTGACAGCTTCTCTGATAACTGATCTTACAGAATTTTGATCGATGGATCACTAGATGTCAGTTGATCAACTAAGAACTTCTGATTATCCAGAAACACTGAAAAAGGAGCATTGTTACATTGAAGATCTTTTATCATTCCATTCATATTTCTCAATGCAGCTATGATAGCTTGAAACCTTCTGATTAAATCAGGTGAAGTACCTGATCCACTAACAGCATTATTTGCAACTGATGCAAATTGGTTCTCCATAAACAACTTTAGATCTGATAAATCTGAATTCATAACCATTTCAGATTTTAATTGTGTAGCAGTAGTCATCATATCCTCTTTAAACATTTCAACTTCTTTCTTTGAAACTATACACTCCTTAAGTTTTTGAAACATCAAATGTTCTAAGTCTAAGGCATTTCTCAGAGAAACATTCTCTGATTCCAACTGAGATACCTTTCTGTACAATTCTTCAACTTCTTTTTTCCTTGAATCAGATTCACCCTAGGCTTGATTCACATTCTCAGGTTGATTCAGTAGTACCAAAGGTAATGATTCAACATAAGATTTTTCTTTTTCTTTGTTTGGAGAAGGTTGGTCCATAGATTTTTCCTTAGAGTTTTCAAACTCCTCCACAGAAAAATCCTCTTGAAGTATCACTGTTTGAGCTTCAGAAGCATGCTCATCGCATTCATCTGCATCTTTTTCATCCACTGGAATTTCAAGAACAATATTTTCAGAAGTTTCCTGAGGTCTGGACACTTCTTCACCAGGCACTGCCTCCATCTCTTGTTCCTGTTGAAGTGCAACTTCAACATCAGCTACAATCTGTTCCTGATTCTCCCTTTGAGCTTCTTCTAGAACTCATGATCCCTCTACTAGTTCTTTTATTTCAGTAACATCTTCCATGGGCTTATCAACAACATATTCCCTTACAAAAGAATAAGAAAATAAAGCTTCTTTGGTTGTTTCCAATGAAGGGGAAGTGACTTCTTCATTTACTGGTCTCTTTCTTTTTTATTGAAGACCCTCCTGACTTCTGTATTCCTCAACATCTTCCACTACAAATCAAATCCTTCTTGCTACATTGTTGACTCTAGATTCATCTTGTCCCTCTTTGGAATTAGAAACTTGTGCCTGAGCACTCTCTGAGTCTTCCTCAGCTCCTACTAGCAAAAGTTTTCCTTTAATTGTTCTTCAGAAATATCCAACTTTCCTCAAAGTTCCAGAATTAAACATATTAATGTGATGATAGTTAACTCGAGAATCCACTAATCTCACCATGTCTTTCTTAGAAATAGTTTAGAAATAAATCGACCAAAAGAAGAAGAAATTAATTCGAGCCTCACTTTGACAGCAGTATCTAAGATACCTTATCATGTATCTTGGAAAGTTTAACTTAAGATCGCTTAACAAAAGAAATATTATATACATATCTAGGTACAAAATCTTCTCCATTTCTACCATCCATGGAGCTATTCCAGTCTGAATAAATTTGACCAAAATCTTCTGATCATGCTCCAAATCCTTGACAATCATTTTCTTTATTATCTTAGTACCAAAACTAAAAGAAATGATGTCTTTGGATTTATGCACAGAATCTCCAATATTTTTCTAATCGAAATGAAAACCTCCCTCATGAGGGCAGTTGAGAATCTGACTAATCTCTACTGATGAGTTTGAGAAATCCATATCCTCTATTTTAGTCATCATACTGTCCTCTATGTCTCCTAGACTAAACTGTACAGATTTGAAGAAGTATCTAAGTTCTACTTCATACATAAATTCTGTATTTTCACTATTGAACATCTGTTTAAGATTCTTAAACGACAGCACTTGCTTCAAAAACAGATTTGTCTGAAATAACCAGTCGAGATCGATTACCTTTCCCTGTAAGATTTTTCTTCCCTCGGTGCATTGTCTCTTGGAATTTCTTGGCTCGGCTTCACTGGATCTTTTAGTCCTTACCATTTCTGCGAGAGTCTCTGAAGGTTTGAAGGTTAGGGTTTTAGAGGTTCGAAGGTTAGGGTTTAGGATAGAAAGTGTGATTTTAGGATTTAGAAAGGGTTTCGATAGAAGTGAAAAGGTTTAGAAGTCAAAAAGGCTCTGACAGCATTGATTCCCATGTAATCACTGATCATTACATATATTTAAAACAAATAAAGTTTTCATATGGAAAAAGAAAGAAAATATTAAACATTATTCAATAAAAAAATAAAATTTTCATAAATAAATAAAAGTAAATAAAAATAAAAATTATTTAAAATTAAATAAACCTAGCTCCCCCTTAATAAAATCAAACCTTGTAGTGGGAAGTGGTTTAGTAAAAATATCTGCTAATTGAATTTAAGTATTTATAAATTCTTAAAATATATCATTTTTAATAACATGATCTCTTAAAAATTGATGCCTTATATCAATGTGCATAGTTCTAGAATGACTAATAGGATTTTTGGAAATATTAATTGCACTTGTATTATCACATAAAATAGGTTTATTATTAAAATTCAATCCAAAGTCCATAAGATTGTTTTTCATCCACAACACTTGTGCACTGAAACTTCCAGCAGAAACATATTCTGCCTCAGCTGTTGATAGGGCAACTGAATGTTGTTACTTACTAGACCATGATACTAAAGATTTTCCTAAAAAGTGACATGTACCTGATGTTATTTTTCTATCAAATCTAAAACTTCCAAAGTCAGCAGCTGAATATGAAATCAAATTGAAATCAGAAGTTTTAGGATAAAGAAGAGATTGAAAAATAGTTCCTTTTAAATATTAGAAAATTCTTTTAATAGCAGTTGGATGGGATTATTTAGGATTTGATTGAAATATTACACAAAGACATACTGAATACATTATATCTGGTCTGCTAGCTGTAAGATATAAAAAACTACCAATCATAACTCTATATAACTTGTTGTCAACTGATTTCCCAGTTTCATCCAAATCAAGTTTTATATTATTACACATAGGATTTGTAAATGGATTGTTGTTTTCAAGACCAAATTTCTTAAGTAAATCAGTAATGTATTTGCTTTGATTTAAAAAATTTCCAAAATCTTTTTGAAATATTTGAAGACCCAAAAAGAAATTTAATTCTCCCATCATACTCATTTCAAATTCTTCCTACATTAATTTTGAAAATTCATGACAAAGAGTTTTATTAGTTGATCCAAAGATTACATCATCAACATAAATTTGAACCAATAAAACATTATTTTTCACAGTTTTCTTAAAGAGTGTTGGGTCTTCCATTCCAACAGTAAAATCATTTTTCAAAAGAAAAGAACTTAATCATTCATACCAAGATCTTGGTGCTTGTTTAAGGCCATAAAGAGCTTTAGTAAGTTTAAAAATAGAATCAGGTTTTTGAGAGTTTTCAAAACCTAGAGGTTGCTCAACATAAACTTCCCCCATTAAATAACCATCGAAAATGGAAGATTTAACATCCATCTGAAATAATTTAAAATTCATATAAGATGCATAGGCTAAACGGATTCTAATGGCTTCTAACCTATCTACAGGTGAAAAAGTCTCATCATAGTCTATTCCTTCTTCTTGATTATATCCTTTAGCTACTAATCTTGCTTTATTACTATATATTGTTCCTTGGTCATCCTATTTATTTCTAAAGACCCATTTGGTTCCTATTACAGGATAATTCTTAGGTCTTTCCACTAATTCCAAAACATTATTTATTTTAAACTGGTTTAATTCATTTTTCATTGCTATTATCCATATTTCATTATCTAAAGCTTCTTCTATAGTCTTGGGTTCTTGTTGACATAGGAAGGTAGAGAATTCCACTAGGTTTCCTATGTTTCTTCTAGTTTGAACACCAGTTTCTAGGTTACCTATTGAATTTTCTAAAGGATGATTCTTTAGTGTTCTAGACTATCTAGGTAATGTATTTAAAGGTTCTTCAGTATCATGTTCCTCTGAACTCGACTGAATTTCTTTTATATCATTTTCAAAATCATTCTTTAAATTCTCAATTCTCATGTTATCATTAGAGTCAAGTTTATCCATTTGTTCTGTCCTTTTCTCAAAGGGACTAGATTCATCAAATTTCACATGAACTGATTCTTCAACAATCCTTGACTTCTTATTATAAACTCTATAACATTTGGAGGTAGCAGAATATCCTAGAAAAATACCTTCATCATATTTTGGATCGAACTTACAAAGATTATTCTTGGTGTTTAAGATGTAAACCTTGCATCCAAAAACATTAAGGTAATTTACTTTAGGTTTTCTGTTATTCCATAGTTCATAGGGTGTCTTTTTCAAAATATGTATAATAAAATCTCTATTAATTATATAACAAGATGTATTCATAGCTTCTGCCCAGAAATATATAGGTAGGATATATTCATTTAACATAGTTCTAGCCATTTCTTGAATAGTTTTATTTCTTCTTTCTACAATCCCATTTTTTTGAGGTGTTCTTGGTGCAGAGAATGTGTGCTTAATACCCATATTTTAGAAAAAGGAATTAAATTCTAGATTCTCAAATTCTCCACCATGATTATTTCTCAATGAGATTATATTGAACCCTTTTCCATTTTGAACAGATTTGCAGAAACTTTCAAATAAATTAAAAGCTTCTTTTTTAAATTTCAAGAAGAAAATCCATGTAAATCTTGAATAGTCATCAACCAAAACATATAAATAAAATTTACCAACTAAGCTTACTACTCTTGAAGGTCCAAACAAATCCATAAAAATAAGTTCTAGAGGTTTAGATGTAGCAACCTTATTCACAGATTTGAAGGATGATTTGTGTTGCTTTTCCAAGTTGACATGCATCACAAAATATGTCACTTTTAAATTTGAGACTAGGTAAATCAGAAACTAAATGTTTCTTAGATAACTTATGTAAAACATATACATTGGAATGACCAAGTCTTCTATGCCAGATCTAGGATTCAGTTACTTTATCAATCAAGCTGTTTACTTTTTGTTTACACAAGAAATTTAAATCCAAAGTATAGACATTTTCAGTTCTTGGTGATTTAAATTTAAACAGTTTATCTTTAGAAACAGTACAACAATTGTTAGTAAATCAACAGTATATCCATCATCACAAAGTTGAGAGATACTTATCAGATTGTGTTTTTGTCCTTGTATATAATGTAATTTGTTTATTGAGACTGTTTTTGGATCTCCAACAGTTCAAATGCCAATGATTTTTCCTTTGGAATTGTCACCAAATGTGACAAATCCTCCTTCCTTTTGAGTGAGTGAAGAAAAACTTAATGAGGTTCCACTCATATATCTTGAGCAGTCACTATCCATATACCATATATCTTTTCTTCTCTAGTGACCTGCTACCTGCAAAGACATTCAAACAAATAGCTTTGGTACCCATATTTTGTTGGGTCCAGGGGTGTTAGCTATCAATGATCTGGGTATCCAGATTTGCTTTGTTCTTCTAAAATTAGCTGAATCATACAAGTATTTTGAAACATATTCTTTCTTAATTCCACAAATTTGAGGTTGTCTTAAGAAACAGTTCTTAGCTACATGTCCCTTTGTCCCACAAAAATTACAATTAACCTTTTTAGAGCTAGGAACAAAACAATTTTTATATAGCTTTGGTTTTTCTCCTTTACTGCCAATTCCAAATCTCTCCTTCTTAATGAAATTTTTTCCATGGATTTTATTTAATGAATTCTCTCCTTTTGTAAAAACCAATGCAGCCTGTTTGTAAGATTCTACTTCATCCTGTAGTGTTTTTATTCTTGATTCAAAATTAATATAGTTAGTGTTAATCAAATTGTATTTATCAGTTAATTCTTTATGTTGTTTCAGAATTGTATCTCTTTCCTCTGAAATGGATTTATGTATATTTTCTAGTGACTTATGTTTCTTAAATAGTGAGACATATGTTTCTTCAAGCATATTGCAGTAAGATGCAAGTTTTTTATTTGTGTAGCTTGATTCAGAATTTGATTCAGAAGAGTAATATGAGTGTACCTCATCAATTTTTTCCATAAAGAACATGTTTTCTTTTAGATTGACTTCTTCTTTCACTAAGCTTGATTCAGAAGAGCTACTAGAGTCTTCAGATACACTCCAAGTGGCTTTCAAAGCTTTCTTTTCTTTCTACTCAAATTCATTTCTTTTGAAGAATTTCTTCTTCTTTGCATCCTTTAATTGTGGGAAATACAGTTTGATATGTCCCATATTTTTTTCATTCATAACATCTTACTTCCTTATTATCTCCCTGAAAGGATTTTTTGAATCCCCTTTTCTTGCTATATAATTTTCAAAATTTTCTGGCTAACTGAGCCAGTTCTTCATCTGAGTTGGATGAGTCAGAGCTTTCTAATTTGGCTTTTACTTATTTGTTCTTCATATTTCTATTCTTTTGTTGTGATGTTATCTTCAAGGAAGTATCTTCTCTTTTGATAAGCACTTTATGTTCATTAGCCTCATCTTGCATTTTAGCTTCATACATCATCAGTGTACCAATCAGCTCTCTCATAGTTAGATCTTTGACAGGTGTTGACTGTCTGATTGCAGCAGAAATACCATTCCATAGAGTAGGATGTACTCTCAGTACTTTTAATGCTTGATCAGCCTGCTTGATAGGTTCTCCTATAGCTGTTATGTTATTGAAAATTTCGGTCAACCTCCCATTCATTAGGGTAATGCTCTCACCTTCAACCATTCTGAAAGTGTCAAATTTTAATTTGGCAGTTGCATTTCTCATTTGTCTCACATTGTTTGTTCCTTCATATGCCACGCCTATTGTTTTCCACATCTCATATGTCGTCGGGCACTGAGATACTCTGTTAAATTCATCTGGTCCTAGACCGCAGATAATTACATTCATAGCCTTCGAGTTCATATCGCACTCTGCCTCTATAGCAGCACTCCATGTCTCAAGATTTTCAGGAATTTCATAAGGATTCAGAATCTTTAAATAGACTCTATATTCGAGGTTTTTGAGATATATTATCACGCGCGATTTCCAGCAACCATAGTTGTCTCCATTAAAACATGGTGCTCTAACCATCGGCATCCCTTCTATTGTATCGGTCATGATGCTCTGTTGTATAATCCTTAAATGCTTCTATCTTTCTAAGGCTCTATCAGAAGCTCCAAACCTTTGATATGAATTGTTAGATCTGAATCTACAGATTATACACAAGAGGGTGTGAATTGTGTCTTTTTCAATTTTTCGATAACTCTTTTCTTCAACGAGTTCTGTCCTTTATACTTTATCAGATTTGATCATGCAGTGGAATAAGTAAAAACAAGAACACAAAGATGTATAGTGTTTCGGGTAACAGAAGGCCCCTAGTCCACTCCACCAATGGATGTGAAAAAATATTTTCTTATTTATTTATAATATTTCATATATTTAAGTTTCTATGTTCGTCTATGGTAGTAATTTATAGCATTGTTGAGACAGGTGGTCAAAATAGCCAAAACAAGACCCATATATAATATATGGGATTTTATTTTTATGAAATAAATTATTTTGGAATAATATAATTATTAATTAACCATTATAATTTTATTATATGTTTTTATGGTGTTGAATCCTTTTTAAAGAAAGTCTGACATAGATGAATAGACCAAATGAAAACAAAAGTATATTACTTTTATAGAGGTATCTATTTATAATGAAAAAGGAATAATATGTGATTTTTTTTGTAATTTAGGAAACGTAGTTACAATATTAATATAATTTTGATATTTTAAATATACATTTTGAACTATTCATGTAAGGCGGTGTTGAAAAATCAATCACATCGTTCATGGAGGTTGTCGTTTGCACTTAAGCATCATGAAACATTAAATTTTCAAATGGTTTTGGAGAATGGTATAAAATGGAAATTACATTATTATAATAAATTTTAATCAAATAAATAATAATTATATTTTAAAACATCATGTTTATATAATATTTTATTGGGTATGATATTAAAATTATTAAGATAACTATTTTGAGCGCATTACCACCCCCGTGGTATGTCCTCCCATGGATAACACTTTAAGTCTCTTTATCATGGACATTTGGAAAAGAAAATGGTTCTAGGATGTTAATATAGTTCTTATAGGAAAATATTTTAAATTTTTTTCAACTCAATTCTTTATAATTCATGTACAAAAGTGGTGGAAGTGATCTCCTTAAGTGAAGATTATGGAATTTTTTAAAATATCCATTACCTTTTCCCTGATGGTATGAAATAATTTAAGGCTTAATGGTGTAAATGAAGGAAATAATGATTTTTCGGTGATATAAGGTAATAAAGAATTATACTATTAATGTAAATAATTTTTTTAAAAATTCCTAATGTCTTCTACCACTATATTCATAAAATTTACATTTTTGGCTTTTACCATGGTAACTATATTTTACCCATGTAAATTAGATTTTATTAAAAACATAATATAACCCATATTACAAAATTTATATGTTGTAAAAATATATATGTGCTCCATATTATACAATTTAAATTCAATGTGGGGGAAAATTATCTTCTTAAATATAGCTTTTAATTATTTGAAAAAATACATATTTTCACCATTATGAATTGGAAATATTATGTAATAATGATTAATAATATAATTATTAATAATATATTTTTCTATATTTTAAAAAATAAAATTCAATACTGAAAATATATGAATTTAATTTATAGATTAATATTTTGAAATATTTATAAAATAATTTTTTTTTTAAAATCCTTTAACCATTATCCTTTCACAACATAAGTTTGACAATGTAAGGTTGAACACAAACGTAGGGTTGATCATCCATAATTTTTCTTCACCACTCAAACGTTCGGTAGAAAATCCATACTTTTACTTGATCCATACTTTTCAAGAACGTATGGTTGTTTACAAAAGTAATGTTGATGAACCATACTTAGGAGAAACAAACGTAATGTTTAGAATTTATGTACGGTTCTCCTTCTATAATTTTCTGATAACCAAAACGTAAGTTTCCTTCCTAACGTAAGGTTCTTCTTCCATACTTTTGTGAAAACCTATGGTTGTTTAACCATACTTTTCTCTTATCTCAAAAAGTATACATACTTTTCATCCTTACGCTATGTTTATCCACGTATGGTATGAATAGTTATTTTAGAACACGCTAAAGCATATTCCACGCTATATTTATCTACACAAGACATGAACAGTGATTCCAGAATGCGCTAAAGCAAATTCTAAATAAGTAATAAATTCTCATTTTTTCAAGAGTAAAATAAATTAATAAATTCCTGGACAATACTAAATAAAATCATTAGAAAATAACTAAGGGTATTTGTGAGCATCAAAATTATCATAAAGAGATAGAGTATTATTTTCAATAATCTCCCCCTTTAAATAAAATTAACATGTATTGTTGAAAAAAATACTTTTCTCAACAAAAAATACCTTATATTTATAAAAATATAATTTTTTGGAAAAAAAAAATTTTAATCATGAAATGATTTTATTAAAAAAAATTGATTATTTATTATGAATTAATCAATAAATTTTAATTACATAATATATATTTATGTGTGTGTATATATATATTTGATAACGTTTTTAATCATTTTTATACCCTAAAATATAACAGGCGGGGTATAAATATTATAACATGTTGTGGTTCATTTCGACTCGTGGTTGCATGAAATGAAAATAATAAAATACATCAAATTTATTTCAATGGAATACATATAAAAATTAGGGTGTTTAAATATAATTCCTACCTTGATATATCATGTACATGACTCTACTTGAATGAATTATCAGATCCTAGGGGGTATCAATGGAATCTCAAATAATTAGCAGTCTCAAGTTGGATCCTGGGTTATATCCCATGCATTCCATCATATCAAGTATACACAATAGATCATAGCGGTATTATATATCCTTTAACATGTCTAGGATCAAAGGATATATACTAGGAATCTTATATAGTAAATTTTTAAGAATTTTTAACTATATCCTAGGAATCATGATGAATCATAAAAATCATCACCATATATCCCACAAAATATGAGGAATCACTTGGAATCTATCTCAAAATCACGAGGTATATTGAAAGATCCTAGGAATCTATAGGAATATGTCAAAGAACCATGAATATCCACCAAATTCTACGGATTTAATCCCTATAATCCCTCCATCATTCATATATAGATCTAAATTTTCAAGTCCTTGTCATCTGTAATTTATCACATTTACATCCTTAGGAGGAAATACTTTGAATCTGTCATTATATATCTGGATTTATGAATCCACCCAGTAACATGTTATGAAAATAATAATCATAATAAAAAATGGTTTTGTCACTTTCCTAACATATCTCATATAAATAAGGTCCTAATCTGAATATCATGACCTATCTTTGATGTTAAAAAAAATGCTCATTATATATTTGGGATCCATATTGAAACCCAGAACTATCACTAACCACTACCACACTAACCCTTAAATTGGTAACCATAACATTGGGAAACCCACAAAGGTCCCCAAGGTCATGCTAGTGTACAAACACCATATATGTAATCCTTGATATAAATCTAATTTCTTGTGATAATACCATCACTAAAGGAGTATATTTCCCTCAACATCATCGTAGACATATCTTTGTCTCATCGGTATCATTGGAGAATCCATCCTATCATCATTCTAAATAGATGGTATAATACAAATATCTCTCATTTCTAGGGCATCCTAGGTCGGTCTAATCACCCAACCTAAAATCATTAAAACTCATAAATAACCTCCCAGAAACAAACATCAATGGAAAGTGACACTCACCCCACTTTAGATTCCACTATCCCATTGGCTATGAGGTATCTCATTGTTCTAGAAAGACCTGCTTGGTCAAATCTCTTGGATCTGAATCTACAGATTATACAAAAGAGGGGGGTGAATTGTGTCTTTTGCAATTTTTCGATAACTCTTTTCTTGAACGAGTTCTTTCCTTTATACTTTATCAGATTTGATCATACAGCGGAAAAAGTAAAATCAAGAACACAAAGATGTATAGTGGTTCGGGGAACAGAAGGCCCCTAGTCCACTCCACCAACGCTCAACTCCACAAGGTTGGTGATTTTCACTATCTGGTCCTCTTTTCCACAAACCGGTTCAAAACTAAGTACATGCAGTTGATACCGTTACAATCCATGGAAAAAGAAAGCCTTCTGGTTCAAACACGAACCTACACAGCTTAGAACGAGAAGCTGGTTACTCAAGAATAAAAATAATTTCAGAAATAAATTTCCAGTTGATCTTTACAATTGAAATAGAAAGTAATTGACAGCATATGGATCGAAGTCTCTAGAAATATTGATCTTCAAGAAGAAGTATTTATGAGTTGATCCAGTTGCAGTAGATATAGAGATATAGTTCACAACATCAGCAGTAGTAGATCCACAGTAGATATTCGATGTAGAATAGGTGAATCTTCTATCAAGTTCCTTCTTCATGAAAGAACAGAGCTTTGACGCTTCTTCTAAATCAGCAGATCAATCGTGAATAGTTGAAATCTCTATTTTCTACCTTTTTCAACAATAGATCGATCACATCCTCATGTACCTAGTGTTTCAGAGAGAACATATAAAATAAAGTATATCTCCTGCACATTTAGATCCATAAAAGCCGCCTTCTGATTCGCGATATTCAAAAATTTGAATTTACAGAGAAGTCGTAACTTCCCTTAAGACTCGGCATAAAAAGATCATTTTAATTCGATCTTAAATCCATTAATAAAATGGCTTTGAATCAGTCAAAGTCGTACATTAAAAACGACTTTAAATCCGGCTTGAAATCCGGCTTGAAATCCGCCCAGAAATCAGCTTACTGATCGTTGCACATAAATATTGTCTGTCAAAATTTCTGATGCCAAACGTAAGGTTGATGACATGGCATCCAAATGTAGGGTTAATAACATAGTCTTCAAACATAAGGTTAACACCGTAAGGTTGACAAAAAATTTAGGGTTGACAACGTAAGTTTGAATAAAAACATAGGGTTGAACATCCATACTTTTTCTTCAATACTCAAACGTTTGGTAAAGGATCCATACTTCTACTTTATCCATAATTTTCCAAGAACGTATGGTTTTTTACAAAAGTAAAGTTGATGAACCGTACTTTTGAGAAATAAACATAACATTTAGAATTTACATATGGTTCTCCGTCCATACTTTGCTGATAACCAAAACGTAGGGTTCCTTCCTAACGTAAGGTTCTTCTTCCATACTTTCCTGAAAACGCTTAGTTCTTTAACCATAATTTTCTCTTATCTCAAAAAGTATACATGATTTTCATCCTTATGCTACGTTTACCCATGTAGGGTATGAACAGTGATTCCAGAATGCGCTAAAGCAGATTCCGTGCTATATTCATCTACGTAAGATGTGAAAAGTGATTCCAGAACGTGCTAAAGAAGATTCTGCATAAGTCATAAATTCTCATTTTTTCAATAGTAAAATAAATTAATAAATTCCTGCAAAATACTAAATATAATCATTAGAAAATAACTTAGGGTATTTTTTAGCATCAAAATTATCATAAAGAGACAGAGTATTATTTTCAATAATCCCCCCCTTTAAATAACATTAACATGTATTATTGAAAACAATACTTTTCTCAACAATCTCCCCCTTTTGATGATCACAAAACCCATAAAATAATTAAAATTATTTAAACCAAAATTAACTTTCAAAATTAGTTATAAAGATTTAAATAAAAACTTCTCCACCAAAAAGAGAATTATAAATCCAAATTTCTCATTTAATTTTCTCCCTCAATAAAATAAATTCTCTCCCTAAATAAAATGTAGGTTTTGATGTTGTGTTTATCCAAATTCTCCCCCTTTTTATGATATCAAAAATAATGAAAAATCATGAATTTTAACACTTTTAATATTGCATTAAACTGTTAGTAAATGATAATATGAACTGTTTATCAATAATTAAATCTGGAGTACTGGAATATTAAAAATAAATTTAGTAAAACAAATAAAGAAACAAACAAATAAACAATGAAGGAAATTTTCATTCAAAAAACAGCAGTATATACATGACAATGATATACACAGGAATCAAGGTTTGGGTAAGATAGGCAATAGGGTCTATCTCCTCTGGATTGTAGACTTGATTTCTGTAAATTGTTCCCGAAGTCTCTTCATCATCCCATATCCAAGCTTGATAATGATATCTCTATTCTCTTGAGTTAGATGAATATCCTCAATAAAATTGACTCTGAAAAACTCATGCATCCCTTCCTCTTTTTCAGCAAATACTGACAGTTTCTCTAATAACTGATTTAACAGAATTCAGATTGATGGCTCACTAGATGTCAGTTGATCCACAAAGAACTTCTGATTGTCTAGAAACACTGACAAAGGAGCACTGTTACATTGAAGATCTTGTATCATGTCATTCATATTCCTCAACATAGCTGTAATAGCCTGAAACCTTCTGATTAAATCAGGTGAAGTACCTGATCCACTAAAAGCATTATTTGCAACTGATGCAAATTGGTTCTCCATAAACAACTTCAGATCTGATAAATTTGACTTCATAACCATTTCAGATTTCAATTGTGTAATAGCAGTCAGCATATCCTCTTTAAACATTTCAACTTCTTGCCTTGAAAGTGTACACTCCTTAAATTTTTGAAACTTTAAATGTTCTAAATATAAGGCATTTATCAGAGAAAACTGAGATACCTTTCTATACAGTTCTTCAACTTCTTCTTTTCTTGAATCAGATGCACCCTGTGCTTGATTCAAATTCTCAGGTGGATATAGCAGTACCAAAGGAAATGATTTAACATCAGATTTCTCTTTTTCTCTGTCCTGAGAGGGTTGGTCCACAGATTTTTCCATAGAGTTTTCAAACTCCTCCACAGAAAAATCTTCTTAAAGTACCACTGTTTGAGCTTCAGAAGCATGATCATCACATTCATCTGCATCTTTTTCTTCCACTAGAATTTCAAGAACAATATTTTCAGATGTTTCCAGAGGTATGGAAACTTCTTCACCAGGCACTGCCTCCATATCTTGTTCTTGTTGAAGTGAAACTTCAACATCAGCTACAATCTTTTCCTGATTTTACCTTTGAGTTTCTTCTTGAACTCCTGATCTCTCTACTAGTGTTGTTCTTTCAGTAACATCTTCCATGGTCTTATCAACAATAGCTTCCCTTACAAAATAATAAGAAAATAAAGCTTCTGTGGTTGTTTCCAAAGCCGGGGAAGTGACTTCCTCATTTACTGTTCTTTTTCTTTTTGATTGAAGTCCCTCCTGACTTCAGTCTTCCTCAACATCTGCCACTTCAAAAAGAATTCTTCTTGCTACATTTCTGACTCTGGATTTATCTTGTCCCTCCTTGGACTTAGCAGGTTGAGCCTGAGAATTCTCTGAGTCTTCCTCAGCTCCTATTGGAAAAAGTTTTCCTTTAATTGTGATCCAGAAATATCAAACTTTCCTCAAAGTTCCAGCATTAAACGTATTACTGTGATGACAGTTAACTCAAGAATCCACTAATCTCACTATGTCTTTCTTAAACAACAATTTAGAAATAAATCTACCAAAAGGGTAGAAATTCATCCTGGCCTCACTTTGACAATAGAAACTGAGATACCTTATCATGTTTCTTAGAAAGTTTAACATAATATCACTTAACATAAGAAACATTATATACATATCTGGGTACAAAATCTTATCCATTTCTTCCATCAGTGGATCTATTCCAGTCTGAATAAATTTGACCAAAATCTTCTGATAAGGCTCCAAATCCTTGACAAACATTTTCTTTATTGTCTTGGTACCAAAAAGAATAGACATGATGTCTTCATATTTATGTATAGAATCTCCTATATTCTCGAAGTCGAAATGAAAAACTCCCTCATGAGGGCATTTGAGAATCTAACTAATCTCTACTGAAGAGATTGAGAAATCCCTATCCTCTATTTTAGCCATCATACTATCCTTTGTATCTCCCAGACTAAACTGTACAGATTTGAAGATGTATCTAAGTTCTACTTCATAAATAAATTCTGTACATTCACTATTGAACATCTGTTCAAGATTCTGAAACGACAATGATTGCTTCAACAACAGATTTGTCTGAAATAACCAGTTGAGATCGATTACCTTGCCCTGTAAGATTTTTCTTCCCTCAGTGTGTTGTCTCTTGGAATTGCTTCACTCGGCCTCACTGGCTCTTTTAGTCCTTACCATTTCTATGGAAGTCTCTGAAGGTTTGAAGGTTAGGGTTTTAGAATTTCATAGGTTAGGGTTTCAGAAGAGGATGGTTAGGGTTTGAGAAGAGGAAGTGTGATTTTCGGATTTCAAAAGGGTTTTGATGGAAGTGAAAGGTTTTAGAAGTCAAAAAGGCTCTGACAGCCTTGATTCCCATGTAATCACTAATCATTACATATATTTAAAAACAAATAAATTTTTCATATGACAAAAGAAAGAAAAACTTAAACAGTATTCAACAAAATTTACATAAATAAATAAAAGTAAAAAATAAAAAAAAAATATTTAAAATTAAATAAACCTAGCTCTCC
Source organism: Viscum album (assembly GCA_963277665.1). Taxonomy (NCBI): domain Eukaryota; kingdom Viridiplantae; phylum Streptophyta; class Magnoliopsida; order Santalales; family Viscaceae; genus Viscum; species Viscum album. The sequence goes on along the minus strand of OY728156.1, from coordinate 66,407,463 downwards.
CTTAATAAAATAAAACCTTGAAGTGGGAAGTGGTTTAGTAAAAATATCTACTAATTTAATTTCAGTATTTATAAATTCTAAAAATATGTCTTTTTAATAACATGATCTCTTAAAAAGTGATGTCTTATATCAATGTTCTTAGTTCTAGAATGACTAATAGAATTTTTTGAAATATTAATTGTACTCATATTATCACATAAAATAGGTGTATTATTAAAATTCAATCCAAATTCTATAGGTGTTTTTTTCATCCACAACACTTTTGCACAGCAACTGCCAACAGAAACATATTTTGCCTCAGCTATTGACAGGGCAACTGAATGTTGTTTCTTACTAGACCATGATACTAAGTACTTTCCTAAAAAGTGAAATGTACCTGATGTACTTTTTCTATCTAATATACAACTTCCAAAGTCAGCATCTGAATATGAAATCAAATTAAAATCAAGAATTTTTAGGGTAAAGAATATATTGAAAAATAGTTCCTTTTAAATATCTGAAAATTCTCTTAACAGCAGTTAGATGGGATTCATTAGGATTTGATTGAAATCTAGCACAAATACATACTGAATACATTATATCTGGTATGCTAGTAGTAAGATATAACAAGCTACCAATCATACCTCTATATAACTTGTTGTCAACTGATTTCCCAGTTTCATCCAAATCAAGTTTTATATTAGTACACATAGAAGTTGTAAATGACTTACTGTTTTAAAGACAAAATTTCTTAAGTAAATCAGTAATGTATTTTCTTTGATTTAAAACATTTCCAAAATCCTTTTGAAATATTTGAGGACCCAAAAAGAAATTTGATTCTCCCATAATACTCATTTCAAATTATTCTTGCATTAATTTTGAAAATTCATGACAAAGAGTTTTATTAGTTGATCCAAAGATTACATCATCAACATAAATTTGAACCAATAAAACATTATTTTTCACAGTTTTCTTAAATAGTGTTAGGTCTGCCATACCAACAGTAAAATAATTTTTAAAAATAAAAGAACATAATATTTCATACCAAGCTCTAGGTGCTTGTTTAAGGCCATAAAGAACTTTAGTAAGTTTAAAAACAGAATCAGGTTTTTGAGAGTTTTCAAAACCAGGAGGTTGCTCAATATAAACTTCCTCCATTAAATAACAATTTAAAAAGGCAGATTTAACATCCATCTGAAATAATTTAAAATTCATATAAGATGGATAGGCTAAAAGGATTCTAATGGCTTTTAACCTAGCTACATGTGCAAAAGTCTCATCATAATCTATTCCTTCTTCTTGATTATATCCTTTAGCTACTAATCTTGCTTTATTTCTTGTTATTGTGCCTTGTTCATCCTCTTTATTTCTAAACACCCATTTGGTTCCTATTACAGGATAATTCTTAGGTCTTTCCACTAATTCCAAAACTTCATTTCTTTTAAAACGGTTTAATTCATCTTACATTTCTATTACCCAGCTTTCATCATCTAAAGCTTCTTTTATAGTCTTGGGTTCTTGTTGAGATAGGAAGGAAGATAATTCCACTAGTTTTCCTAAGTTTCTTCTAGTTTGAACACCAGTTTCTAGGTTACCTATTAAAGTATCTAAAGGATGATTATTTAGGGTTCTAGACTATCTAGTTAATATGTTTAAAGGTTCTTCAGTATCATGTTCCTCTCAACTAGACTGAATTTCTTTTATAACGTTTTCGAAATCATTCTTTAAATTCTCAAGTCTCATGTTATCATTAGAGTCAAATACATCAATTTGTTCTATCCTTTTCTCAAAAGGATCAGATTCATCAAACTTCACATGAAATAATTCTTCAAAAATCCTTGAATTATTATTATAAACTCTATAAGCTTTGGAGGTAGTAGAATATCCTAAGAAAATACCTTCATCAGATTTTGGATCGAACATAGCAAGATTATCCTTGGTGTTTAAGATATAAACCTTGCATCCAAAAACATTAATATAATTTACTTTATGGTTTCTGTTATTCCATAGTTCATAGGGTGTCTTTTTCAAAATAGGTCTAATTAAAACTCTATTAATTATATAACAAGCTGTATTCACAGCTTCTGCCCAGAAATATATAGGTAGGCAATATTCATTTAACATAGTTCTAGCCATTTCTTGAACAGTTCTATTTCTTTTTTCTACAATCCCATTTTGTTGAGGTGTTCTTGGTGCAGAGAAGGTGTATTTAATACCCATATTTGAGAAAAATAATTAAATTCTAGATTCTCAAATTCTCCACCATGATCATTTCTCAATGAGATTACATGGACCCTTTTTCATTTTGAACAGATTTGCAGAAACTTTCAAATAAATTAAAAGCTTCATTTTTAAATTTCAAGAAGAAAATCCATGTAAATATTGAATAGTCATCAACTAAAACATATACATATAATTAACCAGCTAAGCTTGCTACTCTTGAAGGTCCAAACAAATACATATGAATAAGTTCTAGAGGTTTAGATGTATCAACCTTATTAACAGATTTGAAGGATGATTTGTGTTGCTTGCCAAGTTGATATGCATCACAAAATCTGTCACTTTCAAATTTGAGACAAGGTAAATCAGAAACTAGATGTTTCTTAGATAACTTATGTAAAACATATACATTGAAATGACCAAGTCTTCTATGCCAGATCTAGGATTCACTTACTTTAGCAGTCAAGTAGTTTACTTGTTGTTTACACAAGGAATTTAAATCCAATGTAGAGACAATTTCAGTTCTTTGTGCTTTAAATTAAAACAGTTTATCTTTAGAAACAGTACAGATTTTGTTAGTAAAATCAACAGTATATCCATCAACACAAAGTTGGGAGATACTTATCAGATTGTGTTTTAGTCCTTGTACAGAAAGTACTTTGTTGATTGAGACTTTTTTGGATCTCCAACAGCTCCAATACCAATGATTTTTCCTTTGGCATTGTCACCAAATGTGACAAGTCCTCCTTCCTTTTGAGTGAGTGAAGAAAAATTCAATGAGTTTCCACTCATATGTCTTGAGCAGCCACTGTCCATGTACCATATATCTTTTTGTCTCTGGTGGTCTACTACCTGCAATGAAATTCAAATAAATTTCTTTGGTACCCATATTTTTTTGGGTCTAGGAGTGTTAGCTAGCAATGATCTGGGTATCCAGATTTTCTTTTTTCTTTTAAAATTAGCTGAATCATATAAGTCTTTTGAAACATAGGCATTATTAATACCACAAATTTGAGGTTGTCTTAAGAAACAGTTTTTAGCTACATGCCCCTTTGTCCAACAAAAATTACAATTAACCTTTTTAGAGCTAGGAAAAAATTAATTTTTATATCGATTTGGTTTTTCTCCTTTACTACCAATTCCAAATCTCTCCTTTTTAATGACAGTTTTTCCTAGAATTTCATTTAATGATTTCTCTCGTTTTCTAAAAACCAATGCAGCCTATTTGTAAGATTCTACTTCATCCTGCAGTGTTTTTATTCTTGATTCAAAATTAATATAGTTAGTGTTAATCGAATTGTATTTATCAGTTAATTCCTTATATTGTTTCAGTATTGTATCTCTTTCATCTGAAACGGCTTTATGTATATTTTTTAGTGACTTATGTTTATTAAATAGTGAGTCATATCTTTCTTCAAGCATATTGTAGTAAGCTTCAAGTTTTTCATTTGTCTAGCTTGATTCAGAATTTGATTCAGAGGAGTAATATGAGTTTACCTCATCAGTTTCTACCATGAAACACATGTTTTCCTTTAGATTGACTTATTCTTTCTCTGAGCATGATTCAGAAGAGCTACTAGTGTCTTCAGATACACTCCAATTGGGTTTCATAGCTTTCTTGTCTTTCGTCTCAAAGTCATTTCTTTTGAAGAATTTATTCTTCTTTGCATCATTCAATTGTGGGAAATCTGGTTTGATATGTCCCATATTCTTGCATTCATAACATCTTACTTCCTTATTATCTCCCTTAAAGGATTTTTTGAAGCCTCTTTCCTTACTGTATAATTTTCTAAATTTTCTGGCTAGTTGAGCCATTTCTTCATATAAGTTGGATGAGTTATAGATTTCTGATTTACCTTTGACTTCTTTTCTCTTCATCTTTCTATTCTTTTATTGTGAAGTTACCTTCAAGGACGTATCTTCTCTTTTGATAAGTAATTTATGTTAATTAGCCTAATCTTGCATTTCAGCTTCATAAATCATCATTTTACCAATCAGCTCTCTCATAGTTTGATCTTTGACAGGTGTTGATTGTCTGATTGCAGCAGAAATGCCATTTCATCGAGTAGGAAGTACTCTCAGTACTTTTAATGCTTGATCAGCCTGCATGATAGGTTCTCCTAGAGAAGTTATGTTATTGACAATTTCTGTCAATATCCCGTTCATTTGGGTAATGCTCTCACCTTCAACCATTATGAAAGTATCAAATTTCAGTTTTGTAGTTGCATATCTCATTTTTCTCACATTGTCTGTTCCTTCATATGCCACGGCTATTGTTTTCCACATCTCATATGCTGTCGGGCACTGAGATACTCTGTTAAATTCATCTGGTCCTAGACCGTAGATAATTTCATTCATAGCCTTAGAGTTCATATCTTACTCTACTTCTATAGCAGCACTCCATGTCTCAGGATTTTCAATAATTTCGTAAGGAGTCAGAATCATTGAATAGACTCTATATCCGAGGTTTTTCAGATATATTATCATGCGTGATTTTCAGTAACCATAGTTTTCTCTATTAAAATATGGTGCTATGACCATCGACATCCCTTCTCTTGTATCAGTCATGATTATCTATTGTATAATCCTTAAATGCTTCTAGCTTTCTAAGGCGCTATCAGAAGCTCCTCCTCTGATACCAATTGTTGGATCTGAATCTACCGATTATACACAAGAGGGGGGTGAATTGTGTCTTTTGCAATTTTTTTATAACTCTTTTCTTGAACAAGTTTTGTCCTTTATACATTATCAGATTTGATCGTGCAGCGGAAAAAGTAAAATCAAGAACACAAAGATGTATAGTGGTTCGGGGAACATAAGTCACCTAGTCCACTCCACCAACACCCAACTCAACGAGCATGGTAATTTTCACTATCTGGTCCTCTTTTCCACAGACCGGTTCACAACTGAGTACAGGCAGTTGATACCTTTACAATCCAAGGAAAAAAAGCCTTCTGGTTCAAACACAAACCTACACAGCTTAGAATGAGAAGCTGGTTACTCAAGAATAAAAATAATTTCAGAAAGAAATTACCAGTTGATCTTCACAATTTCAATAGAATGCAATTGACACCAGATGGATCGATGTCTCTAGAAATATTGCTCCTCAAGATGAAGCAGTTCTGAGTTGATCCAGTTGTAGTAGATATAGAGATATAGTTCACAGCATTAGCAGTAGTATATCCACAGTAGATATTCGATGTAGAATAGGTGAATCTTCTATCAAGTTCCTTCTTCTTGAAATAATAGAGCTTTGATGCTCCTTTTGAATCAGCAGATCAATCGTGAATAGTTAGAATCTCTATTTTCCACCTTTTTCAACAATAGATCGATCACATCCTCATGTACCTGGTGTTTCAGAGAGAACATATATAATAATGCATATCTCCTACACATTTAGATCAATAAAAGTCGCCTTCTGATTTGCGATATTCAAAATTTTGAATTTACAGAGAAGTCGTAACTTCCCTTAAGACTCGGCATAAAAATCTATTTTTAATTAGATCTTAAATCCATTAATAAAACGTCTTTGAATCAGTCAAAGTTGTACTTTAAAAACAACTTTAAATACGGCGCTAAATCTGCCCAAAAATCAGCTTACTGATCGTTGCACATAAATATCATCTGCCAAAATTTCTGACGCCAAACGCAAGGTTGATGATGTGGCCTCCAAACATAGGGTTAATAACATAGTCTTCAAACGTAAGGTTAACACCGTAAGGTTGACAACAAATGTAGGGTTGACAACGTAAGGTTGAATACAAACGTAGGGTTGATCATCCATACTTTTTCTTCCACACTCAAACGTACGGTAAAAGATCCATGCTTTCACTTGATCCATACTTTTCCAAGAACGTATGGTTGTTTACAAAAGTAAGGTTGATGAACCATACTTTTGAGAAACAAACGTAATGTTTAGAATTTACGTACGATTCTCCTTCCACACTTTACTGATAACCAAAACGTATGGTTCCTTCCTAACGTAAGGTTCTTCTTCCATACTTTGCTGAAAACGTTTGGTTGTTTAACCAAACTTTTCTCTTATCTCAAAAAGTATACATACTTTTCATCCTTATGCTACGTTTATCCACATAGGGTATGAATAGTATATCTAGATTGCGCTAAAATAGATTCCGCGCTATATTCATCTATGTATGTTGTGAACAGTGATTCCAGAACGCGCTAAATCAGATTCCGCTAAGTAATAAATTATCGTTTTTTCAAGAGTAAAATAAATTAATAAATTCCTGCACAATACTAAAGAAAATCATTAGAAAATAACTAAGGGTATTTGTGAGTATCAAAATTATCATAAAGATACATAGTATTATTTTCAATAATCTCCCCCTTTAAATAATATTAACATGTATTGTTGAAAACAATACTTTTCTCAACACAATCATCCCAATTCATCACATCACTCAACTCAGAAGACATTAAGACGCATATACCAAGGTCCACTTAAAAAAATATGTTCATTTAAATCCCCCCTCCTGGTTTATATATCACATGTAACTCTATTATAATTCAATACCTCATCCATATATGGCTGATGTTGTAACACCCAAAGTTCTTTAAAAGGAAAATTATGTTTGATAACATATGCGACACACAAAACTAAACTCAAACGAACAATGATTTTTTAAATTATACCCTTATAACCTATAAATTAATTTTTAATTTTTAAATAGGATTAAATAATTTATGAAATTTATATAAATTTAATACCCAATATAAATTTATTTTTAAACAATTAAGAATAAACCATCATTTTTTAATAAAACATTTATTTCAAAAATAATTTCTCATGATTTTGTGATAAAATATTATAAATAATTTTTAAAAGTCTAGTAAATTATATTTTATTTAATAGAAAAAAAATTAAATAATTATATTGATATTAACTTAGGGTGACAATTTTTTTTTGAAAATTTTTATTTTTCAATGAATCTTGAAAAATACAGTTTTTTTTAAATAATTTTTTTAATGTCGCATTATTTTTAAAATTTTATTTTAAATTAACATAACTATTATTTATTTATACTAACTCTAATTAATTACATTTTCATAATATTTATAATATATTTTAGTATTAGGTTATATTTAATATTGAAAACACTTTTTTCTAAAAAATGTTTTAATGTGCATACTGTTTTTCCATTTTAAATAATTATAATAATACCTAATAAAAAATAAATTAAAATAAATTTATAGATGATATATATTTAAATATTAATTTAAATTAATTTAATTATTATTACATGTCATATAATTAATTATTTACATAAAAATTCATTTCTTGAAACCCTATTTTTTTTTAATATGTCTCTCAAATTAATTTTTAATTAAATTCTACAATATCTATGAGATGAGTTTAAAAAATGAATTAAAATTTTGGAACCATCATAATATATATTTTCTAGTAATTTAAACATAATTTTTACCATAATGAATACTGCAAACAATAAAAATTAGTTACCATGGTTAGGGTAAAAACGGGTTTACCAAGGGTTAAACTAAATATATAAGGTTTAAAATGACCCAAAACTTGTATAATTTCCATTTTATGGTAATATTTAGACATAATATACTATGAGTTTATAAAATGGTCAATTTCTATCCTTTTTTAATGATAAAAATGTGTTTTTAATTCTTTCTTTTAAAAAATACCAAGTGTGACCTCTCCCCCACTTATGAAAGGCCACCCTATATCTTCTCCTTTTAACACTTACAAAAAAAATTTGTTTTGAAAATAACTAACAAAATCACTTCCTTAATTCCCTAAACTCATCCTATAAGACTTTTTTCTAGTAAATTCCACTTAGAAAGGATTTTGGTTCAAACCGAAAAAAGTTTCCCAAAGAATAGGTAATGTCCTTAATTGAGAATTTTATTTTATATATGTGTTTTATTTTATTTATTTTTTCACATCCTTAAAATATTATTAATACATTATGATATTATAACATAATTATATTAAATATAAAAATATTTTTTATGTCAATTTCATGACCTACAACTATCTCATCCTCCCTAAAATGGGTAACTAAATCATTGATCATGTGTACGGCGGACTATCCCCTTGTGAACAAAAGTAATTTGTTTTCCATCACTGCTTCTCATGGTTGAATATAATGATGTATATAGTATTAATATATGATATTAATTATATAATTATACTTCTATAATTTATAATATCATATATATATCTTCTTAATTTCTATTATGTAGGGAATATGATAATGTTTCTCATGTGTAGGGTGGACTACCACCTTGCGAAGCAATGTGATTCATTTTTTACATAAGCTTTACCAGGAAGGTGATAAGAATTAATTTTATTATAATACATAATATTCATGACATATTAATAATTTTTCTTAAAAAAATATTTCATATTCTTTTTCACCTTATAGTTTGTTGAATAATTGATAACGTTGTTCGTGTGTACGATGGACAATTACCACATAAAGAGATGTGTTTTTTTTATTACTACATCACACAGAAGGTATGTGTATGTTTATTTAAATAAATAATAATATATTTATGATATAATTATCTTCCTTTAAATATAAAATAACTCTTACCTTTTTTCCATCATGATCGTTAAAAAATGGAATTGTTACACATGCGTACGTACAGTTTACCATCTCCATGGTGGTAACATAGAACATTTTTCAGAACCATATTTCATGGTTATATTAAAAATTATAATTTTTTTTTAAAAATAATAATTATACAATTATTAAATAATAATCTATTTGACCATAGCCAACTTATTACAGTGATTTCGGTCATATGATTTGTTTAATGTTCAAACGTCCAATGTGAAATTAATTTGTTAAATATTTTAATAAGGAATGGTAAAAAATAATATATAATTAATAATAAGGATGAAAAAGGTTCTTAATAATGTAAATAATTAACATAATTTTATTATTTATCAATATAAAGAACACATATGATAAATCAGGCTAAAGGTTAGGGATATATCTAAACCACCCTTTCCTTTGGGTTGTGGAAATTATCTCTCTGACTCACTTTATATTCCTCTTTAATGTTATGAAATTATTATAAAATTATATATATATATATATATATCTGTGTGTGTGTGTCTCACATATATTCCTAGATTATTAAACCTTCATTTTATGTGGGTAATACATTCCTTGTGATCATTTCTCAAATTCCTACACTATGAAATATCCTTTGATTTTGGTATGAAGCAAGATTATGCTATCCATTTTATTTTCATGGGTAATTATTATGTTATAAATTATTATTTATTACATTATTTTACACAAATATATCATGAACATGTTATGATGGTTTCACCTAGATAGTTCTCTAATTAATTTGGTAATGATTTAGTCTCATGAGGCATCATGTATGGGATTATTGAGTAAACCTAACCCATTGTGGGACTTTTTCCACCATGGGATATTATATAGGTAGTTATCCTTAACTCAATTTTATGTCATGTTATGTGTTTCTACTGCATTTCCTATGATTCTATGATATTATCATATCATGTTATTTATGTCATTATTTCATGTGATTACATATGAGCCTTCTATTTTATTATATCATGTTATACCGTAGACTCAAATATTATGTTTCCTAATATTTTTTATTCCATTATTGGTATTTTTAGCTCACCCATTTCTTTATATATTCCAAAAATAATCCTTTTCAATTTCATAAGATAAAATAGATTTTAGGAGCTCATTATGAAGAATAAAAATAAGGATTCCATGTATTAAGTTCATTTGATGTAATATGAACCTAGTCTTACAAAGAAACTAGGCCTCGAGATATTTAGGGTTTTACTTCTTCGATATTTATGTTTAGGAAATATGTAATAATATATAAAAGTGGCATGGTTTTATATAATCGGTATCTTAGAAAATGATTATTTAATCCTTGGAAACTAGGATGAGAAAAATTTAGTGAGAACCCTTGAGATAAGTCTAAGGACAATAATAAAGATAAACAATATCTTATAATCTTGGTGAAGTATAGATAGAGTGGTTTTCAAGAAATTACATCCCTCACTGGATACTACAAGTGGATGTGGTTCTAGAACAGATGTACCTAGGGGTAAAAACACTAAAAATACACATCCGTCTTGACTTGAGTGTTATCTAGTACTTGACAATGTTCCTCACTTTGCACATGGTTTGACACTCTTAGGGGATATGCTTTAAAATTTTAAAAAACAATTATGAATTATGAAGTAATTGAACAGAATGTTATGTAAGAAAACTGAATTGGAAACATTACCAAAGATAACATATATTGAAACCTGGAGACTCATGTGTTATGATATACTTATCATTTATATGTTATTACTCCTAATTTTTAAAGTTTCCCAGTCGTATGTTAATGTATTCTCATCTTGTATTTCTACTAAATAATGGTAGGAAATAGGATAAATCATTCAAACAACCAACATGATAGGCAATCTGATGATTTCCCCAATTATATGTCTAATATTATAGGGGTGGTATTTGAGAACTTCTTGTAAGAACTATCTCAACTAGCTCATGTTATCAATAGTAACATGAATCATGTATAATTTCCTACTCCTCCTAAGAAGTATCAATTTGTAGTTGAGTAAATTATATAATAAAGAAAAACTACTTTTAGTTGATCTTATTATCCACTAATAATTGGATGATGGATTGAGTCCAATGAGAATATGTTTTCTTTCCTCAAATACAAAGATGAAGTGAATGTTGTTAGAGTTGTTTATCACATTAAGGGAGAAGCATATTCGTGGTGGACACTGATCAATAACCCATAATTTAAAGAGGATATTGATTATATATAATGGTAGGACTTAAATATATATATATATATATATATATATATTAATAATTATTTTCCCTAAACTCTCTATCTTAAAATGAAGAGGGATTTCCTCGATTTGATGAAGAAGAGAATATGAGTATATCATGGAGTATGAGAAAAAAATCACAAGGAATTCATAGTATAACTCTATATTTATTATCATCACTAAAATTAATGTGGACCATTTCTCTACTTGGATAAATTTTATTCTATATAAATATTTGTAGATATAATACATTGATATTTATAAAGTGAATATCTATTATTCCCTCAATGTTGTGATAGATATCAGTGAATCTCAGTGGTATCCTGATACTGGAGAGAAAAAAAAAATATAGTTTTATTTATGGGTATAAATATATAAAAATCATTGAGTAAAGAAAACCCAACATTCCACCTATCAAAAGTGTGGGAATAAGCATCACAGGCGCTTTCTAAGGGAAACCTAAATATGCTTCAAGTGTGTAAAAGTGGATAATCATGATAATCATTACCATAGTCAAATGAAATGTACAACTAATGAGGGAGAATATAATAAGGTTCATATTGAAACTATTACAACTATACACGTTTTTAACAACAATAAACATTTCAATTATGAAATACAATACCCTAAACCAAGGGTTTTCATAGAAATTCAGTGAAAAAAACTTCCATGGAAACAAGGAAAGTCGTATGTTATCACTAAGGTTGAGGTGGACACTGAAAATGATGTGGGGACTATTAAAAAATTTATTTATTCAATAATAGTGAACATAATTTTTTTATTCTGGTTCTATGCATTATTTGATATCTTGCAAGATTACAGAACTATTCAAACACCACCTCAAAACATGGGGTTTGAGCTATCTGTGAGAATAAGAAATAGATCTATGGTTTCTTACCAAGTATATAACTCATCCCCAATTAAGTTTTTTTGTAATTAATTATCCATAAAATTTTATCTTACTTCCTTTTGTATATTATGATTCTATAATGGGAATGGATTAGATATCCTTATATTAAGCCAACATTGTTTGTTGGGATAGGTAGATCACTCTTCACATCCCAATAAATCCTATGATTCTATACAAGTGGAAGGATTAGAATGAATATCCCCTATAATATTTGGTTCAAATATGGATATTATTATCTTAAGGGAAATCATATCTATATCAAATGATATAAAAAATGATAGAATCATTTTTAAATACATTCCCATTATAAGGGATTATAGTAATGTATTCCCTGAAGAGTTTCCTTATATTTACCTTATCCAATAGTTGGAGTTGTCAATTAATCATTTAATTGGATCTCTAACCATATCTAAGACTCCTTATATAATGGACACTATTTAGTTGGGATAATTGAAGAATCAGTTACAAGATAATCTAGAAATGTGTTTTATAGGCTCGGGAGCTTCATCTCTGCATGCACTGGTTCTCTTTACCACGAATTAGGATAGATCAAAATGAATATTTATTGGTTATCATGACCTAAAAATAATGATAAAAAATAATTATCCCCTTCCACAATTAGATGAGTAATTTTATCATCTATATATAGCCTAAATTTTCTCTAAGGTGTACCTTCAATCGAGATATCACCATTTAAGGGTTAGGAAGACATACCAAAAACTATCATTAGAATGAGGTATGGACATTATGAGTTCATATTGATGGATTTGAGACACACTAATTCCCCAATAATATGTATATAATTGATTAACAGATTATTTATATATTACCTTGATAAATTTGTGCAAGTCTTTATAGATGATATTCTGATTTTTCAAATGTAAGGAGGAGCTTGATGAGAATTTGAATATTGTTCTAAGGGATTTGATAAAAGAATATCTATCTGAAAATTATATTAAATGTTAGTTATATATGAAGGAAGTATCAATCGTGGGTCATATTATCAGAAGTGAAGGGATATATATGGAACTTTTGAAGAAAATTGAAATCGAGGATTGTCTTAGACCTGAATGTGTAACAAAGATCCATATTTTTCTTTTATTTGATGGGTATTACTGATGATTGGTTAAAAAATTAAAAAATTTCAAACCCACTAACCAAGATAAAATGAAATGGATTATTGTTTTTCTAGACCCTTGAATGTGAAGAGAGAATTATGGAGTTGAAAAAGATGTTTTATCACTACCCCAATACTTATGATTCCCTTAAGTGGAGAAATTATTACAGTTTATAGTGATGATTCAAAGAAGGGTTTGGGATGTTTAATAATTCAAAATAATATAGTGATTGCCTATGAATTAAGACATTTTTAATTTCATGAGTATAACTATCCCACATAGACTTAGACATGGTTGTAGTGATATTTTCAATAAATATCTTGTGATATTATCTCTATGGGGGAAATGTGAAATATATATGGATCACAAGAGCCTAAAATATATATTCACATATAAGGATCGTAACATGAACTAGTGATGATGGATAGATATGATTGAGGACTATGACTATTGAATCTGTCACCATCTTCAGAAAGAAAACAAGGTGGAAGATTCACTAAGTTGAAAGGATCTGAAAATTTTATCAATGATAAGAATTTTGGGGGATCCAATATTCTTATATCATCAAACTATGGATATAGAAATAGTGAAAGGATATTCATACTACCTCTCTCAAATAACTACTAAAACATCCATTCTTTAGAGGATCAAGGAGGCTTGGAATGATGATGAGGTTTTGTAGAAAAAGATGGTGAAAATTTTTGATTTCAACATTGATGAAGATATAGTTATATTTTTTGATACACATATATTTATCCCTTAAAAACTAGAGTTAAAGAGGGAGCTTCTAGATGATTTGAATATATTTTCCTTATATATATATCTAGGAAGCACTAAATTGTTTATATATTTAAAGAAAAACTTTTGGGGAGATGAAATGATTAGAGGAATTTTGGAATTTATATCTCAATTCTTAGTATACCAAAAATTCAATGATGAAAAAAAATTATAAGGGTATGATTAAAATGTTTCCCATACTAGTATAGAAATGGGAAAACATAACCTTGTATTTTAACATAGAACTCACCTAGAATCCTAGAGGTAATAATTTCATCTAAGTGGTATTTGATCACCATATAAATTAGGTACATTTATTTTATATCAAGGAATATTTATCTCTTGACCAACATGTTATGATATACATAACGTAAGTGGTAATATTTCATGGACTTCCACTCTCTATTATATTTGAACAATTCCTAAGGATTACCTCAAGGTTCTTGAGAAGCCTTTAATATTAATTGGGTATCAAAATCATTTCTAGCACTGCATATCAACCTCATATAGATGGTTATTCTGAGAGAACCATCCAAACTCTAGAAGAAATTATGTAGTCTTTTTTAATGGGTTTCCAAGGATATTGGGATCAATACCTTCCCTTGGAAGAGTTCTCATATAACAACAGCTCCAATTTAATAATTCAAATGGAACATTGTGAGGCTCTATATAGGAATAGGTGTTAAACTTTAAAATTCTTGTTGGAAATTAAAGAGTGGAAGTGAATGAGACTTGATCTTTCCCAAGAGATAATATAGAAGTTTCAAACCATTTTTTATTACATAAAATCGAATAAAAGTCTATATAAAATCTATGCATACAATCATTGATGAGACATGTAGTTTGATTCCATAGATAAGGTGTTACTCTATATTTCAATTTAGAATAAATTCATGATGTTTAAGAATACTATAAATTTTAGACAAAAATACATCAGCCCCTTTGATGTCCTTGATCGTATCAGAGTAGTGGAATATTGAATAGCATTCCCACTTAACCTATCTCAAATAAAAAATGTGTTACATTTGTCCCTCTTGAGGTATTATATACCATAACCCTCACATTTACAAAATTCTGAGGTTCTACCATTTGAAAATTACCTTTCATATTAGGAGTATCCGGTGAAGATCTTAGATCAAATAGAGAATTTTCTAAAAAATAATATAACACACCTAGTAAAAGTGTTGTGGTAAAACCAAAAGTTTAAGGAAGAAACATAGGAAATATAAGAGGAGATAAATCATAAGTACCCTAATCTATTTTCACCCTAGTATGTAATATAAAATATCAAGATTTAAATTCTTTAAGGGGATAAGAATGTAACACCCTAAGTTTTTTAAAGGGAAAATTATATTCGATAGTGAATGTGACACAAAACACTAATCCCAAATGAACCATGATTATTCAAAGAAGACCATTATAACTGATACATTAAATTGGTATTTATTAATAGGATTAATGAAATTAGGAAATTTATATTAATTTACTACCCAATATAAATTTATTTAGATACACATACGAATAAGCACTCATTTTTTTGATAAACAGGTTTATTTCAATAAGATTTTTATTTATTTTTGTGAGAAAATTTTATAATGAATTTTTGGAATTTAATAAATGATATCATATAAACTTAAATAACTTATTAAATCATAATATAAATATTAACTTATAGTGATAATATGGTATTTTTCCCAAAAATATTTATGTTTCAATTAATAATGAAAATTATCAAAAAAATTTAAAACTATCATTTATTTTAATAAATTAAAAACCCCATTATTATTTTTTGGATTTTATTTTAAATAAAATTAATCATTATTTAGTTATATGATGTAAAATTAATTACCTTTAAATCATGTTTATACTATGTTTTATTATAAGTTTATTTTTAGGATTCAAAAAAAATTTCTTCTAAAAACAATTTAACAGTGACAAATGTTTATCCATTTTTAATAATTAAAATAACCCCTAATAAATAATGATTAAAATTAAATTTATAGATTATATATTTATAAGTATTAATCTAAATTAATTTAATTATTATTAATTTTCATAGAGTTAATATGAGGTCATATTTTCAGTAAACACACTCGTTGGTTCAAAGACCATCGTCAGTCCAGGCATAATGTGAGACTCTAGTTCACAATGATCTACATCCATAGAAGGATATACATGAAAATATGATTTATCAAGATCTATCACATTCATAACTGGAGATGAATTCCCCTTTTTGGATTTTTATTTCTTTGAATTTGCAACATCTACCTTCGCTTTCCCTTTTTTATTTTTTGAATCAATTGATTTTCACTCCTCCCAATAATTGAAATAAATATCAACTTGAGCATCAAACTCTCTGGAAGATTGAATCTAATATAATTCATAACTAACATTATCATTAGTAATTCCCTTTTAAAGATAATATTTTAAAGGAAAACTGACAAGTTCTGGTGGATAATCATCTTCCATGTCTGCCCAAGAGACAAGGTTTTCTTTCGCCTATATAGGGGGAAATAGAGTAGTGTCATATCGGTGGTAGGAGAAAATACATGAGGGGGAAACCCAATATGGTCATCTATCTATGGATTTTCAGGTTCATAGAAAATCTATGGGGTGTTTTCTTCATTCCTAGGATGTTGACTTGGGGTAGGAAAAGGGACAGGAGAATGCCCATCATTATCAACCACCTGAGTCTGAATTTGATTATCAATGATTTGTTCAAGTCTTTGAATTTCATTCTTCCAAAAATGATGTGAGTCATGCCCTCTAATTTGATAAATAGTTAAAATAAAATTTCCTCTAAATAGATCCTTTTAGTTTCCAATTATATTACAAGAATCAAAAAACAACATCCTTTTCTCATATTCAATCGTGAGAGTGATTTCATCATGAGGGGTAGAAAGAATAACTTTGTCAATCAAGGTGATACTCAGGTCCACTTACACTAGAAATCAAGAATAATTTCCAAAGATTAAAATTTCAGTGGCTCGGTCTATTCTAATTGGAATTCCAATCATAGATTCAATGTTGAAGATAATTTCAAGATCCCGCAAAACCCAATAAAGGCCATTTATTTTTACCTAGAACTATGAAAAAGAGTCATTAAAATCATTCAGATTGAAATCTAACTTCCATTAATGAATCCTCAGTGTACCTAGCATAAGATTAACAGTTCCATTACTCCATGAACTACCTTTATGTTTAGATGATGGAAATATAATATGGAATAAACCATTGCCTAAAGAGACACATTTGAAATATGAGAAACCCCAAACCTCTTCTAATTAAGAGATAAGATATGTGATTTTCTAGGGTTTATAACAATTCATCATATAAATATTAGAATTTAAAGAGAATATAAAAAAGTTAATCATTTTAATTATAGTGTCATATGAGGCTGAAATGTGGGAAATAGAACTATTCTTTACGATCCACTTCGAAGTGCAATTCACGAGTGATGCAAATGAACCAATTTTGAAACCAAAGAATGCGTTAAAAAACTTTGGATATTCCATGTATAAATACCTAATCCTATTTATAGAATAATATGTATTCATAAAAACATTATGGATCAGATAACATGAGTATAGATTTAAACGTCTAGGGTGTTCAGGGAAAATTGATCATGTAGGATCATCGGGAGATTTTTATGTTCTGCGTTTATAACAACCCTGGTCTGTATTAAACATTTAAACATGATTTATTACATAAAATTGAACTTAATACAACCCAAAAGATCAATATTTATAGTGTATTTGGGGCTTAATAATATTACAAGACAACTTAATAGATAAAATACAACATCTTTATCGAAAAAAATTTTACATGACCACAACATTCCTTCGTATTTAACATTGCATGGAATAATCTGAGAAAATACATAAGAAAAGGGTGATCTATAAATCCTAGTAAAGGATTACACAAGGAAGGAAATTAGGAATAAAATACATTTTAGGAAATAGTTATATCAATGGAGAAAAAAAATACATGAACATAAATTCATGATATATCATAATTATCATAACATGTAAATGTGGCAACAATATAAACCATTATATTAGCATGATCCAAGGATAATTATATATATATTAGCATGAGAAAACCCTCATTTGAAGTTAATTATCATTATTAAACCCTCATTTCACATGGTGTATCTTGATACTAAACATTACCTAATGCATTGGAGTGCTATCAGGGCACACCTTTCATAATCATTTCATTTTCATGTATAAGTGTGTCACATAGATCATACAACATGGATTCATTAAACATAATAATTTATTAATTGAAAAATTAATGTATAATAAATACATTTATGTCCCAAGTCAATAAGTACATGAGCATAAGGGTGAATACCCTTGGTATAAAATGAGTATGGTACTCACTACATGATGAGTTTAGCATGGAAATTCACGATGAAATTTCGGCAACCTAACGTTGTGGCATAAAAATTAAAAAAAATTGGTTGATGAGAGATAAATGGGTATCTCATAATATACACATGGAATGTAAACTAAGGGGTTCATATATATACATTTCCCAAAACATGGAATTTGGAAAAATAAGGCATAAAATAATAGAGAAACTTCAAGAAAATGGAGAAATGGAATAACTCTTAAGAAATTTTGGCATGATAATGAGTGTACATGGGAGAGATTAATTAGATAGAAAGAGGTCTATTGTCATTCAAACATAATGAGGTCAGTATTTGAGAGGTGATAAATCATACACAAATATTTTTAATTGAAAATAAAAGTGTATAACAACCTAAAGAAACATGGATAAAAATGAGAAAGAAAGGAATCCCTTACTTGAGTGTGTGAGTTCCAAAGCTTGAAGAGGAGCTTGATGAGAGCATGGGGAACCTTGTTAGGATTATAAAGAGGGTATGGAATATTATAGATGTGTTCCAATTATTTTGAGTGAATAGAAGTGGGAGATTTTGTGGGTTTATATTGGAAGTGAGAGGGGGATTCTTCAATATTTCACAAACATAGCTTTTGGAATCTATATAATTAAATATTCAAAACCATAAACCATCCAATAGTTTTTGACAATTTTTTTAAAAAATAGGAGTAAAAAACATTATTTTATTATGATAATGTCCAAACATATTAAAATATTCCCTTTTTTATGTCGATGTGAGTCACACTCTCAAGAAAATAAATTTCAAATCATAAAATATATTATACATTTTGGAGGATTCATTAAGGATTTATAAAATAAGTAAAAAAATTTAAAATCACATTATTTTAATGGGAAAACGTATATCGGTCCAATAATACCAATTATAGTATTTATTAATTCATTTTGGGGTCATTTTGATGTCATAAAACACATATTATATTTATACAGTATTTAATTTTTACCCAAAAAATTGACGCTCAGAAAATAAAAAAAATAACCACTGGATAATTTTGATATCTTGATTCAAAAAATAATATTCATTTTATCTAAATAATTCTCTAAATATATGAATTTTGACTTATTAAATGAAAACCAATATTTATTGAAAATACACATGTATTGAAAAAAATAGTTTTCAAACCATAATAAAAATTACATTTGACTTCATAAAAATTATATACTCATTTATTATTCATAAAATTAATTTGACAAAAAAAAATTATTAAAATATTAATTATTTCAAAAATTCGTTATTTCCTTAAAATATACACTTTTTGTTTTGTCATATAAAAATATAACACTTATCAAACTGATTACCTAATAATTCACAGATAAGAAAATGATATAATAATCGTTTATAATTTTTTTTTATACTATGGTTAATAAAAACCTTATTTTATTATAATAATGTATATATTTCTCAAAAATTAAAATTTTTACCTGAAAATTCAATTTATCAATTTCATCATTTTATTAAGAAAGGTAATTCCTATAAAGGAATTGATGGAACAAGACATTTATTTATAAAAATGGATTACACGATACATAACTAATACTTTATTACATTACCCTTTATAACACCTGCATAAGACCTAACAGTAAGATGTGCGATAGTGACAAACTCTTGGGGCATCTTGGATAACATCGATTGGGTGGTAATCTCTATTAAATTGAACTTCTAGTGTAGGTGATTTTGTTCAATCTTAACTTGTTGAAGCATAGCTTGGGCTTAGTCTAGAGAGAAACCCAGTGATGCTACCTTTTTTCTGAACTCCAATAAATGATCTTTGTATGGCCCAAGTCTACTAAATTAGGCCATCCTCTCCTTTTTCTGTGTTAAAAATATTTTTTTAAACCCTTATATTTATATCCATAATATTGTCACTTTTCAATGGCTATATTATCAATGCTAATGATACTTAACAATCCCAATAAATAAATAAAAAATAGTTCATTTTTTTTAAATTTACGAGACATTAAAATAAATGTAATTTTGTTCATAAATGATTGGGTCGTTAAAAAATTCCCCCCTTAAGAAATTTTTCCCTTGAAATTTTTTTCCCACACAAAAACAGATTATAGTAACTTTGCATCATCACTTCCCCAGGTTCCCACATTGATTCTTAAAACTTATGGTTTCTCCACAACACCAGGATGAGGGGCATTGTTTTATTTCGTAGAAATTTTTATCTATGATCTAATATCTTCAACAGATTCTCTTCATAGGAGAGGTCATTCTCCAATGGTACCACCTATATATTGTTTATATATGATGGGTCAGGTATATACTTTCTCAAGAGTGATACATGGATTACATCATGTGTTTGTGATGGGTTTGGTGGGAGTGCTAGTCTATATGCCACTACTTTGATGCGATCAAGGATATTAAAAGAGTCGATGCACCTTGTACTAATCTTTCCCTTCTTCCCAAATATCATTACTCTCTTCCATGGTCATATGTGGAAGAATACCATATCTTCAAAAAAAACTCTAGTTTTCATCGACGATTGTCAGCAAATCTCTTTTTTCAACTATGGGTAGCATTAATGTGATACCATATGGTATTTACCTTATCCATCGTTTCTTTGACCATTTCTAGACCTAGTAGTTTTCACTCTCCAACTCCATCCCAACATGATGGTATTCTTCACCTCTTCAAATAAATGGATTCATAAGGATCCATTTTGATGCTTGAGTTGAAACTATTTGTGTAAAAGAACTTAACCATAGAAAGATGTTGATATAATCCCCATTTGATGTCCATTGAGCATGATCTCAACATTTCCTCAAGTGTTTGGATTGTCCTCTTAGATTGGACATTAGTTTGACGATGATAAGTCATACTAAGGTTCAGTTCGGTATTCATAGCATGTTGGAGACTCTTCTAGAACATAGAGGTGAATCTTGGATCTTGATCAGATACAATCAATAGTGGTACTCCATTCATCCTTACCACTTCTATGTTGTATATCTATGCTAGTTAATCCAATGACAAATCATCTCAAATTTTAATGAAGTGCGCATTATTTGTAAGATGATCCATAACAAACCAGATATCATTGTTTCCATTTGATTTATTTATAAGTCTGGTGACAAAGTCTATTGTTATATTCTCCCATTTCCATGTTGGTATGGGTAATGGTTGTATCATCCCCTTAGACTTCTACCTCTCAGCCTTCACTTTCTGACATACCATGAACTTTGATGTATACTTAGCGATCTTCTTCTTCATGCTATCCCACCAATATTTCTCTCAGAGATCTCAAAAATTCAGTGTGTTTCCAAGGTGAATGTATAAAGTTAAACTATATACATCATCCAAAAGTTCTTTCATTAACTCCGGATTAGATGGAACAAAAATTCCTGATCCAAATATCACAATTCCTTCTTCATTAACATTGAACTCCAAGGATTTCCCTTTTTTAATAGTTTCTACTTTCTTCATAATAATCACATCATCCTTTTGAGTATCCTTAAAGCTTTCCAAAATATATGGTTGAGGAATAATTTGTGAAAGGATTGATGATGTTCCCTTCATTATGATTCTCATGTCCATCTTCATAAAATCTATGAAGATTTGATCCTTTCCAATTCTCATCAATGAAAAAACCATTCTGTCCTTTCTACATAGAGCATCTGATACCTTGTTCTATTTCCCATGGTGGTACTGGATTGTGAATTCATAGTATTTGATCTACTCTAACCATCTTCTTTGGCGCATATTCAACTATTTCTATGTGAATATATACTTGAGGCTTTTGTGATCTGTATATATTTCACACTTCTCCCCAAATAGGTAATGTCACCAAATTTTCAAAGTAAAGATTACTACAACCAACTCTAGATCATGTGTTGGATATTTCTTCTCATGTACATTCAATTTCCTTGAAGAATAGGAAATAACTTTTTCATTTTACATTAACACACAGCCTAGTCCCTTCTTCAAAACATAACTGAAAACTGCGAAAAGTTCTACACTTGTGGGTAGTGTGAGAACAAACATAGTGATAAGACTCTTTTTCAACACCATAAATGTCTCTTTGAATTCATCATTCCAAACAAACCTGACTCCCTTCCGAGTTAGCTTCGTAAGAGGGTTTGAAAAAAGTGATAAATTTCTCCCAAATCGGCGATAATATCCAACTAACCGGAGGAAGCTATAGATATTTGTCACAAATATTGGCCTCACCCGTCCCTCAATTGCATTTATCTTAGAGGGATCCACATATATCCAATTGTTTGTGATGATATGACCTAATAATGAGACTTTATTCAACCAGAACTCACACTTGTTGTAATTTTCTTATAGATTCTCCTTTCATAAGGTCTTTAATACAATTCTTAGATTCTCCTCATGCTCCTCCTTGTTTTTAGAGTATATTAGAATATACTCTATAAATACTACCAAAAAATTGTTAAGGTAATATTTAACGATTCTATTCATCAAGTCCATGAATATTTTTGGAGCATTAGTGTGTCTGAAAGGAATTACTATGAATTCATTGTGCATATACCTTATACGAAAAGCAGTCTTGGTGATATCCTCCTTCTTCACCCTTACTTCGTAATATCCCAACTCCAGATCCACCTTGGAGAAGTATTTTACTCCATGTAGATGATTGAACAAGTCATAAAGTTTTTGAAGAGGATACTTATTCCTTATTTGGATTTTGTTAAGCTTGCGATAATCAATTAAAAGGTTCATTGAATCATCCTTCTTCTTCATGAAGTGGATTGGTGCACCCCATGGTAAAGAACTTGGTCATATAAACACTTTATCAATATTATCTTATAGTTGTTTCTTTATCTCCTCAAACTCAACAATAGCCATTATATATAGAGTCTTGGATATTGGAAATGACCCCGATATAAGATCAATTGAGAATTCAACATCTCTTCTAGGAGGATGACAAGAAAATTCCTCAAGAAACACATTAGTGAATTTCCTCATAATAAGCATGTCTTTGAGGATGTTTTCTTCCTTAGACTCTATCATCTGAGAAAGATACACACTCTCATATAGAAGTAATATCCATTCTTGAGATGATAGTGATAAAGAAGATTCATCCACATCCTTTCACCTGTACAGAATTCTGGGGTCGATTCACCAAATAGAGAGTGATTTCCCTCTTAAAGAAATTTGTGTTGGATCTATATAGTGAAATTCAATACATTCCATGAATCGCATCAAATTCCACCTGAGGGAGTATAACAGGGTTAAAAGGGAAGTTAAATGCAAAAATTTTGATTGGGGAGGAGTTATATTCATGAGATTCAATAATTTCACCATTTTATTTTCTCACCAACATCTCTACTTCAATGATTTATGGTGTTTTTTGTTTTATTCAACAAAACATTCGAGATATACAAGAATGCATAGAACCATAATCAAAAATTACATTCGCTATTCTTGAATGAATAACTAGTGTAACTGTCACCACTTCATTGATAGGATTCACTTCAGTAGTATTGATGGAAAAAGATCTTCCTTTCTGCCTTGGGGTTGTTGGTTTCCTTTGAAAACCCTTGTCTTAAGGAACTGTATTACAAAGTGCCCTAGTTCCTTTATGTTTTAGAAATTAACAATGAGTTGAGGGTAAAATGGAGTGTTCCTCTCCTCTGTCACTGTAGTGCGGTTTTCTTGTCAGAAACTATTATCCAAGTTCCCTTCTCTTTTACACGTATTTCATTTCTTTGTCCCCTTTAGGAAATTTCTGGGGTGATTCTTTTTTCACTACTGGCTAGTGGGGTGCTGTAATTTCTTAGCACCATTGATTTATCTATTTGACTACCATAATTAAATTCCACTTTCCACTTCTTATCCCCAAGATACCTCTGAGATTCACTGATATCAATTTCTACTTTGAGGGCATATCAAAAAATTTCTTTAAATCAATCAAAGTCATGGATATCAATGTATTTCCATAGGCTAGGTTTTATCCCACTAAAGAAGTAGTAAACCTTTCATCCGGGGGTAATGACATAGTTAGAGGTGTATCGTGCATAACTTGTGATGTTTTAGTAAAATTATCTTATGGATTCATCATCTTATTTCTAAAGGGAAAGGAAGTCCCTTTCCATCTTAAGTCGGAGGGTGCGAGTAAAATATTTATCAAATTTTTTTCTCTAGAAATCCTTCCATTCCAACACCTAGATCTCTTCATCAAGATTTGTAATTTTTTCAATGTTAACCATTGATCAACTTCACCCTCCATATGATAAGTATCCAAAAGAACTTTCTCATTTTAAGAACATTAAATGATGGTTAATATCTTCTAAATGGATTTCATCGATTTTTTGAGATTGAGGGATCAGATGATCCATTGAATGTATGAGGCCTTTGTCTCATGAAGTTCTTGATTGTGGATTGTTTTTTCTTTGGGGGGGGGGGGGTTTACATTCCTCTTCACCCGTTTTTCTATTCAAAACATGAGTTAACTAAGAGAGTATCATGAAAACATTTGTGATTCCCACTCCCATGGGATTGGGCATCTCATTAGAACAGACATCACATTGATCTTCGCATCGGTTGTTAGCCCGAGTCCTATTATTACCGACTATTGGATAGAATAAAAGGAATGTTATGGGTAAGTATTTAAAACTATTAAATACATAAAGGGTAATAAAATTACAAAAAAGGATAACTTAAAAATTAAATTCATTTCCTTTACTTATGAATTTATAATCTTTAATCTAAGTTATCCATGATCTACTTCCCAACATATATTCTCAGGAGAATTTTTTTAATTCCCTTAATAATATTTTATACTATGATTATGAATTTACCAAATCATATCCCCGAGGAGTGTCAAACCAAGAGTTCAGCAAGGCCCGTTGTCATGCACCAATTGTCATTCGAGTCTAGCTCAAAGTGGTGTTTTCGGGTTTTACCCATAGATATATTTGTCCTAATTCCACCTCTACTTGTTCGTATCCAGATATGGATGTATTTTCTTGATAAAAAAAATAATCTATACTCAAAAAAATTAGGGATTATTTTCTTATACTCAGTATTATCCTAAATTATTTCACTAGAGTTTTATAACTATAAACCCAAAAATAATTGAACCTATCCTTTGATACCAACATTAACAACCCTGGTCTTTATTACATGTTTTAGCATGATTTATTACATAAAGTTTCACTTAAAAAAACCCATAAGATTGAGTGGTCTAGTGTATTCGGGTATTAGAAACATTACATGACAACCTAATACCTAAAATACAATGTCTTTATTGAAAACTTATTTTAGTTGACCACAACATTCCTTTGTACTTAACATTTCATGGGAGAACCTGAGGACATATATAAGAAAAAGGTGAGATACAAATCCTAGTAAGGGATTAAACAAGGCATAACATGAGAAATAAAATAAATTTTAGGCAATAGGTATATCAATATATTATAAGAGAAACATGAACATAAATGTATGATATAGCATGATTTTCATAACATGGAAATGAGGCAACAACATACAACATGATTTTAGCATGAACCAAATCTCATTGAACACATATTATCATGATTAAACCCTCATTTCACAAGAATTATAATGATTAAACCCTCATTTTACATGGCATATCATGATACTAAACATTACCCAATGCATTAGAACCCTGCGCACCCTTCATAATCATTTCATTTTCATGTATAAGTGCACCACATAGATCTTACAACATGGATTCATTAAACATCATAATTTATTCCATGAAAACTGAATGTGGAATACATACATGTACGTCCCAAGTAAATAAGCACATGAGCATATAAGTGAATACCCTTGGTATAGAAATGGGTATGGTGCTCACTACACGCTAATGTTATCATGGAAATTCACGGTGAAACTTTATTAGCCTAACGACTAGACATAAAAATTCAATAAAATTGTTTATGAGAGATAAAGGGATATCTCATAATATATAAATGAAATGGAAAGTAAGGGTATCATATAGATACATTTCCCAACACATATAATTTGAAAATAGAAGGTGTAACATAATAGATAAATTAAAGAAAGAGAATAAATTGAATAACTCTTACAAAATTTCGGCATGGTAAAGGGTGTAAATGGGAGGTATTAATGAGATATAAAGAGGTATCTCATAATTAAAACATAATGTAGTATGGGAAAGAGAAATCATATCCAAACATTTTTAATTGAAAATAAAAGGGTATAAAACCTAAAGAAACATGGAAATGAGAAAGGAAGGAATCCCTTACTTGAGTGTGTGACTTCATAAGATTGAAGAGGGGATTATTGAGAGATTGAGACTCCTTGGGAGGATTACAGAGAGGGGAGGTAAGATTATGGACGTTCTAAAAGGTTTTTTAGTAAAGAGAAGTGTGGTTTGGGTGGGTTTATATAGGAAATGAGAGAAGAATTCTTTAATATTTCACAAACATAGGTTTTGGAATCTATATAATTAAATATTTAAAACCACAAAACATCCCATGGTTTTTGCCCATTGTTTTTTACAAAAAAGAGTATAAAAAATAATTTTATAAGGACAATGGAAAAATATATTAAAATATTACCCTTTCTTATATGGAGGTGAGTCGCACTCTCAAGGAAATGAATTTAAAATCATAAAATAAATTATACATTTTAAAAGATCCACTAAGGAGTTATAAAATAAGTAAAATAAATTTAAAACACATTATTTTAAAGGTAAAACATATATTGGGCCGAGAATACCCATTATATTATTTATTACATCATTTTGAGATCATTGTGATGTCATAAAACACATATAGTATTTATATGGTATTAAATTTTTACCCAAATATTCAATTGTCTAAGAAAATTATAAAAAACCCATTGGATAATTTTAACATCCCAATTCAAAAAATAATATTCATTTCATCTAAATAATTTTCTATATATTTGAATTTTCTCTTTTAAAATGAAAACTACCATTTATTGAAAATTCACAGGTTTTGATAAAAACAGTTTTCAAAGCTTAATAAAAATTACATTT
Organism: Viscum album; assembly: GCA_963277665.1. Lineage (NCBI taxonomy): Eukaryota > Viridiplantae > Streptophyta > Magnoliopsida > Santalales > Viscaceae > Viscum > Viscum album. The sequence goes on along the minus strand of OY728156.1, from coordinate 66,380,238 downwards.
GACTTCATAAAAATTATATAATCATTTATTATTCATAAAATAAATTTGATCATAACATTTTATTAAAATATTAATTATTTCCTAAACTCATTAACTCATTAAATGATACACTTTATGTTTTATTGTATAAAAATATAACTCTTATCAAACTGATTTCCTAATCATTTATAGATAAGGAACCGACATAATCACCATTTATAAGAATTTTTTATAATATTATTAATAAAAAGTTGGTTTTAATACAATAATGTATATATTTTTCAATATTCCATTTTTAGCCAAAAAATCAATTTATCAAATTTTTCATTTTTTCTGAAAGACAATTTTTATAAAAGGAATTGATGGAATAAGACTTTTATTTATAAAAATGGATTACACAATAAATACCTAGTAAATTACTACATAACTCTTTATAACACCCATATAAAACCTAAGGGTAACATGTTCCATGGTGAAAAACTCTTGGAGTGGCTCGGATAACATCGCCAAGGTGGTAATCTCTATTAACTTGAACTTCTCCAATTGATGATTTTTTTCAATCTTATTGTGTTGAAGTTCGACTTGGACTTGGTCGAGAGCAAAGTCCAGTGACACTAAATACTTTATGAGCTTTTAAAAATGATCTATGTATGGCATGAGTCTAATTGATGAGGCCATCCTCTCCTTTGTCTATGTCTACAAGATTTTTTTTAAAACCATATATTTATATCAGTGATTAGAACATTGTTCAACGGCTATATTATCAATGGAAATGTTATGTAATGGTCCTAATAAATAAATAAAAAATAGTGAATGTGTTCTATATATCCATAAGATATTAAAAGATATGTAATTTTATTTATAAATTATCAGGTCAGCATAGCCATCATCAAAATAAGATAAGTATGTTGAAACTGGTGTCGTTGGAGGAGAAGTTTGTTGACACTGGTTCCAATGGAGTTAGCTCACCCAGACCTTTGGATGAAATTCCCTTGAGAGCACAACTTTCTACATTGTTCCCCTTGTAGTCTCCATTAATTAATTCTTCAATCCAAGACCAACTTTACCTTTCTACTGTACCTGGAGAACTAGACTATGCTACTAGAGCTAGCAATGGGGCAGCATTGGACAATGCTAATAAAGATGGAAAAGGGCAGCATGGGATTGTGATACTGGATCTGACAAAGAGCCAGTTAGTAGTTTTGTTCTTCTTATAAAGGGACATGAACAGAGGTTCTCAAAATAGTTTTTTAGGATTGATAAGAAACCAATTGTGTCTTCCACTCTAGACCTAATCTTGGTTCAAACTAAATAGCTTAAATCAAATAAAAAGGTTAAAACTCATAATTCCTTCAGTTACATGATATAGAAAGTAGTGAGGAGGATGTTCAAAGCTATGATCACACTTTTGGAATTGAATAAATGATGGAGGTTTCTAACTTCAGGCTTCTAGACGATGGATATGGCTAATGTATCCAATCCAAAACAAGGAGAAGAGGATGGCACCCTCATGGTTGGGGTGGGAGGACCTCCCACCATAGCATGATTACTCACTCACGAGCTTCTTAATAGTTTTTTGGGGAAATTTTACTATTTATATTTACCATACTTGGTACTTATTTATATTTATTTAGGGGTCTTATACCTCACCTATAAAAAATGAGGCCATCTTCTCCATAAAAAATGCATTTCTTGAAAAATTGTTTTTTCCAACACATATATGGGTTTAATATTAAATTAAATAATTCTAATTATGTTATTTAAATATGAAAAAATTGATTCAATATTTTCAATCATCATAATTTATATTATCTAATATGGCCAACTTAATTTTTTACCATAATTAATAGGGAAAAAAATAAAAATTATTTATCGCGGTTAACATAAAAATAGGTTTATCAGGGGTTAAACTAAATATATAATTGTTAAAATGGCCCAAAACTTGTAAAAATCAAATTATATGGTCATATATAGACCTTATCCTTTCTAAGTTTCTAAAATGGTCCATTTTGGATCCTTTTTCTATGATGAAATGTGGGTTTAATTTTTTCTTTTCAAAAATACCATGTGTGTCCTCTCCCTTACTTATAAAAGGCCACACCCTCTCCATTCTTCTTCACACTTAAAAAACTCATTGATTTAGATAAAACATAACTTAATCAAATAATTACTTCCATACCATCTTCATATAATCCTTGGTATCATTATAAATCCAACCAATAAAGGATTTTGGTGAAAACCTAAAGAAGCTTTCTGAAGAAGTGGTAATGTCCTTAACCAATAATTTTATATTATTTATGATTACACCTCATTAAAATATTATTGAAACATTATTATATAATAAACTCATCATATAACATATAAAAAAATATGTTTTCTTTATTTTCATGTCCTAAAACCATCTCTTCCTCCCTCAAATGGGAAATGAAATCGTTCATCGTGTGTACGGTGGACTACAGCCACACGAACCGACATAATTCATTTTCCATTGCTGCTTCTCAAAACTAGATATAATTTTAATATATAATATTTATGATTTAATTATAATTATGGAATTATAATATCACATATACCATCATAATTTCCATTCTATAGACATTATGATAATGTCGCTCATGTGTATGACAGACTACCGTCTCACAAAAAAAATTAATTTTTTTTCACTTATTCTTAAAATTTATAGTAATCAAGATTAATTTTATGTTTATATATAATATTATTGAAATATTAAACATTATTTATAATAAATATATCATATAAATTCTTACCTTACCATCCATTGAATAAATGATAACATTGTTCGTGTATACAACGGACTACCACCTCGTGAAGTGATGAGATTTGTTTTTATTACCAAATCACATGGATGGTATATGTAAGTGTATTTAAAGAAAAAATATGATATATATTATAACATTATCTTATTTAAAAGATAAACTAACACTAACTTTCTTTCTATCATGATCTTCTAAAAATGGAAATGTTACTCATGAATACGTACGACCAACCATCTCCATGATTGTATCATTGTTTATTTTTCATAAACATATTTCATGGTTGGATTAAAAAGTATAATATGTTTATAAAATGATAATTATTATATTATAATAATTTCCTATATAATTAAATGATAATCACTTCGACCATAGTCTACATACCAAAGGGGTTTTGGAAATATGATCTATTCGTCATTAAAACGTCTCATGTGAAATTAATTTGTTAAGTAATTGAATATGACATGGTAGAAAATAAAATAAAAGTAATTGTTGATTTAAAAAATTATTAATAATATAAATAATTAACATATGTTTATTGATTAGGAATATAAATAATGGACGTAACAAATCAGTCTTTAGGATAAGGACCTCTCTAAACAACCCATTCCATTGATTTATGAACTTTGTCACTCTATCTCACTTTATCTTTATATTTAATGTAATGGAATGATACTAAAATTCTTTATTTAGGTCTCTCACATATATATCTATATTATTCTCTCTTACTTTTTTTGGTTTAACACAATCCTTGTTATCATTTCTCAAATACCTTCATTATGAAACATCCTTTAATGGAGATATGAAGAAATATTTTGTAACCCATTTTATATCTATGGGTAATTATTTTTTATGCCTTATGATTGATTATTTTATATAGAACACATATATTATTAACTTGTTAATATGGGTGCTCCCTGATAGTGATCCAATTCCTTGTGTAGATATTTAATCTCATAAGGCTTCAATTATACGATTATAGGGTAATCCAAATCCATTGTAACATCCTGTTACATTGATCGGGTATGTTTTCTCTTTTTATAAGTTTACTTTTGGTTTAAAGTTCTTATAAGTGGTTTTCTGGTTTTTCTACAGGCTGTAGAGCAGGTACATGGTGTGTAACTAAGGTACACATCATGTACCAAAGCTACACGTTGTGATTAGGGCCTACACAACACGATAGGAAAAATGTCATTTTTTACCCAAGACGATGGTTTTTTTGGTGAAACATATCCATTGTGGAATAAACATTATGACCCTTGTGTACACATCATGACCTATCCCTCACCCATGTTTAAGTCACTTTTTTGGTAGTTTCACTAGGTCTTTTCTTTATAGACCTCTATGATCTTGAACCAGAACCCTTCCTAGTAATTTTTCAGTGGTTCCCCTCCATCTGGATCAATTTAGTCATCTTTGGATCTTCATTGCATGTTCAGTGAATCTCTCTAGGAAAGTGCACATTATGGTTCTTTTTTTCAACTGATCACAGCAGCACCGCAACTTTGTGGTTTCAGGTCTATTGATCTAAGTTGGATGTTTCTTCTTGGTTTATTCTAGATCTTTTGTAAGATCTCGTTTCAGAAGCATTTTTCTTCATTGGTAATGGTGCAGCAGGCATTCGTACTTGAGGTTTGTGGGTTTTTTATCTTCCATAAATATCTTGGGTATAGATTTGGACCATTCATAAGATGTAGTTATTTTATTATAGTGTCTTTTTTGGCATTGTGGGTTTTTATTTTTGGTGAACTTCATTGCAGGAATTTATGGCCTTAGCATTGAGGTAGGTGGTTCATTTTGATGTGGCCAATTTTATTACCATTGTATTTCTTGATTTATTTTAATCGCTAATTTAAATTCAATTTCATAAAATTTCTTTCAATTTCTTTGATAAAACACAATTCCAGTGAATTGAGATATTTTAAATGGTTTTGGAATAGACATTTGGAAAACCCTCAATTACATTGTTTTGGGGTGGGTTTTTTGAAATAGGTTGGTTTAAATTTTTGAATTTAAATTATGGATTTGATAGAAATTTTTTCAATTAAACTATTGAATTTAATTTTGTAAATAAGTCATGAAAAGTATGGAATTGGTTTTTAATAGACTTCAAACTAATGAAAATGGATTAAAATGATTTGATAGAAACTCGGTGGTTTAATCTTCTAAAAGAGGCTTGTTTTTTAATAAAACATGTTTTGGTTTTAAATGGAAATAAATTGGTATTTTTGTAATGGAAGAATGTGGTTTATTTTATTTTAATCATTATTAAAATAAAGTACCCATTTTTTAAGAGCACATGAAAGACTTAGGAAGTTAATGAGTTATTTGGATACACTCACTACTAGAATTTTTAGCTTTCGAGGCGGGGGACTTATAGCGGCTGCCAAATGGAAACCACTACGTTTTAATACAGAAAAAAACCCCATTTTTCCCTCCCCGACCCTGCAACCCTATTTTCCCCTCCCCGGCCCCGCGACCCACCCCTACCCGACCCACGACCCCGACCCCCGGTGACCCCTCCCTGACCCCCGGCGACCCCTCCCCAACCCCCAGCAACCCCGACCCCCGACCTCCGGTGACCCCGACCCCCAGTGACCACCGACCCCAGGCAATTCCCAGTGGCCCCGGAAACCCCCAGTGACCCCGACCCTCAGCGACCCCCACCTCTGGCGACCCCCACCCCCTTTCTTCCGTGTTTCTCCACTCGCAACCTCGGTGACCCCCACCACCTTGCCTTCAGGTTACGCCGCTCGCGACCTCGACACCCTCGCAACCCGGTAACCCCCACCCCCTGCCTTCGCGCTCCACCTTTGGATAGTCCCGCCGCCGGCATCCCCTCCTGGCCCCACTGCATCCCTCCGGAAAGTTCTCCTACCTCCATTAGACCCTCCTGGTCCATTGTGCCCCACCGTGTAAAACCCTCCCATGCTTCGTCCAATGGTTCTTCCCCTTTCAAGTCTGGCCATCAAACCACTGCCGTCAAGTCGTTGCGCCGTCATGGATCCGCAATCCAGTCACACTCTGTTACCCGTGGTCAAGTCCTCTATAGGCAATGTTTTTTATCCTTCAAATTTTGTTTTTAAATTTTAATGATATGTGTTTTTTAGAATTTAAATAAGATATTTCACTTTTTATTTATATTAAATATAGATATGGATAGGATTTGGATTGATATGCAAGATAGGTTTTTATTGAATATTATGAGGGGATTAAGTGATTTATGGATTTCACTGATAGATTTATAAGCGATATGATTATTTTTCCATGTAGAAAATGTGAAAACAGATATCTCTTCAAATGAGATAGTGTTAGTGAACATTTTTTTGAATGGGTTTTTGAAAAACTATAAGCCATAGACATGTCATGGAGAAGATTCTGTTTCATTTCATCGTTCAGAAATTATTCTGATGAATGTGGATTCAAGAACAGTTGATCCAATAAACATAATGCTCAATGATATGATGCGTCAGTTTCAACCTAAAGACAGTAATGTGGTAAATGACGAAGTTGGATTGAGTAATCCATGTTCTTCTGTAGATGGAGAAGAATTGAAATTCTTTGAAATTCTTGATGATGTGCGTACTTAATTATATCATGGAGGCATTAAATTTAGTAAACTGTCATTCATCCGTGAATTGCTACACCTGATGTCCTTGAACCAGTGGTCAGACATCTCATTCGACATGTTGTTGGTATTTTTGAAGAAGTTACTCCCTGCTGGAGTGAAGATTCCATATTCATTCTATCAAGATCGCAAGTTGACCGATGATATTGGTTTTACATATGATACAATTGATGTGTGTCACAATAATTGTATATTGTTCAAAAAAGAGAATTCGCAATTAAATATTTGTACTGATTGCTATACATCTAGGTGGAAGACCAAGGAGATTAATCAAGGTAGTCAGATTCTTCCTGGGAGAGTCTTGAATCAAGGGAAACAAGTTTCCGCTAAACAGATGCGTTATTTCCCACTGAAACCTAGACTGAAGAGATTCTTCTTGTCCACTAAAATTTCGAAATTGATGACTTGGAATTCAGAGAGAAAGAAAGTTGTTGATAAATTAACTCACCTAGAAGATTCTTTGGCATAGAAAAAGTTTGATCAAAGACACCAAGACTTTTTCTGAGATGATCGTAATATTCGACTGGGTTTGGTAGCAGATGGTTTTAACCCATTTCAGTCCATGGTTGGTGCGACATATAGTACGTGTCCAGTGGTCTTGGTTCCATAAATAATTCCCTCATAGGTATGTATAAATCAACTTTTTTTGTTACTGTCAATTCTAATTGATGGACCGAGAGGACCTGGCAATTCAATCGACGTTTATATGCAACCTTTGATTGATGAGCTGGAAGAATTTTGGGCCGATGGTGTAATGAATTTTTACTCAATAGCTAATTAAATGTTTAGACTTCAATCTTCTTTGTTATGGACAATTAATGATTTCTCAGTGTATGCTAACTTATCAGGTTGGAGTACAAACGGATAATTTTCTTGCCCTTGTTGTAATAAGAGTAAGAAATCTATATGGATTAAGCACTGTAGAATGTGGGTATATCTTGTTCACAGACACTTTCTTCCTCCATTGTATAGGTTCAGAAAAGACTGTGTATCATTTGATGGGAATAGAGAGTATGACCCATCACCACAAATACTGTCTGGGGTTGAAATTTCTGCACAACTTGATCAAGAAAATATCCGTACAATGTATGATTTTCAAGATTTATTGGTTCTTGTATTGCCTTCTATTCCTGATGTAAATAGATAGTGAAGTCATAATTGGAAGAAATGAAGTATTTGTTTTAATTGCCATATTGTAAATATAATATCTTAAGGCATAATTTGGATGTGATGCACATTGAAAAAAATGTATGTGATAATATATTGTGCACCATTTTAGGCATCAACGGGAAATCACGGGACAAGGCTAATGCTCAACGTGAATTGCAAGAAATGGGATTGGTGAAACCTTTACATTTATAGTTGGGTGAAGTTAATCGGCCATACTTTCCTACTAAGCATTACACAATGAGTAAAAAAGAGAAACAAACATTGCTATCAATTTTGAAGACTATTATGGTGCCAGAAAGTTATTGATCTAATATTTAGAAGCGTGTGAATATGATGAGCATGATAGTACAGGGTTTGAAAAGACATGATAATCATATTCTGCTTCAATGGTTAATTCCTATAGAAATTCGTGATTGTTTACCTACCCAGGTTGTTGATCCGTTGATTAGAGTGTCTAATTTTTTCAGACAGCTCTATTCTAGGAATCATCGCATGAGTGATTTTAAAAAGCTATAGGATAAGATTGTACTTGCACTATTTTACCTAGAAAAACTATTTCCGATGTCTTTTTTTGATGTCATGGTTCACTTGACCGTGCATTTAACTGGTGAATTCATTGTTGGAGGTCCCATGCAATTCAGGTGGATGTATCCAATAGAGCGATACTTAAATAAATTGAAATGGTATGTGTGCAAAAAATCTCATCCGGAAGCCTCAATTTCCAAGGGATATTTAATGGATGATTGTAATAATTTTTTTGCTTCATATATTGATGAGGTTGAAATACAGATAGATAAATTGTCCTATAATGATGAGGTTCCAATTGGAGATGGAATAACATTTGATATGCGGAACGACGAGTGCGTTCAAGATCATCAATATGTGTTTTTCAACACTCCATCAGTGATGCCATTGATATAGTAATTTTCATAGTTTATGTGTGTTTTGTTTCTATATTTATTTTATTACTTACCTTATATTGTGTTGTGATTTAGGATGCATATTGCTAAGTTGAAACGTGAGAGGCCCCGTGCAACTGACTATGAAATCCAAAAACATCATTTCAACACATTTCATGAGCGGTTCAAGACTCATGTACATATAATTGATTTAATATTTCTATAGTGAAACTTATTTTTATTTTCACAATCCTTTATCCATTAAACTATATATGTGAAATTTGAAGATTCAAAAGTTACGTGATTTAACCCAGCATGTGAGGGAAGAACTCAACCAACTACCTGATGGTCCATTTATTACAGCTCACCGCTACAAGTCTTTGGATGCTAACGGAATCCGATTTTGTATTAGTGATGTTGAACTGAACCGATCCACATAAAATATTGGTGTTGGTTGTTATTTTGTTGGTTCGGGTTATTATTATGGATTTTTGAGAGATATTATTGAGGTTATTTATGGTCATGGCTTAAAACACATATTGTTAAGGTGCGATTGGGTTGATCCGGTTCGTGGAACGAAAGTTGATAACTTCTAATTTACATTAGTAAAATTAACAATATGCTATATAAAGATGAATGAGTATGCAATGAGACCTTCATACTGACATCACAAGCAGAACAAGTTTACTTTTTTGGCATTGATTTTGATTGGATGTTGGGGTAAAAATGTCAAGAAGGGGGGGTTTTCTGATTGACCAAGAGGAACCTAAAGTTGTCTCATTTCCTGATCAAACACTTGACCAAACAACAGTAGTTGTATGATATGAAGATATACAATGGTCCATAGAGACAGTTGAAGGAGATACGATAGACTTTCATGATTAGTGAAAATTGTAATTATATCCCTAGTTATTATTTGTAAAAAAAATTATGAGTTATATATGTATAAAAATTTCTTGATTTAATTATAATTTAACTATAATTTATTTTAATTTTGGGGTGTCATAGGGTGGTAACAGTGGTGCACCTGATGTTGTCGGTATGTATGTTTTCATTTTTCTAAATTAATTGATTGTAATTTTCTTTGTATATTTCCCTAACTATTTCTAATCATTAATTTATATTGTAATTGAATTATGAATTTATGTTTATCAGGATCTAGTGCGTCTTCCAGTAGACGCAGGGGTCCTGGTAAAGGGGTTCAATCCTAGAACTCTGGAGCTCGATTGGATGGGTTATTTGATGACACATTTCATCCAGTTGGAGAAGGTGATATTATATTGAGTCATTAGTTTGGGAATATGATATGAGACTCACACATATTCCCTCTAAAAACTCGTGAATGGAGTTCTTTCCCCCCAGGATATGATGGAAAGATTATGGAGGAAGGTTCCGGTAAATTCAATGTTTAATTTTTCATGATATTGTTATTATTATTGTTCCATCTACGGACAATTTTTTTAACATGATAATTTGACATCCTGTCCAGATGAGTTTCGGCCTGTATGTATGTTCCAGACATTCTACAGTGAGTCCCTCTGGGAATTCTTCCTATGCAATGGCAGGATTTGGTTGCGTTTTGGTCGAGTGAGGCAGTGATGGTAAGATTTATTACTTTTAATCTGTAAATGACTAATTTTTCAAATTTATATTAAGTAAATACGTTGAGTGTAGACCGAGTCGGATCGTCATTCACATAATCGGGTGATGCAGGGCACGCCTTCCAGACTTGGCACTCGAAATGTGTCACAGCTCAGACATGATGTAAGTTTAGAATTCACTATTCATTCATATTTTAAAAATATTGTAGTATAACATGATGAACACCTTTATTATAGTTACACCAACGTGGCGAGTCGATCGATCGAATGTCCATATGGGTGAGGACTCATAGGGCAGGTGATCTCGATATTTTCAGTGTTATAGTAAGAAAATTATTTACTAATAAATGTATTTTTATTTTATATAAATTATTCATATTTCTTCATTGATTCATTATAATCTATAGGATCAGTTTGACACTCAGTTAGAAGAGTTTCCAGAGGAGCAACGTCGTAGTATTATGCATATAGATGAAATATTTCACCCTGCCGTGGGGCATGATGGTCATGGTTATTCTTTGACTTATGGCGGTGGTGTCCCACAATGTGCAATTGTTAGATCAGATGTGATGGGTGAATGCATAGAGTCAGGGATGTGCACATAGACTAAGATAGATGCTTCTATGAAGGATATGCAGTGCAATTTTGATGCACAGTTTTAGAAGTTACATGAAGAGTATGAGGAGAGGTTGTCACATATGTCATCACGTATCGATGAAATGACGACGCAACAAGTGGTGCCATAGACAAACAAAAGAACAAACCACACTGAGATTGATTTTTATTGATATGTTTAAGATACATAATATTGATATATATTTTAGGCTCCAAATACAGCTGGTGGACATCGCAGTGACATTGGTGATCCATATGAGAATGAACACCATGCATGAGGTAATTTCATTTGTGTTGATTAATTCTCTAGAGGTTTTTATATCCTTGATGAATAGAATCTTCCATTTTTACCTAGATTAGTTTGTTTTGGTATTTGTGGATGACATATTCATGCACTCCAAGACTAATGATGATCATACCCAATATCATGACATCATCTAGATTGCACTTATAAAGCATCGACTACATGGCAATATATATATATATGTCATTTTTTATTGATTAGGTATAGTTATTGGGTCAAATAATCTAAGAAGAAGGTGTGTCAGTGGATGGAGAGAAACTTCTGGCAGTTGTTTCTTCAAAAAATCCCAAGTACTCTTTCGATATATGCAGCTTTCTAGGGTGAGTGAATTGGGAAATGGTCACGCAGACGGCACATCAATAAGACGTGTGGTTTGTGCGGTTTGGCTCAATTTGTGTTTTTTAAGTGTTGGGTGTGCTTCATAAATGCACGTGGTAGGGGTTCAAAATGAGTAGAATGATGTTAGAATGGCCTGAAATCAGACGATAACAATGGGTGAGTGAATTGTGAATTGGTCGCATAGACGTCACATTAATCGGAAGTGCGGTTTGCGCAGTATGGATCAATAAGCGTTTTTAAGTGTTGGACATGCTTCATAAATGCGCGTGGGGGTCCAAATGGGATGAATGATGTTTTAATGGCCTGACATTAGAAAACAACAGGTGAGTGAATTGTGAAGTGTTCGCGTAGACAACACATCAATCGGAGGTGTCGTGTGCCCGCGGTGACCGAGAACGCAGTTCTGGTGTCATAAACGGAAAAAATGGGTTTTTAACGGTCAAATTCATAGAGTATTATATTGTATTGACCTAAAATAATAGGGAAACAATATAATTATTATTTGTGAAATGTACGCGCAAATGTAACATCAATCAGATACGTGGTTTGTGCAGTATGGCTCAATATGTGTTTTTCTAAGTGTTGGGCGTGCTTCATAAACGCTTGTGGGGGGGTCCAAATGAGATGAAAAATGTCGGAATATCCTTCAATCAGACGAAATAAATGGTTGAGTGAATTCTGAATTGGTCGTGCAGATAGAACATCAATCGGACATGTTGTGTGCCCGCGTTGATCGAGAACACAGTTCAGGTGTCAAAAACGGCCAAAACGGGCGTTTAACAGTCAAATTCATAGAGGAAGACATCGTATTGACCTAAAATCATAGTGAAAGAATATAATTACTATTCATGATGTGTACAAGGAGACGGAATTTCAATCGTATTTGTGGTTTGTGCGGTACAACTCAATATGCGTTTTTTAAGTGTTGGGCATGCTTCATAAAGGCGTGTGGGCGGGTCCAAATGGGCCGAACGAAGTCAAAATGGATTGAAATCAAATGACAATAATAGGTGAGTGAATTTTGAATTGTTCAAGAAGACGGACATCAATCGGAGGTGTCGTGTGCCTGGGGTGACCGAGAACGCATTTCTGGTGTCAAAAACGGCCAAAATGGGCGTTTAACGGTCAAATTCATAGCGGACGACATCAGATTAACATGAAATCACAAGTAAACAATCCAATTATTATTCATGACGTGTATGAGGAGACATCATGTCAATAGAATGTGCGGTTTGTGTGGTAGAGATCAATATGCATTTTTTAAATGTTGGTGTGCTTCATAAACGTGCGTGGGGGGGGGGGAAACAGACGAACGAAGTTGAAATGTTCTGAAATCAGACGACAAGAATGTGTGAGTGAATTGTGATGTTTTTGAACTGACGTCACATCAATCGTAGGTTCCTTGTGCCCACAGTGACCGAGAACGCAGTTCTGGTGTCATAAACGGCCAAAACGGTCGTTTAACTGTCAAATTCCTAGCGGACGACATAATATTGACCTTAAATCATAGGGAAACAATATAATTATTACTTTTTACTTTTAAAAGAATACGAAAAGTCAATCGGACATGTGGTTTGTGAGGTACAACTCAATATGCATTTTTTAAGTGTTGGGTGTGCTTCAAAAACACGAGTGGGGGTCCAAATGGGATGAACAATGTCGGAATAGCCTGAAATCAGACGACAACAACGGGTGAGTAAATTGTGATTTGGTCGCACAGAGGGAAAGTCAATCAAACGTGTCGTGTGCCTGTAGTGACCGACAACGCAGTTCTGGTGTCAAAAATGGCCAAAATGGGCATTTAACGGTCAAATTCATAGCGGACGACATCGGATTGACCTGAAATTACAGGGAAAAAATATAATTATATTTCGTGACATGTAAGAGAAGAATACACATCAATCGGACGTACGGTTTGCGTGGTACAGCTCAATATGCGTTTTTTAAAGTGTTGGGTGTGCTTCATAAACGCGTGTGGGGGGTCCAAATAGGCCAAATGATGTCGGAATGGCCTGAAATCAGACAAAACCAACGGGTGACTGAATTGTGATTTGGTCGCATAGACGACACGTCAATCGGATGCGCGGTTTGCATGGTAAGGCTCAATGTGCGTTTTTTTAAGTGTTGGGTGCGCTTCATAAATGCATGTGGGGGGTCAAAATGGGCCGAACAAAGTCAGAATGGCCTGAAATCAGACGACAAAAATGGTTGAGTGAATTGTGAAGTGTTCGCGCAGACGGCACATCAATCAGAGGTGTCGTGTGCCGGCGGTGACTGAGAATGCAGTTTTGGGGTCATAAATAGCCAAAATGGGTGTTTAATGGTCAAATTTATAGCGGGCGACATTCAGTTTTCCTAAAACCATAGGGGAATAATCTAATTATCATTTTTGACATGTACGAGGAGATGAAACATCAATAAGACATGCGGTTTGCGTGGTACGGCTCAATATGTGTTTTTTAATTGTTGGGTGCGTTTTATAAACATGTGGGGGGTCCAACAGGCCAAAAGAAGTTTGAATGGACTGAAATTAGATGACAACAATTGGGGAGTAAATTTTGAAGTGGTCGAGCAGACGACCCATCAATCGGAGGTGTCGTGTGCCCGTGGTGACCGAGAATGCACTTCTGGGGTCATAAACGGCCAAAAAGGGCGTTTAACTATCAAATTCATAGAGGAAAACATCATATTGACCTGAAATCATAGAGAAAAAATATAATTATTATTCGTGACGTGTATGAGGAGACGACATGTCAATCGGACGTGCGGTTTGCGCGGTACGGCTAAATATGCGTTTTTTAAGTGTTGGCGTGCTTCAAAAAAGCACGTGGGGGGTGTAAACCTGCCGAACGAAGTTGGAATGTCCTAAAATAATATGAAAAGAATAGTTGAGTTAATTTTGAAGTGGTCATGTAGACTTAACATCAATCAGAGGTGTCGTGTGCCCACATTGATCGAGAATGCAGTTTTGGTGTCAAAAATGGCCAAAATGGGCATTTAACGGTCAAATTCAAATAGAACGACATCGTATTGAACTTAAATCATAGGGAAACAATCTAATTATTATTCGTAACTTGTACGAGGATTCATAACATCAATCAATCTTTCGGTTTGTGCGGTATGACTCAATACGCATATTTTAAGTGTTGGTGCGCTTCATAAACGCGCGTGGGGGGGGGGGTCCAAACCAGATGAATGTAGTCGGAATGGCCTGAAATCAGACAAAACGAACGGGTGAGTTAATTGTGAAGTGGTTGCACATATGTCACATTAATCGGAGGTGTTGTGTGCCCGAAGTGACCGAAAACACAATTCTGGTGTCATAAACGGCCAAAACGGCCGTTTAACTGTCAAATTCATAGCGGACGACATCAGATTGACCTAAAATCATAGGGAAAAATATAATTATTATTCGTGACGTGTAAGATAAGAAATAACAACCATCGGACATGTGGTTTATGCGGTACAGTTCAATATGTGTTTTTTATGTGTTGGGTGTGCTTCAAAACGCGCATGGGGGTCCAAACGGGCCGAACGATGTCGGAATGGCCTAAAATAGGACGAAAACAATGGGTGAGTGAATTGTGAATTTTTCGCATAGATGGAATGTCAATCGGACGTGTAGTTTGAACGGTACGGCTCAATATGCATTTTTTAAGTCTTGGGTGTGCTTCATAAACGCGCATGGGGGGTCCAAATGGGCCGAATGAAGTTGGAATGTCCTGAAATTAGACGAAAACAATGGGTGAGTAAATTTTAAAGTGGTCGCATAGACGGAATGTCAATCGGAGAAGTCGTGTGCCGGCGGTGACCGATAACGCAGTTCTGGTGTCATAAATGGTGAAAATGGGTGTTTAACACTCAAATTCATAGCAGGAAAAATTGGATTGACCTGCAATCACTGGGAAACAATATAATTATTATTTTTGACGTGTATGAGGAGAAGGCACGTCAATCCGACATGCGGTTTGGGTGGTACGGCTCAATATGAATTTTTTAAGTGTTGGGTGCGCTTCATAAACTCACGTGGGGGTCGAAATGGGCCGAACAATGTCGGAATGTCCTGAAATCAGACGAAAAACGGGTGACTGAATTGTGAATTGTTCGCACAGACAGCACATCAATCGGATGTGCGGTTTGTGCGGTACAACTCAATAATCATTTTTTAAGTGTTGGGTGCGCTTCATAATTGTTTGTGGGGGGTCCAAATGGGCCGAAAAAATTCCGCATGGCCTAAAATCGGTTGACAACTACGGTTGAGTGAATGTTGAAGTGTTCGCTTAGACGGCACGTCAATCAGAGGTGTCGTGTGCTCGTAGTGACCGAGAACGCAGTTCTGGTGTGACAAACGGCCAAAACGGGCGTTTAATGGTCAAATTCATAGAGGACGACATTGGATTGACCTGAAATCACAGGTCAACAATCTAATTATTATTCTTGACATGCACGCATAGACGACACATCAATCGGACGTGCGTTTTCCACGGTACGGCTCAATATACGTTTTTTTAAGTATTGGGTGTGCTTCATAAACACGCATGGGGGGTCTGAACAGGACGAAAGATTTCAGAATGGCCTAAAATCAGATGAAAATAATGCTTGAGTGAATTTTTAATTGATCATAAAGACGACACGTCAATCGGACGTGCCGTGTGCCCACGTTGACCGAGAACGCAGTTCTGGTGTCATAAATGGCCAAAACGGGAGTTTAATGATCAAATTCATAGAATATGATGTCGAATTGACATGTAATCACAGTTCAAAAATATAATTATTATTTGTGACATGTACGAGGAGACAGAATGTCAATCAGATGTGCGGTTTGTGTGGTACGGCTCAATATGTGTTTTTTAAGTGTTGGGCGCGCTTCATAAACGCGTGTGGGGGGGTCCAAATGAGCCTAACGAAGTCAGAATGGCCTTAAATTAGATGAAAATAATAGGTGAGTAAATGTTGAAGTGGTTGAGTAGACGGCACATCAATCGGAGGTGTCTTGTGCCCGCGGTGACCAAGAATGCACTTATGGTGTCATAAACAGCCAAAATGAGCGTTTAATGGTCAAATTCATAGAGGACGACATCAGATTGACCTGGAATCATAGGGAAACGCTCTAGTTATTATTCGTGATGTGTACGATGAGACGACACGTCAATCGGACGTTCAATTTGTGTGTTACATGTCAATATGCGTTTTCTAAGTGTTGGTGCACTTCATAAACACGCGTGGGGGGTCCAAACCAGCCGAACGAAGTCTGAATTGCCTGAAATTAGACAAAAAGAATGGGTGAGTGAATTTTGAAGTGGTCTCATAGAATTCACATCAATAAGATGTGTCAGGTTCCCACAGTGACCGAGAATGCAGTTCTGGTGTCATAAACGGCCAAAACGAGCATTTAACGTTCAAATTCATAGAGGACGACATCGAGTTGACCTGGAATCACAGGGCAACAATATAATTATTATTTGTGACATGTAAGAGAAGACTACACATCAATCGAACGTGTGTTTTTCATTTACTGCTCAATATGTGTTTTTTAAGTGTTGGGCGCGCTTCATAAACGTGTGCGGGGGGTCCAAATGGGCCGAATGATGTCGGAATGGCATGAAATTAGACGAAAACAAGGGGTGAGTGAATTTTGAATTGATCGTGTAGACAGTACGTTAATCGTACATGCAGTTTGTATGGTACGGCTCAATGTGTGTTTTTTTAAGTGTTGGGTGTGCTTCATAAACGCGTGTGGGGGGGTCCAAATGGGCCGAACGAAGTCAGAATGGCCTGAAATTAGACAAAAAAATGGGTGAGTGAATTAAGAAGTGTTTACTCAGACTGAATGTCAATCGGAGGTGTTTTGTGTCAGTGGTGACTGAGAACGCAGTTCTGGTGTCCTAAACGGCCAAAATGGGCGTTTAATGGTCAAATTCATAGCGGACGACATCGGATTGACCTGAAATCACAGGGAAACTATCTAATTAGAACCATAGAATTATTGATTTTAAAATTCTAAAATGGAAATCGAAATTATGAATATATTTTGAAAATAAAATACTTTCGATATGTTATAGTAAGTTTGAATTAAAATATATTAATTTGTTTCAATTATTTGTTTATAGGTCTTATTCGGTACATATTTTATTATTAAATTTTGTTATTTAGTTATATTTGATGATGGATGTGGAGCTTGGAAGATGACTAATGAGATTTATTTGGGTATATTTTATTGTGTAATCGATATTTTAAAAAAAAAAATTAAAAACCTATAGTGGTCGCCAAATGGCGGGCGCTCTAGGGACATCATACAGCCTCCGCCATTTAGTGGCCGCTGTAGGGTTTTCCATCGCTGCCTGTAGCGGCCTCCATTTGGCAGTTACTGTAGGTATGGGCTATGGTGGTCCCCGTTTGGTGGTCGTTGTAGCCCATTACAGCTTACCTACCACGTCTGCAAAATGGTGGTCACTGATAGCAATAGCGACGGGCCAAAAGTGGTCGCCAATTGGCGGATGCTTGGTGGCTGCTATAGACCTTTAGTGATGGATTTTGGCGGCCGCTAAATTTCATGATTGTACTAGTGACTCTATGCTATGACAACATTCTAAAACATACCTATGGCATGTCACATCCACGATGGTAGGGTGATGAGTCACCACTGACCAGTGTCAGGGGGATGTGAGTATACTCATTTTTTTTGTTACATTAGAGAGTGTGGAATCCTAGGGCTGGTTAATAATATCATACCTTCTTTAAGATGACCATGTTACTTTCTTTTTATTTATATTTGTGACTTTTGTACATTCCTTATGAATTTATATAAACTATTTTATATAAATGTTTTACATAATCCATTGTTTTATAAATGTTCTATCTTTGTAAAGTAAATCATGTTCTTTAAAAGTGTATTTCCATCATTTTGAAAATGTATAGCATGTTATGCTTAAATATGATTTTCATTTTCTAAACCTGTTTACCTTGATAATTTGAAATCTTTTCTTTTTTTAATATATATTTGAAACTGATTATGGAATCTTTGGTGGTATCCTACTCGGATTAGGCTCACACCCTATTTTTTCTTTCAGGTGTTCGTAGAATTTCTTCTTCCTAGTTTGAGAAAATAGAAGGGATCTCTTGGAGGTGGATCCAGCTGCTGAACTGTGGTCTTGCTGAGTTTTGTCCTTAGGGACCTTGGGGTTGTTTTCCTATTTTAGTACATTAGGTTTTACTACATTGGGATTTTATTCCTTATTTTATTTTGGTACTTTACTCCCAGTGGAGTTTTCTTTTGATATGCATACAATCTAAATTCTTCTACATTCTCTATATTTTGTAAAAAATCCATTCTCACATTCATGTTTTATGATACTAGGTGATAGTTTCAAACCCATGGATATTGGGAACACCCTTAGGGCCATGTTTTGGCCAACTTAGTTTTTGGGTTACCAGGGTATCTAGGCTGGTTCATGAAAAATTGGTATCAGAGGGTAGTTTTAGCATCTTTTCTTGATGACAGTATGCATTTGAGTATCGTATCGGGACTTAGGTGGTAGATGAGATTGAGTTCCTAGACAAATCTCACCCCAATGAACCTTAATTCACTTGGGGTGTTTAAGGAAAACAGTAAGTGGATTAGTTCTAGTGATTTCCCTATTGATATTTGGAGATATATAAATCCAAATCCTATTTGTTCCATATATGTAGAATTCTAATTCTCTCTTGTTTCTCAGTTTGAGTGTTAATCTAATGTTTTCCTTTTACCTGCACATGTTTTATAGAATCTTGCCTTAGAGAAGACATGAAAATATGATACAGGGAGAAGTTGCTACTGAACTTCAGTAAGAAAATCATGTTGTTCATTTGAATATAGTTGATGTGATTGTGTGCACTATCCAAGCTCTAGGATAGGAACCACCTCTAGTTCTCACTCAGTCTCAAGCTGTGGATCTTTAGGGGGGTGTTCTTCAAAATAAGTTTTAAGATTACATTCTCCATAAGCCATAATTATTTAAGGTCTCTACTGACCCTAAGTATGCTGATTAAAGGTGGAGAAATATTGAACATCCATTTGAGTTTATAGAGACACCTGACGTGATCAAGGTGAAGTGTTCCACCTTCATGTTGGAAGGACCGAGGAGGAGATGGTCGGATAAAAATGAGATTTGAAAAATTATCCCTTACCTTAGGTCTGATATGCTTCGTACGTATCCGAACCTCCTGTATAATGATTTATATAATGTCATTGACTTATTACATAATCATATTCATTGTTATGATATCATATATGTTTCACTTATGACTTTATATTACCCGTTCTTTTGTAAATTCCATGTTAAAGCAGTGTTTTGGGTAAAATCATTTCATTTATCGTATGTGATTTGACTTGTCGTTCTTGATATTATTATTTATATCCTGATTTACATAATTCCATAATGCAAAACATGATTTATATATAATATATATTGATCATATACATATATAATATATATTGATAAAAGGAATAAAATACACCGTTCATGGAGACGGTAGGTCGTACGTACGCATAAACGCTATTTTCGTTTCCTTATTGAATTGAATGAAACAAGATAGATGAAATACATATATATATATAATAATCCATTATCATTATTATTTCATATATTTCATTATTATTCATTATATAAACTTTATAATCATTCATGTATGGTTAACATGGAGAATGAATCTCATCGCATCATGGAGACGGTAATCCGTACGTACGCACGAGCGATGATATCGTTCCCATAATTATTGAATTGAATTGGAGTGGATGGTATAATATATAAGAATTAGTATGATGTTATAATAATCATATGTATTTATTATTTACACCATTATACCCTTCCAAGTAAGGTGGTGGTGGAAAAAACAGATTACACCACGGCATGGAGACGGTATTCCGTACGTACGCACGTGCGGTGATTTTGTTTTCCGTAGGATGGATAGAAGGTGAAATAGGGTTGTTTCATATTTATAATAACATATTGGTATATGAGGGATACTTATGTTATTACAATATAATGAAACAACTAAAGAAGAAGAAGTTGAAGAAGAAAGAAAATTGAAAGAAAAGGTAACGAATATTACCTCTTCTTTGACACGCCTCTTTGAAACCTCCTCTTAGGGTACTAAAATTGGTCTTTGAAGAAGACCAAGACCTATATTATGTTGCTAGGGAAGTTGATAAGGGAAATGGGCAGGTTATGGCCGAGCTTAAAGGCCCCAAATTATGTGAGGAGAAGAGGGAGGAGGTGCCCTTTTATAAGGGAGGAGAGGGGCACCTTTGGAAATATAAGAAAATATTAATTTATATTAAATCCCAACCCCACTTAAAAACTTAAAAAATGACTCAAATACAAATATTATATGAGATAGGGTTGTAATATCATCAACAAATAAAATTTAGAAATGTTAAGAATTTATTTTAAACATTATCAACTTGATTTATCCTTATTTATCAATTTAATTTTATTTGTGGTAATAATATTCTAAATTTTAAATTATTATAAATAATTACATATGTGTTGTGAATTGTCCATAATTTGACACTTCATGACATTTTAGACCATATAAATTTTAATTTATAATTTTTAAATATTTTTTTGATTTTTAAACAATTTTATAATATGTTGTTTTTATAAAATAACAATAGTGTCAATTTTGACACTATTCATTTATTTGAATTTAAATAAAATATATACAGAAGATATATTCAAATTAAAAGCTTTAATAGATTCATAAAATGTCATATGTATCTAGAAAATTAGTGGAGCACATTAAATAGTTCATATAATACTTATTTTAATATTTTTAAATCCATTTATTTGATATTGCTCTTAATAAAATAATTCAACATCACTATTATGTCACCTTTAATGATAATTATTTAATCCTTAAAAATTATAAATAAATTCATATGATTTAGATAATTTTATAATATTTCTGGAGACTATTCAGGTTCAAAGTTTCATGAAGTTTATCACTATATTAAAAATAATATACTTATAAGATTTAAAAGAGTGACATGTTGTCACTTTCTTTGGTTTTAATAATGATTAAATTATTTTCAAGGAAAGAAGTCCATAAAATGAATCTATTCCGACCCTTAGGTGATATGGGTCAACTTTTAGTCATCCAATATAAGTTTTTTCAGGTGTTAGTGGAATTTTATAATCTTATATTTACCCTTAATTACCCGATTTACTTTAAACTATTGTAAATAAAATTTACCGTAATTACTATTCATAGAGCCCAAAAATAAAAAGTATCTTATTAACATAATTTGTACCCACTGATTCCAAATATGGAATCCATTTTTCTAAATTCAATACATACAAGTTTCAGAAATTAAATTAAAATTAATCCCATTGTCGAAAGAAAACGGGATTTTGTTTAAAACATTGCAAAAGATTGAATTGATTTAACCTACGAATTCAAGGTAAAATCATTTATAATGGCATAAATTATATTAAATGGTAAAAATATATTCTATTTATACTTTAAAACCATTCAATAATATAATTTAACCATATAAGTTGTTATGATGAAAAAATTTGTTTTTAATTAAAATATAGCGTGTTTTTACTATTCATTAAAATATGAAAGTTATCAGAAAAATATCAAAACTTTATCCAATTTAAATTTTCTTATCCTTATTCAAAATAAGAAGTTTATTTTGTAAAATTGAACTTATAAACATTTAAAAACTATATTTAATATGGGTGCGCCCTCAAAAGGCGGCAAAACTGCATTTTTTGACAAATACTTATTTTACCCGAAAAATTTATTTTTTTCACATAAAATGTTTTAGAAAATTTATAAGATGAATAATAATGTTATAAAATTCAAAATGTAGTTAATACTATTCATAACGGCTAGTTCGTGATAATATTATAACCATGTATTTTTGTTTAGTGAAACTCGGTATTGCGTACAACACACGCTATCGAGGAAGGTCGAGATTGCGTGTAATGAAAGTCAAGTCAGGGTTGCATGTAGTGCAAGACTCCTTTGTTGTTGCATATAACAGAATCCAACCATATTTCATTTATACATTGAATATATATATATATATATATAGACTCAATGTTTCATAGAATAACTTCTATCAAATGAACTTGAAATTGTGTATAACACGATCCAAGAATTGTGTTGCGTATACTGCAAGATAATACGGTGTTGCATATAGTGCAAGATAATCTTGGTGTAGAATACAACACAAGACATTAAATAAATTAAAAATAATACTTCTCATAAAATCTCGGGTTGTTACATTCTACCCCCCTTAAAATGAATTTCTCCCTCGAAATTCGTTGGGATTATAAATGGTTTTCTACTTGAATTTGTTTTTAATGGAAACCCACATTATAAAAAGGAATACAAAAAATTGACTTTAAAAAATAAATTATGAAACGTAACGGTTACCCAAATTAACTAATCAATGGGTTTCAACATATGAGCAAATAGGTTAAAATATGGATATGGAAGAGAAATCTAATTTTCATGTTCTGATGGAGAGTGGTAGAGAACATGGCTATGAAAAAGGCAACAATCACAAAGCCATAAATTTTTTATGATCTAGGGTACCATCTGATTCATCGGATATAAGAGAACTAGGACAACATTTTTGGTTTTCAATATCATTTCCCTAAAGTTGAAAATTTTGAATTAGAAGAAATACCTGCTTGATTTTGGTACAATATCACTATTGTTCGTGATTTGAACAATTTCCACTTCATCACTTAATGAAATGAAGTTGAATTTGTTATTCGTGAAGTGTTAACAGATCATGTTATAGAATGATGGGTCATTCCATCTGCTTCAAACAAAAGGTTAGCAAAAGATATCAAATATACATAAGTCCATCTATGGTGAGTTAAATCATATACGATTCCAAAAATAAACTTATACTTCATATATCATACCTCTTAATAAAATAAAACTAGTTTCTACTAACCAGGGACATCTTGTAGGCCAGTGGTTGGTGATAAAGGCCAGTCGCACTTCGGTTGTGGGTTCGATTCCCACAACCTTGTCCGATGCGACGGATTATCGTCCGTCCTACAGGTTATCCTTTTTCTAAAACTATACTATCATAACATTTCAGAAATAAAAAGTTATATCATTAACCAATACTATATGATGTCCATTCCAACCATTAGGTTTATCGAAAATACATCTGTCTAATTATTAGAAATTTCATCTACCGAGAATGTGAATTCCTTCATTTATCCCCCATATATCATACGGTATATCTTGTTGGTAAAATTACAAACATGTGAATAACTTAATCATTTATTCTCTTCAAAACATGAGTGCCATCAAAAGTTAAGTCTTTCAACATTCCAAAATCCCAAAAATTCTTTATACTCAAACTATGATATCACTTTGTCCACATATAATTCTTGAGCTCATTAATACTATCAAACATTTCATTATCTCTTTAGCACTTCTTTATGCGCATATTAGGTGCTTTATAAAAATATCTGAATAACCTTTCATGGTTACTGGTACCATTCATCGTACACTTTCAAAACGTAAGGAAAGACAGCATTGTAACAATCCTTAGATGTCTCTTTATTCTATAGTACCATGAGATTACTTAAACAACCTTACTCTTGATAAAAATGTAATAATTCCACTACCTTCTTAAACCATTGACCGATCTTCAACAATTATTTCATCTCACATATCATTTGTAGTCTCTTCATCATCATCAACATAAATACTACCCATAAGACCATACGGATTCTCTTCATGAGACTTTCCCTCAGGAAATTGGTTTGCATAATGCCCATACATTCCACATTTAAAACATCTAATCCTTGTTGATGTCGTAGAAATACCATTATCCTCATCCATGTTGTTAACTGAACATTTTCCTTTTCACTTACTGGCTTTGTGTTCTTCTTTTCCACACCCAAAGCATCTTCCAGTTCCTTTGAAACATTCTCCTTGATGCCTCTTCCCACATGATTTACATAGGGGAAATTGAACTTTATTTCCTCTATGATCATCATGAAACTCCATCTTTCTCTTATTAGACGAGTCAGGAAACTTACCAAATTTGAGTTTATTGATCATATTATGAGATTGCTGATTCGGAATAATAATGATGTTTGGACTTTCAAATCCCATTTCATTTGGTTGCTCATGAAGAATATCATTTCATTGTCCATCATATCCTCCATTATCGTGAATCTTCCTATTTCCATCCATTTTCTAAAACCCAAAAAGAATATTGTGAGAGGAAAAAATCATACTAGGGAAAACAGAATAATAAAGGGGGAGTACCATCAATATCTAAAATCTTAGGTTAAATTATAATATCATTACTGTAGTTATAGGACTACAACTTATATGTATACTTATCCTTAGGGACATCCCTAGACATAACTTAGAAATATCTCTAGGGATCTCACTAAATTTTTCGCATCCTAGTTTCCAAAGTTTAACTAAACCTTTCCTCTGATACCAACTGTAGAGACCCAAATCTTGACGTACATGGACATTACATAATTTTTCGGAATAAATAATACATAACAAAAATAGACACACAAGGACCGTAATAGTTTAGTGTCTTTGGAAACTCGGAATATAAACTTCTAATCATGTTGAAATATCTTCAACAACTCCCATAACGATCTTCCCCTTTTTGTTTCCTTACCTAAAACCTTTCTTTATTTTCTGGGGAAAAGAAAAAATATAAAGGGTGATCTCAAATGCTCAGTAAGGGTAAGCATAGAGAACATAAAACAATCCTTAGACATTTGAATGTAAAAAAACATGATCATAAAATCTAAACATCAAAATCTTGAGCAATGACATAAAACATGGCAGTACATAAGGCATAGATCATGAAAAAACATTAATCATGATAAATTAGAATGGGAATAAAACATGTAATTGCGGCAACCATTCATAACTTTTTATGATTTCCATAGTAGCCAAGGCATTGCTACCAAGACCATCTTAGTGGACAATGTCCCTTTCTAAATCCTGTTCACTCCTCATTCTAGGCCCGTATTACTGAACCGGTTTAACTTATTGTTCCAGCCATGTATATCTCATGAGATACAAATCTTTACCCAATGCATTGGAGGGAGATATAGGTCCCACCCATCTCATATTGAAATCATTCTTACGTGTGCCACAAAACAATCATAAATCATTCATCATAACCCAAAGAATAAATTGGGTTTCATAAACATCATTCCATCATAACATAATCCATATAAAACAAATGGATATCATTTCATCATAAGAAAATTGAAACCATATAAATCATAGAGACATTATACTTGAAACATACACATATGAAATAATATCATATTATATGGAAAATGGTTTTGATAAAGCACTTGAAATTAATTCTTGAGTAAAATATCCTTTCTTCTTGAAAATAATTTTCTTTTCACAAAATGCCATGAAATTATAAATGAAAAGGATTTTTTTGAAAATAATCATGCAATCTTGTAGAGGAATCTTCATGAAAATAAGGCTTTATAAACCGTATAAATCATTTCATGCCGTATATGTTAAAAAAACATTCTTCTCGTACTTTTTCCGGAAAAGTCAAAAAGTACCTGATAACGTAAACAAAATAAAGATTCCTTACATACCATGTAGTAAAAGTAAAAAATGGGTAAAAAGGACTTTAAACAGACATGAATACACTTTTATAAAACATGGACATGGATGATAGCAATAACCCCAGTAAATACTTACGAATAAGAAATCTCGGATAAAAATGAGATTTTAAAAATTATCCCTTACCTTAGAACTGATATGCTCTGTACGTATCCGAAACTCTTTTATAATGATTTAAATAATTTAATTGACTTATTACATAATCATATTCACTTTTATGATATCATATATGTTTCACTTATGACTTTATATTACCCGTTCTTTTGTAAATTCCATGTTAAAGCAGTGTTTTGGGTAAAATCATTTCATTTATCATATGTGTTTCGACTTGTCGTTCTTGATATTATTACTTATATCCTGATTTACATAATTCCAGAATGTAAAAAATGATTTATATATAATATATATTTTTCATATACATATATATTATAGATCGATAAAAGGAATGAAATACACCGTTCATGGAGATGGTAGGCTGTACGTACGCATCAACGTTGTTTTCGTTTCCTTATTGAATTGAATGAAACTAAATAGATGACATACATACATATATATATAAATACAGTAGCATTATTATTTCATATATTTCATTATTATTGATTATATAAACTTTATAATCATTCATGTATGGTTAACATTGAGAATGAATCTCTTCGCGTCGTGGAGACCGTAATCCGTACGTACGTACGAGCGATGATATCGTTCCCATAATTATTAAATATAATTACAGTTGATGGTATATTATATTAGAATCAGTATGATGTTATAATAATCATATGTATTTATTCCTTACACCATTATACCCATCCAATTAAGGTGGTGGTGGAAAAACAGATTACACCACAGCGTGGAGACGGTATTCCGTACGTACGCACGCGCGGTGATTTTGTTTTCCGTAGGATGGATAGAAGGTGAAATAGGGTTGTTTCATATTTATAATAGCATATAGGTATATTAGGGATACTGATTTTATTACAATATAATTAAACAACTTAATAAGAAGAATCTGAAGAAGAAAGAAAATTGAAAGAAAAGGTAACGGATATTACCTCTTCTTTGACACGCCTCTTTGAATCCTCCTCTTAGGGTACTAAAATTGGTCTTTGAAGAAGACCAGGACCTCTAGTATATTTCAAGGGAAGTTGAGAAGGGAAATGGGCAGGTTTTGGCCGATCTTAGAGGCTCCAAATTTGTTTGAGGAGAAGAGGGAGGAGGTTCCCTTTTATGAGGAGAGGGGCACCTTTGGAAATATAAGAAAATATCAATTTATATTCAATTCCAACCCCACTTAAAAACATCCAAAATGACTCAAATCCGAATATTATATGAGATAGGTTTGTAATATCATAAAAAAAAATTATACATGTTATGAATTTATTTTAAACATTATCAACTTGATTTATCCTTATTTATCAATTTAATTTTATTTGTGGTAATAATGTTCTAAATTTTAAATTATTATAAATAATTACATATGTGTTGTGAATTTTCCATAATTTGACACTTTATGACATTGTAGACCATATAAATTTTAATTTATAATTTTTTAATTTTTTTTTTATTTTTAAACAATTTTATAATATGTTATTTTTATAAAATAACAATAGTGTGAATTTTGACACTATTCATTTATTTGAATTTAAATAAAATATATACAGAAGATATGTTCAAACTAAAAGCTTTAATAGATTCATAAAATTTCATATGTTTCTAGAAAATTAGTGGAGCACATTAAATAGTTCATATAATATTTATTTTAATATTTTTAAAACCATTTATTTGATATTGCTCTTAATAAAATAATTTCAACATTACTATTATGTCACCTTTATTGATACTTATTTAATCCTTAGAAATTATAAATAAATTAATATGATATAGATAATTTTATTATATTTCTGGAGACTATTCAGGTTCAATGTTTCTTGAAGTTTATCACTAAATTAAAATTAATATACTTATAAGATTTAAGAGAGTGACATGTTGTCACTTTCTTTGGTTTTAATAATAATTAAATTATTTTTAAGAAAACAAGTCCATAAAATGAATCTATTCTGACCCTTAGGTGATATGGGTCAACTTGTATTCATCCAATAGAATGTTGTCAGGTGTTAGGGTAATTTTATAATCTTATATTTACCCTTAATTACCCGATTTACCTTTAACTATGGTAAATAAAATTTACCGTAATTACTATTCATAATGCCCAAAAATAAAAAGTAGCTTATTAACATAATTTGGACCCACTGATTAAAAATATGGAATCCATTTTTCCAAATTCAATACAGAAAAGCTACAGAAATTAAATTAAAATTAATCCCATTGTAGAAAGAAAACGGGTTTTTGTTTAAAACATTGCAAAAGATTGAATTGATTTAAACTACGAATTCAAGGTAAAGTCATTTCTAATGACATAAATTATATTAAATGGTTAAAATATATTCTATTTATACGTTAAAACTATCCAATAATATAATTTAACCAATTAAATTATTACGATGAAAAAAGATGTTTTTAATTAAAATATAGCGTGAATTTACTATTCATTAAAATATGAAAGGTATCAGAAAAATATCAACACTTTATCCAATGTAAATTTTTATATCCTGATTCAAAATAAGAATTTATTTTTGAAAATTGAACTTATAAACATGTCAAAAACTATATTTAATGTTGGTGCTCCATCAAAAGGCGTCAAAACTGCATTTTTTTGAAAAATACTTATTTTACCCAAAAAATGTATTTTGTTCACATAAAATGTTTTAGAAAATATATAAGATGAATAATAATGTTATAAAATTCAAAATTTAGTTAATAATATTCATAACGGCTAGTTTTTTTATAATATTATAACCATATATCGTTGTTTAGTGAAACCCGGTATTGCGTACAACACACTCTATCGAGGAAGGCCGCGGTTACATGTTATGAAAGCCAAGCCAGGGTTGTGTGTAGTGCAAGACTCCTTTGTTGTTGTGTATAATAGAATAAAACCATATTTCATTTATACATTGAATATATATATATATATATACACTCAATGTTTCATAGAATAACTTCTATCAAATGAACTTGAAATTGTGTATAACACGATCCAAGAATTGTGTTGCGTATACTGCAAGCTAATACGGTGTTGCGTATAGCTTAAGATAATATTGGTGTATAATACAACACAATAAATTAAATAAATTAAAAATAATACTTCTCATAAAATCTTGGGTTGTTACATGAATCGGTACTTCGATTGGATATTTTTTCTTAGGTCTTCTTATTGAAGATTCCCACTTATACTGATGTGCTTGATAGGGTGATGATGGTTGAGATAGACCTAGCTAGAAGTCAGAGTTTCTAGAGTTCCTTTTCCTCCCAGTGGAAGCATTGGTTCCTTCAAAGGAAAATAGAAGCATGATGATTCTAATTTTTTTTCTCGATGGAAGACTCATTTTAGACCTCCTACAGATCTAGGCAAAAGTTCTTTGGTTTTCTATCAGTGTGGAAAGCTTAGCCATTCTAAGAGGGTTTACACTGAGGCACCCATGGACTGTAGTTCTTGTGGATGTTCATGACACTTATAGAGATTCAACCATAATTTCTCAAATCTGTGTTGTGGGAAAATATCATAACATCCTCTAAAAATTGTGGGGAAATCAAATGTTTCACATTCAAAATTGTTCCAAACAAAGGTATCTAGAATGAAGCTTCTTCATGTAGTCGAAGAGTATCCAAAGGAGGCAAACATGGGTCCAGTGACTGTGAGAGGTACCATTATTATAGAATCATCATTAGTGAATGTTCTTTTTGATACTGGTGCATCTCGCTCTTTTATTTCATCTCGTATCATTAACCTTATTAATCTTTCTATGGAGAAACTATCTTGTACAATGGATATTACTACACCCCGTGGTACGATGAGATAGTAGGGGCTCTATATTCCTGATTTTGTCTTCTCTATATCAGATGATGAGCTAACTTGGAGTTTTCTGGTTCTTTATATGAAATATCTTAACTTCACATTGGGGAAGGATTGGCTCATTTCCAACAAATCCCAAATTTATTGTTATCTTTGACGAGTCTACTTTACTACACCTAGTGGTCTACCTCTTGTTTTTCAAGGAGATTAGGACCCAAGGTTGAGCAGAGCTAGACCTTCTTATCTAGGATTGGGGAAAGTGATATCAACATTTGATTTTGATCTGGAGAGGGATTCAATGGTTAGTGATCTCCCACCATTCTTCATCGAGTTTTCTAACATTTTTCCTTAGGATTTCTCTGGTCATCTAGAAGTAAGAGAAGTTAAGTTTCCTATTGAATTAATGCCAATAACTCAAACATTCTATATTCCCTCTAACCAAATGGCACTAGTTGAATTGAAAGAGATGAATTCCTAGTTGTACGATCTTGTTGAGAAAGGCTTTATTCTCCCAAGTGTGTCACCGTGTGCAGTGTCGGTTCACTTTTCCAAGAAATATGATTGTTCTATTCACCCATCACTACTTGAAAAATGGACTATTGCGGTGAGTTGTTTTCAACGGGACCCCATCGCAAATGACCCATTATGGAAAATGGCATCGCAAATATTACGTTTTACGACAGACCATCGTGGAAACCTATTATTTGCGACGAGCAGTAGAACCATCACAAAAAATATTTGGTGATTTTTTTAAGACACTATTTGTGATGGCCTAGTGACACCTCACAAATAGTTTCCTGTTTTTTTACTTTTTTACGACGGACCTTCGCAATTACTTCTTGAAATATTAAAACAATATAACTTTTATGATGGAACATCATAATTAGTATTTATGACGGGTCTGTCACAAATAGTTGAAAAATTAAAAAAATAATATTAATAATAATATAATATTAATATAAATAAAATCATAATATTAATATTAATAGAATAAAATTATTTGTAAATAATAAATATAATATAATATTAGTATAAATAAAATAATAATATTAATATACCTAAAATGAAGTTAATTATAAAATAATTAATTAATATACAAATATTATTATTAATATTAATGAAATATTAATATTAATATTAATAATATAATAATAACCTAAGTATTCACAATAATATAAATATATATTAATTAATAAATAATAAATATAATAAAAAAATTAAATAAATAATAAAAACAGTAATATTCGAGAAATATAAAACAATCACTATTTAAAACAATAAATAGTTAATATTACAAAAAAAATACATTCAAATATTTCATTATAAAATAAAAATACATCACTAAGGGGGACAATCGTCCGGAGGAGCTGGAGGAGATGGTGGAGGGAACTCCATCCCTAAATTGGGAGTTAAATGTCGCATGTACTCCATCTACTCCTGCTCCTACTCCTACCGCCATCGATGAATCTCATCATTTTTCTATTACTGCATCTGCTGCTGTTGGTGTAGGAACTCTTCCGACTTCTGTAGTTGCTACCACTAATGCACCTCTTTCAAGACCCTATGCATAATCTCTATAAGCTCACTCAGAGCTCACAGCTTCTCCTAATACTATCCATGAGATGATGATGTCTCTCCACGATCTCCTCTCGTACTGGACACTGAGATCACAGAGGATGCATAAAACCCCCAAGGGGTCACTCTAGAGTCGATACCAATAACTCAACCTTTCTCAAAGCCATATTGGGTCGCATGCATCCATGATGCCTCATCAAATTAGGGGGCACTGTTCTGACCATCGATCTCGGTCTGACTCTCAACATATATATGATACATCACAACCTCATATAACTCCTTCAATTACAATTAAAAATTAAAATAGTTAAAATATTATTTGTAGTTAAATTTAAAACTCAAAAGAAACTTATACTGCCCACAATCTAATGCTTGCGAGCACCTATAATCTCCATAGTGGCTGGATCACTCAACATCCTCCTATAAACGTCGTACTCCATAATATCAGGATGTTCAAATTCCTATATGAATATAAAATAAACTATTTTCATTTAAATTTATATACAATATGTAAAAATGTACTTATCATATGCTCTCTATGCGTACTGAATATAAGACTACTAGCTTGATGTGTCGTCTCATGTCTCCATAATTTTTTCCAACCAACTGATGATCTTGTCTGAAACTACCTACTCAACCAGCATGCACATAATACATCCCAAACCTGAGATAAAATATAATCTGGTCAGTGGATGTGACATGTCTCATAAAACTCCTTCACTCTAACTTTCTTCATTTCTTTCCATTTTA
The DNA here is from genome assembly GCA_963277665.1 of Viscum album. Classification (NCBI taxonomy): domain Eukaryota; kingdom Viridiplantae; phylum Streptophyta; class Magnoliopsida; order Santalales; family Viscaceae; genus Viscum; species Viscum album. The sequence goes on along the minus strand of OY728156.1, from coordinate 66,348,042 downwards.
GATTGTGCAAAAACTAAGTGCAACGCGGATGCATAACTCCTTGTCATGCCTTCCAAATAGCCTCACTCATTCTCTCCTCAATGGGATACCCTAAATCATAAAATAATTTATTATATCAAGTTATTAATTAAATTAATTTAAAAATTAATATTATTTATTTATGTACCAGCCAATTCTCGAACATGCGCTATTGAACATCAATGGGAATCTGATCCCATGACACCTACACATCAGAAAAATAATTGCGCAATATAGCGCTCTCCTATCCAACAGATATATGTGTATATCTGTGAAGAAAAAAAAGAACAAATAATCAAACAAATATAATATAAATAAATCAATGAAAACTAACTGAAATACATAGGTAAACATACCTCTGCGTGCATGGATCGAACCCAAGATGTGGACGTTGCTTGAAGATATGGTCGGGAATCATCATTCGGGAAAGACCACGCCCCATCTAAGTACCCCTTGAACCACCAATAGTATGAGGGTCGATTGATCTAACCTCATGCTCATCCATAGGTAGATCGACCTCCTGTAAAAAAAATACAGATCCTCATATAACTGAAACAAAAAATGTTTGTTGTTAAAAAATAGTTGAAAAAAAACTATTATATGTAGATATATAATATATATGTTTATAAGCAACATTTAATAGTGTCAATGTCCATCTTCATCCTCATATTTATATTTTTCAATGTCAATTTATCCATCTTCCTCCTCAGCATCATCAATTTATATATTAGTTTCAGTTTCATCATCTATTGTCATTTAAAATTCAGTTGTAAAATCATTAACATCATCATCACCATCTTCTCTAAACTGTGGTTTTTCATCAATGATATTTGTGTCTATTTGTAATAAATATGGATTCAGAGTAGTCTCTTAAAAATTTCAATTCCATTCACTTCAGCGGAACCACATTTACTTTCAGTAAACTAATTCTATTGAGATTTAATTTTTATCATTCTCCACTAATCACCCAACTCCCTTGATGTAGCACAGTAATTTTCATAATAAATTTTATATGCCTGATGAGCCAATATATATGGTTCATTTACTTTAAGAAGACATTTATATTTAATATCAATGATTCTGTGGATTGTATGAACATGCAAGCCTCTCTCGGTATCCAACCACTGACAATTAAACATCATTATGTAATGTTGTCCCAGATAACACAGTTCCATGATTTCTTCAAGCATGTTGTAAAAGTCAACTTCAGTTTATCTATGATGAGATCCTCTCAAGGAAACGCCACTATTCATTGTTTTTTTATTCCCTATATGCACATGTATGAAAGTGAAAACCATTCAACACATATGTATTATAATATTTAACCATTTTTGATGGTGTGTTACTCAATACAAATAATCGATTATCAATTTTATTAGCATGTCAATATACCTAAAAAGTTGTACAACAATTATCACTATAACAAGTATTATATTGATTTTTATGTGAAATGAAAAATAATTTATGTTACCTATTTTTAAAACCAGTAAGAAAAAAATCTGATGTCGTTCTTCAAGACCAGCTGCTATAATTTATGGAAACTATTTCTTGATAGGATTATCATATAACCTAAAAATAAACTAATATTAGTTTATTGTTATAAATATTATAGAATAAGTGATAGGAGGAATCATAGTACAAATGGTGTAATTTCTTCATTATTGAGCAGAATATATGTATGATCTATATGATGTTCGATATCTGAAATCCATCATTCATGAACTCCACCGAAGCCATGTTTAGGCTGATTGAAAACTGATAATTGATTTCTCATGTCATCGTCAATATTTCCCTCATAACAGCTCATGTGGTTGTGTTTTAATGGATATTTAAATTGAAAGTAGTGATAGAATAGAAAATAAATTTCCTATTGAAAATAATCTTCTACAATTGATCCTTCAACCGATGCTTTGTTACATACTTTTTTATCAATTTCTACATAAATCTCTCAAATGGGTACATCCATCAGAATTTTACCAGACCTTCACATTTTGTTTCATGAGAAAAATGTAATATCAAATGTTCCATTGAGTCAAAAAAACCTTTCGGGATTATTTTTTCCAGTTTACATAAAATTAAAATGAAACCTTTTACTGTTTTCTTACGGAATTGTAGTTTGTTGTCGATGGGAAAATATCTTGAAAAAAATATGATATGTTAGTAAGAACATACCAAATCATAGTATTTAACAAACCTCTTAATCTAATTGGCATAAGTATATCCATTAAAACATGACAATCATGAGTTTTCAAATTGGTAATATGACCATTTCTAACACATCTTCCCCAACTGGAAGCATTACCATCGAGAAGTCTCAAATATGCAATCACTGAAAAAAAAATAAGCGACTCTCTTTAGACAGTGTATAAGCTTATTTTGTATTTATTAACTTATGTAATATGACATTTTCTAACATTTCAGGTTCTAGTCGCTTGCAAATTTGGGCAATATATAATGATGCCTTTACATTATCTTTGGACTTACCTGGTGTATCCAAAACTGTACGAAATAAATTATCAAAGCAATTCTTCTCAATATGAATAACATCCAACATTTCACGGACCAACAAATCATACCAATATGAAAAATCCCAAAAAATGCATTGTTTTATCCAATTGGGACTTTTCCACACCCATTAATTTTCTGTAGGTTTATTGTTTGCCAAAATTTTATTAGAGGTAATGAAGAGACAATTGATTTTAACTCTGTATCTGAGATCATTATTGGATTCCCATCTTTCCTAATTGTTCCTTTTCTAAAATTTTATTTCTTTCTTAGAAAATGATGATCGGTTGAAAGAAATCTACGATGAAACTCAAAAAACAAAAAAAATAATAATTTATGAGCATAAAGGCTTTATTGTCTCTCATACAGTACGGACATGATTTTAGAAAATGATTACTCTATCTAGATAACATGCCATATGCTAGGAATTTACTAATTTTCCATATCAATGCATCTTTCAGTATGATGTTTTGTTTTCTAACAACATCATATGTACGAACACCATTACTCTACAATGAATCAACTCATTAATCAATGGTTTCAAATAAACAAAAATATTCTTTTTCAGATGACCTGGAATTAATGAGGTCAAAATAATATATGGATCATTCATTGAAATCCATGGAGGTAAATTATATGGAGTTATAAAGACATGGAAACATGAATACTGACTACTGTATGAACCAGATAAACAAAAATCGTCAGTAGAAAGACTAAATCACATGTTTTGGGCTTCTAAAGAAAATGACAGATGTACGTGGTCAAAATGTTTCCATGAATCACTATTAGAGGTATCATTTATGCTTTTACTAGATGAAATGTTATTTTTGTATCATGACATCAATGATTCTGTGTTTTGAGACATAAATAAATTCTACAATATGGGTGTGAACAAGAAATATCTCAATTGTTTTACAGAAACAAATCCAAACATCCCTTGTTGATCTTCTTTATACCTTGATTTTCCACATTTTGAAAAACTATCCAAAAAAAAATTTTCACCATAATATAAAATGAAGTCATTTGAACATACATGAATCTTCTGATAACCAGGACCCAGATTACAAACCAGCCTCTTGGTCTCATAGAAATTTGGAGGTAACACAATTCCTTCGGATAGTAGTGCTTTTAACAAAGAGAATATCTGATCCAAACAACTATTTTATATTCCATTATCTGGTTTAATGGTCATAAATTTAGCAATTTATTCAAACATTATTATCTTGAAACTAGAATATATGGAATCCTTAGTGAACCTCAACAGAACATATAAATAAGATGGTTCTAAGTCAAGAATTAAATCAATATCATCCTGAGTTTTAGTTTTTTGAACAGACAAACATGCCAAATCATGTACAAAATTTTGAAACCATGCTGGATGTGGAACCAAATTATTAATATCTTCTCTGGAACTACGTTCACCATATTGATACTAAAAAACATAATCCATGTTGAAAATCAAAATTCAATAAATGACCACCAATTTTTTCAAATGTGTCATACATCCTCATAGTAAATTCTTTACAAGGATAGTTAATTGTCCCTTATCAAACAAATTTTGGTTTCAATGATGAAAATGATATGAAATCTTGAACACGCTCAATATATACAGAACTTAAACAAGAACTGTTTGGATTCATATACTTAGTTATCCAACATTACTAGAAATACAGGTATTTGCGACGGGTCATTTGCGACGGGATCCCGTCACAAATGGCCTTTTGCGGCGGCGCCCCGTCTCAAATGACCCGTTGCGGAAAACGGCGTCGCAACTAATTTTTTTTGCGATAGGCATGTCGAAAATAAATTTATTTGTGATGGAAAATGGGCCTGTCGCAAATAGATTTCTGGTTTTTTTAAACAATTTGTGACGGGACCGTCGCAACAAAGTATTTGCGACAGGCAATTTTCTCGTCGTAAATAGTTTATTCGAAGAGACTATTTGTGACGGGAATATATTCTCGTCGCAAATACTAATAAAAAAATTAAAAAATTGTTTATTAATATTTAAATATATTAATCTAATTATATTGATATAAATATAATATTTATTTTATAAATATGTTTTTGAAAGGATCTATAGAAATATAATATTAATTTATAAGATATTTAATAAAATAGGATTATAAAATAAATTAGAAAATATTTTTAATTAGTAATTATGTAATTTTTATCAATTAATAGTCATTTAATAACTCTTTGAATATAAAAAAATAAATAATTAATGAAAGATCAAAAATAAGTTGAAAATGAAACCCAAAATTCAAACGTCCATAACTTTTGATCCGAGACTCTGTTTGAGTTCTACAACATATCAAATCAAATCCTGTGATGATCTCTACAACCCTATAGGCTTGTGAAACCTGTCCAACGTTTTTTAGAGGCCAAAAAAGGCCCATAAGGCCTCCAAACTGAGTTTTTAGTCGGGGTACCCCAGTTTTTTACCATTCAAACAGCTATAACTTCTGATCCCGATGTTTGATAAACCTGTACCATATATCATATCAAATATCGTTTCATGTTCTTTGATTTTACTGATTGTAAAGCTAAAACAAACTTCTGGATTAGATGTTATGGTCTTTTTAACATTAAAACGGCTATAATATCCTATCTGGATGTCCGTTTGGTCTGTACCGCATATCATATCGAAGATCATTTCATGTTCTTCGATATGACTGGTTGTGGAGTTGAAACGGACTTACGGATTAGAAGTTATAGCCATTTTAACATTCTCAATGGATTTTCACCCCTCATTTCTATGTATTCAATCATAACTATACATATATATGTGTGTGTGTGTGTGTGTGTGTGTGGATTGTATATATGTATGTATTTATTAATTTATTCATTTATAAATACACATAAAAAACATATTTTATAAATTTATTTAAAACTAAGTTTATAAATATATATTAATATAAAAATAAATATATGAATACAAATTTATAACTATATATATATATAAATAGATAAAAATATATATTAATATACGAATAAATATATATATTAATATATGAATATATATATATATATATATTTATTTATTTATTCATATAACCAAATATATTTATATTAATATAAATCTATATTAATATACGGATAAATATAACTATATATATATAGATCATTAAATGTATAAAAAAATGAAATGTATTAGTTATAAAGGTTAATGCGCGCATGGGGGAGGTTTACTAATAAAAATTAGTAATTATTAGCAATTATTAGTAATTATTCGTAATTATTAGTAATTATTTGTATTTTTTCTTATTTTTCGTAATTGTTCCAAATTATTTCCTAATTATTCTTAATTATTCTAAATTATTACTAATTATTACTAATTATTACTAATTATTAATATTTATTCCTAATTATTAGTATTTAATACTAATTATTAGTATTTATTCTTAATTATGTCTAATTATTAATAATTATTCCTAATTATGACTATTTATTATTAATTATTCCTATTTATTATTAATTATTCCTAATTACCATTAACTATGAACAATGAATACTAATAATTTAAATTTATTAAATAACAAAACAATCTAAACATAGTTAAATTACAACTAATTAAAACTAATAAAAAATTAAAAATAAATATTAAATTAAAATGAACATAAATACCTTTAAAATTGATCTGAGGTTGATCTCTGATAGTTGTTGAAGACTTCAATATCAACTCCGAAAATAAAAATTAAACTTAAGAAATAGTGAACTCTAAAAATAGAGTTTTGAGAGAAGTAGAAGATAGAGTTTTAAAATGAATGAAAAAAACGGATGGGAGTATTTACAGCTTAGCTTATTTGCGATGGGACTATTTGTGATGGGATACCTGTCGCAAATACTTTTGCCCACATTTATCATGGTCAGTTGTTAAATAGTTATTTGTGACGGGTCTCGTCGCAAATAATAAACTGTCGACATACTATTTGCGACGGGGTATATTGTCGTCGCAAATATTTTTTACTACCGCCGGTTATTTGCGATGGGTGGTAACCCCCCGTTGAAAATAACTTTCCTGCGGTTTGGCACGCATTGTGCGCCAAACCTTTTATGACGGGTGATCTTTCCCCGTCACAAATACGTAGTTATTTACGACGGGAAAATTCCCTCGTCGCAAATAAGTTTCTAACGGAACTATTTGTGACGGGATTTATCCCCGTTGCAAATAACCCGTCGCAAAAACCGCTTTTTCCCGTAGTGCAAACACGATCATCTAAAAATGACTATTTTTAACTTCTTCATTCCATATTTAAAAAAAAATATGAAATAATTATTTATTTTGTATAATTAGATATAAGATAAACATTATCCAAAAAATATAAGAAAATTAAATTCTCTTTTCTATAATTTATAATAATTTTTATTATTTTATAGTTATTTATACTATTTTTTAAGATTTTATACTAATATACACTCACGTATAAAAATTTATACTAATTACCCCTGATTATTAATAATTTTCGATATTTTGTACTAATTATTGTTAATTATTGGTGGCATAATTTCCAAAGGATTGGTGGCTGCATTTTTTCTGATGACTCATCACCTTGCAACATTATGTGACTAAAAGCACTATGAAAAGTCTTCTCCGACGTATGAATATGCATTTTTGTATACAAGAGTATGGAGAACATGGATCCCTCACTGCGCAGCTCTCTATGATCTAATGCTTATGAAAAAGAATATTTGTACATCTTATAAGACTATTCATAGGGATTTCAGTCGCAGAAAGTAGTAAGGGGATGAGTCGTCGGGAAAAAGCGCCTCTTTTGTCCGACAGCTGACCGCCTTGCCACTTTCTCTGACTTAAATCACTATAAAAAATCTACTCCGATGTATGTCAGAGTAGATTTTTCATATTTATTTTAGTGGGAGAAATTTGTAAGGAGTCGTGGCGTCGATCAAAAGTAATGTCACAAATTTGTTATAAACTGTGCAATTTTATCAATGTACTCAAATTTATTATGATTTATTACTAATTATTACTAATTATTGCATATTAATCCTAATTATTACTAATTATTACTAAATATTAATAATTATTAATAAATATTATTAATTATTTTTAATTATTTTTAATTAATCCTAATAATTACAAATTGTTACTAATTAATACTAATTATAATTAATTAATCCTAATTAATCCTAATTATTACTAATTAATCCTAATTATTACAAATTAATGCTAATTATTACTAATTAATCCTAATTATTACTAATTAATCCTAATATTTAATAATTTTTACTAATTATTACTATTTAATCCTAATTCTTTCTAATTATTTATAATTAATCCTAATTATTACTAAATATTACGAGTTAATCCTAATTAATCATAATTATTACTAATTATTTCTAATTATTTCAATTGAATCCTAATTAATACTAATTAATCCAAATTATTACTAATTAATCCTAATTATTACTAATTATTACTAGTTATAGATAATTAATCATAATTATTACTAAATATTTCAAATTAATACTAAATATTTCAAATTAATACTAAATATTTCAAATTAATACTAATTATTTATAATTATTACTAATTATTGATCGTTATTACTAATTATAATTAATTAATTATAATTAATACAAATTATCATCAATTATTTCTAATTATTGCTAACTATTATTAATTATTACAAAATATTACTACTAATTCTTACAAATTATTACTAACTATTACTAACTATTACTAATTATTACTATGTATTACTAATTATTAAAGTTTATTTCTAATTGTTACTAATTATTACAATTTATTTCAAATTATTGATAAGTATTACTAACTATTATTCATTATTTCTAATTATTATTAATTATTACTTATTAATCCTAATTATTACTAATTAATCCTAATTATTAATAATTAATCCAAATTAATTCTAATTATAAATAATTATTACAATTTATTTCTAATTGTTACTAATTATTACTAATTATTAAAATTTATTTCTAATTATAGATAATTATTACTAATTATTTTTAATTATTATTAATTATAACTAATTATTACTAATTATTCCTAACTATTACTAACAAATCTTAATTATTACTGATTAATTCTAATTACCGCTAATTAATTCTAATTATTCCTAATTAATCCTAATTAATCCTAATTATTACTAATTAAATCGAATTATTACTAATTATTCCTAATTATTATTAATTAATCCTAATTATTATGAATTAATCCTAATTATTACTAATTATTATTAATTATTATAGTTTTTTACTAATTATTACTAATTGTTACAGTCTATTACTAATTATTCATAATCATTGATATTTTTTCATCATTATTTATAATTATACCGAATTCTTTCTAATTAATACAAATTTTTTCTAATTATTTATTATTATTACAAATTATTTTTAATTATTACAAATTTCTTCTAATTATTACTAATTTTTTCTAATTATTACTATTTTTTATAATTATTACCAATTTTTTCCAATTATTTGTAATTGTTACTAATTAATTCTAATTATTACTAATTATTATTAATTAATACAATTTGTTACTAATTAATACAGTTTATTACTAGTTATTACAATTTAATAATAGTTATTTCTAATTAATATTTGTTATTACTAAATATTGATAATTAATCCTATTTATTTGTAATTATTAATATTTTTTTATATTTAATCCTTATTATTACGGAATATTTCTAATTAAACCTAATTATTTATAATTATTACTAATTATTGATAACTATTACTAATTAGTATTAATTAATTCTAATTATTACTAATTACTGATAATTGTTACTAATTATCAGTTATTATTACAAATTATTACTAATTATTACTAATTATTACTAAATATTACTAATTATTTTTGATTATTACTTATTATTACTAATTATTACAAATTATTAATAATTATTAATAATTTATTTTTAATTATTACTAATTGTTACAATTTATTTCTAATTATTGATAATTATTCCTAACTATTATTAATTATTTCTAATTATTATTAATTATTCCTAGTTATATTTATTATTCTTAATTATTTGTAATTATTCTTAATTATTACTAATTTATCCTAATTATTACTAATTCATACTAATTATTACTCATTAATCATAATTATTACTAATTAATCATATTTATTGATAATTATTTCTAATTAATCCTAATTATTTCTATTTTATCCTAATTATTGATAACTTTTACTAATTATGGATAATTATTACTAATTATTGATAATTATTACTAATTAACACTAAGATATAACTATTTATAAAAATAAACATCGAAAAAACAAATATCTAATTCTAATTTAACTAATTTACATCTAATTAGAAAAATTATAAATAATTTAAAATAAAATAAATTAACCAAATAATAACAAAATAGATAAATACTTTTAAACTGAAGCTTTCGGAGTATCAAAATCGTAGATTATGCTCTAATTTAAAAGTTTAAACTATGAAAATTTTTAAAATAAAATTTTTCAAAAGAGATAGAGAGAGAAGTTGAGTAAAGAGTGAAATGAGAAGGAAGCGAATGGGGGTATATATAGGTTAGATTATTTGCGACGGGGGTATTTTCGATGGGTAGCCGATCGCAAATAGTGGAATTTGCGAGGGGCCCCGTCGCAAATGACTCAGCACACATTAATTGCAGTGGACCGTTAAAAAGTTATTTATGACGGTGCCCATCGTAAATGGGTACCTGCTGAAAAATTATTTACGACGGGACAAGTATCCCGTCACAAATACTAAAAACTGATGTCGGGTATTTGTGACGAAAATAGAAACCCATCACAAATACCCTTGCATGTGGTTTGGTGTGTATTTCATGCCAAACCTTTCGCGACGTGTCCTTACCACCCCTCACAAATAACTATTATTTGTGACATGGTAATCATTCCATCGCAAATACCTCCTTTCGACAGGTTATTTGTGATGGGCCCCTGACTCGTCGCAACTAGCCATTTTTCCCATAGTGTATGTGTTGATTATCGAAAGACCAATCGAGTTGTGATAAATAAAAAATATTTATTACCATGGATTGATGATTTGTTTGATTAGTTGAAAGGGGCGAAGTGGTTTTTGAAGATCGACCTTTGATCTGGTTACCATCAGTTGGGGATAAAAGAATCTGACATTCAGAAAACAGCCTTTCGGAGTAGGTACGACCATTAGGAGTACCTTGTTATTCCCTTTGGTTTAACAAATTCTCCTCAAGTTTTAATGGATTTAATGAAAAATATTTTCCACGAGTATTTAGGTACCTTTGTGGTAGTCTTTGTGGATTACATTCTTGTCTTCACCAAGTCCAAGGATGATCATGTGAAACATATGAGGATAGTTCAGAGTCTGTTGATAAATCACCGCCTTTATTCCACGATTTCAAAGTGTGATTTTTTGATTCAGGAAGTGAAATTCTTGGGACATGTCGTGTCTGAACAGGGTATATCGGTTGATCCTAAGAAGGTGAAGGTTGTCATGACTTGGGAGAAACAAAAAAATGTCTTCCAGATCTGAAGATTCTTCGGCTAAGCTGGATATTACCACAGGTTCGTGAAAGACTTCTTGAATCTAGCTTCTCTGATGACTACTCTAACTCGGAAGGGGTTAAAGTTTGTGCGGAATGGTAAATGTCAGAGTTCTTTTGTCGATCTGAAAGTTTTTTGATTACTGCGCCGATATTGACTCTTCCAGAATCTTGGTAGGGTTATGTGGTTTGTTGTGATGCATCAGGTTCAGGTTTGGGCTTCATTCTTATACAGGGTGATCATGTATTAGCATATGGATCTCTTCATTTTAGGCCACATGAGAAGATTTATCCGACTCATGACCTAGAACTTACAGTAGTGATTCATGTACTTAAGAGTTGGTGGAACTACCTTTTTGGTGAAAGGTTTACGGTGTATTCAGACCACAAAATCCTGAATTATATCTTCTCTCAAAAAGATTTGAATCTTCGGTAGTGGCATTGGGTGGAGTACAAGCAGTCTTTTGACTTTGACATTGCCTATACCCTGGGGAAATGGAATGTCATTATAGATGTGTTGAGTAGGAAACTTCCATCCCAGGTAGTGAATGAATCCTCAAAAGAGTGGAATTTGATATCTCTCTTTTCGCAGTTTCTAATTGGAGTTTAGGAGGAAGAGGCTGAGGTTTCCTTGGCTAGTGTTCAGTTGACATTTTCCCTTCTCGAGTTGATTCTTCGTGATCAACAACTTTATGATGAGTTACGTAGCATTATAGAATCCCTTTTATGGTGGAGAGACGGTTTCCCTATGTTCATTTTCCAAAGAGGGTGTTCTATGTTATCAAAACTGCTTCGTTGTTCAATTATCATCAAGGAATGTTGTGATGGGAGATTTCCATAACTCCCAATGGGCTATGTACCCAGGAACCACAAAAATGTTCTATGATATTCAGAGGTAGTTTTGGTGGTCAGGAATGCTATGGGACATTACTGAGTTTTCCTATCATTGTTATGTATGTCATGAGGTTAAGGCTGAGTATCAGAAACCTTCTGGTTTACTTCAACTGCTTCCAATTCCAACTTGGAAGTGGGATGAGATCTCTATGGACTTTGTGGTTGGGTTTCCACATACCTTGAAAAATAAGAATTCTATTTGGGTTGTGATTGATAGACTGACCATGTCAGCTCACTTCATACCCATTCGAGATATAGCCAAGGTTGAGGAGTTGGTAAATCTCTATGTGAAAGAGATTTTTCATTTGCACGTAGTTCCATCAGTTATAGTCTCTTATAGGGATCCTCCGTTTACTTATCGCTTTTGGAGAGGCCTTCAGGAGGCACTAGAATCTCAAGTCCGTTTGAGCATGACCTACCATCTGCAGACGGATGGCCAGACAGAAAGAGATATATATCTTATTTAGGATATGATTTGCGCCTATTTTCTCGACATTAGTTGGTCTTGGGATGACCACTTAGAGGGATGGTTGAGTTTTCTTACAACAACAGTTACCATTCTGGGATCAGAATGGAACCTTTCAAGGCATTGTATGGTTTTCCTTTTAAATATATGTTGTGTTGGTCAGAGGTGGGTGAAAGTTCCTTGGTTTGACCAAGCTTGGTGTAGGAGATGATAACTAACATTCAATTCATTCATTATAGAATTTTAACAACACAAAGCCGATATAAATTATATGATGGTCGACACCGTAGACCTTTGGAGTTTTCATTCGGTGATCAGGTGTTCTTAATGGTTCCACCATGGTTGGGTCATCATCAGTTTGGGAGACAAGGTAAGATTTCTCCTCACTTTTTGTGACCTTTCGGGGTTGTTGAGCAGGTTGGGAAGGTTGTGTACCATTTGAAACTTCCATCACAGTTGATGTCAATACAAAACAAGTTCCATGTTTCATAGTTGAGAAAGAATATATTTGATTCATCTCACGTTTTGAGCTGGAGTGATCTTGATATCGAGCCTGATTTATCTTTGACTAAGCAAACAGTTATGATAGTTAATTTTGAAAACAATGTACTTTGTGGGAGGACGATACCTCTGTTCTATGTGCTATGGCAGTATGGTTCTGATTTTCATTAGACATAGGAGATGGATGCACTGATAAGAGAGTAGTGGCATCATATCTTTGGCATGGAAGCTTCTTCATAGTATTTCTGGGGGAAGAATGTTTTTATAGCGGGGAGGTTGTAACATCCTATTAGCTTGATCGGGTAAGTTTTACTTTTTTCTAAGTTACCTTTTAGTTCAAATTCCATAGAAGTTGTTTTATGGTTTTTCTACAGGCTGTAGAGCAGGTACATGTTGTGTACCTAAGGTACACATCCTGTACCTAAGGTACACATTGTGACCAGGGCCTACATTATGTGACTGAAAAATGTCATTGTTACACTACTAGAAATTGGACCATTAGTGACCGCCATTGGTGGTCTATAATGGTATTTAGATACCACCAATGTCGATCGCACTAGGCATGTAGCTGTAGGACTATAGCAACTGAAAATGGAAATTTATGTAGGTAACCTAACGCTCATTCTAATGGCAGCTGCTATTGGGTCGAGCTATAGTGACCGCCATTGGTGGTTGCTATAGGTAACTTAAAAATGGCCAATAGTGACTGCCAATGGGAATCACTGAGATCTAGGAAAAAATCCACCCATTAGCAGGGAAATTTTTTAAAAAAACAATTGTAGTGCACTTCTCGAACGGTAAAAAAAGAGCTAAAATCAGAAGAAAAAAATCAATTCCAAACAGCAGAAACACCAACATCCTCAAAAAAAATAAATGATAGACATACTTCTTCACATATCCAGTGATCCAAATAACTCTAATTCATTCCAATATTCTGATTCAATAAACCTACAATAATATACAAACGAAACAACAAAACAAATCAAATGAAAATTGGACATATTTATTCAGTTAGTATATATATATATATAATAATCAAATTGGGCCATTAGGCCATTAGGGTATTTGTCCATTTGGGAATTTCATAATTTGTACAATTGGTCAAATCTCCATTTATCGAATTGGACATTATGCCAATAGGCTAATATTCCATTAGGCCATTTGTTCAGTAGACCAATAGGCTAATATTCCCTTAGGCCAATAGGACATTGGGTAACTAGGACAGTATTCCATTTGGCCAATTGTCCATTAGTCCATTAGGAATTTGGGTCATTAGATCATTGGTACATTAGCTCATTGGGCCATTAGGCTGTTGGGCTATTAGGCCATTAGGCCATTAGGCTGTTGGGCCATTAGGCTATTAGGCCATTAGGTTTTTGAGCCATTAGGCCACTAGAGTGTTTGACTGTTAGGACGTTTGGTCGTTAGGGCATTTGGTCGTTAGGGCGTTAGGGAGTTAGGGAATTAGGGCATTAGGCCGTAAGGGAGTTAGGCCGTTAGGCCGTTAGGGAGTTAGGCCCTTAGGTCATTATGGCATTCGGGCGTTAGGGCGTTAGGTCATTAGGGTGTTTGACTATTTGGGCATTTTTGAATCTGTCCAATTGGCCAAGTTTACATTTTTCCAATTGTCCATTAGGCCAATAGTCTAATATGTCATTAGTTCATTTGGTCATTAGGAAAATATTATAATATTTCATTAGGATAATAGGACATTAGGAAATTAGGAAAGTAGTCCATTTGTCTAATTGTCCCTTCGTTCATTAGGTCGTTAGGCCGTTAAAGCATTTGGCCATTTGGGAATTTTTGAATTTGTCCAATTGGCCAAGTCTACATTTAGAAAAATGGTCATTAGTCCAATTTTGACATTATTCCATTATCCCATTAGGCCATTAGGCTTACTAATCAACTCTAGTAGTGACCTACTATGTTGCACGTATGTGATGAGGTGGTTTGGAAAGAGGTTTGGACAACCATTCAGTTGTGTTTTCTCAACATTGAACTATATAGAGTAAAGTCCAGTAGTGAATAGCACCCACAACCCCTCCCCCTTGGACATCCCCTCTCTCAACCCCCTGCATCCCCCACACTCCCCCTAGAATCCCCCCCCACTCACGCCGGACAACCCCCACCCCCAGACAACCCCAACTACCACCACCCCTTGGACACCCCCCCCCAATACTCACCCCAGACAGCCCCCCCCCCCCCCCCCCGAACACCCCCCCCCCCCCAGAAACTCCCCCCAAACATCCCCCCTACACACTCACCCCAGGCAGCCCACCCACCCCCACCCTAGGATAGCCCCCACTCCCAAACCCCCTAGATATCCCCCCAACTTTCCCATGACAACCCCCACCTATACAGCCCCTCCCCATCCACCCTGTGGCCCCCAATATCATATTCATTTTAAATTACACATGTTCAATGTTTCAGTTTGATTATTATAAAATTATAAACAACACCAGCCCTGGACACCCCCCCCCCCACCTGCACATCCCCTCCCCCACCACCCCGCAACCCCCAATAGTAGATTCATTTTCAATTACACATGTGCAATGTGTCAATTTTATTATTATAAAATTATATCTAACACTAGATTCAGTAAACAAGACTCTTAATTTTATATCCAATTAATTATCAATCTATTCAGGATTTATATTCTTTGCCAATTTCTATCAAGAACAACATGATAATCCATTGCATAACAAAATATACTAACAAGAATAGTATATATAGTACACTATCTAGAAACACAGTAGGAAAATGGTTATCATGGTATAAAGAAACAACATTGGAAATTAGGCGATTAGGTCATTTTTCATTTGGGAAAAATCCCATTAGGCCATTTTGTCATTAGGCAAATAAGATATATTCAATTAGGACAGTAGGAAATTAGGTAATTAGAACATTAGTCCATTTGTCCAATTGTTCCATTAGGTCGTTAGGCCATTCGGCCATTGGGCCATTAGGCCATTGGGTCATTATGCAGTTGGGCCGTTAGGTAGTTGGGCCATTCAAAAGTTAGGTCATTTGGTCATTGGGAAATTAGGCCATTGGGTCATTAGGGAATTGGGTAGTTAGGTTTTTGGGATGCTAGGCCGTTGGGCCGTTAGGCTATTGAGCCATTATATCATTGGAGCATTAGGCCATTTAGGCCATTGGGGCATTTATCCATTTGGGCCATTGGTCCGTTCAAACATTTGGTGGTTATCCCAATAAGTCAGTCGGTCATTTGGAACTTATGCCAATAGGCCATTAGGCCATTGGGAAATTAGTCCATTGGGACACCTATCCTAATTTCTATCCTCTAATGGGGATTCTAAGAAATTATCTATCATAATAAAGTATCCAATTATTGATCATACTCTTAAAATTAAAAAACTATGGAGTTTTTTAAAACATAAATTCTTATAATCTCAAAAAATTCTATATTTATAGTCTAAATAAATATATAACATTAATTCAATAATAAATATAAAATAAACATGCCTCATTTATATAATGCATCATGCATAGTCATGGGTTTAACCTTCATCGAGTGTGCTAGGGTCTATAACAAATAAAAATTATAAAGATTTTAAAAATGAAAATAATATAAAGTAAATAAATAAATTCAGTATAAACCTACGTCATATAATCTCCTGCACCATCACCTGAACACACATATTCCCACAGTGTTCTGGCCTCAATGATCAATTGTGCATTTACCTCCTCTAAAGTGTGCAAATGTGCCTCAAAATTTGATAGTTGCTATTTCATTTGAGCAATAGCAGGATCGAAAACCTCATCACGTGATACTATAGAATGAGGAATCCACGATGCATAGGTCAAACTATATCTATGCCCGTCACAACTAATAATGTGATAGAATATATCATCCCTTAGCATGGGAAGTTGTCATTGGTCCTCTGGCAGCTATTCTAACTAAACATCAAATTTATCATGTACAATATTTAAATATATATACATATATATGTTTATCTATAGATGCATGTAATTATTGGTAATGAGTACAATCACTTAATATAAGAGATACATCCTCTGGATCATTTCGATCATGAGTTCTCATCCACACCGACATTTTATTAGTCAGTCCACCTTGCTCCCGTAACTTTATACCAATAAAATATAAAAATATAACACAAAACCATATTAAATAATAAATTTAAAATGAATAATAAAAACATCACTTCAGATCTGATACACGTGATGAGTCCCGAGCCTGTGAGGTTGTCCCTGAAACTCTCGATTCTCAAAATGGCGTGTCGACACCTACTATATTCAATTAATTAAAATTTAAAACAAATATAATGTCACGCATTCATGGAAATATATATTCCAAAATAAATATACTAACCTCAATGGCCTCAATAGACCAATATGAAACTAAGTTACACCACTGAGATGAGAGAACACCTCTCGGGACTTTTTCCAGAATGTCTTGGGCACCCACATTTGGTACCCAGTGCTCCCTCTTGACATTGAATTTATAATCATTCCACATATTATGAAATTATCCCATACACTACGGAAAAAACTCATCAGGGAAAACTTTCATATTATTCTATTTAAGAAACAAATCACACATGTTAGTATTTTTTAAACCTAGGGAAGAAACTAAAATGGTCTTCTTACCTAAACATCCCTCCAAATATGATCTAATGTATCATGAGGGATAGAAGCCCAATCACGTGTGTTCAATGGAAACCGATACAGGTATCATATGATATGACCCAGCTGACGAATAAATGTAGTGGTAGTCAGTCCCATAGGATGAAATCTCTCATCAAATGAATCATCAAAGCTCGTGTTGGAATTCTATGATGAAATTCCATAACCAGGGCCTCTCTTGAAAGAATAATAAGCGATCGAGTCTGATCCCATTGAAAAAAAATTTATACATTATTTGATAGATGTTCATGTGTGTGTGTGTGTGTGTGTTTAGAAATTACATAAAAATAAACATAGTTACATTCAAACATACCTCAACTATGAGATGTAGATGGCTCATATGGATGACGTGGATCTTATGCTTGTTCCCCAGACATGACTGTAGTCATAGAAAACATTAGTAAGGGGACCATCCCAAGTGTCAAAAAGATAAATTGTATTTTTTTAAGAAAATAATACTTGTATAGTTGATAATAAAATAAAAAGGGATTGAATAATTAGTTGTAAATGGATTTTAAAAAATCATAAACTTAACAAAGCTGAAATAAAATTATGTACAAAAAAGGATTTTATTTAGAGGGTTCTGTCTGGAGGGAGTGTTATTGGTGGGGGGGGTCCGGGGGGGATGTCTAGGGGGTTATGAGTGGGGTTGTCCGGGGATGGGGGTGGGGGGATTTCTAGGTGGAGGGGGAGGGTTATGCAGGTGGGGTGGGGTGTCCGGGGGGAGTGTTGGGGGTGAGTTGTCTAAAAGGGGGGTTGGGAGTGGGGGTTGTCTAGGGATGGGGGTGGGGGGATGCCCAGGGGATGGGGGGGAGGGGATGGCGGTTGGGGGATATCTAGGTGGAGGGGGAGGGGTTGTGCATGTGGGAGTGGGGGCTGTCCTAGGGGAGTTTTGGTGGGTGGGATATCTGGGAGGTGGTTGTCCAATGGTTGTTTGGGAGTGGGGGTTTCCCGGGGATGGTGGGTTTTCTAGGTAGATGGGGAGGGGCTAAGGGGCTGTCCAGGGGATGAGGGTGGGGGGTATATATGTGGAGGGGTGGGGATGGGGAGTGGGGGGGTTTTCCAGGGGGAGGGGGAGGGGCTCCGGGGCTATCCAGGGGATGGGGGTGGGGTGATGTCCATGTGGAGGGGGAGGGGCTGGGGGTGGGGGTTGTTCAGGGGCTGGGGGATATCCAGGGGATGGGGGTGTCCAAGTGGAGGTTGAGGTGATATTCAGGGGGGCTGTTCGGGGTATGTTTTGGGTTGTGGGTTGTTCGGGAGGGGGCTGTCCATAGGGGGGTTGGGAGTGGGGATGTCTGGGGATGGGGGCTATCCAGGTGGAGAGGGAGGGGATATACAGTTGGGGTGAGGGGGAGAGGGCTGGACAAGGGGAGTTTGGGGGGTGGGCTATTTGGGAGGGGTTTTCTACGGCGTGGGAGTGGGGATATTTAGGGTTGGGGTGGGGGGGGTTATCCAGGTGGACGGGGAGGGGTTGGGGGATGTCTAGGGGATAGGGGTGGGGGATATATAGGTGGATGGTAAGGGGATGAGGGTAAGGGTTGTCTAGGGCCAGGGGTGGGGGCTATCCAGGTGGAGGGGGAGGGGATGTGCAGGTGGGGGGGTTGTTCGGGGGGAGTTTTGGGGGGTGGGATGTTTGGGAGGGGGGATTTCCAAGGGGGGTTGGGAGTGGGGTTGTCTGGGGTTGGGGGCTATCCAAGTGGAGGGGGAGGGGATGGGGGTGGAGGCTATCCAGGGGTGGGGTGGGGGGATGTCCAGGTAGAGGGGTTGATTCAGACTAATAATAAATAAAAATTATTATGTACCAGATTAGATTTGGGTTGTATTAAATAATTTTAAAAAAAGGCTTTAAACTGAAGAGTGGGAAAACAATTATACCTTTCATTAAACATGAAAATCGATCATTTCTCCTTCAATGGCCACTCTAACCCAATAAATTTCTTCTCCATGTTGAACTACAGTATGTTGATCAAGCTATTGGGAAACAAAGGGAATAGTCTCAGGTTCATCTTGTTCAAATAAAAACACTCCTTTTCGGGACATTTTCACAACAACTTGTCAACTAGGATTCGAAAGCAAAGTAATGAAGAATAATTGTTCCACTTGTGATTTCAAAATGAAATTTTCATTATCAACTCATTCATTTCTATATAACATATATTTAAAATTAACCAATGTAAAGTGATATTAATTGACTTTACTATAACGCACTATATCAATCCAATTACACTTTAATAATATGTACTTCAACCCATGTGCATATAAAACTTCAATGATGTCTGTCAATTGACCATAGTAATAACCAAAATCAATGAATGGACAACTGATGCAACATTTTTGTGTTTCTCATCTGTCTTCAACATATTTAATGTGAAATAGAAAGTCATTAGCATCAGTAGCTTTATAACTATGATCCGTTATAGATGGAACTACAGCTAATTGGATAAATTTTTCAGTTAGCATGGGGTCACCTAACTCCCTCAGGTTTTGAACCTACATAATTCACAAAATTCAATAATGATTTATACAGAAATAAATTTGTATAATACTTCACTCATAATGAAAATCAATTTATACATACAAAATCCTTGAACTAATCATGAAATGACGCATAATGAGATTTTTGAATTTGATTCTAAGTCACATGATACATCTCTTCTTTTATCTCATTAATATGTTTCTTGAAAACAATAATGCAATGTTTAAATGATCAACTTATGCCAAAAAAAACATGTAAAAGTTAAATAATAAAAGTGATAAGACACATACTTCATTAATGGTGCAACTGATGGAGTATTGAACAAGATATATCTATGCGCTTATATCCACTTGATGTGGTCCATATTAAATATGGTTCCTTCTCCAAATGGACCATCCTAAATCATAGAGGGATTACTTAATTTTGTTTTAACATCCATAAGATATTCTGTACATAAATTCTTACACTCATTAATTAAATAACCATTTGCTATTGATGCCTCCAGAAGAGCTCTGTTGCGTACAGATCATTTCAATGTATTCAAATACCGCTCAGTAGGATACATCCACCTGAATTTCACTGGACCAGCATCTATTACTACATCAATTAGGTTCACTTTAAAGATAACTATAACATTGAAAAATGAGGGGGAAATAGTTTCTCAAAGTGACAAAGCGTAAGTACGATTCGGTCCTGTAAACTTTTTAAATCACTCATTTATTGATTTAATAAACAAAAATGTCTAAAAAATTACTCATCTCAATTAACGGTCGAACCAAATTGGGGGATAACAATCAAAAATTGAGATTGGAATGAACTGTTGAAGTAGTATGTGATTGACATGACATTTTAACCTTTGCAATGTCCGACTCGTCAAATTCACACACTTTGACATATTAGAACCATAACCATCAGGCTCCGTCAGAATATTCAAAATGTAAATAAATATCACTTTCTCTATTTTAGTCATTCTATACTGTGCAGAAGGCATATATGCCTTATTTACCTTATCTAACTATAAATGCAATAGTGTCCTTAAACCCATTTCTTCTAAATCATGATGTGCATTAACATGGTCCTTTGATTTTCCACTGACACCTAAAATTGTCCACAATATATTATCACACATTTTTTTCAATGTGTATGACATCCAAATTATGCCTTAGAATGTTAGTTTTCCAATAGGGGAGATTGTAAAAAATACTTTTCTTTTTCCAATAGTGACTGCGCTATCTACCCGCACCAAAAATATTAGGAAATGGATGATCCAAAAAATCCTGAAATTAATATACCATGTGGATGTTTTCTTCCTCAATCTGCGATAACATTTCAACTCTTTTCATGATCCTTTGTTCTAGGATAAACTCTCTAGAACCATAAAATGTCACTCTATCCTTTCAGAACCTGTGCTGAGGGAGGATAAAACGTATGTGACCCATGTATGCCCATTTTTTTAGAATGTTTAAGCCATACAGATTTTTTACTTTTATTGCACCAAGGGAAAGAAAATTCCCCGTATGTGCTCTAGCATGATAAATTTGTATAAGTTAGGAATTCATTGATTTTTTATAATAAAGTAGTCTTCATTTTGAACATTTCATTCGTTTCACAATCATAAGTCATCACACCATTGCCCCAAAATTCATTCAACTAGTCAATAATGGATGAAGGTAAACATCAATCTTATCCCCCGGACTTCTAGGTCCATCAATAAGAGTGGAAATTAATATAAATTGTTTCTTCATACAAAGCCATAGAGGAAGATCATATAGAACCAACACCATGGTAAATGTGCTATGAGTTGCACCAACCATAGAATTGAATGGATTGAAACCATTTGCTGCCAACCCCAATCGAACATTACGAACATCTTTAGCAAAGTTGGGGTGTCTCTTATCGAACTCCTTCCATGCACGAGAGTCTGTCAGGTGGGCTATCATATCACTTTACTTATTTCTTTCCACAAGCCAACTAATTATATTAAAAACTTTAGCTGACATAAAAAATATTTTCAACCTCAGCTTTAGAAAAAAGTAATGCATTTTCTTTATGATAATCATTTTTCCCTGTTTCACAGTCTGACTTTGGTGAGTTTGATTTCCCTTGTTCTCTTTCCACCTGGAAGTGCCAAAAATCATACAAATGTCCAAACGAAAAGTTTGTTTTCTAAAAAACATACAGTTGTTTGCACATGCATCTGTGGTCTCATATGTAATAACTAAGTTCTATGTCAAATTACGAGAATGGTAATGTGACTCATGAATATTAGCGTCAACAAGAAGAAAATTTTTTAATAACACCAACAACATGTCAAATGATGTGTCTGAACACTGATTCAATGACTTCAAATGCAACAAATCCATGGTAAACGACAATTTTTTATAAGCATTACATCCAGGATATAAATTTTTTTTTTGAATTATCAATTACTTCCTAAAACCTCATTAAATCAAGATATGCACCAAAGCACATATTTATCTCACTGTTCTCAACTTTTTGGATGTCAATGCCTTTAGGATACAATCCACATACCATTTTAGTAAGCATTTCATGCATCAGATCATTCATCCTTACATCAACATCCATCAGAAGTGCATCTGAATTTTGAAAATGAATATAT
Organism: Viscum album; assembly: GCA_963277665.1. Lineage (NCBI taxonomy): Eukaryota > Viridiplantae > Streptophyta > Magnoliopsida > Santalales > Viscaceae > Viscum > Viscum album. Next base: position 66,325,374 of record OY728156.1, on the reverse strand, counting down.
TCTTTTCCATGATGTGTCCAAATCTTATAATTTTTCAAAAATCCATTCAATAATAAGTTCTCTCTCATGGTATCTGTAAAAACATGAACTTTTTAATAATTTTTGTCTCCTAATTTTGTGTATAATTTTATTATATACTCAACAAAACTATTTCATTTGATGAAATGAGTATAATTAAAATGAGACTGTCGATTTCGACTGTTATATGACTATTGGTCAATATGAACATTGGAAACTAAATGTCGCGATTATTTTCTATAAATACAAGTGGTCTTGGTTAATTAATATAGAAAAAAGATCTGATGGCCTCATCCAGTAGTCTTGGGCTGATTGAAGCACATCTAATGAAACTTGGGAAGGAGGTAGCACCACTGGGATTTGCTCTGGACCAAACCCAAGATGAACTTCATCATATGAAGCTGGAACGGAATAGCCTTCAGGAGAAGTTAAAGTTGATATAAATCACCACTCGGGCAATGTTGGCAAAGCCTCCCCTGGATTCTATCACCTTAGCACACCTTACACTTAGGTCCTATGCAGATGTTATAAGGGGATATGTAACAAGACCTTAGCTGGTTCATGTAATCCATTAATATAAATAAAATTGTCATTTCTTTTTATGGTATTATTGATGAATTTTGGAAAAATGATATTTTAAAATATTTATGTAAAACTTAAATAATTAAAAATTTGTAATGATTTTCTAAAAATGGTCTTCTACAGTTGTGTTCAGTATAAAATTTAGAGTCTAATAAGATCAACTTAATTTTTTGTGAATAGTAAATTATGAATAGTGATTTTACGCTTATGATTAGTAATGTGACCAAATGGATTATGTAACCTCACTTAAAAATTATTAATATAATTTAGGCACCTTGATTAAGTAATGTGATTTAATAAAATAAGTAAATAACTATTTCAAAAATTATTGGATAAGTATTAGTTTTCTTTTAGGTGAATAGTTTTTATTTTAAAAATTAAATTAAAAATATTTAGAAAATTATTTTCATAAAATGGAGTTCATTTTTGAAATTAGAGCATTAATACTTGCTTAAGGTGAATTTTTTGGATTTTTCTGAGACAGGTGAATTTTTAGTGAATAATGTTTTTATTTAAAATTTAAATTAAAAATATTTAGAAAATTATTTTCATAAAATAGAATTCATTTTTGAAATCAGAGCATCGATATTTTGTAAAGGTGAATTTTTGGGATTTTTCTGGGAAAGTTGAATTTTTGGTGAATAATGAAATTACAGTTTTGAGTTTTGGGTGTTTAATGACATCATTAAGGATGTAATAGTTATCTAATAATTCTGGTAGACTCCTAAATAGTAATATAAGGTATGAGTTGTCCCAAGTTCCCAATTCCATGGGCAAATACCATGGGAAAGCCCATGGTTTTTCCAATACCACCGATGAGGTGTGCCTTGGTAATTAATGTTTTGTTCCCTCACTTATCCTATAAATACCAAGCCTTTCCTTCATTAATTTCATTTAAAAATCCTTACCAACGATGTTATGGTCTCTATACCTCCCAAGAATTTCTCCAAAGGTGTCTTCTAGCCTCCCAAGGTCCCAAACATCACGCTTTCGAAGTTACTCTTCAAGGTAAGGGAATCTTTCACCCTCCTCTTTTAAGCCATGACTTCCATTATGTTGTGTCTTCTAGTTTCCATCTATTTTTGTTGAGGGTATGTTCTTATATGTACTCATTACTGCCCATTTCATGTCTAATTTTTGAGAGACCCTTTATTCTCTCATCAATTTGTTTTCTGAATTTTTATGTGACGTCATTAGGCTGCTGAATTTTTCGTAAAAGGAATCGCGTCTTCTCTTTTCTTTAATGTTTCCTTTTCATGTGGTATGTCATTAAAATTTCCATATCATGTTCTTATCTCAATGTTATTATGTATTTATACTTTATTATAATTTATTTATGAGTGGGTTACTCTTGTACCCTCTCTTTTCAATGTTTTCTAAAACCATGTTATATAGCCGTTATGTTGCAAAAATTTCACCTCAAAATTTCTTTCTCTTTCTCCCCAGAAATTCTCTTATTTTATTTATGTGAATTCCTAGAACTATTTTTTTTATTTGGGTGTTCATAAATATATAAATATGATGTATTTTATTATGTAATTTACATACATAAAACCCTCACTATCTTTCCATGGTTTATAAATCACATAATGATCATATTTTTTTAAAAAAATTTAAAACGTCAAGATCTTGAAATAAAACCCATTTATTTTATTCTCCATGTGTTATTTATGAAATTTTTGATTATGATATATTTGGATCACATTAAAGTGAAGAAATATTAATGTTTCACCCTGATAGCGCTCCAATGCATTGGGTAAAGATTTAATCTCTAGAGATGACAAGTTTCAAGAAACCTTGGTGAATAACCTTGGTAATTTTTATGACACCTTTGGGATGGACCTTGGTGATATGTTTATGAATGTCTAAATGAAATGGTGTAGACACATATTCATGTTTTGTTACAAAGTTTTTTCATTATGATATTCTTATACTTCCATTTCTCATGTCTTTAATTTTTTATTCAAGTTCCCATTGATATCACAAGTACACTGATTCCCTTGTTTACCCTTACTGGGCCTTCTCCTAACCCTTTTCTTTGATGTATGTATCTAGGATATGAGATGCAGTAATTGTACATAGTATGAACCTATGATGAATCCTTACAAGTGGTTTAGAAGAATTTTTTATGTTTCTTTAATGTATTATGTTCGTGATTTCAAAGACACTAGACTTTAAAGATCTTCTGTTTGGAAAATGTAATGAAAAGTTATGTAATAAAAAAGGAAGGATTCCATATTTGGTATCAAAGTATAATTTAGTTATTTATGTAAATTAGTCTATAAAAACTTTAGAAAGAACCCTATAGAGAAGTTTAAATATAGGAAAACTTCCTAGTATTTTGGTGATTATAGAATTAGTGGTTTATCAAACAAATACATCCCTGTCTGGATATGAGCAGGTAGAGGTGGCTCTGGCACAAATGTACATAGGGGTAAAACCCGAAAACACTGCTTTGAGCTAGACTCGAATGGGAACTGTTGCATAACAACGGGCATTGCTGCACTCTTGGTTACATCACTCTCAGGGGATATGTTTGGTTAATCGTAAGCTTTTTATGAATCATTATGATGGAATTATAGTGAAATTTAATTATCTAAGAATTAAGTTTTAAGACATAAAATCCATTATAGTTAAAAGATTCATAAATGAAATAAGTTTATCAAGAAGGATTTATTCTTTTAGAAAGTGTCCTCATCATCTAGGAATACGTTGATTTATTTCTAGAGGAGTTTCCTGGACCTCCCCCAGAAATTGAGGTAGAGTTATCCATCGAACTCGTACCTGGATCTCATATGATATCAAAGACCCCCTATAGGATGAAAAATGTAGAGCAAGAGGAATTAAAGAAACAACTCCAAGAACTTTTGGAGAAGGGGTTTATCCGACTGAGTGTGTCTCCTTGGGGAGCACCAATTATTTTTGTGAAGAAGAAGGATGGATCAATGCGGATACATATTTATTATAGAGAACTTAATGGGATCATAGTGGTGTACAAAAAACCCCTTCCAAGAATTGATTACTTATTTGACCAACTTCGTGGGGCTCAATTCTTCTCTAAGATTGATCTTCGATCTAGTTATCATCAATTAAGAGTGAAGAAAGAAGATATTCCAAAAACTGCCTTTCAGATCAAGATATGGGCATTATGAGTTTGTTGTTATTCCCTTCAGACTGACTAATGCACCTGCTATTTTTTATGGATCTAATTAATAAAGTCTTTAAGGAATACCTTGATAACTTTTTGGTAGTTTTTATTGATGATATTATGATATATTCCAAAATTCACGAGGAGCATTAATATCCTCTATTGGTTATTTTGAAAACTCTATGGAAGGAGAGGCTTTTTGGAAAGTTCAGTAAATGTGAATTTTGGTTACAACAATTTGCTTTCTTGGGGAACATTATTAACAATGAAGGAATCACAGTTGACCCTACAAAGACAAAAGTTTTAGAGTAGTGGCCTCATTCTATAACAATAATTGAGATTCAAAGTTTCCTTGGACTGGCATGATATTATAGGAGGTTTGGGAAAAACTTTTCATGACATTCTAATCCATTAACCAAGTTAACTCGAAAAGGGGTCAAGTTCATCTGGACAAAGGAGTGTGAGGAAATTTTCCAAGAGAAAAAGAAGATATTGGTTACTGCACCCATGTTAACTCGTCCCTCATGTAGAGAAGGATTCGTTATTTTTAGTGATGCATCTCTAAAAGGTCTTGGGTGTGTCCTCATGAAAAATGAAAAAGTCATTCCTTATGCATCTCGACAGTTGAATAATCATGAGCAGAACTATCCTACGCATGATCTGGAGCTGGTTGCGGTCATTTTTCTCTGAATATATGGAGGCACTATCTTTATAGGTAGAAATGTGATATATACACAAACCATCAAAGTTTGAAGTATATTTTCACAGAAAATGAATTGAACATGAGACAAAAAAGATGGTTTGAGCTTCTTAAAGACTATTATTTTTCAATTCATTATCATCCCAGAAGAGCAAACAAATTTGCTGATGCATTGAGTAGGAAAGAACCAGTTGTTCTTTCCATGATGAGGATTCAAAGAGATCCTTGGATCAATGACCTAGTAAAGCTGGACATGGGAATTATAAGGTAAGGGACATCATCAACTCTAACCCAAATGATTTCTCAACCATCGTTACTAGAGAAGATCAAGAAAGATCAGAAATAATATCCTTTATTATAGAAGAAATTTGAGGCTATAAAGTATGGGAAGTTTCCTAAGTTCAATATTGATCAAGAAGGTGTACTGAAATTTTTTACAAGACTATGTATTCCATCTATTCTGAAAATAAAGATGGAGATGATGGATTAAGCCCATAGTTCTACTTTCTCTATACATCCTGAAAGCTCAAAAATGTATAGGTTCCTTTGTGACCATTTTTGGTGGGATAATATGACAAGGGATATTTCTGAGTACACTTCAAGGAGCCTAGTATTTTAGTATGTGAAGGCAGAGCAACAACTTACTAAAGGGGTATTGCAACTACTACCCATACCAGCATGGAAGTGGGACAATATCACTATGGACTTTTTCACTAGTCTTCCAAGAAACTCCAAAGGAAATAATGTGATATGGGTGTGATATGGATTATTGTGAACCATCTCACCGAGACTGCCCATTTTATCTCCATTCAGGAAGATTTATCCCTTGATCAACTTGCCAATATTTATGTGAAGGAAGTGGTAAGGTTGTATGGATTTCCACTTTCTATCATATCTAATCGTGATCCATGGTTCACATCAAAATTTGGGAGAAGTATTCAATATGCTCTGAGCACTGAATTGAATTTTAGTATAGCTTATCACCCCCAAACTGATGGCCAATCTGAAAGGACTATTCAAACACTTGAGTACATGCTGATAACATTCTCAATTGAATTTAAAGGTGGATGGGATCAACGTGTCCATTTAGTTGAGTTATCTTACAACAATAGATTCCACTCAAGCATTAAAATGGAACCCTATGAAGATCTCTATGGTAATCGATGTATAAATCCTACTTGTTGGGATGAATCTGGTGAGAGAACGCTTCTTGGGCCTTATCTTGTGTAAGAGATGACAGAAAAAGTCCATGCCATCCAACAACACATTAAGGCCGCTCAAAGTCAGCAAAAGAGAAATGCCAGAAACCGTCAAAGGGACTTGGAGTTTGATATCGGTGACAAGGTCTTTCTTTGAATATCATCTTGGAAGAGAGTCATGAGGTTTAGGAAGAAAGGGAAGCTCAGCCCTAGGTACATTTGCCCCTATGAAATCCTTGATAGCATGGGAGAAATAACCTATCGGCTACCACTTCCTCCAAATATAGCACAATTTCGTGATGTCTTCCAAGTATCCCTCTTGAGGAAGTACATACCCGGCCCTTCACATGTACTAAACCTAGAGGTGGTGAAACTGGAACATGAACTCTCTCATAAGGAGCAACCGGTGGAGATCTTGGATCATAGGGACAAGGTTCTACGTAACAAGACTACCCACCCTGTTAAGGTGTTGTGGTGGAACCACAAATATAAAGAAGCCACGTGGTAACCAGAAGAGTCTATGAGGTAGAAGTACCCACACATTTTCCCTTCTTAGGGTATGAATTAATAATTTTGGGGACAAAATTTCTTAAGGGGGGAAGAATGTAACAACCCAAACTTTTTAATAATTTTTGTCTCCTAATTTTGTGTGTTATTTTATTTTATACTCAAAAAAACTATTTCATTTGACGAAATGAGTATAATTAAAATGAGACTGTTGGATTTTGACTATTATATGATTGTTGGTCAATATGACCACTGGAAACTAAATGTTGTGATTATGGTTTATAAATACAAGTGATCTTGGTTAATTAATACAAAAATAAGATTTTATGGCCTAGTCCAGTGGTCTCGGGCCGATCGAAGCCCATATAATGGAACTTGGAAAGGAGGTAGCACCACTGGGCTTTTCTCTCGACCAAACCCAAGCTGAGCTTTATTGTATGAAGCTGGAACGGAATCTCTTTTGGGATAAGTTCAAGCTGATAAAAATCACTACTCGGGAAATGTTGGTTGTGCCGCCCCAGGATTATATCACCATAGCAAACCTTACACTTAGGTCCTATGTGGGAGTTATAAGGGGATATGTAACAAGAACTTAGCTTCTTCATGTAATTCTTTAATATAAATAAAATTTTCATTTTTCTTATGGTATTATTGAAGAATTTTGGAAAAAAGAATATTTTAAAATATTTATTTAAACATTAAATAATTAAAAATGTGTAATGATTTTGAAAAAATGGTCTTCTACAGTTGTGTTCAGTGTGAAATTTAGAGTATAATAAGATCAAATTAATTTTTGGGGAATATTAAATTATGAAAAGTGATTTTACGCTTATGATATGTAATGTGACCAAATTGATTAATTAACCACACTTAAGAAAGTATTAATATAATTTAGGCACCTTGATTAAGTAATGTGATTCAATAAAATAGGTAAATAACTGTTTCAGAAATTATTGGATAAGTATTAGTTTTCTTTATGGTGAATAGTGTTTTTATTTAAAAATTAAATTACGAATATTAAGAAAATTATTTTCATAAAATGGAGTTCATTTTTTAAAATCATAGCAACGATATTTTCTTTAGGTGTATTTTTGGGATTTTTCTGTGACAATTGAATTTTTAGTGAATAGTGTTTTTATTTAAAAATTAAATTAAAAATATTTATAGAATTATTTTCATAAAATGGAGTTCATTTTTTAAATCTGAACATTGATATTTGGTTAAGGTTAATTTTTTGTATTTTTTGGGAAAGTTGAATTCTCGATGAATAGTGAAATTGCATTTGGAGTTTCGGGTGTTTAATGACATCATTAAGGATGTAATAATTATGTAATCATTCTGGTTGACTCATTAATAGTAAGAAAAGTTATGAGGTGTCCCAAGTGGCCAATACCATGGGAAAATACCGTGGGAAAGCCCATGGTTTTTCCAATACCACCGATGAGGTGTCCCTTGGTAATTAATGCTTTGTTCCCTCAATTATCCTATAAATACCAAGCCTTTACCTCATTAATTTCATTTAAAAATCCTCCCCAATGAATTTATGGTCTCTTTACCTACCAAGGAGTCCTTCCAAGGTTCCCACTAGCCTCTCAAGGTCCCGACCTCCATGCTTTCAAAGTTACTCTTCAAGGTAAGGGAATCTTTCACCCTCCTCTTTTAAGTCATGACTTCTTTTATGTCGTGTCTTCTAGTTTCCATCTATTTTTTTTTTGATTTTATATTCTTATATGTTCTCATTACTTTCCATTTCATGTCTTATTGTTGAGAGACCCTTTCTGTTCTCATCAATTTGTTTTCTGAATTTTTATGTGACGCCGTTAGGCTGCCAAATTTTTTGTAAAACGAATCACGTCTTCTCTTTTCTTTCATGTTTCCTTTTCATATGGTATGTCATTAAAATTTACATACCATGTTTTTATCTCCATGTTTTTATTTATTTATACTATATTATAAGTTATTTATGAGTGGGTTACTTTTTTACCCTCTCTTTTCAATGTTTTCTAAAACCATGTTATATAGTCGTTATGCAGCAGAAATTTCACCTCAAAATTTATAACTCTTTCTCTCCAGAAATTCTCTTGTTTTGTTTATGTGAATACCAAGAACTATTTAGTTTCTTTGGGTGTTTGTAAATATATAAATATGATTTATTTGATTCTATAATTGACATACATGTAACCCTCACTCCCTTTCCATGGGCTATAAATGACATAATGATCTTATTTTTTTAAGAACTTTTAAAACCTCACAATCTTGAAATGAAACCCATTTCTTTTATTCTCCATGTTTTATTTATGAAATGTTTGATTATGATCTATGTGGATCATATGAAATTAAATACATATTAAGTGTGCTCCCTGATATCGCTACAATGTATTGGGTAAATATTTATTCTCGAGAGATGACAAGTTTCACGATACCTTGGTGAATAACCTTGGTAATTTTTATGACACCTTGGGGATGGACCTTGGTGATATGTTCATGAATGTCTAAATGAAATTTTGTATCCACATATTCAAGTGATGTTTCGTGTTCTTTTCATTATGGTATTCCTATACTTCCATTGCTCATGTCTTTATGTTTTTATTCAAGTTCTCATTGATATCACAAGTACATTGATTCCCTTGTTTACCCTTACCGGGCCTTATGCTCACCCTTTCCATTGATGTTTGTCTATGGGATATGAGATGCAGTAATTGTAAATAAAATGAACCTATTATGAATCCTTACAAGTGTTTTATAATAATTTTTTATGTTGTTTTCATGTATTATGTTCCTTATTTCCAAGACACTAGACTTTAAAGATCCTTTGTTTGTAAAATGTAATGAAAAGTTATGTAATAAAAAGGTGGGATTCCATAGTATCTCAGGTGAATAGATATATGTTTACACATTTTCTACAAGGACAAATAATATAGTCACTTTCAAATCCTCCAGTAAACTCAATAAACTTCATAATTACCTTGAAATATTCGGTAGACGTTTGATTTGGAAGATCAATCCAACACTTATCCATAATAATATATGCATAACAAATATTTACAAAAGACATCATATTACATGCGTTTTTCATATCAAATATATTTAAAATATATACTGACCAATTGCATGTGGACCATTTATAATATAAAAAATTTATATCTCTGACTAATAAACAAGAGATCAGATAATGAAATAGAAGTGAAAGTCCATGTCATCACCACCATGTTGGTATGGTAAATCTAATGATGATTCTATATTGAAGAGTCCCTAATCATATTTTGATTAAAATTTTAAAAAAATGGAAATGAAATATTTCATAAGTCCAGAATGATTAGATGAAAATATGTAAAATGAGGAAACTATATTGAGAATGAATTTGTTCTAAAATTCCATATAGTAAAATTGTTTCAAGAAATGAATATTATATATAAGAAATCTCATTATTCAAACATCCAGTGTACAAATTTTTCTCAAAAACTATTTAATTTTTCACAATAATTGGTTAATTTCTATCCTAATGTGACCTATTGGGTCATCCAAAACAAGCTTGTTAGAATTGAGCTATGAATTTCAGGTTTTTTTCTCAAATGTGTTTCAATAAAGTGACTCACACATATCATATTATCCTCTTATAAACATTATCATTGGATACCTTCAATATATTTTTCTTCATAATATGGATTTAGATAGATCATGGGTCATATATAATGACATTACTTAACTCATTTGATCATATGGGTGGGGGAGACAATCAGTTAAGAAACAAAATATATTATATATTGGGTTTACTAAAAAATAGTAAACCAACATGAACAGTAAGGAATCTGTGGTCCACTAATATCATAATGCATAAATTTTGATACACTATAATCAAAACATATAAAGATAATATAACTATAGAAATTCAAATGATAAATCCAAAAAAATGAAACACAACATTAAAACCTACATGCGTATGTCGTACATGAAAAAAATCATCAAATTCCAAACTTGAACTATCAACCTTAGTGACTAAGTTAATGCCTACCAATAAATCAAAAAATATAATTTGTGATGAAAGTGTCCAACATCAATTAGTGATGAAAGTGGAAATTTTAGATTTCTACATACATGTATATTGTATGTCATTCATACATGTATGATGGAAATTATATTTCCAATTATTCATTTTCTCACATGTATGTGTATTCTATGTATGTAAAATACAAATCTTTAATTTTCTTAGGGTGTGTATAAGACACTGTTCACTTCTTATTTTCTTCACACACACACCCAGTTCACTCACATTTTCCACTTATTAAATATTCACACACATACCTTCTATGAACACATTGTCCACTTATAATTTTCAATTCACATTTACATTAATGTGTGCATAGCCTCTTTCTTGTGCATTAACCTAAATAAGTGTACATGATGTCTTTTCAAACCATGTGCCTTTTTCAATCTTGATGAAATAGTGAATACTTCACGAAAGAATATGTATAGTCTTGTAAAACTCAGAGAAAATATATCTTTGTACAAATAATGTCTCTCTACCTCTTGGATTCACACTGCCTTTGTGCCATCAAATGCAGTAAAGATTAACCATCAAAGATATCAATCAGTCTCTAATTTATGGAAAACTAACTAATATCTACCAAGGATAACATCAAATATATACAATTATAGAACAAAAAAAATACCCATCTATCTTGACTTATGTTATCAGTTGAGAATATGTGGTACAATGAATGAGATTCCCCATTTAGAATCACAGGGTCCAAGACAGTGTTCTTCATGGCCTCACGAAAGTATCCTTTTTTGCAAGATGTTTTTTATTAGCAGTAAGGTTTTGAATGTCATCAGTGTAGAAAATATACCCTTGTTATCAATAAAGAAAAGGATAAACAATAACATAATAGAGCCGATAAACAATGAAAAATCATAATCCATGGTAGGTATCTCAATTCATATAGTAAAAAACCAAATACCCCCAAAGTGTTAGGTTAATAAAAGTGTGGGAAATAACAAGAATGTTAAAAAATATTGATACATCACTCTAAATTCCATCCCAATTATACCTCTAAATTCTATTCTTCATATACCTGACCTTATCATCATGGCCTTTCCCATTCTTGTATCACAAACTATGAAGTCTTCACATGCATCGAGATGCCCATGCATGGTGGGAATATGAAAGTAGTAGGAAACAATCGATTTTTCCTTAACACATGTGTAATTTTATAAGAGTTTATGTTGTGATAATAAATAAATGTGCATAAAATAAAACACACAACCATGTATGGAGTGTTCATGCGTTAAACAAACATTGCCTCCATGATGGAAATGTAGTTATAACAAAATTCATGAACATAGTAAACAACAATGTCATGTAATTTATTCAAAAACATAAAAAATGTAATAGTATCAAGTCAACCCATATAATTCCATCAATCCCCATCTCTCTCTTAGTTAATCCATAAGGCTAACACATTTTCACACACCCTTGGGCCTTCATTTCCCAAAACTATGTCTCAAGTCATGTCCTTTAATACCATCATTCGCCATTGTCACCTCAAGGATTAGATCACATAAGTTTACCATGACCTTATGCAAGGCTAAAAAAATAAAATATACCCCATTGTCTATCTCAATACAATATTCATGGAACATACATCATCTTATCATGCTCCCCATTAAGGGCTACCGATCCACGATGTGTACACCAGTTACATTGTACCATGCATAGAAAAACACAATATAAAATATACAAAGTAAGTCACATTGAAACATGGAATATAATATAGAGGAACAACATATAATATTAATAATAACATATAGTATCGAAACACACACATGTGATCAAACTCAAACATGGGTCTCATGGGCTAAGAAAGAACACACATGTGGTCAAACCTCAAACATTTTCTCCTGGGATACACACACAGAGAGAAAGACATGTGATAAACTCAAGAATGGTATGAATCAAATAAAACCGAAATTAATATCAATTTAGTCAACATATATATGAAATATACATTGTATTTAACTTCCAACCTCATGTAAAGTGTAAAGTCTTCTCATACACACACTTTCAACACACATGGGTTCATAATTATTCATGCACACAAGCTCGTATACACCTGAACTTCCATTTCCAAACTTTTTATTCACACACAATATTCATATAATCTTCATGAATGCCAAATTTGTGTTGTAAATTTCCCAAAATTAAAACCCTAAAATGGAAATTAGGGTATACCAGATAGTGAGAAAAATTCAGAAGGGAGGGGAGCCGGAGGTGGTGCTGCGAGGGAGAGGAGGGGAAGTGGAGGGGATATGGAGTAATAGGTGGTGTAGAGATGGAGGGGACATGCAGTAGAAGGGGGATCCAGAGGAGGTAGTTAGGTGGTGGTGGTGTAGCGTGGGAGGGTATGGGCGATGTGGAGAGGGAGGGGATAAGTGATGGCGTCAGCGTGGAGTCGGAGATGGAGGTGGTGCGATGTCGGCAGTTCAATGTCGGTGGTGCAGTGAGGGAAGGGACGAGTGGTGGGGGCGGTGCAGAGAGGGAGTGGATGAGTAGCTGTAGGGGGTAGGGTTTCAGGATTGGGTATAAGAGTGGGGGGAGGGGGGGAACTGATGAATTTTTTTTCGGGAATCCAAGAAACTGACAGTGGTGGTCGCCCTTGTAAGGGATATACAAATCTTACTTTTATAGTAGTGTTAACCTAAGGCGACAGGTTTTTCAGCATAACTTATCCAGGGTGGACTACACGTCGGGACCCGTGGGTACACGTCATGACCCGGCCAGTGCCCAGATCCATGTCACTCATTTGGAAGTTTTTATCAGTCATTTCTTTCCAGACCTCTTGGCTCTTGAACCAGAACCCTTCCTAAGATTTTTTCAGAGGCCCCCTCCTTCTAGATCAATCTGATCATATTTGGATCTTCATTGCATCTGCGGTCAGTCTCTCTGAGTAAGTTTTCTTTTCTATTCTTTATTATGGTTGATCATAGTAGAACCCTAGCTTTATGAAACTAGATCTGTTGATCTACGTTGGATTTTTCTTTTGGTTTCTTCTAAATCCACTGTGAGATATCATTCTGGAAGCTGTTTACTTCACTGGTCGTGATGTGGTGGGCGTTCTTCTTTGAGGAATGTGGATTTCCTCTCTTCTTCTGACCTCTTGTATTTATATTTGGATCATTATTAACATGTGGGGATTCTATTATAGGGACTTTGTTGGTGTTGTGGGTTTTCATTATTGGTGAACTCCATCGCAGGTGTGTGTGACCCGAGCTTTGTGGTAGGTAGCTCCATCCTGATTTCACCAATTTGGTTACAATTGTATTGATTGATTTTTTTCAATTACTGATTTAAATTTAATTTCTTAAACTTGATTTCATTTGGTTTGATAAAACCAATTCTGATGAATTGGGAGATTTGAAATGTTTTTGGCATAGAAATTTGGAAAACCCGCAATTCTATTGAATTGGGGTGGGCTTGTGGAAATTGGTTGGTTAAATTTTTGAATTTAAATTGTGGATTTGATGGAAATTTTTTCAATTAAATTTTTGAATTTAATAGTGTAAATGAATCATGGAAAATATTGAATTGGTTTTGAATGGATTTAAAACTTTGGAAAATGGCTTAAAATGATTTGATAGAAACCCAGTGGTTTTATATTAGGAAAGAGGCATGTTTTTTAATAAAAATTATTTTTGTTTTAAATGGAAATAAATTGTAATTTTTAAAATGGAATAATGGGATTTATTGTATTTAAAGAATTCTTAAAATAATTTTTTCCATCATGTAAGAGTACATGAAAGTCTTAGGTAGTTGGTGAGTTATTTAGATACACATTACACTATAACAATGTTATAAAACATACCTATATTTGTTCACATCCCTAATGGGAGGGTGACGAGTCGCCTATGGGCAGTGTTAGAGGGACATGAGTATACTCATTTTTCTATTTTCACTTAGAGACTGTGAAATCCTATGACTGGTTAATACTATCGTACCATTTGGAATATGAACATGTTGCTCGCTTTTTTATTTATATTTTAGATGTAAATGTATTCAAATGTTATTTGAACTGATTTATATTCCTACTAAATTTATATAAATTGTTTTATATAAATTTTTTACTTAAGCCATTATTTTAGAAATGTTCCATATTTTTTAAAGAAAAGAGTGTTCTTTAAAAGTGTCTTTCCATCATTTTAAAAATTCATAACATGTTTTGTTTAAATATGATTTTTATTTTCCAAACCAGTTTACCTTGAAATTTTGAAAGATTTTCTTTAGAAAAAATATATTTTGAATCTTTTATAGAATCATTGGTGGTATCCTACTGGGATTAGGCTCACTCCCTACTTTTTCTTTCAGGTGTTTTTATACTTTATTCTTCCAGATTCGAGCAAAGCGAAGGGATATCTTAGAGGTGTATCCAGTTGTTAAACCATGGTATTATTTAGTTGTGTCCTTAGGTACCTTGGGGGGTTTTTCCCATTTTAGTTCTTTGGGTTGTTGTATTTTTTTATGCCTTATTATATTCTGATACTTTACTCCTAGTGTAGTTTTCTTTTGATATGCATATTGTATAACTTCTTTTTCTTCTGCTATGTTTTGGGGAAAATTTGTTCCCACTTTCATGTTGTATGATTCTAGGTTATAGTCACTAACCCATGGGGATCGAGAATTCCCTTCAGTCCATTTCAAGGTCAGCTTAGTTATCAGGTTACCAGGGTACCTAGGATGGTTCGTGACATCTATTGTGGTACTTTTCTCCACTGTATTATATTATCTAGAAATTTAGCCTTGAATTATGTTTATATCATGTTACATGTTCCCAAAACATTTCTTATAATGCCAAGATATTATGATTCCATGTTATTTATGTTATGATTCCATGTGATTACTCATGAGCCTTATCTTTTATGATATCATGTTATACCTTTGACTCAAATGCCATGTTTCTATATCATTATTATTCCCTTACTATGATTTATATCTCACCTATTTATTTATGTATTCCCTAGGTTATCCCATGCAGTTTTAGGGGTTCAAAAGAATTTTGGTGCTCATTATGGAGAATAATATAAGGATTCTATGTTTTTTGTTCCTTTTATGTAATATGAACCTTGTATTCTTAAGACACTAGGCCTCAAGATCATTGGGGTTTTACTTTTTGAATATTTATTTTTAATAATCATGTAATAATATTTATAAAATGGGTGGGTCACTATAGATCCATTAAGCTAATGAAAAAGGCTCCATCGTCGACCTTTGAACTTTTTTAGTCCATTTATTGTCTTTAACAATAAAAATTAGTTCATTTAATTAATAAAACAATTCATTTAATTCAATGTCCAATAGCACAATGGTGGTGACACCACATATCACATTTTGTATATATATAAATATTCATTTGCTAAAGGGGAATGTTTTAGGGACCACATACATCATATGTAGATTCAATCCCTTAGTAACTGAGGCTCAACCATTTTGGTATGAACTCATCCAAATTATTGTGGATATTTTTTTCAGTAAGAGTAACTACCATTGTTTCCCCAAAGAAATAAAATCAAACTTCCACCATCTAGATGTTGCACATAAAACTGGTTCTGATTGAACTCTATAATGAAAACCTCTTCCTTCTACCTCATTTCTCTCTCATGTTGAAGAAGATTCCTCAGTAAGCCTCTTTTCTGATTCATATAAATTAAAGGGATATAGGGGAAATGAATTATAATTAAATAAAATAAAATTAAGTTATTTTCATTTAAATACCCTATCCATAGTCTCAAAACCATGTTATAGTTAATACCTTTACTAGGTAAAATCCTCTATTCCAGACCCAACAATGAAGTCAATATTCCAATTAGAGGTTCCTTGTAAGAGACAACAATGTTCCTATAAATAGAATAATTAATATTTATTTAATAAATATTAATATAATATGAAAAGTTAAACTAGCTTGGAACCTTTCCATCTTATTGAAGATGGAAAAATTATACATTATGATATAAATAAAATAATTATAAAATATTTATGTGATCATTTTTAAGATAAAATGCCTTTTTTCCATCATGAAAACTCATAATCCAAAAAATTAAATTTTCACTAAATATTAAAACCCATATGAACTTGGGGTGTTATAATCTCCCCACCATAACAATTTTTGTCCTTCATCAAACTATTCACCCATTAAAAGTGACTAATCTAAATCATTTATTCATCACTATATTTTTGTTCTCTACCTCACAACACCAGTCAAGCTTTTATAAAAAAATCCAACACAAGGTGCACTATTAATTAGAAACTAAGTCTCTCACTTATCACTATCCCCAATGGTGATATGGTTCTTACCAATATCCATCCATCATGAGATATCATAGTATCATATAATGATTTATCCTCTTACTTAAATTTCTCTCTCCATAATACTCAACTCAAATGCCAATTCCCAATCCATAGTACTCTCCATCGTCAAGAATGTCTATTGAAACATAGGCACATAATCCAATGAACCACTCAGGGTGGGTTCATTCTCACTACACCCAAGTTCACATGAAAGCACCTATTGGGACTACTATGGATGATTATTTTAAAAAATTCTTAGTTTCACCCACCGATTAGTTATCTCTTCACCCAATCATGATGGAAAAATATTCATAGGAATAAAAGATTCATTCAAGCACACACACCAAAGTACAAACCTGAATTTTGGTGTAAATATATGGTTAAATTCTTGATTGAGCCAACTAGAGTTCATGATCTCACCTAAGAAATAGTACATCATCAATACAACTCAGTATCAGATTTCATTAATTCTATCCCAAGATCGATGCTTACACTCAAACTCCAATCAATATCATGCCTGAATTTCTAATTTGGATTTCTTCAAGGAATCTAGATAAATTTGGATCCATCTATTTATCAACATCCAAATTAAATATTGATAATACAATGAACATTGTTATCACATCCATGACCCTTCCAACCCAAGGGTCATGTCTACATGGCCCACACTCCATCCATTACTGCACATAATGACTGGATGTGATTGTACACTCATACCTAGTAACTAATAGAAAGTGTTAATGCCAACCGTTCCTGACTCACCAAGAATTTCATCCTCAACATCCACTAAAATTATTATTATCATTATGGTCACACCCTAAAAAGATCAATGGTTCACTCCCAACCATACAACTCTCTTTACACTACTCCTCGAGCATAACCTCAACAGGTCCCATAAATTACATGTTTTTTTATTGTCCTAATCCATAATCATCCCATAAAAAGAAAAAAATATCTCATATACAGATCATATAATCCATATCTCCATAATTTGATCTAATTATAAGGATATCACACACCACATGGAGAATTACCCATTTCTATAAAACCATGATCAACCCATTCAACAAACATTCCAAGAAAACAGCCACCCCTCAACCCTTTCATAATCAACCACTAATAAAAATTTCAATATAACTACACATATTCTATATGCACGACCTCAGTCTAGTACAAATATAATGAGAGTATACTCTAGTACTATATGATCACATAAACCCACTCAAGATTCTATGAGTTCCACATCATCAAAATGAGGCACATGAGCCTAAATAACAAACAATGCTCATACCCATGATAGTCTCATCCAACTAGAAGCACCCTCGATGGTCCTCTTCAAAATCAAACACTTTACCTTTCCCAAGTTATATCACACAATTATACTTCAACAATAATTCTCACAAACTATAAAATCTACCCATGTCCTAATCATGTTCTTGGAATAAAATCTATAATTAATAAGTTTAGGAATCCTTTTGAAACTTTCTATAAAAACTGGGCCTCGATACTAAAATCACTATAAATCAAGGTTATTTTTGTCAAATTAACTCTAAATACCACCATGCATAAAACATATACCTGATAAAACCTCACATGCACTAATCTCATAACTAGAAGCATCCACCAATTCCTTTAATCTCCATGTACCTCTCAAGATCAATATAACACCTCTATTAGATTTACCTTATTTATCGCATCTCATCTCGTCTATAAAATCCAAATCACCTATCATGAACCATATCTCAAAATCACTAGGTTGTCCCTCCTACACCCATAGGTCACATATTATATAAATCCCAACTCATAGAAAAAACCTCTTCGATATCATATCAAAATTTAAATGGAAACTTATTTTCTAATATACCCACTCAAGGGTTAACACACACACACATATTAGGTCGTACACACTTAGTCATTAGTATACTCATGGGAACTAATTATCATTGAGAATCAATATACAAGAATCACCCTCTCATACTAATCCCCAATAGGCCTAAACATATGGGAGACACCCCCTCATGGATCATGATCTCATCCATGAATATATATATTGGTATCTCCCTAGATAATATGTGTTACGTAACCACATTCACATGGTTTTGTTGAGTAGAATTACACCAAAAAGCTATATGGGGAAAACCATTTAGGGTATTTTTGATATGTTGAATATCTAAAAAAAATTAATTTCTAGAACTACTATCATAATTAACCACTATAGGTTCATTACTAAGGCATCACTTGTTCCCACTAACCTTCTAGGTTCAATATATAAAACATAAAAGGGGTCTACATAGTTATTGTCAAGGATTCTCCATCTATAAAATTCATATGACCAATAATCTAAGAAAATATATCATCATTCCACTTATTAAAATGACACTAAAATGTTAAATGGGAAAGAACCATATAAGTTATTATTAACACATTATAAAACAAAACCCTATATCTAGTGATATTAATCACATAATAACAATTATTTCATGTGAATCCTACATGATAAAAATTATGCATGAAAAATGGCCTCTAACCAATGGGACAAGAACCAAAACTAAAAAAAGTCATAAACTTGAAATCCAAGTGTATCATGTAATGTGAAATCATAAAAATGTAAAATTTTAAATTTTAAATAGTAATCCCATATCCATAGTAACTTGGAATTCCTACAAAAAAATGTATTTGAAACACACCCTTCTGATATCCATTACAAGATATGACACATTCCTATGTCAAATTTCTATTATCTCCCAAAATATTAAGACAAAATAAAATGGGAATAAAATTTGTGATGTTAGTCACACACAAAAATTTGATACCATAATGTAACATTCCTAGTCATGGGAAACTCAACCCATCCAAGACTCGAGATCTACTAGGACCTTCGGTGTGCCTCCTTATATGCCAGAAGCTATAGAATAGCAGTAGGGGTCTAAGGTTTTACCATGGGGAGATGATACCTCCATATTAGAGAGTTTAATAACAGAAAAATAATAACCAAATAATATCCATCACTATAAAATAGTGTAAAAAAAATAAATATACAATAATCATTCTATAATAAATAAGCATACAGATACAAACAATCATTTGGACCCACAGTTATCTCATCACACACATACTAATATCACACTATTATGATCACAAAAATGTGACAAAAAAAATTATAAAATATAAGAGGCCCCACTATATCCACAATCCATACCTCATCTATCTCTTTACTCCATCCAAGCTATCTTGCTAAACGATCAAATTATGAACCTCTACCCAACCAAAACCTATGATCATTGAAGATCTACTCAGGTACCCAAGTGCCATGGTCACCTAAGAAAATAATGAGTATAACTTAGTATGAAACCACCAAATGGTCCCACACATAACATATAAATGTATTCTGCATGTGAGATAATCAGATAAATAAATACAATAACCATGAAAGCATAAATAAATAACAACCATAGATCTTCAAGTTTTAACATGACACCTAAGATCAATTATACCATCTTTGAATGGTAAAAGAGTGCATCTAAGAATAATATATTTCCTTGGGGAGATACAAGTCCTACCAAAAACTCCCATGTAAATTCTTCTACTAGATATAATTATCCAATCCTAAAAATTATCCTAGAAATCTAAAATAATTAATAGTCCTAAGCTGGATTCTGGAAAGTATTCTAGAAATCCCATTATATCCTGTATATTCACTAGATTCTAGGTGTAATTTGTATCCTATAACATATCCATGCTTAAAGGCCAGATCCTAGGAATACTAGGAATCACATAGTACTAGATGTCATAGGCGGATCCTAAGTATTTCTAGGAATCGTAAAAATTACCATGAGGCATCTCACAAGATGTTAATAATCACTAGGCATCACTCATAACATCATCAGGTATAGTTCTAGATCCTAATAATATCTAGGAATCTCTCTAAGCCCCATTTATATCCACTGTATCCTTGGGAATTAATCCTTAGAATCCCAACATCTATCATATATGGATCCTAGGGACGTAATCCTTACCATCTATTATTTATCACACTTGTATCTTATGATGGAAATCTCTATAATCCATACTTTATAATATTTTTATCCTCATGATATAATCCCTATAATCGGTTATAGTCAATCTCCTCAAGATCCTAGTTATGCAATCCTTGACATCCATAATTATATATCAATGGGCCTACATCCACTCAGTAACATCTCATGACAATAATAATCATAATAAAAAATGGATTGGCTACATGACCCACTTATATTGTATAATTATATTCACCCTCACAAATTCATGACCAATAATTCACACTAAAAACATACCAGGATCACCATGAATTCATTGTTTAAGGTTCTACATGAAATTATCACTACCCTCTCTCAAATTAACCCTCATAGGGATTAATATAACACTAGGGCACCCACCAAGGTCCCCCCAGGCCACAATAGTGCACAAACACGATATATGGACTCCTTAATCTAAATATAGTATCTCAAGATAATCCAAACAATAAGTGGCAATATATTTACTAAAACTCGTTGTAAATATATCATGGTCTCACTAGTATCATAGAAGAAGTCATACTTACACCATTTGTAACACCCAAAAATTTTAATGTACAACGTTATATTCAATAGCGTGCATGATAGGCATCACCAAGAGGATGATGGAATATAATATCCTGAGACTCTGATATATATTTAATATTTTAAATATATTCAATACATGATATAGTTTTTAATGAAAACAACAAAAAGTTATCTTTCATTTCACGCAAGAGAAACCTTCCTCTATTTCTTGTGTTACACGCAAGACCAAGTTTCTCCAAATAACAATATATTATTAAAATATTATTATTTAATATAATATGATATATCCTAGTATTTATGTTAGAATTTATGAAAATTAATTACTAACTTATAAAAATTATTGGTTTATACAGATATAAAATGAATTTATTGGTTAGAAACTAATGAGAAACAAAAATAAGAACCAATTGGATATAAAAAATAAATATTATTATTTATATACTTCCAAAGGAGTTTTGTCATAACAAACATAGCTAATTACAATTAGTGACAAAAAATTAATGAAATATATATGTTATATATTAAATAAAATATTTTTTTATATTCATCCATTTTGTTTGATATTCATAAGATAAGAACATGACATATTTTACACATAAAAACCTATATTTTTATAAAGGTAATTTTACCACCATTTAATAGAGAACCAATTTTAAATATGAATTTTAAAACATTAATTGATTTAATATGTAAAAATAAAATTCATTTTTAAAATTTAAACATAATATTTAGTTTAGGGTGAATTTTTAATACTTTTCTGAAACATTCCATTCTTTAATGAATATTAAAAATACTGAATTTTAGTTCAAAACTGCTTTTTTGTCTAATTTATTTATAAGGTTAATTTATAATTATAATTAGTTTTAATGTTTAATTAGTTAAAATTTTTATTAATTAATAAAATTTATTTCATTTTAATCATTTTCACTTTAAAATTAATTATTAAAACATAGAATACTTTCAAATATTTTTACTTTAAAAACCTACTATGTATTCATGCTTGAAAGATGCATTTTCAATTCATTCTTGTCACTTATATGATTTAAATTTGAGAAAAATGGATTATATATTTGGAATAATAATGATATATAATTTCTAATAATTCCAAATTTGTTTTTTTCCAAAAATATTAGTGAATGTAATTTAAATTCATTGTAATTATTATGGTAAAATAAAGCTTAATAAAGGACTAAACCATTAATTTAAGGGCCCAAATGACCTAAAAACTTATCCAATGCCCATTTTCTATACATAATTCGGCAATGAAACTTCCATTATTTTTTTAATACTTTTTTAGGTAAAAATTGGGTACACCTAACTTCTTTTCAAAAATACCAAGTGAGTCATTTTTCGCCCTTATAAAAGGCCACCACCTCTACCCATTTCTCACACCTCTCAAACCACATAGTTTCGGCCAAGATCTTCCCATATATCTTCCTAAAATCCTTCCCATAGAACTTTAATCATACCTTTGGTAATAAATACATCCAAGTAAGACATTTGGTACAAACAAAAAAAAAGTTACACGATTTAGAGGTAACGTCTTCTCACAAGCTATTTAGTTTCATTTCCATTCTTCACCGCCTAAAATGTCATTATTCCATGATTATATTAAAAAAAAGTGTCATAAATAGACAATGGTGTTTTTATTTAATGTTTTAGACCTAAAATTACACAGACCTCCATCTAATGGGTAACGAACATATTGTTTCTCTCTACGATGAACTACTGCCTCATGAAACGATGATTGTTCATTTTTCATTTACCACATCTCATAGTGGTCATTATGATAGAAACTATGTTTATATATGTTATATATGATATTTATTATATATTTATACTTATTTAATCATTTTATAACACATAAATTTAATACATTTCATTTTATGTTAATATGATAACTTCATTTGAGGATGTGTGGACCACCGTCCACTCAATGTGATGTGATTCATTCACATTATACATAAAACATATAAAGGATGATTGTAATAAAATTATATAACATATATAACATATATAGTATAAATTAATTATAATATAAATATTTTTCATTTATTTTTCATTCTTTTAATACAACAATGAAATGAAAGTAGTGTTCATGCGTACGTACGACCTACCGTCTCCATGAACGATGCACTTCATTTATATTCTCCAAATATAATGGACTACTATAAATAAATATATAATGATTTTATATAATAAATAATTCATTTTTTACATTATTAAGATGATGAAACCATTATCTAATTAATTATAGTATCAAATAAAAATTTAAAACGTATTCATCCAACTAGGAAATTAACACCCGAAATAGTTAAATTAATGAATGTTTGTTAACAAACCGGTAATGAGATATTATAAGAAGTTAATATATGGTATTATAAACATGATTATGGTTATTATATTAGTTAAAACATATTTTAAACCACTATATAGGAGGATAAAGACCACACCATGAAAAGGAAGAATAATGTAAGAGATTTTGTCTCAATTTACATTTAATTGAGACTTGTTTGTTGTTGTGAACAAAATAACTCTTATATAGTGTATATACTTATCATGTAATGTTATAACATGAATATTTGTATTCTAATTATATTTTAATATTTATTCAATTCCTCATTAATTATTATTTAAATGTTTCAATGTGGTATGGTACGCTTTGGAATGTGTAAAGATTATTATCCTCAATAATGTATTAATGTAAACAACCCATGTTGTTACTTATCCTACTTTGAGGTATTATTGATAAATAGATATTATTTATTAAATTTGGATATTTAATAACTAACATTATTAATTCAATATATGAGTAATTAATTTTACATTAAATATATGGGTTGGAAACCGTTTAAGGAAAGCCCTATGGGTTGGAGACTGGATAATGAAATATCATCGATGCATAGGTAGTATCATGTTACGAAATAGTTGGCCAAAATAGATGGGTTTTTACCTAATAGCTAAAATGTATTATGAACGTTATTAATAGTATTGGTTCTATGTACCTAGAATAAATTGTGTCCAATAATTAATCATTTCAATCATTTAGTTTCAGTTATTGTTCATAAATGAGATTTTGCGTTGGCATATCTATGGATACATATAATTATCATTTTATTGATTAGAAGGAATGTGTTTTAATTTCTTGCCTTTCCATAATAAATTTTCCTTATGTAGTTATTTGAATAGAATGTGTTATAAATTACTTACCTTTCCATGTTAATTTATTCTCATTGATAATTATTTATTCTACTTTATTTACCCTTATTGAGCATTTGAGATCACCCTTATTATGTTTCCTTTCCCTGGGTTATGAATAAGTAATTTTTGAAAAGGCATTAAATTATTCAATTTATTTCATTTTATTATGTATCATGTTTGAGTTTTCTATCTCCCAATGTAGTATGGGTATAATTTTTATAATATGGCTTTCTAGGACAGTTAAACTGGCCAGTCCTTTAGGATTGGATTCCATACAATTATTGTAATGTAATAAGATAATGCACCGAATCTGGGCTTCTGGGGTTGGGGTGTTATAGTTCGTATCAGAGAATGTTTAGCCACAAATTTGAAAACTACATTTAGAAAACCAAGATTAGGGAGAAAATCCTAGATAGAAATTGAGGATAAGTATAGAAGAACATCCTATAATGTTTATAGGTAACATATCATTTGGGTGTTCCTAGAAATACATCCTTGTTTGGATAATATAAGTTGAAATGGTTGTGCCACATATGTAACTAGTAGTAATAACTCTGAAAAGTTGTTCTGGGCCTGACTTAGGATAGTCTAGTACACGATAATGGGCCTTACTGTGCACCAGGTTTTATACTCTTAAGAGATACTCTTAGGATAATTCACATTTTATTTAAAAACTATTATGAATGACTTGAAAGTAAATATATCCCCAAAGAAACCATGTTTAAAATTATTAAATTAAACAAGCATAAATTTTTTTAATTTATGTTAAGTGTTCCACTATTTTGGGGATGATACAATATTTTATGATTTAATATAGTTTATTCCATTTTTTAGAAATTGAACCTAGTATAAGTAATGTGAACTTAACCAATGCATGTGGTCCCAAGAGTAAGAAATATCATATCTTTCATAGTATTAAAAAACATTTCAAAGATATATAATCGCTGAATTATTCTCATCTTATGAGGAAATAATACCATGTGATAACGACATAGGTAATGAATTATCCTCTTCTTATTTCTTCAAAGGAAACTAAGACCAAAAGAGGCCATATAAGTACCATGAAAAAGGGAATGCGTGGAAGTAAATAAAGGGAAAGAAGGATTTTCCAACATGTGATAATTGTGGAAAGAAACCCTCTGGTACTTGCTTGAATGGAATATGAGTTTTTTATAAGTGAGGAGAAACAGGATACCAAGTTCGTGATTGAAAGGGTAAGAAAAAGGTTTCCAATGTACAATGCTTCAACTGTAAGGATATGGGACACTATGTGAATCAATGTCCCAAGAATCAAATAAATATATCCCAAGTGATGCTATTGGATAATGATCAAGTTATTATACTGCCACAGATGAAGTGGAATGATTAATAAACCTATTCAAGAATTACGTCATTTGAATATTTTATCAGCGATGTACTGGTTATAATAATTATAAAATATATGAGTACTGTCCCATAGTACTTTTTCATTAAGGATTTGAGATATTATACTAAATGGTAGAAAAAAAAGTTATTAATTAGAAAGTTCAACTTTTCAGAAAATGTGTGATTGAGGGAAATACAACTGTTAATATGTTCATGATATTGAAATAATGATGAAGAAATGATTAATTTGGACAGGTGTTGACTAGCTTGGAATTGATTAATTACTTTTTGAAAAGTTTTCTATGCTATTATTTATGGAGTTTACAACCCTTCTAGATTAAATTAATATATCCAAAAACCTATTTCTTACTTAAGTAATAAGTAAGAATGCATGTTTTCAATGAGGTGTTTGGGGATTCGAGTTATTACCATATTTCAAGAGGACACATGATGAAGTTATTCACATGTTTAGAATGTAAAAATTTAGAGTTTCTTTATTTTGATTAAATACTAATGATAAGTTCATTTGGGAAATTTAGTGACTTTCATTAAAAAGTGATTGGATCATAATCTCTTGGAAAATTACTCTTTTATAAAAAAATTAAGATGATCATTGGATGAGATTTTAGAGTTGTATGTATTACTTCACCATATGATGCATCATATCTTAAGAGATGAAGTATAAATATATCAAGTCATAATCAAAGTAAAATATTATGTTATTAGAATTTTATATTAACTTATATTCTTATACAGTGAAGGAATTAATTAACTATAAATAAATGGTTTTGAAAAAAATGTGGTCTTATTATCATTATTTTTTATGATATCAGTGACCTTTACTCACACCTATGGTTTATGGTTTTGTGGTCAACAACATTCATTTGAACATGTTCCCTAGAACACTTCATCATAACTTAATTAGTGTACTTTTAATTTCATGTCCATGTTTCTATTTCCCACCTATGTTCTCCTATTAGGGAAACTAGTTATGTGACCGTTGTACATTCATTTCTCTCTTATCAAGAAGATGTGATATTAACTCTTTTTTATGATTTGGGTATTTCAAAAATTGTTTATTTTCAATCCTAGGATTACTGAGGTCTGGTTTAAATTGTGAGGATTTAATTTAATTAAGGTGGGGAGAATGTGACACCCTAAAATTCTAATGTTCAACTTTGTATTTGATAGTGTGCATGACATGTATCACTAAGCATATAATGGAATATAATATCCCAAGACTATACTATATATTTAGTATTTTAAATATATTAAATTCATTATATATATTTTAATGAATGAAACTCTGAGTTAACTTGTGTTTCACAAAAGAGATACCTTCCTCGATAGCATGTGTTACACGCAAGACCAAGTTTCACCAAATAACAATGAATTATTAAAATATTATTATTTAATATAATATGATATATCCTAGCCATTATTTTAGAAATTATAAATAGTATTAACTAACGTATTAAAATTTATGGTACATATAAATATAAAATGAATTCATTGGTTATCAACTAATGAGAAACTAAAAAAGGAACCAATTGGATATAAAAAGAAATATTATTATTTATATGCTTCCAAAGAAGCCTTGTCTTAATAAACATAGTTAATTAAAATTATTGAATGATTTTAATGAAATATTTATGATATATATTCAATCAAATATTTTTTATATTCATCTATTACGTTTTATATGCATAAGATAAGAACAAACCCTATTTTACACATAAAAACCTATACTTATAAAGGCAATTTTATCACTTTTTAATGGATATCCCATTTTAAATATGAATTTTGACACTTTAATTGATTTAATATGTAAAAATAAACTTCATATTTTAAATTGAAAAAAAAATATTAGTTTAGGGTGTATTTTTTTATTTTTCTAAACCATTTCATTTTTTTATAAATAGTTAAAAATACCGAATTTTAGTTCAAAAATTCAATAACATATAATTTATTTATAAGGATAAATTTTAATTTTAATTAGTTTTAAATTTTAATTATATATTATTTTTATAAATTAATACAATTTATTCCAATTTAGTCATTTTCACTTGGAAATTAATTATGAAAACACAACAAACATTTAGCTGTTTTTACATCAAAAACCTATATTATAATCCTGTCTGCGGGGTGAATTTTAAATTAATTTTTTCCAATTATATGATTTTAATTTAGAAAATTTGATTTTATATTTTTAATATTAATAATTTATAATTTATAATAATATAAACACTTTTTGACCCAACATATTAGTGAAATTAGTTGAAATTAATTACATTTATTAAGGTAAAATAAAACTTAATAAAGGACTAAACCATTAATTTAAGAGCCCAAATAACCTAGACACTTATACAACACCCATTTAATGGCAATAATTTTTCCATTAACTCTCCATTATTGAGTTTTTTTATTTTTTTAAGACTTTTTAGGTAAAAATGTGGCTACATCTAACTTCTTTTCAAAAATACCAAGTGAGTCCTTTTCCTCCCTTATAAAAGGCCACCACCTCTCCCCATTCCTTAAACCTCTCTATCCACATAAGTTCTGTCAATATATTCTCATATATCTTCCCAACATCCCTCATATATACCTTTAATCCTATCATTTCTAAGAAATCCTTCTAAAAAAGTCTTTTGGTACAAATCAAAAGAAGTTACTCTATTAAGAGGTAACGTCTTCTCTCAAGATCTCTAGATTCATTTCCATTTTACATAACCTAAAATATATTTATTACATGATTATGTCACAAATAAAATATCATACATATCATATGAATTTTTTATGTAAAGTCTTATACCTATACTTACACACACCCCTATCAAATTGGTAACGAACAAATTGTTTCTGTGTATGAAAAACTACTACCTCACGAAATGATGATTGTTAATTTTTCATTTACCACCTCTCATGGTGAAAATTATTATAAAAATATATATTTATATATGATATATGATATTTATTATGTATTTATTCTTCTATAATAATTTTATAACACATACATTTAATACATTCCATTTTATGTTAATATGAAAACATTGTTTGAGGAAGTGTGGACTACCGCCCCTCATTGCAATGTGATTAATTCACATTATACATGGAACATATAAAGGATGGTTTTAATAAACCTATGTAAAATATATAACATATATATGATACTAGAATTATAATATACATATGTATCATTTATTTTTCATTCTTTTAATACAACAATGAAATGAAAGTATCATTCATGTGTGCATACGACCTACCGTCTCCATGAACGATGCACTTAGTTTCTAATATCAAAATATAATATACTACTATACATACATATATACGGATTATATATGATAAATAAGTCATTTTTTATATTATTGAGATGATGAAACCATGATTTAGTTAATGATATCAACAAATAACAAGTTAAAATATATTTGAAAAACTAGTCAATTAACACCCAAAATAATTAAATTAATGAAGGTTTTTTTAAAACATGTAATGGGATATTATAAGAAGTTAATATATGATATTATAAAAATTATTATGGTTATTATATTAGTTAGTAAAATATTTTAAACCATTATACCAGAGTCTAAAGACCACACTAAAAAATAAGGATATTGTAAGGGATTTTGTCTCAGTTTACATTTCATTCGGACTTGTTTTTTGTTGTGAACCAAATCACTATTTTATGGTGTATATACTTTACTTTTAATGTTATTACATGGATATTGTTATTCTCATAATATTATAATACTCATTTAACTCATATATAATTATGATTTAAATGTTTCAAAGTGGTATGGGCCACTTTGGAATGTTTAATTATTATTATCCTCAGTAATGTTTTAATGAAAACAACCCTTATTATTTCATATCCTCATTTGAGGTGTTATTTATAAATCCATATTCTTTGTTCAATTTTGAAATTTGATAATATGAATTTTTATTCAATATATGAGTAATGATTTGGACATGAAATACATGGGTTGGGGATCATTTAAGTAAAGAACTATGGGTTAGGGACTGGTTAATGAAAGCCCCTCGATTCAACAGTAGTCTTATAAGATGAAATTGATGGACAAAATATATGGGTTTTTACCAGATAGCTAAACCATATTTTGAAAGGCCTTGAATATACTGGTTCCATGTACCTAGGAAACATGTCATCCAATAATTTATCATTTCCATCATTTTGTTTCAGTTATTATTCATCAATGATATTTTGTGTCGACATATCTATGGATATATATAATTATTAGTTAATTGATAAAATGGAATGTGTTTGATTTTCTTACCTTCCCAAATTGAATTTTACTTGTCTATTTATTTGAATGGAATGTGTTATCAGTTACTTACCATAGTAGGTTAATTTATTCACATTTATTCATTATTAATTCCTCTTTATTTTCCCTTACTGATCATTTAAGCTCACCATTATTTTTTTCCTTTCCCTAGGTTATAAAGAATAAATATTTGAGTAAGTGTTCAGGGATGTAGTTTATATCATTTTATTATGTATCATGTTTGTATTTTCTATTTCCCAATTTATTATAGGAATCATTTATGTAATATGGATTTCCAAGACTGGTAAATTGATCAGTCCTTTAGGATTTGATTCTTTGTAATCATTCCAATGTAATACGATAATACAATAGCTTTGGGATTTTGGGTTCGGGGCATTACACCATTATTTAGAGATTTCATAATGCATATATCTCTCTTTGAAAGTCCATCCTAGGTCATTATACTCACCCAACTTAACATCATTTTACCCCTAGAATAGCCTCCCAAGAACCCACATCTAGGTGAAGTAATACCATCCCCACTCTCACTTCCATTATCCCATTGAATAAAAGGTATCTCATAGTTTTATCAAGACCTACTTGGTCCAATCATCCCAATTCATCACATCCCTATACTCGGAGGTCTCAAAGGAACCTATACCAAGGGCCACTTCAAACACTAATATTGTTTAAATATCACCCCTCTAGTTCTGTATATCACAGGGAATACAATTATAAATAAATATAAGGACATGTGTCAGTCAATGCATTAATCTATTGCAAAAGGGTCCCTTATGTGCTTTGGAATGTTGTTCAGCCCATTCAAGGGAATTTAACTCTAAATAAAATAGTTAGTTTAATTAATAAAACAATTCATTTAATTAAAATAAAAATCAGACACTGGTTTCTAAGTCTAATATCACATGCTTCCATGATTCACTAAAGCATCATTCTTAAACTTTCACCCCATGGTCGCCGCACATCAATCTGGTTCTAATCGAACTCCACAGTGATAACCTCTCTCCATTCTTCCTCCTTTCTCAATTAGTTTAAACAAGATTACTTGAGAATATTATTTATCTCTTCAAATAAATGAGTGTGATATAAGGGGGAATTAATTATAATTTAATTAAATTTATTAATTTCATTGATTTAATTTAATTTATATAACCATTTAAGAATCCCGACCTCAGTCTTGGAACCCAAACCTAGGTCATGCCTTACCTAGGTAAAATAACACATTATAAAAAATAGTAGAGTTATAATTCTAATATGATGATCATTTTAAAAGTAATTTTTTTTTAAAACAAAATTAGTAATATTTAATTAATAAATATTAATTTAATAAATATTAATTTAATTTTAAAAATTAAACAATCATGGAATCTCACCATATTTAGGCCCTAGGGAAGACACAACATTTAGAGATCAATAGAACAACCATAAAATATTTCTAGGGTGTTATATTAGAAAAAAAATCCATTTTCCCCAAAAAACACATAGAATTCAAAAAATGAAATCTTTCCTGAACTTAACAAAACATATAGATAACAAGTGTTACATAGACTTTATCGATGTGAAATATTTTATATGTATCACATATCCCCATATTGATGCCATAGATATGAATATATTATAAGTAAATATCATATATGCTTCTTTATTGATTATGGTGGTGAAAAAAATATACTCGATGATAATAATTAGTTGAGTGTGTTTAGTGTTTGGAACATCAAATTCAATGAGGGGATCTTATGGAATGAACAGAACTTGGATGAAGATTCTCTTAGAATAAAATATCCAATTGAGTGATCTGAGGTTGATCTAGGTAGAGTTTTAGTGGTGTTAAGCTGTTTAGGGAGAATGGAAGAATAAGTTCAAGAGTTATAACAATGTTATGGAATGAGAGATTTTTATCAAGTTCCAAAAGTTCAATTTCTCAATATAATAAAATGATCAAAAAAAGATAATTCTTTAGGAAGAGTTGTGAAAGTGAGAAGTTTATAAAGAGATAAACCTTAGGTATTGAGGTGGTCTAAAAGGATTATAAGGATAATGTAGATATTTGATTTTAGAATTCACTTTTTCTACTTATATATGATAGAGAACATAAAATCCTTAGTGAGGAAAGAAATGTAAGTGACTCATGGAATTGGGAGTTATCAATGAAGGAAGAGTTGTATTCCTTATATGTTCTCAATACATGGGAGCGAACCTGATTACCAGAAGGAAATATGGGACTTCAAAAAAGGTGGGTTTATCATCTGAAGGTAGAATTAGATGGAAGATTTTGGTATAAGTCATGAATAATTGTAAGTGGAATTAAATAAATGAAAGGTGTAGACATTGTATAAATGTTCTCACATATTTCAAGGTTCATACTAATTTAGATGGTGCTTAGATTGGTTTCCATTAAAGTTTTTTTTAATAACATTATGGAAATACTATGTTCCTTCATAGAGACTTTCAAGAGGAAATCTATATGAAGAAACAATAAGGTTTTATAATGGAGTGGAATGAGGTCCTAGTGTGAAATCTTATGTGATATTTATATAGGATTAATCAAGAACCAAGGTAGTGGAATCATATGTTTGATGACTTGATATTGAAATAAAATTTCATCTTAATAAATACAGACATTTTTCACTATTGTGAGGTTTGTTTTGATGAGAGTTACATAATTTTTATTCTATATATTGATGAATGAATCTTAGTTAGAACTATAATAGAAAGTTTTTGAGAGTTAATGTATGAATTGCTTATGTGGTCCCATATTAAGAATCGTTATTCTATAAATCAAATGTTGAGAATTAGGATAAAAAGAGTCATGAGATTTTAAACATTGTTCCTCCCTCATTCAAAGTACATCAGGAAAGTATTATTAGGTTTTTGAATGAGTGAATCTAAAAAAACGAGCACTTACCTAGATGAACATTTACAAGTTTGAAAATATAATTCACATAAAATGTATTATGAGTCTAACTACATGAAAAAAAGTTATATATAAAATATTTATGGAATTCTGATGTACATCTTGGTTTATACCAGACCTGATTTCATTCAATTAATATGTGTGGTTACTAGGTTTGAGGTAACCCCAAGAAACGATAACTGGTTGACTGTTAAGTGGATATTTTTTTCTCAATGTCAGGGTGAATCTAGAACTCTGTTTAGAATAGACGATCCTCTACAAATATTTTTGGATGTTAAGTTTGGGGGAGATACAGACTCATAGAAAAGTACCAATAGATTTTATTAAACGTTTAATATTACATACATTAGATGTATTTCTAGGTTAGAAACTTTATTTTCACTATCAACTACTGAAGTTGGGTATGTTATAATTACGGAAGCAGAGAATGAGTTAGTGTGTAATGAACTATAATTTTTATATTAACAAAAATTATATAATAAATTTATAATATGAATTTAAAAAATTAATATATTAAAAAAATTATTATTATTAAACCTATCTTGTTATTAAGGATATATAAATAATTTTTATGAATATGAGTGTGATCACTCTTTGTAAAAGAAATAGTTTTTTATAAATAAATAACTTTTCTATGGATTGTATGATTTTATTTATAAGTTCAATTTATAGTTTTTTTTATTTTAATATATAATATGGAATTGATTTTTATAATTATAAATTTTCAATTATTTTATAGTGAATTTTTTCTATTTTTATAAAATGCTTGTTTTTTGGTGAATAGTAAAAAATACAGTTTTTGTGAAAATAATGACATCATTAGCATAAGAAGGATATAAATATGTCTTAAAAATTATGAAACATTTTTTCTGGGCTTTGAGATATAAATATTATGACTAAAAAATTATTATTATTTCTGTTTTTTAATTTTAACTTATATAACATTGTAATTATCCAAACACTTATCGAGTGCTTATGTAATGCAAGAAAAATGTCAATACTTATCATAAATATTCTACAGTGAAATCAATGGGACTAAAAATATTATTAATGGTTTTATATTATAATAATAATTAATAATAAATTATATTTAATTTAGTAATTTAATTTTAAATTTAATAATGGGATAACTATCTAAAATGCTTACCTAGCGTCAATGGGGATCTTGTGCAAGCTGGAGAAAAGCCATATTAAATGGTTAAAGTGATATGATTTCAATTAAATATGATGTTCCATGATTTTATAGGATAAAAATGGTATTTTATAAATTATATAAATGTTTAAATCTGAATTTCATAGTTATCTATGTATTTTTAATGTCAAATTACCTGAATAACCCTAAAAATGACTTTAAATGGTATTTCATGTTAAAAATAATTTATAAATTAATAAAAATAATAATTAATAATAAATAATTAATTTGGGTTATTTTTTTCTTATAATATCATTTTTTACCCATTTATGGTCCACTTTCCACTTAAAATTACTTTCTTGACACTTAAAGGCTGAATATTTGCAAAAATGCCATTGAATTTTTCCTTTTAAAAGGGAAATCATTATAACCTTTACAAGGCACATCTAAAGTTAATTTTTCTCTACATATTATAGAAAAATACCTCTGTATCATGTCTTACCAAGTTCATAAACCTCTATTATAGCCAAAATATCCTCCTCTAAAGTCTTTAATCTCAATCTAAAGGAGGTGACTCAAAGATCAAGGTAAAGGTTACCAATACTATTTCTACTTTCTTATTTATGATTATTTATCTTAAAAATATTTTTAAATTTTATATTATTTTATTCTCATTTTATTTTCAATATTTTTATCCATACATGATTAGAGTTCACTCATTACCACTAACTGAACTCTTTTTCATATGTCAATACTATAGTAACTTTGTCTTTTTATTTCAATTATCCAATTACTATATTCAATAACATAGTTATTATTTAAAATTTACCATAACAAAATATCCTTATTATAATTTAATTTATTTATAAAACTCAAATTTTTATTGGTTTTTCTATTCTTTTAAACTCTTTTGAAAAAGATCACTCACAGTGGTGGTTTTACGCTATCTACATGAATGATGATGTTTTATTAAACTTATGTATTTTGAAGATATTATTGAAAAATAATGATTTAATATAAAATTATACTCAATTAATTTTATGATTAATATTATTTAATGGTAAAAAATTCATCATAAAAATGAAATTAAAGTAAATAATCATAGTAATGCTTATACATAACAAACAAGATTATTGTGTAGGATTCTCTAAATGGTAACTATTTCATGACCTAGTGAACGAATTTAATTCTGGTATGACATAAAACATATAAAATTATAATTTTTGAGCTCATGGAACCATTTAATAGTAACCTTTGACTATTACCTCAACATCAATGAAGTTGTTTTGGAACCATGAATCAAAAAACATCAGAATAGTTGATGCAAATGATAATAATTTAATAAATGAATAAAACAAGATAAAATGGATTATAAGATATAAAATAAATATTTACAACGTTATTAAGTAAGTAATTAATTATTTTAGAATTAATATTCATGAGTTTTGAGGTTCTTCTAAAGAAATTTTATCATCAAAGTTAGAGTTTTTTTAATTTATTTTTCTTGACTTATAATATTCTTTCATTGATTATGTACTTATATGATTGATAAATTCTATAATTATCTTAATCAAATGATATTTTATCTTTCCATCTAGGGAAATTAAATTTTAAATTAATGATCTTCATCTTTGATGAATTTTTTGTTACTTAAAATATGATTTGTTAGTGATAGTTCTTCTCTATTTATTTCTATTTTTATCTTCCTTGACCATATTCTCTCCTATTATAAATGTTTTATTTTATTATTTTTAAATATAGATATAAAATATATTTTTAATGATTAATAACTCATATTTTATTTATTTAAAATGAAATGTTATGTTTCTCTTATTGGTCTATGTTACCTTAAAACCTTTTAAGAAACCTAAAAGGTATACCTTGACCATAATGTTTATCTTTTATCTTTCACTCAACATTCATTATCTTTAAATTTACTTCTTTTCAAGGTTTAAATATTGAGATTCATTTTGAAATTTTGGTATTAAAAGTTCTATTTTACCACTTGAAATGTATTTTTAAAGTGACATGTAACTATATTTTTACAACAATACTAAAAAATATTTTTGAAAATTTTATTTATGATTTTGTTTCCATTTTCCAATATATTTAAAAAAGATCTATCACATATAAAGTTGTGTTTAATGGATGGACGTTTAGTTTCTCTTATGATATACTCAATTTAATTGATTAATTTTTTAGTATCAACCAATCCAATTCTTGATTTTATCGTATATGATACCATATAAAGTTTTTATGCAGTCCATATTATTTACAAGTGGTTTTCATGATAACATGTATGTTTGAATTTATGTGGAACACATATGTTTGGTTTATCATTATGTGGTGTGTGTTTTTCATATATATCTCCAATTCATTGGGTAATTCTTAATATCTAATTATTTCAATATGTGTTTTCCATGTGAATTAAAAAACACCCATAATGTTATATATGAACATGATGAAAGCTTTGCTCAAAATTTATCCATGTTATTTGACCACAATGTTAAGATGTCTTTGTAGTGAGACTCAGCCTATTTTTTTGGTGAAATGAATTATTTTTATTCCATGATTTATGTTCTCTAATGTTTATCATGATCATATGATATTTTTCTCTTATTTGAAGATTTTATATGATGGTTGATAGTTATCTTATTATTGTTTTCATGGTATAATTATTTACTCTCATGATATTTAATCCAATGTTATCATGTTACACCCTTAATGGGATTTATATATCACCATTTCTTTTAGGTATATCCCAAATAAATATTTTGGCACCAGAAAATGTGTCAATGTAATTCACTAAATTCTTCCATACATGATCCTGGAGCATAGCTCGTTCCGCAAGCTTTGATTTGATTGGTCACGGAGCCCGAATGAAGTTACGGATCAGAAGTTATGGTCGTTCTAAGTCAGGCTGATGGAAATAGCCATATAGAACAATTTTGGGGCCATGTATGGCTTTAAACACAAAAATTGAAATCATGTATGCAGGAATGGATGTTTTTCATGCAATAATGGAATCTTGCATGCAATAGTAAAATCTGGCATGCATCATGTCACGAAAACCTTTTACGCATCCAATGAGATGTCATCTTTTTCCCAGTCCACCCAAACAATTTCTAAAGAAGGTGCGCGCAAGTTTTGAGAGGTGCATGAAATATTATTCCATGCCCAATGTGATGTAAAATGCCCCTTTATAGGCACACCCACCATTGGGTGTGTGTAAGATCACTTCCACGCTCAGAAACGTACACGCAAGTTCTCTCGAGTTCGCCTATAAATACAAGTATAGCCCCCACCCCTTGGGAAGTCTCCGGAGGTTAGCCACCATTATGTTGTGCCTAAGAACGCCTCTTCTATGCCCAGACGAAAGAATGGAATCCTCCATGTGAGATATTGCGTGACAGGTCCCATATGAGCTCGCATTCGTGTGGTCCCATAGTGGTTTGACCCTCACCCGAACCCTTTTTTGCCTAAGGAATGTGCGAGAATGATTCTAGTACCACACGCAAAGATCCCAATCTTGCATGAAAAACATAAATCTTGCATGAAAAAACATCCAATCATGTGCGCAAGACTTATATCTTGTGAGAAACAGTTCCAAGGTTCCCAATCTTACACACACCTATGCCGCAAACCATGGAACCCCTTGAGTCAACATATTCCTCTTGATTTGTTTCCCATGTCATGAGTCGAGATTCTCATCATCAATTCCCTTGAGCACCTTGAGTCGAAACATTCCTCAATAAACTCATCCAAACCCCATCACCTAACTTCTATACCGGGTTGAACCAAAAAGGGAAACTATTGCGTAAGTCCCAACACTAGCGATTGATAGACACCTTATGCCTAATTGTCCTCTCTACATGACTATAAACTGTGGTACACCCAATCATTCAATAATAGGATGCCTCTTTCTCTAAACAAGATATTCCTTATGCACCAATCATAAGATACTAATACTCCTCACTATATGACCATAAACTATGGTGCACCCTATATGACCAATATAGGATGTATCGTGTTCCAAACAAGAGATGCCTTATGCTCCAAGCATAAGATGCCAATACTCCCCACTACATGACTTTAAACTATAGTTTTCCTTATAATTCAACAATAGGATGCCTCTTATTTCAAATAAGTGATGTCTTATTTTAAAATCATAAGATACCTCATGCCATGATTAATGTGGTATAATTTCAAGAGCGTCAGAATCCATTCAAACATCCCATCACTCCACCTCATGCATCATGTGTCTTAAATTTGGAACTTCATCCTCTTTCATGTCTGAAGGGACCCTCTAATGGTCTGGTCCCTTGCATCATTGTCTCACCAACCGTCCTGGGTCAACACCCTGGAAGACTTTAGACAACACTTCGAGTCAGGTCTTGTGTTTTGAACATGGTCAACAATCGACCCTCATTTGTTTGTCCCCATTTCAGGATAACATGATATGGATGTTTTGTTTATAACACAGTCAACAGTTTTCCTCCTTCATCATTCCACCCACCCCCCTTTCTAAATTTCGGGCATGTGATTCACACTTTTCAACTCCCTTTGTTCGGACTGATTCTAATGCCCTTGGTGTTATCCCGCTTGTGAAATTGCGCATAGGTGTTGGCCCCAATTATATGCCTCAACCAACCAGTGAGTTGGGACGCCCTCATGACTAGACATGAGGAAGACACTCGGGAAGCTTCCATTCATAAGCCCCATCCACCATTTCCACTCCATTGTAGCACTCGGGCATCCTCCATGCGTGAGCCCCATTCACCACTTTCTCTCCTTTGTGGCACCCAGGCAGCTTCCTTGTGTATGCCCCATTCACCATTGCCGCTCCATAGCAGTACTTGGGCAGCTTCTATGTGTAAGCCCTATTCACTATTTCAACTCTTTATGGTGTTGTTGATGCCTTACCTTACTCAATGGTGGGTGGGTATTAGTTATGTAAGTCCTAGGGGTGCGGACTGAACCCGCTTCGTCCAAGCTACAGGACGTTAAACTTCCAAGCACCATCGTCCTCAGAACATGCGGTTTAATTGTGGCCTTGCCTCGTGAATTATACATGGGGTCCCCCATCTCGGACATTCTCTACCCCCACTGGTCTCCACAAGAGTGAGATCATTCCTCACATGGAATGAGATCCTCTTTATCTGAGTGGTGTTAGTCTTTGGGGAAAGGGAAACCACCTTGGGGTAAGCCCCTATCCCTTCATGCGGGAGGCATCACGAATGCTCCTCTAATCTTCTTCCTGTACAAATACTATAGGGGGTATGGGCACCAGATCCCTCTTCTATTCAGTGCCAAATCCCTCTCCCTTTGGGATTTTCACCCCCGGGCCTCCACCCTAGAGTAAGTCTCAATCTCTATCTCCCTGGGCTGCTAACCACGTGTAATCCCATGTTTCCTTTTTGGGCTGCTAACCACGTGTAAGCCCCTATTTCCATTTTGGGCCGATAACCATGTGTAAGCCCAAATCGACTTCCCACATACGCACCTTCATGATGTGATCGTTAAGTCTTTACTACCTCATGTCTCTCACACCGAGCATGACTCACGTGGGCATGGAGTAGGAATTGACCATGACATCCTCTTCGGGCCACCTAGAGTGTAAGTCCCACACTCATTCTGAACTACATGTTCTTTGATCTTTTCCAAGGAAAGGTACATAGGAAGTATCCCTGAGGTTCAAGCCCAACACCCATTGGTCCGAACCACCTTCACATCAGTTCACCAAACCCTTTCTAAACTATGTGGTCTTTGATCCTTTCCAAGGAAAGGTACGTAGGAAGCCTCCCTGAGGCTCAAGCCCAACACCCATTGGTCTCCACCACCTTCACATCGTTTCACCGAACCCATTCTAAACTACATGTTCTTTGATCCTTTCCAAGTCAAGGCACGTAGGAAGCCTCCCTGAGGTTCAAGACCAACACCCATTGGTCTCAACCACCTTTACATCGGTTCACCAAACCCATTATGAACTACATGGTCATTAATCCTTTCCAAGGAAAGGTATGTAAGAATTTTCCCTGAGGTTCAAGCCCAACACCCATTGGTCTCGACCATCTTCATGTCAGTTCCCACTCCTTCTGAAATATGTGGACTTTGATCCTTTACATGGTAAGTTATGTAGGAATCCTCCCTGAGGTTCAATCCCAACACCTATTGTTCCTAACCCCCTTCTTGTCGGTTCACCAAACTCTTATGAACTATGTGGTCTTTGATCCTTACAAAGGAAAGGTACGTAGGAAGCTTCTCTGAGGTTCAAGACCACCATCTATTAGTCCTGACTCCCTTCATGTTGGTTCACTAACCTCATTCCAAACTACGTGGACTTTGATCCTTATCAAGGAAAGGTACGTAAGAATCCTCCCTGAGGTTCAAGCATAGAAATCACTAGATCTGACCCCCTTCATGTCGTACCACCTTCGTCCTGCATGACGTTAAACTGCATGCCCCCTATTCGTCTTCATGATGTTAAACTGCATCCAACATCCTGAACTATGTGGGCTCTGATCCTTGTCTCCTAGACAAGGTAAGTAGGAATCCCTCATGAGGTTCAACCCCATCCAGTGGTAATTCGTTGTGCCCTCATCCAGTGGCAAGCCATTTTGATCCTGTCCAGTGGTAAGTCATCGAAAATCCCATCTAGAGGTAAGTCATTGTGCCTACATTCAACAGTAAGCCGTTGTGCCTACATCCAATGGTAATCCATTGTTCCCTCATCCAACGGTAAGCCGTTGTGAACCCCATTCAGTGGTAAGCCATTGTCATCCCAAACCCAGTGGTAATCCGCTATCATCCCTTCTGTTGGGA
Organism: Viscum album; assembly: GCA_963277665.1. Lineage (NCBI taxonomy): Eukaryota > Viridiplantae > Streptophyta > Magnoliopsida > Santalales > Viscaceae > Viscum > Viscum album. The sequence continues at coordinate 66,284,572 of OY728156.1, read as the reverse complement.
CTCATATCACTGGTTCGTCATACTGGCGTAAGACCAACCTCGGGCTACTAACCACACATAATCCCCAATATATCATCAGGTCGTTGTCCTCTGCGTGCCCACCAATTCTATACCCCCATTCTGAACTATGTGGACTTTGATTCCCTGCCATGGGGATTCCTAGGAAGTCTCTTCAAGGCTCAAGCCCAACATCACCATCGCCCATGAGTCGACTCCATCTCATTCTCCATCCACTTCATTTGAACATCAGTTATCCATCTTGATTCTTACCCGGTCCACCACATCCCGGTGGGATCATGCCACCTCATTCCCCATTCCCTTTAATAACAATCGGGTAGCTAACCACACGTTATCCCCAACATCAGTGTTCCCACTAGGGGTTGCACCAATTTGATCCACTCTAGTCAGTTTTCCGATCAATCTGATCCATCTATGCTAGAATTTAAACATGTGGTATACCCTATGTTAAACATGGGAAGCTAAGGAAAACCTCAGACACATGTTTATGGAATATAATTCCCTGCATTCAACGTGGGATTACTCGGGCTTCTGCACCCTCAAGAAGACCTATAATAAGGGGAATAAACCCATACATACTAGTGTTCCAGCATCTAGACTCACCAATGATGTCCAACATGACTACTACCCCGACCGAAGGTTACATCCATAATCGGACCCCTTGGAATGACTCGAAAAAAGTAGTGTAATTAAACGGTATCCATAAAGACATGGCACTAGGAAGAGTTTCACGAACAATATCTTAGTCTATAAGGGAGACCCAAACTAGGTGACGAGTTCTGAGGAGGAATCCATGGAAGGAAGAACCGAAATCCCATCATCCTATTTCGATCAAGGATAAAACAACCCTGAATAAGTGATGGATGTATCCCATCTTTTGAAAGCGGGAATGTGGGTCAATAGTCATCACGTCCTCACCGTCCTCAAAAAGATGGATGTGTGCACCCCAGTGAAAGCATCAGAAGCAAAAATGGTGACACCGATGTGAAGATCTTCTCCTAAATGTGGAGATTAGTTTCCTTCGAGACATCAGTGGATTAGCGTGTCAACGGATCCAGTTATTCAGTGCTGGGTCCTTCCAAGAAAATAGCGGTCCTGGCATGAATCTCACTAGAATTTGGGGTGGTTAAACATTGTTCATCTTGGTTTGCGACACTTTCAGTGTGGAACCTTCTTACCACCCATGGGAGAGGGAATGGAATTGCGGAACTGGACATCGATCTCTTTATTTTAGCACTAATGGTTTAATCTCCCTGCTTTCAGAAACCAAGATGCTACATTAGGAATCTGATTGGCACCCACCCATCGACACAGAGGCAGGGGTAGCACCAACACAGTAATCCCACATGGCTCTACTGCTTCTACGACAACTTCTACACCCGCAGCTATTGGGGGCCCCTGCCCTATCTCCCCTACTGAATTCGTACAATGAAGGGTGATAAACAAGATCATATGCCTATACGAGGAGGATGGGATTATCCCAACTCTGGGTATGGCCCCCCAGGATTTAGAGGCATCTGCACCTTATCACCCCCCCCCCCCCACCAAGGGCCGTGCAGGGAGCCACTGCTCCACACCCCAACGTATAATCATTTTGAGAGCCTCTCCCCAGAACATCTAGTTGACTCCCTCCCCTACACCGATGAGGTAGGGGATGTCTAGGATAGCCCGTCCAGGGGCCCCCATGGAGGGCCCCCACTAGGCAACACCAGTGCCACCACCCAATACCATAGGTTTAAGAGAAGGTAAGCTATGTACCTGCACCACTGGCCTTAGTCCGGTTGACCCGACACCAGCATCGGGCATAGGCTGAGGAGGTCTCTCGCCAAGGGGGGGTTGGCATCAGCAACTACTGTGGCCTGAGCCACTACCTACATGTATCATCAGCCCACTGTGTACACTGAGTTGGGGAACTCATATACCCATCCCAGATCGAGGTCCCAACTGCCCCACGGGCAGGCTTGGTCGACTCTCTCGGTCACTAGTGTAGGGAGCACCCACTGCGGAACAACCCGTGGTAGCGACACCAAGTACTGAGGTCCTCCCTGTACTGCCACCATGGAGAATGAGGGTCCTCTTTGCTTCCATGCTCTTCATGGAGGTCTGTCCCATGTTACCTTCAATCCGAACGAGGGTCCTCCCCACGGCAATGAAACTCAGAACAGAAGCCACTCTCATGCTAATTATGTCGGGTATGGGGTCATTCCTCCTACAACGGACCACCGATATGGAGATGTTGTGCATCCAGTAAATCTCTAGTATGGGGTACTTCCCCATTTTCTTACAGTAGATAGTGAAGATCCACCTTACCTCAGTAATCAGAGGGGTGAAGTTCAACTTCGCTTCATTGGAACCCAGCATGGAGGTCCTACCTGTGATCGTCTCGACCAGTACGAGGACCGTCCTCGCGCAGACTCTGCCAGGGGTAGCAAGCATGGAGGCCCCACCCATGCTTCTTTTAGCTTCGATGGAGGTCCTACCCGCTCCAGCATTTCTAGCGGAGGTCCACTCTTCACATCAGTTTGTGGACACATAGTTCCTCCTCGAGTTCCGTTTGATATTTTTCCAGGTTCTCCTCGCACTCTAACTCACTCATGCAGAAGTCCCCCCACTCCAGCCCCAGTACGGCTAAAGGGCCTCCTCATTTAGAAAATCTAACATGTCCCAAAGAACCATCCCAGGGCTATAGGGTGGGTCGTCGCCACCAAAAAAAGAACTCTGGGGAGATTCCAACAGAGATCAAACCTGTTTACTTCTCAAATTATGATGTGGAATACGACTCAACAATGGAACCCTCGCCTGGATCCTCTGTGTCAAGGGTCGGGGCAGGAATAAGGTGTATCAGCCTCATACTTCTAGAATGTGAGGTCCATCATATTCCCACCTCCATCCGCCGGTATATCCAAGAGGACCAAAATTTGGTAACTCCACAGGTTATGGTCATGCAATCACCACCATCATCATGAAAATCACTCTCTACCTCAACTAGAGATCATGGAGAGCTATTCTGGGGTCCAATAGTGGAAAATAAGTAGTGTGTTCCACCACCATAATTTGTAGTCCCTATGGCAAAAACTATGTTCTCTAGCCCGTCTTATCGTGGTGTGGTGGCTAAGTCACTGTAATCTTCAGAGGATAGCTCATAATGTGGCAGCTTGTCAGCTCTCTTGCCGTATTCTCCACCGTCCAGCCTATGATCTCAGTGGTCTGCATCAGTAACACTACATGTTCCCTAGACACCTTCAGTAGATGAGTGGGGCAATGAAGGTCTAGTCCCTGAATCTGGACCAAGGAGCTTGTGGGATATTCTCACAGTGGACCATTTCCCTGAGATGTTCTAGCCAATTGTAGCTCCAAATTTTAGGACACCAAAATCACTCACCCATAAGAAGGTTGGATGCTTTCTCCGGGACCTCTAGGAAACCCATTTCCATCTTCAACAACGACGAGTGGTCTACCCCAAGAGTCAAAATCATTTTGAGGATATGAGTCAACAATGTCGTTTGGTCGATTTGGTCGCACTCCCCATGGCCCAGCGCCCTGACTCACCAGGCTACCAGAAGACCCTCCAACAACAATGAATTCAGATCTTTAAAGTGATCCACAAGATAGTAAAGGTGGCTTCTCCTCATTTGCAAATATATGGTTAGTGGTAGTACACGACCCTCCATTTTAGTTCCATTCTGTGCCAACCCAATTTTCCAGGCGACATAAAGGATATGCCTCCAAGCAGGGTTGCGATTAGCATGGCTGACCTATCAGAGGAATAAAATGAGCTAGAGCTCCTTGATGGGGACTTACCCCCTAAGGGAGTTCCACAACTACTGGATCTATTGGGAAGGGTCACTCACCAGCAGATAAATCTACTTGGTCTTCCCATGCCCACCGAGGCACTATTCCTCAGCCGGAATCCCAACAAGGGTAAGTGACACCTTGGAACCATCAAAACCTCCTACCCATCTATCTTAGTACCTAAGGTGGAAGACGATCCCAAAAAACCGTGTTGCATCAGAAACTCACCAAACAAAAAAATATGGTCAACGACCTCTTTTATGAACATGTTGTGGAGCGACGACCGGACTACGGTGATCCTCGGCCGGGGCAGTAGGGGAAAGCACAACTTCCCCTGGGAAAACTACCCCTTGGTGACCCGAACCATCCTACCCATGCAGACATGGTTGAGGCTGAAACTTATAGAAAGAGGGAGCATTATGTGTTTCAAAATCCTCCTAAACAGCCTGACAATCCTTGAGACCCAACTCAGGTTCCCCCAGCTTCCCTATAGGTCATTCCACCAGTTGCTCCATGAGCCACTAGGCCTTATTATCGTATTGAATAACCCACCAATGCACTGGTGGTCAGGGATCCCCATCACGATAGGAATCCTCACCCAGATGATCCAATGGAAAAACTCATCACCCACCTCAAAGCTTTAGAGACTCGACAGGTGGAAATCCTGCCTAATGGAAAGACATATTTGGTATGGGTGGATGATATTCTAGCACCCCCGGGTTTTAGAAATACTAACTCCCCCCCCCCTCAATGGAACAGGGGACCTGCTGCAGCACCTAGCCCACTTTATCTCAAGGTGCGGACCCATGTTTGGAACTCCAGCACAGCAGGAGGCCGCCAAACTCTGGTGTTTTGTACAAGAATTGGAGGGGCCATCGTTTGTTTGGTATAGTGAGTTCCCCATTGGATCAGTAACCGGCTGGGAAGGCCTCTGTAGGTAATTTCTCTACCATTTTAGTTCCACCACTTAGAATATGAGTATCATGGACCTCTTAAAGTGCATGTAGAGACCTGATGAGTGCATTGTAGACTTTGCCTCCTAGTGGAAAAAGCTCACGTACTCCCTTGAAATGCCACTGGCTTAGGAGAAACTACTGATGATGTGCATTGGGAAGGCCAAGACAGATTTGGTCCCCTCTTTGATCACACAAAACTACCCTATGGGGTTTTGAGACTTCTCTAATAAGGCCCAGTACCTAGAAGAATCCTTACTTCAAGATAATCAGGCATGTTTGTTTCCTCCTACAATCCCCGTGAGAAGGGTTTCCAGGGTCGAGCCTACCATAGTTGCTCAAATAGAGTCACCCAAGAAGCTAGATTTGTTACTAGTGGAGCTTCCACTGTAGCCTCATAGCGGCCCTCCACCATGGGCTCAGCCTCCGGCCCAGCAGTTCCCACCTCAAAATCGGAAGGTGCCCCGACGCAAAGTGTTTCCACCACCTAGGTGAGATAATGAGGCTCCACCTCCTCGGCAGGCCCTCCAACTCCACGTTAGGGTCAAGATCCAAGGGAATCCTTCCCATATAGGAGGAACGGGACATACTCATTCTATGAGGCATAAGACCTTGGTTATTTCTGAAGTGACCTAGAGCAGGGGATTATACTTTTTCATGAGTGTAGGGGCCAGAAAAGTCGACCCTCACAGATCTCCCTATTTACTTCCCCTACCACCAGATCCTGGGGAACACCCTTAAATAGTGTTTTGTGTTTAAAGACTGGCTTGAAGACCAGGTAGATAACAACATAATCCAGTTAGGACCAGCTCTGGAATAGGTTGAATGTCTCTTCGTGAATCCAGAAAGCGGCAATGAAAGTGAAGGCGAGTGGCATTAGGTTTCTAACCACGAGTCCCAGAAGTATGATGATTGGATGGCTTGTAAAGTAGCCACCTATGCCCATAGTGTTATCTGTGCATTCCAGAATTGTCCATAGCTTTCAGAAGCCGCATCTATTACTTCTGTATCATCGTCTCAGCAATCCCCTTCTTAGAAGAGCAGGCACCGGTAGCGTAAGGGAAATAAATGTCCCCCGCCAATGCCATCAGCATCCCGTACTCTCAACGACTTCATGCCCAAGATATGGAGACCCCTTCCAGAATTCTTCCAGTAGTGGATGAATCTTATAGTGACTGTTATGGGTAAACCTTTGTTAATACCGTAGAGTTGGTAAACTCCTACATAATTCTTGATGGTGAGGAGCGCCAGGCAGATCCTCCCAACATCCCCAGCTGTCATCAGTGTCAACAGAGCCACAAAAATATGGGTCATTATAGTTCCTTGGTCAGTACTTTTACCTAGGCTGTGCATGCTATCGAAACCAGGAAGCAGGCCCAACACAAATCTCAACATACACATCCTTCTCATCTGGCGATATCAGGTTTGCCTTCACTACTGTTCATGTTGTTGGATCAGGAAGAGAAACCTTGACCATGCTGCAACCAGCCACACATTACTAAAGGCTATTCTCAATCATCTATCCCTCATCCGGTAGTCACTCTGTAGGCTTCAACTAGTGTGCAGTGGAATATTCCTAGCACCAGTTAGTAGTAGGTCCAGTCGGCAGGGCCCACCGTACATCCTGTCATAAAGAGACCTCCTATCAGCAGAAGTTCACACCTAGCATAGAAGTATTATGTTCTAAAACATCTTTATAGCATTCCAGAAAATCTTTCTATCCTTGAGGCCCTTCTCCTATTATTATATATGCGTGAGGTCCTCATCAAGGCTTTAAGAATCCCCCTCCAGTTTGAGACAGAGGTAGTAGCCGTAGAAGCTTTTCATGCTGAGGTGGTCGAGAATGCTGAATGTCAGGCCATCATCTAATTCTCTCAAGAAGAGGAATGTACTCCCATATAGGGGCACATTCACCCAGTGTACATCACCTGCCAGTTCAATGGTGTGGAGGTTCTTCATTATCTTGTTGCCATGGGATCTAGAATCAACCTAATCCCGACTCGAACACTGTAAAAGTTGGGGTTGTCTGAGGATGATCTGAGTCCCTCTAACCTAAGAATCCAAGGTTATGATAAGATGGAACAAACACTAGTTGGAAAGATCCATTTTAAAACCCATTTTAGTGGTCTAGTTTCTAGCACCGAGTTTATGGTTGTCTCCTAGGACACCGCTTACAATGCGTTGAAGGGCAGGCCATGGCTCCACCTGCATGTGGTGGTTCCTTCATCGTATCACCAATGTCTCAAGTACTCCCTTAATGGTTGAGAGGGTGTGCTTCAAGGTGATGCATCTCCATTTGACTCTTTTGAAGCCTGATATCTAGATGTCGACTATTACAAGAGCAAGGACAGGCAGATTTAGGCTATCTAGGTCGAGCATGATACGACTACGACCGACCCGTGGGAAGATCTAGATGATGCATGCATCCTTCCAATCCATCGATTGAAGGATACAACAATGGACATGGTAAAATTATGTGTTGTTTATAGAATAAGGGGGGAACAAATTCCCAAGTCTAATTGATTCCAGAAGATCACCTCATACTCCTACAAAAACTAGACTTAGGTGATTCTGGAGCCTCCTAATCCCATAAGGTATCAGGATGTCCGCCCCATGGAAATGGCAATACGTCATAGCTACTTGTTTTTCTGGGCTATAATTAACCGGATTAAGCTGACGTGCCACTATTACTTTGATATCATCAAGCATGGACCCTTGGGCTAATGACCAGATGGGATTGGATCAACAACCTTCATCACTATGGTTGCGGCAGCACAGGAGTTCCTTGATGTAGTGTCCACAGCTGCTTAGGCTGGTACCGGCCTCCCATCAGGAACTGCCGACTCAGAGGAATCTCCTCCCATTGAGGATCCAACCTCCATAAGTGAATAATAGGATTTAGAGGATTCTCCCCCCACATTTGAAGAGGGTTTCTCTACCATAGTTGATTAATTGGTACAGGTGAACCTCAGTAGCAAGGCAGTCCCGAAACTCACACTGATCAGTTCCGTTATGACCCTTGAGGAGAAATATAGTATATAGACTTCTTTAAACAAAAATTTGATGTATTTTCCTAGAGTTATGATGAGATTCCAGGATTAGATCCTTAGGTAGTCGTCCACCACCTCAATCTCCTGTAAAATCATCACAGGTTCAAGCAGTATCCCAGAAAGATGCACCCATCTCATAGTGTCATGGTTGAGGAAGAAGTTGATAAGCCCATCAGAGCCAATTTCATTAAGGAGGTCCAGTACCCCAAGTGTCTAGCCAACATTATGCCAGTCAGGAGGAAGAATGGATAGATTAGAGTCTACATCAACTTCCAGGATCTCAACCGTCATTGTCCGAAGGATGATTTTCCCCTTCCTGTGACAGAATTGTTGATCGATGCTACAACTGGGTTCCAAGACCTCTCCTTCATGGATGGGTAATACAAGGATAACCAGATCTGAATGGACCTCAATGATGATGAGTCTACAGCCTTCAGGGCACCACAAGGTACTTTTTTTAACAAGTCATGCCATTCGGTTTAAAGAATGCAAGTGCCAACTATCAGCGGGCTATGCACCACATATTTAAGAAGATCCCTAGAATGTTGTGGGAATGTTACATGGATGATCTGGTTATCAAATATCGCCAGTGCCAGGACCATATCAAAGACCTAGAGAAAGTGTCCAGCTTCCTCTATTCCCATCACCTGACGATGAACCCATTGAAGTGTTCCTTTAGGGTCACCTCTGGAAAGTTTCTCTGCTTCATTTCTAAATACCCAGGCATTGAGATCGACCCAGAGAAGATCAAGTCCATTAGCCATATGTCTCCTCCGAGCAACATTCGGGCGATTTTATTTTTCCAAGGCCTCTTAGCCTACATACGCCGATTCATCATGAATTTGGCTGGCAAGTGTAAGACCTTTTCTCCTCTCATAATGAAAGGCATGTTCAATGAGTGATAATAAGAATGCCAGACTACTTTAAAGAAAATCAAGCAGTATCTACTCTAGGCTTCGGTCCTAATGTCACTCATCTCCGAAAATCCATTGGTCTTTTATGTGATTTCCTTGGAGCAATCTCTCGGCACCCTTCACTCCAAGAATAACAATAAGGGAATGGGGAATAGCCTCTACTACCTCAGCTGCATGCTCCTCAATACAGAGACAAGATACTCCCCTATCAAGAAAAGATTCTTTGCACTTGTATTCGTAGTACAAAAATTGTGACATTACTTGCAGCATCACAAGGTACAGTTTGTGTCCCGAGTATATCCATTAAAGTACATCCTAAACGAACCCATGTTGATAGGTTGTCTAGCTCGGTGGGTAGTGATTCTCTAGCAGTTGGAACTCAGGTTTGTCACTTAGAAGGCTATTAATGGGAAAGTGTTGGCAGACTTCCTTGATGCCCATCTAGCTACCACAGACCAGTCTATGGATCTTGATATTTTCAATGATCTATCCTCATAGTAGACCAAGCCATTCCATGCTAGAAAATGCACTTTGATAGTGCTTCTCAGAGCCCCACCGACAGAAGGCTCAATGACCCCAAACTCAACAGAATCGGTCTTGGTATCGTCTTCATTACCCCAGTACAAGCCATTCTATCGTATTCATTCTTGTTGTTAGAAGGTTGCACCAAAAATGAGGCAGGGTATCAGGCTCTCATTACTGGCCTCGAGTTGGCCCTCGATATTGATGTACCCAATTTTCATGTGAAAGGGGACTCCGAACTAGTCATCAAGAAGATCAATGGTGACTATGTTTTCAGAAATCCAGATCTTGGACCATTGTTGGAATGCACTCTACAGTTAATGGCCCAGTTTGTATCTCATCCAGAAGTTACTCATTTCTATCAATCTTAGAACGGTCGAGCTGACACCCAAGCCGACCTAGCTGCATCACTTGAAGAGCCTGAACAGGATGACCCGATTATTCACGTGGCACACGAGAGAGTCATTTCTCCTGTCACTCTAGGTGATGATGACAGCCCACAGGTAAGCCATCTAACTATCAACGCCTCCACATCAGGACCCCCAGGTCCCTTAGATGCAGTGATTGAAGTGAATCCTGACTAGAGAACCTCATTTTTCTATTACCTATAAAATGGTAATATCCCAATATATCAGGCCAAGTGCGATCAAATATGACGTCGCGCAATACATTTTACCCTCTAGGATGGCCCTAGTCATGAGAATATTCTCTATAAGTGCAGGTTTGATAGGGTCTTCCTCTGTTTCATTCATAAAGCTAAGATTTCTCAAGTCCTAAAGTTTGTTCTTGCCAGTTACTACGGGGCTCATCAGAATGGGCCGAAACTATCTCACTAGATCCAGAGACAGGGGTACTATTGGCCCTCTATGATCCATGACTACCTCGAGTTAACCAAAAGGTTTCATGTGTGACAAATTCATCCTAACTTTATGCATCGGCCACCAGAGCCTCTCCGCTCAACCAAGTACTCTTGGCCATTTTTGGTGCGGGGAATCGATGTTGTGGGACTATATCCACCGGAGATAGCTCGCCAGTGCTGGTTCATCCTAACCGCTACAGATTTCTTCTCCAAGTGGGCAATGGTAATTCTGCTCAAGGAGTTCAAGGATCATTCCATCATTGACTTTGTGAGATCCAAAATTATCTACTAATTTGGAGTCCCTCACAATGTCCTCATCGATAACATCATGAACTTCTAGGTATCTGAGCAGAAGAAGCTATACTCTAAGTAAAACATCTGTTCTAACCATACCTCCCGCTATCATGTGCAAGAAAATAGACATATCGAGGTGTTCAACAAAACCCTCTATAATATTCTCCTGAAAATGGTTAGTTAGAACAAGAATTGTTGGTCAAAAAACCTCCCCAATGACCTATGGTCTTATCGGACGACGACCCGTAATTCCACCCAGGTGACCCCATATTCTGTAGTGTACATAATGGAGGTCATCCTACCCATCGAGATTCAGTTTCCCTTGTTGTGCACAACTATCTATGATCAGAAAGCATAAAATAAAGTAGCTGAAATATGTCTGGATAAGTTGGAAGCACTCTATGAGAACAGGCTTCATACCCTGCACAATCTGGAAAGGCATCAGAACAAGATAGCTAGAGCTTTTAACAAGAATGTTCACCTTCTCCCCTTTCATTTAAGGTGACTTAGTGTTGGCCTTGAGAACACCAATGATACCTGGTAGGAAAACACCAAAGTTGGAGTCCAAATTAGAAGTAACTTACATCATTCACAAGGTTTACTCCAATGGAGCATACTCCCTGGTTACCATGGATGGTGAGCGTATAACTCCTCCCACCAATGCCAAGTTCCTCAAGTAATACTTTGATTGAGTCACATGGTCTTGCATGACCTTAAACTGTACGGTCTTGTATGACCCCAAACTCCATTATAGTCTCACATGACCTTAAACTGTACGGTCCGGCAGGACCCCAAACTACATTCTAGTCCTACATGACCTTAAACTGTTGGGTCCTACCTTTCCTTAAATTTTCCGGTTCTACATGACCTTAAACTGTAAAATTTCCCGCATAAGGTTGAACTGTATGTCTTCCCACATGATGCTAAATTTTATGTCGTTCCCACATGAAGCTAAATGGTATTTCGTCCCTCATGATTTTAAACTATGTTTCGCCCTGTGAGACGTTAAACAACAAGAACTACGTACGGGTTGATTCTCATCCTCATGGGATACATAGGAACGCTCAGACTTCTTGTCTTGAGTCTATCCCCAGTGTCCTCTTTGACTACCCCCCTGGGTATTGTTCTCTTGGAGGACCCCACATGGTTTTATATAGACTTTTTTGGCCCCATTCATGTCAGGACGACAATGATTTCACCATGTGCTCCCCCCCCCCCTCGTTCTTCTCTCCTCCCACATCCTCACCGTACAATGTTAAACTGCATGGCCTTTATAACTACCTATGGCTTGATACCCATCCTCATGGGATATGTAAGACCACCTAGAAATTTCATCCATAGGCCTCGCCCAAAACTTTGGGACGTCCCATTGGTTCGAAGAACATGGTGTGGAACATGATTTTTCCCTCATCCACATTAAGTTCGTTATGACCGTACTGTGCATCCCTCCTCCATGAAGATCCCCACCTCTTCTATAGTCCAGGTTGACTTCAAGTTGCACATGCACATTTATGCTCCACCCACTCCATCATTTGGGTTTTAGTTATCTTTCACATCCAAAGGGACCCCAAATGGCATGGATGCTCGGTCCAAGGGCTCTCCTACCATTACGGGACAACATCCTTGAGGGTTTTGAATGAAAAATTGATTCAAGTCCTGCACTGCGAATATGGACAGTGGTCGATGATCATTTGTTGTTCCCATTTCATGTTACCACGGTGTGGATGATGTGTTTCGAAACTAGTCAACAACTATCCTTTTTCATTGTCATGACCCCCATATGTCCCAAACATTGAGTGTAGTGGCTCATTCTGCCCTACTGTCTTTTCAAGCTTTGGTATGCCTTGGGAAAGAGTGTGATTCCAAATGTCGGACACTTATATGATGGGAAGAGCCTAGTCCTACTCCTTGTTTCCCAAACCAAGATTTTCTTATGTGGGATTAGGAGCTGAGGAAATAAATACCCATATAAGAGGTCATTTGGTTATAGTTTTCCAGGATTCCCTGCCTCAGGTCCCTTGACCCTTTCGCCCCCCCCCCCCCCCCCCCCGACTCGAGATCTCATTTGGGAGTGTGAGGTGTGGTATAGACTCACGTCCTTGTTCACGTTGGTCTATTTTTCCATGCCACACATCCCCACTTTGAGAAATACCTCTGATTATCATCCCTTCTGCAATAACAGGCCACACCATGCTATGAGAGCCCCATCATATGGGTTTCCATCATCTTCTAGATCCAAAAGTACCCCCGAATGGCATGGATGCTCAGCCCAAGGGCTCTCCTTCCATTGTGGGATAATGCCATTGAGGATTGCAAGTGAAAAATTGACACAAGTCCTATGATTAAAATATGTTCAATGGTCGACGCTCAATTAATTTCCCCCAAACTCTAGTCACACAAGGGCAGATACTTTGTTGCAAACCTAGTCAACAATTTTCCTTTATCATTGTTGCCACTTTGTGGTCTTCCATAGGCATGATGATTTTCCTTCTCTAATCAGTTTTCCCATGAATATTAAATTAAACTAGGCGTCTACGGTCATATTTCTATAAACTTAAACTAATATCACCATCGACCTCATTGCAAGACGTTAAAGTACAAGCTGGTTGTGACATTCTTTCTGTGGTCTAGTCTTTGGTCCCTCAGCCTTCTTGGGCCCCTGGCCCAAATTTTCACATAGGTTTGTATGGTGTGGTATGGGATTACGTACTCATTCAATTTGGGTTACTCATCGTTCTATACACATCCCTCATTGGGGAATCTTTCACTTATTTGTGTCTTTGTTGCATGAAAATAAACTGCACAACATCATAATCAGAACTATGTACGGCTTGATTCCCATCCTTATGGGATACGTAGTACTAGCCAAATGTCTAGTCTCCAGGTCCAGCTCCATCTCTTAGAAACCTCCCTATCATTCTGTCCTCTTGGATTGAGTCCTTCCAAGGGAGGGGTACGTGGTGTGGTATGGGCTTGTGTCCCCATTCACATTGGGTTTGTAACAACCACACCACGTACCTATCTCTCATGAGCGTCCTTCAATCCCTTTCTATATACTCATCTTTTCGAGTCATCTGCTCTTTAGTCGAGCACCTCGGCCCTCTTTGGCAGTTCACCAATGTGCCCAAGAGTGCTCTGGTTCAGCACCAAGAGTGTAGGATTCAGCCTAGACATGATTTTGCCCATTTTTCAGGCTTCATGTTCCCCTTCATTAGGGATTCCATCATCTTCCACACCCGAAGGGACCCCAAAATGACAAGGATGCTTGGACCAATGGCTCTCCTACCATTTCAGGCCAATATCCTCTAGGGTTTCAAATGAAAAATTAATACAAGTCCAGCGTTGTGAATACGGTCAGCGGTTGATGCCCATTTGTTCTTCCCATTTGAGGTCACAAGATATGGATGTTGTGTTTTGAACAAGGTCAACAGTCATCCTCCATCATCACGCCAAACCCATCAAGCCTTAAATGTCAATTACATGATTCACATAATTTTACACCCCACCATGTCCAAATGGAATTTTGACACTCTTTGAACTGCCCCTCAGTGCGCCTTTGTGCATTAGGAGGAAAAAAACCACAGTGAGGTGTCATTCGGGGATCCGCACTGAATTCCCCTTTACATGTATTCCATGTGTTGCAAAGAACTCTTCCTCCCTAGTTTCCCACACTGAGTTTGAATCACATGGGATTAGATATTGGATCAAGGTCTACGCCTACTTGGAAGAGTTCCACTTCTTCATGGTCTGAGCTCTAAGACCTTAAACTAAGATCTATTTATATGTACCCTCTTTAGAACTATGTATGGCTTGATTCTCATCCTTATGGGATACATAAGAATACCCAGACAACTCTTCTTTGGGTCCAGCTCAAGTTCCAGTAATTTAACCCTTCTATCCTACCTTTTAGGTCCCGACTCTTATAGGACTATGTGGTGTGGGATGTTTGGGCTTATGCCTTCATTCACATCGGGTTTATAATAGTTGCACCACGTACTCCCCTTCGAGGAGCTAGTCCCTCCTACCTCCTATCCTGTATGATATTAAACTGTATGATCTCATTTTTCCTACATGATGTTAAACTGTGCCTTCTAGAACTATGTATGGCTTGATTTCCATCCTTATGGGATACGTAGGAATTCCCGGACATCTCATATTTGGGTCCATCTCAACTGAGGGCTAGTCTCTCCTACCCCATATTCTCTAACCTTCTATGGCCCCTCGGCCCGAGGATTATTTCTTGGAATCACGCGTGGTGTGATATGGGCCTCATCCTCATTCACGCCGAGTATGCTTTATCGGGTCATGCACATTCCATCTTGAACTTCATCTATCCTATATATTTCTGATCCATATAACTCTAGACTATCATGCCTAGTCCCACATGACTTTAAACTGTTATATCTATAATGCATGACGTTAAAGTGTGTGGTTGGTCCCATCACATGACCCTAAACTGTGACATTATCATCCTGGCCGCATGACCAAAAACGACACTGCATCACGGTGTCCTCACTCAATGGGACATCATGTTTGGTATCAGTCACCCATTATACCATTTTTCAACACCTATATACGGCTTGATTATTGTGGTGATGCATGCAATTTATATCCTAGGTCCATCGCTTCACAAAAAACACATTCATTATAAAGGACAAACAAGATCTATCAAATGTCGCTTCTTTGGTGCAAGGGACAGACACACATGACCTTATTATCTCCAGCACTAGTATCTTACCATGCCACTCTTTGAACTACGAACAACTTGATTACCATCCTCATGAAATATGTGGGAACACCCAAACATATTGTCTCCAGGTCCAGCCTTAGGAATCTAAAATCCTACCCCCCCTCTTTCGGCCCCTAGGCTTGAACCCTTTTGGGAACATATGGTGTGGTGAGTGTGCCTCATGGGTTCTCATTCAAGTTAGGTTTTTCAATAGCTGCACCATGTGTCTCCCATATCTTTTTCAAACTGGTCTGAGATCTATGACCCTAAACTAAGATCTCCCTATGGGAACCACACATCATGTTTGGACACTTCGCCACCCTGTGCACATTCCATTAAATCAATCCCCCATCAATGGACCATCCTATGACCATTAAGTTGGAAGCATTCAACCCCAAGACCCTTTTCCTTGGAAAGGGACCCAGATCCCTTTATCTGATATGTCTTTTTTGTCAAACTTAGATGTGTTGGAATAAAAAGACCGAAGTGTGGAATTTTCATGGGTACATTCCCTCATTCCATGTCCAAACTTTGTGATCCCGTTATTTGGATTATAATCCTCTTCAAGCTCTAAAGGGACCCCCTTTATGGCCTGGTATCATGCCACATTGGCTTACCTACCATCTTGGGCAAACGTCCCGGAGGACCCTAGATGACATTTGGGATAGGTTCCATGTTTCGAACATGGTCTGTGGTCGACCCACATTTTTCTATCCCCATTCTAGGATAACGCGAAATGGATGTTGTATTTTGAATATGTTCAACAGTTATCCCCTATTTTTATGCCACCATCATTGTGATCCAAATCTCGAGCACCATGATTCACATATTTTTGCTTCCTTATGTTCAAGTAGAATTTCAACATACTCGGCTCTACCCCTTCACCCATCTAGGTGCGTCAAGTAGGTGGGTCGGCATTATTGGATGTCATTCACCTAGCGTCCCATAACCACTAACATGTTCCTTCATGCATTAGGAAATTCCCATCACTACACCCTATTTCCCACATCAAGCATGACTCATGTGGGATTAGAAGTTCTGGTGGGATGTTTACTGGTGGATTCATGCCACACATACCTTTCCTTATCCTGAATGACGTTAAACTACACTCTAGAACTACGTACGGATTGATTCCTATCCTAATTGGGTACGTAGGAATATCCAGGTACCTTTCCTCAGACCCATCATAACCTTCACTTTTGGTCACTTGACCTAAATAACTTCATCTGGGGATACGTGTTGTGGTGCTGACTCCTTATGTCCTCATTCATGTTGGGTTTATAGCTACCTCACTACATACTTCCTTTATGAGATCTTCCCTTTCACTACTTGTCCTATCGTATGATGTTAAACTGTACAAGTCAATATGTCTTGAACGCATGATACTAAACTATGGTTCTACCCTAAACAAGTTCAGGATGCCCCATGTTAGTCATGAGATGCACTAGATCCCTTTCCAGATAAGATTTCCCCTAACAGCGTTGGTCTCCAGCCACACCATGCTTAAGAACTATGTTTGGATTGATTCTCATCCTTATTGGATACATAGCGATGCCCAGGAATTTCTCCTTGGGCCCACCTTAGAGTCATTAACCCTTCTGGCCCCTCATCCCTGATCAAGGTCCACTATCTATGACCATAAACTAGGATCCTACAGTCCATGTAACATGAATTTAAAATTTTATCCTTGTTCTATGCATTATGACCATAAAACTATGTGAAACTTCCTAGTTATATGACGTTAAACTTTCCCATTCATCATCTATATCCATATGATGTAAAACTGCAAGGCATTCCAAGTCCTCTCCATAGAGTTCCTATTCAGAAATAGGTATGATACTTGATCAGACCGATGAGTCGACCTAATGTGTCTTCACCATGGTGGTGTAATTTCAAGAGTATTGGACTCCATTCGAACAACCCATCACTCTACACTCCACGCATTGTGTACCCTTTTATTTAGATCCTTGTCTTATTTAATGTTTAACAGAACCCCCTAATAGTGTGGTTTCTTAGCCTATGGCTCACCTAATATCTTGTGCTAATATTCTGGAAAACCAAAGGATAAGATTTTGAGTCAGGCCCCATGTTTCAAACATGGTCAGTGGTCAGCCCTCATTTGTTATCCCCATTTCAGGCTAACAAAATAAGGATACTGTGTTTCGAACTCGGTCAACAGTTATCCTTAATTTTTATGCCATCCATACAATGTTTTGAATCTTGGGTATCGTGATTTGCACTTTCCACTCCCTTATATTTGAAATCATTCTAACACCCCTAGTGTTACCCTGCTCGAGCACTAGAGTCCACTGGGAAAACGGTAATTCGACAGTTCTGAGAGATTCATTCTCCAGTCAGGTCTCCCTCTTTCTCCTTGGAAATCCTAATTGATTGTTCAGAGAGCCCCATAATCCAACTGCAATTTCTATTTTAGGATGCAATCAATGGTGATTGATGTGACATTTTTATCCCCTCATACATTCTGTTGTTTAGAACTCTTTTACTAGTTAATGAACTCATATTATCTCTTGTTTCCAGCACCGATCACAGCTCACACGGCGTTAGAGATTTAGTCAGCTATTTCCTCAATGTGATTGAGATACAATGGACACCTAGGCATGAGTTTTCCTCTAATGTTTCCTCATAATGTGGTCGGCCTCGCCCTCCTCATCCTCGTTGGACCCCATTCTTAGGGGGGCATTTGTTGGCACTAGAAAACGCATCCATATAATTCACTGACTACTTCCATACATGATCCCAGAGCATAGATCATTCTTCAAGATTTGATTTGATGGGTTTTGGATCCTGAATGGAGTTAAGAATCAAAAGTTATGGCCGTTTGAAGTCAGGATGCTAGAAATGGCCATCCAAAACGATTTTGGGGAAATGTATGGCTTTGCGTGAAAGAATTGGAATCTTTCTTGCAAGAATGGATGTTTTGTGAGCAAGAATGGAATCCTGAGTGCAATATTAAAATCTTGTGTGTAACATTTCGCACAAACCTATTTTGTGTCCAATGAGATGTTTTCTTCCACCCAGGCCACCCAAAAAACGTCTAAGGAAGGTGTGCACAAGTTTTGAGAGGTGTGCACAAGATTAGCATTCGTGTGCAATATTCTTCTACACCCAATGCGACGTCAAACAACCCTTTTCACATGCACCCACCACAGGGTGCACCTAAGATCACTTCTGTGCCAGGAATCTTACATGCAAGCACTCCCGGGTCACCTATAAATACAAGTGTAGCTCCCACCCTTGGGGAAGTCTCCGGAGGCCGGCCACCACTCTACTGCACGTAAGACCGCCTCTTCCAGGCCCATACAGAAGAATAGAATCCTCCATGTCAGATCTTGCACAATAGGTCCCATATGGGCCCTCTTTCACACAGGCCCATAGTGGTTTGACCCTCGCTCGAACCCTTTTCTGCCTAAGTAATGTGCACGCACGATTCCAGTCCTATGTGCAAAGCTCCCAATCATGCGCTCAAAACATCAATCTTGAACTCAAAACATCCAATCATATGCACAAGACTTAAATCTTCCATGCAATAGTGCCAAGGTTCCCAATATTTCACGCAGCTATGCACCATTATGCACACCCACCTTCCACCTATGGAATACCATGATATGAGATACTCTTCTGCACACCATGGAACACCTTGAGTAGACATATTCCTCTTGGTTCATTTCTCATGTCATGAGTTGATATTCTCATCATCAATTCCCCTGAGCACCTTGATTCAAACCATTTCACAAGAAAATCATCCAAACCTCATCACCTAACTTCTATACCAAGTTAAACCAGAAAGGGCCACTCTTGCGTAAGTCCCAACACTATCCATTGATAGGAACCTTGTGCCTAATAGTCCTCTCTACATGACTATAAATTGTGGTACATCCTATTATTTAATAATAGGTTGCCTCTTTCTTTGAACAAGAGATTCCTTATGCGCCACTCATAAGATGCTAATAGTCCTCACTAGATGACCATAAACTATGGTGCACCCTATATGAAAAATATAAGATTCCTCTTGTTCCAAAAAAGTGATTCCTTATGCTCTAAGGATAAGATTCCAACAGTCCCCACTACATGACATTAAACTGTAATTAGCCCTATCATTCAACAATAGAATGCCTCTTATTCCAAATAAGATATGTCTTATGTAAAAATCATAAGATGCTTCATGCCATGATTATAATGGAATAATTTAAAGAGCATTGGAATCCATTCAAACATTCCATCACTCCACCTCATGCTTCGTGTGTCCTGCTTTCAGATCATCATCCAATTTCAAGTCGGAAGGGACCCCCTAACAGTCTAGTCCCAAGTCGCATTGTCTCACCTACCGTCCTGCGTCAATTCCCTGGAATACATTAGACAATAATTCGAGTCAGGTCATGTGTTTCGAACACGATCAATAGTCGACCCTCATTTGTTTGTCCCCATTTCAGGCTAACATGATATGGATGTTGTGTTTCAAACCCAGTCAATATTTATCCTATATCATCATGCCACCCTTTCTATGTTTTGAATTTTAGGCATGTTATTAACACTTTTTATCTCTCTTTGTTCAGACTGATTCCAATTCCCTTGGCGTTATCTCGCTTGTGCACTTGTACATAGGGGTTAGACCCAATTATATGCTTCAACCCACCAGAAAGTTGGGATTCCCTCACGGCCAGATATAAGGAAGACACCTGGGAAGCTTCCATGCGTAAGCCCCATCCACCATTTCCACTCCATAGCGACACGTGGGCATCTTCCAAGCATAAGCCTCATTTACCACTTCCACTCCTTTACGACACCCGGGAAGCTTCCATGCGTAACCCTTATTCACTATTTCCACTTATTATGGCATTGTTAATGCCTTCCCTTCTCCAAGGGATGGTGGGTATCAGGTATGTAAGTCCTAGGGGTGCAGAGTGAACTTGCTTTGTCTGAGCTACAGGACGTTAAAATTCCAAGCACCATCATCCTCATCACATGACGTTAAACTATGTATTTTCCTCGTGCATTATACATGGGGTCCCCCATCTCGAACATTCTCTATGCCCACTAGTCTCCACGAGAGTGAGATCATTCCTCCCATATAATGAGATCCTCTTTATCAGAGTGATGTTTATCCATGGGGAAAGGAAAACCACATGGGTGTACACCCCTAGCCTTTCTTGCGAAAGGCAGCAGCCTTGCTCTTCCTATATTGATCCTGGTAAATGACCAAAGAGGGGGGATGGTAACTAGAGCCCTCATTTCTTCGGTGCCAAATCCCTCTCCCTTTGGGATTTTTCACCACCGGGCCTCCACCCTGGAGTAAGTCCCAATATCTATCTCCCTGGGCTGCTAACCACGTGTAAGCCTCTATTTCCTCTTTGGGCTGCTAACCACATGTAAGCCCCTATTTCCATGTTGGGACACTAACCATGAGTAAGCCTCACTCCACTTCCCATGAACACACCTTTCTCTATGTGATTATCAGGTCTTTTCTACCTCTTGTTTATCACACCGAGCATGACTCATGTGGGCGTAGAGTAGGCATCGACCATGAAATCCTTTTCGAGACACCTAGAGATTAAGTCCCACAATCATTATGGACTATGTTTCCTTTGATCCTTTACAAGGCAAGGTACGTAGGAAGCCTCCCTAAGGTTCAAGCCCAACACCCATTGGTCCCAACCACCTTCACGTCGGTTCACCAAAGCCATTATAAACTATGTGGTCTTTGATACTTTCTAAGGAAAGGTATGTAGGAAGCCTCCCTAAGGTTCAATCCCAACACCCATTGGTCACGACCACCTTCACATCGGTTCACTAAACTCGTTCTGAATTATGTGGTATTTGATACTTGATAGGGCAAGGTACGTAAGAAGCCTCCTTGATTTTCAAGCCCAACACCCATTGGTCCCAACCACCTTCACATCAGTTCACAAAACCCATTCTAAACTACGTGGTCTTTGATCCTTGCCAAGGAAAGGTACATATGAAGCCTCCCTAAGGTTCAATCCCTACACCCATTGATATTGACCATCTTCATGTCGGTTCCCAATCTTTTTGAACTACATGGACTTTGATCCATGCCAAGGAATGGTACATAGGAAGCCTCCCTAAGGTTCAAGCCCAACACCTATTGTTCTTGACCACCTTCATGTTGGTTCACTAAACTCTTCTGAACTACGTGTTCTTTGATCCTTGTCAAGGCAATGAACATGGGAAGCCTCCCTGTGGTTCAAGCCCACAATTTATTGGTCCCGACTCCCTTCACATCGGTTCTCCAAATACATTCCAAACAATGTGTAATTTTATCCTTTACCAGGAATTGTAAGTAAGAATACACCCTAAGGTTCAAGCCTAGAAACCACTGGTTATGACCCCCTTCACGTCAGACCACCTTCATCCCACATGACGTTAAAATGAATTCCCCCTTTTCATCTTGTACGACGTTAAACTACATCCACCATCCTGAAATATGTGGGCTTTGATCCTTGCCTCCAAGACAAGTTACGTAAGAATCCCCAATGAGGTTCAACCCCATCAAATGATAACTCGTTGTGCCCTTATCCAGCGGTAACCCATTGTGCCCCTTTCCAGCGGTAAGCCATTGAAAATCCCATCCAGCGGTAAGCCGTTGTGCCACCATACATCAGTAAGTTGTTGTGCCTCTATCCAGTAGTAATCTATTTCACCATCATCTAGTGGTAATCCGTTATGAACCCCATCCAGTGGTAAGACATTTTCAACCCAAACCCAATGGTAAGCTGCTGTCATCCACTCTGTTGGGACCCATATCGTTGGTCTGTCCTAGTGGCGTAAGACCAACCTCGGGCTCCTAACCATGCATAAGCCCTAATATATCATCGTGTTTCTGTCCTCTACGCACACCCCGATTCTATACCCCCATCCTGAACTATTTGGACTTTGATTCCCTACCACAAGGATATGTAGGAAGTCACTACGAGGCTCAAGCCCAACATCATTGTCACCCACGAGTCAACTCCATCTCATTCTCCATCCACTTCACTTTACCATCTATTATCCATCTTGATTCTTACTAGATCCACCACATACCAGTGGAATCATTCCACCTCATTCCCCATTCCCTTTAACAATAATCAAGTAGCTAACCATGCATTAGCTCCAACATTAGTGTTCCCTCTAGCAGTTTCACCCATCTGATCCACTCTAGTTAGTGTTCCAATCAGCCTGATCCATCTATGATAGATGTTAAACCTACGACATACCCTGTTTTAAACATGGTAAGTTGAGGAAAAACTCAGATACATGCCTATGGCATATAATTCCCTACATTCAAAGTGGGATGAATCGGGATTTTGTGCCCTTGAGAAGCCCTATAATAAAGAGAAGAAACCCATACACGCTACTGTTCCAGCATCTAGACATGCCAGTGATGTCCAACGTGACTACTCCCCCAACTAAAGGTTGATTCCCTAACCAGACCCCTTGGAATGTCCCGACATAAGTAGTGTAATTAACCGGTGTCTATGAAGACATGGCACTGGGAAGATTTTCACGAACAACATCTTAGTATATAAGGGAGACCCGGACTAGGTGATGAGTTCTGAGGAGGAATCCACGAAAGGAAGAACCGACATCCCATCATACCATTTCGATCATGAAGAAAACATACCTGAATAAGGGATGGATTCCACCTGTCTTTGGAAAGTGGGAATACGAGGAAACAGTCTTTTCATCCTCATCGTCCTCAAACAGACAAATTCACGCTCTCTGGATAAAGTGTCATAAATAATATCCAATTTGTTAGTAAGATTTTGGTGAGATCTAGGAATGAGTATGAGTATGAGAGTAAAATAATATGTTATTGTTTAATATGTGCTTTATGATATACATAATTCTCCAAAGATGTTAGACCTATGGATATTTTGGATTTTAATATGTATATTTATGATAAAAATATTATAATAATGTGTGTATGATTTATGATCTATTATAGTTGGTATCAGATAAATGACTATTTATTTTTATGGATTAGGATAGAAAACTAATAAATAACCAAGATAAAATCTTTGCAATCTATAATTTTGGAATTAGATGTGATTTATTCTTAAAAAGTTCATAAAATTATCTCATATGATTATTAATACAAATATGTTCAAACTTAACTCTTTTTTTAGTAAATTTATGGAAATATGAGAAATTGTATTAACAACTAATGTGTTGGGAAATGTGATGATTTCTAGAATAAGGTTTCTAATATGATGGAATATGGTGTCAAAAATATTATGGAGGTTCTAACTCAATTGATTGACTTTATGTAAAATACTTTGAACCATGTGGATTTCTTGACTCCTACAAAGAAGTATTAAGTTATGGATGAGTCTTTCATGTGATAGATACCAATTTATTTTAGTGAATCATCAGATCACTTAATTATAGAGAAATGGATAAACACTATTGATAAAATATTATTCGTATTTCAATGCTCTGAGAATGAGAAGGTAATCTTGTCCATTTAAGACATGGAGAGAGAAACTAATCAGTGGTGTACACTGGTTAATAATACTAATCCTAATGAGGAAACTAATGTAATGTAATAAGGTATATTCACGAAAATATTTTTTTAATAAATATTTTCCTCAAACTATTCATACTAAAATAGATAGGTAATTTATTAGGCTTAAGAAAAGGGACTATGAGTCTATTAGCAAATATTAGTAAAATTGTACAAGTATTTTGAGGTATGCTTTATGCTATATCATTTACCCTAAAAAATAAAGTTGGATGTTTTTTAGTGGTCCAAAACCACGTATTATAAAATATTTATAAATTTGGGATTTTGATATCTATAATTAAATGGTATGATGTTCTCTTTAGGTGGATATAGTGATCGATTAATCCCACCGATAACATAGGACAATAGATAAGAAAAGAATAATATAGTTTAACTCAAGGGGTTGAATTAGTAAACCTCGTGGAAGGGAGAAGATACAATTACACATGAGTCAATGGTGTGGGAAAAAGAACCCAAGAACCAACCTCAAAGG
Organism: Viscum album; assembly: GCA_963277665.1. Classification (NCBI taxonomy): domain Eukaryota; kingdom Viridiplantae; phylum Streptophyta; class Magnoliopsida; order Santalales; family Viscaceae; genus Viscum; species Viscum album. The sequence continues at coordinate 66,260,424 of OY728156.1, read as the reverse complement.
GGAAAGTATATGAAAAAAGTGTGTAAAATAAGGAAATAACATTAATGAGTGTTTAAGGGACATAATAATCCAATAAATATTATATATTAAAAGAAGACTCCACACAATCCTATCACTATGGTCTAATGTTTCAACTATTAGGAAGATAGTCATTATGAAACTCAATGCCCTAAACTAATATTCATTGATTATAATTGGTGACCACAACCTCAAAATCTAATGGAATAAGGAAAAAATTAATCTATAGCTACCATTAAGAAAAATAATGAAAATTATTTGTTAATAGGTACACTTGTTATTAATTCAGGAGTAATGAATGTCCTATTTTATTCTACTTATACACATTCATTTATATAATTTGAGTTATTGAAAAATATTAAATAACCACCTCAAGACATAGAGGTAGAATTAGTTCACTACTACAAATATGCCTTTTATCAGCGCTAAAAATGGCCTTTAACAACGCTAAAAGCACTGTTAAAGTCGGCGTAGATAAAGGGGGGTCCCCTTTATCAGCACTCCAATAAGCATTAATAAAAGGATCCTTTATTAGCGCTTTGTTTTATCACTAATAAAAAGACCCCTTTATTAACGCTTCCTTTAGAAGCTCTTTCTTTTTAGCACTAATAAAGGACCGCATTTATCAGCGCTTTTAAAAAAACACTGATAAAAGGTAAAAAAAATTAAAAAAATAAAAAAAAATAAAAAATTATTGCCAATGAAAGGGGATTTATAGCACTTGATCCCCCTTTTACAGCACGTTTCCACCACCCTATAGTGCCCCACACGCCCCCTCCACCCTTTATCAGCGCTTGCTCCCATATTCCCTCAGGCGTGCGGGCCCCTGCCTCCACCAGGATTTGAACTCGAGACCTCCCCCTTGCGTGCCTAAGCCCTTACCACTCCTCTATTTTGATTTGTTTTCCATTTCATGATATCTATACATATATATATATTTAGTTATATTTATTCGTATGGTAATATATATTTATATTAATATATATATATAGTTATATTAATATATATATATAGTTATATTTATTCATATAATAATATATATTTATATTAATATATATATATATAGTTATATTAATATATATATATATTTTAATATTAATATATGTATATATATATAGTTATATTAATATATATATATATATATTTAGTTATATTTATTCGTATAGTAATATATATATATATAGTTATATTAATATATATATATATATAGTTATATTAATATATATATTTATAGTTATATTAATATATATATATTTATAGTGATATTAATATATATATATATTTATAGTAATATTAATATATATATATAGTTATATTAATATATATATATATAGTTAGATTAATATATATATATAGTTAGATTAATATATAGGTATATAAATATTCATATATTTTTATTTTAAATAAAATGGATATTAGTTATTATTTAGATAAAGCTAATATATTTTATATGTAAATATATTTTTTTATTTATATTTATAATTAAATTTTTAGTTGTGAATATATAAAAAATATGTACATATAGTTATATATTTTATTATAAATAGTAGTGCATTATAAAAAACGATGAAATTTCAAACACATAATATCAATATGAATGTAATACCTTAGAATAAATTCAGTTCCCACCAAAAAAATCCAATAATACTCCCTTAAACGAGGCTCAAAATCCACAAAATGTTAAGAAATTGGGGTACCCCGACTAAAAACTTAGTTTTGGAGGCCTTCTGGGCCTCTTTTGGCTTCGAAAAAACTTTGACCGAGGTGCCCTTGGTCATAGAGACGTAGAGATCATCACAGGATTCAATTTGATATGTGGTAGAGCTCAAACTGACACTCGGATCAAAAGTTATGGCCGTTTGAAGTTCGAGTTGCATTTTCAACATATTTTAGATCGATTTTTAATTTTTTTTTAATTTTTTTAGTCTTAAAATTGTTATTAAAAGACTATTACTCCATAATAATCAGAAAATTATTAATTAAAAATATTTTTTTAATTTTTTTATAATCCATTTTCAATAAATATCTTATATATTAAGTATATAAGTGTAAATGTATATTTATACTTATCTAAAATATATTTAAAAATTATATATTATATTTATATCAATATAACTATATTTATATATTTATATATTAATATATTATTTTTAATTAATTTTTTTTTGAAGTTGGCCCTTTATCAGTGCTACTAAAAAAGGGCTGATAAAGGGGCTCCCTTTATCAGCACTAAAAAAAGCGTTGATAAAGGGGGTACCTTTATCAACCCTAAAAAAAGCACTGATAAAGGGGTGCGTTTATCAGCGTTTTTTTAGCACTGATTAAGGGACCCTTTATCAATGCTTTTTTAGCACTGATAAAGGTACCCCCCCCCTTATTTGATCTTTTTCGTTAGCGCTGATAATGGTTAGCACTGGGAAAAACTGTTTTTGTGGTAGTGGTTGTTAAAACACCAATATGTTCAATAATTAAATTTAAAATATATTACACTTCCTAAATTATCATTTATGGGAAGAATGTCCCTACAAAACAAGTTATACTTCTTCTGGTGGATTTCAATGTTTTATAAATAATTTTCTGGTAATATATATATAGAGTAAATATAAACTATCTCGGGAGTGAAGTCCCCTTTCATACCCAAAACCATCCTCTGATCTCATACATGTTCTAGAAGAATTATGAAACTTCTTTGGAAACTCTTTCTCAATAATGGATATTATTTCATTTTGGGGAATCATATATTTCCTAAATTATTGAGGTAAAGGATAGGGTAGTCCTTAAGGAAATACCTATTGTTAGGTAATATTCCCATGAAGACTTTAATGAGTTCCCTAGTTTTCCTCAAGATCAGGAGTTTGTGTTCTCTATATAAATTATTCTTCGAGCTCTACCCATATAAAAAAGTATCTAGAGAATGACCCCCATTGAATTATAATAATTGAAAAATAAACTTTGAGAACATTTTGAAAAGGGTTTTATAAACATCAGTGATTCTCCACGGGATTCACCAATCTTATTTATCAAGAATAATTATGGTCAATACATATTTTTTTATTATCATGAACATAAAAACTTAATGATAAAGAATAAGAATACTCTACCATATATTGGTAAAATTTTCAATCAAATATGTGAGGATTATTATTTCTCAAAGATTTATCTTCTATTATAATATTATCAGTTGAATGTAAAGAAGTTGGATATTCCAAATACTTCTTTTCATACAATATATAGTCATTATGAGTTTGTTGTGATGTCATTAATACACACTAGTTCTCTAGTAGTATTCATAGACTTGATGAATAATGTATTTATAAAATACCTTGAAAAAATTAAGGTGTTATTAATTTTTATTTTCTTATATATTCTAAAATTAATGACTATCATGAAGAAATCTTGATCATTATTTTAAATACTTCATTAACGATGAAGTTGTATGAAATGTATAGTAAATTTGACTTCTAGATGGACCAAACCAATTTCTCTGGAAATGTTATCATAAGATAAGGGATATATGTTGATCCTTAAAAGACTATAATAATTTAAGAATATACTAAAACAATAATAGTTACACAAATATTTAGAGTTTCCTTGGATTAGCATACTATTATAGATAGTTTATGAGAAATTTCTCATGATTATCAAAAGAAGTGACCAAAATAATTCAAAAATGAGTAAAATTTATTTGTAAAAATGAATGTGAAGATAGTTTCAAAGACTTGTATAAAATTATAGTCACATAAAATTTACTCATTCCACCCTATAGTGTGGAAGGATTCAGGATATACAGTGATTCCTCAAAGAATGAATATCGTTGTGTGATTATGAAAATTGATAAATTTATAGCATATGCCTCCCGATAGTTACAAGTACATGAAAAAAATACCCAACTCATGATCTATATTTTGAAGTAATAAACTTTCCTTAAATATTTAGAGGGACTATTTAAATGGAGAAAACTTTGGTATATATACTAATCACAAAAATATAAAGTATATATTCACATAAAAAGAGACCAACATGTTCTAATAAAGGTGGTTAGAGTTGATCAATGACTATGATGAATCAATCCATTGTCATCTTAGAAAGTCTAATAAGGGGGTAGATTTTATAGATAACCTCACTTTTCAAACATTAACATTTCATAAATTTTTTAGAATACTTAAAAGAATACACAAAATAAATTCCCAAATTCCATATTAGTTTAGTGCCTTTGGAAACATGGAAATGTAAACACTAGTACATCAGTGAGCTACATTATCTCCCACTAGGTTATTCATGTCTAGAACCCTTTTAAAAATATCATAATTAATACATATCATCATAACCTAGGGAACGAAACATAATAAGGGGAGATCTCATATGCTCGGTAAGGGTAAAAAATGGAGACATTTAAATATAATCACGAGCATAGGGGTACGAGAGAATGATCATAACATTAGAAGGTCATACCCAACATATCAAAGATCATAAAAATGTATCACAATATAAATATTGGTAGTTCATAAGACATGAATCATAAGTAATTGAATAACATAATCCATTAAATCATAACATAGGAATAAAACATGGAATTATGAAATACACATAAACATATAAAAACCATATGTCAAGGATGCCTACCAAGACCATCGTAGTAGGTTAGGCTTGGGATAATCGTCTTTGTACCTACTCCGGGATTGGGGTTTCCTGCCATGTACCCTCCTATTTTTTGGGATTGATATGCCATCCCATGTACCCTCTTGTTTCAATATTGGGATTCCCTCCCATTTACCCTCTAGTTTCGGGCTTAAGATTCCCTCCCATATACCCTCTTGTTTCAAGTTTGGGATGCACTCCCGTTTACCCTCTTGTTTCATGATTGTGATTCCCTCTTATTTACCATCTTATTTCAGGCTTGGGAAACCCTCCCATATATGCTTTGAGATTATAAAACATTTATCGTAACCCATTTCATCCTAGGGATATATAGGTCTCACCCATATCATAATGAAATCATTTATACAAGTGCCACAAGGTAATAAAACTTTCATCATATCATGACCCATAAAAAATATGGGATATATAAAAACCCTATAATAATACCATAAAATGATATGGATGTTATAAAAATGTAATCATATCATAAGCTATGGAAAATATATATTTCTTAATCATTCCATCAAATCCTAACACATTTAAAAGAAGCAGGTTTCACATGTATACAACCTATGGAAGAGGAATAGTTTTCATAAAAATATAACCCATGAAATAAAAATGGGGTTTATAAACATATAACTCATGAAATAGAAGAAGGTTTCAAAAATCTAATTCCATAAAAACATAAACCATTCAGTGAAATAATATTAATGGAACCATTGAATCATTTCCCAGAAGGGTTTGAGTAACATCAACAGATGACGGCTTAGATGGAAAAAAAATTTGGAATATTTTTTGAAAACAAATTTTAAGGAAAATAAACTTTATTCTTTGAAAAAAATGATCTTTAAAACATAAATCCTTTTTAAAACCATTTTCTTTAAAATAAACTTCAATGATTATAATAAAATCATTGAAAATATTTTGGAAACCCTTTTCTTTGAAAATATATAAAGAGTGCATAAACGTTTTGAAAAGCATTTTCATTGAAAACATATAAAAGAAGCTTGAAATTTTTTTGAAAACCATTAAATTGAAAATAATTTTAAAAATTATAAATAAGGATTGAAAACATTCAAAATAAAATTTTAATCATAAAACATTTTTTTAAACCTTTTTCATAGAAAATTGAATTGAAAAATTATAAAGAAAACATTTGATAAGTAAAAAACCTTTTTGAAAACCTTTTTAAATGAAAACCAATTTAAAACAATGAATGTACAGAATATTATGAAAAAAAATCCATAAAATTAAATTTGTAAAATTACATTGGAATAATCAAGTAAATTATGTTCATGAGAATGGGTGTGTCTGTACAAGACGAACATTCCATTTTTATCTTAAAATTTCATAAAAGTGGCTTGATAAGAAAATGACAAAAATATTCCTTATAAAATAGTTTTTAAATGGTAATTAATTTGTAAAATTTTCATTTAAAATCTTAGGATAAATTTAAAATATTTTTAAAATAATTATTATAATTCACAGTTTTGAAAGAACACAGATATCTTACCGAAAAAAAAGAGGTGAGGTCATATTTTCTTAAAAAAACTTTTTTTAAGTATATTAAGTGAAAAGATTGAAAAAACGGCATCATTACATGGTTATTACATGAATATACATATTTTAATAAAATTAAAAATATTTCTTGAGATATGGATTATAATATTTCATTAAATTAAGATTAATCATAAACAATCTCGATAAATGATGAGATTGTAGAAATAAAGTTTTACCATTTTGGTAACCTTAATTCCTGATGAAAATGATAACATTACATGCAAATAAATATATCAATAAAATAAGTTTATTCATTATATAAAATTTAAAAATGAATTATATACACCTCATATAAAAATATGTTTCCATAACTTCGTATGTGTCTCAAAGAAGGCAATTTGAGACAAAGTTACTTTACTGATTTGGTAACATGTGAAACAAAACCCCCATGAAATAAATATCATCAAATGGATATGATAATACCCATAAAAATAATTATAATAATCATATAATACATCCATGTGTATAATATACTTCACAAAAATTAAATGAGTAGTGAATAAGGCATGTATCTGACGTAAATAAAAAGTGAGATGAAATCCCATTACCTTGTGTCTTGACTGTCATCGTACTCATTCAAACCTATTTTATAATAAATTTAAGTTTATTATAAATCATTCATAGAATCATATTAGTATATCTAATACCAAAATATTTTGATTATAAATTTATATTACCCACTAGTTAACAATTTCATGTTAGGTTCACGCTTCGGGTAATATTCACTTTGTTTTTCAGCTGTGTCTTAATTTGTTATATCTTTGGTCCTTATACTTATATCATAATTTCTAGAATGTAAACCATCATATAAATATCATATAAATTAGTTATATTTTTATTATAATAATATATATAATATATAATTATTAAATGGAATACATAGTTCATGGAGATGATAGGTCGTACGTACGCATGAATGATGTTTCCATTTTATTGTCGTATTGAAAGAAAGAAATAAAATGACATATATATATAATATATAATTAAAGTAAAATTATTATATTATATATATCATATAATTTTACTAAAAACTTCCTTAATACAATCCATGTAGTTTGTGAATGATTCACACTTCTTTGAGGGGCGGTAGTCAACACTTCCTCAAACAAAATTATCGTATTTACAGAAAATGGAAAGTATAATTATATGTGTTGTAAAATAATTAAATAATATTAAATAAATAATATGTATCATATATATCATATATAAACAATGTTTCCATCATAATTTTCAACCATGAGAGGTGGTAAAATAAATAATGAACAATCACCATTTCATGAGGCTGTAGTTTATCGTACACCTAAATAGTATGTTTGTTTCTCATTAGATGGAAGTGTGACTAAGTGTACGTAAAAACCTTAGAATAAAAAAAATATAAGTATATTGATGATACTATTTATTTATAATCAATAAATAAGTATATTGGAGGGGTGGAGAATGAAAATAAGATAAAAGTACTTGAGAAAGGATGTTACCTCTTCTTTGGGTAACTCCTTTTGGTTTTCAAAAAAGTGATTCCTTGGATTTCTTTGTAAACAAAAGGAATATTCAATGATTAAGGTATGGATTTTGGGGAGTTAATTTGTTATATTTTTTTCTGAACCTACGTTGTTTCAGAGGTGTGAAGAAGGGGGAGAGGTGGTGGCCTTTTATAGGGAAGGGAAAGAACTCACTTGGTATTTTTGGAAACAAGTTAGGTGTATCCACATTTTTACCTAAACAAATTCAAAAAAACAAAAAAAAACAAAATAATGGAAGTTTAATGGTCTAATTATATACATATAATGGTTTTTGGACAAGTTTATAGGTCATTTGGCCCCGTAAGTTTATGTTTTAGTTCCTTGTTAAGCTTAATTTTTCCTTAATCAATGTAATTACTTTTAATTAATTTCACTAATATTTTTTGTAAAAAATTAATTTTACCTTAACGTAAAATATATATTTTTATGATTCCAAATATTTAATCCATTTTTCCAAATTTTAATCATACAGGTGTTGTGAATTAATTAAAAAATAATTCTGTAGTTCAGTTGAAAATGCGGATTTTTAAAGAAAAAACGTTAAAAAATTTACTATGTTCTTATATTCAATTTCAAAGTGAAATTGATTCTAATGAAATACATAGGATAAATTTATAAAGAAAATTATATAATTAAACTTTAAAACCAATTTTAAATTTAATTTAACACCATAAATAAATTAGATAAAAAGTATTTTAAAATTAAATTTCATTATTTTTAATTATTCATTATTAAATGAAACCATACAAAAAAATAACCAAAATACATACTAACCTAATTTTTATGTTTCTATTTCAAATAGGAATTTTACATTCAGATATTAAATCTATAAAAGTTCAAATAATTGGATTTACAATGGGTTCCCCATTAAAATGTGGTAAAACTACCTTTATAAAAATTTAGGTTTTTATGCGTAAAATTGGGTTTGTTCTTGTCTTATATCTATCTAATATATTGGATGAATATAAAAATATTATATTAAATATATAACATATATAATACATTAATATCACTAAATAATTGTAATTAATTTAATTTATTAAGGTAAGACACCTTTGGAATCATAAAAATAAAAATATATTCTTTTTATTCAATTGGTTCTTATATTTTCATTTATAGTTAATTGGTAACCTATGAATTCATCTTATATTTGTGTAAAATATAAATTATCATAAATTATTTAATTCTATTAATAACCTATAATTTAATGATTATGTTATATCTTATTATAATAAATAATAATATTTTAATAATATATTATTGTTCAGCAAAACTCAGTCTTCCATTCTAGGAAATTCATTGAGGAAAGTCATCATTGCATATTACACAAGATAACCTCGGTGTCCCATGTAGATCAGAAAATAATTTATGTTGTTTTCAGTGAATGATTAACTTGGTTTTTTCATATAACTCAATCCAAACACAGTGCTTTAATATAAAATATAATATTTTTAGTGTTGCATAAAATGAAGAATATCCAAAAGATTAAATTAATTCAAAATATATATTTCAAAAAATCATAAGGCGTTACATTATACCCCCCATAAAATTAATTTCACACATGAAATTATTTCAGGTTATCAAAGGTTTAATAATTCAAATATTCATTCATATAAACCCAAATCATAACAATGAATACTAATAATTCCATTAAAAAGGGAAAGTTAGAACCATAAAGGTTACCCAATGTAACATATAACTAGGTTTACACATAGGATAATAGAGGTGGGAATTGGAAACATGGATATGGAATAACAATATAAATATCAAATTATAATTTATAATGATAGAGAACATGGTTAGGAGAATGTTAATAATCACAAATCCATAAATCAGTGACAATCTATGGAGCCATTTGATTCTATTGGAATTGAAGGTTCTAAGATAATATTTTTTATCTAAAGATCTTTTTTTCCTAATGTTAAATAACTTTAACAAGAATATATACTTACTTAATTTCATTACTTTTTATATGTATAATATCACCCTTTGGTTTTTCCATGATCAATTTTCACTTCATCTCTTACTCCTAGTAATGAAGATGAATCTTTCATTCCGGAAGAACTAACATATCATGAGATCCATGAATAGAATGTTATGTCATTTCATATATCTTTATCACAAAAAATTATTATCATGATTTATTGAATATGAAAAAAAATCCTCATGTGGTGATATAATATTTTAATATTACATACTTCCTTCAAATTTTAACTTAAATTTTACATAAATGGTTAACCTTATAACCCTTATGAAAGATGAAAATCCAAATCTTTAGAAATAAATTCAAAAAATCATGTTAACATTGTTATCAAATATATCAAAAAGTAACACTTGGTTTTCACATCCCAAACATGTGAATACCCACATCATATATTCCCTTGAAACATGTTAATAACCTGAATTACCATAAATACTTTTGGAAAACATTCATGCTTAATTATTCCAATGATTATTGGATATATTCTTTAAATCCAAGAAGTTTCAAACATCACCCGTAATTACATAGACCACTTTTTCAATAATAATATCCAAGTTAATACATACCATCAAATATACTTATTCATATCCAACATATCTTTATCAAAACATCATTATCTCAACATCATAAATTAATTAAGGGTTTCCTTCCCTTAATCAAAATATCAATTTTTCATGAAATTAATTTTATATGTCTTTATCACTATTCAACATTTCCTTTTCAATCCTTAATGAAATCTTATACTAAAAATACTTATATATTTTATGACTCATATAATGTAATATTTGAATTCCAAAACATAAATACATCATTTATCCAACCTTATTCATAAACCATTACACATGATTCATCAACTTATTCCTTAATACATATTTCCTAGAATATGGAATATGAATCATGTCTTAAGGTTCCTTAAATTAAATATAATCATGCTTATTATGTTAAATGGAAACAATGCAGGAAGAACATCACATACCTTTCACATATCCTTTGCGTTCTCTTTATCTTCTAAAGTATATCCAATATTTGTACCACCTTTATGATTCTATTTCTGAGATTTCCTCTTGGTACATTAATTTTCCTAATTGTCACAACTCGTCCTCGGGGCCCATTCAATGACTACCCCAAGCACACCTTCCATAGGCCAAGGGCTGGCGACTAGCAAAAAAGGAGTAAATCCCGATAAAAGGGAAGGCATTGCCTTTATATAAGAAATCAAACACCATAGAGTACACAAGCTGAATTAAACTCTAAGTAAACTGAGTACAAAAGTAAGTGCTAGAAATTAAATGGCCCAGTATACAAACACAACTGAAAGTACAGTACAACTAAGAGAAGAAAGTACAATAGCTTAAAAGTAGAGCATCAACCACCAAGACACCCTCCGGAACTCCCACCTGAAGGGTGATTGTAGATAGTCTCATCGGCTCCTCGAGTCCAGCCATACTCTCCGTGTAAGTCCCACCTGATAGTCCACCTCCGGGTACCGTCCCGCTCCATAAGCCTCAGCCATGATCAGTGTTGTCCATAGTCTGCAACCAACACAACGTAGTGCAAGCATAGCCCATGAAGGGGTGAGTATACGATACTCAGTAGGGACCCCAAGACTCCCGAAAGTCTCTCATAATCCACAAAGGAAAGATACAAAACGAAGTATCAACCAACGCTACTTAGGTACATGCCCATATATATACCTAAGTCATCAATTCCAGTTCTACTCCAACTCACGATCCCAAGTTCACCCCAGTCCACATAGGAAAGTACAACCCAATCCAAAGAGGAAAGCATAACCCAATTCACATAGGATAGCAAGTCAATCATATCGAAGATAATGATTAAAAGTCAAGACTCAGCTCACACAGGTATACTACTCATGAAGAGGGGTGGAGATGATTAATGTAGCCTCTGAATCATCTCCTCTACCGAACTCACTTAGGATCCAAGTACAGATGTCGTTGCTGCCAAACCCACGTAAAATCCAAGTACAGTAACCATCGCTACCAAACCCACGTAGGATCCAAGTATAGTCGTCATCGCTGTCGAACCCATAGAGGATCCAAGTACAGTCGTCATCGCTGTCGAACCCACGGAGGATCCAAGTACAGTCGTCCTCGCTACCAAACCCATGTAGGATCCAACTACAATCGTCATCGTTGTCGCAGTTGCATCCATCTCTAGGGTTCCCGCACACATCACGCTCAATTCCGGGAGGGTACGCTCCATGAAACAAGGGGGTTGATACATCAACTATCACAAATTTAGAGTGGATGTATCACAAAGTTCCCTCTCGTCAATAGGAACTCAACGCGACAGACGGTGCGTCAATCAGACACCCGGTTTGAGAGATATTGGTTTTTCCATCCCAGGGGCCCGGTTGGTTTTTCAGTTAAAACCAACTCGACCGTACTCTAGTTGCATCAAAACATTGAGCGGAGTAAGACAAAATAACCATGTCACTAAGATGAATAAAACAAGGTCGACAGCATGTCAATCGGACATCCGGAGCTCAAGTTATAAGTGTTTCTGCTCCGAGGGCCCGGTTGGTTTCGTGTTCGAACCAACCCGGCCATACCCAAAGTTCTCCTAAAACTTGAGTGTAATATACCAAAACGACCATCTCGGTCCAAGGATCCCATGAAAACTGAGGGTGCGTTGATCGGAGGTTTGTATCCCATGTTATGTGTGTTTAAACGGATCTGTCCGAAATTAGCGGGTTTGGGCTCGGTCCGACCCGGCCCAATACCCCCTGGGTCGGCCTGAACCGAGTCGACCCGACCCAGGTCTGGGTCTGCCCAGTTGGGCATGGCCTGGCCTGGCCAGCGCGGTCTGGCCCAGCCAGCGTGGCCCGGCCCAGCGCGAACATCCCAGCCCGGCGCGGGCGGTCCTTCCCAGCAGGGCCGGACGAGCGTAGAGCGGGCGCGAAGGGGGGGGGGGGTTGTGTTGAAATGGCAGCCCCCTCTCGGTGGGGCTCGCCCTTGCCTGCTAGCCGGGGGTTACGACCCCCGGTCTTCCCAAAATCGTTTGGCCATAATGGCCGGCCGGTGGGCTGCCGCGGGACCCCCACGGGTCCCGCCTCCTGGTGTGCCAGCGGCCGGCCAAGCCCGACCGCCTCCGGCCGAACCGCTGCAGCCTTCTTCGGCCTCTCCGGCATGGCGCGATGGCGCTGCAGCCCACTCCGGTCGCGGTCTTCATCGTTTTCATGTGGTGCAACGGCACCGCGACGTCTTCTCCTAAATCGCCAATGTTAATAAACAAGAGACGGGGAGGAGAATCGGTCGTGTTTGTGAGGTCTGATTTCCTCCCATTACGTTGGTAATAATTGGAAAAATTAAACGAGATACGTCAATATTAAATCAAAGCACAATCTTAATTCACCAATTATGAATTTAACCCCTACCTCAAAAGAAGAAGTTTGATTTCTTGATGAAGGAAGGAAAAGATTTCGTTGTTCCGTTGACATTGTTGCGGGATGACGGTGTTGCTTCATCAATGTCGAGAAAAAGGAAGTCGAGGTTGGCGTTGGCGTTCTTCGTGTTCTTCAACGAAGAAGATGAAGTTCTTTCTCCCCCCAAGCCCAACACAACGAGCCAATCCCCAAATAAAAAAAGTCTACCCTTATTTTATTAAAGCATGGAATGCATTTCAAATTACAAAATTCAAAAACAACTCACTTAATTAATTAAACTTAAGTTGTCTAATTAATTAGGTGTTTATTTGGAATGAATTAATGTGGGAGAGGTACATAACTTATGAGGGGTTTAGAGGAGTTAGGGAATGTGAGGGGTTGGGATCTTCTGGGCCCCATATCACCTTTAACCACTCAAGGAAGGTTAGTATCTAGCGGGTCCAACCCCAACTTCCACTCCTAGGATTAAACCACTTTAAAAAAGAAATAAAATTGTAAAAAAATTTATTTTATTCTTCATTTAATCCACACATTTTTCTACAACTCCTCCCAAGATTACACAACTCCAGTAAAAGTCATCTTAAGCAATTATCGGCATTGTGGTTTCATCGGTGCCCTCGGATTTCGATTCCAAGCACCGCTTCAAAAGTTAGAAAAATCCACTTGTTCGTTCACTAAACGTACCTGAGCTAAACTTCGTAAATTGATTCTAGGCACACCGGGCCTCGGAATCAGGTGCCATCATAAATTGTGTACTCGTAAAATCCCAAAGAATTTAAGAAAAAAAATCCATTGAAATTTATGGGTCTTTACAATAATGTCCAAACTTTAAACATATGAAACATTATATGTTAACCATGTTCCTCGCCATTGAATAAAACTAGAAATCATAGTGTGAGAAACATTTATCATAATGGGATACCATATAATCATGAAAAATTACTTATATAATGCTTAAATCATGGATCCTACTTATTTAATATATGAATACATATGTTTATACTACGTTATTAAAAGTCAACCTCTACTAAAATCCTTCATGATGGTTCATAAATTGTTTGTGTATTCCAAAAGCATATCCCATGGGACTGTCAAAAAGGTGTGAAATAAGAATTGTTTTTGTATACCAGGTTGCACCGAGTGAGGCCCAACACACCTTGTCATAGTTTCTACTCCTAGGTTCATATGTTCCAGATCCACATCCACTTCTAGTATCCATAAAGAGATGTAGGTATAGGAAACCAATCACTTTATCCTTTACCAAAATTCCATGAAATATTTTTCTAAACATTAACACATCCTTATACTTATCCTTAGAGACATCCTTAGACATATCCTTATAAATATTCCTAGGGATATCACTAAGGATTTCTTATCCTAGTTTAAAAATATTAATTAAACATTATATCTAATATCAATTATAGTGACCCTAGTTTTTCATACATTAACATTTCATTCCTTTTGTGGAATACTTAAAACAATACCCAAAGAAATACCCAAAGACTATACTAGTTTAGTGCCTCTAGAAACATGGAAATGTAAATAATGGTATGTGTGTGAACTACATTATCTCCAACTAAGTTCTTCATGAATATAACCCTTCTTAGACACATTATAATTAATACATATATTCATAACCTAGGGAAGGACACATAAAATGGGGTGACCTCTAATGCTCAGTAAGGGTAAATAAGATATACATGTAAATATACTCATGTGAATAGGGGTATGGGAACATGATCATAACATTAGAATTTATACCCTTCTTATCAAAGTTAATAAAAATAAATCATGGTATAAATCATGGAAGTTATTAAGAAATGAATAATAAGTAAATGAGGAACATGATCCATGATAGAATAACATAGTAATAAAACTTGTAATTATTTAATACACATAAGAATATAAAAACCATTTGTTAAGTATTCCTACCAAGACTTTTGTAACATGTTATTCTTGGGAAATTCACTCGTGTACCTACTCCGGGCTTGGGATTCCCTCTCATGTACCCTCCAATTTTTATGATTAAGATTCCCTACCATGTACCCTTTTATTTCAGGCTTGTTATTCCCTCCCATATAGCCTCTTATTTTGGTCTTAGGATGCCCTCCCAAATACCCTCTTGTTTTATACATGGTATTCCCTCATGTTTACCCTCTTGTTTCCATCTTGGGATGCCCACCCATTTTCTCTCTTGTATTGGGCATGGGATGCCCTCCATTGTACCATTTTATCTCATAAAAAATTTATCATTTCCCAATGAATTGGAGTGAGATATAGCTCCCACCCATATCATAAATAAATCATTCATAAATGTTTCACAATATAATAAAACATTCATTATATCATGACCCATAAAATGAGATGAGTTTTATTAACATCCTATCATAATCCCATGAAATGAAATGGGTTTCATAAACAAGTAATCATATCTTAACCCATGTAAAAGATAGGTTTTATCATCAATTTATCAAATCCTAACTCAAAAAAATTATCAGGTTTCACAAACATAAAACACGTGGAAGATGAATGGGTTTCATAAACATATAATCAATAAAATTCAAACAGGTTTTATAAACATATAACCCAAGAAATATAAATAGGTTTCATAAACATAATTACATTAAAACATAAACCATTCATTGAAATAATATTAATGGAACCTTTTAATCATTTCTAATAATTTTTTGAGTAACATCAACAAATGTCGTTATAGATGGAAAATAATTTTGAAATATCTTTTAAAAACATTTCTTGAGTAAAATACAATTTATTATTTGAAAATTTATCTTTAAAACATAAAACCTCTTTAAAACCATTTTCATGAAAGTAAACATTAAATTTTATAGATAAATATTTGAAAACATTTTGGAAACCATTCTATTAGAAAACATATAAATAGAGATTGAAAATGTTTTGAAACCAATTTTCATTAAGAACTTATAAAATAAGATTGAAAAGTTTTTGAAAACTAATTCTTAGAAAGTAATTTGAAAACTTATAAATATAGATTTAAAATGTTTAAAATACCTTTTTAAACATAAAACCTTTTTCAAAACCTTTTTCATTGAAAATAGATTTGATAACTTTTAAAGGAAACATTGATAAGCATAAAAAAAATGAAACATTTTTCATTGAAAACTTTATAAAAAACAATTAATTTTTATAATATTAAGAATAAAATTTTTCATTAAAAATAAACTTTTAAACATACAATGTAATCTTCCAGTAACTGAGGGTCAGGATTGCGGGTATGTCCATACATACAAAATATTAATTTTTTACCTTAAAAGTTCATAAAAGTGTATTGATCAGAAAAGGAAAAGAATAGTAATTCTAAAAAAAATTATTAAAAGTAAATAAATGGGTAAAAAATTCATTTAAAAATATAGGATAAATTTAAATCATTTTTTAAATAATTTTTAAAAAAACCCATTTTTGAAAGAACGCGGATTTTCGACTGAAAAGAGAGGTAAAGTTGGATTTTCATAAAAAACATTTTATTAAGGGTCTTAAGTTAAAAATAGTGGAAACATGGAAAAAGTACATGGATATAGAATTAATATACATAGGTTAATAAATTTTATTATATTTCTTGAGTTATGGATCATAATATTTCATCAATGGATGCATAATGATAAATAATCTCGATAAACGATGAGATTGTAGTAATAAATTGTCACTATTTTGTAACAATAATTTATGATCGAAAGAATAACATTAAATAAAGCTTAAAATATCATTAAAATAATTTTATTCATGATGTAACATGTAAAAAAAGTAATTATATACACCTCATAGAAAATTATAGGTGTATAACATAGCATGTGTTTCTAAGAAGGCAAATTGAGATAAAGTTACTTTACTAATTTTGTAACTTTTGAAACATAAACCCCATGAAAAAAAATATAATTAAATGGATATGTGAATACCCATAGTATTAAGTATAATAATATCATAATACATCCATGGTTATTATACACACCACACAAAATAAATGAGTGGTGAATAAGGCATGTATCTCATGGAAATAAATTGTGAGATGAAATCATCTTACCTTGTCTCTTGACTCTCATTGTACTCATTAAAAACTGTTATATAATAAATTTAATTTTATTATAAATATTTTATAGAAACATATTGTTATATATAATACCATATATGGTTTTATTATGACTTTAAATTTCCCATTTGTTAACAATTTCATGTTAAGATTGTGCTTTGGATAATATTAGCTTTATTTTTCACTTGTGCCTGAATTTTTTATATAATTAATCCTTATAAATATATAATTATTTAATGAATTTAAACCATGATATAAATATCATTTATATACTCACTATATGTGTATTATACTAATATATATAATATATAAGTGCGAAATAGAATACACCATTCATTGAGACGGTAGGTCACACGTACGCATGAACGTTGTTTCTATTTTATTGTTGTATTGAAAGAAAGAAATAAAATTAAATATATGTATATATGTATATAATATAGTTAAATTATAATTATTATTTCATGAATATCATATAATTTCACTAAACACATCCTTAATATATTCATTGTAGTGTGTAAATGAATCACACCGCTTTGTGGGGCGGTAGTCCACACTTCCTCAAACAAAATTATCATATTTACACCAAATATAAAGCTTGGAGATATGTGTTGTAAAATAATTACATATTATTAAGACATAATATTTATCATATATATCATATATAAATATGTTTTCTATCATAATTCTCAAACATGAAATTTGGTAAATAAAAAACGAACAATCATCATTTCGGGAGGCAGTTGTTCATCATACACCTAAACAGTATGTTTGTTAACCATTCGATGGAAGTGTGTATAAATATAAGTCGAAACCTTGGTATAAAAATATCTCAGTATATTTAGTATACCATTTTTTTATAATCATGGAATAAATAGATTGGATGGGTGGATAATGAAAATAAGATAAAGGAGCTTGAAGAAGGATGCTACCTCTTCATTGGGTAACTCCTTTTGGTTTTCACCAAAGGGATTCCTTGGATTTCTTTCATAAAAAATTGAATATTAAAGGATTAAGGGATGGATTTTTGAAAGTTAATTTTAAATATATTAGCTGAACAAAATTTTTTTGAGAGGTTTGAAGAAGGGGGATATGTGGTGTCCTTTATAGGGGAGGGAAAGGATTCAATCAGTATTTTAGGAAACAAGTTAGGTGTACTGAATATTTTACCTAAAAAAGTCATAGAAACCAAAAAAAAAAATTAAAGTTTAATGTCCTAATTATGTACATAAAACGTGTTTTAGATAAGTTTTTATGTTATTTAGTCTCTTATTTTTAAGATTTAGTTCCTTGTTAAGCTTAATTTTTCCAAAATCAATGTAATTAATTTAAATTAATTTCAC
Organism: Viscum album; assembly: GCA_963277665.1. Taxonomy (NCBI): domain Eukaryota; kingdom Viridiplantae; phylum Streptophyta; class Magnoliopsida; order Santalales; family Viscaceae; genus Viscum; species Viscum album. The sequence goes on along the minus strand of OY728156.1, from coordinate 66,241,898 downwards.
TAATATTTTTTGTAAAAACAATGTTTACTGTATTAGACATTATAAATTATTATGATTCAAAATATGGAATCCCTTTTTCCAAATTATTATCATAGAGGTGGTGAAAATTAATTTAAAATTAATCATGTAGTCGGGTCGACAATTCTTGTTTTTAAAGTGAAAACATTCAAATGTTTTCTATGTTTTTATATTCAATTTCAAAGTGAAATTTATTAAAATGACCTATATTGTATTAATTGACAAAATAATTTATCTAATTAAACTTTAAAACCAATTTTAAATTTAATTTATTACCACAAATAAATTAGATGAAAAAGAATTTTTGAATTAAAATTTGGTATTTTTAACTGTTCATTAAGAAAATAAAACTTTATAGAAAAATAACAAAATTTAATCCTAACAACATTTTTATGTTTTTATTTAAAATATAAAGTATATTTTGACATATTAAATCTATAAAAGTTCCAAAATTTTTATTTAAAATGGGTTCACCATTAAAATGTGGTAAACTAACATTATATAGGATTTTATGCATAAAATTGGGTTTACACTTATGTTATGTATATAAAATCCATTGGAAGAATATATAAATAATTATTGAATATATAACATATATATTACATTAATATATCTCACTAATTGTATTTAATTTAATTTTTTAAGACAAAACACCTTTGGGTTCATAAAAATAAAAATATATCCTTTATATTAAATTGGTACTTACATGTTCATTACTAATTAATTAGTAACCTATAAATTAATATTATATTTGTGTAAATTGTATATTTTAATAATTTATTTAATTATATTCATAACCTATAATTAAACAGCTAGGTTATATCTTATTCTATTAAATAATAATATTTTAATAATATATTATTGTTCAGCAAAACTCGGTCATGTGTGTTACACAAGTAATCAAGGAAAGTCATTGTTGTATGTAACTTGAGATAACCTTGTTTTTTCATATAGATAAAGATAAAATATATGTTTCTTATAGTGAATGATTAATGTGGTGTTGTGTATGACGCAAGCCAAACATTGTTATTTAATACAAAATATACTATTTTTAGTGTTGCGTGAAATTCAAAATATCAAAAATATTAAATTAATTTCAAAAATGAATTTCACCAAATATCATGATGTTGCACTATACCCCCCACCCCCTAAAATGAATTTCCTCCTCAAAATTCATCTGGTTTATCAAAGGTTTAATAGTTGAAAGTTTCATTCATATAAACCCACATTGTAAAAATGAATATTAAACATCTCTTAAAAAGGGAAAGTTTGAACAATAATGGTTACCCAAAGTAACATATAACTAGGTTTTCACATATTATAACAAATGGTGGGAAGTGAAACCATGGATATGGAAGATAAATACGAATATCACGTTCTGATGGATAATGATAGAGAACATGGTTAGGATAAAGTTAATAATCTCAAAGCCATAAATCAATGATGATCGAAGGGGCCATCTGATTCATCGGAAACGAAGGTACTAGGATAAAATTTTTAGTCTCAAGTTCATTTTCAATAATGTTTAAGAACTTTCACATGAATATATAATTATTTAATTTCATACCTTTTTATATTTACAATCTCACCCTTTTTTCCATTGATAAATTCTCACTATATCTCTTACACCTCAGAATGAAGGTGAATCTGTCATTCCTAAAGAAATGATAGATCATGAGATCCATAAATATAATGATATGTCATTTAATCTATCTTTATCACAAAACAAAGGTGTTCTCATAAGTTATTCAATATTTATAAATCCTCATGTAGTGAGATAATACATTAAGCATTCAAACTTCATCTAAAGTTTAACTTAAACTTTACATAAATGGTTAACCTTATAACCCTTCTGAAAGATGAAAATATAATGCTTTATAAAGAAAGTCATGAAATCATTTTAACATTGATCCCCCATACATCAAAAGTACCACTTGGTTGTCACATCCCAAACATGTTAATACCCTAATCGTATATTCCCTTGAAACATGGTAATAACCTGAATTACCATAAATCCTTTTGGAAAATATCCATTATTCCTTATTCCAATGATTATTGGATACATTATTTAAATCAAATAAGTTGAAAACTTCATCCTTAATGGCATATACCACTTTTTCAATAATCATATCTAGTGTAATCTATACCATAAAATTTACTTATTCATATCCTACGTATCTTTATCCATGCATCTTTATCTCAACATCAGAAATTAATTAAGGGTTATCTTTCCTTAATCAAAAAATCACCTTTTCCATGAGATCACTTTTCTATGTATTTATCACCATTCAGAATGTACTTTTCAATCCTTAATGAAAACTTATACAAAAAATACTTATATATTTCATGACCCATATAATGAAATCTTTAAATTCCAAAACATAAATAGTTTATTAATCCACCCTTATTCTTAAACCATTAATCAAGATTCACAAACTTATTCATTAATACCTATTTCCTAGATTATGAAATATGAATCCTGTCTTAAGGTTCTTCAAACTCAATCTAATCATGCTTCTTATTTTAATGGAAAAATATTAGAAAAAACTTCACATACCTTTCACGTGTCCTTTTTGGTCTCTTTTTCTTCAAAAGTATATCCAATACTCATACCACCTATCTGATCCTCGTTATGATATTTCCTCTTGGGACATTGATTTTCATAAAGCCAATACTTTCCACATAAGAAACATTCAATGTTAACCATGTTCCTCACCATTGAAAAAAAACCATAAATCATAGTTTGAGAAACATTAATCATAATGGGATACGATATATTCATGGAAAATTACTTATAGGATGCCTAAATCATGGCTCCTAATTCTTTAATATATGAAAAATTGGGTTTATCACATGTTTTTTATAGTCAACCTCTACTTAAATCCTTCATTATGGTTTTTAAAGAGTTTTTGAATTCTCAATGCATATTCCCCAGGAGTGTCAAACCAGGTGTGTAGCAAGGCTCATTGTTTTCTACCAGGTTACACCGAGTCAGTCCTGATGTACCTTTTCAGAGTTATTACCCATACTCACACTATCCTTTAAAAAAATTCCAAGACATTTTTTTTCTAAACATTAACTCATCCTTATTCTAATCCTTAGAGGAATACCTTGAAATATCCTTATAAATATTCCTACAGATATCAATAAATATTTATTATCCTAATTTCCAAAGGTTATATAAACCTTTTCCCTAATACCAACTATAGAAACCCTCACATTTCTTACATTATCATTTCAAAACTTTTGTGGAATACTTGAAACAGTACATAAACAAACACCCAAATCTAGTATTAGTTTAGTGCCTCTGTAAACACAGAATCATAAACACTGGTACATGAGTGAGTTGTATTATCTCCCTATATGTTTTTCATTAATATAATCCTTCTTAGGAACATAATATATAATACATATCTTTATAACCTTGGGAAGTAAATATAATAAGTGGTGAGCTCAGATTCTTAGTGAGGGTAAACAGGGGATACATGTAAACATAACCATCATCATAGTTTTATGAGAACATGGTCATACCATTAGATGGTGATACCATATATATCAAATATCATGAACATGAATCATGTAATAAAGCTTGGAAATTCATAATACATGAATCATAAGGAAATTAAGAACATAATACATTAAATAATAACATAGGAATGAAACATTCAATTATGGTATACACATAAGAATAAAAAAACCCAATGTCAAGAATTCCTACCAAGTCCTTCGTAACATGTTGGGATTGGGATAATCACCCGTGTACCTACTCTAGGCTTAGGATTCCCTCTAGTGTAACCTCATGATTTCATGATTGGTATTACCTCTCATATACCCTCTTGTTTTAGGAAGGGGATTCCCTCTCGTGTACCCTATGGTTTCGAGCATGGAATTCCCTTCTGTGTACCCTATTTTTTCTGCTTGGTATACCCTCTTTTGTACCTTATTATTTAGAGCTTGGGATGACCTCCTTTTTACCCTCTTGTTTTAGTATTGGGATTCCCTCCCATATACCCTTTTATCTCATAAAAATTTTATCATTACCCAATGAATTTTATGGAGATATATTTTCCACCCATATCATAATGATATAATTCATACATGGTCCACAATATAACAAACTTTTATCATATCAGGACCTATAAAAAGATATAGGTTTTATAAACATTCTATCATAATCCCATGAAAACAATTGGTGTCATAAACATGTAATAATATCTTAACCTATAGAAAATATATTTTCCTAATCATTTCATCAAATCCTAACTAAAGAAAATAATTTGGGTTTCACAAGAATAAAACCCATGGAAGAGGAACAAGTTTCATAAACATATAACCATTGAAATAGAAACATGTTACATAAACATATAACCCAATAAATAGAAATTGGTTTCGTAAACATAATACCATTAAAACATAAATTATTCAATAAAATAATATGAATTTAACCTTTTAATAATATACTATAAGGTCATGATTAACATCAATCGATGTCATGTTATATGGAAAATAATTTTGAAATATATTTTAAAAAAAATTCGTAATAAAAATGCACTTTCTTCATTGAAAAAGTATCTTTAAAACATAAAAAAAACATTTTCTTTAAAATAAACATTAAATATTATAAAGAAATATTCAAAAAAAATTTGGAAACCTTTTTTATTGAAAATAAATAAAGAGAGCTTCAAAATGTTTTGAAAACAATTTTCCATGAAAACTTATAAAAGAATATCAAAAACATTTTGAAACCCATTTAATTAAAAATAATTTTAAAATTTATAAATAAGTCTTTAAAATGTTTAAAATACCTTTTTATAAATAAAACACTTTTTAAAACCTTTTTTATTGAAAATGTATTTAACAACTTTTAATGGAAACATTGATAAACATAAAAATTTTTTGAAAACCTTTTTAATTGAAAACCACATTAAACATAATGAATTTCTATAATATTAAGAAAAAATAATTCCTTAAAATTAAATTTGTAATCTTACAATTTAATCTTCAAGGAAATTATGTTCATGATGTTGGGTATGTCCGCACATGCTGAACATTACTTTTTTACCATAAAAGTTAAAAAAAGTGTCTTGGTCATAAAATGAAAAGAATATTGATTAAAAACCATTTTTTAAAAGTTAATAAATGGGAAAAAATTTCCTTTAAAATAATTGTATAATGTTATATAATTTTTTTAATCATTTTTATAAATCACAGTTTTTAAAGAACACAAATCTCTGACCGAAGAGAGAGGGAAAGTAGGATTTTCATAAAAACATTTTCTTAAGTATTTTAAGTGTAAAATATTGGGAAAATAGAACCATTACATGGATATAACATTAATATACATATGGTAATAAAATTAATAAGTGTTATTGAGATATTGATCATAATATTTCATCAATAGAAGCATAATCATAAACAATCACGATAAATGATTGAGAAAGTAGTAATAAACTGTAACCATTTTAGTAACATTAATTAATGATGGAAATGATTACATTAAATGAATCTTAAGAAATCATTAAAAGAGGTTTATTCATGATATTATATGTCAAAACCAATTATATATACCTATTTGAAAAATATAGGTTTATAACATGACATGTGTCTCAATAAAGGAAAATTGAGATAAAGTTACTTTAACGATTTGGTATCTTTTGAAACATAACCCCCATGAAATAAATATCATTAAATGTATATTTAAATACCAATAAAATTAATTTTATGAATTATATAATACATGAATTTTCATTATACACCCCACATAAATTAAACGAGTGGTGTATAAGGCATATATATCACGGAATTAAAAAGTGAGATGAAATCAACTTACCTTGTGTCTTGACTCTCATCGTACTCGTTCAAAAATCATGTATAATAAATTTCTTTTTATTATAAATATTTTATAGAACCATATTCTTATATATATTACCATATATCATTTAATTATGACTTTATATTACCTGCTTGTTAACAGTCTCATGTTAAGGCTATGCTTTAGGTAATATTCGCTTTGTTTCTCTCTTGTGTGTTAATTTGTTATATATTTGGTCCTTATGAATATATCATGATTTAAATAATTTAAACCATGATATAAATATAATATATATTTATTATGTTTTTATTATAATAATCTATATAATATATAAGTATGAAATGGAATACACCATTCACAGAGATGGTAGGTTGTGCGTACTCATTAACGTTGTTTTCATTTTATTGTCGCATTGAAAGAAAGAAAGAAAATGAAATATATTTTTATATGTATATAATATAATTAAATTTTAATTATTATGTCATATATATCAAATAATTTCACTAAACACATCCTTAATTTATTCCATGTAGTGTGTGAACGAATCACATTGCATTGAGGGGCGGTAGTCCACACTTCCTCTTACAAAATAATCTTATTTTCACAAAATGAAAAGTATAATGATATGTTTTTTAAAGAATTATTTAAGATTAAATACATAATAGGTATCATATACATCATATATAAATAGTTTTCCCATCATAATTCACAACCATGATCGATGGTAAAGGAAAAAAATAATCACTGTTTCATGAGGCGGTAGTTCATTGTACACTTAAACAGTATGTGTGTTACACATTAGATGAAATTGTGTGAACTAGTAGGTAAAAACATTATAATAAAAAACTATTAGTATATTTATGATACTTTTTGGTTTTATAATAATTTAATAATGATAATTTATGTGGTGGAGAATTAATATAAGAAAAAAGAGCATGAGGGAGGATGTTACCTCTTCTTTGGGTAACTCTTTTTAATTTTCACCAAATGGTGACATTGGATTGATTTATACCAAAATGGAAGCATCAAGTAATAAGGTAGGTATGTTTGGGATTTAATTCATCAGATATTTTCAAATCCTAACATTTTTATAGGTGTGAATAAGGGGGATAGGTGGTAGCCTTTTATAAGGGAGTGAAAGGACTCACTTGGTATTTTGGAAACAAATTAGAAGTACCCATGTTTTTACCTAAGTTAATTCATAATAAAAAAAATGAAAAACAATAATTTAAGGTTCATGGATAAATTGTGAACATAAAATTGGTGTTTCACAACAGTATAGGTCATTTGGGACCCTAATTGTAACGTTTAGTTCCATGTTAATCTTATTTTTTTATTAATCAAAGTAATTAATTATAATTACATTAACTAATATTTTTTTGTAAAAAAACAAAGTTGACCTTATAAGAAATTATAAATTATTATTATTAAAAATTTGGATTCCATTTTTTCAAATTATAATCATAGTGGAGGAATAAATTAATATAAAATTAATCCCATAGTTGGGTCGACAATGCAGTTTTTTAAAATAAAAGCATTCAAAAGTTTTCAATATTTTTATATTAAATTTCAAATTAAAATTGATTAAATTGAAAAAAATTGTATTAATTGATAAAAAATTTATTGAATTAAAATTTAAAACCAATTTTAATTTTAATTTAACACTATAAATAAGTTATATGAAAAAGAACTTTTGAGTTAAAATTTAGTATTTTTAACTATTGGTTAAAAAATGAAACCTTAAAGAAAGTAACCAAAATTTATCCTAACCTAATTTTTTTGTTTCTATTTAAAATATAAATTTTATTTTTTACATATCAAATCTATGAAATTTTTAAGATTTTATTTAAAATGGGTTCTCTATTAAAAGGTAGTAAAACTACCTTTATAAAAATATAGGTTTATATGCATAAAATTGGGTTTTTTTATCTTATGACTGTCAAAACTATTGTATGAATATAAATAAATTTCATTGAATATATAAAATATATAATAAATTAATATCACTCCCTAATTGTAATTAATTTAATTTATTAATACAAAACACCTTTGGGATCATAAAAATAATAATATATCAATTATATTTAATTAGTTCCTATATTTTGATAATATATTTTATAATATACATAATATCTAATTTAATGTCTAGGTTATATATTATTTTATTAAATGAATACATTTTAATAATATATTATTTGACATTAAAAATCGGTATTGTGTGTCACGTAATCCAATGAGGAAAGTCATTGTTACATGTAATGCAATGAAAACTCAGTGATTTTTGTAGAGTAATCTAAAATTTATGTTGTTTTTAGTTGAAAATTAACTTTCTGTTTCATATAATGTAATCCAAACATAGTGATTTTATATAATATATACTATTTTTTGTGTTGCATGAAATGAAAAATATTAAAAAATATTAAATTAATTTGAAAAAATTTATTTCAAAAAATCTTCGGTTGTTACTGGATTTTCTAATCTGAAATGATTTTTTAACACTATAAATGATTAGTATTTAAAGGGATTCAATATTGTTATACTTTTAATGGAATTATATGGTAATTATAAAGGAATATACGACATCATAAATTTCACAAATAATTGTTTAACCATCAATTTTGGAGAATATTAAGGAGAATAAATTGGGTGGGTGGAGATAAAAAAGAAGGTGAGATAAATGGTGAAGGGTAAAATATCCATCTTTAACATATATTAAAATAAAGTTGTAATATATGGGACACAATTATTTATCCATTAGAGTCTTCTAAAATGATTGGTTTATTAAATTATATGCATAGATCAGCATTATCCACACACCAAGGAAGCACAAGGATATATTGAAATATTTGAGAGAACATATAGTGGGATAATATGAAGAAGAATATTTATTAATATCAATCCAACTTATTGGTATGGTAGAAGTTTAAGTCATGTTGACATAATTCTAAGGGGATGGCGTAACCCTTATCCATATCAACATGGAAATGGTAGAATATCGTCATGGAATTTTTCATAGGTCTTACAAAGATAAATAAGGTAAAAAACACTTCATATGGGTTTTAGTGTGTCTTCTTATAAAAACATTCCACATAATCTCTATTTAGGAAGACTTCTCACTCAATAAAAGTTCTAGGATATATATCAGATATGTGGGGAGGCTTCATAGAACACCATTATCCATTGTATCTGATCGAGATATGAGGATCGCCTCAATGTTTTGGAGGAGTCCTCAGAAGTAATTGAACATAGAGTCAAACATAAGTATAACATACCATCCTCATACAGATAGTTAATCTGAAAGTGCTATTAAAACCTTAGAGGATATGCTCATATCTTTCTCTATGGACTTTAATGAAGTTTAGGATCAACACTTTCCTCTAGTTGAGTTATAATAAAAATATAGATTTCAATAAATAATTTAGATGGCTCTATATGAATCCCTATATAGTAATAAATATATAACTCTAATATATTGGTATAAATTTGGATAAAAACAAATATGTTGGAACAATAATAGGTTTAAAATATAAAATAAAATGTCCAATCCATTCAACAACACATCATAACTACTCAGAGTCAGCAAAAAAATATGCTGATAATCATTAGAGGGACCTAGAGTTTGAGGTTTGGGATAAATTATTACTCAAAATATATCCATGAAAGAGAGTTATGTGGTTTCGGAGGAAAGAAAAGTTAATCCTTAGGTATACATGTCCCTTTTAGATTCTTCATTGTATTGGATTTTTATCCTATTAACTTTCCCTTCCACCAAACTCATCTAAACTATCGGATGTGTTCCACATATCTCTACTAATATATTACATACTAGTCCCCTTACTTTTATTGAACCTAGAGGTAATATAGTTAGAGCATGATCTCTCTTATAAAGAGAAGCCAATGGAAATTTTAGAACATAGATATATAGTAATATCAAACAAGACCACTCATCATGTTGATGTACTATTGAATAATCCTAAGTATGAAGAAGAAACATGAGAATATATGGATATACTAAAACAAAAAATTATCTTAATCTATTTATTTCTTATAGTTTGAGTTGTAATTTTGAGGATGGAATTTTTGAAGGGGGATAATGTAACGATATAGAATTTTTAGATATAAAAAACGTCTCTAATATATTCATATTATAAATTTTAATAATTAATCTAGAAAATTATTTATTATTATTTTATAACGTATCTTCTTATAAATGACATATAAATAATAATTATGATTAATAGTGTGATCTCTCTTAGCTAAATAAATAGGGTTTTATAAATATATTTTTTCCAATTATTTTTTGATTTTATTTAGAGGTTAAATTTATAAATTTTTGGAATTTTAATTTGATAAAATGGAATTAATTTTTTGAATCATCCCATTAAAATTGACATTTATATATATTGAGTTTTTTTAATGTTTTATGTTTCAATAAATAGTAAAAAAATATAATTTTTATGAATATCGCACCTTTTATTAAATCGCCATGATATTAATATAATATAAAAATTTATGAAACATTTTTCTAGAATTTCATATAAAAACATGGTGAATAAAAAAATATTATTTATGACTTTTTAATTTATATAACTTGGTAATAATCAAAACTCTTACCGAGTGCTTACACAATACAAAAAAGATAAAAATTCATATCTTAAATATTTTATAATAACATGAATGGGAATAAAAAATAATAATTGGTTTTAAATGATAATAATTATTAATAATAAAATATATTTTTGTCCTAAATTTAGTATTCAATTTAATAATAGGATAGGTATCCAAAGCTCTTTCACAGCATCGACACAGTGCGTGTGCAAGAGGAAAAAAGTCAATGTATATGGTTGAAGTGATATGATTTCTATTAATTATGGTATTTCAACATATATAAGGATAATAATTATAGTTAATAAATTATTTAAATATTTCAATCTAAATTTTATGGTTATATAGATGTATTTAATGGAAAATTTCATGAATACCATTAAAAATTAAGTGAAATGGTATTTAATGTTAAAAATGATTTATAAATTCAAAAAATAATAAATCCTAATAAATAGTAAATAGGGGATGGTGGATGGTTGATAATATCATCTATGTTTCATTTATGAGAAAATTTCCACTTAAATATTGCATTCCTGGCCCTTAATGACTGGATATTTATGAAAATTTTATCAAATTTTACCAATAAAAGGGGAATCATTCTAAAAATTCCAAAAAACTCATAAATTTTATTTTTATATACAAATTCTTCCTAAATACCTCACTAAAATTAACTTTATATGTTCATAACTCTATGTTATATCCAAAATCTCATCCTCGAAAGGCTTTAAACAAAATCCAAAGGAGGAGAAAAAAAGATCATGGTAAGGGTTTCGAAGCCTTTTTCTCCTTTCTTTTTTTTATGGTTCTTTATCTTAAAACACTTTTAAAACATGTTTTATTTTTATATAATGATTTTATTCCATTCTTATTGGAATAATTTTATCTATCCATGATGTTAAATTACTCATTACCTCTCACAGAACTCTTTTTCATAAGTCGTTACTATGTCAAATTATAGGGTTTTCAAAAAATGTGTCTTTCCATTTCAATTGTACTCTTAATATTTTAAATAACATAATTAATCTTTAAAATAACCCCTAAAATATTATCTTAATTATAATACAATTTTTTTTATAAAACTCACATCTTTATTTAGTTTCCCCTTCTTTCAAACTCTTTTTAAAAACATTACCCTTTGTTTTGGTTTCACACTACCTAGGTGAACGATGGTGTTTTCTTAAACATATGCCTTTCAAGTATATAAATAAAAAATTGGTTTAAAGATTTAATATAGCATTAAAAATCCACTAATTACATTAATATTATTATATAATGGTAAAATATCCATTATAAAAAATGAAACAAGAAGTAAACAATCATAGTAATTTTTAACCATAAAAAACAACCTTATTGAGGTGGACTCTCTAAATGATTATTGTTTCATGATATGTTAAACTATTTTTCTTATGGTAAGATATAAAACTTATAAATTTAAACTTTTATATCTTATCTATCCATTGTAAAGTAATCTTTAACTGTTACCTATACATCAAAGCATCTGTTTTTTAAACCATGAACCAAATAACATCAAAATAGTTGACACAAACGATAATAATTTAATAAATGAATAGAAAATTATAAAAATCGATTATAAAATATAAAATAAATATTAAAAGGTTATATAGAAAGTATTTTATGATTTTATATCAATTATTTATGAGTTTAGAGGTGCTTCTAAAGAAATTTCAGACTCGAGGTAAGAGTTTTTCATGACCTAATCTCTTTTTCTTGAGACATTATATTTATTATATGAATATGTTATTCTATGGTTGATATATTCTGAAATTTTATTTCTAAAATGGTATTTTTTTTTATTAAAGTAAATTACATTTTCAAGTCAATTTATTCATCCTTTATTATGTTTTTATTACGTGAAATATGACATTGCTAAGGATAGTTCTTATCATGTTTTAATATATTTTTTCCCTCCATATCCATGTTACATATTACCAAAAATATTTTATTTTATTGTTTTTAAAGATAGATATGTAATCACTTATAAACCATTCATAATAAACATTGTCTCTATTAAAAATGGAATTTTATATTTCTTTAATCGATCTCAGTTACCTTAAAATCATTTAAGAAGTCTAGCACGTGCATCTTGACACTTTTTTTATATGTTATTTTACACTCCACATTTCTTATATTTACATTTATTTCATTTTAGGGTTTCAATATTGGGACTGTTTTTAATTATATTTTTCAAATTCCTTATTTATCCCTTGAAATGGATTTTGAATGTGACTTGTAACTTATTTTATGAAAATAATACATAATATTAATGAAAATTATTTTTATTTTATTCTATTTTTATCTTTATATAGAAAATATCTATCTCCAATAGGGTTATGTTTCATAGATGACCCTCTAAATTATGTTATGATAGACTCATTTTAGGTGATTTAATTATTTTTATAGACATATCTGATTCTATATTTCATCTTATGTGATATCATATAAAGTTGTTAGGCAACCCATATTATTCCCCTTAGTTTTCATGATTAGTTGTTTGTTTTACTTGATTTGGAACAAATATTTATTTTTTTAATTTAGTTGATTGGTATGATATATCTCCTTAATTCATTAGGTAATGATTAATATCTCATGATATCACTATGTGTGGGTTATGTGATGTAAGCCTCATCCAAAATGTTTTGTTTGAATATGTTGATTGATTGGTCAATAATTTATATAATAATGATTTTCATACATATGTTATGTGTGAGATATTACATTTGTTCAAAATTTATGTGTGCATATTGACCATGTAGTTATGATGTTCTGGAATTGATCACCAACCTATGTTTATAGTGAGATATATTTTTTTGTGACATAATTTATGTTATCTAATGTTTACTATGATATTTTTAAATTGGAAACTTATTTTATGATATTATGTGAGGATTTATTTTAATTTTCATATTTTATTAATGCTTTTATTATTGAAACTCATGATATATCATTCCATATTATCATGTTACACCCTTACTGGGCCTTATAGATCACTCTTTTTTATTTAGGTCCCCAGATATCCCATATTGGGTTAGATTATATTGATCTCTTGGAGAGAGTATGAAGATAGAAATAAATTACTATGTTATTTCTTAAAATTGGTTTTATTATGTACCTAATTCCCCAAAGTTGTTGTACCAATAGATCTATGGTGGTTTAATATAGATTATTATGATAAAAAATGGTGTAATAATGTGTGTATGAATTAAGATATCTAATATGGTGTGGTCAAAGGGTCTGTTAGAGGATATGAGTACTCAATAAATTAATTTGTTATACTATGATAGAAAAAGTTATATTCACTTGGATAAGAAATTCAAATTTTACTCTTGGATGAATAACATCAAAATAAATCACCACTTATTCTATAATATCATTGAGGATATAGTTTTGGAACTATGAAAGGTTGTAGAGAATTGGAATTTGACTAAAATGTTGACTACAGTTATATCTTCTAAATATCATTGATGTGCTGTATTGATCCTTGTATAATGTCAATTTTATTATATTTCATAATCATTGGTTGAAGGGAAGAGAGGAACTGTAGTAGGGATGTCTCGAAACATAGAGGTTAGTGACCTACCAGACTATATGATGAAGCCTGGAAAATGATTCTCAAGTGAGAGATTGTTGGGATTGGTTGTGTAATAATCCATATTATAAATAAGTATTTTAGCTTTAGAAAAAGATAATCATTTGAAACTATATATGGAACTAGATACAAGGTGGAGTAATATAACCTGAATTATTTAACCAGGTGTAGTGGTAGTAATGGTGACTAATTCTGGATGAAGGAAAAGTAAAAGAAATATTCTATGTATGTGAAACTCTATTAGTTATATGTAAGTATAAATATAAGCTCGTCAAGTATATTAAGGGTTATTCATATAAATATTTAAGAGAAAACTAGATGTATTTCAAGATACTCGCATTATTCTCTAGTTTGATCGGTTGATTTAGTGGCACCCAGGTAGTTTCTATGATCTAGTGGAGGGATTTCTGTAATGATGTAATGGTGGTGGTATAGATTTGTCCTGAAGTTAAATATGGTACTCATATATAATTAGATATATTGGTGTCACGTACACTATAAATGTAAAATTGTTTCATTTAATCTTCCTTCACCTTTTTATTTGGAGTGTTCCATTGTAATATTCAGATTCCTCTTATTTTGAAATAGTTGTTTCCCATAGAATATAACTTATTCTAAAACACATAAATTATCATGTATTATTTGTGATTTCCTTAATTAAATTTATTTTTTACATTGTGTGTTCTGATTTCCTATAAGATTTCATAAGTTGAGTGGATGGGGAACTTGTCCTTCTCAGTTCTGGAAACACCTATATATAGAATCATGCATTTGGACCTTCTATATTTCATTTTATTTATTTGATAAGCTCTGAGGTTGGGTTATTCTAAAATATTGAATTCATCATAAAATTCACATGTTTATTGAGATTAGTATACAAATTATTTTTTAAAATATTTTTTTAATTGTTCTATCTAATTCACTGTGTCATATGGTAGGTGATCAGTGAAAGAAAAACAATATGATTTCCACCTATGATTCAGATGCGCAAAAATGAATTATATTATTTCTATATTTTTTGAATAATAGTTGATGATCCTATAAATAAATTCATTATTTATATAATAATATATTCTTCTATTCTATTTTTACAAAGGGATAATTAATATTAGTTTCTAACTATTTTTCTAATTCAATGAATAGATAATGAGTGTGAAATTTTTCATATCAAAATTTATCATCAAGAAAGTCATCTTGTATTTATAGATATTTATCATTGTCAATATGAGTAATATCTAACCTAAATAAATTTTTTTAATGAAATTTTATAATCCATTTACTTCCTTTATATAAAATTAGAACTCTTCTAATAAAAATATTCAATAATCATAATTAACATTTCAACCTTCTTATTAAAAAAATTATGAGTGACATGTTCCCTATAAATAACTACCTTGGAGAGTAAAATATATCATCAAAATTGTCCAAATAAATGAACCCCATCAATATTTCCTTCTTTTATGAAGTTTATTTCATTTATGTGTCTATTAAGTGCATATTAGAATAGCCTATAGGCCATAAAATATGATCTACCATCTACCCAAGTTTGGATCCCCTTTCATAATCACTCAAAATATGTTAATTTAAGTAACTCTATTTAATGTTGAGAAAGAAACAATACACACTAAAAACATCATATTTTACAATAAATATTAGAAAAAATAAAAAATGGACAACTTTGATGAAAATAGGGCCACTTGAGTGACCTAACGGACATTAAAAATTCAATATTTAAACTGTAATCTCATAATGTTGTCTAGGATCTTGAATAATTTTCTTGATCCATACACTAAATGTGAAGGTTGTTTCTCCTACAACCATTTGACATCACGGTCACTAATCACTGATGATTGTGACATTATTTGAACCACCAATAATGAACACATCATCACCAATGGCCATCACCAAAAAACGTGACACAACAAGAAAAAAATAAAATACATGTATAACCTTTGACACTCATAACCAAAAAATAGGATCAGATTCATTTATAATGCACCTAAATTATTTATATATTTGGTGAGATAAACTAATATCTCTAAACATTATCATCTCCTTTAGAAACAAAAAAATCAAGGATGAAATCTCTAAATTTCTTTAAAACCCCTAGAAGACACAAGATAAGGCACGCCCACTAATAATCCAAAAACCAAAATCTAGGTTAACCAACATAAAATAAAAAACCTAATTTAGAAAATTTCAAAAAAATTATTACAGGAAATGAATCAAGTTGAATCATTGAACCTCTACACAGATCAACTTAATGAAATAACCCAACAAGATCTTTAACCCTTTATCCATAATAGAAAACCATGATCTCATTTAATCATTGTGTCACTACTGAGTCTATCGAATGTATATTGTATCTAAGAGTTTGAAGGATCAACACTTAGACATGATATGGCCAATTGAGACACCAATTGAATGGGACTAGAACATAATATGACACTAAGTTAATTCCTTTGAACCAATAATAAAATAGGGTGAAAGAAGATAATTTATTCCACATATGAGATAAACAAATTAAAGTAATCAAAGGTAACAATACTTCAATTTGAGTGAAAAATATCTAAAATGGGGAATCAGTCAATGAAAAATACTACACACCAATAAGCCCTATATAAAGGAGAGAACCATGGGGAGAAAAAAAAACCTTGGTAATCAACATGAAGGAGAATGTATCACCACTGACATAATTATGAGGGTAATACTAGAAGAGAATCACCAGATCACCCTAAGGTTAATGGTTTCATAACTCCCTTTAAGAATATAATATTATTCATGTCAGATGAAAACCCTTTCACTCTATAATCACTCTCATTTCACAATAACTTTAAAAATAACAATCAAATTATCAAAATAATATTTTAGTGGTCATCAAATCGTTTTATTTTGTTTTTAGGGTTTGTGTGTATGTTTCATAAAATAATAATTCCAATTTGATAAGAAATTTCTATTTTTATAAGATATATAAGAATATTTTTTCATTATTCTTTAATAAAAATTTATATGTCCTATGAAAAACATAAATTCCATAAATAAATTTATGATTTTTTAAATCTTTAATAATCAATATTGGTATTGAATCAACTTTTATTCCATCCATTTATAATTTATGTCCCAACACAATCCCTTATTTCCTTATAGATTGTATATTCATATTTTTTTGGAAAAAGAATTTCTCATTACAATTCTTAACCTCCATGAACAATTGAAACGTTTTGGGTGAATTAAAAATTCAACAAATACATTATTTTATAGGTGAATGTTTTATTAGAACATGTGAATGTCATCTTGATTTGGTCATCTAGATCAACTATAATTTGGTTATAACTAAAATAACCATTAAAGAAGAAACAATATTCATAACCCATGAGATGTTTCAACATTTATATTCCAAAGGGTATTAAAAGGTGATATTTTATTATTATGTCATTCAATTTTATATAATCTGCACATGTTTTCCATCCCATGATAGTGTAAGTGAGAATCAGTTTATTATTTTCAATCCTGATCATGGTCATACCCCCCTTTAATTTTTAATATGGGTAATGATATTTTCTATTATATATTATATATTTGGTAAATTATACTCGTATCATGTAAATTTATAACTTATTTATTTAGGAATCCTTTCAATAAAGTATTCAATATCCATTATGGTTATTGGATTAGCTTACTCCCTTATTCTAATAGTATTTTTGGGTTAAAAAATAGTATTAATATCTTAGAATAAATTATTCTTCAAGATGTCACTCTATATTGTAAAATTTTCATTTACAATAACAGGTGTCAGTTCATATTTTCCAATGTATTAAAATCTAAATTTTTTAGGGTGATATTTTAACTCATGAATTGGTTTTTTTATAATAAACATATGGTTGGATACCCTTAATAAGTGTTCCATATATTTTTTTCATAGGTTATTTTTTAACCTATACGTAATTATCTTTTATCCATACATTTTAAATTCTTCCTTTTTTCAAAAACTACTTAAATAGTTTTTTATAGATAAAAAATTATGAAATTTATTTGAAAAATTGTTTATTGATTCTATTCTTACTCAATATTTTCAGTAAATTATTTTCTAAACATCAACCATACCATATCACATTCTATATGGGAATATAAGTGGAGGTTTTTATAGTTTATCCACTAGTTTTTTATTTGTTCCTCTTGTGTTCTTCCTTCAGTGTTTTATTTTTATTTTATTTCGATATTTTATTCTCACTCAATTTATTTGACCCTTTATTTTTTCATTCTTATATCTATGTTTTTTATATGTCTCATTTTCATTTTTTATAACTCCTTTAATATATTTTCAAACTCATAGAGTAATTTATTTTTCATCTTCTTATTGGATCTTCTTAGTGTTACTAGACAATTTATTGGGTAATCTCTTCAGTATAAATATAAAAAAAATTCTAGTTAGTTTTTAGTTTTAAATAATATATTTTTTATTTTCAACCATATATCTTTATTTTTCAAACATTTCTCATTATTATTAATTTATTTTGTGAGAAATTATTATAATGGTAAATTTACTCTTTATCATGGTTAAACTTAATGTTTAGGATTATTAAATTATTTCCTTGATTATTGGTATGATTTTTGAAATGGTCTTGGACCATTTTCAAGTTGATTATATCCTAATGAGCCTAAGTTGTTGGTGTGATTATTGAAAAGGTTTTAGACCTTGTTTTGGCTGATTTTATCACAATGATACTCAATTACAATTAATTTTTGATCCATAAAAATATTCATTTTTTTCAATAGGTGAATATTTATTAGTAAAAGAAACCATTATATTCATAAAACATTTTTCCAACATATCTTCCAATGTCACTAAATTATTGGTAAAACCGTAGTCACTAAATATTATTGCGACAAATAAAATAATCTTCTTATAATTATAATAATACCAAATTATAATATATATGTAGGTCAAAATGTTTAGAAATAGATTCATATGATAGATTTATCTATTGATAAATGTATTATAGACATTTACCTTTCTATTTATATAATTATTGATTAAAATCTCATATCTATCATTATAAAAAATTCCAAAAAATAATATATGTTTGTATTTTATTTTTAAATTAATAATTCATATTATCATATATTGTAAAAAAATTATAATATATTTATTGGTAAAAACATATATAATACACCTAATATAATTATTATTTAACAATTATAAAATTATTTTCCAAAAAACTATATAAATGAGTTTGGGTTGATTAATTTAAAAAAACATTTATTTAATTAAATGAAAGAAAATATTTATATAAATAATGAAAAGCATTCAAAAAAAATCTTGAATAAAAAAATCTTCTACCATTAAAAATTAAATTACTAAATCATTGATATTAAAAAATAACTATTGTTTATCAATAATCTCAATACACCATAAATATATATATATATATAACCTTACCCCGTTTTAATGGAAATAACTCAATGCTCAAAAATTCATTCTTGTTTATAAATTTTGACAGTATTTATCCAAAAATAAATGGCCACACTATTTGATAAATGAAAAAATATGCTTCTAATTATTTACTCAAAATATCAAGATGATAATATAAGGTAAACTAGTGCCTGAAGTACGTCATAGGAACCATAACAATAATATACTATGAATTCTATATAAAAATATCTACAAGAACTAGTGACTATAAATCCAAAACCACAACCTACTCAAAAAAACTCAAAAAATAAACATAAAGTCACATAACTTGAATAGAAAAGGGATCAGTGTTTTACAAAAAAATTATAATAGAAAATGCATCAATTCACCTCACCGTTAATGTAACTTTTACATCCTCTAAATTTACACATCACTATACTAATGGGGTATTAAAATAAAATTAAAATATCATACCGTTGAATGGAAAGGATCATAAAGGATGGACCCCTTGATCTATATAGTCATCATCTTCTGCACATTTCTTTTGAGTATAATGGTCATGTTAGGTAGTGTTTTAGTGGTATGAACTACTTCAGATTAGAGGTGGAAGGCACTTAAACCCAAAACCATCACCCCTTCACTAATAAGCTTATCATGTGAGATCATTTCAATCCTCATATTGAGCCTTCACTCCACTCCACTGTAGTTCATCTCATTGCATAGATCATAATGGATTTTTATATGGATGGAATTGTGTTATCATAATCTCTATATCAAATAAGAAATAAGATGGGAATAATATCCCATTTCAATTCCTTAATACAAAAAAACATATTACAATATACCATTTTGATCCCATACAAGTCTCATTGTTCCCATCATTTTTATGTTCACTTTCTACTTAAGTGGGTAAAATGATTAAAGTTCATTTAAACTGAAACAACTTCTAAGGAAGAAAGAAGAACTGTATATTTTTTAAGGTGTTAAAATTTTTATGAGTGCATCTACCTCTGTAAAAAGAGTAAAAAATCTTTAAAATGTATGTTCCATTAGGCACTCTAGGTTTGAAAATCTGAATAGTATCAAAATCCTCTTAAACATTATAGAAATGTTCTTATTACAACCAGTAAAGACCAAAAAATAGGAAAAACCTTGCATTATATTTTATATTTATATAAAATAATTTTAAAAAATCATAAAATAATAAACACATATCATTTAAAACCCTCAAAAACAAATGGACCACTAAAATAATAAAATAAAACTAGATACATAAGTGTTCCCAACCTCAACTTCTTTTCAAACATGGAATACTGAGAATATCAATGTTTTTTAACCATATCATGGATTCCTTTATTCATATAGATAATTAAAATACCTATAATACAATTTTATTATACAAAAAATATATTGACAAAACGAATAACACATAGATAGAAACTTCTATCTAGAAACCCTAAAAAAGAACAAAATATCATTGAGAGCCACCACTAATAAGGGTGGGAAATCATAATAGAACCAAAAAAATGAATGATCATGAACAAATCATAGATACCCAAAACAATATTTTAATGAAAAAAATACATATCATGTAAATATGATTCACTATTTAGATACCCATTTTCTATGATCATTAGAGGAAATATAACTCATGTTACATCAATGAAAATATTAACACACATTCCTAACCACCTGATAACCTACAAGATATTAAACCATAGAAAAAAAAATTGTAGCTATAAAAACACCATGGAAAAATAAATAAGAAATCATGGAAACCAAAAAAATAAAAATCTTATCATACAATCAGGTTACCTTTACAATTTGAACAATGTGGACCGAAAAAAAAATATAAAATAAATTTATCCCTAATATTTATTCAAACCCCTCTAAAATTTATGATGTACACTTCAAAATGAAAAAAAATATGAATTATAAAATATTTTTTTAAAATCATTTAATTAATACTAGAAAAATAATAATAAATTCCAATTAACTAGTTCGGACTCTAATTATAATTATTTTAAAACTTCCTAAAAAATTGAATCCTAAGTAAAATTAATGTAAGAATAACCAGGAAACAAGGTGAAACTAATTAAAGGGGGAGGCTTAGTTGAATTGAATTTGACTTGATCACCTTCCTCGTCATGGATTCTTTCTGCCACATTTCCGTGCTTTTGAGAAAAGATTTAGTTTACATGGTTTTATGAAGAAATATATATTTATCAATAAGTTAAACCAATGTGTACTTAACATTTTGGTATTCATAGATATATATTAAATATTATGTAAACCAATTAATAGTGTGATAAATAATTATGGTGACCATTCAATCTATGAAAATTACAATAAATAAAACTCTAAAACTAATATTGAATATAAGTAGGGATTTGAATATAAATGATAAATCATAAAAAATTGGAGACAAGTATGGCATGGGGTGTTAAAGCATGATATTGAAAAAATTTATTAATCCTATTATAATAATTATCATTATTTTATTTCATCAAACTATAAATCCCAATATTAACTAATAGATTTATTTATATAGTTGAATCATTATAACAATAAACATGTATGATATAAAAAAATTCTTCATTTCATGTTGAATGATATAATATAATTCTTTTTTGATATTTATGGCATATAAAATCACTCAAAAAAATTCCATTATGAAAATATTATTTCTATATGATAAAAAAATATACCCTTCATGATTCGACTTTAAAATTTGTTTATGTATTTTATATATTCTATACTTGAAAATTAATTTATAGTTTATACCTATGGGTTTTATTTATATTAAATAAATAATGTCATAAAATGGAATTAAAATTTGTTTTAAATATTAGAAACATAAAACTTTTCATGAATAATAATAATGTAATGTGTCACAACCCACTCCCCCTAAAACCACTCCTGGGTCAGCTGTAAACATGGGAGTTACTCCCCCTTCCTCTGGTAAGCCATATGTTGGAGATAAGAATTGAGGGTATATCATACACATAAATGAGATCCAGTTCCCTTATAATCTATATGAGATGAAAAATATTTCTCCTATAAAATCTATATATAAATAAACCAATAACAATTCATGTAATGTTATACATGGTAATACTGGAAATGAAAAATACCATAAGAAATAGTAAAGGTTATAACCCAATGTCACCACCTAACAATGATCAATATACATGAACTAGTAAGGTAAAAATCAGTGTAATCATAAAAATAAATACATATATATCGGGGTAGCATACAAGTGCACTCGGTAGGATCCTACACAAACCTCTTATACAAATATGGAAGAATCGTACTAATTTATTAATAAATAAATGTCAAAACTAACTCTTTACCTGAACTATGTCAATTGTATTCTCATATTATCTAATAATAACTTACTAAATATCCCATCAAATTAGTTATTATAATATAAAAAAGAATATACAGAAGTAAGGTATCCCTCATCCACTTTCCTATGTAACCAATTTCCCTAAACCCCAATTTCACACAACCTAGTTCTTTCATCCCAATTATAAGTTATGTTGTATATCTATATAAGCACATCATAATCACATCCTTGTAATCACAGCCATAACCACATTTCACTATTACTTCACATAATATAACATGGAGGAATTATATCCTGTAGATATATACATTATACCTTATGTTGTTACAACCTATGTATATATACACATATGGTAACGGTCATCCATTACAACCAATAAATATATGTGTAGAATAACATTAAGCCATTATACCCCTACCAATAGATGTGTTGTAACAGTAAAACATGAAATCATGTTTGAGTATGCATACTAAAACCATAAATCATTATAGACTAGATATGTAAACATATTAAACCACATCTAGAAGATAGTGTATGGTAAGGAGAGTAGTAAATCATTTACATCCTCAACAAGTTAAATATTGGGAAGACACCTGGAACGCAAAACAAAATATGGGTGTCTGTTACGTTATCCAACTCGGGTGGTCGGTCATAACAAATAAAAAACCCATATTTAATCATTAATAGTGGGAAAACCATTCAAAGTGAAACAAAATAAACTTATGAAACAATATATAACTAATACCCCAAATAATGAAAATTTTTCCAACACTAACCTCTAGAAATTTAATACTAATCTGAATAAAATAAGAATAAATATTCATTCTTATCTCTGATAATTTATTATTAAATAGTTACCAAACATTATATAAAATTCATTCCTCAATTCTAAATTAATATTCATGTCATTAATCTGAATCCAATGTGTTTTTATTCTATATCATAATTTATTTTACCATAATGCATTTAGTCATCAGTAATTCCTCAAAAATATTCCTCATTGTTTAATTCATAAATTATTTTTATTCTATAACTCTAGGGAACTAGAACAAAACTATTCCTACTCCATAGAAGATAACACCATAAATAAAATATGAAAACATAGTAAAGTTACACTTTTAGCCTATAAAAACTAGCACAACATAATCTATAACACATTTCCATACCAACCACACCAACCCACCATCAACCCATCGCATCCATAATATCACAAATACCCCAACCCTCACTATATAGTCCAACTGTGTCAAGTGTCAATTTAAAACAAAGAAATTTCACTAAAATAATAAAAACTATAGCATAAAATCATAATTCTAGTAATAATAAACTTCAAAAAATATCACTCATGAATTAAACCATAGAAAAAAAGATTAAATTAAGAAATAATAGGCTTTAAAAGCCTTAAATTTATTTCTAGGATTCAAAAATTTCATTTATCATATTAATTAATATATTCATTATAAGAAGGTTAATGTATCCATAAAAACAAAACATTTCAGCAACTACTCAAAGAAACACACCATAATTCAATATTCATAATTAAATTTCAAAAACATATTAAACAATTTAATAAAATAATATTAACAATTATTAATTATATAACCATTATATTTATCATTCACAATATTTAAAACTTTTACCATGTTTTAGGAATGACTATCAAATAGAAATAATCATAATCAAAAAAATAGGATTCCCTAATATCAATGAAATATCATCAGACAATAACATAAATATAAACATAATCACTTGAAAATAAATGAAACCACCCCTTTAAAATTTCATTGATTCTAGTTCATTGTCTCTTTAGGATGATCCCAACTATTTAACCTTGGAAAAATAAATCATGATAATCCCACATTTTTATATAGTAAAGAAAAATAAGAGTTTTGAGTCCCCTACCAAGAAAAAATCCTTCAATGATCGAAGAAAATTTTCAAAATAAGTAAATTAGAACACAACACCATGAATCCTTCCAGAAAACTCATAAACCATAGAAACATCACCCCTTCATGAAAATATCCATCAATAATGACCATGTAAACCACAAAATCAATAGGAAGAGGATTTCATTTCATGTAGGGAAGGTAAAATAGAAGAACAATAAAAGAAATGGGAAAATAAGATATGTTATAATGATAGAATATTTTTTCATGAAAATAGATTCTTAGGATCAGTTATAGAGTCTTAGGATCACCAAGAATTCTCTCATAGAAACCTTGGGTTCAAGGGAAAGAGGAAATGGAATTATTTTTAGAGTAACCTTGAAATTATATATAAAACCTAGAAAATGATGCATCATGGTATGCTTCATAATATTACACTGCAATCCAACCAAGATCCAAGATTCAAAGCACGATCCTCCTACATTTTCCCCCTTTCCCATAGTAAATAACTAATTTAGTTGATGATATCAACAGAAATCATAGGATAATACATAGAATTATGTCTCAAAATTATAATCCCCAAGAATAATGGTGAAATTCCGTCTATTATCCCTAAAAACAATCAAACTTATAGTAATATCATAGTGAAATCAATGTTGCATGGCATAATGATCCCTTGAAAGATAGAAACATATAAATAAAGATCCAGATATCCATGGAACTATGCCTAGAATCAGAAAATAATCAGTTCTTGTGTAAATTTAAACTAAAACCCCATATAATATTACCCAAAGAAAGATGTGAAGAGTCACGAAAGGCCACAAACATAACTCCTTTCTCAAGAAAGTGAAGAACATGATCATTGACCAACTTTTCCTTTAGGAAATAAAAAGTATCCTAATAGTAGTTATTTCTCATAAAGTCATGATCATTCAAGATTAATGTTTTCAAAGGAGTTATAGTATGATAAAAATTAGGTGCATGACTTTTATAATAGTCTACAGGCCCAAGGAAACTCTTAACCTCTATAAAATTATTAAGGGATACCTTAGAAACACCCACATTAATATCTGATGGATTGAAAACTACTCCACATTGAGATACAAGATTCACTGTGAAATTAAGCTATATTACTAAAACATACACTTTAACAGATTCCCAAATTGCTGATGGTGATGAATGATCTTCATAAATGATTTGAAATACTCAAACTTCTCATCCTCAGACCTTGAGTTTTTTATGGAAATTTCAATATAATAAATGATAATTTATTTCAAAAGAAGAGTAAAAATGATAAAGAGAAAAATAAAAATTAATAATAAGAATAATAAGAACATAATATTGATATGGTTCATGAATAATCCATACATATGTCGATAGTAATAAAAAATTCACTATATCTAATAGAAAATTGTAATGTAGAAGCTCAAAGTATCATAACCCTAGCTCATAATGAGATCATAAAACAACATGCTTAAATAATAACCAATGTTTTTATAGTTTCAAATCTTCATAGTAGATCCATTGTGCTATGGTAATGGTGGTAGAAAATATGAGAAGCCACAAAACTCATGCTAGTAAATTCCACACTATTAGAGTACCATGTTGACAAGGTCTACACTACTACAATACCCATTTTCAATGTCACCAGTTATCTCTTCTATAGTTGTATATCGATAATGTATACACTGATACAGAGTTATATACCGGGGTAGTGTATCAACCACTGGTAGTTATCCCAACTTTATCTAATAGATCAGGCTCTACTATTCTAATAAAATACTTAAGTATTTCATTAATAAAAAATTCCATAAAATGATTCAGGAACTCATGAAACAAAAAATTTCAAAAATACCATGGAAATAGTCGGTATATTCATAATGAAAAAATGTATTACCATGACCTCATAGGGTTTATAATGGAATCAAAAGGTATAATTAATGATATATTCACCCTTTAACCTCATATGATTGTACTTAGATTGTAAATAGATCTACAAGAAGTAGATATATCCCCTCAACTAGTTGAATAAATCATCAATCCTCGAGATTTTAAAGTGTATTTGCACCATCACCTAATTAAAACTATGATAATAAATGAACAATTCATTGACTAACATTGTTTTTATTTATAAATAAGACCAAATCACCCCATAGTGATACACTGAGAATAATAAAACACTTCTATAAAATTATATTTATTCAAATCCTCAGCTCGTATAACTCAGAAGGCATCATCTAATATGGGGACATCAAAATAATAGGGACATCAAGCTATAATAATATCTCAAACACTATATCATATTGAGGGGTTGGGGTCACAACCACCTTTGGAAAATATCAAGAAATTACTCCATGTATTTTGTAAAACCCACCACTTAAACCATAAATTCACTCAATATCAATTTTTATATCATAGAATATAGACGTTATTCATGCCAAAAATCTATCTTATGATCACACTCACTGAAAAATATAGTATACTCACCTACTATATCAAATAAATCCACCCTTATTTGAAATAAAACAACAATACCATACACCAAATATAACTAATCCATGTAGAGAATGAAATCATATGGTTGTATCCATAAATATAGGAAATATCTCAATGATAGATGTTTCCCTATCATTAGTTTACAATCTACACACACATTATACAAGCAAGTCTAACATTTAACTTCCATAGTCAACAACTAGGGAATTGTATGTATCTCTAAATTCAATATTAAACCTTTAATAAGGTAAGTTCAATAAAATATTATATAGCTCATGATTAAAAAATAGAGTATACCAGAGTAGAATATAGGTATATGTTACCTCATATATTTTTTTTCTTAATAATGGAAACTCTATTGTATATAGCTAACCTCAACCTCCCTCAATACCTAGAAGACCCTAATAAGAACCACCACCTCAACCACACTCAGCCTTGTGTCTCTAAGGATTAGGGGCACCAATAGGTTTTCATCTTCCTATCTTGCCTCCTCTCAAAAATATGAAAAAACTGATCACTGTATATTTTCTATTATTTCGATGAAATAAACTACTACAATAGGTGAACCTATATCAGGTTATCCACCCAACGTTTACTATTATGGAAGGTCACACACCCAAATTTTTTATTTCAATGACCTTTATAAGAAAATAATACATTGTATAATCTCCCAATAGAGATATAAGAGTTGATGGCTCTAATGAAATTATATGAAGGTTAAAAAAAGATGACTTCTTTTTATAAGAAATTTTAACTAATTTGGAAACTGAGAACCTCTATCTAATGCTCTACTCCTTAAAAACTATTGATAACTTCCATCCAATAATGGTTTGTTCTAAGATAACATCTTATAGATTATTATTTTTCAAGA
Organism: Viscum album; assembly: GCA_963277665.1. Taxonomy (NCBI): domain Eukaryota; kingdom Viridiplantae; phylum Streptophyta; class Magnoliopsida; order Santalales; family Viscaceae; genus Viscum; species Viscum album. The sequence continues at coordinate 66,213,841 of OY728156.1, read as the reverse complement.
ACCTCAAGAAATGTTGAAAACATGAATGAGGTGGCCTGGTACTAGATCTACTAATCTAAAACCTCTTTGAAATGCATCTCTCTATCCTCTACAACATTTTCAAGGTGTGAAGCATATCAAAGGAGGTTCTTAAATAAAATACCACACTTGAACATGATATAACTCCCTAGTCAAAGAGAAATAATATCCTTTCAATGTTACTCCTATTGTCCTGAGGTAAAATGACAAATAAAATACAAGAGGTGTGTGAATTATAGTTTTAAAATAAGCATACATTTGTTCTCACTACAAGTATTTTGATGATCGATTTTTCATATTACTACTCAAATCATAGAAAATAGTAAAAATTATATGAAAATAATATAATTATAAAATTTATGAAATATAGTTATCATAATGAAAATAAAATGATAATTATTTTAAATATTACCGATAAAAGTGTTAATAGAGAAGAAAATTAGAAAATCAGTATAATAATAACTGATACAATATTTAAAACAATAAAAATTCAAAATTAAAACAAATAGTATTGGTTGGTAAACCAAATAATCCTTTAATAATATATTATTAAAACCAAAATTTTGAACTAGAGTGTATAGTGGATATCTAGACTAGATGCAAGGTATCCATGAATTTTTACCTGTTGTAAGGTATCCCTCATTTACACCTGTTGAAAGGTCTATATTCCTATCCCAATAATCTCTCAACTAAATATGTCACTAGCAGCTCACTTCCTCAAAGTGAAAGTACTTAATATCTTTCTTACTATCCACAAAATTTTTCTATATAGGTGATCAATAATTCCTCTATCTTCTTATCCTCATAAGACCTTGATTATTCAGGGTCAAAAAAACAATTATAATAAATATTTAGAAGTTTCTTACAATGAAACCTTAAAACAAAAGGTCTTAAGAGAAACAATCTGAAATAAAAATATTACATTGATTGGAAGTTCTCTTAGAAATAATTAATTGAAATGTTTTAAAATGAACAAGAAAATCGTAATTCTTGACCCAGAAGTTAATTCATACATTAAAAGTTTATGTTTGAGGTGCAGATTTATTTGTAGGAATTATTGTAATAAACATAAATTGTCAGATTATGAAATAATCATAATGAGTTGTAATTGAATTGACAACATCTTCTTCATCTATTGATTAAATAATCATGTTTTCTATATAGTAATGAGTTTAGTTATAACCACTACAAATCTTCCAAAAATTATGGATATAATCTAGAATGAAAATTAATATCACCATATTTTCATAAAAAAGTTTAAGTTCATTGGTATTTTAGTTTCCATAAGTTCATTCAGAACAATAATAACAATTTAATCATAAATTAAAGTTATATCATTTATATAAAATGTATTTTTATTTACAAAATGATGAACTAAATTGATTTATTACCTCAAAAATAACTCCCTTTTTATAAAGAACAAAAACATAAAAGAAATTTTAAAAGAATAATTAGAATTAAAAATAAAATTCCTCAGTGATATTTAGGATACATAATCCCCCTCATTATTTTGAAACAGAAAATAAACAAAATTCATTAGATAAAATAAATTTACTCACCCTTTTAAAAATATTGATTATAAAAAATAGAATCATAGTAGATGAATATATAAGATAAATAATGAAAAATAATAATTTTTGTAAATTAATCCCCCTTTGTGATTTTAAAAAATAAATACTGAAGAATGAAAATATATAAATAATAAAAAATATATAAATTTAATTCTATTTTATAATTTTATGATCATATGTTTTGGTTGCTTCTAAAACTTATACAGCTCTTGAAATTGTAAAGAAAAATCATTTTGTCCTGGATGATGTAATAAAAGTTTTCTACAACAATTACATTTTGACAATGATTTACAATATGAAAATATCTCCTTATAAAGTGAGTTCAAGATAAATTTCACTTTCTCCAAAACTCTTAAATATATTATTAAAAATATATATTAAATAGTTAAAATGATTCTTCATTTATAGAATTCTAGATTCACTTTCTTCACCAATGAAAAAAGAGAGTTCTTATAAGAAATATAATACTCTTAATACTTTGGAAATAGAATATTTAAGCTTGAAAAATGTCCTTTCGAGCTTCTTCATATAGATTCTTGTAAAGATACTTCTAAGGAAATATATTTCAGCGTAGAAAATAAAATCTTGAAAAAAAAGAATAAAGAAATTACTTGATATTTCAGTCCTCATATAGGAATTTAATATTTTTATTGGTTAATAAGTTTTCCATTATTTTATGAGTGGTCCCCAAGTCTTGAACAAAAATGAAAGCCCAAAACATTTGTCTTGATTATTTATTTGAAAATTAAATTAAATTTTTGTCTAAAATATAAAATTAAAAGTGAACTTTTTTATAAAAAAATGAAGAACCCCTATAAGAATTAATTTAACAAATTTTTTAATTTTTTTATCACTCCCTATGAATAATAACAATAATAATGGAAAAGTAAAAAAACATAGTCAAATAGATCAATCCTCCCTGAAGTTATTTTCTAAAAGCATTGTATAATCTTTCTTTTTCAAGGATGGTTGTATCAAAAAAATTTAAAATATATATATATATTTAATATTTTATAAAAAATAATTGGAACATTTATGTAATTACAGAAGATGATAAAATAATAAAAGGAAATAATTAAAATGATAAAATGAAAACAAATCCCCACTTTATTACTAGTGGATTTCAAAAGTAAGTATATTGAAGAAATAATAAATATATTAAATATAATTTTTTTTATCATTTTTAGCTTCTGTTTAAAAAAATTGAGTCTATCAGAAGTAATATGTTTTATAAAAATATCAATAAGATGATTTTCTATTCTGATAAATTCGGGAGTAATATCTCCTTTTTTGGGTGATTCCTAAGGAAATAGTATATTAAAACAAATTTATTTGATTATCAGTGATGTAATGTGTTTCTAGAAAATAAAATATCACTAGTTTTGTTATAAATAATTAGAGTTTGAGTAAAACTCAAACCAAAATCTGTGAGTGTGTTTTGTCTATAATACTTTACCACAACAACCTCTGGTTGCTATATATTTTAATTTATTAGAGAAAAGTGCTAAAAGATGTTTCTTCTTGATGGGATATAAAAATAAATCCTCTCATAATGAATTACATGTTTTGGAAGATTATTTTGTATCTAACCTACAGCCTCCAGATTCATCATATGAGTAACTATTTAAAAAAAATCTTTTTTTGATGTATAGAATAATAGAAGTTTTAAAGTACATTTATGGTATTAGAAAATATTTTTTACCACTTCCAAAGGAAATTTTATTGGATTATCTTTAAATATCGTGCATAAAGATATTGAAACCATAATGTTTGGTAGAATTGTAGTAATATATAGTAAAGTTGTGATCATACTTCTATATAGATTCATATCTACAGATTTAATGGTTTCAAAAAGATAATGTTTGATAGAATTTTCTATCGAAGTACTTATGTTTGATGTCTTTTCCAAATGAAAGTGTTTTAGAAAATATTTAATATATTAATGTTGTGTTAAACTATTTCATCCCATTTTTTTGAAAAATATAAAAACCATGAAAAAATATTTAGGTTCTACCATCATTCTCATTTCAAATTCATTTTTCATATGTTTATAAAAACTATCAGAAATAGATTTTTGAGTTGAACAAAAAATAATTTAATAAACATATATATGTACTATAATGGTGTTTCTCGAAAAATATATTTTATAAAAGGGTTGGATTGACACATTAACAAAATTTATTTGAAGAAAATATGTAGTAAGTCTATCATATCAGACTCTTAAGGCCTATTTAATACCACAAAGGCATTATCAAGTTTAAATAATTTATTTGAAAATTTATTATCTTGAAAACCATGAGGTGGGTAGAAATAAAATTCCTCTTGAACATAACCATTAAGGAAATAAATTTTTATATTCATTTTAAATAAAGTAAAATTCATATAAGATACAAATGGTAATAGATCCTAATATATTCTAATATTTCTACTAATTTGAAATTTTCACAATGTTCTGTGCCTTCTTAATGAAAATATAATTGAGAAACATGAAATTATTTCTTTTTAATAATAATTCCATTTTCATCACATTTGTTTCTAAAAACCAATTTTACACTAATTAATTTTAGATATTTAGGATGTCGAATAAGGGTCCAAAATTTGTTGTGTTCAAATTGAATGAGATCTTCTTATTTGGTCCTTATTCAGCATTCATCCTATGAACCATCATCTGTTGTTTTAGGTTCAAATTGTGATAGAAAATCATGATTCTCACATTGATTTCTTTGGGAACTTCTAGTTTTCACTAGTTGAATTACATCCCCAATGATATAATTAGAAAAATGATTCCTTAATATTTTCTATTTTTGTATAGTGGGGTAAGTTGACCTTTATAGAAAAAATATATATCTTATATTGAATTAATTTCTAGGTCATGAGAATATTATGTAGTTACTTCTAGAGGATTTAAAATTAGTGGTTTTAAAATATCTTTTGATAAAATAACAGAAATAATTTTGGAAAAAACTTCAATATTATTAATTAATAACAGAAATAATTTTGGAAACAACTTCAATATTATTAATTTTTGATGGTTTTCAAAAAACAAAAGGATCAGATTCATCAAAATTTATATGAACCATGTCCTCAACAATATCATATTTTTTAAAAAATATCCCCAAACCATACTAGATTTAAAATAACCCATAATGTTTTTTCATTTATTTTTTACTCAAATTTATGTAATTGATCTTTTCCATTTAGGATGTATAAATTACACCCAAAACTCTGAATTAATAAAATTTTTGGATTTATTCTAGTCCAAAAATCATAAGGAATTTTATTAAAAAAAGTTATGAAAATCATGATTTATAGTTTAAAAATAATCACTTATATCCACAACCCAAAATTTATAGAATTATAATATTCACTTAGAAAATTTGGAGTAGTTTCTTGAAGAAATATATTTATTTTTTAAACTACACCCTTTTTGTAGTGTCCTGGGCTAAGAAAAATTATGATTAATACCATTTTTACTATAGAATGTATAAAATTCATGTATAAAAAACTCACCCCCAATAATACTCATAATATTAACCAAATTTAGGTTTTATAATTTTTAATAGAAACATAAAAAACCTTAAAATGATTAAGAGCTTCAAATTCTTGAATGAGAAAATAGAACCAATTATATCTAGTTTAATAAACAACTAATACATTTATATAGTATTTTAACCCAATACATATAGTTTATATAGGACTAATTAAATCCATTTTCAATCACTTTAATGCTTTAGTTGTTAATACTTCACTTTTATTTATAAATCTAGACTTATATTGTTTGAAAAATTGACAAGGATCAAAAACTCTGTTTAAAATAAACTTCTGTTTTGTTTGATCCATAACATTTCCTTTACTATAATCCATAGTTAGTCTATGAAAGTTAAAGTGTAATAATATCTTGTTATATATCCAAGATAATCCTTCGATTACACTTAAACAAGGAAAATTCAATGAATAAAATTTTCTATTTCTAGAGTGTAAGAATTTTCATGCCTATCAGTAGATAAAATAAAATTACATTGTGAACATTGAATGATACATTTATCAAACCTAAAATTCACAAGATATTCCTCATTAGAAAACTGACTTATTTTGATAAGGTTGATCACAATTCCCAAAAACTTATAAAATATTAGAAACTAAAGTTTTTACAAAAAAAAAGATACATCATCGATCTTGATGATTTTACACTATGTGATGTCTCCAAAAGTAACTCATCCAGGTTTTAATTTATTCAAATTATAGAAGTTGGATTTTTATTCAATTATATATAGATAACAACCACTATCCATATACTATTTATTTCAACTTATGGAACTCATCTTATTTTTCTAAAAAAGATAAAATTTTGTTTTTGGTACTCACAAATGTTTGTGTCCAGTTATGTAAGAAAATAAAATTTTAGGAACCCACATCTGTTGAACTATTTTATATTGTACATGTACAAGTTATTCTGAGATAAATTATCAATGAATAAAAAAATTCAAGACATTTTTTTAAAGAAAAATAAATACTCTAGTGGCCTCATATTTGAAATATAGTTCAAAAAGTTAACTTTTTTGGTATAACATGGTTTGATTGAAAATATATTTTATCTGAAGTATGAAAATTTCCATTTTATTTTCTAGAGGATCATATTTGTTTATCTATTTTATAAAACTTCTATTTTCTATAATTAAAGTTAGATAAAATTTTCTTTAAACTGAAAACTTCATACTTATGTTGTAAAATAAAATTCATATTATTTAAAATTTGATCATTAGATTTCCGATCAATAAAATTTTGACCAATAGAATTAGTGCAAGAATTAGTTTTTAAATAAATTTTATTTTAATGTTTTTAAATTTATGATGTTAATTTTGATATTATTTCATTAACTTTAAAAAAAAATTCCTTATAAAACTCATAAAAAAATTTGTTTATTTTTTCTTTATTAATAAGAGTTACATATTTATCCATTTCAGTTATAATAGTTAAACTTTGCTCATCTTTCATTGAATTAAATTTCTCAACATTTTATGGATTATCTTTCATCTTCAAAGAAATTTGAATAATAATTTTTAGTATTATAAGTGAATTTAGATTCAAGACATAAATTTTAAAGGGATTTAATAGTTAACTTTTTCATGAATCATTTTTCATTCCTTGGAATATTTGAATATAATTAAACTATCATCTAAGTGTCAGTTCCTTTATTTTCAATGAATTATCTGATGATGTGTCACATTCACTAATACTCCAAAAACCTAAATCATTCAATATATTCATTCATTTTTTATTATAATAAATACTTATGTTTATATTTTCCTTTTTTAGATTAAAATAATTTGGTCTGATATGACCTCCCTTCATACATTCATAGAAAATCACTTTTTAATATTCCCTCTTTTGTTTCATGTCTTTCTGATTAACATTCTATAAATTCGCATCACTAAAAAGCTTATTAATTTATCTTAATATTTTATAAAGTTCATTTTTACTAAAATATACTTCACTTTGACCTAAATACTTAAATTTCACCTTTGAAAAGGTATATTTATAAGTGTTAGTTTAAGTATTAAAGGTGTCAAAATTAAGGTTACCGAAAGTAAAAGTGGTTACTTATCTATTCTTCCTTTTCAATTTTTTAATATCTCACCAATGTCAGCTTTCATATGGAATTAATGTTCTAATTAATTCATCCAAAATTAAATTTGTAAAATTTTTTGTATCATCAATGTTTCCTCCTCACACTCCCTTTTTTAGGAATAATATCAATAATTTTTTCAATGAGGTAATCTTCTGATATCTCTTTTCACCTAAATATTTTAAACGATTTACGATAGTTATAAAAACATTAATTAATTTTACATACTATTTCTTAAGGCATAAAGTCAAAGTCTTGATAATTATCTCTTCGATTTTCCAAATATTTGGAAGCTTTAAAATTTTTAATCTCAAACTTCTTCCAAATTCCATTTTCTATTTCATATGATGATATCTGGATATAGATTTTCCTAGCTATTAAACATAATAATGTATTATCAACTTTATGGCTTACCAAAATATAATTATTTTCTATAGGATAATTATTTTATTCTTTAAAAATTTATGGTTTCTATATAGAATAATTAATTTTTCAACTCCAATATTAATGATATTGTATTTTATATGATCATACTTATAATCATAATCAGCTCCATCAAGAATATGTGTTCTTTTTGGATGTATATTTTCAAGTGTCTGAAATGGTACTCTTGCCATAAAAAAATAAATTTCCTCTACTAACACTATTATTGTAAGTAAAATGAGTTGAAATTTTGATAAACTAATGAAAAATATAAATTAACTACATTCTATCTTGTAAATCCTAGAATATAGGTAAATACCTCCTGTAATACCATATGGTTTTCTAAAGAATGATAGAATATAATATATAAGAGTTTTTTAATTTTATTTTTTTAAAAAAACTTATAATTTTTATCCACTATAAGTATTGTGATGATCAATTTTTCATATTACCAATAAAATCAATATTCGCAGTTAAAAGGTAAATGTAAATATTTAAATTATAAACAATATGAAATATAATTCTCATAATGAAAATAAAATGATTGGTATTTTAACTATTTCGAATTAAAATTCTAACATGGTGGAATATTAAGCTTTAGGTATTACAATAAAGGATACAAGATTTAACACAACATAACTTTAAAAACAAAACACAGAGCATTTGTTAGAAAGCCAAATTCCCTTTTAAAAGGATATTATTAAATCCTAATATTTAAACCATAGTCTAAAGTGGATATGTAGACCGGATCTAATGTATCCACTACTTTGAACCTATCATTAGGTATCCCTTATTTTATACCTTTCATAGGGTATGTCTTTTTATCCTTGAAATCCTTTGACTAAACCAATCAGCAGTAGCTCACTTCTATGCACTTGAAGAACTTGAGCTCTAACTTCCTATCCAAAAAATACCTTGGTCAAAATAATCATAAATTAAACTATATTCCTTTCCTTAAAAACCCTCAACAACACAAAATTGTAAAAAAGAAAAATTACAATGTAAATTTCCAAGATCTTTACAATGAAAACCTTACAATGGTAGCACTTAGTAGAAACTCTCTATAAAAAGATCACACTGATCATAAGTTTTATTAGTAATAAGAAATTGAAAAGTTTAAAAATGAATAAAACGTATTCAGAATTATTTTATCATAGGTTCATTCACATATATATATATATATATATATATATTATGGTTGATTTGAAACTTTATTTATTGGAAGTTTTTTAACAAACATCAACTATCATATTCCATAAAACTCAAATTCAGTTATAATTGCCTTAGTTTTATCTTCTTTCTCTACCAATGGACTCAATATGTTGTTCCATATATTAGTGAATTGTAATAGAACCATTTTAGTTCTTCTAAAATCAAGGTATTTAATATGGATTTAAACTTTATATTTTCAAATTTTTATAAAACTTTTTCAGTTCTCTGGTATTTCAGTTTTCAAAAGTTCATTCTCCACAAGAATAACGTCTTAAGAAAAAACTAATGTTGGATAATTTATATACATTATATTTTGAATTGAAAAATAAAGGAAGTAAGTAATAAATTAAATCAAAATCTACTTCATATTCAAATAATGTTACTTATCCCAAAACTAATTATGAAACTTATGACTCTTCGAGGTCACCCAATAATTAAATCCACCACTAATGAGAAACTCCACACAAGATTATAACTGACAATGAGATTCCATTACATTTCCTAGAAAAGATAAATTTGAATGTGATCTATAGATCCACTTACCATAACTTGGTCTCCTAATCCTAAATTGTTCCCTCATAATTTATTATACCCTAAAATTTAATTCCATGTAGAATTTTCCTCCAAGAAGCATACTTTTCAACCTAAAATCCTCTTTAATCCACTAGTTGATCCTATTTCATATCACTAGTATGATCTTTACGATAATGTAGACCAAGAATAATCCCCAAAAAATTGAAAATTGTTAATAACTGTTAATATCATAATATCTAATTCTTAATATCATTTAATTTATGTTCACCATTATTCTCATTATCCATCAAATTTAATCACATGAACAAAAAAGCTATGATTAATGAACCCTTAATAGGTCTATATCCTAGAATAATTATCATCACACTAAGTATATTTAGTAAGCTAATGGTATTTGTGTGGGATCACCGAGGGATTCTATCATATATTCCCTAGTTAGTATCACTTACTAAAATCACATACTATGTTCAATTAAAATTTTTTCTCATATAAAGAATCTAATATCCACTATTGCCTAACTAAAAACATAATCCTAAATCTTAATTGAAAGCCTTAATTCCTCTTTTTTCAGATCCTCCCCCATTGAAACTCATACTAGGTTGGTAGTAAAGGTGGGAGTGACTCTTGAATCCAGCCTAAAAATGGAAATGGGTTGGATACAAGAACAAATGGGATAAAACACACATAAATGGAAAGTATTACCCTTATAATTCAGAGGAGACGATAAATATTCCATTAATAAACTCTATAATATAATAAACATATCTCTATGTATGTAATTTCAAACAATTGAAGACTAAAAATGGAAAATACCATGATAAATACTTAAGTAAAAAACCCACAACCACCTACTAATAATGATCATCCTCTATAAGATGCTAAGGACCAGCTTGATCACTAACTCCCTCTTATAATCCTAAATATATATGTATATATATAGGGTTGATAATATGGGTATACTTTTTATTGTATTTCTCAAATCCTCTCATTCAAATTTTGAATAATATTACTAAAAACTCAGTGAATAACCTCCCCAAGGGTCATTCACCAAATATCACATCAAAGTAGGTAACATAATATCGAAAAGAATATATGGATGAATGGTACTCTTCATCCACTTTCTCACTAAACCAGTCCCCCTAAACTCCAAAATTACACATCTTGGTGCTCTCATACCCCATATAATTTTTATCACATATCTATATAAACATTTCACACTCACATTCACATAATCATAACTATAACTTCGCATCGAAATCACATCTCCATAATAACATAATTAACCTAGATCAATTACAATCTGTGAAAATACACACTAAACATTAATCAATTATATATTTTGAATATATACACATGTAATAATAATAATCCATTATATCCTATACATGTATATATAGAATAACCTTAATCTGTTATAGCTTGTACAAATACATATGTCATAACCATAAGAAATTATATCCTGTATGAGTATGAATCCTACAATAACAAGCCATTATATCCAATATATATACACATATCATACAATGTCTAAAAGATATATTGGGTTAGGATTTATAGTCATCCATTGGTATCTTTAATGTTACAAAAACAACAGGAGCACCAATGATAGTTGATTCTAGAAATAAGAGTAAAAGGGTGAAACAGAAAGTCAAATAAGAAGAAAAAGAATGTGAATACAAATATTTTCATGGTTCAGGAATAAGACCCACATACATGGAGAGGTATAACAATATCACTATATCTGTGAGAAAATTATAGGGAAAAAACTCAAATTTAAGAAAACCCTAGCATGAAATGAGATTATAAAGAAATGTGGTGCAAGAGTAACCAACATCGATATAGTTAAAATATCACACATTTAGTCCATTTAGATATAATAACAGTGAAAGTAATTCATTAAAGCTATATTACCCTTTTAGTGTCACTATTCAACTCTAATATAGTTACCATATATAATTACACACTATCAGGATATCAATTTTAGTGCAACTGGTTATCATTTCTATAGTCCCTCCAAAATTTGGAGTGGGGACCTTCAGCACCTAGAACCCATCCTAGGGGGAACTTCCCCCCATGAACCCCTAGTGGCCTCACCACTAAGGTCAAACCATGAGACGTGAAAACTGTTCTATAGTACAGGCCATTGTAATTTGGACCAACATCATCCAAGTGGATTGGGATCCACCATTAGAATATTATAAAACCATGATTTTAGAAATACACAAAGAACCCAAAACCAAATATTGTTTTTGGTCACATTATTTGTCTTATATGTTGGAGAAAAATAAATATCAAAACCATAGTGAATAATTAATAGTAAAAAACCATTCTAGAAGCAACTAACCAAAGGTATGATATAATCTATAACTAACAACCCATAAAACAACACAACATCCAATGCTAACAACTAGGGAGATAAATATCTTTTATGCACTACTAGAATCCAAATTAATTATTATCTATTATCATTCATTATTAATTAGTTACCATTATTTATATAAAATTCCTTCATCAATTTCAAATTAAATATTCATGTCACTAATTTGAATCTGTGGTGTTTTTAATGAACATCATAATTTTAGTTACCATAATCCATTTATTCATAAATAAATCCTCACAAACCATCCTTACTATTTAATTCATAAATTATTATCATTATATAACTCTAGATTATTAATAAACAACTATTCTTACTCTAATGAATATATAATACCAGAAATAAAATAATAAAACATCAGAAATTATTGTTTTCAACCCAATACTACCACCACAACATCATCACCAAAAAAATTATTTACCAAACACACCATAAAATTATCAAAAAACAATTTCACACCACCACAACCATAATATCATGAACAACCCACCCTATCCATATAATTCAATTGTCCCAGGTTTCAATTTAAAACTAAATAAGTGAACTAAAATAATTGAAAAATGGAATCATTTAACAATTCAAATAATGATTCAAAAAAACGGACTTCAAAAAATATCACCACAACTTCAACCATGTAAAATAAGCTTAGATCATGAAAGACTATACTTAAAATAACCCAAACAATAATTTCAACATTCAACATATTATTTTACACCACTAATTAATTTATTAATTATGATCATTTTAAATAATAATAGACAAAAATTTATTCATAATGATTATATTAATAAAGAAACATATCAAAATATTTCAGAAACTACTAGAGACAATATACCATAATTCAATATTCTCTATTCAATTTTCAAACATATTAAACTATTTTATAAAAAAAATATTAATGATTATTAATTATATAACCATTATCTTCTTTGTTCACCATCTATAAATTTTTTATTTAGTCATATTCATGATAATAAAACATTAATTATAATAATAATAATGTGATACAACATAGTGTATGAAATATCATAACCTAATAACATGAATGTAAACATAATCTCATTTGAAGGAATGAAATCATTCTTTATAATTTCATAAATTTTGGTTCATTATATATTTAAGTTTATCCCAAATATTTCCACATTAATAACTAATGTGTGATAATAGAAAAATTATATAATATAGAAAAATTTCGGTTTTGAATACCCAACATCAAATAAAATCATTGATGATCAAAAAGCACGGATGAAAGAAAAAATAAAACATCACTATGAATCTTTACAATAAACTCACTAACCCTAGAAACATCACCCCATAATGAAAACATCTCAAAAAAACCCAAGGAAAAATCAAAATTAATAGAACTAAGATGTGAGGTCATGTAGATAAGAGAAAAGATAATAATGATAGAGAACAAAATGAGATACCTTGGATTGATATTATATTTTTTCATGAATCTAGACTATTGGGGTCTATTATTGATGATTAGGATCACCAAAAATGCTCCCAAAACATTCCTAGGGTTTGATGGAAGGATGAAATGGAATGATTTTGACAGTAACCATGAATTTATATGAAAAACATTGAAATATCTCATCATGTTGTGATGCATAAAATCATAGGGAAATCCAACCTAGATCCAAGATTCCTAGCATGATCCTCCTATGTATTTTCTCCATTTCTCATGATTATTGACTCATTTTATAAATGATATAAATGGGTTCATTTTAAAATATGAATCATCATGGAATAATATATACATCCTTAGGAATCTCACTGTAATTATCTACTATCACTATTATAACTGATCAACCATTGACCAAGATCACCGTGTGGCCTATGAACTACTGCATAAGAATCCTTAGAAAATCAAATCTAAAGAATTCAATAGATAGTTCTCTATGAAACAATTCCTAACATCTTAAAAAAATAAATTCCGACATAATATTAAATTAAAACTCCATTTAAGATTAAACAAACATCAATCCTTATGTAGGATTAACCAAAAAACCCTACAGGACCTTGTATGTAAAGTTCCATATACCCACACCGCAACAGAACCCTTCATGAAACAACACATAAGTTTGTAGAATGATTAATTTTGGAAACTAAAAATCCAACCAAAAACTCCTTCCCCCACCAATCCATCACCAATTACCCTCAAACACCTTCAATACCTAAGAAACAAAAAATATGGTTCCTAAAATTTCTAAGACTTTGTAGAAAAAAAGGATGAAATCATTAATGAGTTGACACTTTTTAAAAATCATGAGTCTAAGTAAGATGATTCCATCCCATAAAAAATAACACTTAAAATTAAAAGACTATGAAATGATAAATGAAAATATTTTGGAAATAATATATAGTAGGGGTTGAGAAAATATTATAGGTAATTATTTGAAACCATGACTATATCTGATACAAGTGATCCAAGTCGATAGAAATATACAAAAAAAGTTAAAACAACAAGGATAAACAAATATGACACAAATAAAAGATCATAAACAAAATTGTGATAGTAAAAATATAAAAATAAAAACACTAACCTTCCTAGACTTTAGTATTTTATCCCCCAAGAAACATCAAAGAAAAGTTCAATGTTCTCCACTAATATCCCCTTCAAAATTCCCTACCCCAAGCTTATAACAAACTTATTTATCTTATAAATCTACATCATGTCCTTTATACAATCCATGATAAATTTTCATGACCTAAAAAGAACACATAGATTTATGTTTCCCTAAACCAAAACTAGAAAGGTTAGCCACCACCAGTCAATTGTCACCACTATACAGTATAAGATCACCACATTAAAAATGATAAAAAACAACCAATTTAATTTGACACTATACAATGTTGAGTAAATTATTAGATAAAGAAGATTTATGATTCATTTAACTATCACAATAATTTATTTCAGGTAATACAAACTAAACTAGTTATAGTCTAGTTTGAAACCCTTTGTGGATTGTGGGACAAGGATCTAAATAGCTTGTGCTCCTATATCAACATGGTAATGGATACACTTTTCCATTATTGAGGTACTTTTTTATCGGAGTTCTTGGATAACCTTCAAGAAGAAGGAAGGAAGCAGGAAAATGAAAATAAGTTGAAGTTAATCCCTATGTAAGAGAATGTAATATGATATGTTTGAAAGGTGAAATCAATAGTGTGTTAAATTGATTCAAAAAACACATCTGATTTTTGACATTGAATAATATAGTATCTAGAAGAAAAAAATATACTGTATATTATGGTAATTGAATTTCACAAGATCAAAATATTGATAGAATGACAGTAATAAGTATTCAACACAATTAAATCAATATAAGGGATACAAATGATATAATATACTCTTAAGCAACTTGAGTAGGGATCTCATAAAAGACTTGTGGCCCAATTTTTATTGATCTCGATTATGATTTACATCAGCAAGTAATCATGTTGGATTAACGTAATTGTGAAGATCATAAACTAAGTTAATGACATGATATCTTAAAATATAAATTTATGTTAATATGTTTTTATTATTTGAAATAATTTTAATGTAACTAGAATTTGTTGTTATATATTTATAATTTTTTATATGTGTTCATATTGTATTAAGTTACTTGATATTAATTAGTTGATATTGACTAAATAGATCTACATTTGACTAGATTTAATGATTAAAAATAATTTTTAAACTAGATCACACCCCCAACCAGGAAATATGAACCTGATACCTCATATTAAGTTGGCACAGTTGTATACTAATTACTATATATAACATGATAATTTAATATGTTATTTATTTATAATTAAAATAATAATTTCATTATTTAATTTGGAAGGGGAAATTCTCAACATAAATCTATCCAAGATTCAAGATATAATGCTGATATTCCTACCAGATAAGGTCTGATGATACCTCCTTATTATATTTGAATCATAATTCTAGGAATTGTAAACTGGTAATAAAATTTATGATTAGTTACTTATGGATGAAAACCAATTATATTCAAATTATAATACTGAAAACTTTATGTTAATTTTAATTAACAAGAAACAATTAATAATACTCTGAAAAAATTATTTTAATAAAATAATAAGTAATTGAAATAGAATGTGAAATTATTAAACTGAAGAATTAAAGATATTTTAGCTTCACACCAGTAATAATAAACACTAAAAGTTAATTTTTAAATAAATGAAACTAAATAAGAAACCTAACTATAAAAAAACACAAATTAAAATTTAAATCAGGTCTTAATCATTTTCTGAAGCCATATCTCTAATAGAAAAATGGACAGGGGTTGTGGTGCAGTTTGTGTGGGGTTGTGTTGGGTGAGTAATAATTATTAGAGGAAATATTTTAAATGAAGAATATGGTATGGTAGAAAGTATATTGGGGTTAATAAATAAAATAGTAGTTTATGGGGGTTACTATGGTTGGTTTAATATTAAATTTTGATTTCGGATTTTCTAGAAATGGTTGAGACCAAGCCCCAAGGTGTTTCTTTAGGGAGATCTATCTTCTTATTCTTCTTCTTCCTTCTCCTTCATCATATATTTTTCATATTTTTTGTTTTTCTTATCAATTTAATTCATCATTTTTACTCTCATTCCTAATAATGGTGATTTCATAGAGGGAATTATTATACCTTTATAATAGTTCTTGAGAGATAGAAAATTAAAGAAATTGAATCTTGATCTATTAATTGAGGTTGATGTGATACAGAGAGGGCTGGAGAAGGAACAGTAGTTTATATACATTTTTAGAGGAATTGGAACCCAATACACAGTAGGTTCTATTAATACTCAACACTAAAAATTTAGGTACCTTATTTTTCTTCTAGTTCATTGCTAGATTGTGAGATACTTATAAAGAGAGAAAATAATGAAAATGAATTTTGATGAGATATATCATAAGGAAACCTAGACTAAGTGAACCATACACCACAAAAAATATTTTTGATCATGTTTATTGAACTAATGTAACAGTTTTATACTCAAATAATTAGATTCTAACATATAGTAGTAGATAATATGTCACAGTAGAGGAAGAAAAATCTCTTTTTATTATCCCTAATCATGTGCATAAGTAGGATTTGATGTTGGAGGTAGGGTTGATACTAGATAGACTAGACAAGAGGATGGATGAGTGGCAAAAGATACCAAGGATTCTTATTTTTACTAGAGAACATATTGAAGATTGGATCACTGAAACTAATAAATATCTTTCAAAATGAAAAATATAGGAAGAGAATAAGATTCGGATGACACGAATATTTATTACAGGTATTTTTTAGGATGGTTTATTTCATTGGAATCATTAAATCTAGAGATATCATGGATTCAACTCAATGTATAGATTATTTGAAAAATGGAAGTGTATAGGTGGAAAAAGGAAAGAATAATCTGCTTACTTAGGTTATGAGTTCTACATGAAATTATGTAAAAGTAAAGTCATTGTTTGTGAAAGGTTTTGAAGATTCATATTAGAGGAATGTTACAAAAATATATGTTAAAGTTTTTCATAATAAAGAACAGGGGGAGTAAGTGGAACTATAGTAGGTTAACTTCACTCTGATATAACAGGTAGAGAACGATCAGACACCGACACAGTCCCTTAATGAGTTCATACTAGTATCAGATGTTTCATATGAATGGAAATGATTATTTAAGAATGTTTCTTTTCTTACAATAAATGGTAAGGCACAAGATTTGTGATAGTTTTAGTTAGAAATGAAGTGTTGGAAAAAGGTGTATTCTAGATTTAGTGATGTCGGTTTGAAAATTAGTGTTCCTTTTGGTTTGATGGTTGTATTTTTTGTCACCTATTTTTTATGTCATTATCAATGAAATTATTAAAAGGTAATGAAATGGGTGATGGATTTATGAACCGCCCAATGTATGAGGAAGAGTTGATTCCCATGCACTATGGGTAAATATATATGAAGAGTTGTTTATCCTTGAAAACTTAACTGAATAGATTCAAGTGGCTATCCTAATACATTGGATGATTGAAAGAGCTGGTCTTCATGGAAAATACAAAAAAGTGTTGATAGGATGATTCAAACCTTTAATACAATGGCCTGTAAATTCAATACAGAAATTGATATTAAACCTATACTGGATAGCTTGTATGGATGTAGAGAACATAGTTAAATTAGGTTCAAATCATAGAGGAGAGATTGGTTTAAAAGGATACCCATATGACGATTACAAATTCTGTTGAATTCTATAATCAATGTTTACACACTCCATGATTAATGATAAAGTGGATAGAGATGGATTTGGATTGATTGAATAAGATTCACACCTGAACTAGCATAGGTCTTCCAAAAAATACTCCAATTTGAGTATTTTATATGATGAAACTACTTAAAAATGAATAAGAACGAGTTTTGAATTGTTCTAATAATTAAAAAATTCACTTGAAGAAGTATTTGGATGATTTTAAGGTTTTTATAAGTGTTTAATGAAAGTTGGAGTCAAACTAGATAATGGCTAGTTAAAATTTGTGGAAATCTGGAAAAATGGCCAAGTTAATATTTGGCATAGGTGAATTCCAAAATAGTTTAATTCCTACAATTCCAAATCTATGTAACTAAAGTCACTAAAAATGTAAATAATATTATTACATGAATAACTATGTACATTAATTAATTTATGTATCCAAATGACCCAAACACATAAATCTATGTTTCCAAAGTCAATTGTGAATCTAAAACTAAGAATTGTATATGTGAATGAAGCTCTAAATAGCCTAATAAAGAAACACATCCAAATTCATTGCATAAGGTATTTCTATAGTGTATTGAAAGAGATAATATTTTATTCATTTTTAATACATATTTAAATTATTTAAATCCTTATAATTTATCAATTTGATCTTATTTAAAACAATTTTGGATTAATGGTCTGTTTGGATCTAAAATGTAAAAATGGTTAATTATGGAATTTTAAAAGATTTTAATCAATTTTTTATTTTAGGCCTAACTTTTATATTATTATTCAAATCTGAATGATTCTTATTTTAATATTTATTGATTCATTTTCTTCAGATTTTTATTCTGGACCAAAATTTGATTCGAGCAACTTGAGGCCCAAACAAATCAATCAATTTGTCATATTGTTCATCCAGATATGGTGGAACCCACCCTCAAAAATGAGTCATAAATTGGGATACACACCTCCAATTGAGGTGATTACAAATTTATTAGAAATAGAACACATATAATCATTTCCCAAATGAATTTTATGGAGTTTTTCACTCATTAAGGTGACCATTGGATGTTATACACTAAAATAAGAATTCTGCAATTCTCGGCTATAAAATTTCATGATCAATATTTATCCCATAAAATTTTCTAGACACGTCCAATCAATGTAAATTTTTTAAGACCAATTAAAAACATATTTTCAAACAACTTTGATGAAGACAACTATCCCCAATTCTTACATTGTATGGGGGTAACATGTGGATTATTTTTATGTAATATTTTGTAACTAAAATTTCAACCATTCAAGACCCATTATGAACCCTAAGTCATTAATGGTATGTTATGACACCCCAAAACCCTTTGCATAATTATAAATAAGAGGCCAATAGTGTATTGAATGAAATATCAATCGAAGAGTGAATATATGAATGACATCTATGTTTTAGTATTTTACTTTTATTTTCTTTTTATTTTACTTTTATTTTACCACATAATGTATTCATATTTTTATTAAAGTTATTTCATTTCCTTATACCATCCTTTTTTATCTTCTGATAATAATTTGACAATTTTTATTTTTCATCTTTTATCGTGATCTATTTTCTATTCAAAATGGAAAGTGAAAAACCCAAGGCTTGGTGTTGGGGGAGGTTTCATGGAATTCTTTATTATTGCACTTCAATTGAATTTGTTTTTATTATATTTTTGGTGGATGCAAGAGTGTTTCATCGGTGTAATAGTCCTCCACCATATCATTATTTTTAATTTCATTTATTTTCTTTGATCAATTATTTTTTCCCTCTTTTCTCTCAGGAAAACCCTATATTTAGGTGGATTTAAGGTTTCTTGAAGGGATGAAACAGTATACGGTGGAGCCATGTCTCATAGGAATTGCATTCTTAGTTAAGGTGTTTTCCTATTTGACTATGGAAGGAGGTGTGGGTTGGTTCACCTAAGGCATGAGAAAATAATAAACTCAAAAATAAATGTAAAGAAATTTTTTAATGAGATTTGACCAAACAAATTATCAAATTAAATTTAAACAACAAATAAATAAGGAAGAAACCCACATTATCTAAACCTAGACCAAGACCTTTCTTTCAAATTTTCATTTTTCATACATGTTAATTTATATTTAAATTCTAAATTACATAATTTTAATTTCATATTTACTAAAAATTCATAACCATTATTTTCAATAAATAAAGTAAAAAACATAAATAATTGGTATAGGTGAACTAGAATCAGTGAATGGACGGACTATGATGCTCTTAAAGTGAGACGACCATGGTCAAAATCTATTCTATATTAGGAATATAAATTTTATTTTTCCACACCCTACAATATGAATGCATCAAAATCGACAACATTTTTGAGAATCTAAATTGTTATTTTGATAAAGTTTTTGAAATTCACATTTTTTTTAAAAAAAAATCATTGTTTTCTATATTAAAACCCTTAAAAAACATTTTTACATGATTTATTAAAATTAAAATTATTATGCATGGTAAGATTACTCATAGTTTCAAGAAAATAAATAGATTATATCGAGGAGGAACTCTAATGAAGGGATGATTCTCTTATGATAATGTTCAAACAGTTGCAAAGAGGCCAAGAGATTTGGATGTCACCACGAGGTTTGGTGAGAATTATAACAACCCATAATTTACATACATTTTTATTACTTAAAAATTGAAGCACACTTATTACAACATATAACAAAACCATTAAAGGACCATATAGGTATAGTGTCTTTAGAAACTGTGAAAAATAAACAACTGGTTCATAAATCATCTATGTTGTCTCCCATTTATTTCATTATATCTAGAGTCCCTTTTGGCATATCCTACTTAATACCCTTCTCCCTTACCAGGGGAAAAGAAAACATACAAAAGGGTGAGCTCAAATTCTCAGTAAGGGTAAACAAAAGAAATATCAATCATATCATATTCATAAGAACATAACATTTTGACTATCTTATCCGGCAAAAGAGATCATAATATCATAACATGGGATAAATGATAGTGGTGAAATGTAATCCCAATAATCATAACTTATAACATGAAACTTTGTGGCATACACACATAATCCTATAAATTCATTTCATATTAGTCAAGTCTCATTTCCAAGACCATCATAGCGGACAAAGTTCATTACTAAACCGAGTTCACTCCCCGTTCCAGTCCTGTATCACTGAATCGGATTAACTTGTCGTTCCAGCCATGTCTATATCATTAGATATAAATCATTACCCAATGCATTAGAGGGAGATATAGGTCCCACCCATCTCATAATTAAACCATTCTTATGTGTTCCACAAAATCATAAATCATACATCATAACATAACCCATGTAATAAAAATGGGATTCTTAAACATCATGTCATCATAACATAATCCAAAAAAGGACATCATAAAATTAATTCCATCATAACATAATCAAATCAATGTAAAAATAGGGATAGAAACAGAACCTTATATTATCTTATATGGAAAACAATTTTGATAAAACACTTGAACTCCATTCTTGAGGAAAATATCATTTCTACTTCAAAACCATTTTTCCTTTCTTAACATGTCATACAATTATAAAATAAAAGAAGTTGATTAAAAATAAACTTGAAAACAGGTAAAGGAATATTCATAGAAATAATGTTCTAAAAAACCATTCATTCTGTATAGGTTAATGAAAAACATTCTTCTCGTACTTTGGCCAGAAAAGTCAAAAATACCTCGTACTAAAAATGACAAAAGATTCCTTTCATATATTTTACTAAAAACTCACCAATGGGTAAAATTGGATTTAAAAAATTGTAGAAGGATTTGAATAATATTACATATTGAGGAAACATGGATGTGGATGATAAATATTCCCCAGTAAATTCTGAAGTATAAACAATCTCATATAAAAATGAGATTGCGAGATTTTCCCTTACCTTAGGTCTGATTTGCTTCGTATGTGTCTGAAACTCCTGTATAATGATTTAAGTAATGTTATTGACTTATTCCAGAATCATTATCATTGTTATGATATCATATATGGTCATATTATTAGATTATTATTAGCAATATTTCATTGCTACTTGTTATTCGGGTGTTTATTGTTTTTCTTCTTATGCGTGTTTTGTCAAATAAATTATTATTATTCTTTTTAGGTTATAGATACCTAATTTAACGAATGTTATTAGTGTAATATATAACATATTTACTCATTCAATTCATTAATATAATCATTATTCAATGAAGATCATGTAGAACGAGTCGCATCACATCGTGGAGACGGTAGGCCGTATGTACGCACGAGCGATGATATCGTTCCCATGATCATGGAATTGTATTGGAGTGTATGTATACTATTTCAGAATCAATATCACTTTAAAATAATCATATATAGTTATTATTTACACCATTTTACCCATCCATGTAAGGTGGTGATGGAAAACAGATTACACCACGACGTGGAGACGATATTCCGTACGTACGCACACGCGGTGATTTCATTTCTCGTAGGATGGATAGAAGGTGAAATAGGGTTGTTTCATATTTATAATAACATATCAGTATATTAGTGATATTTATTTTAATACTTCATAATGAAACAGCTAATAAATAGGAAGTAGAAGAAGAAATAAATTTCAAAGAATCGGTAACGGATATTACATCTTCTTCGACACGCCTCTTTGAAACCTTCTCTTAGGGTACTAAAATATTTCTTTGAAGAAGACCATGACCTCCAGAATATTACTAGGGAAGTGTAGAAGAGAAATTGGCAGGGGTTGGCTGAGATTTAAGGCTCAAAGTAGTGTGAGGAGGAGAGGGAGGAGGTGCCCTTTTATAAGGGAGGAGAGGGGCACCTTTGGAATTATAAGAAATATTAATTTATAATAAATTCAAATCCCACTTAAAAACCTCAAAAAAAAGACTCAAATATGAAGCTTAGATGAGATAGGGTTGTATCCCATCAACCAATATAATTTAGACAAGTTGTAAATTTATTTTAAACATTATCAACAAGATTTATCCTTATATAATCTATTTTATTTTATTTGTGGTTATAATATTCTAAATTTTAAATCATTATAAATAATTTCTTATATGTTCTGAATTGTCCATAATTGTATACCTTATTAAATTTTAGACCATATAAATTTTAAATTATAATTTTCAAATATTTTTGTGATTTTTAAACGATTTTATAATATGTAATTTTTCTAAAATAACAATATTGTCGATTTGGACACTATTCATTAATTTGAATTTAAATAAAATATACACAGAATAAATGTTTGAACTAAAAGATTTTATAGATTCATAACATGTCATATTTATCTATAAAATTAGTGGGTCACTTTAAATAGTTCATATAATATTTAATTTAATAGTTTTAAAATCATTTATTTGATATTTCAATCAATAAAATAATTTCAACATCACTATTGTGTCATAAATAATGACAAATATTTAATCCCTAAAAATTATAAAAAAATTCATATAATGTAGATAATTTTATTATATTTCTAGGGACTATTTATATCCAATGTTTTATGATGTTTATCACTAAATTAAAATTATTACACTTATAAGATTTTAGAGAGCGACATGTTGTCACTTTCTTTTGTTTTAACAATAATTATATTATTTCACGGTCAAAAGTCCATGAAATGAATCTAGTCCAACCCTTAGGTGATATGGGTCGACTTTTATTCATCCAATAGGATTTTGGAAAGTGTTAGGGTAATTTTATAATCTTATTTTTACCCTTAATTACCAGATTTACCTTTAACTGCAGTAAATAAAAATTACCGTAGTTACTATTCATAATATCAAAAAATAAAAGTAACCTATTAACATAATTTGGACCCACTGAATCCAAATATGGTATCTATTTTTCAAAATTCAAAACACATAAGTTTTATTAATTAATTTAATATTAATCTCGTTGTTAAGCAAACGGGTTTTAAAAGTTAAAACATTGCCAAAGATTGAAATGTTTTTATCTATGAATTCAATGTAAAATTAATGATATTGACTTACATTATATTAAATGGTAAAAATATATTCTATTTATACTTTAAAACAATTCAATATTATAATTTAACAATATAAATTATTTTGATGAAAAAATTTGTTTTTAATTAAAATATAGCGTGTTTTTACTATTCATCAAAATATGAAAGTTACCAGAATAATATGAAACATTTATCCAAAGTAAATTTTTATATCCTGATTCCAGAGAAGAATTTATTTTGTCAAATTGAACTTATAAACATGTCAAAAACTATATTTAAAGTGGGTGTGCCATCAAAAGGCGGCAAAACTACATTTTTTGAAAAATACTTATTTTACCCCAAAAAAATTATTTTGTTCTCAGACCATGTTATAGAAAATATGTAAGATGAATAATAATGTTATAAAATTCAAAATTCAGCTAATACTATTCATAATGGCTAGTTTATAATATTATAATAATATATCTTCATTTAGTGAAACTTGGTATTGCGTACTACACACGCTATCGAGGAAGGTCATGATTGCGTGTAATGCAAGCCAAGCTAGTGTTGTGTGCAGTGAAAGATTCCATTGATGTTGCATATAACATAAGTCATAAAAAAATATAATTCTTATAAAATATCAGGGTGTTACATTCTACCCCCCTTAAAATGAATTTCTCCCTCGAAATTCATCACTTTATAACAAACAAATGAGGATACCTCTCCCTCATCATCTCCTCAAGCTCCTTTGTAGCTTCTTATAATTTGTGGTTCCTCTATAAAAAATTCACCAAGCGAGTGGTCTTGTTCCATAGAAATTTTTCACTACAATCCAGAATCTCTGTCAGCTATTTTTCATAAGAAAGATCTTGCTCCAGCGGTACAGCTTTTGAGCTGAGTACATGTGAAGGATTGGGTATGTACTTTCTCATGAGAGATACATGGAACACATCGTGAACTTAAGAGAGATTCGGTGGAAGCGCCAATCGGTAAGCTACCTTCCCAACACGATCCAGTATTTCAAAAGGACCAATATACCTAGGTCTCAGCTTTCCCTTCTTCCCAAATCTCATTACTCTCTTCCAACGAGATATTCATAAGAACACTTTGTCACCCACTTCAAACTCTAGGTCTTTTCTTTGGTTATCGGCATAACTTTTTTGTTGACTCTCAGCTGCTCTTATGTGTTGTTGAACAGATCTGACCTCTTCTTCCATCCCATCAACAAGATCAGGTCCTAATAAATTTCTTTTCCCAACTTCATCCCAGCAAGTTGGAGTCCTTCATTTCTTTCTATAGAGAGATTCATAAGGAGCCATCTGAATACTGGATTGAAAGCTATTATTATAAGAAAATTCCACAAAAGTTACATGTTGATCCCAACCAACTTTGAAATCTAAAGAGAAATCTCTTAACATACCTTCTAGAGTTTGAATTGTTCTCTCAGACTGACCGTGTGTCTAAGGATGATATGCAATGCTGAAACTCAACTCTATATCTAAATTATGCTGAAGACTTTGCCGGAACTTTGAGGTAAACCTCGGATCCTGATCAGATATAATGGAAAGTGGTACTCCATGAAATCTTACCACTTCCTTTACGGATATCCTATTAAGTTGGTCCAGAGAGAAATCTTCCCTAATAGTAATGAAGTGTGTCGACTTCGTAAGACGATCAACTATAACCCAGATAGCATTATTGCCTTTGGATGTTTTAGGAAGTCCAGTGACAAAGTCCATAGTGATGTTTTCCCATTTCCATTCAGGTATGTGTAATGGTTGTAACATCCCCTTAGACATATGTCTCTCAGCTTTAACTTTCTAACAAACCAAGCATCAAGAGACATATATAGAAACATCTATTTTCATGCCATCCCACCAAAAGTACTCTTTCAGGTCCCTATACAACTTCATACTTCCAGGATGAATAGAGAATGAAGAAATATGAGCCTCATCAAGCAACTCCTTTAATTCTGGGATGGGAGGAACACAAACCCGATTTCGGAACCTTATTATCTCATCACAATCAAGGTTGAATTCGGGAACATTTCTCACCTTCTTTTATAACTCTACATCTTCTTTTTGTGCCTCTTTAATCTTCACATGCATAGACGGTTGAAAATTCATTTATGAAAGATAAGATTTTTCCCCTTCCATTAAAATTCCAAGATCCATCCTTTGTAAATCCATAAATATTGGATCTTTTGTGATCCTCATCATGGATAATATAGCATGGTCTTGTTGAATTAATGTGTCTTACACCTTGTTTGCTTTCCCAGGGTGGTAATAAATTGATCAGTTGTGATCCTTAATCAGCTCCAACCATCTTCTTTGGCGCATATTCATCTCTTTTTGTGTGAAAATATACTTTAAACTTTTATGATCAGTATAAATATCACACCTTTCACCATAAAGATAGTGCCTCCAAATATTTAATGCAAAGATTACTGCAGCTAACTCTAAATCATGAGTTGGGTAATTTTTCTCATGGATTTTCAACTGTCGTGAGGCATAAGCAATCACTATATCTTTTTGCATGAGAACACACCTCAATCCCTTCTTGGATGCATCACTATAGATCACAAACCTTTCTCCACTATAAGGCAGTGTGAGCACAGGTGCACTAGATAACCTTCTTTTCAAGTCCTTGAAATTCTCTTCACACTCCTCTGTCAACACGAACGTAACTTCTTTTTGAGTCATCCTGGTGAGTGGATTAGATAATCGTGAAAAATATTTCACAAAATGTCGATAATATCCATCCAGACCTAGAAAACTTCAGATCTCAGTTACTGTTGTTGGTCTCGACCATCTTTTGATAACCTCTGTTTTTGCTGGATTCACAGATATCCCCTCTTTTGAGATTATATAACCCAAAAATGAGACTTTTTGAAGCCAAAATTCACACTTGGTAAATTTGGCATAAAGCTTCTCCTTTCTTAGGGTCTTTAATACAATTCTCAAGTGATCTTGATGTTCTTCCTTGCTCTTTTAATAGAAAAAAATATCATCTATAAAGACTACCACAAACTGAACAAGATAGTCTCTAAAGACTCTATTCATTAGATCCATGAAGATAGCAGGGGCATTAGTAAGACCAAATGGCATCACTATAAATTCAGTGTCCATAACTTGTACGGAAAGCCGTCTTTGGTATATCCTATTTTTTTACCCTTAATTCACTACTAGAAAAACAGGTATTTGCGACGGGCTATTTGCGACGGGATCCCGTCGCAAATAGCCCGTTGCTGAAAACGCCGTCGCAACTACACTTATTTGCGACGGGCCCGTCGCTAAAGCCTTTTTTTGCGACGGGCCCGTCGCTAAAGCCTTTTTTTGCGACGGGCATTCTCCCCGTCGCAAATAGTATTTCGTATTTTTGTAAAAAAACTTTTAAAATAGTTTTTGCGACGGGACCCGTCGCAAATACTTTTTTTAAAAAAAAAATAAAAAACTATTAATAATACTAGTTTTTGCGACGGGCATAGTATCCCGTCGCAAATACTATAAAAAAAATAAAAAAAAATAAATTATTAATAAATTATTTTAATTAATATAATAATAGAATTATAATTTACAAATGAAAATAATAAATTATTTTAATTACTATAATAATAGTAGAATTATAATTCAAAAATAAAAATAATTGAATATTAATAAATAATTTAATTAATATAATAATATTACAATTATAATTCATAAATAAAAAAAATATTAATAAGTTATTTTAATTAATATAAAAATAATAGAATTATTTTATATTCAAATATTAAAATAATTCAAGTATTACAAAAAAAATAATTAAATTTTAATATTATAAAATTTTAATATATATATAAAATTTTAATATATATATATAATTTAATATTATAAAATATAAATAATATTATTATTCATATTAATATTGTTATTTAAAAATATAATATTATTAATATTTTATAATGAGACAGAAACTACGAATAGAAAAAAAATATTTTGATTTCACAAATTTTATAACAGAAATACAAACTCTAATCTGAAGGAGGGGGGGAGGGGGGAGGTGGGGGATCTGCAGATGGTGGTGGAGGAAACTCCATCCCTAAAGCATGAGTGAGTCGGCGCATGTACTCCATCTGCTCCTGATGCTGCTGCTGCCACCGACTCGTCTGCTCCTCGTACAGCTGCTGCTGGCGTCGACGCTCCTCCTCATGCTGCTGACGCATCTGCTCCTGCTCCTGTCAGAGACTCTCTATCTGTGCAGTCTGAGATCGCAACTGATCCTCATACTGTGTAGAAGAAGATGCACGAGCTCCTCTCGAGCTGGACGCCGACATCGCAGCACTGCCATAATAATCTCCGGGAGTCAGTCGAGAGCCGATACCAACTACCCGGCCCTTCTCGAAGGCATACTGGGTGGCCTGCATCCATGCCGCCTCATCAAACTGGCGGGCAGTGGTCTGATCTGATGACTCGGCCTGACTCTCAGGCCGGTCCTGTGCCGCTGCGGCCTCATATGACTCCTATAGTTGCAATTTAAAATTAAAATTTTGAATATATTATATGCAGTTAATTTTTAAACTTGAAAACAAATAATACTGACCACGATGTGATGCTGACAATCACCTCTGAACTCCCCAGTAGCAGGATCACTATACATCCTCCGATATACGTCGTACTCTGTAATATCGGGGTGCTCGACAGCCTATAAGAATAAAAAAAAACTGTTAATATTTATAGTTATATAAAATATTTATAAATAATGTACGTACCAGATGCTGTCTATGAGTACTGAAAGAACGACTCCCAGCTCGATGAGTCACCTCCTGTCTCCCCCGATTCTGCCTCCCCACTGATGATCTCCTCTGAAAGGCACCACTCAACC
Source organism: Viscum album (assembly GCA_963277665.1). Taxonomy (NCBI): domain Eukaryota; kingdom Viridiplantae; phylum Streptophyta; class Magnoliopsida; order Santalales; family Viscaceae; genus Viscum; species Viscum album. The sequence continues at coordinate 66,185,022 of OY728156.1, read as the reverse complement.
AGTGCGCACATAATCCATCCCATACATGGGATGAAATATACTCTGGTCGGTGTGCTCTACATGACTCCTCAAAATCTGACACTCCTGCTTTCTTCATCGCAGCTTTTCTTAAATTGTGCAAAAACTGACGAAGACGATCACGCATGGCCACCTCCCATGCCTCGTGGATGGCGTCACGCATGGTATCCTCGATCGGATACCATAAACCCTACAAATAAATCAAAATATCAAGTTAGAAATGAAATAATTTTCAAAATAAAAATTATTTATTTACGTACGTACCAACCAATGGACGAACATGGTCTGCTGCACATCAATGGGAATCTTCTCCCATGTGGTCCACGGATGAGAGAAATAGTTGCGCAAAATAGCGCTGCCCTGTCCGACTGCTATATGCGGAAAACTGAAAAAATAATAAACATTTATTATGTGAATAGATTAATGAAATCTTAGTCAAATCCACAGGTTATTACACAGGTTATCACACCTCTGTGTGCGTGGATCAAACCCAAGACGTGGACGTCGCTCGGGGACGGGGTCAGGAATCATCAATCGTGCAAGACCGCGCCCCCTCCGCGTACTCCCTGGAGCGCCTGCAGGCTGAGGGTCATCTGTCAGCAACTCATCCGCATCAAAAGTCAGGTCAGCATCCGCCAACGCACGAAATGTGGCGTCGTCCATCTGAAACAGAAAATGTTAATGTTATCAAATAATTGATAATTACTATTATATATACATATATACATATTATGATTGTATATAAATACCATGAAATGCTATCAGTGTTCATCTTCATCATCATATTCATATATGTCAATGTCATCTTCATATTCCTCCTCAACATCATCGATATCCATTCGAGTTATAGTTGCTTCATCTCTTACCGTTTCAAATTCATATGTGACATCATTAACATCATCGTCATCACCGACTCTTAAATGTGGTGTGTCGTCATCGATACTCATGTCTCTTTGTAAAAAAGATTGATTTTGAGTACTCTCTTGAAAAACTTCAATTCTTTGCACATCAGTGAAAGCACATTCACTTTGACTAAACTGATTGTCTCGAATTTTGATTTTTATTACACTCCACCAATCAGTCAAGTCTCTTGATGTTGCACAGTACTTTGCATAATAAACTTGATATGCCTGTTGAGCCAATAAGAATGGTTCATTTACTGCGAGAACACTTTTACATTTAATATCGATGATTCCATGAGTCGGATGAACACGCACGCCTCTCTCTGTATCCAACCACCGACATTTGAACATGGTTATGTAATGTTGTCCAAGATAACAGAGTTCAATGATTTCATCAAGTATGCCATAAAAGTCAACTTCATTTTCTCGATGATGAGATCCTCTCAAGCTAACTCCACTGTTCATTGTTTTTTTCGATTCCCCATATGCATGTGTGTGGAATCGAAATCCATTCACCACATATGCATTATAAGTTTTAACAAGTTTGGAAGGTGGGTTACTCAATACACACAGCCGTTTGTCAATTTTATCAGCATGTCGAGACACCTGAAGATTTGTGAAATAATTATCAATATAGTAAACTATACATTGAATGAGTTGCTAAAAGATAAAGAATTTATGTTACCAGTTTTTGAAACCACTGAAAGAAATTTTTCAGTCGACGTTCTTCGAGAGAAGCTGCTGTAATTTGTGGAATTTGTTTCTTGATATGATTATCATACAACCTATAAAAACCAAAGTTATTTACTGTAACATAAATGATAGAATAAGTGATATAAACACTTACAGTACAACTGATGTCATCTCTTCACAGTTGAGCAGAACATACGTATGAGCTCTATGATGTTCATCATCTGAAAGCCAGCGTTCAGAAACTCCACCAAAACCAAGCTCTGACTGGTTGAAAACAGATAATTGATTGTCGATTTCATCAATATTCCTCTCATTTCGTCCCATTCGGTTGTGTTTTGAAGGATACTCAGATTCAAAATAATGGGAGCAGAAAAAAGATATTTCCTCTTGCAAATAAGCTTCTGCAATAGATCCTTCAACAGATGCTTTGTTGCGTACTTTTCTTTTCAATTTTTGCATGCATCTTTCAAATGGGTACATCCATCGAAACTGTACCGGACCTCCACATTTGGCTTCATATGGCAAATGTAACATCAAATGTTCCATTGAGTCGAAGAAAGACGGCAGAAATATTTTTTCCAGTTTACATAAAATTACAACAACATCTTTTTCAATTTTGCCTAGAGCATCATAATCTGCCGTAGCCGCACAAATTTCCCGAAAAAAATGATACATGTCTGTTATGGAATCCCAAATCACAGAATTCAACAGACCTCTTAATCCAATGGGTAGAAGTCTCTCCATTATAACATGACAATCATGACTTTTTAATCCAGTAATATGACCATTCTTTACACATCTACCCAAATTGGAAGCACAGCCATCTGGAAGTCTCAAACCTGCAATCCACTGACAAAATAATAAACGGTTTTCTTTAGACAGTGTATAAGCTGCTTTTGGTTTCAGTAACCTTTCTGTTCTGACATTCTCAAATAGTTCCAATTCTGGACGCCTGCAAATTTGGGCAAGATCTAAACATGCATTTACATTGTCTTTTCCCTTTCCTGGCGTATCCAAAACTATATGAAACAAATTATCAAAACAGTTCTTCTCAATATGCATGACATCTAACATGTGTCGGACCAACAAATCAGACCAATATGGAAAATCCCAAAATATGCTACGTTTAATCCAATTGTGTTCTTTCCCAAAACCATAAATTTTCTGTTGGTTTATTGTGGGACCAAAAGTGATGGGAGGTAATGAAAATACAACCGATTTTAACTCCGAACCTGATAGCATTTTTGGAGGTCCATCCCTTTCAGCTGTTCCTTTTCTGAAATGAGATCTGTTTCTGCGAAAAGGATGGTCAGCTGGAAGAAATCTGTGATGACAGTCAAAATAACAAGGTTTCTTTCCATGAATGAGCATAAATGCTTTGTTCTCTCCCATACAGTAAGGACATGATTTCTGACCATGTGTACTCCAGCCAGATAACATCCCATAAGCCGGGAAGTCACTTATTGTCCACATCAATGCTGCTCTCAGTATGAAATTCTATTTCGTTGCAACATCATATGTACTGACACCAGTACTCCACAATAAATTTAATTCATCAATCAATGGCTTCAAATAAACATCAATATTTTTCTTCGGATGTCCTGGAATTAGTAATGTCAAAAAGATATATGGCTCCTTCAGCAACATCCATGGAGGTAAATTATACGGAGTTAAAAAAATAGGCCAACATGAATATTGACTACCATAAGATCCAAACGGACAGAAACCATCAGTGGAAAGGCCCAGTCGAGCATTTCTAGCTTCTAAAGCAAATGATGGATGCACTCTATCAAAATGTTTCCATGAATCACCATCGGCTGGATGATTCAAGCTTTTATCGGTTGAACTATTCTCTTTATGCCATGACATCATTGTCGCTGTATTCTTAGACATGAATAAACGCTGAAGTCTGGATGTAAGCGGAAAATATCTCAACTTTTTTACAGGAATCAAACCAGACTTCCCGTGTTGTCCTTCTTTATATCTCAGTTTCCCACATGTGGGACAACTATCCAACGACTCATTTTCCCCTGAATATAAAATGCAGTCATTTGAACATGCATGAATCTTCTGACAAGTAAGTCCCAAATTTCGAACCAACCTCTTACTTTCATAGTAATTTGCAGGTAAAACATTTCCTTCGGGTAACAGTGTTTTCAACAAAGAAAATATCTGGTCAAAACAGGTGTTTGACATTCCGTTATCTGATTTGATAGCAATAAATTTTGAAACTTCTTCTAATTTGCTCATCTTGCAGCCAGGATATAATGCATCCTCAGCAGACTTCAACAACTCATAAAATTCAGACGGTCCCAACTCAGGATTTGAAGCTATATCAGCCGGAGTTTCTGTATGTTGAACAGATGAACCTGCAACATCATGTACTAAATCTTGAAACTGGGATGGATCCGGAATCAAGTTGGTATCACCTGCTCTGGAACTGCGTTCACCGTGTTGATACCAAAAAACATAATCTGCTTGAAAACCAAAACGCAAGAGATGTTCCCCCACTTTGTCAAACGTGTCAAACGTTCTCAATGCACATTTTCTACAAGGGAATTTTATCTTTCCTTCTGAAACAAATTCTGGATTTGATGCCGGAAATGATAAAAAACTCTCCACACCCTCTATATATACTGGATTTAAACCAGAACCATTTGGATTTCTACGTTGATTTATCCATATGTGGTCATCTAATAATGACTGTTGACGACCTCGTTGTTCCATATTTTTCTATAAAATATAAAAGCATTACTGGTTTTGAATAATTTGTTAGAAAAAACACAAGCAAGGATTGAATATATTGAGAATAAAGCAAAACCTGTTACAAATATTGATAATTTTAATATTATATTGATTTTTTATTTTTTTAATAATACTAATATAATTTTTTTCATAAATATTAATTATATAATAATAACATCATTACATTATTAGTATATTTTATTATTAATATTAAAATAATATAATTTTCTATATTATATACAATTCTCCTTTCATCTGTGTGTTTCACATTCTGTCTCCACATGTAATATTGGCATTCACTTTCACCTCTCCATTGGCGAGTAGGTTGATAATTTTGAAAAAGAATGCCAATATTACATGTGGAGACAGAAAAAACACAGAAGAAAAGAGAATTGTATATAATATAGAAAATTATATTATTTTAATATTAATAATAAAATATACAAATAATGTAATAAGGTAATTATTCCAAATTATTGGTAAGTATTTCAAATTATTGGTAATTATTCCAAATTATTGGTAATTATTCCAAATTATTGGTAATTATTCCAAATTATTGGTAATTATTCCAAATTATTGGTAATTAATACTAATTATTGGTAATTAATAATCATTATTACTAATTATTGGTAATTATTACTAATTATTCCTAATTAATACTAATTATTCCTAATTATTCCTAATTATTACTAATTATTGTTAATTATTACTAATTATTGTTAATTATTACTAATTATTACTAATTATTTCTAATTATTACTAATTATTTCTAATTATTACTAATTATTTCTAATTATTACTAATTATTGCTAATTATTAGTAATTATTGCTAATTATTACTAATTATTGCTAATTATTATTAATTATTGCTAATTATTAGTAATTATTGATAATTATTAGTAATTATTGATAATTATTGGTAATTATTACTAATTAGTGTTAATTATTGGCAATTATTGTTAATTATTACTAAATATTGGTAATTATTACTAAATATTGGTAATTAATACTAATTATTGGTAATTAGTACTAATTATTGATAATTAATAATAATTATTGGTAATTAATACTAATTATTGGTAATTAATACTAATTATTGGTAATTAATACTAATTATTGGTAATTAATAATCATTATTACTAATTATTGGTAATTATTACTAATTATTCCTAATTAATACTAATTATTCCTAATTATTCCTAATTATTACTAATTATTGTTAATTATTACTAATTATTGCTAATTATTACTAATTATTACTAATTATTACTAATTATTTATAATTATTACTAATTATTTCTAATTATTACTAATTATTTCTAATTATTACTAATTATTGCTAATTATTAGTAATTATTGCTAATTATTACTAATTATTGCTAATTATTATTAATTATTGATAATTATTAGTAATTATTGATAATTATTAGTAATTATTGATAATTATTGGTAATTATTACTAATTATTGTTAATTATTGGCAATTATTTTTAATTATTACTAAATATTGGTAATTATTACTAAATATTGATAATTAATACTAATTATTGGTAATTAATACTAATTATTGGTAATTAATACTAATTATTGGTAATTAATACTAATTATTGGTAATTAATACTAATTATTGGTAATTAATAATCATTATTACTAATTATTGGTAATTATTACTAATTATTCCTAATTAATACTAATTATTCCTAATTAATCCTAATTATTCCTAATTATTCCTAATTATTACTAATTATTGTTAATTATTACTAATTATTGTTAATTATTACTAATTATTACTAATTATTTCTAATTATTACTAATTATTTCTAATTATTACTAATTATTTCTAATTATTACTAATTATTTCTAATTATTACTAATTATTGCTAATTATTAGTAATTATTACTAATTATTGCTAATTATTAGTAATTATTACAAATTATTACCAATTTTTGCTAATTATTATTAATTATTGATAATTATTAGTAATTATTGATAATTATTGGTAATTATTACTAATTATTGGTAATTATTGGCAATTATTGTTAATTATTACTAAATATTGATAATTATTGGTAATTATTAATAATTAATACTAATTATTGGTAATTAATACTAATTATTGGTAATTAATACTAATTATTGGAAATTAATACTAATTATTGGTAATTAATACTAATTATTGGTAATTAATACTAATTATTGATAATTAATACTAATTATTGGTAATTAATACTAATTATTGGTAATTAATAATAATTATTACTAATTATTGGTAATTATTACTAATTATTCCTAATTATTACTAATTATTCCTAATTTTTACTAATTATTACTAATTATTGTTAATTATTCCTAATTATTACTAATTATTGGTAATTAATACTAATTATTGGTAATTAATACTAATTATAGGTAATTATTACTAATTATTGTTAATTATTGGTAATTATTACTAATTATTGTTAATTATTCCTAATTATTACTAATTATTGGTAATTAATACTAATTATTGGTAATTAATACTAATTATAGGTAATTAATACTAATTATTGGTAATTATTACTAACTATTACTAATTATTCTTAATTATTGATAATTATTGATAATTGTTCCTAATTATTAGTAATTAAATGAATAATTATCAATAATTAGAAATAATTACCAATAATTAAAAATAATAACATTATTAATATATTTTATTATTAATATTAAAATAATATAATTTTCTAATTTATATACAATTCTTCTTTCATCTGTGCGTTTTCTATCTCCACATACAAATAATACATGTGAAGACAGCAAACACACAGATGAAAAAAGAATTGTATATATATAAAAAATTATATTATTTTAATATTAATAATAAACTAAACTAATAATGTAATAATGTTCTTATTCCTAATTATTGGTATTTATTACTAATTATTAATATTTATTCTTAATTATTAAAAATTATTATTAATTATTCCTATTTACCATTAACTATAAACAATACTAATAATTTAAATTTATTAAGTAATAAAACAATGTAAACATAATTAAATTACAACTAATTAATAATAATTGAAACTAATAAAACATTAAAAATAAATAAAAAATTAAAATGAAGATAAATACCTTGAAAATTGATCTATTCTGATCGTTCTTCAAAACTTTAATATCAGCTCCGGAGAAAAAAATTAAACTGGAGAAAAACTCAACTCTAGAAATATAATTTTGAGAGAAGGAGAAGATAAGGAATGAGAATGAAATGAAAAAAACGGATGGGGGAATTTATAGGTTAGATTATTTGCGACGGGCCCATTAGCGACGGGATTCCCGTCGCAAATACCTTAGCCAACATTTATTACGGTCAACCGGTAAATAGTTATTTGCGACGGGACCCGTCGCAAATAACCCCTGCCGACATAGTATTTGCGACGGGGGAATATTCCCGTCGCAAATAAGTTTCCCGCGATTTGGCGCGCATCGCGGGAAAACTATTTGCGACGGGGAAAGCAATCCCGTCGCAAAAGCCTCCTTATTTGCGACGGGGAAATACCCCCGTCGCAAATAAGTTTTTAACATGACTATTTGCGACGGGATTTATTCCCGTCGCAAATAACCCGTCACAATTGCTCATTTTTCCCGTAGTGATTGATCATAACCTGAACGAAGATCAATCTTGGAAAAGTATTGAGCTCCGTGTAGTTGGTCAAATAAGTCATCAATGCAGGGGAGAGGATATTTGTTTTTGATAGTGATCTAGTTAAGTTCTCGATAATCAATGTAGAGTCTCATTGATCCATCTATCTTCTTAACAAACAGAACAGGTGCTTCCCAAGGTGACGCACTAGGGCTTATGAATCCCTTATCAAGATTCTCTTGTAGTTGCTTCTTCAATTCCTGCAACTCAATTGGGGCCATTCTATAATGTGTCTTTGAAATGGGCATAGCACCTGGTATGACTTCTATTGAAAACTCAACTTCGCGATTTGGTGGAAGACCAGGAAATTCCTCCAAAAAGACATCATCAAACTCCCGTACAATGGGAATATTCTTAATCGTGAGTTTCTCACCAAACATTTGAGATAAATAACCTTCATTTAGTGGAATCGAGACCCATAAGATGGATGAAATTTCCACTGGAAGGTTATGTTCATACTTGCATCGATAGATGATCATAGATTGATCTGGAATATGAAATGTGACTTCCCTTCTTTGGCAATTGATATCAGCTCCATATAAAGAAATCCATTCCATCCCAAGAATCACATCAAATTCCACTATTTGAAGGATAACAAGATTTGTAGGAAGCACTTTCCCATAAACTTCAATCGGTAAAGAATTTTAAACTTCTGATGCGACTGTTGTGCCATTAGGAGTTGTCACAGCTTACTCAATATCTAATTGTTGAGGCAGTACGGTGATACCCTTTGAAAATTCTTCATAAATAAAAGAGTGGGTGTATCTAGAATCAAATAAATCATTTTCTACTTTAGATTGGATGAGAAGTGTACCTTTCACCACTTCGTTATTGTACTCCACATCACCGATAGTAATTGCATGTGACTTTCCTTTTTCTTTGGCCTTAAGAGTTTGTTGACGTCGATCATTATCAAAAACCCTTGGATTTGGGCATTTATTGGCATAATGCCCCATCTCCTTGCACTTGAAACATTGAAGTGTAGGAGGTGCATTCTATGTATCCCTTTCTTTGTTCGCATCATTAGACATCTTCTTCCCATAATTTCAATATTCAATTGCCCGATGACCTTCTTTTCCACACTTACAACATTTTCTTGTCCCTTTAAGACAATTCCCTCCATGTTTCTTTCCACAATTTGAGCATAAAGGAAAACTCATCTTCTTTTCAGTGTGGTCTTTAGATTTTTCTTTGAATTCCATTTTCCTCTTCTTATCAAACCCATATGACTGATGGGTTACTCCAATCTCCATCTCAACCTTGAGAGCACATCGAACACTTTTCTCATAGATATTGAATTTCCCTATGGCTAATGCCCTTCAAATACTTGGTTTTAAGCCACTAAAGAATCAATCGCTCTTACTCTCAGGTTGGATAATAATTCTGGAAGCATACCTTCCAAGTCTTGTAAAATTTTCTTCGTAGTTACCAACAGATTCGTCGTCCTTTTTCTTCAGTTCAAGAAACTCTTTCTCTATCTTTGTTTGAAGAATACGAGGGAAGTACTTATTGAAAAATAAGTTCTTGAACTCGTCCCATTCCATGGACTCAATTTCATCTTTTTGCCTCGTATTCTTGATAAGATTCCACCATTGATCAGCATCACCTTCCAAACGATACACTGCTAAGATGACTTTGTCATGTTTAGAACATTGAAGGACTAAAAATATCTTTTCAGTGGTACTAATCCATTTTTTAGCCACTAATGGATCAGAAGACCCGCTGAATGAAGGTGGACGATGCCTCATGAAGGATTCAATAGAATGTTGCTCCTTCCTTTGCTCTTTTGGAAGTCCTGCATGGTTCATAGCTTGAGAAAGTTGTGTGAGCATGGATATAATATTTTTCATTCCAGCTCCCATAAAATTTGGTTGCTCAGGGGGACAATCATTTCATTGCCCATCGCATTTAGCATTAACATGGTTCCTTCAGGTTCTATCCATTGACTAAAACCAATAATCATATTGTGAGAAACACTACTCATAATAGGAAAACCACATAATCAAGAATAAAATTTCACACTTAAGGTCTTATCTTAGGTTATTTATGGCCATTTATAAAACACTAATATTGTTTTCAATGCTTAGACATATCCTTAGGGTTCTTACTAAGGCTTTCACATCCAAGTTTCCAAAGGTTGACTATACCTTTCCTCTGATACCAACTATAACGACCCATACTTTACATACATTGTTATTACTTCAAAATTGAATCACACTTATTACAACATATACCAAAACCATGAAAGTACTGTATAGTTATAGTGTCTTTAAAAACTGGGAAACATAAACAACTGGTTCATAAATCATCTACGTTGTCTCTCATTTATTTCATCATATCTAGAGTTCCTTTTGGAATATCCTACTTAATACCCTTCTTCCAGACCTGGGGAAAATAAAACATAAAAAAGGGTGGGCTCAAATTCTCAGTAAGGGTAAACAAAATAAATATCAATCATATCATATTCATAAGAACATAACATTTTGAATATATTATCCTGCAAAGGAGATCATAATATCATAACATGGGATAAATCATAGTGGTGAAATGTAATCACAATAATAATAACTTAGAACATGAAACTTTGTGTCATACACCCATAATCATAGAAAATCATTTCATGTTAGTCGAGGCTCATTTCCAAGATCATCATAGCAGACAAATTCCATTACTGAACCGAGTTCACTCCTCGTTCCATTCATGTATCACTAAACTGGATTAACTTTCTGTTCTAGCCATGTCTATCTCATGAGATATAAATATTTACCCAATGCATTGGAGGGAGATATAGGTCCCACCCATATCATAATTAAACCATTCTTATTTGTTCCACAAAATCATAAATCATACATCATAACATAACCCATGTAATAAAAATGAGATTCTTAAACATCATGTCATCATAACATAATCCATAAAAGGACATCATAAAATTAATTCCATCATAACATAATCAAATCAATGTAAAAATAGGGATAGAAACAGAACCTTATATTATCTTAGATGGAAAATAATTTTGATAAAACACTTGAACTCCATTCTTGAGGAAAATATCATTTCTACTTCAAAAACATTTGTCCTTTATTAACATGTCATACAATTTTAAACTAAAAGAAGTTGATTAAAAATAAACTTGAAAACTTGTAAAGGAATATTCATAGAAATAATATTTTAAAATTCCATTCATTCCATATAAGTTAAAGAAAAACATTTTTCTCGTACTTTGGCCGGAAAAGTCAAAAAGTACCTCGTACTAAAAACGACAAAAGATTCCTTTCATATATTTTACTAAAAACTCAGCAATGGGTAAAATTGGATTTAAAAAAGTTTAGTAGGATAGAAATAATATTACATATTGAGGAAACATGGATGTGAAAGATAAATATTCCCCATTAAATTCGTAAGTATAAACAATCTCGGATAAAAATGAGATTGCAAGATTTTCCATTACCTTAGGTCTGATTTGCTTTATACATGTCCGAAGCTACTGTATAATGATTTAAATAATGTTATTTAATTATTATATAATCATTATATTTGTTATGATATCATATATGGTCATATTCCTAGCTTCTTATTAGTAATATTTCATTGTTACTTGTTATTCGGGTGTTTATTGCTTTTTCTTCTTATGCATGTTTTGTCGAATAAATTCTTATTCTTCTTTTTAGGTTATAGATAACTCGTTTCCAGAATGGTATTAGTGTAATATATATCATATTTACTCATTAAATTCATTAATATAATCATTATTCAATAAATATCATGTAGAACGAGTCGCATCACATCGTGGAGACGGTAGGTCGTACGTACGCACGAGCGATGATATCATTCCAATGATCGTGGAATTGTATTGTAGTGTATGTATACTATTTCATAATCAATATACCTTTACAATAACCATATATAGTTATTCTTTACACCATTATTCCCATCCAAGTAAGGTGGTGATGGAAAACAGATAACACCACGGCGTGGAGACGGTATTCTGTACGTACGCACGCGCGGTGATTTCATTTTTCGTAGGATGCAAAGAAGGTGAAATAGGGTTGTTTAATATTTATAATAACATATCAGTATATTATTGATATTGATGTTATTACTACATAATGAAACACCTAATGAAGTGGAAGTGGAAGAAGAAATAAATTTCAAATAATCGGTAACGGATATTACCTCTTCTTCGACAAGCCTCTTTGAAACCTCCTCTTAGGGCACTAAAATTGGTCTTTGAAGAAGACCAGGACCTCTAGAATATTACTAGGGAAGTTTAGAAGAGAAATTTTCAGGGTTTGGCCGAGATTTAAGGCTCAAAGTGGTGTTAGGAGGAGAGGGGCACCTTTGGAATTATAAGAAATATTAATTTATAATAAATTCAAAACCCACTTAAAAACCACCAAAAAAGACTCCAATCCAATGCTTAGATGAGATAGTGTTTTAATATCATCAACCAATAAAATTTAGACAAGTTTTTAATTTATTTTAAACATTATCAACATGATTTATCTTTATATAATCTATTTAATTTTATTTGTGGTAATAATTTTCTAAATTTTAAATCATTATAAATAATTACTTATATGTTTTGAATTGTCTATAATTGTATTATTTATTACATTTTATACCATATAAATTTTAATTTATAATTTTTAAATATTTTTGTGATTTTTAAACGATTTTATAATATGTAATTTTTATAAAATAACAATAGTGTCAATTTTGACACTATTCATTTATTTGAATTTTAATAAAATATACACAGAACATATCTTTGAAATAAAAGATTTAATCGATTAATAGAATGTCATATTTATCTAGAAAATTAGCGGAGAACATTAAATAGTTCATATAATATTTATTTTAATATTTTTAAAATCATTTATTTGAGATTTCAATCAATAAAATAATTGCAACATCACTATTGTGTCATACATAATGATAATTATTTAATCCCTAAAAATTATAAATAAATTCATATGATGTATATAATTTTATTATATTTCTATGGACTATTCATATCTGATGTTTTATGATGTTTATCACTAAATTAAAATTATTAAACTTATAAGATATTTGAGAGTGACATGTTGTCACTTTCTTTTGTTTTAATAATTATTATATTATTTCATGGTCAAAAGTCATTGAAATGAATCTAGTCCGACACTTAGGTGATACGGGTCGACTTTTATTCATCCAATAGTATTTTTTCAAGTGTTAGGGTAATTTTATAATCTTATTTTTACCCTTAATTACCAGATTTACCTTTAACTGCAGTAAATAAAAATTACCGTAGTTACTATTCATAATATCAAAAAATAAGAGTAACCTATTAACATAATTTGGACCCACTGAATCTAAATATGAAATCCATTTTTTAAAATTCAAAACACAGAAGTTTCAGTAATTAATTTAAAATTAATCTCGTTGTTAAGCAAACGGGTTTTATAAGTTAAAACATTGCGAAAGATTGAAATGTTTTTATCTATGAATTCAATGTAAAATTAATGATAATGAAATATATTATATTAAACGGTAAAAATATATTCTACTTATAATTTAAAACCATTTAATATTATAATTTAACCATATAAATTATTACGATGAAAATTTGTTTTTTAATTAAAATATAGCATGTTTTTACTATTCATCAAAATATGAAAGTTACCAGAATAATATGAAAAGTTTATCCAAAGTAATTTTTTATATCTTGATTCCAAATAAGATTTTTATTTTTTCAAATTGAACTTATAAACATGTCAAAAATATATTTAAAGTGGGTGCTCCATCAAAAGGCGGCAAAACTGCGTTTTTTGAAAAATACTTATTTTACCCGAAAAAAATTATTTTGTTCTCATACCATGTTATAGAAAATATTTAAGATGAATAATAATGTTATAAAATTAAAAATTCAGTTAATACTATTTATAACGGATAGTTTATAATATTATAATAATATGTCGTTGTTTAGTGAAACTCGGTATTGCGTACTACATAAGCTATCGAGGAAGGTTGTGATTGTGTGTACCGTAAGCCAAGCTTGTGTTGTGTGCAGTGAAAGATTACTTTGATGTTGTGTATAACATAAATCATAAAAAAATACTTCTCATAAAATATCAATGTGGTACAATAATGATATATGAACTCCAAACTAAATTGATAATATTTGAGACCATAAAATAAATTCCATTGGTTTTCTTTAATTTCATTGAGTACATCTAAGAAGTTAAGGAAAAACTCAAAATGTAGGAGCCTAACAACCTACCTCCATCCAGAAATTATTAACTCCAATGGGATCTTTCCATAAAATAATAGAATCAAGCTAACTCATGGAGATAATACATTCTTAAACTCAAACTCATTTAATTTTATTGAAAATAATTTCAGTTTTACTCTCAAATATTTTGAATTTTTAGAATCATATAACACTTATTATTCCCTATAGGATGATGAGAAAAAATAAATTTCACCGGTTTATGAACACCTAAAGCTCTCAGAACACATTGAATATTCCCTAGAGGGAGTACAAGAAGATAAAAAGAATGATTCACAAGTATAAATGGAGGATATGGTTCCATACTTCATCATACCCCTCCCATTAAATCTTTACCACATTGAGAGGGGGGTGTGGTATACTTTATATATTGAATTATCCTAACCAAGAAAAAATAAGTGGATGATGGGAAAATCCACATGTGGTGGTTCAAGTGAAAGAAGCTCTAGACACCATAAGAATTTGGATAACATCTGGTACTTCCCTCTGGAGGCATTAAAAATTTAGGTCCAACTTAGGATATCATACCAAGATTTATCTATACATGCTTTCTAGGAATTTAAATTTAAATTTCCTTTTTTTTACTAGTCCAACATGTGGCCCACTCTCTCTTTTCTCTTTGAGATTAAATTACATGATCCATGTGATTAATTGAGTAACTTTATTTTATAGAATCATGATCGAATAAAGATTCCCCAAACATTGTATGAAGAGGATTGAAGCTTTATTTAAAAAGGGATTTCATTTTTTATATTTATCTTTTAAACTCCATACATTTTTTTCTAACAACATATTTTGAGCAGTAAAGTTGAAATTTCATTCCCACATTTGAATTATGATTTACGTGGATTATATAAAAGACATTAGTTTATTATAAATATTATTATTACATGTTTTATATTTCAAATATAATGATATTGAATGAAAAAAATGTATAATTAAATTAATAAACAAAAACATGGATTTTAAAATGAAGAACCATGATTTAAGGAAATTAATTGATTATTGTAAATGAAATTTATCTATCATTTTTCATGCTTTGAATTTTTTAAATTCATGTAAATTTATTTTTTATTATTAATCATCACTTTAGTGATTTTCTAATGCCATAATTCCCATTCTTGAGGTGATTTCTAGATTAATTACTTCCTATTTTGTTCTAAAGAGTATTTCTTGAGTGATTTTGGGATATGCCACCTTATAGAACTTTCATTTGAACTTATCAAAGCCATTATTATACAAAAAAACATTTAAAATGATTTATTTTTCTTTTGATAAACCACATATACTTAAAATACCACCTTTACATCAATCCATCTTTATCCCATATAGACCACGAATAAACTTTATAGGGATGATCCATTTTTTCATTCCTACCCAAGTATTGGTATGTTTCATGATATTTTAATGTTGATGTGTAGGGTAGAATGGATCCATGGTGTAAGGTATGAAATACATTACAATTAAGAATTTTTGTGGTTCTATTGAGAGAAATTAATGTTGTTTATTCATTCAATGTACTTAATTTTTTTCCCTTCTTGAAAAAAAATAAAAAAAATAAATGGTTTGTGACTTAGAATAATAAAAAGTAACCATAACTGGACTGATGATTTTTATCATATGTGGTTATGTGGTGGTTGTGAGGTTTATTCTAATAATAAATTTCAAAATATAAAAAAACTATTTAAAAAAAGGAAAAAAGGTAGATAAAAATTCTGAAAAGTTCACATCATTCATAATGCTTTCATTATTCATGACCTTTTCTTTGAGTTTTGTGGAAATGGGTGTTTCTAATTTGAAGGTGATAATTTCATTACACATTTATTTTTATTATAATTAATTTTAATTAAGAGTAAAACCTCCTCATTAGGCCTTAATTTTCAAACATCAATTCCTACCATCCTTATTCCTCATAGTAATTTGAACCATTAATGAAATCCCCCATGATTTTATGTGACTTTTGTCTTTACAAAGGGAAGAAATTAGTTCTATTACAATCATATGGATAAAAAGTATGTTCTTATGATATGATTATAACTCCAACTAAATTGTATCAGGATATATGAGAGAAAATATTCAAGTGAGGTAAATAATGACTTAGCATGTTTAATAATAATGAATTGAGGAGCTTGAAAGAATAAAATGATAAGGTCCATAAATTTTAAAAGGGGAAAGGTAAAATAAATGGATTAGTTTTTTATTTTAAAAATGATAAATTTAATTTATATATTTTGTGATATTTGAAATTTTGATTTTACTTCGATAATTTTTTTATTTTATTTCTTTGGAATTTGAACATTGGTAACATTGGTGTCCTTTGAATTCCATGTTGAGATTTTATGATTGAAAAAAATCATTGTTTAAGTGTGTGGGAATTAATAGAGATTATATTTTCCTCATTTTTAATGTGTATTGAAATTATTTAAATCCTCATAAGTTATCAATTTGAGCTTATTTACAACAAATTTGGATTAATGGTCTGTTTTCAGCTAAAATGTAAAATTTGGATAATATGGAATTTTAGAAGTTTCTAATCACTTGGTTATTTTAGTCATAAAATTTATATTATTATTCCAATTTTATTGATTTTTTTTAGTATTAATTGATTTATTTTATTCAACTATGTCTTCTATACCAAAATTTGATTCGTAAAAATTAAGGCCCTAAAAATCAACCAATTTGACACACTATTCGGGAAGAAATAGTGGACCCCACCTTCAAAAATGAGGCATAAATCAGGATACACACCTCCAATTGAGGTTATTATATTTTTATTTAAAATAGGACACATATACTCGTTTTAAAAATTAATTTTATGGATTTTTTCACTCATTAAGGTGGCCATTTGACATTCTACATTTAAGAAAGAAATCTCAAATTCTTATCCTAGAAAATAAATGACCAGTATTTATTCCATAACTTTTTCTAAACGTGCCCAATCAATGTGAAATTTTGAGGAATAATTAAAAAAAATTTAGAATAACTTTAATGAAAAAATGTATCCCCAATTCTTCTATTTTTTGGGGTAACATGTGGATACTTTTGAAATAATATTCTTTAACTGAAATTTCAACCGTTGATGACCCATTATGACCCCTAAGTCATTAATTATCTGTTACAACACCCAAAACCCACTTCTATGCCTTAAATAAGAGTCTGGTGGTTGATTTAAATGAATATAGATCGAAGTGGGAATATTTGGATGATAGCCATGTTTTAGGATATTTATTTTATTTTCTTTTTTTTTTTCCCATGTAACATATTTATATTTTTATTAAAGTGATTCAATTTTCTTTTTCCGCCCCTTTTTCTCTTACAATAATAAAATCACTATTTATATATTCATTATTCCAATGTGATAGCTTTTCATGTTCCAATGGAAAGGGACTAACCCAAGTCTTGTCCCTGGGGGAGGTTTCTTGACGTTCTTTTTTATTACGCTTCAATTTAAATTATTTTTATTCTATTTGTGGTGGATGTAAGAGTATTGCAGGAGTGTGGAATTCATCCACTGTGGAATTATTTTCAAATACATTTATTTTATTTTATTAATTCATTTTTCCTCAATTATCTTGAGAAAACCCTTCATTCAGGTGGATTTGGGGTTTCTTAAAGGGATGAAATGGCGTACGGTGGAGCCTAGTCTCTTAGGAATTTCATTCTTAGTTGAGGTGTTATCTGATTTAATTATTTGAGGAAGTGTATTTTGGTGCACAAAAGTTATTCTAATATCACACACAATAAATCAAAGGAGATTAATTATTTAATGAGTTTTAATTAAACAAATTATCAAATTAAATTTAAACAATAATAAAATAATGAATGAACTCGCATTATAAAACCCTGGACCAGGACCTTTGTTTCTAATATGCATTTTGTCTACATCATCATTTATATTTCAATTAAAAACTACCTTATTTTAATTTCAAATTTACTAAAAAACTAAAACCATTTTTTTCAAAAAATAAACAAAAAATAATAATTATAATAGGTGAACTATAATTAGTGATTGAACTGACTGTGATGATCCTCAAGTGAGACATCCCTAGTTAGGCTTTGTACTACATAAGGAATATATATTCTCTTTTGTCATTCCATACGAAAGGCATGTTTTATGTATCCAAAATTCATATAGCCAGATATTATTGTGTATCTAAATTTATATCTACATACACAAATAAAGACTCGTGTAGTAAAATTGGAAAATGATTACCACATATCAAAAAATTTGATATATTAAGTTCCACATAAAAAAATTCTTTACATAGATGAATCTATGTAAGTGAAATAAAAATTCAATTAGATAAATCTCCCTTACATTCTAGGTGAGAATTAAAGAATTTCAACATTTTACTTATGAAGAATAAAATACATTTTGTAGATGATAAAGATGTTATTCCAGGATTCAAATATCACAAATGAATTTAATGGTGTGTGATCCAATCATGAGAAGTCAGAGTAACCAATATTGATCCATGGTAAAGGGAAAACCAAATATTGATGAATATATGAGTTTATATAATTCTTATGAAATATAATCATAATACGGTTGTGATGTGAATTTTAGTTATAAATATCATGAATCTTATAGAAGTAGTGATCTGAGCATGTTTTGAAGAAGAATTAATTAAGATAACCAATGCATGTATTCCTTGAAGAAAAAATTGAAGTTATCATGTTTTCAAGAATAATGCAGATGATGTTACATAAAACCTCATGAATTTATTTATCAACACCTATATCATTTTGATCTAAGGATATTCTAGTGTTTATATTTTATTAATATTGAAGTATATAAATTATACCAAGACTTTATAAATGATAATAACTATTCTATGATACCAGTAATGAAGATGATTTCCACACCCCATCTAGTTTCTATGTATTTTATATAGCTCTGTTAATTTTATGTGCATATTTTTAGTGGGGATATTTTTAGGAAGAGTAATATCATCCTACAATATAATTTTGAGAGTATCATTCAAGGATGAGTTTAAAAATTGAGATGTAATTATGTGAAGGTATTTTGGGAATACCTTTTGAGTTAAAAAAGGAGTTCATTGAGATTCATGGAAACCTAATAAGAGTATTATATTATTATTATTTTAAGATATTTGATTCTTTTTTCACTCAATAAACCATTTATGGGAATTAAAAATTAAATTAATCATTTTAATGAAGTACCCCATTCATTTGATAAGGTGTAGATCTCAAGGATAAAAAAAGAAAATATAAGCAATCATTGTTTTATCATGTTTTGATAATTAAATAGCTAATATTTTTTATGTTGTGTGAGATTAATCTACCTATAAAAGAATACAATAATAATTTGTTGTATGTTTTAGAGAGGAATAAATGGATGAACATATTTTTTAAACAAGTTTTGCAGTGACAAAGTGATGAGAAGAAGAAGAGCATGTGACATACAATGTTAAATAATAATCATAAGGGACTATTGAGTTTGAATATCATAGGATCTCAATGAGTGAGACATCCATGATAATAGATAAAAAAATTCTGTAAAGCAGAGCTATGATAAATGATCGAGTTTCGGAGTATTATTTAATACCTTCTCATTTTTAAAGAACTTTTTTATGAGAAGAATAAGATCCATTTTTTATGAAGAGGAATCATGAGTAGATCTATTGATATACTTCTAAATAGGTACTTGAAGGAAGAACTTTCATATACACATTGGGACACTATTGAACCCATGGGGCTCAATGTATATAACGATAGAATTATTTGACTCAGTGAATACAATGTGAAGCTACTGAAGAAGTCCAGTGGTAGTTGGAAAGAGAAATCTTATGATATATAGGCAAGTGGTTATTGTGAATTTAGTCGACAGAAGATCAGTGAGAGCCAGATCCGGTTATTGTTTGTGAATAATCCTACACTTGTAATTCAAAGAGATTTATTTTAGTGGATAATCTTTTATTGGGGTGTATAACCAATCAATGTAAGGATTAGTTCTTAATAATGAACCATGTAAAAATACTTGTGTTCTTGTGCCTTTATTTATTGCTCTATATGGGTGAGGTTGTGTGACACAAGGAGTGGATCAAGACTGAATAAGTATAGGAGGTTTAATTAAAGGGTATAAATCATAAATTGTTTAAGTGACAATTGATTCACCCCTCTATTATCATTGTCCCATCAGTCCCATATATATTTCTAGTGATATTAGAAAATTAATTCCCTCCAAAAGATCCAGATAAAGTGTGGAATTGAAACACTTAATAGAGAACCTCATATCCATAATTATGCCTCTATAACTATTAAATAATATATAGAAATTTCATACAAGAAACTAAAAAATAGGATGAATAAAGTGTTAAATAAATTAGGACATATTTCAAATAAGCAATAGGAAATACCATTACCTTATGGTAATCATAATGGTAAGGATATTACTGTTAAATATATGGATTTTTTTTCTTCTGGTGATTCAGTTTCAATCTTTGAAGGATGTGATAAAAATTGCAACATTAGAAAAACAAAATATTTTTACATGCATGTTGGAAAGTATCTAGTGAATACCCTTTATTATGTTATTATGTATATGTGTAATTTAATCAAGGACCTATCGGATTAAAAATAATAGTTGCAGAAATATGTTGATGCAATGGAGGATGCATTGGAAAAAAAATATTGGAAGATTCAACACTCTTAAAAAATGTGAAATATAATTAATAATGATAAACAATTTTAAATGAAAGAGTTTATTTAATTTATGAAGAATTTAAAAGATTTATTTGTGAGAAATAAGTTATTAAGAGTAACTAGGAAGTTAGTTTCAGATTAGTAGAAGATGAGAAGAAATATTTTTCCACATATACTTTGGAAGTGAGTCCTACATCAAAGTAGGATCAAAATAATGGCTTAAAGATATTGAGATCATGCAGAGAATCCTCCACTTATAGTTCATGGATAAATTTATCCCACAGTGCAGATAAATTATCTTTCAATAAATATTGAATTTATTAAAGTTTTTAAAAAAAATTGGAATGTATAAAAATTTATAATGAAAAAAATGTTGTAATATCAACTAATGTGTTTAAGGATGAATTAATAAAGATAAAAGGAATCTATTCCACAAAAGGAGATTAAAATTATAGTGTTTTATTTAAAAATTTAAAGAATGTCATGTTGTATAGCCAATATACAAAGTGAAAAAAACAAGGCTGACTGGAAGGTGTTGGTGTTATTAGAAGTTTAGACACACATCCATTAATTTATGGTACAATGTTTCAGTTGGTACATGTGTAATAAGAACTCAAAAAATGGGGAAATATTGGAGATAGAAAAAAACCAATTGCTAGAATCAATCAAACCCCATAGAAAGGTAATAATCTATCTTTGGAAAATAGATTTAAAAACTTGAAATATTTCTGTGAGATGTGAAAAAATGGTGGTCACAACTATGATGGATGTTGGTGTAATTATGCTAGGTTTTATAGGATTTATAAAGAGAAAATAGAACCACCAAAATTTGAAAATTATGGTAATAAATAATGTTTTTTACCTTGGGAGAAAAATCAAGGAGTAATATAATAAAAAAGTCACACCTAAGAGGTTAATCAAGAAAAAAGGAAAAAAATTATGAAGGAGGAAAAACCTACTAGAAAGATATTATTATACTATTTCAATATATGAAACATCATGGACTAATGAAAAATTACCATGAATGAAAAAAATGAAATAAAGATAAATTAAATAAAATAAACCATCCAAGTGAGGGATTCTATGATTGAATTAGTGGTTAACAATCCAAGTAAATAAATGGAGTATCTAAACAAGAATTTAAAAGTCAAAATTGATAAGGTGTTGTATAGAATTCATAATAAGGAAATCCATGGTGTTTTCAGTTTTATGACCTCGATGCCTCAAAAGGAAAATTTATTGAGGAAAAAATGGAAAGTACCTATGATCTCAAGTTCTCAATTTTTCCTACTAAATAGAATAATTCCACACCCATAGAGAAGAACGCCATTCTAGACAAAGGATAACAGACCTAGATTTATAAAGGTGTAAGTATGAAGAATGATGGTACTAAATTTCATGGTTTTGGAAATCTATCTCAACCCTCTTACTCATGTTTAGGATATTTTGTGAAATCTACCTTCCCCTAATATCTTTTTGATGGTTCTAAAAATTATTTTTAGGGAAGTTGATGATGGGTGGAGAGTATTCCCTTGATGAGGATCTCTAAAAATGAATAAATCTTCCATAATGTATCTATTTTCTTGAATATATAAATTTTTATATACCATTAAACATTAAATGATGAGTTTCTTGAATTTTTATTTAAAATAAGTATGTGATTCCCTAAACATTTAGAAGTACAAAATGGGTATCACATCTAAAAATGTGGATTTCTTTATTATATAAAAAATTTCACTCTTGTTTTCTACCATTGGTTAGCCCACATTGACTTATAGATGATTTATTTATTACAAATTACTAAGAATAATGTGATTCCAAGTGAAATCAAATGATTATTTTTTGATCTTAAGTTCTTATAAATACTTACACTAAAAATCAGTTATTCTATACAGAATTAATTTTCTCATGGATTTATTAGATAAGTTGGATACTGAGAAAGGGGATTCCATATTATGTTATTCACAAGTGGTATTAGGATTTATAATCCTTGGTTGAAATTATTATTTAAATAATTTAAGTGTTATTTGAAAATTCCACCATTTTCTCAATAAGAATATGCTAGGAGACATAAAGAGAGAAGATACTTATGAAAGACTCCCAGATAGAAATTAAAATAAGGGAGATGAATTTGAAGAAAAAACTCCCAATGAGTTACAATAAATGGTGTTAACTAGAATCTCAATTGGTAATTAAAATCGTATCATATTATAACTGGTATCACCCCTCATGTTGTATCAAACATTGTTTAAGGATAAGTATTATAAATTGAGATAGTCCTCTAACATACCTATCTAGATATTTAGAGGGATAGGAAAGAGCACCTTATATTAAGGGGATAAAAATTTCCTACCCTTTCAATTCATTTTCAATTTGGAGGATATTAATGACATTTAATCTTATTTTTTATGTAGAATTGAAAATAAAACTAATGGTGAGATTGAAGTGCCTTTTGGGTTGATGGTTGTATTTATTATCATGTATTCTTGGGGTCATTTTCAATGTCATTATGAAAAGGTGGTGAAATTGGTGATGCATTGAGGATCCACCCAATGTATGAGGAAGAGTTTTTTCCCATTAAATATGGATAGAGAAGTGTGAATAATTGACTTCCCTTGAATACAGGGACACATAGATTAAAGTGGGAATCATAATACAGCATACAATTAAAAGAGATGATCTTCATGGAAATCATGAAATGTACTGATGTTACGATTATATAATTTTCTATAATAGTCTAAAAATATAAGATAGAGTTGGCTACAAAACCTATACTAGAAATAATTTTTATATTTGGAGAACATCTATAAATTAGGTTCTAAACATTGAAGATAGATAGTTTTAAGAGAATACCTATCCAAGGATAACAAATAATTTTTGATGATATGGTCTATTTTTATCATTGCTTAATTTCTCTAGGATGAAGGCTGAAATATATATAAATGGATCGAGATTGATTTAACAAGAGTTTCACCTGATATGGTAGTGGTATTATATAAAATTCTATAAGTTAGGTATTTTATATTAAACAATAACAGAAAAATTCATTATAAAGGGTTTGAAATTGTACCAATAATTCTAATAATAATTTTAATATGTTATAGTATAATTTTAAGGTGTTTATGAGTGGATGAGGATGGTTTGAGTTGTAGTAGAGAATTCCTAGTTCCAAAAAGATAGAAATAAGAAAAAATGGCTAAGTCTAGATTCCACGTAGGCAAATTCCTATATAGGATAATTCCAATGTAATTGAGTCCATGTGTCTAGAGTCAACACATATGAAAAAAAAACTTACATGAAGATATATTTATAGGAATGCAGTGATCTAACCAAATAAACCATGCATAAAAAATTTTGTATCCAAATTTAGTTGTATATAAAAATCCAAGAACTCTTAATGTAAATTAATCACCACATATCCAAATGAAGTAACATATAATAATTCCTTATGTAGTTTATTTCCATGTCACGTCTAAAATTCACAAGGACCAATGTTACTATGTATCTCAATTCATATCCACATACTCCAACTAAGAAATGCACAGATGAGTAAGCATAATATCAACGTGTATCCAAATTATATTACATGAATCACTATGTAAGGTAATTCCTCTCATATATAAATCTATATAAATGAAATGGAAATTCATGTAGTAAAATTTCCCTTACATTATGGGTAAAAATTATAGAATTCCAAAATATAAATTTTGAAAAGGAAAATCATGTTTTTTGATGTAGAAAATGTTTTTCAAGGATTCAAATATTAAAAATTCCTTCAAAGGTGTGAGATAAGAGCTTTAGAAGTTAGAGGATCTGATATTCATCAATGGTAAAGGGGAGATCGAGGATTTATGAAAAGAGGAGTTTATATAATTCTATAATTATAATGAAATAAAACCTAAAGATGATTGTACTATAAATTTTAGCTCTGGATATCATTAATATTAGGCAATACATTATCTGAGCATGTTTTTTATAATAAATAATGAATTGAATCACTTCATTAATTTCTTGAAGAACACATTGATGTTATTAGGTTATAAACAATAATTCAAATGATGTTCCCTTAAACCCCAATATGTTATTCATCAAAGCCTATATCATATTAATTCGAGGCTATTCAAGTTCTAATGAGTGAATGAGATTGAATTATTGGACTTTTTTATGACTTGTTAAATGATAAGAACTATTGTGTGTTACCTGCAGTGAAGATGATTTCCATGTTTTATCTAGTTTTTGTGTATTTTATATAGTTATGGAAATTTTATGTGTGGTTTTTTCATAGATATATTTTGAAGAAGGGGAATACAAGCCTATTGTAGATATTTTGGGAAGATATTTTAGGGATGAGTTTCAAAGAAATAAAGAAATTAATTGATGGTAATATGGGAATACCTTTTGAGTTGAAAAATAAGTGCATGAGAATTCATGTAAACTCAAAAAGATCATTCTCTTATTATGATTTTAATATGTTTTTTTTTATTTTTCAGCTTGACAAACCATTTAAGGGTATTAAAATTTATAGATTCATTTAAATGAAACCTCCCATGTATATGTAAATGTGTGAAGCTCAAGTAGAAAAAATATAGAAAAAGAAGAAATAATCATTGTTTCTATGTGTGTT
Organism: Viscum album; assembly: GCA_963277665.1. Taxonomy (NCBI): domain Eukaryota; kingdom Viridiplantae; phylum Streptophyta; class Magnoliopsida; order Santalales; family Viscaceae; genus Viscum; species Viscum album. The sequence goes on along the minus strand of OY728156.1, from coordinate 66,159,421 downwards.
GAGAATATAACAAATGAGTGTTGTTATTCTATGTGATAATAGATAACATTTCTATAAATAGAAGGATAATGCATTGTATGTCATAACAGGAATGAAAGAGTATTTGACCATTATTTTGAAATCAATTTAACAGTTTTGAAGTTATGAGAAGAAGAAGATCCTATGAAATCCTCTATTTTAAAAGCATTTTGAGGTTCTGTTAGGTTTAAATATCATAGGTTATCATTGTGAAAAAAAATAGGTGAAAATAAACATAATTTCAATTAAGATAATCAATGATTCGTGATCAAGTTATCGATTATTCTTGAATACATGCTCTCATTAAAATAATCCACTTATGAAAATAAGAATATCATTTTTTTAATGCAGAGACATCCTAAGTAGAGGTACTTATCTACTCTCAAATATAAACTTTAATGAAGTACTTGTATATGCAAAATGGGAATCTTTGGAACCTATGTGGCTCACGTTATGCAAGGATATCACCATGTGACAACATTAATACAGTGTAAAGTTGATGAAGAAGTACAATGAGAGATATAAAGATAATTCATATGAAACATAGACATATGGTTGGTGTAACTCTAATTGATAGAAGATCGGTGAGACTCTGATCTAGTTACTGTGTGTGAAAGACCTTCCTCTTGTAATTAAAAAATATTGATTCTAGTAGATAATCCCTGATTAGGGTGTATAACCAATCAACATAAGGAGTATGCCTTCAAACTAAACCTTATAATAACTATTTTTTTCTTGTGCCTTTATTTAGATCACTATATGGGTAGGGTTGTGAGATGCAATAATGATTTTATCAAGACTGGATAAGTCTAAGAGGTTGTATTAAATGGAATAATTCATAAAATATTTAAGTGACCACCGATTCACCCCTCCTCTCTCAGTACTCCATTAGTCCTCTATGCATTTCAAAAATATAGAAGTACAGGCCACTAACGGATGATAGAGATGGAATTTATCTTTTTTAAATATAAGTGTTTTCCAAGGGAATGATACATTTATTAGTATAAGGTGTGTTTTTTCCCAAGACTATTACCAAGCCACTACCATGGACTTCTTATTGGTGAAACTAGTTAGATATTTTGTGTTATGTAAGTAGTAGGAATTCTATGCCTAATTCTCAAGTAGTGGTCCAATGAATAGATCATGTGTGGCATAGGAAAGTGAAGAGGGAAAATTTTGGTGAAGGATAACTTTACCTAGAGCATATTCAAGATTATACCATATGTATTATCCCCCTATCATCCTCCTGTTAGTTTATTAACCCTTAAACTTCTCCCAACCTAATATACGCTACTATACAAACTATAGTTTTCATTTAAAATATTTCCTAAAAAAATTATTACTAACCCAACACATCCCCACACAAATATCACCCCAACTCCTACCCATGATCTTATTAATTTTGACTTTCTGAAAAACACATTTTCTTTAGGGTGGAAGTTCAAATCACAACATAGATTCTTAAGAATGGGAATGTCAACCCATTCAGAGAAACAAAGTGGAAACCCATAGTGGTGGCTTCCATAATGATCACATTATGATTGTTCTTCCAACAATCGATACAAAATCACCAATTTCATCCATCCACCCGTCATTGATTGATGTTAAACAAAGCTCCAAATGACTAATTTTTCTCCTAAATGTAACAATGTGTAATTCTAAATATAACTTTGTATTCAATAATGTTTATGACACACAACACCAAGTGTAAAAATGGAATATAATAACCCAATAATTTACAGTATATTTTATATCTTAAATAAATATAATATATCATATAGCTTGAAATCCATGAAATAACGATCTTCCATGATAGCTTGTGTTACATGCAATACTGAGTTTCACCAAATAACAGTGTATTATTAAAATATTATTATTTAATATGATATGATATAGCCTAGCCATTATGTTAGTGGTCATAAATATTATTAACTAAATGATAAAAAAAATTTGGTTTATATTAATATAAAATTAATTCATTGGTTACCATTAATGAGAAATGAAAATAAGAACCAAATGGATATAAAAAATAAATATTATTATTTTTATGCTTCCAAAGGGGTTTTATCTTAATAAACAAAATTAATTACAATTATTTAATGATTTTAATGAAATATTTATAATATATATTGAATTAAATATTTTTTAAATTCATCCATTAGGTTTTATAGAAATAAGAAAATAAAAAACTCTATTTTACACATAAAAACCTATATTTTTATAAATGCAATTTTACAACCTTTTAATAGAGAGCCCATTTAAAATATAATTTTTGACACTTTAATTGATTTAATATGTAAAAATAAACTCCATATTTTAAATTTACACATAATAATTAGGTTGGGGTTAATTTTATATATTTTTCTGAATCATTTCATTTTTTAATGAATAGTTAAAAATACTGAATTTTAGTTCAAAACTAATTTTTCATATAACTTATTTATAAGGTTAAATTATAATTTTAATTGGTTTTAAAGTTTAATTAGATAATATTTTTATCAATTAATACAAATTATTTCATTGGAATCAATTTCACTTTGAAATTTATTACAAAAATATGGAAAACATTCGGACTTCTTTACATTACAAACTTGCATTGCCATCCTACCTACGAGATTAAATTTAAATAAATTTATACCAATTATATAATTAGAATTTAGAAAATTGGATTCAATATTTTTAATTATCATAATTTATAATTTCAAACAATACAGACTTTGTTTTTGACCAAAAATATTAGTGAAATTAATTTAAATTGATTATAACGATTAAGGATAAATTAAGCTTAATAATGGACTAACCTTAACCATAAGGCACAAAATGACCAATAAAATTTTCCAAAAGATATTTTTTGTCCATATATATACCCTATTATCTATTGTATTGAATTCGTTCTATTATTTTATCCACTTGCAACATGAAAAATGTGGGAATAATACATTTTCAAAATATTACAAGAGTATCACTCCTCTTCCACTATAAAAGGCCACCACTTATCCCACTTCCTCACACCTCTCAAACCTCTTCGGTTTAGAAAATATCAACCCAAATATCTTAATAAAATCCCTAATATATACCTTTAATCCAAAGTTTGGGCATAAATCCTTCTAAGGAAGCCCTTTGGTATAAACCAAAAGGAGTTTCCTGATTATTAAGGTAACGTTTTCCAATGATCTCTTTTCTTTCATTTTCTTCTCCACTCCCTATATTATTCTTATTACATGATTAAGAAATAAATAATAAATATACTAAATATACTTTTATTTTTTATGTTATTATTTATATTTATAATTAATCACACCTTCATCTAATGGTTAACGAACATACTGTTTCTATATACGACGAACTATTGCCTCCCAAAATGATGATTGTCCATTTTTCCTTTACCACCTCTCATGGTAGAAATTATTATGGAAACTTAGTTTATATATGTGCTGGAAATCAATTTTTTATAATTGTCAAAAATCCGGTTTAGGGTAACCTGGTAACTGTACAACCAAACACCAAAATACATCAACCGCGGTTCTAGCAAAACCCCAAACTTTCCAAATAAAATTCCAAATTCCAAATTCCGAATTCAAACTTCAACCGAACCACGTGTCCTCCTTGAGTCGCACCACCACCTCGAGTTGTGTGTCATCGCGTAACCCCAACATCGCCTCCGATCAGGTCCCAGTTGAGACAAGCCAGCCTCGCCACCATCTTCTCTGACCTTCTGAATCGTCCACTCCTCAAACAGCATCACCTCATGAATCCACACCATCAGCGCCTTCGTTGATGTTTCCGGAGACATGCTAGGGATCAACAAGGAAGAAAATCCATAATCTGCCGCCATCACAAAAATAACATCACAGAAAATAGTGCAAACATGCCTTTGAGAACCCAAAATAACCAAGGCAACAGCAAATACATTCCTTCGAGAACCGAAATCAACCAAAACAACGACAAAAACATGTATACGCAAATCAAAAAAAAACTAAAACAATTGCAATATCGGGCCTCTGCAGACCCAAAACAATGCCAGAAGATTTCACCTCATCAAAATAGGATATTAGAGGCTGAAACAATACCAGATCTAGGTTAACCACGAGTAGATCCAAGATCGTCTTCCAAATCCCACCTTCAAAGAAGTTTGCAGAACCTCTGATGAAGCGGATCTTGAAATTAGGGTTAAAGCGGATATAGACCACCATCTTTCTCCTCATCATCAAACCACCATCCTTCAATCGCGGCATTGTAGAATCCACTATCATAAAATTATGAGACATAAAAACATCTATATTATATTCATTACATAATTACCTTTCTGTAAATATAAAATATAAATATATCATTTTATTTATTACCCTTCAACACACAAAAAAGTCATAACGCTGATCGTGGACGTGTGTACTACTACCTCCTCAACACAATGTGATTCCTTTTTAATCACTAGAGTTATATAAATTAGTATATATGATTAAATAATATGTTATTTATCATATAATTATCATTCTGAAAAGATATAATTCTACATAACTTCTTTCCATAAGTATCATTGAAAAATGGGAACGTTACTCATGTGTACGTATGGCATACCATCTCCATGATCATAACGTTGATTCATTTTTCATAAACATATTTTATGATTAATTTTAAAAGTATAATTTATTTATAAATAAAATAATTATGTCAGTATTATTATTCTTGATATATTATATAATGACCTATTTGACCATATTAGACCTACTAAAGTAGTTCTGATACATAAATCAAATTTGGTCAAAACACCCAACGTTAATTAATTGTTTAAGTAGTTATACACAACATAATAATAAGTGAAATAAAAGTAATGATAAACATGAAAATGGTTCTTAAGAAATTAGATATTTATCATGAGTTTATTATATAGGATGTAAAATGAATTTCACCTGAAAGGAAATGTAAGGTTAGATATTTTCATCTCAATTTATATTTCATTGAGGCTTATTTGTAGTTACGAACCTAGTTTATTTTATATAGTTTATGTATTACCCTTTAGAACATAATATCACGAATATCATTATTATAAGGATATTCTAAGATTCATTTAATTTCATACTTCTATGTGGATTATGATTTAAATGTTTCTAAGTGACATGGGACACTTTAAAATGTTCAAAGATTATTATCCTTAATAATTTTCATAATGATTGTCTTAGAAATATCACTTCTTTTTTTATTTTTAACTTTCTCTTAAACCATCCATTTTACTGTAATAATGTTTCATTAGAAAATTCCTTTAATATAAATATTTCCATACTATGGAAATTATTATTTCTTAAACTATATATCATTTCACATATGGTGTTTTCATTGATAGTTATTTGATTAATTGGGGAATTATTGATAAATATATATCTTTTATTAAATAAGGATATTTAATAAGGAATATTGTATATTAATTAAATTGATAATTAGATATGATGATTTATTTGGACATGAAATTATGGGTATATCCTGAGTTTTATATAGATCCTTGATGCACTGACAGGTTTTCATGAGACAATTAAGTTGGTCAAATTAAACAGGTCTCTACCTATAGTTTTAAACTATCTAGAGGATGGATCTTGATAGTATAATTACTCATGTTCTTAATAAGTGATGTCCAATAATTAATAATTTAATTCATAGATATTTTTGTTATTATTAATCCATTATATTTTTCATCGACATATCTATAGATACATTTAAGTTTCAGTTCATTGATCAAATGGGATGTGTTTCAGTTTCTTACCTTTCCATATTGAATTTTCCATATCTAGTTATTTTAATGGAATTTTTTATGAGTTATTTACTTTTAAATGTTAATTGATTCATTATTTATTCTATTTTACATACACTTACTGATCATTTGAGATTTTTTTTACTGTTTTTCCTTTACCTGGATTATGAAGCATAAATCTTTGAATAAGTGTTCAAGGATGCAATTTGTTTCTTTTTATAATGTATCATGTTTGTATGTTCTATTTACCAATGTATTATGGGTATAATTTATGTAATATGGATATATAAGACTGATAAACTAATCAATACTTAGGGATTTGATTCCTTGTAATAATGAAAATTTAATAAAATAATGCATCGGCATCGAGCTTCTGGGTCAAGGCATTACACTAAAAGAGTCGATTATAACTAGAAAAAAGGACTCAAAGTTCCCTAAAAGCCACATTATAATCTATAATTGTAGTTATCCAGCTGGAATATGAACAAATTGAACAAAAATTTTATATTCTCTCCTCATATTTAAAGGTCCTATCAACTTCCCAATTTTCTTAACAAGAAACATATATTTTTTCCTCTTTTCAAACTCAACAGCCAATTGAATTTTCACTTTTTCCCTTATATCACTTGTTTATGCCTGAATATTCCTAATGTCTACATATTAGTAAAACCTCCATATAATCATGAAAAAAATAATTTTTATAAAATCTTCTAGAAAACATCCTATATTTACATCCTTGGTAGCCAACATATCTTCTAGAAGTTTGGGACATCCAACTCTAACACCCCCTGATCAGAGTACTTACTTTGCTATTTCTTTGGGAACATCTTCTACTAGTTATTAGTCTTTATGGATAATAGTAATGTATGTATTTTATCAAATTTCAAAAATTTATAAGTATTTATAATGGTGTTCAATACCCAATTGGAATTCATAACAATGGATAACCTAGATCCCCTCTCTCTTCTAAGAATATAAAGATGTAGACATTTCATGATCAGGACCATACTATTCCTTATAAATTTGATCCTCAATAATAGTAAAGAGTGAATGGACTAGAATTTCTAATTTATCATTATCATATGATTCTAGCATGAGATCTCCAATCACTAGTTACTTCACTATTGTTGTAGTATACTTCCATTAGAAACATAAAAAATTATCCACCCCATATAAAAGTTCCTATTAGTAGAATTATCTGAATATATATCAATTGGAACCATTTTAATAACTTTAGTTTTCTAAGATTTGTGTCATATATATTGTAAATACCATATAACCTCATATTAAAAAAACACCATGGCCAAAAAAATCAATAAACTTATAGTGACTAGATATATTCTACCATTTTGTAATGCAAAAAATTCATATCCTTCAAGGGAAATAGGGTAACAAGCTTCAATAGTAGAAATGAGTATTCCTTATTATAATGCATTAATTTCTACTATTTTTACAATGTTTCTAGTCAGTCCATATTTTAGAATCTGTTCTAGGTAAAGTTCCCTTTTACCAATATTGTTATTATGGAAATCTATAGTAGATAGGAAGTAGTTTAGAGGTTAATAAATAGAAGGGAATCAGATGGGGTTGGGGACTATAGATGGTTTAATATTGAAGTTCTCTTTTCACTTTTTTGGAAGAGGCTATAGCCGGACCTTGTAGTGTGTCTTTGGGGAGCATTGTCTTATTCTTTCATATCCTTTTTCTTTAATTTTTTTTGTTCCTATCACCTGAATTCCTTGGTTTCTCTCTTGAACATGAAAACTTTTATTATAAAAATAATAATTTTTAATACATTCTACATTTCATACTAAAAACATTAAAAACCAATCCATTTATAATTTTATTAAAATTTTATTTTTAATTTACAATTTCATCCCAAAATATTAAATAATTATTAAAATAATGAAAATAAAAATTAGAAATATAAGAAATGTAAAATTATGAGTTTCACAATATAAATATAAGAGTAAAATATGTTTCATTATATTTAAATATCCATTATTTGAATCTTCAAATTCCTAATGGGATATTGATACAATGAAAGTATATTACACATTCTTTTTGTTATTGTATTGAACATTAGATTATAAAATTTGGAAATAATTTTTTAAATCAATCAACTTGGAAAACATTTCAGTTTTTTGAATCATTAAAAATCTTTTAGTTATACATTATAATAAAACTTGATTAAATAATAGTGATTTGATAATCAAAAATAAATTATGATCCCAAATTCTATGAAAAACTGACCAACGTGGTAATTAAAAGGAACATAATTCTTAAAAAAATATTATTTACGTATACCTCCTTCAATAATCAAATGTTCTCTACTACACTGATTTCCACTAATTGATTCACCAACCAAGTAAAATATGTCATTGATTATTTTAGAAAAAATGAGACGAGAAAGATGGTGGATATAAAGAGAGTTGGGGTGAAGATAAATCTGAAGGGGAAACTTCTGAGTCATGATAGTGGGAGGTGGGTATATTTCAAACATGTGATTTTTTAAATTGAAATTAATTTTTTTATTCAGTGATGTAAAAAATATTAATAATTATTGATAAAAATAATTTAAGTTAGTGGATTAAATAAAAAAGTTTAATACTTGAAAATTATAATATTATATATAATTATTATAATTAATTATATCGCTAAAATATAAATAAAGAATATTTTATATGAAGTTTATAATATATTGAAAAATTATTGAAATATTTATTTCATTAATAGATATATGAAAAAGGTCTAAAATCATAAAATATTTTATCAATTAGTTGGGTGCTAAATGTTATCAAAAAATAGCACCCAAATTTACCCAAGTTGTATGGTGTAAGCGGTCATTGTAGTATGGATTGGGTTATCAATCCTCATAGACCTAAGAAGAAACCTAAGAAACATGCATTCTAAGAAGGTGATTTGATGGTGTTGATTTGGATATGAAGTGGCCAACATTGGTTTGAATTTATTGGATTATTTGATATTATAAAGACTTAAGTGAATTCAATGTAAAAGCATGAGTTGATCCTTGGGTATCACATGGGGTGAATTGGATGAATTTCTTTTTAAATTATTTCAATGTCTTAAGTCTGAGCATTTCCTTTAACAAAATACGAACATCCCAAATCACTCACCGATTTAGAGTTTCAACTATCCTAAGGCTAATCACCTATACACTTGGAGGATCATATTTATGAGCACTCCAAGGTAGAGGATCGTTTTTAGCACTCGGGATGTGTATCCTTAAAATTGGCGAGTTTAAAGGAGAACGTAAATCATTGAATGAAAATCTCAAAAATAGAATTGATTAGGAATTATTAAATTAAGAAATAACATCCAATTAATCCCCTTGATACTCCCTTGGATCAACCCTTTAGAGGATTAGCCCTCCATTTATTCTATTCTATCAATGAAAGTGGGTAGTAGACTTATGATTGTAGAATTGGAGAAGAAGAAAAATAAATAAAAATCACTCCACCGTTGTGTGAAGAGTTTCACAAAGGATTATGTGAATAACCTCACTCCCTAAGGAAAAGGTATAAAAATTATATGGAAAAAGAAATAATAAATTAAGAAGAATAATATTATGATCTTTTATTAATTAAATGAAGGTGAACTAAAAACTTACATGGGAGAAATTGACAAAATGATTACAAAATGAAAGCATGACAATACAAATGAATGAAAAACTTCGATTCCAAAGAAGAATATGAGATGCTAATTCCCTTCACCAACAGCTCCTTATATAGGCATATTATGAGCCTTAGAGACACCCCATCATAATAAATTCCATCCCCATTAATTTATAGAGTCAAAAGGAGGGTGAGAAAATTAAGGGATTTTGACGTTTCGAAGTTGACCTGGAAATTTCGTCTAGATTCATCCACCATTGTGACATGTGAATTTGGAAGTGAAGGAGGGCGAATCATCAATGGTCGTATAAGAAAAATATCTTCTTCCATGTTTCCTTTATCATCTGTCCAAATTTTAGGTAATTTGGCACTGCCGTTTTGATGATATGGTCGAAATGGTGGGATGACTTTATGTGCATTCATATTCGTCCCACCATTTAAATGTAAACTTAGGATACATATATATCTATGAAAACTTATGAATTATCTCTGGCCATAGATGAATAAAATGATTATAATATTTTTCACTTTCTACTGTAAAAATTTTATCTTCATTGGGATTGGATTATGGGCCCCACATTTTTTTGATGGGCCTTGGGCCCATTATGCTTTCTCCGGAAAAGGTATGAATTCATCCCCCAAAATCTCCATCTTACCTTGATATTCATCCATCAGAACTAAAGGATAAAATGTTCCAAATAAAGTGGTGAATCATATACCAAAATATAAAATTCAGAAAATGAATATAATTTTGTCCACAAACAAATAAATGATTGGGCCCAAATTTTCATTTTAAACATGAATTGCATTTAAGATGAGAAATGAAGTTCTATTTATATAATGCACTAAAAACAATTATTATAGACTTTGTAACAATGAATATAAAGATATTAACAATTAATATTATCCACTTTCAGTGACTAATCACACCCCCGAACTTGATTTTTGCTAGTCCCGAGAAAAATATATTACAAATATGAAATTCAAATCCCCTTTTCCAAAACCATTTTAATACACATTTCTCACCCAAAGACCTCATACCCAAAAAAAATATGAAACCCATCAAAATCATTTAAAACAAGCTAGTTTCATAAGCATATACCAATCCCAAGCCCATTCCTTTGTTCAAATTCGTCGCCAAATTTCATCCAATTTCCATTAAGAGTGATAAAGTGTTGTGCACCACAATAGATATGGGGCCCATTTTATTGTTCAAGGGGAAAAATGGAAGCGCTAGGTGGGAATCACATTAAACCTTAAGATGAGTATCCATTTTTTATGATTTTTTTATTTTTTATTTTTAACCACAATAGATATGAAAAGACAAACTCTGGGAAAGACAACTATGGATTCATGATCCCCGAGTGGCAGATGCCACACATATTGTCAATTTCATGCTCTATAATAGAGATATAAAGCCTAACTCTGGGCAAGACAACTGCGGATTCATGATCCCCAAGTTCCGAACGCCACACATTTGGACAAAACATTGCTCTATGTGGTCATAATTATTATTATTTTTGAATACTCAAATTAAACTAAAAGTGACCCCAGAACCCTATGTTGTAATCAAAGGGACCCAAGAACTCAAATTTACCCCCACGATCTAGTAGACGTGCATTGTGGAATTTTTATTAAGAGGATGAAAATGTAAACTTTGAAAATTCACATCGGACAACCGCACTTTCCAAAAACTATGCTCATGAACTTAAACTTTCATTAAAATCAGAATCAAGGAATCCAAATTTTTCTATATCCAATTTCATAGTTTTCAATGTGTGTTATCATGTTCAAGGTTAATGGAATTTATCTTTCCATTCATGTTCTTATAAGAAATCATTTTTTTATTTCATCTCCTCCCAGCTTAGAATAACAATGTCTCAAGTGTTTAAAGAAAAGAAAAGTTATAAGGGGGTAGGAGAGGAGTTCACAGAGGAAATTTAAAATGATAAACATGGAACAAATTCACCTGGTTTTTGAAGTTGAAGTTCATGATGCTCTGGATTACTCCTTTGATCTCTTGGGGGATGTAGGCACCTCCTTGATTGAACATGTATCACCCAAAATAGTTCTTGAACCATAAAAAGAAGAAAAAACCAGACCAAACAAACAACACCACAATTTATTTAAAACCAAGTATCAACATTTTTATGGTTTTCCTTTTTTTTTAATTTAAAAAACCAAACTGATGAAACATTGTCTACTTTATATTTTCTGGGTAAGGTATTACTCAAAGATGACACAGCGTGACACATATGAATATGGTGCTCCCCTTTCATACCCATCCATACTCATAAAATAATAAAGGTCAAGAGTCTAATTTTTTTTAACCTACAAAAACATAAATAAAATAAACTGATGACACATTGTCTTCTTTTTAGATTTCTGGGAAAGTTATTACTCAGAGATCATGCCACGTGACACAGATGAATATGGCGATCTCCTTTCATACTCATCCTCACTCATAAAAGAAGAACAGGTCAACAGTCTATGGTAATTTATTATATGAAAAATAAAATGATTCAAAATGATTAGAAACATGAAAAACATGGGTTGCCTCCCATACAGTGCTTTTGTTTAACGTCGTTAGCTTGACTTGAACCTCCCAACTTATCCAATTTCAACTTTCAGAATTTTAATGAACCCATATTTCTCGACTTCAACTTGATTGAGATTGATTTTTTTTTATAATATTTTCCTTGTATAAATCCATGTTCTAAAATAAATCTAAAGATATAAGGAATGTCATAAATCATTGATCTAGTTACATTTTTTGTCTTACCTAAGACGCCAAGGTTCAATATAACATTATAGTTTTCATGAGGAGAATGAATGACTAAAGTATGGTCGTGGGTATCACCTATGATGGAATTCTTGTGTGTGGAAGGAAGGATAATGATTTTGAGTTCTGGTCGATTGCAATTTCCTAATGAAGATTGGTAATTTGAATGAAAGTTAGTTTCTTCTCCAAAAAATTTAGAAAGAATTGGTTCCATTTGAAAACATGATTCATCCCCAAAAGTGACTAGTTGAATTTCAGGAGTGTGTATCGGCTCAATGTTTGGTATTTCTCCCAATTGTTCAGTGATTGGTGTTTTCTAAAAATCATCAATAGAGAAATATTCAGGACTCTCCATCCACAATGTCAAATTTCCCTCTTGTGAATACAAAAAATCAGTTTCCTCTTGATTTAAGCACCCATCAACAATTTCATGATTATCTTCAAATATCCCAAATCCAATGCTTTGTTCTTCAATAAATTCATGTGAGGTTTTTGGGAGACAAGATACTTGTGTTAGTGATGATGAAGAGACAACCTGAGTGGGAATGGGTTCCATAACCATTTAAATGCTTTGTAGTTCTACTCTTAAGGATGAAACTTCTAAATTCATTTTAACCATTTTTTCACACAAATGTTCAAGAATTTTTTCTGAATTAGTATTGATAGATTTTTGTACATCATGAACTTAATTAAGTTTTATTTCTTCAATCGTTCTCCAAAGGTATGGAAATTGATCCTTTAAACAATCAGCATCCCATTGATTGTAAATCTCATCTTTTGTGGTGTATTCAATCAAGGTTTAGTCAATAAAATTCTCTATGTGAGTTGATTCCAAATATTGATTTTCCAGTTGATTATAGCCTTGTTCTATCAATGGGTATTATGGAATATAATCCATTGGAGTTGATTGAAAATTGGTTTTGTGATTCATTGGACACACAGAAACAGAAAGGGTACTAGAGAATAAAAATTAAGGTGAGAACAGAGAATTTGGGGTGAGAAAAGAGGATGAGTCTCTAAGGTAACTTACTTGGGTCCCCAGAAACGGCCCCAAAATTTGGTTGCACCCAAATTTACCCAAGTTGTATGGTGTAAGCGTTCATTATAGTACGACTTGGGTTATCGATCCTCAGAGACCTAAGAAGAAACCTAAGAAACATGCATTCTACGAAGGTGATTTGATGGTGTTGATTTGGCTATGAAGTGGAAAACTTTGGTTTGAATTGATTGGATTATTTGATATTTTAAAGACTTAAGTGAATTCAATTTAAAATCATGAGTTGATCCTTGGGTATCTCATGGGGTGAATTGGAAGAAATTCTTTTTAAATTATTTCAATGTCTTAAGTTTGAGTGTTTCCTTTAACAAAATACGAACATCCCAAATTACTCACCGATTTAGAGTTTAAACTATCCTAAGGCTAATCACCTATACACTTGGAGGATCATATTTATGAGCACTCCAAGGTAGAGGATCGTTTTTAGCACTCGGGATGTGTATCCTTAAAATTGGTGAGTTAAAAGGAGAACGTAAAGCATTGAATGAAAATCTCAAAAATAGAATTGATTAAGAATTATTAAATTAAGAAATAACATCCAATTCATCCCATTTCTACTCACTTGGATTAACCCTTTAGAGTATTATCCCTCCATTTATTCTATTCTATCAATGAAAGTGGATAGTAGGCTTATGATGGTATAATTGGAGAAGAAGAAAAATAAATAAAAATCACTCCACCGTTGTGTGAAGAGTTTCACAAAAGATTATGTGAATAACCTCACTCCCTGAGGCAACGGTATCAAAATGATATGGAAAATGAAATAAGAAATTAAGAAGAATAATTTTATGATATTTTATTAATTAAATGAAGGTGAACTAAAAACTTACATGGTAGAAATTGACAAAATTATTACAAAATGAAAGCATGACAATACAAATGAAAGAAAAACATCGACTCCAAAGAAGAATATGAGATGATAATTACCTTCACCAATAGCTCCTTATATAATCTTATTAGGAGCCTTATATACACCCCATCACAATAAATTTAATCCCCATTAATTTAGAGAGTCAAAAGGAGGGTGAGAAAATTAAGAGATTTTGACGTTTCGAAGTTGACCCGGAAATTTCGTCCAGATTCGTCCACCATTTTGACTTGTGAATTTTAAATTGAAGGAGAGAAAATAATCAGTGGTCTTAAAAGAACAATATCTTCTTCCATGTGTCCTTTATCATCTGTCCAAATTTCAGGTCATTTGGCGCATCCTTTTCGATTTTATGGTCGCAATGGTGGGATGACTTTATGTGCATTCATATCGGTCCCACCATTTAAATGTAAACTTCGGATCCATATATCTCCATGAAAACTTCAGAATTAGATCTATCCATAGCTGAATAAAATGATTCTCATATTTTTATATTTCTACTGTAAAAATTTGAGCTTCATTGGGATTGGTTTTTGGGCCCCACATTTGTTTGATGGGCCTTGGGCCCATTATGCTTTCTCCAGAAAAAATCTGAATTCATCCCCCAAATCTCCATCTTCCCTTGAGATACATCCATCGGACCTAAAAGATAAAATGTTCCAAAGAAAGTGGTGAATCATATACCAAAATATAAAATTCATAAAATGAATATAATGTTGTCCACAAACAAATGAATGATTGGGCCCAAATTTTCATTTTAAACATGAATTGCATTTAAGATGAGAAATGAAGTTCTATTTATGTAATGCACTAAAAACAATATTTATGGACTTTGGAATAATAAATATATAGATATTAACAATTAATATTGGCCACATTCAGTGACTAATCACACCCCCAAACTTGAGTTTTTCTAGTCCCGAAGAAAATATATTACAAATATGAAATTCAAATCCCCTTTTCCAAAAACATTTTAATACACATTGCTCACCCAAAGACCTCATACCCAAAAAAAATATGAAACCCATAAAAATAATTTAAAACAAGCTAGTTTCATAATCATATCCCAAGACCAAGCCCATTAATTTTTTCAAATTCATCGCCACATTTCCTCCAATTTCAATTAAGCATGATAAAGTGTTGTGCATCACAAAAGATATGGGGTCCATTTTGTTGTTCTAGGGGGGAAATGGAAGCGCTAGGTAGGAATCACATTAAACCTTAAGATAAGTATCCATTTTTTTGATGATTTTTTTATTTTTTATTTTTAACCACAATAGATATGAAAAGACTAACTCTCGGTGAGACAACTATGGAGTCACGATCCCTAAGTGCTGGACGTCACACATATTTTCAATTTCATGCTCTGCAATAGAGATATAAACCCCAACTCTGGGAAAGACAACTATGGAGTCATGATCCCCATGTTCCAAACACCACACATTTGGACAAAACATTTCTCTATGTGGTCATAATTTTTTTTGTTTTTTTTTGATACTCAAATTTAACTAAAAGTGACCCCAGAACCCAATGCTATAATGAAAGGGACCCAAGAACTCAAATTTACACCCACGATCCAGTAGATGTTAATTGTGGCATTTTTATTAAGAGGATGAAAATTTAAACTTTGAAAATTCACATCGTACAACCACACTTTCCAAAAACTATGCTCATGAACTTAAACTTTCATTAAAATCAGAATCAAGGCATCCAAATTTTTCATTATCCAATTTCATAGTTTACAATGTGTGTTATCATGTTCAAGGTTAATGGAATTTTTCTTTCCATGAATTTTCTTATAAAAAATCATTTTTTTTATTTCATCTCCCCCCAACTTAGAATAACACTGTCCCCAGTGTTTAAAGAAAAGAAAAGTTAGAAGGGGGTAGGAGAGGAGTTCAAAGAGGAAATTGTAAATGATAAACATGGAACAAATTCACCTAGTTTTTGAAGTTGATGTTCATGATTCTCTAGATTACTCCTTTGATCTCTTAGGGGATGTAGGCACCTCCTTGATTGAACATGTATCACCCAAAATAGTTCTTGAACCATAAAAAGAAGAACGAACCAGACAAAACAAACAACACAACAATTTATTTAAAACCAAGTATCAATATTTTTATGGTTTTCCTTGTTTTTTTAATTTAAAAAATCAAACTGATGATACATTGTCTTCTTTATATTTTCTGGGTAAGGTATTTCTTAGGGGTGACACCACGTGACACAAATGAATACGGTGCTCCCCTTTCATACCCATCCATACTCATAAAAGATGAACAGTTTGAGAGTCTAATTTTTTTTAGCCTACAAAAACATAAATAAAATAAACTGATGATACATTGTCTTCTTTTTATATTTCTAGGTAAGGTATTACTCAGAGATCACGCCACATGACACAGATGAATATGGCGCTCCCCTTTCATACCCATCCTAAATCATAAAATAATAATAGGTCAATAGTCTCTGGTAATTTATTATATGAAAAATAAAATGATTCAAATTGATTAGAAACATGAAAACCATGGGTTTCCTCCCATGCAGCGCTTTTGTTTAATGTCATTAGCTTGACTTGAACCCCCCAACTTATCCAACTGCAACTTTCAAAATTTTAATGAACCCATCTTTCTCGACATCAAATTGATTGAGATTTATTGTTTTTTTATAATATTTTCCTTGTATAAATCCATGTTCTAAAATAAATATAAAGATACAAGGAATGTTAGAAATGGTTGATCTAGTGGAATTTTTTGTCTTACCTAAGATACTAAGGTTCAATCTAACATTATAGTTTTCATGAGAATAATGAATGACTAAAGTATGGTCTTGGGTATCACCTATGATGGAATTTATGTGTGGGAAATTAAGGATAATGATTTTTAGTTCTGGTCAATTGCAATTTCCTAATGAAGATTGTTAATTTTAATGAAAGCCAGTTTCTTCTCCAAAAAAATTAGAAAGAATTGGTTCCGTTTGAAAACATGATTCATCCCCAAAAGTGTCTAGTTGAATTTCAGGAGTGTGTATCGGATCAATGTTTGGTATTTCTCCTAATTTTTCAGTGAACGGTGTTTTTTAAAAATCATCAATATAGAAATATTCAGTACTCTCCATCCACAATGTAAAATTTCCCTCTTGTGAATACAAAAAATCATTTTTCTATTGATTTAAGCACCCATCAACAATTCCATGATTATCTTAAAATATCCCAAATACAATGCTTTTTTCTTCAATAAACTCTTGTGAGTTTTGTGGGAGACAATATTCTTGTGTTAGTGATGAGGAAGAGACAACCTGAGTGGGAATGGGTTCCACAACCATTTCAATTCTTTGTATTTCTACTCTTAAGGAAGAAACTTCTAAATTCATTTTATCCATTTTTTCACACAAATGTTCAAGAATTTTTTATGAATTAGGATTGATAGATGTTTGTACACCATGAACATCATTAAATTTTATTTCTTCAATCATTCTCGAGAGGTATGGAAATTGATCCTTTAAACAATCAGCATCCCATTGATTGTAAATCTCATCTTGTGTGGTGTATTCAATCAAGGTTTGGTCAATAAAATTCTATATGTGAGGTGATTCCAAATATTGATTTTTCCGGTTGATTATAGCCTTGGTATATCAATGGGTATTGTGGAATATAATCCATTGGAGTTGACTGAAAATTGGTTTTGTGATTCATTGGACACATAGAAACAGAAAGGGTAATAGAGAAGAGAAATTAGGGTGAGAACAGAGAATTTGGGGTGAGAAAAGAGGATGAGTCTCTAAGGTAACTTACTTGGGTCCCCAACAACGGCGCCAAAATTTTATTGTGCCCAAATTTACCCAAGTTGTATGTTGTAAGCGGTCATTATAGTACGGCTTGGGTTATCGATCCTCAGATACCTAAGAACAAACCTAAGAAACATGCATTCTAAGAAGGTGATTTGATGGTGTTGATTTGGATATGAAGTGGCCAACTTTGTTTTGAATTGATTGGATTATTTGATATTTTAAAGACTTAAGTGAATTCAATTTAAAATCATGAGTTGATCCTTGGGTATCTCATGGGGTGAATTGGATGAATTTATTTTTAAATTATTTCAATGTCTTAAGTTTGAGCGTTTCCTTTAACAAAATACGGACATCCCAAATCACTCACCGATTTAGAGTTTCAATTATCCTAAGGTTAATCACCTATACACTTGGAGGATCATATTTATGAGCACTCCAAGTTAGAGGATCGTTTTTATCACTCGGGATGTGTATCATTAAAATTGGTGAGTTTAAAGGAGAATGTAAATCATTGAATGAAAATCTCAAAATTAGAATTGATTAGGAATTATTAAATTAAGAAATAACATCCAATTCATCCCCTTGGTACTCCCTTGGATCAACCCTTTAGAGTATTATACCTCCATTTATGATATTATATCAATGAAATCAGGTAGTAGACTTATGATGGTAGAATTGGAGAAGAAGAAAAATAAATAAAAATCACTCCATCGTTGTGTGAAGAGTTTCACAAAAGATTATGTGAATAACATCACTCCCAAAAGAAACGATTTCAAAATGATATGGAAAATGAAATAAGAAATTAACAAGAATAATATTATGATCTTTTATTAATTAAATGAATGTGAACTAAAAACTTGCATGGGAGAAATTGACAAAATGATTTCAAAATGAAAGCATGACAATACAAATGAAAGGAAAACTTCGATTACAAATAAGAATATGAGATGCTAATTACCTTCACCACCATCTCCTTATATAGGCATATTAGTAGCCTTATAGACACCCCGTCATAATAAATTCCATCCCCATTAATTTTTAGAGTCAAAAGATGGGTGAGAAAATTAAGGTATTTTGACGTTTCGAAGTTGACCCGGAAATTTCGTCTAGATTCTTCCACCATTTTGACCTATGAATTTGGGATTGAAGTAGGCTGACTAATCATTGTTTTTAGAAGACACATATTTTTTTCCATGAGTTCTCTATTATCTGTCCAAATTTCAGGTCATTTGGCGCATCCGTTTGGATGTTATGGTCGAAATGGTGGGACGACTTTACGTGCATTCATATCAGTCCCACCATTTAAATGTAAACTTCGGATCCATATATCTCCATGACAACTTCATAATTATCTCTGGACACATATGAATAAAATTATTATCATATTTTTCTGTTTCTACTGTAAAAAATTGAGCTTCATTGGGCTTGGTTTTTGGGCCCCACATTTGTTTGATGGGCCTTGGGCCCATTATGCTTTCTCCAGAAAAGCTCTGCATTCATCCCCCAAAATCTCCATCTTCCCTTGGTTCATCCATCGGACCTAAAAGATAAAATATTCCAAATAAAGTGGTGAATCATATACCAAAATATAAAATTCAGAAAATGAATATAATGATGTCCACAAACAAATGAATGATTGGGCCCAAATTTGCATTTTAAACATGAATTGCATTTAAGATGAGAAATGATGTTCTATTTATGTAATTCACTAAAAAAAAAATTTGGACTTTGGAACAATGAATATAAAGATATTAACAATTAATATTAGCCACTTTCAGTGAATAATCAAAGTACCTTTTGTAAAAAAAATATTGAATAATTTATTACAATATTTTTTTATAATTATAAAATA
This sequence comes from Viscum album, assembly GCA_963277665.1. Taxonomy (NCBI): domain Eukaryota; kingdom Viridiplantae; phylum Streptophyta; class Magnoliopsida; order Santalales; family Viscaceae; genus Viscum; species Viscum album. Next base: position 66,139,683 of record OY728156.1, on the reverse strand, counting down.
TTTGATTATAATTATAATTATTAATAATATATCTATTTTATAGTAAAACATATTCATAATAATGTGATAAATAAAAAATTAAATATTTGTAAAATATTTATTAGTATAAAATAATCAATAATAAAAATTTAATTTGATGATAAAAATTATTTTTGGTACCTATAATTAATGCCAACAAATAAATTTAATGTTAAGAATAATTGTAGGCTCCCATAATTAACACAAAAAATCTACATATTTATTATAATTTCTTGTTTTTACCAAAAATATATATTATATGTCACTAAATTATTTATTGGTAAAAGTTATTTTTTGTAGGTTTTTTATTCCTTAGCCTCTATTGTTTAATGAAATAATTATAATATGGGTTTATAGTTTGATTATATCTCACAATAACTTCCAATGGTTTCATTCCTTTTATTATAATTCAACATTCATGTAATTTTTGTTGTCTTCCCAACATCGCACAAGATTTATCGATCTAAGGATAAAAGTGAAATGGTTCATTGGATTCTTCTATATTTAATCAAGTGATTAGTTTCATGTTTATTAACCCATGATAATGAAATGAAAAAAAATAGAATACTCAGGATGTAGAGATAATAACAAAAATTGAATGAGTTAAAAAAAATATTTAAACCTAATCAAATCATAATAGATTAGTTCTTGCTTTCCTACAATGGTGCCAAAAAAATGATACTTCTTTGAGGTGTAGTTAACTCCACATGATGAAATATGTTTATATTTTTTTAAAATATTATCTAAAACTCATCTATGAAGTTATTGTAAAGAAGTGCACCAGAAGAGAAAATTAGTATTTTCAGCTATCAAAAGTGCTCGTGAAAAGGGTTTTTGCAACATCGGTGACTGCTCTACGACTTATTTTGATGATATTAATAGATGGGGAAAAATACCCATTTTGAGACACCTTGAGGTGGTCAACCCATATTTTAAAAAAATCACTAACAATAGTATGTAGAGGATGTGGTTAATAATAGATGAGGAGGAGATAAGAAATACAAAAATCAACAAAGTGGTAAACGAATGTGATGTGGTAAAGTAAAAAAGAGGTGATGCGATACACTTGATGTAAATTCACCAAAAATGGGTATATCATATTGCATGATATATACATAATCATAACCAATGATATACATGTTATGCAGAATACAGGTTATGATATGTTCGTATCATAATAGAAATCAGGATGCTTATGTCAACTTCTATCGTAGTATACGATGGGTTTACGATGTGGGATTTTAGTTCATGGACCATGACACATATTACACATGGTTTTTATTTTATTATGTATCAAAGGGTTGATATATTTTTGGATACAATCAACCATATAAAATGTTCAAGTGATTATAAAACGCTAATGATTCATGCATCATTGTAGCACAATTTTGATTTCCATTAGATAGAAGTTGATGCTCGACTCTATTTATTTAATGAATAGAACATATAAAAGGGATAATATCACCACCATGCTGTTGGATGTGTGTGATACTATAATCCATATCCAAAACTCTCATCCTCCATGGTCACTATTTTTTCTTGTGAAGAAGGTGTTGGAACTCCTTTGGTGTTTGGGGGTCCTATTATTACAAACAAGTATCATAACGGTTAGTGTACCACTAATTAAGGAAAAAACCATTTTTCAGTCACCAAGTGATCTCAATCAAAAATTATTTATCTTGTTCGGAAATAGTGGAGCTTAGCACCATCAAGGTACACCAATATTTATGTTCTTTGTTATAACATATTTATATTTTTTAAGATAAATGATGCATTATTATGGGTATTCTACAGTGTTGATCATTATATGATCCTCCAAAACCCATTAGTGGTATGAAATACACATTAAATTGAATGTAAACAAGTTTTTTCATCTTTTTATGAAGAACATGTGTGTCTTGACCTTCATAAGGCTATATCTTAGTGTATTATATGACATGGTTGAATGGAAACCACTATATCATTTAGATTTATAATATAATATATTGAAATATTTTTTTCTTATTCATAGATTACGACTAAGTTATATCATAAAGTATGATGTAGAAAAATCTTGAGGCTTTATTCTATGTCAATGGCTATGATATAGGAGATATTGTAGGTTATGATTGAATTTCAGGTACAAAAACATAGCAATGTTTCATAAATATGATGTAGCATATATATAGTCAAATAAGACTTGATACATAAGGGTCTTCCTATACATAGTTTACTTTTACATATGGATTATTTTATGTTTTATATCTTTAAATATGACTTGATATGTAAAGGTTATCATCCTATATATAAGGACTATTCCCACACATAAGGGTCATTTTTTTGGCACTTAAATGAAAATATCATTGCATGGTTACCCTTACCTATCAATCATAGATTACGATTGATAATGATCTATTATCAATCAAAAATTATGATATATCCAAATTGATGAAAATTTTATATTTTGTATAGTATTTATAACATTTTATAAATGGTTTATAAATGATAAAATTTTAACATTATAAATAGAATATTTTCATTCCTGAATAAAATATAAAATGATCATATTTATATCTCATGTTTGGAAAATAAATAAAGTGTTTATTTATTTATTTATTTAATTTTAATATTTAGGTTTATACATTTTTTATGAAATATTAATATTATGTATATTTTTATTTATATTCTAAATTACTTTTTAAAAATTATAATTTTATGTATTACATGGTAGATATAATAATATGATATTTAGTTTTCATCTACCTTAACATTAGTTTGTAATTAAATTTATTAGATTTAATTTAATTTTTTAATATATTTTACACATATTTGGTGTTATAATTGTGTTGAATTGAATTCTTTCTTGTATAAAGTATCACTAGGTAGAGGGACTTTGGGTCAGATTTTCCATTAAACTGGAGGCTTATTCCTTGTTCTAGAAATATCGGGGTACGTTATATGTGGCTCCAGGATTACTCATGTAGAAATTATTAATTTCATATAATTTTGAAGATTTATATGAAAATTTAACATAACTTATTCATATGATTCATTTGAATATAATTGAATGTGTTTAACTTTGAATTTTTGGTTAGTAATACAAAATGTTGGTCCTGTAAAGAGTTTCATGGAAGAACACTATTAAAACCTCATTTAATTGGAAATAAATGAATTAAAATAATTTTATAAAAAGGGTCAGTGATTATACATAATAAAAATTAATGATCATTTTAAGTTATTCAACAAAGTTCCAATCAAAAACTATTCCCACCTCTATTTTATAGAGTTCCTCTTCTAGTATAGTATTTTGCACCACTACTAAAGATTCATAGTAAACCTTCCATTGGATTCTCTATTCTCCTATAGCTATCACCATCTCAATCACTGCAATTGGTAGACTATTCATAGCTCCCCATCTAGTAGATAATTCCAAAAAAACCCATCTTCCAATGAACTTAGATCATCCTGCACAACCCATCAAAAGATCACTATCTTTCAGAAAGCCTGCCTATATACTGAATTCATCAACTTTCATTGCCTGGATAAGATTGAAAGGAATAAAACAAATTCTTCTTCAAGTGAATTAAATCTATAAACATGGAGAAATGATTTATAATACTAAAAATGTTCCACTTGAAGGATTCGTCATAGATCTCTCTTTGATATCCTCCAATAGTAAGGAAAAATTTTCCTTTTTTCCTTACACATGTAGTGCTCTCTCACATCTTTTGTTCACCTAATTCCTACTAATATATAGTTTTGTCTCAAAATTTATTGAATCGATATCTTTAGGAACATGTCATCTAGATTTTTCTTCCCATATATATACCAAACCTCTAACACCTTTTCTTCTAGAATATTCCAAATGAAATATGATTTCATGTCAATATATTTCAATCTTTCATAGAACACCATATTTCTGTTAAGGTGAATTTCATAATGACTATCAGAGAATAACACTCCAACATCTAGACCCTTTCCAAGTTCCTTTAGCAAGTGAAAAAATCTGAATCACTACTTTCTGGATTTCATATCTTATACGTATTCCACTACTATTTTACAAAAAGTAACCATAAGATATATTTGAGACATATAATTGATCATTGTTCCCCCAAATTTTAAAAAACATTTTGTTCTTGTTTGGTTGTATGAATCCAAAGTAAAATTCGCCTCCATGAATCTCTATAATGGATGATATTACATAAATAACATCATTATATCTTTTGATCCATTAAAGTATTAAATGATCAGCTTTATTACTTCCTAGTACCCCATTCCAAGGTTTTACATTTGATGAATTTCTACTCCCACTATAAAGGAAATGTATGACCACATATAACTCATCACATACATCAAACTTCCAATAGTTGGTGCAGATGACACTTTCTCAATGTACCAAGAATCATCTTCTCATGATGATTTATGTGACTTGGATAAATTGAAGTGTGTAATATGAGGGGCCACGATTGGATTACATCAAGTCATTCTAATTTTTTCAATGATCTTCCAAATGTATTCTTTCTAGGATAACACCAATGTATTGGATTTTCTATCCCCCTCTATCATCATTTCAAATATTTTCAAAACATAACCAAGATCTTTCATTTCAAATCTACTAGATAATTTACTCTTCAAATCTTGAATCCATGAACTCTCTAAGACTTCCAAAAACATGTCATCAATATATAAAAGTATTATGATTTAAGTCCTATCATTATACAAATTTTGAAAACATCAATAAAAAGAGTCATTCTATATGAAACCCTATTCATTCATGAAAGTATCAAAATCATAGTTCCACTAGAGAGATACTTTTTTCAAGAAATTGAGTCTTCACTTCGACCTATAAACAAGGAACCCATTTTTATGATCCTCAAAACCCTTTGGATTATTCATGTAGATATTCTCCTCAATGTCTGTATGAATAAAATAAATCTTTACATCCTTTTTTCCAAATCTAGATCATTATAAGCAACTAAACTCGGCACCCTTTAGATGGTTTTTTGTTTAATAACCATTTAAAATATTTCAAAAAAATCAATTCCTTTTTCAATTAAAATCCTTTCACCACATATCATGCCTTGTATCTTCTAATTCCTTCAGTTTCTTCCTTAAAATAAAAGCCACATTTGTTATATAGTTATATATTTCCCTTTAGTTATTCAATAAACTACAAAGTTTCTTTAAAATTTAAACAATTTATTTCTTCCTTTATTGTTGACTCCTGATGTTTTGAGTCATTGAGTGTCTCTGTTTCTTCCACACATTTGGGTTCCCCCACATAAATTATAAGTAAGGAATTTAAATCACCTATATATATTTGGACTTTTCACCTGACTCTAGAAGATCTTCACAATTCATCTTGTTATTAATATCTTTCTAGTTCTACTATTTCTGGTGCCCTATCTTCTAGTGCACAGACTAGAAATTTCTCAACATTTGTAGCTTTCCTTATGGATTCAACAAACCTTGATCATTATAGTACATATTCCACTATTCAAACTTCCAGTGATTCTTTTCTAACATCTGGTGTCACTAGAAAATTCAATCTTCTAGTGATTTTATACAGATTAAATTTAAATTCATTAGTTGTATTATTTTCATAAAACTCTAATGCATCCATGTTAATAACATTCCAAATGGTTTTTCATTGAAGATAATGTTTTATGTTTTTATGACTTGGCACATGTCATAATTCCATTGTATAAAACTAAATATTTCATTCCTATATCCAATAAAGAAACATTCCTTGGACTTGGATTAATATTTATCTTTGTCCTTTGAAATGATGTAAATGTATGCCAAAATTCTGGTGACATTGAGGCTCCCAACATCTAATAAATTACTATACCATAGCTCTTTAAGTAAAATTTTTCTATATTAGAAAATAAAATTCTATTGGCTAAGTATGTATAAATGTTGATTACTTCCACCATAATGGATTTGGGTATTACAAAGTGAACACACAATCACTTTTTCTTTCTCAATAAAAATATGGTTCATTCTCTCTACCACACCATTTTTCTATAGTGTTTTTCATACTGTACTTTGGATCCAGATTCCTTTATTCTAGAAAAAGTTCATGAAGTTTCTATTGCTACACTCTCTACCATTATATGATTTAATTAATTTCAACTTTTGGCCACTTTCTCTTTCTACCATGGATTTCCACTATATAAAGGAATAAATACATTAAACATATACTTAAATAAATACACCAATACCTTCCTTATTGCATCATTGAATAATGTGATGATGTAAATAGATCCTCAGTGAAACTAGATTGGATTTGGTACCTATACATCGGAGTAAACTATTTCCATATTTTGGTATTTATTATTTCGACCATTCAAATTAAATGAGTCCCTCTTTTATTTCTCTAACACACAACTCTCACAACATCTGATGCTTATGTGATCAATATTCAATATGAATTTCCATACTAAAACATTCATATTCTTCTTAATAATGTGATTGATCATGCAATGGTAGACCTCCATATCCTTCATAGTTGAAATTATAGTCATTACACTAACATCTGAATTTATGGTCAATTAAAGTTCTCCATTCTTTATTCATTACAAAAAAAAATATAGACCCTCGAGTCACTTCACTCACTCCATTGAAAAAGGTAGTTCCATAATTATGATCATCCAACATCCCTATAGAAATAAGATTCTTCCAGAGACCAAGAATGTGTCTCACTTCCTTCAATCATAGGAGACACCCATTCTCTATTTGGATGTAAACATCTCCCTTTATGATGACTTTAAAAGATTCATTATATTCCATATGAACTTTTCCAGATCTTCCAAATACATAGTCCATAATGCACCTATGATCTACTATTGAATGGAAAGATACACCTAGTTCAATGACCCATGACTCCTCTAGAACATTAACATTGAGTAACAGACTACTTCCAATATTTATTGTGTTAATAGAATTTAAACTTTTTGTTGTTTTCCTATTGGTGAATTCCATTAATTTTTTTCAATTCATCTATATATTTCTATATTTTAAAAAATTCTATTAGGTGAGTATTATAATAGATATATTTCTATAAATTTTATCCCTTGACTTATCTTTTAGTTACTAATGATTTATTCTCTGAGGAAAGCACCCCCTTCCATCATCATTCAGTGCATTATTAGAAGGTACTTGGACCTCTATTTTTTAAAGTTCCTTATTAGGGATAAAATTCCAAACATACTCAAACAAAATATTGGTCCATTTATATAAACATTAGATGACATTAACCATTACATCAAATGATTTGTTTAAAGATTAAAGTATAAGGATTTCCCAGACATCACCTGCGAAAATGAATTTCACTTATTCAAGATGGCTCCTGATCATGTTGAAAAATTTTATATGGTCTCTCATTATTATCCCTTCTAATAACCTCATGAAAAATAGTAATAACATAAAAACACTTCATTTAGTGATGTAAGTTTCCTAAATATATCTTCTAGGGCTTCTATCAACTCAGTTGTAGTCCTCTTCAGCTAGATATTGAAAGACACATTTCACGCTAATGAAATCTTCACCAATCTAAGTGATTTTTTATCCAAGTTTTTCCATTAAACTTTATATATCTTTTTCAACATGAATATACTCAATGGAATTTCTAAATTCATTTAGATGATATAATACTCCATTTGCATTCAATAGAAACTAAAGTCTCTTTAGTCAAACTTATTACTTTAAACCTTTCATTTTCCAATGTCATATCTTCGGATGATGGTAATCTGAACTAAAATATATATAATACTAAGGAAAGTGTGAGTGTTATCTGATATTACAGGTGTGAAAACCATGATTTTATACCACTTATTGGTATGATACATCATACAATCACCAAATTATAGAACATTATCTCACTAAAAATTGTTAGAATTATGATATATCTTCAAGGCTTTGGTAGTTTAGTTTACAAAATTTTCATGGATAGATTAATTATAAGAATATATTGGTTGGTAAATAATGGGTTTTATTGATGTAATCTCAGTAGATAGTTAAACTAACTATGTTTTAGGTAGTAACATTTCCTAATACATAGAAAATGAAGTCACCTATTAGAGAACCATGTCATTGTTTGGAATATCTATTCAGATAGAGTTTTTCAGAAGTATGAGGCATAAGAGAATTGATCAATAATAAGTGATAGATAGTAAAATAGAGAAATTATATGAGATATCAATAGTTACACAGTTCATAATATATACAACTACAACTATAGGAAGTCAGTGCAACCAGCTAGCTGGGTAGAACCCTTTATATAAAGAGGATGGGAACACTCTACTAAGGTGTATCGAATCATCAAGTGAAATTTTTACTATTTAATTCACATAGAAGAAAATTAAAATGTTGTAAAATTTATAATTTTGATGATATAAAATATTTAATGTTTTCTACCATGGATATAGGATGAATATCTCAACCATGTAAAATAGGTGCTCTTTATTCTTTTCTTTCTTTTTCTTATATTCATGCACGTGTACATTAGATTTAGTGTAGAGATTTGGGTATAGAAATACTTCTATGTTCTTGTGCACTTAACCCTCTATGAATCCATACAAGTGATCTATTTTTTCTTTTCATTTTACCAGTGGAAAAAATCATTGGTCGATGTTCAAATGGTTTCCCAACATGTGGTATTAGATAATTAGTTCACAAAAAAGGGTGAAATGTAACATACATATGTTTATTATTTTACTATAATTGACAATTTTAATTTTAATTCGGACTTAATATGTCAAGTTCATGTGTTATAAGAATAAAATGTGATGTTGGATAATTTTAATAGAATAGAATTTAGTTAATGGTTTATGAAAATAAAATATTATTATAATTAAAAAAAAATATTGAAGTTTTATTGATTAGAACTAAACTTGAGAAGATGGACAAGATTGGATGGGAGTTTATAGATAATAAATATATTTTCTTGATAAAAATAACATTTTCAAGGAATGATTTCTTCATCATTGGGGATAAGAAGACTATTATCGGTCTTATAGAAGTACTAAATGATATCTATGAGAATACAAGTACATTGAAAAATATTTTTTGACAAAAAAACTGTTTAGTTTAAGAATATCATATATGAGATCAATGAAAAATCATGTTATTGAGTTAAACATAATATATAATCAGTTTGAGATAATAAAGGTAACTTTTTCTAATGATGTATGTATGATTATATTACTTTCTTCTTTTCCAAATTCATTAGAACTGATATTAAAATAAGTGAGAAATTCTACCAGAAAATATCACCTAGCTTTCATTGACATCGAGAATTTGATTCTAAATGATGATATCTGTAGGAAATAAGTTCGTGGAACTTCTATTAATTCAATAAATGTGGATGTAAAATTACATTCACCATAGTGGATGAACCAAATATGCTCAATGGATAAATTTAGAAGAAGTAACTGAGGGAAATTGACCAGACCTAGTCTTGTATATTAGAATTATGGGAAGAGGGGAACCACAAAAAGTATTTTCAGGCTCTTGAAAACAATATTATATTAGTTTCTAGAAGTTTAAGTTATGGAATTTATATAGATAAGGAAGAATGTTTTTTTTCTATTCAGTGTTAATGTTTCAATTGAAACTTGGGTTATATATTTATAATTATCTTTACATTATAGAGTAGAAATAGGATACATGAAAATATATCTATCATGAAATTTAAGAATATTACATATAAAATATTATAATTCTTTTTTAGATTATAGGAAATAGAGTTGTGAAAATTTAGTTGGAAATGGATAATTTCTTAAGTTATAAGTTTTTCAATATATTTCATAACTCTACAATATTATAACTTCTATGGGTCAACTTAATGATTCTAATTTTGGAGCATTATTTGAAAATATATTATAAAAGGGTACTTGAAGTTCTCTCATAATTTCTAATGGAGTGAAAGTGCAACTCATTACCTTACTGAAAGAATATAATGAGTTATAATGGTCAGAGAATCATATTAAAAAAGTTAAATTTTTTGACATTTTTAGTTAGGTTATATCAATGATAAGAATATAAATATTCTAGAAAATAATGGGATGTTGGAGAATGATTTTTTAGGCATTAGTATCTGCAAAAATTTTACACTTATAAAGTATGAGAAGTTTTATTTTAATCTCAAAAAAATAACTCCCATGAACCAGAAGTTAGAGGTTATACATTTTGATTTATACTAACCTACTTCAGTTATGTCACATGTAGCTTCATATTACCTTAAGATTTTTCTTGAAAATATATCAAGAAAGTTATGGTTTTATTTCTTGAAACACAAATAAGATTTTTTTAACTTTTTTTAATGGAATGAAATGGTATAGAGGGAATAAGGTTATGAGATGAAGAGTTTAAGATTTGATAATGGGGATGAGTACATTTTATGGTCCTTCTATAAGTACTATAGAAATAGGGAAATTATACATGAAAAAATAGTTCCCAGAATGATTGAAAAAATGGAATATCTGAGAGGATGAACTACAAATTAATGGAGAGGTTGTGAAGCTTGATAATTAACTCATGAATGCCTAAGGAGTTTTGAGCTAAAACTATGTTTATATCCACATATCTGATAAATCAAATTCCCTCCACTATAATATATCAACAGTTACCGGAAGCATGGTGGTTTGGTAAAACACTGTAAATTCACCACCTCATGATCTTGTGTTGTGTTTCCTATGTTCATGTGGATTCTAAAGATAAATACAACTTTTATGAAAATTCTTGCATGTGTTACCCTATGGGGAATGATGATAAAAAGGTTTGGTTTTTGAATTTCGGATGTTATAAAAGTGAAATTAATCATAATTAAAAAAAATTGATTTTAAATAATAAATTCCCTTGGAAGGACTAGAACTTGTTGACCAAGGAAGATGAAAAAAATTAATCATCTAAAGTATAAGTTGACTTAAGAAAAAGTTCTGGAAGAATTTGACCATCATAAAGTTTAATCAGTACTAATTCTATAGGAAATTTAGAAATTTTGGTGTAAAGTTCCGGAAAAAAACTATATAAGTTCAAATATTAGGCCTATGAATGATGTACCTGAAAGATTATTGGTTGGTAAAGCATGATTCAGAGTATAGATAGAAGATTTAAAAGATCTAAATTATTGGTTAAATTATATAAATCTTTTGGAATCAGATGACTAGTACAAAGGTGTGCAGTCGATGTTCACTCATTAATTTTAACATATAGATGAGAACCATAAATTCTAAAGGAGGCATCATGTCTCAATGATTCTTCTAAGTGGGATATTATTATAAAATAGTATTTGGATTTTCTATATGTTAATAACACATTGGAAGTATCTCACCTTATACAAGGAAATAATCCTTTGGAAAATAAATGGATCTTCTATTTAAAGGAATAATCCAACAAGAGTAAAAGGTATAAGTAATGAATAGTTTTGGAAGGTTTCCAACAAAATCAAGGAGTTTCATTTTTATAAAACTTTTCACCAGTTGTTAAACATACTACTATACGATAGTGTTAGGTATGTTTGCTACCCAAAATAACTATATTGAATAAATGAATGTTGTAATGTATTTTTATTCATGGGATCTAGAGGAAGATATATATATTAAGACACCATATGTTTTTTAAAAAAAAAACATAAATTTTTGTGTAATCTCAAAATAAATATTTATATGTTAAAGAAAGCACCACAAAAATGAAACATGAAGTTCAATTTTATAAAATAGATAAATGTTTCAAGTATAGAAATTCATACCATTGTTACTATTTTAAAAAAAAATCGAATGAATGATTTATTATTCAATTATTTTAGGTGGATGATATTATTTTTATTGGGAAGAAAATTCAATGGATTTGGAGGCTAAAGAAATATTTTTCAAGAATCTTGTAAATAAAATATATTGGTGAAGATAAAAAAGATCTTGGGCATGCAGATTGAATGTGATCGAAGTTTTTGGAGTTTTTTACTACTCTAAATGGAGTACACATTGAAATACATTGAACATTTTTTAATGACATGATGTAATTCTGTTGCTACTCTTCTTGGTAAGAATTTCAGATTATCCAAAAATAAAACAACTCAAATGGAAAGTGACAAAAAGCACAAGGCTAAAATTTCATTTTCATCTACTATTGGAATTTTGATGTATGTCATGGCCTTCATTAAACTATGAATTTCTCACTTTGTGGGATATTTTAACTGACTCATATAAAATATGAGAAATATACATTGTGACGTTTTGAAATTTATTCTCTGATATCTTAAAGGAATGATAGATACATCCTTATTATTTGGAATTAATGAACCACTAAAAAGGTATGTTAATATTAATTTTTGAGGAGATTATGATACTAATAAGAATACTTCCAATTACTTCTTTACTTATGGATGAAATTATATCAACTATATGTTAATAATTATTTCTTTTATTTCTCTCTCATCAAGGTAAGTTGAATATATTGCAACAACAAAAATAGGAAAAATGGTTTGGTTGAGGTATATTCTTAAAGAACATTCTTAGGGTTAAGGAAATGTAAAACTTTAATGTGATAGTTAAAGTGACATTCACTTGGTGAAGAATATATTTTTTCATTTTGGTAATAAACATATTGTCCTTGAGTACCATTATATCAAGAAATTATTAGAATATGGGGAGTTGAATCATGAACAGATTGCTAGAAAACAAAATCCAATGGATATGTTCTCTAAAGTTTAGTTATAATAAAGTTTAAGTAAATGATGTGACTTGGTGTTATTTTTTATAATGGAAATAAAGGAAGATGGAGTTCATTGTATTGATCATAAGGAGTGGATGATTTCTAGGGATCCTTGAAGCACTCTTTAAGTAGGATATTTTTAGGATTGTTAAGTCTCTTTAAGGATGTGGTATTTTAGTTTATGAGAATTTCATGAATCATTTCACTATAAGATGATTTTGTTAGGTTTTTAGGAGGTTTTAACAATGGTATATCTTTATATAGATAACTATAGTATTTTAGTTTTATAGATTACCATATGTACAAACAGTGAAGTGACTAATTAGGGAATCTTGTCTATTTTTTGTAATATCTATTTAGCCTGAGTTAGTGGTAAGGGTGAGGTGTATATGTATTTTTTCAATTATTGATGATAAGAATTAAATATATGGAATGTTACTAATGATCAATAGTTTAATATTTTAATGGTTGTTCATTCATAAATATAGAAATTTGGTGAAACTATTTGATCGGGTGGGACCCTCTAAATAAAGGGGGTAGGACCACTCTACTATGGTGTATAGAATCATCGAGTGGACTTTATAATTTTTTATCCACATGATTTATAATTAAAAAGTTGTAAAAAAAATTATTTCATTGAGATATAATCTTTCTAGTGTTCTCCCTTGGATATAGGATGAAAATATGAACCATATAAAATTAGTGTTCTTTGTGAATGTTCTTTTGCATGTATATATGTATTTATGAGTTTTATTTAGTGTGGTAACACAATTTCATGTAATATTTTATTATACTGATATAAATACAATTTATATAATAAATATTAAGGTTGAACTTTTCATATATAGATTTGAGTATGTTTGATCGAGATCACACTGAACCCCTTTATAGCATAAGTAACGCTAATACTTTTCTAGAGGCCACTTTATCTATGAAATCAGGATTCTCTATTTTTTAAATGATAAAAATAATAATAGGTTCACATAGTAATGCATTAGTATAAGGATTGAAATTTTTTACTAAGTTTTTTGTTCTAAAATAAATAAAATGTAATAAATCGTGTCCAAATAGTTTAAATGGATTCACAAAGAGTTGTAAAGTCTTGAATAAAGTTCTTAGGGAATTTTAGTGTAAGTGGGGGATTTTTAGAAATGCACTAATAATGTTTATATAATATTGAATGATATAGCCATAGTTTTAAAAATTGGTATTCATGTGTTGCATAGCATGGTTAATGATATTTTCATATCGTAAAAGGCATCAAGATTCTACTATCAACCATTATCATAGTGTATGATGTGATTATGATATGAGAAGTGAGTGCATGGCTAGTTAAACATTTTATACATTATTTATCATTGTTTATATATCAATGAGTTGATAAATTTTTTCTATAATAAATCATACAAAATTTTCAAACTCTTATGAAACACCAATGGGTTGTGTGTTATCGTAACACATGTCAACTTCCATGAGATGAAAATTGACACTAAAATATCATAATTTTAGTAATAGAGCCTATGAAATGAATATTATCCCCCCATTAGATATGTGTTATACTATAATCCATATTAATATGTCTCTTCATCCCTAATGAAAATTTTTCATTGTGAATAAGTTCTTAACACTAAATTGGTGTTTGGAGGTACTCCCGGTCTGAACAATGATCCTAGCGGCTAGTGTACCACACCCAAAGGTAAGAAACATTTTTTTATCAATCGATTATCTCAATCAAACTTACTATATAATTTTTGGTAGTGATGGATCTTACTAAGATCAAGGTACGCTAGTATTTATGTTCTTCATTGTTAAAAATTGATTTTTTGATGATATATCATAATTGTTTTGGCATTTATCCAATAAATTAATCATTAGATGATCCAAAAAAACTCATCCACACCATTGGAAATATATTGTGGTTGTAAATGACACATAGAGCAATCAATGGGGTTGGAGATAATAGGGAAATCCAGTGATGGGGGTAGGCAATGATATTGTAAGCTGAGGTTGAGGTGGGAAATGGTGAGCTGGAAATGAATTTCATTGATGGAATATAATGGATCTAAACATGTGGGTTTTAGAGATGAATATGGGTGTAATAAATGTGGGTAAAATATGGTGATGGGTGAGTTCTAACATATGATGATTGGGGTAAAGACGGGTGATGATAGGTTGTGAGTAGGAGATTAGTGACAACATGTGAAAGTGGTAATGGGGGTGAGATAATAATAAGTGATATTGATGAAATATGAAATATCTATTCTTGTTGGTACTATATAAAAATATTGGTGTAAGATACAGACATGATGAGTGTGTAATGACAAGTAAGAAACAAATGACATGCAACAGGGGACATGAACGACATTGATGAAAAGGGATGTGATACGTTGACTGGTGATGAGTGATGTGAGAAGATGATAGTGAAGGGAATTGGGAATAATTTGAGCCATGATGATAAGAATTTACTGAAATTTTAGGGTTTGGGGGATTTTGGGGAAATATTTGATTTTAATTTCTTAGCCAAAATTGATGGTCATAAAAGAACCTATTCAGAAATTTCAATGGTTACTATCTGTTTTAGCCTATGTTAAAGTTTTTTTCTCTACCAATGGAAGTTAAAAATTGATTTTATAAGGAAAATTATTCTTGAAAATTATTTCTTATGAGTTTTTAGATTCTTCACAAAATATAAATATTATGTTTAATATTTCCAATAAAACTTTAAAAATATTATGAAAACTCTTAAAGAAAAAAAGTTAGACATATACTATTTCAAAATGTAGTTTTTAAAATGGTGTAAATCTTACGTAACTTTTGAAATCCAATAATCTTAATATTTTAATGATTATAAAATTAATTGGTATCTATACGATCAATTTAATCTAATAGTATTAGTTGTGGTTTTATTAGTGGTAAAAACCCATCAATCCATAATTAAATAATCAGGTGTAAATATAGATAGGGGAATTATTTTTATAGGCATTGTAGTGAAATTTTAGTAGGTATTATATTGGGTATTGTATTAGTGGTACTATTTGACCAATTTGGGATTTCAAGCCACGTATTGGCCCTTTAGGCCACCAGTCCTATGGGGCACCATTTTCAGCCATCTAATTAGTATAATGTGACTAGGCAGTATGAAACAACATGTCCAGTGTTGAGACCACTGTTTTTATGAAGATTGTATTTTTTGTCAACAGTTTTAAGTGATGGTCAAAATAAAGGAGGATATGAAGAAGGAATCCAAAGTTAATGGATATCAGCTAAAGTGAGGATGCCTAGAGAATTGTTATGTAATCATACCATTATATGTCATGCTTGTGTAATTCTCCATGAATAAATTCAGACGATTGTTGAACTGATCCTAAGTTCAAAGAACTTGTGTCTAAGGTGACATATTGTTTACAACAATGAAGAATGGTGAGGTATCATCCATCTAAGGATGATTGGAGAAGAATAAGGATTTGAATAATACCATGAAATTATTTATGATTTCATGAGAACCATGCAAGAGCTTACTTGAATAATAGAATCATTTTATAGAATGATGGTTGAAGAAGAAGAGAGAATGTGGAAGGGCTTGGCATTTTGAGGTAGCCATACATTTCACATTGTATCAAAATAAGATGATGCTTTACTGATTTGTATTTCACAGATATCATGAGTTAATATAACTTTTGATGAAAGCATTATTAAGGAAAGGGGTAGAAAATATGATTCAATTCATATTCAGTTTTGATTGGAAATAATGATGTTGTTGGAAGATAGGGAAGTTACATTACTTCCCATTGAAAATATGACGATGCTAAACGTCTTCGATCAAAGGCTGTATATCATGATAGATATGGTTTGTGATGAAAGCAGTTTTTTGTTGAATATAGAAGATGATAATGAAGCAACATTGGTGTTCTTTCTGAAAATATTTTAAGGTGGTGTCGTTTCCTAGTGTTTTCCAAATTTTTAGGCCTGAAATTAGGAGATGAAGAAATGTCTTTTTGGCAAAGAATATTGCACGTAATTTTAAAGATGGATTGGTTTGTTTCACTCAAGTGGATTTACAAGATCCAAACATAAAAAATCTGGAAAAGGAAAAGGCATAAAGTTTATGAATGATCTAAGAAGTGCATAAAAGATTAGATTGGCGTGAAAGATACTTACGTGCCCAATGCGATGTCAAATGGGGTTTTTCACGACACATCAGAATCTTACATGACACAATGGGATTTTTCCATGCGGGGATCGATGAGGTTTATAAATAAGAGGTGACCCCCTCACATTAAGAAATATCAACAGTTAAAAAAATCCTGATCTCTATGGAACAAAATAATTTTAAGTAAAGGGGAGTGCGCAAAATAATTAGAGTTGCATACAAGAGGTCTTCCGTGACAAAAGTTGAATGTTGCGCGTAAGTCATTAATGTTGCATGCAATTCACCCAAAAGGGGTGTGCGAAATATTGGGATCCCATAGGACATTGATAGGTGCATATCATTCTCAAAGCGGATTTTTGAAGAATAAAGTATTGTGAACCATTCGGTATCACAAAGAAAAGTTGTACCGCACCTACATGACTGGTGTTTATCACCCTCTTTGTTCTTTGTGAAGTGAAGAAGGACTATACATGAAATTAAACTCACATCTACACAATTAAAGAAGTAAGTATACGGATACACTCATGTGTTGGTATGGAAAATTGAAGAAATAGATTAAGACACTGTAATATCATTCCATATTATAATGTGTCAAAGAAAAGGAAGAGAAACAGAAGAAGAACATAGTGTGACCAACTGAAGATTTTGAATTATTCAATGCATTTTAATTGTGATGATGCTAAGTTGATATGGTCCTCATTTTTTTGACAATCACAAAGGGATTTTGTGATTCTAGCAATAAGAAGAAGAAAATTTAGTGTAGTTGGTTTTTCACTGAAGAAGAAGAGAAAAGAAGAGGTGGGTTACTTTCATGATGATAATAAAGTAACAAGGATAAGAATAAGGTTGTGGAAGAACAAAGTATCATTGTAGCATCCAATAGGTCTCAATGGGTGGAAGATTATTTTGTGTTGCAAACTCTTCTAACAGATATAATACTATCTTCAGAGGCAGTATAAAGAACCAGCTAGAAGCTGCAAGAGACTGTCTACACTGGCAGTATAAAGAACCAACGAGTTTAAGGGTATATCATACTCATTAAAAGTTGGAAGATGATTTTTTCCCTTCCCCATTTTGAGTTTAGGGAGAAACACTGGGAAGCAATTATTTTCTTCCCTCCTCCAAGTGTAGGGAGCCACACTAACTATAGGATTGTTTTCCTAGTCAATAGTTGTAATAGTTACTACATTATAGTGGAGAATCCATGAACTGGTCATTCCCATGCATGGAAAGGATGTAGCTACTCTTATTGAGTGGTGAACCTTGTAAAAATATCATGTGAATATTTTTACTAATTTAATATTATTGCATGTGATAGGGAAAAGAGAATAAGAGAATCAAGATCCTAATAGGTCAAGAGGTACAGGGATAAAAAAAATAAAATTCCCCCAACACTGATTCACCCCCTCCCCCTCCTCAGTGTTAGGAATATCCCAAACTGGTCCATTCAATTGGTATCAGAGTGACATGTTCACCTCTATTAGATTCTCTACATTGAAGATATTCTCTTTTTAAAACTTTACATTCTTTCCTGAGTTAATAATGAAGTGAATTTTTGATTAAGAGTAAGTTATCTATGAGTATAATTCTATATCTACTGAAACCATGATGAACAAGAAAAAGAATGAGAAGATAATGTTAAAGAATAAGTCCCTATTATCTAATGAAGAGGAAGCATCTGGTTCTCCATATTTGGTTGACATTGAAGACGCACCAGACTTGGAAATTAATAAGAAGGTGGCTCAAGTTTCCACCAAGAAGATGGAAAACCATCTTACCTAAACTGATCAAGAGGTATGTGTTAGTACATTTGGAAATCATTATCATGATAAAAATTCTAGCACAAGTGGTGATGATCAATCTAAAACATCTCAATAAATATCATTTGATAGATTAAGAATGATTCTTCATGGTATTTCTAAAGAAATTTTATCCATGGTTTATAGAGTATTTTAGCGAATATAGGAAAATATCACTCATCTGGAAGAAGAGACTGGTGTTTTGGAGAAAGTATTACAAGAAAAAATTATTGAATGGATAAAGATCTTTAGATAGGTTGGAGTGTTTGAAAAAACAAATAGGTAATTTAAATTAATTTCCCCAAAATGGCTCAAAGAAGTTGAGGAAAAAGAGGGATTCAATAAGACTCTGAAAGTGAAGATCCATGCACTTGGTGATGAGTTGAAAAGTATCACTGAATCCAAAACGTTATATGTGGAATAAAATTTCAAGAAGAACAAGGAATTTTACTCTTTTTTATAAAACAAAGTAAAAATTCATGAAAATGAAGTTGAAATATTAAATAATAATTGTGAAGATAATATGACTATTATTTAAGACCAGAAAGTTATCCTCAATATGAGTTGTCTAGAATTGCAAGATCAGTTGATCAATCCTGAGAAGACATATATTGAGACTCTACAAAATAAATAAACAGTTTCTGCTAGTAATCAATGTTAACTGGAGGATTATACTTTCAAAAGACCTCAAACATGTGATAATAATATCATTACTTAACTCATTGATCCATTACAAGTATCTAAGAAAGTAAAGGTATCATCCATGCCAACTTGTAATAATGTTTCTAAAATTGCTTCTACAAAAAGTGATGGTTAGAAGAAAAATTATAAAAAAATTATGGATGAATAAACCTGAAAATAAACATACCACAATGGCTAAGTTGGATAGGGTAAAGAGTGTGGAAGATAGATCCCCATAGAAAGCACAACATACCAAGAAGAATATTCTGAATCCTTATGAAGAAGATGGAAAGAAGTAAAGGTTTGTTGGTCAATATTGGTGCTATAATAGATTTTGGAATTGTGCACTGTATTATTAGTACAATCACTTAAATTTAAAAGCATAGAGAAAGCCCATTTCAAGGGGAGAAATCCAGAGAAGAAGAAGCAACATCCCCATATCCAAAAGCATCTATATACTGCGAATATATTTGGAATGTTAGATAGCATTTGTGATGTATGCAATAGGAGTGGTCACATGAATGTTACATGTTCATTTAAATAGGCACCCAAAGCTAATAAGAAATGATGACCACTGGTTGCGCCCAAATTTACCCTACTATTAAAAAGCGGTCGATGTAGTACATGTAGGTGTCGAGTCCACAGGGACCGAAGAAGTAACCTTGAGACGCTATGATTTGGTGAAGGATGGGCTATGAAGTAGCCAACTTTGGTTTTGATTTTGGATGGTTTTAAAGAACACTAAGAAACCTAAGTGAATTAAATTCAAAGAAAATGGGTTGATCTTAGGATTATGCTCGGGGTGGATTGAATGAATTTTACTTCTTTAGACAATTTTGGTTTTATTAATTCTTGATGAATCCATTCTTCAAAAATAACACTACCTTCATAATTTTCTGGTTTGGTGCTTACTAAACACAATTACTAATCCCCTATACAATTAGAGAACCAAATTCATGATATCTTCGAGGTATATGGTCATTTATTAATTGAATTTAGTTTTCTCAAACACAGTAAAGATGAAGAGTAGAAATAACTGAAGAATGGATGTCTTAAATTAATTATCCAATTAAAGACAATTCATTCATAAAATAACATTCAATCCAGCCTTGGCATTCTCCTAAGATCAACCCATTAAAGGGTTATCCCTCCATTAATGGTATACTCTCAATGGTGGGCAGAATATGGCTTACAAGAATTGGAATGAATAAATTAAAACCGCGGAAATAACGAGCACTCCTCCATGTGTGTGAATGAAATTCACAACTATGTGTGAACTAATTAACCACAATGCAGAGATATCACTGTGCTTTGTGAAAATTTAGTTTTAATAAATTAATGGAAAATATAGAAGAGAAATATGTTGATTAAGAACAAAAAAAACTTACATGGAAATTGAAAACATTACAAAGGAACTTATGCAGCATAACCTTACAATGAAACAAGCAACAAAAGATGACAAGAAAAATATCCGCCCATATTCCCTTCACCACCAGCTCCTTATACAGGAATATTAGGAGCCTTAGATCTTCCCCCCACAATAAATTCACCCCCCAACAATTAATAGAGTCAAAAGGAGGGTGAATAATAAAAAGGAAATTAACGTTTCGAAGTTGACCTGGAAAACATTCCAGATTCGTCCACCATATTGACGTGTGAATTCTTAATTGAAGAAGGCCGAATCCGTAGGGGTCATAGAAGAGAAATATCTTCATCCATCTTTCCTCTATGATCTGTAAACATTTCAAAAAATTTGGCTCATCCGTTTGGATGTTATGGTTGAAATGGTGGGACAGATTTATGTGCATTAATGTCGGGTCCACCATTTAAATCTCAACTTCAGATCCATTTGTCTGATGGGTCTTAGGCCCATTATGCTGTTTCTAGAAAGTTTCTACATTCAGGTACAAAAATATCCATCTTCCCTTGTGATTCATCCATCAGACCTAAAAGAAAAAATGTTCCAAATAAAGTGGTGAATCATATACCAAAATATCAAATTAAAATAATGAATATTGTAATTTCCACAAGCAATTATTGAGTGGGCCCAAATTGACACTTTAAGCATGAATTACACAATGATGGGAAATGAAGTTCAATTTCTGAATTGGACTAAAATTGATGTTTATGAACTTTTAAACACATTAATATTAAGACTTAATAATGAATATTAGCCACTTTCAGTGACTAATCACACCCCCCAACTTGAATTTTTCTAGTCCCGAGAAAAATATATTACAAATATGAAATTCAAATCCCCTTTTCCAAAAACATTTTAATACACATTGCTCACCCAAATATCTCATACCAAAAAAAATATGAAACCCATCAAAATCATTTAAAACAAGCTAGGTTCATAAGCATATCACAAGACTAAGCCCATTCCTTTGTTCAAATTCATCGCCACATTTCATCCAATTCCAATTAAGCATGATAAAGTGTTGTGCATCATAGAAGATATGGGGCCCATTTTATTTTTCAAGGGGAAAAAATAGAATCACTAGGTGGGAATCACATTAAACCTTAAGATTAATATCCATTTATTTTTAATTTTTTGATTTTTTTTAACCACAATTGATATGAAAAGACTAACTCTGGGCAAGTCAACTATGGAGTCATGATCCCCAAGTGTCGGACGCCACACATATTGTTAATTCCATGCTCTACAATAGAGATATAAATCCAAACTCTAGGCAAGACAAATATGGAGTCGCGATCCCCAAGTGTCGGACGCCATGCATTTTGAAAAAACATTGCTCTATGTGGTCAATTTGTTTTTTTTTTTGATACTCAAATTAAACTAAAAGTGACCCCAAAACCCTATTCTATAATGAAAGCGACCCATGAACTCAAATTTACACCCACGATCCAGTAGACATGCATTGTGTCATTTTTATTAAGAGGATGAAAATGTAAACTTTGAAAAATCACATTAGACAACCGCACTTTCCAAAATCTATGCTCATGAACTTAAACTTGCATTAAAATCAGAATCAAGGCATCCAAATTTTTCGATATCCAATTTCAGAGTTTGAAATGTGTGTTATTATGTTCAAAGTTAATGGAATTTTTCTTTCCATGCATGTTCTTATAAAAAAAATCACTTTTATCTCCCCCCAACATAGAATAACATTTTCCCCAGTGTTTAAAGAAAATAAAAGTTATAAGGGGGTAGGAGGGGAGTTCAAAGAGGAAATTGAAAATGATAAACATGGAACAAATTCACCTGGTTTTTGAAGTTGAAGTTCATGATGCTCTAGATTACTCCTTTGATCTCTTGGGGGATGTAGGCACCTTCTTGATTCAACATGTATCACCCAAAATAGTTCATGAACCATACAAAGAAGAAAAAATCATACAAAACAAACAACACAACGATTTATTTAATTCCAAGTACCATCATTTTTATGGTTTTCCATGTTTTTTTTAAATCAAACTAATGATACATTTTCTTCTTTTAAATTTCTGGGTAAGTTATTACTCAGGGATCACACCGCGTGACACGAATGAATACGGTGCTCCCCTTTCATACCCATCCATACTCATAAAAGAAGAACAGGTCAAGAGTCTAATTTTTTTTAACCTACAAAAACATAAATAAAATAAAATAAAATAAACTAATGATATATTATCTTGTTTATATTTTCTGGGTAAGGTATTACTCAGGGATCACACCGCGTGACATGGATGAATACGGTGCTCCCCTTTAATACCCATCCATACTCATAAAAGAAGAATAGTTCAAGTGTATAATTTTTTTTAACCTACAAAAAAACAAATAAAATAAAATAAACTGATGATACATTGTCTTCTTTATATTTTATGGGTAAGGTATTACTCAGGGATCACACCGCGTGACACAGATGAATATGGTGCTCCCCTTTCATACCCATCCTTACTCATAAAATAAGAATAGGTCAACAGACTATATATAAAAAAATAGAAAAATGAGCAGAAGGAAACAAAAGATGATTCATAGTGATTGGAAACATGAAAACCATAGGTTGCCTCTCGTGTAGTGCTTTTGTTTAACATCGTTAGCCTGACTTGTACCCTAAATCTATCAATTTTTCTCTAGTTCATATGTTGGCTCAGTTAACTCCTCCTTGGTTTCTTGTTTATTAAATGATTCAATTAATGGTTTTAACCTATGACCATTGACTTTTAAGACATGACCACTTGTGGGATCCTGAATCTCTATTGCCCCATGAGGGTACACATGATGCACTAGGTATGGACCAGACCATCTGGAACTTAGCTTTCCTGGGTGTAGATGAAGTTTTGAACTATACAAGAGCACAAATTTTCCCAGTTCAAAGTGTTTGACATTGATATTCCTAGATTTTTAGGCTTGAAATTTAGATTTATTGATCCTTGAATTTTCATAAGCCTCCATCCTAAGTTCCTTGAGTTCATTAAGATCTAATTTCCTTTTTGTTTCATCCAATGAAATGTCAAAGTTCATTTCTTTATTGCCCAAAAGTATTTATGCTCAATTTCAATAGTTAAATGAAATGATTTTCCATAAACCAATCTATACGGTGACATGCCTAGGATAGTTTTGAAATCAGTTCGATATGCCCAAAGGGTATCTAAGAGTTTCTCGGACCAATCTTTCCTAGAGGGATTGACAGTTTTTTCAAGAATTTGCTTAATTTCTCTATTTTACAACTCATCTTGACCGTTGGTTTGAGGATGGTATGCAGTGGAAACTTTATGAGTAATACCATACTTAGACATGAGTGAAGAGAATGGGCGGTTGCATAAATGGGTTCCATGATCACTGATTATAGCCCTAGGAATTCCAAATTGAGAGAATATATGCTCTTTTAGAAATCGGAACACAAAATGGTTGTCATTGGACTTGGTGGGAATGGATTCAACCCATTTTGAGACATAATCAATAGATAAGAGGATCTAGAGGTATCCCTTAGAGTTTGGAAAGGGTCCCATGAAATCAATTCCCCAACAATCAAAGATTTCAACGACCAGAATGGGAGTGAGGGGCATTTGATTCCTTTTGGTAATGGATCCTAATTTCTAACATTGAGGACAACATTTGCAGAATTCGAAGGAATCCATAGTGAGGATTGGCCAGTAGAAACCACTTTAGAGGGCCTTTGTAGTGGTTTTCTTTGTAGAAAAGTGTCCTCCACATGCCTCTTCATGACAAAATTTTAGAATGGACTCTTGCTCAGACTCGGGAATACATCTCCTGATGATTTGATCCGAACAGAACTTGAAGAGGTAAGGATCATCAAACACATAATGTTTGACATCAGAAAGGAATTTCCTCTTAGCTTGGGTCCCCATAAATTTTGGAATGTCACCCGTCACCAAATGGTTTCCTATGTCAGTATACCAAGGGAAATCACTCACTGAATTGAGGTGCTCATCGGGAAATGAATCATACACAGAGAGGTGGTGTGAGTTGTATTTGAATTCCATCCTAGAGAGGTGATCAGCTACAATATTTTCAACACCCTTTTTATCCATAATGGTTAAATTTAACTCTTGAAGAAGAAGAAGAATAAGGAGCCACCTAATCAATCTATCCTTGGCATCTTGTTTTTAGAAAAGGTATTTTAGGGCAGAATGGTCAGTGAAGACAATGATGGGTGATCCTAAGAGATAAGACCTGAATTTCTATAAGGAAAAGACAACAGGAAGAAACTCTTTCTCAGTTGTGGTGTAGTTTAATTGTGCATCATTTAAATATTTGCTTGCATAAGCAATGACACATGGAGTTTTCTCACACCGTTTTCCTAAGACTGCTCCTACAACGAAGTCGCTTGAATCACACATGATCTCAAAAAGAAGTTTCCAATTTGGAGATTGCATGATAGGTGGATATATAAGAGTTGACTTGAGTGTAGAGAATGATTCCTCACAGCTTTTTGTCCATAAATATGGAGCATATTTTACCAATAGAGCACAAAGTGGTCGAGAAATAGAGCTAAAATTTCTAATGAACCTTCTATAAAAACCAGAATGTCCTAAGAAGGACCTCACTTACTTAACCGTCATAGGAGAGGGAAGGTGACGAATGATTTCAAACTTAGCTTTATCAAATTCAGTCCCTCTACCAGATACTAGATGACCTAGAACAAGTCCTTCCCTTACCATGAAATGGCATTTTTTCCAATTTAGTATGAGATTATTATCCTTGCACCTTGACAAAACCTTTTCAACATTTATAAGGCATCCCTCAAAAGTATCCCCAAATATGGAGAAGTCATCCATGAATACCTCTAAAACATCACCCACCATATCCAAGAATATTCCCATCATGCACCGCTGGAAGGTACTAGGGGCATTACATAACCCAAAGGGCATGCGCTTGAAGGAAAAAGTGTTGAATGGACAAGTGAAGGTTGTTTTTCCTTGATCCTCTAAGGAGACTTCGATTTGATTATACCCTGAGAATCTATCTAAGAAGAAATAGAATTGATGACCCGCCACTCGCTCGAAAACTTGATCAATAAAGGGTAAGGGTAAATGGTCTTTCTTGGTACAAGAGTTGAGCTTCCTATAGTCAATACAAACTCTCCATCCACTACTGACCCTTGTTGGAAGCATCTCTCCATCCTTGTTGGTTATTACTGTGATTCCAGCCTTCTTTGGAACCACATGGATTGGGCTAACCCACTCACTCTCAGCTATAGGATAGATGATATCAGCTTTTAATAATTTCAAAAGTTCTTTTCTCACTACTTCCATGAGATTAGGATTGAGTCGCCTTTGAGGTTGACAAAATGGCTTTGACTCGGATTCAATAATAATTCTATGAATCCCGGTAAGTGGTCTAATCCCAGTAATATCAGAAAGGGTCCATCCAATGGCTTTCTTGTGTCTCCTAAGGACATCTAGAAGCATCCTCTCATGATCGGCTTCCAGAGAGGAAGAAATTATAACAGGAAAGGATTGATTGTCCCCTAAGAATGCATACTTTAGTGTTGAAGGTAAGACTTTAAATTCAAGATCAGATTTGTCATGACTTTCCAAGAAAGTATGAGACTTTTTATTGAAATTAGTTTCTTTGTTCAGATTTCTTGACAAAATTGGTTCCTTGTGAACATAATTTTCATCCACTAAATTTTCCATAGTAGTGTCATGAATGGATATAGACTCAATGTTATTGATTTCAACCATGGTATCATTGATTGGTGATTCTAGAAATTCATCAATAGATTTGTATGAAAGAGATTCAATCCAAGGAGACAAATTTCCCTCATGTGAATAAAAAAAATCAATCTCTTCTTGACTTAAGCATCCTTCGGTAATTCCATGATGTTCATTGAGTTCATTATCAACACTACCAATCCAATTAACCTCATAGATCTCTTCATCATCCCCAATTTTAGAGTTTGTATTGTAGATGTTCAAGTCTAGACTCATGTTTCCAAATGTGATGGTCATGTTCCCATTTTAGACTCATATAACAGAGTTGATTGTTGCAAGGAAGGGACGACCAAGGTTGATAAGGGTTTTCTCCCTAGGACCTAAGATTGGGTGATTGTCGAGAACAATGAAGTCAGCTGGTTAAATTAAATTTTCAACTTTCACCAAGACATCTTTTAAGATCCCCTTTGAAACTCGAACACTACGATCAGCAAGTTGAAGAGTGACAGATGTGGGTTGGATTTCTTCGAGCCCTAACTGACAATACGTGGAATAAGGAATGAGTTTCATGTTGTCACCTAGATCACACAAGGCTTTGACAATTTTGTTCTCTCATAGTTCAACATTTATGTAAGGGCATCCTGGGTCTTTCAACTTAGGAGTAATGGTCTATTGAATGGTGGTACTCACATTAGCAGCCAAAAGGACTTGGTTTTTATGTGAAAATTTTCTTTTAAAAGTGCACAATTCCTTAAGGTACTTTGAGTAGGAAGGTATGGTTTGGATGGCATCAAGAAGGGGAATGTTCAACTTGACTTGTGAGAAGATTTCCCTTAATTTTTCACTCAATTCAGGCTTGGTTTTCCCCCTCATGCGTTGAGGAAATAGTGCAGGTTGTGGAGTTGTTTGTTGAATTGTTGTTTCTTTCACATTGTTATCAGTATCTTCAGTTTGATCTTGTGGTTCATTTGAATTTTCATTAGAGTTTGGATCTTCACATGGTTTCTGACTTATTTGTTTAGGTTTTTCAATTGATTTCCCACTTCTTAAAATTGTCACAGCCTTTAGTTGTTCGTGAGTTGTTTGAGTGAAACTTGTCTCTCCCCTTGATGTTTCTTGTGGAATGTCATGTGTGGGCATGAGTGCCTTTCCAATTTTGATGGTTTGAAGTTCTTGTTTAATGGATGATAATTATAAGTTCATTTTGTCCATTTGTTTGCACAGTTGTTCTAGTAGGCTTTGTGGAATAATTTGGGTTGGTGCTTGAGCATGTAGGTTTATCCCAGGAGGATACTTTGGTTGTTGGATAGGTTGTTGATTGGGTTGTTGGATAGATTGTTGATATTGGACATGAGGATGTTGGAATTGGACTGTTTGTGTTTGGAACTGATTATGAGGTTGAAATTTTTGTTGAGGGTATGGGTTGATACATTGTTGTTGTGTTGGTTGTTGATTGTCCTTTCAATGAAATCCAGGATGGTCATTATACCTTGGATTGAAGGTTTTTGTGAATTGTGTCTTTTGAAAGTTCATTTCATTAACTTCTTCTGGTGTTCCTCCTAAAATAACATCCTTGATAGAAGGAATGGTTGGAAAATTATCAGTCTTATGGTCATGTTTGTCAAAAATTGTACAAACAACATCAACAGTTTGGGTTTTCTAGACCTTCCTAAGATCAATCTCCTCAACTTTCCTTGTGAGTGCAGCAAGTTTTGATCTAAGGTTTTCCTCTTCTCCAAGATTGTACATTCCACCAGATTTGGGTGACTTCTCATAGTATGGTGATGTTCCCCATGTTTGGTTCTATTCAGAAAGATTTTCTAGATACTCGTAAGCATCATTTGGGGCTTTGTTTTTTAAGGTTCCATTACACATCATATCAATGAATTGTTTGTTTCTGGGACCCAACCCTTCATATAAAATTCTCACTTGTTCTGGGATTAAGAAGCCATGGTGTTTTACTATGTTTAATGTGTCCATGAACCTTTCCCATGTTTCATAGAATGTTTCTACCTCTCTTTCAAAATAGTTTTGTATGCTCTTTTTAAGTGAAATTGTTTTGTGATGGGGGAAGTATTTTTTATAAAATTCTCATTGAATTTGGTCCCAAGAGTGAATGGATGCTGGTCACAAATTTTTTAACCAATTCCATGCTCTGTCCTTAATATAAAAAAGAAAGGGTCTCATTTTAGCAGATTCAATTTGATTTGGTGGGCACATGGTTTCGACAATGTCATTAAATTCTTTAACATGAAGGTAAGGCATCTCAGACTCCATCCCATGAAAGGTTGGATGGTGGTTCAGGACATGGGGTTTGAAAACATAGTGGGCATATCCTATGTTATCATGCCTAATGCATGAGGGTGCATTGGTCCAGGTTGGTTTGAGGTAGTCATTCATGGTCGGGTCTGCAACAATTCCCAAGTTAAGGTCTTGCCCGTTATTTTGGTTCCCTCCCCGGTTTATGATTTGGTTTTGTGGGAGATTCTCTATTGTATCAAACTCAACGTCTGAATTTGGAGTATTAGGAAGATTTGGATATAAAGTAAATAGACCTCTTTTAGTGCTTGACTCCCCAGCCCTAGGATTATCCACCCTAACTAATCTGTTTGAGTTATCGCGGGTATAGGCGGACATGCGCCAAAAGAAAAAAAAGAGAGAAAGGGAAAATATAAGAGAATTAGGATGAGAATAGAAGAATGGGGGTACGAAAAGAAGGTTTTTGGTTTAATGGAACTTACTTGGTCCCCAGAAATGGCGCCAAAATTTGGTTGCGCCCAAATTTACCTTACTGGTAAAAAGCGATCGATGTAGTACATGTAGGGGTCGAGTCCACAGGGACCGAAGAAGTAACGTTGAGACGCTATGATTTGGTGAAGGATGGGCTATGAAGTAGCCAACTTTGGTTTTGATTTTGGATGGTTTTAAATAACACTAAGAAACCTAAGTGAATTTAATTCAAAGAAAATGGTTTATCTTTGAATTATGTTCGGGGTGGATTGAATAAATTTTACTTCTTTAGACAATTTTGGTTTTATTAATTCTTGATGAATCCATTCTTCAAAAATAACACTACCTTCATCATTTTCTGGTTTGGTGCTTACTAAACACAATTACTAATCCCCTATACATTTAGAGAACCAAATTCATGATCTCTCCGAGGTATATGGTCATTTAGTAATTGAATTTAGTTTACTCAAACACAGTAAAGAAGAAGAGTAGAAATAACTGAAGAATGAATGTCTTAAATTAATTATCCAATTAACAACAATTCATTTATAAAATAACATTCAATCAAGCCATTTCATCCTACTAAGATCAACCTATTAAAGGGTTATCCCTCCATTGATGGTATACTCTCAATGGTGGGCGGAAGATGGCTTACAAGAATTGGATTGAAGAAATTAAAACCGCGGAAATAACGAGCACTCCTCTGTGTGTGTGAATGAAATTCAAACCTATGTGTGAACTAATTCACCACAACGCAGAGATATCACTGTGCTTTGTGAAAATTTGGTTTTAATAAATTAATGGAAAATATAGAAGAGAAAGATTTTGATTAAGAACAAAAAAAACTTACATGGAAGTTGAAAACATTACAAAGGGACTTTTGCAGCAGAACCTTACAATGAAACAAGCAACAAAAGATGATAAGAAAAATATCTGACCCTATTCCCTTCACCACCAGCTCCTTATATAGGCATATTAGGAGCCTTAGATCCTCCCCCCACAATCAATTCACCCCCAACAATTAATATATTCAAAAGGATGGTGAATACTAAAAAGGAAATTGACGTTTCGAAGTTGACCCAGAAAACTGTCCAGATTCATCCACCATATTGACATGTAAATTTGTAATTGAAGAAGGCTGAATCCATAGGGGTCATAGAAGAGAAATATCTTCGTCCATCTGTTCTATATGAGGTGTAAACATTTCAGGAAATTTGGATCATCCGTTTGGATATTATTGTCGAAATGGTGGGAAGTCTTTATTTGCATTAATGTCAGGTCCACCATTTAAGTCTCAACTTCAGATCCATTTGTTTGATGGGCCTTAGGCCCATTATGATTTTTCCAGCAAGTTTCTGCATTCAGGTGAAAAAATATCCATCTTCCCTTATGATTCATCCATTAGATCTAAAAGAGAAAATGTTCCAAATAAAGTGATGAATCATATACCAAAATATCAAATTAAAATGATGAATATTGTAATTTCCACAAGCAATTATTGAGTGGGCCCAAATTGACAGTTTAAGCATGAATTTCACAATGATGGGAAATGAAGTTCAATTTCTGAATTGGACTAAAATTTATGTTTATGCACTTTTAAACACATTAATATTAAGATATTAGCAATGAATATTAGCCACTTTCAGTGACTAATCAACCACAATAACTGAATAATAAAGAAAAATCAACCTTGGGAATTAGTCAAAAGAATGTTGTAAAAGAAAACACTCCTAAGAAGACTCTAAGGAGGAAAGTTGAGAAGACCTTGGATTGTAAATACAATAATTTAAAGGGTATTGCATCCAAAAGAACTACTAAGAAGCATGTAACTCAAAAGAATCCATGTAGAATATCCAATTGTGATACCTCAACACCTAATGATATATTAGTGGTTTGTCCAGATGATTTGGAAAGAATGAGAAAGATGGAAGATTCACATGCTAATGCTAGTACTAAAAACAAAAATAAGTTTCTATATGAAGACAAAGAAGTTCTATGTGTGAGGTTCAACAAGGATGGTCACACTGCTAAAATATTCTTTGAATTTACTCCAGCCCAACAAGAATTCCTCAAGAAGATGAATGTTATACTAGGAGATTCTAGTGCTTTGAATTCCTTTCAAGGGAAAATAATCAAACATAAAGATATGGAAGAAATAGTTAGGTCCACACAATCATAGTCATCATTGAATATCAGTTCTAAAAGTGTGTAGAATGGATCATATGGGTTGAGAAAATCATCTCAACCTTATTTCTCACATTGATGGAGCAAAGAGGATCCACCTTATTCCCTTAAATCTTTGTGTATTGTATTTTTTCTTATCATATAGGTAATTGAATGTGAAGCAAGATCTAAAGGGGAGAAATTGGGATTCAGTTGGGAGAAGTGTTCCATAAAGGGGGAGACACATGACGAAGCTTCCAGAGTCATTATCTCAATTAGTATCAATATGAGTTGGTATAAAATTAAATTACTCTGAAGATTTTCTGAAGATAATGTCATTGGAAAAGGAATGTTATTTCTAAATCTCTCATCCCTGGTTACTCAAAATAAATATCATTCTAAAAAGGGGAGTAACAAAGTTAATTAGTTATATAAGACGAGTAAAAGTTCCCCAAGGCCACTTATCCTTCCAATTGCACTTAAATGTTTTTGATCCATTTTTTGAAGTAAGTGCAGGAGTTTCAGGTTGATTATTTTAATTCACACTTATTATCCTATGCCTGGAATGAAAGTGGAAATTTCTTGAAGACAAGTGTATGAGTTCTCATCTTATGAGGAGTCATGATTTAGTGGATAATGGACAGCTCTATTGTCTAAATCAAATCCTCTTTTTTCCTACACCTAGCACTACTCAAGTAGACATAGAGTGAAATGATTGATGGCACACAGCTTAAGTATAGACTAATACCCTCCCTACCATGAACTTTTTATTTCTTGTCAATAAGGGGGAGAGAAAGTGAAATGAAAGTTTGAAAAATAAGGGGGAGAGAAAGACCTTGATACATTCATTTGAGGATAACTTTAAGGTATTGAAAACAAATATAAAGGGGGAGATTATTGGGACCACTGTGTGTATGAAGATTGTATTTGTTGTCAACAGTTTTCAATGCTAGTCAAAATGAAGAAAGAGATGAAAAAGGACTCCAAAGTTAATAGGGATCAACTTAAGTGAGTATTCCTATATAATTGTTATGCAATCATATCATTTGATTTCATGGTTAGGAAATTCTCCATGAAGTAAATTCAGACGATTTTTGAACTGATCCTTAGTTCAAAGAACTTGCATCGAAGGTGACACATTTTTTACAACAATGAAGAATGGTGAGGTATCATCTATCTGGGGATGATTGAAGAAGAATGAGTATTTTAATAATACCATGAAATTATTTATGATTTCATGATAACCATACAAGATATTACTTGAATAATTTAATCATATTATAGAATTATGGTTGAAGAAGAAGAGAGAATGTGGAAGGGCTTGGCATTCTGAGGTAGCCACTCATTTCACATTGTATCAAAATCATAAAATGAATTTATGATTTGTATTTCACAAATATCATGAGTTAAGATAACTTGTTATGCAAGCCTCATTAAATAAAGGGTGAGAAAATATGATGCTATTCATATTTAGTTTTGATTGGAAATAATGATGTTGTTAGAAGATAGTGAAGTTGTAGTACTTCCCGTTGAAAATATGATGATGCTAAAGGTGTTCGATCAAAGACTATATATCACGATAGATATGGTATGTGATGAAAGTAGTTTTTTTCTAAACACACTATATGATAATGAAGAAGAATTGGTGTTCTTTCCAAAATAGATTTTAAGGTGGCGTTGTTTCCCAGTATTTGCCAAATTTTTGGGCCTGAAAATCAGTTGATGAAGAAATGTGTTTTTGGAAAAGGATGTTGCTCAAATGTTTGAAGATGTATTGGTATGTTGTCCACAAGTGTATTTCCAAGATCTGAACATAAAAAATCTGGCAAATGATAGGCTTGTGTGAAATATTGGTTTTTGAATGCATGATTGAAGAGAGTTTGGAATGTTGCGCCCAAGGCATGATTCGCGGTCAAAACTTCAAAAAAATGGAAAATGCATGAAGTGTACAAAATATCCAAGAAGTGCATGAAATATGAGGTTGGCATGAAATATGATTACGTGCCCAATGAAACATCAAATGGGTTTTTTCACGACGCACTAGAATCTTGCACAACACATCGGGGTTTTTGTGCGCAAGGGTCGATGAGGTCTATAAATAATATGTGACCCCCTCACATTAAAGAAGCTCGACACTTAGATAAATCATGAGCTCTATGGAATTAAATGATTTTAAGTAAATTGGAGTGTGAAAAATAATTATAGTTTCACATAAGAAGAGAGTTGTGCACAATATTGAAGCTGCGCACAAGAGGTCTTTCACGAAAAAAGTTAAATGTTGCGTGCAAGTCGTTAATGTTTCATGCAAGTTGCCTAAAAGGGGTGCATGAAATATTGGGGTCTTGCAATCCTTAGATAGTTGAATATCTTTCTCTAAGTGAATTTGTGGAGAAGTAATTACTGTGAACCATTCAGTTTCACAAAGAAAAGTTATACTGCACTTACACAACTGGTGTTTATCACAATCGTTGTACTTTGTGAAGTGAAGAAGAATTGGATGTGCAATTGAAATCAAATTTTCACAATTAAATAAGGTATTCTACTGATACACTCATGTGTTGGTATTTATAATTGATGAAAAATATTCATACACTATAATACCATTCCATATTATACTATTTCAAACAAAAGGAATAGAAAAAGAAGAATAACAGAGTGTGCCCAACTGAAGATTGTGAATTATTCAAGGTAGTTTAATTGTGATGATGCTATGTTTATCTGGTCCTCATTGTTTGGAAAATCACAAATGGAGGTTTTGATTCTAGTAATAAGAATAAGAAAATTCAGTGCAGTTAGTTTGGCACTGAATAAGAAGAGAAAAGAATAGGTGGGTTACTTGCATGCTGCTAAGCAAGTAACAGGGAGAAGAAGAAGGTTGTGGAAGAACAAAGTAGCATTGTAGCATCTAACAGGTCTCAAAAGGAGGAATATTATTTGGTATTGAAAACACTTATAACATAGAGAATACAGTATTTAGAGGTAGTATAAATAACCATCTAGAGGCTACAAGAGACTGTCTACACTGGCAATATAAAGAACCTGTGAGTGTAAGGGTATATCCTACTCGCTGCAAGTTGGAAGAGGATTGTTTCCCTTCCCCCCTCTGAGTGTAGGTAGAAACACTGAGAATCAATTCTTTCCTTCCCTCCTCCAAGTTTATAGAGCCACACATAATAGAAGATTATTTTCCTAGTCAACCATTGTAACA
Organism: Viscum album; assembly: GCA_963277665.1. NCBI lineage: Eukaryota > Viridiplantae > Streptophyta > Magnoliopsida > Santalales > Viscaceae > Viscum > Viscum album. The sequence goes on along the minus strand of OY728156.1, from coordinate 66,105,119 downwards.
GTTACTACATTACAGTAGAGAATTCATGCACTGGTCATTCCCATGCATGGTAAGAACGTAGCTGCTCTTATTGAGTGGTGAACCTTATAAAAATATTATGTGAATATTTTTACTGATTTCATATTATTTCATGTGACAGGGAAAAAAGAATAAGAGAATCAAGATCCTAACAGTTCAAGAGGTACAGGGATAAAAATAATAAATTTCTATAAAAAGTTTCCAACACTGATTCACCCCCCCCCCCTCTCAGTGTTAGGCATATCCCAACTGGTCCTTTCATCTAGGAATGTTGAATTTCATGATCTCACACAGTAGTCACTGGTTGGGAAGCATGAAATAGTGATATGTGTATTGAAACTTATTATCGAGTCCTCTTCAAACTCGAATTTTTGATATGGGGTTGATGGGTGCCCTGCCATGATGCAATGTTTGGAAGTACGACACAACAGTTTCTAGAAAGTGGGGAGGCATGGTGTGTTGAATGGTGATGTTATTTTCCATCTGACTAGGTGAATGATGGGACATGATGAAAAGAAAATGAAACATGAAGACATGCAATTGTTACTTAGTTGGTAGCTCAAAAGAGCGATGAGTGCATTTGTAACTATCAACCAACCCTCTACCCAAATAGATTTCTAATCTGGGAAAGATGAGTGATATATCATGTCATGATGGAGCAATATAGATTAATGGTGTTAGTAGGGGTGATGTGGTATAAAATGAATGGTTACTTAAAGTGCCACTTGATTTCTCATATGGGTCTTGGTCTATCTCCTTCATGGGCCTTTAAGACACATTGATTTGGATCTTTAGGTCATCAAGAACATGGGTCTTTAACCCATTAATATGTAATAAAATAGGTTCAGTGGGTTCTTTTCATTCCATGTGGAGAGGGATGTGGATTTACCCACTAGGGTGTCTGATTGTGTGTGTTTTTTACAGTTTTTGATTCCCTCTACATATAATGAATTTAATCTAATAGTATTTTAATCACTTCATCTCCCATTTTCATAAGAATTAATTTATATCTAAGTGAATTGAGTATATATATTCCTTGAAAAGAATAATAAAAATCACTCTCATTATTTAATCCAATATACCATATGGGGTTTTCACTCATATTGGATAAATTAGATAAAATATTAAATAAATAATGAAATAAATCTATGAAACTATTAAAAAATTCATAAGTAGCTAGTGTGGGTTATAAGAAAACAATAAAACTCACACATGCAAGGGATAAACCTAAATTAAATTACTATTAAAAAATTCATTCAAAAGTAAGTTTTGATTAAATAAACTTAAGTATTATTAAAAATAATTTCATTCAATGTCTCAGTATTATACAACTAAATATTCATGTTTAACCAATATATCATTGTGTGATTTTTACATTATTATATTTTTTTTATCTTAGTTTTTATAATAATTGTACTAGGTTTCTAAGAGAAATAATATTGAATTTTTATTTAAATTTTTTAATATATCATTAATCAATTACTTATATTTGTTTTATAATTTAACATATTAATTATAAAAAAATTATCAAGTATAGAATATAATCAATTGATAAATTTTTATGAATGTTATTATGAACCAGTTGTGATGGGTTTATTCATTCATTGTGATACCAGTTTAGAGATATTTATATTCAACTTATAAGTAACATATCATTATATTGTATCTTCACATTAGTTGATCATGATATGTTCCCTATTTTTCTATTAGATGTTTATTTTCTCTCACTCTTAGAAAAACAATATATAAATTATTTTATAAAATAAAAATAAAAAATAAGTATCACCATTTTTATTAATTTATATAAATTAATTGATTAGATACGTCGATTTTTTATGGTTGTGTACTTAATTTTATCTTATTGAAAGAGCTATGTTTTTCTACCAATTAATTTTTCACATCCATATTAATATTATAAATATGTATAGATTCCTGAATTAATTTTTTAATATCAATAAACATTTGAAAACTTTTCATATAGTGTGTGTCACATGTAAAAAAACTTCTCCATTAAAACCTTACAAAATTTATAAGGGGGATTAAATAAGAAGACTAAAAGATATAATTTACTCAATTGGAGGACCTCCATAATTATATATGGATCTTGGAAAATAACAAAGAAGGTCCTCCAATTGAGTAAATTAAATCTTTTGGCCCTCTGATGGAAATCTCCCATATTTATACATATACACGGTGGATGTATGTCATAATCAATAAAATTTTAAAATATTTAAGAAAAATGTGTTTATGTCATCCCAACTACATATTACTCTATATTCAGTGCTACCCTTTATCATTTCTAAACAAATAAGATGATAAAGGGGTTACATTTATCAATTCTAGAAAAAGTCGCTGATAAAAGTGATATTTATCAACTCTAAAAAAGTTTTGATAAAATAGAAACATATGTCAGTGTTTTGTAGCTCTGATAAAGGTCCCTACATTATTAATGCATTATTTAGCACTGATAAAGGGTACCATATATAAAATATTATATTTTTATATATAAACACACATATTTATATGAATACAAAATATATATAAATTTTTAATCATTTATACTTTTGTTTTTGATATTTTAAATTCAAATTATATAATTTAGAATATACATATATATTTATATTTATATATATATATTTATATATTTATATTCATATTATATAATTTAAAATATACCTATATATTTTCAATATAAATATATATTTATAATTATATGGGTGTTTGTGTTTATATATGTTTATATATATTGACACACAGATATAGAGACAAAAACACACATGATATATATATATATACATACATTATAAAACATTATATGAACTATATAAATACATTAAATATAGTTCTTATTTAAATTTATTATACATTTATATTCATATTATATTATTTACAATATAAATGTTTTTATAATTATATGTGTGTGTGTGATTATAGATAAATATATATATATATTGAAATATGAATATATATATAAATTGTATATTTTAAAAAATATTTCATAATAAAATAAACATTTATTATTAATATTATTTTTATAATTTGTATATGTAAAATTAATTTTATATAATTATATAAATATATAGATGACTGTATATTTATTTAAGAATATTTATATACAGTATATTTGTTTTGGTGTGTGTGTGTTAATATAATTTCTGGTGTTGTGATGTGAATCCTTGATGTGACCTTAAAAGTTCACACTGTGATAAAGAAAGTGAAAAATAATGGGGGACTAATATATGTATATATATATATATATAATGTATGTGTGTGCGTACATGTGCCTATTTATATGTATTTTTTATGTATGTGTGTGTGTGCATGTATGTGCGTGTGTGTCTTTGTGTGTGTGTGTGTGTGTGTGTGTGTGTGTGTGTGTGTGTGTCTGTGTATGTGTATGTGTATGTGTATGTGTATGTGTATGTGTATGTGTATGTGTATGTGTATGTGTATGTGTATGTGTATGTGTATGTGTATGTGTATGTGTATGTGTATGTGTATGTGTATGTGTATGTGTATGTGTATGTGTATTTGTACGTGTATCTGTATGTGTATGTGTATGTGTATGTGTATGTGTATGTGTATGTGTATGCATGTGTATACATGGGTATATAAGAGAATGCATGCATGTATGTATGTGTATATATGTGTGTTAATGTGTATTTATATGTATGTATGTGTATGTATGTGTGTGAATGTGTATTTATGTATATGTATGTGTAGGTCTGTGCGTGTGGGGGGGCATGTGCGTGCATTTGTGCGAGTGTGTGTATATGTATGTGTATGTGTATGCATGTTTGTTTGTGTGTGTGCATGTTTGTTTGTGTGTGTGCGTGCAAGTGTGTTTGTGTGTGTAATTATGTCTATGTATGTGCATGTGTATCTCTATATATGTGTGTGTATGTGTATAACTGGATACACACATATATGTGTTGGTTCACCTATATATCAGACACACACATAAAAAAAATATTTATACAATTATATAAATAATAATATTTTTAACTATTTATGAGTTGTTTTTTTAATAGGTGAGGGCTTTCTTTAGTTGTAAATTCACTCTGTAATTCGGAATATGAACATATTTCAAATCCTAATAGCCTCCCTTAGGGGGGATTTTGGGCCCACATATGGCCAATGATGCAGGCAGGGGTGTAGACCCAAGTAGGAGTTGGAAGAGTGTTGGGCGTAGGCAGGGAGCCTTTGGTTCAGGACAAAGGGACCTTCAAATCATCAAATAATGGGCCTTCTGGCTTTGGAAAAGATATAATAGGCTGACTATGGAGTCAGTCAATCCTCAGAGGGGGTATGATTTGTGGTTACTAGCCCAGAGGTGTGCGTGTTGTTTCATTTCTTATAACTTCTAAAACCCTAAATAAATAATATTTCTAATTAAAACTAAAAAATTTAAATGTAGTTAAGAATTATTTATATTTTATATAAAAAAATAAATAAAATATATAAACATATGTAATTAATTAGTAATACAAATATATTAGAAAATGTAAATCAATTTAAGTATAAATATCAAAATTCTTACTTTTAATTTTATAGCTTATAATTAAATATATATTGTGAAAAAAAATTTATACATGATAGTACTATTTATAAATTTATTAATGATATATTTTTAAAAAATAGTTATCCATTTATATAATTAATAATATTTTAATTATAATTAAAAACAATTGTGGTTAATAATTAATTATATTTATTGATTGTTAACATTTATTCATTTTTTATTTTAAAGTAGTTTTTTATTTTTCAATTTATAATATTATTAATACATTTATTCATAATATTTATTAAAATATTAATACATTTATTAATGTATTTATTAAAAAAACATTTATTATAATAATAATTCATTTATTATAATATCTCAATATTAATACATTTATTAGAATATTAATAATACATTTATCATACTATTAATATATTTATTCTAATATCAATACTTTTATTAATAAATTTATCTTAATATCAATATATTTGACATAATATTAAAACTTTTATAATAATAGTGACACATTTTTTAAAAAATTTAATATTTTTAATATTTTTTGATTAATTTTTTATATTTTGTAATTTATTTATTTTTAGTATTGATTTTTTTATTATAAATTAATTTTTTAATTTTTAATTTATTATAATATTAAGACATTTATTCATAATTTTTATGATAATATTAATACATTTATTAATAAAACATGTATTATAATATTGATACATTTATTATAATATTTATAATACATTTATTATAATATTAATACATTTATTATAATATTAATAAATTTTTCATAATATTAACACATTTTTCATAATATTAATACATTTATCGATACATTTAATATAATTAATATTTTTTACTTTTTCTTAATATTTTTGTAATGTATTATTTTTAATACTTCTTTATTTTTATAATAAATTAGTTTTTAGTATTTATTTTTATACAATCAATAATTTATTAAAGATTGTTTTTTATTTTAGTTTTTATTTTTCACTATTATTAATTAGTTTTCTCACTTCACGCTAATAAAATTTAGATTTATCAATGCTTTTGGAGTGTTGATAATGTGAAAACTTTATATGCGCTAACTTTAGAACTAACAAAAAACATCACTATCAGCTTTTTCATTTTAACAATGATAAAGGGACCTTTTATCAGCACTTTTTACTCACACTGATAAAACCATTTTTCCTTTTTTTAAATAACCATAAAAAATCAAGGTGCACACTAGTGCCATTTAAGATACTATAGAAGTTGATCATTATCATCACCTCCTTAAGTATTTTTGGATGAATTGACCCTCAAAACCAAATATATGTTATTCATTACATGTTTTTAAACTATCTTGTATTATTTTTCACAATTTTTCATTGTTCTTACCATTTTCTTAAAGCATGCACATGTCATATCCCCATGTTTCCCTGAAAAATTTTCACATCACATGAAGGAAAAAAGGCTTAATTTGAGACATCTACCATATAAACCTCATTTGTAGTGCATCTCACATATATGTAAGTAATTTCACATCATTTATCCACATCCAAGGCTTGTGGAAGCCTCTCATATGTATAAAATCAAATAAAAAAAATAAAAGTAGATATAATTTTTATACATAAGAGAATTGTGAGAAGGTTAGTTGGATTACTGTGTTTTATTTATAAATTCATTCGAGGAATTTCGTTTTTATATGTTCATAATATGAAGCCTTGTTTTCTTATTCTTAATTAAGATTCATTAAGAAGTGAATTATTATTTTATACATGTATTTTAAAATATTCCATAATGGAAATGTTTGGGCGATTGAAATGTTTTTTGATAATTATTTAGGGTTTAAAAATGTGTGATTATTTTTTTTGGGTGTTTGTTTAAATGTCATGTTTTAACATTTATTTTTAAAACCTCTACTTTTTAGTAAACATAAGTTTTAAATTCCGTTATTGAATGGTTTTGAACATAAAATTTTATTCTTAAAGGGATAAATGTCATAAATTATTTGGTTTATGTTATGGAATGATTTCTTAAAGGTAAATTAGTTTTTATTAAAGTGAGGTTTTGTTTGGTTATGAATAATTAACTTATGATTTTATTTTTATTTGTTGGATAATGTTTTTATTGTTTGGTTTTATCAAAAATATAGAGTGATTTTGATAATATTACCTTGATTTTGGATATTTCTTTGAATATTATTAGGTTTTGTTTATTTAAAAATATTATTTTGTGATCGTTTGATATATAATACCTTGTTTGTTGGGGTATCCATTTTTTTTGAGATTGTTAAAATTTATGGGGTATCCATTTTTTTTGCAAAAGATCATGCATATGACCCTTCTCAAATCTTTTTTTTATGATTGTATTTTTTATTATTCAATATAAATTTTTTCATAGAAGTTTTAATAAAACTTTATATGTCATTAAATATATCAAAGTTCTAAATATTAGACAAAATATTTGGAGTAACTAAATATAGGTAGTGAATGAGACAACACTACGATATATGTATCATCTGATATGATTACAAGTGTAAATTATGATGGAGATATCTTTGAAAAAATGACAATGGAAATTTAATATAACCTTCATAATTTTACAAAACACTTTGAGATATTAAATAGTCATTAAAAGATTCCATTATATGCTAGTTATACAAAATAAATAATATTGTGACTTTTATTGATGGTATATAATCTGAATTCTAGAAACAGATGCAGTGACACATTCTTTATAGAACTACTTGCTCCCTTTAATGATATTCTTCCAAAATATAATAAACTTTATTGTCGAACATATGACACTAAAGAAATGTAATTTTCAATGGGTATAATTTCTTAAAGAATACATCCTATATAAATAATTGTATATTTTCTCAAAAATATTGTAACATCATGTCCTTGACCCATGGTTTGGTAGGTTTAAAGTTCCATTAACCTTAGGTGATGTTCCCACCAACATGAAATACTAGAAATAAATTTCAAGGGAATAATAAAATGTTGGAATATGATTTCACCTTACACACACAACCTAAAAATGATACTAGTTTAAATAATGAAAAGATAATATATAATGTATAAATGAAAATTAATACAAATAAATATACAAAATAAATGAACGACATTAGAGTATCATCATAAGATGATAAAAAATAGGGAAACACAAATCCAAAGATATTCAAAATGCAGGTCACCAAGGTGGCACCACTATAGATAAAAATAATCGACTGAATCCCAAGATCTGTCACCAAACATCCATGAAAAAAACATCATGAAGCTCTGATAGTAAAATATTAAACCTTAATCTTACATTTATTATGATAAAAATCATCTTTATATGCACCAATGTTCATTTTAAGTGGTGATTATATCAACTCATTAAGAAATACCAAAGAAATCCAACAAACATCACTGGGACAAGAACAAGTTATCTCAATGTTTTATATAAAAAGGAAGATATGATATAAAATTAGTATTTACCAAAATTATCATTTATCTACCAATTTAAATTACTATTTCAATATGGAATTCCAAATACAGTACTCACACACCCATTTATGCAACCTTCCTTTGAATCTGCCTATCATACGATTGAAAGACATATCATTCCAAACTCAAGTCGTGACTTGGTTGTTTACCCATGTGTCCCTGAAACTAGCATTGATGACCAAGTATGAACCATAAAATCTCTATATAATTTACTATGAATAAACAAAACACATGTGTATGCTAAAGTCTCATAGCCGGTATTTCATAAAGAAAACAATTTTTCCTTTTTAGAAAAAAATCAAATGTGTAATGTGAATCGTCCATGATTTTCAATTAGAATCCATGAAACCAAGAAGGTTTTTTAAAACCAGAGATTAAATAAGGTTTTTTATCAAAAATAAAAATCATTGAATTTAGAAAACTACTCATTCGAGTTCTATAGAAATTAGAGAAATAAATAATCCATCTACCTTAATGTTTGATCATACAGCACAATCTAAGAAGGAATTCTTCAGTATGATGAGAAGCATCCCAAAATTACCTATAGAATCATATGGTTCAAGTGGAATGAAAATGAGAGGGTAATGAAGGATTTTACAAAGTAAAAATTGCATTAAAAATCCTCATAAATATTTCACACACTTCTCATTAAATATGCATAAGTTCACCTGAATAATCAGTGGATAAATAATTCATTTAAAAAATCCACTCATCCAGCTCCATGATGGGGTGATTCCCACCACGATTATGGTGAATTTGATTTCACAACACCTAGGAAGACTCTCCATAGAGACCCACCATGGTGAAGGAAAAAATACTTCATCATTTCTGACCTACCACACCTTGGACCATAGCAAGGTGAGGCCTCCTAAGATGTGTTCCACAGTGTCAGTGTCATCTATGACTCACCCTACCACAGCGCCACCACACCCAATAGTATAGTGTGTTGGACCTACCTGTTTCACATAGTGTAAATCTCAATAAAAAAATTGATCACCACTGGTATTTCACTACTTTTGGTGGTCGTCATAATTCCCGAACTCCACTTAGGCCAATTATAACCTTTAAAACCCTTCCTGAACCCAAAAAAGCCACTAAAAAGTTAAAAAAACATAAAATAACATGGAAATACCACAAACTAGGGGTGTTAAATTCAACACATTTTTAGTCTTTCAATCATTAAAAATTTAAATTTTGGTCATTCTTTGTAAGATTTTTGGACATTCCTCCGTCAAGAAATAGTCTCTCTCCTAAGAAACTTCTTGAATATCACTATTTTTCTACAATAACCAGAATAAAGGATTGTATTTTCCATGAATTAATCTATCTAGTTTTTCTAAGATACATATCAGTGCATAGAAAAATGTATAATTTTGATCAATTATGGCATTATTCTATCAGATCATGTTTCTAGGATCAACTAATACTTTTTCAATTGAGATTCATGAAAAACATTTTTAATCAATCTGAATCTTAGTGGTAAATCCAACCAGTAAGCCACATCTCTAATATGTTTAAGTATCTTAAATGGTATGGAATACAAACGATACAACTTTCCCTAGATTCAAAAATGATGATGTTTGAGACTAAGATATAATTTCAAGAATACATTATCACCCAAGAAAAAAAGATAACAGGCAGTGGTGAAAAAATTTATATGATTTCTAAGTATTCTCAGTAATATCATGAAGAAATCTACGTAAAATTCGATATTTTTCTCTAGTTTTGATCCAAAAAAGTGGATATCGACACAGGTGGTTGTATAATGCCTTGAATACAACTATAAATATCATGGACTATAGTGACCCCAACCCCAGTATCCTAGATTTAATGTCTACTTTATTACATCAGCATAAGATACAATGAATCACATCCCAAAGGACTGAGTAGTTTAGTTTTCTTGGAAAACTAGTTGCATAATTAAAATTCACATTACATTTTAAAACATAAAATACATAAGGAATTTTATTTGAGAATCCCATTATTCTACTTACTGTATCCCTATATATCAATCAAAAAATACTTCCTTGTATCTTGGGGAAAATAAAACATAATAAAGGAGTGATCTTAGATGCTCAGTATGGGTAAGCATACAGTGGAAGCTATGAATAAATAAAACATAATCAATATGGTAAGTTAAATAGATGACACACATTCCATTTAATCAATAACTTGAGCATAATATGACAATAATAAAATATGATCAAATACTTCCATATAAATAATCATGTGAGGTTGAAACGTAACCATGGTTATTCTAACTAATAAAATAATCATATGGAATATCAATAACTGAATTCATCATGATGGAATTCATAATTTTGGAAATATAAAATGTACCCCAAAATCATATCTAGATTATCTCATGACACATATCGATGCATCAAGGGGATATAGTGGGCCTCTCTCATCACTTAAAAGGTCAAATTCATTCTTCATAAGAAAGTGGTGAATGATTATGCACAGAAACAATCATATTTAAACTATAATATGAAATATAAATACTTTCCACAATCAATAAACATGATCATAAACCATCTAGAGTAAAGTAAATGGTATCAACATAGTACATCCCCAATCAAACTAATCATAAAACATCCAGATAAATAATAAGGATGGTATCATTAGAGTATATCCCTATTAAATAAAAATTAACATCAAATAATTTCTTCTTAGATATACATTTTTTTTAATATTACATAAAACATTTGTTGAGAAAAATAATATTTCTTTGAAAATCACCCTTTTATTTAAAAACTATAAAATTCATAAAATATTATTAAAATACTTTTATTTGAAAATAAATTTTAAAAAATAATAATTTCTATGATATTAGGAAAAAATTATTTTAAAAACCTTGTAAAGTTTTAAAGGAAACTTCAAATAAATTATGGTCATGAAGGAAGGTAATTTTATACATGTCGTATTAGTTAAATATAATATTCATTTTACAATGTAAAAAGCTAAGAAAATTTACTCATTAAGAAAATTACTAGAATATTCCTTTGAAATTATTTTTTAAAAAGTTAAAATGTGGATGAAATTTTTATTAGTAAATCATTTTTCAAAACATTTTTATACAACATGGTTTTGGAACAAAATTTATTTTCGACCGAAGATAGAAATATAGTTGATCTTTCTTAAAAACATTTTATTAATAATTTTAAGTACCAAAGAGAGGAAATATGGTGATATTACTTGAAAAAAAATCATTTATTAGATGAGGATAATAAAATAGATTTAATTTAAGATATAAATATAAAATAATTCCCCCAAGTGAGACTTGAATAGAAACAATCTCGAATAATGAGAGATTGTGAAATAAACTCTTACCACTTCGATAACTTTTAAATGATAATCTTTATGGAATAAATAAATTTAAATTAGACTTTAAATACTATTAATATAAATTAATTAATGATATATCACACAAAAATGAATGTATACACACTACATAGGAGAAATAAGTGGTGAATATGACATATATCCCACGGAAGTAAAAGTGAGACGAGAAACCTTAATCTCACACTTTATTCTATTTGAACATGCATTAAAATAATATATAGTGGTTTAAAACTTGTTATTAACTTATAAAAAGAACCATATTAATATTTATAATGTCATATATGAACCTTTAATAATATCTTATCACCGATTCATTAATAATATTTCATTATTTTTATTGTTTTATGTGTTAATTTCCTTATTTTCTTATTCATGATTTGCCATGAAAGTTACGATTCTTATACATATTATATAGTTTTAAAATATCCGGAATAATAATCATGAAATATATATCATATTTCTACATTAGTTATAATTTTAAAACCAATCACTGTAGAAGGTTATAAAAATTAACTATGTTACAATCATGGAGATGGTAAGGCATACATATACATGAGTAACGTTTCAATTTTTTAGTGATTATTATGGAAAGAAGTTAGGTAATATTTTATATTTATATAATTATAATAATATAATATATACCATATTATTTCTTTATATATTCTTATATATATCATCCATGTGGTGTGGTGGTGAAAGAGAGTCACATCGCTTCATGAAGGTGGTAATCCACACATACACGAATGATATTATCCTTTTTCAGTGTGAAAAATAAAATGATATATTATATTTTAATAATGATAAATATGTCATAATTATCATAATTATTTAATTTACATCACATATATTCATTAACATTTTTCTTATTACCTTCCATGTAAATTGTTAGTGAAAAACAAATCACATCACTTTGCAAATCGACAGTCTGTCGTACACACAAGCGACATTATCATATTCCCTAAAGAATAAAAAGTAGAAATTTATATATGATTTAATGAATATAATGGTATAATTATTTTATAAATATCATATATATGTATACTTTATATCCATCATCATAACCAACCATGAGAGGTGGTAATAGAAAAATTAATGACATTGGTTCATGAGGTGGTAGTCCACCGTACACATGAATGCTTATTTTGTAACCCATTTTATGAAAGTGGGGATGTTTTTAGGTAATTCAATTTTTATAAAAACATCTTAGTATATGTAACATATTTATTTTATTATATCAACATTTTTTAATAATAATTTAAGGAGGATGAGAAAGAAATAAAATAAAAATCCTTGTTGATGAATATTGCCTCTTCTTCGGGTAACCTCATTATGTTTGTACTAAAAGGATTCCTAGGATGGATTTATTCACCAAATAAGAATAATATGATTATGGGATGGAAGGTTAGAATTTATCTGGATATGTCTTGGATGAATCAAAATGGTTTAAAAGTTTGAATAAGATAGTATAATGGGTGAACTTTTATAAGTGTGGTGATTTGAACGCTTGTTATGAAGTCCCAAACTCGGGTTCCACTCAAAGGTTCCCTAAGCCTGGTTGGAAACATGGCCTCAAGAACATTTCCCCAAAAAATAGAGGCTTCCTAATAGAAATTAGGTCCTAGGTTGCATCCATGTGGAGACTATGACTGCATTATAAGAGTGGAACACAACAGATACATATAATAACAGGTAAATAGAAAAAGTAGTATGAACGAATGGCACAACAGAAGAAGGCATGAATAATAAACAATAACTGGAAGCTAAATAATATATAAAATATAATGATACATGGCATGAATCTATAAAAATAGAAATAATGGATACAAGGAAGCTATAAATAGTTTATACAAAAGAATAAAAAAGGTATCAAAAATATCTAGCATCCCAATCTCCAGTTTAGCCCTCTACTACCCAGCTTCATCCAAATGAAAGCATTTAATAATAGGTGTCCAAGGCAGGGTACTTCCATTTTTCAATGCCTGAACATTGTTGGAGTTGGTGTCCTAGAACCAACTACTTTTTTCTTTATTCATTAATAAATACCTAATCACATCTTTATTGTTCTTCTGTGTGACAATGGATGTGATAATTTCCTAAGGATAGTTGTTTCATTGAAGGGTCATAGCGGATCCCTGCTATGATGAGAACCCAGAAATGATATAACACTATTCTGGATTATATGTTCTCTATCCATATGATATTATTTGAAGGACACAAATAATACTGGCCATTAGGGGTGAGGACTCATAAAACATTGAGGCACCTTCTCATGGTGTGTGCCCTTGGTAATATCCAGGAATATATTATGAGAACGAGACCCACCAGTAGGAAATCCACATTTCATAGTGTCATTGGATGTTCCTATCTATAGACATGTGTATTGGCCCTTAGAATTTAATATTATTATTATTAATTGGTATTACAACTCGCACACTTAGATGTATTGACAAAAACTGTGACGACATGCTATTCGTAGCGAGGTAGGATACGTTGGGTGCGTCACGAGTGATACTACATTAATAGATAATGCAAGAAAGGATTTTTTCCTTCTGTTCCATAATGGAAGTAAATATCTTAGGACCTTTGATGGAATTGATATATCCTAAATAAATCCATGACCATGGTGACGTATGGGAAAGTTCAATTCCATAATTTCAAAGAAAGAATAATCGACCACATGGGTTGATGGCACAAGCTTGCAACCTGCTTGATTTGAGATATCAAGACAAATAGAATATATTACATGGTAAGCATTCATAGGCAGTGACACATCATTGCAACATTAAAATATTTCTCTATGGGTTCCTTGTCATGTTTTTAGATGATAACCTTGGACTTTAGGAAGGCTCTGCCTAATGCCACTAAGAATGAGGCCTAGAGGGTCACACAGTAAGTGTGTCCAAGTATATCAGTTAAATATTAATTTAACAAGTTGAATAAAGATTATTCATGATTGTTGTTTAATAATTATTTAAGGATTCCTGGTCACATTTATTTAGACACTAGTTATTTGAGAGGATATATTGTGGGTGAAATAATATATTTATTAGTGAGTAATGCAGTGATATTTATTTTAGAAATAAATAGCCATTATTCAAGGTATAATAAATGTGGTGGAGGAAATAAAGAAAAATGGAAAAAAAATAAAAGTACACGCCATGTGTATTGAATATACACGCTGTGTATTTTGTTCTGGGAATTTATGAGAAATAATATTTATGAGAAATAATATTATTTATTTAATTAAATAATATTAGGTATAATTCGTTGGGTGCATGTTAGGTAATAATAATGGTCAACTGTTTTATTAGACATGGGGTATTACTAACAATTAAATGAAATGAATAAATTATTTTAGGTAATTAATTCATTTTATTATTCTATATTATTAAAAATCCTAATTATATATTTCTCATTAGCCAATCCATTTTTTGTGGTTGTGCACAACAGATCTAGATAAAGCTCTCAATCAAAGAGAGAATCCTTTTCTTCCAAGAACGCTCTCAAGCTACGAGAGAGATATCCTCCTCCATCGGATCAAGGAGATAGAAGTATAACATTGAAAGAGAAGGATATTCCATACTAGCACCCAGAGATCCCTTCGGCGATATCTATAGATATGTGGAGCATGTGTGGATCACCACTGGAAGAATCATATACTTGGATTCTACGACGCAATGACGGATCACATCAAATCATGATTGGAAACATCAATGAAGAAATAATTCCATCAAGGTAATTCTTGTACATTAATTAAATTAATTATAATAAACTTATGATGATCTTATCTATGGTTCTGGGAATCCCCTATTTTCTTTTTCATTCTTTATTATATTCTGAAGATTCAGCATTTTATTATCATGATGGATCTTGGATTGATCATTGTTAACACTAAAATTAAAGTTGGGTACACCCACCAACGTGCTTCCGCTGTGCCCGGAACCTACAAGTGGTATTAGAGGGGTCATATCATTGATTATAATTATTTGGATTTTCATTAGTGATTTATACATTTAATAATTTATTTGTTTCAATCCAATTTAATCATTCTTTAAATCTGAATCTTGAGATCTGTTCCTCATCTCTCATTTTTCATTCACCTTACAGTCATGAATTTTTCTTTTAAGTTTGATTAAAATAAAATAGAGGATATCATCTGGAGGTGACAAACATTTCTAGCCATACGACACCATAATACACGGTGTGTATTTGGTAGTACACGCCGTGTAGTCTAGGTTCAATGCATCGGACTGGTCCGCCAAATCAGGTCATCTGTTGGAGTATTTATAAGTCTTAAATGACACCATGTGTTGACCAGGAACAGGTGGCACATAGTTTTAGGATTACATTCCATGTGTTCTACCGAACACGGTGTGTAGTCCCTTCGAGTTAGGGTTGGACCGTGTACCCCATAAACGGCTTTCTCGACTGGAAACTGTGTAACGCGGATACTACATGGAATGTGTCCCACTGAACACTCTGTTTACTCTGAAAAAATTCTGAAGTAAATATACATGTCGTGTCCCTGGGAATGTACTTCAGATGGACAGTGAACAAAAGTACAATCTGTGTAGTTGGAACTACACATCTTGTAATCATCCAAATTACATAGATTTATTAAAAAAATTATTATATTATTCAAACCCTTGATACGTGTACCATAGTGTAGGCGTAAAGTTGAGGCACAATAGGTGATAGGTGTTTTATATATATGTGTTTAATTTAACATTTGTGTAATGTTCATTTCTACTCATTGGGTAGTTAGGAACAGGAATTCACCGGGCTGCCTCCAAGGTAGGAGTTACATACAAAGATAATTTTTAATGAATTTATTTGTTTAAAATTATGATGGATGAGGATCTCAAGAAAAATTCCGAAAAAGGGTTTAAGATAAAAGTATTGATTAATTAAAGATAATTAATTGATTCAAGCGTGATTTATCTTAAACATTAATGATTAAATAATTGAATGCTATTTTTATTTATGCGTAAATATTGTTGCATGCATGGATGATCATGATCTAGACTAATACCTTTGTATGTGAATGGTTTATTTTAATTTATTTATTTAAATTACATTTTTTGGTCTGCAAGCCTTATGCTCATTAATATGTAGGGTCTGTGTGCCCAAGGTTTCTTTTATATAAAACACCATTTTACCCCTCACCTTCATGTGAGATAAAATAATATTTAATGGATGGAGCTCTCAAGATAGTGGAGGAGGCTAAAGTTAGGAGCCAAGGTGAAGCCAATCTAAGGAGATACAAAGGTGGACAGGTGGAAAGATATAAACACAAACCCAAAAGGTTCAAGGTGTTTCTCTATGAGGTCTTCGGTTAGTTTATCAACCTCTAGATAAAGAAACCAATAGAAAAATCTCATGATCATACCATTTATTTTATTTCTATCAGTTTCATGGTTTATTTATTTTTTGTGTGTTGTCATGATCACACAATTAATGAATTAAACAAGCATGCAAGATGGAACTAAAATAAGACCGGATTATGTGTAAAATATTATCTTAGACATGGTTAATCACTTAAGTATATCCCACTTAATATTAACAAGCATGTAATCAAAGATAATAAAATTTAAATTTATGTATAAGGTTAAAATCCCTCAAAGAAAATATCAAGTCAGTATAGCCTTCCATAATCTTGGTTAGAATCGAACAATACTTCAAAGTTCTTGACCAACCCTAGTTGGGGTGCTTTCAATTATCAGGGAATTCTAATTCAAAGTTTTGGGTTGACTTGAATTTTTTGGCATCAAGGGTTGACTTCCACAGTGGCACTTGGTGTGACTAAGAAGCAAAGGTTAAGGAAATCCAAAATATAAGGACTTCAGGATTGGGGAGTTTACTCAGCGGATCAAGGAGCTATGAGTTAATGCAGTTTGCATTTGGAATTCCTACCTAAAACCCTTCAAGTTTCTTGACCAACCCTAGTTGGGGTAATTTGAAGGGAAATATGGATCATTTCCACTAGAATATTCCTGCAACATAATATTCTAAAGTCAATGGTGAGGGCTATTATATTTAGATAAAATGGTGGGAGACTAATAAGTATTAATTTATTTATTTGTCTCCGTTTTATTATAATAAAGTACTAAAACTTTGATCATATTAATTTGTATAAATGGAAAGAAAAATGACTTTAAAAATATCATTGATAACCATAATTGAGAAAGAAAACCTTCTCACCAGCACCAATTTCCAATTGTGGTAGAGGCGTTTACGCATCATCCTTCACCACGAGAGGAAATTGTATGTGATGGAAGATTATGTTCTAGTTGCGCCTGGGAAAGAGGCCAGTGATGAGTAACTATATCTCTATATGAAACATATGAATGATGCCACATATGTACAATGTTTCATGTTATTGGTCATTTCTAATGAGATCTTGAAGCAACATGAAAAGATGGACGCATATATCATGATATCTCACCTTAAGGATCTCTACCAAGAGAAGGTGAGACAGGAAAGATATGATATCTCCAATGATTTGTTTAAAACTAATATTGGAGAGTCTTCACTAGCTGGACCTCATGTAGTCAAGCTTATTGGCTACATTGAAGGCCTGGACATCTTAGGGATTAAGTTATCGGATGAGTTGCATACAGATATCATCCTATCATCACTGCCTAAGATATTCTCTAGATTTATTATCAACTATAACATGAGAAACAATGAGAAGATTATATCATAACTTCTGACCTTAATTCCCCAGGTAGATAAGGACATGGGGTGTGACAAACCTGCAGTCCTTATGGTGAATAAGAAAAGTAATGACAAGTTAAAGGGGCCAAGTACTTATAAACGGTCTGAAGCCCCTAAGCATCATCCCTCCAAGAAGGGGAAGATCTAGAGGTAGGGCAAGGAATGGGAGGTAGTATGTTTTTTATGAGGCAAGTTAGTCCACTGGAAGAGGAATTGCGCATAGAAGCATGGGGACACTAAAGTTGTGTTCGTTATCGAGTGTAATCTATCCATTTATACACATTGGGTTTTAGATATAGATTATAGGGATCACATCTATATTCAAATTCATAAATCAAGTAGATTTAGAAATAATTTTATAGGAGAGGTGGATCTTTAATATTCCAATGGTGTGAGGCTGGTTGTGTTGGCCATTGGCGATTACCACCTCTCATTTCCAACTGGTATGATTTTGGTTTTACATAACTGTTATTATGTGCCTAGTGTTACTAAAAACATAGTTTCTATATCATGTTTCGATATGGATGGATTTATTTTCAAGTTTGGAAATAAGGGTTGCATCTTTTATAAGAACAACATATGTTATGGTATGGTTCATTTGAATAATGTTTTGTATGTATTAAATTATGAAAACCAAGTTTTTTAAATCGATAACAAAACAAAATCACATGACTCATACATCACCCAGTTATGGTATCACCATCTCGGTCATGTAAATGAGAAGCGCTTGACAAATCTCTTCTAATATGGCTATTTAGACTCTATTGAGCTAAAACCACTTGATAGATGGAACACTTGTTTACAAGGTAAAATGACCAAGCCACCTTTTGGTGGACAGGGTGAGAGGGCCATAGAGCTTCTAGGATTAGTGCACACAGATGTGTGTAGACCATTTCTAATAGAAGCTAGAGGTGGATATTCTTACTTCATTACTTTTACTGATGATTCAAGTAGATATGGATATGTCTACTTAATGAGGTATAAGTCTGAATCCTTAGACAAATTTAAGGAATTCAAGAATGAAGTATAAAATCAGCTTGGTAAGAAGATAAAGAAGCTTTGATCGGATCGAGGTGAGGAATATCTAAACCAATAGTTCATCGATATTCTACGGGAGTCTGGGATTCTATCTCAGCTCACTCCTCCTTATACACCATAGAGGAATGGTGTTAGTGAAAGGAGGAATCGCACCTTGTTGTACATGGTGAGGTCAATAATGAGTCATGCAGATCGTTCATTATCCTTTCAGGGGTATGCATTACAGACTACGGCATACACATTAAACTGAGTACCAACTAAGGTGAAAAATGGAATTCCCTCTAAGTTATGGAATGGAAAGAAACCCATTTTGTCACACACATGAGCATGGGGATGTGAGGAATTTTTTAAGTCCTTATCAAGAAACAAACTAGCACCTCGGGGCACGAAGTTTATCTTGATAGGATATCCCAAGGAAATGAAAGGATATTACCTATATAACCCTTCAGACAAGAAAGTGATTGTCGCCAGACAAGCTATCTTTCTTGAGAGGGAGAACATCCTCAAAAAAATATAGTGGGAGCAAGATTGACTTTGACAAACTTGATGATCATGATACATAGGAGTTGGTAAAAGAACAAGTTCTATAGGTCCCCGTGGAAGAGGTTCTAGAAACACAAGCACTGTGTAGGAGCTCAAGAGAGGTAACAGAACCAAAGATATTTGGTTTCCTAGTTACTGAGAATGGTGAATCATTATTGTTGGACAATGATGAACTTATCTTCTACAAGGAAGTAGTAGAAATCTCAGAAGCTGCAAGATGGCTAGAAGCTATAAATTATGAGATGGGTTCCATGTATCAGAACTAAGTTTGGGTTCTACTAGATGATCCAATTGATGTAAATCCTATTGGATGCAAATAGGTATTCAAGAGAAAATTGGACATGGAAGGTCAAGTTAGCACCTATAAAGCTAGGCAAGTGGCTGAAGGATTCGGACAACGTTAAGGAATTGAATATGATGAAACCCTCTCGCCAATTTCCATGTTTAAATCCATAATAATCATACTTACCATAGCAGCTTACCATGACTACGATATTTGGAAAATGGATGTCAAAATAGAATTCCTTAACAGGAACCTTTAGGAAGATGTCTATATGACACAGCCAGAAGGGTTTTTGACACCAGGTGAAGACAAACAGGTTTTTCAAGTTGTAGAAATCCATTTATGGATTAAAGAAAACACCCAGGTCATGGAACATTCGATTTGATGAAGCCATAAAGGAATTTGGTTTCATTAAGAATGAATGTGAGCCATGTGTTTATAAGTGGTTTAATAGGAATGTGGTCATTATCCTAGAAGTATGTGTTGATGAAAAATTTCTTATTGGAAACGATGTACCAGTCTTCAGTCAGTTAAGGACTGGTTGAACAAGTGTTTCTCCATGAAGGACTTGGGTGAAGCATCCTGCATTCTAGGGATCATGATCATTTGTGATAGATCCAGGGGGCTACATGGACTAAGTTAGGGTACATATATTGGCAAGATACTAAAGAGATTTAGTATGGAACAATCCAAGAGGGTATTGGTTCCAGTGTCACATGTCCTACATCTTTAAAAGAAAATGTGTCCTCAGACACAACAATATAAAGATAGAATGAGTAATATCCCATATGCTTCAGCTATAGGATCCATCATGTATTCCAATTTATGTACCAAGATTGATGTTGCCTGTGCACTGAGCATGGTAGGTAGACATCAAGTAGATCCTGGAGAACAACATTGGACTACTGTAAAGACTATCCTTAAGTATCTGAGAAGAACTAAGGATATGTTCCTGGTGTATGGAGGAGATGAGAAGCTTGTCATTAGAGGGTATACTAATGTTGGTTTTTAGACAGATCAGAATGATTTGAAGTCACAATCTAGATATGTTTTCTGTCTCAATGGAGGAGTTTTGAGCTGGAAGAGTTCAAAGCAACCAGTTTTTAGTGATTCTATAGTGGAGTCTGAATATATAGCGGCTTCTGATACAGTCTAGTAAGCTATATGGATTCATAACTTTTTACAGGAGCTTGATGTGGTGCCTAGCAGTAAATATCCTATCACATTATATTGTGATAATACTACAGTGGTGGCTCTTTCAAAATAATCAAGGTCACATCAACGGACAAAGCACATACTCTAGAAGTATCACCTCTTGAGATATTTCTATCAAAGGGGTGAATTTTCGGTGAGCAGAGTGTCCACGGAAGAGAACGTGGAAGACCCCATGACTAAAGGTCTATCTCATCAGAAGCATGAATATCATGTGAGAGATAGTGGGTAAAAGGTTGTTAGCAGTTGGCTCTAGTCCAAGTGGGATTTTGTTGGAGTTGGTGGCCTAGAACCAACTACTTTGTACTTTATTCATTAATAAATACCTTATCACATCTTGATTGTTATTCTACGTGACAATACATGTGATAATGTCCTAAGGAGATCTGTTTCATTAAAGGGTCATAGCGGATCCCTACTATAATGAGAACCCAGAAGTGCCATAACACTATTCTTGAATATATATTCTATGGACAGATGATGTTATTTGAGGGATACAAATAATACAGGCCATTAGGGGTGAGTACTCGTAAAACATTGAGGCGCCTTCTCATGGTGTGTGCCCTTGGTAATATCCAGGAGGATATTATGAGAACGACACCTACGAGTAGGAAGTCCACATTTCATAGTGTCATTGGATGTTCCTATCTTTGGATGTGTGTATTGGTCCTTAGACATTAAGATTATTATTAATGGGTATTAAAACTCACGAACTTAGATGTATTGAAGAAAACTATGACAACACACTATTCTAAATAAGGTAGGATAACTTGGATGCATCACGAGTGATATTGCATTAATAGATAATGCGAGAAAGGATTTGTCCCTTCTGTTCCATAACAGAAGTAGATATCTTAGGCCCTTTGATGGAATTGATATAGCCTAAATAAATCCATGTCCATGGTGAGGAATGGAAAAGTTCAATTCTAGAAATTAAAAGAAAGAATAATCAATCACATGGGTTGGTGGAACTAGCATGCAATCCGCTTGATTCAAGATATCGAGAAAAAGGGATTATATTACATGGTAAGTGTTCTTATGAGGTGACACATCATTGCGATGTTAACTTCTTTATATATGGGTGCCTTGGCGTATTTATAGACACTAACCTTGGACTTTAGGTAGGCTCCACCTAGTGCCACTGAGATAGAGGCCTAGAGGGTCACACACTATGTTTCTCCAAGTACCTCAGTTAAATACTAATTTGAAAAGTTGAATAAAGATTATTCTCGATTGTGGTTTAATAATTATTTAAGGATGTCTGATTGCATTTATTTTGACACTAGTTATTCTAGAGGATATATTGTGGGTGAAATAATATATTTATTAGTGAGTAATGAAATGATATTTATTTTATAAATAAATATCCATTATTCAGGGTTTAATAAATGTGGTGTAGGAAATAAAGAAAAATGGAAAAAACAAAAGTATACATCATGTATATTAAATATACACGCTGGGTATTTTTTTCTTGGAATTTATGAGAAATAATATAATTTATTTAATTAAATAATATTAGGTTTAATTCATTTGGTTCATGTCAGGTAATAATAATATTCAACTGTTGTTATTAGACATGGGGTATTACTAAGAATTAAATGAAATGAATAAATGTTTTTGGGTAATTAATTCATTTTATTATTCTATGTAATTAAAAATCCCAATTATATATTTCTCATTATCCTAGCCATTTTTTGTGGTTGTTCACAGTGGATCTAGAGAAATCTCTCAAGCCAAGAGATAATCCTTTTCTTCCAAGAACTCTCTCAAGTTACAAGAGAGAGATCCTCTTCCACCGGATCAAGGCGATCAAAGGCGGACATCGCAAGCAAAGGATCTTCTGCGCTAGCACCCGAAGATCATTTAGGTGATGTCTAGAGATACATGGAGCACGTGTGGATCACTGCTAGAGAAATACTACACTTGGATTCTACGACGCACCGACGGATCACATCGGATCGTGACCAGAAACATCAATAAAGAAATAATTCCATCAAGGTAATTCTTGTCAATTAATTAAATTAATTATAACCAATATATGATGATTCTATATATGGTTCCAGGAGTCCCTTCTTTTCTTTTTTGTTCTTTTTTCTATTTGGAATATCTGGTGGTTGCGCCCAAATTTACCCTATAGGTATGTGGTTGTTTTAGTACAGGTAGGGGTCGAATCCACAAGGATCGAAGAAGAAACCTAGAGAGACATTGATTTTGGAGAGATTTGGATATGGAGTGGCCAACTATTTGGATTGATTTGTTTTGAAACTAGAGATTTAATTTAAAGAAAAAATAAAAATTTCATACAATTACTTAGTCTAAAACAATTAATGGAGATGAGTTGATCCTACGTTGTTACTAGGGTTAGATTGAATGTATTTATTTTCTTATAATGTTTCAGTTCACTAATTCAAGACTTATCCACAAAATGATATAATTCTTCAACATCATTCACCAATTTAATCCTTACACAATTCCAAGTATAATTACCAATGCACTTAGAGGATCAATTAAATGATCACTCCAAGGAATTTGATTGTACTAGCACTCGAAATGTG
This sequence comes from Viscum album, assembly GCA_963277665.1. NCBI lineage: Eukaryota > Viridiplantae > Streptophyta > Magnoliopsida > Santalales > Viscaceae > Viscum > Viscum album. The sequence continues at coordinate 66,081,422 of OY728156.1, read as the reverse complement.
TCATTGTTACAGTTGGAGAAGATGAAGAAGAAAATAATCATCAAATGGAAATATTAAATTAATGAAATGATTACAGAATTTTAGATCATAAAATAACATCCAATATTCCCCATGAAACTCCCTAGGACCAACCTATAAGGGGTTATCCCTCCATTGATTCTATGATCTCAAAGGAAGCGGAAAGTAGACTCATAGGGGCGGAATTGAAGAAGAAAAATAAAACAATGAAATGATCACTCCGCTGTTGTGTGAATAAATTCAAAAGTGTTTGTGTGAATAAGATAACACCTTAGGGAAACGGTATAAATGTTAAAAGAAGAATAGAATAAGATAAGAAGAATAACTTTTATTGAAAACTAATGTGATTCGAACAACTTACATGAGAAGGAAGAACATTACAAAGACAAATTGGCATAATAACATTACAATGAAAACAAAGATCCAAGATCCTTAAAATCATCCAACACTACTGCCTTAAATAGCCATTTTGGAAGTCTTTGGCCGAGCCCCCATCATCCCATGTTCCTTTAACTAATTGTGTTGGGGAAAGGTGGGTGGATAATTAATGGAGATGTGACTTTTCAACTCTTCCCCCGAAATGGAATCTAGCTTGCATCCACCAAAACTACGTGACGAAAGGGCCTCCTATATGAATGAATTAGAGTGGTATAGAAGGATAAAATTTATACTCGGATGTCCTATAACTGCTTATAAAATTTTATCCCATAATAATATGCATTTCACGAGATATGATATAAATGGTGAGATTTTTTTCTGGGCCTCAGAATATGGCCCAGAATTTCATCATCAACATGGGCCGCCTGGACCACCATTAAAAACTCCAAATTATCTAGGGAAAATATTAAATTAAATGTTCTCAATAATATCCTCTATCTTCATCTAAATTTTTAGAATCATTGGGCTTCAATACTATCCTCTATTGTACTTTTATTGGGCTGCTGTCCAAATCACTTCGCCCAGAATGTCGTTGGTTCAAAGACCACTTTGGTGGTCTTCCAAATTGAATCTCAAAGTGCTTAAAAAGAATTAATTGTTCCTTATATCATGTGAGACCTGAAAATAAAATATAAACATAAAATCAAGACCATTATTTGTTTTATGAGATGTTCAAGAAGGTACCATGTAATAGTGCATTTTAAGAAGGAATTACAATCATAATGTGAAATAATGTTCAAAGTGTAAAATGTACTAATAATGGTGTATATGATTAATAAAGTACAATAATATTATATTATAAAAAATGAATATTTTCCTCTTTTAGGGGCTAATCACACCCCCCCCCCCCAACTTGATTTTTTCTAGTCCCGAGCAAAATATTTCTCAAAAATATGAAATTTGAATTCCCTTTTCCAAAAACATTGTAATGCACATTGCTCACCCAAAGACCTTATACCAAAAAAAATGAAACCCATCAAAATAATTTAAAACATTCTAGTTCCATAGGAATATCCCAATCCCATGTTAATTCCTTTGTTCAAATTTATCACCATATTTCATCCAAATTCAATTAAGCATGATGAAGTGTTGTGCGTCACAATAGACAAAGGGGTTCATTTTCATTCGAGGGAGAAAATATGGAAGAGCTATTAGAAATAAAATTTTAATATTAAGATGAGTACTCATTTTTTATTTTTATTTTTATTTCTTTTTGTTTTTTTTTTTTTGTTTTTTTTTTTGTTTTTTTTCAATTTTTCCATGGTAATTCGAATTGAATTAAATTGAGTCAACCCATGTAGCAAGACTTTGTCGATGCTCCCAGGCTCAAATACTATAGGGCACCAAGTGAATCTCACATACTTGGCCATCTTCTAGAGTTTATTCAATCAAAAACAAACTCAAATTACCACAAATAGAGATAAAATTACCAACTCTGGACCAGACAATTATAGAGTCAAAATCCCCAAGTGTTGAAAGCCACGCATTAGGTCATTTCATTGCTCTATGTGCAAATTGATTATTTTTTTTGAATACTCATGTTAAAATTAAAATTATCACCAAACCTATGCCATTTATTATGGGACCCCAAGAATTCAAAATAAAACCCCACAATCTAGAGGACATGCTTGTGTTTTTTTATTAAATGGATGAAAATATAACGATGAAAAATCACATCAAACAACCGAACTTTCCAAAATCTATGCACGTGAACCTAAACTTGCATTAAAATCAAAATCAAGGCATGAAAAATTATTTGATATCTAATTTCAGAGTTTTCAATGTGTGTTATCATGTTCAAGGTTAATGAAATTTTTCCTTCCACACATTTTTTTATGCACACAAGATCAATTTTTTTATTTCATCTCCCCCCAACTTAAAATAACATTGTCCCCATTGTTTAAAGAAAAGAAAGATTAGAATGGGTAGAGGTAGATGAGAGGAATTCTAAAAGGAATTTGAAATAAAAAACATGGAACAAATTCACCTAGTTTTTGAAGTTGGAGTTCATGATGATCCAGATTACTCCTTTAATCTCTTGGGAGATGTAGGCACCTCCTTGATCAAATTTGTATCACCCAAAATAGTCCCTGAACCATACAAAGAAGAAAAAACCAGAAAAAACAAACAACACAAAAATTTATTTAAAACCAAGTATCAACATTTTTATGGTTTTCTCTATTTTTTTTAAATTAAATTGATGATACATTGTCTTATTTTAAATTTCTAGGTAAGGTATTACTCAGGGATCACACCACATGACATGAATGAATAAGGTGCTCCCCTTTCATACCCATCCTTACTCATAAAAGAAGAACTGGTCAACAATCTATTTTTTTTAAATACCTACAAAAACATAAAATAAAATAAAATAAACTGATGATACATTGCCTTCTTTTAAATTTCTAGTTAAGTTATTACTTAGGGACCACACCGCATGACACGGATGAATACGGTGCTCCCCTTTCATACCCATACTTACTTATAAAATAATAACAGGTCAATAGTCTAAGGTAGAATAAAATTATATCAAAATGATCCACTAATCCTATTTGAAATATAAAGTTGATTAAAACAACAAAATGATTGGAAACTTGAAAACCATGGGTTTCCTCCCATGCAACGCTTAATTTAACGTCTTTATCTCGACTTTAACCCCAAAACTTATCCAATTACAACTTTAGAAATTTTAATGACTTCATCTTTCTCCACTTCAACATGATTGAGAATGTGTATCCCTTGTGGTTGGTAAGAAGATTTTGAATTTTATTCATGAAAAATCCTATTTTCTAAAATGAATGGGAAAATCCAAGGAATATCGGAAATGTTTGATCTTTTTTCTTCTATAGTCTTTCCTAATAAATCAAAGATAAACCCCCCTTTTTTGATTCATGATATGAATGAATGAGAACCCCAAGCTCCTACTTAACACAAATGATGGGATACTCGAGTGGGGAAGGGAGGACAATGATTTTGGGTTTGTGTTGATTGAATTTTCTTAAAGAATATTGGCAATTTGAATCAAAATCAGTTTCTTCTAAAAAAAATTTAGAATGAATAGTTTCCTTATAAAAATATGATTCATCCCCAAAAGTGTCCATTTGAATTCTAAGAGTGGGTATGAGCTCAATTTTTTGGATTTCTTCCAATGGTTCAGTGATCGGTGGTCCTAAAAATTCACTAATGGAGCCATGTTCCGGAAACTCAATACATGATGTCAAGTTATTATCTTTTGAATTCAATAAATCAATTTCCTCCTGATTTAAACACTCTTTAGCTTGACTTTAACAATTTCCTGACCAATTCAATTCATTATCTAACTTTTAATTCCCAAATTCTAAAGTGAGTTCTTAACATGTTTTACAGTTTTGTAGTTCTAACCTCAAAGATGAAACCGCAGAATTCATTATCTCCATTTGATTAAAAAATTATTCAAGAAATGATTGTAGAATATATAGGATGGGATGTTGAACATTATTTACATCACTAAGATGGGAATCTTCAATCATCCTTAAGAGGGCGGGAAATTGATCTTTTAAACATTCATTATCCCATTGATTGTACGTCTCATCGGGTGCGGGGTAATCATTCAAGGGTTGATCAAGGTAATTACCTAAGATTTTTGATTCCCAAAATTGATTTTCAATTTGATTCCAGCTGGGTTCTGTGTTGGGGTATTGCTAAAGATAATCCATTGGATTAGAGAGATATTTGGATTTCATATTTTTAGGATACAGAAAAACTGAAAGGGGAAGAGAGAAGTGAAATGGAGGTGAAAAAAGAGAATTTGGGGTGAAAAAATAAATTTAGTATCTAAGGTGACTTACTTGGGTTCTTGGAAACGGCGCCAAAATTTGGTTGTGCCCAAATTTACCCTATAGGTATGTAGTTTTTGTAGTATTGGTAGGGGTCGAATCCATAGGGACCGAAGAAGAAACCTAGAGACACTCTAATTTTGGAGAGATTTGATTATGGAGTGGCCAACTATTTGGATTGATTTGATTTGAAACTAGTGATTTAATTTAAATAAAAAATAAAAATGACATACAATTACTTAGTCTAAAACAATAAATGGAGATTAGTTGATCCTAAGTTGTTACTAGGGTTAGATTGGATGTATTTATTTTCTTATAACGTTTATGTTCACTAATTCAAGACGTATCCACAAAATGATATAATTCCTCAACATCATTCACCAATTTAATCCTTAAAAAATTCCAAGGTTAATTAACAATGCACTTATAGGATCAATTTAATGATCACTCCAAGGAATTGGATCGTACTAGCACTCAAAATGTGTCATTTTTATAGTTGGTGAATATGAAGAAGAAAATAATCATCAAATGGAAATCTTAAATTAATAAAATTATTACAGAATTTTAGATCATAAAATAACATCCAAACTATCCCCATGAAACTCCCTAGGACCAACCCATAAGGTTTTATCCCTTCATTGATTCTATGATCTCAAAGGAAGCATAAAGTAGACTCCTAGGGGTGGAATTGAAGAAGAAAAATAAAACAATGAAACGGTCACTCCACCGTTGTGTGAATAAATTCACAAGTGTTGGTGTGAATAAGATCACACCTTGGGGAAACTTTATCAATGTGAAAAGAAGAATATAATAAGAGAATAAGAAGAACTTTTATTGAAAACTAAGGTGATTCGAACAACTTACTTGAGAAGGAAGAACATTACAAAGACAAATTGGCATAATAACATTACAATGAAAACAAAGCTCCAAGATCCTTCAAATCCTCCACCACTACTACCTTAAATAGTCATTTTGTAAGTCTTTTTACTATACCCCATAATCCCATGTTCCTTTAAATAATTATTTTGGGGAAAGGTGGGTGGACAATTAATGGAGATGTGACTTTTCCACTCTTCCCCCGAAATGGAATCTAACTTGCATTCACCGAAAATACATGCCGAAAGGAGCTTCTATAAGAACTAATTAGAGTGGTACATAGAAGTATAAAATGTATCCCCGAATGTCCTCTAATATTATATAAAATTTCATCCCAAAATAATATGCTTTTAGAGAGATATTATATAAATGGTGGGCTGTTTTATGGGCCTCAGAATCTGGCACAGAATTTCATCATCAACTTCGGCCGCCTGGAACACCATTTAAAACTCCGAATTAGCTTGGACAACTGTTAAATTAAATGTTCCCAATAATATCATCTATCCTAATTTAAATTTTCAGAATCATTGGGCTTCAATTATGTCCTCTAAAGTACTTTTATTGGTATGTTTTCCAAATCACTTCGCCTAGAATGTGGTTGGTTCAAAGCCCACTTTGGTGGTCTTCCAAATTGAATCTCCAAGTGCTCCAAAATAATGAATTGTTCCTTATATAATGGGAGACCTAAAAAATAAAATATAAACATAAAATCAAGACCATTATGTGTTTTATGAGATGTTCAAGAAGGTACCATGTAATAGTTCATTTTAAGAAGGAATTACAATCAAAATGTGAAATAATGTTCAAAGTGTAAAATGCACTAATAATGGTGTATGTTATTAAAAAAGCACAAGAATATTATATTATAAACAATTAATATTAGCCACTTCTAGGGGATAATAATCCGGAATTTTATTATCATGACGGATCTCAAATTGATCATTTTTAACGTTAAAATTAAAGTTGGGTACACCCACCAACGTGCTTCCGCTGCGCCTAGAACCTACACATACATTTAATATTCATGGGTAATAATGGTGGCCTAGATAGGGTATGAGATAAATTTCAATATCTTTCCACTAATGATGTCTATAACATCCATTCTATGTAATATAAACTAAAACAATGTGAAATAATGCATATATAAAAGTAAAGCAGTACAGTAATGAAAATACCCAAGTACTTGCTTCAGCCTCAGCTGGTATCTGAACATATAACCATTTCATTTATTAATCATGTTACAATTTATATATTAATTTACATGAGGTATAACCACCACTAAAATACTGACAATATAATAATAATGATAAAGGATCTGAGATATAACAATGCATCCACAATAATGATAATAATAAAGAGGAACTAAGGTAATATCCGATGAATTTATGACCTCAGGGGTCAATCCAACTTAGTAATAATTTTTATCTTGGATAAAGGAGTATTATTGTAATCCAAGGGGTTTCTCCCAAGTAATTCAACAATAATTTAATTCTAACTGATTCCAAGGAATACATCCAATGTAAAATGGGGTAAACAACAACTTGGATCAAGGGTGTATCAAAGGTGCCACATGTTTGTGGACATCATGATAGATATGAGGAGTGTGTATAAGGAATCCTATAATAATAATGGAGGGATCCTATAGTGTTATACTAGGTATCCACATGTATAAAAATATCAGGTTCCAAGGTGGGTATCAATATTGGAAACCAACATCTCTGGATTAGATTTTCATCCATAAATGCTCAAGGAATTCCCTAAGGAAACTGAGGTTGGCACGAGTCTAGACACTCTTTTAAATATTTCAATGTTCATATACATTATCCACCTTATAATTTATTCATTATATTAATTATTCCATGTAATAATCATGTTTTTTACTATGTCAAAGGGTCCATTCTATACTTTTCATTAGTGTGACAAGGTTTAATGACATGAAACCTTTTAATAATTCATATAAGTGATTTTACATTCATTAGGTTCACTCCTCTACCTTCCATAATTCATGTAAAGGTGTGATAAATTTGTGCGACCAATTCATTATATTACATTTAATTAGGCCAAGTCATATACAGAGTATACTTTCCAATTAACCATTTAAACATTCATTAATTAGTTAGAACACTTACCTTATAAGGGTCAAGGGGAAAATACAAGGTTATAACCATTTAGAAATTCAAAATTAATTTAATTAAAAGGGATTACCATTAATATCATAAATACTTATCACTTTATTGATTTAATTAAATTCTAACCTTTATTAAGGCATAGTTAAGGCACACTTTAATGGTGGGAATGATAGGATTAACAAGCTACTAAAAGCATAAATTAGGGAAACACCCTAGATGGTTTGTTCAACATTGAGGTCCTAAACTTAAATAATGGATAAAATATTTAACAAGCGTCTTAGAATATGGTTATAATAATTTTAATCAAGGAAATTGAATTTAATAGTCCACGCCTGATGAAATTGGTGTGCAAACATGTAAATTTATAAAATAAAAAAACCCTGATGGATGAGTTTTAGAACACCTACATTAGGATCATATGAATATCCTCATACAATATTAACCTTTAGTTTGTTTTTTATTGGAAGAGATTTGAAGAATAGATCAACACTGTGAAAATAGGTCATATGAGCTTTCACCTCAATAACTTTATCGGGGAGAAGAGAAATGAATAATGGATAAAATTGAATCAAGTAATTACCAATATGAATCCAACATGATGAATTAAGATCAAATAAAATTTTGGGAGGTTATTAGAGATAAAATTCTATAAAATATCTTCAATGGATCTCAGATGAGAAGAATGGAACCTTTTTTGTCTGATGGATAATAGATAAGAGGAAGGGTGGGTATTAACAAATCATTATGGGTGAAAGGGTAATTTGACACAAAAAACGGTGTCTCATGGTTTGTCTGTATGTTTGGATAAACCATATACCAACCATTCCTATTTTGATATGATAAGGGGATCCCACACTATTAGGTCACATGGTTAGGAAAACCATGCACCAACAGTGAAAAACACCTCTACTAAAAAGTTTTTAGTTTTTACATGGGCATGCATCCCCTAGTGCACGGTTAGGTAAAATCGTGTGCATAAATTAATGCCATTATACAGCCCTGCATAGTTAGGAGAGACTGTTCAAGTTGGGTCACACGATTTCTACTAACTTTGCAGCCTAGATTTTTTCTCTACTGGTCGGGGTGTCGAGCTCAAAACAAGCCCCAAACACCTATAAAATTTTTTTAAACTCATTAGGAATCCTTATTAGGTCCAAAATTAATAGTTATACCAAATTTAAAAATATTAATACCTGATTGAAAATCTGAGTTCTTACATTATTCCCCCCTCAAAGGAATTTGTCCCTAATTTCACCTTCCAAGGGTGGCGAAAAAATTGTCTAATAATAACTCTAGCCACTGAGCATGTATGTCAGCCTGGTCTCATCCTATACACGGTCATTCTACCATAACACCCACATTAAAGGGAAAAACTGGCCTTAGATACCCTTATTTATATAGTCAATGATTCATATAGGATACTCTACAAATAAATTATCGGCATCTAACTCAACCACCTCATGATCAAAAGTATGAGATAGGTGGGCATGACAATGGTGAAACTATGAAATGTGAAAGGCATCATGCATGAAATAATACCTATGAGGTAGTAACAACTGATAGGCTACCGGAACGACTCTCTTTAGAATCTAAAACGACCCTACATAATGAGGAAAAATATTCCCTTACATTTGTATCCATCTATTCTAAAGGCTAGGTGATACCCACATGGAAAAATAATCCCTGACCTCAAACTCTAGAGGTCATCGATGGAGATCTTCATAAGATTTATATCTAGACTGAGCTGTAGACATATACTTCCTGATAATTTGAACCTATTATAAATTATCCTACATGAGAGAGGGACCTGGTAGGGTTAACTCTTCATCTTCTATCCAGTACGTGGGTGAACAGAACGACCTATTATAAAACGCCTCCAAAGTATCCATCTGAATTATCGCATGAAATCTATTATTATAAGAGAACTCAATGTGAGTGATATCCTTCTCCCAAGAACTACTAAAACCAAGGAATCATGATTGGATCATGTTCTATAGAACCTATATCTTCCATTTTGACTTACCATCAATATAAGGGTGAAAGGTTGTTCTTAGAATCACCTATATACCCATATCCTTTTGTAACCCCTACCAAAAATGTGATTTTAAATGAGAATACCTTTTTAAAATGATTGTATAAGGGAACATGTGTAGATGTATGATCTCATGGACATACATTCTTCAAATATCATCAACTAATAACGTCTCCTGAATAGAAAGGAAGTGTTCTAATTTTGTCATTCAGCCAATTACTACCCATACAGTGTCACTATCACTAAGAGACCTCGATAAGCTAAATACAAATTCCATGGAAACATATTACCATTTCCATTTCAGGTCTATAAGTGGATGTAACAATCTAGAAAGATGTTTTAACTTTTCCTTCATCTATAAATAGGTGTAAAACTTAGTGATAAAGCTTGTTATTTGATGTTTCATCCCAGGCTTCCAATACTAGCATTGAATATCTTGATACATCTTGGTGATACTTGGATGAACTACCTACTAAGAATCAGGGTACTCCTACTTCAGTTCATCTCTCATAACTGTAGTAACCTAGAAACGTCCATGTATATATATTATGTTGTCTATGTCCATAGACCAATATAGAGGCGGGTCATCTCCATCAATGATCTCTTAGAGAACCAAGCCTTCAAGATTTGAAAAATATCTTCTATTAACCTTCTTAAGGAGGGAAGATGTAACTTTAAAGTATTATAGATAAGAATAATCATGACTTTCTTAAAACTCTAGATGAATATCATAAAATAGGGTTATAAATTTCCATTCGTCATTGGCATCTCATATGGCATGTTCCTGATTTTTCCGACTCAGCACATTAGCTATCTCATTTCCCTTTCCAGGTGTATAGAAAATATCAAAATCAAAAGACTGATAATATTAACTCAATTTATGATGTCTGGGATTAATTTCATGGTCTGTAAAGATATATTTGAGTCTCTTGTTGTCCGTATACACCACAAATCTCTCACATAGTAGATAGTGTCTCTAAAAACGTAAGGCATGGACAATTTTTGCTAGATTGAGATCATGCGCTGGGTAATTTCTATTACGAGGATTCAAATTTAATGATTTGTACATAATGACTCTATCCTCCTGCATCATTACATATCCTAGAATGATACCGGATGCATCTTAGAACACTATATAGCCTCTTCTAGGCTCTGTGAGAATCAAAATAGGTGTCAAAACAACCCTTACTTTCATCTCCTAAAAGGATTTCTTGAACTCTTCTGACAATAGGAAATTAAAATCCTTCTTTGTAAGACCATTAATAGGTGAATCAAGGCATGATTAGTCCAATATAAAATGATTTTAATACCCATCTATCCCCAAGAAACTCTGTATATCAAACATGTTCTTAGTAAGCTCCTAGGAAACCACAGTAATCACCTTCTATATGTCAAAAGGTAATCCTGATTCCAAGATAATATGACCTAATAAGTATAATTTGATGATCCATAAGTGGAACTTATCAAGATTGAAATAAATATCATGATCTCTCAGTGTACTCAGAATTATCTCAAGGTGCTTAGCATGGTCTCTATGAGTGTGATAATACACTAATATATAGTCCATAAAGACTACAAAAAAGGAATAAAAATAGGGGTGAAACCCCTATTAATCAAGGCCATAAAAATTTTAGGCATGTTCATAAGATTGAATGACATAATAAGATACTCATACAGTTCATACCTTCTATGAAATGTTGTGCGAGGTATGTCTTATGTCCTGACTCACATGTAATGTTAGCAAGATCTCTGGTCGATCTTATAAAACACCCTATATCCTCAGAGCTGGTAAAATAATACATCTATTCAAGTCATTGGATACTAATTCTTGAACATAATATAGTTCAACTTTCTATAATACATGCATAGATAAAGTATCACATATGCCTTCTTAGTGAAAATCATTGGTGAACCCCAAGAGTAAGGTCTAGGCCATATAAAACCTTTGACCTCTAAATCCTACAACTATTTATTGAGCTCCTAGAACTTGGTAGGTGTCATCCCATATGAATTAATGGACACTAGAGCTTCTCCTGGAATAAAATAAATTGTAAAATATACCTATCTCTCATGAAGAAATATAGAAAATTCATCTGTAAATATGTCCCTAAAACAATATAATACCGGAGATAATTTGGCTCGATGTAAACCCTAATCCTACATGAAGAGATTAGAAATATGGGAAGTCGCTCCACCTAGCCCATGATGATCTAGTCCATCTCTACTAGCCTATATATCTCACTCACAATTGTTTAGATAACTTATTCCCTCTATTGATGTGAAAAATACCCTATTTAGAGAGCAGTATACAAAGTCATGATACAGAACCAACCAATCCATTTCAAGAATGAAATCAAAGACCATCATCTTGAGAATAAAGAGGTCCCACAATAAAAAGAAACTACCTACCTCAAGGGGATAGTCCCTGCATCAGCATATACCCTATAACCATACTCCCAATGGTTTATCCATGGTTATTACACCACATTAATTCTGAATTTTAACCACAAGACTTTCCATGATATACAAATATATAAAGGAGTTTGAAGGAGTGTGAAGAACCTATATCAAATAAGAAAGATACTATAGTAGAGGCTACTAGAATAGTACCTCATACTGTAGACATTCCTACACACTAGTCATGGGGTATCGGCTATACAGAATGAAACTGGCCTGATCCAAGGCCCTATGTTATAGCTGGACTACCTTGAGTGTGACTTTTTTCTGTCACTAATGATCTAAATCCTGGATACCATGGCCATGAACTCTTCCTCAATCAATCCTAGAGGTGATAATCCAAATCTTTACCTAACATGGCATAAAATAACCTTCCCCTAAATGTGGATCTAGTGTGAAACCTATTCCACTATATGCATATAGAAAGGTCTGACATAATCTCTGAATATTTCCTATATAGCTTCAAGCACAGCACTCCATCGAGTCTCTATCATACTGAGGCTTTATATTCCTCTGCATTACACACCAATGGTATAAAATAGAGCTTTCATTTCAGTTACTCTAACCTCAAATTATTTGAAGAGAAACCACAAAGGAATTTTTCCTACTACCGGAATAACTACTATCATGCCTCATCATTGATCCTCAAATATCATAGCACGTGAAATCACATCACCATCTAGAAGTGGTGAAAAACTCTATAACTCTATAAAATTCCCTGAATACTCCATTACTAACATAGAACCCTACTCTAGAAGCATGAACTCTCTAGTTTGGTCATTCCTCGGTGTATGAGGAAAGAAGTTATCATATAAGGAAGTCTATAAAATATACCATGCCATGATTTGATGGTGACCCGCCTTATTAAACACATCCCACGAGTGCTTGGCTGAAAATTTCATCATATAGGTAGAAAGTTTGACCCTCTTCTATGGAGTCGTCTCCAGATGCTGAAAGATATATAGGGTGTATTTCATCCAAGACTCATCAGCCTGGGACCACCATACCCTAAGAAGGTAAGATGATACTGCTATTGGATCTCACATATCAGATAAACCATTATAGGTGAAGGTTGTGGAGCACCCTACATGGACTACATCAAACATAAGAAACTATCATGAAGTTGAGAGTTAGTTCCTATATCAGGTATAGAAAGTGGTGCTTTAAGTGGAACTCCTAGTGGTAAGACTGGAATCTCAGGGCCCACCATGTCTAAATCATGGTCATCACCACCCTCCTGGAACACAACACACGGATTTCATGGAGGCATAGGTTTAAAAATTCCAATAATATGTCTCAAATAAATCTAGAAGAATATAGATACACTAACTGAAAAATAACTTAAGAGTAAGGGATCACTTCCCATAGTATAATACCCTAACTACCCACTTAGAAGCTCATGTATTGTTTAGTGTTCAATTTTAGATTACATGGGTTCCAATAGATGATGGGTCAACTATACCTTGCCTCATCATTTACTGGCAACCATTTAATTTTTATAATTCATGTTTTACATTTTACGTTTCATTTACTTATAAAATTATATCAATGTATGATTTAAAATGGATTTTCACTTCCAGTGAATCAGGGCCCATACACCTTATCACAAAAAGAGACACCCATTTAATCTCAATCTTACCCAGTCTACATCTGGTCTTATAATGTAACAGGTTATGTATGATTTCTTGACTCAGTAAACAACCCATTCAACCCATGAGGTCCCAAACACCTCATGAATTGAAATTGAAAAAAACTCAATCACATACACATAGAATAATAATCCTAATATAACTACCATTGCATAAATCAACAATTACAAGAAAAATAGGAAAATGAAACCAGTGAAATGCACCTATATGGAATGAAATATGCATGGCATATGAATTCTAGGTGCCTATGATGATTCATGTAAAAATTCTCCTTGACCTCATATCATCGGACCATGGATGAATGAAATAATCAATCAGGAAATTAATAATAACCACAACATAGTATCTGTATCACCCAATGGTGAAATGATATCAACAGTAATAAGAAAAAAATAGAACAACAATTATTACTTCATGAAACTAGGCATTCACCTCGGACATGGGTTATTTATGCTAAAGAAAGTCTTATAACCATGTTTTAAATCATTCCAAATCTCCTTTCAATTATATCCAAATAGTAAATCAATAAATTATACCTCTTATACCACTTTTTGAAATCTTGAAACCAGGTTCCGCTCAAAGGTTCCTTGAGCCCAGTTGGCAACATGGCCTCAATCACATCTTCTTAAATGGAAGAGGCTACCGACTAGTAGCGAGGGCCTAGGGTGTGTCCATGGGAATATTATTCCCAAATTACTATATTGGAACATGGTGGTTAAATATAATAATAAGTAAATAGTGGAAGCAATATAAACAAGTAGAATAGTAGAATCCGACATGAATAATTGACAATAAGTGGAAGCTAAATCATATACAAAAGATGATGATAAATTCCATGTCTCTATAAAACTGGAAAACATGGAGACAAGGAAACAGGAAATAGTACTATAAAAAATAATAATAAATGAATAAAAAACAATCCAATATCCCAAGCTCTAAATCGATCATCTGATACCTAGCTTCATCCTAATGAAAGAAATAAATATCAGGTGTCTCAAGCAGGATGCTTCCCTTTGTCAATACCTACATACATGTAGTCTACCTGGGTACCAATAGAGGCCCATATAGGGTGTGAGATAAATCTTTTTAGGCCACCACCAAAGGTTTATATAACATCCATTATGTTCAATGTAAACTAAAATAGTGTAAAATCATGAATATATAAAAGTAAAGTTGTACAGTAATGTAAATACCCAAGTACCTACTTCAGCCTCAACTGGTGTCTAAACATGTAACCATTTCATTTATTAATCATGTTATAGTTTATATAGTATGTCATGTGAGGTGTAACTATAACTTAAATACTTACAAGATAATAATAATAATAATAATAATAATAATAATAATAAAGGATACAAAATATAGTAAGGAATATACAATGATGATAATAATAAGGAGGATCCCATGTAATAATCAAGTCATCCTTAACCTCAAGGGTCGAGCCAACTTAGTAATAATATATTGCCTGGCTAAAAGGTAAAGTGTGTAATCCAAGGGGATTCAGTCAAGGCATTCAAAAATAATATAATTATATCCATGTCCAAGGAATACATCCATGGTAAAATGTGATAAGCAATGAATAGGCCCAATGGTGTATCCAAGGCACCACATGTCTGTAAACATCATGCTAGATCCAAGGAGTGTATCCAAGGCATCATATACTAATAATGGAGGGATCCTATGGTGGCATGCCAAGAACCCACAAGTAGACAATGATCAGGTTCTGACATGGGCATCAACCATGGAACTGGAATCTCTGAATCAGAATATAATCCACAAGTACTCAAGGAATCCCTAGAGAAGAAAAGGTTGGTTCGAGTCTAACCACTCCTATAAATATGTCAAGTTTAGTATACAATATTAACCTTATATTTGAATCATTAATTTAATTAGTCCATTTAATACTCATTTTATTTAATAAGTCAAGGGTTTCATTCCATACCTTTAATTAGTGAGACAATGTTTAAGAACAATAAACAATTTAATAATCCATATAAGTGATATTCGATTCACAAGGTTCACTCCACTTCTTTCCATAAATCATGGAAAGATCTTCTGTGGACATGCAACCAAGTCATTATATTAAATTTAATTAGGATAATTTATATACATATTATAATTTCTAATTAACCATTTAAACATTCATTAATTAGTTAGAACACTTAACTTAGAAGGGTCAAGTGGAAACTACAATGTGCTAACCATTTAGAAATTCACAATTCATTTAATTAAATGGGATTGCCCTTATCAAGGCCAAGCCTTAGTAATTAATGATTTAATTAACCACTTAACTTTATCAATTTCATGTCCAACCACACCCAAATTGTGGCGTAGATAGGCTTAACAAGATACTAAAATCATAAATGAGGAAAGCATCCTACATGGGATGGTCTACATTGAGGTCATAACCTATAATGATATATAACATATTTAACAAGGGTCTTAGAACATGGTTCTAACAACTATAAGAAAGGAAATTTAATTTAATAGGCCATGCCTAATGAAATGGGAATACACCCACTACAATTTATAAAACAAAAAAACCTGAGGGATGACTTATATACCACCTACCTTAGGCTCATATGAATCTCCCTATCCAGTATCATCCTTATTTTTGTCCTAGATTGGAAGAGATCTGAAGAATAGATTAGAACCTTGAAAATATTTCATATGATGCTACACCTAAATAACATTATTGTGGATAAGAGAAATGAATAGTGTATAAAAAGGAATAGAGTACTTACCGATACGCATCCAACATGATGAATGGGGATCAAATTTGAGTTTAGATGGTGATTCGGGATCAAATTCTATCAAAGAGCTTCAAAGGATCTCAAAGAAGAAGAATTTATCCTTAATTTTATTCTAGAAAATAAATTAGATTAAGGATAGTTTTAAAAAAATAATTAAGGGATAAAGGGTAATTTTTCTTAAAAACCTTGGTTGCACTATTTGGCCATGTGGTTGGAAAAATCATGCACCAATTGTGCACCCCTTGGTATTGAAAAGGGGAACCCGCACGGTTTGGAAGAACAGTTAGGAAAACCATGTTCCAACCATGAAAACACCTCTGTTAAAAAGTATTCAGTTTTTTCATGGGTTTTTGTCCCCTGTAATATGGTTAGTGGAAATTGTGTTACCTAATTCACCCTACTATCCAGCCTCGCACAATTAAGAGAGAATGTACAGGCTAGGTCGCATGATTTTTATTAACCATGAGACTGAGTGTTTTTATTCATGGGTTGGGGTTTTGAGCTCCTAACAATCCCTTAACAACCCCTAAACCTTTTTTAACTCATTAGTCATCTGTATTATGTCTAAAATAAAGAATTAGGCAAAATTTATAAGGATCCATACCTGAGTGAAAAACTATGTTCTTACACTTCTAATTTTTAAAAGAAAAAGGTGTACCCAAATTTTTCACAATAAAAAAGGGACCAAAATGGATTATTATTAATAAATAGACATTATAGGGTCGAAATATGTCTAGACAATTTATTTTAGACAATTTTTTAGGTGAATTTATTATAACTGTGGTAAATAATTTTTACTGTTTTCACTATTAATTTTGGTAAAAAATTAAGTCATCCTTATTAGATAATATAAATTATAATGATCCCAAATATATAATCCAATTTTAAAATTTCTATTAAAATAAGTAGAAAATATAATTTAAAATTAATCCCACAGATGCGATGTGAAAGTGGGTTTTGAAAGAGAAAATATTCAAAAGTTTACAAAGTATTTATATCAAAATTCAATATGAAAATGATTCTAATTACATAAATTGGATTAATTTATATAAAATTGAACTAATTTTACTTTAAAACCAATTCAAAAATATAAATTAACATTATAAATAATTTGAACTAAATGGCAGTTTTCAATTAAAATTCTGTATTTCTCACTATTCATCAAAAATTGATACTTTTTAGAAAAAACTAAAAATACACCCTAAGATAATTTTGATATGTTGACTTCAATTATTAATTTTATTTTATAAAATTAATTTTATAAAATTTATGAATATTAATTATATATTATGCGCACAAATTTCAAATAAACCTTCTTTTGTAAAAAAATATAGTTTTTCAGAAAAAATTTCTTTTTCATTCAAATGGTTATAATTTTACCTCTAATAAATAAATATACATTTTATTTATGTATAAACCATATAAGTTTCATAATTTCGTTAGTATTATTCATACCTTATAAATTTATAGCTAATTTATAATGATAATGTTTAAATAATACTATTTTAATAGAGTATCATGTTTCGTTCAAATTTGGTGTTGCTTGCAATACAAGCTATTTAAGAGAGTTAATTTATTTAGAAAAAATAAATACATAATAAATTAATATGATTTTTTATTTCTATATACACTTGGTATTTCATTTCTTACATGAAATCAAATATTATATTCATATTTTATAATATAGGGGTGTCACATTCTACACCCTTTAAATAAATTGTGTCCTTGAAATTTAATCTTGATTGTGGTAATCAAGGGTTTTCCATTTTAAAATATCCTTTTTGAAATACCACAATTTGAGAAGGGGTAATAAAACATTATTTTTATAATATATAAGGTAAATATAAATATCATATACAAAAACGCATAACCATGTTTCTATGTAGAAGAACATTGGTGGAAGGTAACGATATTGATATAGAAAAAAAGTGTAAATAATTATATATAGTTACATTTTTGTTTTAATATACATTTCCTAGAGTTGAGTAATTTCTTTTCCATATAGAATGAGAATATATGAAATTATACATACTTGATATCATTCTATTTTATAGAAAAAATTTCCTCTTTTGGTTGTGATTTGATCATTTTTTCATATAATTTCTTACAATAAGAAATGAATATCCAAGATGAATTTATTTATGCCTAAAGTAGTAAAACTGACTTTTAATGGATTTTAATATCCATAATATAATGATAAGTCATTCCTTTTATCTCTATTTATTATTATGAAAAAATGGTTAGCATAAGTTATCCAGTATGCATAAATATTCATATGCTGAAGTAATAAATTAATCTCTAAACCCTTGTTCAAAGTTAAACATAAACCATTTCATAAATGGTTAAAAATATGACCCTCCCAAAATATTAAGATAGATGAATTTTGAAAAAAATTTACTAAATTTTCAAAATGTATTTATCATTAATCCCCAAAACAACATCAATTATCTCTTAATTGTCACATACTAAACATGTGGATACCTCCATCATGTATTCTATTAAGATATGGTGATAACATAAATTACCATAAAACCTTATTGAAAACGTGAATGCTCTATTATTCCTTAAATAAAACATATATTAATGGATATACTATGTAAATCAAAAAATGTTGTTAACTCCATCAATGATAGTATAAAAAACTTTTAAAAAAATCATTAATCAGTTTCAATGATAGCATAAGACTTGTAGAATTATTTCTCTATATTTATAACACATGATATTATGTCCTTGTATGATTATAATGTTTTGGATAATAGTTTTGTTTAAAGTATTAGATTTATCCCATCAAATAAATGGTAAATTATTCTCTTTGTATTATGTAGGTAGTCTAAATCATGTCTTGGTAACCTTGTAAAGTTGGATTCATAATTAGAAAATTTATCCACTTATTTCTATCTTATACTCAAGAATTGTCATTTAATATCCAATCACTACTCACGAGGAAAATATTTATCCCAGAATATTACCATGAAATCCTTTCAATACATGTTTTATATTTCTTCCTCTCATATTTAGTGTTTTGAATCAATAACAACCATTAATCTTCATCTCCTGAGAGGTGATAAACTTCCATGAAAACATTCTCCCTTTCACTACTTCCCATAAAGAGAAATATCGTCTTTAATGAACGTATCCATTTCTCTACTGAAAATGTATTTCTATTCCCATCGAATTATTGAGGTTACTGGCTCATGAAGCAGTATAACATTGTTACACCGTATAGTGGGTCAGTAGGTTGCTCCATACAAGAAAGGTTATTACTCATAAACTGAGTCAGCTTCCCCAATATAGTTATAATTTGATCAGTTTTAGAAGTATATCTAACTCCATATTCATTATATTACCTAGGATGGAAATCCATATATAAAGTACATTCATTGATATGGTTCTCATTCCTTTCATTAGGTGCCATTTCTAAATAATGAAATACATTATATTAGATCTTAACATTATGAAACATAATGTATAATCCCAAAACTAGTGAAACAATTAACCTAAATTGAAAATTTTATGAATATATAATCTCATAGTCATAAACATGGTTTCTTTCTATATATATTTATTTTCAACTCCTTTTTAATGTTTTGTAAATAAAAATTGATTTATCCTAATCATATCCCATGAGTGTGTAAAACCAATTGTGTAGTAAGGCCCATTATCGTGCATCAGGTGATGATTGAGTCAAGGAAAATACACCATTATTAGAGTTATTATCCATAGGTACATATATTCTAGAACCATTATCACTTGTAGTATCTATACATGGATGTATTTTCTATAAAATAACCACAAAATATCTTCCTTACCCAAACATTAGGATGTTCTTCTCTACTTATCCTCAAAGTCTATCATAGGATTATATTTCCTAATCTATGTTTTCTTAAATCTAGTTCCCAAGGTTCCTACTAAACTTCCTATGATACTAAATATAGTGACCTCAACCCCAGTATCCCAAACCCATTGTCTAATTTATTACATTGAAATAAGATACAAGGAATCACATCCTAAAGGACCAAGTAGTTTAGTAGTCTTGGTAAACTATATACATACTTGAAATTCACGTTACATTTTAAAACATAAAATATACAAGTAAATTTATTTGATTATTAAATTATTATCATTATTTAATACCTTCATAACAATCACAAAATAATTCCTTGCATCCTAGGTAAAATAAACCATAATAAAGGGGTGAGATCAAAAATTCAGTAAAGGTAAACATACAGTGGAATCTATGAATAAATAAGGCATAATCAATATAGAAAAGTAAATAACTAAAACACTTGTCATTTAATAAATAACATGAGAATAATATTGTAGGAATAAAACATGATCAAATAATATCATATAAATAATGATTTGATCTTGAAACATGACCATGGATATTCTAACTAATTGAATAATTACATTGAATATCAAAAACTGAATTCATAATGATGGAGTGAATAATGTTGTACATATAAAACATATCTTCAAGGATTGTTCCAAGAAATACAATATCATCATGTCTTGTACCAAGATATCTTTATAAATGTTTAACGACTCATCTAAAACTATATCTAGTTATCGATACATCAAGAGGTTGTAGTGGGATATGCCCATCACATAGAAGATTCAATGCATTCCTTGTAAGAAAGGGGTAAAACATAATACTCTTAAACATTCATATTTAAACTATCATATGAAATTTAAATACTTTCCTTAATCAATAAAAATAATCATAACCAATGAAAAGAAAATTTAATGGTATCAATATAGTACATCCCTAGTCATACGGATCATAAACCATCTGTATAAATATTAAGGATGATATCATTGGAGTATATCCCCATTAAATCCTATGTAACATCAAATAATGTCTTCTTATATGAAAAATTATTTTTAAATATCAATTAGAACATTTCTTCGAGAAAATAACCTTCCTTTGAAAATCACCCTTTTATTTTAAAACTAGAAAAATATAAAATATTATCAAAATCATTTTATTTGAAAATCACTTTTAAAAACTAAGAATTTACCAAATATTAGGGAAATTTTTTTCTTTAAAAATAACCTTGTAATTTTTTAAATTAATATTCAATGAAATTATGTTCATGATGGTTTGTAATTCCATACATGTCATATAAGTTAAAAAGAATGTTCCTTTTACAGTGTAAAAAGGTTGGAAAAGTGTCTCGTTCATAAAATGGAAATAAAAATCTTTTAAAACAATTTTGTAAAAAAAATAAAAAATGGGTAAAAATGACTTCAATAAATATTTTTTATAATGAAAAAAAATTGAAAAAAATTTATAAATCATGGTTTTGGAAGAAAAAATTTTTTAAGACTGAAGATAGAAATAATGTTGTGTTTTCTTAAAACATTATCTTAATAATTTTAAGTACCAAAGAGAGGTAAAATGGTACTATTTGTTGAAAAAGTTAATTAATAACCAAATTATAATAAAATGTATTTCTTTTAATATAGAAATATGTAATAATTCCTCCAAAGGAGACTTAAACAAAAACAATCCTGAATAATGATGAGATTGTGAAATAAACCCTTAACACTTTGGTAAATTTTGAAACATAATCCCCAGGAAAGAAATAACTTTAAATGAAACTTTAAATAACATGAAGATAAATGAAATAATTATATAAGATACAAAAATTTAATTATATAAGCCACACATAATAAATAAGTGGTGAATATGGCGTATATCGCATGGGAATAAAAGTGGTACGAGAAACCCTTACCTCACAATTCCTTTTGGTTAAACATTAATTAACCTAAAGAAGTGATTTTATACATGTTATTAATATATAAAAAATCATATTAATATTTATAATATCATATATGATCCTTTATAGCATATTATCACATTTTTGTTAATAGCCTTTCATTGTTTTTATTTTTTTGAGTGTTAATTGTCGTGCTTTCTCATTCACGCTTTGTCATGAAAGTTCTAGTTCTTGAACATATTTTATAGTTACAAAATATCCATAAAAATAATCATGATATAATTATAATATTTATAAATGAATAAAATTTTTAAAACCAATCATTAGATTTGGTTACAAAAAATGAACTATGTTACAATCATGGAGATGGTGGGTCATCCGTACACATGAGTAACATTTCCATTTTTCAATGATCATTATGAAAAAAAGTTAGGTAGTATTTTATCTTTACATAATTAAAATAATATTGTATATATAACATATTATTTCTTTAAATATCCTTATATATATCATCCATGTGTTTTTGTGATGAAAGTGATTCATATCTCTTCGTGAAGGCGGTAGTTCACACATATAAGAACGATGATATCCTTTTTCTATGGAAAAAATAAAATGATATATTATCTTTTCAGAATGATATATATTTAATTAATATCTTAATTATTTCAATTATATCACATATATTTATTAAAATTTTCCTTATTACCTTTTATGTAAAGTGGTAGTGAAAAACAAATCACATCGCTTCACGAGGTAGTGGTTCACCATACACACGAGCGACATTATTATATCCCCTATGGAATGGAAAGTCAAAAAGGTATATATGATATATTTATTCCAAATGTATAATTATTCTATAAATATCATATATATATATAATTTATATTCATCATCATACCCAACTATGATAGGTGGTAATGTAAAAATGATGACATCATTTCATAAGGCGGTAGTCCACTATACACATGAATGATGATTTTTTGACCCATTTGATTGAAGTGGGGAAGGTTTTATGTCATGGCCTTTTTTTGTAAGGAAAATTCATAGTAAATTTTATTAAATAAAGAATAAAATAAAAGAGAAAGAGTAAAACAAAAATATAAAAACAATGAACATCAAAAAACAGAAAGGATCCAGCATTGTAGTATACTTAATACCTTACTCATGTGAGATCTTTTACTCATGATTCATTACCATGGAATCATTATTAGACTCTATTAATTTACCATCCTTATACTTATTAGCATCATCCATTTATTGAAAAATTGAGATACACTGATATAGGCTTTGGATTGGTCTATGGAAGAAGATGCATCCTCCTTTATAGATGAATCAACCATATTCCGGTACTGAGGATGAAGCAACCTTGGAATATCCATAAAACTGAAAATATGTCCCTATGAATCCTGCCTAATATCAGAGGTCATATGATGTACATCCTTTTTTATTTTTTTTATCAATATTCCCAACATCATCAAATAGAACAAGTCTATGGTTCCTACCTCCAATGGATTTATTGTCTTCTTCATTCATAGGGCCTGCAAAAGGAGGCTTGAATTTGAAAATATCAACCAAATGTCAAAAGAATTACAGTTAACACAACACAATCCTTTATGATATTTTTCAATAGCATTCCCAATATTATAATATTTAAGATAGAAATCAAGTAAATTTTCAATCTCAACATTCAAATAAAATCAAAAAGCATCATCCACCAAAACTAAAGTATCAAAAATAGTGAAATTCGTGTCAAATTCAACAAGAATTCAAGAATAGCAGCCAAAACGTGCATGTTCGGTTTCCT
This sequence comes from Viscum album, assembly GCA_963277665.1. NCBI lineage: Eukaryota > Viridiplantae > Streptophyta > Magnoliopsida > Santalales > Viscaceae > Viscum > Viscum album. The sequence goes on along the minus strand of OY728156.1, from coordinate 66,057,728 downwards.
TGTAAATTTTAATTGGGACTCCAATTAATTAGGTAATGTCCCACAAGATATGAGGATTATATAGATACCAGATGATACCAAAGACCCAAATCCATACCTGATTTATCCAATTACCAAAAGTTGTTGGATTGAAACTGGGGTCCCAATATTGAATGGGAAGAACACCAATCTTAAGAGGAACAAATCCCATACCCCAATCTCTCACCTTTAAATTAGAGGAAAAAAAATAATATGAAAAAAGAAATTACCAAGAGACATAATCCTCCATCCACCAAAACCCCATAAATTAAGAATATGTCATCATAGGTCTTGTAACTTAAATGGATTAATCCCCTATTAGAAAACCAATTGAGAAATGATTAAGTTCTTTCACTCAGCGATTCATTGTTAGATAAGCGAATGATTTCTTCGATAAATTCATGTTAGCAATTTTTTAATTCTTATGAAAGTATAAGATCAAAAATGAGTATCCTAAATGTATTTGTAAAGTTTATTGTGATATTTATTAAATTTTTCATGATCTAAAGTAGGGTCTACCTCCACCCAAATAATTTTACCACCAGAAATGTTATTTTGATCATAATAACCATTTAAATTACCGTTTAGAATCTTCATATCAAAGTCTACAAGATTAAAGGAATAAAGGATCAAAACCTCCTTAAAAGGAACATAATAACCATAATTATTTGAGGTAATAATGGATTTTTTAGTATAAATAGGGTTCAAATCCATATAAACATAAAAATAATCTATTGAAATCGTTAGCAGCTCCCCCAAAGTCCATCCTTTAACTATCTTAGTGTTGTTTTGAATATAGTTCATTGTATGTCATTCCCTTATTATAAAAACATATAAGTATATGGAATATACTTAGGATATTATATGATAATTTTTTAATAATAATTGAAGGAGTTTTATAAATAAATAAAATAAAAATGCTCGTTGGTGAATATTCCCTTATCTTTAGGTAACCTCCTTAGTTTTGTAAATAAAGGTTTCCTATGTTAAATTTATTCCCAAACTAAGGATTATATGATGAGGGGAGGAATTTTGAGAAGTAATTTGGGTTGGTTTTATTCTGACAAAAACATTTTTAAGGTTTGAATAATATATGATAGGGGGTTTCCTTTTATAACTAAGGTGAGTGGCACACTTGTAATGTTTTGAAAAAAAAAGGTGTAACCACATTTTTGCACATGCCAAAAAAGTCAAAAATGAGATATTATAGAGACTTGAACATGATAAGGTCTAAAAATGGATAAAAAATTGGTTTTAGTTAGGTTTTTAGGTCAATTTAACCTTAATATTTTTATTTTAACCCCTTGGTAAATCCATTTTTACCTTAACTGTGGTAAATTATTTTTACTATTTTCACTATTCATTTTAGTCAAAAGTTAAGTTGACCTTATTAGATAATATATATTGTTATGATTATAAATATGGAATAAATTTTTTCAAATTAAATTCACATAATTGGTAAAATTTAATTTAAAATTCATCTTACATAGGCAATGAGAAAGTAGGTGTTAAAGAGAAAATGTTCAAAATTGTACAAAGTTTTTATACAAAAAAAATAATTTTAAAAAAGATTACAATGAAATAAATTGGATTTATGGATATTAAATTTATTTATTTTACTTTAAAACCAATTAAAAATATAATTTTACATTATATTAATTTAAACTAAAATGCAGTTTTCAATTAAAATTCAATATTTTCACTATTCAACAAAAAATGAAACTTTTCAAAAAAAAACCCCAAAATTCACCCTAAGATAGATTGGTTATATTGAATTAAAAATAATAATTTTGGTTTTTCAAATAAAATTTAAAAAATTATTATAAATAAATTATAAATTATGTGTGAAAATCATGACTAAACTGTCTTTTAGAAAAAAAATTACTATTTTTCGGAAAACATTTTTTTTCTTTCAAATGTTTCTAATTTTATCTCTAATAAATAGATTGAAATTTTCTTTATGTGTAAACCATATCATTTTTAAAATTTAATTATTAATATTTATACCCACCAATTTTATAGCTAGGTTATAATGGTGTTGTTTAAATAATACTATTTTAATAGAGTATCGAGTTTCATTCAAATCTGGTGTTTCATGCATTACAAGATATAAAATAGATTGAATATATTTTAAAACATATTTATATAATAAATTATTAAGTTGTTAAATTATCTTTTACAGTTAGTATTTCATGTCATACATGATATCGAATATGATATTCATATTTTAAAATATAAGGTGTTACATGGCCTGATAATTATTATTATATGAAAACTCTACTAACAAAAAATGGTCTTCCCATAAACCACTAAAATAAAAAAACATAAGCTCAAAGAATGTATTCCAGTTTCATGATAGTATATCCAGATTTTCTGTCCATTTGGGGATGATATGTCGTGCTCATGGTTAACTGGGTTCCGAGGGCCTGTTGTGAGGACTGCCAAAATTGTGACATGAATGTAGGATCTCGATCAGAGAAAATAAAAACCAACACTATATAATTTTACCACATAACAGATATATATTTTCTCCAAATATTATATTACATTAGACTCTCAAATTGGAATGGAGTATGTACACTTGGTGAGTTGATCCACAATCATCCAAAAATCATCATTCTTCTAAAGTTTCCATGGTATATCGGTGAAACAATCCGTGTCAATTTTTTCCCATATCCATGCAAGTATATTCATAGACTATAAAAATATTTATGGGAGTTTTTGTTCATACTTTACCTATTTATAGTTGAGACATCATAGAAAATAAATAGTTATCTTAAACTTTATGCTAGTCCACTAAAAATGAGCCACCATTGCCTTAAATATTTTCTAAGTACCCTAATGTAAAACCCATTTATAATGGTGATATATTGAAAGGAGTTGTTCTTAGAATGAAGTAGGAATAAAAATATGATCTCAAAAGTGCAACAAAAAATTTTCATCCATTTTCCAACCTTCATTGGTCTCCATAACATTAAGGTTTGGTCTAGTGTGAAGACAATCATTATATGATTATTGAGCCTCCTTGACCATATCATCTATGTCAAGAATAATAATGATCAATAATAAAACTATATCTTCGCTATGTTTTGTATAGTCAAGTTTATTTTCAGTGATTATAATCATCAACCTCCATTGGTCATGATCTTACCAAAATACTTGGTTATATGAATTTTGAATTGAGGCATCAATGACTGAATTTCCCTTCTTAATTGTATACATCAAATCGAATTCAAACATCTTGATATAATCCATCAAACACCATTTCCTTGAGTTCAAGATCCTATGTTAAAAGATATGTATTAATCTCTTATGATCAGTGGAGACTAAATTTTTCACCAAAGAGATAATAGTTCCTTTTCTTTAAATCATGGTCTACTATAACCAAATCTTGGTTATACATTGGATAATTATTTTTTTGTTTCCAAAATTAACTTGATTCATAAGAAATGACATTCTCTACTTTCATAAGAACATAACCCAACCCAGATCCAGATGTGTCATAAAATACCACATACCCCTTCCTTGGTTATGGAAAGATAAGGATATGTCCAAAAGTGAGCAGATATTTAAGCTCCTAGAAGAATTTATGATATTCATTAGTCTATGTGAATAGAATAACCATTATTTTCAAATAATTTATAGGATAATCAGGTCTTGAGGAACATCATAAAAAGAAACAATAATAACTATCTATTCTCAAAGAGTTGTGTATCACAAATTAATTATTAGGCGGTTTCCACAAAATGAATGCCTTGATTTTTTTGGTTCTAACCAAGATACCTTTATTTCAAAATTATATGATTTTTTAAAATAACTTCTTATAACAAGAAATATCTTATTGATAATTTATAATAAATTTTATGATCACAAAATATGATCAATACAATATCTAATTACTTATGATATTCATTTATAGTTTGATAATAAACCAAGATATCATTAAAAACACCATGAAAAATGATTCAAGGTACTTGTGTAAGATATGGTTCATCAAGGTCATCAAAACGAAAAGTTAATTCATGACACCAAATAGAATGTATGAGTATTCATAGTTATTCCATCATCATCAAAAAGTTTTCTTTGGTATACACTCTTTACTAACTCGAAATTAGTGGTACCCTAAGTGTAGATCAATTTTAGAGGACCATTTGGCTCCCTTCAGTTTACCAAATAGATCATATATTTGAGGAAGAGGTTATTTATTCCTTATCATAACATGGTTTAGTTTATTATAGTTAACACATAATCTATGTGAAACATATATCTTGTTTATAAATAGTACTAAAGTAGTCCAAGGTGTTGTAGTTGGTTTAATAGATCATTTTAATTATAATTATTCTAACTGGATTTTAAAATCCAAAAATTCCATCGGTTACATTCTATATTATTAAAGTGATATAGTATCTATACCCATATTTAGATCAATTGAAAATTTCACTTCCCATTCAGGTGGTAAACCATATAAATTTTCATAGAACACATCAGCGTACCAATCTAAAATGGTAGGAAAATATATAAACTTAATTGAATTTCTAGTACCTAAAGATATTATTGTGAAATTATAAAATATAGTTCCAACCATTGGTTTTAAATGTCTTTCTCTTCTAGAATTCACATCCTTTTCATATTTAAAGATATGTTTTTATCCCTCATGAGTTGTAAAACTCAATCGTCGAGCATAACAATCAATGTGGTATTTGAAATGTTCTAACTAGCCAATTTCTAGTATTAAATAAAATATATACATTTCTAGAGTAGAAAACTCCCAAATAAACTAGATTTCATTTATGGTTATAGAAAAAAATACACACTTAATTTAATTAAACCCCCTTTAATAAATATGTTTTTGAACACTGATCATATATAGCATCATTTCTAAATTAAAATATATTTTTTACCATGTGAGAATAAATAAATAAATGGGATGTACACATATCAAAAAAATACTTTAATAAGAGTATATTTTATAATGATGGTACCTTGCACCATTAAGGGGTGTGATTTCTCCTCTATGATACTCTACGCAGCACCAAACAATTTATTGCTAACTTCTGGTGAGTAATCTTTTATTTCTTGCTAAGGTTTCATTAGTTGTAGTGTCCGTGTGTTTCTAAAATCACCTTTCCTTTCTCATTTATGGGGTTGATAACTATTAGGATATGATTTTCTTTTTTAGTAATGAGAGGAATGAGGCATAGTATATCTATTTCCTCTAAAAAAATAGAGAGTTAGTATAATGTAATTAGACATATCCCATTTGAACACATATATGGTAGTCATGAGGTGGTTTTATTTAATTTCTATTTATGTTCTCCAATGAACCAAATTATACATATCCTAACTTTTCATAGTGTTGTGGAGGAAAACAAATTAATCATATGGATTGATTCTCCAGCACCTTTCTTCCCTCAGAAAAGGTTTCTCTCTTTCAGTTGCATCCTTCACTGGAGTTTCCACACATTCTCATATATAAAAAAACTTCCTCCACTATAATTCCCAAGGACATCCTTTTCTTCCACTATTACTATTGACTATTTTTATATAATCATTAGTATAAAAAATTAATATAGTTGAGATAATTTTCAGTTAAATTTCATGCATTAATATACACGACATCAGATACTCTCTTGTAGCCACTTTTCAATAAAAAAAATTAAGTTCATAAAAAAAGATGTATATTCCACTATTGATAGATTTTATTGCTTTAGACTAAATAAATCTCCCATTTTTGTTAATTTGAAGGTATTAATAAAAAATTATTTTTTAAAAAATTTCTTAAATTCCTACTAAGGTATTTCTCGCATTTGTTATGAACAAATAAATATCACCACTTTTATGTGTGATCCTCCAGTATGTATATTTCTATAATCACCTTAATGTAATTTATGGATCTAAGGAACTCAAAAATTATATTCATTCAACAAAGTCATGATTCCACCTATTCTGGAATTTAATCCCCTCAAAAAATTGATGGGTTATAACTTTAAAATTATAATAAATGGTCTGCATAGTGTGGTTATTCAGTTTTATTCCCTCTACATAACCCTGGAATTATTATTCAATTCTTAAAAACGATTTTGATTCACTTCTGGATTAGTTTGAACTATATTATCTGTGGAAACTTCTTGTAGATTACCCAACCTTTTTACTAGTTCCACCTCTCAAATTTCATCATAAAATTTCTACTTATCCACCAAATAAATACTAACTAAAAACATAGGATATTCCCATTCATAACAAGAAAAATATTTATAAGAAATTTATAACCATGATAAAAACAATATGGATGATGAAGTTCTAATTAAAAGTATGCTTAAGAATGCCTGATATTGTGTACTCATCACCTAAACCCAAGATGATGTGTAGAGACACTCTTCTAGGTTTTTTAAAACACCCTTTTGAGCCCATACCACCCTGTTAGCTTGAAGTTAAAAAAATAGTTTAGATGCACATTTTATGCTTTATATTTGATGTTTTAACTCATCTTATCTCTAGGTCAATCATCCCAAATGACATAAAAACCAAAATGATACCATTTGTAACATCCCAAACCTTTACCATTGTCTTGTGTAGGGATGAGTTTCCTCTGGCCTTATGAAATGTTCCCTTATACACCAAAGTCTAGAAATAAATTTCAAGGACATAATATAATTTTGAGGGATGATTTTCCTATACATACATAAAAAATCTGAATAAAAAATAGTGAAAATAATAAAGATACATTATATGATGCATGAAATTAAATCAACACAAATAAATAGCTAAAATAATTTAATAGAATCAAAGTACCATAAGAATATAATAAAAAATATGAAAAAATAAATCCAAATACATTAAAGTCTCATGGCATGAAGATTTCACCACTCCATACACAAAAACTTTATTTAATCCCAAGATCCATCACTAAAAATCTATAGAAGAAGCTACAAAAATCTCTATTAGTAAAATATGAACCCTTCCCCTTACGTATATCATGATAAAAAGTGTTTTCATATGCACCAAGGTCAATATGTATGGGGTTTTTATATCATCCTAGTGGTTAATCCCTAAGACTTCCCATGCACATCACTAGGATAAGAAAAAGTTAACTCATGGGTTTATATAAAACAAAACAAATGAATACTAAAATATTTTTTAACAAAATTAAAATTTAACAAGTAGTGTAAATGAATATTTACATATGGAATACCAAATATATAATTACCACACCCATACATGAACCCTTTTTGAGTAGTCCTAACTCACAAGAGGAAAACCTGTCTTTCCAGACTAAAGTCATCACATGGTTGTATACCTTTGTGTACCCCTAGTTATCATCGATGGCTAATTTAAAACCAAAATATCCCTAAATAATTAAATATAAAAACAAAAACCACACGTGTATTCCAAATTCTTACACCCAACATTTCATAAATAAATAAAATTTTCCTTTTAATCATTTAATCGAATATTTTTCTGGATTTACCCAAAATTTAATATTTATATCCATGAAACAAAAAAGGTTTTTTTAGTAAGAGATTAAACAATATTATCCATCAAAAAGTAAAAAAATTTCATTTATAAATACAATAATTCAAGTTCTAGTAAAATTATATAAATAGAGAATTCAAATGCCTCAATTTTCTATCACACAACACCAGTAAAGAATAAAAGCTTTAATAGTATAAAAACTATCCCAAAATCACCTCTAACATCATATGGTTGGATTGGTTCAGAGAGGAGAGTAGGAATGAAGGATTTAATCATGTTAACATCATGCTAAACACTCTCTATAAATATTTCACATGAATCCTATTCTAAATGCATAACTCCTCCCAAAGAATCAGTGTCCAAATTGACCATTTTAAAAATCTGGTTGACTCGCACCACGATATTGTGATTCCCATCACGACAATGGTTCCTTTGACTAAACATCACCAAGGGAGACCCACCATGAAAACCCACCTTAGATAAAGAAGAAATAATTCACCATTTTTGACCCACCATTCCATGGGTTAAGGCATGGTGAGGCCTCCCATGCTGTTTTCAATAGTACCGACACCACTAGTGAATTTCCCAAGCACAAGGGAAAAACACCCAACAATAAAGTGTGTCTACCCCCTCATTTCCAAAATTGGAAATTAAAATGAATTTTTTTTACCAATATGGGTGTTTCACTGCCTATAATTCTCCTTAAAATCCCCAAACTCAACTTAAGAGACCAAGAACCCTTCCAACAGTTCCCAAACCCAAAAAAACCTCTAAAAGGTTAAAAAACATAAGAGAACATATAAATACCACAAAATGATGGTGTTTTAAGGACCATTAATCACTTAAAAAATTTCATAAGTTTGATATGGATCGATTCAATAAATATGAATCAATTAATTTAAAACTTTTATGGTAATTTCCAATCATTATAAGGTTTAGAAACCTATATTAAAGTGAGGATATTCCAAGGAAATTTATGTGTCATGAAGATATAAAAATTCAATATGGAAAACCTTTTCACCTAGTATACTATCCTTAGTAGAAGAAAATTGATCATGTGTATCTTCAAATTTAAAACAAGCTAAGAATCATCTTTCTTGTACTATCTAGATATGGAATGAATCCTTAAGGTGAAAAAAATATCACTCATGGTACATGGATGGTTATGTTTGTAAATTTCATCTTTCCAATGTGGTTATGTATAGAGTATAAATACATTATGTTATCTATACATATATTAGGAAAAAATAACTAAGTAATGATATTTATGTTTATTTGGATCCATTGATCAAAGATTTGAAATTAAAGTGGGACCTAAGTGTTATGTTGTATGATGTTCATATAAATGATTATTTCACATTTACATCCATCTTGTATAGGATGATAAATGAATTTTCTACTTATGGGACCTTTTTAGTATAAATAATTAAAGGAATTATAGTTTTAAATTATTGTGAATAAGGAACACACTTGGTTATACTGAAACATTCATCAAAGACTTTGTATCTAGGAAATTACTAATTTTTACCACGATGAGACTATTCAATGGGAATTTATAATAAGGTAAAACACTATCTCCACTAATAGGTGATGTAATTTTTGAGAAAGTAAAGGATATTATCACCATTTAGGGTAAATTATTTTCAAAAAACCTTGAAATTATGGTTTGGAAAAAGAGTTCATTTTTTCATGAATTACCATATTGTAATTGTATATACATCATAAATTATTTTGATTTTATAAGAAAAGAAAAAAATGTATTTGATAGTGTCATTGAAACATTATTAAATTTACCTAAAAATATGGAATTAAGTCTAGTTTATACATGATTGAAATAGAAATAAGGGAATATTTGGCACCAACAAAGGGTGAAAGGTAGGATTTTATTCCTACAATGGACTACACTCTTTCTAGGAAAGAAAAATTCCAGCTTCTATAATTCATAAATGGTTTAAAGGTTCCAAAATGGTATTAATCAAATATAAATAAAATCATTTCTGTCACAGTCATGATTTCATTTCCAAGAATGAAATGTAACCTTTACTTTATGGGTATTTCCTTTTAAAATTTTAAAAAAAATTGTGTGGTAGTGGATTTCACACAGATAGCACATGGTTAGATTTAACCATGCGGTAATCATGTAACTCATGCAGTTTTATTTCATTGGTTATTTTTATAGTTATTACCTAGTTTTCCAAACTATACATCAAAACCATGATACTTTCCCAAGTGTTTCCAATTCCACTGTCATAGTTGGTGCATGGTTTGTAAAACTATACATCCTACCTAGAATTTTAAAAATATAAAATTATAAAATACATCCTAGTTGATTAAAATTTTATAAACCCCTTTTCTCTCCCTATTTCAAACCTTGAATACCTCTCTTGATCAATTGAACATTTCCTCCACCCTCTCTAAAGGTTTTATTTTTTTATTTAATAATATTTAAGTAAAAATCCATGTAAGTGATTCCCTTAAGCTTATTTGGTTTTATTCTTATTCTTCTCTTAGTTTCCATCCTTTACTAATTCCACAGAGTTCAGGGGTTTATGTTTCTCAAATTTTTTGGAATGGGATTTGATTTTTAAGGGTCCTCCTTACATTTTAGGGTTTTTATTCCATTCTTTAGTTGATTCCCACCAATGATAAGGGTTCACAGGGGATTAATATAGGTGGTTATGTATTCTCCCTTTTTTATTTGAACCCTTGATGCTTGGATTTTAAAAATCATTCTCCAATATTGTAAAAATATTTTTCTATGGTTTTTTTAATGACTATTTTATGTATATTGTAAATACATTGGTTCTTTATTTCATTTGGAATGCTTCAAATGGTTTTAAATTATGGCGATACTAAAAAATTATTATGAGCTATTTAATAAAAATACTTAGTAAATAATAGATGTTTATATTGATTAATATTCTTGGGAAAACCCAGGTTCTCAGTTAAGAGATCCAAAAATGGGTGTAGGACCCTTCCCATTTGTTATGTATATCACCCTGACTAGTAAAGTAATACCATACACATCCCTATAATCCAGAGAATTCATTTTATACCCATCCCACTAGTGGAGGATACTTCCCTAACTGGTGAAGTTATTTTCCTAGGTGACACTAACCTTAGTGACCTTAAGTTCCACTCCCATATTGTATATTTTAAAGTAATTTTTATTTATGTCTTCTTATTCGGTTTTAATTAGTAACATAAATGTATAATTCTATTTATTTTCAATAAAATTTTTAAATGATAATCTTCTTGTATTTATTTTTTAAACTAGATTGATTTGGTTTTTCTAACAAAGTTTGTATATGGAATACTTGGTGGGATCATACTAGGATCAATATGATCACACCCAATATACACCAATGTGTTTATGGAAATGATTTTTTATATGATTCATGAAATGGAAAGTCACCAATTAGAGGCATAGGGTTATCTAGTTAGATTCATTAATATTATGGTGTTGATATAGTGGGATGATACCATCATGTCACATGGAGATGGGTAGTTGATTATTTTTTTCATTTTGGTTCATTTTTTGTTTGTTTATATTTAAAAAGTATCACCTACTTAGCTTACTATATCATTACTCGTATTTTTGGATTGTGGTTTGTATTGATATAGTTATTAAATTATGATTCATTGTCATGATTCGTTTTCTTTTGGTTTTATTTATTACACGATGAGATGTTTATTATTGTTCTTATGTTTGGTTATATGACCTACCAATGTATATTGAGGTCATGTCAGTTTCCCATTTAGGACCCCTATATTTAAACTATTATTTTGGGAAAAACTATTTCCAAATGAATTTATAAAATTCTCAAACACTTATTACCATCACATGGGGATCGAAAATTCACTTTAGGCCTTACAATGGATTGGTTCAATTTCCCGGGTTAGGGGTAGCTTGGGTTAGTTTAGGAAAAAAATGGTATCATAGTTTGGTTTGGTTTGGTTATTTGGGATTTATTGGTATGAATTGAATAGGAATATTAGTACTTTATGGGTAGTTTGTGAGTGAGTTTTTGGATAACACCCATTATAATGAGTGTTACTTTTTCATTTGATGTTAGGAAATGTGTATTGAGAGGTGTATTTTTATTTGGTTTCAGATTTTGGATTTTTCTATTTTAGAAAGGGGAAATCATAAAGCATTTTGTAGGCTAAATATTTTAGGTTGGCATGATATAGACTATGAAATGACTATGAATACCATAATTTATTCTCATTTTAGTGATCCTTGCATGGTTTTTTAAACCATATGGTAAAACTGTAAGAGGTTTGGATGTTATATATTTACAATTTATTCATATGTTAAATTATGTTTTATGATTAATTTGATTTTTAGTGATTTTATGTGATTTTAATTAGTTTTAATTACCTTTTTATGGTATTATTCTCTTTTTATTTGTTACATACCACCTCAAAGACCTCAATTGAACCCTTCTGAATGGGTCATGGATAATTTTCTGCTGGTAAATTCACCTATCAAACAAAATTTGATTGAGGAAATTGAAATAATAATTTGATCTGTGGATCACGTAACATGTGTTGGTCTAAACCAACCTCAAGTATAAGGTTCAGATCCAATCCAGGATAAGGACCAAGCCTAGGTGTTCCTTCACTACCATCCACTATCTTTCTGAGGTAGTAATAACCCTCAAGAATTTGAATATTGGTTAGAGAATATTCATAGGACTTTAAAATTACTTGAGACTCTTGAGATGGTTAAATAATAATGTGCTTTATTATTTATTTATATCACTAGTATAAAATGGTTTGAATTAGTATTCCAAGGAAACCTTTATAAAAATATCAAGCACAAATACTTTAATGTGATGTTCACTCAATAGTTCTACCTAGACACTTTAGCTCTCATGAATTCCTATGATTTTTTAAGCTTGAAATAAGGTAGTAAAACTATTCTGGTGTATGTAAATCAATTTTAAAATCTTTTTCAATTTATTTTGAAGATAGTATAAAATTATGAGTTGAAGGATCACCAATTTGAAACGGGAATTTTTCCAAACACTTAATATCTAGTCATCCTTTTAAATATTAAGTCCTATGAAAATGTGGTGGATCTGGTTTTGATGAAAGAGATCAAAAAAATTAGGATTTATGGGATTCTTGATAGTGATACTATATAGGGTGGAAGTGAGGGTGACCTTTCTTAGAGAATGAGAACTCATGATGAGTCTAGGAGGGGAGGTAGTTGTGATTCCTGACCTCTTCCTCAACTAACTTCTTTTTCCCCAATGGGGAACATGACTTCTATTTTCCATAATTGTGGCATGCAATTTCATATAAATCCCACTTTCTTGGAGTCTCAAAATACTTTCCATCTATGTGATAATGTGGGTAACCTATAAATATTCTATTGTACCAATTTTATAGTTAGGATTAATGCAGTATCCTCAACTACTAAGTGATCCCAAGTACGTTAAGATGCTTCCAAGTCAGTTGGGTATCATTCTCATAAATTAGGTGGTATAGGTGGATCATCATATGGGAAAAGTTAGAAAATTAATAAGCCTTGGGTCAGTGGTAGGCCATATACTCAGGATGAGAGTAGCCATCTTCACATAGTGGAGAAAGCTATTGAAGAATCAGAGGTGATACTAACTATGGTGAGTGGTATGGTTCTTATTACATCATCAAGACAAATATTTTGTTTGATATTAGTGATTTTAACTCATTAGTTTTTTATTCTATCATGTATATATTGAATCATACCTTATATATTATGCCTTATGTTATAAAGATATCGAGTCCCCTTAGGAAAAAAAAGACCATGACTTCCAATTCCCCACTTTTTTCCACTCTATATCTAATGTTGAATTGTATTGAGATTTTCTAATCCTTGAAATGAACATTTTTGAAATCAATTTTTGGATTATATTATATGATGACCTAAAAGGCCCATATTAATTATTATTAGTGAAGGGTGTCTTTAACTACCCTAGATGGGAGTGATCCTCATTTCTAAGGAGAGTGGGACTCACAAACTAGTTTTAAAGAAATACCTCTTACTAAAGTTTATAGGATTATATGTCATGCCTCATCCTTGGTGAGGGGAATTCGAGGAGTGTGTTGCCTATGATGGTTCAACACATTCTCAAGGCATTCACGAATGACTTCTTAGGACTTATTTATAAATTAGAGGTTGAATTATAAATCAACTTGTTTTTAGGGATGAAACCAATATTATTTTTATTATATCATATAGATTCATCATAATTGAAGTAGTTGAAAATCTAGCTTGATGACTTGGATTCCATGGGGTTTATTCACCCAATTATGTCTCCATGGGTTTCCTTAGTTATCTTTTCCAATAATTCATATGGTTATCAATGGCTATGTGTTGACTATAGGAAGCTGAACTGGGTTACAAGTAAGAATAACTATACCATTCCTTGTATTGTTGATTTTTTGATCAATTAAAAGAGGAATAACGGTTCTACAAGATTGATATTTGGCCAAATTATCACCAGTTTAGGTTGAAATAAGTAGGTATTATAAATATGTGTTTTTGAAGTAGGTATGACAACTATGAGTATCATTTGATTCCTTTTATCTTGAGTAATTCTCCTATTATGTTTATTTCACTAATGAATCATATATTTCATCGATATCTCGACTCCTTCATTAGATTATTCATTGATGATATTTTGATCTACTCTAAGAAAAATGGTGTTCATGAATGAAATTTGAGGAACATATTATGAATTATTTTTTATTATCAGCTCTATGATAATATATCTAAGTGTCGATTCTTGATCCAAGAAGTGAAATTATTGGTACATGTGGTGTCTGAACAAGTAATTTCAGTCAATTATGAGAAGTTTATGGCTATTATGTATTATGAGGAGCCAATTAATATAATTTAGATATGGATATTTTAAGGATTAATTTGTTACCATTGATGATTCATTAATAATTTCTCAAAGTTAGAATCACTATTGGCCGTAATAACTCAAAAAAGAGTGAATTGTTAATGGACATAATAATCTCAAGCCTCATTTAGTGAGATAAGTTGGTATCTAACCTCAACTCCCATCTTGATCCTTCTTGGGGATAACATGGATTATGTGGTTTTCTATGAAGGATATAGTATATAATTGGGATGCATCCTCATATAGGGTGATCATGTGGTAACTTAAATCTCTCAAAAACTCCAACCCCATGAGAATAATTATCTCATCCATGACCTTGAGTTGGCATCTATCATGCATAAATTCTTGTTTTGGAGACATTATTTATATGGAAAGAGGTTCAAAGTATACACCGATCATAAAACCCTAAGTTACATCTTCTCTTAGAAGGATATAATCCTCAAGAAGAGAAAATGGGTGAAATACCTTCAAATGATTGGTTTTGATCTCTTATTCATTCATTGTAAAGGAAATATTTTCATTGATGCTCTTAGTAGAAATTTATATCTCGGGATTTTATAGAATCTAGTTAGGAGTGGAACCTTATAATAATTGTTTTAAAAAATCAATATGTAATGGAGGATAATGTTGGTATGTCCCTTGTTAATATGAAAATAACTCAACTCTTTGATCTCATCTCTTAGGTGAAACTATAAGATGAATAATGACAGAGTATCAGAGTAACTATATGTGGTGAGGAGACCACCCATGAATGGTAACTAAATTTTGAAAACATTATTTTCTTTATAAATATGTGTGTGGTACCATTATCTATGATAAAGGAGGTTACAGATCATTCCCATCATTCTTAATGGATCATTCATCCCAGTTCCACTAAAATATATTATTATATGAAATTTTTGTATTGGTCATTTGGAATGAGATGAGATATTGCTGACTTTATATCTCTGTTATATATTTTTTAGTAGGTCATTGATATTTTGGTTCACCAGGGGGATTAGGTGATATATACCCTAATAGGGGGTGAATCAGGGTATGAAACTTGTTTCTAATTTAAACACTTTTCCTTTTAAACCCCCACTACCTAAATGATATTAACCTTATACATATAAGGGTAACCTCTATTTTTATTGATTACTAGATGATTTAATTCCATTTTTAATTAACCATACTTTCAATATATGTGATATATGGTTTCTTTTAAACCTTTTTAGATCATGTTGTGAAAAATATGAACAAAAAATCACAATGGACACCTTAATTTGTACTAGGCTCTTCACTATAGGATGTTCCAATCATCATGTGATTGACAATGTGTTGATACCCTAAAAATTATATAAGATCACTACTTTGGGTTTATCTAGGTCACTCCTACCTATGATCACTTCCCTTTAAAAGGTTTAGGGTTTTTTCACTATCTATTAAGTATCATTTCCCACACAACTTCCCATTTTTACTCAATGATTGAAATGTAAAACAAAGTTGACTCGTATGCCATGAAAAATATCACAATTTTTTTATGCACGAAGTATATAGATAAAGGTTCCTTTGAACTATTATTGCTCCTTTATAGACCTTCTACGAACATCCACTTGAGCAATATCAACTTCTTTCCATGAGATTTCATGGAATTTATTTCTCCATAATAAATAACATCTTAAATAAAATAAAAGTCATCTTCTTTCTACTTTTGCTACATAGAATATATTCCCTCTATTTCTTTTAAAATTGGGTCTCCAATATTATATTTTTTCGATGATCAATTATACAAAACATCTACAGACAATTTTATAGATATTTCCCCTCTTCTATTTCAATCTAAGGGTTTGGATTTAATTACCTTCCTATATGATTGTTACAAGTGTCCCATGTATTTAATGGGATCATGATATTATATGAAATCCTAATTAATCACCTATATATCCAATTTATAACTCCACTTTTAGTTACTAGTTGATTTTACTTACTGGAATAAAACTAATTAAATGTGGCATGATCTATGACTTCATATCATAGTCACATCCTTTCATGCCTTTTCAATATCACAACTCCTTATTCTACCGCATAGAATGGGGGTTCAATCAACATATGTAGTGTTTTTTTATTAAATACGGTTCAAGGTCTTATAGGTGACTAGATCTACAATCACGCAATTGCCTCCTCTTAACTTCTCCCATCATCTCATATATGATCTCTTCTAAATCCTTGATTCATATAATTCTCTATGGTATGCATATTTAATTAAAACACAATATCCTGTAGGATTATAAACATTAATTCATCCATGATTTCACATTCACACCCTCTAAATTTGATGCTTCTTTTGCATCATGGACTTTACTTTTCAACATGGCTATGACATAAGATTATCTCAGCATCATAGGTACCCTTGAAACTATAATGACATAGATGCTAGAATTTCCAATTCCTACAGAATAGTACTTTTCACTATGGTGAGGTGATAAATACAAAACTCATAAACACCTTCTATATTTTTTGATGTGGTCCTTGTTCTATGACATAGTCTACATGATCATTATCCCACATTGTACTTGACTTTGAATTTCCATCACAATAAAAAATAATTCAGGTTATTCACTTTCCTGATAACTCTTATGGTACCAACCCATTCCATGTTCACTTTACCATGGTGTTTTCTTACACCATAGTCATTCCTTATCATTCACCAGTGTCGACCCACACTGGTGCTCACCTATAAACTATCTCCCAAGATATTTTATCTTTGAGTTTGGTCAGTTGTCGCCTTAGTGGATGGATTATATAATTTCCCTAGAAAATGGCTATCTATACTTCTCATTTTTTATAACCTCTTTTGTAGCACAACCAACATCTCTGTAGAATGAATAGTTATTTCATAATACTTACCAACTCACATGAATACCTAATGAGCCTAAAGTGATATTGCATAGTATCTAGTTGTGGAATGGACAAATCTCATCTATGATAGAGAAAACTCCTCCAACATTTATTATATAGAAAAACCTTGGTAGGGATGGTTTTTTCAATTATATTAGTCAAATACCAAGGCATATCCTCATGTATTGTAGTGTAGATTATTTCCTCTAGTAAAATTTCTCTGTATAAGCTTTCAAGCACTCATTATATTTCTTCTATAAACCTTATATAATTAATGGGTCTATAAAATTCCTCAAATCATCACCTTCATGCTTGGTGTCCATTATTCCATCTTCCACTAGCCTTATCAATAAATCCAAAAAATATATTATATATGTATTATCAACAAATCCTACCCAAACCATTATAGATCCAATAATCTCCCCCATTAGATTTTTATGATAAGATGTGCTTTTATTTCCTATCCCGCTTTTTAAATGAAATATAAAAGGGCCTAACTTTTCTTCTTTCTCCCTTTTTGTCACAATTATGTATGAGGATTATTATTACCTTCACATGTAATTAGTCATACTATTTATCTTAATATATTTCTCTCAATCATCTTAAACCTTTCCCAATTGGAGTTTGAGTTCCTTGGTATTAAATTCATCCTTTCTTTTGAGGCACACTTCCTCTTTTCTCCCCCTATCAATAGTGTTTTTATATCATTTCTAACATCAATTGATCATATTTTCTTACTAGATTTTCCAAATCTAGAATCTTTCATACAATAAAATTCCATGACAGTTTTAAGAACATAAGAAATTAATGAGTGGATTTACTACTTAACACTTAGGTTTTAAATGGATCATCTAAGCCTACTGACCCATGGATTGGTTTAGGAAAGAGGAGTCTATGTAAACCTTCAAAAATTCTATCAATTTTAATCATGAATACAAAAAATACCATTTCGTCTTTTTTATTATAAACTTTTCCAACAAAAAACACAACATGTGATCTCATCACATTCTCGCACAAAACAGTTAACATATAAACACTAAAGAATGTAGTTTTTAAAAAAACACTTGAAGCGTCAATTGATTCTGATTTTAAATACCAAGTTACAAATTCATATTGAATTATATTTATTTATAAATTCTATACTTCAAATATGAGGGTTAGTAGCCTTTGAAAATTTATCACAAGATCCCTATGAATCTTCATCTCTTTACATAATTTTTGAAATACTTTCTGACCTAGGGAATCATTTATTGAGAAAAAAAATTCCTAGAAAACATAATTAGTATCCTAAAATCATAATCAACTAATACATATTATTAGATCATAAATAAAAATACATGAAATTAAGTCATACAAATTCTTTTAATAGCTCATCTTCTTTAGTGGTTTTGATTCCACTTAATATGAAGCTAGATACAAACTATTTTATACCAGATTTAGTATAATAATAGTGGTTAATTAAAATATAGTATTTTTAACTTATTTTTTTGTTTAGTTTATGATATCTAAATAGATAGAGATTCAACATTGTCTTTCATTCCAGTATGTTTATTTCAAATTCTAGATTTGGAATTTAATTCACTTGAAGATTCAAGTTTAGCCTTGAATTCCTTGTTCATACCTAATATCAAATGGGGTGTGAAATACTCTAGAAAATCATATTTTTCATGCACTTTCCTAGTTTTAATAGATTTTCATTCTTCTCATTTTCATGTTCTTTTCTAACACAATTACCCCATGGATTTTATCTCTCCTATATTTCTATACCACTTTAAATAGTTACAGACATTTAAGGCATATGGGGGGCTACCTCAAACATTCCTCTTATTGAGGAGTGGGTCTATTCATGTTGAACTAAACCTTCTCCCTCAATCATTACTTTTCTATTTTTATATAATTAAAGGTATTTAATCATCTCATCAAAAACATTATCTTCATTTTATTCAACTCTTGAAACTAGATTCTTCAACCTTTTTCCAAAAAAAAACTCTTATTTCCAAGAAACAAGTTTATTCATGGATGTTAGCATTGTTATCCTTATTTACCATAAGATTTTCAAAATTATAGAATTGATCTCACCCATGTCTTTTTTTTATTTTTGTTTCTTATTTAGTAGATATTTCTTCTGACTTATTTCTCCATTAGATAGAATTTCCTCCAAGATTCAAAATTTTCCTTTTATTATTTTTTTTTGAGACCAATTAATCATGACTCTTCTATGATGGCCATGAATTCCATCTTGGACTCTATCTTCTTATTTAGTGGATTCTCATTATCTTGTTATTCTACCTTTCTCATATCTACTACAACTCCTAGATTTTCTTTCTTGATTTTCTTTCTTTTATTCTAATAGAGTTATTGGAAGTGAACATATTTTTGTGTTTGATCCACTCTTTGTTGGGACTCATTTTTGTTATCAAAAACATTGAACATGGTTTCTATATTTTCATTCCTTTTCCTTGGATAAACTATTTCTTAGTGTGTTATAGTATTGGGATGTCTATGAAAAAAATATTTACCCTTCCATGTATTCTTATAATTGTATTACCTTTCTATATGACCTAGGATAGAAGAAATAAAATATCCACCATGATAATCATACCTCATTTTATCATTTCTAGACTAATGTACTAGAACTGATGGAGTTTTACTTTTATATTTGTGTTTATTGGTTCTAAAAAAATTTCTCATGATTTTTCCAAGTATTCCATGAAATTATTATCATGGTTCCACTTTATTTTGTGGATCATATATTCAAGATTTATCATGAGACTTATTTTTTCCTCCATATTTCAAATCTATATTTATTCTTTCTAATGAGGTTTCCTCTATTTGAATTTTCATCTTATTATTTGAGTTTTTTCATCTCCTCCTCAAGTTATATAATTTTCTCAAATATCTTCTTTAATTTAGAATCAATTTCCCTCAAACTTAAAGCAGATTCTATTCCTAATTTTCTTATCTCCTCAAGAGATGTTTTTATAGGAATGATGATTCCCATAAATCCTTCCCCATGTATATTTTCATTAAAATATCCTAGGAAATATCTTCAATAATTCCACTTTGTTCAATAATTATTGTTTCCATTTTATATATACTGAAATTCAAGGACACCTCTTATCTCCTTTACCTCTTTTTATCTATGAAAAAATATTCAATAACTGCATAAATATATTTATACATGACATACCATTATTTTACCTTCTCTTGTAAGGCTGGGATCTTCTCTTAGCCATTGCATGAATAAATCCTTGGTTAGTAACTTGATGTTGTATCCTCTTCACTATATTCATTTCTCATTTTCATCTCTAAGATGGAGTTTGATATTTTCAGTACACTTTAATTTTCCAAAATACAGTTAGAAAAAGTTATAGCAATAGTTTCAAAAGATATTGTTTCAATTGATGAGCTCATCTTATAGGGAGACTTACTTCTAATTTTCTCCTAATTTTTTTTAGACATAGGGAAATTTTCATCTGATATAATTTCTTTGAAAAATTATTCTTACAATTCCATCCAAATATTATTTGAGAAACATTGATGATCAATATTCTTATACACTTAATGCTGATGATAATCCTCTAAATACTTTTTTAATAAGGCATCAATTTCAATATTGCTTCGATCTAACTCAAAGATAACTCTATATTGAATCAAAAAACAATTCTATCTAGTAAATATTCTTAATGAATTCCAAGAAAATATTATATGGATGTTATAAACTACTTTTTCCATATTCCAAAATTCTTTACATCTAATAATAGAACCTTCACTATGAGTTCTATTTCAATAAAAAAACTCCAGATTACATCTGATAAAAAATAAATATAAAATAAAACTTCCCTTTTATTATAGTTTTTTGGTCCCTTATAGGGGTTAGGTGAGATATACACTGAGAGGGCGGTAAATTAGGGTATAGAACTCATTTATAATTTAAAAACGTTTCCGTTTAAACACTAACCACTGCAATGATCTTGACATATTACGTAGAAGGTTTTTCACTCTTTCTCTTAATGATTAGATAATATGATTCCATTTTCACTTAACCTTGCCTTCAATATATATTATCTATGGTTGATTTTACCCATTTTTAGATTGTGTTGTGTATAATATAAGAAATCAAGCACAAGGGACATACTAATTGTTTTCTTCATTCACCATAACAGATTAGTCCAAGAAGCATGTGATCAAAAATGTTTCAATGCATAAAAAACACTATCATATCATTGATTGGTGTTTTAATAGGTCACTTATCTATGTTCCCACCACCCTTAAAAGGTTGAGGGTATATTCACTATCTCCCTATGATCACTTCCCTCACAACTTATCTTTTTCACTTACTAATTCAATGGGAAAAAATTATCTCACAATCCATGAACAATATCCTCTTGTTATTATAGATGTATCAAGTATGTAGATAGAGGAGACTTTAAACTCTTCTTTCTCTTTATAATCCCTACTATGAATATTAACATGAACAGAATTAACTTCTTCCCAATAGATTTCCTAGAATCAATTTATCCTTATTTGGTAGGATATTCAACAAAATCCAAGTCCTCTCCTTTATTATTTTTTATACATATCAATAATTAACTCTCTTTATTTAAAAAATGGGTCACTAATATGCTCTTTTCTTAGTGACTAGTTCTCCATAACTACTTCAGGTAGTTTTATAGGGATTTATCATCTTAATTTTCAATATATGGTTTTGGATTGAATATACATAATTTGTGATTATTCCAAGTGTCTCATGAATTTAATAGGAAAATAATATTCTATGAAATATAAATTAATCACCTGGAGATCTGATTAATAACTCATATTTCAGTTACCAGTCTATTTTCCCAATTTGACTACAACTCCTTGACTAAAGATTGATCTATGACTTCACGACATAGTCATGTCCTTTCATGACTTTTCAATGACACATAAAATTCCTCTACAATGTATAATGGTGGATCAATCAACATATAAAATGTGGTATTCTTCTATATGTCATAGGATCCTATAGTTAAATTGATAAACAATCGTATACATTTTCTCCTAAAACTCCTTTATTCACCAAACTATATATTAATGTCATAGATATTTAACTATAGTGTGATATCTTATAGGATTTAAAACATTAATTCATCAGTGATTCCTTATTAATTCTATCTATATTGGAAGTTGTTTATATAGTGTGTAATCTAGTTTTCAATAGGGGTGTGTTACAATATTCTCTGCATGGTATAGGCACCCTTAAAAATTTAGTGACATAGAAGTTCATATTGTCACCACCTATGATATGGTATTTTCACTATGGTGTGTTTATATATACAAAACACGCAAACTACTTCTCTATTTTCTGACATAGTCATTGTTCTATGACATAGTTTTCATAATCCTTATCCCACATTGGACTTTCCTTTGATTTTATAGCACTGTATCAAACAAGTCCCTTTATTCACTCACCAGATAAATCTCATGGTGTAGACCTATTATTGAGTTTAAGTGTTTTATTTTCTATTAATGATTCAATATGTGTTGGTGGGTGAAAATTAATTTGTGATTCTTGGAGGATTTTTATGGATTCATATAATGTATTGGATTTCATTTTTGATAATACATCCATACAAGCTCATAATTTTATGGAACTTTATATGGATATAAATTGAATTAATTGAGTGGGGAAATTCAATACAATGTGGATAAGGAAAAAGTGTTACCTCCATGGTGCTACCAATGAGGAGTTATTTATAGATTGGTAATATTATGGTGCTACCGCTATATGTTTTTGCGAGGTGCAACCACTAGGTTCTTTTATTGTTCGTGTTTCCATTAGTGTGTTATCATGAGATACAACTATTGGGGTGCTACCGTGAGATTCTACCATTGGGGTTCCACTATGAGATGATAACATTTGTATGCTTCTATGAGATGAAATCACATAATGAATAACAAATAGACCATAAAAATCAGTTCAAATTATCAAGGAATTCATGAAGAATCTCTTGCATGCATAAGAATTTGTGTGTTGAGAATATTTGGTGTTCAATATATTATTATGTGGTAAATAACTTAACTCACATTTTACATCATCAATAAAATGAGAAGGAAGTGCATCAATGATATGTCAAGGTAATAAATTCAAGCAAATTCCTTTCAAATAACTAGATAAGGAAAAATAAATATGGAAAGGTAAGAAACTGAAACACATGAAATTTAATCAATGAAAAAAAAATGAAATGTATCCATAGATATTTTGATGCAAGATCTCATGGATGGATAATAACTGAAACAAAATGAGGGAAATTTTTAATTATTAGACTCCATGTTTCCTAGGTACATGGTACCTTTACCGTCAAGACCTTTCACAAGATGGTTTACAACATATAGGATAAAAATAAATCTAAGGTGGATATTAAAATGACTCATCCCATGATGCTACCGATGCATCAAAAGGCTATCTATAATTGGGACCCACCTGTGTCGTACCAGTCCAAAACATTACTCATATATCAAATAATATATTTAATAATGTGTCTTATCAAATATTCATATGGAGTATAAGATACATATTTATCAATATTTCCTAAAGTAATCAAATAACATTCAAAGTAAACACCATAAGAAAATTGTTATAAAGTTTAGGAAATGATCATATCCACAAAAAATGATATGGATACTTAGGGGAATTTCAATGTCAAATGATCATATGAAATTGAATATTTCAAAGGTAATAAGTGGAATCAAAGAAGTGAATGTGAATACTATCCTTGTCGAAATAAATCATAAACCATCCAAAAGAAGATTAATGATGGTATCAATACAACATACCCCAAGTGGATTAAAATAAATGGTTGTTTTCATTGATGAATGGAAACATTATAAAAATATATATTTAAAACATTCTTGAGGAAAATATCATTTTATTATGAAAAACCTTTTGAAAAATATTTTCTTTTAAAATCACTTTTAAAAACGTTTTCTTTAAAAATTAACCTTTTAAACATACAAATAAATAATCAATGAAACGATTGTGGGTAAATTTTTACAAGTCGTACGAGGTAAAAAGAACATTCCTTTTTCACGGATAAAGATTATAAAGATTCATTGTTTGGAAACCAACAAGAATATTCCTTTGAAAATATTTCTAAAAGAAAAAATTGGTAAAAATTTATTTACAAAATTATTTTGAAAAAAAAATTGAAAATTTTTTACTAAAACATGGTTTTTATAAGAATATAGGTTCTCTGACTAAAGAGAGAAACAATGTTGGGTTTTCTTAAAAACATTTTGAGTACAAAAGAGTGTAAAATTGTACTAATACTTGATAATGGTCATAAATAACTAGATAATAATGAAAGTTTTTATTTAACAATGGTAAAATAATTTCTTAAAATGAAAATTCCATTGAAATATCATTAGTATTATTCTTGAGGAAAATAATCTTTAAACATCCCAAAGTGTCCCATACCACTTTGAAACATTTTAAATTATAAGCCTTATGAAGGAATAATGTTAAAAGAAACTTCTAATATCATGGTGATAAATTTATTCATGATATAACATTTCAATGGTAATATATACACCATATAAAATAAACTAGGTGCATAGAAACAATTATGTCTCAATGGAGTTTAAATTGAGACAAATCCCTTACCTTGTGTTTCCTTTCAAGTGACCATCCTTTAACTTCCTGTAAAATAAACTTATGTTAATTATTTACATGACTGATAAACTTTTTCATGTTTATCATTACTTTTATTTCACTTATTACCATGTTATATACAACTATAAAATCAATTGCGTTTATGTCGGGTGTTTTGACCAAATTCGGTTTATGTGCCAAAAATAACTTTGGTAGGTCAACTATAGTTAAAGTTTTCATTAAATAACATCTAAAAAATATTTATCAGGACATAATTATCATTTTTATACATCAATTATACTTTTAAGATCAATCATTAAATATGGTTTTGAAAAGTGAATCAACATTACAATCATAGAGACGGGAGGTCGTATGTATGCATGAATAACATTCTCATTTTTCAATGATCATTATGGAAAAAATTTAAGTGACACCATAACTTTACATAATGATAATTATATCATAAATACCATATTATTTAATAATATATACTTATATATATAATTATTATGATGAAAAAGGAATCACATCATGTCGAGGAGGTGGTAGTCCTCACGTCCACGAACGACGTTATCATTTTTTTAAGTGTGTGAAAGGGTAATAAAGAAAACGATATATATATATAGAAATTTAATTAATGCATGAATATAATATATATGTTTTTTATGTCTCATTTGTTTAATTATAATCATATTTTATACATTCCATGTATCGTGTGAATGTATCACGTCGCTTTGAGGGGGTCGTAGTCCACATTTCCTCAAACGATGGTATCGTATTAAAGTAAAATATAAAGTATTAAAGGTATGTGTAATAAAAGGATTAAAGAAGTCTAAATAAATAATAGATATTATATATATAATATATAAACAGAGTTTTCATCATAAAGGCCACCATTAGAGGTGGTAAAAGAAAAATGAACAATCATCATTTCGTGAGGCAGTAGTTCACCGTACACATAAATAGTATGTTCGTTACCCATTAGATGGAAGTGTGTATAAGTGTAAGTTGAACCCATAACATGAAAACATACTAGTATATTGAGGATAATGTTTTTGTTATGTAATAATGGAATAAATAGATTTTAGGGGGTGTATAATGGAAATGAAACTAGATAGCTTGAGAGAAGACATTACCTCTTAATCGGGTAACTTCTTTTGGTTTGTACCAAAACACTTACTTGGAAGGATTTCTGAACAAATGTAGGATATAAGGTAAAGGGGGGGATTTTTTAAAACTTTATTAGTATATATTTTCCAAACCTAAGTATTTTGAGAGGTGTGAGGAATGGGGAGAGGTGGTGGCCTTTTATAAGGGAGGAAAACGACTCACATGGTATTTTGAAAACAAGTTAGGTGTACCCATATTTTTACCTAACAAAAATTCATAAACAATAAACCAAACTCAATAATGGAAGTTTTATGGCCGAATTATGTCCTTAAAATGGGATTTGGAAAAGTGTCTAGGTCATTTGGGCCCCTAAGTTAAAGGTATAGTCCTTTATTAAGATTAATTTTAACTTAATAATTGTAATTAATTTTAATTTCTTTCACTAATATATTTGGTAGAAAAAATTTGGTAATATTAGACATTATAAATTTTTTTGATTCAAAATATTAGATATGTTATTTTTAATTGAAATCATATAAGTGTCAGAAATTAATTTAAAATTCATCCTATAGGCGGGATGACAATGCGAGTGTTTAAAGTAAAAATGTCTAAAAATTCGATATGTTTTCATAATCAATTTCAAAGTAAAATTTATTATAATGAAATTAATTGTATTAATTGATAAAAATATTATCTAATTATATTTTAAAAATAATTAAAAGTACATTTTAACCTTATAAATAAATTAGATGAAAAAACAGTTTTGAACGAAAAATCGACATTTTTAACTATTCATTAAAAATGAAATGTTTCGTAAATAAATTCACCCTAAAATAATTATTATGATTATATTTAAAATATATAGTTAATTTTGACATATTAAATCAACTAAAATTTCAAAATTCATATTTAAAATGGGTTTTCCATTAACAGGTGGTAAAATTTCCTTTATAAAAATATAGGTTTTTATGTGTAAAATAGAGTTTTTTATTATCTTATTCCTATCAAACCTAATGTATGGGTATCAAAAATATTTTTATTGAATATATAAAATATAGGTTTAATTAAAATCATTAATTATTTTTAATTAATTATGTTTATAAACTCTTTTAGAAGCATAAAAATAATAATATTTCTTTTTATATCCAATTGGTTCTTATTTTCATTTCTCATTAATTGGTAACCCATTAATTAATTTTATATTTATATAAACCATATATTTTCATAAGTTAGTTAATAATATTTATAACCTCTAACATAATTTTTAGGTTATATCATATTATATTAAATAATAATATTTTAATAATACATTATTATTTGGTGAAACTCAGTCTTACATGTAACGCAAGCTATCATGGAAGGTCACTCCTATGTGTAATGAATGCTATCAAGGAAGGTCTATCTTGTGTGTAACATAATATATTTAAGGAAGTTTTCTCTTGAATATAATGAAATATATGTCGGTGTTGCGTGCATTCAAATATATAGAATATATTTTAAATAGTAAATATATTATAATGTATCTGGATATTATATTATCTTACGCACTTGGTGTTGCGTGTCATACACACTATCGGATACAAGGTTCTTACTTTATATTTTCTGTTTGTCACACACTTATTCAATTTCACATCCAATTATTTATATTTTTGGATTGTGTATTTTATTTACATGGTTATTCTATTATGGATTATCATTACAAAAAACATAATTTAGCGACGTTTTTTAAAAATATTGCTAATTTAGCTACGTTTCTTGAAAAATGTCACTAATTTAAGGATTTGTATTGAAAAATGTCTCCAATTTAGTGATGTTTCTTGAAAAGGTCACAAATTTACATATGTTTCCTGAAGAAGTTGCTAATTTAGGGACGTTTCATGAAAAACATCGCTAATTTAGCGATATTTCTTGGAAAATGTCTCTAAATTAGCAATCTTTCCGGAAAAACATTGTTAATTTGGGGATGTTTCCTAAAAACATTTCTAATTAAGAATCCTTTCGTGAAAAAATTCCTTTATTTAGCAGAGTTTCATGAAAAAACATTGTTAAAATATCAACATTTTGTGAAAACATCACTAATTTAGTGACTTTTCTTGAAAACATAGCTAAATTAGGGATATTTCTAAAAAAACATCGGTAATTTAGGGATGTTTCCTGGAAAACATTTCTATTTTAGCAATGTTTTTTTAGGAAACGTCGCTAAAAATATATATATTTATACAGCTCATTTCCCTACATTAAAGTAAATATATATTTATATATATATATATATATTAATATATTTAAACATGTATACATATATATAAACATACACAAATAAATATTTTTATATATTTATATATATACATATATTTATATATAAGAATGCACATATTTTTTAAATTTAGTAATGTTTTTAAGGAAACGTGGCTATTTTAGTGACATGTTTACCAGTGCTTTAAAACGTGACTAATTATATATATGTATACATAAAAATATATATTTACACACACACACATGAATATAAACATATATATATATAAACATATATACATAATATAAACACATATATTTTGATATAAACATATGATTTATATAAAATATAAACATATATATAAACATAAAATATAACCATATATACTTATAATATAAAATATAAACATATATATATACATAAAATATAAATATATAGATATATAAACATATATTTATATATAATTTATAAACTTATATATATAACATAAAATATAAACTTATATGAAAAATATAAACCTATATATACATAAACATAAACTATAAAATATAAAAAATAAAATATAAACATATATATATTAATATATAAAATTATATATGTATATATATATAATATTAATTTTTTAAATACTGACATATATATATATAAACATATATAAACACAGAAACATATATTTAGATATATATACATATATATATATATATATAAACACATATATATATATATAAACACACACACATATATATATAGACATACATTTATATATAGAAAAATATTTATATATAGACATATATTTATATATAAAAACACGTATATATTTTAAATTTAGTCACATTTTTAAAAAAAAAATTGTGGCTATTATAGTAACATTTTTACCCATGTTATAAAACATTTATAATTATATATATATATTTGTACACATACTGTAATATCCTGAGTTTTAAGAATGAAACACTATGTTCAATAGCGTACATGATATGCTACATCGAACTTAAACAAACAACTAAATTTTATTATTTAAATGTTACTGTTATAACCTAGTCATTAGAATGGAGGGAATGAACAGTATTAACTAAATTATGAAAATATGGTTTAAAAATATTTATATAATGATTCATTGGTTACCAAATTTAATAGAAATTTAAATAAAATAAAATTGAATATAAAGGATATGTTTTTATGAAAACTTATTTAAATGAGAATAATTGTGTTTATAAAATCATATCACTCTTTTTTTTATATTAATGAAGTATAAACTCAATTTTATGTTTAAAATTCATATTATATGTTTTCTAGATGATATATAAGAACAAAATCAATTTTAACCATTAAAGAATTATTTTTCAGAAAAGTATTGTTACCGCCTTTTGATAGAGAACCCATTTTAAATCTAGTTTTTGGCACATTTATAAGTATTATTTGAAAAAATAAACTTCTTATTTAGAATTGGGACATCAAAATTTACTTTGGATGAATAGTGAAGATACTCCATTTTAATTCAAAACTACTTTTTCGTCTAACTTGTTTATATTGTTAGATTACCTATTTAATTGGTTTTAAAGTATAATTAGATTAATATTTTATCATTTAATCCAATGTTTTTCACTTTATGTAATTTCACATTGAAATTATATATAAACGTATGTCAATCTTTTGATGGTTTTTACTTTTAAAAAACATGTTTTCTCATTTTGACAATGTGGATTAATTTTGAATTAATTAATGAAACTTTTGTGTATTTAATTTGGGAAAATGGATTCCATATTTTTAATCATAGGGTCCAAATTATGTATATAGGACCCTTTAATTTTTGGAAATTATGAATAGTAACTTTAGTAATTATTTTTATTCACCACAGTTAAAGGGTAAATCAGGTAAATAAGGGTAAAAATAATATTATAATAATATAAAACTACCCTAAAACTTGTTATAATCCTATTGAATGAGATATTACGAACCAAGAAAACCCTTGGGATGAAAATTTGTCCTTTGGAAGCCACTTGGGTGTGATTATGAAACTTATATCTTTTAATTTAAAGTAAAGGAAAATATGTCATAAACATAACTCTTCTTAATAAAACAATTTTAATATAGGTTTATATAAGTTATATCTTTGAATATAAATATTAATTATAAGGATAAAAATATTTTCTACATAATGGTATTTTATATATACTTTTTAGACATTAAATAAATAAATTTAATTATGGTACAATGATGACGTAGTGATTACTTTGTTAATGAACGAATCAAATAAATGATATTATAAATATTAAAATAAATATTATTTGACATAATTTATGTCTTCCACGATTTTTCTAGTTGAATATGACATATTATAAGACTATTAAATTCTTTTTCTAGAAGTTATCTACCTGATTGGATTTTATTTAAATTCAATAAAATGAATAGTGTAAAAATTGACAAAACTGATGTTTTATAAAAATGTAAATTTATTAAATTATTTAAAATCATAAAAATATTATAAAATATAAAATTGAATAATTTAAGGTCTATAATTTCATTAAGTGTCCAGTTATGGTAAATTTACCCCATATAAGTGAAATTAATAGCCTCTTAATAATTAAAATGTTATTACCATAATTAAAATTAAAAGATAATTATTAAGGGTAAACCAAAAAGATAAGGTTTAAAATAAATAATTACATATCTAAAAATTATTGTATGAGAGGATTTAAACCTATCGTTATCTTATATTTGACATATCTCAAGTTGGTGCCTTTTTAATTAAAAAAATAATTAATTTTAATTTAATAATTTAGGAGTTTCCAAGGGTGTCCATTCCCTCTCCTATAAAAAGGTACCATATCTTCTCTAATATTCACACATCAAGAACCCTTTGGTTCCGACAGGCCCTACCCAACCTCTTACTAGAATCCCTCACCTCAACCTAGAAACCTCTCTTAGGGTAGAAATCCTCTTAAGAAATCCTTTTGGTATAAACCAAAAGAAATTACCTGATTAAGAGGTAACACCTTCTCTCATGATTTTTAGTTTCATTTACATTCTCCACTACATAAAATCTTATTATTATAAGATTACATAAAAAAATTCCTAAATATACTATGATGTTTTTATAATTTTTTTTTGATCTACACTTACACACACCTCCATTTAATGGGTAACGAACATATTGTTTATGTGTATGGTGATCTACTACCTCACGAAATGATGATTGTTCAATTTTCTTATACCACCTCTCATGGTGACCATTATAATAGAAACTATTTTACATATTATATATATTTTATTTATATTGTCTTTATGTTATAAAACATTTCTAATTATATATATATTTGTACACATACTGTAATATCCTGAGTTTTAAGAATGAAACACTATATTCAATAGCGTACATGATATGCTACATCGAGCTTAAACAAACAACTAAATTTTATTATTTAAATGTTATTGTTATAACCTAGTCATTAGAATGGAGGGAATGAAAAGTATTAACTAAATTATGAAAATATGGTTTTAAAATGTTTATATAATGATTCATTGGTTACCAAATTTAATAGAAATGGAAATAAAATAAAATTGAATATAAAGGATGTGTTTTTATGAAAAATTATTTAAATTAGAATAATTGTGTTTATAAAATCATATCAATTTTTTTATATTAATTAAATATAAACTCAATTTTATGTTTAAAATTCATATTATATGTTTTCTAGATGATATATAAGAACAAAATCAATTTTAACCATTAAAGAAGTATTTTACAGAAAAGCATTATTACCACCTTTTGATGGAGAACCCATTTTAAATCTAGTTTTTGACACATTTATAAGTATTATTTAAAACAATAAACTTCTTATTTGTAATTGGGACATCAAAATTTACTTTGGATGAAATTTTGGTATTTTTCTGATAAATTTCACATTTTAATGAATAGTGAAGATACTCCATTTTAATTCAAAACTACTTTTTCATCTAAGTTATTTATATTGTTAGATTACCTATTTAATTGGTTTTAAAGTATAATTAGATTAATATTTTATGATTTAATCCAATTTTTTTTTCATTTTATATAATTTTACATTGAAATTATATATAAACATACGTCAATCTTTTGATGGTTTTTACTTTTAAAAAACATGTTTTCTCATTTTGACAACGTGGATTAATTTTGAATTAATTAATGAAACTTCTGTTTATTTAATTTGGGAAAATATATTCTATGTTTTTAATCATAGTTTCCAAATTATGTATATAGAACCCTTTAATTTTTGGACATTTTGAATAGTAACTTTAGTAATTATTTTTATTCACCGCGGTTAAAGGGTAAATCAGGTAAATAAGGGTAAAAATAATATTATAATAATATAAAACTACCCAAAAACTTGTTATAATCCTATTGAATGAGATATTATGAACCAAGAAAACTCTTGGGATGAAAATTTTTCCTTTGTAATCCACTTGGGTGTGATTATGAAGCTTATATCTTTTAATTTAAAGTAAAGGGAAATATGTTATAAACATAACTCTTCTTAATAAAACAATTTTAATATAGGTTTATATAAGTTATATCTTTGAATATAAATATTAATTATAAGGATAAAAATATTTTCTACATAATGGTATTTTACATATACTTTTTAGACATTAAATAAATAAATTTAATTATGATACAATGATGACGTAGTTATTACTTTATTAATGAACGAATCAAATAAATGATATTATAAATATTAAAATAAATATTATTTGACATAATTTATGTCTTCCACGATTTTTCTAATTGAATATGACATGTTATAAGACTATTAAATTCTTTTTCTAGAAGTTATCTACCTGTTTCGATTTTATTTAAATTCAATAAAATGAATAGTGTAAAAATTGACATAACTGATGTTTTATAAAAATGGAAATTTATTAAATTATTTAAAATAATAAAAATATTATAAAATAAAAAATTGAATAATTTAAGTTCTATAATTTCATTAAGTGTCTAGTTATGGTAAATTTACCCTATATAAGTAAAATTAATAGCCTCTTAATAATTAAAATGTTATTACCATAATTAAAATTAAAAGAGAATTATTAAGGGTAAACCAAAAAGATAAGGTTTAAAATAAATAATTACATATCTAAAAATTATTTTATGAGAGGATTTAAACCTATAATTATCTTATATTTGACATATCTCAAGTTGGAACCTTTTTAATTAAAAAAATAATTTATATTAATTTAATAATTTAGGAGTTTCCAAGGGTGTCTATTCCCTCTTCTATAAAAAGGTACCATATCTTCTCTAATATTCACACATCAAGAACCCTTTGGTTTCGACAGGCCCTACCCAACTTCTTCTTAGAATCCCTCACCTCAATCTAGAAACCTCTCTTAGGGTAGAAATCCTCTTAAGAAAGCCTTTTGGTATAAAACAAAATAAATTACCTGATTAAGTGGTAACACCTTCTCTCATGCTTTTTAGTTTCATTTACATTCTCCACTCCCTAAAATCTTATTATTATAAGATTACATAACAAAAAAATTTCTAAATATACTAGTATGTTTTTATTATTTTCTTTTGATTTACACTTACACACACCTCCATTTAATTGGTAACAAACATATTGTTTATGTGTATGGTGATCTACTGCCTCATGAAATGATGATTGTTTAATTTTCTTATACAACCTCTCTGTTGGACGGAGAGTGATGGCAAGAGGGGGGTGAATTGCCTTTTAAAAAATAATTAACAATTTAAAAACAAAGTTAAAGGTGCAGCGGAAATAAAAGAGGCAAGACACAAAACTTGATAACGGAGTTCGGCTAAACCCAAAGCATACGTCTCCGCTCCCAACTCAACCGTTGAGAGATTTACTACCGCTTTCTTTTCAATGGTTTTAGCAAGAAACCCACTAGACTTTAAGGTAGTCTAGAACCTATTACAGCTTGCTTTTAATGGTTGAGCAAGAACCCACTTGCTTTTAATGGTTGAGCAAGAACCCACTAACCTTCTTACAGGTGAAGGCTAGCTCACCTTTGACTCAAGCCTTTTAAAGGGAAGGCTTGACTAACCTCTTCACACCTTGAAGGTGGTGTGAAAACCCAAACAAAGAGAGAAGATGAGAGAAAGAGGGGTTTGTAGGCACAAACCCAAATTGATGCTCAAAAAGAATAAATAATGAAAAACCGTAAGAGGAGAAGCCTTGGGAGCCAAAGGATTATTTGGAGTTGATGAAGAGGGCTCCCAAGCTTCTATGGTGGTGCTCCTTGGATGTGGAAGTGAGTTGGAGAAAATGGGGATCCTTGAAGGAATGCGCCGGAGGTTCGCCAAATGATGGAGAAATGTTCTCGTGGGCTACCGTATGTTTCCGGGGCTTCCTAGTCCTTTATTTATAGAGGGGAACCCTCAAATGGCCTTTGGGGGGCTTCGGAGCAGTTGGAGAGGCCTTCGGAGCCGTTGGGAGTCAAGTGGACAAGTCTGGTCAAAGCCCAACGGCTAGTTTGACTGGCTCCACCGGCTGACCGGTGCTTGGCCACCGGTTGGCCGGTGCTTTGGAAAATGGAGGTCCTTCGGCCCAGGTGCCACCGGATGGCCGGTGAGGAGGCCACCGGTTGGCCGGTGAGGAGGCAGTGGCTGACCCTTCTGTCTGGGTTCCACCGGTTGGACGGTGATGGGACACCGGTTGGCCGGTGGTCTTGACAGAAAGGATGCCTTCTGTCAAGACTCCACTGGCTGGCCGGTGGTCATCCACCGGTTGGCCGGTGGACTGATTTTCAGTCCACTTTTGGTCCTTCTTGGCCCAATTCCTTGGCAACCTTTTTCCTATCAACAAAAACACTTAAAACAAAATTAGATAAATAAGAGAGTGATTGTGATCATGAAAATTAAACCACAAGGGGTACGAGAGGTACAACAATCTCCCCCTATTTTGATGATCACAATCACCAAAAAAATCAATGTAAAAGACTGAAATGAAAGGCATGCTTTAAAGGATAAATTGAATAGTAAAACAAAGCATGAGAGAAAGATTTCTCCCCCAATCAACCAAGAATTTCTCCCCCTTTGTGATTATCAAAATAGCACGGGGCATAAAACTTGATTGAGGGAAAGGTTGAAAAAACAAGATAGAGTTTTTAAATCAATTTAAATTTTTGAAATTTGAATTGAAAGTTTTGAACTGAAAGTTTTGAATTGAAAGTTTTGAAAATAAATAAAAAATGCTTAAACGATCCTAACTCCCCCTAAATAAAAACAAAAAATCACCGGGGAGAGGATTTTAGAATCGAGACAAATTTTGGTCCAGTGAGACTCGCTAATAGGGATTTTTCAATCCATACTTGTCTATTGGCGGGTCTTCTCCTAAAAAATTCATCATTAAAGGAAATAGTTTTGGGCCTACCATATCGGGCATTTTTGCAATCGCACTCATAAATTAAGTGCCCGGGTTTTTTACAATAGTTGCAAAATTTATATTGGGAGCTCCCCCTTACAAAAATAGTAGGAGCATGGGAAGAGGAAGCTTGCTTGGAATAGCCAAGCCCTTGGGTGGTTCTAGATATGCATTGGGAACCAAGGAGCTTCGAAAGGTTATGTTCACCTTCGGTGAACTTAGCGAGGGATTCCCTTAAATCCTTGATTGTTGATTCCATAGAATCAACATCGGGAAGGTTTTGGATCTTGAGGGACAACTCCTCCTTTTCTTTGAGAAGTTGTTCCTTTTCGGAAGAATGTTTTTTGAAATTCTTTTTTAAAGCAACAAATTTGGAAGAAAGTTCGTGAAAACCTTCCTCCAATTGATCTCTTTCATGTTGGAGATCCTCATAAGATAGATGATTAAAAGAATTTTAAGAACTAGAGGATGAGGAGTCGGAAGAGGTTACCTCATGAAATGCCATTAGGCATTTTTTACCGTTGTCACTTGAGGAGGAGGAGGAGGAGGATGTGGAGCTATCACTCCATGTGGCCTTGAATGCCTTCTTCTTTTCCTTTTTCTTGGCCTTTTTCTTGTTGAGTGGACAATCGGGCTTGTAATGGCCTTTCTTGCCACACCCGTAACATGTTACCTCGGGCTCGTATTTTTCGTTGGGTTGAGCCTTGCGGGATTTCTTCTTTTTGTTCTTCTTCATGAATTTGTGCATCTTGCGGGCAAGATTCTCCATTTCTGAATCGCTGCTTGAAGAGGAAGAAGATGAGGAGGAGGAGCTTTCTTCTTTTTGAACTTTGAAGGTGATGTTCTTTGGAGTTTTGATCGGTTTTCCTTCCTTTTCAGCTTGCCTCCTCATGGTAATCTCGTAGGTCATGAGGGATCTGATGAGCTCTTCGACCGGCATGTTCTTGATGTCTTTTGCTTCTTGGATTGCCGTGACTTTTGGTGTCCATGAGCTTGGTAGGATCCAAAGGATCTTCTTGACCATCGTTTCTGCAGACACATCATCTCCAAGAGATTTTCTTCCATTGAAAACGTCAGTAAAGCGAGTAAACATTTCAGTTATATTTTCAGATGGATGCATGGTAAAAGACTCAAAATCTTGACGGTACATATCCAATCGAGTATCCTTGACTTTGTTGGTCCCCTCATGGGTAACCTCCAATAGTTTCCAGATTTCATGAGATGAAGTGCATGTGGAAACTCGATTGAATTCATTACGATCAAGGCCGCAATGAAGAGCGTTCATGGATTTTCCATCAAGCTCGAAATTTTTAATATCAGCTTGGGTCCATTTGGATTCATCGGGAGAAGAAAGAGAATAACCATGCATGACAATTCTATAAATAGGATAACCTATACTTCTAAGAAAAGTGGTCATGCGGGTTTTCCAATAAGTATCGTCGGTTCCATCAAAAATGGAGCACGACCCAATGAATAGCCTTCGGGGGCGAAAGAAGTTGAAGCCATCACAATGGATCTTGAATTTGAAACCGGTTAGGGTATTACTCAAATTTCCCTCTGATACCAATTGTTGGACGGAGAGTGATGGAAAGAGGGGGGGTGAATTTCCTTTTAAAAAATAATTAACAATTTAAAAACAAAGTTAAAGGTGCAGCGGAAATAAAAGAGGCAAGACACAAAACTTGATAACGGAGTTCGGCTTAACCCAAAGCCTACGTCTCCGCTCCCAAATCAACCGTTGAGAGATTTACTACCACTTGCTTTTCAATGGTTTTAGCAAGAAACCCACTAGACTTTAAGGTAGTCTAGAACCTATTACAGCTTGCTTTTAATGGTTGAGCAAGAACCCACTTGCTTTTAATGGTTGAGAAAGAACCCACTAGCCTTCTTACAGGTGAAGGCTAGCTCACCTTTGACTCAAGCCTTTTAAAGGGAAGGCTTGACTAACCTCTTCACACCTTGAAGGTGGTGTGAAAACCCAAACAAAGAGAGAAGATGAGAGAAAGAGGGGTTTGTAGGCACAAACCCAAATTGATGCTCAAAAAGAATAAATAATGAAAAACCGTAAGAGGAGAAGCCTTGGGTGCCAAAGGATTGATTGGAGTTGATGAAGAGCGCTCCCAAGCTTCTATGGTGGTGCTCCTTGGATGTGGAAGTGAGTTGGAGCAAATGGGGATCCTTGAAGGAATGCACCGGAGGTTCGCCAAATGATAAAGAGATATGTTCTCGTGGGCTACCGTACGTTTCCGGGGATTCCTAGGCCTTTATTTATAGAGGGGGAACCCTCAAATGGCCTTTGGGGGGCTTCGGAGCAGTTGGAGAGGCCTTCGGAGCCGTTGGGAGTCAAGTGGACAAGTCTGGTCAAAGCCCAACGGCTAGTTTGACTGGCTCCACCGGCTGACCGGTGCTTGGCCCCCGGTTGGCCGGTGCTTTGGAAAATGGAGGTCCTTCAGCCCAGGTGCCACCAGCTGGCCGGTGAGGAGGCCACTAGTTGGCCGGTGAGGAGGCAGTGGCTGATCCTTCTGTCTGGGTTCCACCGGCTGGCCGGTGATGGGACACCGGTTGGCTGGTGGTCTTGACAGAAAGGATGCCTTCTGTCAAGACTCCACCGGCTGGCCGGTGGTCATCCACCGGTTGGCCGGTGGAATGATTTTCAGTCCACTTTTGGTCCTTCTTGGCCCAATTCCTTGGAAACCTTTTTCCTATCAACAAAAACACTTAAAACAAGATTAGATAAATAAGAGAGTGATTGTGATCATGAAAATTAAACCACGAGGGGTACGAGAGGTACAACACTCTCATGGTGACCATTATAATAGAAACTACTTTACATATTATATATATTATATTTATATTGTCTCTATGCTTCTTTATTTTTTATTTATAATATACCTTTATGATTTCCATGTTGTGTAAATAAGATAATTTCTGTTGAGGAAGTGTGGACTATCACCCCCTTAAAGTAATATGACTTATTCTCTCTATACATGGAATGTATAAAGGATGGTTTTATTAAACCTATTAAAAATATAATACTTTTATTATAATATAAATTTATATAATTTAATTATTTTTCTTTTAATATGAAAAAGAAACGAAAGTAGTGTCCATGTGTACGTACGACCTACCGTCTCCATGAATAGTGCATTTCATTTCTTATCTACAAATATTATGGATATTATAAATACATATATACTAGATATATATGGTATTAAAATCATAAATAATATTTTGGAGATGATGTAATTTTGACCATAGAGAAAATTTACATCAAAATAAGTTTATTTTTTACTCAAGTACCGAATATCGACAAAACATATGATATGAACTTAAATAATTATGTAATTTGTATAACATTGTAATAAATGATATAAAAGGAATAATAAACTTGAAAATAGTTCTAAATTGTCACGACCCGTCCTCGGGGCCCATGTCGTGACTACCCCAAGCCCGCCTTCCATAAGCCAGGGGCTGGCGACTAGCACCAAAGGCGTAAATCCCGATAACTGGGAAGGCATTGCCTTTATAAAAGTAAACAAAACACCACAGAGTACAAGTGGAAGAAAAACACTAAGTACAAAAGAAAGTGTTGAAAAGTAAATGGGCCAGAATACAAACCCAACTGAAAGTACAGCTACAACTGAACAAAAGTACAACAGAAAAAGACAACAGCCGGAAGAAAGGAAGCAACTCCTGGGTCGTCGTCCTCGGATCCTACCTAAATGGTAGGTATAGATAGCGCAGCTCCTGGATCGTCCACCACAGATCCTACCAGAAGGGTAGGTACAGATAGACTCCACAACGCTCTCGCCCGTCAACCTCCTCCGAGTGTCGTCTCACCGTGAATTCCACCTCCGGATACTAACTCGTCGTGTGGTCCACCTCCGGGTACTGACTGGTCGTGTGGTCCACCTTCGGGTACCGTCTAGTCCTTGAACACTCAGCCTCTGTCAGCTTTTCCCGTCATCTGAAACCAACACAATGAGGTGTGGGAATAGCCCGTGCAGGGGTGAGTATAACGATACTCAGTAGGGACCTCGAGACCCTCAAGGTATCACTAAAACCAACATGGATAACCACAAAGAAGATCTCAACAGATAACCTCTACTTAGGTATATTCCCATGCATATACCTAAGTTATCAAGTAACTCATCTCAATCATGAGGAAAACACCAAGATCATGAAATCAACGGATAACCACTACCCAGGTATATGCACATACATATACCTAAGTTATCAAGTGACCCATCTCAATCATGAGGTAAACACTAAGGTCAAAAGACTCAGCTCAAACCAGGATTTTCATTATCAAAACTGTAACTGCTGAAGAGCCCTGTCTCAGGAGTGTACAGTTGTCCTGTCACGACTCCGAGATACTGCTCACTAACCTAAGACTGCTGAGGTACTCCTCTTGTCGAGTACCGCGGGCCATCTACCCAAACACAGTAGTGCTTCCCGCTGGGGTATGCCACCCAAACACAGTAGTGCACACCCCCTAGTAGCCTGTTGAGGTACTCTTCGGACGAGTACCGCGGGTCTGCACTGTCACATAGGTAGTGCTCCGTCTGCCATGGGTCTGCACCCAGACAAAGTAGTTCTCCGTCTACTGGGCTAGTCGACTCACTCCAAGACGAGTCGGTCAAGCAGTCATCAGGTCTCAGTCGGCTACACGGTCTCCGTACTTCGTACTCCGTACGCTCATCTCTGGGAGGGTCCGCTCCACGAGCTACAGGTCGATACTCCAAGTATCACAAGTCCCACGAAGAAGTATCTCAAAGGACTGCCTCGTCATAGGGGTATCAACGCAACAGACGGCGCGTCAATTGGACGCCCGGTCTGTGTGTTACTAGCCTTTTCGTCCCAGGGGCCCGGTTGGTCTTGTGTGTGAACCAATCCAGCTGTATCTCAACTGTACCTTGAAATCTCATAGGGTATACTCATAGGGACCATTTCTCAACGTGATCACCAATGCCGCTGACGGTTCGTCAAACGGACGTCCAGTTTGAAAGATATCAGCTTTTTCGTTCCAAGGGCCCGGTTGGATTTCGGGTACAATCCAACCCGGACACTATCCAACAGCAACCAAAACCCAGTTGAAGTATGCCAAAAGTTCCTTCTCATTAAGAGAAATTCAACGAGACAGACGGCGCGTCAATCGGACGCCTGTTCTGTGAGTTATTGGCTTTTTCGTTCTAGGGGCCCGGTTGGTTTCGTGAGCGAACCAACCCGACCGCACTCTGATGGCATCCAAACCTTGAGCGGAGTAAGACAAAAGATCTGTCTCACTTAGAGGAATCCATCAAAGTCGATGAAATGTCAATCGGACGTCCGGAGCTCAAGATATGAGCGTTTCCGCTTCGAGGGCCCGGTTGGTTTCGTGTACGAACCAACCCGTCCGAACTCAAAGTATTCCAAAACCTTGATCGCAATATACCGAAACGACCGTCTCGATCCAAGTATTGCATCGCCACTGACGGCGCGTCGATCGGAGGTCTATATCCCGAGATATGGGCAAAAGACCAAAAAGGTTCCGAAAACAGGGGTTTCAGGCCCGGTCCGTCCTGGCCGAGACCCCCTGGGTCAGCCCGAACCGGGTCGACCCGACCCAGGAACAGGTCGGCCCGGATGGGCGCGGCCCGGCTCAGCGGCCCGGCCCGGCCCGGCTGCCGGCCTGGCGGTCTGACGCGCCGGCGCGCGGCGCCAGCTGGCTCGGCCGAACGGCCGAGCCGTTCAGTTATTCGGGGGGGTTCTCTGCCACCCGCCGTTCAGAAACTGCGACCCCAATTAAGGGGCCGCTCAGCTGGCCAGCCGGGGTTTTTGACCCCCAACTCTTCCCCTGTCCGTCTGGCCCACCCTGGCCGGCCGGTTCTTGCTCCACGGGACCGGCGACGGCCGGTCCCCTCCCTGCCCCGACGCCGGCGGCCCGTCTCCGGCCGCCGGTCAACCTGCTTCGCCGCGGCCCGGAACCAGCCGCGGCCTTGGTCGTCCGGTGCGGCGCGACGGCGCCGCGCTCTTCCACCGCGGCCCCACTCCGGCCGCGGTGTCTTCGGGTTTCTCCGACGCAGCGCGACGGCGTTGTTTCATTGTTCATTTCCACGGCGTGGTACGACGGCGCCGCGCATTCCTTGTCGCACGATCACACGCGGTGCGACGGCACCGTGCCATTCACGTTTCAAACCACAAGAAACAAACATGGATAAAGGAGGAGGTCCGGTCGTGTTTGTGTGGTCTAGACCCCTCTCGTTAATCGATAGCATTTGGTCGTATTTTCACGAAGAACGACAAGGTGGTAAACACGAACAAAATAATTAAATAACCCCTACATGAATATTTGACGTCGCACATCGGGTGTCGCGGAGAACGACATCGCGGGGTCGGACGTAGATTCTGTGGACGTCGGGGAGCATCCAAGGAGGAAACGACGTCTCCTCGCTTGTTGCTATGATAAATAAGGAAGGTATGTTGTTGTTGGCGATGATCATCGCGGTCGGTGACTTCCCCCTTGTCGTTAAGGAATATGAAGACGAAAGAATCCGGTTCACCGAGTCTTCTAAGTGGAAGGGTCGATGTTCTTCGTCGGAGAAGAACCT
Organism: Viscum album; assembly: GCA_963277665.1. NCBI lineage: Eukaryota > Viridiplantae > Streptophyta > Magnoliopsida > Santalales > Viscaceae > Viscum > Viscum album. Next base: position 66,015,528 of record OY728156.1, on the reverse strand, counting down.
TTCTTCATGTTCTTCAACGTGGAAGATGAAGTTCTTCAAGGTATAGAACTCTCCCTCTCACAATTCTCCACACCAAAAACCAAACTGAAATAAAATAAGGCTTTGCCTTATTTTATTTACTTATGCAAACATTTTCAAAAAATCAAAATTCAAAACACATAACTCACTTAATTAAGTTAATGTGTTGGATTTGAATTAAAGTGGGAAGGGGTAAAGTCACCCTAATCAATGGTGAGTTTTTAAGGGTTACACACTTAAGAGGGAGTTTTAAGAATTTGAAGGGGTGGGGCTCGTGTGGGCCCCACCTCACAAATATCCTAACAAGAGAAGTTAGGATTTAGTGGGTTCCACCCCAACTCCCTCACATGAAAGTTAAACCACTTATTAGAGAGAAATAAAGTTGTGACGCAACTTTATTTCACTTAACACATAAACCTCTTAGTAAAGAAATAAAATAAAAATGTAAAACAATTATTTTTATTCATCACATTTTTAACAACTCCTCCCGAGTAAACGCACCTTCGAAAAAAGGTGCTCCTAAGCTATTACCGGCGTTGTGGTTTCATCGGTACCCTCAGATTTCAATTCCGAGCACCGGTTCAAAAGTTACGAAAACCCGCTCATTCGTTCACTGAACGTACCCGAGCTAAACTTCAGAAATTGATTCCAGGCACACCGGGCCTCGGAATCAGGCGCTGCCAGAAACTGAATTCTTTTAAAATCCCAAAGAAAATTTAGAAAAAAATTCCCTTGAATTTTACGGGTCTTTACATTACTCCCACATCAGGTCTTTACATCCCCGTAAAACTTCAACACAAACTAGGGTCACAAAAGCGGTACTGAGCACGCATCTGAGCCTCCCGCTCTCATGTGCTCACTTGGAGGTTCCTGTACTGCCAGTGAAAGCGCACCCGAGGAATAGACTGTTCTCGTAGGATTTTCCCCTGTCGATCCTCGATCTCCACTAGAACCTCCGTGAAAGTCACCCCATCGCCATCGTCCAGCTCCCCATGGTCGATGATATGTGAAGGGTCGAGCACGTATCTCCTCAGTTGAGATACGTGGAAGTCGTTGTGCACCTGGTGAAACTGAGGTGGATGGGTCAAGTGGTAAACCACCACGGTTGCCTAGCTGAGGACCTAAGAAGGTCCGCTAAACCTCGGAGATAACTTGCCGCCTTGGCCACATCTCCGTAAACCTCGTCAAGGTGAGACCCGTATAAGGACGTGATCATCATCCTCAAAATCTAGAGGTCTCCAATTCCTGTTAGAACTGGAACTCAAAACGACTACTTCCACTAGGGTAAGGTTGACCGACTCAAGAGTGATCGGTCGCACCCTCCTGTGCATGAGTTTATCCTGTGCTTCCTGGGGTTTCCTTTTCACCGACCAAGGAAAACCCATTTTGACGTCGTAGTTATACCACAACCCTTTTTTTGCCTAATACCATCAATTTGTGTATGAACTATGATTTCCCAGTCCATACTCAAACCAACATCGTATGGCCTCGACGCTGCCACCAAGAGATTCCAACCAAAAATCTTGCCTCGAGAGTCTAACCACACTGTCGGTGTAAGTGTGATTATCGAGTCTTATCCCAAGGTATCTCCAGACATGAGGGTCAAGTCTACGGCTTATCGGAAACTCTAGGTCTGGGACAAGATTCGTGGAAGGAAGGAATGATTCATATCGACGTCTGTTACTACGGAAGCTAGTAGTGGATACAGACTATCCCTTGAATCATTTTTAGATCCATTGGGTCACACTCCTTGACCACATCAAGTCGTACTCTTCCTCCTCCCTCCAGCTCCCTGAGCCTGGCGGGGACAACTAAGGCGGGTGGTTGTAGAATGTTAAAAAAAGTACACCACCTCATGCTGCTCTCCTAGCTCTGCCTCCACGCCCGCTGCTTCGCAGACTCATATCTCCTTAAAGCTTCCTCTTCTTGAAACATTTAACACGCTCAAGTCTCTAAGACTGGCGCCGGTTTCCTATTTCTTACTGCACTGTACAGTCTTCATCCGTTCCTGGATGATCTTCACATTCTTTGCCTACGATCTGAAAGAACTGCTAAAAATTATCCTTTGCTGAAAAGAGAAACTCAGTCTCATCCCCTGGATTAACCACGCCCATTGCCTAATACAGTCAATCCTGACATGAATGAAGTATTCATGCCATGGATGACGTCGTAAGGACTCGACGTAACTACCAAGAGGTCCAATTGTCACTCTCGCCTCCAAGGGTCGAGTCACACTGTCGGCATCAGTTCGAGGTCATTGGGTCTCCTCCAGTAGAAATCTCGAAAGTGAGGGTCAAGTCAACAGTCTTAACCGGGACCACTCAGTATCAACCAAACAAAAGGACATGAAAGAAAATAAAGATAAGTGTCTTTTTATTATTGCATCTCATAGTACAAAGATACGAATACAACAGCAATATGGAACTAGAAGTACAAGGGATGTATCCACTAGTTCTGCTCCTGTCCACCTGCTCCCGGAGATCTACTACCTTGTCCACTGCTCGGCTGTTGCTCAAGCACCCGCCGCTGCTTCTTCCTCGGTGGATCCTCCAAAGCCTGCGGATCAACTGTGCGAGGAGTCGGATAGTCATGTGTCAGGTGACCCTTCCTGCCACATTCATAACACTTCCTGCTCCTCGTACGGCTGGCTCTGGTCCTCTTAGACCTCTGCATCATCTTTCTACTGCCCACAGATGACTCGGCTACTGATCGAAAATCCTGCGGCATAGGCAGCAGCTCCTGTACACGCTCAGGGTGCAGATCTATTGGCACAAACTCTACCCTAAATAAGGTCTTGAATTCTTCCCATGTGAAGGTCATCCCGTCGCAAAACTGGAACAAGCGGCTCCACCACCTGCCTGCTGCTTCCTGAAGGATTCTGGAAGCAAAGATCACCATAAAGTCTGCAGGCATCCCCACTAGCCTGAAGACTCTCACCACAGCCTCCAGCCAATCCTCAGCTGCCTGCGGGTCCGTCTCTCCCCAGAACCTGGGTGTCCTCTAGCGCTGGAACTCATGCAGCATGCTCAAGTGGCGTGCATCACCTACTGCTGGGGATGGTGGCATCAGTGGCCCAACGTATGGTAGTACCGCTGGTGCCTCAACTGCAAGAGGTCCCTGTACCGAAGCCTCGTCACTTGGTAGGCTGTCAGTACGCACATCCCTCTGGGCTCTAGCTGGTCGTCCGTGAAAAGGAATCCTAAAAGAAACAACGTGACACGGTCAAACGATTAATACCTAGTGAGCTGACCGGGTTTGAGCTGACTTTTAAAAACTTCTGGAAACACACACGAAATTAGTGTTTTCGTGCACAAAGTCGGAAATCAGTTGTCAGGGTCCTGGTGTATGGATGCGTCGGCCTTCCGCACCAACACTGGACTCCCCGATCTGAAAACCACACTCAGTACTCTTAACACTATCACTTCACAGAAAGAAAATATCAGAGTTATAAGTTATGCGGTAGAACCGACTCCTTTGATACCAATTTGTCACGACCCGTCCTCGGGGCCCGTGTCGTGACTACCCCAAGCTCGCCTTCCATAGGCCAGGGGTTGGAGACAAGCACCAAAGGAGTAAATCCCGATAACTGGGAAGGAATTTCATTTATAAAAGTAAACAAAACACCACATAGTACAAGCGGAAGAAAAACACTAAGTACAAAAGAAAGTGCTGAAAAGTAAATGGGCCAGAATACAAACCCAACTGAAAGTACAGCTACAACTGAACAAAAGTACAACAGAAAAAGACAACAGCTGGAAGAAGGGAAGCAGCTCCTGGGTCTTCATCCTCAGATCCTTCCTGAAGGGTAGGTATAGATAGCGCAGCTCCTGGATCGTCCACCACGGATCCTACCTGAAGGGTAGGTATAGATAACCTCCACAATGCTCTCGCTCGTCAACCTCCTCCGAGTGTCATCTCGCCGTGAAGTCCACCTATGGATACTAACTCGTCATGTGGTCCACCTCCGGGTACTGACTCGTTGTGTCGTCCACCTCTGGGTACCGTCTAGTCCTCGAACACTCGGCCTCCGTCAGCTCTGCCCGTCGTCTGCAACCAACACAACGAGGTGCGGGCATAGCCCGTGCAGGGGTGCGTATAACAATACTCAGGAGGGACCTCGAGACCCTCAAGGTCTCACTAAAACCAACATGGATAACCACAAAGAAGATCTCAATAGATAACCTCTACTTAGGTATATGCCCATGCATATACCTAAGTTATCAAGTAACCCATCTCAATCATGAGAAAAACACCAAGATCATGAAATCAACGGATAACCACTACCCAGGTATATGCCCATACATATACCTAAGTTATCAAGTGAACCATCTCAATCATGAGGTAAACACTAAGGTCAAAAGTCTCAGCTCAAACCAGGATTTTCATTATCGAAACCGTAACTGCTGAAAAGACCCGTCTCAGGAGTGTACAGTGGTCATGTCACGACTCCGAGGTACTGCTCACTAACCTAAGACTACTGAGGTACTCCTCCTGTCGAGTACCGCGGGCCATCCACCCAAACATATTAGTGCTTCCCGACGGGGTATGCCACCCAAACACAGTAGTGCACACCCCCTAGTAGACTGATGAGGTACTCTCCAGACGAGTACCGCGGGTCTGCACTGTCACACAAGTAGTGCTCTGTCTGCCATGGGTCTTCACCCAAACAAAGTAGTGCTCATTCCACTGGGTTAGTCGACTCACTCCACGTCGAGTCGGTCAAGAAGTCGTCAGGTCTCAGTCGGCTACACGGTCTTCGTACTCCGTACTCCGTACGCTTGTATCTGGGAGGGTCCGCTCCACGAGCTATAGGTTGATACTCCAAGTATCACAAGTCCCACGAAGAGTTATCTCAAAGGACCGCATCGTCACAGGGGTCTCAACGAAATAGATGGCGCATCAATTGGACGCCCGGTCTGTGTGTTACTAACCTTTTCGTCCCAGGGGCCCGGTTGGTCTCATGTGCGAACCAATTCGTCCGTATCTCAACTGCACCCCGAACTCTCAAAGGGTATACTCATAGGGACCGTTTCTCAACGTGATCACCAACGCCGCTGACGGTTCGTCAAACGGACGTCCAGTCTGAATGATATCAGCTTTTTCGTTCCAAGGTCCCGGTTGGATTTCGGGTACAATCCAACCTGGACACTATCCAACAGCAACCAAAACTCAGGTGAAGTATTCCAAAAGTTCTGTCTCATCAAGAGGAATTCAACGAGACAGACGGCACGTCAATCGGACGCTCGGTCTGTGAGTTATTGGCTTTTTTGTTCCATGGGCCCGGTTGGTTTCGTGAGTGAACCAACCCGACCGCACTCTGAAGGCATCCAAACCTTGAGCGTAGTAAGCCAAAAGATCTGTCTCACTTATAGGAATCCATCAATGTCGACGGCACGTCAATCGAACGTCCGGAGCTCAAGATATGAGCGTTTCCGCTTCGAAGGCCCGGTTGGTTTCGTGTACGAACCAACCTGGACGAACTCAAAGTATTCCAAAACCTTGAGCGCGATATACCGAAACGACCGTCTCGATCCAAGAATCGCATCGCCGCTGACGGCATGTCGATCGGAGGACCGTATCCCAAGATATGGTCAAAAGACCAAAAAGGTTCTGAAAACGGGGGTTTCGGGCCCGGTCCGTCCCGGCCGAGACCCACTGGGTCGGCCTGAACCGGGTCGACCCGACCCGGGTACGGGTCGGCCCGGCTGGGCGTGGCCCGGCGCGGCCCAGCTTGGCGGCCCGGCCCGACCCAGCTACCGCACTGGCGGTCCGGCGCGCTGGCGCGCGGCGCCAGCTGGCTTGGTCGAACGGTCGAGCCGTTCGGTTATGCGGGGGGGGGGGGCGCAGTGCCCACCGCCGTTCAGAAATCGCGGCCCCAATTAAGGGGCTGCTCAGCTGGCCAGCCGGGGGTTTTGACCCCCGGCTCTTCCACTGTCCGGCCGGCCCGCCCTGGCCAGCCGGATCTTGCTCCACAGGACCGGCGACGGTCGGTCCCCTCCCTGCTCCGACGCCGATGGCCCGTCTCCGACCGCCGTTCACCCTACTTCGCCACGTCCTGGAACCGGCCGCGGCCTTGTTCATCCGGTGCGGTGCGACGGCGTCGCTCTCTTCCACCATGGCCCCGCTCCGGTCGCGGTGTCTTCGGGTTTCTCCAACGCGGCGCGACGGCGTCGTTTCCTTGTTCGTTTCCACGGCGGGGCGCGACGGCGCCGAGCATTCCTTGTCTCACAATCACACGCGGTGTGACGGCACCGCACCATTCTCGTTTCAAACCACAAGAAACAAACATGGATAAAGGAGGAGGGTCAGCCATGTTTGTGCGGTCTGGCCCCCTCTCATTAATCGATAGCATTTGGTCGTATTTTCACGAAGAACGACAAGGTGGTAAACACAAACAAAATAATTAAATAAGCCCTACATGGATATTTGACGTCGCACGTCGGGTGTCGCAGAGAACGGCGTCGCGGGGTCGGACGTAGATTCCATGGACGTCGGGGTGCGTTCGAGGAGGAAACGACATCTCCTCACTTGTTTCTATGATAAAGAAGGAAGGTACGTTGTTGTTGGCGAGGATCATCGCGGTCGGTGACTTCTCCCTTGTCGTTGAGGAAGATGAAGACGGAAGAATCCGGGTCGCCGAGTCTTCTAAGTGGAAGGGTCGATGTTCTTCGTCGGAGAAGAACCATTCTTCACGTTCTTCAACGTGGAAGATGAAGTTCTTCAAGGTATAGAACTCTCCCTCTCACAATTATCCACACCAAAAATGAAACTGAAATAAAATAAGGCTTTGCTTTATTTTATTTACTTATGCAAACATTTTCAAAAACTCAAAATTCAAAACACATAACTCACTTACTTAAGTTAATGTGTTGGCTTTGAATTAAGGTGGGAAGAGGGAAAGTCACCCTAATCAATGGTGAGTTTTTAAGTGTTACACACTTAAGAGGGAGTTTTAAGAATTTGAAGGGGTGGGGCTCATGTGGGCCCCACCTCACAAATATCCTAACAAGAGAGGTTAGGATTTAGTGGGTTCCACCCCAACTCCCTCACATGGAAGTTAAACCACTTATTAGAGATAAATAAAGTTGTGACACAACTTTATTTCACTTAACACTTAAACCTCTTAGTAAAGAAATAAAATAAAATTGTAAAACAATTATTTTTATTCCTCACATTTTTAACAACTCCTCCCAATTAAACACACCTTTAGAAAAGGTGATCCTAAGCAATTACCAGCGTTGCGGTTTCATCGGTGCCCTCGGATTTCAATTCTGAGCACCGGTTCAAAAGTTAGGAAAACCCGCTCGTTCGTTCACTGAACGTACCCGAGCTAAACTTTAGAAATTGATTCCGGGCACACCGGGCCTTGGAATCAGGCGCCGTCAGAAACTGCGTTCTTGTAAAATCCCAAAGAAAATTTAGAAAAAATTTCCCTTGAATTTTACGGGTCTTTACATAAATAAAGTATAAATTAACCTAAGTTTTTTATTTAGAAATATAACGATTGTACGTGATGAGTCAGACTAAAGGTAAAGGAAATCTTATCTCAATTTCCATTCATTGAGTTAAATATCCATGTCATTGATTTTGTTTTTCCAAGAATATGTGTGAATGTTATATGATTTTTTTACACTTAATATGCACATATATTGGGTGTATTTATATTTTTCACAAATAATTATGTCATTTATTTATCCTTAATCTAATGATAAAATCTTTGTAAGGGACTTCATCTCAATCTCCTTTTATTGATGCATATCTTGATGTTATGAACCTTTATTATCCTATAAGGTTTATATACTACCCTTTTGATAAGGAATGTCATGAAATAGTATAGATCCTAATATTTAATGTTTTTTAATGTTATTACTTAATGATTTTTAATCAAGTGTTTCTCAAGTAGAAAATGACTCTTTAACTAAAACATTGTTTTTAATGTTTTAAAGATTTAATCTTCTAAAACCTTCTATTTCATGTCCATGTTTAAAAAATGGTTTTTATGAATTTATTTATATAGTCATGAATGTTTTCAAAAATTTAATTTATTTTAAAATTTTATAAGTAGTATGGGATATTTTGATTCAAAAGTATCATTATTAAATGTATAAAATGTTAATTTTCTTTAAAAGTTTCAAAGTGGTATGGGACATTTTGATTCAAAAGTCTCTTTATTAAATGTTTTAAAATGTTAATTTATTTCAAAAGTTTCAAAGTGGTATGGGACACTTTGATTCAAAAGTCTCTTTATTAAATGTGTTAAATGATTTTGGAAATATATTGAATGTTTCAATAGATTCAATATTTCAATATATTGAATGTTTCAATATATTGAATATTTCAATATATTGAAATTATTTCTTGTGATTTAAAATGAAATTTTATGAGTGTATTATTGATAATTACAATATTTTATGTGTTATGATTATATAATGGTACTTGGAATTTTTATGGGTGGTTACGTGATAAACCAATGATGGGTGGTTACGTGATAAACTGAAGATGGGTGGTTTCATGATAAACCAATGATGGGTATTTACGTTATAACATCCAAGGAATTAGGTATAGAAGTCGGTCGTATGGGTATTCAATTTAGTGATATGTGTGGAAGTCGATCGTATCGTTATTCCATTTAAGTATGGTGTGTACCAAGTTACCTTTATATGTTATATATTGCTTTCTATGGGTTTTAAGGTGATATTTTTATTACAAAAATAGTAACCAATGATTTTATATTCATTTAAGTGTATTTACTACCTCTTAAAGGTTAAATTTATTACTTTATGATAAAGTATACATGGTTTACATGTTTTTTCAAGACTAAAAGTTTTTTCTTCCTTGTATATCCCTTACTAAGCTTTTTATGCCCATCCCAAGTTTTTAATTGTTTTTTATAGGATTTAAAGAATAATACAGTCTAGGATGGGATCGAGGAAAAGATATAAAGTTTAAACATGAAACGAAACCATGTTTCTTTTTAAAAAAAATCATTTTTTGAAAAAAAAACATAATAGTGAGTAGAAGTGTCTACTTTATATTATTAAGTTTTTATGTATGATTTATAGCCTAATTCTCAAAATCTATAAACTTGAAAATATCCTCAATGTGAAATAAATTCAAATTATTGAATTAACTCAAGATTAAGTAATGTTTAAGGTTGGGGCCTTATAGTTGGTATCAACGGATGGTTTAGACAATTTGGGGATTATGATTTTTTCTCAAAAGTTAGGGATATCGTCATGGGTTTATAATTTTAAGTTTTATCATAATTTCAATGTCTTAAAAACCCCTTTTGAGGCTTTATGATCTGAAATATTAAGGTGATTAATGGTATTTTTTTAGACATTCACCTTTGAGGAAATTATAGGTTATTACTTTTGGGGATGTAAAATGTGAGGTATGAAATAACCTTTGAGGTTAAAACATGTTATGGTTATTTTTGAGGTATTTATAATATTTTTTTAATATTATAAGAATTATATAGTTTTAGAAAAAGGACAACCTACAGGATGGGTGATAACCCATCGTATCTAGAAAGGATGCGGGAATTGAACCCACAACTGAAGGGCGACAAGGGTGCGTCACCTACCACTGGCCTATGTGAAGTCCCTGGTTAGTATGACTTTTTTTAGTTAAATGGGTTTATATAATAATATAAAGTTTATTTTGGGAACTTATTTTTTATCATATGGATATCCTTGGTATTGGAAAAGAATATAGGGATTGAGTGATACATGTTATTTGGGAAGAAATTCACTAATTTGGGAACTTTATATGATTAATATAAATAGAAGATTATGATATTTTAAGTTAGTAATTATTGAATTATATTTTTGAATAATATATGATTTTAATTTTGGACTTATGTTAATTAGGTTATTTCTGTAAATGATTAAACTATCATAGAGAATATGTTATTACATTAATTACTTTTTAGTATGAGACTTTAAAAGTGGTTGATGTTATTTGTAGGTAAATGTTAAGATTTATCTTTGAAGACTATGTGATCAAACCCTTATTAATTTTGGGTTTCAATATTTTTTTAGATTATTTTGAGTGATTTTAAAGACAATTATTTATCAAGTGGTATTTGTTGAACTTTGGATATTACTATTGAATTTGGGAGATTAAATGTAGTTTTTCTTCATAAAATGGTTTATTCTTTTGGGGGAATTATCTGACTTTATCTTAAGATTTTTGGTTTTGGTTGATGTTTAAATGTGGAAGAAATATATACTAACATTTTGTGGATGATTTTTGTTTTTATATGTTGATTATAGTACATCAGGTGTGAAAAAATCGTCTTAAATACTCATCATTTGGAGAAAAAGTTGAGTTTGGGGAGGAATTATATTAATATATGAAATTATATTTTTCAGGTAAGTATATTTCCTTTTTTTTTGTTATTCTAAGTAGAAAAATAATTCCTCAACATTATGAAAATGATCTGAAAACAAAAACATTTTCTGTTTACTTTTCCTACTGCAAAATCAAAGACTGTTTAACCCATCAAAAGTTTAGGGTTTTCTGATTATTAACATTATCCTGATCATGTTTTCTATCACTCTATATCAGAACTTTACACTTATTTTTTCTTATATATCCATGTTTTCCTAAATGGAATCATATTATGTATTATCTCGGGTGACCCTTGTACTTATCTTTCTTTCTTTTAAAGTGGTATTTTTATTAACCCTTTTTTTGATGTTCTTTATAATAAAGGTATTTTGAAAATTCATACCCTAGTTACTAACCCCAAATTCAAATTGTGAGCATGAAATTTAATAAAGGGGTTAGGATGTAACATCTCAAGTTTTAAGAAAAATATTATGTTCAATAGCATATATGATACACTACATCGAGCTTAAACAAACAACTAAATTTTATTATTTAAATGTTACTATTATAACCTAGTTGTTGGAATGGAGATAATGAATAGTATTAAAAAAAATTTGAAAATATGGTTTACACATGTTTATATAATGATTCATTGGTTACCAAATTTAATAGAAATAGAAATAAAAACCAATTGAATAGAAAAGATGTGTTTTTATAAAAACCTATTTAAATGAGAATAATTATGTTTATAAAATCATATCACTTTTTTGGATTATATTAATGAAATATGAACTCAATTTTATGTTTAAAATTTATATTATATGTTTTCGAGATGATATATAAGAAAAAAACAATTTTAAGCATAAAATAAGTAATTTTCAAAAAGGATTTTTTACCAACTTTTGATGGTAAACCCATTTTAAATATAGTTTTTGACACTTTTATAATTGATATTTAAAAAAATAAACTTATTCTTTTGAATTGGGACAATAATATTTACTCTGGTTTAAATTGTTTTTATTTTTCTGATAAAATTCACATTTTAATGAATAGTGAAAATATACTGCATTTTAATTCAAAACTACTTTTTCATCTAAGTTATTTATATTATTAAGTTATCTATTTAATTAGTTTTAAAGTATTATTAGATTAATTTTTTATCATTTAATACAATTTTGGTCATTTTATGTAATTTCACATTGAAATTAAATATAAATGCACATCAATATTTTGATGGTTTTTACTTTTAAAAAACTTGTTTTCTGGTTTTGACAACATGGATTAGTTTTAAATTAATTATTGCAACTTATATGTATTGAATTTGGAAAAATGGATTCCATATTTGTAGTCATAGGGTCTAAATTATGTAAATAGGTACCTTTTATTTTTGGTTATGAATAGTAACTTTAGTAATTATTTTTATTTACCATGATTAAAAGTTAAATCCGGTAAATAAGGATAAAAATAATATTATAATAATATAAAACTATCCTAAAATTTTTCCTAATCTTATTTTATGAGATATGAATGACCAATAAAACACTTGTGATCAAAATTTGGCCTTTGTAAGCCACTTAGGTGTGATTATGACACTTATATATTTTAATTTAAAGTAAAGGAAAATATGTTATAAACATAAATATTCTTAATAAAACAATTTTAATATGGGTTTATATAAGTTATCACTTTGAATATAAATATTCATTATAAGCATAAAATTATTTTATACATCATGTTATTTTATTTATAATTCTTAGACATTAAATAATTAAATTTAATTATGACATAATGATGATGCGGTGATTTATTTATTGATGAACGAATCAAATAAATGATATTATAAATATTAAAATAAATATTATTTGACATAAGTTATGCCATAAAATATTCTTCTAGTTGAATATGACATGTTATAATACTATTAAATGGTTTTTTAAGTTATCTCTCTGTTTGGATTTTATTTAAATTCAATAAAATGAATATTATAAAAATTGACATAATTGATGTCTTATAAAAATAGTAATTTATTAAATTATTTAAAATCCTAAAAATATTTTAAAATCACAAAGTGACTATTATAAGGTCTATAAGTTCATTAAGTTTCCAATTATGGGAAATTTATCCCATATAAGTGAAATTAATAGCCTCTTAATAATTAAAATGTTATTACCACAATTAAAATTAAAAGAATATAATTAAGGGTAAACCGAAGAGATAAGGTTTAAAATAAATTCAATATATATCTAAAAATTATTTTATGAGATAATTTCAACCTATCCTCATATTATATTTGACATGTCTCAGGTTGGATCCTTTTAATTAAAAAAATTAATTTATATTGATTTAATAATTTAAGAGTTTCCATGGGTGCCCATTCCTTCACCGATAAAAAGGTACCCTATATTCTCTAATACTCACACTTCAAGAAACCTTTGTGTAATAACCTGAACATTTATGAATAAAATTCCCTTACTTTTAAATGTCTTATGGATATAGGAAACACATTCACTCTTTTTGTTTTATTATATCCAATTGAATTTAAATTATTGTTAAGTATCCTTACCATTAATAATATAGTCTTTGAATAGTGATCACATGACTAGTATAAATATAGGGTTTTAACAAATCATTTTGACACTAACAAAGTAAGTGATGGCCTCAACCAGTAGGAACGTACCCTATGAAGCCCATTTATCATAGAATCTGAGGGAGATAACATTTCTATGCTTTCCTTAGACAAATCCCAAGCCGATATCCAATAACTTAAGCATGACCAAAACCGTTTACCAAAGAATTTAAAGCACATCGAGATCACGCCCAAACCATGTTCACTAAATGGCTCTATGAAATCCCAACCATCACACACCTTACTCTTAAGGTGTATTCTGGTGTAATAAAGGGATATGTAACAATATTGTACCATTATGATTATGTTTATTATTTTTGTATAGGGTAATGAATATACTTGCATTTTATTATTGTTACTTTGTAAATTATTTTTAAAGCACAAATAGTATTTTTGGTTAATATTCAAATTTAATTAAGAAATCTATTTTGATAAATTAATGAATTTTTTAATTAAATAATATTTTAATAAAATATTATTATTAAATTAATTTTATTAAATATAAATTATCCTATAATTTTTATAAAGTCAATTGTAATTTTTATTAAGGTTAGAAAACTGTTTTTATCAAAACCTATCAATTTTCAATAAATGTTGATTTTTATTTTAACAGTTAAAATTAAAATATTTATAAAATTATTTATATAAAATTAATATTATTTTTGGAATCATGACATCAAAATTATCCAACAGTGAATTTTTCATAAATTTCTTGAGACAGACGAATTTTTGGGTAAAAAATTAAATATCGTATAAATATATAATGTGTATTATGACATCATAATGACCCAATAGTGATGTAATAAAATTATATAAAGGTTATATTTGACCAAATATATTTTTTCTTTAAAATAATATAATTTTATGTTTGTTTTATTTATTTTATAATGCCTTTTGAATCCTCTAAAACATATAAAATATTTTAAGATTTTAAAATCATTTCCTCGAAAGTGTGACTCACCTCCACATAAGCAAGGGAAATATTTTAATATCTTCATCCCTTATCCTTTTAAAATAATTTATACCAATCCCCTTTTCCAGAAACCATGGGCAAAAACCATGGGATGGTTTGTGGTTTTTAATGTTTTAGTGTGTAGGGTCCAAAACCAAAGTAATAAAGAATTCCCCCACCTTTCCTTTATAAATCCACCTGAGAACCCATTCCTATTAAATCAAGCTCTTTTAAGATCGACCAACCTCTTTTCCCTACTCCCTATAGTCCTCCCAAGGCACCCCTAAGCTTCCAAGAAGCCTCTTCCAATTCTTCGGGATCACACATCCAAGTGAGGGATCTTTCTTCATCCTCTTTTATCAAGCGTTACTTTCATGTTATGTCTTTTAATTTCCTTTTTTCTTATGTTGGGATATGTTATTAAATATCAAATTACTTTCCATTTGATTTATAAATTATTAGATCCTCATTTTACTCTCATTAATCCCCCGTGGTCATTTATATAAACCCGTTACCATGCCAAAATTTTGTAAGGGATCCTCACCTTTCTCTCATCCTTTCAATTCAAGAACCTTGTTTGAAATTAGTTATTTTAATTTTAATTTGTTATATTTTCATCCTTTTATAACAAATTCCCTACTTTCCATTTTATGATATTTTAATGAGGTATCATTTATCCTCCCCCATTTATACCCTTACCTACGTCATTACTATGCCAAAATTCCGTAAGGGATTTCTCTTTTCTCATTTCTATTTCAAGAACTTAATTAGTATTATCAATCTTAAATTCCATTTCATATGTTGGGGTATTATTTTCCATGGTGCCATTACTTTACATTCATGTATAAATGATGAGAGACCCCTTTCACTCTCATCTATCCATTTTATGAATTCCCATATGACATCGTTATGTCATCGAAATTACACCACGATTTTCCATGCCAAAATCATCATGTAGTGAATACCATACCCATTAAACTATAAAGTGTATTCACCTTTATGAATATATACTTATTTATTGGGGACTTAAATATATTTATTCCACGTTCTTCTATCATGTAATAAATGATGATGCTGAATTAATCCATTTTATATGATCTATGTGGAACACTTAAGCATGAGATTAAAATGTTCATGAAGGGTGTGCCCTGATAAGGATCAAATGTATTGGGTAATGTTTAGTATCATGATAAGTCATGTTGGGATATAGTTTTACCTTATTCCTTTTAGAACATTTGTCCACTATGTTGGGACATGGGTTTACCTAATTCCTTTATGTTTATGATGCAGTGTTTTAAGTTGTTTCCACATTTCAATGTTATGATAATCATGATATATCATTCCTTTGTGTTAATGTTTCTATTATGATCCATTGATATTTCTATTACCTAACATGTATTTTATTCTTCATGTTATTCCTTGTTTACTCCCATACTGGGCTTTATAGCTCACCCTTTTCTTATGTATGTCCTCAGGTTATCCCATTCAATGCTAAGTATGAAGGAATGTTGTGGTCATGTAAAATAAATTTTCAATAAAGATGTGTATTTCATGTTTTAAGTTGTTATTTAATATTCCTAATCCCTAAATACACTAGACCTCTCGATATTCTGAGTTATATCAAGTGCAAGTTTATATAATAAATCATGTTTAAATGTGTAATAAAGAGCGGGGTTGTTATACTTTGGTTCAGCCAAGCACTACCCAACCTCTTCCTAAAACCCTCCCCTTAACCTAAAAGCCTACCTTAGGGTAGAAAGCCTCCCAAGTAAGCCTTTTGGTATAAACCATAAGAAGTTTCCCAATTAAGAGGTAACACCTTCTCTCATGATTTTTAGTTTCATTTACATTCTATACTCCCTAAACTCTTATTATTATATGATTACATAAAAAAACCAGTATCCTAAATATACTAGGATTTTATTATACTATTTTTTTCAATCTACACTTACACACACCTCCATTTAATTGGTAATGAACAAACGGTTTCTTTGTATGGGGATCTACTGCCTCACGAAACGATGATTGTTCAATTTTCCCCTACCACATCTCATGGTGTCTATTATAATGGGAACTATTTTACATATGATATATATTAAATTTATATTGTCTCTATGATTCTTTAATTTTTATTTATAATATACCTTTATGCTTTCCATATTGTGTAAATATGATAATTTCGTTTGAGAAAGTGTAGACTACCGCCCCCTCAAAGTGATATGACTTGTTCCCTCTATACATGGAACATATAAAGGATGGTTTTATTAAACCTATGAGACATATAATACTGGTATTTTAATATAAATTTATATCATTTAATTATTATTCTTTTAATATGATAAAGAAATGAAAGTAGTGTTCATTCGTACGTACAGCCTACTGTCTCTATGAATGGTGCATTTCATTTATTATCTCCAAATATTATAGATATTATAAATACATATATACTAGATGTATATGATATTTTAATCATGAATAATATTCTAGAGATGATGTAATTTTGACCACATGGACAATTTACATCAAAATAAGTTCATTTTCGACTCAAGTACTGAATATCGACAAAACATCCGATATGAACAAAAATAATTATGTAATTTTTATAACATGGTAATAAGTGATATAAAAGGAATAATAAACCTGGAAAAGGTTCCCAAGAAATTATAAATTAACATAAATTTATTATTCATGAACATAATAATTCTATATGATGAGTTGGACTCAAGGTAAGGGAAATCTTAACTCAATTTCCATTCATTGAGTTAAATATACATGACATTGGTTTTGTTTTTCCAACAATATGTATGAATGACCTCTGATTTTTTTCTACACTAAATATACACTTATAATGGGTTTAATTATATTTGTCACACACAATTTTGTCATTGATTTATCCTTAATCTAATGATGTGATCTTTGTAAGGGACATCCTTTCAATCTCCTTTCATTGAGGCATATCTTGATGTTATGCACCTTTATTATCCTATAAGGTGTATATGAAACCCTTTTGGAAAGTAATATCATGAAATATTATATCTCATGATATTTAATGTTTTTTACTGTTATTCATTAATTATTTTTATTCAAGTGATTCTCAAGTGGAAAAAGACTCTTTAACTAAAACATCATTTTTAATGTTTTGAAGATTTAATTTTATAAAACCTTATATTTCATGTCCATGTTTTCAAAATGGTTTTTATGAATTTATTTATATAGACATTAATGTTTTAAAATTTTAATTTCTTTTAAAAGTTTCAAAGTGGTATGGGACACTTTGATTCAAAAGTCTCTTTATTAAATGTTTTAAAATGTTAATTTCCTTTAAAAGTTTCAAAGTGGTATGGGACACTTTGATTCAAAATTATCTTTATTAAATGTCTTAAAATGTTAATTTCTTTCAAAAGTTTCAATTTGGTATGGGACACTTTGATTCAAAAGTCTCTTTATTAAATATTTTAAAAGATTTTGGAAATATCTTGAACATTTCAATATATTGAAATGATTTCTTCTGATTGAAAATGAAATTTTATGAGTGGATTGTTGATAATTACAATCTTTTATATGTTATGATTATATAATGGTACTTGGGCATTTGGTGGGTGGTTACATGATAAAAAAATATGGGTGGTTACATGATAAACTAAAGATGGGTGGTTATATGATAAACCAAGGATTGGTAGTTACGTTATAACCTCCAATGCATTGAGTTCAGAAGTCAGTCGTATGGATATTCCATTTATGAGTGGATTGTTGATAATTACAATCTTTTATATGTTATATGTTGCTTTTTATGGGTTTAAGGTGACCTTTTGATTACCAAAATGATAAAAAATGATCTTATATTCAGTGAAGTATATTTACTACTTTATAAAGGTGAAATGAATTACTTTATGATAAAGTATTTTTGGTTTACTTGTTTTTCAAGCCTAATAGTTTTTCCTTCCTTGTGTATCACTTACTGAGCTTTTTATGCTCATTCTAAGTTTTGAAATGTTTTTCACAAGATTTAAAGAATAATAGAGTTAAGGATAGGATCAAGGAAAAGATATAAAGTTTAAACATGAAGCAAAACCATGTTTGTATTTAAACTTTTTTCATTTTATGAAAAAAAAATGGATAGTAAGTAGAAGTGTCTACTTTGTAATATTGAATTTTTATGTATGAGTTATAGCCTAATTCTCTAATTCTGTAAACTTGAAAAGATCCTGAATGTGAAATAAACTCAAATTATTTACTTAACTCAAGATTAAGTAATGTTTAAGGTTGGGGCCTTATACATACACATATATATTTATACACACACACACATATAAACATATATATATATATATAATATAAACATATATATATCATATAAAATATAAACATATATGGAAAATATATACATATATATATATATTATTAACTTATATATAAATATTAACATAAAATATAATATATATATATATATATGAATATATGCATTTTAATATATAAAATTATATATATATATATATAATTAAATTTTTAAATAATGAAATCTATTTACATATAAATAAATATAACATAATACAATTTTCTATTTATAATTGGCATAGGTGAGTTGGTTAGGTCTTTGGGTATAACCTTTTGCGATTTGTATTGCTCATTTCCTCACATCGATGTAAATATATATATTTAAATATATATATATATATAAACACAGACACATATATATTAACATATGTATAAAAATATATATATTTATATACATAGAAACACACACACATATAAATATATAAATATATTTATATATATATACATATATTTATATATATATACATATATTTATATATATAAACACATATATATTTTAAATTTAGTAATATTTTTAAGAAAATGCGGCTATTTTAGTGACATTTTACTAGTGTTTTAAAATGAGGCAAATTATATATATATAAACATATATATATAAACATATTTATATAAAATATAAACATATATATTTTAATATAAACATATGATATATATAAAATATAAACATATAATATGTATAAAATATAAACATATATATATAATATAAACAAATATATAAACAAATATATAAACATAAAATATAAACATATATATATATAATATATAATATAAACATATATATATATATATATAAAATATAACCATATGTACAAAAAATATAAAATATAAACATATAAATATGTAAAAATATATATATAATATAAACATATATATATAATATAAAATATAAACATATATGGAAAATATAAACTTATATATATATATAATATAAAATATAAACATATCAACATATATATATATATATTAATATATAAAATTATATATATATATATAATATTAATTTTTTAAATACTGACATGTATATATAAACATATATAAACACAGACACACACACACACACATATATATATATATATAAAAGCACACATATATAGAAATATATATATTTATATTTATATATATAAACACACGCACACACACATTTGTGTGTGTAGATATATTTTTATATATAAACACATATATATTTTAAATTTACTGACATTTTAAAAAAATGTGGCTATTTTAGTAACATGTTTACGAGTTTTTTAAACCGTGTCTAATTTTATATATATATATATACATATACATATATATTTATACACACACATAGAGATATATACAAACATATATATATACATATATATATAATATATAAATATATATATATAATATAAACATATATAAAAACATAAAATATAAACATATATATCATATAAAATATAAACATATATATATATAATATAATATAAACAATATATATATATATATATTAATATATATATATATATTAATATATAAAATTATATATATATAATATTAATTTTTAAATAATGAAATATGTTTATATATATATAAATATAACATAATACAATTTTATATTTATAATTGGTATAGGTGAGTTGGTCAGGTCTTTAGACATAATCTTATAGGTTGTCGGTTCAAATTCTTACGGCGATAGATTTAATTTGAGGAAGGGTGGGGCCTGGAGAGTGGAGGGGATAGTGCTGGGTGAGGGAGATCATGGATAGAACACTAGAGGAGGGAATTTGGGGCATAGAGGGTGTGGTAATAAATAAAAGGGGTGGGTTGGGATGTGTTTGGAGTGAATAGTGCTTGAGGAGGGAATGTAGGGCATCCATTTGATAAATGATGTGTCGCTAAATTTGCGACGTTTATAAACATCACTAAACATCCCTAATTTAGCAACATTAGTAAATGAGGTGTCACTAAATAGAAACATTTATAAACATTTCTCATTTAGTGACATTTATTTATTGATGTTTCTACAAAACATCAGTAAATGAGGTGTCGCTAAATATCTACATTTATAAACATCAATAATTAGGGATGTTTATAAACTCCTCTAATTATAAATGTTTATAACTATCGCTAAATTAGAGACACCCCATTTACCGACGTTTTTCAGGAAGTTGGGGCATGGATAGGGGTGATAAATGAGAGAGGGTGGGGTGCGATGGGATAAATTATGATATTATATTTTTATTATAAAAAATCATTTAAAAATAATAAAATTTAAAAAAAATAAAATTTTCAAAAAAATACCTATGTTTTTTAAAAACATCGATAAATGAAGTTTTATTTAGTGATGATTCTAAAAAATATTGGTAAATAAAGTGACATTAAATTAGAAACATTCATAAACATCACCAAATATCCTTAATTTAGTGATGTTTATTTACCAATGTTTATTTACTGATGTTTATTTACCAACATTTCTAAAAAATGTCAGTAAATATGGTGTAGCTAAATATAAATGTTTATAAACGTTGTTCATTTAGTGATGTTTATTTATCAAGGTTTCTAAAAAATAGTAAATGAGGTGTCTCTAAATAACGATGTTTATAAACATCGATAATTGGTCACATTTATAAACGCCGCTAATTGGAGACATTTATAAATATCTCTAAATCCACGACATTTATAAATGTTTCTAAATTAGCGACACCTCATTTAACAACATTTTTCAGAAACATTGGTAAATAAATTAATGGCGTTTTAAAATGTCACTTACGCAAAAAAACATTGTTAATTAACATTTTTTATAGTGTGCTATCATTTTTCATTGTATCTTGGTTTCATTTATTACATGTGTTGAGATGTTTATTAGTCTTTGTATGTTTGGTTGTATGATCTGCCAATATATAGCAAGGTCATGTCAGGTTTCGAATTAGGACCCTTGTAATCAAAATATTCTTTTGGGTGGAACTATTTCCAAATGTGTTTCTCATATTCCTAAGTATTAGTTTCCAATCCATAAGGATCAAGAACACCCTTTAGGCCTTATCATGGATTTCGATAGGGTTCCCGAATTAGGGATAACCCAAGTTGGTTTATGATAGTGTTGATGACTAATTTTATGTTATAGGGTCTAAAATTACATGTCTAACACATTTTGATGCATAATTTAATTTTTATAGTGTTACATTACATTCTACCTAAAAATGTTTGATAGAAATTAACCAAAATTTACCTCTTTTTCAAAGATATATACTATAAAGTTATAGACCCGGTGAAGATTCCAACTATGTAAAAGGAAATTACTATCATGTTAATTGAATTAAATATGTTCTCCTCGCCTTCATTCCTTAATATAGTGTTTTAATTGATGTTTCACTTGGTTAGAGAGATATAACTATGTGTTCATGTGAATTGTAGATGGATTCACCCCATTGAATGATATATTAAGATTTTAAAAGGGTATGTCAAAAATAAAAATTGTCCAAAAGGTTTTATTATAGAGTCGTAGATATTTATGTTATTGAATTTTTTTATCAAATACCTATCTAATGTGGATGACATTGGTCCCCCATAGTCTCCCCACAATGAGTGCCATATGGGTAAAATAATTTCTGGAATATATGTTGTCATAATTTTTATTACAGAATAGGAGAAGGCTTACCTTTACATTTTATATAATATTATAGTGGTATCACTGTAAATTGAAACCCATAAAGTAATTAATAGGCATTTGAATCTGTCAAGGGCTAAAAGATGGATATTACTTACCCGTAATCAATAGTTTATAAGATAGTTTTGAGACTATATTCTTAAGTAATTATATATAAATCAAAAAATAAATTTTAGAAAAACATTGATGGATATCCAAAGTGGTACGTGTACTTGTGTTATCATATAATGGTTATGTAATTAATGATTATATATTCTATATAAATAAATTAGATGAACGCAATTTGATGAAAAAGAGTATAGTTACTTCTATGGAATAAGTGATGCATGTATCAAGTAAAAAAGGATAAAAATTCAATTTACACACATATTTCATACTTTTCTATCATCTAAAAAATATGATAGTTGTATTATACAACATTATAAGTGTTGATTTTTCGATTAAAATGTCCTGATAACAAGAGTGTAGTTAAAATCAATGAATTGGAATTCATGAAATTTAATTTTAGTATGGAAGGGTTCATGGATGAACTATTCATAATGGAATCAGAGGCAGTATAAGTATTTTATGTTAGGTATCCCTCAAATAGAAAAAATAAAAAATTGTTCTATTGTTTAATAAAACCACTCCATGATCAAACGATCATTTCCATTCAGGATAACCCTTTCCTTGGAATGTTGTAATCATTTTATAGTTGTCCCAATGTAGAAAATGTCTTATATATTGGGGGTCCATAATGAGGGGATTTGGATAATCTATACGGGGTCCAAATTCCTTCATCCTTTAATTAAAAAAATAGAGTTCAATGAACAGTTTAAAGTTTATTTATAATATAAAATGTGTTATTATTATAATATTATGTGTTCAATATTTCATTTATGTAAAGTGTTTTAACTACTTTTATAGATAATGGATTCTCCGTATATTTATTCTACCAATAATGATAAATAACATATTTAAAATATTTAATTTGTGGAAATGTTAGAAGGTGAAAAACATATTTTTGGAGAAATACTAGGGCCTCATATCATGACAATATTAACAAAAAAATATTAAGGAGAGAAGAAAAGGCCTAAAATTTGAAGTTTGGTGGAATGTATGTGACCAACTCGTTAACCAAAAAAATGTATTTTTGTATTAGTTACATTTGGTTCACTACTCTAATACACATTCTGATTGATATAGACATGTGGTACAATGTTTTTCTTGTATTAAATACAATAATTTGGGAAGACATTGGGGTAAATTTTTGATATAATTTTTCTATTTTACCAAAAAAAAATTGATTTATTATTTATTATTCATTGTATATAACATTTATAATGGATAATTATTGATTGAAATTTGTATTAATGGTCATTGGAAAGGATCATAGAGCCTTTTAGACACTTTTTACAAAGAATAATATCAAGGATGTTGAGGGGAAAGTAAACCACCATCAACCTACTATATATTCACACTTGATAAACTAAGAAACATATAATTATTTCATTAGCCATTATGAGGAGGAACCATTTTAGGTAAATTATAATTGGTAATATTTTACACTACCACAAAATTGGGCAAGGCATGCGCCTGCCTTTATCAGTACTAATGGAAAAGTGCTGATAAAGGTCCTCCCCTTTATCAGCGCTAAAAAAGTGCTGATAAAGTGGACCTTTATCAGCCCTTTTGTTAGCGCTGATAAAGGTTGTATTTATCAGCGCTTTTCATTTTAGCGTTGATAAATACATCCTTTATCAGCACTTTTTTCTAGCGCTGATAAAGGCTCACACGGATTTGTTAAAAACCTGCGGGTCCTCTTCCTCCTCCCTGCACCCGGTCAAGCTCTCGTGGAAGCCCTCCTCTGCACCGCTGCCACTGCCTCCTCCTCCTCCACCGCGGCCACTGCCTCCTCCTGCTCCTCCTCCTCCAGCAGCCACCTCCTCCTTCTTCTCCTCCTCTGGCCGCCACCTCCTCCTCCTCCTCTGCTCCTCCTCCTCCTCCTCCTTCTCCTCCACCGTAGCCTCGTCCTCCTCCTCCTCCACCGGCGCTTCCTCCTCCTCCTCCTAGTCTGCTGCCTCATCCTCCTCCTCCACCGGCGCCTCCTCCTCCTCCTCCTCTGCCTACTCTGCTGCCTCCTCCTCCACTGTGGTTTTAGAGGTGCCTCAAGTACTTAGGTGAGTCTCACAAGCTTTATTTTAGTTTTATATGATGTTTTTTGGAGATTTTTCAAATGAAACATGGTTTTGTGTTCATGTTTTTTGAGAAACAATGTAGAACCTTGAGCATGAGGAGGTTTTCATTCCTCTTTCTAAATCACATAGTTGACTTTCATGGTTAGTGAAGGTTAACCATGGGATATCTTAGAGGAAACCATGTGAGGTGGATTTTAGTTAGGGATTAAAATACCATTTTTTCATGATTTCATACAAAACATGTGAAATTTTGTAGACTGAGGTAGTTCCAATTTACATAATTAATGCATAGTTTGGTAAACTATGTTTACCAAATATTTGAAGGGGTTTTCTTGTACAGTGCCACCACATTATTAATATATGGTTTGGAAAATTGTGTAGAACATTAAAATTATATTTTCATCTTTTTCCCTCTGAAATTCCAATAGGGGAAGCCCCCATTTCTCATCCTCCCTCTTATACAATGCCCAATCGACCCACCCCATTATTCCTCTTTGATTCTCCTTTCCATGGGGAGTTTTTTAGTGGATTTATTCAACAATTCTAAGTTATTTCACCATTTTCCTTACCATTTTATTCTTTATATTTAGTTTCTATTGATTTTTTATTTATCTAGATTAGGTTTTATGGGTGATTCAACTAGAGCACGGTGGTATCATATTGATTTGATGGGGGTGTTTTCCTACCTCATGTATAAGAGGCATCATGATGGTATCTGCAATTCACCAATCATTATGAAGTATTTGTGTTTCCTTTTGTAGTTTTCATGGATATTGGATCAAATTATATAATGTTGTCTATGGATTTGGTTCTGATGGTTGGGTATTTTTCCTAAGATGGCACTAAGATCCCACATCAGATCTTATATGGATTTTTGGTCTTGGTTATAACATGAAAAGTCTACAAGATTAGTTTCTAGTGAATATAACAAGTTTAAATTGATTTGGATAATTAATTATAAATGTTATAATATAATAATTTTGGTTTTTTGGAGAGAGGAAGGAGCTATATTGATGAGTTGATCTTGGGGTAGACAAATGGACGAGGCTTAGAGAGCCTAGGAAAAGTTTTCAACTTGGAATTAAAATAGTAGAAACATATAAAATAGGTATGTGGTCCTGGTAATTTCTTTATGGATTTATAAATTCCTTAATGGGTGTTATTAGAGTGAGTTTGACTTAGAGGACCTTGTTAGGGGGAACCCGGAGACCTCTTGGAATACATTCTGTGACTTTTATGTATTTGTTCCCATAGGCCACACATGGAACTAGTGATACATCAGAGCCCTTGGCCTTATTGAATTGAACCTAAAGTGTGTGAACATCCCCCTTGGGGATGTGACTACTTGGGTGGTTATAACTTTGTAAGGTTGTTGATAGGCTGGATGTGTAGACTAACCCAGAACAAACCTATATATTGAAATGGGACATGAGCCATCTCTTGAGACTATTTATAGTATGGAATATTACCATGTAAATATTATGAGGCTATACCATGTAATACACTGATAAATAATATGATGCTCTCATGCGATGAGTGTTTCACTACATCATGTGCTTCTGTTGGATGGTGACGTTGCAATGATGGTCTTCATTCTTAACAGCTTATTGATCCAAACCTTTAATGGTTTTCCTTTCTAAACATTGGTTTTAATGTATTAAGTTCTTTCTCAGGTTTCATTTCAGACCTTCATTTTAAAATAACAACTGTATAACAGCATGAATAACATAACTCAAGTTGATAGAGAAGAAAATTTATGAAGGCATTGGATTCCCTTCGAGCCAGATGGATTAGTGTTGTCCCCATGGATAGTAAAACCCCTTTTGGAGATCATGGAATAGTTGATAATAGGTTGTTTGGATCATTAATTTCTTCTAGATATTTGTCCAGATTTTCCTTGGTGTTTTTGGTTTATACTTCTCTCAATCCCAACTAGTGTAAGTTCTTTTCACCTTGTGTTTTTACTTATACTCTTTTTTTTAATTGAGTCCTTTGGGGCATGAATTAGGTGACCAATTCATGTCACCACTTTTATTAAAAAAATGACCTTGAGGTGGTATTTTATTGAAATCAAAAAAATTACATAGTATTGAGGTCTATGATACTACTAATAGGGACATTGATTTTGAGTAGTGATTATATTTGTTATGAAAAGTGGATAGGTGAGAGATTTCAGTCCTTATTGTGTATTTGGCCTGTTTGGTTGAGTGTCCTGCACTACTAGGGTTATGTTTTTGGGAACAATTTTATACTAGTATGGATACTACTCAAGTTGTGATAATGGGATGGAGGTTTTCCAGGTTATTATCATATTCACCAGGGTGATTTTATATCTACGGTAATTATCAATGTATACTAGGGTGAAAGACATCATGATTATTGTTATGGTTGGTATAGTCATCAAAATGTTCTCAAATACACTTTGGCACTAGCCAAAGTTGGTATGGATGATCAAGGCTACGAACTTGAGGATCAATGATGATTTATTTATTTATTTATTAGATATTATTTATTTATTCAGAGCATGAAACATGCACATATAACTAAAAATTAGAATTTATGAAACCACATTGGTGGTTCCCTACTGAGTACCCAAGAAATACTCATGTATTGAAGGTCAGGTAGAATTGGGTCCCAGTGTTTCCAGATCGAGTTGGAGTAACTTTTATGGGTTTTAGAGATCTAGATGATGTGAGGCTTGGGGATTGTAGTGGTTCCCAATATATTTTTTATTTTGTTATTTATTTATTCCTTTATTTCCTTGAAGTATCTTGTTTTTTATCTAAATTATACTCATATTCCTTCTCCTTTAACCTATATACTTATCCTATGGATTTTAAATAGGATGAATATAAATAAAGAATGGATGAATTCCAATCGGTTGACAAAAGAGTATGAAGAAGGAGTGAAATAATTTATCAAGTTTGCAATAGATCATGCATGTGACTCTTCTCAAATCTGTTGTCCATGTTTACGCTGTTGTTATTCAAAACAAATTAGTCCAGATGAGTTGGAAGAACACTTGATCTGTCATGGAATAGATCAAAGTTATACATGTTGGAATAAACACGAGGAAACAACGAATGTAGGTAGTGACTGGGGTGACACTGAGTTTTATGGATCATCTGATATGATTACAAACATGAATATTGAAGATGACCGTATGGAGGATGTGATTACATATGTGAATGATGATGAAGATCGTATTGAGAAAATGACAAGGACCTTCGAAGATGAACTTCGTGATTGCCCAAAATTGTTTGAGAAGTTAAAAAGTTGTGCAAAGACGCCATTATATGCTGGTTGCACTAAATATATAGCATTTTTTGCCATACTGAAGCTATATAATTTGAAAACAGATAACGGGTGGAGTGACGACAGTTTTACGAAACTACTTTCCCTCTTTAATGACATGCTCCCAGAAGACAATGAGCTCCTGAGCCGAACATACGATGCCAAATGAATGCTACGCTCTATGGGTATGATCTCTGAAAGAATACACGCCTTCCTGAATGGCTGTATACTATTTTTCCAGGACTACAAATCACTTAAAGAATGCCCAAAGTGTGGTGTTTCTCGATACAAGAAAGATGAATCCAGTCCTACTAAATTTGTATGGTACTTTACAATCATTCCAAGGTTTAGACGCCTATATGGAAGTGACGAGACTGTAGAACAATTAACATGGCATGCAGATACAAGAATTAAATATGGGATACTACGTCACCCGGCAGACTCTCCTCAGTGGAAGAGAATCGATCATGAGTATCCTGAATTTGGAAACGAGTCGAGAAACCTTCGTCTTGCGTTATCTACAGATGGAGTGAATCCTTTTGGTTTTCAAAGCAGCAGTCACAGTACATGGCCGGTTATGTTGATAAATTATAACTTACCACCGTGGTTATGCATGAAACGAAAATACATCATGTTATCTATGCTTATATCAGGACCAAAAAAACCGGGTAATGATATTGATGTTTATTTATCTCCATTGATCGAAGATTTGAAATTATTGTGGGATTCAGGTGTTACATTGTATGATGCTTACAGAAAGGAAGATTTCACTTTGAGAGTCATGTTGTATGGAATGATAAATGACTTCCCAGCTAATAGAAATTTGTCAGGATATAACATTAAAGGAACTCAAGGATGTCCCGTTTTCAAAGAAGGTACACAATCAATTAGGTTGAAACATTCATCGAAAACCGTGTTTCTAGGACATCGCAGATTTCTATCGTGACAACATAAGTACCATTCTTAGAAGACATCATTCGATGGAATTTCAGAAGAACGTACAACACCGTCTCCACTAACAGGTGATCAATTTTTTGAGAAAGTTAAAAATTTGGACACTACTTTTGGTAAACTGGCTTTGAAAAACCTTACGAAAATCGGTTGGAAAAAGAGATCATTTTTTTTTGAATTACAATACTGGAATTGTTTGTATGTAAGACATTTTATTGATGTTATGCATGTAGAAAAAAATGTATTTGACAGTGTTATCGGCACGTTGCTAAATACATCTAGCAAAACAAAAGATGGAATTAAGGCTAGGTTGGACATGGTTGAGATGGGAATACGAGAAGAGTTGGCACCAGTAAAGGGTGAAAAACGAACATTTCTTCCTCCTGCTGCTTACACTCTTTCCAGGTAGGAGAGATATCAGTTTTTCAACTTCTTGAATGACGTAAAGGTTCCAGAGGGGTATTCTTTAAATATCAGTAACCTTGTGTCAATGAGCGACTTGAAGTTAAAAGGTCTTAAATCACATGACTGTCATGTTTTGATGCAAAATCTCATTCCAATTGTTTTACGTTGCATTTTTCCCAAGAATGTCCGCCATACATTAACGAAACTGTGTTTCTTCTTCAAAGCTATATGCAGCAAAGTTATAGACCCAACGAAATTTCCAGCTATGGAAAAAGAAATTGCCGTCATATTATGTGAATTAGAAATGTTCTTCCCACCTTCATTTTTTGATATGATGGTTCATTTGATGGTCCACTTGGTGAGAGAGATTTGACTATGTGGTCCTGTACATTACAGATGGATGTACCCCATTGAACGGTATATGAAGATTTTGAAAGGGTATGTCAAAAATCGAAGTCGGCCAGAGGGTTGTATTGCAGAGCTATATATTGTTGAGGAAGCCGTTGAATTCTGTACCGAATACTTTTCTGGTGTGGAAAGCATTGGCTTACCAAAATCTCATCACACTGGGCGGTTAGAGGGTGAAGGAATTTCTGGAAGAAAGGTTGTCACAATCAATATTACAGATCAGGAGCAGGCCCACCTTTATGTTTTGCATAACAGTTTGGACGTTGACCCATATGTTGAAATCCACAAAGAAATTCTTAGGCAATTGAATCCATCAAGGGCTGAAAAATGGATATCAGATACACATAATCAACAGTTTATAGGATGGTTTCGAGATCATATTTTTAAGAAGTCAGATGAAAATCCAAAGTCTATTTCGGAACGACTTCGATGGCTAGCCGGAGGACCAAGTGTGTATGCATTATCTTACAATGCTTATGTAGTTAATGGTTATACATTTTATACTAATGAACATGATGAAGACAGTACCATGCAGAATAGTGGGGTTACACTTGTGGCTAAAGCGATGCATGTTTCTAGTGCTAAGGACAGAAATCCAATTTATGTGAATATGTCATACTTTGGCATCATCAAACAAATATGGGAGTTGGATTATACGGAATTTCAAGTTCCGATATTTCAATGCAAGTGGGTTGATAACAGGAGTGCTGTTAAAATAGATGATTTGGGATTTGTGAAAGTTGATTTCAGTAAGGAAGGGGAGAATGACGAACCATTTATAATGGCATCACAGGTAGTGCAAGTATTTTATGTTCCCGATCCTGCAAACCGAAACTGGTCAATTGTTCTGTAATTGACCAAAACAGCTGAAGGGTCAGATGAAAATTCAACGGAAGATGATCATTTCATTGGTATTTCGAAATCATTTCGTAGTGGTCCCAATGTAGACGACGTTTTGTATGTCAGAGGATACCACAATGAAGGGATATGGATAGTTGATAGAGGGGTCAAATCCCTTCAGCCTTTTAAAAAAAAGGGAGTTCAATAATCAGGTTATTGATTTTTATTGTAATATAGATTGTGTTACATTATGTTATTATCTGTTCGCTGCTGTTTTTATGTGATCTAACTTAAATTTTAAACCAGTTCTGCAGATAATGACTTCTTTACCTGCTGATGTACCCAATCCTGAGACACAACACGCCTCTCAACCTGTTGCAGCTGGTCCCATTGCTGAGAGACAACAGGTCTCTCAACCTGTTGCAGCTGGTCCCACTGCTGACGTACAACAGGTCTCTCAACCTGTTGCAGCTGGTCCCACTGCTGAGAGACAACAGGTCTCTCAACCTGTTGCAGTTGGTCCCACTGTTGACGTACAACAGGTCTCTCAACCTGTTGCAGCTGGTGTCAGTGCCGAAGCTAGTGCTTCGGAGAAACATAATGATGATGCAGAAACTGAGGAAATGGTAGGCGATGAAACCCCAGCGACACAAAAAAAACAGGTGCGCCGTATTTTGACAGTTTTAGCAAAAATCCTTAAGGCAAAAGCAAAAGGCATCAAATATGAGGTGGGATGGAATAATCTAGGCCAGCATGTAAACCCCCACAAAGCCATGTTTAGTAGCTACATTGGAATCGTCACTCGACAACGCGTGCCGATTGACGTAGAGTCATGGCACCATGTTGTCAGTGGGTTGAAAACATTAATGTGGGAAGAGATTACGGTAACATTACGATATCATCTATTTAATTTATTAAAATAAAAAAATATTGAAATATTGACTAACCCTTCATCATCTCTTGCAGAGTGCATTTATAGTAGATGTTTCGCACAAAGAATATGTTTTTAGACTGGCAGGAAGGATTCATAGAGGCTTTCGCACCATTTTAATGAAAAATCATCTAAAAGATGCCGAAGGGAAAATCAAGCCGCACCCACCTTCTCTTTATGCACACTTGATATGCCAAGGAACGTGGGATGAATTTTGCAACCGTCGTGCGGAAAAGAATTTTCAGGTACATTGTGTTTGGTTACACGTTTTGTAACGTTGCTTGTATTTATCACATTGATTGATAGGTTTTTATTTATGAAACAGCAACTGAGTGCTGAAAATAAAGAACGGGCAGCAAAACCAGCGTACCCCTACCGTAAAGCATGGTTGGGGTACGCTTCAATTGAAAAACAATTGGTATGTATTTTAAAAGTACTGTAATAATTTTATGTGACATAAAACAACACTTTAACCATGTTTCTCTGTTTATAAGCAGATTGATGAAGCAAAATCTCATGTCACTTCCATTCCATGCCATGTGCTATGGAAGGAGCCTCGTGTTAATAAAGAGGGGAAACTGATAGATGAAAACACACAAAAAGTGTGGGAAACATGTGTAAGTATGACATAATATAAACTTGTTTTTCTTTAAATCACTATTACATAACGGTGCTTACTTATTTTTTCATATTTTCTATTTGACATAGTCACAGGAAACATCAACACCCGCACCGGATGCAGACATACTTTCAACGGCCTTGAAACAGCCAGAACAGTATGGCCGCGTTAGAGGTGTGGGTTTTGGGGTGTCACCCAAAACAAATTTTAAGAAAAAAAACAAGAGGATGAACAAACTAAAGAATTACATGTAATGAGAGATAGAGTAGCTACCCTTGAAGAACTAATCCAAACTCAGGGAGAGATGCTAAAGAGTTTGATGGAGGAGAGGCAAAGAGAACAAACAACTCAAGAACAACCCCTGTGAGAAGATCCACCCATCACCAGCTTTGAGGCGAGCCATTCCCCTCAAAGACCTGACTTAACCGAGGTAATAAATGTTATAATATTTGTTTTTGTGAGATGTGAATAACATAGACACTGATACCTTTCATTTAATGATATTCTGCAGGGTGAAAATGACTGTGATTTATATCTGTCAACTCCCACCCATCGCCTTGTAGCGAGGGCTACGGTGTTCAATATGCAGAATGACACGCTACACTCTAGACCACTTCCAACCGGTCATGTCAAAGTGTCGATTAACGTATCTCATGAGCCGAGCGCCGAGCTACCCGTGCCAAATGACGATGATGACATTCATACGGTGGAAAAATCTATTGGAACATTCGTTGCATGGCCGTCGAATCTTGTAAAAAAACACGTCGAGTAGGAGGTATTCATTTCCAGTTCATTTTTCAAGCAGAACCTTTAACATTAAATTAGAAAATGGCTGAACCGATGAATGTTATTACAGAAGGATAAAATGGAGAAGCTAAAACGAAAGAGCAGCTCCAAGATTGGATCAACCAACTGATCAAAACGATCTACTGAGAGCACGTTCACCCCGCCCGTTCTATATCCACATTTAATATCATTGCAAGATCATGTGGATATGAAAATGAAAGACGGAAAGAATCATACAATTGTTTGTGAAAAAGATATGTACAGAGAGGAAACAATGGATTTTGTTAGTGCAGAAGCTGTTTCTGAGATCATCACATACGACTGGCTAGGCGCCTCAGTTATAAATGTATACATGAGGTATGTTTTCATGATTTGATTTTACAGAAGCTAATATACTTTGATAATTATAGATAAATACATCTCATATTTTTCACAAGCGTATATATGAAAAACAATTGAAGGGATTTTCCCATGAATACAAATTTGGACTCGTTAGTCCTCACACCATTTCTACACATCGAACAGAAATAGATTCTAATTTTCAGCCTGAACTGATGTCAAATCTGCTCAGAACGTTTCAAAGAAGAATTACGACTGACAGGCTCTTTTTAATACCAACGATGCAAGGGTAAAACTCAACATTTTAATCATATCAATTATATTTTCATTTCTATAAGTACTTATTTCTTTTTATGTTTTTAGGGAACATTGGATGCTCATTGCAGTCAATTTGGATACTCCAAAGATTTATTTTCTGAATTCACTGCATGGATATCCAACTAACCGACCACACATGATGTCGATTGCCAATTTTTAATACACTAGATCCAACATTTTAGAACTAAATATCTAGTTATATAATTTATATTATCTTTTAATGAGGATTTTGTTATGATAGGGCGGTGTATGAATATCGTCTAAAGGCTGGAATGAATCCAGGGAATAAGGACGACAATGCCCACAAGATCTACAAATGGAGAATTATCTGGGTATATATAATTATATTTAACTATCCAAATACATATCAAAAAAAATTACTTATTTTTCTTGATGTTTCTGCAGTGTCCGAAACAAACAAATGACAAGGACTGCGGTTATTATGTTTGTAAATTTATGAAAGAGATCGTATTTCATGGACAAACTAGCATCCCTTAAGAGGTATTTTGGAAAATAATTACTACTTTATTTAAAATAATTATTAATTGTTTGTGTATTTATATTTTTTCAGTACTACTATGACTATCGCAAAAACTCCTATTCAGAAGATGATATAAATGTCTTTAGAAACGAATGGGCAGCGTACCTAATCGAAGAATGTAAACAAATAGGACAATGAAGGTGAATTCCTAATACTTATGTTATCTTTATATGGTCATTGATATCTCCCTTTACACTTATTGAGCATCTATGATCTCCCTTTCTTATGTTTCATATCCTTAGATTAGTGAATTCCTACTACTTAGTTTGAAAATGACATAAACTTTGGAAAACAACACCAATGACACACGGAAAACCGAGAAAACGCCTTCGGATTGTTTTGATACTTTAGGACAACAATCCACGAGTAATTTTTGATGTGTACGAATCGACCGCACCTCAATCCGACGCACGGTGTGACCGGTATGGCTAAAATTGTCTGATATCAGTTTGAAAATGACATAAACTTTGGAAAACAACACCAATGACATACGCCAAACTGAGAAAACGCCTTCGGATTGTTTTGATACTTTAGGACAACGATCCACGAGTCATTTTTGACATGTACGAATCGACCGAACCTCAAGCCGACACACGGTGTGACCGGTATGGATAAAATTTTCTGATATCAGTTTCAAATTGAGATAAACTTTGGAAAACAACACCAATGACATACGCCAAACCGAGCAAACACGTTCGGATTGTTTTGATACATTATTACAACGATCCAAGAGTCATTTTTGATGTGTACGAATCGACCACACCTCAATCCGACGCACGGTGTGACCGGTATGGCTAAAATTGTCTGATATCAGTTTGAAAATGACATAAACTTTGGAAAACAACACCAATAACATACGCCAAACCGATCAAACGCCTTCGGATTGTTTTGATACTTTAGGAAAAAGATCCACGAGTCATTTTTGATGTGTAAGAATCGACCTCACCTGAATCTGACGCACGTTGTGACCGGTATGACTAAAATTCTCTGATATCAGTTTGAAAATGACATAAACTTTGGAAAACAACACCAATGACATATTCCAAACCGATCAAATGCCTTCAGATTGTTTTGATACTTTAGGAAAACGATCCACGAGTCATTTGTGACGTGTAAGAATTGACCGCACCTCAATCTGACGCATGGTGTGACCGGTATGGCTAAAATTTTCTGATATCAGTTTGAAAATAAAATAAACTTTGGAAAACAACACCAATGACATACGCCAAACCAAGAAAACGCATTCGGATTGTTTTGATACTTTAGGAAAACGATCCACGAGTCATTTGTGACGTGTACAAATTAACCACACCTCAATCCGATGCACGGTGTGACCGGTATGGCTAAAATTGTCTGATATCAGTTTGAAAATGACATAAACTTTGGAAAACAACACCAATGACATACGGAAAACCGAGCAAACGCGTTCGGATTGTTTTGATACTTTAGGACAACGATCCACAAGTCATTTGTGACGTGTAAGAATTTACCACACCTCAATCCGATGCACAGTGTGACCGGTATGTCTAAAATTGTCTGATATCAGTTTGAAAATGACATAAACTTTGGAAAACAACACCAATGACATACGCTAAACTGAGCAAACGCGTTCATATTGTTTTGATACTTTAGGAAAACGATCCACGAGTCATTTTTGACGTGTACGAATTGACCCCACCTCAATCAGATGCACGGTGTGACCGGTATGGCTAAAATTGTCTGATATCAGTTTGAAAATGACATAAACTTTGGAAAACAACACCAATGACATACGCAAAACCAATAAAACTCCTTCGGATTGTTTTGATACTTTAGTAAAATGATCCACGAGTCATTTTTGACGTGTACGAATCGACCGCACCTCAATCCGACGCACGGTGTGACCGGTATGGCTAAAATTGTCTGATATCAGTTTGAAAATGACATAATCTTTGGAAAAAAACACCAATGACATACGGAAAACCAAGCAAACGCATTCGGATTGTTTTGATACTTTAGTAAAACGATCCACAAGTCATTTTTGACGTGTACAAATCGACCTCACCTCAATCCGACGCACGGTGTGACCGGTATGGCTAAAATTGTCTGATATCATTTTGAAAATGACATAAACTTTGGAAAACAACACCAATGACATACGCCAAACCGAGAAAACACGTTCATATTGTTTTGATACTTTAGTAAAACAATCCACGAGTCATTTTTGACGTGTACGAATCTACCGTACCACAATCCGATGCACGGTGTGACCGGTATGGCTAAAATTGTCTGATATCAGTTTGAAAATGACATAAACGTTGGAAAACAACACCAATGACATACTCCAAACCAAGAAAACGCCTTCGGATTGTTTTGATACTTTAGGAAAATGATCCACGAGTCATTTTTGACGTGTACGAATCGACCGCACCTCAATCCGACGAACGGTGTGACCGGTATGG
Organism: Viscum album; assembly: GCA_963277665.1. Classification (NCBI taxonomy): domain Eukaryota; kingdom Viridiplantae; phylum Streptophyta; class Magnoliopsida; order Santalales; family Viscaceae; genus Viscum; species Viscum album. The sequence continues at coordinate 65,979,584 of OY728156.1, read as the reverse complement.
CTAAAATTGTCTGATATTAGTTTGAAAATGACATAAACTTTGGAAAACAACACCAATGACATACTCCAAACCGAGCAAACGCCTTCGGATTGTTTTGATACTTTAGGAAAACGATCCACGAATCATTTGTGATGTGTACGAATCGACCGCACCTCAATCTGACGCACGGTGTGACCGGTAAAGCTTTTCATTAGATAAAGAATCAGTATTTATTAAATGAGATAAATCAATCAAAAACATATTGATTTTACATTATTCCCTTTCATTGTTATGAAAATGAAAACTTTTGATTTTAAAATTTAATATTTTAGTTTCACATTTCCATATTAATGTATTCTTTCATATTACTGTTTTAATTTATTTCATTATTTCATTACTAAAATAATATTTGTTTTCTTATATAGGTGAATTCTTTTCCTTGAGTTCAGATGCTTTGTTCGGCAACAAATACCATCGAGAGCGGATCACGGATATCAAAGGATGAAACATGAATGTTTATAACTGTTGTTGAATAATTGTAAATGTAACCATGAAAAACAATGTTTGAAATGTATATAGCAATGCGTTTTTTTTTGTATTCATGATGTTAAGTAAATGTATATACCGTTGTCAGTCAAAATATTGGGTGTGGGTGCTATGGTGTGCAGGTGTGCATGTGCTACTTTGTGCAGGTATTCTGGTGTGCAGGTGTGCAGGTACTGTTTTTTAGGTGCAGGCGCTGGGGCCTTTATCATCACTTTTTTAGCGCTGATAAAGGACACCTTTAACAGCGCTAGAGGAGCGCTGATAAAGGGACCCTGTATCAGCACTCCGAGAAGCGCTGATATAGTTGACCTTTATCAGCGCTCCACCATGCACTGATAAAGGACCCCTTTATCAGTGCTCCGAGAAGCGCTGATATAGGGGACCCCCCTTTATCTACGTCGGAATTAACAGCACTTTTCTAGCGATGTTAATGCTGGTTTTTAGTGCTGATAAAGGGGAAGGTTGTAGTAGTGTTATTTGAAACTATTGGTAATAATAACTTTAATTCATAACTATTAATTAATGAAATAAAAAATGATTTCTGAAAATAAGTAGCATGCTCTAAAACAAACATACCCCTACTATAAATAAAGGATGGGTATGCTTCACTTGAAATAAAATAGAATGTATTTTAAATTTATAGTAATAATTTTATGTGTATAAAAAAACAACATAATTATGTTCATTTTTTTATATGAAAATTGATAAATCAGAATCTAAATCCACTTCTATACCGCATCATGTGTCATGGAAGGAGGCTCTTGTAAATAAAAAGGGACAAATAGTATATGAAAACATACAAAATGTATTGTAATCATGTGTAATTATGTCATAATATAAATTTTTTCTTATTTAAATCAACATTATATAATAATAACTATTTATTTTTCTATATTTTTTATTTTAGAAACAATTATAATCACTGGTTGCACTTGATAAGTGACTCCTTTCAGTGTCCTTGAAGCAGCCAAAAAAATATGGACACATTAGAGGTGAAGGTTTTGGAGTGTTACCATGAGCATATATTGAGAAAGAAAATACATAGGGGTAGCATATGAGAGAATAAAAGACATGTGGTCATAAATAGATTCTATAAGAGAAAAAGATAATTGTTATTATGGTTTGTTGGACCAGTTTATCAGAAGGGGTCAAGGATAAAAAAACAATGCACTAGCAAGCACTACATGAGGTGCTACACCCCCATATTTGAGGCTATCCATTCCCATCAAAATCCTTACTTACCAGAGTTGATCAATCTTTTCATAATAGCTTCTACTAAATGTTAATTGAATAATTATTGATATCTTTCTTAAAATAAAATTCTATAGGGTGAAATTAATTTTTATTTATATCTATCATCACCCACACATCACTTTTTTGAAAGGGGTATAATTTCCAATATCTATATTGATATTCTAAACAATAAAAAATTTCCAAAATATCATGTGATATTTGGGATTAACATATCTCATGAGGCAATCACCAAGATCCATATTCCCCTTGATGATATGGATGTTCACATGGTCAAAATTTATATTGGAAATTTCATAGAATGTATTTTTATTCTTATAAATATACAAGATGAAAATGAGGTATATAATTTCTAATTTATTATATATGAAAAACCCTTAAAAATTAATAAAAAATCCATGAAATGAGGTGTGTTAATACAAATTGAGAGATAAAAATGGAAATAAAAGGCTTAGTTAAGACAATATAGAGGATTGAATAATAAATTAGAAGGACCTTTCAAGGGTACCTTTACCCCACTAATTCAACTTCTAAATTTATTAACATTACAACTTCATTAAAATACAACATTCAAAGATAAAATTATAGTCTGTATTGAATTTTAAGAACAAATATATAGAGAATTCATTATATACACGATTAGTCTTGAGAGTGTAAATGAAATTCCAAATCATGGATGGCTAAGAGCCTTAGTTGTGAATGTATATATGAGGTGCATTTTCAAAATTCACTCATCTAATAATTTATCTATTATGTTAGCTACGGTTAAATACTGTTAATGTTTTCTATAGGCATATATATCACTACTATGTGAACAAAAAATCCCATGAAGAAAAATTTCGACTCATTAGTCCTCATATCACTTCTACACAATAAATTTAAATGAGATAATTTCATCATCCAATGGCCCAAAGGCCTTCATTTTTTTATTGATTTTGATAATCCACCTTTTAATGGGTGAGGTAGAACCCTTACAATGAAATGGTAAAAATATATAATCAAATCATATAAAATATATTTCCATTTTTTTACTACTCATTCCTTTTTATTTTTTTAGTAATCAATGGGTGTTCATTTTGGTCATTTTGGATACTCGGAAGATTTATTTTTTGAATCCAAATCATGGATTCCTATAAAAACCACACATGATTTTATTTTTCAATTTTCAATACAGTGCATTCAAAATTTTAAAAATAAACTTCAAATTATATGTTTTATATTATGTTATAAATAGAAATTTTTATGATAAGAAAATGTTTAATTATCATAAAAAACATGGAATGAGAATGGCCAGTGCACATAAGGATTATATGGATTACAACAAATGGATAAGCATTAGGTTACATAAAATAAATTTTCACTATTAAAAAAATATATCTAGATTGATTACTTATTTTTATTAATGTTTCTAAAGTGTTTTAAATAATGTAATTATGGTGATTTTGGTTATTATATTTTTAAATTAAGGAAATATATCACATTACATCAACAAATAAACATTCTCAAAGAGGTATTTGTTAAAGTAATTGAAATTTCATTTAAAATATTTTTTAATCAATTTTTTTCAATGTATTTATAGTACTACTAGGACTATCAAATATACTTGAATCTAAAAGAGGAAGTATATTTGGTTAGAAATGAGTTGGTAGATTACATGGTGTTATAATGTTTTCAAACATCATGAAGAGGTAAATTCCTATAATGTTTATAATTATTATTTTTTCAAATATGTCATAAAAATTTGATTTATCTGCTTCTAATTTAAGACTTCACCCATTGATTGATTTTTGAAATTAAGGAATAGAAGATACATCAATCCAAATTTTATTTTGAAGGTTAAAATTATTTACCCTTCAGAATCCCACTTTATGAGTTGATATAAAGTGAGATCCTAAAGGGGAAATTATTTTAGCCTTAAATTATTGAAAAAGTATTCAGCAAGGATAATACAATCAAGAATTATTTAATACTCTCTACATGTATATTTTTATTCTTTATTTGATTTTTTATCTTTAATAATGATTTAATACATTCCCTTTTGGGTCTACTCCCTTTTAATAACATGTTAGTGAGATAAATTTATGTTTTATTGATAAAAATAATGTTCTTAAATTTACTATAGTAGGTCATTTGAGCATATAACTATTATTTTTATAAATTTATACCTACTCCCATTGGGGCAATTTTATATGTTTCTTCATATTTTCTTTATAATTTTCCAAATCGATTTGAGGCTATCCATTACCCTCAAAGTAACATTTTAGTTCATAATGCATGTTACATACTCAAAACCAACCAAACATGCTCAAATTTTCGTGATACTTTAGGAAAATGATCCATAATTAATTTCTTATATATAGAAATTAACAACATATCAACCTGATACATGGTGTGTCTGGTATGACTAAAATTACATGTTTTCAATTAATATTGATTGTTTATCTCAAAACACACATCACATACTCAAAATTGAGAAAAAATTATTTTATTATATCAATACTTCACCAAAATGATTTATGAATCATTTTTTATGTGTAGGAATAAAATGAACATGAATATTAAATATGATGTGGTTGATATGTCTTAAAGTGTGTCTTTTTATTTTAAAAGTAAAATTTTAGCTCACAATGTACATCACATTTCCATAAATGAGAAAACACACTTAAATTATATTGATACTTCGGAAAAATAATTCATAATTTATTTTTGAAATGTAGTAATCAACTACATGTCAATCTAACACTCAGTGTGGTCGGTATGACTCAAAGTATGTGTATTTAGTATAAAAGTAACATTTGTATTCACAATACATGTCATGTAATCAAAAATAAGAAAACATGGTTGGATTGCCTTGATACCTTTTGAATATGGTCTATGTTTAATTTTTGGAATTTATTAATCAACCACATATCAATCTGACACATTTTGTGACTTATATAACTCAAAGTGCATGTTTTCAATATTAAAGTAACATTTTTTCTCACAACATGTGTCACGTAGTCAAAACCAATAAAATTTTTTCATATTCTATTTATACTTTAGAAAAATGATTTATGATTAATTTGTGACATTTTGGAATCAACTTAACATCAATATGACACATGGTGTTGCCGGATTAACTGAATGTGGGTGTTTTTAGTTAAAAAGTGACATCTTAATCTAAAACATGCATCACATAATCAAAAAAAATGAAATAAAATCATCATGATTATTTAACTAAATGTCCTATGATTCATTTTTTATATATAGGAATTAATTTTAATTTAATCTGACACACAGAGTGGCCGGTATAACCAAAAGTGTGAAATTTCATTTGAAAATGAAATTTGAGTTGAAAACATGTATCACATACTTAAAATTAAGAAAATGAAACTTTATTGCCTTAATATTTAGGAAAAATATTGAATATTCACTTTTTATGTTTAGGAATTAACCACTTGTCAATCAGACACACAGTGTGACCAGTATGAATGAAAGTGCATGTTTTCATTTAAAAGTGACATTTTAGTTCAAAACATGTGTCACATACTCAAAACCAATAAATCATTCTCTTTTTTCATTTAAAATATATAAAAATTACCCATATTTTATTTTTGATGTGTAGTAATCAACCATGCATCAATCTGACACACAGTGCGAACAGTATGACTAAAAGTGTTTGTTTTCATTTAAAATTGGCATCTTAGTTCAAAATAGATACCACAAACTCAACACTAAGAAAATTTACGCTGAATATTTTGATACTTTATTATAATGATCCATTATTCATTTGTGAAATTAATGAATCAACCATAAAATAATTTGACTCATGGTGTGTCCTGTGTGACTCAAAGTTCAAGCCATCGGTATAAAAACAACATTTTAGTTCACAACATAAGTTAATGGTTAAAACTGATAAAACATGTTTTAATTATCATGATACATTAGTATAATGATCCATGATTTATTTGTGACATGTACGAATCAACCTTACATCAATCCGACTTACGGTGTGGCTGGTATGACTCAAAGTTCATGTTTTCAATATAAAATAAACATTTTTGGTCCCAACATGTATCACATAGTTAAAACCAAGGAAACATGCTCAGATTGTTGTGATGAATTATTAAAATTATTCATTATTCATTTGTGATTTTTATGAATTAATTGCACGTAAACCTAATACACGGTGTGTCTAGATTGACTGAAAGTGCATGTTTTTAGTTTAAAAGTGACATTTTAGTCCAAAATGCACATCACATACTCAAAACCAAGAAAATAAGATTATATTATCTTAATAATTTAGTAAAACTATAAAAAATTCATTTATGACATATATAAATTAACCCCACATCAATCTGACATACGATGTGTCTATAATAACTTAATATAACATCCTGGATTTTAAGGTACGCTCTTTAGGTGTTTAAGAGTGTGTTTTCATGTACGTAGGGATTAAAAGTTATTTTTGGATGTTAAGAAGAATCTAGGTTGGGTATATTGTAATGACCCAAACTTTTTGAATAGTATATTAACTTACTCTTAACAATTTAATAGAGATGTTAATGGTTAATGTAGAAAGAGGAGTCGATGGATTCATCTAGTAGACTCGAACCTTATGAAGCCCACTTATCAGAGCTTGGGAAGGAGGTGGCATCTTTGGTCTTCGCTTTGGACCAAGCCCAATCCGAACTCCAGCATGTCAAGCTTGAATGGAAATGCCTACGGGAGAAGTTCAAGTTAGTAGAGATTACTACTAGGTCAATGTTATCTAAGCCTCCTTCAGATTCTCTCACCATAACAAACCTTACACTTAGGTCATATGATGGTGTTATAAGGGGCTATGTGACGAGACTGTAGCTTCTTTGTGTAATCCTTTGGGATGAATAAATTGAGATTTCTTCCTTTAGTGATGTTTGTGAAATTTCAAATGTCCGGATAACTTTAGGATGTATTTTATTGATGAATTTTGAAAAAAGGATATTTTAAAATATTTATGTAAACCTTAAATAATTAATGATGTGTAATGATTTTCAAAAAATGGTCTTCTGTAAAAGTGTTCAGTAAGGAATTTAGAGTCTAATAAGATCAACTTAATTTCTGATGAATAGTAAATTATGAATAGTGATTTTAAGCTTAGGATTAGTAATGTGACCAAATGGATTAGTAATCTCACTTAAATAAAGTTTTAATATAATTTAGACACCTTGATTAAGTAATGTGATTCAATAAAATGGGTAAATAACAGTTTCATAAATTATTAATCAAGTATCAGTTTTTTCGGCTGAATAGTGTTTTTTATTTAAAAATTTAATTAAAAATATTTAGAAAATTATTTTTATAAAATGGAATTTATTTTTGAACTCATAGCATTGATATTATGTTATGGTAATTTTTTGGGATTTTTCTGAGAAAGATGAATTTTTAGTGAATAGTAAAAATGCAGTTTTAGGGTTTCGGTAAGTTAAATGACATCATAACTGTTTCATGATGATGTCATGAGATATTTTAAGGGATGGTAGACTAAAGGGGACTAATTATTGTTTGAGGTGTCCCAAGTGGCCAATACCATGGGCAAATACCATGGGCAAGCCCATGGTTTTTTCAAAACCACCAATGAGGTGTCCCTTGGCCATTAATGCCTTGTCCCCTCACTTTCCCTATAAATACCAAGCCATCCTCTCATCCATTTGACTCCAAAACCATACTCAACTAAGTTAGGGTCTCCTTACCTCCCAATGAGTCCTCCCAAGGTGACCTCAAGCCTATCAAGGTCCCAACCTTTGAGTTTTAAGAGTTACGTTTAAGGTAAGGGATCTGACCTCTCTCTTTCTTTTCAAGCAATCTCTTTTATGTCATTACTTTTATGCTCCATGTTCATATGTTGGATAATGTAATTTTATATTCATATTACTTCCCTTTTAATGTTAAAATTATGAGAGACCCCCTCTTTCTCTCATCAATTCGTTTTAAGAAGATTTAAGTGGCGTCATTAGACTGCCGAATTTTTAAGGGGATTCTTTCACCCTTTTCTTTTTCAAAGTTCTACTTTCATGTCAAGTATTTAAAGTTCCTTTTTATTATATTGGGGTATGATATCTATATCTATCATACTGAACTCTTATGTTCATATTATGAGAGACCCTATTTGATCTTGTCAATTCATTTTTGGTTGAAGCTTAAGTGACACCGTTAGGCTGCGTGATTTTCATAAGAGAAATATTATTTTTGTCTTCCTTTCATGTTCTTCATTTCATATGGTATATCTTTCAAATTTCATTACCATGTTCATATATCCTTCATATTATGTCCCTATACTGTTTTATGGGTCATTTATGAATTTTTGACCCATTTCCCCTCTCTTTTCAATGTTTTCTAAAACCCCGAAACATAGTTGTTATGCTGCAGAATTTCCATCTCAAAATGTCTCTCTCTTTATCTAAAGTTATTTTATTTTATTAAGTGAATACTCAAAGAATTCTCTTATATATGGGTATTCACATATATAACAAAATGTTCTATTTTATATTCTTGGATTTACATACATGAGACCCACCTTCCTTTTCTGTGGGTTTTAAAGTGACGTAAAGATCATGTCTTTAAAGCAGTTTTTAAAACATTATGATTATGAAATGAAACCCATTCCTTTTATGATATATGGGTTGTTTATGAAATGATTGATGATGATATATGTGGTTCAAATGATAATAAAGACATTTCAATGGTGCGCTATGATAGCACTCCAATGCATTGGGTAAAGACTTAATCTCTAGAGATGACTATTTTTAACGACGCCTTGGTGAATAACCTTGGTAATTTTTAATGACGCCTTGGGGATGGACCTTGGTGAAACAGAAATGATTGTCAATATTAAATTTTGTAGCCACATCTTCAAGTTATGAAGAATGTTATTTTCATTATGATATGCCTCATGATTTCTTTCTCATGCCTCAAAGTTATTTTCATGACCTTATTGAAGTATCTCAAGTTCACATGTAAAATGTTTCTCTTGTTTCCCTTACTGGGCCTTCTACTCACCCTTTCTTTTGATGTATGTCCCTAGGTTATGAGATACAGTAATGAACCTAGGATGAACTTAAGTATAAGCCTTTCAAGTGTTTAAGAATAATGTTTTATTTTGTTTTCATGTATTATGTTCCTGGTTTCCAAGACACTAAACCTTAAAGATCCTCAGTTTTGTGTAATGTAATGAAAGTTTATGTTATAAAAAGGCGGGATGCCACAGTTGGTATTAAAGGATGGTTTAGTTATTTGTGTAAATTAGGATATAAAAACTTTAGGAATAACCCTATAGAAAAGATTAAATATAGGAAAACTTCCTGGTATTTTGGTAATATTTGAATAAGTGGTTTATCAAACAAATACATCCCTGTTTGGATACGAGCAGGTAGAGGCGGCTCTGGCACAGATGTACATAGGGGTAAAACCCTAAAACACCTCTTTGAGCTAGAATCGAACAGGAACTGGTGCGCGATAATGGGCCTTGCTGCACTCTTGGTTACGACACTCCCGGGGGATAGGTTTGGTTAATCACAAGCTTTTTATGAATCATTATGAAGTAATTATAGAGAAATGTAATTGTCTAAGAATGAAGTCTTAGTTAAAAGATTCATAAATGAAATAAGTTTCTCACTAATTTTTTATCCTTTTAGAAAATGGTGGGAAATAGGAGGAACCGTGCAGATGGTGACCGCAATGCACCATGTGCTGACAGCCCTCCGATGGAAGCCGGAATGGAAACATTCATGCGAATGATGAACCAACTGAATCAAGTTATGAGTGATAAATTGAATCCAGTTGAGAGGCCGATCTCACCACGAAGGGAACAACATTCTGTTGAGTCCTTCATGCGTCAATGACCACCAACATTTAGTGGATCTACAGACCCATTGGTTGCGGAACAATGGATAAGCTCCATTGAAAAGATCTTTTATGTACTCCTTTGTTCGAAACAAGAAAAAGTCACCCTTGTTGTTTACCACCTAGAGGGAGAAGCTGATCAGTGGTGGTCACTGGTCAAAAACACGAATCCTATAGGAGAGATGGAAGCTATGGAGTGGGAAGAGTTCCGGGGAATATTCTTTAATAAGTATTTCCCTCGTTCCATGAGAACGAGAATGGAGAAAGAGTTTCTTGAGCTGAATCAGAAGGAGAACGAATCTGTCGGAAGCTATGAGATGAACTTCACCTGACTTTCACGATATACCTCTAGCTTTGTCATGGATCCAAGTGGGAAGGTTGATAGATTTTTTGGTGGACTGAGACCTCATCTGCGGAATAATCCAGCCAACAGGGACTACGATAGCTACGAGGAGAACGTTTGGAGTTCAATGAAAGTCGAGCTAGAGTTTGGTGAGACACAGTGGTCTCATAAATCAAATGATAAGAAGAGGTCGTTGGAGCCCAGTTTAGGGAAGACTTTTGATCAGGGAAGAGGTGGAAAGAAAATGCAACTTACCACATGCAATAAATGTGGGAAGAAGCATCTGGGGCACTGCTTGATCAGAAGTGGCAAGTGCTACAGGTGTGGAAGAGGAGGCCATGTTGCTCAGAATTGTCGTAGTGAGGTGAAGCCTCAACTCCCCAACACTGATGACAGAGGAAAGATGGTTCCAGCCCTACCTGAAGTCAAATTCTTCAAGTGTGGGCAGTTTGGTCACTTTGCTAATCACTGTCCAAATCTGAGGGCAGTGGAGGGGAATCACCATCAACCTCAGCAAAGGACAAGGGAGCAAGGTCGTGCTTTTTCTATCACAACAACTGAAGTTGAAGTTCCAAACGACATGGTAGCAGGTACTCTTGTTGTCCTCTCAAAACTAGCAAGTACTTTGTTTGATTCTGGTTCTACGCATTCCTTTATTTCCTCCAAGTTTGCAAAGAATATAGAATCAATCCCTGAACTTCTTGAGGTAGAATTGTCAGTCAAGACTCCAAGTGGGATTATCCATGCATCAACAATGTTTAGAGTCTCTATTGTTTACTTCAGTGAGCACAATCTTATCGCAAATCTAGTAGTCATTCCCATGTTGGAATTTGACGTTATAGTAGGGATGGACTGGCTCTCAAAGTATAATGCTAAGATCAAATGCAGAAGTAAGGAAATCTCAGTAGTCTTGAATGAACGACCTACAATTATCTTCCAAGGAGAGATATCCCGAACTGATCACAATCTATAAGCACCTCCTATAGCTTTCTTTATGGAGTTAATCGGTGACGATGAAGAAGGAAAAGGGAGTATACAAATAGAATATGTTCAAATTGTTCAAAAATACACGGATGTATTTCCTGAGGAGTTACCTGGCCCTCCCCCAGAAAGAGAGGTAGAGTTCTCCATTGAACTTGTACCTGGGTCTCAACTGATATCAAATACCCCATATAGAATGGAAAATTTTGAGTTAGAAGAGTTAAACAAACAACTCCAAGACTTGTTGGAGAAGGGGTTTATCCAACCGAGTGTGTCTCCTTGGGAAGCACCAGTTCTCTTTGTGAAGAAGAAGGATGGATCAATGCATCTATGCATTGATTATAGAGAACTGAACGGGATCACAATGAAGAACAGATACCCTCTTCCAAGAATTGATGATTTATTTGACCAACTTCGTGGGGCTCAATTCTTCTCCAAGATTGACCTTCGTTCTGGTTATCATCAACTGAGGGTGAAGAAGGAAGATATTCCAAAGACTTCCTTCCGATCAAGATATGGGCATTATGAGTTTACTGTTATTCCCTTCGGGTTGACTAATGATCCTGCTATTTTCATGGATTTGATGAATAGAGTCTTTAAGGACTACCTTGATAACTTTGTGGTAGTTTTTATTGATGATATTTTGATATATTCAAAAAGTCATGAGGAGCATGAAGATCATCTGAGGGTTATTTTGAAAACTCTGCGGAAGGAGAGGCTCTTTGGAAAGTTCATCAAGTGTGAGTTTTGATTAAAACAAGTGGTTTTCTTGGGTCACATCGTAACCAATGAAGGAATCTCGGTTGACCCTACAAAGACAATGGTTGTGGAGGAGTGGCCACAACCCACAACAGTAACTGAGATTCGTAGTTTCCTTGGTTTAGCGGGATATTATAGGAGTTTTGTGAAAAAAATTTCATGGATTTCTAATCTGATAACCAAGTTGACTCGAAAATGGGTTAAGTTCATCTGGACAAAAGAATGCGAGGAAAGTTTCCAAGAGCTGAAGAAGATATTGGTTACTGCACCTGTGTTAACACTACCCTCTATCGGAGAAGGATTCGTTATTTTTAGTGATGCATCTCTGAAAGGGATTGGGTGCGTCCTCATGCAAAATGACAAGGTAATTGCTTATGCATATCAATAGTTGAAGATTCATGATAAGAATTATCCTACGCATGATCTAGAGATAGCAGTAGTTGTTTTTTCTCTAAAGATATGGAGGCACTATCTTTATGGGGAGAAATGTGATATATACACCGACCACCAAATTTTTAAGTATATTTTCACACAGAAAGAATTGAACATGAGACAAAGGAGATGGTTGGAGCTTATTAAATACTATGATTGTTCAATTCATTATCACCCTGGAAGAGCAAAAAAAATCGTGGATGCGTTAAGAAGGAAATATCCTATTTTTCTGGAAAAAATGAGGATCCTAGGAGATCCCTTGATTAAAGATCTAGTAAAACTGGACATGGGAATTGTAAGGGAAGGGACATCATAAACCTTATCCCAAATGATTTCTCAACCTTCATTTCTAGAGAAGAACAAGAAGGCTCAAAAAGAAGATCCTTTGCTGCAGGAGAAGTTTGAGGATGTAAAGGATGGGAAGTTCCCTAATTTCAATATTGATCAAGAAGGTGTATTTAAATTTCATACAAGACTATGTGTTCCATCTATTCCGGAGATAAAGAAATAACTGATGGATGAAACTCATAGCTATACTTTCTCTATACATCTGGAAAGCACTAAAATGTATAGAGACCTCCGTGATCATTATTGGTAGGATAACATGAAGAGGGAGATTGTTGATTACACTACAAGGTTCCTGGTGTGTCAACAAGTAAAGGCAGAAAGACAACTTCCTAAGGGGGTATTACAACCGCTACCCATATCAGTATGGAAGTGGGGTAATATCACTATGGACTTTGTAACTGGTCTCCCGAAAACATCCAAAGGAAACAATGTGATATGGGTTATTGTGGACCGTCTCACCAAGACCGCCCATTTTATCTCTATTCGGGAATATTTCTCTCTGGATAAACTTTCCAAGATATACGTAAAGGAAGTGGTAAGGCTGCATGGGGTACCACTATCCATCGTGTCGGATCGTGATCCAAGATTCACACCAAAATTCTGGAGAAGTCTTCAACATACTCTGAATACTGAATTGAATTTTAGTACGGCCTATCATCCTCAAACTGATGGCCAATCTGAAAGGACTATTCAGACACTTGAGGACATGCTGAGATTATGCTTAATGGAATTTAAAGGTGGATGGGATCAACACCTCCCATTAGTTGAGTTCTCCTATAAAAAAATCTTCCATTCGAGTATTCAGATGGCACCCTATGAAGCTCTGTATGGAAAGCGATGTAGAACTTCTACTTTTTGGGATGAAACTGGTGAGAGAAATCTTCTTGGGCCTAATCTTGTGCAAGAGATGACAAAACAGGTTCATTCCATCCAACAACACATAAAGGATGCTCAGAGTCGGCAGAAGAGCTATGCTGACAACTGTCGAAGGGACTTGGAGTTTGGTGTTGGTGACAAAGTCTTCCTTCGAATTTCTCTATGGAAGAGAGTCATGCAGTTTGTGAAGAAAGGGAAGCTCGGCCCTAGGTACATTGTCCCCTATGAAATCTTTGATCGCATAGGAGTAGTGGCATATCGACTAGCACTTCCACCGAACCTAGATCAAGTTCACGGTGTCTTCCATGTATCTCTCTTGAGGAAGTACATACCTGACCCTTCGCATGTACTGAACCTAGAGGTGGTACAACTAGAACATGACCTCTCTTATGAGGAGCAGCCAGTAGAGATCTTAGACTGTAGAGACAAGGTCCTACGAAACAAGACTACCCACCTTGTGAAAGTGTTGTAGAGGAATCATAAGTTTGAAGAAGCGACTTGGGAGCCTGAGGAAACAATGAAGCAAAAGTACCCTCACCTTTTCGACTAGGCCTAAAGTATAAAATTTCGGGGATGAAATTTCTTTAGGGGGGAATAATGTAACGACCCAAAATTTTTGAATAGTATATTAACTTACTCTTAACGATTTAATAGATATGTTAATGGTTAATGCAGAAAGAGGAGTCGATGGCTTCATCTAGTAGACTCGAACCTTATAAAGCCCACTTATCAGAGCTTGGGAAGGAGTTGGCATCTTTGGGCTTTGATTTGGACCAAGCTCAAGCCGAACTCCAGCGTGTCAAGCTTGAACGGAAATGCCTGCGGGAGAATTTCAAGTTAGTAGAGATTACTACTAGGGAAATGTTATCTGAGCCTCCCTCAGATTCTCTCACCATAGAAAACCTTACACTTAGGTCATATGCTGGTGTTATAAGGGGCTATGTGATGAGACCGCAGCTTCTTTGTGTAATCCTTTGGGATGAATAAATTGAGATTTCTTCCTTTAGTGATGTTTGTGAAATTTCAAATGTCCGAATAACTTTAGGATGTATTTTATTGATGAATTTTGAAAAAAGGATATTTTAAAATATTTATGTAAACCTTAAATAATTAATGATGTGTAATGATTTTCAAAAAATGGTCTTCTTCAAAAGTGTTCAGTAAGGAATTTAGAGTCTAATAAGATCAACTTAATTTTTGATGAATAGTAAATTATGAATAGTGATTTTAAGCTTCGGATTAGTAATGTGACCAAATGGATTAGTAATCTCACTTAATGAATGTTTTAATATAATTTATACACCTTGATAAAGTAATGTGATTCAATAAAATGGGTAAATAATGGTTTCATAAATTATTAATCAAGTATCAGTTTTTTCGGGTGATTAGTGTTTTTTATTTAAAAATTTAATTAAAAATATTTAGAAAATTATATTTATAAAATGGACTTTATTTTTGAACTCAGAGCATTGATATTATGTTATGGTAATTTTTTTTGGATTTTTCTGAGAAAGATGAATTTTTAGTGAATAGTAAAAATGCATTTTAGGGTTTTGGTATGTTAAATGACATCATAACTGTGTCATGATGATTTCATGAGATATTTTAAGGGATGGTCGACTAAAGGGGATGAATTATTGTGTGAGGTGTCCCAAGTTTCCAATAAGATGTGCAAATACCATGGGCAAGCCCATGGTTTTTCCAAAACCACCAATGAGGTGTCCCTTGGCCATTAATGTCTTGTCCCCTCACTTTCCCTATACATACCAAGCCATCCTCTCAGCCATTAGACTCCAAAACCATACTCAACAAAGTTATGGTATCCTTACCTCCCAAGGAGTCCTCCAAAGGTTCCCTCAAGCCTCTCAAGGTCCCAACCTTTGAGTTTTAAGAGTTACGTTTAAGGGAAGGGATCTGACCTCTCTCTTTCTTTTCAAGCAATCTCTTTTATGTCATTCCTTTTATGATCTATGTTCTTATGTTGAAGGATGTTCTTTTATATTCATATTAATTCCATTTTCATGTTCATATGATGAGAGACCCCCTATTTCTCTCATCAATTCGTTTTAAGAATGTTTAAGTGGCACCATTAGGCTGCCGAATTTTTAAGGGGATTCTTTCACCCTTTTCTTTTTCAAAGTTCTACTTTCATGTCAAGTCTTTCAAGTTCCTTTTTATTATTTTGGGGTATTATCTCTATATCTATCATAATAAACTCTTATCTTCATATTATGAGAGACCCTATTTGATATTTTCAATTCATTTTTGGTTAAATCTTAAGTGATGTCGTTAGGCTGCGGGATTTTCATAAGAGAAATATTATTTTTGTCTTCCTTTCCTGTTCTTCATTTCATATGGTATATCTTTCAAATTTCATTACCATGTTCACATATCCTTCATATTCTGTCCCTCTACTATTTTATGGGTCATTTATGAATGTTTGACCCATTTCCCCTCTCTTTTCAATGTTTTCTAAAACCCCGAAACATAGTTGTTATGCTGTAGAATTTCCGTCTCAAAATGTCTCTCTCTTTTTCTAAAGTTCTTTTATTTTATTAAGTGAATACTCAAATCTCTCTATTATATATGGGTATTCACATATATAACTAAATTTTCTATTTTAAATTCTGGTATTTACATACATGAGACCCACCTTCCTTTTCTGTGGGTTTTAAAGTGACGTAAAGATCATGTCTTTAAAGCGGTTTTTAAAACGTTATGATTATGAAATCAAACCCATTACTTTTATGCTATATGGGTTGTTTATGAAATGATTGATGATGATATATGTGTCTCACATGATAATAAAGACGTGTCAAGGGTGCACCCTGATAGCGCTCTAATGCATTGGGTAAAGACTTAATCTCTAGAGATGACTATTTTTAACGACGCCTTGGTGAATAACCTTGGTAATTTTTAATGACACCTTGGGGATGGACCTTGGTGAAACAGAAATTATTTTCAATATTAAATGTTGTAGCCACATCTTCAAGTTATGAAAAATGTTATTTTCATTATGATATGCCTCATTATTTCTTTCTCATGCCTCAAAGTTCTTTTCATGACCTTATGGAAGTATCTCAAATTCACATGTAAAATGATTCTCTTGTTTCCCTTACTGGGACTTATGCTCACCCTTTCTTTTGATGTATGTCCCCAGGTTATGAGATGTATTAATGAACCTAGGATGAACTTAAGGATAATCCTTTCAAGTGTTTAAGAAAAAAAATTTATGTTGTTTTCATGTATTATGTTTCTGGTTTCCAAGACACTAAACCTTAAAGATCCTCAGTTTTGTGTAATGTAATGAATGTTTATGTTATAAAAAAGCGGGATGCCACATATATACTGTGAGAGGTATTTACTCTATAATATTTTTCTTACAATTTAAATGTGTCACTAGGAACAATTCATGAAAATGATTTATGGAACAAGAATCTTGAAAGCTAGAAAATTATTTTTACACCATAAATTTCTTTTACATCGTATGACCTAATTTTACACCATAAAATAATCAGATGATATTTTTAACCCAAGGTGATGTTTTTTAGAAAACTTTTTTCATAGTGGTTTTACACTATAAACCCATATTTTGTGTCATAAATCCTTCACCCCGATAGGTTTTAATTGTGTTTCCTGTTGGTAATCTCTATCATTCATTGTGCAGTGGTCTCTATTCAACCCTAGGAGATTCCTGGTGGAATTTGGGTGATCAAATCTCATTTTAGGTTCCTTATTCAATGTTCGATCCCTATAATGGTCTCTTTTATTCTTCCTAGTAAGTGGCATTTCTACTTCTTCATTGCCACTATCCCCGACAGCAGCATAGAACTGCATTTTTTGATATGTTGACATTATGGTGATGTTTGAGTTGATTCCTTCTTGATCCATTGTTTGTTATTATCCCAAAGGCTATCACTCATGTTTTTTGTGGTGCAGCATGAATTTTATTTGAGTTATGTGTCCTTTTATCTTCTTCATTGACTGTTTTTATTGTTGAATTAATTTTGTGATGTCAGAATAAATTCTAGGGCCTTCATGTTATCTTTTTTTCATTCCAAGTTGGTGGATCCCATTGTAGGCATGTATAACCTGAGTTTGAGATAGGTGGTTCTATATCTATCCTATATTATATGAACCTTGATTTCTCTGGTTTTTATAAATTGTTTTATAAATAAAATTCATGATTGATTGATTGATTTCTATGTATGTGAAAACTGTTTTTATGGAAAAGTTGGTTTTCCTCTTGTTTTGGTATAAGAAAAGGGTATTTTTAAAGCATTGTGAAATGGATTTATGAAATAGTTTTCAAATAATGGTTTTGATCAAATGATTTGTAAAATTTTACATATGGTAATCCTTGGGAACTTAGGTTGAAGGTGTAGTAATAGGCCTCATCTGTTGATACTATCTGGGGGTTTACTCATGGGGTGTTCCTTTTCTCCCTAAAACTATTATTCTATGTACTTGTTAGAGCTATTGGGGGTTCTATTTTTAGGGTGTTCTTATAATCTATATATTAGATTCATATTTCTAGAGACATTACATGAACGATTATCTATGTTTGGGTATTAATTTTCTAGCAAGCCTAACCTATAGTAATCATTGGCATTATTTACCTATTCTTTGGTTTATATTGTTTTGGATTTGATATGATATGTGATATGTGCTTTGAACCACTTTTATATATGTTATATGTTTTGAATCTGTTTTACTTGTAATATTTGGAACATGGAGAAAGGGGAAATTGTTTACCATGATTTGGATATAAAAACAATTAAAATGATTATCATGACTTGTTTTCTTTAAAGTTCGCGTTTATATTATTATACAGAGACTTGTTATAGAACACCTAGGTGGGATCCTACTGAGCCTGTTTAGATCCCACTTTTTTTACCCCTTTGGTGGTGCATATACCTTGTTATTTCTTTTGATGCAAAGAAAGGAAAGAGATTGTAGTGAGGCAGAAAGTTTTCCATCATTTGGGTTGGGTAGATAGTGGTGAGATAGTGGAAATTCATCTTCTTATCATATGGGGTAGTCATTTCTCAATTTGGGTTTTGTCCTTTGTGGTTGGACTTTTACCTTAGAGTTTGTTTATATACTTTTGAGTTGTATCTCTTCTTCCATTTTCTTTTAGTTATGGAATATAATTACTTTGTTTCTTCTACTATTTCTCTCTTATATAAATATATTCCATGTTTTCTAATTCATGTTAGGGATAATCATTCTCTCTGGTTGTTTTTTATGCCTTAGTTTTAGTCATTATCCCATGGTAATCAAAAACTCCCTTTGGGTATGTAACTTTTTGGGTTGTGTACCAGTTCATGAGGGTATCTGGGTCAGTCCGTCACACTAAAAGTGTATATTTTTGGTTTAAAAGTGATATTTTTTTCTAAAATGTGTTTCATACATTTAAAACCAAGTAAAAATTCTATGATTGTATTGATACTTAATGAAAATAATCTTTGATTTAATTTTAACATATTGGAATTAACAACTATTCAATCTGACACACGGTGTGTCCAATATGAGTAAAAGTTATTATTTTCATTTAAATGTGAAATTTTTGTTCAAAAAAATGCATCACATACTCAAAACTAAGAAAACGTTCTCAAAAAATTATTAGTGGTTTATTTGTTTCATGTAGGAATTAACAACACATCAATCCAATACACAGTGTGGCCGATATGACTGAAAGGTCTTTTTTCATTTAAAAGTGATATTTTAGTTCAAAATGCATGTCACATAATAAAAACTAAAGAAATGTTATCATAATATATTTATATTTTATAAAAATGATCGGTGATTTATTTTGGGTGTGTAGGAATTAACAGCACATCAATCTAACACACAATGTGTTCAGATTGACTAAAATAAAAGTATTCAGTATAGAAAAAACAATTTAGCTCACAATGCATGTTACATGGTCAAAACTGAGAAAACATAATTAAATTGTCTTGATACCTTAGGATAACAATATTTGATACATTTGAGGCATGTTGTAATCAACCACATGTCAATATAATATATGATGTGGCTCGTATGACACAAAGTGTGTGTTTTAATTATAAAATTAAAATTATTTCTCATAGTGTGCATAAAATAGTCAAAAATGTGATAAAAACTCAAAATTTCATGATAATTTAGTTAATTTTTCATGATTCATTTGTGATGTGTATGAATTAACTGCACATCAATTCGATACATGGTGTGACTGAATTGACTGAAAGTGAATGCTTTCGGTGTAAAAGTGACATTTTATCCTAAAACATTAATCACATACTCAAAACCAATAAAATGTGTTTGGATTATATTAATATTTTATTAAAATGATCCATTATTAATTTTTTAGGTATAGTAATTAACCCCACATTATTCAGACACATGGTGTGACCATTATGACTGAAATTGTATGTTCTTAGTTTAGAAGTGGAATTTTTATCCAAAATGAACATCACAAACTCGAAACTAAGTAAAAATGCTAGTATTTTTTTGATACCTTAATAAAAAATTCCTTGAATTATTTACATATGTAAATTAACCACACATCAATCTCATACATGGTGTGGCTATTATAACTAAATGTGTTTATTTTCATTTAAAAGTGATATTTTAATTCAAAACACATGTCACATACTCAAAACCAAGAAAATATTATTAGGTTATCTTCATACATTATAAAAATGATCTCTAATTTATTCTTGGAATATAATAATTAACTACACATAAATCTGACACATGGTGTGGCCAATATGACTAAAAGTGCATGTTTTCAATTAATACTGACACTTTAGTTCAAAATACATGTCACATACTTAAAATAGAGAAAAAATCTTAGATTTTATTAATAATTTATGAAAATGGTCATTGATTTATTTGTGGTGCTAATTAATTAACCGTATGTCAATATGACACACAATGTGGTCGCATTGACTGAAAGTGCATATATTCAGTTTAAAACAATCATTTTATACTAAAACATGTGTCACATACTCAAAACTGAGAAAATAAACTTGTTTTTTCTTTTTAATTTATAACACTTATCCATGATTTAATTATTATTTAAAGGAATAAATTTCATATTAATCTAAAAAATGGTGTGATTGATATAACTCAAAGTGTATGTTTTTAGTATAAAAGTATCATTTTAGTTCACAACACATATCGCATAGTCAAAACCAATTAAACAATCTTATATTTTATTGATACTTTATTATAATTATCCATGATTAATTTGTGATGTGTATGGATTGACCACACATCAATCTGATACACAATGTGACCGGATTGAGTGAAAGTAAATGTTTTCAGTTTAAAAGTGACATTTTAGTCCAAAACACGCATCACATACTCAAAACGAGGAAAATGTACTTGAATTTTATTGATACTTTAGGTAAAAAATCCATTATTCATTTTTTTAATGTTGGAATTAACCTCACATTAATTCGACACATGATGTGGCCATAATGACTAAAAGTGTATGTTTTCAGTTGAAAAGTGACATTATTTTCTAAAATACACATCACGCACTCAAAACAAATAAAATTCACTATGATTGTATTGTTACTTTATAAAAATAATCCATGATTTATTATTCACATTTTATAATTAATCACACATCAATCTAACACATGGTGTTTCTGCTATGACACAAAGTTATTTTTCCCTTTAAAAGTGACATTTTAGTTCAAAATGAGTGTTACATGCTCAAAATTAAGAAAACAAAACTCATATTGTCTTGATACTTTAATAAAATTATTCTTGATTTATTTTTGACATGTATGAATTAATCATATATAAATCTGATACACTATGTGGCTGATATGACCAAAAGTTATTATTTTCATTTAGAAGTGACATTTTAGTTTAAAATGAACATCCCATACTCAAAAACAAGAAAATAAACTCATATTTTATTGATAATTTTGTAAAATGACCAATGATTTATTTTTAGTATGTATGAATTAAAATATTTTCAAATTGACACACAATTTGGTCAGGTTGACTAAAAGTATGTGTATTCAATTTAAAAGTAACATTTTAATCCAAAACACTTTCCACATACTCAAAACTAAGAAAACATATTGAAATTGTATTTATAATTTAGGAAACGTTTCCATGATTTATTTTTGATGTGTAGGAATTATTTCTGCATCAATATGACCCATGGTGTGACTGGTATGAATCAAAGTATGAGTTTTCAATTTAATACTAACATTTTAGATCACATTGCACTTCACAAGGTCAAAACTAAGAAAACATGCTTATATTGTCTTTATAATTTAGGATAATTACCCATGATTCATTTTTTATTTGTATGAATTAATCACATATCAATTTGATACACAGTGTGACCAGATTGACTGAAAGTGCATGTTTTTTGTTAAAAAGTGACATTTTAGTCTAAATCATGCATCACATGCTCAAAACCAAGGAAATTTTCTTGGGTGTTCTTTAAACATTAATAAAATCATACATTGTTAATTTTTAAGCTATAGGAATTAACCCCACATCAATCTAATACACGTGTGGTTGTTATGACTGAAAGTGTGTGTTTTCTATTTAAGAGTAATATTTTTTTCCAACACGTGCACCACACACTAAAATCTAATAAAACATGCTAGTATTTTCTTGACATATTATGAAAATTTTCCATGATTTATTTGTGATATGTAATAATTAACCATGTATCAATCTAACACACAGTGATACTGATATGAATAAATGTTCTTATGTTCATTTTAAAGTGACATTTTAGTTCTAAACACATGTCGAATACTCAAAACTGAGTAAACACATCCATATTGTCTTTATACATTAGTAAAGTGATCCATGATTTATTTTTGGTGTGTAATAATTAACCACACATCAATCTAACACATGGTGTGGCCAATGTAACTGAAATTTCTTTCTTTCATTTAAAAGTTTCATTTTAGTTCAAAACAAACAAGACATACTAAAAACTAAGAAAACACACTCATATTGTACTGATACTTTCATAAAATGATCAATGATTTTTTTTTGGCATATAGGAATTAACCTCACATCAATATGAAACATGATATGGTCAAATTGACCGAAAGTGTGTGTATTAAGTTTAAAAAAATATTTTAATCCAAAATACATGTCACATAATCAAAACTAATAAAATTCACTCGGATTTTATTTATAATTTAGGAAACATATCCATGATTTATTTTTGATAGGTAGGAATAAATATCTCATAAATCCAATACACGGTGTGACTAGTATGACTCAAAGTTAATATTTTTAGTATAAAAGTAACATTTTAACTCACAACATGTTTCATATATTCAAAACTGAAAAAAATGCACTTGTATCATCTTGATACTTTATTACAATTATCATTATTAATTTTTGAAATTTATTACATAATTTCACATCAATATGATACATAGTGTTATCAAACTGACTAAAAGTGCATGTTTTTTTATTTTAAAAGTTGAATTTTAGTCTAAAACACATGTCACATAAAAGTGATAATATATGTTCATATTGTCTTGATACCTTAGAAAAATGATCCACAACTTATTTTTTATATATTAGAATTAACCTTGTGTCAATCTGACATGTGGTATAGCTGTTATAACTAAAAGTGTATGTTTTCACTTTAAAAGTTGCATTTTTTGTCCAAAACACATGTCACACACTCAAAACAAAATAAGTATTCTAGGATTTCCTTGATAATTTATGAAAACAATACATGATATATTTTTTACATGTGGTAATTAACCACACATTAATCATACACATTGTGTAGCTGGTATGACTAAAAGTGCTTGTTTTCATTTAAAAGTGACATTTTAGTTAAAAACGCATGTCGCATTCTCAAAATTGATCAATCAAGATCAAATTTTCTTGATAATTTAGGGGAAAATATCTATGATTTATTTATTAAATGTAGTAATTAACCACGCAAAAATATAATACATTGTGTTATCTATATGACTAAAATTTCTTGTTCTCATTTAAATGTGACATTTTAGTTCAAAACATTAGTCGCATAATCAAAATCAAGAAAACTTGCTCAAATCATATTGATACTTTAAGAAAATTATTGGAAATTTATTTGGGGTGTGTAGGAATTAACCACAAATAAATATGACACACGATGTAGTAGAATCGACTAAAAGTCCATGAATTTTGTTTAAAAGTAACATTTTAATCCAAAACACACATCACATACTCAAAACTGATCAAACACACTAAAATTGAATTCATAGTTTAGAACAATTATCTATGATTTATTTGTGACATATAAGAATGAACCTCTCATTAACTCGGCACATGGGGGGACTGTTATTATTCAAAGTGTGTGTTTTTTGTAAAAAAAGTTACATTTTAACTCTCGGCATGCTTCCCATAGTTAAAATCGAGAAAACATGCTTGGATTGTCTTTATACTTTTAGAAAATTAACTCTAATTCATTTTTAACATGTTTAAAATAACTTCACATTAAATTGATATACAATGTGTAATGACATGAGTTTTTTCCTCCTTAATTAAATACTTTGTTCGATGACTTTCTCTACACACAACACCAAAACCAAAAAATATATATACTATTATAAGTTAGTTTTAACTTATAAGGTATACACAATAGTAACAAAATTATGCAATATATATAAATATAATTATTTATAAAAATAAAATAAAATAAAATAAAATTCACCTTAAATATAGACACAATTAGTACAACTGAGCAACTAATAAAATCTTTTTTTATTCTAAAAATATATTTTATAAAATTGATATTTTTCAAGTTTGATATATTTATTATTATCACTAATTTTAAAAGAATAGTTAATATGTAAAAAATGATTTCTTATAAAAAGTTTTTTTCATCATATTTTATAATTTTATTATAATGTTAAGTTTATAAATTATAGGATGTTAATTTAAAAAAGATAACATATTTTTTGAATTTATCAGTCATATTATCTTAAGATTATTTTTTTGGTATTTTTCAGAAATAGTTAATTTCTTGGTGAATAGTGAAATTCTGGTTTTATTAATGCCATAACTTTTATGAAATTATTTTATTAAATAAATATATTAAAAGTTTTTTAAAAAAAATTCAATTAAATTATATATTATAAATTAAAATAAATTATTTTAAAATATAATATTTAATTTTATAAACCCATGATCAACATTTTTAAAACATTTGTAGCATTTTAATGAAAATTGTTTTTACGACTATTTTGATTAATTAATTAAAATATGATTAAATTAAATTCTGGATTTATTTTATTATTAAATAAATTATATTTTATTAATAATAATAATTTTAAATTCATTGAAATTAACATAATTAATAATTTTACCCTAATCATAAATCTTTTTGCTTAAAAATAAACTTTTTCAAAAAAAAATGTTTTTTCTTTGTATTGCATGCATTTGTGTTAGAATTAATTTCCCATACTATATTATTTCTATTTTATAAATTAGATTTTATATTTATAATCATTGGGTTCAAATTATATAATGTTTTATATTTTATTTTCAGGCATAAAGGATAAATTACCTAGGTAAACACTAGTTGTCATAGTAAAAACTAAAATGGTAAAAGTGAGTAACCATAGAGATAAATGTCATAAAATGTTTAAAAAAAATTATTTTTTAATTTTTGGGGTTTTTATCTACCTTATATTCTCTCAAATCCATTATTTATCAATTTTTTATTCACTTTTCTTGAGATTGACTTCCCATTATTGAATAGTTTTGAGTATTTACAAAAATGTCACTCATTATCACTTATAAAATGGGCACTCCAATCCTTACATTCCCTAAAATTAAAAAACCAAAATTTTATCCCATACACTATAAAAACCTATTTTATACACTCATATCCACATTATGGATGTTCTATTATTCTCAAAATTCCATGCCTCAAAGGTTTAATCCCCTTTACAAAGGCGATAATTGAATAAGTGAGGTATAAGTTCTTAAATTTCTCTTTCTTTTTAAATTATTTATACAATTTTATTCCTCTAAAAATTTCATTTCACTATCTTAAAATGATAAAATTAGTATCATAATTATGCTGGTATGTTATTATAATTATCTTACAACCAATAATAAGACTCCCTTTTTCCATTAAATTGAAATAAAATGTGAATCATGTGTTGTGCAGGCTACCACCTCCACGAATAAATATGTTTTGTCTTTCCTTAAATTCCAAAAATGGATGGTTTTAGTTTATATTTTATAATTATATATGATATTTTTTATATTATATATTAAATTAAAATGGTTCTTTTTTAATAACACAAAAATTAATGATCATTATAAGGTAATCCATTGATATCAATAAATAAGTCGACTCTAGTTCTTCAATGCTTTTCTTTTCATGAAACACGACAAGATATCCCATGTAATGGAAATATAACATTATAAATATTTATAAAAAATCAATTCTATAACATTTAATTATTTTTAAATGGTGATCTTTTGGATAAAAATAAAGATCAACACCGTTTTTATGAACCTATTTCAAAATGGTTAAGATTATTAACACCTAATATTGAAAATAGATTACAACAATATAATGAATTAAAATAATTATTATTAATGAAGAGTATAAATATGAGTATATATGAATAAGTTTCTAAAATAATTAATTAATATTTTTATATTTATGATACGTGTGGTTAAATCATTCCTTGGAAATCAATGCTAAGGATAAAGGACTTGGTAACTCAAAATCCTTTCTTTGAGTAACACAATTTCTTATTGAACATAATTTTTCCAAGAAATTTCATTTTTATTTATGTTATATCCTTATTTATATGAAAAAAATAAGTTTCATAAAAGTTTTTATTTTATTTTCTCTTAAAAATAAAGGGGAATTTTTGAAAAGGGAATCATAACTATGACTTTTACAATGATGGATACAAAATGTTTTCAAAATACTATTTTCATGATTTGATTCTCATTATTTTAAAATAATATATCTATCATGAAGAAATTTTTTTATATTTTATTATGAAATTATCCCTTTTAGATAATGAAATTTTTATATCCTATGATTTCTTAAGTTCAGGTTAGGTGATATGTTTAATAAATCCATTATTTTTCTATGTGTTATTTAAGTTTTTATGATCATTATTTTTAAGTGGAACATATATGTATGAATGATGATGGTTGGGGTTCTATATAATCCTATAATTCATTGGTATAAGATTATATCTCATGATATAGTTAGTCATGTACATAATGGGTTTGTTAGCATGGGCTTGGTTAGGATGGGTTTGCTCATGTTTTCATGTGTGGACATAATGAGTTTGTTCACATAGGTATGAGAATAATGGGTTTTCTCACACATATTTTTATATTCTTATAGATGTTCCAAATTTTCATGTTTATCTAGTTATGAAACATTCCAAATTTTTTATCAAGTTATTCTGATTTACAAGATGCATTTATTTTCCATGAAATGACATGTTTTTGTGATCATGCCTTGTTTTTAAAGTATTTCAAACTTTTATATCATGATCACATGTTTTATCATTATTGATATGCATTTTGAGAAATGTCATATCTTTTATGCTTCCTTAACGATATTTTTATGATCTTATGTGGCTCTATAATGTTTTTTTTATCACACATGTTCTTATGATCTCTTATTAATATATTTATTTTTTTCTCATAGTATCATTCATGCTTGTTTTCTAATACATTATGATATGTACTTTACCTTACTAAGAATTTGAGCTTACCCCTTTATAATTCATTCATTACTAAGGTTATGAATATGATTATATCATGTGATATTTCTAGGAAATATTCTATAGTATCACAATAACTTAAATTTTTTTACAAGTGTGATAAAATAATTTGTTTATGTAACTAATTTCTAAAGCACTAAAGCTTCTAGTCCTTGGATTGTGAAAGTGTTGGGTAATTTAATATTTAAATCAAATGATTGATGTGTTATTTAAGTAGTGGAAGGAATGTGTTGTTATATTTTATATCATATGAGGGTTTATTTATTTTGGATATTAGTTTAGTTATATATGCAGATTAATTTAGATAACTTTAGTAAAAAATCTAAGAAAAAGTTGATGGGATGAGTCTAATTATAGTATAACATCTCCATGTTTTGGTAAAGTATTTAATATGTGGTTTTATTAGAAACGTGTATTTATCTATATAAAACAAGTTGATTTGGTTTTGTCATAGATTAATCTTGAGGAAACTACCCCAAAAATAAATGGACTCTTATATTTCAGCCATCATTCTGGTGCCCAGTAAATGGGACCTTACTATGAACATGGTTTGTGGATCCTAGGGGATATGCTTTGGTTAATTACATTATATTTACAAACCATAGTAAAGGATTTTAATATATTAAACTTGTTTAACTATAAATCCAACCATGGGTAACCTAGATATAAACCCATTGATTCATAGGTTAACACATACATTTTGTTAATGAAATACCTATAAAATAAAATTCTATAATATGTGTGATAATACTCAACAATGAGGGACTCTTATCTCAAATGATCAGGGAGGAATTATAAATTGATAACATGCCTATTGTATGAGAATATAAAAATGTATTTTTAGATGAACTTACTAGTCTTCCCCTAAAGAATGAGGTTGTGTTTTCAATAAAACTTATACTTGGATCCTTACTTATCTTAAAGAGTCTATATATAATGTCTTCCATTGAATTAGTGGAGTTAAAAAAGAAAATGAAAGACAATTTTATATGCCCCAGTGATTCACTATGGGGTTCACCAGTCCCCTTTTTCAAAAATAAGGATGGATCGATGTATATTTACATTTATTATCATTATCTTAATAAAATAATGATAAAAAGGTATCATCTACCCTGTATTGACGATCTATTAAGTCAAATCTAAGAAGCTCAATACTTATTGAAGATTGACCTTTGATATGGATACCATTAGTAAAGGGTAAAAAGGGAGGACATATCTAATATGGATTTATATACAAGGTATGGACACTATGATATTATATTTATACTCTTTGGAATTACCAATTCACCTATTTTCTTTATGTATCTAATGAATATAGCCTTTAGAGACCACCTTGATCAATTTGTAGTTGTCTCTATACATGATGTTATTATATATTTAAATATAAAGGAATAGTATGGAGATCATTTGAAAATTTTGTTAAATACCTTTAGAAGGGATAAGTCTTATGTTAAATTTAGAAACTGAGAATTCTAGCTACAAAATGTGTCATTCTCTGGCCATGTAATCGCAACCAAGGGCATATTATTAAATCCATAAAAGACTATATGTAGTCAATAAATGGCCCATAACGACTACTGTAACTAATATTCATAGTTTTATTAGGTTAGTATGATATTACCCAGGATTTTTGAGAAATTTATCATGACCATAGAATCTACTAACCATGTTGATACAGAAGGAAGTAAAGTTCCTTTGGATATAGGAATGTAAAGAATTTTTAAGGAACTAAAGAAGAGGTTGGTCATTGCTCCTATACTTACATTACCCTGTAGTGGAGAAGGGTTTTTAATATATAGTAATTCTTCAAAAAATGGGTTGGTTTGTAACATAATGAGGTTATAAAAGGAAACAATATGTTCGATAGCATACAAGATATGCCACATTGAGTTTAAATGAACAACTAAATATTATTATTTAATATGGCAGTTATCACCTAGAAGTTATATTGAAAGGTATCAATAAGAATAAATATATTATGTTTAAAAAATTTATAAAATGTTTTTACATTAATTAAATAGATTTAACATTCATAATGTAATAACAAATCCAAATTTACGCATTAAATGCTCTATTTTTTCTAAAGGCGGTTTGGCCACCTTTTAATGGAAGACTTGTTTTAAAACTATTTCTTGACACTTTTAAATTTTATTTGACAAAAATAAACTTCATTTTTAAAATTTGAATATCAAAATTCACTTTTTTTTAATTTTTGTTATTTTTCTGATAAGTTTTATTTTTTATGAATAGTGAAAAATACTACATTTTAATTGAAAATTGACTCTTCATCTAAATAATTTATAATGTTAAATTATATTTTAAATTTGTTTTAAAATAATATTAGATCAATTATACATCAATTAATTTAATTTATTTTAATGGAATAATTTTAATATTAAATTTTTATATAAAAATATTTCAAAATTTTGAACATTTTCATATTAAAAACCCACTTTCTCGTCATGTCTAGAAGATTAATTTTAAATTAATTTTTCCCAATTAAATATTTTTAATATGAAAAAATTGATTCAATATTTTTAATCATAAGGTAAAAATTTATTATATATTTATCTTTTATTATTTAGAAATATGAATAGTAAACTTAATAATTTTATTACCACGGTTAAGGGTAAATCAAGTCATTAAGGGTAAAAATTATATTATAAATATTATAAAATCACCTTAAAAATTATCAAAATTTTATTTTATCGTAATTTTTAGACCAAAATAATATATGTGTCCAATTTATGACCTCTTGGAGCCACTTGGATGACTTTAATTCCCTCATTCTACTTTATTTTAAGAAAAGTAAAACTTGTCACGATAATGTTTTTAATAAGTATAAAATTTTTAATATGTAGTCATTCAAAATATATATATTTAACCACAAATATTATTTGGAAATATAAAATATTTATCTTCATTAAGGTAATTTATTTTTAATTTTTAGGAAATAAATAATTACCTTAAATTCTTGCATAATGACGATGCGGTAATTGTTTAATTAATGGAAATATCAAATAAATGATGTTAAAAATATTAAAATATATATAATTTTAGATAATTAATGTAATAATTGAATTTTATAAATTAATTTTACATTTTAATGATGTTTTAGAATATTACTTTATAATTTATATTTTTGTATTAATTTTTTTAAAATTCAAAGTAATGAATAGTGTCCAAAATTGACATTAATGATATTTTTAAATAAATAATATATTATTAAATTATATAAAATTTATAAAAATAATATATTCTTATAAATTATTAGTATGAGGTTTAAAATATCATCACTGATTCATTTATGTGTCTTTTTTAATTTTATAGAACTATATTAACCCTCTAAGAGTAAAAATCCATGTTTTCACTATAAGAATTAAAGGGATTAACTAAGGGTTAAAACTACAAGATAAGAACTAAAATATAGTAAAAATATGTATAATTTTAATTTTCTGGGTTTATTTTTAGTTATAAATATTCTATATTATAAATAAATTATTCTGGATCCATTTTAAATAGAAAATTAATTTATATTAATTTAATATTTTGAGAAATTCCAAGAGTGCCCCTCCCCTCTCTTATAAAAGGTAACCTATTCTTCTCTTTTCATCACACTTTAAAACCTATTTTTATCATCCAATACCTATCCAAATACATTTATACAATACCTCCCCACATTCTAGAGATCTTAGTGTATTAATAACACCATTTTTAGTTGTCTTAAGGTGTTAAGCAATGAAGGATTTCTAAAGAAGAGGTATCATTTTTAATTAAGTGTTTCTATTTTTTTTCTTCTTACACCTCCTTAAAATCTTCTTCAATCATGATAAAATATCAAATCCAGTATCATAAATATAAATATATGTTATTATTTTTGTTTCATGACCCATATCCATCTCTTTTTCCATCAAATGATAAAATAATTCATCGTCTGGGTGTACAGTGGACTACCGCCTCGCAAACTAATGTAATTATTTTTCTATAACCATCTCTCAAGACTAGATATAATGATGTAATTTAAGTTTATATATTATATTCATGAAATAATTATCATTATTAAATGATAATATATCATTTATGTTCTTAACTTTCCAGGCACAAAAAAATGATAACGTCGTTCATGCGTACATGTGAAATATCACCTCCACGAAGTGATGTGATTAATTTTTCATCACCACATCACATGTATTGTATCACACCAAACATTTTATGTAATTTTTATCTTAAATACATTGTATTCATTAGGTATCCTATATTTAATAAATCACTGATCCCCTATGGAACAAAACATGGTTACTTATAGGAGGTAGCCATAACTTTGCCACTAAACATAAATTTACCAGCTCTATGATTTGAATTTTAAAAATCTGATATACACGGTTCTGTTCAAGATGATATTTAGATTCTGATAGAATTAACTTAATTTTTTGGTGAATAGTAACCTACCCTTATGAATATTAACCTAGCCTTATGAATATTAACTTACCCTTATGAATAGTAATATGACTCTTATGAATGGTATCCATACCCTTGAGTGTATAAATGAATTTAGACACCCTAAAGATGAAGATGAATATTCTAAGTGTTTCTATATTTCAATTAAATAATGATTTAATTAAATATTTAATTAATCATATTTAGAAAATTATTTTTAAAAAATGGACTTTATTTTTGGATTCTACATGTTGAAAAATGGTTAGGGTAAATTTCTGGGATTTTTCTGAAATACTTGAATTTTTTATGAATAGTGGCATACCATAAATTGAAAAATTAAGATAAATAAAATAATTATAGAGTCATGTGTGATGTTATGCTGATTTAATCCCAATTGGTTTGGGATCACATGATAAAAAAACTATTCTTGGTCATGTAATACTCACTATTCCTTATCTTGAGGAGAAATAATAAATTAATGAGTTTAATATAAAGAAATCCCCTCTCTCCGCCACTACAAAAACCCCCTCTCACCCCCCCCCCCCTTCCTTTCACTTCTCTCAAGCCTTTTTCCTTCTCCAAATTCTGTCCAAATACCTTCCCAACCTCCTCTCCCAGGTCCAACAAGCTTTGGTCTCATAAAATACCAAAACCTCTCCCCTTAAGAGGTTCTCAAAGGAGGAAGTCTCAAGAGGTAAATTCCTCTTTCAAATCCCTTCTTTTCTTTTAAGTTCTTTTATTTCTGTTTCTTTTCTCACCTCCCTTCACCAAAATAGTATGATAAATCCAGTAACATACATGTACTGGAATTTTTTCATGCTAATGGCACATATTCCATTATCTTCTCTCCTTTTCCCACTATTATTTGAAAGAAATGAAAGCACCGTTTGAGATGTGCTAATTTAGCACATTCAAGGACAACGGTTTATCGATTTCTATTATAATATTTAATTATGGTTAGGAAACCATTTGTGTTATGGTTGAACCATATTATTATGTAATATATTCTATTTTTATTTCTGTAATAATTTTTTACAAATGGTATTAAGTTATAAATCAAAACATTTTCATCGTAATCAATCCCATCGATTAACCAAAACGGTTATCACTAAGGTTATATATATATATAAAAGTTCAACTTAAATCTAAGTAACCCGAATTAAATTTAAAACCATTTAATCTCATGGATGTTAACTAGTAGTGTATAAAATCATTTCTGGACAACCACATCCATCTTATATATTTATCCTAACTTGAATATAAGTGAACCAATCATTTAAAACCAAGTAAACAAACGAGCCTGAACAATGAAATTGAACCTTATAACCAATCAAAAAGGCCTAGAATGAACTAAAAAGGATTATAATAAATTATTTACATATAAAAGAGGTTATGTAATTATTAATTAATAATCCTAATTTGTTTATTCAGATCTTTAATAACAATTCAAGAACACCTTCAAGCATAAGGTAAGGGATCCTCTTTCTCACTTTTATTCAAGAATCCACCCTATCTTGTGTGCTTTTGTTTTTAATTTATAATGATTGGGTATGTTTTCTCATCTCCACCATACTTACCTTATTATATATAAATCATGGTATAACCTTTTATCTCTCATTAATCCCTCGCAAGAACACTCGTTACCATGATGAAATGTTTGGAAGGTGTTTTTCTCATCTCACTTTCAATTATGTGGGATCTCCAATGTTCACCTCTTATTTCTTATATGGGGTATAGTTGTACTTCCATTTTACATATTTTATCATGGTTCTCATTATATTAATTTTATTTTGTGACTCTTTTGGTGTTTATTAACTCTTTGTCACACGACTCAATTGAATACAACACAGTAACGAGCTTTGTCTCAATTTTCACTTCATTGCGACTTGATTAGTAATTGTGCACCAACTCTTTATTATGTGGTGTACCTACTGCCCATTTTATATCACTTTTAAATTGAAAGTATATTCCATTTAAATATCCATATTCTCATATCATGGATGTTATTATTGTAAAACTGTATACCATTTTACATACAGTATTTATTTTGAATGTTGTTTTGAC
The DNA here is from genome assembly GCA_963277665.1 of Viscum album. Taxonomy (NCBI): domain Eukaryota; kingdom Viridiplantae; phylum Streptophyta; class Magnoliopsida; order Santalales; family Viscaceae; genus Viscum; species Viscum album. The sequence goes on along the minus strand of OY728156.1, from coordinate 65,945,954 downwards.
TGTGGAAATGTTGATGAATCTGTATCCTCTATTCTATACGGATAATGTAAATACATATTGATCTTGTATTGAGTCTATTTATAAATAATTCTAGGATGTAGAGGTGTTTGGGTCCCACTATAGCCCCTCGATGCATTGGTAGGTCTCATGAGACAAAACGGTTTGGCGACAGACCCTTCGAGTTTGTTTCCAAAAAATTATACAGGTTTCTACCCATAGAACTAAAGCGTTTTTTTGGTATTATGGTTCATGTTCCAGATACATGATGTCCAATTAATAATAATTATCTTTATTCATTATCAGCTATTATTATAATCCATGAGATTTTTACTATGAAAAAATCTATGGATGCAGTTTCATTCTCAGTTTATTAATGGCATTAATTGTTCATTTATTCACTATGCCATTTTGATTATGTCATATTGATTAAGATTCACTTATTATTGTTCTCATGTTTCTGCTATTTTTAACCCTTACTGAGCATTTGAGCTCACCCCTTTCATTGTTTATCTTCAACGGGTTATGAATAGGAGGTCATTTATTGAGTACTTGTGGATGCAGTTTTTGTTTTTCATTATGTATTGCATCTTGTAACCTTATCCAATGTAATTTATGTTAAATATATGTATCTAGTTTCTTAAAGACTACTAAAATGATCGTTCCTTTGGTATTTTCATTCATTATAACCATGCCAATATCACAAGTAATGCACTGACTCCTGTCTAGAGGGGTCGGGGTGTTACATGTATGATATATATATATATAAGTATATTTTGACTATTTATATGATATTAATGATATTATTATCAATCTGTAAAGATAAAATTATACTTACCTTCTTTATATAATGATCATTAAAAATTCTAAACATTACTCATGCGTATGTATGGCTTATCATCTCCATTATTGTAACGTAGTTAATTTTTCATATCCATATTTAATATATGGATTTAAAAGTATATTTTATGTATAAAAATGATAATTATTTCATTATTATTATTCTGTAGATGATTTACTAATGACCACTTTGACTATAGACATCATACCAAAGTTATTTTGGACTAAAGTACCAAATATCATCAAAATGTCCAACATGAACTTAAATAATTAAGTAATTATTATAAAATTGTAATAAGTGATATAAAATGAATAATAAACTATAAAAATTTTCTCAATAAAGTAAATAATTAACCTAAATTTATTATTCATGTATATAATGATTGTACATGACGATTTAGACTGAAGGTAAGGGACTTTGTCTCAATATCCTTTAATTGAGGCATGTTTTGATGTTATACACCCACCTTATTTTATGAGGTTTATATACAGACCCTTTGACATATCATATCATGAATTTATGTATTCTCATATTATTTAATTTTTTGTTAAAATGGGTCTTATTTTTTAAATGTTTCAAATTAGTATGGGACCCTTTGAATGTTTAAAGATTTTATTTCAAAATAAATATTATTAATATTATTTTATTTATATGAATATAAATGGATTATAAAATAAATTTAATGACTATTTTAATTTCATTAAAAAAATTCAAAAAGGAATATTTTTTCATTTTCTATATGAAACTTTTTACTTTCATTACATATGAAAAAAGGAATGTTCTTTTTAACATATACAGTGACAACGACTTCTCTATCACCATAACCATTATTTGATATTTGGATTACACTACAAGCCTTAATGTTTTAAAAAGAAAAAAAACTCATATTTCCCATTTATGGGTTTTTTCTATTTAAAATGTGTTTTAAAAATGGATTGATTATTTTAAAAACATGAAATGTTTTCTTATGAGTGAAAATGAAATTTTAATAGTAAAATGTATAAAATTACAAGCTTTTATGTGTTATGATTATCTAATGGTACATAGATATTTGAAAGGTGGTTATATGATAAACCAATGATGGGAAGTTCCATGATAAAAAAATGATGGGTGGTTATGTGATATCTCTCTAATTCATTGGGTATAGAAGTTGATCTTATGGTTATTCCATTCATAAGAGTGAAATGTATAGAAATAGACCGCATAGTTATTCAATTTAGGTATAATTTATGTCCCAAGATGCCTTTATGTTTTATATATGCTTTCTATTGGTTTTTTGGTAATCTTGTTATTAAAAAAAGGGTAATCAATGAGATTATTTTCAAAGGAATGTATTTACTATTTATCAAGGGTGAAAATTGTTACTTTATGATAAAGATTTCATGGGTTTTCATGTTTTCATAGGAATATCAGTTTTCCTTTCTTTATGTACCTTACTGAGCTTGTTGTGCTCATACCATGCCTTTAAAATGATTTTCAAATAATTTTAATGAGGAGTAGGGAAAAATATGATATCAATATAAAATTTATGAAGACATTTCATGAAAAGAAAATATGTTTTATTTTAAAAGTGTTTCCTTTGGTGGAATATGGATATCGAGTATAAGTGTCCACTTGTAAAGTATGGTATTAATTTTAAGAGTTTATCATAATTCTATAAAACTCTAAACTTAGAATATATTTGGGAAAATAAATTGATCTATAGTTTTAAAACAATAATAATATGTATTTTTTAAGGCTGAGTCCTTATAGATGGTATCAAAGCATGGTTTAGACATATTTGTATATTAATATATATTCTTAAGAGTTATGGATTCCATAATGGGTTTATAATTTTCAGGTTGATCCTAAGTTTAGTGTCTTAGAAACCCCTTTTGAGTCTTTAAGTTAGGAAATTTTAAGGTGACTAACGGTATTTTTAGAGACATTCCTTTTTTAAGGTAATTATGGATTATTATATTTTGGAATGAAAAATGAAAGGTATGAGATAAACTTTGAAGTTAAAACATATTAAAGTTATTTTTTATGATTTTTATCATATTTTTAGAAATTTTATAATAATTATAAAGTTTTAGAAAAGAACATATTACAGATCATGTGATATCCCATCATGACTGGAAAGGTCGTGGGAATTGAACCCACAACCGAAGGGAGATAAGGGTGTGTCACCTACCATTATCCTACATGATTTCCTAGCTAGTAAAAAATTATTTCCCTTTATTTAAAAAATATAACATATAAATTTTACATTAATTTTAGGAAAATATGTTTTATAGATAACTATTATATTGGAAATGGTTTTAGGGATTAAGTGATTAATGTTATTTCAAAAGATGTTCACTATTTTTGAAACCCTGTATTATCAAGTAAAATAGAATACTATGGTATTTTGTTTTATAAATGAAGGATGAATTATATTTTAGAATAATTTGTTATTTTATTTTGGATTTATAGTGATTTAGGTTATTTATGGAAATGGTTATTGTATCTTGAAGATTATTAGGGAAATTACTTTTTGGTAGGAGAATTAAAGAGTAATTAATGTTATTTTAAGATAATTATTAAAATTTATCTTCGAAGACTATGTGACCCTTCTAATTTTTGGGTTTCAATATTATTCTAGAAAATTTTACAATAATTTTTAGGATAGTTATTTGTCAATGTTGAACATTTTTGTGTCACTATTGAATTTTGGATATTGAAGTAGTTTTTCATCATATATAGGTTTATTTATTTTTGGAATTATTTTATCTTGCAATAAACATTTTTTTTGGTTAATTCCTAAATATATGATTAATATATTTTTATCCTTTTATGGATTATGTGATTCTCTAGAAGTTGATTATAGTACTTCAGGCATAAAAACAATTCATACTCATAATTTGGAGAAAAAAGATGAATTTATTTTAGATATGGGTTAAAGGATTAAATTCTTATTTTCAAGTAAGTATATATCCTTTTGTTCTTGTTATATATGTAAAATTATTTCCTCAACTCTATGAAAAGAATCTTGAAACAAAAATGTTATCTGTTGACTTTCCTTATTGAGAAATGACCATCCTTTTAACCCATCATAGATTTGCTATTTTTTTATGGTTAACTTTATAAATACCATGTTCTATATTATCCTTAATCAGACCATGATAGTTAGTTTTCTCTTCCATGTCCATGTTTTCCTACATGGAATCCTAGTATGTTTTATCTCAGGAGACCTTCATACTTTCTTTTCTCTCTTTTCAAATGGAAGTTTTATTAACCCTTTTTTCAATGTGGGATTTCAATAAAGGTATTTTGAAAATTCAAACCCTAGTTTTTTATCCTAAGTAAAAATTCTGAGGAAAAAATTTATTAAAGTGTGTGAGAATGTAACATCCTGATATTTTAAAATAAAATTCTATGTTAGAAAGCATACAATATATGTCACATCAAACTTAGAAAAACAAGTAAATATTATTATTTAATATGGTAGTTATCGCCTAACAGTTATATTAGAAGGTATTAATAAGAATAAATATATTATGTATAAATATATAAATATAATTTTTTTACATTCATTCAATGTATTTGATAGGCCTAAGATAAGAACAAATCCAATTTTACACATAAAAAGCTATATTTTTTCTAAAGGTAGTTTTGCTAACTTTTAATGATAGACTTGTTTTAAAACTAACTTTTGACACTTTTATAAATTTTATTTGAAAAAATAAACCTTATTTTTAAATTAATATCAAAATTTACATTGATTTAATTTTTTTTATTTTTCTGATAAGTTTCATTTTTGATGAAAGGTGAAAAATACAACACTTTAACTAAAACCTGACTTTTCATCTAAATAATTTATTATGATAAATTATATTTTAAATTAGTTTTAAAGTAAAATTAGATAAATTATAAATATATTAATCCAATATAGTTCATTTTAATCATTTTTATACTAAATTTGGATATAAATAATTTTGAACTTTTGAACATTTTCACTTTAAAAACCCACTTTCTCGCCCCAGCTATGAGATTAATTTTAAATTAATTTTAGCCACTTATCCATTATGAATATTTAAAAATGGATTAAGTATATTTAATAATAATTTACAAATTTATTAAATAGGTACCTTTTATTTTTGGATAATATGAATTGTAAACTTAATAATTTTATTACCACGGTTAAAGGTAAATCGAGCAATTAAGTGTAAAAATAATATTATAAATATTATAAAATTACCATAAAAATTATCTTGATTTTATTTTATGAGAATTTTTATACTAAATTAATCCAAATTTATAATTTATTACCACTTGGATTAACTTTTATGACTTTAAAACCCTTATAGTATTTATTTTAATAAAAGTCAAACTTGTCACACTAATGTTTGTAATAAGTATAAAATTTTTAATATGTGGTCATCCAGAAGATATATTCTATATTAAATAGTATTTTAAAATATAAAATATTTATCCTCATCATGGTAATTTATTTTTTATTTTTATTGAAGAAATAATTACCTTAAAGGCTTGCACAATGATGATACAGTAATTGTTTAATTAATGAAAATATCAAATAAATGATATTAAAAATATTAAAATAAATATAATTTGAGATAATTAATGTCATACAAGAATTTTATAGATTAATTTTACATTCTATTGATGGTTTATAATATTTTTTTTTATAATTTATCTTCTTGCATTGATTTTTGTAATATTTAAAGTAATGAATAGTGTGAAAATTGACATTAAGGATATTTTAGATTAAATAATATATTATTAAATTATATAAAAATCATATATTTGAATAAAATATTTTTATTAGGTTTCAAATATCATCACGAAATTATTTTTGGATATTTTTTCATTTTATAGTAACTATATTATCCCTCAATGAGGAAAAATCCATATTGTCATGGTAAGAATTAAAGGGGTTAAATAAGGGTTAAAACCAAAAGATAAGGATTAAAAATAGTAAAAATATGTCTAATTTTCATTGGATTAATGTATTAATATCCATAATAATTATAGATTCTAAATAAATTAGTATGGATCCATTTTTAAAAGAAAATTAATTTATATTAATTTAATATTTTGTGGAATTCCAAGAGTGCCCCTCCCCACTTCTATAAAAGGGCACCTCTTCTTATATTTTCATCACACTTAATAACCAATTTGATTTGGAAAATACCTATCTAAATACCTTAATAGAATCCCTCTCTACATTATAGAGCTCTTATGTTAGGCAGAACACTATTCTTAGTGGTCTTAAGGTGTTAAACAATGAATGATTTCCAAAGAAGAGGTATCATTTTTAATTAAGTGTTTCTGATTTGTTTTTTCTTACACATCTTTAAAATATAAATAAAAAAACTAAAATAATAAATAAATTATACTAAATATAATTAAATGTTATTATTTTTGTGTGATCACCCATATCTATCTCTATTTTTATCAAATGGGAAAAGAATTCATCGTATGTGTGTGTGGAGGACTACCGCCTCGCGAACCGATGTAATTTGTTTTTCATCACCATATATAAAGAATGGATATAATGATAGAATTAAATTTTATATATTATATTAATGAAATATTTATAATTATTAACATATAATATATCATTTACATTCTTACCTTTCCATTCACAGAAATATGATAACATCATTTGTGCGTACGTGTGAATTATCACCTCCACGAAGCGATGTGATTCATTTTTCATCACCACATCACATGGATGATATTTATAAGTATATTTAAATGATTAATATTATATTAATTATGTAAATATAAAATTATACTTAACTTCTTTCCATAATGATCATCAAAAAATGGAAACATTACTCATGTGTACGTACGGCTTACCGTCTCTATGATTGTAACATAGATCATTTTTCATATATGTATTTAACAGATGGATTTAAAATTATAATTTATATAAAAAAATTATAATTATTTTATGATTATTAATCAGGAGATAATTTACTAATTACCACTTTCAATATAGATATCATACCAAAGTCATTTTGGACTCAAGTACTAAATATCATCAAAATGTCTAACGTGAACTTAAATAATTAATTGATTATTATAACAAGGTAATAAGTTATATAAAAGGAATAATAAAGTTGAAAAATTTTCTCAATAAAGTAAATAATTTACCTAATTTTATTATTCTGGAATATAAAGATATTACGTGATGATTCAGACTCAAGGTAAGGGACTTCATCTCAATCTCCCTTCATTGAGGCATATTTTGATGTTATACAACCACCTTGTTTAATGAGGTGTATATACAACTGATTTGAAATATAATATCATGAATTTATTTATTCTCATGTTATTTAATTTTTTTTTAAAATGGTTATTATGATTTAAATGTTTCAAAGTGGTATGGTATGGTTTGAATGTTTAAATATTTTATTTCAAAATCAATATTATTGATAAGATTTTATTTATATTGATATAAAATGATTATAAAGGAAATTTTATGTCTATTTAATTTCATTAAAAGGTTTTCAAAAAATAATATTTTTACATATTATATACATAAATTTGTAATTTATTTACAAACAACAAAAATAACTCTCTTTTTAACGTATACGACAACAATGACTTCCCTATCGTCGTAACCATTATTTGATATTTGGCTTAATCTACAAGACTTCATGTTTTTAAAAGAAAAATAAACTCATATTTAACATTTCTTGGTATTTTTTTATTGAAAATGGGTTTTGAAAATGTATTTTTTATTTTAATAACTTGAAATTTTTTCTTATGAGTGAAAATGAAGTTTTAATAGTGACATGTTGAAAATTGAAATATTTTATATGTTATGATTATATAATGATACTTGGAAATTTTATGTGTAGTTACATGATAAACCAATTATGGTTCATTCCATGATAAACTAAATATGGGTGGGTTCATGATCTCTCTCTAATGCATTGGGTATGAAATTTGACCGTATGGTTATTCCATTTTTAAGAGTTAGATGTATGGGAGTTGATTTCATGTTTATTCCATTTAGGTATAATTTATGTCCCAATATACCATTATGTGTTATCTATTCTTGCTATGGGTTTTCTAGTAATATTTTGATTATAAAAAGGGTAATCACTGCACTTATTTTCAAGAAAATTATTCACTACTTCTTAAGGGTGAAAAGTATTACTTTATGATAAAGTTTTCATGGATTCTCATGTCTTCACATGACTAATAGTTTTACTTTATTTATGTCTCTCGCTAATCTTATTATGATCATACCATGTTTTTAAAATGTTTTTTACTTTATTATAAGTAGGAGCAAGGACAAGAGTGAGATCAATATCAAATTTTTGAAGACATGTCATGAAAATAGAACATGTTTTATTTTAAAAGGTTTTCCTATTATGTAAACATAGATACAGAGTAGAAGTGTCCACTTTTAATGTATGGGTTTAAATTGTAAGAGTTTATCCTAACTCTATAAAACATTGAACTTAAAATATATTTGGGAAAATAAAATGATCTCTAGTTTTAAAAAACACAAATATGTATTGTTTAAGGCTTAGTCCTTACAAGGGTTTCTTCCTCATGCATTAAGATAAGTTAATTTCTTATGGTTTCTACCAATTAATGACTCATGAGAAAAATTACTTGACTCATGATTTAAATATAGAGGCACTAATTTTTCATTGAAGATTTAGAAACATTATCTATATAGAGAAAATTGAAATATGTATACTGATCAAATAGTTTAAAATAGATATTCACATAGAAGGAATTGAATATGAATCAAAGGATATAGTTGGATTTAATAAAAGATTATTTATTTTCAAAACATTGCTACTTGGTGAATGAAAATAATGTTTTCGATGCTCTGAGTAGGAAATATCATGCTACTCTATCCATGATGAGGATTGAAAAAGACTCAATAATCATGGATTTATAGAATATGAATGTTAAATTCATAATGGAAAAAAGATAAATTTTATTTTTTTCAACTGAATTTTCAACCTTCCATTCATATAAATATCAAAAAAGCCAAGAAATATTATGTAAATCTATAATAAAAGGTAGTGAATATTCTGGAGTTTTACTTTGATAAAGATAAAGTTATAAGGTTTGGAACCTAGATGTGTCTCCCATTAAAGATGGAATTAAACAAGGAACTTTTGGATAATGTACATAGATCATCCTTTTATTTCCATCATGGAAGAACAATGATGTATAGATATAAAAATCAAAAATTTTTGTGGGATATTATGAAGATAGAGATTGTAGAGAATGTATATGATTCTTGGTATGCCAGTAATTTAAGGTAGAATGAAAAAATTGTAAGGGTATGTTGAAACCATTACATATAGAAATATGGAAATGGGAAAAATAATCATTTACTTAATCATAGGAATACCCAAAACTTCTAATATCCATAATGTTATTTGGGTTGTAATTGATCGCCTTACAAAGTTGGTGTATTGTATTTCCATCAAGTAATATTTATCACCTGAATGACTCAATAAGATATACATATGGGGAGTGTTGAGGTTGTATAGAGTACCACTATCCATTGTATCTAGTTCATATCTGAGGTTTAACTAAATATTCTATAGAAGTTTTCAAAATTATTTGGAGACAGAGATAAACATTAGCACTACATATCATCCTCAGACAGATGGTCAGTCTGAGAGGATAATTCAAAATCTAGAGGATATGTTGAGATCTTGTTCGATGTGTTTATATGGATTTTAGGATCAACACATTACCCTAGTAGATTTATCTTATAAAAATATTTTCCATTCTAGTGTTCATATGGAATCATATAAGGCTCTATATAGGAAGATATCTAGGACTCCAACATGTTGGTATTGAGTTTGAGAGAGGAAGATGATAGGTCTTGACCTTGTCTAAGAAATGATGAAGAAGTTTAATACAATTTAGTTGAATATAAAAGTTGAAAAAATTATACAAAATAGTTATGTAGATATTTTTTGATGAGATCTATATTTTTAAGTTAGTGATAATTTGTTTCTTTTAATATCTCCATGGAAGTGAGTTGTGATATTTGGAAAGAAAGGGAAGTTTAACCCTAGATACATTGAGCCCTTTGAAATCATTTATCAGGTTGGGGTTATACCATATCGCTTATAACTCTCTCGCACCTCTCTTGATTACATGATGTGTTCCATGTAAAACTTTTGAGAAAGTTCATACTAGACCCTTTACATATGCTAAGCTCAGAAGTTGTGCAACTAGAATATATTCTCTCATATGAGGAAAATATAATTTAAATTTTGTATTGAAGAGATAAGGTACTACAGAGAAATACTGCTAATATGGTCAAAGTTATATGGATAAATCATAAGTTTGAGGAGGATACATGGGAATTTGAGGATATTATGATAAAATTTACCCTCTCTTATTTTCTTCTCTATAATTTCGAGAGAGAAATTCTTTTAAGGGTGTATAACATAACTAACCAAGTTTTTATCCTTAATTAAATATTGTGTTCAATGACTTGATCCATAGACAACACCAAAACCAGTCAAATATAGACCATTATAAGGTAGCCACAAATTAAAAGGTATAAACAGTAGTAAGAGAAATATGAAAACTACATAGAAAAAATATATTTATAAAACAAAAAAAAATTAAAATTCATTTTAATTATCAACACAATTAGTAAAAATTATAAAATAAGAAAATATTTTATTTTTATTGAAATTTATTTTAAAAATGAATATTTTTTTTGTTTTATATATTTATAATTACCACAAATTTTAAAATAATAGCTTATATGAAAAAAATAATTTCTTATAAAACGATGTTTTTTGCGATATCTTATCATTTTATTTTAATGTTAAGTTTATAAATTTTAGGAAATTAATTTAAAAAAACTAATTATATTTTTGGATTTATCATTACCATATTATCTTAAGACTTATTTTTTTATTTTTCAAAAATAATAAATTTTTTAGGTGAATAGTGAAAATACTAGTTTTATTAATATTGTAACATTTATGAAATTAATTTCATATATGAATAAATTGAAATTTTTTGAAACATTTTCCTATTAAATTATATGTTTTAAAGTGTAATAAAAAAATTTTAATATACTATTTTAAATTTATGAACTCATGCTTAACATTTTGAAAATTTATGTAGCGTTTTAATAAAAACAAATTGCAGATATTTTTTTTAATTAATTATATATGATGAAGTGAATTTTTTTATTTATTTTATTATTAAATAAATAATATTTTAATAATTATTATTATTTTAAATTCATTTAAATAAATGTAATTGGTAATTATACCCTAATTTAAAAATAAACTTTATCAGAAACCAGTTTTTTACATTACATGTGTTTATGTTAGAATTAATTTTACATACACATATAATTTTAATTTGATAAATTAAATTTTATATTTATAATTATTGGGACCATGTTATCTAATAATTATCATTTTTTAGGATTAAAGGATAAAGTACCTAGGTAAAAGTTAGTTATTGTGGTGAAAACTAAAATGGTAAAAGTGAGTAACCTTAGAGGTAAGGGGAATAACATGTTTAAAAATATTTCTATTTGAATTTTGGAGGAATATTTCAACCTTATATTCACTTTTATACATTATTTATAAATTTTGGAGTCACTTTTTAGGATAATGACTTCCCATTATTGAATAGTTTTGAGTATTTATAAAAATGTAACTCCTTTTCACTTATAAAATGGGCACTCCTCTCCTCACTTCCCTTCACTCCAAAACCCAAATATTTTTTCCTATAATATTAATAAAAATCTTATATAAACTCTTATATACCTTAATTATGTTTTTTTTCTTACAAAAATACCACCTCTAAGAGATTTAATCTCCTTTACAAAGTCGATAATACAATAAGTGTGGTATAAGTTCCTAAACCTGTTTTACTTTTCTATTTATTTATACACTTTTTATATTCCTAAAATTTCATTTAAATATATTGAAATGAATACATAATTATAATTATTATATGATTATATTATTATAATTATGGTATAATAATTAATAACCCTCCCCTTTTCCATTAAGAAAAATAAAAATGTGAATCATGTGTTGTGCAGACGACCACATTCACAAATAAATGTGTTTTATTTTTCCTTCAATTACAAACTTTTATGGTTTTAGTTTATATTTTATAAGTATATATGATACTTATAAGTAATATATTTCATTAATTTGGTTATTTTTTAATAACACGATAAGTAATGATCATTATAAGGTAATCTATCGATATCGGTAAATAACCTAAAACTAATTCTTTATCATTTTCATATACATAAAAACATGACTAAAACTATGATGTAATGAAATTATAACATTATAATTATTTAAAAAAAATAAATCATATAACCTTTAATTTTTTGTAAATTATTATCTTTTGGAGAAAAAGGAATATCAACACCTATTTTATGAATTTAGTTCAAAACATTTAAGATTATTAACACCTGATATTAAAAAGAGATCATAACAATATAATACATGAAAATAATTATTATTATTAAAGAGTATAAATATAATTGTATAAGAATAAGGTTCTGAAATAAGTAATTAATATTTTTTTCTTTATGACATAGGTGGTTAAATCATTCTATATAAATCAATGGTAAAGGTAAATGAATTAGTAACTCAAAATTCTTTCTTTGAGCTATGCAATTTCTTATTGAACATTATTTTTTCAAGACATTCCATTTTGATTGATTTTATTTCCTTATTTATGGGGAGAAAAAAAATCACCACTAGAAAGGGGATGTTTCCCCACACATATATTCCCACGGTTTTTTAAACTGTGGGGATAGATGGTTATTAATTATCTATACCCACGATTATAATAAAATCGTGGGTATTCAACCCCTAAATTTACCCCTACATCAGGATCCTTTTCACTTCCATTGCACTTCTGCCAACCTTCAACCCTAGCCTCCCCCGACTGCTGACTCCTAGCCCTGTCCTCCCCTCCCCGACCACCGCCTCCCGGCCATTTGACCTCCGCCTCCCAGACCTCTCCTCCCCTCTCTGACCTCCACCTCTCGGCCATCCGACCTCCACCTCCAGTCCATCTCATCCACTCACCGGCCTCCGCCTCCCGAATCTGGCTCCGCTCCTGACCTGGAACTTCAGGCCTTCGCCTCAACATCCCTACCTTCGCCGTTCTACCCCCAGATCCGGCGACGTCCACGCTCCACCATCTCAGCTCCCTCTCCTCCTACAACTTCCCGGCCAATTCATTCCAAATAGGTATTGAATTTCTTCTCCTTATCTTTTTTATTCTTTTTAAACTAATCACTTATTCTTATATCACTACACAATTTATGTTTTTCATTGTTTATTTATTCAATAATCACTCATATTAGAGGTAAATTTTACTTCCTCTGATTGTTTTTGCAACATCTATTTATCATTCACAACCCCTTATAGAACTTAAACTCTAGTCACATCATCAGATATTACACTCCTATATGATAACTCACTAACACCAAGTTTTGGTTTTTGCATCTGCCATTTATTTACTTTCAGTCTCTACCCTTCTGAATATCAACATCATCCTTTAGTTATGGCTCCTTTGACACTTGTGTGCACCCATGTTGTCTTCTCTATAGGGGGATCCACCTTAGCATTTTTTAGTCCCTGTAAGCAATTGTTAGGAATACTTTGAACAATTTGTACAATGTAAAATATATAAAGGTCCCTAACTAGTCAGCAAATTAGCACTACTATATATCATGTGCAGGAATACACCCTTTGGAACTAGTGAATTTTTATATCCTGTATAAATCACTACCCCAACCTTCAGCACCTAGTTCATTATACACATCACCTTTTGATTCTTCCACTGATTATTATTCATAACAACTCCTTCCAAAAATTCATGATAAATTCTTTTAGTAATCCATCTTTAGTGACTTATAATCAGAGTGACTTACAGAAAACCGTCAATATAACCTTTGTAACTTCAATTAATAATTCAAAAGATACCCCTTTAATTAAAGTCACTATGTTGTAAAAAATATTAAATACCACCTCCATGATCATTTGAAATATTCCCCTTTTACTACTCATATTCCACTATGAACCATCCAGTAGACTACTTCTACCTAGATTCCTTCTCCTCCTCAATCCTTTTTTTTATTCTTTAAGAATTCGCTTTATGGAAAAGTGGTAACCGTACAAAAACTTCTAGAAACCACCCACATAAACCTCCAGAATGCTTCTTCTAATCCTAACATAAAAGGATTCTTATAAATTATTTTCAACTAGTAGTGTTTCATCCACTGAACTCCATCTGTTCAACTACATCCATTGAATATCATTCATTTAATTACTTATGATAATATCCTTCTACTAGATTGATTCCATACATTCCATGGTGCTAGTACAATGCCTCAATTCTGGTTCCCAAGTGTTATTTCCCGAGTATGTACTTCTGGATCCCCAACAATCAACCCAAAAATCATTTATCACATCAAAAACAACACCCAAACCTTAATACTCGTCAATTATTACTAAGTGATACACCTAACAATGAACTCATTACATCATGGTCTAACATTAATGATAGAATCCAACCAATAACAGGCCTACCTAGTTACATGTGAACTTAACAATGTATTAACAATAGACATGACAACAAATTCTATCCTTCATAAAGAAATATTCCTCAAATATGGAAAATTTTATAAAACACCCAACCATTGATTTCCAACTTCTACATATTGATACCATCATTCAAGTTTAGGACATAAATTATTTTGAGTTCTATCTAAGAATCACCTAATTATCCACATTTGATTCTAAAATTTATTCTTGAGATTAATTATACTATATATCTCATCACAAAAAAATATCATTATCATACATTCTCATTGTATATTGACATTATGCATCATGAACTCTAGACAAGAACAATTCTTGAATTCCATTCTAGTTAGTTATAAAATGTAATGAATTTCTAAGTATTGAAAAAACTATACAAATATGGATATTCCTCATAAATAAAACCATTTCCCTAATCATCTAATAGTGCAATTAATCTATCATAAAATTCAATGACTAAAAAGTATCATGTGATTTAATGTCATTTGGAAACCAATATGAAACCACCACCACCCATGAAACTGGTTTTCCTACACATCATCCTCAATTTTTACAACACTCCTCTAGAGATAAAGATTTTGTTAATAAAAAAGTATATGACATACCTACCACCTTATATTTTTTTGTATATATCCCTCCCCAATAAATTAGTGCATCTGGTTCTTATTATCACTCAAGTAACATTAGTTCTAAGATATACTCATAACAACCCAACTAAACCATTATATGATCCTTATTCTAGCTTAAAGGATTTAATTGTGTTGAGAACCACCACTGAATGAGACAACACGCTAATCTCTACAATATTGAAATTTAAGGAAACATCTACCTGGACTAACAATACATATTTGACTTCATTGGAGTATGTGTTAAGGCAAAGTGAGTAGTGCATATACTCTTTATGAATCATTAATCCTATTTCCAAAATGATGGATTTTCATGAATTAATTTATTTTAAAGGTTGATATAAAGTAGAGTAATATATTAAACTTATCAACTTCATTTTTTACTAATTAACCAAACTACCATAGCTTCATTAATTCCCATAACTTCTCTAGGTGTATAGTCTCTCGATAGAATGTCTCATAGAAGAAAGAGTGGAGATACATCCAGTATTATATTCCTCCTTTCATTCCTAGATCTATTTTCATATATCATTTACATATATAACCATCCAACTAAAAAAATTTCATGGCGATGTATAACTTCTAGATGTACCATTTTTTTTAAAAAAAATGAATCAAATACTTTTAATCCAATTTTCAATGTCATGGGTTGTAATTCATAACTAGGAGAAAAATATTATAGATATAAAGAATAGGGATAACCATAAACACTATCCATTATTCTTTTACTAGACCTTTATCAAATCGTCATAAACTCACAATACACTTACTGTGAAAAATACATCCACTAGATCACCCCTTTTTCTTATCCTGAAGGTCCATCATCACTAAAAAAATATTAACCAAGGTCCATAAATTTCCATTTCAAACATGCATACATGTTGGAAAAAAAATTTGACCTACTCAAATCATATTATAATTGTTCTGGTCAGATTAGTCCTAATCTGACACTTAGTCAATTAGATGAACTATTCATCCTCTCCTCTCCTCTCCCCCCCTTAGTTATTCTTCCATTATCTATTGAGTTTCAATTCTTACACATTTTCTATTTCTATTTATAGGTGCAGAATGGGGAGAGCATGTAAGATGGGAGATCTATTTTTATGGAATATCTCCTTCTTCTCCCTAGTTTCTCTCCTCATCCTCATTGCCTACCAGGTTATTTCCCTAAACCCTCGATAACAGGTCCCGATTTAAAGGCTCTATTTTGCTGCATGTATTCATATGAACTCTTGGATACTTTTTATATACCTCAATCATGTGAATTCACTAGAAAATCATGAAACATTCTCTAAATCTTGAAGTAAATAATCTTGATTCAACATGAAAGATTCCAAAACAGGATTAATAGATCTAATATTCTCAGCCTTTGAATTAAAATATAGATTCACTTATTAAATATCCTCTTGTCTCACTTTTTGTAAAGAGTTGTGGATGTTTTAAAATTAATTTTTGAGTATTGACAACATATCTGATTTAAACACATCTAATTCATCTTTAGTGATATATGAAGATGTTGGAATTGAGGGGGAAGGATAAGAGGGAGATGGATCACTAATCAGATTCCTACCATCAACCTTAGGTAAATCCTCCATCAAAATATCTCTCGTAGTATAATCCTAAACTCTATAAAAAACATTCACTTCATCATTACCACAATCTTCTAAAATTTATTAACAAAAAAACTCGTAATCTTTAATTATCTCTTGAATGGTATCCTCGCTAATCAATTATCCTTACAAAGGATGATATTAGTATGAATTTTGGTGTTAATGGTGTCTCAAATGTATGAAAAGGGAGTAACAATATAAAATCAAGGATCATGTCTTTGTTCAATCATTATGTCCATTTTGAGAAGTCCCTGATGCTAAAAGTGAAACATGGAGCATGCTACTTTATAGGAAATTTTTTGGTGCTTTATAATTCATATAGACATGTTTTAAAAGAATTAAATTCATTAGATAAAGGGAGATAATGAAGTCACGAAAATTCAAATTACACATGAGTAATTCATATCCAAATATGCTTAGATTTAAATGAAGATTATTATAGTATGATTAGTTGAGATTATAATAATTTTACTGTTCAAATATCAGTTGGGGTTATTCATCTAATTCTACAAGTGATATTATTGGGAATAGTATCAATTATAAATGACAAGATATGCAGGATAATTCAAATTCCATAAATCATGGAAAATCATATTCATATATTATTCTATGAATATTTAAGTATGATAAATATAATGAGGCCCTAATATTGATAAAAACCTAAGATATTATTTCTTGTTTATCAAAGGAGGACAAACAAATAGCATTTATAAAAACCTAGGAATTGAATAAAATATAAGGCTAACACATACAGGAGATCATGTGTGTCAGGGAAGGTTGAAAATAAAACCAACACTGCAACAACTGTGCTAGGGTGATCAAGGAGAATAGATCCTCAATAGAAATAGTACTTGAAGACTTGAAGAAGAACAAATCAAACTTTCTACAGTATGAGAGGGTGTATTTGAAGACCTATTCAAGGAGGAGTTTAGAAGGACCCTTAATGAAATTTCATGAGGCAATATAAGGACCCCACTGGGAGGTCACCAAAATCCTTTTTGGTAGATAGATTCAACTGGAGGAAGCTTGTATAAAAAAACAATTGGAAGGAAGTAAATATATACATAAGTGTCAATAAATTTGAAGATATTCCATGTTTGGTATTTCAATATATTTCCTCTCAATATTTTTAGGGGATTTCTTGTACTTTATACTCAAGTGTTTCATAATGTAGATTTCAATTTGGTGTGTGTGACTTTCCATGTTAGCCTATAAGACTTTGTTTTCTTTTTTCATAATACGTGATCTATGCATATTACATTCGAGTTTTCTAAAATTTTAAAAAATAATCTGTTGTATCCTATACATGGAATACTTCAGCTTCAGTATAAGGCATTTTAAATTTGAATTTAAAATAATATAATACTTCATTCAATGTAATGACATGGGAAATTTCTTGAATATGGATAAGGGGAGTGTGAAATATAAAATCAATGTAATGGAAAATGTTTGACCTAATATCAATTTTGAATTTCTTTAGTTCAACCACATTAGGAAAAGCTCCTAAAATTGATCCACATGGCACTTATCCAGCTGAATAAGGATACATTAATCATTGTAAGGAATTATGATCCAAGGATATAATTTGAGAGATTCCCAGAACAATAAATCAATATTATTAATCCTTTAACACTAATCAATCGATTTTCCCATGGGATCATGAGAAACAATAAACTCAATGGTAGTATCCTGAGTAGTTATTGTAAAACACTAATTGGTGGGATGATGAATTATACAACAGTAATGATATTAATTAACATCAACTACATATTACATGAAACCATATGTGTGAAGGAAAACCTACACTATAGGAGATTCCATACTACATAACTTGCTCATTTTTTTTGTAAAAATAACTCAAAGACCAAGAGAGTGATAAGGGTGAGTTTAAGGGCATGTTTTCCATGATATCCACCAATTATTGAGAAGTTATGGAGTATGGAAAACAACTAGGGGGATATTAAGAGTAATAAGTGGCCTTATCCTTTTCTCAATAACTTATACAAGCACTCAAAGAAACAATTAAAGACACTTCCCACAAACACATTTCTAAGATTTCTCCCTTGTAACTCCAGTATAAGAAAAATAGGTATAGATTCCTCGGTATACTAAAGTATCCTTTTCATGGGCATATTACATTCTGAATAAACTTAACCATGAGCCTATATTCACCACTCATGTAAACATAAGTGGGTATTCTAGGAGTCCCATTCCAAGTAATCACATAAAATTCAATCGAAAATTAAAATTTTGTATGATTAACAGGATATTAACTTTGATAGTCTTCATACTCTTTACACTGAAACACTTTTCCTAGTGCATTGAAAAGAATTCAAAAACTCCACCATTTTTTATTCCTGTTTTCATTATACCTGAGGTTTTTTTCTTCTTGTTTCACTTCACCTACTTTACAGATGGGATTCTGCCTTGCTGTGGAAATTTGAGCATCCATGGATGGACCCTTTATGTTGTACTGGTATATGGACTTGTTTAGCAGTTCGGATTTTTTGTTCTAAAAAATTAATTCTGAGGTTTTTTAATCCTGTTTTTATTACACGTGCTTTTTTTATGGTGATACTTCCTTACTGAGGAAATTTTGAAGCTCTCTAAGGATGGATCATCCTCTTATCGCTCCTGATCAGAAGGTTAGAGCTGGCTGAATTTTTTTTCTAATGTTTATTTCTGGTTTTCTCTAGTTTTTATTCTGGTTTGCGGTTTATATATTCTCATTTATAGTTTTTATATTATGGTTTGCGGTGGATAGGTATAGTACCTCTTGGTATATGTATTTATAATCTATATATAGGGGGTGGGGGCTGGGTGCAGGGGGTGGGGTTGGGTGCAGGGGGGAGGTGGGGATGGGTGTATAGGGAGGGGGGATGGGTGCATGGGGAGGGGGGATGGGTGCAGGGTGAGGGGGGCTGGGTGCAGGTTGGGAGGGAGTGCAGGGGGTGGGGTGAGGGTGAGGGTGGCCTGGGTGCGGGTTGGTAGGGAGTAAAGGGGGATGGGGCTGCGTACAGGGGGTGGGGTTGGGTGCATGGGGGTAGGGCTGGGTGAAGGGGGTGGGGGCTGGGTTCAAGGGGTGGGGTTGGGTGCAGTGGGTTGGATTGGGTGTGGGGGGAGGGGGAGGGGGGAGGTGGCTGGGTGCAGGGGTGGGGGCTGGGTGCAGGGGGTAGGGCTGGGTGCAGGGGGGTGGGCTGGGTGCGGGGTGAGGGTGGGGTGGGTGCCGGTTGGGAGTGAGTGCAGGGAGTGAGAGGATTATTTTTATATCAGCATTATTTTTTGAGTTCTCTTCTAGGAATTTTGAATCCACTATTAGAATTTATTTAGATTTAATAATAGATGAATGATTTTGATACTTTTTCATTATGAATTTATTTAGGACTTTTCTGGTATGAACATTTTTATTCATTGAACAGTTTGGCCATCTCTGCTTATGTTTTAACAATGCATTGAAAACAATGCATTCTGGTTTTCTTTCTGGTTTAACAATCCATTATTCATTCTGGTTTTCATTATGATTATTCAGTGTGGTTTATAAATGCATTATTCAATCTGGTTTTTATTCTAGTTTTCATTCTGGTTTTTAAACAATGCATTCTAGTTTATTCATTGCAGTTACATTGATTTTGCATGTTGAAATTCATTCTAGTTTATTCATTTATTCATTGAACAATTCATTCTAGTTTGATAGGAAGTTTACTACATTGATTTTAAACAATGCATTCTAGTTTGCATTCTGGTTTTTAACTGCAGTTACATTGGTTTGCTTATTGCAAGAGCAAGATGAAGGCTGGTTTTCATTGATTTTTCATTCTGGTTTTCTTTGATTTTTCATTCTGGTTTTCATTGATTTTTTATTCTGGATTTCATTGATTTTCCATTCTGATTTGCAGTTTCAGGTTGCAGGTTGCAGTTCCACTGCATTTTGGATTCAGGTTGCACTTTGCAAAGGCAAAGTGTGCTTTTTTTGTATAAATTTTCCATACCCACGGTTTAAGGAACCGTGGGTATAGATTTTGCTTCAAAAACAATCTATACCCGCGGTTCTCTAAACCGTGGGTATAGATGTATACGCACAGTTCATGTAAATCGTGGGTAATATGGTATTTCAGTGGGCTATACCCACGGTTTCTACAAAACCATGGGTATAGGGCTATACTGATTCCACTCCAGCACATGGTTAATCAAACTGTGGGTATAGCCTATACCCACGGTTTCATGGGCTATACCCACAGTTTGAAACCGTGGGTATAGGCTATATTTCCAGTAGTTAATTGAACCAAAATAAATTTAATTCAAGGTTTTCTTTTCATTTTTCTTAAAAATAAAATATACTTTTTGAAAACGGGCTCATAACTATGACTTTTACAATGATGAATAGAAAATATTTTCAAAAAACTCTTTTCATGATTTGGTTCTCATTATCTTAAAATGATATATCTATCATGAAGTGTTTTTTTATATTTTATTATGTTATGAACCTTTTTTATAATTTTATTTTGATATCCCATGATTTCTTAAGTTCATGTTATGTGATAAGTTTAATAATATCATTATATTTTTGTGGGTTATATAAGTTATGAAGATGGTTGTTTTCAAGAGGCACAAATATGCATGGATTATGATGGTTGGGGCCTTATATCACTATCTAATTCATTGTTATAAGCTTATATATCATGAGATATTCATGCAAGGACATAATGGGGTTGTTCAAACAGGAGTGGGTATGATGAGTTTGCTCGCATTTTCAAGTGTGGACATAAGGAGTTTACTCACATATGTGTGGGTATAATGGGGTTTATCACACATGATTTCCTATGAATATTTATATTCAACATTTTCAATTTTATTAAGTTATGAAACATTCCGATGTTTATTATCAAGTTATTTCAATTTACAAGATACGTTTATTTTCCATTAAATGATATGTTTTCATAGTTATGCCGTATTTTTAAAGTATTCTCCACTTTTATATCATTATCATATATTTTATTATTGTTGATATGAATTTTGATCCATTTAATATCATTTATTCTTCTTTAATGATCTTTTTATGATCTTATGTGGCTCCATTGTATTTTTTCTATTATTATACATGATCATATAAACTCTTATTAAGATATTTATGTATTCCACATATTTTATTTCATGGTTATTAACTAATAATTTATGATATATCTTTTCCCTTATTTAGAGATTAAGCTCACCCATTTCTTATGTTTCCATTCCCCAGGTTTTGAATATGGATAAATCATGTTATATGTATAGGAAAGGGTCTATAGGAGTACAATAATGTAAAAATGTTTTCATGTGTTATAAAATAATATGTTTGTGTAACTAAGTTCCAAGACACTAAACCTTTTAGTCCTTGTATTATGATATTATTATTTGATTTAATATTTAAATCATGTGATAAATGTATTATTTAATTCATGTTTATCTTGGTTTGATAAATAGTGTGAATGGATTGGCTAAGAGTGCATGTTTTCAATTTAAAATTGACACTTTAGTCTAAAACACTTGTTATATACTCAAAACAAAGAAAATTTGATTTTATTATCTTTATACTTTAGGAAAATTTCCCATGATTCATTTTTTAATTATAGGAATTAACCCTACATCAATATAACACATGATGTGGCTATTATGACTGAAAGTGTATGTTTTTAGTAAAAATAATAATTTTTTTCTAAGACATGTCTCACATGCTCAAAAACAAGAAAGAATTATAGGATTATCTTCATACTTTAAGATGATTATCTGTGATTTATTTTCAAAATATAGGAATTAACCACATGTTAATCTAACACATGGTGTGTCTGGTATGATTAAAAGCGTTTGTTTTCATTTAAAAGTGATATTTTAATTCAAAACACATGTTGCATACTCAGAATAGAGAGCCTAAGTTTATTAACTAATAAATCTAAAGTACCTTATGAGAGTACCTTTACCCCACTAATTCCACTTCCATATTTATTAACATTAAAATTTTATGCAAATACGATATTCAAATATCAAAATATGGTTGAAATTTAATTTGAATAAATAAATGTATGGTAGGAAATTATATAAATGATTGGTCTTGAGGGTGTAATTAAAATTATCACGAATTAATGAATGTGAGCCTCAATTTCAAATGTATACATGAGGTACATTTTCATTATATTTTTTTCAATAATTGATCTACTATGTTAATTATAGTTAAATATTATTTATAATTTCTACCAAAATATATATAACTACAATGTGAAGGGAAACCCTATAAAGAAAATTTTGGAACCCTTAGTCCTCATATCACTTCTATATAAGAATTTCAATGGGAGAAGATGAATTTGTTTTAAAAAAAAGCTAGTAGTCATGATGTTTGTATAAAAATTTACCGAAAACAAGTTATTCTTAATACTTATAATGCTAGGGTAAAACTCTAAAATCTAATCATATGAAATATATTTTCATTATTTTTCATTACACATTCCTTTTTATTTTTTAGGAATCACCATATTTTCATTTCAATCATTTTGGATACTCTAAATATATTTTTTTATCCAAATCATGGATTCCCAAAAAATCAACCACACATGATTTCCTTTATCAATTTATTATACACCACATTAAACATTTTAAAAATAAGTTCAAATTATATATTTTATATTACATTTTAATGATAAATTTTTATGATAGGTAAATGTATAATTATCAACACAAACATGGTATGTGGATGGAAATTTTAACAAGGAGCCTATGGATTGCTTCAATTGGATGAGAATTATGGATTATATAATAATGTTTTACTATTAAAAAATATATCAAAATATATAACTTAATTTTCTAAGCATTTATAAATTTTCATAAACAATGAAATGATAATGATTTTGGTTATTAGATTTATAAATTTATGAAATATATCGTATTCCATCCAAAAATAAGCATCCCCAAAGAGTTATTTTTTAATGTAATTGCAATTTCTTTTAAAATATTTCAATATCATTGTTTAAATATATTATTCTAATACTAACATGATTTTTGACAATCCAAATATTCAAAATAGAAAGTATATTTGTTTATAAATGATTTTAAAACTTACATGGTGTTGTAATGTTTATATACATCATGAAGATGTGGTTTCTTATCATGTTTTTCACACAGAGATCATGAAGAGTTGGTTTACCAACTACTTATTTAGGAATACACCCATTGATTAATTTTTTAAGTATATAAATAGTCACCACATAAATATTAATTATGGTTTGAAGGTTAAAATCATTTCCCCTATAGAATCCCACTTTATGAGTTAACATTAGTCGTAACATGAAGGGGAAATGAATTTAGCCTTAAATTCTTGATGAAGGCTTCAAAAAGAATTATGTAATCAACCATTATTTAATGTTCTCTCCATGGATCTATTTATTCATTATTTTATTTTTTTATATTTATTAGTGATACAATGTATTCCATTTTGTGTCCATGACCTTTTAATAACTTGCCAGTGAGACGAATTTGTGTTTTACTGATAAAAATGAAAGTTGTAAATTTACTATAGTAACTGATTCTGGAACGCAAATATAATTTGTAAAAAATTATTCTTACTCCCATTAGGGTATTTTTATACATTTTTACCTACTCCCTTCATGATTTTCCAAAGATGTTTTAGGCTATCAATTCCCCTCAAAGTCGTATTTTTGTTCACAACACATGGCACATACTCAAAACTGATCAAATATGTTCATATTTCTTTGATACTTTAGTACAACTATCCATGATTCATTTTTTATGTGTATGAATTAACCGCATATCAATCTAATACATAGTGTTTCCAGTGTTTCAGAAAGTCCATGTTTTTATTTAAAATTGATATTTTAGTTCAAAACATGTTTCACATAATCAAAACTAAGTAAACAAGCTATAATTATATTAAGACTTTAGAAAAATTATTTTTGATTCATGTTTGACATGTAAGAATCAACCACACATCAATTCGATACACGGTGTGGTTGGTATGAATCAGAGTGAATGTTTTTAGTATAAATGTAACATTTTAACTCACAACTCACACCATAATTCCAAAACTGATAAAACACACTTCAATTGTATTGATACTTTAGGAAAAATATTTTTGGTTCATTTTTATGTATATTAATAAACCACATGTTAATATGATACATGGTGTAGCTGTTATGACTCAAAGTTCACATTTTCATTATAAAAGTAACATTTCAAATCACACCATTCATCACATAATCAAAACTAAGAAAAAATTATTTTATTGTCTTAATAATTTATTTAAATGATATGTGATTCATTATTGATGTATATGAATCAACTGTACATCAATCTGACACACGGTGTGACCCTTATGACTCAAATTGCATGTTTTCTGTATAAAAGTAACATTTTGGCTCATAATGTATGTCACATAGTCAAAACCAAGAAAATATTCTTGTATTATATTGATAATTTAGTAAACTTTTCCATGATTCATTTTTTATGTGTAGTAATCATCCTCATATCATTCTAACACATAGTGTGTCTGGATTGACTGAAAGTAAATGTTTTCAATTTGAAAGTGGAATTTAAGTCTAAAACACACATCACATACTCAAAATCGAGAAAATGGTCTTGTATTTTCTTGATACATTAGTAAAATTATCTATGATTCATTTTTGATGTGTAGTGATTAACCTTATGTTAATCTATCACACGGTGTGGCTGGTATGACCAAAATTGCACATTTTCATTTAAAAAGTACATTTTAGTTGAAAAAATGCATCACATACTCAAAATCAAAAAATGAACTAGGATTATATTTATATTTTATAAAAATATTGGATAATTAATTTTTTGACATGTTGGAATTAACTACATTTTAATTTGATGCACATTGTGTCCAGTGTGACTAAAAGTGAATGCTTTCATTTAAAATTGAAAATTTAGTTCAAGACATGTGTCGCAAACTCAAAAAAACTAAAATGCACTGGGATTGTCTTGAAACATTATAAAAACATTAAATAATTCATTTTTTATGTGTAGGATTCAACCACACATCAATTTGACACATAGTTTGACCAATATGACTGAAATTGTGTGTTTTCATTTAAAAATGATATTTTAGTCCAAAATTCATATCAAATACTCAAACCAATAAAATGAACTATGAATTTCTTGATACTTTAAAAAAATATCCATGATTCATTTGTGACATTTATAAATAAATCATATATCAATTTAGCACACAGTGTGGCTGGTATGGCTTGTAGTGCATGCTTTCAGTATAAAAGTAATATTTTAGCTCACAACATGTGTCACGTGATCAAAACCAAGAAAATTTTATTGTATTGTCTTGATACTTTATGATAACTATACGTGATTTATTTTTAACATATAGGAATCAACTTCATATCAATATGACTCGTATTATGGTCGATATAACCTAGAAAGTGTGTTTTTAGTATAAAAGTAAAAAAATTTATCACAAAGTGTGTTGTATATTCAAAACTAGTCAAACACACCCATATTATATTGATACATTTGGATAATTATTTTTTATTCATTTGTGACATGAGTTAATTAAATACAGAAAAATTTGATACATAGTGTGACTATATTGATAGAAAGTTCATGTTTTTAGTTTAAAAGTGATATTTTAAACACTACTAAATAATGGGCATCTACAGCCACCAAAAGAAGTCTTAGAAGGGGATTCAGTGACATGGGTGACTACTCTGTGTCCACTTTTGGTATTCATGGTTTATGGTGTCACAAATTCCCCTTTCACGACTTCCAATAGTGGCTATTATAGACAAGAGAGTCTAGTTTTGGCAGTTGTAGTTAATAGGGTCACAAATACCCATTTTGCAACTTCTTATGGTTCCCACCATAGGTATTTTCACAAATATCTCATTAGTTACTATAAATATCATCCACTAGTTATTTTATGCTATTAAATTTTGAATATTTATTTATTTATTTATCCATTATTATTTTAACAACTGATTTGATTCATATTAATTATCAAAAATAAATAAAACATTATAAATTACATTGTCATTATTATAAAACCCAACAAATGTCAATAAAATTAATTAAAACATCAAAAAATGTAATAATATTTTTTCATAATTCATAAATCTAATATTAAAACAAACCACCCACAACCTCAGTTCAAATAATAAACCAAACATGCACCATCCCTCCCTAGACTTTTGGGTCATGATATCAATGAATTATCATGAAAAGTAAAAAAATAAAAATTGATCAATGTTGACAAGGATTTATACAATATTATAAAATACATGAAACATATTATACAATTAAATTAAAAAAAACAAACATGTGCCCAAATTATTAAAAAACTGGTAGCACAACAATAACATCACAACATAAAAAAACAATACCCATTACCATAAGTTTTAACTAGATAGAGGTGTATACAAACATATAACATATAATAATGTATAACTATATTTGTAAAATAAACAAGGTGTCTAAATCAATAAAAAAATATGAAGACATAACAACTATACCAGAAACATTACCAAAAAAACCTATACACGTTTGGAAAATATTTTCAATCTATCACAATCCCTTAACAGATAGAGATACAGAAAAACATAAAACATATAGAAAGGTTTAACTAAATTTAAAAATAAATAGGTGACCTAAATAAAAATAATAATCAACAGTATAACAGTTTCACCAGCAACATACCAAAAAAAGATTATGTGCCTTTGAAAGTACCTAAAAACTACTAAAAATTCATAACCATATAAAGATGCATAAAGATAGTTGAGTTCCAAACTAGGAAGATGTGCAAAAAAATAAAAAATATCAATATATTATTCTATAAATTCAAAATTTTGTAATACATACATACCGATAGAGAAAGATTCCACCACAATTATGTGACTCCTCCCTGATGAACTCGTGTTGCTGATGTAAATTACTACCCACATCTGGAGCCTATAATGATATTTATAGTTTTTAAATTATTATTGATCTATTTTAAAAAATAGATATGTATGTATAATTACTAATTAGTGTGGTAGAGACAATTGATGGTGCTTGTTCTCAGTTTCCCTACTCATTCATCCTATTTTCTAACTATGTGGGTGTGTGTCTAGCGACGCATATCTATCATTCGTGTCATATAAAACATCTATATGGTATATACATGAGGTCCATCATGTGCCTACTCATCTTGTATAATATTTACATGAGTTATTTTGGTTCCATATGTGTATATATATCCATGACCACCTACACCTATGATACAATGAAATATATCATCACGTTTGGTCAAGATCTCTCATTCTTCCTCTAGAATTTTTTGTAACTCCTCATTAAAATAATCTTATTTTAAGTGCCAAAAGATAAATAATCATATTTTTTGAAATTTAAATTAATAATTACTTTAATGGTATAATTATAAATACTTACACTCATATCAGAAACCTCTATATATTCTCCCTAGTGAGCAGCGACCCATACTACCATTTGATCAGTGTGTTTGTCAGCCTCACGCAACCACACACACACACACACACAGATATATATCTCTGTGTGTGTGTGTGTGTGTGTGTGAAAATTAAATTATGAATAAATTTATAAAAATTTAAATCAATGTTATTTAAAAAAATTGAACATACTGAATTTCAGATCTGAGACATGTGTTGAGATCTTAGCCTATGAGGTTTTCCCTATAATGCATTATAATTTACATTTCACTCAGACTCTTCCTAAATTACAATTCACCATAATACATGAATATTTAATCGGTTTGTATTTAAAATAAAAATATATATTAGTTTACTTTGCTTGGATTGATCATTCAACCAATATTGCACCAACATATCCCATTTATCAAGAAAGATAACTCTTGGTAAACGTTTCTTAATGTTAGGGGAGGAAACAAAGGGAAACAAAAATTCTATTTTTACCTTTGATTTGTGATCCTTACATATATTTAGAAATAGTAATATACATGTTTATCATGTATTGATTCAACAATTTCATTAATTTATTTTTTATTTTTATGCTCGCAAACACTCACATCTATGTTACTAATAAATTTACTTTAATTTAATTTAAAAATAATAATTAATAGAATAATTATTTTTATTCTGGAATCATATTCAGTCTTTAACCTATGGGTGGTTATTTGATTTATCAAATAATAAGTATTCTAGATTTTTTTTATGAGTAGTCTGGAAACACTGTTCATACCCTACGTTTTAAGTATGGTTTGGGTACCCTATGTTTGGAATAAAGGTATGGATCAAGAAACCTATTTTGGAAGCAACCCTATGTTTTAAGAATAAATTTATGGTTCAGCATCCCTACTTTTGTAATCAACTTTACATTTTCAACCATACTTTTTGAGTTTATCGCTATGCATACAAACCCTATGTATCACTTGGTCAAATATAGAATTTTGAATTATGGATTATTTACCTACTTTATAAAAGGTCTCATCGAAATGAAATATATTTTTAATTTTTTTTTAAATACCAAATCGAAGGATTTTATTCAACAGACTAAATTGTTCATATTTCTAATGGAAGTTACAAATTTCTTTGAATGTTTTAAATTTGAATAAACATGATTTACCATGCCATATTTCTAGTACTATTTGATCTCAAGGAATTTGAACATCATATTAAATATTGATATGTTCTTTATTTTAAGATACATATGTGTGTTTGAAAATAATAATGTTTCATTGCCTCTTGAGCTACACTTTAGAGACATACATTTTTTTTATTCTTATCTATTTGAGCAACTCACTATTTTTGTTGTTGTATTCTCTTGTTAATATTTTGTTGTAGTTTTAAAAGGCACTTACCAAATCTATACTTTGGATACATACATATTTGATCATATTCCTGGTATTTTCTCGATAACTATTTAAAGGAACTCTGTTTTACATTAAATAATATTTTTTTGCGTTTTATTGAAGATCATATACAACTTTCAGTTATTTCTGAAACTGTGTTCCAAATTTGTTTCAAAATATTAATCCTAATAGATTATATGTTTAGAGTATTAACTAATCATACTTAGTTATTATTGTAGTGTTATATTCTCACAATAAACTTTGGATATTTTGGTTTCCATTAAAGTTAACATAAGTCCCTATAAAATCCTTGATTATAAGGTTTTAACTGACTACACTTAGTTGTATAGATCCCCAATAAAAGGATCTGCTAGTGAAAATCAAAAAACTCATGGAGAGAGAGTTTTTTTAGTATACTAAGGGATCTTTGTGTCTTGAACCACTATACATCTCTATATTATTTTCTTAATTTATTTTTTACTTCTTACTCATCTTTAAGAGAGAAGGAATAAATCACTCTAATCTCAAGAGGGATATCAGTATTTTAAAGGAAAAAAATTCACCCCCCCCCCAATTATCTCTTCATATTTATCGTTATGACCTAAAAATGGTATTAGGGGTTGGGATTTATGGTTTATTTCTCTTTCTAAAAATCCTTATTGTTTCTGTCTGATAATAATAATTATCATCAGAAGAAGAGTTTAATTGGATTTTGTTAAATCCATGAATATTCTGCTAATTGTATCCAATTAAAATAATTTATATTAGAATTTTAACTCAATTAGTTATATTTATTTTGAATCTAAAAATAAGAGTTAAATATTCAGATGACGATAAGTCGCAATGGATGATCTTATAGAAGGTCTGTCGATGATCCATGCACCTTATTTTAATAGTGATAATTATGGATGCTGGAAATCACATATGATTAATTATATGGAAAATATTAGAATAAGTGTCTATTTAAAGATAATAAATACCTATGAAATCCTTAAATAAGATCTGGAAAATTTTATTGATTCTCAAGAGAATTAATATGATCTTAATTCAAGAGAAGTGAATGGTATTGTATTTGGATTAGGAACTAATGAATTTAATCAAGTTTCTCAGTACACTATTTTATATGAGATGTGGAAGACCATTTTTTGTTACTTATAAAGTAACTGATAATATTAGAAAACAAAGGTAAAATACTAAAAAATTGAAGCTTGATGTATTCATAATGCATGAAGATGAAATCATCACTTAGATGAATATAAGATTGATAGAAGTTTTCAATGATATTGCTACATTGGGAGATCCAATTAAACAATCATATTAAGTTTTAAAAGTTCTCCGAGTCTTACCCTCTATGTGGAATAAAATATATACTGGTATTTTTCAATTCACACCATATATATAATTGAAAATGAAATAACTGGTGGACACCTTGATGATGTATGAAGATGAGATGCAAGACGAAGCTAAAAACAATATTTCTATCAAAAAGTAATATACTAAAGAAAAAATACTATGGATTAATATTCATATTCGAGTTATTTAGATTCAAGTAAAGGTATATCAAATATTGATAAAATATTTAGAAAACTATACAGCCAGAGAAAAAAATGAATAAAGAAGAAATATGTTATGAATGCAATGGGAAAGATCACACAAATTATAACTATCATGTGATTAAAGATTAAAGGAAATATAACTATAAAAGAAATGGTAAGAAAGTCTTAGATGCTAAAATGAGTGCTACTTATGATTCAAGTATTGAATCCAATACAAACTCTGAAGTTGAGAATGAAAATAAAATGGTAAATCTATTTCTTATGGCTCATGCTAATAAGGTACAATCTTCTAACATTCAAAGTTATAATTATGAAAAAACATTCTTATGATGAATTATATAAATATTTTTTATTCTTCAAGACAAATTTTAATATTTAAAGAAATATTATAAAAAACATATAAAATACCATGATGTTATTTCAATTGATAAATAATATTTATCTAAATATATTTTCGATTTAGGATCAAAATATTCTTGTTCTTTGAATGAAATTAAAATTAAGGAACTATTATATAATGTTGATACTTTAAAACAGGCCTCTAACATGCTTATTATGGAAGAAAATTATTTGAATCAAATTCATGGTAAAAATAAAATTTACAAAGGTAAACTTGGTATTGGTAGTAATGAAGAAAAGACAAAATTATATAGAAATAACTTTTTCATGGTTTAAAAATAAATATCATATCTACTATAAAATTCTTTCACTATGTAATGAATGAACATTATGCTAATGATTATAATTTTAGAAAATATAAATTTTGTGGTATCAATCGTGTTCATTATTCCAAATAATTATCTAAATTTAATTTTGGAGTCTCTATTGAAAACAAATAGATTTAGTTACCAAATTATTTAGTTACTAAAAATACTATACTAAAAAGTATATGGGTACCAAAAAGAACTTGTATTTGATACTTTTAAAGTATGCACCACTGGAATTTATTATTATATCATTAAGTGGATACATGAAAATTGTTGAAATTTATTTTGAATTAAAAATTCATAGATATGGAACTGTTAACCTAGGAAGTATTTTAATTCCATTTTAATATTTTATTTAAATATACAAACTGTTTTATATATGGAGAGAAAAACTTTTAAATGTTTTTTATTCGACATTTAATTATATTTATATTTAAATAGTAATATTTTATCACTCTATTATTTTATTTTATTGATTTTTTTATCTGATTGATCGATATTTTGAACTATTTTGATTACATCATGAATGCTCATTAAATTTCACTTAATTTCATATAAAGATATGTCACAGAATTGCTAAAATATTCTAATATGTGTTATCTTATTATCTTTTTATTATTTATGTAAACATTGTTTTATATATATATTCTTAAGACTAGTTTTCTATGAGATTTATAATTCAGGGGAATCATTTAGTGCTTACTTATATTAACATAAAATCATATGATGAAAGAAATGTTTATTTAACGAAAAAAAATTTCTTAATTTAATATAACTTGTTTTAATTTTTTTAGAAATATCATTTAATTACCCAATTTTTTCTTTTAAAAATCATGTTCTTTTATAAAACATTATTTTCAACAGAAAAATATAAAATGATTACTCTGACTTTTGGTTCGAGAATCTGAAACATTGTCTGCAATCTGTTAGAATGAAACCTTTATTCTTACTTTTTTAAACCATAAAATATTCTTCTCGAACCCTCGTAAAGCTTTTGTATTCCTTCATTGAAATTTAAAAAAAAATACTTTTTAAGAATCCAGTATGAGTGGAATGAAGAGACCTAGGACTTCAAGCTTGGAGAAATTATATAATCACGGAAATCATTTTCATGTTGTTGTGATTAATTAGTTTAGAGAACAGTCAGTTTCATTTGTTAAGGAGTCCTTAGAAAAATATTATGGAAAAATTACATAAATCTATGTTTTTGAAGAACTGTAAGTTCAATAATTTCAAATAGTTAAAGATAGAATAATTTTTATATAGTTTATGACAAATATTAATCTTTTGAATGAATAAGTATTAAAGCTTCATGAATATCTAAAAGGGTTTATAAAATCTTATAAAGATCTGGAAAAATCTGCTATTTCAAAAAAAATGATACTCTTAAAAGGAAGTATCAAAGTTTTCCATAAAACTCAATTTCTAAAGAATACTTTGATGTTTTTAAAATGGATATTATAAGTAAAATGGATAAAATCATATGTGAAATTGTTATAAAGTCACATTTTAATGAGATAAAGGATTTTTTAGTTAAAAATTTTACATCCTCTTCGATAGATTAAATATGTGAAGATGTTCAATGAAGAATAGAACTACAATCAAAAGTTATAGATTATGCGAGTAAAAGAGTTCAAAGTTTCATGTGATAAGATGAAAAATTTAACCCTTCAAAAAGTCTCTATTATTTCTCACCACCATAGTTTATCCAAATTTAAAGCCTGGATTATTTTTCTAAATGTATTAGATTTTTTTCTCTTAGTTTAAGTATCATTTTTTAAAATATTTTTCTTACATCAAATGTATATTAATCTATTTCTTAATTTCTTTTTGATGTTACAAAAATGGGGAGAAATATATAGAGAAATTTGGAGAAAGTTATGGAGAAATTTAGATAAATTTATGGATAAATTTATGGTGAGAGATAAAAAAGGAAAAAAAATTGAGGAATAAATATGAGAAATGTATAGAAATTACTTTTTTTTAAAATGTAAAAAATATATGGGAGAAATTTATTTGTAAAAAATCACTATAAAGGATAAATTTTCTTGAAATTTATTTATTCTCGTATTTATATAATTTCATTTTTGATTATTTTTAATATTAATATTATTTTATGTGTTTTGTGATCGTCAAAAGGGGGGAGATTATTGAGAAAGTGTTGAATCAAAAATTTCATTAATTTCTTTCTGATTTTGATGATCCCAAGCACCCACATATATATTACTAATTAAGTTGATTTAAGTGGATTTTAGGATAATAATTACAAGGATAGTTATTTCTATTCTATAAGCATATTCAATTTTAATCCATGGGAGGTTATTTGATTTATCAAATAATAAGTATTCTGGATGTTTTTTATAAGTATTTTGGAAACACTTTTCATACCCTACATTTTATGTGGAATGTATGGTGTGTGTACCCTATATTTTGAATAAAAGTATGCATCAAGAACCCTAATTTTATAAGAAACCCTACATTTGAAAAAATAAATGTTTGGTTCATCATCCCTACTTTTTTGATCAATTATACATTTCCAATAATAGTTTTGTAGTTTATCGCTACACAATAAAACCATGTATTTGACTTGTTCAAATATGGAGTTTTGAATTATGGATTATTTCTACATTTTCTACAATGGTATCACCATAATTAAATATATCTTTATAGTTTTTTAAAGACTAATTAAAAGTCTTGTATTTAATAGATTAAATCATTCATATTTCTAAGGGAAGTTATGACTTTATTTGAACATTTAAAATTTTAATAAATACAATTTATCATGTGATATTTATAGAGCTATTTGACCTGAAGTAATATGACCATCATATTAAATAATGATATGTTATTATTTTGATTATTCATAAGTTCATTCAAAAATAATAATGTGTTTTACCTCTAGAGATATACTTTGTATGCATACATGTTTTGATTCTTATCTGGTTGATCGAATCACTATTTTTATTATTCTATTCTCTTTTTAGTATTTTGTTACAGTTTGTCAAAGCCCTTGTTAGATCTAAACTTTGGAGACATACATGTTTTATCATCTGCCTAGTGTTTTCTCTACTATTTTTTAAAGGAGGCCTATTTAATATTGAAGAATATTTTATTACTATTTTATTTTATTAAATATCATATATAGTTTTCAGTTGTTGTTACAACTGTGTTATGAATCTATTTCAATATATTCATCCTAATCTATTATTAGTTTAGAGTATTGTCTTCTCATACTAATCTATTGGTGGAGTTTCATCTTCTTGTACTAAGCTATGGATATTTTGGTTCCCTATAAAATATCTATAAGGACCCATAAAACACTTGATTGTAAAGTGTGAACTGCCTGCACTAAGTTGTAGATATCCCTGATAAAATGATCTGCTAGTGAAAATTACCAATATCACAGAGAGAGCGTTGGTGGAGTGTATTCAGGTATCTTTGTAACCTAAACCACTATACATCATTGTGTTCTTTTCTTCATTTACTTTATACTACTTAATCATATTTAATAGATAAGTAAAGAATCTCTCTAATATCAAAATTGAAGTACTATTTCTATATGGATTTTAAAGGAACACATTTCACCCCTGCCTATGGTGTATTCATATTTTTTGTTCTGGCCTAACAATATATACAATCCAAAAGTAATGAAAAGTATGTTTTTTTGTATAATAAATACATTCCATTATGATACATTTGTTAAATAATAATGTTATAATTTATATCACACTTATACCTTCATCTCATCCCATAATGTGTTAAGAGTATTATTTAGGAACATATTCCAATCAAGTGAGGTAAGAGATAATCTATGAGGATCTCTCAGAATATGTCCCTATTGACCATTCAAAGAAGTCGAATGTGACCTAATTAGGTGAAAAGTTTCATAAAATTTTACCTCTAATAAATTACATGTATTCCATGTAATAATACCTTTATATACTCCCTATATTTAACTGAGGAAGTACTCAATGAACCTAAAATTGTGTATAAAATATTAATCATAATTAAAAACATAACATGTGTTAAAAAATTATTAAATTTAAATGATGAAAGTGCATGAGGAGTTCAATGAAAATGCATTAGATAAACCTTGTATAATCGACACTGAAGTGGGTAGTTAAGCTATAGGATGGAGTTTCAGGAGCTATAACCCTCTTATGGAGAGTGGAGATGGAAATAAATCTCACTAAATGCAATGGGTTCCCTAGGTGAAGATCTAACTCCCCTTTTACCTTATGAAATATCTATATGAAAAAACAAAATGTGAAAATATACATTATTATATAATTTTTTTTTTGAAAATATAAATTTATATTACCTGCATAAGAGGATACAACAGATGAAGGTATAACTACATGATGGGAAGTCATGGATTCTATAGGATGTTTTCTCTGACTAATAATATCTTCCATCATTCTTGAACAAACTCTCCTCTTATTTTAAGGCACACCTACATACAAAAAAAATTAAGAAAATGATACATTATAATTTAATAATAATAGTTCTCATATGTGTAGAATCAAGTATCATCATAATAAGATATAAAAACAATCATTTTACAATTGATTTAAATCTAACATAACCCCTTGAAATTTTTACCTCGCACAATTTTAATCCTCATCATGTAGAATAACTTTATTTTCCCTATGATTTTTCAATGGAAATCCACTAAAATATTGTTCATGAAAAACAATTAAAAACACCCCTCTTTTTGAAATATTCATAGAAACATTCCAATTAGGATATGAATAACCGATGAAAATAAAACTTTCTCATATTGTGAGCCCAATATGAATGGATAATTATTTAAATAGTAAAATTCATAAAAAAATTATTGAATTTGACTAATTTAAAATTAATGTAATCAATTTTTGTCTCGTGATTAAAATCTAATCAACTACACTTCAAAAATATATATTTTGACCCCTGGATATATATAAGTTCAATGATGACTTTCAGTTTCCCAGAGTAGTATTCAGTATCAATATAAGGTCAATCAACACCACAATGTTTTTCCCAATTATGATCTATATTAGAAATACAAAATTCAAACCCATTTTTATCATAACTTGTATATAATCCTGTTGTATACAAAGTTCCATCAAAAAGTTCTTTGAATTCTTATAAAAAAGATTCTCACTTGATTTTGATATGACATAGAACTACATAAATCACTAGTATATGATCTTATTTCATCACTAAATATATTGCAATGCCTATAAATAAATTCATAAGAAAAAGTCATATATAATTTTTGAACGACTCATGGAATTTTTTATAGTGAAATTGTTTAATCTAATGAACAGTCACACAAGGAAACTCTCTTTGAATCTTGAAAATGTTTATACTAATTATTAAATAGAACATTTCATTTCATAGATATAATTTTTGACGTTTATACTTTAAACTCTTGATTAAATAAAAGCATACTGGCTTAATGCAGTAATCAACTACGCATTAAACAACACATCACGGTGCACTTGAATCCCTTAAACATGGTATAAATAAAATTATATTCCTTCTCCAATGGGGACACTATGATTACATGTTATTTTATTGAAAAAAAATAAACATCATCAAGATATGATTTAAAAATATTCATGCACCCATACATCAAATATCTATTTCAAATTGATGCTTTTGGATATGAATTATTAAGAACAAACCTCTTAAATGTATTCATATACCTCTCAATTGGTTAAATCCACATAAACTGTATAGGTCCACCAGTTGTTACTTGATCTAATAAATGTGTATTCAAGTGAACTATCCCACTAAAAAAAGAAGGTGGTAATATTTTTTAAATTTGGCATAATGTAATCACAATCCTATATTGTATACCCCACAAATTAGTAGTTCGAACATTTATATTACATAGTTTCTAGAAAAAATTTCTAAAATCAATCAAATGTTTCACAAAATTATATAGAAAATAATTAAAAATAGTTATAGGTAAAAAAAATTGAATTAAAATGTTATTTTCATGTATCTTCATTCCTTGTAGTTTTTTTCCATCACTGTTAGCCCATTTTGAAATAATAGAAAAATAACTATCATATGCCTTAATTTTTTATTAAAATATAGTGGGATTATTGTTTTTAATCCTTTCTCATTTTAAATTGTGAATTGGAAATGTATCTCTTGTTTCCACCAACAACCTATAAATTTAAAATTTCTCTCAAAATAATTTCCTAATAATCAAGTCATGAATTTATATTATCCTTAGATTTCCCCTTAACACCTAGAATGCTCCACAAGACATTATCATATAAAATTTTTTCAATATAAATGATGTTAATATTGTGAATTAGAAAGTTTTATTTCCAGTATATTAACTCAATGAAAATATTGTTCTTCTTCCAATAATGAGTGTGTGTTCTTTTTGAA
This sequence comes from Viscum album, assembly GCA_963277665.1. Taxonomy (NCBI): domain Eukaryota; kingdom Viridiplantae; phylum Streptophyta; class Magnoliopsida; order Santalales; family Viscaceae; genus Viscum; species Viscum album. Next base: position 65,907,803 of record OY728156.1, on the reverse strand, counting down.
ACTGGAATGTAAGACATTGGAGGGGCCAACAAATCCTGAAGGTTATAATGGGTATGAATTTTCTATTGATCCATTTTTTTTTAATTTGAACATCTATTGATTTTTTAATGGTTGATTTTATTCTCTTTTCTAATAAAATGACACTCAGTCTTTTTTAAACTTCTATGGCATAGGAAAAAAACATATATGACCAATGTATACCCAATACTTAAAATATTTCATCCATGCCAATTTCATAATTTGATTATAATAAGGTCATGAAAATTCTCCCTACGTACTACACCATAGTAGATTTTAATAGGCTAGAAATTCATTAATTATCCTGATTAAATAAGCTTAAAAACTAAACATTTTATGAGCTTCAACATAAAAATTTATCACACCTTCATTCCATAACTCATTTAACTCATCGGTCAATGGATATGAGAAAACATCAATCTTATCATTGGGACCTCTTGGCCCATTAATAAGAGTATGAAATATCAAAAAAGTATTCTTCATGCATAACTATGGGGGAGAATTGTATGAAACTAAAAACATTGGACACATGCTATGGTTTTCTCCAACCATTAATCTAAATGGATTGAAACCATCAGATGAAAAACTGAGATAAACATTGTGAATGTATTGAGTGAACTGTAGGTTCCTCTTATCAAAATCCTTCCATTTCATAGATTCTATCAAGTGGTTAATTTTATTGATTTCCTTATTCTTATTTTCATGACATCACAACATCTATGAAATTTAAGATGACATAAATAGTTTCTTCCATTTTAGTTTTAATGGAAAATGTCACATTTTTTTCATGGTGATCCACTTTCTATGTATTGGTCTATTATTGATATTGATGAGTTAATTTTCATTCATTTTCCTTCAACCTAGAGGACTTACAAACAATGAAACTATCAAGATTATAATTCTCATGTGTAAGAAACACGCAATTATCTAGACATTAATCCAATGTCTCATATGTAAAACCAATATTTTTAGTTAACTTTCATGCATGGTAGTAAAACTCAAGAAGCTTCACACTAATGGGTAAGACCTCATGAAATAATTTCAGTAACATATCAAAATATTTTTCAATCCATTGATTAAGATCCTGTAAGTGTAGAAAGTCCACTATAAATGACAACGTACTAAAATTTATAAATCCAAGCTATAGTCTAGTCTAAGAATCATCAAGCATCTCAAAAAACTTCAATGATTTCCCTTCATCACCTACATGGGGATTGCTTTCATCTACACCACCAATCCTCAATTCAATATATTCATGTGTGAAATATTTTCCAAGGTTATGTAACATTATACTCAATGGATTTTCCACATTATTATCTATCTCTACATTTTTTTAGGGTCTTTATTAACTACAAAAATCATAGCATTCTTCACATCATGTGAATATCTTTAAATTCTTTAAAACCCTAATAATAATAAAACAGTATTTCATAATTTATCATTTGAATTATTATCTATATAAACTTTTTATATAAATACAATAAATGTAATTATTCTATATCCCTTTGATGAAGTTAATGAATTTCTGAATACCCTCCATGTTTTAATGTCCCGGGGTTTTAGAGTGGCCTGATATTTTCACCCAATTTGAATTTTCAGAGTTTGGTGGTTGGACCAACTATTTTCATGAATATCTGAACTTAATTATGAGATTTACTTTCACCCAATGCATTATTTTATAGAATTATTAATTCTAAAAAAGTTTCTCATTATGTTTTTTAGGTTTTGGGAGTATCAGAGGTCGAAAACCCAATTTTTCTGGGGTGCGTAGACTGAGGTGCGTGGTTTGAAAAAATTGTGCGGCCTCCTAGGGGAAATCGTGCAGACCTCCAAGTTCTATGTGAATAGTTTTCAAAATCATGTAGGAGGGGTACACGGATGTGTGGAACCTATTTAGTTTTTATCATAGGTGATTTTCATGGTTTCTACATGGTTTGGAAAACTGTGTGGGAAAACCATGTGAGGTTCCCCTTTGGGCAATGAGTGTTGCATGGTTGGTGCAAGGTTAGAAAAATTGTGTGAGCCAACATTGTGCCTCATTTAAAGAGAATAATTTAACATTTTTCCTCTACTATGTTTACCTCTTCTACTCCTCATATCTCTTCCTTCACCCACACATAATAGAGGATAGCCCTCTTTCTCCTCCTCCCCTATGTGTTGAGCTCAATACTATATCTGAGATCCAATTATTGATCTGTCTATGGTGTTGGATGAGTAGAAGTAAAGCTCCAACTCCACTTTATTCTATTATTCTTTTATCTCACCTTATGAATAACTAAATACATGTGATATTTTTTACCCTATTTTCAAGGTGTTCATCTAAAATAATGATTTCTACCAAATCAGTTCGAGTTAGAGGATAAGATCGGGTGCATGAGAATCTACCAACATGAGGTAGGTGGTTCTTGTATATCTCCATGATTTTGCTTATGTTTTGGGGGTGATAATTTGATAACACCATTGGGTATCCTGATAAATACCCTAATTAACTAGAACCATATCTTTAAATTAATTAATATACCACATGAAATGCTTATGGTCATATTTTCCCTAGTCAACAAATGGTATAAGCCTGGTGAGAGGCTTAGGACCTAGGGAAGAGTAGGTTGGGGTATTGTTTTATTTAAATTAAATTATTTATATTAAATTTTATGCATTACTGAGTTTCTTGGGAATTTGATGAGCTCAGCCCAAGGATTTAGTTGGAAATGACTACCTAATTTGAGGTGATGTGATCATCAGGTTGGGCAAGGCCCAAATGCTATGAGTGATGTTGATCACATGTTGGGTGACATGGTCACTAGTTTGAGGTGGTGAGGTTTTCAGGTTGTGATCATGCCCTGAGTGATATGAGATGGTGATGACCATCCGGTTCATTGAAACTATCATAGGGGAATGAGGTGTAATATGATGTGGATTAGAGATTTATTTGGTGATTGTCACTCACCTATGTTGACTAATTCACCATTTAAAGTCATGTACACACAGATAAGACTTAGATAATGAGTTGGTATTGACTGCTCATGTTGGTATAGGCCTATGTTTGATGTGACTTAGGGAAATGGTTTAAGGTGATTTCAATAGAAATTTGTGGGGATGGTGAGGAGCCATCAGTTGATGGTGTTGAGAATTTCAGTTGGGGGATGAGTCTCACCATACTTGAGGTCGTTGGTATAAGACTATTTGGGTGGATGGAAATCTCCATTCCTTGGGATGTCAGTTTTTGATCAGATGGTGCTATTATTTGGAGGCCAGGTATCATTGTACTCCGTATGTCATGCTTGGAGTGGATGGGGTTTCTTATGATATTGGGTTAGGTGGACAAGGTAACTATTGTGAAGTGCCTTCAGAACGTTAATTACATGTTTGGACATGAGGTGTCAGTTGGAACATTGTGTCAGGATACTATTGCATGAGGTTCCTAAGGTCTCTCTAACTTTCTATACATCAAGGGATGTCTTGGGAGATATTCTAAGGATCCTCTCTACTACTTTTATACTAACATTGGACAAAATAGGTGATTTATTCCTTGTGGATGTTGAGTAAAAGGGAAGCAATTTTATTTATATTTTGTGCTTGTTCTATTTATTTATTTTTAATATACACCTTCAAATTCATAGATGTAATATAGAAACACATTGGGGTGTCCTACTGAGATTATTTATCACACCCTACATAGGACCTTTGAGATGAGTGTAGACTTCATGGATTTGCGATCAGTTAAAGGTTCAAACTCATGAGTTGTATCCTAGTGATTATGTCAAACTTTTTCATGGGATGGATGGAAAGGGATATTGAGGTTCTTTCCTCAGCTGGGTTTTCCCTTTTATTTTATTTTTGTATCAGCATGCTATTATATGTATGTACTAAGGTCAACCATGGGATACCCTTTTTTATTTATTATCTATATGACTTGATATGCATGCATGTTCTACATTTGGTATCTTATGTGTTTAATTCTACAAATGGTTTATTTTGAGATCATAGTTATTATTATTACTTCAACTACTATTTCTTGTGATTCCACCATGGGAGGGTTACTGGTCCAATGTTTTTTTGGTCTTTATTTTCCTCTACTCTTATTATGTAATTAACCATTATTATAAAGAGAATGTGGATCATATCTTATTTGAAGGTGAATATGCATGAGAAGTCTTGAAATTTTTTGGTTAGTTTATTGCTTTCTCTTCCCATCACATGTCCATTTCTCCATTCCTAGATAGATGGTTTCACGGTTTGGGCAACTCAGGTCCGGAAACAATGGTTTGAAATATTGTGCTTCACTTAGGTTGCGGGTGTCTTCGGAAGGCTCAGAATAAATCAATATTCGAGGGAACTCAGACCTCAAGAAGATATATCATTTCATGTACTTGGAACCTTCTCATCGATATGGCTAGGCTCTTTAATGATGTGTGCGAGGCTCCTACTTTCCAGCATCTAATTATCAGTAATATAGTGACATGACAGGCCAATAATGGTTCGACATCCCTTTGTATGCGTTGGCTTCCTCCGGACTTTTGTATGAATCTTAACATTGATGGTTCCTATCATTCAGGATTCATTAGAGGAGGAGGAGTTCATGATTCTCATGGGTTTGTCATCTTGTATTTTTCAGCTCAACTGGGTAGAGGTTCCTCTATCCAACTGGAATCCAAGGCTACCCTTACTAGCTTATCTCTTTGCAGACAGGCGAGCATTGTTCTCTCTAAAGTGGAAATAGACTCCATGATTCTGTATAATTCCTTGAATGGCATTGGCTATATACCATGGTTGATATCCTCACTAGTGCAGAAAACGTTTTTTACGTCGGTTATTTTTTATTATTTACGTCGGTTTTTAGGCGACGTTAATACGGACGACGTTATAAATAACGTTTTTTACGTCGGTTATTTAAAACCGACGTAATATCCCTAACATCACGGTGGTTATCACGTCGGTTCATATAATAACCGACGTGATAAATATGCGCGGGGGGCTTTATCACGTCGGTTATTCCCTAAACCGACGTGATAAAACGCCTGGGATATCGTTTATCACGTCGGTTATGTCATAACCGACGTTATAAACCCTTCCCCTGGCCTATTATCACGTCGGTTATTTAGGAAACCGACGTGATAAAAAGGCCTGGGAAACGTTTTAGCACGTCGGTTATTCAATAACCGACGTAGTAAATCGATTCCCAGGCCTTTTATCACGTCGGTTATATTAAGAACCGACGTGATAAAATCCCCGGGAACGGTTTATCACGTCGGTTCTAGAAAAAACCGACGTGATAAACCCCTACCGATTTATTTACCACGTCGGTTATTTTATAACCGACGTGAAAGAAATTATTATTTTTTTAAATAATTGCACTGCTCTCACCAAAAAGCAACCAGAAACCATACAAAAATAGCCATGCCAGCCCTCCCCCAAGCCCCAACTGAACCCCACCCTCATCTATACCCACCTAACAACCTGGCCAGCCCTCCCCCACCACATTGGAGCCCCACCACAACCCTTGGACACCCCTCCCATATCCCTTGGACAACCTCCACCCCTTGGACACCCCCCCACCCTCATTTACACCCCCAAGACCCCTAGTACAGCCTCAAACACCCATTGGACACCCCCCCCCCCCACACCTTGACAGCCCTCCCAGACCCCTTGGACACCCCCCCCCCTCATTTACACCCAACCTGCCCCTTGGACACCCCCCCACCCCTTCAACAGCCCCCCCCCCCCCCCACCCTCATTTACACCCCCCGAACACTAGGACAGCCCCAAACACCCCTTGGACACCCCTCCCATATCCCTTGGACACCCCCCCCCCCACCCCTTGGACACCCCCCCACCCCTTGGACAGCCCCCCACCCCCTGGACACCCCCCCGACCCCTTGGAAACCCCCCCCTACCCCTTGGAAACCCCCCCATCCCCTTGGACAGCCCCAAACACCCCTTGGACACCCCTCCTATATCCCTTGGACACCCCCCCACCCCTTGGACAGCCCCCCCCCCCCCCCACCCTCATTTACACCCAACCGACTCCTTGGACAGCCCCAAACACACCTTGGACACCCCTCCCATATCCCTTGGACACCCCCCGCCCCTTGGACACCCCCCCACCCTCATTTACACCCCCCCCCCCCCCGACCCCTAGGACAGCCCCAAACACACCTTGGACACCCCTCCCATATCCCTTGGACACCCCCCAAACACCCACCCACCCCCTTGGAACCTCTCCCCCCATACCAAAATCCAGACCAGAAAAACCATCAACAGTAGACCAAAACAAGAAGTAGAGAAAAATTAAACATTCACTTATATAACATTCAAAACTTACAATGTCAACTTCAAAAAAAACTAAATCCAACCTAAACGCCTACGAAATACACAATTACATTGACAATATTCAAAATTACATTTTACATTACAAACAACTAAAAGTCAATCAAACCTGTAAAATAATTTGACCACTCCACTTGTAAGTGTTTGATATCTTCAGCAGTAAAGGGTTGAGGGTCATCAAAAAGCTACAAAGGAAAAGGATAGTAGTCAACGTGTATAATGAATAAATCAAATTGAAATATTATTAGAAAAAGGAAATCTTACCAGGTCAAAACTCAGAACTGTCCCAGTTGTTATTATTTCATACATAAATCTTAACATGTAATATCCGCATTCGATGATGCCTTGTTGCTCATGACATTTCTGTTTGAATGAGTGTAAATTCAATATATTATTTTTATGTAATAAATCAAAATGTACAAATTATAAATGGATATTTACCTTCGCATGTACATATTTGATCTTGTAATTCCTTTTCTTTGCGCTTTTTCGAAAGTGGACCCATGCCCTGTTAGAAAATAATACGAATGGGGTAAATTTAAAATTCATTATAATATATATAACTATTGTGAAATTGAAACTTACGTTTCCAATATATTCTTAAAACTTTCTCGCACATCATCATGGAGAGAGCATATCCAATAAAGTGTTTTCTCCCTAGGGCAAAAAACCCCTAACATCCAATGATCCCTGAGAAAAGGAAATTTAACGTTAGTGGTTTTTTATGTTAAAAGATAATTAACTCTTTGAGAGGGATGTGTTTCATACCTCTCACAAAAAGGCATCATCCAACACTGTGTGATTACATTCTTTTCAAATCTATCAGCAATATAAAGCATTCTTTGTTCCTCATCCAATGCACATGCTTCAGGGGAAATCAATTGTGGGTCCACGAATCCATATACATCTGTCAGCTCATTCCTCTCACAAATTTTATACATATACCTAATACAAAGCAGACATAAGTATACATTTTTAATAAATATAACGCAAGGAAAAGGAGTTAAGACTTACATGATAAAAATTTGCACCACGTTGATGCCCAACTTATCTCCAGTGACAAACTCCATGATATCAGTTTTCATAATCCCCACACATAGTTCACGTCCACAGACATGAGCTTCCATTGTAAAGTCATAATGATCCGCCAACAAATTTGAATATCTTGACAATTTGTCAAGACTGCTAGTATCTGCATCTGATGTCATAGCTATCTGTCTTTGTTGTTGTCTATACAGTATTTCTTTACCTTTGAAGTATTCCTGTAAAAATAAATTGAAAAATATATTAGTTTTCAAATGATAAAACATTAATAAAAATATAAAATAAAAGATATAACATCCATACCTCTATGGTAATGAGTCGAAGAAGTCTGGATGGCCAAAGTAAAAAATGGCCGATACTATGTCCAACTGTCGTCACCTCATCTGTAGGTAATGGTATCCGAGCTGATCTATCTATAATATCCTGTACAGTGACCCTCTGATTCTCTACCTCTAACTGTTGATGATGAACTGTATCTCCTATACAATATACCATCCCATATGCAACTATATGATGTTGAGGATCATCAACATACAACTCACAATAAGTAGGTAGCTGCGGCGGAGGAGGAGGATCAAAAATGGGGTCCGCAGGCTGAGGTGGGGGAATGGGAGCTACTGGGAGAGGTGGAGTGGGAGCTGCACCCTGAAATTGTCTTTGCAAGTCTGCAAACATTAACTGCACCGATGCTCTAATCTTGTCCTCCATTGTCGCATTAATATTATGGACTTCAGCCTCCAACGATTCTATTTTTTTTTATAAACTCCCTCAACGTTAGAAGTTGAGGAACGTGGCAACACTTTTCTTACCGATACACCTGCCGGATATCCTCTTACACGGCCAGGATGTTCGGGCTTTCCCAATGCCACAGATAAAATATCTTCCCTCCCAGATGGTGTAAATGTCCCCTGTGAACTCTGCTCCTCAAGAGAGTCCTGTAATAATTAATTGAACTTTTCTATAATGATTGGAAATATATGACGAAAATAGTAAACTTAAATAAATAAAATAGATATCTTACAATCCTCTCAACTACGAGTCTCGATTCTTCCGAAAGATATTGTCCTTTTTTGACCTTCCGAGCTCTTTTCCATTTCTCATGTCTAGATGGAGGGGATGGAGGGGCCACCTCTCCAGAGCTTGAAGACTCAGCTCTTAGTTGTTGAAATTTTTCTGCCATCATTTGTTCTTCCAATAATGCATACCCTCCCCGAGATAAACTATGAGGGTATACATTTTTAGATTGGATCTCTTGATGAGCTTTCCTTGTTTGCTGTAGGAAGATCATCCTCATCAAACTCCACGACTATCCTCTCCTCCTTCGTACGGGCAAGTGATAATTTTGGTAAACGTGTGCACCCACGCTTACCAACCTTTGAACTCTTTTTCGTAATAGGAGCATGTGAATGTTCCTCCCCAGATGTATGACCAATATGCTCATCTCCAGAATCATGTGGCTGATCAACTGATTGATCTGTCATTTTCCTTCAAATCAAAAAAACAAACATTAGTTCACAAATAGAAAAGTGTACTAAATTACATAATAGTAAACATCGGTAATATGGTAAGCATGTTAAACAATGATAAACATGGTAAACACAGGCAAAATGTTGCCAAGGAGTTGGAATAAGAAAGCTGAAAAGTGGAATCACTGATGCCACCGGCCGGCCGCTGGCTCACCACCGGCCGGCCGGTGGACCAGACAGAGCATTCCTCTCTGTCTAAACCACCGGCCGGCCGCTGGCTCCTCACCGGCCGGCCGCTGGTGATCCAGACAGAGAGGAAGGCTCTCTGTCTGGTCCACCGGGCGGCCGGTGGTGATCCAGCGGCCGGCCGGTGGACTAGACAGAGCCTTCCTCTCTGTCTGAACCACCGGCCGGCCGCTGGCTCAACACCGGCTGGCCGCTGGTGATCCAGACAGAGAGGCTCTGTCTGTCTGGACCACCGGTCGGCCGCTGGCTCAGCACCGGCCGGCCGGTGGACCAGACAGAGAGCCTTCCTCTCTGTCTGAACCACCGGCCGGCCGCTGGCTCAACACCGGCCGGCCGCTGGTGATCCAGACAGAGAGGAAGGCTCTGTCTGGTCCACCGGCCGGCCGGTGGTGAGCCAGCGGCCGGCCGGTGGTTCAGACAGAGAGGACCGGTTGCCGGTGCGCCCAGGACTTCTCCTCTTTACGGTTTTTATTGTTTTATCGTTTTGGTTTGATACATATTTTAATAAGTAAAAAATTTACAGTATCTAACATTATATGAAAAAACTAAATGTAAACAAGAAATAAACTTGTGTTACCTGTAATTTTAGGAATGTACAGTTGGATTGTTTTCCCAAATTCCTTCGTCGTGATCGTTCCTTATGGCACAAACCATGTCTTCAACATACTCATCATTATGTTCTGTTAATCTTTCCATGGAAGTAGGGATCTCACATAAATCAGCATCTTCATCAAATTCATCCTCACCAACATATTGGTTTTTCCCTTGTAAAACAACAGCCCACTGCATATCTGATTGATCTACTACATAGAAAATTTGTTTGGCATGTGTTGCCATTATAAAAGAATCAGCTGTGTCTTCCAATCTATTCAGATTAACAAGTGTCATTCCAAATTCATCGTGTCTGACACTGTTGTTACCGATAAACCATTTACAGTTAAAAACGGGAACTTTAATTTTAAAGTAATCAGCCTCCCATATGTCTTCAATCACTCCATAATATGCACTTGATGCCGAAATTGGGTTTCTGTCCTTAGCACTCGAAAAATGCATTGCTTCTGCAAACACCAATACACCACTATTCTGAACTGCACTTCTGTTGTCCTGAGCTTTCGTATGAAATGTATAGCCATTAATGTCATAAGCGGACCATGTTATCACATTTAAAGATGGACCACCCACTATCCATTTTAATGTCTCTGATACATCTGATCTACCAAGCAAGGTCTTTTTAAACCATGGCAAAAAAGTTTTGTTGTGCTCATTCAAAATCCACATTTCTTTCTTCTTTGGATGACATTGTTTCAACTCATTAATATGCAATGTGATATACGGTTGAACATCAGCTATGTTATTCAAGATGTATGATTCTAACTTCTTCATATGTTCAGCTGACAGTGATTTGACTTTCAAGCCATGAATCCCCTTTCCCTCATTATTAACCCGTTCATGGCGAGATGGAGGCAAACCTATATGTTGCGCCGTAGCCAAGTAACTCGTACAAAACTCTGCTACCTCCTCAGAAATATACTTTTCAATAATGGAGGCTTCAGGTCGATATGGATTTTTAACATATCCCTTTAATATTTTCATATACCTTTCAAAAGGATACATCCAACGAAGATATAAAGGTCCACAAAGCCTTATTTCTCGAACCAGATGAATCAGTAAATGCACCATCATATCAAAAAAAGTTGGAGGAAAATACATTTCCAAATGACAAAGTATAATAATTGCATCCTTTTCCAAAATGTTCAAAGCATTCACATCAATCGCCTTGTTGCAAATTGAATTGAAAAAATAACACAACCTCATTATAGTCTTTCTGACACGGATGGGCAATATTCCACGCAGTGCAACTGGTAGAATTTGTTGCATCATGACATGACAATCATGTGATTTCATACCTATCAACTTCAAGTCTTTCAATGAGACAAAATTTTTTACATTTGAAGAATAACCTTGAGGCACTTTGATATCATGAAGACACTGACAGAAGCTACTTTTCTCCCTCTTCGATAATGTATGACAAGCCGGGGGAAGAAATGTTCGTCTTCCTTTAAGAGTGGGAGCTAACTCCAAACGTATTCCCATTGACAGTAGGTCTAACCTTGCATTCAACCCATCTTTTGTCTTTCCTTTAATATCTAGCAATGTTCCGATCAAAGAATCACAGATATTCTTCTCCACGTGCATGACATCAATATTATGTTTGACTTCATGATACCTCCAATATGGTAGCTCAAAAAATATTGACCTTTTCTTCCAAATATGTCTATCATTACCAGATTTCTGTGTCTTTCCCAATGTCACATCAAGGTTTTTCACCCTCTCAAAATACAATTCTGGGGATAAAGGTTGAGGAGCAGTATCAAATTCTTGTGAGCCATTGAATGCCTTTTTTAGTCTTCTATAAGGGTGATCCATAGGCAAAAACTTTCGATGACCCATGTACACTGTTTTCCTCCCATGATGCAATTGACAATATGACGTCTGTTGTTCGCAAATTGGACATGCTTTATGCCCTTTAACACTGTATCCAGACAAATTTCCATATGCTGGGAAGTCATTTATAGTGAATAGAAGCACTGCATGCAGTTGAAAATATTCCATTTTATAAGAATCATACACCCTAATACCATCAGCCCATAAAAGTTTCAAATCATCAATCAGCGGTGACAAGTATACATCAATATCATTGCCGGGTTGCTTTGGACCAGAGATCATGATACTCAACATGACATATTTGCGCTTCATACAAACTTCAGGAGAGAGGTTGTAAATTACCAATAAAACAGGCCATGAACTATGTGTGCTACTGAGGGTTCGGTATGGATTCATTCCATCTGTGCACAAGCCTAGTCTCAGATTTCTAATTTCATTTCCAAATGTAGGGTACTGGGCATCAATTTTCTTCCATTGTGGACAATCAGCTGGATGACGTATTTTTCCATCACATACCCGCTCATCAGCATGCCATCTTAACCTTTTTGCATCATGTGAATTAGCAAATAAACGTTTGAAACGAGGAATTATAGAAAGATACCAAAATACCTTTGAAGGGAGCTTTGTAATCTCTACATCAGCTTGTGATTTTTCTTTCACCTTATACCGTGATGTCCCACATTTGGGACACTCTTTCAGAAATTCATATTCCTTCCTATATATAATGCAGTCATTCGGACATGCATGTATTTTCCTGTATCCCAATCCCATCGGGCATAATATTTTTTTGGCCTTATAATGTGAATCTGGAAGATCGTTATCTTTTGGAAGAATGTCTTTCATCAATTGTAGCAGCTCTGTAAAACTTCTGTCACTCCATCCATGTTTCGCCTTCAGGTTAATCAATCTTAACACCGCCGACAAAACCGTAAAATCTGTACAACCAGGATATAATGGTTTTTCGGCATCACCATATAGACGTGCAACTCTCGGTTCTATCTCAATTTGTTCTGCTACAATATCGCGAATCATTTCTTCAATTCCATCGGAGTTACCATCTTGCGATTCATTATCATCAGTGAAATTCTGTCCAGTTTCACCATGCCAAATCCAAGGGTTGTAACTCGGATTGAAACCATGACAAATCAGATGATCTTTTATCTCTCTACTTTTCAACTTCTTCATATTCAGACATTTCAGGCATGGACAGAAAAAAATGTCACTACTTGGAACATTTCGTTTAGCAAATTCCAAAAAGGCATCAACACCTTCCTCATATTCATTGCTCATTCGATGTGCCGTAATCCAACTTCGACTCATTATTACCTATAACAAATAGAAAAAATATATATATTTTTTAGATAAGACAAATATATGTTTATATGAAAAAAATCATAATTTGAATATAACAATTTTGAAATATAAAACAAATCGATGTGTAAACCCCCCTGGACACCCCCCGACCCCTCTGGACAGCCCCCCACCCCTCCTGGACACAACCCCCCACCCCCGACCTGCTTGGACACCCCCCTGGACACCCCCCAACCCTCTGGACAGCCCCCCCACCCCTCCTAAACACCACCACCCACCCCCTACCCCCCTGGACACCCCCCAACACCCACCCACGCCCTTGGACAGCCCCCCACACCCACCCACCCCCTTGTAAACCCCCCTGGACACCCCCGACCCCTCTGGACAGCCCCCCGCCCCTCCTGGACACCACCCCCACCCCCTACGCCCTTGGACACCCCCCTGGACATCCCCCAACCCTCTGGACAGCCCCCCCACCCACCCGGACAACCCCAAATACCCTCTGGAGAGGCCGCCACCCACGTGGACAGCCCCCCACACCCATCCACCCCCTTGGACACCCCCCTGGACACCCCACCGACCCCTCTGGACAGGCCGCCACCCCCTTGGACAGCCCCCCACACCCACCCATCCCCTTGGACACCACCCTAGACACCCCCCGACCCCTCTGGACAGCCCCCGACCCCTCTAGAAAGCACCCCCACCCCTCCTGGACACAACCCCCCACCCCCGACCTGCTTGGACACCCCCCTGGACACCCCCCAACCCTCTGGACAGCCCCCCCACCCCTCCTAAACACCACCACCCACCCCCTACCCCCCTGGACACCCCCCAACACCCACCCACGCCCTTGGACAGCCCCCCACACCCACCCACCCCCTTGTAAACCCCCCTGGACACCCCCGACCCCTCTGGACAGCCCCCCGCCCCTCCTGGACACCACCCCCTACGCCCTTGGACACCCCCCTGGACATCCCCCAACCCTCTGGACAGCCCCCCCACCCACCCGGACAACCCCAAATACCCTCTGGAGAGGCCGCCACCCACGTGGACAGCCCCCCACACCCATCCACCCCCTTGGACACCCCCCTGGACACCCCACCGACCCCTCTGGACAGGCCGCCACCCCCTTGGACAGCCCCCCACACCCACCCATCCCCTTGGACACCACCCTGGACACCCCCCGACCCCTCTGGACAGCCCCCGACCCCTCTAGAAAGCACCCCCACCCCTCCTGGACACAACCCCCCACCCCCGACCTGCTTGGACACCCCCCTGGACACCCCCCAACCCTCTGGACAGCCCCCCCCCCCCCCCCCACCCCTCATGGACACCACCCCCCACCCCCTACCCCCTTGGACACCCCCCTGGACACCCCCCAACACCCACCCACACCCTTGGACAGCCCCCCACACCCACCCACCCCCTTGTAAACCCCCCTGGACACCCCCCGACCCCAAATCCATGCACCTATGCCATGGTTGTGTGTGAATAAAGTAGTAACAACTGTAAAAGGGCAACCCATCCAAATGGACACGCCCCAACCCTCTCGGGGATTTATAGAAAACGATGAAAAATTAGTGAAATCATAAAATTACTCAATATTTCAAGTCGAACAAATAGATCTAGGGATGATAAATAAGATTATGGTGCCAAAACGAGTTAAAAGGGTTCGCAATCGAAGAATCTTAGCTAGTTTCAACAAAAAAATCACAACACATATATATTTACTATCCGCGAAAAAAAACGAACGAGTGGGAGGATTACCTGAGTGCTGCGAGTTTAGATGATTGATCCGAGGAGATTAAATATGAGAAACGATGATCGCAAAACGAATCTAAACCAACGAAATGGACGAGCCGATACGGGTTTACGCGCGAGAGAGACGAGTCGCGACTGTCGAAGGTAAACTCGCGAATGACAATCCACGGGTCTGGGTAAATTTTTAAATGAGTTATCACGTCGGTTATTCAATAACCGACGTGATAATTGTTTTAAAAACATTTATAACGTCGGTTATTGAAATAACCGACGTAAAAACCTTCCTCCGATTCATTTTTTACGTCGGTTATATAATAACCGACGTAAAAAATGGCTCAAAATCCGCGTTTTTTTACGTCGGTTATTCCATAACCGACGTCAAAAACATCTGCGGATTCTTTTTTTACGTCGGTTATTTTATAACCGACGTAAAAAAGCCTTCAAAAACCGCGTTTGTTACGTCGGGTATTCAATAACCGACGTCAAAGGGCCTTCGAAAACCGCGTTTTTTACGTCGGTTATAAAAATAACCGACGTAAAAAACGAAGCCGCGCGATTAATAACGTCGGTTATAAAAATAACCGACGTTAAATGAGTACCGAACACAGGTTTTTACGTCGGTTAAGAAATAACCGACGTAAAAAACCTCGTTTTACATATTATGACGTCGGTTTTATATAACCGACGTAAAAAATGGTGACGTAAAAAACGTTTTCTGCACTAGTGCCTACACCTTCAAAAAATGCAGGGGTATGCTCAAAAAAATATCAAAGTGCTTCATACTTGGTGTGAAGGTAATAAAGTGGTGGATCACCTTGCATACTTAGCTGAATAGGGATCTGATGTTTACTGCTTCTCAAATGTGAACCTTTTGAAACCTAAAGGGTTGAATCTGGTCAGAGGGGTGCCCTTAGGTTACACTACTTCAAGACACCTTAAGCTCGTATTTTCTTTGGACTTTCCCCCTGTGGTGCTTGTATTCCCCTATCCTTTAATATATAAATAAATGAAGATCATGTCATTATTATATCACCTAAAGAGGTTATATTCTCCCCACTATCACCAATTTACACCCTTTCTTGTATTCGGCAGCCTTTGGCATATAGGGAGGCGCGCTTAAGGACCAGTAGAACTTGTCATGTAGCACTATTCGGGTGTATAAGAAGGTTGTGGTACAACAAATGGTATCAAAGTAGTTTATTTTACCTCATTTTGGGTCTTACTATTTGTGATATGGTAGACCAGATATTAGGATGTTGTCAGAACTAGGTCCAAATCTCAAGTTTGGTTGCCTATAGCCCCATGCATGATGGAAAGACCAAGTTTCCAAGGGTTATTTTTCATTTTATATTATTTCCACCTTTATTGGTGCACTTGGAGTTTATTATTATCTATTATGACATGTGAACCTTGGCCTAGTATGGTAAGGGGGGTTTTGGGACCCTTAGATCGGTATTTAAAAGGTGGTTTAATTATGATTTCTTGATTAGGGACATAGTATGTTTTAAATATATATGTGTGTGCCTATGATAAATTTAATTTGATTATCATTGGGGACCTGGATTTCACTAATAGGGGTTGGGTTGTTTCAAGTGTCAGCAAAGGAAGCTAAGAATCATTTTCTTGACTAGCCTCTCTTTAGTGACATCTTACTCAACCAACCCATGCATGTTGATATGAAACTGATAGATTACATTGACTTGATTTCATGTGCGTAGTTAGAGTTGTGTGTCCCAATGATGTAAGTAATATTAAAGAGACTACAAGTGGCAACAGGATCCAATCTCACTGCATTAAAAGGCCCAAACCCAAGGTACGTGAATAGAAGTGGAAAATGGGCTTATTATCACTCTTATTTAAGCCCAAATGAGATGGATGAAGCCCAAGACACAAGGTTGCACAAGTTTTGGAATCCTTTCCCACAAAAAGATTCTATAATGGCATCTCTGGACACCAAATTCAAATCCGGTAGGCTAGGTAATCAAAGTAAAATATGGTCGGCTACGGGTGGAAAGGCATGTGCTATTTTTCTCAAAATGTATTTGTTAGAATTTATCTTTTTGAATTTAAGTGGACAAGGTAGGTTTATCCTATATGAACTTAGGGTATTAGACCCATGATTATTCTATCACCCATTGACTATAAATAGACACTCCATGGAATTATATTTTCATTCAAGATTGTAATAGATAGATTATGATTCATTTATCTCCATTTTTTGAGGATTTTTCCGATATTTTACCTTTTTCTTGTTCATTCTTTCCTTGTTTTTATAAAAGTTAGATTAGTGATCCAAGATCACAAAGCCCCAAAATTTTTCCTCAACCCAAGTGTGTTGTTGTGTGGATTGTCTAGAACACCCCTCCTTGAGTGTATTTTCTAAGTAGTAGTTCACATTCCTTATAGCATTGATTGACTAATTTCATCCACTATCCATACTCATCATCCACCACTTATCCCTAAACTGCATCCTTATCTTTCACCCTATTCTGTTAAGATCGGGTCACCCCGAGCATTTTTCATCAGTTAGTATAAGATCCCCAGTTGACACGGTATTCATATATCCTTTCATTTATATTAATTTTACTCATTACCCTTCTTATCTTTCCATATTATCCACCCATTAAAAAAAACAAAACAAATACCATTTTCATTGAAAACCTCCTGAATTAACCTTTGTGTGAGATTGAAATATTTTCACATTTAGAAAATTGATCATTCGTCTTCTTTTTGCATTTAAGTACATTATTTATTTAATAGAATTCAAAAAAAAATCTTACTCTCTGTTCATTATCTTGTGATTTAAAACTCTAATCACAACACATTTTGGGGAGATTTGATAAAAAAAATAATCTCATACAATTGTATTTTCTTTGTTCTTTACATTATCAGAACTTTCCATTTCCGTACATCACTTTTTTCATCATTTTTACCTCATCACCATATCATATTTGGCTCATAGTGTTATTAATTTTTCTAATCTTTTAAAGTTAGAAAAAACCCCTTTCTTACACCCATCAACCATTTTCCACCATTTACCCATATTTTCTACCTTATTTTCTACCCTCTACCATTTTGTAACCCTTTACCACTCAAACAGAATGTGTTAAACCATCCCCAAAAAAATATTTATTTGGGAAGTAATGGTGGTATGTGATCACCCCAAAAAAGGTATTAGATTTCATAATATCTTGGGATTTTAATTCGGAATTCATAGTGGAGATAAATAAGCAAAAAACATTCTTGTGTGTACGAGTGTGTACATATTGTGTGTGTGAGTGTGTGTATGTGAGAGAGAGAGTGTGTGTGTGTACATCATGTGTGTGTGTGTACATTTAATGTATGTTTTTGTGTGTAAATATTTCATGTGTGAGTGTGTATCCTTTTGTCTATGAGTGTGTGAAATTTTTATGTGTGAGTGTGAGTGAGTACATCTTATGTGTGTGTGTAACTTTGTATCCTTGTGTATTTGAGTGTGTACATCTTGTTTGCGTGTTTGTGCATGTCTTGTTTGTGTGATTATGTATCCTTGAGCATGTGTGTGTGTGTATTCGCATGTGTGTCTTCATGTGTGTGTCTGTGTGTTTGTTTCTCTCAGTGTGTGTTCATGTTTATATTAATTATCATAACAAAAGATCATGGAAAGAGAATCACTCATTCTAGCGATGAAGGAAACCAAAGTAGATCTCCTGTACTCATAGATTCGTAACTCCAAATTCAATCATTGTATATCCATTTTTATAAGCTTATTGATAGGAATTTAGAGGTTTTTCATGAGAGGATTGATATCCTGGAGAATAAACCAAGACAAAGGATGATCCATGGTAACTCGTGATGCATTTTGACACCACATCGCCCCCACATCATGGAGGAGGAGATAGAGAACCTTGATGATGATTTTGAGGATGTCCCACAAATGTGGAGGTTGTTCCAAAAGACTATAGGAGGCCAAATTAAACCACATAACGATGACATACTTGGAGGTATTAAGGTGAAGTTTCTCTCTTTTCAAGGAAAAAGTGATCTAGAAGTATACTTGGAGTGGGAGATGCGGATTGAGAAAGTGTTTTCATTCCATGCATATTCCAAGGATAAAAAGTTAAAACATTCTTCCCTTGAATTTTATTATTATGCTTTAATTTGGTGGTATCAAATTAAAAAAGGATAGGTCTAGATATGGTAGACATCCCATCAACACATGGAATGACATAAGGTTTTTCATGCGAAAGCAGTTTGTTCCCTAACACTACCATAAAGATCTACATAACAAACTTTAATGCCTCGCCCAAGGGAGTCATAGTGTTTAAGATAACTACAAGGAGATAAAAATTTCCATGATCTGAGAAAACATTGGGAAGGATCCAGAGGAAACCAGGTCACGGTTCTTACATGGGATCAATCAGAAGATTGCTGATCAAGTAGAGATTTACCAGCATGTGGAGATAAAAGATATGATCCACCATGCCACCAATATTGAGAAACAAATCGAAAAGAGGAGAAATATGAGGAAACCCACTACCCTGTTCACTCCATGGAGAAATTTTAAGAAGGATATTGGAGAATCATCAAATCCAAAATAGGTTATTGATCGCAAAAGTAACACGGTATTTATTCCACCTAATATCCCTACTTTAGATGTTAACCAATAAGGAATCGGGATATTATTTGTTTCAAATGTCAAGTAAGGGGTCACATATCTAGTGAATGCCCAAATCGGCACACCATGACCCTCACCAAGTATGGATAATGGGATACTGATGGAGAGAGCTCAGAGGAAGAGGTGGAGGATTCCCCAAAAATTGATAATGGATAATTTGTGGAAGAAGGTGATCTTCTCATCACATAGAGGATTTTGAGTTCTAAAATGATGTTTAATGAGAAGGAACAAAGGTATAACCTTTTCCATACATTATTCCAAATCAATGGGAAGGTATGTAGTTTCATCCTTGATGGGGGGAGTTTTAGCAATGTCATGATTACTAAGTTGGTGGAGAAGTTGAGACTCTCACCTTTGAAGCACTAACATCCCTAACTACTTCAGTGGTTGAATGATTACAGATAGATGAAGGTCAAAACATAGGTGATGGTCTTGTCCTCTATTAGGAAGTATAATGACAAGGTACTGTGTGATGTATTACCAATTAAGAAATGCCAATTACTTCTATTTCATCCATGGAAACATGATAGAAATGTGACACATGATGGTTTTATAAACCATTATTCTTTTATACACCAAGGGGATCCTATAAGCCTCATCTTGATGTCCCCCAAACAAATTTTTTAAGATCATATTTTGAGATAGAATAAAAAATAGTAATAAAAAATGATAGAAATATAAAAAGGATAGAATGAGGAGATATGTGAGAATGATAGAAGAAGAGATAATGAGTTTATAGAAAAATCAAGAGATAAAAGAGAGGTCATTGAGGGGGGAAATGTGATGATAGAGAAGATATAGGTCAAGGGATCTTTGATTTATCAGAAAAACCTTTTAGTACTTATGTACAAAGAGGTAATGTTGAACACAGATGACTTAATATCTTCTTTGTCAAATACTATGGAATCTTTGTCACAACAGTACGATGGTGTCATTATTGAGGAGGCACCATGTTTTCTACCTATTATAGAGAGAAAATAAATTCAAATATCTATTAACAACATCGTGAGTCTAAATGATTTTAAAGAGTGTCTACCACATTTGGATTTTTATTTCAAAAGAGGAGATGACTATAAAATTTAATTTTATCCATATGGAACTCCTTTTGGATTTAGCCTCTATACCCATATTGATCAAGTTTCATTACCTTTGTAGGAAATTATAAATATGGATGTAAAACGAAATGTTAAGAAACATTATGGGGAATCCAGGAAAATAGAGGGCCTTCAAAAGAAACCAAAATTCAAAGATCAAGATACATGAAGATGGACCATACTTAGTGATCAATACGATTAACTACAAGATCAAATTTCAAGGTGAGTATGAAGTTATCTTTAAATTCAATGTTTCTAATATTTTATTATATTTTGATTTAGATGATGAAGTGTCGAGGATGAATCATTTTCAAGATGGGGAGGATGATACGAAACTGGTAGATGACATTGAATTTATGGAATGTGTATATTTAGAGTTGTGTGGACCAATGATTCAAGGAATATTAAAAAGACTAAAATCGGCAATGGGGTCCCATATCATTGAATTAAAAGACCCAAACCCAAGGTGCATGAATGAAAGTGGAAAATGGGATTATTATCACTCTTATTTAAGACCAAATGAGATGTATAAAGCTCAAGACACATGGTTGCACGAATTTTGGAAGCCTTTCCCACATGGAGATTCTAGAATGTCATCTTTGGACACTAAAGTCAAATCTGGTGGGATAGGTACTAAAAGTCAAATCTGGTGGGCTATGTGTGAAAATGCATGTGCTAATTTTCCCACAAAGTCTTTTTTAGACTACATCTTTTTGAATTTGAGGGGAAATTTTTGGTTTAGCCTTTATAAATTTATGGTATTATACCCTTGAATATTTTATCACTCCTTGGTTATAAATAGACACCCCATGGCATTATATTTTTTATTAAAGATTGTAATAGAGTGCTTATGCTTCATTTCCATCCACTATGTGAGGATGGTTTTGATATTTTCCATTTCTATTGTGAATTATTTCCTTTTAATTCTATAAGTTAGATTGGTGATCCAAGATCACAAAGCCCCCAATTCCATTCCCCAACCCAAGTGTGTTTTTTTTTTGGATTGTCCATCGCACCCCTCCTTGATTATATTATCTAAGTAGGAGGTCACCTTCCTTATAGATTTGATTGACTACTTGCATCCACTATCCATACCCATCATCCACCACTTAGCCTCGAACCTCATCCTTATCTTCCACCCTATGCTTTAAAGATCGGGCCACCCTGATCATTTCACATTAGTAAGTAGAACCAATGGAATCTGTATGTGATATGATACATATGTATGGTCCTAGATCTTATAAGAGAGGGAAGGGATGATGATATCAATTGAATTTGATCACTAGGTTGGGTGATGTAGTCATCGGATTGAGGCGACATGGTTTTTCAGGAGGAGTATGACCCAAGACATATGGGGTGACCTGCTTAAAATGTCAATAAAAGAAGATAATTAGTGTTTTCCTACCTTGTTTATCTTTGGTGGAAATTTAATCAGCTACCTTATATTTATATGTGATGCCTATCTCTGATGTGGGTAGAAAATGTTCCATGATGCCAAATTTATATGTGATACCGGGATCTAATAAAGGCAGGTAATGGGCCAAGAGTCCAGTTGTCCTAAGACAGGGTTGTGATAGGGGAGAGTAAGGGTAGTGAGTTTGTGATTCATGTTACTGCATTACCTATCAATGTTATATATATGTGCTATATGGGATGTATGACCATGGTATTAATATTCAATGGGCTACCACTTATATGGGATCCAATATAGGTCAGGAAGGTGGTGATGTGGTGTCACAGGAGCATGCAATGGTTGAGACCCCTAAGGGTCAGGCAGAGCATGAGCCAAAGGTATAGGCTAAGGTATAGGCTCCAGTGCAGGTGGGGAAGCTGTCGGATTTGACAGCCTTTGGTTCATGGATTGATAATCATCTTAGAGCGAGCCCGATATGTGTCATCTAGGTAATTGATAGGGGAGATCAGGGAGCATAGCCTTCAATGGCATACTTGACTTGAGAGTTCTAGTCACAACACCCACTACTATGGGTGAGGGTGGACCATATCACTACTACAAATACCCCTTTTATCAGCAGTAAAAATGGCATTTAACAGCACTAGAAAAGCACTGTTAAAGTCGGCTAAGATAAGGGGGGTCCCCTTTATCAGTGCTCCAAAAAGCACTGATAAAGACCACTTTTATCAGCGCTGATAAAAGGGTCCTTTATCAGATATTTCTTTTTAGAGCTGATAAAAGACCCCTTTTACCAATGCTTTTTTTAGCACTGATAAAAGTAAAAAAAATTAAAAAAATTAAAAAAATACCTGCTAATCGGTTGGTCTTTTATAGCACTTGATCCCCCCTTTTAACAGCGCTTTCCATCCCCTCCAGTGCCCACACGCACCCCCCTCCACCCTATATTAGTACTATATTCACCCCCTTTATCAGCACTAGCCCCCCAAATCCACCCCCATGCGCACGCCCTTACCTCCACCAAGATTTGATCTCAAGACCTCCCCCTTGCGCGCCTAAAGCCTTTACCACTATGTCATATTGATTTGTTCTCCAGTTAATGACATATCTATTTTTATATATATATTTAGTTATATTTATTCATATAGTAATATATAGTTATATTAATATATATATAGTTATATTAATATATATATTTATAGTGATATTAATATATATATTTATAGTTATATCAATATATATATATAGTTATATTAATATATATATATAGTTAGATTAATATATAGATATATAAATATTTATATATTGTTATTTTAAATAAAATGGATATTAGTTATTATTTAGATAAAGCTAATATATTTTATATGTAAATATATTTTATTATTTATATTTATAATTAAATTTTTATGTGTGAATATATAAAACATATGTATATATTGTTATATATTTGATTAAAATAATATTTAATTATAAAAAAAGATAAAATTTTAAAGACATAACATCAATATGAATGTATTACCTTGGAATAAATTCATTCCCCACCAAAAAAAGTCAATAATACCGACTAAAAATCCACAAAATGTTAAAAAATCGGGGTATCCCGACTAAAAACTCAATTTTAGAGGCATTCTGGGCCTTTTTTGACCTCGAAAAAACCTTTACTGGGTTCCCTCGAGTCGCAGTGGTGTAGAGCTCATCGCAGGATTCGATTTGATATGTGGTAGAGCTCAAACAGACACCCGGATCAAAAGTTATGGCCTTTTGAAGTTCGAGTTGCGTTTTCAACATATTTTGGATCTTTTTTTAAATTTTTTTATTTTTTTATTATTTAATTTGTTATAAAATGACTATTAATCCATAATAATTAGAAAATTATTAATTAAAAATATTTTTTTAATTTTTTTATAATCCATTTTCACTAAATATCTTATAAATTAAGTGTAACTGTATATTTATACTTATCTAAAATATATTTAAAATTATATTTAAAAAATATATATTATATTTATATCAATATAACTATATCTATATATTTAAATATTAATATTTTTTTAATGAATTTTTTTGGAAGTAGACCCTTTATCATCGTTTTTAAAAAAAGTGCTGATAAAGACCCCCCCCCCCATCAGCGCTACTAAAAAAATGCTGATAAAGGGGTACCCTTTAATAGTTCTAAAAAAAACGTTGTTAAAGGGGGTACCTTTATCAGCGCTAAAAAAATCTCTAATAAATGGGTACTTTTATCAGCGCTTTTTTTAGCGCTGATAAAGGTACCCCCTTTATCAGTGCTTTTTCATTAGTGCTGATAAAGGGTGGCACTGGCCTTACCCCATTTTGTGGTAGTGTAGGCAGTTGAAATCGGATATAGTCAATGGAAATGATCTTAGAGTAGCTTGATACACCCCCAGGGGTGGAGGGTGAAGTTGTCTATGTACATGCTCAGGGGACTGGCTAAGTGTGGGTGGGATGAGTAGGTTCAGGTGGGTAGACACAGGGGACTGTCCTGGAAGGACTTTGAGGTCATGTTATTAAATCACTTATTTATAGAGATGTTGAAGGAAAATATATCTTGTAATTTATTAATCCTACAATAGAGATACATGTTCGTCATTGACTATATAGCTACATTCCACTAATTTTCTCACTTATCACATGTTATGGTGGGTGATGAAACCTCGAGGGTGAGGCATTTTGAGGCTGGTTTATGGAACACCATTCAGGTCCAAGTAAACATCTTTAGGATGGACTCATTCTAAAAGGTGTTGAATCATGTTCTCATAGATGAGGGAAATTTAACAGATCAATATTATTTGAGATAAGTGGTGGCTTTAGGTGATGTTAGCGGTGATGGTTCAGATAGCAATAAGTGAGGCCAAGAGGAGTTTTGAAAGGGTGGTCAGTCCAAAGACTTTAGTAGACCACTGAGGAGTGGATATTTAATAGTGTGCTTCCAGTGTAGGTAGCCAGGATATCTGTGGACACATTGCGATTGGGCACCGAAGGATTTCCGAGTGTGCGATCTAGTCAGGCATCTCAATAGGTTCTATAATAAACCTTCTCGGATAACCAATAGTTAGAGACTAGGGCGAACTTAGGGTTCTAAGATCTAAACAGGAGTGGTTCTAGGAGATGGTTGTTGAGATTTAGCTACACATGGAGGTTGTTTCAGAGATAGAGGGACCCATTATTTGGATCAGTGGCTGGTTTTTGGTGTAGAACTGCAAGGAGGATAGGCCTCGGGTATTCGAGCTTCATGCTAGGTACACACGGTAGAGCTTCTAGGTACAAATTAGGCTGGGGAGCTGGTTATGGTTAGAGGTACATCATGGGTGTGATTGTGGTTTCACTTTTGTTTTATTTTGGAATGGAATTTTGTAAGTCATGTCAGTTTTGGGTGCACGAGGTACATGATCAGTATCGATGGACTAACCAGGCAATGGTTAGTAAGTTGGTATCGGTTCATATGTGTTATATGTATATGATATGTGTGGCACTAGGATTTATATGTGGGAATCGATGGATGTGTTACTTTATGAGGTGTTTTGGAATATGGGCATCGATGTCATGTGAGTTTCATGTGAGGTGAGAGGTAGCAGGACTTTTTGAGCATTTGTTTAAATGAAAGAACTTATAAGTTCCATTTATGGCATGGGCATGTGGCGGGCATCTGAGGATATGAAGTACTTTATGGGTGTTTTATGTGTAATGGGCATGATGTGAGCACCTGATGAGGTGTGGGGTGATGATGCATAATGGGAGGGCCATTGAGTTTAGGGATGGTTGATAGACCATCGGTTTATTTTCGTTTTGGGTCGGGATGCGACTGTGGTAGGTAACTCCTAAGGTGGGGAGCCCCTTGAGGTATTTGATCTACACCTTTGAGACTGAGGTGGACTAGGGTGATTTGATAGATATGGGTAGGTTTTATACCATCTCATATTTATTCTTTATAGCTCAGGGATGATCTATGTTAAGGTGGACAGATTGTAACATCCCAATTTTTTAGAGCGGGTTGAATTCCTCGCCCATTTTGAAATTTTAGTGTTTGGTGGCCAGACCAACTCTTTCCTTGATTATCATAACTTAATTACAAAATTTATTTTGATCCAAGGGATTTTTTTATATGATTATTAATTCTCATTAATTTTCTCGGGGCTTTGGTTGGGTTTTGGGTGCATCGGAGGCTGAAAATTTATGATTTTCGGGGTGCGCATACTGAGTCACACGGTTTGGAAAAACTGTACAAGCCTCCAAGTGATGTGTTCACGGTTTTCCAAACCATGAAGTAGGGGGTGAATGGTTATGAAAACACTATTTATTTTTTATTAGAGGTTATTCTTATGGTTTCTCCATGGTTTGGAAAACCATGCGGGACAACTATGCGAGGTTCCCATTTGGGCAGCGGGCGTTGCACGATCGGTGCACATTTAGCTAAATTGTGTTACCCAAACATGAATCTCATTTAAAGTGTAGAATTTACCATTTTTATATATCCTATATTTACCTATTATCCTACTCATTTCTCCTCCTTCACCCACGCACAATAGAGGAGAACTGTCTTTCTCCTCCTCCGCTAAGTGTTGCGCTCAATCCTCCATTCGATCTCTAATTCTCGATCCATCTATGGTGTTGGATACATAGCAGTAAGGATCCAACTCCTCCTACTTCTATTCCTCTTTACTCTCACATTATATAGCACTAAATAGGTGTGAGACGTTTTTTCCTATTTTCATATCATTTATCTAAAACATTGATTTCTTCCAAATCGATTCGAGTTAGAGGGAAAAATAGGGTGTGCGAGCATCTACCAACATGAGGTAGGTGGTTCTTATCTTTATATATAATTTTTCATGTGTTTTGGGGGGTTTTTCTTTGACCACACCATTAGGTATCCTGAGTGATACCATAATTAATTGACGCCTTATCTTTAAATTAATTAATTAATCACATCGGATGCTTATGGGCATGTTTTCCCTAGTCTACAAATGGTATGAGACTAGATATAGGTTTAAAACCTTAAGAATATTAGAAAAGGGTTTTGTTTTATTTAAATTGAATTTTTATATTAAATGTGATACATTACTGAGTTCCATGGGAACGTGACATGCTTGGTCCAAGGATTGAGGTGGTGATGGCCACCTAAGTTAAGGCATTGTGATCATCATGTTAGGCAAGGCCCATATTCTATGAGTGATGTTAATAATAGGTTGGGAGACATGGTCATTGGTTTGAGGTGGAAAGGCCATCAGGTTACAGGATAACCTGGGTGATATAAGATGGTGATGGCCATCAGGTTGAGATACATGGTCACAAGTGAATGAGGTACTAGATGATGTTTCTTAAGGATTTATTGGGTGATTTACACCCACCTGTGTTATCCAATGCACTATTTAGAGTCGTGTGCACCCAGATAGGACTTAGATGATGATGTGGTATTGACTGCTCATGTGGGTAGAGGCCTCTTTTAGATGTGTATTAGGTAAATGGTTGGAGGTTCTTTATATATAAATTTACAAGGATGGTAATGATCCCTTGGTTGAAAATGTTGAGATTGTCATTTGGGGGATGAGTCTCACCATTATTGAGGTCGTTGGGCTAGGACTATTTGGGAGGATGGACATCATCATTCCTTAGGACATCAGGTGCTGAGCCTACGGTGAAATTATTTGGGGGCTAGGTATCATTGTGCCTTGGATTTCATGCTTTGAGACAATAAATTTTCTTATGATTTGAGGTATGAGGGACCATGTTTCTATTAGGGAATGCCTTCAGGATGTTGTTACTTATTTGTACATAAGGTTTCAGTTGGCATATGGTGTTGGGATACCATTACAAGAGGTTCCTAAGGGATTTATAGATTTCTATACATTAGGGGATTCCTTGGGATATATGCTAAGGATCCTCTATACTACCATTATACTTGTGTTTTATAAAGAATTTGATTGGTTCCTTGTGTATGTTGAGAATAAGGAAAGTAATTTTATTTATATGTTGTGATTGTGCTATTTATTTATTTTTAATATGAACCTATGTATTCACATATGTAATCTAGACACATGTTGGTGGGGGCCTATTGAGATTCTTTCTCACACTCTACACAGGTCCTTCGGGGCACATATAGACCTCATGGATCTATGATCAGGTAAAGGTTTAGGTTCAAGAGATGGATCCTAGTGATTGCGTCAAAAATTTTCATGGGATGGATTATAGGAGACCTTGAGGTTCTTTCCTCGGGTGGAGTTTCTATTTTGTTTTATTTTTATATCATCATGTTATTATATGTATGTACTGAGGTTGGAAAATGGTGACCCTCATTTATTTATTGGCTTTATGACCTGATATTCATGCATGTTCTGCATTTGGTACCTTTTGATGTTTAATTTTGTAATTTGTTTATTTTGAGCTCATTTTTATTATTAATGCTTCAGTTGTTATTGCATGTACTGCCACCATGGGTGGGTTACTAGTCCAATGTCTATTAGGTATTTTTTCCACTTCTCTTATTAGGTAATAGACCATTATTATATCACTTTTAGAGGGTATAGTCTTCCCACTATCACCTCTTTAAACTATTACTACTAGTTGGTGGCCTTTAGTATATGGGGAGGCGTGTTTAAGGCCCAGTGGAAATCATCTTGTAGCTCTATTTAGGTAGCTAAATGGTTGGGGTTCTACACATGTATTACTTATAAAACCTATTTAGCAGATCAATCCAAGTTTTATCCATGCTTAACACTGATAATACAAAAACCTAGTTGAAATTTCTAGAAAAAAAATTAAAGCAAGTAAGATTTTGTTAGAATCAAAATATTTTATATAGGAATATACTTCAAACATATATTTAAAATAATTTCATAAAAATAAAAATTAAAAAAATAATGTTATTTAAAAATAAAATATTGTGTTTAATCAACCATGTTATTTTATAAACACATTAATTAAATATTTAGATTTAAAAGAAAACATGCATTAACAGAATGTCGCTTAAAAATTTAAAAAATTTCACAAAAAACCTATGACCTAGGTAAAAATAATATATCATATAATTTGAATAATTCCAGTAAAAACTCCAATACCAACATAAAATTGTCATTACAATGAATAATCGTCTCTCAAATTAATTAATATTTATACCAAAAGTTGGAATTCATTGAAACAATCAAATGAATGACTAAATTTTTAATTAAAATTTAAAAACGAGAAAAAATATCGACATTAAAAAATAAAAAAAAATGAAATTCAGTACAAAATATGATC
Source organism: Viscum album (assembly GCA_963277665.1). NCBI lineage: Eukaryota > Viridiplantae > Streptophyta > Magnoliopsida > Santalales > Viscaceae > Viscum > Viscum album. The sequence goes on along the minus strand of OY728156.1, from coordinate 65,878,766 downwards.
CAATAATTAAATAATCTATCAAAAAGTAAGACCTAACTATAGATTTAACAAACTTCAGTAAAAAATAATACTTATTTAAAAACAATATATCATATCATTTAAATTTATTTTACAAAATAATTCAATATCAACAACATCATAGAAATGAATAATTATCTCAACAATTAATCAATATTTAAATCAGCAATTTAATTTCAATATACCAATCAGATGAATAAAAAAATTTTGAAATGTGGTATTACTTTAGTTGTTTTTCATTTGAAAATATTCCATGTTCAATTCTACTATTTATTTGATGAACCATGCATGAAATATTATTTGTTTATTCAAAATTCTCAATTATTTGTTTATTGGGTCACTGCTTTGTTTTTGGACCACTAATCCAGTGTTACCCTCCTTATTTAAGGCATGGACTTCAGTTGGCCTACTTCTCATGTAGGCCTACTACTATGGAAATCTGCACTTATCATGCCTTTTTCCATTGATTAGCCACATCTCCCTATTGATCTACACTGTCTATGTATCCCGATTATTAACCATTACACTTAGGTTATTTTATGGAGATGTGTGCATGTAATTCTCTATTTGGGTGTGGGGTTTTGAGGTTGTCCCGGTCTCAGGGGAGTGATGACCCCTACACTATGATCTCTTCACCTCTATGGACCGATTCAGTCTCTTCCACTCTCTTATGGTTGTGATCTCATTTTTTTCCTTTAGCAAAACCCTAGCTCACTGGTCCTTCTTCAACACTAACTTGTCCAAACCTTTTTCTCTCCCTGGCTGCATCTCGTTGTTTATTATCTAGTGGAGATGACATCCTTCTAAGGAGAAAGACATGCGACAATTTTCAATGATAGATCCTCTAGCACGGATAGAAGAAAGAAGATACATGTCTAGTAATGTTGAGAATAATTGTATTCCAGCATGAATAGATTAGTACAGGTGGATCATGAAGTGTCTGGCATTGTAAGTATCGATTTTGAGGTTTTTGGTTTTGTTCATTTTATCCTTGTAGACCTTTTGTACATTTATTCCAATTTATTATTATTACAGGTTATTTACACCTAATAACATTTGTTTCATTTGATCTTAATAAAACATGTGTTTGTGTAGTGGTGTTATTTCCATGCACATAGGTCCCCACGGGACCGAAGCATGTTAAATATCAATTTTCCTTTCTTATTTCTCAAAATATTCTATTTCTTGTATGTTGTTTTCTTCAATATATAATATTTGAATTCGTACTGCAAAGAATTCAATACGGTCCTTTGGTTTTTTGGTATTCTACCTTGGTTCGGGTTACCACTCAGCCTCATAAAGTGGTATCAGATCCCTACTGCTTTTATTTTGCTATAAAATTCAATTGTTTTTTCTATTTTATTTACTTATAGTTTGGTTTTTGGTTTTAATTTTCTACATAGTAATATCATTATTAAATTTCCTCTTACCTATTTATTTTAATCATTTAAATACACTATCCTACCTATATCTCTCTATATTTTATATCTCTTTGGATAAAATATTGTTTACCCAAGATATTGGTCAGTTGTTGGGGGCGTATTCTTAATGTTGTCTGCAAGAACTCGACATCCACTCTTTGGGTAAACATGTCTACAATGAGATATGAAATCAATAAATTATATGGTGAAAATTACTTTACTTTGTGGATAATTGAGATAAGAGCCCTTCTTGTACATAAGGGCCTAATTAATTCCCATTGTGGGACCAAGAAGCCTGTTATAACTATGAATGAAACTGGATAGCCTATTATGGATTATGTTGATGTTTTCCCTAATGTGTTAGTTAAATCACATAGCTTCATTTTACTTTATTTAGGTGATAAAGTCCTTAGGGAAGTGACTTATGAATCTACTATTTCTATAATTTGGATTAAACATGAAAAACCCTACATGACTGCTTCATTAGTAGGTAGGATTTACAAAAAACATCACATGTTTAAATTTTAAATAAAACCCAGCATTTCAATTAAATCCAATCTAGATAAATTTAATAAATTCAGGTTATAATTAGCCAATATTAATGTTTCTTTTTATGATGAGGATCAAGAAATGATCCTCTTAATCTATTTATATAATTCCTACAATACCCTAGTAGAGACCATGATGTATGTCCGAGACTCTTTAACCCTATAAGAGGTTAAATATACCTTCTTTCTAAGGAACTACATTCTAAACCTAGAATCAAATGTGAGCCCAAGAGCTTTTTATCTAGGTTTAAACCTCAAAATAAAACCAAGAATAAATAGTTTAATAAGGATAAGAGTAAAAGTAATAATGAACCTAAACCTTGGTTTAATTCTAGGGATACAAATTCCACATTTTTTCATTGTGGAAAACCAGGACACATAAAAGTTGAATATAAGAAACTCACCCATGAGTTAGAGTCTAAACAACCCATTGATCAATCCCTTCTTTTAGAATCTAGTTATTAAACTTTTGATGTCCTTAATGTGTCCACCCATGAACTAAATTAAGATTGGGTCCTTGATTCAAGTTGATCTTTCCATATGTTTCCTTTTAGAGAGTCCTTTCTAGAGTTTGTTGAGAGGGTAGAAGGATATTTCCTCTTAGATAATAAAAATAGGTGTAAGGTTGAGGTTAGAGGTATCATTTTGTTATAAATTGATGACCATACTATCATTACTTTAGTTTATGTTAGGTGGGTTCCCAACCTTCAAAGAAACCTGGTTTCCTTAGGGTTCCTAGACCAAAAAGGGTTCACCTTTAGGTCTGAAATAGGTTGTATTATAATCACCAAATGGTCTAAAAACATTATTGAGGGATATTTAATCAATGGGTTGTATATATTGAATGTAAATACCCATTAAATATAGTTGGGTAGTGTCTATTCAACCAACACAGATAACATTATGAATTGGAAAAGGATATTGGGGCTTGTTAGCTCTAAAGTCCTTGAGGAACTCAACAAGAAAGGGATGTTGAGTGACATCACACCAAGAAATATTCCATTATGTGAAGATTGTGTGATGGGAAAATCCAAGAGTGTTAGATTTTTTAGGTTTGGTTTCAAAGGCACTATCCCCTTAGAATATGTCCACTTTAATCTTTGGGTTCCATCTAGGACTTACTCCTATAGTGTAGGCTTCTATTTTGTTAGCTTAAAAGATGAGTTCTATAGGAAAGTGTGGATATATATTCCTAAAAACAAATATGATGTTTTCTAAACATTTGAAACCTAGAAAACATTAGATGAAAATCAAATTGGGAATAAACTTACAACTCTGAGAACTGATGATGGGCTTGAATACCTATCCATTGAGTTCATACAATTTTGTGAACCTGAAGGTGTTAAAAGACATAGAACTGTTAGGGAAACTCCCCAAAAAATGTTTTAGAAGAAATAATTAATAGGACTATCTTATAATGATTTTACAACATGATTTCATGCTCAGGCCTCCACAAATCCTTTTGGGCATAGGCTTTCAGCATTGTTGTTTACCTAATTAATCATTTTCCTTCTACGAATGAGTTTAAAACACCTGAGGAGTTATGGAATGGTAACCTCATTCTTATTCCTACTTAAGAGTCTTTGGTTTTATAGATTATTCACATGCTAAAATTGATGTTAGAACTAAGAGCTCTAAAGTGTATTTTTTTTGGGTATCCAGAGGGTGTTAAATGGTATGAACTATGGGTTGATAAACCTAGTTATAAAAAGTGCATTATAAGTAGGGATGTTGTCTTTCATGCATCTTCCTCTCCTAAAACCAAGGATACCACACCTGGAATTAGTGATCCATCCCCTAAAAAGTTTGATGAAACTGAGATTCTATCCCAGTTCGAGGATCCTGTCTTGCCTTCTCCACCTACTCAACAACCCACTAATAGGGGTGATTTGGAGTTTTCTTCTAATTCATATTTTGAATCAGAACTCATTGTCCCTAATATAGACTACCAACTAACCTAAGATAGAGAAAGGAAGGTTACCAGACCCCCTGCTCGGTTTAGTCAATATGACATGACATCCTATGCCTTTAATGTTTCCCAAGATCTAATTTATGATGATCCTCAAACCTATAGGAAGTCTATAAATGTAAAAGACTCAAAGTAGTGGGTCTACCATGAATGAAGAAATGCAATATTTAAAAAATAATCACACTTAGACTGTTGTAAATAAACCAACTAATGCAAAAGTAATTGGTTCCAATTGAATCTTTAAAGAAAGAGAAGATAACACTAAGGGAAATAAAATCAGGTATAAAGCATGATTATTTTCCAAAGGTTTCCTCCAAATAGAGGGAATTGATTACTTTGAAAAAATTTCCCCTGTAGTTAAGAATTATTCCATTATAATTTTATTAGCCTTTGTTGCCTATAATGATCTGTACATTGAATATTTAGATATTAAAACTGCCTTCTTGCATGCATATTTGAATGATAAAATTTATATGAAACCTCATAATGGTTATTTTTTCTGAATTTAAGTTCAATCAACTCTTCCTTATAAATAAATCGTTGTATGTCCTCAAAAAATCCTCGAGGCAGTGGTAATTAAAATTTTATGCATTCATGTTAGCTAACCAATTCATTAGGAGTCAATATGATGCATTTGTTTATTTTAAATCAACCAAAAACTACATGATTTATCTGCTATTTTATGTTGATGACATGCTTATCATTTATAAAAATATGAATCTAATTTAGGCTGTTAAATCCCAACTAAAATCCAAGTTTGAAATGAAATACTTGGATGCAATTAAGAAAATATTGGGTGTTGAAATCATAATGTATATACCAAATAAACTGTTATACTTATCAAAGAATGATTATGTTTTAAAAATTGTTAAGATATATATGTTTGAATCTCTAAAACTGGTAAATATACCTCATGGATGGAATTTTAATCTATATTTAACACAAACACCCACAACAGCTGATGATATTCAGTTTATATCTCAAATACCATATGCTAATATAGTAGGTAGTGTTATGTACTGCCTGATTTTCACCCATCCAGACATTGCCTATGCAATCTACACTTTAAGAAGATTCATGGTCACACCTAGGAATCCACACTAGAATTCCCTTAAGTGGATCCTTATATACCTCTCTAGTATCACTAATATTTCTTTGTGTTATGTTAAAGATGTAAATTCTATTGAATTCATTACTGGATATGTAGATACTGATTATAAAGGTATTTTTATACTATAAAATCCATCACTAGTTATGTATTCACTTTCTATAGTGGTCCCATTTCATGGAAATTAAATATGAAATCCATTGTTTCATTGTCAACAACGGAGTTCAAATATATTTCCTTGACTGAAGTAGTGAAATAGGCCTTATGGATAAAGGGTTTTTCTTCGAAACTACAATTGTATAATTCCGTTATTAATTTCTATAATGATGGTCAATCAACACTTCATTTATATATAAATTTAGTTTTTCATGGTAAATCAAAGAACATAGATATTATGTTTCATTTTAATAGATATTTTGTGGAATCTAGAACTATGTGTGTCAAAAATATACATACTAACATAAACCCGGCTGATAGTTTTAATAAATTTGTGGTTCTATATAAGTTAATATTTTGTTTAGATAGATTGAACTTGGTTTCTATTCCATAACCATAGGCTCAAGAACATCAACAATTTTCAATTGTAAATGGTGGATATTTGTGAAATGTGGCATTCCTTTAGTTATTTTTCATTTGAAAATATATCATGTTTAATTCTACCATTGATTTTATGAACCATGCATGCAATTTTTTATTCAAAATGCTCAATTATTTGTTTACTAAGACACTTATTTTTTTTGGGCCACTCATCCAGTGTGGGCCTCCTTATTTGAAGTCTAGACTTCAGCTGTTCTGCTGCCCATGTGGGCATGATGCCTGTATAGGCCTGCTATAGTGTCGATCTGCACTTACCTTTCCTCTTTGTCCATTGATTAACTAAACTACTGAGTTGATATACATCATCCATATGTCTATCTTGTTAACTGATGCACTCTAATTCTATTCTGGTGACGTGTGTGTGGCATGCTTTGGTTGGGCATGGGGTTTTGAGGCTATGTCAATGTTAAGGGAGTGATGACCCCTGCACCTCGGTCTCTTTGCCTCTCTAGATTGATTCAGAGTCTTCCACTCTCGTGTGGCTCTTCTCTTATTTTTTCCTTCAGTGAAACCCCAACTTAGGGGTCCTATTTCAACAGAGACTTGTCTCATCCTGTTTCTCCCCCCAGCTGCATCTCGTTGCTGGTTATCTAGTGGAGACAACATCCTTCCAAGGCGGAAGACATGCAGCCATTTTCAATGAAATTTCCACTATCACAGAGAGGAGAAAGAAGATATATGTCCAAAAATGTTGAGCATTATCATATTTTTTCTTGAAGAGATCAGGAAAGACGAACCGTGAAACGTCTGGAATTGTAAGTATTGATTTTTGGGTTTTCAGTTTTGTTCATTTTGGCCATATATACCTTTTTTATTTTTGTTTATGTTTCTTATTCTTTCTGGTTCTTTACACCTTGAGTGTTTTTTTTCTTTGATATTAATAAAACGCATGTGTGGGTGATGGTGTTCTTATCGTGAAAGTTGGTCCCCATGGGACCAGAGCACGTTTAATCTTTGTGTTCTTTAATTCTTTATTTCAATATTCTATTTCTTGTATGTTTTTTGCTTCAATCTATAATATTCAACTTCGTACTGCAAAGAATTCAGTCTTGTACTTTTATTGTTTTGAATTCTTCCTTGGTTTGGGTTACCACTCAACCTCACAGAATTCGTCAATTTAAATATAATCCCTCGAAAAAACAACATCCAAATCAAATTCAATTCAAAATATGATTGAATTTAAAAAGTTAAATTGGAATAAAAATTTTAAAATTTAGAATACCAATTGTGAGGGAAATGTTTTGGAATGGGTGGAGTCACCAAAGAAGCAATGTCAAAGGTAGGGAAGTGATGTAGAGCGAGGCTAGTGGATCTGAGATAGGAAATAGGGTTTTTGATGGGGGAGGCCTAGTGAGAAGTCATCTGGGGTTGGTGTTGATGGATTGGACCGGAAGAGGGAGGGCCATGTGATGACTAAGAATCAATGGGTCTGGTGTAGACGCATCAGGATGGTTTTCAAGAGTGGGAGGGAGGAGAGGGGTGCACTAACAGGGATCACAAGCAGGAGAGGGAGGGGAGGGGGAGCACTGATTGTGGTTTCTGATGAAGGATGGGTTGTGTCACAATTGGAGGGGCGGGGATGGGGTTGGGGAATGATCAGTAGAGGGTAGTGGAGGGGATTTGGGATTTGAGTGGTAGAGGGAGGGGAGGGGTATTTTCGTGAGTGGTGAAGGGAGGGCAATGGAGGTAATATGGTAGAGATGGGGCCGGTTCATGAGGGAGGTTTTGAGAACATGACATGTGTTTTTGAACTAAAATTTCCAAAACACGTGTCATGTTATCAAAACCTAGAAAACATGCTCAGATTGTCTTGATACGTTAAGAAAATGATCTATGATTTATTTTTGGTGTATAGGAATTAATCGCATATCAATCTTCCACATGATGTGACCGAATTGACTAAAAGTGCATGTATTTCATTTAAAAGTAACATTTTATGCCAAAATATGCATCACATACTCAAAATCGAGAAATTACACTCTAATTGTCTTTATAATTTAGGACACCTATCTAAGATTTATTTGTGAAGTTTAGGAATGAACTGCACATTAATTTGATACATGGTGTGATTAGTATGACTTAAAGTGCATGTTTTCGATATAAAAGTATCATTTTAGCTCACAGTGTGTGTCATATAGTCAAAACCAAGTAAAAACACTTAGATTATATTGATATTTTAGGACAATGATCAGTGATTCATTTGTGATGTGTATATATTAATCGCATTTTAATCTTACATACGGTGTGTTCGATATGAGAGGAAGTGCATGTTTTCATTTAGAAGTGACTTTTTAGTTCAAAACGAGTGTCACATACTCAAAACTAAGTGAACCCTTTTATATTATAATAATGCTTTATAATAAATATCATTTTTTCATTTGTGACTTGTAGAAAGTGACTGCATATCATTCTAATTGAAATTTGTAGTGGATTCTATAACATTTCATGTAACATATCGTTACCTTGGTTGGGTATGTTTTTCTTTTTTCTAAGTCCCCTTTTTGGTTAAAAGTCCTTAAAATTATTTAGAGGTGTTTTCTAGACTTACTACAGACTACAGAACAAGTACACGTTGTGAACCTGTAGTACACGTCATGTACTTGGAGCTGGTTTTAGGTCATGAATGGGGAAATCATGTCGTGAGATGGTACATGTCATGTACCTAAATCACAAGTTGTGAATGGATTAAATATCATATTTTTAACCCGAGCCGATGGGCTTTTTAGCATACTTATCCAGTATGGCCTGCATGTCATGACCAAGGGGTAAACGTCATGACTCAGCCCGCACCCATGTAAAATTTATGTATTTGGAAGTTTTGCTCGTTCGATTATTTCCAGACTTTATTGCTCTCAACCCTAGGTTAATCCTAGGTAATTTTTAGAGGTTCCCCTCCTTCTAGATCAATCATATCTGCTCTGGTTCATCGTTGCTTCTATGGTGCGTCTCTCCAGGTAAGTTTTCTCTCTGATTCTTCCTTGCGATTGATCGTGATAGCACCCTAGCCTTGAATTATCAAATATGATGATCCAAGTTGGATGATTATTTTTATACTCATCTAGATATGTTGTTATATCTTATCTCGAATTCCATTCCTTTAGTAATTGTGGTGAAGTGGACATTCATTCTTGCGAGCCTTTGTTGACGACATTGTTGGGTTTTGTTGCTTTTGGATTCCATTGTGGGCATGTGCGACCCAAACTTTTAGGTAGGTGGTTTTTTCTCTATCCTTTGATAATGATCCTGATTTCTATTTCTTTATAAAATTTATTTATGAAATTGGCATGATTTTTTGTGTGTGTTGAAAAAAGGTTTTGAAAGAAAAATATTTTTTCCCTGGATTTTGATAAATGGATTGTAAAATGGTTTTGAAATGGATTTATGAAAATGAGCACATGGGTTACCTTGGGTACTTAGGTGGAGGGTTTATCTTGAGGCCATATTCTATTTCTTTGTGATTATCAAGGAGGTTTATATTAGGGATTTCCCCTATTTCTTAGTCCTATTATTCTAGGGGACCGATATTGACATTTTGGGGGGTTTACTCATGGGGTATTCCTCTGTTTCCTAGGCTTGTTATTCTAGGATTAGTTTCTGTGCACTTTATTATTGTGGTATGAGTAGACTGATGCCTAGACCTGTAGTATTCCTTGGTGTGTGATACCTATGATTCTATTTTTTATTGCTTATATTTTTTATTTAGCCTAGATATGCATGTTTATGCTTGTGGGAAATAGTATGGAAAATGTGCTTTGAAATTGATATACCTTCTTTTGTTTAGAACTGTGGAAAAGGGAAATTTTACCATGTTTTCTATAAAACTTATTTACTAATTATCATTCCATGTTTTATTTTAAAAATGATCATACAGGATTTGTTATACAAAGACTTTCTATGGAACACCTGGGTGGGATCCTACTGAGCTTGTTAGCTCACACCATGTGCACTGCTTCGGTGGTGTGTAGACCTTTGTTTTTCTTCCAATGCAGGGAAAGGAAAGTCACCACAGTGAGGAAGTGAGATTCATGTTATATGGTATGGGTATCTAGTGGTGATATGGTTGGAGTTCTTCCATGACATCATTCGAGTAGCTATTTGGTTTTGAGTCCTTTGTAGTCGGACTTGTCTTTTGGAGTTTTTAGATACTATTTTAGTTGTTCTGTTTCCGCTATTTTTTCTTAAAGTTATGAAATATATATTTTTTAGTATTTATCTATTTCTTCCATTATCAATATATATATTGTATGTTCATTCAGGTTGGGCGAAATCATTCCCTCATTTTTTTCGTTCGATGCCCGAGTTCTTATCGTCAGCCCGTGGGGATCGAGAATGCCCTTTGGGTATGTGAAAAATCGGTTCAGGGGTCGAGTTTTAAGGAAACCCAGGTTAGTTCGTTATAATTTGGTATCAGAGGAGGTCTTTCCTCAAAAATCTTTTCTTGGGATGTCTATTATATTGGATATAAGATTGTCGAGAATTGAGAGGTATGTTGTGATGAGTGCCTAGCCACCTCTTATTGTAACAAGAATCAATTTACCATGGTATGTCGGGATATGTGTCTCTAGTGTTATTTTTTTCTTTTAAAAATCTCAGTTTTTGCTTATGGTTTTTCTAGTTTGAACTAAGATTTTTTTGGTGTCTAATCATGCTTATTTTTCAGTGTGCAACAGTATGCCTCCGAGACATCTTCCACAGGTTCTTTGGGAAGGTATAGTTGATGCTCCTCAAAGGAATACACCTATGGATCATAATATCATTGATACAATAATATGAGAAGTCTGTTATTTTGATCAATATGTTCCACGAGTTTAGAATGCAGTGGATGAGGTACAGATAGGAACTAGAGGGGAAAGAGATCGATTATGGGAGTTCTTGCACGAGAAGCCACTATCCTTTAAAGGGATGACTGAACCTCAAGATGTGGAGGATTTGATAGACAGGATCGATAAAATCTTCTATTTATTGGAGTCACCATAGAATATTAGGTTGTCGTGCACAGCATTCAAACTCTAGGGTTCCAGCAAGAGTTGGTGGGACTCTATGGTCCAGGAAGATAGACATGTGGGCTTGGATTGGAAGGGTTTCAAAACCCTGTTCTTTCAAGATTTTTGTCTAGAGTCTTTGATGTTGGAAAAATCTATATAGTTCCTATCGTTTCATTAGGGGGAGAATTTGGTGTTGGCATAGACCAACCGTTTTTCTGAATTTGTCTGTTTTACTCTAGAAGTGGTAAGGAATGACCAGTTGAAGGCATAGAAGTACATGTAGGGTTTGCGACTGGATATTAAATTGCAGGTGTTCATGTTGAAACTTTTTACCTATGTGAAGACATTATACATAGAAATGATGGAAGATATAGACATGGAAAGAAAGTTTGGATTTACCACCTCTTCTCTTCCAACTGGTGATAGCTTCAGTGGCATGCATGGGAAGAAGAGGAAGTGGCAGGACCGTCGCAGGAGTGGTGGAGGTGGGTCTCAGCAGCGAGCCTTCTCTGCACCATCTGTTGCAGCAGGCAGTGTGCCTCTGACTTGATATTATTGTGGCAAGGTAGGTCACACCATAAGTTCTTTTCCTATGACCGTGAAGACGTGCAATAGTTATGGACATGTTGGTCATCTACAATGTTTCTGTCAGATTATGAATACGCCTTGTTATGGTCAAGGTTCATCGGATCCAAAGGCTATTGTGGTGCAGTCAGAAGCTTCAAATACTATAGGGCTCTATCCACAAGTCTTAGAAGTGAAGCATTTAAATTTTGTATATGAGTTTCCAATGGAAGTTGATGCAGGTCTGGTAATAGTGAGAGGTACGCTCCTTATTGCAGCTTCAGTAGCTATTGCTTTGTTTGATACCGATGCCTCCCACTCATTTATATTTTCACGTTTTGTTGATATGATTAAACTTCCAACGGAACTTATACCCTTTACAATGGAGTTAGTGAAACCTCTTAGAAATAGGAAATAATAGGGTTTTTTTGATTTCCTTCTTGTTCATTGACAATATCTGGCTTGGAGTGGGTCTAGGATTTTCTCATTCTTGATCTAGATCTATTTGACATCATCATCAGTATGGATTGTCTTGTCTCTCATCAAGATGAGGTTGATTGTTATCATCGGCGCATTTCGTTTCTTACTACTGATGGGAGATCTCGTGTGTTTCAGGGAGAGTGGGACTCGAGGTCAGGTCTTGCAGGACCGTCCCGTCCATAGATCAGGAGTTTGTTATTTTTTGTTACATTTGAGCTCGATGATGTTTCTTCTATTTAGGGTATTCCTTTTTTCAAGACTTTGCTGACACTTTCCCAAAAGACTTATCTGGTCTTCCTCCAGAGAGAGAGGTGAGTTCATGATTGACCTGGTGCTAGATACGCAGCCAATAATGATGCCTTCTTACCATATGGAACTAGCAGATTTGAAAGAACTCAAGATTGTTTTGGATGAACTATTAGAGAAGGGTTTTGTTTTCCCTAGTGTTTCTCCTTGGTAATCCCTCATTCTCTTTTCCAAGAAAGTAGATGGTTCACTTCAGTTATGTGTGGACTATCAGAAGCTGAACCAGGTAACAATTATGAACAGATTCCCTTTGCCTCATGCTGATGATTTGTTTGATTATTTAAAGGGAGAAAAGTGGTTTTCAAATATTTATCTTTGATTGGGTTATCATCAGCTCAGAGTCCAAGAGTCTAATATACTAAGGACGGCCTTCAGGAGTAGGTATGTCCATGATGAATATCTTTTGATTCCTTTCGGTATGACTAATGTGCCTATAGTTTTTATGTCCTTGATGAATCGGATATTCCACCAATATCTTGACACTTTTGTGGTAGTGTTCGTGGATGATATTCTGGTTTATTCAAAGTTTAATCATGAGCACGAGCACCATCTAAGTTTGGTTCTAGAGATTCTGAGAAATCACCGTCTGTATGGAAATCTTTCAAAATGAAGTTTCTGGATTTGATAAGTGAAGTTCTTGGGGCATAAAAATTCTGATCATAGATTATCATTTGATCTAGATAAGGTAAAATCTATTTTTTCCAAGAAGGATCTACAAAATGTGTTTTAGATATGAAGCTTCATTGGTCTTGCTGGATACTACTGACGGTTCATCAAGGATTTCTCTAAGATGGAATCACCTTTGACTACTCTTACCAAGAAAGTGGTGAAATTCTCATGGGATTCAAAGTGTCAGTGTTCTTTTGATGAACTAAAATGACTTCTGACATCAACACCTATTCTGATCTTACATGAGCCAGGTAAGGGGTACATGATGTTTTGTGATGCATTGGGTGCTAGTTTGGGATGTATGCTTATGTAGGATGATCATGTGGTGTCTTATGTATCTCATCATCTCCGACCACATCAGAAGAACTACCCCACTCATGATTTAGAGCTTTCTGTGGTGATGCATGCGCTTAAATATTGGTGACACTATCTCTTTGGGGTGAAGTTCACGGTTTTCTCTAATCATAAGAGTCTAAGCTATATCTTTTCCTAGAAGTACTTGAATATTAGACAGAGACGATGGGTATAATACCTTAATATGTTTGAATTTTACATCACCTACACTTCGAGGAAAGGGAATGTAGTTGCAGACGCTTTAAGCAGGAAGGTACCATCACAGGATGTTCTAGAATTGAATGAGGAGTGGAATATTATGGTTATTTTTTGCTCAGTTACACTTGGATGATCAGGAGGATATCTCAAGTATGGTTCTGACCAGTGTTCAATTTTCATCATCTCACTTGGAATCTATCTTTCAAATTCAACAACAAGATGATTAATTTCAGAAGATTCGGGAAAATATTTATAGTGGGGAGACAGTTCCTGGTTGGTCTCTTTTTTTAGATGGCATACTTCACTTAGGGAAGCGATTTTTCATCCCAACAACTGTGAGAAGTTTAGTCTTGTTTTATTTTCATATATATTTATGGGCCATTCATCTAAGCACTACAAATATGTATTATGACATGATAATATGGTTCTGGTGGTTAGGTATGAAGCGTGACATTGTAGATTATGTGTCTCGTTGTTACACCTACCAACAGATAAATGAAGAGCACTTGAAACCTTCTGGTATGCTTCAGCCACTTCTAGTGCCAGTTTTTAAGTGGGATGAGGTTTCCATGGATTTTTTTGTTGGGTTACCATGGACTCCCTGAGGGAAAAATGCCATCTGGGTGGTTTTTGATCGGTTGATGAAGTCTACTCATTTCATTCTGATTAAAGACACCACTAAATTTGAAGATCTTGGTAAGTTGTATGTGCAGGAGATCATGATGTTACATGGGATTCCTGTTTTTGTTTCAGATATGGATCCTAGGTTTACCTCATGGTTCTGGAGGAGTTTTCAAGAGACAATGGAGACTCAAGTCAAGTTGAGCACATCTTACCATCCAAAGATAGATCGTCCGACGGAGCATATAATTTAGGCCTTAGAGGATATAATGCATGTATGTGTCTTAGATTTCGGTGGATCGTGGGATAGTTGTCACGACCCGTCCTCGGGGCCCGTGCCGTGACTACCCCAAGCCCGCCTTCCATAGGCCAGGGGCTGGTGACTAGCACCAAGACGTAAATCCCGGTAAAAAGGGAAGGCATTGACTTTGTAAAGTAAACCACAAACACCACAGAGCAAGCAGACAGAAGTAAACACTAAGTAAAAACTGAGTACAACAGTAAGTGCGGAAAAGCAAGTGGGCCAGTATACAAACCCAAACTGAAAGTAAAGTACAACTCAAAAGGGAAAACAACAACTGAAATTAAATCCGCAACGTTGAGCTGTCCACTGGAAATCCCACCTGAAGGGTGGGTACAGATAGCCTCCACAGCTCCTCGGGTCCAGTCGTCCGCTCCGAGTACGCCCCGCCCAGTGATCCACCTCCGGGTACCGACCTACTCCTCGTGCCTTAACCACGATCAGTGCTGTCTGTCGTCTGCAACCAACACAACGTAGTGCGGGCATATCCCGTGCATGGGTGAGTATAAGATACTTAGTAGGGACCCCGAGACCCCCGAAGGTCTCCCATAATCCACAAAGGATAATCCACAAAGGAAAGATACAATCACAAAGTAACATCCGACACTGCTTAGGTATATGCCCATACATATACCTAAGTCATCAATTCCAGTACGCTCCAACTTTTGAGCTCAAGTACAACCCAGTGCACACAGGAAAGAAAAACGTAAATCCACACAGGAAAGAAAAGCGTAAATCCACACAGGATAGCTCAACACAATCCACAAAGGGAAGCAAAACAGGATTCAGCTCACATAGGAATACTTCTTCATATGACGATAGAGACGATCAGATATATCCACTGATTCATCTATGTCATCAGACCCACAAAAGATCGATAGGTACTAACCCCTGCAATGACCCACAAAGGATCTGACCCACACAGGATCAATAGGTAACTAACCCCCGTAATGACCCACAAAGGATCTGACCCACACAGGATCGATAGGTAACTAACCCCCACAAAGACCCACACAGGATCGGACCCACACAGGATCTATAGGCGCTGGCCCACACAGGACCGCTGAGCACTGACCCACACAGGATCGGTAGAACTGATCCACAAAGGATCGCTGAGTGTTGTAGTCGTCGTCGTCGAATCCACTGAGGATCTCTGCACAGTCATCATCGTCGCAGTCGCAGCCAACTCTAGGGTTCTCGCAAACAGCAAGCTCGCTCGAGAGGGTCTGCTCCACGAGCCGAGGGGCTGATACATCAACTGACAAATAGTCCAGAGTTGATGTATCCAAAAGTTCCATATCGTCAACAGGAAGTCAACGTCGTAGACGGCGCGTCAATCGGACGCCCGGTCTGAGAGTTATTGGCTTTTTCGTTCCAGGGGCCCGGTTGGTTTTTAAGGAAAAACCAACCCAACCGTACTCCACCTGGGTCCAAACCTCGGGTGAAGTAAGACAAAATATCTTTCTCACTTAGAGAAATCCAATGAAGTCGACGGCACGTCAATCGGACGTCCGTAGCTCAAGATATGAGCGTTTCCGCTCCGAGGGCCCTGTTGGTTTCGTGTACGAACCAACCCAGCCAAACCCAAAGTACTCCGAAACCTTGAGTGCGATATACCAAAACGACCGTATCGATCCAAGGATAACATCGTCTCTAACGGTGTGTCGATCAGAGGCCCATAGCTCATGTTATGAGCAAAAGACCGAAAATGGTCCGAAAACGTGGGGGTATGGGCCCGGACCGACCCGACCAGCATGGCCCGGCCCGGTCGCTTGGAGGCTCGGTCGTAACGGCCGAGTTGGTGCAAGGGGGCGTCGCCCCCTTGATTGTTCTGCGGCCCCGCGTGGGGGGCCGCCTCTCGCCAAAGAATGCGGCAAGGCCGCGTCCCTTCTTCACCGGTCCCATGCGGTCGCGGGACGGCCGGCCCGCCGCCGCGGCTTCAGCCACGGCGGTTCTTCCCGGCGGGGCACCGGGCGCCGCGGCCCTCTGCCGCCATGCCGGCAGTTTGCTCCGCGGGACACCGGACACGTTCTGGTGGTCGGAAAAACACTCCATCTTCGCCAATGGCCCTTCCAGGGGCATTCCTTCACTGTGAGGACCTCGCATCGCCCGTGCGGCTTGTTTGTCGACATCCGACGTTTTGCACACCAAGAACGAAAGGGGCGGTGGGTTCGGACTTGTTCGTTATTCTGCACCCACCACGTTAGTGGTTTTAAAAGTCTCACAAAAATTATTTAATAAAACACCGCAGGTATAAAATCACAAATATTTAAATAAAACCAATCCCTACCTCGTCGTTGTCGTCGAACGTGAGTTCTTTGCGGAATTGACCGTCACGGAAGAAGAGGATCATCGCGTCGCAAAAGGGTGTCACGTCGTCGCGGAACATGGCATCACATCGACGATCTCTGAGGGTTAAAGAAAACACACAGATTTAATTTCACGAATTAAATCCATGCTGAGGATAAAATCCACAAAGGAAATTTAAAATATTTGTAATCCCCTACCTCAATCGGTGTTGATCGAAGATTGTCGAGGGGAAGGATTGTCGCAGAAGAACGTTGCGGGAGGAGAATTGTCGGCGTTGCGGTACACTACGTCACGTCGTCGATCTCTGAGGGTTCGGTGTTCTTCGTCGCCTTTCGTCGAAGGCCGGCGTTCTTCGCGTTCTTCACGTTCTTTGCGTTTTTCACGAAGGAGGATGAAGATAGAGTTTCTCCAAATCCTCTCAACAAGAAATCCTCAAGAAAGACATGTGTTGGTCTTATTTTATTAACATGCCAACAATTTGAAAAAAAAAGTTAAGAAACGAACCATTAATTCAGTGAATTAATGGTAACGTCTTAACTGTCCAATTAATAGGGGCGTTAAGAGTTTAGAAAATGCACCAGTTAGCTTTCAATTAAGAGGAGTTTTCGCGGGTGCGTTACTTAGAGGAAAAGAAATGGTGGGTCTTGTGCGAGCCCCACCTCACAAATATCCTACCAAGTGGGTAGGATATTTTGGGTTCCACCCTATCCGCTCCAACTCAGCTTGAGTGGCTTTAAGTGGTTTTAAGTGTCTTTAAGTGAAATAAAAATAAAGTTGTCGCACCACTTTATTTTATTTCTTAACTTGACCCCAAAAAAATTAAAAACCACACCCGAGCAAACGCAACTCCAAAAAAGGAATTTCTAGGTAAAAATCGGCGCTACAATTCCATCAGTTCCCTCGGAATTCGATTCTGATCATCAGTTCAAAAGTTAGAAAAACCCGCTCGTTCGGTCACTGAACGTACCCGAGCCAAACTTCGGAAAATGATTCCGGGCACACCGGGCCTCAGAATCAGGTGCTGTCAGAAACTGCATTCTTGTAAAATTCCAAAGAAAATTAAGAAAAAAAATTCCTTGAATTTTATGGGTCTTTACATCACTCCCACCTCAGGGATTTACGTCCCCGTAAAGATACATCATAAACTAGGGAAACAAATGTGGGTACTGAGCACGCATCTGAGCCTCCCGCTCCCAAGTTCTCTCTTGGAGGTTCCCGTGCTGACATCTGATTCACACTAGAGGAATCGACTGTCCACATAGGACCCGCTCCTTTCGATCCTCAATCTCCACCGGGACCTCCGCAAAAGTCACCCCATCATCAACGTCCAGCTCCCCATGGTCAATGATATGTGTCGGGTCGTGCACGTATCTCCTCAACTAAGATATGTGGAAGACTTCGTGCACCCAGTGCAACTGAGGTGGTAGAGCCAGGTGATAAGCCACCTCGCCAATCCTACTAAGGACCTGGAATGGTCCGATGAAGTGTGGAGACAACTTGTCACCTCGGCCAAATCTCCATAAACCACGTCGAGGTGAGACACGCAAGAAGACATGGTTGCCATCCTCGAACTCTAGTGGCATCCGCCTCCTGTCAGCATAAGACTTATGTCAGCTCTGAGATGTCCTCATCTGCTCCTGGATGACCTGGACCTTCTCTGTCCTGGCCTGGACCATCTCCGGTCCCACAAGTGCTGACTTCCCAGGGTCTGTCCAGCATAAATGAGATCTGCAAGGTCGGTCGTACAACGCCTCGTATGGTGCCATCGCGATGGTAGAGTGGTAGTTTTTGTATGAAAACTCCACCATGGGTAGGTGGTCCTCCCATCTGCAACCAAAGTCGAGAACACATGCATGGAGCATGTCCTTGAGAGTCTTAATGTTCCTCTCCATCTGACCATCCGTCTGAGGGTGAAAGGCGGTGCTCAGACGTAGCTGCGTCCCGAACGCCTCCTGCAACCCCTTCCAAAGCTGGGAAGTAAAGCGAGCATCTCAATCGGAGACGATGGATGATGGAACACCGTGAAGCCATACAATCTCCTGAACGTAGAGACGTCCCAAGCTCTCCACTGAGCCCTGCTCTCTGATGGGTAAGAAGTGAGCCGACTTGGTGAGTCGGTCGACAATCACCCAAATGGAGTCGTGACCTCTGGAAGTGCGTGGAATTCTAGTCACGAAGTCCATAGATATCCCGTCCCACTTCCACTCTGGGACCTCCAAGGGTTGTACCAAGCCTGCTGGTACCTGGTGCTCTGCCTTCACCTGCTGGCAGGTGAGGCATCGAGAAATGAAATTTGCCACAGCCTTCTTCATGCCTGGCCACCAGTGCTGTCGTCTGAGATCCTGGTACATCTTCGCCACTCTAGGATGTACCGCCAAAGGAGAAGTGTGAAACTCTCTCAGCACCTCCTCTCATAAAGCAACTGGTACCAAGGTACGTCCTTTGAAAAGGATGTCGTGCTCTTCTCCAAAGGAGAAACCATCAGGTGCCTATCCTGAGGATATCTGCGCACGCCGCGTCTCACAGTCAGCATCCCCACGTTGTGCCTCTCTGACCCGTGTAGTAATGGAGGGGTGACTATGAGAGACTGAAGGAAGGATTCTCCATCTCTATCCATGAAGGATATCTGCAAAGTGGCTAACTTCTCTGTCGCCTCCTCAAGTAGTTGAATGCCCGTCCTCCTGCTGAGAGCATCGGCTACCACGTTCCCCTTCCCAAGAGTATAGAATATCTCAAATTCATAGTCCTGGAGGAACTCGAGCCATCGTCGTTGTCTCAAGTTCAGGTCCTTCTAAGAGAAGATTTACCTGATACTCTGATGGTCAGAAAAGACTGTAAAGCGCTCGCCCATCAGATAGTGTCACCGTGTCTTCAGAGCGAAGACCACTACTGCTAACTCCAGGTCATGGGTAGCGTAGTTCTGCTCATGCTTCCTCAACTGACGTGATCCATAGGCAATCACCGCCCGCTCCTGCATCAGGACACATCTGATTCCAGTTCCCAATGAATCTCAGTAGACTACGTACCCTACTACCTCCTCAGGAAACCTCAAAATAGGTGCGCTGGTCAATCTCTGTCTCAGCTCCTGGAAGCTCTGCTGACATCTTTCTGACCACACAAAGGGTTTCCCCTTCTTCGTAAGAGATGAGAGTGGTGCCGCAACTCTAGAAAATTCTAGCGCAAATCTCCGATAGTATCCAGCTAGTCCCAAGAAACTTCGCACCTCCGTCACGCTCTTGGGTGGCTCCCAAGCTAGAACTGCCTTGACCTTTGCAGGATCCACCGTAACTCCCGCCTCAGAGATAACGTGTCCCAAGAAGTGGACCTCGCGTATCCAAAACTGACACTTCGAGATATTTCCATAAATCTGGTGCTCTCGGAGTGTGTCCAGTACAACTCGCAAGTGGTAGGCGTGCTCCTCCTCAGTGGTCGAGTAAATCAAAATGTCATCAATGAAGACCATGACAAATCGATCGAGGTATGGCTGAAAGATCCTGTTCATGAGGCCCATGAACACTGTCGGAGCATTGGTTATGCCGAAAGGCATAACCAAGAACTAATAGTGGTCATACCAACATCTGAAGGTCGTCTTCTGCACGTCCTTGTCCTGAATTCTAAGCTGATGATAACCTGACCTGAGGTCTATCTTCGAGAACCACCGTGCTCCCTTGAGCTGATCGAAGAGGTCATCAATCCTCAGTAGAGGATACTTGTTCCTCACTGTCACCTGGTTCAGGCGATGATAGTCGACACAAATTCGCAAGCTCCCGTCCGCCTTCTTGGCGAGCAATATCAGGGAATCCCAGGGTGAAACACTGGGTCGGATGAATCCCTTTCCCTGCAAGTCCTCCAACTGTACACGTAGCTATCGAAGCTCATCAGGGGCCATCCGATATGCTGGAGTCGATATCGGGGTTGTCCTGGGGTACATGTCAATATAAAAGTCTACCTCTCTGTGAGGAGGTAGTCCTGGAACGTCGTCGGTAAAGACGTCTGCATACTGATCCACCACTGCAGGAAAACTAGGACTCTGCACGTCAACTGCTCCTAGGATAAGGCTAGCCAACTGATGAGTAATGGGTTTTCCTCTCCTCTGCGGAAGTCCATCCTGTGTTGTGAAGTCTCCCTTCTCGCCGGTGAAGGTGAACCTGCTCCCGTCGGTGCGTACACATTGCACCTTGTGCCTAATACAGTCAATCTGTGCATGGACTGTAGATAACCAATCCATGACCAAGATGACATCGTAAGGCCTCGACGCCGCTACAAGAAGATCCCAGCCAAAGCTCTCGCCTCTTAGAGTAAGCTCACACTGTCGGAACCAGTGCGTAATCATCGAGTCTTATCCCGTAAGAGTCTCTAGCCGTAAGGATCGAGCCAACGGCTCTGTCAGAATCTCTAAGCTCCGAACAAGGGCAGCGGCTATGAAAGAGTGACTCACTCCTGTGTCTATAAGAACTGCATCAAGGGTGGAATAGACACAGATAGTACCTCGAATCATCTCGGGCGTGCCGTGGTCGTAGGCCTCCGCTGCCTGGAGTTGTGCCTGTCTCTGCCCGCCAGCTCCTTGTGGTCGGGGTGGACCTCCTGGTGGTGGTGGTGGTAGAGCCTCAAAGCGTCGCCCACCACCTGCTGCTCGGCCAGCTCCTCTGCCTCGTCCACCTGCTCCCTGCGGACCGCCACGGTTGACCCTCTACCTCTGGCTGGGTGGTCCCTCAACTGTCTACTGCTCCTCGGCACGGTGGGGCAGGCAGTCACGAGCCATGTGGCCCTGCCCATTGCATGTGTAGCACTACCTGCCTCTCGAAAGACTGGCTTCGCGCTGTGTGCCCCGCACTGCTGAGCCCGTGTCCTGAGGTCGTCTGCGTGAGGGTCTGGTCTTCCTGGACCCATGAGTCATCCATCGACTGCCTGCTACAGATGACTCTGCTACGTGCCGCCCCGTGGTAGGTCTCGCTGCTGAAGAATGCTCAGAAAGAAAAATCTCGATCAAAAGGGCTCGCTCCAGTACTCTTGCCTGAGTCGGAATGCTGAGAGAGATCAGTGATGCCCTGATCTCGTGTCTCAATCCTTGCTCAAAGGTCCGGGCCCAGAAGAATGGGTCTCGTACCATGTCTGTCGAGTAGCATGAGAGATCGGTAAATCTCACTGAGTACTGGGCGACCGTCAAGCTACCCTTCCACAACTAAAGAAGCTCTTGGATGCGCACCGCATGGAGGGTGGCTGGGACGAACTCCGAGCGGAAGAGGCTCTCCAATTCCATCCAGAGAAGAGATGCCTCATCGTGCACCTGAAGCATCAAGCTCCACCATCGGCCCGCTACTGCATGCAGTGGGCTCGCTGCGAGGATCACCATGAGGTCTGTTGGTGTCCTCACTAACCGTAAAACTCATACCACTGCCTCCAGCCAGTCCTCGGCTGCCTGGGGGTCCATCTCCCCACGGAACCTGGGCGGTCGCTAGCACTGGAACTCATGCAGTGCACTAAGGCGACGTGCATCATCAGCGGCTGGGGCTGGAAGCATCGGTGGCTCGGCGGGTAGAGGTACCACCGGTGCCTCAGCTGTCAAAGGGCCCTATACCGAGGCCTTGTCGCTCGGCGGGCTGTCGTCACGCTCAACTCTCGGAACCCTAGATGGCTGCCATCGTGGGGCCATCCTGAAAAGAAACAGGTGCGCCACGGTCAGAACAGTATACCTGGTGAGCTGACACAAATTAATCACAAAAAAAAAACTTGAAACACACATGAAATCAATGTTTTCGTGCATTAAGTCGGAAATCAGAAGTCAGGGTCCTGGTGTATGGATACGTCGGCCGCCGCACCAACACTAGACTCCTTGAACTAATAACCACACCTAATACACTTAACACTATTGCTTCACATAGAAAATATCATAGTCCCAAGTTCTACCGTAGAACCGAACTCCTCTGATACCAATTTGTCACGACCCGTCCTTGGGTCCCGTGCCGTGACTACCCCAAGCCCGCCTTCCATAGGCCAGGGGCTGGAAACAAGCACCAAGGGGTAAATCCCGGTAAAAAGAGAAGGCATTTCCTTTGTAAAGTAAACCACAAACACCACAGAGAAAGAAGACAGAAGTAAACACTAAGTAAAAACTGAGTACAACAGTAAGTGCGGAAAAGCAAGTGGGCCAGTATACAAACCCAAACTGAAAGTAAAGTACAACTCGAAAAGGAAAATATCAACTAAAAGTAAATCCGCAACGTCGATCTATCCATTGGAAATCCCACCTGAAGGGCGGGTACAGATAGCCTCCACAGCTCCTCGGGTCCAGCCGTCCGCTCTGAGTACGCCCCGCCCAGTGATCCACCTCCGGGTACCGACCTGCTCCTCGTGCCTCAACCACAATCAGCGTTGTCCGTCGTCTGCAACCAACACAACGTAGTGTGGGAATAGCCCGTGTAGGGGTGAGTATAAGCTACTTAGTAGGGACCCCGAGACCCCTGAAGGTCTCCCAGAATCCACAAAGGATAATCCACAAAGGAAAGATACAATCACGAAGTAACATCCGACACTGCTTAGGTATATGCCCATACATATACCTAAGTCATCAATTCCAGTACGCTCCAACTTCCGAGCTCAAGTACAACCCAGTCCACAGAGGAAAGAAAAATGTAAATCCACACAGGAAAAAAAACGTAAATTCACACAGGAAAGCAAAACGTAAATCCACACAGGATAGCTCAACACAATCCACAAAGGGAAGCAAAACAGGATTCAGCTCACACAGGAATACTTCTTCATATGACGATAGAGACGATCATATATATCCACTGATTCATATATTCCATCGGACCCACAAAGGATCGATAGGTACTAAACCCCGCAATGACCCACAAAGGATCTGACCCACACAGGATCGATAGGTAGCTAACCCTCGCAATGACCCACAAAGGATCTGACCCACACAGGATCAATAGGTAACTAACCCCCGCAAAGACCCACACAGGATCAGACCCACACAGGATCTGAAGGCCCTGGCCCACATAGGACCGCTGAGCACTGACCCACACAGGATCGGTAGAACTGATCCACAAAGGATCGCTGAGTGTTGTAGTTGTCGCCGTCGAATCCACTGAGAATCTCTGCACAGTCGTCGTCGTCGTCGCAGTCGCAGCCAGCTCTAGGGTTCCCGCACACAGCAAGCTCGCTCTAGAGGGTCCACTCCACGAGCCGAGGGGCTGATACATCAACTGACACATAGTCCAAAGTTGATGTATCCAAAAGTTCCGTATCGTCAACAAGAACTCAACGTCGCAGACGGCGCGTCAATCGGACGCTCGGTCTGAGAGTTATTGGTGTTTTCGTTCCAGGGGCCCGGTTGGTTTTTAAGACAAAACCAACCCGACCATACTCCACCTGCATCCAAACCTCGGGAAGAGTAATCCAAAAGATCCATCTCACTTAGAGGAATCCAACGAAGTCGACGGCACGTCAATCGGACGTCCGTAGCTCAAGATATGAGTGTTTCCGCTCCGAGGGCCCGGTTGGTTTCGTGTACGAACCAACCCGTCCAAACCCAAAGTACTTCAAAACCTTGAGTGCGATATATCAAAACGACCGTCTCGATCCAAGTATCACATCGTCGCTGACGGTGCGTCGATCGGAGGCCCGTAGCTCATGTTATGAGCAAAATACTGAAAATGGTCTGAAAACGGGGGGGTATGGGCCCAGACCGACCCAGCCCAACCCCCCTGGGTCAGCCCAAAATGGTTCGACCCAACCCGGTTCCAGGTCTGACCCGGTCGGCGTGGCCCAGCCCGGCCTGGGTGGCCCGGCCCGGCCTGGGCGCGACCCGGCCCGGCCGGCGCAGGCGCGGCCCGGTCGCCTGGCGGCTTGGCCGTAACGGCCGAGCGGGTGCAAGGGGGCGCCGCCCCCTTGATTTTTCTGTGGCCCCGCGTGGGGGGCCACCTCTCGCCAACAGATGCTGCAAGGCTGCGTCCCTTCTTCGCCGGTCCCGCGCGGTCGCGGGACGTCCAGCCCGCCACCGCGGCTGAAGCCGCGGCGGTTCTTCCCGGCGGCGCGCCGGCGGTTTGCTCTGCGGGGTACTGGACGCGTTCCGGTGGTCGGAAAAACACGTTGTCTTCGCCAATGGCCCTTCCGGGGTCCGTCCTTCACTGTGAGGACCTCGCATCGCCCGTGCGGGTTGTTTGTCGATGTCCGCCATTTCACACACCAAGAACGATAGGGGCGGTGGGTTTGGACTTGTTCGTTAGTCCGCACCCACCGCGTTAGCGGTTTTAAAAGTCTCACAACAATTATTTAATAAAACACCGCGGGTATAAAATCAAAAAGATTTAAATAAAACCAACCCCTACCTTGTCGTTGTCATCGAATGTGAGTTCTTCGCGGAATTGACCGTCGCAGAAGAAGAGGATCGTCGCGTCGTGGAAGGGCGTCGCGTCGTCACGGAACACGGCGTCGCATTGAAGATATTCGAGGGTTAAAGAAAACACACAGATTTAATTTCACGAATTAAATCCATGCTGAGGATAAAATACACAAAGGAAATTTAAAATATTTGTAATCCCCTACCTCAATCGGTGTTGATCGAAGATTGTCACGGGGAAGGATTGTCGCAGAAGAACGTCGTGGGAGGAGAATCGTCGGCGTTGCGGTACACGGCGTTGTGTCGTCGATCTCTGAGGTTTCGGCGTTCTTAATCGCCTTTCGTCGAAGGTCGGCGTTCTTCGCGCTCTTCGCGAAGGAGGATGAAGATATAGTTTCTCCAAATCCTCTCAACAAGCAATCCTCAAGAAAGACATGCGTTGGTCTTATTTTATTAGCATGCCAACAATTTGAAAAAAAAAGTTAATAAACGAACCATTAATTCGGTGAATTAATGGTAACATCTTAACTATCCAATTAATAGGGGCGTTAAGTATTTAGAAAATGCACCAGTTGACTTTCAATTAAGAGGAGTTTTTGCGGGTGCTTTACTTAGAGGAAAAGAAACGGTGGGGCTTGTGCGGGCCCCACCTCACAAATATCCTACCAAGTGGGTAGGATATTTTGGGTTCCACCCTATCTGCTCCAACTCAGCTTGAGTGGATTTAAGTGGATTTAAGTGGCTTTAAGTGGCTTTAAGTGAAATAAAAAAAAAGTTGTCGCACCAATTTATTTTATTTCTTAACTTAACCCCAAAAAAATTAAAAACCACACCCGAGAAAACACAACTTCGAAAAAGGCGTTTCTAGGTAAAAACCAGCGCTACGATTCCATCGGTGCCCTCAGAATTCGATTCCGAGCAACGGTTCAAAAGTTAGAAAGACCCGCTCGTTCGTTCACTGAATGTACCCGAGCCAAACTTTGGAAAATGATTCCAGGCACACTGGGCCTCGGAATCAGGTGCTGTCAGAAACTGAATTCTTGTAAAATTCCAAAGAAAATTAAGAAAAAAATTTCCTTGAATTTTACGGGTCTTTACAATAGTCATCTGGTACTGGTTGAGTTTTTTTACAACAACAGTCACCATTCGTTGATCAGAATGTCTCCTTTTGGGGTTCTGTATGGTCGCCCGTGCAGATCACCTCTTTGTTGGGAAGAGGTGGGCAAAGTGGCTTTGGTTGGACCAAGTCTGGTTCAGGAGATGTCAGTAAAGATTCAATAGGTGCGAAGATATTTGGTTATATTCCAGAGTTGAAATAAATTGTATGTAGACCGGCAGAGTCATCCTTTGGAGTTTTCCATTGGTGACTGGGTTTTCTTGAAAGTTTCTCCTCGGTTGGATCACCATTGATTTGGAAAATAGGTAAAGTTGTCTCTAAGATATGTGGGACCATTTGAGATCATTGAATGGCTTAGGAACTTTGCTTATCAGTTAGAATTTCCAGCTCAGTTGACAAAGATTCATGATATTTTCCACATATCTCAACTCAGGAAGTATCACCCTAACCCCGCTCATATTCTAAGTTGGGAAGAAATTGAGCTAGAACCAGATGCCTCTATTTTGGATAAACCAGTTCAGATCATTGAATCTTAAGGGAAATTATTGTGTGGGAAGTCGATTCCATTGGTTAGATTTCTATGGTAACAATGATTGGATTCTCAGGAGACTTGGGAATGGGAGACGTTGATGAGGGAGCAGTAGCCTCATTTTTTTCCAGGTACTACATCTTCCACATGACTTCCCGAGGACGGAAAGTATTTATGGTGGGGAGTTTGTAACATCCTGTTACCTTGGTCGAGTATGTTTTTATTTTTTCTAAGTCCCATTTTTTATTAAAATTCCTTAAAAGTATTTAGAGGTGTTTTTCTGGAATTAATGTAGACTGCAGAATAGGTATACGCCGTGAACCTGGAGTACATGTTGTGTACTTGGAGTTGGTTTCATGTTGTGAATAGGGAAATCATGTTGTGAGCTGGTACACATAGTGTACCTAAAGTACACATCTTAAATGGTTTAAATATTGGATTTTTAACCTGAGGTGATGGGTTTTTCGGTGTACTTATCTAGTGTAGCCTACACGCTGTGACCAAGGGGTACACATCGTGACTCAGCCCGCACCTAGGTTAAAGTCACACATTTGGCAGTTTTTCTCAGTCTATTCTTTCCAGAATTCGTTGCTCTCGACCCTAGGCATCTACTAGGAAATTTTTAGAGGCACCCCTCCTTTTGGATCGATATGATCGGCTCTGGTTCATCATTGCTTATACGTTGTGTCTCTCTAGGTAAGTGTTCTCTCCGATTATTCCTTGTGATTGATTGTGATAGCGCCCTAGCCTTGCGTTATCGGATCTGCTGATCCAAGTTGGATGTTTTTTTCCTCATCTAGATCCATTGTGAGATCTTGTCTCTAAGAAACCAGTTCTTATTCTTGAGGTACAAGTTTCTTATTTTCCTCTTTCCTTAAGTGTTTTTGAGAAAATAAGGAAAATTGGGGGAAAATAGCACATTTTGTGGGTACACGCCGTGTACTTTTCCACACGCCATGTACTTTGGCCGTGTGGGATGAGTACACAGGGCGTGTAGGCCTTTTGGAAATGAAGGGTGTAAAAACTGACTACACGTCGTGTACCTTGTATTTACACATCGTGTAACCAGTCGGTAGGTGAATAGTAAGGAAGTGGAGGCAGTCGCTAGCGGAGTGACAGTACACGCCATGTAATCAGAAATACACACTGTGTACTCATGTCGACAGATGAACAGTGCCGTGGTGGAAAGAATCCTTCAGAGGAACAGTTAAAAAAATGAAAAGTACACACCGTGTACTTGAGAGTACACGCCGTGTAGTTTATTTTTTTTTTCTCAAAATGGGCAGTAGACTCCTCATTTGGAAGAGGAGGCAGTGGGTTCATTTGGAGCACGGGAGAGATGGCCAAAATTTGGAGGATCTCCTGACCGCACACCAGGAACCCAATTCCTACGTCGTCAATCTCCTTTTAACCACATGGGTAAGCCCTTCCTTCTCCTTGATTAGTTATTACCAAATCTTTCCTGAGGGAAAGTTATTTGAGGTTGAATGTGTGAACATTTATCCCAAATCTACATCATTCACGGACGTTTTGGGAGGCATCGTTCACGTATATCGATCATCGGTGATCGAGGTAGGTGGTCTGATGTTTATTTTCAACTGTTGTGTTGAAATTGTGTACCATTGTGCTACACGCCCAGGGTCGGGGTGTCGTATGGCTGAGGACTTTGCTGAAAAGATATCCCTAATTCTATAGATAATCTAATGATAGTTTAAACTACTGTTTGGGATCACTGCTTGGATCCAGGACTACCCCGGGGGTGTGTTCCTCTATTTATCCATTTGAGCAGGATACCTGAGGGTATTCCATGATTATATTGTGTATTATATTTTCTTGAGATAAAGTTTATATAAATTTCTTGTTTATGATTTGGGCTCGGCCCAGTTCTATTAGCCAGAGGGCAGTGTTATATTAGCCTGAGGGAAGTGTTCTATTAGCCTGTGGGCAGTGTTTGGTTAGCCTAAGGGTAACCTTTTTTTATGCATGTGGGTAGTAGTTTATGTACATGAGGGCAATATCACATATTTCTGAGGTAAATGATCATTATGCCTGAGGGAAATCACCTATGGGTATTTGATTCTATTACCTGAGGGTAAGGATAGCATGTCTGAGGACACAACTATTTAGAATATTCACTATGGTAATTTTTTACGTTGTACCTGCCAAGATAAAGCACAATCTTGTAGGTGATAATTAATAATTAAAACAGCAACGAAACTGGTAGTGATAGTTAATTTTGAGTACTTACTAGTTTACTGCATTTATTTTTACACACTGTTGTTGCACATTTTCACTGACAGTTGGGCACGGGCCTTTGGTGGGTGCCTATTGAGATTTATTTCTCACACCCTATTTGGATCATGTCTTTGGCCCAAATAGACTATATTTCTATAGGTGTCAAAAGGGGAAAGGGTCCCTATACAGGTACATGATTGTAGTAGAGGAGTAGGAGAGCATGGGACCGAGCTTAGGCTTGCCATACTGTTGCGTTATGTTCACTCTGTTTTGTTCTATTTTGTTATACCTTGTACTTTGAGTTGTATTGTATTGTATTAAAGTTTATCCTATTTTGGTTTCTTTAATAGAATCAGTGACATGTTGAATCATTATCTATATAACTGTTGGTTATCTTTTGCTATCGTTGTTCATTTCTAGTTCATATTCTTTACCGCTTCCATTATTGTATGATATATTTCTTTTTCCGTTGCGCTAAACTTTTACAAATGAGGGAATAGTTTCCCCGCTATCATACATGGGCTCTCATTGCTAGTTGGAAGCCTCTAGAATTTGGGGAAATGCGATGGAGGTCATGTGGCCAACCGGGTTCGAGGAACCCGTTGAGTGGTACCCAGATCCGGGACGTTAAAAAGTGGTTTCAGAGGGGTTCTTTTCATTGACTTACTATTTGGAGCCTTAGTTAGGGATAGGATGAACATGGTAGTTGGTAATAATATGTTCCTGGGAGTAGCTAACCCATGTACAGGTAAAAGCCAATCTACCTCGTTATTGCAATTATTATTGGTTTTGAAATTTTACAGTTTATTTTATTTTCACCGTTGGGTGACGCACTTGTGATTGTGTTGTTTATATGTTATACATGGGTTCTATTTAGTTGCAACCCAATGAGATGAGGGTGTGCCATATCATGCATCATTTAAGAACATGCTAAAAATCACATTTCATGCATTCCTTCCATGCCATGTAGGTGCTTTAGAAATTTCATGTTGTTGTGATAGAGGATGTGCTATAAAAGCATGCTATTTTGATTGTTGCTTTGATAAATACCTGTTATTTGATAGGGTATTGTTATGTGAGATTTTGATAGAATGAACACCAAACTTTGGTTCTTAAGGAGTATGGTCCCTCATTAACCGGAATTTGGTGGATCATCAACTTGATATAACATGTATAAGATGCCAAGATTTGATTCGTGGGGAGTATGGACCCTCACTAATCAGAATTTGGAACTTTGGTGTTGGTTTCAGTGTTTTTCTAGGCTCCGGAGTAGTTTCTGAGGCTTACTGTCTGGAGAAACCCAGAATTCATGCCGTGTAATTATGATTACACACCGTTTACTCTTCTATTCCGGAAGAAAAGGAAAATTTCTAAGTACATGTTGTGTAGCTTCTACCCATGTCATAAGACGTGTAGGCAGAAACATGGGATAGTGATACTTTGAAGGAACATGTCGTGTAGTTATTATACACGCCATGTTGTGTTGAACCTATGTCTGTCATGCAACTAACAACATGGGTGGAGAAATCTGACCATATACACGTCGTGTCAATGGCGAACACACCATGTAGTTTGACCAGGGAATCCAGCCGTGTAACAAACAAACACGGTTCGGTGTTACCCTACCTTGTACACGCCGTGTTTCTGTGGGACACACTGTGTAGTGTCAGCCATGTAGCCGGCCATGTAGCAAGCAACACAGGTCGGTCTGAGGATTCTTTGTACACTCCATGTCATTTTGGAACACGCCGTGTAGTGTGACCTAAGTACACAGGTCGTGTCACGAACAACACAAGACGGTGAAGAGCTTGTCGCATACATGTCGTGTTCCTGTGGGACACGCCATGTAGTATTGTTTTAAGAGAGTCGTGTGGCTTAACCGTGTAGAATGACTCGGGTAGGGAAGGAGGGTTCACGTACACTCCATGTATTCAAAAGACACGCCATGTGTTTGGGGTGTTACACGACTAGTTTTAGATGGAGTACACACCCATGTGGATGGCCTGTGAGAACACATCATGTAGTATTTATACACGCCTTGTAGTTAAGTTTGATAATTCTTGAATGATTTCCTTCTCCTGTTCCCTTCTTGTTCTCCTCATTTTCATTCATCGATAAATCTTGATCTAAGGTGTGCGTTTGACCTTGTAGAGTCATGTCGCAGAGATGAACACTGGTTGTTCACCTGGAGAGCGGTGACGATTATACTCTTGAGATGGTGGGCCATGGGATACCAGTGGATCCTCCAGAAATTCCAGATGAGGCGCCAGCCGTTATACGAGAAACAGGCGCGGATTTTCAGTTCTGTGAAGGCTTCATGCGGTTCATGCAAACCTTCCAGGAAGCACCGCAGGTCGCCACATCTATGGCAGAGATGACACGTATCTTCCAGCAGCAGTATCCACCTACATTTTTAGGGGATGGCAGACCACAGGCTATGGAGTCATGGATGTATTTAATGCAAATGATATTCGAGCATCTAGATACACATCCTGGTATGAGGGTCAATATCACTACATACATGTTGCGTGATTCCTCCAAGAGGTGGTGGGATATTACCACCCAGTCTGAGCATCACTGAGACATGGTGTGGGAATATTTTCAGGCAGCCATCTATGACTTCTTCTTCCAGGAGATGTTGCGGGCAGATCGAGCTTGAGAGTTCATGAATTTCTAGTAGATTGTCATGTCAGTGATGGATTATTCTACCTTCTTCACCAAGTTACAGTGTTTTGAACTTGCTCTGGTAGGTGATGAGACGTTGAGGTCTAGATGCTTTGAGGATGGTCTTCAGTGTGACATCTGAGCACTGGTAAGTGTTTTTAGGTTGCCTATCGTACATGCTATTATGAACCAGGCACTGATTATTGAGCGGAACCTGCGGGAAGCTAGTGGTGTGGGCCAGGGCGGTTCGACACCAGTTTCTGGTACTATTCCTACCGGTAAGAGGAAGAGGCATATGGATTTCTCTCATGGTGGTAGTACTAGATAGAATAATACTTCAAGTGGCCAGGTCATTTGCTACCAATGTGGTAGAGAGGGGTACAAGATACCTCAGTGTCCATGAGACCTAGTGGAGTGCCGATCTTGCGAAAATATGGGTCATCTCCTACGTTTTTGCAAGGCGTTTCCACCAATGGCTAGTGAGAGGGGTTCTGTGCAGACTCCGCATGCGGGAGCAGGACCAGCAGCTTCTTACCAGTCGGAAAATTGGGGTATGTTAGGGTGTGCAGGCAGAGATGGTGGTCATGGTCATGGTATCCAGAC
The DNA here is from genome assembly GCA_963277665.1 of Viscum album. Lineage (NCBI taxonomy): Eukaryota > Viridiplantae > Streptophyta > Magnoliopsida > Santalales > Viscaceae > Viscum > Viscum album. The sequence continues at coordinate 65,846,822 of OY728156.1, read as the reverse complement.
CCTAGGATCTCAGAGACAGTAGGGCGGGTCAGCTTAGGGTATCCAAGTTGTGTCGCAGGGCCATGGCACTGGGCAGGCATATGTAGCACAACAGACCCAACAGGAGCAAGATCTTGGACCTTCCACTGTCAGAGGTACTATTCTCGTAGCTTCTATTTTATCTTCTGTACTTTTCGATATGGGTGAAACACATAACTTTATATTTGTGCCTGTTGTTGAGAGCCTTGGGATCTATTCTTCTTCATCTTCTGATATCTTGATTCTAGACACTCCGTTGGGGATTAGCACGGCTGGTGTACGTTAGTGCAGGGAGTGCCCCTAGAGGTTGGTGGGTGTCACTTTCTTTGGGACCTCTATGTCTTAGAGATGAAGAGATATGATTTCATTCTTGGGATGGACTGGTTGGTACCCTTTTGATTCTTTTTGGATTGCTATCATCACAGGGTGAGTTTCACGTCACTAGAGGGCGGAGAGTTTCTATACAAGGGCAAGTGGGATGTCCAGGAGAGCCGAGATGGACCTGAGCATCGTGGCTGAGGTGGAGTGACAACCCAAATTTTTAGCTTATATCTAGATGACGAGGGTACTTGTCAGAAGGATTTCCCTCTAGTAGTTGATCATTTCAGGGATGCCTTCCCATATGACTTTTTAGGTCTACCTCCGGAGCGAGAGGTGGATTTCTCTATTGAGCTAGTGCCAAGAGCAGCACCGGTGTCCATTCCTCCTTATAGGATGACTACACCAGAGTTGCGAGAGCTCAAGAGGTATTTAGAGGAGTTACAGGCAAAGGGTTTCATCTGACCCAGTACTTCTCCTTGGGGTTCGCATGTCCTGATTGCTAAGAAGGTGGACGGTACCGTCAAAATTTGTGTGGATTATTGGAAGTTGAACCAGTTGACGGTCAAGAACTGATATCCATTGCCGAGTATTGATGATATTTTTTATCAACTTCGGGGAGCACGAGTGTTCTTGAAGATTGAATTGAGGTTCGGATATCATCAGTTACACGTTAGACCATCTGACATACCGTTTAAAGATTTTCGAAGCAGATACGGTCTATACGAGTACTTGGTCATGCCGTTCAGACTCACGAACGCACCAGAAATTTTCATGGCTCTGATGAATCGTGTGTTCCATCCTTTGTCACGACCCGCCATCGGGGTCTGTGCCGTGACTACCCCAAGCCCGCCTTCCATAGGCCAGGGGCTGGCGACTAGCACCAAGGCGTAAATCCCGGTAAAAAGGGAAGGCATTGCCTTTGTAAAGTAAACAAACACCACAGAGTAAGAAAGCGGAAAGTAAACACTAAGAAAAAGAAGAGTACAACTGAAAGTGCGGAAAAGTAAATGGGCCAGTATACAAACCCAAACTGAAAGTAAAGTACAACTCGAAAGGGAAAACAGCAACTGAAAAGTAAAAGCCGCTACACCGAGCTGTCCACTGGAAATCCCACCTGAAGGGTGGGTACAGATAGCTCCTCTGCTCCACGGGTCCCGCCGTCTGCTCCGAGCATGTCCCGCCCAGTGGTCCACCTCCGGGTACCGTCCCGCTCTGCAAACCTCAACTAAGATCATCGTTGTCCGTCGTCTGCAACCAACACAACGAAGTGCGGGCAAAGCCCGTGTAGGGGTGAGTATAAGCTACTCAGTAGGGACCCCGAGACCCCTGAAGGTCTCTCAAATCCACAAAGGATAAACCACAAAGAAAGGAACAATCACGAAGTAACAACCAACACTACTTAGGTATATGCCCATACATATACCTAAGTCATGAATTTCAAATACGCTCCAACCTCCGAGCCCAAGTACAACTCAGTCCACACAGGAAAGTAAACGTATTCCACACAGGAAAGAAAAACGTAATCCACACAGGATTGCACAACACAATCCACACAGGGAAGAAAAACGTAATCCACACAGGATTGCACAACACAATCCACACAGGAAAGCAAAACGTAATCCACACAGGATTGCACAACACAATCCACACAGGAAAGCAATAGGTTTCAGCTCACACAGGTATACTTCTTCAAAAGACGATAAAGATGATCACTGATCCATCTAAGTTGTCGGACCCACGAAGGATCGATAGGTAACTAACCCCCGTAAAAGACCCACACAGGATCGGGCCCACACAGGACCTGTAGGCGCTGGCTCACACAGGACCGCTGAGCGCAAGGACCCGCACAGGATCGGACCCACACAGGATCGGGCCCACACAGGACCTGTAGCACTGATCCACGTAGGATCGATGAGTGCTGTAGTCGTTGTCGTCGAATCCACACAGGATCGGGCCCACACAGGACCTGTAGCACTGATCCACGTAGGATCGCTGAGTGTTGTAGTCGTCGTAGAATCCACACAGGATCTCTGTACTGCCGTCGTCGCAGTCACAGTAGCAGTAGTAGCAGTAGTAGTCACAGTAACAGTCGCAGCCAGCACTAGGGTTCCCGCACACAGCAAGCTCGTTCGGAGGATCCGCTCCACGAGCCGAGAGGCTGATACATCAACTGACACAAAGTCCAGAGTTGATGTATCCAAAAGTTCCGTATCGTCAACAGGAACTCAACGCAACAGACGGCGCGTCGATCGGACGCCCGGTCTGAGAGTTATTGGCATTTTCGTCCCCGGGGCCCGGTTGGTTTTTAAGGCAAAACCAACCCGACCGTACTCCACCTGCGTCCAAACCTCGGGAGGAGTATGCCAAAAGATCTGTCTCACTAAGAGGAACACAACACAGCTGACGGCACGTCAATCGGACGTCCATAGCTCAAGATATGAGCGTTTCCGCTCCGAAGGCCCGGTTGGTTTCGTGAACGAACCAACCCGGCCGAACTCAAAGTAATCCTAAACCTTGAGTGCGATATACCGAAACGACCGTCTCGATCCAAGGATCGCGTTGCCGCAGACGGTTCGTCAATCGGAGGTCCGTGGCTCAAGTTATGGCCAAAAGACCGAATCTGGTTCGAAACGGGGGGTCCGGGTCCGGACCGACCCGGCCCGACCCCCCCTGGGTCGGCCCGAACCGGGTCGACCCGACCCGGCCCGGCCGGCGGCGGACCGGCGCGGCGGCGCGGCTTTTTAGCCGCGCCCTTTTTTTTTAAACGGCCCCCACCGCACGTGGGGGCTGACTCAAGGGCTACCGGGGGTTTCAATCCCCTGGATTTAGAGGATCACGGCCGGCTTTAAGCCGGCCGTTTCATTACACGCGGGACCTGCGGGTCCCGCCTCCTTTGAAGCCGGTGGCCGGCACGGCCGGCCGCCTTTCATTCCTAAGCCGCGACCTGAAGGTCGCGGCTCTCCTGGTCACCGGCGGCCGGCGAAGCCGGCCGCCCCTGTTTTCTCCGCCGCGGCCGAAGTGCCGCGGCTCCTCCGTTCTCCGGCGGCCGGCGAGGCCGGCCGCTCCTAGCTCCTCCGCCGCGGCCATAGGGCCGCGGCTGTTCTGATCTCCGGCGGCCGGCGAGGTCGGCCGCCTCTTGCTGCTCCGCCGTGGCCGTCCGGCCGCGGTTCTTCTTTTACCGCCGGTGGCCGGTTTTCCGGCCGCCCCTTCTTGCTCGGCCCTTGTAAGATTTGCGCAGCGTAACGACGTCGCGCCCCACCGCCGCGGCCCGACTCCGGCCGCGGTCTCATCCGATCTCAAAGGCAAGGCATTATAGCGTCGCGGTTCTTCGTCGTGATCCAAACCGGCCTTAAATAAATTCTTTTCGCGCGGTGCAATGGTACCGCGTTACCCTGCTTCAAACCACAATAAAACTAAATCACGATGGGAGGAGGATCGGCCGTGTTTGTGCGGACCGGCCTCCTCCCGTTAGTTTGTTATCAATTGGCTTAGAAATACTTGATGGATGTCAAATAAAATGTAAACAACGAACTCAAGAACCCCTACCTCGGCTTCAAGAGCGGTGTTCGTCAACAACCCGCGGGAGACGAGCGTCGCGGAGGTCGGGCGTCGTGGGAAAAGGACGTCGACGTCGTGAAGCTAGGATTCGAAGTTCTTTGACGATGATTTCGTCGCGGAAAACCGTCGCGGAAGAGATGATGCGGAAGAAGTACGTCGCGTCGCGGATACGGCGTCGCGGAAGGACCGTGTTCTTCGGCGAAGAAGTTCTTCGTTGAAGAACGGCGTTCTTCGTGTTCTTCGTCGAGGTTGAAGAAGATGAAGAAGACTTCCCAACTCTCTCAAGGAGATAAAATTCTAACAAAATAAAATAAGACTCTTTCTTATTTTATTCACACAACCCAACCTATTTGAATTTCAAAGGTTTGAAATTCAATAACCACACACAACTCACCTCATTAACTCATTACATTTAAGTCATAGGTTTATAACTTAAGTTAACATAATTTAAGTGGGAGTTGAGGGGGTTTTAGAGGATATGAAGGGGTGGGGTTCGTGTGGGCCCCACCACCCTCATAACCTCCCGTGGGAGGTTGGGTGGTTACCCAACTTCCAACAAGAGATATCACTTAGAGTAAAATAATAAAAATTGTAGTGTCATTATATAAAAAACTTCCACAATTTTTATTATCAACACTCGTGTAAACGCAACTCCGGAACAAGAGTTCCTAAGCAATTACAGGCGTTGTGAGTTCATCGGTGCCCTCAGAATTTGATTCCGGGCACCGGTTCAAAAGTTAGAAAAACCCGCTCGTTTGTTCACTGAACGTACCCGAGCCAAACTTCGGGAATTGATTCCGGGCACACCGGGCCTCGGAATCAGGTGTCGTCTGAAACCGCACTCTTGTAAAATTCTAAAGAAAATTAAGAAGAAAAAAAATTTCCCTTGAATTTTACGGGTCTTTACATTACTCCCACCTCAGGGCTTTACGTCCTCGTAAAGATACATCAAAAACTAGGGAAACAAATGAGGGTACTGAGCACGCATTTGAGCCTCCCGCTCCCATGTGCTCTCCTGGAGATTCCCGTGCTGCCATCTGATGCGCACAAGAGGAATCGATCGCCCATGCAGGATCCGCTCCTGTCGATCCTCTATCTCCACCGGGAACTCCGTAAAAGCCGCCCCATCGTCAACGTCAAGCTCCCCATGATCAATGATGTGCGTCGGGTCGTGCACGTATCTCCTCAGCTGAGACACGTGGAAAACGTCGTGCACCCGGTGCAACTGAGGTGGTAGAGCCGGGCGATAAGCCACCTCACCAATCCTGCTGAGAATCTGGAAGGGTCCGATGAAGCGCGGAGATAACTTGCCGCCTCGGCCAAATCTCCGAATACCACGTCGAGGTGAGACCCGCAAGAAGACGGGGTCACCATCCTCGAACTCCAGTGGCCTCCGCCTCCTGTCAGCATAAGGCTTATGCCGGCTCTGAGCTATACTCATCCGCCCCTGGATAACCTGGACCATCTCAGGTCCCACAAGAGCTGCAAGATTTCTTCTTTGCCGATAAGAGAAATCTGGTCTCATCCCCAGGATGAACCACGTTCCTTGCCTAAAATAGTCAATCCCGTCATGATTAGTTAATTCATGGCAAGGATGACGTCGTAAGGCCTCGACGCTACTACTAAGAGATTCAACCGTTACTCTCGCCTCCAAGGGTTGAGTCACACTGTCGGCATCAGTGTGTGGTAACTGGGTCTTCTCCAGTAGATGTCTCACAAGTGAGGGTCAAGTCAACAGTCAAACTGGAACCTCTTAGTAACATCACGAAAGAGGAAAGGAACGAAAATATCACAAGGGTATGTGTCTTTTATTATTGTAGCTCATAATACAAGATGCTACACAATTGCAACAAGGAACCAGAAGTACAAAGGATGTATCCACTAGTTCTGCTCCTGTCCATCGGCTCCCAGAGCTCCATGATCGAAGGCCTCGGTTGCCTGAAGTTGAGCTCTCGCATGTTCACCTACTCCCTGTGGTTGGGGTGGACCTCCTGGTGGTGGTGGTGGAAGAGCCTCAAAGAGTCGCCCACCACCTGCTGCTCGGCCAGCTCCTCTGCCTCGTCCGCCTCCTCCCTGCGGACCGCCACGGTCGAACCTCTGCCTCTTCCTAGGTGGTTCCTCAACCATCTGCTGCTCCTCTGCATGGAGGGTCGGGCAGTCACGAGCCATGTGGCCTTGCCCGCCGCATGCGTAGCACTGTCTTCCACTTGAAAGACTGGCTCCGCGCTGTGTGCCCTGCACTGCTGAGCCAGTGCCCTGAGGTCGTCTGCCTGAAGGTCTGGTCTGTCTGGACCCCTGAGTCATCCGTCGACTGCCTGCTGCAGATGACTCTGCCACGTGCCGCCCTGCGGTGGGTCGCTGTGCTTGTGTAGACTCAGCAAGGAAGCTCTCGATCAGAAGGGCCCGCTCCAGTACTCCTGTCTGAGTCGGTATGCTGAGGGAGATCAGCGATGCCCTGATCTCGTGTCTCAAACCCTGCTCGAAGGTCCGGGCCCGGAAGAATGGGTCTCGTACCATGTCGGTCGAGTAGCGCGAGAGATCGGTAAATCTCGCCGAGTACTGAGCGACCGTCATGCTGCTCTGCCGCAGCTGAAGAAGCTCCTGGATACGCACCGCACGAAGGGTGGCTGGGACGAACTCCGAGCGGAAGAGGCTCTCAAAGTCCGTCCAAAGTAGAGATGCCTCATCGTGCACCTGGAGCATCAAGCTCCACCATCGTCCAGCTGCTGCGTGTAGTAGGCTCGCAGCGAGGATCACCATGAGGTCTACTGGTGTCCTCACTAGCCTAAACACTCGTACCACTGCCTCCAGCCAGTCCTCTGATGCCTGGGGATCCGTCTCCCCGCGAAACCTGGGTGGTCGCTGGCGCTGAAACTAATGCAGTGCGCTGAGGCGACGTACATTGTCAGCGGCTGGTGCTGGAAGTATCGGGGGCTCGGCGGGTAGTGCTACCGCCGGTGCCACTGCTGACAAAGGGCCCTGCACCGAGGCCTCGTCGCTCGGTGGGTTGTCATCACACTCGACTCTCGGAACCCTAGCTGGCTGCCGTCGTGGGGCCATCCTGAATAGGAAACAGGTGCGCCATGGTCAACAGTATACCTGGTGAGCTGACACAAGGAAATCACAAAGAAAACTTTGAAACACACACGCAATCAATGTTTTCGTGCATTAAGTCGGAAATTAGAAGTCAGGGTCCTGGTGTATGGATACGTCGGCCGCCGCACCAACACTGGACTCCCTGGACTGATAACCACACTCAATACGCTAAACATTATTGCTTCATAGAGAAAAGATCAGAGTTCGCGGTAGAACCGAACTGCTCTGATACCAATTTGTCACGACCCGCCCTCGGGGTCTGTGCCGTGACTACCCCAAGCCCGCCTTCCATAGGCCAGGGGCTGGCGACTAGCACCAAGGCGTAAATCCCGGTAAAAAGGGAAGGCATTGCCTTTGTAAAGTAAACAAACACCACAGAGTAAGAAAGCGGAAAGTAAACACTAAGCAAAAGAAGAGTACAACTGAAAGTGCGGAAAAGTAAATGGGCCAGTATACAAACTCAAACTGAAAGTAAAGTACAACTCGAAAGGGAAAACAACAACTGAAAAGTAAAAGCCGCTACACCGAGCTGTCCACTGGAAATCCCACCTGAAGGGTGGGTACAGATAGCTCCTCTGCTCCACGGGTCCCGCCGTCCGCTCCAAGCATGTCCCGCCCAGTGGTCCACCTCCAGGTACCGTCCCGCTCTGCAAACCTCAACTAAGATCATCGTTGTCCGTCGTCTGCAACCAACACAACGAAGTGCGGGCAAAGCCCGTGCAGGGGTGAGTATAAGCTACTCAGTAGGGACCCCGAGACCCCTGAAGGTCTCTCAAATCCACAAAGGATAAACCACGAAGAAAGGAACAATCACGAAGTAACAACCGACACTACTTAGGTATATGCCCATACATATACCTAAGTCATGAATTTCAAATACGCTCCAACCTCCGAGCCCAAGTACAACTCAGTCCACACAGGAAAGTAAACGTATTCCACACGGGAAAGCAAAACGTAATCCACACAGGATTGCACAACACAATCCACACAGGGAAGCAAAACGTAATCCACACAGGATTGCACAACACAATCCACACAGGAAAGAAAAACGTAATCCACACAGGATTGCACAACACAATCCACACAGGAAAGCAATAGGTTTCATCTCACACAGGTATACTTCTTCAAAAGACGATAAAGATGATCACTGATCCATCTAAGTCGTCGGACCCACGAAGGATCGATAGGTAACTAACCCCCGCAAAAGACCCACACAGGATCGGGCCCACACAGGACCTGTAGGCGCTGGTTCACACAGGACCGCTGAGCGCAAGGACCCGCACAGGATCGGACCCACACAGGATCGGGCCCACACAGGACCTGTAGCACTGATCCACGTAGGATCGCTGAGTGCTGTAGTCGTCGTCGTCGAATCCACAGAGGATCGGGCCCACACAGGACCTGTAGCACTGATCCACGTAGGATCGCTGAGTGCTGTAGTCGTCGTCGAATCCACACAGGATCTCTGTACTGCCGTCATCGCAGTCACAGTAGCAGTAGTAGCAGTAGTAGTTACAGTAACAGTCGCAGCCAGCACTAGGGTTCCCGCACACAGCAAGCTCGTTCGGAGGATCCGCTCCACGAGCCGAGAGGCTGATACATCAACTGACACAAAGTCCAGAGTTGATGTATCCAAAAGTTCCGTATCGTCAACAGGAACTCAACGCAACAGACGGCGCGTCGATCGGACGCCCGGTCTGAGAGTTATTGGCATTTTCGTCCCCGGGGCCCGGTTGGTTTTTAAGGCAAAACCAACCCGACCGTACTCCACCTGCGTTCAAACCTCGGGCGGAGTATGCCAAAAGATCCGTCTCACTAAGAGGAACACAACACATCTGACGGCACGTCAATCGGACGTCCATAGCTCAAGATATGAGCGTTTCCGCTCCGAAGGCCCGGTTGGTTTCGTGAACGAACCAACCCGGCCGAACTCAAAGTAATCCTAAACCTTGAGTGCGATATACCGAAACGACCGTCTCGATCCAAGGATCGCGTTTCCGCAGACGGTTCGTCAATCGGAGGTCAGTGGCTCAAGTTATGGCCAAAAGACCTAATCTGGTTCGAAACGGGGGGTCCGGGTCCGGACCGACCCGGCCCGACCCCCCCCCCCCCCTGGGTCGACCCGACCCGGGTCCGACCCGGCCCGGCCGGCGGCGGACCGGCGCGGCGGCGCGGCTTTTTAGCCGCGCCCTTTTTTTTAAACGGCCCCCACCGCACGTGGGGGCTGACTCAAGGGCTACCGGGGGTTTCAATCCCCTGGATTTAGAGGATCACGGCCGGCTTTAAGCCGGCCGTTTCATTACACGCGGGACCTGCGGGTCCCGCCTCCTTTGAAGTCGGCGGCCGGTATGGCCGGCCGCCTTTCATTCCTAAGCCGCGGCCTGAAGGCCGCGGTTCTCCTGGTCACCGGCGGCCGGCGAAGCCGGCCGCCCCTGTTTTCTCCGCCGCGGCCGAAGTGCCGCGGCTCCTCCGTTCTCCGGCGGCCGGCGAGGCCGGCCGCTCCTAGCTCCTCCGCCGCGGCCATAGGGCCGCGGCTGTTCTGATCTCCGGCGGCCGGCGAGGCCGGCCGCCTCTTGCTGCTCCGCCGTGGCCGTCCGGCCGCGGTTCTTCTTTTACCGCCGGTGGCCGGTTTTCCGGCCGCCCCTTCTTGCTCGGCCCTTGTAAGATTTGCGCAGCGTAACGACGTCGCGCCCCACCGCCGCGGCCCGACTCCGGCTGCGGTCTCATCCGATCTCAAAGGCGCGGCATTATAGCGTCGCGGTTCTTCGTCGTGATCCAAACCGGCCTTAAATAAATTCTTTTCACGCGGTGCAATGGTACCGCGTTACCCTGCTTCAAACCACAATAAAACTAAATCACGATGGGAGGAGGATCGGCCGTGTTTGTGCGGACCGGCCTCCTCCCGTTAGTTTGTTATCGATTGGCTTAGAAATACTTGAGGGATGTCAAATAAAATGTAAACAACGAACTCAAGAACCCCTACCTCGGCTTCAAGAGCGGTGTTCGTCAACAACCCGCGGGAGACGAGCGTCGCGGAGGTCGGGCGTCGTGGGAAAAGGACGTCGACGTCGTGAAGCTAGGATTCGAAGTACTTTGACGATGATTTCTTCGCAGAAAACCGTCGCGGAAGAGACGACGCGGAAGAAGTACGTCGCGTCGCGGATACGGCGTCGCGGAAGGACCGTGTTCTTTGGCGAAGAAGTTCTTCGTTGAAGAACGGCGTTCTTCGTGTTCTTCGTCGAGGTTGAAGAAGATGAAGAATACTTCCCAACTCTCTCAAGGAGATAAAATTCTAACAAAATAAAATAAGACTCTTTCTTATTTTATTCACACAACCCAACCTCTTTGAATTTCAAAGGTTTGAAATTCAATAACCACACACAACTCACCTCATTAACTCATTACATTTAAGTCATAGGTTTATAACTTAAGTTAACATAATTTAAGTGGGAGTTGAGGGGGTTTTAGAGGATATGAAGGGGTGGGGTTCGTGTGGGCCCCACCACCCTCATAACCTCCCATGGGAGGTTGGGTGGTTACCCAACTTCCAACAAGAGATATCACTTAGAGTAAAATAATAAAAATTTTAGTGTCATTATATAAAAAACTTCCACAATTTTTATTATCAACACTCGTGTAAACGCAACTCCGGAACAAGAGTTCCTAAGCAATTACAGGCGATGTGAGTTCATCGGTGCCCTCGGAATTTGATTCCGGGCACCGGTTCAAAAGTTAGAAAAACCCGCTCGTTCGTTCACTGAACGTACCCGAGCCAAACTTCGGGAATTGATTCCGGGCACACCGGGCCTCGGAATCAGGTGCCGTCTGAAACCGCACTCTTGTAAAATTCTAAAGAAAATTAAGAAGAAAAAAAATTTCCCTTGAATTTTACGGGTCTTTACATCCTTATCTGGATTCTTTTGTGGTAGTCTTCATGGATGATATCTTTTTTTACTCTCACACTCGACACGACCATGCCACCCATCTTGAGATTGTATTGAGTACACTGAGAGAGCATCAGCTATATGTGAAGCTCTCAAAGTGTCACTTCTGGATGGACCATATACACTTCCTGGGTCATATTATCTCAGAGTCAGGAGTTGCGGTAGACCCATAGAAAGTGAGAGAAGTAATTTCCTAGGAGAATCCTAATAACGTGTTTGAAATATGGAGTTTCTTGGGGATGGATGGTTACTACAGGCATTTTATACAGGACTTCTCTCACTTAGCAGCACCATTGATGGGTTTGACTAAGAAGGGTGTGAAGTTTGTTTGGTCAGAATCTTACAAGACAACCTTTCAAGAGCTAAAGGGAAGGTTGACATCAGCACCAATCTTGATACTTCCAGAGCAAGGGAAGATCTATACAATTTACTTTGATGCATCAGGTGTTGGTCTGGGTACAGTGTTGATGCAGGGTGATCTAGTAGTTGCGTACGGGTCTCGGCAGTTGAGGCCACATGAGATTAATTACCCAACGCATGATCTCGATTTGGCCGTAGTTATTCATGTGTTACGCTGTTGGAGACATTATCTATTAGGAGAACATTTTTTGGTGTTTACGGACCATAAAAGTCTCAAATATATCTTCACTCAGCGTGACCTGAATTTGAGACAGTGAAGGTGGGTTGAATACCTTCAGTCCTTCGACTTCGAGCTTGCCTATACACCTGGTAAGGGTAACGCGGTTGCTGATGCACTGAGAAGGAGGACTCAGATACAGGAAATGTAGGAGGCCAGTGGTAAGTGGCAGTTTATGGCTTTGTTCTCTGAGATTCATTTGGAGGTGCACGACAGTCAGGGGAAAACCTATATTTCTTCCATAGTTGTGACTTCTACCCTCCTGGATAGAGTGAGGATGAGACAGCTAACAGATTCAGAAGGTCTAGTTCTACGGGAGTCGGTGGAAAGTGAGTACCCTCCTCCTGGTTGGACGATAGGCGATGATGAGGTACTGTGTATCCATGGACGAGTGTGGGTTCTAGGGGATATATGCGAGGAGTTGATGTGGAAGTTTCATGCCTCATCTTGGGCAGTGCATCCCGGAGTTACCAAAATGTACCGTGACTTGAGACGTCAGTATTGGTGGCTAGGTATGAAATGTGAAGTAGCTGGTTTTGTTGTGAGATGTTTCACCTATCAGTAGTTGAATGCATAGCATCAGAGGCCATCTGGACTGTTACAACAGTTACCCATTCTGGAGTGGAAATGGGATGATGTCATGATGGACTTCGTGACTGGGTTTCCGAGGTCACCTCGAGACAGTGATATCGTGTGGGTTTTTGTGGACAGACTAACAAAGGTAGATCACTTTTTTCCAATCAAGAAGACCTTTGGTGTTGATGATATCGGGAATTTATATATCCGAGAGATCGTACGTCTTCATGAGGCCCCTCTTTCTATCGTTTCAGATAGGGATTACCATTTTACCTCTCGTTTCTGGCAGAGTAAAAAGAGGGCACTGGGTACATAGGTGCTTCTGAGCACAGCTTACCACCCTCAGACCGATGGCCAGTCAGAGCATACGATATAGGTGCTAGAGGACATGTTGCATGCATGAATCCTAGATTTTGGGGGCTCTTGGGAGAAGCACATACCCCTCATTGATTTTTCCTACAATAACAGTTTTCAGGAAACTATAGAGATGGCACCTTACGTGGCTTTATATAGTAGGCCATGCCGATCACCCCTGTACTGGTTGGAGGTAGGTGAGGCAGCTTTACTGGGACCATGTCTCGTGCATGAGACTTTAGAGCAGGTCTAGTTGATTCAGAAATGGATGGCTACTGCACAGTCTCGTCAGAAATCTTATGTTGATTGATGTAGACAACCCTTGGAGTTCGTGGTCGGGGATCAGGTTTTCTTGCATGTTTCACTGAGGCTGGGACACAGGTGGATCAGGATATAGGGTAAACTTTCACCAAGGTATGTGGGGTCATTTGAGATTCTGGAGAGAGTCGAGCTGGTTGCCTATAGGTTGCAGTTAGCACATAGGTACTGGGCCATGCACGACGTCTTCCATGTTTCTCAACTGCGTCGTTATCACTCAAACCCGTCTCAGGTATTTCAGCCCAAGGAGGTTGAGCTTCAGTCTGATGCGTCCTTTGAGGAGCATCTGATTCGTATTGTTGATAGGAGCATGAAGGTTTTCCAAGGCCGGTTAGTTCCTCTCGTACGGGTGCTATGGCAGCATGGTTGAGTGCAGGATGAAACTTGGGAGCGGGAGACCGATGTACATGCTCAGTTGCCAGAGTTGTTCTGAGCTTTATCTTCGCCACCCTTGGAAGGAAAATTTGGGGACAAATTACTTTAAGGGGGAAGTTAGTAAAAACCTGGTTCTTATTCTTGAGGTACGGGTTACTTATTTTCCTCTTTCCTTAAGTTTTTTTGAGAAAATAAGAAAAAATGGGGGAAAATCCCGCATTTTGTGAGTACACGCCGTGTACTTTGGCAGTGTGGGATGAGTATACAGGGAGTTTAGGCCTGTCAGCAATGAAGGGTGTAAAAACTGACTACACTCCGTGTACCTTGTATTTACATGTCGTGTAATCAGTCGACAGGTGAACAGTAAGGCAGTGGAGGTAGCCTCCATCAGAGTGACAGTACACGCCGTGTAATCAGGAATACATGTCTTGTACTCATGACGACGGATGAACAGTGTCGCGGTGGAAAGAAGCCGCCAGAGGAACAGTTAAAAAAAATGAAAAGTACACGCCGTGTAGTATGTTTTTTTTTCTTAAAACAAGAAGTAGCCTCCTCATTTGGAAGAGGAGGCAGTGGGTTTGTTTGGAGTGCGGGAGATATGGCCGGACCTTAGAGGATCTCCCGACCGTGCACCGGGAACCCGATTCCTATTTCGTTGATCTCCTTTGAATCGTACGGGTAAGCCCTTCCTTCTCTTTGTGTAGTTCTTACCAAATCTTTCTCGAGGGAAAGTTATTTGAGGTTGAATGTGTGAACATTTATCCCAGATCTACGTCATTCATGAGCGTTTTGGGAGGTGTCATTCACATATATCGATCAGGGGTGATCGAGGTAGGTGGTTTGATGTTTATTTTCAACTGTTGTGTTGAAATTGTGTACCATTGTGCTATGCGCCCATGGTTGGGGTGTCGTATGGTTGAGGCCTTTTCTGAAAAGATATCCCGAATTCTATAGATAATCTAATGATAGTTTAAACTGCTGTTTGGGATCACTGTTTGGATCCAGGACCACCCCGCGGGTGGGTTCCTCTATTTAGCCGTTTGGCCAGGATACCCGAGGGTATTCCATGATTATATTGTGCATTACATTTTCTTGAGAGAAAGTTTATATAAATTTATTTTTTATGCTTTGGGCTCGGCCCAGTTCTATTAACCTGAGGGCAGTGTTCTATTAGCCTGAGGGCAGTGTTCTATTAGCCTGTGGGCAGTGTTTGGTTAGCCTAAGGGTAACCTTTGTTTATACATGTGGGCAGTAGTTTATGTGCCTGAGGGAAATATCACGTATGTCTGAGGGAAATAATCATTATGCCTGAGGGAAATCATCTGTGGGTATTTGATTATGTTACCTGAGGGTAAGGATAGTATGTCTGAGGACACAACTATTTAGAATATTCACTGTGGTGATTTTCGACGTTGTACCTTCCAAGCTAAAGAACAAGATTGGAGGTGATAAGTAATAATTAAAACGGAAATGAAACTGGTAGTGATAGTTGCTTTTGAGTACTTACTAGTTTACTGCATTTACTTTTACACACTGTTGTTGCACATTTTCACTGATAGTTGGGCACGGTCCTTTGGTGGGTGCCTATTGAGATTTATTTCTCACACCCTGTTTGGGTCATGTCTTCGGCCCAAATAGACTATATTGCTGCAGGTGTCGACAGGGGAAAGAGTCCCTATACAGGTACAGGATTGTAGTAGAGGAGTAGGAGAGCATGGAACCGAGCTTAGGCTTGCGATGTTGTTGCGTTCTGTTCACTATGTTTTATTCTGTTTTGTTGTACCTTGTACTTTGAGTTGTATTGTATTATATTGCAGTGTATCATGTTTTGGCTGCTTTCATAGAATCAGTGACATGCTGAATCATTATCTATATAATTGTTGGTTAACTTCTGTTGTTGTTGTTCATTTCTGGTTCATATTCTTTACCACTTCTGCTATTGTATGATATATTTCTTTTTCCGCTGCGCTACACTTTGACAAATGAGGGCATAGTTTCCCCACTATCAGACATGGGCCCTCGCTGCTAGTCAGCAGCCTCTGGCATTTGGGGAAATACGTTTGAGGTCATGTGGCCAACCGGGTTCGGGGCACCCGTTGAGTGGCACCCGGATCCGGGACGTTACAAGTTCCTTGGCAAGTTGTGGTGAAGTGGACATTCATTCTTGAGGGCCTTCGTTGATGGCGTTGTTGGGTTTCGTTGCTTTTGGATTCTGTTGTGGGCGTGTGAGACCCAAACTTTGAGGTAGGTGGTTCTGTCACTAGCCTATGATAATGATCCTGATTGTTATTGCTATATAAAATTGATTTATGAAATTGTAATTATTGTTTGTGTGTATAGGAAAATGGTTTTGAAAGAAAAATGGTTTTTCCCTATCTTTTGATAAATGGATTGTGAAATGGTTTTGAAATGTATTTATGAAAATGTACACATGGGTTTCCTTGGGTACTTAGGTGGAAGGTTTAGCTTGAGGTCATCATCCGTTGCTTTATGATTATCAAGGAGGTTTGTCTTGGGGATTTCCTCTATTTCCTAGGCCTATTGTTCGAGGGGGTCGATATTGAAATTTTGGAGGGGGGGTTTACTCATAGGATATTCCTTTGCTTCCTAGGTCTGTTATTCTAGGATCAGTTTTTGTGCACTTGATTATTGTGGTATGAGAAGTCTGATGCCTAGACTTGTAGTATTCCTTGGTGTGTTATACATGTGCCTATGTTTTGTATTGCTTGGCTTTCTATGTTATCCTAGATATGCATGTTTATGCTTGTAGAAAATGATATGAAAAATGTGCTTTGAAACTGATATACCTGCTTTTGTTTAGAACTGCGGAAAAGGGAAAGTTTACCATGTTTTCTATAAAATTGTTTTACTGCTTATCATGCCATGTTTTATTTTAAAAATGAGCATACATGATTTGTTATATAGAGACTTATTGTGAAACACTTGGGTGCGATCCTACTGATCTTGTTAGCGCACACCCTGCGCACTGTTTCGGTGGTGCGTAGACCTTTGTTTGTCTTCTAGTGTAGGGAAAGGCAAGGCGTCGCAGTGAGGCAGTGAGATTCATGTCATCTGGGATGGGTAGTTGTTGGTGAGATGGTTGGAGTTCTTCCATGTCATCGTTGGAGTAGCTTTTTGGTTTTGAGTCCTTCGCAATCAGACTTGTCTTTTGAAGTTTTTAGGTACTCTTTTAGTTGTAATGTTTCCGCTATTTTTCCTTACAGTTATGGAATATATATTTTTTAGTCTTTCGCTGTTTCTTCTATGTTCTATATATATGTTGTGTGGTCATTCAGGTTAGGTGAAATCGTTCCCTCAGTTTTTTCGTTCGATGTTCGGGTGCTTGTCACGAGTCTGTGGGGATCGAGAACGCCCTTCGGGTATGTGACGGATAGGGTCGGGTGTCGTGTTTCAGGGCAACCCGGGTCGGTTTGTTACATTTCCAATGTAATTTGTTTTTCTTTATTTATGCACTATTGTTTAAATAAACGTTAACTTTATTACAGACACATGTTTCTTTTGTATGAGATTGTGTTGATCATTAGAGAATGCTTGATACGAGAGTTTAGTTTTTGTATTGGTAGAAATTATTTTGTTTTGTAATTGAATTTTACATCAACATTGTTAGGTCCACAAGGCCGAATACCCTGACAGGGGGGTGAATCAGGGTATGACAAATTTAAAATTAACGCCTGTTCTGATCTTGTTTCGCTATTGAGCAAAACACTCTTCTCTCTCTTTCCTGTTGCACAAAGTAAATAGAAAGTAAAACATGCACAGGACACAACAATTTTACTTGGTTCACCGCAAAGGGCTACGTCCAAGGAGCATACGCCGACAAGTTTTCGGTCATACCAAATTCCACTAAACTTCACTAGTTGTGGATTACAAGATTTGGGCTAGATCACTTCTATGCCCAGGCTCACTACCTTTACAAAGTTTAGGGTCAGCTCACTGCTTTCCCAAGGGTCACTCTCTGTTTCTCTCTCTCTGGCTCACTGCCCGTGGAGAGGATCACCTTCTTCCTCTTCCTTTGCTCACTGCTCCGGAAAGGATCCACTCACAGTTTATAGACTTGTAGGTCTCTTCATTTGCATGAAGGAATGCATCTTCCTTTGTAAGTAGATGCTCTGTTGAAGCCCAATTTTCACCCGTAGATGAGTCTCTCTTTGCACCGAAGGTATCGGGCAAACTTCCAGCTTCCACGCAGCCCGAAAATCACTGCTGGAAATAAACCTTACTCGGCGCGCAAGTCAATCTCGGCGCGCAAGTCACAACGGGCGCGCAAGTCCTCCTCAGACACTTGCGCGACTCAAACTTCCTCAACTCCAAACTTGCGCGACACACTTCCTTTTACGCCCAAACCAATATTGGCGCGCAACTGCCAACCGGCGCGCAACTTCTCACACTGGTGCGCAACTTCAACCACCGGCGCGCAACTTCACCTGCGCGACCACACACCACCTACGCGACCACCACACCTGCACGACGGGAGCTCTGATTTCTCAAAGTGTTGAACTCCGGTGAAGAATGAAGAGGGGTGGTCCAGTATTTATAGGCAAATTGACCACCCTGCGTGACGACACACAAGTCACCTGCGCGACGACACACAAGTCACCTGCGCGACCCAGTCTCGGCGCGCAAGTCTTCTGTCCTCCTAGACACTTGCGCGACCAACTCCCAAATTTGCGCGAACCTGTTTCCTTTGCCATATTTTGATCTTCTGATCCTGAAAAACATATGGTGTGCAAGTTTCCTATACTCCAAGTCCTCGGCGCGCAAGTCCCTTTGCCAAAAACACTTTTCTTCATTCGTCGATTTTCATACCCAAAAATTTGGCAAACACTGGAAAACGACGCCACCTTGTATCTGTTCTTTTTGTACCGCCTCCAGATCGTCCATTCCATTATCGACGTTCTTGAATTAATCATGGATAATTGACCACAGCTCTTGAACTCGACATTCCACCATGAAACCCCCTTTGTCAACAAATTTGTATGTCATGGTTTGCATTGTCAACAATCACAACACAAATATTCACTTTGTCAACAAACACAATCACCTCAAAAATACTTCAATGATGCGTTGAGGGATTTTTGCCCAACAAACATAATTGTATTGTATTGAAATTATTTAATATAATATTTGTGTTGGAATGATGGTACAATGTAAATTGAAATTGTTTTTTATGTTTAATGTAATATTTTGTACTGTAATTTAAATTGTTTTTAAATTTTTTTACCAACTGCTGTAGAATGCTGCAGATATAGTTGGTAGCATTGTGCATCAGTTGGTAAGGGCTTTTATCAGTCACAGGGGTGATAAAGTGACGTTTTATCGACGTTGATAAAAGGTTCCTTATTTCCACTAGTTATAGCGCTAATAGAGTCACCCCTTGTATCATCGTTAAAAGACGCACTAATAAAGACATCATTATCATCACTGATAAAAGCACTTAGGCTTGAAAGGCGCTCCCAATATCATCGATTTTTTAGAACCAATAAAATCGATTTCTAGCGTTGATAAAGGCGTGTAGCATTAATGATTGCATAATGTCACCCTTAAAAAAATATTCTATAGAAATGATACCATCGACATGCTTGTTTCAAACATTTCCTCGTTAACTTATATTCCAGATGATCGTGTCACCTCTAATCAGTGAAATTTGAATACGAGTGAATAATAGGGATGACAATGGGTATCCATTAACTGGGTACCGAACTCGATTAAATAGGATTAGGGTAGTGATTAAACAGGTATTTATAGGGTTAGGGTAGTAAATTGAAAACCCGATTAATAAACGGGTAGGATCACGGTATTACTCTTAGGGCACCATAAACCCGAACCGGATTATGTAAATTATTATTCATTTATCAATAATAAATTATTAAATGGCTTTACAATTATAAAAAAAAATTATTTATTTTGAGTTGGATTCATATTATATTTATACCCAAATTTTAAATTTGAATTGGGCGACGATAAATAAAGTACAACAAAAAAAATATATGTTTATTCTACATTTATAAATAAAATTTAAATATTTGAATTTCTAATATGGTCATTAAAAGGATTAGGATAATTAAATGAGTAGTTAAAATTTAAAAACATAATAGCTTAGAGTTAGAACAACCATGTTTTGGCAACCTCACGACCATGAAAGCAGAGGGAAAACAGAGGAAACAGAAAACAGAGATAGAAAAAACCGACTATTTCATGCATGCAACTACTCATCCCCACGATGCTAGAAGCAAGGCTGAGGCAACAAGAGCACCCAATGAGGTGGACGAAAGACACGTCTGGATCGGAGAAGAAGCGCTCGGAGAGGGATGAGACTCCGGCGCGGGGCTCGGGTTCAACGCAGGTGCTTCTCCGTGCGGCGCCAGGGCTGGAGCCGGCTGAGGCGCGTTAGTCGGAGCGGTCGACGGAGCTTTACTGCTTCTCTCTGCCATTACTACGACGAACAGCTTCTCATTCTTCAGGCAGTTGTTTTTCACTCCACTTATGAAGTAGTACGGCCCGGAGTGATCGAAGGTGAAGACGGTGTGGCCGCCGGAGAAGGACTTGAAGTACGCGGCGGTGTTGCAGTCGGCGTAGGAAGCGCCGCCGACATGCAGCACTGAATCCTTGGCATCAGGGTAGTAGAATACTGCGTGGAACGACGAAACAGAGCACAGACGAAACAGAGCGCAGACGAAATCAAGCTGCCGTGAATTCAAAAACAAAACCCAGATGATGATTTAAAGAAGGAGCCGATTATACCCAGAGAGTCGTTGACTTGGAATCGGTTCCTCGATGCCCACTGATCGTAGGAGCTTCCATTGGCGTGGGGCGAGACATTCCAGTTGACCCGAAATTCAGTGGCTGTGATCAGCGGTGACAGCAGGAAGATCCCAAGAACGTTGAGCGCTTGGGTATGGCGGATTGATTTGAGAAGGACGGGGGCCCGGGCCATGATGAGAAATGGATATTAGCTTGGGAAGACGGAGATGGAGGGGCCTCTGCGCGGGGTATTTTGTAGTGCGGGAGGTCGGCAAGGTGTGGGGGTGAAGCTTCCGCGGCTTTTGGTTATTCTTCTTGGATTTCTTGGCTTGTGGGCTCAAGCATCTGCGGGGTGGGGTTCTAGGGGTGGTTTTTTGATCCCTTTCTTGGTCCCTTTTCATTTCCTTTTCGTTTTTGGGTAGTGTTTTGCTTTTCATTGTTGTCCAATATATTCATAACTTGAGTTTGGGTTTAGATTTGTCCCCCCTCACATGTTCAATGTTAACAGTAAATCCACCCCAAGTGGGGCAAAGCCCGACGTCGCCACCTGAAGGATTTTGACATACCCACATGAACCTGTCATACTGTTGCATGCTGATCTTGGGAACGAGACACGTCGTTTGATCTCTGTAACCAAGAATACTTTCGATACATGACTCTTCGTCATGGATCTCATTGTTCACTCTCGTCAGCATCGTGATCGACACGCCATCACCGACATCGTTATCATCTCACTTTGTTCGTCATCGACTATTCATTCGCTATTGTCAATGCGTTGCATGATCTATCACAAAAGTGGTAACACTATCCCAGTTATCTCTTGGAGGCTACATCTAGTTGGCACTACATCCAAAAATATGGTACTACATCCTTTTATATAGACACCAAGTTCATATATCCAATCAATGTGGTCAATATCCATTTTTCATCCATTAATATTGAGAATTAAATTGTCATTAATGCTGATATAAATTCCCATGTTAATGTCGAGAAAAATATCTCCATTAATTAATTTCTCTCTACTCAATATTCAGATTTTAATTTCAAAAATCCCACCACTAACCGTCTAGAAGACTGCAACATGGAGTTGGTGGTGCTAGGTGAAAACTACCACAGGGGGTTTGGTGCCACCCAAATAGAAAATTGCACCCCCAATTTCACTACAACAAAATCGACATTTAACACCAAGCAAAAGGGATTTTAATAGTGCTAAAAAGCGTTGTTGACCCAAGCGCTCTTAAAAGGGAGTCCCTTTTACCATCACTAAAAAAACGTTAATAAATATCTCTTTTATCGGCGTTAAAAAAAGTGCTGATAAAATACTCTTTTATCACCACAAAAAAAGGTGTTGCTAAAAGTCAAAAAAAATAAATTTTTGAAAAGAATTTTTTTTCTCTAAATTAAAATAGATTCGGAGGGTAGACCGCACCCCCTTTATCATCGCTTGAAGCCCCCATTTAATAGCACTCGTTTAGCCCCCTACCACCCTTTATCAGCACTAAACCACCTTAACACAGACCTTGCACACCACTGCTTGATTTCGAACCTGTGACCTCCCCTTGATTGATCTGCACCTTTACAACATGCCTATATTGTCTTGTTCTGCTTTTTATGATATATCTATTTATTTATATATATTTCATCATTTTTTATCTATATATAAATATAAATTGTATATAATTATTTTTAAATACATTTATAAAATATGTTTTGTTTGTTTGTGTTTATAAATACACACACACACATATTATGTGTGTGTCTATAAATATAAATATATTTATTTACATATATTATATATTAATATTTATATACATATATTAGAATATATAGAAAAATATATATCTGTTTGTTAATACACACACACACACACATGTATATATTTATATATATAAACATTATATATGCCCCTAGGGGTGTAGCCTAGTGGTTATGCCTTTGAAGGGTCTCGCGGGTGGTCTCAGGTTCGAGTCTCCCCGAGTACTTGTAGATGTTGTAGACTTTCTTTGTTTCCTTGTATTCCCCTTCATGAACTGTTGTGATAATATATACATATATATATATATACACACATACATACACACATACATTATATATGCATTAATTGTATATGTTCATAAATATTCATATATTTTTATTTTAAATAAAATGGATATTATTTTTATTTTGATATGGTTTATATATTTAGAAATATATTTTATATGCAAATATGTTTACATATTTATTTATAAAATTAAATTTTTATGTGTCAATATATACAAATATGTATATATGTTCATATATTTAATTATAAATAATAGTACAATGTGAAAAATGATAAAATTTGAACAACATAATATTCATTTGAGTGTAAACCTTAAGAATAAATTGAGTTTCCACAGAAGACTCCCTTAAAAGAGAATGAAATTCCATCAAATGTTAAAAAGTGGGGGTACTTTGACAAAAAAACCCAGTACTGGAGGTGTTCTAGGTCTTTTTTGGCCTAAAAAATGATGAAAGGGGTTCCCTCTTGTCACCCCGACATAGCTCTTTTTCGAGAGATTTGATTTGATATGTGGTAGAACTCAAACAGACACCCGAATCAAAAGTTATGATTGTTTGAAGTTTGAGTCATATTTTCAACTTATTTTAGATTTTTTATTGATTTTTTGATTTTTTCTATCTTCAAATTGTTATTAAATGACCATTACTCAACAACTTATTAATTAATATTATATTTTTTACTATTTTATAATTCGTTTTTCACTAAATATCTTATATATTAAGTGTAAATGTGTATTTAGCCTTATATAAATCATATTTTATAAAATATATTATATTTATATCAATATAAATATATTTGTATTTTAATATATTATTTTTAATGATAAATAATTTTTTTATGAAATATAATTTTTATCAGCACTAATAAAAGTACCCCCATTATCATCATTTTTAGTGCTGATAAAAGGTAGCACTTGATAAAGTCGATTCTATGGTAGTGTTTGATGTTTTCTCCTCCTCTTACAGTATGATCCAAATTTGTTGGTCTAAAATCAAAAATATAATGTGACCTCACCATTGTGGAAAATTTTGGAGAATAAGTACATGCCCAAATAATTGAGAACCAAATCTACCTTAAAAAGAAATTATTTTGATTTCTGTACAAGAAAGGTATGTGACAATGATTAAGTGCATAGACAATTTTAATAAAATTCTGTCAGATTTTCTAAGTTTAGAAGTCACCATCATAGATGAAGATAAGGCTCTCTTATTACTAAACTCTCTACCAGAGAGTTATGATCATTTAATCACTACACTGTTATATGGTAAGGATGAAGTGAAATATGTTGATGTATCAAATGCCTTGATTAACAATGAGTACAGGTGGAAGGAAAAGCATGACCACAAAGATACCTCATCAGAGGTATTGACAACAACCCGAGGAAGATCATCCAACAGGAAGCCTGGAGGTTTCAAAAGAGGAAAATCATGATTGAAGTCAAGAGGCAAGTCCACCTACAAGAGACTAGAAAAATATGAGTATCCTATTGTCATCAGAAAGGTCACTGGAAGAAGGATTGTCCCAGTATTGGAAAACCAAAGGTGGATGTTGTAGAGAAAACCGAGGAAGCTGACTATTTGACTTTCCTCATTTCCTTAATGGTCAACCATTAAGAAGTCTTGATTCTTAATTTAGGCTGTTCATTCCATATGTGCATGATTCAAGATTGGTTTTCAATCCTCAAGGAGTCAAATGAAGGTTTGGTTCTTATGAGTAGTAAGTATCCCTGCCATATAATAGGAATTAGAACAATACAGTTGAGAATGCATGATGGTAAAATTCTATGCCTTCCATATGTGAGATATGTACTAGAAATGGATAATAACCTCGTATCATTAGGATTCAGGGATGTGTTTGGTTACAGGATAACCATTGAAGATGGTTCCATGATAATAGTTCATGGTGAGTTTCTTGCGATGAAAGGTACTCGAAAAGTTGTTTTGTATTACTTGAATGTTGAGATAGTTACAAGTGGAGTAATGATATAAAAGGGGAGTGATCCAAACACTTTCAAATTGTGGAATATGAGACTCATGCATACTAGAGATAAATCCTTATAGAGTTTAGTGAAGAAAGGTGTTTCGAAGGGTGTTATGATAGTTCAACTCGATTTCTGCGATCATTGTGTGATGGTTAAGAAAACTAGAGTGAATTTCAACCCTGTAAACCATCATATGAAGGGAACACTTGAATACATCTATACCAATGTCTGGGGAGCATCAAAGAATGTTTCATTGGGAGGTGATCATTATTTTTTCATATTTATTGATGGTTACTCAAAAATTGTTTTGGTTTATTCCATGAAGCAAAAGGATGAGGTTTTATATGTATTGCTTAAATGGAAGAAGATGATTGAGAATTAGAAAGGAAGAAAAATAAAGAGTCTGAGATCAGAAAATGGTGGAGAATACACATCATAACTATTTAATAAGTTTTGTAAGGATGAAGGTATTATGAGACACTTCAATGTTTCTAGACAACCATAATATAATGGAGTAGAAGAATGGATGAACCGTATTCTCATTGAAAAGGTATGGTGTATGTTATCACAATCAAATTTGATCAAATATTTTTGGGAAGATGCTCTGATATACACAACATACACTGTGAACTGATCACCTACTTTCATAATTTATGGTAAAGTTGCTATAGAAGTTTGTTTTGGTGATAATGTTTCTGATTATGACAAACAACATATATTTGGTTATACTGCCCATTTTCGTTTCATAGACACAAAGTTGGACCCGAGTGAAAATAAAGATATTTTTGTTGGATTTAGTGATGGTGTGAAGGCTTTTGGACTATGGGTTCCAGAACCAATGAAAAAAATTCAGAGTCATGATGTCACATTTGATGAATCAGTAATGGTAAAGTCTAATGATTTCAAAAAGTGAGAGTGATGAATCATATAGACTTGTGATTTAAGTGTAAAAATTCTACAACCAAGTGATTAGGATCCACAAGAGATAGAATTCAGTGATGACATTGATGTCCTGACTAAATAAGAAGTTCCATTACAACAGGATAATCAACATTATGTTCATATCACCTTTGGTAGACCACGAAGAACCATACATATACCTTTTAGGTATGATGATATGTTTTTTATGCTCTTTCTATAACATAGGATGATGTTCTAGATAACTATCAAGATATTTTGGATAAAAATGAAATGGAGAAGCATAAGTCAGCTATGGAAGACGAAATGAGTTCACTATATCAGATCCAAACATGGGATCTTGTACCTCCAATGAAGAACGATATGGTACTTAGATGCAGATGGGTGGTTGTAAAAAAGAACTTGACAATAGAGAACCCATTAGACATGCTGATAAAGATAGTTATAGGGATCAAATCCCAACATTGTTTGGACTTGATCAATATCTCTTGAAATTTATATTCCTACAAACATCGGGAAGGAAGTGGGGAGAATTTTTGA
The DNA here is from genome assembly GCA_963277665.1 of Viscum album. Taxonomy (NCBI): domain Eukaryota; kingdom Viridiplantae; phylum Streptophyta; class Magnoliopsida; order Santalales; family Viscaceae; genus Viscum; species Viscum album. The sequence continues at coordinate 65,821,383 of OY728156.1, read as the reverse complement.
CCAGTAACATGGTGATATTTATCACCAAGGTGGAGATTGTTGAATGTTGAAAATAAATCCATTACACATAGTTGTATGGAATAACCAAATAAGACTCGCTGCGTGGAGTTAGTGTTTCCTGGAGAAGACTACAACCAGGGTTTTGGTGTCACCCAAAGAAAAAATTGCAGTGAGCAATTTGATGTTTTCTCCTCCCATTCTCTATAACTTTTGGTGATGATCACATTATAATTTGTGTCTCTTCTTAATTATCCAAAGACTCATTTCCTTCCTGTGGAGGTAGGTTAGCTCAACCAAACTGCGTAAATATGTGTCTTTATTTATTTTATTCCTGCATATGTGCCTGAGTGAGATCTTATGTGTGAGAGTTTGAGAAAGATATTGATTCCCACATAACATAAAGCTCATTCAATAATCCTTAATCATTATGGATATCATAATTGATAAACATGAAAGTGGCTGGAGGTGAGGGTTATTTTCAAGAAGATCAAGTGGTTAACTCTATTGTATAACAATGTAGTTTTTCTATTCATTTTTCATCTCTCTCAATTTCATGTAAGGGATAATTAGAAATTTAATATCACAAATTATAATTTCAATGATCTAAACATGATTCTCGCATACATTTTGAAGAAACTTTTCACTTTGATGTGTGGGTATTTCAACCTTTATTTTAACTTGTGGTTTTAGTTATTGTGTTCATTTTACAAATGAGTTTACTTAAATCTCAAGGCTTGTTTTATTTAAAAAAATTGATATTATTTATTTAAAAAATTTAAAGTATAACGGTTAAAAATAAATTAGTATTTATGATTAAATGTTTTCAAAGTGATAGTAGGGGTTGAGTATACTGTCTTGAAATTTTTCTATAAATAAAAAATTATTATTCATTACATTAGTTGACCATATACTCTTAAATTGAATGGTATAACTGAACAAAAAAATCATCATGTTGTTGAAATGAGTCTCACTATTATGTTAAGATCATTTATGCCTCCCAAGTATTATGAGGAAACTGTTAGTGTTGTTATCTATCTAATAAATTTGTAGCTCCCTCTGGTATTGAATATGAACTCTTTATATCAATGAATATTTCATATTTCTTCATATTGCTTTTGTCTCAATGTTTTTTGTTGAGTTTTCACTAATAAAAAATTAAGAGAATAAAAGGCATGTTCCTTTCTTAGTTTGTATTAAGGAGGAGAAATATTTCATGTAATATCCCGTATTTTTTCAGGTATGCCACCCTTTGAGTTTTTTGTTGAACATCTTTCTCTTGGGTTTTACTTTGTCTTCGAAACTTTGTGGTCGATTCTCATTTACATATATAGAGATTTTATTGGTGAAATTGATCTAAAGTTTAGGAATTTATTTTTTTTGAATTAATGGAGTCTAAGTATAAACATGTAAAAGGGGATTATGAGGATTTTATATAGGTTTGGAAGGCTTCTAATGTGGTTTTATCTTTTCAGAAGAAGCTGGGCTTGAAGCTGCCTACAGAAAATTTACACACTGTGTAAATGGATTACACGATGTGTAACTGTCACTAGGAACAAGCCATGAACTAGTTTCATGATGTGAAATAAATACACGTTGTGAAGATATTACATGATGTGTAATGTTTGAGAAGGATTAAACTCACCCAAGGAAACATGAATTTTGGCATACCTTATAAATCGATAATTAAATACCATGTAGTAAATTTACAATATATTTATTTTTCAGGCCTAGTAGTTTTAAGATGTGCTGCATGTACATTTAATTTTTTTATTTGTGTGCAGCCTTCCTCACTCATACCCTAGGTGTTTTCTAGGTGATTTTGTTGTTCCTTATTCCCTTATAGATATCCCAATCAAGCGATCAACCCCTAGTGAGTTTTTTTCTTAGGTTTCCCCCACTCTTCCTTTGTTCTCCATTATAGCGGTGGAATCTCTTGACTGTGGTTGGTTTGTGTGTTGATATTGATCTTGTATGATCTAGGTTTATTCTTGTGATCCTTTTCAACTTTTTTCTTGTTGTTGTTACTATGTGAAAGGCATGTGTTTATTTTAATTTAAACTTAGGTGGTCTAAAACCAAACCCTATGGTCTATTTAATTGTTAAGTATGTATAATATTGTGAATTTTATCGACCCAATGTGTGCATAAATTAATTGAATAAAGAATGATGATAACCATGTGTTTGAAAAAAATACTTAGATCCATTTGGATCCTAGGGTGTTGCAACCTGGCTTGTGGTTACCCGTTGGGTGAGTGAACCCTGGAATAATAACGAATTGGCTAATGGCTTAAAGTATGGTTAGCATGACATGAGATCACATGTCATTTCTTGATATAGAATCACTTTGGTATTGGATTATTTTTTTTTGAAATTACTGGCGATAATTTGATATAAAAATGAATGATAAATTTAAATAAAAATGGTAATTTTTAGAATTAACCATTGTGGCATATGACATGATATTGCGATATCCTTGATATTATGACTTGTGTTGTGATTGATGTTGTAATTATTATATTGAAGGCTTGGCCCAGTTACATGACATAATTATTATATAGCGGGATTGTCCAAGTTTCATGCTGTAATGATTATATAGTGGGCTTGGCCCAGTTTCATGATGTAATTTTTATATAGAGGGCTTGGCGTGATTATGCTAAAATGATTTTATAGAGGGCTTGACCAGGTTATGCTAAAATTATTATATAGAGTTCTTGTCATGGATGTTGTAATGCTTATATGGAGGGTTATTCATGGGGATATGATTGTTTCATGGACATGTGGATCAGTTGGCATGGATGTGAAACATGCTTAGAGATATTCCGACATGGTTCCAAAGTAGGTTGATTGTTGTATTGTATTAATTGATTAATTAACACACATATTTATAGCTTTATTACATGCACATATTATAAAACTGGATTTTTTAGACATATTAGTGTTGACCTAATGAGTTTTAATCACATCCTATTTTTGATACCATTTGTTTCCCAAGAATATTACATGGATATAGGTTTGGATAAGGGTAAGGGACCTTGTTGTTGATGATGGCATGCTAAATGGGTTGGAGTTTGGAGTCAAGAATGACATGGGGTTCAAGACCGGGGTCTTCTTAGATTATTTGTGTCAAAATGGTGTTTTATCTATATTACTTTAGTTTGAAATTATATTCATTCCATCATGAAATTACATTATTTCTTATTATTTGTATTATTGGTTCTTTTTTATTTCCCAGTTGTATGTTGTACTGTTTTTTCTATTTTTTCTATCACACTGATATTTATTATTATTGTTTATTTACACTGTATTGTAACTATATACCATGGGGTATGGTATCCACACTATGAACTTTACACACCTTATACTAATTGGATACCTCTGGAATATGAGGATACATGCTTGAGGTCCTGTAACAAATCTGATTTGGTCACATGAGAGAGTGTTGGATTGAGGGACGTTACAAAGTGGTATCAAATGATCAGGTTTTTCTTTTCTATTGATTTACTATTTGGGAAAGGTAGAAATGAGACTAAGATATGTCAATAATCAGTAATGATCATGTTCATGGAAGTATATAACCCATGTATGGGGGAAAATCCTAGTTCCCATGGATGGGATTATTGTTCATGCTGTTTGCTTGTTTCGATTTGATTTTATTTCACCTAGGGTGATTTACATGTTGTGTAATGTTATTGTTTCCTGATATTTACACTCTTGAACTAGTATGTCATGAGATAAGTGTGCATTAATCATGATAGTCACATAGGGATATACCGTGACATGCATTATTCATGATAGGGATGTATTTATTGCTTGTGATATATTTTCATGTATGAACTATGGAATAAGATACATGTTATATCTGATAAAAAGAAAAAAGGGAATTAAAGAACTGATATTTCATGCTAAAACATTTATAATCCATTCTTAGAGAGACCATGATCTAATGGTTCTCTATTATTGTCACCTTTTGAGGTTGACCTTGTTGATATCTAGTGTTTTAAGGAGTGTATTTTTCTTGTAGAGAAAATGCTCCATCATCGTATTTGAATTGATTACCAGGAGAGTGGTAATCAGTATGATCCCAATGTAGCTGAGTTGAAGATTCCTATAGATCTTAAGGATCAAACAGATGTTCAACTTTGCAACATCTTCCTGAGGGTCATGTAATCCATGAAAAGGGATACTATTCACACCATATCTTTGATGTACAAGATGAAGAGAGAGTTTTAGCTACAAAATTTTACTATGTTCACTAGGTAGGGAGGCCTCCAAGTATCTGAGTTCTATATAGAGTTAGTCTAGATGATCTTTAATCACATTGAGATTCTCATGAATAGGAGGGTGAATGTTGTTGCATATATTTTTGTGGACCTACCAGGCATTGGTGATATATTCTGGAGCAAGATAGGAAATAATAGGAGTTATCTTGGAAGTAATTAAATGATAATTTTCTAATACACTTCTGTCTAGATACATTGAAGGATAAGAAGGATCATGAGTTCATGCACTCGATGCAATAGATATTTTCAGTGATGGAATACTCCAGATGTTTCACTGACTTGCAACACTTTGCGCCATCTTTAGAAGCTGACGCGATCTCTAGGGTGAGACATTTTCAAGATAGTATTTTCTATGATATCATGTTATAGGTTAATGTGTTCCACTTAAATAGATTTTTGGATGTGATGAACCAGGAACTCATCACGGAAGGGAATCTGAGAGAGTCCCCCGAGCAGTGGTTGGGCTATTTCAGCTGGGAAAACTAGGAGCTCTTCTTTTAGTTCCAAGAAGCATCATTATGGCAGTTATCACCAAGGAAATAATGGGAAGAGTAGTCATGGTATTTGTTAGACATCTCATGATAGTGTTCTATTACAGTGCTATCATTATGACAAGTTGGTCCATAAGTGTCTTCAGTGTCCATACCCTTCTTTGGAGTGCCATTATTGCTATAGGATGGGCCACCTGTAGAGGTTTTTTAGGGGAATATAGAATTAGAGTAGTGTAAAGGGATGAGGATATGTAATAGAGTCTAAAAAGGACTCAACTACCCCTAAGAAGACTGGTAGCTGGAGTTTCAATGGATGTTAAGTTTGAGGCTGGGGGCATGGTAAACCAATATAGGAGCGGAAGTACCAGGAATAGGGAATAACACCGAGGAGTTAGATTTGAGCCTAGGGAATAGGGTCATGTCAACTATAGCTTTGTATACTACCCAACTAGTGTGGATGCAATACCTTGTACCGTAATAGGTATGATTATTGCATCATCTACCCTTGTTTTCATTTTGTTTGATACATTAGCATTACATTCCTTTTTATCTACTCTTTTTTTTCAACTAGTTTGATATTGGTTGTGGAAATCTTGGATGGTGTCTTAAACATATATATACTATTGGGAGTGTGGTTAGAGAATATCAAATGTTTCAAGGTGTGTTATCTAGATATTAGTGGTTACCATTTCTTTTGAGAACTGTTTGTTTTGTAAATGACTAGTTTTGATTTGATTCTCAATATGGATTGGTTAGTTATATACTAGGATCATATATACTGTTATCTGATGAGAGTTACCTTTATATCTCTTGAAAGAGGTGGTTACTTTCACCAGGGTGAGTGAGATTTTTAGGCTGATCATGTAGGACCAATTCAGTTCAGATTTGATTGTCTCATAGCTCAGATAGTAGGTCTTGCTCCAATGATGAAGGAATGCAGTAGGATACTTTTCCTTAAGTGGTGGAACATTTTTAGGATGCATTTACTAATGAGTTATATAGATTACTTTCAAAGAAATAGATTTATTTGGTGCTATGATAAGAGCCAATTTCTATTCCATCTTATAGGATAACACCAATAGAGCTTTGGGATTTGAAGGTTCAGTTGGAATATCTAAAATCTAAAGGTTTCATATGGCCTAATACATCTTTATGGGGTTCCCCAGTTATTTTTTACAAGAATTATGATGGGACATTTTGCTTTATGTGTGAATTATTGGAGGTTGAACCATATGATGGTCAAGAGCCAATATCCCCTTCCACGTATCTATGATATATTCAATTAGATGAGAGGTTTTAAGATCTTCTCTAAGATTTATTTGAGATTAGGATACCACTAGTTGAGGGTGAGACCATCAAACATACCTCTAACTACTTTCAAGAGCAGGATTGGATTGTTTGAGTTTATAGTGATGTCGTTTGGTTTGATGAACACACCAATATTATTCATGTACTTAATTAATAGATCTTTCATCCTTTTCTAGATCAATTTTTGGTGATTTTAATTAAAGAAATATTACTGTACTCCCAGTTGGAAGATGAATATTCCCAACATCTTGAAATCATATTCAGTATATTGAGAGATCATTGAATTTACTCCAAGATATCTAAATGCAGTTTCTAGATTGATAGTGTTCACTTATTAGGCCATGTCATCTTAGAAGATGGAGTGCCAGTGGAACCAGATAAGGTTTCATCTATGGTATCTTGAGAGTGACCCACGAATATATTAAAGATTCAGAGTTTTCTTGGTTTAGTAGGTTATTATCAGTGTCTTATCCAGGAATTCTTCTGTATGACAACACCAATGTCTAGGAAGACCAATAAAGGGATGAAGTTTGTTTGGTTAGATGCTTGTAAGATAGATTTTCAGGAGTTGAAGTGCAGGATGACCTCAAAACCTATCCTAACTTTACCTGTTCTGGGTAAATCATATAACTTATACTATGATGCATCCAAAGTTGGAATCAGAGCAGTTCTAATGTAGGAGGACTAAGTGGTAGCTTATGGCTCCAGATAGATGAGGTCGCATGAGTGGAATTATCCAACTCATGATATATATTTAACGAAAATGGTATATTCCCTGAGATGATGGAGGCATTATCTTTTGGGAAAGAGGTTTGTGGTGTATACGAAACACAATATCCTCAAGAATGTATTTTTTAGTGGGACTTGAACCTTTAGCAGAGGATGTGGGTCGAGTATCTGTATCATTTTGACTTTTTGTTGGCTTATACACCAAAAAAGGGAAACATCGTTGCCAAAACCATGATTTGGAAAATGAAGATATAGGTAGTAAGAGAGTCTTATGGTGAGTGGTATATGATATCACTCTTTTAGGACATTCATCTAGAAGTTTAGGAGTCTCAGGGCTGAGTAGCTCTGAATTTGACATCTATTATACCCATTATTTTGGAACGAATAAAGATTGAGAAGTTATCTAATATAGAGGTCTTAGTTCTGAGAGACATCTTATATAGTGGAGATCCCCCATTTGGATGTTCTATTAGAAGCATAAATTATATTCATTCTTATGGTCGAGTGTGGGTTCCTATGGGATTTTATGATGAGTTGATGAGATACTTTCATGCTTATAGATGGGTGGTACATCCTAGTTTGAAAAAGATGTATCATGATCTCTGTAGATAGTACAGGAGGTTAGGAATGAATAAGGAGGTAGTGGGATTTGTGGCGAGATGTTTCACCTATCAACTAGTGAAGGCTGGGTATCATAGGCCTACAAAATTATTTCATCCTCTTACCATTCCAAAGTGGAAATGGGATGATGTCACTATGAATTTTTTGAAAGGATTACCTAGGAAAACCTGTAATAATGATGCAGTATGGGTGATTGAGAATCGACTAATAAAGGTATCCCAGTTCTTTCCTATTAGGGAGAACTTCACTATTGATGATCTGGGTAGTCTATACATGCATGAGATAGTTTAGTTGTACAATTTTTTTGAGGATTATTGTTTCTAATATAGATCCTCATTTCATGTCTTAGTTATGAAAGGGTCTTCTGAAGGCTCTAGGATCACATGTTCATCTGAGTATATCCTATCATCCTCAAACTGACAGCTAATATGAGTGAAATATTAAGGTTTTGGAGGATATGTTGCAAGCCTATGTTTTGGATTTTGGTGGTTCTTGGGATTAGAATATGAAATTCATATATTTTTCATTTAATAATATCTTACAGAAATCAATACAAATGTAACCTTTCAAGGATTTGTATGGAAGGTCATGTCGTTCACCTCTTTGTTGGTTGGTGGTATGTGATTTAGTGCTTGTTGAACCTAGTCTCATATAAGATACTTTCAAGCAAGTTCAGTTGACCAAGAGGTGGTTGGTGACTATGAAGAGTAGGAAAAAATCATATATAGGCCATTAGATACGACTTCTAGAGTTTGAGGTTAGTCATTATGTTTTCCTTCAAGTGTCTCTTAGGCTGGGGAAATGCCATATCAAGAAGTAGGGAAAGCTAGTGCTTATATTTTTCAGTCTGTTTGAGACAGTGGAAAGCTTTAGTCTAGTGGAATACTGATTATCCCTTATATAGTGATACAGTTCCATGAATTACATATTTCACATGTTGAAGATTCATAGATATTATCTAGACCCTTCTCATGTGATAGATATTGCAGACATCGATCTTGGTGTAGATGTTTCCTTTGATGAGAATCTGATACAGATTATAGACTATAGTGAGAAATATATTTGGGGAATAACTATACCTCTTGTTTGAGTGCAGTAGAATAATGTGTTTGTTTAAGAGGATACCTAAGAGATGGATTATTATATGCAAGCACAATGACCAGCCTTATTCTCTGAGCCCCCATAATGATTCTTAGAGTAACTTGGGAAAATGTTGTTATATGGTAGGGAGGTTGTAAGATCCCATATTTTTCTAGGTGAATTCCTCTTTAAGTTTTTTTTAAACCTTTTTCAATTGGTTTCTCCTTTTCCTTTGAGCCTTGGTGGTCAATTATCTTTTGGAGACAAAGAGATTTTGTTGTGAAAATTGACCTAAAGTTTGGGGATGAATGTATTTTTGAATTAATTAAGTTCAGTTATAAACATGTAAAAGGGGTTTACAAGGGTTTCTATAGGTTTTTAATGCTTCATAGGTGGTTCAATATTTTTAGTAGAATCTGGGCTTGATGTTACCTGTAGGAAATTTACATGTCGTGTAAGTGGATCCCACGACATGTAACTATCTCCAGGAAAAATCCATGAACAAGGTTCATGATGTGAAATGAATACATGGCATGAATCTATTACACAATGTGTAATTTTCAATAAGGATTAAATTCACCTGAGGTGACATGAATTTCAGCATACCTTATAAATCAAGAATTCCACACCGTGTAATACACCCTTACTTCTAGTCAAAATCCTCCAGTGTATGGGGAGGTTCACTTGACATCCTATAATCAACTTGTTTTTTCCATGTGAGTGAGTTTTGGGTTGGGGTTTTTTACATTTCAATCCTCATAATGTTTACTTATATTGATGAGAAATACCCAATTTCTTATAATCCTTCCTCTTAACTCTTTTCAAGAACCATTTTTTTGGGATAGAAAGCCTAGTTTTTAGGTAATTATATGTTTGAGAATCAAATTTACATTCACCAGAAGTTGTTTAGTGGAAGGTAGCAGGACTCAGTGTAAAGAGAATGGTAGTTCAATCTCTCCTAGCATAAGAAGAACCATCAGAAGTTTTTATCTTTCAAGGGAGTCCTAAAGGTCTAAAATGTAAACTCTATAAAATTAAGATTCTAGAATGAGGTATATATATATATATATTATTACAACGGTTCAAGAAGGGGAATACAAGGAAACAAAGAAAGTCTACAACATCTACAAGTACTCGGGGAGACTCGAACCAGAGACCTCCCACGAGACCCCTCAAAGGCATAACCACTAGGCTACACCCCTGGGGGCATATATAATGTTTATATATATATATTTATGTGTGTATTAACAAATAGATATATATTTTCTATATATTCTAATATATTTATATAAATATAAATATATAATATATGTAAATAAATATAAATAAATATAATTATATTTATATACACACACATAATATATGTGTGTGTGTGTGTATTTATAAACACACACACAAAAAAAATATTTTATAAATGTATTTAAAAAATATTATATAAATATAAATATTTATATATGGATAAAAAATATGACGAAATATATATATATTTAAATAGATATATAATAAAAAGAAGAACAAGACAATATAGGCTTGTTGTAAACGTACAGATAAATCAAGGGGAGGTCACATGTTCAAAATTAGACAGTGGTGTGCAGGGTCTGTGTTAAGGTGGTATAGTGATGATAAAGGGTGGTAGGGGGATAAACGAGTGCTATTAAAAGGGGTCTTAAATTGATGATAAAGGAGGTGTGGTCCACCCTCCGAATCTATTTCAATTTAGAGAAAAAAATTCAAAAATTTATTTTTTTGACTTTTAGCAACACCTTTTTTTTGTGTCTATAAAAGAGTATTTTATTAGCCCTTTTTTTAGCATAGATAAAAAAGACCTTTATTAGCGTTTTTTTAGTGATGGTAAAAGGGAATCCCTTTTAAGAGTTCTTGGTCCAACAACGATTTTTTAGCACTATTAAAATCATTTTTTCTTGCTGTTAAATGCCGATTTTGTAGTAGTGAAATTGGGGGTGCAATTTTCTATTTGGGTGGCACAAAACCCCCTGTGGTAGTTTTCACCTAGCACCACCAACTCCATGTTGCAGTCTTCTAGATGGTTAGTATTGGTATTTTTAAAATTAAAATTTGAATATTGAGTAGAGATAAATTAATTAATGGAGATATTTTTCTCAACATTAATAGGGGAGTTTATGTCAACATTAATGACAATTTAATTCTCAATATTAATGGATGAAAAATGGATATTGACCACATTAATTAGATATATGAACTTGGTGACTGTATAAAAGGATGTAGTACTATATTTTTGGATATAGTGCTGACTAGATGTATCCTCCAAGAGATAACTGGGATAGTGCTATCGCTTTTGTGATAAATCATGCAAAGCATTGACAATGGCGAATGAATAGTCGATGACGAACAAAGTGAGATGATAATGATGTCGGTGATGGTGTGTCGATCCCAATGCTAACGAGAGCGAATGTTGATATCCATGATGAAGAGTCATGTATCAAAAGTATTCTTGGTTGCAGATATCAAACAACGGGTCTCGGTTCCCAAGATCGACATGCAACAATAGGACGGGTTCATGCGGGTATGTCAAAATCCTTCGAGTATGAAGTGTAAAAATTACTTCGTGAAAAATTATAAGTGTTGTAAAATTCATTCAGGCGACGTCAGGCTCTGCTCCACTTGGGGGTGGATTTACTGTTAACGCTGAACATGTGAGGGGGCACAAATCTAAACCCAAACTCAAGTTATGAATATATTGGACATCAATGAAAATAAAAACACTACCAAAAAACGAAAAGAAAATGAAAAGGGGACAAGAAAGGGATCAAAGAACAACCCCCAGAACCCCACCCCATAGATGCTTGAGGCCACAAGCCAAGAAATCCAAGAAGAATAACCAAAAGTAGCAGAAGCTTCACCGCCACACCTTTCTGACCTCCAGCACTACAAAATACCCCACATAGATGCCCCTATATCTCCGTCTTCCCAAGATAATATCCATTTATCATCATGGACTGGCCCCCGCCGTTCTCAAATCAATCCGCCATACCCAAGCGCTCTATGTTCTTGGGATCTTCCTTCTGTCACTGCTGATCACCACCACTGAATTAGAAAGGAAGAAAAATAAAGAGTCTGAGATCAGATAATGGTGGAGAATACACATCATAACTATTCAATAAGTTTTGTAAGGATAAAGGTATTATGAGACAATTCAATGTTTCTGGAACACCATAATATAATGGAGTAGCAGAAAGGATGAACCGTATTCTCGTTGAAAAGGTATGGTGTATGTTATCACAATCAAATTTGATCAAATCTTTTTGGGAAGATGCTTTGATATACACAACATATGCTGTGAACTGATTACCTACTTTCATAATTTATGGTAAAGTTGATATAGAATTTTGTTTTGGTGATAATGTTTCTGATTATGACAGACAACATATATTTGGTTGTACTACCCATTTTCATGTCACAGACACAAAGTTGGACCCGTGTGAAAATAAAGATATTTTTGTTGGCTTTAGTGATGGTGTGAAGGCCTTTTGACTATGGGGTCCAAACCAATGAAAAAAATTCAGAGTCATGATGTCACATTTGATGAATCAGTAATGGTAAAGTCCAATGATTTTGAAAAGAGAGAGTGATGAATCAGATAGACTTGTGATTTAAGTGTAAAAATCCCACAACCAAGTGATCAGGATCCACAAGCGATAGAATTCAGTGATGACATTGATGTCCCAACTAAATAAGAAGTTCCATTACAATAGGATAATCAACATCATGTTCATATCACCACTAGTAGATCACGAAGAACCATACATATACCTTTTAGGTATGATGATATGGTTTTTATGCTCTTTCTGTAACATAGGATGATGTTCTAGATAATTATCAAGATATTTTTAATAAAAATGAAATGGAAAAGAAGAATTCAGCTATGGAAGATTAAATGAGTTCACTATATCAGATCCAAACATGGGATCTTGTACCTCCAATGAAGAATGAGATGGTACTTGGATGCAGATGGGTGGTTTTAAAAAATAACTTGACAATAAAGAACCCATTAGACATGCTGATAAAGATAGTTATAGGGATAAAATCCCAACATTGTTTGGACTTGACCAATACCTCTTGAAATTTATATTCCTACAAACATTGGGAAGGAAGTGGGGATAATTTTTGATCAGTAACATGGTGATATTTATCATTAAGTTTGATATTGTTGAATGTTAAAAATAAATCCATTGCACATAGTGGTATGGAACAACCAAAGAAGACACACTACGTGGAGTTAGTGTTTCCTGGAGAAGACTACAACCAGGGTTTTGGTGTCACCCAAAAAAAAATTACAGTGAGGAATTTGACGTTTTATTCTCGCATTCTCTATAAATTTTGGTGACGATCACATTATAATTTGTGTCTCTTCTTAATAATCCAAAGACTCATTGCCTTCCTGTGGAGGTAGGTCAGCTGAACCGAACTGCATAAATATGTGTCTTTATTTATTTTCTTCCTGCGTATGTGCCTGAGTGAGATCTTATGTGTGAGAGTTTGAGAAAGATATTGATTCCCACATAACATAAATCTCATTCTATAAGCCTTAATCATTATGGATATCATAATTGATAAACATGAAAGTGGCTGGAGGTGAGGGTTATTTTCAAGAAGATCAAGAGGTTAACTCTATTGTATAACAATGTAGTTTTTCTATTCATTTTTCATCTCTCTCAATTTCATGTAAGGTCTAATTAGAAATTTAATATCACAAATTATAATTTCAATGATCTAAACATGATTCTCGCATACATTTTGAAGAAAAATTTCACTTTGATGTGTGGGTCTTTCACCCTTTATTTTAACTTGAGGTTTTAGTTACTGTGTTCATTTTAAAAATGAGTTTACTTAAATCTCAAGGCTTGTTTTATTTAAAAAATTGATATTGTTTATTTAAAAAATTTAAAGTATAATGGTTGAAAATAAATTAGTATCTATGATTAAATGTTTTCAAAGTGATAGTAGGGGTTGATTATACTATCTTGAAATTTTTCTAAAAATAAAAAATTATTATTCATTACATTAGTTGACCATATACTCTTAAATTAAATAGTGTAACTGAACAAAAAAATCGTCATGTTGTTGAAATGAGTCTCACTATTATGTTAAGATCATTTATTCCTCCCAAGTATGAGGAGGAAACTGTTAGTATTGGTATCTATCTAATAAATTTTCATCTCACCCAGGTATTGAATCTGAACTCTTTATATCAATGAATATTTCATATTTTTCCATATTGTTTTTGTCTCAATGTTTTTTGTTGAGTTTTCACTAATAAAAAATTAAGAGAATAAAAGGAATGTTCCTTTGTTAGTTTGTATTAAGGTGGAGAAATATTTCATGTAATATCCCGTATTTTTTCAGGTATGCCACCCTTTGAGTTTTTTGTTGAACCTCTTTCTCTTGGGTTTTACTTTGTCTTTGACACTTTGTGGTCGATTCTCATTTGGATATAGAGATATTTTATTGGTGAAATTGATCTAAAGTTTAGGAATGTATGTTTTTTGAATTAATGGAGTCTGAGTATAAACATGTAAAATTGGATTATGAGAGTTTTCTATATATTAGGAAGGCTTCTAATGTGGTTTGATCTTTTCAGAAGAAGCTAGTCTTGAAGCTGCCTGCGGAACATTTACACACTGTGTAAATGGATTACACGATGTGTAACTGTCACCAAGCACATTCCATGAACTAGTTTCATGATGTGAAATGAATAAATTCTTTGAAGCTATTTCATGATGTGTAATTTTTGAGAAGTATTAAACTCACCCAAGGAAACATGAATTTTGGTATACCTTATAAATCGATAATTACATACCATTTAGTAAATTTACAAGCTATTTATTTTTCAGGCCTAGTAGGTTTAAGATGTGTTGCATGTACATTTAATTCCTTTATCTATGTGTAGCCTTCCTTAATCATGCCCTAGGCGTTTTCGAGGTGATTTTGAGTGCCTTCTTCCCTTCTAGATATCCCAATCAAGCGATCAATCCCTAGTGAGGTTTTTTCTTAGGTTTCCCCCACTCTTCCTTTGTTCTCTATTATAGCGGTGGAATCTCTTGACCGTGGTTGGTTTGTGTTTTGATATTGATCTTGTATGATCTAGGTTTATTATTGAGATCCTTTTCTCCTTTTTTGTTGTTGTTGTTACCAGGTGAAAGGCTTGTGTTGAGTTTAATTTAAACTTAGGTGGTCTAAAACCAAACCCTATGGTCTATTTAATTGTTAAGTAAGTATAATATTGTGAATTCTATCAACCCAACATGTGCATAAATTAATTAAATAAAGAATGATGATAACCATGTGTTTGAAAAAAAATACTTAGATCCATTTTGATCCTAGGGTGTTGTAACCTAGCTTGTGGTTACCCGTTGGGTGAGTGAACCCTGGAATAATAACGAACTGGCTAATGGATTAAAGTATAGTTAGAATGACATGAGATATCAGGTGATTTATTGATATAGAATCAATTTGGTAATGGATTATTTTTTGTTGAAATTAATGGCGATAATTTGATATAAAAATGAATGAGAAATTTAAATAAAAATGTTAATTTTTAGAATTAACCATTGGGGAATATGACATGATATTGTGATATCCTTGATATTATGACTTGTGTTGTGATTGATGTTGTAATTATTATATTGAAGGCTTGGCCTAGTTACACAACATAATTCTTATATAGCGGGATTGTCCAAGTTTCATGCTGTAATGATTATATAGTGGGCTTGGCCCAGTTTCATGATGTAATTTTTATATAGAGGGCTTGGCGTGATTATGCTAAAATGATTTTATAGAGGGCTAGGCTAGGTTATGCTAAAATTATTATATAGACTGTTGCGCCTAGATGTTGTAATTATTATATGGAGGGTTATCCTCGGGGATATGATTGTTTCATGGACATGTGGATCGGTTGGAATGGATGTGCAACATGCTTAGAGATATTCCGACATGGTTCCAAAGTAGGTTGATTGTTAAATTGTATTAATTGATTAATTAATCCACCTATTTATCACTTTATTGCATGCATATATTATAAAACTGGATTTTTTTAGACATGTTAGTGTTGACCTAATGAGTTTTACTCACATCTTATTTGGGATACCATTTGGTTCCGAAGAAGATTACATGGATATAGGTTTGGATAAGGGTAAGGGACCTTGTTGTTGACTATGGCTTGCTAAATGGGCTGGAGTTTCGAGTCGAGAATGACATGGGGTTCAATACTGGGGTCTTCTTAGATTATTTTTATCAAAATGGTGTTTTATATATATAAATTCAGTTTGAAATTATATTCATTCCATCATGAAATTACATGATTCCTTATTATTTGGATTATTGGTTCTTTTTTATTTTCCAGTTGTATGTTGTACTATTTTTGCTATTTTTTCTATCACTCGGATATTTATTATTATTGTTTATTTACACTATATTGTAACTATATACCATGGTGTATGGTCTCCACACTATGACCTTTACACACCTTCTACTAATCAGATACCTCTGGAATATGGGGAGACATGCTTGAGGTCCTATAACCAATCTGATTTGGTCACGTAAGAGAGTGTTGGATTGGGGGACATTACAAAGTGGTATAAAATGATCAAGTTTTTCTTTTCTATTGATTTAATATTTTTTAAAGGTATAAATGAGACTAGTATATGTTAATACTTGGTAATGAGCATGTTTATGGGAGTATCTAACCCATGTATGGGAAAAAATCCCAGTGCCCATGGATGGGATTATTGTTTATGATGTTTTCTTATTTAGATTTGATTTTATTTCATATAGGGTGATTTACATGTTGTGTAATGTTATTTTTTCTTGATATTTACACTCTTGGACTAGTATGGCATGAGATGAGTGTGAATTAATCATGACAGGCACATAGGTATATATCTTGACACGCATTATTCATGTTAGGGATTCATTTATTTCTTGTGATATATTTGCATGTATGAACTATGAAATAAGATACATGTTATATCTAATAAAATGAAAAAAGGGAATTAAAGAACTGATATTTCATACTAAAACACTTATAATCCATTCTTAGAGAGACCATAATTCAATGGTGCTCTATTATTTTCACCTTTTGAGGTTGACCTTATTGATCTCTAATGTTTTAAGGAGCGTGTTTTTATTGTAGAGAAAATTCTTTGTCATCATATTTAAATTGATCATCAGGAGAGTGGTAATCAGCATGATCCTAATGTAGATGAGTTGAAGATTACTTTAGATCTTGAGGATCAGACGAATGTTCAAGTTTGCGACATCTTCCCGAGGGTTATGCAATCCATGGAAAGGGAGACTATTCACACTGCATCTTTGATGTCCGAGATGAAGAGAGAGTTTTAGATATAAAATTTTCCAATGTTCACTAGGTAGGGAGGCCTCCAGGTAGTTGAGTTCTATATCGAGTTAGTCTAGATGATCTTTAATCACATTGATATTCTCATGAATAGGAGGGTGAAACTTGTTGCATATATTCTTTGTAGACCTACCAGGCATTGGTGATATATTCTGGAGCAAGATAGGAAATAAGAGGAGTTATGTTTGAAGTAATTAAAGGATAATTTTCTAATACACTTCTATCTAGATACATTGAGGGATAAGAAGGATCATGAGTTCATGCACTCGGTGCAGTAGATATTTTCAGTGATGGAATACGCCAGACGTTTCACTGACTTGCAACAATTTGCGCCATCTTTAGAAGTTGACGTGATCTCCAAGGTGAGAAATTTTCATCAAAGTATTTTCTATGATATCATGTTATAGGTGAATTTATTCTAGTTAAGTAGATTTTTGGAAGTGATGAACAAGGAACTCATCACAAAAGGGAATCTGAGAGATCCCCTGAGCAGTGGTTGGGCTATTTTAGCAGGGCAAACTGGGAGCTCTTCTTTTAGTGCCAATAAGCGTCGTTTTGACAGTTATCACCAAGGAAATAATGGGAAGAGTAGTCATGGTATTTGTTATAAATATCATGATAACGTTATATTACAGTGCCATCAGTATGACAAATTGGGCCATAAGTGTCTTCAGTGTCCATACCCTTCTTTGGAGTGCCATTCTTGCTATAGGATGGGTCACCTATAGAGGTTTTTAGGGGAATGTAACATTATAGTAGTGTAAAGGGATTATGATAGGTACTATAATCTAAAAAAGATTCAAATACCCCTCAGAATACTGGTAGCTGGAGTTTCACTGGATGTTAAGTTTGAGGTTGGGGGCATGGTAAACCAATATAGGAGGGGAAGTACCAGGAAGATGGAATAACACCAGGGAGTTAGATTTGAGCCTAGGGAAGAGGGTCAAGTAAACTATATCTTTGTAGACTACTCAACTAGTGTGGATGCAGGACCTTCTACCTTAATAGTTATGATTATTACATCATCTACCCTTGTTTGAATTGTTTTTGATACATTAGTATTAAATTCCTTTTTATCTACTATTTTTTTTCAAGTGGTTTGATCTTGGTTGTGTAAAGCTTGGATGGTGTCTCAAACATCTATATACTATTGGGAGTGTGGTTAGATAATATCAAACATTGCAAGGTGTGTTCTCTATATTTTAGTGGTTACCATTTATTTTGAGAATTATTTGTTTTGTAAATGACTAGTTTCGATTTGATTCTCAATATGGATTAGTTAGTTATATACTAGGATCATATATACTATTATCAGATGAATGTTACCTTTATATCTCTGGAAGGAGGTAGTTTTTTTTCACTAGGGTGAGTGAGATTTTTAGGCTGGTCATGCGGGATCAATTCAGTGCAGATTGGATTGTCTCATAGCTTAGATAGTAGGTCTTGTTTCAATGATGGAGGAATGCAATAGGATACTTTTCTTTTAGTGGTAGACCATTTTTAGGATATATTTACTAAGGATTTCTATAGATTAATTCCAAAGAAATAGATTGAGTTGGTGCTGTGATAAGAGCCAATTTCTATTCCATCTTATAGGATAAAAATAGTAGAGCTTTGGGATTTTAAGGTTCAATTAGAAGATTTGAAATCTAAAGGTTTCATATGGCCTAATACATCTTTATGGGGTTCCATATTTTTTTCTCTCCAAGAAGTATGATAGAAAATTGCACTTTATGTGTGAATTATTGGAGGTTGAACCATATGATGGTCAAGAACCAGTATCCCCTTCCACGTATCTATGATATCTTCAATTAGACGAGAGGTTCTAATATCTTCTCTAAGATTTATTTTATATTAGGATACCACCAGTTGAGGGTGAGACCATCAAACATACCTCTAACTACTTTCAAGAGTAGGATTGGATTGTTTGAGTTGATAGTGATGTCATTTGGTTTGTTGAACACACCAATATTATTCATGTCCTTAATTAATGGATCTTTCATCCCTGTATAGAAATTTTTTGGTGATTTTCATTAATGAAATATCAGTGTACTTATATTCAGCAGATGAATATTACCAACATCTTGACATCATTTTGAGTATATTGAGAGATCATTGACTTTACTCCAAGCTATCTGAATGCAGTTTCTAGATTGATATTGTTCACTTATTAGGCCATTTCATCTTAGAAGATGGAGTGCCAGTGGAACCAGATAAGGTTGCATCCATGGTATCTTGAGAGTGACCCAATAATATCTTAGAGATTTAGTTTTTTCTTGGTTTAGTAGGTTATTATTGATGTTTTATCTAGGACTTCTTCTATATGGCAGCACCAATGTCTAGGATGACCAATAAAGGGATGAAGTTTGTTTGGTCGGATGCTTGTAAGAGATATTTTCAGGAGCTGAAGTGCAGGCTGACCTCAAAACCTATCAAAACTATACCTGTTCTGGGTAAAGCATATAAATTATACTATGATGTATCCAAAGTTGGAATCAGAGCGGTTCTAATGTAGGAGGATTGACTGGTTTCTTATGGATCTATATAGAAGAGGCCGCATGAGTGGAATTATCCAACTCATGATCTGGATTTAACTACAATGGTATATGACCTAAGATGATGGATACATTATCTTTTGGGAAAGAGGTTTGTGGTGTATACGGAACACAAGATCCTCAAGAACATATTTTTTAGTGGGACTTGAACCTTCAGCAGAGGATGTGGGTCAAGTATCTGTATCATTTTGAATTTGTGTTGGCTTATACACTAGGAAAGGGAAACATCATTGTCAACACCTTGATCTGGAAGATGAAGATATAGGCAATAAGAGAGCCTTATGATGAGTGGTAGATGATATCACTCTTTTAGGACATTCATCTAGATGTTTAGTAGTCTTAGGTATGAGTAGCTCCGAATTTGACATATATTATACCCATTATTTTGGAATGAATAAAGACTGAGAAGTTATCTAATATAGAGGTCTTAGTTATGAGAGACATCTTATATATAGGGGATCTACCATTTGGATGGTCCTTTAGAAGAGGAAATTATATTCTTTCATATGGTCGAGTATGGGTTCCTATGGGATTTTGTGATGAGTTGATGAGATACTTTCATGCTTATAGATGGGTGGTACATCCTAGTTTGACAAAGATGTATTATGATCTTTGTAGATAGTACATGAGGTTAATAATGAATATGGAGGCAGTGGGATTTGTGGAGAGATGTTTCACCTATCAACTAGTGAAGGTTGGGTATCATAGTCCTATATAATTATTTCATCCTCTTCACATTACAAAGTGGAAATGGGATGATGTCACTATGAATTTTTTGAAAGGATTACCTAGGACACCCTGTAAAAATGATGCAGTATGGGTGATCGAGGATCGATTAATTAAGGTATCCCAGTTCTTTCCTATTAGGGAGAACTTCTCTATTGATGATCTGGGTAGTCTATACAGGCATGAGATAGTTTAGTTGTACAATGTTATGAGGAGTATTGTTTCTAATATAGATCTTAATTTCATGTCTTAGTTATTTAAGGGTCTTCTAAAGGTTCTAGGATCACATGTTCATTTGAGTACACCCTATCATCCTCAAACTGATAGCTAATATGAGTAGAATATTATGGTTTTGGAGGATATGTTGCCAGCCTATGTTTTGGATTTTGGTGGTTCTTGGGAGTAGAATATGAAATTCATTGAGTTTTCATTTAATAATATCTTATAGGAATCAATCCAGATGTAACCTTTCAAGGATTTTTATAGAAGGCCTTGTCATTCACCTCTTTGTTGGTTAGTGGTGGGTGATTCAATGCTTTTTGAACCTAGTCTCATATAAGATACTTTCGAGCAATTTCAGTTCACCAAGAGGTGGTTGGTGACTATGAGAGCAGGAAAAAATCATACATAGTACATTAGAGATGACTTCTAGAGTTTGATGTTAGCCATTGCGTTTTCCTTCAAGTGTCTCTTAGGTTGGGGAAATGCCATATCAGGAATCAGGGAATGCTAGTGCTTATATTTTTCAGTCTATTTGAGACAGTGGAAATATTCGGTCTAGTGGAATACTGATTAGGCCTTCTATAGTGATATAGTTCCATGAATGACATATTTCACATGTTGAAGCTTCAAAGATATTATATAGACCCTTCTCATGTGATAGATGTTGCAAACATTGGTCTTGGAGTAGATGTTTCCTTTGATGAGAATCTGATACAGATTATAGACCATAGTGAGAAATATATTTGAGGAAGGACTATACCTCTTGTTTGAGTGTAGTATAAGAATGGGTGTGTTTAAGAGGATACCTAAGAGAGGGAGTATTATATGCAATCACAATGACTAGAATTATTTTCTAAGCCCCCATAATGATGCTTAGAGTAACTTGGGGAAAGGTTGTTATACGGTAGGGAGGTTGTAAGATCCCATCTTTTTCTAGGTGAATTCCTCTTTATGTTTTTTTTTGAACTTTTTTCAATTGGGTTATCCTTTTCATTTGAGCCTTTGTGGTCAATTCTCTTTTGGAGACAAAGAGATTTTGTTGTGAAAATTGACCTAAAGTTTGGGGATGAATGTATTTTTGAATTAATTATGTTAAGCTATAAACATGTAAAAGGGGTTTTCAAGGGTTTCTATAGGTTTGTAATGCTTCATAGGTGGTTCAATCTTTTTGGTAGAATCCGGGATTGATGTTTCCTGTAGGACATTTACATGTTGTGTAAATGGATCACATGACATATAACTATCACTAGGAACAAGCCATGAACAAGGTTCATGATGTGAAATGAATACTTGGAATGAAGCTATTACACAATGTTTACTTTTCAATAAGGATTAAATTCACCTGAGGTGACATGAATTTCAACATACCTCATAAATCGAGAATTCCATACCATGTAATACACCCTTGCTTCTAGTCAAAAGCCTCCAGCATATGGAGAGGTGAAATTGAGATCCTATAATCAACCTGATTCGGCTATGTGAGTGAGTGTTGGGTTTGTGTTTTTTATATTTCATTACTCATAATGTTTAATTATATTGATGATAAATACCTAATTTATTATAATCCTTCCTCTTAACTCTTTTCAAGAACCATTTTTTTTGGGATAGAAAGATTAGTTTTTAGGTTATCAGATGTTTGAGCATCGAATTTAGATTCACCAGAAGTTGGTTAGTAGAAGGTGGCATGACTCAGTGTAAAGACAATGGTAGTTCAATCTATCCTAGCATAAGAAGAACCATCAGAAGTTTTTATCTTTCAAAGAAGTCCTAAAGGTCTAAAATGTAAACTCTATAAAATTAAGTTTCTAGAACGAGGTCTATAGAATGGTTTACTAATGCTTGCAGTTGGATTCAACATGTTACTAGAGATCACCGGTAACCTCTGTAAAGGTTAGAAGTTCTTGAAACCATGACAACCAACTGGAATTTCATATAAAACTAAGTGGAGACTGGTCTTTATGGTACATAAATGATATGAATAATATATCCCATTTACATGTAGTATTTATAGAGAATTAATCATATTTAATGAATCGTACTGACTTAACTTGTTATTGGAATGTAGTCTTTATACTTATGGTAAATGAAAATAAAGCCGCAGTGTTTATCCCACACATACAAGACAACTCTTCTAAATAACGTTATTCCTTGTGTTCATTCCATGTTTTATGTTCTTCCATTGATTTTAATCCCATTTCCTTGAATATTTTTGAGATTTTATTGACTGTGAGAAAGATGGATTTGTGTAGTGGGTAGGGTGAAGATACTTACTACTTATGCTACACTCATTTAATTTAGTGGCGAGGTTCAAGTGGTTTTTTGTTTTTTACACTACCCTAATTTTCATTTAAAATTCTAATGGATTGATGATCATAATTTTGATGGGATAATAATAATAAAATACAGTTAGTGGGGATTACATTCACCCAACAAGTGGTATCAAAGATTTTGGTTTAGTTTAGTTCTCAACACACCAATGGAAGATCATGTTTTTCTCTCTCTTTCTTTTGAAGTGATTTCATCTTCAGCTAGAGTTTACCATTAGTGGAAGTTATGGAATTAGATGAAGGAAATATTCAGATATATAAAACTGATGGAACAAACTTTGGTTACTATAGAATATAATTAGAGTACTATATGATTTATAAGGGAATGGATCTTTTAATCATAGGTGGACATCCAAAGAAGATGTAGAATTTATAATGAGAATGGTTGGATAAAAAAGAGGTTGCACTGATGAGGATTTATTTATAAAGGAATGTTGACTCCAAAATATGGGAAAATAAAACTAGAATGGAATTTATGAAATAATTGGAAAACATTTATGAAAAACCAACAACACTTAACAATGTATTCATATTGTAATGATTGTTCATTTTAATATTCTTAGAAGGAATATTGGTGGATGGTCTTGTAAATGACTTCAACATGATCCATGGGTAGCTCTAATATATGAATGTAACATGCATGAATGATGTATGGGTGTTAATTATGTTATCTTCTCTTCTGGAGTGCTAAGATGCAATGGTTAATGTGTTCAGTAATTCTAGTGGAAAGATAGAATTGGTGTTTGATGAAATGCCCTGACACGAGAGCCACTAAACAGTTCCCCGAGCCGGTAAGTCATATGCCCTCAAGAATGCCTCCCTGTATAGAAGAGTTTTCCGAATAATAGTGAGGTTCTAAGGTGGTATAGTGAGGAGATTATACACTCAAGATCTGGCAGAGGCCAAGGTGATGCTTTATGGTCTCAACTTATGTCAACAGAAAGGAATCACTATATCATAGGCTAAAACTAATTAAAAAATCATTCACAACGCCCTGAAAGTCATTGGATCCACCCCTTGGTCGATCCATTATATCATCAGGAAGTTCCAGAGCATGATAAAAAACACCACCAGAGTGTTTCACACTTAGAGATAGGGGAACCAGGTCATAGACCACCTTGCCTCTCTTTATGTCCATGGTACGGAGACAATTTTATTTTATAATGTTCTTACCTTGAACCCCGAGGGGGTTAACCTGGTTAGAGGGGATTCCCTTGGTCTGCATTATTTCTGGCCTTCTTAAGCCTCCTGTCCTGAGATGTTTGGGTCTTCCGTCTTGTTATTTTCATCATTTTTATTTACAAAAATTTACTTGATGATGAGGTAAATAAAACTGTGTAAGCATAATATAAATCAGAGACATAAGATAAACATCCAAAAGACTATAATAATAATAAATCCAAAAGCAATGTATTATAAAAAATGATGATCTTGTCATGTTTATATACAAAATAGAAGGTAATACATAAAAATAGGCATCCCATACAGTGCATGTATCAAAATAACAAAATAACCAAAAGGAAATATCTCCAGCTAGTATCACGATCATAACTCAGTCTTGTGCTCCCCTTCTCCCAAGAAATAATCAAATCAAGTATCATAAAGTGGGCACTTTCTATGGTACCTATCTGCATCCATGAATTTTTTATGGGTACCCAATGGTGACCCAAACAGGGTTTGAGATAATGCTTAGTAGGGAACAACCAATAGTGTCTATAACATTTCTATCATGTGTATAAAAAATGAAGCAGTGTGAAATATATAATATAAATGTAAATAAATTAGCAACCATAAACATAGGATAAAATTAAATCATGATGAAGTAAGTGTGATACTATCTAGTCTAACAACTATAATAAATTACCTATACTAAGGATATCTATAAATAATAATAAAAATATATTGTGTCATATGCCGAGTATTCCAGTGTCAGACCCCAAGGACCAGATCCAAGGTATAAATACCAAGGCATCCTCAATGGCCTATGTTGTGATATCTAGTGTCAGGAATGAAAGTGATGGATCCAAGGTATAAATGAAAAAGACATCCTCATAGAGTCCATGTAGAATATTGATGGAAACTCAGTAAAGACTTGGGTGGAGCCTAAGGAGCATGTCCATAAAGAATGTATAAAGTTAGTCTATGCAAGACAAATCCAAGGAGTAAGAATTTCCTTGTCATCCTATGGAATCAGGATCCAAGGAGTAGAAATGTCCAAGGAATCCACTACCATAATCAATACATATCCATGGAGTAGAAATTTCCATGAATCCAATATAATCAAGATCCAATGAGTAGAAATGTCCAAGGAATTCACTACCATTATCAATTCATTAATAATTTCATAAACCATTTCATAATCATTTAAAACACATGAGTTTTTCTAAATCATTCCCAAATTCTCCATTTAAATATTTAACCATTAAAACCATCATGTAATCACATAGAAAAGGAGGCATAATCCCAATCCTAAAATATTATTCAATTCTCATTTAGGATCCCACTAAAATTGATGATATCACACACACCCAAACGGGTGGTATAATATGGGAAAAAATGTAAAAACACCTCAATGGTGGAATGGGTTGAGGTAAACAACCTCTAATCACATAATGGTACTAGTGGGAATCATAAATAGGTCCCAAAAAATTTAATCAAGAAATTTATTTAATTTTAGGGGTAATGTCAGAAATCCTAGTATGCGACACAACAAACAAAGAATATAAAACACAAAACTTTAAGGTAAAGGTACAAAAAACCTACTATATACTCTTGGTAGAACACTCATCCAGTATCAGCTCCTAACTTGATCCAGATTGGAAGAAAATAGAATAAGGGGAAAAACCATTAAAATATGGCATATTATCTTTCACCAAAATAATTCCTTCGATATAAAGACAAATGATGAAAGGAACAATATGAATTAATAACTCACCAACATAGATCCAATGAGATGAACAACTCTTGAATTGGATATTGTACAGATGAATCAGATCAAAGCCTACCATAATGGTTTCAAAAGGGCTCTCAAAATCCAAGTAGGCTATCCACTAGAAAAAAGGGAATTTAGATTTAGGTTATATGAAAATTTAAGGAAAATTTATTCATTTTACCCAAAAAACTGGGTCACACGGTTGGCCAAACTGTGTGACAATTGTATGCCTTTATTTTATTCAAGAGGGACATCTCATGGTTCATGTGCACGATTTGGGAAACCATGTAAAAACTGTGTT
This sequence comes from Viscum album, assembly GCA_963277665.1. NCBI lineage: Eukaryota > Viridiplantae > Streptophyta > Magnoliopsida > Santalales > Viscaceae > Viscum > Viscum album. Next base: position 65,795,419 of record OY728156.1, on the reverse strand, counting down.
GCATGCCTTTACTAAAAACTGTAGAGCTTACTTTATGGGCATGCGGCTCTAGGTGCATGGTTAGGGAAAACTATGCATCCTTTTATTCTCTCTATCCAACATCACATGGTTACTCTTAACCATGAGGCCTGGGTCACATGGTTTCTACTAACCATATAACTCAGATTCTTTTTTAAAAAAATGTGTCTCCAAGATCCAAACAAGACTCGTACACCCTTGAAACTCCCATTACCTCATTAGGAATTCACATTGGGTAAAAAAATCATTTAAACTGAAATTCAAAAGATACATACCTCATAGAAAAAACCTAGGATCTTATATTTTAGGATATCTATAATATGATCCTAAATGAGGATATCCAGTGTAGGTAAGTACAAGTACCATCTGTTAATTTTATCAATATTGATGGATGGGGATTATCATATCATCGGAATAAAATATTTTAGAAGAATTCATTAGAATACAAGTATCTAGAAATATATTATAAAAAGTCACCTGGCCTAATCCCTACATGTTGGAATTGTGTAATTAAATGTCATATCAAAAATAATTTTAAGAGTCAAATCTTATGAAAATTTAAATTCAGTTAGTATAATGGAATAAGGAAGGAAATAATTATTGACTTTCAATACTCTGGTAGAAGCTTAGGTGATTGACTCTGAAGAATCATTATATTCCATTAGTGATCAAAGATGCATTATTAATTATTTATTTTGAATGTTTTAGAAATTTCATCTAGAGGATGGTGAAACCTTAGAAGTTGTTAGAAATAGAGATGTTGATATTCAAATGAAGAATGGGAGTTTCTTGAAGATAGAAGATGTAACACATATCCCAGGTCTATAGAAAAACCCTATCTATATTAGAAAACTCGATGAAGAATTTTATGAGAATATATTTGTAGGATGAGTCTAGAAAGTGACTTAGGATTCCTTGGAAGATACAAGAGGAGTAAAATATAAAACTCTATATTTAATCAGAAGCACATATGCAATTGCTTCAGTTGAAATTTCATCATTAGAGGATTTAAAAGATTGGAATGGAAGAATTAGTCATCTTAGTGAGAATAACATAAGATTTTCAATAAAAAATGGAATACTAATTCTTAATAACATGGAAATAATAAGATATTAAATTTGTGTGTTGGGGAGGGAGAGAAGGATGTCCTTCAATTTAGATGATGGAATACCGAAATTTAGAAGTTAGAACTTGTACATTATAGTGTATAAGGACCTTCCCCTATTTTATCTCATGGTGGTTCCCACTACTTTATAATATTTATAGATTATGATACTAGGAAAGTATATATTTACTTTGTAAAGTATAAGTTGGATATATTTTAGGTTTTCATTCAATGAAAATATTTGGCAGAAAGAGAATGCAGTCAAAATTTAAAGTGTCTTCATACATACAATGGAGGTGAATATGCTAGATATAATTTTTGAAATTTATATAAGAATAAAGGAATAACTAATGAGAAGTAGTTCCCAAAACTTTGCGGCATAATGGAGTGACTGAATTCATGAATCATACATCGATAGAGAAAGATAAGAGTATGAGTTTTCACTCAAGAATTCTTAAGGGGGTTTGAGTAGAGGCACTCAAAAAATGATATATCTCATCAAAAGAATTAAAAAATAGGTAGTGTAGTAAGAAATTATTGAGGATATTTGGTTCACTAAATGCATGAAAATTTTTCATATTAAATTATTTGGAATCTTTTTGTATGTTCATGTTTTTGCTAAGGATCGAGATACACTTAAAGAAAAATAAAAAACGCATTTCTTCATCAGATATAGAGATAATTTTTTTGGATATCATGTTTGGGATTATGACATAAAACAAGTCATCAAGAGTAGAGTTTTCTCTTCAATGAGAAGATTATGTGGTAGTATAAAAACATATAAGTGAATGAAATTGAAGGAAAGTATTCATCTATTAAAGTCTAGGTTGATCTGAGTAAGAGAACCAGAAAGAAGAGAAATCTAGAAATCTCAAATGAGAATGTTGAAAACACTAGAAGACCAAAAGTAATACCATTGGAAGAAATTCTAGAAATTTTAAGGGTTGTTAAATTTTGAGTGAGAGTAATAGAAGATAGGGATCTAGAAGAAATAAAAGATTCAAATAGTTCATAACATCCAATTCAGTTGAGTAGATCAACTAGAATTATAATACTAATTCATAGGTTTAGTAATGGTATGATCTTTCTACTCATAATGGATGCAGGAGAACTAGAATGTAAAAAAACAACATAAAAACTTAATAATGAAAAAAATGGAAGTTTACAATGGAGGAAGAGATGAATTCATTGAAATCCAATGAAACTTAGGAGATAATATAATTACCATAAGGTGAAAAGAAATTAGAGAATAAGTGGTATTTTATGATTGAAAGAGGGATCTTGTCACAACCCGTCCCCCGGGGCCCGTGTCGTAACTACCCCAAGCCCGCCTTCCATAGGCCAGGGGCTGGCGACTAGAACCAAAGGCGTAAATACCTATAAATGGGAAGGAATTGCCTTTATAAAACATAAACACACACACAACCAGAGTACAAGTGGAAGAAAACACTAAGTAAAGAAATATAACAAGTGTGCTGAGAGTACAAAGGGGGATGGAAATACAAGCCCAACAGTAAAGTACAAGGAAAAGACAAAACAGCAGGAAGGTGTCAAGCTGATCCTGGATCGTCCTCCGGATTTCCTACCTGAAGGGTAGGTACAGATGACCACCTCAGCTCTCCACGTCCGTCTGTCACCTCCGGGTATCGTCTTGTCATGAAGTCCACCTCCAGTTACCGTCTCATCGTGAAGTCCACCTACGGGCACTGTCCAGCTCTACAAGCCTCAACCACGGTCAGTGTTGTCCATCGTCTACATCCAACACAATGAGGTGTGGGCATAGACCGTGCATGGGTGAGTATAACGATACTCAGTAGGGACCTCGAGACCCTCAAGGTCTCACTAAAACCAACAAGTATAAACCAAAAAGAAAGATCTCAACAGATAACCTTTACTTAGGTATATGCCCATACATATACCTAAGTTATCAAGTAACCCATCTCAATCATGAGGTAAACACAAAGGTCATAGACTCAGCTCAAACTAGGATTTTTATTCATGATGACGAAAAACACGACTACTGGAGAACTCCTCCTCTATCGAGCGTAGTAGTCCTGCCATGACTCTGAGGTGCTACTCACTAACCTTAGACTGCTGAGGTACTCCTCCACTATCGAGTACCGCAGGTCTGCCACCCCAACACAGTAGTGGTCCCCCTACCAGCCTATAGAGGTACTCCTCCTATCGAGTACTGTGGGTATTCCACCCCAAACACAGTAGTGATCCCCGCCATGGGTCTGCCACCCCAACACAGTAGTGCTCCCCACTGGGCTAGTCAAGTCATTCTGATACGAATCAGACAAGCAGTCATCGGGTCTCAACCAGCTACATGGTCACCGTACTCCGTATGCTCGTATCCGGGAGGATTCGCTCCACAAGATACTTTTCGACACTCCAAGTGTCATGAAGTTCCACAAGGAAGTATCTCTAAGAACCGCCGCGTCATAGGGGTCTCAACGCAACAGACGGCGCATAAATCGGATGCCCGGTCAGTGGGTTATTAGCTTTTCCGTTCCAGGGGCCCGGTTGGGTTTTAAGATAAAACCAACCTGACCATACTCCAAAATCATCCAAATCCCATGTAGAGTATGCCAAAATAACCATCTCATCAAGAGGAATCCAACGTAGTTGACGGAACGTCAATCGAACGTCCGATCCTCAAGTTATAAGCGTTTCCGCTCCGAGGGCCCGGTTGGTTTCTGGTTCGAACCAACCCGGACATACCCAAACTTCACCGAAACCTTGAGTGTAATATACCGAAACGACATATTGATCAAAGTAATCTTATGCAACTAACATCACGGCCGAGCGTTACACGGAGCAAGGGGTTACACCCCCCCCCCCCAGTTTTACAAAACGACCGGCCATGATGGCTGGCCCTTGGGTAACCGCGGGACCCCCCTTGGGTCCCGCCTCTTGATGGCACCGACGGCCGGCATAGCCGACCACCTTTTCAGATCCACTGTGGCCTTAGGCAATGACTTTGTTCAACTGGCGCGGCGTGATGGCACCGCGCCCCACCGCCGCGGCCCACCCCCGCGGCCCACCCCCGCCGTGGACCCTTGAAGCTCCGGCGCGGCGCAACGGCGCCGCGCCCCTCCGCCGCGGCCTGCCTCAGCAGCGTCTCTTGTAGTTCTAGCATAGTGCGACAGTGCCCCGCCCCTCCGCCGCGGCCTGGCCTGGCCGCGGCATGTTTCTACTCTGCGCGGCACATCAGTGCCGCGCCTTTGTGGTGACCCGGAAATCATGCGCTAATGATCCGCTTGTGGTCGGCCCGTCATCGGACGGTTCTTCGCAGTCCGCCTCCATCATCCACAAGAAACAAATGAGAGGGGAAGGGTCGGATCGTGTTCGTGTGGTCCATCCCTTCCTCATCAAGATGGTATCATGTGGCCAAACAAAACTCAAGAATTAAAGAACGATGATGAACGATATTAAAACTTGAACGTAACAACCCCTACCTCAAGGTTTTCCGTTCGTTGACGATATCACAAAAGGGTGGAGGTCAGCTCATTGACGTCGTCGTAAGGGAGGAGATGAAGGTGACGACGATCGTTGGAGTTCGTCGCTTCCGCAAAGGTCTTCGATCCCGGATCGAGCGTTGTTCATTGGAGATCTAGCGGAGGGAGAACTGTTCTTCGTGAAGGGTGGTGTTCTTCAACAAAGGAGGAACTCTCTTCTTCTTTCACAAGAGCTCTCTCTCAAACATTTCCCTCAACACAACAAGTGAAAACCCAAATTAAAATAAGGACACCCCTTATTTTAATTACACTTTCCAAGCATTCAAAATTAAAATCCCTTAATTAAATAATTAAAGAGTTTGAATGCATTGATTATCTTGTGTTGGCAAACTTTAATGAATGAGTGGAAGGTAGAGAGGCTACAATATTTAAATGGAGAATAACTTAATTCAAGGGGTAATAAAGGGGGGTTTAGGGAGTTGAGGGGGAGGTGAAGAGTTAGGGTCTCGTGTGGGCCCCACCACACTAAACCCTCCCATGGGAGGTTAGGTGGGTGTGGACCCCACCACTAACTCCCCCTTTGTAGGATATTAACCACCTTCAACAAATAAAATTTGTACACAACAAATTTTATTTCTTTTATTCTAAATCCCCAATTATTAATCCTCAACCCGCTCAAAACGTAACTACAGTAAAGGTCCTCTTAAGAAATTACTGGTGTTGTGAGTTCATCAGTGCCCTCAGATTTCAATTCCGAGCACCAGTTTGAAAGATAGAAAAACCCGCTCATTCGTTTACTGAACGTACCCGATCTAAACTTTGGAAATTGATTCCAGACACACCGGGCCTCAGAATCAAGTGCCGTCAGAATCCATAGACTCGTAAAATTCCAAAGAAATTAAGAAAAAATTTTCCTTAAAATTTTCGGGTCTTTACCGATCTGATGGTAATAAGTGATACAAATCATGGTTTGTGGAAAATATATTTCAATATAAGGAAGGTTTTTATTTCTCAAAAATCTTCTCAATGGTATTTAAACATTCAGCTATCTAGATGGTGTTGAGCATGGTAGAATCGGAAAAGCTATATCTCAAATAGATAGATGTTAAGACATCTTTCCTTCATAGTGAGTTGGAGGAATAAATATATATGAATCATCCAGTAGGTTTCATGGAAGATAGAAATTGGAAATTAATTCATAAATTTAAGAAAAGTTTTTATGGATTGAAGCAAGCACAATGTTAATGGAATTGTATATTCAAAGGTTTTATTTCAAAATAATGATTAAGTGGTGAAAATAGACCATTTTTATTACTAGAATTATTTTGATGATGATAATTTCATCGGTTTTCTATTTTATGTCGATGGTATGTTTTTTTAGACTGGATGATAGAAATACTTGGAAATTGAAGAATAAGTTGTTCTAAAATTTTGAGATGAAAGATCTTAGGAAAGACAAGAAGATATCAGGGATACATATTAAGAGAGATATAAAATCCAGAACTTTGGTTCTATATTAAAAAGAGTACATCTAGAATATCATTAAAATATTACCAATGATAGAATGCAAACCAATATTGAATCCACTTTCCAAACACTTAAAATTTTCCAAGGCATAGGAACTAACAATGAAATAATATTTATATGAAAAAGGAACCATTTCCATATGCTGTTAGAAATTTAATGTATGAAATGATATGTACTATTCCAAATATAGCATTTTTAGTCGGGGTTTTAAGTCATTTTATGTAAAACTCTAGAAGGCAACATTGGGAAGCTTTAAAATGGATTATTTGATATTTAAAAAGACCAGAAGATGTTTCTCCTTGTTTTGGGGAAGAATATATGTTACAAGGTTTTGTGGATGCAGAATTCACAAGGGATTCAGTTATCTAAAAGAGACTAACTAGTTTCATGTTTACATACATAGTAACAACAATTAGTTCAATGTCACATCTGCAGATGATTATTTCATTAATTACAATAGATGTAAAGTATGTAGCGGCAACATAAGTTGGGAAGGAGTTTGATTGGTTGAAACAATTTCTGAAGGAGTTTAGAAGAATTCGAGAAAGTGGAATACTATTTTTCAATAACCAAAGTGTGCTTAAATTGGATCAAAATATAGTTTTCCATGAAAGGATAAAGAACATTGAGCAAAAGTACTACTTAATCATAAATTTATCAAAGGGGAAAGTGTTGAATCTCCAAAAGATAGTCAGTAGAAAAAATATGGTGGGTATGTTCACTAAAACATTAGTTCATGAAATTATGAGACAAAATCATGCCTCAGTGGGGATTAGGTGAATGGAAGGAGATAGAGAAAAACCACATAATATAAAAGAACAAATGAGGAAGGGATTTTTTTAGAGAGTTTCCTTAGGTGTTTCCCTGAAATAAGTCTTCAAGTGGGAGATTTTTAGGATATAGAGCCCAGTTTTCAAGTAACTAGAATTTTGTGTACTAGATTTATGTTTAAAAAAAGTTGGTCAACAAAAGGTGGTAGGAATTGGTGTGAATGTAATGGTAGTTCAATCTCTCCAAGAAGAATCAGAGCCATCATAAGTTTGTATCTTTTGATGGAGTCATAAAGGTCCAAAATGTTTTGTGGACTATCTAGAATGAAGTGTCTCAAATGAGATTTATAGAATAGTTCACGGGTGATGAAAGTAAAATTCAATGTTTTACTAGAGATCTCCAATTACCTATAAAATGGTTGGAAGGCTGCAAAACCAAGATAACTAGTTGATGTTTTCTATAAATGGAAGTGGGGATAGATTTGTATAGCACATCAATGATATAAACAACAGATCTTATCTACATATAGTATTTATAGAGATTTAATCACCTGTAATGAATCTTACCGATTCAACCTATTAATTTTATGTAATATTTTTACTTTTGGGGAATGATAAGAAAGTTGTAGTGTTTCTCCCATGCATCACTACACCAAAATAGGCATTTAGCAACGATTTTTTCACAAATGTTTGGAAAACCATTGCTAAATGTTTTCCAGAAAAATTTTAGTGGCGGTTATTAAAATAGCTGCTAAATGTTTTTAAAATATTTTTTGACTTTTTTTTCAAAAAAATAATTACTTTTTTAGCAGTGGTTTTTTAAAAAATTACTGAGAAAGAGTGGCATTTTAAAAAACTGCCGCTAAATTAAAGGAAAAAATAAAAAATATTTAATTATGATTTATGATTTATGATTTATGATTAACTATCATATATAGTTTATTATTTATAATTTTAATTAATTATAATGTGTTAATTAATAAATATTTATAATTATTAGTTAATAATAATTTGAAACATAATAAAAATGTTCAATAAGTTGAAAATTAGACTTCGACATCAATTGACCATAACTTTTGATCCGGGAGTCCATTTTAGTTTCAAAACCAATAAAATCAAAGATTATTAAATGTAATAAAATCAAATTATATTTAAATTTTTTAATAATTAAAATAATAAAATTTATTATAGTTTTAAGAAAAGTAAGAAATCAAACTTGAACTTCAGATGACTATAAATTTTGATTCGGGTGTCCATTTGGGCTCTACTACATATCAAATCGAAGCATACGATGATATCTACACCGTAATGACTTGAGGAACCTCCTTAAATATTTTTTGAAGGTAAAAATAGGTCTTAATAGACTCAAAATAGAGTTTTTAGTCTGGGTATCCCAATTTTTTATCATTCGATGGAATTTCATCCTCATTTAAGGGGGTCTTATCATCTTTTTTTTGGTGGGGACTGAATTTATTCTCAAGGATTACATTTATATTGATATTATGGTTTTGAAGTTTTATTATTTTTCACAATGTAGTTTTATTTATAATTAAATATTTTCATATTTTCATAAATTTACTTCTAATAAATCACTTGTATAAAAACATATTTACATATAAATGTATTTTTAAACATATAAACCATATGGAGATAAATATTTTTTTATTCATTTCATTTAAAATAAATAATTATTGATTTTATTAACCATATAAAAGTGCATTAATATATATATATATATACTTATACAAGTAATGTTTATATATAAACATGTGTGCGCCAATAAAAAAATCTATATTTTTGTGTATATTCTAATATATGTAAATAAATAAATATATATATAATTATTTGTGTATATTTATATACATTTGTAAATATTTTTACATATTTATGTTTATATATTTTTATATCATATATGTGTAGATATATAAAGGGAGATATTTATATTTAATTATGTTTATATATATATTTATATTAATATGCAATTATATACCCGAGTGTTTTTATTTATATTTGTGTAACATAAAAGTGTGTTTCTATATATTTATGTAAATTTTGTTATATGTATACATATTTATAAATATTTATATCCATTTTTTATATTTTATATTTTTTATTTTAATATTTATTTATTATTGATTTATTTATTATTGATTTATTTTTATTATTAATTTATAGTTAAATGACTATTTAATATTTATTTATTATTTATAATCACTTATTATTATTTATTATTCATTTATTTTTATTATTTATTGAATATTTATTTATTTAATAGTTGGAATATTCATTCTTGTACTTATTTATATTTATTTTAGGGGCCTAGGCCTCACCCTTAAAAAAATAATAGTTATTTATTTATTATTTATTTATTACTTATTTAATTTTTATTTAATATTTATTTATTATTATTTATTATTCATTTAGTATTTATTTATTATTTATGCATTATTAATTATTAATTATTTATTATTAATTATTATCATTTAATATTATTTATCATTATTTATTTATTTATTATTATTAATTGATTATTAATTATTTTATTATTTATTTAATATTTAATTATAATTTATTTATTATGTATTTATTATTTATTTAATAATTATTTGTAATCTATTTATTATTTATCTATTATCTATTAACTTATTATTTATTTATTACTTCTTTATTATATATTCATTATTTATTATTATTTAATATCATTATTTTTTTATTTGTATATATATATATGTGTGTGTGTATATTATATACTATTTACTCACCAGATGAAGAGTTTACTGAAGTGGTAAAGTCTTTGCAGTATATCTAAGAGGTAAGGGGTTCAAATATCTCTCAACGCATATATTTACAATATTTATGCATGGAATGCTTGAAATATGCATGCATGGAATATACAAGCATGGTAGGATAAATAATAAGTAATACTAATAAATAAATAATAAGTTAATAAAAAGTAAATAATAAAAAGTAAATAAATAAATAATAAATAAATAATAAATAATAAATAATAATAAATAATAATAATACTAGGAAATTTTAGGACTCGAGTGAGCTCAGTCCTAAAATTTTATTAATGAAAAAAAGTACATCAAAACACAACAACACGTGCGTCACAGAAAGCCCCGCCAAACCAGAAAGGTGAAAAAACAATGCCACATTGGAAAGAGTCAAACAAAGTTGGGATCACTCCCATAATCATGGTCAGAGTCACCAACACCATCAGCAGTTTCCCACTCCGACTATGAGTTTTTTTGATTAAAGATCACCACATACTTCTCCTTGATTTTCTCCAGCTCTGTAGTGAGCTGACTCTTAGAAGAAGACCTGTTAGACACACTTCGGCCATGCCCTTGTGCCGTAGTCCAATCATATCATCAACATCCTTTGCCATGTCCTTTTGGACGTCTACCCCATCTCCAAGATTTGGAAACACCACAAAATAAAAACCACCACACAAAAAGTGCCATAAAATGATTCCCAACACACAAATATGCAACGCTTTTAGAAAATGTTTCACATCATTTAGCGACAGTTTAAACATATAGGAAATGCCATTTTTTATAGTTCATGTAGGATAACTCCTCCCAAGAAAATTAATCCTTATGTTCAGTTCCTATTTTATGTTATTTCGTTGATTACAATTCAGTTTCCTTGATTTTTTTTGTGTTTTTCTTGAGTGTGTTAATGGTTGAATTTGTGCAGTTGGTCAGGTGAAGTGACTTACCACTTCTAGTACACTCAATCATGGGGGGGGGGGGGTGAAGTTCTAGAAGTTTTTTAGTTTTTCCACTTCATTGATCTTCATGAAAATATCTTGTGGATCAATGATCCTACTTTTGGTGGGCTAATCGAAAGAATAGGTGGTCAGTGGGGGCACCCATTCCCCTAACACATTCTTCCTTGAAATGATACTAGACTAATCAATTTGTGATTTTATACAAAAAATCATTTTATAATTAGTGATTCATGATTTAGAAATTATGGTTATGATATATTTTTATATGAATCGTATTTTTATCACTATAACAGATCACAGTTTTAAAAGCCATGATTTTGGTTTCATCATCACTAAAAAAGAACTTATGTTGTCAATACTGATAAAAGTTATATTTTATTAGAATTATCTCTACCACCAATAAAAGATACTTATTACTTATTAATTTTTATTTACTATTTATTACTTATTACTTAATTCTTACTACATATTAATTATTAATTATTATGTATTACTTATTACTTATTACTAAATACTTACTAATTACTACTTACTACTTACTATTGACTACATACTATTTATTACTCATCAATTATTACTTATTACATATTACATATTACTTATTACTTATTACTTATTACTTACTACTTAATAATTTTTAGTTAAAACTTACTACTTAGTACTTACCACTTACTACTTACTTCTTATTACATATTACTTACTACTTAAATACATACTACTTACTACTTACTACTTACTACTTACTTACTACTTACTACTTACTAATTACTGCTTACTACTTATTACTTGGTGCTTATAACTTAATACATACTACTTATTACTTACAAATTACAACTTACTACTTAATACTTATTAATTACTACTTACTACATATTATTTATTAATTATTAATCATCACTTAAAAATTACTACTTAGTACTTATTACTTACTAGTTACAACTTACAACTTACTACTTACTACTTCTTACTTAATACATACTAATTACTATTTACTAATTACGACTTACATTTTAATACTTACTACTTATTACTTACTAATCACTACTCACTACGTATTACTAACTACTAACTACTTACTTCTTGCAACATAATACTTCCTACTTACTACTTACTAATTACTACTTACTACTTACTACTTATTACTTACTACTAACTAAATACTGCATTTTACTTATTACATAATACTTATTACTTACTACTTTTTACATAATACTTACTACTTACTGATTATTACTGATTATTTATTACTTTTTACTTTTTTACTTACTACTTACTACTTATAACTTAATACTTATTACTTACTACTTACTACTTATTAATTATTACTTATTACTTACTACTTACTACTTAATAGTTATTAATTACTACTTAGTACTTACTAATTTCTACTTATTACTTAGTACTTATTACTTACTACTTACTACTTTCTACTGATTACTTATTACTTACTAATTACCACATATTACTTATTACTTATCAATTACAACTTGCAACTTATTACTTACTACTTACTACTTACTACTTATAACTTTCTACTTACTACTTTATACTTACTACGTACCACTTACTACTTACTACCTATTACTTATTACTTACTAGTTATTACTTATTACTTACTACTTACCACTTACAACTTACTACTTACTACTTATTAAATACTACATAATACTTATTACTTACTACTTAGTAGTTATTACTTACAACTTAATACTTACTAATTACAATTTACTAATTGCTACTAAGTAGTTACTACTTACTACTTATTACATACTGCTTACTACTTACTACTTACTACTTACCACTTGATACTTACTACTTAGTAATTAGAACTTAGTACTTATTACTTACTACTTATTATTTACTACTTATTACTTACTACTTGTTCCTTATTACTTATTACTTAATGTTGATTACTTATTAATTATTACTCATTACTTATTATTTATTACTTATGAATTAGTACTTAATAATTTTTATTTACTACCTATTATTTATTAATTATTATTTAGGACTAATGACTTATTACTTATTACTTATAACTTATTACTTACTACTTACTACTTATTACTTATTACTTACTACTTAATACTTATTGCTTACGACTTATTACTTACTACATTTTACTTACTAATTAATACTTATTACTTATTATTTTTACTTATTACTTATTATTTATTATACATTACTTACTTAATACTTATTACTTATTACTTACTACTTACTACTTGCTACTTAATACTTATTACTTATTACCTATTTCTTATTACTTACTACTTAGTACTTACTACTCTACTACAAATTTGGGTTTATTTAGCACTAGATTTTATCAGTACAAGAGAAAAGCACTGATAAATGATACCTTTATCAGCGTTAAACAAAGCACCGATAAAGGGTGCATTTTATCAATTCTAAAAAAGTGCTGATAAAATCTATCTTTTATCGATGTTTTTTAGCATTGATAAATAGATCCCTTTAACAAGACTTTTATTTTAGCACTAATAAAGGGGCCCTTTATCAGTGATTTATTTTTAGTGATAATAAAGAGTAAACTTTATTAGAGCATTTTCTAGCACTAATAAATGTCATGATCACGTGTGTGAGTCAATTGCAGACATTCGACCACTTGTTTATATACAATTCTGCTGCATCCCAACACCAGAAGCCTTCTGCAGAGATGAGCTCCCACATATAGTCCTCACACAGTATATGGGATCATTCCATGCATGGGCCCACACAGGCCTTGGCCCACCCTATTCTCTTATTGGGCTTTGGCCCACCCTTAAATGTCAGACCCTTCAGGTTGAAGACCAGCTGACTTAATATTTTTTTATAATTAAATATATATTTCACATATAAAAATACATATTTCATATATAAAAATATATATTGATATATATGAATATGTTAAATATTAATATATATATATATATATATTTATATTAATTTTTTTTTTATTTTAATTTTTTTAATATTTTTTAAAAATTATTTATTTTTAATATTTTTAATATTTATTCATTTTTTATAATTAAATTCTTATTTCTTATATAAAGATATATATTTATATATTTAAAAATATATTGATATATATATATATATATATATTAAATACTGATATTTATTAATATAGATATATATATATATATACACACATATACATATTTATATATACTAACATATACTAATAATTAATATATTAATTATTTAATTAATAATTTGTTTATTAAATTTTTATTTCACATATAAAAATATATATTGATATATATGAATATATTAAATATTAATATATATATATTGAATTTTGTTTGTTTTTAATTTACATTTGTTTAATATTTTTTATAATTTATTCACTTTTAATATTTATTTATATTTATTCATTTTTCTTATAATTAAATTCTTATTTTGTGTATAAAAATATATTCATATATGTTAAATATTTTTATATATTAATATATATCTTAATATATATTAACATATATTAATAAATAATATATTAATTATTTAATTATATATATAATTTATTGAATTTAATATATTCATAGTAATAAATAGTATATTAATTATTTAATTAAAATTTATAAATTATAAAAATATTCTATATATAATTAAATAAATAATAAACTATTTATAACTAATAAAAATGAATAAATTTATTAAATACATAATATTCTAATTAAATAATTAATATACTATTTATTACTGTATATATATATATATTAAATTTATTCATTTTTATTAATAAAAATTTCATTAATAAATTTATAATATTTTTTAGTATTTAATGTTTTTAATACAGTTTTAATTTATATAATTACTATATACTCATTTTTATTTAAACTTATATTTATGTGGGTTTATAAGGTGGACCAAGAGAACCCCCAATTTATTTATAATTAAATTTAATATATATAGTAATAAATAGTATATTAATTATAAATATATAATTAAATAATTAATATACCATTTAAAATTAATAAAAATGAATAAAATTGTTAAATAATCAATATAGTATCTATATAATAAATACACTATTTATTTCTATATAGTAATTAAATACTTAATATACTAATTAAATAATTAATATGATATTTATTATATATATTTATTTATATATATATATATATATATATTAAATTTATCCTTTTTTTAATAATTTTATTCATTTTTATTAATTATAAAAAATGTATTCATTATTTAATTATATATATAATTAAATTTTACTCAGTCTTAACACACATTCATTTAATATAATTTATTTATTGATAATGTTAACTATGTGCTTACTTTTTTTTTATAATTTATATACTTTTAAATATTTATTTTTAAATATTTTTTAATTAATTTATTTTAAATTTTTATACATAATTATTCATTATTATATTTAATAATTTTGCAATTTATTCATTTTCAATTTTTTATTGTTCAATATTCTTGTAATTTTATCCATTTTCTAATATTTATTTATACATGTTTGTTCATTAACATTAAAATATTGTTAATATGGTTTCAATTTATATAACTACTATGTATTCATTTCCATTTTAATATATATAAATATTCATTTTTATTTTTTAAAATTATCTATAGAATTAATAACAATTATTCACTTTTTTAATTCATTCTTTAATTCTTATTATTATTTATCTCATTAATAGATGCTACATATTATTTAATTTCATTGTTCAACTTAACATATATCAAACTTGTGTATATATATACATTAATTTCACATACAAATATTTACATAATTAATGAAATATTATATAGAAACACATACACCTAATATTTATATAATTTATTCAAATTTTAATATTCATTTTAGAATTTAATTTAGTAATATAATATATTTAATATATTATATTTTTTCTCGGTAAATTTTATTTATTGATTTTTAATATTTTTCCAGTTGGTATTTTTTTTTGGAATTTAATCATTTTTCAATTTTTATTTATACATATTTATTTACTATGTTTTAATATTTTCAATATGTATTCATATTCATTTCAATATATATCCATGTTTTTTTGTAAAGGATAGGGATAAGGCCCCAATGCCAAATCCCATTCAATAAAAATGAATATACAAAAAGGAGGAGAGAAAGGATGGTAAGAAATCCCACAAACATCAAACAACCTAAAAGGAACTAAAAATCAGGAAAATCAATCACATGGGTAAGTTTAGGACCCCATCTGCCCCTACCATGAGGAGCTATACCATGAATATGATGAGCATGTTTCTAAGACTTATCTTTCTACCATGGTTCATGAACTTCATCTGAAGAAATTTCAGCAGTGTCTATTGCACACATTAAACTAAATCCCTCCCTTTGATATTGTACCTGATGATCGGTCCTAAGCCCCATAGCCCCAATGCTCATAGCCTTCATAGGCACCTCTTCGGTAATGACATCCCCAACACTAACATCAGGTGTAGCAGAAGAGTAAACCTTAACCTCATCATTGAAATGAAATCTAGTAAAAAAATCCCCATTTCCAACCCCTTCTAGGGATCCATACCTAATAAAAGTACCACTTTCTGAGGCCCCCTCAACATTAAAATCTACCAAATACACATCATTAGAAAAATCCAATTTCATAACCATATCACTGGTACCCTAGAGGAATCAATGCTACTGCCTTTAAACCCAAAAAGATGTCTAGCTCCTTCAGTAGAAACCAATAAAGATTATATCTAAAGTTGCAACTCTAAGGAAACTCCATCAACAAGATCAACATAATCAGAGTTCTAAATAATCCCATCCTACTACTTGTTATCATTATCCACTCTAACATCGAAAGAAACACCATGTTGGAAAATAGAAGCTACTTGATCTGTGGGAGGATAAAGAACACCCACCTGCACAGAATAATCAACCACATTTTGATCAAGGCATGTCTCATATCTTGAAGCAGTCCCACTTTTTGAGGGATCTTATTCATTAAAATATACCAAGGACACATACTTATAAGAAGAAAATGTCATAAACATATCATTAGTTCTATAATCAGAAATTCTACCACCTTTACACCCAACAGAAAAATGTCTAGATCCTTCAGTAGTAACCTCCAAAGTTTCTATCTTAAGATGAAACTCCAAGGAAACACCATCAACAAGACCAAAAAATTCATATTTTTGAATAACCCTATCTTGATTCTTGTTATCAATAGCTACTCTAATATATTAAGAAACACCAGGCTAGAAATTGGTAGCAACTCAATCTGTGCGAGGATAAGGAACACCCAACTGCACAAAATAATCAGCCACATTATGATCAAGGCATGTCTCATACCTTACAACATCAAATATGGAAACACTAGGGACTAACACCTGTGTATCATAAAAAAACAATGATAGAGGCTTGTTGGGGAACCTCCACTTCAAAATGATCAACAAAATTGATCAATTCATTTCCAAGGTTCTTTCCTCTAGATTAAGTGTCACCTCCCTCATTTCCATTTCTAGCAGCTAGCATCTAGAACTTTCACGTCTCAACCGCATGTCCAAACCTATTACTATTATAACAACATAAGCCTTTAACACATTTTTCAAAAGCATACCCAATATTGTGGAATTTATGATAGAATTTAGGTTCATTTTCAATTTCAATATTTAGCTCTAATTAGAATTCATCATCTACTAAAACTACTATATCAATAAGAGTCTAATTCATGTCAATCTCAATAATAATTCTAGAATATCACCCAAAAACTTTCCCATTTAGTTTTCTAGTCAAATTTTATTAGGACCTCAACATTAGTGGTGACATCCCAAAATATTTGAGGATTCCATAGATACCAGCTAAGACTAATGACTATAATCCATACTCGAGTAGTCAAATATTCAACGGTGTCTGGGTTGAAACTGGGATCCCAATCATAAATTAAAATAAAACGAGGTTTGAGAGGGACAAAAACCATTCCCCAAGCCCTCATATTTATATTAGAAGAAGGAAAGATAATATAAAAGAAACCCTTACTGATTGATGCAATATTTCATCCATAAAACCCCAAAAATTGAATAAGATGACTTCACTGATCTTCAATATTCCATGAATTGATCCCTTACTATAACACTAACCGAGTAATGATCAAGTGCTTATACTCAAAAATACGTTGCGATATGACTGAATGATTTTCTTCAATAAAATCCATTAAACCATTCCTCACAATCCTCCTAAACATGGAAGACCCAAAATGAGGGTCATCAAATAATCTAGATAAGGAATTGCAACTTTGCTTCAAATCTTAATGAGCCAAGGCTGGATCCACCTCCACCATAAGATTCTCATCAATAGAGACTATTTTTAGATCACAAGATCCATTATCGTGACCATTGATTATCTTCTTCCCAAAATCATCTTGATTTGAGGGTGATCAAATCAAAACCTCCATAAACAAAAGACCAGAAGCACCATCCTTCTTCAAGGGAAGAGCGGAAGCGCTAATAGGATCATGATTGGCCATCAAAACCTAAAACATGAAAACACCGTTGGAATCTCAAAGGATAGCTCCTCTGATGCTCATCCACCCCATCCACCATATTATATTTTTTAATATTTTTTACAATTAATAAATCTTATCCACTTTTTTAATATTTTTAAAGTCTACTCATTTTTAATTATTCAATTTCACTCATTTTTAACATTCATGTATTCAAGATTATATATTCATTAATAATGTTAAAAATATATTTGTAAATAAATATATTTATTAATGTATATTTACTATATTTATAAAATTATATAATAAATATAATTTTTTAAATAGTATTTATATAATTATAAATAAAAAATTACATATTCAAATAATTATAAAATTATAATAAATATATTGAAGTAATTAATATATTTACATTATTTTTATTTTTATTTATATTTTTATATATTTATTAAATATAAATATAATTATACAAATATACATAATTATATAAATATATTTATAATTATATATAAATATTTACAAATATATTTACAAATATAATTATTTATAACCATAATTATAAATATATATCTATAATTATATTTATGAATAAATATTTAATTTTTTTAAATATATTTATAATTATATACATTTATTTTTATTTTTTATTTTAAATTATATAATTTTAATTTTTTTAATTATATTAATTATATATTTAAAATTAATTATATAGGTCTTTATTAATACTTTTTTAATGCTGATAAAAGCTATCTTATCAGCATTTTTTTGAAAGCGTTGATAAAACCCTCCCGATATTTTAAATAGAACCCTAACCAAACAGATTTCCATTACAGTATTCAAGCTACTACAGAAGTTCATCTCTGTCACATCCCTCCTCGATCTTCTATCAGAAGAATCAACTCTCAAATCAAAGGTATGTTATTTTTTATACTCCTCTCTTATTTATCAGTGTCATTGATCATCTCTCTTCATATTGTAAAATCAATTGTGGTGAGAAAATGAACTTCATGAGTATCAAGGATCCCTCTTTCTATCTCTAGCATGATAACACTAGGGTGGATAAGCACTACTAGTGCTGCCCCGCTTCAGTTCTCATGGCTATTAACTCCACCAATTTAATGGTCCTCTTGATTTGTAATGCTCTTTCCTAAAGACGACCCATGCCAGGCTCACTATTACAATGTTGGATCCTTGTTCGCCTTTGGATGACTGTTAATGATTCATTTTTTATCCTCCTAATTTTTTTCCTTTGATAAATTTATATTAAAGGGAATGGATCATGTTTTTTACATTATGAAAATATTTTTGATGATAGAGAGGAAAACATGGGGTTTTAAATTAAATAAATTGAAACTAACCATATTGAATTCATTAATTTTATTCTTTAAATGTGAGTGTAAGATTTAATATATTTGAATGATTTTATTTATATGGTGTTTTGTTTGAAATTATTGTATGTGAGGTGTCATGGTTGGTAGTTTTTATTATATTTGAGGAGTGTTCATTTTATTAAGTTTTGTTCCCAATTATTATGATACCATAAAATGGGATAGGCTCAAAACCAATTTAAATTATGGAAGTAGGTGGATTTAAATTATACTTTAGATTTATAGATTATTTTCTGAATGAGTAAAGGTATTATTTTGAATGTATTTTAATTATCTTAAATTTTTATTCATGTGTGAGAATAATTTTAAAAAATTTAAATATATGTATTTTTAACTAACTATTATGGAAATATTTGTGTGATTTTGTTTTGATATATCTCTTTTAAATGTTTGTAAGTAAATTGGTAAGTTTAGGATTATAGAATTTATTTTTAAACTTAATTTTGTTTATTTATTTATAATGTTTTAGAAAAATTTTATTTCCAAGTTTATTGAACCTTTAAAAATTATTAAGGGAATGGTGTAGATAGTATTGTAACATGAGTTTAGTTTTATAGTGGTTTATAAAGTAAAATAAAATAATTATCATTCCAAAATATGGGGATGCTGGTGGAGCTCAGTTTGAGTTTAAATATGACTTATAATTTAAAATAATGTAGTTGTAAAGAATATAGTTTCATTATGTATGTTTTAAATCTATTTATATAATTAATTTTTATTATTTTGAAAATTATGAATTTAAATGAATTTAAATTCATTTTGAGTAATTTTGGTTGGGTTTTTTATCAATAGAATGTGGTTTCGATTATATTTTTTTTATTTTTAATGGGGTTTTTATTTTCATTTATTCTTCTAATTCCAAATATTTAAAAAAATTATTTATGTTTGTTGGTTTTAGAAAGGGTGGTTTTAGTGGATAATATTTCACTTTTTTGTAAATTTTTTAGTGAGATATTGGGATGTGTTTTTAAAAATAATGTATTGTATTTATTTTAAAATAATTATTTGGTTTATTTTGAACTTGTTAGAGATTCTATTCCTTGCTTGGTTTTGTTTCTATTTTCAAAACATTTTATTTTATAATGGTTTATGTTTAAATATTCATTTTGTTTAGTTGATATTATTATTTTTGTTTGTAATCATAAATTTAAAATGGTTTTAATGATGATTTCATTCATTTTGGAAATTTTTTATTATATTGTTTACTTCCATTTTGTTTGTGTTTGAATTTAGAGTTGGGATGTGTTTAGATTGAGTTGAATAATGTGAAATTATTTATTTTAATCTTTTTATATGAATCTTTACTATTCTGGATCGGTTTAGGGATCATATAGATTTATAACATTATTTAGAGGCATGTTAGATCTCAGATGTGTATTTGTACCTAAATTACTCTTAAGAAGTTGTAATAAATTATGATTCTAAATGTGAAATTATCAAAATAATGATATTGTGATATAAGTATAATGGATGTCTATAATTTGGAATTGTAAAGGATAATGAGGAAGAGTGAACATTTTTTTCAAATCCTATTTTCCCTACCACTTATTATTTAATTTTTGAATATAATTTTCCACATTATGTTTTAATTTATATATGGAAAACAATTTATTTATTCGAAAAAGATGATAATTAAAAGAAACAATAAAATTAAATTTTGATAATTCATGTAGTGTAATTTGGATGGATTAATTCATCTTGAGAAATTACAGTCAATGTTATCTTAGGAATATTATGTGAGAGGGTGTAATATAAGGTTTTTTAATATCTTTAAGTGGTTGTGTTTAATTTATGACATGATATTAAAATAAATAATTAATAAAACAATTAAGTGGTGAGTTATGTATTAGCATGATCTTATAGTAAAACTTAGTAGTGTCATCTTTTATGATGTTGTGATTTTATTAGATCATGTAATATAATCCATGTACATAATAATAATAATATTTTGATATATTTTTTATAATTAGGAATGGTTTGAGTGTTACCTATAAAAATTTATAATTTAAAAAACATTTATCTCAGACACATACAAGATTAGAAGATAGTGGAAGAACTTTATGAAGTTTATTATAATCTCCCCTAACCATACTTGTGCTATATATATTATTAGGAATGAGTATACTATTTTGGATATAACTATTAAGGTTTTGACTACTATATGTGGAAGATATATTATAGTGATCTGTGTGTAACAAAATTAAATAATTGTAGTAAAAAACTATACAGAAATGGTGAGGTTCACCCAATAGTATCCGCATTTATTTATCAATTCCACTATCATAAAATTGTTATTTCAATCAAAATAATTCATACATAAACACCATATATTTAAATTATATTATCATATTAACTTTTAGAGATCACCTAAATTCATATAATCTCACATCCTATATAATATATATTGATAATAACACCATGGAAAGGGCATGTCACTAACTTCATCTAACCCATAGTATATTCATCATGGCCTAACTCCCACAACCTTGGCCTCAAAGGAGACTAAGAACTTCTAAAATTATGTTATGAGACTAAAGGACTTTTACTTTTTATGGAGTAATTGAAATCTTACTTTGAATGTTGAAACTGGAATAGATGTATCAACATGAGTACATTTAATACCATCCAGCCAAGCCTTCTCACGGTCAAACCAATCAAAGAGCCCCTTGTAGGGAATAGACTATTGTTGCTTATTTTCTCAGCTTTAGTCAGTGAACTAATAAAATTTTCCAGTGATTCTCCAAATCCCTAGCCTGGGAACATTTAGATTTAAGGATAAAACTTTTATCCTCATCAGATTTATCTCCCAAACAATTATTATTGCAATTTTTTGCCTAAGACTCATCCCCCATCTCTTCTGGACAGGAACCTATGTTACTTGAACTGCTCTGAGCAGTAGTTATCCCATATAAAGTACCGGTGATAATTTTTGATGAATTTAGAGAATAAAACCTACCACAAATGAAGTAATTGTTTTCTTAAATCCAATTACCCATTTACTTCAAAGCATGCTAAAATTATATGAAACATTAAAATGTTGGGTTCCCCTAATTAGAACTATCTCTAACTTTATCTAATTATGAATATCTTATGTGTATTTATTTATTTTTCTAAAAAATGAATATTTTATGAACCCGATATGATGTATATGAATTGAAAATGGATGAAATCTAATCACATGACAAAAGATTATAACGATGGAGTTAAAGAGTTCATAAAGTTTTCAATAGAGCATGTATCTAACCCTTATAAAATCCTTTGTCCATGTTTATGTTGTTGTTATCCAAGAAAAATTATTTTGGAACAGTTGGAAGAATATTTTATTTTTCATGGAATAGATCAAATCTATAAATGTTGAACTAAACATGGGGAAAAACCAAACATGTACAACGATTGGGATGATAATGTGGTTTATAGATGATTCGATGTGAATACCATTATAAATGATTATGGAGATCATATAGAAGAAATGAAAATGTAAACTGAAGATGAAATTCATGATTATCCAAAGTTGTTTGAGAAGTTAAATAATTTTTCTAAGAGACGATTTCATACCATTTGTACTAAATACACACAATTTTCAACTGTACTGAAGTTATATAATTTTAAAGATGTCAGAGGATGGAGTGACACCAACTTTATATAACTACTTGGTATTCTGAACGATATGATACCATAATAAAATGAACTTCCTTTTCAAATATACGATTCTAAAATAATGGTACGTTCAATGGGAATGATATCTAAAAAAATACATTCTTTTCCAAATGAATACATATTTTTCCCAAGGACCATAAATCACTCATAAAATTCCCCAAGTGTGGAACGAATAAATACAATAAAGATGAATCAATTCCTTCAAAAGATGTATGGTACATTCATATCATTCCTTGGTTTAGAAGACTATATGGATGTTAGGAAACCATGAGACAATTGACATGGAATGCAAATACAGTAATTAAAGATGGGAAACTATGTTATCCAGTAGACTCTCCTTAGTGGGTGAAAATTGATTATGAGTATCTTGAATTTATAAATGAGCTGAGAAACTTCCATATTATGTTATGTATATATGGGATAAATCCTTTTGGTGTAAAAAGTAGTATTCATAGTTCATGACTAGTTATGCTAGTAAATTACAAATTTACACTATTGTTATGTATAAAATGAAAATAAATTATGTTGTCTGTGCTTATATCTAGACCAAAAAAACCCGATAATGATATTAATGTCTATTTGGATCCATTGATTGAAAATTTAAAATTTATGTGAGATATAAGTGTTAAAATATATGATTCTTATAGAAGTGGAGAATTCATAATGAGGGACATACTATATGATAAATGAATTTCCTACTTATGTAAATTTCTTAAGCTATATAATTAATGGAATATTGGTGTGTACCATTTGTAAAGAATGAAAACACTTAGTTCGCTTGAAACATTCCTCAACAACTGTGTTTTAGGAAATATAATTTTTTTACCTTGATGAAATAAATATCGACCCTGGACAACAACACTGGATGATAATACCGAACAAGGCACAACACCACCTACACTAATGGGTGATAAATTGTTTGATAAAGTAAAATATGTCAACACTATTTTTGAAAAACCATTTTTGAAAAACCTTATAAAATCAGGTTGCAAAAAGAGATCAATTTTTTTAATTACTATACTAGAATTTTTGGTACATCATACATTTTATTGATGTCATGCATATAGAAAAAATATATTTTATAACATTATTGGAATGTTACTAAATGTTCTTGTAAAAATAAAAGATAGTATCAAGGCTAGTTTGGACTTGATTGACATGGGGATAAGGGAAAAGTTGGAACCAGTGAAGGGTAAAGGGAGGGATTTCATTCCTCCAACAACTTACACACCATCTAGATAAGAAAATATTATTTTTTTATTCTCCTTAATGGTGTAAAAGTTATAGGGAGGTATTCATCAAATATTAAGAATATCATGTTAATAACTAATTTGATGTTATAGGGACTAAAATAATATTAATATCACGTTTTTACGAAATATTTTATGTTCATCACTTTACATTTCACTTTTTCTAAAAATTCATGACATACATTAACCAAACTCAGCTTCTTTTTCAAAGCCATATGAAATATAGTTAGACCCAAAAAAGTTTACAATTATGAATATAGAGGCAGAGTTAATATTATGTGAATTAGATATGTTATTCCCACCATAATTATTTGACATAATGGTCCACCAGATGGTTTAATTGGTTAACAAGGTTCAACTTTGTGGTCTTATCTATTATAGAGGGATATACCCCATTGAATTGTATATGAAATTTTGGGAAGGTTACATAAAGAATCAAATTTATACAGAAGGTTGTATTGTATAATGATATAATATTGAAGAAGGTATTGAATTCTATACCAATTATCTATTATATGTTGATAACATCGGTCTCCCAAAGACTTATCACCACAAACACCTTATAGGTGAAAGGATTTCAGAAAGAGATGTTGTTACAATTACCATAACACATTGGGAGAAATACCACATTTACATTTTACATAATATTGAAGATGTTGATCCATACGTTGAAGACCACAAAGTTATTCTCAAACATTTGTATCCATCAAGGGATAAAATATAGATATCAAATTCACATAAAAAACCATTTATAGGATGGTTTTGAGATCACATTTATAAGGAGTTATCAGAGAATCTAAATTCAACTTCTGAATGATATTGATAGATATCTAGACGACCAAATGAAAATTTTATATCTTAAACTATTTTTGTAAATAATTATTAAATGTTCTATACAAAATAACACAATAACCACAGTATGATGAAAAATAGTTTAGTTACACTTATGGTGGAAGTAATGTACATACCTGGTTCTAAGGATAGAAATATAATTTATGTGAATATGTCATATTTATGCATCATCAAAAAAATACATGAGTAGGATTATAAAACATTTAAAGTTCCAATTTTTCATTGAAATTATGTTGATAATATGATTGCAATGAAATTTAATGAAATAGGCTTTAAGAAGGTGAATTTTAGTGTGGAAGGGGAAAATGATGAGCTGTTTATAATGACATAACAAGCAATATAGTTATTTTATGTTTATATATAGAAAATAATAATTGGTCAAAAAACATGTTGGTGACTAAAACAACTATAGATTCAGAAGAAAATTCAATCGAGGATGACACTTTCTTTGAGAGATAATAATCATTTCATGGAAGACCCAATGTAGAAAATTTCTTTAACGTTATAGGGGACCAAAAAGAGGGTATTTGGATTCTATATATAGGAGATAAATCCCTTCCACATTTAAAGAAAAGAAAGATATTTCAATGTGAAGGTTATTTTTTTAATATACTATTATTTTTATCATAATATCATACATTCTCTACTGTATTAACATACTATAAATTAAATGTTTGACTACTAATATTGACAATGAATTATTTACACAATGTTGTTACTAATATCAAGAAGAACAAATAGTTGATGTTGAAACTGAAAAAATATTAGGGGATCAACAACATATTGATGAAAAAAATAGTAATGACATAAAATAATTATACTAAATAAAATTATTAAGGAAATAATCAAGGGTATAAAATTTAAGGTTGGTTGGAATCAACACAACCAACTAGTTGAACCCAACATGTCAATGTTCATTAGTTGAGTTAGGTTCACAACAAGAATGAATTTTCTAATTGATATAGATTTATGGAACCATTTCTAGCCTATAATGAAGGAAACCCTTTGGGAATATATTAAGGTAATGTTGTGATATACTTTTTCTATTTTACCAGAAAATTATATAATGCAATATTGATTTAATTTTCACTATTATTTGCAGATTTCATTTATTTTAGATGATTTATATAAGAAATATGTCTTAATGTCCACTAGAAAAGGAAATGGAGGCTTTTAGATACTTCTTACCAAGTTTCATTTAAGGTATGTTGAGGGGAAAATAAATCTCCACCCACCAATTACTTATGCACACACTATAAAAGATAAAACATGTAATGATTTCATAAGTAGTCATGATGAGAAATATTTTTTATTGAATTATAATTGATAATACACTATTTTAAATTATTTATTCTATCCAATTTGATTCAAAATTGTTGATTTATGAAGCAACAAAGGAGTTATGAAAATAAACAATGTGCATCAAAACCAATGTACCCCTATCGTGAAACAATGATGGGGTACACTTTACTAGAGAAGAAAATGGTATGTATTTTAAATCTAAAAAAAAGTTTTATGTGATATGAAACAACATATATTATTTTGTTTATATGTATATTGATGAATGAAAATATGAATCCACTTACATCCCATGTCATATGCCATGGAAGGAGGCTCGAGTAAATAAATAGGGTAAACTAATTGATAAAAACATAAAATTATTATGGGAAACATATTTAAGTATGAAATAATAGTAATTATTTATGCTTTATAATAGTATTACATAAAAATATCTATTTATGTTCATATGTTTTTTATACGGTTTAGACATAAGAATCAGTAGTGACTGTACCTAAAGAAAAACTACTTTCAGTAACTTTGAAGCGGATGAAACAATATGGTCATATTAGAGGTGTAGGTTTTGGAGTGTCATATAGAATATTTTTTGAGAAGACAAAACTAGAAGAATATACATATCAGATGATGAAATAATTATAGGTGAAAATATATTCTTTATAAGATATTATTTTCTGGTTTAGTTTGGCAGACCAATATATGAAAAAGGATCAAAGAAAATAGATAGTATAACACATATCAACACATGAACAACCATATTAACCCAATAAATTTGAGGTTATTCATTCCACTCAACTTCATACCATAAATGAGGTAATTAATTTTTTCATTACTCTTTATCCTAAATGAGAATCAAACAACTTCTGATAACTTTATATTACTAAAATTCCATAAAGAAAATTTGTATGTTATTTTTATCTATCAACACCCACACACTTCCTTATTGAGAGGGGTAAGGTATATAATATATTGAGAGACATGCTACAAAAAAAATAACTCTCAAAAGATCACATGAGAGTGGGGATTGAAGTAGATCAAGAGTTGAGAACTGATTTTTCTATTCTACTTGATGATTAGGATATTACAACGGTAAATCATGCTATTGGAAATTTTGTAGATTGGACTTATAATATTATAAAGACACATGAGGTATTTTTTAAAAAATTCAAATGAAAAACCTATAAAAATTAACGAATAAATGTCTTAAGTGAGGTATAGTATTACATATAGATATAACAATGGGGAAACAAAAGGTTTGATCAAGACAATACAATGAATCAGCCAAGAAAAAATACCTTCCAAGATTACCTTATCCCAAATAGTTCCACTAAAACATATATTATCATTAAAAATTCATGAAGACACCACATTCATAGATTGATATGTGCCCTAAATTCTACATGAATAATAAATATTTGGAACTGTCATTAAGATGAGATTGGTCTCAAGAGTATAAATGAGATTCTCAAGTTTGAATAGATGTGAGTATTAGTTGTGAATACATACATAAGACACATTTTCAAAATATTTCTATCCAAAAAATGATCTAATATATTCATTAAAGTTAATAACTATTCATATTTTTGATAGGAATATATATTACTATTATATAAAGGGAAATCCATGTGAAGAATGATTTGGATTCATTAATCCTTATATCATTTATACAGATAAATTTTCTTTGGAGTTGAAAGAAATTGATTAAAAAATAAGAGATAATAAAGGAATTTTAGAAGAAAATAACAGATTACAGACACTTTTTTATACCTACAATATAGGGGAAAAACTCTACAATCTAATAATTTAAAATATATTTTTATTTTTTTATTACTTATTTGTTTTTGTTTTTTATGGAGCACTAGATGATGATCTTAATCAATTTGGATACCCCAAATATTTATTTTTTGGACCCAATGTATGAATTTCCATCAAACCAACCACACATGATATGTATTGTTAATTTGTAATGCACTGCAATCAACATTTCATAGAAATAATTTGAATTATATATTTTCGTTTGTGTTTTAAAAAGAACTTTTTTATGATAGAGTGATATGTAAATATAGGATAAATAATGGTATGAGGTCGGTGACTAAAAATAAAAATCATATATATTAATTCAAATGGAAATAGAATAAGGTATATATAGTAGTATTAACTACCAAAACATATTTTGAAACAATTTACTTATTTTGGTCAATGTTTCTATAGTGTTTGAAGAAAGATAACAATAATTATTATGGATATTATGTTTGAAAACTTATGAGAGATATCTTATATCATCAAAATATTAGCATCCCCAAATAGGTAATTTCCATAGGTAATTAAAATTTCATTAAAAATATTTATTAATAATTTATCTGTCTATATTTTCTCAGTACCACCTTGATTTCCAAAAATCTATATACTCAAAATAAAAACTATTTTTTAGAGATGAGTGTGTAGTGTACAAGTTTTTAGAATGTTTTATGACATTAAATTTAGGTGATTACCTACTTTGTTTCTGATCTAGTATGAGCTATGACCTTAGAGATACACTTGGGATGTGAATCATTAGTATTAGAATACTTATATATTATTTTTGATCTATTTCTCAAGGATAAGTATAATTTTAGGAAATCAATTTGTTTTGAAATTAATGTGAAGAATACATGGTGTCAGAATGTATACATACATCATGGATAGGTGACTTCCAATTACTTATTTAGTAAATTTTCTCATCATTTTCTATACTTTTTTTTAATTTACTTATCATTTTTATCTGATAATTATCTTGTTAAATTTACACATTAGTTCAACACACACATAAAATTATTAAAACGAAGAAAGGAAATTAATATTTTTTTGATACTTTAGAACAATTATCTATAAGATATTTTTTATGTGTAGGATTTGACCAAACATCAATACAACACCAGATGTAGTCCGTATGACTCAAAGTGAGTGTTTTCAATACAAAAGTGTTATTTTAGTTTAAAAAACATTTCACATCATCAAAACTAATAAAATAATACTAAATTATTTTAAAAACTTTGGTAAAATTATCCATAATTCACATGTGATGCGTAGGAATTGATCTCACATCAATCTGACACCCGATGTGGATGGTATGACTCAAAGTGTATTCTTACAATATAAAAGTGTCATTTTAGTTTAAAACAAGTGTCACATGATCCAAATCAATAAAATTATATAATATTGATTTCAAACTATAGTAAAACAATACATAATTTATTTTCCACATGTATTATTTGACCGCACTCCAATCCAGCACACGATGTCGTCAGTATAACTCGAAGTAAGTGTTTTCAATATAAGTGCATTTTAGTTTAAAATGAATGACACATCACCAAAACTAATAAAAAGATCTAAAATAATTCTCAAACATTAATAAAATGATCTATTATTCATTTGTGACATTTAGTAATTAACCACATTTCAATATGACACCCGATGTGGTCGGTATGAATCTAAGTACGTGTTTTCAATATAAAAGTGTCATTTTAGTTTCTAACATGCATCATATGCTAAAAAATAAAAAAATTATATTATATTATTTTCAAACTTTATGAAAAAAATACATAATTTATTTTTCACGCGTAGAAATTGACCGCAACACAGAATGTGGTTGGTATGAATCAAAGTACATGTTTTGAAAATAAGTTTCATTTTAGTTTAAAATTCATGTCAAATTTCCAAAACCAAGAAAATGAGCTCATTTTATTTTAAAAATTTAGTAAAATGATTCATAATTCATTTGTGACATGTAGT
This sequence comes from Viscum album, assembly GCA_963277665.1. Taxonomy (NCBI): domain Eukaryota; kingdom Viridiplantae; phylum Streptophyta; class Magnoliopsida; order Santalales; family Viscaceae; genus Viscum; species Viscum album. Next base: position 65,765,152 of record OY728156.1, on the reverse strand, counting down.
AATTTACCGAGTGTCAATTTGACACCTGATGTGGTTGGTATGACTCAAAGTGCTTGTTTTCAATATAAAAGTACCATTTTAGTTTAAAATTCATGTGACGATGCTAAAACTAATAAAAAACGTCTAAATTATTTTCAAATGTTAGTAAAATTATTTATAATTAATTATAAACTTATAGGAATCAACCACACATAAATCCAACACCTGATGTAGTCAGCATGAATCAACATGCATGGTTTAAATATAAAAGTGTCATTTTAGTTTAAAATGTGTGTCATATCATCAAAATAGAGTAAAAAACTCACATTGTTTTGAAACTTTAAGAAAATGATCCATAATTAATTTTTCACATGTTTGAATAAACCATATGCCAATTTGACAAATGATGTAGTCAGTGTGACTCTAAGTACATGTTTTTAATTTAAAAGAGACATTTTAGTTTTAAACACATGTCACATTGCCAAAAATGAGAAAATGATCTTGATTTTTTTTCAAACTTTAGGAATATGATCACCACTAGAAATTGGAGCAATACCAATAGACCTATATCAATGGTTTGGAAAACCATTGTTATAGGGTATCTATACCAATAGTCTATATAAAACCGTTGGTATAGGTACTATTGAGAGATCCTATACTAATGGTTTGGCCAACCCATTGGTATAGGTGATAGATATACCAACGGTCTTGGTAAAACCATTGATATAGTACAATAAAATGACTATATACCAAATATTTTGGCTAAAACATTGCTATAAATATCACCTATACCAATTGTTTTCCAAAACTGTTGGTACAACTACCATGAAATGACCATATACTAACGGTTTGGCCAAAACTATTAGTATAACTTGTAACACCCCAAGCTTCCACGGTACGCTTCTCTTTGAATAATACAGTAGCGTGTGTTATACACAACTTCGAGTTCTAACGCACACCACAACCAATCAAACTACCCGTTATGAATAGTATTTCCCACTTTTTAAAATTTTGTAAATTTTATCTTTCAAAATGGACTTCATTTTTGGATTTAGAATATCGAAATTATCTTAGGGTGATTTTTTGGTATTTTTCTGAAAACATTCAATTTTTGATGAATAGTGAAAAAACACTGAGTTATAGTTTAAAACCGAATTTTTATTTAAATAATTATTTATTTTATTTAAATTTAATTAAGGTCAAAATAGATACATAATACCTATATAAGTTCAATGTAATTCATTGGAGTTAGTTTATAATAGTTTTAGATATATAAAAAGTTTATTGAACTTTTCACCATCTTTTACCCACATCCTAGGAGAATTTACAAATTCACATAAAAATTAATTTTACCGCTTTTGTGAGTGGAATTTCAAAAATCCAAGAGAAAAAGTTAATATCAAGGAGTAAAATGTGGTTCAATAAGATAAAAACAATTTTTGGTGAATAGTAACTTTTTTACTTTTATTTACCACAGTTAAAAGTAAATATGGTAATTAAGGGTAAAAATGATATTATTATTACCCTAAAACATTTCCTAATTATATTGGATAAGTATAATTCTACCAAAAACAACCTTAGGAATAAAATATGAACCTCTTTGGTCCACATGGATTAGATTAGGACATTTATTATTATTTAATTCAAAGAAGAGTTAAAAGAGTTAAAATCAAAGATTAATAACTAAAACATTTTTAATATAGGGTTAAAAATAATATAATTTTGATTATAAATATTAATTAGAAAGGTAAAAATATTTCCTACATAATGGTATTTTATTTATAATTTTAGACATTAAATAATTTAATTTATTTATGACACAATGGTGATGCAGTAATTACCTAATTAATGAAATATTAAAATAATTGATATTATAAATATCCAAATAAATGTAATTTGAGACTTTTTATAAATTCCATTAATTTTATAGGTTAATATGACATATTATGGTTGGTTATATTTTTTTTTTGAAGTAACAATGCTGTTATGAATTTAGAAAAAACAAAATACCAAATAGTGTAAAAATTGACATAAAAGAGTTTTTAAAACAAATATTATATTATTAATTGATATTCTATTCCTAAAAAATCTAAGGTTAGGCCAAATGACTCAGATAAGGTTATATATATTAATAATGAACCACTTGGGGTTATCTTGTCTTGTTATAGTAAGTTTATTAACCATATAATATAAAAATACAAAGAGACATGGTAAATGTCAAACTATTCAACTAAGAGTTAAATATAAATGATAAGGTTAATATAGTGACCCAAATATGTCTAAAATCTATTGGTTGAAAGGATTTCGACCCATACCCACCTTAGCCTCGAAATAATTCACTTTGGATCCTTTATAAACCGAATATAAATTTATTATAAAATAATATTTTAAGTTTTTCCTAAGGTGCCCCTCACCCCTCTCATAAAAGGGAACTCCCCCTTCTCTCAAATTCATACCTTCAAAGAATTTTGGTTCGGAAAACCCCTAACCAAATATCCTCTCAACTTCCTTCAATTCAACCTAGAGGCCTTAGTTTGATCATAAAGCCAACCTAAGAATCCCCTTTGATCAAATCAAAAGGAAGAACCCGAAGAAGAGGTAATGTTTTCACCACCCTCTTTCAAGTTCCTTTCTTCTTCCACTTATTCTTTCTTTGTTATTTCCATTATAAAATAATAAATCCAGTATCTTATATATATTGTGATTTTATTATAAATATGGTACAACCATATTCAGTATTATATCCATCCTTTGAATTACATGTCACCATACGTGCGTACATACGGTTTACTGTCTCCACGTCGTGGTGTAATTGTTATTCAAAACATTATTATTTGGATGGGTATGATAATTATGTGTAATTGAATTAAATAATAAATATAAAAATATAATAATTCTGTATATATGATATACCATCCAATTATATATTATTTTAATATCAAAATAATGATATTGTCGCTCGTGCATACGTACGGACTACCGTCTCCACGAACGCGATGAGATTCATCCCCCATCGTATCCATTCAAGTCTAATTCTCATTTGATGATTAAAAATAATTTTTAAGGAATTGATATCATTCTGGATATGAATAATATACAACCTATCCATAACAAACATGACTTATGTAACAAAACATATAAAAGAAAACTAGTAAGTTAACACCCGAAACGACGATAATACTAAGATATTATTAACAAAGCAATGTTAAAAGATAATATATGATATCATATTAATGTATATGATTCTTTTATAATTTAATTACAATTATTTCACCATTATACAGGAGGTTAACCTATCCTTGACCAAGGAAAAAGTACAAAGTAAGGGGTTTCTTATCTTACTTTTAATTCCGTGAAATTTCCATTGTTCACCACTTATTTATTGCATGTGGTGTATGTACTGAACATGATTGTATTCATTGTGTAATATACTTTAATTTATGGATATTTACATCATCATTGTATGATACATCTTTCATGGGATGTATGTTTTGTAAGTTACCAAATTGGTAAGGGTTTATTTCACAATCTCTTTATTATCCGAGGTTGTTTATACGTAATTATCTACTGGGACCTCTTTATCATCCACATCCATGTTTCAAAAAAATGTATTTCAAATCATTCTTACTATTTTACAGACTATGAGTTAAAGTCATTTATACCCTTTTTGACTTTTTATAAGATTTTTATAAAGTAAAATTTCTGTCGTTTTCCAAACAAGGTCCTTTTTAACCTTTTCGACAGAATTAAGGTAAGAATGTATTTTTTTAACTTATACAGAGGGTGCAGATATTTTCCACTATTATAAAATATTAAAAGCTTACCTTACAAGATAATAAGGATATTTTCAAATTAAATGTTTTATTTTATAAATATTTTACTTTTAAATGATTTCAAAAAAATAGACATTTCTCTCAAATAGTTTTGATTTCATCTATGTCAACATCCTTTGTTAGATTTTAAGCTTATTTGAAGTTGATTTATTATTATACAAAACTTAAATATTGTATTGAAGGTTTTGTGATATGTTTGACTGTGGATGTGTTATTTTTATACCATTCATGGTTTATAGAGAAATTATTGACATTTCGTATGATATTTTTAATATGAATGTTTCTGTTATGTTTAAACCTATTCATATGAGGAATTAATTGGACTTAATAAGTGACGGGTGGAGCCCACTATAGCTCCTCGATGCATCAGTAGGTCTCATGAGACAAATTAGTGTCTTGGCACAAGGCCTTGACAAAATCTTATTTTTAGTCTTGGCACAAGGCCTTGACTATGTGGTTATGATAGTCTGGCATTATGAATTCCATCATTATGAAAGTGGTTATTATATATGATTATTAGACTAGTAGAATATCCATGTGAATAAGTACATGGCATTATTTCATTTCATTTTTGCCATATTTTTCTGAAGTTCAAGTTTAAAAGGCTTTTGTTTTAGTTATACATTGCCTTAAATGTTTATGTTATTTGTGAAAGTTTCCACTATATTGTTATCCTTACTGAGCATCTGAGCTCACCCATTTCTATGTTTTATTTTTCTCAAGATGTGAAGAAGTTAGTTATGAGTGACTTGCAGGCATAATCTAGGAATCTTGGATATTTTTAATGGAATAATTCAGTGTTGTTTTTCTTTTCAAGTTGTAATTTTGACCTTATTAATGTATCCAGTATTTCCAAGTCAATTAAACCAATCAGTCTTTCGGGACATGATTTCCTTGTATCATGCCAATGTTATGTAATAATGCACCGACTCTAGGTAACTGTGGTTGGGGTGTTACATAACTACCATAAAAGACCCTATACCAATGGTTTTAGAAAAAGAATTAGTATAAGTAATAGATATACCAATGGTTTGGCAAAAACTATTGGTATAACAACCATAAAACGACCATATACCATTGGTTTTGATCTTAACACCTTTGACCTATAAAAATGGTTTTGGAACCATTGGTATAGCCAACCTATACCAACAGTTTCCCAAAATAATTGGAATACCATTGGTATAGGTTCATATTGATGTAAGATAATCCAATGTTCCCCAAAAATATTGGTAGATCCTCTACCAATGGTTTGGGGGCCTATACTAATGGTTCCAAACTATTGGTATAAATATTTTTTTTCTAGTAGTGGATTTGTAAATCATTTTTCAAGTGTCAGAATTGACTGCACTCTAGTCTGACACATGATGAGGTCAGTATGACATGAAGTACATGTTTTAAATATAAGTTTAATTTTAGTTTAAAAAGCATCATGTAATATCCCAAGATTCCACAGTATTATTCTTTTTAAATAATTCAATAGCATGCGCTGCACGCACATTGAATTCTAGTGCACCATGATCTATCAAACTAGCCATTTAAAAAGAAGTTATAAATAGTATTAACCACATTATGGAATTTATAAATTTCATTTCTCAAAATATTATTCATTTATGAATTTGGAATATTAAATTTAGATTAGGGTGAATTATTGGTATTTTTTTGAAAAGTTTCAATTTTTGATAAATAGTGAAAAATACTACATTATTGTTAAAAAACCAACTTTTTCATTTAAATAATTATTTTAATTTAAATTAATTTTAAAGTAAAAATAGATAAATAACATATTTATTATCCCAATTCATATAATTGGAATCATTTTTATAATAGAATTAGATTTAAAAATTTATTGAACTTTTGAACGTCTCTTTTACCCGCCTTCTAGCCACATCTGCGGGATTAGCATAAAACGTAATTTTACTGATTTTTTGAATTGAATTTCAAAAAACAGGAATACATGGTTTTAATTAGTATTAATTTTTTTATCTAATAGTATCAACTTATTTTTTGGTGAATAGTAACTTTAGCAAATTTTTATTTATTTATCACTGTTAAGAGTTAATTGGGTAATTAAAGGTAAACAAAATAATATAATATTATTGTAAAATTACCCTAAAACCTATCCTAATTTCACTGGAAAAGTTTTTTCAACCAAAATCAAGATTAGGACAAAAATATGATTCTTTTCAAGCCACTTGTGTTAGATTATGACATTTATTATATTTTATTTAAAGAAGAGTTAAAAATTTTATATTCAAATTTTAATAACTATATCATTTTTAATATGAGGTTATATAAGTGTTATGGTAAAAAATAAATAGTATTTAGAAATATAAAATGTTTATATACATCATGGTAATTTATTTATAATTTTAGAAAATAAATAATTAAATTAAATGGTGACACAATAATGATGCAATAATTGAATTATTAAAAGAAGAATCAATTAAATAATATTAATAGTATTAAAATAAAAATAATTTAAAATATTTTATTCCATCCATGATTTTTTTGGATGAATTTGACATATTAGAGATGATTTAATTTTGTTTGTTTGAAGGAATAAAGTTTTTATGATATTTTAAAAATTCAAGTAATAAATAGTGTCAAATCGACATAAATGAGATTTTAAAATAAATAATATTTTATTAAATGATATAAAATTCAAAAAAATCTATATTTAAAAAAACTAATAGATATAATATTAAATATTTCATAAATTATCCAATTGAGTTTTTTTTTGTATTTTTATAGTTACTATATTAACCCTATTATATAAAAAACAAGTAGTCACAGTAAGAGTTGAGCTGCTTAACTAAGGGTTAATGCCAAAATATAAGGTTAATATTGTGACCTAAACATGTCTAAAATTTATTTTTTGAGATTTTTTATACCAATCCACATATTATCCTCAAAATAACTCACTTTGGAGCTATTTTAAATTGAAAATAAAATTATAATAAATTAATATTTTTGGAGTTTTCTAAAGTGTCCATCCCCTCTCTTATAAAAGGGTACATATCCTTCTATTTTATTAAAACCTATAAATACATTGGTATCAGACAAAACCTACCTATTTCTCCTAAAATATTTCCTCACTTAATTCTATATTCCATACTTTGGGTATAAATCTAACCTAAGAAGTCCTTTTGTGCAAATAAAAAGGAGATACTCGAAGATGAGGTAATTGTTTTACCAACTCATTTTAATTTATTTTATTCTTATAATTTCTCTTCCTATGTTATTTCTATAATAAAGTAATAAATACAGTATCATATACATGATTAAATGATATTATGATTATTGGACAACCATATTCCTCCTTTTATCCATCATATGAATAACAATATCACTATGCGTGCGTACGTACGACTTACTGTCTCCACACCGTGGTGTAATTTTTTATTCAACACTACTTTATTTGGATGGGTATAATGATGATTATAATGGATATCAATAATTAATATGACATGATAATTATTTTTTATAATTAATATTCCATCCATTCCACACCATTTAACCATGAAGAGAATGATACCCTCACTTATCCGTATGTACGACCTACCATCTCCACGATGCGATGAGATTCATCCTCAACTACAACCATTTAAGAATGAATATAAAAATTTATATAATGAGTGAATATAAAATTTATGAATTTAATATAATTATTGATAAGAATAAGATATATTCTATTAATAAGAAAAAAAGACTTACACAACAAAATAAACATAAGAAAATGAAGTAGCTCACGCCCGAAATAATGATAATAATAAAATATTATTAAGAAAAAGATATAAGTGGATAATATATGATATCATAAATAATGGATATAGTTATTTAACAACTTAATAACATTATTTAACCATTATAAATTAAGTAAACCCACCCTCGAATAAAATATAGTATGAGGTAAGGATTAAGTTCACAATCTCTTTATTATCTGGGATTGCTTTTATATAAGAATTTACTAGAAAATATTTATCATCCATGTCCATGTTTCTTAAAAATGTATTTAATAAAATTGATAGAATTATTTTTAAAAAAATTTAAAGACATTTTTAACAACGTTTGATTTTATAAAAATGAATCTTTTTTCTATTTTCCTTATGAGGTATTGGTTTTGCCCAAATTTACCCAAGTTCTAAGGTTAAAGCGATCGCTTGTAGTGTAGCTTGGGTTGTCGAATCCTCAGAGACCTAAAAAGAACCTTTAGACACTCAATAAAAAGAGATGGATTTTTTGGCTATGAATTGGACAACTAGGGTTGATTTTAGATGGTTTTAAAAGAGCACTAAAAGATATATGTGAATTAAAATTATGAGAAAATGAGTTGATCCTAGGTTATTGATCGGGGTGGATTGGATGAATTATTTTTTTCTTTTACAATTTAAATTTCATTGTCTTGAGAAGGATTCATACATTGAATTCAAACTAACCTCATCAATTACTGATTAAGCACCTTCACAAACACATTCTAATAATCTATACACTTGTAGGATCATTTTCATGAGAACTCCAAGGTAAAGGATCTACTTAGCACATAAAAGAGGGGTGAATAAATTCAATAAGGAAGAGGAAGAGAGAAAATAATTGAATGAAAGAAACTCCAATAAAAGAAATTAATAACCATTAGAGAGTCATAAATAAAATCCAATCCAGACCCTTTCTACTCCCTTAGATTAACCCATATAAGAGTTATCCCTCAATTGATGACATTTTGTCAACGGAAGCGGGAAATAGACTTACGAGGGTGGAATTGAAGAAGTAAAAACAACAAAACAACAAACACTCCACTATTGTGTGAACAAAATCACAAGGTTTTGTGTAAAAAAGGTCACAACTTGAGGCAACAGTATCAAGGTGATATTAATAAGAACATAATAAGAGAAGAAGAAGAACTTTTATTAAAAACTAAGGTGATTCGAACAACTTACATGAGAAGGAAGAACATTACAAAGAAAAATTGGCATAATAACATTACAATGAAAACAAAGCTCCAAGATTCCTAAATCCTCCACCACTATTGACTTAAATAGGAAAAAAGGAATCCTTTGGTATATCCACCACTCCCCAAGTCTCTTTAATTAATTGTGGGAGTCCAAAGTGGGTGGACATTAAATGTAGAGGAGACTTTTCAACTCTTGCCTTGAAGTTGGATCTAGCTTGCATCCACCGAACAGAAGCTCCAAAATCACATTCTAGAAGGCCAAATTAGAGTGGGAAATAGGGTAATTAAATGAATCCCAGGATTTCTCCTAAAATCTTGTAAAATTTCAGCCCAAAATACGTTTTGGTTTGAGAGATATGATTTAAATGATGGGCTATTTTTCTGGGCTGCGGAATCTGGCCCAGAATTGCATCTTCAACTTGGGCCACTTGGAACTCAATTAAAACATTCAAATTATCTTAGGAAACTGTTTAATTAAATGTTCCCCATGATTTATTCTATCTCTAGGTAAAGTTTTAGACTCTTTGGGCTTGAATCATGGCCGATACAGTATGTTTATTGGGTTGATGTCTAGCTCACTTCGCCCAGAATGTGGTTGGTTCAAAGCCCACTTTGGTGGTCTTCCAAATTGAATCTCCAAGTGCTCCAAAAGAATGAATTTTTCCTTATATCATGGGAGAAAAGAAAAAAAAATATGAAAATAAAATCAATACCATTTGGTGTTTTATTAGATGTTCAAGAATGTACCATGTAATAGTGAATTTTAGGAAAGAATTGCAATCATGATGTGAAATGATGTTCAAAATGTGAAATGCACTAAAATGGTATTTATGAATAACAAACCACATGAAAAATATATAAATTAAAAATTAATATTAGCCTCTTCTAGTGGATAATCACACCCCCCAACTTGAGTTTTTCTAGTCCAGAGCAAAATATATCTCACAAACATGAAATTCGAATGACCTTTTCCAAAAACATTTTAATACATATTGCTCACCCAAAGAGCTCATACCAAAAAATTATGAAACCCATAAAAATCATTTAAAAAAAGCTAAGTACAAAGGCATAACCCAAGCCCAAGCCCATTTTTTTGTTCGAATTCATCACCATATTTCATCCAATTTCAATTAGGCATGATGAAGTGTTGTGCGTCACAATATAAAATGGGGTTCATTTTCATTCGAGGGAGAAAAGAAGGAAGCACTAGGAGAAATCAAATTTTAATATTAAGATGAGTACTCATTTTTTATTTTATTTTTTTTGTTTTTTTTCAATTTTTCCGTGGTAATTGAAATTGAACTCCATCGAGTCAACCCATGTAGCAAGACTTTGCCAGGGAGAAAAGAAGGAAGCGCTAGGAGAAATCAAATTTTAATATTAAGATGAGTACTCATTTTTTATTTTATTTTTTTGTTTTTTTTCAATTTTTCCGTGGTAATTGAAATTGAACTCCATCGAGTCAACCCATGTAGAAAGACTTTGCCAATGACTCACAGCCTCAAAGACCTTAGGGCACCAAGTGAAGCTCACATACTCGTGAATCATCTCGAGTTAACTTAATCAAAAACAAATTCTAATTACCACAAATAGAGATAAAATTCCCAACTCTGGGCCAGACAACTATGGAGTCACGATGCCCAAGTGCCGAAATCCAAACTTTAGGTCAATTCATTGCTCTACACGTAATTTATTTTTTTGAATACTCATGTTAAAATTAAAATTATCACCAACCCTATGGCATTTATTATGGACCCTAAGAACTCAAACCAATACCCCACAATCTAAGGACGTGCATTGTGTTTTTTATTAAATGGATGAAAATATAACGGTGAAAAATCACATCAGACAACCGAACTTCCCAAAATCTATGCACATGATCCTAAACTTGCATTAAAATCAGAATCAAGGCATGCAAAATTATTTGATATCCAATTTCAGAGATTGTAATGCGTGTTATCATGTTCAAGGTTAATGAAATTTTTCCTTCCATACATTTTTTTTGCACAAAAGATCAAATTTTTTATTTCATCTCCCCCTAACATAGAATAACACTGTCCCTAGTGTTTAAAGAAAAGAAAAGTTAGAAGGGGGATAAGATAGGAGTTCAAAGAGGAAATTGAAAATGATAAACATGGAACAAATTCACCTGGTTTTTGAAGTTGAAGTTCATGATGCTCTAGATTACTCCTTTGATCTCTTGGGGGATGTAGGCACCTCCTAGATTGAATATGTATCACCCAAAATAGTTCTTGAACCATAAAAAGAAGAACAAATCAGATGAAACAAACAACACAAAAATTTATTTAATTCCAAGTATCATCATTTTTGTGGTTTTCCCTGTTTTTTTGTTTTTTTAAATCAAACTAATGATACATTGTCTTATTTTAAATTTATGGGTAAGGTATTACTTAGGGATCACACCGCGTGACACAGATGAATACGATGCTCCCCTTTCACACCCATCTATACTCATAAAATAAGAACAGGTCAATAGTTTAAATTTTTTTAACCTACAAAAACATAAGTAAAATAAAATAAACTGATGATACATTCTCTTCTTTTAAATTTATGGGTAAGGTATTACTCAGGGATCACACCACGTGATATGGATGAATACGGTGCTCTACTTTCATACCCATCCATACTCATAAAATAAGAACATGTCAACAGTCTAAGGAAGAATAAAATTATATCAAAATGATCCACTAATGCAATTTTAAATATAAAGTTGATTAAAACAGAAAAATGATTGGAAACTTGAAAACCACGGGTTACCTCCCATGCAGTGCTTAATTTAACATCTTTAGCTCGACTTGAACCCCCCAACTTATCCAATTACAATTTTAAAAATTTTAATGACCTCATCTTTCTCCACTTCAACATGATTGATAATGCATATCCCTTGTGGTTGGTAAGAAGATTTTTAATTCGATTCATGAACAATCCAATTTTCTAAAATGAATGGGAAAATCAAAGGAATATCAGAAATAATTGATCTTTTTTCTTCTGTAGTCTTTCCTAATAAATCAAAGATCAAACCCACTTTTTGGGTTCATGAGATGAATGAATGAAAACCCCAAGCTCTTTCTTAACACAAATGATGGGATACTCAAGTGGGGAAGGAAAGACAATGATTTTGAGTTTGTGTTGATTGAATTTTCTTAAAACAGATTGAAAATTTGAATCAAAATTAGTTTCTTATACAAAATTTTTAGAATGAGTAGGTTCCTTATAAAAATATGATTCATCCCCAAAAGATTCCATTTGAATTCTGGAGTGGGTATGAGCTCAATGTTTTGGATTTTTTCCAATGTTTTAGTGATCGGTGGTCCTAAAAATTCACTAATGGAGCCATGTTCAGGAAACTCAATCCATGATGTCAAGTTATTATCTTTCTAATTCAAAAAATAAATTTCCTCCTGATTTAAACACCCTTTACCTTGACTTTCAACATTACCTGACCAATTCAATTCATTATCTAACTCTGAATTCCCAAATTCTAAAGTGAGTTCTTCACATGTTTTAAAGTTTTGTAGTTATAACCTCAAATATAAAACCACAAAATTCATTATCTCCATTTGATTACACAATTTTTCAAGAAATGATTGAGGAACAGATAGGATGGGATGTTGAATATTATGGACTTAACTAAGATTGGACTCTTCAATCATCCTTGAGAGGGCAGGAAATTGATCATTTAAACATTCATTATCCCATTGATTGTACGTCTCATTAGGTGCGGGGTAATCATTCAAGTGTTGATCAAATTAATTACCTAAGTTTTTTGATTCCAAAAATTTATTTTCCATTTGATTCCATCCTGGTTCTATGTTGGGGTATTTCTGAAGGTAATCCATTAGATTAGAGAGAGATTTGGATTTCAGATTTTTAGGACACATAAAAATAGAAAGGGGAAGAGAGAAGAGAAATAGAGGTGAAAAAAAAGAATTTGGGGTGAGAAAATAAATTTAGTATCTAAGGTGACTTACTTTGGTCCCTGTAAATGGTTCCAAAATTTGTTTTCTCCCAAATTTACCCAAGTCCTAAGGTCAAAGCAGTTGCTTGCAGTGTAGCTTGGGTTGTCGAATCCTCACAGACCTAAAAAGAACCTTTAGACACTCAATAAAAAAGATATGGATTTTTTGGATATGAATTGGCCAACTAGGTTTGATTTTATATGGTTTTAAATGATCACTAAAATATCTATGTGAATTCAGATTATGATAAAATGAGTTGATCCTAGGTTATTTCTCGGGGTGGATTGGATGAATTATTTTTTTCTTTTACAATTTCAATTTCATTATCTTGAGAAGGATTCATAAAATGAATTCAAACTAACCTCATCACTTACTGATTAAGAACCTTCAAAAACACATGCTAATAATCTATACACTTGTATGATCATTTTCATGAGCACTCCAAGGTAAAGGATCTACTTAGCACATAAAAATGGGGTGAATAAATTCAATAAGGAAGAGGAAGAGAGAAAATCATTGAATGAAAGAAACTACAATAAAAGAAATTAATAACCATTAGAGAGTCATAAATAACATCTAATACAACAACTTTCTACTCCCTTAGACCAACCCATAAAAGAGTTAGCCCTCCATTGATTACATTTTTTCAGCGGAAGTGGGAAGTAGACTTACGTGGGTGGAATTGAAGAAGTAAAAACAACAAAATAACAAACACTCCACCGTTGTGTGAACAAAATCACAAGGTTTGGTGTAAAAAAGTTCACACCTTGAGGAAAAAATATCAAGGTGATATTAATAAGAATAGAATAAGAGAATAAGAAGAACTTTTATTGAAAACTAAGGTGATTCGAACAACTTACATGAGAAGGAAGAACATTACAAAGACAAATTGACATAATAACATTACAATGAAAAAAAGCTCCAAGATTCCTAAATCATCCACCAATATTGCCTTAAATAGGAAAAAAGGAATCCTTGGGCCGATCCACCACTCCAAAAGTCTCTTTAATTAATTGTGGGAGGCCAAAGTGGGTGGACATTAAATGTAGAGGAGACTTTTCAACTCTTGCCTTGAAGTGGGAGCCAGCTTGCATCCACCGCACAAATGCTCCTAAATCACCTTTTATAAGGTAGAATTGGAGTGGAACATAGAATAATTAAATGAATCATAGGATGTCCCATAAAAGTATGTAAAATTTCATCCCAAAATACTGTGTTCTTTGAGAGATATAATTTAAATGGTGGGATGTTTTTCTGGGCCGCGGAATCTGGCCCAGATTTGCATCTTCAACTTGGGACAACTAAAATTCCATTAAAACATTATAATTAACTTGGGAAACTGTTTAATGAAATGTTAATCATGATTTCTTCTATCTATAGTTAAATTTTGAGACTTTTTGGGCTTTAATCATGGCCTCTACAGTATGTTTATTGGGCTATTGTCCAGCTCACTTCGCCCAGAATGTGGTTGGTTCAAATCCCACTTTGGTGGTTTTGAAAATTGAATCTACAAGTGCTCCAAAAGAATTAATTGTTCCTTATATCATGGGATACATGAAAATAAAATATAAAATTAAAATCAATACCATTTGGTGTTTTATGTGATGTTCAAGAATGTACCATGTAATAGTGCATTTTAAGAAAGAATTGAAATCATGATGTGAAATTATGTTCAAAGTGTAAAATGCACTAAAATTATATTTATGAATAACAAATCACATGAAAACTATATAAATTAACAATGAATATTAGCCTCTTCCAGTGGATAATCAGGTACTTTGCTTAACTTTTTCAACAACGTACGAGAAGAATGTTTTTTAACTTATACTGCGTGAGAGGATTTTTCCATCATCATAAAAACTTAATGTTTTGAAGATTACTTTAAAATATTACAAGGTTACTTTCAAAAGAAATATTTTATTTTAAAATTGAATTTCTTTTTAATGTTTTCAAAGTAAAAAGGGATATTTCTCTAAAAGATTTTTAATGATTTTATTAGATTATTTTCATCTATGTCAACATCCTTTGTTGGATCTTATGTTTGATTGAAGTTGATTACTTATGATACAACCTATCATATTGTATTGAAGGGTTTATGATTATTTTGACTGTGGATGTTCTATTTTTATACCATTCATGGTTTATGGTTAATATATTAACATTTTATATGCTAGTTTTAATATTAATATGAATATTGTCTATGATTTCCCCTTTTCATATGAGGAATGGATTAGAATTAGTAAGTGATGGGAGGGGAACACTATAACACCTCTATTCATTGGTAGGTATCATGGATAAACTAGTTAGGGTTTTTAAACATTTATATATGGTCTTAGAATGAGGCCTGGATGGGATGGTTATGATGTCCAACATTATTCTTTCCCTCATCATGAAATTAGTTATTGATATTACATGTGATTATTAGGCTAGTAGAATATCCATGTGAATGTTTAAATGGACTTATTTTATTTATTATTTCCAGATTATACTCAAGATTATGTTTAAAATTCTTGTGTTTTAGTTTTATACCTTACCTTAAAATTTATACTAATTTATGATAGCTTCTGTTATATTGTTTACCCTTACTAAGCTCTAATCTCTCCCCTTTCTTATGTTTTATTTTCCCCAGGTTTTGAAGAGGTATATTATGAATTACCAGTAGGGATAGTATAAGGGATATGAGTGTTTTAAATAGAGATAATATGTTGTTTTTCATTTCATGACGTAATATAAAACTTATGTTTTTAACTAGTTTTTCCAATGCTAATAAAATGATTAGTCCTTCAGGATTTGATTTATTATGATCATGCCAATGTAATAAAATAATGTACCAAATCCAGGTATCTAGGGTTGGGGCATTATATTTGGTATCATAGTAATTTTATAACAAAACTTATAAGCTACATTTAGAAAAACTTTGATCAGGTAACATTACCCTAAGATATACTTTGAGGATAAGTATAGAAGGACATCCTAAAATTTTGGTAATGTAGAGATTATGTGGGTGTTCCTAGAAAATACTTCTATGAGTGGATACTACAAGTGTATGTGGTTCTAGCAAAGATGTACCTATGTGTAATAAATTTTAAAAGGTTTTTCGGGCTTGGCTCGGGGTAACCTGGTACACGGCAATGAACCTTACTACGCACCAGGTTTGACACTCCCGGGGGATATACTTAGTATAATTCACATTTTCTTTATGAACCATTATGAAGGATTTAAAAGTAAATATATTTTGAAAGAAACCATGTTTATGATTATGATATTATATATGCATAATTTTTTCAATTTATGTTACATATTTTGAAATTACGCATTATAATCCATAACCTAATATAGTGAATGCCGTTGTTTCGAAATAGTTCTTAGTGGAAGAAATGGAAATCATATCAACACACATAATCCATGTAGGTATTTTATAATATGCAAGATAATGATATTAGAGTGAGAGATACAACTGGTGCGGAACAACTTATAATTATACTGGGACAACTGACTTAGATTATGAATAATAACCTTACCTGTATGGAGCAGCCTGATCCAAAACGTGGAGGATCAATGTTAGATATCTTCATGAGACAAAAGCCTCCAAAATTAAATGGGAATAAAACTCCATTTTTAGCTGACCAATAGATAAGTTCCTTAAGGAAAATATTTCTTTCTTTGGGGAGTAACAAAATGGAAAAAATTGTTATGGCAGTTTATTTTCTCTCAAGAGATGCAGATCAATGGTGGTTATTGATTCAAAACACGAAGGAGGATAAATAAGTGGAAAATATGTTATAAAGGGAATTTAAATAACTCTTCCTAGAAAAATACTTTCCTCATGATTAGTGAGCAGATATGGAGAGGTAATTTCTGATTCTAAGGCCGAAGGATGATAAGAATGTTTCAAAGTATAAAGATAACTTCACAAGGTTAGAAAGGTATGATGTAGATTACATATATAAAAAAATAAGTAAGATTTATCAATTCTTTAATGGGTTAAAACCATTCCTTAAATGGGAACTGGTCTCACAATATTTATCATCGTAAGAATATATAGTCTCATGTGTTATCAATACATAAAAGGAATTCTCTAATTTTTATGAATTTAAAGGAAATCAAGAGAAGAAGAGGGTTGCTAAACAATATGGAAAGGGAAATAAGGAAAATGGGAAGAAGGGAAGTATTGACTTTCCATCCAGTAATAATTGTGGAAATAAACATCATGGAACATTTCTATTGGGGATGAGATTTTATTACAAGTGTGGAGAAAAAGGCCACAAAGACCATGATTGCAAGGGAAAGAAATAATCTACCAATTTTAAATGCTAAAATTGTAAAGAGATGGGAAATTATGAAAATGATTATACTAAGTGTTAAAGAAAATTTCCTTAGAAAAGGTAAAGGGAGAAAGGCCAATCTTTTTTGATCACAACTGCAGAGGTTGAATCTCCTAATGATGTGGTGGAAGGTACTTTAATCACATAATCAAATTTAGCCAAAGCGTTATTTGATTATGAATCCTCACATTATTTTTTATCTTACAAGTTTTCATTAAAAATTATATATTTAAAATTTACATTAACAAGTTATTTTTTAGTTAAAACCCCTAAGGGAAGTCTCATTGTAACAAAGATGTGTCAGAAAGTTCCCATTATGGCATATAAATGTGATTTATCTGCTGACTTTATCATCATACCCATGGTTAAATTTGATATAATCCTTAGTATGGACTGACTGTCAAAATATGATGTGAAAATTTATTACAATAAGAAGGAAGTTATGATTTTGGAGGAAGATGTAGAATAAATTATATTTAGAGAAGAAACTTTATCATCTAATTATTATCTAGATCCACCTTCTATAGATCTTTTAAATGAAATTATTGGGGAAGAAGAGAAGATAAAACCTACTAATATTCAAATTGATGATGTACCTATTTCACAAGAATACATTGATGTATTTCCAAAGGACTTACCTGTACATCCTCTAGAGTGGGAACTTTACTTTTCTATTGACTTAATCCATGATGCATGACAAATATCAAAAAGTCCCTATAGAATGGTCACTATAGAATCAGTATACCTAAAGAAAAAACTAGAGGAGTTGAGTAATAAGCTATTTATTTGCCTTAGTGTTTCTCCATGGGGATCCCTAGTTATTTTTGTTAAGAATAAATATGGATCAATGTGGTTATGAATTAACTATATAGAAATCAATGCTATTACAATAAAGATAAAGTTTTCACTCCATCATATTGATGATTTGTTTGATTAAATTCATGTAGCTAAATATTTTTCTAAGATTTAACTTTGTTATGGATATAATCATTTATGTGCAAAAAAGGAAGATATTCCAAAGAAAACATTCCAAACTAGGTATGGAAATTACAGTTTTATAGTAATTCCATTTGAACTGACTAATTAACCCTCGATTTTCCTGGATCTAATGAACAGAGTGTTCAAAGAACATATTGATGATTTTTTGTAGTATTTATTGATGATATATTGGTATACTTTAAAATATACAAATACCATGAGATCCAATTTCAGATTGTTTAGAAGACTCTTAAAATAAATAAGCTATATGAGAAATTTAACAAGTGTGAATTATAGCTTCAAGAAATTTATTTTCCTAGCCATATTATTTTGAAGATTGTAATATTTGTTGATCATGAAAATACAAATGTAATCCAAGAATTTCCATCACTGACGAGAATAACTGAGGTATATATTTTTATTGGTTTAACAGGTTACTATCGGTGTTTCATCCATAAATTTTTCCGATTGACTAACCCATTAACCAAGCTCACACGTAAAGGGGTTAAATTCATTTGGACACAAGAGTGTGAAGAATGTTTTGAATAATTGAATAAAAGATTATTCAGTTCTCCTATCTAGACTTTACCATCCTAAAATGATGGGTTTGTGATTTATAGTGATTCATCAAATAAAGGACTTGGTTGTGTTCTTTTACAGAATGATAGAGTTATTGCTTATGCGTCAAGGCAATTAAAAATTCATGAACAAAACTACACAACTCATGATCCTGAGTTAGATGCAGTAATATTTTCTCTAAATATATGGAGACACTATCTCTATGGTGAAAGATGTGAGATATATACTAATCACAAGAGCTTGAAATATATTTTCTCATATAAAGAACTCAACATGATACAAAGGATATGACTTGAGCTACTTAAGGATTATGAATACACAATACACTAACACTTAGGGAGGAAAAATAAGGTGGTGGATGCTTTGAGTAGTAAGGACCATGGAGTTCTGAAAAAAATGATAGTTCAATGGGATTCTATGTTCACAGATCTAATAAATATGGATATGAGAATTATCAGGGAAGGTGAAATATCGCCACTTTTTCAAATGGTTTCCAAACCATCTTTACTAGAAAGGATAAAAATTTCTCAGACTGATGATGAGGATTTTCAAAAGAAAATTAAAGCTATGAATGATGGGAGATTGATTGACTTCGTATATAAATATGGAATTTTAAAATTTGGGAAGATAATTTGTGTTCTCTCTACACATGAGCTAAAAAGGGAATTATTGGATGATTCTCATAGATCCAATTTCTCTATACACCCTGGTAACACTAAGATGCATAGAGATTTGAAGGAACATTTTTGGTGGGACGACATTTAGAGGGAAA
The DNA here is from genome assembly GCA_963277665.1 of Viscum album. NCBI lineage: Eukaryota > Viridiplantae > Streptophyta > Magnoliopsida > Santalales > Viscaceae > Viscum > Viscum album. Next base: position 65,745,758 of record OY728156.1, on the reverse strand, counting down.
TTACTGACTATGTGTTAAGATGTCTAATTTTACAACAAGTAAAGGCTGATAGACAACATCCTTATAGAATCACGCAACCTCTTCCTATACCTATGTGTAAATGGTATGACATTAAAATAGAAAATTTCAGTATATTAACAAATACTTCAAGAAGTAATGATACAATATGGGTTATTGTTGATCGTCTTACCAAATCATCACATTTTATTACTATAAGAGAAGATTTACCTCTTGAATTCCTAACATGACTATATTAATGAAGTTGTAAGACTTCATGGTGCACCTCTATCAATTTTGTCTAATCAAGATCCCTATTTTACATCAAAATTATAGAAAAGTCTTTATAAGGATGTAGATACTGAGCTTCATTTGAGCACTGCCTACCACCCTAAAATTGATGGGAAATCAAAAATGACTATTCAAACTTTAGAAGACATGTTAAGATCTTGCTCAATTTAATTTCAAGGTATGTGGGATCATTATTTACCTTAGTTATAATTTTTATATAATAATATATTCCATTAAAGTATTCAAATGGAACCGTATGAAGCATTATATGGAAAGATATTCCATAAAAAAACTTGTTAGGAGGAATTTGGTGAAAGAAATATTGTAGGCTAAGAACTTGTGGAGGAAACAATAGAAAAAGTAAAGACTATTAAAATCCATATCAAAATAGCTCAAATTAGTAAAAAGAACTTTGTGAATAACTGAAGGAAGGATTTGGAATTTCAAGTAGGCGATCATGTTTTCTTGAAGGTATCTCCATGGAAGGGTGTTATAACATTCAGAAATAATGGGAAATTGATCCCAAGGTAAATTGGACATTTTCAAATTCTAGAACAAATTAGAGCTATAGCTTACCATTTAGCAATGCCGCCAAGTCTCTCCAAAGTTCCTGATGTTCTCAACGTATCAATGTCAAAGAAATAAATTCCAGACCCAATGCATGTACTCACCTATGAATAAATAGAAACAGAACCTGATCTATCTTATTTTGAAGATCTCATTAAGATTCTTTATACTAGGTAACAAGTGTTGAGGAATTAGATGACTCAATTGGTAAATGTTATTTGGAGAAATCATAAAATGGAAGAGGTGACGTGGGAACCTGAAGAACATATAATGAAGAAACGCCCGAATCTTTTTTTGAAGTGATATTCTAGAAATTTCAAGGATGAAATTATTTGAAGGAGATAATAATCTAACATTCCAAGCTTCCATAGTATGCTTATTTTTAAATAATTCAATAGCCTACATTGCACACAACACCAAATTCGAGCGCAACATGATATATCAAACTAGTCGTTTAAAAAGCAGTTATAGTGTTAACCACATTATGAAATTTATAAATTTTATTTTTCAAAATAGAATTGAATTTTTAATTTGGAATATCAAAATTATCTTAGGGTGAATTTTTGGTATTTTTTTGAAAATTTTCAATTTTTGATGAATAGTGAAAAATACTGCATTGTTGTTAAAAAACCAACTTTTCCATTTAAATAATTATTTTACATTAAATTGATTTTAAAGTAAAAATATATTATTAATACATATATTAACCCAATTTATATAATTGGAATCTTTTTTAGAATATAATTAGATATAAAAATCTATTGAACTTTTGAACATCTCATTTACTCACATTCTAGCCACATCTGCAGGATTAACATTAAACGTAATTTTATTGATTTTTTTGAATTGTATTTCAAAAACTGAACATACATGGTTGTAATTATTATGAAATTTATGATCTAATAGAATCAACATAATTTTTTGGTGAATATTAACTATAATAAATTTTTATTTATTTACCATGGTTAAGAGTTAATCGAGTAATTAAAGGTAAAAAAAATAATATAATATTATTATAAAATTACCCTAACAATTGTACTAATTTCATTGGATAAGTGTGTTTAGAAAAAAAACCATACACTACTACAAAATAAGGCTATAGCCACGGTTTGGAATTGTGACTATAGGCCCAAAAACCATGGCTATAGGTTATAGCCATAGTTTCATAAACTGTGGTTGGTATTGGAATGAATATAGAAAAAAACCTATAGCCATAGTTTGAATCGTGTAAACACCCTATAGCCACAGTTATCAAACCATGGAAGAATACTAAGTCATGCAATACATATAGCCACAATTGAAAACCATGGATATAGGCCTTTTTCCATGACTTTAAACCATGGCTATAGGGCTATAGCCACAATTTAAAACTGTTGCTATATGTCTCCCCATTCTATAAAAAAATAGCACCGTTCAATAGTACTAGCTATTGAGAGGACTGTATTTTATAGAGAAAAGGTTGCTGAAATGTATTTTGTCTTGCCCGATGCTTTTACCCAGGTAAAGTTTGATGATTTGAAATCTAGAAGAAAATGAGATAAAAAAATTCAAATACAACCCCACACATGGGCAGGATTACTGGCCCATACTACACTTGGCTTCTTTGTGGACACACTCCCTACCCGTTACACCCCTAACACCCCTCCACCTTCCCTTTTCACCCCCTTACCTAGCACACCCCCTGCTCACCCCTACATACCCCCCCTGCACACACCCCTTCCCACCCCCTACACACCCCCAGCACACCTCCTGCCCCTCACCCTACCCCCTGAACACCCCTTCCCCAGAACACACCCCTACCCACCCCCTACACACTGCCCACCCCCCTACACCCCTCCCCCTTTCACCCCTATCCCCTCCCCCCAGAATACCCCCTGCCCCCTGCCCCCTACCCCCTACATACCCCCTTCCCCCTTCCCCAACACATCCCCCCTGTCCACCCCCCAACCCACTACACACCCCCATCGCACTGCACACCCCCAACACACCCCCTTCACCCCATCACACCTCTACCCACCCCCTTCACCCGACTCTTTACCCTTGAAAAAGAACCCATCACACCCATTACCCTTTCCCCCTCCCCCTACACCCCTCCCCCTACCCCTTACTCCTCACCTTGCCCCCTTGCACACCCCCTTTCCACCTTTTCCATCACACCCCCTGCCCACCCCCTACCCACCCCCCCTCCAAACACCCCCTGCCCACCCCCTGCACACTGCACACCCCCCAGCACACCCCCCAGCACCCTACCCCTGCCGCTTGAAAAAGAACCCAGCACACCCCCTCCCCATCATACCCCGACACACCCCTTGGATCCCCTTCATCCCTACCCCTACCCCTTGCACCCCCTTCCACTCCCCCCAACACCCCCTACCCCGTCACCCTAAACCCCCTTCCCCCTTCCCCAGTACACCCCCTGCCCCCCTACAAACACCCCCTACCCACCCCCTGCACACTGCACACCACCATGCCCACCCCCCATGCACCCTACCCCTGCCCCTTGAAAAAGAACCTGACACACCCCCTAGACCCCCACCCTCTCTTTGACCCTTTCAACAAAACCCAGCACACTACCCCCTCCCCTACACACCCATTGCACCCCCCGCACCCTCCCCCTTCCCCCAGCACACCCCATACCCACCCCATGCACCCTTCCCCTGCCCCTTACAACCAAAACCAACACCCACCCAACCCTAATAGCCTGAGTTTTTAGTCCTTGGAATGGGTATTGTCAGTGAGGTTTGCTAATAGGACCCGTTTGGATCAGCGGTTGAGTAGTGGTGTATGGGAAGCCATATGAAACATGTATGGGAATCCATGGGGTGGGGATCACACTATTGACTATCATTGGATAGAATGGATGATCTATGGTGATCCAAAAGTTGGTGAAAATGGATATTTCATATTGGAATTTAGGGATAAGTGGGTCGGCCACATCTAGTCATTGAATTTAGTGATGGATAGAACATGGGATATAGAGACCAGATGTTTGGTTTGGAAGGTCAATGATAATGGTACTCCTATGGTGGGGAGAATCATATCAGTTGTGGGTGACTGACCCTCATTTCATATGGGTCGTTGTTGTAGTGAGGCTGATCATTTAACTATTGAGGTGAACAAGTGATGCTAGTGTGTGGGAAGATCCTATCTTTTTTATTTCCTTGGGTAATACTAGATTTGAATTTCAGATGTGGTTTTGAGTAGAGTTAGTGAATTGGAATCAGGATTAGGATGGTTTTTTAGTGATCTGATGGTGAATCACATCAGAGGTGAGTCAGTGCTTAGAGGGGGAGCATGATGGAGGAAGAAAATAGTTTGTGATCCAACCATGCAATTACACTGGGAGTCAGGGATCAGACTTACATATAGGAATTATATGATCTCATGATTCCTCACGAGGTAAATTCATCTTGATTGAGAGATATGATAGCACACCAACAGGTGAAAACAAGAAATTTCAGGAAAATTCATCTAGAAATGAATGGAATGGTGTTTTTGGTGGGGTTAGATGCAGTGAGCTGAAAACCAAATTGATATAATTTTTCAAAATCCAATTACCAGATAAATAGAACATTGTAAGATCATTCTCATTTAGAAATTCATATGGTTATGAGCACAATGATGTTTAGTCAACCTTCACGAGAAGATTAGTATGGTAGGGATAACTATAAGCTTTAGGATTAATTAGTTAAAGACACTGAGGAGTGTCCAGATATATGGGTGTAGTGGGATCCTTCTTAGTATTAACATTTGTAGTGAGTGGGTGGCTCGACTTCTGGTGAAAATCATGCCTTGATATTTAGATTTGTGTAACAGAAACATGTTTCGAATTCAGAGATGTAGAATAGTGATTTCTCAGGGAATTGAAAACCATAATAGTTTATGAGACATGTTTTGATTAATACCATGGATTATCGAGGATGATAAGTATAACGAACCATACTTTACATACATTGTTAATAGTTCAAAATTGAAGCAAACTTATTACAACATATAACAAAACCAAGAAAGGACCATATAGGTATAATGTCTTTAGAAACTGGGAAACATAAACAACTGGTTCATAAAGCATCTACATTGTCTCCCATTTATTTCATAATATCTAGAGTCCCTTTTGGCATATCCTACTTAATAACCTTCTTCCGGACCTGGGGAAAGAAAACATACAAAAGGGTGAGCTCAAATTCTCAGTAAGGGTAAACAAAAGAAATATCAATCACATCATATTCATAAGAACATAACATTTTGGAAATCTTAACCTGCAAAAGAGATAATAATTTCATAACATGGGATAAATCATATTAGTGAAATGTAATCCCAATAATCATAACTTAAAACATGAAACTTTGTTTCATACACACATAATCATAGAGAATCATTTCTTAGTAGTCAAGACTCATAGACAAGACTATCTTAGCAAACAAAGTCCATTTCTGAACCGAGTTCACTCCTCGTTTCAGTCCTGTTTCACTGAACCGGATTAACCTACTGTTCCAGCCATGTCTATCTCATGAGATATAAATATTTACCCAATGCATTGGAGGGAGATATAGGTCCCACCCATCTCATAATGATACCATTCTTATGTGTGCCACAAAATCATAAATCATACATCATTGTATAACCCATGTAATAAAAATGGGATTCTTAAACATCATGACATCATAAAAAATTTCATATAAGATAAAGGAATTCATAAAAATAATTCCATCACAACATAATCAAATCAATGTAATAATAGGGATAGAAACAGAACCCTATATTATCTTAGATGGAAAATAAATTTGGTAAAACACTTGAACTCCATTCTTGAGGAAAATATCCTTTCTACTTCAAAAACATTTTCCTTTATTAACATGTCATACAATTTTAAACTAAAAGAAGTTGATTAAAAATAAACTTGAAAACTTGTAAAGGAAGCTTCTTGGAAATAATTTTTTAAAAATCCATTCATGCCGTATAAGTTAAAAAAAACATTCTTCTCGTACTTTCTTCGGAAAAGTCAAAAAGTACCTCAAACGAAAAGCAACAAAAGATTCCTTTAATATCTTTTACTAAAAACTCACCAAAGGGTAAAATTGGATTTAAAAAATTGTAGGTGGATGGAAATAATATTACATATTGAGGAAACATGGATGTGGATGATAAATATTCCCCAGTAAATTCTGAAGTATAAACAATCTCGGATAAAAATGAGATTGTGAGATTTTCCCTTACCTTAGGTCCGATTTGCTTCGTAAGTGTCCAAACCTCCTGTATAATGATTTAAATAATGTCATTGACTTATTCCAGAATCATACTCATTGTTATGATATCATATATGGTTATATTCTTAGCTTCTTATTAGTAATATTTCATTGCTACTTGTTATTCGGGTGTTTATTACTTTTTGTTCTTATGCGTGTTTTGTCGAATAAATTCTTATTCTTCTATTTAGGTTATAGATACCTAATTTCTAGAGTGGTATTAGTGTACTATATATCATATTTATTCATTCAATTCATTTATATAATCATTATGCAATATCATGTAGAATGAGTCACATCACATTGTGGAGATGGTATTCCGTACGTACGCATGAGCGATGATATCGTTCCCATGATCATGGAATTGTATTGGAGTGTATGTATACTATTTAATAATCAATACCACTTTATAATAATCATATATAGTTATTTATTTGCACCATTATACCCATCCAAGTAAGGTGGTGGTGGAAAATAGATTACACCCCGGCGTGGAGACGGTATTCCATACGTACGCACGCGCGGTGATTTTATTTTCCATAGGATGGATAGATGGTGAAATAGGGTTGTTTCATAATTATAATAACATATCAGTATATGAGTGATACTGATGTTATTACTTCATAATGAAACAACTAAAGAAGAAGAAGTGGAAGAAGAAATAAAGTTGAAAGAATCGGTAACGGACATTACCTCTTCTTTGAAGCGCCTCTTTGAGACCTCCTCTTAGGGCACTAAAATTGGTCTTTTAAGAAGACTAGGACCTCTAGGATGTTTCTAGGGAAGTGGAGAAGAGAATTTTTCAGGGTTTTGACGAGCTTGAAGGCTCAAAGTGGTGTGAGGAAGAGAGGGAGGAGGTGCCCTTTTATAAGGGAGGAGAGGGGCACCTTTGGAAAAACTAAAAATATTATTTTATTATAAAGTCATATTCAGTTTTTAATAGCTCCAAATTGATTTATTTCGAAGCTAAGGTGGGGATGGGTCGAAATCCTCTCATCAAATAGAATTTAGACAAGTTTAGATATCTATTTTAACCTTATCATTTAGATTTAACTTTAATTTAAATAATTTTACTTTTACCGTGTCTTCTTGTTTTCTTACACTATAAGGTTAATAAACTTACTATAACAAGCCAAACGAGCCCCAAGTTGTTTAGTATTAATATATATAACCTTATCTAAGTCATTTGGCCGAACCTTAGATTTTTAGGAATAAAATAACAATTAATAATATAATATTTTTTTTTAAAAACAATTTTATGTCAATTTTGACACTATTTGGTAATTGATTTTTGTGAAAATCATAACAGAAATATTAGTTCGAAAAAAGTTAATTAAATCAGTAATAATATGTAATTTTAACCTAGAAAATTATTGGAATTCATAAAAAGTCTCAAATTACATTTATTTTGGTATTTATAACATCAATTATGTCAATATTTCATTAATAAGATAATTACTGCATCATCATTGTGTCATAAATAAATTAAATTATTTAATGTCTAAAAATTACAAATAAAATAAAATTATGTAAGAAATCTGTTTATATTTCTAATGAATATTTATAGTCGAATTTATCTTATGTATAACCCTATATTAAGAATGCTTTAGTTATTAAACTTTGATTTTAACTATTTTAACCCTTCTTTAAATAAATTAATAATAAATGTCCTAATCTAATCCATGTGGGCCTAAATGGTCATATTTTATTCCTCAGGTTGTTTTTGGTCGAATTACACTTATCCAATAGAATTAGGACATGTGTTAGGGTAATAATAATAACAATTTTACATTTAATTTCCCTATTTACTTTTAACCGTGGTAAAAAAAATAAAAAGTTACTATTCACCAAAAATTATTTTCATCTCATTGAACCAAATTTTAGTCCTTGATATTAACTGTGTTTCTCGGATTTTCGAAATTACACTCACAGAAGTGGTAAAATTAAGTTTTATTTAAATTTGAAAATTCTCCTAGGAGGTGGGTAAAAGACGGTGAAAAGTTCAATAAAATTTTTATATATCTAAAATTATTATAAAATGACTCCAATGAATTGAATTAAAATTATATAGGTATTATGTATAAATTTTTACCTAAAATAAATTTAAATAAAATAAATAATTATTGAAATAAAAAGTCGGTTTTTAAATAGTAACCCAGTGTTTTCACTATTCATCAAAAATTGAAAGTTTTCAGAAAAATACCAAAATTTCACCCTAGGCTAATTTCGATATTCCGAATCCAAAAATGAAGTCCATTTTGAAAGATGAAATTTAAAAAATTTCAAAAAGTGGTTATTACTATTCATAACGGCCAGTTTTAATAATATTTTAATAGCATATCTTTGTTTAGTGAAACTCGATATTGCGTATGACGCAAGCTATCGAGGAAGGCCGCGGTTGCATGTAAAGAAAGCCAAGATAGTTTTGTGTGTAGTGAAAGCTTACTTTGATGATTTATATAACATAAAAACAAAATATTTCTCATAAAAGTCTCGGGTGTTACATTCTACCCCCCTTAAAATGAATTTCGCCCTCGAAATTCGTCACTTTGTAACAAACAGATGAGGATACCTTTCCCTCATCATATCCTCAAGCTCCCATGTAGCTTCTTCTAATTGGTAGTTCCTCCATAAAACTTTCACCAAGTGAGTGGTCTTGTTCTGTAGGACTTTTTCGCTACGATCCGGAATCTCTATCGGCTGTTCTTCATAAGAAAGATCTTGTTCCAGCAGTACAACTTTTGAGCTGAGTACATATGAAGGATCAGGTATGTACTTTCTCAGGAGAGATACATGGAACACATCATGAACTTGAGAGAGATTCGGTGGAAGCTCCAATCGGTAAGCTACCTTCCCAACACGATCCAGTATTTCGAAAGGACCGATATACCTAGGGCTCAACTTTCCCTTCTTTCCAAATCTTATTACTCTCTTCCAAGGAGATATTTGTAAGAACACTTTATCACCCACTTCAAACTATAGGTCTTTTCTTCAGTTGTCGGCATAACTTTTTTGTCGACTCTGAGCTGCTCTTATGTTTTTTTGAATAGATCTGACCTTTTCTGCCATCTCATCAACAAGATCAGGTCCTAATAGCTTTCTTTCCCAAACTTCATCCCATCAAGTTGGAGTCCTGAATTTCTTTCCATAGAGAGCTTCATAAGGAGCCATATGAATACTGGAGTGAAAGCTATTATTATAAGAAAATTCCACCAAATGTAGGTGTTGATCCCAACCACCTTTGAAATCCATAGAGCAAGCTCTCAACATATCTTCTAGAGTTTGAATTGTCCTCTCAGACTGACCGTCTGTCTGAGGATGATAAGCAGTGTTGAAACTCAACTCTGTATCCAGAGTATGCTGAAGACTTCGCCAAGAACTTCGAGGTAAACCTCGGATCCCGATCATATATAATAGAAAGTGGTACTCCATGAAATCTTACCACTTCCTTTGCATATATCCTGGCAAGTTGATCCAGAGAGAAATCCTCTCTAATAGCGATGAAGTGTGCCGACTTTGTAAGATGATCAACTATGACTCAGATAGCATTATTACCTTTGGATGTTTTAGGAAGTCCAGTGACAAAGTCCATAGTCATGTTTTCCTATTTCCATTCTGGTAAGGGTAATGGTTGTAACATCCCCTTGGACTTCTGTCTCTCGTCTTTAACTTTCTGAAAAACCAAGCATCGAGAGACATATTCAGCAACATCTCTTTTCATGCCATCCCACCAGAAGTACTCTTTCAGGTCTCTATACATCTTCGTGCTTACAGGATGAATAGAGAATGAAGAACTATGAGCCTCATCCAGCAGCTCCTTCTTTAATTCAGGGATGGGAGGAACACAAACCCGATTCTTGAACTTTATTATCCCATCACAGTCAAGGTTGAATTCAGGAATATTTCTCACCTTCTTTTTTAACTCTACATCTTCTTTCTGCACCTCTTTAATCTTCACATGTATAGATGGTTGAACATTCAATTGAGAAAGATACGATTTTTCCCCTTCCATTATAATTCCTAGATCCATCCTTTTTAAATCCATAAATATTATATCTTTTGTGATCCTCATCATGGATAAGCTAGCATGGTCTTGTCGACATAATGCATCTGCCACCTTGTTTGCTTTCCCAGGGTGGTAATGAATTGAACATTCGTAATCCTTAATTAGCTCCAACCATCTTCTTTGGCACATATTCAGCTCCTTTTGTGTAAAAATATACTTTAAACTTTTATGATCAGTATAAATATCACACCTTTCTCCATAAAGATAATGCCTCAAAATCTTTAATGCAAAGATTACCACAGCTAACTCCAAATCATGAGTTGGGTAATTTTGCTCATGGATTTTCAACTGCCGTGAGGAATAATATATCACCATATAATTTTTCATAAGAACACACCCCAATCCCTTCTTGGATGCATCACTGTAGATCGCATACCTTTCTCCACTATAAGGAAGTGTGAGCACAGGTGCACTGGATAACCTTCTTTTCAACTCCTTGAAATTCTCTTCACATTCCTCCATCCAAACAAACTTAACTCCTTTCCGAGTCAACTTGGTGAGTGGATTAGATAATCGTGAAAAATCTTTCACAAAACATCGATAATATCCAGCCAAACCAAGAAAAATTCGGATCTCAGTTACTGTTGTTGGTCTCAACCATCTTTCGATAACCTCTATTTTTTCTAGATCCATAGATATCCCCTCTTTTGAGATTATGTGACCCAAAAATGCAAGTTTTTGAAGCCAAAATTCACACTTGGTAAATTTGGCATAAAGCTTCTCCTTTCTTAGGGTCTTCAATATAATTCTCAAGTGATCTTCATGTTCTTACTTTCTCTTTGAATATACAAGAATATCGTCTATAAAGACTACCACAAATTGATCAAGATAGTCTCTAAAGAATCTATTCATCAGATCCATGAAGATAGCAGGGGCATTAGTAAGACCAAATTGCATCACTATAAATTCATAGTTTCCATACCTTGTACGGAAAGCCGTCTTTGGTATATCCTCCATTTTGACCCTTAATTGATGATACCCTGAATGAAGATCCATCTTGGAAAATTATTGAGATCCGCGTAGTTGGTCAAATAAGTCATCAATGCGTGGGAGATGATATTTTTTCTTGATAGTGATCTTGTTAAGTTCTCGATAATCAATGCAGAGTCTCATTGATCCATCTTTCTTCTTAACAAACAGAACAGGTGCTCCCCAAGGTGACGCACTAGGGCGTATGAATCCTTTATCAAGATTCTCTTGGAGTTGCTTCTTCAATTCCTGAAACTCAATTGGGGCCATTCTATAAGGTGTCTTTGAAATAGGCAAAGCACCCGGTATGAGTTCTATTGAAAACTCAACTTCATGATTTGGTGGAAGACCCAGTAATTCCTCCAGAAAGACATCATCAAACTCCCGTAAAATGGGCATATTCTTAATCGTGAGTTTCTCACCAAACATTTGAGATAAATAACTTTCATTTAGTGGAATAAAGATCTATAACATGGAAGAAATTTCCACCGGAAGGTTATGTTCATCCTTGCATCGATAGATGATCATAGATTGATCTGGAATATGAAATGTGACTTCCCTTCTTTGGTAATTGATATGAGCTCCATATAAAGAAATCCAATCCATGCCAAGAATCACATCAAATTCCACTATAGGAAGGATCACAAGATTTGTAGGAAGCACTTTCCCACAAACTTCAATCGGAGAAGAATTATAAACTTTTGATTCGACTGTCGTGCCATTAGGGGTTGTCACAGCTAACTCAACATCTAATTGTTGAGGTAATACAGTGATACCCTTAGAAAATTATTCAAAAATAAAAGAGCGGGTGGATCCAGAATCAAATAAAACATTTGCTACTTTAGAGTGGATGGTAAGTGTACCTCTCACCACTTCGTTGTCGTACTCCACATCGCCGATAGTAATTGCTTGTGAATTTCCTTTGTATTTAGCCTTAAGAGTTTGTTGATGTCGATCATCATCATCAACCCTTGGATTTGGGCATTGATTGGCATAATGCCCCATCTCCTTGCACTTGAAACATTGAAGTGTAGTAGGTTCATTCTGTGTACCCTTCCTTTGTTTGCATCATTAGACATTTTATTCCCATTATTTCGACATTCAATTGCCCGATGACCTTCTTTTCCACACTTATAACATTTTCTTGTCCCCTTAAGACAATTTCCTCCATGTTTCTTTCCACACTTTGAGCATAAGGGAAAACTCATCTTCTTTTCAGTGTGCTCTTTAGATTTTCCTTTGAATTCCATTATCCTCTTCTTATCAAACCCATATGACTGATGGGTTACACCAATCTCCATCTCAACCTTGAGAGCATATAGAACAATTTCCTCGTAGCTATTGAAGTCCCTTATGGCTAATGCCCTTCGAAGACTTGGTTTTAAGCCACTAAAGAATCGATCGATCTTACTCTCAGGTTGGATAATAATCCCAGAAGCGTACCTTGCAAGTCTTGTAAAATTTGATTCATAGGTACCAAGAGATTCATTATCCTTTTTCTTTAGTTCAAGAAAATCATTCTCCATATTTTTTCGGAGAATACGAGGGAAGTAATTATTGAAAAATAAGTTCTTGAACTCGTCCCATTCCATGGACTCAATTTCATCCCTTTTCCTCTTATTCTTAATAATATTCCACCATTGATTAGCATCACCTTCCAAATGATAAACTATTAAGATGACTTTATCATGTTCAGAACATTGAAGAACTGAAAATATCTTTTCAGTGGTACTGATCCATTGTTCATCCACTAATGGATCAGAAGACCCACTGAATGAAGGTGGATACTGCCTCATAAAGGATTCAACAGAATGTTGCTCCTTCCTTTGCTCGTTTGGAAGTCCTGCATGATTCATAGCTTTAGAAAGTTGTGTGAGCATGGCTACAAGATTTTTCATTCCAGCTCCCATAACGTTTGGTTGCTCAAGGGGACAATCATTGCATTTCCCGTCACATTCCTCATTAACACGGTTCCTTCGGGTTCCATCCATTGACTAAAACCAAGAAGAATAGTGTGAGCAACACTAATTATAATACGAAAAACACATAATCAAGAATATAATTTTACACTTAAGGTCTTATCATAGGTTATTCATGGCCATTTCTAAAACACAAAGACTGTGTTCTATACTTAGACTTATCCTTAGGGTTCTTACTAAGGATTTCACATCCTAGTTTCCAAAGGTTGACTATACCTTTACTCTAATACCAACTATAATGATCCATAATTTACATACATTGTTAATAATTCAAAATTGAAGCACACTTATTACAACATATAACAAAACCAGGAAAGGACCGTATAGGTATAATGTCTTTAGAAACTGGGAAACATAAACAACTGGTTCATAAAGTATCTACATTGTCTCCCATTTATTTCATCATATCTAGAGTCCCTTTTGGCATATCCTACTTAATAACCTTCTTCCTGACCTGGGGAAAGAAAAAATACAAAAGGGTGATCTCAAATGCTTAGTAAGGGTAAAAAAAATAAATATCAATCACATCATATTCATAAGAACATAACATTTTTGAAATCTTAACCTGCAAAAGATATCATAATTTCATAACATGGGATAAATCATAGTAGTGAAATGTAATCCCAATAATCATAACTTCAAACATGAAACTTTGTGGCATATACACATAATCATAGAGAATCATTTCTTAGTATTCAAGACTCATAGCCAAGACTATCTTAGCGGACAAATTACATTTATGAACCGAGTTCACTCCTCATTTCAGTCCTGTTTCACTGAACCGGATTAACCTATCGTTCCAGACATGTCTATCTCATGAGATATAAATCTTTACCCAATGCATTTGAGGGAGATATAGGTCCCACCCATCTCATAATGATACCATTATTATGTGTGCCACAAAATCATAAATCATACATCATTGCATAACCCATGTAATAAAAATGGGATTCTTAAACATCATGACATCATAAAACAATTCATATAAGATAAAGGAATTCATAAAAATAATTCCATCATAACATAATCAAATAAATTTAATAATAGGGATAGAAATAGAACCCTATATTATCTTAGATGGAAAATAATTTTGATAAAACACTTGAACTCCATTCTTGAGGAAAATATCCTTTCTACTTCAAAAACATTTTCCTTTCTTAACATGTCATACAATTTTAAACTAAATAAAGTTGATTAAAAATAAACTTGAAAACTTGTAAAGGAAGCTTCTTGGAAATAATGTTTTAAAAATCCATTCATGCTGTATAAGTTAAAAAAAACATTCTTCTCGTACTTTTGTCGGAAAAGTCAAAAAGTACTTCGTATGAAAAACGATAAAAGATTCCTTTCATATCTTTTACTAAAAACTCACCGTAGGGTAAAATTGGATTTAAACAATTGTAGGTGGATGGAAATAATATTAAATAATGAGAAAACATGGATGTGGATGATAAATATTCCCCATTAAATTCTGAAGTATAAACAATCTCGGATAAAAATGAGATTGTGAGATTTTCCATTACCTTAGGTCCAATTTGCTTCGTAAGTGTCCGAACCTCCTGTATAATGATTTAAATAATGTCATTGACTTATTCCAGAATCATAATCATTGTTATGATATCATATATGGTCATATTATTAGCTTCTTATTAGTAATATTTCATTTCTACTTGTTATTCGGGTGTTTATTACTTTTTGTTCTTATGCATGTTTTATCCAATAAATTCGTATTATTCTCTTCAGGTTATAGATAACTCATTTCCAGAGTTTTATTAGTGTACTATATATCATATTTATTCATTCAATTCATTTATATAATCATTATGCAATGAAGATCATGTAGAATGATTCACATGACATCGTGGAGACGGTATTCCGTACGTACGCACGAGCGATGATATCGTTCCCATGATCATGGAATTGTATTGGAGTGTATGTATACTATTTAAGAATCAAAACCACTTTAAAATAATCATATATAGTTATTTATTTGCACCATTATACCCATCCAAGTAAGGTGGTGGTGGAAAATAGATTACACCCCGGCGTGGAGACGGTATTCCGTACGTACGCACGCGCGATGATTTCATTTTCCATAGGATGGATAGATGGTGAAATAGGGTTGTTTCATACTTATAATAACATATAAGTATATGAGTGATACTGATTTTATTACTTCATAATGAAACAACTAAAGAAGAAGAAGTGGAAGAAGAAATAAAGTTGAAAGAATCGGTAACAGACATTACCTCTTCTTTGAAGTGCCTCTTTGAGACCTCCTCTTAGGGCACTAAAATTGGTCTTTGAAGAATATCAGGACCTATAAGATGTTTCTAGGGAAGTGGAGAAGAGAATTTGAAAGGGGTTGTCCAATCATGAAGGCTCAAAGTGGTGTGAGGAAGAGAGGGAGGAGGTGCCCTTTTATAAGGGAGGAGAGGGGCACCTTTGGAAAAACTAAAAATATTATTTTATTATAAAGTCATATTCAGTTTTTAATAGCTCCAAATTGATTTATTTCAAATAGAAGGTGGGTATGGGTCGAAATCCTCCCATACAATAGAATTTAGACAAGTTTAGGTATCTATTTTAACCTTATCATTTATATTTAACTTTAAGTTAAATAATTTTACTTTTACCGTGTCTTCTTGTTTTCTTACACTATAAGGTTAATAAACTTACTATAACAAGCCAAACGAACCCCAAGTTGTTTATTATTAATATATATAACCTTATCTAAGTCATTTGTCCGAACCTTAGTTTTTTAGGAATAAAATAAAAATTAATAGTATAATATTTGTTTTAAAAACAATTTTATGTCAATTTTGACACTATTTGGTAATTGATTTTTTTGAAAATCATAACAGATAGATTAGTTCTAAAAAAGTTAATAAAATCAGTAATAATATGTAATATTAACCTATAAAATTATTGTAATTCATAAAAAGTCTCAAATTAAATTTATTTGGGTATTTATAACATCAATTATGTCAATATTTCATTAATAAGATAATTACTACATCATCATTGTGTCATAAATAAATTAAATTATTTAATGTCTAAAAATTAAAAATAAAATACCATTATGTAGGAAATAATTTTATATTTCTAATGAATATTTATATTCTAATTTATCTTATGTATAACCCTATATTAAAAATGCTTTAGTTATTAAACTTTGATTTTAACTATTTTAACCCTTCTTTAAATAAATTAATAATAAATGTCCTAATCTAATCCATGTAGGCCTAAATGGTCATATTTTATTTCTAAGGTTTTTTTGGTCGAATTACACTTATCCAATAGAATTAGGACATGTGTTAGGGTAATAATAATAACAATTTTCCCCTTAATTTCCTTATTTACTTTTAACCGTGGTAAAAAAATAAAAATTTACTATTCACAAAAAATTATTTTCATCTCATTGAACCACATTTTAGTCCTTGATATTAACCATGTCTCTCGGATTTTTTAAATTCTACTCACAGAAGCGGTAAAATTATGTTTTATGTAAATTTGTAAATTCTCCTAGGAGGTGGGTAAAAGACGGTGAAACGTTCAATAAAATTTTTATATATCTAAAATTACTATAAAATGACTCCAATGAATTGAATTGAACTTATATAGGTATTATGTATCAATTTTGACCTAAAATAAATTTAAATAAAATAAATAATTATTGAAATAAAAAGTCGGTTTTTAAATAGTAACCCAGTGTTTTCACTATTCATCAAAAATTGAAAGTTTTCAGAAAAATACCAAAATTTCACCCTAGGCTAATTTTGATATTCAGAATCCAAAAATGAAGTCCATTTTAAAAGATGAAATTTAAAAAATTTAAAAAAGTGGTTATTACTATTCATAACGGCCAGTTTTAATAATATTTTAATAGCATATCGTTGTTTAGTGAAACTCGGTATTGCGTACGATGCAAGCTGTCGAGGAAGGCCGCGGTTGCGTGTAAAGAAAGCCAAGCTAGTGTTGTGTGTAGTGAAATATTCCTTTGATAATTTATATAACATAAAAACAAAATATTTCTCATAAAAGTCTCGGGTGTTACAATAAGTGTTAAGGTGGAGAGTTTGTAATTCCCCACATTTTTCCGATTCATTATTTTTAGATGAAATTTTTGTTTTTAATATGAAGCATGGGTTGTTGATAAAAATGGAATTTGGATCATAAATCTGAACATTAGATGTTCTTAAATTGTATTTTTGGATTTGGTTTGAGTCCCCTATTAGAACCTCTAGGGTTTGGGTGGAAGTTGGTGGAGGTTCAGGGTGAAAAATAACTGAAATTTAAGATATCGTATCCTTTCGTGTTGTGACCCATCGGGTTTATGCCTTGAATGGGGTTGGTTGAGGGGTGAACCCCCTATATCAAACATTTTTGGAAGTGAAACTTAGTCCAATCCATGAAATTAACATGGTTAGGTATTCGTGGTGTGAAACCCGTGGTCACACCATGAATAATTTCTAGGTGGATTTATTTTAATAGGTTAAATTCTGTCCTTTTCTTGGTCAAGTGTTTCACTATGATGTTACTGAAGAATGTGTCATGTTTTCAAGGCCGGTTTTTTGTGTTTGATGAAATGAAAACAATGATTTTATTTAAGTTTTAGATTTTTATGAGAATTTTTGGTTCATGTTTTATTAAAATGAGGACACTGTCATCTCTAAAGTGAAGGAAATTTCATTTTCTACAATTGAGTTGGCTGAAACTTTCTACTAGTCCATGTTCAAGGGTTAGGTAAATCATGTAAAATAGGTGGAAAAGTTATTTCAAATATCCAAAACCAATTTTCATAGCATATAAACATTATATAATAATGAAAAAAAGTTTTTAAAATACTCAAGAAATTATAGAATTCAAATTAAAGGGTTAAGTAGAGAGAACTTACCTCAACCTCAAGGCGCGCTGCTTTTGACGACGACAACTCGAATCTTCCTCTTTTCCGGTTGCACTCATATGCAACTTCACATATATATAAGGACGCCTAGCCCCTATATACATATTTTCATGTCCAAATATGCCCAAGGGGTCCTTAGATATATATTTATACTTGCATATAACCCTTTACACTTACACATGTATGCATTTTTCATATCTATATATAAGTACACCTAGACCCAATATATATATTCATACTTCCATGAGTGAATATATATAAAGGGGGAAATTATATATGTATATGCCTACCAATTAATACATATGTAAGCCTTCATCAATGGAAACTCGAATCCACCTCCACGAGATCCATAAAGCACTATA
This sequence comes from Viscum album, assembly GCA_963277665.1. Taxonomy (NCBI): domain Eukaryota; kingdom Viridiplantae; phylum Streptophyta; class Magnoliopsida; order Santalales; family Viscaceae; genus Viscum; species Viscum album. The sequence goes on along the minus strand of OY728156.1, from coordinate 65,727,375 downwards.
AAAATATAAAGAACCCAAAAATCACAAATTCCCTAATTAAAATTTGGACAAATAATAAAAATGGAATAAATATTACCCAAATCCGATGTTAAACTCACTGTCATCGATGATGGTGGATGGAACTGACCTCATCATAAGAAACCACATGTAAGAAAATAGTGGAAAAAGTGATGAGATATAATGAATTCTTATATATTTGTAACCAGTGATGATAAATGATACATGAATCCATTACAATTATAGATTATATAATTCCTTTATATTATTACCACAATATCATCATTTAGTCACTCCCATTGGACTGATAATTTATGGTGGTCATGTTAATAAAAAAACAATAAACACACACATTATTCATCATAATATCAATAATCATTGCATCAGTACATGCATAAACAATAGAAATAACACATCCATGAAGCATACCCCATTCTTCCATATTATCATTTTCATTACATATTCTCTTCTTAGAATTTATTTCCAATATATATCTCAATTACCATATAAAATCATATAAAACAAGGTGTGCATGGTCATTATATAATCAACGAATAGAATATAAAGGAACTTATATTCATCTTATATTTCTCATTCCCTTCCATTTTCCATATTCCATTAATTTCCAAAACACTTCCCAAATTTGATTTACAACCCCCCGTACTACTCCCTCTAGCTCCTCCCCCCATCCCTCAGCCCCCCATCCCTCACCCCCACCCCCACCCCCACCCCCAACCCCCCCATCCCCCCACCATCCCCCAGCACCCCACCCCAACCCCTCCCCCAACCCTCATCCCCCCATTCCCCCCAGCCCGCAGCCCCCACCCCCACATGCAACCCCACTTCCCCTAGCCCCCCAGCACCATCCCCCCCAGCACCAGTCTCCCCTACACTAGCCCCTTGCACCACTCCCCCCAGCCCCCAACACCCCCTCCTGCACCACCCTCATCACCCCACCCCAGCCCCTCCCCCCAGCCCTCATCCCCCCAGCCCCAACCCCCCACCTGCACCCCCACTTCCCCCACTTACCCCTACACACCCCACCCCAGCCTCTAGAAATGATTCCCAAAAGTCTTCATCATGGATAGTTTTTTTCAAAGATAAATTCTATTCTTAACCACTAGATTTTTTTGCTATTTTTATGAGATAGTTATACCAGTTTGAATGAACTATGATGGATAAAACCCAAAATTGTGTAATGATAATAACTTCAAATTAGTTCTAACCTTTTTTTCATTAACACCTTTAATTCCCAACAAAAAGTGGAAAAAATAATCAAGGTAATAAGGTCATGACTTATATCTCAACTGAGAAAATATTTTTCCATATAATAAATTTTGAGATCTATTCATGATAAATTAACACTTTATTTTCAAAATATATAAATCATTGGAAAATACTCTTTTATTCTCTTTTTTTCATTCATTAAAGATAGAACATAAAACCTTACATTAGAAAATAGATCACTTTTATACTTTTCTACTAGATCCATTTTATTAGGCTATACCAATTACTTAGGCTATATGATCACACATCCTTTAGGAACATGATATACCTAATTAATGTGGGTGTAAACTTTTTCTACAACAAATTTCTTGATATTTAGAGCCACTAATGTTTTAGATTTTCACATCAATAGTTCATGTTTTTTTGGAAGTGAAGTTAAGAAGTTTTTGGTTTTATGAACTAGAATTTTGTATCTTCCATGCATCTCTTTGGTATTATTTAGAATACCATTATTTATAAGTTAGTATTACTCTTCTTCTTCTTGGATATATTTAATTAAATTAATTCTACAATTCCTTTCATGAATTGATTCCATTTGTTACTTTATCTCACTTCCATTAGTCATGATGTTAATGGCCAATTTTTAATGGTCTATGATCTGGACTATTCTTCCATAGTGTAGGCAGTTTATCTCTATTTCAACATCCTATTCACCCCCTTCATTGAATTATTGAGATTACATAATATAATATACTTATTTTTCTCTCCCCAAGGTAGATTCATTTAATTTTCTTACCTACTTCTATTTTTATTGTGTCTTTATTATGAAATTAGTATGTAATTTGTGTTGAGTTGGTATATAATAACAAGCATCTTAACTATGATCAATTTTTTCGTATTTATCAAATATATTAAAAATATTAAAATCTGTTTCTTATAGATAGATTACTCCTATTTTGTGAATTATTAATTTTTCTCATAGGTCTTCTTTCAAAATATAGTTTGCTCCCCCAGAATATAGACCTTATATATCCTACATAGGTCAAAATATTATGCCAATATTCATTATACCTTTTTCCAAATGTCTAGTATCACTATTATTGACAAATAAATCACCTTCTTTTTTTATTGTATGTAGTATATCTAGTTTTTCTTACTTTCTATTTTTAGACAACAACAATATGATCTTGAGCTTTATTTAGAGATCCAAGTATTTCATTCATGATCATAGACAAATTAAATGATATGGATGGATTCTAATTATTTAATCACCCCTATATTTGTATACAATTTGTTTTTAAACCATGGTTAATATATAAATATACATTAGTACCAAAAAACTTATCAGGATAGTCTATAAAATTCCTCCATGAGCTTACAGTAAAAAAACTAGTGTTTCAATTAAATTTAATTTGACCCAATTCTGAGTATTTTTGTTAGTAATATTATCATTATTAGTTTATGTGGTATCTACTCTTATTTTCATGCAATGATTTAACTTGGGTGACTTCTTGATTTATCAATTTCACCTCTTACTCCAATCATTATAGATTTAGATAATACAGATCATATTCAAGAGATTTTAACATTTCTTCATATCCCTTTTGTAACTTCAGAATCAGACCTCCATACACTTTATTAGACTTTATAATTGAACTATCTAGTTCTTTAATACTATTATCTTTTATATCCAGCTATAAATCTCTGACATGCATAGAGTTCTAATATAGTTTTTCTAGTTCAAAGTCCACTTCGATAATAAAAACCTCCTAAAAAATATCCTTTTCAATTCTTATTCATTTATAGACAATTTCCAATGAAAATTGATAGAAATGTATCCTTAGCTTCAATAAACATTATGATTTTGATACATTTACTTAACTTTTTAGTGAATTTATATTTCATTGAATTATAATCTAAATATAAGTATGATTTTTAATATTTTATCCCTTGATTCATTTACATATATATATAATAACTTCAATATGGTCCATTTTAAGAAAATCCTTGATTTCATAATTGATATCACCAAATGATTCAATGGAAATAAATTCATCACAACATGAACTTAATTCATTACAAGAATCATTATCAGTAGATTTAATAGAAGGAAAACGACTTTGATTACCTTCAAATAGTGGTGTAATCACCTTCTCTTAATAATTATTTATTTGAATTACAACCTCTTATTTCTTAATGTTCCTCAATGTCTTAACTAAGACATTCAATTAAAATTCATTAGGAATTGAAATTGAGTTTTTTATCCAAGGACCTTTAATAAAACTTCTTATTTTTCAGTTCATATATTTAAAGAAAAATCAGTAGGACTTGAAAAAATATAAATCCAACCAGAGGATTTTTTTTTATCATACCAATTATAGATCCCACTAGATCAGTGAAGAAACTTGATGGAAGGGGGGGTCTATAAATTGTGGTTTAACAACCAAGTTTTCAAGGATTATTCAATAGTCTCATATAGATATGGAAAGAAATATCAATCCAAGTCACCTTTCTAATAGATTTTATAATAGATTTATCATCCCCCACACTTCCAGTAGGTAATTAAAAACTCTCAACCTTCAAAAGGTTACCAAACTTAAAGAAAAATTCAAGATCCCTCCATGAAGGACCTGTAGAGATAGATAGAGTACCGGGGTAATCAAAAATCTACTTTGACAACCCATGGTTCTACGCTTAAGGAATTAAAAATAAAATACAAAAAAATCCTTCTTATTTTATATACATTGATAAATAAAGGTTTGGGTAAACACTTATCTTAACCATTTCTTAACCCAAAGTGTTATTTCTATAAGAATTGATAGGGAGATGTAGGGTAGTGTGGATTAACCTATAGAAGCCAAACCTAAGACTAAACACCCAATGGGAAATGAATAAGACACTATGGGGGAAACAATATCCAATGCCTTATCACATCAAGGTTTTAGAACATACATGTTTTATGTGACTCATCATAATTGTATTGGATTTTGTTTATATAAGAAAATGATGTTCTATATTTTTTTTGATAAGTTAACATTCAATTTAGTAAATCCACCAAACATTACTTCTAATCAAAAACAGAAACAATATTGTGATATGTCATATATCCATCACTATGAAATATATGTTTACATTAACCAAAGTAATAATAATCAATGAATACTATATATTTATGAAATTTTCTTTCAAAACTCACCATAGACCATTCATCCATATTAAAATCATATCACCATACCTTCTAATTTCATGCATTTTCAGATTTAAACTCTATAATACAACCAAACCCAATGAAAATCAGACAAAAAATCAAAGAAATAATACCCTATGCAATAAGTGAAAACAAATAAACTCTATCAAAAACAAATGTGACAATTAAGAAAATAATAAATTGAAAAAATAAATCTTACCCAATGAAAATTGAAGAGGATGTGGATATGAAATCAAATAAACCCTTCTCTGTGGAAGAAATCAGAGGGCATGTGAGGAATTAAAACCATCCTGGTTCATATGTATGCGGATGTGTATTGGAAAAAATCAGAGTTAATTGAAACCCCAACAACATAAATAGAATAGAGATTTTAGGAAATAGAAAACAAACCCTAACGCACCATACCGCAAGCCACTCACAAGATGTGAGTCATGGACTACCCACCAGTGATATGTAGAGGGGCACCCAAAATGTGTGAAGACTGAAAAAACATGTGATTCTAGGAAGAGGGTGGCCTGAAGGTAGAGGTGGAGGTGGAGTTGCGTCATAAGAAGATGATCGCGAGGAGGTTGGGTGGTCGCGTCCTCGTCGGAGGATCGAGGTTGGGTGGTAAAGTCATAGGAGTAGGATAGTGGGAGGTTGGGTTGTAGAATCGGGCATGGAGGTTTGCCGAATCACGGGGAGGATACATCGACCAGGTAAAAATCCGGGGTGGAATCACGAGGGTTGGGGGCGTAGTTCCATGAGTAACTTAAGACCCGTGGAGATATCTTAAGCTATAGCCATAATTTTTTAAATCCTGGATATATAAGTGTGGCTATATCCTTAATTTCTAGTAGTGTTAGGCTGAAAATATGATCCTTTTTAATCCACTTGTGTTAAACTATGACATTTATTACATTTTATTTAAAGAAGAGTAAAAAATGTCATATTCAAATGTTAATAACTATATAATTTTTAATATGAGATTATATCTGTCTTATGGTAAACTATAAATAGTATTTAGAAAGAAATTTTTTTTATATACATCACGTCAATTTATTTATAATTTTAGAAAATAAATAATTAAATTAAAAGGCGACACATTAATTATGTAGTAATTGTATTATTAAAGGAAGAATCAATTAAATGATATTAATAGTATTAAAATTAATATAATTTGAACTATTTTATACTATCCATGATTTTTTAATGACTTTGACATATTAGGGATGATTTAATGTAGAGTCTTAGAAATAATCAAGTTTTTATGATATTTTAAAAAGTCAAGTAACAAATAGTGTCAAAATTGACACAAATGTGATTTTAAAATAAACAATATTTTATTAAATGATATAAAATTCCTAAAAATAAATATTTATAAAAACTAACTAAGATAATGTTAAATATTTCATAAATGATCCAATTGAGGTTTTTTTGATTTTTATAGTAACTATGTTAACTGTATAATATAAAAAGACAAGTAGTCATGGTAAGAGTTAAACTGTTTAACTAAGGGTTAAAGAAAAAAAATAAGGTTAATATTATGACCTAAGAATGTCTAAAATTAATTGTTTGAGATAATTTAGACCCATAATCATCTTATATTTGAAATAAATCACTTTTGAGTAGTTTTAAATCGAAAATAAATTTATAATAAATTAATATTTTAGGAGTTTCCAAAAGTTCCCCTCCCCTATCTTATGAAAGGGCACCTCTCATTATCTTTTATTCACACCTCTAAATCCATTTAGATCAGATAAACAATACCAATTTCTCCTAAAAACTTCACTAAATTAATCATAGAGGAAATACTTTGGGTATAAAGCTAACCTAAGATGTCCTTTCATGTAAATCAAAAGGAGATACTTGAAGAAGAGGCCACTGTTTTACAAATTCAATTCAATATCTTTTCTTCTTATTCTTCCTCTTCCTACGTTGTTTCCATAATTAAGTAATAACTCCAGTATCATCTACATTTTTATATGTTATTACTATTATGGGACAAACATATTCCTCCTTTTATCCATCCTATGAATAACAATATCACCATGCGTGCATACGTACGACTTACCATCACCACGCTGTGGTGTAATTTGTTATTCAACACTATTTTATTTGGATGAGTATAATGATGAGTATAATGAATATAAATAACAAATATGACATGATAATTATTCTTTATAATTAATATACCATCCAATTACATACTATTTAATCATTAAGGGAATGATATCGTCGCTCGTGCGTACATACGACCTACAGTCTCTACAAAGCATCGAGATTCATCCTCCACTACAACCATTTAAGAATGACTATGAAAATGTATATAATTAATGAATATAATATTTAAAAATTTAATATCATTATGGATATGAATAATATATATCCTATTCATAATAATTAATTCTTACACGAAAAAATAAACATAAGAAAATGAAGCAATTCACGCCGAGAATAATGATAATAATAAAATATTATTAAGAAAATGATATTAAAGGATCATATATAATATCATAAATAATGGATATAGTTATTTAATAACTTAATAAAATTATTTAAACATTATACAAGAAGTTAAAACACCCTCAACTAAAGAAGAGTATGAGTTAAGGATTAATTTCACAATCTCTTTATTATCTGGAATTTCTTTTACATAAGAATTTACTGAGACATATTTATCATAAATGTACATGTTTCTTAAAAATGTATTTCAAAACATTCTTACTATTCTATTACAATTTTTTATAGAAATTTTTACCAATGTTCTATTTTATAAAAAGGAATCTATTTTTTGTTTTCCTTACGAGGTACTTTGTTTGACTTTTTCAACCAAGTACAAGAATAACGTTTTTTAACTTATATGGTGTGAGATTATTTTTCCACCATCATGACACATTAAAATTTTAAATCTTCATTTATAATCTTACAAGGTTATTTTTAAAAGAAATGTTTTCTTTTAAAATTTCACTCCTTTTTAATGTTTTCAAAGTAAAAAGGGATATTTCTCTTATAGAGTATTAATTATTTTATTAGAATATTTTCATCTATATTAACATCCTTTATTTAATCTTATGTTTTATTGAGGTTGATTTCTTATTATACAACCTATCATATTGTACTAAAGGGTTTATGATTAGTTTGACTATGGATGTGCTATTTTTATACCATTCATGGTTTATGTTTAATGTATTAACATTTCATATGATAGTTTTAATATGAATGTTTATGTTGGTTATGATTTCATATTTTCATATGAGGAATGAATTAGACTTAGTAAGTGATGGGAAAGGCCCCCTATATCTCTCAATGCATTAATAGGTCTCATGAGACAAACTAGTTTGGGGTTTTTACCCATTTATGTATGGTCTTAGCATGAGGCCTTGAAGTTATGGTTATGATGTCTGGCATTATAAATTCCCTCATTATGAAACTAGTTATTAACATTACATGTGATTATTAGGATAATAGAATATCCACTTGAATGATAAAATGGAATTAATTGATTTATTCTTCCCATATTATGCTCAATATTATGTTTAAAAGGCTTGTGTTTTAGTTTTATATATTTCCTAAAATGTTTATGCTTATTTATGATAGCTTATGCTATATTGTTTACCCTTACAGATCATCTGAGATCACCCATTTCTTTTGTTTCATTTTTCCCTAGGTTGCGAAGAGGTATATTATGACTGACCAATAGGGATAATCTAAGGGATGTGAGGTTTTTCAGCGGAGATACTATGTTATTTTTCATTTCATGGTGTAATGTAAAACTTATATTTGTATCTTGTTTTTACAAGTCTACTAAAATGATCGGTCCTTTAGGATTTTATTTCTTATTATCATAAAAATGTAATAAAATAATGAATTGACTTCGATCATTTGGGGTCAGGGAGTTATACGTCACATATCCAAAACTAAGAAAATGAGATCAGATTGTTTTCAAACTTTAAGGAAAAGACCCATAATTAATCTGTGATTTGTAGGAATAAACCATGCACCAATCTAACATGTGATGTGGTCAGTATAAATTTAAGTATTTATTTTCAAAATAAGTGTAATTTTAGTTTAAAACATGTGTCACATTACTAAAACTAAGAAAAAAAAGATCATATTATTTTAAAATTTTATTACAATGATCCATAATTTATTTTTGATGTGTAAGAATTAGGAAATGATCAATCTGACACTCGATGTTTTCGGTGTGACTTAAAGTGCATGTTTTTAATATAAATGTTTAATTTTAGTTTAAAAAACATGTCACACCACCAAAACCAAGAAAATGATCTTAGATTGTTTTAAATTTTTTAGAAAATGATCCATAATTCATTTTTACATGTTGTAATTTACCGAATTCCAATATGACACACAATGTGGTTGGTATAACTCAAAGTGCATGTTTTCAATATAAAAGTGTCATTTTAGTTTAAAACACATCTCAAATCATAAAAACTAAGAAAAAAATCTCATATTGTTTTAAAAAATTAGGAAAACAATCCATAACTCATTTTTCACATGTAGTAATTGACCTCTTCTCAATCTGACATATGATGTCTTCGGTATGACTTGAAGTGCATGTTTTCAAAAAATGAGTTCCATTTTAGTTTAAAATGCGCTTCACATCACCAAAATAGAGTGAACGATCTTAGATAGTTTTCTTATAATTTTATCTACTATTACTTAATTAAGTTCCTTATCATTTTTATCTGATACTTATTTAGTTAATTTTTATAGAGACAATTATTGAAGAAAAATAAAAGATAGTTTGAAAAGTGAAGGATTATTCTAAAAAAATAAAGTCCTCAGGAATTGGATCCCATTTATAGTGAGTTTCTTATCACCACATATTAGTTCCAATTCAAGAGTACATTCTTTTGAGAACAAAAAGATATGGTGTGATGTGTTATAATTTACCACAACTCAATCTGATACACAGTGTTCCTAGTATGAATCAAAGTATATATTTTTAGTTTAAAATAGAAATTTTGTGTTTTATTTATTTATTTATAGGCGTAATGATTCAGACCATAAACAACCACCCAAATAGTGCTAAACAGGTCAGGTGTTACTACCTTTGGTGCACCTCCCCGAATGCCAAAGGTTTCCAACTAGCAGTGAGGGTCTTATAAGTACAGTGGGGAGGCTATAACCTCTTAGAGGATGATAATGGTACTGGTTCGAGTGTAAAAATAAATATTCAGTGGAATAAAAGACTCTATAAACTCAAACCATACCCGCAGAGCAGAAGCACATTCAATATTGATAAACAACGAAAGCAATAAATATAAACAAAAATAGCAGAAAGCAAACACAACAACATGCTGATCACTTTTAACTACTACTGAACAACAAAAATACATCCAAAGCAAGTCATACATATTCATATATAGAGATTCTAATGGATAACCAAATATAACTACAAAATAAATAAGCATGTAGACATAGGAAAGGAGGAAAAACAAAGTAAACTTCAGTTAGGCAAGACCTCAAGGTCTATACCATCTCCATGCAATAGCCAATGGAGTCCAACTCCTGAAGCTGACCTCTTTCCTGCACATAAATCTATAAAGTCAGCACACATCCCGAAGGGACCGTGTAGGGTGTGAGATGAATCTCAGTAGAATACCACCCAACGGTGTGTACCTAATATAAGTGTTTAAGTAGACATGAATTAATAAGGAAAACAGTAAAAATATGATGCACACAAACAAACAGAAACTCCACTGGTGCTCAGCAGCCACCATGGAGTGTCACCTGCTTCAGCCAATTCCAAAATCTCTATCATGTAACCCGGCACCGTGTGCCCCCTGACACCGTGTGTCTTAAGTACCGACGTCCCGAAGGCACTCCCAAGAAATTGTAACTCATAGGAACAACAATGTCTGCCCTAAAATAAAGTAATCGATAGGACAATGATGTCTTCCCTCAAATAACGATGACCTTTTTACCCCATCCCAATAGCCTCAACGCTATCCCCTAAAGTCTCCTCGCCTTCCATGTGGCTTCCTACGGAAAGCACCTCAAACCAATAGTACCTAAACCACAATTAACAGGGGTCTCTACCCACACGAGTGGTCAAAACCACCTCATCACAGAGTCTTTCTATGTGCACACTACTCAAAGTTCTGGGTGAGTGGTAATCAACAAAATAGTATCCAAGACACAACACCTCTAACACCTCGTGTCCCTACAACCATGAATCTCATGTCCGATGGCCTCACCATCTAAGTAAACTGGGCCATGCCCAACCTGACAGTCACACTCCTCAATCCCGACGTCCATGATGCCCAATCCCGTGGTCAAAACCACCCAAGGTAATCTAGACCAATCCTAACCAATGATCAACATCACTAAAGAAATATCCTGTCCATTCCCAACATAACCCAAAGGTTCCAGAATATGAAATTCATAAATTACATATACAACATATTTAAAAAAGTCCCATAAATAGGAAAAACAATCTAAAGAGTTGAATTGCACTAGCCCAATGGTCATCAAACAGCAGTACTGTGGTCTTGAATTCCTCAAAACAATTTAATAAAGGTTTAATAATCTAAACTCAATAGTTTTAACCAATACAAATCAATTATTACCATTTTGGCATCCCCCGGCCAAAATTCCCTAATGAGAAATGACCACTTGCCCGACCTCGCTCAAGAAAAATAGGTAACAAGGCATACCCAATGGCATCCCATGGGTCAAATAAAAATTAAATGAGCAATAGAAGGTAAAACAAGGTCACACACAAAATACCCAAAAATGTGCCAAATTCGCGCCACCCAAAAGTCTGAAAAAACACAAAAAGAGGTATGCACCACCTACCTTGTACTAGTACAATGATACTTCTATGATAACAGCCTCCAATTAGGTCTAAAACACAGTAGATATACAAAAGAATCAAAACCTATCAAACCCATATAACTCATCTTAGAACATAAATCAAGAAGAACGACTCAAGTGGAATCAAGGCCTTACCAAGGGGGTTCTAATGAATCCAACGTCGATCGAAACGAAGTTTAGATGAATGATCAGGAGAAAAAATAAGTTCTGGTTGGCTCTCCCTGCTCAAACCTATCGAGGGATTGGGTTTCCACCTCAGAACAAGGATACTTATTGTTTTAGTGAAAAAAAGAAAATACATGGCATGTACTTAGGACTACACGCCATGTATCATTTTACTGTTCATATGAAGACTACTATTTCACTGAGGAATTGCTGATTGACTACACTGCGTGTACCTATGGTACACGACATGTACCTCTCTACCCAGCTGACATCCCCAACACGTCATGTATCTCCCCATACATGGCCCCTCTACACGGCATGCACAAATAGTACACAACATGTACTTTCTAAAAACATTCTACCCCGCTAATAGGCCTGCACACCATGTATGGAATTATCACATGATCAAGGGTACACGGCGTGTACTTATGGTACAGGGCATGTAATCTGGAATTTTCCAGAAACTGCCCAGTTTCTCTAGTTGTCTTAGAAACAAATCAAAAAATTCAAACAGGGTCGGGATTTTGACCCACTCCAAAAACCCAAGTTCTTACAATCTCCCCACCTTAATATAGATCATCCCTGAGCTATAAAAGAAAACATGGAGATGGCATCGAATGTACCACCCCAATCAAAGTAACCCAAACTTCCCCAGTCTCAAGGGTCATGGATAAATTCCTCAAGGGGGCTCCCCACCTTAGGAATTTCCTAACTCGATCTCAACCCTACAAAACTCAACAAATCAAGGGTTAACTAACCTATTTTTTCTGATTCATGGTCCTCTCGTGATGAATTGTCACCCCTGCACCTCATTGGTTCTCCTGTGTTTTTTAGACACCCAACATATCCCGCACTGCATTGGTGTCTACCTCCATTAGGTCCTGCATCCCATGGATGCTCAAAACAAACCTAGTGCCTAGCACCTAAAGTAACCTGTATCCTCGATGCCCCGATGCCACGACATCTGAAGTAACCCACATCTATAATGCCATGATTCCCATGACACCTCAAGTAACCCGCATCCTAGATGCCCCAATTCCACGCATCTCATACATATATATAAATATATAACACACCCAATATGGCGCCAATCCCACTGACCAACATCTAGCCAGTCCACATAAATCCTGTGCACCTCGTGCAGTCAAAACAGGCATGTATCAACAGGTCATGCCAAAAGAAAACAAAAAAGTCAAGGCCACACTCACGGTGTACCTCTAACCGTCATCATCTCACTAGACTTCTCATCCCCTAGCTTCTCCATGACATGCACCTAACTTGAAGTATGACTACCTGATGCCTGAACTCCCTGTGGTGCTACTCCAGTCACCGACCACTGACCCCTCAGTTGGGTCCCACTGTCGCTGTCACGTCCACCACGTGCAACTCAAAATTAGATACCCTCTCCTGGTACCGAACCTGAACCAACTCCAGATGCCACAATATATCCTGGTCCCTGCCTGCCAGCTGTCTGAGAAGGCTACCTGAGGAACCTATCTAGATGCCCAACCTGTACACATGCCCGACACTCCTTTGGAGGCCTATCAACCTGAGTTCAAACATGTCCTGGCTGTCCACATTGAAAGAAAACAACTGAAGAACTGCTACAAGGTGGTCTAGATGAGTCCTTGTCCTGACTTCCCTACTTTAAATTATCCAATACTTGCTTCCTACTATCCGAACCATCACCTGAATCCATCAACCGACCAACTTGGGGCCTATCCCTCTGGTTACCTTCCACTATGAGTGCCCGATTCATCGCCTCTGAGAATGAACCCAGCCTGAAGATATTCACCTTGATATGAATATCATGTCGTAATCTATCCTCAAAGTGTATCACCCTTTCTGCTTCATCTCTTACCATACTATGTGCAAAGCGAGACAACTTAGTGAAAGTAGCTACATAGTCCATGACAGAAATGTCTCCCGCTGAAGGCTCAAGAACTCTTGATCTCTCTCTTCCCTCAGTTTCTATGGGTAAAATTTCTTGAAGATCCTATGCTTGAAGACTTTTCATGGTATCCCTTTATATCTGTGAGCCCAAACCTGCACATCCCACCAACGCTTTTCTGGTCGTCACAACATGTATGTTGCCATCTTGACCCTATACCCTAGAGGCATATCGAGATGGTCAAAGACCATCTGCATGCTCTCTATCTAGTTCTCAGCTGCCTATAGACCACACTCACCCTGAAAAAGCAGTGGGTGCTGCAACTGGAACTCTCACGTCAGATATTCCATAGATGGATCTATACCCTATGCACCTCTGTTTATCCCCTACAAGACATGTACCAGGATAGATCGAAGATGCTCGTCGAGCCATGGTCCGAACGCTTCCAAACCTGGCTATTGTCCTACCTGCACTAGATCTTAAACCTAATCATGTCCGCGAGCTTGTACCTATAGATCATGTTCTACCTACACTGAATCCAGAACCTGTTCCTACACCTGCAACACTGTATCACCACCCGCCTGACACTCCATCGAGACGTATAAGAGGAACCTGCCGAATACCATAAATGGACAGAAAAACCACACACACATATATAAATATATTCACACAGAAAGGAAAATCAGTAAAATACAGCGCATAACTACTACCCTTATTCTCCCCCACCACAACCCATGCCTACAGCATCCTAACCTCATGGCCTCCTTACCCACCCCTCAACAAATCCAAGTATCAAAAGTACCTTAGGCCATGCCCGTCCTGACAACCAACATTGCCTCAAACCGATGACCGAGTTGCCTAATACTGATGATCAAAATCACCTCAACCACAATACCTGCCTGCTCGTACAAGATCCAGACCCAAATATACTGCCACATGTAATTCTACAAATATATAAAGCATGGAATAACACATTGCAATAATCAAGAAATTTTATCAGGAATTTCACCTATTCACAATTCGAAAGAATATAAGGTATGGAAGTTGATATTATTCACATGGCATTATCACATCACAAAGCATACACGCAGTTATGAAATTGAAATACCCTAAAAATGTGCCTATCAAAAGCCAAATAATCACACCTTTCCATATCGGGCCAAGGTCCAATTCTCCCTTACCACACTGGGTCAAGGGTCACATATCACAATCAATAACATCACACACCAAGTGAGACACCGAGGTGGAAATCATATAAAATATAATCTGAGCAAAAGAAAAATAGTAATTCCCACCCAAGGAAACTTGGTCCATCACTTGTACCTAGGGTTGCAGGCATCCAAGCACAATATAGAAACCCAGTTCCAGTAACAACCAGTCTCCATTCTACCAAATCACAAATATTAAAACCAGCAGAAATAAAAAGAAAAGTCTCAATCTCATTAGTATCCAGCAAGACAATGCTGCTAAATCCCTATCAATAACTCCTCTGATACAACTTTGTAAGGACCCAGACCCGAACAACCACCCAAACAGTGCTAAACAGGTCAGGTGTTACTACCTCAGGCGCACCTCTCTGAACGCCAAAGGCTTCTAACTAGCAGATAGGGTCTTATAGGTATAGTGGGGAGGCTATACCCTCTCAGAGGATGATAATGGAACTAGTCAGAGTGTAAAAATAAAGATGAAGTGGAATAAACAACTCAGCAGACTCGAACCAGACCCACAGAACGGAATCACATTCAATATCGATAAAAAACTGAAGCAATAAATATAAACAACCACATCGGAAAGTAAACACAACATAATTATGATCACTTGTAACTACTACTGAACAACAAACATACATCCAAATAAGGTCATACATATCCATATGTAAAGGTGCCAATGGATAACTAACTGTAGCTACAAAACAAATAAGCATGATGACACAGGAAAGAAGAAAAAACAAAGTAAACTCCAGCTAGGAAAGACCTCAAGGTCTATACCATATCCATGCAATAACTAATCTAGTCCAGCTCCTAAAGCTGACCTCTTTCCTGCACGTAAATCCATAAAGTCTGTACGTGTCCCAAAGGGCCTGTTTAGGGTGTGGGATGAACCTCAGTAGGATACCGCCCAATGATGTGTACCTAATATAAGTGTTTAAGAAAGAATGCATTAATTAGTAAAATAGTAATAGTACAATGCACACAAACAAACACAAACTCCACTGGTGCTCAGCAGCCACCATAGAGTGTCACCTGCTTCGGCCAACTCCATAATCTCTGTCATGTAACCCGACACCGTGTGCCCCCTGACACCACGTGTCTCAAGTACCGATGTTCCTAAGGCATACCCAAGAAATAGTAACTCAGAGGAACAATAATGTCTGCCCTCAAATAAAGTAACTGGAGAGAAAACGATGTCTTCCCTCAAATAAAGTAACCGGAGGGACAACGATGTCTTCCCTCAAATAAAGTAACTGGAGGGACAGTGATGTCTGTCCTCAAATAATGACGAGCCTTTTCCCCCATTTCGATAGCCACAAAGCTATCCCCTGAAAGCTCCTCACCTTCCATGTGGCTTCCTATGGCAAGCACTGCCAAAAAAATAGTACCTAAACCACAACTAACGGGGACCTATACCCACACGAGTGGTCAAAATCACCTCATCACGTTGTCTCTCTATTTGCACAGTACTCAAAGTTCCAAGTGAGCGATAATCACCAAAATAGTACCCAAGCCACAACACCTCTGACACCTCATGTCCCTATGACCATGTCACTCAAGTTTGACGACCTCACCATCCAAGTAAACCAGGACATGCCCAACCTGACAGTCACACTGTCTCAATCCCAAAATCCACGATGCCCAATCCCGTGGTCAAAACCACCCAAGGTAATCCGGACCAAGCCTAACTTGTGATCAAAATTAGTCAGGAAATATCCAGGCCATGCCCAACACAACCCAAAGGTTCCAGCATATGAAATTCAGCAATTAAATATATAAAATATTTAAACAAATCACATAAATAGGGAAAAAATCTAAACAGTTGAATTTCACTAGCCCAACGGTTATCAAACAACAACACTGAGGTCTTGAATGACTCTAAACAATGTAATCAAGGTTTAATAATATAAAATCAATAGTTTTAACCAATACAAATCAATTATAACCATTTTGGAATCCCCCGATCAAAATTACCTGACGAGAAATGACCACTCACCAGGCCCCGCTCAAGAAAAATAGGTAACAGGGCATACCCAAAGGCATCCCATAGGTCAAATAACAATTAAACATGTAATATATGGTAAAACAAGGTCACACTCAAGATACCTAAAAATGTGCCAAAGTCGCACCACCCAAAAGTCCGTGAAAACACAAAAAGAGGTATGCACCACCTACCTTGTACTACTATGATGATACTCCTCCGATAAAAGCCTCCAATTAGGTCTATAAATGTGGTATATCTAAAAA
The DNA here is from genome assembly GCA_963277665.1 of Viscum album. Lineage (NCBI taxonomy): Eukaryota > Viridiplantae > Streptophyta > Magnoliopsida > Santalales > Viscaceae > Viscum > Viscum album. Next base: position 65,710,607 of record OY728156.1, on the reverse strand, counting down.
AGAATCAAAACCGCTCAAACCCTTATAACTCATCTTAGAATAGAAATCAAGAAGAACAACTCAAGAGGAATCAAGGTCTTACTGAAGGGGTTCTAACGCATCTGATGTCGATCGAAACGGAGTTAGGACAAATGATTGGAAGCAAAAATTAGTTTTAGACATCTCTCCCCACTCAAACCCATCGAGGGTTTGGGTTTCCACTTCAAAATGAGGCTAATACCCATTTTAGCGAAAAAAAGAAAATACACGACGTGTACTTAGGAATACACGCTGTGTATCATTTTATTATTTATATGATGGATGATATTTAGCCAAGGATTTTCCAAATGACTACATGGTGTGTACCAATGGTACATGGTGTGTACCTCTCTACCTAGTCGACATACCCAACACGCCATGTATCTCCCCATAAACGGCCCCTCTATACGGTGTGTACTTTCTAAAAACATTCTACCCCGCCAACAGGCCTACACGCCATGTATGGACTTCTCACACGGGAAAGGGTACACGGTGTGTACTTATGGTACATGGCGTGTAATCTAGATTTTTTCAGAAACTTCTCAGTTTCTCCAGTTTTCTTAGAAATGAGTCAAAAATTAAAACAGGTTTGGGATTTTGAGCCACTCCAAAAACCCTGATTATTACAATAAGATTACTAACATAATATTTTTTTCTTATATAGGTGAATTATTTTTCTCAATCTGGGATGGTTTTTTGGAAACTAATAGCATGACCAGGGTTCATGGGCCAAAGACAAGGAAACATTGATGTTTTTGAATGTGTGTGATAATTTGTAATTACTCATGTAATTATACCAACCAATGTTTGAAATGTATATAATATAGTTTTTTTCTTTTATTTTTGTTATAAATTTTAATTTAGTGAATTTTTTTATGTTCTTCTGTATTTTATCCTATATTTTCTATTTTTTTCTGTTATAGTGTGATGTAATTTTAACAACACACTACAATAGTATTACCCTTTATCAATGCTAGAAAAATCACTGATAAAGGTATCCTTTATCAGTCCTATTAAAATCACCGATAAATTGGTTATTTATCAGTTCTATGGAAGGAACTAATAAGGGTACACTTTACTATTTCTAAATAAAATACCTGATAAAGGGGGACCTTTATCAGTGATTTTCTAGCACTGATAAAGGCCAATGGATTTTAATCATGCTCTTATTACCGGTGCTTTTTTGCACTAAAAAAGGCCTACTTTAGCACTGTTAATGGACTTATGTATATTAGTGTCACCTACTACTTAATACTTACTACTTACTAAATACCACTTACTACTTACCACTTACCACTTACTATTTATTACTTATTAATTGTTACTTAATACTTATTACTTGCTACTTATAACTTATGAATTATTACATACTACTTACTAGTTACTACTTACTACTTACTACATACTACTAAATACTTATTACTTACTATTTACTACTTACTACTTATTACTAACTAAATTTTATGAATATGTAAAACCCATTAGTGGTATCCAAGCCATCTTCCTCTTTGAATCAATATGTTTCTTGAGGATCCTAGAATATGTGATGTAGTGCGGACCACAAAAAATGTAAGGTCTATGATATTATTGGATATATAAGGCCCATTTTAATAATAATAATGACATGGATGATTTTAATCCCACCCACCTTGGGAATTTTCACCTTAGACATAAAAATAAGAAATGAATTAAAAAACTCCATAAATATGGATTATTGGAATAATTTGATTATGAATCATTTGATTATTGATAATATTTTTTATTAGTAAATAGAAACATAAAAAATTTGAGTAGAAAAGGTGAAATGGATAGTGGATTATTGTATCTCATATATAGGGATGTTTGTGGTCTAGTATGATGATGGTTTTCGTTGGATCATCCTATAATCCTTAATAATGGTAGAAAACCCACAAACAAGTTGATTTATAATCAAGAAATGAAAGTGATAAAACTATCATAAAATAGAGAAAAAATTACCTATATCATGTGTCATATCCTCAAAATTTTTCTTAATTGATGTATAATATTCAATGATGATCACCAAAGTAACAAAAAAGGATTCCTGCCTCTGAGGGAATACACTAGTAGTTGGATCCCGAACTCCAACAGATGACACCTGAAGCACTCAAAATGTGCTATTTGCTTTTCTAGTGAGATGAATGAGGATCATAAAAAATAAACATTTTTCAATATTTTCATGAAAATAATGATCATGGTCACCTTTGAATAAATGCACTAAAGCTACACTTTCTAACGAGGATAACCATTTATCCTTTTATGGAATATATCCAATGGTTATTTATAAATGAAGAACATGTCTATTATTATTGAGTATTATAAAATTATACCCACAATATGATCCTTCTTGATAAATAAATTAAATAATATTAATGAAAATATTTTAATATAGATGAACATTATAGTGGAAATATGTAGTAGATTCATGCATTGTATGTATGAAAAATGAAGGCTTTAGGGCTATTGACCACAACATGATCATACACTACCACAACATGGTGGTTCCTATTTTAGTGCACTTACAACAGTCACCCAATTTCACTAAAATATCACCAATACTTTATCCTAAACTTTCAAACTCCTTATAAACCCATATAAACTCTTTTGGATATGGTTTCATAAAAGTCTCTTTATTTTAGAACAAACTCTTTATCCAAAATTTTATCCTTATCCAAAGGCCTAATTGTGTGACCTTATGGGTCTTATCAGTATTAAAAATTAATATGAAATCTATATTTCATATATGTAAATAAATATAGGCCTCCAAAAAAGTATCAGTGATACTCGGACTACTAAGGGGTCTAGTGTGATGTCTATAAAAAATACTAATATATCTATACAAACATGTCCACCACAAGATTTATCATATACATAATATATATATAACCCCTTTTTGATGACATATATTGGACACTAGAAATGTAACATGTCAATATAGTATAATCCATCTCATATTTTCTTAATTCCTTGTAATATACTGACAAAGTCGATGAATATATCACATGTCAATAATCTAATAGATGATCACATCACATGTCTCTTATCTTAGTAGCTAATAAAATCATATGAGACCTAAATATGAATGTCTATGAATTTACTCAGTCTAATTTAATCAATGAAAAAATATCTTAACTCATCATTCAAGTGGAAAAATATCATTTTTATTTCACACCAAGTGACGACATAAACAAAAAAAAACCCAACCATACCTTGATTAGATAAGTTCATATTTTGAATTTAATTAGTAAGTTATAATGGTATGGGTGCTCTCATTTTAGGTATGTCACCAAAATCAGGTAATAAGTATTGATAATAAGCATACCCCCATGAGTATATTAATGACAATATGACATTCAATGATATATACTTTAGCTAGTTAGTCCAAGTAATAAGTCTCTTCTTATTACCTCATGAATATATTCTTTGTATCTCATATATAACCCTTTCTAATAAGTATAAGAATATATCCAAGATAATATTAACATATAATCAAAACCCCTGATACTCCAATACGATCATTCATTAGGGATAATTCAAAGTCTATACTTTCAAGAGATATTAATCATTTGATTGTTCATGTAAAGAAAATTTCTTTACACATAAATGAATGATAAATGGAGATTTCCTTATAAAACCATAATACATTTAACATTATTATCCCCTAAAAAATACATAACAAAACCATATTTAAGTGACTATTTATCATATATTATATAATAAATTATCATAACATCCTTATAAAATACTCCCAATAAACTCTTTAGTGAGAAACATATATAATGTAAGGTAGTTTGAATAATGGATAGCTATTCTTAATGTTCAAATCCTCGAACATATTTCTAATGTTAAAAATCATTCTAGTGGAGAGACTTAGGAATAATATTCCTAATGTTCAATTTTTTCTAAAATTTCATTATCATCATACTTGGAATATTATTCCATTAATGTAGCCATTTACATTTTTACTAAGTAGTATATCCTAAACTCTTTTAGGATAAAGTGTTATGCACTTTGGTATGGTAACTAAATTAAACCATTTACATTTACCTTTACCACAATACCACAAAATATTTTAAGTCTATCCAGTGTAATTCAATTTTTAAATTTTAATTGTACAATTCATTATTTGTTAAATTTAAACTTCACTAAGTTAAAACATAAAGGTTTTGGATGCATCATTAGTTCCTATTGGGAAATTTCCAACTCAGGTTTGTTTTTCTAGATTCAATGGATAATTCACATTTTACATGAAAGTGAATGACATGAAAAATGAATTTTTTTCTAAATAATATTGAAACATAATGTTAGAACCAAGAGGGGATATTTTCAAGTTAACTTTATAATTAATTTAATGAACAAGAAGAAATATATCCTTGGTATTGAGTTATTTCTTCATTAAATGTGTCGCTAGTTTGAACCCCACTTAGTATATAATCATTGCTTTATGAGGACCCAAATAAGATCCCCTGTAGTGGTGATCCACATGTGAACCTTTGATCTCTGAACAACTCTGATGAAATGTTTGGAACTAGCACAACTGATTGATCTTCTTGCATTTTTCACCATGATCACCTCACATTACTTTAGGATTTAAGGAATATCTCTTATTCTTGTTGATCTTGGGATGAATAGAGGAGGAGGAAAAGGTTTTCTTATGATTGAGAGGAAACCCAACAGAAAATTTTCATTGTGAGAGAATTCTCTAGGTAGGGGATGTTGCACACAATGATTAACAACTTCACAAATGACATAGAATTCTATTTATAGAGTCAAGGATAGGGTTAAATATTTACTAATTTCACTTAGACCCTTAATAATATATTATATGCATAAAAAACTACATGTAATGTAAAATAATGATAATAATATTTTTATCTCACAAAATGCACAACCCCATGCAATGATAAATATTATTTTAAAGTATAGTAAATAAATATTTATCACAAAGCCTAAAGATTAGTCTATTCATACTAATAATCATTTATTGAATTATAAAATAAATATTTAAATAAATATTATTCATTATTTAAATAAATAAATATAATCTTCATAGTATGGTGAATAAATATTTATTGAGTATTCACATAACTAAAAAAATTATTAATTTAATAAATAATTATTTACTACCTTGCGAATAACAAGAGATAAATAAATACAATATATCCATGAAATTAAATAATAACCTTGATAAGTAATATTTATTTATTATATGTGATAAATAAGTATTTAATAAATATTACTTATCAGTCTAGATAATAATATTCATTCTAATTGTTAAATATAAATAATAATTAACTGATATCAATGGAAAAAAATTTGTGTGACCCTTTAGGCCTCTTCCTTAGTATAATTAGGTGGGATTTCCTAAATTTAAATATTACTATCTAGAAATGATCCAAGACATCCACAAAGGAAGATGATATGACATAATGAAAACAACCACATACACGTGCTCACTATGTAATATAATCCCTTTGTATTAATATCTAATTAAGTAGGTTGCATAATTGTGTCATCAACCTATATTTTTGATATATAATTATTTTAATTATTGAAATGAAACCATCTATACACCATGAATATAAAATTTAGTTCAAAATTTATATTCCAATCATAGGGCTGAGATATAAAATTTCATTAAAATAGAAGGGATAAATCATTTTTCAACTTATTCATTAATAAAATATCATTCGTTATACACCCAAAATACCTAAATTCACTATGAACATATGGAATCATGGTTTATATCAATACATCTAAGTTTAGGAGTCATGATGTGAATTAATAACAATCTTAAATTCTTAAAACCATTACACACATTTATATATATAAGAATATCCAATGACACACAAACATGTTTAATTTATATGGGAGAGGGTGTTATCACAATCTACCATATTAGAGAGTAAATAGTATAAAATTCATGAGATAAAGTATCATATACATATGGGTACTCACGCATGATAGTAAAAATTCTATATGTCCCATCATAGGACATTATTTGATCGTAGATTTGTTTTGATAATATCATCATAGATGTTCAAGGTTTACATCATTGTTGGGAAATTATTTGACCTTATCATTATTACAAAAATTCTAGGAAATTATCACATTAAATATATGATTAATAATAATATTTATATGATAAGGTATTTATAAATATTCAATTAGTTGAATATACAAATAGTCTATACAAAGTAGTTAAATATAGGGAACAAACTACAAATTACAACTTTCACTTTCAATAACTGCTAAATGACTGGTTAGTTCTCACATTTTAAATATACTTCTGATGAGTATGGATATATATGCTAGGACTATCATGTTTTTTTGGATAGGGTTGGTATAACCATATGTCTGTGTGTTGAATTTTCTTACCATGATATCACTACCTTGATAAAACCCTTCAAGTAGTTATATACCCAACTATCCACTTCTTTTTCCATTTTTATAAAACTAATATTTTATATAATACCATAGTAAAAGATAATCATAACAATGATAATACTCTTACTATTTTGGTATAGTATAGAATTGAACATTTTTTTTGTAAAACCTCTTCTTATGCAGTATCACAAGACACAATATAATTGATTATTATAGATATGGAAACTATAGACTATAATAAGTTTATCTAACATATTACCTCTGTGATCAAATTCCATAAATTATATGAAGTAAAACTAGATTTATTTATCCTTAAATTCTAGTATTCAAATTTTTACTTTTATCTAGAACTCATCCTATTCTACATTCTCAAGTACTATAGGATATTTCTAACTAAAATTATATATAGTTTAACTAGTTTTGTTTGATATTTTCACTCCATTACATATTTATATCAAACACAATTATATATAATGGGATATTGGATAAATTCATAGTACTTAAGATTGTGAAATTTTATTCAAAATCTTCTGACATTCCTATGCACATTGTTATAAAGATATTTTATTTCATGTGACATAGAATTTTTTTTTGAATTAATTTTTTCTATCATGTAAAGGTGTGTACCATGAATAGATTAAGTAACCCCTTATATATACCTATATGGTTCTCATTCCCTAGAAATGGGAGGCTATTTTAAGCCATTATTAGAGAATAATTTTTTTTCTTAGAGGATTGGTAATAATGAATATATTTTTTCATATGAAATCAATATATCTATCTTGGAAAATAATTGTGATTCCACTAACCCTTTGTTGACACATAAAACTCTTTCATTCAAAGAAATTATTTTATGATCATTATTCTTTCTTTTATCCATAAATTTATATGAGAAATTATCATATCTTATTACAATTTATTAGTGTTATTAGACATTTTGATTATATCATGTAGAAATATTACAAAGGGAATACCTTAAAGAAACTAACATTGAAAATCAACCACCCAATATAATAATCATGGAATATTGATATGACAAGTAGAATTAAAACAAATTTTGACATGATACTACTGGTGAGTCTTCAAGAGAAACTATATATTAATGGTGCAAGTCAGTACCAATAAATAATGATTTAAGTACAAGTTTTTTATAGAAAATGTCTTAAACATACTCTTAATAATAAATCATGATTTATTGGTACCAACTTTCACCATCCATATATAGTTTATCTTAAATACTCACTAGTAGTATAAATTCTAGAAACATCCAAAATAAATTTCCCTTGAATTATTTTTACATGAATTCAATTATTTAATTCATAAATACTTGGAAATATTAGCATGTTTCCATTTACTACTTTATTATTTGATTAATCATTAATTAAGAATAATATATGTATGAATATATATCACCCACCAAGATAAATATAAACCACTTATTTGGTTTTAATTTCATACACAATACGTGTATCTTGGAATAAATCCACCCTTTTGATTAGTGAAGTATGTGTTCCCATGTCAAATTATATGCATCTAGATCTTATAATTTTTTTAATTATATTGTTCTCCAATTATCTCAAAATACACGTGCCACCATATTATACAAATATATTCAATATGAACTGACAAGGTATTTTAATATCCTTAGTGGGTATTTTATTATTAATAAATATGCACTTAGTGTTTCATTTATGTTCATTTGTAGGTAAGTCTAGATTTTGAAAAATGATTTGAATTAAACACTAGTAACTATAACTAATGGATTCCTTATCATATTTAATTTGATAAGATATCCATTAGTTAATTTAGTTGGTATACAGTTAATGATAATACTACTATTTACAAAACATATCTTGGAATAAATATATAATAATTATAATATATATATATAAGACATTTACTCAATCCCCTTTTACTAACATAAAATTTTGGATGTATATGGTAATGTGAGTTTGGAATTACCTTCACTCCATATATTAATGATAAATGAAAAATTAGTTATAATTCACTTCAATAAACCATGCCAAAGGATCCTGTATCATTTACTAAGTGTATTCATTTCTTCACTGATCATTCCTAAAATATCCTTAAGGAATTTCATGATGTATATGAACTTACCTCTTAGCTACACAATTAGAATAGATAATGAAGTTTTTTTGAACTAACTCTAGTAGAATTTTGGTGTACCTTTATTTATAATGGTTTCTTTTTTCAGAAGCTTAAAAGTGAGTTTGTTTGTATACCTAGTTTTTTAGATCAAGAGAGACTATAACACCCTTCTAGATATAAACTTTTTAACCAGTATCAATTTTATTTTATAAAGAATTATCTTTCCAGAATGAGGTATACTTAGTCATATATCTATATTCATCATTGATGGCGTAATTAAAATATATGAGATTTAATAATTATAGAACTATTAATTGAATATGAAAATACCATAAAAATATAATCCATAATGAAATAAATTATCATTTTTTATAAATGGGCATTGAGATAATGTTTTGGTAATAATAATAAACTACAATTCAACATGAATCCATTTGAAAAATTTGAAGTCCTGAACTACTCTAAATTAATCTAGGAATCAACATTATTTATATTTTAAAGAATGAATCTTGATTATGGTAATATTTCTATACTTACTTGGTTCTTATGTTTTAATAGACACATATAGAATACACTATATTTAATAAGAAAGATATATGAAAAAATAATTATTCTTAATAAATATACATAAATAAGTAACTTCCACTTCACATTATTTCAATTTCTATTCCATTGACCTTTATTTCCACATGATAAGAAAATAACATTATGATCTTATTCTTTTTTATTTATTTTCCTAATCTTGAAATGGTTTTTTGAAGAATCCTTAGACTTAGTATTAGTATTTTTACCTTTTGATTTTCCTTTCCTCTCATTCACCATAAAAAATGATTTTTACACTTTATTATCAACTTGGAGAAATAGAGTGAGGGTATCTAGGTGAGGCTTATCAACATTGCTCATATTAATATTTACAACAATGTTGGAGAATAGATAAGTGAATTATATAGGTATGAGTGGTGTGAAAAATTATTCAGGTAGCTTAAACCTAAGAATATTGAGTCTCTCAATGTATCCGATCATTTTGACTATGTATAGACCAACATGTGCACTCTCTCCAAGTCTGCTAGTAAATAGTACCTTGTAAATCTTATACCACTCATGTCTTTCCCTCTCTCAATAAAGATAATGGAGATAGATGAGAATGATGTATATACCCATAGCCTCATTAACATTTGAAGTTCAAAATAAATAGACTATAACATCAAACATTGTATATATAGTGAATTATCCTAGTGTTTCCCATAGATAGAGAGTTCCTCATCACCCACCTCTTTAGCAAGTAGATCAAGTCTTTAGGATTCTAGCACACAAGACTTTCATTCAATGTGAAACACAACTCATAACTGTATGAACAATTCCTAGAAGTTACTTCGAGTCATGCAATGGTATTTATCTAGAATAGATTATTGGGATAAAAAGGTTGATGACCATTCCATTTTATATAATAATATAAAAGTAGATTATTATTACTTTACTTTATTACTAGATTAGGTATTAAATAATAATTTTATTTTTATTATTAATCTCCCAATATTTTATTAAGTCCTAAAAAACCCCACCATTAAACTCAGAATATCTTATTGTGTAACACTCCAGGGGAAAGGATCCATATTTCTATTCCTATAACCTATAAAAAGATCATATAAATTATAAGGTATTTAGGTAGGTAGTCTTGCCAACTATGGTCTTATAGCTCCTTTATCTATTGAGTGGAATAACCAATCCAAAAATACTTGGATTTTCTGATCACTTGACCCTAAATTTTTATTGAACATACAAAGGTCATTAAATACAATAAAATTTTGGTTAAGTTAACCCACCCAGATTGTTTAGACTTTCCAATAATTAAAAATTCCCTTAATAAATTCTTGAACTGATACTTTAATTATGGATCCATATTAACTAAAATAATGGAAGTATTATCTTGAATTAATAATAACTTAATGGATTTTGTTTTTTATTTTTTTATTTTATTATTTTATCTTTTACATTTCAAGTTAATATTAATTGGATTTTACTTAAGTGATTAAAAATGTCTGATAAAACATTTATTCAAAATCATTTTATTTTAATATTTGTATGTTTTTCTATTTATTTATGTGATCATGGTATGGCATCCCTAAAATAAATCATGGAAAAAGACATAAATAAAATAAACAAATGACTTGATCATGTGATTAGATAATATTTTATTTATTGAGTGTAAAATAAATTGACCTTTAAAACTAGGGGGAAAAACTATTTATTTCAGGTTGGGTATGAGTTGAAACATTCCAACCATCCTTCTATGTATCACCTAGGTTGGTTTCACCTCAACTCCATCTTAAACTGTCTCCACATGGCATGTATACTCCTTTCATTATATATGTTTTATACTCACACATTGGAGAGGGTAAAAAAGGATTGGTTAATGAGAAATAAAAAATAACCTTAGACACATAGGTCTTACATAATAATGGAGGGAGGGATGAAAAACATACCATCAAATTTAATTTAATAATTAATAATCATAAAATTATGAAGTTAATATTATATTTAATAAATCCAACTCATACATAAGTCTAGCCTGATCTCATGATCAATCACACACATGAAAAAACTACACACTTAAAAAAACTATCTATTCATTATTTAAACATATTATTCATAAATAGAAAAGACACCTAAATTAATCTGATTAATTATCTGATTAATCAATTAATTCATTTTATCTTAATATCCATCTAATATTTCTTGTAGATACCCATCATCTTTTATTTTAAATAAATTAAGTAAATTAATTTTATTTAAAATTTAATAAAATAAGTACTCAAATTTTATATAGAAACAACTTTGTGAACAATTATTCAAACTACTCGACATAGTCCTTATTTCATGAAATGCACACACATGATATATCACATAAAAAATGTGACATGATTTCATGGAATATATTGTAAATAAAGAACACACTTGACATATTAAAATTACGTTGTGGGCTAATTTAATTCACACAGATTATATAGTACGTAATAGACATACATGACTTATAGTTATGAATATTATGTAGAAATAAATTAATCATTTAATATCATATAAAACCTATCATATGGGACTATGGTCCATGTAATGGTCTAAATTACCACTGGGCCTTCGGGCTATGTAATGGGTCTCCCTCTACCTAGTTAAAGAGGTCTTTGATTTCCTTTAATAATAAATGAGGCTTTGGCCCTAAACTTTAAAAAGAAAATGATACAGATACACATAATGATTAGGTTTAATAGAGTAATGAATTATTTTTTAATTTTCCATGCAAATAGGTTGGGTATATGAAGTGTACTCCTAGATACTCACTATGTATAATACTTTTCATATGTTTATGATACATTCCTAAGGACCATGTGTGTATTTATATGTATAAATTTCTAAGGTACATGGTGTGTACAACTGGTACACATCAGGTAACCTCGTTGTTATAGGGTTGTTATTCCTTACAAATTATGTAATTAATACATGATGCATATTTGACTACATGTCTTCCAATGAAAAAATACAAGGACTACATGATGTGTAACCCAGTTACATGGCATGTAGTTTGGAAGGACATGTGCCCACCAGTTTTGATCAACATGTGGTATGTATTAAATACACTCATGTGTATTTATTATATGATGATCCATGGAATTTTTAGTTTATCTTGGTGTAATATACTAGGATACACAATTTTTACCTTCAGGCTATAGGTTGTTTACTCCTGTATTATACAACTAGAATCATCAAAACCTCTAGATTGTTTATTAAAATGTTATTCATATATCATTAACCAAATATGGGTTATATGGGTGGAAAACAAATAGGAGAAGAGGATACCTTGAAAATTGTATTATAAGAATGAATTTATTAAAATAAAAACTATGTTTTAAACATATAAATGGTAAATAATCAATAAATAATTGTAAATTTAAATGTGATTGATCTAATACCACTTAAAGGTTCCTAAAACACCAGACACACCTATTAAGAAATTTCCAACTTGGATTTTGTTAGATTCAATGGATAATATATAATGTACATGATGGTTAATGTCTTTTATAATTAATTTTTTCAAAAAACATATTGAAAAAAACATCATAACCAAGAGGGGATCTTTTCATATTAAATTTATAATTAATGTAAAACACAATAAGAAATATTACCTCATTCTTTAGTTCTTTCTTTATAGAAGGTGTTGATCATTTGGACCCCATTTGGTGTAGCATTATTTCATCTAAAAGATCTAAATTAGACCCCTTCTAGCGATGATCAACATGTGATCCTTTTATCTCTAAACAAAACTGATAAAATTTTGTGCTCTAGCATAGATGATTGATCATATTGCATTATTTTACTTGTCTCTTCATGGTATTTTGTGATTGAATGAATCTTTCTTGTTCTTCTCAGTCTTGAGAGGCAAAGAGGAGGAAGGAGGGGATCTCTCAAGATTGAGAGAAAACCATAGAGAAATTATTCAATGGGGGAGAACTCTCTAGGTAGGGAATGATGCATACAATAATTAACACCTTCAAAAATGACACAGTAGACTATATATAGACTCAGGGTTAGGGTTAAAAATTTATTAATTGCGCATAGAACCTTAATAATACATAAACTTATAAAGAACCCCATTCCATGTAAAATAATAATAATAATATTTTATCACATAGTGTGTGCAAACCCATGAAATAATAAATATTATTTTAAAATCTGGTAAATAAATATTTATCACTAGACCCGAAGCTCAGTTCGTTCATCCTCTTTATCATTTATTAAATTCTAAAATATATATTTAAATAAATATTATTCATTCAATAAATAAATAAATTATTTAATAAATAATTATTTATTAATTACCTTGTTAATAAAAAGATATAAATAAATATCATATATTCACATAATTAAATAATTACATTATAAATTAATATTTATTAATTATTTGTGATCAATAAATTCTGAATAAATATTAATTCTTGGTTTGGAGAATAATACTCATTAAAATTGTTAAATTTAATTAATATTTATCTTATATTTTTGGAAAATATTTGTGTGTGACCCTATAAGCCTCTTCTTTAATGGAATTAAGTGGTGTTTCCTAAAGTCTAAGATTTTTACCTAGAAATGGGTCAAGATACACACAGAAGAAGAGTATATTCCATAACAACAATAACTACATCTGAATTCTCATTGTGTAATACGATCCCTTTATCTCGATATCTCATAAAGAAAGTTTCATACTTGTGTCATAAACCTATATTCTTGATCTAATACTATTTTTTTGGGTTTATTCAGTGATATAGTTTTTCAATGGTAGTGAAAAAAACTGATAAATATGTCCATTATCAGTCCTAAAAAAGTACTGATAAAGGGTACCTTTTATTAGCACTAAAAAACATTGATAAAACTAACTCATGAGTCCAACATCGAACTTATAGATAGTCAGCTGCTTGTTTTTATATCATTCCACGACACCATGACACCGAAATCCTATTATAGGGATAATCTCTAACAAATACTCTCTACAGACAACTAAATGGGCTTGTGTCTATATGCACAGGCATATACGATCCTTGGTCCACTATCTGATCACCTCAATCCTTTGTCCACAGGCCCCTTCGGGCATTGGTCCACCTTTTTCTCACAATGGTCCACGCTGGTAGGCCTTCCCTAAGGGCTAGTTGAGTTAATTTTTTTTATAATTAAATTCTTATTTCATATATGAAAATATATATTGATATATATGAATATATTAAATATATATGTATATAAATATTATTTTTTTGTTTTATTTTTTATTTATTTAATATTTTTTAAAATTTATTCACTTTTAATATTTATTTATATTTATTTATTTTTTTATAATAAAATTCTTATTTAGTATATAAAAATATATATTTCCATATTAAATATTAATATATAAAAATATGTATTGATATATATTAAAAATATATTGATATATATTAAAAATATATTGATATATATAAAAATATATTGACATATATATAAAAATATATTTATATATATTAAATATTACTAGGAATGACATGAAGTAGGGATTAACACCCATGGTCTTGAAAAATTATTATAAAAAAAGAAATGTACACAAACAAGGAGGATGAGGGATATAGTAAAAGAAGCGGTATAAACATCACCACCAAAACACAAAAGAACTATTAAAATTCAACTTCTTTTTTGATTTCCACCACTTCTTAAGGATCCAACCTGACTCCTCATATGTCTAACTATTTTACACTACTTAGGAGGTTTCCAAATGTTAGTATGATCATCCATAATTGATGATCCATCTTCCTCACCATGAGGCTCAATGTCTTGACCATCATCACAAAGAGGTCTATGAACATTTATAAATTATTTCTGAAACACATCCCTACTATTAGAAATGTTTAGTATATCAATCAAAGTGAGTTATTTTTTACCAGGTCTAGGATCTAATGGGGCTATGACACCTTACTGGATTTACTCCTTCTCTTCTTCATCCTTTTCCATGGCACTCTGCCCAGCCAACGCTACATGTACATATTCAGTGTTGAGAACCTTCTTCTGTTCATGTACATCAAACTACACATTCAAATATGGAATATAAATAGGTGATAAAGTACCAGGTATTCTAGTAATGAAAAATTTAAATCCCTCTTCATCCATCATTTTAGATTTTCCTTTCCTTTTGGCAGTTATAAGTAATTCTTGCTACAGTTGGTGATCAAATTTATCTTGAACAACAACCTCTCATTCATACTTCACTGAGAATACCTCATTCTCCACTGAAACTCCAATTATTTTGTAAAGATACTATTTAAAGGATAAATTAATATGTTCTTCCTATACCTTTTCCTCCTCATCAACAACAAAATCATCCCATAATTCCTTTGGGTATGGTTTTGATCAAAAAACAGTCCCCTCAACAAAATCAGCCCATTATTCCAAATCATTTCACTAGCCTCCACTCCCATGTTTACCAATACACCATACAAAATATTTTCTTCTTGAAAAGTATGTGTAATGATGTAATTCATGGATGAAAGAGATTCCAAGAAATTTATCCACCAGTTTTTAAGTTTATAGGATAAATGAAATATACCATTTTTGATTGCCTGCGCCACAATGGCCGAGTCACACTCATGCCAAAGATTGAACCATCTATACTTTTGATATGATTCTACCGCATTAATGATCCCAATAATTTATGCATCCAGGGAAGTAATAGTATCATAAAGTCTATAGAGACATCCCAAATCATTGTCTGTGTGCCCTCTAAAGATGGAACCATACCCAGAAGGACCTGGATTGCCTCTCGAAGCACCATCCGTATTGCATTTATTCCATACAACAAAAAGAACGAACCATAATAATTCTAAAGTACCATGAGGAAGATTAAAATTACCTACAATTAAAAAGAGTTTTAGAACAATAAAATCATGAAAGAAGTTTTCACAAAATCCTGATTAAAAATAATATTCCCTTTTTATAGAGGCAAGAATCTGCGCAAGAGTAGATTGAAGATTGAACTGGATTTCATCATGGATGAACCTGTTGCGACTGTTCTATATTATGTGAATTATCTCCATGAAAGACAAATTTCTTAGGTTTTTCATTTTCTATGAAATATATAACTAAATACAGGATGCTAAATGATCATAAATAATAGAACATTGGGGTAATCGTACATAGAATAGGTCATCCATAACATTCCAAAAGGAATCACCTATAATACAACTTAAAAATAGATGATCAATGCCATATTGGTGTTTATTACACATAAAAAACTTTTAACAAATACTAATTCTAATAGATTGTAAAAAATCATATGTAGGTATCTTTGAATGAAAAATTTTCTATGCAATAACAAAACAGGATGGAAGAATCCAAGGTTTGTTGAGTTTCTTTATCAAATTATTATTATGATCTAGAATAGTTTTTTGATAGAAATATTTTGAGGAAGACATCCCATTAATAGTGTATTTCCATAAATATTGTCATCCCCACCAAGGAAATTATATTTTAATAATATTTCTTTGATCTTCATAGGAAGGTTATAAATAGGAAATTCAAGACTATTTCATTGATCTTAGTAGGAAGGTTGTGAATAGGAAATTCAAGCTGAACTTTAATCGAAATGTTGGTATCAAAATAAAATTCTTGGGATAAAATATTTCTAATAAGAGGGGTGCTAAACCAATTATCCTTCCAAAAATTAAGAGAATAATGAGAGTTGGAAATCCAATGAGAGTCATCCATGATAGAGGAATATGAATTCTTAAAGGTAATCCAAATAGAGGATTCCATATAATTTTTAATTTTACCAAGAAATATTTTTATTAAAGAGGAGATATGTTTATATTTCCCATTAAAAAGTCTCCACATAATACTATATTGTAAATCATGATTGAAGTTGTTGATATTTTTAATTCTTATCCCTCTGTAATCAATTGGTTTACAATACATTTTCCATGGGACAATATCAATTTTACTTTAGATAATGCTTCAAATCCAAATAAATTTTTAATAGAGATGTTAATACTTTTTTGGGGGTAGGTGGTCATTACTAACCATGAAATAATAAATAAATTTTTAAATAATGCTATCTTTAACAAAATGAATACGGCCAACCATTGATAATAATTTGTCTTTCCATGAGGATAATTGGTTCCTAATTTAACATAGAATATGAGAAAAAATAACCAGCCCAAGGCTTACCCCAAAACATAGGAACACCACGGTAAGTAAAAGGTAAATTTCCTTATCTAATTCCTAGCTCATTGATGATGTTCATATTCGTAGTTAAAGGAATTATTTTACAAAAGTAAAGAAATTATTTATCTAAACTAATTTCCTAAACTAAAACTTTCCCATAATGGAGGAGATCATTTTTTAAATTCTTGATGTTTCTTTTATCCCCATGGATAAAAAATGGCGTAATTAGCATAAAAAAGATGAGTGGGAGAATTAATCCCTCTACCAGCACCGATGGATACGATTTTACTCTCATCCGATAATCTAAGAAGCAATCTGATCAAGTAATCTTCTATAATAGAGAAGAGAATAATAGAAAGGGGATCTCCTTGTTTGACACCTCTTGTACTATTTAAGTATCCCTCAGGGGATCCATTTATTAAAACTAAAATATGGGTAAAACGGAATAGGATTTTCACTCAGTTAACAAAAAAATCATTAAAACCAAAATTAGTTAAAACATCATAGATGAAACCCAAATCAAGAGTGTTAAAGGATTTTTTACATCTAATTTGATAGAAATATTACCTTATATAGTTGGTTTTCAAAGGATATTAACAAATTTATAATCCATTATAATACAATTCTATATGTTTCTACCTGTGGTGAAACCAAATTTATTTGATGAAACTATCATGTTGGCAATGTCAGCAAGCCTGTTGGCCAGAATATTTCCATTTTTTAAATTGTGTTAAGAAGGGAAACTAGTATAAAGAGGTGTATTTAATTAGCATTATCAATTTTAGGGATGAGTGATAGGAATTGAGCATTAATTCATTGTATAATATGACCATTTTTAAAAAAAGTGATTAACCAATATAGATTCATCAATGTGAATAGTATCCCAAAATTTTTGATTTTTTTTGTAAAACCATCAGGTATAGGAGAGATTCTAGATTTCATGTTAAAGATGGCCTCCTTGATTTCAAAAGCAAGAGGAATAATAGAAGGAATAGAGTTATCCTCTTGGATAACAAGTCTTGGAATGGTGTCTTCTAGAGACTCATTTAAAGTATTATATGCATAAAAAATATCATGTAATAAGATACAACATGTGAAGAAAGGTTATTCCAATTTTCAAATAAGAATCTATTATCAGAAAGAATGGACAGTGGCCTGTTAATTTTCCTTACCCTTTTAAGAGAGTTAAATAATTTGGTATTTCTATCTCCACTATTGATACCTTTTACTTTAAAATATTCCTTATTCATACTCCCTTTTATATTAAGTAACATATTCAGATCATAAGTGACATTTTTTCCTCTTCATTACTAATAGAAAAATCATATCTAGTGTTTTCCTCTTAGATTGAAAGAATAAAGGATTCAAGAAAGGATATTTTTTCATCAACGTGACTAAATAAATTCTTACTCCGTGATTTCATTTTTTTCTTAAGGATATTAAGTTTTAAAACACTAGAAAGAGAATCTTCTTTAAATTTAAAGGATATTTAAGTCTCCTAAATTAGAAGTTTACATTCAGGTTGAGTACTATCATGACCTGTCCTAGAGGGGCCTGTGCTATGACTATCCCAAGCTTATCTCCCATAGGCTAGGGGATGATGACGAGCACCTAGTAGGCATATCACACAAATGGGTGTCATTTTACTTAATACCTGTACACATGCACATGTCTCCAAGAAAAAGTGCTGAAACTGAAAACATTAAGTAAACAAATAGGAATACCACTAAGATACAAATACAGAGTATTATAGTTGAAAATTGAAAGTAAACAGGTCCAAAATAAAAGGCCAACAAAAAGGAAAATTGAAAAGGTACAAGTCCCTAGAACTCCTCCATAGAGAACCCTATTAGAAGGGTAGGTAAAGAAACAGCTATCTGAAGCTGTAGAAGCACACCTCATCTGTTGGGTCGCTCTAAGCCCCACCTAGCCCTGGTCCACCAAGGACCCCGTCAAAGAATTGATCGTCAGAAAAAGACATGACATGTGTGGGAAAATCCTATACAAGGGTGAGTAAAATAATACTCAATAGGACACCAAAAAACATGAAGTAAGAGACCACAAAGGAAACATCACTAAGAGATTACAATCAAATCAACACAGGTATTTGTATACAACACATATAACAAGAACATCTAGGTATACTCATAAATGATTCCAAGACTCAAGCTCTCCTCCACTGCCATCCATATAGTTCTTATCATAGCACACTCATTCTGGGAGATCTCACTCCATGAGCCATTTGATAGTAAGCATGTAGAATTGGTCTTCCAAAAGTATCTGAGAGAGCACATAGTCTCAATATGTCAAAAAGTTTTTTTGATACATTCTATCTCTCTAAGATATAGAGTATCGATATCACAAATAAACATTATACACACAATTCTACTTGAGACATGCTCATTTTGGGAGAACTCACTCCTAGTGACTTGATATCACCAGATACTCTTACAAAGAGGTATTACTAATTTGGGCCCTGCCCAAAGAGAATACACTAGTCAATGTCATGATATACAGAAAGGGGATTCTTCCTAGAGAATACAGACAACCCAATATATATTAATACACAACATAGGGGATTATTCTCATAGAATACCAATAAGGCTCGTAACATAGGGGATTTTCCATTGAGAATACTGATAACCCTACCGATACGGCCCAATGGATGGAGGATTAATGCTCTATGATCATAAGTCACATAAATTTCCCCAAAAATCCATCAAGGGTGATAGAGGATCACCCCAGTCCCAAGGAGGGATACCAAAACTCTCTCTGGGATTCAACCTCTAGAGGAGATTACTATCCTGTGAAGTGGAAGTAATGTTGTACTGAACCCTCATGGAAAGAACTGAGGGAAAATACCCACCCATAATACTCCATACTAAAAACTCACCAAGCCATCTCAAAAGGAATATCTCATCATAAGGGTCCCAACATTTTATAGAGCTTATCAAACAAAACTTCCTTTTGAAATTTATATCCAATTTAGTGAAAACAGATTCAGCCCGGTCTGGGTCCAACCCGACGCGGTCCAGCCGACCCGACACAACATGGTTGGTTTGGTCCAGCCCAAACCAACTCGCCTCGATGGGCTGGCCCAAACTAGCCCACCCTGACAGGCCCAACCCATTAGGCCACTGGACTATGGCCGCTAGGTCACCCTGTTTCTCCAGCCCGACATGCAACATACGGGTCGAACCTTCTCCCACATGCAGCTCAACTGCGTGCAATGCTCGATTAATGTGGCCAGATCATGTGGCACAACCAGTCCGTGTGACCTGTTAGATCCCGCAACTCTGCGATGGGTCCCTCCTCCGATGCAGCATCCCACCGCGGCCTCTCAATCAATGACCACTGATCATGCCGCCACGGGCCCTCCTCTGATGCGGTCTAGTTGGACCATGTCCCACTACTACCAGGTTCCCTACTGGCGGCCTCTCCTGGCCACCACCCATGGCCTCCGCATCGCAGACTGTCTCTCCATCAAGGTCCCACATGGACCACAGGTTTCTGCCACCGCCGACCGCCTTTCTAGAAAGCGTTATACCGTCTTTCCTGCAATTGTTCTACCGCTTTTCCGGTGTCCGTTCTATCACTTTCACCATTGGATGCCCTTCTAGTGGCCATACTTCCACGTTCGCCCAACCCAGCCACCCTGCCAGGCTGGTACCGCCTCCACCGCCATTGGTGTCACCTCATCGCGCTCCACTTGAAACGGTCGGAACTTCCGCCTCTGACCACTACCTCACACTACCTTCTCCTTACACCACCGGGGGGTTGGATCCCAACCCGGATCATTGTGCCACAGATCAAAGGTGCAACAATACTATAATCATGAAAATGTTAGAATCAAAGAATGAGGAATGGATAAAGGCAAGTCACAAGAACACCCAAAATTGATAGATCTTGGCCCTGTATATGTTGGCCTTGATCCATCCATGTGAGATGAAGAACGAAGGGGAAGAATAAACAATTTCTAACATGAATCAACCTGGTAAAAATTCCCACAATATAATAATCCCAATCTTCAATATGCACAAACCATGGATTAATCCATTCATCGATTAATCCATGTTCTTCATAGGAATAAATAATAGGGAAGGAAATAAAACAATACTCACACCCTACCTAGAGTTTGGATCGATCGGTGAAGAATATTCGTTGTCATCCAAGATCCTTCCATGAGTGATATCGATCTGTCATCTTGTCATTGTTTGTCATTTTCCAATGAGAGGTTTCTCCAACACTTTTCTTCTACATAGCTTCTAGGGAATTTATCCAGGATTTTCAATCTGATCCCCTATCCCTACCAAGCTGCTAAATTAAGAAATGTATTTTAGCGTTGTCGCATCGCTGTGTTGCAGCGTCACCACATTGTTTAATTTATAAAATAAAATAGGCATCCTCATCATGGAATCACATAATTAATACAATACTACAAAACTTCCAAATAAATAAAATAAACTTTTTAAGTACATTTTATTTTCCTTTAAAATTTCCAAAAATTATCTTTCACAGTCGACCCACACTGGTCGAGGTTAGACCTATCCTAAGGAAAAAACCCCCTTACAAACTCAACGGTGGTCTTGTATTTCCATTCAAAGTTACTATTTATGAGTTATTAGGATTTTAAAAATAAAATTATTTTATTTAATTATTTTATTTATGGTTATGCCATTTTTAGATTTTTCCACAGAAGACCCGCGTCGACTAAAGTTAAGTCGCGCCTTGATGTAAAGCCACTACTATGAGATCAACGGTGCCCTAAAATTTCTAATCTAGGAACCCATTTATAAGTTATTACACTTTTTCAAAAAAAATATTTCACACATGATAATAAAAAATTAACATTTTTTTATGAAGCATTCCCGGCACACCGGGTCTTGGAATCACACGTCGTTTCAGTGCCTAGTCTTAGAATTTTTCCTAAATTTTTTTGAAATTAAAATTTGAAAAATTCAAGTCATTACATTCTCCCCACCTTAAAACTTTACATCCCTAAAATCTAAACTGAAGGATACCAAAATAGATGAGGGTACTGAACACAAATCTGAGCCTCCTGCTCCCATGTTCTCTCCCATAGATTCTCGTGCAACCATTAGGAACACAATAAAGGAATCAAATTCCCATAAAGGATCCTCTCTTATTGATTCTATATCTCCATGACTAGGATAAGAAAACAAGAATCCCAATCATAAACTATCATTGATGGGATTCCATGGAGTCAAACTGTCTCTTGCATATAGAAGAATGCCAAGCTCTCTACTAAACTTTGCTCATGAAAAGCTAAGAAGTGGCTGACTTGGTGATTCAGTCAACGATCACTGAGATGGTATCATGTATCCTAGATGTACGTGGAAAACCCATCACAAAGTACACCGATATACTTTCTCAATTCCTTCTTGGAACCCCAAGAAAAAAGTGAGCAACCCTTTCATGCACATGGAGATCGACACAATGAGTTGATAAATGAAGAAATTGATTCAAACAAGAACTTAGCTTTCATATCAACAATTAATACCATATTCAACCCATTTATTCATCATCAGTGTCTATCTTAACACCCATATGAATATCCCAATGCATCTCACCACTCTAGGAATCCACAGTTGTCATGAGAATCAGGCACACCGTGGATAAAAGGGGGAAATTATGAAACTCCCTCAAAACTACACCTACAATTCCATTAGTA
Organism: Viscum album; assembly: GCA_963277665.1. Classification (NCBI taxonomy): domain Eukaryota; kingdom Viridiplantae; phylum Streptophyta; class Magnoliopsida; order Santalales; family Viscaceae; genus Viscum; species Viscum album. The sequence continues at coordinate 65,687,656 of OY728156.1, read as the reverse complement.
CTATTGTGAATCCTATGAAAAGAAAAACATGCTCCCAACCTTTTGAATATCCATTAGGGGTATTCCCTATATAAATCTAAGAAAATAAAGTCTTTTTATTAGTATCACTGAGATGTTACTCCCTGACTCACTGTACGAGTGGAGGGGTAACAACCATCGATTGGAGGTAAGCTTCCTCAACTCTATCCACGAAAGATAACTATAATGAGTCCAACTAATCTGGTGCCTCATTCAGTAACTATGAACTGGATCTCTTATTGAGAGCATCTGCCACCACATTCCCCTTCCCAAGAGTATAGAAAATATCAAAGTCATAGTCTTGGAGGAACTCTATCCATCGCCTCTATCTCAAGTTCAAGTCATTCTAAGAGAATATATACTTGAGACTCTTGTGGTCAGGGTAGATGATAAAACACTCTCCCATCAAGTTGTTTCACCACATATTCATTTCAAAGACTCTATCTCAAGATCATGGGTTGTGTAGTTCTTATCATGTGGTCTCAACTGGAATGAACCATTGGCAATCACCAATTACCTTTGCATCAGGACACAACCAAGCTTGGTCCCTAATGCATCATATAACACTATGTACTAAACTCCTTCCTCTAGAAATATCATGATTGGGGTGATCATCAAACTCCGTATCAATTGTCGAAAATATTTATAGAACCTCTCTATACACATGAAAGGCTTCCTTTTTCAAGTCAAGGATGAAAGATTCAGTTCATGAGTTCCATGGACACTGATGGGGAATTAATCACATCTAAGGGAATCACCAAGTACTCATAGTGACCATAGCAGCATCTTAAAGCCATATTTAGAATATCCTCACCCCGTACTCGCAACTGGTGATAGCTTGATCTAAGGATATCCTTCGAGAACCACTATGCCTCTTTCAACTGATTGAAGTGTTCATCTATCCTTTATTAGTGGATATTCGTTATCCGTGGTCACTTGGTTTAAGAACCGTTAATTCACACATAACCTCAAAAAATGGTTCTTATTAAGCCCGTCCTCTACAAGTCCTCCAACTACACCATCAGATCACGAAGCTATATGAAATCCATACGATATGATAATGTTGATATCAGTTCCATCTTAGGGTGAAAAAAACACAAAAATTGTTCTCCTAGTGGAAAGGTAATCCTGGAAACATATTCTAGAAAGACATCCTCATACACTAACACTACTATTGGGAACTGAAAACTCACAACATCTACTTCTCAGTGGGTAAGGCTAGATGACTCATGAGTGATCAGATGCAACCTCCTATGCATGATTCCACCCCATGTTGCCTATGTTTCCTTTTTAACCGACCAAGTAAAACCACATTCCATTTCTTCTAACATACCACACCCTTTCTCCTAAAATAGTCAATATGATCATGGACTGTCGATAACCAATCCATACCAAGAATGCCATCATAAGGCATCAAAACTTCCACCAGGAGGTTCCAACCAAATCTCTCACCTCAAGGGTTAGATCACACTATCAGAATAAGTGTGATTATCAAGTCTCCTCCCATAGGTATCCCCATCCATAAGGGTTAATTCGATAGTTTACCAAAAAAATCTAGGTCTTGAACAAGATTCGTGATAAGAAAGAATTATTAGCACCTATGTCTATTAATATGGTTATTAAGAGCAAAAACAGACCATAAATTGAATCATTCCTATAGCCCCTGGGTCACATTCCACGACCACATGCATCTATACCCTCATCATCCATCTCCCTGATCATGGTTTGGACCACATGGGGGTGGGGGTGGTAACATGTCTAAATGCATACCACTCCTACTCTCCCAACTCCCCTGCCACATCTTCCACTCTGCAGATCCATCTATTCCTGTCACTATCCATACCTTGGTGGCCCATCCTCTGTTTCCCTACTAGCAGTACGATGGGATGGAAAATCTTCAGTGATATGTTCCCAGCCATCACATGAAATGCATTGCCTCTTTTTAGGATGACTAGACTCACACTATGATCCCTAATTAGTAGATCCCCTATCCTAGTACCTCCTCTCGAGATGTCTCACATGTCCAGTCTCTAAGACTAACATCGAATTCCTGTTCCTGAGTTCTCTGCCCCTACTTTCCTACAACAGACATTTACTAGCTTTATCTACTCATCCAAGGGACTTTAAACCACAAAGATTTTATATAGAACCCTAGAATAAGTAGGAATACATAGAGGAATACCGCTAGCTAAGATGTCCCTAAAGACACCTTGCTTAATGGTCTAATCCCTAAATAACTGGTCAAGTATCGTATTCATAGAGTACCAAGAAAAGTTGGCACACCTTGATGAATACTCAGCTACCGATGTTGTAGTAGCTCTTGGGAACACATAGACCTTATCTTTTATGGTGAGAGATCCTTTAATGAGAAAGGTTCTCAAACTATTTTCATATAAGAGTCACCTCATCGTAAGATTAGGTAATCTAAACCCCACAATCGCCTTACCGAGACACGTAGAAGGCTCGCTGATAGGACCACTATCTGATCTGTTGGTGCCCTAACTAGATGGAAAACTTAGTCACCACCTCAATATATTTCTCATTCACCTGAGATTCGGTATCACCTCAAAACCTGAGGCATCTCTGCTACTGAAACTCATGAAGTGCGCTTTTCCTGCACATCTCATCCACTGGTACTACAGGTACCATGTTATACTCTACAGGTGGTGGTATAGCTGGTACACCACTGGAGGTGTTGTCTCTAGTACAAATATCTGTACTGATATCTCGTTACCCCACAGATCATACTCATGATCACATGGAATAATCCTGGATGGATATCTATATGGAACCATCTTGATGTAATACAAGATGTACAATGGTAAATAGAGTATACACAATGATCTTACTCAAGAAGGAAATAGAAAACATAACCCATTACTATATGATGAATGAACCATCATTTTACCTATGAAATTAGTGTTTTCATGTACTGAGTTGAAAAAACATTCAGGATCCAGGTGTATGGATATGTCAGCCACCACACTAACACTGGATTCCCTGTCCTGAAAGCTGAACTCAAAAAATTTAACACTATTTCCCCAAACCAAAACACAAAGACTCTTAGTCATTATAGTAGAACCAAACTCTTCTAATACCACTCTATCATGACTCGTCACATAGGGGCCCATTCTGTGACTACCCCAAGCCCACCTCCCATATGCTAGTGGCTAAGGACTAGAACTGAGTAGTCATATCCAAAAAATGGGAGGTATTTTCCTAAGTACTTGTACACACACACACGTCTCCAAGAAAAAAGTACATAAACTAAAAACATTAAGTAAACAAATAGGCATATCACTAAGATACCAACATAGAGTATGAAAATAGAAAACTAAATGAAAACGGGGCTATAATAAAATCCCAATAAAAAGGAATAGTAAAAAGGTACAAGTCCCTAGAACTCCTCCGTAGAGAACCCTACCCAAAGGGTTGGTATAGAAATAGCTATCTAAAGCCACAGAAGCACACCATATCTATCGGGTTGCTCTAAGAACCACCTGGACCTTGTCCAATAAGGACTCTGTCAAAGCGTAGATCATCTGCATAATACACAACATGTGCGGGAAAATCCTATGCAGGGGTAAGTAAAACAATACTCAGTAGGACACCCCAAAACATGAAGTAAGAGACCATAAAGGAAACATCACTAAGAGGATACAATCAGCTCAACATAGGTATATGTCTACAACACATATAACAAGAACATATAGGTATACTCTTAAAGGATTCCAAGAATCAAGGTCTCATTCACTACCGACCATATAGTTTCACTCATAGAATGATCATTCTGGGAGATCTCACTCCTCGATCCATTTGATAGCAAGTATGTAGAATAGTTCTACCTAAAGTATCCGAGAGAACACCTGGTCTCAATACGTCATAAAGTTTTCCCAAGACATCTGGTCCCTCTAAGACATAGTATCTCAATATCACAACCAAAAATTAGCCATAGGATTCTGCTTGAGACATGCTCATTTTAGAATAACTCACTCCTTGAGCCTTGATATCATCAGAGACTCTTACAAAGAGGTCCTGCTAATTCCCCCCCCCCAAAGAGAATAGACCGGTCAAGGTTATAATATAAAGAGAGGGGATTATTCCTAGAGAATACTGATAACCCAATCTATATTAATACACAATGTAGGGGATTATTATCATAGAATACTGACAACCCTACCGATGTGGATCGTAACGTAGGGGATTCTCCATCTAGAATACCATGAACCCTATTGATATGGCCCAATGGATGGAGGATTAACACCTTGCACTGGGAGTTCACATCAATTCCCACAAAAATATATAAAGGGTGATAGAGGAGAACTCCAGTCCCAAGGAGGGAGACCAAAACTCTATCAGGGACTTGACCTCTAGAGGTGATTACTATCCTGTGAAGTGCATGCAATGTCATACTAAACCCTTGAGGAAAGAACCAAGGGAAACTCCCCACACACACTGGTTCATACTAAAAACCTACAAATCAATTTCAAAAGGACCTCATCTTTACAAGGGTACCAACGCTATATACAGCTTGTCAAACAGACCTTTAATTTGAAAGTTATATTGAATTTTGTGAAAAAGGATCCAGTCGGTCTAGGTTCGACCCGACCCGATCTGGTTGACCTGACCCGACCCAGTTGGTATGGACCGGCCCAAAATGCCCGGGCCCATTGGGCCGCTGGACTATGTCCTTCCGGTCCACCCGGGGCGGCCTGATGTCTTCAGCCCGACCTGCCTCATGTGGGATGGACCTTCTTCCGCACACGGCTCAGCCACAAACACTACTCGGTCAACACGACTGGACTGCATAGTGTGGCTAGACTGCGTTGCGTGACTAGAGCATGTGACCCACTATATCCTACGACTCTACCATGGGTCCCTCCTTCGACACAACTCGAGCCACATTGATAGCTCCATCACAGCCTCCTGCTGCGGCCACCTGCGGCGGCCTCCAGGTCACCGCCCACTGCTAACATTGTCGTGGGCCCTCCTCCGATACAGTCCAGCTGGACCATGTCTCACAGCCATTGCCCACCCTACTAGTGTTCTCGCCTGGTCACTGTCTGCAGCCTCCGTACTATGGGATATCTTTCCACCAAGGAATCTTCTGGACCACGGGTTTCCACCACCGTCGGCCACCCTACCAGTGGTCGTTTTGTTGCCTCTGTCGGTGGCCTCCCCACCAACGGTCATCCTACCATGTTCGCCCAGACATGCCGCCCTGCTGGGCTGGTGCCACCTCCACCGCCAGCAGCCTCACCTCATCGTGCTCCACTTGAAATGGTCAGAGCCACTGCCTCCATCCACCGCCTCACTCTACCACCATCTTACGCCACTATGGGGTTGGATCCCAACCTGGATCGTTACGCCACAGATCGAAGTTGCAACAATCATCTGATCATGAAAACGCAAGAATTGAAGAATGAGGAATGGATAAAGGCAAGGCACATGAACACCCAAAATGGATGGATCATGTCCTTGCTTATGTAGGCCTCTATCCATCCATATTAGATGTAGAAAGAAGGGGAAGAGTAAACAATTTATAACATGAATCAACCTGGCAACAATTATTACAATAGAATAATCCAAACCCACAATACACATGACCCGCGGATTAATATATTCACCTATTAATCTACATTATTCATTGGGATAAAGAACTGGGAAGTAAATAAAACAAAACACACACCCTACCTAGAGTTTGGATCGATCAGTGAAGAATGTTCGTCGTCATCAGTGATCCATCCATGAGCGATATTGATCCGTTGTCTCATCGTCATCCAAAGTCCACCGATGAGAGGTTTCCCCAATGATTTTCTTCTCCAAAGTTTCCAGGAAATTTATCCATGATTTTCAATTTGATCCCATATCCCTGCCAAGATTTTAAATGAAGAAAACTCATTTCAACATTTTTGTGTCGCTATGTTTCAGCGTCACCATGCTATTTCATTTATGAAAGAAAACATGATGCCCTTGTGTGGTTTCTCAGTGTCACCATGATGTTGCGAAACTTAAAAAGAAATAAAATAAACCTTTTAATTTCATTTTTTTTTCTTTTAAAATGTCCAAAAAATATCTTTCGTAGTCGTCCTGTGCCTGTCAATTTTAGGCCTCACCTAAGGAAAAAAACCCTCTTACGAACTCAATGATGGTCTCATATTTCTAATACGAGTTACCATTTATGAGTTATTAGGATTTTAAAAATAAAATAATTTTATGTAATTATTTTATTTATGGTTATGCCATTTTTGGGGTTTTCCATAGAAGATCTGCGATGACTAAATTTAAGATGCACCTTGGGTAAATCCACAACCCTGAGATCAACGCTGCCCTCAGATTTATGATCTGAGCACCAGTGTAGAAGTTATTCCACCTTTTCAGGAAAATATCTTGTTCACGCTAGTAAAAACTTAAATTTTTTCTCCAGACCATTTAGGGTACTCTGGGGATTAGAATCACACACTATCTTAGCGCCTGGTCTCAGAATTTTCCTAGAAATTTTCTAAAAAAAATCAGGAAAATCAGAGTAATTATAGGTAATCCAATAATTATTAAATCTAAAGGGTATAGTTGGTCTATCTAGTTTGGAAATAAACTTATCCAAAATAGAGTGGTTATTAGAGTTAAATTTAGTAAATGTGGAGAAATAAATAGAGTAAAAAACATTGAGTGATGCATAATTAATAATATCTCTATCCAATTTCTAGCAATAATAGCGTCAAAATATCTTCTATACCAAGTAAACTTTGATCCAATAAGGGTTATTTCATAGGGAAGGTTGTTCTCAATAAAATATTTTAATTCTCTGGTTGAAGTAGAAGAAGTTACCACACCAAGTTTTTCATCAGGTTTGAGAATAGCATTAAAATACCCCATAAGAATATATAGGCAGTTTATAATTCTACTATTGTAAATACCCTTAAATTTCAAGAATTTTTTTTTATTAATTTCTTTGGGATTTTACGAGTACGCAGTTTCTGACGGAACCTGATTCTGAGGCCCGGTGTGCCCGGAATCAATTTACAAAGTTTAGCTCGGGTACGTTCACTGAATGAATGAGCGGGTTTTTATAACTTTTGAACCAGTGCTCAGAATCGAAATCAGAGGGCACCGATGAAACCGCAGCGCCGGTAATTGCTTAGGAAGACCTTTTTTGGAGTTGCGTTTTCTCGGGAAGAGTTGTTAAAAAATGTGGATTAAGTTTAAAGTGAAATAAAAATTGTGTTACAATTTTATTTCACATCCAAGTGGTTTAACCCTATGTGTGGGAGTTGAGTGGGACCCACTTGAACCTAAATCCTCTTGATAGGATATTAGTGAGGTGGGGCCCACACGAGCCCCACCCCTTCAAATTAACTTAACTCCTCTTCCACATTAATGATGCCAACTTATTACACCATTAATTTTGACAACTTAAGATTAATTAATTGGGTGAATTCAACTTTTGAATTTTGAAAGGTTTGGCAAAGTAAAAATAAAATAATGTGTAGCTTATTTTATTTTAGGGGTTGTTGTGTTGTGTGGAGGATTGAGAGAGGGAGAGTTCTACACTTTAAAGAACTTCATCTTCCTCCTTGAAGAACGTGAAGAACACCGACACAATGTTCCATCTTCTCTCCACGTCAAAGAAAGGGAGACGCCTCTTCCTCCACGGACGATCTCTGTCAACGTATACGGAGCCTCACCCGCGATTCCGTATTCCACGATGTGAGCTTCCTCGAACTTATTTAAGGTAGGGGTTGTTCATAGTTCAAGAATTATTATTTTACGTTCTTCGTTATTTCTTGGACGCTTGTTATCAATATAATGGGAGGAGGTCGGACCACACGAACACGGCCGACCCTCCTCCCCCTTTGTTGTTGGACTTCATTGTGGTTTGGAACGGAGGCGGCACGGTGCAACGACACCGCATGGGAATGAGGGAACCGCGGACGGTGCGGGCCACGATGAAGGAGAGCGGCGCCGTCGCGCCACGCTGTTGAGGCCGAAGGAGGCCGTGGCCGGAGCCGAGCCGTGGCGGAGGGGCGCGGTGCCCTTTGCGCCGCACCAGAGCACCATGGAGGGCCACGAACGGTGCGGGCCGCAGTGGAGGCGCGCAACGCTGTCGCGCCGTGCCAGTATGACAAGGGCCGTGGCCTAAGGCCACGGCGGTGCAGAGAAGGGCGGCCAGATCCGCTGGCTGCAGGTGCTCTAGGAGGCGGGACCAGCAAGTCCTGCGGCGGCACACCGGTTGGCCATTACGGCCGGCCGGATTTTGGCAGACCGGGGGTCGTAACCCCTAGCAGGTGGCAAGGGCGGGCCCCCAAGTGGGGGCCGCCGCTTCAAAACGAGGGGAGAAGCGCCCCCCCCCTTTCGCATCCGCTCAGCATGCAGGCGCCCGCACCAGGACGAACTGGCCGCGCCGGGCCGGACCGCCCGCGCTGGGCCGGACCCCCGCGCCGGGCCGCACCGGCTAGGCCGGGCCACACCATCCAGGATGGGCCGCGTCCTAACGGGCCAGACCCTGACCCGGGTCGGGTCGACCCGGTTCGGGCCGACCCAGGGGTATCGGGCTGGGTCGGACCGGACCCAAACCCCTTGTTTTCCGAACAGAACCGTTCAAACGCCCATAACTTGGGCTACGGACCTCCAATTGATGCACCGTCAGTTGTGTAGAGATCCTTATATTGAGGCGGTCATTTCAGTATATTACAATCAGGGTTTCGAAGAACTTTATGTATGGCCGGGTTGGTTCAAACATGAAACCAACCGGGCCCTCAGAGTAGAAACACATATAACTTGAGCTCCGGATGTTCGATTGACGTGCTGTCAACTTTGTTGGATTCCTCTTAGTGAGATGGTTCTTTTTCATTACTCCAATTGAGGTTTGAACGTAGCTGGAGTACAGTCGGGTTGGTTTTAGCATTAAAACCAACCGAGCCCCTGGGACGAAAAAGCCAATAACTCTCAGACCGGGCGTCCGATTGACGCGCTGTCTGTCGCATTGAGTTCCTATTGATGAGACGGAACTTTGGGATACATCAACTCCGGACTTCATGTTAGTTGATGTATCAACCCCCTTGTCTTGTGGAGCAGACCCTCCCGGAGTCGAGCATGCTGTGTGCGGGAACCCTAGAGCTGACTGCGACTGCGATGACGATGACGACTGTACTGGGATCCTCCATGGGTTCGACAGTGACGACGACCGTAATGGAATCCTCTGTGGGTTCGATGGCGATGACTACTGTTCTTTTATCCTATGTGGCTCCGATAGTACTTGACTACTGTTCTTGTATCCTATGTGGGTCCGGCAGTATTTCACTTTGTACTTGTATCCTATGTGGGTCCAGCAGAGTAGCTGATCTTGTATCTTTTGTGGGTCCGATAGCTTAGCTGATCTTGTATCCTATGTGGGTCCGACATCTTAGATGAATCAGAGGATACATCTGATCATCTCTATCATCTTACGAAGAAGTATACCTGTGTGAGCTGAGTCTTGACTTTTAATCATTATCTTTGATATGATTGACTTGTTTTCCTGTGTGGATTGGGTTGTGCTCTCCTGTGTGGAGTGGATTGTACCTTCCTATGTGGACTGGGTTTAACTTGGGATCAGATGTTGGAGCAGAACTGGAATTGATGACTTAGGTATATGTATGGTCATATACCTAAGTAGAGTTGGTTATTACATAGTGATTGTATCATTCTTTTGTGGTTTATCCTTCGTGGATTCTGGGAGACCTTCGGGGGTCTCGGGGTCCCTACTGAGTAGCGTATACTCACCCATGCACAGGCTATGCGTGCACTACGTTGTGTTGGATGCAGACGACGGACAATGCTGATTGAGGTGGGAGCTCGTGGAGCAGGACGGTACCTGGAGGTGGATCACTGGATGGGACGTGCTCGGAGCAGACGGCTGGATCTGAGGAGCAGAGGATACTATCTGTACCCACCCTTCAGGTGGGATTTCCAGAGGATGACTCAGACTCATTTCTTTACTTTCCAGTTGCTGTACTTTCATTTTAGTTGTAATTTACTTTCATTTGGGTTTGTATTCTGTCCCATTTACTCTATAACACTTACTCTTGTACTCAGTTTACTTTGTGTTTATTCAGCTTGCGTACTCTATGGTGTTTGTTTACTTTATAAAGGCAATGCCTTCCCTTTTCATTAAGATTTATGCCTTTGGTGCTTGTATCCAGCCCCTGGCCTATGGGAGGCGGGCTTGGGGTAGTCACAGCACGGGCCCCGAGGACAGGTCGTAAAAAATTGGTTTCAAAGGAGTTCGGTTCTACCACAGAACTCGGGACTCTGATCTTCCTTCTATGTGAAGCAATAATGTTAAGGTTATTGAGTGTGGTTATCAGTCCAGGGAGACCAGTGTTGGTGCGGCGGCCGATGTATCCATACACCAGGACCCTGACTTCTTATTTCTGACACAATACACGAAAACATTGATTCCATGTGTGTTTCAAAAGTTTTCTTTGTGATTACTTTGTGTCAGCTCACCAGGTATACTGTATTGACCGTGGCACACCTGTCTCTTTTTAAAATGGCCCCACGATGAAATCCAGCTAGGGTTCCGAGCTTTGTGACAGACGACAGCCCACCGAGCGACGAGGCCTTGGTGTAGGGCCCTATTACAGCGGAGGCACCGACGGTACATCTACCCGCCAAGTCACCGATGCCACCATCCCCAACAGCTGAGAGTGCGCGTCGCCTGAGTGAAATGCACGAGTTTCAGCGTCAGAGACCACCCGGGTTCCGCAGGGAGACGAACCCTCAGGCAGCCGAGGATTGGATGGAGGCTGTTGTTCGAGTTTTCAGGTTAGTAGGGACACCAGCAGACCTCATGGTTATCCTTGCAGCGAGTCTTCGGGACGCGACAACAGGTAGATGGTGGAGCCTGATGCTCTAGGTGCACGACGAGGCATCTCTGCTTTGTTCGGACATCGAGATCCTATTCCACTCGGAGTTCGTTCTAGCCACCCTCCGTGCAGTGCGCATTCAGGAGTTACTGCAGCTGCGGCAGGGCAACATGACGGTAGCCCAGTACTTGGAGAGATTTACCGATCTCTCGTGCTATTCTACAGACATGGTACGAGACCCGTTCTTCTGGGCCCAGACCTTTGAGAAGGGACTGAGGCATGAGATCAGGGCATCGATGATCTCCCTCAACATTTCGACGCAGGCAGGAGTACTGGAGCGAGCCCTTCTTGTGGAGAGATTTCTTACTGAGCCTACACCAGCAGAAAGAACTACCACAGGGAGGCACGTAGCAGAGTCTTCTGCAGCTGGCAGTCGATGGATGTCACAGGGGTCCAAGCGGACCAAACCATCAGGTGGACGACCTCAGGATACTGGCTCAGAGGTGCGGGGCACACGACGCAGATCCAGCCTTACGAGGAGCAGACAGTGCTATGCATGCAGCGGGTAGGGCCACAAGGCTCATGACTGCCCGACCCGCCATGTAGAGGATCAACAGACGGTTGAGGGACCACCCAGGAAGAGGCAGAGGTTCGACCGTGGCGGTCCACAAGGGGTAGGCGTACGATGCATAGGAGCTGGCCGAGCAGCAGGTGGTGGGCGACGCTTTGAGGCTCTACCACCACCACCACCAGGAGGTCCACCCCTACCACAGGGAGCTGGCTGACAGAGGCAGGCTCAGCTTCAGGCAGTGGAGGCCTATGACCACGGTGCACCTGAGATGATTCGAGGTACTATCTGTGTCTACTCCACCCTTGCTGCAGTTCTTATAGACACAGGGGCGAGTCATTCTTTCATTTCTGTTGCCTTTTTTCGGAGCTCGGAGATTCCGATGGAGCCATTGGCTCGATCCTTACGGATAGAGACTTCTACGGGAGAAGACTCGACGATTAAAAACTAGTGTCGGCAGTGTGAGCTTACTCTAGGAGGTGAGAGATTCAGCTAGGATCTTCTTATAGCGGCGTCGAGGCCTTACGACGTCATCTTGGGCATGGATTGGTTATCTACGGTCCATGCTCAGATCGACTGCATTAGGCGCAAGGTGCGGTGTGTACACACCGATGGGAGCAGGTTCACCTTTACCGGCGAGAAGGGAGACTTTGCAGCACATGATGGACTCACGCAGAGGAGAGTACAACCGATCACTTATCAGTTGGCTAGCCTCATCCTAGGAGCAGTGAACGTGTGGAGTCTGAGTTTTCCTGTTGTGGTGGATCAGTATGCGGACATTTTTCCTGACGACATTCTAGGACTGCCTCCTCATAGAAATGTAGACTTCTATATTGACCTGTACCCCGGGAAAACCCCGATATCTACTACAGCATATCGGATGGCTCCCGCTGAGCTTCGTGAGCTATGGGTACAACTGGAGGATGTGTAGGGCAAGGGATTCATTCGACCTAGTGTTTCACCATGGGCTTCCCCGATTTTGTTCGCCAAGAAGGTGGACGTGATCTTGAAACTGTGTGTCGATTATCATCGCCTGAACCAGGTAACCGTGATGAACAAGTATACGCTTCCTAGGATTGACTACCTCTTCGATCAGCTCAGGGGAGCACGGTGGTTCTCGAAGATAGACCTCAGGTCAGGCTATCATCAGCTTAGAGTTCGAGACGAGGATGTACAGAAGACAGCTTTCAGATGTTGGTATGGCCACTATAAGTTCTTGGTTATTCCTTTTGGCGTAACTAATGCTCTAGAAATTTTCATGAGTCTCATGAATAGGATCTTCCAGCCTTACCTCGATCGATTTGTCATAGTCTTCATTGATTACATATTGATATACTCGACTACTGAGGAGGAGCATGCCTACCACTTGCGGGTTGTACTGGACACACTCCTAGAGCACCAGCTTTATGGTAAGCTCTCAAAGTGTCAGTTATGGATATGTGAGGTCCACTACTTGGGACACGTCATCTATGAGGTGGGAGTTGCGGTGGATCCTGCAAAGATCGAGGCAGTGCTAGCTTGGGAGCCACTGAGGAGCGTGACAGAGGTGCGAAGTTTCTTAGGTCTGGCTGCATACTATCGAAGATTTGTGCCAGACTTCTCTAGAGTTGCGGCACTACTTTCATCTTGAAGAAGAAGGGGAGACCCTTCGTGTGGTCAGATAGATGTCAGTAGAGCTTCCAGGAGATGAGATAGAGATTGACCAGTGCACCCATATTGAGGCTACCGGAGGAGGGAGTAGGGTACATAGTCTACTGCGATGCATCAGGGACCATACTCGGGTGTGTACTGTTGTAGGAGTGGGCAGTGATCGCCTATGGATCACGACAGTTGAGGCATAATGAGTAGAACTACACTACCCATGACCTAGAGTTAGCAGTAGTGGTCTTCGTTCTGAATATGTGGCAGCACTATCTTATGGGCGAGTGCTTTACAATGTATTCTGACCACCAGAGTCTCAGGTACATCTTCTCGCAGAAGGACCTGAACCTGAGACAACGACGATGGCTTGAGTTCCTCCAGGACTATGACTTTGAGATAGTCTATACTACTAGAAAGGGGAACGTAGTAGCTAATGCTCTCAGCAGGAGGACGAGCATTCAGCTACTTGGAGAGGCGATGGAGGAGCTAGCCGTGTTGTAGATATCCTTTGTGGATAGAGATGGGGCAGCCTTTCTACAGTCTCTCACAGTCACACCTCCACTTCTCCAGCGGTTCAGGGAGGTACAGCGTGGGGATGTTGACTATGAGACGCGGCGTGTACAGATTTCCACAGGACAGGAACCTGATGGATTTTCTATAGGAGGAGAGCACATCATCCTTTTAAGAGGATGTACCATAGTACCAGCTACTTTACAGGAGGAGGTGTTGTGGGAGTTTCACACTTCCCCTTTAGCGGTACATCCAGGAGTGGCAAAGATGTACCAGGATCTCAGACGATAGTACTAGTGGCCGGGTATGAAGAAGGCTGTGGCAGAGTTCATTTCTTGATGCCTCACCTGCCAGTAGGTGAAGGCGGAGCAATAGGTACCAGCATGCTTGTTACATCCCTTAGAGGTCCCGAAGTGGAACTGGGATGGGATATCTATGGATTTCATGACTGGGCTTCAATGTACATCCAAAGGACATGACTCCATTTGGGTGATCGTCGACAGACTCACCCAGGCGGCCCACTTCTTACCCATTAGAGAGTAGGGCTCAATGGAGAGCTTGGGACGCCTCTACGTTCAGGATATCGTACGACTTCATGGTGTGCCATCATCTATAGTCTCCGATTGAGATGCTCGCTTTACTTACCGGCTTTGGAAGGAGTTGCAGGAGGAATTAGGGACACAGCTACGCCTGAGCACCGCCTTTCACCCTCAGACTGATGGTCAGACAGAGAGGACCATTAAGACTCTCGAGGACATGATCTGTGCATGTTTCCTCAACTTTGGTCGCACCTAGGTGAATCAACTTCCTTTGGTGGAGTTTACGTAAAACCACAGCTACCACTCCACCATCGGGATGGCACCATACGAGGCATTGTACGACCGACCTTGCAGATCACCCCTATGCAGGACAGACCCTGGGGAGTCAGCACTTGTGGGACCAGAGATGGTCCAAGCTGCTACAGAGAAGGTCAAGGTTATCCAGGAGCGGATGAGGATAGCTCAGAGACGACATAAGTCTTATGCTGATAAGAGGCGAAGACCACTAAAGTTCGAGGATGGCGACCACGTTTTCTTATGGGTCTCACCTCGATGTGGATTACGGAGATTTGGCTGGGGTGGAAAGTTATCTTCGCGCTTCATAAGACCATTCCAGGTTTTCATCAGGATAGGCGAGGTGGATTATCGCTTGGATCTACCACCTCAGTTGCACCAAGTACACGATGTCTTCCACGTATCTTAGCTGAGGAGATACGTGCACGACCTGACGCATATCATCGACCATGGGGAGCTGGACATCGATGACGGGGAGACTTTTGCGGAGGTCCCAGTGGAGATCGAGGATCGACAGGAGCGGGTCCTATGTGGTCGGTCGATTACTCTAGTGGGCATCAGGTGGCAGCACATGAACCTCCAGGAGAGCACTTGGGAGTGGGAGGCTCAGATGCGTGCTCAGTACCCTCATTTGTTTCCCTAGTTTGTGATGTATCTTTACAGGGATGTAAATCCCTGAGGTGGGAGTAATGTAAAGACCCTTAAATTTCAAGGAATTTTTTTTATTAATTTATTTTGGATATTACGAGTACGTAGTTTCTGATGGCACCTGATTTCGAGGCCCGGTGTGCCCGGAATCAATTTCCGAAGTTTAGCTCGGGTATGTTCAGTGAACGAATGAGCGGGTTTTTTCTAACTTTTGAACCGGTGCTCGAAATCAAAATACGAGGGTACCGATGAAACTGCAGCGCCGTTAATTGCTTAAGAAGACCTTTTCTAGAGTTGCGTTTTCTTGGGAAGAGTTGTTAAAAACATGGATTAAGTTTAAAGTGAAATAAAAATTGTGTTACAATTTTACTTCACATCCAAGTGGTTTAACCCTATGTGTGGGAGTTGAGTGGGACCCACTTGAACTTAAATCCTCTTGATAGGATATTAGTGAGGTGGGGACCATACGAGCCCCACCCCTTCAAATTTATTTAACCCCTCTTCCACATTAATGATGCCAACTTATTCCACCATTAATTATGACAACTTAAGATTAATTAATTGGGTGAATCCAACTTTTGAATTTTGAAATGTTTGGAAAAGTAAAAATAAAATAAGGGGTAGCTTATTTTATTTTAGGGGTTGTTGTGTTGTGTGGAGGATTGAGAGATGGAGAGTTCTACACTTTGAAGAACTTCATCTTCCTCCTTGAAGAACGCGAAGAACACTGACACGTCATTCCATCTTCTCTCCACGTCAAAGAAAGGGAGATGCCTCTTCCTCCACGGATGATCTCCGTCAACGTATACGGAGCCTCAGCCGTGACGCCGTATTCGAGGACGCGATCTTCCTCTAACTTCTTTAAGGTAGGGGTTGTTCATTGTTCAAGAATTATTATTTGAAGTTCTTCATTATTTCTTGGACGCTTGTTATCAATATAACGGGAGAAGGTCAGACCGTACGAACACGACCGACCCTCCTCCCCCTTTGTTGTTGGACTTCGTTGTGGTTTGGAACAGAGGAGTCATGGTGCAACGACACCGCATGAGAACGAGGGAACCGCGGCCAGTGTGGGTCACGACGAAGGAGCGCGATGCCGTCGCGCCGCGCCGTTGAGGCTGAAAGAGGCCGCGGACGGAGCCGGGCCGCGACGGAGGAGCGCGGCACCGTCGCGCTGTGCCGGAGCACCATGGAGGGCCGCGGTCAGGGCAGGCCGCAACGCCGTCGTGCCACGCTGGTCGGAAAAGGGCCGTGGCTGAATGCCGTGGCGGTGCAGGGGAGGGCAACCGGATCCGCCAGCCGCTGGCGCTCTAGGAGGCGTGACCAGTAGGTCCCGTGGTGGCACACCGGCCGACCAGATTTCGAAAGACCGGGGGTCGTAACCCCCGGAAGGTGGAAAGGGTGGGCCCCCCCAAGTGGGGCCCGCCATTTCAAAACGAGGTTGGCAGCGCCTTCCCCTTCCGCGTTCGCTCAGCGCGCGGGCGCCCGCACCGGGCCGAACCGGCCGCTCCGGGCCGGACCGCCCGCGCCGGGCCAAACCTCCCACGCCGGGCCACACCGCCCGCGCCGGACCGGGCTGCCCACGCTGGGCCGGACTCCCGCACCGAGCCACACCATCCGGGCTGGGCTGCGCCGTAACGGGCCGACCCAGGGGTATCGGGCCGGGTCGGACCGGGCCCGAACCCCCTATTTTTCGAACAGAACCGTTCAAACGCCCATAACTTGGGCTACGGACCTCCGATCAATGCACTGTTAGTTGCGTAGTGATACTTTGATCAAGGTGGTCATTTCAGTATATTAGACTCAGGGTTTCATAGAACTTTGGGTATGACCAGGTTGGTTCGAACACGAAACCAACCGGGCCCTCGGAGCGAAAACACATATAACTTGAGCCCCGGACGTCCGATTGGCGTGCTGTCAACTTTGTTAGATTCCTCTTAGTGAGACAGTTCTTTTGGCTTAATCCGATTGAGGTTTGAATGTAGCTGGAGTATGGTCAGGTTGGTTTTAGCTTTAAAACCAACTGGGCCCCTGGGACAAAAAAGTTAATAACTCTCAGACCGGGCGTCCGATTGACGCGCCGTCTGTCGCATTGAGTTCCTATTGACTAGACGGAACTTTGGGATACATCAACTCCGGACTTCGTGTCAGTTGATGTATCTAAACCCATTGGATCGTGAAGTAGACCCTCTCGGAATCGAGCATGCTGTGTGCGGGAACCCTAGAGGTGTCTGCGACTGCGACGATGATGACGACTGTACTGGGATCCTCCGTGGGTTCGACAGTGACGACGACCGTACTGGAATCCTCCGTGGGTTCGACGACAATGACTACTGTTATTGTATCCTATGTGGGTCTGACAGTACTTGACTACTATTCTTGTATCCTATGTGGGTCGGGCAATATTTGACTATGTACTTGTATCCTATGTGGGTCTGGGAGAGTAGCTGGTCTTGTATCCTTTGTGGGTATGACATCTTAGCTGGTCATGTATCCTACATGGGTCTGACAGCTTAGATGAATCAGTGGCTACATCTGATCATCTCTATCGTCTTACGAATAAGTATACCTGTGTGAGCTGAGTCTTGAATTTCAATCATTATCTTCGATATGATTGACTTGTTTTCTTGTGTAGATCGGGTTGTGCTCTCCAGTGTGGATTGGATTGTACCTTCCTGTGTGGACTGGGTTGAACTTGGGATCAGATGTTGGAGCCGAACTGGAATTGATGACTTAGGTATATGTATGGGCATATACCTAAGTAGAGTTGGTTGTTACTTTGTGATTGTATCATTCCTTTGTGGTTTATACTTCGTGGATTCTGGGAGACCTTCGAGGGTATCGGGGTCCCTACTGAGTAGCGTATACTCACCCCTGCACAGGCTATGCCCGCACTACGTTGTGTTGGATGCAGATGACGGACAACGCTGATTGAGGTGGGAGCTCGTGGAGCTGGACGGTACCTGGAGGTGGATCACTGGACGGGACGTGCTCAGAGTGGACGACTGGAGCCATGGAGTAGAGGAGACTATCTGTACCCACCCTTCAGGTGGAATTTCCAGAGGACGGATCAGACTCATTGCTTTACTTTCCATTTGCTATACTTTCATTTAATTTGTATTTTACTTTTAGATGGGTTTGTATTCTGGCCCATTTACTCTACAACACATACTCTTGTACTCAGTTTACTTTTTGTTTACTCATCTTGCGTACTCTGTGGTGTTTGTTTACTTTATAAAGGCAATGCCTTCCCTTTTCATCGAGATTTACACCTTTGGTGCTAGTCTCCAGCCCTTGGCCTATGGGAGGCGGGCTTGGGGTAGTCACTGCACGGGCCCCGAGGACGGGTCGTGAAAACTATTATCCAAAATGGATTTCCAAAGTTCTCTTCTATCTTGATATCAATTAAAGGAATAAATGATGGAACAAAAATATTGGATTAATTAATATTTAAAATTGAAAGAAACCATATTCTATGAGGAGATAATAGAAGAAATTACTTTTATTCTATGAAGAGCATGAACCCAAATTCTCTTAGTGTCATTGTTGGACAGATTTGTTCCAATTAACTGATAGCCCAATTTATCAAAAGAAGTAGACATATTTGAGAAGAACTTATTTGGCTCAGAAAGAACCAAAATACTAGTTTTATGCTTACTAAAAAAAGATGAAGGGATATTATTGTCACAGGATTAGAGGTCCCCTAACAATTCCAAAAAATTATTTCCATCTCAAAACGTGTTTGGAGGTAGGACCTCCTTTCTATTTCTCACTATTTTTTTATTTCTGGTTGATTGTCTATTAATAATGGATTTCTTATCATCTTTATTTGTTTTTATGCTAATTTAGGAAGAGGATTTATAGGATTTGAGCAGGCTAGAGAAATATCTTTATTGGAAGTAATTTCCAAATCTAATTTAGTTGTTACTAATTAAAAAACAAGGTTCTAAAATATTAGCAGAATTGGACTCTTGATTGACTACTACATTTGATCTCTTTATATATATATTTTTCTAATTAATATTTGATTCAGCGGTATCCATAACAAAGTTTCCTAAAAAAGGTTAATCCTACACTAAAGGAAAAATGGAATTGTTAGTATGTTGGGAGGATCTTCTAACATCCACATTGACACTTGTATCATCCCGAGAAACATAGTGATGTAAGTTAGGCTCGGGTTGGTCCGATAGGAAGACTGTTGATTTATCAATTAAATATATAGGAGAAAAACTATTAGATATAATAATTATTTGTTCATTTTCCTTAGAATCATGATAATCTATAGAGAGGGACTATTAATTATTTATTAAAAATTAATAAATCACAAAAATATTAAATATATAATTAAATAAGTAATACAAAGTTTATAATTAAAAAAATGAATACATTTATTAAATACTTAATATAAAAATTAAATAATTAAAATACAATTTATTAATATATATATATATATATTATTTATTCATTTTTATTAATAAATATTTAATTATTAATTATTTAATTTTTTTTAAAATTTAAAGTTTTAAATATAGTTTTAATTTAAAATTTTAATCTATACTTATTTTTATGTAAACATATATTCATACGACTTCATGAGCTGGACCAGGCCAACCCACATAATTTATGTAATTAAGTTTATAAATTTAATATATATATAGTAATAAATAGTATATTAATTATATATATATAATTAAACAATTAATATACTATTTATAATTAATAAAAATGAATAAAATTATTAATAAAATAATAAATTTAATATATATAGTAATAAATAGTATATTAATTATTTATTTAGTATATTAAGTATTAAATAAATTTATTCATAATGAGGTTTTAATATTCTCTACCTCGAACCCGCTTGATCCTGGGAATAAATCTCGTAAAGGAGGTGGTAATGTCGATCATAGAGATATCTCTACTAAAGAAACTATTGTAGTGGAAGGTACTTATGTCCTGGTTCATGATGATTTGAAGAAATTTCATGGTTTCACCACCATATTCTTTAATGATATATGTTATGGTTCTTCTACTTTCGGAAGAATTACAAAAACAATTATTTATCCTTTGTTAAAGCTAACCATTAAATTATTTTACAATGAATTGTTAAATGTAAACACTCTATAATTGCACAATTGATGACCCAGAAGGGGATTAACTCATGGAAGTTTTAGAATCTCAGAATCCATCTCATTCACTTTGGGGATTCGATTATTGGTAAATGTCATCTCTTGGTAATAAGTTCTTTAATATCAAAATTCCTCCCTCTAATTTAAAAGTTAGAGCCTGGGGCATGAGTCCTGTTCCCCTCAAACTAATATTTCTTCATATTCAAGACTGAGATCTTGGCTTCAACCCAATATCTATTTGTATGGGTTCAAGAATTTGGTCTTAGTTGGTATATTTGGAACCCACAAATATTATATGATTTTTTTCTACTATTGGGATTTCACTTATATTTGAAAAAAAAACTGAAATGGAAAGATTTGGCTGTTTTTCTAGAATTATAGTTGAAATTGATATGTGTTTTCTTATTCATTTTCTATGACCTCATTGAAATAATTGTGATGGTTAATAATGACTTTCAGTTTTAGTTACACATTAATGTGGAAAATTTATATGCTTTTTGTCATAAATGTTACAATATTAGTCATAATGTGGATAAATTCCATAAAGGATTGATACATTCTAATTATAAGAGGTTTGGTCATGTTCTTGAAATCTATAAATTTAGGCACACATCAATTGATCCTATTATGTAATTCATTATACCATATGT
Source organism: Viscum album (assembly GCA_963277665.1). Taxonomy (NCBI): domain Eukaryota; kingdom Viridiplantae; phylum Streptophyta; class Magnoliopsida; order Santalales; family Viscaceae; genus Viscum; species Viscum album. The sequence continues at coordinate 65,666,812 of OY728156.1, read as the reverse complement.
TTATGTTGATGTAAATAATGTTATTGAAATTGATAGCAGTAGAGTATATGCTTCTACTCCTTATTCTAGGAAAACTGTACAAAATAATGGACTAGAATTTGAATCTCTTGAGCGAGGGTTTTTTTGTTCTCCCTTGAAGGATGAAAATTATATTTTGGTTAGTTCTGGTCCATTTCCTATTTCATTGAATGCTGCTATGGAGCCGGTTCAATAGGTGCTTCTATATTTTTTTGATTCTAAGGATTTTGTTCTGGATGCTGATAAATCATAGTAGTATGTCATCATGAGTCATTATGGGTTAGATTAAAAGGAGGTGGTTAATGTAGGAATTGGGGAGACTTATGTACCTGTGAAATATTCTCCTATGCATGACTCTAATGCATGTGTTTTGGGTACTATAAATTCACAACAGGCTGTTTCTAATGCTAAGTCAAAGGCTATGATGTAGAGTGATTCTTTGGATGGATCTTTAAAATAGGTTCATGGTTTAAATTTGGTGAAAAAGTCTACTGTTATGTATGATGATTTAGATTCATAGATTCCTAAAAATATTGGGACAGTTTTATCTCAACAGGGTGATGACATTGATGTTACCAATCAAAAAGATGTTGGCACTACCATACAATATGATGCTTCTAAGGTTCCTGTTTTGGGTAATTCTAAGGTGGATGTTTCTAACCATGTGAAAATTCATGTTTCTACTTTATCCAAGATCGTGGATTCTTCTCTGGTGCATGAATACCCTCCTAAGGGTTCTGCTGGTCTTGTTTATGAAGTAGGGTCTTTGTCTACTACTGGACATGTGATGGGAGATTCCTCTTCTATTTATTCAAATTCATGGGATTTTGTTAGTCTTGATGATGTAATTTTAAGAAATTTAGAGCCTAAATAGAGGGATATGATTGATGATTTAGATTAAGATCATGATACATGGTAAAAAACGAGGGATTCCTAGAAGGATGGTTGTCATCCACGTGGGTGATCTCCTCATGGAAGGGGTAGAAGGTCCTAATGTTTACTGCTGGAGTGTTTGGTTATTTTGGGTATTTTGTTGTATTTTTGTCCTCCTCCAACTTTTTTTCTTCTTTTTTTTAAATAAAATGATCTTTACATTTTCTTAAAAAAAGTATATTAATTATTTAATTATATATATAATTATATTTCACTCTTTTTTAACATGAAATCATTTAATATAACTTATTCATTGATAATGTAAAGTGTGTGCTTACTTTTTTATAATTTATATATTTTAAATATTTATTCATTTAATATTTTTTTTAAATTTATTAATTTTTTAATGTTTTATACATAATTATTGATTAATATATTTAATATTTATGTAATTTATTCATTTTCAAATTTTCATTATTCTATATTTTTTTAATTTTATCCATTTTTTAATATTTATTTATATATGTTTTTTAATTTACATTGAATGTTTTTAATATGGTTGTAATTTCTATAATTAATATGTGTTCATTTCCATTTTAACATATATAAATATTAATTTTTAATTTTTAAATTATTCAAATAATTAATAACAATTATTCATTTTTTTAAATTTATTCATTCTAATTATTATTTATTTAATTAATAGATATTACATATTATACAATGTCAATTTTCAATTTAGAGTATACTATTTATATATATATACACATTAATTTCACACACACAAATATTTAGGTAATTAATGAAATATTATATAGAAATACACACACATAATATTTATGTAATTTATTAAAATTTCAATATTCATTTTAGAATTTAATTTAGTAACATAACATATTTAATATATTATTATTTTAATCAATAAATTTTATTTATTTATTTTAAATATTATTTCAGTTAGTATTACATATTCATTTTTAGGGAGGATGAGGGTTTGGGAGCGATGATTCTCAGGAAACTACTATGACATCAAGATTTTACCTGGTCTCATGGATTCATTGGATTTTATTTTGGTTTTCGCTCATGATAATGATTTTAGTTTGGGGGTTCTCACAGATCAACCTCTTCTAGCAGTTCTAATCTGGTACATTCCACCCCCCAAAGAGGAACACCTCTAGTAGACCAATCGATGGATATTCCAATCTATCTAAGTCATTTTCAATGACTATGAACCTTAAAGGGAATGAAATCTTGATGCATTTTTCTTTTTTAGACCCTCAGAATCCAATCAAGGTTAATGGGGTAGATCTAAAGGGAATAAAAAATCTCTCAAACCTGGGAGAACAAATTTCTTAAAAGAAGGCGGGGTTCGTTGAACCTATAATGAATGAGAACCCTATATCATATTCTAGAATAAAAGGCTTGCATAAAATTATTCTCATGTTTATAGTAGTAGAAACTTTGATGGATTTTAAGAGGAATCATTTTCTTAGAAAATTATAAAGAAGGGGGATACAAATTTTATCAATGAAATCTCCAATATCCTTGAAAAGAGGAAGTACAAATGTAATAACTAAATCACATGTCACTTATCTTCACTAGATAAAGAGAGTAGGTTAAGTATTTTTTATCTTTGGATCAAACTTACTTATATTTGGGTCCTGTATAGTTGGGAATTTACCTCTATTAGAAAGGGATTCTTTCTTATTGTTTTTCAATATACTACCATGAAGCTTGAATCATGGGGATATAGATATGTTAATTTAAAGACTAGAATTATTAGGATACAAGATTATGATCCTTATTTTAATACCTTGAATGTGAATAACTCTATCACCTAGGTTCATAGGGGAACTGTGAACTTCATAAGGAAGTTTTAAATATGGATCCACCTTTATCATATTGATATGGAGGTGACCTTGAGGATCACATTCAAATTAAAAATGTGGAATCCATGAACTAAATGAGATATCAGCTTGATAGTGACCCTATTACAGACAATGTTGGAAGTTATATCATGGAGGTGAATAAATTTTAAAGTTTATCCACTGATGTTGTTGGTGAAAAAAATTCTATCGATTGGTCCTATGAGAGTGAATGAGAGTAAGATATGGCTTAAATTCATAAAGCAAAGTATTAGAAATATAGAGATAAAAAAGGTAAAAACATTCATGGAAAAAATTATCTTCTCCCCTATCAAAAAATGGTGAGAAAACAAAAGGGAGGTAAATCCCCTAGGAATGGTAGAGTGATGCAATCTGTATCCAATACCAATATACTTATAGGTAAGGCTATACTATCTATTGATGAGAGGGCCAACCATGGTAAAGATAGTAGGGAAGATTCATCTATCATGGTGCAATCGAATCTTATGGGATCATAGGCTATGATGGGAACCCTTATCCAGTTTAGTACTCCATCTTGAATCATGTACCAACCTAAGGAAAACAGCACAGTGGTTTGTTCTCTTTCTTCCAAGGATGGATGTGATCCACTAGTTTTGTTGGTGACTATTAATAGTGGTGATGCTTCTAAGGAGCTGGATGATTGGGTCGAGGCTGTTGAAGCCAATATCTCAACGACACATCAAATCCATTTGGTGGTTACCCCAACACTGTTTGATGAGAGTATACATATTACTCTCATGGAATCTATTGATATTACTTCAAATATAAATGTTGAAGAGGTACCACGACAGTCCCCTTTTAAGGTAGTGATGTGAGAACTATAATTCTGGAAGATGCTTCAGCTACTTAGTAATGAGAGATTAAGGTTTAAATTTTTATAGAGGAATATTATGGGGGTGCAGGTGATGATTTTGATAAAGAGGTTCCCTTGGGGTAGTGAACATGGAGGGGGATTCTAGAGATATTATCTATAAACAGATGTAGATGAATCTTTATGGGATGATTTCCAGTGATATGGGTGAAACATAATCCACTGAACTATCTTCAGATAAAATCCATGATCCTTGATAGAGAGAAAAGTCTTGAAACCGTAACCGATATCTACTTGGAAGATCGCCACATGTTAAGGGTTGGAGGGGTCCTTATCTAACCTGTGCAGTTGACTTTTACTTTTAGCGTTTATTTGGGTTTTTGATGTTAATGCCTTTTAAAACTTTTTTGTTTTTTATTGAGGGCTATTCTTCCATATATGTTCCCTTCTCCCTATTGTAACTTTTTATTTTAATAAATCTGATAGGGTCATATATCCTTATCCTATACCTATTAAAAAAACTACTTATTCATTTTTAGTATTTTTTATTTTTTATTTTTGTTTGGAAATTAATAATTTTATAATATTTATTTACTATGTTTTAATATTTTCAATATGTATTCATCTTAATTTAAATATATAACCATGTTTTATTTTTTTTTAATAATTTTTATAATCAACAAAATGTACCCATTTTTTAATATTTTTAATGTCTACTCACTTATAATTATTCAATTTCACTCATTTTTAAAATTCATGAATTTAAGAACATATATTCATTAATAATGTCAAAAATATATTTGTAAGTAAATATTTATAAATAAATATATTTATAAATGTATATTTATGATATTTATACAATTTTATATTTATAATTATATATATATAGATTTAAAAAGTATTTATATAATTATAAATAAATAATTATATATTTAAATAATTATAAAATTATAATAAATATATTTAAATAATGAATATATTTTCTATATTTATATTTTTATTTATGTATACTTATTAAATATATATATATATAATTATATGAGTATATATAATTATATAAATAATTATATAGTTATATAAAAATATTAATAAATATATTAATTTATAATTATAATTATAAATATAAATATATAATTATATTTATAAATACATATTTTCAACTATTTTAATATATTTATAATTATATTCATTAATGTTTATTTATTTATTTATAATTATATATATTAATTTTTTTAATTATATTAATTATATTAATTATATAGGTCTTTATTAGTGCTTTTTAGCATTGATAATGATATATTTATCTGTGACTTTTTAAAAGTGTTGATAAAACCCTTTCTGATATTTTAAATAAAACCCCAGCCAAACCAATTTCCCTCATGTTATTTAAGATCTCATGGAAGTTCATCTATTCTGCTTCTCCCCCTCAACCTTCTTTCGGATGAATCAGCTCAATCAAATCTAAGGTAAGCTATTATTTCTACCACCCTCTCATTTATCAGTGTCATTGATAACCTATATCCCACACAACTAGTCCAAACCACACTATATTTGTGTGTAGTTTATTTATTGCTTTTTACGACCTCGCCTCCTTGTCTTCAGCCTGATCTGACCACCCACTATCGCAAAGTTTACATCTGGTGACCACCATTTTCCATATTCCACTCCCTTGGCTGACTGACGTAGCAAGCCTTCCCCCTATATTTTTTTTCAATTTTTGGGGAGTTTTGTTTTTATATGTATTATTTGATAGTAGTTTTTATAGTTTTATAAAATTATAAATTTTGGTTATCTAGATTCAAAATTCAATATAGTTTTTATAATCGATTTTAAAAATCTATTAAAAAGAAGAATAGTTTTTTAATCTTTTTAAAATTTAAAAATTGGTTGGTAATTAAATTTTATTGTTTTATGGTAATTTATATTAAATGGTTTTTATTTGCTTTAGTGAATTGGTTTTGAAAATGAATATGAATAGTCAAATATTTTATAAAATTTATTTATAAGGGGATTACTTGATTAAATGGGTAAATAGTCATTGTTTGTGAAAAAAATATTGAATTAATTTTTTAGAGTTAAAAATAATAATATTTTTCTTTAAATGTAAACACATGGTTTTGATGAAGCTTATCTATAACTTGAAATACCTATTAAATTGGTTTCTTATAGGGGTTTAGCGTGTGTTTTATTTTATGTATTTTGGATATGATCATGAAAATATATAAGGTTTTTGGTATAGAATTTTTGATATTATACTATAATGTTTATATCATGTTTAGATAGTGTTTAAAGGGCATGGGGTTTCCAATTATGTGAGGTCACAATATCATTTTTTTAATTCTACTTTTTTTCAACTTACATTATAGTAAATAATTATATAATAGACCTGTCAATTCCTAAGGAGGACTCAAGGTGTTTTAGAGAATTCTATTTCTTTTTTATGAGAATAGGACTCATAGGATTGAAGGTGTTTTGAATTTTCCTTGGTTAATATAGATGTTGATAAAATGATTTTTCAGATTCATTTACTTATCTAGTTACCTTAAATATGTGGGGTGGACAAGGAAAATTTTAGAATTTTTTTGTAGTGTGTGGGTATGTATAAGTCTCATCTTACTATTTAAAAAATTATTTATTTTGATTAATCCAAGTGCATAATATTAGAATTATTTTAAACTATTGTGTATCATTAGGAATGATTTGAGTGTCACCCATAAAATGTTCTAATTTAATACACATTTATTTTGGAAAAATATAGGATTAGAAGATAGTGGAAGAATTTTATAAAGTTAATTATAATCCCCCGTAACCATACATGTGGTATGGATTTTATTAATAATGAGTATACTCTTTTAGATATACCTATGAATGTTTTTACTACTAGCTGTGGGAGATAACTTATAGTGATCTATGCCATTATTAGAGGTGGAATCAGAATTTTTTGGATCTCAATGATGTGAAATCCATACTAACTATTTTTTTTGGAATATTTATTAATGGAATATATTTGTAGTGTTTTTAAGGAAATTGATATTATATGATATGTGAAATATACCTAAGATTGATAACTCTATTACATTTAAATATGTGTTATTTACTAGGTTATAGTATAAATATATTTGTTTGTATTCTTATAATAAATGGTCTAAAATAATCTAGAGAAAAATAGAGTAACATGGAATCCAATTTTACTTTTTTTTCCAATAAAATTTTCATCCATTTGATTCATGAAATTCCAAGATCCTTGACCTTGTTTCAAAATACGGTGATTAGATGACCATATATATATTCTGAAGAAGGATATTTTTAAAAACATTTAGAAATCCATGTAACAATTAAATGGAAACCAAGAAAAAGAATTTCTAATGGAATTTTGTGATGGTTTTGGGTGTAGAAGAAGCATGTAGAGGTATGTGTTATATTAAAATTTATTCTAATAATCATTGCCCAAAACTAAGAGAGATGATTTTGCACATCAAATTTGATAATTAATTTATTTAATATTTGAAGAAATAAATACTTGGGATTATGAAATTTATTCTTTGGTGAATTTTTATCATCTCAAAATATACTTTTAGATTACCTTCATTTTACTGTGAGGATCCAAGGATATAATCCCTCTAGTTGTAATGCACACTTGCTCCTATGATATTTGAGAAATACCACTTGATCTCCAGGTGCTAGTGCGATAAGTTTAATGTCTTGGATTGTTCGTTCTTGATTGTTGGTTATTTTACCTTGAATAAATCTATCTTGTACTTCTCATACTTGAGAGGGAGAGAGAATGAGAAGTTGAGAGAGAATTCATCGTGCACAAAAATTCTATATTCTCAATTTTGGATACTCTATACAATAGATATAACCATCTATTTATAGAGTTATGATTTAAGTTAAAATATTATTTAATTTCATACCTTCCATTAAATAAAATTTATTACCTTTAATAAACCCCATTCCACATAACAATAATTACATTATTATTATTTTGCGGTGCTCACCAACTTTCATAATAACAAATATTATATAACGATCTTATTAATTAATATTTTCACCAAACTCGGTATTGGTCTATTTGAAATCCTCTATCATTTATTGAATAACCAAGAAAATATTTTATTCATAAATAAATATTTTATTCATAATCTAGAAAATAAAAATTTATGAAAACATACAATAAATAAAATAAATATTTTTTTCACATGTAAGAGTATAATATTTATTTAATTTATGTAATCAATATAACTTGAATAAAACTATTCATCAGACTAGAGACTAATATTTATTCCATTAATTAAACTCAAATATAATTTAATCAAGATTAATACAACACTTAGTGAGTGACCCTCTAGGATTCTTTCTCATTGGAATTAGGGGGTCTTTCCTAAAGTCCAAGATTACAGTCTAGAAACGGATCAAGGAACATAAGAGAAAGAACTTAAGGTCACAACATAGACAACAATATATGAAAAATCTCTATATAATATAATCTATTTTTATTATATTAGGTGATTTTGGGTACAATTATAATCAAACACACACACACCACACAGACACAACCCTAAAAGGCAGGTCATAGATCCCTAAGGGATAACCCACACAACCAGCTACTTTATTACAATATATATATATATTTGGACTGAAGGACTAGTTGGAATGAATCCCATTACATGGCCTATAGGCCCACCATTGGATTTCCTGAAGGATCTTATTACATAATTCCTTCTTCACCACTTACACGTCATGCCCACATCACCACCCCTTTGATTGTTTCAAAGACTAATGGTCTGAAATCCCAATCGGGATGAATAATACGGTTACTATAATACCCCACTATAGTACTTGGTATAGTGCCTACAATTCTACAACACTACAGTTCCTACTAGAGTACTACTGTATTAACTTCAGATATTCCCTCCAACTCGTATTTGAACCTTGGTCTAATACAAGATTATAGGGAGTCTTTACCACTCGAGTAATCCCCCAACTGTATATAATCTCTTTGTAAGAATATCACATCAAGAAAGTTGCATGGCCATGTCACCAACCTATATGCTTGATATGTATTTCTTTGAATATCTGAAATAAATACATCATTACACCATGGACTTTGAATGAAATGCAATGGTTATATTCCAATCAAAGGGTCGAGATATCAACTTCCATAAAATGAAAGGGAGAAATCCTTCCTTGACTTATTCATTAATGACATGTCACTCGTGACACACCCATCATATCCAACTTCTCCATGAAATATTATCATCATGGTTTATGAAATACATATAATTACGTGAGTTGTAACATGCATTAATAATAATATTAAAGTCTAAGGACCATCACACATGCTTGTAGATAAGAATATCCAATGACACCAAAACATACTGAATTACTACCAGTGGGTATGTTCTTATAATCTCCCATCTTGGATATTACCATGTGTGGACTTTATGAGAAGAAGCCTCATATGCTCATGAGTACACACACCTGAAAATTTATGTAGTATGTGTCCCATCATAGTACATTATCCAACCAAAGAACATTATTTGAGAATATCATCATAGAACATCAAGGTTCTCATCATAGTGGGGAACTATTATGACCTTATCAATTTGAATTATACTCTAAGACATTATTACATTAGATTCATGCATAAAAATAAACAATATGTAATAAGAAGTTTTATTAATATTAAACACATTTAATATTCATGTAATCAAAGTACAAATAGTTTGTCCTAGGACACCAACTTCAACAAAATCCCACTTGGATTAGAGCCAACTACCTATGACCTTCAATCCACTAGACCATACATGATAGTCATGTTTCTGTTGAGTCAAGGATTTAGTCAAGGGGTCCACAACATTTTCTTCCATGGAAATACTTCTCACTGCTACTTCACCTCTCTGAAAAAAATCCCTTAAAAGATGGTACTTCCAAAGTATGTGCGTTTTCTTCTAATGTGAACTTGGATATTTTGAAATATCCACAACTACAATATTATCACAATAGTGTGTGATATTTTCTTTACTGATAGGTACCAAATAAAGATCTTGGATGAAGTTTTCCATCTATAACACTTTTTATCTACCTTATAAGCTCTAATATACTCAAAATATCCTATAGAATCTACAACCACAACCTACATTGAGCTATTACATATCACATCACCTCTATTCAAAGTGAATATGTATCCCGTTTGTGACATCATTCCATCTTGATTAGTTTTGAAACTATCATCATCATATCCTATGATGAATAGTTCATCATATCCTCCATAAACCATGAACATATCCTTAGTATGCCTCATATACTTAAGGATAATCTTGACTTCCATCTAATGGAGGTCACTTGGACTACTTTGATATCTTCCTACCACACTTAATACATAGATGACATCTATCGTAGTATATATAATATCATGCTTGTCTGAACTAATTTCTGATGCATATGAAATCCTTATCATTCTGTTTCTTTTCTCATGTGACTGAGGACACATTTTCATGGAAATATGAATGCCATGTTACACTGGAAACAATACCCTCTTATATTGTTCCATACATAATATCTTCAGTATCTTGTCCATGTATGTACTTTGACTTAGGTCGAGAAACCTCTTGGATCTATCATGATGGATCTTTATCCCAATAATATATAATGCCCCACTCAAGTCCTTTATAGAGAATAATTTATTCAACCATTCCTAAACAAACTGTAAGACTAGTATTTCATTTCCAATGAGTAATATGTCATCAACATATACTATTTAGAAAATGACTGCATTCCCACTAATCCATTTATATACACACAACTCAAATTACTTTTTTTATGAAACCAAATTACATTATGGACTCATAAAAATTAATGTTCCATGACCTAGATGCTTACTTTAATCCATAAATGGATCTTCTCAACTTTCATACCTTATTGGCATTTTTTGGAGTCACAAACCCTTCCGGATGTGTTATATCAACATCTTCCTAAAGGTTCATGTTAAGGAAGGATATTTTGACATCTATTTTCCAAATATCATAATCATAGAATGCTGTAATGGAAATTAGAATTTAGATGGATTTCTACATTGCAACCAGAGAAAAGGTTTTTTCATAGTCAATGCCTTGATGCTGTTTAAAACCTTTTGTAACTATTCACACCTTATAGGTACTACATTATCCTTTCATGTCTAGTTTCTTATTGAATACCCATTTTAAACCAATAGGATTTACATCTATTAGAGGTTCTAACAAAATCCAAACTTGGTTTTGGTATATGAAATCCATTTTAGAATTCATGGAATCTTTCCATTTACCAACATCTGTGCCACTTACTGCTTTATTATAGGTTAGAGGATCATTATTATCAACTAATAATGATTCAACATCCTCAGTGACTAGAAACCCATACCATTATAGTTCTATAACCTCTCTAGCAATCCTATGTAGTAATTGTGTCTCTAAAACAATTTATTCTTCCATAGGGTTTTGTGGAATTTAATCCTGTACCAACTATTGTGTATCTTGATCTTGGACTTCATAAAATTTGATCTTGATCCAACTATATCTTTTAGAGATAAGATACTCCTAATGAAATTTGTGACTTATTTCAACCACATATTTTATGTATGAAGGATTGTATAGGTAGTATCCCTCTGTTTCTTTAGGATATCCTATAAATATATAGTTTGTTCTTCAAGGTGAAATCTTGTTACCTGAAGAGGCCTTAAAAAATGATTTGTAACCACACACATGTAAGTAAGACAACATAAGTTTCTTTCAATTCTACAATTAGTATATTATACATTCTATTTATTTATTTCAAACTTGGTTTAGTACATATGCTGTTATTTGTAATGTGTATCCCCCCCAAAAATAATTTAAGACTCACATGACTCATCATTGATCACACCATGTCCAACAAGGTACAGTTCCTCCTTTCACTTACAACATTCCACTGAGGCATATAAGGAAGAGTTATATGAGATAAAATCCCAAACTACTATATATAATCAATGAAGTATTATTTAAGATATTATCCACCATGGTCTGAGTGAAGTTTCTTAATCTTCTTACCAAGATGGTTCTCAACTTCATTCTGGTATTACTTGAATTTTTCAAAAGAATCCAACTTATACCTCATTAAGTAGAAATATCCATATTTAATAAAATCATCATTAAAAGTTATGAAGTATGTGTACCCACATTTTTATTCAATGTGAAATGGTCCACACAAATCAGTATGAACTAATTCAAGAATCTCTTTAGGCCTTTCATCTTTCCCACGAAATAGGTCTTTGGTCACTTTTACTTGTAAACATGCATGAAACACACCAAGTTGTTTTAGTTCAAAAGAATATAAATATCCATCATGATGTAATTTAGTAAATAAATTTTCATTTACAAAACCTAGTTAGTGATTCCAAAGTTGGGTTTGGCATGAGTCATGTGAAGTAACATTGTTATCAATTTCCATTATTTGGTTTGTGTAATCCAACACATAAAGACCGTTATAAAAATGTTCCTTACCATAAAAATGATATAATTATAAAACAAGCAACATTTATTACCAAATTTTAAAAATAAATCCATCCATATAAAGTATGGATATAGAAATAATGTTTTTGGTAATTGAAGGTACATAATAAAAACCCTTTAAAACCAAGATCATTCTGGTTGACAATGTGAGGTTGTAGTCCCCGATAGCTAAAAAAACAAGTTTATCTCCATTGGGTTCTTGAATATCTACCTATCCTTGTTAAATATTTATCAACCTACTTATTTCCTATATTTTAATACATATGTGAGCACCACAAGTTATATCTAATACCCAATTTATAGAAATTGATAAATTTCACTTGATAGAAAACACACCTGAAGCTTCCTATTACTTCTTTGGGTTGGTGTAATTTTTCTTTTAGTGTCCCTTCTAGCCACATGTGAAATATAAAAAAACCATGTTCCCTTTCTTTCTCCATGACCTTTCTCTTCTTTGAAGGGTGTAAATAATCTTTGGTTTTAAATCTATTCACCTTCCCTTTTTTTCACCATAAGTATGGAAGGTTTTTCAAAATTGGTATCCCTATCTACTTGGAAAATAAGTGTATGAATATATGGAAGATAATTATCAATGATTTTCATATTAAAATTCACAAAAAATGAGAAAATATCTAAGGTAATGATTCTATAATTAGGCTGGTGCCTAGTTCTTTAGGTAGTTTAAACCCTATAACCTCTAAGTGCTCAATGTAGCCAACGATCTTGACTACGTGAGGCCCAACTGGGGCATCCAGTACAAGATTTCTCTGAAAGAGTGCCTTAGAAATATCAAAAAGTTCCTACCTAGCTCTCTCATGGTAAATACCATAGAGTTTCTAAATCATTCCATATGCATCCATGTTTTCCTGATACTTCATTAGTTCTCTATACATTGATGAAAACATCAAACATTGAATGTCGACCATGTTGCTAAAATTTTTTTCATAGAAAAGAAACTCTTCATCACTCTATTATTTAATAGGTGCATTAGTCATTGAGGATTCTAGTAGATAAGATTTCCATTCATGGTGTAGCACAAACTGAAGCATCTAAAAAACTCCTTGAAGTTACTGTTAGTTAGGAGGTTATCTTTCTCCAATATTGATCACAAGGATAGTGTAATGGCCCAAAATTTAATCAATGGAATTTACCCATTCTTATAATAACTTAACATAGTATAAATTGTATAAAATCACATATATAACACAATATAAACTTTATAAATGAAGAATGAATGAAATAAGAGGTATTTTTAGAAATTAAGAAACCTATATTGATGGAATAGTGGCTTGACCTTTGGAGTAGTAAAATGACACTTAGGAACAATAATCCACCCAATATAATAGTAAATTCAACTTTGAGAGTATAAATAAAATTTGGGTATCTTATTAATGAAAATATAATACATTTATATCATGAAATAAGTAAATAAATATTTTAAATATGATAAACTAAGTATTGGTAATTTTATAAGTCATAAATATTTGTTTAAAATTTTATAATTAATATAATTATTTAAAATAAAATTTATTTTCACAAAATACTAACATAAATTAATATTATGTTTTCTTATTATTATAAGATAATTTTATAAGACCTTAGTTAATTTTTGAAAGTGTCATAAAATTAGTTATAATTTTAAAATTGGTTTTTTTGAATAAATGATGATTTTAATTAAAAATTAAATTTTTAATATTTAGGAAATTGTTTTCATAAAATGGAGTTCATTTTTTAATTTTACATGTTGAATAATTTTAAGGGTGATTTTTTGGCATTTTTTTGAAGTAGTTGAATTTTTGGTGAATAGTAATGTCACGACCCGTCCTCGGGGCCCGTGCTGTGACTAACCCAAGCCTGCATTCCATAGGCCAAGGGCTAGTGACTAACAACAAGGCGTAATTCCCGGTAAAAAGGGAAGGAATTGCCTTTGTAAAGTAAACAAACACCACAGAGCAAGCAAGCAGAAGTAAACACTAAGTAAAAACTAGGTACAACAGTAAGTGCAGAAAAGTAAGTGGGCCAGAATAAAAACCCAAACTAAAAGTAAAGTACAACTAAAAAGGGAGTACAACAACTAAAAAGTAAATCCGCAGCGTCGATCCATCCACTGGAACTCCCACCTGAAGGGTGGGTACAGATAGCCTCCACAGCTTCTCGGGTCTAGCCGTCCGCTCCGAGTACGCCCCGCCTAGTGGTCCACCTCCGGGTACCGACCTGCTCCGCAAGCATCAACCAAGATCAGCGTTGTCCATCGTCTGCAACCAACACAACGTAGTGCAGGCATATCCCGTGAAGGGGTGAGTATAAGCTACTCAGTAGGGACCCCAAGACCCCCGAAGGTCTCCCAGAATCTACAAAGGATAATCCACAAAGGAAAAATACAATCACGAAGTAACAACCGACACTGCTTAGGTATATGCCCATAAATATACCTAAGTCACCAATTCCAGTTCGGCTCCAACATCCGAGACCAAGTTCAATCACATCCACACAGGATAGCTCAACATAATCCACATAGGAAAGCAAGTCAAGATTCAGCTCACACAGGTAAACTTCTTCGTAAGACGATAGAGATGATCAGATGTAGCCACTGATTCATCTAAGCCGTCGGACCCACACAGGATCGATAAGTACTAACCCCCGAAATGACCCACAAAGGATCGATAGGTAACTAACCCCTGCAATGACCCACAAAGGATCGATAGGTAACTAACCCCCGCAATGACCCACAAAGGATCGGACCCACACATGATCTGTAGGCGCTGGCCCACACAGGACCGCTGAGCGCTGACCCACACAGGATCTGACCCACACAGGATCGGTAGAACTGATCCACGTAGGATCGCTGAGTGCTGTAGTCGTCACCGTCGAATCCACGGAGGATTCCTGTACAGTCGTCATCGTCGTCGCAGTCGCAGCCAGCTCTAGGGTTTCCGCACACAGAAAGCTCGTTCGGGAGGGTCCGCTCCACGAGCCAAGGGGCTGATACATCAACTGACACATAGTCCAGAGTTGATGTATCCAAAAGTTTTGTATTGTCAACAAGAACTCAATGTCACAGACGGCGCGTCAATCGGACGCCCGGTCTGAGAGTTATTGGCTTTTTCGTCCCAGGGGCCCGGTTGGTTTTTAAGTCAAAACCAACCCGACCGTACTCAAACTGCATCCAAATCTTGAGCGGAGTAAGCCAAAAGGTCCGTCTCACTAAGAGGAATCCAACAAAGTCGACGGCACGTCAATCGGACGTCCGAAGCTCAAGTTATAAGCGTTTCCACTCCAAGGGCCCGGTTGGTTTCGTGTACGAACCAACCCCGCCGAACCCAAAGTACTCCGAAACCTTGAGTATAGTATAATGAAATGACCGTCTCGATCCAAGGATCGCTACGCAACTGACAATGTGTCGATCGGAAAACCTTACCCCATGTTATGGGCAACAGACCAAAAAAGTCTGGTATTAGGGGGTTCGGGACCGGTCTGACCTAGCCCGAGACCCCCTGGGTCGGTCCGAACCGGGTAGACCCGATCCGGGTCTGGCCCGCTTGGGTGCGGCCCGGCCCGGCGTGCTGGCGTGGTCCGGTCGCTAGGTGGATCGGTTGTTTTGGCCGAGCGGATGCGCAAAGGGGGGGGGGGGACCCTTGAATGAGACCGTGACCCCGCGTGGGGGCCGCCCCTTGCCAACGGACGCGACCGAACACCGTGTCCCATCTCCCTCGGTCCCGGGCGGTTGCGGGACTAGTGGCCTGCCGCCGCGGCTTCAACAACGACAGCCCTTTCCGGCGGCGCGCCGACGGTGTTTTCCGCGGACCACCGGATGAGCTCTGGTGGTCAGTTTTGCCTGCCGTCTTTGCCAACGGCCCTCCCGGGACCGGTCCTTCACTGCGAAGGCCTCAAAACCCCCTTGCGGCCTGCTTCCTCGCCGCCCGCAGATCCGCACACCAAGAACGAAGAAACGGTGGGTTCAGACTTGTTCGTTGGTCCGCACCCACCGCTTTAGCAGTTTAAAAAGGCTTTCGACAAATTTTAAACACATGATGAGGATATAAATCACATAGATTTAATTGAACCAAAACCCCTACGTCAAGCGTTGTCGAGCGAGGGTCCGTCGCGGAATTGCACTTCACGGAAGAAGGAACGTCACAGAAGAAGGAACGTCACAGAAGAAGCGTCGTGGAAGAGGCGTCGCGGAAGGAAGGATTCGTCGGCGTCGCGTCGTCGATCTCCGAGGATCCGAAGTTCTTTTCGACCTTCGTTGGAGGTCGGCGTTCTTTGCGTTCTTCTCATTCTTCACGTTCTTTACGTTCTTCATCGAGGAAGGAGAACTTCAAGCACCTGAGAGAATTCTCCCCAGCCTCTCACAACCCAACCACTTTGATAAAATAAGAATTGTCTTATTTTATTAACACAAGGCAATGTTTGAATTTCAAAAATAAATAATCAATTAATTGAATTAATTGAAGAGTTTAAACCGCCCAATTAATGAGGCATTTATTATTCAGAATAAACGCAAGGGTTGACTTCATTAAAAAAGGGGGTGTGGGTGCGTTACCTTATTAAATGGGGTTTAGGAAGGAAAGAAACGGTGGGGCTCATGTGGGCCCCACCCCAAAAATATCCTACCTAGAGGTGTAGGATATTGTGGGTCCCACTTTAACCTCTTTAACTTAGGTTACACAACATGAAGTCAAATAAAAATTGTGCGTCCAATTTTTATTTTATTCCTTAACTTAACCCCAAAAATTAAAAACCACACCTGAGAAAACGCAACTCCAGAAAAGGTGTTTCTAAGTAATTACCGGCGCTGTGATTCCATCGATGCCCTCAGAATTCGATTCCAAGCACCAGTTCAAAAGTTAGAAAAACCCGCTTGTTTGTTCACTAAATGTACCCGAGCTAAACTTCAGAAAATGATTTCAGGCAAACCGGGCCTCGGAATCAGGTGCTGTCAGAAACTGCGTTCTTGTAAAATTGCCAAGAAAATTAAAAAAAAAATTACTTGAATTTTACGGGTCTTTACATCACTCCCACCTCAGGTATTTACGTCCCCGTAAAGATACATCATAAACTAGGGAAACAAATGTGGGTACTGAGCACGCATCTGAGCCTCCCGCTCTCAAGTGCTCTCCTGGAGGTTCCCGTGCTGCCATCTGATGCGCACTAGGGGAATCAACCGTCCACATAGGACCCGCTCCTATCGATGCTCAATCTCCACCGGGACCTCCGCAAAAGTCGCCCCATCATCAACGTCCAGCTCCCCATGGTCAATGATATGCGTCGGGTCGTGCACGTATGTCCTCAGCTGAGATACGTGGAAGAATTTGTGCACCCGGTGCAACTGAGGTGGTAGAGCCAGGCGATAAGCCACCTCGCTAATCCTGCTGAGGACCTGGAATGGTCCGATGAAGCGTGGAGACAACTTTCCGCCTTGACCAAATCTCCGTAATCCACGTCGAGGTGAGACTCACAAGAAGACGTGGTCACCATCCTCGAACTCTAGTGGCCTCCGCCTCCGGTCAGCATAAAACTTCTGCTAGCTCTGAGCTATCCTCATCTGCTCCTGGATGACCTGGACCTTTTCTGTCGTGGCCTGGACCATCTCCAGTCCCACAAGTGCAGACTCCCCAGGGTCTATCCAGCACAGAGGAGATCTGCAAGGCCGGCCATACAACGCCTCGTATGGTGCCATTCCGATGGTGGAGTGGTAACTGTTGTTGTACGTGAACTCCACCAAGGGTAGGTGGTCCTCCCAGCTGCGACCAAAGTTGAGGACACATGCGCGAAGCATGTCCTTGATAGTCTGAATGGTCCTCTCCATCTGACCATCCGTCTGAGGGTGAAAGGCGGTGATCAGACATAGCTGCGTCCCGAATTCCTCCTATAACCCCTTCCAAAGCCTGGAAGTAAAGTGAGAATCTCGATCGGAGACGACAGATGATGGCACACCATGAAGCCGTATAATCTCAAGAACGTAGAGACATCCCAAGCTCTCCACTGAGCCCTGCTATCTGATGGGTAAGAAGTGATCCGACTTGGTGAGTCGGTCGACAATCACCCAAATTTAGTCGTGACCTCTGGAAGTGCGTGGAAGTCCATTCATGAAGTCCATAGATATCCCGTCTCACTTCCACTCTGGGAACTCCAAGGTCTGCACCAAGCCTTCTGGTACCTGGTGCTCTGCCTTCACCTGCTGGCAGGTGAGGCATCGAGAAACGAACTCTTCCACAACCTTCTTCATGCCCAGCCACCAGTGCTGTCGTCTGAGATCCTGGTACATCTTCGCCACTCCAGGATGTACCGCCAAAGGGGAAGTTTTAAACTCTCTTACCACCTCCTCCCGTAAAGTAACTGGTACCAAGGTACATCCTCTGAAAAGAACATCGTGCTCTCCTCCCACGGATAATCCATCAGGTGCCTGTCTTGAGGATATCTGTGCACGTCGCGTCTCGCAGTCGGCGTCCCCACGCTATTCCTCTCTGACCCGCTGCAGTAGTGGAGGAGTGACTGTGAGTGACTGAAGGAAGGATGCTCCATCTCTATCCACGAAGGATATCTGCAAAGCGGCTAGCTACTATGTTGCCTCCTAAGTAGCTGAATGCCCGTCCTCCTGCTGAGATCATCGGCTACTACGTTCCCCTTTCCAGGAGTATAGAATATCTCAAAGTCATAGTCCTGGAGAAACTCGAGCCATCACCTCTATCTCAGGTTCAGGTCCTTCTGCGAGAAGATGTATATGAGACTCTGATGGTCAGAATAGACTGTAAAGCGCTCGCCCATTAGATAGTGTCTCCATGTCTTCAGAGCGAAGACCACTGCTGCTAACTGCAGGTCATGGGTAGCATAGTTCTGCTCATGCGGCCTCAACTGACGTGATCCATAGGCGATCACTGCCCGCTCCTACATCAGGACACATTCAAGTCCGGTCCCTGATGCATCATAGTAGACTACGTACCCTACTCCCTCCTCTGGAGACCTCAAGATAGGTGCACTGGTCAATCTCTGTCTCAGTTCCTGGAAGCTCTACTGACATCTGTCTGACCACACAAAGGGTTTCCCATTCTTCGTCAAAGCTGAGAGTGGTGCCGCAACTCTGGAAAAGTCTGGCATGAACCTCCGGTAGTATCCGGCTAGTCCCAAGAAACTCCGCACCTCCATCACGCTCCTGGGTGGCTCCCAAGCTAGCACTGCCTCGATCTTTGCAGGATCCACCAAAACTCCCGCCTCAGTGATGATGTGTCCCAAGAAGTGGACCTCACGTATCTAGAACTGACACTTCGAGAGCTTGCCATAATGATGGTTCTCTTGGAGTGTGTCTAGTAAAACCCGCAAGTGGTAGGCGTGCTCCTCCTCAGTCATCGAGTATATCAATATGTTGTCAATGAAGACCATGAAAAATCGATCGAGGTAAGGCTGAAAGATCCTGTTCATGAGACCCATGAACACTGCTGGAGCATTGGTCACGCCGAAAGGCATAACCAAAAACTCATAGTGGCCATACCTACATCTAAAGGCTGTCTTCTGCACATCCTCATCTCGAACTCTGAGATGATGATAGCCTGGTCTAAGGTCTATATTTGAGAACCACCGTGCTCCCTTGAGCTGATCGAAGAGGTCGTCAATCCTCGGTAGAGGATACTTGTTCCTCACGGTCACCTAGTTTAGGCGACGATAATCAACACACAGTCGCAAGCTCCCGTCCGTCTTCTTGGCGAACAAAATCGGGGAAGCCCAGGGTGAAACACTGGGTCGGATGAATCCCTTGCCCTGCAAGTCCTCCAACTGTACCTGTAGCTCTCGAAGCTCGGCGGGTGCCATCCGATATACTGGGGTGGATATTGGGGCTGTCCCGGGGTACAGATCAATATAGAAGTCTACCTCTCTGCGAGGAGGTAGTCCTAAAATGTCGTCAGGGAAAACGTCCGCATACTGATCCACCACTGTAGGAAAACCAGGACTCCGCACATCAACTGCTCCTAGGATGAGGCTAGCCAACTGATGAGTGATGGGCTGTCCTCTCCTCTGCGAGAGTCCATCCTGTGCTGCGAAGGCTTCCTTCTCGCCGGTGAAGGTGAACCTGCTCCCGTCGATGTGTACACACCACACCTTGCGCCTAATACAGTCAATCTGAGCATGAACTATAGATAATGAATCCATGCCCAAGATGACGTCGTAAGGCCTCAACACCGCTACAAGAAGATCCCAGCCGAAGATCTCGCCTCCTAGAGTAAGCTCACACTACAAGCACCAGTGCGTAATCGTCGAGTCTGCTCCCGTAGGAGTCTCTAGCTGTAAGGATCGAGCCAACGGCTCTGTCGGAATCTTCGAGCTCCGAACAAGGGCAACGACTATGAAAGAATGACTCGCTCCTGTGTCTATAAGAACTGCAGCAAGGGTGTAATAGACACAGATCGTACCTCGAATCATCTCGGGTGCGCCGTGGTCATGGGCCTCCGCTGCCTGGATCTGTGCCTGTCTTTGCCCGCCAGCTCCCTGTGGTCGGGGTGGACCTCCTGGTGGTGGTGGTGGTAGAGCCTCGAAGCGTCGCCCACCACCTGCTGCTCGGCCAGCTCCTCTACCTCATCTGCCTGCTCCCTGCGGACCGCCATGGTTGACCCTATGCCTCTGCCTGGGTAGCCCCTCAACCGTCTGCTGCTCCTCCGCATGGAGGGTCAGGCAGTCATGATCCATGTGGCCCTACCCGCCGCATGCGTAGCGCTTTCTGCCTCTCAAAAGACTGGCTCCGCGCTGAGTGCCCCGCACCTCCGAGCCAGTGTCTTGAGGTCGTCTGCCTAAGGGTCTGGTTTTCCTGGACCCCTGAGTCATCCGTTGACTGCCTGCTGCAGAAGACTCTGCTACGTGCCGCCCTACGGTAGATCTTGCTGCTAATGTAGGCTCAGCAAGGAAGCTCTCAATGAGAAGGTCTCACTCCAGTACTCTTACCTGTGTCGGAATGCTGAGGGAGATCAGCGATGCCTTGATCTCGTGCCTCAATCCCTGCTCAAAGGTTCGAGCCCGGAAGAATGGGTCACGTACCATGTCCATCGAATAGCGCGAGAGATCCGTAAATCTCACCGAGTACTGGGCGACTGTCAAGCTACACTGCCGCAGCTATAGAAGCTTCTGGATGCGCACCGCACGAAGGGTGGCTGAGACGAACTCCGAGCGGAAGAGGCTCTCAAAGTCTGTCTAGAGGAGAGATGCCTCTTCGTGCACCTGGAGCATCAAGCTCCACCATCTACCTACTACCGCGTGCAGGAGGCTCTCTGCGAGGATCACCATGAGGTCTGCTGGTGTCCTCACTAACCTGAAAACTCGTAAAACTGCCTCCAGCCAATCCTCGGATGCCTGAGGGTCCGTCTCCCCGTGGAACCTGGGCGGTCGCTGATGCTGAAACTCATGCAGTGCACTAAGGCGACGTGCATCCTCAGGGGCTGGGGCTGGTAGCATCGGTGGCTCAGCGGGTAGAGGTACCGCCGGTGCCTCTGCTGTCAAAGGGCCCTACACCGAGGCCTCGTCGCTCGGTGGGCTATCATCACACACAATGCTCAGAACCCTAGCTGGCTACCGTCGTGGGGCCATCCTGAAAAGAAATAGGTGCACCATGGTCAAACAGTATACCTGGTGAGCTGACACAAAGTAATCACAAAGAAAACTTGAAACACACATGCAATCAATGTCTTCGTTCATTAAGTCAGAAATCAGAAGTCAGGGTCCTGGTGTACGGATACGTCGACCGCCGCACCAACACTGGACTCCCTGGACTGATAACCACACCCAATACCCTTAAAACTATTGCTTCACATAGAAGAAAGATCAGAGTCCTGAGTTCTACGGTAGAACCGAACTCATTTGATACCAATTTGTCACGACCCATCCTTGGGGCCCGTGCTGTGACTACCCCAAGCCCGCCTTCCATAGGTCAGGGGCTGGAAACTAGCACCAAGGCGTAATTACTAGTAAAGAGGGAAGGAATTGCCTTTGTAAAGTAAACAATTACCACAGAGCAAGCAAGCAGAAGTAAACACTAAGTAAAAACTGGGTACAACAGTAAGTGCGGAAAAGTAAGTGGGCCAGAATACAAACCCAAACTGAAAGTAAAGTACAACTAAAAAGGGAGTACAACAACTGAAAAGTAAAGCCGCAGCGTCGAGCCGTCCACTGGAAGTCCCACCTGAAGGGTGGGTACAGATAGCCTCCACAGCTCCTCGGGTCCAGCCGTCCGCTTCGAGTACGCCCCGCCTAGTGGTCCACCTCCGGGTACTGACCTGCTCCGCAAGCCACAACCACGATCAGTGCTGTCTGTCGTCTGCAACCAACACAACGTAGTGCGAGCATAGCCCGTGCAGGGGTGAGTATAATCTACTCAGTAGGGACCCCAAGACCCCAAAAGGTCTCCCAGAATCCACAAAAGATAATCCACAAAGGAAAAATACAATCACGAAGTAAGATCCGACACTGCTTAGGTATATGCCCATACATATACCTAAGTCTCCAATTCCAGTTCAGCTCCAACATCCGAGCCCAAGTTTGATCACGTCTACATAGGATAGCTCAACACAATCCACATAGGAAAGCAAGTCAAGATTCAGCTCACACAGGTAAACTTCTTCGTAAGATGATAGAGATGATTAGATATAGCCATTGATTCATCTAAGCCGTCCGACCCACACAGGATCGATAGGTACTAACCCCCGCAATGACCCACAAAGGATCGATAGGAAACTAACCCCCACAATGACCCACAAAGGATCGATAGGTAACTAACCCCCGCAATGACCCACACAGGATCAGACCCACATAGGATCTGTAGGCGCTGGCCCACACAGGACCGCTGAGCGCTGACCCACACAGGATCTGACCCACACGGGATCGGTAGCACTGATCCACATAGGATCACTGAGTGCTGTAGTCGTTGCCTTCGAATCCATGGAGGATTCCTGCACATTCGTCATTGTCGTCGCAGTCGCAACCAGCTCTAGGGTTCCCGCACACTGCAAGCTCGTTTGGGAGGGTCCGCTCCATGAGCCGAGGGGCTGATACATCAACTGAAACATAGTCCAAAGTTGATGTATCCAAAAGTTCCGTATCTTCAACAGGAACTCAACGTCACAGACGACGCGTCAATCGGACGCCCGGTCTGAGAGTTATGGGCTTTTTCGTCCCAGGGGCCCGGTTGGTTTTTAAGTCAAAACCAACCCGACAATACTCAAACTGCGTCCAAATATTGAGCGGAGTAAGACAAAAGGTCTGTCTCACTAAGAGGAATCCAACAAAGTCGACGACACGTCAATCGGACGTCCAAAGCTCAAGTTATAAGCCTTTCCGCTCCAAGGGCCCGGTTGGTTTCGTGTACGAACCAACCTGGCTAAACCCAAAGTACTTTGAAACCTTGAGTATAGTATACTGAAATGACCGTCTTGATCCAAGGATCACTACACAACTGACGGTGCGTCGATCATAAAACCTTATCCCAAGTTATGGGCAACAGACCGAAAAAGTCCGGTATTAGGGGGTTTGGGCCCGGTCCGACCCGGACCGAGACCCCCTGGGTCAGCATGAACCGGGTCGACCCGATCCGGGTCCGGCCCGCTTGGGCGCGGCCCGGCCTGGGCGCGGCCCGGCGCGCTGGCACGACCCGGCCCGGCGTGCTGGCGCGGCCCGGTCGCGAGGTGGCTCGGCCGTTTCGGCCGAGCAGATGCGCAAAGGGGGGGTTCCGCCCCCTTGAATGAGACCACGACCCCGCGTGGGGGCCGCCCCTTGCCAACGGATGCGGCCGAGTGCCGCGTCCCGCCTCCCTCGGTCACGCGCGGTCGCGGGACCAGCGGCCTGCCGCCGTGGCTTCAGCTGCGTCGGGCCTTCCCGACGTCGCGCCGGGCGCCGCCGCCTCCTTGCGGCCGACCGGCGTCGGCCGCCGCCTCCTTGCGGCCGGCCGGTGCCGGCCGCCGCCTCCGGCCGCCAGCGCCGCCGTGTCGGCGAGGTGCGCCGATGGTGTTTTCCGCGGACCACCGGACGAGCTCCGATGGTCAGTTTTGCCTGCCGTCTTCGCCAACGGCCCTCCCGGGACCGTTCCTTCACTGCGAAGACCTCAAAACGCCCTTGCGGCCTGATTCCTCGCCGCCCGCCGATCCGCGCACCAAGAACGAAGAAACGGTGGGTTCAGACTTATTCGTTGGTCCGCACCCACCACGTTAGCGATTTAAAAAGGCTTCTGACAAATTTTAAACACATGCCGAGGATATAAATCACATAGATTTAATTGAACCGAAACCCCTACCTCAAGTGTCGTCGAGTGAGGGTCCGTTGCAGAATTTCACGTTGCGGAAGAAGTAACGTCACGAAAGAAGCGTCATGGAAGAAGCGTCGCGGAAGGAAGGATTCGTCGGCGTCGCGTCATCGATCTTCGGGGATCCGACGTTCTTTTTGACCTTCGTCGGAGGTCGGTGTTCTTCGCATTCTTCGTCGAGGAAGGAGAACTTCAAGCACCTGAGAGAATTCTCCCCATCCTCTCACAACCAAACCACTTTGATAAAATAAGAATTGTCTTATTTTATTAACACAAGTCAATGTTTGAATTTCAAAAAAAACAATCAATTAATTGAATAATTGAGGAGTTTAAACCGCCCAATTAATGAGGCGTTTATTATCCAGAATAAACGCAAGGGTTGACTTCATTAAAAAAGGGTGTGCAGGTGCGTTACCTTATTAAAGGGGGGTTTAGGAAGGAAAGAAATGGTGGGGCTCGTGTGGGCCCCACCCCAAAAATATCCTACCTAGCGGTGTAGGATATTGTGGGTCCCACTTTAACCTCTTTAACTTAGGTTACACAACATGAAGTCAAATAAAAATTGTGTTTCCATTTTTTATTTTATTCCTTAACTTAACCCCAAAAATTAAAAACCACACCCGAGCAAACACAACTCTGGAAAAGGTGTTTCTAAGCAATTACCAGCGCTGCGATTCCATCGGTGCCCTCGGAATTCGATTACGAGCACCGGTTTAAAAGTTAGAAAAACCCGCTCATTCGTTCATTGAACATACCTGAGCTAAACTTCAGAAAATGATTCCAGGAACACCGGGCCTTGGAATCAGGTACCGTCAGAAACTACATTCTTGTAAAATTCCCAAGAAAATAAATAAAAAAATTTCCTTGAATTTTATGGGTATTTACAAGTAAAATATGACAATTTACAATAAAATCTAAATACATGAATTATTGAGTCATGGATGATGTATATATGATGTAATCTCATAATATCAAACTATCATTCAATTTTTTAAAATATTTATTTATAATTTTAAAACTATTCATAGTCTTGAGCCAAAATAATAAACTAATGAATAAAATAATGGGAAAACACCACTTTCCCCCCTATAAATACCACCCATCACCACATATTCTCCTCACACCTTCCAAGATTTGGGAAATATCCAAATTCAATCCAAATATCTTTCCAAGAAGCTCCCACATGTCCAGGATCCCTTGGTCTCATCAAAAGATCAAAACCTTTTTCCTAAGGAGGTTCTCAAGGAGGAGAAATTCAAGAGGTAAAATCCTCTTTATTTTCCTTTTAATTTCTTTTTATTTTACTATTATATCCTCATATCCTACATTTAAATGTTCATGATAACTCCAGAATATATTATATAATGGAATTATATCATTTTAATGGAATATCTATCATCAAAATCATTTCTCTCTCTTTTATTCTAAAAATGAATCATTGCCTGTGATGTGTCAATTTACCAACATCATGGACAATGTGTTTTTATTTTCATTTAACCACTTCAATGATTTTAATAAGATCACTATAATGGTTGGTAAATAATTTAAATTTAGGTTATTTACCTTTTTATGTTATGGAACTAACTTATATACAAAATAATAAATAATAGAACAAAAATAGTTTACGATGCTAGAAAAACTGCCAAAAAAACCTAAATGATTATCACTAACCTTTTATCTAATGATTCATCCTCATTCCATTTAACCAAATGATATATAAAACCATTTAAAACTATTAATTTTCATTAATAATATATTATTTCAATTTTGAAGAATTAAACACATTCTATATAAACTTTCATACTCATATTCTAGTGAACCGGTCATGAAAACCAAGAAAATGAACACTCACAAATGATGGAATTGAACACTATAACTCATAAAAATAGCCATAAATGATCTTAATAAAATTAAAATTAATCAAATAAAGGTATAATAGGTTATGGATTTTTTAATTAATGAATTTAATTTTATTTTCTAGGATAATAAAGTGAAGAAAGCACTCATACATAAGGTAAGGAGATTCTCGAACCCAACTCGCTTTGTTTTTTCCCACTTTTACTTCATTTTAAGTATGTTTGTTCCTTTAATATTCCTTAAATATCATTTATTGTTCCTTCCATTTTATTTTCTAAGATATACATGTTTCAAATTTAGTTTTATGAAAAATGTAATTATTTTTCCAAAAGAACTCTTCCTTAAAAAAACACATATTTTACTTCTCATGATATTTTCTATTATTCACTCAAGATTGATTATTTTTAAACCAATTATGTTATTACAATTTAATTTTGGGAGCCCCAAAGTTTATCCATGAATGTATGATTTATGAAATTCTCATGAAACCCATTTTCATTTCCATGGGTTATTTTATAGCAAAGATTGTTATATATTATATGTGCCATGCATGATAATTTAAATGTTATTATGTAACATGTGTGTTTGAAATTATATAGAACATGTAAATGTTATGGTTTGAAGGGTTTTCCTAGAATTATATTTAAATCTGATTCATTGGGTAATGTGATGAATCTCATGAGATAAAGTGAAATATGTGTGAAAATGATGCTAGATTTGTTCATAATTATGTGTGGTAATTAACCACTAAGACATGATGTTTCATGTTTATGTATTGCCACATTGCATGCCTTTATCTAATGATTCCTATCATGATTATGATGATGATACTAGGCTTATGTTATTATGATGATGATTATTCTCACCCCATGTTATGTTGATCCATATTCTTATATATCCTATAACTAGGATTTTAACACACCCCTTTATTTGATGTATATCCTTAGGTTATTACTTATACTAAGGATAAAAAAAGGACCACTAAGTAGCTAGAGAAAAAGGAATTAAATAAATATTTATGTTTTATTTTGTTAATTTTATATATAGTTCTAATTTTTCCAAGGCACTAAACCTTTGGATCCTGGTTGTGTAATGATTTTATGTTTCTTATCTTTAAAATGATGTAATAATCATGTATAAAAATTAGGGATTCTATAGTTGGTATCAGAGAAAGGTTTAGTTAATTTGGGAATTAGGATTAGGGAACCTTAGTAAAAAACCCTTTGTAAAAATTAAATTTTTACTATTTTGAACAATTTTAAGGAAAAAGTGAGAAACCATGATTTCAACCACAAAAATAAATAATAAAGCCATTGGAGGACAATTTAAGACTACCAGATTTAACCGCCCTAAAAAATTTTTAAGAGATATTGGTTACCTGAAAGTTTGGTTCATCCATTAGCAGGTCTTCAAACTAAAAGGCAAACTTGTCCCAGGGATGGATGTACTCATCAAGGCTAATATTCCCATTATTGAATTTTCTAATAAGAATCGGGTCCTTCTTGTCGATCTAGGAATATTTCCCCTCATTGAGAGTCACCCTTAGTGACATACCCATCATTCTGGAAGCTTCCTCTTCTGTAGCATTGAGTGACAAACCCTATTCAACCAATTCGTCTTCTGAGATCAAAATAAATTCCAAGGATTGGTCAAACACACCACCTAACTTTCATTACTAAAAAGTGGCATAATTTTATATCTGCTTTTCTGATGATGTCTCTATTGGAAGTGGTAAAAAGGAGTAATCCTTCCACTCTTTACAGATTCCCTTCTGACTCCTGTTTCTCTGCAGGCTTGGAGGCATACCTCCCAAAGCCTCCTCTTATATTTTTCCTACAAGATAACTAGAATTTTCTTCAATGAACTAATTAACACAGACCCTTTTCCCATAAAAGGAGGTCCTTATCAGATCATCCTCAAACTACTAAACCATATCATTAATAGGTAATTGTTCAAAGAGATTTCCTAGCTCAATGGATACCACCTCCCTACTAAGACCTATACTGATCAAGTATTCACTATAATTATGCTCCCTGAGTTTATCATAAACCACTACCTAGCCTCCAGTATTAATAACATTCCCTATGCACACCACCTATGCATATGATGCACCCATGGGAGTCTTGGGAATCTGAGAAACCTCATCAGGGTCCCCTGTTGCTCCGAACATACAGGCTGCATCGCACCGTCATTAATAAAAATAGTCGCTTCAACACCACCATCCAAACTGAATTTGACACCCTAAACCATAATAGCCTCTATATGATTTTCCACTTCCAGATCACATTTAAATATACCATAAATTTCAGCTATTGTTGTATCAGGAGGTTGAACCACTATCTTCATTGACCCCTCCTTGCCTGCCTCAAGCAAAAATTTAGTACCATCAGTCTATCTAGGATTTTGATCAGACTCATCCACCTCACAAACCAAATTAGACTCAAAACAATTCACACCCTGAGGAATTTCACGAATAATAGGCACCTCATTTGGGTCCATCTTAGTTCAAGTAACTCTCAATCCAGGTTCCTTCTGCATTGCATGCCTGCATACCTTCGCACCATATCCTAGTTTCTTACCAATATTTTCCAGGAAATCTTCATAAAAATATGAAGATAGTATTCATAGAGATGAAGAAAAAGGAAGGTGAATCTATCATGACCTATGAAGTAAATTTCACAAGTATTACAAGGTGTGCTTCGGGTTTTGTTATCAATAATGATCGAAAAATTGATAGATTATTTAGTGGTTTAAAACCATACATTTAAAAGGATCTAGAAATTAGATACATTGGGAGTTATGATGATATTTTATGATGTGATATCGAACTGGATATGGATTTTGGAGAATGGTCCCATGGCTATGGTGATAATAAAAAAAAGATAGAGTTTCAAGATAGAGGATCTCATGAAAAAGGTGGTAAGAAATATCAACCCATCACATTTCAAAAATGCAGAAAGAAGAATCACGGGAACTGCCTCAAAGGTATGGGGAAATTATATAAGTGTGGGAGAGGGCCACCAAACTCATGAATGTCTAAGATGAATAAAGAAGCTAGATGATACAATAGAGGAAAGGAGAGATCCACCCATGGTCCAATGATACAACTGTAGGGAGAAAGGGCACTATGCAATCCAGTGCACTAAACATTGAGTACTCGAGGGTAATCAGTGTCATCATCAACCAAAGAAAAAGGAGTAAGGTAAGAATTATTTCATCACTACTACTGAAGTGGAGCAATAATATGAATTTATACAAGGTACATACACCCTAGTGAATAACCTTGGGGTAAGATAGTTCTCTTTGTTAAGAAGAAGGATGGATCAATTTTGATATGTATCCATTATTAAAAACTCAACAAGAAAACCATAAATAACAAGTATCCACTTACAAGGATTGATGACTTATTTGATTAGATACAAGGAGCTCAATACTTCTCAAAGGTGGATCTTCATTAAGGATATCATCAAATGAAGGCGAAGAAGGAAGATATTCAGAAGGCTTCTTTCTATACAAGGTCTGTGCACTATGAGTTTCTAGTGATGCCTTTTATAATTACAAATTCCCCTTAAATATTCATATATTTGATGAATATTGTATTTAGGAATTACATTGAAATTTTTTTGGTAGTGTTTATTGATGATATTCTCATCTACTCTAATAGAAATGAAGAAAATGAAAAATATTTAAGGCTTGTGTTAGTGACATTAAGGAAGGATAAGTTGTATGAAAATTTCAGAAAGTGTGACATTTGGATGTATCACGTCACATTCTTGGGAAATGTGATCACAAGGGAGTAATTTCTATACACCCTTAAAAAACAAAGTCAATTGAGGAATGGACCATACCCTCTAGTGCCACATAAATCCACAATTTTCTTGTCTTAGTAGGGTACTAATAATTTTTTGTGATAAATTTCTCATGATTTTCTATCCCACTAACTTAGTTAAAAAGGAAAGGGGTAAAGTATGTCTATATGGAATAATGTGAGGAAAGATTTAAGGAGCTAAAGATAAGTGTAATCACTGTACCTGTACTCACATTACTGAAAAGTGGAGAATGTTTGGTGATATACAATGATTCTTAAAAGAAAGGATTGAGTTGTGTACTCATACAAAATGATAAAGCGATAGCCTACACCACATGAAAGTTGAATATCAATAAGAAGAACAACCCAACACCTGATCCAAATCCATCAGTTGTGATTTTTCCTTGAATATATGGCAGCACTATCTCTATGGTGAGAAGTGTGACATATATACCAATCACAATATCCTAAAGTATATATTCACACAAAAGGAGCTCAACTTGTGTCAAATGATATTTTTAGAGTCAATCAAAGACTATTATTTCTCTATAAAGTATCTTCCTGAGAAGGAAAAAAGGTAGCTGATTATCTTAGCATAAAATAACATTCTAATCTATCCATGTTGCAGATTGAGAAAGACCGTATATTCATGGATATGAAATGGATGGATTTTTTAATCATGATGACATGGTATACATCCTACCTTTCCCAAATTATTTCCCAACCATATATCCAAGAGAAGATTAAGGAGGCACAAAGGGATGATTTGGAGTTACAAAATAAGGATAATGCAGAAAAGGAAGATAAGTTGCAAGATTTATATATTGATGATGATGGTATGATTCAGTTTGGAATGAGGATTTGTTTTCCTTCATCACTCGAGATAAAGGAGGAGCTATTGGATAATGGCCCAACTTTATCTATCCATATTGGGAGTACCAACATGTACCATGATATTTGAGAACACTTCTGGTGGGATAATATGAATAAGAAGATTGCAGAGTATATCTCAAGGTTCTTGATATGTCAAAAAGTTAAAGTAGAGCGATAAAAGTCTAAAGGGATAATGAAACAATTGCCTATAACCATATGGAAATGGGATAATTTCACTATATAATTTTTCACTATTATCATGAAGACCTCAAAATGAAACAATGTGATATGGGTTGTGGTGGACCAAATCACTAATACTTCCCACTTTATCACTATTCATTGAAAAACTTGATATGGTATATGTGAAGGAAGTGGTGATACTGTAGGGGATTACACTCTCGATTTTCCTTGATCATGATCCAAGGTTCACATCTAAATTATGGAGGAGTCTTTAACATGCTTTGAGTAATGAATTTAATTTAATCTTGGCCATCTCCCCCAAACTGATAGAAAATCTATAAGGACTATTCAGATACTCAAGGACATGATAAGAGCCTGATCAATTGAATTTGAAGGTGTATGGGATCATCATATCCCATTGGTTAAGTTATCATACAACAACAACTTCCACTTGAGTATTTAGATGACTTCATTTGAATCTTTTTATGGAAAGTGATGTAGAACTCCAACATGTTGGGATAAAGTTGGAGAAAGAAAGCTACTTGGACTAGATCTTGTGCAAGAGACAACAAATATGATTCAAGAAATACAACAACATATCAAATCTTCTTAGAGTAGAAAAAAGAGATACACTAAAAACCGTTGAAGGGACTTGGAGTTCGATGTTGGAGATAAAGTATTTCTTTGAATATCACCATGGAAGAGAGTCATGTGGTTTGGAAATAAAGTGATGCTTAGCCTAAGGTATATTTACCCATTTGAGACCCTTAATTGCATAAGAAAAGTGGCCTATAGAATTTAAATTACACCAAGTATGGATCAAATTCATGATGTGTTCCATGTATCTCACCTAAGGAATTACATACCTGATTCCTCAAATGTACTAAACTCAGAGGTAGTAAATATGGAAGATGATCTATCTTTTGAGGAGTAGTTGTAACACCCCAGGTAAATAAAGAATATGACATTTTCATATTTATCCATATTTTTGAATAAAATATTAATATTACTTTAAAGGGGACACTATGCTCAATGGCGTACCCAATACGCAACAACGAGTTTCTTGGGAATCTTACGTTGCACTCTAATAATAAATTAATATTATTTTAAATGGTAGTTAACGCCTAGCCGTTGTAATGGAGGGAATGTACAGAACTAACTAAAAAATGATTATATATGTTTGTCAAATATTTTTACTTTTTAAAATAAATGTTAGAGGATTAAAAATGCGAATGAATCCAATTTTAAGCGTAAACATTCTAATATTCTTTAAAAGGTCGATTAACCGCCTTTTGATGGAGAACCTCTTTTAAATCCACT
The DNA here is from genome assembly GCA_963277665.1 of Viscum album. Classification (NCBI taxonomy): domain Eukaryota; kingdom Viridiplantae; phylum Streptophyta; class Magnoliopsida; order Santalales; family Viscaceae; genus Viscum; species Viscum album. The sequence goes on along the minus strand of OY728156.1, from coordinate 65,634,363 downwards.
TTTTGACAATTTTATGTGTTATATTTGAAAAAATAAAATTCTTCTTTAGAATCGGGACATCAAAATTTACTTTGTGTAAATTTTTGGTATTTTTCCGATAAAGTTCATTTTTTAATGAATAGTGAAAAATGTTGTATTTTAATTCAAAACCTCTTTTTAATCTAATTTATTTATATGATTAGATTATCTTTTGAATTGGTTTTAAAGTGAAATTAGAATATATTTTTACCATTTAATTCAATAGTGGTCGTTGGAATTAATTTAATCTTGAAATTGGACTTAAACCAGTGTCAATCTTTTGATACTTATTGTTTCATAAAAACACGCTATTTGCTCTGACATCGGGAATTAATTATTAAATTAATTATTGTAACTTATATGTTTTGAATTTTCTAAAATAGACATCATTTTTTAATTTGGAATATCAAATATATCTTAGGGTGAATTTTTGGTATTTTTCTGGAAAAATTCAATTTTTGATGAATAGTGAAACCACTAAGGGGTACTTAAAAAACTGATTTTTCGTTTAAATGAAAATTTACCACCTCTGTATTTTAAATTTCAAAAATCCTACCTACATGGTTGTCATTAAGAAGTAAAATGTGGTTCAATGGGATTAACATATTTTTTTTGGTGAATAGTAACTTTTAAGTTTTAATCGCGATTAGAGGTAATTAGTGTAGTTTAAGGTAAAAATAATGTTTTGATAATATGAAATGGCCTAGAAACATGTCCTACCCTCATTGGATGAGTCATGGCCGACCGAGAAAATACATGGGTCAACATGGGGACCCCATGGAGCCACTTTTTTTGGAAAATGTCATAAATACCTTTTTATTTAAAGTTAAAATTAAAATGTCACAAACATGTGTTGTTTTTCTAAAACAATTTTTACATGGGGTTATATATATCATATCTTTGACTATAAATATTAATTAGAAAGATAAAAATATTTCCTACATCATGATATTTGTTTTATAATTTTTAGACATTAAATAAATTAATTTATTTATGACACCATGATGATGCAGTGATTACCTCATAAATGAACGATTTAAATAAAATGAGAAGATAGGGTGAAATATAAGTCTTACACTTGTCACAAACCTATTGGATGGGTGGATTTCGAAACATTATCACCTTATCCTCAGAATATATCCTTTTGGAACCTTTTAAATCCAAAAATCATTTTATAAAAAAGTAATATTTTATAACTTTTTAAGAGTGCCCCTCCTCTCCTCTTATAAAAGGCCCCCACCTCTACCACCTTACACACACCTCTAAAGCATTTGTCTTAGACAACCCCTACCCATTTCATCTCTCCACATACCTATATTCATCATTGAATCCTCAATTTGGTCAGAATCCTTTCCAAGGAAGCCTTTGAGCTCAAATCAAAGAGAGTTACCCGATTTAAAGGTAATGTGTTCCCTTGTGTTCTTTTGTTTTATTTTTCTTCTCCAAACCCCTAAACTCTTTTTATTACTTTTTTTTGTAACAAAAAAAGTATCTTAAATATACTAGGATGTTTTTATAATAAGTATTCGAGCTACACTTTCACACACCACCATCTAATGGTTAAAGAACGTACTGTTTCTGTGGATGGCGAATTACTGCCTCACGAAATGATGATTGTTCAATATTATTTTAACACCTTCAAAGGTGGCAATTAAGATGTCAATATATTTATATATGATATATAATATGTTTATGTTTTCCTTAATCTTATTTATTTTTCATTTATGTCATACCTTTATGGTTTCCATTATGGGTAAACGCGATATCTTCATTTTAGGAAGTGCAGACTACCGCCCCCTCAAAGTGATTTGATTCGTTAATGCCATATGTTGGACGTATAAAGGATGGAATTAATGGTATTACATATGATATCCTACTGGAATTAAAATATACATTTATATCATTATTATTTAATTCCATTGAATACAAAAAAAAAGAAATGAAAGTAGCGTTCATGCATACGTACGACTTACCGTCTCCATGAACGACACATTTCATTTCTTATCTACAAATGTTATGTACTATTATAAGTACATATATATAATGGATATATATGTAATATATTACATCTAAATTATGGATATAATTCTGGAATTATAATATATATATCTCTCATTTTGTTTTAATTCCATTAATATGACAAAAAATGAATGTAGCGTTCATGCGTACGTACGACCTACCGTCTCCATGAACGGTGCTTTTAATTTTTTATCTCCAAATGCTATGTAATAGTATAAAATGAATATATACGGGATATATATGATATTTAAAACATCAATACTATTATGGATATGATGTACCTATAACTACATGGAAAATTCTTTTCCAACAAGTTCGATTTTTACTCATGTACCGAACATCGACAAAAACGTCTGATATGAACTCACTTTTTTAACCAATTATTATAACATTATAATATGTGATATTAACTGAATAATAATATTTAAACTAGGTCCTTATGAAATTATAAATTGACCAAATTTTATTATTCAGGAGATTAAAGAATGACCGAGTCATGTCGAACACGAGGTAAGGGATCCTACCCCTCTCTTTCTTTTTAAGTACACTCTTTTATGTCATTCCTTTTAAGATCATCTTTCTTACTATTGGGATGTTATTTTATATTAATCCTACTGTACTTTTTATTTTCATATGATGAGAGACCCTATTTTCTCTCATCAATCCATTTTGGAAGCTTTGAGTGGCGCCGTTAGGCTGCCGAACTTTCGCAAGAGATCTAACCTCTCTCTTTCTTTTTAAGTACTCTCCTTTATGTCACTTCTTTTAAGCTCCTATTTGTTATGACGGTGGATGTTATTTTATATTCCTCTTGCTGTAAATTTTATTTTAATATGATGAGAGACCATATTTGATCTCATCAATCCATTTTTGGAAGTTTTAAGTGGCGCCGTTAGGCTGCCGAGTTTTCGTAAGAGATTTTTCATCTCACTTTTAGTCCCGTGAGATTTATGCAACATTTGCCACAATTTCCTTTTAAGTGGTGTATGTACTTCCCATTATTATAATATTTGTGTAATATAATTTCATTTATGGGTATTTACATATTCATTATATGACCCTTCTTCAATGGGGTGTATGTTTCGAAAGTTACCCAAGTCGGTAAGGGAACCTTTCACCCTCCTCTTTTTAAAAGACTTATTTTGTTATGTTTTTTAATTCACATACTATTATGTTGGGATATGTTCTTCTATATCCTTATTGATGTAAATTTTATGTACAAGTGATTAGATACCCTTTTGATCTCTCATCAACTCTTTTTCTGAATTTTGAAGTGACACTGTTAGGCTGTCGAATTTTTGCAAGGGAACTTCTTAACCCAATTTTGATTCTTTGGGATAAAATCGTACTCCTTGTATATGTCATTCTATGAATATGTGTGAATGTCCTCTGATTGTTTTACACTTAATATCCACTTATATTTGGTGTATTTTTTTGTTACACATAATTATGTAATTGATTTATCCTTAATCCAAGGATACCGTCTTTGTAAGGGACATCGTCTCAATCTCCTTTCATTGAGGCATATTTTGTTTTATACACAAATTTCTTTTATACTGTGTATAAACCCCTTTGACATTTCATTTATTCAAGAGGAATCTTTTTATACTAAGCGTTTTACTAAATGACAAAAAGGAATGTTTTTCTTGTCGTACATATGCAGCAACAATGAATTCTCCGCCGCCGTGACCATTATTTGAGTTTCGGCTTCCTCTACAAGACATAACTTTTTTTGAATGAAAAATAAATACCATGTATTACTATTCTTTTATTTTGGTATTGAAAATAGTTTTCATAATGTTTTTATATCAATGTGTTTTGTTGATATCTTGTGATTGAAAAGTGGAAATGTTATGTTTCCTTTATACATGTTTTATGTGATACAATTATGTTATGGTTCTTGGGAATTGTTATGAAGACGGGTGGTTCCGTGATAAACTAAGGGCAGGTGAGCCCAATATATCTCTCCAATTCATTGTGTAACGCGAAGGGGTTAAACGTTAAGGTTTCTCCGAAGAGATTTAGGGAATATACTGTGATGGGTATTCCAAACGTAACCAAGAGGGTTACTCCCTACGTAAGAAGGTTATGAATGCCTAAAGTTACCTTTATGACTTATGATTTCTATGATTTATTCATAATTTGATGAGGTATGTTAAAATTCTTATGTTTTATGAGTAAAGTATGATTTCATACATAGACTAATGTTTTCTTTTTATACTTTTATATCCCTTACTGAGCTTTTTATGCTCATCCCAAGTTTTTGAAATGTTTTTCATAGGTCAAGGGAAAGGTGCATGATATGATGATAGTGTCAAGGAAGTGTCAAGAAAGAATCCATGTTTTATTTTAAATATGTTTCCATTGATGGGAAAAAACTAATACTATATTTTATGTAACCACTTTGTTTAAATGTGGAATGTAATTCATGATTTATGATCTAATTCTCTAAAACTCTAAACCTGAAAAGATCCTCAATTTAAATTTTTCATTTAATTCAATATTAAGTAAGGTTTAAGGATGGGGCCTTATAGTTGGTATCAGAGGTCGGTTTAGATAACTTTAGAGGTTAGGGTATTCTCTAGGCATAAGTGACATTACCATAATGGTTAGGATTTCAGAAAGAGTCCTAGTTTTAGATAAAGTGAATGAGTAAGTATATATTAGTGTTTATCTTCCTCATTAGTACAAGATGGTTTTGTTGATATAATAACACTGAAATTTCTATTTTTAGTGAATGGATGGATCTAGCAGGCACCAAAGTGATAATAGGCTTGAAGGGAACTGTGGTGGTTCTCTGATTAAGAGACTGGATGAAATGGGGGATTCAATGAGGAAACTCGTGGTTGTTCTAAACCAACTATCAAGGAGTCATGATCAACCACTTGTACCTTGGTATGTTCTGTAATGCATCATGTACGAGATGACCAATTGATGTGGAAGTTCAGGTAATAATTATAAAGGTAACCATTAGGGTTTATATGATCCTTACTTTTGAGGTAATTATGGGTTATTATATATTATGATGGAAATTGAAAGGCATGAGATAAAATTGAGGTTAAAATATGTTATGATTATTTTTGAAGATTTTATCTCGTTTTGGGGAATTTTTTAAGAATTATATAGTTTTGGAAAATGGACAACACGCAGACCTTGTGACAACTCGTCGCGTCGGACAAAGCGACGGGAATCGAACCCACAATTAAAGTGCGATTGGTATTTATCGCCTACCACTGGAATACGTGAAGACCCTGGTTATTTTGAATAATTCTTTTTAGTTAGATGATTTTAGGAATCAAGAGTAAGTTTATTTTGGGTTATATATGGAAATGATTAACCTATCATCGAGGATATGTGATTAGGTTAATTACTTTTCAATGTGAGAATTTAAGAGCAACTGATGTTATTTGGAGATAAAAGTTAATTTGTACCTTGGAAGACTATGTGCTTAAATCCTTAAAATATTTTGGTTTTAATATTAGTTTGGTTTACTTTGAATAATTTTATGGACAATTGTTTATCGAATGGTCTTCGTTGAACTTTGGGTTTTTTTGGACAAATTTTGGAGATTAAGAATAGATTTTCTTTTTATAAAGGATTATACTTTTGTGGATTATCTGATCTCATAATAACAATTTTGGTTTTGGATTTTGTCTAAAGACATGGGAAATATATAGTTCTCTTTTGTGGATTAGGTGATTCTCAAGAAGTTGATTATAGTACTCTTAATGTGAAAAAGTCCTCCTAAATACTCGTCTTTTGGAGAAAATATGAGTTTGATTAAGGAATCTAGTAAAAGTTTAAAGTCTACGAGACAAGTAAGTATGTTTCATTATGATTTAGTTAAGCTCAAAAATAAATTACTCAATGAAGAGTAACTTAAAACAAAAATGTTGTCTGTTAACTTTTCCTACTGGGGAATCGAATACCGTTTAACCCATCACAAGTTTGTGATTTTCTTATGGTTAACTTTCTTCTAGACATGTTTACTATCACTCTCCCTCAGAACACGAACCTTTGTTTTTTCCTCCATATCCATGTTTTCCTACATGGAATCCTAGTATGGGTTAACTCGGGTGACCTTTGTACTTCTCTTTCTTTATTTTAAAGTGATTTTTTACTGACTCTTGTTCCGATGTGGGATTTTCAATGAAGTTTCCAAGCCCAATTTTAAAATTGCGAGGACGCAATTCCCAAAAGGGGGGAAGGATGTAACACCCCAGGTAAATAAAGAATATGAAATTTTTATATTTATCCATTTTTGAATAAAATATTAATATTACTTTAAAGGGGACGCTATGCTCGATGGCGTACCCAATACGCAACAACGAGTTTCTTGGGAATCTTACGTTGCACTCTAATAATAAAATAATATTATTTTAAATGGTAGTTAACGCCTAGCCGTTGTAATGGCAGGAATGAACAGAACTGACTAAAAAATGATTATATATGTTTGTCAATTTTTTTTAACTTTTACAATAAATGTTAGAGGATTAAAAATGCGAATGAATCCAATTTTAAGCATAAACATTTTAATATTCTTTAAAAGGTAGATTAACCGCCTTTTGATGACGAACCTATTTTAAATCCAATTTTTGACAATTTTATGTGTTATATTTTAAAAAATAAAATTTTTCCTTAGAATTGGGACATCAAAATTTACTTTGTGTAAATTTTTGGTATTTTTCCGATAAAGTTCATTTTTTTAATGAATAGTGAAAAATGTTGTATTTTAATTCAAAACCTTTTTTTAATCTAATTTATTTATATGATTAGATTAACTTTTAAATTGGGTTTAAAGTGAAATTAGAATATATTTTTACCATTTAATACAATAGTGGTTGTTGGAATTAATTTCATCTTGAAATTGGACATAAACTAGTGTCAATCTTTTGATACTTATTGTTTCATAAAAACACGATATTTGCTATGACAGTGAGAATTAATTATTAAATTAATTAATGTAACTTATATGTTTTTAATTTTTTAAAATATACACCATTTTTTAATTCAGAATATCAAATATAGCTTAGGGTGAATTTTTGATATTTTTCTCAAAAAATTCAATTTTTGATGAATAGTGAAACCACTAAGTGGTACTTAAAAAACTGATTTTTCGTTTAAATGAAAATTTACCACCTCTATGTTTTGAATTTCAAAAATCCGACATAAATTGTTGTCATTAAGAAGTAAAATGTGGTTCAATGTGATTAAAATAATTTTTTTGGTGAATAGTAACTTTTAAGTTTTAATCGCGATTAGAGGTAATTAATGTAGTTTAAGGTAAAAATAATGTTTTAATAATATAAAATGACCTAGACACATATCCTACCCTCATTGGATGAGTCATGGACGACCAAGAAAATCCATGGGTCAACTTGGGGACCCCATGGAGCCACTTTGGTTGGAAAATGACATAAATACCTTTTTATTTAAAGTTAAAATTAAAATGTCACAAACATGTGTTGTTTTACTAAAACAATTTTTACATTGGTTTATATATATCATATCTTTGACTATAAATATTAATTATAAATAAAAAAATATTTCCTACTTCATGATATTTGTTTTATAATTTTTAGACATTAAATAAATTAATTTATTTATGACACCGTGATGATGCAGTGATTACCTCATAAATGAACGATTTAAATAAAATGAGAATATAGGGTGAAATCTAAGTCTTAAACTTCTCAAAAACCTATTGGATGGGTGGATTTCGAAACCTTATCACCTTATACTCAAAATATATCCTTTTGGGACCTTTTAAATTCTAAAATCATTTTATAATAAAGTAATATTTTATAACTTTCCAAGAGTGCCCCTCCTCTCCTCTTATAAAAGGCCCCCACCTCTACCACCTTAGACACACATCTCAAGCCTTTGGCTCGGCCAAACCCAGCCCATTTAATCTCTACACATCCCTCTCTTCATCATTGAAGCCTCAATTTGGTCAGAATCCTTTCCAAGTAAGCCTTTGAGCTCAAATCAAAGAGAGTTACCCGATTTAAAGGTAATGTCTTCCCTTGTGTTCTTTTGTTTTATTTTTCTTATCCAAACCCCTAAACTCTTTTTATTACTTTTTTTGTAAAAACACCATTATATTAAATATACTAGGATGTTTTTATAAGAAGTATTTGAGCTAAACTTTCACACACCTCCATCTAATGGTTAAAGAACATACTGTTTCTGTGGATGACGAATTACTTCCTCACGAAACGATGATTATTCAATATTATTTTAACACATTCAAAGGTGGACATTAATATGTAACTATATTTATATATGATATATAATATGTTTATGTTTTCCTTAAGCTTCTGTATTTTTTATTTATGGCATACCTTAATGGTTTCCATTATGGGTAAACGCGATATCTTCATTTTAGGAAGTGCAGACTACCGCCCCCTCAAAGTGATTTGATTCGTTAATGCCATATCTGGGATGTATAAAGGATGAAATTAATGGTATTACATATGATATACTACTGGAATTATAATATAACTTTATATAATTATTATTTAATTCAATTGAATATAAAAAAAATAAATGAAAGTAGCATTCATGCGTACGTACGGCTTACCGTTTCCATGAACGGTACATTTCATTTCTTATCTCCAAATGTTATGTACTATTATAAATACATATATATAATGGATATATATGTAATATATTACATCTAAATGATGGATATAATTCTGTAATTATAATATATATATCTCTCATTTTGTTTTAATTCCATTAATATGACAAAAAATGAAAGTAGCGTTCATGCGTACGTACGACCTACCGTCTCCATGAACGATGCTTTTAATTTTTTTATCTCCAAATGATATGGAATAGTATAAAATGAATATATAATGGATATATATGATATTTAAAACATAAATACTATTATGGATATGATGTACCTATAACTACATGGAAAATTCTTTTCCAACAAGTTCGATTTTTACTCATGTACCGAACATCGACAAAAACGTCTGATATGAACTCACTTTATTAACCAATTATTATAACATTATAATATGTGATATTAACTGAATAATAATATTTAAAGTAGGTATTTAAGAAATTATAAATTGACCAAATTTTATTATTCAGGAGATTAAAGAACGATCAAGTCATGTCGGACACGAGGTAAGGGATCCTACCCCTCTCTTTCTTTTTAAGTACACTCTTTTATGTCATTCCTTTTAAGATCATATTTATTATGATTGGGATGTTCTTTTATATTACTAATAATTTAATTTTTATGTTCATATGATGAGAGACCCTATTTTCTCTCATCAATCCATTTTGGAAGTTTTGGGTGGCGCCGTTAGGCTGCCAAATTTTCGTAAGAGATCTAACCTCTCTCTTTCTTTTTAAGTACTCTCCTTTATGTAACTTCTTTTAAGATCCTCTTTGTTATGATGGGGGATGTTATTTTATATTACTCTTTCTGTAAATTTTATTTTAATATGATGAGAGACCCTATTTGATCTCATCAATCCATTTTTGGAAGTTTTAAGTGGCGCCATTAGGCTGCCGAGTTTTCGTAAGGGATTTTTCATCTCACTTTTAGTCCCGAGAGATTTATGCAACATTCTCCACCATTTCCTTTAAAGTGGTGTATGTAATTCCAATTATTATACTCTTTTTGTAATATAATTTCATTTATGGGTATTTACATATTCATTGTATGACCCTTCTTCAATGGGGTGTATGTTTCGAAAGTTAGCCAAGTCGGTATGGGAACCTTTCACCCTCCTCTTTTTAAAAGACTTATTTTGTTATGTCTTTTAATTCACATACTATTATGTTGGGATATGTTCTTATATATCCTTATTGATGTAAATTTTATGTCCAAGTTATGATATACCCTTTTTATCTCTCATCAACTCTTTTTCTGAATTTTGAAGTGACGTCGTTAGGCTGTCAAATTTTTGCAAGGGAACTTCTTAACCCAATTTTGATTCTTTGGGATAAACTTGTACTCCTTGTATATGTCGTTCTATGAATATTTGTGAATTTCCTCTGATTGTTTTACACTTAATATCCACATATATTTGGTGTATTCGTTTGTCACACATAATTATGTAATTGATTTATCCTTAATCCAAGGATACCGTCTTTGTAAGGGACATCGTCTCAATCTCCTTTCATTGAGGAATATTTTGTTTTATACACAAATTTCTTTTATATGGTGTATAAACCCCTTTGACTTTTTGTTTATTCAAAAGAAATCTTTTTATACGAAGCGTTTACTAAACAAAAAAAGGAATGTTTTTCTTGTCGTACGTATGCGGAAATAACGACTTCTCCGTCGCCATGACCATTATTTGAGTTTCAGATTCCTCTACAAGCCATAACTTTTTTTGAATGAAAAATAAATACCATGTTTTACTCTTCTTTTATTTTGGTATTGAAAATGGTTTTCATAATGTTTTTATATCAATGTGTTTTGTTGATATCTTGTGATTGAAAAGTGGAAATGTTATGTTTCCTTTATACATGTTTTATGTGATACGACTATGTTATGGTTCTTGGGAATTGTTATGAAGACGGGTGGTTCCATGATAAACTAAGGGCGGGTGAGCCTAATATAGTTCTCCAATGCATTGGGTAATGTGAAGGGGTTAAACGTTAAGGTTTCTCCGAAGAGATTTAGGGAATATACTGTGATGGGTATTCCAAACGTAACCAAGAGGGTTACTCCCTATGTAAGAAGGTTATGAATGCCTCAAGTTACCTTTATGCCTTATGATTTCTATGATTTATTCATGATTTGATGTGGTATGTTAAAATGCTTATGTTCTATGAGTAAAGTATTATTTCATACATGGACTAATGTTTTCTTTTCATACTTTTATATCCCTTACTGAGCTTTTTATGATCATACCAAGTTTTTGAAATGTTTTTCACAGGTCAAGGGAAAGGTGTATGATATGATGATAGTGTCAAGGAAGTGTTAAGAAAGAATCCATGTTTTATTTTAAATATTTTTCCGTTGATGGGAAAAAATGAATACTATCTTTTATGTAACCACTTTTTTTAAATGTGGAATGTAATTCATGATTTATGATCTAATTCTCTAAAACTCTAAACCTGAAAAGATCCTAAATGTGAATTATTCATTTAATTCAATATTAAGTAAGGTTTAAGGCTGGGGCCTTATAGCATTAGGTAACGATTCTAGACTGAAAAGATAAGGTTATACACAACAAGACAACCCAGTTTTTTAAAGTGTTTTAGAGGAAAAATAATTATGAATAAGAAAATTGAGAATTAGAGGAGGTGATTTAGGAGAAGTACCCTCACATGTTTATGTAAAATAAAATTTCGTGGGTGAAATTTCAAAAGGGGGGAATAATGTAATGACCCTAACTTTTATCAATGGATTTTTTTCTGTTATTATAATAATTTTATATACTATAAATCAACTAAATACACATAGAGAACACAATAATTTTTTTAAATGAATAATTAATGAAATAACCAGTATTCTTAGAAATTAAGGAACCTATACCAATAGAATAGTAACTTGACCTTTGGAATAGTAACATGACCCATACAAATAATAATCAGTCTAATAGAATAGTAACCCCACCTTTTAAAGTATAAATAAAATTTGGGTGCCTTATTAATGAAAATATAATTTATTTATATCATGAAATAACTAAATAAATATTTTAAAAATGATAAATTAAGTATTGGTATTTTTATAAGTCATAAAGATTTGTTTAAAATATTATAATTAATATAATTATTTAAGAGAACAATTATTTTCATAAAATAAACCCATAAATTAATGTTATGTTGCATTATTATTATAGTATAATTTTATGAGAACTTATTTAATTTTTTAAAGTGTCATAAAATCATTTATTATTTTAAAATTGGAATTTTTTGAATAAATGTTGATTTTAATTAAAAATTAAATTCATCATATTTAGGAAATAATTTTCATAAAATAGAGTTAAGTTTTGAATTCTAGACATTGAAAATCTATTCAATTAAATTTTTTGGATTTTTATCAAATAATTGATTTTTTGGTGTATAGTAAAATATGATAATTTACGATAAAAGCTAAATACATGAATTATTGAGTAATGTATGATGTGTTGTTAATTTAATCCCATAATATTGAACTAAACTTCAATATTTTAATATATTTAGTGATAATTCTAAAATTATTCATATTCTTGAGCCAAAATAACAAACTAATGAATAAAATAATGGGAAAACACCCCTCATCTATCCTATAAATACCACCCATCACCGCCAATTCTACTCACACCTTAAAAGATTTTAGCCTTATCAAAATTCTACCCAAATATCTTCCCAATCCCCTCCCCCATGTCCAGAATCCCATTGGTCTCATCCCAAGACCAAAACTATTGATCTAAGGAGGTTATCAAGGAGGATAAATTCAAGAGGCAAAATCCTCTTTCTTTTCCTTTTAATTTCTTTTAATTTATTTTTCATTTTTTATTATCTCATAAAATACTATATGAAAATGTTCATTATAAATAAATTATATTTTATATACTATAATTCTATCATTTTAAGGGAATATCCATAATCAAACTCCTTTCTCTCTCTTTTATTCTAAAAATGAAATAATTGCCCGAGATGTGTCAATTTACCGACATCAAAGACGATGCATTTTCATTTTAATTTAAAGACTTAAATTTTGTTCATAAAACAAATATAATGGTTATTAAGTAAATTAAAATTTATTTATTAACACTTTTTATATTCTGGATGTAACTTATATACAAAATAATAAATAATGGAACAAAACAAGTTTGTGATGTTTGAAAAACCGCAAAAAATCTAAATGATTATAACTTACATTTTATCTAATGATTCAACATCATACCATTTAACCAAATGATATATATAAAAATTTAAACCTTTTTATATTAATTAATAATATATAATTTCATATCTGGATAATTATACTGATTCTATATAAACTTCCATACTAATATTCAAGTGAACCGATCTTGAAAACCAAGAAAATGAACACTCCCAAACGATGGAATTAAAAACTACAACTCATAAAAATGGCCATACATGATATTAAAAAAATTATAATGAATATATAACATGTATAATATTTTTTATGTTAATTAATGAATTTTATTTGACTATCAAGGTTATTAAATTGAATAAATCACTCAGACATAAAGTAAGGGGATTCTCGAACCCAACTTTATTTCTTTGGGGTCTACATCTTTCAATCCATTTTCAGTATGAATGTTACTTAAAAATCATTTCTTTTTTCCTTACCTTTTTATTTTTGAGATATACATGTTTCTAATCTAGTTTTATGAAAAATGAAATGATTTTTCCAAAAGAACTCTTTCTTATAAAAACACTTCTTTTACTTATCTCGATATTATTTTTTATTCACTCAAGATTGATGATTCTTATACCAGGTATGTTATTTCCATTTTATTTTTGGAACCCTAAAGTATATCCTTGAATTCATTATTTATGAAATTCTTATGAAATCCATTTTCTATTCCATGGGTAATTTTATGGAAAAGATTTTTATATGTTCTATCTGTCATACATGATAATGTAAATGTTATGATGTGAAGTGTGCAACCAAAATTATATAGTACATGTAAAAGTTATGATGTGCTGAGTGAACCTAGTATTATATAGTGTTTGTAAATTTTATATTGTGATGGGTGCGCCCAGAATTATATAGTGCTCCAATGCATTGGGTAATGTCATGAATCTAAAGAAATAAAATGAAATATATGTGAACATGATGCTAGATTTGTTCAAAACTATGTGTGGTAATTGACCACTAAGACATGATACTTAATTTTTATCCATTTCCACATTCCATACCTTTATCTAATGATTCCTATCATGATTATGATGATGATCTAATTATTATATGATGATGATGATGATTATGTTCACCCCATGTTATGTTGATCCATGTTATTATCTATCCTATTAATGGGTTTTTTGCTTACCCCTTTCTTTGATGTATATCCTCAGGGGATTACTTGTACTAAAGAGAAGATACGGACCACTAAGAATATATAGAAGAAGTAATTAAATATAATTTTATGTTTTATTTTTTAAATGTTATGTATGGTCCTAATTTTCCCAAGACACTAAACCTTTGGATCATGGTTGTGTAACACTTTTATTTTTTTATTTAAAATGATGTGATAATCATGTAATAAAAACTAGAGATGCTATAGGTAGTGTGGATAATGAACTTTTCATTTTAGTCTACAATTAAAAAGAGTATATTATTAGTATTTTTCTTAATTACAAAATAAATAATATATAATAAATTAAATGATTTTATTTATTTGTTTATTAAATATACCACTATTTTACCAAGGCTCAATAACCCCCACCATTGAAATATAAATTTCTTGTTGCTTTAATATTCTAGTGGAAAAAATAACCATTAATTTTCTTAATGATACAGACTTTTTACATGAAAACCACAATAAAGTAATTTGGTAGGTGGTCTTTCCAACTGTAGACTTGTAGCTCCTTAATCCGTTGAGTGGATTCCTCTATCCTAAAACTGTGACTTGGATTTCCTCAACACTTGCCTCCAAAGTTTTATTGAATAAAATTTAAATGTCAAACTCAATATAATTTCGGTTAATTCATCCTAAAACTCTAATGAGAACTCCCTAAAAAAGTAAGTGTCCAATATTTGGCCATGTACTACACTTAGTTCTATGGTTTCATTCCCAATCAAGTAATGGAAGGCTTAGTTTACATAATATTTAATTTAGGGATTTTAATTTATTATGCATAAATTTTTATCTTGTTTTATCCTTTACACATTTTATTAATATTAAGTTGATGTTACATAATTAATTAACCATGTTGGATAAAACATTTAAACATAATTCATTTATTTAATTTCTGTATTTCCACATTAATTCATTTATTTATGTGATCGTAGCCTTGCATCGATGAAATAAATAATTTCATAGACATAAATAAACAATTAATTAAATAACCCATTCATGAGTTTTATATAATGGTTGATTTAATGAGAGGACATTAAATCATCCTTTGAACTAGGGGAAATAACTTCTATTACTTGTCTTGGAATGAGTTACAACATTACAAAAGTCCATATATGTATCAATTGGGTTATAATCATTATCATTCCATCTTGAATTGCCTCTATGCACTTTAGGATGATCCATTAATTACAAATATTTATTACTCAAACGCAGGTTAAGGGAATCAAGATATTTTTTAAAGGGGGTTACATAAATATCATTATACATGTAGGTCCTATATAATAACAGAGGGAGGGATGACACATGGGCCATCATTTAATTTAATATTAAAAAATTAAAAAATTATGTAATAAATTAAATTAAAACATCTAACACATACACAGGTCTTGGTCAAGCTCATGAATAGTCATACATGCAACAAATATGTAAAAGTAAATGACTAGCATTCATTTTTTATTCTTTCTTTTATTATTTAAGATAAATGTTTCTGCATTAATTAATTAATTCACTTTTATCTTAGTGATAAAACAATATTATTTGGAGATACATATCATTAATGGCATTAATGGAAAATAAATGAAAGAACCAATAATGAAATATTAATTACAATACATTAATTGAGCATTTAAAAATATTTA
Organism: Viscum album; assembly: GCA_963277665.1. Lineage (NCBI taxonomy): Eukaryota > Viridiplantae > Streptophyta > Magnoliopsida > Santalales > Viscaceae > Viscum > Viscum album. The sequence continues at coordinate 65,618,675 of OY728156.1, read as the reverse complement.
AAACTATTATTAAATTTGCAAACACACAACAGTATTCCAATCAATAAAATAGGGGTTTAATGCTGAAATTTTTAAATTTAATGTAATTTTAATTTTTCCCATTAATGGGTGACTACATGGTGTTTACATGAAACTACAATCCATATACCTTGGTTTTTGTATATCCAAGTCACACACCTCTGGTTTCAGTGTGTTAACTCAGCCAGACTACATGGTGTGTACATGCCAGCTACACACCCTGTATATACTTACTATGTTCTAGGTTAGCCTGGTCAACATGTGGTATGCAATAAAATCACCACGTGTAATTAATTACTTAGTAAATCTATATACAATGTGTATAGGTGTATGATATTTTCTCCTTCTACACGCCATGTAACCTAGTTTTACCAGCTAATGATTTGGCACTTCCTAATGGCTTCTCAAATCATTCTTCTTTTTTTAATCCTTTAAGAAAATGAAATAATTAACAAACATGATTAATATGACGATAATATGCTAATTTAAATAAAATTAAATAACCAATAACTAGAAATGAAAATCTAACCAAAATTGTGCATAGATCAACAATAAAATAAATACTTATAAATTTAAACACTACCTCTATAATACCACTTAATGGTTCTGGGCATAGCGGAATCATGAAGATGTATGAAATATATTAAAATTTCTTTTAATAATCATTTATCAAAACCAAGAGAGAGGATCTTGCATGTCAAATTTATAATTAATTTATTTTATATTTGAAGAAATAAATACATAGGCATAGAAACTTTCTTCATTAGTGAATGTTTATAATCCAAAAGGACCTTTTGTGATTACCTTCATTTCATAGTGAGGATCCAAGAATAGAATCCCTCTAGAAATGATCCACACATTCTCCTATGATCTCTGAGAAACACCCCACAATCTCCGGGTGCTAGCGCGGTGAGCCAAATATCTTAGGTTGTTCATTCTTGATCACTCATTCTTCAAACCTGAAGAAACCCCTCTTACACTTCTCATTCTTGATAGGGAGAGACAATGTGGAGTTGAGAAAGAATTCATTGTTCACAACAATTCTCAATTCTCAATTTTGGATAATCTATACAATATACATAGCTGTCTATTTTTAGAGTTAATATTTATGATAAAATATTATTTAATTGCATACCAGACATTAAATAACATTTATTATTTTTAATAAACCCCATGCCACATATTAGAAATTATATTATTATTATTTTGTGGCACACACCAACTTACGCAATAAAAAATATTATGTAATGATCTTGTTAATTAATATTTGTCACCAGATTAGGTCTTGGTCCATTTAAACTCCTCTATCATTTATTGAACAAGCAAATAAATATTTTATTCACAATCTAGAGAATAAATATTTATTAAAATATTTAACAAATAAAATAAATATTTTATTCACATGCCAGTGAATAAATATTTATTTAATTTATGTGATTAATATAAGATTAATAAAATTATTCTTGGGACTTTAGAATAATATTTATTCTATTAATTAAACTCAGATATAATTTAATTGTGATTAACGGAAACACATAGTGTGTGAATCTCTTGGATTCTTTCTCATTGGAATTAGATGGGCTTACCTAAATTCTAATATTACTATCTAGAAACGGGTCAAGGAACCCAAGAGAAAGAATTTATTGTCACAATGTCGACAACCACATACGAACACTCACTATGTAATATAATATTTTTTTCACAATATCTCATCAAGAAAGCTGCATAACCGTGTCAGTAACCTATATTCTTGATATGTATTTCTTTGACCAACTGAAATAAAAATGTTATTAAACCATGGAAATAGAATTTAATGTGATGTTTATATTCCAATAAAAGGGTCGAGAGATTAATTTCCATAAATATGAATGGGACAAATCCTTCCTCGACTTACTCATTAATGACATGTCACTCGTGATGCACCCAACATATACAAATTTTCCATGAATTTTTATCATCATGATTTATGAAATACATCTAAGTTTGCAAGTTGTAATGTGAATTAATAATAATCTCAAATTCTAAGGAATATCACACACGCTCATAGATAAGAGTATTTGATGACACCAAAACATGCAGAATTCCTAATGTCGGGTTTGTTCTCATAATCTTCTATCCTAGAGATTACCAAGTGAAAACTTCATGAGAAGAAGCCTCATCTGCTTATGAGTACTCACAACTAATAGTCTATATACTATCTATCCCATCATATTATGTTATCTAACCACAAAAAAGTATTTGAGAATATCATCATAGCACATCAAAGTTCTCATCATAGTGTGGAACTTCTAATACCTTATCAATGCGACGTATACTCTAGAACATTATTTCGTTAGAGTCATGAATAAAAGAAAAAAATATATAATAATAAGTTTTATTATTATTAAATACATTGAATATTGATGTAATAAAAGTGAAAAAAGTTGGTCCCAGGACACCAAATCCAATAGTTTTCTATCCAATAGTAAATAATTATTTTTCTAACATATTTTTTACCACATTTTTGTCCCACACAACATAAAATCTAGAACCCAAACCAATAACCACTTGCTTACCCGAGGTTGTTTCTTTTCATGTCACCCTTGTGTAAAATAATAAATTTTCAAGAATCATAACAGATAACATTCCAATTTTGTGTTCCCCTTATTATAATTATCAATATTTTTATACATTTTTTTATTTTTTTATTTTTTATTATATTTTTATGTTTTTATTTTTTATTTTGTTAATATTTTTATTCTTTGATTATGAATATATTATCTGTGTTTATTTATTTATTATACAAAATGAATATTTTATAAACCTAATAGGATGTATGTGATTTGAAAATCGAAGCATGCTAATCTCATGAAAAAAGAGTATGAATATGGAGTTAAAGAGTTCATCATGTTTTTAATAGAGCATGCATAAAACCCTTATAAATTACTTTTTCTATGTTTACATTGTTGTTATTAAATAAAAATTAGTTTGAAAGAGTTTTAAGAACATTTTATTAATCATATAATATATCATCACTATAAATTTTTGACTAAGCATGGAAAAAAACTAAATGTGCAGACCTATTGGGTTAATACTGTGATTTATGGATCATTTAATATGAATACCAGTGTAAATGATTATGGAGATCATATGAAAGAAATGAAAATGGAAACTAAATATGACCTTTGTGATTTTAAAAAGTTATTTGAGAAGTTAAATAGATGTGATAAAATACCATTATATACCGAATGTACTAAATTAATAGCATTGTCAGTTATATTAAAGTTATATAATTTTTAAAGTTGGAAGCATATAGAGTGGAATTAGATTTACAGAACCACTTGGTCATTTGAATTATATGCTACGAAAATAAAATGAACTTCCTTATTGAACATATGACACTAAATGAATGATATATTCATTGGGCATGATCTCTAAAAAAATTCATGTTTTTATAAATGATTGCATCTTGTTCACAAGGACCATGAATCACTCATGAAATTCCCTAAGTGTGGAACTAATCGATACAATAAATATGAATCAATTACTTTGAAATATTTATAGTAATTCATTATAATTCTATTATTTAAAAAACTATATGGATGTTAAGAAAGCATGAGAAAATTGACATGGCATGCAGATTCAACAATTAAATATGGGAAACTACACCATTGAGAAGACTTTACTCAGTGCAATAAATTGATTTTGAGTATCTTGAATTTGGAAATGAGCCAAGAAACTTACTTCTTGATTTATACTTAGATGGAATAAATAATTTTGGTGTATAGAGTAGTGATCATAGTACATGACTAGTTACGTCGGTAAATTATAACTTTCCTCCATGACTATGTATGAAGTGAAAATAAATTATGTTGTCTCCAGTTATATCTCGACCAAAATAACCCAGTAATGATATTTATGTCTATTTTAATCCATTGATCAAATATCTAAAATTTATATGGGATACAGGTGTTACAATATAAAATGTTCATAGAAGTATAAAATTCACATTAAGGGCCATGTTTTATAGGATAATAAATGAATTTTCTTATGGAAAATTTTCAGGCTATAGAATTAATGAAATGTTGGGGTCTCCCATTTGTGAAGAATACACAAACTTTGTTCAGTTGAAAAATTCCTTGAAGAAATTATTTTTTGGACATCAATTTTTTTTACCTCGGTGACATAAATACCAATTCTGGATGACAACATTTGATGGGAATATCAAACAATGTATAACACTATATTCACTATCACGTGATCAATTTTATGATAAATTAAAATATATTAACACTATATTTGGAAATCCATTTTCTAAAAATCATACAAAATCTCGTTGTAAAAAGATCAATTTTCTTTAAATTACCGTATTGAAATTATTTGTGCATCATAATTTTTCTTGATGTAATTCATGCAGAAAAAATGTATTTTGTAATTTTATTAGCACATTAGAAAATATAACTAACAAAATATGGCATCAAGGATAGGCTAGACATGATTTATATAAGGATAAGAGAAGAGTTGACATTGGGGAAGGGTAAACAAAAAAATGTTTATTCTTTTAGTATCTTAAAATCTATCCAAACAAGAAAAATTTAATTTTTTTCATTTTCCTTAATGGTGTAAAATTTCCATGGGGGTATTCATAAAATATAATTAATTTGATGTAAATGACTAATTTGAAGTTACATGGACTAAAATAACATGACTGTCACATTTTGATGAAATATTTTATGTGTAACACCACCAGATTTTATGAGATATATCCTTTTTAATTTATTTAATGTCTTGTGTTGCATGCTAAATCAAGATTAGATTGTTCTATACACAACACCATATAATCTTGCAGTATACACAACAATATTCTTGGATTTTATTGCACACAATTTCAATTTATTTTGATAGAACTCATTTCATGCAACACTAAGTATAGATTTTTTTCCATGTATAAATGAACTAAGTTTGTATTATGTTATAAGAAGAACCAAAGTAATATTATACTATATGTATAAAATAATTGGCTTGAGTTACACGCAAGAGCGACCTTCCTCGAAAGCTTGCATCGTATGCGATGCCAAGTTTCACTAAACAATGATACATTATTAAAATATTATTATTTAATGTGATATAAACTAGATGTTATGAATATTATTAACCAAATTTTTAATTTTATATCCTTATAATTCATCTTACACATTTTCAAGAACACAATATGATAAAAAAATCAAATTTTTAGATAAAAGAGGTATTTTTCAAAAAACGCAGTTTTACCACCTTTTGATGGAACACTGATTTTAAATCTAGTTTTTGACAGGTTTATAAGTTCAATTTGAAAAAATAAACTTCTTATTTGTAAGTGGGATATAAAATTTTACTTTTTATGAATTTTTGATATTTTTCTGATAACTTTCATATTTTGATGAATAGTAAAAATATGCTAAATCTTAACTGAAAACAACTTTATTCACTGAAATAATTTATATGGTTAAAATATATTATTTAATGGTTTTAATGTATAAATAAAATATATTTTTATAGTTTAAGACAATTTAATTCATTTTCATTAATTTTACATTGAATTCATATATAAAAACATTTCAATCTTTTGCAATGTTTTAATCAAAAACCCATTTTTTCGACAATGAGATTAATTTTAAATCAATTACTACAACTTCTGTGTTTTGAATTTTAAAAAATGGATTCCATATTTTTAATCATTAGTTCCAAATTATGTTAATGGTATACTTTGATTTTTGTGCATTATGAATTATAACTTTGGTAATTATTTTTATTACCATAGTTAAAGGTAAATTAGGTAATTAATGGTAAAACTAATATTATAAAATTACCATAAAACCTGAAATATTCTATTGGATGAATAAAATTAGACCTATATTACTTTATGGTTAGAATAGATTAATTTAATGGACTTTTTTCCATGAAAATGATGCAATTATTACTAAAACAAAAGAAAGTGACAACATGACACTCTCTTATATCTTATAAGTGTAATAATTTTAATTTAGTGATAAAATTCATTAAACTTAGAAAGTAAATAATAAATAGAAATATAATTAAATTATATATATATTTTTATTTTATTTTTAATTTATATATATTAATTAATTATCATTAATTATGACACAATAGTGATGTAAAAATAATTTTATTAATAGAAATATCAAATAAATGATATTAAAAATATTAAAAGAAATATCATATAAACTAATTAAAGTTCTCCACTAATTTTATAGGTGACTATGACATGTTATGAGTGTATTAAATATTTTTTTTTGAATTTTTCTTTTGTGAGGGTTTTATTTAAAATCTAATAAATGAATAGTGTCAAAATTGACACTATTGACAATTTATAAACATAACATTTTGTTAAATTATTTAAAAATCATAAAAAAATTAAAAATTAAAAATTAAAAATTATAAGATCTAAAATGTCATAATTTATCCATTTCTTGTCAATTAACACCACATTAGTAAATATTAATTACTATTAAATATTTAGAATGCTATTACCAAAATTAAAAATTAATAGAATAACTAAGTGACAATTAAAAAGATATGGTTTAAATTGACAATATAAGTTGTCCAAAATTTATTTTTTGATGGGATTACAACCCTATCTCATATCATATTTGAATTTGGGACACTTTGGAGGTTTTTTGGGTATGTATTGATTTTATTATAAATTAATATTTTTGAGAGTTTCCTAAAGTGCCCCTCTTCTCACTTATAAAAGGGTACCTCCTCCCTATCCTATTAACTCCATTGTTAGACTTCATGCTCAGAAAAAACCCTGAAAATTTATATTATCAAATTCCCTAGTTACATTCTAGAGGTTCTGGTCTTTTCAAAAGACCAACTCTAGTGCCATAAGTGGAAATTTAAAAGAGGCACGTCAAGGAAGAGGTAATCTATTCTACCGATTTTTTCAAATTTATTTCTTCTTATACTTCATCTTTTTAGTTGTTTCATTATAAAGCAATAAAATATGAATCACTCATATAATTATATGTTATTATAAATATGAAAAAAATTCTATTTGTCCTTCCATCCATCCTACGAAAAACGAAATCACCGAGTGTGCGTACGTATGACTTACCGTCTCCACACCGTGGTGTAATCTATTTTTCAGCACCAACATAATTGGATGAGAATAATGGTAGAAATAATAACTATATATTATTATTATTACATTATAATAATTCTTAGATACTATACACTTCAATACCATTCAAAAATTATTGAAACAATATCTTCGCTCGTGCGTACGTACGACTTACCGTCTCCGTGATGCGATGTGATGTGATTCATTCTACATAATCTTAATTAAACCATGATTATATAAATAAATGGAATGAATAAACATGATATATATTATAATAATACCATGCTATAAATTATATAACTATAACCTAAAAAGAGGAATACAAACTTATCTGACAAAACATGTATAAGAACATAAAGCAGTTAATACCCGAATACCGAGTAATAATGAAATGTTACTAACAAACAGATGAAAATATGATCATAAATGTTATCATAAAAATGTTTATGATTCTGAAATAAATTAGTAACATTATTTAAATCATTATATAGTAGGTTCGGATACATAAGAAGCATATCATACCTAAGGTAAGGGATAAATTTTCAAATATTGTTTTTATCCGAGATTGTGTATACATAAGTATTTACTAGGGGTATATTTAATATCCATTTCCATTTTTTCTAAGAATATTATCATAAAATTTATACTATTACTATATGTATTTTTAATTTAATTTTTACCCATTTTGACTTTTATGACATGGTTTGGAAGGAATCTTTCTTACGTTTAACATATGAGGTACTTTTTGACTTTTTTGGGAAAAGTATGAGAAAAATGTTTTTTAACTTATACGAAATGAACAGGTTTTTACATCTTCATAACGCCTTGTTTGCATGATGATTCCTATACATGTTTACAAGTTTATTTTCAAATAAATTCTTTTCTTTTAAACTGCACAACATTTTGAGAAAAGAGAACATTTTTGAAAAATAACGGATATTTTCCTCAGGAATCAAGTTCATGTGTTTTATCAAAAATATTTTCCATCTAAGATGACATAGGGTTATGTTTCTATCCCTATTATTACTTTGATTAGATTGTTTTTATGATAGAATTATTTTAATGATGCGCATTTATCTAATATGGACCGCCAATGAGCCTATACCCTAGTGGTTTAGGCTCCTGCTTGGCATCCAAAAGACCCGGGATCAAATTCGGGCAGGGAAGAATTCCTGAGTTACTATAGCAGGGTACTGTAGCAGTGGTAGACTGTAGCAGCGGAAGTACTGTAGTGGCGGAGGGACTATAGCAGCGTACGGTAGCGGCGGCGGTACTGTAGCTGGTACTATAGCTGAGCGGGTACTGTAGCAGTACTGTTCACCGAGGGGTCCTTTGGGCAAAAAAGGGCTTTCTAGCCATGTATGCAGGCCACTTGGCCTTGGGCCATCGGGCTATGTAATGGGTCACCCTCTACCCAGTCTAAAGAGGTCTTTACTTTAATAATAAATTGAGGCTTCGGCCCCAACCTTTAAAAAAAGGATTATGTTATTATGGAATGATGTTTAAGAATCTCATTTTATTTCATGGGTTATGCTATTATGAATGATTTATGTATTTGTGGAACATGTAAGAATGATTCCACTATGGGATAGGAGGGACCTATATCTCCCTACAATGTAGTGGGTAAAGATTTATATCTCATGAGATAGACATTACTAGAGTAGAAAGTAAATCTGATTCAGTAATACATAGCTGAAATGACAAGTAAAACCAGTTCAGTAATGCACTTTGTCCACTATGATGGTATTGGAAGCAATGCCTTGGATACTATGGAAATCATATTATCTGCTTATTAGTTTTCCATAATTACTTGTTTTATTATAATTTATTCCATCATAGTTAATGTTACTTTATGATCTATGCCTTACGAACCACCAAGATTTAGTTCATGGCTCAAGATTTTTATGTTTAAACTTTATGTTCATGTTTTTATATTCAAATGTATATTGTTTGTTTTATGTTCTCCATGTTTAACCTTACTGAGCATTTTATCTCACCATTTTTATGTTTTCTTTTCTCCAGGATATAAAGAAAGGTTTTAGGTAGGAAAAACAGGTGAATATCTTTATGGGATTTGTTGAAGATCTTTCACCAAGTTAGAAGATTGTGTTATGAGTTTCAAAAGACACTAAACTAATATGGTCATTGGGTGTCTGTTTGTTTCATGTATTAAGAATTCCGTAAAAATAAATGTAATGTCCATATACATCAAGATTGGATCTCTATATTATGTCCATCACTTTATGTTTCATTTTCATAAAAATGTACGACATATATTAATTCGAATCTATTTATTTTTCAAAGACATATAGAGTAATGTGATAGAACCAATGAAGTTTCCAATCAATAATAATGAGGTTTCAGTCATATTTTGAGAATTATAGATATTCTTTACACCATAATTCTTTGATATAATGGTTCACATGACCATTCACTTGGTAAGAAAGGCTCAACTATGTGGTCCTATCTATTATAGATGGATTGTACCCCATTGAATGGTATATAAATATTTTTAAAGGGTATTTCAAGAATTGAAGTCAACCAGAAGGTTATATTATAGAATGATATATTTTTGAAGAAGCTATTGAATTTTTTACTGATTACCTATCATATATTGATAACATCGGTATCTCAAAGTCTTTATATAGACAACGCCTTATGGATAAAGGTATTTTAGAAGAGATGTTGTTAAAATTACCATAATATAGTGGAAGAAATCTCAGCCTTACATTTTACATAATATTGAAGATGTTTATCCATATTTTGAAGCCCAAAAAGAAATTCATAGAAATTTGAATCCATCAAGGGATGAATGATGGATATCAAATACACATAATCAATAGTTTATAGGATGGTTCCAAGATCATATTTATAAGGAGTTATATGAAAATATGAATTCAATTTACAAAAGAATTCAATTGATATCCAATGAACCAAATTAAAATGTTATATCTTACTCAAACTTTGTAATTATTTTTTATACATTCTATACAAAAGAACATGATAATAGTAGTACGATGAAAAATAGTGGATTTATGTTTTTGGTGGAACTGATGTATATATCTGGTTCCAAGGATATAAATCCAATTTATCTGAATATATTATATTTCAGCATTATCGAATAAATATATGAGTCATATTATAAAAAATTTCAAGTGTATATTTTCAATTACAAAAGGATTGGAAATAGGAGTAAATTGAAAGTCGATATTATGGGATTTGAGAAAGTGAATTTTAGTGTGGAAGGGTATTAGAATGATCTGTTCAAAATGGAATTATAGTAAGTGTGGGTATTTTATGTCTTAGATCCAGAAAAAAATAATTGGTCAATTTTACTTCATGTGGCTAAAAAACTATAAGGACATATGACAATTAAATCAAGAATATTTTTTTTATTGGGAGATAATAATCATTTCATGGAAGTCCCAATATAGACAATGTCCTGTACGTTACAGGGGACCACAAAGAGGGGATTTTAATTCTTGATAAAGGAAACAGATCCCTTGAACCTTTAAAGAAAATAAAGAGATTTCAATGATCTAGTTAAAGTGTTTTTTAATATACTATGCTTTTCCTAATAATATCATTTATCATATATTTTATTAACATAATTTAAATTAAATGTTTGACTACTCATACATACAATGACTTCTGTACATGATGATGTTATCAATCTCGGATAAGAATAAACAGTTGATGTTGAAACTAGATAATTATTAGGGAACTAAAAATATATTGTTGAAAAAACAAGGGCACCATAGCATCATTGTGATGACTAAAATTATCAAAGCAAGAATAAAGGGTATAGAATTTTAGGTTGGATATAATCAACTCAACCAACCTATTGACCCCAAAAAGTCAATGTCTATTAGTGATGTTGGGGTCATAGTGATAATGAATGTGCCAATTGATATAGATTCATGGTTCCATGTCAATCTTGTAATGATGGAAACCATTTGGGAAAATATTAATCTAATGTTATGATATACTTTCTATATTTTACCAAAAAATTATATAATGAAATTTCAATTTAATTTTTGTTATCCCTAGTAGATTTTGTATATTTTAAATGATTTCTATAATAAATATGTCTTAATGGATTTTGAAAAATTCCATAGAGGATTCCATGCAATTCCTACCAAGATTCATCTTAGATATGTTGGGGGGAAAGTAAATCCCCACCCACTAGTTAGGAATACCGACATTATAAAGACAGAAAGAGAGAATAATTTCATTAGTTGTCAGGATGAGAGATCATTTAGTCTACATTTTAGTTGATAATATATTATTTTAAATTAATTATTTTATCCAATTTAATTCAAAACTGTTAATTTATGTAACACCAAAGGAGTGATGGAAATAAACAACTTGTTTCAAAACCAATGTACCCCTATCCAAAAGAAAGGATGGGGTACACTTCACAAGAGAAGAAAATTGTATGTATTTTAAATATAAAATAAAATCTTTATGTGATATGAGAGAACATATTTTTCTTTTTTTATATGAATATTGTTGAATCAAAATTTTAAACCACTTTTATCCCATGCCATGTTCTATAGAAGGAGGCCCGGGTAAATAAAGAGGGTAAACTAGTTGATGAAAACCCAAAATCAGTATGAAAAACATGTGAAAGTATGAAATAATAGTAATTAATTATTATTTATAAAAATATTACAAAAAAATATCTATTTAAGTTCATATTTATTATATATTTTTAGACATAGGAATTAGAAATGACCATACCAAAAGAAAAAGTAATTTTAGTATCTTTGAAGTGGCCAGAACAATATAATTCCGTTAGATATGTAGATTTTGGAGTGTCACCTCAAATATATTTTGAGAAGAATAAAACACAAGAAGATACATATCAGATTATGAAAGGATTTCAGGTGAAAATAGATTCTTTTCAAGATATTATTGTCTGGGCTTATTTGACAGACCAATATATATGTAAGGATAAAATAAAACTGATAGCGGAATAAAGATCATCACATAAACAACCAAATTACCCCACTAGCTTTGAGGTTATTCATTCTCCTAACCAAATACCTTACTTAAGGTAATAAATTTTTTCATTACTCTTTCTCCTAAATGTGATAAAAAAATGAAATAACATTATATTACTAAAATTCTATAGTGTAAATTTCTATTTTATTTATATTTATCAACACCCATGAATCTCTTTATTACAAGGGGTACAATGTATAATATATCTGGATACATGATAAACTATATAGAACCCCAAAAAACTCACATGAGAGTGGTGATTGAAGTAGATCAAGAGCCTATTACTGAGTTTCTCATTCAACTTGATGATCCAAATATTACAACGGTTAATGATTCTATTGGAACTTTCTTAACATGACCATATAATATTATAAATATACATGCGGTATGTCCTTAACAATTTTTTTAAATGAAAAACCTATATAGTTGATGAAAAATGGTCTGAAGTGAGGTATAGAATTACAGAAAGATAAAAAAATGGGGAAATGAAAGTTCAGATCCAGAAAATCCAATGAATTTACCAAAATAATAAAAGGACCTTTCCAAAGTACCTTCTCCCTGCCAGTTCCATTACAATATATATTAGCATTACAACTTTATATAGACACCACATTCAATGATGGAGATTTATCCTATATTGAATATAAATATAAATATTTGGAACTATCATTATAGACATGGTTGGTCTCAAGAGTATAAATGAGATCCTCATGTTTTAATAGACGAGAGTATCAGTTGTGAATAAATACATGGTGTAAATTTTCATAATCCACCTATCCAAAAAATGATTAAATATTTTCATTAAAGTTAATAATTATTCCTATTTTCTATAGGAATTTATATTACTACTATATAAAGGGAAATATCTATGATGCATGATTTGAATTCATTAATCCATGTATTGTTTCTATGAATGAAATTTCTTTGGGTTTGGAAGAAATTTATAAGAAAAAATATGACTAACTATGTCATTTGAGATGAAAATAATAAATGACATACCCTTGTTAATTCCAATAATGTTTGGGTGAAACTCAATAATCTAATCATATAAAATATATTTTTATTTGTCTCATTACTTATTTGTTTTTCTAGGAAGCACTGGATGTTGATCACAATCAACTTGGATACCTGAAATGTTTATTTTGGGGATCTAATTCATGGATTTCCATCAAACCAACCACACATGATGTGTATTTTGAATTTGTAATGCACTTCAATCAATATTTTATAGATAAAATTATAATTATATATTTTATTTTGGGTTTTAACAATAGTTTTTTATGACATGGGGATCTATAAATATAGTCTAAATCAAGGTATGAGGTCGATACATGAATATAAGAAGCCAATGGATTTATTAAAATGGAAACAGATTAAGGTGTATATAAAAATATTTAACTATCAAAACATACTTCAAAACAATTTACTCATTTTTTAAATGTTTTTGTAGTGTAAGAATCAATTTAATAATAATGATTTTGTATATTATGTTTATAAATTTATGAAAGATATCATATACCATCAAAAGAATAGAATCCATGAACAAGTACTTTTTGAAAGTAATTAAAATTTCATTAAAAATATTTCTTAATTGTTTTTTTTCTATATTTTCTCATTACTACCAAGATTTTCAACAAACTATGTACTAAAAAGAAGAAGTAAATTTTTTATAGATGACTGGGAAGAATATATGGTGTCAAAATGTTTTTGAATATAAAATTTTGGTGATTACCTATTATGTTTGTGATCTAGTACAGGCTGAGAACTTATATATAAACCTAATATGTGAAACATTAGTATCATAATGATTATATATTATTTTTTATCTATTTCTCAAGGAGAATTATAATGGAGGAAATCGATTTGTTTAGAAATGAATAGGTAGAATACATGGTGTTAGAATGTATAGATACATCATGAAGTTGTGACTTCCTAAAACTTATTTAATTAATTTAATCATCATTTTATCTATGATTTTAGTTAATTTCCTTATCATTTTTATCTTATAATTATTTTTTTTAATTTACACATTAGTTCAAAACACATGTTACATGCTCATAACCAATAAAAAATTTAGATTATTTTGATACTTTAGGAAAATGATTCATAAGTCATTTTTGATTTGTAGAAATTGACCACACATCAAATTGACAGATGATGTGGTTGGTATGACTCGAAGTGAGTGATTTCAATAAAAAAAGTGTTATTTTAGTTTGAAACATGTATCACATAACCAAAATCAAGAAAATGAACTTAGATTATCTTTAAACTTTAGGAAAATGATCTATAATTCATTTTTGATGTGTATAAAGTGACCACACATCAATCTGACACCTGATGTGGTCAGTATGACTCTAAGTACATGTTTTCAATATAAAAGTGTCATTTTAGTTTAACATGTTAATCACATAGAAAAATATGAAAACATGAGATCATATTATTTTCAAACTTTATGATAAAAATACATAATTCATTTTTAACATAAAGAAATTTTCAGGATGCCAATATAACCTAGGACATGGTTGGCATGAATTGAAGTGTGTGTTTTAATATAAAAGTGTCATTTTAGTTTAAAATCATTTCACATTTCCTAAACTATGAATAAAATATTGGAATGTTTTAAAAATTATTTAAAATGATTGATAATTTATTTTTGATGTGTAAGAATTGACCAAACATCAATCTGAAACCTGATGTGTTCAGTATAACTCAAAGGATGTGTTTTCAATATTAAAGTTCCATCTAAGTTTAAAACATATTTTACATATCAAAAATCACAAAAATGAGCTCATATTGTTTTAAAACTATATAAAAGATATCCATAATTTATTTTTCATGTGTAAGAATTGACCATTGGCCAATCCGACACAAGATGTGTTCATTATGGTTCAAAGTATGGGTTTTTAATATAAAATATTTATTTTAGTATAAAATACATCACAAAACCAAAATTGAGAAAATGAAACTGGGGTTTTTAAACATTAGGAAAATGATCCATAATTTATTTTTGACCTATCTAAATTGAACCCATGTCAATACGACACCCGATGTGATTAGTATGAATCTATGTGCCTTTTTTAATACAAAAGGGTCATTTTAGTTTAAAACACACATCAAAGATTCAAAATCAAGAAAATGAGCTCGTATTTCTTTTAAAATTTTGTAAAATGATCTGAATTTCACTTTTGATGGGTAGGAATTGACCACATGTAAATATAATACCCGATGTGATAATTATGATCTGAAGTGTGTGTTTTCACTACACAATGGAAATTTTATTTTAAATCGCATGTAACATCACCAAAACTAAGAAAATAAGCTTATATTGTTTCTAAAATTTAATAAAATGATACATAATTGATTTTTTCACATGTTGTAATTGATTTCATTTCAATCCAACACACGATGTGGTCGGTGTGACTCAAAGTGCTTTTTTTCAATATAAAAGTTCATTTTAGTTTAATACTAATCACATAGAAAAAACTGAGAAAATGAGATCATATTATTCTAAAATAATAGGATTATGATCCATAATTCATTTATAACCCGTAATAATCAACCACACATCAATTCAATTCCTAATGTTGTCAGTATGACTCGAAGTGTGTGTTTTCAATACAAAAGTGTCACTTTATTTTGAAACATGCATCATATGTCAAAAAATGAGAAAACAAGGTTTATTTTTTTTAAGCTTTAGTAAAATGATATATAATTTATTTATTATGTGTAGGAATTTAACTCACAACAATATTACACCCAATGTGTTTGTTATGAATCGAAGTATGGGTTTTCAATATAAAAGTGCCTTTTTAGTTCAAAATGCATGTCACATCACCAAAATCATAAAAATGATCTTGTATTGTTTTCACACTTTAGTAAAATGATCCTTAATTCATTTTTCAAATTTAAGAATTGACTAAATTATAATCTGACACACGATGATTTTGGTGTGACTCAAAGTATATGTTTTCAATATAAAAGTGTCATTTTAGTTTAAAACACATCACATATCCAAAACTGGGTAAAAGAGATCATATATATATATTTTTATTTTTGGAAAACAATAAATAGTTCATTTTTTACCTTTATAAATATACCAAACATCAATCTCACACCCAATTTGGTTGGTATGGCTCGAAGTGTTCGTTTTCAGTATAAAAGTGTAATTTTATTTTAAAACACACATCAAATAACAAAAACCAAAAAAAGAGATCATATTGTTTTCAAATATTAAGAAAATGATCTATAATTCATTTTTATGTTTAGGAATTAATTGCACATTAATCCAACACTTGATGTGGTCGTCAAGACTTGATGTGCGTGTTTTCAATGCAAAAGTTCCATTTTATTTTAAAATGCATGTTACATCCCCAAAACTAAAAAAATGTTTTTGTATTATTTTAAAAATTTAAGAAAATGACCCATAATTCATTTTTCACATGTATTAATTGATATAATTCCAATAAAACACACGATGTGGTTAGTATGACTCAAATTATGTATTTTCAATATAAAAGTTTCATTTTAGGTTAAAATAAAAAACATTGTCAAAATAAATAAAATGAGCTTGTACTATTTTAAAAATTTAAGAAAATGATCCATAATTAATTTTTGACCTGTAGGAATTAACCACACCTCAATATGAAACCTGACGTGGTCAGTGTGACTCAAAGTCCATGTTTTCAACACAAAAGTGTAATTTTTGTTTAAGACACATATCAAATTACCAAAAATCAAGAAAAAAAATCTCATATTGTTTTTAAACTTTATGAAAAAGATCTATAATTCATTTGTGATATTTTGGAATTGATTAAATATCAATCTGACACACTATGGGGCTGACATGACTTAAATTATATGTTTTCAATACAAAAGATCCATTTTAGTTTAAAACATATATCACATAACCAAAAATGAGTAAATAAGCTTAGATTGTTTTCAAAAATTAGGAAAATAACCCATAATTTATTTTTCACATGAAATAATTAACCACACATCAATCCGACACACAATGTGGTCGATATGACTCAAAGTGCATGTTTTCAATAAAAAAGTGTCATTTTAGTTTACAACACACATGAAATAGAAAAGCCCATAAAAACAAATCTCATATTATTTTAAAACATTAACACAACAGTCTATAATTCACATATAGTAATTTACCACACATCAATCCGACACATGATGTGGTCGATATAACTCAAAGTGCGTGTCTTCAATATAAAAGTGTCATTTTAGTTTAAAACACACATCAACTATAATAAAATGAGAAAGTGAGCTTATATTGTTTTAAAACATTAAAAAATGGTCCATAATTCATTTATGATGTTTAAGAATCTTTATCAAATCAATCCAACACATGATGTGACTAATATGACTCAAAGTGGATGTTTTCAATATGAATTTTTTATTTTAGTTTAAAATGAAAGCCACTAGTGAAAATCAAGAAACATGCTTGAATTATTTTAAAAATTTTGGAAAATGATTTATAAACCATTTGTTACATTTAAGAATTGACATAACTTCAATATGACACCCAATGTGGTCATTATGACTCAAATTTCAGGTTTTCAATACAAAAGTTCCATTTCAGTTTAAAATATGTGTTACATCACCAAAAAAAATAAAAAAAGATCATATTATTTTCAAACTTTAGAAAAAAGTCCATAATTAATTTTTTATTTGTAGGAATTAACCACACATCATTTTAACACATGATGTGGTCAATATGACTTGAAGTGAGTGTTTCTGGTATAAATGTTCCATTTTATTTTAAAACACACATTAAATAGAAAAAGCTGAGAAAATAATATTGGATTGTTTTCAAACATTAGGAAAATGGTCTATAATTCTTCTTTGAAATATAAGAATTTATTTTACATCAATCTGATACACAATGTGGCCGATATGACTCAAAGTGCGTGTTTTTAATATAAAGTTTTTTTTTCAGTTTAAAACACATTCCACTAGTCAAAATTTATAAAATGAAATCTAATTGTTTTTAAACATTAGGAAAATTATCTATAATTATTATTTTATGTGTAGAAAGTAACCTCACATCAATCCAAAACTCAATGTGGTCTATATGACTCTAAGATCATGTTATCAATAATACAAGTGCAATTTAGTTTAAAACACATGTCACATCATCAAAAAGTAGCTTGAAAAGATCATATTGATTTCAAAATTTATAAAAATGATCCATAATTCATTTATAAAATGTAGTTATTGACTTCATATCAATCTGATACACGATATGGTCGATATGAATTAAAGTAGGTGCTTTTAATACAAAAATTTTCATTTTAGTTTAAAACACACATAAAATAGTCAAAACTAATAAAAAAGCTCATATTATTTTAAAACATTTGGAAAATGGTCCATAATTCATATGTGATGTGTATGAATTGACTGAACGTCAATATGATGCACAATGTGGATGATATGACTCAAATTGTGTGTTTTCAATATAATTGTGTCTTTTTAGTTTAAAACACACATTACTAGCTAAAGCTGAGAGAATAAGATCAGATTATTTTCAAACATCAGGACAATGATCCATAATTCATTTGTGTTGTGTAAAAACTAATCAAACATCAATCCGAAACACGATGTGGTCGGTATGAGTCGAAGTGCATGTTTTTAAATATATAAGTTCAATTTTGGTTTTAAACATAGATCACATAGGAAAAATTGAGCATAAAATCTTATATTATTTTCTCATCATTTTAACTTCTATTACCTAATTAATTTTCTTTATAATTTTTATCTTATACGTTTTTAGTTAATTTTAAAAGATATAATTATTGAATATGAACAAGAAATTGCATGAAAATAGAAGGCTTTTTCTCATATAGCAATTGATCTTGAATTGTATCACATCTATAGTGAGTTTTTTATCACTATAAATGTCATCCAATTCAATAGAACCTTCTTTTGAGAACAAAAATAAGTGATGTGCATGTAAAAATCAACCACAACTCAATTCAATACACAATTTTTCTTTTATGACTCAAATTATATGTTTTTAGTTTAAAAATGACACTTTGTGTTTAATTTGTTTCTTTATATTATTACTAACATAAAAATTGGTTTCTTATAAAAATTAATTCTTTTGCTCGATCCATGGTGGTTTATTAAGAAACTAATAGCATGATCGGGGGTCAGAGACCAAAGATAAAGGAATATTGATTTTTTTGATTATCTATATTAAATTTTACTTACTCATGTAATTATAAAAACAAATATTTGAAATGTTTATAATATATTTTTTTCTTGTATTTGGGTTGTAAATTTTATTTCATTTAAATTTTGTATTTACTCCTGTATTTTCTCCCTATTTTTTCTACTACAGTGTGACATAATTTAAATAGTACACTTGTAGCACCCCAATTTTTGGTAATTGAAACTTTATATTTGTATTTTAAATATATATAATGATATGGTTATGTTTTAGGATGTTTAGAGGGTTTTTACTTTCTTTGGAGTATTTTTTTGAGGTGCGTGGTTTGAGAACACTTAGTACAAACTAGGCTCCTCATCTAGGAAAATGTGTGGATTGTGTGATAGGAGGGACTATAACTCTTGACAGTTGGTGCACAATCTAGCCAAACTATATAAATTAATAGGATAAAATACTCATGTCTAGAAGGTGGTAAAATTATGTTTGGAATAGGGTTTGTCAAATATTGTGAGCCAACCATGCAAGGGGTTGGATTAGGGTGGTAGCACCACATGGTTGGTTCATGGTTTGGAAAACTTTGTGGCCTAACCATGCAGTGTACAGTTAACCCTCTAAAATTTTCTGATCTAATTAGATTTAATTCATTTAAGCCATAATTTTCCTCTAATTCTCCCATAACACAAACTCATTTTACTCCCAAGGTGTGATAAATGCTCTCTTCAGTCTAGGGCTAAACCATAGGGGATTGAATGTTTGTGGGAGATCCAGATTCACCAGTATGTCTCTATTATTAGATGTTCTTCTTAAATATCTTCTCATTCACATTACCAGAACCTTAAAACTAATCCATTGTGGATATATCATTGTTTTATTATGGGAATTTTGATGTTTTATTATTGGATCTTGGGAAGTAAGGGTGGTTCATGATCATATCTAGGAATCATTATGTTTGTCTTCATTTTCATAGATGTGTGTGAGGTAAGTGGGTTTTCTCATGAATCCTCTTAATTAAAATTTGAAGGACTAGTCTTGAATTTATTGATTTCTTGAAATGATGGTGAAAAACTCATGTGATTATTATTGTAAATCACTTTAGTGATGGTTTTTGGAAATTCTGGAAAGTGTATGGGTTTTAGAAAATGTTATTGGTTGATAATTATAAATTGATGATTTTAAAATTATGGTTTTTTTGTGAAAATATTTTAAATAAGGAATAGTTTGTGTAATGGTTTTTCATGGTTTTTATCATACATGGTTGGTGTGAGTTCATTTGAATTAAATGTGAACCTTTGGAAGGGGAATGTACCATTAGGTCACCTAGTATTGGTTAACTTGTGACTACTTGGTAGATTGATGATATACCACTCATGAGTATGAAAATGTCACATGGGCATGCATGCGTGGGTGTGTTGATGTGTGGAATCATGGAATGAGTAGGAAAAATGAAAAAAAAAATGTTTTAATGAAATGTTTTTATTTTTTTCCATGGAAAACTATATTTTATTTGATATAAATTTCTTTAAAGTGTTTTAAACTACTTTATATTAATGTGATAACAAGTTTTTTCATTGTATCATGAGTAGGGAAGTCCTTAGGGAAATCCTACTGAGTTTAGACTCACCCCTTACTGGGACATTGTTGTGCATTTGAAGATGTTATCTATTGAGACATAGGTAAATGAAATGTATCTTAGCTATTTTTTATGCTTCTTAATACCATGGGTGTAGCTTATCGAGTTAGAGTTTGTAGGGGGATTAGAGTCTTTAGTTTTATGTATTTGGTGTATTTCAGTTCTGTTTTATTTTGTTTTATTTGGTAATGTTATTATTGTTGGAATCAAAGCTGATATTTGCTATAAATGGAGTATGGATTGGGTTTTTTTCAATACTCAATGGAATATTAGGCAATTTACAAGAGATCATATCTTATAGTTCAAGCAAACAACAATATTGAAGGTGGCATCATTTCCCAGTGTTTTCCAAATTTTTGGGGTCCAAAATTTGGAGAATGGAAATCATTGTGAAAATTTGTTTTTCTTTAAGGACTTATGAAAACATGGAAAAGGTATGAGTTTTGTGAAGATGGGCTATGTGAGTGGTGTTTTGTGAAGTATTAAAGGATTCAGATGGTGCGCTCTGCGATTACGTAGAGCATCGTGAATGAAAAAGAATTGAAGCATCGTGATCAGTGATAGTGATCTCCATGATTAAGATAAATTTAGCATCATAGTGGTGAAAAGGTATTGATGAATAGAATCATGACAATTTAAAATCCCAATGGTTCTTCATGAAAGGAGGTATTCCATGAAGATTTTTTTATGTATGCAAAAAACACACTGGAGGCGGTGTAGCTTCGTGAATGACCGGGCCTACAAAGAAGAGGATACCCCTATTCACTTTTGAAGACTTTTTCCAAGGAAAATTTGGAATTTATTTGATTTCCTAAAGCTAAGGGAGATCCAAAAACCTTACATTCCATAAAATCATGAGTATTGTGAAAATACTTGTAAAGTCTTGACTGATGCCGATGATTTTGAGAAAAGGGTTCTTCACGATGCCAGGGTTCACCACGTTGGTTTTTTGAGCTTCATGAAAGAGTTTGTTCCATGAAGATAGGGGTGCTCTGTGAAGGCATTTTGTTACATGAAGGTAATAGAGCTTCGTGAAGGGAGATTCATAAAGTGGATTTTCAAAAGGCATTTTTGAACATTTGGTTTTAAGTAAACATCACTTTCAAGTGCATCCATTAATGACATAGATGTAAGTAGTGTCTTGTGCTGGGAAGATATAAAGATTTCAATGCCAATATATTAAAGAGACCATCAACTTGATAAACTGAGTAAAACTTCACCCACAATAGTGAGAAAGGGGGAGTCAACAGAAGTGTTTCGAGGGATGTAGTGTTCTATCCCTAAAATAATTATAAAGGTAGTGTACCTGGAATAGAGTGACTGTGTCTAAACTCATGTACTCCACAACTAGTGAAGATTATTAGACTTTGATTTGACTGAAAAATGTCAGAATATACTCCTTGAATTAGGCTTTAGTGGTGAACCAATTAAAATTGATGTTTCACCTCTTTGCATGTGATTGTTTGTTTTCTGTACATTCTAATCAGACAAGTTTAACAGGTTCCTACCAACGTGGGAAAAAGATCCATTTATTTAAAAGAAAAAGTTGATACCCTGATTCACCCCTCCCTTATTAGGGTGTTACAAGGTCCTACAAGTGGTATCCGAGACAGGTTGATGGTTTTAAATATTTCTTTCTTTTCTATCATGGAGAATACAGTGACTGTCAGGGGAGTAACCCTCTTTTATAGAAGCAATTTTCAGATCTGGAAGAATAGGATGAGTTCTCATATAATATATCTTGGAATGAAAGTCCTTTTTTCTACAGTATAATGAATACATGTCACTGATCATTCAGGTATGTCTATGACTAATTTAGACACAAAAATGATTGATGTAGATGCTAAAGTGTATAATACCCCCACTACTTATCTTTCTAATCATATCTATCTAAAGGTGATTAGTTTAACCTCAGAAAATTCTATGTGGAAAAAACTAGAAAATATTTATGAAGGAGATAGTAAAGTAAAGGAGGAGAAAATACAAGATTTTCACAATAGGTTTGATCTGAAGATGTATCCTAATGAAAATGCATATCCTTTCTTCAATAAAATTAATGAAGTTTTAGGAGAAATTTTTAGGGCTTGGAAAAGAGATCAAAGACATTGACATTGCGAAGAACTTTTTGGGAATGCTTCCACCTATATAAAATTCAAAAATGTCAGACCTTAATGAAATAAACTTTTCTATACTTTCTCTAGATGATCTAATAAGTTTTCTGGTTGCCGATGAAATGAGAGTCAATCCAGATGATGTGATGACACATGTTAGTAAGGAAATAGCATTCAAAAACATGAAAAACTCAAGATTTCAGGATATGGTGTTAATGAAGACAACGAGGAAGAATAATTACTTTCCCTCTTTTCCAAGAAGTTCAAGAGATGAAAAGTTATATGTGAAGGAAAGCTACCCTTGGTTTGTTTTCATTGTGGAAAATTTGGAAACATTTTTTCTTAGTGCTTAAGGAAGTTCAATGATGGTGAAGGTAAATATAGAAACTCCCAAAAGATTCATAAATTCTTCCTCAAAATGGAAACTTAAAATCTTGAAAGAAACTATAAAAAATGAATTTTTCCTATAAATAAAATGATGATGATAATGAATTCTGTAAGGAAGAAGAACTATAGTTTAAATATAGAAACCAAGCATCTATAATGGCTACTATTGAGAAGTTAGAACCATAAAAAAATTAATCTAGAGATAATCAATTGAGTGATGATGATGATATAAAATTAAAACCTAAGGATACACTTGGTAAGATTTAGAATCAAAGAAACATATTCAAAAAGTGGAGAGTAGTTGTGGAATAATCATTAGAATATGTAAATCAACTTGAGGCTAGAATTGAATGACTAGAAGTAGTGAATGCACAATCAACAGCCCTTGAAATCAAAAAAGATATAGTGGAACTAAAGATCAAAATTTAAGAACATGTAAAGGTCATCAATGACCTTACCTTTAGACTGGAGGAGAAGTCCAATACTATTGAGGGACTCAAAGAAGAAGTTGTTACTCTTAGGAGAAAACTTGATAGTGAGTCAAATTAAAAATAATTAAAGAAAAAATTATGTTTGGAAAATTATCAAATATTGAGTTTCTGGAGAGAGCTAAGCATGATTCTGATAGAGTTGAAAATATTTTGAATGATCAAAGAATATCATGCATGGGAAACAATGGAATCAGCTGTAATGCCAAAAAATAAAATACTACAAATAAAATGGGTCAAAATAAAGGAAAGATTAAAGTTAGACATATTAAAAACTCACCTGAAGTGTTGAAAAATAAACCCTCAATTCAAAATAAAAGGAGAACAAAATAACTATCATCTCGAATCCAAAAATGATATGAAGAAAAATTTACATCCTAATAAAGGACACATGTGGAGGAATTGAAATGAGAAGACATTTTCACTTATGAAATGTCAATTCTGTGGAAATCTGGGTCATACCATGTCATACTGTGAAGAATAATGGATCTATTTGAATGGGGGAAGATATAGAAAGATAAAAAAAGAGAAAAAGGTCATATATTACTTCTCATAGAAGAAATAATTTATATGGATATTGTTTTCATTTTTATAACTTTGTCCATAAAGCTATTTATTGAAGGTAGATGAAAGACATGAACAATTCATACAGATCCTAGAGATAATTCAATACTCATCAACCAGATAGTGTTGCTCTTACAAATAGGTTTTATCCTCTAGAATAAAATTATGATTACAAAGAACCATCCCACATGGAAGATAGATATGAAAGGACATATTTATCCTTTACTCAATCTAATATTTTATGAAATTTACAGGTGTAAATTCCACCTATACCAACACTTCTTTCACAACAGTTTAAAAAAACCATTGGGATAAAGAACTTATACCAATGGTTCTGTGAAAACATTGGTATAGTATAATATAAGATGGATTTTACCAATGGTTTTAGTGAATTATTGAAAAAAATCACCTCAATACCAATGATTCATAAGCACCGTTGGGATAGACCAACCTAAAAAGCCTTTGCTCGCCATCATGATCCTTTACCCATCCTGAATTCCCCTTGCGCCCACTTCTCCATCCCTACAACACCACTGCAATCCTACCCTCCTCACCGCCACTCCCATACCAAATCTACCTCATCACTGCTCTTATACCCCTCACGCTCCCCTCCTCCCATTCCAACTCCCCTCTCTACTCACCATTCACTGCTCACCACTTGCCGCTGGCTGTTCCCCACTGAACACTCCCTACTCCTCTTCACTCGCCTCTCCCTTCCTCCCATCCTGAGCCCTAGCATCCATTACTCTCCCCTCCCCCGCAAAATCTTCACTTCACGTGTCATCCACAAGATGTGCACAGAGGTATTCCACCTCCCTTCTACATTGTTTCCCTTATAACAATTCTGATTTCATAAGTGTCTATTTTATGAATATTCATATATTTCACTAAAGTATGGTGAAATCAATCATTTATGATAGAGATTTTTCTATAATTAGGAATAGGGGAAGCCAAGATCATTCCTTCCTACTTTTTTCACATTGATCCATTAAGTTATTCAATGTTTTATATTCTTGCAATGGGTTTTTCCAAAAATCAATTTTATTAGTTATTGAATAGGTATTTTCAATTGGGTCTTTGTGCAGCTAAGATTCATGGATGCATTGGGAGTGACATAGTAGAACAATAACACTATATAAAGGATTCACTTTGAAAAATTATTTTCCTTTAGAAAAAAAATTATGTGAAGTGTGTGTTATATTACATTTCCATTAGAGTTTTTTTATATCAATAAGCATTGTAATAAGGTGGGGTTGTCAAATTTTATGTCATAACACCGACTGAGGCTTTTTTCTCAACATTGGAGAACTTTTTTTATATCTCAAAAGTGTTTGATTTTCTTTGCATTTTGTTATTTCTCACATTCAAAACATGTTTTTGTTGAGGAAACGTGGTTTTCTCTTATTATACATGTTTAATATTGTTTGAAAATTTCATATTCACTTGAGAAATTAGGGAACTGTCAATGTTTTTCATTTTTTTAGTTTATCCTTTTATAACTCACCAAACTATATAATCAAACATTCTTTATTATCATGTTCAAACTCCTTTAAAGGTATGAATCCATTTGTAGAAACTGATTTATAAATTGATAACATTGGATCTTTTCCATTACCACTAATCAAATTCTTTTGACTAGGAATAAAATTCATGCATATGATAACTCCATTACCAACATAATTACACCTTCAAAAAACTTCTTCAACTGCTTTTGATTTTCCTTAGTAAATATCTTAGGTTCTTCTTCAGAAATGTCAACTACTAATCCAATTATACTATCTCTTTCTTGGATAGTTTCCACTTTTAGTTCAATTTTTCTATCATAAAATTTGTATATTTTATGTATATTTTTAAATAGTCTATCCACAATCCATTTTTTATTTGATTGAAAATCCACTTTAAGGGTAAGTGGGAACTAATAGAAACATTCTTCAGCATAAATTCACACCCTCACAAATTTATAAATAGTCTATGATATAGCCTTTCATACCGTAATAGAAGTATATTCACCATACTAAAACCGCATTATGATTATCTCTCTTCAATGACTACTTGGAAGTGTCTTTTTCTACTTTTTCCTTCAGTTTAAGCCTCAAGGTAGACTTTTTTTCTTTTTTCCCAACTTATTCAATCATATACACCTCTTTTCATTAACATATGCCTCATTTTTAGTTTCTACATACCAAAATTCCTCATAATAGTGACCATATACACTGCAATATTAACAAAAAGTATCAATTCTTTCAAATATGTTTCTAAGAGATAAATTTCTCTTCATATGTGAAAACTATTTTTTCATAGTAGTTTTGTTCTTAGTTTTAACAATTCTCTCACTTGTATGAGTATATATATTATACCAACAATCAATGTACATGTGCCGAAACTTCTAACAACACCAATATTTTACAAAAAATCATGTTTGTTTCTCCTTTTAGGTAGTTTTTCTATATTTATTTCATTGATGTATTTGGATAGATTCACCATAATTTTTGGATTGGTTTGGGAACTACTCTTCATACATATTCTCACATCTACCCTTAATGTATTAGTGAGTTTCATTATATTTTATATCACTGGGTTTTGCATGGACATTGATCTTTTTAAAACACTTACCAATAAAAAGGACTTAGAAACTATAAATTTATTAGGGTAGTGGGATATATTATTCCATGAGGATGAAGTGGAGGAATCTCCAAATGTTCTAAATATTTATTTTATTGTAGTATGAATCTATTTTTAGTATAAAATATTCAACGTTATTTGATTGGTAATGATTTTCTTTTCAGTTATTTGGGGAGGTTCTTCTTGGGTTTATTATAGATTTTTGAGTTTTAGTCCAAGCTATAAGAACTTCATAATGTGGGAATATTTCTCAACCTCAAATAATTTTAATCTCTCTTAATATTATGTTTTTATTATTTATTCATCCTGTTAATCTCATGTAGTAAAGTATAAATATCTTTCACTCTTTTAGTTTTCCCATGTAGTAAAAATACTTGATATTCACTATGAATTTATACTACTCTTCAAATACATGAAAGCTTTTATAATTTCCACTTATCTAATCTAGTGATATTGTATATATACTGAGCTATAATGAAATTATCTCTTATTAGGAATCATCAATAGGTGAGATCATGCTACTCAGTTTATCTTGGACCATAAAAAAGTATAATATCCTCTATTATAGAGAATATTGTATGGAGTAACCGATTGGGATTATATTGGAGAATCTATTATTGGCACATATTACCAATCATAGTAATTATTTTGGTAGTTTTGAGTCTTAAGCGTGTAATAATATTGTGTCCCTATTCATGGTTAGAGTTTAGTAGATGTATTTTGATGATTATAAATAAATTATAGTTTTTGATTGTATAAGGTACTATATATGGTCACTTAAAAACAAGACACTTGGTTAACATCTTAGTTATTCATGTGATTGTAGGAGGAATTCATGATCCAATAATGGATCATTAAAAAATAACTCCATTAGATCAATGACTATGAAAATTAATACTTTTATGTTTTAGAGAATCTAAAAAAGGGATTATATGTTAGATTCTAGCTAGATATGGGACGATAACATTATCATGATATAGTTTAAATATAACGACACATACCAATCTATCATTGACATGGAACCTTACTTGGAACATTATGTTTTACCTTGTTGATCATCCCTTTATAGGATAGAGGTAAGAAGTTTATCTCTGATATAAAAGGATTGAAATTGGTGATAAAAAATAAGGCACTTACAATAAAAATATGAATTAGATTTCACTATTATGTTTTTTTGTTATAATTGTTTTATTTTTTATAGTACATATCCATTTTTTAATTTTTTTATGTTATGATATATTTTATTTGATTAGAAACTGTGTCCTCCAATAAACTTTTCTTATCCGGTGGGATAAAAAATGAGTTTTATTTCATCTTCAGTGCACTCCATCTTGATGTCATTGTTTGGTTAATTGAGAAAAATGACATTCTCGACAAAATTTACAAGTATTTTTTATTTTTAAAAAATAATTAATTGAGAAAGATGATATTTACATAATGAGATTCTTATTGATGCTAAAAACATAATTAAAAGAAACAAACAAATATAACCTCAAGTAAAGCTGTCTATTTAATTGTTAAATATGAATTCCCAATCTTACACTTTTTAATCTAGTGCTACAAATATATATTGTTCATTACTTATATCATATATTATTTCTCTTATTCTTTGTTTTTCTTGGTATTCTAGAATAACAACAGTAATTTCCTTAAGAATATACATACATTGACTCCACTTAAACCTACATCTTTCTTTCAATACTATCTTTTAATGCCTTGCAGTTCCATTACTACAGATATTTGAAAGCACGTAGATTTGATCTTGAGAAATCCAAAGATAAGAGTGTGGTTCATTCTTGTTGTTTGGTTTTATTCCACATTATATGTTAGTTAGAGTCTATCTTTTCCATATTATTCCACATCACCCTATTGTATTCTGTTAATGGATTCAAGAGCTTTACAAAGTCTGCTCAAGAACTCATTTTGAAGCTACAAAAGATCAATGGAGACAACTATCCAGAGGTATATTGATGAGTATATACAGAGTTACTAGAGTCAATAAAGATTTATATTTAACAATAATTAGAAGTTCAAAATTAGAACCACACTAATCTGAATAAAATTAAAATGTCCTAAATTAAATTATGGGAAATTGATTCAAACAAAACACAAACAATAAAAAATAATCTACCATAAAATTTACTATATAAATAGTAAAATAGAATTAACCACATATATAAAAAATCACTATGAATTAGACAAAATAAAACTCAGCCAACTAGTCCTAGAATTCATTGAACTAATTGGAATTGAAAATAATAAATGGATTGTAAATAAAGAAAATTTTATGTGTTGTGAAAAAATTAATAGTAAATTAAAATAATGTTTAGTAACCATATTATGATTCACATAACTAAAAATAACAATGAACTAAACAAATATGAATTGATCAAAGTGAATTTAATATATTTTTTATTTCCATTATATTTTTTAGAAATGAAATTATGATATGCTATATAAGTTTCGAGCCAAAAAGATTATATACCATTAATAAGAAGAGTAATTATCAATTAATTGGAATGTACTATTTTATAGTGTCATTTTGAAACATGGATATATTTCCCCTTTCTTGCAGGAAAATGATTTGACCCATAGGGAATTGTGGTTCTTATATGTTGGTTGGTGACATGTATAGTCACAGAAGACAGGTAAGTTGTAGTTTAATTTTTATTTTATTTTGTTCATCGCATTTAACACTTAGGCCTTTTATTGATTTATATAGATGGCAGGTAGCTATATTGTTCAAAGAGGTCTAGAAGCGAACTGGAGTTAGCTACATGGTTTTCATTGCAGGGGAGGGAGATCAGGTTAGTGGATAGATTGATTACTGTGTTTCATTCTTGTCTGCCTTTATATCAGGAGCACCCCCTTTTATATGCATCACTTATTTCTCTAGATCATAACTGATAATGCTGGTGCATGAATCCATATGACACTACATATGTACATTTCACTTGGAAACCACTTTTCTTATACTATTAAAAACAATATATCATTGGCATCCTCCATTCACTAAATACACCATGATTTCGACCACCAATTTATAGATAATATTTTTCATGTGCTGTACATCGACTTCTATTTGTGGTTCCTTCTCCTTAATCAATTTGAAATTTATATCCAAAGGTATATTCATAGGTTTCACCTCTATCATTCTAAATCACTCCACTACAATAATAATGTAATCCAATAGAGTCTGGTACAACTTATTTGAACTTAAGCCACTCACTGCCTACATCCCAAAGACCCATTTAGCTGGGCCAAGATTCTTCATCTCAAATCTTTTATACATTTAAATCTTCATATCATAAACCCCTTTCTTCACCAAATATTAAATTATCATATCATCATCATAGAGAGGAAATATGTTGAAACTCCCATCAACAAACACATTTTGGTAATATAAATGGTCAATATTACTCTAGATGAACTTCCATTGCATCATAAGGTCATTAAACATCCAATTACACTTCCACTACCTTGAAGCATGTTACAAACTATAAAGTCTTCACAATTTCTTGAAAAAATATCCTAGTTCCCATTTTCTATAAAACAATCCAAATTCTTCTTGTAAATTACCTCATCTAAGTCCCTATGAATCTATACTATCTTTAAATTTAACTATTCCAGATGAAATCCCTCAATAAAAACCATAATCAATATCATTCAAATAGTCATATATTTAATAACCTATGAAAAAATCTAAGATAAATACACATATTTTATTTATTAGCACCCCTTTTTGACTAGATATTACTTATACCTTTGTTTACCATCCACTCCCTCCTTCAACTGATTCACCCATTTATTATAAAGAGTTTTATTCATAATTGACTTTTTTATTAGCTACCATGTTCCATATACATGGATGAATAATTATCATCTATCATGGATAACTCCCATTGATTTTATTCTTTCATATTTTTATCCTCTTTGAGGATCTCTAGCAATCCGTCTTCCATGAGTGACTGATAATGAAGATAACTCCCATATCTTTTCATTTGGTTCCTTACTTTAGTATACCTCCACAAATCCCTCAGTGGATCATATCCTTATGATAGTATAACTTATAGAGATATATATTCTATAACTCTTTCTTTCAGAATTTGACCCCAATATTTTATAGGCCTAGGGATTTATGATACTTCTTGTTTTGGAAACAACATTGTAACTTGAATCTCATCCATTGAAACTTCTATATGGTCTGGTGTTTTTGGTACCATTTTCATTGTTGAATTTTTTGGAACATCCATAACTTATGGATTCCCATTTAGATGAACATTAGCCTCCGAAGATACTTTTCTCTCAATAAAATTCTCAGCTAAGTTTCTATCCTTCCACATAATCTATTCATTGATGGAAAAATTTTAAATTATAAAAATCCTATAATAATTGTCATCCAAGAGTTAAAAAATAAAACTCTTCATTTACATTTCCTATAAAGTTAAATGATTTGGACTTAGCTTCAAGATTTTCCCTTTCCTTGGAAGTAACATGGATATAATTGGGTGACTCAATGACTTTGAGATGAGTGAAGTGAAACTTCCTTCCAAACCAAAAAACCTTTGGTAATTCATGACCTAGTTGAGAAAAGGATGACCTATTGATCAATTATATCACACAATTCACAACCTGTACCCAAAAAACATTGGAAAATACATTGTGAATTATTATAATCTTTTCATTTTTAACTAATTTCATATTAATATTCTCCATGAATCTATTATGTTATAGAGTACATGGTATAGTTTTCTCAAACTATATGTCCTTCCACTAGGAGAACCTTGGAAACTCTCTACTTTTATACTCCCCACCATTATAAGACTATAAAAACTTAAACTTAAAACTAATATCCTTTTTCCCTAGGTCTCTCCATCAAACAAAGGTTCCAACACCTCATACATGTTCATGAGAAAGAACACCCACACTTTCTGTGTCTCATTATTGATTAATGTTATATAGAATAATGATCCTCTCTTAGAATGAACTTAATCTATCCCCCATAAATCTATATAAACCAACTCTATCTTCTGGAACTTCAATACCTTAACTTCATTTTGGAAGGAAAACTTCAACTAATTTCTAAAGATAGTACTTTCACACTTCCCATAATCCATAATTATAATTTTTAATATACCTTCAACCGTGAGAATCTTTATCCCCTTATCACTCAAGTTACCTAGATGGCTATGCCATAACACTGAAAAAGTAACTTATATAGCATGAATTTCAAATTTATATACACTAATGAGGTACAACTTACAGTCCTTAAATTTTTTTATCCACAACCATAGAACAATGTAAAATTTTCCATGAACCATCTATGAATGATGTATAAAAACATATATCATTTATCCAATTAAAATTAAGTCTTCTTTAATCCTAGTATTCACTACACATCCCTTAACTCAAACATACTTCTATTTACAATTTTCAAGTATATATCACATTTTTCTATAATTTTTAGAGAAAGGTGATCTATAAAATTAAAATTTCCATATCTTTTGGAAGTATAGTTATTTTGACTACCCCTACTAGATGTTAAGTGAAATGAAGATCGAGAGTCTATAATTAAGACTCAAGAGAATTAGAGATACTCAACAACATACCACTCTTATCTTCAAATATAAGATCAAGAAATCCACATTCGAAAGTGTATCTTCCATAATTCAATCTCCACTCACTGAAATCCTTTTTTAGGTGCCCTTTATTCCCATAATGCCAACACATGGGACCATCTTCCTCTAATATACTCCCACTCTAACATGTTCTAATTTCCCTTTTCTCTAACATTTATGTGTTGTGGAACTCTCCCATTCATTCCAAAATATATGAATTTCTAGAAGATACCTCCTTTCAATGAAGTTCTTCATTCTATATCAGGTCTTTAATGTTTGTAAAGACCTGGTCAGTTTTTCTGCTTGAATTACTCACTACAATTTCCATCACATACCAAGGTTTTAAAAGGTTTAGACTCAAATTACCACTCTTTTCCATAATTGGTTAGTCACCCCAATTGAGTATTCTCTACTATAAACCCAAGCAGTTACACTAAGGACCTCTCAATACTATAATAATAGAGACTCACTATGCTTCTACTCCCGAGTCCCATCAATGAATGCATATTACCACTCACCAATAAAAAGGTATGATTAAAATACAAGAGTATCACCCTAATCTACAAGTTTCTTCTGCACCACTTGATGTAGATATCCCTACATGAACACATTAGATAAAACAGTCTACTCATGAACATAATCTTCAAGATCTTTAGTAGCTGATATTCATGATTAGATATACTTGTCTCAAACACTCACATCATATCTTCAACTATCTAGGTCTCTCAACCCATTGAACACTCATGAATAAAGATATCCTCTTTCTTGAATGAATCTTGATTTAAATATCTTCTTTAATTATTGTGAATTTTTGTGAACTTGGAATTTTTCATTTTTTTGATTTTGAGTTATTTCCATTTTCTTTATGGTTTAGTTAAGGATCATGGCATACTGTACATGTTCTTATTGTCTAGGGTTAATTTTAAATGGAAATTTTTAAATGGGAAAGTTTAAAAATACATTGATTCTTAAAGAAAACATGGGAATATTTTTATAGTGATATTTATATTTGTAAAAGTGTCTAAAATGTTTTGTATTTAAAATGATAAAATATTTTTGGAAAAAATTTCAATTTCATTAGAGAAAGGGATAATGTTAATCATATAAAAGGTTTTAAAGTGATATTAATAAATCATAATTAGAATATTTCAAATGATTTAAGACTAATGTTATTTTAAAATAGATGATTTTGAACTATTTTAATGTTATAAATGTTTTACCAAAATCTATTATTGTGTTTAAATGGTTTCATAAAAAAATAATTTTTCTCTTTATTATATAAGTTTTTCAAAACCACATGGGTAAAAATGATGTTTAATGAATGAATGTTCTTTTTGAGATAATTTTTGATAAAACTATGTTGGGTCAAATCGGAAAATTTTGATAACTTATTCAATGAAGTAAAAGTCCATATTGTTTTTTTTATGAATTTATAAATTATTGGATTTTAGTTTTATTTAAAAGATGTCTTGTGATTACTTATTGATCTATTTTATTTCTCACGGGGATGGAGGTTTGAAGTTCATTTTGATGGCGTTTGTGTTTCTTGTTTTATAGTATATCCCCATTTGGATTTAATGGATTCTTTGGTTGATCAAGATCTTATTGGGATGGTTTTTTTGTTTGATTCAGTCTTATAGCTTGTTGTTATTCCTCTCTTTTCCTAATGTGAGAAGTATTTACGAGAGTTCCAAAACTTGAACCCTCCACATTTATCTAGGTAACAATATTCTTAGGATGAATTGGTTTTGGTACTGAAGTTTGAGGATATTTTTATCCATATTTTGATTTATGATTCTCTTAAGGTTATGTTTGTAACCATCCTACTAGAGGGTCCTAGTTATAAGTGGTGGAAGTTTATTATTCAGACTAATTCAGATAAGGACTATTCTTGGAAAAGATTTAAGGCATTGTTCATATAGAATTATTTCGTAATTAAGTGAAGGTACTGATGGCTATATAATTTTCTAGCCTCCAGTAAAGAGATGAAATAGTTTTCGAGTACACAAATCATTTTATCCAATTGGTGCCATAAATTACTAATCTAGAATTGGAAGATTCCTTATTGGCTTGGTGGTTTGATTAAATTCATTTATCAGGCTTGTCACTATATGTTTTTCCTTTAAACATGATAAATATGTAATGATTTTATGATTTTTGTTCTGATGAATTATGTTTCCTCTAGTTAAACTTTCATTTTCGGAGGTTGTATTTTGGTTTATTTTTGAGTTTTATTGATAACGTTTTTAAATTTCTTAGTGAGATCATGGATTCTCTTGGTGAAATAAGGATCTATTTTATATGGCTTCATAGGCAATATATTCTCATGTTTAGTGTTTCTAGACTTTATTGAAATGATTCTAAACTGAGTGAATATATTGGGTTACATGAATCAATTTAGACTAAAAGATAGAGTCTTTGGGATTATGAATCCATTGAGGCGATTTATATTTTTCTTGTTATATTGGTTAATATATTAACTATCCATTATGAGATATTGACTATTCTGGTATGAATTGTACCTTTGTGATTGTTTTAGATTCTCTTTATTTTGTGTGATTAGAAATTTCTTTCCACTATACTGGTATGGCTATTTTACCTTTGTACTGCTAAGGCTCTTATTCCCACATTCCTTTCATATGAATGATATATTAAAATATATATCTTATTCTAAGAAATTTATACCTTATATATGAATAACTCTATAAAGATGTATACATAATTATTTTCCTTCCAATATTGTGATTTTTATCTTAAACACATATGCGAATGAAGTTATAGAATCATCTACAAATGTATTGTATTATTGAAACTTTTCTTTTAGATGTCATTTTTCTTGATATACTATAGCTCTTTAATTTATTTTAAATTTTCATATTTGGATCCTGGAATTATCTTCATCCTATTTTTCCATTTGAATAGATCTTATATTGTGATTCTCTTCATTTTTATACTAGTAAGGTGTTTTTCCTCCATATTCTTCCCTGTGAGTAGCATGCTACTAGATAGTGAGTGAGTTTCTTGCTTTCGGCTGGAAGGAAGGTAGCTAGAAGCCTGTTATGTGTGTATACCAATGGTTTAACTGAACCGTTGGTATTAAGTATGTAATTTTGTGTATACCAATGGTGCAAAAAAACCATTGGTATTAAGTATATAAGCATGCCTATTTTTCCAATAGTTCAAGATAAACCGTTGGAATTGTTCCATGTAACGGTTCAAAACTGTTGTGATAAAGGTGTACCAACGGTTGAATACCATTGGTATAAATCTATCCCAATGGTTTCCAACTATTGGGATAGGGATTAACAAATGGTTTAACATGAACCATTTAGATATATCAATTTCAGAATCACTATACCAATAATTCAACATGAACCGTTGGTATAGGGATATCGCAATGACCAACACCCCAACGGTTTGATAAACTGTTGGGATAGGTTATCCCAACGGTTTTGGGGCCTATCCTAATAGTTTCCACCATTGGTATAGTATAGCTTTATAGTAGTGATTAAAAGAAGAAAATTGAAAAGTACAACCTTGCAGAAGTATCTCTCAAAGCTATAAAGAGAAACAACACCTGGATCCTTGATAGTGAATGTTCATCCCACATGATAGGTGATGTGGAATTATTAATTTTTTTTAAGAAAATGGTTAATGTAATGGTAAGTGAAGTGCCCAGTTCAGTGTGAATCACTGAGAGGGGGAGGGGGTGAATCAGTGATCCTTTAAAACTTTTTACTAATTGATTCTTAATAAATTAAACCTCTATGGCTTGTTAAGGCCTCGATCCACTCTTCTTGTATCTCTCAACCTTTCCCGAATGATGCAGTAATGAAAAGGCACAGGACACAAGGATTTACAAGGTTCGACACCAAAGGCCTACATCCTTGCCATGCTCTCCCAGCATGGATTCTCCATTATAACCTGTTAAAATTACAATGGTCGATACAGAGTCCCACTGTATCTCTCCTGAGTCCCACAGGAGGGTCTTTATACTGCGTCCCACAGTGTTACCAGAGTCCCACTGGCCTGCTCCAGAATCCCACTGAAGACTTCTTCTCCCTGAGTCCCACAGGGTCTTCTCTTGGCTCCTCGAGTCACACGAGTAGCTCTTCTTCACTTTAAGGTCTTCAAGTAACTTCAGCAGCCTGGGATAAAGGCTGCTGGCCTTTCTCTTCTCTTCTGATCACTTGTGGTTGATCAGGGCTTCTCGTCTAGCTCAGGATTTATCTCCTTCTTCTAAGGATGACCTGGCCTCTCTTCAAGAATCTTCAACAGCCTCTGAAAGGTCTGTTGGTCTTGCTCAGCAACTTCTGATCACTTCTGTTGATCAGGCTCTTCTCAATCACTGAAAACTCAGACAAACAATTTCTTTCACTTCAGTCTGGCTCAGTCTCAGTTCAATTCAACATCATGCACTGAATGCATGACAGCTCTCCTTCCTCATGCACTGACTGCATGGTCTTCTCAAATCTCTTCAAGAACTCTGGTCTTGGTCAACTCAAATGCACACACACTGATATGAACTTTTCACGTGTGCATGTGCATGCATGAAAGCATGCACTTCTCCTTTCCTCTTCTTGGTGCAGTAGACCCACAAAGGGTGTAATCAATTATAGCACACACCTTCTCCCTTCTTCACACTTTGTTCTTTTTGTTTACACACTCACTAATGTGTTGTTCTTTAGTGTGGGTCTTATTCTTCTTCAAAGTGTGCACATCACTTTGTACACACTAAGGTTCGGCCACTTCTTGTCTAGCACACACAACTTGTTTCTTCCTCTTGCACACACACACAATATGTGTTCTTCTTTGTTGTGCTCTTCACTTGGTGCACACAAGGCACTAAGACCCGGGTCTTCTTTGGTTGCACAAGGCTACGACCTTTCTCCTTCACTTTGCACACAAGGCATGCAAGTCTCGGCCTTCACTTGAATTGCACACACACACAAAAGTGTGGTATTCCTCCTTATGCACACACACAGCCACGACCTTCCTTCTCTTCTTGCACACACACAAGGCTACGACCAACTCTTGTTCATTTTTCACACAAAGGCACAAAGGTTCGGCCTTCTCAAAGTTCACACACGTGGCGCTGCCTCGGCCTTCTACTTCTTGTGCACATACTGCCCGAACTCCATTTGCACACACAGGCCGTAGGTATGTAATGGCCTTCCTCCTTTGCACACACAAAAATGTGTGGTCTTCCTCTTGTCTTGCACACACAACCCGAACCCCTGCCAATATCTTCTTCAATATCCGCGCAAGCCTCGGGTGTAAGGCGACGTGCAAGTGCTTGGAGCACTAGGTTACACAAG
This sequence comes from Viscum album, assembly GCA_963277665.1. Classification (NCBI taxonomy): domain Eukaryota; kingdom Viridiplantae; phylum Streptophyta; class Magnoliopsida; order Santalales; family Viscaceae; genus Viscum; species Viscum album. The sequence continues at coordinate 65,580,627 of OY728156.1, read as the reverse complement.
GTGAAAGGCTACCTCTGTCGCGCAGGGTGGAGATGACACAAACAGCCGCACAAGCCTCGAGTGCAAGGCACTTCAACCACGGGGCGCGCAAGTGCTACTGCCCCGGGTACTTCCTGCCGCGCAAGGAGTAGGCACGCAGGGGATCTTCTCCAACCTCTTTCGCGCAAGGAGTGCACAAAAGGAACTTAGCCGCGCAAGTATGCGCGGGGCTTCGGCTTCGCGAGGCACAAGGTGCACTCACGGGACTCCGGATCTTCAACAGAGTTTCAGCAAGCATAATGAGAGCCTCGGCCTCTCTTTTTATAGGCAGAGAAACGCCTCAAATCTTCCGCGTGGGATAACTTCAATCCCGAAGATTTCGGATCTTTGAAATCTTTACGAATCTTGATTTTACTCTCTGTTTCACGCGGGCTCATTTATTTTTCATTTCCTCTACGTGCATGCGACTTAGAACGCATGCACGACCTTCGTTTAGGTCCAAACCATGCAGAAAATAAATCACATGGCCTCGCACCTCCGGTTGCTTCGGCCAAACTCGAAATCTCCCATGTGTTGCATGCAAATGTATTTTTAAGCATGGTTGTGTTCGTTAGATCCATACAAACTCATTGGTGTCTTCGGCTTCTTCAGAGGTGGCCCGAATCTCAAAAACATCACTCGGGAGGCGCCTGGTTTGAAGGTGGCTGCGGGAATGCGCGGGGAGGCCTCAGCCGAGCTCGGGGAAGAGGACGACTCGCCGGCCGTTGGATCAGGCGTTTGAAATACATCGGACGGCCGCGATCAGGAGATCTCGCGCGGGATGCGATGAGCGGCTGTGATCAGCCGCGCGATTGGATGAGCGGCCAGGATCTCTTCCGCGGGAAAATCCCGCGTCCCACATCGAAACGAAGCCCGGTTTTCTCGCGGCTTATCAACTAAGCGCTGCCGAGAAGCGCTCAGTTGAACTTCTCCCCTCCCGGTGCCGCCCCGCACCGGGTTCTCTCTGCGGGCGCGCTCTGCGCCCACCTATGCTCCCTGCGGGCGGGCCTCTGCGCCCACTCATGCCTCCTGCGGGCGCGCTTAGCGCCCACTATGCACACATGGGTGCACTCATGCGCCCCTGCCGCGCTCCTCCGGGCGTGCCCCAGGCACCCATGCGGTGTCTTGGGTGTGCGCCCTGCCGCCCTGGCTCGCCCCACGGGTTCCCCCGGGCGTGGTGCCCTAGTGCCCATGCCTTGGGGTTGAACCCCCAAGGTGCCTTGGCTGGCCAATTTTTTGGAAAAGGAAAATCTAATGACTTTGTTAAAAACAAAGTTCTCCTCCATATAAAGCATGCCAAGTGCCACTTCTTCCAAGCCATCATTCTCATTTCTCCTTCTTCCTCTCTTCTTCTTCATTTGAAATTCCTCCATTATCTTCAACATGTATTCATTACTTAGGAGTGAATTCTTTGAAGGTTCTCCATCAACCGAAGCTCCTGAATCAAATAATTCTTCAATGTTATTCAATGATCCAATTAGAGGTCAAGTTGGATCACATTCACATTGTCATGCACTAAGGATTAAATAATTCTTCAATGTTCTTCAATGATCCAATTAGAGGTCAAGTTGGATCACATTCACATTGTCATGCACTAAGGATTAGTACATGTTCTTCTTCAGCTCACTTCATCCACTTAGAAGTTGTGGATGGCTCTCTTCATCTCCTCATGCATTGAGAAGACAATGCATGGTCTTCTAAAAGTGTTGTGACTTTGTATCCAGTTGATACAAGTTCTTGGAACTTAAAGATCAGCTCAGCAATCGTCAGATTTCCATGGAGAATGTTTCAACCACAATTTCCAATACCACTTAGTGAATCTCCTAAGTGACATGCATCTTAGTACCATGGCCATTCTCCTTCATCACCAACACCATCACAACCTTTGTCATTCACATCTTGACATTCCTTGACTCCCATTCATTCCAAGACAACTTCATGCCTCATTGACAACAAATGCAACACAATGCACTTCAATCTCCCCCTTTGTATTTTTTGTCAATACACCACTTCAGCACATATTAATGGGTCAATATGTGTGCCAATATTTTCTCCCCCTTATTGGAAATCAAATGCAAAGGTGTGGTGTGGTTCTCTTCCAGAAATATCTTCCTCCCATTGAAAAGTATCTTCTTGAAAAACACTAGGAGAGGGATGATGTCACATGTTCTCTTTAGCAAAGAACCTTTAGTAAATCAGCTCTAAGTCTACTTGGGCTAACCCGGTGTAGAAAACAAGAGTGATATGACCAAGGAATTCAAAGCTGTCCATAATTCTCTACACATGTGAGATCATGCTTAGGGGTTTGAAATTTTTCAGATATAACAATGAATTTACTAAATCCTGCACAACTTCACAAAACTCATTAGAAAGTTCAGGTGCAAAGATAAAGCTCCCCCTTTCATCCATTTTCTTAAGATGATATTAATCTCAGAACATCATCTTCTTCAGATTTTCTCCCCCTCAAGGGGTGCACTCCATTCTGTCCAAACCATCCTCCAGATGAGAATGATCATCATCTTCAATTCCCTGCAATGTTAGCACATGTATATACCAAGAGTATAAGGGAATAAGATGGAACCTCCTTGGTTCATCAATGTGAACAACAAGGTTGAGAAGATTCTCTCAACCGAGATGTCCCATTTTCACCATTCTTCACACTTGCACATTTGATCTTCAATGATGTTGGTGCTGGTGTGGATCTCAATTCATCTTCATGTGAAATCTTTTGTTTCCTTTTTGCCTTAGCAATTGCCAGTGCTTCATCTTCAGCTCTTTGCAGTTCTCTGGCAAGATGCAACTGATGTGGCCATATGACAAGTAAATCATTTGGAAGAGTGGCCCCAGTTTTGGAAGTTCCACATGGTTCTTTGGATGCTGCTAAGCTACCTCTCTTAGGCAACTTATTTTCAATCAATCCCTTCTTCTTCTGGATTGATTGTCTTCTGGAGTTCAGTCTACTTCTATTTAGTTCCATGGCTTGTTCACAAAGATCCATGGTGTGTCCTTTCTTTCCACAGTAGAAGAATTTCTTGGTGGTCCTTCTGGATGCATCACCCTTCTTGGATTTAGACTCCAAGGTCTTCTCTTCCTTTTTCATAATCTTCTTGGGAGCATCTTCCACTTTCTTCTGCTTGCTTCCCAAGGATTCTCTCTGAGCCAGGTTCTGTGATCTTTTCTTCTTTTGAGCTCTGGATACAGTTGGAGATTGACATGTATCTTTTTGTTGACCACTTTTGCAATCATCCCAGATGTTGTCAAGTAATCCAAATCTATTTGCAGTAAACAGATGTCTCTAGACCTGTGGATGTTGCTTCTTTTCTTCTGGCTTGCTCCCCCTTGGCATGGGCTTCCTTTGTGCTTTGACATTCAGTGGATTGTACCAACAATCCTTTGCACAGTGCCCATACTTGTTACAACACCAACATTGACCCACAAATCTTGACTTTTTGATTCCTTCTGATTGTAGGGTTCTTGTCTTGAATTGTTGTGCTGCTTCAGGAGAGATTTCTTTCTTCATTGTCTTCATCCATACTTGTTTGGAATTATTCTTCCATCCTGCACTTTTTGTGGAAACACTATTAGTAGTATCAGTACAAGATGGTATGGATGGTACCTTCCTTTTAGAAGATGTTGCACTATCATTAGAGGATGTCTTTCTCGTAGAATCATCCTGCTCAATGCACACTTGTGTAGCAACATTTCTTCTATCAGCTGACTGGGAGGATTCAGCCTTGGGTGATTGCTGATTTTTCAATATCACCTCCAGTTCTATGCATTTCATATTGAGGGAGTTCTTCTCATCCTCAACAGCTCTTAGCTTTCCTTCCCAACTTTCTTTCAGCTGATTCATCTGGTCATCATGCACCTGCTTCATTTCAAGCAATGAGTTGTCAAGCTCCTTCACCCTTTTGACTTTGTCTTCTAGTTGAGCATCTCTGACAACCATTGACACTTTGTGCCTCTTTTCCAGTGCATGGACAACTTCTTTGATCATTATCATAAAGATTTCTTTCTCAGAAAGGCTTCTTTGCAATTCTTCAGCAGTGTCTTCATATCTTTCATTGCAAAGAGAAACTGTTTCATCCTTAGCCTTCACCAGCTTTCTGAGAGTGTTGGTTATGCCAACCCTTTTTGCCAGCTGATCTTCCATAGCATTGGCTTCTTCTTCTAACTGTGATTTTTCTTCATGAAGATCATGGATTCCTGTAGCTATACACTTTGCCACTTCCATGGGGACAGTCTTCTGAAGATATTTGAGTGCACTCTGAAGATCATTCATTGTTTCAACTTCATCACAGCTAGGACATGCTTTCTTCATCTTCTTGGCCTGTTTCTTCTTTCTATTTTTCTGAGTCTTGGCAGATATCTCCATTTGAGGCTGGTCACTAATTTCCTCAAATTTGCACTTCATAAAGACTCCCTTGGATCTTTTAGAGGCAACCTCCCTCTGATACCAATTGAAGTGCCCAGTTCAGTGTGAATCACTGAGAGGGGGAGGGGGTGAATCAGTGATCCTTTAAAACTTTTTACTAATTGATTCTTAATCAATTAAACCTCTATGGCTTGTTAAGGCCTCGATCCACTCTTCTTGTATCTCTCAACCTTTCCCGAATGATGCAGTAATGAAATGGCACAGGACACAAGGATTTACAAGGTTCGGCACCAAAGGCCTACATCCTTGCCATGCTCTCCCAGCATGGATTCTCCATTATAACCTGTTAAAATTACAATGGTCGATACAGAGTCCCACTGTATCTCTCCTGAGTCCCACAGGAGGGTCTTTATACTGCGTCCCACAGTGTTACCAGAGTCCCACTGGCCTGCTCCAGAATCCCACTGAAGACTTCTTCTCCCTGAGTCCCACAGGGTCTTCTCTTGGCTCCTCGAGTCACACGAGTAGCTCTTCTTCACTTTAAGGTCTTCAAGTAACTTCAGCAGCCTGGGATAAAGGCTTCTGGCCTTGCTCTTCTCTTCTAATCACTTGTGGTTGATCAGGGCTTCTCGTCTAGCTCAGGATTTATCTCCTTCTTCTAAGGATGACCTGGCCTCTCTTCAAGAATCTTCAACAGCCTCTGAAAGGCCTGTTGGTCTTGCTCAGCAACTTCTGATCACTTCTGTTGATCAGGCTCTTCTCAATCACTGAAAACTCAGACAAACAATTTCTTTCACTTCAGTCTGGCTCAGTCTCAGTTCAATTCAACATCATGCACTGAATGCATGACAGCTCTCCTTCCTCATGCACTGACTGCATGGTCTTCTCAAATCTCTTCAAGAACTCTGGTCTTGGTCAACTCAAATGCACACACACTGATATGAACTTTTCACGTGTGCATGTGCATGCATGCAAGCATGCACTTCTCCTTTCCTCTTCTTGGTGCAGTAGACCCACAAAGGGTGTAATCAATTATAGCACACACCTTCTCCCTTCTTCACACTTTGTTCTTTTTGTTTACACACTCACTAATGTGTTGTTCTTTAGTGTGGGTCTTATTCTTCTTCAAAGTGTGCACATCACTTTGTACACACTAAGGTTCGGCCACTTCTTGTCTAGCACACACAACTTGTTTCTTCCTCTTGCACACACACACAATATGTGTTCTTCTTTGTTGTGGTCTTCACTTGGTGCACACAAGGCACTAAGGCCCGGGTCTTCTTTGGTTGCACAAGGCTACGGCCTTTCTCCTTCACTTTGCACACAAGGCATGCAAGTCTCGGCCTTCACTTGAATTGCACACACACACAAAAGTGTGGTATTCCTCCTTATGCACACACACAGCCACGACCTTCCTTCTCTTCTTGCACACACACAAGGCTACGACCAACTCTTGTTCATTTTGCACACAAAGGCACAAAGGTTCGGCCTTCTCAAAGTTCACACACGAGGCGCTGCCTCGGCCTTCTACTTCTTGTGCACATACTGCCCGAACTCCATTTGCACACACAGGCCGTAGGTATGTAATGGCCTTCCTCCTTTGCACACACACAAATGTGTGGTCTTCCTCTTGTCTTGCACACACAACCCGAACCCCTGCCAATCTCTTCTTCAATATCCGCGCAAGCCTCGGGTGTAAGGCGACGTGCAAGTGCTTGGAGCACTAGGTTACACAAGGTGCAAGGCTACCTCTGTCGCGCAGGGTGGAGATGACACAAACGGCCGCACAAGCCTCGAGTGCAAGGCACTTCAACCACGGGGCGCGCAAGTGCTACTGCCCCGGGTACTTCCTGCTGCGCAAGGAGTAGGCACGCAGGGGATCTTCTCCAACCTCTTTCGCGCAAGGAGTGCGCAAAAGGAACTTAGCCGCGCAAGTATGCACGGGGCTTCGGCTTCGCGAGGCACAAGGTGCACTCACGGGACTCCGGATCTTCAACAGAGTTTCAGCAAGCATAATGAGAGCCTCAGCCTCTCTTTTTATAGGCAGAGAAACGCCTCAAATCTTCCGCGTGGGATAACTTCAATCCCGAAGATTTCGGATCTTTGAAATCTTTACGAATCTTGATTTTACTCTCTGTTTCACGCGGGCTCATTTATTTTTCATTTCCTCTACGTGCATGCGACTTAGAACGCATGCACGACCTTCGTTTAGGTCCAAACCATGCAGAAAATAAATCACGTGGCCTCGCACCTCCGGTTGCTTCGGCCAAACTCGAAATCTCCCATGTGTTGCATGAAAATGTATTTTTAAGCATGGTTGTGTTCGTTAGATCCATACGAACTCATTAGTGTCTTCGGCTTCTTCAGAGGTGGCTGGAATCTCAAAAACATCACTCGGGAGGCGCCTGGTTTGAAGGTGGCTGTGGGAATGCGCGGGGAGGCCTCAGCCGAGCTCGGGGAAGAGGACGACTCGCCGGCCGTTGGATCGGGCGTTTGAAATACATCGGACGGCTGCGATCAGGAGATCTCGCGCAGGATGCGATGAGCGGCTGTGATCAGCCGCGCGATTGGATGAGCGGCCAGGATCTCTTCCGCGGGAAAATCCCGCGTCCCACATCGAAACGAAGCCCGGTTTTCTCGCGGCTTATCAACTAAGCGCTGCCGAGAAGCGCTCAGTTGAACTTCTCCCCTCCCGGTGCCGCCCCGCACCGGGTTCTCTCTGCAGGCGCGCTCTGCACCCACCTATGCTTCTTGCGGGCGGGCCTCTGCGCCCACTCATGCCTCCTGCGGGCGCGCTTAGCGCCCACTATGCACACATGGGTGTGCTCATGCGCCCCTGCCGCGCTCCTCCGGGCGTGTCCCAGGCACCCATGCGGTGTCTTGGGTGTGCGCCCTGCCGCCCTGGCTCGCCCCACGGGTTCCCCCGGGTGTGGTGCCCTAGTGCCCATGCCTTGGGGTTGAACCCCCAAGGTGCCTTGGCTGGCCAATTTTTTGGCAAAGGAAAATCTAATGACTTTGTTAAAAACAAAGTTCTCCTCCATATAAAGCATGCCAAGTGCCACTTCTTCCAAGCCATCATTCTCATTTCTCCTTCTTCCTCTCTTCTTCTTCATTTGAAATTCCTCCATTATCTTCAACATGTATTCATTACTTAGGAGTGAATTCTTTGAAGGTTCTCCATCAACCGAAGCTCCTGAATCAAATAATTCTTCAATGTTCTTCAATGATCCAATTAGAGGTCAAGTTGGATCACATTCACATTTTCATGCACTAAGGATTAAATAATTCTTCAATGTTCTTCAATGATCCAATTAGAGGTCAAGTTGGATCACATTCACATTGTCATGCACTAAGGATTAGTACATGTTCTTCTTCAGCTCACTTCATCCACTTAGAAGTTGTGGATGGATCTCTTCATCTCCTCATGCATTGATAAGACAATGCATGGTCTTCTAAAAGTGTTGTGACTTTGTATCCAGTTGATACAAGTTCTTGGAACTTAAAGATCAGCTCAGCAATCGTCAAATTTTTATGGAGAATGTTTCAACCACAATTTCCAATACCACTTAGTGAATCTCCTAAGTGACATGCATCTTAGTACCATGGCCATTCTCCTTCATCACCAACACCATCACAACCTTTGTCATTCACATCTTGACATTCCTTGACTCCCATTCATTCCAAGACAACTTCATGCCTCATTGACAACAAATGCAACACATTGCACTTCAGTAAGTTTCGGTAATGATGGCGTGTTAAAGATCAAAGGCAATGGAAGTACTGAACTAGCTAATGGCGATTTGAAGAATACTGAAGTTCTTTATGTGGATGGTTTGCATCAAAATATCTTTAGTGTGAGTCAACTTTGTGACTTAGGACTTATAGTGACTTTCAATCAAAAAGGATGCACTATAAAGGGAAAGAAAGGGAATTATCTCATGAAATTCTATAGAACACATGAAAACTTACATCAAGTTGATAGTAAATTTAATATTTTCTATTTGACATTTGAAGAAGAAAATAACTTGTGGCATCAAAGGTTGAGGCACATAAATCAAGAAGACATGGAAAAGATATCTAAGTTGAAGATATTCATGGATATCCCCAATCTGAAGCGTGGATGAGAAAAAACCTATGATGCTTGTGTACGAGGGAAGTTGGTCTACAGTTCTTATCATCCAAAGAAGAAAAGGGAATAAAATCTTCTTGATCTCATCCATACAGACGTATGTGGTCTAGTAAATGTTGTTGGAAGACACGGAGAAAGGTACTTCATCATTTTCATTAATGATTATAGTAGAATGTATTGTGTGATGGTTATACACAAAAAATGACAAGTTATTGATTTCATGAAAACTTGTCTCCGAATCACCAAGAATGATACTAGATAGACAATAAAAGTTCAGTGACCTGATATTGGAGGTGAATACAGATCCATTAAGTTTGAAAATTACCTAGATAAGCATGGAATACAACATTAAGTGGATGATATGAGAACCCCATAAAAAAATAGAGTATTTGAGCATCATAATTAATACATGAACAATATGGATAGAACTATACTGACTGAGAGTCATATCCCTCAACAGTACTAGAAAGTGGCATTTTAAGCCACAATGTATATTCAAAATCAAACACAACTTTATATGGGTGAAACCAAGACACCATATGAGTTGTGGCATGGAAGGAAGCCCTATTTGAAGTAGTTTTGTGTTTTCAGAAGTAAATGTTTTATCAAAAACAAAAAAGGAAATAAAGGAAAGTATGGTTATGCTGTAGATGAAGGAATATTCTTTTAATATTCAATCAATACCAAAGCCTACAAGTGTTTCAATAAGAATATTATAAATTTTTTGGAAATTAGTGATGTTAAGATAGTTGAAGATAAGACCAAAAATACCATGAGGGGGTCATATGATGATCTGATTGAAGATGTAGAAGATAAAAGACATGGAATAAATTCAAATGAAGATGTAGAGGAAAGAGTTAAAAACATTTAGAGGTCTCAAAAAGATATTTATTTATAAGAATAATCATAAGAAGATATTGTTGCTGAAGAAAATTCTTCTGAACCTCAGAGGAGAAATCGAAGAGTATAAATTGATCAATACAAAATTATTGTGGATTAGAAAACACCCATACAAAAAAGGAGAATGAGGAATAATGCCCAATATACCTTCCAATCATTTGTGGAACCATCCTCATTTGAATATGGTACAATGGATGGATAATCGGTTAAAGCCATTAATGAAGAGTTAGATCAGATTGACAAGAACCAAACATGGTATCTTGTTGCTCAACCTCAAAGTCACAATGTGATTGGTACAAAGTGGATCTTCAATAATAAATTTTATGATCATGGTAATGTGATAAAAAACAATGAATGATTGGTATGTAAGGTATATTCACAGATTGAAGGTGTTGATGTTGAAGAAACATTTGATCTAGTGGCTAGATTAGAGCAAACTAGACTTTTTATTTCAATGAAAATTCAAAGAGGATACAAAGTATATCAAATGGATGTCAAAATAGATTTATTAAATGGTGTTATTGAAGAAGAAGTCTACATAGAACAACTAGTGGGGGTTTTTATTAGTAATGATGAAATGAAGGTTTTCAGATTAAAGAAGGCACTCTATGGTCTGAAGTAAGTTCCCCAAGTGTGGTACTCTCATCTAGATTAATATTTGAAGAAGTTATAATTTAAAAGAGGAGATGTATACTAAAAACACTATGTGAAGAATTCAATGGAAGATAAATTTATGGTGTTGGTCTATGTGGATTATATTATATTTGGCAGAAATATGAAAAGATCTGTGGAAGAATTTTTTAATCACATGAAATTAGAATTCTAAATTTCTATGATTAGTGAACTCACATATTTCTTGGGATTCAATGTGATTCAAAAGAAGGATTACAATTTCATTTATCATAAAAATTATGCAAGAGAGATGTTGAATAAATTTAATATGCATGAATCCAAACAAATGTTAAATCCAATTGCGGTTGGAAAAAAAACTAGGAAAGCATGAGGATGAGACATCTATAGATCCCACAATATACGTGAGAATCATTGTAATCTTACTATACCAGATAGTGACATGGATATATATTGTCTTTGTAACATGTTTAGAGGTCTTCTTTTAGAGTAATCTGAAGGAAGAAAATATGGTGGTAGTAAAAATAATCATGATGTACATTTATGGTACTCACAATTATAGATTATACTTTTCTGCAGGAAGAGATAGTGAAATATCAATGTTTTATGATGCTAACTAGGCTAGAGATGTGGTGGAAAGAAAGTCCACAAGTGGTGGAGAATTATTTATTGGAAAGAAATGTGTAGGCTAGTTAAGTAAGAAATAGGAAAGTACTTATCTCAGTACTGATGAAGCAGAATATATCTCTACTACAAATGAATGCACTCAGTTACTATGGATAAAGAAATAAATGACATATATTGGTGATGAGGTGAAACTTACAATGGTGATTCATTGTGATAACAAGAGCGTGATCGATCTCAAAAAGAATATGTTCAGAATTCTCATATGAAACATATTGAAATTAGATATCAATTCATAAAGGAAAAAGTTTAATTAGGTGTGGTTAAACTGGATCATGTGGGTACTTAAGAGAAAGTGGCTGATATTCTAACCAAGCCATTGGCAGTGGGGTGTGTTTAAGAAACATTAGTTTAACCTTGGTGTTCAACCACCTCCTAGTGCATGAGGAGGTCATGGAAGTTCCCCTCTCTTTAGTTAAATTAATTGTTTTAATATATTTTTTGAAATTATATAGGTTTATGGGGAAGATATGATTCAGGGGGAGTGTTCATTGAGCTCTAAAATCTTTAATTTGGTTCTTTAGGTTTATATCCAATGGGGGAGAATAAATAAATTCAATGGTACTCAATGGTTCAAAAGAGGATAATAAAATATTTTTTTGGTTATAGTAATGATGGATAATAGAGATATTAAAAAATGTAATAATAGGGGAGAATGATGAGTTAAGAAAAGAATAATATGATAATGGATAAAAAAATCGGAGTTATGAAGAAACAATTAAGCATTCTAAAACATGAGAACCCAATTCATGCTTTCCCTCTTTTTTTATACACCAATAATTTCTCACGTAGACTTAGAGTGTTGTATGATTTGATTCTTGCATAGCAAGTTTTGATAGTGGCGAGTTCTCTGTTGAATTTATCTACATATTTATAATAAATCAAATAGGGGAGATTTTTGGAACCAAATCTGGTATTTTATATAAATAGAGTATGGATTGTGTTTACTATCAATACTCAATGTAAGATCAAAAATTTTTTAAGGAAAGAGATCTTACAATTCAAGTAGACAACAATATTGAAGGTGGCGTTGTTTACCAATGTTTTCCAAATATTTTGGATCCAAAATTTGGATAATGGAAAGCATCAGGAAAAGTGTTTTTTCCTGAAGGACATATGAAAATATAGAAAAGTACTGAGTTTAAAAAAGATGTGATATGAAAGTGGCGTTTTATGAAGGATTAAAGAATTATAACGGTGTGATCTTCGATTACGTCTATCATTACGAATGACAGAGAATTGGAGCATCACGATCGGTAATGGTGATCTACATGATTACAATAATTATAGCATCATAGCAATGCCAAGGGTTTGATGGAGAGCATCATGAAAAAGTCAAATCCCAATGGTTCTTCACGAAAAGAGGTGCACTGTGAAGATTTTTTTGACGGATTTGGAAAATGCACTGGAGGTAGTGGATATTTGTGAACAGATGAGACTATAAATAAGAGGATACCACTCTTTAATTTTGATGAATTTTTCCAAGGAAAATCTGGAATCACTATGATTTCATGAAGCTAAGGGAGATTCCCAAAATTGACATTCCATGAAAGATTTAGCATCATGAAAATTCTTGTAAAGTATTGACTAATGACAATTCTTTTGAGAAAAGCGTACTTCATGATGATAGGGTTTACTGCATTGACTTTGTGAGATTTGCAAATGATTTTGTTCCATGAAGGTCATGGTGCTTCATGAAGGTAGTTTGTTTTGGGAAGGAAAGGGAGATTTGTGAATGGAGATTCATGATGGAGCTTCAAAAAAGGCAGTTTTGAACATTTTTTATGTGAACAACACTTTCAAGTGCATCAATTCAAGAATTCTATGCCTGCAATATCTCGTACTAGACATTGAAAAAGACTTCAATGGCAATATATTGAAGATACCTTCATGTCGATAAACTGAGTAAGAATTCACTCACAATAGTGAAAAGGGGTGTGTCAATAGAAGTGTTCCGAGGGATGCAATGTGCTATACCTAAAATCATTATAATAGAAGTGTTCCTGGCACATAGTGATTGTGTTTGAACTATTGTACTCTACAACTAGTGAAGATTATTTTAATTTGGTACGATCGACAACCTATCAGCATATGCTCCTTAGACTATCCCTTAATAGTGAACCAAGTAAAATTACCATGTCATCTCTTTGCATGTGATTGTTTTTTTTCTATGCATTCTCATTAGAAATGTTTAACAAGTTCATACCAACATGGGAATAAGATCCATCAGTTTAAAAGAAAAATTTGACACCCTAATTCAACCCTCCCTTCTCCGGGTGTTATGGGGTCCTACAATTATGGTATTTACTTATAATCTAGTATAGTTATTTTTCTAGTTATGTTGAGTTGTATTTATACTCATGCATCATATAGAGTTCTATTTTGATACTGAATTTTTGTTTTTAATGTTTTATTTTTCAAAATAAAATCATCCTCCAAATGTTTTGAGGCCCTTGGAATTTATTTCAAACCTTTGGTGTCTTGGGATGTCACCTAAGTATAGTAAAAACCACCACCTCTTCCTAATATAATGTTCAAGGGAGGGATATTACAAATGGTATCATTTTTTTGATCCTTGAGTATCAGTTGTGTTCAGTCCCGGAGTTTGAAATTGTATCAGCCTTGATAAGTTTTCTTGTTTATTGATATGGTATAAAATATATAGGATTATAAAAATGTGATATATAGATAATAAATTGGTGCATCCAACCACTTTATTCTAAACTTCAATTTACTAGGATATTTAGTTACATAATCATTTAAGATACTTCTAGGTGAGTTTTTTCCTAATCTTCATGGGTTTGTCGATAAGAGTTTCATGGAATGCATTAGTAGTAAGAAATCCCACTATAACTACATTATTCATTATGAGTTAATGATTTATAGAAATGGTAAAAAGTAATGATTTTTGAAAAATGTTGAAAACATTTTCAAATAATGATATTTTGAAAAGGCTTAATGTTGGTATTTTGAAAATTGTTAAAATGGTTTATTGTGGATAAAGATGATTATGGAACTTGTATGAATGGTAATTGGAAATAGCTAAGCCTTCAATTTATATAGAGTGAGACTAAATTATGTTTTATTTGGTTATAGAGAATGATACCAGTAAGAACCGTAATAAGAAACCAAATGTGGCTACTGAGAATGTGGTTACACCTAAGACATAGGTGAAACAACATTTAGTTTAAATGATTGTGTATGATTTTCAAGCCTTGGATAGAGGTAACAAAAAGGATGAACCAAGAAAATTTGACAATTCAGTCTAGTTCCAAAAGAAGAATCCACCCATATTTTAGGGTGATTTAGTGCCAGAAAAAGTTAATGTCTGGATGAATATGATGAATAAAATATTTAATTTCCTTTCCACACCAGTTGAGTTTAAAGTGTAGTTGACATTGTATATATTGAAGAATCTAGTATGCTAGTGGTGGAATTTAGTAGTTCAGGCTAAATCAGACCAAGGAATGGCATGAGAGGATTTTAAATAATTATTCAATAAACATTTCTATCCTCACATGTTCAAAATTTTTATAATATCTTACTTCTTCAGTATAAATCAGGAGAACCTCTAGTTAATAGATTATGCATCTAAATTTAGGAATTTAGTTTGTTTTTTCACCAGATGTTGTTGAAAGTGTGTTCTTAAAGGCATACATTTTTTATTCAAGGTTAAAACCAGATATTCACTCAAATATTGTTATTATTTTTATAATAGATTATATATGTGTGGTTAATAGAGTGACGGTGAAAGAAAGAAACATCTCAGAAAACACAGTTAGGGGGATCATGTTTATTCCTATGAGAAATGGTAGGAACTCCAATGTTGAAAATAAGTATAGGGACACCTATTCCTAAGGGGGTGGTATATCTCTAAATTAGACCACGAGGTCGGTCAACTTTCTTCCTCAACCAAAGAGTAATAATAAATTATTTTACAGTGGTTATTTTGAACATATGAAATGATATTTTATGACACCAACTATAGAATTCTATAATTAAGAACATATATGACATCTTTAGTTCTATTTTTAAATTTCTCTAAGGTTAGGTTCTAGGGAAACATCTAATCCTTCTTAGGAATTGTATGATTTTATGGGATGAGTGAAGCAGAATAGATCTCATCCATAGAACTAATAAAACCATAGTGATTCTAGGAATACTAAGACTCCTTAACCAATGAAATCTCAATAGGGAAATAAAGAGTAATGTTTAGTGAGTAATAAAGTTTATGGAGTTGATAAAGTGATCACGAATGGTCAATAAGGACCTTCGATGGTGAGAGGTATGATTCTTTTGAATTATACCCTTGTGTATGCTTTTTTTTATATGGGTGCATCCCATTTATTTAATGATTCTTATGTTCTTGATCTGATGGGTTTATATGTTGAGATGATGCCTTATGTTTTGAAACTCGAAAAAAATATGGAAGAATTAATTAGAGTGTTGAACCTTGAAATGTGAACAGTATTTGATAATAATTGTTGGGATTGAGTTGGAATGAGATTTCTCTTTGATAGATATGGTTGCCTATGAATTTATTCTGGTAATGGATTAGTTGGAGAACTTTGAGGCCCATATCGATTGGTATGCATGGTAGGTGAGTTTCAAATATTTTGATAATTTTAGAAATATATTTAAAGTATATTGTGAAGTGGATGAAAGCAGAGAAAGACCCCTGGTACCAGTGGTTGGAACTATCTATTACCAATTTACAATAGTTTCTTTTCCATCTATAGATGAGATCATGAATATATATTTTCCATCAATAGTGGACCAGTTCCTTAATGTTTTTAATGATAATTTCTTAGGGTTTCCACCCAAAAGAGAAGTGGAGTTTAAGATTGATATCCTAACATGGAAGAGTTCTATCCCGCTTCCATTTTATCAGATGACATGAATAAAATTGAGGGAATTAAAGGATCTGTTGGAAGAGTTAGAAAGTAAAGGGTTCATCAAACCAAGCACATATATATAGCCAACAGAAATTATTTTTGTAAAGAAGGCAGATGTACCTCTAAATATTTGTGCAGATTATCATAAGATTAACCAAGTTATGATAAAGAATTGATATCCTATTCTACACATTTAATATTTATTCAATAAATTGAGGGGATTCCATTGATTCTCTAAAATTGACTTGTGTTCGGGATATCACCAACTGTGGATTCAGAAAGTGAATTTTCCAAAGACAGCTTTTAGAAGAAGATATAACCATTATGAGTTCATTGTTATGAATTTTTTTCTTACCAATTCACCATCCGTATTTATGGTATTGATGAATTAGATATTCTAAAGGTATTTGGATTATGTTGTGGTAGTTTTTGTAGATGATACACTGCAGTGTTCAAGAAAAAAGCTAGATCATGACAAACAATTAGATAGAATGTTGGGTATCTTGTAGGAGTATTATCTTTATTCCATGTTATCAAAGTATGATTTCTAGATACAAGAGGTATGTTTCCTTTTCTAGATCATTTATAACAATGGAATTTATGTAGATCCAGAAAATTTAAAAGCTTTCATATCTTGGAAACCAATGAAAAATGTATTTGAGATATATAGTTTACTTGTATTTATGGGATACTACATAAAATTTTTATGCGAATTTTCATGTTTAGAATCACCAATAAAATCTTTTATGATGAAATGTGTTCTGTTTTAGTGTAATGGGTAGTGTTATAAATCCTTTCAATAGATTATGGTAATAATTACATCGAAACATATCCTTATTTTTCAAGAGTTTGGAAAAGAATACATAGTACATTACGATGCATTAGAATATGTTTTGGGATGTGTTATTATACATGAAGGTCATGTTGTTGCTTATGGATCATTGAAGTTATGGTTTCATGATAAAAAATACCCAAAACATGATTTTGAAATAGCAACTATGGTCTATAATTTTAAAACTTGGCATCATTATCATTTTGGTGAGAAATTTATGGTTTTTACAGATCATAAGAATTTGAAACACATTTTATCATAATGAGATTTGAATATAAGGAAAATAAGATGGATGTAATAACTTCTAATTCTCAACTTCAACTTGATGTATACACATGGGAAATGAAATTTGGTGGAATATGCATTAAGTAGGAAGTTGTATAATTAGTTGGATAAATAATCTTGGCATCAGTGGAAGATAATGTTGGTTATATAAGACATGCACCTAGATTTTACTGAACAAGGTGGTGTTGTAGCTTTCTACCCAGTTTTTTTTGTTTTTGATTTGGTTTATCTTGTTAAATAGCTTGAGATATCAAATTATAAATGTGTTTCTATGATGTAAAAACTCAATGGTGGGGAGACTATTAGGTATGGAAGCTGGATGTAAGTTCATATTTTTGGTTTAAAGATCAAATCATGGTACCTTTTATTTTTTCAGAAACAATTCTTAGTGATCACCACCATTCAAAATGGGATGTTCATCCAGGAATTAAAAAGATGTATAATGCAATGAAAGCACTATTTTGGTGAGTAGGAATGAAAAGGGTAGTGTTGGAGTTTATTTTGAGATGCCTCATCTATTAGTAGGTCAAGGCAGAACACTAGTGACCAGTGGACATGTTGTGGTATTTACTAATTACCATATGGAAATGGGAGTAGATAGTAATAGATTTGGTGAAAATTTTACCAAGAACAGTTAGAAACCATGATGTTGTATAAGTAATTGTTAATTATATTATGAATTAGTCTTATTTTTTCTATATTTGTGAATCCCATAAGGTGTATGACTTAAAATATATATATATGGGAAGTTTTAAAGAGGAAAAACATTCAAATATCGATTGTATTGTATAGATACCCTAGGTCTATGTCTCATTTTTGGACATCCTTACAATAATCCCTTGAGTGAATATTGGCTATGAGTATGGATTATAATCCCCAAATGGATTAAAAGTATGAATGGGAAATCCAAACATTAGAGGAAATGATTAGATATTATGTAGTGGAGTTTGGTGGCTTATGGGAGGAGAAAATACCATTAGTGGAGTTATCGTACAACAATAGTTATTAGGACTCGATACATATGATTCCTTTTGAAGAATTGTGTGGGTATCTTTTTCATTCTACAATTTTTTGGGTGGAAATAGGTGAGAATTCATTGTTTGGTCCTATCCTTGTACAAGAGACAATGAAAAATATTCAGTTTATCAGAAATATAATGAATATGGCTCAGTGTTTTCAAAAATGTTATGTGGATCATCATTGATGACTGTTTTCATTTGAGTTGGGTGAACATGTATTCTTGAGAATCTCTCCAAGGCATGGGAATCACCATTTTGGAAAGAAGGGTATGTTATATTCTTGATACATATGACCTTTTTATATTCTTGAATGGGTTGTTGAGGTGGAATATCTATTGTATTTTCTCCCAAGGTTTAGTTTAGTGAATAATGTGTTTAACATATCTCATTTGAAGAAGTACCAACCTAATCATGACCATGTGATTCAATGAGATCACATTGATCTAGTTTTATATTATATATTGGTTCATGTGTTGGTAAATTTTTTTGATAGGTAATAGAAGTATTTCATGGGAAAATAATTAGTCTTGCATGGGTTTTATAGAAACATGGTCAGATTTAAGAAGAAATATGGGAGTGTGAAAAGGAAATTTTGGAGAAATGGTTGTAACTCTTCCAAGAAAATTATGGATTTCCAATTTACAAAGACGTAAAGATTAATTTTTAGGAGAATATAACATCCCTATTTTTAGGTAGCTGACCATTTATTTATGTATTTTATGTATATATAATTATTGGGTTAAGTTTTGGGAGGTTTTAAGGGGTTTTTAATTTCTTTGGAGACTTTTAAGGAGGTGAACAATTTGAGAACTGTAAGTATAAACCATTAACCCTATCTATGAAAACATGTGACTTGTGTGGAAGGAGGTATAATAGCTTCATATCATTGGTGAAAGGTTTATCAAAACTATATGGATTCCCAAGATAAATTGTGCATGTCTGGATAGAGGGAAAAGCATGTTTGGAGAATGGTTTTTCTAACTGTGTGAGACAATCATGAAAGGGGTTGAATTAAGGTAGTACCACCGCACGATTGGTACATGGTATACCAAACTATTGAACCTAACTATGTAGAATACAATCAACGGTAAAACATTTGTGGATTTAATTCGATTTAATTCATTTAAGCTTTAGTTTTCCCCTAATTCTCACATAACACGAACTCATTTTTATCCCAATGTGTGATAGAAGTTTCCCATTTATCTTGGAGTGATATTTAGGCGATTTGAAGGTTAATGGACATCTATATTCACTGATAAGTCTACTTTCTTGGTCGTTCTTCTTAGATATCTTATCCTTCTCTTTTCAAAAACCTGTAATATAATCCCATAGGGATAAATCCTTATTCTATTATAGGAATAGTGATGTTTTATGGTTGGATAAAAGGAATGAATAGTGTTTTGTGATCAGATATAAATAATCATTATGCCATTATTTTTTTATAACATGTGTGAGGTGGGTGGCTTCTCTCTCAACTCCTATTTATTAGAACTTAAAGGATTTGTTTTAAATTTATTTAATTCATGAAATAATTATAAAACCCTGATGTGATTCTTTTTGGAAACCACTTTAGTGATGGTTTTGTGAAATATTGTAATGTGTTTCGGTTGTGGACAATGTTCTAGTTGGATAATTTTAAAATTAAGGATTTGTTTTGATTTATAGATTTTTTTTGTAAAAATATTTTAAATAAATAATGGTTTGTGTAATGGTTTTTCATGGGTTTCAGTATTCATGGTTGGTGTGATTTAATTTTCATTATACATGACCCCGTGGAAGGGGTTTGTTCTGTTGGGTCACCTAGTATTGGTTACCTTGTGATGAATTGGTAGATCGATGAGTGGCTACTCATGAGTATGGAACTATCACCTGGGCATGCATGTGTGGAAGTGTGGAATCATGGAATGGGTATGAAAAATGAAATGAATTTTTTTTGAAGACATTTTCTGACTTCATTCCATGAAAAACAATTTTATATTTGATATAAACTAATATAAATTGTTTTAATTAGTTTTATATAAATGTTCTAACAAGTTTTGTCCTAGTGGAGTGAGTTAGAAAGTTAGTTGGGAAATCCTAATGAGTTTAGACTCACCCCCTACTTGGGAACCATTGTACATTTGTAGATTTCATCTATTGAGATATTGGTAAAGGCAAGGTATCTTAGTTTTTTAGTGATTATTCTTGATATCATAGGAATTTCTTATAAAGTTGGATCATGGATTAGGTTGGGAGTTACTGGTTTGATGTCTTTGATGTCTTTGGGTTTTGTTGTCTTCTGTTTCCTTTGGTTATGTAAAAATGGTTTCTTATTGTACTCTGATATGGTTATTGTTCTAGTTATGTTGAGTAGTATTTATACTCATGCATCATATAGAGGTTTGTTTGGCTATTGGACTTGTGGTTTGTATTTTTTATCTTTAAAAGGAAAATTGTACCCCAAAATATTTTGAGGTACTTGGCATTTATTTCCAGCCTTTGGTGTCTTAGAGATGTCACATAAGTCTTGTAACAACCATCACCTATTCGTAATCTAATGGGCAAGGGGATGTATGTTACAAAATTATAGAAGTATGCCCCTTTATCAGTAATAAATAAAATCTTTGATGAAGGGTAACTTTTATCAGTACTTTTCTATCACTGATAAAGGATTAGGAATTTTAAGGACACTCAGATTATTAATGCTTTTTTAGACAATAAATCATTATTATAGCCCTGTTAAAGTGTAAAGTCCCATGTTTTTTAACTTGGTTAAAATATGAAGGTTTTTAATTTTATTTGGTTTATCGGTGGGTAGTTTTTTTAATCTGAGCTCTGGAATTTTATTCCAAGTGTTGGAACACCTAAAAGTGTCATTTTTGGGCTTATGTAATTACTTGATAATTTTTTAGCGGGTGTCTTGATGAGTATCGGGAGCACCAGATCCAGAAAATTCCACTTTAATGAATCTACACGGGCAACACACAGTTCCAGTCCAACCCGTGCAGTTTACCCTATTTAATAAATTATTTAATTTAATTAAATAAGATTATATGAGAGTTTATGATTAATTAAATGAATGTTTTAATAATAATAATAATGAAGTTATTATTATTATTATTGTGTTTGTTTATTTAAATGAATGTTAAAGAATTAATTAAATGAATGTTGAATAAATTAGTGTAGATTATGAGTTTACCGAAGAACCGTTTTAATTAAATGAAGAGTCTCAAAATTATTAAAGGACCATTTATTATTAAACATAATAATGCGATAATAATAATAATGTTATTATTATAATTATAGCATAATAAAATATTTTGATGCTTTGATATTTTAATTTCTTGTTAAAGGAGTGTATCATTTATGAGAATTTAATGTAGCTTTTGAGCTTCTCAAAGAAACATTTAATAAAATGAGGAGTTTCAGATTTAATGAAGTGTTGTTATTAAATAGTGGTGTTGGGTTTATCAAAAGTTTGAAAAATAATAATAATGAGATTATTATTATTTTTGTTTTATGAATGTAATAATAATAATAATTATGTAAATTAAATTAGGGGTCATGGGTTTGAGTTTTTATCATAAGAATGATATTGTAATTAATTAGGAGTTTCATAATCAATTATGAAATGTTTATTAAGAGAATAATTAATGAATAATCGTTTTTAATATTGTTATTATTGTATTAATTTTATTCGATGATTAATGGGGGTTTTCAGAATTAATTGTGAAGCATTTATTTAAAGGTTAGTTAATGAAGTAACATTATATTAAATGAGAATAATAAATGTTATAATTATTATATTAAAACTATTAGTTAATCTTAGGTGTAATTGATAATTGGGGGAGAGAACATGAGGGTGGACCACCACCATATAGTAGGAACAACAAAAACACACTAGGCCCCACCTTTGAGGCGCGCTACACCCCTTCATTGTCTCCACTTCGCGTGATCGAACCCTCCTAGTATCTTCTCGAATCTTGTCCATCTCAGTGATGTGAGTTAGTCTTCATTTGTTTTGTGATTCGCAATGGCCATTTAGATCCTCCCTCACCCTATTTTCTTGGCCAAAATCCTAAGGTTTGGGTTTTATTGGGTTTCCTTGTTTCTTCAGTTCTAGGGATGTGCAAGGGGATCCTCTAGACCCTTTGGTCCATATTCCAGCATTTGCTAAAAAAGGCAAGTCAGATGAGTTTGTTTTTGTTTTATTTCGTGTTTCGGGTAAGGTTATTTAACCGTGGCATTGTTTCACATCATTCAATTATGGGTTTGATAATTTATATGAGTCCCCTATACCTTATTAGAGGTTCTTTGGTCCTTACTTATTTGATTCTGAGTACCTATTTTAATATTTTGAATTTTATTTATATTGTTACATGGAACGCACATGAAGACACACACACACACACATGTGTGTGTGTAAGTAAGATATACATATACATGTACACACACACACACACACACACACACACATATAAGGTGCATGCCCGTGCGATTGTGGACCAGTTATAAAATGGCTGCTGCCAAGTATATTAAAGCCCTTCGGATTAAAAATAGTGCCACCCCGAGGTAGGGTCCCAAATCCTTAACACTTTATTTAAGAATTATAGATACTTTAAATAAATTGGGAATGTGAGTTTCCTTGATTATGATATGTTGATTCATGACACTTTTGATGTTATTAAATGATTCCACCCACATGAGAAAACTGAGGACTTGAACATGTGTTGATTTTAAAAATGTTTTTCTAATTTGGTTATAGTGATATGATTAAATAGTTAAATAATTTGGATGGGAAGAATGGGTAATAGTTTAATTATTTGTAGAATTAATTATCTAGTCATGAGTTGGAATAAAATTACGTCTTTTACTGATTATTGAGAATATTGAATATTTGATGTGTTCGAAATATAAATTGGAAACTGGTAATAATTAATGGTTGGATTAATTATTACATGTTAAATGGTAAATGGTTAATTAATTGAGGATCGGTTAAATAGATAAGATATAATTATTTAATTAATTGTTAAATTAATTAATTTTCATGTATTAAATTATGATTGTGAATTATTCGTTTGTTACGACTCTTGGCTAAGGGTACCTTTTGATGCACATTAGTTTCCCATGCCTTAAGTTGTATTGGATGGATTTGTTTAAAAATATGATATCATGTGTGAGATGGTTGCTAAATAACTTGGCTTTGTTCAACATGTTTTGAGATGATTATGACGTGCATGTAAATTTTTAAATTCCTAGATGAATCACTGTTTGAGTGGACAGGTTCAGACTTGTTAAAGAATTTGGATAATTAAATGTTGATTTAATTATTTAGTTAGCTTGAAAAGAATAATTAATTGTTAATTTATTATTAACTAATGATATGTTGAATGGTTAATTAATTGTTGACATATTGGACGAGTGATTTATGTTGTTAGTTAGTTGTTGAATTAATTAACGAATTAGATTAATTAATTTATGAATTAATTAATGGATGGTTTTGGGGTGTTAGACATGGATGTAACAAACCAAACTTTTTAATTATATTTGTTTCCTAATTTTGTGTGTCATTTTATTTTATTCTCAACAAAACTATATCCTTTAATTAATGAAGTGGGTAAAATTAAAATGAGACCGTTGGGTTTCGACTGTTATATGACCATTGGTCAATATGACCGTTAGAAACTATTAGCTTATCATTGTGTTTTTATAAATACAGTTATCTTGGTTAATTAATACAGAAAGAAGATTTAATGGCCTCATCCAGTAGACTCGAGCCATACGAATCCCATCTGTCGGAGCTTGGGAAGGAGGTAGTATCACTGGGCTTTGCTCTAGACCAAGCCCAAGCCGAACTTCATCGTATGAAGCTTGAATGGAATCACCTAAGGGATAATTTCAAGCTGATAGAAATCACCACTTAGAAAATGTTTTACGAGCCACCCAAAGATTCTATCACCATAGCACACCTTACACTTAGGTCCTATGCTGGTGTTATAAGGGGATATGTAATGAGACCTTAACTGCTTTGTGTAATCCTTTTATATAAATAAAAATTTTATTTTTTCTTATGGAAATGTTTGTGAATTTAAAATATTTGAATAAATATAGGATGTGTATTATTGATGAATTTAGGAAAAAATGGGTATTTTAAAATATTTTTTGTATTCATTAAATAATTAATAATGTGAAATGATTTTCAAAAAATGATATTTTATAGTTGTGATCAGTGAGAAATTTCGAGTCTAATAATATCAACTTGGTTTTTAGTGAATAGTAAAGTATGAATAGTAACACACCCATATGAATAGGAATGAATAGTAATTTTACCAAAAAAAATAGAAACGTCACCCATGAATGTATAAATACATTTTTGACATCTTAAAAGTGAAAAAAATGATCATAGTTTATGTTTTGTAATTTTTGTACGCCATAAATATTTTATTTACAATTATCTGATTAATTTAATAATTTAAAATGGAAATTTATTTTCAAAAAATTTAATCATAAATTGTTACTTTATTTTCTTATGGGTATACTATATTTTAAGGGACCTTGATTACTCTTTTAAGATGTTACAAAATGAGTTATAGTTTTAAAGTTGTATTTTCGGGATAAATAATGTTTATATTTAAAAATTAAATTAAATATATTTAGAAAATTATTTTTATAAAATATACATCATTTTTGAATTCAGATCATTTATATTTGGTTAGGGTGAATTTTAGGGAATTTTCTGAAACAGTTGAATTTTCGGTGAATAGTAAAAATGTAGTTTTGAGTTTCGGGTGTTTAATGACATTATTGATGATGTAATAATGATTTAAGATTTCTGGTCGACTTATGAATAGTGATATATTCTTTGAGGTGTCCCAAGTGGCCAATACCATGGGAAAATACCATGGGCAAGCCCATGGTTTTGCAAATACCACCGATGAGGTGTCCCTTGGAAATTAATAATTTATTCACTCACTGTTCCTATAAATACCAAGACATTTCCCTCATTCATTTCATTCCAAAATCATCATCAATGAAGTTCTGGTCTCCTTACCTCCCAAGGAGTCCTCCCAAGGTTCCCTCAAGAATCCCAAGGTCCCAAACATCAAGCTTTCGAAGTTACTCTACAAGGTAAGGGATCCTTTCACCCTCCTCTTTTAAGTCATGAATTCTTTCATGTTGTGTCTTCTAGTTTCCATCTATTTATGTTTAGGGTATGTTATTATATGTTCTTATTACTTTCCATTTCATGTATAATTTTTGAGAGAACCTTTATGCTCTCATCAATTAGTTTTCTGGATTTTTATGTGACGCCGTTAGGCTGCCGAATTTCTCGTAAAAGAAATCGCATCTCCTCTTTCCTTTCAACTTTCCTTTTCTTGTGGAATGTCATTAAAATATCCATACCATGTTCTTATCTCCATGTTATTCTGTATTTATATTGTAATATAAGTTATTTATGAGTGGGTTACCCTTGTACCCTCTCTTTTTATTATTATATAAAACCATGTTATGTAGCCGTTATGCTGTAGAAACTTAGTCTCAAAATTTCTTTCTCTTTTTCTCAAGAAATTACCTTGTTTATTTATGTGAATACCTAGACCTATTTTGTTTCTATGTGTAACACCCCAAGCTTCCATGATACAATTCTCTTTGAATAATACAGTTGCGTGTGTTGTACGCAACTTTGAGTTCTAACACCCACCACAACCAATCAAACTACCAGTTATGAATAGTATTACCAACTTTTTGAAATGTTATAAATTTTATCTTTCAAAATAGACTTCATTTTTGGATTTATAATATCGAAACTATTTTAGGGTGAATTTTTGGTATTTTTCTGAAAAAATTTAATTTTTGATAAATAGTGAAAAAACATTGAGTTATAGTTTAAAACCGAATTTTTATTTAAATAATTATTTATTTTATTTAAATTTAATTAAGGTAAAAATAGATACATAATAACTATATAAGTTCAATGTAATTCATTATAGTTAGTTTAGAATAATTTTAGATATATTAAAATTTTATTGAACTTTTCACCGTCTTTTACCCACCTCCTAGGAGAATTTACAAATTCACATAAAACTTAATTTTACTGATTTTGTTAGTGGAATTTCAAATATCCGAGAGACACGGTTAATATCGAGGATTAAAATGTGATTCAATAAGATAAATTTTTTTGGTGAATAGTAACTTTTTACTTTTATTTACCATTGTTAAAAGTAAATAAGACAATTATGGGTAAAAATGATATTATTATTACCCTAAAACATGTCCTAATATTATTGGATAAGTATATTTCTACCAAAAAGAACCTTAGGAATAAAATATGAACCTCTTTGGTCCACATGGATTAGATTAGGACATTTATTATTATTTAATTCAAAGAAGAGTTAAAAGAGTTAAAATCAAAGTTTAATAACTAAAACATTTTTAATATAGGGTTACACATAAGATAAATTTGATTATAAACATTAATTATAAAGGTAAAAATATTTCATAAATAATGGTATTTTATTTATAATTTTTATACATTAAATAATTTAATTTATTTATGACACAATGGTGATGTAGTAATTACCTAATTAATGAAATATTAAAAATAATTGATACTATAAATATCCAAATAAATGTAATTTGAGACTTTTTATGAATTCCACTAATTTTCTAGGTTACTATGACATATTATGGTTGGTTAGATGAATTTGTTTTGAAGTAATAATGCTGTTATGAATTTAGAAAAAACAAAATACCAAATAGTGTCAAAATTGACATAAAAGAGTTTTTAAAAAAAATATTATATTATTAATTTGTATTCTATTTCTAAAAAATATAAGGTTAGACCAAATGACTTAGATAAAGTTAAATATATTAATAATGAACCACTTGGGGTTCTCTTGGCTTGTCATAGTAAGTTTATTAACCATATAATATAAAAATACAAAGAGACATGGTAAATGTCAAACTATTCAACTAAGAGTTAAATATAAATGATAAGGTTAATATAGTGGCACAAACCTGTCTAAAATATATTGGTTGAAAGGATTTATACCCATACCCACCTTATTCTAGAAATAATTCACTTTGGATCCATTGTAAACCGAATATGAATTTATTATAAAATAATATTTTATGTTTTTCCTAAGGTGCCCCTCACCCCTTTTATAAAAGGGAACTCCCCATTCTCTAAAATTCATACCTTCAAAGCCTTTTGGTTCGGCCAAACCCTCCCCAAATATCCTCTCAAATTCCCTCACTTCAACTTAGAGGAATTAGTTTGATCAGAAAGCCAACCTATGGATCCCCTTTGATAAAATCAAAAGGAAGAACCTGAAGAAGAGGTAATGTTTTCACCACCCTCTTTCAAGTTCCTTTCTTCTTCCACTTCTTCTTTCTTTGTTATTTCCATTATAAAATGATAACTCCAGTATCTTATATATAATTTTATGTTATTATAAATATGGTACAACCATATTCAGTATTCTATCCATCCTTTGAATGACATGTCACCATATGTGCGTACGTAGGACTAACCGTCTCCACGTCGTGGTGTAATTGTTATTCAAAACATTATTATTTAGATGGGTATGATAATGATGTGTAATTTAATTAAATAATAAATATAAGATTATAATTATTCTGTATATATGATATACCATCCAATTATATATTATTTTAATATCAAAAGAATGATATTGTCGCTCGTGCGTACGTACGGACTACCGTCTCCAAAAACACGATGAGATTCATCCCCCATCGTATCCATTCATGTCTAATTTTCATTTGATGATTAAAAATAATGATTAAGGACTTGATATAATTCTGGATATGAATAAGATACAACCTATCCATAACAAACATAGCTCATGTAACAAAACATATAAAATAAAATGAGTAAGTTAACACCCGAAACAACGATAATACTAAGATATTATTAACAAAGCAATGTTAAAAGATCATATATGACATCATATTAATTTATATGATTCTTTTATAATTTAATAACAATTATTTCACCATTATACAGGAGGTTAACCTATCCTTGACCAAGGAAAAAGTACAAAGTAAGGGGTTTCTTATCTCACTTTTAATTCCATGAGATTTCCATTGTTCACCACTTATTTATTGCATGTGGTGTGTGTACTGCCCATGATTGTATTCATTGTGTAATATACTTTAATTTATGGATATTTACATTATCATTGTATGATCCATATTTCATGGGATGTATGTTTCGTAAGTTACCAAATTGTTAAGGGAATTACAAATTTCAATTTCCACTCATTCGGCTTTACACCTACTTTATTGATAATTTTACTCCAAGATTATGTGTGGAATCACTATTCATTTGCTTATGTCATAATTCCCACTCCCCTTTCTGTGGATATACATTTTATACACATAATAATTCTATTGATAAATTCTCAAGTCATCGATATGAACTTGATAAGAGTAATTTTAACTCAATCTCCATTTATTGAGTTAAATATCCAATTCATTGGTGTTGTTTTTACAAGAATATATGTGAATGTCCTCTGATTGATTTAAACTAAATATACAATCATATTGAGTTTATTTATATTTTTCACACATAATTATGTCATTGATTTATCCTTATCCTAAGGATACGGTCTTTATAAGAGATTTCATCTCAATTTACATTCCATTGAGACTTCTTTGTTGTTATACACCAAATCACTTTTATATGGTGTATATAATGTACTTTGACATAGTATATCATGAATCCCTTTATTCTCATGATATTAAAATGTTTTTATTACCTCAATTATTTGTATTCAAGTGTCTCTCTTTTGGTTAGGAACTCTAACTAAAATATCATTTTAAATGTTTTAATGATTTATTATTCTAAATCTTTCTAATTAATGTACATGTTTTAAAAATGGTTTTAAGGATTTATTTATATGGTAATTAATATTTAAAAATTAAAATTCCATTTAAATGTTTCAAAGTGGTATGGGACACTTTGATTCAAAAAACTATTTTTAAACGGCTTCTTGACAAATAGTGTGACTTTTAAGTGTTTTCAAGAAAAGGGGGATATTTCTCTCAAATAGTTTTGATGAATATTTTCATCTATGTCAATATACTTCATTATTCTTGATTGAGGTTAATATGTTACAATACTATCATCCATATTGTATTGAATGAGTTATGTTTGACTATGGAAGTTCTTTTTTTATACCATTCATGGTTTGTGGATAAAGTATTTACATTTTGTATGCTAGTTTTAATATGAATGTTTATGTTATGTTTCAAACTTTTCATATGAAGAATGAATTGGACTTAGTAAGTGACGGGTGGAGCCTGCTATAGCTCCTCTATACATCGGTAGGTCTCATGAGACAAACTAGTGTCTTGGCACAAGACCTTGACAAAATCTTATTTGTAGTCTTGGAACAAGGCCTTGACTATATGGTTATGATAGTCTGTCATTATGAATTCCATCATTATGAAAGGGGTTATTACATGTGATTATTCGACTAGTAGAATATCCATGTGAATAAGTACATGGAATTAGTTAATTTCATTTTTTCCATATTATACTGAAGTTCAAGTTTAAAAGGCTTTTTATTAGTTACACATTGCCTTAAATGTTTATGATTATTTGTGAAAGTTTCCGCTATATTGTTATCCTTACTGAGAATCTGAGCTCACCCCTCTCTATGTTTTATTTTTCCCAGGATGTGAATAAGTTAGTTATGAGTGACTTTCAGGCATAATCTAGGAAGCTTGGATGTTTCTAATGGAATAATTTATTGTTGTTATTTTTTTCAAGTTGTAATGTTGACCTTATTAATGTATCTAGTATTTCCAAGGAAACTAAACTAATTGGTCTTTCGGGACATGATTTCCTTGTATCATGCCAATGTTATGTAATAGTGCATCAACTTTGGGTAACTGGGGTCAGGGTGTTACAGTTGATATCAGAGGAAGTTTAGTACAAACCTTGGAAACTGGATTTAGATAAACTCTGATTAGAGCACATATCCCTAAGATAGACATTGAGAATTAGTATATAAGAACTTCCTAGAATTTTTGTATTGTATAGATTTTTTGAGTTTTCTAAGAAATACATCCCTGTCTGGATACAAGCAGGTAGAGGAGGCTCTGGCACCGATGTACCTAGGGGTAAAACCCGAAAACACCGCTTTGAGCTAGACTCGAATGGGAACTGGTGCATGACAACAGGCCTTCTGCACTCTTGGTTATGACACTCCTAGGGGATATTCTTAGGATAATTTACATTTTGTTTACAAACTGATTTTAATTATTTTATTATAAGATGAGAATAAATGAACTTGGTTAATCCTATGGTGTTTCAAATTGAGAATATGGTGTCATGATATTATCTAAATGATTTTATGACTACTGTTACTCACATAATGATTTATGGTTTTAGTCAATGGATGGATTCCAAGGAATTCATAGTAACTCTGAGAATGATGTTCAAGGTAGGAATGGTGGTGAAAATGAACAACAAAATGGAATTTTTATAGGCATAAAAGATATTGTTTTCATGAAAAATTATTTTTCCAAAAATATGATCAACAACATATATATTAACCAACTCCCGAACTCAATAAAGAAGAGAAAGGTGATGAATGATAAGAGATCCAGCAGTGGAGACCATGGAGAAAATAATCCTCAATTTACATCATGCAGTAAATGTAGAAGGAGACACCCATGAATGTGTCTCAATGGAACAAATAAATGCTTTACGTGCGGGAAAGAAGGACATAAATTGAATAATTGCAAAGTAAAAATGAAGAGTACTGTGGATGAAAATAAAAATCGTCCCAATAATACATTTACAGTCATTTTCCATAAATGTAGGGGACATGGCCATTACCCGAGTGAATGCCCTATTCTATAGGATATTTTCTTGGTCAAAGATGTAGCTATATGGAAATAAATGGTTGGATAAATGTTTAAAAGTGTTAGTGCTCCTTGTTTATGGTATTAATAGGGAATAATTTTCTCTTGTATTTGTAACCCTCCAGTATGCCATGTGAGAATGATATTTGAGAAAGACTTATCTTTTCTCTTGTGGATATAGTTATAAATAACGATTTTGGTTTTATATGATCATTGGGTTTGAGGAAATTACAAGTTATTATATTTTGGGATGAAAATTCAAGGTATGAGATAACATTTTTGGTTACATTATTTTTAGGAATTTAACTCATTTTGGTACTGTTATAAAATATAATATTTGAAAAAGGACAACACGCAGACCGTGTGACAACCTGTCGCATCGGACAAAGCTGTGGGAATCGAACCCACAACCAGATTGAGATTGGGATTTATTGCCTACCACTGGACTACGTGAAGTCCCTGGTTAGTATGACTACTTATTTTTAGTTAAATGATTTTATTGATCAATAATAAGATGATTTGGGATCTTATGTCTTATCAAATGAATACCCTTAGTATAGGAAAATGGTTTGGTGATTAAGTAATAAATGTTATTTTGGAATATGTTCTATTTGTAGGGAACACTATATGCCCAAGGAAAATAGAATACTATAGGATTTCATTTGAGGAGTAATGGTAGATTTTTATCTATGTTTTTATTGTGAATTTATAGTGATTTGAGTTATTTATAGAAATGATTAACCTATAATAGAGAATACGTGATTAGGTTAATTAATTTTAAGTATGTGACTTTAAGAGTAGTTAATGTCATTTGGATATACAATTTAATGTGGAAGACTACATAACCAAATTATTCTAAGTTTTGGGTTTCAATATTAGATTGGATTATATTGAAGGATTTTAAGGACAATTGTTTATTGAATGGTATTTATTTAACTTTGGGGTATTGTTGGCTTAATTTTAGAAATTAAGATTAGTGTTTTTTTATCTAAAGTAATATCCTTTTGGGGGATCACAAGATCTATGACTAACCATTTTGGTTTTGATTAATCTCTAAAGACAAGGTAAATATATAGTTTATCCTTTGTGGATCATGTGATTCTCTAAAAGTTTATTCTAGCTCTTTAAGTGTGACCAAGTCTTCTTGAATACTCATCATTTAAAAAAATGAGTTAGTGGTAGAAATTTATTAAAGAATTAAAATCTACTTAAAAATTAAGTATATCTCTTTATGTTCTTAGTCAATTTCATAAATAAATTCTTCATCTTTATGTAATGTAAATTAAAAAAAATGTTGTATGTTTACTTTTCCTACTGGGAAACTAATGAACATTTGTCCCATCACAAGTTTGTGGTTTTGTTGTTGTTAAATTTCTCCTGATCATGTTTTTTATCTCTCTCCATCCGAAATTGACACTTATTTAATCTTCCATATCCATTTTTTCCTACATGGAATCCTAGTATGGGTTATCTTGGGTGACCATTGTACTTATCTTTCTTTCTTTTAAAGTGATAGTTTTAATGACTCTTTTTTTGATGTGGGACTTTCCATTATATTCCCAATCCCAATTTTAAAAATTACTAGGACACAATTTATTGAATTAGGGGAGAATATAACACCCCAAGCTTCCACGGTACACTTCTCTTTGAATAATACAGTAGCATGTGTTGTACGCAACTTCGAGTTCTAACACACACCACAACCAATCAAACTACCCGTTATGAATAGTATTTACCACTTTTTGAAATCTTATAAATTTTATCTTTCAAAATGGACTTCATTTTTGGATTCGTAATATCGAAATTAGCTTAGGGTGAATTTTTGGTATTTTTCTGAAAACATTCAATTTTTGGTGAATAGTGAAAAAACACTGAGTTATAGTTTAAAACCGAATTTTTATTTAAATAATAATTTATTTTATTTAAATTTAATTAAGGTCAAAATAGATAAATAATACCTATATAAGTTCAATTTAATTCATTGGAGTTAGTTTAGAATAATTTTAGATATATAAAAATTTTATTAAACTTTTCACCGTCTTTTACCCACCTCCTAGGAGAATTTACAAATTCACATAAAACTTAATTTTACCACTTTTGGGAGTTTAATTTCAAATATCCTAGATAAATGGTTAATATAAAGGAGTAAAATCTGAAACAACAAGATAAAAATATTTTTTGTTGAATAATAACTTTTTTACTTTTATTTACCATTGTTAAAAGTAAATAGGGTAATTAAGGGTAACAATGATATTATTATTATCATAAACCATGTCATAATTATATTGGATAAGTATAATTCTACCAAATAAACCTTAGTAATAAAATGTGAACCTTTTTGGTCCACTTGGATTAGATTAGGACATTTATTATTATTTAATTTAAAGAAGAGTTAAAAGAGCTAAAATCAAAGTTGAATAACTAAAACATTTTTAATATAGGGTTAAACATAATATAAATTTTATTATAAATATTAATTAGAAAGGTAAAAAGATTTACTACATAATGGTATTTTATTCATAATTTTTAGACATTAAATAATTTAATTTATTTATGACACAATGGTGACACAGTAATTACCTAATTAATGAAATATTAAAATAATTGATATTATAAATATCTAAATAAATGTAATTTTAGACTTTTTATGAATTAAAAAAATTTTCTAGTTTAATATGAAATATTATGGTTAGTTAGATGAATTTTTTTCTAAGTAATAATGCTTTTATGAATTTTGAAAAAACAAAATACCAAATAGTGTCAAAATTGACATAAAAGAGTTTTTAAAACTAATATTATATTATTAATTGATATTATATTCCTAAAAAATCTAAGGTTCGAAAAAAAGACTTATATAAGGTTATAAATATTAATAATTAACCACTTGGGGTTCTATTGGCTTGTTATAGTATGTTTATTAACCATGTAATATAAAAATACAAAGAGACATGGTAAATGTCAAACTATTCAACAAAGAGTTAAATATAAATGATAAGGTTAATATAGTGACCCAAAACTATCTAAAATCAATTTTTAAAAAGGATTTATACCCATGCCCACCTTAGACTATACATAATTTACTTTCGATCCATTATAAACATAATATGAATTTATTATAAAATAATATTTTAAGTTTTTCTTATGGTGCCTGTCACCCCTCTTATAAAAGGGCACTCCCCCTTCTCTCAAATTAATACCTTCAAAGCCTTTTGGTTTGGCCAAACCTGGACCAAATATCCTATAAACTTTCCTATCTTAAACCTAGAGGCCTTATTTTGATCAGAAAGCCAACCTAAGGAGCCCCTTGGATCAAATCAAAAGGAAGAACCCGAGGAAGAGGTAATGTTTTCACCACCCTCTTTCAAGTTCCTTTATTCTTCCACTTCTTATTTCTTTGTTATTTCCATTATAAAATGATAACTCCAGTATATTATATATACTGTTATGTTATTATAAATATGGTACATCGATATTCAGTATTCTATCCATCCTTTGAATGACATGTCACCATAAGTGCGTACGTACGACTTACCGTCTCCACGTCGTGGTGTAATTGTTATTCATAACATTATTATTTGGATGGGTATGATAATGATGTGTAATTGAAGTAAATAATAAATATAAAATTATAATGATTTTGTATATATGATATACCATCCAATTATATATTATCTTAATATCAAAAGAATGATATTGTCGCTCGTGCGTACGTACGGACTATCGTCTCCACGAACGCGATGAGATTCATCCACCATAGTATCCATTCAAGTATAATTCTCATTTTATGATTAAAAATAATGTTTAAGGACTTGATTTCATTGTTAATATTAATAAGATACAACTTATCCATAACAAACACGGTTTATGTAACAAAACATATAAAATAAAACGAGTAAGTTAACACCCAAAACGACGACAATACTAAGATATTATTAAAAAATCAATGTTAAAAGATCATATATGATATCATATTAATGTATATGATTCTTGTATAATTTAATAACAATTATTTCACCATTATAAAGTTGGTTAACCTATCCTTTACCAAGGAAAATGTACAAAGGGGTTTCTTTTCTCACTTCTAATTCCGTGAGATTTCCATTGTTCACCACTTATTTATTGCATGTGGTGTGTGTACTACCCATGATTGTATTCATTGTGTATTATACTTTAATTTATGGATATATACATCATCATTTTATGATCCATCTTTCACAGGATGTATGTTTCATAAGTTACCAAATTGGTAAGGGAATTATAAATTTCAATTTCCACTCATTCGGCTTTACACATACTTCATTGATTATTTTACTCCAAGATTATGTGTGGAATCACTATTCATTTTCTTATGTCATAATTTCCACTCCCCTTTCTATGGATATACTTTTTATAAAAATAATAACTCCATTGATAAATTCTCAAGTCATCGATTTGAACTTGATAAGAGTAATTTTAACTCAATCTCTATTTGTTGAGTTAAATATCCAATTCATTGGTGTTGTTTTTACAAGAATATGTGTAAATACCCTCTGATTTATTTACACTGAATATACAATCATATTGAGTGTATTTATATTTTTCAAACATAATTATTTCATTGATTTATCCTTAATCTAAGGATATTGTCTTTATAATAGATTTCATCTCAATTTACATTCCATTGAGACGTCTTTGTTGTTATACACTAAATCACTTTTATATGGTGTATATAATGTACTTTGACATAGTATATCATGGATCCCTTTATTTCCATGATATTATAATGTTTTTATTACCTCAATTATTTGTATTCAAGTGTCTCTCTTTTGGTTAAGAACTCTATCTAAAATATCATTTTAAATGTTTTAAAGATTTATTATTCTAAATCTTTCTAATTATTGTCCATGTTTTAAAAATGTTTTTAAGGATTTATTTATATGGAAATTAATTTTTTAAAATTAAAATTTCTTTTTAAATGTTTCAAAGTGGTATGGGACACTTTGATTCAAAAATCTATTTTTAAATGGCTTCTTGACAAATAGTGTGACTTTTAATTTTTTTGAAGAAAAAGGGGGATATTTATCTCAAATAGTTATGATGAATATTTTCATCTATGTTAATATCCTTCATTATTCTAGATTGAGGTTAATATGTTACAATAAAATCTCCTATATTGTATTGAATGGGTTATGTTTGACTGTGGATGTGCTATTTTTATACCATTCATGGTTTGTGGATAAAGTATTGACATTTTGTATGCTATTTTTAATATGAATGTTTATGTTATGTTTCAAACTTTTTATATGAGGAATGAATTGGACTCAGTAAGTGACGGGTAGAGCTCGCTATAGCTCCTCGATGCATCGGTAGGTCTCATGAGACAAACTAGGGTCTTGGCACAAGGCCTTGACAAAATATTATTTATAGTCTTGGCACAAGGCCTTGACTATGTGGTTATGATAGTCTGGCATTATGAATTCCATCATTATGAAAGTGGTTATTACACCTGATTATTCCACTAGTAGAATATCCATGTGAATAAGTACATGACATTATTTCATTTCATTTTTGCCATATTATGCTGAAGTTTAGGTTTAAAAGGCTTTTGTTTTAGTTATACATTGCCTTAAATGTTTATGATTATTTTTGAAAGTTTCCGCTATATTGTTATCCTTACTGAGTATCTGAGCTCACCCCTTTCTATGTTTTATTTTTCCCAGGATGTGAAGAAGTTAGTTATGAGTTACTTGCAGGCATAATCTAGGAATCTTGGACGTTTCTAATGGAATAATTTAGTGTTTTTTTCATTTCAAGTTGTAATGTTGACCTTATTAATGTATCTAGTATTTATAAGGAAACTAAACCGATCGGTTCTTTGGGACATGATTTCATTGTATCATGCCAATGTTATGTAATAATGCACCGACTCTGGGTAACTAGGGTCGGGGTGTTACACTATTGGTGTTCATAAATATATAAAAAGGATATATTTTATTCGGGAATGGACATACATATAACCCTCATTCCCTTTCCATGGGTTATAAATGATTTAATGATCTTATTTTTAAGAACTTTTAAAACATCATAATTTTGAAATGAAACCCATTTCTTTTATTCCCTATGGGTTATTTATGAAATGTTTGATTATAATATATGTAGATCACATGAAAGTAAATAAATATTAAGGGTGTGTTTTGATAGCACTCTAATGCGTTGGGTAAAGAATTAATCTCTAGAGATGACAAGTTTCACGATACCTTGTTGAATAAACTTGGAAATTTTTATGACACCTCAGGGATAAACCTTGGTGATATGTTCATGAATGTCTAAATTAAATGTTGTAGGCACATATTCAAGTTATGATTCAAGTTATTCTTATTATGATATTCCTATTCTTCCTTTTCTCATGCCTTTATGACTTTTATCATGTTCTTATTAATATTTCTCAAGATCACATGTCAATTGTTTCACTTGTTTTTTTACTGAGCCTTCAGCTCACCTTTTTATTTTTTGTTTGTCTCCAGGATATGAGATGCAATAGTTTTACGTAGGACAAACCTATGATGAATCCCTAAAAGTGGTTTAGAAGAATGTTTTATTTTGTTTTCATGTATTATGTTCATGATTTCCAAGACACTAGACTTTAATGATCCTCTGGTTGTAAAATGCAATGAAAAGTTATATAATAAAAATTCGGGATTCCATAGTTGGTATCAAAGGATAGTTTAGTTATTTATGGAAATTAGGATTCAAAAAATTTAGGAAGAACCCTATATAAATGTTTAAATATAGGAAAACTTCATGGTATTTTGGTGAGTATTAAGTAAGTGGTTTATTAAAAAAATACATCCCTGTCTGGATACAAGCAGGTAGAGGCGGCTCTGGCACATTTGTACATAGGGGTAAAACCTGAAAACACTGCTTTGATCTAGGCTTGAACAGGAACTGGTTCATGAAAACAGGACTTGATGCACTCTTGGTTACGACACTCTTGGGGGATATGTTTGGTTAATCATAAGCTTTTTATGAATCATTATGAAGGAATTATAGAGAAATGTAATTGTTTAAGCATAAAGTTTTAAGACATAAATCCTTTATAGTTAAAAGATTCATAAATGAAATAAGTTTCTCATTAAGGTTTTATTCTTTTAGTAATGGAGGGAAATAGGAGGAGCCATGCAAATTGTGAACGCAATGGGCCATGCACTGATGAACCTTCTATGGAAGATGGAATGGAAACATTCATGTGAATGATAAACCAACTTACTCAAGTTATGGGAAATAACTTGAATCAAGTTGAGATACCAATCTCACCGCGAAGGGAATAAAATTATGTTGAGTCCTTTATGCATCAACGACCACCAAACTTCAGTGGATCGACTGACCCATTGATTTCTGAGCAATGGATCAGATCTATCGAGAATATCTTTTTTGTGCTCTTCTATTTAGAGCAAGAGAAGGTCACCCTGGCTCTCTATCACTTAGAAGGAGAAGCTGATCAGTGGTGGGAGCTGATTAAAAGCATGAGTCAAGGAGTGGAAATTGATGCTATGGAGTGGGAAGAGTTCAGAGGGATCTTCTGCAGTAATTATTTCCCTCGTTCCATGAGAAAAAGAATGGAGAAGAAGTTTCTCGAGCTAAAGAAGAAGGAGAACGAATCTATTAGAAGCTATGATATTAACTTCACCCGACTTTCACGATATACCTCTAGCTTTGTCATGGATCCAAATAGTAAGGTTGATAGATTCTTTGGTGGAATGATACCTCATCTGCGGAAGAATCTAGGCAACCAAGACTATGATAGATACGAGGAGATCATGCGGAGTGCGATGAAGGCTGAACTAGAGTTTAGTGAGACATAGTGGTCTCATAAATCCAATGACAAAAAGAGATCAATGGATCCAAGATTAGGGAGGGTCTTTGATCAGGGAAGAGGATGCAAGCAAGTGCAACATCCCACGTGTAATAAATGTGAGAAGAAGCATTCGGGTAACTACCTGCTCGGGAGTGGTAAATGCTACAAGTGTGGAAGAGATGGCCATATTGCGAGGAATTATTGTAGTGACGTGAAACCTCAACTTCCAAACACTAACGGCAAGGGGAAGATGGTGCATGCCTTACCTGATGTCCAGTGCTTTATGTGTGGACAACTTGAGAACTTTTCCAATCACTATCCAAATCTGAGGGCAGTGGAGGGGAACTATCATCAGCCTTAGCAAAGGCCAAGGGAGAAAGGTCGTGCTTTTTCTATCACGACAGCTGAAGGCGAATCTCCAAATGATGTGGTAGCAGGTACTCTTGTTTTTCTCTCAAAGCTAGCAAGTAATTTGTTTGATTCTGGTTCTATACATTCCTTTATTTCCACCATGTTTTCAAAAAATTTAGAATCAACCTCCGACTTGCTAAAAGTAGAGTTATCAGTCAAGACTCTTGGTGGGATTATCCAAGAATCATCAGTGTTTAGAAACTCTAGTATTTACTTTGGTGAGCACAATATTATCAAAAATCTAGTAGTTATTCCCATGATGGAATTCGAAATTTTACTAGGGATGGACTGTCACTCAAAGTATAATGCTAATATCAAATGCAGAAGTAAGGAAATCTCAGTAGTCTTGAATGGAAAACCTACAATTATCTTCTAAGGAGAGATATCTCAACCAGATATTTTTCTAGAAGAACCTCATATATCCTTCTTTATGGAGTTGATTGGTGAAGAAGAAGAAGAAAATGAGATTTTGAGGATAGAAAATGTACCCATCGTCCAGGAATATATTGACGTATTTCATGAGGAGTTTCCTGGACCTCCACCAGAAAGAGAGGTAGAGTTCTCCATTGAACTTGTACCTGGATCTCATCCAATATCAAAGACTTGATATAGGATGGAAAATGTGGAGATGGAGGAATTAAATAAACAACTCCAAGATCTTTTGGATAAGGGGTTTATCCGACCATGTCTATCTCCTTGGGGAGCACATGTTCTCTTTGTGAAGAAAAAGGATGGATCAGTGTGACTATGCATTGATTATAGAGAACTGAATGAGATCACAGTAAAGAACAAATACCCTCTTCTAAGAATTTATGACTTATTTGACCAACTTCATGGGACTCAATTCTTCTCTAAGATTAATCTTTGATCTAGTTATCATTAATTGAGGGCGAAGAAAGAAGATATTCTAAAAACTGCCTTCTGATCAAGATATAAGCATTATGAGTTTGTTGTCATGCCTTTTGGACTTACTAATGCACCTGATATTTTTATGGATGTGATGAATAAAGTCTTTAAAGACTACCTTGATAACTTTGTGGTTGTTTTTATTGATGATATTATGATATATTCTAAAAGTCGTGAGTAGCATGAGGATCATCTAAGGGTTATTTTGAAAACTCTACGGAAGGAGAGACTTTTTGGAAAGTTCAGTAAATGTGAATTCTAGTTACAACACATTTCTTTCTTGGGGAACATTATTACCAATGAAGGAATCGTAGTTGACCCTGCATAGACAAAAGTTGTAGAGGAGTAGCCTCAACCTTCAAAAAAAATTGATATTCATAGTTTCCATGGATTAGTGGGATATTATAGGAGGTTTGTGAAAAACTTTTCACAAATTTCTAATCCTTTATCCAAGTTAACTCAAAAAGGGGTCAAGTTCATCTGGACAAAGGAGTGTGAGGAAAGTTTCCAAGAGATGAAGAAGAGATTGGTTACTGCACCCATGTTAACTCTTCCATCAAGTGGAGAAGGATTCATTTTTTTAGCGTTTCATATCTGAAAGGGCTTGGGTGAATCCTAAAAAAAATGACAAAGTCATTGCTTATGCATCTCGACAGTTGAAGACTCATGAGCAAAACTATCCTACGCATAATCTAGAGCTGGCAACAATTATTTTTTCTCGGAAGATATGGAGGTACTATATTTATTGGGAGAAATGTCATATATATGCAGACCATCAAAGTTTGAAGTATATTTTCACACAAAATGAATTGAAAATGAGACAAAGGAGATGGTTGGAACCCCTTAAAGACTATTATTGTTCAATTCATTATCATCCCAGAAGAGCAAACAAAGTTGTTGATGAATTAAGAAGAAAAGAACCAGTTGTTCTTTCCATGATGAGGATTCAAAAATATCCTTTGATCAATGACCTAGTAAAGCTATACATGGTAATTATAAGGGAAGGGATATCATAAACCCTAACCCAACTGATTTCTCAATCGTCACTACTAGAGAAGATCAAGAAAGCTCAGAAAGAAGATCCTTTATTACAGAAGAAGATTGAGGCTGTGAAAGATGGTAAGTTTCCTAAGTTCAATACTGATCCAGAAGGTTTACTGAAATTTCATACAAGACTATGTGTTCCATCTATTCTGGAAATAAAGAAGGAGCTGATGGATGAAGCTCATAGGTCTACTTTCTCTATACCTCATGGTTGCACAAAAATGTATAGGGACATTCGTGATCATTATTGGTGGGATAATATGAAAAGGGAGATTTCTGACTACACTTCAAGGTGTCTGGTATGTTATCAAGTTAAGACAGAGTGACAACTTCCTTAAGGGGTATTGCAACCACTACCCATACCAGCATGGAAGTGGGACAATATCACTATGGACTTCATCACTGGTCTCCTGAGAACTTCCAAAGGAAATAATGCGATATGGGTTATTGTGGACCGTCTCACTAAGAATTTCCATTTTATCTCCATTAGGGAAGATTTCTCTCTTGAACAAATTTCTGGGATTTACGTGAAGGAAGTGGTAAGGCTGCATGGAGTTCCACTTTCTATCGTATCTGATCGTGATCCAAGGTTCACATCAATATTCTGGAGAAGTCTTCAATAAGCTCTGAGAACTGAATTGAATTTCAGTACGGCCTATCACCCCCAAACTGATGGCCAATCTGAAAGGACTATTTAAACACTCAAGGCATTGCTGAGAACTTGCTCAATGGAATTTAAAGGTGGATGAGATCAACATTTCTCTTTAGTTGAGTTCTCTTACAACAACAGCTTCCACTCGAGCATTCAAATGACACCCTATGAAGCTCTATATGGGAAGCGATGTAGAACTCCTACTTGTTGGGATGAAGCTGGAGAGAGAAAGATTCTTGGGCCTGATCTTGTGCAAGAGATGACAGAAAAGGTCCTTTCTATCCAACAACACATTAAGGCTGTTCAGAGCCGACAAAAGGGATAGGCCAACAATCGTCTAAGGGACATGGAGTTTGATGTTGGTGATAATGTCTTTCTTCAGATTTCACCTTGGAAGAGAGTCACGAGGTTTGGGAAGAAAGGTAAGCTCAGTCCTAGGTACATTGGACCCTATGAAATCCTTGATTGTGTG
This sequence comes from Viscum album, assembly GCA_963277665.1. Classification (NCBI taxonomy): domain Eukaryota; kingdom Viridiplantae; phylum Streptophyta; class Magnoliopsida; order Santalales; family Viscaceae; genus Viscum; species Viscum album. The sequence goes on along the minus strand of OY728156.1, from coordinate 65,538,665 downwards.
GGAGCAGTGGCCTATCAGCTTTCACTTCCTCCAAATTTAGCCCAAATTCATGATGTATTCCACATATCCCTCTTGAGGAAGTACATACCCGACCCTTCACAAGTACTAAATCCATAGGTGGTACAACTGGAACATGACCTCTCTTATGAGGAGCATCCGGTGGAGATCTTGGATCATAGAGACAAGGTTCTATGCAACAAGACTTCCCACCTTATTAAGGTGTTGTGGATGGACCACAAATGTGAAAAAACCATGTGGGAACCGGAGGAGTCCATGAGATAGAAGTACCCACACCTTTTCCCCTCAGAGGGTACGTGATAAAATTTTGGGGATGAAATTTCTTAAGGGGGGAAGAATGTAACGACCTGAACTTTTTAATTATACTTGTTTCCGAATTTTTTGTGTTATTTTATTTTATAATCAACCAAACTATATACTTTAATTAATGAAGTGGGAATAATTAAAATGAGACCATTGGGTTTCGACTGATATATGACCATTGGTCAATATGACCATTGGTCAATATGACCATTGGAAACTATAATCTTAACGTTGTGTTTTTATAAATATGGTTATCTTGGTTAATTAATATAGAAATAAGATTGAATGGCCTCATCCAGTAGACTCGATCCATATGAAGCCCATCTATCGGAGCTTGGGAAGGAGGTAGCATCATTGGGCTTTGCGCTGGACCAAGACCAAGCCGAACTTCAACATATGAAGCTTGAACGGAATCGCCCAAGGGAAAAGCTCAAGCTGATAGAAATCACCACTCAGGCAACGTTGTCCGAGCGACCCCAAGATTCTATCACCATAGCACACCTTACACTTAGGTCCTATGCTGGTGTTATAAGGGGTTATGTAATGAGACCTTAGTTGCTTTGTGTAATCCTTTTATATAAATAAAATTGTTATTTATTCTTATGGAAAAGATTTTAAATTTCAAATATCCAAATAAATATAGGATGTGTATTATTGATGAATTTAGGAAACAATGGGTATTTTAAAATATTTTTGTATTCATTAAATAATTAATAATGTGAAATGATTTTAAAAAAATGGTCTTCTACAGTTGTGATCAGTGAGAAATTTAGAGTCTAATAAGATCAACTTGGTTTTTAGTGAATAGTAAAGTATGAATAGTAACATACCCATATGAATAGTATGAATAGTATTTTGACCAAAAAAATAGAAACATCACCCATTAATGTATAAATACATTTTATACATCTTAAAATTGAAAAAATGATCATAGTTTAAGATTTAGTATTTTTATACGCCATAAATATTTTATTTACAATTTTATAATTAATTTAATAATTTAAAATTGAAATGTATTTTCAAAAAAATTAATCATAAATTGTTACTTTATTGTCTTATGGGTATACGATATTTTTAAGGGACCTTGATTACTCTTTTAAGGTGTTACAAAATGAGTTATAGTTTTAAAGTTGTATTTTTGGGATAAATAATGTTTTTATTTAAAAATTAAATTAAAAATATTCAGAAAATTATATTCATAAAATGAAATTCATTTTTTAATTCAGAGCATCGATATTTGGTTAGGGTGAATTTTAGGGATTTTTCTGAAACAATTGAATTTTTAGTGAATAGTAAAAATGTAGTTTTGAGTTTCGGGTGTTTAATGAAATCATTAATGATTTAATAATGATGTAAGATTTCTGGTCGACTTATGAATAGTGATATATGCTATGAGGTGTCCCAAGTGGCCAATACCAATGGAAAATACCAAGGGAAAGTCCATGGTTTTGCAAATACAACTGATGAGGTGTCCCTTGAAAATTAATAATTTATTAACTCACTTTTCTTATAAATACCAAGTCATTTACCTCATTTAGTTCTTTCTAAAATTATCCTCAATGAAGTTCTGGTCTCCTTACCTCTCAAGGATTCCTCCCAAGGTTCCTTCAAGCCTCCCATGGTACTGAACATTAAGATTTCAAAGTTACTCTTCAAGGTAAGGGATCCTTTCACCCTCCTCTTTTAAGTCATGAATTCCTTCATGTTGTGTCTTCTAGTTTCTATCTCTTTATGTTGAGGGTATATTATTATATGTTCTCATTACTGTCCATTTCATGTCTAATTGTTGAGAGACCCTTTCCTCTCTCATCAATTAGTTTTCTGTATTTTTAAGTGATAATGTTAGGCTGCCGAAATTCTCCTAAAAGAAATCGCATCTTCTCTTTCCTTTCAAGTTTCCTTTTCTTGTGGTATGTCATTCAAATATCCATAAAATGTTATTATCTTCATGTTATTATGTATTTATATTTTAATATGAGTTATTTATGAGTGGGTTACCCTTGTACTCTCTCTTTTTATTATTTTTTAAAACCATGTTATATAGCCGTTATGCTGTAGAAACTTCGTCTCATAATTTCATTCTCTTTTTCTCAAGAAATTACCTTGTTTATTTATGTGAATACCCAGACCTATTTAGTTTCTATGGGTGTTCATAAATATATAAAAAATATATATTTTATTCTGTAATGGACATACATATAACCCTTATTCCCTTTCCATGGGTTATAAATGATATAATGATCTTATTTTTAAGAACTTTTAAAACGTCACGATTTTGAAATGAAACCCATTTCTTTTATTCTCTATGGGTTATTTATGAAATGTTTGATTATGATCTATGTGGCTCACATGAAAGTAAATACATATTAAGGGCTCACCCTGATTTCACTCCAATGCATTGGGTAAATAATTAATCTCTAGAGATGACACGTTTCATGATACCTTGGTGAATAACCTTGGTAATTTTTATGACACCTCGGGGATAAACCTTGGTAATATGTTCATGAATGTATAAATGAAATGTTGTAGCCATATATTCAAGTTATTATTCTTGTTCTTTTTATTATGATATTCCTATTCTTCTTTTTCTCATGCCTTTATGACTTTTATCATGTTCTTATTAATATTGCTCAAGATCACATGTCAACTGTTTCACTTGTTTTTCTTATCGAGCCTTATGCTCACCCTTGTCTTTGATGTATGCCTCCAGGATATGAGATGCAGTAGTTGTACATAGGATGAACCTATGATGAATCCCTAAAAGTGGTTTAGAATAACTTTTTATGTTTTTTTCATGTTTTATGTTCCGGATTTCCAAGACACTAGACTTTAAAGATCCTCTGGTTGTAAAATGTAATGAAAAGTTATGTAATAAAAAGGTTGGATGCCATAATGGATTTCTTCACCAATGATAAAAATATATGTATGATTGATAAACAGGTTGTGAGATAGGGACTGATGCTCCAAATACTCATGGGGTGCTAGACATGGAATTCTACACCCAGTTTGCATGCAAATGTTCTTTTATGGGACAAGGACTGATGCTCCAAATACCCATGGATTGTGAGACAAGGGCTGACGCTCCAAATACTCACAAGGGTGTTAGACATGATGTTATACACCCATTAATTGAAATTTAACTATGGTTCCAATTGTTCATACATAAAAGGAATTAATGGTTAATGATAATTGTTGTGACATAATGATTTATGAATTGATTATGAGAAAGGGTTCAGACTTATTAATTAATTGGGTGAATCACTGTTAGTGGATGGACCCAATAGCGAATCAATATTTTAGTGGATGGGATAGGACATAGTACATGAAATATTAAATTGAATATATTATGACGCATTATCCAAGCCAAATAACAAGTATGGATTCAGTATTTACTTTGATTACTTAAATGGTCTTAAGAGACATCTGTGGTGAGTGACTTATACGAGGGATGTCAGGCATAGGCCGAATCTCAGGACTTTCATAATTTAATGAGATATGAATAATTGATAAATGAAAATTATTATGTAATGATTGTTGATTATGCATTAAAAATGTATAATGAAGGTTCAAACACCAGCTGAGGGCTGAAGCAGGTACTTGGGTATATAGTTATATTGTACTGCTTACTTTATTTATGCCTGCCTTCACACGGTTTAAATTATTTATTAAATGTCTAGATTTAGGGTAGACACAGGTGGTCCCTACCTACTGAGATTTATATCTCACACCCTACTCGGGCCGCCATTAAACTAGGGTACCCGAGTAGATTCTATTTGGTTACCAGATTGTGCTGTTTGCGTTTACTTGGGAGATAAGAGGAGAGGATTGAGCAGAATCTCGGGATACTCGAGGAGACCGCCCTTAGGGAATTGAGTCGAATTTATTTATTTCTGTATTGGAATGTAAAGAATGATATTTTGTTCACTATTTCCATTTTTTTATCATTATCATGTCATGAATTCATCTGCTATATAATTGGCATTGGCCATTTGTTTTGTACAAAATTTATAAAATATGCATTCCACCGCTTTATCATTTATTAGATTGTTTTCGCTATTTATTGCCAATGTCTATTATTGAACTCTAATATGAGGGTATAATATCCCCACTGACTATCTATAAAACCTTGCTACTAGTCAGAAGCCTCTCGCATATAGGGATACATGCTTGAGGTCATGTAGCGACCGGTCCGGCCACCGGTTTAGTGGTGAGCCGGGTCGGGACGTTACACAAAGGCCTTATGTGTAGCAGTGATATGTCTTTCTTTGAATTTATAAAATAAAATAGTCTATACACTATGGTGGTGGTTTAACCATTCCATTCCAATCAAAGAGATGAGATATCAATTTCGATTAAAATTTATTGGAAAAGTCCTTCCATGACATATTCATTAATTGGATATCTTTAGTGATGCACCCAACAAACCAAACTTCACTGTGAACATATGCCATAAAAATCTAAAATAATACATATAATAGTGGGATTCATTCATTAATAATAATATTAATGTTTAAATACTATTATACATGTTTATTGATAAAAATGTTGACTAACACATAGACATGTGAAATTTTTATAGTCAGGTCTGTTATCATAGTTTCCCATCTTGGAGATTACAAAGTGTGAAATTCATGAGATGAAGTCACATACACTTTGGATTAATTTCACCTGGAAGTCAACATTCAATGTTTCCCATCACAGAACACTATCCAACCATAGAACACAATTTAAGAATATCAGTGTATTACTTCAAGGTTCTCATTATAGAGGAGAAATACCCTGACCTTATTAGTGTGACACGTATTCTAGGAAATTATCACATTAAATATAAGCAAAAGAATAATATTTATGTGATATATTATTTATAAATATTCAATTATTTGAATATATAATTAGACTAAATTATAAAGTAATTGGTTCTAGAGGACAAAATAAAACATAAAATACTCCCACTATCCTTTTAGAAATAATATTATCTTTGGAATATCTTGATAATATTCAATAAAACTACGTTTTTTTGGGAAATAACAATTTTTTTAATTCTGTAGGAATATTTTACAAATAAATTATTGTTTCCATTCATATATGGTTTTATATATTCTCATATAATATTCTTGAAAATAAGTTTATATTCATTAAAATATACCACTACTGAGTGGGAATCATATTTCATCATATTTTAACAAATATTTGGATAAACACTTTAGCTGAATAAAACACTTTTATCTATTTCTACTTTTTAAAGCATATTATATAATCTAGAGGAATGAATATTCAACATCATAAAAACATTTATTAAAATAACCAAATTTTTTTAAATTAAAATGGGATAATTTCACATCTAAAATAAATATTCATATTAGTTTGAGGCTATCAAATTTATAAATTCAATAACCATTTTCTCTATCACTTCATGATCTTTTCATTAATTCTTTAGATATACTTTTTTAACTCTTGTATATTTGAAAAAATTTAAAATATATAGTTGATACCAAATACACTGTATAATAACAATATTGAATTCTATTGAATTTATACCCATATTCGGCTCAATAACTAGATTCGTATGACCTTTTAGGTATTAAGTACAATTATTTCTCCAATGGAAAATCTAGATTAAATGATAACATTGTACTTGCTTCCTCTTCAACTTGACTGGCATTGTAAACTCTTCATAACCTTTTTATTGATTTTATTCCCTTATTCTTTTGTACTACCAATATTGTAATAAATATTGAACCAATCAATTCATGCTCTAACATCCTTAATATATTGAGGATATTAGACAAGGGTTTATAAAATTCATTCATGATGTAGTTAACAAGGAATTATCATAACATTTATGGCAGTGATTTCATAATGAAATATATCACAATCCCAGGTTACGTAGGTGAACCCAAAATTTTTCAATAATTTATATACCCAATAATATTAAATACATGAGTAGAAACTAAAGTTACTCCCACCATTTTACTTCAAATAAGATCCTTCAATACTTTATACCTTTTATGCCCTACTTATTCTTAATATAGCCTCTTTTGGTTGTCTATCATGTTGTAAGAACCCATACAAAATGTTTTTTTGTAACTTAGAGTCTATGGTAATTGGAATTAGTGTTGAAACCTCAAGTTAATCCTTTATATGATTATCATAGGAATATAGATCCTTTTTATTGAAAATTTTACCCATTGTGTTTCTTTTCATGTGGATTTCCCAACACATATAATTTTTTCTCTTACTTAAGAATGATTCTCGTGTTTCTATACCAATCAAGAAAGATGATTACATTCAAATGTTCCTTATCTAGAATAGATCATAGGTTTAATATGGGTTGTTATGTTATTATATATAATATGAAATTTATATTTTTATCATGCTTATATATTTTCATCGAATAATTGTAATAAATGTTATCCCACTAAAATTGATGACCCCTTAGACCAAATCCATTCCGTAAAAAAATCCATAAATTACCCCACTTTGGTGTGAAGATCATCACTTTATTTATGTATGTGGGGATCATCCCAATAATAATAGTTGTGATTATTGTATTATTGAGTGGGTAACTATTTACCCAATCCATCATATGGATAAACCTAAATCCATTCTTCTAGTGTCCTAACCCTTGGGGTTTCCAAGCTAGTGTAACCCAAAAAAAACACCAAAAATAATCTAATAAAGTACAATAAAATTCAACCCCTATTTGGAGTGAAACTACCCATATACGTTCCTATGTTTCCAATCATCTACTTTATATAAATAAGATAATCTAGTGGAACCACTATTTGGTATAAAAGTACCTGGTTGGATGATCAAGGACTTGATAAGTGCCTCTTTGGAAGGAATATCACAGTTGATATTTAAGTGGTTTTCTTTCAAAGTATCACCAACTTAATATATATCATATAAATATTAAGTTCATAATTATTACATACTATATAATATTTATTTTCTCATGTTTTATTTCTTTTGTTTATGGATTCATCTAGAAATTTTGTTTTGGAATCCCTATTCCATCCTACGAATTAATGCATTCACATCAAATTAATGTGTAATTGTACACAAAACCCATAGTTTTTATTACTCACTAAAAAACAAAATCCAAGAAAATTCATACATATCTAAATGTATTATATTTATAAGGTACATGGACTCTTCATATAAAGGTCTTTAACTATATGGGATTGACTATCTCTACATGTGTATTCCCATAGAGATAGATGGCCAACCCAATTCACCTTTCTAGAGACTTCATAAGTCTCCATATAGGTAGGTAGTTTAACCCAAATCCTTCTCCCTAGAGATAATTAACTCAATAAATAATTCAATTCATAATAATTCTAACACATAATATTAAAAAACTGTGACCAATAAATAAATTCGTTTTAATAATTTCAATTAAAAACCAAAACTATGGCAGGTGAAAACTAAATTTTATAGAGATGTAACTATAATGAATCATAAGACTCTATATCCTAGAATCAATTTATCACATAAATAAAGAATACACATTCATCACAATATAAAAAATGTAAATATATGGATAAAAAAATGAAAAAAGTAAACAAATGAACATTTTATAAATATAAACATGATAAAAATTTATAAACATCCTAATAAATTAAAATCATACTATACACATTTTATAATTAGGCTAAAAATTATGAAAAACATACAATCTTAGACATAAACACTTATATATATAATTTCACTTTGAACCCATTCATATTTTTCATTATATGGCATTACAATTCAAACAAATGATATTTTATGAATCAAATTGTATTATGTAAACCTTTATATAATATATTTTTAATTTATATTATTTAAAACATTAATATTAAAAAAATTTCACAAAATCTTTGATTTAGTGTAAATAATATATTTAAATAATGTCTTAATTTTATTTAATTTTGAACAATTCATAATTATAAATAGAAACCCCTTTATATTTGATCCTTATTTATTTGGTTTATAAACTATTTATAAATAATCTTTGTAATTTATAAAAAAATTATTTAAATAATAAAAATAATGACATAATTTTATAAAAAGTAATTTAAAAATTAAAAATTAACATTTAAAAAAATTTATTAATAAATTCTTTATAAACATTTATACAATTAATTATAAACTATTTATAATTAGTAAATTATCAAATATTAATGATTATTTAATAATAAATACTTTATAAATTAAAATATCCCTAAAATACATTTTATTATGATTTATAAACATTTTATAAACAATAAATAAACATAAAAAATATTTTTTTATGGTTTTCACTCTACCCTTACATGGGAGAGGTAACCTGCATGAAAGTAAATGCCTTTACTATTATGCAAGCCACTTGAGTAAGGGTAAAGTAAGAGTTTCATTCTTTATAAAGGTAACACAAAGGTTACATTAACATAGGTTATGTAAAGGTACAAACATTACACCTTTATATAGAATCTTTTGCATAATGGTATATCATAATAGCCTTTGTGTATCCCTCCTTGTATAAGGGTAGTGTTAGGGGATTCTTACATAGACTGATTTGTGTATGGATATTATGAGATTACCTTTAAATATTATATATTTACCTTTATGTAGAACCATAATCCTAAAGTTAAATTGTGATTACCCTTTCATGGACCCATCGGCTTAAAGGTAAGCAGTGATTACCTTTATGTAAACCCATTTTTTTATGTGTAATAGCTTATAAACCTTACATAGATCAATCTATACTGTGTTATTTTTCAAATATTTTAAAACCAGTAGATTAAAAAAATTTATCGCTTTAATAATAAATCTTTGATAATATTTATGGGTTTCATTGATTCGTCATATAATACTTAGTAGTAGAAAAAAACCAAAATATAGGATGATCGGTCTTCAAGTAATAAAAATGATACAATTATCATAAAATCGAGTAGAATAGAGTACCTATACTGTGTGTAAAATATCCTCCAACATGTTATTGATCTATGGAGAATTTTTGATTATAAAAACCCAAGCATTGAACAAAGGATTCTGGCCTCTGAGAGAATATAATGAATGATATATCTTGATCTCTGTCAAAGCACACCTAAATCACTCGTAGGGGTGCATTCCTTCTTGGGATAGATGATCAAGGATTTGTATGGAGAAAGATTTTATAAGAATTTCATGAAATTATGATCATAATCACCTCTAAATGAACTCACTCAAGCTATAATTTTCAATGAGGTGAACCATTTCACCTTTTATTGGTTATATCTTATAGTTCTTCATAAATAAAGAATGTGTTTCTTATTCTTAGATATTATCAAATAATACCCATGAAACACACCTTGTTGATAAATGAATTCAATGACCTTATTGTAAATTTTTTAATAGGAATTAAATATAGAGGGTAAATAAATGATATATGACTTCATATTAGGCATGAAAAATTAATATTTTTAGGATATAGAACATGACATAAACATATACAGTAATGGTGTGGGGGTTCCTAGTTTATGTAACTTCCAAAATCTGCACACAATATGTGGTGGGTTTAAGTACTTCATTACCTTTATATATGAAATTTTTTGGAATGTTAATCTATTTTTGATAAAAAAGTATGAAAATTTTGAAAAGTTAAAAGAGTCCTAGAAATAAGTACAAAATCAAATGGGAAAATTTTTTAAGATTCTCCAGTCATATCAGAGTGGTGAATACTCAAGCTAGGAATTCATAGATTATCTAAGATATTGTGGAATTATTTCACAATTCACTCTTTCTAGAAAAAAATAATGGAATGGCGTGTCTTAGAGTAGGGATTGTACACTATTATACATGATTCAATTGATAATGCATCTATGTGACCTTCCGTTATTATTATATGGCCATGCTTTGGAGGCTACTACATTCATACTAAATCATGTTCCATCTATTTTTTTAAAGTAAACATATGGGATATGGTATGAGAAACATATTATTATTAATTTTATGAGGATTTTGGGTTTGAATGAATAAATTTTACATTTTTCATTTGATAAACTCATCCCCAAATCAGAAAAATTATTATTTTTTGGTCATCCTAAAGAGACAGCATGATATTATTTATATAATTCTATTAAACACAAAGTGTTTTTGGCCCGAAGTGGTGTTTTACTTGATATTTAAAACTTATGTCAATAACAATATGTGGGAAAAATTAAACTTGCATAATTTTAAGACAATAAAATAGGAAGTTTTCCTAAGATGTAAGTTAATCCAGTTCTAAAAAGATTTATTAAAGAAGATCCGACTCATGTTACACAAGAACCTCAAAGGTCGGGTAAAATACAATGGAAACTAATGAGATATGAATTTCATATGGAGAATTATGATGAATTTATGTTCCCAAATGATTAACTTACTACCAATCAAGATGCCATTAAGAATTTTTATTTTGAGAAATGGTTTAAATCCATAGAATTTACAATGAACTCTATGTAAACTACCCATGTTTGGATCATGGTGGATGCGTTTAAAGGGGTAATACCCATAGGTTAAAAGTGGGATTTTTATATGAAAAATGAAATTAATGGTATATTTTCTACCTATAAAGTATTCATGGTGGAAAAAGGTTATAATAAAATTTATTGTATTTATTATTAAAGAAACCTTTCCCCCTATTTTGATTATTAAGTCCATTTGGATATTTCTCATCACAAAAACAAAATTTGATTATGAGATATATCATAAGGATGTTAAAAATACTTTCATTGATGTAAAATTAGTTTAGGACATGCATATAATAAAAAAAATGTTTTTAAGTGAAAAATGATACTATTATGGTATGAAAGCTGCAATGGACTTTTTATGGGATGAATCACACTTCTCAGAGTTGGAATATTTGGTTTTTTAATGTTATCAATGATTTTAGTCTCATAATTAATGTGGATCATGCTTGTGTGTTTAAGGGTATAACAACTCTGCTTTTATTTCACACTGAACATAATTTATTACATAAAAACTTAACTTGATAAAACATAAAATATTAATAGGTCTTGTGTCCTTGTGGATTAGGAACATTACATAAAAACTTAAAATATAACATCTTATTTAAAACTTCCTTTACATGACCACTACATTCCCTCGTACTTAACATTGCATGGGATAACCTGAGGACATGCATAAGAAAAGGGTGAGTTATAATTTCCAGTAAGGGAGTAAAAAAAGCATAACATGAATATTATAATACATGTTAGTCAATAGGAATATCAATGGAGTGCAAGATAAACATAAACATAAAGGCATGATAAATCATGATTATCATAACATGGAAATGTGACAACCACACTTAACATGGAATTAGCATGAGCCAAGACTCATTGCACATAGAGCATGAATAAATCCTCATTCCAATTGAAGCATGAGTAAAACCTCATTGCACTTGAATTATCATGAGTAATAAACCATTTAACATGACATATCATGATACTTTATTTTACCCAATGCATTAGGGGAGCTATCATGGCACACCCTTCTTAAACATTTCATTTCATGCATAAGTGTGCCACATAGATCATACAACATGGATTCATTGACATCATAATTCATTACACGAATAAGATATGTGTAATAAATAAATGTAAGTCCTCAATCAACAAGTAAATGTTCATAAAGGTGAATACCCTTTATAGAGGAGTGGGCATGGTATTCACTACACAATGATTTTGGCATGGAAATTTTGGTGTAATTTCTGCAGCATAACGATGTTAATTAGAAATTATTAAAATGGGTTGATGAGATTTAAAGTAGTATATCATCATTTATACATTAAATGGATAGTAAGGAAATCATGGGACATAATATACCAACTTAATTAATGGAATGTAGATTCATAATATAAAATAATTTCTTGAATGTAAATGAGGAGAGAGAAATTCCGTACGGAATTTAGGCATGGTAACAGGTGTACATGAGAGGAATTAATGAGAGATAAATGGGTCTATAATAATTCAAAAATAAATAGGGTAGTATGGGGGAGGTGATAAATCCAACTGCAACATATATAATTGAAAATAAAAGGGAATAACAATATTAATAAACTTGGATAAAATGAGGAAGGAATGAATCGCTTACTTGGAAGTCTGATCCCATGGCTTGGGTGGGGATTGAGAGAGGATTATTGGGAGCTTGGGGAAACCTTGGGAGGATTCTAGATAGAGTAGGGTAGAGGTTGGATAAACTCCAAAGACTTTTAGTGAAGAGGAAGTGGGAGCTTGGTGGGTTTATATAGGAAAGGAGAGGGAATTCTTTATTATTTAGATTTGGGACACCACACATTAAACTAATCAAAACCACAAACCATACCATGGGTTTTTCCAATGGTTTTTGCCAAAGGAGAGTATAAAACAATATTTTATAAGGACAGTGGATGAACTTATTAAAATAACAGGGTTTCTTATGTGGAGGTGAGTCACACTCTCAAGGAAATCAATTTAAAAAGATAAAATGTTTTATAAGTCACGAAGGGTCCACTAAGGCTTTTTAAAATAAATAAAACAAACCGAAAATCACATTATTTTAATGGTAAAACATATATTGAACAAGAATAATGCTTATAGTATTTTATTTCATCACTATTGGGTCATTATGATGTCACATTAAATATTTAAACAATATTTGATTTTTACCCAAAAATTCGACTCTCTTAGAAAATTATGAAAAATTCACCATTGGATAATTTCGACATCCTGATTCAAAAAATAGTATTAATTTTATCTAATTTTTTTTCTAAATATGTGAATCTTTAAATTTAAAATAAAAACCGATATTTATTGAAAGTTTAAGGGTTTTTACAAAGAGAACTTTCAAACATTAATAAAAAATTACAATTGCATTCATAAAAATTATATGATCATTTAAACTTAATAAAAGTAATTTAATAATAACAATATTTTATTAAAATATTATTTAATTCAAAAATACATTAATTTAACAAAATAGATTCCTTAGTTGAAAATTAACCAAAAATACTATTTGTGCTTTAAAACTATTTATAGAGTTAAAATAATAAAACGAATGTATATTAATCATTATATAAAAAAATAATTCACATAATCATAGTTCTAGGGTCTTGTTACATAACCCCTTATAACACCCGCATAAGACCGAATGGTAAGGTGTGCGATGGTGACAGACTCTTGGGGTGGCTCATATAACATTTCTCGAGTGGTAATCTCTATCAACTTCTACTTCTACCATAGGTGGTTTTTCTCAAGCTTAATGTATTCAAGCTCGGCTTGGGATTTGTCAAAAGTGAAGCCCAATGATTCCACCTCCTTTCCGAGATCTGATAAATGGTCTTCATATGGGTTAAGTCTAATAGATAAGGACATCTCTTTCTTTGTCTGAGTAAATTGGATTTGTTAAAGGCCTATATTTATACCAATCATGTGATCACTATTCAACAACTATATTAGCAACAGTCACAATTCTTAACATCATTTTAAAATCCAAAACATAAAACCAAATAAGTGCATAAATTTTACATAACTATAAAAAGACATTAAGAAATACCAAGAGGAATTTTCATTAATTATTTTTTTTTCATTACAATCTTCCCCCATTAAGAAATTTTGCCCTCAAAATTTTATTTTCCCACAATAAAACATATGTGGGTAACTCTGCTTCATCACTTCTTTTGATTCCCACATCGCTTCTTCAAACTTGTGGTTTTTCCTCAACACCTTAATGAGGGGAATTGTCTTAATTCTTATAAATTTTTCTCTATGATCTATGATCTTCACTGGTTTCTCCTCATAAAAAAGATCATACTCTAGCTATACTACCTCTGAAGAGAGTACATGTGAAGGGTTCGATATGTACTTTATTAAGAGGGATACATGAAAGACATCATGCACTTTTTCCATGGTAGGTGGAAGTGATAGTCTATAGGCCACAACCCCGACACGATAAAGAATATCAAAGGGTCCAATGTAACTAGGACTTAACTTCCCTTTATTTCCAAACCTCATGACCTTATTTCATGGAGATAAGCATAGAAACACTATATCCCCAACTTTTAACTAAAGGTATCTTCAATGGTTTTCTGAGTAACTCATCTGTCAACTTTGGGATGCCTTGACATGCTGCTGAATGGTTTCCACCTTCTCCACCATTTCTTCGACCATTTCAAGTCCTAGGAGCTTAATCTCACTGAATTCATCCCTACACTCCAGTGTTATGCATTTTTTCCCATAGAGGGCTTCATATGGTTCCATTCAGATGCTCGAGTGGAAACTGTTATTGTAGGATAATTGAACCAGTGGAAGATGTTGGTCCCATCCTCCTTTGAATTCCATAGAACATGATATTAACATATCTTCGAGTGTCTGAATAGTTCATTTAGATTGGCTATCAGTTTGAGGATGATAGGCCGTACTGAAGTTCAGTTCAGTTCTTAGAGCATGTTAGAGACTTTTTCAAAACTTTAAGGTGAACCTCGGATCACGATTGAATACAATATATAGTGGTACTCCATGTTGACTTTCCACTTATTTGATGTAAATATGTGCAAGTTGATCTAATGATAAGTCCTATCGAATCGCAATAAAGTGAGTTGTCTTCATAAGACAATCCACAACGACTCATATAGAATTGTTTCCTATGGATGTCCTTGGAAGTCCAATGACAAATTCCATGGTAATGTTCTCCCACTTCAATGTTGGTATGGGTAGTGGTTGCATCATCCCCTTAGACTTTTGCCTCTCATCCTTCACTTACTGACAAAATAGGCACTTTGATGTATATTCATCAATCTTCCTTTTCATATTGTCCCACCAAAAGTTTTTTCGAAGATCTTGATACATCATTACGCTCCCTGGGTTAATAGAGAAGGTTGAGATATGTGCATAATTAAGAAGATCCTTCCTTATCTCTTGATCGGATAGTACACATAATAATGACCCAAATCTCACAATTCCGTCCTTTTCAACCATTAACTCTGAGGATTTCCCATTTTTGATAGCTTCCACCCTTTTCAGAATTTCCACATCCTTTCTTTGAGAATCATTTATTTTATTCAAGAGGGATAGTTGAGAAATAATTTGAGAAAGGATTGATGATTTTACTCCCTTGAAGATTCACATGTCCATCCTCTGCAAATATATTAAAATTGGATCCTTATCAATTCTCATCAATGACAGAATCACTGGATACTTTCTACATAGAGAATTTTCCACCTTGTTCGCTTTCTGAGGGTGGTAATGGATTGATCAGTCATAATCTTTGTTGAGTTCTATCCATCTTTGTTGGTGCATATGAAGCTCTTTTTGTGTGAATATATATTTGAGGAACTTTTGATCAGTATATATCTCACACTTCTCCCCATAGAGATAATGCCTCTAGATTTTCAATGCAAAGATCACAACCTCTAACTCTAGATCATGAATGGGATAGTTTTTATTAAGTATTTTTAGCTTCCTTGAGGCATAGGCTATCACTTTATCATTCTACATCAACACACAACCCATGCCCTTCTTTGATGCATCACTAAATACCACAAAAGTTCTCCACTCGTGGGAAATGTGAGCACGAGTGCAGTGATAAGCCTCATTTTCAACTCCTTAAATCTTTCTTCACATTCATCAATCCAAGAAAACTTTAATGCTTTTCGAGTTATCTAGGTAAGAGGGTTGGAAAATTGTGAGAAATTTCTCACAAATCATCAATAATATCCCGTTAACCCCAAGAAGCTAGGAATATCCATTACTGATGTTGGCCTCGTCCATCCCTCAATTGTAGCTATCTTGGAGGGATCCAATGATATCCCATTGTTTGTGATTATATGACACAAGAATGAGACCTCCTTCAACCAGAACTCTCACTTTCTGTACTTTACGTAGATCTTCTCCTTCTTCAAGTTCTCTATTACAGTTCTTAGATTCTCCTCATGATCCTCCTTAGTTTCGGAGTATATTTGAATATCATATATAAATACTACCACAAATTTGTCAAGGTAATCTCTAAAGAATCTATTCATAAAGTCCATAAAGATTGATGGAGTATTAGTGAGTCCTAAAGGCATTACTATGAATTCATAGTGCCTATATCTTATACGAAGAGTAGTCTTTGGGTTATCTTCCTTATTCACCCTTACTTTATAATATCCCAACCGTAAATCCAACTGGGAGAAGTATTGTGCTCCACGTAGCTGATCGAAAAAGTCATCAATTCGTGGAAGATGATACTTTTTCTTTATCATTTTTTATTGATCTCACTATAATCAATGCAAAGGTGCATTGACCCATCATTCTTCGAGATGAAGAGGACTGGTGCACCCCATGATGAATCACTTGGGCGTATAAACCCTTTATCCAGATTCTCCTATAGTTGTTTCTTCATATACTCATGCTCCAAAATAGCCATTCTATATGGATTCTTGGATATTGGAAACACCCCAGGTATAAGGTCAATTGATAATTCAACATCTCTTCTAGGAGGGAGACTGGAAAATTCCTCATGAAACACTTCAGTGAATTCCTTCACACAATAAGCATGTCTTGAAGAATGGTTGCTTCCTTAGATTCAATCATTTGAGATATATACGTGTGATCATAGGGCAATAATATCCATTCTTGAGTTGATGGAACTAAAGAAGATTCATCCTCCTCCTTACACTTGTATAGAATCAGGGGTCAATTCTTCACATGGAGAATCATTTTCCTATCAAAGAAATTTATGTTGGATCTATATAAGGAAAGCCAATACATGCTGAGTATTGCATCAAATTACACCATAGGGAGTATTATGAGGTTCACTAGTATGTTCAATCCATAAATTATGATAGGGGATGAGTTATATTCCTGGGATGAAATGATTTCTCAATTTTTCGTACTCACCGAAATCTTTACTTCCATGATTTGTGGTGGTGTTGGGATTGTTCTACTAAAATTTAGGGATATAAAAGAATGTGTAGAACCTAAATCAAAAAGTATGTTCAATATTAATGAAAAAATAACTAGTGTACCTGTCACCACTTCATTGTCGGGGTTCACTTCAGTGGTAGTTATGGAAAAATATCGCCCTTGCTTCCTTGGAGGTTTTTGGCTACCTCCGAAAACCCTTGGCTTAGGGGACTGATTTGCAAGGTGCCCTGGTTCTATGCAGTTGAAGAAATGAACAACAAATTGAGGTTCGCATAGAGTGTTCCTCTCCTCAATCATAGCTGTAGGTTTTTCTTGTCGGCAGTTAACAGCTAGGTGCCCTTCTCTTCCTCACCTAAAGCATTTTCTTATTCCCTTCAGGAAATTTCAGGGATTCTTCATTCCACAGCTTTGGAAAGTGGGGTGCTATATTTTCTTAGCACCGTTAGATTTACCCATCGGACCACCCGAATTTAATTCCACCTTATGTTTCTTATCCCCATGATACCCCTGAGATTTTCCGATCTACATTTCGACCTTAAGGGCATATCAGAATTTTTTTATAGTTGTCGAAGTCACGGATCACGAGGGATTTCTGCATGCTAGGTTTCAGTCCACCAAAGAAGGTTTAACCATGAATTCATGGGTGACAACAAATCCTGAAGTGTATCATGAAAGAATTGTGAATTTTTCCTCATACTCTCCGATAGATTCATCATCTTTTTTCTTAAGGGAAATGAAGCCCCTTTCCATCTTAAGCCGGAGGGTGCGTGGAAAATATTTCTTGAAAAACATTTTCTGGAAATACTTCCATTACAACACCTAGATATCATCCTCTATCTTCATATTTTTTATCAATGTCAATCATTGATTAGCTTCACCCTCTATATGATAAGAATCTAGAAGAAACTTCTCTTTTTTAGAACATTGAAGGATGAAGAAGATCTTTTCAATGGAGTTGATCCATTGTTCGGTGATTGAGGGATCAGATGATCCATTAAAAGTAGGAGGAATTTGTCTCATGAAGCTCTCAAGAGTGACTTGTTATTTCTTATAGGGGTTTGAACATTCCTCTTGACCCATGTTTCTATTTAAATATTGAGTTATCTAAGAGAGTATCATGACAAAGTTCACAATTCCCACTCCCATCAGATTAGGGATCTCATTTGAACAATAATCGCATTGATCTTCACATCGGTTGTTACCCCAAGTCCCCCTATTACCATCCATATGGCTGGAATAAAAGGAAAGTTAGGGTTAACACATAAAGGGTAATCCAAAGACAAAAACGGACAACTTATAAATTACTTGATTTCTGTAACTTATGAATCTATATGCTTCAGTCTAGGTTATCCATGATCTACATTCTATCATGTATTCTTAGAGGCATTTTTTAAATTCTCTTAATAATGGTTCATACTAAGCCTGTTAATTTACCAAAGCATATCACCTAGGAGTTTCATAACCTATAGTGTAGTAAGGCCTATTGTTGTGTACCAGGATACCCTAGGTCAAGCCTGAAACTCCTTGTCAGAGTTTTTCCTCCTTGGTACATAGGTGCCATAGCCGCCTCTACCTGCCTGTATTCAGATAGGGATGTATTTACTCGATCAAAAACTTACTCAATACACACAAAAACTTAGGGATGTTTTTATTATACTTATTCTAGTATCTAAGGCTTCACTAGTGTTTTCTAATCCTAATCCCAAAAATAATTAAACCTATCCTCTGATACCAACTATAACAACCCTTCTTTTATTTCACACTTAACATAATTTATTACATAAAACCTTTACTTGATACAACATATAATATTGAGAGGTTAGGTGTTTTTGGGGTTTTGGAACATTACATAACAACTTAAAAGGCAATATCTTATTGAAAACTTCCTTTACATGACCACTACATTCCCTCGTACATAGCATTGCATGGGATGACTTGAGGATATGCATAAGAAAAGGGTGAGTAATAATGACCAGTAAGGGAGTAAACAAAGAATAACATGAATATTTCAGTACATGATAATCAATAGGCATATAAATGGATCTCAATAGAAACATAAACATAAAGGCATGATAAAGCATGATTATCATAACATGGGAATGTGGAAACAACACTTAACATGGAATTAGAACGATCCAAGGCTCATTGCACATAGATCATGAGTAAACCCTAATTGCACATGAAGCATGTGTAAACCCTCATTGAACTTGAATTAGCATGAGTAATCACCCATTGCATATGGTGTATCATGATACTATACTTTACACAATGCATTGGAGCGCTATCAGGGCGCACCCTTCTTAAGCATTTCATTTCTTGCATAAGTGTGCCACATAGATCATACAACAAGGATTCATTAACATCATAATTCATTCAATGAATATGAGATGTGGAATACATAAATTTAATTCCTAATTCAACAAGTACATGTGAATAAAGGTGAATACCCTTGACAGAGGAGTGGGTATGGCATTCAGTACACAATGATTTTGGCATGGAAATTTTGGTGTAATTTCGGCAGCATAACGACGTCAAATAGAAATTATTAAAATGGGTTGATGAGAGTGAAAGGGTTATATCATAATTTATACATTAAATGGAACGTAAGGGGATCTTGGGACAAAATATACCAATACATGGAATGAAATTTTGATTCATAATATAAAATAATTGCTTGAATGTTAATGAGGAGAGATAAATTCATTACGGAATTTTGGCATGGTAATGGGTGTACATGGGAGGAATTCAGGAGAGATAAATGGGTCTATAATCATGAAAACATAAAGACGAAAGTATGGGGGAGATGAGAAATTATAACCCAACATTTATAATTGAAAATAAAAGGGAATAACAATATTAAGAAACTTGGATAAAATGAGGAAGGAAGAAATTCCTTACTTGGATGTGTGATCCCAAAGGCTTGGGAGGGGCTTGAGAGAGGCTTATTGGGAGATTGGGGCACCTTGGGAGGATTCTATATAGAGGAGGTACAATTTTGGACGAACTCAAAAAGATTTTAGTGTAGAGGAAGTGGGAGCTTGGGTGGGTTTATATAGGAAAAGAGAGAGAATTATTTATTATTTAGGTTTGGGACTCCACACATTAAACTAATCAAAACCAGAAACCAACCCCTGATTTTTGACCATGTATTTTTCCAAAGGGGATTAGAAAACAATATTTTATATGGACAATGGCTGAAATTCTTAAAATAATAGGGTTTCTTATGGGGAGGTGAGTCACACTCTCAAAAAAATCAATTTGAAAATATAAAATGTTTTATAAGTCTTGAAGGGTCCATTAAGGATTTGTAAAATAAATCAAACAAACCTTAAATAAAATTATTTTAATGGTAAAATATATTGGATGAGAATAATTCTTATAGTATTTTATTACATCACTATTGGGTCATATGATTTCATATTATATATTTAAACAGTATTTAATTTTTACCTAAAAATTTGAATGTCTTAGAAAATTATGAAAAATTCACCGTTGGATAATTTCGACGTCTTGATTACAAAAAAGTATTCATTTTATCTAAATAATTTTATAAATATTTTAATTTTCTATTTTAAAATAAAAACTAACATTTATCGAAAATTCATGGGTTTTGACAAAGACAACTTTCAACCTTAATAAAAAATTACAATGGAATTAATAAAAATTATACCATCATTTATATTTAATAAAAGAAATTTAATAATAATAATATTTTATTAAAATATTATTTAATTAAAAAATCCATTAATTTAACAAAATAGATTCCTTAGTTGAAAATTTACTAAAAATACTATTTTTTCTTTAAAAACTATTTACAGAGTTACAATAATAAAATTAATGTATATTCATTATTATATAAAAAATAATGCACATAATCATAGTTCTATGGTCTTGTTACATAACCCCTTATAACACTCACATAATACAAAAGTGTAAGGTGTGTGATGGTGACAGAATCTTGGGGTGGCTTAGATAACATTGCCCGTATGGTAATCTCTATCAAATTCCACTTCTCCTGTAAACGGTTCTGCTCAAGCTTAACATATTCAAGCTCAGATTTGGTTTGGTCAAGAGTGAAGCCCAACGATTCCACCTCCTTTCTGAGATCTGAAAAATGGGATTCATACAGGGAAAGTCTACTGGATGAGGTCGTTGCTTCCTTTGTCCGAGTAAATTGGATTTGTTAAAGCCCTATATTTATACTAATCATGGGATCACTATTCAACGACTATATTAGCAATAGTCACAATTCTTAATGGTATTTTAATATCCAAAAAACAAAACCAAATAAGTTCATATGTTTTACATAACCATAAGAAGACATTTAAATAGACCAAGATGAATTTTAATTAATGAATTTTAGGGTCGTTAAAAAGGGGGTTACAGGGATCTTATTGGTTTTTTTGATATTATTTGTGGATGAAATACTAATTATCATAAATGAAATCCAGACACTTTACTATGTGAAGATATGGTTAGGTAAATGCTTCTTGATGAAAGAAATGGGTGAATCTACCTATAAACAAGGCATGAAGATCTATAGAGATAGATCTAATAGTATTAATAGACTTAGTTAGGGTACATAAATTGGTAAAGTGATAAATCAACTTATCATGGACAACTCCAATATGGGGTCTTTACCAATGTTGCATGGCATGAATCTCAGAGAAGATTATGATACTTATAAAGAGTTAGGAAGGATGGATATAACTGACCATGTGTCTACTATAGGGTACATCATGTATGTTATGTTGTTTAATCAAATTGATATCACATAATCCCTTATATTAACAATTAGATACCAATCCAATCCTATTGAGAGTCATTGGATTGATGTGCAGAACATCCTTAAATAATTGAGAAGAACTAATGATATTTTCTTGGTATTTGGAGGAGAATATGAGCTATGTGTAAAATGTTACACATATTTAAGTTTTAAATTTAAAGAGATAATATGAAATCACAATTAAGTTTTTTGTATTGAATAAATGGCGAACCTATCACTTGGAATAGTTCCAAACAAGCCACTATATCAAACTCAACAATAGAGGCAAAGTACATCAATACATTAGATGTTGAAAAGGAATATATTTAGATCAATAAGTCCATATCTAAACTTGAGGTGGTTACTAATATTAAAGGAGTAATCAAGATCTAAAATGATAACAAATGAGCTATCACTCAGTCTAAGGGACCTCAGTCTCACCAAAGGATCAAACACATCTTTTGGAAATACCACCTCATAAGAGAAATTGTGAGAGGGTTATGAGAGCCAAAATTTCCATATTTTTCAATGATTTTAATTTTATTTTGACCAAATAATTAATTTAAAACCCTAGAAAATAATTTCTTATACTTATTTGAAATAAATAATTTATTAATAAATTTCATAAAACAAAACTTTTGGTGGTTAATAAAATTCTTCGATTTTATGGACAAGTCATTCATTGATCTTGATTATTGCTTTTAATTACTAAAATGATATAAATTTTGTTTTAATATATTTTGAATCAATTATGAATCACATGGAAAAATACTACACTAAAATTCCATTTTCACTGTGTGAAGGTCAAATCTGGAAAAAATTGGAAAAGGTCAAGTGACAATGGCCCTCGACTAACCATGCCAAGATCATTCGTAGGGGATGGATCAACCATAATAATAATTTCTACCAACTATGCTTAAAATTAAATAAAGGTATGCAGAGGCTACATGATTGACCCTTTTAATACCCTGATATTTTAAAATAATATCATCTTCCATAGCATATTTAGCATGCAACATAGTTTAAATGAATCGCAACATATTATTAAAATATTACTATTTAAATATGATAATTTTAACCAAGACATTAAATTAGAGGGTATTAATAGGATTAAATAATTTGTGAAATTTAAATAAAGGTCTTACTAAATGTAAATTTATTTATAAATACTAATTAACTAGTCCCTCAATTGTGAGGAAAGTCATTTCATTCATCGAAAATATGTTTTCTTCATAAAATGATTTTTACTAATTTCTATGAAAAATAATATATATATTGTTTCTTTCATAAAAGGTACTTGAAAAAATGTAAAATTTTCAAATAATCATATCTATATTAACTTAGGGTAATTTTTTAGATTTTTTGGAATATTTTATTATTTTAGTGAATAGTGAAAAATTACAATTTTTACAATGTAATCTTTTATTTTAAATAAATTAAGCACCAAAAAAGACAATTTTTTTTTTAATTTAATTAAAATTTTAAATAATTATTATTTAGTGTTATGAAATAAAATTATTTACTGTTAAATCATATTTATACTATATTTTACTATAAGTTTATTGTTAGGCTTAAAAACACATTTTTTTTTTCCTGAAAACCATTTTAAAGTGAATTTTTTTCTCTATTTTAATTAATTAAAATAACCCATAATGATGAATGTTTTAAGTAAAATGTATATATTATATATATATATATATATAAATTAATTTAAATTATTTTAATTTTTATTACTTGTAATATATTAATTATAAGATCATCTTATGCTTGAGAAAAAAGTATTTCTTGAAAAAATGTTTCTTCAACACCTTTGCACGTTTAGTTTTAAATTAAATTCTACCAATTATATTAGTATAATTTGAAAAAATGTATTCAATATTTTTAATCACCATAATATATATTATTTAATAAGTGTAACTTTTTTGATCATAATTAATAGTAAAAACAATAAAAATTAATTACCGCAATTAAGGTAAAAAATGGGTTTACTCGGGGTTAAATGGAAATGATAAGGGTTAAAAATGCTTCAAAACTTGTATAATTCATATTTTATGGTCTTATACAGACCTTATATATTCTAAGGTTCATAAATGGTCCATTTTAGATAATTTTTCATGTAAAAAATGTGGGTTTAATTTTTTCTTTACAAAAATTCCATATGTGTCTTCTCCCCCACTTATAAAGGACACCCCATCTCCTATAATTTAAACAAATAAAAAACCCATTTTTTCTCCAAATACATTACAAAATAACTTTATTTAATTATTTATTTTTATAATTATAAATCCAATCTAGGAAGGATTTAGGAATAACCATAAAGAGGTGATTCAACGAAGAGATAACATTCTTAACTGAGCATCTTTGTTTTATTTCTACTTACACCAATTCAAAATATTATTAAACCACAATTATATATTAAAAAATATACCATATACTATTATGTTATTATCTTATTCTAATACCTTAAATCCATATCCTCTTCCATCAAATGGGAAGCAACATTTTCATTCGTGTATACGACAAACTACAATTTCGCATACCGATGTAATTTGTTTTCCATCATCGTATCCCACAGATGTTCAAAATTATGGGTTTAAGGTTTCTATATTATATTAATTATATATTAATAATTTTGAAAAATTAATATTTCATATAATTTCTTACCTTACCATCCACTGAAAAATGACAACATCGTTCACGTGTACGGCAGACAACCGCCTCACAAAGCGATGTGATTCATTTTTCAATTACGTATTATATGGAAGGTAATAAGAATTAATTTTATATTTATATATTATATTAATGATATATAAGTAATTATGTAAAATAAATATATCATATACTTTCTCATATTACCATCCTTCGAATAAATGATAACATCATTCGCGTGTACAACGAACTACCACCTCACGAAGTGATGTGATTCGTTTTTATTACCACATCACATGGATGGTAAATTTAAAGGAATTTAAAGAAAAAATATAATATTTATGATATATTTATATTCTTATAAAGATAAAATAAAACTTACATTATTTATATCATGATCATTGTAAAATGTAAATGTTACTCATGCATATGTACAACCTACCATCTCCATGATTATAAAATAGTTCATTTTTCATAAACATATATAATTATTGATTTCAAGAGAATAATTTATGTATAAAAATGATAAATTTTTCATTATTGAAATTATGGATATGATTAAATAATCATCTCTCTGACCTTATCCAAATTATAAAAGTTATTTTTGATATAAGAGCAATTTATCATTAAAATACCTAATGTAAAATTAATTGGTTATTAATTGAATATGACTTGAAAAAAAATGAAAAAAATGAAATAATAAAATTTAAAAAGTATATTAATAAATTATTTAATTAACATAAGTTTATTATTCAGTAAGGTAAGGATCACACATGATGATTCAGGATCAAGCTAAGGGGTTCGTCTCAAAACATCATTCTTTAAGACAAAGCATGAGAGATGACATGGGAAAGAAAATTTTATAAATTTATATCTATATTATATTTATATTTATATGAATTAAAATATTCATTGTAGAGTCGATTAACTTTTCAAGTGGTGAAGCTACTAAGACCACAAGGTTGATGGATCTTGTGGAGTTATGAAGATTAAACAAGCATGAGTTGTATGTTGGTTGGAAGAGAAGAGTTGGTTATGATTTAGAGAGTGTACCCACATTCCTCGACTATCCAAAAAATAAATATAAAAAAATGATTGCGTATTTGAAGATTGACGAGTTTAAGGTTTTCCAAATATTTAATGGTTTACATATAAAATTTAATTCTTATTAATTGTATTGAATTTTTTTTGGGAATAATCAGGGAAAAAAAAGAAAAAAGATTCAATGACATATATACACACATTGGGGAACACTAAAATGGATAAGCATGAGAAGCTCTAGGTACTTTAATCTGAATTAAAATAATTTCCTTTTTTATATTGTTACTTATTTATCTTTTCTTGCTTAATTTGAAGTTTTATTTTCTGTATTCCCTTTATTATACTGCTAAAGATAATCCTTTAAAATATGCATTATTCCTAGATGCCAATTGTCCATTAGTCCTAACTGCATTTGGCCAACTATCTGATATGCCTAATGGCCAATTGGACTACAGAAGAAGTTGTCCATTAGGCCTGTAGGACAATCATACATTATTCTTAATAGCCAATTGGACATTATTCCATTAATCCAATATGCCAATTGAATATTATTCCATTAGGCATAATAGAAAATTGGCCAATAGGCATAATGGCTAATTGGCCTATAGGCATAATGGGAAATTGGACAATTAAGCTAATTTTCAAAATAATGAACAATATGAAGTTCATATTATGAAATGAATTTAAAGCATTCATATTCAATATTATTGAATGATAAAAATAAGTACCTAAAATTATAAAGTGTTTAAGATTATGTTTTAAATCTCACTTTTTCATGAATGTTTTTCACATTAATTATGAATTTTTCATTCATTTATAAGTTATTCACTTTTATTATTATTCAATACTATAAAATGTTTACATTGTGAATATGTGTATACTAATAAATGTCAATTACGATAAACTGTATTGGCCATCGAAGGTCAGGTAGCTCAAGCGAAATTATTTTTGTCAAGTAGGAAGAAAAAATATGGAAGTGTAGTAAATAAAAAAACATAAGAAAATACTGTATGTTTTTTAATTTATATTTAAAATATTTATATGAAATTACTAATTAAATATATTGTTTAAATTTTCAATAGACTACCCTAGAGTCCCTTAATGATAAAGAAGATGAAAACTTTAGGCTGAACGATCAGTTGAGTTCGGTATTAGGTTAAGAGTACTAGGGAAGAGTCCAATGTCGACTAGGGAAAAACATCATACCCTCTAGGTATTAGTCCTCTTCAGGATCCTCTCAAGACACTCAGACCCAAGAGTTATAAATAACTCATGCAGAAGAATCTAAAGTAAAAAATAGCTTTAAAGGAGTGTGAAAGAAGTAAATAGAAGCTTGAAAGAAGTAAGATGATACCTAGAAAATTCTTGGAATCTATGTAGGTTGTAATTCAATCACTGCCATCAGAGGATGATAATACTATTGATTCATATATGGAATAAATGTGTTCTTTAAATGATACCCTGGGTGATTCTAATGAGGGTCCTAGTGGCGATCGAGTTGAAGGTGGTGGTGATGATTATGTTGATGATGTTGTTGCTCTAGTTGATGTTGTTGGTGAGGATGTTGATGATGTTTCTACTACTGATGATGTTTATGATGCTGTTGAGGATGAGGATGTTAGCGATGGGGAAGTTGCTGACCCCATACATTTTCAACTTAGCATGAAGGAGACCAGTTCAGTTCTGTAATGAATTAAATTGTTTTTTTGGATGTATTTGTATATTTTAGTATTTTATATTATTTGAAAACTACTACAATATATTGGTTGGATGTTAAATGTAGAAAATTTGTACTTAATTGAGTGTATATTGTCTTTTTTATTTGATTTCACTACTACAACTTGGCCCTTTATCAGCGCTAAAACCCGACATTAATAGTGCTAGAAAAGCGCTGTTAATGCTGACGTAGATAACGGGGGGGGGGGGGGGGGGGGTCCCCTTTATCAGCAGTCCAAGAAGCGCTGATATAGGCGACCTTTATCAGCGCTAAAAAAAGAACTGATAAAGGACCCCCTTTATCAACGCTTTTTTAGCGCTGATAAAGGTCGCCTATATCAGCGCTTTTTTGAGCGCTGATAAAGGGGGTCCTTTATCAGCGCTCTTCTAGCATTGTTAAAGGTGTCCTTTATCAGCGCTCAAAAAAGCGCTCATAATGGCACCATCGCCTGCACCTGCAAAACAGAACCTGCACACCTACACACCAGAATACCTTCACAAAGTAGCACATGTACACCTGCACAAAATAGCACCCACACACAATATTTTGACCGACAACAGTATATACATTTACTTAACATCATGAATACAAAAAAACACACTGCTATATACATTTCAAACATTGTTCTACATGGTTACAATTACAATTATTCAACAACAGTTATAAACATTCATGTTTCATCCTTTGATATCTGTGATCCACTCTCCAAAATTATCTTTCACGGTATTTGTTGCCGAACAAAGCATCCAAACTCAAGAAAAAAATCACCTATATAAGAAAACAAATATTATATTAGTAATGCAATAATGAAATAAATTAAAATAGTAATTTGAAAGAATACATTAATATAGAAATGAGAAACTAAAATATGAAATTTTAAACTCAAATGTTTTCATTCTGATAACAATGAAAGGGAATAATGTAAAATCAATATGTTTTTGGAAGATTTATCTCATTTAATAAATACTGATTCTTTATCTAATGAAAAGATTTACCGGTCACACTTTGCATTAGATTGAGGTGTGGTCAATTCGTACACATTAAAAATAACTCATGGATCATTTTCCTAAAGTATAAAAACAATACGGACGCGTTTGCTCAGTATTTTGTATGTCAGTAGTGTTGTTTTTTAAAGTTTATGTCATTTTGAAACTGATATTAGAAAATTTTAGCCATACCATTCACACCATGCGTTAGATTGAGGTGTGGTAGATTCACACACGTAAAAAAGGACTCACGTATCATTGTCCTAAAGTATCAAAACAATCCGAATGTGTTTTCTAGGTATTCCGTATGTCAGTAGTGTTGTTTTCTAAATTTTATCTCAATTTGAAACTGATATTAGACACTTTTAGTCATACCGGTCACACTGTGCGTCAGATTGAGGTGTGGTCGATTCTTACATGTCACAAATGACTCATGGATCGTTTTCCTAAAGTATTAAAACAATCCAAACGTGTTTGCTCAGTATTCCGTATGTCAGTAGTGTTGTTTTTTAAAGTTTATCTCAATTTGAAACTGATATCAGACACTTTTAGCCATAACGGTCACACCGTGCATCAGATTGAGGTGCGGTCAATTCGTACACGTCACAAATGACTCATGGATCGTTTTCCTAAAGTATCAAAACAATCCGAACACATTTTCTTGGTATTCCATGTGTCAGTAGTGTTGTTTGATAAAGTTTATCTCAATTTGAAACTGATATCAGACACTTTTAGCCATACCGGTCACACCGTGCGTTGGATTGAGGTGCGGTCGATTCGTACATGTCACAAATGACTCAGGGATCGTTTTCCTAAAGTATCAAAAAAATCTGAAAATGTTTTCTTGGTTTTCCGTATGTCACTTGTGTTGTTTTCTAAAGTTATGAATATTTCAAACTGATATCAGACACTATTATCCATGACGATCACACCGTGCGTCGGATTGAGGTGAGGTTGATTCTTACACGTCAAAAATGACTAATGGATCGTTTTCCTAAAGTATCAAAACAATACGAACACGTTTTCTCGGTATTAATTAAGTCACTTGTGTTGTTTTCTAAAGTTATGTCAATTTCAAACAGATATCAGACACTATTATCCATGTCGGTCACACAGTGCATCGGATTGAGGTGCGGTCAATTTGTACACATTAAAAATGACGTTTGGATTGTTTTACTAAAGTATCAAAACAATCCGAACACATTTTCTCGGTATTCTGTATGTCAGTAGTGTTGTTTTCTATAGTTTATGTCATTTTCAAACTGATAGCAGACACTTTTAGCCATACCAGTCACACCATGAATTGAATTGAGGTGCGGTCAATTCGTACACATCAAAAATGACTCATGGATCGTTTTCCTAAAGTATAAAAATAATCCGAATGCATTTTCTCAGTATTCCATATGTCAGTAGTGTTGTTTTCTAAAGTTTCTCTCAATTTGAAACTGATATCAGACACTTTTAGCCATACTGATCAAAACGTGCGTCGGATTGAGGTTCAGTCGATTCGTACACATCACAAATGACTCATAGACCATTTTTCCAAAGTATCAAAACAATCCGAACGTGTTTTCTCGGTATTCCATATGTCAGTAGTGTTGTTTTCTAAAGTTTATCTCAATTTGAAACTGATATCAGACTCTTTTAGCCATACCGGTCACACTGTGCATTGGATTGAGGTGTGGTCGATTCGTACACGTCAAAAATGACTCATGGATCGTTTTACTAAAGTATCAAAACAATACGAATGCGTTTGCTTAGTATTCTATATGTCAGAAGTGTTGTTTTCTAAAGTTTATCTCAATTTGAAACTGATATCAGACACTTTTAGCCATAACGGTCACATCGTGCGTCAGATTGAGGTGCAGTCGATTCGTACACTTCAAAAATGAATCATGGATCGTTGTCCTAAAGTATCAAAACAATCCGAATGTGTTTTCTCGGTTTTCCGTATGTCACTTGTGTTGTTTTCTAAAGTTATATCAATTTCAAACTGATATCAGACACTATTAGGAATGCCGGTCACACCGTGCATCGGATTGAGGTGCGGTCAATTCTTACACATCAAAAATGACTCATAGATCTTTCTTCTAATGTATCAAAACAATCCGAAATCATTTTCTCGGTATTCCGTATGTCAGTAGTGTAACACCCCAAGATTTCATAGTGTGTTATTTCTTCAAAATAATTCAATAACTTTCACTACATGCAACACCATGTTCAAGCACACCATGACTTACCAAACAAGCCGTTCAAAAGAGGTTATGAATAGTATTAGATAAATTTTAATGTTTATATAATCCTTATAATTTTAGAATCCATATTATGAGTTTCTTAGATATAATGCAAGAACAAATTCATTTTCAGTATTGCACTTTTATCAACTTTAATAGTGAACCCTTTTTAAATACTATATTTTAAACTTTTTGACTAAATGGGGACATCAAAAATTTAAAATGAAACATCCCAAGCTTCCACGGTACGCTTTCTTTGAATAATACAGTAGCGTGTGTTGTACGCAACCTTGAGTTTTAACACACACCACAACCAATCAAACTAGCCGTTATGAATAGTAATACCTAATTTTTGAAATTATATATATTTTATATTTAAAAATGGACTTCATTTTTGGATTCGGAATATCGAAATTATCCTAGGGTGAAATTTTGGTACTTTTCGGATAACTTTTATATTTTGATGAATAGTGAAAATTACTAAATTTTAATTAAAAACAACTTTTTTAATCAAAATAATTAATAGTGATAAATTATGAATTTGAGTGGTTTTAAAGTATATTTAGAATATATTTTTACCATTTAATATAATGTTGGTCATTGGACATAATTTTACAATTAAACCGAACATAAACGAGTGTCAATCTTTTGATAGTTATTATCTCTTAAAAACACGCTTTTTGTTTTGACAGCGGGATTTAATTTTAAATTAATTTCTGCCACTTCTGTGTTTTGAATTTAGGAAAATGGATTCAATATTTGGAATCAGGATGTTAAAATTGTGTAAATAGGTAACTTTTATTTTTAGACATTTTGAATAATTACTGCGGTAAATATTTTATTTACCATGGTTAAGGGTAAATCCGGTAAATAAGGGTTAAAAAAAATAATATTATAATAATACTAAATTACCCTAAAACGTGTCTTAACCCTATTGGTTGATACATGGTCGACCATGGGAATCTTTGGGTCTATTTTGGGACCCCATGGATCCACTTGTAAGTGATAATGACACTTTATTTTAATTTAGTTAAAATGAATACAAAAATGACACAAGCATATATCTTTTAGAACAACAATTGTTACATAGGGTTATATATGTTGGATTTTAGATTATAAATATTCATTAGAAAGCTAAAAAGATTTTCTACATAATGATATTTTATTTATAATTTTTAGACATTAAATAATTTATTTTATTTATGACACAATGATGATGCAGTAATTACTATAATAGTGAAAAATTAAAATAATTGATATTATAAACACCCAAATAAATATAATATGAAACTTTTAATGAATTAAACTAATTTTCTAGGATAATATGATATATTAGGATTGATTTAATTGACTTTGTTCGAAGTAATCAATCTGTTATGAGTTTCACAAAAATCAACTATTGAATAGTGTCAAAATTGACATAAAAGAGTTCTTAAAACAAATATTATATTATTAATTGATATTAAATTCCTAAAAATCTAAGGTTCGTCCAAGAGACTTATATTATGATAGGTTAATCATTAATGGACCACTTGGGGGTCTCTTGGATGTATATAGTAAGTTTATTAACCATATTATATAAAAATACAAAGAGACATTGTAAAAGTGAAACTAATTAACTTAGAGTTAATACTTAAAGATAAGGTTAATATAAGTACCCAAACCTGTCTAAATTCTATTGGATGAGTTGTTTTCGACCTATCCCCACCTCAGCCTTTGAATAGTCAACTTTGGAGCCTTTGGAAACCGAATATGAATTTATTATAAATTAATATTTCTAGCTTTTCCAAAGGTGCCCCTCACCCCTCTTATAAAAGGGCACTCCTCCTTCTCATTTCCTCACACCTCTCAAGCCACTTGGCTCGTCCAAACTCTGCCCAACTAAGCTCCCCACATCCCTCTCCTCCTCCTTGAAGCTTCCCCTTAGGAAGAAAGCATTTCAAGAAGTCCTTTGGTTCCAACCAAAGTGAGTTACCTAAATTAAAGGTAACAATTTCTCTTAAAGTATTTTCATTTATTTTGCTTCTCCAAACCCCCAAAATCTTTTTATTTACTTTATTTTATAACAAAACCAGTATCCTAAATATACTAGGATGTTGTTATAAGAAGTATTCAAACTACAAATTCACACAACTCCATCTAATGGATGATGAACATAATGTTTCTGTGGATGGCAAACTAACGCCTCACGAAACGATGATTGTTCAAATACATCTTACCGCCTCTCATGGTGGCCATTAGGATGGCACTGTAATTAAATATGATATTAATGATATATATTTTATATATAAGCTTCTGTAATTCCATTTTATTTCATACCATTATTCGTTTCATGTTGTATATACATACGATAATTTCATTTGAGGAAGTGCGGACTACCACCCCCTTAAAATGATATGACTCGTTCATACCACACATGGAACGTATAAAGGATGGTGTAAATGAACTTAAGTAACATATATAAAATATTATATTATACTGGAATAGTAATATACCTATGTATAATTTGGATTCGATTCTTTTAAAATAAAAATTAAAAGGAAGTAGCGTTCGTGCGTACGTACGGACTACCGTCTCCACGAACGCGATGAGATTCATTCTCCATCGTATAATTTGATAATTTAAAAATGATGTTTAAGAACTTGATACCATTCTGGATATGAATAATATACATCCCATTAATAACGAATATGTCTCACATAACAAAGAATATAAAGTAAAATGAACCCGTTAACACCCGAAATGACGATAATTCTAAAATATTATTAACAAATCAATGATAAAAGATCATATATGATATCATATTAAAGTAAATGATTCTTTTATTATTCAATAACAATTATTTCACCATTATACAGGAGGTAAACCTACCATCGACCAAGGAAAAAGTACAATGTAAGGGTTTTCTTATCTCACTTTTAATTCCGTGAGAATTCCATTGATCACCACTTAATTATTGCATGTGGTGTATGTGTACTGCCCATGATCGTATTCATTGTGTAATATACTTTAATTTATGGGTATTTACATCATCATGGTATGATACTTCTTTCATGGGTGTATGTTTCGTAAGTTACCTAATCGATAAGGGAATTTGAGATTTCAATTTCCACTCATTTGGCTTTACACATATTTCATTGATTATATTACCCCAAGATTATGTGTGGAATCACTATTCATTTGATTATGTCATAATTTCCACTCCCCTTCCTGTGGATATAAGTTTTATACACATAATCACTCCATTGGTAATTCTCAAGTCATTGATATGAATTTGATAAGAGTAATTTTAACTCATTCTCCATTTGTTGAGTTAAACATCCAATTCGTTGGTATTGTTTTTACAAGAATATGTGTGAATGTCCTTTGATTGTTTTACACTGAAAATCCAATCATATTTAGTGTATTTATATTTGTCACACATAATTATGTCATTGATTTATCCTTAACCTAAGGATACAACCTTTATGAGAGATTTCATCTCAATTTACATTCCATTGAGACTTCTTTGATGATATACACCAAATCACTTTTATGTGGTGTATATATAATGTACTTTGACATAGTATATCATGATTCCCTTTATTCTCATGATATTACAAAGTTTTGATCACCTCAATTATTTGTATTCAAGTGTCTCTTTTGCTAAGAATCTCTAACCAAAATACCATTTTTAAATGTTTTAAAGAATTATTCATCTAAATCATGCTCATTAATGTCCATGTTTTAAAAATGGTTTAAAGGATTTATTTATATGGACATTAAAGTTTAGAAATTAAAACTCATTTTAAAAAGTTTCAAAGTGGTATGGGACACTTTGATTCAAAAATCTACTTTTAAATGGCTTCTTGACAAATAGTGTGATTTTTAAATGTTTTCAAGAAAAGGGGGACATTTCTCTCAAATAGTTTTGATGATTATTTTCATCTATGTCAACATCCTTCATTATTATTGATTGAGGTTAATGTGATACAATACAATCTTCCATATTGTATCGAATGAGTTATGTTTGACTGTGGATGTGCTGTTTTTATACCATTCACGGTTTGTGGTAAAAGTATTGACATTTCGTATGCTAGTTTTAATACGAATGTTTACGTTATGTTTAAACATGTTCATATGAGGAATGCATTGGACTTAATAAGTGACGGGTGGAGCCCGCTATAGCTCCTTGATTCATCGGTAGGTCTCATGAGACAAACTAGTGTCTTGGCACAAGGCCTTGGCAAAATCTTATTTGTAGTCTTGGCACGAGGCCTTGGATATGTGGTTATGATAGTCTGGCATTATGCATTCCATCATTATGAAAGTGGTTATTGATATTGCATGTGATCATTCGACTAGTAGAATATCCATGTGAGTAAGTAAATGGCATTATTTCATTTTACCTTTGCCATTTTATGCTGAAGTTCAAGTTTAAAAGGCTTTTGTTTTAGTTATAAATTGCCTTAAGTGTTTATGCTCATTTATGAAAGCTTCTGCTATAATGTTATCCTTACTGAGCATCCGAGCTCACCCCTTTCAATGTTTTATTTTTTTTTCCCAGGATTATGAAGAAGTAATTTATGAATGACCTGCAGGGATAGTATGAGGGGATATGAAGACAAGATGTTTTTTTTATGATGTAATGTAAAAATTTATGGATGTATCTAGTTATTCCAAGGCTACTAAACTAATCGGTCTTTCGAGACTTGATCTTTCTCGTGATCATGCCAATGTTATGTAATTAATGCACCGACTCTGGGTAGCTGGGGTCGGGGCGTTACAGTTGGTATCAGAGGAAGTTTAGTACAAACCTTGGTAGCTAGATTTAGATAAACTCTGATTAGAGCACGTAGACCTAAGATGAACTTTGAGGATTAGTATAAAAAAAACTTCCTAGAATTTTGGTATTGTAAAGATTTTGTGAGTTTTCCGAGCAATACATCCCTGTCTGGATACGAGCAGGTAGAGGCGGCTCTGGCACAGATGTACCTAGGGATAAAACCCGAAAACACCGCTTTGAGCTAGACTCGAACGGGAACTGGTGCACGACAACGGGCCTTGCTGCACTCTTGGTTACGACACTCCCGGGGGATATGCTTAGGATAATTTACATTTTCTTTAGAAACTGATTTAAGTAATATATACATAAGATGAGAGAAAATGACCTTGGTTAATCCTAATATGTTTCAAATTGAGAATATGGTGACATTTTAATCTCTAAATGATTTTACGACTACTATTACTCACACAATGCCTTCTGGTTTTAGTCAATGGCTGGATTCCAAGGAAGTCATAGTGACTTTGAGAATGATGTACAAGTTGGGAACAGTGGTGGAAATGAGCAAAAAAATGGAATGTTGATAGGCGTGAAAGATATCGTCTTTATGCCAAATCAGTTTTCCAAAAATATGATCAACAACATATATATTAACCAACTCCCAGACTCAACAAGGAAGAGAAAGGTGATAAATGATAAGATCTCCAGCAATGGAGACCATGGAGAAAAGAAACCTCAATTTTCATCATGCAGGAATTGTGGAAAGAGACACCCAGGAAAGTGTCTCAATGGGACAACGAAATGTTTTACGTGCGGGAAGGAAGGACATAAAGTGAAGAATTGCCGAAGAAAAATGAAGAGTACTATGGAATAAGATAAAAATGGTCCCAAGAGTCCATTTACAGTCATTTGTCGTAAATGTAGGGGACCTGGCCATTACCCGAGTGAATGTCCTATTTTATAGGATATTTTCTTGGTCAAAGAAGAAGCTATGTGGAAATAAATGGCTGGAGAAAAATTTAAAAAGTATTAGCACTCCTTGTTGATGGGTTTGCTTTGGAATAATTTTCTCTTGTATTTGTAACCCCGCAGTTTGCCATGTGAGAATGATATTTGAGGAAGAATTGTCTCTTCTCTTGTGGATATAGGTATAAATAACCATTTGGTTTTATATGATCATTGGGGTTTGAGAAAATGATAAGTTATTATAATTTGGGATGAAAATGAAAAGTATGATATAAAATTTGTGGTTAAATTATGTTATTTTGAGGAATTTATCTCATTTTGGTAATATTATAAAATATAGTTTTTGAAAAAGGACAACACGTAGACCGTGTGACAACCCATCGCGTCGGACAAAGCCGTGGGAATCGAACCCACAACCAAAGTGCGATTGGGATTTATCGCCTACCACTGGACTACGTGAAGTCCCTGGTTAGTGTGACTATTTTTTTTTGTTAAATGATTTTATTGATCAATAATAAGATGATTTGGGTTCTTATGTCTTATCAAATGAATACCCTTGGTATAGGAAAATGATTTGGTGATTAAGTGATAAATGTTATTTTGGAAGATGTTCGTTTTGTTAGGAACACTATATGCCCAAGGAAAATAGAATACAATGAGGTTTCATTTGTAGAGTAATGGTGGATTTTTATCTACATTTTTATTGTTGATTTATAGTGATTTGGGTTATTTATGGAAATGATTAACCTATAACAGAGAATATGTGATGATTACTTTTAAGTATGTGACTTTAAGAGTATTTGATGTAATTTGGAGATACAATGTAACATGGGAGACTACATAATCAAATTCTTCTATGTTTTGGGTTTCAATATTAGTTTGGATTATATTAGAGGATTTTAAGGACAATTGGTTATTGAATGGTATCTATTTAACTTTGGGGTATTGTTGGTTTAATTTTAGAAATTAAGATTAGTGCATATTTATCTCAATGAATATCCTTTTGGGGGATCATTAGATCATTCAATAACCATTTTGGTTTTGATTAATATATGGTTTATCCTGCATGGATCATGTGATTCTATAGAAGTTTATTCTAGCTCTTCCAGTGTGACCAAGTCTTCTTGAATACTCATCGTTTAAAAAAAAATTGAGTTAGTGGTGGAAATTTATTAAAGAATGAAAATATACTTAAAATTTAAGTATATCTCATAATGTTCTTAGCCAATCTCATAAATAAAATCCCCAACATTAATAAAAGAAACATAGAACAAAAATGTTGTCCTAGATGGTACCTTAAATCATCAAAAATTTATGGCTTTGGGATTTTTGGCCTTTTCATAGCCATGTTCTCTACCACTCTCCATCAGATAATTGATGGTTAGATTTCTCCTCCATATCCATATTTTCCTTCATGGAACCCTAGTATGTGTTATTTTCGGTAATCTTCATACTTTCGACTCTTTATTTTAAATAGAGGCCTCATTAATTCATTTTTCGATGTGGGATTTCAACGAAGATATTTTGAAACGTCAAAAATGTGTTATCCTAATACCCTATGTTTTGTTGAACCGATGGTATTTCAAATCATCATAGATTGATGATTATAAGGACCTCAATTTTACACTTGTTTGTGATTGATGACCTCAATCACCACCTATAAATATTTACGTTTTTCCTCCAATTATATGTCTCTAGTTGCCACCAATGTTCTCCTAATCGAGATCATAATTTGGTGGTGACCCTTTGATTTCTCTTTTTCTCATATTAAGACTAAATTTTAGTAACCCAATTTCCGATGTGGGTTTTCCCACAAATATATTATCTATTTTCATCCTTTTTTTTTTCGAAGAACAATTTCAAATTGCGAGGACGCAATTTATTGAAGGAGGGGAGAATGTAACACCCCAAGATTTCATAGTGTGTTATTTCTTCAAAATAATTCAATAACTTTCACTACATGCAACACCATGTTCAAGCACACCATGACTTACCAAACAAGCCGTTCAAAAGAGGTTATGAATAGTATTAGATAAATTTTAATGTTTATATAATCCTTATAATTTTAGAATCCATATTATGAGTTTCTTAGATATAATGCAAGAACAAATTCATTTTCAGTATTGCACTTTTATCAACTTTAATAGTGAACCCTTTTTAAATACTATATTTTAAACTTTTTGACTAAATGGGGACATCAAAAATTTAAAATGAAACATCCCAAGCTTCCACGGTACGCTTTCTTTGAATAATACAGTAGCGTGTGTTGTACGCAACCTTGAGTTTTAACACACACCACAACCAATCAAACTAGCCGTTATGAATAGTAATACCTAATTTTTGAAATTATATATATTTTATATTTAAAAATGGACTTCATTTTTGGATTCGGAATATCGAAATTATCCTAGGGTGAAATTTTGGTACTTTTCGGATAACTTTTATATTTTGATGAATAGTGAAAATTACTAAATTTTAATTAAAAACAACTTTTTTAATCAAAATAATTAATAGTGATAAATTATGAATTTGAGTGGTTTTAAAGTATATTTAGAATATATTTTTACCATTTAATATAATGTTGGTCATTGGACATAATTTTACAATTAAACCGAACATAAACGAGTGTCAATCTTTTGATAGTTATTATCTCTTAAAAACACGCTTTTTGTTTTGACAGCGGGATTTAATTTTAAATTAATTTCTGCCACTTCTGTGTTTTGAATTTAGGAAAATGGATTCCATATTTGGAATCAGGATGTTAAAATTGTGTAAATAGGTAACTTTTATTTTTAGACATTTTGAATAATTACTGCGGTAAATATTTTATTTACCATGGTTAAGGGTAAATCCGGTAAATAAGGGTTAAAACAAATAATATTATAATAATACTAAATTACCCTAAAACGTGTCTTAACCCTATTGGTTGATACATGGTCGACCATGGGAATCTTTGGGTCTATTTTGGGACCCCATGGATCCACTTGTAAGTGATAATGACACTTTATTTTAATTTAGTTAAAATGAATACAAAAATGACACAAGCATATATCTTTTAGAACAACAATTGTTACATAGGGTTATATATGTTGGATTTTATATTATAAATATTCATTAGAAATCTAATAAGATTTTCTACATAATGATATTTTATTTATAATTTTTAGACATTAAATAATTTATTTTATTTATGACACAATGATGATGCAGTAATTACTATAATAGTGAAAAATTAAAATAATTGATATTATAAACACCCAAATAAATATAATATGAAACTTTTAATGAATTAAACTAATTTTATAGGATAATATGATATATTAGGATTGATTTAATTGACTTTGTTCGAAGTAATCAATCTGTTATGAGTTTCACAAAAATCAACTATTGAATAGTGTCAAAATTGACATAAAAGAGTTCTTAAAACAAATATTATATTATTAATTGATATTAAATTCCTAAAAATCTAAGGTTCGGCCAAGAGACTTATATTATGATAGGTTAATCATTAATGGACCACTTGGGGGTCGCTTGGATGTATATAGTAAGTTTATTAACCATATTATATAAAAATACAAAGAGACATTGTAAAAGTGAAACTAATTAACTTAGAGTTAATACTTAAAGATAAGGTTAATATAAGTACCCAAAACTGTCTAAATTCTATTGTATGAGTTGTTTTAGACCTATCCCCACCTAATCCTTTGAATAGTAAACTTTGGAGCCTTTGGAAACCGAATATGAATTTATTATAAATTAATATTTCTAGCTTTTCCAAAGGTGCCCCTCACCCCTCTTATAAAAGGGAACTCCTCCTTCTCATTTCCTCACACCTCTCAAGCCACTTGGCTCGTCCAAACTCTGCCCAACTAAGCTCCCCACATCCCTCTCCTCCTCCTTGAAGCTTCCCCTTAGGCAGAAAGCATTTCAAGAAGTCCTTTGGTTCCAACCAAAGTGAGTTACCTAAATTAAAGGTAACAATTTCTCTTAAAGTATTTTCATTTATTTTGCTTCTCCAACCCCCAAAATCTTTTTATTTACTTTATTTTATAACAACAACAGTATCCTCAATATACTAGGATGTTGTTATAAGAAGGATTAAAACTACACATTCACACAACTCCATCTAATGGATGATGAACACAATGTTTCTGTGGATGGCAAACTAACGCCTCACGAAACGATGATTGTTCAAATACATCTTACCGCCTCTAATGGTGGCCATTAGGATGGAACTGTAATTAAATATGATATTAATGATATATATTTTATATATAAGCTTCTGTAATTCCATTTTATTTCATACCATTATTCGTTTCATGTTGTATATACATACGATAATTTCATTTGAGGAAGTGCGGACTACCGCCCCCTTAAAATGATATGACTCATTCATACCACACATGGAACGTATAAAGGATGGTGTAAATGAACTTAAGTAACATATATAAAATATTATATTATACTGGAATAGTAATATACCTATGTATAATTTGGATTCGATTCTTTTAAAATAAAAATTAAATGGAAGTAGCGTTCGTGCGTACGTACGGACTACCGTCTCCACGAACGCGATGAGATTCATTCTCCATCGTATAATTTGATAATTTAAAAATGATGTTTAAGAACTTGATACCATTATGGATATGAATAATATACATCCCATTAATAACGAATATGTCTCACATAACAAAGAATATAAAGTAAAATGAACCCGTTAACACCCGAAATGACGATAATTCTAAAATATTATTAACAAATCAATGATAAAAGATCATATATGATATCATATTAAAGTAAATGATTCTTTTATTATTCAATAACAATTATTTCACCATTATACAGGAGGTAAACCTACCATCGACCAAGGAAAAAGTACAATGTAAGGGTTTTCTTATCTCACTTTTAATTTCGTGAGAATTCCATTGATCACCACTTAATTATTGCATGTGGTGTATGTGTACTGCCCATGATCGTATTCATTGTGTAATATACTTTAATTTATGGGTATTTACATCATCATGGTATGATACTTCTTTCATGGGTGTATGTTTCGTAAGTTACCTAATCGATAAGGGAATTTGAGATTTCAATTTCCACTCATTTGGCTTTACACATATTTCATTGATTATATTACCCCAAGATTATGTGTGGAATCACTATTCATTTGATTATGTCATAATTTCCACTCCCCTTCCTGTGGATATAAGTTTGATACACATAATCACTCCATTGGTAATTCTCAAGTCATTGATATGAATTTGATAAGAGTAATTTTAACTCATTCTCCATTTGTTGAGTTAAACATCCAATTCGTTGGTATTGTTTTTAAAAGAATATGTGTGAATGTCCTTTGATTGTTTTACACTGAAAATCCAATCATATTTAGTGTATTTATATTTGTCACACATAATTATGTCATTGATTTATCCTTAACCTAAGGATACAACCTTTATGAGAGATTTCATCTCAATTTACATTCCATTGAGACTTCTTTGATGATATACACCAAATCACTTTTATGTGGTGTATATATAATGTACTTTGACATAGTATATCATGATTCCCTTTATTCTCATGATATTACAAAGTTTTGATCACCTCAATTATTTGTATTCAAGTGTCTCTTTTGCTAAGAATCTCTAACCAAAATACCATTTTTAAATGTTTTAAAGAATTATTCATCTAAATCATGCTCATTAATGTCCATGTTTTAAAAATGGTTTAAA
Organism: Viscum album; assembly: GCA_963277665.1. Taxonomy (NCBI): domain Eukaryota; kingdom Viridiplantae; phylum Streptophyta; class Magnoliopsida; order Santalales; family Viscaceae; genus Viscum; species Viscum album. The sequence continues at coordinate 65,496,627 of OY728156.1, read as the reverse complement.
GGATTTATTTATATGGACATTAAAGTTTAGAAATTAAAACTCCTTTTAAAAAGTTTCAAAGTGGTATGGGACACTTTGATTCAAAAATCTACTTTTAAATGGCTTCTTGACAAATAGTGTGATTTTTAAATGTTTTCAAGAAAAGGGGGATATTTCTCTCAAATAGTTTTGATGATTATTTTCATCTATGTCAACATCCTTCATTATTATTGATTGAGGTTAATGTGATACAATACAATCTTCCATATTGTATCGAATGAGTTATGTTTGACTGTGGATGTGCTGTTTTTATACCATTCATGGTTTGTGGTAAAAGTATTGACATTTCGTATGCTAGTTTTAATACGAATGTTTACGTTATGTTTAAACATGTTCATATGAGGAATGCATTGGACTTAATAAGTGACGGGTGGAGCCCGCTATAGCTCCTCGATGCATCGGTAGGTCTCATGAGACAAACTAGTGTCTTGGCACAAGGCCTTGGCAAAATCTTATTTGTAGTCTTGGCACGAGGCCTTGGCTATGTGGTTATGATAGTCTGGCATTATGCATTCCATCATTATGAAAGTGGTTATTGATATTGCATGTGATCATTCGACTAGTAGAATATCCATGTGAGTAAGTAAATGGCATTATTTCATTTTACCTTTGCCATTTTATGCTGAAGTTCAAGTTTAAAAGGCTTTTGTTTTAGTTATAAATTGCCTTAAGTGTTTATGCTCATTTATGAAAGCTTCTGCTATAATGTTATCCTTACTGAGCATCCGAGCTCACCCCTTTCAATGTTTTATTTTTTTTTCCCAGGATTATGAAGAAGTAATTTATGAATGACCTGCAGGGATAGTATGAGGGGATATGAAGACAAGATGTTTTTTTTATGATGTAATGTAAAAATTTATGGATGTATCTAGTTATTCCAAGGCTACTAAACTAATCGGTCTTTCGAGACTTGATCTTTCTCGTGATCATGCCAATGTTATGTAATTAATGCACCGACTCTGGGTAGCTGGGGTCGGGGCGTTACAAGTAGTGTTGTTTTCTAAAGTTTAACTCAATTGGAAACTGATATCAGACACGTTTAGCCATACCAGTCACACCGTGCGTCGGATTGAGGTGAAGTCGATTCTTACACGTCAAAAATGACTCATGGATCATTTTCCTAAAATATCAAAACAATCCGAACACGTTTTCTCGGTATTCCGTATGTCAGTAGTGTTGTTTTCTAAAGTTTATCTGAATTTGAAAATGATATCAGACACTTTTAGCCATACCGGTCACACCGTGCATTGGATTGAGGTGCAGTCAATTCTTACACATCACAAATTATTCATGGATCGTTGTCCTAAATTATTAAAACAATCTGAACACTTTTTCATGGTTTTCCGTATGTCAGTAGTGTTATTTTCTAAAGTTATGTCAATTTCAAACTGATATCAGACACTATTATCCATGAAGGTCACAACGTGCATCAGATTGATGTGCTCTCAATTCGTACATGTCACAAATGACTAATGGATAATTTACCTAAAGTATCAAAACAATCCGAATTCATTTTCTGGGTTTGCCGTATGTCACTTGTGTTGTTTTCTAAAGTTTATCTCAATTTGAAACTGATATCAGACACTTTTAGCCATACCAGTCACACCGTGCGTCGGATTGAGGTGCTGTCGATTCTTACACGTCACAAATGAATCATGGATGCTTTTCCTAAAGTATCAAAACAATCTAAAGGCGTTGTCTCAGTATTCCATATGTCACTTGTGTTGTTTTCTAAAGTTATGTCAATTTGAAACTGATATCAGACACTATTAGCCATTTCGGTCACACCGTGCATCGGATTGAGGTGCGGTTTATTCGTACACGTCAAAAATGAATCATGGATCGTTTTACTAAAGTATAAAAACAATCCGAATGCGTTTTCTCAGTATTTCGTATATCAGTATTGTTGTTTTCTAAAGTTTATCTCAATTTGAAACTTATATCAGACACGTTTAGCCATACCGGTCACACCGTGCGTCGGATTGAGGTGTGGTTGATTCTTACACATCACAAATGACTGATGGATCATTGTCCTAAATTATGAAAACAATCCGAACGCGTTTGATCAGTTTGCCGTATGTCACCTATGTTGTTTTCTAAAGTTTATGTCAATTTGAAACTGTTATTAGAAACTTTTAGCCATGCCCGTCACATCGTGTGTTGGATTGAGGTTCAGTCAATTCGTACATGTCACAAATTACTCAGGGATCGTTGTCATAAAGTATCAAAACAATCCGAACACGTTTGCTTAGTTTTCCATATATCACTTGTGTTATTTTCTAAAGTTATGTCAATTTCAAACTGAGTAGTAGGAATTCACTAATCTAAGGATATGAAACATAACAAAGGTAGATCATAGATGCTCAATAAGTGTAAAGGTAGATATCAATGACCATATAAAGATAACATAAGTATTAGAAATTCACCTTCATTGTCCTATTTTTGTACATTCTTCCATCAGGTACGCTGCCCATTCATTTCTAAACACATTTATATCATCTTATGAATATAAGTTTTTGCGACAATCATAGTAGTACTGAAAAAATATAAAAACACAAAGGATTAATAATTATTTTAAATGAAGTAGTAATTATTTTCAAAAATACCTCTTCAGGGATTCTAGTTTGTTCCTAAATTTTATAAATTTACAAACATAATAACCGTAGTCCATGTAGTTTGTTTGTTTTAGACACTACAGAAATATTGAGAAAAATAAGTAATTTGTTTTTATATGTATTTGGATAGTGAAATATAATTATATATACCCACATAAATCTCCATTTGTAGATCTTGTGGGCATTGTCATCCTTATGCCCTGGATTTATTCCAGCCTTTAGACGATATTCATACACCGCCCTATCATAACAAAATCCTCATTAAAAGATAATATAAATTATATAACTAGATATTTAGTTCTAAAATGTTTGATCTAGTGTATTACAAATTGAAAATCGCCATCATGTGTGGTCGGTTTGTTGGATATCCATGTAGTGAATCGGGAAAATAAATCTTTGGAGTATCCAAATTAACTGCAATGAGCATCCAATGATCCTTAAAAACAAAAAAAGGAATAAGTACTTATAGAAATGAAAATATAATTGATATGATTAAAATTTAGAGTTTTACCCCTGAAACGTTGGTATTAAAAAGATTATGTCAGTCATAATTCTTCTTTGAAACGTTCTGAGTAGATTTGACATTAATTCAGCCTGAAAATCAGAATCTATTTCTTCTCGTTGTATAGAAATTGTGTGAGGACTAACGAGTCCAAATTTGTATTGATGGGAAAATCCCTTCAATTTTTTTTCATATATACGCCTGTGAAAAATATGAGATGTATTTAGCCATAATTATCAATGTATATCAGCTTCTATAAAATCAAATCATGAAAACATACCTCATGTATACATTTATAACTGAGGTGCCTAGCCAGTCGTATGTGATGATCTCAGAAACAACATCTGCACTAACGAAATCTAATGTTTCCTCTCCATACATATATTTTTCACAAACAATTGTGTTACTCTTTCCGCCTATCATTTTCGTATCCACATGAGCTTGCAATGATATTAAATGTGGATATAGAACGGGCGGGCTGAATGTGCTCTCTGTAGATCATTTTGATCGGTTGGTTGATCCTTTGGAGCCGCTCTTTCGTTTTAGCTCCTCCATTTTGTCCTTCTGTAATAACATTCACCGGTTCAGCCATTTTGTAATTTAATGTTAAAGGTTATTCTTGAAAAATGAATTGTAAATGAATACCTCCTGGTCGACATGTTTTTTTACAAGATTCGACAGCCATGCAATGAATGTTCCTACAACCCTTTCCACCGTATGAATGTCGTCATCGTCATTTGGCACGAGTAGCTCAGTGCTCGGATAATGAGCTATGTTAATCGACACTTTTACATGACTGGTTGGAAGTGGTCTAGAGTGTAGTGTGTCATTTTGCATATTGAACACCATAGCCCTCGCTACAAGGTGATGGGTGGAAGTTGACAAATATAAATCACATTCATTTTCACCCTGTAGAATATCATTACATGAAAGGTATCAGTGTCTATGTGATTCAAATTTCACAGAAACGAATATTAGAACATTGATTACCTCGGTTAAGTCAGGTCTTTGAGGGTAATGGCTCACCTCAAAGCTAGTGGGGGGTAGGGCGAGATCTTCTCACGTGGGTTGTTCTTGAGTTGTTTGTTCTCTTCTCCTCTCCTCCATCAAACTTGCTAGCATCTCTCCCTGACTTTGGAATTTTTATTCAAGGGTAGCTAATCTATCTCTCATTAATTGAAATTATTTAGTTTGTTCATACTCTTGTTTTTTTTTCTGAAAATATGCCCGGGGTGAAACCCCAAAAACCACACCTCTGACGCAGCCATATTGTTCTAGCTGTTTCAAGGCCGCTGAAAGTATATCTGCATCCAGTGCGGGTGTTGTTGATTCCTGTGACTATGTCAAATAGAAAATATGGAAAAATAAGTAATCATCGTTATCTAATAGTGATTCAAAGAAAAACAAGTTTATATTATGTCATACTTACACATGTTTCCCACACTTTTTGTGTGTTTTAATCTACCAGTTTCCCCTATTTATTAACACAAGCCTCCTTCCATAGCACATGGCGTGGAATGGAAGTGGCTTGGGATTTTGATTCATCAATCTTCATATAAACAGAGAAACATGGTTATAGTGTTGTTTTATGTCACATAAAATTATTAAAGTACTTTTAAAATATGTACCAATTGTTTTTCAATTGAAGCGTACCCCAACCTTGCTTTACAGTAGGGGTACGCTGGTTTTGCTGCCCGTTCTTTATTTTCAGCACTCAGTTGCTGTTTCATAAATAAAAACTTGTCAATCATCGTGATGAATACAAGCAGCATTACACAACGTGTAACCAAACACAATGTACCTGAAAAGTCTGTTCTGTATGATGGTTGCAAAACGCATCCCACGTTACTTGGGATATCATGTGTGCATAAAGAGGAGGTAGGTGCAGCTTGATTTTCCCTTCAGCATCTTTCAGATGATGTTTCGTTAAAATGGTGTGAAAGCCTCTATGAATCCTTTCTTCCAGTCTTAATACATATTCTTTGTGCGAAACATCTACTATAAATGCACTCTGCAAGAGATGATGAAGAGTTAGTCAATATTTTAGTATTTTATTTTATTTTATTTTAATAAATTAAATAGATGATATCGTAATGTTACCGTAATCTCTTCCCACATTAATTTTTTCAACTCGCTGACAACATGGTGACACAACTCTACATCAATCGGCACACATTGTCGAGTGGTGATTTCAATATAGCTACTAAACATGGATTTGTTGGGGTTTACATGCTGGCCTCGTTTATTCCACCCCACCTCATATTTGATGCGTTTTTCTTTTGCCTTAAGGATTTTGGCTAAAACTGTCAAACTACGGCGCACCTGTTTTTTTTGTGTCGCCAGGGTTTCATCGCCTACAATTTCCTCGGTTTCTGAATCATCATTATGTTTCTCCAAAGCGCTAGCATCGGCACTGGGACCAGCTACAACAGGTTGAGATACCTATTGTACCTCAGCAGTGGGACCAGCTGCAACAGGTTGAGAGACCTATTGTCTCTCAGTAGTGGGACCAGCTGCAACAGGTTGAGAGACCTATTGTGTCTCGGGATTGGGTGCATCAACAGGTGAAGAAGTTATTATCTTCAGAACTGGTTTAACATTTAATTTAGATCACATTAAAGCAGCAGCTAATAGATAATAACATAATGTAACACAATCTATATTACAATGAAACAATAACCTGATCATTGAACTCTCTTTTTTTGTTAAAGGCTGAAGGGATTTGACCCCTCTATCAACTATCCATATCCCTTCATTGTGGTCTCCTATGACATACGAAATGTTGTCTACATTGGGACCACTATGAAATGATTGCGAAGTCCCAATGAAAGGGTCATCTTCCGTTAAATTTTCATATGAACCTTCATCTATTTTGGTCATTAACAGAACGATTGACCAATTTCAGTTTGCGGGATCTGAAACATAAAATACTTGCACTGCCTGTGATGCCATTATAAATGGTTCATCTTTCTCCCCTTCTTTACTGGAATCAACATTCACAAATCTCAAATCATCTATTTTAACAGCACTCCTGTTATCAAACCACTTGCATTGAAATATCGGAACTTGAAATTCTGTATAACCCTACTCCCATATTTGTTTGATGATGCCAAAGTATGACATATTCGCATAAATTGGATTTCTGTCCTTAGCACCGGAAACATGCATCGATTCAACCACAAGTGTAACCCCACTATTCTGCATAGTACTGTCTTCATCATGTTCATTAGTATAAAATGTATAACCATTAACTACATAAGCATTGTAATATAATGCATACACACTTGGTCCTCCGGCTATCCATCAAAGTCGTTTCTAAATTGACTCTGGATTTTCATCTAACTTCTTAAAAATATGATCTCGAAACCATCCTATAAATTGTCGATTATGTTTATCTGATATCCATTTTTCAGCCCTAGAAGGATTCAAATGCCTAAGAATTTCTTTTTGGATTTCAACATATGGGTCAACGTCAAAACTATTATTTAAAACATAAAGGTGGGCCTGCTCTCGATCTGTAATATTAATTGTGACAACCTGTCTTCCAAAAATTCCTTCACCCTCAAGCTGCCCAGTGTGACGAGATTTAGGTAAGCCAATGATTTCCACACCATACAAGTATTCGGTACATAATTCAACAGCTTCCTCAACAATATATCGCTCTGCAATACAACCCTCTAGCTGACTTTGATTTTTGACATACACTTTCAAAATCGTCATATACCATTCAATGGGGTACATCCATCTGTAATGTACAGGAACACATAGTCGAATCTCTCTCACCAAGTGGTCCATAAAATGAACCATCATATCAAAAAATGAAGGTGGGAAGAACATTTATAATTCACATAATATGACGACAATTTCTTTTTCCATAGCTGGAAATTTCGTCGGGTCTATAACTTTGCTGCATATAGATTTGAAGAAGAAACACCGTTTCTTTAATGTATGGCAGACATTCTTGGGAAAAATTCAACGTAAAGCTATTAGAATGAGATCTTGCATCAAAACATGATAGTCATGTGATTTCAGACCTTTTAACTTCACGTTGCTCATTGACATGAGGTTACTGATATTTGACAAATAACCCTATAGAACATTTACGTCATTCAAGAAGTTGAAAAACTAATATATCACTTGCCTGGAAAGAGTGTAACCACCAGGAGGAAGAAATTTTCGTTTTTCACCCTTCACTAGTGCCAACTCTTCTCGTATTCCCATCCCAACCATGTCCAACCTAGCCTTAATTCTATCTTTTGTTTTTCCAGATGTATTTGGAAACGTGCCGATGACACAATGAAATACATTTTTTTACATGCATATCATCAAGAAAATTTCTTACATACAGACAATTCTAGTATTATAATTTAAAAAAAAACTGATCTCGTTTTCCAACTGATTTTCATAAGGTTTTTCAAAGCCGGTTTACCAAAAGTAGTGTCCACATTTTTAACTTTCTCAAACAATTGATCGCCTGTTAGTGGAGACGGTGCTGTACATTCTTATGAACTTCCATCGAATGATGTTGTCCAAGAACGGTACTTATTTTGTCACAGTAGAAATCTTTGATTTCCTAGAAACACGGTTTTCGATGAATGTTTCAACCTAATTGATTGTGTACCTTCTTCGCAAATGGGATAGAATTGAGTTCCTTTAATGATATATCCTGACAAATTTCCATAAGAAGGGAAGTCATTTATCGTCCCATACAACATGAATCTCAAAGTGAAATATTTCTTTCTATAAGCATCATACAATGTAACACCTAAATTCCACAATAATTTCAATTCTACGATCAATGGAGCTAAATAAACATCAATATCATTACCCGGTTGTTTTGGTCCTAATATAATCATAGATAACATGATGTATTTTTATTTCATGCATAACTAAGGTGGTAAGTTATAATTTATCAACATAAATGGCCATGTACTATGACTATTGCTTTGAAAACCAAAAGGATTCACTCCATCTGTAGATAACGCAAGACGAAGGTTTCTCGACTTGTTTCCAAATTCAGGATACTCCTGATCGATTCTCTTCCACTGAGGAGAGTCTGTCGGGTGACATAGTAACCCATCTTTAATTCTTTTATCTGCATGCTAGGTTAATTGTTATGCAGTATCCTCACTTCCATATAGACATATAAACCTTGGAATGATTGGAAAGTACCATACAAATTTAGTAGGATTGGATTCATCTTTCTTGTATTGAGAAGCACCACACTTTGGGCATTCTTTAAGTGATTTTTGGTCCTTGTGAAATAGTATACAGTCATTCGGGCAGGCGTGTATTCTTTTAGAGATCATACCCATTAATTGTAGCATTCGTTTGGCATTGTATGTTTGGCTCGGGAGCTCATTGTCTTCAGGGAGCATGTCATTCATGAGAGCAAGTAGTTTCGTAAAACTGGTGTCACTCCACCCATTGTCTGCTTTCAAATTATACAGCTTCAGTATAGCTGACAATGCTGTATATTTAGTGAAACCAACATACAATATCATTTTTGCACAACTTTTTAACTTCTCAAACAATTTTGGGAAATCACAAAGTTCATCATCGACGGTCCTTGTCATTTCCTCAATACGATCTTCATCATCATTCACATCTTTAATCACATCCTCCATACAGTCATATTCATTGTTCAAGTTTGTAATCATATTAGATGATCCATAAAGTGTCAGACATATCTATCCTTTTTACCAAAATGAGAGAGGAGATGAACACATAAATTCCCTTTATTCTTCTCTTTTAGACTCATACTCTTCCACCAGTAGAATAAGAAATATGCTGGTGTCTAGATCTTATATATTTTATTTTTTTTCTCACATTTAAACATTAATTAGGTGGTAGTATATGTTATCTGTAATCATGACATCCTTACAGTCATATACAGGCCTCAGAAGATAATATCTTTTTCAGATCTTTCTCTCACCTTCCTTCAGAGGTCCTCCATAGGCGTTGATCCTCAAATCCATGTATCTAAACAAAAGGGAATCATCATCAATGATATAAGACCCAAAATTATCCCTTAGTCCTCTCAATTTTCCACATTCCATATGAAAAAATATTCAAAGTTACTATATAGGTGTGGGTCCTCATTACTAAACTACATGGTCTTTGATTCCCGTCCAAATGGGAAACATAAGAAGTCGCATGGAGGTCCAAAACCAACACCTCAAATATACCTTAGTTCTATTTTGGACACATTCCCAATAGGGTCTTGTATAACTTGAGAGACCATACCCCTTCCAGGTTCATTGGGTTACCTCGGCATAATTTCCATACCAAGATTTGACTAGGTTCCTTTTACCTATATTCCTTTGTTGCATGATATTAAAATGAATGGTTTGGTTCTCATCACATGACCTATAAAGGTATGATGTTTCTTGTTAATTGGTAATAAACTTTTTGGGTTCTCATTCCTTTCACGAGGATACATATGAATCCCATATCATGGGCTTGATCTCAATATCAAAGAAACTCATGTATCCCTGGATGATGGTAAAATCCGTAGCACCCCACTGCATGGCTTAAAACAAGCATCATAATAATAAACGAGTGAAGGATCTCTCAAAAGAATGAAAAGGGTACCATCGATGTAGAACCTAGGATGCATACATATGTTTATATAGATGAATAATATCAGTTACATACAAATTATTTTAAATCAATGACAGCTAATAATTTATTGTTAATTTAAGGATGACCCGTGTCATACTTGGGAATTAATGAAGGATTCGTGAATATTTATTAAATATTTATGAGAGTTCAAGAGAATAACATAAATCCCCCTAAAAGGGTATGATGAGCCAAAAAATCCATCCTCTTAACCAGTGTGATACCTTAAGGGTTTTTGAAACATTTCTCAATGGCCACCTACCTTTGGAAAGTATGTTTGTGAAACATATCGAATAAGGGAACTGTTGGGTGTTTCTAGCTCCATGATCAAAAACCGTTGGAGGCCATTCAGAAATTTTGAACTTGTAATGAATTATTGCATGAACATTAAGCCCCCCCAAAATTATACTATTTAAAAAAAACAATGTAATTTTATTTGGAAACAATAATAGTGAACTGAGCTTGAATCCTTCACCAAGATGATGGTTTTACCAACACATCTGGACCCTCTCTCCATCAAAATAAAAGAGGGCCAAAAAAGACAATCAACTGTGAATGTGTTAATTTTTTGAGATATTGATTTGATGGGGTTTTATTTCTAGAATTTTTAACCTTTATTTCAGGAACATTAAACAAGAATTTCATTCGATCCAAATGGAATCATACCAGTTCTCACAGATGTGTGCATCAACACCTAGTCCAAATGAGTCCTCAAATAAACAAAGGAAGTTATCAACTGCCTAGAATCTTCAATGCTTGGTCTCAAATGCATTGGTCTATGAGTACCACTAAATGGTACCATCCTAAACCTAGAGGCTATTCAATAGGCCCTCTAGCCCATGAAGCCCCACCATTAATCCACTCAGTGACAACTGGTGGTCTATAAGCCAGTGGAACCAATAATTGTATCCCACCATTTTGGGATCCTATCCCTAGAATATAGTAATCAGATCCCCCATTATCATAAGGATGTAGATCAAGTGGCCATAAACATCCTTACACACATGATATTAGGGTCCTTTCCAAGGTCTCCTTCCAATAGTCATCACCACCAACACTTCATTCTTATGGACCCTAATCATGATGAGGGTGCACTCCTCAAACATCGGGACCAGATCATCCCAATCTGAGTATGCAAGATGGCTCATCGAGGGCATCGACTAATCAACATGGGATAAGGAAACACCCCTGTCCCCTATATATAATCTCTCCAAAAAATATAATTGCAAGAAATGAGTAGGAACAAACACTAACCTATACCCATAAATCCTGCTAGTCAAATTCAGTGGCAAAATGTGAGTAGGAACAAACATCTTCCCATGCCAAACAAGCTTGATAGAAGCCTCTTCTATTAGTATTGAAATCCCACCAGTAAAATGTTATAGCAAATTGTCAGCAGGAACAGACAGTTTCTCACAATAATCAATCCTTCTAGTCAAATTTGATGGCACACCACGAGCAGGCGCACACACCTACCCACATCTATCGAGCCTTCCAATAGCCACATCTGGAAGCACCTAGAGAAAGAAACCAGAATTTCCCAACTAAAAATAAGGGGCATACCCAAACTTATTCTCTTGTACCTGAGTACTATTAGTATCCCTCAGTAGGAAATGATGGACAAGAGTAGGAACACACCCTAGATCTAGCCACAAAATGGGAATATATCCCCGTTATGGACAATGAAGTTACCAAGTACAAATTAACATTGGTGAATGGGAAGATGAAAATTACTTCCCACATCTTACAAACCTTCTAGTACATAATAACAATAGTGGTAATGGCATAGAGGTGGACACACAAATCCATCCCCATAATTGGAGCAGCTCATCAACATGTCACTTCAGAGTAGACACACACCTCTTCTCCCATCCATCATGGTCATGGGGAAAATTTCCCCATGATATAAGGACAATAGGATTGGGTACATACCCCCCTTAAAAATAGAGGTAATTATCCTATTCCAATTTCCTCTCCATGGTAGGAATAAACCCCTACCAAAATTTTAGAAACATATTGAATTTTTTTTGAAAACAACACATGGGATAACCAAATAATATTTCATGTATAAAAATCTCTTTCCTTAGAAAGTAGCTCTAGTTTCATGAAAGATGAAATCCAAAAAGAAGCCTCACCTAAGATCACTAGAAAATGAATATCCAATCTACAATCCTGTTCTACTTAATTCTAGATTTCTTGAAGCCCTCATCCACTTATCTGTGGTAGCTCAGGATCCTACTCTCCCATTACCAAATTATGGAAATAGTTACCCCAATTTTCGATTTCCTCTTTAGATGTCTCACTATGAAGGCATTCTTCATTACCGAATCTGATCGATATTAAGAGTCTAGTTCCTAACGAGAGCCATGAAAACTCTCTGCGTGGCTAGAAGATAAAAAAACAATAAAGTTATCCACTTTCAATCATCTACCTTGAAGGTCCCCCAAGGGTATACACTGTAGGAACTATCCTGGTAGTCAAACATTAAGATGTGATGGTAGTCCTCCCCATAACGGAATTTCATTTCATTAAGAAGGTCCTCCCCTTGGTGATTTAATTATTGGAAATCCCACCTACTGTGAGGCACTTGTAAAAATGAGGCTATTCATGGATGATTAATTAAGAAGTGAAATTATTTCATATCTAGGAGAAATCCCAAGGTGACTGTAATTATCTGAATGACACATATATCTCAGTCCTTACAATATGAAAGAGAAAATTCCTACCAATATTATTGTTTATAATAAATTAGTAGGGAAAAACACCTTGGTCGGACTGGGTTGAGGATCTTCTAGTGAATTAAAAAGAATAAATGTTGAACATCAGGTTACAACTGGATTAAGAAAGCATACCAATCAAATTTTGGCCTTTATCTACTCCCCAATATTTCATTCCATAGGTGTTTTTGGATGATTATGTGCCTAAAATTTTCCTCAATATATGGAACACTATCTATTACTTAAGAGAAAATTATTACCTTATGATTAATGTATAATCCATTTCAAGGTAATAGAAGGGATACACTTCCAAATTGACTTATCAGCTCTCCTGGATGCACGACATTCTAAATTGGGAAAATAGCTTGGAGCCCTTCAGCATGCATGTCTTAGTGAATTAAATGGACTACATCAGTCAATCATAGATACCCTATCCAGTGTTTATATCAGAGGATGGGGTGAACGCAAGGAGTTTCATTTCACTGTGATCCCTAATAAGAAAATCCCACAAAAGGTGAAATCATGAAATGTCATAACCTCAGGATGAATTCAACAAATGGAATATATTTTCAAAGAAGGTATTCTAAAAAAATAGGCCCTACCTGATTCCCACTAATGTTGATCCATAAGATAGAAATCCATCAAAATAATTTTTCATCAATAATATCAAAATATCATGTAGGAATCTCGATTAAGTAAAGTCAATCAAAAAAGTTCACAAATGGAGAAAATGTCTTTAATATCCAGTGGTTCAGGTGAAATTTTTTTAATTCCCCCCACCCATGATTGAACACGACTATATAAAATATATAAGATAGTCATGACATTAGTATCCATGAAAATCCAGGAGCAATCCCAGCCAACAAGGCTTGGGTATTCTTTAACACAACCTTCAAGGTCAGCAAACTAGGCTTGAAAGGTTATGAAAATGGAGCACCAACCTAAAAGGCTGGGTTCCTTTTTTTACTTCAACAAAATCATCCTCAGTATAAGTCAGTCATCTCTTGATAAGGAGGAATGCCACAAAATACACTCCCCCCCAATTCACTACATCTTGTGACGTGATGTCGTCTCTTGGAACATGCACAACAAAATTTTCTAGAGATTCCCTTCAAATTACCATCCATAAAACAGTTTTGGGATAACTAGAGGAGATGAGGAAAAGGCACTACAAAGGGTGAAAAAATAGAAGTCTGATAAACATTCTAATGAAATTATTGCAATGAATTACACATAGATGAAATTCATGAACAACACCCCTATAAACCCTATAGAATATGAGGAAAATATGGAAGAGTAGGAGGATGAATTCTTGGTTTATAATATAGTCCACACCAAAATGATTGAAGGAGGTGTGAACAACCATAAAATGAGCCTTTCTTTGAATTTAGGCATTCCATCGGCCACTAAATTACTACCACTTTATAGAGAATCCACCAAATAAGAGGGTAAAGGTAAGTTTGCACCACAACCAACTCCCGAAGTGGTTGAACCCCTTACACTCAAGGAATTATTTTCCTAGTAAGAGTAATATAAGGAAGAGTTGATAACAATAAATGTATAACTTCTCCAAAGAAACATTCATATAAGATAAGTTTTATAATTAGAGCCTCAACATGCACTCCCAACTGGTTCACCTCAAAAAACTGGGTTAACCCCCATACGTAAAGTGGAGTAAGAACATATTCTCAACACATGGGACTAATGAATAGTATATTTTTACCACACAATAATGAGATATCATAAGATCCCTTCCTTGAGAACACAATCGGTTTTGGTTCAAAAACATCCTAATGGACCAGCCCTTATGGGCTACTCACTATGGGTATGAGTAGAGATTCCACAAATGGATTCACCTATTGTTCCCATAATGAAGACCATATTTATGAATAAATAACTCAATTTATCCTCAATAATATTGAGTCAATGATAGATATATTAGTATCCATGGATGAATGGCATGACCTAGTGCATCCAAAAAATATTCCTTACCCAAAATGGGTTGATCTGACCCATCCCCCACCATATTTTGGGAACAAAAAATTTCCAATTTTTAATGGTTTAGGGGATATAAAATAACATTTGACACATTTTTTATCTTGATGTGTCCCCATTATGGGGACCCATGAACAAAAAAAATCAGTGAAAATAAAATTCATTGTATAAACAGTACAAATTCTAATCTTTATATGGTACACTAGTTTGACATCTCAGTCAATCGAAGGATGGGAATATCTCCATCAATAGTTTCTATTTCAATTCAGCTCAAATTTTTAGAAGACACAAGTAATTGAACTCTCAAAATGAAAATATTTGGAGAATGAGAGGGTCTTAGATTTCATTACTTGATGGAAAGGGTTTACCTAATCTCTAAAACTATAGCTTCCTCATGAATATTTGTTTTCTATATTTATATAGAACACCTGCGATGAGTTTTGTACACCACTCATCCCTATGAATAACATAGGAGGGTTCTAGGATCTCTCCACATTAGCTCAAAAAATTAATATTCAATCTTACATATTAATTCCAAGTATAGAGTAAATCTAGTAACTCAAGGGAAGAGAACAAAGAAAGAATAGGTTGTCATTATTACACTTAATCCATCCCATACACCAACTCATGCTCCAAAAACCATGCCATATCATGTTACAATTTCTCTAGAGCATTATAAAAAATTCATAACTCATCAGTATAAGGAAATATATCATAAGAGAAACTTGTTTTAGGAGCTAAAGAACAATATTTATTTGTTCCGATATGACCATGTCCTTGGCTACTTCATTACAGCTTTGGAAAATAACTTTGTCCAGTTTCCAAATCCTAAGAGGCCTGACCAGATAGGTCTCGAAGATCTCCTAAACTATTTACCCTTCCACTGAAAATTGGGGAACAATATTCTTGAATTATTTTTTTCAAATAAATTCTACAAAAAATGGTGGAATTTGGACATGTAAAAATGCATAAGCCACCTGTACATGTAGCATGTGTTTCTACCACCAATCCATAGGGAGAGGGTGAAATAAAATAAGTTAATAGCATAGGTATAAATAAGATAAATGATTGGATTGTTATAAATATTATCAAAAAAACTTGTGATATTCTTTTAGTATAGTTGAAATATCCAACTATTCCCCTAACAACTTCCACTATGACGCAACCGACTCCATCATCACCATAGTCCTATAAAATCCAGTCTTTCAAGAAATGAAATGGATGGAAAATTGAGAAGAAAAAACAGAAAGATGAACATTCACCAAGAATGAAGTTGGGTTCAAAACTATCAAATTTCATTCATTCAGTACTCAATTCATGGGTACTAACCCGCCAAATGATACCACAAGAGCCGACCCTCAAAATTGAGTCCTCATTAGATGAGGAGTTGATCTTAGGTTCCATTAATTCTATTCAATTAATGTATCCCTTATTGTATAATGAGTTTGAATATAAAACTATATTATCTAAATATGATTATAGAATTAGAGGGAGAGGTCATAGGGGTCGAGGATATGAGGAAAGATGCAATAATAGAAGAAATAACTACCCTGAACTTATCCTTGTTCGGATTGTTTACAAAATAGAAACTCATGGGAGAGACCTCCAGTGAGCTCAACGAGAGTAAGAAATATACCCCACATGTTCTAAGGGTAACTCTAACCCAGTCATCATAGAAGATTTTCTAGAGGGGATGTGGTAGCCAAACCAACCTCGGCGTGTTGGAAGACTTGGTCGACCTAACCCACCAAGGATGGAATCATCTCGAACTCTTATTCCAAGAGATGATACACTTAAATCAAGTACTTCACCTCCTAATGTTACTAAAAAAGATAATCATCATACTAGGAAGTATATAAATTTAGCTCAAAAGTATTATGTTTTAATGAAATTTGACCTAGTACTAGATAAGTTGTTGATCTTGAATATTCTAATTATATAAAAAGACCTCCAGGAAGAACTCATAAAGGCTTTTCGAAGCCCTTAGGAATTTGAAGTGGAAGTTTCTACTATTAAAGTATATCATGTAGAGATATATCCTATAGAATTCCACATAATCATATCTCTCAGAAAGCATGACAAATATGATGTTATACAATTAAATATCAAACCTTTGAATATATCTAGTAGGATAAATAACATTGATATCCGATAAGATTTCATTGACAACAGCTTAGGAGTCAACCTTATTCCGACCTGAACACTTCTCCAACAAGGTTATAGTGATCCCCACATGTCCCATTATGTCATGAAACTATAGTTTTATGATAAGAGCAAGAAAAATACTCTCATAGGAATCAAGGTCAAGAACTAGTTTGGGGACCTTTTATTTGATTTATAATTTCTAGTTGTTTTGAAAGACATATATTTCAACATTATGTTGGGAATACCGTGGTTATAGAATCCCATAGGAATCAACTTGTCATACTACAAATGCCTAAAATAACACATTAATGGAAAAATTAGGATGTTTTATGGTGATAAATCCCCATTCAATTTTTGTGAAACTCAATATATTGATACAAGATTCTACCAAAGGGAAGGGAAATATCCCATGACCAATTTTATTGCTCGAGTCATGGAATCAAATGGTCTAGAAGTGGGCATGGACAATCTATTCAAATATATAAGTGAATCATATGTGCTTAATATATATCAAATTGATGGTATAGGCCCAAATTCAAGCTCATATTCAACAACCATTGTGATACCAATCATGAAAAATAAACTTGGTGGCCTTGAAGAGGTCACACACTCTCGAAAAAGTGGTATAATATTTGATGAAAATTCCATTCTTCCATCCATGAATCCCAAGTAGATCCCAAACCCATCATCTGAGCTAAAAAAGGAGGATTGTTATCCTTCTGTGTCTCTCAATGCATCCCCTATAGAGCTTAAACAAAACCCACATTGTTAGGTTCATAGAAAGTTGATTCATCTTCTGAATGTCAAAATTTTAACTCCCCTCTTAACTCTAGGGAGATTCCTCCATTACCCACTTTCCCTTAGGGAAAGGAAGAAGAGGAAGAGAAAGAAGAAGAGGAAGGATATTATGACCTTAGGTATTCCCCTCTAGAATTTGAGGAAGGTTCCTCTACCATAATTGATGAACTTAGGGAAATAAATTTGGGTGTGGAAGAAGATCCTCAACCCAATTTGATTATTGAGGACATGTATTCCAAAGAACAAGAGGTATATACCTCCTATATAAAGAAACATCAGGGAACCATAGATTCCAGGACTCAATCTCAAGGTGGACACTCACCACTTAGTCTTTCTAGGGAACAATTAGGGTTACAAACAAGAATCTCTAAGGGCACACTCGACTCATGCCACAAAAATTGATGCAGAAATTGATAATATTATAAAATATAACATTTTTGGAACGTAAATTATATAATATGTCCATCCAATATAGTCATGTAATAGAAGATGAATGGTCAAATCAGTGTCTACATCAACTTCATAGATCTCAATCAGCACAATCTAAAAGATAATTTTCCATTCTCGATCACAGAGCTACTGATTGATGTAACAACTGACTATCCATCACCCTTTTTTCTAGATAGATATTAAGGGTATAATCAAATCCATATGGACCATGAATATGGAGAATACAAAACCTTTAGGGATCCCATGGAGTATTATGCTATTAGGTAATTTTTTTGTTTTGATGAATACTGGAACCACATACCAACGTGCCATGCATCACATTGTTAAACCCTTCATAGATAAGTTTTTTGAATGCTACATTGAAGAACTGGTGATTAATTATTGAAAAAATTATTACCATTTGACTTTTATTGGGATAGTCTTAAACAAACTATGATAATATATCCTGAAGATGGTCCCATTGAAATGTTCTTTTAGGGTCACCTAAGGGAAATTTCTCAGCTTCTTCATACACCATCATGTAATCGAAGTTAACCCTAATAATGAAAGGCTATCCTTAGTATGTCACAAACTCATAACCTCAAATAGTTGAGGGTTTTATAGGGAAACCTTTCATACATTCAAAAATTTATAGTAAACCTCAAAGGTAAATGTTTTCCCTTCACCATGTTGATGAAGAAGGGGGTCACATTTTAGCGGACCAATTATTTAAAGGAAGCATTTGATAAAATCAAGGAATATCCCTCGATCCCATCAATTCTAATGTCTCCTATTTAGGGTAATGCACTCATTATATATGTGATAGACCTAGATCGATCACTGATCACTTTCCTTACAAAAAAATGATGTAAGGAATAAAAAAGTCTTATTATCTTAGTAAAATCCCGATTGACACTAAGACCCATTATTCAGATATAGATAAGAGATTATTGGTTTTAATAATTATAGTTCAGAAAATAAGGCACTACCTATATCAGAATGAGGTACATTAGGTATCTCAAAGTAAGCCACTCAAATATATCCTCATCTGTCCTATGTTGAATAGATGGTTGTAATGGTGGGCGGTTATCTTGTAGCAGATTGATATAAAGTTCATGCCTCAGAAAGTAGTTAAAGGACAAGATTTGGTGTATTTTATTTCCAAATACACATATACAAGAAAAAATCCATTAAATACTAAATTTCTAGATGAATAGATCTTGTCTATTCAAGACAACCCCATAAATGGAAACTTTATTTTGATGGAGTATCTAGAAGCCTAACAGGGTTGAAAATGGAATACACTAAGATTAATAAAGTTAGGTTGGAAGTCATGCTAATCACTCTAGAAAAGGAAGCATTTCTTTACTCTTTCATATTTTCACAAGGCTATAAAAATAACGAGGAAGAATAACATGACCTTATTCTAGGCATAACATTAGTAGTTCAAACACTAATGTGACACTTAGAGGTGGAAGGAATTTCAGAGATAGTAACCAACTTGATAAATGGGGATTATTCTATCAGAAAAGAAGAACTAATCCCACTTCTTGAATATTTTTGTGTGATAATGGTAGAATTTCCCTCAGAGAAAACATTGACACGCGTCCCACAATCCTAGAATGCCTATGAAGATGCAATGGTGAATTTAACTATGGATTTAGAATATCAAAACCATGATTAAATATTCATAAGCTTCGAGCACCACTGAATTGTGTCACCTTTTGTTCATGTGAGTATGGAATAGCTCAATGAGGTTAATTATATCTGTAAAACAAAAGTTCGTATAATTGTATTGATGAAACTCATTTTTGACTACCTCCAAAATGGAATAATCTCATTTAACATAGCCAAAAAAGAGAATACCTGATGGAAATAAACCAAATTTACTCTTTATGATGGCCCAAATGAAAAAAAATACTCTATAAATAGGGCTTTGATGGAGTCCTTCTTAGATGATTTGATGGGTAACACACCTTTACTATTATGAGAGAAGTTCATATGGGAGCATATGGTACCCACCGGTAAGGGTTCAAGATTACCCATCAAATCCAATAGCTTGGATATTTCTGGCATTCAATGATTCAATAATACAAATAATTCACCAAGAAATTTAATTCCTACCCAATGCATAAGAGGTTTATCCATAAACTCCTTGGGTTACTACATACATCCAAATACTCCTACCCATTTCCACATAGGGAATGGATATTGTAGGTATGTATCATCTAGCTATGGATAAGAAATTCAAAAACATCCCAACTAATACTAAATTTTTCTCTAAATGGTTTGTGGTAATACACCTAAAAAAATTCAGGGCCTAAAGAATCAGAAGTTTTGTGAAATCCAACATTTTTACTAAATTTGGTGTCCTTCATACAATATTGACAGAAAATGGAATCAATTACTATTCCTATGAGTCGGAGAGGCTTTATCATGAGTATAATATCAAATCCAACCACTCATCCCGCTATCATATAGTGGATAATATATAGATAGAGTACATAAATAAGAATATATCGAACAGACTCTAAAAAAGGTGTATAAGTATAAAAAGTTTTTTTCTAACAAGCTCTTTCATTACATATGGGCATACCAGACTACCCCCTGTACCACCACATGGGAAACCCCGTATTCAATCGAATATGCTATAGAAGTATTTCATCTCATTGAGGGCCAATTTTTATAACACTACACTTCTATATATGATTAGCTTTATATGAATTAGAATTTCAAGAAATGGCATGATGAATTAGAGTGAATCAACGAGGAAAGATTGAATACCTTACACCACTTGGAGGTCAAGAAAAATTGGATAACATGGGATTTAAACAAGAAGGTATGTATCTCTTCATTATTTAAATGATAAATGGTAATATTCAAAAAAACAATGATGATACCAGGGAATAATCCTCCGAATCTTGATCTAATGTGGGAGGGACCTTATTCCATACACAAGGTACACTCTAACATGGCTTATTTTTTTATCTCAATGGGTGGATATCTCATTAAAACCCCTACTAATGAAATATATATCAAGAAATACTTCATGTAATAAAAGATCATGGTTTTTCTCTACTTAAATATGTTAAAATGTGTATTATGTCTTTGGAGCACGACCTTAAAAATCGTGACATGTCATCCACATCACAAGACGATAAAATGCATGACATCCATGTCCCTACTGTATGATGTTAAACTAAATAGAATCATGGTCCTATATTCATGAACTTAAAAGGTGAATCTTATGGTCTTTTTCATATGAACCAAAACTTAAATACATCATAGTTTGAGCTGTATGACTTTGAACTACATATCCTAATCACAAAATGTCAAATTGTACGACAATGTCAATACCACATGATGTAAAATTGAATGGTTCAAATCGTGGTTTCATGACATAAAACTATGTAACATTTCAATATGTTTCTGGGAGGATCATAATTTTCGGTGCATGTATCCCACCACACCTTTATTCAAGAACTATGCATGGCTTGGTTCCTTCCATCATAGGATACATAGTGACACTCATATCTCAAATCCTTAATCTAGATACAACATAAAAATGTTCCCTCCCCACGTATATCTTAGAAATACACAAGGATCCTTAGCATAACTATGTGTGACTTGATTGTCATTCTCATGAGATATGTAGTGATTCTTAGACCCTATGTACCAATCCTAGTCAAAAAATTAAACCCTCTCCTATAGACAAAAAAATCTATGCAAGAGACCCTAACTCAAATTCCCATATCCAAGATCCCCTCATGGAAACATGAAGACTCCGCTCCCATATATAAACAATAAAAATATATTTAGGGTACTTCACAACACATCACCAATGCTGATTTAAATGATTCATTTCTTCTCATACAAATTCCTTCCACACATCATACTCCATTTCTTGGGAAATTTAGTATCTCCATTAGTTTTACTTGGAAATCAGTGATAGGATGTCAGATTCCTAAAGACACGTTTGTATGACTATGCATTAATACACCATAGATGGCTTTGTAGAATTCACCCACCAATATGGCCTTCCATCTAGAGGATGATGTTGTTTTACTATACAGTATTACTCCCCAATTGGTCTTTTAATAAGTCAACCACCAAAAGGGCCTATCAATCAGAGGTATATTGGTCCCTAGGAGAGACCTCTTCTATCTCCAAAGCCACAAAAACATTATTCCAAGAATAAACTATTTGAATGTTTATCCAAAATCATCCCTTGTATTTTTTATTATATCAAATTTCAAATTCAAGAACCTATGAGATCATGGTTTGTGATTTCCTCTATCTTGGATAAAGCTTTTTGAAGCATCCTTTCCCTACTAATCTATATATAAATACTCTTTTCCATTATAAATGGTTCTATATATATGAACCAAAATTGAAAGAAACCAGATGTTCTCAGCACATGACGTTAAACTCCATGTTTGACATAAATTCAATAATTACATATGAATTGGTTCTTTTTTTATGAGATATATAGGGATGCCCAACTCCTGAGACTTGGGTCAAACTACAATATTTCTTTTTCACATAGAGTCACCTTAATCCTTACCACATGACATTAAACTACATAGATGATGTTCTCACCATATGACACTAAACTACATGGGCATCCAAGAACTACATGTTGATTAATTATCCTTCTAATGAGACACATAGTGATGTCCAGATCCCATTTCCCGATCTAGCCACCACAAAATTCGAATTCCACTATACATACTTTTAATTACCTTTTTTAATTAGAAGAAACCTTTACCACTCTTTTTTTATCACACCGATCATAGCTCACATGGGATTAAAAGAATTGGTAAGGTATTTCCTACATGATCAAGGCATATCAGTTCATGTAAAGGGTAACATGGTCCTAGATGAAAGACATTAAAAGGCACACAAGATGTCCTTACCACATGATGTTAAACTACATGGTTGAAATCTCTTCCATGATTTAAATTTTAGAACTAAATGATCCTTTACTCTCGTTTTGATGAGATATGTAGGGAAACATGTGTCCCAGGACCTAGTTGAGCCATAATATAAAATTAAAATCCTCCTTTATCATTTACGGTTCAAAACTATGTAGGGAAAAAATTTATACCCATTAGTGATAATTTTTATATGATATTGTTGGTCGGAGTGGATACTCAAGAGGGGGGGGGGGTGAATTGAGATCCAATTAAAATTTCTGTTGAAAACAATTTCTATTAAAATCCCCAATTTCAAAAACGAATTAAACTGTAGTGAGTTTATACAGATTATAAAGGTTTAATTAGTTTCTGAAAGATTGATTAGTTCTCAGTTAACTTAATCTTATGATTAATTTAACTTTTGAAACTAACTTACTGGTTTACAATAAATATAAACACTTGCGAGTTTAACTATCAAATTAGCTTTGAAAATAAATTATATTTCAAAGTAATAACAGCGGAATATGAAATAAATATATATAGTATGGATATAAACTTTAACTAAAAACACAGAGGAGTTAACCAAGAGGTTCAGTCTCAAGCCGAGACTTAGTCCTCTCAAAAGTTTATAAAGATGATCCACACCCTGGATCGGGGTTCAATAGTTTACAACTGTCCAGGTCCAAGACCTCTACCACTGTTATTCGTGGGAAACAAAACAACATCAACCAGCTGTCCAGGTCACACACGACCTCTACCACTATCCACAGTGGGAAATGAAGTATAAAAAAGGTTTTCTGAGGATTTACAGATCCTCCAGTTAGAGTATAGGAGTCAGTGTGTGTGTTTAATACAGTAGATAACACACACTACTCAAAATGTAGAATAAATGAATCATAGAGCAGAGAAGTAGAGTTTAGAAATGGCTCTGGTGATTTTAGTGCAGCTCTGGACTCTTTTGGATTTGATTAGAAGTAATTCTGAGTCCTCTTCTCGTTTTTTTTGAGAAGAAGAGTGTCGTATGCTTCAGGTTCATAGGCAGTGAGATGTAGTCGATGAAGTTCTTCAATGTTCTTTTGTATGCACAGAACTCTTCTTGAGTAGGCTTGATTGTGTATGAGGTTCTGTGTAATCTCTTGATATGTATCTTCTATTATTCTTGGTTCTTCCTCCTCTTTCTTCTTGTATATCTCGTGTGTTCTCTTGTTTCTGTATTCTTCTTCTGTTTGCTTCTATATTTCCAGCAGCAGAATCTTTTTGTATTTATGTCACGTGCTTCGGAAGACAGAAAAGGTTTCCTTTCCGCAGGTACGAGGTACGGTTTCCTGACATCTGACAACATTTATTAATTAATTGACAGAGCATTAAAATATACCTGATATGACCGTTGGTTAGATTAAATAAAGATAAAGATAAAGAAATTCAAACAGTTGTTTATGACTATCGATGAGTTCAAGTGAACGGTCGGTCATCAGCATCGGTGGCTAGACATCGGTGTGTCCTGACCGGTGACTCAGATGATTAGCATCAGTGTGTTATTTGATCGGTGACTCATTTGCATCGGTTTATCATTCGATCAGCATCAGTGACTCAGATTGATTTGCATTGGTGAGTCAGATTGATCAGCATCGGTGGCTCAGATTGATCAGCATCGGTGAGTCAGATTGATCAGCATCGGTGGCTCAGATTAATCAGCATCGGTGACTCAGATTGATCAGCATCGGTGGCTCAGATTGATCAGCATCGGTGAGTCAGATTGATCAGCATCAGTGGCTCAGATTGATCAGCATCGGCGGCTCAGATTGATCAGCATTGGTGAGTCAGATTGATCAGCATCGGTGACTTAGATTGATCAGCATCAGTGGCTCAGATTGATTAGCATCGGTCAGTCAGATTGATCAGCATCAGTGGCTCAGATTGATATTGGATCGGTGCGACCGTTGTCTTGATATTGGATCGGTGCGACCGTTGTCTTGATATTAGATCGGTGCGACTGTTGTCTTTATATTTGATCGGTGCGACCATTGTCTTGATATTGGATCGGTGCGACTGTTGTCTTGATATTGGATCGGTGCGACCGTTGTCTTGATATTAGATCGGTGCGACCGTTGTCTTGATATTGGATCGGTGCGACCGTTGTCTGTTTGATCTAGAAGACTTCCAAAATACTTGTAAATCAATAAAAACATAGATAAAAACATGATAGCAGATTCACTAATAGATTGTGATTAAGTTTATGAGAAATCCAACCGGATTAAATAATAGTGATTTGTGATTATTAAAACAATAATCATAGGAATGAATTCAGCAAACTTCCAGAGGGCTCAACAGTCTCCCCCTTTTTGATAATCACAAATCAAAAAAAAAAAAAACAATAATAAAAACATAATGAGATATAAATCCCCCCTGAAAATAAATCTCCCTCATAGATATTAATCTCCCCCTTAGAGATTGATCTCCCCCATAGAGATTGATCTCCCCCATATATATACATCCTTCTCCCCCATATATATACATCCTTTTCCCCCATATATATACATCCTTCTCCCCCTTTGTGATAATCAAAAAGGAGGGAAAACATACAAATAAGAGAGTAAAAAAAAGCATAGAGAATAGAGAGAGAGAAGAAAAAAATATTTTATAAAGTACAGAAGATTATAACCAACACATAGGTCACCCGATCAAAAACAACACACAACTATTTCTGGGGATACAAAGGGGCTTTGCCTTTGTCTTTGGGATCAATAGAGGGTAAGTTGGAAGACTTGGAGACATGCTGTTCTGGGTGAATCTGAAGAGGTGGTAGGACAACTCTGGAAGGTGTAGGAGAAGGTGCTACGGAGGTTTGTTGTTGAGTATCAGCAGTAGCTGGTTGAGAAGATGTCTGAGGAACTGGCCGTAGTTAAGAGAGTGCCTGAGCAACATAGAGCTGATTTGGAGCTACATCAGAGGCAGGGAGAGGGTCAGCAGTAGGAAGCACAATGGAAGTGGCTTGGGCATTCAGATAAGTCTTCAAAAGATTTATGAAATTCTGAATAACTTCTGCACCATACTGCATAGCCTTTTTGAAATCATCTTTGTTCTCCATGAACTATGCCAAAGTAGGAGTAAAGTATTGCAACTGACGAACTTGAGCTTTGAAAGCTTGAGTGACTGGAGGTAGTTTTAGATTCTCTGCCAACACCTTGAAATTTACAGCCATCTCATGCTTTGTATAAATCTTTGAAAAGTAATGATCAACCTTTTCCATGATCTCTTTCAGAGCCTGTTTGGCATCTGCTGAATATACAGTTGCCATTTCATGACTGTGATCACAGTGCTCCTTCATTTTCTTTAAAGAATCCAGATCAAGAACTTGTCTAACAGCTGCTAACTCATCATGTACAACCTCCCTTAGAGCCTCTAGCTCATAGGTAGTGATTTTGGTTACTTTGGCAGTACTGGATTTGCTAACTATTTGAGTTATCTCAGCTTTCAATCTTCTCAAATAAGACTTGTTGAGATGTTCAATTAAATCCATCAACACTTCCATCATACCAGAGATGGTTGATCTAAATTCGCTTGATAAAGATACTAAGCCAGTGTAGAGATCCTTCATAGTCTTGTTCATAGAGGTTATGTGCCTACCAATAAGCTCACCAGTATTGGCCAGGTCTGGCTTCACAGCATTCGATACTCTTTGTGAGAAAGCTTCCAACGATGCTTCAGAAACTTGCAGAGACACTTGAGTAAGGGCATTGGAAATTTCTTCTCTGACTGTATCTCTCACAACAGCCAGCAATTTAGTCTTAAACTTATCAAAATCAGCTTGAGAGATTGCAGAACCAGGCAGATGAACATCTGTAGAATCAACAACAGGAGCAGATCTTGCTTCACTTGGGAGGCTCTTCTTCATAACTGCAGTAGATTCTGACATTTCCTCTTCTTCTTCAGAATAGTCTAAGCCCAAAACAGCAAAACCCGGGTAGTCATCCCAAACAGCAGCACACAAGGTATATTTTGGTTTCTCATAACATGCTGTTCCACTGATTTCTGGTGATTCTCTCATGCCAGTGGCATCTGTTCCTGGTACTGTTTGATGTGTTTCCGTTGGAGGTACAACAAGACCATCTACAGGTCGGTTAACACCATCATCACCATCACCAACACTTTGTTGTGGTTCTATTGAAGGTTCAGCCAGACCATCTACAGGCCAGTTAACACCATCATCATCACCATCACCATCACCACCATCATCATCACCATTATCATAATCACCATGCTCATTATTACTCTTCCCAGAGTCTTCACTGGTAGAAACTTCAGTGTCAGTATCTTCTTCATCACCAAGAATTGGTTCAGATTCAGGTAAGGCCAAAGGTGGACTAGTAGGTCCAAAATCTATTCTTTTCTTTGGACTCACTGTATCAGGATCACTCCTATCATCAGGAGGTGACACAC
Source organism: Viscum album (assembly GCA_963277665.1). Taxonomy (NCBI): domain Eukaryota; kingdom Viridiplantae; phylum Streptophyta; class Magnoliopsida; order Santalales; family Viscaceae; genus Viscum; species Viscum album. Next base: position 65,469,410 of record OY728156.1, on the reverse strand, counting down.
TTCCATATTCTGTCTCAGCTTCTTCCATTATTTGACCTTCGGTAGCTTCATTTCTTTCATCCTCTTCCTCATCATCAGAATAAACTGGTTCCTCATGTTCTTTCAAACCAGGGTCTCTCAAACCCTTAGGCCTCTTTCCATGATCTGTGGGATTGTAGGCTTCATACAGCTTGTCTTCATCAGCAACCCAACACTTCTTCCATGGATTCCAATTGATTTTCATCCTCTTGCAGATCTCTTTGTTGAGACAGAAAGGATGATCTGTTTCAGCTACTTCATCATCTTCATCAACACATTCTAGATTCTTGAGCATGGTAGAGATCATCTTGGAGTAAAATAATGCAGTGTCTTTCTTGGACGGTTTTACCATTCCAGCTATGTGCACCATCACATATCTACACAAATTGATCTTCTCATGGGTTTTCAGAAGAAACAACAGGAAAACATCCTGGTAATTTACAGCAGCAAATCACCTCTCCTAGGGCAAAGTTGGTGCTGAATAAACTTGAAAAGAAGTCTGCATTCACCATCCAACTCTGAGGATGTGATTCTCCTCGACTCTTTGTTTCCAGTCAGAAGCTCTAGAGCTAATTCATAAGATAGGTAATCAGTGATTGGAGGAATATTCCAAGCATAATCCTCATACCGACCCTCATGGGGTACATTTAAGTATTCTGCCCACTGTTTAGATGAAAAGGATATTTTCTTTCCTTTTACATCAGACGACATCCGGGCAGCCTCCACACCATCTAGAGTGATTTTCAGATTCATATAAAACTCATGTACCAGCTTCGGGTAGTCTACTCGTGAGTTGTCTGAAAACCAGTCTGCCCATCCTTGCGATTCAAGAACTTGCAGCAATAGTGACTTACTTGATAAAAGCCAGGCGGAACTGACTTCTCTTTCTACAGCAACAATCCGAGTTTCCAGGTTCAGATTTATTGATCGTTGAGAGGTACTACTCGACTTGCCTCGAGCACGCTTTGGAGGTACATGACTGTCTGATCCTTTTCTCGGTCTCTTTTGCTTAGCCATTCGAAGATTTTTGGGAAAGCAGGAGTTCGAAGGTTCGAGGTAGAGGAGAATAGAAGTTGAAGGGTTAGGCGGGAAATGAAAGGTCAAAGGTTTAGGGAAGAGAAATAGCCACGTATCATTTATTTTATCATTTAGGGTTCCCATAAAAAGGATAAAAGAAATTAATTAATTAATTATGACATAATAAAAAGTAATACAGAGAATCGGTTTGACAGACCGGTGTGACAGATGGGTTTCACTGATCGGTTTCACAGATTAGTTTCACAGATTGGTTTCACAGATCAGTTTCACAGATCAATTTCATAGATCAGATTCACAGATCAGTTTCACAGATCGGTTTCAAAGATCGGTTTCACAGATCGGTTTCACAGATCGGTTTCACAGATCAGTTTCACAGATCAGTTTCACAGATCAGTTTCACAGATCGGTTTCACAGATCGGTTTCACAGATCGGTTTCACAGATCAATAATACACAACTCTTGTTTAATAAACTTCATTATTTCAGAGCATAATGGTTTTGTAAAAATATCAGCCTATTTATGTTCATAGTTAATAAATTTTTGAGAGATATCACTTTTCTGATAATGATCTCTTAGAAAATGATGTCTGACATCAATGTGCTTATTCCTAGAGTGAGACACAGGGTTCTTAGATATGTTAATTGCACTAGTATTGTCACAGTTAATTGACACATGTTTAAAATCAAATCCGTAGTCCAATAAAGTGTGTTTCATCCACAGAATCTGTGCACAGCAACTACCAGCAATGATGTATTTTTCTTCAGCAGTATATAACGCAACTGAGTTCTGTTTCTTACTACACCATGATACTAGCGATTTTCCAAGTAAGTGACATGTTCCAGATGTGCTTTTCCTATCTAACTTTCATCCAGCAAAGTCAGCATCTGAATAACTAGTTAGGTCAAAATATTGTCCTTTTGGATAAAGAAACCTAAATTTACAGTATACTTAAGATATTTAAAAATCCTTTTAACATCCAGTAAGTGTGACTCTTTAGGATTAGCTTGAAATCTAGCACACATACACACACTAAACATAATATCTGGTCAACTAGCAGTAAGATAAAGTAAGCTCCCAATCATAACTCTATAATTGGTTTGATCAACTGGTTTCCCAGTTTCATCAACATCCAATTTGCAGGTAGTACTCATGGGTATATCACTTTCCTTAATACTATCCAAACCAAAACGTTTTAACAAATCCTTAGTATATTTACTTTGATTTAGAATAATGCCATCTTTAGATTGAAAGATTTGAAATCCAAGAAAGTACTTAAGCTCTCCCATTAAGCTCATTTCAAACTCATTTTGCATAAGCTTTGAAAAATCAGTACATAATGAATTTTTAGAAGATCCAAAAATAATATCATCAACATAGATTTGTACTATTAAAACATCTTTTGAAAAACTTTTTATAAATAGAGTGGGATCAGCTATTCCTTTTGTAAATCCTTTTGAAATGAGAAAGTTTGAAAGTCTTTCATACCAAGCTCTTGGAGTTTGTTTTAAACCATATAAGGCTTTAGAAAGTTTAAAAACATGATTTTCAAAATGAGGATTTGTGAAACCAGGTGGTTGTTCTACAAAAACATCTTCAAAAATAAAACCATTTAAAAAAGCACTTTTCACATCCATTTGATATAGCTTGAAATTCAGATGTGATGCATAAGCAAGTAAGATCCTAATTGCCTCTAATCTAGCTACAGGTGCAAAGGTTTCCTCATAGTCAATTCCTTCTTCTTGATTGTAACCTTGTGCAACTATCCTAGCTTTGTTTCTAATGATGTTTCCGAATTCATCTACTTTGTTTCTAAACACCCATTTTGTGCCCATGATTATAGTGTCCTTAGTTCTTTCTACTAATTTCCAGACTTTGTTTCTTTCAAATTGATTTAGTTCTTCTTGCATAGCTATTACCCAAAATTCATCATTGATGGCATCATTGATATTCGTAGGTTCTAGCTGTGATAAGAAGGCTTGATGTTCAACCTGATTTCTAAGAGAAACTCTAGTCTGTGTCCCTCTATCAAGATCTCCTACAACATCATTTAAGGGATGATTCCTCAGAATCCTAGTTGATCTAGAAAAGGTAGGACTCGAGATTTCAGGTTCATGTACAGGTTGAGGTTCAACAGAAACAGGGTCTAGAGAATTTTCAGAGTTGGATGTTTTAACTTCAGGTCCACTGTTTTTATCATTAAGGTTCAAACCAAAGAGATCATCTTCAAGATTTACAAGAGAGGTCTTAGGTTCATGTTGATCAGTTTCATCAAATTTGATATGAACAGATTCTTCCACACATTTGGTTCTTTTATTGAAAACTCTATAGGCTTTACTAGAAGTAGATTAGCCTAGGAAAATTCCTTCATCATTCTTGGATGAAAACTTGTCAAGATTATCTTTAGTATTAAGAATAAAGACTTTGCAACCAAAAACTTTGAAGTAGTTAACTTTAGGTTTCCTATGGTTCCATAACTCATAAGGGGTCCTCTTAAGAACAGGTCTAATCAAGACTCTATTAATAACATAGCAAGCGGTATTGACAGCTTCAGCCCAAAACTAAATAGGTAGGTCATACTCATTGAGCATTGCCCTAGAAATTTCTTGCAGGGTTCTATTCCTTCTTTCTACTACACCATTCTGTTGAGGTGTCCTAGGGGCAGAGAAATTGTGACTATAGCCACTGTGTGAGCAGTAAGATTGAAACTCATGATTTTCAAACTCACGGCCATGATCACTTCTGAGGGTCTTAATCTTAAGTCCACTAAGGTTCTCTACAGACTTGGTATATTTAACAAAGTGAGAACAAGCTTCACTTTTGTGAGCTAGAAAATATACCCAAGTATATCTAGAAAAGTCATCTACAAGAACATAGACATAGTGCTTCCCATTTAAACTAGAAACTCTATAAGGTCCAAATAAATCCATGTGAACCAACTATAGAGGTTTAGAAGTTGACACTTTTTTCTTTGATTTGAAAGAAACTTTATGTTGCTTTCCCTTTTGACAGGGATTACAAATTTTGTCTACTGGAAATTCAAGTTTGGGTAGGTCTCTTACTAAGTTCTTCCTAGCAAGTTTTCTAAGTGAATGCACATTGCAGTTTCCTAATCTTCTGTGCCAAAGCCAAGACTCTTTTTGAAAAGCATTTAAACAAGTACTGTTTTGTTTAGCTAAGGAATTTAAGTCGACAACATAAACGTTTCCATTTCTTAAAGCAGAAAACCCTAAAGCATTTTTAGAATTAAAAACATTGCAAGAATCATGTTCAAATTTAACATAAAAACCATCATCACATAACTGAGAGATACTTAATAAATTGTATTTAAGGCCGTCAACAAATAAAACTTTACAAATCAATACTGAGTTAGTGTTACCAATCTGGCCTAACCCGATGATTTTCCCTTTAGAATTGTCACCAAAGGTAACAAAACCTCCATCAAATATGACTAAGCTTTTAAAGAATGAAAAGTCTCCTGACATTTGTCTTGAACATCCACTGTCCAAGTACCAGGTCTTTCTACAGGAGCTATTTAAGCAAGTTTCCTACAAAACAGATTTAAACAGGAAATGATTTTTGGTACCCAGATTTTCTTGGGTCCAGACAGGTTAGCCAATAATACTTTAGGTACCCATATTTATCTAATGGGTCTTATATAATTTGTAGAATCACCATACATTGAAAGATAAACCTTATTAGATCCATAACTATGAATATAACTGGTTGAGGCGTATGAAGTTTCAGAGCTAGTTACATTCTATCCAGATTTAGGAATAAATCTATTCTTGGTCAACTGTCTCTGTCCAGGTTTGTAACCTATTCCAGTAGTGTATTTTGGTGCAACTTTTTTTCCTAGATTTTGAGTTAGAGTTTCCTTACCATTGTTAAATTTCTCTAAATCCTTTCTGAGTTTCTCATTAGATAATTTCAATTCAGTGTTCTCCTTTAACAGTTGAGCATTTTTCTCTTTTTCAATAGTGAGTTCAGTTTTAACTATAGTGGTGAGAGCATGATATTTCTTTAATGATTTGTATTTATCCTTAAGTTCATTGCATGTCTCTTCTAACATATCACAATATTCAAACAATTCAGATTTAGACATGTTATCACATTCAGAATCATCTCCAGAATAATATGAATTAGAAGTAGGAGTTTCTGAAGTTACCTCAGAAGTGTTTGTCATAAAACACATGTTTTCTTTATTTCTGTGTTCTGTTTCAGAAACTTCAGATTCACTAGAACTGTCCTCAAAAGCACTCCAAGTAGCCTTCATGGCCTTTTTAAACTTATTGTCCTTGTATTCATACTTCTTCCTATATTTCAGCTTTGGACAGTCAGCTTTTATGTGTCCTTTCCTTTTACACTCATAACAGACAACTTCATCTGATTTATCAGATTTCTTCCAGTCCATTTTCCAATGTACCTTGTTACCATACTTACCTTTATAGTTTGACTTTCTGAAAAACTTATTCTTCCTATAAAACTTTTTAAATCTTCTGGAAATGTTAGCCATCTCAGCATCACTGTCAGAGTCACTCTCACTGTCTTCACAGCTTGAGCTTTCGTTTATAGCTTGAAGTGTTTCCTTATCCTTGTTCTTTGAGTTTGTAGTTTTGAAGGCAACAAAATTTCTTCTAGGTTCATCGTCTTCTTCTTTATTCACCTTGAGTTCCTCTTCATACATAATTAGTTTTCCAATTAGTTCTTTGACTGGAAGTTCTCCAATGTCACACGATTGTCTAATGGAGACAGAGGTTCCTCTCCATCTTTCAGGTAGACATCTCAAAATTCTCATGATTTGTTCCTTTGCTGGAACATCCTTTCCCAGAGAGGTCATTGTGTTGACAATTTCATTGAACCTGAGATACATATCAAAAATGGGTTCATCAGGCTTCATTTTAAAATTATCATACTCAATAGTATAGGTATTCAATCTCATCTCCTTAACATTTGTTGTTCCTTCATGAGAAACAGCTAAGGTATCCCAAATTTCATATTCAGTTTTACAAGAAGAAATTCTATTAAATTCTTCATCTCCTAGATCACAGTACAGGGCATTCATAGCTTTACAATTATTATTGTAAGCAGTCTTTGTGGGTTCATCCCAAGTAGATCTAGTAGTAATGGGAATTTTATATTCAGATTCAATAGCAGTCCAAATATCAAAACCTATGATTTCAAGATGAATTTTCATTTTGAGTTTCCACTGAGCATAGTTGTTTCCATTGAAAAAAGGTGGTCGGTTAGTAGCAGCACCCTCAGGTCTATTATCCATGATATCACAAAAAGAATTTTAAAGAGATAAAAATTTAGAAATAACAGAAATTTTAAGAACTTTAAAATACAACTAAAATCACAGTTTAAAAGAAGAGTACTTTAGAAAATATTTTACCACCTCTGATACAAAATGTTGGTCGTAGTGGATACTCAAGAGGGGGGTGGGGGGTGAATTGAGATCCAATTAAAATTTTTGTTGAAAACAATTTCTATTAAAATCCCCAATTTCAAAAACAAATTAAACTGTAGTAAATTTATACAGATTATAAAGGTTCAATTAGTTTCTCAAAGATTGATTAGTTCTCAGTTAACTTAATCTTATGATTAATTTAACTTTTGAAACTAACTTACTGGTTTACAATAAATATAAACACTTGCGAGTTTAACTATCAAAGTAGGTTTGAAAATAAATTATATTTCAAAGTAATAGCAGTAGAATATGAAATAAATATATATAGTATGGATATAAACTTTAACTAAAAACACAGAGGAGTTAACCAAGAGGTTCAGTCTCAAGCTGAGACTTAGTCCTCTCAAAAGTTTATAAAGATGATCCACACCCTGGATCGGGGTTCAACAGTTTACAACTGTCCAGGTCCAAGACCTCTACCACTGTTATTCGTGGGAAACAAAACAATAGAAACCAACTGTCCAGGTCACACACGACCTCTACCACTATCCACAGTGGGCAATGAAGTATAAAAAAGGTTTGCTGAGGATTTACAGATCCTCCAGTTAGAGTACAGGAGTCAGTGTGTGTGTTTAATACAGCAGATAACACACACTGCTCAAAATGTAGAATAAATGAATCATAGAGCAGAGAAGTAGACTTTAGAAATGGCTATGGTGATTTCAGTGCAGCTCTGGACTCTTTTGGATTTGATCAGAAGTAATTCTGAGTCCTCTTCTGGTTTTTGTTTGAGAAGAAGAGTGTCGTATGCTTCAGGTTCATAGGTAGTGAGATGTAGTCGATGAAGTTCTTCAATGTTCTTTTGTATGCACAGAACTCTTCTTGAGTAGTCTTGATTGTGTATGAGGTTCTGTGTAATCTCTTGATATGTATCTTCTATTCTTCTTGGTTGTTCCTCCTCTTTCTTCTTGTATATCTCGTGTGTTCTCTTGTTTCTTTCTTCTTCTTCTGTTTGCTTCTATATTTCCAGCAGTAGAATCTTCTTGTATTTATGTCACGTGCTTCGGAAGACAGAAAAGGTTTCCTTTCCGCAGGTACGAGGCACAGTTTCCTAACATCCGACAACATTAATTAATTAATTGAAAGAGCATTAAAATATACCAAATATGACCGTTGGTTATATTAAATAAAGATAAAGATAAAGAAATTCAAACAGTTGTTTATGACTATCGATGAGTTCAAGTGAATGGTAGGTCATCAGCATCGGTGGCTAGACATCGGTGTGTCCTGACCGGTGACTCAGATGATTAGCATCAGTGCGTTATTTGATCGGTGACTCATTTGCATCGGTGTATCATTCGATCAGCATCAGTGACTCAGATTGATCGGCATCGGTGAGTCAGATTGATCAGCATCGGTGGCTCAGATTGATCAGCATCGGTGAGTCAGATTCATCAGCATCGGTGGCTCAGATTGATCAGCATCGGTGAGTCAGATTGATCAGCATCGGTGGCTCAGATTGATCAGCATCGGTGAGTCAGATTGATCAGCATCGGTGGCTCAGATTGATCAGCATCGGTGGCTCAGATTGATCGGCATCGGTGAGTCAGATTGATCAGCATCGGTGACTCAGATTGATCAACATCGGTGGCTCAGATTGATCAGCATTGGTGAGTCAGATTGATCAGCATCGGTGGCTCAGATTGATATTGGATCGGTGCGACCGTTGTCTTGATATTGGATCGGTGCGACCGTTGTCTTGATATTGGATCGGTGCGACCATTGTCTTTATATTGGATCGGTGCGACCGTTGTCTTGATATTGGATCGGTGCGACCGTTGTCTTGATATTGGATCGGTGCGACCGTTGTCTTGATATTGGATCGGTGCGACCGTTGTCTTGATATTGGATCGGTGCGACCGTTTTCTGTTTGATCCAGAAGACTTAAAAAATACTTGTAAATCAATAAAAACATAGATAAAAACATGATTGCAGATTAACTAATAGATTGTGATTAAGTTTATGAGAAATCCAACCGGATTAAATAATAGCGATTTGTGATTATTAAAACAACAATCATAGGAATGAATTCAACAATCATCCAGAGGGCTCAACAGATATAATCCTATTATATTCAGATACTTTCCTCCCGTAAATAAAACTCGGTGTTTGGGATAATTTGAATCTCCATATGCTTTCCCTAGCCATCGATAGTTGAATTTAAAATTCCGTTGGATGCTTTGTCTGACTATTTATTAACATTCCCTAGTTTAATTTTTATAAGTATCCCACCAAAAGGGCCTATCATCTAGAGGATTCCATTATTTGAATATGAAGTAACATGCCTCAGTTAACTTTTTATAAGTCTCCCACCAAAAGGGCCTTTCAAACATAGGTAAATTCATCCCTATAATAGTACTCTTATATCTATTTAATCCCCAAAAACATTTTCATCCCATATCACTCTTTAGATCTGAAAAACCCCACATTACAGCTTACAACCCACCCCCTTCATAACTAAAAATGATGGTACATTCTTTGAAACATTACATTGAAAGGGGAAAATCACTAATATTTTGGTCAAATCTAAATGACCTTAAACTATATCCCCAACTTCCTCACCACAAGATAGTAAACTAAACAACCCATGTTTTGGTTTTATAAAATTAAATTACATGATGAATCAACCAATTTCATAGAGGGGACTTACCCCTTGACATCACTCATCTAATAGAATGTACCATCTTTTACACAATCCAACTTCATTTAGGAGAGGTCTCCCATTCATGGAAAATACAAATAAATATACTCACTTCATTATTAGACACCTTCCCTTGGTAAAAAACCCTTTGTGGTGTTGAGAAATATCGATCTTCACAAACTACCTGGGTATCGGTAATGGGTTTTTAGATTCCTAAAGATGCCTTTGTTTGACTATGTAGTAACATGACTTAGTTGGATTTTCACAAGTCACCCACCAAAGGGGATTTTCAGCTAGAGGATTCCACTATTTTACTATGTAGTAATACTCCATAGTTGGATTTTCATAAGTTTATTGCATAAAAGGTCCCATCAACAAATGGTATATTCTTCTATGGGAGAGACCTATTATATATATATAAACCAAAAATGAAAATATCATGATGGAAAATTATTTTCGAATATTATCCGTAGTCTTTCCTTTTATCTTTGTCTCACATCATGTTTTAGATCCGAAAATTTCAAACCATGACTCAAAATTCCCATTTACATATCTGAATAATTTCATAAAATTCTTGCCCAACAATCTTTGTTTGAGTTATCATTCCATAAGTCATAGTCAAGGTTGTTCGACCTAAAATACTATTCCCATTTGTCTAGATTTAAAAACATTAAACTACCCAAAAAGAAAAAACAATAGTCACCAAGTTGAAAACCCGCAAAGGGGACCTACGATAAAAAACAAGTCCCATTTTCTAGACTTATTCTCTATATGTTTTAGTGAATAATTGAGAAATGAAAAGATAAGAGGAATAAAACTTGTCAGGATAAAAACTCACAAAGGTAGACCTAATAAAAAGCTAATTATCTCCCTCTAAGTCCTCTTAATATTGAACTTAGGAAAAAACTATAGAAATGACACAAAATTCATAATGTTTTTAGTGTTTTCCATATGACACTAGTGACAGTAGAACTACACTCTATAGGCCTAAATACCGGGGAAAAAAATTAGAATGACCCCTCACCCTTATAATTTTAATTATAATGCGATGAAACTCAATCAAATGGGTAATTTTTCGTGTTATATTATGATTATGATGATGGAATGTGAAACAAATAATTTTTGGCAGGCTATTAGAGTAGGCATTGAAGATCTGAAAGGGAACATCAACCACAATGAAGAAATGTGAAACAGATTGTTCATGAATGACATTTAGAAGATTTTCATCCCTGAACATCATGACTCGTCCCTATTATTATGATGGGATCTAATCATGATGGTGGGATTTTTTTGACACACTGTTTTTTACAATGGATGAAAAGATTTAATGAAATTTACCTTAAGTATTAGAGAGGTGAAGATCCCCAAGAAGTATTACGGTGTATTTATTAAGTCATCTTGTGTGAACCTAGTCTACACACCATAAGGATCACACAAGCCTAACCTATGAAACTCTGAAGGATCAACCACCTCTAAGCGAGTTACCTGCATAATGTACCTTCATGGTAAACATATATTGAGTATGGTACCATTTTTACCTATAAATAAAACCTTAGGTATCCTTATTTTAAAGATTAAAAAAATGAACTAAGTTTTAGAGATGTGGTCAAGTATCACCTTTACCCAGACCCTCATAAAATATTTTAGGTAGCCCTCCAAAACGTAAGGGAGGGGGGAATCAAGGGGGACATTAGGATCAAAGTCCATCATGGTTTTGAAACACAAGACACATTCATTAGTAACCCATACCCTTAGTTTAAAATCATTTGTGCGAAGGTCCCTCCCCAAATATGAGACCTTTGCAAGACCCTTCTAGGGACACCTAAGATAAAACTTGGTGCTTAGAGTAAGGCCTCACCCAAGCATCTTTTCCCAGTTTTTCCATCACCCATGACATATATGAATCATACATGCCTACCCTATGTGAATAACTTCAATATCCTCCAATGTATACCCTACATGAAGCATCCTTAGCTCTCCTAAATAACTCTATGCGAGACACCTTCTAAGCTCTCTTTCAATCCACCAATTGAAGGGTTCCTCTTACTTTGAATCCATCATTCAAGGAGGACCAAATTGAAGTCACCATTAAAGCCTCTACACTTTCATGACCACAGAAATAGATACACCAGAATATCACCCATTCAGTTGTGCATTCCTTAATTTAGTGGTGTCTCTCACTTTTTCTACCCAATGGCTAGGGTCCTCATGGTGAATGAAGTTATGAATATAATTAGTCATGAGGACCCCAACCATGAGAGAAGTGTCAAGGAAATCTCGGTATTGGATACAAAGTATGTTACCTTGTTCTTACCTCATCATCTCTAAGACCAGGGGCACCCAGTTCTAGGTGGGTAGGGAGAGGATCATGATTGATTTTCCCTTTGAGGGCTAATGTCTTATCCTCCTCTCTTCTCCAAAACTAGGAGTAGGGAATCCATCTCAGAGTAATCACCTAGGAATTTATTATAGGATGAAGACATGTGGGTAGTCAAATGTGACTATAATTGTAACCAAAATTGGAGAGGAGATGGGCACGTCAAATCCCTTTCTTCTTATCCTGTAACCCCGACCTATTCCAAAAATGGAAGAAGAATTGTGCGAGTTTCCAAATCCTATAATTATTATTGTTTTGAAAATTCAAGAATGTACCATGTGGGATTATAGGTTATCCAAAATCATGAAATCTACATATTAATAGGTTTTTCTCACCAGTGAATATCTTTTTTGGATCTTTCTCTCACCTTCCTTCAGAGGGTCTCCATAGGGGTGGGTCCTCAAATCCAAGTATCCAACCAAAAAATAATCCTAATAGATGGTGTCAGAGATAAAATCATCCCTTAATCCTCTCAATGGTGAAATTCCCTACAATAAAAACCTTTAGAGGGCCTCCATAGGCATGGGTCCTCATAACTGAACTAGATGGGATTTTATTACCATCCAAATGGGATACATAGGAAGCCTCCTTGAGGTACAAAACCAACACCCCAAATCAACCCAAATTATCTATGGGAGACATTCGCAGTAGAATCTTGGATTACCTGGGAGTTTACACAAATTTCAATTTCCTTGGGCCACCTCAGAGTAAGTCACACATTCAGCTTTGATTAATTACCTTTATCCTATATGTCCTTTTTTATTGATGTTAAAATGTTTGGTTTGGTCCTCATAAAATAAACTTAAAATGTATGATGCGCCTCGTTAAGTGTCATTGAACTACATGGGTTATGACTCCATTCTCGTGGATATACAGAAATCCCATCCCATGGGACTGATACCAACACTAAAACTACTTGTGTCTCCCTAGATGATAATAAAATCTAGAATGCCCCACTATGGGGACTAGAACTAGCATCATAATAATAAACGGCCAAAGGATCCCTCACCATTATCAAAAATGGTAACATCAATGGAGAAAATTATATATATAGATTTTTATCCATTTATGAAGAACCTCATCTATATACAAATTATTTTAAATCCATGTAAGCTAATAATTTATTATTAATTCAAGTGAGACCCGTGTCATAATTCAGAATTGATGGATGAATAAGGAAAATGTCTTAAATATTTAAGAGAGTCCTAGAATATGAAATAATTACCCCTAGAAGAGTGTAATGATCCCTACCTCCAATCATCTCATACAAAATGATTCCATAATCATTGTTTTTACCATTTACCAATGACCATCTACCATTGGAAATTAGGTTTGCGAAACATCTCGAATATTGGAACTATTGGGTGTTTCCAGATCCACAAACAAAACCCAATAGAGGCCATTCAAACATAGTGAACTTTGCATGAATGATTATGAGACTATTCACACCCCCACAATCATACCATTGAACAACAAATAAAAAAAACTTTCATTAGAAACAAAATTATTTCACGAATCCTTCATCTTTTGTATTTTTTTGAGTTTCAATTCAAATTATTTTATCTAAGGGTATTTGACTCAGAAGTTACCAAGTGGTAAAGTGTTTCATAACATAATTTCTTTTAATTAGGTTATATTACTTCTTAATTATCTTTGATATTAAAAATATTATGTTTATAATAACTTTTGATTATTTTATGTTTTATTTACCCTTTTTTATATGAATTTTTATTTGATATATAATCAATTTATTGATGAATTCTCACTTCATCGGTATGATCTTTGTATGAGATTTTGTCTCAATTACCACACCATTGAAATATATTTGTTATTATTCACCTATTTATTTTCATGAGGTGTATCTAATACCCCTTTATTTGTTATATCATGAATATCTTCATATTTATGATATTAAATGTTTCCTTTGAAGTTATTTCTTTTTTGGGGGTTATTATTCAAAAGTTACCAAAGTAGTAAGGGTTTTTGATTAAATCTCATTTAATCAGAATTTATTATGCTTGAATTTTAATTTAAAGAAATTATTTGACAGTTACCTAATAAAAACATTTAATTTTATTCTCCTCTATTTACTCTTGGGGTTTTGAAGTTGTATTACCATTCTCTTCTCTTTGGTTTTTACAATTATTTAGATTTTTTTACAAAAATCCAACTTAATTTCTCTTTTATGATATAAATTATTTTTCTTCCATATATATTTATTATAAATCTGTTTAAAGAATGATTTTAATCTTACAATATGATTTTTTATAGTCATTTTTTACCCATATTTTAATTTTTTCAAAATCTTTTAAAATGAATCTTCTTGTTATTTTACATACAAGGTAATTGTTTTTAATTTTTTCCAGAAATATGAAAGAAATATTTGTTTTATTGTACATGTAAGGAACATAATATTCCCTCATTAATGACTGATAATTTCTTTGAATCTTAATTTACAAGTTTATAAGGTTATTTTTTAAGAAAATAGTTTCCCAAATATTCTAAAAAAATTTAGCTTTTAAAAGTTATTTTTAAAGTGAAAGGTATTTTCCTCAAGAACATTTTTAGTGATGTTTTTATGGTATTTATATTCATTAATTACAATAAACCTTTATTTTAATTATACTACACTTGGGATATATTGTAATGATATCAGCCATATTCTTTCTCTAGATGGTTTATGATCATTTTGACTTGGGAAAATACTAACATTCACATTATTGATTAATATTTTAATCATTAACTTTCCCTTAAAATAGTCAATTTCTAGTGATCTTTTGACATTAAATTCTATTAAATATCCATATTATTTATCATGGATATGATTATTTCTTAAAATTTATATCATTTATATATATAGTTTAATTTTAATGTCATTTAATTGATTGGGGAAATATTAATATTATATACTATTTACTCAATACAAATATTTATTGATAATCCTTATTTTTGATGAACTAAATTGATCACTAAATATATGAGGAATTCATTGGACATATAGTAATGAGTGGGTAACAATTATATATATCCCCTCCATGAATAAATTGGTCTCATGAGGCAAACCGATAAGCTAGAATTAAATCGGTTATTTTTTTTTGTGTATACACACCCATAGATCACGGAGTTTAATAAAACATTGATGCTCCTGAAGCATACTCTAATTACTTGGTTTAAGTAGATACTCCCATCAGTTGACTCATTTGATAGGTACGTATTTGGATCATGGGATTTTTAGGAGAGGGATATAGTGGGTCTGGAAGACAACCATCATATTATGATACATTTTTCATCGGAGAAATATTTAATCTGAGCCTGGTCAGGTTCCCCCTATAGCTTCAATGGATCTTAGTTCTACCTATTTCGATGGTCTTTCAACTTTCATATGAAACAAGGTTGTCTTACAGTGGAGATATGGGTGAATTTACCTAATCTACCCTTACCATTGTTAAACCCCTTAGTTATTAGACTTCTTGAGAACCTTGTTGGTAGATACTTGTGCTCTGATAACCGCATCGAGCCTATCTGTCATCCTGTTAAACCATGTGTCTGTGTAGAAATGGTTGTGTCCAGAGTGTTTTTTGATTATGTTTGTGCAGGATCTCATGTAACATCCCAGGTAAATAAAGAATATGAAATTTTCATATTTATTAATATTTGTAAATTAATTATTAATTTTACTTTAAAGGGGATGCTATGTTTGATGGCGTACCTGATATACAACCACGAGTATCTTTGAAATCTTACGTCGCACACAACGTTGGGTCATACTGAAAAATAATAATATACCATTTTTATTTTAAATGGTAGTTAACTCCTAGCCGTTGTATTAGCGGGAATGAAAATAGTTTACTACAATGTGATTATACATGTTTGTTAAATGTTTTTACATTTACCAAATAAATTTTAGAGTCTTAAAATGTGAATAAATCTAATTTTAAGCATAATTTACTTAAAAAGGTTGATTTACCACCTTTTGATGGAAAACCCTCTTTAAATAAATTTTTGGTCACTTTTATATGTTATATTTGACAAAATAAAATTCATCTTTAAAATTAGGACATCAAAATTCACTTTGGGTAAAATTTTGGTATTTTTTCTGATAAAATTCATTTTTTGATGAATAGTGAAAAAATATTGTATTTCAATTCAAATCTACTTTTTTATCTAATTTATTTATATGTATATATTATCTTTTTAATTGGTTTTAAAGTGTAATTAGATTATATTTTTACCATTTAATCCAATACTAGTCATTGGAATTAATTTCACTTTGAAATTGGACATCAACAAGTGTCAATATTTTGATAGATATTATTTCTTAAAAACACGCTATTTGTTTTGACAACAGAAATTAACTTTAAATAAATTAATGAAACCTATATGTTTTGAATTTTTTAAAATAGAAATAATTTTTGAATTTGGAATATAAAATATATCTTAGGATGAATTTTTGGTATTTTTCTGAAAAACTTCAATTTTTGATGAATAGTGTAACCACTAAGTAGTAGTTAAAAACTGACTTTTTCATTTAAATGAAATTTTAAAACTTCTGTGAATTGAATTTAAAATATAAAATATACATGGTTTTTATTAGTATGTAAAATGTGGTTCAATAAGATGAAAATAATTTTTTTATAGAATAGTAACTTTTGACTTTTATTTACCGCGATTAAAGGTAAATAGGGCAATTCAAGGTAAAAAGAATATTATAATAATAAAAAATTACCTTAACATTTGTCCTATCCTTATTGTATGAGTCATGTATGACCATGGGTATCCTTGGGTCGATTTTGGGACCCCATGGAGCCTCTTGGGAGTGATAATGACACTTTAGATTAATTAATTTGAAGTAAAGACAAAAATGACATAAACAAATATCTTTTAGTAAATTAATTTTTACATAGGGTTATATAAGTTATATTTTCGACTATAAATATTCATTGGAAAGATAAAAATATTTCCAACATCATGTTATTTGTTGTATAATTTTTAGACATCAAATAAATTAAATTATTTATGACTCAATAATGATGCAATGCTTACCTCATTAATAAATCATTTAAATAAATAAGATTATAAATATTAAAATAACATCCAAAACCTGTCCAGTTCTTATTGAATGAATTTATTTCTACCACGAGTCATCTTATATTTGACATTAATGAGTTTTGGACCTTTATAAATCGAAAATCATTATATAATAAAATAACATTTTCACACTTTCCAAAAGAACCCCTCCCCCCTTATAAAAGCCCTCACTTCTAACCCATTCCTCACACCTCTCTAGCCCCTTGGATCATCCAACCACTAACAAAATAATCTCTAAAGATCCCTCTGTTCGACCTATAATCCACCTTATACAGAAAAAACATCAATAAGTCCTTTTGGTTCAAACCAAAGGGAGTTACCCGAATTAAAGGTAACGATTTCTCTTAAATTCTTTTGTTTTATTTTTTTTACTTTTCCAACCCCCTAAACTCTTTTTATTCCATTATTTTATAACAAAAACAGTATCCTAAATATAATAGTTTTTTTATGAGAATTATTCTAACTACAATCACACACCTCGTCTAATGGGTAAAGAACATACTGTTTCTGTGGACAACGAACTACTACCTCACGAAACGATGATTATAAAAATATCTCCAACTGCCTCTCATGGTGGAAATTATGATGGAACTATATTTATATTTGATATATATTATATTAATATTTTTTCTATTCTTCTATATTTTTCATTTATAGAATACCTTTATGGTTTCTATAGTGGGTAAATACGATAATCTCATTTGAGGAAGTGCAGACTACCACCCCCTCAAAGTGATATGACTCGTTCATGAATTATGTGGAACATATAAAAGGTAGAGTTAATAAAATTATATATTATATTATATTTTAATTATAATATACTTATGCATCATTAAGTTTCCATTCCATTACAATACGAAACCGAAATGGAAGTAGCGTTCATGCGTACGTACGACTTACCGTCTCCCTGAACGGTGCATTTCATTTATTTTCTCCAAATGTTATGTACTATTATAAATACATATATATACTGGATATATATATTATATATATGATATATAAATCATGAATATAATTCTGGATATAATGAACTTTTGACCACATGAACAACTTGTAATTATAAGAATTCCATTTTTGACTCAAATACCAAATATCGAAAAAATGACCATTATTAACTTAAATGATTAAATAATGTTTATAACATGGTAATAAGTGATATAAAAGTAATAATAAACTTGAAAAAGGTTCTTAATGAAGTATAAATTAACTTAATTATATTATTTAGGAAGAACAAGGAACAAAAAAGTCAAGTCGGACAAGAGGTAAGGGGTTTCTAATCTCACTTTTAATTCCATGAGATTTCTATTGTTCGACACTAATTTATTGCATATGGTGTATTGTGTACTAACTTTTGATTTAAATTATCATTATTATATTTATATTCATGGTATTCTGTGATTCATTTTGTGGTTATTAACTTTTTTTCATATGACTCGTTTGATTACAATTTGGTAAAGGGTTTTCATCTCACTTCTTATTCCCATGAGATACGTGCTATATTGCCACTATTTCCTTTTTTGTGGTTTATTTACTTCCCATGATTGTATTAATTGTGTAATATAAATTAATTTATGGGTAACAAAATCTTCATTTTATGATTCTCATTTCATATGGTGAATGTTTCATATGTTACCAAATCGTTAAGGGAACCTTTCACCCTCCTTTTTTTAAAAGACTTCTTTTTTTGTTATGTATTTTAATTTAAATATTCTAATGTTGGGATATGTTCTTATATATCCTTAATGATGTATATTTTATGTCCAAGTGATGATATACCCTTTTATCTCTCATAAAATTATTTTTTTGAATTTTAATGTGATGTTGTTAGGCTATCGAATTTTTGTAAGGGATCTTCTTAACCTAATTTCAATTCTTTGGGTTAAACATATACTTATTGATTATGCCATGTTATAAATATTTGTGAATGACCTCTGATTGTTTCACACTTAATATCAACTTATATTGAGTGTATTTATATTTTCCTCACATAATTATGTAATTGATTTATCCTTAATCGAAGGATACCATCTTTATAAGGGATTTCATCTCAAATTAAATTCCATTGAGACTTCATTGTTCTTATGCGTCATTTAACTCTTATATGGTGTATATACTATCCTTTGGAATATTATATCATGAATGAATTTATTATCATTATATTAAAAAGTTTTTATTGAATTTTATTCCTCAATTATTTGTATTCAAGCATATCTATTTTGGTTAATAACTCTTTAACTAAAATATTTTTTTAACGATTTGTTATTATAAATATTTCTCATTAATATCTATGTTTTCGAAATGGTATCTAGTATTTATTTATATGGACATTAATTTTTTAAAAATTTAATTCCTTTAAAAGCTTAAATGTTTTATGGGACAATTTGATTCAAAAATCTCTTTATTCAATGTTTTAAATGGTTTTGAAATTGGGTTGATTAAGCATTGACTATATCAATATATTTAAATGATATATGGTGATTGAAATATAAAAATTTTATTAGTGAAATGTTTATATTTGCAATATTTTATGTGTTATGATTTTATAATGGTACTTAGACATTTGACGGGTGGTTATGTGATAAACCAAATGACGGGTGGTGCCGTGATAAACCAAGACAGGTGGTTACGTTATAACCTCTAATGAATTGTGTATGGAAGTTGGCTCTATGGATATTCCATTTAATGATATGTATGGAAGTCGGATGTATGGATATTCCATTTAGTGATATGTGTGGAAGTTGAACGTATGGTTATTCCATTTAAGTATGTTTATGTCCCAAGTTACCTTTATATGTTATGTGTTCTTTATATGGAGTTTTATAGTAATCTTTTGGTTACAAAAGGGTAAGAAATGATATTTTATTCAGTGAAGAGTATTTAATACTTCATAAAGTTAAAATGTATTACTTATGATAAAGTATTCATGTATTACATGTTATTTTTAAAAACTAACAGTTTTACTTCTTTGTGTATCCTTTATTGAGCCTTTTTCTCATCCCATGTTTTTGAAATGTTTTTCACAGGACATGAAGTGGAATAGGGACAAGGATGTGACTAGAGAAAAGTAATGATGTCTAAAACATGGAACTGAACATTTCTGTTTTTAAGAGTTTATATTTTATGAAAAATGGATACTGGGTGGTAGTGTCTACTTTTAATATTCAAGTTTTTATGTAATAGTTATGGCCTAATTCTCTAAAACTCTAAACCTAAAAAGATCCTCAATGTGAATTCTTGACATAATTCCATATTATGTAATGTTTAAGACTGAGTCGTTATATCTAAGGTATTTATATATTTTTTTAATATTTATAAATAAGATATTAATTTTATGTTAAAGGGGAAAATTTATCTGATAGCATACTCGACACGCAACAACAGGTTTCTCTAAAATCTTAAGTTACACACAATAATGAGTTATAACAAAAAATAACATAATATTATTATTATTTTAAATGGTAGTTAGCTACTAGACATTGTATTAATATAAATGAAAAAAATTAACTAAAATATGATTAAACATTTTTGTTAAATGTTTTTACATTTATCTAATAAATCTTAGAAGATTAAAATGAGAATGAATCCAACTTTCAATATAAAATTCTTTAATATTTTTAAAAGGACAGTTTATCGCCTATTGAAGGTGAAACATTTTTAAATATAGTTTTTGTTAATTTTATATGTTTTATTTTATAAAATAAACATATTATATATAATAGGTAAATCAAAATTTACTTTTTTAAAATTTTTGGTAATTTTCTGATAAAAATTATTTTTCAAGGAATGGTGAAAAATGCTACATTTTAATTCAAAACTGCCTTTTCATCTAATTTATTTATATAGTTAGATTGTCCTTTTTATTAGTTTTAAAGTATAATTGGATTATGTTTTTATAAGCTAATCTAATTTTTGTCATTGTATGTAATTTCACTTTTGAATTGGACAAAAACACATGTCATTCTTTTGATTGTTTTTACTTCCTAAAAACATGCTTTTTTTGTTTTGACAATGGGAATTAATTTTAATCTAGTTTCAGAAAATTCAGTGTTTTTAATTTGGAATTTTTTTCCATATTTGTAATCTTAAGTTACAAATTGTGTAAATAAGTACCATTTATTTTTGGACATTATGAATAGTAACTTCAGTAATTATTTTTATTTACCATGGTTAAAGGGTAAATCTGGCTAATAAGGGTAAACAATAATATTATAATAATATTAAACTACCATAACACATGTACTAATCCTATTTTATGATATATTTCTTACTATGGGAATCTTTTTGTCGATTTTAGTACCCCATTGAGCAACTTGGGTTTGATAATGACATGTTATAAGAATTAATTTATAGTAATGAGAAATATAATATAAACATGTATGTTTTATTAAAGCAATATTAATATAGGGTTATATAACTAATATCTTTGTCTATAAATATTAATTATAAATAGAAAAATATTTCCTACATCATGGTATTTTATTTATAATTTTTAGATATTAAAAAAATTAATTTATTTATGACACAATGATGATGCAGTGATTACCTTATTAATGAAAGATTCAAATAAACGATATTATAAATATTAAAATAAATGTAATTTGAACATTATGATGCCAAAAATAATTTTTTGGATGATATTTACATGTTATATTATATTTAATTCCTTTGTTTTGAAGGAATCATGTTTATATGACTTCAACCAAAATCAACTACAAAATAGTGTCAAAATTAACATAAATGAGTTTTTAAAACAAATAATATTTTATTAAATGATATGATAGTCCTAAAAATATAATATTCGAAAAAATGACTTATATAATGTTAACAATTTCATTAATGATCTAGTTGTGGTTCTCTTGGAATTTTATTGTAACTATAGTAACCATATATTATGAAAAGAAAAGAAGACATGATAAGAGTTAATGTTTTTAACTAAGTGTTAAAGCTAAAAGATAAGGTTAAATTTGTGACCTAAACTTGTCTAAAACCTATTTTTGAGAGGATTTATACCATTTATAATCTTATTCTCTAAATAAATTACTTTTTAACTATTATAATTATAAAACAATTTTATAATAAAATAATATTTCAATACTTTCTTAAAGTGCCCCTCCTCCCTCTTATAAAAGGCCACCACCTATACCCACTTACTCACACCTATAAATCCACTTAGATCATCAAAATTATGCTAAAATAATCTCCAAAAATCCCTCTATTCATCCTATAATCCTTAACCTTATAATAAGAAAATTTAAGAAATCCTATTTCCCAAATCAAAAGAAGTTACCCGATTTAGACGTAACGTCTTCTCTCAAGTTCCTTTTTTTATTTTCCTTATTCACTCCCTATTATTTTATTATTATATGATTACATAACAACGCCATTATAATAAATATACTAGGATGTTTATATGAGAATTATTCTAACTACACCCATACACACCTCCATCTAATGGATACAAACATACTGTTTCTATGTATAGCAAACTACTGTATCATGAAACAACGATAGTTCAATTTTCTCCTACCACCTCTCACGGTGACCATTATGATGGAAATATTATTAAAAATTATATATATATATATATATATATATATATTATATTTATATAGTTCATTTTTAAATTTATTTTTTATTTACAACATACCTTTATGCTTTCCATGATGTGTAAATATGATAATTTCATTTGGGGAAGTTCCGACTACCGCCCCATCAAAGTGATATGACTCATTCATGACATACATGGAACATATAAAGGATGGAATTAATGAACTTATGAAACATATATAACATATATATTATAATGGAATTATAATACACCTAGGTATCATTTATTTATCATTCATTTAATATGACAAAGAAATGAAAGTAGTGTCCAAGCGTACGTACGACCTACCATCTCCACGAACGGTGGATTTCATTTCTTATCTCCAAATGTCATGGAATATTATAAATACATATATAATAGATATATATTATATTTAAATCATTAATATCATTATAGATATGATGAAATTTTGACTACTTGGATAATTTACATCAAAACAAGTTCATTCTCGACTCAAGTACCAAATATAGAAAAAATTACTGATATAAAATTGAATAATTATGTGATTGATATAACATGGTATTAACTGATATAAAAGTAATAATAAACTTTAAAAATTTTCTTAAACAAGTATAAATTATCGAATTTTTATTATTCAGGAAGAACAAGGAACATACGTTAGGATTTGGACTTAAGGTAATGGACTTCGTATCAATCTCTTTTCATTGAGGCATATTTTAGTTTATACATGAATTAATTTTTTATGGTATATAATCAACCCCTTTTAATTATAATTTCATTAAATTATTTTCAAAAGTAATCTTTTTCTATGAAGCATTTTACTAAACGACCAAAAGGAATGTTTATTTTTGATGAACGCAATGACAATGACCATTATACCGCTGCGAGCATTATTTGATATTTAGATTCCTCTACAATCCATAATGTTTTTAAAAAGAAAAATAAATACCATATTCATTGTTAGGGTATTTTGGTATTTAAATTGGGTTTTTAATGGATTGATTATGTCAATATCTTGAACTGATATCTTGTTATTGTAATGTTGAAATGATATCTTTCCTTTATGCTTGTTTTATGCGTTATGATTATTTTATGGTTCTTGGGAATTGTTTATGTATATGGGGGGTTCTGTGGTAAACTAAGGGTGGGTGGGCTGTGATAGATCTCCAATGCATTGGGTAACATGATGGAGGTAAATTTTAAGGTTTCTCTTAATAAATTTAGGCAATATAATGTGATGGGTATTACAAACATAACTATAAAGGTTACTCTATATCTAGATGTGAAAGATGAAATGTTAGTATGTTATGGATGCCAAAAGTTACCTTTATGATTTATGATTTCTATGAGTTATTCATAAATATTATGATTTCACAAGGTATGTTAAAGATCTTATGTTTTATGAGTAAAAAGTATGATTTCATTGATTTTTATGTATTCATGGACTAATGTTTTCATTCATTATTTTATATCCCTTACTCATATTTTTATGCTCATCCCATGTTTTTGAAATGTTTTTTATAGGGTATAAATAAGGGTAAGATAAAGGAATAATTAAAGAATATTTTTATCAGGAAAATAATTTTTTATGGCGTTTTAATATTGTGAAATAATTGGATAGAGTTGAAGTGTCTACTTTGTAATATTTGAGATGTAATGTAATTTTTATGGCTTAATCATCTAAAAATATAAACCTAAAATGATCCCCAATGTGAAATAAAGTAAATTCTTGATCAAAAATCCAGATTATGTAATCTATAAGGCAGGGGGCTTATAGTTGGTATCATAGGTCAGTTTAGATAACTTTTGGAGTTATGATATTGTTAAATTAATATAGATAAATTATTTTTACTTTATGTTAATATTGAAATGATATAGAATTTTGAGATTATAATGTTTCTTTTTCTATGATATGTCTGTGTTCATAATGGTTTTCCATAGAGTAAATAGGGAATCTATAATGGGGTGACATCAAGAGGAAAAAAACCTACCATATTAGAAACCAGAAATGGAAAGAATCATAACTGAACAATTTATTGAAGTTATGAAACAATTGACTTAGGCTATAAATTGTGGTGGTATCCATGAATGAGATCAGCTAAATCAATAAAAAGGGAGAATTTATGTAGTGGATCATTTCATGAGGCAACATACCCCATCATTCAGAGCATCATGTGACCCTGTGCTAGATGAAGAGAGGATTAAAGAATTGGAAAATATTTTTGATGTCATGGGGTGTTCAGAACATAAAAAGGTTAATCTTATTGTTTACCATTTTGAAATTAAAGGCAATTAGTGGTGTTCAATGGTTAAAAACATTAGCGATAGTGAGGATATGGATTATCTTGATTGGGATGCATTCAAAGGTATACTCTTTTAAAAATATTTTCCTAAGGTTGTTTGACATATGATGGAATTTTTTTTTTGGAATTGAGGTAGGAGGATGAGTCAGTGGCTTCTTATGATGCAACATTTACTCGACTGGCAAGGTATCCTTTAAATTTCATATGAGATATTGATAGTAAAACCAATCGTTTTTAGTCAGGATTAAAGCCAATGTATCGAAGGGAATTGGCATCTAATGAGTTTAAATGTTATGAAAATCTTGTTTGATGTGCGAAGAATTTGGAAATAGAGTTTGCCTATGATCTGGTGTACTTTGACAAAAAAAAGAGGACGAGGTGGAAGATGAAAGTGAATAACTCTTCAAAATTGTCTAATGGTAATAAACTTATATTTATAGTATGTGAAAATTGTGATAAAAAGAGCATTGGGGAATGCCTTTTGAATTATGATACATATCCAAATGTGGTAAAATAGGACATTGGGCTCATAATTACACTAGAATAGATCGAGGTAGTGGTGAGACAAAATATGATTTATAGTCAGTAAAATGTTTTAAGTGCAATGAAATAGTTCCTTATGAAAATGAGTGTTCGATGAATAACTCAAATGGAAAAAAGCAGCCAGACTACAAGCAAAAAGGGGTGGTAAAATCCTTTGCAACTACTTCAGCAGATGTTGGGCCCTCAAATGAAGTAGTACTAGGTATATTGTTTGTTTATTCAGATTATGTCAATGTGTTGTTTGATTCTAGTTCTACACATTCTTTCATTTTTGAGAAATTTTCTAGTAAATTGGGAAATCCATCACAGGATATGAATCCTGAAATTGTGGTATAAACACAAGGAGGAAATGATGAGTTAAAAAGAAATTATAAGAACCTTCCTATCCTTGTGTGTAGAAAGAATCAACCTGAAAACCTTATTGTTTTTACTCTAGAGTAGAGTTTGATGTTATTTTGGGTATGTATTGGCTTTCTGGTTATCATGATAATATTGAATACATAGCTAAAGTGGATTATTTTTAGAAATAATTTCAATTTGTCTACCAGAATGAACCTCTACTTTTGATAACATATTATGATGTTGAGAAACTAGTAAAATATGGAAATGAATGTTACCTTTCACATATTGTTGAAAACAAATAAACTATTCAGATTAATGATATGCAACTGTTCAATGAGTATCTTGATGTTTTCTTGATGAGTTGCCTATTATAATACCTAATCGGGACGTTGAATTTACTATTGACTGGGTTCCTGATGCTAATCCAATTTCAAAAACCCCTTATCAAATGGATCAAATGGAAATTTTAGAGTTAAAGAAGCAATTGCAAGAGTTATTAGATAATAGTTTCATTCGACCTAGCACATCACCATGGGGTGCTCCAGTCTTGTTTTTTTAAAAGAAAGATGGTTCAGTGAGACTATGCATTGATTATAGAGCCTTGAATAACATCAGCGTTAAGAAAAAGTATACTTTTCCTCATATAGATGATTTGTATGATCATCTCCAGGGAGATCAATATTTTTAAAAGATTGACTTGAGTTCTGGGTACCATCCGTTGAAAGTAAAAGAATAATACATTCTTAAGACCATATTTTGTACTAGATATATCCATTAAAAGTTTTTAGTTATGCCTTTTGGGTAAACCAATGAACCTTTTGTATTCATGGATCTTATTAATATAATTTTCCATGAGTTCTTGGATAAGTTTGTGGTTGTATTTATTGATGATATTTTGGTATATTCTAAATGTAAAAAGGATCATGGAAGTCATTTAAGGGTTGTCTTGAAAACTGTAAAATAAAAAAAACTGTATTGCAAATTC
The DNA here is from genome assembly GCA_963277665.1 of Viscum album. Classification (NCBI taxonomy): domain Eukaryota; kingdom Viridiplantae; phylum Streptophyta; class Magnoliopsida; order Santalales; family Viscaceae; genus Viscum; species Viscum album. The sequence continues at coordinate 65,443,039 of OY728156.1, read as the reverse complement.
AGCAAGTGTGAGTTTTGGTTACAACACAAATTTCATTCCTTGGTCACATTGTTTCTAAAGATGACATATCTGTTGATCCTTCTAAAACAAAATTTGTTTAAAAATGTCCAATACCCACACATATAACTGAGATTCATAGTTTTCTTATTTTATAAAGTTATTACTAGAGGTTTGTTGAAATATTTTCATTGTTATCTAGCCCACTAACTAAGATAACTAGAAAAGGTGTTAGGTTTTTTAGGACACAATAATGTGATGAATTATTTCTACAATTAAAAATAAGACTGGTAAATGCTCTAGTTTTGGCCTTACCTTCTAGGAATGGTCAGTTTTTTATCTATAGTGATGCTTCATTGAAACTACATGGATATTTCCTAATTCAGAATGATTAGTTAATTTCTTATGCTTCATGTCAGTTTAAAACTCATGAGTTAAATTACCCTACACATGATTTGGAATTATCTACTGTTGGTTTTTATTTAAAATTTTTGAGGCATCATATGTATGGCATAAAGTGTGAAATATATATTGATCACAAAAGTTTTAAGTATATATTCACTCAGAAATAATTAAACATCAGATATAGGATATGACTAGAATTAATCATGGATTATGATTTCATTATTCATTACCATCTAGGAAAGGAAAATAAAGTGGCTTCTGTTTTGAGTCGAAATACTAATTATATATTAACAATTCTATGTTTGGAATGAGATAATTTTGTTTTTGATTTGATGAATTTGGTTTGGAAGTTGTTGGTGTAGAGAATTCCTCTATTTTAATTCAGGTGGTAGTGAAATATTCTCTATCATACAGAATCAAGAAAGAGTATAAATAAGACAACGAGTTGCCGAAAAAGGTAGAATTGGTTTAGAAGGGCATGTTACTTGAATTTAACCTTGATAAAGACTGTGTTTTGAGGTTTAGAAACAGATTATGTGTGCCTTGTGTTTCATAGTTTAAAAAAGAGTTATTACGTGACGCTCATAGTTCTCCATTTCAATTCATCATGGCAGTACTAAGATATACAGATATCTTCAAGAATATTACTGGTGGGATGGAATGAAAAGAGATATTGTTAACTTTACCCTGAGATGTTTGATTTTTCATCTGGTTAAATTTGATTGGAAGTTATTGAAATAGATGATTCAACCTTTTTCAGTGAAAGAGTGGAAATTAGAAAATGTGTCCATAGATTTTGTAATGGGATTACTATAGACTTCTCGAGGTAACAATACAATCTAGGTTATTTTTGATCGATTGACTAAATCTTCACATTTTCTTTCTATTAAAGATACTCTATCTCTAGATAAACTTTCTCGATTCTATATTGAAGAGATAGTCAGGTTACATCTAGTTACCCTCTCCATTATATCTGATCGTGATCCCAGGTTCACTTATAACTTTTAGAAGGGCCTTTAGAAGTTGTTGGGTGCTGAATTTAATTTTATTATATCTTTTCATCCGTAATCAGATGGACAGTGAGAATGAAAAATTTAGATATTAGTAGATATTATATGTGCTTGTTCAATGGATTACCAGGGAAGTTGGGACCAACATCTTTCTTTGGATGAGTTTTCTTATAATAATAGTTTTCATTCTAGTATACATATGGAACAGTTTAAAGAATTTTATGTAAATAGGTATCAAAATCGTGCTTTTTTGGATGAAGTAGGTGAAATGAATTTGATGGGACAAGAATTGGTAGAAGTGATTGTAGAAAAAGTTCAGTTGATTCAAAATCACATGAGAACAGCTTAGAGCAGGCAGAAAAGTTATGCGAAAAACTGAAGTAAGGATCTTTTTTTCTAGGTAGGTGATCATGTCTTTCCCAAAGTTTCTCCATTGAAAAGCATGATGCGTTTTAGTAAGAAGGGAAAGATGAGTCCAAGGTGGACCCTATGAATCCTGGAGAAAGTAGGATCAGTTTTCTACAAGGTGTATTTACCTCTATGTTTATCTCAAGTACACAATGTTTTTCATTTTTTAATGTTGAGAAATTATATTTCAGATCCATCTCATGTTTTGAGTCCAGAGGTAGTTCAATTGAAAGATAATATTTCTTATGAGGAACAACCAATACATATTCTTGACTGTAGAGAGAAACTGTTATGGAATAAAGTGATTCATCAGGTAAAGGTTTTGTGAAAAAACCATATGGTTGAAGAGGAAACACGAGAATCTAAAAATGCTATAGGGATAAATACCACAACTTATTCGATAAGTAAATAAAATTAAGGGGATGTAGTTTTCAAGAGGGGGATTAATGTAGGATCCCAAGTATTTATAGAATAATAATTTTAAATATTTATGAACAATATATTCATTTTACATTAAAGGGGAAACTTTTTCTGATATGTCACTCGACACCCAACAACGGGTTTCTATGAAATCCTATGTTTCCTACAACATTGAGTTATACCGAAAAATAACATAATGATACTATTATTTTAAATGGTAGTTAAAGCCTACACATTGTATTGGTGGGAATGAATAGAAATAACTATAATATTATTATACATGTTTTTAAATGTTTTTACATTTATCCAATAAATTTTAGAGGCTGAAAATGAGAATGAATCCAATTTTAAGCATAACAAACTCTAATATTTTTAAAATGTTTGTTTACCACCTTTTAAAGGAGAACCCTTTTTAAATCTAGTTTTTTTAACTTTTATATGTTCTATTTGACAAAATAATATTCTTCTATAGAAGTGGGAAATCAAAATTTATTTGGCTAATGTTTTGGTAATTTTTTGATAAAGATCATTTTTAATGAATAGTGAATAATACTGCATTTTAATTCAAAAATACATTTTCATATAATTTATTTATATAGTTATATTTTAATTTTAATTGGTTTTAAATTATAATTGGATTTTTTTTATCATTTAATCCAATTTTGGTTATTTTACATAATTTAACATTTAAATTGGATATAAATACATGTCAATATTTTGATAGTTTTTTACTTCTTAAAAACACCCTTTTTGGGTTTGGAAACACGATTTATTTTAAAATAATTTCTGAAAACTCTGTGTTTTGAATCTAGAAAAATAGATTACATATTTTGAATCAAAATGCCCAAATTGTGTAAATAACTACCTTTTATTTTTGGACATTATGAATAGTAAGTTCAACAATTATTTTTATTTACCATTGTGAAAGGGTAAATCTAGTAAATAAGGGTAAAAATATTATTATAATATTATTAAAATACCCTAACACATATATTAATCCTATTGGATGAGATATTTATGACTATGGTAATCCTTGGGTAGATTTTAGGACCCCATGGATCCACTTGGGTGTGATAATGACATGTTATAAGAATTTATTTGAAGTAAAGAGAAATATAACATAAACATGTATCTTTTTCTAAATAATTTTTAATATAGGGTTATATAACTGGTATATTTGACTATAAATATTAGTTATAAATAGAAAAATATTTCCTAAAAAATGTTATTTTATTAATAAATTTTATACATTAAATGAATAAATTTATTTATTAAACAATGATTATGTAGGGATTACCTTATTAATGAAAGATTCAAATAAATAATATTATAAATATTAAATTAAATGTAATTTGAACATTTTTATACCATACAATAATTTTTTGGATGATATATAAATATTATCTTTGAGTTAATTTCATTTTTTTTGAAGGAATCAAGTTATTATGACTTTAAAAAAATCTATTACTATATAGTGTCTAGATTGACATAAATGAAATTTTAAAAGAAATACTATTTTATTAAATGATAGAATAGTCCTAAAAATATATGATTGTAACAACTTACATATATAATGTTTAAAATGTAATTAATTATCCACTTTTGGTTCTCTTGTCATTTTATAGTAATTATAGTAACAATATATTATGAAAATACAAGAAGACATGGTAAGAGTTAATGTTTTTAACTAAGGGTTAAAGCTAAAAGATAACATTAATTTTGTTACCTAAACTTTTATAAAACCTATTGCATGATATTATTTAGACCTATTATCATCTTATACTATAAATATATCACTTTTTAACTATTATAATTTGACAATAGTTTTTTAATAAAATAATATTTCAAGACTTTCCAAAAGTTACCCTCCTCCCTCTTATAAAAGTCCACCACATCTACCCACTTACTAACACCTATAAATAACCTTGGATTACCCAAAATCTGCTCAAATAATCTCCCAATATCCCTCCCTTCCTCTTAGTATCCTAAAATTGGGTAAAAGGTAATTCAAGAAATCCTTCTGACTCAAATCAAAAGAAGTTATCCGATTTAGAGGCAACGTCTTCTATGAAGTTCCTTTATTTTATTTTCCTTCTTCACTCCCTATTCTCTTATTTTTATATGATTACATAAAAACTCCAGCATAATCTATATACAATGATTTTTTTTAGAATTATTCTAACTACTCTTACACACATCTACATCTAAGGGATTCAGACATAGTGTTTCTGTGTACGACGAACTACTACGTCACGAAATGGTGATTGTTCAATTTTTGACTAAAACCTCTCATGGTGGCCATTATGATGGAAATATAATTATATATGACATATATTATATTTATTTTTTACTTATTATTCTATATTTTTTTATTTAAAACATACATTTATACTTTCCATGATGTGTAAATACAATAATTTCATTTGAGGAAGAGAGGACTACTGCCCCCTCAAAGTGTTATGACTCATTCATTCCATACATGGAACATATAAAGGATATAATTAATGAAATAATGAAACATATATAACATATATATTATATAGGAATTATAACATACCTAGGTATCATTTTGTTATCATTCCATTAATATGAAAAATAAATGAAAGTAGAGTTCATGCGTACGTACCACCTACCATCTCCATGAACGGTGCATTTAATTAATTATCTAAAACTGTTATGGAATATTGTAAATACATATATACTATATATTTATGATATTTATATCATGAATATAATTATGAAGATTATATAATTTTGACTACATTTTCAATTTACATCAAAACAAGTTTACTCTCAACTGAAGTATCAAATATCGACAAAACAAATGATTTGAACTTGAATAATTATGTGATTGTTATAACATAGTAATAAGTGATATAAAATGAAGAATAAAGTTGAAAAAGGTTCTAAAACAAGTATAAAGTAATTTAATTTTATTACTCAGGAAGAAAAAGACACAAACATGACGATTTGGACTTAAGGTAAGGGACTTTATCTCAATATCCTTTCATTGAGGCATATTTTGAGTTATAGATGAATTTATTTTATACAGTATATAATCATCCCATTTAAATTTTATGTTCATTCAATGGTTTTCAAAAGTAATCTTTTTCTATGAAGCATTTTACTAAATGAAAAAAAATTAATGTTTCTTTTCAACATACATGACGATAATGACCTTTCCGTCACCGTGGTCATTATTTGATATTTAGATTTATCTATAAGCCATAATGTTTTTAAAGAGAAAACTAAATACCATATTCTATTTTAGGGTATTTAGGTATTGAAAATAGTTTTTATAACATATTGATTATTTATACATCTTGAACCGATATCTTGTGATTTAAATGTGGAAATTTTATCTTTATTTAATGCTTGTTTTATGTTTTATGATTATGTTATAGTTCATGGGAATTGTTTAAGTATACTAGTGGTTTCATGATAAACCGAGGGCATGTGAGACTGTGATAGTTCTCTAATTCATTGGGTAACATGATAGAGAAAAATGTTACAGTTTCTCCTAGGAGATTTAGGTAATATATTGTGATGTGTATTCCAAATGTAACCATGAAGGTTACTCCCTATCTGGATGTGGAAGCTAAAATGTATGTATGTTATAGATTCCAAAAGTTACCTTTATGATTTATGATTTCTATGATTTATTCATAAATCTTATGATTTAATGAGGTATGTTAAAGATCTTGTGTTTTATGAGTAAAAATTATAATTTCATTGATTTGTATGTGTTCAAGGACTAATGTTTTCTTTTCTTATTTAATATCACTTACGAATATTTTTTTTCTCATCCCCTATTTTTGAACTATTTTTCATAGGGTATAAGGAAGGTTAAGAGAAAAGAATAATTCAAGAATATTTTTATCAAGAAAATAATTATTTTTTATGAAATTTTATTGTTGTGAAAAAAGTAAAAATAGTATAAGTGTACTCTTTTTAATATTTGAGAAGTAATGTAATTGTTATGGCCTAATTCTCTAAAACTCTAAACCTGAAAAGATACTCAATGTGAAAGAAAGTAAATTCTTGATAAAAAATCAAAATTATGTAATGTTTAAGGCTTGGACATTATAGTTTGGATTATAGACGGTGAGGAGTAACAATGAAAATAACGTGTGGTCTATGAATCATGGACTGAGATTTATTTTGTCTGCAAGAATTTGGGATACTAGATTTATAGTTGTCAATGCGGGTCTCAACTTCCAACAAAGAAGATGGGAAAGGGTTTTGGTAAGGAACCAGAGGTTTGTGTTGAGGCAGTCTTTCCATAACAAATGCCAATGGGTGTGAAGTGTAGTTTTTTGGGCCGTGAATCCACCAGTGACTGATGTCTTCAGAAGATTGTGTAAAGATCTCGGAATTCCTCAGTATTTGGTACCTACATATTTTGGGAAAGAGGGGTATGTGGGGAAAGAGTGACATTCCAATTCCCCATACACTAAGGCTGTGTGTTTTAGAACTAGTAATAGTGACAAGGGCCTGAAATATGACTCTAACTTCAGCTGGTTCAGGAAGGGTTTGGGTGACCCTAAGCCTTATTTGAATCTTTCATTGGTAAAACTGAGATCAGAGGTGGAGTTTTCTGATGGTGTTTTAGACCCTCATATTGAGGGTCTCTAAGGTGTTAATGGACATACCTCTAATGTGGAACCGAAAAGGGTGAATGAGGGAGGTATCAAGACTCCCGTAGATGGTTAAGATGATGATAGGGTGAGATTAAAGAATGGGTACAATGTTTGTGGCTAGGATGAGGTTCGAATAGAAAATAAAGAGAGTACTAATATAGATTTCAATGATATGGAATAAGAAACAGGGGAAAGGCCATGATCAGGAAGAGTCCTAGGGAGGTGTAACGTCATGTACTAGGAAACCGATTTGGACTTCTATACCATGATGATTTTGTCTTTGTTTTTAAAAAAGATTTAGTTAGATATTACAAGGATGAGAAAATGGTCCCTTGGAATTGTTCCAGGGATGTAGTTTCTATCCACTTTTCATGTGACATAGAGGACAAGGGTCAGTATAATAGGTACACAATCCCGAGGAGAGGTAAGAAAAGGAGGGAAATATACAAATAAATAAAGTATTACTCATATTTAACTCTTCTAATCAAGACCAGATTTATGAATAAATCTAAGGCCAAGCCAATGGCTAGTGATAACCAGCTCTCCATGTCGGCTTGCCATTAGGGGTCTGCTTCTATACCTGAAAAATCTTTGGAATTTATCATGAGTTCAGAAGATCTAATTATTTAATCTGTTTTGAAAATTAATGATCTTGATTAAGAGGATTAAGGAATGATATAAAGGGATATAAGGGTGACTAATAATGAGGATCATGGTGCCTGTATTGATAAACATGACCTGATTTTAATAAGGGGCTTCAAGAAGGTACCAATTATCATTAAAGAGTACATCCAATCATGGGAAAAGCTAGTGTTCAGTTTCAATGATATTATGATGGAGGAACCCAACACTTAGGTAACAAATATCTCATGAAATCTATTTTGGGAGATTAAAACTTTTTGAATGAAGTTTTACTTTAAGGGATATGTAATTTCCGTTTTGTTTCTGAACTATGGTTTCCCACTTTTTCCTTAAAAGTCTTTGATAATAATTTTTTAAATTTTGAGTGATTCAAGTATGTATCCATTTTACCAAGACCTTTTGACTATTCAATCATTACTAATTTGATTTCTTGTATCTTATGCCAAAATAGTAAATTAACCACCTACTCTAGGATACTAGGGTTAGGTTCTTTAAAAAGTGGATCACTTACACCCTGAGATCCCACAAGTTGTAAAGTAACTAGAAATTTTCTCATAAATGAATAGACTATTCCAGGCTTCACTAAAGAAGAACCAATGATAGAATTAGATTTATCATCAACCATAGGCAAAATATTTTTAATCCCATCATGGTCTATGTTTTTAATTTTTATGTGAACCTAATGAATTAATCAAATAGAAATCATAATAGTAGAGAGTCAAACATGAGATATCCTCCTATCATGACAAGTCTTCCCAATCCTAGATAATATAATTTTATTAGATTATTTAGTAATAGTAGTGACTATATTGCCTTTATCAGATCTAGGAGATTCTGAAATCTTATTATTGGACCATATTTGATCAGTATTAGAAAGAACTATGCTGAAAAAAACATGAGAGGAATCCAAATCATTAACATCTTTATTTTATTCTAAAATAGATTTATATGCCTATAATACTATCATCTCCCCTACATTAGATCCCTGAAAACTCATTTCATTTTCCTAGGGTTAAATAATAGCGACAACCTCCTCTAAATTATCCTTTTACTAGAAATTTACTCCATGAGTGCCTAGGTCCTCTTTATCATGTTGCACCCCTTCATTAAAGGTTTCTAGCATTGAATGAATCTTATTACAAGATCTATCTGTAGACCTTATATATCTATAAATAGTGAAACCTTTTATTTTTCACAAATTGAAAGTAAATCATTGATGACATTTATCATAACCATGTCCTATATTATTACACCCCTTGAAGAAATTAGGAACTTTCTCATATTCAACAAGAAATTCAAACAAATACTCATTAGTATATAACACCACTTCTTTAATAAAATGAGAATAAAAGTCAACCTTAAATTATAGAAACATAAAATGAAAATATCTATCCTTTTATGTTTCTCTATCCATAATTATTAGGAATTTAACGGCTGAGGCTATAGACAAGATAATTTTTGGGTAAGAAAGGAACAAACTAGTCCTTTTATTTTGACCTAAATATGAGTAATAGAGTTTTTTTACTTTAAGTGGATTAAATAAGGTATATCAATATTGGATCCTAAGAAAATCATGTTTTATATTAACAAGGCCAGGCCTCCATGATTTGGGTTTCAAAAACGTAATTGGGAAGATAATATGGAAAAATCCTTTTCTAAGGAATGTGATTTTCCAACAAAAAACCCCCATAAATCAATTGGATAGTTCTTGATGTTGGGAAGGCTCTATAAATTCTCATTAGACTTCAAATATAAATCTAAAAAATTGGAATACTTACATTCTTTAAACAAACATGCAATGATTTCATTGTTTTCTTTAATAAAATCCATTTCGAATTTCTTTTTAATCTTTTGAGATAAAAATTTGAATTCACTCTGAAATCCATCAAAATATATTAAATTCAAGGGAGGATATTAATAATTCCATGTTAATATAAGATTGGGGGTCATATAATAGGAATTATCTTGTCATGAATTAGAATTTGATGTCTCCAGAATCTAAAACCCAGAAAAACCAGCAACAACTTGAGCATATGAGATTTTGCTGTTAAACATAATCTCCCTTGAATCATTGGAGATCATAAGGATCATAGTATTAAAAATACCCTTTTCTATAAAGGAATTATCCTATAATTCGTAAGGGATTCTAGAAATCCATTATTCGCTTTTCACTAAATGTTTTCTAGAAATGAAAGAATCAATTAGATTTGGATTCTAAATACTCTTCTTTTCCAATGTCATATCAACCATACCTACAGAGGCAATATCTTCCATGCCCACCACATTCAAGATAGGGGGATTATAATCCATTAACCATAAAAAACCCCTAATTCTTTTCATAATCACCATAAGAGCTTCAGACCACCGAGCACACCATCCTACCCAATAATATTATCCATCCACATAGATATACATGAATTAGAAATAAATATATAAAAATACAACTACATATATAATTAAATGTAATTATATACATAAAAACATATAATTACACACACACACACATATATATTTGTATGTATGCATATACAAATTTAAATACATATAATTGTCTATAAAAATATATAAATATTTTAAAATATATACTGATATACATTAATATATTTAAATATATTTAAATATACATATTTATAAATAAATATGCATATATATATATATATATCTCTGTGTGTGTGTTTATATATATAAATATATTCATATATTAATAATTACCAATTAATAATTATGAATTAGTAAATAATTAATAAGTAGCCATTTATTTTATTTTTAAATAATTACTAACTAATAATTATAAATAATAAATAAAGAATAATTAATTATTTTTTAATAAAAAATTATAAATTATTTTAAAAAATAAAAAAAAATTATATAATGTTTTTAAAATAATTCTTAGTAATTAATTATTAATAAGTAATAAAAAAATTAATTAATTTTAAATTATCATTAATTTCATGGTGGTTTTAAAAAACCACCACTAAGATTAAATATATAATTTTAAAAAATAAACTTTCAAATTTAGGGGAACTTTTCAATAGAACACTGTTACTTAGTAGTGGTTAACTAAAACATGCACTAGGATTAAATAAATAATTAAAAAAAATAAATTTCATATTTAGAATCAGTTTTATAAAATTGTTGTTAAAAAAATAAAAAAATCATTTAGCCATGATTTTGAAGACCGTTGCTAAATTAAATTTTTCTTGTACTGCTTGTATGAAAGTAGTACATACCTGTAATAAAAAAATGATTATTTTATTATTACTATAATGGAATCAATAAAACATAAATATGATACAATAAGTCATAATAAAAAAAATAAAAAAATGGAAACTTGAATGATACAATATAATACATAAATAAAAGGATAACATAATACATAAATAAAATATATTACAAAGTAATAAAACACTCCCAATGAATTTTCTCTTTTTTGAGTGTGTGACTCAATTTTAACCATACTGGTTACACCATGTTTTGGATTAACATGTGGTTAACTACTACATGTAAAAAATGGATAAATGATCATTGTCCTAATGTTTCATGATAACCTGAAAACACCTTTTCTTTTTTGACTATGTAAAATGTATTTTGAACCAAAAGTTTAGTTTTAAATTGAAAACATAAACTTTCAGTTATATCAGTCACATCACATTTCATATAGACATGTAGATAATTCCAACTTTTCAGAAATAATTAAACCATCATTTTTCTTAGTTTAGAGTATATAGTGTGGGTTTTGAACTAAAATGTCACTTTTAAATGAAAACACACACTATCAGTTACAATGACTTCACCTTATGTCATACTAAAGTGAAATTAATTACTACAAAAAAATAATTTTTGATAATTATCAAGGAAATTCAATATTACTTTCTGGGTTTTGAGTATATGATTCATTTTTTTGAACTAAAGTTTCAATTTTAAATGAAAACATGAATTTTCAATCATATTGTCTACATCGTGTGTTATATTGATGTGAAATTAATTCATACATGTCTAAAATGAATTATAAATATTATTATTAAAGTATCAATATAAATCGAGTGAATTTTCTTAGGTTTTATTATGTGATACAAGTTTTGAACTAAAATGTCACTTTTAAATTGAAAACATGTACTTTCGGTCATACTAACCAAAAAATGGTCTAGATTGATGTGAGATTAATTATTACACAAAAAAAATTAATTATCAATGTTTTTACTAAAGTATTAAGTCAATCCAAGCACATTTTCATGGTTTTGGGTATCAAAAATTTCACTTTTAAATGAAAACATACACTTTCAGTCATATCGATCATACCATGTGTGAGATTAATGTATAGTTAATTCCAACATGTTATAAATGAATTGTACATTTGTTTTCAAATGTAAAATTGAAATACTATTGATTTTTCTTGGTTTTGAGTATTTCATGCCTGTTTTGAATTAATTTGTCACTTTCAATTTGAAAACATGAACTTATAGTCAAACTAGTCACCCAATATGTCAAATTGAAATGAAATTAATTTATACATCTCAAAAATTAATTATAATTGTTTTTCTAAATTATCAATAAAATTGGAGTTTATTTGATCAGTTTTGAGTATGTGACACACATTTTAAACTAAAATGATACTTTTAAAGAGAATACACACACTTTGAGTCACACTTAGAACATTGTTTTTCAAATTAATGTACGATTAATTCCTAATCATCAAAAATGAATAATATATTTTTGTCTAAAAGTATCAAAAAAATCTAAGTATGTTTGATTCATTTTGAGTATATGACTTTCATTTTAAATTAAAATAAACTTTTAGGTATACCTGCACTCTTTTTAATAATTGAATTTATCATTAATTTTACACTATTAATAGGTACATCCCTAAGATTTTTTCTAACATGGTCATAACATATTAATCACAATTTATTCATATTTTTCCAATTAGAGGCACTCTAATTTTCTATTAAACACATTTATTTGAAATCATATCCATCTGAGTTTTCCCACATTCTATCTTAACATTTTTATTTCTGATACCCTTATTTATTATTTAAGGGGTCTTATCAAAGGCTAATAATTTCTACCATATACCATATATGTTCTAATAATAGTATTATAAATATTACCTTCCAATTATAAAGTAATTTTACAGTCAAAAAGCACCCTAGAAGGCTTTCTTCCTTCTATAAATATAGTTTGAATCTTATAAGAGGAATATGTACTAATATCTCTATCAAATTACAAAAATATTCTTAAATAAAAAAAAATAAACTTTTTAAATAACATGGCCTTCTAGTATCTCATCAATCACATTATCATAAAATTATTTAACAAAACAACGCTCCATATAATCTATCTTTTCCATAATAAGATGAAAACCTTTTGATTTTAAATTACATCTCCATAACTCAAAATAACAATAAAAAAGAAAATAAGAAATAAATAAAATACTTCTCCATAATCTATGAGAAATAAAAAAATTAAAATTTGATAGGAAACCACCTATTTATGATTTCTGCAAACATTATGATACTGTGTAATCTACCCACTCATTTTGAAACAAATCTATGTACACTTTTGAATATATAGATTTTCAACAGTCCTAGTAGTACTGGAATGATATATATATATATATATAAATAGTTAATAAATATTTTAATTCAAATTGTAATTAAATTTACAAATACCTTTGTGGGGATGCTATTTTATGATATAAAATAATATCTTTCAAATTTTTTAAAATACAATAACCATAATCAGTGTGTTTAATTTGTTTCTTATAATGTGGAAACATTGAGAAAATTAAGTAATTTCTTCAGATATATATCTTGATTTTTAAATCTTATTATATATACTACAATAATTATCCATTTTTAGAAATCCATAGGCTTCTTGTGTGAATTTTTCATCCACATACCATGGTCTTAATGATAAATAAATGTTATTATACCATAAAAACATTCTTTTTAAAACATAATATAAAACATATAATTTTAATTTTATTTATAAAATATTAATATTGTGCATTACAAATTCATAAGGAACATCAAGTGTGGTCGATTTACTAGAAATCGAAGCCTTGTATCCAAAAAATATATACCTTTGGAGCATCAAAATTGATCATAATGAGAATAAAATGATTTATAAAAAATAAAAGAGAATAAGTAATGTAAAAAATGAATGTATATTTTATATAATTAAAGTGTACATTTTTACCCATGTATTGTTGGTATTAATAATATCCTATCATCTGATATTTTATTTTGAAATGATATGAATACTTGGTCTACACTTACTAAAATTTCATCTTCATCTATTGATGTTACAAATATATATATTTATTTACAAGGTTTCCCATTACATTTGTGTGATATATACACCTATATAATATATGAATACTGTTGAACAATTATACACAAAATAGATCCATTATTAGATAAAAAATTATGAAAATGAACCTCATTTATACATTAAAAATGATGGCTCTCAAACATTCATGCTTGATAATCTCATTTACATTATCATTTAATGTCACGTCAGTAAGGGACTCTACATACATTTTTTCTTCTTATTCAATATAAGCCATATTTTTTATCTTGGAATGTTGTATCTATATGAACTTATAACCTTAAAAAATTTAGTGGTGAAATTTTGGGAGGTAAAATTATACTTAAAAGTTTCATTCAATCTATTTTTTTATTCTTTAGATTTCCTTGACTCAACCTTCCATTTCCCCTTCTATTTATAATTTAGTAATTTTATATCCCAGTTTAGAAATTTTTAATTAATTATAAAATATATTTTATATAAAATAAACTAGAAATTACATACCTCATTATCATCATGTGTCTTTATAAGATTTAATGACCATTTTATGAAAGTTTCAATAACAAGTTTAACTATGTGAACATCAAGTTCATTAAGGGGAATAAGTAACACAATGATTGGATCATGATCTATTTGAATCCCTTTTGTGACATGATATTTTATAATTTTTTTATTGTATAGAATATCAACTTGGATAATATAGATTATACCTCTCAAAATATTATGGTAAGTGTGGTCTGATAGATATAAATTACAATTAATTTCACCATATAGAATCTTAGTATAATAAAATTATTAGTTTTTTTAAATATAAATTTAGAAAAAAAATATTATAAAAATTAGTTAACCTTGAGTATGGAAATATTTTGAGGAGAATTACTAGACTTAAAATAGGTTGGGGGTGTGTCTCTTTGCGTTGTGGTTACTGCTATGTTGATTCTTTTCATTGACCCCATCGAAGAAACTAGTCAATCACATCAGCTTACCAAATAACATTTTTTATTATATCATATATCTATTTTTGTACCTTTTTCATTTTTTATCAATATCCCCATGTGTCCTTTATTTCTCAAATTATTCTTATGGTGTAACTCTTAAACATATGCCACTAAAGTGGAAATACTATTCAAGATTCTTTAAATCCAATAATAGTGGTCTTTCATTAGGTACAGTAGATTATGATTCTTATGTCTAAAATAAATAATAATATAGGAAAATAAGTAATAATTAAAATTTAATAATGTTTTAAATAATAAGAAATTTCTATTATATCGTACTTATAGACGATTTCCAAACTTTATGTGTTCTTTCATCTATTATTTATCCCTTTTTATTTAACTCATCCTAATTTCATAGAACAAGGCATGGGATGGAAGTGGATTGAGGTTTTGGTTCATCAATCTACATATAAACAAAGGAAAATAATTATTTTTTTTATTTCATATCACATAAAAGTTAAAATATAAATTTAAAATTCATACCATTTTTTTTCATGTGTAACATAACCCATAATATCTTTCCGGTAGTGGTACATTAGTTTTGATGCACACTATTTATTTCATGTACTCATTCTCTATTTCATAAATTAACAATTATTAATCAAATTGATCAATTCAAATAATGTTAAACAAAATAATACCAATTATAATTTAATTTAAATGATTTCTCATCCCAATAACCAACAAAAGCATTCCAAGTTACTTGGATTATAATGTTTGTGTATATAGATGTTGGGTGGAGTTTCAATTTCCCCTCTACAAGTCTAAGATGATATTTTATATGACGTTTCTAGAAAATTTTTATGATCCTTTCCAGAGACCATTAGTTTGAATTTAATCTGATAATATTCTAAAATATATGTAATCCATGGGAGTATAATTACAATTAAATCAATGTTTCATTATTTTTTTTTATTAAAATAGGGAAATTTTATAATAATTTTACCCTAATTTATTACCAAATCATTACATTTAATATAGATACAAAATATTTCGACACATATTGAAGAAGAAATATTTTATTGAAAATTTTCTCTATAATTCACAGATAAAATCCTCTAAATAAATTTTAAAATCCAAGATTATTTTCACAATTTTCATACTTTTGTGTGATTTGGGTAAATATAATAATTCACATTTAAATTTTTTATTTTAGTGATAAAAATTAATTTTGATCAACATATTTAATTAAATTTTCAAATGTATTAAATATTAAAATTTGACATGTTTCATTCATTTTGGAAATAATTGAAAAGAAAAAAATGATTAAATGATATTTTTGAAATTAATTGATGATTCAATTCAATTTTAATTATTAATTTTTTATATTTTTCTATGATTAATATTTAATAATCATATATAGATATTTCATTTTTATTTTGGAAAGATGAAGTAAAAATATATAGAAAATATAATTGACAATGAATTACTTCATGCAATCGATCTGCTTATGATACCTGGATTGTCTGTACATAGAAATCTAATAAATTCTTCAAGCTATCACACATAAAACTTAATTTACTATATGAATTGCCAAGATATTTTTTTCGAATGATTTTTCAACGGACCACAAGTGAAGATCTCAGGTTGTTGCATGAGATTATAGCCTATCGTATGACCAAACACCAAGCTACCAAGAGCATTCAAGACCATTGGTCGCGAGATTTCAAGTAGACCTCACCTCAATTTTCTATGTGATCATCTCTCAAAAAACCATGAAGAGTAACCAAAAAACATTATCTAACACATCAAATTCACCCTACCATGAAAAGGTGAGCTACCTCAGGAACAAAGTCCAACCTACAATGATAGGTGTAGGGGTCAGTTAACCGACTGTGGATAAGATACCATGCTTGATAGAAAAATACTGTAAAAATAATCTCTATCTCGAAAAGGAAGGTACTATGGGAATTGATTCATGTATAACCTAACAACTCAATTTTAAAATTGAAATTAAATGACCAATTTTGGATAAAGAACTAAAGCTGGATGAAGGACGATCTCAAAGTAATATTTATGGACATAGAGTTATACACAGATTTATGATGAATATTGAATCCTTTTTTAAACTAAATAATATTGTATCAAGGATCATTCAAAGATTATTTAGTTTAATATAGATCCATTATTTCCTTGTTGAAGCCTCGACTAAGGACCATGCCTGCTGGTGAATTCCAATATCAAATCTGTTCGATGATGATGGTCAACGGATCTGATGTAAACGAGTGTAAATAAAATCTTAGGAACAAATTAAAAATAGTAATACACCATAGATGCAACACCTAAATATTTTAAATTATTATTACCTTTTAATTAAACAAATATATTTGATATCTTTTTCTTCATGCAACACCAAACTAAAATGAAACTACTATATATTTAGAAAAAAAATAAACATATTAATTATAACCATTTAAACATAGCCATTGAATTAGTAGGAATAAATAAGAGTAACTAATTAATGAAATATTTATAGAATTATAATAATGGACACTTTTAATATAAATTAAATTCAATTTTTATAGCTAAAATAACTAAGAAAATAATTTTATGCTTAAAAAAATATTTTTTTTAAAATTGCTATTTTATTTTAAGAAATAAAGTATATTATGATTAGATATTAAAAAAATATATTAATAATATGAATAATATATTTCCAATAAATTAATTATTAATTTATTATAAAAAATAATAATGAATAGTTTACATTTTAAAAAGGTATTTCCAATATGAACATTTTTCAACTATATTTATTTAAATTTATTTAAATATTGAATTTTAAAATTTTAGAAATTCAATTTTAAAACATGAAAATAATTTTAAGAATAAGAATAAGAATATTTTTAAGGTTATTTTATTTAGATTTTTCTAAAAATAATGATTTTTATGTGAATAGTGTAAAATATCATTTTTACATATAACCTGAATTTTATAACATTATTAGTATATAATTTTGAATTTGTTATTAATAAAACTTTTTAATAAGAATGAATATTTTTTTATAATCATATTTATAATTTTATTGATGGTGGTTTTAATTTAAAAACCCATATTTTATATTTTAGAACATAAATAATAATTTCTCAATTTTTAATACATTATATAATCAAATTTTAAAATTAATTGTTATTATTTTTATAAATTGAATCAAATAAAATAGATTTAAAATTTTTTATAATTGGTTTCTAATTATATAAAAAGGACTGCCGTATTTTTGGGCTTAAATATTAAAATACCTTAGGTAAAAACTAGTTTCCATGGTAAAAGCTTAAAGGGTAAAAGTAACAATTTAAAGGGTAAAAGGCTTGAAGCATGATAAAAAATATGTCTATAGTTGAGTTTATGTGGTGTTTCAAGAAGTAATATATTACCAACTAAATTATTTTAAAATTTTGGATCCACTTGACATGTTTAAGATGTTCTCCCTTTATATTAGTTTGAAATAATTACAAAAATGCAATTTTTAGCACTTATAAAGGGGTCCTCTCAGCACCCCTTCAAAGAAATACTAGAAATTATGTTTTCTATTGAAACCCATACATTTTTACTTCACCTATAAAATTATTTCTCTATCTTGAGGTTATGGTCCCATGATATTAGTCTTTTCCATCTGTTTCTAAAGGACTTTGTATGGAAATCTCAAAGTTCTCAACATGTGTAATAATTTTTACTTAACTTATTTATTTTTTATTATTATATTACAATTATAATTTTCAAATACCTATATAATGAATTAAGTATTATTAATATTATTAATTTCATTATGATATGTAAATAATCATTAATAACCTTTTTCGCTTTTCTATTAAGAAAAATGAAACTGTCATTCATGTATTGTGCAGACTACTGCCTCCACGACGCAACATGTTTCATTTCCCTTGACCACCATAAAAGTTCAATATGAAGGGAGAATTTAATAAATAATTATGATAATTATATATTTTTTATGATTCTTATATAATAAACCATATTGCCTCTTCCCCCCTTTTTATGAAAATTAAATCATCATCCATGAATACGTATAGGCTACTACCTCCATGGAATGATTGATTTCCATTTTTGTTTTCATCACCTCCTCACATGTCTGGTCATAAGTATGGGATTAAAGGATAAATATTATTTTTATATTATCATTATTTTTCTGGTATGGTAAATTTTAGAATCTATTAATAATATTATTAACAAACAATTATAGTTAATTTAACCATTTAAAACTAGTACACTATAAAGAAATTGATCTCTTGTTTTTAAGTGATGAATTTATATAAATTATACTATCTTTATAATTATATATATTGATTTTCAATTATGATACATCACACTAATAAACACTAAATAACATCATTATGCTTTTTTATATTGATATTATAACTAAACCACATCATAATCACCCATTAATCATTGTAGGTTCATGTTTGAGTCGTTTAACAACCTACTTGAACAATACTATGAATTTATTTCATGGATGAATATGATAAATTATTTACTATTATGATATGATTTTATTATATAAATAATTTATTTAGTTCTGGTAACATTATATCAACATTTAACTCATTAATTAATAAATCACCCTTATTCATTAGGAAACACTGAAACATGCTTGTTATTGATTTCAAGATCATGGATCATAAGAAAAAATAACATGAAATGAGATGATATATTTAAAAATTATTTATGAAAAAATATTCTAGTACCTTATAGGATATAATAGTGATGGAATTTGAAAAAATAATAGGTTCCCACAACTTCTTTCTAAAACCAATTCAAAGCGATAAAGATTACTTCCACCCAGTGTTGAATATAGGTTAAAAATAACTAATATTTATTTGGATACAATGATTCTAAATTCGGATAATAAATGGTTATATTTATTAATAATTTTCATGAGTATGTATTTATTGAACTTAATTTAGTTATTCATGAAATTTGGTGCAAGTGCAGAATGAATTAGGTCGAGGTAAGGAGTTTCTTCTCAAATTCCCCTCTTGGAGAAATATTTTTTATTATGCGCCTAATTTCAATTATGTTGTGTATATAATAACCATTTAAGATATCATGCCATGAACTATATTTTAATCGATGTATTTTATGTTCAATTACAATGAATCCATTTCAAGGTGTTTTTATTAAAATGTTACACAAGTTACAAGGGTTCTTTGTCTCAAACATTAATTCGTTGAGACATGTTTATGTTACTCACTATGTTTTCCATTAAATGGTGTCTTAAATTCACATGGATTTATATTTTTCATATTTTTTTATTAATTGGAAATAATAACCTAATCAGTTCTATTTTATCAAATGTCTTTTGAATAAGATGATACCCCATTTGTAAGTATTTTTGGTAACTTAATTTCCATTCATTGAGTTATGATCATCCTATTGAACTTAAAAGTTAGGAAAATTATATAAATTAATTATATTATGTTGTATTATATTTATATCATATTAATTTACATTACTAAAACATGATATACCTTTTTAATGTATTTATTACTTCAAGGATAATTTTACTCGTAAGTAATATTAAAAACTCAAGTCTCTTTTCCTTGAGTTATATTATTCGGTTATGAAATTATTTTTTCCATGATTGGGCTATCCCACCATAATATTATATTATATGGAATTTTATAATCATATTTTTAAAATTATGTTATAATACAAATGATTTTTTTACTCTTTTTACAATATGATTTTTGAATAAATGTATTTTGAATGTAATAAAAAGGTGTTTTCCTTTTACTTTTATATGTTTTTTTCTTCCTCTCATTATTTATCTTATATAAAATTTAATAATTTTCAATGATAAATTATTAGAGATTATTTTTAAAGTAAAATGTTTTCAAAAACATTCACATCACCTTTTCAAAATTTTTCTTTGAATGTG
Organism: Viscum album; assembly: GCA_963277665.1. Taxonomy (NCBI): domain Eukaryota; kingdom Viridiplantae; phylum Streptophyta; class Magnoliopsida; order Santalales; family Viscaceae; genus Viscum; species Viscum album. Next base: position 65,422,320 of record OY728156.1, on the reverse strand, counting down.
ATTTGTAAATATGTGTTCTATATTAATGTCAAAAATGTTTTCTAAAATATATTTACGTTTTCAATTCCATTTCCAATTTTATTTTCAATATGATCGACCCTAAAAGGGTTTATTTATTTCTATTTATATATTATATTTTGGGGGAATTAACTCATTTTACCAAACAATCCAATTTCTAATCCTTTTTTGGATAATATCATTCAAGCATTCTTTTGAAAGGATATTTTTTATCTAAGTTAACATCATTATAGGTTTTCTTTTATTAAATGGGGGATGGGTTATTTTGAAACCATACAATTTATTCACATGGGTGGCCCATGATCATGTAATTATAGTAGTTACTTTTTTGAATACTCATTGCTCTACATAGTGTGAACATCATATTTTACATAATTAAAATTGTCTTAAGTTCACCAAGAAAAAATGTTATTATTTTAACAAGGGGAAAGGTATTGGAGTTTTGTATGTTGTTATTACAAAAATAATGATTATTCTAAAGATTAATATGTATTATTTTACCATCCACTATCTTTTTATGGATGGGTTATCATCACATTATCCCTTTTATTTCTTGATTAAATGTATTAATATTCTTGATGATTATTGACTACAAATGCTGGTTGATTATGTAGTGACATTATATATCATTCATTATATAGATATCCATATTTTTATCAATAATCGCTTCCTTAAGAAATATTAAAAAACCTTGTTTACTCTTATGGTGAGGCATTGGACTTAATGAAGTTATGGTTGGGGCTCAAAATTATATAGCCCTTGATGCATCAATAGTTCACATGAAAAAAATAAGTTGGGTTTTGGTGTATACGTCTTCCCATAATAGGATAGTGTCTTGGAATAAGGCATTGAAAACATGTTATTACAGTTCAACATTATTCATTTCATTAGTTTTAGATCAATATTATTGATATATATGTTTTCATTTATTGTCATGTATATATCATCCTCTCAGTTCTAGTTTATTATAGAATTGTTCATATTATTTACACCTTCCATATTATGTATTCCATGATCATGTTTTTTACATATTCAATTATATTATCCCAACTAAGATAAATACCCTATGATTGGGGGATTAGGGTATGATAGATTAAAATGACTTTCCTTTTTATATCTTCTTTTGTTGTCAAAAAACACTATTCTCATTTTTTCCCAATGCATTGTATGAAAAGAAATTAATGAATTCATGAGAAACATTAATTTTATTTGTTTCACCATCACTGGGATACATCCGAGGTGCATACAATGTAAATGTGACAATTTAAAAAATCTTGAAAACCCACACTACTATTTACAATGTTTGGAGGGGACTCACTGTCCCTCCTAATTTACAACCAATCACAATATGAAAGATCATTTCTCTCTCAACTAAAGTTTTCCCACTGATTCTTCAAAAGATTCTCCTTTTATTTCTTGAATCAATATGTTTTAAATTTCATTTACTATATCATTAAGTTCCAATCTAATCCCTGAGATGAATAACTCTTTACCACATGTCTACTAGGAAATCCCTTTTCAACACGTTCATGAATATCACTACCTTATGTGAATCTCAACCTACCTTTGTGAAGCAACCTCCATTTGTGGAGCTCAAACACTTTTGAAAATCCCACTTAACCTTCACAAAGATCAAAAATTTTATGTTAGGTTTTAAATACTTCATGAATATCAATTATTTCATGATTTTCAAATAATATGGTTGGATTTCATAACCTTCGTGACCTTTTTCACATGAAGCACCTTTGCAAACCACCTTCACGAATCTAGAGATTGATAATTTTTAGTAAGTCTTGATAGTAATCTAAAAGGGGTATAGTCATATTTATAGTAATTTTCCCTGATTCTAGAAGCTTACACCCACATCATCACTATTTCAAGGAGATCTCCAATTACCTTCATGGAGCTCTCAACAATCTCTCTGAACTCCACTACTATCCTTGGAAAAATTATTTTCCATCAAACACAATCAAACCAAAAACACTACCATGTTACCTTGAGGGATTTTTCCCAACAAGTTATATAATTATTTATTGGGAATGTTAGATCACCCATTTTTATATTTCAATTTCTTCATGTTATCAATAAAATTATTATGTTAAAAGGGACTAAAAGAATATTTAATGTTGGGGACTTGTGGGATATGTTGAGGACTTATTATTGAATAATTAGTTTATTATATAGGGTAAAAAATAAATTTTAGTTGATAAATACATGGTCTTTATTAGTTTATGTTTTGTCCAAATTATCTAAAGATTTAAACCTAGAAGGTCCTGGGAATATATGTAATGATTTTTTTCTTTAAGTCATGTAATGATGGGATAGTTATATTTAAGAATATATAGTTGGTATCAAATCCAATATATTAATTATGGGTCTATAGAACCAAATTCAAGAGTGTGGATCCGAGGTTTCGTAGTTGGTATCAGAGTAGGGTTTAGATAAATTTGGAGATTATTATGTTTTCTAACGAAAATTTAAGGTTTTATAAGTTAATGTTGATCATGATTTAAAGGGTATAGGTAACGCTTTATGTTAGTTGATGTAATATTTAATATTTTGGAGATTAAGATTAGATAACTTGAGGGAAAATCATAGGAATAAGTCTATAAATATGATGAAATCCTAAAGTCTTGTTAAAGTATTGAGTACATGGTTTTCTAAGAAAATACATATCTGTATAGATATTATAAGTGGATTAATGCTCTAGAAAATATTTACCTAGGGTTAAAAAAGGAAAAAAGGGAGGGTTAGGTAGTAAATCAATCATCACCTATTTCACGAAAAAGAGGCCTAAATACAAACTTGGTTTGACACTCCCATGGGATATGCTTTGGTTAATCACATTTTATTTACAAGAAATTATAAAGGATTTATTTCCTAGTAACTTTATGGGATTGGGTTAATAAGTATGAGAGAGTCCAACTTAATGTAATGTATGTCAAACCAAGAATGATATATATTGAGATTTGGATGATATCGGTTAAACTATGAGTGATATACTTTGAACTAAAAGAACTATAGGTAAACAAGGATGATAAATACCAATATCTAATAAGATAAAGGAAACAAGAGAAATCCTATTATACTCCTACTATCGAGGTGTGTTCATGATCAGGAAGGGAGGAATGTACACATATTCCCCAATCAATAGTTGTGGATGCCTTATTGGATTCTTAATTTGGACTAGCTATTTTATCTAAGATGTTTTCAATTTGTATTAATTCATTACCCAAATGATTTTATTATCAAAGGAAGCTTCTAGTAGGAAGATTATTGTATCTCAAGATTATGTTATGGAAATATAAATGTTGCTGTTATTCCATTAAATGGAATAGATGTGAATTTGGTAACAGATTAACTATTTCAACATAGAGTCCATATTCACTAAATCATGATCAAATCACACAAAATATTTTTTTGGTTTAAAAAATGGATAAGGGTGGAAACAATGAATAACATCCACTACAAAGAGATCAAAATGTCTCTAAAATTGTAGAATACAACAATATATTATCATTAATATCCTCCATGAATGCATCGCCCCACGTATAGGCCCCAATGTAGACCAATAATTTAAAAGAACCATGAGAATGGTGGATGTAGAATGAAAACCCCAACCACTATTTATAGTGCAATAAGACAAGATAGTGAGGTAGAAACGGGAGGACACTATGACCTAGAGGCTGGGAGAAGTTCATGAATCAAGTTTGATGCCCCAAAACACATGAAACTATGTAGTATGTGTGAGAAATAGTTTGTGTCTTGGAATTCCCTATTTAGTCATATGAAGTGACACGTAGAGATGACATAGAGTGGAATAAATCCCTTATAAACCTTCATCCAATATGCCTTTACAAGATGGGTAGCATAATTATTGGTTCAACATGAAGGCAAATAGATGGGTGTTAATTAATTGTGGATGGGGAAATAGGTGATGGATATTTTTGAAAGGGTGTAGGTCAGTGTAGTATATGTGTCTACTCCAAAAAGTATCATAAACAATGTAAATTTTGATCACAATGGGACCTATAAGGAGGAGGGTAAATCTTCGTCAACTTAATCATTTGACTTCAACCACACACTGGTACTGCCAAGATGAATAATTGTGGGGGATGAGAAATATATTTGGGTGATATGTTCATTTATGTAAGTGTTTATGCATACTGGTTACCAAAATAGGGAAGTATAATTCATATCAACATTTGATAATCTATAACTATACGCATGACTTTGAACTCAAGGAGAAATAAAATTAGTTTTAGTACAAAACCATGAGATTTATTTTACTCAAATGGTGGGAAAGAGAATCAATATTGAGATACACATATAAGAGAGTTATATATAGAAATTACTCTTATATTATGAATTAAATTATGATAATTCAATTTATTTAAGGTTGCAAAATATAAAAAACATAAAATTTTAATATATGATTAACTTTTAATAACCCAAATGTGTTAGATAGATTTCTCTACACCCAAAACCAAAAATAAATGAACCACTTATATATTTAGATCAAAATATAAATATTAATTATGATCATTAAAACCTAGATATAGAATTAGAAATAATGAATAGTATAAACCAATTTATTAATTATTTATAGAAATTTAATAATGTCCAATTTTAATATGAATGAAATTCAACTAGTATAGATAAAACAACTAATAAAATTGTTTTATTCTTAAAAACATATTTTTTCAAAAATGGATGTTTTATTTCTAGAAACTAAGTATATCACGATTATATAATAATTAAATATATTGATTAAATAAATATTATATTACTAATAAATAAATTATCCTTATTGAAAATTACTTTTTTATTAAAACACTTTTAAGGAAAAAGTGATAAACCACAAAAGATAACTGAATAACCATAAACAACCATAGAAAACACATGGACTTGCCCCACCCCAGCAACTATACCATGATGAAAAGCCTTTAGCGATATAGGACCCATCGGTAGATAGTACCGTACAGAGGTACACAGGCACAAAACCAATGGCAAGGGCATACCCTCTCAAACATCCCAATCACAAAGGCCTGCGCTGATAAAGGATTGATGCTCAGATCTCCTCTGGGACTGGTCTAAGAAAAAAGTTGGAACAAACACACAACAAAGTCAAACAACAAGAGGGTCCTAGAATTTGAACAGTTTGCACAACAATTTCCCTCAAGACAACCAACCAAAACCACCAACTTAAACAAATAATTTAAAGAGAAACTTGATTTCACGTGAATTAGTTTCCCTAAATAGATCCCATGATAAGGCTGAAATCTAGAAGTCTTCTCCCTATAATATCGAATTCTCAAATGATGAAGCCAGTTGGTCCCAAGATTAAATGTACTCTGAAACACTGATATTTCCTTGGTTGAAACCCCCTACAAAAATTGAGTCATTTTTGTTAATCCATGAATATTTTTCCTTGTTGAGAGACACCTCTAAGGACCTCCCCATCATTTTGGCTACCTCCTCCTTGTTTGCATTAAGAAATAAAGTCTGTTCTATCACTTGGTCTTCAGAACATAACAGTAGATCCAAGGGGTCATCATCCTATACCTCAATCTTTTGCTGGCTTAAGGCCTCTATTCCCATCTTCTTGTCACTCATCTTCTTTGCAGAATGGGTCTACAGAGGAGGAGGTAGCGAGGAGTAGTCCTTCCTTCCCTTCCACCTCTAGGAACCCCAATTAAATTTTATTCTTGAAACCTTATCATCAGAGTGACAATGTTCAATAACCTTGGTAACCATCAGGTTGAACCTTTCTTCCTCACCTGGAATAGTAAAATTAGAGCTCAAATTGGCCTCTGGAAGACCTTTTAACCTGTTACACAAGGGAACTGTCATCCAAAACGAACCCGAGACCCCCTTCTTCCCACCTCTGTTTTTAACAGATTCATCCCCACTAGACCCTTGCCTCCCCTTCCACACATCATCACTTCTCTTATAAGACCTCTCAGCAACCAATCCAGACAAGGCCACCTAGTCCCTAACCGACAACCGTTCCGTGATCTGGTTTCCCTCACTCCTCTGGACTTCCACCTAAACCTCCACATGCTGAGATTTCATTTCTCCTTTTTCCACACCACAGATAGAGGGACCTGCGAGGTCTCCCCTCATCCTTTTGAACATAGTTTACACCTTCAGATTAGGTCGTTGAGGTGCCACACCAGTTCCAAGGAGACCCACACACGCATCATTGTAGTGCACTGCTTCTCTGGCGGGTCGTTCCTCCTCCCTCGATCATAGTGACTGAGTTCCCCAAACTTTAATTTCAACACCCCTTGTAGACTGACCTAAGTTCATAACCTCACAAACCACTGGACTCTTTCCCTTACTACTATCTACCGTCTAAGTCACGACTTTCCCACCCCTGTGCCAAGCTTCTATTTATTTGAAGCCAACTCCCCTACCTTCCAACAATGAAGAAATCCTCTGTCACACATTCGAAGTGTTCCCTAGCCTTCTATATGTAGAAGAGAAGTCCATAAAACTCTCATAAACAACTCATTATTTTCACTTATAATCCTCACCGATTGCAACCCAGACATAATCAAAGGGAACCTTCAACACATCCATCTCGACACATATTTTCAGATGAACAGGATGGAAAACCGATTTCATTCATCTATTCAAACAAAAGTATTTTCTGAAGAGGTTGCCAAGAATCCTGATGATTGAGGGGTTTTGAAATGGTAATGGGAGATGCAAAAAACTAACCCAAATCATAGCCGACGGCGGGTCACAATTCATGTAGAATTTAAAATGACTAACGAAATAAGAATAACCGAAAGCCATTGCAGCTCTAGGGTTCCCTTGACCAGGTGAGGATGAGATCCTTTTCTGATGCAAAACAGATCATGATATTTCTGTTGTCAAGAAAGCCCACTATTTCTCACTCCTGGATATCCCATGCGTCGAAGACAAACCTATCGAAGGAATCAACCGACGACATTCACTTCTTAAACCATGCAACCAGGGTGACCTTTAGAAGAGCGGTGGAATCCATGACCTCTGAAGAAGAAATATAGAGATTCGGGCAGCCGTCAATATTTTAAGATTTTATTTAAATATTTAATTAATAAATTTTATAAATTTAATTTGAAAAAATAAACATAATTTTTGTATTAATTATAAAAATGTTTTCTTAACATTATTTTTTTTTATTTTTAAAAAATGAAATATTTTGTGTTGAATAATGAAAAATGTTGTTTTTACAGATAACAATACCTTGATGAAATTATTAGTATATAAGTAGGAATTAGAAATTAATGAATAAATTTTATAATAAAAAATATCTATTGATATTTTGTTTATAATTATAATTTTTTTAATTTTACAATCCCATATTTTATATCTTGAAGCACACGTTATATTTCCCCAAAAAATATTTTTTAATACATTATTACATTTCTATTTTTAAAATTATTTTTCATCACATTTATATATTAAATTAAATTAAAATAATTAAAATTTATAATCATCGGGTCCAAATTATATATTAAGGAATAAATTTTTTAGGCATAAAGATTATGTTACCTTTGGTAAAAACCAGTTACTGTAGTAAAATCTAAAATGGTAAAAGTAATAATTCAAGGGTTATAGTGATTGCAACATGATAAAAACATGTCTAAAATTTCTTTTATGAAGTTTTAATAGAAATTTTATCTTCCCCACTTAATTATTTATGAATTTTTGAGCCACTTGACTTGTATAACATGTTCTCTCTTTATAATAGGATGAAATATTTATGAAAATAACATTCTCCTCACTAATAAAAGGGGCCTCTCACCACCCCTTAATGGAACTCATAAAAATTCAATTTATTCCTGAAACCAAACCCTTTTTTTCCTAAATATAATAATATTACACTCTATTGATCTTTCATTCACAAGAGATTGTCCTATACCATCCGTTTATAATGGATCTTCCAAGGAAATCTCAAAGTGATCTATAAGAGTAATCATTTATACTGAACTTCTTTCTTTTATATTTTTCTTTTCCAATTATAATTTCAAAATACCTATTTAATTACCTAATTATTAGTTATATTATTAATTTTATTATTCTATGGTAATAATTATTAATCACATTTTCCCTTTTATATTAATAAAAAAATTTATTATTCGTGTGTTGTGTGGGCTACCACCTCCATGACACAACATAATTCATTTTCATTCACCATATTAAAATTACAGTATATAGATGATATTTAATAAATAATTATTACATTTTTATATTTTTTATTATTCCTAAGTAACAAAACATATTATTCATTCCTCCCATTCTATAAAAATTATATCATCATCCAAGTGTATGTGCAAACTACGACATCTATAATGAAATTGATTTATATTTTTATTTTAAAAACCTCCTTACATGTATGGTAATGATAATGAGATTAAATGATAAATACAATTTTTATGATATAATTAATATTTTTATGGAAAATTTGATAACCAAATAATGATATGATTAATAAAAGAATATTGTTAATTCAAACATTTAAAATAAGCAAACAATATAGAAAAAAACCAATTATATCTATGTAATGACATTAGATAAATTTTTTTATCATTATTATTCATTAAATTATGACATATCACACTAATGAACACTAAAGAAACCATTACTTTTTTATAATGATATTACAACTAAAATAATCATTTATTAATCATGGTAGGATCATGTTTGGGTCGATTTAACAACCAACTAGGACAATACTATTCCATTGTATGAGGGATTAATATAAGATCTTATTTACTATTATAATATGATATAAAAATTTAAATATCATTTTTTGGGTCTAGTAAGTTTATATGGATATTTAACTCATTAATTCAGTAATAACCCTTCATTCATTAACAATCATTGAAACATACTTGTCGACAATTTCAACATCATGGAGCGTAACAAAAAAAATATCATAAAATGAAATTGTAGATTTTTAAAATAACTTAAAACATATATTATAGTACCTTATATGATATAATTGTGATTTAATTTGTAAAATTAATAGGCACAAACACCCTTTTTAAAAAACTTGTTCAAAGCGACAAAGATAACTTACCCCTGATACATAAAATAGGTCAAAAATAAATAATATTTATATTTATATAATGATTATGAATTATGTGTATAAATGGATATATTTATGAATAAGTTTATTGAGTATTTATTTAAAGAACTAAATTTAATTATTTAGGATATTTGGTTCAAGTGTACAATGAATCAGGACTGAGGTAAGGGTTTTTGCATCAAATTCCTCTCTTTGAGATATATTTAGTGTTATGAACCTAATTTAATTTTTTATTGTATATAGTTCCTTTTCATATATAATATCATGAATTATATTTTAATAATGATATTATATGTTTAATTTCAATCCCTCTCTTTCAAGGGTTTTTGATTAAAATGTTACTCAAGTCACAAGGGTTCTTTGTCTCAAAATTTAATTCCTCGAAACATGTTTACATTATGAACCATGTTTCCTTTTATTGGATTACTCAATAAAAATGGATTTATCTTTATTATAACTTTTTTTATTCATGGTAAAAACTAGTCGAAATTATTTTCTTTTCATCAAATTTCATTTTAATAAGTTGTTACCGTAGTTGTAAGGCTTTTTGTTTACTTAATTTTTATTCTATGAGTTATGAATATCCTCTTGGACTAAAATGTTTGGTACATTATACAAATTGATTTTATTACGTGGTATTATATTTTTTTATATTAATTTACATTTCTAATACATAATATATTTTTTTGAAATATTTCTTAATTCATGGAGTCTGTTTCTCATATGGAATATTGATAACTCAAGTATCCTTTCCTTTAGTTATATAGTTTCATCATGAACTTCATTCTTCCATTCTTGGGTTGTCCCACTCTAATATTCTTTTATACGGTATTTTTTAATCATATTTGAGAAAATTATTTTTAAATACAAATGAATGTTTTTTTACTCTTCTTACAATGTGATTTTTGAACAAAGGTATTTTAAAAATATTAAAAAGGGGTTTTACTTTCACTTACATATGTTTAATATTCATTTACTCATTTCTCTTAAATAAACATTATTTATTTTCAAGGATAAATTATGGGAAATTATTTTCAAAGTAAAGGTTTTAAAAATATTTCAAATCACATTTTCAAAAGTTACCTTCTAATGTGACATCTAATTTTTTTTATGTCAATGTCTAAAAGGTTTTCTAAAATCTCTTTTAAGTTTTCACTTTGACTTAACATTTTATTTTCAAAAGGATTTACACTAATAGTGTTTATATTTCAGTATTAATATATTTATGTTTTGGGGGAGTGAACTCATGGTTCCAAACAATCAAATTCTCAATCCCTTCTTGGGTGGTACCATTAAATTATTCTTTTACAAGGATGATTTTAATCTATGTCAATATACTTTTTAGTTTCCCTTGTTATGCTGTGATATGTTATTTTGAAACCATCAATTTATTTTCATGGATGTATTATGATCATTTTATTCCAATATTGACTTAACCATATACTCATTGATCTAGACGACATGAACATTATATTTTGCATAATTCTTATTGGATGATGATTACCTAGAAAAAATATTACTATATTAACATGGGGAAAAGCATTGTCCTTATGTGTGTTGTTATTATAATATGGCTGATTATTGGAAAGTTTTCTATGTATTTCTTAACCTTACACCTTCTTTCTTCGGATGGGTTATGATCATGTAATCTATTTTTTTGGCATGGTGAAATGTATTGATATTATCAATGATTATTCATTTATAACATAAGTTGTTTATATATTAACAGTTTGTATCATTAATTATATGAAGAGAAATATTTTTATTCAGTAAGATCTTACGTATAGAATGAAATGAAAATTATTGTTTACTCTTATAGTGAATGAATTGGACTTAATTAGGCGATGGTCAGGGCTCAGAATTATATAGCCCCATGAGACATCAAGTGGTCTCATATGACAAGATAAGATGGGTTTTGGTGTATAACTCTTTCTATAGCAGGATTGTGTCATGAAATAAGGCCTTTAAATCATGTTTTTGATGTCTGAAATTATACACTCTATCATTATTATTTTAATGGATATAGCATGATCTTGGGTTTAATTGATCTTGGAATTATACATATTATTTACTTTTACCATATTATATATTATATGCTTATGTGTTTTATAGATTTAGTTATATGTTTCTCTTACTAAGCCTTTGAGATCACCCCTTTTTATACTTTAATTTCCCAATTCTAAAAGGGAAAAGTGTTACACATGTTATGACTAGAAGAATATTATGATTTCGAGATTTTGGGGAGATATTGAGGAATTATTATGGATTAATTAGTTTCTTATATAGTGGAAAGAATTTCTATTAGTGGATAAATACATGTGAATCATTAGTTTATGTTTTTTTAATTTTCTAAATCTCTAAACTTAAAAGGAATTAGGAATACATGTAATAGAATGATTATTTTATGTAGTGTATTTATATGATAGTTATGTATTAAAATATATAGATATTATTGATTACAATATTTGAAATATGTGTTTATGGATTCAGATCCTTAAGTGTGGGACTTGGGTTCTATCATGTATTTAAGGATGAATTATTCCATTTGAGGCACTGAGTCATGAAATTAAATGAATGGTGTTCCCGATGTAGGATTTAATATAACACACATCAAGTATGGGAATATGAGATGGACTTGGGGATAAAGAATTTCAATCATTGGATTTTTTGATGTTTGTTTATAGGTGATAAAAGATGAAAGGGACCTCAATGTATCCCAATTTTTTTTATGTGAAGATAAAGATAACCACACACCATGAGCTATATCAAATTGACAAACCATAAGCCCATTGAAGCCATTAATTTAGTATATCATTAGATGAATCTTTCTATAAAATTATCTTCAATTAGACCCTCCCATAACATCTCATGATTCACCTTTCCATCCCATTTAAACAAATATTTAACACTGGTTGAAGGATAGATCACTTAAATAAATACCACACTGAATTTAAGGGAGTACGATCCAAATTTTTGTGAATCCGATACCCATGACCGAGTCCAATAAACCAATTAGGCCTACCCCAAGTCTTTCCATAAATCATTTAGTTCCCATACCTAAGTGAAATGATGGTAATAACCAATTTTTAAGTCCAACAGCTTAGAAAAAATTCTATTTCTATAATTCTCATGAACTAAAGATCTATTTCACCCAACATGAGTTTCATATTCCTTCCCATGGGAGAACACCCAATAGAACCTATCATCCACAATACTATAAATAAGAGAAGTATTTAAACTCATAATTCTTCTTGAATTCATATAGATATTAATAATTAAGGGAGATTGAATCATTTATATAAGATTTATATGCTCTCCTAGTTGAATTTCAACCCTCTAGATTTATATTTGGAAACCTAAAATGAGAGGAAAAGGGGATTTTTTTAGAAAAGTTTTAGAAATACTTGAATTATTGAAGATAGAAAGGAAATTTGTGTTGTTCAAGTGGATAAATCATTTAAACATGTGAATAACCTACAATAATTGTTCTTGAAATGGGGAACTATTCACTAAGGATATGGGGTTATTTTAGGATTACTTGATAAAAAGTTGAGGTGTTTTTATTTTCTTAATTGATTTATTTTTATTCTACTATTTTGACTCATGTGATGGAACACTAGAAACCTAGTGGTAGTGTAAATGATATTCCAATTAACCCCTTTTTAATAAATTTTAGGACAAAAAAATCATTATTTTCTATGAATATCTTGATAATAATTTTATTTTTTTTAATTTGTTATATTTTCCCACTAATTTATGAATTTTTAAATACAAATTCTCGCATTTTTATTTTTCACAAAAAAGACACTTAAAGAGTATTTATTTCCTATGATAATGATTATTGGTATGGACCATATGTGATGGGAAATATTCAGTCACTACGCTAGGCTACCGTGGTGGTTATAGTGATCATTTCATTCCACTACTTGAACGTAAATAACTGGATAGGGGAGATCGGGTGAGGTTTAAATTGATTAGAGATAGAGAATTATAGTAAAATTGGAATTATGATTTTATAGATAAATTGAGGGTTTGATTTAAGGTGGAACACTATTTTTAATAGTGATTTTAAACTCTTTTAAGGCACAATCACACAAAAACCCATTAAACACGGGGAAAATAGACCCAAAACACTATCATATCTGAAGAAAAACTATGTTCAATACTACTAAATTTATTCTTTTTTAAAATTTTGTTTTCCGATGGTCCTATGACATGCCTCTAATCAAATTAGTTCCATTACAGGAAGACCAATGTTTAGATTTTACTTTGGTTTAAAAATTAATTGAACACATCACTATATCTAGTTCAACTCACCTTTAATGTTTTGATTAAGATGTTTAATGAACTCTAATGGAAAGAATTAGGAATTTTAGAATCAATTAATAATTTGATTTATATTTTTTCACAATTCAATTTACTAACTATCCCTCCTTATCTTATTTTTCCAAAAGAGTGACCCTATGGAGTGAAATAATGAAAGAAAATATACCTCAATTTAATGTAACCTTGAGATAAGTATATACACCCAATATAAACTATGATAACAAACTTTAGTAGTCAAATAATAAACAAGATTATGATATTAGAACTGTTAGGATTATTTTACTACATAAATTTCATGATTTTTTAGGATAAGTACCAAACATTCAAATGAAAGCATTTGGAGAAGTCTGTAATAAATTTTGTCCTATAGGATTCAACAAGACTAAAATTAGTTGGAAGGCCTTACCCTTCACTATTTAAGGATTTCCCAAGGAGTGTATCTACAACCTTTATCCCAGAGAAGTCACTAACTTGGATAATCGACATAAGGATTTCATCTAGAAATAATTCACTATATCTAGGAGTATATAACTGAGTAAATAGATTTATTGAATTAATGAATCAAATAGAGAAACCCTCTATGTGTTCTAAGAGAGATCAAAAACAATAATTTCATGGTATTATTCTATAAAATATTGATTTATAATGATTGAAAACTATTTGATTCTTCTTCTAGTGGTGTACTAATAAAAAAGTAACCTATTGAAGTAAGATAACTGATTGAGAATATATCCCAAAATTTCCAACAATTCAGTATATAAACTACCACAAGTGGAGTGATGAGGTATAAAGTTACAACTTTCCTTTACTTGAAAATAGAATTTAAGAAATAACCTATTTCATGTGAAAATTAGTTGTGAACATGGTACATGAAACATCACCAACAAATCCACAAAGAACCTAGCAACTTTTCTACCCTCAGGACCAATAAACTAATGGTTTCCCTCACTTTAAAAGAATATAAAGATGTGATAACACATTCTAAAGGCCATAATAATAATAAATAGAAATTAATCTAGGAGTTGGAGAATATCCTAACCCAAAATTTGGAGTTGGGAACCAATAGTAAAATATATTATTACTCCAATGTAATTTTCAACAATATTTTCAACCACCACCCTTCAAAAGAGGTAGTTCATAGGCATCTACAAGTTTTTAACAAGGATATACTCAAGAAAATTACATAAAGGACTTTATAAAACAAATTTAATAGTATCAAAATACTCAATAAAATACTCTCATCGCTCATATATCAACATCAAAGGAGTTCGAAGGATTGTGCATCCAGGTTGTTTCTTCCATCAATGACATGTAAAATCAAGTTTCATTTAAACTTTCTACTCAGTAAATTTTTAAACCCAAAGGTAATGTTAGTTATAATTCATTAAATAGTGTCAAGGAGTTAAAAAAAATGATTAATACCCATCTCAAGGGGATGTTGGAAGTGGATAACCCAATTTATTTTAAGATTCTATCCAGGAAATAGAGTCTCAAGAATATGTACCACTGGAGAAACCCCTATTGAATATTTATAGAGGAAAGGACAAGATGGAAGACCTATATCAATCCCAAATCCCTTCCCTTATAAAGTAAAACCTCCCATGACAATAAATAAAGATCCATTACGTCAAAATATCTTAGATATATTCAAAAGGGTGGAGATAAATACCCCCTTTCCATAATCCACCCAAAAAAATAAAAATTTATGAAAAATTTATCAAAGACATCTGCACTAGTATAAGGTGATTGTGTGGACATGAAGAAGTAAATTTAGATAGAAATGTATCTACCTTTTTTAATCCAAAAACAAATAGGAAATACTAAGATCCATGTACCTTCACTATCCCTTTCACTATAATCAAACTCACTTTTTCAAATACAATATGATATTTGGGAACATCAATTAATGTAATTACTTATTTAATTTTTTCATCTTTGTAGATAGAAGAGAACAAGCCCAATTGAGTGGTTATTCAATATTCTTACTAGACCACTACCTACCTAGTTGGGGGTTCTAGAAAATATAATAGTAAGTGTAAAAGGATTTTTCCCAACAAGATTCTACATTTTAGATATGGAGGAAGAAAGAGGTAATGTTTTTTACCCTATTATCTTAATTAGACCATTCCTAAAGACTACTAAAAAAATAATAAATGTTATACAAGTGAAACTTTAAATTAATTTTCAAGAGAATACAGTGAATTTCAATATTATTGATTCAATGATGTTGACACATGGGGAGAAATATGTGTTTTCATTAAACCATTTTTAATCTTCTAACTGTTATAATTAAGATACTAAAATATTTTGTGGCATAATTTGGTACAAGAAGATTTAGAGAAATCTAATTTCTCTGATGAATTCGTGTTTCAAAATGAACTTAATATTGATTCTCTTTTGTATTTTGAAAAATTTGAATAAATTGATTAAACTTATTTTTTATGATTTACGAAAAACTAATAGGGATACTTTTTCTTTATATTTGAATGCTACTATCATGGAATCCACTGAGTTAAAAAAATAATTTGAAAACTTCCCCTGAACTTGAATTAAAGTTTCTACCATCAAAATTAAAATATTTTTATTTAATAGAAAATGAGGAACTATTGGTCATTATTTCAAATAATATAAAACCCAATAAAGAGAACTAACTTTTGGAAAATTTGATATAAAAAATTAGGAAAATTGGTTATATAATAGGGATCAACTTAGGGATTAACACCACCACTTTTACGCATTGTATTTTTCTATCTAGTTATTTAAAACCAACAAGAAAAACCCAAAAGACTATTAACATAACTCTCTTATATGTTTTAGAAAACAGAATAGAAAAACTCATAAGAGATAGAAATATATACCCAACCCCAGACTCCCAATGGGCGAGTCCCATTCAAATTGTCCCAATGAACTAAATACCCAATTGTACAAAATGAGAATAACGAGATAGTTACCACAAGAATTTTTAATAGATATGTAGTTTTCATTAACTAATTGAAATTGAGACATGTGATAAGAAAATACCACTTCCCCCATCCCTTTATATAATAAATGTCAAATAGCGTAATTGGTAAGGTTCACTACTATTTCCTTTTTGGTTTTTATGGGTATTTTAAGGTTTCAATAGCTCTAAAAGAAAAATCCAAAAAACATTCAAAATTACCTTCCGTAAGGGCTTTTACTAAAGGATCACTTTATGAAATACTCCTGGTACCTTTGAATAGTGCATGGTAAGTATCTTTTCATATTTAATTGAGAGATTCTTTGAGGTATTCCATGATGATTTCAATGTTTATATACCATGTTTTCAAAGTTATCTTGAAATTCATGAAATGTTTTTAAGAAAATTCATGGAAAAAAACTTGGTTTTAAATTTTAATAAATGGAATTTCATTGTAGATAATGGAATTTTGTTAGTCCACATAGTTTCTAAATTTGGGTTTTAAGTGAAATTGGAAAAACTGATGTGATATGTACCCTACCTTACCCCACCACTATGAGATATATCCGGTCATTTTTAGGATATCATGAATATTACATAAGGTTTATTAAATATTTTTTCAAGAGTAATTTTCACCTAACTAACCTAATAAATAAGGAAAATAATTTTTTTTTAATTTATGAATAATGTAGGATAGATTTTGAAAATCTAAAAGGGAGACTAAACACAACCACTATAATCTTTCCACCAGACTAGAATGAACTCTTTAAGATATTTTGTGATTATTAAAAAAATGATTAAGGTTTTTAAATTTATTAAAAAATTTATGGCCACTCAAATGTGATGTTCTACACTTGAAAGACCCTAGACACAACCCAAATTAATTACACAATGACAAATAAATAGTTTTTTTGAATTATTGTTTCTTTCGAAAAAACATCGGTCATACCTCTTAGTAAGTGAAGTAAATACATACTCTAATCATACAATACTCATGTTCCTGATCAATAAAGTTTATATAAAGCTGGTGATGTTAAGATATATGTTATTAATAAAATAATTTATCTTATAGATCAAGGAGAAAAAGGTAATTGGAAATCTGATTATCAACCACATGATTATACTACTTTACAATATCTAGGTAGAACCACCAACTAAAATAGATGTGGATATATCTTTTCCTGGTGAGAAACTATATAAACACACCCATGTTCACTAATATGATGATATATTAAATTTTATAGGCATGTAAAATGTACACCTTGTTTACTAAGACTAAAAATTCTAAATTGAAATCTATATAAAAATTTAAGTCATTATTGGTTCGTTATTTATATAAGTCTTATAATGAAAAAGTAATTTGGAGATGCATCCTTGATAAAGAGATTAAATATATACATACCTTTTGTTTTATACTTTCTTGTGTAAGCAATTTTGACCTTAAATAACTGCTATGAAGGAGTTATATGTTAGTTTATTTTGGTCATCATTTTTTATAGATTCGTACAATTTTTTTGAAAATCATGCCGAAACTATAAGTTTAATTGTTTGATTTTAAAAAGAATTGAAATTTCCTAAAAACCATTGATTTTTGTGAAATATTAGAGGTTTTGGAATTATATTTCATTGAACCATTTCCATAATTCTTTGGATTATCTTATATATTTTTAGTAGTGGAATATGTTTCTAAGTGGATTGAATCACAAACAACTAAAACTGATTATTCTAATGTTTCCATTGAATTTATAAATTAAAACATTTATTATATATATTAAACAGCTTGATAAATAATAAATAACCAAGGAACAAACTTTTGTAATAAAACATAGAATGATAGATGAAGATATTTGAATTTTATTATCAAGATAGATTTAAGTAATATACTAGAGGGGGTGGTGAATTTTATATTAATTTTTTTAAAAAAATAAACAATTATATTATATTATTTAATGAATCAATAGTGAAGTGTAGTGTTAAAAATATAGTTTAGTAGAAATTAATATATGAACATAGTATTTTTATTGTGGTCCAAATCCCCAAGATTTTAGTCCACTCTTCAAACTTCTCTACCTAGTGAGAAAATCGGCACCCACTAAAGAACATCACTTTTGAAGGTTTGATAACTTGTTTATAGATATTGGATTTTAATATAATTAGATAAACATCCCAAATTTTTATTGGATTAACAACCTAGTCTGACATGACTTTTCTTCAATAGTCACTACCTATGAACCTTCCTTTTTATTGGTAGAATAATCAATAATGACTTTATTCTGATTGGGAAAATCATAAACTGATGCTAATAATTTCAAATAGATTAAAGAAAAATAACATGAAGAAAAATAGAAAATAATGAAAACCAATAGATATCATAAGATCTTGAAGATGATGTATCTTAATGATTACTGATCACTTCAATATTAATGAATAAAAATATTAAATTTTCATTGTAATCACAATAAAGGAAAAATAGTCGAAGGTGAACATAATCCTGTATCTAGAAAATTATTCTTGTCATCAAGTATTCAAATATTAATAAATTTCTCCAAAATTAATTCCTTAGAATCTATTTATCAACTAATCATTGATGATTATCTTTGCTAATCTTTTTCTGAGAGTCTCCTAAACTCATCATCACCATTTAATGGTTAGAAGTATTTAAAATATGGAAATAAGGAATTACCCATTTAATCATTTCATGTAATAAAAAAATATTATTGAATCAATTTAAATCATATATTAAACTCATTAAAATAAATTTTCATATTTTTTTAAAAATAGATGACAGTTTTTCAAATAATTAAAATAATTAAAAATATTTCCACTAAATTTCTGTGTTTCAATAACTCAAAAGCAATAAAAAAGAATATAAAAAAGAATATAAAAAATATTATTTCTATAAAAATTTCCATGAAATTTCTCTATTCAATATTTTTCAACATAGTTGTTATAATGTATATTAGTTTTATAAATAAATAGAACAATTGTAAAAATTAAATAAAATTTTAGTTAATAAAAATATCAAAATATTGCTAAAAAAGAGAATACTGGAATATATTGATTTTCCTGAAATAAATAAAGTAATGAAATGACCATTTGAGTAATAATCCTTATATTCTGTTAACTTACTATTAAATCAAAGTGAATAGTTGATATACTGGTCATGTGTATAAGTTCGACGTTCGATAACTAACGTATTGTAGCTTAGAAATAAATCTTTAGTTATGTTGATGTTCATGTGTTCACTTAAAATCAACCTAATGTTTTCACTTATAAATTGCCTCATTCATTCACTTGAGAATTATATTTATGGTCAATTTGAAGTATGTTGGTTATGGTAATTTCAAATATACCCACAGTCACTTTAAAAAATGGATTCACACTCACTTGAGATAACTTATAGTTACATTAATATTCTAACTCAGTAACATCAATATATCTTTATAGTTGGTTATAATATACTTCATAGTAGGTTAAAATATACCTTCACTATATCTAAAATATGCTTTTATAGTATATTGTAATATGTTTCATGGTAGGTTTAAAAATACCTTCATGGTAACTTAAAAATTCCATCATGGTAGGTTGTAATATTCTTAATTTTAGGTTCAAATATATATTCATGGTAAGTTGAAAATTCTTTTATAGTAACTTAATGCATCATTTCAGATGAGTGGAGGAGAAGGACAAGCTTCTATGGATGGCGATATGTTTCCATGAGACGACACGCTATCATGTGATTCAAAAAGGATGAAGACAGTGACGCGTTGCTGATCACATAGATATTGGGTGTGCTATCGAGATATATTGAAGAGGAGAATAAAAACCTAGGGAAGTGTCATGGTTAATAGATATAGATTACATGTGCGGAAATAGTAATTATAAACTTGTTCGAGTGCAAGTTTTTGGTGATGTCGAAGCATGAGGATGGACTTCCTTAGAGTTGTATGGTGTTATGGAGATGACGGTGGAAATGCAAAAACTAATGGAGGCGATGAATAGTAAAAAAACATAGTATATATACACACACAAAAACACATAGATATATTTTTGTATATATTTAAAACAAATAAATGTAATATAAAATATATATTTTAAAATTATGACTTTAGAAAACTTATTAAACAAAATTAAAACCCTCAAGAGTGATAATAAAAAAAACATAATCATATATGGTAATAAAAAAATAAGATATTTAAATATGTGATACAATATTAATCGTATGATTGAAAAATATTATACACATAAATTTATTGAAAGTACTATTTAAATATTTAAATCATTAACACATGAAATAATTTGATTGGAATGACATTTTTAATCAATCATCTTATAATAATTATAGTTATGATAATACAAATGTTTAGACAATTTAAATTTAAATAAATGTGAGGTAATTATACTTTTTGAAAATATGAATAATAAATAATTAGAATACATGTTCAAATACTGATAATATCCACTTTTTTGTAAATTAAAAATCTTAAAATTTAGTTAAACATTCCAAAACATTATCCACATTTTTGAAATTTAAGTAGAAGAAAAAAGTAATAAATCTCTAAAACATTCTTTCTATTAAAAAATAAACTGTTAAAAATACTCAAAAATGAAAAAAGTAGAACATTGTCATAAAAATTAACATTTAATAACATTAATCATGTAAGTATACATATTGAAATTGTATCCAATTTTTACAATCAATAATTATAATAAAAAAAATATTATGCATCTAATATAACATATTCAAAGTTCGTGTTCTCAAAATTTACAGAATCTAATGGTTTGGTGAATATGTCAGGAAGTTGTTTTTTAGTTTAAACAAACTGAAAACTAATATCTCCTTTTTCACATGATTTATTATAAAATGATATATAACATCTCTATGGTTCTTTCAAGAGTTTTTTAGAGGGTATATAGAAATAGAAATAACAATCAAATTATCATAGAAAATGATAATTTTATCAAAAACTAATATTAAAATCCATAAATTTTGTGGAATCAAATACTTTGAGAATAGAAATTAGTAGAATAAAATAACTCAGCCTTATACATAGATAATTAAATTGATAGTTGTTTCTTATAACTCCATAAAATTAAATTTTTACTACTAAAATGAAACATACCTATTGCAATTTTCTAGTAAATTATACAATCTCCAAAGATAGAGTCAGAATATGATAATAAATCCAAAAAATATGATTTAGATAAAATAAGCTAGCATTTATAGTTTCTTTAATATTTATAATTACTCTCTTAATATATTTAAGATGAATTTCCATGGGATTCAAATGTAATATATCATATAAACTAACTGAGAACATTATATATATTCTAAGTGCAGTAAAATAAAGTAAGATTCCTATCGTGCCTCCGTATAATTTAATATCAACACACTTTATAGATTCATCCAAATCAAATTTGTAATATTTAATTATAAGTTTATTATAGACATTCATGAATAATTTAAAAAACATTTGAAATTTTCTTTGGTATAATTAGATTTATTTTAGAAAATACCATATTTTTTTTGATTAATTTTCAATCCAAGAAAAATAAAAATTCTCCCATTAAGATCATAATAAACTCTATTTTCATTAATTTAGAAAATTAATGACAAATTAAATAATTTATGGAACAATATATTCTATCATCAACCTATTTATTTTCAATCGAAATATCATGTGAAACTTTCATTATGAACAACTTATGATCAAAATTTCCTTTTACATTATAATTGTAAAATAACAGTTGATTTTTTCTTTCTTATCAAGGTCTAAGAGATTTGTCAGGATCATATAATGCTTTATTATGTTTAAAACATAATTTGGGAATTTTTCATTTTTAAATATCAGGGTTTGTTTAATAAATACTTCTTTCGAAATTATTCTATATTAAAATTCACTTTTTACATCCATTTGAAATAACATGACATTTTGAAAACAAGAAAAGGATAATAAAATTATAATTTATTCTATCCTATAAATAAGAGAAAATGAATCTTCAAAGTCAATTCCCTTTTCCTTAGAATAACCTTGAGTAATTATTTTTTGCATTATTTTTAAATATATTTCCAGCCTCATCAAGTTTACTATAATAATACACTTATTTCATATAATTTCTTAAATTTTGGAAGTTCAACTAAATTTCAAAATTTATTTATCTCAAACTGATTTAATTTATCATGCATAGAATTAATCCGGTTTGACTCATTTAAAGAATTATAAATATTAATAAACACAAAATCAATAATAAATACAGTGTTTAAATAGTAATTTGAAACAAATTTCCATGTTTGTATACCATATTCACTATTTTTAATTATTTTTTCAATAAGATGATCTTTAAGAGTATTCCACTATTTTGGATTAGCATGAGAAGTTTATTTTTCCTCCTCAACTGATGAATTAATTTTTTTTTGTTCATTGTCTTCACCAAAATTGATTTCCCTAAATTCATAACCATCATTATTTAAATCACAATTCCTCTTGTTATTATCATTTTCATTAAATATAACATGCATAGACACCTTAAAACATAATGTTCTATTTTTGAAAAATCTATATGAATTACTAGAATTAGAATAACCAAAAAATATTCCTTTATCACCTTTAGAACTGAACTTATCTAAGCTATGTTTTGAATTTAAAATAAAAAATTTTGCAATTAAACATCCTAAAATATCCAATTTTTGGTATAAACTATTCAGAAAATTCATATGGGGTTTTATTTAAAAAATTTATAATAGAAACTCTATTTAAAATATATCAAGTTATATTAACAAGTTTGGCCCAAAAATATTTAGGCACATTAAAATCAATAATAATTTATCTATCCATTTCTTGAATTGAAATATTCTTTCTTTAAACCACACCATTTTGTTGTGGTGTCCTAGGGGTAGAAAATTAACTATTTTATCCATTTTATTTAGAGAATTTATTAATTCTAAATTTAAAAATTTAGAACCTATAACCTTTATGATAGAGATTGTTGACTAATTTTTAAAATTTTGAATAATTTTTTAAAGAGATTTTTTCTTGACTGAATTTAATTTTTATATGATAATAAATAAATCCAGATAAATCTACTATAATCATCTACTATTAAACATATATTTATTCGCACCTAAACTACATGGTTGTTTAGGAGAAAATAAGTCATGATATAATAATACAATACATTTATTTGTCCAAACATCATTCAAAAAATCTATATCTTTATTTATCCTCCTTACCCTTTAAAAAATAATCACACATTAAGTAATAACTTGTTTGTAAATTTGAAAATTATATGAACTACTCATTCTTTGAAAACATGTTAAATAGTATGAATTTTACATGTCCAAGTCTCGAATACCAAAAATATCATATGTTTCTACAATATTTAAATACTTAACATTCTATTTGGTTAGATCAAAAATATAAATAGTGTCAATAGTGAATTTTTTATTTGTAGAAAATAAAACTAATTTATTTTCAAAAACTGTACAATTATAATTTACCAAATTACATTTAATCCATCATCATAGAGCTATTATATAATTATTAAATTATATTTTAAACCATATATAAATAATACTTTTGAAATAATAATAGTTTTATAAAAACTAAGCTCTCTAATACCTTTAATCATACCATTAGTGTTACCTCTTAAAGTTACTAGGCCTCTATAACAAGAATTAAAATAAAAAAAAATAAAAAATATAAATTTTCATGTTTTTTTAATACCCACTATCTAAATACCATGAATCTTTGAGACTTATAAGGAATATTTCATGAAATTAAATAACCAAGTAGAATGTTTTGTTACCCATGATTACTTGGGTCTAATCAAATTATTACTAAAAAATATTAGAATATAAATAGATTTAAAACATCTATTTATGGGATATTTGGAAAAAATATTTTCATCAATAAATGTTTTGGAATTACCAAATGATTATTTAACCCTAGAAGAGAATTCATTGGAATAAATCCCTTACATTCTATATTTAAAACATGTTACACTCAAAATAAAAATATATTTAAAACATCTATTTTTGGGATTTTTGTAAAACAATTTTTAGTAATAAATGTTTTAGTATGCCCAAATGATTATCTAAATCTCAAATATCATTCATTAAAATAATTCCATTTCATTATACATTGAAAACATGTTTCACATGAAATACATATTTATGATCATTTATCAAATGTAGTCTTATTCATCCTTAGTGATAAATTGTTATAACTAAAACAATTTTTGGTATAGTTTTGTTTCATCATAAGCAACATTTTATCATATTTTTAGTTTCCATGAACAAAAGAAGAAAAGATTATATAAGATTAAAAAAATAATTTTTAAATCCACATTCACTTTTTTTATATTTTTTAAATTATTATAAAATTTATCATTAGAACCAGAAGATATATTTATCACATTCTTATTTCCCTTTTTGAGCTTCTTACACCCATTCTAAATATTTCTCAAGTTATCCAAGACAAAATTAAACCTTCTATCCTAATCTTTTTTATTTACTACTAGAATATCTATATCATATTCTTATTTTAGTTTTAATATCTCAAATTTATAATTCCGTTTAGATTCCTCATTTTGGGAAAAAATTATATTTCAATTTTCACCTTCATTTTTTGTTTTTTGATTTTATCAAAAAAACTTATTATTTTTCAGTTTTATGTCACTATATTTTTATATAATCACGATACTATATTTATTTAGTTCCTCATTTTTATTGAGAAGATGTTTTACCTTAGAATTAAAAGAATCCGAATCAGAAAAAGAATCAGAATCCATATTTTTTCCATATTTAGATAATACTTTATGATAAATATTAGTTGGAGTAATTAATTGAGTAAAAAATGAATCATTTACCTCACAATTTCTTTCCATAAAATTAAAGTTCCCTATCTCTTATTCACTTCCCAATTCACTAATCAAATACGAACTGTTTGAACATTATCATCCTCCAAATAAAGTCTATTTTTCTATTTTAAATTTTGTTATTTTCTTACATTGGATAATTGAGTTTTGGATAATTAGTCCTTATGTTAACTTTTATCCTTCACTCATAACAGGTTAGTTCTAAAACATCATTGGTATTTATATTATTTTCTTTTCTTGTACTCCTTTTAGAACATCCTTTTGAAATTCCTCTTTCCACTTTTTTTAATAAACATGATAAATATCTTGATAATTTGGTTTATATCTTTGTCAGTTTTATAGAACTCAGATTCAGTAGAGTTAGATGGTTTTTTAATATCAGACACAAAAACATTACCTTTTTTCTTTGTAGTCACCTCATCAGTAATATTTTCCAGTTCAATTTCATACTGCTATAAATAACCTATTAATTAACTTAAATTATAATTTCTAAAATTATTACTTTCATCTATTTACACTATCGATACATGACATATTTTTGGTAATTATCTTTGAAATATTTAAAATAGATCAATATTATACAATAAATCATAAAGTACACCCATACCATTTGTAATACTTGTAAACAGGTGAAACATCTTGTTCAATAAATCATATTCTCCCATATTGAAAACCTAGTATTTTTCTTAAAGCATTCATAGCTTGGGGTTTTAAGATTTTCTATCCTATATTGAGTAACTTATATAATTCTCTAAATTTTTTAGGATTTCTTATAGGATGAAACATTGCTATATAAAATTCTACTAATAGAATAATAAAAAATATTTTTTTACCTTGTAATTCAAAACATTTACATATAAGTGCCTATGGATCAACATTGGGTAGATCATAGGTTTCTCTAAAATTTTACAATGTTATATACTTAACTACTTTAGGTATGGTTCTATTCAATCTTTCCAATACCCATAGTCACTTCTATAAATAAACATGGATTTTGAGGTATCAAATAAGAATTTGAATTAATACACTCCATATTCAAGGGTTTATCATTATTACCTAGAAAATTAGGTTTAGAATATTTAGGTTTTCACAAATTTTAAAATTAAACAAAAAAAATTATCCAAAAGGAACGAAATCTTGTATACCAATTGTTGGTATCAGGAAAAATAATAATAGTCTTAAACATTTATTAAGAAGTCCCTATCAAATGATACAAATTTTTAGATCAAGATATATTTCATTAATAGACTATATGAGGGGTGAATAGTCATTTAAAAATTAAAAAAAAATAAAAAATAAAATTATATTATTGAATGAATCAATAGTGAATTGTAGTGTTCTAAATATAGTGTCACGATATTTAAAATAGAAACATAATGTTTTTATAGATATTTAGATTACTAATATCCCCATTCACTCTTAAATATTCTATAATTAGTGAGAAGATTAGTACCCACTAAGAAAACTAACTTTTAAAGGTGTGATAACTAATTTACATACAATTCCTTTTACAATTCCAAGAGGCACACCCCTAAAATTTTCCAGGATACATAGCCTAGTGTGACTAGAATTTTCTTTAATATTCACAACCCAAGAACCTTCCTTTAGATTGATATTATAACCAATAAAAAATTTCTTTTGATTGGGGAAAGTATAAAATTATTCTAAAAATTACAAACAGATTCAGGAAAAATAAAAATGAGGAAATCCATAAAATAATGAAAGCTTAAAATGATTATAAGATGTTGAGGGAAATGTAGCATGATGATCTTTGATCACATCAATGGTAAATAATAAAAAAATTAAAGTCGTTTCATGATGACAACAATGGAATAGTATTTTAAGAATAACTTAATCATGTGTTAATAAAATAATTCTTGTTATCAAGTTATAAAAATTTCATGAAGTTATTCACACTTCATGCCTTGGTATCTATTTATCATCTAATAACCAACATTTATCTTCATCTCTCCTTTTACAGAAGTTTCTTAAACTAATAATTGTAACCCGATAGTTAGAAATATTTAAAATATAGAAATACATTTTTACCTGTTTAATATTCATGTGTATTCAATTATACTATTGGCCCACTTTTAATAAAATATTAAACTCATTTAAAAAACTTCAATTGTATTCATTAGAATAGATGATATTTTTTAAAATAATTAAATATATTATAAATTATCCCACAAAATTTAAGTAATTTTATAATTCAAAAACAATAAAAAACTTATTAATTAAATATTATGAAAATAATTATTTCTATAATAATTTTCATGATATTTTTCCCCATAGTAGTTTAAAACATATTTGTTATAATATATATGTATTTTTGTAGATCAGTAGAACAATTAAACCAGATTGAATAAAACTACAATTAATTAAAATATCAAAATATTACTAAAATATATCACTCTATAAAGTATATATTATTGTGAAATAATAAAATTAGTGAACTAAAAATGTGGGGAATAATCCTTGCATTCAGATAACATACTTATCTATCAAATCACACAACCAGAATATTAACCATGTGATGAATTTTGACATGTGGTTAATCACTTATAGATTCTTGAAAATAACTCATGTAGTATGTTATAGGTCATGTAGTCAGATGAAATTTACCTCATGCGGTAACTTTAAAAATAAATTATACGGTCACTTAATAATTATAGTCATGGTTAATTTGTGGTAATTGTGTTTTAGTAACTTGAAATACACCAACTTTCTCATTAAAAAATTGCCTCATGGTCATTTGAGATAATTTATGGTCAATTCAATATACCCACATGGTAAATTCAATAAACAATTCATGGTAGGTTTTATTATGGATCATGATAGATTCAAATATACCTTCAATATAACTTAAATACACCTTTATGGTAGGTTGTAATATGATTCATAGTAGGTTCAAATATACCTTCATGGTAACCTGAAAATTTATTCATGGTAAGTAAAAATGTAACTTCAAGTTAACTTGAAAATTCATTCATGCTAAAATCATAGCAAATTTTGGATGAGCGGAGGAGAAGGAAAAGTGATCATGGTTAAAGAGATACATCCTTGAATTGGTTTGTTTTCATGCAATGTTGAAGAGGCTGAAGCTGGTGTCATGTTTCTATTTGCATGTATGGTTGCTATGGTGTTGAGTAAAGATTAAGATGAGATGAAAAACTAGGGGACACATCATGTTTGAGGGAGAGAGATAACAAGCACCAACATAGTCATGCTGAACATGGTTGAGCTGATGTTGCCAATGAAGTTGATGCATGAGAGAGAACTGCCCTGGAGTTGTGTGGTGCTGTGGAGATGAAGGTGCTCATGAAAAAAATGATAAAGGAGGTGATACAAAATAAGACATACACTATATGAGGTTGGGGGTTCAACCCCCAATGGCCCCTAATATTGGGGGAATTTCATATGATATTATATTAGGTATTGTACAAGTACTATAGGAATGAAAACATTATAGAGGCATCATGCATTGTTACAGTAATTGTAGCGGTGGAGGGTATTATAACAAGTAAAATAAAAGTGATGATTAATATTTTAGTACTACTCATAGAAGGGGACTTTGGAATAAAATGGGCCTATAAAGATAGATAAAAAGGGATTTCAAACAAAAAGGCCTTTGAGATATCACATTGTAATGGGAATATGGGACACTGAACCTTAAAGTCATGTAAGAGTTGCCTCTCAACCCCATTTAAAAGGGGTAATTCTTGGTTCAATACTGGGGGGGGGGAGTGGGTTCCAATGACCTTTTTTAAAAGATAGCATTGAATAAAATATTATTTTAAAATAATAACATTAAAAATATAATTAACTAAAACGAAAATTCTCATGACTAACAATACAAAAAAACATAACAACATTTGGTAAACAAATGAAATAATATAATATATTTAAAAATATTGTAAAATATTAACACTAATATTAATAAAAATTATAAACTTAAATTTTTATAAATTATTAGTTAATATTTCAAACATTAACACGTGTATCAATATGATTGGA
Source organism: Viscum album (assembly GCA_963277665.1). Lineage (NCBI taxonomy): Eukaryota > Viridiplantae > Streptophyta > Magnoliopsida > Santalales > Viscaceae > Viscum > Viscum album. The sequence goes on along the minus strand of OY728156.1, from coordinate 65,393,059 downwards.
AACAAATTTAATCAGTTGAAATATACCAATTAATATTATGAAAATAATTCTTTAGACAATTTAAATATAAATAAATGTGAAATAATTATAATTAAAAAAACATGAATAATAAAGCAATACAATTGAAGTTCAAATACTAAAAATATCCCCCATTTTGTAAATTACTAAATCAAATTTTTTTTACACTTTCATTAACATTCTCACACTTTTTAAAATTTATAAACCAACATAATTCTTAAAAAACCCTCCCTCCTAAATAATAATTGGTTACAACAACCCATAATTAAGAAAGAAAAACATTTTCATAAAAAATAATATTTAATAATAGCACCCATGTAAGAAGATATCTAAAACTGTATCCAATTTTAAAAATAATTAATTATAATAATCAAAATACTAGGCTTATAACATACCATGTGAGAACTCCATTTTCTCAAATATTACAAAATCTAATGGTTTGTTCAATATTTCATCAAGTTGTTTTTTCAGTTGGAAAAAACTCTAAATTAATTTGTTCTTTATTTACATGATTCCTTAGAAAATGAAACCTAAAACCTCTATGTTTTGTTCCAAATTGTTACAGTTGGATTTTATAAATAGAAAAAGTACAAGAATGATCATTTAAAATTTAAATTTTATTAAAAATAATATAAAAATCAAATAAATTTTGTTTTATCTAAACAATTTGAGAATAAAAATTAGTAGAAGAAACATAATCAATATCAATTATAGATAATAAAACTTATAGTTGTTTATTATAACTCCATTAAAGTAAATGTTTACTAATAAAATAAAACATACTTGTTACGATTTTCTATTCAAGCCTACGACCTCCAAAATTAGAGTTTGAATAAGATATTAAATAAAAAAAATATGATATGAATAAAATAAAAAAGTATTAATAGTTCCCTAAATATATCTAATAACTTTATTAATATATTTAAGATATCTTTACTTAGTATTCCACAAAAATATATCATATAAATAGACTGAGAACATCATATTTAGTCTTGATTCACTTAAATAAGTAAATTTTTAATCAAATGTCTATATAATTTAATATCAACACACATTAACTATTTCTCTAAATAAAATTGGGAATTTTTACCATTAAGTGTTTTTTTATACATTCATAAATCAAGGACAAACCTTTTAACAAGTTCTTTAGCATACATATTTTGGTTTAAAAAAATACCTTGTTTTATTTGATTATTTTTATCTAAGAAAAAATTTCAATTCTCTCATTAAGGTCATATCAAATCCAGATGTCATTATTTTAGAAAAAAATTACAAAATAAATCATTTGTTGAACCAAATATTATATCATCAATATATATTTGTAAAATCAAAATATCATTTGAAACATTCATTATAAACGAGGCAGGATCAATTATTCATTTTATAAAATCATTTTACAATAATAAATAAGTTATTATTTCATAATAATATCTTAAGATATTTATAAATACTAAATATATATCTATTAAATTAAAAAACATGATTTGGAAATTTTTAATTTTCTAATCCAAGGGGTTGTTAAACAAATACTTCTTTAAAAATTATTCTTTTTAAAAATATACTTTTTTACATCCATTCAGAATAATTTGATATTTTGAAAACTAGAATATGATAATAAAATTATTATAGTTTCTATCCAAGAAATATAAGCTAAAGAATATTCAATGATAATCCCCTCTTCTATAGAATAACCTTGAGAAAATAATCTTTCTTTATTTTTAACTATATTTCTAGCCTTATCAATTTTTTAAAGAAAAATATCTTTAGATTATATATTTTTTATCTTTTTGTAGTTTAACCAAATTATACAATTTATTTCTTTTAAATTGATTTAATTTATCATGAATAACATTAATCTAGTTTGAATTATTCAAATAATTAATAATATTAATAGTAAAGAAATCAGTACTGAATATAGATTTATAACAATAATTTAAAACATATTAATTGGTTTGTATACTAGATTCAACATTTCCAATTAATTTTTTAATAGGATAATCATTACGTGATTTCCACTCTTTTGGATTAGTTTAAGAAGGCATTTTATCCGCATAAACCGATTCATTATCATTCTATTGGTCATTATCATCACCAAAATTAAATTCCCTAAATTCATCATCATCATCATTAATTAAATCAAAATTATGTTAATATTATTTTCATTAAATTTAACATGCATCAACACTTTATAAACTAAAGTTCTCTTATTTAAAAATCTACATTCCTTAATATAATTTGATTAACCTAAAAATATTACTCAATAAATTTTATAATTTAACTCATCTAAGTAATATTTTGTATTTAAAATAAAAACTTAGCAACCAAAGACACTAAATAAAATAAAATTTTGGGTTTTAACCCTTTATAAAATTCATAAATGGGTTTTATTTTAAAAAAGGTCTAATATAACTTCAATTTAAAATATGAAAATCCTTATTACTAGCTTCAACCCAAAAAAATTTGGGTATATTAAATTCAGTAATCCCCTATCAAGTCTTTTCTTGAATTGACAAAATCTTTCTTTCAATAACACCATTTTGTTATAGTGTCATAGGGGTAGAAAAACAATTCTTATATCCGGTTCCTTCAAAGAATATATAAAATTATAAATTGAAAAAGTTATAACCTCTATAAATTATGATTTATATAGAGGTTTTTTTTTAAATTTTGAATAAGTTTACAGAAAGAACAAAAATTAGTTAAAGTTTCATTTTTAGGAGATAAGAAAAAAAATCAACATAAATCTACTATAATCATAAAATATTTAAAATAAATATTTATTTCCAAATAAACTAATAGGTTTTATAGGACCAAATAATTAAATATATAAAAAATCAAGACAACTAGTAGTACTAACATCATTCACATATTTAAATCTTTATTTATGTTTCTTACCATTCAAAAAAGAATCATACATGATAACCTTAATTGAAAGCAATGTTGGAAATTTTAAAAATTGATCATGATTTTTTAAAATTTGAAACATTATAAAATTTTCATGTCCAAGACTCATATTCCACAAAAATATCATATATTTCTAAAACATTTATATTCTTAACTTTTTATTTGGATAGATTAGAAAAATCAATAGTAAAAACATTGTATTTTCTATTTTTAGAAAACAGATGAGATTTATTATTAAAAATTGTAAATTTATCATTTTAAAAAACTAAATTCAATACATCATAACAGAGCTATGCTATTCTTATTAAATCACATTTTAAACCGCTTACAAATAATTATTTTTAAATAAGAACAATTAAAAAAACATCCTCTATAATAAATTTAATATGGCCTTTAGAGTTGTCTTCAAATGTAACTTTGAATCCATCACATTAATTAAATTATAAAAAATCAGAAATATATCCTTTCATGTTTCTATAATACACAACATCTAAATACCATTAATATTTGATACTTTTAATGTGAATTTCCTGAAATTAAAAAATTAAGTAGAATGTTCTGCTACCCATGATAACTTAGTTCCTACCAGATTAGTGGAAAAAATTCTAGAATACAAAGAAATTTTAATCATATATTTGTAGGTTGTTTAAAAAATATATTTTTAGAAATAAATGTTTTAGTATTCAAAAATTAATGTGTGAGTCTCAAATGGAATTTGTTGATATAATTCCCTTACATTTTTAATTTAAAACACGTTACAACCAAAATACTTCCTTTTAAGATTTTGACAAAAGTAATATTTGTCATCCTCAGGGATAAGATATTATAACCAAAACCATTATTGTTATAGTTTGTATACATCAATGGAAATATTTTATAATATTACTCATTGCCTAAAAAAAGTTGATAAATTTTCTTTAATATTATAAAATATATTTTTTAAATACGAATTGTATTTTTGAATATTATATGAATTATTATAAACATTATACTTAGAACAAGAAGTTGTATTTACTATTTTATAATTTTTTTTTTGATATTCCTTCACCCATTCTCAAAATTATTCAAGTCATCCATGATAGAAATAAATATTATTTGATAATATTTATTATTTACTTCTAAATATTTTTAAGTCTCTCATTTTATAATTTTAGTTTTAATATCTCAAAATAAAAATTTATTTTAGATTCCTCATTATGGAAAACAAAGATATTGATATATTCACATTAATTTTTCATGTTCTCATTTTCTATAACCAACTTACTATTTCTAATTTTTAAGTGTGTGTATTTTTCTATAATCTTGATACACTCATTTTTAATTCATCAGTTTTTATATAGTTGTTTAACTTTTAAATTAATAGAATCAGAATTAGAACAAGAATCGGAATTAGTTTCATTTACATCTTTAAAAATTGAATTATTGTAAAAATTAGCAGGAGTAATTAATTGAGTAAAAAAATTAATCAAGTTCCTCACAATAAGTATCCATCAAAGTAAGTCTACTTTTCTCCTGTTCACTTCCTAAGTCACTATTTAAATCTAAACTATTTTAATAATCCCATACTCCAAAAAAAGTTTTCTTTCTCCTTTTTTCTTTATATTTCTATAAATTTTTGAGTTTTGGACATTCAGTCATTATGTGATCCTTCTTCAAGCACTCATAACATGTTAGTTCTAAAACATCATTATTATTTCTATTATTACATTTCTTGTACTCATTTTTGAACTTCTATTTGAACTACCTCTTTGCACCTATTTTTCTTCATAAACACGAAAAGCTTCTTGCTAAAATGAGTAATATCTTTGTCAATTTCCAAGATTTTAGATTAATAAGAGTTATACTATTTATTATCATTATACATAAAATCTATACCTTTTATCTTTTTAGTATCCTCAACGAAAATATTTTTCAGTTCAATTTCTTACTACAGTAAATAACTGATTAGTTTATTTAAAGTATAACCTTTATAATTAATGCATTCATTAACCAAAACATTTTTATCGTGCTATATTTTTATTAAGAAACTTATTAATCTTTCAACGAGAGATGTATTGTTTAGTACTTCTCCATGTGCAGTCATACTGTTTGTAATACTTGCAAAATGGAAAAAAATCTAGTTCAATAACTCATCTTATCCCATATTGAAATACTAGTATTATTGTTGAAGCATTAAAATATTGGTTCTTTTAATATTTTTAGACCCATAGTAAGTAACTTATAGAATTATCCAAATTTTGTGGGCTGTCTTACAGGATGAAAAAAAAATTATATACACTTCTACATATAGTACAATACAAAATATTTTCTTACTTTGTAATTAAAAACATACTTTAGTATGTCCTTACCTAAAAGTGTCTCAAGATCATATTTGGTTGGATCATATGGTTTCTCGATGATTTTCCAATGATCCACACATAACCGATTTAGGTTTTCTTCTATTTGATCTTTCCACTAACTATAATCACATCCAGAAAAAATTGGATTTTTGAGGTATCCAACCATAATTTTTATTAATACCATTTATCTTCCAGAGATTATATTTATTCATTATACTATTGGGTCTAGGATATTCAAGTTATCACAATAGTTGAAATTAAATAACAAATCCATTATCTAGAAGGAAACAAGGCTATAATACTAATTTTTGGTATCAAGACAAAGAATAAAAATGTTAAACTATATTTAAGAAGGTCATACCCTCTTATAACAATTGTTGGACCAAGAGAGATGTTAATAATAGAATTTTGGGTGAATTGTCTTTTAAAAATTTAAATCAAATAAAAATGAAGAGTATATTATTGAATGAATCCATAGTGAATTTCATTATTTAAAATATAGTTCAGAATAAATTAAAATATGAACACAATATTTTTGTAGTGGTTTAGATTACCAATATCCAAGTAAACTCTTAAATGGTTCCTTATTAGTGATAACATTAGTACCCACTTTGAAGCCTCACTTTTAAGGTGTGATAACCAATTTATAGACATTACCTTTTACAATACCTGGAGGCATATCCCTAACAATTTTTAGGAGTGACAACCAAGTCTGACCTCACTTTTCTTCATGAGTCTCAAATTAAGAACCTTCCTTTTTATTAGTATAATAACCAATACCAACTTTTTTTGATTGAGAAAAACATAAACAAACACTACTAATTACAAAAACAAATTAAATAAAAATAACACAAATAATACCATAAAACATTGAAAACTCGTAGATATTAGAAGATGTTGAAGATGATGTTGTTTGATGATCTTTGATTACTTGAGAAATAATGAATGGAATGATTGAATTTTATTCATGATCAATTAAAATGGAACAAAATTCAAATAAGAACTTAATCATGTATTAACAAAATCATTCTTGGAACCAAGTATTAAAAAATTCTTCATGTTCTTCACAATTAACTCATTGTTCTCTATTTGTAAACTAATAAACAATTATTATGTTCATTTATATTTGTAAGGGAGTTTCCTAAAATCATCATAGCCATTCAATAGTTATGAATATTTTAAAAATGGAAATATATTGTAACCTATTTAATCTTCATGCATATTTAATAATACCATTAAATCACTTTAAATACTGTGTTAAACACACACACAAAACTTATAATATGTTCATTATAATATATAAATGTTTTATAAATAATTTATAAAATTATAAATGACCCCACTAAATTTCAATAATTCGATAATTCAAAAACTATAAAAATAAAGTATAAAATAAATAATATGAAAATAATTATTTACATAATAATTTCCATGATATTTTTCTCCACAATTGTTTACAACATAGTTTTTATAATATATATTTATTTTAAAAACTAAAATAACAGTTAAAATAAATTAAACTAACTTGCAGTTAATTAATATTTCAAAATATCACTAAACCATATCTTGCTAGAAATTATAGATTTTTAAAAAAGAAGAAAATTAATGAACTAACTGTGCAAGGTATAAACCTTGAGGTCAGCTAACTTACTATTCCATCAATGTGTACAATCATTATAGAAACCATGTGAAAAAGTTTTACATGTAGTCACTTAATTGCGGTTGATTGGAAATAAATCATGAGGTTAGTTATAGTTCTTGTGGTAACTTGAAATTTACCTCATGCGGTCACATGAAAAATACCTTATGTAGTCACTCGAGAATTAAACTCATGGTCACTTTAGGGTTTGTTGATTATGGTAACTTCAAATACACCCATGACAAATTTATAAAATGTAATCATGTTTAATTGAGATAACATACAATTACTTCAATATACCCATGCAGTAACTTTAATATACCTTCATGTTAGGTTGTTATATTCTTCACAAAATGTTCAAAAATACCTTCATGGTAACCCCAATCTACCTTATGATAGGTTGTAATATTTTTCATGGTTGGTTCCAATAGACCATCATGTTAGGTTGTAATATGCTTCATGGTAGGTTTAAATATACCTTCACAGTAACTTAAAAAAATCCTCCATGGTTATTTGTAATATGCTTCATGAGAGGTTAAAATATACCTTCTTGATAACATGAAAATTCCTTCACAATAACTTCATAAAACATGTTAAATGAGAAGTTGTGAAATCTGGGTTTCCATGTCTGCAGAGATGCTTGTAAAGACCCGGAAATTTCAAGGAATTTTTTTAATTTATTTGTAATTTTACGAGTCCGCAGTTTCTGACGGCACCTGATTCCGAGGCCCGGTGTGCCCGGAATCAATTTCCGAAGTTTAGCTCAGTACGTTCAGTGAACGAATGAGCTGGTTTCTCTATCTTTTGAACCGATGCTCGGAATTGAAATCCGAAGGCGCCGATGAAATCATAGCACCAGTAATTGCTTAGGGGGACCTTTGTCATGGCTGTGTTTTGAGCAGGTTGAGGTTTGATAAATGGGGATTAGATTAACATAGATAAAAGTTGTTATGATCAAATTTATCTAAGGAAGGTGAATTTAATCCTACAAAGACGGAGTTAGAGGTGGATCCCACACCCACTTAACCTCCCATGGCAGTGTTTAGTGTGGTGGTACCCACATGAACCCCTAACTCCTCACCTCCCCAAAACTCCCCTTGACCTATTAAAACCTCCGTTGTTAATTTCTTGGAATCTTCCTTTCTTAAAGAGGATCCTCTCCACCTCCCAAACTTAATGAGCCAACTAAGGGGATTTAATAACCTTATTAATTATCCTTGTCACACCTCTTGACTTTTTGAATGGCATGGAGATATTTTAAAAGAATGAGGATTAATTAAATATTGGCTGGGAAAATATTTTGGGAGAATTTGAGGAGATCCTTTGTGTGAAGAAAAACAGGAGTTCCTCCTTCGTGAATAACTTCATCCTCCCGCAAAGAACGACTCCCTCCCTCGACGAAGAACAGTTCTCCATCTGTCGGATCTCCAACGAATGACGTTCGAGCCGGATCGAAGGCCTTTGAGGAAATGACGAACGCCAACAACAACATTCTTCTTCTTCTTCCGACGTCGACAGAATCGATACCGTTCTTCCGCGATGCCTGACTACCGCGATGTTCGACTACCGCGACTCAACGATGTGCGACTTCAATTTCAAGGTAGGGGATAATTTGAGAATGACATTATTTCCCATGGTTGTTTCCATCTAAGAAAAGAACACAAGACAACTCAACATTGATTTGATCCGCGAATGTTTTATTTAAAATTGCGGGATGGGAACATTGATATGCTACAACTCATTTAAGAGGTTTTGGAATGATTTGATTCAACTTTATTTATGTTAAATTGAATGTTTATTCATTATAAAATATTGTTTAAATCTTGTCATTTGAAAACACCTAACGCGGAGGGCGCGGGCCGAACCAACACGGCCCGTCAACCCCCAGCAGATTGTTGCTGGTGCGCAGATTGACGACGATGGTGATACGGGACCACAAAGGCAATTTGAAGCCTCCGTAGTGAAGATCGGGTCCTGGGAGGACCGCTGGCGAAGACATCAGGAAAAAAGGACCACTGGAGCGCGTCCGGTGGTCCACGGAAAGCGGTGACAGCGGCGGGCCGCCGGAACAGAACCGTCGTGGCTGAGCCGCAACGATGGACCAAACCGGAACGACTTAGCCGTTCCGGAAACAGTGGGGCGCAGCTTAAATGCCGTGCCAACTGGCCGCCAACGCCCCCCCAGCCGGACCGGGGCGGGCTGAGCGGACCAGACTGCCAGCGCTGGAAAAGTCGGGCCATGCCGGCAGGGCCGGCCCACGCCCTATCGGGCCAAACTCGGACCCAGGTCGGGTCGACCCAGTTCGGGCAGACCCAGGGGGTATCGGGCCGGGTCGGATCGGGCCCGAACCCCCTATTCTCGGGAAGTTTCATTCAAACGCCCATAACTTGATCTACAGACCTCCGATAAACACACCGTAAGTTGCGATGGGATCCTTGGACCGAGGCAGTCGTTACAGTATATTACACTCAAGGTTTCAGAGAACTTTGGGTATGGCTGGGTTGGTTCGAACCCGAAACCAACCAGGCCCTCGGAGCGGAAACACCTATATCTTGAGCTCCGGACGTCTGATTGACGTGCCATCAACATTGTTGGATTCTTCTTAGTGAGACGGACCTTTTGTATTCCTCCGCACGAGGTTTGGATGTAGTTGGAGTATGGCCGGGTTGGATTGTACCCAAAATCCAACTGAGCCCCTGGAACGGAAAAGCCGATAACTTTCAGACCGAACGTCCGTTTGAGGAACCGTCAGTGGCGTTGGTGATTATGTTGAGAAAATGTCCCTATGAGTGTACCCAATGTGAGTTCGGGGTATAGTTGAGATATGGTCGGGTTGGTTCGTAAACGAAATCAACCGGGCCCCTAGGACCAAAAGGCTAATAACTCACAGACCAGAAATCTGATTGACACGCTATCTATTGCGTTGAGACCCCTATGACGAGGCGGTTCTTTGAGATACTTCTTCGTGGGACTTTGTGATACTTGGAGTATCGACATTTATCTCCTAGAGCGGACCCTCTTAGAGATGAGCGTACGGAGTACGGAGACCGTGTAGCTGGCTGAGAACTGATGAATGCTTGTCCAATTTGATTCAGAGTGACTTGCATAGCCTAGTGGGGAGCAGTACTTTGTGAGGTGGAAGAACCATGGTGGAGGAGCACTACTTTGTGAGGTGGAAGACCCGCGGTACTCGATAGGAGTAGTACCTCTGTAGGCTATGAGGGGGAGCACTACTGTGTGAAGTGGCATATCCATGGCGGAGGAGCACTACTTAGTGAGGTGGCTGACCTGGGGTACTCGATAGGAGGAGTACCTCAGCAGTCTTAGGATAGTGAGCGGTACCTCGGAGTCATGACAGGATCACTGTACTCGTTAGAGACAGAGCTCTTTAGCAGTTATGGTTTCATTAATGAAAATCCTGGTTTGAGCTGAGTCAATGACCTTTGTGTTTTATGTATGGGCATATACCTAAGTAGTGGTTATCCGTCGACTTCATATTTGTGTGATACCTTGTGGCTGAGATGGGTTACTTGGTAACTTAGGTATAAGTATGGGCTTATACCTAAGTAAGGGTTATCTATTGAGAACTTTCTTTGTGATTATCCTTGTTGGATTTTAGTGAGACCTTGAGGGTCTCAGGGTCCCTACTGAGTATCTTATACTCACCCCTGCACGAGATTTTCCTGCACTTCGTTGTGTTGGTTGCAGCCGACGAACATCACTGATCGTGGTTGAGGCTTATAGAGCTGGATGATACCCGAAGGTGGATCTCATGATGATTCGGTACCCGGAGGTGGATCTCACGACGAGTCGGTACCCGGAGGTGGATCTCATGATGAGTCGGTACCCGGAGGGGACAGATAGATGCGGAGTGCTGAGGAGGACATCTATACCTACCCTTCAGGTAGGAACCCGGAGGACGATCCAGGAGCTTCTTGTCACCTTCCAACTGTTGTCCTTTGAGTTGTACTTTACTTTCAGTTGTAGTTGTACCTTTCTTTTGGGCTTGTATTTCCGGCCCCTTGTACTTTCATCACGTTTGTTATACTGATTTACTTAGTGTAGCTTCTTCTTGTACTCTGTTAGTGTGATTTCATTTTGTAAAGGCAATGCCTTCCCTTTTATTGGGATTTACGCCTTTGGTGCTAGTCTACAGGCCCTGGACTATGGAAGGAGGGATTGGGGTAGTCACGGAACGGGCCCCGAGGATGGGTCATGACAAATTGGTATTAAAGGAGTCGGTTCTACCGTAGGACTTATAACTTTGATATTTCTTTTCTGTGAAGCAATAGTGTTAAGGGTACCGAGTGTGGTTTTCAGTTCAGGGAGTCCAGTGTTGGTGCGGGCAGCCAATGTATCCATAAACCCAGAACCTGACTACTGATTTCCAACTTGGTGCACGAAAACACGAATTGCGTATGTGTTTTAAAAGGTTTCCCCCTTAAAACAGCTCAAACCAGGTCAGCTCACCAGGTATAATGGTTTGACCGTGTCATGTATGTTTCTTTCAGGATGTCTTCCCACGGACGACCAGCTAGAGCCCAGAGGGATATACGTACTGACAGCCTGCCGAGCGACGAGGCTTCGATACATGGCCCTCTTTCAGTTGAGGCACCAGTGGAGGCACCAGTGATACTACCATACATTGGGCCACCGATGCCACTAGCCCCAGCAGCAGGTGATGTACGCCGCTTGAGCACGCTGCACGTGTTCCAACGCCAGAGGCCACCCACGTTTTGGGGAGAGATGGACCCACAGGTGGATAAGGATTGGCTGGTTGCTATGGTGAGAGACTTTGGGATACAGGTTTGGTTGTGCGAGGCACACGAAATAGAGCCATCCATACGAGGAGTAGGAAGTGTTATGAATGCGGCAGGAAGGGTCACCTGGCACGTGACTGTCTGACCCCCTGCACAGTTGATCTGTAGGCATTGGAGGAGCCACCAAGACAGAAGTAGCGTCAGGTTCTTGAGCAAAAACCGAGCAGTGGAAAAGGCAGTAGAGATTCGGAAGCAGGTGGACATGAGCAGAACTAGTGGATTCATTTTTGTCTCTTGTACTTCTAGTTCCATGTTCCTGTTGTATTTTTGTCTTTGTACTTCGAGCTGTAGTAATAAAAGACACTTATCTTTGTGATGTTTGCTTTCTTTTCCTTTTGTTTGGTTGAAACTGAGAGGTCCCGGTTAAAATTGTTGAATTGACCCTCACTTTCAAGATTTCTACTGGAGGAGACCCAGTGAAATCACACCGATGCCGACAGTGTGACTCGACCCTTGGAGGTGCGAGTGACAATTGGATCTCTTGTTAGTAACATCGAGGCCTTACGACATCGTCCATGGCATGAATGCATCATTAATGTCAAGATTGACTGTATTAGGCAATGGGAGAGGTTCATCCTGGGGATGAGACTGAGTTTCTATTTTCAGAAAAAGATAAATCTTAGCAGCTCTTACAGATCGTAGGTAAAGAAGGTGCATATCATCCCAGAGTGGATAAAGACTGCACAATGATGTAAGAAATAGGAAACTGGTGCCAGTATCAGAGACTCGGGCGTGTAAAATGTTTCAAGAAGAGGAAGCATTAAGGAGAGATGAGTCTATGAAGCAGCAGACATGGAGGCAGAGCAAAGAGAGCAGCATGAGGTAGTGTAAATTTCAACATGTTACAACCACCCGCCTTAGTTGTCCCTACCAAGCTCTTGGAGTTGGAGGGTAGGGGAAGAGTGTGGATGCATGCGGTCAAGGAGTGTGAACCAATGGCTCTAAAAATGATTTGAGGGATAGTATGTGTCCACTACTAGCTTCCATAGTAACAGAAATTGATACGAATCATTCCTTCCTTCCACGAATCTTGTCCCAGACCTAGAGTTTCTGGTAAGCCGTAGACTTGACCCTCATGTCTGGGGATACCTTGGGAGGAGACTCGATAATCACACTTACACCGATAGTGTGGTTTGACCCTCTAGGTGAGAGTTTCGGTTGGAATATCTTGGTGGCAGCGTCGAGGCCTTACGACGTTGGTCTGAGTATGGATTGGATCCACAGTTCATACACAGATTGACCGTATTAGGTAAAAAAGTTTGTGGTTTATCTACAATGTTGGGATGAGTTTTCCTAGGTCGGAGAAAAGGAAACCCCAGGCATCATAGGATAAACTCATGCATAGGAGGGTGCGGTCGGTCACTCTTGAGTCGGTTAACCCTACCCTCGTGGAAGTAGGAGTTTTGAGTTTCAGTTCTAATCAGGAAATAGAGGCCTCTAGAGTTTGAGGATGGCGATCACGTCCTCATACGGGTCTCACCTCGATGATGTTTATGGAGATGTGCTCGAGGTGGAAAGTTATCTCCTAGGTTCAACGGACCTTTCTAGGTCCTCAGTAAGGTAGGCAAGGTGGTTTACCACTTGGCCTTTCCACCTCAGTTGCACCGGGTGCATGATATCATCCACGTACCTCATCTGAGGAGATACGTGCATGATCCTTCTCACATCATCGACCCCAGGGAGTTGGACGTCGATGATAGGGTGACATGCACGGAGGTTTCAGTGGAGATCAAGGATCGACAGGAGTAGGTCCGATGTGGACAACCAATTCCTTGGGTGCGCTTTCACTGGTAGCTCAAGAACCTCCAGGAGAGCACTTGGGAGCGGAAGGCTCAGATGCATGCTCAATACCACTTTGTTTTCCTTAGTGTGTGTTGAAGCTTTATGGGGACGTAAATCCCTGAGGTGGGAGTAATGTAAAGACCCAGAAATTTGAATGAATTGTTTTCAATTTCTTTGGAATTTTACGAGTCCGCAGTTTTTGACGGCACCTGATTCCGAGGCCCGGTGTGCCCGGAATCAATTTCCGAAGTTTAGCTCGGGTACGTTTAGTGAACGAACGAGCAAGTTTTTATATATTTTTAACCAGTTATCGGAATTGAAATCCGAAGGCACCGATGAACTCGCAATGCCAGTAATTTCTTAGGGGGACCTTTTTCATAGCTGCGTTTTGAGTAGGTTGAGGTTTAATAAATGGGGATTAGATTAACATAAATAAAAGTTGTTATGAAAAAATTTATCTAAGGAAGGGGAATTTAATCCTACAAAGGGGGAGTTAGAGGTGGGGCCCACACCCACCTAACCTCCCATGGGAGTGTTTAGTGTTGTGGGACCCAAACGAACCCCTAACTCCTCACCTCCCCATAACTCCCCTTGACCTCTTAAAACCTCCGTTGTTAATTTCTTGGAAACTTCCCTTCTTAAAGAGGATCTTATCCACCTCCCAATTTTAATGAGCCAGCTAAGGGGATTTAATAACCTTATTAATTATCCTTGTCACACCTCTTGACTTTTTGAATGGCATGGAGATCTTTTAAAAGAATGAGGCTTAATGAAATATTGGATGGGAAAATATTTTTGGAGAATTTGAGGAGAGGCTTTGTGTGAAGAAAGAAGGGAGTTCCTCCTTCGTTAAGAACTTCATCCTACCATGAAGAACGACTCCCTCCCTCGACGAAGAATGGTTCTCCATCCGCCGGATCTCCACCGAACGACGTTCGAGCCGGATCAAAGGCCTTTGAGGAAACGACGAACACCAAAAACAACGTTCTTCTTCTTCTTCCGATGTCGACGAAATCAATACCATTCTTCTACGACACCCGACTACCGCGACGTTCGACTTCCACAACTCAATGATGTGCGATGTCAATTTTGAGGTAGGGGATTATTTGAGAATGATATTATTTCCCATGGTAGTTTCCTTCTAAGGAAAGAACACGGAACAACTCAAGACTGAGTTGATCCGCGAATGTTTTATTTAAAATTGCGGGATAGGAACATTGGTATGATACAACTCATTTAAAAGGTTGTGGAATGATTTTATTCAACTTTATTTAAGTAAAATTGAATGTTTATTAATTATAAAATCCTGTTTAAATCTTGTCATTTGATAACACCTAACGCGGAGGGTGCGGGCCGAACCAACACGGCCCGACAACCCCCCGCAGATTGTTGTTGGTGCGAGGATTGACGGCGATGGTGAGACGGGACCGCAAAATAAATTTGAAGCCTCCACAGTGAAGATCGGGTCCTGGGAGGACTGCTGGCGAAGATGGTAGGCAAAATGGACCACCGGAGCGCATCAGGTGGTCCGCGGAAAGCGGTGGCGGCGCGCTGCCGGAACAGAACCGCCGCGGCTGAGCCGCGGAGGTGGACCAAACCAGAATGGCTTAGCCATTCTGAAAACAGAGGGGCGTGGCTTAAATGTCACGCCATTTGGACACCAACACCCCCCCTCGGCTGGACCAGGGTGGGCCGACCCAGGGGGTATCGGGCCGGGTCAGACCGGGCCCGAACCCTCTATTCTCGGGCAGTTTCGTTCAACTGCCCATAACATGGGATATGGACCTCCGATCGAATGAACATCAGTTGCGATGGGATCCTTGGATCAAGCCGGTCGTTTAGGTATATTACACTCAAGGTTTCGAAGAACTTTGTGTACTGCCGGGTTGGTTCGAACACGAAACCAACCGGGCCCTCGGAGCGGAAACACCTATATCTTGAGCTCTGAACGTCCGATTGACGTTCCGTCGACTTTGTTGGATTCCTCATAGTGAGAAGGACCTTTTGGATTACTCTGAATGAGGTTTGGATGTAGTTGTAGTATGGACAAGTTGGTTTGTACCAGAAATCCAACCGGACCCCTAGAACGGAGAAGCCGATAACTTTCAGACCGGACGTCCGTTTGACGAACCATTAACGGCGTTGGTGATTATGTTGAGAAAAGGTCCCTATGAGTATACCCTATGTGAGTTCTGGGTACATTTGAGATATGGTTGGGTTGGTTCGTACACGAAATCAACCGGGCCCCTAGGACGAAAAGGATAATAACTCACAGACCGGGCGTCCGATTGACGCGCCGTCTATTGCGTTGAGACCCCTATGACGAGGCGATCCTTTTAGATACTTCTTCATGGGAATTTGTGATACTTGGAGTATCAAAATGTTTCTCATGGAGCGGACCCTCCCAGAGACGATCATACGGAGTACGAAGACCGTGTAGCTGGCAGAGACCGGATGACAACTTCTCCGATTTGATTCAGAGTGACTTGAATAGCCCAGTGGGGAGCACTACTTTGTGACGTGGAAGACCCATGGCTGAGGAGCACTACTTTGTGTGGGGGCAGACCCACAGTACTCGACAGGAGGAGTACCTCTGTAGGCTATGAGGGGGAGCACTACTGTGTGAGGTGGCAGACTCATGGAAGAGGAGCACTACTTTGTGAGGTGGGTGACCCGCAATATTCGACAGGAGGAGTACCTGAATAGACTTAGGTTAGTGAGTAGTACCTCGGAGTCGTGACAGGTTCACTATACTCGTTAGAGACGGAGCTCTTCATCAGTTACAGTTTCGTTAATGAAAATCCTGGTTTGAGCTGATTGAATGACCTTTGAGTTTTCCTCATGATTGAGATGGGTTACTAGATAACTTACGTATATGTATGGGCATATACCTAAGTAGTGGTTATCCGTCGACTTCATATCTATGTGATACCTTGTGGATGAGATGGTTTACTTGGTAACTTAGGTATAAGTATGGGATTATACCTAATAAAGGGTTTTCTATTGAGAACATTCTTTGTGATTATCCTTGTTGAATTTTAGTGAGACCTTGAGGGTCTCGAGGTTCCTACTGAGTATCGTATACTCACCCCTGCATGGGCTTTTCCCGCACTTCGTTGTGTTGGTTGCAGACGACGGACATCACTGATCGTGGTTGAGGCATGTAGAGCTGGATGATACCTAGAGGTGGATATCACGATGAGTCGGTACCCAGAGGTGGATCTCACGACGAGTCAGTACCCAGAGGTGGATCTCATGACGAGTCGGTACCCAGAGGAGACAGACAGACGTGGAGTGCTGAGGATGAAATTTGTGCCTACCCTTCAGGTAGGATCCCGGAGGATGATCCAGGAGCTGCTTGTCACCTTTCAGCTGTTGTCCTTTGAGTTGTACTTTACTTTCAGTTGTAGCTGTACCTTTCTTTTGGGCTTGTATTTTCGGCCCCTTGTACTTTCAGCACGTTTGTTATACTACTTTACTTAGTGTAGATTCTTCTTGTACTCTGTTAGTGTGCTTTCATTTCGTAAAGGAAATGCCTTCCCTTTTTATTGGGATTTACACCTTTGGTGCTAGTCACCAACCCCTGGCCTATGGAAGGCGGGCTTGGGGTAGTCACGACATGGGCCCCGAGGACGGGTCGTGACAATGCTACCCTAAAAAGGTGCACTATTTTTCAATACTGAATAGGTCATTTCTTGTGTCACGTTGTTTCTCACAAGTATGTCTGGTGCACTATAAAGAAATTATTAAGATTAGAATATGGAATAAGTGTATAATCATGGTATATAGAGAGAATGTTCATGCACAAATGGAGGCAATCTGAACTTGGATGAGTTAAATATACCAGTGAAGTCAAAGCATAAGTATGGACTACAATGTAGTTGTTTGGTGTTATGGAGATGAAGGTGTGGACACTTAAACTAATGAAGGAGGATATGATAAGTGCAACACAAATAGTATATATATATAGATATCAATATATATTTAAAATAAATAAACATAATATAAAATATGAATTTTTAAATTATAAAATTATAAAACTAATTATAAAAAATTAAAATAGTAATGACTATCATTAACAATAACATTATCAAATATGGTAATAAAAAAAATAAAAATATAAAAAATATAATAAAAATATAAAAATATGATAAAATATTAATTCCATGATTAAAAAAATTTGTTATCTTAAATTCCCAGAATATATTATTTATATAATTGAAACATCATCACATGTAATAATAATATTTAAATACATTTTTAATCACTTAACATATACAATTAAAATTAGGAAAATTTAAATTTAATTAAATGGGTGGTAATTATAATTAAACAAAAAATGAATTATATATCACTAACATAAAAGTTCAAATACTGATAAGACATTAACTACATACCAACCATAGACAAATGGATAAGTAGATGTGTCATATAGAGGTGTGAAGACGATTCTAAGAAAGACAATATAACCCCCCCCATAAGTAATGTAGTAAAAATCTTGAGAATACATCATGGGATTCCATAACTATATGTAGTTACCCTATTAGTGTTCACATTATATAATTGTTTATGAAAAAATGTTCACATTCCTATTGGGTTGTAGTACAAGGCTTACTAAGACATGAAGAAAGTCAACCGAGAATTTGAAAAGCTATAGAACATATGATGTTAAAAAGGATGGAACTATATGACCTTAGAGGTCATTTTAATGTGAATTCACTATTATACAATGAGAATTCCTAATCTATCTATGAAAATTTCATTTATAAGAAAATATTTTACACAGGAGAAAGTGTTTTGTTATTACCTTTAAGAATGAATCTGATACCTAGTAAACATTATTTAAAGTAGACTAGACCATACATGGTATCTAATACCTTCCCATTTGGTGAAAATTAAATCATAGGTGAATATTCAAATTACCCCTTCATGGTGAATGGTTAACAAGTGAAGCGTTATGATGAATATTTTTGGAACTAACCATTGGAGGAGTTTCAACATCTCTATATTTTAACTAATTAAAGGAAACTAAGATTGTGTCTTTCCTTCACACTAGTTTATATGAATTTTATTTTAAATTAGTTTTTTCCAATAAATGAATTTTGAAATTTATTTTCTCTATTCCTGAGAAAAGTGTGGGAAGAGGGAAAACAAAAATTGTATTTAAATTAGTTTTCTAATTTTCGTTGTTTTTTATGTGTCTTAGAATTTAAATAAAATAAATTGAAGAGGTTCCCAATCTATTTTTTAGGATCTGTACAAAACCTTTTTATTTTTTTTCATTTTTTATAGTTTCTTAGATTGGAAAAATTATAGAGACCCAAAGCTTGACATAAATGGAAATAACATTACTTATTTGGAATACTTAATACATAGCAAAAACAGACACCCAAGGACCATAATAGTTTAGTGTCTTTGGAAACTCAGAACATAATCTTCAAATCATGGTTAAATATCTTCAACATCTCCCATTAAGATCTTCCACTTTTTTTCTTACCTAAAACCTTATTTATATCATGGGGAAAATAAAACATATAAAGGGTGAGCTCAAATTCTCAGTAAGGGTAATCATGGAGAAAATAAAACAAACCATATACATTTTAACTTAAAAACATGAATATAATGTTTAAACATCAAAATCTTGAGCAATGACATAAAACATGGAAGTACGTAAGGCATAGATCATAATGGAACATAAATAATGATAAAATATAATGGGAATAAAACATATAATTGAGGAAAAAAATTAATAACATGATATGTTTTCCATAGAAGCCAAGGCATTGCTCCCAAGACCATCATCGTGGATGAAGTCCATTACTAAACTGAGTTTACTTGCCGTTCCAGCCCTGTATTACTGAACCCGATTTACTTGCCATTATAGCCATGTTTATCTCTTGAGATATAAATATTTACCCAATGAATTAGAGGGAGCTAAAGGTCCCACCAATCTCATAATGAAATCATTATTTCGTGTTCCACAAAATAAACATAAATCATTCATCATAACCCAACGAATAAAATGGGTTTCATAAACATCATCCCATCATAACATAATCTATATAAGTGGATATCATTTCATAATAAAAAACATAAAAAAATGTAAATAATAGTGAAATTATACTTGAAACATACCCTATTAAATAATGTCATCTTATATGGAAAATAGTTTTGATAAAACCCTTGAAATGAATTCTTGAGGAAAATAGCCTTTCTTCTTCAAAATCATTTTATTTTCTCGAAATTCTGTTCAATTTTAAAGGAAAAGAATTTTATTGAAAATAATAATGAAATATTGTAGATGAAGCTTTATTGAAATAAAGTGTTATGAAACTGTAAAAATCTATTCACGCCGTTTAAGTAAAAAAAAAATCTTGTACTTTTGCCGGAAAAGTCAAAAAGTTCCTCATATGGTAAACAAAAGAATGATTCCTACCATACTGCATAGTAAAATTCAAAAAGGGGTAAACATGAATTTAAAAATACTTTGAAAAATAGTAAACACTTTATGAAAACATTTTTATAAAACACGGTCATGGATGATAAATATAACCCCAATAAATACTTATGAATAAACAATCTCGGATAAGAACGAGATTGGAATAATTATCCCTTACCTTAGGTCCAATTTCTTCCGTACATGTCCAAAACTCTAGTATAGTAGATTTAAACATATTATAAACTTTTAACATATCCATAATATAATTTATGATATCATATATGATTCACTTATGACTTTATATTACTCGTTCTTTTCTCAATTCCATGTTAAAGCAACGTTTTGGGTAAAATCGTTCCATTTATCATATGTGTTTGGACTTGTTGTTCTTAATATTATTAATTATATCATGATTTACATAATTCCATAATGTAAAAAATTATTTATATATAATATATATTCAGCATATAAATATATATGATAGATCAATAAATGGAATGAAATACACCGTTCTGGGAGACGATAGGCCGTACGTACGCATGGACGTTGTTTTTGTTTCCTTGTTGAATTGGATGGAATTAAGTAAATGAAACATATATATACATAATTATAGTATAATTATTATGTCATATATTTCATGATTATTTATTATATATAATTTATAATCATTCTTGAATGGTTTACATGGAGAATGAAGCTCATCGCGTTGTGGAGATGGTAATCCGTACGTACGCACGAGCGATGATATCATTCCCATAATTATTGAATAGTTTTGGAGTGGATTATATAATATATAATAATTAGTATCATGTTATAATAATCATATATAGTTATTATTTCCACCATTATACCCATCCAAATAAGGTGGTGGTGGAAAAAAAGATTACACCACAGTGTGGAGACGGTAAGCCGTACGTATGCACGTGCGGTGATTTCGTTTTTCGTAGGATGGATATAAGTTAAAATAGGGTTGTTTAATATTTATAACAATGTATCAGTATATTATTGATACTTATTTTATTACATTATAATGAAACAACTAAATAAAAGGATGTATAAGAAGAAAGAAACTTGAAAGAATTGGTAGAAGAGATTACCTCTTCCTCAATGTGCCTCTTTTAAAATTCCTCTTAGGGCACTAGATTTGGGATTTTTAGAATACAAGAACCTCTATAATGTAACTAAAAAGTTTTAGAAGAGGAATTGGTAGGGGTGGCCGAGCATTAAGGCTCAAAATGGTGTGAAGTGGAGAGGGAGGAGGATCCCTTTTATAAGAGAGGAGAGGGGCACTTTTAGAAACTCTCAAAAATATTAATTTATAATAAAATCAAACCCCACATAAAAACTAAAAAAATGACTTAGATTCGAATATTAGATGAGATATGCTTGTAATATCATTAAAAAATTCAAATTTAGACATGTTTTATTTTATTTTAAACCTTATCATTTTGATTTATCTTTATTTAATCTATTTAATTTTATTTGTGTTAATTATTTTATAAATTTTAAATTATTATAAATAATTTCTTATGTGTTGTGAATTTTCCAAAATTGGATAATTTATGAAATATTAGACCATATAGATTTTAATTTATAATTTATAAATATTTTTGTTATTTTTAACCATTTTAATAATATGTTATTTTTATAAAATAACAATAGTGTCAATTTTGAAACTATTCATTTATTTGAATTTAAATAAAATCCACACAGAGGATATATTAGAAAAAAAATATTTAATATATTAATAACATGTCAAATGTATGTATAAAATTCATGGATAACCTTAAATAGTTCATATAATATTTATTTTTATATTTTTGAAACCATTTATTTGATATTTCAATCAATAAAATAATTTCTACATCACTATTATGTCATCATTAATGATAATTATTTAATACATAAAAATTATAAATAAATTTAAATGATGTATATAATTTTATTGGATTTTGGGAGACTATTTATGTTCTATGTTTTATGAATTTTATCACCAAATTAAAATTATTATACTTATAAGATATAAGTGAGTGATATGTTGTCACTTTCTTTGGTTTTAATAATAATTACTTTTTTTTCATGGTCAGATGTCCATGAAATGAATATATTATAACCCTTAGGTGATATGGGTCTAATTTTATTCATCTAATAGAATTTTCACAGGTGTTAGGGTAATTTTATAATAATATTTTTACCCTTAATTACCTGATTTACCTTTAACTATAGTAAATAAAATTTACTGTAGTTACTATTCATAATGTCTAAAAATGAAAAGTAGCCTATTTACATAATTTGGAATTATTGATTCCAAATATGGAATCAATTTTTCCAAATTCAAAATAAAGATGTTGCTGTATTTAATTTAAAATTAATCCTGCTGTTGAGAAAACATGTTCTAAAAGTTAAAACATTGCAAAAGATTGGAATTTTTTTACCTATGAATTCAATGTAAAATTAATGATAATGACATACATAATATTAAATGGTAAAAGTATATTCTATTTATACTTTAAAACCATTCAATATTATAATTTAACCATATAAATTATCTTGATGAAAAAAGCTGTTTTTAATTAAAATTTAGCATATTTTTACTATTCATCAAAATATGAATGTTAACAGAAAAATATTAAAAAATTATTCAAAGTTAATTTTTATATCCTTATTAAAATAAATAAGTTTATTTCATAAAATTGAACTTATAAACGTGTCAAAAACTAGATTTAATGTGGGTGTGCCATCAAAAGGCGGCAAAACTGAATTTTTTTGAACAACAATTATTTTACCCAAAAAATTTATTTTGTTCTCATACCATGTTCTAGAATATGTGTAAGATGAATGATATTATTACAAAATTCAAAATGCAGTTAATAATATTCATAATGTTTAGTTCATAATATATCGTGGTTTAGTTAAACTCAGTATTGCGTACAACACATGCTATTGATGAAGGTCGCTCTTGCGTGCAACACAAGCCAAGATTAGTGTTTTCATATACTACAAGCTAATACGGTGTTGTTTATAGAACAAGATAATCTCAGTGTAGTATACAACACAATACATCACTAAAATTAAAAATAATTTTATCATAAAATTTTGGGGTGTTACAAAACTGAAGACCTACTATTGTGCTACCTAAAATAATTACCATTAAAGAGTGGATAGATTCAATTGGTTATATAAATTTATGAATTAAAATATTTCTTAGTGATATTACCACAAATTTCATGTATGTTTCTTCTTTATAACTGGGAAAAGATATGTAAATAAAGAATAACTTAGTAGAAGCAAAATCAAAGCTTGAGTAACTAGATTGAGGAAATAAACCAAAGTAACCAGACATCAGATATTGAGTAACACATTAGAGAGCCTCCCTAAAAGACAATCAAAAAGCTTATTTTAACTAGAGTAAAATTTAAAGGTAATAATTGATATAGATGTATTACTAATACAAAATAATAATGCATGTGTGCATGTGTGTTATCCCTCAAATAAGAGTTATAGTTACCTGAGAGTCAGATTTCCAATCATTTCTTTGATTATTTGAATATTATAATTTGTCTTGAGGTATACCTACTAACATAGGATATTTTAGTTATGGGTTTAGATGAAATCATTCAATAAGTTATTTTCATAATTATGGCTCAAAAAATTCAACAATTTTCAATTGAAAAAGGGGATTGATTGATTTATGGTATTTGAACTTAGACGAAAAAGGGGAAGATGTTTTATCTAAATGTCATTTAGGATGTATTAATGAAGTGTGAAAAGTATATTTGGTAACAGAATATTATAGGAGAGAGATTTAGGAAAGTTAAACTTGATAAAATTTTTATCCCAAAAGGATATATTCAATTTACAACCAGAAACTATAACTTTCACTCAAATTGAAGTGAGCTAGTGGATCAAATTCATAAATGGGAAATGATAATTAAAACAATGGATTAATATTTCATATTATTCTCTCTATGGTTTTTGTAATAATTATAGTAAGGAATATATTTTAATAATGATAATTCAAGGAATTTCCTTGGAGTGAAATATTATATGTGCGTAGGAGTGATGAAATGATATTTTATTAAAAATTTCCTCTATAATTCACTGGTAAAATTCCCTTATTCCATTTTAAAATCTGAAATGATTATCCTATTTTTCATACTATGTAGAGATTTGGGTAAATATAATAAATTTACTTTAAAATTTTTATTTCAATGATAAAAAATAATTTTATATTAAATTATTGAATTAAATTTTAATATAGAATAAATATTGAATATTTAAACATTTCATTCATTTTTTAATTAATTTAAAGACATAAATCTATTCAATGATTTCGTGGAAATTAATTAATGAAAGGAAATAAAATTTTATTTCTAATCATGTATTTTTTTTGTTTTTAATCATAAATAATACTTCATTGAGTTTCAATTTTCAATTGTATAGGTTGAATTAAAAAATAAAATAATTATAATCAACTATGAATTCATTCATGTAGTCGACACATTAACTGTATCTGGACTGACCGAGCATGGGAATATAAAACATTCATCACACTTTTTCATGTTAAACTCACTCAAACACATAAATGACCAACATACCAAGCCCCTCATATACATTCAACTGAATTAAAGTGAAAATATCAATCTACCACATTATTTTACTACCTTATTAAGGCCACACCCCAAGATACCACAAGCCTTCGAGACCACTAATTGTGAGCCTCAAAATCACCCTCACTTGAATCTATCAGATGATCATATCTCAAAAAACCATGAAAAATGACCAAAAAAAATGGTCAATCACATCAAATTCAACCCACCATGGAAGGGCGAGTTACTATAGAAATAATTTCAACCTATCATGAAGAGTGTTGTGGCCAGTCGAACGACTATGGACAAACTACCATGCCTCAGAGTGATATTCCATAAGAATAATATGGATCCCAATGAGGATGGTTCTATGAGGATTGATTAATTAGGAGATTAACATATTTAAATGGGAATAAAAAAGGGCCCAAGCTCAGATAAATAACCAAAATTTAATGCGGGTCGATCTAGAAGAAATATTTATGGACGCTGAGATATTCATGGATTGCCAATAAAGATTGTGACTAATTTAAAAATAAATAATCTTGGACTAAGGATCATTAAAATTCAATTTAGTCCTAGGATAATTCTGGCCAATTTTTTTGAAACCTCAATAAAGGAATATTCTTACTAGTGAATTCAAATGATGAGGGTCAATGAATCTAGTGAAAACCAAAGGAAACCAAATCATAAGAACCGCTTGAAAACAAGAAGATGACATAGATTTGATGATGAATTGATCTATATGAGGAACCAAATAAATACATTTAGTGAATAATGTTCCCAATATCAGATTGAATATGAAATAGAATAAGGCTAAAATATATGATCAAAATTTTAGGATGAAGACTATCGATCACTGATTTTGCGCTGTTTGTTTTCTGGTGATGAAATACAATAGCAACCTCAATGTATCATAATGGTACAACTATGAAGATATAGAAATATGAACCCTATGATCTTGATAAAATTCCTAACTAGTAGCCCACTGAAGCCTTCTATTTGGTCCCACCTTAGATGAAAAAGACTAGTATATGCTCTTCCCCCAGACCCTCCAATCCTGGCCTTAGGTTCACCTTTTCCCCATCCTTAAACCAAGTTAAAACCCCAGTCGAAGAAAAGATCAATATATGTGATACTAATCTAAATTAAAGGGATTCTAAGCCAATTATTCAGGAGTAAGGATTCAGGCCCAAGTCCAAAAAACCAACAAGGACTACAATAACTTTTTTCAACAACCATCAAGTCCCTTGAACATGGTGCAGTGAAAACTAGTCCCAATTTTGATATACACTAGCCCGGTCTCATGTATATTTCACTAAATACTTGGAATTAAAGGCCCATTCCATCCAGTATGATCATTATCTTCCTCCCCATAGGAGCACAAAGGATAAAACCTATCATCCACTACATTGTGAAGTAGTGGATAAATTCATCTAATAATTATTATAAAATGAGTAAAAAGATTGACCAAGGGAGGAGAGTGAATTTTGGATAGCAGATTCATATTTCCACCTAGAGAAATCTATAACCAATACCTTTAATCATAGAAACCATTAAAATGAGATGAATCCAAGTGAAGAATTTAAGGAATGTTTTCGGAATACCAGTATCATTGATAATGGAAATGAGACCTGTGATGCTCACATGTTTGAAAATTTATAATCTGTTAAGAACCTATAATCATTATGATATAAATAGGGAAGTATTCACCGAGGAGAGAGGATACTTACATGATTACATGATAGATATATAATAAGTTTTTATTTCCTTAATTGATTTCTTTTAATTTTGTTGTAATGAAACCTGATATGGCATAATAAACCCTTAGTTTTCATGCTGTAGAGATTCCCCTTCAGCCAGTGTTAATGAATTAGATTCTTAAGTAATAATTATTTTCAATTCATTTCTCAGGAATCATTTTATTGTTGTTATATTTTAGTTATTTTCAATGTTTTATAAGTTTTAAATTATTATTCTATAATTTAAAATTTTCACACAAAGAAAGTTTTCATTGCCTATAATAGCGAGCAATGAGATGAATCAGGGTGATTGAAAATATTTGATCATTAGGCTTAGCTAGGGAAGGGTTATAGTGATCATTTAATTCAACTTCCTAACCCAAATAACTGGTTGGTGTGTTCTAGAAAGGATTCACTTCATTTGAGAGAAAACAAGATAGGGAAATTGGAATTATGATTTAATAGGTAAAGTGAGGGGATGATTCAAGATAGACCATTCTTCGTGATTTATATTTCACACTCCATTAAGGCATAATCACACCCCAAACCCATTAAAAAGGATAGGAATGAAAAAAAAACTATCCTCTCTAGAGAAAACTTTATTATACTACCAATTCATTTATTCAGGTTTAGAATATTGACTTCTAAGGGCCCTGTGACATGCATCTCACCACAAATATATCAATCTATAAATGAATTTGAGTACTGAACCCAATTTAACTAATAAAAATTGACTAGTTGGGGTCAATTGATTGAACACATTCATTCCATCTAACTGCATATTTTTGACCTTTAATTATTACTTTAATAATTTTCACTAATAATATCGTGCAACATGAATTGTTTATTTTTTCAAACATAATTATTTTTCCACTTTCTCACACTTAGGTTGTTTCTAACCACTATAACATTTCTCACTTTCCAATACTTTTTTCAAATTCATCATCACAAATATTTTGTTCCTAATAATTGATAACATTAGAATGTGGATAAGTCATTATCTACACTAGTAGTTAAACATTTAATTTATATTATGTAAATATATCACTGAACACATAATATTATGAGAAACACATTGTATATAAAAACCCATTTAGATAAATTTAACCTTTTCATTTAACTCTTATTTTTTACAATGGTTTAAGTGATTTGACCCCTCTATCAAGTATCCAAATCCAATCTACTTGGTCCCTTCTAATATACAATACACCATCTATATTGGGACCATTATGAGATGATTTTGATGTCCTAATTAATGGGTATTATTCAATGAAATTTTCATTTTACCTTTTAATTGTGTTATTTGACAATAGAATAATTGAACAATTTGTTTCGATAGGATCTAGATCATAAAATACTTATTCTGATTTTGATATCTTTATAAAAAGTTCATCATTTTACCCTTACTTACAAAAAATCAATTTCATGAAAACCAAATTATCGATTTTCACTGAACTCATGTTATCAATGCATTTGTATCAAAAAACAATCCTTTTTAATGTTTTATAATCTATCCTCTTTTTTTTAATGATGTCAATGTTTTATATGTTCATGTAAATGTGATTTTTTTCCTTGGTAGCAAATACATGCATCAACTCTTCCATATAAGTAACTTCAATATTTTATATCATACTACCTTTATCTTTTTAATTTGTATAGAATGTATATCAATTAATTAAATAAAAAATATAAGATAATAAATGTACTCCTTATATATATCCATTGAATTCATTCTTAAATTGAATTTTTATTTGTAGATAACTTCTTAAAAATATATTCTCAAAACTATGCAGTGAATTAGTTTTTCTCCTGGAAAAACATTGGAATATAATATGTAAAATTTTCAATGCTAGGAACTATGTTAGTGTGGGATTACAGGCCATGGAGAGACCCTATATGAATATAATATAAAAAATAAATATGTTATATAACACTTGTGTATTTTGTAGAAATAATTTATTTACACCTAAATGGGGTATCAAATCAGAAATCAAAGACTAATATTAAATTCATAATGAGGGTTTTACCTTGGGTGTGACATAATCTTTATGTGCATTGGGTGTACAACTTGAGTTCCATCATGGGTGGAATAATAAATAAATTAATTATTCAATTTATTTATTTATTATTAAATCCAAAACCTAAACCCTAATATATATAAATTCACTTCTAGAAAATCCCTAGAGTTATCCACAAAACCTTAAGGACTGAAAGATGATTCACTGGAGGAGCGTTGTTGAATGATCAATGAAGGGATGTTTATTGGTGATCGGTTTGCAAATAGTGCATGTGTATGTTATTAATGACTATGATGTGAATTCAATATTCATTAGTGATCAATAAAAACACAAGGTATGGAATTTTATTCCACTCGTTTAATCCCTATTTGTTTATCCCATGATAAACATGAATTAATTCCAATAAAATATTTATTCACATTCGATCAGGATTTGTGGGTGCAGTTTTATTGTCCCAGGCTTGTGAATTAATATATTTGGATGTTTTGGTTCATTATTCATATTTCTAAGAGAACAAAATCAATAACAACCCAAGCAATGGATGAGGTTTGTTTCTCTTTTTATAAATGCCCATTTTTCCCCATTCTTCGCATGTTAATTAGCAGTATTTTCTTTGTAAAGTGGTTGAACTAATAAACTATGGATGATAATTCTACGGTCTTTATTTGGTGAAAAATACATTCACTATGTGTTTGGGTTTGTGATCCAAAGAGATATTGAGGAGAGATGATGACTTTGGATGATTGGAGATGGATTTTGATCAAATCAGTGTTCCACATTTCACTGTTGGGCATGTGGTGATGGAACAATGTGACGAGGATAGATCCATGAGTGGAGAATGTGGTCAGAATCCAACCACCAATGACAGATGGGATCAGATAAACTGATACATGTGATTAGTGGTGAGTCTTGAGATGGATTCATTAGTGATGATAGTTCTAGAAAAAGACGTGTTAAGGTTCTAGATTTCTAGAAAAATCTTGACTTGAAGGTTTGTAGTCTCAATAACGCATGCTGTGTGGGACTATGGTTGTGGTGTCAAGGGTTTACATAAAAATAAAAATATCACATTCCATGTGGACATACCACATGATGTGTGACCCCTGGTTGGTGGCTCGACGTGTACCCTAGGAGTAAATGGACATGGACACTACCAGACACACCAACATGAATAGAGTACATAGGAATGGCCGATACTCAGACATTGATAGGTATATGTGCACAACTAGAGCACATAGGCAAGAACTAAAGTACATGGGCATAGGAAAAAGTAAATAGACTCGAGCACGTGGTATGCAGAGTTCCAGAGCGATCTCTACACTCAATATATCTAAAATAACATACCGTGTATTTGGAGAAATGCATACCATGTGAGACGGTGAGACATGAGAAGTGATAGAATTTGATAGGAACGTCATGTAATCCTATTATACACTGTTCAATTTCTAAAGGTTGGTTTGATATCCTCTGTCTCTTCAATGTGGACTGGTATCAATTGGGATCATTCCCTTGGTCCATCCCTATGAGGGTATAATGAGGCATTAAATCATGAGCATAAGATTATGATTCCCTCTACATGATTTGTATTGGATAGAGTTTTAGAATCCCTCTATGTGACCTAAGGTGTGATCCTCTTTCATTTCACCACCTTACCTTTGTGGGGTTTGAGGAATCATCATGACCAACTTACATGGGCATACGATCCCCTACTTAGTGGTGTTTTTCATGTAGGGTATGGTATAACCAAGAGGTCATGGGTGAGATCCCATATCTATGTAAAGAGATCTTAAAAGATTTAGTAAGTACTTCATTAGTGAGTCTTGATGAGAACAACCTCTCATATGAGTGCCACTAGTGTTATCATGGTCCATGGAGTTAGTTCTCCAAGATTAGTGTTACCTTGAATCCTCTAGAAGATTCATGTGGCTGGAAGTATGGTTGATACCTCTTTAGAATTGGTTTCTTTTAAGATTACATATGATTATTATTATTAATATGTATCATATTATAATTAACCTTCCTTTAGTATGATGATATAACTATTATCATGATTATTTAGGTTTAGTAATTTTTCGGTGTTATATTGGGTATTGTTATACTCAACTATGCATGGGTTGTGCCCACACATGTCATGTATTATACAAATGATATGAATTTTTATGGAGTCCTTGGAGGACCATAAGTATGAGGAGTGCAGTGATATAGATAGATCATGGATCAGGATGGGTGTTTCATTTGACAGTAGTACCCACTTTCTTAGTAGGTTTGACTCTTTTTTCAGTTTGGCGGGTTTTTATTTGGACCTTTATGCTTTACAAGACATTTTTCACACTCTAAATTGGGATAGATGTTATGTCAGAATTATGGTATCCATTTTGTCTTAACTTTCAGAATTGTATGGGTATTTGTAGATGTGTGTGTGCCCAAGTACATTAGGTTAAGGTCTCCCATGTGTGTGATGTTCCTACTCAACACTAGTCATTGGCCACTGGTCTATTAGAGATGGTCTTGGGGTGTCACACTTGTCTTACCACAAGCTAGGTGATCCCTGTTGAGTTGGAAAATGATAGATTTTTATTAGTGGTGTGTTTATCCTATGAAAAAGGTTTAGATATTTTATATATTTGAGATTTTTTGGGAAATAGGGAAAAATGTTAAAGAGTTTTGAGTTCATCTCTTGAGTCAGAGACTCCATTGTTAGTGTGGAAACTGATATATCAATTCACCCTGACTCAAAACCCTATTTTATTGACTTGGTACATATAGAAACTAGTTATAAGAAAAACATTGTTGCATAAATAATATAGTAATGGGTTGTGGTTTCCATGTCCTTCTTGGGATAACTCCCCAGATTTACTCTTTGATAATGCTGCATCTTGATTATATCAGGATTAATCTATAGTGAATGGGAGATTGGATTACATTGAAAGACAACAATGATGATCCTCCGAGTTTTGATGCTTCAGTGTAGCTTTCTATATAGGATCTAGATCCACTAGGTGGTTTTTTATTATTTCCAACACCTTTTGAGTATCATTTTGTGCCAGTAGTACCAGACTAGGATGTGTACAGGATGAGAACACTCTATGAGTTTTCAAGGTAGGGAAATCCTAGTTTTTTGGTGACCCAAACCCCGTGGTAGATAAGGACTCGAAAGAGGTAGTTACCTATGTTTTTAGACTTATGAGGACACCTCTAGACTATATCGTGGTCCTAGTGGTGAGTAATCTTTAGGTTTTTATTTGGAGATGGTGTATTGTGGTAACATACACACACTATGAGATGGTTCTCCCTTGAATGGAGTTTGAGGATTTCTTTAGGGAGGATTTCTATCTAGACATATTGTGAGAGGTGTGTATCAAGAGGATTATTTTGATTCAATAAGTAAAACAAGACAATAGAATAATATTATTTGACATTTACCAACCTATCATGATACTCTATGGATATGGTTTTTGTTCCGTTATTTTGGTCATGGACCTTTCAGAAGGGACTATACTGAGATATTAGCTCTTTAGTGATATCTCTTTTCTTTCCTACCAATTTTGGAGTTCTTGAGTGGGATATGGTTGTATAGAGATTTTTGGGAATTCATAGACTAAAAATTTCTTTTAGTAATGGGAAAACAAGTGCTTATTCCTCAGTAGCTCATACCTCATGGAAAACACAACAATCTAAGAATGTGAGACACTTTAGGATACAATCACAGTATAGAGGATTAGTAGTTTAGGGTTATCTGGTTAGTACTAGTTAGCTGAGAGAGAGGTAATTTTTCTCTTTTTATGGTCATTGATATCTTCCATAGGACTGAATGAACCACCAAAAAACTGATAGAGAGATGGTTTATGGAGAACACAGAAAGAGATAACGGCAGGAGCCGCGAGGCTAGTAGGGTGGAAGATGTGGTAGGCGAGTAGGGAGAGCATATGGAGGTGGAAGATGGTTTGAATTCCTTCCTCCACCACCCCAGGTGGTCCATTCTAGGATCAAGAAGCTGGTGGTCATGGATGAGGATAACTGCATGAAATAGAGTCCCTTGCCCCATACACTCTTGGGATGAATAGTGGTATAATATTTTTATTCTCTGCATTATATATAGTATTGATAGACATAGGAGTGAAAAACTATTTTCATGAAACTTCTCTAGTTTGAGACTTAAAGATTCTAGTTTTTCCCTTGGCTTCACCTCTGTGCTTTGAGACTCTTACGAAAGGGATTCAATAATGACACACTTTTGTCGATAGTGTGATATGAATCTTGGCGGAGAGAGATTCTTATGGGGTATCTTTATAGCAGCGATGAGGCCCTAAAATGTTGTCCTGGGAATGAAACAGTTATCCAATGTTTATACCCAAATTGACTATTTTAGGTGGAGGATACAATGTGTCTATGGGAATGGAATGGTGTTTTTCTTTCATGAATGATATGGAAAATTTGGTAGAGTAGAATGGAAAAATACAAAGGAGGATATAACTGGTTACTAATTATTTTACTATTATTAACCTTGGATTAGTAGATTCTATTGTAATTGGGCTTTCTACAGTGGTAGAAGAGTATAAGGATGACATTAATAAGGATGTTTTAGGCTTAACTTCCCACAAAGATATATAATTATGTATATAATTTCACCCAAGGATTTCTTTGATATATATGCCATCATATCATAACAATACCTTAAAGTTTTATGATCTAAAGGTGTTATTCAAGGAATAGTAGATAAATGGTTTTTCTAGAACCATTGTTTCCCCCAAGTCAGCCCCAATTGTTTCACTAAGAAGGTAGAAAAGAGATTGAGGTTTTGAGTGGATTACCATCACATGAATTAGTGGAATGTGATGAATAATAATCCACTACTGCGGATCGATACCCTATTCAAATAATTGAGAGGGGATAGATGGTTCTTTAAGATTGAACTCATATTAGGTGATCCACAACTTTGAGTATTGGATGTGGATATAAAAATGATATCATTTCAATGTATCTATAGCCATTATGAGAAATCAGTGATGCCTTTCAACATGAGGAATTCCCAAAAAGTGTTTATGGGACTCATTGTAACGACCCAAAGTTATCGTACATATATATTACATCTTTTTAGATGAATATTCATCACATAACTTAACAATCTAGGCTAAAATAATGTAGGTCTAGTTCATTTGGAAATTTGGACACATAAACAATTAGTCCATAAAGGGATATACATCATCTCCCACTATGTTATTCAAAAAAGACCCTTCATAGACATATTATAGATAATATAATTTTACATAACCTTGGGAATGGAAAAATAATAAAGGGTGAGCTTAGATTCTTAGTAAGGGTAATCAATGGATATATCAATAAATCATGAGCATAAGCAAACTAGAAAAGGAGAATAACATTTGAAAACCATACCCTACAAATCCTAGATCATAAAATTGTGTTATAACATAAATATTGGTAGTTCAAAATATATGAATCATAATGGAATCAAAGAAAATAAACTATGCATACAAAACATTGGCATAAGACAAAGATTTTTTTGTATACCCATAAGCATAGAAAATAATTTTTATAGTTGTTCAAGGATCATTTACAAGACTATCATAGTTGATTGGTTTTAGAACCCAAACCATCATAGTAGTTAATGTTCAATTCCAAGACTATCATAGTGGATAGAGTCACTTACTGAACTGGTTTCACTCTACATTCTAGTCTTATTTATCTCATGAGATATAAATATTTCCCCAATTAATTGAAGGGAGATATAGGTCCCAACTATCTTAGTTATAATGTAACCAAGTTCACAGAATGAAAATCATACATATGTTTTCCACAAGATAATAAAATATTTATTATATTGGGAACCATGAAAATAAATGGGTTCCCTAAATATTCATTATAACATATCCCATGGAAATAAAATAGGTTTCATAATCATTTTATCATTTTATCAAAGCATAAACTATGGAAAAATAATATGTTTTCATAATCATTTTATCATGGTATAACCCATGGAAGATAATAGGGTTTCATAAAAATCGTTAAATAATAAATAAAAACCATCTATAAAAAGAATAAGAATGGAATCCATGGATTATATTCCTAGTAAAATATAATTAACTTTAATGGAAATCATCTTAGATGAAAGATGATTTGGAAAGATCACATAGAAATTTTATTGAGGAAAATATCCTTTCCCATTTGAATAATAATTTTAAAACAGAACATAAAATTAAAAATAAATTTTTTAAAAAATAAACTTGTAAACTTATGGAGGTAGATTTAAAAGTAATTAACAATACTTATTCAGGAAAATATCATTTCCATTTTGAAAATAATTTTTTTAAACTAAAAAAACATAGAAAATTCTGGAAATAATTTTATTTGAAAATAAACAATGAAAATTATAAACTAATATTTAAAGCAATGAGTTGGTCATGAAGGTAGAAAATATTTTTAACGTTATGCACGTTAAAAGAAATATTCCTTTCAAATTTTTGGTAAAATTCAAACGGGAATTGTTTTTTGAAAATGACATGAATATTACTTTTAATGTTTTTTAAAAGTAAAACAACAGTAAAAATTTCTTATGAAATCTTATAGGTAATTTCAAAATATTTTTGAATTTTTTTAGAATACATGGTTTTGGAAGAAAATGGTTTTTCTCTATAGAGAGAAATAAAAATGTTTTTTTCTTGAAAAAAACATTATGAAATCATGAGTACATAAATAGAGGAAAATTAAGGGAAAACATTTATTCCCTTTAAATAACCATAGGAGAAGAAAATAAATGCATATAGTAAGAGATATATTTTATCATTATAAGAATCATCATGAACATCCCCAATAAATGATAAGATTGTATCATTAAACCCTAACCACTTTTTAAAATTTGAATTATAATCCCCCGGAAAAATTTAAATGAAATAAATCCTATAATATAACTTATAATAAATCAATTAATTATATTTCATTCCAAAGGGGTTGTATATACACCTCATAATATAATATAGTGCATAATATATCATATATCTCAAAGAATAAAAATTGAGACAAAAATTTCTTTTCGCTTTGGTAACTTTTGAACTGTAAACCACATTAAAGGGAGATCCTAAGATTGATATGTAAATTACCATAATTTTCAGAAGAATCATCATAAAATAAAATCCTGGGAATTATATAAACAACATAAAACAAATAGGTGGTGAATATGACATTTGTCTCACAGAATTAAAAAGTAGGACAACAATACCATACCATAAGTCTTGAATTCCATAGTACATGTTCAAAACTACAGTATAATAAATATTTGTTAATTTTATATACATTAAAGGACCATAATTATATATATCATACCATATATAATTTACTAATTTCCTTTTGTTACCCATTTGGTAACAATTCCAAGTTCATGTCACATTTCAGGTAATAATTGATTTTTTCATGTATCTTTTGAGGTTTTTTTGTAATATTTATTTGAACATGGTTCCATAGTCACTATAATTTTAAAAATGATAATAAATATCTTATATATTCTCTATATAGGTATTTATAGTAATCTATAAAATTAGTGATAGAAAATGAAATATATCGTTTATGAAGACGGTAGGTCATACATATGAATGAACATTATTTCCATTCTCATAACTGATTATAAGAGAGAAATTTAAATAACATATTACCATTAAATAATCATATTTATTTTACATATATATCACTTATTTTTGTTAAAACCATTATTATTACCTTTAATGTACAGGATGAACGAATCACATTTCTTCACGAGGCAATGGGCTGACGTACACACGAGCGATGCTATCATATTAACAAATAATTGAAATTAAGAATGTATATGTGATGTAATAATATAATAAATACAGCATATAAACATTTAATATGTCTTTATATCCAATTGTGAGAGGTGGATATGGAAAATTAATAACATCAGTTCATGAGGCGGTATTCTATCGTATACATAAATAATGATTTTGTATCCCATTTGATGGAAATTAAGATGGATAGGTTATTACATTAAAAAAAATAAAATTTTAGTATATTGGAGATAATGGTGATATGATATAATAATAATTTAATAATATTTTAAGGAGTTACAATAAGATGTAAAACAAAAACACATAGTTAAAACATTACCTCTTCTTTAGAAAACCTCTTTAGGTTTAACAAAAACTATTCTTATATTGGTTTTATGATATCACCAATTACTCCAATATATAGGTAGGTATTTAAGAAATATATTTGGGTAGGTATTTTACAATTTTTTTTAAGTGTGAAAAGAATAGGATAGTGGGTGGGCTTTTATAAGTGAGGTGAGTGGCATACTTGTTATTTTTGGAGAAAAAAAGGTGTACCCAAAATTTTCAAATGAAATAAGGATAAAAATTGGAACATTATAGATAATTATAAATGATATTGTCAAAATGTGTCTAGATAATGGGTTTTAGAAATGTATTGGGTTATTTTAAACCTATAAATTTTTAGTTTAACCCCATAGAAAACATATTTCTTCCTTAACCGTGGTAAATAATTTTTACTATTTTTACTATTAATTATGACCAAAAATTAAGTTTAAATTATTATATAATATATATTATTCTATTTAAAATATTAAATACATTTTCCCAACTTCCACCCATATACAAAGAAATTTTAATTTAATATAATGCCCTAAGACATGATGAGAATGCGGTTTTTCCAAAGTGAAAATGTTCAAAAGTTTATATATTAAAATTAAATATAAATTTTTTTACAATGAAATAAATTGGATTAATTGTTAAATTATTGAACTAATTTTAATTTTAAAAAAATTAAAATGTTAATTAACCTTATGAATTATTTATACAAAAAGGTAGTTTTCAATAAAAACTAATATTATTCATTATTCATAAAAAAATTAATCTTATCAGAAAATCCCAAAAATTAAACATAAGATAATTTTTACACAATGATATAATTTTTAATTTTATAAAATTAATTTCTTAAAAATTTTTAAAAATTAATTTTATTATTTTTCACAAAAATAAATAAAAACATTTTTATGAGAAGATAAAATTTTTGTAACATAAAAAGACTTTACTAAAAGTTAAGTGTTTTTATGAACATGTATTACTTATATAAACAAATTATACTAAATATTTAAAATGTTGATGTTATTATTCATTCCTCAATGTTTAACAACCAGTTAATAACGATCATGTTTAAATAATAATATTAACAGTTTTTCTATGGATCCTTAAAAATCTTCATTTCATGTAACAAAAGCTACCAAAGAAATTTAATTTACTAGAAAAAAATATTTAATAAAACATTGTAGTGTTACATTTTGAACCCCATAATATGAATTTTCCCCTCAAAATTTTGTTACTCTGATACAAATATATGAGGATACTTAGGCCACAAAATTTCCTCATGTTCCCTTATAGCTCCCTCAAATTGGTAGTTTTTTCCCAAAACATTTACTAGGTGAGTGGTCTTGTTTCATAGATCATTCTCTATTTGATCCAGAATCTTCACTAGTTGTTCCTCACAAGAAAGATATTTCTCTAGTGGTGTGACCTATGGGTTCATCACATGTGAAGGGTTAGCTATATACTTTCTCAAAATAGATATATGAAACACATCATGAATTTGTGATAGGTTTTATGGAATCGCAAACTGATCAGATAACATCACAATACGAGCAATAATTTCAAAAGTACCTATTTAAATTGTGACAGTTTTCTATTATTTCCAAATATAATTACCTTATTCTATAGATAAATTCAGATAAACACCTTATCACAAACTTCAAATTAAAAATCATGCTAGAAAATTTTAGAATAATATTTTTATCGACTTTATGTCTCCCTTATATGTTGTTTAATAGATATAACCTTCTATATCATCTATTAATCTATCTTAGATCCCAACAGATTTATTTATTCATCTTTATTCCAAAAATTTGGAGATATATACTTCTTTATATAGAGGGATTCATAAGGATCCATCTGAATACTCAGGTGAAAGCTATTGTTGTATTAAAAATCAACTAGAGGAAGGTGTTCATTCTGACCACCTCTGAAATCCGAAGTTCAAGATCTCAACATGTCATATAGGGTTTGAATTTTTATCTCAGACTAACCATCTATTTTTTAATTAAATATAGTTATGAAACTCAAATTTGTACCAATATCTTGTTGTATACTTTTCCAAAATGTTGAGGTAAACCTCAAATATTGATTAGATACAAGTGAATACAGTACACCCTTCAACCTTACCACTTACTAAATGTATATACATTAAAGATAATATAGAAGGAAATATTATTTAATAGTGATGATGTGTGCTCACTTTTTAAGATGGTTGACTAGAACCCATATAGAATTATTTCTCATAAATGTTTTGGGGATTCAAATGATAAAATCCATGGTGAAGTTTTCCCATTTACATTATTTTATGGGTAATGGATGTAAATCTACCTTATAATTTTGTCTCTAAAACTTAACTTACTGACATATTGAGCACTTATATACAATATTTATAATATGTATCTTCATGCTATCCCACAAAAAATACTCTTTCAAATCTCTATAAAAATTCATACTTCAAAGACGAATAAAGAATGAAGAACTATGAGATTCCTTTTAATAGATCCTTCTTCAAATATGGTATGGATGGAACACCTATATGATTCTTAAACCTTATCATTATATCTTGATCAAAGTTAGACTAATGATTTTTTCTAAACTTCTTATATATCTATAAAACTTCTTTCTGTTCCTATTAAATCTTCACTTGGATAGATGGTTAGAAATTCAATTGAGTAAGATAATATTTATCACCTTGATTTAGGATTTCCAGATCTATCCATTAAAAATAAAGAAATATTGACACTTTTTTATCCCTATCATTGATAAGCTAGCATGATACTTTCAACCAAGGCGTCATCCATACCCGCTACTTGAGATCATATGAAGGAAAAATTCAATGGAAGAACCCATGTCTAACCAAAATGCATTTCCATCCTAAACATCCCCAAAGTAAAGATACTGTATATAATAGATGTCCAAGATTACCTGGAATCTCTCCCTTTTGAAAATTGAATATTGAAATAAGCATTTTTACAAATTTTTAATCTCTTCTACAAAATATCAAAGTTAGCCTCAACATGAGTGGTAAAACCCTTCTTGATTATCATTCTTATAGATGAGTCCCTAAAATATGTGAACATCTAAGGACTAGTATCAAGAGTTGTGTCCTAACTCTCCCAAGGCATTCTATCTACTAGATAATTTCCAAAAACTAACCTAGATTCAACCATGGATACCCTTTTTCAGTAGACACTAGTAATAATCCTCTTAATGTTATCCTTAGATCCCTTCTAAGAAAAATCTAAATCCCTAAACCTCAAGATCTCTATCACCATCACCACCAACCCCAAATATGAAACCCATCCTAAAATTATTAATTATTAAATATTATAGATAAAATATTAATAATAATTTAATTTAAATGTTTTTAAAAATATTTAAAATATTTTATTTATTATATAATTGAATCTATCTCTAAACATGAATTTTATAAAAACCAACTATACAGTTAGGTAGGAACCAAACAAGAGAAGACTAAAACAAAACCATCAGTATATTCCCAACAAAAAAACACAATAAAATTAAAGGGGAATATGAATGGGTGTATTGTCAACACTGGGCCTCCTGGGAGACATAAAATAAGTGGAAACTCTGGGTAGGTTGACCACCCAACTCCTAATAGGATCGAATAATGTGAAACATGTACTTCAGTATCACTACCCACCAATATTGAACACCTCAAGCCATGCACCTCGATCAGGTGAATCCTCAATACATGAACAAACATTAGATGATAGAATACCATTTTTATCATCTAAACCACGAGTAAGTAAAATTTTTAACCTCCTGACCCTGGAGCCAATGAACGATGCCCCAATTGGGTTTGTCACATAGCCTCAAGCACACCTTCATGTATGGTAGAGGCTATCAACTACCAGTGAGTGTATAAGGTGGTATAGTCAGGGTACTATACCGTCATGATTAGAGTAACATAACAGTATCATAAGTGAGTAAATAAGTGGAATCATAATACAAATCATGATAGAAGATAACATCTAGAAGAATATAATAATAACAATACCAAAAATAGTTTCATATAATTTTTAATTATCATGTCATGTATCTATAAAAAATGAAAAGAAATTCATGGCATCATGAATCCAGTACAATACATGTATCAATATAAAAAAGCAACAAGAAACTATCACCAACTATCATCACAAGAATAACTCATTCATGTGCTCCCCTTATCCTAAGAAACGATCAAATAAAGCATCGTAGAGTGGGTTCTTACCCTGGTCCCCACATCCATCCATTAAGTTTTTTCGGGTACCCAATGAAAGATCAAAAAGTGTGTGAGATAAAACCCAATATTCCTTCAACAATAATGTTTATAACATTTACAGTCTATGTATAAATAATGAAATAGTGTGCAGTTTATAGGTATAATAGTAGTAAAGGTAAAATGTTAAATATATATGTGATACTATCCATCCAAACATGGATCATTTTAAATAATAATCAATATACCATGAATAATGGGAATCCATATACAAGAAACCATAATCACGGGATAACTATAAATCATGGTAAAGCATCCATAATGTCCTATGAAATGTAATCACAGGTCAGGCCTGAAAGGGTCAGATCCAAGGTATAAATGACCAGGGAGTCCTCATCAAGTCTATTGAGTATCTCGATGGAAACACATTAAATACTTGGGAGGTCCCTAGGGACCATGTATATAGAGAATTTACAAGGCAATTCCAAACAATTTGGATCCAAGGATTAGCAATTTCTATTGCATCATATGTAATTAGGATCATAGGTATAGAAATGTCCCAAGAATACCCTACCATAATAATTATTCCTTTCATTAATTATGGCTCCCAAAAAAATTGGTGAGATCACACAAACCAAATGAGGTGGTATAACATGGGACATATACAATAAGTCACCTCACGGGTGGTCCTAAAAATATACAAAGGAAGAACACACCCCATGGGTGGATTATGATGATGCGAACAAACTCTAACAATATAATGGTACTAATGGGAAACCTAAACAGGTCTGAAACAATTTAATCAAGAAATTCATTTATTTTTAGGGGAAACACCATAAGTCTCTGTGTGTGACATAATAGAAACAAGGAATATAAAGCACAAAACATTTAGGGAATGGTATAGACCACCTATCATACACTCGTGGTAGAATAATCATCCAGAATAGAATCCTAACTTGAGTCGGATTAGAAGAAATTATAAGAATTGATGATTAACCTTTAAATAGAGAAAATTATATTACACTAATAGAACTCTATTAATGTGAATAAAATTGAATAAAGGCACAAGATGAATAAATAACTCCCCAGTATGGATCCAAAGAGACAAACAAATCATGATTCTGAGTCTGTGTGAAGAATCTACATAAAAAATTAGGATAAGGCTTAAATAAGCTCTTAAAAAATAGAGGGATATATCCACTTAAAGATAATTGAAACTTATTTTTAGTATATAGGGACATTTAAGTGAAATTTGGTCATTTACCCAAACATATTGTGCTGCATGGTTGAAAAAACTGTGCATCACTTATGCAACTCTCACTAGCTTAACATGAAACCCACATGTTTTATAAACACATTTTGGGAAGCTGTTTGCAAAAAATTCTATATGCCTCAACTAAAAACTGATGAGATTACCACATGGGCATGAAGCTCTAGGTTCATGATTAGGTCAAACCATTAGAACTCTTATAACATAAAATTTTCGATCATTGTTACTCATAACCATGAGGCATGGGTCACATGGTTTCTATAAAACATACGAACCAAATTTATTTTCTATAAACTGAGCACCTAGTGTTTGAAAAAGTCCCAGAAAATCCCAAAACTCCCATGACCTCATTATTCATTCACATTATGTTAAAAAAATCAATTATACTGAAATAAAAAATATATATACCTCATAGAAAAACCCAGGATCTTAAAATCTTCCCCCATAAAATAATTTCATCCCCAAATTGCCATTCCAATGGTGGCCAAGACTCATTTGAGAATAAATCTAGCCATTGGGCCTGTACGCCAGCCTCCCTCTCCAAAGTCTCATACTGTAAATGGATATGATTATATAGAACCCACACTAGAGGAATAAACCAACCTTAGAGAGCCCTCATTCTAAATTCAAAAATACATATAGGATGATCCATGAAAGAAATGTCTAATTATATAGCTCAACCTTATCAGGATGATGAGTATTAGATGGGTCTTAGTGATATTGGTGCAGTTGAGATACGTGGAAGTCCTTGTTCATGGATCAATACCTCTAAGGTAACTGAAACTGATATGTTATCATCCTGAATATCTATTTAATATTAAATTTCCCAATATATTGTAGTGCATGCTTAACCTATATCATAATCTATCTATGTACTAACCTCATTGAGATACAAAAAAATAACCTTCTTCCCAACCTCGAACTCTAGAGGGAATTGAAAGCTATCATTTTATGAGTTCTGTCTTGACTATATGGTATACATACTTTATCAAATCATCTGAACCTACTCCGAGGTCTCCTACATGATACATGGTCCATGTAGCATTGCATATCTTTCCTCAAACCAGCACATGTGTGATCAACATTACCTACCATACAAAGCCTCATAATGTTCCATCTGTATATTTATCTGATATATATTATTGTATAATAATTAAAACAGAGGTATATGCCTCTTCAAAGATCCCCCAAAATCAAGTACACATTCTCTAAGAATTATCTCCAAAACCTGTATAGTGCACACTAACATTCTATTTGTATTGGGGTTGTATGACATGTTTTGAAGAACCTGTCTACCAAACATAGTATGTAAGACATTAAAAAAATAGATATGTAAACCAAGAATCCCTATCTAATAACACATCTTGAGAAACCCCAAAAGGCACCCAATCCTATAGATATAGAGTCCCTTAAGCTCATTGACTGAGAAGGTCTCCATTATTAGTATGATATGGGGGTCTTTGTAAGATTGTCGACAACAACACATACATTATCACTACATCGAGGTGACCTCA
This sequence comes from Viscum album, assembly GCA_963277665.1. NCBI lineage: Eukaryota > Viridiplantae > Streptophyta > Magnoliopsida > Santalales > Viscaceae > Viscum > Viscum album. Next base: position 65,349,637 of record OY728156.1, on the reverse strand, counting down.
ACAATCCAGTACTAAAATCCATTAAAAAATATTCCCATTTCCACTCAAGAATGGGTAGATACTATGAAATCCTAGCTGGTCATTAGTTTTATTCTTTTAGATTCTCATAGGTGGAACACCTCGTAACAAAACCAACTACCTCTTATTTCATACCCAACCAATGATAATGGTGATGTTAATCCTAATACATCTTAGTAATGTTGGGGTGTACTGCCCAAACTATGGAATGGGAATTTCACATAATATCTCCAAGTATGTAAACTAAAACCCAAATGCGATCATGAATACATAAAATTCCATATTTTACTAGGGTTGAACTAAGAGGTAGGTCATCACCAGCAACACTCTCCCATATGACTATTACCTCATCATAAGATAACTTTCTCATCCTCACTATATCCATAAGAGTGGATGTCACTACTAGGGATGAGATGAAGTTATACCCATGACCATTATTCTACTCCATGTGCATCTATGAAAACAAGGCCATAAGATTACACATGCAACTGGCCTCCTAAATTACATGTATCTGAGTCCAACATCTTAGTGCATCGACAACTGTATTTCCCTTACTAAGCTTATATGAAATCTCAAAGTAAAAAAATTGTAGGTACTCCACCCACCTTCATTACCTTAGATTCAACTCACAATGTGTAAATATGTACAAGAGGTTATATTGGTGCGTGTATATCACAAAACACTCTCTCGGTAAATAATGCCTCCAATAGTGCAAGTAATGAACAATAATAGATATATCGATATCGTGTGTTAGGTAGTTCCTCTTGTGAGGTCTCAAATGATGACGCCAATATTCTAAAACTCACTCCTACTACACAATAACTACTCCTAGAATAACATAAAATGCATCATAATACACCTTGTATCTCTTTCCCATATCTGGCAGAATCAAGATTGATGTTGAAGTAAGTCTCCCTTCCATCTTCTGAAATTCAAGGTCACATGTATCTGACCATAAAAACCACATAACCTTCTTAGTCAGACCCATAATACGTGATTCTAAGCATTATAATTCCTCTATGAAATAAATGTGATATCCATCTAGACCCAGAAAACTTTTTTTGTTTAAAGTCATTCTTGGGATGATCCTAGGAAACTACCTCTCTTTCCATCTCTTAGTCAACTAAAACTACTATCTCTAAGAAGTTATAACTAAGGAAGTGCATCTTATTTATCCATAAGTGGTACATAGTGATATTAGCAGCCAACTGATTCTCTATCAGTGTATGAAAAACAATCTCAAGATGTTAGGTATGGTTGTGTCTATTATAAAAATACACCAATATATATTCCACAAATACCACCATAAAAAATCTAGATAAGGAAGAAAATTAAATAATTTTGTTCCTTTTTTCTTGATCCGGAAGAAGAAGAAATTAAACCCAATGAAAATGGATGATTATATTTTTGATATATATCTAATCCAATTTTCTATTAGTACCAACAACTCCACTTACTAATATATCTAGAAAAAAATTTTGCCTCAGATTTCCTCTTTCAACCATCAGTACATCTCATGGATCAATGTCTGGATTACTCCAATGAATTAGTGGAACACCGTGTCTGATGAACTAGTGTTAATAATAATTTATATCATTATAAAAAACATGCTCTGAAAATTTGTATTTTGTGGATAACTGGTCTGACTGAAAGAAATCACCATTTTCTTACAATCTGAATAAAACATCACATCCTTCAAACAATTTTGTGTCGGATGATCTCACACCGATGAGATAAGATTGAAAAGATATGTTTTTAATAACATCCTTCTTACACAAATTTTTCCTGTAATCATGAATTACTTATGAATTTAATAACATTTAATATCAGAATATCCTCATATGAATTTCAATGTAAAGTATTGTAACTTCCCATTCATCCAACTACTTCTCTCTTTCCAAAAAATCTTTATTCTGATTGGTCGTACACGTTCTCCCCCTTTCCTTTATAAGAATTGAATCACAAGTTATCTAACCAACATATGATTTTTGGGATTTTACTAAAAAATCATCAACATATTTTCATCAGATCTTTGGAGACTCCCATATATCTTCTCATTACGATCAATATTTACATTTTGGGCCCTTGGTGATCCTGATGATCCTTTTCTCCCAAAAAACCTCTTCTTAGTCTGATGGAATTTATTAAACATTTTGTGTTCAATTTTATGATTATGATGATGAAAATAATCTAGAAAAATTAAAAAGTGAATTGATTTCATTTAATTGACAACAAAAGACAACATATTTTGTTCAAACTTATATCATCTTCAAAAAACAACTTATTTCCAACTTGGTCCCAAAACTATCCATAGCTCAGTAGCCTGTAGACTGAAATCCAAAAAAATGTGGGAAAACATTGATTCTTGGACACATGCATCATCTATGAAATAGAAATGGTAGGCTATAAGAAACCCTGAATGGTCTATATAAAGTATAATAAACCCTTACAAAACTAGTCATCATCTCCCATATTCGGTAAGACTGACAGTGCTATAAGAGGCACTAATAGAGGTTCTATTGGTGGATCATGGCCCACCACCTCTGTTCTATGGTCATCACCACCCTCCGAGAACATGATTGGAGTAAGTCATGGTGACATGTATCTATAAGGCAAAATAGACGCCTTATAAAATAACCATGTAGTGAGGAATTCACAGATATAAAATAAAATAAATGGTTGAAGTCTTTCTATAAAAAATCCACACTCATCAACCTACTCTTAAGGCCATGAATGGGTAATAGGAACAATAATATAGAACATAAATGATAGAATATGCATGAAATGTGAATAATGTAAGTTTCCAAAAATGACACATGAGATGGAATAACCTCTAATGGTGACCTTTCAATTTCAGAATTTCAATTTAATTTACTTACATATTTTTATTTCATTTATCATTAAATGGTTAAACAAAATGGATCGCCACTTCCGATCCATGGGGGGCCATAAACCTTATAAACTGAATTATGACATCCATTAAATCCCAACCATAACATGTTTCAGTCTATATAACCAATGGTCCCTGACTCGATGTGTCACAATTGACTTCTTAGTGTTTCTACTATAGCTTATGAAAGAAAAAAAATTTATAATATGATATGCACTCTAAGTACCAATCTATTTTTCGTAATTTCATGTAGGAATCATTATTCGATAAAAATTCAATAACTGAAGGAGCCCATAATAAATTCCATGTATTCAAGAAATGCATCCAATATGGAATGGAATATGCATGGCATGTGAATTATGTAAGATGCCTAAAATGATGCATGAGATGGAATACCCTCATCTCATCCGGAAATAGTAAAATCCATAATCATAAGGAACATCGAACATCAAGTGTGTTACCCAACATTGGAATTAAATGAACTAAAATAAGTGTTAATCCAAGAAAACATGTATTACTCAAGGAAAATTGGATTTTTTCTATATGTGGGTTAGCTACTCCCAGGAACTTCTCATTACTAAATTACAACACTTTATAATCTCTTATCTATTGTCACAAAACAATAAATCTAGAAAATAAAATCCTTTAATACCTATTTGTAACATCCCAAAAAAGGAGCAATTGAACAGTACCTCGAGTCGATGGGTCACAAGGTCTCAACCGTGCCACCCCATATTACAGAGTCTTCCAACTAGCAGAAAGTGTCTAAGGTGGTATAGTGAGGAGACTATACCCTCTTGGTCAAAGAAACATAGTGGTATCACAAGGGAATAAATAAGAGGAATCATAATATAAATCAAGAAAGAAGATAACATCTTGAAGACTGTAATAATAATAATAATTCCAAAGTAGTGTCATATACAGTATGATAATCATGTCATGTATCTATATAAAATAACAGTAAATACATGGAAATAGGTATCTAGTATATTACATGTATCAAAATACCAAAAAACCTAAAAAGTAACTTTCTCTAGTTATCATCACAAGCATAGCTCGGTCCTATGCTCCCATACTCCCAAGAAAGGATAAAATCAAGAATCATACAATGGGAAATTTCCCTGATCCCTACTTGCATCCATGAAGTATATCTAGGTACCCAATGAATACCCAAAATGGGTGTGATATAACACTCATTAGGCCACCAGCAACAATCCTATGACATTTCCATTCAATTTATAAACAATTAAGTAGTGAGTAATATATCATTGGTATAACTATAGTAAAGGTAAATTTTCAAACATAGATGTGATCCTGTCCAATCAAACATGAATCCCTATGAAAAATAATTAAGATTCCATCAACTAAGGGAAAATATAAAAAATTAACTACAATCATGGGCTAACTGTAAATCATGTTAAAGCATCGAAATCAAACTATTTTATGTAATCAAGTGTAATTCCTAAAAGGGTTGGATATAAGGTATAAATGGCATAGGAATCCTCATCGGGTCCATTGATACTATAAATGTAAATTCATTTCATACTTGGGTGGATCCCAAGGAGCATGCCTATGGATCACGTCCAAGGTGAGTCCATGAAATCTGGATCCAAGGTGTAGCAATGTCATTGACATCCTATAGAATTTCGATCCTGGGAGTAGAAATGTCCCAAGCATCCACTTCCATAATAATTATGAATCCCTAGAGTATAAAATTCCAAGTCATCTTACACAATCAAGATCTGAGGAGTATAACTATCAAAGGCATCAACAACCATTATCAGTTCATCAATCTCAACTCATAATCCATTTCATAAATATAAATAATTTATGAGTTTATAAAAACCATTAAACATTTTCCATATAAACCCTTTATTCATTTAATACATTTAATCAATTTTAAAGAAAGAAAAATTATTCTCATAATCATTTATTACATTCAATAGAGCTCCCATTAAAATTGGAATGCTCAGAGACACCCAACGGGGTGGTATAACATGTGGAGGTACAATAACACACCTCTAGGGTAGTCAAAAAAATATACAAAGTCTGAACTCACCCCATGGATGGGTAAAACTGAGTTGAATGAGCACCACCCATATAATGGTACTTTTGAGAAATATAAAGAGGTACCAAAAAATTTAATCAAGACATTCATTTAGTTTTAGGGGCCACTCTCAAAATCCTAGTGTTCAACACCGAAAAAAATTCATGTAAAGAACTAAAAATTAAGGGAAAGGTATATAACACCTTTTTTATACTCATGGTAGAGCACTCATACAATATTGACTTCTAACTCAATACAAATTGGAAGTAATTGGACGAACATAATATTACTGAAGAAATAAGGAAATTTAGTTGGCACTAAAATTAAATCATTATTACGAAGAAAAATGATGTATGGCATAAGATGAATTATGAACTCACTAGAGCAGATCCAACGAGATGAATGACTCATGATTCCCAGTTTTTATAATGAATATGAACCAAAGCCCCATATATGGCTTGAATAAGCACTCAAAAAAGGGACAATTTTTTCATAGAAGGAACAGAGAAAATTATTTTTAGGTTATAAGATAGGGGAAATTTGGTCATTTTACTGAAAAATATAGGGGGTTATGGTTCAATCACATAGTTTTCCAAACTAGTCACCAACTATGTTCCCATCACTGCCTCAATAGTAAACCTACACGGTTTATGTGCATGGTTTGGGAAACCGTTTACAAACCATACAACATGCCTCTGCTTTTCATGAACCATGTTGGAGTTCCATCCAACCTGAAACCCGACCAGGTCCATGGCATGGGATAATGGAAGTTCTCAATCCCCATGGGCTAAATTTTTTCTCCTGAGAATCAAAAATAACTTTGGGAATGATTTCATGTATTCACATAAGCATAAACAACCAACAAGAATAAACAAAACAATAGCTGATAAGAAAGACCAAATGAGGTACAATAATTTTTTCCAGATTAAATGTTCAAAACATTAGACATAAAATAGAAGTTATAAAACATGAGATAATGAAAAATATCCCAAAAAACCCTCCACCCAACAATATGAGCACCACCCTCAATTCACCACCACCAACATCAGTAAGAAGTGGAACTCAAGCAACCAGATCCATCATCAACATGATACATCTTGCCTTTAATTGGGTCATACATAAAAAAATCTATACACACCCAAAGGTGTATGTAGGGTTTGAGACAAATCCTAGTATGGTACCACCCAAAAGGAAGATTCCATGCCATAACATTCGAAGGCAAATCACTATGAATGTTTTAAGAGAGAACTTGTATACTTTTTTTACAATTTTTTTATGACAAAGTATTTCATGAAATATCCATTTAGAATTAACATAAGAGTAATTTACACCATACGATGATGGTATGAGAAACATTAAAAGAGAACTATAGGAAATAACTAAAGGTCCTAGAACAATTGTGACACTAGGAATGTCGTATCATGGTGAAACACTTTATATCAACTATAACCCACAACATTCCAGTGCACAAGTCACTAGAGAAAAATCCATGAAAAGTTATAGTGGTATCCAATCATCATCATAATTTAGTTAGTTTTGTAATTGTAAATACTAGAATATGAATTTGGTCCAAGCCACATTCAAGTCAACCTGTGTAGTAGTTTAGTTCGCCCACCTAGATACATAGGATTGCCATTGTGATCAATTTACATTTAACATATCATATATTTCACCACATTCACATGCACATTAAAGAAAAGCTAATACACATATATAGAAACACTGCTTCTCATAAGAGAAACCTATTTCAATGTCACACACACATCAAATCTATTTGAAAACACGCTTCTCACCACTTTCACATTTTATCAAACATATTTAGAAATCTTAATGTGAAAACCCACATGAAATCTAAAAAATTTCATTTAGAAAATCACTTTTGTTGTCTATAAACACCCTAAAAGCCTTTAAAAACACATTTCACACCACACACACATTCTATATAGTACATTTTTGAAATAATTAAAGCATACTAAAATTATATTATAATGTAAAATCATGTAATAACCTACCTCAAGAATTGAAAATCCCAAAATCCAGAGGAAAACCAACAACTGCACCACTAAAACATCCTAAAATTGAAAGATTGAACATTAATCCTCAAGATCTCACTTAGAAACACATGATCAGGCTGTTATTAGGCCATTCTACTTCCTAGAATATGTGAATTCCAGAAATAGTGGAGAAAAACCCTAGAAAAAAGGAGAAACAAAGGGACAAGGGAACTTACATGAATATTCTTGAAGAAAACACACCAAACACACCAAGAAAATGTAGATACAAGGGAGATATGTGGAATGGAAGAGGTTACTAGGGTAGAGGATCCTGGGTGAGGAGGATTTGGGGTGTTTAGGGATTATAATCGAAGGGAGGAAAAGGGTAAAAATAATTTTTTAAAGACTTGGACAAGTCACACGATTTTCCCACACTATTTATCAAACTATATGAAAACCATGCACCATAACTTCCTAAGAGGGACCTGATTCATGGTTTTCCCTCATGGTTTAATAGACTGTGTGCCAACCATGTGGTTTCCACTGTCCCAAAATGACCAAATGTTGTACGGTGTCAAGGGAAAGGGAACACGATTTGAAAAACTGTACGCCAACCACGCACCACCAGTTTCTATGCCCAAAATCTATTTTTTTCATCAAAAACTCATGGGAAACAAATTTGATAAACAATAGACATAAAATAAACAAAGGAATACCTCTAAATGAAAACAAAAATGTGACAATTCTCCCAATCATGAAACATTCTGTCCTTAAAATGTCAACCCAAGGCTTGATCAGAAAATAGAAATGGATATTCCTCATTAACCAAAGAATTCCACTCCCAAGTATCATAAAAATAATTACCATGATTCCAAAGAACCCAGACAAATATAATGTATTTCCCGTGAACCACTTTCCCATGGGAATCAACAATCTGCACTAGCTACTTGAACAAAGACAAATCAGGCTCCAAATCCATCTCTTCCCAATTCAACACATGAGATGAGTCTGGGCTAAATTTTTTCAATTGAGAAACATGGAATATGCCATGAATTGAAATCATTTGAGAAGGAAAGTCTATATAGTATTCCACTTTACCAATCTATTTGGTAATATCGAAATTTCCAACATACCTTGGCATTATATTTCCTTGCTTTCCCAAACAATGAAGAACCAAGAAAGTTGCCACTTTGAAGAACACTCATTCACCCATAGAAAAATATATATCTCAAGAACTATGATAAACATAAGAATTATAGAAAATATTATCTATCAATAAACACTACATAATTAACTTAACTTTTTTATAAGTCTCATGCATAAGGATCTGTCCCAAAAAAGTGGTCTCTCTCACCTCAACCCAACACAAAGGGGTCCGAAATGACTGACCATAAAGAAATTCAAAATAATCCATTAGAATTTTTTATTGGTAAATATTGTTATACACAAACTCAACCAATCCCAAATAGCCATCCAACAAACCACTGAAATCAAATACACATTCCCAGAGAATGTCTTCCAAGATCCGATTAGACCACTACATCTAACCATCCGTTTAATGATGGTATCTCGTGCTCAGTTGGACCTATAAACCCTATTTATTACTAATGCCTTCTCTAAACAATGAGGTAAAACAGGGGTCCCTATTTGAAATAATTTCCAACATAACATTATGAATCCTCACAACATCCTGAGAATATAACCGACCAAATTAATCCACCTTCACTAAATCCCTTATTGAAATGAAATGGGATGATTTTTTTTTCAGATGAACAACCAGTACCCAAATAACATTCCTCCTATGGGGTGTACTAGGAATGTAAACAATAAAATCCATGGTGATATCATCAAAATTATAGGTAGTAATAGGGTGAAGTTGAAGTAAACCCGATGGCATTTGGTGATCTACTTTAAGATATTGACATTTATAAATCATAGAAACAAAGCTTGTTACATATCATTTCATACCTATCTACTAGAAATGATGTAACACATAAGAAAACATCTTAGGGAACAAGGATGAAAGGGCCACTGAGACTTCTAGCTATCCTACATCACCACCTTCTTCAATGACAAGGAGACTATAAAGAAACCCTTGAAGCACAAAACTACCTCGGAAGACAATGACCATTCACAAGGATTCTCCCCACCATTAATAAATTTCATAGACTGCTAAAAAAAATCATCCCCAGGATTCTCTCACTTAATCAATTATATAAGGGAAGGCGTCAGCTACAAAACTATTCATGAACGCACCTCCACTGTATTCCTTGGTATCGAGATGTATCTGAGTAAAGAGCCCCATCAAAGTCCACTAACCATTGGAAACATTCAAAATTTTCATTGAAAAATTCATGCTCAATGCATCAGCCGCAACACTACCTTTACCTGCGGTATAGACTATATTGAAATCAACCCCCTAAAGGCACTCGACCCAATAATGCTGCCTCAAATTCAGATATTTACAGGATAAAATGTAAGCTACACTCTTATGATCCGAATAAACTAAAAAATCATCTCCAAAAGGATAATGGAGTCACCTATTCAAATCATGAATCACTATTTCCAAATCAAGGTCATGGGCTGGGTAATTATTTTCATGGGGTCAGAGTTGGAATGAACCATAAGCCACCACATGTTTATCCTATATAAGAACACACCCGAGACCCATACCCGAGGTGTTGTAATAAACTACATACAATTTATAGATTCTAGAAAGATCAAAAGAAGAGCCACGATCAATTACTGTTTGAGCTCCTCAAAGTATGCTTGAACCTTTGGGATCCATTCAAACCTTACCCCTTTCTAAGTGAGCACCATCATGGATGAATAAATCTGATATAAATCTTGAACGAACCACATGAAATACCCTTCTAGGCCTTAATAGATTATGATCTCAAAAATTTTCTTTGGATTCTCTCATGAAATCACCACACTAATCTTATCTGGGTCCACAAAACCCCTTGTTCCAAGATTACATGGCCCAGAAACATCACCTCACTAATCTAGAAGGTTTATTTATAAAACATGGAATAGAGATGATAATCTAGAAGGGCACCCAACACGATCCCCAAATGATGCTCATGCTCCTCCTTGGTTCCAAAATATACCGGGATGTTATCTAATAATATGACAACAAAGAAGTGGATATATTGGTGTAACACTCTATCCATAAGCACCATAATGACTACTAGCTGATTTTTCAACCCAGAGGGCATGAAGAAATACTCAAATTGTCCATACTAGCTTTGAAAATATGTTTTTAGAACATATGAAATTATATCACTAACATGATGATTCCTAGAACAAGATTCAATCTTGTATAACCACATTTCCCCCTTAATCTATTCAAAACAATTATCAATATAGGGAAAATGATACTTATTCTTGATCATTAATTTATTTATCTTATATTAATCAATACACAACTAGATATATCCATCAGCCTTTTTCTCAAACAGAACTAGGGTGGCCTATGGATAAACTCTTAAGAGAACAAATCATTTGGATTCCATGTCTTCTAGCTATACCTTTAATTCCCTTAACTTGGTGTGGTCCATACTATATGAGAGAAGATATATTGTCTATGTTCCTAATTCCAAATCAATATATAACTCTAAATACCTATTCAGTGGAAAACCCTATAAATACTTTGGAAAAACCTTTAAGAAATCATCTAACATTAGAAGTAATATTCCATCAAGAGTATCATCATCTTCCTCTAATGTGAGTGATAATATCTGATAAATAATATTGACCAACTCTGAGAGTTGAAGTCTAGCACGACCTGACCGATGATCCATTCATGATGAAAAACTTGGATACTACTATCATGTTCCATAAAAATCACTCACCATTTTTATAAATCAATGTTTCCCAAGAAACTCACCATCTAATCCATACCAAGGATCATTTTGAATTGGTATATCTCTAAAATAAGAAAATCTAATTCCAAATAGACCCCTGATACGATGAGTGCACAATAAGGACCCCTGAAATCCTGCTCTCTCTTCTTTTCAATCGACACTACCAACTCCATAACATAAGGGATACGCTCAGTTGGTAACATTAACACATCAAAAATAAAGTAAGAAAATAAAATAGAAATACTGATATCAATGAGAGAAACAACTAAGGATGATTCAATAAAAATAGTACCTAGAACTGTCCCATTTCTAGCATCCAATTCCACTAGAGCATGATCGAACACCTAGAGTTTCCTAGTCACTTTATAGACGTGAGAAAGACCACTAGACTATGTATTGACATTAAACTGACTCTTCCCCAAATATGATATATCCCTACTGCCATGACCTCCAAACCGAGAGCTCGTTGTACTAGATGGTTCTGACTGGGATGATATCCCTTTGTAAACTACAGATCCTATACCACATTAATAAGAACATGTGGCCCTACAAAACTACATAAAGTGTACCATAGATCTATAATAGGGACAAGGTATGTGAGGAGATGTGCACACAGGTCGTATGTTCCCTTTATTTCCATACTGGTGGAACAAAAATTACCCCGTATCAAAATATGTAGATGAAGACAACTGGGAAGGATGGTCTAAATGACCACCTCCATTCTTCCCATGCTCATACTGCTTCTTCTTATTCTCGGATGAACTACTATTACCCATAGCTAACACTAATCCATGTAAACTAGTTTGTTCACTACGATCAATTTCTATCATCATGGAACTATCAACCACTTTGGCGTAGGTATTAATCTTGAATAAAAAGATCCAAGATCATATCTTTGGCTGCAAACCCTTTTCGGACCATTGAGCCTTCATTTTATCACTATAGAAAAGCTCAGGTGTGTAGTGAACTAACTCAAAAAAGTATTAAACATATTATATTAGATATTGGTATCCATAGATAAGAGCTATAAACTCTTAGTCTCTAATATAAGACAAGACCTTAAGACAATACTGCATGTTGGAAATGACTTTAAAGTCTCTCCAACCCATCTTCTCTTGCTTTCCTGCTTTCCCCACTAAGCCCCATCACCTCTGACTGTTATATTCTAACATGAATGAAGCACATTTCACCTTGACAACCTCAGGAGTATCGGGAAAATTAAACATCCTTTCTATCTTCTCAATCCACTCCTCTTCTTCCTGGGGTTTTGTGCTACCACAGAAAGAAGGAGGCTTTTTCTTGAAGAACTCTCGATATTTGTCCTTACCAGGACCTAGTTCAGCTTCTCTAACATGAGTAGGACCAAATCCCAATACGTTTTCAAAGATTGGATAGCCTAAACCACTACTTATACTAAACTCTTATCGATTATCATTGGATAACTCTCGATAGCCTCATCCTATGGCTACCTAAGAATTATTTATAGAGGAATTTTTCTACAATGAGGAACAATCACCAGAAAAACATCAATAAAACCATTCTGAAAATTTGCAGCAGTAAAAAAAACAACAGTATATAAAAAAATAATAAATCATAATATAACCCAATCCATCATAATAAAAATACAATCCAAACCACTATACCCCACCCAATTTCCATATACAGTCTACAACCAGTACGTCTCACCTCAAGGATAAGAAAAATCCAATACCAACATCCCATAGTGACTCAAGATCTATCATGAGGTGTGCTATCCAGGTAGCACACTTGAAACTGGAACCTCAAGACCTAAAAATAATATCTCATGTTTATCTATTCTCTTACCCACATATCATGACCAAAAGTGTGTAAAACGCTCTGATACCATTTTTTCATGAACCAAGTTGGAGTTCCATCCAACCCGACACACAAAATAGTTAGTGACATTGAACGAGGGAATTATTGATCCACACAGGGTAGAAAATAGTCTCTATGTATCAAGAATAATATTTTTCAATGTTTTAACCTATTAACATAAGCTTAATAACTAAAAATAATAATACCACAACAACTAATAATCCTGACCAAATGAGGAACAATATTATTTTAGATTCAATGTACACATATTTAGATATCAGTTAGAAGTGATATAATAAAAGGGAACAAAAACTATTCCAAAAAAATTCCACACAGGAAGAGTATCAACATCCTCATGTCACCAGCACCAACACCTCCAAGAAGTGGAACTCTAATGACCAGCCACACCATCACTCTGAAACATCTTTCCTTTTCCTAGTTCATATATAACAAAATATACATACTACTAAATGTATATATAGTATGTGATCCAAATCCTAGAAGGATTCCACCAAAAATAAGGATTATATTTCATAACATTAGAATAAATATCACCATGAAAATTTTAAGAGAGATGTTGGAAGCATTTTTTAAAAATCATTTTAATTAAAAGGTTTTCAATAAATATTATTTGAAAAATAAATTAAGAGTATGGTCTCCCATATGATGATGATATGAAAAACATCATAATATCACCATAATAAATCCCTAAAGGTACTATCACTTGTGTGACACTAAGAACCTCTTATCTCAGTGAAACATAGTATAGAAACCATAACTCACAATGCTATCTTGCATGATCCACTAGAGAGGAATCGATCCAATGTTCTAGTTGTATCAAATAATCTTCATAATTTAGTTAATGTGGTAATTTTAAATCTTTCTAGATTAATCCTTTACAATTCACTACCAATTCAACAATCGTACTAGTCCTAGTCCTCCCACATAGATACCTAGAATTCCCTATGTGCTCAATTTTCATTTCACATATCATATAGAACACCACATTCTCATGAACATGCATGAAATGTGAATAAAAAATATAAAACCACCACTTACCATAAGAAAAACCTCTTTAAAATCCACACACACATCAAATCCTTTTGAAAACACCGTTCACGCCACTTTCACATTTCATCATACACATTTTGAAAAATTAACCTGAAATCCCACACGAAATCCAACCAAATTTATTTTGAAAATCACTTTCAAGTCCATACCCTTCCCAAAATACTTTTAAAACACTTTTCTCACCACACACAATTTCAATAGAGTACATTTAGGAAGCAAGGAAAGCCTCATAAAATCATATTATATTTTAAAAGCATGGAATCGCCTACCAGAAGTTGGGAATATCCCAGAATCTAGTGGAAGACGTACAAACACACAACCATACTACCTTAACAATGCAATATTGAACATTAATCATCAATATATCACTCAACAACACAATATCATACTATAATTATTTAATTCTACCCGATGGAATACGAGAACTCAATAAAGAGGAGAGAAGATCCTTAAAAAAGAGGAGAAACAAAGGGAGAAGGGTACTTTCTTGAAGTATCATGAAAAACCACACCAAATACCCCAATAAAATAATTATCAAAGGGAGAAATAGGGATATAGGAGTCCCCTTGGATGGAGGATTCTGAGTGGGGAGGATTAGGGGTGTTTAGTGTTAAAAATCAAAGGGGGGAAGGGTAAAAATCCAATTTTTAATGACATGGACATGTCTCGTGGTTTGACCGAATAGTTTTACAAACTATAAGGAACCCATGTTCCCATAACTTCCCAAGAGGGGAATTCCACATAGTTTACCCACATGGTTTAACAGATTGAGTTCCAACCATGTGATTACCACTATCCCAAAATCACCATACGTCACACAATTTACTGGGTAAGGGTGAAGGGTTTGAAAAATCATGTTCCACCTACTTCCATGCCCAAATTATATATTTTTCATCAAAAAATCATGGTAAACCCATTGGATAAATAGTAGACTAAAATTAAAAAAACAAATACCTCAAAAATCAAAACATGGATGTGATGCTGCTAAAAAATGTAGAGCTTCCTACATGGGCATGAAGACCTAGGCACTTAGTTAGGGAGAACTATGAACCCTCTAATTCAATAAAACACCCTGCATAGTGACTCGTAACCTTGCATCCTTGGTCGTATAGTTTCTACTAACTGTGCGACCCAGTTTCATTTTCCAAAAACCGTGCCTCTGGGTTTCGAGGAAGCCCGAGACACTCTAAAAACTCTCATGACCTCATTAATAATTTATATTATATTAGAAAAAAAGAAATTAAACTGGAATTCAAAAGATTCAAACCTCTTAGAAAAACCATAAATCTTACAGACATGACCCACAATACCCCATTTGTTGAAATTGATAGCTAAAAATATCCCAACATCCATCAAACATAAACCTCAAGACGTTATAACCAACTCCTATCAAATTTCTAACAATTAAACTGAACTAAAACCTCTATCAGAGCATCAATATAAACCATCACCAAAATTTTATTTTTCTAAAAATGATGTTGAGCAATGCCGACTAATAAAATATTATTTACAATATATTACTTATTATTGTTAAACATACTATCAATAATATTTAAAATAATACTAATTTACTGTTATTTTAAGAATATATATATATATATATATATATATATTAATAATATAATATTTTTTTATCAACTACATGAAAAAGTTAAATGTATAAATGTTTCTTATAATATATTATTAATTATAAAAATATATAATTAATAAAATTAATTTTAATAATTATATTTAAATGGATTTACAATTTCTAATATGTAAATATTTTATTATTAATAATTATAGATGCTTATATTGTATTGATTTTATTAAAAAATATAAATAATTAATGATTATAAGTACAAATTTTATTATTTCCATAAATTAATAAATAAATATTTTTACAAATATAACATTAATTACATAAATATAAAATTATATGAATAATAAATATATGTATACATAAAAAAAGATTCATAATATATATTACTAATTATTTAAATATAAATATTAATTAATAATTTTGGAATTATTGAAACAAGATTGGGTCAGGAACCTTTATTAAAAAATGAAATCATTTTATAACTAGGTTGAGATAGAACAATTACATGACATATAGGCCTAGATTCACAAAGGTTTTAAAACATGGATGACTCAATGATCATAAAATTTTATGGCCCAAAGGTCTTATGGCTTGAAATCCCTTTTCTATCCTTAAAGACCCCCTTAGTAAATAATACTGCTACGATATCCATAAATTCTACAGTACCTACCACCTCTACAGTACTTATCACTGCAATATTTTCATCACTACTGTAGTATTACTGATGCTACAATACTACTATAATACCCTATGAAAAACCACCAAACCTAGGGTTGTTGGGGGGGGGGGGGGGGTTAAACCCATGACCTTGTGGATGAAAAGCTAAAGGTGATACCACTAAAGCACCAAAACATTAGTAAAAGTATATTATTATAATATTATATTAGATAATTTGATATAGAAATACTAAAATTTTAAATATAAGTTCATTTTATAAATTCATTGATTGATTTAAAGTGGCAGTTTTTCAATTAATTATTAATATATATGAATGTTTTTATTCACATATAAATATATGTGTGTGTGTGTGCACATTTATAAAGAACCCAAGGAAATGTGTGTGTTCATGTGATCAGTGAACTCAACATATACATGTATATATCCAACTATACAATGCATATAATGTTACGTATATTGTAATTTATTTATAAAATAAATTAAAATTATTTTCTAATTTATAAAAATTCTTATATTAATTATTTTTTTAGAAATATTAATAATTACTAATTATATAAATGTATATTATATTAGTAGTATTATACATAAAAATTATTCCCAAATAAACATATTTGTGTGTGTGTGTGTTTGAAGAACCCAAGGACATGAGTGCCTTTGTGTGTGCGTCTAATAAGTTAAATTAGCATGTATACATGTGTATATATTATATATAATGAGTATAATATTAAATTTATTATAATTTCTATATAATGTAAACAAAAATTATTTACAGATATATAAAAATTATTATACTAATTTATATTATTATATAAA
The DNA here is from genome assembly GCA_963277665.1 of Viscum album. Lineage (NCBI taxonomy): Eukaryota > Viridiplantae > Streptophyta > Magnoliopsida > Santalales > Viscaceae > Viscum > Viscum album. The sequence goes on along the minus strand of OY728156.1, from coordinate 65,332,842 downwards.
TATTAATAATAATTTCCATGAAAGTGAGACAGGAGGATGTAAATGTTAAAAACTCTAACTTCACTCCAGAGAAGTTAGTGGAATAGAGGATTCAGGAGGGTCATAGTTATGGTCTCGAAGATTATTTATATTGAGTTTTTTTTACTAAAAAGTATTATTGTCTCTTTAGATACAGTGCTTACCTTACTATATTAGAGTATATATTCTCCAACACTGAAGACATTATCTAACATAACTCGAATGTTGACATTAAAAAATTATCATGGAAATAAAATGTACAAAAATCTTGGGACATGATAAGTGAATAAAGCAACCTGGACTTTTCTTACATTACTATTAAATCATTTCAAAGATAAACAACATAATAATATTACACTTAGAGGATACAAAGGTTTAGTGTCTTGGAAAAACTAGGACCATACATAACAAATACAACATCAAACATAAACATTCATTTAATTTCTTCTTCTATAGCTTCTTATTGGCACTTGTACTCTCCTTAGTACATGTAGCCACATGCGGATATACATAAAAAAGGGTGAGCTAATAGCCCAGTAAGAGGATATATAAGAACAATATATCATGGGGTGATAATAATTATAACATTGGCAAAAGATCATGAACATGAGAGGAGCATAAATAATAGACTTGAAATGAGGAAATGCATAAAAATGAAACATCATGTCTTAGTGGTTAAATACCAAAAATACTTGTGAACCAAGCTAGAATCTTGTTCACACATCATTTCAAATTTACTCATGATATTCATCACTTTACCAAATGCATTGGAGCTCTATATAATTCCGGGCGCACCCATCACATTTAAACATTCATATTGCGTTATATAATTCCGGGCCCACCCGTCACATCATAACATTAGCATTTATCAGGCATGCCAAAATGAAAATATAACATAAATGAACATAAATAACCCATGAAAAGTAATGGGTTTCATCTCATAAGAACACATTCATAATCATTGGGTTCCCAAAAGAAAGAGGGAACAACATAATTGATACAGGAACCATCAACCTTGAAAGAGAGGTAAAAGTTGAGTTCTTAAGAGAAGAGTTCTGTCGGAAAACATTTTTATTAACATAAACTTCATTAGAAAAAATTTATATTCTAGGAAAGTAAATACAATGATGAAAAAATGATCTTTAATGAGTGATCATATCAAAAATGGAGTGAAATAGGTAGAACCCAAAGGATGAAAGTTGGGTTCGAGAATTTCCCCTTACCTTGTACTCCAATGCCTCCTTCTCTTTAATGTACTGTATAATGACATTATATTAATTAATTAGAAATTAAAAAACCTTTTATACATTAATAGGGTTAATTCTGGTTTCATTATGTCTTATTATGTTCCTTTGGATGACTTATAGTGTTTAAAAACATTGTTCGGGGATGTTCGTTTTATGGTTTTCTTGAGTGGTTCACTTGTATTCTTAAATCGAAGTTTGGGTAGAATGTGGGTAAAAATACAGAAATTATATTACATGTTATTAATTATATTTCAGGAGTTTGGATTATCTTATAATGAATCAAATTAGATCCATGTGGATGAATCATTAGATAAGAATTAAATGATGGTTATTTGGGTCAATTTGGGCGGGTTTTGGATCACAACGAACTTGTTTTAACTTATCAGTTAGTAATATGGACATAGGTTATTTCCAGAACTTTAAATAGAACATTATACACATAAAATATTCTGGTTCAACCATAATTTTTTTTTCATAAATAGACCTGAAAGTATAAATGGAAGAAGATGTCATGTTGTTCTTGAAGGTGATAAATTAACACCTCACGAACAACGTTCTCTTTAATAAAATAAAAGGAATAGGGAAAGGGGGTTGGATGATATAATATACCATTAGAATCATAAAATTACATTATGTGTATAATAATGGAGTTACAATACAATTTATATGAAGATAGGTTGGTAGAGATCAATAAATTAACTTGGACTTGAAAGGAAATTAAAGGAGAAGAGGGAGAGAAATTACCTCTTAAATCTTCCTCTTGATATCCTCCTTAAGAAAGCTAGTCTTGGTCTTTTGATGAGACCAGAAGCCATTGGAAGTGGGGGAGGAACTAGGGAAAATGTTTGGGTAGAGTTTTGAGAAGTCTTGGAGCTTGAGAGGTGTGAGGAAATGAGGGAGTGAAGGGTGGCTTTTATAGTGGAGGGGAGAGGGGTATCCTTAATATAAAATTCATTAGTTTATTATTTCTCCAAAAGACAAGGAATAGTGAGTCTTTAACGACCAATAATAGTAATTTTATAATGTAATCCCGAACCAAGTGGGCTTACATCATCAGAACATCACAGATGACCCTATAATTAGCTTATTTATCTTATTTTGTAAATTACAGTATTTCACTATTCATCAAAAATTCAAGTATCTCAGAAAAATCCCAAAAATTTACGCCAACCATTTTTCTACATGTAGAATCAAAAAATGAATTTCATTTTTCATAAATAATTTTCTAAATATTATTAATTTTATATTTAATTAAAATCATAATTTACTTAAAAACAGTTTTTAAGATTAAAACTGATTTTATGGTGCTTTCAAAAATTACGTAGGGTATTATAAAATTATCTAAAAACTATAAGACATTGATTTAATAATTTATGAATACATTTCAGGGAAATAAATATTCTTTTAAATTAATTAATTAATTATAATTAATTATTTATGACTTATAAAATACCAAAAACATTTACTAATGTCCAATTGCCACTTTCTAAGATGTCAAAATTTTATTTTATTATTCATAGGTAATTTTACTCTTATGTTGGATGATTTACTATTCATAAGGGTCATATTACTATTCATAAGGGTATGTTACTATTTCTAAGGGTACGTTACTATTCACCAAAAATTATTTTTGTTTCATTAGACTCCAAAAATCATCTTGAACACAACCGTGTATGTCATATTTTCAAAATTCCAAACATAGAAGTGAAAAACTTATGTTTATAGGTCATTTATCGCTTAGTAGTTCATTATTTTGTGTTTTCATGTTATTTTACGACATAAATATAAGAAGGGAATTTTCCATTGTAAAACGTTGGGACGTTACATTCTTTCCCCCTTAAGAAATTTCGCCCCCAAAATTTAACATTACATATACAGGTGAGGGTACTTCTCCTTCATTGCCTCATCTGGTTCCCAAGTTGCTTCCTCAAACTTATGGTTCCTCTACAACACTTTGACAAGATGGGTTGTCTTATTGCGTAGAACCTTATCACTTCAGTCCAGAATCTTTACTGGCTGCTTCTCATAGGAGAGATCATCTTCCAGCGGCACCACCTCTGAGTTTAGTACATGTGAGGGGTCTGGTATGTACTTCCTCAGTAGTGATACATGGAACACATCATGAACTTGAGCCATATTCTGTGGAAGTGCTAGATGATAGGCAACAACTCATATGCAGTCAAGGATCTCAAAGGGGCCAATGTACCTTGGGCTTAACTTCCATTTCTTCCCGAATCACATGACTCTCTTCCATGGAGATATTAGACGGAAGACTTTACCTCCAATGTCGAACTCCAAGTCCCTTCGACGGTTGTCAGCATAGCTCTTTTTCCGAATTTGAGCATCTTTGATGTGTTTCTGGATGACTTGAACCTTCTCTGTCATATATTGAACAAGATCGGGTCCAAGTAGCTTTCTTTTTCCAACTTCATCCCAACAGGTAGGAGTTCTACACCGCTTCCCATAAAGATCTTCATACGGAGCCATATGAATACTCGAGTGGAAGCTATTGTATTATGAGAACTCAACCAATGGGAGATGCTTATCCCAACCACCTTCTAATTCAAGAGAGTAGGCTCATAGCATATCATCAAGCATCTGAATAGTCCTTTCAGACTAGCCATCAGTTTGGGGGTGATAGGCCATGCCGAAATTTAATTCAGTACTCAAATCATGTTGAAGGCTCCTCCAGAATTTAGATGTGAACCTTGGATCATGGTCAGAGACAATTGCGAGTGGAACACCGTGCAGTCTCACCACTTCCTTCACATATATCTTTTCAAGTAGTTCAAGTGAGAGGTCTTCACGAATATCAATAAAATGGGAAGTCTTGGTGAGTCGGTCAACCACAACCCATATCACATTATTTCCCTTTGACGTCTTCGGGAGACCCGTGACAAAGTCCATAGTAACATTTTCCCATTTCCACATGGGTATAGGAAATGGCTGCATCACACCCTTGGACTTTTGTCTCTCAGCTTTAACTTGCTGACATACCAAGAACCTTGATATATATTCCGCAATCTCCTTCATCATGTTATCCCACCAGAAGTGTTCCTTGAGATCACGATACATCTTGGTACTCCCAGGATGGATAGAGAAAGTTGAGCTATGTGCATTATCCAACAGCTCCTTCTTTATCCTGGGTGATGAAGGCACACAAAGCCGCATTCCAAAATGAATCACACCATCATCATCGATATGGAACTCTTGCAGCTTCCCTTCCTTTACTGCATTCACCCTCTTTTGTATCTCCACATCATCCCTTTGTGCTTCCTTAATCATCTCTTGGATGGATGGTTGCACAATCATTTGGGAAAGGTAGGATGTATCCCCTGCCATTATGATTTCCAAATCCATCCTTTCCATATCCAATAATATAGGGTCTTTCTCAATCTGCAACATGGAAAGAGTAGTAGGTTCTTTTCTGCTTAGAGTATCAACTACCTTGTTCGCCTTTCTAGGATGACAGTGAATAGAGAAATAACAATCCTTGATTAACTCTAACCATCCCCTTTGATGCATGTTGAGCTCTTTTTGTGTGAATATATACTTTAGGCTCCTATGGTCGGTGTATATGTCACACTTCTCACCATAAAGGTTGTGCCTCAAGATTTTCAAGGCAAAAATCACGGCTGCCAGCTCGAGATCATGCGTCGGGTAGTTCTGCTCATGGATCTTTAACTATCGTGAGGAGTAGGCTATCACATTATCATTTTGCATGAGTACACAGCCCAAGCCTTTCTTTGAAGAATCACTATATATCACAAAACTTTGTCCACTTTTCGGTAGTGTGAGTACAGGTGCAGTGATCAGCCTTCTCTTTAGCTCCTTGAAGCTTCCATCACATTCTTCTGTCCAAACATACTTTACCCCTTTCCTAGTTAACTTAGTTTGCAGGCTTGACAACCGTGAGAAGTTTCTCACAAAACGTTGGTAGTACCCAGCTAATCCAACAAAACTAAGGATTTCTGTGACACTAGAGGGCCTAGTCCATTCCTCAATTTCCTTTTTCTTGGAATGATCCACATAAATTCACTCGCTTGTGATCACATGTCCCAAGAACGTGACTTGATTCATCCAAAAGTCACACTTGTTGAACTTAGCGTACAACTTCTCCATTCTCAATGTCACCAACATAAGTCTTAGATGTTCTTCATTTTCCTCCTTGATCATGGAGTAGATGAGGATATCATCGATAAACACTACCAAAAATTTGTTGAGGTAATGTCTAAATACTATATTAATCAAATCCATGAAGATTACAGGGGAATTAGTAAGTCCAAAGGGCATCACCAAAAACTCATAGTGCCCATACCTTGTACGGAAGGTAGTCTTTTGAATATCTTCCTTCTTCACCTTTATCTAATGATATCCAGAATGAAGATCCACCTTTGAGAAGTATTGAGCTCCTCTTAACTGATCAAAAAAGTCATCAATCCTTGGGAGAGGATACTTGTTCTTTATGGTGATCTTTTTAAGTTCCCGATAATCGATACACAACCGCATGGTTCCATCCTTATTCTTCACAAAGAGCACTGGCGCACCCCAAGGTGATGCACTAGGGCGTATGAACCCTTTGTCCAGATGCTCTTACAGTTGCTTCTTTAAATCTTCCAGTTCGATAGGAGCCATCCTATAGGGACATTTAGAGATAGGAGTAGCTCTAGGTATGAGTTCAATTGAGAACTCTATCTCATGATCCAGGGGAATTCCGGGTAACTCTTCATGAAATACATCACCATATTCCCTCATGATGGGAATTTCCTCAAGGTTGGAACTATCCTTCGACTCAACCATTTGTGCGATGTATGCTTCTTCATAGGGAATCAACACCCACAACATTGAAGGATTTTTCAAATGAGATTCATGATCTTCCTTTCATTTGTATAAGAGCATGGGATGGTTCGGAATATGAAAAGATATTTCCTTTTCCTGACAGTTGATATGCCCTCTATATAACGAGAGCTAGTCTATTCTCATTATAGCATCGAATTCCAACAAGGGAAGTATTACGAGATTTTCTGGAATAATATTCCCACATACGCCAATGGGAGAAGATTCAAACACTTGGGTTGCAATGATTGCACCACTTGGTGTTTTTACAGATATCTCTACTTCAAGGTTTTGGGGCTTCGATTATGTAGTTCTAGAAAACTTGCAAGATATAAAGGAATGTATAGAACCAGAATCAAATAATAGTTTTTCCATTCTTGAGTGAATAGGAAATGTATCTTGTATGACTTCATTATCATTCTTCACCTCCATAGTAGTGATGTCATAAGCCTTCCCTTGTTCCTTTGTCTTTGGTGGTTTCTAACGCTGATTACCCTCAAGAGCTCGAGGTTTAGTGCACTGGTTTGCATAGTGACTGAGCTCCCTACAGTTGTAGCATTGAACCATGGGTGGTTCTCTCCTTTCATCGTTTACATTCCCCTTCCTTTTCATGTCATTTTGACACTATTGAGCATGGTGTCCTTCCTTCCCACACTTGAAGCATTTCCCCAACCCTTTTAGGCAGTTCCCCTTGTGCAACATCCCACATTTTTGGCATGTGGGTCATTGATTTTTCTTTCCACCTTTGTCACTAGATCAACCAGCTTGAAACTCCATATTTCTCTTCTTATCACCATAGCCATTGGGCCATTCTCCAAACTTCATCTCCACTTTGAGAGCACATCGAACAACTTCTTCATAACTCCCAAAGTCTCAAATTGCAAGATCCTTTCGAAGGTGTGGTTTTAATCCACTAAATAATCTATCAATTTTTCTATCATTGTTGATAACAAAACCCGAAGCGTACCTTGTAAGACTTGTGAAATTCGATTCATAAGTTGTGAGAGATTATCCTTCTATTTTTCTTGAGCTCTATGAATTATCTCTCCATCTTCGTGCGAAGATTTTGTGGGAAGTACTTACTAAGATATATTATCCTAAAGTCTTCCCATTCCATCTCTTCAAATTCCTCCATTGGATTGGTGTTCTTAATCAAAGCCCACCATTGATCGGCTTCTCCATCTAGATGATAAATGGCTAGAGTCACCTTATCCATCTCAGAATAGTGAAGAATAGAAAATATCTTCTCCATGGAGTTGACCCACTCTTCCGCAACTAGTGGATCGAAAGATCCACTAAACGTTGGTGGTCGTTGCCACATAAAACATTCGATAACCAGTTTCTCCCTCTTTGGTGAAGGAGGACGTTCCCCATTATTATGGTTATTGTTCATAACCTGATATAATTGGGTAAGAATTCCCATGAAGTTTTGAACACCACCTCCCAAATCATTGGGGATGTCATTCAGGCAATCATTGAATTGGCCCTCGCATGAGTTATTGGCCTGATTTCTCCTGGTTCCCACCATTTTCTAAAATAGAAAAGGTTAGAACAAAACATAAGTAAGCAAGTCATGAATAAAATATTCATTTAAAAAATTAATACCAAAAACATAACATATGGGATCCCTAGATAAATAATCTTGTGTGAATATTTGTACTTATTCTCATGCTGTAGGTTTTCCATAGGGTTCACTAATCCTAATTCCCAAATTAACTAAACATGCCTCTGATACCAACTATAGAAACCCATCCTTTTATAACATTACTATTATATAATTTCAAAGATAAACAACATAATATTACTACACTTAGAGGATACAATGGTTTAGTGTCTTAGACAAACTAGGACCATACATAACAAATACAACATCAATCATAAACATTCATTTAATTTCTTCTTCTATAGCTTCTTATTGGCACTTGTACTCTTCTTAGTATATGTAGCCACATGAGGATATACATAAAAATGGGTGATCTAATTTCCCAGTAAGAGGATAGATAAGAACAATATATCATGGGGTGAGAATAATTATAACATAGGCAAAAGATCACGAACATGAGAGGAGCATAAATAATAGACTTGAAATGTGGCAATGCATAAAAATGAAACATCATGTCTTAGTGGTTTACTACCACACATACTTGTGAACCAAGCTATAATATTGTTCACAAATAATTTCAAATTTACTCAGGAGATTCATCACTTTACCCAATGCATTGGTGCACTATGTAATTCGGGGCGTACCCATCACATTTAAACATTCATATTGCGCTATATATTTCTTGGTGCACCCATCACATCATAACATTAGAATTTATCATGCATGCCAAAATGAACATATAACATAAATTAACACAACTAACCCATGAAAAGGAATGGATTTCATCTCATAAGAACACATTCAAAATCATTGGGTTCCAAAAATAAAGAGGGAACAACATAATTGATACAAGAACCATCAACCTTGAAAGAGAGGTAAAAGTTGAGTTCTTAAGAGAAGAGTTCTTTTGGAAAACATTTGTATTAACATAAACTTCATTATAAAACATGTATATCCTAGAAAAGAAAATAAAATTATGAAAAAATGATCTTTAAGGAGTGACTATATCAAAAATGGAGTGAAAGAGGTATAACCCGAAGGATGAATGTTGGGTTCGAGAATTTCCCCTTACCTTGTACTCGAATGCCTCCTTCTATTTAATGTCCTTTATAATGACAATATATTAATTAATTAGAAATTACAAAACCTTTTATACATTAATAGGGTTAATTATGGTTTCATTATGTCTTATTATGTTCCTTTGAATGACTTATAGAGTTTAAAAACATTGTTCGGGGATGTTCATTTTTATGGTTTTATTGAGTGGTTCACTTGTATTCTTAAATTGAAGTTTGGGTAGAATGTGGGTAAACATCCAGAACTGATATTATATTTTATTAATTATATTTAAGGAGTTTTTATGATCTTATAATGAATCAAATTAGATCCATGTGGATGAATCATTAGATAAGAATTAAATGAAGGTTATTTGGGTCAATTTGTGCGGGTTTTGGATCACAACGAACTTGTTTTAACTTATCACTTAGTAATATGGCCATAGGTTATTTAAAGAACTTTAAATAGAACATAATACACATAAAATATTATGGATCGACCATAAAAATGGTTTCATGACCAGATCTGAAAGTATAAATGGAAGAAGAAGTCATGTTGTTCTTGAAGGAGATAAATTAACACCTCACAAACAACGTTCTCTTTAATAAAATAAAAGGAAAAGGGAAAGGGGGTTGGATGATATAATATACAATTAGAATAATACAATTACAGTATGTTTATAATAATGGAGTTACAATACAATTTATATGAAGATAGGTTGGGAGAGATCAAGAAATGAACTTCAACTTGAAAGGAAATTAAAGGAGAAGAGGGAGGGAAATTACCTCTTAAATCTTCCTCTTGAGATCCTCCTTAAGAAAGCTAGTAGTGGTCTTTTGATGAGACCAGAAGCTTTTGGACGTGGGGGAGGTTATAGGAAAGATGTTTGGGAAGAGTTTAGTGAAGTATTGGAGCTTGAGAGGTGTGAGGAAATGAGGGAGTGAAGGGTGGCTTTTATAGTGGAGGGGAGAGGGGTTTCCTTAATATGAAATTCATTAGTTTATTATTTTCCCACAAGACAAGGAATAGTGAGTATTGAATGATCAAGAATAGTAATTTTATAATTAAATACCGAAAAAAGTGGGATTACATCAACAGAACATCACACATGACCCTATAATTCGCTTATTTAGCTTATTTTATAAATTACGGTATTTCACTATTCATCAAAAATTCAAGTATCTTAGAAAAATCCTAAAAACATACCCCAACCATTTTTCGACGTGTAGAATCCAAAAATGAATTCTATTTTCAAAGATAATTTTCTAAATATTATTAAATTAATATTTAATTAAAATCATAATTTACTTAAAAAAACAGTTTTTAAGATTAAAACTGATTTTATAGTGCTTTCAAAAATCACGTAGGGTCTTATAAAATTATATAAAAACTATAAAACATTGATTTAATAATTTATGAATAAATTTCATGGAAATAAATATTCTTTTAAATTAATTAATTAATTATAATTAATTACTTATGACTTATAAAATACCAAAAACGTTTACTAAGGTCAAATTATCACTTTCTAAGATGTATAAATTTTATTTTATTATTCATAGGTAATTTTACTCTTATGTTGGATGATTTACTATTCATAAGGGTCATATTACTATTCATAAGGGAATTTTACTATTCCTAAGGTTATGTTACTATTCACCAAAAATTATTTTTGTTTCATTAGACTCCAAAAATCATCTTGAACACAACCGTGTATGTCAGATTTTCAAAATTCCAAATATATAAGTGAAAAAATTATGTTTAAAGGTCACTTATCACTTAGTAGTTCATTATTTTGTGTTTTCATGTTATTTTATGACATAAATATAAGAAGGTAATTTTCCATTTTAAAACTTTGGGTCGTTACAGTGAATATATCAAAGGAAGTGGTAAATCCATCAGGAAAGAAAATACTCCCTATAGGGTGGTTGATTCAGATTGATTAGACATTGATGGCCCGATTATCCCGTGAAGAAAACCCATGTATTGTAAAATAAGTTTTCATACACATAGGGATAGACCATTAAATTAGTGTAAAAGGTAAACTATATTTACATGTCACCTTTTCATCCATGAAACATGGAGAGTTACCCAAAAAAACGGTGTTTTTGTAACATTTCTAGTCTATTGTATTTTGTGGTTTTATAGGATACTCTTTATAACATTTAAACCCCTTATATCTCTATATCACTGTTTTTCTAAAAATTGGATTTACCCACCTTATTTTGATAATTTCTAATTATATAAATTTATATGATATTAAAATAATTATACATAAAAATTGTTCACATATGAACATCTGTGCATGTGTGTATGAAGAACCTAAAGACATGTGTTCCGATAGCACATCAATACAAGAACAAATCAACATGAAAATATTCTCCATACATTAGGTTACTACTTGAAAATATTTGATGATGTATTTGTTTCAGATCAAAATAATATTTTTTCTTGCAACATTTGTTCACAGAGACAAAGAAAATACAAAAAGAAGAAAAGATTGGAAGAACACAAGAGATTTATCATGGTTTGGAAGTGTGCCTACATAAATGGGGGAAGGTGGTGGGGTTATATTATTTCATCTCTGGATCAATATTTGGAGAGTCTCAAACACATATTATAATTCATGAGATATTAATCCAATTTTATAGATACTAAAAACAAAATCTGTCAAGGGTTTATTTGTCAACCCTTGACATTTCTCCTGATGCCTACTTTGCATTTGCAGTGTCGGTTGGGTTGGATTCCAACCAAGGAAGAGGCTTCCTACTAAAAGAGGATTCTTCTCCTTGCATATACAATAATTATTTGAACTCATCCAACATAAGTGACTCCCCTAATTGGGAGGGTCCCCCCAAAATCTTCCCCCTCACGAAAAATTTTGGGTAAAATATAGACATGAAGTCTTCTTGTAGGCGCCCAAATTCTCTTTTAGTAGAACCTTCATCATCATCTCTACCCAATTATCATTGGTGTATATTTTTTGAACATTAAAAAAATTATATTTTAGAAACTTTCAGATCCAATGGTATCGAACATTGATGCCTTGGAATTGGAATGAAATGTTGGGTTCTTACTAAGATTAATAACACTTTGAATATTACAATAGAGAATATAAATCTCTTGAATACATCCAAGATCCTGTAGAAATTGTTTCATTCATAGAATCTGATTACAACCATGAGTGACTGCAACATTCTCTGCTTATATGTTAGAAAAACAAATAGACTTTTGAAGTCATGATTTACAAGCAGAATCTCCCCTAAAAATTATATTAGGTACCCATATATGGATTTCTTCATGTATACATCTCTATCCATATATGCATATGTATATCCTTCTAAAATAGTTTTACGATTTCCCAAACATAAATATTGTCTTAATGTACCTTAGAGATACCTTAATATCCATTTGACCACTTTACAATTCTCATTTCCAAGATTTGATAAGAATATACTACCAATTTCAACAACATGAGAAATATTTCGTCTATTTCACACCATGGAATTAAAAATATTTCTAGATACCAACTAATAAGGAAAATTTTCCATCTCTTATTTCTCCACTTCATTCGAAGGAATATGATCTTTCGTAATCCATACGTGACTTTCATATAGAGTAATAACTAGTTTTCCTTGCTCATGTTGAATATTTTTAGAACGTTCTCAATGTACTACTCCTGATATATCCAAATCTTGTGATTCCTCCTATCACGAGTAATTTTCATACCAATAATATGAGTAGCATCTCCCAAGTCTATCATTTCAAAACAATTGTTCAACTCCTTCAACCTATAAATATTGGTTATATCTCTACAAATAATTGCAACACCATCAACATAAATTTACAATATAATGAAATCAACATCATCAAATGTTTGTTGAAAACATAATGATCAAAACTTTTCCTTCTGTACTCATGTTTCTCCCTGAATGAGTCAAATTTCTTATACCACAACCTAAATGCCTATTTCAAAACATGTAAAATTTTCTTACGTTTTAAGACTACATTTTCTTTACATTTCCCCTAAAATCCCTATGGATTATCCATGAAAATCGTCTCATCAAGATCACAATGTATGAATGTTGTCTTCACATCTAGTTTTTGAACCTCCTGGTTTACAGAAGATACTAATCGATGAACAAATCTGATAGAAGACATTTTAAACATATGATAAAAGAACTAATTAAATTAAATACCTTTTTTTGACATAATCCCTTCACAACCATTTCGGCTTAGTATTGCATCATTGAGATATCATCTTCTCCTTTGATTCTGTACACCCAGTTGTTCTTGAGTACCTTATTTCCTTGTGGAAACTCTACCAAATAAAATGTGTTGTTCTTGTGAAAGGATATCATAACCTCTTTCATGGCCTTTTTCCATTCAATCTTCTACGGACTCTTGATCACATAATCATAACTTTACATCTCTTCCATATTAGTAGGCGTCACATGCTCATATGGTGAGTATCCAAGACTCGATTGTTGATCTCTATTGGATCTCCTCAACTGCACTTCCATGGGGATTAGTTCTAGGTTATCTTATGAGAGAGTCATATAAGTAGATGGAGAAATATTACATGGTATTGATTTATCAAAAATGTCTCATATCTCTCTCACTAGATAGGAAAAATGGTGGTGAGAATGGTTCCAAATAGACTGGAATTTCCTCAGATTGCAACTTCTCTGCATTTTCTGGCTTCTAAAAATCTTCAATCATATGATCCTCAAGAAACACCACACATATTTTTTTTGATGATCCTCCTACAAACAAGATCTAAAATTCAATATCTAATCTCAACATGAGAGTTTACCAAAAAGATAAACTAATTTCCTTTTCCATCTAGCTTCACCTTCACATCTTTCAAGATGTGAATATATGCCCTACATCCAAGTACTATCAAATATTTGTATGAAAAACATTTACCCATCCAAATCCTTTATGGAACATCGTAGTTTAGTGGGACTGATAAAGAATGGTTGATAAGATAAAATGAGGTCCTCATTTCCTCCCCCAAAAGGTGTTTTATATCTTTGTATTTGAGGGAATACGTATGAATCTCTCACAAAGTCTTATATTCATCCTCTCAGCAACACCGTTATACTAAGGCATCTTTGGTACTTAATTTTCCAGCCTGATGGAAAAACTCATACAATAATCCTAAATTGGAACACTTTATTCTCCTCCATTTTCTTCTCACACACACTTTAATAGTATTCATATTTCTCTAACCACCTTCACATGAAAATTCTTGAAATCATCATGTACTTGATCTGTAGTTTTCAAAGAAAATGCCCAAAATTTTATAGAATGATCTTATATGGAGGTAAAAAAATAAGTAGAACCTTCCATAATCTTAGTTCTCATCATGTAGACATCAGTGTGAGTCAAATATTAAAACATATTCCTTTCTATATGGTAAATAAACATGAAATGATACTCTATCTTGTTTTCCCATAATGAAATCAAAATAAGTATCCAATTGTGTACCTTTTAGTCCTGGAAAGAGATCTTTCCTTGTGAGCATTCTGATTCCTCTTCTACTCATGTGACCAATACACTTGTGCCAAAATTATACAGGAACCTATTTTCTAGCTACATTTATCTCTCCTACACATAGTCTAGCATCTTTGAGATAAAGAAAAGTATCTTTATTTATTTTATAAATTACCAAGTTACCTATGGTAAGCTTCCATTTCCCATCACCGAAAGAATTTTCATATCCATCATCACCATGAATTCTGGTGGATATAATATTGGTGTGAATATTAAGAACATGAATCATATCCTTAACAAACAACCTACATCCAATATTAGTTTCTAGAAAAATATAATAGATTCTTGTATTATTTGATGCACCATAATTTCCCATGTTCACATGTATGAAACTACCTAAAGAGTACGATGATAATAAATATATTTTGGACGTGACTTGGTAAGATCCGCCAGAATCAATCACCAATGTAGTGTATTGTCTTGAAAGACTAACCACATTTTCTTTTTTAATAATAAAGATTTCCTCATTAACAAATAAGACAAAATTATTTTGGGTCTTACCCTCTTGATTTTTTCCCTTTTTTTTAAATTTCAACACTCCTTGATGAAGTTTCTGGAATTGGACAGGGGTGGTATTTCATATCATATCTCCATAGAGATTTTGATATATTTTTCCTTTAGCGTCTTTGGTCATGAAGTTATCTTCTTCTATTTCTTCCCTACAATTTATGTTTCCCCAGCCTTTTAGTGACAAGAGCCTTTGATTCAGGTGTATTCCTTCATATTTTCTTATGGATTTTTTATTTATAATTATTTAGTTTAATATTTCCACACTGAGAGTTCCATATGGAGTTGAGTTGCTAACTGAAATAACTAGTGTGTACCACACATTTGGTTAATAAATTAACATCAATAGTGACTAAAAATTATCAGAAAATCATCATTTTCATGGAATTCAACTGAATAAAAGTACATTAGAACTTTCTCATATGCTTCGGTACATTAGTACCGCATTTTTTACTTCATGTTAACAATACATTGCATCTGGTTTGTTTGTTCTGACCAGTTTTCTTGGCATTCATCTTTTCTAATTTTTTCTAAATAATGGAAGCATCATGTTCATTGGAAAATTTTAGGAAGATACTCTTGTCGATCCACTATCTGATTTGGATAAATCACTTTGTGTTGAGAATGACCCAATATATATCAATTGGTGGGGTACTAGATGAAATCTTCTCATAAGTTTTATATCTTATTTATGATTCTTACACTTTCAATGCAATGGGATTATTGGTCACTATTGTTGGTTTCAATAAATCTTTAGTATATAAAAGATCCTCCATTATGGGTTTCCAGATGACATAATTAAAATTAGTATGATTAATCATGTTAAAAGTATTTTATTCCATTGATGAAGTTACACTTTTGAAACAATAACCATTAAAATGTGTCTATAATGGTCAAAATAGATGTAATCGACTCCTGGATCACTAAAAAAGGACATCAATCGGCCAGGATATAGCCAAAATAGTTTTCACAGTCCAGATCGGCTGATAAGGTGTCACTTACGTGCCTCACCACGAAAAAAATTCTAGAAAAGTCTCTAGAATGTACCTAGTAGTGTGCATAATACTATATTATCTAGAAAGAGGTACTTTAATAGTTGAGGATTGAATAAAAATTTGATCTCCTCTATCAGGTTCGTTTGAGCTCCGTTTTTGACGTTGCTAGCGCCGTTGTAATAAAATCGCTGAGCTCTTGAAATATCTATCCTCAAAAAAGTTTTCAGATCATATTAAATGTTATAGTGACTTGAAAATATATCTTCTCCTTCATTTCTTATTCCTATATCCATATGATACAACTTATTTAGGGAAACAAAGGTTCATGGTGACGAAAAAAACACAAACAAAAAGAATAAATTGAAAAACACTACTGATTCAATGTGGTTTGATAGTGTTTCTATGTCGATTGGAGTGGGGGGGGGGGGTTCTATTATTTATTCTCTAAATCACACATCATGGTATATCATATACATATTACAATTTGTGGGATTTTAATCCCATTTTATAGAGTCTCAAAATCAAAGCTGTCAAGGTTTGGTTCATCAACCCTTGAAGTTTCTCGTACTGCATACTGTACATCTACGATGTCGGTTGGGTAGGCTACCAACCAAGGAAGAGGATTCCCACCAAAGTAGACTTTTTAACTATGACAAAATAAGAATCAAATTAAATAATCCACCATAATTGAATCCCTTAATTACAAGTGGTCCCTATAATATTATGGCCATATTTTATCTACTTACCGTAAACTCAAGGATACCAAATTCCAATAAACTCACTTATTGAATTTTAAAATGATTACGAACTCTTTAATTATTCTCTTAATTATACATGTGATTATTCCCTCAGCCGGTATTTTAAGGTATCAATTATTATCTAAAATGATCAGTGATGAACTATCGTGTTTCTGTTCAGTCTGTCTTCTGTCTTTCCCAACTATCGCTGCTCTCATCATCCAAGTGTTTTCCTAGGGTGGATTGATATCTCATATGTGGTGTACTGGGAATGACTTGTAATTTCAGTTTTTTTGGATTTCCTTATCCATGGTCATAATCTTTAGGAAATTCCTAATATATTTATATCTTTTCATCTAATTCAAATATATTCATCAATTACATATGCTTGAAATATCAGTGTCTCAATCTTCATATTTGGATAACCCAACGACCCAGTGTTTCAAGTATTTAATTCTTATTCTCATATATTAAAGCTACTAAAAACCCCATGCTAATCATATGGAGGAACGTTAAAAATTATGAGTTTTCTTCTTCTATGTTTTTTTTAAAATAAACCTAGGTAATTTTATTTGAAAACTATATAAGAAAGGTCACAGGGGGTGTGCTTCCTTCACAATTTATAGAAAGGTGAAAGTGGGTGTCCCACCTTTTTATATCATCTATGCAGACCGATGACATAGAAAAGGAAAGTGGGCGGTGTCCACCTTTATCCTAAAATAAAAAGGGAGGCGATTGGGGATTGGACACCTTTTTCCCAAGGTAGAGGTGAAAGGAGACACCCCCATTCCACATTTCCCTTAAGTCTATATAAAAGGAAACCCACTCCTCATCACTTGAAAATTCCCTCCACTCTCTAAATTCTGCACTATATCTATAAGAAAGGGATTATTTTTGTGTGGTGGTTATAGTGACCTAAAAGTAGTGATGGTTTTTAGAAGCATCTTTTAGGGGTATTTTTTCTTATTTAATTTAATGTAATTTATCTTTTTAATTGATTTTTTAGTTAGTTAAAAATATGTTACATATTTATTAGTTAGTTAGTTATATATAGTTTTGAACAAATAGTTATTATTAGAAATGAGTAATTATATATTAACCAATGAATAATTTGGGAATAAATAATGATTACATATAATTATTATTTAATAATAATTAACTAATAAATATAATTTGATTAACTAATTATCAAGGAATAATTAATTAAAGATTAAGTAATGTTTAACTAATTATTAGGTAATGAATAAATAATGATTAAAGAATCAATAAATAATGATTAATTAATGATTATATAATGTTTAACCAATGATTTAGTAAAGATTAAGTAATGATTGAAGAATGACTAAAGAATGAGTAAAGAATGATTCCAGAATGATTAAAGAATGATTAAAGAATGATTAAAGAATGATCAATTAATTACTAACTAATGGTTAATTAATGATTAATTAATGATTAAATAATTATTAATGAATGATTAATTAATTATTAATTAATTATTAAATAATGATTAAATAATGATTAACTAATGACTAATTAATTATTAACAAATGATTAACTAATTATTAACTAATGAATGACTAATGAATAAGAAATGATTAACTAATTATTAACTAATGTTTAAAAAATGATTAATTAACTATTAACTAATAATTATGCCATCATTAATTAAGGATTAACAAATGATTAAGGACAGATTAAAAAATGATTAACTAATGATAAAAGAATTATTAACCAATGATTAATGAACAATTAACCGATGATTAAACAAATATTAACCAATGATTAACTAATGAATAAACAATGAATAACCAATGATTAAACAATGATTAAGTAATGATTAACCAATAATTTACTTTGAATTAACATAGAATAATCATAGGATGAAAGATAACGAACTGTATGAGAAGGAGGATTAACTACACACATGATTTATTACTCCTGTGATTTGGATGATTCATCCCTTATTGAATTCTTGTTTTTTAAATGTCGATGGATATGTTTTAGATGAATGAAATTATATTAATAAACCATTCATTTTTTTAGTAAATTTAAAAATTTTACTATAAAACATTTGTTTCATATTTTATGATATAAGAAAATGTTCTAAACTTTTGGCTGCATAAAGATTATATGGTTATCTAAGAAATAAAATTTCTGTCTGTATAGTACAAGTGGATGTGGATAAGATAGAGAAATACCATAAGGATAAAACCTGAAAACACCATATTGAGATAGACTCAATTGGGAACTTGTGCATGAGAACTGGACTTACTGCACACCTGGTTTTACACTCTTACGGTATTTTCTTTAGATGATTCATATTTTCTTTATAAACTATTTAGATACCTTTACGAAGACAAAAAATTGTACTACGAAACATTAGTATCATATTTTATGATCTAAGAAGGTGTTCTAATATGTCTATATCATAAGGATTATATGGCCATACTTCATTTTCAATAGTATTTATAGAATGTTTTGAAAATTGGGGTAAAAATAAGGGAAAACATAAAATCAGTTTATTTATCCATGATAAAATAAAAATTATGATAATTTCAAGTGAAATGGACAAGAAAAAACCCATTAAATAACATATGAATTATTTACAACAGAAAATAAATACCCTGAAATTTTTCAATAGAAAAATGTTTAGACGATATGAACCTGATTTCAGAGGTGAAGTAAAATACAACTTATCTTCAAGTGGAAGCATAACGACATCTTCTAAAGAGATGAACTTAAAGTTTTAATTTTGAAATATTTCAACTTTCTAACGACAGGCCTCCTCATATAGTGATGGGTTTTATAAGTCCCCATTTTTTAAACTTTACTTAATCTTGAATTAAGTTACTAATTAACATTCAAGATATTCTCAAGTTTAGAGCTTTAGCGAATTAGGTCATAACTTATACATAACATCTTGAATATTAAAATTAGACACTTCTACTCACTATTTATTTTCTTCATTAATAAAAAACTCTTTAAAAATAAATATGAAATTGTTTCGTGTTTTAACAAAATAAGTTTTCCATGGTCCCATCCTTTACTCTATTCTTATTTATGTCATGTGAAAAACATTTCGAAACATGATATGAGCTTAAAAAATATCAGTAAGGGACACATTGTGGATGAAAACTATGAGTAAAAACATGTAAACCATGAAATTTTTTTCATAAAGTAAAAATTTTCATCTTTAATAAATAGAGAAACACTTCATTAAATATAATCTCATTACATACCCTTTTGGTAACCAAAACATTACCAACAATCCCATAGAAAGCAACATATAGAATATAAAGGTAACTTGTGCCATTCATAACATACTTAAATTTCAGATTTCACAGCCATATAGGGAGTTACGTTTGGAATACACATCATAGTATATTCTCTAAATCTCTTAGGATAAACATTAACATTACCCTCTTTCACGTTACCCAATTCATTAGAGAGATATCTCGAGCTCACCTCCCCTAGGTTTATCATGGAACCACCTGGATATATAATATTTTCACATATGAAACTTCTGGGTTACACATAAAAAAAGTGATCCAAATTAATCCTATCATTAATAAATTCAACCATATCATCATCCATAGATCCAACATAACTCTTAAATTACTAAAATGTATACATATTAATCATCTAACATTCCTCATGATCATTTATCCATGTTTTTCTAACTTATTCTTTTATATTTCCATCATACAAATAAAATAATGCATAATGTTCTAATATTTCAATAATTTCAAAATGTGAGTTAAGAAATAATCCATACCTTTCATAGGTCATTTTTAGTTTCCTCATCTTCAATTGGAATGAAATTAGGAATTGGTAAACAGATATTTTTATGATCCTACTAATCCCATTACCGAACAGTCTTCGTTGGACATTTATTTGTATAATGACCATGCACACCACATTTAAAACATTCAATTGATCCTTCAAAAAGAACTTGTTTTCCATTCCTGGAGTCAATTGGAAAATTCCTTTTTCCATGGAAGTTAATTTTTTATGACCTTTATTACAACAACAAAAATATCTTCCCATACCTTTGAATCATTTTCCTAGTTTTTTCTTTCTACATCCATGAAACATATATTTTTAAATATACTTACCTTTATGATTATTACCTGAACATCCATTGGGAGTCGTTTCTTTCATATATGATTCCGTAGAAAAATCACCAACATTCATGTGGTCAATCCTGATTCTAGATTGTTGGTTAAGAATAACCACAAGAGTTCTTATTGTAGATCCCATTTCATTCAGTTTCTTGTTCATAAAAAAACAAACTTTGCTTTGCATTAATTACAGATCCCAACTATAAGGCCCCATCCTTAAACAATACATAACCATGAATTAAGTTAATAATTCACAATGAGTATACTTTTAGGTTTATATATTTAGAGAATCAGGTCATAACATATACATAACATCTTAAATATTAAAATTAGAAACATATACTCAGTATCCATTTTTTTTATAAATCAAAAACTCTTTAAAAAGAAACAGGACATCATTTCATGTTTAAACATCATAAATTTTCATTGATCCCATCCTTGACTATATTCTTATTTATGTCATGTGAAAAACATTCCAAAACATGGGATGAGCATAAAAAATCTCAATAAGGGATACATAATGAATAAAAATAGTTAGTATTGCGAAAACATGTATAACATGAAAAATTTATCATAAAGTAATATTTATCACCTTTATAAAGTATAAAAACACATAATTGAATATAAGCTCATTTCTTACCCTTTTTATAACCAAAATACTACCATAAATCCCATAGAAAGAAATAGATAACATATAGAGGTAACCTTTGGAATCCATAACATAATTACATTGCATAATTCAAAGCTACATAGGGAGTTACATTTGGAATACCAATCATAGTATATTCCCTAAATCTATTTGGAGAATCATTAACTTTAACCTCCGTAACATTATCTAATGCATTGGAGAGCTATCTCGGGCTCACCCACCCAAGGTTTATCACGAAACCACTCATATTTGAATTATCACATAACCATCCATGAAATTTCCATGTTCCATTACATAATCATAAGACATAAAAGATTAAAATTATCAACATTTCACTCATCGATCAAAATAAATCAATTCAAGATACAGAAATATTTCCAAAACAATTTAAAACATTTAATAAAGAGATTTTTGAATCAATGGTTTTTATACAACTTTGAAACTTTTAAATGAAATTAATATTTAAAAAAATTAATATTTATATAATAAATACTTAAAAATGTTATGAATTCATGTGAATTAATGAGAAAAAATTATAAGAATAAATAGTTGAAACATTTAAAATTATGTTTTAGTTAAAGAGTCACTTACAACTTGAGAAAATACTTGAATAAATATAATTAAAGAATAAAATTAGACAGAACTTATAATAACATGAGAATAAGGATATTCATGATATAATATATAAAAAGGGTAGTATATACACTATATTAAAGTGAATTGGTGCATATCAAAAAATAAGACTCAATGGAATGTAAATTGAGACGAAATCTCTTACAAAGATCGTATACATAGATTAAAGATAAACCACTTACATAATTAGACGTGAAAAATATAAATACACCCAATATAAGTGGAAATTAAGTGTAAAAAATAAGAGGTCATTCACACATATTATTTGAAAAAACAAACTAATAACATGGATATTTAACTCAATGAATGAAGATTGAGTTAAGATTTCCCTCTCAAAGTTCATATAAATGACGTAAGAATTTATCAGTGGGACGATTATGGGTAGAAATAGTATATCCAAACAAAGGTAAGTGTAAATTAATAAATTAATAAATAAACAGTGATTCCACACAAAATCATGGCATAAAAAAGTCAAATAAATATGCATAAAACCCAGTGAGAGAAAATTTAATTTAGAAATTACCTTACGAAGATCATTTTGTTAAAAAAATAGTTAGATTATGTGTATTCACTATAAATACACATAAATCAAGTATAAATACAATATAAGACACAAAAATTTATTTCTCACATAATCATAACATGGAATAATCTAATAGTATAAAATTAACCAAATGAATGAAAATTGGGTTAAGAAGTTCCCTTAAGAAAATTCAGCAGCCCAACAGCGTCACTTAAAATTCATAAAAATGAGTTGATGAGAGAATAAAAGGATCTCTCATCATTTGTACATAAAATTTAAACAATAATGATATAAAATAACATATCCTAACATAATAAAATGGAAATTGAAAGACATAACATAAAACATGTCAATGACTAAAATAGGAGGGTGAAAGGTTCCCTTACCTTGAGTCTGATTCTTCACCTATGTTCCTTGTTCTTCATGAATAATAAACATAAGTTAATTTCTAATTTCTGAAGAAAATATTTCAATTTTATTATTTATTTTATATTTATTATTACCACATTATAAAAATTTCCTAATTTTTTATGTTAATATCAGTCATTTTGTCGATATTGGGTACTTGAGTTGAAAATGATATTGTTATAATTACCAATTGTCTATGTGGTCAAAAGAAAATTATATCCAGAATAGTATTCATGATTTAAATATCATAAATATCAAGTATATATTTATTTATAAAAGTTCATAACATTTGGAGATAATAAATTAAATGCAACGTTCATGGAGACGTTAAGTCATACGTATGCATGAAAGCTACTTTCATTTATTCATCATATTAAGGAAATTCAAACTAAGTGATACATAGGTATAATATAGTTCCAGTATAATATCATATGATATATATGTTACATATTTTCATTAACACCATCCTTTATATGTTCCACGTATGGCATGAATGATTCATATCACTTTAAGGGGGCGGTAGTCCACACTTCCACAAATGATATTATTGTATTCAAACCTCATGAAAAGAATAAAGATATGTTTTTAAATAAACATTAAAATATCATAGATAAATAATAAATATAATATATATCATAAATAATGTTCCATCATAATGTCCACCATTAGAGGTGGTCGGGGAAAATCGAACAATCATCGTTTCGTGAGGAAGCAATTTACCATTCACAAAAACAATATGTTCGTATCCATTAGATGGATGTGTGTGTAAGTGTATTTTTAATAATTATCATATCAACATCATATTATATTGAATATACTAATTTTTTATAAAATAATATAATAATCAGAGTTTAGAGGGTTGGAGAAGGAAAATAAATGAATGAATCTTGAGAGAAGGCATTACCTAAAATCAGGTAACTCCTTTGGATTTTAGCTAAAAGGATTTCTTGATTTTCCTTCTTCCAAAGGAAAGGATTATAGGAGGAAAATAGAAATATTTCTAAATTATTTGGGCATATGTTGGATGATACAAGGGGATTTAGAGGTGTGAGTAAGGGGTTAGAGGTGGTGGCTATTTATAAGAGGGAGGAGAGGTACTTTAGGAACATCTTGAATGCTTATTTTATTATAAACGGAATTTCTATTTTTAAAAGGTCCAAAACTAATTTAATTCATATATAAGATGAGTATTGTTCTAAATCCTCTCAAACAATAGGTCTTAGACTAGTTTTGGGTGCAAATTTAACCTTATCATTTAGCTTTAACCCTTAGTTAACTAATTTAACTCTTTACATGTCTTCTTGTATATTAATACTATATGGTTACTATAGTTACCATAAAAGGCCAATAGAACTCCATGTTGAGAAGGTATGTGGAGTATGATATACTCTATAATACCAAATGAAGGATCAAAATAATATTGATACTGAATAATGTATCTAATGATTCTTAAAATACAAGAGGGCGGGGGGGGGGGGGGGGGTGGTGAATTGTATACTTTAAAAAATTCCATTGGAACATTTAAAGAAGGTTATGCTTAACAAGGTTAAACAAGGTAATTCAAAAAGCCTCTAAGTTATATTAACTTGCTTGATTCAGAAAAACGATTATGAGAAAGTGAATCCAGAAAGATGATTCCGGAAAATGAAACTTTATGAAAGTTTACAAAGATAAAGATTCTACCTTAAAGCGTATAAAATATCACTAAATCAGAGTATACAAGTATAAGGAAGTATCAGATAGTTATACTTTCCTCAACAAAAAAAATGTAGCAGAAAACTTGTAACAAGACAAGTATCAAGTAGTAAATATTTTAACCCAAAGATAAGGGTATCCAACAATCTTGGCTAAAGGTATCTTGATTTACACTTTCAAGAAAGTTTGTCTTACCCACACTAGGGTATGCCCTCGATACGAAGATCAGAGTCTGTCTTTCTATCCCCGCAAGCCCTCAATTTCAAGGTAGTTGGCACCTTTATCTTCCATAGCAAGGAAGCCCTCAACTTCAAGGTAGTGGGAACCTCTGTCTTCCTTAGCAAGGAAGCCCTCAACTTCAAGGTAGTCCGCACCTCTGTCTTCCTATCCATGGAAGCCCTCGCATGTACTCAGCAACATTCGGAGTCTCACAAAGAAAATATGAACAAGAAGTTTAGTTCGCACTAAGAAATGAAAGTCTCTCTCTATAGAAATCACTTCAGTAGCATGTAATCTCTATATTGATCAACTTCTTGTGAGCTCTTTCAAATGATGTCCTATTTATAGGCACAACTTCCACGGTTGACTCCCTCCCCCAACGGTCATATTTTCCTAGAATTTCGGAGGGACCTGTACACATGTCACTAAAACAAAGGTTAGTTAGTAACTGATGGCAAGACATTGTTTTATAACAAAAACAAGTTTAAGCAAAAATATTACTACATAACCAAAATAAATTATTTGGAGTGTAAGAAAATAAAAAATTCAGAGTAAAATCGAAAATATATTCAGATTCTATAATACAAGGATATTAGGATTTTGTTTTCTAAGGAATTTGGAACCTGAACTCTATAGATTTTTGGAGTCTGAATTCAAGGAAATTTAGAAGCTGGATTCACAAGAATTCGAAACTCGAACTTACAAAGTTTGGAGTCAGAGTTCATGAGAATTAAGAGTCAGAACTCAGAAAGTTCAGAGTTAGAATTCAATAGAATTAGGAGTCAGAACTAACAATATTTGGAGTCATGATTCATTAGAATTCAGAGTCTGAACGCACAATGTTCGGAGTCAGAATTCATTAGAATTTAGGGTTAGAACTCATCAGTGTTTGGAGTTTGAATTCAGAAAACTCAGAGTCTGAATTCGGAGTCTGAAAACAGAATGATCTTTATCTATGTATTACATAATTCTTAGGTTTTAGGTATGAAAATGAATTTTACACTAAGACAAGATATTGAACAATGAAAAATGTGGTAAGGATAAATTTCCTTGGGGAAGTAAAATTCTTTTTAGAGAAGTGAAACGTAGGGTAGAAGGATATTTTTCTTAAGATAAGGTGTTTGTGATTTTCAAAACCAGAATGAAAGGTAAAGTCATAAGGATAACTTATTGACTTAACAATCTCCCCCAAACATGAAGGAATGGAAAAGTCATAAGGAAAACCATATTGACACAAAAATATCTCCCTTTTTGGAAAACACAAACATCCTTATAAAAAAGAATAAAAGGACTTTGTCAATATTTTTCTAGACATTGAAAATAAAACTTATCTCCATTTATACATGGACAATGATGAATACGACTAACTCCCCCTTAGGATTTGGAACTTTAAGGATCATATTCTTGATTTCCGGAATGAGATTTTCAATTATCTTGAGTATATAAATCTCTGTAATGAAAACCCCCCTTGGATAAACTCCCCCTTAGGGATATTTATTCTTTTCATAGTATTCTTTTTTCTTTTCTCCCCCTTTGTGATTTTAAAAAATAATTTGAGGGAATAGAAAAGAAATTATCGTACCTGAAATATTAGTATAAAGAATACAAACAAAGATGAACAACCCGAATTTCATTAAGATAAGAATAATTTGTACAAAGAAGAAAATACAACAAAATATTAGATTGGATCTATTTCCTTCCTTCTCCCTGGGTATCAATTTCTTCACAATGGTTTTCAGAATTTTGAGTTCTTTGTGATCTTCCTCTGCTTGCTTTAGGATCTGACCCTGATCCTATGCTTTCTTCTCTAAATCTTTTATCCTTTATTCCTAAGACTTTAGAGCCTCTGCCTGAGCCTTTAATAACTCATCTTGCTTGACTAGCTTCTCTTAGATCTTGATCCAAAGATACCTTTCCCTCTTCTAGCTTT
The DNA here is from genome assembly GCA_963277665.1 of Viscum album. Taxonomy (NCBI): domain Eukaryota; kingdom Viridiplantae; phylum Streptophyta; class Magnoliopsida; order Santalales; family Viscaceae; genus Viscum; species Viscum album. The sequence continues at coordinate 65,306,106 of OY728156.1, read as the reverse complement.
GGGAAAGAGAATACAACTTTCCATTCAGATCCTTTACCTATTGAATCCGAGTATTCTGCTTAAGGGTTAGCTTTTCCTTAAATCTAGTTATGAGATCCTTGATTTCACTATCTTCATTATAAAAAGCTTCTTTAACTTCATGTTGAAATTCATCAAGATCTCTCCAGTCTTCAACTATTTTCTTTGACCGACTAACCAATTTATTACAAGATTTTTTATGGGTATCATAGTTGATAAAGAAGTTCATGAAATCAGCCTCAAGTTGAACACCCTTATCCATCACCATGGATACTGAATTTGATTTTTGATTCATGTTGTGTTGGAGCATCTGAAATCAGGAGTCAATGCTTGTAAAGATCAAAATGGATTAAACAAACATTTTCAGATATTGAATGAAAAAATCATGTCCTAAGGCTGATGATTCAGAGTTTGAGAGTTTTCTTGATGAGGCCTCTTTCTACAGATCTATATGTTTTCTTTTAGAAGATGTACTGGCTTGCTTTTTCCTTAAAACAACTATAGTAGGTGTATCCTCAGCCACCTATTTCCCCTTATCAGTTCTTAGAAAAACTTCCTCATCTGGATAATCATGTTCGCTGTTAGAATGATGAACAAATTTATCTTCATCTATCTTATCCTTCTCAGCTCCTTCCTCAACATCTTTAGGATTAGTGAAATGTTGATTATAACTCTCCTCCTCAGAGAGCTTATTCACTTCATCTTCAGCTTTTTCATCAACCCCAAGAGTAGAAAGCTTTGAATATTCAGCTTGAGAAGTCCAGATGGATAATTTCTCAGAAGCACTTTCCTTCTAATGAATGTCTTCAACTTGCTTTATGAGGTCATCTGTGTCAGCACTGATTTTCTATTCTTGAAATTCTTCTACAACTTCCTTATCTTCAACAAACATCTCTTGGGATTTTTCCAGAGTCTTGTACTTCTTCCCTGGAATCTCATGTATGGGTTCAACCAGAAAAGATTTCGGTATAGGAATATTCTCGGATGCTATTTCAGTGGCCGTCAAAAGGGATTGGACAATCTCGACTTCTGAAATCTTCTTCTTCTGCTTCTTATATTTGGCTTACTTCTCAAGCTCTTTTTCTGTCTTCTATTTCAAAGCCTTGGGATCAGCAGGATCCAAGCCAAAATATGGCTCTCCTTCCTTCCATTTTTTCTTGTCTTCCCTCCACTTGGCTACAACCTCATCTAGATAGGCTTTCTTCTTCATGGGCCTTGGAGGTGTGGATTGAGCTTCCTTATCCTTAGGGGTTTTCTCTTCTTGTTCAACTTCCTTCAACTTCCTCTTATTTCCAACCTTTATGGATGGTTCTTCCACCTTTTGCTTCTTCGGAACAACTTCTGATTCCTCCTATGGTAATTAATTGAATTCTTCACAATCTTTAGAGAAACCAATATTCATTCTCTTCAAAGTATCATTGCTTACGGACATGACTTTGCAATTCCTCGGCTTGGAACTGCAAGGAATATTGAAAGACTCAAGGAACTATACAATAAGCATGGAAATAATGGAAGGGTACATTATAATACGAGCTTTCTAATTTCCATTATTGATGTTCTCAATCATAATGATAATATTCTTCATCAAATTGATCTTCCTCAGATTTACCAAAGAATCTAGGATATACAAGTCACTCTTCTTCAAGTTGTCCTTATCATCTTTTCTCAAAATGATAAACCCTTGAACTCACAATTCAAGGATCTGATTATTTGTAGAAAAATTAGAAATCTTCCAAGTATTGACATCTGAAAGTCTAATACAGTCCATATATTTCACCTTGACAAAACATCCTTTTACATCCGGTAATTTTTGGGAACAAAACTCAGCTTCCCCATCAAATGGAACTCCAACCAAACTGGTTGTCTTTGTATATGATTGAGCATAAGTCTTTCCATAGATTTTGAATGAAAAATTCTCTCTCCCTTCTTCCTTAAAGAAACTAACTAACTCATATAACTCAATAAGAAGATCTGGATACACCAAGCTTGGAGCTCCTGTGTTTGAAATACAGACACATTCCCATCCATTGAGTTTTTTATTCTTCAAGATTTTAGAATCATACTTGTTGAAGAAATTGGGATGCACCAACCTATCTTTATAAATATTCCACTCCGAAATAGACTTGACAGTTGACATTTATTGAGAATGAATTTTACCAGAAATTCGGATTTGAGTAAGATTTGAGAGGTTCAGAACGGGCTTTTGAAAGGGAGGCAGAGCTTCGACACAAAATGGCTTTAAAACCGATGTGGGATCACCCTTCGAGGGTCCTTTATATAGGCATTGATGTGACAGTTAAATTCCAAAATTCGATCTAATGGCTGAAAATCCATCTGATTAGATCTGACGGTTGAAATTATAGCCACGAGGAAAATTTGGTAGGATCCGATCTTTTGAGGTTTTTAAATAAAAACATTCGGATTTAAGGAAACTAGAATCAGAAAAATTTAAAACACAAAAGAAAATACCATCAAGGAAATGATGGTTATGAAGACTTAAGAAAGAAATCATACATTTTGGATTACTAGGAAGATTATTTATATTGAGGAAAAATTCTTCTTGAAGAAATTTAGATTCTGAAAATTTTGATTACGAAAAAAAATGAAAAAAATGAAAACTCCATTATGAACATCTTTATTACGAAAATTTCAAGTATGAAAATTTTCATTACGAAATTTTCAATTACAAAAATCTTCATTACAAAAATTTCAAGTATGAGAATTTTCATTATGAAAATTTCAAGTACGAAAATATTCATTATGAAAAATGAAAAAAAAAATTCACTATGAATATTTATAAAACTAGCTACAAAAATAATGAAAAACATCATTACAAAAAACATGAAAAATATCCTTACGAAAAACTTGAAAAACATCATTACGAAAATCTTAAAGAACATCATTGCAAAAACCTTGAAAAACTTCATTATGAAAACCATGAAAAACTTCATTACAAAAAACATTAAAAAGATCAATCAAATGTACTCCCCCTATGAAAAAGATTTTATTACTGTAAGGAGATTGGTTTAACAGAAACATAACAAGGAATATTACCTTATAGTTATCATTCATAAATTATATTTAATGTATTAAAATCTATTGTAGGGTAAATATTTTGTGAAAATATTACCAAGTTGATCTTGTGTTCCGATAAATTGAAGAATGATATATCTTTTAAGTGTGTGATAGCTAAGAAAGTGATGCCTAATATCTATGTGTTTTGCACGAGAGTGATGTGAATGATTTTTACTAAGGGCAATGGACCTTGTATTATCACACAAAATTTGAGTTTTGGTGAAACTCATACAATAGTCTGTGAGTGTGTGTTGCATCCACAACACTTGAGCACAATAACTTCCAGCTGCTACATATTCAGCTTTAGCATTGGAAAGTCCTACTAAGTGTTTCTTCTTGCATGAACAAGAAACTAATGAATCTCCTAAGAAATGAAAAGTTCCAAATGTAGTCTTTCTATCCATTCTACATCCACCAAAGTCATCATCTGAAAAACTTTTCAAAACAAAAAAATTTCCAGAAGTATAGAAGAGTCCTAAATCCATGGTTCCCTTTAAGTAGCGAAAAATTCTTTTCACTGCATTTAAATGAGATTCCTTAGGATTTGATTGATAACTTAGACATAAGAATACTGAAAACATTATGTCTGGATGACTAGCTGTCATGTAAAGTAAACTACCTATCATACCTCTAAAAGATGTTTGATCTACAGGTTTCTCAGCTTCATCATGATCAAGTGTGTTTGAGGTACCAATGGGGGTACATATACTCTTAGTGTTGTCATATCCATACTTTTTAAGAAGAACTTTAATATACTTATGTTGGTATATATAGATTCTTTCTGGTTTTTGAAAATTTAAAAACCAAGGAAAAATGTTAACTCACCCATAATACTCATTTCAAAATCTGATTTCATTAGATCCGTAAGGGAATTAGTTAAGGATTGCTGAGTTGAACCAAATATAATGTCATCAACATAAATTTTAACAATGAAATTTTTTTTCTTATCATTATCTATAAAAAGAGTTGGATATTCATTTCCTTTAACATAATTATTTTGAAGCAAAAATCCTGCAAGTCTATCATAACAGGCTTGAGGAGCTTTCTTACGTCTATACAAGGCTTTATTCAGTCTAAAAACATGATCAGGATGTTTTTTATCTTCAAAACTAGGAGGTTTTTCAACAAAAACTTCTTCTTGAACATAACCATTATGGAAAGGACATTTCAAATCCATTTGAAAAAGTTTGAAATTGAAGAATGCTATAAAGGCAAGTAAGATATGAATAGATTCAAGTATAGCTACTGGAGCATAGGTTTCTTCATAGCCTATTCCCTCTTGTTGAATATAGCCTTTAGCAACTAATCTAGGTTTATTTCTAACTATGATTCCATTTTCATCACACTTATTTCTGAAAACCCATTTGACTCAAATAACAGAAGTTTCCTTAGGTCATTCAACCAAGGTCCAGACTTTATTCTTTTTGAATTCATTTAGTTCATCTTGCATGGATTTAATCTAATCATCATCACCTAAAGCATCATCAGTGATTTTTGGTTCTAATTGGGAAAGAAATTCTAGAAGTTCTACTTCATTTCTTAAGGAACTTCTAGTCCTTACTGGTTGATTTACAACACCAATGATACTATCACTGGGATGATTCTTAAGAATCAACTATTTTTTGTTTTTTAAAACATATTCATCAACATAAGGGTGGAAAATATTCTTGGGTAAATGCCTCAAAAAACATCTTCTTTGACATTTTCCTTATCAGAAGGATCTTCTAAAAAATGTTGATAATCAGTTTTTGAAAACACATCTGAAGATGTAGGTTGGGATTCCTTAAAATCAAAAGGATTAGTTTCATCAAATTTAACATGTACTATCTCTTCAATAGTACAAGTGTTTTTATTGAAAACTCTATAAGCCTTAGAAGTTGTGGAGTAGCCTAAGAAAATTCCTTCATCATATTTTGGGGTGAATTTGTGTCGATTATCTTTAGTATTCAGAATGAATACTTTGCAACAAAAAACCGTAAAGTAGGAAAGTCTAGGTTTTCTACCATTCCATAACTCATAAGGAGTTTTATTAAGAAAAGGTATAATCAAAACAAGATTTATTGTATAACAAGAAGTAATTATAGAATATTCACTCAACATGGTTCTTGTTATCTTTTGAAGAATTCTATTTTTTCCTTCAACAATACCATTCTCTTGATGAGTTCTTGGTGCTGAGAAATTGTGAGTAATGCCTTTTTTACTACAAAAAGTTTCAAAATAAGAATTTTGAAATTCTCCACCATGATCACTATGAATAGTTTTCAATGAAAGGTTTTTCTCATTTTTAACTTGGGCTCTAAAACTATTAAAATACGAGAAGGCTTCAGACTTCTTTGCTAGAAAATAGACCCACATAAATCTAGTGTAATCATCAACTAAAAAAATACATAATACTTTCCTCCAATGCTTCCAGTTTGTGTAGGACCAAAGAGATCCATATGCACTAACTGTAATGCATTAGTATTTGAGACTTCACCGATTTATTAAAAACTTGATTTATGTTGCTTGCCATATTGAAAAGGGTCACATACTTTTGAATAATCAAATCTAAGATCCGGTTGATCCTTAACTAGTCCTTTCTTAATGAGTTTACATAGGCTCCTAAGGTTACAGTGTTCTAACCTTCTATGCCACAACTGAGAATGATCTTCCATTGCACTAAGGAAAATTATATCTTGTCTCCTAAGGTCTTCTAAGTTTAGTGTGTATACATTCTCTTGCCTATGGACAGAAAGAATAAAATCTTCCTTGGAATTGTGTACTAATCACTTTTCATTCCTAAAATTCACAAGGTAACCTTCATCACATAATTGGATTATACTAATGAAGTTGTTCTTAAGACCCTTTACAAATAAAACATTTGAAATCAATGTTTTTCCAAGAATAACAATGTTACCTATACCAATAATTTATCCCTGAGCATTATCTCCGAATGTAACTTTTCCTCCTTTCATCTTGATAATCTATTCAAAATAGTTTTTGTTACCAGTCATATTCTTGGAATATCCACTATCCATGTACCAAGTATTTCTGTTGTTAATCTTTCTATTTTCCTAAAAACAAAAGAGTTAGACTTTTGGAATCCAAACATTCATGGATCCAGAAATTTAAGAAAGAAAAATTTTAGGTACCCAAATTTTCTTAGAAAAGTAGGATTTATGAAATCCTAAATATTGGGATTTGTTTAAGGAACAATTATTTTCCAAGTTTCCACCACACTGACAGTTAGTGCAAAATGGATCACATTGAGGAATAAATAAATTGTTGATAAAAATCGGTTTAGAACTAGTATAACCAAAACCAGAACTATTCCTTTGATGTCGGATTTGAGAATACATTTTATCAAAATTTTCCTTACCTAAGGTAAAGTTTGACAAACACATCCTCAAGGAAAAATTTTTGGATTTTAGTTTGATAACCAAGTTCTTGTCTTCCAAAACATCTGATTTGGAAGTAGAGTTAGGCTCGAAAACATTTTTCTTAGAAATTACTTTTTCTAGATTTTTAGAAAGTTTATCTTTCTCAGAAATTAATTCCTCACGATTTTTTTAAATACTTTCAAAATCAAAAAATTTATTATCAGGATCTTTAGAACGATTTGATATTTCCTTAGTAAGAATAGCATTCCTAGAATTTTCCTTATCATGTTTTTTCATGTGTTTTGAATTCTCAATTTCACGGAGTTTGGAAAACCTAGAAACTTCTTCATAGGAAGGTAAAGTATTATCTTCATAAGAAGAAGATTCTTCATCCAAATATTCATCATTACTATAATTTTCATTTAAAGAAAAATTCGTCATTGATTTAGCATCATGTACCTTAGCCATCAATCAATGATTTTTTAATAGGTAATCTAGCTATTAGACCAAGATTCTTCTCTCCGGAAGATTCATAATCTGATGATTCATCTGAAGAGTCACCACCACTGACAATCCAGGTGTCATTATATTTAAAGAATTTATTAGATTTAGATTTGTAGTACTTATTTTTTTTCTTTCAGAATGCTTTCACTTTATATCTTTTCTTTTGAGCATAGGGAAATCAGGCCATATATGTCCAGGTCTCTTGCATTCATAACATGTGACTTCAGAATCTTTCATGTCTTTTCTTTCCTTATTCTTATATCTTTATTGAAAGTTCTTCTATCCAATAATATTGTTCATCCTTCAAGCGAGATTTGGTAACTCATTTTCTGAGGATTCACTTCCACTAGATTCAGATTGGATAATTACCTTCTTAGATTTGGATTTAGTAACTCTCTCAGACGTTTTGGATTTCATATGATTTGAAGTAGTAGTAAAAGCAACACTTCCATTCCCATTATTATTTTTAACATTATCAGCATCTCTCTTCATTCTGGTCTCATGCAAAAGAAGAGTTCTAAAAAGCTCTTCTAAGGAAATCTGGGTGACTTTCCTATTCTCATCAATTGCTATCCACTTAGACTCCCACTCATTTTGCATAATTTCTATGATCTTATCTACAAGAGTCTCATCATCCAAATATTTTTCTCCCATATACTGTAAGTTATTCACGATATTCTTAAACCTTTGCTGAACTTTGATTATAGGTTCTCCATAAGGAAAGTTAAATCCATGGTATTCAGCTCTCAACATAGCTCTTCCTGTCTCTATAACTTTAGAAGTACCAAAATTTATAACTTAATGTTTGTTCCATATACTGTTTGCAGCTTCACAAGAATATATTTGGCTATATATGTTTCTATTCATAGAACAATGTAAGGTGTTTCATACCTTATAATTCAGTTGATATTAATTATTTTCTTGATTGGTGAAATTACTAACTTCCTTGTCAGGGATTTTATATCCTCTAGTAAGCATAAAAAAATTTTCGACTCCAGTATTGATAATGAATGTCTTTATGAGATTTCTCCAGTACTCATAATCATTTCCATCAAAAATAGGTGGTCTTGTTAGATTTATGTTGTCAATAGAACCAACATTGATTCCGATCATCTTAATGAAAATATTTCCACAAAAACTTGTTAATATAAAAAGTTCGTAAACAAGGAAAATATTCCTCAGTAAGGAAAATATAGAAAAAAAGTATCTCAAAGAAAAATATGAGTCCAAACATAATGAGTCCGAAAATATGATTCTGAAAAATAGAAGAAAAAGATTTCTCTTCTAAATCTAACAGTGAGATTAATTCAGATTGAACCAAAATTCGGAAGCCAATGGTTAGATTGGTTCAGGATTCAAGGACACCTCCTCTGATACCAATTGTTTAGATGGTATGTGAAGTATGATATACTCTATAATACCAAATGAAAGATCGAAATAATATAGATACTGAATAATGTATCTAATGATGCTTAAAATACAGGGGGGTGAATTGTATACTTTAAAAAATTCTTTTGGAACTTTTAAAGATGGTTATGCTTAACAAGGTTAAACAAGGTAATTCAAAAAACCTCTAAGTTCAATACGCTTGCTTAATTCAAGAAAACGATTCCGATAAAGTGAATCTGGAATGATGGTTCCAGGAAATGAAACTTGATGAAAGTTTACAAAGATAAATATTCCACCTTAAAGCATATATAATCTCACTTAATCAGAGTATACAAGTATAAGGAAGTATAAGATAGTTATACTTTCCTCAACAAACAAAATGAAGTGGAAAACTTGTAAAAAGACAAGTGTTCATGTAGTAAATATTTTAACCTAAAGAGAAGGGTATCCAAAAACTATGGATAAAGGTCCCTTGATTTATACTTTTAATAAAGTTTGTATGACCCACACCAGGGTAAGCCCTCGATACGAAGATAGGAGTCTATCTTGCAGTCCCCGCAAGCCCTAAACTTCAAGGTAGTCGGCACCTCTGCCTCCTCAGCACGGAAGCCCTCAACATCAAGGTAGTCGACACCTCTTTCTTCCTCAACAAGGAATACCTAAAATTCAAGGTAGTCGGAACCTCTGTCTTCCTATCCCCAGAATCCCTCAAATGTACTCAGCAACATTCAGAGTCACACAAAGAAAATTTGATCAAGATGTTCAGTACGCACTAAGCAATGTTAGTATCTCTCTTTAGAAATCACTTCAGCAGTCTGTAATCTCTAGATTGATCAACCTTTTATGAGATCTTCAAATGAGCTCTTATTTATATGCATGACTTCAACGATCGGATCCCTCCTTCAATGGTCATATTTTCCTTGAATTTTAGAGGGACAGGTACAAGTGTCACTCAAACAATGGTTAGTTTGTAACTGAAGGCATGAAACCCTTCTATAATAAAAACAAGTGTAAGAAAAAATATGGTTACATAACCAAAATCAATTATTCGGAGTGTAAGAAAATAAAAAGTTCGGAGTCAAATCAAAAATATATTCAGAGTCTATAATACAAGGATATTCCTATTCTGTTTTCTAAAGAATTCGGAACCTGAACTCTACAGATTTCCGGAGTCTGAATATCTAGGATATTCAGAATCTATATTCACAAGAATTCAAAACCTAAATTTACAATGTTTGGAGTCAGAGTTCATGAGAATTCAGAGTCAAAACTCAGAAAGTTCAGAGTCAGAATTCATTAGAATTCAGAGTTAGAACTCACAAAGTTCAGAGTCAGAATTCATTAGAATTTAGAGTCAGAACTCACAAAGTTCGGAGTCAGAATTCATTAGAATTCAGCGTCAGAACTCATAAGAGTTTGGAGTGTGAATTCAGAAAACTCAGAGTCTGAATTTGGAGTCTGAATATAGAATTCTATTTATCTAAGTATTACAAGATTCCTAGGTTTTAGGTATGAAACTGAATTTTACACTAAGACAAGATAATGAACAATGAAAAACTTGGTAAGGATAAATTTCCTTGGGGAAAGAAAATTTTCCTTAGAGAAGTGAAACACAGGGTAGAAAGATATTTTCATTAAGATAAGGTGTTTGTGATTTTCAAAAAAAGAAGGAAAGGTAAAGTCATAAGGATAAATTATTTACTTAACAATCTCCCCAAAACATGAAAGAATGGAAAACTGATAAGGAAAACCTTATCGACTCAACACTCCAAGTGGTTCACTAATGATATTTAGAATATTATCTAAGTCCTTTGGCAAAATATTTTATTTTAGCACTATTATATAATTTAATAAAATAGTTTTTGTTTTAAAAACTCATTTATGTCAATTTTTAAACTATTCGTATCATGTCTCTCAAAAAAATGCATAACATCTCGATTATTTAGAATAAGCATCATTAATTCAAATATAAAAATCCATACAAGTCTCTAAAATTTTTGGATGGCATAAAAATATTCAAAATAAATTTACATTAATTTTTTATAATCTCATTTAATTTAATAATTCATTAATAAGGTAATCAGTAAATCATCATTGTGTCATAAATAAATTTATTTATTTGATGTTTAATAAATAAAATACCATGATGTAGGAAATATTTTTATATTTATAATTAATATTTATAGTAGAAATTATCACTTATATAACCCCATATAACAATTGTTTTACTAAAAGATACTTGTTTATGTTACATTTTTCTTCACTTTAAATTAATTCATATAAAATGTCATTTTCACATCAAAGTGGCACCACGGGCTCCCAAAATCCACGTAAGGATTCCCATGGTTGGAAATATCTCATAAAACAGTGTTAGGACATGTGTTAGTATAGTTTTATATTATTATAATATTATTTTTTTACACTTATTTTCCAGTTTTATCCTTTAACCATGGTAAATAAAATAATTATTGAAATTACTATTCATAATGTCTAAAAATAAAAGGTACCTATTTACAAAATTTGAACCTCCTTATTCCAAATATGGAATAAATTTTTAAAATTAAAAACATATAATTGGTATAAACTAATTTAAAATTAATTCTCGTTGTCAAAACCAAAAAATGAGTTTTTAAGAAGTAATAATAATCAAAAGATTGACATATGTTTATGTTTAATTTAAAATTGAAATTACTTACAATGACAATAATTGGATTAAATGATAAAAATATAATCCAATTACATTGTTAAATTAATTAAAATTAAAATTTATCTATGTAAAGAAATGAGATGAAAATATAGTTTTAACTTAAAATGCGGCATCTTTCACTATTCATTAAAAAAATTAACTTTATCAAAAAATTACAAGAAATTTATGCAAAGTAAATTTTGATGTTTTGATTCTATAGAAGAAGTTTATTTTGTCAAATAGAATATATGAAAGTGACAAAAACTATATTTAAAAAGGGTTCTCCTTAGAAAGGTGGTAATATAACATTTTCAAAATATTATAGTATTTCACCCATAAAATCATATTCATTCTTATATTAAGCCTCTAAAATTTATTGGATAAATGTAAATAAATTTAAAAACATGTGTGATAATAATGTAGTTAGTTATGTTTATTAATTGAAATACAATGACTATGTGTTAACTACTATTTAAAATAATAATAATATTATTGTATTATATTTCAGTATTACTCAACGTTGTGTGCAACATAAGATTTCGGAGATACCCGTTGTTGCATGTTGAGTACGCTATCGGAAGTAGCGTCCCCTTTAACATAAAATTAATATATTGTTCATAATTAATAATCGAAATAAAAAATTATTATTCTAAAAATTTCTGGGTCATTACATCCTTCCCCTTTTGGAAATTGCATCCTTAGAATTTTAAAATTGGGCTCAAAAACATCATTGAATGTCCTACATTAGAAAAAGTGTCAATAAAATAATCACTTTAAAAGAAATAAAGGGAATTATAAAGGTCACTTGAGATAAAAAATACTAGGGTTTCATGTAAAAAACATGTATATGGAAGACAAACTAACCATCATGTTCCGATAGAGAGTGATAGAAAACATGACGAGGAGAAAGATAACCACTAGAAAACCCCAAACTTGTGATGGGTTAAAGGGTCTTTGATTTCATAGTAGGAAAAGTAAACGAACTAAATTTTTGTTTTAATATCATTTTAGTAAAGTTGAGGAATTTATTTATGAGTTTTACTATGAACATAAGGAAATATATTCTTACGTTTCATGTATACTTTCATCCTTTACTAAATTTCTACCACAAACTCATATTTTCTCAAAACGATGAGTATTCTAGATAACCTGGTCACATAAAAAGTGCTAGAATAAACTTATTGAGAATAAAATAATCCAAAAAAGATGAACTATATATTTACCTTGTCTTTAGATGTTAACAAAAAGAAAAATGGTTAGTATAAGATCAAATAATCCCTAGAAAAGAATAATATTTTAATCTTTAAAATTTAACAAATAATACCCAAACTTCAACAAAGACCATTGAATAAAAAAATTTCCTTAAAATTATTTAAAATAATCCAATATATGATTGACACCAAAAACATATATTAATTAGATCACAAAGTCTTCCATGATAAATCTTAAAATTTATCTCCAAATAACATCGACTACCCTTAAGGTCTCATACTAAAAAGTAATTAATTGAATCACATATTCTATATGATAGGTAAATCTTTTCCATAAATAACACAAAATCACCATATGTCTATAATAAAAACATATAATATTCCAAAATAAAATTCCAACCATTACCCCACAAATTAAATCCCATAGTATTAAATTTTTCTTAGGTATATAATGTTACCAAAAGAGAGAACGTCTTCCAAAATAACTTTTATCACTTAATGACAAAATTATTTTCCTATAATAAGGATATACATTTGGTAAAACATAAGTTCCCAAAATTTACTTATTCATGATCCATAAAATCATTTAACTAAAAATAATTAGTCATAATAACTAGGGACTTCCCATAGTCCAGTGGTAGGTGATAAATCCTAGTCGCACTTTGGTTGTGGGTTTGATTTCTGAAGCTTTTTCCAACATGATGGGTTATCACATGGTCTACATTTTTTCCTTTTTCAAAAACCATATAATTCTAATAACATTAAAAAATTGAGATAAAATCCTTAAAAATATCAATAACATGTTTTAACCTCAAAGTTTATTTCATACCTTACATTTTGCATCTGAAAAACTGTTATCCCATAATTGCATCAAAACAAATATCACATGAACCCCAAAGGTTATCCATTATGTCCACACAAGAAAAGATAAATATTCCTTTAATAAAATTTTAACATATCAAACCTGAGGGTCACAAATAACAAAAAAATTCATCCAATGTAATCATATCATTAACACATTAGAATTTATCATCATCCATAGATCCAAAATAACTCTTTAATTTCTAAAATTCATACATCTTAATCATCAAACATTCCTCATGATCCTTTAACCATGTTTTCCATATTATTCTTTTATACTTCCTTCATAAAAACAAAATCATGCATAATGTTCTAAGAAATCAATAATGTCAAAACATGATATAAGAAATAATCCACTCCTTTCATAGGTCATTTTTTGTTTCCTCATCTTTAATTGGAATGGCATTAGGAATTGGTAAACAAATATATGAAATATCCTACCGATCCCATTTCCGAACCTTCTTTGTAGGAAATCTATTTGTATAATGGCCATGCACACCAAATTTAAAACGTTCAATTGATCCATAAAAATCAACTTTTTCCCTTTCCTGGAGTCAACTGGACACTTCCTTTTTCTATGGTAGGTTATTGCATTATAACCTTCATTACCACATCTAAAACATCTTTCCATCCCTTTGAAGAATTTTCCTAGGTGTTTATTTCCACATCCTTGTCACATAGTTTTTTGAATATACATACCATTATGATTATTACCTGAAATTCCATTAGGATTCATTTAATGCATATATGATGCCTTAGAAAAATCACTAATGTTCAAGTGGTCAATCATGACTCCAGATTGTTGGTTTAAAAAACCACATGAGTTCCCATTTAAGCTCCCATTTCATTCGGTTTCTTATTTTGAAAAACACAACCATTTCCTTTGAATCCATTTTTTACTTTGGTACCTTCTAGATCCATCCATTTACTAAAACCAAAAAGTTTTGTGTGATTATATTAGTAAATTTATCATATACTATCCTATGAGGAGGGTAAATACTAAGATATAATTATTCATGTTATCTTAAACTCACTCAATTTATCTAAAATAACTGTGAATATTTCTAATATACTAACCATTCTTATAATATTAAACATATCACTTATTCTTAAATAACACCCTAATCTCTAAAGTTATCTAAACTAACCTCTAATACCAACTATAAGAACCCATCCTTAAACATTTCTTAATATTTAATTAATTTAATAATTTATATTGAGGATCTTTTTGGGTTTAGGGATTTATAGAATTAGGTAATAACTTATACATAACATATTGAATATTACAAGTAGACACTTCTACACACTATCTAATTTTTTCATAAATCAAAAACCCCTTAAAAAGAAAGATGACATAGTCTCATGTTTTAACAACATAACTTTTACCTGATCCCATACTTGACTCTATTCTTATTTATGTCTGGTGAAAAACATTTCAAAACATGGGATTAGAATAAAAAATATCTGTAAGGGATAAAAAATTAATCAAAACTATTAGTCTTGAGAAAACATGTAAACCACGAAAAATTTATCATAAAGTAATATTGTTCAGCTTTATGATGTAGAAAAATACTTCATTGAATATAATCTCATTGCTTACCATTTTTGTAACCAAAATATTACCATAAATCCCAATGAAAGTAGTATATAGAATATAAAGGTAACTTGTAGAATCCATAACATACTTACATTATATCTTTCACAGCTAAATAGGGAGTTAAATTTTTGAATACCCATCATATTATATACCCTAAATCTCTTAGTAGAAACATTAACATTTACCTCCGTCATATTACCCAATTCATTGGAGAGCTATCTCAAGCTCACTCGCCCTAGATTTATCATGGAACTACCCATATTTGGTTTATCACATAACCACCCATCAAATGTCCAAGTATAATTACATAATAATAACACATAAAATATTGAAATTATCAAAATTTCACTCATCAATCATAATAAATTAATTCAAGATATTGAAATATTTTTAAAACCATTTAAAACATTTAATTAAGTGATTTTTGAATCAATGTTACCCATACCACTTTGAAACCTTAAAATAAAATTAATATTTTAAAACATTAATATCAATATAATAAATCCTTAAAACCATTTTGAAATCATGTACATTAATGAGAGAAATTTAGAAGAATAAATCGTTAAAACATTTAAAATGATGTTTTAGTTAAAGAGTCAGTTACCTCTTGAGAAAATACATGAATACAAATAATTTAAGAATAAAATTAATCAAAACATATAATATCACAATAATAAAGAGATTCATGATATATTATGTCAAAATGGAAGTATATACACCAAATGAAAGTTAATTGGTGCATAAAAATAAATAAGTCTCAATGAAATGTAAATTGAGACGAAATCCCTTAAAAAGATCATATCCATATATTAAGGATAAAAAATAACATAATTTTGAGTGATAAAAAATAAATACACCCAATATAAGTGGATATTAAGTGTAAAAAAGATATGAGGTCATTCACACATATTCTTAGAAAAACTAAAACAATGATATGGATATTTAACTCAATGATTGGAGATTGAGTTAGGATTTCCCACTCAATATTCGTATAAATGACATAAGAATTTATCAGTGGGATGATTATGTGTAGAAACAATATTTTCACAGAAATAAAAGTTTAAATTACATTATTAATAAATAAATAGTTATTCCACTAATAATCTTGGCATAAAAAAATCAACGAAGTATGTGTAAAACCCTGTGAGAGAAAATTGAGTTTAGAAATTACCTTACAACCATCATTTGGTTAATAAAATAGTATGATTATGCATATTAACTATAAATACCCATAAATAAAGTATAAATAATATATAGTACATCAAAAGTTATTTCTCACAGAATCATAGAATGAAATAATCAAAAATTATAATATTAACCAAAAGAAAGAAAATTGGGATAAAAAGTTCCCTTATGAAAATTTGGCAGCTTAATGATGTCACATAAAATCCAGAAGAATGAGTTGATGAGAGAAAAAAGGGTGTATAATAATTTGGACATAAAATTTACTATAATAAGGATATATAAGAACAGATCCCAACATAATAAAATGTAATTTAAAAGGCATAACATAAAATAAGTCTTTGACTAAAAGAGGAGGGTGAAAGGCTCCATTACCTTGAGTCTAATTCACCATGTATGTTATTTTTCCTTGCTGAATAATAAACTTATGTTAATTTATACATGATTAAGAAACTTTTTCATGTTTATTATTATTTATTTATCACTTATTACCATGTTATAAAAACTACATAATTATTTAATTTAATATCAGTCGTTTTTTTGATATTGGGTACTTGAGTCGAAAATGATCTCTTTATAATTAAAATTGTCCATGTGGTCAAAAGTACATTATCTCCAGAATAGTATTTACAATTTAAATATCTTATTTGTCTATTTTATATGTATTAATAAAATTCCATAACATTTGGATATAAGATACGAAATACACTGTTCATGGAGATGGTAAGTCGTTCGTACGCATGATCGTTACTTTCATTTATTCATCATATTAAGAAAATTAAACCTGAATGATACATAAGTATATTATAATTCCAGTATAATATAATATTATATATATTTTAAATAAGTTCATTAACTCTATCCTTTATACATTTCATGTATGGCATGAATGAGTAATATCATTTTGAGGGTGTGGTAGTCCGCACTTCTTCAAATGAAATTATTGTATTTACACATCATGAAAAGCAAAAAGATATGTTTGTAAATAAAAATTATAATATCATAGTTAACATATAAATATAATTTATATCATAAATAAAGTTCCATAATAATATCAACCATGAGAGGTGGTAGGAGAAAATCGAACAATCATCATTTCCTGAGGCAACAGTTCGCCGTACACAGAAACTTTATGTTCGTATACATTAGAGGGAAGTTTGTGTAAGTGTAGTTATAATAATTATCATACAAGCATCATAGAATATATAATATACTGGTTTTGTTATAAAATAATATAATAAAGAGATTTTAGGGGGTTGGAGAAGGAAAATAAATGAAAGGAGATTGAGAGAAGACATTACCTCAAATTGGGAAAATCCTTTGGATTTAAGCTAAAATTCTTTCTTGAATTGCCTTATGCCAAAGTTTTGTATTCTAGAAGGAATAAAAGGAGGTTGGAAGATTATTTGGGTAGATGTTTTGTGAGATAAGGGGCTTTATAGGTGTTATCAATTGGTTATAGGTGGTAGCCTTTTATAAGAGGGAGGAGGGGTACTTTGGGAACATCTTGAATGATTATTTTATTATAAACTAAATTTAGATATTAAAAATTTCCAAAACTAATTTAATTATAAATATAAGATGAGGATTATTCTAATTACAGTCAACAAATAAGTTTTAGACAAGTTTTGGTTTCAAATTTAACCTTATCATTAATCTTTTTCCTTTAGTTAACTAATTTAACTCTTACCATATCTTCCGGTATATTCATACTATATGGTAAATATAGTTACCATAAAATGCCAATATAACCTAAAGTGGTTCATTAATGACATTTAAAACATTATATAAGTCATTTGGAAGAATCAAGTTTTTTAGGACAATTAAACAATTTAATAAAATAATATTTGTCTTAAAACCCATTAATTTCAATTTTTATACTATTCATGTCATAACTTTTAAAAAATCCATAGAAACTTGATTAATTAGAAAAAAATACATTAATTAATATTTAATGAGTCATAATAATTCATAAATTTTTTGTATGGCATAAAAAGATTCAAAATTAATTTATTTTTATTTTTAGAACCTGATTTATTTAAATCATTCATTAATAAGGTCATCACTAAATCATCATTGTGTCATAAATGAATTTATTTATTTTATGTCTAAAAATTATAAATAAAACACCACAATGTAGGAAATATTTTTATATTTATAATGAATATATATATAAGAAATGATCACTTATATAACCGCATATAAGAATTATTTTACTAAAAGATACATGTTCATGTTATATTTTTCTTTACTTTAAATTAACTCATATAAAATGTCATTTTCAAATAAAAGTGGCTCCATGGGGTCCCAAAATTAAACAAAGGATTCACATGGTAATAAATATCTCATCCAATAGGATTATGACACCTTTTAGGGTAGTTTAATATTATTATAATATTATTTTTTACCTTTATTTACTATATTTACCCTTTAACCATGGTATATAAAATAATTAATGAAGTTACTATTCATAATGTGTAAAAATAAAAGATGTCTATTTACAAAATTTGAACCTTATGATTCCAAATATGGTATCAATTGTTCCAAATTCAAAACAAATAATTTTAAAAAATTTATTTAAAATTAATTCTCATTGTGAAAAACAAAAAATGGGTTTTTAAGAAGTTATAACTATCAAAAGATTAACATGTGCTTATGCACAATTTAAAATTGAAATTAATTCCAATTAAAATCATTGAATTAAATGATAAAAATATAATCGAATCAAAATTTTAAACCAATTAAAATTATAATCTATCTATATAAATAAATTGGATGAATAAGAATTTTTGATATAAAATGAAGTATTTCTCACTTTTCATTAAAAAATAAACTTTAGAAAAAAAATTACCAGAAATTTATCCAATTTAAATTATGATATTATAATTATATAGAACAATTTTATTCTATCAAATAGAATATATAAAAGTGGAAAAAAAAATATATTTAAAAAGCGTTTTCCATCAAAAGGAGGTAAAATGGCCTTTTAACAATATTAGAGCATTTAATACTTAAAATCATATTCATTATTATGATAAACCTCTAAAATTTAATGGATAAATGTAAAATAATTTATCTAACTTTTGTAATAATAATGTAGTTAGTTATGTTTATTCTCATCAATAAAATGGTAATGCATTAACAAATATTTAAAATAATAATAATATTATTGTATTATATTTCATTATAACTCAAGGTTGTGTGCAACGTAAGATTTCAGAGAAACTGATTGTTACGTGTCGAGTATGCTATAAGAATAAGCATTCCATTTCATGTAAAATAAATATCTTACTCATAATTAATAATATAAATCAAAAATTATTATTCTATAAATACCCGGTTCATTACATTTTCATTATAATTCCAATATTTTTTAAAAATTCAAAAGTTAGGTACATACCTTTGGATGATAATATTAAGCCTCCAATTGAAAATAATCTTTATTTTACATCACTTCTGATGTCAGGAACATCTCATCCAAACTATATTCTATTGAAAAACAGCAAGCTACTTTTTATCAGTTGTAAAGAATTCAAGTTTTTTTAATGTGTTTCCTCTTGTCTATATCACTTTATAATATCATAATTATAATTTTTTCATGGATAAATAAACTTATTTGATGCTTTCTCTTCTTTTTTCCTCAATTGACAAAACATTAAGTGACTTATTTTCTAATAGAATTTTATATGATGAAACATTAGTATCATATTTTAGGATATAAAAAGATGTTCTAAAATCTTAGTATCATAAAGATTATACGATCAAGCCTCATTTTCAATAATATTTACACTATCAAAATATTGATCAATTTTTTTTGATGTTGAGTCTTGTTTCCATGTTTCTACTAATATAGAGAGGTTATTAAAACCGACCAATGAGATTCTTATAGTACAAAAACAACATAAATGGTAATGAAATATGATTTTGTAACCCTATGTGAACTTCAAGACTAAGTTCTTGGATGTT
Organism: Viscum album; assembly: GCA_963277665.1. Taxonomy (NCBI): domain Eukaryota; kingdom Viridiplantae; phylum Streptophyta; class Magnoliopsida; order Santalales; family Viscaceae; genus Viscum; species Viscum album. The sequence continues at coordinate 65,286,258 of OY728156.1, read as the reverse complement.
TAAATCTAGGAACTAACCAAGATCTTGTGTCTTTTAGCTATATAAATGTATAATTCATGGCTACACTATAGCATCTAGCATGTCCATTGGTTGCTGATGAGAAGTTGGAATATGAAATAATTTTATTTTCCCAATGGTTAGATGGTTCCATGATGGAGAAATATATTTTGGTTTCTGCTGTACAATAAAACTTCCAATATACGAATATATAGACTTACAAGAGTGGTTTAATAAGGTTCTTCCTAAGAAGTTTAGGCTCCTCCCTATATTACAGAATAAGAAAACCAATATTACCTCACAAAAATATATGGAAATATTAATTCTGATGATGATTTTATTAATGATGGAATATATGGGGACAATAGTGCTGATGAGGGGGAGAAACATATGTTGGGGAGGAAGTTACTATATATTCAGTAGTTGTAAAATATCCAAGGCCCACAATAAATCATCCACCACTCTTTGTATCCTGGTCGGAAGCAATGCCAAGTTTGATTGAATTTTTATTAAATGATTTGACACATGAAACTAAGTTTCATAGAGTTATAGTGGATATGTTTATTGAGATGGAAAAAAATTATATGCCAGAATGGATTTCCATGTAAATATGAATTAAAAAACATGCTAAAAAGATTTCATACAGAGAGAGAATTTTAGATATTTAGTTCAGGAATATATCCATAAAAAACACATGGTGTGATAAATATAGGGATTATTGTGGATTCTCCATGAGGGAGATTCGATGAATTTAATTTGGAGGTTGGATAATTTAGAAGATTGATGAAGAAAATACTTGTGCTCATCCAGACCTAAGACAATATCATACCTCATTGGATATTAAATTTGTGTAATCAATTATTGTTTAGATAATTAGGACCTGCCAAAAATGTTCCTTTAGCCCTTGTGCGTGAGTCAATACAACAAAACCCAAGTTATAATATTTTATATAATAAGGAATAGATGGAGAAACTGAAGGAAATTGTTAATTTATATTGTTATTGGAATGAATCTCAATAGGTGTTGCCGAAATTGCAATCCATACAGATACATAACAATAAAGTTGTCGTCCATCTTTATATGAATGAAAATGTTTCTCAGGTTAGCCGAATTATTCCATATAATATTCTATTTAATAGGTTGTTTTGGGTATTCATCCCATGTATTTATGTATTTCCTTTCAGCAAACAGTTCATACATATTGATGAAATGTTTTTATACAGAAAATAAAAGGGAATATTGTTGATTAAAATGAACCAAGATGGAAACCATTCACCTATTTCTCTTTCATTTTCCTCTGTGGAGAAAGAAAACTATGAATCATGGAGGTGGTTTTTGGAATGTATCAGAAACCATTTAACCCTCATTTGGGGTGTTTGTTTGATATCTGATTGGAATCAAGAAATCAATGAGGCAATCAATACATATCCTAATACATTGAGACCCCCAAATGAATGTCATCAGTACTGCATCGAACACATTTATATAAATGCAAGAAAATAATTCCATAACAAACCTATGAAGTAGGAAATTAGAAGGAATTCTATTCAATTTATTTGTTATTTTTTACTATTTCAACGTAAAGATAAAATCAATTTATGTGAAATACGACCACTTCTGTGAATCAAATGATTCAGATCAATGAAGGTTTAAAAAATATTTCAAACAAACCTATAAGGATAATCAAGAAGAGTATGATTATATGACGTCAATTGCAAAAGAAAAATTTATATTGACAAATGATGGGGAAAAGAGTTTCAAACACTTGACAAAAAACATTATGGAGTGAATCAATGGTGTCTTCAAGGGACTTCCAAATTTTCCTATAATTATCGTACTTGAGGATATATTCTATAATTTTGTAAAGTAATTCATTGATAAAAAATCTAGACTCAGATGGGATTCAGTAGGGTCTAATATACAGAAGACACTTTCAATGAGAGAATGAAAATAACATTTTAGAACATTCTAGTTATTTTGTGGTCATTTTTTTCGGGAAGAATCTCAATTTTAAGTTCAAGAGTCTTTGGATCACATCACATGTACTAGTGGTAAAAAATGGTGGTATTACTAGAAATGAGGAATTTTCAATGCGGAAACTTATAAGAATTATAGTTTCCATACAACCACGCATAGAATGTGCCTCTGTGAACATATCATTGAAGGAATATGTTGATCCAATGAACCAAATGGAAACTATTTCTAACTGTTATACTATACCACATATGCCTATTGGGGAGTTTCGATATTTTCCATTTCTCTAAGACCAGGTGATATTGATACCCGACATCAATAGGTTTCGTCAACTATGGAGGAAAAATTCCAAGAGGATGCAGAATGAAATTGAATGGCCTCTAGAACAAGGTCAAAGTTTGAGATGCATTATATATCATCCAAAAGTCCATAACCAGAAATGATACCCTAATGTTACTGGATCAAGTTCCTACTCTTAGACACAATGATTTATTTTCTCCAATGTGATCTTCTCATATTTCTATTTATTTGGTGTTAATATAATATCCTTCATTTTGTATATTTTTTTAACATTTACAAATACTTTATCTCTCAAATAAGAATAATCCTTTCATATTAAAATTAAAAGTAAAAGGAAATGTAAATTTGAGGTGACATGAAAGCATAATAAAATTGTTCATGGATAAACCATAAATCATGAATGTGAGAAAATAATAATAAAACATACCATCATGTGAGAGATCATACATAAATTACAAAGAAAACTGTTTTCAAATAAACTTTTATATAACCAATACAAAAAGTTTTTATATATAAATACATAAAACCATATCTTATAAAACACGCATTCCATGGTAAACAATATTTGGAAACACTTTAGATATATTCTTTGAGAAACACGAAGACATGCCCTTTTCTTTCGGTAAAAAAACATCATACAACATAGGGAATAAAGATTTCATGGATTACATTCAACCAGTCATAACATTTTACTAACCATAATGTTATATTTACATTTTACACTGAAGACTTATTTCATTTTTTATATACAGATGGATGATACTATATTAATAACCAATAAGGATAAGCATGTTTCTTATTCTATGATAGAGGGTGGTCCAGTTAGATGGATTGGGGTGCACCAACCACACCACCATCATCACATATTTCCTCCAGCCGCCATTATACCATACTTGTGCCATGATGGATTCTACAACATTGAGGTATCTGATTTCATATTAATTGATCATCACTCACTTGATTCCCTCCTAGAGAGTTGTATACTTGAGATATACACATTCCACCTACCCATGAGAGAGATGAGCATCACCCTCAAGGATGTGGTTGTCCTACCCAGTCTTCCTATCTTGGATGATGAATTTTTGGCTCCGCCTTTTTAGAATAGAATAGAATATGATTGTATTGATTTTTATAGGAATCAATTTTTTTTCTAATGATTCTACTACATATGAAGGTTTGATATCTATGTGGTGGCTTGAGATGCACTTTACACATGTACCCAATGATGCTGAAAAGAATACTGTCATGCGTTATGCCTATGTTTATATATTATAGATCATTGGGGGGACTCTATACATTGATCCCTCAGGTATGAATGTTCAAATGATGTATTTAGGGCTACTATAAGATTTTGATTTGTCCATGACATATAGTTGGGGATCTGCATTCTTGACTTATTCTTACTGAACATCATGCACGACATGCCAATCAGATTGCATGAATATTATGGGATTCATCATCCTTTGTTATGTGTGGGGATGTGAGCACATCCCCTCCCCGTCCCTTGTTGTTTCGGGTCATAATCTACCTATAGATGTGCTACATGATGGTCTACATGAACACTGATATGATCACTCATCTCTATTGGTTTCTTCTACTAGTAGGAGTTATTGAATTTAATTTTTATTATTTATCAAATTTGATGTTTTATTTTATATATGGATTTGCGAAAATCACTTTATCAGCACTCCAACACACTATTTGGATGTATACCATCTCATGTTGAAATGTATCATACCCGATGGTGTAAGTATATACAATATTTCATTAACTAAAAAATTTTATAATATCCTTATTTTTTATTTTTTTTAAGAAACTGTTTTGAAAAATCTCACATGTCATTTTAGATTTCATTGTATTTAATGGACTAGTTTCTTACATACTACACTGCTGGACTTGATGATGTTAGGGGTTTAGTACCACTAAATAACTTTCATAATATTTAGTGGAACTATATTGATAGAGTCATGAAACTGTTTGGTCGTGTTCAATGCATTCCATTTCCCACAAGACAATCACATGAGCTTCATTTTATGAAGCTGATGGGGAGGAAATATGATGACTAGCACTAATGAAATTCCTAGTATATTGACCAATGGGGAAGATGATTATTTGTTTATACCAAGGGTGTATATGTTTTGAGATTCCATCTTTCGTAGTAAGTCGAGTATGATACATGGTATAGACTGATGTCTATACTATATCTTACTCGACACGACATAAGGATTCCTAATATGGTAAATCAAATATTTTACAATCATTTTTATTCAAATATTTCTAATTCATTTTGATTATCTTTACAATATAATATAGTATATTGGTTTATCTTTATGTCTAATCTAGGGGTGGATGAGGTTTATATCCAAAAAATGATCCATACACCAGTGTAGTGGTTGATGCCAGATTTTCATTTGGTTAATGATAGTATCTTTGATAATCCACCCTAGGAAGATGAATTTTCCGCCCATGGAGTGGAGGTTCCTACTTAGGAACCTCCTCCACGAGCATCTGATGCTGAGTATCCATGATGATGATGACATTTACCACATCGTCTTTCACATGATGCCTCTCCTATTCCATCGGGAGATGTTATCCCTCTAGCTACCCAGCCTCAACTAATTTGGGATGTATACTAGGAGGCATGTGATCGATCTGTATTGGAAGGATATCCACATTTTTATCTTGGGGAATATTTTCCATGCATCTAACAGAGGGAATTTCCCTTTACTTTCACTGTTGTGCCTTGTCCTTCACATGCTATATGCCCCCCTGTGATGATGGTTGGTCCATATACAACCCTAGTGAGATAAGGATTTTGTGTGAAAGATGAAATCTTATTAGCTACTCCTCCCATTCAGTCACAACCACAGCATCCGACAATCACAGTTCCAACGCTTGAGAATCATTCCTCACTAGTTCATCATACTCTACCCCAATGCAGAGGTCAACAATATCGATACAAGAATCCCATTCACACAACACTATGTGGGAAGAAACCTAACTATAGATAGTGACTAAACTGGTTCATGTATATGTTTTATATCTTTTAAAATGAATAATGTCTTTTTTTCTATCATCCATTTGTACATGTTTAGTAGCCTTTTCAATTTTATTTTATATTTTTGTAATAGTTTATATTTTAAAAGATTAAAAAGTATATTAACTAAAATATATAAAAAAAATTATTAAATTTCATGTAGGTAACTTTAAAATCTTATAAAATATACACTATAAAAATAATGAAAATAAAACTGAAAACATTGCCTAACCATCTAAAATTTTGTTCAAACTAAAAAAAATTCATAAATATAATAAATAATGAAAATGAAAAGAATGTAAATAAAGTTTATAAATAAAATTATAATGGTTTAAAACAACAATACATTGTTCTTGTAAAATTTAATTTTGATGAGATATAGATGAATTTGGAACATTATAGATTCAAAATAACCCTAGATATTGAACTCTGCAAAAATGAAAACTTTATATATAAGCTCAACCATTTACTGGTATATTCTAATTATATAGAATAAAATTATTTAAAAAATCCAAAAAAGTGAGTATTATTACATAATTATATCCATGAATAGAATAAAAAAAGATATCTAGCTAAGAGCACTTTGAGTCCTATAGAAATATTGGATGTATAAAAATCCATATTTCAAATGTCCTACATTCAAGATGCACATTTATTTCCACCAAATAATTTCAAATTATCATTTACCATAACACAATATAATAATATGATAAAATGATATGAAATTGATTCAATTAGAGAATCATGAATAGTTATTTTTTAATTCTTAAACAAACCCACATTCTTATGAGTTTCGTTGAATGAAATTTATTGAATGATTGAAAGAAAATAGAGCAATAATTATATAGAAAAACAATATATATATAATGTGTATATTTATAATGTATATATTTATAATGAACAATAATATTATATTTATGTAATAATGAAAAACAAATTAGTATTTATGTAAACAAAATGTAGAATAAAACCCTACATAAGTGGTTTATAACAATTTACATTGGAATTGAAATGATTTGTTTAGTTAGATTCGAAAGTAATGATACATCTGAGAGAATAATTGAAAATAAAAAATAATTGAATGTAAACAAGATTATAAATATAATAAGTAAAATATAATATACATGTTAGAAAATTTATTTCATGGAAACATAACATTTTCACTTTCAAATATTACTGACATAATTCTAAAAAAACAAAATATATATCACAATATATAAACCTATATACTTATAAATATATAAACATATATAATTAATTTTTTTTACTGAAAGGAGGTAGGGCCTCTGCCACCTTTCCACTTCACCAAAAAGGTGGAATGACCCCTACTACCTTTCAGATACGGTTGTAAAAAAATTGATCAATGCTTAATTAATTTTTCTTCTGAACACGTAGAAAAGAACACAAAAATCACTTTTAAGGTAAAATTTTTTAGTGGTTTCATTATAGATGAAAAATATGTGTATTTAGTATCATTTTTCAGTGCTGATAAAGAGATACCTTTATCAACACTAAAAAACTGTGTCAAAAGAAATATTTTAAAAAAATTATATCATTAAAATCTAAATATTAATATATAAATATATTTATATTGATAAAAATATAAAATATTTTGTTATATATAACATAAAGGAGCCTCTGAGCGGCGTCCCGCTTCTCTTCCGCGGCGGCTAGGGTTTCCCATCGTTCCTCCGTCTTCTTCCCCCTCCGGCTTGGATCTACTCGCCGCAACATCTGGCCTCGGCTCGTCGTAGGTGAGTCTTGGCATTGGGGGTGTGCGTCTGCATCCGGCGGTTCTCCGGCTCCTGTTCTCGGCGTCGTCGCTCGGCTCGATGCTCAGTGCTGACGGTGGATTCGGTTCGGTGAGTCCTTCGTGACCTTGCCTCGCTTTCGGCGGGCTCCTTGTGTTGTTCGACGTCGATTCTGCGTTTCCGGAGGGGGAGGATTTGGGCTGCGGATTTGGTGAGCTTTTGCAGATTCTTCGTTTGGGTTGTTTTGTTTATTTCTGGTGATTTAGGTTCTCGTCATTTGTTTTGAATCTGGTGGATTTTTGAGGATTTCTGTCGCTGGTTCCTCTGTATTCATCATGTTTTTATCAAATTCACGTACGGCCTGCTTCAGAACCCGGTGAGGGTTCATCCGTGGTCTGATTGGAACAGATCTATGCCCGAGTGGCGTTTCTGGTTCATGATGACTTGGATCCTCCCATCGGTGGCTTTCCTTTGGCATAATGTTGGACTATCCAGTCTTGGTGATGATGGCATGATTGCGTGTCCCTTGGAATGTCTTCTGAGCTTATGCACCGGTGATGGTGTGATTCTCATGGAGTGTAGTGGTTCTCTCCCATGATGGTGGTAATGTGTTGTTGAAACCTGGATGCGGATGGCTGATTTGCGATGGATTTGCTCGTGGCTCGAGGTGGTTTGTAGTATTCTTTTTGAATTTTAAAAGTTGAAATTGTTCGTTGAATGGGGTCTATTGGGTTTTATTGTTGTTGTGATGTTGGAATAGCTGGCACTCTTGCATTTTGTACTTTTTCTTTTATTAAATAAATGGTCAGGGGATTTATTCCCCTGGCAGACCTTCTTGGTATAACATAAATATGACTAAATATTCATTTATACTTAATATATAATATATTTAAAAAAATGGTATATGAAATAAAAATTATATATTATTAAAAATCCTCAATAGATATATATATTGATATATGTATGTATATTTTGCTTAAATAATATATATATAATACTAATTGATCAATTAAAAATTATATTTACAAGTCAAATATTTAGAGAAAAATGGTTTATAATTTAATTACAAATTAATATTAATTAAAATTTAATATTAATTAAAAATATTGACTAATTGAAATTAATAATTGTTTGATAACATTTGGGTTTTTCAATGTCATTTATTTTTTCAATTTAAAATATATGTCAAATAATAAAATTTTAATTATTAATTAAACAAATTATTAAATATGTTACACTTAATACATCCTACAATAATTTCACACAAACATAAAGAAATAACTCATTTTTATAGAGAACCATACAAACAAATAATAGTTTATTAATATTATCATTTTAGATTTTTATTTATTCATATGTAATATTTAATATATTATGTTTTTAATTATTAATTTTTTATTAATTTTTTATTTATATTTACTAAATACTATTGATTAAAATTTTAATATATATATAATTTATTAAATTATTAATTTAATTTATTTAATATTTTTTGTATTTTTATTCATTTCCAATATTTATTTATATTTAATGATTTTCATTTAATGTGATTTTAATATAGTGGTAATCTATATAATTATATATATTATAGGTGATTAGGGGTACAATTACATCGAAATACACACACACTTCACACTAGCTGGTGGGCAGGTCATAACCCCCCTAAGGGATAACAAAGCCATTATAGAGACCCGTACACCCCCATACATACATTAATGGTCTCTAAGAACCCATGGATTATTATTATAAACATGAATCATAGTCTATGTATCAAAAAGTGCGCCATCAAAGCCGCCTGATATTTCTGCCATATGTCCGTTCCTCTCTGATTGTTCACTCGGTGAAAACCCACCTATTGTTCCTACCATAGGTCTGGTCCACCCTTATTAGTTTCCTGGAAACAACTGACCTGATGTTCCTTCCATAGGTCTATTCCACCCTACTTGTTCTCAAGATTATAGCTTTCCTATTATTCCTGTCGTAGGTCCGGTCAACCCTACTTATCTGTCGGAGTCCCTATGCCACCAGTGAACATCGTAACCATTGTCTCTCTCTTTGATCAGTCAGCATTGTTCTCATTCTTTTTCCCACATCCAACAACCAATACCAGCAGTTATCCCGCATATAGCTGATAGTGTCTGCTACTGCCCTACAGGTCGGTTGCTCTCCACGATCAGTCAACCCCATTCTCAATCGCTTTTCGGCATCCAACCGCCATCACCAGCGACCATTCCGCATCTGAAAAACCCCTCCCACTACTCCCGAAAAGGCTATTCGACACCACCCATTAACTTTATGTAGTCATTTTTAGACACCATTTTCGGCCACCTGAAAACAAATTAGCTTCCACGCTTAATTGGTGAGGCCAACGGTGGCCGATCATGTGACCACCATAGAAATCTTGATGTAATCCATCAGAGTTAACCACTTCACCTATGCATTTAAATTTAAATAATTAATGTACTTATTCATTTTCATTTAAATACATATTAATTTTTATTTTCTAAAAATATCTATAAATAATAACTCTAAATCATTTTTAAATAATTTTCAATCTATTTACCTTTTAATTAAATTTCCACTATTTTTACCATTAACTAATTTAATATTATTTATTCATTAATAAATTTAAGTGTTTTTTAATTTTTTTATATATAATATTCATTTTAAAAATTTATTCATTTAATAATTTTTAATTTATTAATTTCTAGTATTTTTATACATAATAATTCATTAATATATTTAATAATTTTAATACAAAAATATATTCTTATATATATAAATATATATATAATACTTCATTATACATGATTTATATAATAAAAAATATGCATTTACATTGAATAAATCTTGTATTTATTGAAAGAGGGTTATAATTAAAAATTAATAAGAAATAGAAATATTTTCTAATTAGTATCTAGTAATGGAAATTTAAAAAATTTCATCTGTTCTTTTAACTTACCACATATCAAAATTTTGATGCATTAATTTCACTCACACACATGTATACATTATTAATATAATTTTACATAGGGACACACAAACACACAGACATAATATTCATCTTATTTAATCAATTTTTAATATTTATTATATAGTTTTATTTATTAAAATAATATATTTTTTATATATTAGGTTTTTAATAGATAAATTTTTTGCCATTTTTATATTTTTTTAATATATACTATTTATTAATTTTTAATATTTTTCCAATTAATCCATTATTGATATTATTTATTTTTTAAAAAGCTTAATTATTTTTAATATATATTTTTTAAATTGATTCATTTTCAATTTTTCTTTTTTTAATAATTTCTCTATTTTATCCATTTTTAATATTTATTTAAATCTTTTTATTCATTAATTTTTTTTTAAATATGGTGGTAATTTATATAATTAATATATATTCATATAAAATTTAACATATATTCATATTTAAATTTTCAATAATCTATATAATTTTTAACAATTATAAATTTCTTAATATTTATAAAATCTTTTGATTTTTAAATTATTAAACATCACTCTATTTTAACATTCAATCATTTAATATTATTCATTATTATTTATTCACAAATAATGGTAATTAAATTTGAATTTTCTTTCTAATTTATTCATTTTTAATATTTATTCTTTTAATATAATTAAAATATATTTATTTATATTATTTTTATACATTATTATTCAGTAATATATTTAATATTTTTAAAATAAAAATATATTCATAAATATATATATCAATATATAAAATATTTCCTTATATATGATTTATATAATACAAAATATGTATTTACATTATGTTAGTCATATATTTAGTGATAATTCCTTTATAATTTGAAACTAATATTAATTAAAAAATTTGAAAAATCAGTATTGAGTAACCGATGTATTATAAAATACCATTTTTTTCATCAATTTAAAATATATTAAACTTGTGTTACATTAATTTCACAAACATAGATACATAATTAATGGAATTTTATATAAAAATAGGCACATACACCATAATACTTCTTTAATTTATTGAATTTTTATATTAATTTTATAATTTTATTTATTAAGATAATGTATTTAGTATATATTATCTTTTTTAATCGGTAAATATGGTTATATTTTTATTCAATATAAATTATTTAATACTTTTAAATATTTCTTTTCAAATTTATTCATTTTTAATATTATTTATTTATCAATAATCTTAATTTTTTTAATATTTTTTAATTTATTCATTTTTAATTTTTTTATTAATGGAGAGCATATGGGTTAGAAGTCTCTATCTCTACGAAATTGGCGATTAGGTCATATTTTTACGATCAATTTGATCTCAGATGCTTATTTTGATCTAGTTGTGGTATTCATTAACCCTTTAAATAAGGTGGAGGATGGATTTGGCATGAAGTTTCCCTATGAAGATACAGTTGGGGGATTGATGAAAGTAAATAATGGTTTTACCTCTTAGACTCACTTTGATCTAGGAAGACATGATACTATGAAGGTTTTTAATACATCATAAGTAGGGAATATTTATTTTGAGGGATTTTTTCATGGCCTTTAGAGTGAAACTATCATTTCACACAATCGAATCTCAAGGAATGATTCACTCAACTTCATTGAAGTGAACCCTAAGTTTTTTGAATAGAAAGTCAAAGCTTGCAATTATTAGATTATTTCACTTCTCATCCCATAAATGAGAAAATCTTAATAGCTTGATGAACTAAAGACATAGATTTTTTAGATTTGGGGCTTTGATGAATGGAACATTGTTTCATTTGGTATGGGTTTCTACCATATTACCATACTTTGAAAAGATATTAAATTCAAGTCTTGGAGCTATGACTTCATTAATCTCAATCCAAGTGTTCCAATATTTTTGGATTGGTACCCCTGGTTTGACCTATCTCTAGCAAAAATCTCTATTTCAAAATCATGTTTTTGGGTAAAATAGTTAAATAAGTTCTTTTGGAACCCAAATATTCTATAGGATGTTGCTTTGGCTGCATGAACTCCTATTAAATTTCACATGGAGGATGAGAAGGCTAGGTATGGTCACTATACAAGAATCTTGGTGGAGTTTGATATTTATTTACCACTTATTAATGTTCTGTATTTTATTTCTAGGGACTTTAATTTTGAGCTGGTAATTGAGTATGAAAGTTCACCTAAATTTTATTTCAACCTATCATGCATTGGGAATTTTAGATGAAATTTTCATAGGGGCATGAGATGCTCAAACCATAAAAATCATAGACATTCAGTTGAGAACTACAAGTTCAAATTACCTATTGTTTATGGAAATATTTCCTCAATTGAATTTAATTTTTTACTAGTGTCCAAGGAGAAGGAATCCCTTTATATGCATGATGGTATGAGGAGGAGTGGTGCCATTGATGTTTCCCTCCTTCCAAATAGGAAGGGGAACTAAATGGGTGATAAAATATATTGGTCTATTGGTGGGATTTATGGAGAAATGTCCTTTGCTGATGTAGCTAATGGTACCAATGTAAAGCATGATAGTGGATCATCTATTTTTTTATGTTGACAGTTGTTTGGATGATGATGGCGGAGACAAAGGTGTGATTTCTGATCCTACAGGAAGATGTCCAATCATCATTCATGCTTTGCCTAAGAATGATACTTCTGTCCAATGGGTGGTTTCACTTTTTAAATGAGGTTATTAATGCCTTAATTTTGACGATAGTGATGTTGAAGAAGAATTTATTTTCATTTAGGATTGTAAATTTCTCTCAAAAGTAATAATTAATGTTGGTTCATTTCAGCTCATAGGATCTTCCTCTCCCACTAAAGGAAGTGCTGGAAAATTAAAGCAGCCTAATACTGAAGGCACCTGGATTGTTACTTCTAAATTAGATCTTCATGAGACTACTCTTATTGACATTAATAATCACATTCATAGAATAAGAAGAGTATAGTGACTTGAGAAGTAAATGAAAGAAAAAAGATTATTGGAAAACATTACCATAAAATTTGGTAACTTCTTTTGATTTATACCAAAGGGATTCGTTGGAAGGATTTATTTCCAAATGAATGATTAAAGGTATAGGGTAGGGATTTTGGGAAGCTATTTAGGAAGATTTTGGCTGAACATAATTGGTTTGAGATGTGTGGGTAATGGAGAGGGGTGATGACCATTTATAGTGGAGGAAAAGGGGAACTCTTGTTATATTTTGAAAAAGGCATTACATACACATTTTATATATGGAAATTGGATCCAATAGTGGGCCCAATTAGAGAAAAGGTGTGATACGGTCTAAATATGGTCATGTAATGGATTTTTGGACTTATAGTTATGGTTTAGTACCTTATTAATCTTAATTTAACTTCAATCATTGTAATAAATTTTAATTACTTTCACAGATATTTTTTTGTCCAAAACAAAGTCAGTATAATTAGAAATTAGAAATTATGCTTATTAATGAAATTAGATCCATTTTTACAAATTACAAATACATAATTTGAATATTAATTTAAATTTAATTCTGCAGACATGATAACAATGTGATTTTGAATATTAAAACATTCAAAAGATTAATATGATTTAATAATAAATTTCGAAGTGAAATTGATTAAATTGAGATAAATTTTATTAATTGATAAAAATATTTTCTAATTAAATAGAAAAAAAATTAAAATTTTAATTTAACTTTATAAATAAATTATATGAAAAAGCAGTTTAAAACTAAGATTCACTATTTTTAACTATTCATTAAAAATGAAATGTTTCAGACAAAAATAAAAAATTAACCCTAACTTAATTATTATTTTTTAATTTCAAATATTATGTTAATTTTGATATATTAATTCAATTAAAGTGTCAAAATTCAGATTCAAAACAAGTTCTCCATTAAAAGGTGGCAAAATCGCTTTTATAAAAATATAGGTTTTTAGGTGTAAAATAGAGTTTACTCTTATATTATTCCTATAAAACCTAATGGGAGAATATAAAAAATATATGATTGAATGTATAACATATATATTCCATTAAAATCATTCATTAATTTTAATTAATTATGTTTATTAATATAAAACTTCTTTGGAATCATATAAATAATAATATAACTCTTTATATCAAATTGGTTTTAATTTTCTTTAATCCATAATTGGTAACCCATGAATTCGTTTTATATTTATATAAACCACAAATTTTCATTTTTTATTTAATAATATTCATAACATTTAATTTATATCTTATTATATGAAATAATAATATTTATACAATATATTACTGTTTGGTAAAAAATGGCCTTGCATGTGATGCAAGCCATAGAAGAAGGTTTCTCTTGTGTGTACCATGCACTAACACAATGTTTAATTCTTGAAAATATATATAATATATTTTAAAAATTATATATATTATAAAGTATCTAGATATTATATTACTTTACACACTTAGTGTCGCGTTTCATGCACTCTATCAAATATAAGGTTCTTACTTTATATTTTTAGGGTATCACACAATACCTATCCACATCACATTCAAAATTACATAATATCATTCTAAATTCCTTATTTTGGTCAGAAATACAACCTAAGAAGGCTTTTGTTAAAACCTAATGAGGATTCTTGAAGAAGAGGAATCATTCTTCAATGAGATTTTTTATTTTATTTCTTCCTCCACATATTTTAAATCATATTAAAAATTTATGATATAATAACCTTATTATATTAAATATAATTAAATTTTAGTATATTAAGGTAATTACCTACATCCATTTTAACTTCTATCAAATGAGTTATGAAATCATTATTCAAGTGTACGATGGACTACAACCTCAAGAAGCGATGTGATTCGTATTTCACTAACACTTAACATAAAAGGTGATATGGGTAAAGTTAAAAATTATATGTGATATTCATGAAATAAAAATGATATTTATGAAATATTTATCACTTTGAAAATGTAATATATCATTTTATTTCTCACATTGAAAAATGATAACATTGCTTCTGTATGTGTGGACTACCACCTTCACGATGTAACGTGACTCTCCTTTCATAACCACACCACATGATTGATATATATAAAAATATTTCAACAAATTAAATTGTATTAATCATATTGTGATCATTATTTATATTTAAAATACTACTTAACTCTTCCATAATGTTCATTGAAAAATTAAAACGTCATTCACGTATTTGTACGACCTACCATCTCCATCATCATAATGTACTTCATTTATCAAAACCATATTTAATGATAGGTATCAAAAGTATAATTGATTTATAAATATGATATTTATGTCAATATTATTATTCTAGATATTATTTAACTATATAATATATTCAATAACTAGATCTTTCGTGACAAAACATGCGTGAAAAAAAGAATAATCAACACCTAGAAAAATAAAAAAAAGAATGATTATTAACGAACTAGAGATAAGATGTTATAAACGGATCACATATAATATTATAAATAATAATATGGTTATAGAATTGGTTAATAGACTATTTTAAACCACTTTACAGGAGGATAAATAACATTTAACCAAAAGTAAGCATGTTTTAGAGGATTCTGTCTCAATTTCCTTCCATTGAGGAACATTTTTATGTTATTCACCAATTTATTTTATATGGTTTATAAACTGATCATTTCAAATGTAATATAATTAATAATTAATAATTAATTTAATTTTATATGTCAATTTGAATTATTTCATCCAAATGGATTTGACATGAATATTGCCAAGTGGTAAGGGACATCGTTTCAATTTCCCTATATTGAGGAATATTTTATTATTGTAAAAATAATTTCTTTTATATAGTGAATATAATGCCCCTTTCAAAATGTAATATCATTATTTATCCAAAATTAATGGTATTTTATGTTTCAATTTGAATTATTTCATCCAAGCGGTTTTGACTTGATAATTACAAAGTGGAAAATGTTATTGTACAATCTCACTTTGTTTTGTAATTGTGAACTTTATCTTAAAAAATCACTTTCTTAGGATCATTTTTCATTGGGAATTAAATTTCTCTTAAATATACATAGTATTTAATGATCGGTGTGATTATTTATTAAATTTTACACCATTTTTACAAATTGTGTATACTTTGAATGTAGTTTTATTAACTGGGGAAATATTAATAAATTCATATCTTATACTCAATAGAGATATTAGATGATGAGTCATATTGTACATGAATTGAATTAATTATCCTGTTTATAAGGATTTATTTGGAAATTTAGATATGGGTGGGGCCTAGTTATAGATATCCCCTTGATACATCGACATGTATCGTGAGATGAATCATTGGGAAATCCTTAGTTAAATGAGTTTTTTGTATATATCTAGAAATTTGTTTTAAAATATCTTGAGGATAGATATTGATGTTAGAGGTATCATGTTATTAAGAAATTATAAAAAATAATTAATTATTTCATTCATTATTAATTCAGTTATTATCCATGATATTTTCACAAATATATTATATCTTGATGCAATTTATTCTCTGTTTATTGATTAAATGGAATGTGTTTCCAATTATTTTCCATGACATATTTATTAGGACTTATCCAGTTATTTAAATAGACCATGTGTTCAGTTATTTACCATTATTGTAAATAACCCTTACTGATAATTTTAGCTCACAATTATTTTTTCCCTTTCCCAAGAATCCATGAAGTTTACTATGAATGATATAAAAGGATATTCTAGAGGTAATAATGAAATTCTTAAAAAAATAATTTTGTACTTTGGGTTATCAAGATTAATGAAAGAATCAAGTATGTATCTTTTTTACCAAGACTACTAAAATATTCATCCATTTAGGATGTGATTCCTTGTATTTTATTCCAATGTAATAAAGTAAGACACCAACACTAGGTTAACAGGGTTAGTGTTGTTATAGTTGTTATATGAGGTTGTTTAGTAGAAACCTTGGGAACTACATTTCGGAAATCATAGATCAGGTAACATAATCCTATAATAATATTTGAGGATAAGTATATAAGTACATCATAATGTTTTAGTAAGGAAGCTATTATGTGGTTTTTTATTGTGATAAACCCATTTATAGATACTATAAGTGAATTTGGTTCTGAAAAATATATACCTAGGGGTAATTATTCTGAAAAGGGGAATTGGGATTAATACGATCACTGCCTTGTTCAATACAACAAGTCGTATTTTACACCTAGTTTGACACTGCCAGGACACATTCTTAGGAAAATTCCCATTTTATTTATAAATCATTATGATGGTTTTAAAAATAGAGATATACCAAAAGAAACCATGTTTTTGATTATGAGATTAGCTATGAATAAATTTTTCATTTGATGTTATGTTTTTCAGTATTTTAGGGATTATAAATTATGTTTCATAATGATATAATCTAATCTAGTGTATGAAATATTCTAAAAATGGTTCCTAGAATAAATATTGATAAACAAATAAATTTACATAATCCAAAGAGTTAGGATGATCATTTACTTCATGGTCTTAAGACAATATTTGAAAGGGAACTAATCTCCCAAAAATTATCATCATATGAAGACATAATATTATGATCTAAAAGGATAGAGAAATAATTATCTATTCATTATAGCTTTAATGGGAAGCAATATAATAAGATAATATCATGTAAAAGTATGGATAATGGGAAGAAGGAAAGAAGTATTTTCTGACATATGATAATTGTTGAGAGAAAGACCTCGATACTTTCTTAAAAGTAATGATAGTTTTCAAAAAGTATTCATAGAAAATCCACTATTCTTTTGATATTAATGGAAAGAAAAATGTTTTAGATTACTAATTCTTCTACTATATAGAGATGAGGCACTATAAAAATCAATTTCTCAAAAATAAAAGGAATATACATCAAAATAAGATAATGAATCATTGTCAATCTTATACTTTAATGAAAAATAAAGTGAAATGATTATTGTGCTTGTTTTTGGATTCAATAATTATGTCATTTCAGTATTTTATAAATTATATCGTTGTTATAAGAATTACAAAATTTATAAGGATTTTACTATAGTACTTTTTCATTAAGTATTTAAAAGTGTATATTGAATGATATCGATGAACAAGAAAAATTATTCTATGGTAAGTTGAACTTATTGGAAAACACATGACTCAGGGAAACATAACCCTTAATATCTTCCCAATATTTAAATAATGGTTTTGAGTTAATGATATAATTGATATGGATAAAGTAAATTAGATAAAACATACGACTTTTATAATGATTAATTATTTGTTGAAAAGGTTTTATGTAAATTCAAGTTATTACCATGTTTCAAGAGAATAAATAATGAATATATTCACATGATTTTTATGGAATGATTATAAACTAATTCATATTTTTGGGGTATTAATGATAAGTTCATTTTCAAAATTTAGTAACCTTGTTTTTAAAGATTTATATAACTGTATTTTGGAAGGCTTATAAGGATAACCATTTATGAAATGCATTATGTTGAACATTTTATGGGGTTTTAGTGATTAATATATTACTTCACCATATGAATATTTATGCACATTGAATAACTTTTTCTAACAAAATTGATTTTGAAAAATTGTTAGAGATAGGCATAAAAACTTTTCACTCTTTTATGGACCTTATGATATGTAAAAATTTAATTTTAGTACTTTAAGAATAAAAAATAATTTTTAGATATTTATTTCATGGAGTATGTGATGAATTGGAAATTAATTAAAGCACAACCAAAATATGGAAATGGGATTATGAAATAGAAATGTATCAATTAAGCATATTTCTTAATATTATTAGATAGTAAAATAATTCATTAACATTTAGAAAAGGATATCATAGAAAAAAATTTATCCTATTAAGTTTATATCAGATTATGTAGATGGTATTTTAAATCATTATAGATTTATGGTTTTTTGGTCCTTAATATTCAATAGATCAATCAATTTATTGTGATCAATGACCTCTACCACTCTCTATAATTATCTAAAATTTTATTTCTTATCCATATATTTTCCTTACACTAATAATCTCTTACATATAAACCTAGTTGTTTGTTATTCCAAATAACCACTTTACTTCCATATCTATCTTATTAAGATGATGTTTTATTAAATATTTATACGTTGTGGGTTTTCAACAAAATAATTTTCAAATATCACGCGCTTGATTATCAAGTCCAAGTTCAAATTTTGAGGACGCAATTAATTTAAGATGGGGAGGATGTAACACCCAAAAATTATAAAATAATAACATTTTATTTGAGGGCATATGTGACATTCACCACCAATAATAAACAAACCACAAAATACATTTCTTTAAATTTAATCTCTTCAAAAGATTGTGGAAAACATAACAATAAGTATAAATGAACTGTAATATTTTATACTGTTATAACCTATCCAATAAATTTTTATATATGAATAGTAATAATTAAATTATGAAAATTATGGTTATCTATTGATTAGAAGTAGAATAATCATCATTTAAAATAAAAAGAAATGTTTTCTGAAAAACTGATTTGTTTTTCTAATGATGGTTTTGTCATGTTTTGTGATAATAATTGAAAATTAATTTTTACCAATTTTGGAATTTTTTTTGATAAAATAAACTTCATTTATTAAATCATAATATTAAAATTATTTTAGGGAGAATTTTGTGATTTTTCTAAAATGTTTCATTTTTTGATGAATAAAGAAAAATACTGAATGTTAATTGAAAATGACTTTTCGTTTAAACTGTTTATATTGATAAATTATTTTTTAAATTTATTTTAAACTAAAATTAGTATAATTATATATCTATTAATACAATTTCTATAATTGGAGTCATTTTCATATTGAATTTTGATATAAAAACATTATAACCTTTTCAATATTTTCTCTTTAAAAAATACTTTCTTGTCACATCTAAAAGATTAATATTAAATTAAATATTTTAAATTATTTGAAAGAAATTTGTATTAATAGATTAAATATATGGAATCATTAAAATTTATTTTATATAATAAGGCCAAATTAATTTTTTACCATAATGAATAGTAAAAATAGTAAAAACTATTTTCCACTGTTAAGGTTAAAATGGATTTACTAGAGATTGAAATAAAAATCTAAGAGTTAAAAAGACATAGGAACTTGTATAAAATCAATTTCATATACATATTTCTTAAATATAATGTCTAATTATTTTTAATACCTCTTTTGGACCTTTTTTTAATCGGAAAAATGTGGGTACACATTTTTATTTTAAAACTTTAACAAGTGTTCCGCTAACCTCACTTATAAATGGACACCACTCTCCTCTCTTATTCAAAATTTCAAACCTTTTGGTTCAGACAATACCTACCAAAATCAATTCTAAAATTCCCTATTATCATACTTGAATCCTTATTTTTTTGCGTAAATACAACTTAATAAGGCTTTACTGAAAACCTAATGAGGATACATGAAAAAGTGGAAATGTTCTTCAATGAGCATTTTCATTTTATTTTTTCATACATGTTTATAAATTGTTTTAAAACCATGATAATATAATAGAAAAAACATCTTCCATATATAGAGATGTTTTTTATGTGAAGTTAATTAACCAAAACGATCCTCACTTCCATCAAATGGGTTATGAAATCATCATTCATGTGTATAGTGGACTACCGCCTCATGAAGCGATGGGATTTTCCTTTTACTAACGATTAACAAAGAAGGTGATATGGATAAAAATAATGATTATATGTGATATAAAAGGCATAATAATGATATTCACAAAATATTTATCATTATAAAAATATAACATATAATTTTATTTCTTACACAAAAAAATGATAACATCATTCATGTACTTGTGGACTACAGCCTTCACGAAGTGATGTGACTCTCTTTTCAACAACACACAAAATGGATATATATATTTAAATATATTTAAATAAATAATATAGTTTTTATGATATTATCATTACTATATTTTGATAAAATATTACTTACCTCTTTTCCATAATTGTCATTTAAAAATGGATACATTACTCATTCCTACGTATGAACTACCGTCACTAGGACCATTACAAACTTTATTTCTCAAAACCATATTTAATAAATAGTTTTAAAATCCTAATTAAAGGATAAATATGATAATTATTTCATAATTATTTTTTTAGATATGTTGGATCTATATAATATGTGCAAGAACAAAATATTTCATGACAAAAGACAAATGAGGAAACACGATATTAACACCTGAAACAATGAAAATAATAAACGATTATTAAAAAAGTGATATAAGATTTTATAAAACGATAATATATGTTATTATAAATAATAATAAGGTCCTATAATATTTTAATAACATTTTTAAAAAAAACTATACCATAGGTTAATGAACATTCAACCAATAAGAAGCACAGGTTAAGGGATTCTATCTCATATTCATTTCACTGAGGAACATTGGTATATCATAGACTAATTTACTTTATATTCTATATAAAGGAACCATTAAAGATTTAATATAAATAATAATTCATAATCCATGGTTTTTTATATTTCAATTTGAATTATTTCATTCAGTTATATTTGTATTAAATATTACCAATGGGTAAAGGGCTTCATCTCAATTTCCCTTTATTGAGGAATATTTTATTATCATGAACTTAATGTATTTTATATGGTATATTAAATTCTCATTTGAAATATAATGTAATGATTCATTCATAATTCATGGTATTTTACGCTCCAATTTTAATTACTTAATCTATGGGGATTTGACTTGAACATTATCAAGATGTAAAAGTTGTTGTACAATATGTTTGATTGTAAAATTTATCTTGAAACAATCACTTTCTTGTGATCATTTTTCATTGGTAAGTAATTTTATGTTAAATATAAATAATCTTTATTTATGGATATGAATATTTCCTATATCATATACCATTTTTACATATGTTGTATACTTTTAATGTTATTTGATCAACTAGGGAAATTTTGATAAATATGCATTCTATACCCAATAAGAATATTTAATGATGATGAATACAGTTCAATAATTAAATTGATTATTCAATATATGAGGATTTCTTTGGACATGTAGATATGGATGGGTCCTAGTTATAGATAGACTCTTGATGCATCAAAAGGTCTCATGAGACGAATCAATTGACTAGCTGTAGTTGAATGAGTTTCTGGTGTATACCTACCCATCGGTTTTAAACCATATTAAGGATAGAACATGATAGTATAGGTTTCGTGTGCCTAATATATGAATTAAAATAATCAAAAATTTTCTTTTATTAATAATTTTATTTCAATCCATTAGATTTTTTTAAAGATAAAATCTATAGATGCATTTCATTCTCTGTTTATGGATTAAATGACAAGTGTTTTTAGTTATTTACCATTCCATATTGATTAGTTAGTATATAGGTATGTATGATTTTTTTCCAGTTATTTTCCTTTTTAATGTTGATTATTTTTATTTATTCATGTTAGCTTCCACTATACTTAACCCTTACTGAGAATTTGAGCTCACCCATATTTATTTCCTTTCTTAAGAATATAGGAATTGTATATGGATTGGTATGCACTGATATGCTAGAAGAAATAATAATATTATCAATAAAAAAATTATATTGCAATTTGATTCATCAAGTGTAATTAATGACTCAAGTATGTATCTAATTTATGAAAACTACTAATAAATTTGGCCTTTCACGATGTGATTCCTTGTATTTTAGGCCAATGTAATAATGTAAGACACTGTCTCTAGGTTACTGTGGTCAGGGTCCATATAGTATAAAAATATTTTAAAATTGTATTTAAAAATAATTATATAAATATTATAAAAATAATTATTATCCATTTTATATAAAACTCTATCAAATTTTTTTACATAATAAAATAGTTGGGATTTGGAAAAGATTCATGACTATTTCGTATTAGGATTAGAAATAGGCTAATCCTATAGACATTTGGTTGGGGTAACCGATTCTATATTGGTATTAGGAAGAGATTCAGGAACATATCTTACATCTACCATCCCCTTCACTAATGGGAGTTCCTCAGTGCCATTAGGTTTGAAACCCCAACTAACTTCCTACATTTTGAATGCAAGTCTGTACCTACACTACTGGAATTCTTGGTAATTGTGACGGTCTATTTGTGACTGGATCCAGTCGTAAAGAGGCTTTAGCGATGGGGCCCCGTTGCAAATGACCTGTTGGAGAAAAAGCTGTCGCAAATACAATTATTTGCGATGGTCCCATTATAAAAAATTGTATTTGCGATGGGAAACATCTCCATCACAAATAAGTCTCCGATTATATGTATTATATATATAAAAAATTTTTCACGACGGGCCCGTCACAAAAAATATTTGTGACCGGCTCTTGTCCCGTCGCCAAAAATTATATATATATAAAACTTTCTGCGATGGGCCCGGTGCAATAAATGATTTGCGACGGGAATACTTGCCCATCAAAAATAGGCTTTAAAAATATTTTTTTATACTATTTGCGACGAGGTCCCGTCATAAAATGTCCCGTCGCAAAAGGTCCCATCCCAAATAAAAAATTAATTTTAAAAATAATAATATTTATTAATATTTAAATTAATGAAAAAATAATATTACTATTATTAAAACAATAAAAAAATAAAAAAATTAAAATTCTCAATATTCACAAAAAATATAAAAAGATAATAAAATATTAAAAATTAAATTATGTAATATTTTCACCGATATAGAAGACAGAAAATGTAAATAATTCATATTACAATGTTAAATTCAAATGTTTGTAACATAAAAAAATCACTGGGGGGGCGTCTTCTGGAGGAGGTGGAGGAGATGAAGGAGATGGTTGAGGAAACTCCATCCTTAAACTACGAGTTAGACGGCGCATGTACTCCATCTACCCGTGATGCTGCTGTTTCCATCGAAGAATCTCCTCCTCATGCTGCTGCTACTGCTGCCACCGACACATCTCTTCTTGCTGCTTCTGGAAAATCTCTATATGCTCAGCCTGAGCTCGCAAATGCTCCTGATACTGTGATCCAGAAGATGATGCCTCTCCACGATCTCCTCTCGATCTAGATGCCGACATCGCATCAGTACCATAATAAGTACCAGGAGTCAAATGAGAGCCGATGCCAACTACTCTGCCCTTCTCAAAGCCATACTGAGTCGCCTGCATCCATGCTGCCTCATCGAAATGGTGAGCACTGGTCTGCTCAGCCGTCTCATCCTGACCCTCAACCCGTGTCTCAGAGGTCTCATCCTCATATGACTCCTTCAATTCCAATTTAAAATTAAAATTGTAAAAATATTATATGCAGTTAATTGTTAAACTGAAAAAATAATACTAACCACAATCTGATGCTGACGATCACCTCTAATATCTCCCGTGGCTGGATCACTGTACATTCACCAATAAACATCGAACTCCATAATATTGGGATGCTCAACTGCCTATAAAAATATAAAATAAACTGTTTATATTTATATTTATATAAAATATTTTAAAAATATACTTCCCAGATGCTCTTTATGCGAACTAAATGTACAACTACTAGCTCGATGCATCACCTCCTGTCTCCCCCGGTTCTATCGTCCCACTAAAGATCTCATCTGAAATCCACCACGCAACTAGGGTAATCATAATCCATCCCAAACGTGAGATTAAATGTACTTTGGTCAGTGGGCTCTACACGACTCATCGAATTCCGTCACCCCTGCTTTCTTAATGGCTGTCCTTCTCAAATTGTGCAAAAACTGGCGGAAACAGTCATGCATAGAAACCTGCCATGCCGTGTGGATAGCGTCGCGCATGCTATCATCGATAGGATTCCATAAAACCTACAAATAATTGGTTATTTTCAACGAGATTTCTTCCTGTCGCAAATAACCCGTCACAAATAGTCATTTTTCCTGTAGTGCTAGTCATTAATTTGGGAACCATTGTGAGTTTTGATTAATAAAAAAATGGTAAACCTGACATAAATTATTTTTCATCACATTTAACCCACCTCACTCATAATCAACCATCATGACAAACTAAATTCACCTTGAAAAGTTTGTCTTTCCCATTGAAAAAAATCAGGAAACAAATGTGAATCTCTAAAATAAAAAAAAATTATATATTGACCATGCTTCAAAACATTTTTTTTCATAACTATGGAAAAATAAATGGTGAACCTGGTGTGAATATCCCAAATAACAGATCGATTAGTTGACCATTTACTAGGAAATTTTTCTTGAATATCCAAAACAAACATAGAAAACATGAAATTAATCTTATAGATGATACACTATAGTCAGGTTTCCTATGAAATAAGTCTATAATCACATTTATAATTCCATGTGAGAAGAATGAATGGGTTGGTAATACAAAAAAAAATTTGTTACCCATGCATATCTGATTGAACATATATCATGCCTATGATGATGCATTGATTGGTGATCATGTTTTTTATTGTCTTCATTATTACAGATACTAATCTCACAAAATAAATACCCTCTTTGAACATGTCTTCATCCAATTACCATTCTAGAATGTGATTTACAACTACAACCCATGTAAGCCTCAAAATGACTTCCCCCACGTGAAAACTTCTACATAGGGTGGAAAATACAACGATTTAGGAGTACCATCATCTGGGTAAGATTCCAAACTCATAGTCTTCCCATGACAGTGTACAAGAATTGAAATAGATGATTTCATATAATTCAAGAAAATATGTAGTAATGTGAGTGGAACTCATCTGCACAACCAATTGGTTTGAGAGCTTATCCCCGAAGCATGACAATCACCGCCTTTATCATCTGATGAAGTTGGGAAAGGGAGTCAACTACATCTCATTTTTGGTTTAGGGGCCACCATAGAGGGATCCTATCAACCTACATCATTATCACTATCCCACTAGTACCCTTTAGTCTCTTAGGTACTAACTAACACACTGTGACATTTGATACACATGTAGAGGAAACAAGGAAGACACATCGAGTGAATAATGCTCTTGAAAACCAAGAGTGGGATCATATCCCCAAATCCACTAAAAATAATGACAACATGTTTCATTGGTATCCTTCAAGCATGTTCATATCTTTGCTAACTCAAAATAAGTTTGCGTGCACATTCCTGCAGCTAGAATGGGGGGGGGGTACATATTCCTACCTCCGTGCATGAACCTAAGCAACAAATTTTGGCGGTTTAAACAGGATAGAAGTGGGATTATATCCCTAATTCAATAAAATATTTCATCTAATAGATTGTGGAGATAGAAAATGTGAATGTAAACATTCTAGTGGACACTTTTCTAATGTGTCTTCACATCTTAGAAATAGATGAAGAAGTCCAACGGCATATTTTGACACTGGTACAGATACAGGGATAGGTGAATATTATTATCCCTAAAACTAGGTTAGATCAACATTTTGACCAATATGGTCATGTCTGTGCTCCAGATAAAGTGAACATTCTTTCTTATACCTAGGAGAATTATCGACATATTCTGGTAAATGATGAGGCATAGGACCGCGCTAATATTCATGTTCCAACCGTGGATCACTAGGTGAGAGTGGCGCATTCCTCATGAAAGGAAATAATATATTTCAAACAAGCCTATCCACATATTCTAAAGGCAAGCAATTTGGATCATACACAATGTTATACCCGGGGCTCTCTAATAGAGAGGGGCACATGCCTCCAAACATGCACATATTCATATCTGAGAAGACTAGTGACATACTTCAAAGGCCTATGATCATGATTATATCCCTATTTTGGGTGGGGATGACCATGTAAGAGTGGTTCATGCCTGAATATAAGATCATATTTCTATCAATGAATATAACTAGAATATTCCAGAAAATCATGGAAGTTAGTATAATAACCCAAATTTTGCAGATGAAAGACTGAACCAACATCATTCTAAGGCCATACAAGAGGAGGAACATTTCCCTTCTCCCATTTTAGAGGTTCTATATCATATTATGATGGGGAATACATATTCATACTAGGATCATATTCCATCTCCAATTGGGGCTCACCAAGTGAGAGTTAAACATTCCTTGGGACCAGCTCATATCTCTATCAGGAAAGATGAGAAGTATATTCCGAAGGTTCAAGATAAGGAGCATATCCCCATTTTGGTAGATTCTCTCCAAGTGAGAGAAGTACATGCCTCTAGGAAGGCTCATTCTCATTCCAATAATAAAGAATATCATTAAAATATTATAGTATATTCTTAGTATAAGAATAAAATTCCTATAGTTCCAGATGATTATACACATGGTCCAGAAACATTCATAAAATAAACACATATTCCATCACATTTTCAAATGAAAGGTTAGAATATTTCTTCTATGACCTAAAATGTGATTAATATTCTCAATCTTCTCAATTCCAGTGTCCTTTAGGATATTCGATTCACATTCTAAACACCCCAAGGGTCTACCATCTCTTCAAACGAAGCATATGAATATCATTACCATGATAGTCATCCTCATGGTAGTGTGGTGATGGATCACATAGACTCTACTCCTAACATCTGCCATGGTCAACCTTACCATGGTGATATATCCCACAAACAATTATATCCCCCACTTTCCTAGAAATCCTCGTATAGAGTGGTGTTCCAAAATTAGACACCATCATATAGGAAGGATCATAAAACAAATTGATCAACTGTATACAGTTTCCCATCAATATTCAGAAACACTCCAATCCAGTCAGCATGCAACCCTAAGAAGCATCTTCCATGGTATGATCTGATGGAGGCATGTTGGTATGATGATGATGATATAGATGTTGGTATATTGAAAGATATTTTAGTAACAAACTCCCCACCATGTTACGGCCCCTTCATACTTATTACTATGAGGTCCTTGATGAGCTATAAAAGGAGTTCATTCTTGTCTATGTCAAAATGTGTGGTGAAATCATCAAAGATTGATGTCTAGACACTTACCTTATCTTGGATACAAGGGTCACCTTAAAACCATCAAGATACTCTATTTTCAGATAGATCTAACTAATATCTCCATGGCCTGGGATCCAAAACTAGAAAATCATAGGGAAAATCTATTGCACACTTACTACCATTTAATTACAACTCTTCGACAGCTGATCTCCGAAGCCACATCTGACATAAGTATTCATGGATGGGGAAGTATAGAACCTTAAACATCATCAAATACTAGGAATAGAATAACTCTTTAGATATTAAATCCTACAATTTTATAGCATTTGATTATATATGGGGACTGGGAAATGCTCATGTTAGTTGATTGCTACAACAAAATACCCCCACTTCAATAGTGAAAAGTCGTCAGGAATAGGGGTGGGGGAAAACCTGGAGAGTTCTGAATTGGGACCCTCTAATCAATAGGAATTCATTTCAGACATGGAATCCAAATATTCTATCAAACAAATGACTTCTCATATGAATTTTCTCCCCTTATGGGAAACCATGGCACCTAGCTCCTACATGAGAAAGATTGCCCCACATCAAGAAGGTC
Source organism: Viscum album (assembly GCA_963277665.1). NCBI lineage: Eukaryota > Viridiplantae > Streptophyta > Magnoliopsida > Santalales > Viscaceae > Viscum > Viscum album. Next base: position 65,257,743 of record OY728156.1, on the reverse strand, counting down.
ACAATAGAATCCATCTTAATATCCATCTAGGAGTGAAACTAGACCACTGTATTGAGGGAATATCTACCACCAACTCCACCCCTGAGATCAAATATTCTCTATAGGATTCAGGACATGTCACCAGCAGCTGAAAACCAACCTCATCCCACTTTGTTGGGGGAAGTTATATCTCAATCTCTATCACCAGATTCATATTCCCCTAAGAGGGTCCTAGGGAAATCAATAGTGATTCAATATCAACTCCATCCCATTGTCCTGGGGGAATTTATATCTCAATGCATGTCTTGAGAGTTATAAAATCCATGACTGGACTTATTGAATCCTCAACAACAAGATCATTCAACACCAATTGTGGCCCCAAATAGTCCCCAACCTACATGGATGTGGGAATTTTTTTCATCATCATCATCGTATAAGGAATTAGATTTCTCTTTATTGGGAGGTAAATATCGATGGTCAACATCCCATACATTCCATAGACCATAAAATAAACATATTCTATTTGGGTCATGTTCAACGGTCATGTACAAAAAATCCCTCACAATCACTATTCACTAGTCAATAGGGGTGGAATGTACGATGTTGGAAATCAAACCCCATTGGGGTGATAAGACAAAATTTCTTAATATGGGTAAGGGTTCGAGAAATGACCCTAATACAAGTTGTGTATAACCATCCTATTGTGTTGAAAGTAAAGGGAAAATCACTATTACTCGATATACCAATATAAATGTCATCATTGTTAACATAATAGATAATGTGGACCAAGATGTAGATGTAGATGATCGCAACATGGAAAAAATACCCTGAGAGGATGGTGGTATGGCTGCACCAATTGAGGCTACAGGTACACAGAATTAATGGATGCTATAAAATCTAGCACCTATGAATATCAAGCTTCAACATATATGGCTAAATACTACAAATGGGAAAGTGAAAGGTGAGACTACGTCACAGTCAACTCCCAGAAGAACCTAAAACCATTCCATGAATGAAAAATTGTCACAATATGATAGTGATATACAAACTATCATACAAATCAAAGAGGAGATACTTTGTAGAAGCCTTCTCATTGGGTACTATCTTTAGGAAGATATGATTATTCTTCCTCCCATAGCTGATCCTCCTATAAGTGCAGCCTTTAGGAATCAGTTTAGTTCCATATCCAGGATACTGTTCTACAAAAATTAGGAATTCGAAAATGGTGATGAATTCCCATAATTACAGATACAATATCACAATCTTCAGGGAGATCACTCCATCTATGCATGGGTCAATAATCAGTGGGAGAAAAAGGGCTACATTTCCAAACCTCACACTCTCTTTTTAGATGGCCATTGGCTCAAATAGGAGCACATATACAATTTTTAAATTCCATGGAGTCCTTGGATACATAAATAAAATCCAAGGAAGGGAGACATGCACCTATGTATCCTGAGAAGAATCCATATTCTAAATGGGTGGATAAAATTTTTCCTCCACCTAATTTTGAAAATCCTGGCGTATCCTCCTTTGATGAATAAGGAGACCCTAAACATAATCTGGTATACTTCTTATCCTAATGTGGTTAAATTATGGGACCTCGATATTAGGATGAAACTAAGATAATGTGTTTTTACTAACTTTGGTAAGACAAGGCTTCATTTGGTATTGCAGCTTATAGCAGGATCTATTATAGGATGATCAGACAATCATCATCAATTCCGTTACCAAATCATCTTCACATTATGGAAGATGGAAATTTTTGACATGACATATTTTATGTAAAGAAAAAAATTTAGGGTGTCTGCCTTTATAACCACATGTAAATGTTTAGCCTATATACATAGCATTCTGATCTCATAGGAGGAATTAATGGAAGTCTTTACTAATAATATTTTTATGAGTTGAAAACCCCTCTGATCCCAATGAGGCATCTTGATGGGTTCCATGAGTTTGTAGATTTGGAATAATGTCTGGAAGACACCATTTAGTAAACCTAATTCAAATCTCAAATCATGCTCTTATTATAGGGAAAATGCTTAGAAAAGTATAATTTTTTGATATTACCCTCAAACCAGTACCAGTTCCCATTAAAACACATAAGAAGGTTCTAAACTACCCAACATATCCTATTTATTGGAAAAAATAAAAAAATATCCCTCATCTAGAAGCTATAAGAGATTATTTTTGATCACGATTTGAGGAATGGACGAATAATGTATGCCATTTCCAAATTGAAAAATTCCCTAATTATTTCTTGGAATCTATAGACATTGATTTTCGCAAGCTGCCACAACTCAAGAAGTATAATGAGTTCAACCTCAATTATTGTCCCAACTACTTCATTTTTTGTTAGAATCTGGGTTATAACATCTAAGATTTCTTTATCTTCAAGTATATACTCTATGGAATGGTTGATTATTGACATGTGTTCTTGGATAACTCCTCGATTTAGGTGACCTACATAACCATCACCTAGTTAGAAAAGAATGTGATTAGAAGAATTTTTTGACCAGGCGTAGGGATAAGATCAACAACTAGATGAATCAAATGTTAGTTGATCGAGATATTTCCACTCTAAGAGCACAAATTCACAAACCCGCAAAAATTACACCACCTAGGGAGGTGACATCAGATATGTCTCCCAGAGGTGGATGTGATAGTCATACACAGTAATAATTAGAAGATGAAGAGTTATTCTCTACTTCGATGAAAGCTCTAACTCATACATGTTTATTCATTCAACATCTTGAGCATGAGAAACAACCCATCAAATAGAACAGTCATTAGAAAATGTGATCATATTTGGTTCTCTCAATATAATACACTAGGAATACCCCTTCTTTTAGGATGACTATGCCTTTAAGTATGAGTTCCTTACACATAATAGGGGAACACAAGGTTACATTAGTAGAAACTGAGGATATACAAGACTATATGGGCATGGACATATCCATAATCCTTATCACATCTCCACAGAGGACATATACAGAACTGATAATCATGTAAAAGTTCACCAAAAAGACTAATAAAGACATAGAGGTGTCACAGAACCCTCTAATAGTTTCACTCACCTAGTATTCTTGTATGAACACCTAGTGGGGGTTTGATTATTTGACCCTCATAGATAATGAGTATGAATTGAATGACATGAGACATTGAAATAAAATTATCCCTTATAATCTACACAAGCACTAAGCTCATCTGCGTCAAATTCCTTGGCTCCTAAGTTGCATAATAAGAAGAAACCAAAAATTGGGAAGCATTGACCTTTGGAACATAAATACAACATTATTAAACAACTGATAGTTATCCCCTATAAGGTTTTATTATTGTATGTTCCTTATCTTTAAAAAGAAACCAGGAAGGCACTCATTTAATCCCCACAGGGCTCCCTGAGGTTTAATATAGAATTTGTTGTTGCCGAGGACTATCGAGTGGAGATGATGCTATTAGAGTTCCATTCCCCCATATCATTCATAAAATAGTATCAAGAATAGGAAATATAAGGAAACATGAGGCCCATATATATTTTGGGTTGGATCAATAATGTCCACATCTAAATGGATTTGATTAAAATTGGTTTCAGGATCAACCTAATCACAATTAAAACCCTCCAACGTATGGTGTATAGAAAAAGAGATTTGTCTCAAACAAATATGACCATTCTAGGGTATGATAATCATGAGAAATGGCCTCTTAGGAAAATAAAACTGGAAATTCAGTTTGGGGATCTCACTTATAAATTTATGATTATGGATATCTAGTAAGACACCACATGCAATGTCATACTTATAAGTCATTTTCTCCACAACCACATGCCAGTACACTAAATATTCTATCATTATTTGAAATACCCCATCGATGGAATGGTCGACATAACACATGGTGACAGTTCCCCCTTTGAAACTTTTGAAGCCACATATACTGAAGAAAGCTTCCAAAATAGGGATGGAAAATAACCAATGGTAGATGATGATATGCATGGTTCGTCCCCCAGTGGCTTGGGCAACACCCCTAAAAATATATAAATTATGATCAACAATGACTTTATGCTCCCCATAAATCTATTTGAGGTAATAGAACTAATTCCAAATGAAAAATCCCCTTTTTCCCTTAGTTACAAGGTAAAATAAAATCATCTCTAAAATCTCTTTGTAATCACTCTGGAAGTAAGGGGATAATATTGTCTTTTCTCATGACTTTATCACCATAATAATGAAAGTGATTCCCCTATATTAAAGAAATTATATAGAAATTTATCTATAGACTTAGAGGTGGAATAATTATCAGATGACCTAAATAATTCCCATACTTTATTTGAGTAAGGATTTTGCACCACCCTTGACGAGTTCAAGTATGTTAATCTAGGGATATAAGAAGACATGAAGCCTACATTGATTATTTTCTCCAAGCCTCTCAAGGAGAATGGTATGTGAATCACAATTATAAAGAAACACAGATATGTGTTTAGATGTAATTATATAAATATTCTTGGATTGAATCCGTATGTGGCTATACACCATCTTGTCTTAGCTGATGACCATCAAGGCTTCAGGAAGGCATCTATGAGGTTACACCCCTCTCATTCTACAAATGTAGATTCATAATTTGAAAAATTAATCATAGAAAACATTTTTTGAGAAGTGAAATACCCAAAATTTCTTCCCAAAATCATCTTTGTCAGGAACAAAAAATGGGAATATTATGATATGCATCAATTTTAGATACCTTAATTGAAATTTCCCAAAGAACAGCTTCACATTTCAAATCATAGAACTCTTTATCGATGAAACTGTTGGCTTCCAAGACGTATCCTTTATGTAAGGGTCATCAAGGTACAACCAGATAAAGATGGGCCTTGAAGATAAAGAATCCACTTCTTTATGAGAACCACATGGGATATTTTTCTATTTGGTAATTAAATTTGGATTAAATAATTATCAAACGTTATATAAACATTTTATTCATCATACCATTAATACGTTCTTGGGAATAATAGATGAATTTTATTTCAACAACCTGGTCAAAAAATCCTAACATTAATGTGTTCAATTCACAGATTATCATATAGATTTTGAAAAGCTGCGATAGCATAGTTTGAAGATGAATTTTCAAAAATTCACTTTCAGAGTAACATCAAGAAAGATTATTGTCTTTGTTATAAATCACTGTGGCATCAATGTTGACCCTGAAAAGACTAGTTCTATTCTTGAAATGTCACACCATCCGAATCTCGAAGAACTGATTAGGCTCAAAGAAAATCTTTCTTACATTCGATGCTTCATATCCAACTTGGCCAGAAAAGACACCCCCTTCACCAATCTAATGAAGAAGGGAATCTCATATCAATGGGAGGACTGCCAGGAAACCTTTAATAGTCTCAAGTAGTAAATGCTACAACAACTGGTACTGATTCCACAAGTGGATGGGAGACCACTCATATTATATGTGGCCACCATGGAACACCCCCTGGGAACCCTCCTTGTATAGGGGAAGGATACATGATGTGAGAATAGTGTATATTAACTCAGATGATTGATGCTTGGTACTGATACCTGATACTATAATGCTGAGATGTTCTTTCTCGCACTCATATTTGTAGTTGAGAAGCTGGGGAATTACTTATAGCACTATAATGTCCATTTTGTCTCTCATATTAACCCACTGAAGTACATCCATTATGACTTATGGTGACTAGGTGTTTAGCATGATGGAAAGTCATTCTGCATTAATATGACATTCAGTTCATGTCACAAAAGTTGGTGAAATTATAGGAACTGTATGATTTCCTTGTAGCAAACCCCACTCCATAGATCACCCTAGTAGACTCTATGTTTCCAAATGAAGAGGTTTTATATACCCAGGATGATCCAGAATCATGGGAGATGTATTTTGATGGAACCTCCCATAGTTATATTGGAATGTTATTGGAAAATCCGAGACTCAATTATGTCATCTTATGGATTATATTTATTTTCTGGATAAATAATTTTCTCGATACTCTTTTTCATCATCCAAAGGCTACACAAATAATGAGGAAACATACAAAGACTCATTACCATCTTGGAATTATCCCTAATGATGAAAATAGACTACCTGAGCAGAAATGGTTATTTAGAGTTAGAGATAATGTAGATCAATGGGGAATATACCATAAAAAAGGATAAAATGTACCCTCTACTGGCTACATTAGGGAAAAAATGGATGAATTCCCATTGGATCCCACATTTCACCATATTCACCAATCACAAAATTCTCTTACCAATACATTGGTTAATGTAACCACAGTCCAGGATGACCCTAATCAAGAAGATGGAATATTACGTATCACACATCGATGAATGGTCTCATTGATCACCATCTGGGATATGAGTGAAATCAACCTGGTCAACAGTTCCCTAAATCATGATGAACTTTTATCCACCCTTGTATGGATGGAGTCCAAAATTGGTTATCACCATAATGGGATTCTCCTAAAAATATGAACCAAAAGAAAACATGTTCAATGGTGGGCAATAAATATTACTCATGTGATGGTCAAAATGAGAAAAATCCCCCTACAAGAGAGTATTTTAAGGAGTCATACTCTGATGAATTATAGAAATATAGTCTCCCACCATCATGGAAGTAGTCCATTTAGGCTCCTATGACACTCATTAGTCAGGAATCGAGCTCTGCCACCATGTAAAGAGGCTAGGTTACTACTAGAAAACCATGATACAAGACTGTGTGGAATTTACAGGAATATTTGATGCATGTCAGATCTATTTGAAATTAATTGATCCGCCTCTAGAATTTATACATAAATCTAAATATTCCTATCCATTTTCTGTATATGGGATGGATATTGTGAGGATATATCCCCCAACCACAATAGAGCAGTTCAAGTACATACTTATTGCTGCTGACTTCTTATCCAAATGGGCTAACAAAATACCCCTAAAATAAGGTGAGATAAATTACATCAACAAGAGGAGTGAATTAATTAAAAACAAATAAATTACATTTACTTGGAAATAAAATTGAATAAATAAACTCTCTTTTGAAATAGATTTCATTGAATAAGGTTTATGAGACTAAACCTTATACACCCCTCAGGTCTACCTACTTTTCATTCTTTGGAGCACTACATCGATGGATAACCACATGTAAAATAGATCCGTGATTCCATGTTCCAAATATGATACTAGTAGAAACCAATAAGTAATCAATGATTCTGAGAGTATTCGAATACTCATATTGGGACTAGAAACTATCAATATTAAAGACTAACTCTCAAAAAAGGATATCAATAAAATTTACAGCCACTATAATTTTAAATAAGTACTTAATATCCCAATATAAGATACAAAAAGGTATATTTCAACAACATTCCATGAATTTCATGCTGAAACAACTTATGGAGTCTCACATCACATTGTAAACTACTCTTGAAGCTCATAGATTAGCATTGAATGGGCATCAAGGGAAGTACAACAAGATTTTTTTTCTAACCTCGATGACATGACAAATAAAGGATTAGGTAAAATCCTATATCAGTAAATTTATAAACCAAATTGGAAAATTAGTTCCATTTTATTAAGGGGTGTAAAGGTTCTAAAAAGAAGTGAAAAACAAACCATAGAGACTGGAGTGGGAAGTGTTAAACAAAAAGAACCTAAATAATTTTTCTTTGAGAATGATCCTAAAGAAGGAGTGCCTATGGAGACATCCATAGTGATGAAATAAAAGTGAAGGTCTAAAATGGAGGGATTAAATTATCCCCATCATACCTTTCTTATAAGGATAAAATAACCTAAAAAATGTTGAAGAATAATTTCAATGAGAAGACTTGAATACATTTCAAAAAGTAGATATAAGAATTACTTCTCTAGATGCCATCTGCTAAATCTTGAGGTATAAAAATTTTCTCAAGGAAATATGAAATAGAATGAAGATATTTTAGAGACAAAAAAATTAAAATTATTTATAAATGTCTTTACCCTTTTTTCCATACAATTACATAGGAAATTCCAATACACTATTACTTTCACAATCCCTTATGCAATAAGAGAAATCACTTTCTAAAATGAAAATTTTCTATTTGGTATTATAAATTAATTTTAATCCTTACGTAGTTTATTATTACTTTTTGATATGTGATCTCAACCCCATCTGAGTGATTATATAACTTTTTAATTGAACAATTTTGATCTAGTTTAAGTTCTAATGGATATTTTAATAAGAATGAAATGATTTTTGTTCCCAACTAATTATTACATAATGAAAATTGAAGAATAAGGTGGTAAATATCATTCCATCATTATCTTATCTAGCTCATTCCTTCAAACTTATAAGAATATAATAAATGTTAATCAATTAACAATTTCAATAGATTTTGGAGAATGGGTAGTTAACTATGACATTCCAAATTTAATGAAATATCCCTATGATGAAATATATATGTTTTTGCTGAAAAATTTTGAATTTATTAATTTATATAAGGATGAGATTGAGATGTTTGATGATATAATTCGATTGGGATAATATTTAGAATCATTAATTTTTCTAATAAATCTATTTTTTAAAATAAGTTTAAATTGGAAATAGTGTTGTGTGATGATGAAAGTTATTTTAGTGATTTAAATAAGAAAAACATGGATAATTCTTCCTTAAATATGAATTCTACAAGAATATTGAATATAAATTGAAAACCATAAATTGAAAAACCACCTGAATTTGAAATTAGAATACTCCCCTCTAATTTGAAATATTCTTTTCTAAGAGAAAATTATAAATTTTTTATCCCAATTTCAAAATAATTGGAGCTAAACCTTTAGAATCAAATTTTGAAAATTCTAAAACAAAACATTATAGGTATAGGTTGGTTTTTTGGATACTTTATGAGGATTAGATCTACCACTTTTATTCTTGTAATTTTTCTATAATCTAAATATAAACCTTGATAAATCCCTAAAAGAGGATCAACTCAACCCTCACTGAAGTAGTTAAAAAAGAAGTTTAGAGGCCTCTATGACCTAGAATAATATAACCCATCTCATAGCCCCAATTTAAAATTATTATTTAAATTTTTCCAAAGAAAAAATATATACATTATAATATAATATTAGAAAAAAATTTTAGTTCACAGAAGGATTCAATATAGAGGGACAGTTTTCATTGACGAAAAAAGAATAAACCATGAGAATGGAAAACACCATTTCCCTACCCCTTGTGTAGAAAAAATGTTATATTGGATTATTGAGAAGGGTCAATACCATATCCTGGATATATTATCCAGGTATTTTTAATTTCCAATAGCTCTAGAATTCTAAGAAAATACCACATTTACATACCCCTTCTGTATATTTTCTTACTGAATAATGCCGTTTGGGATTTTAAATGCCCCATATAATTTTCAACACCGAATGGTAAGAATATTTAAAGACCTAATTTAGAGATTCTTAGAGATATTACTTGATGAATTTACTATTTATTGAAAATGGGTTTTTATGTTTTCATAAAAGTTTTAATTATTTTAAAAGAAATGAGTTGATAAAAAATTGGTTTTGATATTTGAAAAATTACTTTTGATGGTAGATAAAGGAATTTTTTAAGAACTCAATTTCTAAATATGGTATTGAAATTGACAAGTCCAAAGATGATATTATCTCTACACGTCCCTACCCCACTAGTATGATACATATTGGATCATTTTTAAAATATGGTAGATTTTACAAAGTGTTTATTAGGGACATTAGAATCATTTAATTAACCCTAACTAACCTACTCCAGAAGAAGAATGATATTGTGATACATGAGTCATACAAGGTATCTTTTTTGGAAAATTGAAATAAATGTTAACCAAAAAACATATGATCTTACCACTTAAATGGAATATCTTTTTTAAGGAGTTATGTGATGCCTAAAATTTTTTTGTGGGGGTCAAGTTGTCCCAAAAGATTTATAGACACTCATATGTGATGGACTATAATTCTAAGACCCTTGAAAGTCCCAAATAAATTAAAAAAACAATAAATATTCTTTTTCAATTTTTCATACATTAAAAAATTTATGCCTTTCCTATTTGGAAATAATATATATATATTTGTTCTAATCAAAGAGCTCTGATAAATCTAATCAAAAAAACTGAATAAAATCCAAGATTAGTGATGGGAATTGCTTTCTATATTAATTTGACTTGAAGACCAAGGATAATAATGTTATGTGAAAATATGGTGGCATACCACATGAGTAGGATAACTCATACTAATAAGGTATAACACCAACCGAAACAATCATGGAAGACTCCTTCCCTGTTGAGAAATTTTATAAATTTACCAATATACCCCAAGTATCCTAACTGCACGATTTTTTTCATGTCAAAGGATCCCCATTATTTATGAAGCATAAAGATCTTAAATTAAAATTTGAATTATTTTTTTTGGATTTGATGATTTTTTATAGAATGTATGTAATTACCAAGTTATTAGGGGGTTTATCCCTAAAGAATAAGTTATGTTTTTTTACTTTCATTTTGTTATATTGTATCATGTAGAGGTCATTTGGGACATTAAGGAACAATCCAAAAGTTGTTATAATCTATTTTTTTGAGCCTTAAATTTTAAAGACAGACATAAATTCTACAAATCATGCTTAAAATTTTAACTCACTCGATGAATTTCTAAATTACTTAAAATTACCAACTAACTTTTAATTTTTTATGGAATATTTATTATGCGGGGATCAGATTTCATGGGTCATTTCCTATATACATTGTATTTTATAATATTATTTTGGTAGTAGAATATTTTTCTATGTTGATAGAATTAAAAGAAACCTAAACTGATGATTCCAAAGTTTTGATTAGGTTTCAAAAATTAAACATTTTTTTTGTATTTTTGGAGCATATATTCCCATAATTAATGAAAAAGGGATAAATTTTTTAAAAATAACATTGAATCCCTTATGAAGAAGTATGGACCACACCATATCACCTCAACTACATACCACCCAAAAAAATGGGTAGGCCATGATCTCTAGTAGGATAATCATGATGATTTTTAAAATGAAAGTACAACCCACTAAGAAGGATCAAAGTAAGAAATTAGAGGATTTTTTATTTTCATATAAGAAAACTTTCAATCCCCTTTTAGGTATGCCCCTTAATGAATTTTTTATAGAGAGAATTATCATTTTACTATTCAGATACATCACAAGGAATTAAGGGATATGAAGAGAGTGAACACATAATTTGGGAACTATAGAGAGAAAAGGAAGCATCAAATGATTGAAATATTGGATATTAGAAGGAGAATTTTTTGAGAACTCCCTATTGTATAAATAAAAGTCTATATATATCCTTCGAAAACTCATTCAAAAAAGATGATTGGATATTTGAGATAAATTACTTATATTCACTTCAATAATGAATCTAATTCCCATTAGACATTGTTCAAACTTGATTAAAAGTTACATATAAACTAATAAATTTAAATTTGGTACCATTGAAATCAAAAGGGATGAATCACAAAACCAATTCTAGGTGAATGAATTATAGTTGAATTTTTTCTACGAATAATTTTAGAAAAAAACCAATTGAGGAGTCCAAACACTTCCCTTATACCATTAAATAAGAATTAATAAGTTTTCTATTTACTTAACGCTAGTTTAGATAATTATTAATTTTTAATGTTATTAAAAAACGAATGATGGAATTTATTGGAATTGTGACTAAGATATGACTTAGTGGAGGAAAATTATTTTAGGAAGTAAAAAATTTTCAGTTCTCCTTTTCTTATTTCGATGTTTTTTTGGTTTAAAATTTATAAGGAAAAATGGGTTTATCAAAAATTCTATTTTTATAATATCTACATCATTTCTATTTCTATTTTTAGCTATTTAGTGTGTCTTTAATAAGAACTACAATGTTTTCTTAACTAGAAAGACTTACCATGATAGGTGGAATGGATTTCATTGGTTATAATATTTTTAGAATTAAATGATATCTTATTGAATTTGCTTCCATGTTATGGATATTATTTTATTTGTAATCGGGAACATAATAATAACAGAAAAATAATGCAGTGGAACCAAAATCATAGCATGAGGGAACTTGACCGATGTACTTGAAACTAGGAAACCCATCCTTGGAAATTGATTAGAGCTTTTGGGAGAAAACCTAAAAGATAATAATCCAGCTCATATGATTTGGATTAAAACAAGTAGGTGGGAACTAGTACACAAATAATCATATGACAAAAAAAGAACATGTGTGTGTGTGTTTTTCATTAAATAAGCGTTAGAGAAACGTTAGATATGGTTTTCAAATGATTAATTCTATAACTTGACTATTAAAATTAGTTCTAAAAGACACCTACTATATTTATATGTTTTTTTCTAGGTTTAGAGACAATCATCCAATAAGTGATTTTCATAAATATATATTAGAATAACTCAATAATTGTTTATTTGAATAGGTGATAAAAAGATTTTGTGAATTATGAACATTGATGAGGATTGTGTTGATGTGGCAAGATACATCAGATAATGAATGAATATATGATTTTGTTTTTTCTGAGTTTTATTACTTATTCCAATGCAAGGAAAATATTTTTAAAAAATATAATTCATTATGTTTCTTAATGTCACAATAATGAAAATATTGGGGTATGATAAGAGCCAAAACATAAATAAATGTTTCATTCTTTTCACTATACATTGACCCCATAAATAATCTAAAACCCTTGGAAATCATTTTTTATACTTATATTAATTCGGAAATTATTGATAAATAAATAAAACCATAATTTTAATGGTCTTTGAATTTTTTTAATTTTATGGAAAAGTCATAAATCGATCTTCATTCTAGATTTTAATTATTAAAAATATTTAATTTTTTTAAAATATATTGAATAAATTATGAATCGCATGAGAAAAGGCCGCATTGAAATTTTATTTTCACTATATGTGGATGGAAGTTAGAATACTATGGAAAAGGTAAGTGACTATTCCCCTCAGATGACCATTCCTAGATCATCAGTAAGGGATAGACCAGTCTTATGAATATATTAAACCAACTGTACATAAAATTTTGAAAAGGGGTGATTTTATTTCATAATTTTTTCTAGATCAACCATAGGGAGAACTAATAAATAACTTTGAAAACTTTTAAGGTCCCAAAGAACCTTTGATAAGGGATATATAATGACTACACCATCCAACTAGCCGTTTTGAATATCTAGTTAAGGGTTGAAGGGACCACATGATGATTCTAATGGACAATGTGCCTCTCAAGTGGCCATGGAAGAGGATCAACCATGCCAATATTGATGAAAATTCATGTTATATCTGAGATAATACATGAATATTAGATAAAAAACATATCCATTTCCATCAACCAAAGGTAATAATTTACACAAAGGTCTATGATGCTACCAGATTAAAATAGAATGCTAGTAAATATCAGATAAATTGTTAAACTCAAACGACCATTCATATAAAGCCACTACACAACTGAAAATGATTCAAGATTGAATACATGTTTTAACTAATAAAACATTAATTGTATTTGTGAATTTTATCTAGGAATTAACAAAATTTTGATTATATGGATTTAAATTCAGAATTACCATTTTAAGAAAGATGAAAAATAAAACCCATTTACCGCTTTTCAGTAAAATAGGGGAAGAACACTCTTGAGATACCATATAAAATCACGTATATAAATATAAATTAAGAAATAATAAGAGATTATAGATTAAGAGATGAAATATTTGAGATCATAACCCTAGAACAATGTAGGTGATGAAAATCAGAGAAGAAGGAGTTGGGAGTTGAATTTAAGAAATTTTGCAATATTTGAGGAGACATTAGAGAGAGGAATAAGAGGTTGGGTTTCTCATGTGGGATTGTGAGATACTAAATCACATAGGTAATCCCCATGCATATCCATAATAAGAACCAATATTCACTAAAGAAGGGGTTGTACTAAATCGAGCTGAGCTGCTGAATTTCTTTCTTTTATTTATATTTTTCAATAATTCTTTATTAATGGAACACTATTCCATTAGATATTTATCATAGTAAATTCACAATCACTTTTTAATGAAATTTGATCATAAATGACTTATCCCCTTTATTTTATTCTCTCTATATGTTTTTTCCTTAATAGATGAATATTTCCCTTGAACATTGGATCTTAATTCTTCATCCCTCATTATCAGTTTTACACATGTATGCCACTTTAGACTTCTTCTATACTTACGCTAGTTAAGAGTGGGGTTAATTTGAGTTTTATACATAATAGTATAGTAATGATTATTGGTTTTAGTATTCATTTCATCTCACTCCTTACGTCAAAATCACTAGGTAAGTGTAACTATTTGAGATTTCAGTTAATTAAAGAGAGGGAATGAGAGTTTATCTAAATTTTGATTTAACAAATAAGAAATGGGACATCCGAGGCTAGTCCATTATGTTTAAAACTGATCATAAAACCAACCCAATTTCATCTTAAATCCTTCATGGTAACCATTTTTAGTACACACTAACCCCCTTAAGAAGAAAAAAATACACCCATAACACTCTCCCTCACAAATAAAACATAAGTTCCACAATCACTACCTATTTCATAGGTATATAAATTCATATTTTGATGGTCTAATAAATTCTTTATTATGATAGGGGAATATTGATTCTTCATTGGGGGGCTATATAGGATAATATTGAAGATCCATTGAAAAATACATTACGAAAGTAACAATATAAGGGTTATGTTAGGTCTATATGTATTTGATACTTATGATATTAATGTAATGGTTGTATAATGTATAATTTTATTAAAATAAAGGAAATCTAATTTTATTACTCATTAATTTTTTATGCACTTTATATTACATGAATGGTTGAATGATGATATCCCCTTAAAGTGTGGCTTTAAATTGTCCATAATTGATTATCATCATAATGTATTATGTATTTTTTGATAATATGTAAATATAATCATGAATATAATATTGTAGTCATTTAAAAAAGTAATATATGAGATAAAAATAATGTATTCATGAGGTATAATGTAAAAACATATTACATGGATTGATCCACCAAATTATATCTAATGGAATGGAATTCGGTCATCGATATACATAAGGGAGTGTACTTATTTTAAATCCTTCTTACCTAAGGTTAGAGAGATACCTAGCATAAAAAATTTCATTCCTTGAACATAATACATAATATTGTTTTCTAATCAGGTGTGGTTGGGTATGTTGATGATCATGGAATTGTTTAGGGATCAAAACATATGATATTTTTACACTTATATGTTGAGTTTGACATCTAAACCATGATCGAATTAGATTGAGGAAATATTTTTCCATTCTTAATTAAGTCACATATGATGTTATTAACTACTTATATGAGGTAAATGTGATGTGATAATGGGTTAGATTAATTAAATGTGATGTATTAATCGATTTGTTTAATCTATTTGTGAAATTATGAAAATATAAGATGTATTATAATATACTGATACTATTCCATGACTAGTGGTCACTAAATGTCATGAGAAAAGGGATTATATATGTATACATATGATATACCTGATAAATATTTTTCTGGATATGTTTATATAAAGATATGGGAATGTTTCATAGTAATAACACCATAACCCTTATTAGCTTGAGTAGTACTGGAGCTTTTCTAAAAGTATTTTTTTGCTTACATATATGAAATATGGATTTAATATTTATTTTTAAATTTTAATAATACCAATAAGGAAACACAATTAGGACTATGGATAATGATTATGTTTTTGATAAACTGTTTGATCCAAAATAAAGAGTGTTCAATGAAACCATTTCCTAAAAGAGTTTTGTATGGATTTAAAAAGTGTTTCTGTGTAGTTCATAACATCCTTATGAATTTTAGTGAAAGTGGGATATTTTTTGTTAGGAACTAAAACATTTGTATATGATACATATGATAGAATCTGTTTCACCCAATGTTTTAGGCCAAGTACATGCATCGTCTACCTTAAAAGCCTAGTGCATGCATCTTCCACACATAAATGACTTGAAGTGAATGTATTTCCCATACAGTTTCATCATTTATAATTTAATATGAATGGATTAAATGGAATTAATTAATTGATGAAATTAAATGAATAATTCCAATGAGAAGTATTGTATATTGATACATTGAATATTTTAAAAGTGTTTCATTAAATGAAATGCATCATGGATGGCTATATCAAGGGTTGATATCCCATTTGTTGGTTACATATGATTTTATGAAAGCCTATTGACACTATATTCCTCCAAAAAAATAGTTTATCACTAGGTGAAGGAAATATTAAACATTCTATTTTTAGGAATCCTTTTCAGAGGATAGAGGCTTTTATATGCGGCTCTAGTGATCAAAATCAAGAATAATACAATTAAATTTAAAAATAGTGTTTATTTTTATCTAGGTATAAACTATTATATTCTCAATTTATATTACATATTGTACTTATCAAGGATTGGAAGCTCACATTTAGGAGTTTTTATCTATTGATTTTTTTTCATATGATAAACACAAAAACCAATCAATGTTATAAAAAAAATTGATGACTCTTGGGAACTCTCATGCATGAATGTGTAAGGAAGTGTGGCTCTCAGACCTGGAGATACTTTGATGATTCAATGAGTTAAATAACTTAAGGAGTTATGAAAATAGATTTATATAATAGGTTTACTTGAATTCCATGTTGATTATGTCCATGTGATGAAATTTGATTCCCACCCATCAGTGGTATTAGATCATTTTACCTTATCAAAAAATATGTTTATTAAATTATTAAATGAGTAACATATTTTATGAAACAATAATTAGTTTTCCCTCTATACATTTAATGTTAGATGAGAACATAATTATGGGAGAACCAATCAACATAATGTTAAGTTTTTAACATAATATAAAGTGTAAGTCGCAATTTATGTTAAGCATTTAAGGTAGCCTACATAACTACTATGAAAAAACAAAGCATCTACATTTCATGTCATTTATAATGTTTTTATAAATATTGGAATCAGATATTTATAAATATGTATAAAAGTTATAAAATTGTTTTATTAATTAATTTACATTAATATTTAAAAGGTTAATTATATTAATATTTTTGAAATAGTATGATAAATATTTCATTTGTTTTAAAGAGTTTATAGAAAAAATATCATTCTAAAAGTTATATTTTTTACAAAACGATTATAAACCATTGGAAATTGAATTTTAACATTTTT
Organism: Viscum album; assembly: GCA_963277665.1. NCBI lineage: Eukaryota > Viridiplantae > Streptophyta > Magnoliopsida > Santalales > Viscaceae > Viscum > Viscum album. The sequence continues at coordinate 65,240,497 of OY728156.1, read as the reverse complement.
AAAATTAAATGGAATGCCTTTTCATTTTTAAATAAAGTGTCTATTAAGAAATTATAAGGGGAATTTATAAATAATTCATAAATATGGAGAAAATATAAAGAAGTTAAAATTTAAAATTATGAATTGTTCTTAAATAATTAATTTTAATTTTTCAAAATAAAAGGAACATTATTTAAGACACATAAATAGTGATTTGATGATAGATTTATTTGGGGTTTTAAATAGTGATTAAATATGTGATAGATTATGTAAATTTCTTACATAACAAAAATTGAATGAGAAAATGTTCAAAATTCATAATAATATCATATATTTAGAGTGATATCTCAAGTAAAAAATAATATGAAATATTTTATATTGAAAGTAGATATAATGAGTTTATATCCAAGATAATAAAAATAACATAATATGTAAAGGGTTTAATTTTCATATTATACAAGTAAGAATTTTATTTTTTTATTGAAAATATTGTTTTTTTATAAATACGTTATAAATTATATATTTGTGGATTTGATAAAAATGTGTTTTTAAAAGTCAAAGTTAAATATGAAGTTTCACTATATTTTACTTATTGGCTAAAAGTTAACTATAATTGGTCAGAGTAGGTTTAATTTAAAATGTGTTTAATAAGACTAAAATTAAATATGTAAATTCATATTTATAACTAATTTTTACAAGTTTTTTTATTTTTTATTTATTCTTTTATGTAATTGATATTTATAAAGGGTTTATAGAATATGAATAACATAAATAATGTTACGTATTAAGGTTCATTAGTATTTTTATAATATTATGTTAAGTATCATAATTTGTATTTGTTTATCATTATAAATAATGTATTAATTTTGTAATCAAGAGTTCAATTTGAAAATAATTTATAAATTACTTTGATAAGGTTAAAGTATAAATCAGTTTATACATATATTTATGTGCTATTCATAATCAATTGAATTTGACTTGATCAAATTAGAAGAGGCCTTATTAAATATATTATTTAGATCTCATAGAAAGTGTTTTCATGACATGTATAAATATAGTTTAAATAATATTTAATTTTATGATATTTAGATTATGTAAATATTTTACATAACAAAAATTATGTTATTTAATATTTATAATTCAAAATAATATCATATAATATGAAGAACTTCATATCGGGAATGGGATATAAAGTGTTTATACCAAAAATTATGGAATAAACATAATATTTATCTTAATTAAATTTTTTTATGGTATGATTTTATCTATGAATAATTCATGATAGTCAATATTATGTTTAATTATATGAAATGTTCATTTATTTAGTTTTTATTCCTTAGTTTATTAATGTATATAAATTTTTTATAGAATATCAATAACATGTATACTTTATTTATGTGGAAAATCAATTTTATGAGATAGATCCCATATTTACATTCTAGTTGTGACTCCATAAAATTTAGTTTTTTTCCACCTCGATCTCAGTTATTTAAGAATTATGAGCGCATGAATAGTTATTGACTAATGTTTTTACATATTTGGTATTTGAGATATCGTGAATAGAATTGTCTCTTAAGTAAACTCTTCTCATGGATAGGGACTTGGGGTTAGGATACCCAATCGAAATGAGGCTTAATACTAATTCTGAATAGGCATGGGTTTAGATATTTATCACTACGAAATTACTCATGTGGTGTTAATCCGTATTATATAAGCCTATAACTTTTACATGAAAAGATCATAAAATGTATACATTTGATGCATTCATATATTTTTGAATATGTTTGGATTCTATTTTTTGGAAAGTAACATATACTTTTTGGGTTGTGGAAAAGGTAACAATTAATGTGGTGTGACCACATTAGTTTAGTGGATGGAATACAGATTTCAAAACTAAATTTTTAGAATCATGCATATATAAAGGATTAAAACATGTGATTACATATAATTTAATAATTTTTAAATTAATATTCATAATATGAATGTTATATTGGTGATACTTTTTAGAAAACCCTTAAATAATAAGTGTGATATTCCCTCTAAAGAATAAATTTTGAAGACCTCAATCACTCTGTGTGGGTGGCCATAACGGTTAGGTGATCATTAATTATATTATGTTGAGAAAACAAGTAATAAGTGGGACCTAATGGATGTATTCCTTATTTTTATCACATTTTGGTTTACACTGGATAAGAAACCCTAAATGTTATATACTTGAGGGATGTAGTTATGGTCATCCATATGCAAGATTGGTTCAAGGAGTTACCCACTTAAATGTCAAAGAATCAGAATTGTTATGATTTGGTAATTCCCTACTTGAATAGACAGGAATTATTTACATGATAATTGGTGTAACTAATGATGAAATATAGATCCTAACACTCTATATGGGTTTGTTTTTAAGGATCATTATTTTAGTGTGAGTACTGTTATAACCTGAAATTCTAGACCATATAAAATTGATGTTATGTTTGATAAAATGCCTATAATATACATGAAGAAAAACATATTCGGAAACAACTATTGATAAATATATAATACAAACTACTATGGTAAACCATTAATATTTATTTCCATTATAAGATAAATAATTAAAATTAGTTAATATTAAAAAAATTATTTTAAATAAAACTCATTTTTTACATTATGTTTTTTCTTTTAAAAAACTTAATTTAAAAAATTTAGAATATTAATTATATAAGATAAGATTAATTTTTTTATTCTAACAATCAATATTTATTTATTATATATTTTTTCAGTTTTTTCTAGAAAGATTATTTTTTAGTCGAAAAATATTGTTTTTGGGAAAAATCAACTTTTTGATTTAGTCGTTATGTAAATGTAACATAGAAATTTAAATAATCTTTTAAGTAAGAAAATATTTTTTTAATTAATTAAATTATGAATTTGAATATATTTTTGTATTGTATAAATCCTTCTTCTAAAATGTTTTAGAACTAAATTAAAATTTTACTTTAATAAAAATTATTCTCAAACTTTTCATCTAATTAAGTGTTTTTATGGTGATTTTTTTTAGGAATTATTTGAAATCCATATACATTATATTTTTCAATAGAAACCAATTTATTTCATAAAAATTATTATCTATGATAATATGATATTTTATAAAATATTTTATAGAGATTTTATTTTGAAAAACCATTTTTATGTGTTATATGCTTTTATTTTAAAATTAACATTCAAAATCATTAAAATTAACATTTAAAATCCTTAAAATTTTTATGTTGTAAATTATTTAAAAATTTAACATTAGAAGGTTCAAATTTACTACAATGTATAATCTTATTTAAAATAAATTAATTACTAAGGATAAAAATTAAATACCATGGTAAAAGAGTATAAAGTTAAAAGTAAAAAAGTTAAAAGGAAAACCCCTAACAAAGTCAAGCTTATCAGTAGAATTATTTTTTTTGGGGTGCGTTTAAACCCAAAAGAACACCCCCAAATTTTTCTTCCATTTTTCTTCCACTAACCCTTGAATAATAGTATCATATTATTGAAAATGTAATGGTTACTTAAAAAATTATTATTCTCTTCATTAATAAAAATCTTATACTCCCAACACATCAACACATACTGATAATTTGAAATTATTGTTGAAACTGTAACTGTTTCCCCTCCTAGAACCCTATCGTACTTATATAAGATTTTCATCGCCATTATTTCTCATAAGGCTTTAATTTTATGTTTTTTTCCAAGAGAAAACTCAAGTTTCCAGTGAGTTGAAAACATTTTTATGGAAATAAAGTGTAATGGTAAGAGACTTGGTATCTCAAAATTATTTGTTTTAGGTATACACTTTCTTATAAATATACTTTCTCTATATAAATTTTATTTTCCATTTAAAATTATTTTACATTGTTTATTTACTTGGGAAAAATATTTATTTATCACAACCCACTTCTATATATTATTTTCATTTCAAATATTTTTCTTTTTTTAAAATGAGTTGCGTTTTGGAAAAGATGCTTGTAAATATGAATTTTACACCACAAAATACATTTTTTTTCCAAAAACTTATTTTCACTATTTGGATGTAATTATCTTCAAATGATCTCTCTCTAATAGATTTATGTTTTTTCCATCACACTATACTTTCTTTAATTTTTGGATTATTTTGGCTGATCAAGTTTCTGGTTTGAAATTATTTAATTTAGGATATTATTTTATATATTTTATTGTTTTATAAAACCTATTTTATTTCCGTGGGTTCTTCATGAAAAGTAAATGATTTAAATTTGAATGTTTTATGAAACCCATTTTATTTTCATGAGTTACTGATGAAAATTTAATGATTTCCATTTAGTTGTTTTATAGAAAACATTTTATTTCTATGGGTTCTTTATTTAAAATGAATGATTACCATTTGAATGTTTTATGAAAACCATTTTATTATTATTTATTCTAAATGATGAAAAAAGTAAATAAGTTTTAAAAGGAACATGTAAGTATGGATGAATGAAAGGTGGGGTCCTATATCGCCCTCCAATGCATTGTTTAGGAGTTTATATCTCATGATACATGTATTCATGAGTTCATTTTAGTTTCTCATATTCATGGTTAATATTTTTGTGGATTATGAATGTAATATTTCCAAATACCGATGTTTTTTTCACTGTTACGAGATGTTATTTGTTATGATACTATGCTCTTTTGATTCATTGTTTATTTTAAATTATTTTAGGAAATTTTATATCTATTATGTTTATATGTTGATCTTTTGTGGCTCTAAGTTTATATTCCCTGTACTTTGAAGCTCACTTATGTTTTATAATTATCACTAATGATTTTAGGATATTTATATTACGATCATGTTTTTACTTATACATATGAAATCATCCTTGAAATTTTTTTTTCATCCCTGACAAAGATTTTGAGATCACATCTTTCTTATATATTCATTGATTTGGGTTATGAGGTTGATTTTAAACAATGAGACGTTTGGATGATGGTCTAGTATAGTTCTGTTATATAGAAATTATTACATTTTTTTGTAAGATAATATAATTGTTTGCCTAGCCTATAAATTACATGAAAATATTTTTCATGGGAATATTATTATTTGTGAAATATATTATTTTAAATCATGGAAATGATGAAAAATAATGGCATGTTTATCTTGGGTAACTATAGTTGGTATCAGAGAAAATGTTTAGTTATTTTTAGAGATTATTTTAGATAACATTAGAGAAAATCCTAGGGATATATATATGGGATAATTATAACTATATGATAAGATCCTACAGTTTTTTTAAAGTATATATTTTTTGTTTTTCCTTGAAAATACCTCCCAAACTTGATACTAGAATGTGGATGTGGGAACCAGAAGACATGTATCTAGGGATAATAACCATGAAAATTTAATGTTGGGTATTAAATAAATGTCCACATAGTTAACAAAAAAGAGGACTAAATATTCACCTTGTTTGACATTACCGTGGGATATGTTTGACATTATCTTTCCAATCCATTACAAATGAGTTATTATATAAATAAATTTGGATAATAATCATGAGATAACTCAATATAAGGTAACATGCATTGAACCTAGAGTGATTTTGGATGAACCAAAAGCTAATTTTATGGGTTTAAAGAGTAATACATTTTAATTTAGAGTATTCATGAGATCATTTATGATAATTATATTATTATATTAATTTTTCTCAACTCATGTTATTCCATTTTTATTTTAGTAATGGATGAAGCCTGAAGAAACCAAGTAATCAATAGATGCTATGAGCAATGTAATTCTTGTCCCAATGAGAAACCTAATGTGATAAGAGCTAGAGTAATAAATTACATGTTTATTTCAGACCAAATTTTCTAAATTATGATTAAAACATAAACATAGTTTAAATACCAAAAATTATAAAGAGGATATGGATGGGTTAATACCCCTTATCATTAATTATTGTGAGATTAATAAAATCACAATCAAGAACAAGTATCTTTACCTAATATGGATGATCAATTTGATCAACTCATAGGAGATATATTCCTCCTAAATGTTGACCTTAAATATTGGTACCATTAATTATGGGTCAAAATGGAGGATATTTCTGATATATCTTTAAATATGAGGTATGTAAACTATGTATTTATATTGATTTCATTTGGACACATGAATGATCTTTATATTTCCATAGATTTTATGAATAGAGTCTTTAGAGACTAGCTTGATTAATTTTTGGTAGTATTTATTCAAAAATTTATCCTATATTCTACGATAAAGGAAGTTCACGAGGATTGTTCTAAAATTATATTTAATACTTTAATAAAGAAGAAAATGTATGATAATATTAGAAAGTGGAAATTCTAGTTGTATTGATTATCATTATTAGGTCATGTAATCACCATAAATGGAATGTATATAAATCCTTCAAATATGGAAGTTATCGAGAAATGGACCAGACCGAACACAGTAACTATGAACCATGGATTTCTCTGGTTATTTGATGCTTTATAAGTAATTAATCATAAATATTTAATCCAGTGAGAAAGTTAACATGGAAGAGAGTGATGTTCCTTTAGAATGAGGAATGTGAAGAATGTTTTAATGTAATTGAATGAGATATTGGTCACAACAAATATACATACATTACACTATAGTAGAGAATGGTTTTTAATATTCATTGATTCCTTGAAGAATGGAATAGGATGAATACTCATAAAAAATGAAAAGGTAATTTATTAAGCCTCATGAAAATTAAAATCTCATGAAAAAATTACCCAAAACATGATATGGAGATAGCAATGGTGATATTTTGATTAAAAAGTTGGTTTAATTATCTCTATGGTGAGAAGTTTGATATTTATACAAACCATAAGAGTTTGAAATATATATTTAAATAGAAGGGTGTTAAATATGTTCAAAATGAGATGGTTGTTAATTTTTAAAGACTATAATTGATCATTACATTACCACCATGGGAAGGAAAATGAGGTGACCAATGATTTAAGTGGGATATATCCTGAAACTATATCTATTACATGTTGCGTGCTACTGTGAGAAGTGTATAAAATGAACATGAGTAATGAGAAATATGAAACATGTGGAAGATATAATATAGTGGAAACCATGGGGAGAATTATTGTTGAAAATATGATGATTACATGATCCACATTATAAAATAAATATTTTTCGGAAAAAGATTCACCTGTGGGAAATGAAGAGACACAACCACAGCACAGTCATGGATTCGGTGCCTCAACACTAAAATAAAAAGTTATAAAATTAGAATAAGGCGATAACTATGTGATATGAAATGACATGTTATTGTATTCTTATGTGTAAATATATCATAATGGATTTTTAGTAGTATTAATAAAGAGAATATATTTAATGATTTTATAGAAATAATTTAATATTAATATGTTCATGAGGTTTCCATAAATAATATATAGAAGGAGATGAATACAGAGTAAAATTGGGAACATGAATATGAAACACACATGTTATGAAATGTTGAAAATTATATGTACTAATAGATAATATTTAATGGAGTTTGAACATGATAAAGACTCGATGATTTTTAAAGTATTCCCAAGATATAAAATGTAATACTATTGTAGACATTTTTTATTGAATGAAGAGAACCAATGATACCTGTTAAGGATATTTTATAGTTACACGGAATAAATAATAATCAATATTGATAATAAAAAGAGGGATGATAATCTGATACTGAGTTCAAGATGATAAATATTGAGTATTAATGAAAAGAGAGATCCCGATATTTTAGTGGGATAGCGTACTGGACATTAAAGAGGAGTGAAGAAGGCAGAGGAATATATTGTGTGTGGAATAAATCAATTAATCATATATATACTAATGTTTTGAGAATTATATCCTATAACATACATAGGTTGTTTAAGTCTAAAATATATTTTAGGTATCTTGTAATGACCCGTCTTTTCATGAAGGTATGACTCATTTTTTTTCAATTTGAATTCCATAAATGACCTTAATAATGATTTATGATCATGTCATGGAGAGATTAAGTGTGTTTGAGGATCATTGGATATCTGGGTCCCTAAAATGAGAATAAAAGAATGATTTACATGGTTAAAATAAATAGTGTGGCCCACCCCACACGATTTCCCTAATCTGTGCAGTTACATATATTTGAAAGTAATCCACCATGTTTAATCTATTTCATAGGTAGACCAGCCAGGTGTGCTTTAGGAACCTATATGGGTAATTATTTATTTATTTAGGTTTTAATAAATCATTTATGCCCACATATAGTGTAGTTATGAGAACTACTTGGATTACTTATAGAAACCATTGGTGGTGGACTACTAATATTTTAACTCACATCCTACTCAGGCTGCCTTTGGAAGTTGAAAAGATTTTATGACTACAAGATTATATATGAGAAAAATTCTCTACTATAGGTTTTTGATATATTTTACTTATGGAAGCATCATAAGAGTAGATTATTGATAAGTCACTCGAGATGGCAGTGAAGAATTTTTTTTATTTTTTGTATAGAATTATTATATACCTTTACACTATCTTATTTTTTATATCAGCATGGAATGATTCCACATATATGACACTACCATTATTGCTATAGATATTTACCATCAGTTCCTTAGTTATTTATTATTCCACTTCTTATTTATTCTGTAAGTGATATATGCTTCCGATGTTGTATGTCTATTGTTATATATCTTGTGACACTCTGTTAATAGGGTCTAGTACCCCTTTCATACATCCTTTACACACTAGATTATTGTTAGTAGCCTCTGGAATATGCGGAGGTTCACTTGAGGCAATGTGATCCACTAGCTCCATGGTCAGGAGTGGGCCTAATAGGATCATGATAGATGGGAATCTAGAGTACCACCAGTCGATCAGGACAAGGTGGCAGTTGAGTTCGAGGATGTCAGGCTTATGATTCTCAACACCAGCAGACCAGGCTTGCTTAGGGAAGTCAATAGGTGACATAGGGCCATGATATAGTCCAGTTACATGTAGTCGAACCATTACTAAATGAGCATAGAGCTAGATCTTCTACTGTATTAGGTATTATTCTAAAATTACCCACTTTATTGTCTCCATTATTTGAAATAGGAACGTCTCACTCATTTATATATGATGCATTCACAAAGATTCTAATCCTCTAGATCGAGTAATTTTATAGTGTTATGATTCTAAATACCCATTCAGGTATCCGATTATAAGGTATTCACTATTGTAATTATTTCTCCCTTGAGATAGGTAGATACCTCTTTGTATGGAATATTTTTTTCCTTAACATGATGAGATATGATGTTATCATCAGGATGGAATGGTTAGCTCCCAATAGAGATCATATTTTCTTCTACCATTAGGGGGACATGTTGACATCACTAGAGGGTAGTGAGAATGTGTATAATGGAGAATGAATATTCAGTGCCACTCGAGCTGAACCCAAGCAACAGAGGATGGGTAATGTGACAACGCAAATCTCCATCCAATTTTTGGATGACTGGGGGATTCTGAATTTCTATTTTTCCTCCTTTAGTGGATCATTTGAGAGATGTATTTCCCAATGAAATATATGTTCTTACTCTGATGATAGAGGTAGAGTTTACTATAGATCTTGTACTATGAGAAACACCAATAAAATTTCCTCCATATAATATAGCACCTAAGGAACTTCTAGAACTCATGAAGTAGTATTAGTTTTTAAAGGATAAATGATTTATATGTCCAATCACTTATCCTTGGGGTTCACTTATTTATTTTAAAAGAAAGATGATACCTTTTGGCTCTATGTAGATTACATTTTATTAAACTTGTTTATGGTAATAAATTATTATCCATTTCCTAGAATAGTTAGCATCTGTGACAAGATATGAAGAGTGAAATTGTTTTCAATGATATATTTGTGTTAAATATATCATTAGATTCATGTTAGGCCATTAGACATACCTAACAGAGATTTCAGGAGTAGTAATGGTCTATACAAGTAGCTGGTCATGATATTCGGTCTCACGAACCCACCTTTTGTCTTCATGGATCTTGATATTTGGAACTTTCACCCCTATAATGATTCATTTGTGGTAGTCTTTGCTGAAGATATCTTTGTTTATTTACGTTCCACAAATAACCCTGAAAACTATCTTAATATCCTTATGAATACATAGAAAGATCATTAGCTCTATGTTAAGCTTAGTAAATTCCACTTTTGGATCGAAAAATTATACTTATGGGTCACATCAAGTCATTATCATGAGATTCAATAGACCTATAGACTGTGAGAGTTGTATTTTCTTGGGAGCATATGAAGAACATCATTTACATTTGGATTTTCTTAGTGTTAACTGAATATTATATATTCTTTATCTAGGATTTCTCCCATATTGCAAATGCCACCTATGAGATTGATAAAGAAAGTTATGATATTCATTTGGTCAGATGTTTTTAATGTATCATTTATAGAGTTGATGGCCATTTGACTTTAGGACTGATACTTATTTATCTAGATCTTGGAAGGATCTATACTATATACTATGATGAATTAGGTATCAGGCTTGTAGATTTTCTGATTTAGGGAAAGTGATTATTAATATACGAGTCTCATCAATTGAGGAGTCATGAGTGGAATTACCTGACACACAACCTAGAGTTCGCTGTTGTTGTACATGAATTATGCTGTTAGAGACCCTATCTCCTTGGATATTGTTTTTTCAGAAAATACTCAAGTATATCTCAACATAGTAGGATCTAAATCTTAGATAATGTAGGTGGGTTGGTTACCTACAATAATTTGATTTAGAGCATTCCCACATGTCTGGTAAAGGAAATTCAATAGATAATTCTTTGAGTCGAAAGACTCAGAAACAGGCGGTTTAGAAATACAATAGAGAATGGAAGCCCATGGAATTATTAATAGAGATGCACATACATGTTTATGCACACCATGGTCAGACTATCCTTCCTTCTTTAATTGTTACCTATACCCTTTTGAAATGAGTACGATTGAGGTAGTTATCTAATACAGAAGGCCTTGTACTAAGAGAAATAATTTCACGTGATAATACATCATTAGGATGGATTGTGGATTAGGATGATAACTTATTGTTCCATCAGCGTGTTTGGGTCCCAACAACCATTTGAGAGGAGATATTGAAGGAATTATATGCCTCTACAAGGGAGGTTCACCCTAGTTTCACGAAAATGTATCGTGATATATGATCCTAGTATTTATGTACTTGTGTGAAACAAAATATTTTATACTTCATCACTCATTGTTTTACTTGTCAGCAGGTGAAGGCGAAGCATCAACATTTAGTAGAGATTTTACAATCACTGTCCATTCCCAAGTGGAAATGGAAAGATGTATCAATGGATTTCATGGTTATTCTACCAAGATCACCTCATTGTAATGATACTGTGTGGGTTGTCAATGAACATTTTATAATGGTTGTACTCTTATTACCTATATGGGATAACCTCTTGGTAGATGATATAGGAAGGCTATACATATTGGTGGTTTTAATTCTTCATGGAGTTCCTTGTTTTATAGATTTTCAAAGAGATTCTTAATTTAAATAACATTTCTATCAAGGGTTGAAGATGTACATGGGTACATAGGTGATTCTGAGCATGACCTATTACCCACAGACTGATGGATAGAAAAATCGTACTATTAAGGTGCTAGAGTATATACTCCATGCACGCATCCTTTAATTTAGGGGTTCTTAGAAAAAACACATTCCCCTCATTGAGTTCAATTATAATAAAATATTTTAGGCTACCATTAAGATGGATCCTCATAAAGCCTTATTTGGTAGACATTTCAATTCACCTCTGTGATGGATAGAGTGAGGGGTGGAAGTTATAAATGGATCATGTCACATAGATGACACCATAAAATATGTCCAGTTGATTTGAAAGCACATGATGACAGCTCAGTTCAAGTAGTAGTCATATGCCAGTAGACAGTAGAGACCTCTGGAGTTCGAGGTCAGATATCGGGTTTTCTTGCGAGTCTCCCCCAGGATAGGGAATAGACATATTCGGAAGTAGGGTGTGCTCTCACTGAGGTTTGGTGTACCCTTTTGGTTGTTAAACAGATCAGACCAGTGCATTACCCATTGTCACCTTCTCAGAGATACCAGCCTATGCAAGAAAATTTTAAGGTATCTCAAATTCACTGATACTGTCCAGTATCATCCCATGTTTTCCAACCAGATGATGTTTAACTTGATTTAGATGCCTCCTTTAAAAATCATACCATTCGTATTATGGATTGGACTGTAAATACACTCCCTGGTTGGTCAATTCCACTAGTATGGGTGGTATAGAAGCATGGGCATGTATAGAATGAGACCAGGGATTGAAAAGATGATGTATGTGATTAGTGATCCAAACTCTTCACCAACAATAACTCATTGCCCTCAAAATTCAAACCTGGGGAAAAGTTTCTTTAAGGAGGGGAGGTTGTAATGACTCATCTTTTCATGACGGTATTACTAACTTTTTTATAAATTTGAATCCCTTAAAAGGTCCTAATAATGATTTATCGTTCAGTAAAAGGTGGAATTGGGTGTGTTTGGGGATTTTTTAGAGTCCAGATCCTAGAAACATGATGAAAAGACTGAGTGACAGGATTAGGAGAAAACATACAACCCATACCACATGGTTTCTCTAAACCCTATGGTTGCAAAAAGTTGGACCATATAAGTCACCTGGTTTTTATGATATCGTGTGACCCAAGGTGCATGATCAGGTGAGGAACTTCACATTTCAAAGGTAAGATTTTTAGGGATTGTGTATAGTTGGGAAACTGTGTGCTTTAACCATGCATGAAAAATTCGTATGTAGTGTCTTGTGCATGATTTGTGTAGGGGTTGGTAAACTATGTACCTTAATTGTCCAGCCTTATATTTCATAGTGAATCACAATTTTCACACTCATTTATGTTTCAAATCTATTTATTTCTATCTTATTCCTCCAAAATCTAAAGTGACTTCTCCACCATGTGTGGGATCCAAAACTCATAAAATGTGGTGTTGAAGTTTCTTCTTCATCCAATGTATGATTAAAGATTTATTGGTAGAGTTATATCTATTTTGGAAGGTTCTAAAACCCTCTCCCTTTCTATCTATGTTTATCTTTGAATCCATTTCACTATTTATGTGACAGATCATTTTCCCTATTTTCAGGGTGTTGGAACATTTCATATATCTCTTCCAACATACTTTTAATCTGAGGCTGATATCAAGCGAGGAGTCATATATGGCCTTGTGGTAAGTGGTATCATCATTTTTACCACGATATTTTATGTTTTGTAGCTATGCCATTGTCTTACATACCGTATTTTGACGAGAAACCCATCTATATTGAGTTCTTCATATCAAATTGATATTTCCACTATAATACATGTATATTGATCCTTGTTTAGTGTTTTAGAGGATATCGATATCATTTATAGACACCCCTTGGGTGTTCCATGTTGAAATTACCCTTATGGTTAAATGTTTATAATATCGGATCTCCTCCCAAGCATTTGACATATATTTTAAATTGATTTTCCCTTGTAATGTGAATGATTAATTGAACAAAGGGGACTTCCCATGTGTTTGGAAAACCTAATCATGGAATTGACAATGTTGGATATTCCCTTAATGACCATGTCACCTATAAATAGACCCATTGAGCCTTATAAATGAAATTTCCATTCATAGGTAAATTGAATGGGATTGAATCATATGGAATTTATTTTATATAGTGGATTTATTTGAATTAAATGGATTTAATGAATTGAATGAATTGAAAAAATTGAATGAATTCAATGAATTGAATGAAATTAATGAATTGAATGAATTGAATGAATTGAATGAATTGAATGAATTGAATGAATTGAATGAATTGAATGAGTTAAATGAATTGAATGAATTGAATGAATTGAGTGTATAGAATGAATTGAATGAATTGAATGAATTGAATGAATTGAATGAATTGAATGAATTGAATGAATTGAATGAATTGAATGAATTGAAAGAATTGAATGAATTGAATGGATTGAATGAATTGAATGAATTGAATGAATTGAATGAATTGAATGAATTGAATGAATTTAATGAATTGAATGAATTGAATGAATTGAATGATTTGAATGAATTGAGTGAATTGAATGGATTGAATGGATTGAATGGCTTGAATGACTTGAATGGCTTGAATGACTTGAATGAATTGAATGAATTGAATGAATTGAATGAATTGAATGAATTGAATGAATAGAATGAATAGAATGAATAGAATGAATAGAATGAATAGAATGAATAGAATGAATAGAATGAATAGAATGAATAGAATGAATAGAATGAATATAATGAATAGAATGAATATAATGAATTGAATGAATTGAATGAATTGAATGAATTGAATGAATTGAATTTATTGAATGAATTGAATGAATATAATGAATTGAATGAATTGAATGAATTGAATGAATTGAATGAATTGAATTTATTGAATGAATTGAATGAAATGAATGAAATGAATGAAATGAATGAATTGAATGAAATGAATGAAATGAATAAAATGAACGAATTGAATGAATTGAATGAATTGAATGAATTTAATGAATTGAATGAATACAATGAATTCAATGTATTGAATGAATTGAATGAATGAAATGAAATCAACTATAATGGGTGGAAAGGCCACACCTGTAAGAACCTAGATATTCTTTTCAGGTGTGTTTTTCTCTTTCCTAGTGTTTTTGATAAAAAGAGGTGTTTTTGTAAAATTTTGATGTACACACCGTGTACTTATATGTACACGCCGTGAAATCTTTTTCTTCATGTAGCAGTGTGGTGGCCGTGTTGCAGCATAGCACACAACTATGTGTGGTGACATGGAGACCACCTTATGCAGGGTCCAGTAAGGGAAAGTACACACCGTGGTCTTTCTATCTTTTTTCAATAAATGGATAGGGGTCATGTCTATTTGGAAGAAGCATCTTATTCTTCACCTTCATCGACCGAGAGCATCCGTATGACATCGATCATACCCTGAGCCTCCGATCGAGCATCCATTTTTCGATTCAACCGCCTTCAATTGCGTTGGGGTCTCCACGACAAGCTCTTACTTATTCTAGAGCTTCGTCTATATATTTCTTCTATTTGTTAAGTTATCATCATTTAAAAGTTTTAGATGTTTTTGAAGATATACAACATTCTAGGTCGATACAAGTTCCGATGCTGGAGTATATCGATCATAGAACACTGAGGTAGGTGGGTTTTTCTTTTCCGTAGATAGTCTTTGAGTTATATGTGCAAAAGTTCCCAATACCCTTTATCAGGGTATTGTGTGTTTATGGTTTTAACCATGTTATTTTCCTACTATAATTTATATGATTGATTAAAGGTCAATTGATTGTGAATTGGGTTAATTGATATGCTATAGATGTCTTCCCCATGCTTGTATTGTTTATGACCGTTTGGTCCTGCTTAGTTGTTGGGCTGATTACTTTCCATTCCTAGTGTTGATAGGATAGAGTGATATTGTTTATCTAACATTATGTTATGTTTTAGACTATTTTTCAAAGTATTTCTTGTGGTATACTTTGGCCGTTATACATCACTGTGCTCGATTTACTGACACAAGGCCACGAGATCCTAGTGTAGTAGACCATAGGGAGAATGGATGTTGAGGGATTCTATAGAGTGTTTGATTACTCTTATGATGCGAGACCATAGGGGGAATGGAAGTAAGTGCTTCCTCAGAGTGTCTTTAGTTCCTCGTTGCATGACACGTGAGGAATTGGACATTGAGTGCTTCCCCAGAGTGCCTTTTAGTTACTTATACGAGATTATAGGGGGAATTGATGGTAAGTGCTTCCTCAGAGAGTCTGTGTAAAAGATGAGCTAGAGGGGTTAGACTGTGTTTACTTCCCAGAGGGTTTCTTGTATTGGTTGGACCAGAGGGGTTAGGCAGTGAGTACTTCCCATAGGGTTACTTTCTTATGATTAACTACTTACATGATATCAGATAATTATATGCATTTGAAACTGTAGGATTTTTTACTTTTGAGTAATTTCTTGTTTACTGCTTCATTTTGATAATAGAATTTCAAATGCATTCACTGACTGTTACGCACAAATCATTGGGTGGTTACCTACATGGATTTAGTCTCATACCCTGTTTGAGTCATGATTTTGTGCCCAAATAGATTATATTTCTACAGGTATAGATAATGGAAAGTGCCCTTCAACTTCAGGTACTTTATTTCTATGAAGCTGGGGAGCATGAGACCAAGCTGAGGCTTGTGATGTTGTGGAGAACTTTATCTATTATCTATTGTGCATTGGTTTAGTATTGTATTCCAGCATTGTGACTTGTTTAACTGCATTACAAGACATATGTATCATGCATCACATATATATATATATATATCTGTGTGTGTGTATGAGTGCTTTAGTTGATTATTACTTATGTTTTCACCTATTGAATATTTTACTACTTATTATATTGCTATAATTTTTACTTCCACTGTGTTACTCTACCAATGAGGGCATAGTTTCTCTACTATCACACCCAAGGCCATTGCTACTAGTTGGCAGCCTTTGGCATTGGGGGAAATGAACTTGAGGCCATGTGACCAACTGGGTATGGGGCATCTATGGGCGGCTTACGAAACCGAGACGTTACAAAGTGGTATCATAATAATTATTTTCTTCTTAATTTACTATTTGGATCCTATATCCAGGGATTGGAAGGAATAAGTACTTGGTAATAAGTTGTTCCCAGGAGTAGCTAACCCGTGTAGAGGGAAAATCCAATTTACCTCGTTATTGAATTTTTTTTTGGTTTTGAAATTTTACAATTGATTTGAATTCACCGTTGGGCGATTCACATGTTTTGTGGTGTTATTGTTGATATTATTGAGGTTCTATTTCTATTGTAACCTGATGAGATGAGTTTATTCCATCTCATGCATCATATATTCACTTATTAGAAATCACATGTCATGCATTCCTGCCATTCCATTTAGGGTGAATTAGTAATTTCATGTTGTTGTGATAGATGTTGTAAAACATATGCATGTTGTTGTGATAGATTCCTTGATAGAATAATTCCTTTTGATAGGGTATTGAGTTGTGTATGGTTTAGTTTAAATGAATACCAAACTTTGGTTCTTGAGGTGTTATGTGCCCTCATGGATCAGAATTTGGTGGATTATTGCGTAGATTGTTTCTTGTATATGACATATATGTGATGCCAAGCTTTGATTCGCTGGGATTATGGGCCCTCACTGATCAGAATTTGGAACTTGAATGTTTATTTCAATGTTTTATGGGTTTTGGAGTAGTTTTTGAGGCTTACTGTCTGGGAAAACCCAGAATACGTGCCATGTAATGATGAATACACACCATGTGTACTTATTTTTGGGAAGGAATTGTTATTCTTGAGTACACACCATGTACTTGATGAACATGCCGTTTAGTCTATAACCGTGTCACTGACTATGTGGGTAGAGACACATGGTTGAGAAATCATTGGGGGAACACGTCATGTACCGGTTGTAAATGCCGTGTTTTGTAGACATTGTGTCCACCTGTGTGACTAATGATACAGATGTATGTGAGCTTAAGTTATAGATTCCATGTCATGTTTGAACATGCCTTGTAGTGTAGCCCAGGTGTCCTACCATGTAGTGAACAACACGGCTCGGTGAAACCTTTCTAGTACACACTGTGTCTGGAACTAAGACACCATGTAGTCTTGTTCTAGGAGAACCGTGTGGCTAACCATGTAGAAGAACTCAGGTAGGGAAAGAGGATTCTAGTACATTCCAGGGGTATGGGGTGTTACACGACTTGAGTTGGTAGAAGTACACACCCATGTGAAGGATTAAAGGAACACGCCATGTGGAAATTAGACACACTGTGTACCCATGTTTTGAAAAACATGAATTCCTTATTTCTATTGTTCCCTTATTACACTTATAAATTTTAGACCTCGTTAATCTTGATCTAAGGTGTGTGCTTGACCTGGCAGAGTCATGCCACTAAGACGTCCTCTGGTTGTCTGCCAGTTGCAGGGTAGTGATCAGATACTGGATATGGATGATCAGGGACTACCAGCAGATCCCCCAGTTGTGCCAGTCTTGGAACAAGCCATTATCCTTGACATAGGCGGTGATGCATTGTTCCGATAGGTATTTATGAGGTTCTTGCAGATCTTCTGAGGAGTACCGCATCCTACCCCTTCTATGTCAAAGTTGATGTGGGTTTTTCAGCAGCAGCATCCTTCCACCTTCATGGGGAAAGATGACCTCGGGCTATTTAGTCATGGTCCGAAGCCATACTATCTATCTTCGAGCATCTGGAGAATCTTTCTATGTATATGATTCGAGACTCTACCAAGATATGGTGGGATGTGATCTCACGGGTGGGACTCCAGTAGGTTATGGCGTGGGATGAGTTCCAACATGTCTTGTATGACTACTTATACCTAGAGACATTGAGGGCCGATTGAGCCCAATAGTTCATGAGTCATGAATAGGGTACTCTTTCAGTTATAGAGTATGCTTCTCGCTTCACAGATCTACAACGCTTCATGACTATTCCAGTAGGTGATGAGTTATTTCAACCAAGAAAGTTTGAGGATGGTCTCAGAAATGACATCTAATATCAGGTGAACATCTTTAGGTTGAATTATATTACTTCTATAGTCAACCAGGCGCTAATCACAAAGCCCAATTTGAGGATTATAGAGTTGTGAGCCAGGGAAACTCGACATCCAGAGTTGGTATCCCTCCTACTGACAGCAGGAAGCGCCATAGGGAGTCAACACGTGGTGATCCAAGGATGCGGGATACTTTTTCTAGTAGCCATGTAGTGTGTTACCATTGCAGGAAAAGCAGGAATATGAGGCTGCAATTCCTAAGAGACCCAGTGGACTTCCAATCATGTGGAAATATGGGTCATCTTTAGCACTTCTATCAGTTATTCTCAAAAGCAGATGGTGATAGAGGTTCTTCTATGACTCTGTGTTCTAGAGAAACACCACCAGTTTCTCACTAGTCTGGGAACTGGAGTTCTTCCAGCCATTCAGGATGAGGTGGAGGTTGTGGCCATGGTATCCAGTCGCCATGATATCAGCAACAACGTGGTGGATCATCTCTGAGTGGTTAGGGATTGTCACAAGGAAGCGGTGAATGATAGAATTTTTCAATGGAGTGGACCCAGCAGGAGTAGGATCCTGAACCCTCTTCCATTCGAGGTACGTTCCTAGTTGCCTCAGTTTTAGCATTTTCTATTTTCGATATAGGGGGTTCCTATATATTTATATCTATTGCTGTTTTGGATATCCTTGGGCTCTGTATATTTTCTTCTACGGATATCTTGACGTTAGACACTTCATTCGAGAAAAGAATGACTAGTGTACAATTGTGAAAGGAGTGACCTCTAGATGTTGGTGGGTGACACATCCTATGGACCTTTATGTCCTAGAGATGATAGGATATGATGTAATTATCAGTATGGACTAGTTAGTTTCCTTCCAGGCTATTATTGATTTCTATCGCTGTAGAGTGAGTTTCACATCACTAGAGGACATATCCTTTATTCATAAGGGAAAATTGGATGTCCAGGCAGGCAGAGCGAGGCCTGAGCATCATGGGATGGGAGGAGTTACAACCTGGTTTTCTAGTCTGTATCTGGATTACCAGGAGACTTTATAGATGGAATTTCCTCTAGTGGTTGATCATTTCAGAGATATATTTATAGAGGAATTTTTTAGGATTTCCTCTAGAGAGAGGGGTGTACTTTTCTATTGATCATGTGTGAGGAGCAGAACTAGTGTCCATTAATCCTTATAGGATGGCTACACCAGAGTTATATATGTTCAAGAGGTGGTTGGAGGATTTACAGGAAAAGAGTTTCATCCAACCTAGTACTTCTTCTTAGGGTTCACCTGTCTTATTTTCAAAGAAGGCAGACAGTACCCTCAAACTTTGTGTGGATTATTGGAAGTAGATCTAGTTGAAGGTCATGAACCAATATCCCTTTTCAAAGATTGATGATCTCTTGTATCAACTTCAAGGATCCAGTGTGTTCTCAATGATTTACATGAGATCCGATTTCCATTAGTTTTGTGTTAGACCATCATATGTGCCTCTTACAACCTTTCAGAGTATGTATGGTCTATATGAGTATGTGGTTATGACGTTCAGTCTCACGAATGCACCTATAGTTTTTAGGGCACTGATGAACCAAGTGTTCCATCCGTACTTGGATTCTTTTGTGTTAGTCTTCGTGGATGATATCTTGGTGTACTATCACACTCGACACGACCATGCCACGTATCTTGAGATTGTTTAGAGTACATTGAGAGAGCATCAATTATATGTTAAGCTCTCAAAATGCCACTTTTTGAAGGACCAAATTCACTTTATGGGTCCTGTTATCTCAGAGAAAATAACATCAGTAGACCCAGAGAAAGTGAGAGCAGTAGTTTCTTGGGATTATCCAAATAATGTCTTTGACGTACGTAGTTTTCTTGGGCTGGCGGGTTACTATAGACGTTTTATACATGACTTTTCACACTTAGAAACACCACTAACGAGCCTGACTAAGAAGGGTGAAATGTTCATGTGGCCATATTATTGGGAGTTAGCCTTTCAGGTGATAAAAG
The DNA here is from genome assembly GCA_963277665.1 of Viscum album. Lineage (NCBI taxonomy): Eukaryota > Viridiplantae > Streptophyta > Magnoliopsida > Santalales > Viscaceae > Viscum > Viscum album. The sequence goes on along the minus strand of OY728156.1, from coordinate 65,219,853 downwards.
GAAGGTTGACATCCGCATCGATGCTAGTATCACCAGAGCCGAGAACGATATGTACAGTTTACTATAATGCATCAGTAATCAGGCTGGGAGAAATTATTATGCCAGGAGAAGGGGTTGTTTCATACGGGTCTCAATAGTTGAGGACACATGATAGAAATTACCCAAAACATGATCTCAAGTTGGCTGTTGTTGTTCATGCTTTACGCTGTTGGAGACATTATCTTCTGGGAGAGAATTTTGTGGTTTTATCTGACAACAAAATTCTCAAGTATATCTTCACTCAGCGCGATCAGAATTTGAGACAACGAAGGTGGGTTGAGTACCTTTAGTCTTTTCACTTTGAGCTTGCCTACACGCCTGGGAAGGGTAACATAGTGGCAGATGAATTGAGTAGGACTCAGATACAAGACGTTCTGGAGGCCAACAGTGAGTGGAATCTTATGGATCTATTCTATGAGATGCATTTGGAGGTGCACGATAGACATGGGCAGACGTTTCTATCTTCTATGGTCGTTACCTCTAATCTTCTTGATTGAGTATGAATGAGGAAGCTATTAGATTCAGAAGGCCTAGTCCTACACGAGAGTGCATCAGAAGAAGACCCGATTCCTTGATGGAAAGTAGGTGAGGATGAAATATTGCGTTTTCATGGACCTATGTGGGGTTTAGAAGACATACATGAGGAGATAATGTGATACTTTCATTCATCTATTTGGGAAGTTCATCCTGGTGACATAAAGATGTTTTGTGATCTACACCATCAGTATTGGTGGCCAGGTATGAAGAGCGATGTTGCTAGTTTCGTCATGAGGGGTTCCACCTATTAGAATGTGAAGGTGGAGAATTAGAGAATAGTAGGGATTTTGCCTAAGTTACCCATTTATGAGTGGAAGTGGAACGATGTCATGATGGATTTCGGGACAGGTTTACCAAGTTTTCCTTGAGGGAATGATGTAGTGTGGGTTGTCATTGACCGAATCATGAATTTTGTTCACTTCTTTCCAATCAAAGAGACCATTAGTCTTGATGATCTAGGAAGTTTGTATATCCGAGATATTTTATGTTTACATGGAGTTCCACACTCCATTGTTTCTAAAAAAGACACATGTTTTACTTCTCGGGTCTAGTAGGGGTTACAAATGGAATTAGGTACACATGTAATTATGAGTATGACAAACCATCCCCAGATAGATGGCCAGTCTGAGCATACAATTCAAGTTATTGAGAACATTTTTCGAGCATGCATCCCAGATTTTGGAGGTTCATCGGAGAAACACGTACCTTTTGTGGAGTTTTCATACAATAATAGTTTTCATGAAACTATTCAGATGGCACCTTATGAAGATTTTTACGGTAGGCCATACTGATCACCCTTATGTTTGATGGAGGTAGGAGAGGCAACTATACTGGGAACTCATCTTGTACAAGATACCATAGAGTAGAAAGAGTTGATTCAGAAGATTATGTCTACTGCACAGTATTGATAGAAGTCTTATGCTGATCGACGAAGATGACCTCTGGAGTTCAAGGTCAGGGATCGGGTTTTCTTGTGTGTCACATAGATATTGGGACACAGGAGGATTTGGAGACAGGATAAGCATTCCCCGAGGTATATTGGACCATTTGGGGTGTTGGAGAGAGTTGGTATGGTTCCCTATCGGTTGCAGTTACCTCAGAGGTACCGGGCTATGTACGACATCTTACATGTTTCTCAGCATCAACATTACTTCTCAGACCCATATCATGTTTTTTAATATGAGGAGGTTGAGTTAGAGGTGGAAACCTCATTTGAGGAGCATCCTATCTGGATTTTTGATCGAAGTATGAAAGTTCGTAGTGGCTGGTTTGTTCCTCTGGTATGAGTGCTATGGCAGCACAGACAAGTACATGATGAGACCTGGGAGAGGGAGGCCGATGTACGATCACAATGGATAAATGCTTTTGAGGATTCTTCTTTTAATCCACCTTGCTATAGAAATTCAGGGACAAATATCTGTAAGGGGGGAAGTTTGTAAGAACCAGGATCTTCTTTTTCAGGTATTTTTTTCACTTTCTTGGTGTTTTTGAGAAATATAGGAGTTTCTGGAAAATTTTGAAGCACACGCCATGTACTTATATGTACACGCCGTGTACTCTTTTCCATAGGTATCCATTTTCTAGACGTGTAATGACCGAGCACACAACTATGTGTGGTGACCTAGAGACCGCCTTATGCGGGGTCTGGTAAGGGAAAGTACACGCCTTGTACTTAGAATGTACATGCCATGTATTTTTTTCATTAAATGGACCAGGGTAGAATTTATTTGGAAGAAGCATCTTCTTCATCACCTTCTTTGACCGAGAGTGTCCATAAAACACCGATATTTCCCCGACCCCCGACCAACCTTCTATTCCCCAATTCGACTATAGTTAATTGCGTTGGGATTGCCACGGTAAGCTCTTCCTTTTTCTAGAGCTTCGTCTCTTGATTTCTCCTCTTTCTCATGTTATCATCAGTTAAATGTTTTAGACATTTCTGTTGATCTACCACATTCTAGGTCGATCCAAGGTCTTACACTGGATTATATTGATCAAAAAATGCCAAGGTAGGTGATTTGGGCCTTTCTGTAGATAGTCTTTGAGTTATATGTGCAAAAGTGTCCAATACCCTTAATCGGGGTATTGCTTGGTTATGGTTTTAACCCTGTTATTTTCCTTCTATGATTTATATGCTTGAGTAGAGGTCAATTGAATTTGAATAGGGTTAATTTCAATGCTATGGATCTCTTGCCCGTGCTTGTATTGTTTATGAACACTGGGTTTTGCTTAGCCTGTTTGGCTACTTGATTTTTATACCTAGTGTTGATAGGATGGAAGGATATTGTTTATCTGACATGCTGTTATGTTGTAGACTGTTTATCCAATAGTTCATGAGGTATAATTTGGTCATTATACATCTCTGTGATTGATTGACATACACAAGGCCATGAGAACCTGGTGTAGTAGACCATATGGATAATGGACATTGAGGGCTTCTCCAGAGTGTCTCTTTATTGTTACAATGCAAGACCATAGGGGGAATGGACGTAAGTACTTACTCATAGTGTCTGTAGTTTCTCGATGCAGAACAAAGGGGGAATTAGATGTTGAGTGCTTCCCCAGAGTGACTTTTAGTTACTGATGTGTGACTATAGGGGGAATTGACGGTGAGTGATTCCTCAGACAGTCTATGCAAAAGATGAACTCGAGGGGTTAGACAGTGTGTACTTCCTAGAGGGTTTCTTGTTTTGGTTAAACCAGAGGGGTTAGGATATGAGTACATACCAGAGGTTTCCTTGCTTATGATTAGATGCTTACTTGATATCAGATAATTTTATGTATTTAAAATTGTAGGATCGTTTACTTTTGAGTAATTCCTTGTTTACTGCTTCATTTTGATTATATTTTTCCATATGCATTCATTGATAGTTAGGAACAGATCTTTGGGTGTTTTTCTATTGGTATTTAGTCTCACACCCTATTTTGGTCATGATTTTGGGCAAAACCAGATTATATATCTATAGGTATAGATTAGGGAAAGCACCCTTCTACTTCAGTTACTTGATTAAGGTGATGTTGGGGAGCATGGGACCAAACTAAGGCTTGCGATGCTGTGGAAAATTTTCTTTGTTTTATGTTGTAATTTGGTTTACTATTATATTCTAGCATTGTGAATTGTTTGGATGCTTTCAAAGACATATGTATCATGCATCATATATATATATATATCTCTCTATGTGTGTATGTGTGTGATCCAGTTGATTATTACTTCCAGTACTTACCTATTGCATGTTTTACTGCTTCTGTTATTGTTATCTGTTTTACTTACTCTATGTTACTATGCCAATGAGGGCACAATTTTCCCACTATCACACCCAAGGACCTAACTTCTAGTAGGCATCCTTTGGTTTTCAAGGAAATGATCTTGAGACCATGTGACCAACCTGGTACGGGGCACCTCTGGGCGGCTTCCAGAACCTGGACATTACAACACTATCTATTACATGTTATATTAAATGATGCATGTAAATTGTATTCCCTTGAATGAAATTGAACATGGATAATGGGAAATATGAGAGGCATTTCTTCAGGGGTTATATTATTAGCATAAATATATGTTATTTATATACATGGTCTTGGTGAACATGATACATGAGAGGTATTTCTTCATGCCTATATTTATAAATGTGATTATGCCTTTATAGAGGTTTTAGTATGATGGTAAGGGATCTATTACCCATGAAGGTATCAAGATCCCTTTCATTGGGTGTTGAGTATGACGTCTCAACCCATTGAAACTATTTGGATGTTGAGCTTGATGCACCCCATTCTTTTGTTTGAGTGTTGACATGATGAAACACTCACCATCTCAAGTGATGAGCATGAAGTCTCCCATTCATTATGAGATTTAGGGAATGTACCATATATATTGAGCATATAGAATCATTATACTATTCATGAATGTTTTAGTTACACACAAATATAGCCAGTACTAGAGTCCAGGTATATGTCCACTTATGTCCACACATACATAGTTAATATAGGTGGATGCAATATATAATTATTCTATATATATGTATATTATTATTACTATATATATTGTTACTGATTAGAAATTCCTCCCGACCATGAGCCAAAGTAGGTATAATTTCCAGGTGTTCTTTAGGAACATTAGTGGGTGGTTAGTTTTTTATTTAGTTTTTTTATTAACTCATTTATTCTGGCACACTATTTTTTATGAGCACCACTGGGATTACATCTAGACACAGTTGGTGGTGGTCCACTAAGATCATATATAAAACCCAACTCGAGCTTCCTTCCATACCTGAGAAGATTATATGACTTCAGGTTTAGATAAGGGAAAGGGCCCTACTATACATTGTTGATATATTTATCTTATGGATAGAGCATAGGAGTTGAGGATCAAGAATTTTCTCGAGATGCTGGTGGAACAACATTTTTTTAGTTTTGTATAGAATAACTGTATACCTATCCCCCTTTTCGATTTTTTTTTTATAAAATCATGCCTTGAATCCATGTATATGACACTTAAATTGTGTCTTTTTTATGTTATTATTCCATTATTCAGTTATTTTTTTACACTGCTTATTTATTCTGTCATTGATGTATGCTTCCTCTGTTGAAAGTTTATTGTTATACCCACTTTTCCATAATGATAAGAAGGTATAGTCTCCCTGCTATACCACCATTACACCCTCACTTCTCGTAGGCATTATTTGGAGTATGAGGAGGTGCTCTTGAGGCCGTTTAACCCACCTTTTTGGGGCATAGATTAAGTGGACCCCGAGTTGGGATGTTACATATCTCATTGAAGTTTTGAAATTGTGGAAGTGGATAAGAATCAATAACCATAATAGGGATTCATTAATAATAAGATTCAAGAGGATAAGGTTGATTATTACAAATTTTTATGAGTTTTAGACCAACAAGTCATTTTTATTTTTGTACCTAGTCTATTCTTGGATAATTAATTCAAGTCCATAACCTTTCTCATTTTTTTGATACTAAGAAAGAAGTTGTTCATGTGTGATAATAACAATGATGTAATGGGTATGTAGTCATCCTTAGAGAGGAAAACCTAATAAAAAATCACTAGATTCATTATTTATCTCCTTTCCTCTTTACATATACAATCACATCGACCAAAACCTAGATAAAGAGAAATATGGAGATCTATCCACGGAATACGTAAAGAGGTAAAAATTATTAATGCTAAAATTGGAATAAAAGTATACCAACAATGATTCAACCCCCAATCAGTGTTGTATCATCAGAAAGTTTTCATAAAAATTGGTATTATAGCTGTAATCACACCGCTTTCGAATTCTCACTTATTTAAAATTATGATTTTATAATATTATATTTCCAATGAAACATGGAGTGAATTCATAAATGGATTTTATCAACTGTTGATTTTATCTCCACGTCTTCCAAGAATAAAATTAATATAAGAATTTAAGAGTTGAAAAATATAAAGAAGACTATCCTATTATAAAAATTAGAAGAAAATTCAACTTCAACATTATATAATCATGATGAGAGCATACATTTCATAAATAATCAATAATTGTTTTGGAAAGAATAATAGCATGATAACGATAAATTGTTCTACATCAAGAACATTAGATCCCATACATAAATAAGGGGTAACTATTAATTATTTACTTGAAATGTCAACTGGTGAACCATGTATAAGGGGAGAAGAACATATCCCTGATGATCTATATAAAAAAATCATATTTTGATTCATGTTATTACTTTGAATAAACCTTGTAATGGTTATTAGAATATTTTTCTATCATCATTATTAGATAACTTAAATAATTTTAGGAAGATATCACCACTTTGATAGAGAATCATATTTGAAAGAGAATATCATAGATGAAATTAAATTGATGGGAAGAAATATCACCAGTCAAATTAAATCCATACACATAAGGAATTTTGAGTTTAAAGAAAAATTCCCCAATCATGAGATGGAATTTAAAAAAGAAATCTATAAGAAATAAAAAGCCTAAATTAGGCTATAGAAATGGTACCACAAACTAATATAATTAAAAGGTACATCCATTGATGTCAAACCTCGACAAGTGAATGTCAAGGAAAACATGGTTATAGAGATTTGATTTCTTTTAAATAAAATAACATACCTCAAATGGAAATTGATGAATAATTAAGAAAGGAATATAAAGAAAAGTTGAAGAAGGTACAGGATGAAAAATATGTCGTTATTATAAATGTCCTTAATCTTGAAATCAATTTTTCAAATTCGAAAATAAAAAAACCATGTAAAGAGCCACTTCCACACACCATTCCAAGGAAGATTTTTATAAAAAACATCTTAAACTGATGGTAAAAATTTTAGTTCATCAAATGATAAAATTATATTAGATTTAATGGAAAAGGTACCATCTATAATAAGAGATATTTATTATGGTAAATATATTGTTATGCACTGTGTAGGTGTATATTCATGTAGAATAAAAAATTGGATAAAAAATAAATGGAATCCTATCACCATGCCAAGTGTGGATTAAAGAGTTTTTATGAAAACTGGTTCCCATAGAGAAGCACAACTAGATAAGAACAATTATAAAAAATAGCATGTTATAAATTCTAGAAAATTAACATAACATAGATTTTAGAAAAGGAGAACAATATTTTTTTAGTCATTTATATGGTCTTAATAAGTTTATGAATAATGAATTTAATTATTTTCATAATTTATCCGTTTTGAAAATAAAAATAGAGTTTATATCATGGGGGAGTAATATGAAGTTAAATTAATAATATGAAATTAAATAATTTGCATTCTACAAATAGGATTTAAAAAAATTAAAATATCTATGGTATGTTCAATAGGGGTATTCAAATGACTGATGCTTTTTTATCTAACTATATGTCAAAAAACTGAAATAAAATACTATTGAAGATTATTAAGTAAAAAAAGACACAACCATAAGAATGTAGCTGAAATAGAATTTCAACAAGAATATTCCCTTGAATATTTCCAAAACATAAGAGAGATTCATCCTTAGGTATCAGACCTAGGAAGATCAAAAGTATTGTTATAGATAAAGGAACACAGTGGTGATGAAATATCCTACTAATCCATGTGGAAGAACTAATAAGGGTAAGAAAACCTTTAAAGAATATTTGTTAATTTTCTATAAAAAGTAAAGAATAAATAAGAATGGAAAAATCTCAATAAAATCTAAGAGAAAAAGAAATAATAATGAAATAAACATGAATAAAAATATTAGATTCTTGAGTAGATTCTAATAAATTATAACTAATGGATTTGGAGGTGTAAATAAGTTACACATACCTCAAGGAACTATATAAAAATCACAAAATAATAAAACAAATCATAAATAATATGATAACTACACTAAATGATACATATTCTTTAATGGAATGTGTCAAAATGAAGATCCCACAGAATGAAATTTTTGAGAATAAAAATCCATCCATGCTACCCAAAACATACTTGAAATTCAAATGGGATGTCATGATGAATTCTTATAGAAGTAAAAATGGAAATGAAAAAGTACCATGGTTGATAAAAGATAATCAGTCTTATTATGTGCATTATGGATATAAATAGGTTACACATTATGTCTTAATTCATTATGTTGGATTTTTATACATATCATGAAATAAATTGAAGGTGATGTTAGAGATCAAATAGAGAAATAATTAAGTGAATTAAGCTAGAATAAATAATCTATATTTGAAGAATCCATTATCTTAGTATCATTTACCAATTTTAAATCCTAAAGAATATTCGATGAATAGATCAACCATGATGAAGATGATGAGAATTTTCTTCCTAAATTAGAGATAAGTTGAGAAAGTAATTAAGGAGCTACTAGAGGTTTTATCCCATGCAAATCAGTAATAAAGGAAAATTTCTTGAAACAAGCCATTGAAATGGTATGTATTCTTAATCTATATTCCTTGGTTTCTCAAGAATAATTCCTAATATTAAGGGCGAGAACTTATTTCATAAAAAAACAAATAATGAAAATTGTTAGAGTTATATGGGTATTTTTCTAAAACATACTACACGAGACTTGAATATTTTTAACCTATGAGTTATGTAAGTTCACAAATTCAGGTCAGAAAAAAAATATCCAATAAAAACAATTGCATTAACAAGGGGCATAAACATTAGAAAGTTTTATCACTCTCTGAGAATCTATGTGGATAGTGACAATAGTTAGTATTATTTTATGATGATCAATGGCCATATTCGATGTCCAATTTAAACCCTCACGTTTTCTACATCAAGGATGGATCACACAGAATTTGAGTGGTTTGAATGATGATACAGTTTAAAAGAGTAAATTGATTCAACCCTCTTAAATGTTATTTATAATCATTTTCAATAAGTAGGAGAGAGAATAAAATAAGAAAAAAGAATAAATTAAATGAATAAATTGACAAGAATTTTCTGTTATGTGTATTTATAAACAATATGATAAGGGAGACTTATTGTACTATTTCTTATTTTTATTGTATTTGTTGTTAATGTACAAAAATTATCATTATTGAATGATGTAAATACGGTCAAGAAGAATCGGAAGGCCATTGAATTTTGGTTAGAAAACCTAGAATTAATGTATAATATCCCCATAGTGTGTCAATTTGATTAAGTAAATAATGATTGGATGTTATATCATGAAAGATGATGTTTGAAGATTTTTTTTATTGTTTATATGAGAAATGTAAGAAGTAATTTTCTTGGAATAAATGGGAGATTTATTTATTTTGATGAAAAAATTTGGATGAATATTTATAGTTCCATCCGTATACTAACAAGGTGTAGAGAAATACATAGTGGAGGTGGATGAGGATATTTGGATACCTAATTTAATATTACATGGAAAAGGAATTTGAGTTTCATATTACTTCAGAAAGAAGATTTTATGGACAATGGTTTTTTTCTTTGATATTTTAAAAAATCATTAGGCTAGAATTCATAAAGTCTTCAAAGGAAGCATGAATAAATTTTATGTATATGATCATATTAATTTGTTTAGATTAACCATATGACTTTCAAAAAGAGATATCTCATATGAATTTTTTGAGGAGATAACTTATATGATGTTTTCTCATATGAAATTCTATCCATGTAAACCAAAATTGTGGCCAACACAAAGGTCCAACAACAAGTACGCCTTAATATCATAGTATTACAAAATATACCCATGCCAGGATCAATGGTGAAAAAATTCAACCTTGAGATACATATTTAATATATAAATCATGTATACATAGGCATGTGGCAGAACATTTCATAGAATTCACACATGTGGGTTAGTATAACGGGCCGCAAGAGTGCTCAAAATCCTATCAAAATTTACTAATAAAGTAATATATTGAAATATTTTATTATGTAGTACTATAATGAGTTATATTCAGATGTGGTACAAGAGATTATGAGTACTATTATCCATAAATCCATTATGATAGTTATTTTGGGTAGATTTTGTTTTTTTAAAATTTTGAGGTCATTGACAAAGGCTGGTTGTTAGAAAAGGAATGAAGAGTAAGTGTGAATGTTGATGTGATCTTGTGAAATAACTCATAGTTTTATTTGGAAATTGTGATGGATCACACAAAGAACTAGAATAAAAAACATCGATAATCACAAGATTGAATTTCGATATCATGAGGGAATCTTGTGAATCATGTGATGTTATTTGAGTCTAACCGTGGGATCCCGTACTAGTTGTCCATAAAGAATGAGTATACTTGATTAGCATTGTGTAAGTGTTTCAATTGATATGAATAAGGTCTTATTCAAATAATACTCATTCTAGGGTGTTGTGAAAAATATTAACAGAGTGTTATTAATAGAGAAAAATAAGTCTATCACCAGGAACTCACAATTATCTCGAAAGTGGATAGGGAAAAGTGGAATCATGAAAGGGACTCGTAGAAGTATAATTGTGAGAGGGAATTGTAGAAGTAGACTAAATAAAGGGTCTCATAGAATAAGACTCTGGAATGGAAATCACAGAAGCAAACTCATGGAAGTGACCCACAAAATAAGACTCATGGAAGGGACTCACATAATAAAGCTTGTAGATGGGATTGGATAAAGAAGACTCAGGGATGGGACTCGTGCTAGGGATACCTGCGTACATTTCCTTGTGAATAATATAATTTTCATATCTAAATTATGAAGGATGTAAGGAAGAAATAGTTTTATAACCATTTGAAAATACTTTCAGAAGAAGTTTATTCACTACTACATTCAATGTATATAAAAGAAGACTACGAATCACTTGAATATATTTCCAAATAAGAGGTAATTGATGTTTCAATAGTATGTATATGTCTATTCCAGTTGTTTGGAAAGTGGAAGTGTTGCATCTAAGTATTTTCACTAGAGTTAAGGAGGATCCCAAAAAGTGGTTTAATATATTATCTACCTACAATTGATGATAAATTCATTAGTGACAATGATGGGACCTAAATTTCTATAAACTACGAGGGACCTACAAGTCCATAAACTATGATGTGATCCTTTCCAGATTTGTGATAAAAGGAATAGGAAGAAGGTGATCCTTTACACTACTAGTGATCCAGAGAATGATACAAAGGGAACAACACTTAGGAAAGTAGTGAGAAGACCCCAAACACTGCAAAGGCAGTGAGCCTATGAATATAAGTTATCTAGCCCAAACATTGTAATTTGGAAGTGAGTCTTAGTTTATTTTGTAGATCGACACATTAACATTGTATGCTCCTTATATGTAGCCTAGTGACAGTGAACTAAGTAAAAATCTATGTGTTCTTTTGTTTTCTTTCGTGAATTAGTTTCTATGAATCATTATCAGATATGGTTGGAAAGGATAATAGAAATATAAAAACTAAAGTGAACAAAAGAGACCCATATAATATAGAGGTCAATATCTAATGGTGTAGGAATAATTTAAGAAAAATAATATCCATACCTTGATGACACCCCATTAGGTAATCTAAGCCCCTTTAAGATAAAAAAATTGGTATTAGAGTATAGGTTACCTTTGTTTATTTTTTTGTCTAACAAGGTTTACTATACTATTAGAATGTAAGTTTAAGTTTTCTCTTATCTTGGTGTGCCATGGAAAAGTGACGAACTCTGAACAATAAGAAAGGTCAGGTGCTACTACTATGTTTGGAAGTTTCCATGGAATAAGTGTGATTTCATTTAAATAAACCATCAATGTACTAAACAATGATTTAGATGAATTAGATAAGGAAAATATATATTCACTCAGTAATTCTATAAGAATGAGTAAAGAACCTAACATTACAAGTGATGTTGAAACTAATAATGAAGAAGAAAATAAAATAATATACATATTGAAAATTTACCATGAAAACAAAGGAATTGGATCAGAAATGGTACGAAGAAATTAAATATAAATATATCTATATCCATGTGCAAGAAATTTATGTTAACATGAAAAAAGGATTAAATAAAAGTCTTATTGAAGAGGATACACATATAAGGGAGATGAATTATTCCCATTCTAATGAACTAAAACATAATTTTACAATTATATAAAACCTCAAAGATGATGATATACGAAATAATTTAAACATAGATGAAATTTAGAATCTGAAATCAAGAAATGACGATCTTTCCACACAGTAATCTAAACTAGTTCAAGAAAAGAAAAGGATTCAAAAAGAAAATTCATTATGTATTGATTTTTTTGCTCATATGAACTAAATGTTAAAGGATAAATCTGACATGATTAAAAATTTCTCTTTAGGATTAGAAGACGAGATGACTATAGGGGAGAATCACAAGAGAGAACATAAGTCTCAAATTGAATCAAGGGATAATATTATTCAACAATTGGGATAGGAGATATAATTAGTCAATAAATAAGTAGAGAAATCTAATACCAAAGGCAAGAATAAATTGAAGGATTCTTTGCAGATATGATTAGATTACGCTTCAACATTTTATAATGAAATTAATTCAAAATATGATAATTCATAAGAAAAACATGAAATGATCTTATCACCCTAAATTCCCTGTAGTTTTGGAAAATATGGTATTGGATATAATTAAACCCCTCCCATTTATGACAGGAAGAGAGCTATGAATAATTCTAGAAATAATAAAAATCATGCAGGTACTAAAGATAGACCTAAAAATGTTTTTACAAGATGTGGTGATAACATATTCTATTTATGTAAGATTCACTGTCAAACTTCATGTTTTTTTATGAGGCTCTAGAATATATTTCATTATATAAAGATAGAAATATTTATAAATATGATAATAAGAAAAATATTTTTGATAATTCTGAATATATTTATCTCAAAAGAACATAACCATGAAATGATACCATTGGAGAAGACTTGGACACACTATGAGTATGTGTCCAAAAGCCCGAGGGATCAATGTTTGAAAATAACACTGGCTGTATCCACATCTCATATGAGAAAGGATGAAAAGTTGCATTCCTTTAATGGGAGATGTTTTATATTATCTAATCATGGTAATTTGGAAAAACATTTTAGTAGAAAAATCAAGGGAATGAAAAGGAACCGAAAAGTAGATCACCAACAATGGTAGTGCATAACAAAAAATCATATAATGAAAGACAACAAGATATGTTGAAAAAATAGGTTTAAAATATCAGTGGAATCACAAGGATTTCAATGAAAGGTGTATCAATCACATCTACTATTACACATGCAATAACTCTCTTGGAAATAATTTGAACAAACCTGGATAAAAAAGGAGAAGATTCTCCAATTGTTATAACGAATGATGTAAATTCAGTTGAATACTCAACCCCTACAAGAAAGGGTGTCGTTACATGGATAACTAGTAAATGTTAAAAGAACAAGGAATTATTGGAAAAATTCACATTTCACTCCACATGTAAAGAAGTGTAGGCAAGTGAAAGCATCCTCCAATAGTGGAAGAAGCAAGAAAATATGACCAATAGAAATAATCCTTCTTAAATAAAGAGTCATGAAAAATGGCATGTAAGAAAAGAATCAAAGAATTAAATTTATAAAAATGGGTTTAAACGCAAAATTATAAAAACTTCCATGCCTATAAAAACTAAATATCAAGAAAAGATACATAATTTAGGTAAATAATGTTTAGTCATATATTCAGAATAGTTGAAGAAGGATGGGTAGTTGGAAAAGGTATAAAAATAGTACAGTTCTTTGTAAGAAAATATCAAATTGTTAATCCATTAGGATCAACCAAAATCCACTTCATGAGGATTTCAAAATATCCCCTCAAACAATGTGTATAAATTATATCAACTAATGTTTTAATATTTTTGGTTTTAGGGTAGATACAATCTAAGGGGACAGTGGAATCAAATGATGCAAATTGGTGATGTGATGTGCTCCAGAATGTCAAATGATTCAAATCAGTTACCTGTGATGAAGAATAAATATAAAATAATTACTTTAAAGAAGTTAATGGTATATTTTTTCATTAGATATATGGATTTAATTGATCTAAATGGGATGTTATGGTATTATTAAATTTATATGTTGTTTTCTACACCATGTTTTGACTCAGCAGGCTTAACGAATTTTTGATGGCCCATTGATGAGTGGTAAAGTCACCTAATGAGAAGATAATTGATGACAACTACAACTGGAAAATTTTATTGAGTTGTAAAAGTTTCTCAACCTTTTAATAACATATGAATAAATGATGCTGGGGAAGAATAATGTTTTCCAATCTAAGAAGTGGGAAATACAACTGGAATATTTTCATATAATAGGGGAAGAATTCTATCTCCTAATAAGATGAAATATCTCAATGGTATAAAGACGATGAAATTTTATGTTCAAGAAGAATTATTGGGGGGATAAGAAGAAATACTCATACATTTCAAGATTATCTATTTTTTTCTAACAATATAGTATCATCTGACACTTTTTAGGATATCAAGAACCTATGAGAGAATATTAAAAGTATTTCCAAAAAGTGGTGTACCCATTCTTAAATGTAATTAAAATTTTAAAATTAGTATAAAAATTTGTGGTAAAGATTTATATTAGTTCAATAATGGAAGCTTTCCTAGAGATTGTTTTGAGACCAACGAATAATAATGTTATTGAAACTTAATGGGTCTTTCAAAATAAGATGAATGAAGATAGAATGGTGATTTGAAATAAAGCATGATTAGTGTGAAAATGTTACTCTTAGATAGAGGTTATCAATGTTGATGAAGTATTTTCACCTATTTCAAGGCTATATACAATAATATTATTCTTTTCCATAATAGTTAAATAAAGGTTCACTGTTTTCCAAATGGATGTCATGTCAATATTTATAAATGGGGTTCTGAAAGAAGAAGTTTAAATTGAAAATCTAAATGGTTTTCTAATTCATGAAGATGAGAATAGAGTTTTTCAGCTAAATAAGGTGCTATATGGGTTGAGGTAAGAATGAAGATCTTGGTATTCAAGGATATATCAGTTTTTGAAGAAGTCAATTTTTAGCATGGGGGAGTTGATTGCAATATATATGTCAAAAATTAGAGTAATCAAAAGACGATGGTGCTAAAATATTTAAATAACATAATTTTTGATGTGATAGATGAAGGGAATTGAAATAATTTCTAAAAATTCATGAAAATCAAATTTGAAATTTTAGTAATTGTGGAACTAATGTTTTCCCTTGGAAAAAATGTCACACATGTAAAGAATGGAACATTCATTTATAAATTTAAATATTCATAGGTGATTTTGAGATGATTTGGAATAGAAAAATTCCACAAATATGTTGAATAAAGTGGCTACCTAGATGATCCCATCATAGGATGATAAAGTAAATATAGTTAATCTCACAGGGCACCAACAAATCATTGATATTCTATTGTACATGACAACAATAATACATGATACTGTTGTTTACACATTCCAAGTACAAGAGTATCAATGAAATCCCAAGGAAACCCAATTTATTACCGTAAATAGAATACTTCAGTATGTCAATTACATGGTGGATTTCAGTTTTAAGTATAATGAAAAATATCATAATGAGTTATTGTGATACACTGATGCAGTTTGGGTTGGATGAGTAGATTATATAAAATAAATTTCATTTGGGGAATTCCATCATGATGGATTGTGTGTTTCTTGGATAAGAAAGAACAAATATTGAATTTCATTAATAAATGTAGAATCTGAATACATTATGACTATTTAATCGGGGATGCTGTTATTAAGGACAAATAAAGAACTTGATGATATGGTAGTTGAAGCGAAGTCTCCGATCGGAATCCATTATGATAAATCATGTGCTATAAATGTTATAAAAAATCTAGGACATCATTCTAGGACAAATCACATTTAAATAAAACATAATTATATCGATTAGAAGGTGGATAAAGGGTTTCTGAAGTTTAAATATATTCCCTAAGAACTATAGGCTGCAGAACATATGAAAAATGCCTAACCCAATGATGCATTTCAAAGGCATCAACAAGATCTGGGAGTTCAGTCGACTACCCTCACTTGAAAAAGTGTGAATGTGGGACTCACTATCCTTGAGGTATAATGTGTTCTTCCGAATATATTGATCTGTGTTCTTTACCATGTTGCAGACCACAATGAAGTAACATTTAGGTTCATTGACAAAGGAGATGCAATTGTTGCAATAAAATGGGAGAAAATGCCTTAATCAAGATATGAGGAGAATATGATAGGTAAATTAGTGATGTAGGTAGAGATTTAAATATTATTATTCTAGATATTATCAATCAAAGGTAATATATCAGTATGGATGAGGTTTGTGTTGAAATAAGTTGAGCAGTTTTGGAATGAAGTGATTAATTGATTCACTTTTGGTGCTACTATGGTTTCTCATATTGAGCATGGATCATGTGGGCTTAGAGTGTGTGTTGAGTAAATCTTTGATTTCTATCGTAATAACAAGATGTTATTTTCTGGAATAATATGGAAGAATATTTAATGTGGTATCCAAATATGAAGAGTTTTCAACAAGCCAAAATGTGGAGATTGTTAGCCAAAAATCCCTCATGATGGTTCGTTTGGGTTGAATGTGTTCACTGCTGGAAAATGGACCTATCCCCAGGGTTTTCCCCAAAAACGTGGGGATAGGTACCCTTATACCCACTGATTTTTAAAACTGTGTGCATATGTAAATTTTCAAGACCTATACCCACGGTTTTGGAAAACTGTGGGTATAGGGGGGGTCTATCCCCACGGTTTTCCAAAACCGTGGGGATAGGTCCTGAAAAGTCATATATACCCACGTTTTCCCAAACTGTGGGTATAAGGGTACCTATCCCCACGGGATTCCCCAAAACTATGGGGATATGTTTGGGCTAGAATATATATATCCACGGTTATGAAAAACCGTGGGTATAGGTTTCCCGTGTGCGCGTGGGAATTTTTTTTTGCGGGAAGTAATTTTTTTTGGCGGGAGTCCCATACCCATGGTTATTCCCTCTATACCCACGTTTTATATAACTATATTGAAATAAATATAAATATATATACACATAGGTGATATTAGGGTAGTGGTTAGACGCGGTGTTGGCAGCGAAGAGGTTGCAGGATCGAATCCCGCCGCCTGCATTATTTTGGGATCTATACTCACGGTTTTCAAACAGTGGGTAAAAGCCTTTGACATCGTGGCAATTGGGTATGTTTTGTTGACACGATGGAAGAACACCTATACCCACAATTTCGGAAAACCGTGGGTATAGGATGGGGACCTATACCAATGCCATTCCAGCCCACGATTCCCAAAACAGTGGGTATAGGCCATTTTTCCAGTAGTGGTCTTTTGACAAGGTTTGAGGTCTTTGATGAGGAATGGTTATCAAAGAAGGCATGCAGAGTAATAATGAATGATGATGTGACCTCTCATAAGAACTCATAGTTGTCATTAGAAATTGTGATAGACAACACAATGCATTGGAAGAAAAAACAATGAAAATTACAAGATTGAATTTTGATATCATGAAGAACTCTTATGAAGCCTGTGATGGTCTTTGAATCTCGTAGTGGGATATTATGCATCACTCATGATTATCTTTGGATCTTGTGGAGGGATCTCATGTAACACTCATGATTGTCTTTGGATATTATGGAGGGTTCTCATGAAACACTCATGATTGTCTCTGGAGTTCGTGCCTAGATCTTGTGTAAAGTGCGAATATAACTCATGCTTAGGACTCATGAAAGCACACAATGATTAAAGAAAAAAATATTTAAATGATGGAGGATCTCACGGTTGTTGATGATCTTGGTAAGTGCATGATTTTTTTGGGACTCACGCCCAAATATCACTCAATGTAAAAATGAGGACTCACAATAGGGACTCTCACAATGCATGAATGTAAACCTATGACTCACACAAAGAACCATTGTTGAAAGAGGACTCATGCTTGGATCTCATGGAAAGTTTGGATACAGACTCACACAAAGGAATAATTCAGATCATGGACTCATGAAAATAGAGAATGTTTAAAGTCTAATCAGGCTTGGATCTCACGAAAAAATGATCAGATCTCACACTTAGATCTTGCGGAGAACATGATACTCATTAAGTGGATGGTTTTCTGTTATTTCTGGGGTTAAGGTGGTGGAAGCTCACCTATAAATACACCAGGATCCATGCTTAGACACTGATGAAGTTTTTCATAAAATATTTATTTGAAGCTAATCTACAGAATAGACTCATGATGAGATCTTGTAATAGTGGTTTCTGAAGAAGGAGTATACACAATTGAAATTTTGTAAGTGTTTAACTTGATCTAAACAAGGTCTCATGCAAAGAGGACTTATGATAGGGTGTTGTGCAAGATCTATCCGGGGTCTTACGCAAATAGAGAAAGAGGTATTACACCTAGAAATCACATTCAACACGCAAGCAGACTCATGAAAGCAGACTCACGAATGGAAATCACAAAAGCATACTTGAAAAAGGGACTCGCAGAATAAGAATCATGAAAGGGACTCATGAAAGAAGACTTGTGAATGGGACTCGTTGAAGCAGACTCCCAAAAGGGACTCACGAAAGCAGAATCATAGAAGGGACTCACGGAAGAAGACTCATGGAAGGGACACACAGATTAAGACACATATAAGAGACTCACACAATGTAAATGTGCATATATTTTCCTATGAATAGAATCATAGTCCTATCTAAATTTATAAGGAGATAAAGAAGACTGAGGTTCTTCACCATTCGAGAATACTTGCAGAAGGAGTTTATTCAATTATACATTCAAAGAAGTGAAAGGAATACCTTGCATCACATGAAGATCATTCCAAATATGAGGTAATTTATTTTTATACAATAAATAAAAGTCTCTTCCAATTGTCTAGAATGTGTGTTTTTCATCCAGGTGATTTCATTGGAGTGAAAGAGAATCAAAGAACAATCTTCAACAGAATTTCTACCTACAACTGAGGATACATTCAGTAGTGATAATAAAGGGACCTACATGTCCATAAATTGTGAAGAACCTACATGCGCAAAAAAATTTAGTGTATCTTTTTTAGAGAAGTGAGAAAATAAAAAAGAAGAAGGTGATACTTTCCATCAGTAGTGATCTAAATAAAGAGAAAAATGGAATGGCCCTTGCGAAAGTAGTGAGATGAACCTAAACATTATATAGGAAACGATCCTGGGAATATAAGTTATCTACCCCAAACCTTGTAATTTGGTAGTAATCCTTTGTGGATTTCTTATATCAGAACATTTTTGTTTTATGCTCCTTTGATGTATCGATCTGAGGGTGAACCAAGTGAAAATATGTATGTCCTTGTGTTTTCATTCCTTATTTACTTTATATAAATCATCACAAGATACAGATGGAAAGGATAAGAGAAATTTAAACACTAAAGAAAAAAAGTGACCCTTATAATAAAGAGGTAAAGATCTAGTGGGGATGATGAATTTTGGAAAAAGAATATCAATACCCTAATTCACCCCCCACCCAAGATATCTTGGCCCATTTTGGACCTAACAAATATATTTCATCATTTATGTTTCATGCTTCATATAAATGTGGTTTCACCATTTATAACATGGAATACATAATTTCATGCCATCTTTCTGCATGTTCCATTGGAAGGGTCATTCAACTGGATATATATGGGTACATAGTTATTGAATGTTAACCCTGAATCATGGAATTGAAACACTATTCTATGTAATGCTAATTCCTGATTACACTATACTTTATAAAGGTCATTTGACTTGTTGGATGCTAAAATGAGTGTGTGTAAGCAATTTTTGAGAGATAAGAATCAAGAATACTTAAATTTAAAGTAATTATATTTTAATTAGATGATATTATATTGTTTTACTTGATGTAAAAACATCATGATGAGTGGAAGAACATCATTAATCTAACTGTGATATAGAGGTAGTGAGTTCTATATCCTAAGGGGATGGGACATTCCACAAAATACTTTGATAAGTGTCGATAATGAGAAGGAAGAATGATAAATATGAAATGGATGGAGACTAAAGTATAATAGAAACTATAGTGAGAAGATTGGTTAAAAAATGAGTAAATAACAAGCTCTATATAATACCATTATGAATTTTAGGAAGGAAATCCACATGTGAGAAATTATGAGCCACAATGAAGTTATATGCATTTTCGTGATTCCTTATCCCTTAAATCTAATTTTTCAAAATCGGAAGAAGGTGATCTCCATCCCATAGGCTATGTCATGTTTCTTCATGCACAAATGGGAATTTCTTATAGTATATTTAGGGAAGTTTTTATTAATATAAGAGATTTCTTAATTTTTTGGAAATAATTTAAAAGGAAATAATGTTATGAGGTTTCCTTAAATCTTCTTAGTAAAGGTGTTCAATATTTAGTTTTATAGGGAATTAAAGAGGAATCATGTGTGTTATGAAATACCAAATATTATGTGAATTGATGGATGAGATTTAAGGGAGTTTGAATATGAGAAATATGTGACCTTGTTGAAAGTATTTTATAGATAATGAAATATATTTTCAGGTTGGATAAGAAATTAATGTGATAGAAAGACCCAATAATAACACTATTGCAGACCTCATGTATTGAAGTTCAAGAACCAATTATCCATGCTACGATTATGTTATAGTTTCAATAAAGAAATAATAAGGAATAATAAAAAGAGGAATAGAGGGGTTATTCTAATACCACGTTCAAAAAGACATAACTTCTATTTTAAAGAAAATAGAGTTCCTAATGTTGCTGTGATATGATATATTGAATGTTGTAGAATAAGAATAGAGGAGAAGAGATTTTTTTTGGAATACATGAATTGATCATAAAGAAGATGTGGTTCTAAAGAGTCCAACCTACAATATACAGATAATGTATATGTTTGAAGAATCTCTGAGACAACTCATTAAAGTGTTACAAATGAGGAATTATATTATTATAAATAAGTCCAAGAGGAATTCAGGATTTCACTACTAATCAACATCAAGTGGAGAGGGCCAATTTTTTAATTTTTTTAATTATTTAAAATCTTAATTTTTTTTATTACATTATATCTAGTTAGTGCTACGATAATGAGTTCAAGTACATACCCTTTCTCGGGATTTCTTTTATTTTAATATGGATATTGTGTATGTGGGATAGTAACCATGACATACTAGGTTTGTATCCATCATTAGGGAGGATAAACCCATCAAAATACCTTATTTCCCTTAATTTTATCATTTTCTATTTAGGTATACATTCACACTAACCAAAGAAGAGATAAACATAGAAAGAGAGAGATCTATCCACTAAATAAGTGTATAAGTGAAAATAGATTAATGTTAAAACAAGAATATAAGTATACCAACACTAATACACCCACTTATCAGAGTTGGATTGTCGCAAAGTGATCCTAAAAATATAAAGTATATGATACACCATTTATTGGAATTTTTCATATATAGATTTGATTATGTTTCATGGAGATCACACAATACCCCTTATTAGATTGAGTAGTACTAATGCATTTCTAGAACCTATTATTTGATTACATATATGAAATTGTGATTTCATGTTTGTTTTCAACACTAATAAGGACTAAAGGGTCACATTGTTAGGCCTTTGGACAGGGGTTTATATTTTTGATAAATCATTTCATCCAAAATGAAGAGATTTTAAAGAAACCATATTCAAAGAGAGTTTTGGATGGATTCATAAAGACTTATTGAGTTTTGAATAAATTATTTATAAAATTTAGTGAAATTTTGAGATTATCAGTTATGTACTAAAAAATATGAATTGATACATATGATAGAATTTGTTTCACCCACCATTTAGGCTAAGTGCATGTATCTTCCACCTCACAGATTGAGTGCATTCATCTTTCACATATGTATTAAATTAAGTCCATGAATATTCCTTAATGATTTAATCAGTTATAATTCATTATGAAGTAATTAAATGGAATTCATTCATTTAATAAATCCAATGAATAATTAAAATTAGAGTTAATGTATACCAATACAATAAATATACATGAAGAATTTTCTTAAATGAAACACATCAAGGATTAAAATATAAAGGCCTGAGATCCATCCTATTGGTTATAACTAATTGTATACAATAGTCCTGATACATAATTCCTTCTCATATGAAATTTATCACTAGGTGAAGCAACTATAACCTCTTATACATTTTGGGATCCCCGAGAAATGTTTTGGGTTTCTTTAACTAGTGTAATCCACATAGAGGTCAGAGCCTTCGTCTATTTCTATAGTAATTTAAATCATGTGTACTCCATAAAAAATTGCATATAGAGATTGTTATTATATAGGTATTCATGTTTATATTATTCATTTATATTACACATTGATTCTAATGAGGATAGATCATGTACATTTATCCGTTTTCATTCACTTTCTTTATTCTTATAATGGAACTCTAAAACCGATCAGTAGAATTGGGGCAATGGATAATGATTAACCAATTATTTGGATATCTCATGAATGAATGTGTGATGATGTGATGATCTCCATCCAGGAGATCTATTACTGATACAAGGATTTTTTGGACTAATGCGTTTTGGCGATGGAGTGCACTAATAGGTTTATACAAATGTTACTTTAAACATGTTAAGATGAGGGGTATGAACCCACTACCCTATCAATTATTAATTAATTTAAATATTACATATATATATATATAAATTATTTATAAATATAAATTATTTATTATATGTATATTTTACTTATTATTTATTATTAATTATATATATTACTTATTAATTACGTATATATATATACTTGTTATTTATTATATATATATATATATTACTTATATATATTAGTCATTACATATTATATATCGATATATTACTTATATATATATATTAATTATTTTTTTAAGAAGGTTGATAGTCACACCCCCTTTATTGAATATAAAAAGATAGAATCTATTTTAGAATAGGAAAAGTGGGAACCCATTACAAGAATGGAAAATGACTAAAAGTCCAAGGTAAAAAAGGGGAAAACGTCCAAGAAATAACCATAAATCCCCATCTCCCCCTCACTAGATATTTCTATACTATGGTGAGAAAAAAAATGTGTCACCCCCTATGCTAAGAAGCTTCACTATGCTGGCAGCACAATGTGGTAAAGCACCTCTCCAACCAACATAGAAATATGGAGGAGAGCCAGATGAAGGATGGCATCACACCATCCTCTCTTTAAAGACACCCACCTAAAAAATCATGATAGGAACTCTCAGCAATATCAACCTAATACAACAGATAAAAAGGACCGAAAAACACTAGGCACTTGTCAAAGAGAGGTACCCATCTATCCATCAGTGTTATGACGCATGGATGAATGATCAGCGTCATCACACCCATACATCTTTCGAGGACACCAACCTAGTGGAAACTATAAGATGTTTTTCCACATAGAAATGAAAAAATAATAAATATTTCATGCAATGAAACCTTCTTCCCAAAAACAAACAGAACGAAGAAGACCAAAGGCATGCTGAAAAACATGTGAAACATTCCAGTGCAGTTAAAATCCAGATGAAAAGACACTGCCCCAGCTTCCTGAACAACGTACAACCAATGATCTCCTAAAAATCATCACTTCGTAATAACAACAAATTTATCTCTTGAAGTAGATAAGATAACACAACTGATGGCTACAACTACAATTCCATCAATGCACACCATAAATCCAGAAATACCAACCAACGCTATACCCGAAAAACCTATTCCATGACGAACCAAGGACATATCAGATCAATGCATCTTGAAACAAGATCCCCCAAGTATACACCTCACATAAAAGAAAAAAAATGATGAAATGAAGGAATATTTAAGGCGAAACCCCACCAACACCGTTCGACGCTATATTTGAGTTGTAATGGATAGAGACCTTTCCAACATTGTTTGGGAGAATCCATGAAGCCAACATTTTTTTATCCACCATCGTCATAATAACTGATGAGGTGAGACTCAAAGGAGTTCTAGAAGAGGGAGGAAAAGATATAAGATGATAGAATCTATGTCCCGGATAGAGGTGTGAAACTGAAGAATCCATAGTCAATATCTATGAAACAGAGATGAGGAAAACATTTGGAATCCGCCGATGAAGATCAAACTAGAAGTTCAAGGTTATATAAAAACTCCTCAGGCCAGTGAAGGATAATGTTTAGATATCCCCCGAGCTACCCCATTAAAGAGGGATACCTTTTTCATATAGATGATGAAATATCCTTTATGTCTTGGGTTGTTGTCACTGATTCATCTAATCACTAGATCTCTCTTCCATGGTGGCTTTATCAATACTGGAAGTCATAAAAACCATACTAGAAGACACATAATGCCTCAATCCTAGAGTTTAATCCCCCATTTTGTTGTTAGATTCATTTATAGAAGATCCATGTTCAAGAGGAACTTCAAGTGGTTCAAGAAAAAATGATTAGATGCAAGAACGTAAATCTTCTCCATACTACTCATTGGGGAACTATCATTATAAGAAACTTTCATAGAGGGGTATGGAACATTCTTCACAATTGTTAGATCACATGGCACTCTAAACATACCGGTATTTGTGTGTTGATTTAATGTAGTCTGTGTTTATAGAGAAGAAATATTTCTACAATCTTCAAAGGAAGGTTGACTAGAAAACCACACCTTCAAAGATTAATTCTAAATCTCCCCCCTATAAGAGGAATCCTTATTTGTAAAATCCATATGGAGAAAAGGAGTTGTAATATCTTGCCCAATGTAATTATATTATATAATAAGAAGCTATCTAGAAGGATGGTTTTATCTCTTTCCTGTCTCCTGCCTTCTTATAACCCAAACTTCTAGAGGACCCCCTTCTTGAATGAAGGTAACAAAATGACCCTAATCTGGCCTAATTATAGGAGATCCATTATTTGATTTACATTTATTTTAAGAACCATAAACCAATTATATATTTTCTTTGTGAAACTTTGATGAAACCATCTTAATATCATTCCAAAACTATTGGTCAACCACTATATATTCTTGAGGCTCACAATTATTTTGATCATCCTCAAAGTAAGCCACTTTATCCTCCTCCAAACCATGAGCTATAACATCAATAAAGTAAAGGGAATTATAATAATCATCTACTAAAATATCTTATAAACCCTCATAGGGGCCTTCCAATTTTCTATAAAAATTATGAAGAGATACTTTATCAGATGTTTTTTTCCAAGATAGAAGAAACCCTTTCCACTGACAAAGAAACAACAATAAGATTTCATTTCTCTCTTTTTATAAGACCAATCCTAGCACCGTCTTCATTCACTACCATTGAATCTTGGATCCCAATGTGTGCCATATTTACTTACCATCAAGGGCTTAAGAACATCCCATGAACTATTTTATTCTTCAAAAATGATCCAAATTATGGCCCTTTAAATTATTTTTTTGAAGACAATACCAATCCTACAATATGACTACAAATGATTAATAATTCCATAGAGTATATAGGGGGAAACATTTCATAATAAATTTCATAGTACACCTCATCCTGGAAGTAGTGAGAACAAATATATCAATTAATGTAGAGAAATAGTACACTTCAACTAATACAATGAAAATATTCCCAAAACATGATAATTTAATGGAATTATCCATTTTAATTTGAAAATCGATTGATGATGAAGTATAATGGAGGATTTTTTCAGGTCATAAAACAGAATTTAATCCATGAATATTAACCCATAAAAGCACAATTTTTTCTTTATAATCATGTCGATAAAAGTTAAGGTTACATTCATGAATACTTAATACACTTGATTTCCAGTGGACTGAAACAAAGCCCTAATCCCTACTATTAAATTCAATAGAAGGGAAAAAGTGTAAATCCATAGCCATGAGAGATGAACTTGAAATCCAAAAATTCCCCATAGATGATAAAAGGTTTACCAACCCAGATTTCTTCCTTAACATCATGCGTTTCATAAAAGAAATACATGAAATAATAGAAAACGTACATAGTTCAAGTCTTTACTAATGGATTCATCAATTTATGATACATGCTATAGGTTTCCCTTCTTAATGAACTATTTTAAAGCCTTGTTTTTTTGAGATGAAAAAAAACCTGAAGATTTGGATGCCTTCCTCTGCTCCTCAATCACTTTCTTTTCCACAATATTCAAACCCAAATTCACAGGAATAAAATTTTAAATCCCCTTTTAAAGTTCCAACAAAGAAATAATGAGGGTGAAGGTAATATTTAGATCAAAATCCATCACTGAAAATCCAAAATATCCATTCATTCTTTAAGAGAGAAGCTCCTAAGAAAACCCTATATTACTTATTACCAATTATTTTTTACTTATTACTCATTATTTATTATTTATTATATATTATTAATTACTTATTTGTTATTTATCAATTATTACTTGTTACTTATTAATTATTATTATATATAATACTTATTACATATTACTTATCATCACATATTGTACTTATTACTTATTATTTATTTATTATTTATTTCACCTTATTTGTTACTTATTATATATATATATATCTTATTACTAAATATTACTAATTTATTGTTACTTATTATTAATATATTAATAATTTATTTCTTTTTAATTATTAATTATTATTATTTTTAATTAGAATTATTATTTATTACTTATTTATAGCTACTAATTATTTATTATTTATTACTAATACTTAATACATAATATTTATTATATATTAAATATTATTTATTATTTATTACTTATTACTGTTTATTTAATATTTTATAATTATTAATAGTTACTTATGACTTATTATTTATGAATTCATACTTATTGGTTGATACTTTATAACTACTACTTATTATCTATTATCTATTATATATTGTCAATTAATTACCATTTATTACTTATTATTTTTTAGTTATTACTTATTACTTATTACTTACTACTTACTAATATTATTTACTACTTATTACTTACTACTTGTTAGTTACTACTTATTAATAATTACTCACAACTAACTACTAACTACTTACAACTTACTACTTATT
This sequence comes from Viscum album, assembly GCA_963277665.1. Classification (NCBI taxonomy): domain Eukaryota; kingdom Viridiplantae; phylum Streptophyta; class Magnoliopsida; order Santalales; family Viscaceae; genus Viscum; species Viscum album. Next base: position 65,192,795 of record OY728156.1, on the reverse strand, counting down.
AATTATTACTTATTACTTATTACTTATTAATTACTATTTACTAATTATTATTTATTACTTACTACTTATTACTTATTTCTTATTACTTTATACTCACTACATATTACATATCACTTATCACTTAAATCTTACTACTTATTACTTATTATTTACTATTTACTACTTACAAATCACTATTTATTACTTACTGATTATTACATTATACATATTTCTTACTAATTATTTCTTGTTACTTATCAGTTATTATATATTACTTATAACTTAATACATATTTATTACTACTCGCACTAACCCAAAAAAAAAATCACTCCTGAGAAAAAATTATATAGTACTTAGATCAGATCTACTGAAAAGGTAAGATAGAAGTAATTTCTCAAGATCTATTCCAAAATATATTTCATGATGTTTAATTTATGAAAAAATTATTTTATTTTTATTTCCCCTAATTTTAATTTTATTTAAACCTTAAAAATATATCCCTGACCAATTCAAAAAATTCCCTAATTAGAAATTCAAGTCAATCTTCACTCAATATAAATTCAATCATGAGTTATTCCTATACTTGTAAATTGAATACATTACTATAGGCTTGTGAAAAACATTATTTATATGCACCATGAAACAAAAAATTCAACCATGAAGGTTTTTTTCATGTGAATTTGCAGGATTCAGGTTGGTGGGAAAGAACATTTTAAAAGTTTAAGCTGAAAAGTGTCGGTTAAACTAAAAAATATCTTTGCATGAATATTCAAGTGAACACATATGAAATACAAGTCACTCTCTTTCATATAGAAGATGTAACACTATAATTATACTTTTGTGACATTTTCTTTGATTCAAACAATAAATCCAATGAGGTATTTCATCCTAATTGTATTTTTTCATAGAGGATGACATGAAAATTAAATGTAATGAATGAATGAATAGTAATGCATGTAATCAAAATAATTAATTCAATTTTATCATTATTTTTTATGTTTTTTCTTTTTTTTGGAGAAAAGGATGATATGAAAGAAGTACATAGAATAATGACTCATGAAAATTTATAACATCCTGATTTTTTAATTGTAAATACTATATTCAACAACATATATGATACACAACACTTAGCATAAACAAAAAACTAAATAATATTATTATGGGACTGTTATGCCTAGCTGTTAAATTGGAGGGCATTAACAGTATTATATGAATTATAAAATATAAAATGTTAATACTAAATAATAATGGATTAATTAATTTTTATGAAATTAAGAACTTTATTTTTTAAAGACATTTTATTCTTCAAATAATCTATTTTCAATAATGATTTTCAATGCTATTGTTAGCGAATAATATAATAATTTATGGAAAATTTTAAATTTTTATTTTACAAAATAAATAGAATTTTTGAAAACATAATATCAAAATTATCTTACAGAGAAATTTTATTAAAATTTCGAATTTTTTTTCTATGAATAGAGAAAAAATACTAATTTTATTGAAAATTTTATATTCTTTTCAAATATTTACAAATTAAAATTTCATTTTAGATCTGTTTTGAAATTTAATTTATTAATTTTAATTAAAATTAATCTAATTATTATTTTAATTGGATTTTATTTATTAATTCAGTATAGAATCTTTTTATGTTTAGAAAAGATAATTTTTCCAAAAAAACTGTTTTTTATTGTGTTCTACCAATTTAATTTTAAACTAAATAATGAAAATTATATATTTTTTATTTTGAAAAATGAATTTCAAATTTTTAACAATGAGGTATAAATTTATAAAATAGGTCACTTTTAGTTTTGTAAAATATGAATAGTAACATCAGTAATTTTTGTCACCATAATAAAGGGTAAATCAGGTAATTATGAAAAAAGAAAATGATAAAGACTATAAAATGACCAAAAAACATTACCCAATTTTATTTTATGGGTAATACTCGCCCATAAAAATTATTTGATTATTTATATGACCATTTATGACCACATGGATGTGATTATGACTATTGTAATATTTTATTTAAAGAAATACTAAACATGTAACAATCTTGTTAATAATAAGTATAATATTTTTAGTTTTGTTTTATCTAGAAGATATATTAGATATTAAATAGTATTTTTAAATATAATATATTGATATTCAATATGTTAAATTATTTTTAAATTTTAACGAAGAACTAATTAACTTAAATGCTTGAAAACACTGATGAAATAATTATTTACTTAATAAAAAATCAAAAAAAAGATATTATTTGTTTTAAAATATTTATAATATTAGATAATTAATGAAATACATTAATTCTATAGTTGTATTTAAAATTTATGGTTTCTATTAAAAGATCATTTTTGAAATTATATTTTTTATTGTTATTTTTAAAAGTCAATTTAATGAATACTTTCAAAATTGACATTAACGATATTTAAAAAATAATAATATTTAATTAAAAATGTAAAATTCCAAAAAAAAATGAAATTCATATAAGTGATTAAATAAATGTTTAAAATATCAACAGAATTCATTAAGTGTATTTATACCCATATTAATATCATATATAAATAAAACATTGTTTGTCTATTTTTATTTAAAAATTAATTTATATTAATTTTATTTTTTGTGAAATTCCATGTGTGCCCCTCCACTCTCGTACAAAATACACATCTTATTCTCATTTCTTCACACATAAAAACCAATTTTGATCATAAAAAATTTACCAAAATAGCATTCTATAATCTCTAACTGTATTTTAGAGGCTTTATTTTGGGCATAACATAAACCTTAGTGGTCTTAAGGTGTTAAGAAAGAGAGGCTATATGATGAAGAGGTATCATTTCAAGTCATGTGTTTCTATTTTATCTCTTATTCCACATTATTAGAATGTTATTAGAAAATGATAAAATAAAATCATGGAATCCAACATGTAATTATATGTTATTATGTTATTTTGATGACTCATACCCATCTCCACTTCTGTCAAGCGATAAAAGAATTCAACATTCATGTCTACAACAGACTATTAGCTCGTGAATCGATATGATTCATTTTCCATAAACATTTCGAATGATTCGTTATAATATATAATTATTTCTTATAAATAATATTCATGACATATTTATAATTATTAAAATATAAAATATTATTTACCTTTTTTCCATTCAATGTACTCAAAAATGATAACATCATCCGTGCATACGTGTGAACTTTCATATCCATGAAGTGATGTGATTAATTTTTCATAAATAAAACAAACTAATGATATATATAAGTGTATTTAATAAAATAAAATAATATATATATGATCATTATAGATTGATAAAATGATACTTACCTTTATTCCATAATCAACTCTGAAATATGAAAATGTTACTCATGCGTACATACGACCTAACAACGCCATGATTGTAACATAGTTTATTTTTTAAAACAATTTTTAATGATTGGTTTTAAAAATATAATTAATGTAAAAATATTAAAATTTTGTCATGAATATTATTTTTTATATTGTTTAGTAATGAATTATTTTATTATATTTCATATACCTTAGTCATTTTAGATTTGAGAGCCGAATATCGTGAAAAATTACAATATAAACATAAAGAATAAGGTAATATTTATAACATGGTAATAAGTGAAATAAAAGGAATTATAATCTTTAAAAAGGTTCTAATGAAATTAAATAGTTATTTTAATTTCATTATTCAGGTGGATAAATAATATATGATTTATGCCAGAATGAAGCTAATAGACTCTTTTACTAAAAAACCTCATTTTAAATGTTTTAATGATTTATTTTATAAATAATTCTATGTCATGTACAAGTTTTTAAAATTATTTTTATGAATATATTTATATGGAAATTACTCTTTAAAAAAAAGGAAATTTTGTAATTTCTCTAAATTTATTTAAAAGTAGCATTTTTAAGGTTTTATATATTGGAATTTCTTTTAAAGTAACCCTTTTAATGCTCTTTTTAAAAAGGTAAAAAAGAATATATTCATAACTTATACATAAGGAGATTATTTTTCCCAATTTCATGATTTCTTAATGTTTTCATGTTTTTTACAATATTACATGGTTATTTTAAAAGAATTTTTCTACCATTTTATGTGCATAATATTGTTTTAAAATAATGTATTTTCCTCAAGGAATGACTTTATGATTAATGAATTTATGTTTTAAGATAATTTAATAGTTTTTGGGATTTTTTTATGATGATGGGTGGTTATTTTATAAAACCAATATGGGTGGGTCTGTCATAACCCTCTAATTTATTTGGTAAAGATATGGATATAACTACATAGGTATATCTTAAGAGATTATGGGAATATATCATGATGATTATTATAATTATAACTGTGATGGTTTCATACAAATATAACCATAAGGGTTATTTTTTGTATCCATGATGGTTAAATAATATGGGAGCCATAAAGGTTACATCATAAGTAAGTATGATATTAATATTATTCCAAAAGTTACCTATATTTTTTTATGATTATTATGTTTTTACATAAATATCATTTTTTCACAAGGCATGTTAATGAGTTTATGTTAAATAGAATTTATTTGTTAATTCTTATGGTTGAAAAGTATAAAATTGTAATATTGTTTTCAAGAGAATTCCTTGTTTTGAAAGAAAAATTTATGAGTATCATTTTTTCCATTAAAATTTTTATGAAACGTTTTAATAAAATATTTTGGAAGAAAATATGATTTCTTGTGTAATAAAATATTTATTCTGAACCTAAATACTATTTTTCAAAAATTAATATTTTTGCATGTATTTATGGACAAATGGTTTATATATTTCTTTTAATGTCCCTTATTGAGGTTTTTTTCCTCATTCCCCATTTGAAAAATGTTTTCAATATAATTTTAAGGCATTTCATGGATAAGTATGAGGAAAAGATCAAATTTGTGAATATATGTCATGAAAATATGTATTTGTTTTTATTTAAAAATGGTTTCCATTGGTAGGGAATAATGGAAACATAGTTTAACTGTCCAATTGTAATGTATGGGTTTACTATGTTATAGTTTTTCATAATTATCTAAAACTATAAACATAAGAGATATTTTGGAAAAGAAAATTTATTTCTAGTTTTAAAATAACAAGAATATGTAATATTTAAGGCCAAAACCTTATAGTTGGTATCATAATAGGGTGTAGATAACTTCAGAGATTTGGATGTTTTCAGGAGAGGCCATATTAAGAGTTATGGATACCATTATATGTTTATAATTTTATTATTGATCATAATATATGTTGGAATCAAGGTTGTTCTTTACTGGAAATGGAGTATGGTTTGTGTTTGTTGTCAATCCACATTGGGTTGATCATGGAGTCTGCAAGATGAGTAATCTTATAGTACAAGCTGAAGAAGGTGTTTAAGGTGGCACAATTTCCGAGTGTTTACCAAATTTTTGGGCCTCAAAATCGAGAATTTATTATTTTGAAAAAGGAAAGTTTTATGGAAAGGAGTCCCCCAATCATGGTTTCTATACCATGAATGATATTCCACAGACCACATAGGAGATACGTGTGTTGGCGAGGAAAATTGTAACAAGAAGGATTTCTGTATAGTAGGGCTATGCGATCGCAAAGGGAGGTAAGTGGATCGTGAATGAAAAATGGTTCGCTAGACAGATATGATTCACTTGAAGGTTAACAGTATTCGAATGAAAAATGGTTTGTGTGATGGATTATCAGAGGAGAAAACAAGGTGAAGAGGCTAACAGAAAAGCCAGTTCACAGGATGGATTGTCGTTGGTGAGAACAAGGCTGAGATCGGTTTACATAAGAGTTCAGCCACCATGATGGGATAAGTGGCAGTATATAGACCGTGTAGGAAAATGGTTCATAAGAGATGCATAGTATGTTGTTAAAGCAATTTTGTGTCAAATATGTGGTAAATCTCATATTTTAAGGTTATGTGGATCTATTTTCCTATATAAGGATTGATAATCCCATTATTAAGGGGATGAGAGAGAATTTCATTAGGGTAATTCATCGATCTGGATATTCAGCTCCGTCCTAAAGTGGTTCACGCAGAAGTAATATTTTTGAAGGTTTTTTATGCAATATGCAAAGAGAAGAAATTAGATGTAGGAGAGTCTGTACAAGAAGGAAGAACCCAATCCATATTTTTCTTATAATATGTTAAAAAAGTGTTGCGGTACGCGAATGATTGCTCATAGAGGTGAATTTGGTCAGAGGAGAATAGCGGTACATGAGAGTTGAAGTGAAGGAAGTATGTGAATAGGGTTTGAGAAGTTGGTACACGGTCACATTTTACAGATGTAGTAAACAGAGGTGGTATGAGGAGAACTACATTACACAGAGGAAATAAGGCTAGTTCACAAAGAAAAAGTTTTCAATTGAATAGTAAAAATAAAATTAGACTACATCAATAAGGGAAAACATGACGTCAAAAAAATATATCTACAATTATGGATGCATTATTTAATTGAAAACCATTTAGTTGACTTCAGGTTGATAAGCTAAGTTTAGATTCTTCCCAACAGAGTGAGCAAGGGGGAGTCAACAAAAGTGATTTGAGGGATGCAGTGTAATATCCCAAAAACCTTATAAAGGAAGTGTGTCTGGGATAATGTGATTTTCTAAAATTTTGTACTCAATATCTATTGAGGATTATTGGAATTTTGAATGATCGAAAATCTATAAAGGTATGATTTTTGGACGTATCCCTTCATGGTGAACTAAGTAAAATTGTTTGTGTCTACTCTTTGCATGTGTTTGTTTGTTTTCTGCACTTTCTCATTAGACAAGATTAATAGGTTCCTACCAATGTGGGAACACGATCCATTAGTTTAAAAGAAAAAGTGGAAACCCTAATTCACCACTATCAGGGTGTTCCAGGTTAATTCAATATCATTATTTTAGAAATAACTTTTTTTTAGGATTTAAGCTATGTAATTTTAAAGTGAATAATGGTATTTTTAGAGACAATTTTTTTGAGGTAATCATGGGTTTTTAATTTTTTAAATGGAAAATGAAAATTTTGAGTTGAAATTTGAGGTTAAAAAATTACTTAATGTCAAATATATTATGGTTATTTTGAGGGTTTTATCATTTTCTTCATAATATTATATGAATTATATTTTTTTATAAATTGAACTTTCACAGACCGTGTGTTAACCCATCACATTAAATAAGACCATTAGGATTGAACCCAAAACCGAAGGGAGACAAGGGTTAATAACCTACCAATGGAATACATTATGTCACGATTAGTATGGAATTATCATAAATTATTTTATGGATAAATAATAAGTTTAGTTTGTTGAACATATGTTTTATCATATAGATAGCCGTGGGTTTACACATTGATTTGGAGATTATGTGGTTAATGTTATTATGAAATTTTTTCCCTTTTTTAAAATCCTATTAGGTTATGGTAGCTTTATTATTAAAGTATTTTATTTGAGTGATAAATTTTGAATTTTATTTTTGAGGAAAATATGATTTTATTGGGTATTTATGGTGATTTAGGATATTTATAGAAATGAAAAGAATATATTGGAGATAATATGATTTGGGAATATACTATGTGGATTGATACTTTAATAGTAATTGATGTTTTTTGGAGATAAATGGAAAATTTTATCATAAAAGATTATGTAATCAAACCCTATGTTTTTTTATTTCAATCTTAGTATAGAATATTTTGAGATATTTTGAGGAAAATTATTTATCGAATTATCTAATTTCAACTATTGATATTATCCATGAATCATGGAGATTAACCTAAATATTATTTGATTAAACATTTTTTTATTTTGGATAATTATGTTATCTTATCCTCAACATTTTGGTTTTTGAAAATTTATAATGATATAAGGATTATATTGTTATCCATTTTTGAATTTTGTGATATATAGAAGTTGATTATAATTATTTAGGCATGAAAAATTCATCTTAATACTCCTCATTTAGAGAAAAAGATGATATTGTGGTGAAAATATATTAAAGGATGAAACACTATTTGTCAAGTAAGTATATTTACTCACGTTCTTATATAAGGAAGTAAACTAATTAAATAAATTTATAAAAATGATATTGAATCAAAAATATTATATGTTTACTTTTATTACTAGGAAATCAATGATCTTTTGACGCATTATAGATTTATGATTTTCTGATTGTTCAATGCCTCATCAAAATCTTCTCTATTACTCTCTATCATTAATTGGGTGAGAAATTTTCTCTTATATGTCATTGTATTTGTATATAGAAACCAAGTTATGTGTTATTGAAGATGACCTATTTAATTCCCTTAGTTTCTTTTAAAGTGTATGTTTTATTTATCTATTCTCTGATGTGGGATTTTTTAAAAGATATTTTAAAAAAAAACATAGTTACCAAGTGTGAATTCAAAATTGTGAGGACCAAATTTACAAGAGGTGGGGAGAATGTAACATCTGATGTTTTTAAAAAGAAACACTATATTATACACCATACAAGATACACAACACTAAGCTTAAATGAACAAATAAATATTTTTATAAGGTGACAATTATAACATATCCATTATTTTACCATGAATTAACATTATTAACTTAATTATGAATATAATGCCCCAAACCCAGTTACCCGGAGTCGGTGCATTATTACATAACACTGGAATGATAAAAAAAGATCATGTCTCGAAAGACCTATTAGTTTAGTAGCCTTAGAAACACTAGAAACATTCATAAGTCTTACAATAAATCATAATGTGAAAAACTACAACAACATAGTCTCCATATTCCACACACATATCCCCTCAGACTATCCCTATAGTTCAGTCATAAAATACTTCTTCACATCTTGGGAAAATGATACATAAGAAAGGGGTGAGCTTAAACTCTCATTAAGGGTAAGAAATACAACGGAATATAACATAAATATTAATCATGGTGAATAATTGAAACCACATGAATTTACCAATAATAAAGATTAATACTTTAATGGCAGGAATATTATTTGAGTAAATAATTCCATAATAAAACATAATCATTGGTATTCTACTAGTCGAATGACCACATGAACCATCAATATTATTTTCATAATTTGGAAATGTATAATGCCGTACTTTCTAAAACATTTTTTCAAGGCCTCGGCCAAGACGTCTAAAAATGAATAAGGCCTCGACCAAAACCATATATCAAAATTGGGAAAGGGTCACGGCCAATTCCACGTGTAGTTGTCTCCTTAGACCAACTGATGCATGGAGGATCTATAGAGGGCTCCACCCGTCACTCACTAAGTCCAATACATTCCTCATATGAAAAGTTTTAAACATATCATAAACATTTGTATAAAAACTAGCATACTAAATGTCAATAATTTAACTATAAACCATGAATGGTATAAAAATACCTCATCCACAGTCAAGCATATCACAAAACCTTCAATACAATATGAATGTTTTGTATCATAATAAATAAATTTCAAATAAACGTAAAATCCATCAAAGGATGTTGACATAGATGAAATCAAAACCCTTTTTAGAGAAATATCTATTTCTATTTTGAAATCATTTAAGATTCACATAATTATAATGAAAACATTTATTTTTAAAATATTATTATAAGCTTGTAAGGGAAGATTTGATGATGTTATAACGGGGGGAAATAGCCGCACCCGCCGTATAAGTTAATAAAAACATTCTTACGTTAAATTTTTCGAAAAGGTCAAAAAGTAAATAGTTTGGAAAATGACGGAAATATTCCTTTCAAAACACATAAGGGTATAAATGACTTTAACCCATTCTATAGTAAATAATAAAAATGTTTTGAAATACATTTTCAAGAAACATGGATGTGGATGATAAAGAGGACCTAGTAGATAATTACGTATAAACAACCTTGGATAATGAAGAGATTGTAGAATTAACCCTTACCTTGTACTTTTACTTGGTTGAGGGTAGGTTAACCACCTGTATAATGGTGAAATAATTATTATTAAATTATACAAGAATTATATACATTAATATGATATCATATATGATCTTTTAATATTGCTTCGTTAATAATATCTTAGTATTATCGTTGTTTCGGGTGTTAACAGATTCATTTTACTTTATATTCTTTGTTTTTTGAGTAATATTTGTTATGGATGAGATGTATATTATTCATATCCAGAATGATATCAAGTATTTAAATATTAAATTTAATCATAAAACAAAAAATAGTCTTGAATGGATACGATGGGGAATGAATCTCATCGCGTTGGTGGAGACGTCAATCCTTACGTACGCACGAGCGACAATATCATTATTTTGATATTAAAATAATATATAATTGGATGGTATATCATATATAAAGAATCATTATCATGTTATATTTATTATTTACATCAATTACACATCATTATTATATCCATCAAAATAATGATCTATTTAATAACAATTACACCACGACGTGGAGACGGTAAGCCGTACGTACGCATATATGGTGAAATGTAATTCAAAGGATGGATAGAACAATGAATTTAGATGTACCATATTTATAAAAGCATCAATGTATATAGAAAATACTGGAGTTATTATTTTATAAGGGAAACAACAAACAAAAAGGAAGTGGAAGAAGAAAGAAACCTGAAAGAGGTGATGAAATATTTACCTCTTCTCCAGGTTCTTCCTTTTTATTTAATCAAAAGGGCTTCTTAAGTTGGATTTCTGAATAAAGTAGGGCCTCTAGGATAAAGGGAGGATAGTTGAGAGGGTATTTCGGCATAGTTTGGCCGTTCCAAAAGGCTTTGAAGGTCTGAATTAGAGAGAAGGGGGAGTTCCCTTTTATAAGAGGGGTGAGGGGCACCTTAGGAAAACCTAGAAATATTATTTTATAATAAAATAATTTTCGTTTTATAATGGCTTAAAAGTAGATTATTTAAAGTCTAAGGCGGGTATGGGTCGGAAACCACTCAAATATTAGGTTTTAGATAGGTTTGGGTCACTATATTAGCCTTATCTTGTAGATTTAACTCTTAGTTAAATAGTTTGATATTTACCATGTCTCTTTGTATTTTTATATCACATGGTTAAGAAACTTAATATAAACTTCCAAGATAACCACAATAAGTTCATTAATGTCAGATATAATATTATTTAGGCTCTTTTTCCAAACCTTATACTTTTAGGAATTTCATATCAACCAATAATATTGTATTTGTTTTAAAAACTCATTTATGTCAATTTTGAAATTATTTATTAATTTATTTTTGTTAATGTCCTCAAAACATTATTTATTCACACTAAATAAATTTAATCAACCCTAAAATGTCATAGTGTCCTATAAAATTTGTGGATGGCATCAAAATTTTCAAATTATATTTATTTTAATATTTATAATATCATTTATTTGATTCTTTCATTAATAAAGAAAATACTATATCATCATTGTGTCATAAATAAATTATTTATTCAACGTCTAAAAATTATAAATAAAATACCATTATGTAGGAAATAGTTATATATTTATAATTAATTCTTATAGTCTAAGAGATAACATGTATAACCTTATGGAAAAATTGTTTTACTAAAAGATATATGCTTATGTCATTTTTGTATTTACCTTAACTTAATCATTATAAAGTGTCCTTATCACTTACAAGTGGCTCCATTGGGTCCCAAAATAGACCCAAAAATTTCCATGGTCGGAAATGTATCATAAAATAGGATTATGACACGTTTAAGTGTAATTTTAGATTATTATTATATTATTTTGTTACCCTTATTTAACTGATTTACCTTTTAACCACGGTAAATAAAATATTTAACGAAGTAATTATTCATATTGTCTAAAAATTAAAGTTACTTATTTACAAAATTTGGAAATCCTGATTCCAAATATGGAATCCATTTTTCTAAATTCAAAACACATAAGTGGAAGAAATTAATTTAAAATTTATTCCCGCTGTCAAAACAAAAAGTGTTTTTTTATGAAATTATAACTACCAAAAGATTGACACTTTTTTATGTCCATTTTAAATGTGAAATTACATCCAATGACCAAAATTGGATTAAATTGTAAAAATATAATATAATTATACTTTAAAATGACTCAATATTATAATTTAGCATAATAAATTATTTTTATTAAAAAGGTTGTTTTTAATTAAAATTTAGTGTTTTCACTATTCATCAAAAAATGAATGTTTTCAGAAAAATACATAAAATTATCCCTAAGATAATTTTGTTATTCCGAATTCAAAAATGAATTCTATTTTAACAATTTCAAAAAATAGAAGTTGCATTTAAAATTAATTCCCATTGTCAAAACCAAAAAGACTGTTTTTAAGAAATTATAACTAACAAAATATTGATAATTGTTTTTGTTCAATTTCAAAGTGAAGTTATTTCCAATGAATAACGTTGGATTAAATGGAAAAATAAAATATATTTATACTTAGAAACCATTAATATGTAAAATTTGACAGTACAAATTATTTTGATTAAAAAAGTTGTTTTCAGTTAAAATATAGTATTTTTCACTATTCATTGAAATATGAAAGTTATCAGAAAAACTCCAAAAATTTATTAAAACTAAATTATTACATCTCAATTCTAAAGAAGAAGTTTATTTTGTCAAATTGAATATATAAAAGTTTCAAATATTGGATTTAAAAAGGTTCTCCCTTAAAAGGCGATAAAATTGCATTTTTTGAAAAATACTTCTTTCATCTGAAAAATGAATTTATTCTTAAATTTTTCCTAAGAAACTCATAATATGGACTCTAAAATTATAATGATTATATAATGTTCAAAATTCAGTTAATACTATTCATAACCATTTTTGAACGACTAGTTTGGTAAGTCGTGGTGTGCTTGAACTCGGTGTTACGTGTAGTACAAGTTATTGAATTACTTTGAAGAAATAATGTACTATGAAATCTTGGGGTGTTACATTATTCCCCCCTTCAATAAATTGCATCCTCGCAATTTAAAATTGTTCTTTGAAAGTAAAAGGTTAAAAATAAAAAATACCTTTGTGGGAAAACCCACATCGGAAATTGGGTTTATAAAATTTAGTCTTAATAAGAGAAAAAGGGAAATGAAAGAGTCACCACTGAATTATTATCTTGATTTATAGAACATTGGTGGTAATTAGAGACACATAATTAGAGAAAAAACATAAATATTTATAGGGAGTGATTGAGGTCATCAGTCACAAACAATTGTAGAATTGAAGGCCTCAAATCCATCAATACATGATGATTTAAAATATCATCAGTTCAACAAAACATAAGGTATTTGGATAACACATTTTTAGTTTTAGGATCCATTGCCTAATTTTTAAGAATTAATTTCTACATAGAATAAGAAGAGACAAAAAAATATAATTGACAGTTAGAGTTCCATCCTTTAACTAATTTCTACCACAAACTCATCTTTCACTCTAAAATATAATAGAACATAAAAATACCCAATTTATATTAATCTTTTTGGGTTCCAAATATAAGTATATACCATTTAAATGATGAAAAATATTATGTAACAACCAGGGAATTCATGTAGTCTAGTGGTAGGTAATAAAGGCTTGTCGCACTATGATTGTGGGTTCGATTCCTGCAGCTTTGTCCGACGCGACGGGTTATCGCCTGACCTGCAGGTTGTCCTTTTTATGGAAATAAAAAAACAATCTCAAACTAGACTTATCCAAAATACTTATATCCAAACTCATAGTCCAAAATTTATAGGGAATTTAAAAACAATGAAGGTCCTTTTTTTCAAGTAATAACATGTGAACACCTTCATCATGTATTCTTTTAAAAAACTGCAACATCCTGAATTACCATAAAACCATATTGATTACATTCATGCTACCTTATTCATTATAGAATACTAGATATACTCCTTATATCGAAAACTATTGTAAACTCAAACAATGATGGAATATAAAAATCATTAATCAGTTTCAATATAGTCCAGAATATCCAACATAATTTATCCAAATCAAACATGTATTATTCCAAAATCACTACCTCGGTATCAGAACCATATTTTTGTTTATCTTTCTCTCAACCATATATTTTCCAAAAATTTAACCTTCCATTCAGTCACTTTTCATGATTCCACACAATCTCAGGTCCTTAATGAAATAGTACTACAGTACGATCCTTATATACTCCATAATTATTATAACCAGTACATCATTGATACAACACTCAAATGACATAATTATTTAATAACAACATAAGAACTAGAATCATTCCTCCTTATCTATGGTAGTTTCATAACATAACTATTATCCAATAGCATGATTTGGGGTATACTCTGATGATTTGGACATTAGTTCACGTAGTGTCCCAACTCCTTGCAGATGAAGCATTATAAATTTGAAACCTTTTTATTACTCTTGTAGTCACGTACATGGTGTCCTTTTTATCCACAATTATAACAAACTCCCATTCCCTTCAGGAAAGTTCCAGGGTGTTTCTTCCCATAGTTATCACATATGGGAAAATTCTTCTTTTCCCTTTTCCCTTTATCGATCTTTCTCTCCTCCATCATTCTCTTCTCTTGCTTCCCTTAAAATCCATTGGACTCATAGAATTTTTTACTTATCTTTTTAACACATGATACTATTTCTTCATACGTTGAGAATACATGGGAGAAAACTTCCCTTCTAAATATTGGATTAATACCATGAAAGATATGATCCTTCTTACTCTTTGGATCATACATGTTGTTGGAGTTCACATTCCTTCTACTGGGCGCCATTTCTATACAACGGCATACACTAGGTCAGTTTATGAATTTCTATGAATAATTCCAAAGTTGTAAAATACCTAACGTATGTTGAAAAGTTTATGGATATAATCCATACTCATAAAAAAATTCTTTGAGAAAGTATATACTCATAATACCTTAATAATGGGTTGAAAAGAAAATGAGAATTATCCTAAGCGTATCCCCCAGGAGTTTCATAACCAAGAGTGCGGAAAAGCCCATTATTGTGCACCAGTTCCCATTCGAGTCTAGCTCAAAGTGGTGTTTTCAGGTATTACCCCTAGGTACATCTGTGCTAGATCCACCTCGACCTGCTCGTATCTAGACATGGATTTATTGCTCAGAAAACTCACAAAATCTCTACATTACCAAAATCCTAGGAATTTCTTCTATACTAATCCTCAGAGTCTATCTTGGGTAATGTGCTCTAATAAGAGTTTATCTAAATCTAGCTTCAAAGGATTTTACTAAATTTCTCTGATACCAGCTATAACGCCTTGACCCCAATTACCTAGAGTCGCTGCATTATTACATAACATTGGCATGATCACAAAAGATCAAGTCTTGAAAGACCGATTTGTTTAGTAGCCTTGGAAACACTAGATACATTCATAAGTCCTACATTACATCATAAAGTGAAAAACTACAAAAAGATAGTCTCCATAGTCCACACACTTATCCTCTCAGACTATCCCTATAGGTTAGTCATAAAATACTTCTTCACATCCTGGGAAAAGGAATCATAAGAAAGGGGTGAGCTTAAACTCTCTGTAAGGGTAAACAATACAACGGAAGATAACATAAATATTAATAATGGTGAATAATTGAAACCACATGTCTTTACCAATAATAAACATGAATACTTTTATGGCAGGAATATTAGATGAGTAAATAATACCATAAAAAACACAATCATTGGTATTATACTAGTCGAATAACCACATGAACCATCAATATTATTTTCATAATGAGGAAATGTATAATGCTGGACATTCTGAAACATTTTGCCAAGGCCTCAAACAAGATGTCTAAAAATGATTAAGGCCTCGACCAAAACCATATATAAAAATTGGGAAAGGGCCTCGGCCAATTCCACTTCTAGTTATCTCATGAGACCTACCGATACATCAAGGAGCTATAGCGGGCTCCACCCATCACATACTAAGTCTAATACATTCCTCATATGAAAAGGTTTAAAAATATCATAAACATTTGTATTAAAACTAGAATACAAAATGTCAATACTATAACCATAAACCATGAATGGTATAAAAATAGCACATCCACAGTCAAACATATCACAAAACCATCAATACAATATGGAAGTTTTGTCTTATAATAAATCAATTTCAAATAAAATTAAAATCCATCAAAGAAGTGGACATAGATGAAATCAAAACCCCTTTTAGTGAAATATCACGTTCTATTTTGAAATCATTTAAGAGTCACATAATTATAAAGAAAACGTATATTTTGAAAATATTTTTATAATTTTGTAAGGGAAACTTTGATGATGTTATAATGGGGGAAAATAGCCGCACCCGCCGTATAAGGGAAAAAACATTCTTACCTTAAATTTGTCGAAAAGGTAAAAAAGAACCTTGTTTGGAAAACGATGAATTCTTCTTTTAAAAACACATAAGGATATAAATTACTTTAACCCATTCTCTAGTAAATAGAAAAAATGTTTTGAAATACATTTTTATGAAACATGGATGTGGATGATAAAGAGGTCCCAGTAGATAATAACGTATAAACAACCTCAGGTAATGAAGAGATTGTAGAATTAACCCTTAACTTGTACTTTTACTTGGTCGAGGGTAGGTTAACCTCCTGTATACTGGTTAAATTATTGTTATTAAATTATTCAAGAATCATATACATTAATATGATATCATATATGATCTTTTAACAGTTCTTCGTTAATAATATTTTAGTATTATCGTTGTTTCGGGTGTTAACGGATTCGTTTTCCTTTATATTCTTTGTTTTGTGAGTCATATTTGTTATGAATGTGATGTATATTATTCATATACAGAATAATATCAAGTATTTAAATATTAAATTTAATCATAAAATTAACATTTCTCTTGAATGAATACGATGGGGAATGAATCTAATCACGTTCGTGGAGATGGTAATCCGTACGTATGCACAAGCGACAATATCAATATTATGATATTAAAATAATATATAATTGGATGGTATATCATATATAAAGAATCATTATCATGTTATATTTATTATTTAAATCAATTACACATCATTATTATACACATCCAAATAATGATGTATTTAATATCAATTACACCACAACGTGGAGACGGTAAGCCGTACGTACGCACGTACGGTGACATGTCATTAAAAGGTTGGATAGAATAATGAATTTGGTTGAACCATATTTATAATAGCATCAAAATATATATAAGATACTGGAGTTATTATTTTATAATGGAAACAACAACGAAAAAGGAAGTGGAAGAAGAAAGAAACTTGAAAGAGGTGATGAAATGTTTATCTCTTCTTCGGGTTCTTCCTTTTGATTTGATCAAAAGAGCTACATAGGTTGGATTAATGTCTAAATTAGGGCCTATATGATGAAGGGATGATATTTTAGAGGGTATCAGGGTAGCATTTGGCCGATCAAAAAGCGTTTCAAGGTCTGAATTAGAGAGAAGGGGGAGTTCCCTTTTATAAGAGGGGTGAGGGGCACCTTAGAAAAAACTAGAAATATTATTTTATAATAAAATCATTTTCAGTTTCTAATGGCTGAAAAGTGGATTATTTAAAGTCTAAGGCAGGTATGGGTCGCAAACCACTCAACCAGTAGGTTTTAGACAGGATTGGGTCACTATATTAACCTTATCTTGTGGATTTAACTCTTAGTTAAATAGTTTGACATTTATCATGTCTCGTTGTATTTTTATATTATAGGGTTAATAAACATACTATAAACATCCAAGAGAACACCAATAGGTTCATTAATGTCACATATAATACTATTTAGGAACTTTGGACGAACCTTAGACTTTTGAGAATATTATATCAACAAATAATATTGTATTTGTTTTAAAAACTCATTTTTGTCAATTTTAAGATTATTTAATAATTGATTTTTTTAAAGTCCTAAAAACATTATTACTTCAAAATAAATACATTTAATAAACCCTAACAAGTCATAGTAAACTATAAATTTTTTTTATGGCATCAAAACTTTGAAATTATATTTATTTTAGTATTTATAATATCATTTATTTGGTTCCTTCGTTAATAAGGAAAATACTGCATCATCATTGTGTCATAAATAAATTTAATTATTAAATGTCTAAAAATTATAAATAAAATACCATTATGTAGGAGATATTTTTATCTTTCTCATTAATATTTATAGTTGAATAGATAACATGTATAACATTATGTTAAAATTGGTTTATTAAAAGATACATGCTTATGTCATTTTTGTATTTACTTTAACATAGTTAATATAAAGTGTCATTATCACTTACAAGTGGCTCCATGGGGTACCAAAATATACCCAAAGATGGCCATGGTCGGAAATTTATCATCTAATAGGGTTAGGACACGTTTAAGGTTAATTTTATATTATTATTATAATATTTTGTTACCCTTATTTACCTGATTTACCCTTTAACCACGGTAAATAAAATATTTACCGAAGTAATTATTCATAATGTCTAAAAATAAAAGTTACCTATTTAAAAAATTTATAAATACTTATTCCAAATATGGAATCCATTTTTCTAAATTCAAAACAAATAATTTTTAGAAATTAATTTAAAATTAATTCCTGCTGTCAAAACAAAAAGTGTGTTTTTATGAAATAATGACTACCAAAAAATTGACACTTGTTTATGTCTAGTTTAAATGTGAAATTATGTCCAATGAAAAAAATTGAATTAAATGGTAAAAATATAATCTAATTATACTTTAAAACCACTCAATTTTATAATTTAGCATAATAAATTATTTTGATTGAAAAAGTTGTTTTTAATTAAAATTTAGTATTTTCACTATTCTTCAAACACTGAATGTTTTCAGAAAAATACCAAAAATTCACCCTAAGATTATTTTGATATTCTGAATTAAAAAGTTAATTCTATTTTACCAATTTCAAAACATATAATTTTAAATTTAAAATTAATTCATGTTGTCAAAACCAAAAATAACGTTTTTAAGAAATAATAAATAACAAAAGATTGATACTTGTTTATGTTCAATTTCAAAGTGAAATTATTTAAAATGAATGAAATTGGATTAAACGGTAAGAATATAATCTATTTATACTTCCAAACCATTAAAGTTTATAGTTTAACACTACAAATTATTTTGATTAAAAAAGTTGTTTTCAGTTAAAAAATAGTATTTTTCACTATTCACCCAAAAATGAAAGTTATCAGAAAAACACCAAAAATTTATTGAAAATAAATTCTTATGTCTCAATTATAAATAAGAAGTTTATTTTTTAAAATTAAATATATAAAATTTTAAAATATTTGATTTAAAAAGGTTCACCCTTAAATGGTGGAAAAATTGCATTTTTTGAAAAATACTTCTTTTATCCGAAAAAATGGATTTGTTCTAAAATTATTCCTAAGAAACTCATAATATGGACTCTAAAATTATAAGGATTATATAAAGTTCAAAATTTAGTTAGTAATATTCATAACTGCTTTTGAACGGCTAGTTTGGTAAGTCGTGATGCACTTGAACTCAGTGTTGCGTGTTGTGCAAGTTATTAAATTACTTTGAAGAAAAAATGTAATATGAAATCTTGGGGTGTTACAATGAAATATAAAATGATCCTAGTAAATAATAATTTATTAATTTATTCATAGAAAATTAAGAACTTTATTTTAGTAAATTTATTTTATTCATCAGATACATTTTCTTCAAGAATGATTTTTATTGATTTTGTAAGCGAAAAATATAATTATATTTGGGAAATTTTAGAAAATTATATTATTGGAATAAATTTATTTTTTAATATAATCATATCAAAATTATCTTATAGTTACATTTTTAGAATTTTCTGAAATGTTTTAGTTTTCAGTAAACTGCGAAACATAGCAATTTTTATTGAAAATTGAATTTTCATTTCTTGTTTTTTCAAATTAAAAGTAAATTCTTGATTTTTTTAAATTTTAGTATATTCATTTAAAGATAAAATAATCAAATTATTTTTTTAGGTAGATTTTAAATTTTAATTTAGTATAAAAACATATTATGTCTTTAAAGGGCATATTTTTGAAAAATTGTTTTTCATTATGGTTTTCCAATTTATTTTTAATTTAAATAAAAAAATCCTATGTTTTTAATTTTGAAAAATATATACGATATTTGAAATGGGGAATCCCAAATTTTTAAAATATTTTACTTTTTTGGAAAATATTAATAGAAAACTCTGTAATCTTTTGTTACAATGGTAATGGGTAAAGCAAGTAATTAATGGTATAAATAAAATGATAAGTATTAGAAAATGACCGTAACATAATCCCAAATTTTTTTATGAGTAATATTAATAAAAAAAATTCCATGTTTTGTTATATGAACATTTATGGCCACTTGGATTATGTTATGTCCTTTATAATATTTTATTTATTGAAATGTCAAACATGTTACACTTTTATTTTTAATTTGTATAATATTTTTTATGTAGTGTAATAAAAAACATATGTTTTAATTTCAATATTATTTTGAAATATAATAGATTTATATTCATTATTTATATTTATTTAAAAAATTTAGTGATTAATGTATTACCTTAAATGCTTGTAAAACAATGATGTAGTAATTATTAAATTTATGGAAAAATAAAATAATTAATATTAAAAATATAAAAATAAATATAATATTAGATAATTTATGTAGTAAAATAATTTTATATATTTTATATATTTTTTGTATGTATTTAATTTTTTTCAAAGTTATCTTGTTCTATTTATATTTTTAAGGCCAATGTAATGAATATTATCAAAATTGATATTAAATATATTTTTAAATAAATAATATTTTTTAAAATGATATAAAATTGTTAAAAATATTAAATTAGAACATGGGATTAGTATAAGGACTAAATTTCAACCATGAGCCATTTATGGGTCATTTGGAATTTTATAGTAACAATTTTGAACTTCAAATAATAAAAATCAATGTTATCACGATAAGAGTTAAAGGGGTTAAATTAGGGTTAAAACTAAATGATATGGGTAAAAAAGTGACATAAAATTATCTAAAATTTTTTATATGAGAGTATTTAAACCCATATTCATCATATATTTTTAATAAATTGGTTTTCACCAATTTTTAACTAAAAATTAATTTATATTAATTTGATATTTTGAGAAATTCCTAGAGTGCCCATCTCTTCACCTATAAAAGCACTCATCATCTTATCATTTATTAACTCTTAAAAACTCGTTTGTTTCTAAAAACTAAATCCATATACCTTCCAATAATCCAAAACTTTATTCTAGAGGCAATATTTTAGGGATAACACCAAATTTAGTTTTCTTAAGGTGTTATGAAAAGGAGGTTGTCTGAAGAAGAGGTATCATTTTTAATCTAGTGTTTCTATTTTATTTCTTCTTACACCTCATTAAAAAAATATTAAACCATGATAAAATATTTAATAAAGTGTAATAAATATACTAATATGATATTTCGTTAGTTTCAGGACTCATACGCACCTCCACTTCCATAAAATGGGAAAAGAATTCAACATTTGTGCCTATGGTGGACTATCGCCTCGCGAATCAATTGGATTCATTTTACATCACCATATCACAAGATTTTCTATAATGATGTAACTAATTTTTATAAATGATATTTATGAAATATTTATAATTATAAAATATAATATATCATATATGTTCTTACCATTCCTGGTATTGAAAAATGATAACATACTTCATGTGTATGTGTGAACTATCAGCTCCATGAAGGGATGTGATTCATTTTTCATCTCCAAATCACATGGATGATTTATAGAAATATATTTAAATATATTATATGATATTTATGATATTATAATAATTTTTAAATATAAAATTATACTTACCTTCTTTCCATAATGATCATTCAAAAATGAAATCCTTACTCATGCATACGTATGACCTATCATCTCTGTGATTGTAACATAGTTCATTTTACATTACCATATTTCATTATTTGATTTAAAATTATAATTTATGTATAAAAATGATAATTATTTCATGAATATTACTATGTATATGGTGTATTAATTACCCCATTGACCATTTTCCACATACCTAATTCATTTTGGACTTTAGAGCTGAATATCACAAAAACAACCAACATGAACATGGATAACTAATTAATTTTCATGACATGGTAATAAGTAAAATAAAAGGAATAAGAAACTTTAAAATGTTTTAAACAATTTAAATAATTATTCTATGTTAATTATTCAGGAATATAAAGAATGTATATGGTGAGTCAGACTCAAGATAAGAGACTCTTTAACTAAAAAACCTCATTTACAATGTTTTAATGAATTATTTTCAAATTCTATAGCTATCGTTACAATTTTTTGAAAATTATTTTTATAAATTTACATATAAGTAAGTTAATGTATTAAAAAATTTATTTTTTAATTTCCCTCAAATGTTTTAAAAAATGAGTCTTTTTGAGGTTTTATGTAACGATATTTCTTTTTAAAATCTTCTTTTAATGATTCTTTTTACAAAATTGAAAAAGAATGTATTATATTATCTTATAAGTAATGAGAGGATTTTACCAATTTTATAAATTTTAATTTTTTTAAAACATACTTTACAATATTACATGGTCATTTTCAAATACGATTTTATCCTTTGTATGTGTTTTGTATTCTTTTAAAATAAGTGATTTTGGTCAAGTAATGTCTTTATGATGCAATAATTCATGTTTAATCATTATGTAATGGTTTTTGGGAATTTATTATGATGATTGGTGGTTCCATTATAAACCAAATATGTGTGGGTCTATGATATCCCTCTTATTCATTGGGTAAAGAGTCAAAGATAACTGATTAGGTTTCTTCTAAGAGATTATTGGAATATACTGTGATAGTTAATCTGATTATAAATATGATGGTTATATTCAAGTATAACTGTGTGGGTTATTCTATGGTACCTGTGAAGGTTATATCATATTGTATATGTGAGGGTAACATCATAAGTAAGTATGATAAGAAAATTATTACCCAAGTTAGTTATATTTTTTTATGCATGGTATATTTTTATAGAAATATAATGTTTTCAAAAGGTAAGTCAATGAGTTTATGTTCCCTGGAAAGTCTATGTTAATTATTATTGGTAAAAATTATAATTTTGTGAAAAAAATTTCAAGATATTATCATGTTTTCAATGAAAAACTTATGCGTATAATTTTTCCATTAATTTTTTTAAGGAATTTTTTTATGTAAATCTTTGGGAAGAAAATGTGATTTCATGGGTATGAAAATGTTTATTTGGAGCACAAAGATTATTTTTGAAAAAGAAAATTTTTTATAATTATTTATAGACTAATTGTTTCGTTCTTTTTTATGTCCCTTAAATATTTTTTTTTCTTGTTACACATTTTTAAAATGTTTTTTATTATATTTTAATGAAGATTAAAAACAAGGATGACATAAAGATCAATTTTTTTTTGAAAATATATCCTGAAAAGAAAAAATATTTTATCTTAAAAGGGTTTCCTTTTTTTGGAAAAAATGGATACTGAGTTTATGCTTCTCATTATATTTTTTGAGTTTACTATATATGAATTTGTACTAATTTTCTAAAAATCTTAAACTAAAATATATTTGGGAAAAAAATGATTTCAACTTTTAAAATATATCGAATATATATTTTTAATGTTGTTTAATTACACCATATATATCTATTCGAATCATAATAGTGATACATACCTCATACAAATAATAATGAACTTATTCCCAAAAAACACACATGAATGGAACTTTCCCCAAGCTCAGAATTGAAATATCCTTGAAAAATAATAGGAGTGATGGAAATTAAGGAAAACTAATCTTTTAATATTGATTGAACTTATAACTAAATTCATGTATTCTAATATTTTAAAAAATTTAATGTAATAGAAGCTATCAATTTCTAAATGTGGCTATCCAAAGAAGTGCCTCTATCCCATCAACTACATTTTATGAACTTTAGATCCATAAAGTAGAAATAATCAAAAATTCTAGTTTCCACATAATATTCAAGTTTCTCTAAAGAATGTAAGGGTATTGATAAAATTATGATAAAATGTGTTTAAAATTCTTTATAAGAATGAAAAAATAATTTGGGTCAATGGTTCCTGGATATGGATGTAAAAAATTGACCAAAATCAAAAAAATGATTAAAAAAAATTATTGGAAATTGTTCTACATCAAAAATAATTTAAAAACCATTAATTTAAAAATAAATTCATATATCCAAAAAATTATTTCAATTTTAAAAAATCATAAAAAAATTCATTAATGTTTAATGTTTCAAAAAATTAAACACAAAAAAGGGAAACAAAAAATCCAAAGAAGACTGATACTTTCTCATACAAATTGAAAAAAACCATTTGAATTGAATCACAATAAAAATGTGAAGTGATGTAATAAAATAAGAGGAATAAATACATCATAGTTTAATTTTTTACTAGTTTCATTAAATTATTCTTCAATTAAAAACTTCTACAATAAAGATGATTAAAATTAAAAAATGATAAAAAAATAAATAAACCAATACATTTAAAAGTAAGGATAAACATGGGTTTTCCCATAAGAGGTTCTATATTTATACTTCGTATATCTTGGATTTGTTTTGGTTAACCCCAAACCATATAAGGACATGGTTCTTATGGTAATATTGGATTATTTTCTTCTCCTAACATCTATAATTAGATAATATGAGTGGAAACCCCAATAAAAATATAAAAATGACCAAACCCCTAGAATCTAAAAAAGGGCGAAGTAAGAATTTAAGTGATTATAAAAAATAAAGGGTTACTAATTGTCAATATTATTGGAGTCCTCGTTTATTATATGTAATATTTATTATATAACAGTAAATGAGATCGACATATGTAACATTATCATTTTTTATTCTTCAACCACCCTATATTTGGTGATTTCTTGGGTAAAGTCCAAGACATGTATCCAAATTATATTTTATACAAAAAAACATGAGGAAAATATTTTAATGATTATATTTTATGATGTCTAAAACCAGAATAACATAAATCCTCATGATACATATGATTATAATCAAATTTTAGGTATGATTTTACAATCCATGTAAGTTAATCATATTCAAATTAGAGAATCATCTTCTCATTAGTGGTGGTATCTTAATCCTCATTATCATCACTATCCAATGATATCATGGGTGTTGGTTATTAGAAACAAAAAAAGTGTAGTGAATTGGTTTTTATAACATAAAAAGATAAAAAAAATATAGTGTTAATCCCAATCCCTTTATAAAATTATCTTTAAGTTATGGTTCTTCCATAAAGTCCACTATGATTATTGTAGAATTATGTTTGAGAGAAGGGTAATATAGTCAGTTCTCAAATCTCTGATTCCTTCTTCAAAAGTAGGAATGGTAAAAAAAATTGTACCTCAACCAAATATTTATGGAACAGTTGAATTTAAAATGATATTTATTTGAGATCCTTATCCAATTCTTCTAAAAATGGATTCTTAAAGTATTCCTTTTGGTTTCTAATGATATTTTTGAATGCATCTTCTTCATAGTTGGATTTCATACCCCTTTAATATACCTTAAAAATTTCTTCATCATTTCTATAATGTTAGTGGTGAAGTAAATGATAATGATAATTTTTTATATTTTTTTATGATTTAAATTAATAAAAATATTTTAAAATTGAAAATAAATATTTATAGATTTACTTATATCCTCAACAATTAAACCAATTTTATGAGGGTTGTAACATGTGCTACCAAAATATTTTTTATGTTTACTAAGTGTTGTATTGCGGCTGACAAAGGATATATCTTCCAAGGATCCTTTTTCTTGATTAATAATTATTACAATTTTATTTATTACATTTAGTTTATTTTATATTTTATGAAAAAAATGAAAATGTGGGGTTTTGGAGAGTGGCTTAGTATTAAAATGAATAAAACAATAAAATAATTTCATTGAGAAAACCAAAATGAAAAATACATAATCAATATAATTTAACCCTTAATTATGAATTTAAATTTATAAATTATTTTTAAATTTATTGAACTATCATACCTTGATATTCTAAACCCTTTAACCCAATTAAAATTATCATGACCACAAATATTTGAAGAAATGATCCTGAAGTGAACTTAGGGAATTCCAATCACAGTACACTAATTTGATTATGGACCCAATGGAAAATTATGTATAATGTCCTCTTACTATATCGCCTATACTATATAAATGACAATTATTTGAGTTTGGGGATTAGATTTGAACCCCTAAAATCAATCCTATGCTGATCATATTTGACAAATAATGTTTCTCTCTCATTATTCAAACTTGTCAGAGCTCACTGTCAAAGTGTAAATCTCTTGAATTCATTAGAAATTAAAAATTAATTAATTGATAAAAATTTATGAATTTTAGTGTTCTGAGTTATTTAAAACAAAAAGGGAATGTTTTTGGAATAATATCATCTACAAATCAAAACTACTCTTTGATGGACAAAGTTATCATCATAGATATGATTTGTATAAGTGAAGGTTTGAAAGGATAAAACCCAATATCATCAGTAATATTATATTAAATATGAAATAATAAAAATAATAAGATGATAAGTGACTATAAATTAAATTTTCATTAAATAAAAATAGATATTACAAGCAAAAAATAAAATTATCTATAAATACAAGAAGACAGTGAGAGCCTTCTTAGAAGAGATCCTCGTAAAAATACTTCCTTTTTCCAAATGGTTGAAGCGGTGGAAAGGAACCACACTTTTCTGCTAAAACCCCCATAAACCATGTAAAACCATACAAAAGTGTTAAAAATCAATTAAATATTGTGGGTGAGGGATAGGGGTTGAAAATGGAAATAAGGGTACCTGAACAATTATGCCTCCAAACATTACTGCACCATAAGCCATGTTTTTGGTGAGATTCAAAACATTATTTCATAATTAGGCATAAATATGTATATGGTGATATTTAAATCTATTTCCTCTTCCTTGTTTTAAAAATAATTTTCCACTTAACAAAGTCATTCATATGGTTATTATACAAACTTTGACATACTTATATATATATAGATAAATAAATGTAAATACATATATATATGTATATATATATATTCATTATTTATAAATATATACATATAAAAATATATTTACATATAAATTCATATAAATATAGTTATATATGAATTTATAAATATGTGAAAATAAATATAAATAAATATAAATATATATTAATTTACATAAATGTATATACATATGTATATATATTGACATATAATTAAATAAAATTATATGAAAAGATAAATATAATATATACACACACATAGAAATAAAAATATCATCATAGGTAGAGTGGATTAAAAACAGAAATCAATCTGCAAACCCAGACACCCTAGTGTCCCAAGCCTCATCCATCCCCACAAATAATTAAAAACACATAATGACCATATTTTATTACATAGTAATGGACCAAAGTCCCATGTTATTGATGGTCTGAAGGCCCAACTGAATGTGGCCCAATATTCTATGAAGGATAAAACCCAAAGTCATGAATGAGTAGCCTTTATCATGTCATATCACCCATCTTATGCCACCCCCTTCAGTAGTCATCAATGGGTGTTATCCATTTTAATGTCACATTTCTCACACCAAGGATACTTGTGTAATTCAACCTTATGATTCACCATGGTAGGAAACCAATGCATCCCATATAATAATTGCATGTGAGAAGTGTTTTGGATGATAGTTTAAAGAACACCTATCATTATTTGAAGCCTTCGATTAGATGATTCTTGTGTGGTTCCCCATTGCATCGTATACCTGGTGTGTCATGTCATCATAATGGTCCAACTTTGAATAAAAGTATATATATATTTATATGTAATCACACTTACTTACTAATTCAATGTTTTTACTAGATAATACCACTTTTTAGTTGTTCTGATAGGGAACCCTTATATGAACTGGAGTCCTATAATACATGACCCAAGGCCAAGACCCATAAGAACTACAGGAAAGTGACCATATACCAATAAAGAAATACCCATGGTTTAGAAAAAGTGTGGGTATATACATTCTATGTAATCCTATACCAATAATTTTTAAAGAACTATTGGTATAGGGTGATCTATACCAAGAGTTTTTTTAAAAACAATTGGTATAAATATTTTGCTATGCAGGACCGATCAATCTCCTCCTACACTCTTCTTAATGTGAACCCTATATCCACACCTGCATCCGTGCATCCCCCTCCACTTAGGTGACTTCAGCCTCCTCACATAACCTCCTATGGTCTTTTCAGCCACTCCACTACCCTCTTTAAGAAATTTAGACTACCCCAGTACCCTCCTCAGGTGGTTTTGGCATACCCCATGTGACATTTCACCCATACAGAATGTTCTTATTGTATTTTTGGTGATATTTTGTTTCAATATTCGAGAGGTAACATTATATTACCTATTATTTACTCTATGTAGTTTTAAATATTTTTCATGTGTATTATATTATAGATGCATGTATTTCAATTTTAGTATTTGTATTTTGTTCCCTTTTGTATGGAATCCAATTTTCGAAGATTATAATCATTGAAAATAGAGAAGTTTTTTCTTAAAGAATTCTAGAGTCATTTATTGGGTACCTCTTTTGATTATCATTCCGAGTGAGTTTTTTTTGGAAATTTAATGTGCTTCATTATTTATGTATTACCTTATGTGACATACACAATAGTCCATTTTTTCTATTCATTTTGGGTATAGAAAAAACCAATGGTTAATACATGTTTGACCCATGAATGGAAAAGTTAATTTAAAGGTATTTTGAATCCTTGTAATAGGATGATATTCCATGAATTTTGTTTTTAGAAAAATCATAAATGTATTTTAATGAACATTTTTTTTGTTTATATATTTAGTGGTGAGAACAATATTAAGGTTTCGAAAAGTGTTCTTGTTTTAAATGGATTTAAAACCTAGTTATTTAGTGTTTTGGAAGTATTTAATGTATTTAACACGAGTTTTTTGATTTTAAAAACGTTTGTGTTAACCCATATGATCTAAATTAGATACATATTTTCAATTATGTCTTATTTCAAATTAAACTTGTTTTATGTTTAAAACTTTTCAAAAAATAAAAAATGGGGTTTTAATTTCAAAAGGGTGAGTTATCCCATTAGGATTATGTTTTGAAACTCTCTAGTGGATGGGAATGTTTTTAAGGTGGTGTAAATAAATGAGTGGTTTAACATTTAGTTTCAAGAAGTGTTTTAATAAAATTAGACTCTTAAGTATTTTGATATTTATTTTTAAAGTGTGAGTTAACATGGAATTATGAGAAAGTGTTATTAAAGTGAAGTAATGTTTGGTATTTTATGAAAAAAGAGTTTTTAAAAAATGTGTGAGACCCTATTGTCCCCCTTTCAAATCATATATTCCCATGATTTATTTTTATATCATGAGGATATGTTTATTATTGATACATTTATATATTCTACATGTGATTTGAAATAAAGGGGTATTATTTTTTATGAGGATATTAGAGGTGAGTCATTTTTCATTTAAAATGTTTTGTATTTGATCTCGACAATTGATTTTTCTTCTCACCTACTTTTACATTTAATGTTAGACATAGTGGAATGAGGTAGGTTTATTAGGTGGTTGATTATATATACTAGGATTATGTTTTGAAGGAACATTAACCAAGACCAAGGGATCGTATAGAGTAAAAGTTTTTCCTAAAGACTGAGTGAGATTCCAAATTATATAGAAATGAAGTGTGATTTAAGAACCTAAGCTTATTATAAGAAATTATAAAACACAATTTTGAGATCCATGAAACTTAAGTCCCTTTTAGGATCACATTAGGGGATTTATATTGTATATAAATTATATCCCATTGTTCTTAGATTATTTTCCGGAATCTATGTTCTTGCATTTTACCATTTTGTGTGGCTAAACATAATGGTTCTAGACTATGTTCATTCTTATTATTTGTGTGTGGTTTACATATCTATGTTTGGAATTGGGATTTAAAATATTTAAAAAGAATGAAAGGGAAATTTTAATCATATAGTTATTTAAAAATATTTTGTAAATGAGTTTGATTGGGTAAGATCATTGAAATGTGAAGGTTTGTTTCCAAAATAGTTTTTCGTTATCTTTCATAAGAAATACATTTTTATTTTTTAACAAATCTATGAGTTTGTATCGGTTTTAAAAACAATGTTTTAGAAAAATGTTCCACTGTTTAAGGAAAGGATAGTTTTCAATGATATTTTTGATTTTTTTAATGTTATAATCCTCTTTTGAGTTGGAAATTAGTATTTTAGAAAGGAGGATTTGTGATGAGATTTTAAAGTGAAACTTTAAAATTGTGGTATACAAAAGGGGAATTGGATGGGGAAACGATTTTCGAATTTATTGACACTATTTAATGAAAATACTTGAAAATATTTACTACACAATTTTGATGCATTTTCATTTCAGTTCAGAAAACCATATAAAAAATGATTATTTTTTCATTTTATTCTAGTTTGTTGCACCTATTGATATTCCTGGGGAGATTTTTAGATAGTGAACATGATATATAATTCTTAAATTTTAGGTATTCCCACCTTAGTTCATTATTTGTAGTCATCACAAATATTTTATGTTATTTATATTATTCTTTGTATTGCTAGATACTAGTATTCTTTGAAGACATTAATATTAAAATTATTTGTAATAAAGTTTTAAATTATGGTTTATATTGTTGATTTTAAGATAATTTTATTTCTTGTAATAGAATGGGGAGAATTTAGATGTATCATACAGATTGGATTTCAACCGAGTTTCAAACGAATTTGGATTTTTTTAATTTTTTTCCATTTAATAATGGTTTAGATCGAGGTTTTATATAGTGTACACACTGTAATTGGGTTGGAAGACCATGGTTTAGCTGAGAATAAATTATCTACTATATAAAGAATGTTGTATTTCAAATAAACTATTCTATTTGGTATCACCATGGAAATATAGGACAATATTTTACTATTCATGAATGAAAACAAAGAAGTGGTATGGAAAATTTGATGCTTGATCAGTTTCCATTTGTACATAATCATAAGAGAGATAATATACAAGTGAAATATGGAAGTGATTTCAATATACATGAATACACACTGAATATTACAATGTTTAGAGATTGAAAAATTTAATATATGGTTCCAAAACTCTAGTATATCAAGAATTTACTAAACTGACCAAGTAAGAAATTTTAATGTAGCTATATCATATAAAACTCATGTATGGAATTATAAACCTCGATTTAAAATATTCTTACCTTTTTTAAAGAAATTATTCTTGATGATGTAAATATTCCCTCAAATCATTTCAAAAAATGTATGTTAATTAAGAAGCTTTGATTTTCTTCTAATAATTTTAATATTTCCCCAAAATATTGTTGTTTATTTTAAGAGAAAATAGCTGGTAGTAATGACTATAAAGAATGTGGTAAATCCCTATGGATAGAAAATGCGAATGTAACACTATCTCAT
The DNA here is from genome assembly GCA_963277665.1 of Viscum album. Classification (NCBI taxonomy): domain Eukaryota; kingdom Viridiplantae; phylum Streptophyta; class Magnoliopsida; order Santalales; family Viscaceae; genus Viscum; species Viscum album. The sequence continues at coordinate 65,161,325 of OY728156.1, read as the reverse complement.
TTTACATATAAAGTCAATTATCACATTCCATTTATTCCAAAACATCAAAATTTATTCATGTTTGTAGAAATATCATTCAATATGAGATGGAATGATGTTAAGAAAACTAAAGGTAATGAGGAGTTGGTTCATCCTAAAGATGGATTGGCATTGTAGGTATTTAATTTACAACATCCTGATTTTTTATATGAGGTAAGTAATGTTTGTTTGGGTCTATCTTATAATGATTTTAATCTATTTGGTCAGGTGATTACTGCTTACAACATGTGGCGAATTTTTATTCATGTTTATAATCTTCCTCTATGGATTCATGGGAAAAAACTTTAAATTTATTTAGAATACCTTTATTTGACCTTTTGATCCCAATAATGATATAAAAATATACTTGCAACCTTTATTATGTGAGTCGAAGCAACTTTGTGATATGGGTGTGCAGACATTCGATGCTTCTCTAAATAATCATTTAATATGCGTGTTTCCATTGTATGGGATATAAATAATTTCCCTACTTATTCAATGATGTCTAGTTGGAACGTGAAGGGAAAACTATAATGTCCTATATGTTTGTAGAATACAATATAGAGAAGGCTTAAATATAATCATATTTTCTGTTTCATGGGTCATCAATGATTTTTTCCATGGATCATCAATACCAGAAAAATCACCAGAGGATTGATAATACTATTGATTGTGAGCATCCACCTAAATGTATGTTATGTGGTGATGTGATTAATGAATTGAAATATTTATGTTTTTATTTGGTAATGGTTAGTTAAAATCTAAAAATACAAAGAATGATGACAATATATCCACTTATAATTGGAAAAATAATATTTTATTTTTTGACTTTCCATATTTTTCTACCAATTTGTTATTTCATTATTTAGATGTAATGAACATTTAGAAAAATATATGTGAAATATTTCTTTCAATTCTTATAAATATCTAGGTAAATACAAAATATTCCGTTCAATCGCATCAGGACTTGTTGGATTGGATTATTGGACCAGAACTTAATCCCCTATGTACTAGTGAAAATAAAAGGAAAGTTCCTTATGCTTATTATGTGATAACACAATCAGAAAAAGATAAATTTTTGGAAATACTTAATAATATCAAGGATCATTAAGGTTATTTTAACAACATATCTAAATGATTTTACAGAAATTATTTGAAACTACAATCCCTAAAAACACATGATTATCACATCCTTCATCATGAATTGATTATAATGGTGTTTTAGAATTTTCTATCCAATAATGGAAGGGTGAAATTGATTATATTATGCCAATTTTTAGAGACATTTTTTATGAAATGTTATGCTAGTAATTATTGATAAAAATTTAGTAGGAGTCACCATTAATTTTGTGTGATATGTTAAAATATTTTCCTTTATCCCCTTTTACCTTCATTATAAATAAAATAGTACATATTCCAAATTAAATACATCTTGGGGACCATTAACATTTCAATGAATGTACATTACTAAAAGAAATATGTTCACAATGAAATCATATGTTTGAAACAAGAATTATCCTAAAGGTTCGATTGTGAGAGGTTATCTATCTCAATAATGTATTGATTTTTGTTTAATGTATTTGTCTAGTGTGAGAAAAAGACATAACAAACTAATGAGTAATGAAAATGAAAAGCATTTTGAAATTGATCTCTCATTTCCATCTCTTATCCAAAAATGAGTAATTGTTCGGTCTTATACATTGGCTACATTGAGCCTTGAAGAGAAGGATGTGGCACATCACACAGTCTTGTATAATTGTGGTTTATTTGTTTACTCTATCAAGTATGTAATTTGGACAGTTATATGTTTTTCATTATTATGGAATTTTACATATTCCTTATAATATTATTATCATTTTATATAAATAACTTAAACAAATTATTTGTAGATTTCATCAATATTTTACTTTGAGAATGAGAAAGTATTTACATAGCCTATAGTTTCTTTATTAGTTAAAATTAAAGTTCTGAACATTATTTTACTTATCTTAATTTATATATATCCATTTAATTTTATTATTCATATACATATATTAGTTATTGAGTTTACCTTTTGACTATATTTCTCACAAATTAAGTGTTTTTTATTTTTGTCCTAATTCCATTGTTTTTGAATGAAAATATTTAATATTTAGTTGGAATAAATTTTTTACAACTGATTGAGTGGTGAAAATGAGAACTCTTCATAATGTAATTATGTTAACTAGTATAACAGATTATTATGCTAGTGCATCAGATAGTCAACTTCAATATAAATAATTATATTATGGTGGACTTGTTGAGAAAATTATTTTATTGGATTACTACTCTCAAGGTCGAGTAATTGTGATGAGATGAAAATATCTTGATTAAATGATGTGACTTGGAATATTTATTGATGACTGTGGATTTAGAATTATTGATACTAGTAAATTCAAAAATATTAAGGTACAATACAATTTGGCATCAAAGAAAAAAAGAACTGTTTTATGTGAAAGATCATCTGAGGTGTGATTATGGTGTCCTTAATAAATTAATACCAAGAAATATTTTTCATGATGATGGTAATGAAACTTACACCATTAACGCCCCTTTGGTGTTATCCAAAATATTGAATTTAATGACTCAAATTGTCCCATTGTGAGAGGTGATGTTGAAGCTGATGTAGTGTTAGGTAATATATAAAAGCAACCATATATGTTTATTATTTATTAAGTATATCCTGAAATGGGTTTCTTAGGTTAGTATTTCTGTAATTACATTAATTTATTTTTTGTTTGGAATGATATGTTTGTTTTAATATTTTTAGGTTTCATTTCATTTAAATAGATTAATTTCAATTTAAAAAATTGGGTTTAAAAAGAGTTATTAAAAAATGTATAACTTAGTTTTAAGTTATTGTTACTAAAAGATGTTATGATATTCCTTTCTCATTAAATGGATTCTAAGTTGAATTCATGATTTATAAAAACATTTTTTTAAAAATGTACATTTCATTCTTTTTCAAATTATGAAAAATACATTAGAACTTTGAAGGAAGAAGTAATTTGATCATAATTGATAGGTGCGCAAACATACATTGCCAGCACTTTTCATAGGGAGTATAATAATTATAATATTTTTCTTCTGCATTATATACAATGTCATGTTAATTTTCTTTAAAATTTTTTTTTCGGACATTCAGACCCAACAGAGTTGACTCCTCATCCTAATAGCATGGATCTGAGTGGGGATTCTTCTAAAACTAGAAGGATCACTCTTCATACATGCAACCACATTGACCCACCGGTATAATCCCCAACTACCATTCTTTTCCATCCTCTACTTTATTACCCAAGGATGTTCCCATCCATACCTCCATAATAATATCATTTAGCATATTATACACATACCATGTATATTACAACTTTTGGGATTCTCCCACTAATGCCTCTATCATCTCATTTATCATTTTCTTCATATACCATGTATACACCACCACCAAATATGTTCTCACATTTACTATATCCATATCTGATGATGTATCCCATACATAATACCCATATTCATCCCTGTCTACACTATATCCATTTTATACCTTCCATCTATCATCTGATGATTTTTTTTATTCATCTTAGACTATATGGCATGAGGACCACCTAGACCATTCATTGGGAAAAAAATTTTAGTCCACTAATCCAGGATAATCTACATATCCATTACTATCCATTGAGCGGCTTGCATCAAGTTTTTAATTATAACTATATCAAATTATATAAATTCATTTTCTTCTTGTTATACCATAAATTAACTCCTTCCCCCTCTTTTATTATTCAGTGGTATCTTCTACTAGGAGACATCGGTGCACTCATATGCATTAAGCCTATAATCACAATATTCCAATAATGGTGGACTATAATGAGGAAAAGTCGATGATTAGTAAAACTAAAAGGCAATTTAGAATTTTCATGAACAATTTATCCAAGTACCATGATATAATTATGATGTAACTTGTCTCATGAATACATCTTCGTAATGACATCAATGACCTGTGGTACCTGATATGGGAAAGTAAATTTTAATAATTTATATCTATATTATTTATGTATTTATATGAATTTAAATGTTCATTTTAGTGTTGGTTTACCTTTACCAATGATGGATATTCTATGTCTACAAGGTTGATGGATCTTGGGGAGTTATTAAGATCATACAATCATGAGTTGTATATTGGTTAAAAAAGAATAGTTCGTTCTATGTTAGACGGTGTACCCAAATTCCTCAACTGTCCAAAATCTCAATATCAAAAAATGATTGTATATGGAAAAAATGATGAGATTATGGTATTTCTAATAATTAATGGTTTACAAATAAAATTTAATTATTATTACATTTTTTTGGAAGCATCAGGGAAAAACAAAAAGAACAAATATTCAAGTACATATCTACACACATTGGGGCACACTATAATGCATGAGCATGAGATGTTCCAGATACTTTAATCTTAATTAAAAAATATTAATTATATTATAATTTAGGTAGCTTTTCATGCTGAGTTTAAATTTTTATTGTCAGTAATACCTTAAATATAAGGCTAAAAATACCACCTTCTAATGAACGTTAGGTATATAGGCCAATTTTCCATTATTCATAGAAGCCAATTGTATATTTTTTCAATGTTATTAATGTACAGTTGGATAGTAGGTAGAATGTATAATTAGCATATAGTCCTAATGGAAAATTTGCATATTGGCATAATGGGCTATTGGCCAATATGCATAATGGGAATTTGACCAATATGCATAATGAGAAATTGTCCAATTAAGCCTAATTACCAATTGGACATATAATGAATAATATAGAGATAATATTATGAAATGAATATAAATCATCCATATTCATGAATATTGAATGTTCTTAATGAGTACCTGAAATTATAATGTTATTATTATTAGCTTCTATTTATAAATATTTCAGGACTATTCATCACATTAATTATAAATATTTCATTTACTTTAAAGTAATTACCTTTTATTATCATTAACAATTATAAATTATTTACATTGTGAATATATTTATACAAATAAATTACATTTGCAACATGCTATAATGGGCATCAAAAGTCATGTACTTAGAGTTAAATTATTTTTCTTAATTTGGAAGAAAAAATATGGCAGTGCAGTAAATGAAAAAACACAAGAAAGGACTGTGTGTTTTTATATATATTTAAAATAGTTATATGAAATTCCTAATTACCTATCTTTTTTATATTTCAACACACTACCCTAGAGGCCCTTTTTGATAAAGAAGAAGACAATTTTAGGACAAATGATTATTTGAGTTAGGTATTAGGTTAAGATCTTTAGGGTATAGTCTGATGTTGACCAAGCAAAAAAACAAATCCTCTTGGTATTGGTCCTCATTGGGATCATCCCAATCCTCTCAGACCCTCAAGATAAAATGCAATCATGCAGAAGTAGCTGAAGAAAAAAATATCATTATAAGAGAGTGAAATAAAAAAAACAAAGGCATGGTAGAAGTGAGATGATCAATAAACACTTCCTAAAATCTATGTCAGTAATAATTAAATCACTCCCATCAGAGGCTTGTACTACTATTTATTCATATATTCAATTATCTCATTATTTATATGATTCCCTGAGTGATTCCAATGAGGGTCCTAGTGGTGATTGAGTTGAAGTTGGTTTCAATGATGTTGTTGATGATGTTGTTTCTCTAAATGGTTTTATTGGTGAGGATGTTTCTGTTACTGATGATGTTAATGATGCTGCTAATTTAGTTGAGGATGAGGATGTTTGTGATGGGGAAGATATTGATCCCATCCATTTTTGACTTAGTAGGAAGGAGTCAGGTGTAGTTCAGAATGATTTAAATTTATTTTTATAGATATATATGTATATTTTATTATTTTATATGGTTTGAAAACTATTACCTGATGTTGTTTGGATATTAAATATAGAAACATTTTAATGAATTGAATTTTTATTTTCTATTTTCTTTGATTTACAAGATCAGGCATATGGGGAAGAATGTGGTTGTGATTTTCCCAAATGCAGGCAGCTTCCTATACCCATGGTTTGTAGAATTGGGGGTATTGGTTCTCTGATGGAAATATATATACCAAATATTTTATTGAAACAATGGGTATAGAAAAATCTATATGACCTATACCCACAGTTTGTTTTTTAACTATGGGTATAGGTTTATCCTGGCACCGTAACATGCCATGGTACTAAAATCCTTATGTGTAGCCTATACCCCCAGTTTTGGGGGCTATACCTAGGGTTCAAAACCATGGGTATTGGTGACTTTTTCTGTAGTGAAAGGATTTTACACATTTGAGCTGACTACACGAAAACAACCTCTCCATGATAAATTATTCCTTGTATGTTCTTAGTTCTCTACCTGATGATGCGTTCGTCTTGTCATTTCCCTATGTATAGAGGCACACAGCCTAAACCTAGAGGCATTTCCACATTGTCCATCTACTGTCTTTTGTATGGTCAGCTCCACCTGGTGATTGTTGTCACCACTCTATATCATCCTAAAGAAACTCTTTTATAGTCTAACATCCCTAAATTGAAGGAACAAAGTCCAGAAGGCATAGTACAAGGCCAAAAATCCTGATTCTCAAGTTAATTGCAATTCTGATTCAATACCTATTATAGTTCCCACATTGCTACAATACTACAATAGTACCTGAGAAATTATCTTATAACTAGTTTTGAAACTTTGTTTTATATAGGATTATTGAGAGTCTTAATTTCTTGGGTAAGCCCCCAACTATATATATATATATATATATAAAAGTTGCGGTCACGCCCCTTTATGAAGCAAAGAAACCAATTTTTTAACTAGGTTGAGAGGGAACCCTTACATGAACATAAGGCCCCATAGTTAAATTCCTAAAGGTCTATCGGGAAAATGTCCTCAAATACATGCCCAAAGGTCCAATATGAATAGAATTACTATAGTAACTTCTACAGATACTGTATCTTTGTTTCTATAGTTATCACCTATAATATATATTCCCTAGAAAATCCGCCCAAATATAAAGTCATTGGGGGTTAAACCACCAAACTCATGTAGGATTATGGGGGACACTACCACTCTTGAGATTAATTAACTCCAAACACACACACAAATACATATAAATAGATATAAATTTCTATAATTATAATTAAATATATATATTGGTATATGTGTGTGTGTGACTATGTATGTGCTGGTGTTTATATATAAATATGTACAGAAATATATAAACACACACATAATTGTATATGAACACACACATATATAAAAAATATATAAATACATATAAATATACCTATATATACATTAATATACATAAATTCCAATAGATATTTATAAATTATAAATAAATATACATAAACATTGAAACAAGTTGCAGTTAGAGCCACAATATTAAAAATAAAAACAATATGAGAGATGGATGGGGTCAAGAAATTCTAGACTAACCTCATTCTCAAAATAACCCAAAGGAAGAATCATAATGGACAAACAAAAAACATTGGGTATAATGCATTTTCAGATAGAAGTGCCTTCAATCACCCATGAAAATCTAACTTTACCCATATTCTATGGACCCAAACTATGAAAATGCAAACCTATCTTCTAATATATAATATTATACTAAGGATTTTTTAGATCATCAAATATCATATCCTTCTAATTAAATACTATATCTTCTTCCTTTATGGATTAATGGGAACCAAATTATTATGATAATTTTTGTATTTCTAGCTCCTGGTTGGATCATAGATGATATTATTTGATCTGTAAAATAAAATCCATGATTGAATGGTTGTTTTTATAGGTAAAAATAATAGAAATATATTTTGAAGTGTCACTAATTCATAGAAATGTGATAGGTAAGAGTAATCACCCACAAGATCCTTGGAAGTGTCACTAAAAAAAGGTTTGGGGAGACTGTTCCATCCAATGAAATTTTATGATCCAAGACATGACCCCAATTCAATTATCCACGATTTATAGCTAGGTCAAATTATTAGTAGTAAATTTCATTGAATAATTTTTAAAAATAGATATGTAACTTATTTTTGGTATGATCACCATGATGATAACCACCCCAAACATTTATGACTCTCCAGTTTTTCTAGGGACAATATTTAGTGCATTAAAGATACTTTTATCCTTATACTGTAAATTGGGAACCACCTTTCCATTGATTTTACTTGGATATAGTGAGATGAAATTATACACAACCCTCATTGGATTAGGTCATCCCCCACAGTGTGTAAAACCCTAATATTTTAAAATAAGAAAATTATGTTTGAGAGTGTCTGTGGCACGTAACACGAAGCTTAAATGAACTAAGAAATATATTATTTATATATCACCATTATAACTTAGTTGTTAAATTAGATGATATGAATATGATTAAATTATGAATGATATATATATATATATATAAATATTATACCTAATAAAAATATATTGATAAATTCTTATAAAATAATCACTTGAATTTTAGCAAATCCATTTTATTGTTCAAAAACATGTCTTTTTCAAAAATGATTTTTATGGTTTTTTTGAGAAACTATTATAATTTATTTTTGAAAATTTTAGAAAATTAATTTTATAAAATGGAAATAATTATTGGCGCCAACATATAAATATTATGTTAGGGTTTAATTTTTGATTTTTCGGAATATAGTTACTATTCATAGAATAATGAAAATACCTCTTTTGGTAAAAATCGAATTTCTTTTATGTAAATTAAATAATTTATACGTACCATTGTTATTTTAATTTTATTTTTAAGGATAATAATTATTATTTTGTTATATTTAATCTAATTAATTACATTTGAATTATATTTATACCATATTTTAGTATAAGATTATTTTCATGCTTAAAAATATATTTTTTACAAAAACTGTTTTAAATGCATAATGTCTATCCATTTTAATTAATTAAAATAACCCCTAATAAGGAATTATTTAATATATATATATATATATTATATATATATATATTTATAGGAATTATAATTCAAATAATTATTATTTCTATTCAAAGTGTTAATATAAGTTCATATATTGCTTGAAAAATACATTTTCTTGAAAAAATTATTCTCATCACACATTATGGGATACTTATAAATTGAATTTTTTCCAATCAAAGAGAATAAATTTGATATAATTTATTTTTTTAAGAAATAATAATTTATATTATTTAATAATTCCAACTTAATTTTTGGTCATTATGAATAGTGAAAACAACTAAAAAATACCTCACCCCTGTAAATAGGTAAATATGGCAAACCATGGTTAAAAATAAGTGATATGAGAACCATTTTTCATCATTATTCTTATTATATGAAATTATTTATACCCATATCACATTATTCTGGAGATAAAATTTTTAATTTGACAGTTTTCCATGAAAATGACCAATATAATAATTTAGGTAAAGAAAAATACCAATTAACACTCTCATTCCATTAAATATTTATTATATGTTCACATATAAATTAAAATAAGTGGTAAAATATTATTAAAGTTTTTTTATTATAAAAAAATTAAATTCATTAGGTTATTTTTTTTAATTTTTAGTGATTATATAGTTACATTAAATTCTTATACAACGTTGACATAATTCTTTTGCAAACAATGGAAATGTCAAGTTAAATAATTTAAAAAAATAATGTCATTTATTTGAGATGATATTTAGTTCAAAAAATAATTTAATATTTATTAATGATATCTTATTGATGCCTAAATGGATTTTATTCTAAATTAATTATTATCTTCGGCCCTTTATATTCAAATTAAATGAATAGTGTAAAAAATGACATTAATGATAATTTATATGAAAAAATATTTTATAAAATTATTTAAAATATGAAAAGTAGCTATAGGGGAAATTGTGATGTTAAATTATAAAAAATATCATCCATTTTACATTTCTGATCCAATTTCTATCTTTTATGTAAAATTATAATCCTTTAATTTTGGAAAAGTTATTACCACAATTGAGGTTAAAATTGGTTTACTAGGGGTTAAACCTAGAGATAAGGGTTAGTTTGATATTTAAACACTGCTATATCATATTTTATGGTAATATTTCAAACTTATAATATCTCAAATTTTTATTCACTTAAATTAGGAAATATTTTAATAAAATATGTCCTTATTATTATTTAATTCTTTATGAAATTCAAATCATTCCCCTCCCCTCACTTATAAAAGGGAACCCCATCACCTTTCCTCTCCAAAAAAATTAACCCTTTGTATTGTAAAATACCTTCACAAATAAAATTATTAATTCCATAACCACATCATGTTGTGCATTTTTCCATCATAAATACAATCAAGTGAGGGTTTATGTATAATCCTAAAGATGTTATGTAAAGAAGTGGTATCATTCTTAATCGATCATTTTTTTTAATTTCTTCTTTCATCCCATTAAAATATTAGTTAACCATTATAATATAATATCATCATTATCCTATATATAATCATATGTTATTATTCATAACCCATATCCATTTCCTATTCTATCAAATGGGAAACAAAACTATCGTTTTTGTGTAAGACAGACAACCACCTCACCTACCAATGGAATTTATTTTCCATCACCGAATCTTACAGATTATTTTATTGATGGATTTAATATATATATATATATATATATATTATAATTACATATTTATCATTATGAAAATATAATATATCATTTACTTTCTGACATTTCCATTCACTAAAAAATGATTACATTTTTCGTCTTTATGTGTGAACAACCCACTCCACGAAGTGATGTTATATATTTTTTGTCACTAGATCACTTGGATGATATATATAAGTATATATGAAGAAATAATATGGTATTTTTTATATTATTATAATTATATAAAGAAAAAGTATTTCTTATCTTTTTTCCATAATAATTGTTGAAAAATAGAAACATTACTCAAGTGCATTTACATCCTAATATCTCCATTATTGTAACATAGTTCATTTTTCATGAAAATATTTATTTTTTACTTTTAAAAGTTTAATTTATCTATAAAAATTATAATTATTTCAGGATTATTATTTTGGAGATGATCTAATAATAGCAACTATGAATATAGTCAACGTAACATGGTTATTTTTGGGCATATTAACCGACTATCATCGAAAAATATGATGCAAACTAAATTTACTAAGTAATTAAATTTAAACTCATAAAAAATAAAATAAATGGAATAATAAAATTTAAAATATTTATTAAGGAATAAAATTATTAACATATGATTATTATTCATGATGATAAAGAATGCACATGATGATTCAGCCATGAGGTATGGGATTCCATATCAATTTCATTTTGATGAGGCATATTTTAATGTCATAAAAAAATTCCTCTTATACAGTTTATATAAAACCAATATATATATATATATATATATATATATATATATATATATACTGACACTGAATTTTATCATAAGGGATGAAATGATTTAATGAAAATTACCTTAATTTTGAAGGAGATGAAGATCCACTGTAATTATCAAGGAAACTCACTTAAGTTGGCTTGCGCCCTCCCAATCGACATGCCAGAAGGCTCATGCAAGCCCTACTAGAATTGATCTGAAGGATCATCCACCCCTATGTGAGGTACCTGCTTGGTAAACCAAGGTGGGGTACCTATGTAGGAAACTTCCATTGACCAAGTTCCTTTATTTTCCTTTAAACAGGACAATGGGGATTCTCATTTGAAAAACTAGAAAAATGGAATAAGCTTCGTATCTATAGATGCGCAACCCATTTTCCTAAGTCCTTAAAAAATAATTCAGGTTTCCCTAAAAAACATGATAGAGTGGGGAATTAAGGGAGATAGAGGGATCAATGTCCCTCCAGGATCTGAACCACAATACACCTACCCAAGTACCCACTCCGCCCTAGTTGATAAGCACTATTATGAATGCGCCTCTCTAATTCTGGGACATGTGCGAGACCCTTGTAGAGACACCTAACGAAACCATTGGAACCTAGATAAAGACCTCATTCTAGTATTTTTTTCTTAGGTTTTCTGTATCCCATGGTATCTCTGGCTTACATAGGCCTACCTTGCATGAACCACTTCCAGCTTCTACCAGGCCTACCTTGCCCAAATCATCCTCAACTTTCCCAAGAAACCCTACATGAGACACTGTATAAGAAATATTTCAAGCCACCAATGGTAGGGATCACATTATTTTGTATCCCTTGTCCGAGGGGGACCAAATTGTAACCTCCACTAAAGCCTCTAGAATATAATGACCATAGTGAGACACAAACCAGCCTATCTCCCATTCGATTGTGCATTTATTCAATCCGAGGTGTCCAACACATGTCCTACCTAATGGGTAGTGTCCTAAGGGTGAATTCAGTTATGAATCCAATTGGTCATGAAAAACCCAACTCGGAAGTCAGTGTCAAGGAACTCCCATTATTGTTTACGAGGGATTGTACCATGTATGTAACACCCGAGACTTTTATGTTATATAAATCATCAAAGGAATCTTTTTCTACACAACACTTGCTTGGCTTGCTTTACACGCAATCGCGACCTTCCTCGATAGCTTGCGTCGTACGCAATACCGAGTTTTACTAAACAAAAATATGCTATTAAAACTAGCCGTTATGAATAGTAATAACCACTTTTTGAAATTTTATAAATTTTATTTTTCAAAATGGACTTCATTTTTGGACTCAGAATATCGAAATTAGCCTAGGGTGAAATTTTGGTATTTTTCTGAAAACTTTCAATTTTTGATGAATAGTGAAACCACTAAGTGGTAGGTTAAAAACTGAATTTTGCATAAAACTTAATTTTACCGCTTCTGTGAATGGAATTTCAAAAATCCGAGAGACACGGTTAATATCAAGGACTAAAATGTGGTTCAATGAGATGAAAATAATTTTTTGGTGAATAGTAACTTTTTACTATTTTTACCGCGGTTAATAGTAAATAGGGTAACTATGGGTAAATATGATATCAATATTACCCTAACACATGTCCTAATTCTATTGGGCACGTGTAATTCGACCAAAAACAAACTTAGGAATAGAATATGACCATTTAGGCCCACTTGGATTAGATTAGGACATTTATTATTAATTTATTTAAAGAAGGGTTAAAATAGATAAAATCAAAGTTTAATAAGTAAATTATTTTTAATATGGGGTTATACATAAGATAAATTCGACTATAAATATTCATTATAAAGCTAAAAAGATTTCCTACATAAGGGTATTTTATTTGTAATTTTTAGACATTAAATAATTTAATTTATTTATGACACAATGATGATGCAGTAATTATCTTATTAATGAAATATTGACATAATTGATGTTATAAACACCAAAATAAATGTAATTTGAGACTTTTTATGAATTCCACTAATTTTCTAGGTTACTATGATATATTAGTGTTGATTTAAGCAACTTGTTTCGAACATATAATTCTGTTATGACTTTCAAACAAATCACATATCAAATAGTGTCAAAATTGACACAAAATAGTTTTTAAATCAAATATTATATTATTAATTGTTATTTTATTCCTAAAAATCTAAGGTTCGGCCAAATGACTTAGATAAGGATATATATATTAATAATAAACAAATTGGGGTTCGTTTGGCATGTTATAGTAAGTGTATTAACCATATAGTGAAAGAAAACAAAAAGACACGGTAAAAGTTAAAATAATTAACTTAGAGTTAAATCTATTTGATAAGGTTAAAATAATACCCTAAACTTGTCTAAATCCTATTGGTTGATAGGATTTCGACCCATCCCCACTTTATCTTCGAAATAAGACCCTTTGTAACCATTATAAACCGATTTTGACTTTAATATAAAATAATATTTTGAGATATTCCTAAGGTGCCCCTCTCCTCCCTTATAAAAGGGCACCTCCTCCCCCTCCTCCTCACACCAAATTGAGCACTCAAGCTCGGCCAACCCCTGCCATTTTCCCTTCTCCACTTCCCTAGAATAATCCTAGAGGTCCTGGTCTTCTCCAAAGACCAATCTTAGTTCCTTAAGTGGAGGATTCCAAAAGACGTTCCAAGAAGAGGTAATATCCATTACCGATCTTTTCAATTTCTTTCTTCTTCAACTTCTTCTTCTTTAGTTGTTTCATGATAAAGTAATAACATCAGTATTACTTACATACTGATATGTTATTATAAATATGAAACAACCCTAATTCACCTTCTATCCATCCTACGGAAAAATGAAATCACCGCGCGTGCGTACGTACGGAATACCGTCTCCACGCCGTGGTGTAATCTATTTTCCACCATCACCTTACAAGGATGGGTATAATGGTGTAATCAGTAACTATATATGATTATTATTAAGTAATATTGATACTGAAATAATATATATATATACTCCAATACAATTCCACGATCATAGGAACGATATCATCACTCGTGCGTACGTACGGAATACCGTCTCCACGATGTGATGCGACTCGTTCTACATGATCTTCATTTCATAATGATTATATAAATGAATTGAATGAATGAATATGGTATATAATACACTAATACCATTCTGGAAATGAATTATCTATAACCTAAAGATAAGAATAAGAATTTATTCGACAAAACACGCATAAGAACAAAAAGTTATAAAGACCCGAGTAACAAGTAACAATGAAATATTACTAACAAGAAGCTAATAATATGACCATATATGATCTCATATCAATATGTATGATTCTGGAATAAGTCAATAACATTATTTAAACCATTATACAGGAGCTTCGGACACGAACAAAGCAAATCGGACCTAAGGTAAGGGAAATATCACAATCTCATTTTTATCCGAGATTGTTTATTCGTAAGTATTTACTGGGGTGTATTTTATCATCCACATCCATGTTCCCTCAATATTAAATATTGTTTCCATCCACTTGCAATAGTTTAAATCCAATTTTACCCTTAGGTGAGTTTTTAGTAAAGAATATGAAAGGAATCTTTTGTCGTTTTTCCGTACGAGGTACTTTTTGACTTTTCCGACAAAAGTACGAAGAATGTTTTTTTTAACTTATACGGCATGAATGGATTTTTAAAACATTATTTCCAAGAATCTTCCTTTACAAGTTTTCAAGTTTATTTTTAATCAACTTCTTTTAGTTTATAATTGTATGACATGTTAAGAAAAGAAAAGTGTTTTTGAAAAAGAAAGGATATTTTCCTCAAGAATGGAGTTCAAGTGTTTTATCAAAATTATTTTCCATCTAAGATAATAAAGGGTTCGGTTTTTATCCCTTTAATTACATTGATTTGATTATGTTG
Organism: Viscum album; assembly: GCA_963277665.1. NCBI lineage: Eukaryota > Viridiplantae > Streptophyta > Magnoliopsida > Santalales > Viscaceae > Viscum > Viscum album. The sequence goes on along the minus strand of OY728156.1, from coordinate 65,146,003 downwards.
TGAGGGAATTATTTTTATGAAGTCATTTGCCTTATATGATTTTATGATGTCATGATGTTTCAAGAATCCCATTTTTGTTACATGTGTTATGCGATGATGTATGTTTTATGATTATGTGGCACACATAAGAAAGGATTCATTATAAGATGGGTGGGACCTATATCTCCCTCCAATGCATTGGGTAAAGATTTTATATCTCATGAGATAGACATGGCTGGAACGGAAGGTTATTTCGGTTCAGTGATACAGGACTGAAACGAGGAGTGAACTCGGTTCAGAAAGGGACTTTGTCCACTAAGATAGTCTTGGCAATGAGTCATGACTAACAAGAAATGATTTTCCATGATTATGTGTGCATGCCACAAAGTTTCAAGTTTTATGTTATGATTATGGGGATCTCATTTTCACTTCTTTGATTTATTCCATGTTAAGATATTATGATCTCTTTTGCAGGTTTTGATTTTCAAAAAGATATGATATGATTTTTATTTCCTTTATTTGCCCTTGCTGAGCATTTGAGCTCACCCTTTTATGTTTTCTTTTCCCCAGGTCAGGAAGATGGATATTAAGTAGAATATGCTAAAAGGGACCCTAGATATGATGAAATAAATGGGAGACACTGTAGAAGATTTATGAACCAGTTGTTTATGTTTCCCAGTTTCTAAAGACACTATACCTATACGGTCCTTTGTGGTTTTGTCATATGTTGTAATAAGTGTGCTTCAATTTTTGAAGTATTAAAAATGTATGTAAAGTATGGGTCGTTATAGTTGGTATCAGAGGAAAGGTATAGTCAACCTTTGGAAACTAGGATGTGAAAGCCTTAGTAAGAACCCTAAGGATAAGTCTAAGCATAGAACACAATCTTAGTGTTTTAGAAATGGCCATGAATAACCTAGGATAAGACCATAAGCATGAAAATTTTATTCTTGAATTATGTGGTTTCCTATTATAATTAGTGTTGCTCACACTATTCTTCTTGGTTTTAGTCAATGGCTGGAACCCGAAGGAACCATGTTAATGCGGAATGCGATGGGCAATGCAATGATTGTCCCCCTGAGCAACCAAACGATATGGGAGATGGAATGCAAAATCTTGTAGCCATGCTCACACAACTTTCTCAAGCTATGAATCATGCAGGATTTCCAAACGAGCAAAGGAGGGAGCAACATTCTGTTGAATCCTTCATGAGGCAGCGTCCACCTTCTTTCAGCGGGTCTACTGATCCATTAGTTGCTGAACAATGGATTAGTACTACTGAAAATATATTTTCAGTTCTTCAATGTTCTGAACATGATAAAGTCATCCTAGCAGTGTACCGTTTGGAAGGAGATGCTGATCAATGGTGGAATCTTGTTAAGAATACGAGGCAAAGGGATGAAATTGAGTCTATGGAATGGGACAAGTTCAAGAACTTATTTTTCAATAAGTACTTCCCTCGTATTCTCCGAACAAAGATGGAGAAAGAGTTTCTTGAACTGAAGCAAAGGGATGATGAATCTGTTGGTACCTATGAAGCAAATTTTACAAGACTTGCAAGGTACGCTTCTGGTATTATTATCCAACCTGAGAGTAAGATCGATCGATTCTTTAGTGGCTTAAAACCAAGTCTTAGAAGGGCGTTAGCCATAAGGGACTTCAATAGCTACGAGGAAATCGTTCGATGTGCTCTCAAAGTCGAGATGGAGATTGGAGTAACCCATCAGTCACATGGGTTTGATAAGAAGAGGAAGATGGAATTCAAAGGAAACTCTAAAGAGCACACTGAAAAGAAGATGAACTTTCCATTATGCTCAAAGTGTGGAAAGAAACATGGAGGGAGTTGTCTTAAAGGGACAAGTAAATGTTTTAAATGTGGAAAGGAAGGTCATCGGGCATTTGAATGCCGTGATAATGGGAAGAAGATGTCTAATGATGAAAACAAAGGAAGGGATACACAGAATGAACCTGCTACACTTCAATGTTTCAAGTGCAAGGAGATGGGGCATTATGCCAATCAATGCCCAAATCCAAGGGTTGATGATGATGGTCGACGTCAACAAAATCTTAAGGCTAAAGACAAAGGAAAGTCACATGCAATTTCTATCAGCGATGTGGAGTACGATAACGATGTGGTGAAAGGTACACTTACCATCCACTCTAAAGTAGCAAATGTTTTATTTGATTCTGGATCCACCCACTCTTTTATTTCTGAAAAATTTTCTAAGGGTATCACCGTATTGCCTCAACAATTAGATGTTGAGTTAGCCGTGACAACACCTAATGGCACATCAATCGCATCAAAAGTTTATAATTCTTCTCCAATCGAAGTTTGTGGGAAAGTGCTTCCTGAAAATCTTGTGATCCTTCCTTTAGTGGAATTTGATGTGATTCTTGGCATGGATTGGCTTTCTCTACATGGAGCTCATATCAATTGCCAAAGAAGGGAAGTCACATTTCATATTCCAGATCAATCTACGATCGTATACCAATGCAAGGATGAACATAACCTTCCAGTGGAAATTTCTTCCATATTATGGGTATTGATTCCACTAAATGAAGGTTATTTATCTCAAATGGTTGGTGAGAAACTCACGATTAATAATATGCCCATTTTACGGGAGTTTGATGATGTCTTTCCGGAGGAATTACCGGGTCTTCCACCAAATCGTGAAGTTGATTTTTCAATAGAACTCGTACCGGGTGCTTTGCCTATTTCAAAGACACCTTATAGAATGGCCCCAATTGAGTTGCAGGAATTGAAGAAGCAACTCCAAGAGAATCTTGATAAGGGATTCATATGCCCTAGTGCGTCACCTTGGGGAGCACCTGTTCTATTTGTTAAGAAGAAAGATGGATCAATGAGACTCTGCATTGATTATCGAGAACTTAACAAGATCACTATCAAGAACAAATATCCTCTCCCACGCATTGATGACTTATTTGACCAACTATGCGGAGCTCAATACTTTTCCAAGATTGATCTTCGTTCAGGGTATCATCAATTAAGGGTCAAAAGGGAGGATATACCAAAGACGGCTTTCCGTACAAGGTATGGACACTATGAATTTATAGTGATGCCATTTGGTCTTACTAATGCCCCTGCTATCTTCATGGATCTAATGAATAGAGTCTTTAGAGACTATCTTGATCAATTTGTGGTAGTCTTTATAGACGATATTCTTGTCTATTCAAAGAGCAAGGAAGAACATGAAGATCACTTGAGAATTATATTGAAGACCCTGAGAAAGGAGAAGCTTTATGCCAAATTTACCAAGTGTGAATTTTGTCTTCAAAAAGTTGCATTTTTGGGTCACATAATCTCAAAAGAGGGGATATCTGTGGATCCAGCAAAAACAGAGGTTATCGAAAGATGGTCGAGACCAACAACAGTAACTGAGATCCGAAGTTTTCTTGGTTTGGCTGGATATTATCGACGTTTTGTAAAAGATTTTTCACGATTATCTAATCCACTCACCAATTTGACTCGGAAAGGAGTTAAGTTTGTCTGGACAGAGGAATGTGAAGAGAATTTCAAGGAGTTGAAAAGAAGGTTATCCAGTGCACCTGTGCTCACACTGCCTTGTAGTGGAGAAAGGTTTGTGATCTATAGTGATGCATCCAAGAAGGGATTGGGGTGTGTTCTTATGCAAAATGATATGGTGATAGCTTATGCCTCACGACAGTTGAAAATCCATGAGAAAAATTACCCAACACATGATTTGGAGTTGGCTGCGGTAATCTTTGCATTAAAGATTTGGAGGCATTACCTTTATGGTGAAAGGTGTGATATTTATACTGATCATAAAAGTTTAAAGTATATTTTCACACAAAAGGAGTTGAATATGCGTCAAAGAAGATGGTTGGAGCTGATTAAGGATTATGACTGCTCAATCCATTACCACCCTGGGAAAGCAAACAAGGTGGCAGATGCATTAAGTCGACAAGACCATGCTAGTTTATCCATGATGAGGATCACAAAAGATCCAATATTTATGGATTTACAAAGGATGGATCTTGGAATTATAATGGAAGGGGGAAAATCTTATCTTTCTCAAATGAATGTTCAACCATCTATACATGTGAAGATTAAAGAGGCACAGAAAGAAGATGTCGAGTTACAAAAGAAGGTGAGAAATGTTCCTGAATTCAACCTTGATTGTGATGGGATAATAAAGTTCAGGAATCGGGTTTGTGTTCCTCCCATCCCCGAATTAAAGAAAGAGCTGCTGGATGAGGCTCATAGTTCTTCATTCTCTATTCATCCTGGAAGCACGAAGATGTATAGGGACCTGAAAGAGTACTTCTGGTGGGATGGCATGAAAAGAGATGTTGCTGAATATGTCTCTCGATGCTTGGTTTGTCAACAAGTTAAAGCTGAGAGACAGAAGTCTAAGGGGATGTTACAACCATTACCCATACCCGAATGGAAATGGGAAAACATCACTATGGACTTTGTCACAGGACTTCCTAAAACATCCAAAGGCAATAATGCTATCTGGGTCATAGTTGATCGTCTTACAAAGTCTGCACACTTCATTGCTATTAGAGAGGATTTCTCTCTAGATCAGCTTGCCAGGATATATGTAAAGGAAGTGGTAAGATTGCATGGAGTACCACTTTCTATTATATCTGATCGGGATCCGAGATTTACCTCGAAGTTCTGGTGAAGTCTTCAGCATACTCTGGATACAGAGTTGAGTTTCAGCACTGCTTATCATCCCCAGACAGACAGTCAGTCTGAGAGAACAATTCAAACCCTAGAAGATATGTTGAGAGCTTGCTCTATGGATTTCAAAGGAGGTTGGGATCAACACCTACCTTTGGTAGAATTTTCTTATAATAATAGCTTTCACTCCAGTATTCAGATGGCTCCTTATGAAGCTCTCTATGGAAAGAAATGCAGGACTCCAACTTGCTGGGATGAAGTTGGGGAAAGAAAGCTATTAGGACCTGATCTCGTTGATGAAATGGCAGAAAAGGTCAGATCTATTCAACAACACATAAGAGCAGCTCAGAGTCGACAGAAAAGCTATGCCGACAACCGAAGAAAAGACCTAGAGTTTGAAGTGGGTGATAAAGTGTTCTTACGAATATCTCCCTGGAAGAGGGTTATGAGATTTGGAAAGAAGGGGAAGTTGAGCCCTAGATATATCGGTCCTTTCGAAATATTGGATCGTGTTGGGAAGGTAGCTTACCGATTGGCGCTTCCACCGAATCTCTCTCAAGTTCACGGTGTGTTCCATGTATCTCTCCTGAGAAAGTACATACCAGATCCTCCACATGTACTCAGCTCAGAAGTTGTACCGCTGGAGCAAGATCTTTCTTATGAAGAACAGCCGATAGAGATTCTGGATCGTAGCGAAATAGTCCTATGAAACAAGACCACTCGCTTGGTGAAAGTTTTATGGAGAAACCACCAACTTGAAGAAGCTACATGGGAGCTTGAGGATATGATGAGGGAGAAGTATCCTCATCTGTTTGTTGCAAAGTGACGAATTTCGAGGGTGAAATTCTTTTTAAGGGGGGTAGAATGTAACACCCGAGACTTTTATGTTATATAAATCATCAAAGGAATCTTTTTCTACACAACACTTGCTTGGCTTGCTTTACACGCAATCGCGACCTTCCTCGATAGCTTGCGTCGTACGCAATACCGAGTTTTACTAAACAAAAATATGCTATTAAAACTAGCCGTTATGAATAGTAATAACCACTTTTTGAAATTTTATAAATTTTATTTTTCAAAATGGACTTCATTTTTGGACTCAGAATATCGAAATTAGCCTAGGGTGAAATTTTGGTATTTTTCTGAAAACTTTCAATTTTTGATGAATAGTGAAACCACTAAGTGGTAGGTTAAAAACTGAATTTTGCATAAAACTTAATTTTACCGCTTCTGTGAATGGAATTTCAAAAATCCGAGAGACACGGTTAATATCAAGGACTAAAATGTGGTTCAATGAGATGAAAATAATTTTTTGGTGAATAGTAACTTTTTACTATTTTTACCGCGGTTAATAGTAAATAGGGTAACTATGGGTAAATATGATATCAATATTACCCTAACACATGTCCTAATTCTATTGGAAACGTGTAATTCGACCAAAAACAAACTTAGGAATAGAATATGACCATTTAGGCCCACTTGGATTAGATTAGGACATTTATTATTAATTTATTTAAAGAAGGGTTAAAATAGATAAAATCAAAGTTTAATAAGTAAATTATTTTTAATATGGGGATATACATAAGATAAATTCGACTATAAATATTCATTAGAAAGCTAAAAAGATTTCCTACATAAGGGTATTTTATTTGTAATTTTTAGACATTAAATAATTTAATTTATATATGACACAATGATGATGCAGTAATTATCTTATTAATGAAATATTGACATAATTGATGTTATAAACACCAAAATAAATGTAATTTGAAACTTTTTATGAATTCCACTAATTTTCTAGGTTACTATGATATATTAGTGTTGATTTAAGCAACTTGTTTCGAACATATAATTCTGTTATGACTTTCAAACAAATCACATATCAAATAGTGTCAAAATTGACACAAAATAGTTTTTAAATCAAATATTATATTATTAATTGTTATTTTATTCCTAAAAATCTAAGGTTCGGCCAAATGACTTAGATAAGGATATATATATTAATAATAAACAATTTGGGGTTCGTTTGGCATGTTATAGTAAGTGTATTAACCATATAGTGAAAGAAAACAAAAAGACACGGTAAAAGTTAAAATAATTAACTTAGAGTTAAATCTAATTGATAAGGTTAAAATAATACCCTAAACTTGTCTAAATCCTATTGGTTGATAGGATTTCGACCCATCCCCACTTTATCTTCGAAATAAGACCCTTTGTAACCATTATAAACCGATTTTGACTTTAATATAAAATAATATTTTGAGATATTCCTAAGGTGCCCCTCTCCTCCCTTATAAAAGGGCACCTCCTCCCCCTCCTCCTCACACCAAATTGAGCACTCAAGCTCGGCCAACCCCTGCCATTTTCCCTTATCCACTTCCCTAGAATAATCCTAGAGGTCCTGGTCTTCTCCAAAGACCAATCTTAGTTCCTTAAGTGGAGGATTCAAAAAGGCGTTCCAAAGAAGAGGTAATATCCATTACCGATCTTTTCAATTTCTTTCTTCTTCAACTTCTTATTCTTTAGTTGTTTCATGATAAAGTAATAACATCAGTATTACTTACATACTGATATGTTATTATAAATATGAAACAACCCTAATTCACCTTCTATCCATCCTACGGAAAAATGAAATCACCGCGCGTGCGTACGTACGGAATACCGTCTCCACGCCGTGGTGTAATCTATTTTCCACCATCACCTTACAAGGATGGGTATAATGGTGTAATCAGTAACTATATATGATTATTATTAAGTAATATTGATACTGAAATAATATATATATATACTCCAATAAAATTCCACGATCATAGGAACGATATCATCACTCGTGCGTACGTACGGAATACCGTCTCCACGATGTGATGCGACTCGTTCTACATGATCTTCATTTCATAATGATTATATAAATGAATTGAATGAATGAATATGGTATATAATACACTAATACCATTCTGGAAATGAATTATCTATAACCTAAAGATAAGAATAAGAATTTATTCGACAAAACACGCATAAGAACAAAAAGTTATAAAGACCCGAGTAACAAGTAACAATGAAATATTACTAACAAGAAGCTAATAATATGACCATATATGATCTCATATCAATATGTATGATTCTGGAATAAGTCAATAACATTATTTAAACCATTATACAGGAGCTTCGGACACGAACAAAGCAAATCGGACCTAAGGTAAGGGAAATATCACAATCTCATTTTTATCCGAGATTGTTTATTCGTAAGTATTTACTGGGGTGTATTTTATCATCCACATCCATGTTCCCTCAATATGAAATATTGTTTCCATCCACTTGCAATAGTTTAAATCCAATTTTACCCTTAGGTGAGTTTTTAGTAAAGAATATGAAAGGAATCTTTTGTCGTTTTTCCGTACGAGGTACTTTTTGACTTTTCCGACAAAAGTACGAAGAATGTTTTTTTTAACTTATACGGCATGAATGGATTTTTAAAACATTATTTCCAAGAAGTTTCCTTTACAAGTTTTCAAGTTTATTTTTAATCAACTTCTTTTAGTTTATAATTGTATGACATGTTAAGAAAAGAAAAGTGTTTTTGAAAAAGAAAGGATATTTTCCTCAAGAATGGAGTTCAAGTGTTTTATCAAAATTATTTTCCATCTAAGATAATAAAGGGTTCTGTTTTTATCCCTTTAATTACATTGATTTGATTATGTTGTGAGGGAATTATTTTTATGTAGTCATTTGCCTTATATGATTTTATGATGTCATGATGTTTCAAGAATCCCATTTTTGTTACATGTGTTATGCGATGATGTATGTTTTATGATTATGTGGCACACATAAGAAAGGATTCATTATAAGATGGGTGGGACCTATATCTCCCTCCAATGCATTGGGTAAAGATTTTATATCTCATGAGATAGACATGGCTGGAACGGAAGGTTATTTCGGTTCAGTGATACAGGACTGAAACGAGGAGTGAACTCGGTTCAGAAAGGGACTTTGTCCACTAAGATAGTCTTGGCAATGAGTCATGACTAACAAGAAATGATTTTCCATGATTATGTGTGCATGCCACAAAGTTTCAAGTTTTATGTTATGATTATGGGGATCTCATTTTCACTTCTATGATTTATTCCATGTTAAGATATTATGATCTCTTTTGCAGGTTTTGATTTTCAAAAAGATATGATATGATTTTTATTTCCTTTATTTGCCCTTGCTGAGCATTTGAGCTCACCCTTTTATGTTTTCTTTTCCCCAGGTCAGGAAGATGGATATTAAGTAGAATATGCTAAAAGGGACCCTAGATATGATGAAATAAATGGGAGACACTGTAGAAGATTTATGAACCAGTTGTTTATGTTTCCCAGTTTCTAAAGACACTATACCTATACGGTCCATTGTGGTTTTGTCTTATGTTGTAATAAGTGTGCTTCAATTTTTGAAGTATTAAAAATGTATGTAAAGTATGGGTCGTTATAATGTACTTCCCTCATAATATCTAAGAAGAGGGACACCTGCTTCTAGGTGGAGAGGGAGAGGATCAAGATTTATTTTCCCATTTATGGGTACTTGATTATCCACCTCTCTTCTCTAGGACTAGAAGTAGAGAATACATCCATGAGTAGAACCCTAACCTTTTCTTTTGGAATTAAGCTTGGTGGGTAGTCAAAGATGACTATCCTCGTTACCAAAATGAGAGATGAGATAGGTACACAATGCCCTTTATTATTTTCTTGTAGACTCAGCCCCTTCCACCAATGGGATAAAGACTCGGTTGGTTTCTAGACCTTATAAAATTTTCATTTTCAAAAATTCAAGAATTACTACAGAGGTATTATATGTTATCTATGATCATGAAATCCATATAGTCATATCCATGTATCGATAGAGAATATCTTATTTGGATCTTCATCTTGCCCTCTTTTAGAGGGCCTCTGTAGGCATGGGTCCCCAATTCCATGTATTCAACCAAATGTGAATCCTTATAAATTATTTAATCCCAAAAGTCATCAATAATTCCTCCAAAAGGTCCAAATACAATATGAGGAAAAAATTCAAAGGGTTTGTATTGGTGTAGGTCCTCATGACCGAACTACATGGGATTTGATTCCCGTCCAAATGAGATATATAGGAAGCCTCATAGAGGTCCAAAAATGACACCCCGAATCTTTATTAATTATATCAGGGCCACATTCCCAGTATGGTCATTTATATCCTAGGATCCCATATCCCTTCAGTTTCCTTGGCCCACCTCGATGTAAGTCACACACCAAGATTTGACAAGTCACCATTTTCCTATATTCCATTACCACATGATATTAAAATGCATGGTTTGGTCCTCGTCACATGACCTTAAAAGGTATGATTTGTCCCATTAATTGGTAATGAACTATATGGTTTCATATTCCTTTGAAGTGGAGATGTATGAATCCCATTTCATGGGCCTGATCCCAATATCCAAGAAACTCCTGTATCCCTGGATGATTATAAAATTAAGAGCACCCACTGTGTGGCTTAAAACTAGCACCATTATAATTAATGACCAAATGATCTCTCACCAGTATTTAAAAGGGTACCATCGATGGATATCCTCAGATACACACATATGTCTTTGTAGATGAATAATCTTAGCTATATATAATTTATTTTAATTTAATTGATGCTAATAATTGATTGATAATTCAAGGAAGACCAATGTCATACTTTGGAATGATGAAAGGATTCATGAATATGTCTTAAATCATTAATATAGGTACATAGCTAGAAATAAATCCCCATAAAATTGTGTGATGATTCTGAACTCCCATACTTTTGACCACCATGATACCCTATGAATTATTGGATCATTTTCAAATGACCACATACCTTTGAAAATTAAGTTTGTGAAACATCACAAATAAGGGAACCGTTGGGTGTTTCTGGCTCCATAAAAAAACCATTGGGGAAATTCAAAAATTGTGAACTTGCAATGAGTGATTGTGTGACCATTAATGTCCCAAAAATAATACCATTGAAAACAACACAACAATTTTTTTTTGGAATCAAAAATGGTGAACCCGACATGAATCTTTACCAATATGATGGTTTCACTGACACATTTGGACCCTCTCTCTCTCTCTCAAAATGATAGAGTTCCAAAAAATACAACCAACTATGATTGCGTACATCTTTTAAGATACTGATTTGATGGGGTTTTATTGTTTGTTTCTATCACCTATATTTTAGTAAAATTTTACAAGAACTACCTTCTATCCAAATCGAATCATACCAGTTTTACACATACATGTGCATTAACCACTACACAAAATGAGTCATCCAATAAACAAAGGACATTATCACCCACTAAGAATATTTAATATTTGGTCTCAAATTCACTAGCCCTTCAGTACCACCAAAATAGTACCATCCTAACCACATTGGTTACTCGACATTACTTCCATCTCATGAATCCCCACCATTCATCCACTCAGTGACCGCTTGTGATCTATTAGCAAGCGATGCCAATTGTCATATCCCACCTTTTTGGGAGCCTATACCTGAAATGTAGTAATTGGATCATCTGTTATCTTGGGGAGGAAGATCAAGAGTCCATAAAAAACTCACCAAAATGTCATTGGGGTTATTTCATAGGGATCCTTCCAAAAGTATTTATTACAAACATCGTACTATAGTGGACCCTAAGTAATATGAGGGTGTCATCGTCAGACATCTGGCCTAGGTCATCCCGAGCTGAGTATACAAGATGGACCACTGGGGGAAGAATTTATATAATATGGAACAAAAAAACACCAATGTAACCTCTATAGAATATATCCAACAAAATAAAATTTCAAAAAATGAGAAGGAATAAACACCTTCCCGTACTAGAAATCCTACCCATCATATTCGGTGGTGAACTACAAGCAGGAAAAACACCTTCCCACACCATCTATGCATTCCAAAATACATGTATAGAATTATTGAAAGCATAATTGTAAAATTTTATAGTAAATAATCAGTAAGAACGAACAATTTACAGCATCAATCAATCCAAACAGTCAAATTCCATGGCACACTACAAGTAGGTACACACACATACCCACATACATCATGTTTTCCAACAACCTCATTTGGAAGAACCCAGAGAATGAAACCATAATGTCCCAAAAAAAGGTGGTATACACAAATCTATTATCCAGTACCCATGTAATACAAGTATCAACCATTAGGAAATGAAGGAAAAGTGTAAGAACATACCCTTTCTTCTGTCACAGAATGGGAATAAATCCCCATTCTGGCCATTAAAGATACCAAGTACATCTTAAAAATGGTGAAAGGGAAGAAACAAATTCATTCCCACATCATACAATCCTTCTAGGACCTAACAAAAATAATGGAAGTGCCATAGAGGGAGAAAAAAATCCATCTCTGTAATTGGAGTGGCTCATCAACATGTTACACCAGAGTAGACACACGCCTCTACTTCCATCCAAGAGGGTCATGGGCCAAATTACACCCTGATATATGGACAACATGATCAGGTCTATACCACATTAAAAATGGATTTAATCATCTTATTCAAATACTCACTCCAAGTTATGAATTAACCCCTACCAAAATATCAAAAACCTATCATAAAATTCTGACAACAACACAAGGGATAACCAAATATGCATCCATATATGAAAATATCATACCCTAAAAAGTTAACCTAATTTATTGCAAGAATAAATCCAAAAAAATGCTCACCTGAGATGACTTGAAAATGAAGATTGGATATATGATCATGATCTACTTAATGATGGATTTCTTGAATCCCTCATCCACTTATATGAGGAAGTACATGATTATACTCTCCCATTACCAAATTATAGGAATAGTTTAACTAGTTTCGGATTTTCTCCATGGATGCCTCACTATGAAGGATTGCTTCATTAATGAATCTGACCGATCTCAAGATTCCATTTTCTAATGAGAGCCACGAAATTCTTCTACATGGCCAGAAGACCAAACAACAATAAGGTCATCACCTTTATATCATCCACTATATAGGTTCTCCCAAGGGTATACACTACAGGAACTCTCTTAGAAGTCATAAAATAAATCTTGATGGTAGTTCTCCCATAAAAGAATTTCACTTCATCAAGAAGTTACTCCTATTTGTGATTTAATGATGAGAAATTTCTCTTTCATGAGGCATTTGGGAAAATGAGTCTATTCATGTTTGATTCATTAAAAAGTGACATTATTTATTATTCATAATTCATCCAAAGGTGACTCTATTTTTATGAACCAAAACTAGATCTCATGCCATGAAATATGATAGTTGAAATCCCTAAAAATATTTTCATTTATAAAAAAGATGAATTTTAGCATACACCTTGGTCAGACTAGTTTGAGGAGAATCTAATGAAATATAAAGACAAAATGTTGAAAATCAGGTTATAGTTGGATAAAGGCATCACACCAACAATGTTTTGTACTTAATCCATTCCCCATAAAAGCATCACATATGATTTTTGGGATGATTATGTACACAACATTTGCCTCAATATATGAATCACTGTTCGTAACTTAAGAGAAAACGTATTACATCATGATGAATATATAATTCATGTCATGGTAATAGAAGGGATACACTTCCAAATTGACTTAGCATATCTCTTTGATTAATGACATAAAAAATTGGGAAGATAGCTTGGATCCATTCAGCGTTCTTGTATCCATGCATTAAATGGACTACATCAGTCGATCATTAATGCCCCATCCAGTGTTCATATCAGTGGAAGGGGTGAATAAAAGGATTTTCATTTAACTATGATAACTAACAGGTAATGTCTGTTGAAGTTGAAATTATTCAATTTTATAACCTCAAGATGAATTCAAAAAATGTAATCTATTATCCAAAAATGTACTGTCAACTAAAATAGGCCCTGGTCAATTACCACTAATGTTGATCTATAATATATAAATCCAAAAAATAATTTTTCACAAGAATATAAAAATATTATGTGTGCCTCCTGATTAAATAAATCCAATCAAAAAATTTCACAAATGGAGAACATGTATTAAAAATTAGGTGGTTTGGGTGAAAACTATGTAATAAACCCATCCCAGGATCAAAAATGGATTTCTAAAATAAATATGGAACCCATGACATCAGTATCCATAAAAATAAAAGAGCAACCCCAACTAACAGGGCTAGGGTATTTTTTTACACAACCAACCAGGTTAGAAAAATAAGCTAAAAAGGTTATGGAGATGGATCCCCAAACAAACATTATGGGTTCATTTTTATGTCAACAACCTCATCCTTTGTGTAAATAAGTATTATCCTAATTAAGGTGGATTGTAAAGAATAAATACCACCCATTTATTATATATCATGACCAGATGTCCTATTTCAGAACATGCACAATTTTTTTTCCATAGATTCCATTCAGATTACTAGTCATCAAACATTTTGAGGACAACTAAGGAGGAGAGGAAAATGCCTCATAGTGGGAATAAAAAAAATTGAAGTCTTGTACGGACACTAATGAAATTCCTATAATGTGTTACACAGTGTTGAACTTGATTAACAACTCCCCTATAAACCCTATAGAAAATGATGAAAATATGGAAGAGTAGGATGAGGATGTCTTGGTCGATAATACAGTACACACCAAAATGATTGAAGGAGGTCTTCACACCTAAAACATGAAGATTTTTATGAATATAGGTAATCCCTCTACCACTACATTACTCCCTATTCATAGATAATCCACCAAATTTAAGGGTAAAGGTATTTTTTTCACAACACCCAACTCCTAAGGCGGTTAAACCCCTTACACACGAGGAATGATTTTACTAGTAAGAGGAATATATAAAAGTGTTGAGAAGAATCAATTTTGAAAAACTCTGAGGTAACATTCTTACCAAATATATTCTATAAACAAAACCTCAACATGAAATTCCAATTGGTGTACCTCAACAAAGAGGGTTCACCCTAGTAGCTGAAATGGAGTAAGCACATCTACTCAACACATGGCACCGATGAATTGTATATTTTGAACTAACATCAAGGATATATAAGGAGTACCCTTACATGGGCACACACCTAGGGTTGGTTCAGACACATCCTCATAGACCAGACCCTATGGGATACCCACCATGGGTATTATTAGAGATTCCATAAGTGTATTTATAGGTTGTTCCCCTACTCAAGACCATATTCAGTCAGACATATCTCATGTTTTCTTAAATACTACTGAGTTATTTTTATATCTATTAGAAGCCATGGAATAATGGAATAAACTAGTGCACACAAAAATGAGACATTGACCAGAATGGGTTGACCCTCCCCCTCCCCCTCTAAATTTTGGGAACACCACATTTCTAATTTTTAATGGTTTAAGGGATCCATTATAGCATTTGATAAATTTTTGTTCTCACTGGGACCCTATGATGGGGTCCTCTAAACAAAAAGAAGTACTGAAATTAGAATTCTTCGTACAGACACTTCAATGTCAAGACTTTTCATGGTACACCTTTTTTCCATCTCGATCAAGCGTAGTATAGAATGATCTCTGTTGGTAGTTTCTCTTTCAATTCATCTCAACACTGTATGATACCACAATCCTCAACCACTCAAACATCAAAGACTAGTATAATGAGAAGGTCTCAGAGTTCATTTCTCAATGGAAAGTGTTGAACTACTCTATTAATCTACAACTTCCTAAGGAATATTTTCTTTCCATCTATATAGAGAACATCTGCAATAAGTTCAATATATCACTGATCACTCTGAAATATATAGGATGGTTCTAGGATCTCAACTAATTAGCTCAAAAAATGTAATATTCAATCTTAATTACTAATGAAAAGTATAGATTAAATCTAGTATCTCATGGTAAGGGAACATAGAAGTCATATGTTGTTATTTTTACACTTAAGACAACCCCTACACTAGCTCTTGCTCTAAATTACACACCATATCACATATCACCTCCTCTAGAGAATCATAAATAATTATTAACTATATAGGATGAGAAAATGGATCATAAGAGAAACTAGTTTTAGGATATGACGACCAATGTTTATTTTTTCCAATACGACCAAGCCCCTGGACACTTCATTGCAGATTTGGAAAACAACTTGCCCATGTTTCCAAATCTTAAAAAGGCCTAGATAGCTTGGTCTCAAAGATCTCCTAAATTATTTCCCTTTCCACCAGATATTTTGGAACACAATTATTGATTGACTTTATTTCAAATAAATTCTATAAAAAAATGGTGTACATTAGACAAGTAAAGACGATAAATCCACCAGAATAGGTATCACATGTTTT
Organism: Viscum album; assembly: GCA_963277665.1. NCBI lineage: Eukaryota > Viridiplantae > Streptophyta > Magnoliopsida > Santalales > Viscaceae > Viscum > Viscum album. Next base: position 65,130,056 of record OY728156.1, on the reverse strand, counting down.
TACCAGCAATCTTGAGGTGGAGGGTGAATGGAAGGAAGTTACTAACATAGGTATGAAGGAGATAAATGATTAAATGGTTAGAGATATGATCAACCAGACTCATGATATCCTCTAAGAATGGTTGAAATATCGAACTGTGCCCCTAAAAATATCTCCTTTGATGTAACCGACTCTATTAGCACCACAATCCATTAAAATCCACACTTCCATGAATTTACATGGATGGAAAAGTTAGAAGAAAAAATAGTAAGATGAACCTAAAATAAAAAATATGTTTTACTTGAACCTATCATACATTGTTCCTTCAGTATTATATACAGGAGAACTACCCATCCAAATGGTACCATAAGAGTCGACCCTCCAAACAGTGTCCCTGTTAAATAAAGAGTTGATCTTTGATTATAATAATGATATCCACTTAATGTATCCATTCTAGAATAATGAGTGTGACTATGAAACTAGATTATCAAAAAATGATTTCAGATTTAGAGTAAGAGTCCATAATGGTTAAGGATACAAGGGAAGATGAGGTCATATAAGAAATCACTACTCCAACCATATCCATGTTCAGATTGTTTAGATAGCATTAATTCATGGGAGAGCCCTCTAACGAGCTAAGTTAGAGTAAGAAAGTCCTACCACATGTTTTAGGGGTAACATTCACCCTATCACTATATAATATTAGATATAGGGGATAAAATCTCTAAACTGACCTCACTGTGCATGTAGACTTTCTCAACATAACCCACCTTGGACAAAATTACCTCAAACTCCAATTCCAAGGGCTGATCCACTTACATCAAGAACATAGATTACTATTTTTCCTAAAAAATATCATCCTTATACTAGGATGTGAAGGAATTTAGCTCAGATGTATAAGGTTTTAACGAAATTGTCCCTAGTACTAGAATGTTGTTCATCATGGATTCTCTTAGTCAACAAAAAGTCCTCCAAGATGAACTCATAAAGGCTTTTTAAGACCTTAGGAATTTTAAGAATTTTCTATTGAGGAATTATATCATGTAGAGATACATACTCAAGAATTACATAGGATCATCTCTTTTAGAGTGCATGAAAAATATACTATTATCCCAGGAAATAGAGAACTATTCTATATTTATAGAAGGATAAATAGAATTGATATATGACATGATTTCATTGAAAAAAACTCAAGATTTATCTTTATTATGATCCTAATATTTTATTGACTGGGTAATAGTTATCCCCACTTGTCCCATTCTACATTGAAACTATAGGGTTATGAAAAGAGTGAGAAAAATACTCTCAGAGGAATCACGGTCAAGGCCCAGATTGGGGACCTTGTATCTGATTTAGAATTTCTGGTTGTTCAGCAAGATATGGATTTCAACGTTCTTATAGAAATATTGTGGTAACAACCGCATAGAAGAATCCACTAATCATACTATCAATGTCTCAAATATTTCATTAATGAAAAAACTAGGATGCTTTATAGTGATAAATCTCCTATTCAAATATTATAAAACACAGTATATTAATGAAGGATTATATCTAAGGGATGGAAAATAGCCATGACCAATTTCATTGATTGGGTCATGGCATTTAATAGTCTATAAGTAACACCAAAAAATAACTTCAAATAGATAAATGAAGAATACGTGATGAATATATATCAAATCGATGAGATAGGCTAAAATTAAATCTCATATTTGACAAACATTATGATACCTATCATGAAAACTAATCTTGGAGTCCATGAAAAGGTTACATACTCTCAAAAACATGGAAGAATATTGGAAAAAAATTCCCTTGTTCCATCCACAAGGAGAAAATAGATCCCCACCTCATCAACCGATCCAAAAGAGGAGGAATATTATCCTTATCCATCCCTCACTCCATCCCCTATAGAGATTCAAAAAAGTCACCACATTGTTTGGTTCATAGGATGTTGCTTCAACTTTAAGATGTAAATTTTTTAACTCCCCTCATACCTCTAGAGATATTCATCCATTACCCACTTCCACATAGGGAAATAACGAAGTGGAAGAGAAAGATGAAGATGAAGAATATTAGGACCCCCTAGATTAATCTCCATCATTTGAGTTAGGCATCTCTACCATAATTTATGAACTCAGGGAAATAATGTTGAGTGTAGAAGAATATCCACAACCCACTTTAATTAGTGTGACCATGTATTCCGAAGAACAAGAGTTATATACCTCTTCCATAAAGTATCCTTAGCTGGTGTTAACCTATAATTGTACATAGATTTCCAGCCTCAATCCTGAGTTGGACACTCACCACTTAGTCTTTGCACAGAACCATCAGAGTTACATTTAAGAAGCCCGAAGGACGCACTCGACTCATGCCAACAAAATTGAGGTTGAAATTGATATTATTATCAAATATAATTTTATTTGGAAAGTATATTATAAAATATAGATAGAAAATATAGTACTGGTAACAAATAAAAATAGTCATATCAGTGTCTACATTGACTTCAGAGTTCTCAATCAGCCCCATCAAAAAGACGATTTCTTAGCCTTGATCATAGAGCTACTGATTGATGAAATACCTTATTGTATACCATTATCATTTATTGATAGATATTTGGGGAATAATAAAATCCATATAAACCATGAATATGAATAATAAACCTCCTTCAGTTCCCCCATGGAGTATTCTATTATAAGAAATTTCCCTTTGTCTTGAAAAATGCCTGTATCACATATGAATGCGCCATTCTTCATATTTTCAAACCCATCCTGGGAATGTTTTTTGAATGAGAAATTGTTTAATTGTGGATTTATGTCTTGAAAAAATTCTAACTATTTGATTGATCTTGGGATAATGTTCAACAAACTATGACAATATAGAATGAGGATGATCCCCCGGAAATATTCTTTTCGGGAAACCTCAGGGAAATTTCTCAACTTATTCATACAACATTGTGGAAAGGAAGTTTACAATTAGAATAAAAAGGTTTTCCTCAATATGTGACAAACTAAGAACCTCAAATATTTTAGGGGTTTATTGGTAAAACATTCCTACATTCAAAACTTTATTGAATGCTTGTAGGTAAATGTTTTCCCTTCACCATGTTGATGAAGAAGGGGTCACATTTTAGTGGACCAATGAATTTCAAGAATAATTTGATCAAATCAAGGAATATATCATGAGCGGGTTGATATAAACTCTCTTATTTATGGGATTCCACAAATTCTATTTTCCATAGACCTATATTGATCACTAAGCCCTTGACATACCCAAAAAAACAATGTCAGGATTGAAAACTATCTTTATTATCTTAGTAAAACAATTCTTGACACTGAGGCTCGTTATTCATATATATAGAAGAGATTCCTAGTGTTAATATTTGTAGTTAAATAATGAGGATATACCTATTGAACCATGAGGTCCATTAGGTCTCTTGATATAATCCACTCAAATATTTCCTCTACCATCCTATTCTGACTGGATGTTTGGCATGGTGGGATGTTATTCTACATCATTTTGTCATAAATTTCACACCGTTGAAAGCAGTTAAAAGCCAAAATTTTGTGTATTTTCATTAAAAACACCCATCTAAATGGAAAATTATATTAAATACTAAATTTCATAACGAATAGATCTTTCTTATTATTTAAAACACACATAAATGGGAATTTTGTTTTGATGACACATTTCTAAGACTAATAGGGAAGATAATGGAAGTCCCTATGCTCAATAATGCCAGGTTGGAAGTTTTACTCATCTCTCTTGAAAAGGCAGTCTTTACTTACTCCTTCCTATAGTAATATGGTTGTATAAACAATGAGGAAGAATATTAAGACCTCATTTCATACTTATAATTATTAGTTCAAACACCAATGAGCCACTTAAATGTGAAAAGTGATTTAAATATGGTAATCAACTAGATCAATGGGGATTATTATATCAGAAAAGAAGAACTAATCCTTTTTCTTGAATATGTCAATGGGTTATTAGAAAAATTTACCTCTGAGTTGACATTGAAACACATCCAAGAATCATAAAATTCCTTGGAAGATGAATTGGTAAATGAAACTAAGAATTTTGTAGATCAAAATCACAATGAAATAGTAATCAGATTCAAGAACCAATGAATGGTGTTATCGATTTCTTCTGTTAGCATGGAAGAGATTATTGAGGTTAATTATGTCCCTAAAATAGAAGTTACTACAACAATATAAAGGAAAACCATTTTTTCATACCCCTAAAATTGATTACTCTCATCGAACAAAGCTATAAAAGTGAAGACCTAATGGTGAGAATCAAATTTTACTCTATATGAAGGCCACAATCCCCAAAAATTTCTACATAAACATGGATTTGATGGAGTCCTTCTTAGATGCATTCATGAATAATATTCCATTACTATTATGAGAGAAGTGAAAATTATAGCCTATAGTTCCTACAACTCTTGGACCAGGATTACCCATAAAATCCAAAGGCTTGGATATTTCTAACCATCAATAATACTAGATTAAACATAATTCACTAAGATATTTCATTCCTGCCCAATGCATGCCAAATTTTTACATCAACCCCTAGAGTTATTACATATAACCAAATAATTCTAGATATTTTACACATTGGGAATGGATATTTTAGGACCATATCTTCTGGCTACGAACAAGCAGTTCAAATAAATCCCAACTACTACAAAATTCTTCTATAAATGGGTTTCTGTAATACCTCTCAATGAAGTCAGGGAAAATGATTAGAAGCTTTGTGAAATCAAACATCATTAAATAATTCTTTGACACTCATACAATATTGATAGAAAATGACACCGATTTCTATTCTTATTAGTTTGAGTGGATATATCATGATTATAATATCAAATCCAACCACACGGAAAAAACACCTATTCACTCATATATGGAACAAACGTAGTTCTTCCCATTGAGGCAAATTTAGCTCACTTTGTACATCCATTTGTGATTATCTATACAAGGATGAGAAATTTAAGAAATGGTTGGATGAATTGGAGTGAATAAATGGGAAATGATTGAATACCACACACAACTTAAAGGTAACAAAATTTAACTAAAATGAGATTCAAACAAGAAGGTCTGTCTCCATTCTTTCATAAAAGGAGAAAATGTAATATTCTATAAAACTCCAAAGATTATAGGGAAGAAGCATCTAAATCTTGACATAAAGTGGGAGTGATTTTATTCCATATACAAGTTAAACTCTAATAGAGAATTTTTTTTATCTTGATGGACGAAGAGCTCATTATTAACCCCACCAATGAAATATTTATAAAGAAAAACCTTGTGTAATAAAATATCATGGATCTTCACTATTTTATAATTTCTAACTATGTAGTCGATCTTTGTTGCATGAACTTAAAAATAATTACATGCAATCCACATCACAAGAAGATAAACTACAATCCACCCATGTCCCTATGTTTGATGTTAAAGTACTTAGCATCATGGTCCTACATTAATGATCATTAAAGGTGCATCATATGGTTATAGTTATATGAACCACAACAAAAATACATCATAGTTTGAGTTATAATACTTTTAACTAAATAGCATAAATATAAATGATCAAATTGTATGACAACGTCCTTACCACATGTTGTGAAACTAAATGGTTCACATCCTTGCTGTATGACTTAAAACTATGAAACATAAAAATATTTTATTAAGGGGATCATAATATTTAGTGAAGGTATCCTAGCACACCTTTATTCAATAACTATGTGTGGTTTGATTTCTACAATTATAGGATACACAATTACACCTAGATAATAAATATTGGGTCTATACTCAACATAAAAATATTCCCTCTCTATGTATGGGTTAGAACTACACAAGGATACATAACATAACCATTTGTGGCTTGATTCTAATTATCATGGGATATTTAGTAAATCATAGACCCCATGATTCTATCATTGTTTAAAAAGGAAAAAAATTCCCCTCTCCTACAGCAAAAAAAATCAATATAAGAGACATTTACTCAGAATCTACTATCCAAGAATCCATCGTGGAAATAGGAAGCCTTCTATCTCATATGTAAAAAACAAAAAATATATGTAGGGGACATCACAATACATCTCTAACGTTGATTGAAATGATTCACTTCCTCTAAAAAATTTCCCTTCCACACATCCTACTCTTTATCATTGAAAATTTTGGATCTCCATTATCCTTCCATGGAAATCGTTGATAGGTTGTTAGAATTATGAAGACAACTTTTAATGACTATGCAGTAATACACCATAGTTGGCTTTGCTGATGTTAAGAACCAAAAGGGACTTTCATGTAGAGGATGATGTTGTTTGACTGTGTAATAATACACCCCAGTTTGGATTTGCATAAGTGGCCCACTAAAAGGGTCTATTAACCGGAGGAATATTTGTCCCCAGGAAAGACCTATTCTATCTCTCTAATCCCCAAAAAATGTTATTCCAGGAACTTGATATTTTAACATTGATCCAAAATTATCCCTCAAATTTTTTCCAATATAACATTTCGTATACATGATCCTATGAGATCATGGTTTTCATTTTCCACCCTAGGGTAAAAAGATTTTCGAAGAATATGTGTCCTACTAAACTCTATGTCACTCATCATTTTGATTATAAGTGGTTCTTTACATAGAAAACAATATTTAAAGGCATCATATCTCCTCACTACATAAAGTTAAACTCCATAGTTGAGGTAAATTCCAGAATTACTTATGGATTGGTCTATTCTTTTATGATATAAATAGTGATTAGAAACTCCCCAGTCCAGGGTGAACCCACAATATTTCTTTTTCACATCGAGTCACCATAGTCCTTACCACATGAAATTAAACTACATTGATGATGAACTCACTATATGGAACTAAACTACATGGCCTTCCCAGAACTATGTGTGTATTAATTATGTTTCTAATGAGATACATAGAGACCTACTGATCCTATATCCTGATCTAGACACTGTAAAATGACAATGCCCCAATCCTTCCTTTTAATCACCTTTCCAAATTAGAATAACCCTTTACGACTCATTTTTATTACACAAAGTATAGATCGCATGGGCTTAGAAGTATTGGTGTGAGATTTACTACATGATAAAGGCATATCAATTCATGTCAAGTGTAACATGGTCCTAGATTCATGAACTTAAAGGGAACACCAGACGTCCTTACTACATGATGTTAAACTCTGTGGTTTAAATCTATTTCATGAGGTAAATTTTATAACTAAATGTTCTTTGACTCTCACTATGATGAGATATGTAAGGACACATGAATCTTCTGTAGTAGTCTATCCAAAATATAATGATAAAATCATCTTTTATCATGTATGGGTCATAATTTTGCGGGGAAACAATTTATCACCATTTTTAATAAATTTGATATGAGTTGGTCCTCCCATATTCAGTTATTTCCTCACACAAATATAAATCTATGACTGGGATAATCTGAATCTCAGTAGGCTTTCCCTGACTATCAGTAGCTGAATTTAATATTCCTTAGGATGCATTTGTTTAACTATGTAGTAACATGCACCAGTTGGCTTTTCATAAGTCTCCAATAAAAGGGTCTATCTTCCAAAGGATTCCATTATTTGACTCTGAAGTAACACGCCCCAGTTTACTTTTCATTAACCGTTCACCAAAAAGTTCCTTTAAAGTAGAGGTATAATAATCTCCCTAAGAGTATTATTATTTCTATTTAATCCCCAATAATGTTTTCATCCCATATCAATCTTTATATCTGAAACCCCCATTTTTCATCTTACAAACCACCCCCTTCAAAGCTAAAAATTATGGAAAATTCTATGAAAAATTATCATGAAATAATAAATTTTTTAATATTTTTGTCAAATATAAATGGCCGTAAACTATATCCCCAACTTCATCACCACACGATGTTAAACTAAACTCTCCATGTTCTGGTCGCATGACATTAAACTGCCTAATGCTTCAATAAATGTTATAGAGGGGCCTTTACCCTAGAAATCAATCATCTAATAGAATGTACCCTCATTTAGAAAATCCAACATAATGTTGGAGCAATCTACCATTCATGGACAATATCAATAAATATACTTTCTTCATTAAAATTTACATTCCCTTAGTAAAAACCCATTTGTGTTCTTGGGAAATATAGATCTTCAAAAACTACCTGTATATCAATAATGGGATGTCAGATTATTGAAGATTCCTTGGTTTAACTATGTATTTACATGAACTAGTTGGATGTGAATAAGTCACCCAAGAAAAGGGCTTATCATCCATAGGATTCCTCTATACTATGTATTAACACTCCCCAATGGTCTTTTCATAAGTCACATGCAAAAAAGCCCCCATCAACCAAAGGTATATTCATCCTTGGGAAAGACCTATTCTAAATCTATAAACCCTAAATGAAAACACTATTCTATACAAATCTATTCAAATATTGTATGTGGTATTTCCTTTTATGTTTGTCTCACATCATGTTTTTTACTTTTAAATCTCAAAATCATGACTCAAAATTCATATTTACATATCAGAAAAATTTTAGAACATTCTTGGCCAACAATCCTTGTTTGGTTTATGATTCTATAAATCATGGTCAAAACTATTCAACCTAAAATACCAGCCACATTAGTCTTGATTTTAACACATTATACTAGACACAAAAAAAGACACAATTCTCGCTAGGTTGAAAACCCTCAATGGGGACCCTAGGAAAAAATCGAGTACCATATCACCAGAATTATGATCTTCAAGGTTTAATAAATAATCGATTGATGAAAATATAAGAAGTAGAAAAATTTTTAGTTTGAAAACTCTCAAAGAGAGGCCTATGAAAAAGCCAAGTACATCTCACTAATTCTTTTTCATATCAAATTTAGGAAAAAAATTGGGCAATGACACAATATAAAAATTATTTTTTGGGTTTTCCATATGACCCTAGAAATAGTATAACTACACTCTCGGGGTCTAAAGACATAGGAAAAAATTGGAGTGATTCATAACCCCTATAATTGTAATTATAATGTGATGAGACTCAATCAAATGTTTCATTTTCAATATCATATTATGATTATGACGAAGGCACGTGTAATAAATCATTCATGATAATATGTTGGAGAATCCAATGAATATCTGCATGGAAACATCGACTAAAATTAAGAAATGTGGAATGAATTGTTTCGGAATGACATTAAGAATATTTTCCTCCCTCTACCTTAGGACTGGACCCACTTCTTATGATGGGATATAATCCTACTGGTGGGATTTTTTGAAACTCATTTTGCTCATAATAGAAGAAAATATTTAATGAAAAGTACCTTAAGTGTTTTAAAGTAGAAGATCTCTATGAAGGAATAAGGCTGATCTCCAAAGTCCGCTGGCGTACACATAGTCTTCTCACCATAAGGCTCGTGCAAGCCCAACCTATAGATATCTAAAGGATTAATCATCCCTAATAGACGTACCTTTATGGGGAACCTTCACATAAACCTCCATTGACTAGGGTCTTATGTTTTCCTATAAATATAATATTGGGGGTCCTCATTTGAAATATTGGAAAAATAATAATCTTTAGAGCTCTGGTAATGAAACCTCTTTACCCAGGCCCAAATAAAATCTTTCTGGTAGACCTCCAAAACACAAGGAATAGGGGAATCATAGAAGATATCAGGATCAAAGTACCTTAAGGGTCTAAAACACAATACATATGTTTGATGAACCCCCTAGTTTTAATGTACTAGTGTGACAGACCCTCCCTAAATTCGGGACTTACATGAGACCCTTATAGGGACACATGAGGAAACCCTTGGTGCATAGGGCAAGGCCTCACCCAATTATATTTTACCATTTTTTCCGACGCCTATGGAATATTTGGATATTTTAGGCATACCATGATTGAAGAACTTCAATCTCCTTCAAGGTATACCATATATGGAGCATCCTCATCTCCCCTAACGAACCCTATGTGGGACAACTTACAATATCTCTTTCAATCAACCAATGGTTAGGTTCAAATTACATTGAATACCTCATTCAAGGGAGACCAAATTGAAGCCTCTACTAGGTATTATAGACTTTCATGACCATAGTGAGATATAAAACAACATATCTCCCATTTAGTTGTGCATTCCTTTTTTTAGAGGTGTCTCTCACTGGTACTACCCAACGGGTAGGGTACTCAGGGTGCGTGCAGTTATGAATCTAATTTTTCATGAGGACCCCAACCCTAGGGGTGGTGTCAAGGAAATCTCAGTCTTGGTTACAATAGCTAGGACCATGTTCTTACCTCATAATCTCTGTGAATAGGGACCCCCAGTTCTTGGATGGGAGGGATATGATCAAGATTGATTTTCCCTTTGAGTCTTGGTGGATTGTCCTCCTATATTCTCTGGGAATTGGAGTAAGTAATCCCTCTCAATGTAATTACATGGCCTTTTCTTATGGGATGTAGTTAATAAAGTAATCATACATTATTATAATGGTTACCAAAATGGGAGAGGATGTGGGTGCATGAAATACCTTTCTTATTCTCTTATAACCTTAGCCTCTTCCACTAGTAAAAGAATGCGGGTGTGGGTTTCCAGATATCCTGCTTCCTCTTGTTTCTCAAATTCAAGAATGACTCATATGATATTATAGGTTAGATATGATCATGAAATACGCATGTTGATATGCATGTCTTAGCAAAAAATATCATTTTTTTGATCGTCCTCTCACCTTACTTTAGAGGGCCTCCATATGCAAGTGTCCTCAAAGACATTTATCAAACCAAAATGGAATCCTAATAAATGGTGTAAGCCCTGGAATCATCACTTAATCCCCTCAAAGGTGACATTCCCTAAAAAAAACCTTCAGAGGACCTCCTTATGCATGGGTCCTCATAACCGAAATACAAGGGCTTTTATTCCCATCCAAATGGGATACGTAGAAATCCTTTATGAGGTCCAAAACAAACACACCAAATCAACCCTAATTATCTATGGTCCACATTACTAGTAGGGTCATGTCTAACAGGGGAGTATACAAAAATTCTAGGTTTCTTGGGCCACCTTGGTGTATGTCACTCACTATGCCTTGACTAGTTACATTTCTCAAAGAGGTCATTTCTGAATGATGATAAAATACATGGTTTGGTGGTCATAAAATGAACTTGAAAGTCAGGATATGGCTCATTATATGAAATTAAACTATATGGGTTCTTATTACATTAATGAGGATATGCATAAATTCCATCTCATGGGACTGATCGTAAAATTTAAAAAAACTCAATCTCCCTTGATGATGATAAACTCTAGAGTTCCCCACTACATGGATTAAAACTTACATCATAATAACAAGCGGGTAAAACATCTCTCACCATTATGAAATAAGGGTACCATGGATGGGGAACCTCAGATATATAGATATATATCTATTGATTAAAAATCTTAGTTATATAAAAATTATTTTAAATCCATGTATTCTAATAAGTTATTATTAACTAAAGGGAATCCTATTTCATACTTGGGAATTAATGAATTATTTTCGAATATAACTTAAATATTTTTGAGAGTCCTAGAATAGGAAATAATTCCTTCCAAAAGGGTGTGATGATACCTACATTTCATACACTCAACCAACATGATTCTATAATCATTTTTTAAACATTTTCCAATAACCACCTACCTTTGGAATGTTGGTTTGTGAAACATCTAAAATAGTGGAACTATTGGGTGTTTCTAGATCCAAAACAAAATCCCATTGGAGGTCATTCAAAAATAGTGAACTTGGAATGAATGATTGTAAGACCATTCAAGGCCCCATAATAATAACATTGGACAACACACAAAAAATTCATCAGAAAGAAAATTATTCCATGAATCCTTAATCCATTATGATTTTTATGTATTAATTCAAATTATTTTATTTATGGGTGTTTGAATCAAAAGGTACCAAGTGGTAAAGGGTTTTATAACTTAATTTCATTTCATTGGGTTATATTACTTATTCATTATCTTTCATATTAAAAGATCTTGTGCATAATGTATTTTAATTTTTTAATTTTTCATTTCCACATATTTAATATTTATTTCTATTTGATATATAATCAATTTATTGATTAATTCTAACATCAACAGTAAGATCTTTGTAAAATATTTAATCTCAATTTCCATACCATTGATATATATTTCTTATTATGAACCTATCTAACTTTATTAGGTCCTTAAAATAACAATTGTTTTTTATATCATGAAAATATTCATATTTATTATATTAAATATTTCATTTAATGTTTTATCTTTCATGGGGTTATCATTTAAAATTTACCAAAGTAGTATGGGTTTGTTCTGAAATATCATTTCATCGTGAATTTTATGGTTAAATTTATATTGAATGAAATAATTTAATCAATATATAATAAAACAATTTAATTTTCTTCTCCTCTATTTACTCAAGGGGTTTTCAAGTAATAGTACCAACCTCTTCTCTTTAGTGCTTAAAATTATTGAGAAAATATTTTTACGAAAATCCAAAATTAATTCTCTTTTCAATTGTAAATTATTTTTCTTGTATAAATATGTATTCTAAAAATGTTTCATGAATGATTATAATCTTATACTGTGAAATTTTATAGTCATCTTTCCCATGGTTTACTTTTTTTAAAATGGTTTAATATGAATCATCTTCTTATATTCCAAACAAGTAATTTTTTTTACATTTTTTCAAAAATGTGAAAGGAATATTCGTTTTAACATACTTATAATTATCATAATATTTACTTAGTAATGGTTTTTCATTTCTTGGAATCTTCATTTACATGTTTCTAAGTTTATTTTTAAAGAAAACGGTTTTTCTAATATTCGAAAAACTTTTAGTTTTTTAAAAGTGATTTTCTAAGTGAAAAAGGTTTTTTTCTTCATGAATGTTTTAATGAAAATTTTATCATATTTATATTCATCAATGACAACAAAGTTTTATTTTAATTATACTAAACTTGGGATATATTGTAAATATATACTCTTTATACTTTCTCGAGATGGTTTACGATTAGTATGAATAGAGAAAATATAGACATTCACTTTATTTATTAATTTTTTTACCATTAGATTTCCCATAAAATAGTCACTTTATAGTGACCATCCGACATTAAATTTCCATTAAATATCCATATTATTTATTATGGATATGATTATTTCATAAACTGTATATCACTTCTTCAAGGATATTTAAATTTGATTGATAATTTTTTGAATGGGGAATTGTTAATATTTTATATTATTTACTCAATATAGATATTTATTGATAAGGCATATTTTTTATAAACAAAATTGATTTCGTAATATATGAGGAATGAATTGAACATATAATAATGATTGGGGCCTAATTATATATTGCACATTCATGCATCAATAAGACTCATGAGAGAAACCAATATTCTATAATTAAATGGGTTTTCAGTGTATACCCACCAATCGATGGAACTGTCTTGATGTATGGTCATAAAGATATAGATACCATAATGTTTGATATCATGACATCCAATATTAAGTATTTACATTATTGTGAATTTATTTATTATTATCCATGAGGTTTTTTAATGATATTATCTTTGGATGTATTTCATACTCAAGTTATTGATTAAATGGAATGTGTTTTATGTTATTTTACATTGCATATTGATTATTACTTATTTAATCATGATAGATTTAAATATATATAACCCTAACTGAGAATATTTGATCACCGCATTTTCTATCCCTTCTATAGGATATAAATAAGGAATCTTCAAATGAGTTCATGAATGCATAATTTTATTTTCACTATATTATACTCCATGTTTTCAAATAGAATGTGAGATTCAAGTATGTATTTAGTTTACCAGGACTTATAAACTATTTCATCATTAAGATGTGATAGATTGTATATTCTTACAAAATAGTTAACTAACAACCTAATCTAGGCTAATATGGTTGGGGTCTTTAAAAAGTGGATCACTTACACCCTGAGATCCCATAGGCTATAGAGTATTTCGAAATTCTCTCATATACAAATATCTTGTTCTATTATAAAACAAATAATAACAAAGGATAGAAGTAGATTCATCAAAAACCACAAAAACACATTGTTAATCCCTTCCTGATCTATGTTCTTAACTATTATGTGCACCTAATCAATTAATCCAATAGAATTCATGTATTAGGGAGTCCCACATTAACTATCGTCCTTTCATGATAGGTCTTCCCAATACTAGATAATATAATGTTATAATATTGTTTAGTATCAGTAGTGACTAGATTAGATTAAGAACTCCTATTATTGGACAACATTGATAAAAATTAGGAATTATTATGGTTAAAAAAATAGAGTGGAACCCAAATCATTAACATCTTGAGTTTATTATACAATAGATTTATATGTAAATAAGAATATCATCACCCTTAAATTAGATCCCCAAATACTCTATTCACCTCTCAAGGGTTAAACAATAGATACAACTCTTCTAAATCATCCTCCAACAATAAATTTCCAATGTGATACACTATGTAATTTTATCAGGTTGCATCCCTTCATTAAGGGTCTCTAGCACTCGATGAACCTCATTACCGTATCTATCTGTGGATCATCTATATATAATAACAGTTTGAACTTTCATCCTAGAAAAATTGAAGGTAAATATTCTATTACATTTATCATATACATGTCCTATATTATTACACACCTTAAAGAAATTATGAACTTTACCATATTCAATAAGAATGTCAAACTGGTTATCATTAGTAGATAACACCACATGTTGATCAAATGAGAGGGAAAATAAACCTCAAATTACAGTAACATAAAATGACCAAATCTTTACATTTCTATTTCCCTATTAATAATTATAGGGACATTAATGGATGAGGCAATTGAGCATAGAATTTTTGGGTAACAAAGGAACCAACCGAGTCCTTCTATTTTGACCCAAATCTATGCAATGGAGTTTTTTTACATAAAGTTCATTAAAAAAGGGATCTAAATCTTGGATCCTAAAAAAACCATGTTTTAGATTAAAAATCCCATTCCTTCATGATTTGGGTTTAAAAACAACATTTGGGAAGAAATATATAGAAATAGAATTTTCATGGCGATGTGATTTTATAACCGTCAAACCGCCATAAATAAATTTTATATTTCTTGAGGTTGGAAAGGCTCCATAAATTCTCATTAGACTTAAAATATAAATCTGAAATATTTTATGACATATATTATTTAATTCAATATGTAATGGTTCAATTGTTTGCTTCAATAAAATCCATTTTTTATTTCTTTGTAATAATTAGAGATAATAATTTGAAATCACATTAAAATCCATAGAATAATATTAAATTGAAGGGAGGATCTGAATTATTCCATGTGTAAGGCCCCAGCCTTAAACATTACTTAATCTTGAGTTATTACAAGATTACACATTGAGTATCTTTTCGGGTTTAGAGTTTTAGAGAATTAGATCATAAAACTTGCATTACATTCCACATATAAACAAAGTGGTTACTTAAAGATAGTATTCTTCTTTCCCATGAATGGAAACATATTTAAAATAAAACATGGATTATTTCTTGACACTTCCTTGACACTATCATCATATCATGTACCTTTCCCTTGACCTGTGAAAAAAATTTCAAAAAAACTTGGGATGAGCATAAAAAGCTCAGTAAGGGATATAAAAATATGGAAAGGAAACATGGGTACATATATACATAAGAATGAAATCATACTTTACCATAAAACATAATAACTTTAACATACCTCATCAAATCATGAATAAATCATAGAAATCATAAGACATAAAGGTAACTTGAGGCATCCATAACATTCTTACGTAGGGACTAACCCTGTTGGTTACGTTTGGAATACCCATCACAGTATATTCCCTAAATTTATTCGGAGAAACCTTAAAGATTCACTCATTCGCGTTACCCAATGCATTGGAGAGCTATATCGGGCTCACCCGCCCTTAGTCTATCACGGAACCACCCGTCTTCATAATAATGCCCAAGAACCTCAACATAATCGTATCACATAAAACATAAATAAAGGAAACATAACATTTCCACCTTTCAATAACAATATATCAATACCACACATTGATATAAAAACATTATGAAAACAATTTTCAATACCAAAATAAAATAAAAGTAAAACATGGTATTTATTTTTCTTTTAAAAAAAGGTATGGCTTGTAGAGGAAGCCGAAACTCAAATAATGGTCACGGCGGCGGAGAAGTCGTTGTCGCCGCATACGTATGACAAAAACATTCCCTTTTGTCGTTTAGTAAAACACTTCGTATAAAAAAGATTCCTTCTGGATAAACGTAAAAGTCAAAGGGGTTTATACACCGTATAAAAGAAGGTTGTGTATAAAACAAAATATGCCTCAATGAAAGGAGATTGAGACGAAGTCCCATACCTCGGGTCTGACTTGACTCGATCGTTATTTAATGTCCTAAATAATAAACTTGAGTTAATTTCTACTTGCTTAAGAACCTTTTTCAAGTTCATTATTCCTTTCATATCACTTATTACCATGTCATGAATACTATGTAATTATTTAAGTTAATAATGGTCATTTTAACGATCATTGGTACTTGAGTAAAAAATAAGCCCTTTATAATTACATGTTGTTCATGTATCCATTATATACAGAATGGTATTCATGATGTAGATATCATATATGTCATATATATCCAGTACATGCATGCATTTATAATATTACATAATCATTTAGAGGTAAGAAATGAAATGCACCGTTCATGGAGACGGTAAGCCGTACGTACGCATGAACACTACATTCATTTCTATTTCGTATTTTATAGAATGGAATCATAATGATATAAAGGTATTTTATAATTCCAGTATAATATCATATATAATATCATAGTTCCATCCTTTATACGTCCCACATATGGTATTTAACGAATCAACTCACTTTGAGGGGGCGGTAGTCCGCACTTCCTTAAATGAAGATATCGCGTTTACCCATAATGGAAACCATAAAGTTATAACCAAAATGAAAAATACAGAAGCTTAAAGAAAACATAAACACATTATATATCATATATAAATATAGTGACGTCTTAATGTCCACCATTGAAGGTTTTAAAAGAATGTTGAACAATCATCGTTTCGGGAGGCATAAATTCGCCATCCACGGAAACAGTATGTTCGTTAACCATTAGATGTAGGTGTGTGTAAGTGTAGCTCGAATCCTTATTATAAAAACATCATAGTATATTGAGGATACTGGAGTTGTAACAAAATAAATGAATAAAAAGAGTTTAGGGGGTTGGAGAAGCAAAATAAAACAAAAGGACTCAAAAGAAGACATTACCTTAAAATCGGGTAACTCCCTTTGGTTTGAGATCAAAGGCTTCCTTGGGAAGACTTCTGCCCAAAGTGAGACTTCAAGGAGTAAGATAGGGATGTGGAGAGCCAAAATGGGCAGGGTTTGGCCGAGCCAAAGGCTTTGGGAGTGTGGGTAAGGAGGTAGAGATGGGGGCCTTTCATAAGAGGAGAGGAGGGGCACTCTTGGAAAGTAAAGATAAGTTACTTTATTTTAAAATGATTTTCGGATTAAAAAGGTCCCACATTGATATAATTCGAGGATAAGGTGTTAAGGGTTTGAAATACACTCATCCAATTGGTTTTTTCCATGTGTAGGTCTTATAATTTACATTATCTTTCCATTTTATTTAAATCCTTAAATAATGAGGTCATCGCTGCATCATCATGATGTCATAAATAATTTAATTTATATAATGTCTAAAAATTATAAAAAAATACTATGATGTAGGAAAGCTTATTATATTTTTAATGAATATTTATAGTCAAAAATCTGATTTGTATAAGCCCATGTAAAAATTGTTTTAGTAAAACCTTTCATGTTTGTCTCATTTTTTACTTTAACTTTAAATAAAAAGATATTAATGTCATTTTCCAACCAAAGTGGCTTCCTGGGGTCCCCAAGTTGACCCATGGGTTTTCTTGGTCGGACATGACACATCCAATGAGGTTAGGACATGTGTCAAGTTCATTTCATATTATTAAAACATTATTTTTACCTTAAACTACACTAATTACCTCTAATCGCGATTAAAAACATAATAAGTTACTATTCACCAAAAAATTATTTTTATCCCATTGAACCACATTTTACTTCTTAATGACAACCATGTATGTCGGATTTTTGAAATTCAAAACACAAAGATGGCAAAATTTCATTTAAACGGAAAAATCAGTTTTTATAAGTACCACTTAGTGGTTTCACTATTCATCAAAAATTGATGTTTTTCAGAAAAATCCCAAAAATTCACCCTAATCTATATTTGATATTCCGAATTCAAAAATGAAGTCTATTTTACAAAATTCAAAACATATAAGTCACATTAATTAATTTAATAATTAATTCCCGTTGTCAGAGCAAGTAGCGTGTTTTTATGAAACAATAAGTATCAAAAGATTGACACTAGTTTAAGTCTGATTTCAAAGTGAAATTAATTCCAACGACCACTATTGGATTAAATGGTAAAAATATACTCTAATTTCACTTTAAAACCAATTCAAAAGATAATCTAATCATATAAATAAATTATATTAAAAAGAGGTTTTGAATTAAAATACAACATTTTACACTATTCATTAAAAAAATGAACTTTATCGGAAAGATACCAAAAATTTACACAAAGTAAATTTTGATGTCCCGATTCTTAAGAAGAGTTTTATTTGGTCCAATAGAATGTATAAGAGTGAAAAAAACTATATTTAATGATGGTTTTCCATCAAAAGGCGATAAGTGAACCTTTAGTGAAAACTATGGCATATACGCCTAAAATTTAATTCTTTCCGTATTTTAAGCCATTATCTTTTATTGGATAAATGTAATATTTTAGTTATTTCTATCCATTCCCGCCAATACAACGGCTACATGTTAACTACCATTTAAAATAATATTATTTTATTATTAGAGTGCAACGTAAGATTCCCAAGAAACTCGTTGTTGCATATTGGGTACGCCATCGAGCATAGCATCCCCTTTAAAGTAATATTAATATTTGATTCAAAAATATGGATAAATATAAAGATGTCATATTCTTTATTTACATGTGGTGTTACATCCTTCCCCCCTTTTGGGAATTGCGTCCTCGCAATTTTAAAATTGGGCTTGGTAACATCCTTGAAAGTCCCACATTGGAACAAGAGTCGGTAAAACAATCACTTTAAAATAAAGAAAGATAAGTACAAAGGTCACCCGAGTTAACCCATACTAGGATTCCATGTAGAAAAATATGGACATGGAGGAGAAAACATAGGGTTATGTTCTGATGGAGAATGATAGAAAACATGTTTAGGAGAAAGTTAACCACATGAAAATCACAAACTTGTGACGGGTTAAACGGTATTCGATTCCCCAGTAGGAAAAGTTAATAGACAACATTTTTTTTAAGTTACTTTTTATTGAGTAATTTATTCATAGGGAAACATAATCACTTATCATGTTGACTTTCAACTTTTACAGAAACTCATATTTTCTCCAAAAGACGAGTATTTAGGAAGACTTGTTCACATTAAGAGTACTATAATCAACTTCTAGAGAATCACCTAATCCACCAAAGAGAACTATATACATCCCATGTCTTTAGGCTTTAACCAAAACCAAAACCAGAAAGGTTAGTACAAGGTCAGATAATCCAGAAAAGGATCACCCATTAAAAAGAAAATCTATGCTTAATCTCAGAAATTTGTCCAACAAAACCCAAAGTTCAACGAGGACCATCCAATAAACAATTTGTCCATACAATTATTCAAAGTAAACCAATATAATATTGAAACCCAAATATTTGAAGGATTTAGTCACACAGTCTTCCAAGTTAAATCGTAACATTTATCTCCAAACAACATCAGTTGCTCCTAAAGTCTCGTATTGAAAAGTAATTAACCTAATCACATATCCTCTATGATAGGTTAATCATTTTCATAAATAACCCAAAATCAACTTACTCTTAATTCATAAAATCATATAACTAAAAAGAATCAGTCAGACTAACTATGGAATTCACGTAGTCCATTAGTAGGCGATAAATACCAGTCGCGCTTTGGTTGTGGGTTCGATTCCCGCAGCTTTTTCCGACGCGACGGGTTGTCACACGGTCTGCGTGTTGTCCTTTTTATAAAACTCCAAAAATAACCCTAACATGTTTTAACCTCAATCGTTTCCTTATACCTTTAATTTTCATCCGAATTCATTACAATCTCAACATCTTAATTCCCGAAGTCTTATTTCACCACCATAAGATAAAATAAAACGATTCCCAAAATGAATAACATCATACCTTGATCATGGCATCCACTCGGTTTCATCGTCATCTTTCTCACGTAGGTAGAAGTCACATGCATTACAACAATGATTTATAGAACCTTCAAAATCATTTTCTTCCTCCATCCAAATACACCTCGTACAACATGGGTCATATGGGTGTTCATAGAAAAACAGTTTTGGAAAATAATCATGAATGACATATAATTCCAATACATCTGATAAAACCCTATTTCTATAGAATAGTCGGACCGAAATTGAGTTGAAACTTTCTATTATTGGTCCTTTTAAAATACCATAAGTATGTGATGTGAGACTATATTTTAAAAGCAAATATAAATAGGTTGCGTACGGGTCTCCTTCCTCAGCACCATTTCTGAAATCATAATATGCTTCAAATTCTTGTGATAAGGTAAAATATTTGAAAATACCTTGATAATATTTACCTTTATTGAAAATATGAGAATATTGTGAAAATAGTATTTGTCTAAAAACAACCCATGATCCATGATGATAAAGAGGTATAGTGGAGGAGTTTGATATCTCAAACAACTGCTTGCAAGTGAGTTGTATACTAGAAAAAGTTTCACAATCATCCGAAGATGACTTTGCAATAATTATTGCAAGTATGTCATCAGGAAGAGATAAGAATGTCGTTTGAGATCCTTCTCCTTCAATTTATAACCGACTTTACTTGACCTGAAAAAAAAGTTATAAAACAAGGATTTAACTGAAATAATAGATATAGGGACTAATCACGTGTCTCACAAGAACTCCTAATCCCTAAAGTTGTCTAAACCGACCTCTGATACCAACTATAAGGCCCCAGCCTTAAACCTTACTTAATCTTGAGTTATTACAAGATTACACATTGAGGATCTTTTCGAGATTAGAGTTTTAGAGAATTAGATCATAAAATTTGCATTACATTCCACATATAAACAAAGTGGTTACTTAAAGATAGTATTCTTCTTTCCCATCAATGGAAACATATTTAAAATAAAACATGGATTCTTTCTTGACACTTCCTTGACACTATCATCATATCATGTACCTTTCCCTTGACCTGTGAAAAACATTTCAATAAAACTTGGGATGATCATAAAAAGCTCAGTAAGGGATATAAAAATATGGAAAGGAAACATGGGTACATATATACATAAGAATAAAATCATACTTTACCATAAAACATAATTACTTTAACATACCTCATCAAATCATGAATAAATCATAGAAATCATAAGATATAAAGGTATCTTGAGGCATCCATAACATTCTTACGTAGGGAGTAACCCTCTTGGTTACGTTTGGAATACCCATGACAGTATATTCCCTAAATCTCTTCAGAGAAACCTTAACATTTCACTCCTTCATTTTACCCAATGCATTGGAGAGCTATATCGGGCTCACCCGCCCTTAGTCTATCATGGAACCACCCGTCTTCATAATAATGCCCAAGAACCTCAACATAATCGTATCACATAAAACATGCATAAAGGAAACAAAACATTTCCACCTTTCAATCACAATATATCAATACAACACATTGATATAAAAACATTATGAAAACAATTTTCAATACCAAAATAAAAGAAAAGTAAAACATGGTATTTATTTTTCTTTTAAAAAAAAGGTATGGCTTGTAGAGGAAGCTGAAACTCAAATAATGGTCACGGTGGCGGAGAAGTCGTTGTCGCCGCATACGTACGAAAAAAACATTCCCTTTTGTCATTTAGTAAAATGCTTTGTATAAAAAATATTCCTTTTGGATAAACATAAAAGTCAAAGGGGTTTATACACCATATAAAAGAAGGTTGTGTATAAAACAAAATATGCCTCAATGAAAGGAGATTGAGACGAAGTCCCATACCTCGGGTCCGACTTGACTCGATCATTCTTTAATGTCTTGAATAATAAACTTGAGTTAATTTCTACTTGCTTAAGAACTTTTTTAAAGTTCATTATTTCTTTTATATCACTTATTACCATGTCATGAACACTATGTAATTATTTAAGTTAATAACGGTCATTTTAACGATCATTGGTACTTGAGTAAAAAATAAGCCCTTTATAATTAAATGTTGTTCATTTATCCATTATATCCAGAATGGTATTCATGATGTAGATATCATATATGTCATATATATCCAGTAAATGCATGCATTTATAATATTACATAATCATTTAGAGGTATGAAATAAAATGCACCATTCATGGAGACGGTAAGCCGTACGTACGCATGAACGCTACCTTCATTTCTATTTCATATTTTATAGAATGGAATCATAATGATATAAAGGTATATTATAATTACAGTATAATATCATATATAATATAATAGTTCCATCCTTTATACGTCCCACCTATGTTATTTAACGAATCAACTCACTTTGAGGGGGCGGTAGTCCGCACTTCCTTAAATGAAGATATCGCGTTTACCCATAATGGAAACCATAAAAGTATACCCAAAATGAAAAATACAGAAGCTTAAAAAAAACATAAACATATTATATATCATATATAAATATAGTGACATCTTAATGGCCACCTTTGAAGGTGTTAAAAGAATGTTGAACAATCAT
The DNA here is from genome assembly GCA_963277665.1 of Viscum album. Lineage (NCBI taxonomy): Eukaryota > Viridiplantae > Streptophyta > Magnoliopsida > Santalales > Viscaceae > Viscum > Viscum album. Next base: position 65,107,170 of record OY728156.1, on the reverse strand, counting down.
CGTTTCGGGAGGCACAAATTCGCCATCCACGGAAACAGTATGTTCGTTAACCATTAAGTGTAGGTGTGTGTAAGTGTAGCTCGAATACATTTTATAAAAACATCCTAGTATATTGAGGATACTGTATTTTTTACAAAATAAAAGAATAAAAAGAGTTTATGGGGTGGGAGAAGCAAAATAAAACAAAAGGACTCAAAAGAAGACATTACCTTAAAATCGGGTAACTCCCTTTGGTTTGAGCTCAAAGGCTTACTTGGGAAGACTTCTGCCCAAAGTGAGGCTTCAAGGAGTAATAGAGGGATGTGGAGAGCCAAAATGGGCTGGGGTTGGCCGAGCCAAAGGCTTTGGGAGTGTGGGTAAGGAGGTAGAGAAGGGGGCCTTTTATAAGAGAAGATGAGGGGCACTCTTGGAAAGTAAAGATAAGTTACTTTATTTTAAAATGCTTTTCGGATTCAAAAGGTCCCACATTGATATAATTCAAGGATATGGTGATATGGGTTCGAAATACACTCATCCAATTGGTTTTGGCCATGTGTAGGTATTATAATTTACATTATCTTTCCATTTTATTTAAATGGTTAAATAATGAGGTCATCGCTGCATCATCATGATGTCATAAATAATTTAATTTATTTAATGTCTAAAAATTATAAAAAACTACTATGATGTAGGAAATATTATTATATTTACAATTAATATTTATAGTCAAAAATATGATTTGTATAACCCCATGTAAAAATTGTTTTAGTAAAACATTTCATGTTTGTCTCATTTTTACATTAACTTTAAATAAAAAGATATTAATGTCATTTTCCAACCAAAGTGGCTTCATGGGGTCCCCAAGTTGACCCATGGGTTGTCTTGGTCGGCCATGACACATACAATGAGGTTAGGACATGTTTCAAGTTCATATCATATTATTAAAACATTATTTTTACCTTAAACTACATTAATTACCTCTAATTGCGATTAAAAACTTAATAAGTTACTATTCACCAAAAAATTATTTTTATCCCATCGAACAACATTTTACTTCTTAATGACAACCATGTATGTCGGATTTCTGAAATTAAAAACACAAAGATGGAAAAATTTCATTTAAACGGAAAAATCAGTTTTTATAAGTACCACTTAGTGGTTTCACTATTCATCAAAAATTGAAGTTTTTCAAAAAAATCCCAAAAATTCACCCTAAGATATATTTGATATTCCGAATTCAAAAATGAAGTCTATTTTACAAAATTCAAAACATATAAGTCAAACTAATTAATTTAATAATTAATTCCCACTGTCAGAGCAAATAGCGTGTTTTTATGAAACAATAAGTATCAAAAGATTGACACTAGTTTAAGTATGATTTCAAAGTGAAATTAATTCCAACGACCACTGTTGGATTAAATGGTAAAAATATATTCTAATTTCACTTTAAAACCAATTAAAAAGATAATATAATCATATAAATAAATTATATTAAAAAGAGGTTTTGAATTAAAATACAACATTTTACACTATTCATTAAAAAAATGAACTTTATCGGAAAGGTACCAAAAATTTACACAAAGTAAATTTTGATGTCCCGATTCTTAAGAAGAGTTTTATTAGGTCCAATATAATTTATAAGAGTGAAAAAAACTATATTTAATGACGGTTCTCCATCAAAAGGTGATAAGTGAACCTTTATTGAAAACTAGGGCATATACGCCTAAAATTGAATTCTTTCCGTATTTTAAGCCTTTATCTTTTATTGGATAAATGTAAAAACATTTAAAAACATATATAATAATATTTTAGTTATTTCTATCCATTCCCGCCAATATAATGACTACATGTTAACTACCATTTTAAATAATATTATTTTATTATTAGAGTGCAATGTAAGATTCCCAAGAAACTCATTGTTGCGTATTGGGTACGCCATCGAGCATAGAATCCCCTTTAAAGTAATATTAATATTTGATTCAAAAATATGGATAAATATAAAGATGTCATATTCTTTATTTACCTGGGGTGTTACACCATGTTAATATAGGATTAGGGGTCACATTATATGAATCTTCTTATCCCAAATTAGAGTTTGATGTCCCCAGATTCTCTAACCTCAAGAAAACAACTACAACATGAGTATACAAGCTTATACTATTAAACACGATATCTTTTGAATCTCTAGTGCTTATAAGGATCATACTTCTTAAAATACCCATTTCTTTTAGGACATATCCTTTGACTAAGAAGGGATTCCAGAAATCTATAAGTCAATTTCAACTAAATGTTTTCCATAAGTGACATATTCTATGAGATTTAGCTTTTAAAGACTCTTATTTTTCTAAATCCATATTAACTAGGCCTATAAAGGAAACATCATCCATTACCACCACATTTTGATTATGGGTATTAGAAGCCATTGACCATAAAAAATCCAAATTCTTCTCATGATCACCAAGGAAGTTCCATACCACATAACGCACCATCCTACCCAATAATATTATCCATCAACAAAGATATATAAGAATTATAAATAAACATATAAATCTACAACTATATATATATTATTAAATGAATATATATATATATATATATATATTGACACATATAAACACACACACACACACACACACACACAGTTATATATATATATATGTATGTATATAAAAATATAAATACATATAGATGTTTATAAATATATATAAACACATAAAGATAAATATTAATAATCATTAATATATACATTAATATATATAATTATAAATAAATAAATATATATATATATTTGTGTGTGTGTGTTTATATGTAAATATAATCATGTATTAACAATTACAAATTAATAATTATGAATTTGTAAAAAATTAATATTTTATTTTATTTTTAAATAATTAGTAACTAATAAATAAATATATATATATATATATATATAATAATTAATTAATAAAAAATGATAATAAATTATAAATTTATTATAAAAAATCAAAATATATTATATAAAAAATAATAAATAATTATTAAAAAATAATTAATAATAAGTAATAAAAAATTCAATTAATTATCTATTATCATTAATTTCAATGAGTTTTTAAGAAACTAGCACTAAGAGTAAAAAAATAAATTTAAAAAATAAATAATCAAATTTAGCAAGTTATTTTAGTAGACCACTACTAATTAGTATTGGTTTACTAAAACAACTACTAAGATTAAATAAATAATTTTTTAAAAATAAAATTTAATGATTAGAATTTGTTTTCGAAAACTGTCATAAAAAAATTAAAAAAATCATTTATCCTTGATTTTAAAAACAGTTGCTAAATGCATTTTTTCTTACTGTACTTGTAATAAAGTAGTTTGTGCCTATAATAAATAGAATACTTATTTTATTATTACTAAAGAGAAATAAATAAAATATAATTTTGTTAAAAGAATGAATAAATAAAATAATAAATAAAAAGGGAGAGATGAATGATATAACATAACACATAAATAAAATAGATAACATAATACATAAATAAAATATATTACAAAGTAATAAAACACTACCAATAAATTTTCCCTATTTTTAGTGTGTGACTCGATTTCAATAATTCCGGTTACACCATTTGTTGATGTAACATGAGGTTAACTATTATATGTCACAAATGGATAACTGACCATTGTCCTAAATATTCATGATAACCGGAACATGCTTTCTCTTTTTTGACTATGTAAAGTGTGTTTAAAAAAAAAACAGTTTTAAATTAAAAAACGAACTTTTAGTTATATTAGTCACATCACATGTTAGATGTACATTTAGTTAATTCCAACATGGAAAAAATGATTAACCCATCATTTTTCATAGTTTTTGATTATATAGTGTGGGTTTGGAACAAAATTGTAATTTTAATGTAAAAAAAACTCTCAGTCATACGGACTGCACCATGTGTTAGAATGAAATAAGATTAATTCTAAAAAAATATTATCAATAAGTATCAATTCAAATCAATATTATTTTACAGGTTTTTACTATATGATTCATTTTTTCTACTAAAATCAATTTTAAATGTAATCTTTCTTTTTCCAATCATATCATTCACATTGTTTATAAGATTGATATGTAGTTAATTCAAACATTTCTCAAATTAATTATAAATATTATTCGTGATTTATAAATATAAACTAGTAAATTTTCATAGGTTCTATTATGTGAAACACATTTTGAACTAAAATGTCACTTGTAAATTGAAAACAAGAACTTTTAGTCATACCAACCACATTGTGGTCCATATTTATGTGATCTTAATTCATACAAAACCAAAATGTAAGATTAATATTTTTCTTAAATTATTAAGACAATCCTAGTTCATTTTCATGGTTTTGAGTAACTCAAAATTCACTTTTAAATGAAAACATAAACTTTCCACCATACCAATCATACTATGTGTCGAATTAATATATAGTTTATACTTAATTTTTGTAAATTAATTATTGATATGTTTCTAAATGTATAAAGAAAATAAAATTTATTTTTCTTGGTTTTAAGTATGGAATGCGTGATTGGAATTAAATTATCCCTATTAAATTAAAAACATGAAATTATAGTCATACCACTCACCCCATATATCAAATTGACATGAGATTAATTTATACATGTCAAAAATGAATAATAATTATTCTCCCTAAATTTTCAATAAAATTTATGTTTATATGATCATTTTTGAGTATGTGACACACAATTTAAACTAAAATTATACTTTTAAACAAAAAAAACATACTTTCAGTCACTCTAGTAACACCATGATTCAAATTAATGTATGACTAATTACTAATAATCAAAAAATGTATAGTGGGTTATTTTTATAGTATCATAACAATCTATGTGTGTTTGATTGGTCTTGAGTACGTGACATGCATGTTTAAGTAAAATGTACTTTCAAGTCTACCTATACTATTTCTAATAGGTTAATTTATCATTTATTTTACCTATTAATTGGTACATCCCTTGGAATTTGTCTAACATGGAAAACCAACTTAATATTATTTTATTCATATTTTTTCCAATCAGGGACACTCAAATTTTCTCTTGAATATATTTATTTATAATAATATGCATCTTAGTATTCCTACATTCCATCTTAAATTTTTTAATTCTGGTACCCTTAATTTTTTAAGGTGTCTTGTTAAAGGAAAATACTTACTACTATATAAAATATATGTTCTAATAATAGTCTTATAAATTTTACCCATCAATTTCTAAGTAATTGTATAATAACAATGAACCAAATAAGTATATCTTCATTTTATAAATCTAGTTTGAATCCTATGAGAGGAATGCACATTAATATCTCAATAACATTACAAAAATGAGCCTAAATATTAAAAAATAATTTTTTTAAATAACATGGCCTCCTAATATAACAGGTATTACATTAAAATATGATTCTATGACAAAAATAAAATCTCCATATAATCTACATTATACCTAACAAGATGAAAATATTTAAATTCTAAATCCCATCCCTCTAACTAAAATTAATAATAAAAATAACTAAATAACCATTAAATAAACTAACTGTCTATAATATATAAGAAATAAAAAAATAAAAATTTTATAGGAAACCACCTCGTCATGATTTTTACAAACATTCTGACACCTTGTAATCTTCCCACACATTTAGAAACAATTATAGTTACTCTTTTGAATATATGGATTTTTGATAGTAGAAGTAGTATAATAAAGATATATATATATAGTTATTAAATATTTTAAAGGAAATTGTAATTTAATTTATAAATACCACATTGAGGACACCAGTTTAGTGATATAAAATAATATATTTCATAAGTTTACAAATATAATAACCATAATGGGTGTGGTTACTTTGTTTCATACACTGTAGAATCATTGATAAAAGTATGTAGTTTATATATATATATATATATATTGACATTGATATATTATTATATTTATTCCACAAAAATTATCAATTTGAAGAAATCCATAGGCTTTTGGTGTGCATTGTTCGTCTACATACCATGGGTTTAATGATAAATAATCATTATTATACCATAAAAATATTCTTATCAAAAAATAATATAAAAAATATCAATAGATTTTTTTATATAATTTTGATATATTGCATTAAAAATTCATAAGGGACATCAAGTGACTTCAATTTACTAAGAATCCATGAATTTTATAAAAAAAATATCTTTGGAGAATCGAAATTGATCATAATGTGAATCCAGTGATCCTAAAAAATAAAAATGAACAAGTGATGTATAAAATAAATGTATATTTTACATATTTATAGTGTAAAATTTTACCCATGTATTATCATTATTAATATGATACTATAACCTGCTATTTTATTTTGAAATTATATAAAAACATGGTGTATTATTTCTAAAATTTCAGCTTTATCCATTGATATTAGGAATCCATTTTTTTCATCACAAGGTTTTCCCTTTATATTAGTGAAATATATAAACCTATTGAATATATGAATATAATTAATCTTTTATAAACAAATAAGATAAATTATTACTTAAAAAAAATATGAAAATGAAACTCATGTATACATTCAAAACAAAGGCTCTCAAACGTTCAAGCTTGAGAATTTCATTTACTTTATTAAGTAAAATCATTTTATTAATTGACTCAAAATAAAATTTTTCTTATTATTCAATGTATTCTATATTGTTTTCTTGGAATGATGAATCTGGATGACCATATAACCTTAAAAAATTTAGTAGTGAAATTGGTGGGGTAAATGTATTCTAAAAAGTTTCGTTTGATAAATTAGTTCATCATTTCGATATCTTTGAATTGACCTTCCATTTCCCCTTCTATTTCTAATTTAATAATTATATATCTTAGTTAAGACAATTTTTCATTAATTATAAAACATTTTTCGTATAAAGTAAATTCAAAATTTCATACCTCATTATCATCATGTATCTTTATATTATTAAATGTCCATTATATGAAAGTTCCAATCGTAAGTTCGACTGTTTGAACTTCCATATCATCATGGGGAATAATTAAAAAGGTTCCTAGATCATGATCCATTTGAATCCCCACTACCACATGATCATTTATAATATTTTTATTTTATATAATATCACCATGGATAATGTAGATTGTACCTCTCTCAACAAGGTGATAAGTGTGTTCTGATAGAAATAAATCACAATCAATTTCACCCGATAGAATCTTAGTACCATAAAAGTTTTTGTAGTTTTATGATATAAATTTTGAAAAAAATATTACGAAAAAATAGTTAACCAAGTGTATAGAAATCATTTTAGGAGAATGTCAAGAATCCAAATAGAAAGGGGGTTTGGAACTTTGTGTTTTGGTTTATACTATGTTCATTCTTCTCATTGTTCCATTTTAAAAAACTAGTTCATAACATCATCTTACCAAATAACTTTTTTTGTTAAATCATATGCCCATTTCTGTACCTTTTTCATTTTTGAACAGTATCCTAAAGTGTCTTTTTTTTCAAAGTATTCTTATGGTGGAACTCTAAAACAAATATCTCTAAAGTGGTGATACTATACTTGATTCTTCAAACCAACTAAAAGTCGTCTTTCATAGAGCATAGTATATAATGATTCAAATTTCTAAACTAGATAAAAATATATTAAAACAAGAACTCATTACAATGAAATACTATTTTAAGGAATAAAAAAATATGTTATTCCATATTTACACATGATTAAAAAACATTATGTTTTTTTCATCTATTATTTAACTTTTTTATTTGAATTAGACTCCTTTCACAGAATAGGGATTGGTATAGAAGTGGATGAAGGGTTTGGTTCATAAATATATATATAAATAATGGAAAATAATTATTTTTTAATTTCATATTATATAAATGTTAAACTATAAATTTAAAATTCATACCATTTTTGTTCATATGAAACACAACCCATCCTTTCTTTATAGTTGGGGTACATTAGTTTCAATGCATGTTTTTTATTTCATGTACTATTTTCTGTTTCATAAATTAGAAATTTTAAATAAAACTGAAAAATTCACATAATGATAAATAAAATATTACCAATTATAATGTAATTTAATTAATTTCTCCTCCTAACAACCAAATAAGCATCCTAGGTTACTTGGATTATAGTTATTGGGTGGAGTTTTAATTTTCCTTAAGTATAGCTAAGATGATATTTTATAAGATGTTTCTAAAATTTTCTATGAGCGTTTCTAGATACCATTATTATTAATTTCATCTAATAATATTCTAATATATATGTACTCAATGGGGGATAAAAAATAGTAAATGAACATTTAAAAATTTTATTTATATTAAAATAGAGAAATTTTCTCATATTGTTAGCCTAATTTCTTCCCAAATCATTTCCATTAATATAGTTACAAACTTTTTCCACACATATTGATGAAGAAATATTTTATTGAAAAATTTCTCTTGAATTCACAGATAAAATCCACTCAATACATTTTAAAATATAAGAATTATTCACTTTTTTCAAACTTTTGTGTGAATTGGTTAAATAAAATAAATCTCATTTTAATTTTTTATTTTTGTGATAAAAATGAATTTAGTTCAAAATATTGAGTTAAATTTTTACATGCATTAAATATTAATAATTTTTCACGTTTTATTTATTTTGGAATTAATTAAAAACCATAAATTTATGGGAGAATATTTTGGAAATTAATTGATGGAAAGAATGAAATTTTACTTTTTAATTTTTTATATTTTATTATGATTAATGTATAAGAATACTATATTGATATTAATTTTTTTTATAAAATATGAAGAAAAAATATCTAAAATATAATTGATAGTGAATTAAATACTGAAATCGGAATGCTTACGGTACATGGAGTGACCGTAAGAAATATTATAATTTACTCAAGCTATTACATAGATAACATAATAGACTCTATGAATGACGAAGACGTTGTGCCTATAAAGGTTAGTCAACTGACCTCAAGTGAAGATCTCAAGTTGCTTCCTAAGTTATAGTCTATCGCATGACTACATCCTAAGCTGCAGTGAGCATTCATGACCATTGGATGTGATATTTGAAATCAAACTCTCTTAAATATTCCACATGAGAATCGCTCAATCAACCATGAAACGTGACCACAAAATATGATCTTCCACATCAAGTTCCACCTACTAGGATGAGGTGAACTACTGTAGGAACAAAGTCTAACCAACTGTGATAGGTGTAGTGGTTAGCCAACTGACTATGGATAAGCAAACATGATTGATAGAGATCTACTATAAGAATAATATGTATCCCAAAGAGGATGGTAGTGTGTTGATTGATTCATGTGAAACCTAATGTCTCAATTTTAAAATTGAAATTAAATAACCAATATGGGCTAAAGAACTAAAACTGGATGACATACAATCCCGAAGATAGATTTATGGGTTATGCGTGGATTGCTGATGAAGATTGAAGCATATTCTAAACTAAATAATCTTGTATCAAGGATCATTAAAATATGATTTATTTCAACACTGATTCGGTTTATTTATTGATGCCTCGACGAGGGCCATGCCTGTTGGTGAATTCCAATATTGAATCTTCTCGATTATGAGGGTCAATAGATGTGATGTAAACCGACAGAAATCAAATATAGGGAAGCAATGAATAGTAGTAAGGCACCATATTTTTAACACACCAAAATTTTAATTATTATTATCTTTAAATAAATGAAATATATTTGATATCTTTATCTACATGCAATTCCAAACTAAAATGCAACTACTATATATTTTGAAATAAATAAAAATATTAATTATATACATTAAAAAGTAGACATTGAATTATTAGTAATTAATATGAGTAAGAAATTAAAGAAATATTAATGAAATAAAATATTTGACACTTTTGATAAAAATGAAATTCAATTTTTATCGGTAAAATAAAAAAGAAAATAATTTTATTCTTAAAAATGTATTTTTTTCTAAAATTGGTTATTTATTTTTAGAAAATAATTATATTAGGATTAGATATTAATAATATATATTAATAATATGAACACTATAATACCTAAAAAATAATTATTAATTTATTAAAAATTATGATAATTAATAGTTAACATTTTAGAAATCTATTTTCCAATATGAACATTTTTTAACTATATTTTTTGACTTGATTTAAATATTGAAATTTCAAATTTTAGAAATTTAATTTAAAAAATTGAAATAATTTTAGGAATAGTAATAATAATATATTTGAGGATGATTTTTTGGGTTTCTATAAAAATAAGGACTTCAATGTGAATAGTGAAAAATTAAAATTTTACAAGTAATATGAATTTTATGAAATTATTAGTATATAATTTTGAATTGTATATTAATGCTTCCTTATTCTAAGAAAAAAATAAGTATTTTATTATAGGATTTATAATTATTATAAAGTTGGTTTTAATTTAAATCCCATATTTGATATTTTAAAATGTAAATAATATTTTCTCAAATTTTTCTTAAACATTATATTTTTATTTTAAAATTTATTATTATTTTTTTTAATAAATTGAATCAAATAAAAGAGATTTAAAATTTTGTATAATTGGTTACAAATAATCTAATAAATACCACTTTAGTTTTGGTCTTTAAGATTATAAAACTTTATGTAAAAACTAGTTACCATGATAAATGCTAAAAGTGTAAAAGTAATAATTACCAGGGTAAATGGATTTAATCATGATGAAAAAATTTGTCTAGAAATGGTTTTATGAGGTTTTTCTATAATTAACCTCTTTTCCAATAAATTATTTCATAATTTTTGACCCACTTGACTTGTTTAACATGTGCTCCATTTATATTAGGTTGAAATAATTAAAGTAGAAATGATATTTTCATCGCTTAAAAAAGGGGCCTCTCACCACCCCTTCAAGGAACCCTTTGAAATTATGTTTAATACTAAAACCCAGAAATTATTCCTTCACCTAGAAAATTATTTCTCTATATTGAGAATATGGTCAAAAGAGATTATCATATTCCATATTTTTCTAAAGGATCTTACAAGGAAATCTCAAAGTGCTCAACATGAGTAACAAATTTTTACTTATCTTATTTATTTTATATTTTTATTTTATGATAATTATTTCCAAATAATAATTTAATGAAATAAGTATTGGTAATATAATTAATTTTATTATGATATGTAATTAACCATTAATATATTTTTCCTTTTCCATTAAGATAAATGAAACTGACACTAATGCATTGTACGGATTACCTCCTCCACGACGCAACATGTTTTGTTTTCCATGACCACCACAAAAGTGTTTTATAAAGGGTAAATTTAAATAATTATTATTATATATATATAAATTTTATTATTATGAAATAATTAACCAGATTAACAATTTCACCCTTTTTATGAAAATTAAATCATCATCCATGCATATGTGTAGACAACCATGTCCATGGAATAATTGATTTACAATTTTGTTTTCATCACCACATTACATGGATGATCATAAAAATTGGAATAAAGGATACATATTATTTTTATATTATCATTATATTTTTGGTATGGTAAATTTTATTATATATTAACAATATAATTAACAAACAATTATCATTAATTTAATCATTTAAAACAAGTAAACTTTGAGGAAAATTATCTCTTCTTTCTAATAGATAAATTAATAAAAAATATATTATATTTAAAATTATTTATAATCATTAAAAACTATAATATATAATACTAATAAACAAAAAATAATATCATTATGTTTTAGTCATGGTATATTCATGTTTTGGATGGTTTAACCACATACTTGAAAAATAATATGAATTTATATCATGGATGAATATAAGAACTTATTTAATATTATAATATGATATTAATATGTAAATAATATTTTTTTGGTTCTGGTAAGGTGTAATTAATATTTAACTCAATAATTAATAAATTGCCCCATGTTCATTAAGAAACACTTAAAATTTCATGTTGTTGATTTGAAAATCTTAGATCATAACCAAAACAAACATGAAATGGGATTACATATTTATAAAATATCTATGAAAATATCTTATTATACCTTATAAAATATTTTAGGGATAGAATTTTGAAAAATAATAGGTTCCAACAACTTATTTCTGAATCCCGTTCAAAGGGATAAATATTACTTCCTCCTAGTATTAAAGATAGGTAAAAACTAACTAATATTTATATGGATATAATGGTTATAAATGTGGAGAATAAATTTTTATGGTTATGAATAATGTTCTTTAGTATGTATTTATTTAACTTAATTTAATCCTTCCTGACATTTGGAGAAAGTGTATATTGAATCTAAACTAAGTAAAGAAGGTTCATCTCAAATTCCTCTCTTGGAGACATATTTTGTATTATGCACCTAATTTTATTTATTTGGTGTATATAATAACTATTTGAGATATAATTTCATGAATTATATTTTAACAAATATATTTTATGTTTAATTAACATCCCTCTCTTTCAAGGTGTTTTGATTGAAATGTTACAAGAGTCACAAGGTTTTTTTGTCGCAAACATTAAATCCTTGAGACATGTTTATGTTATGTACCATTTTTACATTTAATGTTCTATTAAATTCCCATGTATTTATATTTTTCTTATATTTTTTGATATTAATTGGAAGCAATAAGTTAAATCAGTTCCATTTTAGTAAATATAATTTGAATAAGTTTTTACCCCAGTTTTAAGTATATTTGATAACTCAATTTCCATTCATTGAGTTATAATCATCCTATTAGACTAAAAATTATGTTATTTTCTACAAATTAATTATATTACATGGTATTGATATTTTTTTATATAATTTTACATTACTACCATATAATATACCTTTTTAAAGTATTTCTTATTTCTAGGATTATGTTGCTCGTTCAGAATATTGAAAACTCAAATCACCTTTCCTTGAGTTATATTATTTCTGTATGAAATTATTTTTCCCATGAATAGGTAATCCCACCATAATCTTATTTAATGTGAAATTTTATTAATCCTATTTTTGAAAATTAATTTTTAAAACAAATTATTTTTTTACTCATATTATAATTTGAGTTTTGAATAAAGGTATTTTGAAAATAATAATAAGGTTTTATAATTTCACATTCATATTATCTTTCTTCCTATACTCATTTATCTAAAATAAAAATTATGCCTTTTTAAGGATACAATATGGATGATTATTTTTAAAGTAAATGGTTTAAAAAAAATCACATCACCTTTTTAAAATTTACCTTTAAATGTGTGATGTAAATGCTTGTTTTATATCAATGTCAATTTTTTTTTCTAAAATATATTTTGGTTTTCAATTCAATTTTCTATTTTATTTTCCAAACTATTTACCCTAAAAGGGTTCATTTTTCACTATTTATTTATATTATATTTTGGTGGAATGAACTGATGGGACCAAAAAATCCATTTCCCAATCCCTTCATGGATTTTATCATTCAATAATTTTTTTTCATGAATATTTTATATATATGTCAAATTCATTCTAGGATTACTTTGTTAAACTAGGGGTATGTTCTATTGACACAATAAACATTCTTTCTATTGGTGTCCGATGATCATTTTTTTCTAGTATTTAGTTTTTTGTATACTCATTTATCTATAAAGTGTGAACATCACATTTTAAATAATTCAAATAAAAATAAGTTCACCAAGAAAAAATATTATTTTATTGACATGTGGAAAATTATTTGTGTTTTTATGTTGATATTACATAAAATAATGATTATTGGAATGTTTAATTTTTATTATTTGAGCATCCACTATCTTTATATGTATGATTTATCATCATGTTATCCATTTTATTGCATGATTAAATGTATTTATATTCATGATAATTATTGATTAATAATTCATGTTTTTTATGAAAAAAATGATATGTGAGGAACTTTGATTAAATAAAATAAATTTTACAAGATTTTTAAGGAAGGAATTTTGCATTTGTCTTGAATAAGTGTTGGGATCATGTCACAAGGAAGAGTGCTGGAGAAAATTCACCCCTCTTCTGTAACTCCATTATTTGCAAGAACATCACCAAGATAATTGGCTTCCCAAAATGTATGGGTGATATGAAGATATCCTATCATGATATTTATCCCATTCCACTATAAGATTGCATGAGTTGTGAATTTTTCCCAACTTAATGGATTAAACAATTGTAGAGGAATCACACTCAACCAAATGATGTTCCAATTTCTTTGACGTTCAAGTTTAATCAGTCAAATAAGTCCCACCACTTATGTTTCCAATGTAGTGACATGGACACAAGGGGAATGAAGGTGTTACACAATATCACCATTGAGGTCATTGAAGATGGCCCCATATCCTGATGGCCTCAAGTTTCCCCTTGAGGATCCATCTATTTTAGATTTCATCCAACCAACAAAGGGGTTCATGCAAAACAATTTGAGAGTTCCATGATGTTGAGGGACGTTTCATAAAAGGATCAAGAACCTCAACACCATAGAGTCCTTCACTAAGTTACTACAACATTAAATATGAAATGAAGTGGAATTATTCACTTCTACTATAATATCCACAATGGAAAGATGGGCGTTGTAGCCTGTCTGGCAATGAATATCCTGGTTCATACCTCTCCGTATGATTTGGAAGAGTTCTGCACTGTCTACCCTGAAAATAATTAGACATAATTAGGTGATGGTAAGGGATCAAAATTATAAATCCTTTGATGCATCAACAATTCACATGACAAAAACTAGGTTGGGTTTGGTGTATACCTCTACCAATAATTGGATAATTTCTTAGTGCAGGGCATTGAAAAATATTATAGAAGTTTGTCATTATGCATTTAATCAGTATTAGATCAATATTGTTTATATACATGTTTTTATTTGTTGTAATGTATATGTCATTCTCTCTGTTTTAGTTTATTATAGCATTCGTCATATTATCTATTCCTTTTATATTATGTATTCCATGATCAATTTTTTTATAATTCAATTATATTATTAAAACAAGGTTAAATAACCTTGGGGGGAGATATATTAAAACAAAATCCCCTTCAGATTTTATTTTATTGTTAATAAAACACCCTTCTCTATATTTTCTTAAGAAATGTATACACATAAATTAACGAATGCATGAGACACACTAATATTACTTGGTTTACCTTCACTAGGCTACATTCAAGGATCAAAAAATGGAAATGTGTGAATGTACCAAATCCACTAAAACTAATCTATTTTTTAGATAGTTCCTAGTTGACTCCCTATCCACCATTATTTATAACCAATCAAAATATAAAAGATCACTCCTCTCTTAACTAAAGAGTTCTCACTACTTCTTCAGAAGATCCCCCTTTTATTTCATGAATCAATATGTTTTACCCATAATTTAGCGTATCATTAAGTTAAACATTCATCCATGAGATGAATACTACGTTACCCCAGGCCTACAGGGAAATCCCTTTTCAAATCCTTCATGATGCTCGATGCCATTCATGAAGCGCAACCTACTTTTTCAAAGCAACCACCATTCATGGAGCTCAAACACTATTTAAAATCTCACTTAACCTTCACGAAGCTCCAAAATTTATATCATTTTTATATCCTGTGTTATCATCAATGCTTTCATAATTCCGAACTAATTTGGTTTTATTTTATTTCCTTCACAATATTTTTCATAGGAACCACCTTTATGAACAAACTTCATGAATCCAAAGACTGATAAGTTTTGTTAAGTATCACTGATCTTCTGAAGGGGGTAGAGACCTATTTATAGGAATTTCCACCAATTCTAAAATCTTACAGCAACAACAACACTATTTAATTGAGCTCTCTAATTTACATCACATATCTCTTAACAATATCTCGACTCCATAAATATCATTAGAAACCAACTTTTTCCACAAACACAATCATAAAAAAAAACCATATTACCTTGAATGATTTTTCAAAAGAAGTAATATGTTTCTTTTAATGGGAATTTGAGATCATCCATTTTTACATTTTTATTTTACAAGGTTATATATAAAAGTATTACATAATAGAGTAATAAAATAATATCTTGTGTTGGGGATTTCTGAGATATGATGATGTCTTATGATGAATTATATAGTTTATTATTTAGTGGAAAGAATTAATTTTTCTTTCATAAATAAATTTTCTTTATTTGCTTATTTTTTTTGTCCTAATTACCTAATAATTTAAACCTATAATGTCTTGGGAATATATCTAATGTAATTTTTTTATTTTAAGTAATTTTGGAATAATTATGTTTAAGAATATATAGTTGGTATCAAATCCAATATATAAATTATGTGTATATGGAAACATATTCGAGAGTTTAGGTTTGAGGTGTCATGATTGGTATCAAAAAAGGGTTTAGATAACATTTTATATTATTATTTTTTCTAAGGAAACATTAAGGGTTGATATGTTAAGGATGATCATGATTTCATGGGTATATGTGACTCTTTATGTTAGGTGATGTAATATTGCATATTTTCGGTATTAGGATAAGAGAACATTAGGGAAAATTCTAAAAATAAGTTTATGTATAGAATGAAGTCTTGTAGATTTGTTAATGTGTTGAGTATGTGGTTTCACTCAAAATCACATCTCTATATAAATACGATAAGTTGATGCAATCTCAAAAAATTATTTACATGGGGTTAATAACTCCAAAAGGGGGTATTTTGAAATAACATGATAATAAACTAATTTCTAAAAAAGTGGCCTAAATAAAAAATTTGTTTGACACACCAATGGGATATGATTTGGTTAATCAAATTCTATTTACAATCCATTGTGAGGATTTATTTCAAAGTTACTTCATTGGATTGGGTTAATAAGTATGTGATAATCTAACTCAAATAAAAGTATATCAAACCTGGAATGATATAGGTTGTGATATAAATGATATATGTTGAGAAATAAGTGATATAGATTGAACTAAAAGAACTATATATACACAAGTATGATAAATATTATTATCCAATAATATAAAGGAAGCAATATAAATTATATGATACACTTACTGCTGAGAGGTATTCATGAAATGGAAGGGAAGAAGGTACACATATTCTCCAATCAAGAGTTTTGGATTATTTATTGAATTATTATTCCAGATTCCATTGTTTATCTAAGAAATTTTCAACATGTATTAATTTTTTACCTTAATGATTTTATTATTGAAGGAAACTTCTAATAACAAGATTATTATATATCTAGATGATGTTAGTTGAATAAAAATATTGTTTTTCTTACATTAAATGAAATTGATGTGATTTTGGTAATAGTTTGACTATTTAAAATAGAATCCATATTCATGTTAATCATGGTCAAATCACAAAATATATATATATTTTAAAAAAAATTATGAGGTTGGAAACAATGAATAACATCCCCTACAAAGTGATTAAATTTTCACTACGATGGTAGAAAATGATAATAAATTATCTTTATCATCATCCATCAATGCATATCTACCATGTATATGCCCCGTTGTAGCTATAGAAGTTAAAATAGCCATTAAAATGGTTTATGTTAAATAAAAACCCCATCCACTATTGGTATTGAAACAAGAAAGATAGTGAGGTAGAAAGGGAAGACCCTATGAACCAGAAGATTAGAGAAGTTTAAGAATCAATTTTATACACTAGAACACATGATCCCATGAAGTATTTTTAAGAAATAGTTTGGGTATTAGAAGTCCTTATTTGGGTATATTAAGTGACACATAAAGGAGACATGGGGTGGAATCTATCCCCCATAAACTATTATCCAAGAGGTCTTCACGAAGTGAGTAACATAGGGACTGGTGTAATAGGAAGGTAATAAATGTTTGGTAATCAGTGGGGGATGATGACATAGGTGATGAATATTTTGGAAAGGGTGTATGCTAGTGTAGTATAGGTTTATACTACAAAAAGTATCAGAAGGGGTGAAAATTTGGATCTCAATGGGATTATAAAGAGGAGATTCAATCATCATCAACTTCATCATTCAACTCCAACCACCCTCCAGTACTACCAATATGAATAATCATGGGGGATGAGAAATGTTTGTTGGTTCAATGTCCATTAATGTTAATTTTTATGCATACTAGTTACCAAAATAGGGAAGAAAATTTATTAGAAAAATTTGGTAATAATTACTATATGTTGGACTATGAACTCAAGAGGAAATAAAATTAGTTTTAAAACTAAACTATGGGAGGTATTTCACTCAAATGGTGGGTAATAAAATCAATTAAGAGATAATCCTATAGGTGAGTTTCATACAAAAATTACTCTTATATTATATGTTAAATTATGAGAATTTAATTATTTAAGGCTGGAGAATATAAAACTTTTAATTTTTAATATATGATTAACATTTAATAACGCAAATATGTTATATATCATTCTCTACACACATCACGAATAAAAAATTAATCCCATATAAATTTAGTTAAAAATTATAAATATTATTTATAATAATTAAAATCTAGTTATTTAAATTGATAGAATGAATAATATTAACCACTTTATGAATTATTTAAAGAAATAGAATAATGGAAACTTTTAATATAAATGAAATTCAATTAGTATAGCTAAAATAACAATTAAAATATTTTTATGCTTAAAAAATTATTTTTTCTATAATGATTATTTTATTTCAAGAAACTTAGAATATAATGATTTGATAATAATTAAATATATTGATAATATTAATAGTATATCACGAATAAATGAATTATCAATTGATTATAAATAATAATAAATAATATTTAACATTTGGAAATTCTATTTTTTTAATTTAAATTATTTTCCACTATATTTTCATATTTTATTTAAAAATTGAATTTAGAAATAAAAAAAATTTAATATGAATAAATTAACTATATTTTGGAATTAATTAAGAAATATTTTTCTTAAGATTATTTTTTATGTATTGTTCTACAAAATATATTTTTAGGTGAATAATGCAAAATACCATTTTTACAGATTACACAGCTTCAATGAAATTATTAGTATAAAAGTACGAATTGGAAAATAATGAATCATTTTTATAATAAAAATAACTATTTATAAGTTCCTTTATAATTTTATTTTTCTATTTACAATCCCATATTTGATATTTTAAAACAAAAGTAGTATTTTCTCAAAAATTATTTTTTAATACATTATACAATCCTATTTTTAAAATTAATTTATATCACATTTATATATTAAATTAAATGAAATGAATTTAAAATTTAGGATCCTTGGGTCTAAATTTTCTATCAATGAACACATTTTAAAGGCATAAATATTATGTTACCATAGGTAAAAACTAGTTACCACAATAACATCTAAATGGGTAAAATAATAATTCATGGGTTAAAGGGAATGAAACATGATAAAAACAGGTATAAAATTGATTTTATGATGTTTTAACATAACTTTTATCTTCCACACTAAATTATTTATCAATTTTTTAGGCACATGACATATTTAATATCTTCTCTCTTTATAATTGGATGAAATATTTGCAAAAATGTTTCTCTAATAACTTATAAAAGGGACCTCTCACTAACCCTTCCTGAAAATCATAAAAATTAAGTTTAGCCCTAAAACCATATAATTTTTCATTGACCTATAATAATATTACACTCTATAGTTCTTTCATTTACAAGATTTTAGGCTATTCCATCCATATATAACAGATCATCCAAGAAAATCTCAATGTGCTCTACATGAGTAATCATTTTTACTTAACTTGTTTCTTTTATATATTTGTTGTACAATTATAGTTTGAAAATACATATGTAATTACATATTTATTGTCTATATAATTAATTTTATTATTCTATGTCAATATTTATTAATCACATTTCTCTCTTTCTAATAGTAAAAACCAATTCATTATTCGTGTGTTGTGTGGGCTACCTCCTCCATGACGCAACATGTATCAATTTCCTTTATCACATTAAAAGTATAGTATAAGGGATTAATTTAATAAATAATTATTATATTTATATCTTTTTTATTATTTTTAAAAAATTAACTATAATATTAATTACTCCCATTATATGAAAATTAAATCATCATCCATGTGTATGTGAAAACTATTACATCTATAGTGAGATTAATTTCTTTTTTTATTTTCCAAACCTCATTACATGGACAATAATGATAATGATATTAAATAATAAATATGATGTTTATGATATAATTAATATTTTTAGGGAATATTTGAGAACTTAATAATGATATTATTATTAAAATATTATTATTAATTCAATCATTTAAAACAAGCGAATAATATAAAAAATAATCTATTATTTCTATGTAATGACTTTATATAAATTTTATTACATTTATTATTTAGAAAATTTTTAAATATCACACTAATAAACACTAAATAATAATATTATTATTTTTATAATGATATTACAACTAAAAAAAGTCATTATCACTCATTAATCATGGTAAGTTCATGTTTGGGTCGGTTTAACTACAAACTTGAACAATACTATTCCATTGTATCAATAATGACTATTAGAAATAATTTAATATTATAATTATATATAACAATTTATTTTTTGTTTATTTATTTTTTGGTATTTTTATATGGATATTTTACTAATTAATTTAGGAATCACCCTTCATCCATTAATAATCATTGAATCATGCTCGTCGATGATTTCAACCACATGGATTGTAAAAAAATACCATGAAATGATATTATAGATTAATATAATAACACATAACATATATTAAAGTACCTTATATTATATAATTTTTTTATTTTGTAAAATTAATAGGCACCGACACCCTTTTTACGAAACTAGATCAAAGTGATAAAGATTACTTAAACCAAATGCTAAAAATTTGTAAAAATAAATAATATTTATATGTATAAGATGATTATGAATGAGGATTATAAAGAGAAATATTTATGAATAAGGATATTGAGTATTTTTATTTAGTGAAATAATTTTAAATTTTTAGGATATTTGGTGTAAGTGCGTATTGAATTTGGACCAAGGTAAGTGATTTTTAATAAAATTCATCTCTTTGAGACATATTTAGTATTATGCACCAAATATAATTTTTCTGATGTATATAATTACTATTTTAGATATCATATAATGAATTATATTTTCATACTGGTGTTTTATATTTAATTATAATCCATCTCTTTCAAGGGATTTTTTTTCAAATATTAATCCCCTCGCAAGGGTTCATTGTCTGAAATTGTAATTCATCGAGACATGTTTACATTATGTACAATGTTTTATTTGAGTTGTTTACTCAATAACCATCAATTTATTTTTATAATATATATTTTCTATTCATATTAAAAACTAGTCTAAATTAGTTCCTTTTCATAAAATTTAATTTGACTAAGTTGTTACTATTGTTGTATGTCTTTTTTGTAAGTCAATTTCAATTCATTGAGTTATGACAATCCTATTGGACTAAAATATTGGGTACTTTATACCAATTTATTATATTATGTGTTATTCGATATGTTTTATATGAATGTACATTTGAACAACATAATAGACATTTTTAAAATATTTCTTAATGGAGTGTGCTTCTAATTAGTAATACTAATAACTCATTTCTCTTTTCCTATATTTATACAGTATCATCATGAAATTATTTCTTCCATTATTGGGTTCTATAACTCTAATATTTTTAATATGTTATTTTATAATCATGTATAGGTAAATTATGTTTTAATACAAATGAATGGTTTTTTACTCTTATTACAATGTTATTTTTGAATAAATATATTTTGAAAATAATAAAAATGGGGTTTCCTTTCATTATCAAAGGTTTTACATTATGTTACTCCTTTTTCCTAAAAGAAATTTATTTATTTTACAGGATCATTTATGAGAGATTATTTTTAGAGTAATGGTTTTCAAAATCTTTCACATTACCTTTTCAAAAGATACCTTCGAATGTGACATGTAATTTTTTATGTTAATTTCAAAAATTGGATAAAAAATATCTTTTATATTTTCACATTTATTTCAATTTTTATTTTTGAAAAGTATTTTGCCTAATATGGTTTATCTTTCACTATTAATATGTTTATATTTTGGGGGGATGAAATCATAGTACTAAATAATCCAATTCTCAATTCCTTCTTGTGTGGTATATTTAAAGTATTATATTAAAAGGATGTTTTTTGATATTTATCAACATAATTCTTGGTTTCCTTTGTTACACTATGGATATGTTCTTTTAAAAGAATTAAATTTATTTCTATGGATGGATTATGATCATGTTATTTCAATATTGAGTTATCCATATACTCATTGATCTACAAGGTATGAATATAAATTTCTTACAAATTATTATTGAATGATGTTCACCTAGAAATAATGTGACTAAATTGATATGTGGAAAAGTATTGTCATTATGTGTGTTTTAATTTAAACATGATATATTAAAGGAAATTTTACTATTTATTTCTAAACCATACACATTATTTATTCAGTTGGGACATGATCATGTTATCCATTTTTTTGACCTGGTTAAATGTATTGACATTCTTAATGATTATTCATTACTAATATATGTTGATTATATATTAATAGTTTGTATCATTCATTATAATAAGTGATATATTTTTATTTAGTAAGATTGTACATAGTTAATGGAATGAAAAATCATGTTGACTCTTATGGTGGATTCATTGGACTTCATTAGGTTATGGGTGGAGTTTAGAAATATATATCCCTATGATGCATCAAGTGGTATCGTATGAAAAAATAGGTTTTGTTTCTTTGTATACCCCTTCCTATAGCAGGATAGAGTCTTGGAATAAGGAATTTAAAGAATTTGTTTTCATGTTTGACATTATTCAATCTATTACTATGAGATCATTATTATTGATATCCATGTGTTCATTTATTTCATGTATATAGCATGATCTCAAGCTTAATTAATTAGAAAATAATATATATTATTTACTATCACCATATTATATATTCCATGCTTATGTGTTTTCTAGATTCAGTTATATGTTTCCCTTACTAAACATTTGAGATCACCCATTTTAATTTGTCATTACCCATTCTAAAAAATTAATGTATTACACAAGATATGAATTGAAGAATAATATGTGCTGGATGTTTTTGAAAGATATTGAGTAATTATTATTGATTAATTAGTTTTTTATATAGTGGAAACAAATTTAAATTAGTTTAGAAAGAAATTTTAATTATTAGTTTATGTTTTTTTAAATTTTTAAAATCTATTAACTTAAAATATATTGGGAATGTATGTAATGAAATTAATTTTTATGCCATATATTTATGGGATTTTTATATATCAGAATCTGTAGTTATTAATGGTGAAATTATGTAAAATATGTGTTAATGGAATTAGATCTTAATGTGTAGGACTGTGGTGCTATAATAGATTAAATGCTGATTTTTCCATTTGAGGTACTGAATCATGAAATTCAATTGACTGTGTTTTTGGTGTAGGATTGAATATAACACATTCAAATGTTGATAACAAGAGATTGAATTGGGGAAAAAGACAATTGCTCATGGGATTTTTTATTTTTTGTTTATAGGTGATCAAAGATGAAAGGTACCTCAATGTATACTCATTATTGTCATGTGTAGACACAAATAGACACACACCGTGAGCTATATAAAATTAAGAAACCATAAGCCCAGTAAATTCATTACTTTAGTATATCCTTAGATAAATAATTATAGAAAATTATCTTCCATTTTACCCTCCATTAACATCCCATGTTTCACCTTTCCCTCATATTTAAACAAATCAGTAGAACTAGTCGAAGGAAAGATCAGTTAAATAAATCCCATACTAAATTCAAGGGTGTATGATCCAAATATGAGTGAATTTGAGACGCATTATGGAGTCCAAACAACTAATTAATCCCACCCAAGCACTCTATATCAACTATTCAGTTCCAAGACCTTAGTGCATTGAAGGCCATACCCAATTTGGATGTCCACTAGCTTATAACCAAGTATATTTGTTAAATTACCATGAACTAAAGACTCATTTCACCCAACAAGATTATCATCTTCCTTATCATTGGAGCATTCCCAATACAACATATCTTCCACATTTCTGTAAATAATAGAAATATTTCACCCCATAATTCTTCTTTAATTCATATTGAGTTCAATCATTAAAGGAGAGTGAAGCTTTTCTATAATATTCATATGCTCACTTGGTTGAATTTCAACAGTTTAGATTAATATATGGAATCATAAAATGAGAGGAAGAAGGGAACACAATTTTAGAACTTTCATTAATACATGCATTTTTTTAGGTTTAATGAAAATTTGTGTTGATAAAGTGGATGAAGCACTGAAACATGTGAATAAACACCAATAATTCTACATAAAATGTGGAACTATTCATTTAGGATTAGAGATTCTTTTAGGATTACTTGATCAACAATTATCTTGTTATTGTTTTATTACTTTCATTATTATTATTCTACTATAATGACTCATGTGATGAAACAATATACACTTATTAGTAATGTAAATTAGATTCCCCATCACCCCTTGTTAATTAATTTGATGATTAAATAATCAAAATTTTATAATTATAACTTGATAATCATTTGATTTTTGTATGTTGTTAGATATTTCTACTATTTTATTTATGTGAAATTGAACTTATCTCATTTTTAGTTTACACTCACTAGAAACATATAAATTGTTTATTACATATGATGGTAATTAGTGGGATAGACCATAAGTTATTGGAAATATTCAATTACTACGCTAGGCTAGTGTAGTGGTTATAGCGATCAATTCATTCCACTACATGAACATAAAAAACTGGATAAGTGATATCGAGTGTGGTATCACTTTATTAGAGAGAGAAAATGACAATAAAATTAGAATTATGATTTTACAGATATTGTGAGGGTTTGATCTTAGGTAGATAAATATTCTTAATATTTATTTAAAACTCAATTAAGAAAAAATAAAACACAAACCAATTAAAAAATAGAAAAACACTCCTAAAAAACTCTGCACTATGATGAAAACCTAAGTCCAATAGTACTTAATTTATTATAGTTTAAAATTTTGTTTTTAATGTATCCATGACATACCGCTCATAAAAATAGTTCCATTTTCAAGAGAACAATGTTTAGATTTTAATTCTGTTTAAAAATGAATTAAAGACGTCACTTGATCCAGTTTAAATCACCTTGCTGGTTTCAATCCAGATAATGTATGAATGATTATGGAATGAATAAGGAGTTATAGAATACCTGAAAAAGTTGAGAGAGTTTTTTTCACAATTCCATTTACTAATTCTGCCTCATTATTATCTTCTTTCAAAACAGTGACACTATGGACTGAAATAATGATAGAAAATCTATCCCAATTTAATGAAACATTGATAGAATTTTATATACCCAATTTGAACAATGATAACCAACATTAAAAATTAATTAATAAATATTCCTATGACATTAGAAATAGAATTATTATTTTACTACATAAATTTCATTTCTTATGATAATACCCATACATACGATTGAAATCATTTAGAGAAGTCTATAATAACATTAGGCCTATTGTATTAATCAAGTATAACACTAACTGGAATGCCTTCCCCTTCACCATTGAATGATTACCTAAGGAGTGTATGTAAAACCTCAATCCCCAACAAGTCACCACCTTGGATAATCTATATAAGGATTTCCTTTATAAATAATTCCATGTATATAAGAGTACCTAGCTTAGGAAATATATTTATGGAATTATGAAATGTAATAGAGAAATCCTATATACATTCTCAGAGAGATAAAATAATGTAATTTCTTTGTATGATTCTATAAAATATTTATAGATAATAAGGGGAACCTATTGTATTCTTCTTATGGTGGTGCACTAATAAGAAAATTCACCTGCAGAAGTTAGAGAACTGATTGATAATATCTCTATAAATTTCCAAAAATCCTATTTAAGAACTACTAAAAGAGGAGTGATGAGGTAAAAAGTTACAATATTCCATTAATTTAAAATAGAATTTAAGAAATAACCTATTTCATTAAAAAAATTAGTTGTGAACATAGTACATTAAACACCACCAACCAATCTATAAAGAGTCTGCCAACTTTCCTACTCTTGAGACCAATATACTAATGGGTTCCCTCACATTCAAGGAAGAAAAGGTTGTGATAACACATTCCAAACACCATACTAATAATAAATAGAAAGAAATATAGGAGTAGGAGAATATTATAACACTAAATTTATATCTGGGAAAAAATACTAACAAATACCTCCACTCAAGTATAATTTTCAACCATATTTCCAACCAATTACCTTTTAAATAGGTAGTTCATAGGACTCTACAAGAGACTAACATGTAAATACTCAAGAAAAATCTAAAAAGGAATTTCTAAAATAGATTTATGTGTCTCAAGCTACTCAATAAACAACTCTCATCACTTCTATATTAACACCTAAAGAGATGCAAGAATAATACATCCATGTTTTTTCAACCATCAATGTCATATAAAATATTATTTCAAGTAAACATCCCAGTTATTTAAATTGAAAAACCTAAGGTAATGTTAGTTCCACTTCATTAAAGTGTGTTATTGAGATGGTAAATAATTAATAACCGCATAGAAAATGAATTTATAAGTGGATATCCCAATAAACATGAAGAATGTATCCATGAAAAAGAGTATCAAGAAGAAGTACTAGAAGAGAAACCCCTATTGAATAAGTAAAAGGGGAAGTAAAAAATTAAAGACCTACATCGATCCAAAATCCATTCCCTTCTAATTAAATCCTCCCAAGAAAATCAATAAAATTTACTTACATCAAAATATCTTAGATAAACTCAAAACGGTGGAGATAAAAATCCTCTTTCCATAATACATAAAAAAAATAAAAATTTATGGAAAATTTATCTAATACATATGGACTAGGATGATGTGATTTTAAGGACATGAAGAAGTAAATTTAGTTAGCAATGTTTCTACCATTATTAACCTAAAAATAAATCAGAAATACTTAGATCCATGTTCCCCCACCATCCCTTTCCTTATAGATAAAATCATATTTTCGAATACATTATGAAATTTGGGGTCATTAATTAATTAAATTACTTATTATGTTCTTTTATATCTATAGATAGAAGATCTTAAACCCACTGGAATAGTTATTCACCATTCTTACTACACAACTACCTTCCCAGTTAGAGTTCTATAAGATATACTAGAAAGTGTAAAATTATTTTTATTCCCGGCAGAATTCTATATTGTAGATATGGAGGAAGAAAGTGGTAATGTACATTACACTATTATCCTAGGTAGACCATTCATAAATACATCCAAAAAAATAATAAATGTTATTCAAGTGACACATTCAATGGATGTTTTTGGAGACTATAGTAAATTTAAGTATTTTTAATGCAATGATGTACACACAAGGGGATAAATATGTGTTTACATTGAACCATTCTGAATTTCACTATTGTTATAATGAAGAGATTGAAAATTTTTATGAAATTATTTGACTACGAGCAGATTTGAAAATAATAATAATTTATTTTATGAATATTTGTTTCAAAATGAACTTATTATGGAATATTGTTGTGAAAATTTTGAAAAAATTAATGAATGTTATATTTTTTATTTAATAGAAACTAATAGTGATTCCTTTTATTTATATTTTCATGCTACTATCATGGATTCCACTAAGATGACAAAATCATTTGAAAAATGTTGATGAACAAGAATTAAAGTTTCTACCATCCAAATTAAAAAAATATTATTTTAAGAAATGTGAGAAACTATTTGTCATAATTTTAAATAATATAAATCCCAATCAAGAGAACCAAATTTTGAAAATTTTGAAATAAAAAATTAGGGAAATATGTTGTATAATAGTGTTTATCCTAGGGTTTAACACTACCACTTTTATGAATATGATTTTCTTGATAGTGAGTCTAATCAAACAGGATAACCCCAACAGAGGCTTTACCTAACTCTCCTAGAAGATAAAAAATTAAATAGAAAAACTCTTTGGTGATAAAATTGTATACCCAATCTCAGAAACCCAATGTGAGAGTCCCATTCAAATTACCCAATCAAAAATTAGATACAAAATTTTAAAAAATGTGAAAATGATATAGTTCCCAAAAAATTTAGAATAGATATGTAGTTTTCATTGAATACCTAAAATTAAAATATTTGGAAGGAAAAGGCCACTTTTTTATTCTATTTATATACCAAATCTATGATAAAATAGTTGGGAACGTTCATTACTGTTTCCTTGTTGGGTTTTATGGGTATTTTATAGTTTCAATAGATTTAGAATAATAATTCAAAACAAAATTCATGTTTCCCTTTTGTAAGGTTTCTTACTGAATGATTTCCTTCAGAAAATACCCCAGTGACCTTTCAATAGTGCACAATATGTGTTATTTAATATTTTATTGATATATTCCTGGAGTTTTTCTTTGATGATTTCTTCATTTATAGAGCATGTTTTCATAGTTATCTTGAAAGTTAGAAAATGTTTTTAGGTAAATTCATTGAGAAAAACATGGTTTTAAATTTTAATCAATGGAATTTCATGGTAGAGAATGGATATTATTTCATCCATTGTGTTTCTAAATATGAGTTTAAAGTGAAAAAGGACAAAACAAATTCAATATGTACCCTTCCTTACCCCACCAATGTGAGATATATCTGGCCATTTTTAGGTCATGATGGATTTTAAATAAGGATTATTAAATAATTTATAATGAATAATTTTCACCCAAATAAACTAATTGAGAATGAAACTAACTTTTTATTTTATGATTAATGTAGAATATATTTTGAAAATATAAAAGAGATATTAAACACAACCACCATAATCTTTCCATTTAATAAGAATAAACTCTTTAAGATAGTTTGTGATTCTTCTAAAAATTATGTAGGAGTTATGATTTCTCAAAAAATTTCTGGCCACCCCAATGTGATTTCCTACACTTTCCAAACCCTAGACAAAATCAAAATAAATTACACAGTAACAAAGAAAGTGTTTTTTTAAATTATTGTTACTTTAGAAAAAATATCAGTCATACCTGTTAGTAAGTAAAGTAAATACCTATTTTGATCATACAAAACTCGTGTTCTTGATCAATGAAGTTGATAAAAATCTCGTGATAATGAGATAGATGTTACTAATAAAATAATTTAACTTATAGATCAAGGAAGAAGGACATTAAAAATGTAATTATCAACCACCTGAGTATAAAAATTTATAATATAGAGGTAGAACCATCCATTTAAATAGATTTGGATGAGTCATTTCTTGGTGAGATACCTTATAAACCCACCCATGTTCATTAATATTATGATCTAATGAATTTTATATTCTTGGAAATTTTACCTATAGTTTACAAAGAATCAAAATTATTAATCAAGATCTATGTAAAAATTTAAATCTTGGTAGGATCCTTATTTATAGAATATTTATAATGACTAATTAATTAGTAGATGCATCAATAAAGAAGTGATTAAATATATACACACCTTTTATTATTCACTTGATTATGGAGGAAATTTTTGACATCAAATAAATACTATAAATGTGTTATATGTTAGTTTATTTGGGCCATCATTTTTTAAATATTCACATTTTTTTTTTCAAGTAGACCAAAACTATATGTTTATATGAGTTCTTTTAAAAAGATATGAAATTTCATAAAAACCATTTATTTTTTGTGAAATATTATATTATTTGGAATTATATTTCATTAAAAAAATTCCAAAATTC
Source organism: Viscum album (assembly GCA_963277665.1). Taxonomy (NCBI): domain Eukaryota; kingdom Viridiplantae; phylum Streptophyta; class Magnoliopsida; order Santalales; family Viscaceae; genus Viscum; species Viscum album. The sequence goes on along the minus strand of OY728156.1, from coordinate 65,077,449 downwards.
TTTGGATTATCATACATATTATTAGTAGTGGACTACGTTTCGAAGTGGATTGAAGAACAAACAACCAAAACCGATGATTTTAATGTTTGAATTGGATTTATAAAATAAAACATTTTTTTATATATTTACAGTACCTTTAGAAATACTAAATGACCAAGGAACACACATATTTAATAAGAACATGTAATTCTAAAAGAATAAATATGAAGTGTATTATTAAGATATATGGAAATAATATACATGAGGGGGTAGTGAATAGTCTATTAATTGTTTTAAAAAATAAATAATTAGTGTATATTATTGAATGAATCATTAGTAATGTGCAGTGGTCAAAATATTGTGTAATAGAAATTAATATATGAAAACAATATTTTTATTGTGGTTCAGATCACCATGATCCTTGTCATATTTTTTTTAAGATTGGGGCGGAAGCCTCAATTTATTATTTAAGGCAAAGAACTCTTTAAGACGGGGTAGAGGGAGACCCATTACATAGCCCGAAGTCCCAAGGCCAAGTGGCCTAAATACAAGTCTTGGAAGCCCATTTTTTGGCCCAAAGGACCCCTTAGTGAACAATACACCTATAGTACCCGCATTGCTACTCTGCCTGCTAGAGTAATGTCGCCGCTAAAGTGCCTGCTACCGTGCCTTTGCAGCTACAGTTCCGTCACTGCTACGGTTCCACGACTGATATAGTACTGCTATAGTGGCCCTGAAAAATTCGTCCCTAGCCAGATTTTATCCTTGGGCTTTTGGATGCCAAGTAGTAGCCTATTCCACTTGGGTACATTCTTGTTGGAAGTACTTAATGAGAACATTAGTACCCTTTATAAAACCTCACTTTTAAAGGTTTTATACCTTTTTTATATACACTGGATTATTCTATACTTAGAGGAACAACAAATTTTTTTTATTGGAGTCACAACCTTTTATGATATAACTTTTATTCAATAGTCACAACCTAAGAACCTTCCATTTTATTAGTAGAATAAAAAATAATTACTTTATTTTGATTTTGAAAATATGAAACTGATGATAATAATTATAAATATATTAATGAAAAATAGCACGAATAAAAATAAAAATTAATGAAATCCAGCAAGGATTATGTGATTTTGAAGATGGTGTAGCTTAATGATCTCTGATCACATTAGCAGTAATGAATAGAATAATTTATGTTTCATGAAGATCATAACTATGGAACAATAGTCGAAGATGAACATAATCATGAATCTATAAATTTATTTCTATCATCAAGTATTAAAAAACATCAATTTATCCATAATACATTATGTATACTCTTTTTATCAACTAATCATCAATGACTATCTTAATTTCTCTTTGTGTGAGAGTTTCTAAAACTCATCTTCAGCATTCGATGCCTAGAAATATTTAAAATACTGAAATATGGCATTCAGATTTTAATAAATTCATGTATTCAAAAATATTATTGAATAACTTAAAATCATATATTAAACTCATTAAAATAACTTTTATCATTTTTTAGTAAATATGAGATTTTTTCAAATTAATAAAACAATTAAAAACTTTCCAACTAACTTTTAACGATTCAATAACTCATAAAATATAAAAAAGAGTATAAAATAAATCATATAAAAATTATTATTTCTATTATAATTTCCTATATATTTTTCTTCTCAATAGTTTTCAACATAGTTTTCATAATATATATTAATTATATAAATAAATAGGAAAATTATAAAAGATTAAATAAAATTTTAGTTTATAAAAATTTCAAAATATTGCTAAAAAATAGAATGCTAGAAGGTATTGATTTACAAAAAATATTTAAAGTAATGTACTAAAAATTTGAGTAAAAAACCTTGTGTACTGTTAACTTACTATACCATTGAAGTGCATGGACGATATAATAATTGTGTGTATAAGATCAGAGTGTAACCAATAATAGGGGGTATCTTGGAAACAACTCAAGAGGTAAGTTGAAGTTCACACATTCTATTTAAATATACCTCATGTGTTAACTTATAAAATACTTCATATAGTCACTTGAGAATTATAATCATGGTCAATTTGAAGTAATATTTGTTGTATAAAATTAAAATACACCAATGATCAAATTAAAAAATGGATTCATTGTCACATGAGATCACTTATGGTTACTATAATATAACCATATAGTAATATCAATATATCTTTATTGTAGGTTTTCATATGCTTTAGAGTAGGTTCAAATATACCTTCAAGGTAGCATAAATATACCTTCATGTTATATTGTTACATTTTATATGGTATATTGAAATATACCTTAACGATGACATGAATATACCTTCAATGTTTTTTGTAAGATTCTTCTAGGTAGGTTTAAATATATCTTCATGGTAACATAAATATTACTTCATGGTAGGTTATAATATGCTTCATTGTATATTCAAGTATACCTTCAAAGTAACTTGAAAATGCCTTCATAGTCACATAATGCATCTTATAAGATGGGTGGAGGAGAAGGACAAGCTTCCATGGTAGAATAGGTGTTTCCATGAGATGTTGTTCTGTCACGTGATGCAAAAATAATGAATATTATTTCATGTTTCTGATTTCATGGATGGTTGGTGTGCTATCAAGCAATATTGAAGAGGAGAATAAAAACATGGGGAAGGATAATGATCCAAAAATATATTTCACACATGCATGCATAGGTAAGATGAAATTGGTTGAGTTAATGTTTCCAGTGAAGTCAAATCATGAGGTTGGACATCCTTAGAGTTGTTTTGTATTGTGGAGTTGAAGGCGCACATGCTTAAATTGGTGGAGGTGTTGAACAATGAAAAAAACAATAGATATATATATTGATTTATATATTTAAAACAAATAACCACAATATAAAATATGTATTTTAAAATTATGACCTTACAGAACATATTAAACAAAGTTAAAAAGATCATGAGTGGCATTTACAGAAACATTATAATATATTGTAATAAAATAAAATTAAATAATATATTTAAATATGTGATAAAATATTAATGGTATGATTACCAAAACATGTAATCTTAAATTTTTAGAGTGTATTATTTAAATATTCCAAACATTAACAAATGTAATAATATGATTGGAAATTTTTTTAATCAATTAACATATAAAAATTAAAATTATTATAACAAAAAAATTTATAAAATTTAATTTTAAATATCTTTAAGATAATTATAATTTAAGAAAACAAGAATAATAAATACTTAATATACAAGTTCAAATACAATAAATCTCTCCCTTTTTTTAAATTACAAATCTGAACATTTAGTTAATATTTCAAAAACATTCTCCCCATTTTTGAAATTTAACAGGAAGAAAAAAGGAATAAACATCTAAAATGTTATTCCTATTAATTAAAAAATATTTAAAAACACAAAAAATTGAAAAAGTACAACATTTTCATAAAAAAAATAACATTTAATAACATTACTCATGTAATCATATATATTGAAATTATATGAAAATTTATAAATTTGTATATATAATAATAAAAATATCATGCCTCTAACATACCATATTCAATCATCATATTATCAAATATTACAAAATCTAATGTTTTATTGAATTTATAAAGAATTTATTTTTTGGTTTAAAAAAACTCCAAACCGATGTTCGTTTATTCACATGATCCATCATAAAATAATATCTGACATCTATACGTTCTTTTTTAATATTGTTACAAAGGTTTTTTAGAAATAGAAATAATAATATTATTATCATAGAAAATTGTAATTTTATCAGAAACTAATATTAAAATCATATAAAATTTATTGAATCCAAATACTATGAGAACATAAATTAACAGAATGAAAACAATCAACCTTAAATGTAGATAATTTAATTGATAGTTTTTTATTATAATACCCTAAAATTATGTTTTTACTATGAAAATGACACATATCTATTGTGATTTTTCAGTAAAGCCAATAACCACCAAAATCATAGTCATAATATGATTATAAATCAAAAAAAATCTTACTTCAATAAAATAAGATACTATTAATAGTTACATTACTATATCTACAACCCCTTTTAATAGATTTAAGATGAATTTACTTGGGATTCAAATGAAATATATAATATATACTAACTTTGAAGATAATATCTAGCCTAGATGCAGTCAAATAAAGTAATATTCCAATTATACCTCTATATAATTTAATATTAATATACATTATAGATTTATCCAAATCCTATTTTTAATTTTTACTAATATGTTTTTTATAGTCTTTCAGGAATAAATTTCAAACCCTTTGACAAGTTCTTTGGTATAATTAGATTTATTTAAGAAAATACCCTCTTTTATTTGGTTAATTTGCAATCCATGAAAATATTAATTCTCCCATTAAGATAATATTGAACACTTTTTTCATTAATTTATAAATTTCAATAAAAATTAAATATTTCTTTGAATGAAAATATATTTACATCAACATATATTAATGAAATAGAAATATCATTTGAAACATTCATTATTATTAATCTATGATCGGCATTTCCTTTAAAAAAAATAATTTTACAATAAAAATTGAGTTTGTCTTTCATATCAAGATCTATGAGCATTCCAATGAGCATATAAATCATTATTATGTATAAAAACATAGTTTGAAAAATTATCATTTTCAAATATAGGGGGTAGTTTAATGAATACATATTTAAATTTATTCAAGTTTAAAATTCACTTTCTATATCCATTTAAAATAACTTGACATTTTGAAAAAATGAAAATGATAATAACACGATAATACTTTATATCCTAGAAATAATATAAAATGAATCTTCAATTTTAATTCCCTTTTCTTGATAATAACCATAAAAAACTATTATTTCTTTATTTTTAACTTTTTTTTCTTGCATTATCACGTTTATTACAAAAATACACTTAATTTCTTTTATTTGTTTCACTTTTGGTATTTCAACTCAATCAGACACATTATTTATTTCAAAGTGATTTAATTTATCATGCATATAATTAATTAGGTTTCAATAATTTAAATCATAATCAATATTAACAAACATAAAATCATCTACTAACAAAGACCTGGAAAATTAATTGAAATTGATTTCCACAATTGTATAATATATTCATCATTTCTAGTTAATGTTCTAATAAGATGATCTCTAAGAGTTTTCCACTCTTTAGGATCAATTTGAGTATTGTTTTTCTCCCCCTCAACTCATGCATTATAATTTTCTTGGTCATTATCTTCAGAAAATTGAATTCTCTAAATTCATCACAATGTTTATTATATCATATTTTTATTATTATTTTCATTCAATTAACATGGATATACATATTAATAAATAAATTTATATTAGTGAAAACTAAATATAAATTACTAGAATTACAATAACTAAAAAATATTCCTCCATCAATTTTAGAACAAAACATATATAAGTTATCTTTTGTATTTAAAATAAAAAAATTACAATTAATCATACTAAAATATCTACTTTTCATTAAAACTATTTAAATAATTCATAATCAGTTTTATTTGAAAAAGTTATAATTGATACTTTATTTAAAACATGTCAACATATATTAACAAGTTTGGACAAAACATATTTAGGCACATTAAACTCAGTAAGCATTAATCTATTGATTTCTGAAAATGAATTATTCTTTCTATCCACCAAAATATTTTGTTGTGGTCTCCTAGGGGTAGAAAAATAACTATTATATGAATTTTCTTTAGATAATTTATCAATTTAAATTTAACAAATTTAGAACCAATACCACTTATGATAGAGACGAATAACTGAATTTTGAAATTTTGAATAATTTTTCAGAAATCAATATTTTTAATTATATTTTAATTTTTAAATGATAAAAAATCAATCCAAATGATTCTAATATAATCATCTACTATTACAAATATATTTATTTCCACCTAAACTGGAGGTTGTATAGAACCAAATAATTTATGATGTAAGAATTCAAGACATTTAGTAGTACTAACATCATTTATATATGTAGATATTTATTATGATCCTTAAACTTTAATACAGAGTCACACATAAAGTACTTACTAATATATAAATTATGAAATTATAGAAATTATTCATGCTTTGAAAACATGTTAAATAGCTTAATGTTTTTTTGTCCATGTCTCCAATGCAACAAAATATCCTCTGTTTCTACACTATTTAAATATATCACATTTATGTTTTGTTAGATAAAAATAATCAATAGCGTCAAGAGTGCCTTTTATATTTGTAGAAAATAAAATGGAATTATTTTTAAAAACTGTACATTTATAATTTATAAAAATTATACAAAATCTATCATCATAGATCTACAATATAATTATTCAATTATACTTAAAACTATATACAAATAATACTTTTTAAAAAATAATAGTTTTATAAAAATATAAAATGTTCAATAGTATTAATCATACCATTAGTGTTATCTCTAAATGTTACTAGGACAACATCACATGAATTTATAAGAAATTAAAAATAAAATTCTTTTTGTTCTTGGAATAAGAAATATCTAAATACCATGAATCCTTGAGATTATAAATAGTATTTCATAAAAAAATAAATAACCAAGTAAAAATTATTCTTACCTAGGCTTATCTGGGAGAAATAAAATTAGTAGTAGAAAATATTAGAATCCAAATAGATTTATAACATCTATTTTAGGGATTTTTGGAAAATATATTTTTATAAATAAATGTTTTAGTATTACCAAATGATTGTGTAATTCTCAAATAGAGTTAATTGGAATTACTCCCTTTCATTATACATTTAAAACATGATACACTTAAAATAAAAAATGTTTTAAAACATAAATTTTTGGATTTTTTGGAAAAAAATATAATAATTGTTTTATTATTATTAAATTATTTTGTAAATGTCAAAGAGAAGTCATTGATATAATTAACATTAATTATAAATTTAAAAAACATTACACTAGAAATTATTCATCACAGACTTTTGTCAAAATTAGTCTTATTAATCCTTTGTGATAAATGATATGACCAAAACCATTCTTCTTATAGTTTGGTTTGTTCATAGATAACGTTTTATAATATTTCTTGTTTTCATGAAAAAACTAAAAAGGATTATTTAAGAATAAAAAAAATCAATCTCAAATACACATTCACTTTTTGTATATTTTCAAAAATATTTTAAGATTTATCATTAGAACTAGAAGCAATATTTCTCAGTTTCTTATTTCATTTCTTGAGCTTCCTCCACCCAGTCTCAATTTTATTCAAGGCATTGAAGACAAATTTAATCCTTATACCATAATATTTAATATATAGCACTAGAATATCTCTATAATGGTTTTTTTGTTTTAATATCTCAATGTAAAAATTCAATTTAGATTCCTCATTTTGGAAAACAAGTATATTGAAATTTCCACTTTCATTTATATATTTCCCATTTTCTATGATGAAATTATTATTTTTTATTTTTCTTCCACTATAGTTTTCTATAACCATGATACTATAATTTTTTAAATCCTCATTTTAATTTATAATAATTTTACTTTTTAATTAATAGAATCCATATTAGAATAAGAATCGAAATCCATATTTCTTTTCATATTGAAAGATTGTGTTATGATCAATATTAGTTGGAGTAGTTAATTGAGTAAAAAATTAATTAGGTACATCATAATGTGTATCTAAAAAATCAATGTTCCTTATATATTATTTAAATTTTGAGTAACTCCTCAAATATGAACTATCAAAACAATCTCATCCTCAAAAAAAATATTGTTTTTCATTTCTCAATTTGTCATTTTCTAAATTTGGATGATTGGGTTTGGGAAAGTCAGTACTTATGTTAACTTTTATCTTGAACTCATAATTGTTTTATTATAAAACATTATTTCTATTTATATTATTACCATTATTTTACTCCTATTAGAATTTTTTTTGGAACTTCCTGTTTCCAGCTTTTTTTCATAATCTTAAGAAACTTCTTGATAAAATGAGCCATATCTTTGTCACTTTTGTATAACTCAAAATTAGTATAGTTAGATGATTTTATAAAATTATACTTAAAATATATTCCTTTTATATTTATATTAAAATCATTAACAATATTTTCCAATTGAATTGCAAACTATAGAAAATAATCAATTAATTCATCTATATTATACATGATAAAATTATTACTTTCATTAATTTCACCTTTCATTAAATTAAATAATTTTGGTAATTCTATTGTCAATTTCTAAAATATATCTATATTTTCCTATAAATCATAAATTTCACTCACTCTATTTATAATAATTGTAAACTTGTAAAACATATGGTTATCTGAATCATCTTCTCCCACATTTAAAACTTAGTATTTTTATTAAAGAATTCCTAGACTGGTTTTTTAAAATTTTTACCATAGTGAGTAACTTATAAAATTATCTAAATTTTTTAGGATTTCTTATAGTTTGAAACATAAATATATAAAAGTATACTTATAGAACAATAAAAAATATTTTATACTTTGTAATTCAAAACATTTATCTATTAGTTTATCTGGATCATCATTTGGTAGATAATAGGTTTGGATATGATTTTCCAATGATATACACATAACTGATTATGATATGGTTCCGTTAAATCATTCCAATACCCATAGTCACTTCCATTAATAAATTTTGGATTTTAATTTATCTATCCAACATATCCATTAATACATTCCATCTTCAAGTGTTTTTCTTTATTACTTAGACAATTTGGTATAGGATATTTTGGTTTCCACAATAGTTAAAACTTTAAAAATATTCCTTCATCCAAAAGGAACCAATTATCTAATAACAATTGTTGGTATCTAGAAAAATAATAATAGTGTTAAAAATTCTCTAAGAAGGACCTATCATATGACACTAATTTTTAGGTCAACAAACATTTCAATAATGGGCTATAGGGGGGTGAATAGACATTTAAAATTTTAAAACAAATAAACAATCAAATTATATTATTAAATGAATCAATATTGAAGTACAGTGATCAAAATATATTTTATATTTATTAAAAATATTAAAACTATATTTTTATAGCAGTTCATATTAATGATATACAATACGATTTCTAAATCTTCTATAACAAGTGAGAATATCAGTACCCACTATGAATCCTTGCTTTTAAAGGTGCCATAACCAGTTTAGAAGCAATTCCTTTTACAACACCAAGGGGAACACCCAAAATTTATTTAGGAGGCACAAGCTAGTATAACAAGACTTTTCTCATGGATTCACAACCCAAGAAAAATCCTTTTGATTGATATAATAACCAATAATATCATTCTTTTGATTAGGGAATTTATATTTTGGTTCTAAAAATTTAAAACATAATAAGGAAAAATAACATGAGGAAATCAATGAGAAATTGAAAACTATAAACAATCATAAGATGTTGAATGAAATCTAGCTTGATGATCTTTGATCACATTAACATTAAATAATGGGAAAATTGAAGTTGTTTCGGGGTCAAAATATTGGAATAGTATTTTAAGAATAATTTAATCATGTATCAGGAAAATTGTTCTTGGTATCATATCTTAAAAGTATATTGAAGTTATTTACATTACATGACTTTATAACTATATAGCAACTAATCACCAAAATTCATCTACATTTCACTTTGTGCAGAAGTTTCATAGTCTCTTAACCATAACCTAATAGATAGAAATATTTAAAATATAGAAATATGTTTTAACCTGTCTAATATTCATGTGTATTAAATTATACTATTGATTTTTTAAGAGATTATTAATATTATTTAAATATATTCAAATATATTCATTGGAAGAGATGAGAGTTTTTCCAATAATTATAAATATAAAAAAACTATCCAACTAACTTACAGTTATTATATAATTATAAAACTGTAAATACAATGTATTAAATAAAAAATATGAAAATTATTATTCCCATAAAAAATTCCATGATACTTTTAAATGTAGTAATTTAGAACACAGTTTATATAATTTATTTTAATATTAATTTAACAATTTATCCATATTGAATAAACATACTATTAATTAAAATATAAAACTATCATTAAAAGACAACATGCTATAATGTATAGATTTTTGTGAAACAAAAAATGTAATGAACTGACAATGTGAGGTATAAGTCTAGAATTTGATTAACATATTGTTCCATCAAATCACATGTCTAGTATAGTGACCATGTTATTTTTTGGACATGCGGTCAATCACATACAATTGATGGGAAAAAACTCATGAAGTAAGTTATAGGTCATGAATTAACATGAAATTTAATTCATATGGGAACTTTTAAAATACCTCATACAGTCACTAAAGAATTATACACATGGTTAATTTGTTGTTTGTTTTTGTAACATCAAATACACCAATGGTCACATTTAAAAAGGACCTCATGGTCATTTGAGATAATTAATGGTCACTTCAACATACCCACATTATAAAATCAATATACATTCATAGTAGGTATTAATATGATTCATGGTAGGTTAAAAGATACATTCATAGAAACATAAATATATCTGCATGGTAGGTTGTAATATTGGTTACATGAGTTTCAAATATACGGTCATTGTAACATGAATACACCTTCATGGTTGGTTGTAATATGCTTCATAATAGGTTGAAATATACCATTATGAGAACTTGAAAATTCTTTTTCATTAGTATAAAATATAACTTCATGGATACTTGAAAATTAATTCATGGTAACATCGTAGAGAATGTTTGATGAGTAGAAGATAAGGAAAAGTGATCATGGAAGATGATATACTTCCATGAACTAGTTTATTGTCATGCAATGCTAAAGAGGATGAAGATGGCGTCTTGTTGCTAATTCCATCGATGGTTGGTGTGATGTTGAGTAATGATAAATATGATAAGAGAAACCATGGGATGAATCATGGTCAAGAGAGAGAGATATAGAGAGAGAGAACTAATAGAGGAATGCTAAACATGGTTGAGATGAAGTTTTCTGTGAAGTTGATGCAAGTGGATGGACTGCCCTAGAGTTTCACGGTGCAATAGAGATGAAGGTGAAAGTTCAAAAATTGATAAAGATGATATGAACAATGAAATATACATAGTAATTGGTTGGGGGGGTTCAACCCCTAATTACCCCTAATATTGGGGGAATTTCATAGGGTATTAATGCTGGTACTCTAGTCATATGATAGTAGCGAAAATTCTATAGATGTAGCATGCACTGTTACGGTCATTGTAGTGATGAAGGGTACTATAATAAGAAAAATATAAGTGATGGGTAGTATTTCAATACTTTTCATAGAAGGGAGCTTTGGTCCAAAAATGGCCTTTAGGCCAAGGAAAAAGGGTTTTCAATTAATATGGCCTATGAACTATAACATTGGGACTATGGGGAATTAAGACACCATGTCATGTAAGATTTACCTCTCAACCCAGTTGAAAAGAGGTAATTAGTAGTTTAATAAGAGGGTGGAGTGTTTTTCCATTACCTTTTCAAAAAATAACATTGTATAAAATATTTATTTTAAAATTATAACATTCAAAAAATAATGGAACAAAATGAAAACTCTCATGACTAAAATTAAAAAAAAATAAACACATCTGGTAATAAAATGAAATAAAATAATATATTTAAATAGGATATACAATTTTAATACTAATATTAATAAATAATGTAAACATAAACTTTTAAAATAATTATTTAAATATCTCAAACATTTAAACATATATTAATATGTTTGGTGAAACATTTTTAATCAGTAGAGATATAACAATTTATATAATTAAAATATATTTTTTATAATTAAAACTTAAATAAATGTAAAATAATTATAATTTAACAACACAATAATAATAAATCATTAATATTCTTGTTCAAATTCTAACAATCACCACCATTTTTTAAATTAAAAAATCAAGCATTAAAATTATCTTTCATGAACAATCTCACATTTTTTCAAATTTATCAAAAATAAAAAATAATCATAAATCTTTACAAAATATCCCTCGTAAATAATAATCAGTTAAAAATACCTAGAATTAAAATAGAAAAAAGTCATAAAAATAACATATAATAATGGCACCCTTGTATAAATATATCTGAAAATATATCCATTTTTAAAAATAATTAATTATAATAATCAAAATACCATGCTTCTGACAAACTAAGTGAAAATATAATTTATTAAATATTACTGAATATAATGGTTTGGTGAATATGTCATATTTTTTTCAGTTGGAATAAACTCTAAACTAATATCTACTTTATTCACACGATCCCTCAGAAAATAAAATCTAGCACCACAATATTTTATTCTAGACTGTTATAAGCGGTTTTTAAAAATAGAAAAACCACTATAATTATCATAGAAAATTGAAATTTTATCAAAAATAACATTAAAATATCATAATGTTTGTTTAATCTAAATAATTTTAGAACACAAATTAACAGAATAAAGACACTTAATGTCAACTATTGATAATAAAACTGATATTTTTTTATTAAAACACAGTGAAATTAAATATTTACTATGAAAATTCCACATACATATTATGATTTTCTATTCAATCCCACAACTCCAAAATCAGAGTTCAAATATGATAATATATAATAAATATCTAATTTGAATAAAATAAAAAAGTATTAATTGTTCCTTTAAAATATCTAACAACTTTATTAATAGATTTAAGATGAATTTAATTTTTATTCAACTGAAATATAACATATAAACAGAATGAGAACATTATATTTGGTCTAAATGCTGTGAAATAATGTAAGACGGTTATCGTACATCTATATATTTTAATATCGACAGACTTTATAGATTCATCTAAATCTAATTAAAAATTTTTACTGATAGGTGATTTCATATACTTGTATAAATTAAGGAAAACCCTTTTAAAAAATTATATATAATACTTATATTGGATTACGAAAATTCCATATTTTTTTCGATTAATTTTTTTTAGAAAAAATTTCAATTATCCAATTAAGGACAAATTAAAGTCCCCTGTCATTAATTTGGAAAAATAATTATAATGTGAATAATTTGAAGATCCAAATGTTAAACTATAAAAAATATATTTGTACAATCAAAATATCATTTGAAACATTATTTATAAATAAGGTAGGATCAAATTTTCATTTTATAAAATCAATTTTAAATAGTAATTAAGTTATTCTTTCATACCATGCTCGAAGATATTTAAAAATATTGTATAGATATTTATTATATTGTCAAACCTGATTTAGAAGTTTTTTATTTTCTTATCTAAAGTTATATTGAAAAAATTCTTCATGAAAAAAATTTCTATTTAAAAATAAACTTTTTACATCCATTTGGAAGAATTATATATTTTCAAAACTACAAAAAATAAAAAAAAATTATTATAGTTTATATCCTAGAAATATAAGCCAAATAATATTCAATAATAATTCCCTTTTCTTGAGAATAACCTTGAAAAACTAGTATCGATTTTATTTTTTACTATATTTCAAGCCTCATTAAGATTATTTTGAAAAATACACTTAGATCCTATTATTTTTTAATCTTTTTGGAAGTTGAAAAAAATTAGAAACTTTATTTCTTTTAAAATGATTTAATTAATCATTCATAACATTAATCCAATTTTAAACATTCAAAACATTAAAAATATTAGTAGGAAAAAAGCAGTAATGAGTACTGATCTTGTAAAATACTTTAATATTGATTTATTGGTTTTTATACCAAATTAAACATTTATAATTACTTTTTCAAATAAGGTTATCTTTAAGAGTTTTTCACACTTTTGTATCAAATCGAGAAGAAATTTTCTCCCGCTCAACTAATGCACTAACAATTTCTTGTTCATTAGCTTCAGTAAAATAAAATTCCCTAAATTCATCATCATATTTATTTAAATCATAATTCTATTATTTTTATTTTCATTAAATTTAAAATGTCCGAACACATGAAAAACAAAAATCTCTTATTAAAAATTCTATATTCCTTAATATAATTAGAGTAACCTAAAAATATTCCTTTATAACTATTTTAATTGATATTATTTAAGTTATAATTTTTTATTATAAAAAACTATCAAACTATTCACCATAAAAAATATAATTTTGTGTTTAAACCCTTTAAAAAATTCATAAATTAGTTTTATTTATAAAAAGTTTCAATTGAAATTATATATAAAATGTTACACGATGTATTAATAGATTCAACCCAAAAATATTTAGGTATATTAAATTTAATTAGAATTGATAATGCCATTTTTTGAATGTGATAATTTTTTTCAACTACACCATTATGTTATGGTGTACAAGGGGTAGATAAAGAATTATTATATCCATTTTCTTAAAATAATATATAAAAATATAAATTAAAAACATAGAACCTCAATCACTTATGATATAAATGGTTGACATATTTTTGAAATTTTGAAAAAGTTTATAGAAAACATAAAATATGGTTAAAGTTTTCATTGTAGTAGATAAGAAATAAATAACGATGAATCTACCAAAAAATTCAATATATAAAAAATCAAGATACCTAGAGGTAATAAAATAATTCATTTATTTAAATAGTTATAAAAGTTTCATACTATTTAAACTTGGATCACACATAAAAAACTTAATTAAATGTAACGTTATAAATTATAAAACCTATTCATGCTTGGAAAATGTGTGGAACATTATGATTTTTTAATGTCTAAGCCCCATATTCCTCAAAATATCATATTTTTCTACAACATTTATACTCTTAATATTCCATCTCACTAGATTAAAAAAATTAATATTAAAACATTGTCTTTTCTATTTTTAGAAAATAAAAGATTTATTTTTCAAACATGTAGATTTATAATTTTTCAAATTTAAATTTATTCAATCATCATATAACTATGATATAAATATAAATTTGTGTATTAAACCATCTATAAATAATAATTTTTAAATAAGAAAATTTTTAGAATAATAAGTGTAACGCCCCAACCCCAATTACCTAGAGTCGGTGCATTATTACAAAACAATGGAATGATCACAAAAGATCAAGTCTTGAAAGACCAATAAATTTAGTATCCTTGGAAACACTAGATATATTAATAAATTTTACATTACATCATAAAGTGAAAACTACATCAAATTTTTTTCTCCACACTCTATCCCCTTATACTATCCCTACAGGTCATTCATAAAATACTTCTTCACATCCTGGGAAAAATAAAACATAGAAAGGGGTGACCTCAAATGCCCAGTAAGGATAAAAATATAGCGGAAACTTGTATAAATAAGCACAAACATTTAAAGCAATGTATAACTAAAACAAAATCCTTTTAAACTTGAACTTTAACATAATATGGTGGAAATAAAATGAAATAATTCCATTTACTTATTCACATGGATATTCTACTAGTCAAATAATTACATGCAATATCAATAACCACTTTAATAATGATGTAATTCATAATTCAAGACTATCATAACCATGTAGAAAAGGCCTCATGACAAGACTAAAAATAAGATTTTGTAAAGGCCTCGTGCCAAGACCCTAGTTTTTCTCATGAGACATACCAATTCATAAAGGAGCTATAGCAGGCTCCACCCATCACTTACTAAGTCCAATGCATTCCTCATATAAACATGTTTAAACATAACATAAACAGTCGTATTAATACTAGCATACAAAATCTAAATACTTTCTCCATAAAACATGAATGTTATAAAAATAACACATCCACAGTCAAACATATCACAAAACCTTAAATACAATATGGAAGTTTTGTATCATAATAAATAAACTTCAAATAAGATTAAAATCCATCAAAGGATGTTGACATAAATGAAATCAAAACTATTTGAGAGAAATATCTCTTTTTTAAAATCATTTAAAAGTAACATAATTATAAAATAAAACATTTAATCTGAAAATATTATTATAATCTTGTAATGGAACTGTTGAAAATTTTACAATGGTGGAAAATAGCCGCACCCACCGTATAAGTTAAAAAAAGACATTCTTACCTTAATTTGTTGAAAAGGTAAAAAAAGGTCCTTATTAGGAAAATGAAGTAAAGATTCCTTTATAAACTTCTTATGAAAAGTCAAACAAGGGTATAAATGACTTTAACCAATATTCTATAAAATAGTAAGAATGTTTTGAAATAAATTTTAAAGAAAACATGGATGTAGATGATAAAGAGGTCCCAATAGATAATTACGTATAAACAACCTCGGATAATGAAGAGATTATGAAATAAACCCTTACCTTGTACATTTCCTTGATAGAGTATAGGTTAAACTCCTATATAATAGTTAAATAATTGTTATTAAATTATACAAGAATCATATACAAAAATATGATATCATATATGATCTTTTAATATTGATTTGTTAATAATATTTTAGTATTATCGTCGTTTTAGGTGTTAACTGATTCGTTTTCCTTTATATGCTTCATTATGTAAGCCGTGTTTTTTATGGAAAGGTTGTATCTTATTCATATCCAGAATGATATAAAGTCCTTATAAATTACTTTTAATATTCAAATGAGAATTATTCTTGAATGGATATGATGGGGAAATGAATCTCATCGCGTTCGTGGAGACATTAATCCGTACGTATGCACAAATTCTACTTCCATTTCATTTTTCATTTTAAAAGGAATAAAAAACAAATGATACATAGGTATATTATTATTACAGTATAATATAATATCTTATATGTGTTACTAAAGTTCATTAACACCATCCTTTATACTTTTCATGTATGGTATGAACGAGTCATATTACTTTGAGGGGGTGTAGTCCGCACCTCCTCAAATGGAATTATCATTTATATATACAACATGAAATGAATAATGGTATGATATAAAATCAAATTACAGAATCTTATATATAAAATAAATATCATTTATATCACATTTAATTATATTTCCTTCATAATGGCCACCATGATAGGTTGTAGGAGATAATTGAACAGTCATCGTTTCGTGAGGCGTTTGGTTTCCATCCACAGAAACATTATGTTCCTCACCCATTAGATGGAGGTGTGTGTAAGTGTAGTTCGAATAATTCTCATAAAAATATCCTAGTATATTTAGGATAATTGTTTTGTTACAAAAATAAATAATAAGAAGAGTTTAGGGGTTGGATAAGTAAAATAAAAGAAAAGAAGCTAAGAGAAATCGTTACCTTTAATTTGGGTCACACCCTTTGGTTTGAACCAAAAATGACTCTTGAAGTTCCTTCTACCTAAGGTAATGATTCTAGGAGGAGGATAGGGATGTAGGGAGATTAATTGGGTAGAGGTTGGATGATCCAAATGGCTTTAGAGGTGTAAGGAATTGGTTAGAAGTGGTGTCCTTTTATAAGGGGTAGGATGGGCTCTTCATGAATAACTTAAATATTAATTTATAATAAATTCATATTCCATTTATAATGGATAAAAAGTGGATTATTCAAAGTATAAGGTGGGTATGGGTTGAAAAACATTGAACCAATAGTTTTTAAATAGGTTTGGGTCACTATAGTAACCTTATCTTTTAGATTTAACTCTTAGTTAAATAGTTTGACATTTACCATGTCTCTTTGTATTTTTATATTATATAGTTAATAAACATACTATATACTTCCAAGAGACCCCAAGTAGTCCATTAATGATACAAATATCATTATATAAGTCCTTTGGATGAACCTTAGATTTTTAAGAATATAATATCAACTAATAATATAATATTTGTTTTAAAAACTCTTTTATGTCAATTTTCACACTATTGGGTATTTTGTTTTTGATAAATTCAAAACAGATTTATTACTTCAAATATAATTCATATAACCAATAATAATATGTCATATTAACTTATAAAATTATTGGAATTCATAAAAAGACTCAAATTACATATATTTGGATATTTATAATATCAATTATTTTAATATTTCATTAATTAGGTAATTACTGCATCATCATTGTGTCATAAATAAATTAAATTATTTAATTTCTAAATTTTTTAAATAAAATACAATTATGTAGGAAGTATTTTTATCTATCTAATTAATATTTATAATCGAATTTATCTTATGTATATCCCTATATTAAAAATGTTTTAGTTATAAAACATTGATTTTAACTTTTTTAACTCTTCTTTGAATTAAATAATAATAAATTTCCTAATTTAATCCATGTGGACCAAAGTGGTTCATATTTTATTACTAAGGTTTTTTTGGTCGAATTATACTTATCCAATAGAATTAGGACATGTGTTAGGGTAATAATAATTTGATTTTTACCCTTAATTACCCTATTTACTTTTTACCGTGGTAAATAAAAGTAATAAGTTACTATTCACCAAAAATTATTTATATCTTATTGAACCACATTTTCCTCCATGATATTAACCATGTCTCTATGATTTTCTAAATTCCACTCACAAAAGTGATAAAAATATTTTTTATGTGAATTTGGAAATTCTCCTAAGACATGGGTAAATGACGGTGAAAAGTTCAATAAAATTTTTATATGTCTAAAATTATTATAAACTGAATCCAATGAATTAAATTTAACTTACATAGGTATTAAGTATCTATTTTCACCTAAAATAAATTTAAATAAAATAAAAAATTATTTAAATAATAAGTCGGTTTTAACCAATAACTCAGTGTTTTCACTAATCATCAAAAATTGAAAGTTTTCAGAAAAATACCAAAAATTATCCCCAAGATAATTTCGATATTCCAAATCCATAAATGAAGTCAAATTTGAAAGATAAAATTTATAAAATTTCAAAAAGTGGGTTTTACTATTCATAACGGCTAGTTTGATTGGTCACGGTGTGTTAGAATCTCGATATTGCGTACAATGCAAGCTATTGCATTATTCAAAGGGAAATGTACCGTGGAAGCTTGGGGTGTTACATTCTCCCCTCCTTCAAATAATTTAATCCTAGAAATTTCTACAATATTATTGATTAAAAATACTTGAGTGGGTTTTCATCATAAGTTCCTTGGGTTCCCACGTTGCCTCTTCCATCTTACAGTTTCTCCATAAAACATTTAGCAGACGAGTCGTCCTGTTTCTCAGCACTTGTTCTCTTGTATCAAGAATCCTGATGGGATCTTCATAATAATACAGATTAGGTTCCAGTTCTAATTCCTCATAGGTGAGTACATTCGTTGGGTCAGGCATTTATTTTCTCAACAGTGATACGTGGAACACATCGTGAACTTTGGAGAGATTTGGCAGCGTTACCAAACGGTATGCTATAGCCCCATTCGTTCTAGAATTTCAAAAGGTCTGATATACTTGGGACTCAATTTACCTTTCTTACTAAAACTTATAACTCCCTTCCATGGATATTCCTTCAAGAAAACATTATCTCCAACATGAAATTCCAAATCCTTCCTTAGATTATCAGCATAGATCTTTTTCCTACTTTGAGCTTCTTTGATGTGGTTTTGGATTACCTTTACCTTTTCCATCATTTACTCCACGAGTTCTAGGCCTATGAGTTTTCTTTCACCAACTTCATCCCAACAGGTTGTTGTGCGACATCTCTTTCTGTATAATATTTCATATGGTGCCATCTGAATACATGAATGGAAGATATTGTTATAGGAAAATTCTACCAGAGGTAAATATTGATCCCACATACTCTAAAAGTCAATTGGGAATGATCTCAACATGTCTTATTAGTTTTTAATAGCCCGTTCTGATTGTCCATCTATTTGAGGGTGGTAGGAAGTGCTCAAATGAAGTTCAGTATCCATGGATTTTTGAAGAAATCTCCAGAATCTTGATGTGAAACGTGGATCACGACCAGAAACAATCGATAGGGGTACTCCATGAAGTCTCACAACTTCATTAATATATTGTCTTGCTAGACCTTCAAGTGGTAAATCTTCCCTTATAGCAAGAAAATGTGCTGACTTGGTAAGATGATCAACAATGACCTATATTGCATCTTTCCTTCTAGGAGTCTTTGGTAGTCCCATGACAAAGGCCATCGTGAAATTATCCCATTTCCACTCAAGTATGGGAAGAGGTTGCATGACTCCTCCAGGATATTGCCTTCCAGCTTTCACTAATTGAAAAAGCATACATCTTGACAAAAAATCAGAAATATCCCCCTTCATGTTGTCCCACCAAAAATGTTCCTTCAAATCTCTATACATTTTGGTGCTCCTAGGGTATATAGAGAAATTGGAGCTATGAGCATCATCTAACAATTCCTTTTTCAGATCAGGTATATCGGGAACACAATGTCTCTTCCCAAATTTTAAAATTCCATCTTCATACACAAAGTCTCTCAATATCCAATAATTAATAGCTTTAATCTTCTTTTAAAAATCTTCATCACCGGTCTGAGTACTCTTTATCCATTCTAGTAAATATGTTTTGGAAACCATTTGAAAAAAGTATCGATGTTTCACCTTCCATGGTGATTCCCATATCCATCTTCACTAGATCTATGAAAATAGGATCCCTTTCAACTCTCATCTTATTCAAAACTCCATGATTATTTCTGCTCAAAGCATCTTCCACCTTATTTTCCTTCCCTGAGTGGTAGTGTATTGTGCAATCATAATCATTGAGTAGTTCAAGCCATCACCTTTGCCTCATGTTGAGTTTTTTCTGTGAGAAATTTTATTCAAACTCCTGTAATCGGTATATATCTCACATTATTCACCATAAAGATAATGTCTCAATATCTTCAAAGCAAATATTACAGCAGCTAACTCATGATCATGAGTATGATAGTTTTTCTCAAGAATTTCTAGCTGTCGTGATGCATAAGCAAAAACCCTATCATTCTGCATAAGGGCACAACCAAGTCCTTTCTTCGATGCATCACTATAAATAATGAACCCATCATTCCTAGATGGTAGAGTAAATATAGGGGCATTGACTAATCTTCTCTTCAGTTCTTCAAAAAATTCTTCACACTCTTGTCCAAACTATTTTAACCCCTTTACGTGTCAGCTTCGTTAATGTGTTAGCCAATTGGGAAAAATTCTAGACGAATCATCGATAATAACCTGCTAAACCAATAAAACTGAATACCTCGGTTATACTCGATGGTTGTGGAAATTATTGTATTGACTTTGTCTTAGAAGGATCAATAGAAATTCCATCTTTGGAGACAAATATTTCCAAGAAAAGAAATCCCCTGAATCCAGAATTCACACTTTCTAAACTTCCCATATAATTCATGTCTTTTAAGAGTCTTCAATATAATGCGCAACTGATTTTGATGATCTTCCTAGATTTTAGAATATACAAAGATATCATCAATAAATACCACCACAAAATCATCGAGATATTCCTTGAAAACTCTATTCATTAGATCCATGAATAAAGAGGGTGCATTAGTCAATCCAAAAGGCATTACTGTAAATTCATAATGTCCGTACCTGGTTCAGAATGCTGTCTTCGGAATGTCTTCCTTCCTCACACACAACTGATGGTATCCATATCTAAGGTCAATCTTATAAAATTATTGAGCTCCATGCAGTTGGTCAAATAAATCATCAATGTGAGGTAGGGGATACATGTTCTTTATTGTCATAGCATTGATTTCCCTGTAGTCCATACATAACCTCATAGATCCATATTTCTTATTAAAAAAAGGACAGGGGCTCCCCTTGGAGAAAAACTAGGGAGAATAAATCCCTTATTACTCAATTCCTCTAGTTTTTTCTTTAGTTCAACTAATTCCACAATGGCCATTCTATATGTGGTCTTCAATATATGTCGTGATCCAGGAATTAAATCAATGGAAAACTGAACTTCTCGTTCCGAAGGATGTCTATGTAAATCTTCCGGAAACACATCTACATATTCTTTCACAATAGGTACATCCTATATTTGAAAATTCCTTTCCTCACCCATATTCATTTCATTATCTTCCTCCCCAATAATTGAATTTAGTTGACCTACTGGGGTTGGATCTAGATAAGAATTAGGTGGTGATGATTCTGCTCTAAAGATAAGGTGTTCCTTACCATCATCATCAAAAATCGTAACCTCCTTCTTCTTAGAATAAATATTCACATCATGGTCCGAAATCCAATCCATACCAAGTATTATATCAATATCACTAATATGTATGATGATGAGATCAGCAGATAAAGAGCATTTATGTGCTCTAATAAGGAATGATTCAAAAAACATTGTTGCAAGGATACTTCCATTAAGATTTTTAACTGACAACTCCCTTGTTAAATCAAATTGGAAATATCTAATTTTCTTAGAAAACTGGGAACATATGAAACAATGCGATGTTCCAGAATCAAACAAAGCATTTTATAAACTTGAGGAAACCATTAAATTACCTGCCCCCACGACTTTCGGAGCTTCTACCTCAACAGTAGTGATAGCATAATCTTGGCCTTGATACCTTGGCCTTTTCTGAGGTAAGTTAACCTTATTCTTAGGACATTAATTTTCATAATGTCCCATCTCTATACAATTGTATCATTCCTCATTGACAGTAACTCTCTTTCCCTTGCAATCATGAGCTTGGTGGCCTTTTTCACCACACTTGTAACAGACTCCCATTCCCTTCATGCAAGTACCAGGGTGTTTCTTCCCACATTCACTGCATGATGGATAATCAACCTTTCCCTTCTTTCCTTTATTTATATTTCCAGAGTGGTCAGCATATCTCTTTTTCTCTAGATTTGCCTTAAAGTCGTAATACTTAGCGAATTCCTTTTCTGTCTTGATAGAACATGAGACAATATCTTCGCATGACAAGAAATATTGTGAGGCTAATGCTCGACGATGAAATGGTATTAACCTATCAAAGAAATGATCAATCGTACTTATTGGTTTACGTATATAATCTACTGCATGCCTCGCTAACCTTGTAATGTTAGCATCATACTTCACGACATTATCATCCTCCTTTTTCCTCAGACTCAGAAATTGCCATTCCATATCTGCTCGATGGTCATGAGGAAATTATTATTCTAAGAAAATCTCTTTGAACTCACTCCATTCAATATTTGATACTTCATCATCTTCCTTCGTGTTTTGTATCAATGGCCACCATTGATCAGCATCTCCAGTGATGCGATATACTGCCATGACAACTTTTTTTCTTTCACTACTACCCAAAGCCTGAGATATTTTCTCTAGGGAACTTATCAATTTCTCAGTGACTAATGAATTTGTACTCCCATTGAATTTTGGTGGTTTCTGCCTCATGAAGCGATCTAACATTGATCCTCTACACTGTGGATCAGTGTGCTCCATACGGATAAGGTTATTATTCATAACCTTAGTGAGTTGTCCCAGAATGGTGATTATCATATCAACACTAGTTGATTCACCAGCTCCACTATAATTATCTTGAGTAGGAGAGCCATCTCTACATGGAGAGCATGCATTGATACAGTTTCTATTCCTTCCACTAGGCAGCATTTCTAAACAATGGCATAAACTAGATCAATTTATGAATCAAAATACATAATTCCATACTTGTAAAACACTTAACATAAATTGAACTATCTATGGATATAATCCATAATCATAAAAAAAATTCTTTGAGGAAGAATATACTCATAAACCCTTCATAAGGGATTGTAACTAAAATGAGAATTATCCTAAGTATATCCCCCGAGAGTGTCATAACCATGAGTGAAAAAAGGACCGTTGTCGTGCACCAATTCCTATTCAAGTCTAACTTAAAGTGGTGTTTTCGGGTTTTACCCCTAGGTACATCTATGCCAGATCCGCCTCTACCTGCTCATATCCAGATAGGGATGTATTTCTCAAAAAATTCATAAAATCTATACAATACCAAAATTCTATAAATTTATTCTATACTAATCCTCAAAGTCTATCTTAGGGCTATGTGCTCTAATCAGAGTTTACCTAAATCTAGCTTCCAATGTTTGTATTAAACTTCCTCTGATACCAACACTAATGCCCTGACCCCAATTACCTAGAGTCGATGCATTATTACATAACATTGGCATGATCACAAAAGATCATGTCTCAAAAGACCGATTAGTTTACTAGCCCTGAAAACACTAGATACATTCAGAAATTTTACATTACATCATAAAGTGAAAACTACATCAACATTTTGTCTCCACCCTCATATCCCCTTATACTATCCCTTCAGGTCATTTATAAAATACTTCTTCACATCCTGGAAAAAATATAACATAGAAATGGGTGATCTCAAATGCCCAGTAAGGATAATAATATAGCTGAAACATTCATAAATAAGAATAAACATTTAAGGCAATGTATAACTAAAAAAAGCCATTTAAACATGAACTTCATCATAATATGATATAAATAAAATGAAATAACTCCATTTACTTATTCACATGGATATTCTACTAGTCGAATAATCACATGCAATATCAATAACCCCTTTCATAATGATGGAATGCACAATTCCAAACTATCATAACCACGTAGCCAAGGCCTCGTGCCAAGACTACAAATACGATTTTGTGAAGGCCTCGTGCCGAGACTCTAGTTTGTCTCATGAGACCTACTGATGCGTCAAGGATCTATAGCAGGCTACACCCATCACTTAATAAGTCCAATGCATTCCTCATATGAATAGGTTTAAACATAACATAAACATTCGTATTAAAACTAGCATACGAAATGTAAATACTTTCTCCATAAACCATGAATGATATAAAAATAACACATCCATAGACAAATATATCACACAACCTTCAATACAGTATGGAAGTTTTTTATCATAATAAATCAACTTCAAATAAGCTTAAAACCCATCAAAGGATGTTGACATAGATGAAATCAAAACTATTTCAGAGAAATATCTCTTTTTTAAAATCATTTAAAAGTCACATAATTATAAAATAAAACATTTACATTGAAAATATTCTCATAATATTTTAAGGGAAGATTCGAAGATTTTACAATGGTGGTAAATAACCTCACCCACCGTATAAGTTAAAAAAGGACATTCTTACCTTAATTTGTCGAAAAGTTTAAAAAGGTCCTTGTTTGGAAAATGACATAAAGATTCCTTTATAAACTTCTTATAAAATTTTAGACAAGGATATAAATGAATTTAACCCATATTCTGTAAAATAGTAAGAATGTTTTGAAATACATTTCTAAGAAACATGGATGTGGATGATAAAGAGGTCCTAGTAGATAATTACGTATAAACAACCTCAGAAAATGAAGAGATTGTGAAATAAACCCTTACCTTGTACTTTTCCTTGATAGAGTGTAAGTTAACCTCTTTTATAATAGTTAAATCATTGTTATTAAAATATAAAAGAATAATATACCTAAATATGATATCATATATGATCTTTTAATATTGCTTTGTTAATAATATTTTAGTATTATCGTTGTTTCGGTTGTTAACTGATTCGTTTTCCTTTATATGATTTGTTAAATAAGCTGTGTTTTTTATGGGTAGGTCTTATCTTATTCATATCCAGAATGATATCATGTCCTTAAACATTAATTTTAATCATAAAATTATAATTATTCTTGAATGTATATGATGGAGAAGTGAATATCATCGCGTTTGTGGAGACGGTAATCCGTACGTACGCACGAACGTCACTTCCATTACATTTTTCATTTTAAAAGGAATAAAAACCAAATGATACATAGTTATATTATTATTCCAGTATAATATAATATCTTATATGTGTTACTTAATTTCTTTAACACCATCCGTTATACATTCCATGTACGGTATGAACGGGACATATCACTTTGAAGGGGCGGTAGTCCGCACTTCCTCAAATGAAATTATCATTTATATATAAAACATGAATCTAATAATGATATGATATAAAATGGAATTTCAGAAGATTATATATAAAATAAATATCATTAATATCATATTTAATTATATTTCCATCATAATGGCCACCATGATAGGTGGTAGGAGATAATTGAACAATCATCGTTTCGTGAAGCGTTTGGTTTCCATCCACAACAACATTATGTTATTCACCCATTATATAGAGGTGTGTGTAAGTGTAGATCGAATACTTTGCTCAAAAATATCCTAGTATATTTAGGATACTGTTTTTGTTACAAAATAAAATAATAAGAAGAGTTTAGGTGTTGGATAAGTAAAATAAAAGAAAAGAAGTTAAGAGAAATCGTTACCCTTAATTTGGGTAACTCCCTTTGGTTTAAACCAAAAAGGACTCTTGAAGTGCCTTATACCTAATGTAAGGCTTCTAGGAGGAGGATAGTGATGTAGGGAGATTAATTGGGTAGAGGTTGGATGATCCAAAAGGCTTGAGAGGTTTGAGTAATTGGTTAGAAGTGGTGTCCTTTTATAAGTGGGAGGAGGGGCTCTTTAGGAAAAACATAAATTATTAATTTATAATAAATTAACATTCGGTTTCTAATGGCTCCAAATTGGATTATTCAAAGTCTAAGGTGGGGATGGGTCGAAAAACA
The DNA here is from genome assembly GCA_963277665.1 of Viscum album. Lineage (NCBI taxonomy): Eukaryota > Viridiplantae > Streptophyta > Magnoliopsida > Santalales > Viscaceae > Viscum > Viscum album. The sequence continues at coordinate 65,051,072 of OY728156.1, read as the reverse complement.
CTCAACTAATAGATTTTAGACAGGTTTGGGTCACTATAGTAACCTTTTCTTTTAGATTTAACTCTCAGTTAAATAGTTTTACATTTACCATGTCTCTTTGTATTTATATATTATATAGTTAATAAACGTAATATATACATCCAAGAGAATCCCATGTGGTCCATTAATTATACACCTATCATTATATAAGTTATTTTGCAGACCCTTATATTTTTAGGAATATAATATCAATTAATAATATAATATTTGTTTTAAAAACTCATTTATGTCAATTTTGACACTATTTGGTATTCTGTTTTTGATAAATTCATAACAGCATTTTACTTCGAATAAAATTCATATAACCAATAATAATATGTCATATTAACCAAAAAAATTATTGGAATTCATAAAAAGTCTCAAATTTCTTTTATTTGGATATTTATAATATCAATTATTTTAATATTTCACTAACTAGGTAATTACTGCATCACCATTGTGTCATAAATAAAATAAACTATATAATGTATAAAAATTATAAATAAAATACCATTATCTAGGAAATATTTTTATATTTCTAATGAACATTTATAATCTAATTTATCTTTTGTAGAACCCTATATTAAAAATGTTTTAGTTATTAAACATTGATTTTATCTTTTTTAACTCTTCTTTGAATTAAATAATAATAAATGTCCTAATCTAATCCAAGTGGACCAAAGAGGTTAATATTTTATTCTTAAGGTTGTTTTTCGTCGAATTATACTTAGACAATAGAATTAGGACATGTGTTAGGGTAATAATAATTGCATTTTTACCCTTAATTACACTATTTACTTTTTACCGTGGTTAATAAAAGTAAAACGTTGCTATTCACCAAAAAATATTTTTATCTTATTGAACCAAATTTTACTCCTTGATATTAACCATGTCTCTTGGATTTTCAAAATTCCACTCACATAAGTGGTAAAATTATGTTTTATGTGAATTTCAAATTCTCCTAGGAGATGGGTAAAAGATGGTGAAAAGTTCAATAAAATTTGTATATGACTAAAATTGTTATAAACTGATTCTAATGAATTATATTGAACGTAAATATTTATTAAGTATCTATTTTTACCTAAAATAAATTTAAATAAAATAAATAATTATTTAAATAAAAACTCAGTTTTAACCAATAACTTAGTGTTTTTCACTATTCATCAAAAATTGAATATTTTCAGAAAAATAACAAAAAATCACCCTAGGCTAATTTTGATATTCTGAATCCAAAAATGAAGTCCAATTTGAAAGATAAAATTTATAAAATTTCAAAAAGTGGGTATTACAATTCATAACGGCTAGTTTTATTGGTCACGTTGTGTTAGAATCTCAAAATTGTGTACAATGAAAGCAATTGCATTATTCAATGGGAAACATACCATGGAATCTTGGAGTGTTACAATCAGCCTCCCTAATACCTTTAATATGGCCTTTAGTGTAGTCTTCAAATGTAACTAGTCTTCCATCACATTAATTAAAAGATTAAAAATTAGAAATAACGCATTTCATGTTCCAGGAATAGCCACCATCTAAATACCATGAATCTTTGGTACATATTATGTGGATTTCTAAAAATTAAATAATCATGTTGAATGTTTTGGTACCCATGCAATCTTGGGTCCTATAAAATTAGTGGCACATAATTATAGAATCCAAATTTATTTAAAATAAATATATTAAGTTTTTTTTAAAAAGTATTTTTAGAAATATATATTTTATTATTCCCAAATGATTTCGTAAATATGAAATTGTATTCATTGACATAATTCCCATACAATCATAATTTAAAACATGCTACATTATAATTACTTCCTTCCTTTTGAGATATTAATAAAAGTAATCTTCTTCATCTTTACTTATAAACTATTATAACCAAAACAATTTTTTTATAGTTTGGTTACTTTAATAGAAACATTTTATCATAATACACATTTTCTTCAAAAAAGTAGATAATGTTTCTTTAAGATTTAAAAATATATTCTTCAAATAAAAATAAAAATTTTCAATATTCTTGAAATTAGCATTAGGATTATCTTTAGAAAAAGAAGTTGTATTAATTATTTTAAAATTTTATTTATTGATATTCCTAAACTCATTCTAAAAATTAGTCATGTAATCCCTTAAAAAATAAAACCTTCTTTCATAATCTTAATTATTTACTTCTATAATATTGTTAAGTCTCTAATTTTCTAAATTTTGTTTTAATATCTCAAAATCACATTTTCTTTCAGATTTTTTTTTACGGTAGAGAATGATATTGATATTTTCACATTCATTTTTCAGGTTCCCATTTCATTTACCAATTTACTATTTTTAATTTTTATGTAGGTGTATTTATTATAATAATAATACTATAATATTTTAATTCCGAATTTTCTTTGAGTAGTTTTTTTACTTTTGAATTAATTGAATCATAATTAGAACATGAATTAGAATCATTTTCATTTTCATATTTATAAATTGAATTAGGATAAATATTATTAAGAGAAATTAATAGAGTGAAAAATGAATTAGTTTCCTTAGAATATGTATCCATCAAAGTAAGGTAACATGTCTCTTGTTCACTTACTGAGTCACTAATTAAATATAAAATATCTGGATAATCCTATACTCTAATTTTTTTTCCTTTATTAATTTTTTCTTTTTATTTCTATTGATTTTTCAGTTTTGGACATTCATAACTTTCTGACCTTTATTCTAGAACTCATAATGGGTTAGTTCTAAACCTTTATTATTATTTTAATTATTACATTTATTTTACTCATTTGTGAACTTTCTTTTCAACTATCTCATTCCACCTTTAGTTTTCATAAAATTGATATATTTCTTGCTAAAATGAGTCATGTCATTATCACTTTCAAAGAACTCAGATTTAGAAGAGTTAATTTATTCATTAACATTAAACATAAATTATATACCTTTTCTCTTTACAGTATTATCATTGAAAATATTTTTTAGTTTAATTTCATTCTATAGTAAATAGATAATTAGTTCATCTAAAGTATTATATTTAAAATTAATAAATTCATCAACTGAAACATTCATATCATGACATATTTTTAGTAATAATCATATTACTCTTTAAACTAGATCTGTTTTGTTCAGTACGCCTCCATGTTGCTTTATTCAATTTGTAATACTTATAAACTGGTAAAACATATAGTTCACTAACTCATTTTTTCCTTTCTTAACATCATTGTATTATTATTAATGAATTAATATCTTGGTTCTTTTAGTATTTTCAGACCCTTAGTGAGTAACATGAAGAAATATCCAATTTTTTTGGGCTATCTTACTGACTGAAAATGAAAATATACACTTATACTTATAGTAAATTTGAAAATATTTTTTTCTCTATAATTTGAATCATATGTTAGAATTTATTTTCCTACATGTGTCCCCAAACCATATATGGATGGATCATATTTTTTCTCTATGATTTTATAATGATCCAAACTTAACTACTTTAGGTTTCCTTCCATAAATATGTCTATTTCCTATAGTTACTTCCAACATATATTGTGATCTTTGAGGTATCCAATCATCATTTTCATTAATACCATTTACCTTGAAGAGATGATCTATATAACATATACTATTAGGCCTATGATTTTCAGGTTAGTATAAGAGTGTAAATTTTGTAACAAAACCATTATTGAAAAGGAACCAATAATATAATACTAATTATTTGTATGAAGAAAAATAATAACAATGTTTAAGTATCTTTAAGAAAGTATTACCCTTTAATACCATATATTTGATCAATATAGATGTAAATAATATATTGAGGGGGTGAATACTCTTTATGAATTGAAAAATAAATAAAAAACAAAGTATATTATTGAATAATCCAACAGAACGTGCAATGTTTAAAATAATGCAGACGAAATTAGAATATGAACACAATATTTTTATAGTGGTTTAGACTACCAAGACCCTAGTACAAACATCAATATTTCCTACTTAGTGGTAATTTCAACACCCACAATGAAACCTAGAATTTAATGTGTGATAGCCTATTTATAGAAATTTCCTTTTACAAGACCTAGAGGCAGAACCCTAAAAGTTTATAGGAGTCACAACCTAGTATGACCACACTTTTGTTCACATGTCCCAACTCAAGAACCTTTATTTTGATTAGTATAATAACCCATAAAAACATTCTTTTGATCGGGAAAATCATAATAAACCACTAACAATTACAATAAAAATAACACAAAGAATAGAATAAAACATTGAAAACTAGTACATATTAGAAGATGTTGAAGGAATTTTTGTTTGATTATCATTGATTACTTCAGAAATAATGAATATAATGATCTAGGATTCTTTATAATCATTGAAAATGAAACAATTTTCTAATAACAGAATAATCATGTATTAAGAAAATCATTATTGTCATTAAGTATTCAAAAATTATTCATGTTATTCGCTCTAAACTTCTTTTTCCCAATTTATCAACTAGTCAACAATGATTATATTTATTTATATTTGTAAGGGAGGTTCCTAACCTCATCACAACAATTTAATATATATATATATATAAATATATTAAAAATATGGGAATACATTGTTTTATATTTAATATTCATGATAATAATACAATTTAATCACATTAAATACTCTATTAAATACCTAAAAATAACTTTTAATTTGTTCATTAGAATATATCGTGGTTTTCCAAATAATTTCAATAGTTATAAATGACCCATCTAACTTTCAATAATTCAATATTTAAAAACTATAACAATATAGTATCAAATAAATATTATGAAACATAATATTTACATGTTAATTTCCAAGATTTTTTTCACCACAATAGTTTATAACATAGTTTTTATAATATATATTTATTTTACAAAGTAATATAAAAGTTAAAAAAATTAACTCAACTTCCAATTAATTAATATATCAAAATATCAATAAAACATATCATAATGGAAGGAATTGATTTTTACAAAAATAGAAAAGTGATTAAATAACTATGTGAGGCATAAACATTGAGGTCATATAACAGACTATTCGGTTGATGTGCATAATTATTATAGGGACTATGTGAACAAGTTTGACGGGTAGTCACTTACTTGCAGTAGCATTGAAATAAATCTTGAGGTATGTTGTAGTTCATACAGTCACATTAAATTTACATAATATGGTCACATGAAAAACACCTCATATGGTCACCTAAAAACAACCTCATGCATTCACTTGATAATTATTCTCATGGTCCCATTATGGTTAGTTGGTTTTGGTAACTTCAAATACAACCATGAAAACTTTTTAAAATTGCTTCATGGTTACTTGATATAATATACAATTACATAAATATACCCATGAAACAACATTAATATACCTTCATTGTAGGTTGTAATATGATTCAGAGATTGTTAAAACATAATATCATGGTAATATCAATATACCTTCATGATAGGTTTTAATATATCTTCATTTTTGGTTAAAATATACCATCGTAGTATGTTGTAATATGCTTCATTGTAGGTTCAAATATACATTAAATTTAACATGAAAAGTAATTCATGGTTGGTTGTAATATTCTTCAAGAGACGTTCAAATGTACATTCTTGATAACTTGAAAATTCCGTCATAGTAACTTCATACAACTTGTTAGATGAGAAGAGGTGAAAGACAGGTTTCCATAGAAAAAGATATGTTTCCCTGAACATGTGTACTATTGTGAGAGGTTAATGAGGTCATTGCTTGTGTCATGATGTTTCTCACATGGATGGCTAGTGTTATGTTATGAAATTATAAAGAGGAAAAGATTAACTATGGGAAGAATCATCATAGTGAGAGAGATTTCATGCACATATAGAGGCATGCAGACCTTGGTTGAGCTAAAGCTGCCAGTGAAGTCAAAGCATGGGGATATACTACCATGGAGTTGTGGGGTGTTATGGAGATGAAGGTGTACATACTTAAACAAACAAAGGAGGAGATGAAAAGTGAAACATAAACTGTATATATATACACACATATATCAATATATATTTAAAAAAAATATACAGAATAAAAAATAAGAATTTTTAAATTATAAAATTACAAAACTAAATACACAAAATTAGATATCTAATTACTAACATGAATAATAACATTATCCCATATAGTAATAAAATAAAATAAAATGACAAATTTAAATATATTATAAAATATTAATTCTATGATTAACAATATTTGTAAACATAAATTTACAGAATGTATAATTTAAAAAATTTACACATTAGCATATCTAATAATAAGATTGAATTTATTTAATCATCTGACATATAAAATTAGAATTTAAAAATTTAAATGTTTATAAAATTCAAATTTAAATAAATTTGTGTGAATTATAATTTAATAAAAAATTAAGAATATATCATTAACACAAAAGTTCAAATACTAATATGATGTTCACCATAAGACATTAACTACATACCAACCATAGACAATGGAAAAGTAGCTGTGTTATATTGAGGTATGAAGAGGATTTGAGAAATTAAATTATAACCCACTGAGATGTAATATTGTAAAAATATTGAAAATACATTATCGGATTACATAACTATGTGTGGGGTGCCCTACAGCCTATGAGCGGCATCGGCCTCCCCTCCCGCTCGCCTTAGGGTTTCCTCAACGATGATTTGGAGGGGGGGATATTTTGTGCCTTCTTGGGTGCCTCCCCCTCCCTATCTTCCTCTCCCTCTACCTCTCCATTCCCCCCTTTTTCCTCACCAGTTTCGATTTCTCGTTGATTCTCCGTGTTCCAGCCTTACGATTACTCTTTCAAGGTGGTTGTCTTATCATGGCGACGGTTCTTGGCGTTTTTTGTGGTTCTGATGACGGTTGTGCTATGGAAGTTCTCACATGCTCATTCCTACTCTGACCCTATGTTCTACTATGACTCTCCAGGTCAGAGCTGGAGTGGCTTCAACATAGAAGTTTTGGGATATGGTACGGTGGCCGACGGATTTTTAGATGCTACCGGAATCGGCTCTGGTTTGTCGATTTTCTTGTGATTTCACTCTGTGATTTTGTTTCTTGTGATGTTCATTTTTGGATGTGCCGGTGGTAGTCGGCGTTGGGTGACCATGGCAACGAGCCCCCGATTGAGGCCGTTGTTTGCTCCATACTTTTCTCTTACTCCAGGATTCCACCACTATCCTCCTAGTTGGATCTACGTGGTGGTTTCGAAGGTGTTTTGGGATGTGATTTCGAGTGGGCGGCGACCATCCAGGTGGTGTCTCTTATGGTAGATTCATCTCCGTCTATTCCACTGGGTTGAACCTCGTATTGGGTGTGGTGGATCCTCGACTGGAGATCTGATCATCGGCTCTGGCGGTTTTCGGATGACGACGTTGACGATGGTGTTCCCCGTTTTTTGCATTTTCGGCTGAGGGTTGGTCACCGGTTCGATGGATGGAGGATCTAGTCAGAGTTGGTCTCATCTGGTGGGATATGTGTTTTGACACTGATGGTGTTTTTCAGTGTTGTGGATGTCATTGATATCTATAAGTTGTTGTTGTCATCGAAGGTCTAGTCGACGTCGGGTGCAGGCGGTCAACGTAGGAGCAGAGACTGGCGGTGTTGAGGCGTGGAGGAAGAAGACCTTGGTATGTGTTGACGTGAAACGGTGAATGGTTATGTTGTTCGATGGGTTTCTATGCTGGTTTGCAGAAAATGGTTATCAACAGTAGAGTTTATGGTGATTAGAGCACTTGGTTCCTCCGGCAGGTCCTATTTCCGGAGGCAGCGATATGTGGTGGATTAGTTGTAGGTAGGAGACAGTGATGGGATATGGACATGTGGTTCAAGCTCCGGCATGACAATGACGGTTGTTGGCGTTGATGTGACTGATCCAGCAATGTCATGATGGCTGTGAGCTGTTCAAGGGATTGGTTTCTCGGGCGGCACAATGGCACGTGGTTCGTTTGACGACTTTTTGAATTTGAATTTGAATTTTAAAAATCTTGGCCGCTGTTCCTGAATGTAGTTCGGGCGGTGATGTTTTATTTTGTGGATTAGGGCATATGTTAGGTTCACACTTACCCTAGAAGTGTCCTTAGAAAATGAAAAAATATATGGATTGTGGACGTAACTATGTGTAGAACCCCTATAGTTGTGCCCACTACATAATAGTTTATGGAAAACATGGTCACTTCCTTATTGAGTTATATCACAAAGCTTACTAGTCCATGAATAAAGAAAATTTAGGATTCCGAAATGATATAGAATATATTATGTTTAAAATTATGAAACTGGAGGTCCTTAGAGGGGATTTTATGAAAAATCAATTCTATTCAATGAGAAGTACAAATCATTGTATGAATTCTTCTCATCAGAAAAACAGATATTAAGTGGGAGAATTTTTTTTGTTATTATCCTTAATAATGAATCCTAGGTCTAGTAAACTTCATTTAAAGTGTAATATATTATACATTGTAACTAATACCTTCCCAATTATTGAAAATGAAATCAAAGGTGAAGATTTAAATAATCCCTTTACAGTGAATGGATAACAAGTGAATCATTATTACGAATATTTTTTGAACTAACAAACATAGTAGTAAAAAATTCTCCCCAATACCTCTAAATAAAGGAAAATCAGGTTGTCTCTTTTCTTCACATTAGACTAGATATATTTTATTTTAAATAATTTTTTTTTCAAAAATAAATGATTTTTGGAATTGATTGTCATAATGTCTAAGAAATGTTTAGGGAGAGGGATAAGTAAATTTGGATTTAAATACTTATTCAAATTTTATTTGGATGTTTTAAAGTGTGCTTAAATTTAAATAAAATGTATCTAAGATATTACTAATCCATTTTAAGGGATTTGAACACAATTTTTTTTATATTTTTGTTTTCACATTTATAGTATTTATAAGCTTAAAAAACACTAGACATAATATTGTACTACCTGAAATAATTACAATAAAATAGTGAAGGGATTCCATTGGTTCTTTAAATTTTAGAATTTAATTATTTATTTGAGATTTTACTACTAATTTAATGGACGTTTTTTATTTATAATAGGAAAAATAGATGTAAATAAATAGTAACATAGTGGAACGAAAATCAATGCTTGAGAAACTAGAATGATGAAATCAGACTAAGTAACTATACATTAGTGATTGAGTAGCACATCAGGGAGCCTCCTTAAAATTAAAAAAGATAGATTATTTGAAATAGAGTAAAAAATGAAGATAAGAACTCATACATATTTCCTCCTAATTCAACATAAGAATGTGTGTGTGTGTTATCCATCAAATAAGAGTTAGTGTGAACAGTGAGTCAGATTCCCAATCATTTCATATATTCATTGGACATCATAATTAGTTTCGAGGTATACCTATTATCTTAGGATTGTTTAGTTATTGTTTTAGATAAAATCATTTAATATCTGATTTTCATTATTATAGCCTAGAAATTAAATAAATTCAAATTTAAAAATTGCAGGGATAGATAAGTTGTATTTGAAATTAGATGAACAAGGTGCATATGATTTATCTAAATGTCTTTTAAGAAGTATCAATGATGTTTGAAAATGATATTCGGTGAAGTAAGCTTATAGGAGAGATATTTATGAAAGTTACACTTGATAAAATTTTGATACCATGAGGATATATTTAATTTAAAACTAGAAACTATAACTTTAACTCAAATTGAAGTTATATAGTGGATCAAATTCATAGAGAAGGAATGATAATTAAAAAAATTGATGAATATGTGATTTTATGTTATATATGGTTTGTGTCTTAATTCTAGTATGTACTATCCTTTAATGGATATAATTATATTAATTTCCTTAGAGATAAATATGCTATGTGTATTGGAGTGATGAAATGATATTATATTAAAAAATATCAATGTAATTAACTAATAAAACTTCCTTAGTCCATGATAAAATCCATGAATTTTTTCACAATTTTAATTCAATGTTGAGATTTGGGTAAATATAATAAATATATTTTAAATTTTTTATATTCATGATAAAAATAAAAATAAAATAAATTATTTAATTAAAAGTTTAAATAAATAAATTAATTATTTTTTAACCTTTCATTCATTTTTTTAATTATTTTAAAGACATAAATCAATTCAATTATTTCATGAAAATTAATTTATGAAAGGAAATAAATGTTGATTTTTAAATATGTTTTATAATCAAGAAAAAAATCCTACATTGAGTTTCAATTTTCAATTGTATAGGTTGAAGTACAAAAAATACAGCAATGAAAATAGACTTTGAATTCATTCATGCGGTCCATCCAGTAGTTGTATCTAGAGTGACCATGCATGGAAATCTTGGAAATTCCTTAGGTTTCCACATGTTAAAATCAATCAAACACATACATGTAAAAGATACCAAGACTATCATAGTAATTTAAATAAATCTATTTAAAAATCTCAATATGCCACCTGATTTTACAACCTAATACATGACCACACCCCATCCCACTACATTCCTTCTAGACCAATGATTGTGAGCCTACAAATCACCCTCACAGGAATATACCATATGATAATACCTCAAAAACCCATGAAAAGTGACTAAAAAACATGGTAATCCACATAAAATTCAACCTACCATGAAGGGGTGAGTTACAAAAGAAAATATTTTCAACTTATCATGAAGAGTGTTGTGGTCAGTCGACTGACCATGGCCAAGCTACCATGCCTAAGAGTGATCCACCCCAAGAAGAATATGGATCACATTGAGTATCGTGCTATGATGATTGATTATTTTGGATCTTAATATCATTATGTGAAAATAAAAAGAATACAAATCTAGTATGAATAAATAATATTTAATGAAGGCTGATCCTGGAGACTGATTTATGGGCACTGAGATATTCATGGAGTGACGCTGAAGATTGTTACTTGTTTAAAAATAACGAATATTAGATCAAGAATAATTAAATTCCAATTTAGTCTAAGTATGAGTCATTACTACCCTGTTTAATCAACACTATATGACTATTCCTACGGGTTAATTCAAATATTTAATTTTCTCACTCATGAGGGTCGATGATCCAAGTGAAAACTGATCGAAACGAAGGCTCAAGCACCAATAGAAAACAATAACATTCCATATATTTGATGAATAATTATCCTATGTGAGTAAAATAAATAAATATATTTAGTGACTAGTGGTCCTTGTATCATATTTGATATGATATAGATCAAGGTTATAAATCTGGTCAAAATTTTGGGATGAAGACTATCGATTTCTGAATTTGGGTTGTTTGTTTTCTAGTGATAAAAAATGAAAGAAACAACAATGCCTCATAATGATAGAATTATGAAGATATATATATATATATATATATATAAAGACTATGATCTTGATCAAATTACCAACTAGCATCTCATTTAGTCATTCTATTGAGTCCAACCCCTAATGTTGGAGAATATTCTATGATCTTCCTCCAGACCACTCCAATCCTATCTCAAGGTGCACATTTACCTCCTCTTTGAACCCAGTTACATCCTCAGTCAAAGACAAGATCACTCTAATTGAGACATATCTCGATTAAAGGGATTTGAATGAAAATATTAAAGAGGTTAGGATCCAGGTCAAAGTCCAAACAACCAGTTAGGCCTACCATAACTTTTTACAACAATCATCAAGTTCAAAGACTATGGTGTAGTAAAAATAGTCCCAATTTTAAAATCCACTATCCTATTTACACGTATTTTTCTCTAAATCCCATGAATTAAAGGCCCATTCCACCCATTATGATCATTATCTTCCTCCGCATAGTATCAATCAGGATAAAACCTATCTTCCACTATACTGCAAAGTTGTGAAGCAATTCATCTCATGATTATTTTCTAAGGAGTACAAGGCCTGATTAGGGTATGAGAGTTAATCAAGTCTATAAGATTAAAATTTTCACATAATGAAATATAGAACCTCTACCCTTACTCATAGAAACCATTAAAAGAAGATGAATCCAAGTGAATAATTTGAGGAAAATTTTGGGAATAATGTTTTCATTTGATATAGAAATGATATCTGTGATGATCATATGGACGAAAATTTTTAGTTTGTGAATAACCTCAAATATTTATACTATAAATGGGGAAATATTAAGAGATTATATGGTATAATTCTTTGATTACTTGATCAAGACGTTGGCGGTTTTTATTTCATTAACTTATTTCTTTTAATTCTACTTTAATGACTCCTAAGATGGCACACTAGACCCTTAGTGTTCAAGTTGAGGAGATTCCTCTTCACCCCAAGTTAATGAATTCAAGGCTCAAGTAATCACTATTTTCTATTCATCTATTTGGAATACTTTTTGTTTTTGTAATCTATTAGATATTTTAGTGTTTTATTAGATTTAAATTCTTATTCTCTCAAATAATTTTTTCACACACATGACACCTAGAAAGTCTTCATTTCCTGAAACCGTGTGTAGCGAGATGAATCATGGTGATGGAAAATATTATATCATTGGACTTAGATAGGGAATGGTTAAAGTGGTTATTTCATTCCACTTCTATAACTAAAAATATTTGGTGGTGTGATCTAGTGAGGTTTCACTTTATTAGAGAGAAAGAGAGAGAGAAAATGGAATTATGATTTCTAGGTAAACTGAAGGGATGATTGAAGATATAATTTCATTCATGATTTTTATTTCACACTATATTAAGGTATAATCACACACGAAAACCATTTAAAAGGTGAAAAACAAACCCAAAACACTCCCATCTCCTGAGAAAACCCAATTACATTACTAATTCATTTGTTAAGGTTCAGAATGTTATTGGTTGAGGTCCCTATGACGTTCCTCTCAATATATATATATATATATATCAATATATAAATGAATTTGTGTACTAAACCTAATGTAACTAATGAAAATGTATTAGTTGGGGTCAATTGATTGATGATATTCATTCAATCTAGCCTCATATTTTTTACATTTCCTTCCTAATTTGATAATTTTCACTAACAATATCATGCTACAACACATATTTATTTTTTCAACAATATTTATTTTTTCACTTTATAACCATTAGGTTGTTTTTCACCTCAATAATATTTATCAATTTCCCTTATTTTCCAAAATTCAACCTAAAAAATATTTTTTTCCTCGAAATTAATAACATCAGAAGGTGTATAAGTCATTATTTACACAAGAATATAAACAATTAATTTAGATTATGTAAATATATTATTGAACATATAATATTGTGGGGAAACTCGTTGTATATAAAAACCCATTCAGATAAATATCACCGTTTTATTTTACTTTTATTTTTTTAAATGATTATGGGAGGTACCGCCTCTATCATGTGTCCAAGTCCCCTCTTCTTACTCTCCTCTAACATATAAGATATCATCTATATTGGGACCACCATTAGATGATTTCTATATACTAATGAAAGTGTCTTATTCAGTATAATTTTATTTTTTACTTGTAATTATTTTAGTCAACAGCAGAATAATTGAATAATTTGTGTTTATAGGATTAGAACATAAAATACATATACTAATTTTTATTTCTTTATGAACAACCATCATTGTACCCTTATATAATTTCACTTTCATGAAACCCACATCATCGATTTTAACTAAACTCATGTTATGAGTGCATTTTTATCAAATAATATTCACTTGTAATGATTTGTATGCTAACCTATATATTTTTAAATAATATAAAAGCTTGATATGTTTATGTAAATTGTATTTTTTCCATTTATACCAAATACGCGAATCAATTTGTCCACATAAATAAATCCACTATTTTACATCATATATCATTTATCATGTTAATTTGTATACAATGTTTAACTATTAATTAAATTAATGATATAAGATAATGAATTTATATATTTTCTTCTATCTATCCATTGAAGTCATTCTAATTGATTTTGGATTTTAGTATAACTTCTTATAAATATAGTCCCAAAACTATGTAGTGTATCTTTTTTTCTAATTAAAAATTGGATTACTTTAAGCAATATTTTCAAAGACAGGAACTAAGTTAGAATGGGATTCCAGTTCTAGGAGAGACCCTGTATGGATATAATTTAAAATATTAAATATATTATATAAAAATTGTGTAGTTTTTAAAAAATAATGGAATAACACCTGAATAGAGTACCAGATCATAAATCTAAGACTTATATTAAATTCATAAAGAGTATTTTATGTTAGGTGTGACATAATATTTTTATGCATTCTGTGTATGAATTGTGTTCCATCACGAGTGGAATAATAAATACATAAATTATTTAATTTATTTATTTGTTATTAAGGACAAAACCTAAGCCCGAATCTATATTAATTCACTTATTGAAAATCCCTAGGGGTTTCCACAAAACCCTAAAAACTAAAAGATGATTCTTTAGAGGACCATTCTTGAATTATCAATGGAGGACCTCTTACTGTAAATCAGTGTGGAAATAGTGCATGTCGATCTCATTATTAACTACAAAGTGGATTCATTATTCATCATTGATAGATACAAACAAAAGTTAGGGATATTTTTTCCATTGGATTAATCCGATTTTGTTTAACCAATGATGAACATAAATCAATTCAAACAAAATATTGATTCCCATGTTGATCCAGATTTTTGGGTGCGGTTTCAGCTTCTCGGGATTGGGAATTGATATATTTTCTTGTTTTGGTTCCTCGTTCATATTTCTAGTGGAAGAAAACCAAGACTAACCAAAATAATGGATGAGGATTTTTATGCCTATTTTTTTGTTCATTTCTTTCACTATTCTTCACATGTTCATCATCAATATCTTCTTGGTCTATCTGTTAAACTAATAACTGTTGAATGACCATTCCATTTTATTTATTTGGAGTAATATATCTTCACCGTGGGTTCAGGTTTGTGATTGAAAAAGTGATCATGGTAGGATGTCGACTTTGGATGATTGGATGTTGATTTTTATCAAATCAGTGTTCCCCATTTTAGGGATGGGCATGTGGAAATGGAACAGTGTGATGAGGATTGACCCATGAGTGGAAAATGTGGTAAGAGTCCAGCCACTGATGACCGACAAGATCAGTTGAACTGAGATATGTGATTAGTGGTGAGTCTCATGTTGAATTCAGTAGTGATGGTAGTGTGATAAAAATATGAGTTAATGTTCTAGATTTCTAGAAAAATTATTGACTGGATGGTTTTTAGTCTGACGAAAACATGCTATGTGGCACCTTGGTTGTGGTGTCTCAAGTTAATGTGTGAAGAAAAATATCAAATTCCATGTGGATACATCAGAATTCATGTGACCCGTGGTTGGTGGGTCAAAGTGTACACTATGAGTACATGGTAATGTACAGTTCCACACAAACCATCACGAACATAATACATATGCATGGACTGATACTCAAACATGGATAAATATATGGGCACAACCAGAGTATACAGGAAAGCCCCAGATTATATGACCATAATCCAAATTACATGGACTCAATTAGGTGGTAAGATGAGTTACAAACCAATCTATACACTCCATGTGTCTAAAATAACATATTTTGTATTTGGCGAAATGCATTCTGTGTAGGACAGCAAGGCAGAATAAGTGATAGTCATAGAGTGACATGTCCTATAATCCTAATATACACCATGTACATTCTCAAGGGTGGTTTGATACCCTCCATCTCATTAGTGTGGACAAGTATCAATTGAGATCATTACCTTGGCCCATCCTTGTGAGGGTTTGACAAGGCATTACATCCTGATAAAAAGATTATGATTCCCTCTACATGATTAGGCTTGGATAGAGTTCGAGAATCCCTCTTTGTGACCCAAGGTGTGATCCTATATCATTTCCTTACCGTTATTAGGTGTATTTTGGGGACCCATAATGACTAACATGCACAACTATATGATCCCCTACTTAGTGGGGGTATTCCAAGTAGGGTATTGTATACCAAAGTGGCGCTGGGTGAGATCCCATATCTATGTGTCAAGATATTCAGAGACTCAGTGAGTACTTCATTAAGAAGTCCTGATGAGAAAAATATCTCATATGAGTTCCCTTAACATTATCATGGTTCATAGAGTGAGTTATCCTCAATGAGTGTTACATTGAATCCTCTAGAAGGATCATGTGGTTGGATTTATGGTTGAAAACTCTTGAGAATGGGTGTCTTTTATGAGTATATCTGAGTGTTATTAATGCTATTTATCATATTAGTATTACCATTCCATTATGATGTTGATATAACTACTCTCATGATTCTTTATGATGGGTAATTTTGGGGTATCCTATTGGGTATTGTTACACTCAACTCTACATTGGCTATGCCCACACACATTATGTCTTATACCAAATATAGGAATCTTGATGGAATCCTTGGAGGAATAGGAGTAGGAAGAGTATATTGATATAGAGAGATAATTTTCCTTCATGGATGTTTCATTTAATAGTACTACCCTTCTTCTTATAAGTTTGTACTGTTTTGTTATTTTTGGTGGGATTCTATTTGGAAATTTTTGCTTTCTTGAACATTTTAATACTCTACTATAGGATAGATGTTATGAAGAAATTATGGAATTTTTTTTGTTTTACCTTTCAACATTTTGTGGGTATTTGGAGATGTGATTCTATATAATTACCTTAGGTTTACACCTCCCCCACTAGTATTTTTCCATTGTCCTATTAGAGATGGTCTTGAGATGTCACACTTCGCTTGCTGCCATGTAGGTGATTCCTATTGAGTTGGTTCATGATAGATTTATACTAGAGGTGTGTTTATACTATGAATAGAGTTTTAAGATTTTACATATTTGAGGTTGGTTTCAGAACTAGGGAAACAATGTTAAAGTGTCTCGAGTTTGGATATCTGTCCAAGTACTCCATTGTTAGTGTGGAAATAGATATATACATTCACAATGACTATAAAACCATATTTTCGACTTTGTACATATAGAAAATAGTTAAAGAAAAAATATTGGTACAAATATCATATAGAAATGTTTTGGGGTTTACATGTCCTTCTTGGACCAGCTCCCTAGATATATTATTTGACCATGCTGTATCTTGATTATTTCAGGATATCTCTATAATGACTACCCGTGTGAATTTCATAAAAGGATCACAAAGATGATCCTCCAAGTGATTATGCTTCTGTATAGAGTCTTGTGTAGGATGTGGTACCTATGGGTGGGTTTCTATTCCTTACACTACCTTTTGAGTTGAATGTTTTGTCGATAATATTAGTTGAGGATGTGTGAAGGCTTAATATGCTCCATGAGTTTTCAAGGAAGTGAACTACTAGTTTTCATTGTGATCCAAACCACCATGTAAATAATTATTGGATAGAGGTAGTCACATGTGTTTTTTGACTAATGAAGAAACCTCTATACTATATGGTTATCCAACTGGTGAGTATTCATTAGGTGTCTATAGAAAGATGGTGAATTCTGGTGACTTAGAAACATGATTGGACGACTATCCCTTACAATGACATTATCCTTTCTTTATGGAGTATTTAAATTTCTCCATGTTGTGAGGGGTGCGTATCAAGGATATTCTTTATATTAAATAGGGAAACATGACCATAAATGAGCCTTCATCTAGGATTACCAATCTATTGTGATACACTATTGATATGATTCTTTTTCCGTTCTTCTGAGGAATGAACTTTGAGAAATGCATAGGATGAGATATTAGCTTTAGAGTGATATCTATTTTCTTCACTACCTATTTTTGTGTTCATCAGTGGGATATGGTGGTATAGATCTTTCTAGGAAAGCATAGATTATAAATTGGTATTTGTAGTGGGGAAATATAATCCAAGACCTTAGTGGATGGTTTCCCATGAAAAACTCGAAGATCCAATCATGCGAGACATTTTATGGGATATATAGGGATAGAGGATTAATAGTTTTGGGTTATTTAGATGGTTCTAGCTAAATAAAGAAGAGGAAATGCTTCTCCTATGATGTTTAGGGATATATTGAATTGAATTAAATGAACCATCATAAAGATGAAATAGGGATGGTCGATTTACCAAACTAGAATAGATATCGGTATGAGAAGGGTGGCTAATAGGGTGGAAGATGTGGCAGAGGAGTAGGGTGAGTACCTAGAGGTGGATGATAGTTTGATGTATTTTCTCCACCACCCTAGCTAGTCCATTACAGGCTCTAGAAGCTGGTTTTCATGGAAAAGGACCACATATTGCAATGAAGGAATTCTTCCCATAGACCCCTGGGATGATTAGAGGTATGATATTTGAATTATCAACTCTAGATTTAGTATTGATAGAGATTGGTGGGATAAACTATTTTCTTGACACATATCTTGTTTGAGACATAGATACTCTAGTTTAGATCTTGGATTAAGCCTTGTATAATGATAATCATACCAAAGGGATTTAGAAATAACACACTTCTATTGATAGTGTCATATGACTATTGGAGGAGAGGAATTATAATGGGATATTATTATAGCGGTGATGATGCACTTCTATTTCATCCAAGGTATAGAATAGTTATCCACACTTCATGCCCTAATTGACTATTTTATGTTGAGGATGTCGTGTGTCTACAATGATGGAATGGTGTTTTCCTGTATGGATGACAAAGAAAACCTAGGTAGAGCATAATGAGAACATACAAAGGAGGATATAACTGATTAATCATAAGTTGGATAGTATTAAAATTATATTAGTAGATTCTTTGGGAATTTAGCTTTTTATAATGGGGAAAGATTGTAAGGATATCATTATTAAAAACATGTCAATATTACCTCCCCAGAAAGGGATATAATTATGAATATACATAAACACATGTACTTCCATAATTTTTAATCCATAATATCATAAGGCTCCCTTAGAGCTTCACAGTATGAAGGTTATTTTGGATGAATTTTAGAGATAGGGGTTTGTTATACCTAGTGTTTCCCCATAGGAAACCCCATTTTTTTACCAATAATAAAGACATGAGCATGAGGTTATCTATGGGTTCAACTGAAGTAGGTGATAAAGAAAAATAAGTTTCCACTATTGATGATTGACGACCTATTAAAATCATTGAGAGGGGAGAGATGGTTCACAAAGATTGACCATAGATCAGGTTATCCCCATCTTTTAGTATTAGTTATAAATGTATAAAAGATATCATTTCAATGTCTCTATGGTAAATATGAGAACATAGTGATTACTTTTTTGCATGAGTAATTACCCATATGTGATTATAGGATTCATTTTAAAGACCCAAACCTCTCATATATATATATATATATATTATCTTTTTAGACAAATATTCATCACATCACATAACAATCCATTCCAAAATCATTTTAGTCTAGTTCTTTAGGAATCATGGACACATTAACAATGGGTCCATCAGTGAGGTACATCCTATCCCATAATGTTCTTCATAAATAAGAACCTTATTAGACATATCATACATAATGCCATTTGTTATAACCTGGTGATTATAAAAATAAGAAATGGTGATATCATATTCTTAGTAATGTAAAATAAGGGAGATATTAAAAAATCACGAGCATTAGTGCATTAGAGCATCAGAATAAAATTTGAAAACCATACCATGTATATCATATATCATAAACTTGAGTTGTAACATTAATATTGGTAGTTCATAAGATATGAATCATAATGGAATCATCGAAAATGAGCTATGAGTATATAACATTGGCATAAGACATAGATTTTAGGTATACCCATAATCATTGAAAATAATTTACTTAATATTTGAAGGATTATTTTCAAGACTATCACAGTTTATCGGGTTTACACACCAAACCAACGTAGTAGTCAAGGGTCACTCCCCAGACTATCATAGTGGATGGAGTCCCTTACTGAACTGGGTTTAGTTTTCATTCAATTCCAATTTATCTTCTGAGATGTCAATCGTTACACTATGAATTGGAGGGAGATATAGGTCCCCCCGTCTTGGTTATAACGTAACCACCATATTTGGTTATAATGTAACCAATTTCGAATATTTAAAACAATAAATATGTGTTCAATATGATAAATGATATTTATCATATTAGAACCCATGAAAATAAATGGGTTTCTAAAATATTTTATCATAACATAACCTATAGAGAAGTAATAGGTGTCATAGTAATTTCATCATTTAATCAATTCAAAATCCACAGAAAAAGAAGCAGGATTCATAAGCATTTCATATGGTATATCTAATGTAAGAGAAATGGGTTTCATAAACATCTTGACATAGTAAATACAAACTAATTAGATAAATAATATGAATGGTATCTAGGGATCATATTATTTGTAAATCACAAGTAACTTAAAAGGTTATAATCTTAGATGGAAAATGATTTTGGAAATATCACATAGAAAATTTCATCAGGAAAATATCATTTCCAATTAGAATATTTTTTTATATCATAAAAAATATTAAAATCATTTAAAAAAAATTAACTTGTAAAATTATAGACGAAGCTTTAAAAATAATTTAAATTATTTCTTAAGGAAAATATCATTTCTATTGTGAAAATCACATTTTTAAACTAAAAATGAATAAAATAATTTGAAAATAATTTTCCTATAAAATAAACTATGAATCTCATAAAGGAAGGTTTAAAATAATGAGTTGGCCATGATGGTGGAAAATTTTGTTAATGTCATACATATTAAAACAAATATTCCATTCACATTTTTGATAAAATCTTAATATGCATTGTTTTTTGAAAATTAGATGAAGATTCCATTTAAAAAAGATTATAAATGTAAAACATGGTAAAAAATGTCCTAATAATTCCATTATGTAATGTGAAATCATTTTTGAAAAATTTTTTAGAAAGTATGGGTTTCGTAGAAAAGGGTTTGCGACCAAAGAGACTAATAAAGATGATTTTTTCTTGAAAACAAAATTCCAGAATCATCAGTACATACAGAGAGGAAAATTGTGGGAAGAAAGTATTAATTATAAATAACTATAGGAGATAAAAATATATGAATTTATTGAGAGATGTGTCCCAATATTTTATCATTAGAATCATAAAAATTAACAATCTAGATAAATGATGAGATTACTTCATAAAACCCTTACAACTTTGGTTAAATTGAATTATAATCCCTATGAAAAACGACTTTAAATAAATCTCATAATATAAATTAGAATTAACAAATTCATGATATTACATGTCAAAGGGGTTTTATATTCTCCTTATAATAGAATATAGGTGCACAACATAACATATATCTCAAAGAAAGAAAATTGAGGCAAAAATATCTTACCGATTTGGTAAATTTTGAACTGTAAACCCTATTAAAAAGATATAATGAAATTGATATGTAAATTACCATAATTTTTAGTATAATAATCATAAAATACAATCATTGTTAGTATATACATAACATAATATAAATATTTGGTGAATATGACATGTTTTTAACAAAAGTAAAAAGTGGGACAAAAAACCATACCTTAAGTATTGAATTCCTTAGAACATGTTAAAACATCTATAATAATAAATATATGTTCATTATAAATCTATTAAGTAAGCATAATTTTATATATCGTACAATATATTATTTACTAATGTAATTTTATTACTCATTTATTAATAATTTCAAGTTAAAGTCACATTTAGGTTAAAAATTCATTTTTTTCATAAATGTTTTGATATGTTTTTTGCATAATATTACTTTAATAATGATTCCATAATCACTAGAATGTTAAAAATGATAAAAAATATCTTATATACTTAGTATATAGGTATTTATAATAATCCATAAAAGTTAGAGATAGAAAGAAGAATATGCCATTCATGGGGACAGTGGGTCCTACTAATGCATGAACGTTGTTTCTATTTTCTCAACGGATTGAGATAGAGAAGATGAAATAATATATTACCATTAAATAATTATTTTTATTTCACATATATGAAATATTTTTATTAAATCCATCCTTATTACCTTCAATGTATAGTGTGAATGAATCACACTACTTCATGAGGTAGTAGTCAAACTTAAACATTAGAGACATTTTCATATTAACAAATTATAGAAATTAAGATGGTATATGTGATGTATTAATATAATAAGTTCCACTTATAAATTTTTAATCTATCCTTATATCCAATTGTGAGATGTAGATATAGAAAACAAATAACATCGCTTCCTGAGGTGATATTCTTCCCAACACATTAATAATGATTTTGTTTCCCATTTGATGGATGTGAAGATAGATATAGGTTATTAAATTAAAAAAATTAAAAAAATTAAAAAATACTTATATGGTAGATAATGTGGATATTATATAAAAATAATTTAATAATATTCTAAGGAGTTATAATAATAATTAAAAACACAAAACATTAAAAACATTTCCCTTTCTTCAGAAAACCACATTAGTTTTAAATTAATGTTTTCATATATTGATTTAATGATATCAAAAATTCTTATGAGATGCAGGAAGGGATGTAAATAACATATTTGGATAGTCATTTTCCAAAACAAATTGTTATGTTTGGAAAGGATAGGATATGGGTGGCCTTTTATAGTTGAGGTGAGTGGTATAATTGTAATATTTGAAACAAAAAAGGTTTACCCATGTTTTTCAGATGAAATAAAGATAAAAAATAGAGGATTATAGACAATTATACATGATAATTTCAGTATGTGACCAGATATTAGGTGTCAGAAACGTTTTGGGTTATTTTAATCCTATATTTTTTTAGTTTAACCACATTGAAAACCATTTTTTTCTTTAACCCCTGAAAAAAATATTTACTATTTTTAATATTAATTAGGGTCAAAAATTAAGTTAAAATTATTATATAAAATTAATTATTCTTATTAATAATAATGAATACATTTTCCCCAATTAAACCCACATAATGTAAAACTTTTAATTTAAAATTAAACCAAACTACATGACAAGAACGAGGTTTTTCAAAAGTAAAACTTTTAAAAAGTTTAATATGGTTATATATTAAAATTAAATATAAAAATTATTAAAATAAATAAATTATATTAATTAATAAATAATTGAACTAATTTTGCTTTTAAACACATTTTAAAATGGTAAATAACCATATTAATTATTTAGACACAAAGCTAGTAACCAGTATTTTTTACAATTCCTAAAAAAATTAATCATTTAAGTAAAATCCCAAAAATTATCCTTAAGATAATTTATAAATGATAATATTAAATTAAAGTTTAGTTTATCAAATTAATTTTTTAAAATTTTTAAAAATTGATTTTATTATTTTTCCCAAAAATAAATAAATAACAATTTTATAAGAAAATAATATTATTGAAACTAATAAAGGCTTTACTGAAAATTAAGTATTTTTTATCAATATATATTATTTATATAAAAATATTTTACTCAATATCTAAAAATTTCTTATTATTATTCTTTCCTCAAAGTTTCATATCTAGGTAATAAAAATCATATTTAATTAATAATATTAATAAACATTCAAGATTCATTAAAACTTAATATTGCATGTAACCGAATCTATCAATGAAATTTAATTTATTAGAAAAAAATATTTCATAAAATATTGGTATGTTATGTTCTAAATCCTATAAAATTAAATTTTCCCTCAAAATTTCATTACTCTGATACAAATAGAAGTGGATACTTCTACGACATCATTTCTTCATGTTCACATATAGCTTCCCCAAACTGGTTGTTTTTTCAGAAAACTTTGACAAGGTGAGTGGTATTTTTCACAGAAATTTCTCTATTTGATCCATAATGTCAACTAGTTATTATCCATAATAAAGATATTTCTGTAGAGGTTTATCCTATGAGTTCAATACTTTAGAAGGGTCAGCTATGCACTTCTTTAAGAGAGATGCATAGAACACATCGTGAATCCATGATAGGTTTCATGGAATCACATAATGATATGAGAACAACACAACATGATCAATAATTTTAAAAATTACCTAAATACCTAGGTAATAGTTTTCCATTCTTTCTAAATATCATTTCTATCTTCTATGGAGAAATTCTGATAAACACCTTATCACGAAAATCTAATTCCAAATCATACTGGCAATTTTACGTATAATTTTTTTCTCAAAATTGTGTTTCCATTTTATGCAGTTGAATAGATATAACCTTATCTATCATTTATTTATAAATATGAGGTCCCAAAAGATTTATTTATTTTACATTATTCCAACGCATTATATATTTACACTTCTTTCCATAAAGGGATTCATAATAATCCATTTGATTGCCCAGATGAAAGATATTATTTTATTAAAACTCAACAAGAGAAAGATGTTGATTCCAACCCCCTTTGAAATAAAAATTACAACATATCAGCATATCCTATAGGATTTGAATTGTACTCTCAAACTGAAAGTATATTTTAGGATGATATGTAGTGATGAGAATCAACTCCGTGTCTTGATCTTGTTATAGGATTTTCCAAAATATTGAGTTAAACCAAAAAATCCAGATAATATACAATTGAATATGGTATTCCATGAAGCCTCACCACATAATTAATGTATATAAAATAAATATTATATCCAAAGAAAAAATCTCCAATAGTGATGAACTTTGTTGAATTTGTAAGACGATCGACATGAACCTATATAACATTATTTCAATTAGAAGTTTTGGGGAGTTGGATGAAAAAATCCATGGTGAAGTTTTACCATTTCCATTATTGTATAGGTAATTATGTAACTTCCCTTATACTTTTTTCTCTAAACAATAGCTTACTGAAATACCAAGAACATATATATAAGCTCTATGATATCTTTGATCATGCCATCCCACAAGAAATACTATTTCAAATCTCTATTTATCTTTATACATCTCAGATGAATAGAGAGTGGTGAAATATGAGATTATTATAATAGATCCTTCTTCAAATATGGTATCGACGGAACACATAGACAGTTATTGAATATTATTATTCCATCGTTCTCAAGGATAAACTCATGAATTTTTTAAACCATCTTTAGTATATCTACAAATTCATTCTATGTCACTTCAATCTTTACATGGAAAGATGGTTGGAAATTCAATTGTGAAAGATAAGATGTATCCCATTCCTTTAGCATATCTAGTTTTACCCTTTACAAATCAAGAAATATTGGAACTTTTTTATCCTCATCATGGATATGCTAGCATGGCCTTTCAAACACTGAATCATCCACCTTGTTCACTTTCCCAAGGTGGTAATATTTTGAGCAGTCATAATATATAATTAGATGTAACCATATTCCATGGTGCTTATTCATCTCTTTATATGTGAATATATACATCAAAATTTTGTGATAAATATTTATATATATATATATATCAATTTTATTCATAAATATAATGTCTTTATATCATTAATGATAAAATTACCGTATCTAGATTCAAATCATGAGATGGGTAATTTTTCTCATGAACCATCAATTCTATTTATACATATTCTATAGCCATGTCATTATGTATAGAAAAAAATCCTAATCCCTTCATGGATGCGTCACTATAGATTAAAAACCCTAATTCACTATAGGGTAATGTAAGAATAGGTGCACTAACTAATATTAACTTTAGTTCCATTAAATATTCCTCACACTCATATATCCAAAGGAACATGAATCCCTTCTCAGTTAACATGGGGATTAGATTATATAGCTATGAGGCATTTTCTGAAAGCCATCAATAATGTACAAAAAAACCAAGAAAAATATGGCAGTCATTCACTGTAGTTGTTCTAGGCCAACATTCAATAGCCTCCATTTTGATAGATCTTCCGAAACACCCTCCCTTGAGATAAAATGAAACTTTTTTTATCAAAAATTCACACTTTGTAAATTTTGGATATTTTTTCTCCTTACCTAGTGTCTTTAGTAGAATTCATAAATGATCTCCATGATTTTTCTTTATCTTTGAATAAATAAGAATATAATGTATAGTGACTACCAAAAACACTTATAAATCCATTTTCTCATATTTTCTAAAACCCACATTAAGATTTAATGGTAACCACACATTTTAATATAAAAAATATCACGAAAAATTAAAAATAAAATTACATCACCATGACACAAATTAAAAAATCTTCACCATCATTGAACATTCAAATAAAAAATAAAATACAAATAGGTAAAAATATACATTGATTCTGATGCCACTTAATCTCCTTAGGCCATGAGATCTCAATACATGATACACCTTGAGCCATGTTCACGAACACTGAAACATGGTACCTCAATAAGGAGAATCTGCTGGTCCTCATCCCATTGAAGAATCCTACCAAACCTTCATATCAAGCCCCAATCCAAATTGACCATGCCTCATGACATCACCCAAAAACAACGCCTACATGAATTATAGCCATTTATGGCATTAAATCAGACCACCAACCGTCAATATTAGAGGAAGTTAAACCACAACACCACCATATCCATCACCACATCCCCCAACTAAACCAAATCCCAACCATTTCTTTAACATTATAAAAAACATTCACTGTAAACTTATAAAAACATGAAACCAAAAAAATCCTACTTTATAATCAGAAAATTTAATAATTATCACCGAAATAACCCCAAGAATGGGAAAATTCAACCAGTAGTCACACCTTTTAGATTACCCTATCACTCCTTCAAACACAACCCAAACCCTCCTTTGGATCCAACACACCCAGCCAACCTGGGATGGAGAAAAATAACTATAGACCATTGTAGATAATGAGAAAACATGACCTCCCCAATAAAATGTAACCAAGAAAACACCATCATCAACTCCAGATAACATCATCTTCATGACTTAACAAGAAAAATAGATACCACAACTTCAATGAAAAAGGAAATTATAAACCAAATTTGTTGATGAAACCAGTCAAGATGAGATGATAAATCTGAATAAAAACCACCAACAACACAAAAAACCACCAAAAGTACCTAGTAGTGAACTGGAATTAAGAAATCATAGAAGGAATGGTAGAAATAGTATAGGAGGATGAACAAGATAAATCAGAATCCACCAACCCTCCCACCAACAAAATCCTAAACCACATGCATGACATTATGAAAAAACAAGAAGGATTTTAACATGAAGTTTCATGTGGTTAGAGAGGATTTTGGAGAGAATAGATTCCATGAAGATATGGAGAAAACCCCCCCTAAACGAATCTAGTATAACCATACCTCTAGATGAATTATGGTATGATCATGATAATGTTCTAAAAATAAGAAAAACCAAGAATTTTGTGAGAGGCAACATCAAAGAGGAGGACCAAGAGCTTCAAATATGGAGAGCAAGAAGGAAGAGAGAAGAAGAAAACCTAGGTCTTATATAGAGATATCCCCATCTAATAAGTCGACTAAAGATCTCAATAATCCTAGAAGTGAATATAGAGGCAGGGAACAAGAGAGAAGCAAGACCAATGAAAAATAATGAAGAGAGGCCGAAAGAGTGATCTCTCTTAATAGGGGAAGAAAGCCTAGATGGAGAAGATGCATGCTCAAGGGAGTGATATAAGAGAGAAGAGAGTCATATTAATAGAAATTTTGGACTACCAAAAACTTATCAAGGTAATCTATAAAGACTATATTAATTAAATGCATGTAGATGGAGGTGGTATTAGTAAAATTGAATAGAATCATTAAATATTAATAGTGCCCATACATTATACAAAATGATATCTTGGGTATATCATCCTTATTTAACCTCAATTGATGATATCCATAATGATGTTCAATCTTAGAAAAGTATTGATTACTATAAATTTAATCAAATAGGTAACAAATATATGGTAGAGGATATTTTTTCTTAATCGTGATCTTGTTCTGCTCCCGATAATCAATACATAGTCTCATTGATCCATATTTCTTAAGAACAAAAAGAATAGGTTCACCCAATGGTGAAAAAATTGGCTGGATGAATCCATTTTTAGGTTCTCCCTGAATTTATTTTTCTATTAATTCTACTCAATTAGGTTCATTCTATATGGAGTCTTTGAAATAAGTGTGGCACTAGTTATGAGTTTTATTGAGAAGTAAACATATCATTTTGGTGGAAGGATAATAAAACTTCTTAAAATTCATCAATAAAATCCCAAAAAATATAAATATAATATAATTCGAGCTTCTCCACATATAAAAAACCATAATTTACATACATTGTTAATACTTCAAAATTGAAGCACACTTATTACAACATATAACAAAACCAGGAAAAGACCGTATAGGTATAGTGTCTTTAGAAACTGGGAAACATAAACAACTGGTTCATAAAGAATCTACAATGTCTACCATTTATTTCATCATATCTAGATTCCCTTTTGGCATATCCTACTTAATAAAATAAATCTTGACCTGGGGAAAGAAAACATACAAATGTGTGAGCTCAAATTCTCAGTAAGGGTAAAAAAAATAAATATCAATCACATAATATTCATAAGAACATAACATTTTTTAAATCTTAACCTGCAAAAGAGATCATAATTTCATAACATGGGATAAATCATAGTTGTGAAATGTAATCCCAATAATCATAACTAAAAACATGAAACTTTGTGGCATACACACATAATCATAGAGAATCATTTCTTAGTAGTCAAGACTCATAGCCAAGACTATCTTAGTGGACAAAGTCCATTTATGAACCGAGTTCACTCCTCGTTTCAGTCCTGTTTCACTGAACCGGATTAACCTGCCGTTCCAGCCATGTATATCTAATGAGATATAAATCTTTACCCAATGCATTAGAGGGAGATTTAGGTCCCACCAATCTCATAATGATACCATTCTTATGTGTGCCACAAAATCATAAATCATACATCATTGCATAACCCATGTAATAAAAATGGGATTCTTGAACATCATGACATCATAAAACAATTCATATAAGATAAAGGAATTCATAAAAATAATTCCATCACAAAATAATCAAATCAATTTAATGAAAGGGATAGAAACAGAACCCTATATTATCTTAGATGGAAAATAGTTTTGATAAAACACTTGAACTCCATTCTTGAGGAAAATATCCTTTCTACTTCAAAAACATTTTCCTTTCTTAACATGTCATAAAATTTTAAACTAAAATAAGTTTATTAAAAATAAACTTGAAAACTTTTAAAGGAAGCTTCTTGGAAATAATTTTTTAAAAATCCATTCATGCCGTATAAGTTAAAAAAACATTCTTCTCGTACTTTTTTCGGAAAAGTCAAAAAGTACCTCGTACGAAAAATGACAAAAGATTCCTTTAATATCTTTTACTAAAAACTAAATGAAGGGTAAAATTGGATTTAAACAACTGTAGGTGGATGGAAATAATATTACATATTGAGGAAACATGGATGTGGATGATAAATATTCCCCATTAAATTCTGAAGTATAAATAATCTCGGATAAAAATGAGATTGTGAGATTTTCCTTTACCTTAGGTCCGATTTGCTTCGTAAGTCTCTAAACCTCCTGTATAATGATTTAAATAATGTCATTGACTTATTCCAGAATCATACTCATTGTTATGATATCATATATGGTCATATTCTTAGCTTCTTATTAGTAATATTTCATTGCTACTTGTTATTCTGGTGTTTATTACTTTTTGTTCTTATGCGTGTTTTGTCGAATAAATTCTTATTCTTCTCTTTAGGTTATAGATACCTCATTTACAGAATGTTATTATTGTAATATATATCATATTTATTCATTCAATTCATTTATATAATAATTATGCAATGAAGATCATGTAGAATGAGTCGCATCACATCGTGGAGACGGTATTCCGTACGTACGCACGAGCGATGATATCGTTCCCATGATCGTGGAATTGTATTGGAGTGTATGTATACTATTTCAGAATCAATACCAATTTAAAATAATCATATATAGTTATTTATGTTCACCATTATACCCATCCAAGTAAGGTGGTGGTGGAAAATAGATTACACCCTAGCGTGGAGACGGTATTCCGTACGTACGTACTCACAGTGATTTCATTTTCCGTAGGATGCATAGATGGTGAAATAGGGTTGTTTAATACTTATAATAAAATATCAGTATATGAGTGATACTGATGTTATTACTTAATAATGAAACAACTAAAGAAGAATTAGTGGAAGAAGAAATAAAGTTGAAAGAATCGGTAACAGACATTACCTCTTCTTTGAAGCTCCTCTTTGAGACATCCTCTTAGGGCACTAAAATTTGTCTTTGAAGAAGATCAGGACCTCTAGGATGGTTCTAGTAAGTGGATAAGTGAATTAGTCAGGGGTTGGCCGAGCTTGAAGGCTCAAAGTGGTGTGAGGGAGAGAGGGAGGATGTACCCTTTTATAAGGGAGGAGAGGGGCACCTTTGGAAGAACTGAAAATATTATTTTATTATAAAGTCATATTTGGTTTTTAATAGCTCCAAATTGATTTACATTGAAGCTAAGGTGGGGATGGGTTGAAATACTAGAATACAATATAATTTAGACAAGTTTAGGTATCTATTTTAACCTTATCATTTAGATTTCACTTTATGTTAAATAATTTTACTTTTACCGTGTCCTCTTGTTTTCTTACACTATAATGTTAATAAACAAACTATAACAAGACAAAAGAAAGCCAAGTTGTTTATTATTAATATATAAAACCTTATCTAAGACATTTGGCCGAACCTTATATTTTTACGAATAAAATAACAATTAATAATATAATATTTGTTTTAAAAACAATTCTATGTCAATTTTGACACTATTTGGTAATTGATTTTTGTGAAAATCATAACAGATAGATTAGTTCGAAAAAAGTTAATTAAATCAGTAATAATATGAAATATTAACCTATAAAATTATTTTAATTCATTAAAAGTTTCAAATTACATTTATTTGGGTATTTATAACATCAATTATGTCAATATTTCATTAATAAGATAATTAATCCATCATCATTGTGTCATAAATAAATTAAATTATTTAATGTTTAAAAATTACAAATAAAATACTATTATGTAGTAAATCTTTTTAGATTTCTAATGAATATTTATAGTCGAATTTATCTTATGTATATAACTATATTAAAAATTAAATAGTTATTAAACTTTGATTTTTACTATTTTAACCCTTCTTTAAATAAATTAATAATAAATGTCCTAATATAATCCATGTGGGACTAAATGGTCATATTTTATTCCTAAGGTTTTTTATGGTCGAATTAAACTTATCCAATAGAATTAGGACATGTGTTAGGGTAATAATAATAACAATTTTATCCTTAATTTCCTTATTTACTTTTAACCGTGGTAAACAAAATAAAAAGTTACTATTCACCAAAAATTATTTTCATCTCATTGAACCACATTTTATTCCTTGATATTAACCGTGTCTCTCAGATTTTATAAATTCACTCACAGAAGCGGTAAAATTAAGTTTTATGTAAATTTTCAAATTCTCCTAGGAGGTGGGTAAAAGATGGTGAAAAGTTCAATAAAATTTTTATATATCTAAAATTATTATAAAATGACTCCAATGAATTGCATTGAAGTTATATAGGTATTATGTATCAATTTCGACATAAAATAAATTTAAATAAAATAAATAATTATTGAAAAAAAACTCGGTTTTTAAATAGTAACCTAGTGTTTTCACTATTCATCAAAAATTGAAAGTTTTCAGAAAAATACCAAAATTTCACCCTAGGCTAATTTCGATATTCCGAATCCAAAAATGAAGTCCATTTAGAAAGATGAAAATTAAAAAATTTCAAAAAGTGGTTATTACTATTCATAACAGCCAGTTTTAATAATATTTTAATAGCATATTGTTGTTTAGTGAAACTCGGTATTGCGTACGATGCAAGCTATCGAGGAAGGACGTGGTTGCGTGTAAAGAAAGTCAAGATAGTGTTGTGTGTAGTGAAATATTCCTTTGATGATTTATATAACATAAAAACAAAATATTTCTCATAAAAGTATCGGGTGTTACATTCTACCCCCCTTAAAATGAATTTCACCCTCGAAATTCGTCACTTTGTAACAAACAGATGAGGATACCTTTCCCTCATCATATCCTCAAGCTCCCATGTAGTTTCTTCTAATTGGTGGTTCCTCCATAAAACATTCACCAAGCGAGTGGTCTTGTTCTGTAGGACTTTTCCGCTACAATCCAGAATATCTATCGGCTGTTCTTCATAAGAAAGATCTTGTTCCAGTGGTACAAATTCTGAGCTGAGTACATGTGAAGGATCACGTATGTACTTTCTCAGGAGAGATACATGGAAAAAATCATGAACTTGAGAGAGATTCGGGGGAAGCGCCAATCGGTAAGCTACCTACCCAACACGATCTAGTATTTCGAATGGACCGATATACCTAGGGCTCAGCTTTCCCTTCTTTCCAAATCTCATTACTCTCTTCCAAGGAGATATTCGTAAGAACACTTTATCACCCACTTCAAACTCTAGAAATTTTATTCGGTTGTCGGCATAACTTTTTTGCCGACTCTGAGCTTCTCTTATGTGTTGTTGAATAGATCTGACCTTTTCTACCATCTCATCAACAAGATCAGGTCCAAATAGCTTTCCTTCACCAACTTCATCCCAGAAAGTTGGAGTCCTGCATTTCTTTCCTTAGAGAGATTCATAAGGAGCCATCTGAATACTGAAGTGAAAGCTATTATTATAAGAAAATTCCACCTAAGGTAGATGTTTATTTCAACCACCTTTAAAATCTATAGAGAAAGCTCTCAACATATCTTCTAGAGTTTGAGTTGTCCTCTCAGACTGACCATCTGTATGAGGATGATAAGTAGTGCTGAAACTCAACTCTGTATCGATAGTATGCTGAAGACTTCGCAAGAACATCGAGGTAAACCTCGGATCCCGATCAGATATAATAGAAAGTGGTACTCCATGCAATCTTAACACTTCCTTTACATATATCCTAGGAAGTTGATCCAGAGATAAATCCTCTCAAATAGCGATGAAGTCTTCCGACATTGTAAGACGATCAACTATGACCCAATTAGCATTATTTCCTTTGGATGTTTTAGAAGTCCATTGACAAAGTCCATAGGGATGTTTTCCCATTTCCATTCTGGTATGGGTAATGGTTGTAACATCCCCTTGGACTTCTGTCTCTCAGCTTTAACTTGCTGACAAACCAAGCATCGAGAGACATATTCAACAACATCTCTTTTAATGCCATACCACCAGAAGTACTCTTTCAGGTCCCTATACATCTTCATTCTTCCAGGATGAATAGAGAATGAATAACTATGAGCCTCATCCACTAGCTCCTTCTTTAATTCTAGGATGTGAGGAACACAAACCCGATTCCTGAACTTTATTATCCCATCACAATCAAGGTTGAATTTAGGAATATTTCTCACCTTCTTTTGTAACTCTACATCTTCTTTCTGCACCTCTTTAATCTTTACATGTATAGATGGTTGCACATTCAATTGAGAAAGATACTATTTTTTCCCTTCCATTATAATTCCAAGTTCCATCCTTTGTAAATCCATAAATATTGGATCTTTTGTGATCCTCATCATGGATAATCTTTCATGGTCTTGTCGACTTAATGCATCTTCCACCTTGTTTACTTTCCCAGGGTGGTAATGAATTGAGCATTCGTAATCCGTAATCAGCTCCAACCGTCTTCTTTGGTGTATATTCATCTCCTTTTGGGTGAAAATATACTTTAAACTTTTATGATCAGTATAAATATCACACCTTTCTCCATAAAGACAATGCCTCCAAATCATTAATGCAAAGATTACCGCAGCTAGCTCCAAATCATGAGTTGGGTAATTTTTGTAAAGACCCGTAAATTTCAAGGAAATGTTTTTCTTAATTTTCTTTGAAATTTTACAAGAGGGAAGTTTCAGACGGAACCAGATTCTGAGGCCCAGTGTGCCTGGAATCATTTTCCAATGTTTGGCTCGGGTACGTTCAGTGAATGGACAAGCGGGTTTTTCTATCTTTTGAACTGGTGCTCGGAACCAAATTCTGAGGGCACCGATGGAATCGCAGCGCCATTATTTTCTTAGAAATGCCTCTTCCGGAGTTCCGTTTGCTCGGGTGTGGTTTTTAATTTTTGGGCTTTAAGTTAAGAAATAAAATAAAGTGGTGCGACAACTTTATTTTTATTTCACTTAAGCCACTTAAAAGCCACTTAAAGCTTCTTAAGCTATGTTAAAGCGGATAGGGTACAATTCAAGATATCTTACACTCTTGGTAGGATATTTGTGGGGCGGGTCCCGCACATGCCCCATTGTTTCTTTTCCGCTAGGTAACGCAACCGCGAAAACCCGTCATTATGAAAGTCAACTGACACGTTTTCTTAAATTCTTAACGCACTAATTAATTGGGTGGTTAACTTCGTTGAATTAATTATATGAATTAATTTAATTGTTTCTTAACCTGTTTGTAATCCATTGAAGTGATAATAAAATAAGACCAACACACGACTTCTTGAGGATTGCTCGTTGAGAGGCTTTTGACAGAAATTGTCTGCCTTTATCCTCCCTCGCGAAGAACGCGAAGAACGCTGTCACCATCGGAGATTGACGACGCTTCATCCGAGACGTTCTTCACCGCCACAATCTCTGATCACCAACTGCTTGAGGTAGGAGATTTCGGGTTTCATTTAAATATTCATTATGGTTTATAGAAACACATGGATTTAATCGATATAATTAAATCTGTTGTTTTTTGGTCCTCGGAGTTCGACCACGCAATGCCGGATACCGCGACGACGCGATGATCCCCTCCTTCCGCGATGATGAATTACGCGAAGAACGCTCGTGCGACGACTTGACGAGGTAGGGGCTTTGTTGGGAATGATTTTACTCCGTGGATGTTTCCGTTCAAAACAAAGAACCCGGTTTCATAAGAACAATTTTAATTTATTAAAATTGTTTTTTGTTATGTTTTTTATGTATTGATTATTTCTCCCGACTGTTATAATCAAACGTGGCGGGTGCGGGCCAAACAAACACGGCCCGACAAACCTCCGCAGCTCTTCGTTGATGCACGGATTGGCGGGCAATGACAAAACATGCTGCAGGGACGATCCGTTGTTTCCGCAGTGAAGAACGGGACCCGGGAGGAGTTTCGGCGCAGACGGGAAGGAAATCAGACCACCAAAGAAACTCCGGTGGCCCGCGGAAGCCACCGGCGGTGCCGTCGGCCGGAGGCGGCGGCGCCCCGGCGCGCCGTAGGACAGGGCCTCTGCGGCTGAAGCCGTGGCAGTGGCGGCCAGCGGACCTGCAGCCGCGCGGGTCCGGAACACACAGGACGCGGAAAAGCCACGTCCGCTGACTCCAGCGCGGCCCCACGGGGGCCGCGGCACATTCATCCCGCGGGGGCAGCGCCCCGCGGCTCCCTCGCTCAGCCGCTCGGCCGAGCCGAGCCGGGCGGGCCCAACCAGCTGGGTCGCGCCGAACCGGGTCCGACCCGGACCCGGGTCGGGTCGACCCAGGGGGGTTGGGCTGGGTTGGTCCGGGCCCAGACCCCCCATCTTCGGACCGTTTTCGGTCTTTTACCCGTTACTTGAGCTACGGGCCTCCGAACGACGCACCGTCAGCGGCGATGCGATCCATCGATCGAGGCGGTCGTTTCGATATATCGCACTCATGGTTTCAGGATACTTTGAGTTCGGCCGGGTTGGTCCGTACACGAAACCAACTGGGCCCTCGGAGCCGAAACGCTCATATCTTGAGCTTCGGACGTCCGAACGATGTTCCGTCGACTTCGTTGAATTCCTCTAAGTGAGACGGATCTTTTGGCATACTCCGCCCGAGGTTGCGATGCAGGTGGAGTACGTTCGGGTTGGTTTTTCCTTAAAAACCAACTAGGCCCCTAGGACGAAAAAGCCAATAACTCTCAGACCGGGCGTCCGATTGACGCGCTGTCTGTGGCGTTTAGTTCCTGTTGATGATACGGAACTTTTAGATACATCAAATCTGAACTATGTGTCAGTTGATATATCAGCCTCTCGGCTCGTGGAGTGGACCCTCCCGAACGAGCTAGATGTGTGCGGGAACCCTAGAGCTAGCTGCGACTGCTACTTCGACGATGAAGACAAACGTACTGGAATCCAATGTGGGTTTGACGATGAAGACAATCGTACTGGAATCCTACCTGGGTTCGAAGATGAAGACAATCGTACTGGAATCCTATGTGGGTTCGACGATGAAGACAATCATACTGGAATCCTATGTGGGTTCGACGATGAAGACAATCGTACTGGAATCCTATGTGGGTTCGACGATGAAGACAATCGTACTGGAATCCTATGTGGGTTCGATGATGAAGTCAATCATACTGGAAACCTATGTGGGTTCGACGATGAAGACAATCGTACTGAAATCCTATGTTGGTTCGACGATAAAGACAGTCGTACTGGAATCATATGTGGGCTCAATGATGAATACAATCGTATTGGAATCCTATGTGGGTTCGACGATGAAGAATATCGTACTGGAATCCTATGTGGTTTCGACGATGAAGAAAATTGTATCGGAATCCTCTGTGGGTTCGACGACGATGTCAACAGTGCTTGTATCCTACGTGGGTCCCAGTAAGATGAATCAGTGACTACATCTGATTATCTCTCCTTCTTTGCAAATGATGTGTACCTGTGTGATATGAAACCCTGTTTTACTTTCCTTTGTGGATTGTGTTGAGCTATCCTGTGTGGATTTATGTTTTACATTCCTTTGTGGATTGCGTTGAGCTATCCTGTGTGGATTTTACGTTTTACTTTCCTTTGTGGATTGCGTTGAGCTATCCTGTGTGGATTTTACGTTTTGCTTTCCTGCGTGGTCTGGGTTGTACTTGAGCTCGGATGTTGGAGCCGAGCGAGAATTGATGACTTAGGTATATGTATGCGAATATACCTAAGTAGTGTTGGATGTTACTTCGTGATTGTATCTTTCCTTTGTGGTTTATCCTTTGTGGATTCTGGGAGACCTTCAGGGGTCTCGGGGTCCCTACATAGTAGCTTATACTCACCCCTGCACGGGTTATGCCCGCACTACATTATGTTGGTTGCAGACGACATACAACGCTGATCGTGGTGGAGGCTTGTGGAGTAGGATGGTACCTAGAGGTGGACCATTGAGCGGGACGTACTCGAAGCGGTCGTCTGGACCCGAGGAGCAGCGGAGGCTTTCTTTACCCACCCTTCAGGTGGGACTTCCAGGGGACGGCTTGACGTTGTGGCTTTACTTTTCAGTTGCTATTTTTCCCCTTTCAGTTGTACTTTACAATTGGGCTTGTATTTCCGGCCCCCTTTACTTTTCCGCACTTACTGTTGTACCAGCATTTACTTAGTGTTTACCTTTCCGCTTTCTTACTCTATGGTGCTTGTTTACTTTACAAAGGCAATGCCTTCCCTTTTTACTGGGATTTACGCCTTGGTGCTAGTCGCCAGCCCCTGGCCTATGGAAGGTGGGCTTGGGGTAGTCACGACACGGGCCCTAAGGATGGGTCGTGACAAATTGGTATCAATGGTGGTCGGTTCTACCACAGACTCTGATATTTCTTCTCTGTGAAGCAATAGTGTTTACCATATTGAGTGTGGTTATCAGTCCAGGGAGCCCAGTGTTGGTGCGGCAGCCGACGTATCCATACACCAGGACCCTGACTTCTGATTTCCGACATAATGCATGAAAACATTGACTGCATGTGTGTTCCATGTTTTCTTTATGATTTCTTGTATCAGCTCACCAGGTATATTGTTCTGACCGTGGAACACCTGTTTCTTTTTAGGATGGCCCCACGACAGCAGCCATCTAGGGTTCCAAGAGTTGTGTGTGGCGAGAGCCCACCGAGCGACGAGGACTCGGTACGGGGCCATTTGACAGCTGAGGCACTGGCGGTACCTATACCCGCCGAGCCACCGATGCTACCAGCCCCAGTCGCTAACGATGCACGTTGCCTTAGTGCACTACATGAGTTCCAACGCCAGCGACCGCCCAGGTTCCGTGGGGAGACGGACCCCCAGGTAGTCGAGGACTGGCTGGAGGCGGTTGTACGAGTTTTCAGGTTAGTGAGGACACCAACAGACCTCATGGAGATTCTCGCAGCGAGCCTCCTTCATGCGGCAGCAGACAGATGGTGGAGCTTGATGCTCCAGGTGCATGATGAGGCGTCTCTCCTCTGGATGGACTTTGAGAGAATCTTCCGCTCGGAGTTCGTCCCAGCCACCCTCCGTGCGGTGCGCATCCAGGAGCTACTACATCTACGGCAGGGCAGCATGACGGTTGCCCAGTACTCGGCGAGATTTACTGATCTCTCGCACTACTCCACAGATATGGTACGGGATCCGTTCTTCCGGGCCCGGACCTTTGAGCAGGGACTGAGGCATGAGATCAGGGCCTCGATGATCTCCCTCAACATTCTGACGTAGGCAGAGGTGTTGGAGAGAGCCCTTTTAGTGGAGAGTTTCCTCGCCGAGCAGGCACCAGCGGCAGGACCCTCCGCAGGATGACCCGTAGCGGAGTCTTCTGCAGCTGGCAGTCCACAGGTGATGCAGAGGTCCAAGCGGGCCAGGCCTTTGGATGTGCAATCTCAGGGTGATGGTTCGGTTGTGCGGGGCACACGAAGGAGAGCTAGCTACTCGAGGAGCAGGAAATGCTACGCATGCGGCGGGTAAGGTCACATGGCTCGAGACTGCCCGACTCGTCCTGCTGATGAAGAACAGGCGGTAGAGGGACCTCCCAGGCATAGGTTCGACCATTACGGTCCGCAGGGAGCAGGTGGGCGAGGTAGAGGAGCTGGCTGTGCAGCTGGAGGTGGACGACGCTTCGGGGTGTTGCCACCACCACCACCAGGAGGTCCACCCCGACCGTAGGGGACAGGAGGACATGGGAGAGCTCAGCTTCAGGCAGCTGAGGCCTACGATCATGTAGCTCCGGGAGCTGGTGGATAGGAGCGGGACTAGCTCCAGACCTGGAGACATTTGTTCATGTTGCCTTTAGTTTTGTTGTTGTATGTTTGTAGATGCTTTGTGTCTTTGTACTTGAGCTTCAGTAATAAAAGACACCTTTTTTGTGGCATTTACTTTCCTGTCCTCTCTTGTGTTGTTACAAAGAGGTTCCAGTTTAGACTGTTGACTTGACCCTCACTTGAGAGATAACTACTGGAGGAGACCCAGTTACCACACACTGATGCCGACAGTGTGACTCAAACCTTGGATGCGAGAGTAACGGTTGGATCTCTTGGTATTAGCGTCGATGCCTTACGACGTCATCCTTGATATGGGTTTGTATCATCCATGATGTGATTGACTGTATTAGGCGAAGAACGTGGTTCATCCAAGGGATGAGACCGGATTTCTCTTATCGGCAAAGAAGAAATCGCAGCAGCTCTTGTAGGACCAGAGAAGGTCCAGATCATCCAGGAGCGGATGAGGACAGCTCAGAGTCGTCAAAAGTATTATGCTGACAGGAGGCGGAGGCCACTAGAGTTCGAGGATGGCGTCCACGTCTCTTGCGTGTCTCACCTCGACATGGTTTACGGAGATTTGGCTGAGGTGGAAAGTTGTCTCCATGCTTAATCGGACCATTCCAGGTCCTGAGCAGGTTTGGTGAGGTGGCTTATCGCCTTGCTCTACCACCTCAGTTGCACCGGGTGCACGACGTCTTCCACATATCTCAGCAGAGAAGATACGCGCACGACCAAAAACACATCTTTGACCATGGGGAACTGGACGTTGATGATGGGGCGACTTTTTGCGGAGGTCCCGGTGGAGATCGAGGATCGACAGAAGCAGGTCCAATGTGGATGATTGATTCCTCTTGTACGCATCAGATGGCAGCACAGGAACCTCCATGAGAGCAATTTGGAGCGGGAGGCTCAAATGCATTCTTAGTACCGCCTTTGTATTCCTATGTTTGTGGTGAAGCTTTACGGGGACGTAAAGCCCTATGGTGGGAGTAATGTAAAGACCCGTAAATTTCAAGTAATTTTTTTTCTTAATTTTCTTTGGAATTTTACAAGAGCGTAGTTTCAGACGACACCTGATTCCGGGGCCCGGTGTGCCCGGAATCATTTTCCAAAGTTTGGATCGGGTACGTTAAGTGAACGAAAGAGCAGGTTTTTCTAACATTTGAACCGGTGCTCGGAACCAAATTCCGAGGGCACCGATGGAATCGCAGCGTTGGAATTTTCTTAGAAACGCCTCTTCCGGAGTTTCATTTTCTCGGGTGTGGTTTTTAATTTTTGGGCTTTAAGTTAAGAAATAAAATAAAGTGGTGCGACAAATTTATTTTTATTTCACTTAAGCCACTTAAAAGCCACTTAAAGCTGCTTAAGCTAAGTTAAAGCGGATAGGGTACAATTCAAGATATCCTACCCTCTTGGTAGGATATTTGTGGGGAGGGGCCCACACGAGCCCCACTGTTTCTTTTCCGCTAACTAACGCACCCGTGAAAACCCGTCATTATGAAAGTCAACTGACGCATTTTCTTATATTCTTAACGCACCAATTAATTGGGCGGTTTACTTCGTTGAATTAATTCTATGAATTAATTTAATCATTTCTCAACCTGTTTACAATCCATTGGTGAAATAATAAAATAAGACCAACGCACGACTTCTTGAGGATTACCCGTTGAGAGGCTTTTGACAGAAATTTTGTGCCTTCATCCTCCCTCGTGAAGAACGCAAAGAACGCAAAGAACGCGAAGAACGAAAAGAACACCACCACCCTCGGAGATTGACGACGCTTCATCCGAGACGTTCTTCCCCGCCATAATCTCTGATCACCAACTGCTTGAGGTAGGAGATTTCGGGTTTCTTTTAAATCTTCTGTATGGTTTATAACAACACATGGATTTAATCGATATAATTAAATCTGTTGATTCTTGGTCCTCGGAGTTCGACGATGCAACGCCGGATACCGCGACGACGCGACGATCCCCTCCTTCCGCGATGATCAATTCCGCGAAGAACGCGCGTGCGACGACTTGACGAGGTAGGGGTTTCGTTGGGAAGGATTTTACTCCGTGGATGTTTCCGTTCAAAACAAAGAACACGGTTTCATAAGAACAATTTTAATTTATTAAAAT
Organism: Viscum album; assembly: GCA_963277665.1. Lineage (NCBI taxonomy): Eukaryota > Viridiplantae > Streptophyta > Magnoliopsida > Santalales > Viscaceae > Viscum > Viscum album. Next base: position 65,010,075 of record OY728156.1, on the reverse strand, counting down.
TGATATTTGTTATGTTTTCTATGTATTGATTATTTCTCCCGTCTGGTATCATCTAACGTGGAGGGTGCGGGTCAAACAAACACGGCCCGACAACCCTCCACAGCTCTTCGTTGATGCGCGGATTGGCGGGCGATGAAAAAACATGCCGCACTGACGATTCGTTGTTTCTGCAGTGATGAATGGGACCCGGGAGGAGTTTCGGCGTAGACGGGAAGGAAATCGGACCACTGGAGCAACTCCGGTGGCCCGCGGAAGCCACCGGCAGCCGGAGGCGGCGGCGGCCAGCGGACCCGCGGCCGCGCGGATCCGGCACGCATGGAATGCGGCAATGCCATGTCCACTGTCTTCAGCGCGGCCCCACGGGGGCCGTGGCACCTTCATCCCGCGGGGGCAGCGCCCCGCGGCTCCCTCGCTCGGCCGCTCGGCCGAGCCGAGCCGGGCTGGCCCGACCGGCCAGGTCGCGCCCTGGCCGGACTGGGCCGCGCCGAACCGGGTCTGACTCGGAACCGGGTCGGGTTGACCCGGTTCGGGCCGACCCAGGGGGGGTTCGACCGGGTCGGTCCGGGCCCAAACCCCCCGTCTTCGGACCATTTTCGGTCTTTTTCCCGTAACTTGAGCTACGGGCCTCCAAACGATGCGTCGTCAGCGGCGATACGATCCTTGGATCGAGACGGCCGTTTTGATATATCGCACTCATGGTTTTGAGATACATTGAGTTCGGCCGGGTTGGTCCGTACATGAAACCAACCGGGCCCTCGGAGCGGAAACGCTCATATCTTGAGCTTCGGACGTCCGAACGACGTGCCGTCGACTTCGTTGAATTCCTCTAAGTGAGACAGATCTTTTGGCATAATCTGCCCGAGGTTGGGATGCAGGTGGAGTACGATCGGGTTGGTTTTGCCTTAAAAACCAACTGGGCCCCTGGGACGAAAAAGCCAATAACTCTCAGACCGGGCGTCCGATTGAAGCGCCGTCTGCGACATTGAATTCCTGTTGACGATATGGAACTTTTGGATACATCAACTCTGAACTATATGTCAGTTGATGTATCAGTCTCTCGGCTCGTGGAGCGGACCCTCCCGAACGAGCTAGCTGGGTGTGGGAACCCTAGAGCAGGCTGCGACTGCTACTTCGACGATGAAGACAATCATACTGGAATCTTATGTGGGTTCGACGATGAAGAAAATCGTACTGGAATCCTATTTGGGTTCGACGATGAAGACAATCGTACTGGAATCCTATGTGGGTTCGATGATGAAGACAATCGTACTGGAATCCTATGTGGGTTCGACGATGAAGACAATCGTACTGGAATCCTATGTGGGTTTGACGATGAAGACAATCTTACTGGAATCCTATGTGGGTTCGACGATGAAGACAATCGTACTGGAATCCTATGTGGGTTCGATGATGAAGACAATCGTACTGAAATCCTATGTGGGTTCGACGATGAAGACAATCGTACTGGAATTCTTTGTGGGTTCGACGATGAAGACAATCGTACTGGAATCCTATGTGGGTTCAATGACGAAGACTATCATACTGGAATCCTATGCGGGTTCGACGATGAAGAAAATGTTAACAGAATCCTCTGTGGGTTCGACGACGATGTCAACAGTGCTTGTATCCTACGTGGGTCCCAGTAAGATGAATCAGTGACTACATCTGATCATCTCTATTGCTTTGCAAATGATGTGTACCTGTGTGAGCTGAAACCCCGTTTTACTTTCCTTTATGGATTGTGTTGAGCTATCCTGTGTGGATTTATGTTTTACGTTCTTTTGTGGATTGCGTTGAGCTATCCTGTGTGGATTTTACATTTTACTTTCCTTTGTGGATTGCGTTGAGCTATCCTGTGTGGATTTTACATTTTGATTTCCTATGTGGTCTGGGTTGTACATGACCTCGGATGTTGGAGACGATCGAGAATTGATGACTTAGGTATATGTATGGGCATATACCTAAGCAGTGTCAGATGTTACTTCGTGATTGTATCTTTCCTTTGTGGTTTATCCTTTGTGGATTCTGGGAGACCTTCGGGGGTCTCGGGGTCCCTACTGAGTATCTTATACTCACCCCTGCATGGGCTATGTCCGCACTACGTTGTGTTGGTTGTAGACGACGGACAGCACTGATCGTGGTGGAGGCTTGCGGAGCAGGACGGTACATGGAGGTGGACCACTAGGCGGGAAGTACTCGGAGCGGTTGGCTGGACCCAAGGAGCAGTGGAGGCTTTCTGTACCCACCCTTCAGGTGGGACTTCCAGTGGACGGTTCGATGTTGCGGCTTTACTTTTCAGTTGCTGTTTTTCCCCTTTCAGTTGTACTTTACAGTTGGGCTTGTATTTCCGGCCCCCTTTACTTTTCTGCACTTACTGTTGTACCAGCTTTTACTTAGTGTTTACCTTTCCGCTTGCTTACTCTGTGGTGCTTGTTTACTTTACAAAGGAAATGCCTTCCCTTTTTACTGGGATTTACACCTTGGTGCTAGTCATCAGCCCCTGGCCTATGGAAGGCGGGCTTGGGGTAGTCACGGCACGGGCCCCGAGGACGGGTTGTGACAATTTTTCTCATGGATTTTCAACTGTCGTGAGGCATAAGCTATCACCATACCATTTTCCATAAGAACACACCCCAATCCCTTCTTGGATGCATCACTGTAGATCACAAACCTTTCTCCACTACAAGGATGTGTGAGCACAGGTGCACTGGATAACCTTCTTTTCAACTCCTTGAAATTCTATTCACATTCCTCAATCCAAACAAACTTAACTCCTTTCCGAGTCAACTTAGTTAGTGGATTAGATAATCGTGAAAAATATTTCACAAAACGTCAATAATATCCTGCCAAACCAAGAAAACTTCGGATCTCAGTTACTGTTGTAGGTCTCGACCATCTTTCGATAACCTCTGTTTTTGCTGGATCCACATATATCCCCTATTTTGAGATTATGTGACCCAAAAATGCAAATTTTTGAAGCCAAAATTCACACTTGGTAAATTTGGCATAATTATTCTCCTTTCTCAGGGTCTTCAATATAATTCTCAAGTGATCTTAATGTTCTTCCTTGCTCATTGAATAGACAAGAATATCTTCTATAAAGACTACCACAAACTGATCAAGATAGTCTCTAAAGACTCTATTCATCAGATCCATGAAGATATCAGGGGCATTAGTAAGACCAAATGGCATCACTATAAATTCATAGTGTCCATACCTTGTACGGAAAGACGCCTTTGGTATATCCTCCCTTTTGACCCTTAATTTATGATACCCTGAACGAAGATCAATCTTGGAAAAGTATTGAGCTCCGCGTAGTTGGTCAAATAATTCATCAATGCGTGGGAGAGGATATTTGTTCTTGATAGTGTTCTTGTTAAGTTCTCGATAATTATTGCAGAGTCTCATTGATCCATCTTTCTTCTTAACAAACAGAACATGTGCTCCCCAAGGTGACACACTAGGGAATATGAATCCTTTATCAAGATTCTCTTGGAGTTTCTTCTTCAATTCCTGCAACTCAATTGGGGCCATTCTATAAGGTGTCTTGTAAATAGGCAAATCACCCGGTACGAGTTCTATTAAAAACTTAACTTCACGATATGGTGGAAGACACGGTAATTCCTCCAGAAAGACATCATCAAACTCCCATAAAATGGGCATATTATTAATCGTGAGTTTCTTACCAACCATTTTAGATAAATAACCTTCATTTAGTGGAATCAAGACCCATAAGATGGAAGAAATTTCCACTGGAAGGTTATGATCATCCTTGCATCGATAGATGATCATAGATTGATTTGGAATATGAAATGTGACTTCCCTTATTTGGAAATTGATATGAGATCCATATAAAGAAATACAATCCATGCCAAGAATCACATCAAATTCCACTATAGGAAGGATCACAAGATTTTCAGGAAGCACTTTCCCACAAACTTCGATCAGAGAAGAATTATAAACTTTTGATGCGACCGTTGTGCCATTAGGGGTTGTCACAGCTAACTCAACATCTAATTGTTGAGGTAATACGGTGATACCCTTATAAAATTATTCAGAAATAAAAGAGTGGGTGGATCCAGAATCAAATAAAACATTTGCTACTTTAGAGTGGATGGTAAGTGTACCTTTCACCACTTCGTTGTCGTACTCCACATTGCCGATAGTAATTTCATGTGACTTTACTTTGTCTTTAGCCTTAAGATTTTCTTGACATCTATCATCATCATCAACCCTTGTATTTGGGCATTAATTGGCATAATGCACCATCTCCTTGCACTTGAATAATTAAAGTTTAGTAGGTTCATTCTGTGTATCCCTTCCTTTGTTTGCATCATTAGACATTTTCTTCCCATTATTTCGACATTCAATTGCCCAATGACCTTCTTTTCCTCACTTATAACATTTTATTGTCCCCTTAAGACAATTTCCTCCATGTTTCTTTCCACACATTGAGCATAAGGAAAAACTTGTCTTCCTTTAAGTGTGCTCTTTTGATTTTCCTTTGAATTCAATTTTCCTCTTCTTATCAAACCCATATGACTGATGGGTTACACCAATATCCATCTCAAGCTTGAGAGCACATCAAACAATTTCCTCGTAGCTATTGAAGTCCCTTATGGCTAACGCCCTTCGATGAATTGGTTTTAAGCCACTAAAGAATCGATCAATCTTAATCTCAGGTTCAATAATAATCCCAGAAGCGTACCTTGAAAGTCTTGTAAAATTTACTTCATAGGCACCAACAGATTCATCATCCTTTTTCTTTAGTTCAAGAAACTCCTTCTCCTTATTTGTTCGGAGAATACGAGGGAAGTACTTATTGAAAAATAAGTTCATGAACTCGTCCCATTCCATAGACTCAATTTCATCCCTTTGCCATGTATTCTTAATAAGATTCCACCATTGATCAGAATCACCTTCCAAATGATAAAGTGCTAAGATGACTTTATCATGTTCAGAACATTGAAGAACTGAAAATATCTTTTCAGTGGTACTGATCCATTGTTCATCCACTAATGGATCAGAAGACCTACTGAATGACGGTGGGTGCTGCCTCATTAAGGATTCAACAGAATGTTGCTCCTTCCTTTTCTCGTTTGGAAGTCTTGCATGATTCATAGCTTGAGAAAGTTGTTTGAGCATGGCTACAAGATTTTGAATTCCAGCTCCCATAACGTTTGGTTGCTCAGGGGGACAGTCATTGCATTGCCCGTCGCATTCCTCATTAACACGGTTCCTTCAGGTTCCAGCCATTGACTAAAACCAAGAAGAATAGTGTGAACCACACTAATTATAATAGGAAAAACACAAAATCAAGAATAAAATTTTACACTTAAGGTATTATCATAGGTTATTCATGGCCATTTGTAAAACACAAAGATTGTGTTCTATGCTTAGACATATCCTTAGGGTTATTACTAAGGCTTTCACATCCTAGTTTCCAAAGGCTGACTATACCTTTCCTCTGATCCCAACTATAACGACCCATAATTTACATACATTGTTAATACTTCAAAATTGAAGCACACTTATTAAAACATATACCAAAACCAGGAAAGGACCATATAGGTATAGTGTCTTTAGAAACTAGGAAACATAAACAACTGGTTCATAAAGCATCTACATTGTCTCCCATTTATTTCATCATATCTAGAGTCCCTTTTGGCATATCCTACTTAATAACCTACTTCCTGACCTGGGGAAAGAAAACATACAAAAGGGTGATATAAAATGCTCAGTAAGGGTAAACAAAAGAAATATCAATCACATCATATTCATCAGAACATAACATTTTGGAAATCTTAACCTAAAAAAGAGATCATAATTTAATAACATGGGATAAATCATAGTAGTGAAATGTAATCCCAATAATCATAACATAAAACATTAAACTTTTTGGCATACACACATAATCATAGAGAATCATTTCTTAGTAGTCAAGACTCATAGCTAAGACTATCTTAGCGGAAAAAGTCCATTTCTGAACCAAGTTCACTCCTCGTTTCAGTCCTGTTTCACTGAACCGGATTAACCTTCCATTCCAGCCATGTCAATCTCATGAGATATAAATCTTTACCCAATGCATTTGTGGGATATATAGGCCCCACCAATCTCATAATGATATCATTCTTATGTGTGCCACAAAATCATAAATCATACATCATTGCATAACCCGTGTAATAAAAATGGGATTCTTAAACATCATGACATCATAAAACAATTCATATAAGATAAAAGAATTAATAAAAACAATTCCATCACAACATAATCAAATCAACGTAATAATAGGGATAGAAATAGAAACCTATATTCTCTTAGATTGAAAATAATTTTGATAAAACACTTGAACTCCATTCTTGAGGAAAACATCCTTTCCACTTCAAAAACATTTTCCTTTCTTAACATGTTATACAATATTAAACTAAATGAAGTTGATTAAAAATAAAATTGAAAACTTTTAAAGGAAGCTTCTTGAAATTAATGTTTTAAAAATCCATTCATGCCGTATAAGTTAAAAAAACATTCTTCTCGTACTTTTTTCGGAAAAGTCAAAAAGTACCTCATACAAAAAACGACAAAAGATTCCATTCATATCTTTTACTAAAAACTCACCGAAGGGTAAAATTATATTTAAGAAATTGTAGGTTTATGGAAATAATATTACATATTGAGGAAACATGGATGTGGATGATAAATATTCCCCAGTAAATTCTGAAGTATAAACAATCTCGGATAAAAATGAGATTGTGAGATTTTCCCTTACCTTAGGTCCGATTTGCTTTGTAAGTGTCCGAACCTACTGTATAATGATTTAAATAATTTCATTGACTTATTATAGAATCATACTAATTGTTATGATATCATATATGGTCATATTCTTAGCTTCTTATTAGTAATATTTCATTGCTACTTGTTATTCTGGTGTTTATTACTTTTTGTTCTAATGCGCGTTTTGTCGAATAAATTCTTATTCTTATCTTTAGGTTATAGATACCTCATTTCCAGAATGGTATTAGTGTACTATATATCATATTTATTCATTCAATTCATTTATATAATCATTATGCAATGAAGATCATGTAGAATGAGTCACATCACATCGTGGAGACGGTATTCCGTACGTACGCACGAGCGATGATATCGTTCCCATGATCGTGGAATTGTATTGGAGTGTATGTATACTATTTCATAACCAATACCAATTTACAATAATCATATATAGTTTTTTATTTTCACCATTATACCCATCCAAGTAATGTGGTGGTGGAAAATAGATTACACCACAGCATGGAGACGGTATTCCGTACGTATGCACGAGCGGTGATTTCATTTTCCATAGGATGGATAAGTGGTGAAATAGGGTTGTTTCATACTTATAATAACATATCAGTATATGAGTGATACTGATGTTATTACTTAATAATGAAAAAACAAAAGAAGAATAAGTGGAAGAAGAAATAAAGTTGAGAGAATCGGTAACAGACATTACCTCTTCTTTGAAGCACCTCTTTGAGACCTCCTCTTAGGGAACTAAAATTTGTCTTTGAAGAAGACCAGGACCTATAGGATATTTGTAGGGAAGTGGATAAGAGAATTTTTCAGGGGTTGGCCGAGCTTGAAGGTTCAAAGTGGTGTGAGGAAGAGAGGGAGGAGGTGCCCTTTTATAAGGGAGGAGAGGGGGACCTTTGGAAAAACTGAAAATATTATTTTATTATAATGTCATATTCGGTTTTTAATAGCTCAAAATTAATTTATTTAGAAGCTAAGGTGGGTATGGGTAGAAATACTCTCATACAATAGAATTTAGACAAGTTTAGGTATCTATTTTAACCTTATCTTTTAGATTTAACTTTAAGTTAAATAATTTTACTTTTACCATGTCTTCTTGTTTTCTTACACTGTAATGTTAATAAACATACTATAACAATCCAAAAGAACCCCAATTTGTTTATTATTAATATATATAACCTTATCTAAGTCATTTGGCCGAACCTTGGATTTTTAAGAATAAAATAACAATTAATAATATAATATTTCTTTAAAAACAATTTTATGTCAATTTTGACACCATTTGGTAATTGATTTTTGTGAAAATCATAACAGAGATATTAGTTAGAAACAAGTTAATTAAATCAGTACTAATATGTAATATAAACCTAGAAAATTAGTTTAATTCATAAAAAGTTTCAAATTACATTTATTTGGGTATTTATAACATCAATTATGTCAATATTTCATTAATAAGATAATTACTCCATCATCATTGTGTAATAAATAAATTAAATTATTTAATGTAAAAAAATTACAAATAAAATACCATTATTTAGGAAATCTTTTTAACTTTCTAATTAATATTTAAAGACTAATTTATCTTATGTATAACCCTATATTAAAAATGCTTTAGTTATTAAACATTGATTTTAACTATTTTAACCTTTCTTTAAATAAATTAATAATAAATGTCCTAATCTAATATGTGTGGGCCTAAATGGTCATATTTTATTCCTAAGGTTGTTTTTGGTCGAATTACACTTATCCAATAGAATTAGGACATGTGTTAGGGTAATAATAATAACAATTTTACCCTTAATTTCCTTATTTACTTTTAACAGTGGTAAAAAATATAAAAAGGTACTATTCACCAAAAATTATTTTAATCTCATTGAACCACATTTTATTCCTTGATATTAACTGTGTCTCTCGGATTTTCTAAATTCCACTCACAGAAGCGGTAAAATTAAGTTTTATGTAAATTTTCAAATTCTCCTAGGAGGTGGGTAAAAGACGGCAAAAAGTTCAATAAATTTTTTATATATCTAAAATTATTATAAAATGACTCCAATGAATTGAATTTAACTTATATAGGTATTATGTATCAATTTTGACCTAAAATAAATTTAAATAAAATAAATAATTATTAAAATAAAAAGTCAGTTTTTTAATAGTAACCCAGTATTTTCAGTATTCATCAAAAATTGAAAGTTTTCAGAAAAATACGAAAATTTCACCCTAGGCTAATTTCGATATTCTGAATCCAAAAATGAAGTCCATTTAGAAATATGAAATTTTCAAAATTTCAAAAAGTGGTTATTACTATTCATAACGGCCAATTTTAATAAAATTTTAATGGCATATCGTTGTTTAGTGAAACTCGGTATTGCGTACGACGCAAGCTATCGAGGAAGGTCGCGGTTGCGTGTAAAGAAATCCAAGATAGTGTAGTGTGTAGTGAAATATTCCTTTAATTATTTATATAACATAAAAACAAAATATTTCTCATAAAAGTCTCAGGTGTTACATTCTACCCCCCTTAAAATGAATTTCGCCCTCGAAATTCTTCACTTTTGTAACAAACAGATGAGGATACCTTTCTCTCATCATATCCTAAAGCTCCCATGTATATTCTTCTAATTGGTGGTTCCTCTATAAAACATTCACCAAGAGAGTGGTCTTGTTCTGTAGGAATTTTTCACTACGATCCAGAATCTCTATCGGATTTTCTTCTTAAGAAAGATCGTGTTCCAGCGGTACAAATTCTGAGCTGAGTACATGTGAAGGATCAGGTATGTACTTTCTCAAGAGAGATACATGGAACACATGATGAACTTGAGAGAGATTTTGTGGAAGAACCAATTGGTAATTTACCTACCCAACACGATCCAGTATTTCTAAAGTACCGATATACCTAGGGCTCAGCTTTCCCTTCTTTCCAAATCTCATTACTCTCTTCCAAGGAGATATTCATAAGAACACTTTATCACCCCCTTCAAACTCTATGTTTTTTCATCGGTTTTCGGCATAACATTTTTTGTCAACTCTGAGATGCTCTTATGTGTTGTTGAATAGATCTGGCCTTTTCTGTCATCTCAGCAACAAGATTAGGTCCTAATAGCTTTATTTCCCCAACTTTATCCCAGCAAGTTGGAGTCCTGCATTTCTTTCCATAGAGAGCTTCATAAGGATCCATATGAATACTGGATTGAAAGCTATTATTATAAGAAAATTCCACCAAAGGTAGGTGTGTATCCCAACCACCTTTGAAATCCATAGGGAAAGCTCTCAACATATCTTCTAGAGTTTGAATTATCCTCTCAGACTGACCATCTGTCTGGGGATGATAAGTAGTGCTGAAACTCAACTCTGTATCGTGAGTATGCTGAATACTTCACTAGAACTTCGAGGTAAACCTCAGATCCCGATCAGAAATAATAGAAAGTGGTACTCAATGGAATCTTACCACTTTCTTTACATATATCCTGGCAAGCTGATTCATAGAGAAATCATCTCTAATAGCAATGAAGGGTGCCGACATTGTAAGACGATCAACTATGACCCAGATAACATTATTGCCTTTGGATGTTTTAGGAAGTCTAGTGACAAAGTCCATAGTGATGTATTCCCATTTCCATTCTGGTATGTGTAATGGTTGTAACATCCCCTTGGACTTCTGTCTCTCAGCTTTAACTTGCTGACAAACCAAGCATCAAGAGACATATTCAGCAACATCTCTTTTCATGCCATCCCACCAGAAGTACTCTTTTAGGTCCCTATACATCTTCGTTCTTCCAGGATGAATAGAGAATGAAAAACTCTGAGCCTCATCCAGCAGCTCCTTCTTTAATTCTGGGATGGGAGGAACACAAACCCGATTCCTGAACTTTATTATCCCATCACAAACAAGGTTGAATTCATGAATATTTTTCACCTTCTTTTATAACTCTACATCTTTTTATGCTCCTCTTTAATCTTCACAAGTATAGATGGTTGAACATTCAATTGAGAAAGATACTATTTTTCCCCTCCCACTATAATTCCAAGATCCATCCTTTGTAAATTCATAAATATTGGATCTTTTGTGATCCTCATCATCGATAATCTAGCATGGTATTGTGGACTTAATGCATCTTCCACCTTGTTTGCTTTCCCAGGGTGGTAATGAATTGACCAGTCGTAATCCTTAATCAGCTCTAACCATCTTCTTTTGCACATATTCAGCTCCATTTGTGTGAAAATATACTTTAAACTTTTATGATCAGTATAAATATCACACCTTTCTCCATAAAGATAATGCCTCCAAATATTTAATGCAAATATTATCACACCTATCTCCAAATCATGATTTGGGTAATTTTTCTCATGGATTTTCAACTTTCATGAGGCATAAGCTATCACCATATCATTTTGCATAAGAACACACCCCAATTACTTCTTGGATGCATCACTGTAGATCACAAACCTTTCTCCACTACAAGGAAGTGTTAGAACAGGTGCACTGGATAACCTTCTTTTCAACTCCTTGAAATTCTCTTCACATTCCTCCGTCCAAACAAACTTAACTCCTTTCTGAGTCAACTTGCTGAGTGTATTAGATAATAGTGAAAAATATTTCACAAAACTTCGATAATATCCAACCAAACCAAGAAAACTTCGGATCTCAGTTACTGTTGTTGGTCTCGACCATCATTCGATAACCTCTGTTTTTGCTGGATCCACAGATATCCCCTATTTTGAGATTATGTGACCCAAAAATGAAACTTTTTGAAGCCAAAATTCACACTTGGTAAATTTGGCATAAAGCTTATCCTTTCTCAGGGTCGTCAATATAATTCTCAATTGATCTTCATGTTCTTCCTTTCTCTTTGAATAGAAAAGAATATCGTCTATAAAGACTACCACAAACTGATCAAGATAGTCTCTAAAGACTCAATTAATCAGATCCATGAAGATATTAGGGGCATTAGTAAGACCAAATGGCATCACTATAAATTCATAGTGTCCATACCTTGTACGGAAAGCTGTCTTTGGTATATCCTCCCTTTTGACCCCTAATTGATGATACCCTGAATGAAGATCAATCTTGGAAAATTATTGAGCTCCGTGTAGTTGGTCAAATAAGTCATCAATGCGTGGGAGATGATATTTTTTCTTGATAGTGATCTTTTTAATTTCTCGATAATCAATGCAGAGTCTCATTGATCCATATTTGTTCTTAACAAACAGAACAGGTGCTCCTCAAGGAGACGCACTATTGTGTATGAATCCATTATCAAGATTCTCTTGGAGTTTCTTCTTCAATTCCTGCAACTCAATTGGGGCCATTCTATAAGGTGTCTTTGAAATAGGAAAAGCACCCGGTACGAGTTCTATTGAAAATTCAACTTCACGATTTGGTGGAAGACCCTGTAATTCCTCCAGAAAGACATCATAAAACTCCCATACAATGGGAATATTCTTAATCATGAGTTTCTCACCAACCATTTGATATAAATAACCATCATGTAGTGGAATCAAGACCCATAAAATGGAAGAAATTTCCACTGGAAGGTTATGTTCATCCTTGCATCGATAGACGATCATATATTGATCTGGAATATGAAATGTGACTTCCCTTCATTGTAAATTGATATGAGCCCCATAAAAAGAAAGCCAATCCATGCCAAGAATCACATAAAATTCAACTATAGGAAGGATCACAAGATTTGTAGGAATCACTTTCCCACAAACTTCAATTAGAGAAGAATTATAAACATTTGATGCGACTGTTGTGCCATTAGGGGTTGTCACAACTAACTCAACATCTAATTGTTGAGTTAATATGGTGATATCCTTAGAAAATTCTTCAGAAATAAATGAGAGGGTGGATCTAGAATCAAATAAATAATTTTCTACTTTAGAGTGGATGGTAAGTGTACCTCTCACCACTTCGTTGTCGTACTCCACATCGGCAATAGTAATTGCATGTGACTTTCCTTTGTCTTTAGCCTTAAGAGTTTGTTGACATCTATCATCATCATCAACCATTGGATTTGGGCATTGATTGGCATAATGCCCCATCTCCTTACACTTGAAAAATTGAAGTGTAGTAGGTTCATTCTGTGTATCCCTTCTTTTTTTTGGATCATTAGACATTTTCTTCCCATTATTTTGACATTAAATTGCCCAATGAGCTTCTTTTCCACACTAATAACATTTTCTTGTCCCCTTATGATAATTTCCTCCATGTTTCTTTCAACACTTTGAGCATATGGGAAAACTCTTATTCTTTTCATTGTTCTCTTTAGATTTTCCTTTGAATTCCATTTTCCTCTTCTTATCAAACCCATATGACTGATGGGTTACACCAATCTCCATCTCAACCTTGAGAGCACATTGAAAAATTTCCTCATAGCTATTGAATTCCCGTATGGCTAACACCCTTCTAAGACTTGTTTTTAAGACACTAAAGAATCGATCGATCTAAATCTCTAGTTGGATAATAATCCCAGAAGCGTACCTTGCAAGTCTTGTAAAATTTTCTTCATAGGTACCAACAGATTCATCATCCTTTTTCTTTAGTTCAAGAAAATCGTTCTCCATCTTTGTTCGGAGAATACGAGGGAAGTACTTATTGAAAAATATGTTCTTGAACTCGTCCCATTCCATGGACTCAATTTCATCCATTTGCCTCGTATTCTTAATAATATTCCACCATTGATCAGTATCACCTTCCAAATGATAAACTGCTAAGATGACTTTATCATGTTCAGAACATTGAAGAACTGAAAATATCTTTTCAGTGGTACTGATCCATTGTTCAGCCACTAATGGATCAGAATACCAACTGAATGAATGTGGACACTGCCTAATGAAGGATTCTACAGAATGTTGCTCATTCCTTTGCTCGTTTGGAAGTCCTGCATTATTCATAGCTTGAGAATGTTGTGTGAGCATGGCTAAAAGATTTTTCATTCCAGCTCCCATAACGTTTGGTTGCTCTGGGGGACAATCATTGCATTGCCCGCTGCATTCCTCATTAACACGGTTCCTTCGGGTTCCAGCCAGTGACTAAAAATAAGAAGAATAGTGTGAGCAACACTAATTATAATAGAAAAAACACATAATCAAGAATAAAATTTTACACTTAAGGTCTTATCAAAGGTTATTCATGGCCATTTCTAAAATACTAAGATTGTGTTATATGCATAGACTTATCCTTAGGGTTCTTACTAAGGCTTTCACATCCTAGTTTCCAAAAGATGACTATACCTTTCCTCTAATACCAACTATAATGACCCATAATTTACATACATTGTTAATACTTCAAAATTGAATCACACTTATTACAACATATAAAAAATCTAGGAATGGACCATATAGGTATAGTGTCTTTAGAAACTGGGAAACAAAAACAACTGGTTTATAAAACATCTACATTGTCTCCCATTTATTTCCTCATATCTAGAGTCCTTTTTGGAATATCCTACTTAATAACCTACTTCCTGACCTCGGTAAAGAAAACCTACAAAAGGTTGAGCTCAAATGCTCAGTAAGGGTAAACAAAAGAAATTTAAATCACATTGTATTCATAAGAACATAACATTTTGGAAATCATAACCTGCAAAAGAGTTCATAATTTGATAAAATGGGATAAATCATAGTAGTGAAATGTAATACCAATAATCTTAACTTAAAACATGAAACATTGTGGCATACACACATAATAATAGAGAATCATTTCTTAGTAGTCGAGACTCATAGCCAAGACTATCTTAGCGGACAAAGTCCATTTCTGAACCGAGTTCACTCCTCATTTCAGTCCTGTTTCACTAAACCGGATTAACCTGCCATTCCAACCATGTCTATCTCATGAGATATAAATCGTTTCCCAATGCATTAGAGGGAGATATAGGTCACACCCATCTCATAATGATACCATTCTTATGTGTGCCACAAAATCATAAATCATACATCATTGCATAACCCATGTAATAAAAATGGGATTCTTAAACATCATGACATCATAAAACAATTCATATAAGATAAAAGAATTCATAAAAATAATTCCATCACAACATAATCAAATCAATTTAATAATAGGGATAGAAATAGAACCCTATATTATCTTAGATGGAAAATAATTTTGATAAAACACTTGAACTCTATTCTTGAGGAAAATATCCTTTCTACTTCAAAAGAATTTTCCTTTCTTAACATGTCATACAATTTTAAACTAAAAGAATTTGATTAAAAATAAACTTTAAAACTTGTAAAGAAAGCTTCTTGGAAATAATTTTTTAACAATCCATTCATGCGGTATAAGTTAAAAAAACATTTTCTCGTACTTTTCTCGGAAAAGTAAAAAAGTACCTCGTACGAAAAATGACAAAAGATTCCTTTCATATATATTACTAAAAACTCACCGAAGGGTAAAATTGGATTTAAAAAACTGTAGGTGGATGGAAATAATATTACATATTTAGGAGACATGGATGTGGATGATAAATATTCCCCAGTAAATTCTGAAGTATAAACAATCTCGGATAAAAATGAGATTTTGAGAATTTCCCTTACCTTAGGTCAGATTTGCTTCGTAAGTGTCCAAACCTCCTGTATAATGATTTAAATAATGTCATTGACTTATTCCAGGAGCATACTCATTGTTATGATATCATATATGGTCATATTCTTAGCTTCTTATTAGTAATATTTCATTGCTACTTGTTATTTGGGTGTTTATTAATTTTTGTTCTTATGCATGTTTTGTCAAATAAATTATTATTCTTCTCTTTAGGTTATAGATAACTCATCTCCAGAATGGTATTAGTGTACTATATATCATATTTATTCATTCAATTCAATTATATAATCATTATTCAATGAAGATCATGTAGAATGAGTCACATCACATCGTGGAGACGGTATTCCGTACGTACGCACGAGCAATAATATTGTTCCCATGATCGTGGAATTGTATTGGAGTGTATGTATACTATTTCAGAATCAATAACACTTTACAATAATCATATATAGTTATTTATTTGCACCATTATACCAATCCAAGTAAGGTGGTGGTGGAAAATAGATTACACAATGGCGTGGAGACAATATTCCGTACGTACGCACGCGCGGTGTTTTTTATTTTCCTTAGGATGGATAGATGGTGAAATAGGGTTGTTTAATAATTATAATAACATATCATTATATGAGTGATACTTATGTTATTACATCAAAATGAAACAACTAAAGAAGAAGAAGTTAAAGAAGAAATAAAGTTGATAGAATCGGTAACAGACATTACCTCTTCTTTGAAGCACCACTTTGAGACCACCTCTTAGGGCTCTAAAATTGGTCTTTGAAGAATACCAGGACCTCTAGGATGTTTCTAGGGAAGTGGAGAAGAGAATTTGGCAGGGGTTTTCCGAGATTGAAGGCACAAAGTGGTCTGAGGAAGAGAGGGAGGAGGTTCCCTTCTATAAGGGAGGAGAGGGGCACCTTTGGAAAAACTGAAAATATTATTTTATTATAAAGTCATATTCGGTTTTTAATAGCTCCAAATTGAGTTATTTAGAATCTATGGTGGGGATGGGTTGAAATCCTCTCATAAAATAGAATTTAGACAAGTTTAGGTATCTATTTTAACCTTATCATTTAAATTTAATTTTAAGTTAAATAATTTTACTTTTACCGTGTCTTCTTGTTTTCTTACACTATAATTTTAATAAACATACTATACCAAGCCAAACGAACCCCAAGTTGTTTATTGTTAATATATATAACATTATCTAAGTCATTTTTCAGAAACTTAGATTTTTAAGAATAAAATAACAATTAATAATATAATATTTGTTTTAAAAACAATTTTATGTCAATTTTTGACACTATTTAGTAATTGATATTTGTGAAAATCATAACAGAAATATTAGTTCAAGAAAAGTTAATTAAATCAGTACTAATTTGTAATATTAAACTATAAAATTATTTTAAATCATAAAAAGTTTCAAATTACCTTTATTTGGGTATTTATAACATCAATTATGTCAATATTTCATTAATAAGATAATTACTCCATCATCATTGTGTCATAAATAAATTAAATTATTTAATGTCTAAAAAATAAAAAAATACCATTATGTAGGAAATATTTTTATCTTTCTAATTAATATTTATAGTCGAATTTATCTTATGTATAACCCTATATTAAAAATGCTTTAGTTATTAAACATTAATTTTAACTATTTTAACCCTTCTTTAAATAAATTAATAATAAATTCCCTAATCTAATCCATGTGGGTCTAAATGGTCATATTTTATTCCTAAGGTTTTTTTTTCGAATTGAACTTATCTAATAGAATTAGGACATGTGTTTGGGTAATAATAATAACAAGTTTACCCTTAATTTCCCTATTTACTTTTAACTGTGGTAAAAAAATATAAAAAGTTACTATTCACCAAAAATTATTTTCATCTCATTGAACCACATTTTACTCCTTGATATTAACCGTGTCTCTTGGATTTTCGAAATTCCACTCACAGAAGAGGTAAATTAAGTTTTATGTAAATTTGCAAACTCTCCTAGGAGGTGGGTAAAAGACGGTGAAAAGTTCACTAAAATTTTTATATATCTAAAATTATTATAAAATGACTCCAATGAATTGCATTGAATTTATATAGGTATTATGTATCAATTTTGACCTAAAATAAATTAAAATAAAATAAATATTTATTGAAATAAAAAAGTCGGTTTTTAAATAGTAACCCAGTGTTTTCAGTATTCATAAAAAATTGAAAGTTTTCAGAAAAATACAAAAATTTCACCATAGGCTAATTTCGATATTCCGAATCCAAAAATTAAGTCCATTTTGAAATATGAAATTTAAAAATTTTCAAAAAGTGGTTATTACTATTCATAACAGCCAGTTTTAATAATATTTTAATAGAATATCGTTGTTTAGTGAAACTCGGTTTTGCGTACGATGCAAGCTATCGAGGAAGGCTGTGGTTGCGTGTAAAGAAAGCCAAGCTAGTGTTGTGTGTAGTGAAAGATTACTTTGATGATTTATATAACAGAAAAACAAAATATTTCTCATAAAAGTCTCGGGTGTTACACCCCAACTATATAAGATAAATTTCCCTTTTGAATATGAATCAATACCCATTCAATAGATGTGAATGTCATTGAAAGTTCAAATTTATCATCACACTAAGAGACAATTATAAGTTGTTTTGGAATATCTAATGTGACTTCCCTTCCTAGAAAATAAATAAGGTATTTTCATAGATTAATCCTATCCATTCTTAATATAACATCATGTTCAACTATAGGAAGAATGAAAATATTTACAGGATGAACATTCTTGTAAAGGACAACTGGAGTGTAATCATATACTTGTGATGTTATAATTTTACCATTAGGAGTTTTATCTTCTAATTCCAAATCTAATAATTTGGGTGGAATATTGATACCCTTTGAAAATTATTAACATATGAATAAATGGGTATATACATAGACAAATAAAGAATTATCAGTACTAGAGTGGATAGTAAATTTACCTTTCAACATGCCATTATCACAACCCTTTTCAGAAACAATGATCACATGAGATTTCCCATTTTTCCTTAGATGAAGAGGTTACAAATTTCGATCATCATAATAAACCATTATATTGGGAGAATGGTTATCATAGTTCCCAAACTTCTTTAATTTAAACACTGGAGTGTGGGTGGTTCATTTTGTGTAGCTTTCTCTCCATTCGCATTATTAACTAACTTCTCTGCATAAATTTGGAAATTAATTACTCAATAACCTTACTTTGTAGACATAAAACATTTTATAGTCTCATCAATAAAATTTCCCCCATGTTTGCTACCACACTTTTATCTTGATAGAAAAATCATTATATTTTTTATATGGTTTTTAGTGTTTCCTTTGAACTCTATATTCCTTTTCTTATCAAAACTATGCTATTGATGGGTAAATTTGATATCCATTTCTACCATGAGATCACATGTAGAATTTTATTAATATCTAGTGAATTATTTTATGTCTAAAATACTTTATAGTCATGGTTTTATGAAAATAAATGATTAATAAACCATACTATCATGTTGGATTATAATTCCATAAGAGCACCTCATAAGTCATGTAAAACCCTCATCATAGGAACCAACAGGTTCATCATCCTTATACTTTAGCTCAAGGAATTCATTATCTAATTTTTTATGAGGTATGTGAAGAATGTACTTTTTGAAAAATATTAAATTGGACTTATACCACTCCATGGATTCAATTTCAGTATGTTTCCTTGTATTCTAGATGAAAACCCTCCATTGACCCAGTTTTTCTTCCAAACGGCAGATTAATAGATTAGTTTTTTTCCACTTCTGAACACTAGAGAATAAAAAATATATTTTCAGTGGTACTGATCCATTTCTCATCAAAAAGAGGATTGGAAAATTAACTGAATGAGAGTAGATGTTTCCACATGAAGGACTCATCAAAATATGGTTCCCTCATCTATTTTTTTGAATTTCCGATAATTGATGGCTTGAGAAATTTGTGTGAGAATATTAGTGATATTTTTCAATCCATCTCCCTTAAAGATCATATTCATAAGAGGGAAATAATTTAATTTTCCATCACATTCATGATTAAAATTGTTCCTTTAGGTTCTATCCATTTAATAAAACCAGAAAATATTGTATAAGAATAAATAATAATTTTAGGGAATCACTTAATCATGAAAAATTATTTATAGCATGTAAAAATCATGAAATGTTATTTGTATATACGAAACATTAGGTTTTTACTAGGTTATTTATACTCACCATATATTTATATGATTCATGATGTTTTCTAAATTATTTTTTAATTCCAAAAGAATATCCCCTAGGAGTTTCAAACCACGTGTGAAACAAGGCCCATTGTTATGCACTAGGTGGTGATCTAGTCCAACTCAACACAACCTTTTAAGATATATTACACTTATGTGCCTCTATGATAGAGCCACATCCATTTGAAGTTTTTATATAGGGATTCGATAGATTATAAACCACTGGCTGTATCCCTTTCCAAAATTCTAGGGAATTTTCATATACTTTAAATCATCCATATACATATACCTAGAGGTATCACTAATGTTTTGTCATCCTAGTTTCCAAAGATTAACTACAGCTTACTCTAATATAAAATGTAAAGACCCAAACATCTCATATATAGATATTATATATTTTTAGATGAATATTATTTACATAACAGAATGATCAAGGCTATAATCATTTAGGTCTAGTTCATTTAGAATCTTATACACATAAAGAACTTGTCAATAATAGGGTTACATCATCTCCCACTATGTTCTAAAAAACTGGAACACTTCTTAAGGATATTATACATAATACTTATTATAATAACCTAATGAAAGTAAACATAAGAATAAATGATATTAGATTCTCATTAATTTTAAACAAGGGAGATATCAATATATTACGAACATAAAGGTATGTTAACATAATAATAAAAAGTTAAAATAATATCCTGCATATCATATATCATAATCTTGAGAAATGGAATATGTCCTATAACTTAATATGACATCAATTATAATAGAATCAAATAACCAGAACAATGAGAAAATATCATTTTTATAAAGAAATTATATTGGAATACAAATAATCATTGAAAATCACTTCCATAGTATCAAAATGAATAGTTATAAGACTATTATACTTGATAGAGTCCCTTAAAAAATTAGGTTCACTCCCCATTACAGTCCAATTTGTCTATTGATATATCAACCTCAACCCAAATAATTAGAGGGAGATATAGGTCTCACACGTCATGGTTATAATGTAACCACCATCCTTGATTATAAATTTACCACAATTACATAATGAAAATCATATATACATGTTACACAAGATAATAAAAAATTCATGATATCAGAACACATGAAAAGAAATTTTTTTCAATAACATTTCATCATAACATAACATATTGAAAAGAAACGGGATTCATAATCAGTTCATCATTAAATTAATGGATAACATATATAAAATAAATTGGGTTTTATAAGCATGTTATCCTGGTATAACTCATGGAAGAGAAATGGTTTTCATAAACAACTTTTGATCATAAACACAAACCATATAGGGAAAGAAGAATATTGTCATTTTGGGATAATATCCCGAACAAATCATAATTCAAATCAAAGGATGTCATATTAGATGTAAAATTACATTGAAATATCACTAAAAATATTTCTTGATGAAAATATCCTGGAAAATTTCAAAACCACTTCACAAAACATAAAGCATTTCTAAAATCATTTAATTTAAAAATAACCTTATAAACTTATAAAAGAATCATTAAAATAATTTTAATCATTTCTTGAGTGAAAAATCCTTTCCATTTTTAAAATAAATTTTTTAACTAGAAATTCATAAAACATTGTTGAAAAACATTTTATTGAAAATAAAATTTTAAAATAATAAATTAAAACTTAAAAACGTTATTTGTTCATGATGATGGAAAATATCATTCATTCCATACAAGTTAAAATGAAGATTCATTTAACATTTTCAATAAAATCCAAGAAAACATATTTTTTTGAAAATGACATGAATTTTCCATTTACAAATCTTTTTAAAAGTCAAACATGGGTAAAAATTTCCTATATTAAATCATTTCGATAATGTCATATAATTTTTTAAACATTTTTAGAAAACATGGTTCGGATGAAAAGCGTTCTCGACCGAAGAGATAAATAAATATGATTTTTCATAAAAAAAATACTTTGAAACTCTTAAGTACATAAAGAGTGGACAAGAATGGAAAAACGTAATATATATATATCTATAGTAAAAAATTTAATATTTCAATGAAATATTATCTTTAAAGAATATTTCAACTTAACATAGTGTGTACATTCTTCCTAAATGTTAAACTAAAATATCCTATTAATGTTATAAAATGAAAAATAATCATAATCCAAAAAGTTATTTACCATCCCAAATAACATACCTCTCAATGTAAACTCTTCATTTATATGATCATAATACAATGGAACTCTTGATTCCCACATCAATTTCATTTCATTGTTCAATGAATCCAAATAAACATAAATATCATTATCATGTCATTTTGGTCTTGATATAAGTAGAGACAACATAATGTACTTACACTTCATTCATTAACATGGTATCATATTATAATTTTGATACATATCTATTGATGAACTATGAGTGATAATTTTTACACAAAATGGATTAATTATATCATTAAATAGTAAATGATTTATATATTTTAGATTATATCCTAATTTAGGGTATTCATGATCTATTTTCTTCCTTTGAGGACAATTTCTAGTTGATAAAGTTTCCAATATTTTTTCCATTATCTAAATTCCATGTATACAACTTTATAATATTTTTCTTATATATAACCATAAAACCTTATTCCATAGGGTGAGTAGGTCTGTGAATTTCATGTCAATCCATCCGTTTCTAGATTTAAAATTATATAACTTCAATACAGTTGAACAGTTTATATATTTACTACAACCAACATACAATAAAATCTTTTCAAAGATCTTTTAATTCTCATATATATTTGTACAATCATGAAGGTCATATGTAACTGCCTTTTCCATTTCAACAATATGATGTCCATCATTGTTTAATGATTTACTCACATCGGGTGGTCTATAAACCATACTGTTATCTTGAAAAGTTTCTATATTCAGTTCTTCCTAGTTTTTATTCTAACAATTACAACTTTTATATTTTTCATGATATATCATGTGTTCTTCTAACTCATGTGGATTGTTTTCATGATTAAGAACAATATAAACCCAAAATATTATTTCAGAAGGTTCATTTACATTTTTTTCATAGTTGATGAACTCTTTAACCCCATCCTCATACTATTTTGTCATACGATTGACATACATCCAATTTATATTGATAGATATCGTATTTTTTTAAAAATATTTATATTTAAAATAAATAAATTAATATATAAAAGGATTGTGTATTATGTCTCATTTTTTAGTTGGGTAAATTTTATAAAGGAATTATTTTTTAAACCAAAATTATAATTCATAATACATTCATGTGGGAGTTATTTAATATATCCCATTAGATTTAAAAATTTAATGGGATCTATGTGGGATGTTTTTCCTTGATTTTTTTTATATTTTACGTGAAATATTTTTTATGTAATGTTACATTAACCTATGCTACAATTTTTTTTATGAACATTTTCATTAAAACCTTGATTTAATCAGATTGTGAAAAGTTTGTTTTTAGTAAAGTTTTCAATGTTCATGTTAATGTTTAATTTGAGTAAATAAATTCTATTATTTTATAATACATTGTTTATATTGGTTATTTATTATATTCTTGCAGGTTATTATTTGTATTTTAGAATCTTTTTAAATATTGTTGTCCATGAATAACTTGTTTACATTATGTGTTTATTCTATCTTTATTATATATGAGACATTAATCATGTTTTATATTTTAGGATTCTAGGTTCCATTAACTTGGTGTGTGTAATAGTGTTCTTTATTATTTACATGCTCATATCAATTGTTTTTCATGCTTAGAAATCCAATAAATCTGTAATTGGTTTTATGACACATAAATGAATGTCTTATTCACATGTTCAGGTTGTGCCACTTATCATTATTTTTATTATGTATTAAATATGATTACATATCATTGACCTTAGGATAAGAACATAAATTACTATATAAATAATATTTATTTTGTGTCATCTTGAGGTATTTTGGAAAACCAAAAATTAGTTCATAATGATGGAATTTGAATGGTCTGAATATACCTTAATTAAGTAAATATTTTTGAACTTTGTTATCTGTTAAAAATTATGCCATTTATTTACAAAAAAATAAGGCAATTATAATTCAACCCACAATATATTACCTTAGTTATGAATTTCATCAATTATGAGATATGGCTTGGGTATGACCAAGTAAAATAAAATGACTTCGTTCTTAAAGCTAATAGGTTTCATTTACTAGGTTTTTCACTAAACAGTCTTGAAAATTTATAAATACAATTTTTGTTTATTTTCCTAAGGAGTTTATTTTTTAATTGGTTTGGAATAATTACATAAAATTTTATTTTTTCCTTTTGGAATCCATATCCTTGGGTAATTTCATTTTTAAGATGTTTTATTTAAAACTCATTTTCCACCCTAAAAATTTAATTTCATTTATACAATAAATATCTAATGTGTAAATATTTACAAATTTGGAAATCATGTATAGGCCTTACGTTATTATGGAAACTTCTATTTAGTAAAAATAACATTTTATTTTCTATATTTTGTTTCAAATATAAAAAGAATATTTAAATAAGAAAATTTTACTTTTATACTTACATGTCATAAATGGTATTTTTCCATTTATTAGCATTTAATCTGGTCATTAAGAGTATGGATTAATTATTTCCAATTCCATACTATATACATTACTTTGTTTACTATTAGTGTGCATGAATCATAAAAAAAATCCAAATACACCTATTTGGGAATATTATATATTATTAGAACTTAAATTACATGTTTGGTATCTATGTGAAACTAAAACCGACATATAACCATTAAATATTGAAATTTATTTTTAAAATAAACACATCCATGAAAAATATACAAATTAAAGACATATTTAATAAAAAAAATATATAAATAAATTAAATCAAACGAAAATACATCACAAATGTTTTATTACATAATTCAAGAAATTCATTATGAAAATAACTTACCATTTAATAAAAATGAAAACAAAAAAAAACCTTAAAACCGAAAATACACTTCCCCTCATTGGAAATTTAAATTAAATGATAATTCTAGTAAAAACTATACAATATAAATAAAATATTCTATTTTAAAAATAGGCCAAAAACAAATAAGGATGTATTCTTTAAAATGAACCCCCTTAAAATACATTAATATAAATGAACTACAAACAAATTATAGCTTCATAAAATCCAAAAAAAACTTTAAGTTATTTTTTAGCAAAACCATTTAAAAAATTTTCATTCAAAAAAACTCTAACCAAACACTAAATAATGATTATATTCAATTATAAATCCATATTTCAATACTCGTTGTCTCATTTCATAAAAAACGTGGAAAAATTTTATCCAAGAACATAAAATTTTAAATGATTATCATGAGAGGGTGTGGAAGAGTGTGGAAGTTGTTTTTATGAAAAACAATCCAAAAATCACTAAAAAACAAATCATGATGAGAGGATATTTCATACGATAAATTTTAAAAGTGGAATCATTAAAAAAATTTGTGAGGTGGTGTGGTGGAGTATATATTTCGAATATTAATTATTGATAGGTACGATCAATGTACAAATTAGGGTTATTTTATAAATATTAAATGAGATTTAATAGTGATTACTGAAAACAAGATAAAAAATATTATTTTATCAGTTTAAAAATCTTTAGTTCTAATAGTTTAACATTTTATTTGTTCTATTTTCACACAGATAAATAATATCTTTATCAATATTATGCTTAGCACATGAAGAGACCATGTGACTTGTTGAGGTTTAATTTGTTATCAATAATGTAATAAAATGATAACTCAATGAATTCTAAATATGATGATTGCAGAGCTATCTTTATTTCTAAAGAATTGTGTAGTTATGAATGCACAATGTTTAAAATATTGATTTGAAGAGTAAAAACAAGATTCCATAAAAAAATTATTTATTTTTCATGAGGATAATTTTCATGTTGAGAGTGGGATTTGGAAATTTGTTTTCTAATTACAATTGAAGAAGGCTTGTATGTCATATATTAGAAATTTTCTATGTATATTTTATGTTCCTTCATTAAAAATATAGCCATCCAGCCAGGGGATTAGCACCACAAGGGTGTCTAAGATCAACCCTAATCCAACCAGATTAATTCCATAGCCTTTGAGGTATAAGGGAATGCCTACATAAGGCAGATGTGTTGGACAACCACCATGATGGTTAGTATGGTGGACAGCGCCATGAATAAGGGTGCCTTGCGAATGAAGAGTCTGGACCGACAATAAATTATGACCAGGTGTCTACATGGATTTTATTATAATAGAGAAGATATAGTGTTCGAGTTTTGATGTGGAATTGGGCCTAATGAATCTAGACCATCTGACATGAAGATTAGTCATCTCATCCAACATATCTCTTCTACGTGTTCCAAATTGAACCTTGTCTAGCCACATTTTATAATTAAGGATATAAGCCATTCGATCGAGCGTTGAATATCATCTTCTCCAGAAACCTTCATATGTGAATACAATATAGTGGGAGTTGAATTCCCATTCCCCACAATGATCAAATTCAGACTTCATATAATTATATTTGAAATCTAAAAATTCCATGATGATCGAAATCCATTGCTTACTAGTTTTGATGGCTAGTCGAAGATTTATCTAAATATCTGAAGAAGGAAAAAATTATATTTTTCTGATAATGATGATCATTCTTGGTATGCTCATTATGCCAAATCGAGATGAATATTTATGATTTTAAAAGGTTATATGTAGATGTTTATCACTTATAAATACTTTGAGCTATAGTCTCTTTAGTTGCGGTTGTGTTTGAGAGATATATATTTCTAGTGAAAGAGAGTTCTTGTGAATCTGTATGGTTCCTAAAGGGAAGTACCAATCTTATTTTCTTAGTATGAAGAAGGAGTAATATGAGGGTAAATCTATATATTCATTCCATAGTAGTTCTACCTCTCAATGAACTGGTTCCACGAATCATTTCAGGATATCGTGTTAAGTGTCTCCCTAGATTGCGTGATGATCATTGATAATTCATGAATCCTCATTCTTGCATGAATATCTCATATCACACTATTGTGTGAAAGATTTTAAAAAATAAACATTGTTTTCATTACTTGTTTAAAATGATCATATACTGATCATTAATACAGTGTCATTGTTGAGGGGGATTGATTGAGTCGAACAAAAAATCTTTGAATACAAGGGACAATGTGATATTTATTTTTCCATGAATCCTTAGAGGTTGTCATAAAATCAATTCTTATATTATTCTCATTTTCTTGAAGGTATTATGATTTAATTAAGAAAAATTAACACACCATTGTACAAATAGAATCATATAGTGAGTGTTCTTTTATTGCATGTGAGGAAGCTGTTAATAAAAGTATTGTGTATTATGAAGTGTTTTTTATACAAAACAATTTCCCAAAGTTTAATTATGCATGGAGGAAGTGAGGAATTTATATATGGACCAATTATTATTTAAATAGTAACAGATAGTGTTTTCATAAAGTCAAACCAATGTAGACATGTCTGTTTGTTCATGCATGGTTTGTTCCATTTGAAAGAACTTGCATTGTTAAAAAATTGTGGACATTAATGTGCGTGTGTTATAAAAACATTTTTACAAATGAAATTATGCATGAATGATAGTGTGAATCTTATTAAGGTGTGTTATTGTATAAAACGATAAGGACATGCAATGTATTAAATACATGGATGATATTTGAGGAACTGCATGTGTGATTTATATAGCATATACAGTGTGTAGTTATCTGAGACAGAATCTGGAATATTATTTTTATCAGTAATTCAGATTTATTTTTTTATTCAGGTTTTTAGTTTTTAGTGAGGCAAATACTTTAGTAGAAGAAATAATGTTGGACCCTGTAGTTTGGTATTGGGGATTATGATTATATTAAGTGATCTGATATATCTAAGTAAAAACAACATTAGTTCAAAGGAATATGATATCACGACCCGTCCTCGGGGCCCGTGCCGTGACTACCCCAAGCCCGCCTTCCATAGGCCAGGGGCTGGCGACTAGCACCAAGGCGTGAATCCCGGTAAAAAGGGAAGGCATTGCCTTTGTAAAGTAAACAAGCACCATAGAGTAAGCAAGCGGAAAAGTAAACACTAAGTAAAAACAGAGTACAACTGAAAGTGCGGAAAAGTAAATGGGCCAGTATACAAACCCAAAATTGAAAGTAAAGTACAACTCGAAAGGGAAAACAAAAACTGTAAAGTAAAAGCCGCTACACCGAGCTGTCCACTGGAAATCCCACCTGAAGGGTGGGTACAGATTGCTCCACTGCTCCTCGGGTCCCGCCGTCCGCTCCGAGTACGTCCCGCCCAGTGGTCCACCTCCAGGTACCATCCTGCTCTGCACGCCTCAACCACGACCAACGTTGTCCGTCGTCTGCAACCAACACAACGTAGTGCGGGCATAGCCCGTGCAGGGGTGAGTATAAGCTACTCAGTAGAGACCCCGAGACCCCCGAAGGTCTCCAAAAATCCACAAAGGATAAACCACAAAGGAAAGATACAATCATGAAGTAACAACCGACACTGCTTAGGTATATGCCCATACATATACCTAAGTCATCATTTCAATATGCTCCAACCTCCGAGCCCATGTACAACTCAGTCCACACAGGAATGTATAAGTATTCCACATAGGAAAGCAAAATGTAATCCACACAGGATAGCAGAACACAATCCACACAGGAAGGTAAACAGGATTCAGCTCACATAGGTATACTTTTTTGAGGATGATAGAGATGATCACTGATACATCTAAGTCATCGGACCCACAAAGGATCGATAGGTACTAACCCCCGCAAACACCCACACAGGATCGGACCCACACAGGATCTGTAGGCGCTGGTTCACACAGGACCACTGAGCGCTGACCCACACAGGATCAGACCCACACAGGATCGGTAGCACTGATCCATACAGGATCACTGAGTACTATAGTCGTCGTCGTCGAATCCACTAAGGATCTCTGCTTAGTCGTCGTCGCAGTCATAGTAGCAATCGCAGCCAGCTCTAGGGTTCTCGCACATAGCAAACTCGTTTCGGAGGGTCCGCTCCACGAGCCGAGAGTCTGATACATCAACTGTCACATATTCCAGAGTTGATGTATCCAAAAGTTCCATATCGTCATCAGGAACTCAACGCAATAGACGGCGCGTCAATCGGACGCCCGGTCTGAGAGTTATTGGCTTTTTCGTTCCAGGGGCCAGGTTGGTTTTTAAGGCAAAACAATCCGACCGTACTCCACCTGCGTCCAATCCTTGGGCGGAGTATGCCAAAAGATCCGTCTCACTAAGAGGAACTCAACAAAGCTGACGGCACGTCAATCGGACGTCCGTAGCTCAAGATATGAGTGTTTCCGCTCCGAGGGCCCGGTTGGTTTCGTGTACGAACCAACCCGGCCGAACTCAAAGTATTCCGAAACATTGAGTACGATATACCGAAACGACTGTCTTGATCCAAGGATCGCTTTTCCGCTGACAGCGTGTCGTTTGGAGGTCCGTAGCCCGAGTTATGGGCATTTGAACCTAACAGTTCGGTATCGGGGGTTTCGGGCCCGGGCCGACCCGGCCCGAGACCCCCCCGGTTGGCCCGACCGGGTCGACCCGCCCCGGACAGGGTCGACCTGGCCCGGCGCGGCGCGGCGCGGCCTGGCAGACCGGCCAGGCGCACCGGTCTGGCTCAAGGCAGCGCGCTGGGCGCGCTGCCAGCTCGTCCTTCGGCCGAGCTGATTGAGAACGGGGGCGCCTGCCCCCTTTTGTGAAACCGTGGCCCCCCTCAGCATGGGGGGCCATTTATGCTGGCAGGGGGAATTTAATTCCCCCGGTTTTCTCCTTTCCGGCCGGCCCGACTTGCCCGGTCGGCTTCTTCTCAACAGGACCAGCAAAGGCTGGTCCTCTTCCGGCTTCCGACACCGGCGGCCCGGCTGGCCACCGGTCACAAAGCTCCGCCGCGGCCCGGAACCGGCCGCGGCCCTTGTCGTTCGGCACGGTGCAACGGCACCGCGTCCCTCCGCCGCGGCCCCGTTCCAGCCGCGGCGCCTTCGACTTCCCTCGACGTGACCCGATGACGTCGCGTTCTTGAATCTCTTTCCACGGTGCGGCGCGACGGCACCACGCGTATGTTCCGCATGAACCGCGTGGCGCAACGGCACCACGCTCCTTCGTACCAACCACAAAGAAAGCAATTATGAAATAAGGAGGAGGTTTGGCCGTGTTTGTACGGTCCCGCCCCCTCGCATTATTTGATAATAAAAAGTCGAAAACCACAAAAATTCGGCATTCCAGAATCATTAACGAAATCAAATAACATTAAACCCCTACCTCGGTTTCAAGAGCAGAGAATGTCAACAAGCCGCGGAAGACAAGCGTCGCGGAGGTCGGGCGTCGCGGGAATCGAACGTCGATTCCGTTGACGTCGAGGTGCATCCAAAGAGGTACGTCACTGGAGAAGTGATTAGTCACTTAAAGTGGCTAATATTCATTGTTAAGTTCTTAATATTAATGTTTTTAAAAGTTCATAAACATCAATTTTAGTCCAATTCAGAAATTGAACTTCATTTCCCATCATTGTGCAATTCATGCTTAAAATGTCAATTTGGACCCACTCAATAATGTGGTTGTGGAAATTACAATATTCATCATTTTAATTTTAAATTTTGGGATATGATTTATCACTTTGTTTTAAACATTTTATCTTTTAGGTCCGATGGATGAATCCCAAAAAAAGATGGAGAATTTTGCGCCTGAAGGCAGAAACTTGCTGGAAAAAGCATAATGGGCCTAAGGCCCATCAAACAAATGTGGGGCCCAGAAAACAAGCCCAATGAAGCTCAAATTTATACAGTAGAAAGCTAAAAATATGAGGATCATTTTATTCAACTGTGGCCAGAGCTAATTCTGATGTTTTCATGATGATAGAGGGGTATGAAGTTAACATTAAAATGGTGGACTTGTCATTAATGCAGAGAAATCCGTCCCACCATTTCGACCATAACTTCCAAACGTCTGAGCCAAATGTCCTGATATTTTGAGAGCTTCTATAAGACACATGGACGAAGATATTTTATATTTATGACACCTTAGGATTCGGCCATATGAAGTGTCAACTTCACACGTAAAAATGGAGGACGATTCTGGACAGTTTTCCGGGTCAACTTCGAAACGTCAATTTACTTTTGATTCTTCACCCTCCTTTTGACTCTCTTAATTGTTGGGGGGTGAATTTAATGTTGGGGGTGGACATAAGGCACATAATATGCCTATATAAAGATCTGGTGGTGAAGGAAATAATCATCTAACATTTTTCCTTGAATCTAATATTTTTCCTTGAATATAACATTTTTCTTTGAATCCATGTTTTTCTTCCATCCATTGTATTTCTTTCAATTGTAATTTCCTGCTTTCAATTTGTAATCGCATCATCAAGTTTTTCCATGTAAGTTTTTCTTTCACGTTTATTATTTTAATAAAATTTCTTCTTCTTCTTCACTTTTTATTTTCCTTTTCTTCACACGTTGATACCGTTGAATCATGGTGTGAAATTATTCACACCAACACTTGTGATTTCAATCACACAACGGAGGAGTGTTCGTTCTTTTAATAATGTTCTTCTTCTTCAATTCCGCCCCCGTAAGTCTACATCCCGCTTCCATTGGTATAATAGCATCAATGGAGGGCTAACCTCTTAAGGTTTGATCCAAGGGAGTAGCAAGGTCATGGATTGAATGCTATTTCATGTAATTAATATTTAAATCTATTCGTTATTTTAGGATTTCCATTTGATGAGTTACATTCTTTCTCATCTTTGCCAACTTTAACGATGACACATTTTGAGTGCTAGTACGATCTATTTCCTTTGAGTGCTCATTAAAATGATCCTTAAAGTGAATTAGTGATTGACCTTGGAATTGTGTAGGGATTAAATTGGTGAATGATTTGAAAGAATTATCTCATTGTTTGGATATGTCTTGAATTAATGACATGAAATTTTCTAAGAAAAGAAATTCATCCAATCCACCCCAAGCAAAACCCTAATTTCAACCCACCATCAATAATTATTTAGTTCACATAATTTTTTATTATATCTTATTTAAATTATATCTTTAGTTCTCCAATTAAAATCTACCTCAAAGTTGGCCACTTCATAGACAATCCATCAATAAATCATAGCGTCTCAAGGTTACTTCTTCGGTCCCTGTGGATTCGATCCCTACTTGTACTTCAATGACCGCTTTTACCAGTAGGGTAAATTTGGGCGCAAACAAATTTTGGCGTCGTTGCTGGGGACCCTAGTAAGTTTTCTTAGACACCCACCTTCTATTCTCACCCAACTTCTCTTTTCTCAGCTCTATTTCACTTTTCTTTTCCCATTTCTGTTTTTTCCAAAAAAAATCCAAATCCAAATTTCATTAAACTACAATGGAGTATCATCAACAATATCCCTTCACAAACTCAAGATTTAATCAGTTTGAAAATCCACATTGGGAATCTCCAACCTTTTTTAATCAACACTTGAATGATTATCACACACCCGATAACATGAACAATCAATGGGATGCTGAATGTTTAAAAGATCAATTTCCATACCTATCAAGAATGATTGAAAAGATAAATAATGAGGAAGTCCATGATGTACAAACAACAATCAATCATAATTCTGAAAAAATTCTTGAACATTTGTGTGAAAAAATGGTTAAAATGAATTCAGAAGTTTCATCACTGAGATTAGAAATACAAAACATTGAGACATATGAAGAACCCATTCCCACTCAGGATGACCTTTCCACATCACATATAGAAGAATGTTGTTTCCCACATAACTCATGTGAATTTAGTAAAGAACCCACTTTAAAATCTTGGAATACAGAGTTGGATAATGAAGAGATCTGGTCAGGTAATGTTGAAATTCAAGATAAAGAACATGAAGGAATTGTTGATGAGTATTTAAATCAGGATGAAATTGATTTCATGAATTCACAAGTGGGAAATTGTTTTTCAAGGATTGAATGTCCAGAATATTGCACCAAAAATGATTTTTTAGAATCACCAATCATTGAACCATTGAGAGAGTTAACAAATATTGAGTCTATACCCACTCCCGACATTCAAAAGGAAATTTTTTGGGAGCAATCAAAATTTCAAAAGGAACCAATTATTTCTAAATTTCATGGAGAAGAAACTGTTTTTGATTCAAATTTCCATTCTTCTTTTGTAAATTTTTATCAACCTGAACTCAAAAATTTTCTCCCTTCTTCCCCACTCTTAAATGTGGATAACCAATACCATGAAATTTCAATTTATTATCTTCTTGAAACTAAAAAATTGGGAATGTTTATTGATGTCATAGGCAATACTAGATATTCAATTCAATCAACCATTTCTGATATTACATGGATTTTACCGCTCATTATAGAACAAAGGATTTCACATGAAACATATTTCAAACAAATAATCAATCTCAATATTATTGAAGTAGAGAAAGATGGGTTAATTAAAATTTTGAAAGTTGGAATTGGATAAGTTGGGGGGTTCAAGTCGAGCCAACGACGTTAAACAAAAGCGCTGCTTGGGAGGCAACCCATGGTTTTCATGTTTTCTAATTATTTTGAATCATTTTATTTTTCATATAATAAATTACCATAAGCTGTTGACCTGTTCTTCTTTTATGAGTAAGGATGGGTATGAAAGGGGAGCGCCATATTCATCCGTGTCACGTGGTGTGATCTCTGAGTAATACCTTACCCAGAAAATATAAAGAAGACAATGTATCATCAGTTTATTTTGTTTTGTTTTTATGTTTTTATAGGTTAAAAAAATAA
Source organism: Viscum album (assembly GCA_963277665.1). NCBI lineage: Eukaryota > Viridiplantae > Streptophyta > Magnoliopsida > Santalales > Viscaceae > Viscum > Viscum album. The sequence goes on along the minus strand of OY728156.1, from coordinate 64,976,644 downwards.
AAGGACATGTCGTAAGCCATAAGGAAAATCCATTCACCACCATCCAAGCTGCTGAGACTCAAATCCAGGATTGAAGGGAGACTATGGCATGCATTATCATCATCAACCACCAGGTGACTTCATTCCATGATTTTTATTTTAAATTTCTTCATTGAACTCCTCTCCTACCCCCTTATAACTTTTCTATTCTTTAAACACTGGGGACAGTGTCATTCTAAGTTGGGGGGAGATAAAAAATGATTTTTTTTAAAAAAACATGCATGAAAAGAAAAATTCCATTATCCATAAACATGATAACACACATTGCAAACTCTAAAATTGGATATCAAATAAATTTTGAATGCCTTGATTCTGATTTTAATGCAAGTTTAAGTTCATGAGCATAGTTTTTGGAAAGTGCGGTTGTCCGATGTGATTTTTCAATGTTTACATTTTCATCCTCTTAATAAAAATGCCACAATGCACGTCTACTGGATCGTGGGTGTAAATTTGAGTTCTCGGGTCCCTTTCATTATAGCATAGGGTTCTGGGGTCACTTTTAGTTTAATTTGAGTATCCAAAAAAAAACAAAAAAAAACAAACAAAAAAAACAAAAAAAAAACAAAAAAACAAACAAAAAAATGACCACATAGAGCAATGTTTTGTCCAAATGCGTGGCGTCCGACACTTGGGGATCGTGACTCCATAGTTGTCTCGCCCAGAGTTAGGCTATATATCTCTATTGTAGAGCATGAAATTGACAAAATGCGTGGCGTCCGGCACTTGGGGATCGTGACTCCATAGTTGTCTTGCCCAGAGTTAGTCTTTTCATATCTATTGTAGTTAAAAAAAATAATAAAAAAAATCAAAAAAATCAAAAAAAAAATTGGATACTCATTTTAAGGTTTAATGTGATTCCCACCTAGCGCTTCCATTTTTTTCCCCTTGAACAATAAAATGGGCCCCATTTCTTTTATGATGCACAACACTTTATCATGCTTAATTGGAATTGGATGAAATGTGGCAATGAATTTGAACAAAGGAATGGGCTTGGGCTTGGGATATGCTTAAGACCTAGCTTGTTTTAAATGATTTTGATGGGTTTTCATAATTTTTTTGGTATTAGATATTTGGGTGAGTAATGTGTATTTAAATGTTTTTGGAAAATGAGATTTGGATTTCATATTTGTAATTTATTTTGCTCGGGACTAGCAAAACTCAAGTTGGGGGGTGTGATTAGACACTTAAAGTGGCTAATATTCATTGTTAAGTTCTTAGTATTAATGTTTTTAAAAGTTCATAAACATCAATTTTAGTCCAATTCAGAAATTGAACTTCATTTCCCATCATTGTGCAATTCATGCTTAAAATGTCAATTTGGGCCCACTCAATAATGTGCTTGTGGAAATTACAATATTCATCATTTTAATTTTAAATTTTGGGATATTATTTATCACGTTGTTTTGAACATTTTATCTTTTAGGTCCAATGGATGAATCCCAAAGGAAGATGGAGAATTTTGCGCCTGAAAGCAGAAACTTGCTGGAAAAAGCATAATGGGCCTAAGGCCCATCAAACAAATGTGGGGCCCAGAAAACAATCCCAATGAAGCTCAAATTTATACAGTAGAAAGATAAAAATATGAGAATCATTTTATTCAACTGTGGCCGGAGCTAATTCTGATGTTTTCATGATGATAGAGGGGTATGAAGTTAACATTTAAATGGTGGACTTGTCATTAATGCAGAGATATCCGTCCCACCATTTCGAACATAACTTCCAAACGGCTGAGCCAAATGTCCCGATATTTTGAGAGCTTCTATAAGACACATGGACGAAGATATTTTATATTTATGACACCTTCGGATTCGGCCATATGAAGTGTCAAATTCACACGTCAAAATGGAGGACGAATCTGGACAGTTTTCCGGGTCAACTTCGAAACGTCAATTTACTTTTGATTCTTCACCCTCCTTTTGACTCTCTTAATTGTTGGGGGGTGAATTTAATGTTCGGGGTGGACATAAGGCTCATAATATGCCTATATAAGGAGCTGGTGGTGAAGGAAATAATCATCTAACATTTTTCCTTGAATCTAATATTTTTCCTTGAATCTAACATTTTTCTTTGAATCCATGTTTTTCTTCCATCCATTGTATTTCTTTCAATTGTAATTTCCTACTTTCAATTTTTAATCGCATCATCAAGTTTTCCCATGTAAGTTTTTCTTTCACGTTTATTATTTTAATAAAATTTCTTCTTCTTCTTCACTTTTTATTTTCCTTTTCTTCACACGTTGATACCGTTGAATCATGGTGTGAAATTATTCACACCAACACTTGTGATTTCAATCACACAACGGAGGAGTGTTCGTTCTTTTAATAATTTTCTTCTTCTTCAATTCCGCCCACGTAAGTCTACATCCCGCTTCCATTGGTATAATAGCATCAATGGAGGGCTAACCTCTTATGGTTTGATCCAAGGGAGTAGCAAGGTCATGGATTGAATGTTATTTCATGTAATTAATATTTAAATCTATTCGTTATTTTAGGATTTACATTTGATGAGTTACATTCTTTCTCATCTTTGCCAACTTTAACGATGACACATTTTGAGTGCTAGTACGATCTATTTCCTTGGAGTGCTCATTAAAATGATCCTTAAAGTGAATTAGTGATTGGCCTTGGTATTGTGTAGGGATTAAATTGGTGAATGATTTGGAAGAATTATCTCATTGTTTGGATATGTCTTGAATTAATGACATGAAATTTTCTAAGAAAAGAAATTCATCCAATCCACCCCAAGCAAAACCCTAATATCAACCCACCATCAATAATTATTTAGTTCACATAATTTTTTATTATATCTTATTTAAATTATATCTTTAGTTCTCCAATTAAAATCTACCTCAAAGTTGGCCACTTCATAGACAATCCATCAATAAATCATAGCGTCTCAAGGTTACTTCTTCGGTCCCTATGGATTCGATCTCTACTTGTACTTCAATGACCGCTTTTACCAGTAGGGTAAATTTGGGCGCAACCAAATTTTGTGAGATAAAAAATGATTTTAAAAAAAAAACATGCATGAAAAAAAAAATTCCATTATCCATAAACATGATAACACACATTGCAAACTCTAAAATTGGATATCAAATAAATTTTGAATGCCTTGATTCTGATTTTAATGCAAGTTTAAGTTCATGAGCATAGTTTTTGGAAAGTGCGGTTGTCCGATGTGATTTTTCAATGTTTACATTTTCATCCTCTTAATAAAAATGCCACAATGCACGTCTACTGGATCGTGGGTGTAAATTTGAGTTCTCGGGTCCCTTTCATTATAGCATAGGGTTCTGGGGTCACTTTTAGTTTAATTTGAGTATCCAAAAAAAAACAAAAAAACAAACAAAAAAAACAAAAAAAAAACAAAAAAACAAACAAAAAAAATGACCACATAGAGCAATGTTTTGTCCAAATGTGTGGCGTCCGACACTTGGGGATCGTGACTCCATAGTTGTCTTGCCCAGAGTTAGGCTTTATATCTCTATTGTAGAGCATGAAATTGACAAAATGCGTGGCGTCCGGCACTTGGGGATCGTGACTCCATAGTCGTCTTGCCCAGAGTTAGTCTTTTCATATCTATTGTGGTTAAAAAAAATAAAAATAAAAAATCAAAAAAATAAAAAAAAAATTGGATACTCATTTTAAGGTTTAATGTGATTCCCACCTAGCGCTTCCATTTTTTCCCCTTGAACAATAAAATGGGCCCCATTTCTTTTATGATGCACAACACTTTATCATGCTTAATTGGAATTGGATGAAATGTGGCAATGAATTTGAACAAAGGAATGGGCTTGGGCTTGGGATATGCTTATGGAACTAGCTTGTTTTAAATGATTTTGATGGGTTTTCATAATTTTTTTGGTATTAGATATTTGGGTGAGCAATGTGTATTTAAATGTTTTTGGAAAATGGGATTTGGATTTCATAATTGTAATTTATTTTGCTCGGGACTAGCAAAACTCGAGTTGGGGGTGTGATTAGTCACTTAAAGTGACTAATATTCATTGTTAAGTTCTTAATATTAATGTTTTTAAAAGTTCATAAACATCAATTTTAGTCCAATACAGAAATTGAACTTCATTTCCCATCATTGTGCAATTCATGCTTAAAATGTCAATTTGGGCCCACTCAATAATGTGCTTGTGGAAATTACAATATTCATCATTTTAATTTTAAATTTTGGGATATTATTTATCACTTTGTTTTGAACATTTTATCTTTTAGGTTTGATGGATGAATCCCAAAGGAAGATTGAGAATTTTGCGCCTGAAGGCAGAAACTTGCTGGAAAAAGCATAATGGGCCTAAGGCCCATCAAACAAATGTGGGGCCCAGAAAACAAGCCCAATGAAGCTAAAATTTATACAGTAGAAAGATAAAATATGAGGATCATTTTATTCAACTGTGGCCGGAGCTAATTCTGATGTTTTCATGATGATAGAGGGGTATGAAGTTAACATTTAAATGGTGGACTTGTCATTAATGCAGAGAAATCCGTCACACCATTTCGACCATAACTTCCAAACGGCTGTGCCAAATGTCCTGATATTTTGAGATCTTCTATAAGACACATTGACGAAGATATTTTAGATTTATGATACCTTCGGATTCTGCCATATGAAGTGTCAAATTCACACGTCAAAATGGAGGACGAATCTGGACAGTTTTCCGGGTCAACTTCGAAACGTCAATTTACTTTTGATTCTTCACCATCCTTTTGACTCTCTTAATTGTTGGGGGGTGAATTTAATGTTGGGGGTGGACATAAGGCTCATAATATTCCTATATAATGAGCTGGTGGTGAAGGGAATAATCATCTAACATTTTTCCTTGAATCTAATATTTTTCCTTGAATCTAACATTTTTCTTTGAATCCATGTTTTTCTTCCATCCATTGTATTTCTTTCAATTGTAATTTCCTGCTTTCAATTTGTAATCGCATCATCAAGTTTTCCCATGTAATTTTTTCTTTCACATTTATTATTTTAATAAAATTTCTTCTTCTTCTTCACTTTTTATTTTCCTTTTCATCACACGTTGATACCGTTGAATCATGGTGTGAAATTATTCACACCAACACTTGTGATTTCAATCACACAACAGAGGAGTGTTCGTTCTTTTAATAATTTTCTTCTTCTTCAATTCCGCCCCCGTAAGTCTACATCCCGCTTCCATTGGTATAATAGCATCAATGGAGGGCTAACCTCTTAAGGTTTGATCCAAGGGAGTAGCAAGGTCATGGATTGAATGTTATTTTATGTAATTAATATTTAAATCTATTCGTTATATTAGGATTTCCATTTGATGAGTTACATTCTTTCTCATCTTTGCCAACTTTAACGATGACACATTTTGAGTGCTAGTACGATCTATTTCCTTTGAGTGCTCAATAAAATGATCCTTAAAGTGAATTAGTGATTGGCCTTGGAATTGTGTAGGGATTAAATTGGTGAATGATTTGGAAGAATTATCTCATTGTTTGGATATGTCTTGAATTAATGACATGAAATTTTCTAAGAAATGAAATTCATCCAATCCACCCCAAGCAAAACCCTAATATCAACCCACCATCAATAATTATTTAGTTCACATAATTTTTTATTATATCTTATTTAAATTATATCTTTAGTTCTCCAATTAAAATCTACCTCAAAGTTGGCCACTTCAGAGCCAATCCATCAATAAATCATAGCGTCTCAAGGTTACTTCTTCGGTCCCTGTGGATTCGATCCCTAGCTGTACTTCAATGACCGCTTTTACCAGTAGGGTAAATTTGGGCGCAACCAAATTTTGTGAGATAAAAAATGATTTAAAAAAAACATGCATGAAAAGAAAAATTCCATTATCCATAAACATGATAACACACATTGCAATCTCTAAAATTGGATATCAAATAAATTTTTAATGCCTTGATTCTGATTTTAATGCATGTTTAAGTTCATTAGCATAGTTTTTGAAAGTGCGGTTGTCCGATGTGATTTTTCAATATTTACATTTTCATCCTCTTAATAAAAATGCCACAATGCACGTCTACTGGATCGTGGGTGTAAATTTGAGTTCTCGGGTCCCTTTCATTATAGCATAGGGTTCTGGGGTCACTTTTAGTTTAATTTGAGTATCCAAAAAAAAAACAAAAAAAAAACAAACAAAAAAAAACAAAAAAAAACAAAAAAACAAACAAAAAAATGACCACATAGAGCAATGTTTTGTCCAAATGCGTGGCGTCCGGCACTTGGGGATCGTGACTCCATAGTTGTCTTGCCCAGAGTTAGGCTTTATATCTCTATTGTAGAGCATGAAATTGACAAAATGCGCGGCGTCCGACACTTGGGGATCGTGACTCCATAGTTGTCTTGCCCAGAGTTAGTCTTTTCATATCTATTGTGGTTAAAAAAAATAATAAAAAAAAATCAAAAAAATCAAAAAAAAATTGGATACTCATTTCAAGGTTTAATGTGATTCCCCACCTAGCGCTTCCATTTTTTTCCCCTTGAACCATAAAATGGGCCCCATTTCTTTTATGATGCACACCACTTTATCATGATTAATTGGAATTGGATGAAATGTGGCAATGAATTTGAACAAAGGAATGGGCTTGGGCTTGGGATATGCTTATGGACCTAGCTTGTTTTAAATGATTTTGATGGGTTTTCATAATTTTTTTGGTATTAGATATTTGGGTGAGTAATGTGTATTTAAATGTTTTTGGAAAATGGGATTTGGATTTCATATTTGTAATTTATTTTGCTCGGGACTAACAAAACTCAAGTTGGAGGGTGTGATTAGTCACTTAAAGTGGCTAATATTCATTGTTAAGTTCCTAATATTAATGTTTTTAAAAGTTCATAAACATCAATTTTAGTCCAATTCAGAAATTGAACTTCATTTCCCATCATTGTGCAATTCATGCTTAAAATGTCAATTTGGGCCCACTCAATAATGTGCTTGTGGAAATTACAATATTCATCATTTTAATTTTACATTTTTGGATATGATTTATCACTTTGTTTTGAACAGTTTATCTTTTAGGTCCGATGGATGAATCCCAAAGGAAGACTGAGAATTTTGCGCCTGAAGGCAGAAACATGCTGGAAAAAGCATAATGGGCCTAAAGCCCATCAAACAAATGTGGGGCCCAGAAAACAAGCCCAATGAAGATCAAATTTATACCGTAGAAAGATAAAAATATGAGGATCATTTTATTCAACTGTGGCCGGAGATAATTCTGATGTTTTCATGATGATAGAGGGGTATGAAGTTAACATTTAAATGGTGGACTTGTCATTAATGCAGAGAAATCCGTCCCACCATTTCGACCATAACGTACAAACGGCTGAGCCAAATGTCCTGATATTTTGAGAGCTTCTATAAGACACATGGACGAAGATAGTTTATATTTATGACACCTTCGGATTCTGCCATATGAAGTGTCAAATTCACACGTCAAAATGGAGGACGAATCTGGACAGTTTTTCGGGTCAACTTCGAAACGTCAATTTACTTTTGATTCTTCACCCTCCTTTTGACTCTCTTAATTTTTGGGGGGTGAATTTAATGTTGGGGGTGGACATAAGGCTCATAATATGCCTATATAAGGAGCTTGTGGTGAAGAGAATAATCATCTAACATTTTTCCTTGAATCTAATATTTTTCCTTGAATCTAACATTTTTATTTGAATCCATGTTTTTCTTCCATCCATTGTATTTTTTTCAATTGTAATTTCCTGCTTTCAATTTGTAATCGCATCATCAAGTTTTCCCATGTAAGTTTTTCTTTCACGTTTATTATTTTAAAAAAATTTCTTCTTCTTCTTCACTTTTTATTTTCCTTTTCTTCACACGTTGATACCGTTGAATCATGGTGTGAAATTATTCACACCAACACTTGTGATTTCAATCACACAACGGAGGAGTGTTCGTTCTTTTAATAATTTTCTTCTTCTTCAATTCCGCCCCCGTAAGTCTATATCCCGCTTCCATTGGTATAATAGCATCAATGGAGGGCTAACCTCTTAAGGTTTGATCCAAGGGAGTAGCAAGGTCATGGATTGAATGTTATTTCATGTATTTAATATTTAAATCTATTCGTTATTTTAGGATTTCCATTTGATGAGTTACATTCTTTCTCATCATTGCCAACTTTAACGATGACACATTTTGAGTGCTAGTACGATCTATTTCCTTTGAGTGCTCAAGAAGCTTCGTAAGCTGACGGAGGAAGCCTGAGGAAGCGGCGTCTCCTTTCGTTGACACAGGAAGAAGATCGAAAGAAGCGGCGTCGTCGATCTTCGGAAACACACTGGCTACGAAGAAGAGATGCGGCGTTCTTTGTCGGAGCTTAAGTGTTCTTCATGTTCTTCGTCAAGGTTGAAGAAGATGAAGAGCGAGCTTCCCAAATCCTCTCAAGGTGGAAAAGGATACTAACCAAAATAAAATAAGTCTAAAGATTATTTTTTTTACACAACTAAACCACTTGAATTTCAAAAGATTGAAAAAAAATAACTCATCTCAATTAAAACTCAAGTTTTAAAAATTAAATTGTGTGGAGTTATTGGGAGTTTAAAGGGGAGTTGAGGAGTTAGGGTTCGTGTGGGCCCCACCACACTTAATCCTCTCAAGGGAGGTTATGTGGATGTGGGTCCCACCTCTAACTCCCTTTGGGAGGATATAACCAACATGGATAAAAATAAAATGTGTTTCCACATTTTATTTAACTTCATTTTAATTCCCCCAAAACTAACTCTCAACCCGAATAAAATGCAACCTCGGAAAAGGTCTCCTTAAGCGAATACCGGCGTTTCGAGTTCATTGGTGCCCTCAGAATTCGATTCTGGGCACCGGTTCAAAAGTTAGAAATTCCCGCTCATTCGTTCACTGAACGTACCCGAGCCAAACTTTGGAAATTGATTCTGGGCACACCGGGCCTTGGAATCAGGTGCCGTCAGAAACCGTGCTCTTGTAAAACTCTAAAGAAAATTAAGAAAAAATTTCCCTTGAATTTTACGGGTCTTTACATTACTCCCACCTCAGGGCTTTACATCCCCGTAAAGATACATCAAAACTAGGGAAACAAATGAAGGTACTGAGCACGCATCTGAGCCTCCCACTCCCAAGTTCTCTCCTGGAGATTCCCATGCTGCCATCTGATGCACACTAGAGGAATCGACCGTCCACATAGGACCTGCTCCTATCGATCGTCGATCTCCACCGGGACCTCCGTAAAATTCACCCCATCGTCAACGTCAAGATCCCCATGGTCAATGACGTGCGTCGGATCGTGCACGTATCTCCTCAACTGAGACCCGTGGAAGACGTCGTGCACACGGTGCAACTGAGGTGGTAGAGCCAGGGGATAAGCCACCTCACCAATTCTGCTGAGGACCTGGAAGGGTCCGATGAAGCGCAGAGATAACTTGCCACCTCGGCCAAATCTCTGTATACCACGTCGAGGTGAGACCCGCAAGAAGACGTGGTCACCATCCTCGAACCCTAGTGGCCTCCGCCTCCTGTCAGCGTATGACTTCTGCCGGCTCTGAGCTGTCCTCATCCGCTCCTGGATGACCTGGACCTTTTCTGTCGTGGCCTGGACCATCTCCGGCCCCACAAGTGCTGACTCCCCAGGGTCTGTCCAGCACAAAGGAGATCTACAGGGTCGGCTGTACAACACCTCGTATGGTGCCATCCCGATGTTGGAGTGGTAGCTGTTGTTGTACGCGAACTACACCAAGGGTAGGTGGTCCTCCCAGCTACGACCAAAGTCGAGGACACATGCGCGGAGCATGTCCTCGATAGTCTGAATGGTCCTCTCCGTCTGACCATCCGTCTGAGGGTGAAAGGCTGTGCTCAGACGTAGCTGTGTCCTGAACGCCTCCTACAAGTCTTTACAAAGCCGAGAAGTAAAGCGAGCATCTCGATCGGAGACGATAGATGATGGCACACCGTGAAGCCGTACAATCTCCTGAATGTAAAGACGTCCCAAGATCTCCACTAAGCCCTGCTCTCTAATGGGTAAGAAGTGAGCCGACTTGGTGAGTCGGTCGACAATCACCCAAATGGAATTGTGAACTCTAGAAGTGCGTGGAAGTCCAGTCACGAAGTCCATAGATATGCCTTCCCACTTCCACTTCGGAACCTCCAAGGGCTGTACCAAGCCTGCTGGTACCTGATGCTTAGCCTTCACCTGCTGGCAGGTGAGGCATCCAGAAACGAACTCTGCCACAGCCTTCTTGATGCCCGGCCACCAGTGCTGTCGTCTGAGGTCCTGGTACATCTTCGCCACTCCAGGATGTACCGCTAAAGGAGAAGTGAGAAACTCTCTCAGCACCTCCTCTCATAAAGCGGCTGGTACCACGGTACGTCCTCTGAAAAGGACATCATGCTCTGCTCCAAAGGAGAAACCATCAGGTACCTGTCCTAAGGATATCTGTGCACGCCGCGTCTCACAGTCAGCGTCCCCACGCTATGCCTCTCTGACTCGCTGCAGTAGTGGAGGAGTGACTGTGAGAGACTGAAGGAAGGCTTCTCCATCTCTATCCACAAAGGATATCTGCGAAGAGGCTACTCCGTCGCCTCCTCAAGCAGCTGAATGCATGTCCTCCTGCTGAGGGCATCGGCTACTATGTTCCCCTTCCCAGGAGTATAGACTATCTCAAAGTCATAGTCCTGGAGGAACTCGAGCCATCGCCGCTGTCTCAGGTTCAGGTCCTTCTGCGAGAAGATGTACCTGAGACTCTGATGATCAGAAAAGACTGTAAAGCGCTCGCCAATCAGGTAGTGTCGCCACGTCTTTAGAGTGAAGACCACTGCTGCTAACTCCAAGTCATGGGTAGCGTAGTTCTGCTCATGCGGGCTCAATTGACGTGATCCATAGGCGATCACTGCCCGATCCTACATCAGGACACATCCGAGTCTGGTCCCTGATGCATCGCAGTAAACTACGTACCCTACTCCCTCCTAAGGCAACCTCAAGATAGGTGTGCTGGTCATTCTCTGTCTCAGCTCCTGGAAGCTCTGCTGACATCTGTCTGACCACACAAAGGGTATCCCCTTCTTCATCAAAGCTGTGAGTGGTTCCGCAACTCTAGAGAAGTCTGGCACGAATCTCCGATAGTATCCAGCTAGTCCCAAGAAACTCCGCACCTCCGTCACACTCCTGGGTGGCTCCCAAGCTAACACTGCCTCGATCTTCGTAGGATCCACTACAACTCCCGCCTCAGAGATGATGTGTCCCAAGAATTGGACCTCACGTATCCAGAACTGGCACTTCGAGAGTTTACCATAAAGCTGGTGCTCTCGGAGTGTGTCTAGTACAACCCGTATGTGGTAGGCGTGCTCCTCCTCAGTCGTCGAGTAAATCAAAATGTCGTCGATGAAGACCACGACAAATCGATCGAGGTATGGCTGAAAGATCTTTTTCATGAGGGCCATGAACACTGCTGGAGCATTGGTTACGCCGAAAGGCATAACCAAGAACTCATAGTGGCCATACCGACATCTGAAGGCTGTCTTCTGCACGTCCTCGTCTCTAACTCTGAGCTGATGATAGCTTGACCCGAAGTCTATCTTCGAGAACCACCGTGCTCCCTTGAGCTGATCAAAGAGGTCATAAATCCTCGGTAGCAGATACTTGTTCCTCACTGTCACCTGGTTCAGGCGATGATAGTCAACACAAAGTCGCAAGCTCCCGTCTGCCTTCTTGGCGAACAATATCGGGGAAGCCCAGGGTGAAACATTGGGTCGGATGAACCCCTTGCCCTGCAAGTCCTCCAACTGTACCCGTAGCTCTCAAAGCTCGGCCGGGGCCATCCGATATGCTGGAGTCGATATCGGGGCTGTCTCGGGGTACATGTCAATATAAAATTCTACCTCTCTACGAGGAGGTAGCCCTGGAACGTCGTCGGGGAAAACGTCCGCAAACTGATCCACTACTGCAGGGAAACCAGGACTCCGCACGTCAACTGCTCCTAGGATGAGGCTAGCCAACTGATGGGTGATGGGTTGTCCTCTCCTCCGCGGAAGTCCATCCTATGCTGCAAAGACTCCTTTCTCGCCGGTGAAGGTGAACCTGCTCCCGTCGGTGCGTACATATCTCACGTTGCTCCTAAAACAGTCAATCTGTGCATGGACCGTAGATAACTAATCCATGACCAAGATGACGTCGTAAGGCCCCGACGCTACTACAAGAAGATCCCAGCCGAAGCTCTCACCTCCTAGAGTAAGCTTACACTGTCAGAACCAGTGCGTAATCGTCGAGTCTGCTCCCATAGGAGTCTCTAGACGTAAGGATCGAGCCAACGACTCTGTCGGAATCTAAGAGCTCCGAAAAAGGGCAGCGGCTATGAAAGAGTGACTCGCTCTTGTGTCTATAAGTATTGCAGCAAGGGTGGAATAGACACAGATAATACCTCGAATCATATCGGGCGTGCTGTAGTCGTAGGCTTCCACTGCCTGGAGCTGTGCCTGTCTCTGCCCGCCTGCTCCCTGTGGTCGGGGTGGACCTCCTGGTGGTGGTGGTGGTAGATCCTCAATGCGTCGCCCACCACCTGATGCTCGGCCAGCTCCTCTGCCTCATCCGCCTCCTCCCTGCGGACCGCCACGGTCGACCCTCTGCCTCTGCCTCAGTGGTCAATCAACCGTCTACTGCTCCTCGGCACGGCGGGTCGGGCAGTCACGAGCCATGTGTCCTTGCCCGCCGCACGAGTGGCACCGTCTGCCTCTCGAAAGACTAGCTCCGCGCTGTGTGCCCCGCACTGCTGAGCCAGTGTCCTGAGTTCGTCTGCCTGAGGGTCTAGTCTGTCTAGACCCCTGAGTCATCCGTCGACTGCCTGCTGCAAAAGACTCTGCTACGTGCCGCCCTGCGGTGGGTCTCAGCGCTGGTGTATACTCAGCAAGGAAGCTCTCGATCAAAAGGGCCCGCTCCAGTACTCCCGTCTGAGTCGGTATGCTGAGGGAGATGAGCGATGCCCTGATCTCGTGTCTCAACCCCTGCTCGAAGGTCCAGGCCCGGAAGAATGGGTCACGTACCATGTCGGTCGAGTAGCGCGAGAGATCGGTAAATCTCACAGAGTACTCAGCGACCGTCATGATGCCCTGCCGCAGCTGAAGAAGCTCTTGAATGCGCACCACACGGAGGGTGTCTTGGACGAACTCCGAGCGGAAAAGGCTCTCAAAGTCCGTCCAAAGTAGAGATGCCTTATCGTGCACCTGGAGCATCAAGCTCCACCATCGGCCCGCTGCTGCGTGTAGTAGGCTCGCAGCGAGGATCACCATGAGGTCTGCAGGTGTCCTCACTAGCCTAAAAACTCGTACCACTGCCTCCAGCCAGTCCTCTGATACCTGGGGGTCCGTCTCCCCACGGAACCTAGGTGGTCCCTGGCGCTGGAACTCGTGCAGAGCTCCAAGGCGACGTGCATCGTCAGCGGCTGGTGCTGGAAGCATCGGTGGCTCGGCGGGTAGTGCTACCACCGGTGCCACTGCTGACAAAGGGCCCTACACTGAGGCCTCGTCGCTCGGTGGACTGTCGTCACACTTGACTCTCGGAACCCTAGCTGGCTGCCATTTTGGGGCCATCCTGAAAAGGAAACAGGTGCGCCACGGTCAGAAAAATATACCTGGTGAGCTGATACAAAGTAATTACAAAGAAAATGTGAAACACACACGCAATCAATGTTTTCATGCATTAAGTCGGAAATCAGAAGTCAGGGTCCTGGTGTACAGATACGCCGGCCGCCGTACCAACACTATACTCCCTGGACTGATAACCACACTCAATATGCTAAACATTATTGCTTCACATAGAAAAGATCAGAGTTCGCGGTAGAACCGAACTCCTCTGATACCAATTTGTCACGACCCGTCCTCGGGGCACGTGCCGTGACTACCCCAAGCCCGCCTTCCATAGGCCAGGGGCTGGCGACTAGCACCAAGGCCTGAATCCCGGTAAAAAGGGAAGGCATTGCCTTTGTAAAGTAAACAAGCACCATAGAGTAAGCAAGCGGAAAAGTAAACACTAAGTAAAAACAGAGTACAACTGAAAGTTCAGAAAAGTAAATGGGCCAGTATAGAAACCCAAAACTGAAAGTAAAGTACAACTCAAAAGGGAAAACAACAACTGTAAAGTAAAAGCCGCTACACCGAGCTGTCCACTGGAAATCCCACCTGAAGGGTGGGTACAGATAGCTCCACTGCTCCTTGGGTCCCACCGTCCGCTCCGAGTACGTCCCGCCCAGTGGTCCACCTCCAGGTACCGTCCTACTCTGCATGCATCAACCACGATCAACGCTGTCCGTCGTCTGCAACCAACATAATGTAGTGCGGGCATAGCCCGTGCAGGGGTGAGTATAAGCTACTCAGTAGGGACCCCGAGACCCCCGAAGGTCTCCCAAAATCCACAAAGGATAAACCACAAAGGAAAGATACAATCACGAAGTAACAACCGACATTGCTTAGGTATATGCCCATACATATACCTAAGTCATCATTTCAATACGCTCCAACCTTGGAGCCCAAGTACAACTCAGTCAACACAGGAAAGTATACGTATTCTACACAGGAAAGAAAAACGTAATCCACACAGGATAGCACAACACAATCCACAAAAGAAGGTAAACAGGATTCATCTCACAGAGGTATACTTCTTTGAGGACGATAGATATGATCACTGATCCATCTAAGTCATCGGACCCACAAAGAATTGATAGGTACTAACCCCCGCAAAGACCCATACAGGATCAGACCCACACATGATCTGTAGGCGCTGGTTCACACAGGACCGCTAAGCGCTGACCCACACAGGATCGGACCCACACAGGATCGGTAGAACTGATCCACACAGGATCGCTGAGTGCTGTAGTCATCGTCGTCGAATCCACTAAGGTTCTCTGCACAGTCGTCGTCGCAGTCACAGTAGCAGTCGCAGCCAGCTCTAGGGTTCCCGCACACAGCAAGCTCGTTTCGGAGGGTTCGCTCCACGAGCCAAGAGGCTGATACATGAGCTGTCACATAGTCCAGAGTTGATGTATTCAAAAGTTCCGTATCATCATCAGGAACTCAACGCAATAGACGACGCGTCAATCAGACGCCCGGTCTGAGGGTTATTGGCCTTTTCGTTCCAGGGGCCCGGTTGGTTTTTAAGGCAAAACCAATCCGACCGTACTCCACCTGCGTCCAAACCTCGGGCGGAGTATGCCAAAAGATCCGTCTCACTAAGAGGAAGTCAAAAAAGCTGACGGCACGTCAATCGAACGTCCGTAGCTCAAGATATGAGCGTTTCCGCTCCGAGGGCCCGGTTGGTTTCGTGTACGAAACAAGCCGGCCGAACACAAAGTATTATGAAACCTTGAGTGCAATATACCAAAATGACCTTCTCGATCCAAGGATCGCTTCGCCACTGACGGTGCGTCGTTTGGAGGTCCGTAGCCCGAGTTATGGGCATTTGAACCTAACAGTTCGGTATCGGGGGTTTCGGGCCCGGGCCGACCCGGCCCGAGACCCCCCCAGTTGGCCTGACCGGGTCGACCCGCCCCGGAAAGGGTCGACCCGGCCCGGCACGGCGCGGCCCCGGCCCGGCACGGCGCAGCCCTGGCCCGGCCCGGCGCGGCCCGGTCTGACGCGGCCCGGCCCGGCGCGGCCCGGCGAGGCCCGGTCTGACGCGGCCCGGCCCGGCGCGGCCCGGCGCGGCCCGGCCCGGCTGGGCTCG
Source organism: Viscum album (assembly GCA_963277665.1). Lineage (NCBI taxonomy): Eukaryota > Viridiplantae > Streptophyta > Magnoliopsida > Santalales > Viscaceae > Viscum > Viscum album. The sequence goes on along the minus strand of OY728156.1, from coordinate 64,960,907 downwards.
GCCCGACCTGGCAGACCAGCCAGGCGCGCCGGTCCGGCTCAAGGCAGCGCGCTGGGTGCGCTGCCAGCTCGGCCTTCGACCGAGCTGATTGAGAACGGGGGGCGCCTGCCCCCTTTTGTGAAACCGCGGTCCCCCTCATTATGGGGGGCCATTTATGCTGGCCGGGGGAATTTAATTCCCCCTGTTTCCTCCTTTCCGGCCGGCCCGACTTGGCCGACCGACTTCTTCTCAACAGGACCCGCAAAGGCCGGTCCTCTTCCGGCTTCCGACACCGGCGGCCCGACTGGCCGCCGGTCACCAAGCTCCGCCGCGGCCCGGAACCGGCCGCGACCATTGTCGTCTGGCGCGGTGCGACGGCACCACGCCCCTCCGCCACGGCCCCGTTCCGGCCGCGGCGCCTTCTACTTGCCTCGACGCGACGTGACGGCGTCGCGTTCTTGAATCTCTTTCCACGGCGCGGCGCGACGGTACCGCGCGTATGTTCCGCATGAACCGCGTGGTGCGACGGCACCACGCTCCTTCGTACCAACCACAAAGAAAACAATTATGAAATAAGGAGGAGGGTCGGCTGTGTTTGTGCGGTCCGGCCCCCTCGCATTATTCGATAATAAAAAGTCGAAAACCACAAAAATTATACATGCCAGAATCAAGAATGGAATCAAATAACATTAAACCCCTACCTCGGTTTCAAGAGCGGAGCACATCAACAAGCCGCGGAAGACAAGCGTCGCGGAGGTCGGGCGTCGCGGGAATCGAGCGTCGATTCCATTGACGTCGAGGTGCGTCCGAAGAGGTACGTCGCTGGAGAAGCTTCGTAAGCTGACGGAGGAAGCCTAAGAAAGCAGCGTCTCCTTTTGTTGACATGGGTAGAAGATCAAAAGAAGCGGTGTCGTCGATCTTCGGAGACACACCGGCTACGAAGAAGAGATGCGGCGTTCTTCGTCGTAGCTTAAGTGTTCTTCGTGTTCTTCGTCAAGGTTGAAGAAGATGAAGAGAGAGCTTCCCAAATCCTCTCAAGGTGGAAAAGGATACTAACCAAAATAAAATAAGTCTAAAGCTTATTTTATTTACACAACTAAACCACTTGAATTTCAAAAGTTTGAAAAACAATAACTCATCTCAATTAAAACTCAAGTTGTCAAAATTAAATTGAGTGGAGTTATTTGGAGTTTAAAGGGGAGTTGAGGAGTTAGGGTTCGTGTGGGCCCCACCACACTTAATCCTCTCAAGGGAGGTTAAGGGGATGTGGGTCCCACCTCTAACTCCCTTTGGGAGGATATAACAAACATGGATAAAAATAAAATGTGTTTCCACATTTTATTTTACTTCATTTTAATTCCCCCCAAACTAACTCTCAACCCGCATAAAACGCAACCTCAGAAAAGGTCTCCTTAAACGAATACCGGTGCTGCGAGTTCATCGGTGCCCTCAGAATTTGATTCCGGGAACCGGTTCAAAAGTTAGAAATTCCCGCTCGTTCGTTCACTGAACGTACCTGAGCCAAACTTCGGAAATTGATTCTGGGCACACCGGGCCTCAGAATCAGGTGCCGTAAGAAACCGCGCTCTTGTAAAATTCTAAAGAAAATTAAGAAAAAAATTCCCTTGAATTTTAAGGGTATTTACATGTGAAATGTACATGAGCTAGTTTGATCCAGAATGCTCATAGAAGACGATCAACTGACCATCATATATGTGGATCAGATTTATAAAGAAGAATGATCTTATGACCAGGGGGTCTAACCATATGCTAAAGAGGATCTAGAAACTAGGGGTTAGACTAGTCTAATAGATGGGGGGGGGGGGGGGTCTAACCAATCGAGGAAGAAGAGTTGGATTTTTTGAGGTATAACCATAATCAATTGGAGGATTGATTACTCTTGTGTATCACTAGTTTCTTCCCAAAAAATTTTAATTGATAAAATGATTATAGTTGGTAATCCATGTTTGGAGGTTTAACAAACAATTCAAGGATGTTGGCCTTAGTAGTAAACCATGAAAAAATATTGTGTGTTTTGTTTCCTTTCTATTCTGAATTTCATGCATGATCCACTCATCATAACATGTGATAGAGGTTGGAATTAATACTTTAATAATAATTCAATAAAATTGGTCACACATGCTTTTCCCCCTCTCAGTGTTAGTACATGATCCTTGGAAACTTTATCACTAATAAAAAATGATAAGTAGGAGTCGCCATCTTTAAAATTATGGTTTACTACATAATATGTAGGAGTTGTTGAGATCAGTTTTTATTTTTTATATATTTTTAAATGATATTTAATTTTCAACATGGGATAATATTAATATATGGTGTAGAATAATTATAATGATGAATAATATCTTAGAAGTTTGAGAAGATGGATAACACAAACATGTTGTGAAAATAAGTATTCACAAGAAAGGTGTAATTTTTTTACTAAGTTGGTATAAGGGTTAAAGGTAGATCTTGGAAATTGGATTTTTAAGTTTCTTTTAATTTCTTATATAATAATTAAGAAATTAATATTTGAGTTATAATGAATCATTCACTTTGAAGAAAACAAATATTTTATGTATTTAAGCCTTGTGTAGAATTTACAATGACTGATATTATATCTTTATGATGAAGGTGTTTGAGGACATCCCTCCACATGTTTAAAAGAAGAAAATTAAATATGGAGGTTCTTAGTTTATTGAATTCTAAATACTATTATATTATATACTTAATTTTAAATGTAATCCCAAAAAATTATGGTTAACTCAATTTCAGTTATACTCTCAAGTTGCCAAGACATTCGAGACATCTGATTAAGATCAAAGGAGATATCCATTAGGGAGAAAAATGTATGAAATGGATGTATAGAGATTGCATATATTTATAAATGAAATAAGAGAGAACCATCATTTGGAGTTGCATGATAGACCCACTTAAGAAGAAGGAACTAAGGTATTTTTGTGTGTCTAAGTAGCATGTATGCAAATAAACAAGTGTCCACCCTAGTGATATTTCAACGTGGGGTCAAAAAATGCATGCTAATATTCACATTTATATTATTAAAAACTATCATGATGATACACCATTATACTTATCGTTAACATTATAATTCTCACTAGTTTTCACCTCACATACAGTGGAAGATATCCACCACTCATGAGATCATAAGAAGTTCATTTTGTATTCTATGAATGTTAAATGACAGATGAGATGAAATTCAAATACCTTTCGTGTACATGAAATTTTAACTATGGATCGAAAATAAAATTTGTATGGTTAGAAGATTTCAAATAAAATCTTAATAAAATATCATAGGGTTATAGGGAAGGGTATATGGGGGTAATAGATCTTCATATAGTTGATGGAAGAATTATGTAAGGTTCATGAAATATATAGTGTTGAGTTCATAGAGTTGTTTGAATTTGTAGAGTAAAACATGATAAGGTTTAAAATATATATAGAGTTTATAAAATAATTTATACAGTTAATTATGTGAATATAGTTGAAGGAATATTTACATAGAGTTCCCTAGATCTCTTAGAGTTTAGTACTTTGTGAGATTTTGTGAAATGTGAAAATTCTGAGGAATATAATATTAAATTATTCTGATAAATTTTATTTTATGATGTTATGATAAGTGATTAAATTCAAATATCATGATACTAGTATTAATGATTCTAAAATTTTATAGAATAAGAATAATATTTGAAACGAGATTTATTCCATGATGTAAAAAAACCAAAACTATTTTATGTATAGTTCATATGAATATATGGATATTATTTTTTAAGTGGATTCTATGAAGGGTTTTGGAATAATTGAATTGAATAAAGTTAAAAGTTTGGTCTTTATGTGTTTTAAAATAAATCTTATATAAATACTTAATATTATTAGTTTTGAAGGGGAGAGATTTCATGAATTTTTAATAATAGGGAATTATGGAAATATATATTGACACAATTTAGTAAATATTGAATGAGGTAAGAAGAATATTGAAATAATATATATTCAATACGTTATAGAAGAATAGTTGTGAGGTGAAAACCTAATATTGTATAACTATTGAACAAATTGTGTATATATTTATATTAGAGAGCCCAATGTAGTTGTGGTAATAGATACAACACATTGAAGATGATGATTGAAAGGAAGAATAAGACCCAATACCAAAAAAATTATATATATTTTTGATAGTTAAACTGAAGAAGATACTTATAATGTTATTCATGTTAACTAATGAGTAAAATAAATAAGAATAAGTTGTGTGTGTGAAATTTTAATAATATACTTTCATTCATGAAAAAAATAAGAAAAATAAGTAGTTTAAGAAGCTCTCATGTTTTGTACTATGAAGAAGAAGAGAAGTTAATATCTATTGTGAAAGTAAAGGAAGAATAATAAGTAATTCTTTTATTCTACTATGAATTTAAGAGAGGAATAATAATAATAATAATAATAATAGGTATCACATCAAAAACATATATAAGTATAATTTGAAGGAATACCATCTGGTTATCTCCAAACAGTTTATTATAAATTTATATGAGGTTGTCTAAAGAACCAATTAGAAGCTGTAAAAGTTTTTGACACACCAAACTATATCAAGACACATTTAACATGAGTTCGAGACAATCCTTTATAATTATACTCTTATAATTGATACTAGTATTTTGTGTTATTATTTTTTCATACACATATCACCAATGATTTTCTTAACTTCTTTTTTGGTGAACCTTATAAATATTTTGTTTCTCTTCTGCATGTGTGTTAAAATGTGTTGCATACCGAAACGAAGGTGAGATTAGAGAATGATAGATTCATTAAACTAAAAATTCTAGAGGTAAAATGAAATGGATAAAAATATTTAAATTGGATAAATGATAACAAATATTAATTCAACTCCCCCTCAATGTTTAACATATCCAAAATCGATGTTCCAATTATTTATAGAGTAGGCTACACCACAGATTGGATTCTCAATTTTTATGCTTTCTAAGGTTTGATCTCACATTTAATTATTATAATGAATTATAGTTTTATAAAATATATATTAATTTTTATCAAAATTATATATCTATCAAGATAATGACGAATAAGAAAAATGAAGGAAATAAATGTTTAAATAATGAATCCCTCTTATGAAAAGGGAAATTTTTTTTAGCTTCTCTATGATAAAATTTTGAAAGAGATATATATGCCTTAAAAGGAGAAGAACATGTGGTTGAGTCAACTACCAAGGTGATATATAATCTTTTACCAAAATAGAATCACGTTATTGAGGTGATAAAGAGATAAATAAATATTATTTTCCAAACTGTCCTTTAGAAGAACCATGAATTAGTGGGTATGATCACATATCTATAAATTCTCAAGAAAAATTAGTTTCTATACTGAAATATATGACTCATAGATTTCTTAATAAAATATTTCCTTTTATTTGTGGGTTGTTTGATATAATAAAAAAAGAGATCCCATATATTGAAGAAGAGACAAATAACATAGAAAAATATTCGAAAAAAGTCTCTACAATAAATAAATATCCTTAAATAAGTTATAGCTAATGAATATATAAATGTGATACTTGAATAAAAATAATCCAAATTTTAGAATGCTACTCTTAACATATTTAAATAAAAGGTTCATTCAATGAAATAATATTATGAGAAGATACCAGCATTGGATTGAAATTAGAATAACATCATTGATGTCATGAATACATAATTAGAGGTTACATTAAAGAGGATAAAAAATCATTGGACATTGTTATAAGAGAAGGTCAAAATAAAAGATGGAGAAGTTGAAAAATTAAGAGGGAATCTGAAGGAAGAATAAAATTAATTTAGGAAGATAAAAATATTCTAAATAAGAAGAATAATGAGTTTAAGGATAAATTAGAAAATACAATAAAAAAATTTTATGTATTCAAAATATGTTGATGAAAAATCTTTTTGTTGCACAATTAATTCTAATTGATATTAATATTCGGAAATACATTTATCTGGTAAACATTAATATTTGGGGAAACATGATAATTTCCCATAGAGGGTAAGGTGGTGTTAGAAGATATGGTGGGGATACTCGGCATTGACGGATCACCATGATGAGGTGTTTTTTTGTTTCATTTTAGATCATTGGTATTATGGAGGATGATATGTGTATAAGTTCGATGGATGTCAGTGAGTGGTGGGTGGGTTGTCTATTAATCAGGTAAAGTTGGTGACATCATATGTGTCAGTGGATGTAACCACACAATGGTCACATATCATCTCAATGAGGTGATGTTTACGACTACATCATGGCGAAAATATCGTTAGTGGGTCATAATCCAGATCATCTAGAATAGCAGTGATCAGCTCCTAAGTGGCATCTCGTCAAAAAAGAAAAAAATAAGGCGGTTCAGATACCTAGATTCAGTCCTATAATATGACCAATAGTTAAAATAAGCAAATAAAAAACCTAATTTGAGTTCATGAATGAGATTATATGTATTTCACCATAGATACCTAACACTATGGGAAAAACCATCATGGGCCATTCAAGCTAATCACCCTTGCAGATTGGGTTCTTAAAGCTTCATTAAGAATCATCTAGGGAGGGGTTTGTACTGGGTTTTTGGCCTTTGGGATTTATATTACCATGTACTAAGTCATAGTTCCTATGGGCCTTCAGGCCATGTTAGGTTACACCCTAACCAAATTAAAAATGAGATTATCCAAAAATTAATAAAAATATATGGCCTTTTAGATTTTAGGAAATACTTTTAAGTAGTGAAATAAACATCATGAGATCATAAAATGATAACTATTAAGTACCTGTAAATTAAGAGGTAACAAAAATATTAATATCAAGTATTTGTACAAAATAATTTTTCATGAATCTTGGAGGATTGAATAAAATAATATGTAAAAAAGGACAAGGAATTATAATACAATGATTCTAATAAATCAATGGTTGATAAATGAATGTAGTTGTCCCCCCAATATAAGACTATCAAAATAATAATAATGACAAAAAATAATATGTTATCAGTTCTGGAAAATATAGAAGCATTCACATTATAAAAGAGGGTATAGATTTACCCGTCATTACTGGTCTTGTAATAGGTTTGGGTATAGGGAATTGAATTTTTTTCTCAATCCATAAATTTCATAAGTTCAAATTAATTATATTTCAAGTGGAAGAATGTTTAAAATTATAAAACATCCAATAACAATGAAGAAAAGTATATATGTTACCTAAATATTTTCTTATTTAAATACTCTCTATAGTGATAGTCGTAAATGTAGTCACATATATGGAGCATGCTTGTTCAACCCCTTTTAGAATACATCAACTGAATATAATAATAGAATAACATTGAAGTTGAATAAAGGAATCACGTATTCCTTGGGAAGTGTTCAAGGGAATAAATATAAAAAAATATATTCCTAAGATGTTTTTAAAGAATAATGGTTGTTCATCCTTGGGTAACAAACTCAAGAATTCCAAGAGGAGTTCTACAGAAAATGTGAGGAGAAACATATGTGACGAATGTAGAGACATTCCATGGACACATTCAACAAAATAATAGATATATTTATGAATTTATGTGACTAAATCAAGTTATAAAATCAATCCATGTAAAAGATAATAGGACTGGTTTGATAAAGAATGATATCAGAAATCCATATTGAAATTAAAAAAAGTCATCCTGTGTGCATAAATAGATTAAGGTTATTTTTCTAAGAGATTTAGAAAAACAAATAAATATATAAGAAAAACATGTAAATTAATGTGATAATGGGAAATAATATTTTACATATGATGATGTATAATTTTAAGAGAGGTTCTAAAAAAATAGTGACCCGAGAGTTTTAGTCGAGTTCAATTGAAGGTTCAAAGTGGATAGAGACAACACTAATAGTTTCTTAAAAAAAATTCATGATTAAGAAAAAAAAGAAGATGATGATTTCATATGGTTATATTGCTTATAAATAGTTGAACATCCCATAAAAATAAATTGAAGTATAGAAGAATTTTATATTGTCCAAAGTAAAATCAGATTTTAATAACGCATGTGAAAATATGGATAAAGCTTTTAAGGATGAAGATAAAGGATATAAATTATTGAGAAAGAGTTATCAACATTTTTTCACGTTAATTAAAAAAAGGTTTAATTATATTCCCTTACCATTCATGTTGTTTTTTTGTTCATACTATGAATGGAATTGAAGTTAAAGCCTATTATCAAGGGGGTGACTAAAGAGGATGAGTACATTGTCGAATATGTACTTCTCAAAGCATAGTTTTACATTTTTTAATTATCTATAAATTGGAATTATAAAGAAAAACTAATGAAAAGACCATTCAAGATGCATATGGGAAATATATCCAAGAATGATATAAAGATATTGATACCCATCCTTGCATTGATCTATCATTTAGTACTCATGAATAAATGGATATTTTTTAGTATTATTAGTGGAGTTATCCCTTAAGGGGGAGACAAGAGGAGAAGGTTTTCAGAAACTTCTATAAGTCACACTTTATAAAAATATTAACTTCTAGAATGTTCTTGAATATAATTCATTAAAAAAGTAAGATTTAATTTTATCTCATACTTATTTACAAATAAAATATCCGAACAGTAAGGGGGAGAATTTTTTTATCAATTAAATAGAAGTTAAATTTTGAATAATATCCATTATAATTTATGAAATTAAATTCTTCCATTTGTTTAAAAATTTATCTTAAAATTAGTGAAGTAATTCAGGTAGAAATATTGCATTATAATATTTATATAAATTTATATTAATCAACTGTATCAACATAAAGGAAATTGGAAAACCATTGAGGTGGGTTATGAGTAGCTTCCTTTCAGTTGGTATCATATTATTTTATCATGGAAATCCTTGATGTCTTAATCAAATCTTATTTTTTTCTACACCGAGCATGTATCACATTGAATGATAGTGGAATGGATGAGGGCGCATTCCTTTAGTAGGAATTTATCCCATCCTATTTCAAATACTTTATATTTATTTTGAATTAGGGGGATATTAATAAAATCTAATAAATGGCTGATGATAATTGGGGAAAGAATGAAAGTTGAATAATAGAGAAAATTAGTTATTCCTATTTATATATCCTTTTAGTGGGTGTTTATATTATATACAAAGTAGTAGTTTATTGCGCATGTTTTCTTTGTATTTTATTTTTTGGTGATCATGAAATTGTCAATAAATAGTGTGGAAGATTTGGAATAAAAAATAATGTCTTGGATGTTGGAGAATTCGTATATCATCAATATATCAGGAAAATAAGTATTCCATTGTGAGGATTCATTTTGTATTAAGTAGGTAAAGGGGTTGAATATACATATTGGAAGATTGATTTTTAAGTCACTTATTATTTCCTCTATGACAAAAGATGACCTTTCCATTAGAGTTATTGATATTTATTAACATTGAAATAATAAGATGTTAGAAGAATTTATGTCTCATAGAGAAATTATAATGGTCAATATTATATCTATATGATGACGGTGTTTCAAGAGTTTCATCGATATTTTTAGGAGATTAAAAAGAAATATAGAGATTTATAGATTATAGGATGATAAATATTGTTATATTAGTAAAGTAATTTTAATGGTGATCCCAAACAAAATATATCCAAAACCAATCCAATTATACACCCAAGCATACTGGCCATATGAGAAAACTGATAATGCACAATGGTGATATATAGTGAGGATTAGTTGGGATGGGAAGGATGCATAGATCATGTAAAGGTTAGTATAGAAAACAGGAGACTTCCACCATATGGGAGTAATGATAGAATTATCAGGAAGGTTGGACCCAATGGAGTTTTTGGCCAATTGAGGATCACCAGTATTAATAAACTAGTGGACACCGCAATGATATTTTATATGGGATTAATAATTGCAAGATATTATTAAAATATTAATGTTTTTCAAAAATCTTGTTGAAATGACATTGTATGTGTCATCACCTATCTTACAAACGCTAATTTTCACATCTCTCTTCAAAAATATAAGTGATCCATCATTTATGAGATCACAAGAGGCTCATGTAATATTCAATTAATGATAAAATATAGTAAATATTAAATTTTATGATCATAAATTCTTAAGAAAAGAAAACATCTGAATGAAAATAAAATTTAAAATGGATGATCTATTCTTTATAAGGTGTAATTACTTTGTGAAAAACACTGAGCTTGTACTAATAGAGTACATGATAGAGTTTCATTGAGTTCAAATTAAATCTACATTAAATATTTTAGGTTTTTATGTATGACTATATAAGTGTGGAAAATGTTTTTAGAGTTGATGGATGTAGTATGTAGAGTTTATGAACATTTAGGAGTTAAGTCTATGGAGTTAAAAGCCCTTATAGTGATTAAGGGTACAATTAATATATTTTTATCTTACCATAGAGTTGATCATAAAATATTCATAGAGGTTATATCCTTACAGATTTCAACACATTATCAAATTACAAAAAATTTATAATATTAAAAAAATGGGTTTTCCAGAATTAAATAATTTCAATAGATAAAAAATTTGGTGATTTTTTAGGAATCAATCATCATTGAAACCAACATCACAACACCATGTTGTGATTCACACAGATGGTCAAAGTTTATGTGTTGTAAAGGGCAGTGATATAATGATTTTCGTATAATTCTATGCCCATATAGAGTTGGTTTTAACGTAAGTAACTAAAAATGATTTCAAGGAAGGTTTGAAGAGAATATTATAACTATATTTGTGGAAGGTTTGAAATGGAATATCATGGTAAAATATTCGAGGGAATTTCAAATTAAAATATTTTAAATTAAAAACTATAAGAAAGATAAAGAAGAATTTGGCCACTATTGACCTAGGTTATAAAGAATACCAAATGTTGTTGGAATTTCTATAAAAATTCAATGAAATAATATTCATGAATTAATGTAAATTTTAAAATAATATGAAATAAAGAAGGGGAATAAAAAGGTATTGAGGAATATAGAAAAGATAATTGATATTTTCCAGTGATTAAGAAATTATATGAAAGAGAGATAAGAATAGAGAAGTTAAAGAAGAATCCCATTGTTAATGTGGTTGATAGTCCAAATAAACACTTGATATGTAAGAGTCACCAGATTGATATGTAAGAGTTTCTACATAATACATTGGAGTTTTTAATTATTATTAAAATATAATTATTAATATAAATAAAAAAATATTTTTTAAAATATATCATTAATTATATAATTTTATAATTTTATAAAATAAATAGTTATATGTATACATAAAATAAGAAAAATCATAAAAAATTAATAGAAGAATAATTCAAAAAATTATATATTATTATTTACTTAATAAATGATGAAATAAAAACTATATTTCTATATTACTAATTATATTTAATAAATATCATTAATTATATAAAATTTTACATATTTTTTACTACATAAAAATATATAAATATATATATATATATATATATTAAAAATTACATTTATAGAGACAAGATTTATAATAAATTACCAATTATATAAATATATATAACATTAACTACATATATATAATTTTAAAAATAGAATGATTTCTATGTTTTAGGACTATATACCAAATTTATGAAAAAAGAAAAAAGATGTAAGAGTATAGTATGAGGTTAAAAATAAAAAAATCCTTTATATTTATAAATGAAACAACCCAATAAAAAAAACAAAAAAAATAAAAATAAAAAAACCTCTTATCCAAGAACATTATCCCCTGCACTATTTAAGTAATCCCAAGCACAAATGAAACCAACAAACACTACACATAAAAATAACCTGTAATAGATATGAAAACCATCATTCTCCATATAAAGATATCCCTTCAATCTAGGAATTTTAATTTGGATTAAAGACAACAAAAATTCAATTCTCATAGCTATAACTAGAAAAAAAAACACAAACGGCCTACATTCTAATATAGTATATAACAACTCATTCAAAATCTATAAATAGAACATCATTAAAATTTATCCAATATGAGCTTAGTCATATATTTTTATGGAATAAAATTTATATATTATAATCATGTAATGAAAAGAGATCTGACCTGTTGTGTATCGAACTCTTCGATGATGACCCTTTCTCTAAGGGACTATTTTCCAAGGATTTTTGTTAATATCACCTAAACGTAATTTGTTATTTTCGGAAACCGTCAAGATAATAAAAATTTATTATTGAATTTAATAAAATTTTATATCATCATATCTATCTAAAACCATATCATCAACAACCATAGAATTATCTTTCTAGATATCCCCCATAGTTATAACTTATTGGGTTGCCTCAAATGATCCAATCGAGAAAGTCCCAATTTCAATCTCCATTGAATTTTCTTTTCCATTGTCATATTAATTATCTCATTGTTAATTCATCTCGTAGATCAAGATGAAATATGGTGAATTAGGATCATATCCCATAACAACCAAGAAATAACCTATCGATTGATGACTTGTCCACCTATATCGAGTGATTTTATGAAGATATCAATAGTCATCTTCAACTAAGTCTTATAGGTATAAATTAAAATGTTTCATATCCATAGTCCTCATACAGGAACATGAGATAAAATTGAAAAACATGAATTACTACGGTTTATCATCAATTGTAGAGGGAAAAATATACTTACTTACCATACGACCTTCACGACTTCAGGTGACCACAACATGGCTATAATTGATATCAGAATTATCTATTGCAGTTATCCTAGATGGAAAAGTCTACCCCAATAGTCAGACATAATCTAAACCCTCCACACTCAACCATCCTACATCATATATACTCCAAGTATTTTTTTAAATTTGGAATCATTTTTTTCATCCCTTTACAATCATTAAAATAAAAAATATTCTTATCCAATATCAAGAGATAATAAAAAATATTCTATTCAGGAAGCTCATAATTAGGCTTCTCATGGTCATTGCAACCATCATGATTCTCGGTGTTCTTGATAGGATAATAATTAAATGATTTCCCCCCATCATCCATGTCATCCCAATACCATTTAATTATTTTACTCACCATATAAAAATTTATTTTCACCAAAATTCTGGAAAAAATAATGACCTGGCCATGATCCTTTGAACTATCTATTACATCCACAACATCAAAGTAAACAGGTGAAATAATACCATTCCCATTTTATATAGATGTTGGTAAAGCCTTGATACTACCAGAATAAAACATTAAACCCTAAAATGAAACATCCTAAGTCAAAACATAATGGATAGATTGAACAAAATCGGAAAATAATAAAGTAATCTTTCCCTAACTACCTTTATTGTGAGGGTTCAGAATTTCATCACTAAGAGGACTATTTGAATTGAAATTACTATAATCCATACACCTTCTATCATGTGTACTAGATCCATATCTCTATGTAGGTACCACATGAATGTTCTCACTACCATCCACCAAGTCCTTGTCAATCTCAGCCTTTCTAGGATTATCCTTAACCAATTTATTCACATACCATAGCCAATACATTTAAAAACACTAAATTAATTATCATTTAAATTCCTAAAAAATCATTCCAACAGCATCGAGGAAGTTTCTTACTCTCCACTCAAATATTAATATTATCATCAAGAGTATAGAGTTAAACATTGTCAATGTGAGTTTCAATAAGATCAACCTCCACCAAGATCCTAGAAATGTTCCCAAATCATACCAATTCGGTATCATTTTCTAATGGAATGGGGACCCTAACTTCCTTCAAATTACATTTTTTTGATATTTAGATACTTTCTATTTTTACTAGGCTAAATGGGAACTCTTAAATGATTCTAATACACAGAAATTCATATCCCAATATATCAGTATCCCAAAGGCTTAATAGCCCGAATTCTTAGAAGCCTGAAGGTTGAATACATATGTTATATCCCTCATCACCACACCATGAAGCATAGTACCATAACATGGTCTTCTATAGAGAAATAATAATTCCCTAAACATATCTCCTATAGAGTCCTCCTATGACATGGATGTCATAATTGAACCGTGGTACTCCTACTCAATGTGGAATCACTTTATCACCACAATATGTTGTTCCCCCTATTTTTCCCATCCCCATAACCATGCCATAGTGCTACTCATACATTCATTTCATTACCCTTTTCTTGTATCTTCATCCTCTGTCATGTGTTATGGACAATGTGCTTATTCTATGGCAATGTATACAAATTCCCCCAAATTGGGTGAAACCAATGTTTGGACCCTAGTTTATGTAGTGTTACGGTGGATCATTTACTACATGGATATGACCCTAACTATAATGGTAACCATAAATAATTTCGCAATATCAAGAAGAATATTTGGATTCCAAAGGATCCTGTTAAGGATATGAATCCTAATTCATTCATGTGAATAAACATTCCTATCATTAGATATATTAAAATCCAAAGTCAACTCATAAAATCAGAAAAGAAGAGGTTTCAATAAAAAGGATCTAAATATCCATGATCACTACATGAGATCAAAGGAAGGAAAAATTCAATGGATGAACCCATATCAAACCAAAACAGATTTACGTCCTGGAAACACCCAATGTAAAGATATTATACCTACCAGATGTTCATGATTCCATGGATTATCCCTTTTTTGTAGAATGAATCCCATAATAGGAGTGTCCTTAACCATTTTTAATCCCTCTAAAACAACATAAAATATAGCCTAAAAAAGAGAGGTTCAACCCCTCTTGACCATCCTTTCAATAGTTGAGTCCCTAAAAGAGAGAACATTTAAGGACCATCATGAAATATTGTGTTATGAATATCCCTCGGATTCCCATCAATAGGAGAATTTCCACCAACTGACCTAGGTTCAACTTTGGAAACCCTATTTTAGTATACATTAACAATAATCCTCTTAGTTTGGCATTATATCCCAACAAAAAATATATCTAAATCCCTAAACCTCATGATCTCCATCACCATAGCCAACAACGTCGAATTCGAATCACATCTAAAATTATTTATTATTAAATTCTATACATTAAATACTAATTATAATTTCATTTCAATTTTTTAAAAAAAATATTTTAAAAAATTAATTTATTATATAAATTAATCTCATTTTAAACATGAATTTTATAATAAAAACAATTTATGGTTAGGTTGGAACCCTGGAAGCCAAGACTAAAACCAAACCATGAACATATGCCAAAATAAAAAACACAATAAAACTAAAGGGGACTGTGAATGGGTGGATCATAAACACCGGGACACCTGGGAGATATAAAATATGTGGGAACTATGTGATGGTTTTCCACACAACTCCCAATAGGATCGAACCATGTGAAAGGTGCACCTTAATATAACTTTACACCTATCATGAACACCTCAAGACATACACCTCAATCAGAGGAATACCCAATACATGAAAACTCTTCAGATTTCAGAAGACCCATGTTGATCATCTAAATCATCATCAAGTAAAAATTGTAATATCCCATCACCGGGTCCACTAAATGATTCCCCAATCCTGTGGGTCACATAACATCAAGAGCGACTTCACATTTTCTAGAGGATACTGACTAGAAGTGAGGGTCTAAGGTTTTATAGTGGGGGTACTATACCCTCATTATTAGAGAAACAAAACTGCATCAAAAGAGAAAAAATATGTTGAAACATAATATAAGTCAATATTGAAGATATCATCCAAAAGATATAATAATAATAATTACAAAAGAAGTTTCATATATAGATTTATGATCATGTCATGTATCTATAAAAAATGAAAATAAATTCATGGAAACATGCATCCAGTACAATACATGTATCAAAAAATTAAAAGGAACTCTCTACAACCATCATCATGAGCATAGCTTGGTCATATGCTCCCTTTCTCATAAGAAATGATCAAATCAAACATCGTATAGTGGGTTCTTTCTCTGGTCCCAACATCCATCCATTATGTCTATTTCGGTACCCAATGACATCTTGAACAGAGTGTGAAATAACACTCAATAGTCCACCACCAACATTGTTTATAATATTTATAGTCCATATATAAATAATGAAGCAGTGTGTAGTATATCACATGTAAAATATTAGGAAATGTAATGTGTCAAATGCAGATGTTATACTGTCTCTCCAAACATGTATCCTTGTGAAAAATAATCAATCTTCTATTGTAATGACCCCTGCCCAATAATTATACCCCTCCTAGGCCGATAATGTGAGACAAGAGATAATGACCCTCGAGTCCCATCTCTAGGAGGGCCCGAGTTGGCGACTATCACCGAGTGTATGGTAAACACACAGATGGGAGGAATTACCCAATAATAGAACATAAGAGAAAGAGAGAGATAACAGAGACACCAACAAAATTTCACTCAGACTACAATATAAAAGAAAAACCCATGTACACATATGTAATGTCCTAAAAAAATACTATAAATAAAAGGGGGGAAATTTCATGTACCAATGGAATGTAAAATGATAGTGACCACGAACCCTAAATAGCTCCTGCAAAACCCACAAGCTAGTATTAACCAACATAATATTAAAACATTTCCAAGTGACCTAAAAAAGTTTATATAACTTAGGGTGAGTATAACATTATACTCATTAGGATCCTCCATAGACCCTCTTAAGAAAATGTAATGAAATCATGCTAAAACATAACGGACAACAAGTGAAACTAACTCATCATGTAAATAGGTATACAATTTCCCTAGCCTCACCATGGAAACTCTCACGAAGTATTTTATATAAGAGTATATAATATAATAAAGAATATCAAGGGTACCCCACTAAAACTTCCCCAATATTTTTCCGCTTTTCCCCAACATCACACACCCTCAACAACTCTCTCCCAAAAGGCTTTCCCACAGACACCTAAGAGAAGCACCACAACATGCACCTTGTGCAACAAAACCATCATGTCCACGTAACCATAGTAACCAAGTAGTTTCCAGGAGTGACCATAGATCTCATAAAATCTATCATAGGTTAGTTATCATACGTCAAGCCATTACATCCCATACATCGATTAAGGATCCAGATGATATCACATCCTATTCAAGTTACACCTACTGTAGTCCATAAGAAGAAATATCCAGAATATACATGTATGAAAAACCACAGGACATTAATGATGACTACACACTTATATGGGGAAAACTATCCACCGTGCATACCATCACATGTAACTGCTAATAGAATATTGTTAGACTATAGGGGGTAGTCAGCCATCCATCCTCCCATCACGATGTTGGGGAAAACATCCCCAGGGCTCAGAATCCTGGGGCTGAGATAAACAAAAGGGTGGAGTAGTGTATAGAAACTCAAAAAGAATTGGATATAATATATTTCAAAACCACACTATGGATAAATCCTTGTATTATACTCATATGTAGCTAAATTCTTTTGGACTCTTGGCTGCCACCGCTAATAATAAATATCTTATAAGCACAAAACAATTTAAAGATAAACATCATTATAGTTTATCACTTTTTATTAGTTTCAAGGTATGTTACTTAATTATTAACCATTAATTAACAATTATATTTTTCCACATCACATTCCATTAACATTTCAACCAATAGCCATGCCATCTAGGCATAACCAAAACTGAGTCCACGACTTCTCAGAATCACAACCTCAACATTTCATCCTAGAAATCTCCAAAACCATTGTTTGAAAATCATTTATTCATTAATTTAACAACTTTATAGTTTTCCTTATTCCCAGGCATTCTAGAAAATCATTCAATGCTAAAAAATTAAATGTGATCAACACAGTGAGTTGGTGAACTACCCGTTGATTATTTTCTACCTATATCATGAGTATAGACCCATCCATCCTCAAGAAGAAAAAATGGAAATCACACGTCATACCCCACATATATTCCCCTATTTTGGATGGAGGGTAAGAAATACAATCAACCTCAACCAGTGGGGAAAGTGAACTAGATAAACAAACAAAAAATTCAAGAACAACCACATTCACATCAATGTGCAAGCCTATCTTCAACCCACTCTATCATCTTTGATGTCCTCCCAGACACCCACAAGAAAAAATGATACATATCACCACTCTAGATGTCAAATTATGTCACAAACACTCATCCTCCCTACCCCCACATATCACTATAGACCTCCAGGATCATCCACCCCTGTCTCACGACACATCTGGGTCTCACTACCCCAAAAACAATAAGTATCATATCCAGATAAAATCACAACCAGCATGAAAAACCATAACAATGAGATCTCGTCCCCAAAAAATGCATTCAGCCTTAAGACACAATGATATCTCATGACTCCATATCAAAGGAACATAGCCTTTATAATAAATAGGGACACTTAGGCCCTATAATGAATTATCTTTTTCAAAAAACTAGTTCTTATTCCATCTTTAATTAATGGATTCATTACTCATAGGTTCCAACTATGGGAAACCTAAGAAACAAGCTATCACAAGCTATCAAAAAATTAATTAAACAATTAATTTATAATGACATCAACAATTTTATCAACAATCATCACCATTCTTTTGGTTCGTCAACCAATTTCAATTAAACATACTCTCTTGCATCAATTTTATTATCATGAAATTCCAAAAATAACAACTGAATTCCTTAAACATGCATCTTTATCTTTTATCCAATTAATTGGACAATTAATTATGTATTTATATTCTTTAAAAATTGACATCATGAACAATATTATATCTAGGAAAGGAATATATATTACACTATCTAGTGAATCATGAGGAAAACTGTTATCCTGATATAAAAAAATAAAAACGCTACACGATTGATACCAATTTATTAAATCCAGATCATATAATTATTAGTTCAATTTTATTGTGATCCAAGGAGTTAAAACATGATAACTATAAAATTTAAAATAAATAAATTGAGAGGCCTCAAATAATCTAACTCCAAATTTCCTTGATGTTCTTCAAATGGGAACAAATCAAATCAACAGATAATAGTCACCTCTCCCACAACACCTGCATCCACTCAAGGATAGTGTAACACAACAAAACCAACCAACCACCAAGAAAACAACATCAGAAACATAGATATCATGCTCCATTACATTTCAAGTTGAATATGAATGAAACAGATCGAATAATCCTCAAGAATAGAGGTTGGTCATACATTATATTAGAGATAGATTGCTACAGATCTAAGAAAGGAGATAAGGATCCTTCTATGATGAAGGAATCCCCAAAACCCTGAATATAGGGTCAACATGTTTCCTCAGGGTCAAGGGAGAGCCACTAAAGCCATAGGTTTTTACAAAGATGAGAGACCATAAAACTCTTAAAACATACAAAATCGAGGAATTAAAAAATGTGTAATGCCCTTTCACGTCGTGTATTGACTCGAGGTCGATTTCTTCTGAAAAACCCATCACCTCAAAAAATTATTTTATTTATTAAAACCAAAACATTTCACAATGTTAATATCTCATTCATTCCAGGAAACAACTTGTGAAACTTGATTTCACATTTTGTAAAGCAGTTTCATGATGTGTAATCCCCCTTCCAAGATTTTACTTAAACAAACTTCTACAACCCTCTTATGAGAGACTTATGATCAATTGGATCATCCAAAATATGAAAGGGTTGATCTTCGTGTATCTATTCCATTACATTATATACCTCTCAAAACATTTTATTTGTAAAGAATCCAAAAGCAACACAGAGAAAAAATAAAAATGGGTCATACTAATAGTCACCCCAATCGATACCTCTCAAATATCTCACCACTACACGAGATGACCACCTCACTAGAGAAACAATCAAAAAACCATGCAACAACCATAACCATATATTAAAAATATTCCCAATAGAGATACCTCCCCAAAGAGAGTAATCCACAAAAAGTTAAAAGATAATTCCATCTCATAAATGGAAAGGGTCTATAACCACCAAATGAACCGTTCTAAAATAGAATAGCTACACATCAAACAGAATGGGGGTACTGAGTATGTATATGTGGCTCACATTCACAAGTACTATCCTCGACACCATAGTATCACCACAAGACATGAAAAAAGGGGATAACATGCCCGCACAACACTATCTCCATGCGGTCCTGGATCTTTATAGGCTACTCCTCGATGGTCTCATCATTATCATCATTGATCCCACCCTAATTGATGATGTGAAAGTCATTATGAAGACAATGATGGGTTGTGGCCTGTGGAAAACATTTTTTATCCAGATCATCGGTGGTGAAAGTGCTACAGGATATGCCATGACTCTAGCATGATCCAACAACGCAAAATTCCGAAAAAATTGGAGGGAGAGATTATTCCCATGAACAAACCTTAAATAACCCTGATGGAGAGTCACCTTTATAAACATGTGATCCCTAATGTAAAACTCTAGAGGTCTCGTCCTATGATTAGCATGGATTTTTGAAGAACATGAACTTACTTTATCATCTATTAACTCACCTAAACAATATATATGAAAATTTGTATCAGCAATAGGCCAAGAATTGATGACTCTTAGACCATAGTTCTGTACAACGTAGAATGGAATGGTCAGAAGTACAAGGCTTAAAATGGTGTCATACCGATGGTAGAGTGGAAGATATTGTTTTAAGAAAACTCTACCAAAGTTTTGTTCCTAATCTGTGAACCTCCAAAATCCAGGACACAGGAGCACAACATGTCTTCAAGAGTACATATGGTCTATTTTAAATTAACATCCTTCTATAGATGAAAAGAAGTGCTATTTCATAGATAAGAACCAAAATCATGCTAGAGACCTCTCCACACACAGGTGGTAAAATGAGGATCTCGATTAAAAATGATCATACATTGGACTTCATCGAGCCTTACCACCTCCTCCATATTCATCCTTGATAAAACCTCCACTTAGATTGACTCCATGATCTCTATAAGTGTGGATGATTTTCTGATACAATCCACCACTACCCATATAGTGTCATAGACGCCCGTGCTCATGGTAAACTAGTAGAGAAGTCCATAGAGATTTCCTCCCACTTCCATTGAGGAACATATAACCGCTTGAGAAAACCACTGGGAACACGATTCTCAACCTTCACGTTTTGGAAGACCAAGCATTGAGACACAAACATTGTAACTGCATGCTTCCACCCATGACAACAAAACTGACTCCTCAAAGCATGATACATATTTGTCCCTCTAGGATGTACCACTAAGGGAGAACTATGAACTCTCTAAGAATCATGTCATGTGACATGAAAGGAATGAAAATCCATCCCTAAAACAACAACCAGTGTTGTTCATCTGGAAAACAACCATCAGGGGCCTCACTATAAACAACTAAGTCTCTCCACACCCCCACCTTAAGATCCACCAACTGAGATTCATCAACCTGTTGCAATAAAGATGACTGCACTATCATCTAAAAAATAAAACAATTGGCCCCCAATTCTCCCATATCCGTATGAAATGAAGAAATCACTTCTATCACTCTCCAGTAATCACCTGATTCACCCAATGCATCACTACATAAAATCATGTTTAGCGCATCAGCCACAAAATTACCCTCTACAAGAATGTGTTGAATTTTAATGTAGAAATCCTATAAGAACACCATCCCCCGATGTTGTCACAAGATAATGTAACCCTGGGAGGAAATGTACATCCAGATCATATGATCAATGAAGACCAAAAACTGCTCACCAATGAGGTAATGCCTCCACAACTTCATAGAAAACACCACCGCCTCAAACTCAAGATCATGTGTGAAATAGTTACATTAATGGGGAAAAAATGCTGAGATCCATAAGCAACAACTGATATCTGCTACATTAGAACATTTCATAACCCCAAACATGAAGCATCATAGAAGACCTCAAACTGATCTCTTTATATTGGAATATAATTAACTAAAGCACTATCCAACTTCTCCTTCAGATAATCCAAATTTTCTTGTCACTAATCTGTCCACACGAATGCTTGATCCTTTATATTCAATGTTGTTAGAGGAGTCCCAACAAGAGAGAAATATACTACAAACCTCTTATAATATCATTCAAGAGTAAAAAAACATCACACCACTACCTCCATCTTGGGGGATTCCAAAGATAAAACTATTTCTATAATTATTAGATCCAAAGATACTCTATGTTGAGATACTACATACCCCTAGAAATAGAAATCTTGATCCCGACACTCACACTTCAGTAGCTTCCCAAATAGATATTATTGATGAATAACTCCAAAAATGGCACACTAATGCCCAACATACTCCTCCTTAGACATGGAGTACAAAAGGATATCATCGATTAAAACAAGAAAAACATATCCTGGAACTAACAAAAAAATCATTCATCAAACCCATGAATATAGCTAGTAAACGAATCATATTGAACGCCATCACAATGTACTTGTAATTCCAATGATGAATACAAAAGGTTGTCTTAAGGATATCCTCATACTTTACAAGCATCTGATGATATATAGATTAGAAATTGATATCAGAGAAACAACTTCCACCCTTTAGAAGATCAAAAAAATCATCAATTTGTATTAGAGGATAGTGGTTCTTCCCTAACATTTGTTTCAAGCGATGACATTTGACATAAAAATCCAAACTGTCATCAACCATATTCACGAACAAAACAGGAGCACCCCACAGTGACACACTCGACTAAAAAAACCACACTATAACAGACCATCGATCTTTATATCTAGCTCTTACAACTCAGAAGGCGCCATCCTATATAGAGACATCGAAATAAGAGATGTTCCTATCTGTAGATCGATCTGGAACTCGATCTCCCATCGAGTGGGTAACACTTTAACATATTCTAGAGATACATTTGGGTACTCTTCCACATCCCTAGTAACATTAACTACTACATCATTGATTAAATCAACAACAAGTCATCCATAAAAGATATAAAAGAAGGAACCATCATATGACCCATCCGAGGGTCTCACTTGCCAATAAACACTGTGGTTCTCCATCAGCGTCCAAAAACAAAACCTACCTCAAGAAGAAATCCATGATAGCCAACACTGAATAAAAATATCCATGTTGAGGAAAAACTTATATTGTTGTATCTATACAAATATGAAATATCATAAAGAGTAGTGATTCCCCAACACAAGCTCATAGTCTCTATATTCTGCAAAAGAGTATGCTCGATCTCCAACTAGAGTAGCCCCTGCCATGAGAACTGGAAGCCTCTCTACCTCATGTCCGAAGTCATGGGAAAGGATAGATTATATGAAGAGATGTTTCGCTTCTGAATCAAACACATCATGCACCCAAGTATAAAAAAAGAAAGGGGAACCAAAAACGTTAAATGGATTTCCTAGCACTAGAAGTACTAATGAATAAAGATGACCACAACTTTCTCCATAGCCTCTACGACCTTACTGATGACCACCTACATGGCCTTGAACTACTCTATGATGGTGGGGAGTGTCTCAGGGCATCCCTCTGTCTAACCCAGCTACTCTTTGATGATCCAAACAAGGTGAAACCTACTACTGCAACCTCAATAGAGGGACCTAGAAGAGAACACTTGATGTATGCTGACTGCTCAGAAAGGTCAGGTACTATCACAGCTGATGACCTCGACCTCAATAACCAAAACAATCACCTAATCCATTATAATTTCTCTGAGAGCCACTAAACCCATAGAAATGATTCATCAATGGTTGTGACCTACCCTATGCTGAATGAAAACTCTTCATCCTTGTAAATCGGTAACTCTAGATCATAACTATGATTCGTGAGAAATTTTGAGATCTCCCATCTTAGGATGATAATGTTTCGGCTAACGTCCTCTCGATTTATCCTACCTTCACTATCACCTCATGATATGTCTTAAAAAAATGAGGTAATATGATTCTAGATCTTTGGATGCAAAGCCTCCTCGAAATGACACTCCCTGGCCTCCTCATCTCGTAATAGGTCTGAAGCATATCATAAAAGTTTACTAAAATGGATTCAAAACTCTCACACATTAGAACTCCCCTATCGAATGGTAAGAAGCTATTAGCGACTTGTTTCCTTATTAGTCAAAGAAATAAAATGATATTGAAACTTTTCCCACCGGGCTAAAAACTCCTCATGATCCCTGAACAACATGAATGACCACTTCCATGCTACCCCAGGAAGCATCGTCACCACCAAAGACACCTAGTGCTTCTTCCGAGAACAGATAGAACTGGAGGATATCTCAACCTCCCCTAACAAGACTTCCATTAATGCATATGATAGTAATCCCTCATACTTATGCAGTCGCTAGAATTGAAATATTTGGACTGTCCTCCTATAATTTCCATTATCATCAACCTATACTTTGTGGATATCTACTGGCAGAACCTGCTAGAAATATTCTGTGCGAACCTGATGAGAATGTCAACCTAGAGACAAACTAGAAAAGAGAAGAATAGTTAGAGAACTTAAATCTATAAAATACAATAATTTTAAATTAATTATTTGTTTTCTTTTATTCATTTTATATTAACTTGTCCCAAGGTCTACCCATTCAAACACAAGTGAAAATAAGATTGATTCATGGTCCATTCCTAGGTCTCTACCCTGAAATAAGTATCAGCTTTTCTAACATGTTTGTAGTGATTTCTAAATATATCTATCATTGTTTCCCTTCCAAACAAGAAAAACTCATCTATGCCTAACTCAAAGAACCATCTTATTCCTCAAACATACCTCTAATACCAATCTGTCACAACCCCTCCCCACAAAGTGTACCCCTCCTCGGCCAAAAATGTGAGAATAGAGATAATGACCATGATTCCCACCTACACTAGGCCCTGGGTTAGTGACTAGTATTGAGGGTATAGTAAACACATCATTGGGACGAAGTACCCCCTGTGAGAACACATGTGCAAGAGAGAGATAGAATAGAACAACCTACTCTTACTCAGATTATAATATAAAATAAAAACCAAAGTACACATATGTAATGTTATGAAAAACTAGTACAATTGAAAGGAAAAAAACTCATGTTCCAAAGGAATGTAAAATATTAGGGACCATGAATCCCAAAAAGG
Source organism: Viscum album (assembly GCA_963277665.1). Classification (NCBI taxonomy): domain Eukaryota; kingdom Viridiplantae; phylum Streptophyta; class Magnoliopsida; order Santalales; family Viscaceae; genus Viscum; species Viscum album. The sequence continues at coordinate 64,935,895 of OY728156.1, read as the reverse complement.
TCCTGCAAAACCACAAATCTAATAGTAACCAGTAAAATCACCATCCATATCCAAGTGTCTCAAAAACATATATATATAATGTTTGTAGAGTATAAAAATATACTCGGTAGGATCCCCCTAGGGAATCTCGCGAAAAATTAAAGAAAGTCTTCTATAGCACAATGAACAACAAGTGAAACTAACGATTCACCTAGAAAGGTATACTATATTCCCAGCCTCACCAAGGCTACACTCACCAATATCGCATAAAAGAATATATAATAAAATAAATAATTCCAAGGGTACCCCACTACCACTTACCCACTAGTTTTCCGCTTTACCCCAACGTATCATGTCATGAGCATCTCTCTTCAAAAAGGTTTCCCCATAGACACCTAGGAGAAGCACCAAAACATGCACCTCCTGCAACATAACCACTAGTCCCACATAACCAAAGAAATCATGTAGTTTATAGGATGAAACACATCATGATAAACATGTATCATTCATTTGGTGTTATACTTCACGCCATTAAATCCCATAAACTGAGTATGGATCCTCATTCCAACATAGCCTATACGTGTTACACCTATAGTAGTCCATAAGAAACTATATACAGAATATAAGTGTGCGAATAAACACAATCCATTATAACCCTCTACACAGATATATGGGGAAAACTAACTATCGTTCATACAAGCATAAGTATCTACCTAGAGAAGAGAGCATGGTCAAATGGGGTAGTCAACCATCCATCCTCCCTTCGAGATGTTGGGGAAACACCCCTGGGGCTTAGAAACACTGGATTTTCAGTCTCCCTAATCGACGGGGTGGAAGAGTGTATAGAAACCCAAAAAGGACATGACATAATATACCTCACAAACACACTATAGAAAAAACCTAGTCTTAGACACATTTTTAGCTAATAGCTCTCGGACTCTCTACTACTACTACTAAGACTAGATATCCAATAAGCAGACAACCATTTAAAGAGCTACATAAATTTACCAAATCAATTTTAATCAGTTTCACATTATGTTAATTAAATATTTAACCATTAATTAACCATTATCATTTTTTCACATCACATTCCAATAATATTCCATCCACGATCCATTCACTCTAGGCATAACCAAAACCGAGTCTAGGACTTCTCAGAATGAAAACCTAAGTAGTGAATCCCAGCAATCTCCAACCCCATGTGATAAAAATAATTTATTCATTTATTTTACAACATTACCATTTTCTATATTCCCATGAATTTTAGAAAATCATTTTAATATACCAAATGAAAGGGGTATAAAACTGTGTGTAAATAAGCTACCCATAAAGTCTTTTTAACATATAACAAGAGCATAGAACCATCCGTCCTTGAGAAGCTAAACACAGAAATCTTGTGGCATACCCCACACCTCCTCATCAATTTCGGAAGGAGGGTAAACTAGAAAATCTTAATCAAGTAGTGGGATAATAAATCATATAAACAAACAAGAAATTGAAAAACAACCACATTCACATCAATGGGTAAGCCTGGCTTCAACCTATGCTATCATCCTCGGTGTCCTCCCCGAAACCTACATGGATAAAACGATGAATCATTCCACTCTAGGAATAATATTCTGCCACAAAAACTGGGGCTCCCTTCCCCAACATACCAAAACATCCCTCTAGGACCATCTATCCTAGGATCACGTCACCTCTAGGCCTCTCTACCCCCACAACCTTATGTCTCATATCCAGAGCACATCAAAATTAGCCGAAACAAACCTAGAAATGGGATCTTGGCCCAAAATAAAGGCATCCACGCTTCAAAACCAATGAGATCTCTTGGATTCAAAGCACCAGAACTCATCCTTTTGAAGTAAGCAGAATACTCAGGACCTACAAGGCATTATATTTATCACAAAAACAATTCTTATTCCATCTTGAATTAACTGATTCATTATTCATATGTTTCAAATACGTGTAACCTATAATATAAGATATCACAAGCTATCACAAAATTAATTATATAATTAATTTATCATACATTTGACTCTATTATCAACACGAATCAAAATTGTTCAGGTTCATCAACCAATTTCAATTAACCATAATCACTTGAATCAATTTTGTTATCAGAAAATTGAAACATCAATAACCAGATTCCTTAAACATGCCTCTTTATCTTTTATCCAATTAATTATATAATTAATTTTAGCTTTAAATTCTTTACCAATTTCAATCAAGAACAATATGAAAACCAAGAAAGGCATAAATATCACATTATCTTGAAAATAAAGAGGGAAACCATTATCCTAGTTTAAACAAACAACATAGCTACGCGATCTATTCCAATTTGGTTAATCTGGTTAATATAATTATTTTGTCAATTACATTATGATCTAAGAGGATAAATATTGATTACTCTACAATTTCACAAAAATAAATAAATAAGCATCAAATACCTTACCTCAAATGGGTTTTGAGGTTGTTCACATGAGAATGGATCAAAGAATTGGGTCACAATAACCTCTCCCGCAACATCTACATCCACCCAATGATGTTATGGAACAATTGCACCAACAAAAGACCAAGAAAACACTCATAAAAACATAGGGATCATGCAAAATCCCATGGAAAAGAGAAACAGAAGGAAACAGATCAATTAAACCTCAAGAATAGAGGTATATCATACTAATATAGAAGATGAATCACTACCGATCAAATAAGGGAGATAGGGATCATTCAATAATGAAGGAATACCTAAAATACAAGAGAGAGGGTCATGTGGTCAATTGGGGGGAAAGATAGATACACTACTTCTATAGGTTTTGAAAAAACATGAGTGGCTAAAAAACAGGTAAAACTTACTGTGTTGGGTAATTACATGATTTTTAATCCCTTTTCATGTCGTTTAATACCTCGTGGTCATGTTCAATTGAAAAATAAGTCTTCTAAATGTTTTATTTTATATTTCTACACTTAAAAATTTCACACTGTGAATTCCTCTTTAATGACATGAAACAACCCATGAAATAGGATGACACATCATGTAATGATGCTACACGATGTGTAATCCATTCTTTCCCAGATTTAACTTAATCAAACATCTCAAAACCTCTTCTGATCTGAAACTGAGCCCTTAGATCTTCCAAAACATGCTAGGGTTGATCGATGCAGATCTAGGACCTTACACCCATGTATAATGGGAAACCATAATCATGAAACCATAATCATGAGATACCTATAAATCATGGGAAAGCATCCACAATGAAGTATGAAACGTAATCAAGTGTCAATCCTGAAAGGTTCATATCCATGTTATAAATGACCAAATAATCTCCATCAAGTCTATGTGGAATCTCGATTGAAACTCACTAAAAAATTGGGAGGATCCCAAGGATCATGTCTACAGAGCCTTTATATGGAAATTCTATAAAATTTTGATCCATGGAGTAGCAATTTTTTTGGCGTTCTATTGAATCATGATCCTTGTAGTTGAATTGTATCAAGAATCCACTAACACTATGATTAAAAATCCATGGAGTATAAATTTCCATGGAATCATGTGGAATCAATATCCATGGAGTAAAAATTTCCAAGGCATACACTACCATTATTAGTTAATCAATATCAATTCATAATCTATTTCAAAAATGTAAACAAGCTATGTGTTCATCCAACCCATTAATGTTTTTTCGTATAAAAACTTTAATAATTTAATATATTTAATAACATAACAATGATGAATAATTATTATCTTAATAATTCCATTCATTCATTGTGACTCCCACTAAAATTGGTGATCTCAAACACTCTCAACGAAGTGGTATAAAATGGGACAAATACAATAAATCACCTCATGGGTGGTCAAATAATATACAATGGAAGAACAAAACCCATGGGTGGGTTAGGCTGATATGAACGTCCTCCAACTGTATAATGGTACTAGTGGGTAACTTTTATAGGTCCCAATCAATTTAATCAAGACAATTATTTATTTTTAGGAGAAACATCAGAAATATCTACATGTGACAGAATGAAAACAAGGAATATAAAGAAGAAAACATTAAGGGGAAGGTATAGACCACCCATTGTACACCCGTGGTAGATAAATTATCTATAATTGACTCCTAAATCATGTTGGATTAGAAAAAATTAGGAGAATTGATGGTTAGCCTGGAAATAAGGGAAATTTTATTACTCTAAAATAACTCCTTTGATTTGAAGAAAAATGAATAATTGTTAAAGGTGAATAAAGAACTCACTAGTTCAGATCCAACGTGAAGTATAACTCATGATTATGAGTTTTTTGGAATAATCCACATCAAATCCTGGGAGACGGCTTGAAGAAGATATTATAAAATAGAGGGGTCTATCTACATAAGGAAAAAAGAAAATGATTTCTAGATCATACTAACACTTAAGGAAAATTTGGTGATTTTACAAAAAACAATGGGTCTCACGGTTGGATGACAATATTGGAAAAACTATGCATCAACCCTGAACCCCTCACTAACTTAACAGGGAACCCACATGGTTAATGCACACATTTTGGGAATCCATGTGTAAATAGTGTTCCATGCCTCTACTAAAAACTGTAGAGCTTCCCATAAGGGAATGCATCTTTTAGTGCACGAATAAGTCGAACTATGATTCCTCTTCTTCCCTCAAAATTCCCCACATAGTTACTTCTTATTATGAGTCTTGGGATGCATGGTTAATATTAACTAAAAATCCTAGAATCCTTTTCAATAAACTAAGACTCTAGTCTTTGAAAATGTCCCAAAAATCCCAAAAATTCTATGACCTCATTATTCAATCACATTATGTAAAAAAATAAATTAAACTGAAATAAAAAATATATATGTACCTATTAAAAACCATTGATTATACAATATTACCCCCTTAAATAAATTTTTCCCCTAATTTCCCTTCCAAGGGTGGTTAGAAATTATTTTAGAATTACTCTAGTGATTGGGCTGGTACATAGGACTCCCTCTCCCAAGTCTCATCCTGTAAATGGTTATACTTCCTTAGAACATGAATTAGAGGAATAGATCATCCTCGAAGAGCCATTGTGCTCCTATAAACAATATGTGCGGGATGATCCTCAAAGGACATATCTACTTGTTGTTATTCTTCATCTAGATAAATATTATGAGATGGTTCTGAGAGATTATGGAATTTGTGAGATACATAGATGATGTCATTCTTGGCTCAGTACATGTTTAGTAACTTCAAATGATAGTCTATCATCCCTATTCTCTATATAATCATGAATGAGCCAACATATTTTGGTGAATTCTTACCATATATATTAATTTGTCTATGTTCCATCCTCATTAAGATAGATAAAAATACCCACTCACCTACGTCAAATTCTAGAGGTCATTAATAGCTATCAATGAAGGATTTCTGTCTTGACTATGTGGTATCAATAATTTTAAATTAAACTAAACTTGTTCTTGAAGTCACATAAATTATACATGTTCCAAGTAGCATTGCATGTCCTTCCACTAACAGCACATGGGTGATCAGCATGTCCTACCATACAAAGTCACATAAGGTTCCAAATTTATATTTTTCTGATAGTTATTATTTTAGAGTATTCAACCAGGGGTATATGACTCTCCCAAGAGCCCCCAAAATCAAGGATACAATATCTAATAATTCACTTCAGAAATTGTATAGTGCACTCTACCCTAATATGGTTATGAGGATGGTATGATGACTTTCGAATCACTTGTTTAACCAACACAATTGTTAAGCCTTCCCAAAACAGAGATATAAAACGGGTATCCCTATCTGATAACATGGTTTGAGGAACCCTATGAAGGCACACAATCTCATAGATATAGTGTTCCCCAAGCTCATCGACTAAGAATGTAACCCTTATCATTAAGATATGGGGGATCTTTGTGAACCTATCTTCAAAAATACATACAACATTGCTATGTTGAGGTGACCTCAATAGTCCAGTCATGAAATCCAGTGTGGTATCTTCCCATTTCCACTTAGGTATGTGTAGCTTCTATAGAATTATATTTGGTTACTGGTGTTCTTTCTTCATCAACTGATAGGTGGAAATCCTCTAAACAAAACCAGATACCTTGTGTTTTATTCATGAACACCAATATTTGTGATTTCAATCCTAATAAATCTTAGTAACTTTAGTATGTACTTCCCAAACTAAGGTATGATACATTCACATTAGCTCCTTTCTTATGCCAACTGAAACACAAACAAGATCATGAATACACATAATTTCATCTTTTCCCATGGTCCAACGAGGAGGTGGGTCCTCACCAGCCACACTATCAAATAGGACTACGCACTTAGTATAAAATATCTATCCCATCCTCAATATATCCATAAGATTAGATTTCACTATTTGGGAATAAATGAAATTTTACCCATGACCATGACACACCTCCATGTGCATCTCTGAAAATATTACATAAGATTCCACTCACAGCTGGCCTCCTAAACTTCCAATATATGAGTCCTCCAACTCAGTACGTCAAAAACTACATTTCACATCCTGGGCTTATAGGAAAGCTAAATGTCAAAATTCTATAGGTACTCTAGCAACCTTGATTTCCTCATATTCAAGACACACTATGTTTATATATACATGAGTCTTTTGTGGTCTGCATATATCAAAAAAACACTCTACTAGTAAATAATGCCTCTAATAGGGTAACACATGAACAAAAATGTGTAGATCGAGATCATACATCTGGTAGTAACTCTTGTGTGGTCTCAAATGACGACACTTATACTCCATGACATGATCTTACTAAATCATAACTACTCTTATCCCAATAAATGATGTATCTCCACAAACATTTTATCTTCTTCTAGACTCTTGTAGAATCATGGCCAACATTAAAGTCAGATTCCCTTTAACCTTTTGAAATGATATCTCGTTGGTATCTAACCAAAAAAACATCACAACCTTATTAGTTATTCCAATAAGTGGTGATTATATGTGTGATAGTTCTTCTATGAAATACCCATAATATCCAGCTAGTCCTAAAAAATTCATCTTTCAAAGAAATTATTGGTCATTTCCTAGGAAACAATAGATCTCACCTTCTCTGGGTCAACATATACACCAATATCTAAGATGATATAACCCAAGAAGTGAATATTATCTATCCAAAAGTGGAAGTTAGTGATCTTAAAATGTAAAATATTCTATCATAGTGTATCCAAAATAATGTCTAAATGATTGGTATGGTCATGTAAATTGTGAAAATGCTCCAATATATATCCCATGAATACCACCAAAAATGAATCCAGATATGGTTGGAAAACATGGTTCATCAGAACCATGAAATCTTTTTTCACATTACTGATACAAAATGGAATAACCAGATACTTATGTAGACCATACATGATATAAAAATTTGTGTAAGGAATGTTTGTAAGAAGAACTTATACCAGGTGATAACCTGGCCTCAAATCAATATTCAAACAAATAAACCCAAGCTCTTGAGATCTGGTTGAATGGGTAATTTATTAGTGGAAGGGATATTAGTTATTAACGAAAAATGGATCAATTTTTGTTAATACACATTTATCCTATTGTTTATGCCTCCATTTTTTCACAAAAAGGACGGATGAACCCCACAGATATGTACTGGTTCATATAAACCCATTTTCCACTATGTGCTCTAGCTATATATTGAGATCTGATAACTCTATTGTAGCCATAATAGAATGTGAAATGAGCAGGAATTCTGCTCCAAGAATTTTCTAGATAGAGAAATCCACCTATATCTGAAGATGTAAACTAGAAAAATTGTACAAGAAAACCATCCTAAAATTATAAACCACTAGAGGGAATTCAGTCTACCTCATTCCATCATCATACAAGTATAATCTAGCTATCTGGGCTATCATCGCTCCATGACCAAGATGCCCATGTACATATCTTCCTTCTAGTACAATCCATTTACCTTTGTGAATAAAAACCATGACCTCAGCTAATGTGAGATTCACCCTTCGATGATAAAATTTGTCACGGGCCTTATAAGAAACTAGTCAATTCATCCCGAGTATGATGTGAAACCCTATCCTCTCGAGGAAAAAAGTATCACATATGTAGTGACACCCGCGTACCACAAGGGGTTACTCAATAAATTTGCATAAACCCTCTATTCTATTTACCAAAGGAGTATCATTCGTCATTATTCAATAAAAAAATTGAACCTTGAGCCCAAGGATCTCCACAAAAGGTGTAGATATATAATAATGAGAAGTACCTTTATCTAAAAGAGAATCTATTATAGTGGTGGCTACTAAGATTTTACCTCACTTTGTATGGTCGAGTTCTCTACTCTGATGGTTTATTCTACACAGAATATATATTGTTTGAACAAAATCCTAATGAAACAACCTCACCACTCAGACCAAGGACACTATATATTCACGATACAGCGAGTTCCTAGATTCTTTATACATGACCATTACATAGACAAGAATGAAAAAACTACTCTAGCAGCCATCATGATAGGGAGTTTTAAATCCCACTAACGAACCTAGAGCTGGATTCGATCTCCATCCATTGAATACTAGAGGGAGGTACCTGGAGAATTAGTGTACGTGGACCATTCCGTTGCATGATCAACACTCGAATAGATCTTTATTGCCATAAATATTCAAATGTCCTTGTCTCCCACACTAATGATAGAATAATGAGTTACCAACACTCACACTCTAACTTATATTCCCCTCTTGAGAAGCCTCAAAAAATAATTTTCTTCAACTACACACTATATCACTAGGTTGAGAGGCTACACCACCCTACTCTACACCCATATATTCCCTCAAGATTTGTTCAATAATAATACCTGATTCACTATCCCTATAAAACTAGTTAGCCGAAGCACATATACAAGTAGTTGAATAGAATTTTTGATACCATCCTCAAAGAATATCTCCCTTAATGGATCAATTTGAAGATAAATCTGTGAAACAAAATGACGATTTTTAAATTGATCCAAATACAAAAAAAATTGCACCCTACTCCATATGCATAAACTCACTATCCATTTCATCTCTTTGGATATCAGGAGCAAATTAATAGTAAATCCAAGATTAGAAATCCCTAAAATATATATCCTAAAACATATCATCATAGTTCAATACATCCCAATAGTGCTTAGATTCACCCCAAAGAATAAATATTGTGAGATTCACCAACCTCTCAAGTGGTTACTTTAGATTCTATAATATCCATATAACTATGTTAAGATGATATTTCATTGACAACATCAAAATATCACTAATAATGGGGTGTGGTAAAATTGTGATTTTTTATGTTTCCTTTCTTCTGAAACAAACATTTCTTCCTTTTAAATAAATATATCTTTGCTAAAAATATAATAAAAAACATCCTGAGAACCATAAGTATTTATAAGGTTTACCACTCAACAAGAGTTTCTATAACCTTTTTATGGTTTGGAAAAAATATGATACCAAACAATCCACTAGAAAAAAATTGTTCAATATGGATTATACATGTAGGATATTATATTACACATGTTGTAAGGACCCGACCTTAAAACATAACATAATATTTAATTAAATGAATAATTCAAATTGAGGATATTTTCATGTTTAGATTTTTAGATAATTAGGACATAACTATTACATCTCAAAAGATTTCAAGGTAGACACTTCTACCCAGTTTCCATTTCGTTCCAAAATAAAATCTCTTGAAAAAAAAAGAGTTGTGTCTAGTTCCATGTTTTAGATAGCTTGACTTTTCCTTAATCCCATCCTCGACCCTAATCAAATTTTAGTCCTGTGAAAAACATTACAAAACATGTGATGAGCATAAAAAGCTCAGTAAGGGTTATAAAACAAACAATGAAAACATTAGTTCATCATTATATTCATAACATAATATCTTCAACATACCTCATAAAATCACAAGTTTTATGAATAACACAGAGAAAACATAATTCATAAAGGCGACTTGTAGAATCCATATCGTACTTATATTGTAGCTATCACAGCTACACAGGAAGTTATATTTTTAATACTCATCACAGTATATTCCTTAAATATCTTAGGAGAAACATTCACGTTTACCACTATCACGTTACCCAATGTATTGGAGAGCTATCTTTGGCTCACCCGCCCTACGTTTATCACAGAACCACCCGTATATGTAAATAATGCCCAAGAACCATAACATATTCATAACACATAAAATAAATATAAAGGAAAGATAGCATTTCCACATTCTAATCACAACATATCATTTAAATATATTGACATAAAACGTCCATTATCAAAACCATATTCAAAACCAAAATACATAAAAGGGTATATGGTATTTATTTTCCTTTCAAAAACATTTTGTATTGTTATGGAAGCCAATGATCAAATAATATTCGCGTCAGAGGAAAGGTCATTGTCACCGCATACGTTAAAAAGAAACATTATTCTTTTGTCATTTAGTAAAATTATTCGTAGAAAAATATTCAATTTGAATGAAATGAAAATTTAAAGGTATTTATACATCATATAAAATAAATTTGAGAATAAAACAAAATATGCCTCAATGAAAGGAGATTGAGATGAAGTCCCTTACCTGGTGTTCGACTTGAACCGATCATTCTTTAATCTCCTGAATAATAAACTAAAGTTAATATCTATTTTCATAAGATCATTTTTCAAGTTTATTATTCATTTTATATCACTTATTACCATGTTATAAACATTATGTAATCATTTATGTTATTAACAATTGTTTTGTCGATATTTGGTACTTGAGTAAAAATGAACACCTTATAATTACAAGTTGTCCATGTGGTCAAATATCCATTATATTCAGAATGATTTTAAAAATTTAGATATAATATATATCATATATATCCATTATATACATGTATTTATATTAGTAAATAACATTTGGAAGTATGAAATGAAATGCACCTTTCATGGAGACGGTAAGTCGTACCTATGCATGAACACTACTTTCATTTCTATTTCATATTTTAATAGAATTAAAACATAATGATACATATATATATTATAATTACAGTATAATATAATAAATAATATCATTATGTACATCTTTTATATGTCACACATAAGGCATTAACAAGTCATATCACATTGAGGGGGCAGTAGTCTACACTTCCTAAAATGAAATTATTGCGTTTACCCATTATGGAAACCACAAATGTATGATATAAATGAATAATACAAAAGAATAAAGAAAACATAGACAGAATATATATAATATATAAATATAGATACATCATAATGGCCACCATGAGTGGCGGTAGGAGATAATTGAACAATCATCGTTTCATGAGGCGTTAGTTTTCCATCCACAGAAACATTATGTTCTTACCCATTAGATGGAGGTGTGTTTATTTGTAGTCTAAATACTTCTCATAAAAACATCCTAGTATATTTTAGATACTGGTTTTGTTATAAAATAATGTAATTAAAAGATTTTAAAGGGATGGAGAAGTAAAATAATACAAAAGAACTTAAGAGAAGATGTTACCTTTAAATCGGATAACTCCCTTTGGGTTGAAATAAAAGGGTTTCTTGAAGATATTTTTGTCTAAGGTAAGGCTTCTATGATGAAGAGAGGGATCTTGAGAGATTATTGTATCATAGGGTGCAAGATCCAAAGTCTTGAGAAGTGTGATAAATGGGAAGTGAGGGATTTTTATATGGGAGAGGAGGGGCTCTTTAGGAAAGTTTGAAAAAATTATTTTATTATTACCTCATCTTCTGTTTCAAAAGGTCAAATATTCATTAAAATCATAGTTCATATGAGTCATGGTCGAAATAAAATAATCCAATAGTAATTTGATAGGTTTTGGATATTTATTAATATTTATTATCTTATTTATTTAAATCATTTGTTAATGAGGTAAATATTGCATCATTATTTTGTCACATATAATTTATTTTATATAATGTCCAAAAATTATAAAAAAATACCATGATGTAGGAACTCTATTTAGATTTCCAAATAATATTTATAGTTGAAAAGATAATTTATATAACCCCATGTGAACATTTATTTAATAAAAGATATTTGGTTATGTCATTTTTGGATTTCCTTTAAATTAATTAATATAAAATGGCATTATTACTCCCGTGTGGCTCCATGGGGTCCCATATTTGACCCAAGGATGCCCATGGTCGAATATGTAACAGCAAAAAGGATTAGGACACATGTTTGGGTAATTTAATATTATTATAATATTATATTTTACGCTTATTTACTATATTTACCCTTTAATCATGGTACATAAAATATTTAGTAAAGTAAATATTTAAAATTTCTCAAAATAAAAGTTACCAATTGACATAATTTGGACATAATGATTCCAAATATGGAATAAAATTTTCTAAATTCAAAACACAGATGTGGAAAAAATTAATTAAAAATTAATTCCCATTGTCAAAACGAAAAGCGTGTTTTTAAGAAATAATAACTATCAAAATATTGACACTTGTTTATGTCCAATTTCAAAGTGAAATTAATTCTAATGTCCAACATTGGATTAACTAGTAAAAATATATTCTAATTGCACTTTATAACCAATTTAAAATTTAATATAACCGTATGAATGAATTAGATTAAAATTCACGTTTGAATTAAAATACAGTATTTTTCACTATTCATTAAATAAATGAACTTTATTAGAAAAATACCCAAATATTACCCAAAGTAAATTTTGATGTCCCTAATCTAACGAATAATTTTATTTGGTCAAATAGAACATATAAAAATGACAAAAAATATATTTAAAGCGAGTTCTCTATTAAAAGGTGGTAAATCGACCTTTTAAAGAATATTAGAGTGTTTATGCTTAGATTCATTCACATTTTAAGCCTCTAAATTTTATTGGATAAATGTAAAAAAATTTGACAAAAAAATATAATCATATTATAGTTAGTTGTATTTATTCTCGCCAATACAATGTGTAGGTGTTAACTACCATTTAGAATAATAATATTATATTATTAGTGTGCAATATTGGATTTCCAAGAAACCCGATGTTGTGTATCAGGTACTCTATCGAACATAGAATCCCATTTAAAGTAATATTAATATTTAATTCACAAATATTAATAAATATTGAAATGTATTATTCTTTATTTACATGGGGGTTACATCCTTCCCCCCTTTAGGGAATTGCGTCCTGGGAATTTTTATTCACTTATTAAATAAGTGGGGTTAATTATCCCTCATAACATTTTTAGATTCCCATGGTGCCTCTTCAACCATATAGTTTTTACAAAAAACATTACCTACAAAATTACATTATTCTATAACACATTCTCTCTACAATCAAGAATCTGGACTGGTTATTCCTCATTGGAGAGATTCTCTTCCAACTGAACTGCCTCTAGGCTCAAAACATCAGATTGATCTGACATATACTTTCTCAACATTGAATAATGAAAAAAATTGTGTACCTAAGATAAACATGGAGGTAATGCCACCTAGTATGCAACTGATCCAACTTTCTCAAGTATTTTATATGGTCCAATGAACCTCAGACTCAACATTCCCTTATTACCAAAACACATCACACTTTTCCATGGAAAAACATTGAGAAAGACATGATCACCTACCTCAATTGATATGTCCTTCCTTTGGTTATCCACATAGATTTTCATCCTACTCTGAGCTGTTCTCATTTTTTTCTGAATCAACTGAACTCATTCATTCATATCTTCTACCAATTCTGGCCCCATCAGCTTTCATTCACCTACTTCATCCCAAAAAGCAGGAGTTCGACAACACATTCCATATAATGCCACAAATGGAGCCATCTGTATACTAAAATGAAAACTGTTATTATATGAAAATTAAACCAATGAAAAATGTTGGTCCCAACTTCACTGGTAATTCTGTGAACAAGATCGTAGCATATCCTCCAAGGACTAAATTGTTTATTCTGACTGACCATCTGATTGAGGATGAAAATATGTACTGAAAATTAATTCAGTACCCAATGAATTTTGAGGGCCTTTCCAAAAGATAGAAGTAAACCAGGGATCATGATCAGATACAATGGAGAGGGTAACACAATGAAACCTAACTATCTCTATATCATACAACCCAGAAAGTTGATCTAGAGACAAAGTATCTCGAATAGGATGGAAATGAGAAGATTTATTTAATCGATCAACAATAACTCAGATTGAATTGTTACCTCTAGAAGTCTTTGGTAACCCCAAAATGAAGTCCATTGATATATTTTCTCATTTCCACTCTATCATCGGTAAAGACTGAAGCATCCCTTTCGGTAACTACCGCTATGCTTTAACCTGCTGACAAGTCGAACAATTCATTGGAAAATCTGTAATAACTCTTTTCATTCCATCCCACCAGTAATACTCTCATAGGTCTCTTCACATCTTAATACTGCCAGGATGAACTAAAAACGGGGAACTATGAGCTTCATACAACAACTCATTCTTCAAATTTGAAACAAAAGGAACACATAATCATTTCTCAATCCTCAAAACACAATCATTGTCAATGTTAAATTCAAGCAACGTACCATTCTGAACCAACTCTAACTTTTTCTGCAACTCACTGTCTTCTTTCTATGCTCGCTTAATTCTATCTGACAGAGATGATTCCACTGACACCTGAAACAAAACAGAATAATTTCCTACACCAACAACATAAATTCCAAAATTAATCAAATCAAAAACCAAAGGATCTCGTTCCAAACGTAGCATGGTTAATGAAGCATTACTTTTTTGACTCATAGAATCAGACAATTTATTTTTCATTTCTGTATGGTAATGGATCATGCAATAAAAATCCTTGATTAATTCCAACCATCTGCTCTGTATCATGTTCAATTATTTTTGAGTGAATATATACTTAAAACTTATTTTGGTCAGTATATATTTCACATTTCACTCCATACAAATGATGCCTCCAAATTTTTAAAGAAAAAAATAACAGAATCTATTTCCAAATCATGTGTAGGGTAATTTAACTCATGGGGTTTAAACTGACATGAAGCATAAGCAATTATCTGATCATTCTGCATAAGGATACAACCAAGTCCATTAAATGATGCATCACTGTCGATAACAAACTCACCATTTCTAGAATACAACACCAAAACTGGAGCATTCACCAATATTCTTTTCAATTCATGAAAACAATCATCACATTCATTTGTCGAGATGAACTAAACACATTTTCAAGTTAACTTTGTCATTGGACTAGATAACTGTGAATGTTTTTGGACAAAAAATCAGTAATAACATGCCAAACCAAGAAATCTATGAATCTCGGTTATATTGGGGGGTCTTGGGAATTATATAACAACTGTTTTTAGTAGGATCAATAGTTATGCCATTTTTGAAAACAATGTGACCCGGGAATGAAATATTTTGTAACCGAAACTCTAAATTACTGAATTTTCCATATAGTTGATTTTCATTTAATGTTTTCAAGATAACCCATAAATTACTTTCATGCTCCTCTTGACTTTTCGAAAAAAATCAAAATATCATCAATGAACACAACCATAAACTTATCCAAGAACTCATGGAAAATTCTATTCATAAGATCCATGAATACAACAGGTGAATTGGTTAACCCAAAAGGCATAACTAGAAATTCATAATGGACATATCTAGTATGAAACATGGTCTTCAGAATGTCTGCTTATTTTACTTTCAACTGATGGTTCCCTGACCTCAGATCAATCTTTGAAAAATACTGAGCTCCCTAGATCTGATCAAATAAATCATCAATATGATGAAAAGGATAATCGTTCTTAACAGTAATGTTATTAAATGCTCTATAATCAATGCAAAATCTCATTGAACCATCTTTTTTTTACAAAATAAGATAGGACCACCCCCTTGTGATGTCCTAGGTTGAAAGAAACCTTTATCTAATAGATCTTTCAATTTCTTATTTAACTATAAAAGTTCAATTTGATCAATTCGATAAGGGGGTTGTGAAATTGTTTTTGCATCAGGCACTAAGTCAATAGTAAATTCAACTTTCCTATCATGTATAATACTAGGAAACTCATCAGAAAAAACATCAAGGTACTCATTTACCACTTGAACATCATTAATCTCAAAAATTATTTTATTTTCAACAATATGAGCAAGGTAACATTCATTTCCATCTTTTACTAGTTTCTCATATTCCTGATATGTTATCAAAATTAAGGGTTCATTCTTGTAGAAAAACTGGAAATCTTTCTAAAAAGAAACCCCTTTAGCTCTACAGTCAATCATAACATGATAAATAAAAATCCAATCCATACCCAAAATAACATAAAACTCTACTAGAGGCAAAACAATAAAGTTTGCAGGTAGATTCTTTATGCACACAATGAAAGAAAAGTTCTTATGTTTTATTTTCGTCTCAATATTTCTCCTAGGTCTTTTTATCATAAGTTTCATATTCATATATTGAGATGGAATTTACAATTTAATAGAAAATAATTCAATAATGAAAGAGTGTGTAGACCCTGAATCAAACAACACATTGGAATAATCTGAACAAACAAACATTGTACCTGATAATACTTCATTTGATGGCCTAACATCAGTGGAAGTAGTTGCAATGGATTTCACCACCCCTTTCTACTTTTTGTTTGGCTGATTTCCCTTAGTTGAGTTCTTTGTTGGACACTCATTTTCATAATGACCCAATTAATTTCACATAAAACATTTTACTGACTGTAAATCATATTTTGTATTACCATTACCTATATCATTTTCTGTGAAATTCCGATCCTTATGTTCCATTTTACCACATCGGTAACACTTACCAGAATTCAAAAGACATTCCCCAACATGCTTTTTACCACAATTTTCACAAACATTAAAGTTAAGTTTATTACCATTAGAATTTGTTAAAGAGTTCTTCCCTTTCACCTGCCACATTGACCTCTTATTCTGTCATTTTTAAAAGAACACATGATCATCAATAAACTCCATTTAAAACTTCTCCGCACAATGAACAAGTTATTCATAAATTTTGAACTCAAGAGAAGCTACAGACCTTCGATACTTTGGATTTAACCTTGAGTAAAAACAGTTGATTTTACAATCAAGATATCATATGAAATTTGGAGCATTACTTGCGAGTCGAGTGAATTTTTCTTCATAAGAATCCACTGACTCATCATCCTGCCTTAATTCTGGTTATTGTTTTCCATCCAAAGTCGAACCACATTAGGAAAATATTTCTTAAGGAATGTTTCTTTGAATTCATCCCAATCAAGAGCATCAATATCCTCTCTATCCATGATATTTTTCACCATCGACCACCACTGATCAGCTTCACCTTCAAAACGGTAAACAACAAGACTAACCTTTTGGTGTTCTGAACACCCCAAGACATCAGAAATTATATCCAGTGCTTTAATCCACCCTTCTGCTAGCACAAGGTCAGATGATCCTTTGAATGATAGGGGATATTGCCTCATGAAATTATCTACTACTGACGTGGTCCTCTATGGTTGATCTAGCTGATGGATACCACCACCATATATAGCATGAGTCAACTATGCCATCACTGCAAAACACTGTTCAGTTCCGATTCCGACCATCTCAGGTTACTGATTTAGAAGTTTGTATTCTTCTTGATGTTGTCCCTATAAAGATACCCTGTTTCTTCAATGGAAAACCGTTCTGAACATAGAAATATCTTAGGAAAAGAAACATGGTAATCTTTAAATGTTATATCATTTCAATATTAAAATAAATTAATTTATAGATATTAATTTAACAATATCCTAACTTATAATGTTATCTAAACTGACCACTGATACTAACTGTAATGACCCAACCATAAAACATTACATAATATTTAATTAAATGAATAATTTATATTTATGATCTTGTCAGGTTAAGAGTTTTAGGGAATTAGGACATAACTATTACATCTCAAAAGATTACAAAGTAGAAACTTCTACTAAGTTTCCATTTTATCCAAAATAAATGCTCTTGAAAAAAAGGGTCATGTCTAGTTCCATGTTTTAGATAGCATGGCTTTTCCATAATCCCATCCTTGACCCTAATCATCTTTTAGTCCTGTGAAAAACATTTCAAAACATGGGATGGGCATAAAAAGCATAGTAAGGGTTATAAAACAAAAAATGAAAACATTAGTTAATCATTACATACAGAACATAAGCTATTTAACATACCTCATGAAATCATAAGATTTTTGAATAACACATAGAAAACAAAATTCATAAATGTAACTTGTGGAATCTATATCATACATATGTTGTAGCTATCTCAGCTACGTAGGGAGTTAAATTTGAAATACCCATCACAGTATATTCCATAAATATCTTAAGAGAAACATTCATGTTTACCTCTGTCATGTTACCCAATGAATTGGAGATCTATCTCAGGATCAACCGCCTTAGGTTTATCCTGGAACCACCCATATATGTAAACAATTCCCAAGAACCATAACATATTCATAATATATAAAATAAGCATAAAGGAATGATAAAATTTACACATTCTGATCACAATATATCATTTAAATATATTGACATAACAAATCCATTATCAAAACCATATTCAATACCAAAATACAAAAAAGATTATTTGGTATTTATTTTTCTTTTAAAAACATTTCATCTTGTTAAGGAAACCAAAGATCAAATAATGATCATGGTGGTGGAAAGCTCATTGTCACCATGTATGTTAAAAAGGAACATTTTTTTTGTCATTTAGTAAAATGCTTCGTAAAAAAAAGGCTCCCTTTGAATGAAAATTAAATTCAAAGGTATTTATACTCCGTATAAAAAAGGTTGAAAATGAAAGAAAATATGCCTCAATGAATAGAGATTGAGACGAAGTCCCTTACCTCGTGTCCGACTTGACCCGGTTGTTCTTTAATCACATGAATAATAAACTAAAGTTAATTTATACTTTCTTAAGAACCTTTTTCAAGTTTATTATTCCTTTTATAACACTTATTACCATGTTATAAACATTATTTAATTAATTATTTTATTAACAGTTGTGTTTTCGATATTTTGTACTTGAGTAAAAATGAACACCTTATAATTACAAGTTATCCATGTGGTCAAATATGCATTATATTTAGAATTATATTAATGATTTAGATATCATATATATCATATATATCCCATATATACATTAATTTATTTGTTACATAACATTTGATGGTATGAAATGAAATGCACCGTTCATGGAGACGGTAAGCCGTATGTACACATGAACGCTACTTTGATTTCCATTTTGTATTTTAATTGAATTAAAATATAATGATACATATGTATATAATAATTATAGTATAATATCATAAATAATATCATAAATGCCTTCCTTTATACATCCCATATAAGGCATTAATGAGTCATATCACTTTGAGGGGGCGGTAGTCCGCACTTACTAAAATGAAATTATCGCGTTTACCAATTATGGAAACAATAAAGGTATGCTATAAATGAAAAATACAGAAGAATAAATAGAACATAAACATAATATAAATCATATTTAAATAAATTTCCATCATAATGGCCACCACGAGAGGAGGTAGGAGATAATTGAACAATCATCATTTCGTGAGGAGTTAGTTTACCATCCACAAGAAACATTATTTTCTTTACCCATTAGATGGAGGTGTGTGTAAGTGTAGTTCAAATCCTTTTAATAACAACATACTAGTATATTGAGGATACTAGTTTTTCTATAAAATAAAGGAATGAAAAGCATTTATGGGGTTGGAGAGGTAAAATAAAAGAAAAGAACATAAGAGCAGACATTGCCTATAAATCGCGTAACTCTCTTTGGTTTGAAACAAAATGGTTTCTTAAAGTTCTTTCTGAATAAGTTGAGGATTTTAGGATTAATAGAGGGATCATTGGAGATTAATGGAGTAGTGGGTTCATGATCCAAAGGCTTGAGAAGTGTGAGAAATGGGTTAGAAGTGAGGGCTTTTTAAAAGGGAGAGGAGGGGCTCTTTAAGAATGTTTGAAACAATTATTTTGTTATAACTTCATCTTCGGTTTCAAAAGGTCAAATATTAGTTAAAATCAATGTTAAGATTACTCATTGTCGAAATAAAATAATTCTATAAGAAATGGACAGGTTTTAGATATTGTTTTAATATTTATAATCTTATTTATTTTAATAATTAATTAATGAGGTAAATATTGCATCATTATTATGTCATTAATATTTTAATTTAATTGATTTCCAAAAATTATAAAAAAAACTACATTGATGTAGGAAATATTTTTATCTTTCCAAAGAATATTTATAGTTGAAATGATAACTTATATAACCCCATGTACAAATTTATTTACTAAAAGATATTTGTTTTTGGCATTTTTGACTTTACATAAAATTAATTAATATAAAATGTCATTATTACTTTCATGTGGCTCCATGGGGTCCAAAATTTGACCCAAGGATGCCCATGGTCGAATAGGTATCAGAAAATAGTATTTGTACACATTTTCAGGTAATTTAATATTTTTATTATATTATATTTTACCATTATTTACTATATTTAACCTTTAATCATGGTAAATAAAATATTTACTAAAGTAAATATTTAAAATGTATAAAAAGAAAAGCTACCTATTTACACAATTTGTACCTAATGATTCGAATATTGAATCTATTTTCCTAAATTCAAAACAAAGAAGTGGCAGAAATTAATTTAAAATTTATTCCCGCTGTCATAACAAAAAGCTTGTTTTTTAAGAAAATAATAACTATCAAAAGATTGACACTTGTTTATGTCTAACTTCAAAGTGAAATTAATTTCAATGTCCCACACTGGATTAAATAGTAAAAATATATTCCAATTACACTTTATAACCAATTAAAAAGATAAATTAACCATATAAATAAATTAGATTAAATGTCACCTTTGAATTAAAATACAGTATTTTTCACTATTCATTAAAAAATGAACATTATTATAAAAATACCAAAAAATTACCTAAAGTAAATTATGATGTCCCAAATATAAAGAATAATTTTATTTTTTCAAATAAAACATATAAAAATGACCAAAACTAGATTTAAAGAGGGTTCTCCATCAAAAGGCGGTAAATCGACATTTTAAAGAATATTAGACTATTTATGCTTAGATTCATTTACATCTTAGCCTCTAACTTTTATTGAATAAATTTAAAAAACTTTAAAAAACATGAATAATCATATTGTATTTTGTTCTATTCATTCCCACCAATACAATGGCTAGGCGTTAACTTCCATTTAAAATAGTAATATTATATTATTAGTGTGAAACATAAGACTTCAAAGAAACCCATTGTTGCCTATCTGGTACGCTATCGAACATAGCATCCCTTTTAAATTAAAATTAATATTTAATTCACAAATATTAATAAAAATTCAAATGCATTATTATTTATTTACTTGGGATATTACAGTTGTGTATCACTATGCTCAATAAAAAAGTGAACATAATTCATAGAACATAAAACGATATAGTAAAATTTATTGTTATAAGTTATAAAACATTCACTAATCATGTCAAAAAATGTAATTGAGCTTCCTTTTTATCTTTAAAAAATATAAACATTAAAACAATTCTTCACTTTACTACCAAAAAGAAGGTAAAAATTATCTAGAATTCATAATGATACTCCGTTCGATAACCAAGTTTGATTTCTAGTCTGATCGATTAATCTGATAATATATGTCTTCTAGAATAACGTTTAAATAAATATGAACTACTTCTATCTCAGTCCAGAATTCCTAGTATGATTTCCTATCCTAATGACGTATCCTATTAGAAGAATCTCTGAATATGATCTTCATTCTTCTTCTTATTCTATTTGGAAATCATCCTCATGAATTCTCAAATATAAAAATAATTATCTCTTAAAAACATCATCAATTTTAACTTTTTCTCTCTCCACCCATGAATAATATAAGCATTAGAACGTACAATGTAATTCCTACTATTTATAGGTGCAACAAAAGTGGTTCATGAGGGAATATGAAATGTTTTACTACTTAAAACAAATTCTTGAAAATTCAATTTTCTCTAAAATTTCATATACAACTTTGAATTCTTCAACGCTTTTTAACACATCAGGATTCCACTCATGATTTCTCATGTCTTCTCACAACTTTAGCTCGTCAGAAACATTTTTTATACTTCATTAAACATTAAATGAATTTTCATTTTCCATAAAATTAGTTGAAACATCTAAAGATATCATCCCTCCTTGGAATAACATCAGCACCAAATTTAAACAGTTTTCATTTTCTTCTTTACTTAGACCAAAGATCCTTGGTCGGATGATTTCCATCATCTGATGACTTTTATTGATGTCATCCTCTACGTGATGGATCACTCACTATTTATTTGATGTATTTTACTCACCTATAGTTTGATAGTCGACACTAAATATTTCTTGATGAATCTTGACCCATTTAATGAAAAAAACAAAGGTTCTTCTTTCTATCATGACGAACTTGATAAAATCACTCACTACATTTGTTATTTTTCTATTGAACCAAAATAAATAAAGTGATCCATATTAATGAAAAAGGTTGACAATATTTTTTATTAATCGATTATCCTATTTTTCCTTGGTTCTAGAAACTCCACTTTCTGATTATCTCAAACAAACATTTCTGCCTCCGATTTCCTATTGAAACCATCACTGTATCTGATGGATCAGGGTTACGATTACTTTAATGAATTGGTGGAACCCGACATCTAATGAACCAGTGTTGGGATAAAAAACTTTCATTAATAACTCCTTTCTATGAATATTTTTATCTAGTTTCATTTTTTTTATTGAAAACCATCATCTTCATATTCTTTCATTATGAATAAATCATCATAGACATCAATCAATTATATGTCCAATGATCTTACACCTATGAGATGAGACTAGAAATATTTTTTCTTTAGAAACTTCCTTCTTCAAAAAACGTTTTCTTGTAATAATGATTTTTTATGAAATTAAAAACAATTATTATTACCGTATCATTATTTGGCTTTCAATTGAATGTATTATGACATTCCATCATTTTAGAACCCTATTTCTTTCAAAAAAAACATCAATCAAACTGGAATCACATGTTTTATCCCTTTATTTCATAAGGATAGTGTAACATGTTATCCATCCAACTTATGATTTTTTGAAATTTATAGAATTTAAAAGAATCATCATATTTTCATCAGAGCTATGAAGACTCCACTACAGCTTCTTATTATGATCAATACTTACATTCGAGAACCATGGTAAGTATGATGAACCTTTTATCCTAGAAAACACATTATTATTTTGATCTAATTTTTTATACATTATATGTATAATTGTCTAATAATGACAGAGAGTTTTATTTCCAATAATTTAAAATAAAATTGATTTCCTTTCATTGGAAGAAAAAGACAACACATTCAGTACAAAATTATTTTATCTTCAAAAACAATTCATTCCAACATGGTCCCAACAATTCCCCCTTTTGGATTTTTTTTCATCCAAGGTTTATAAATCACTAAATGTTTTAACATCATGAAATGGATTACTTATTATAAATTCTAATCTTATGTGATCTAACTTATTATAGGAAATAAGAAATATTGGAAGGAAAACCATGTTGTCCAAATGTAGTGACTCATAAAACATTTTTATATTTTCTTCACATTTTCCTTCACTTATTTACCTTTACAATAAAAATAGCTTCATACAACCACTACAAAAAAATGGTTAGAATAGTTAAAAAATTTACATGTTGAATTTACAGCTTACTCGCAAATTCCCCTATACACAATCTTTCTTAAAAATATTATCACATGTCAATGGATATATTTATGAAAAAATTTCCCCAATTAAAAACAATATCCAAAGACAAGATGAGAGAGTGGATAAAAACACATCCCATAACAGGATGAGAAATTGGTTAGATGTCATTGTTCATCCTTTGTTGGAGAAACTCTTCCTATGGTAAAGGTTTTTTTTGAAAATGTATGCAGCTAGTTTTGATGTTGGTACATACTCCAACATCAATTCATTCATATCCCAATGATATTTGATGAAGTAGTACTTGATGTCACATGTTATGAATAAGAATTCTATACTGGGTTTTGAGTAATGTCAGTGGAACTTTAATTATCACAACTCAAGATAAAAGGTAACATTAATTTAATAAGTAAGTCTTACAACCTAGTCATCATCAACATAAGTTGGGTAGTAGTTTGATTGGAAACAACATAATTATATTTTTCCATTGTAAGAGTTATTGAATTTTAAAAATGTGAATTCCATCTAGAAATAATTTTTCCTAGAATGAAAACTCCACCAGGTGTGGATATTCTATCATCAACATTTCTTGCACAATTAGTATCTAAATACCCAAACAAGTGAATACATTCAGAGGTTTCATACAAAATTATGAATTTTTTTGTTCCCCTGATATATCTAAGAATTATTTTCCCATCCAATAGATGTTATTATTTTTGGGAACTCTGAAATATTGTATATAAGGTAGCAACATAAAAAATGTATGGTCTTGAGGTTGTCAAATATAAAAAAACATCCATTCGGCTTCTTAAACTCATTATAGTCGACTTACTTTCCTTTTATATGTTTAGTGAACTTGGTTCCCACTAATATTGGTGTGGAAAATGGTTTGAAATCTTCTATGAAAAATTTCTTAATAATTTCCATATAATAATTTTTTTGAGAAAGAAAAATGTTATTCTTGTTTTATGAGTTTTTTTACCCATGAAATCATTCCATTTCACCAATCATGGACATATCAAACAACATTTTTATATCATCAACAAATAATTTATGAGTGGTTTCGTTATTCCCAAAAAAGATAATTTACTCAACATAAACAATTATAATGATGGAAAATTCAAAAGTTTCATTTATGTAAAGACTTATTTCAACCATTCCTTTCATAAAGATCATCTTTCTTTAGCAGGTAACTAATTTGGAATACCATGACCTCAGAGATTGTTTTCGACCATACATAGATTTCTTCAACATGAAAACATAATAGTCATCCTTACTAACAAAAAATCAACATGGTTGTTCAATTTAAACATCATCATCAAGTTCACCATTAAGAAATGAAGATTTTACATCCATAAGAAATATTTTTTAACTTTCTAGTGACATAATAGCATGAAATATTCTAATTGTTTATAATCATGACACCAAATTAATGTTTCATAAAAATAATTTCTCTCAATCTGTGGGTACCATTTTCACACTAACATTTACTTTTGTCTTATTACATCACCATCCTCAATGATCTTTTTCTAGAAAACCCACTTTTTACCGATTAATATATATATTTTGGTTTAGGTTCTAGTTACCAGATATCATTCTTTTCAATTCTATCCAAATATTCATTCATATCTAGAACCTATTTCAGATTCGTAAAAGCATCATTTGAGTATTTTGGATCAAAATTTGAATACAAATATGTTTTTGTAATAACTATTGATGCTCTTCTTGTTTGAACCATGTGATGTTAACCCCCAATTATGTTTTGAGCCTCCACTTTCTTCCTCATCATGTTATGAGATTATCAAGATTCATCCCCATCAATTGAAACATATGAGTCAAATTTTTCTTATTGAGTAGGATTACAATTTTTTTATCTATATTATAATTGTTAATAAAAAATCTTTTATCTTGTTTATATTTCTTACATCCATAGGTTTGTTTATCATGTTCCTTAGATTTTTCAATAACATCAACATCACCATAGTCAACTAACATTTCTATGTCTTTTCTAAACCATCTATATCCTCTTCCTTACGAAGAGTGGCTATACAAAATTCCATCTTCACCTCACTCCTCAAACATTCCAAGATCCCATCCTTTCTTGTTTATGATACATGGACTTCAATAAATAATTAAGTGTTTTAATCTTGTATTTTTGTATAAAACATTTCATATGGATTTATATCTAAGAATTTATTGTAGAAACATTGATTTTGAATATAAATATCAATTTTAATGCTTTTCCGAAAAATGAATTGAGAGTGACCATGTGCAAGTAAAATAATTAAACACATTTCAACCAAACACCTATTTTTCCTTCCAAAAAACCATTTTGTTTTGGAGGGCATGGTGTACTGAATTCTTTTCCAATTCCATGATTCTCAATATAATGTTCAAACTGTTCATCTTTTTATTCACCACCAGTTTCTTTTCTCAATTTCTTTACTGAATACTCACATTACTTCATAGATTTCCTTATAAAATTTTTAATAATTTTTAGATCATCTGACATTTGTTTTATATGAATAACAAATGTAATGAGACTTGAGTCATCAATGAATGTAACAAAGTACATATATTTGTGAGTTGACTATTTTTTCATTGTCCCAAGGATATATTAATTAATAATTTCAAGGGGTTGTTTTGAAAAAATGTGATCTTTCTTATGCTTAGAGTTTGTAAATTTTTCTTTCTGGAAAATAGTTCAACACCAATCTATTCTTCTTCACATATTTGTAATTCCATGGATATTATATATCTTTGATTACATAATAAGGTTTCTCTTACACATGTGTCCCATAATTTTAAACAACAACTGATTCTCGACCATCATACTTATGTTACAAGACTTGTCAACCTAAGCAACATGGAACACGTTTCATTTTGTATATTGGCCACGTGTAACTATCTTTACATCCTCCCCTCTTTAAAAAACACCATATTTTATAATAATATTTTTTCCTTCATCACAATTTTTTGAAACACTTAGGAAGTAATGATTCATCCCATTAACAAAAAATTATTTATTGGGCATTAAGTTTTCTTCCCGAATAAAAATATATCTAACACCTTTGATTATAAGGGATTCATCATTGCCAAATGTCACTATTCCATCATTGAAATCTTTTACATTATTAAAAAATTTTATCTCTCCTTTAATATGAGAAGAACACTCATTATCCAATATCCAATTTCATTATCCATTAGTTTCTTTGAGAGAATTTTCTACAACGAGTTCTTTTTCTTTCCTTTTTTATTTCTTCACATTGGACTTTTGATAATGGTTAAGCATGTTTTGTTTTGACGTTAACAGAATAAGACACCAATGTTTAATATTTCTAGTTAGTTAATAACTTTCAAAAATATTTTCTATAGGTTCAAAACTATTTTAAATTTTCACACCAACCATATCATATTTCATCAGAACATCCTTATTAGAATTATTTATTTGAGAGGATTAAACCCCCCTCAAATGTTGAATTATTTGATTTTTATAATTTTAGTAATATTATTGATTAAAGTAACACATATTTTCTATATTTCTGAATCAAACAAAATACTATAAGTATCCCTCGATTGAATATTTAACTCTATAACATTTATAATGAATGGAGTTATGATCATGTTTCTCAACAACCTTCTAATCATTAACATTAGAACTATGCTTACCAACAACACTTATATTATCACTCAGAGTAATTTTTTTCACTTGGATTTTATTATAAACTTATTGGAACAAGATATATTAGAAACCATTTTAGAATCAAATTTCTTAGAATATTATCACTTCTTGACTTTGTTGGTTTTGGCCACAAACATAACTTTCTCAGCATAATTTTTCCTAGAAACCATCTCGACATTATTGTCAACCTTTTAAGGTAACATTGGATCCTTCATAGGTAAACCCTTTCCATAAAACTATCCAACTTTAGATAAAGAGTTATTCAAACTTGAAACCCTTTATTTTGTTTTAGAATGGTTTTTTAGGAAAAGTTGAATTCATCTTCTTTTGACATTGGTTTAACTTTCAAATGTTCATTCTGGAACTTTTATTTCTCAACAGAATTATTCAAGACATAAATTTTTACTAGAGTATTATTTTTTACATCAATAAAACATTATTAATTATTTGTTGATGAATTTTAATATTTTAATTTTCCTAATTTTCTTCTAAATCCTTCCAATATTCCTCAGACATTCCTTCAATTATTATTTCATATGAAACTCTAATCATTTTTCTTCTTCTTCTTTCAAACTATTGTATCAGAAATCCTCAGTATTAATTATTTAATTTTAAGTATTATATCTAGGATTATTGTTAGATTTTATATTTTTCCTCACTGTATTCTTCATCATAATCTATAGATAAAAGACATCACCTTTTATATATATTATATTTTTTATCTTTTTCATTGTATTAAAATTTATCTTTATCACTCTGTTTCTCCTACGACCTTATTGGACTTCTTTCATCTTTATATTTATCCTCCTATTTCATTATTTGAGGAAAATTATCCACAAATCACCCAATATAACCACATAAGAAACATTTTAAATAAAGTTCCCTTTGATATTTACAGGTACCTATTTTCAAATGTCTAGAAATCTTGGATAAAAATTCATCAATATTTTTACATAACCCATTTTCAGAATAAGAATCTCTATCTTATTTTTCAAGAATTCAATTATGTTTTTCCATGTTTCAACCCTTGAAATAAATAACTCTATCAACTTTTATTAGATTTCAAAACATTCTCCCTTATAATTTCATAATTGATAAGAGTAACATGAAAATCATCACATGATAATTTTTCAAGATCTCTATCTTATAATGTGGAATCAATAGAATAAAACATGCCTGGAATAATTCCTAATATATTTTCAACAATATTTGAGTCTTCCATCTTTTCACCAAGACATCTAATAGTACTAAAAAATTCTTTCACCCCTATAAAGAAGTCACCAAAAAATTCATTCTCACTCATCATGAGATATTTAAAATTAAATATCCAAATTTGTATCTTGTCATTCTTTACATATTTATTTGATTCAAGAAATGTTCTTTAGGTTTTCCCATATACCCTTTGTAGTAGAAACACCATTAATTCATTAAAACACACTTTTATAATGTTATGTGAGTAAACCATTCTTATATCTTCCTTCATTCCCAACATTATTCTTATCAATAGGTGTAAGATGAACGTTTTCATTAATATGAAAAAATCCATCTATATAATTTTCAAGAACATTATACCTAAGACACATAAGACAAGACAACATTAAATTTTTCTTGATATGACAGTTTTTAGCATCGATAACCTGAATCCCCTTACTGTTCACACAATTTAGATTATCCATCATAATTTATCTTAAAAAACATAAAAAAGAAATAAAGTCGGTAACATTTTCTCTAATACAAATTGACATTTCTTATCTAGGATATAAGTATCATTGAGAGAGGGAGGGGTAAATTAGTGATATCATGTTTTTTTATGTTTTTTTTCTTTTGAAACTACCATTGACTTATATTTATGAAATATCACTATAGTAAAAACAAGAAAAAATCCAAAACCATAAGAACTAATATATTTATAAGGTTCACTACTCAACAAGAGTATCTACATCCTTAGTATGGTTTGAAAATAATCCGATATCACACAATACACTAGAAAAATATTCCTTTTGTGTGGATACAATAATTAGGATATTCCCATAAACTTATATACCATTATGTTCAATATGGTTGTGCATGTTCATCAAGTAGCATAAAATGATGCAGTACAATTTTATTTAAAAATATATTAATTTTTATCAGTTGATTAAAAATATTTTATTGTGAAAACTTATCAAATTTTACCAATATAAACATAAAAATAATTCTTCTCTTTTCTACCAAGTAACAGGTTAGAACTTATATGGACTTCATAATGGAACTTAGTTAGATAACCCAATCTGATTCGCAGTCCGATTGATCTATTTAAAAGTAAAATTGATTTATAATACCATTGAAATAATTCTAAACTACTTTTGTCTTAGTTGGGAATTTTTAGTTTGATTTCCCAATATAATGACCCAAACTGTTCCAAAGAAACTCTTAATACGGTCTTCCTTAATCTTCGTATTCTATCCAATAAAAATCCATAAAAATGATCAAACTAGAAACTCCTTCTCTCTTAAAAAAAACTACAACTTTATCATTATCTATCTTCACCCCTGAAAATAACAAGTGTCATAAGGTAAAAAAGTATATTCTGCTATTTATAGGAGTACCAAAAGTTGGTTAGGAGTGAATATTACAATTTTTCCCTCTTAACCAAATTTCTTGAAATATAAAATTCCCCTAAAATTTCACATATATATTTTACTTCTTTATCACTTCTCAAAATGATCTCTACTCTTCTCGGAACTTTAGATCGCTTCAAACAATCTATACATTCATCAGTTTGATTCTGGAAGTCATTCTGATTTCTTCGTTAAAATGAATTCTTATGTTCAAAAGAATATTGTTCATTATGACACCACATACCAATTAAACATATGAAAACTAAATTAATTATCATTATGATCACCTATACTAATAGAATTAAAAAAATAACACATTCTAATGATATGTACCAATTGATTAAAAATAATAATTTTAGACCACTCTACATGAAACATTGTTGTTACTTTTTTATAATTTTTTGTGCTTTTATTTATCCATAAAAAAATTCAAAAATTGTAAAGTTATAACACTAATAATATGAAATTTAGCATCATATTCAAATGATTTTGTTTTTCATATTTTCCTTAGTCCAATGATCTTATGTCTAAGGAAGTCCATCATTTAATGATTTTTATCGGTGTCAGCCTGCACCCAATGGATTGGGATCTGTTTGATTCAGATAGATCAATGTCACCTCCAGTCTGATATCCAAAACCACATATTTTTCTAGATAATATTTACCCACTTGATAAAGAAAATAACAATTATTCTTTCTCTCTTGACCAACTTGATAAAAACTCTCAAAATATTTGTCCCTTTCTTCTTAACCCAAAAGTTGAAAAACAATTAATCCTAGGGGAAATGGTTTATTATATTGATGATTGAACTATGATCCAATTTTTCATTAGTGTAAACAACTCCACTTGTCGATATTCTTCAAAAAAAAATTCGTCCTATGATTCCCTATTTCAACCATCACATCATATAATGGATCAATGTTAGGATTACTTAGATGAATCGGTGGAACACAATGTCTGATGAACCAAAGTTAGCATAAAATTATTTCATTACCAAAACTATCTCTGAAAATTTGTATCTTGGGGATTATTGGTCTGACTGAAGACCATAATATTAATTTTCTTATGTTCCAAACAAAACATAACAACCTTCAAACAATTTTGTGTCTAGTTATCTAACACTGATGGAATATGATCAGAATTATTTTTCTTCACCAACATTCTTCTTCCACAAACTCTTTAATTTAATAAAGACTTTATCATAACCTTAAGAACATTTTAGACCGGAATAAAATCTCATGAATTTCAATGGAAATTATTGTAACTATCCATCGTTCCAACACCTTATTTCATTCCAAACAAACTTTAATCTGATTGGCTGAACATGCCCCCCTTTCCCCTATATTACTAGAATCACATGTAGACCAACCAAAATATGATTTTTGGGAATTTACTAAAAAAGAATCCATCATCATATTTTCAAAGAATCCATCCAGACTCTAATATAGCTTCTCATTATGATCAAAACATTCATTTAGGACTCATGGTGAGTTTGATGAAAATTTTCTACCTGAAAATACCTTCTCAATTCGATGGGATTTGGTAAAAAATTTCTATGAAATTATAAGATTATGACGGGGAGCCTAATCACCCACAATTAAAAAGTGATTTTTTTCACTTTCATGACAATAAAAGAGAACATATTTGGTAAATAAATAATTAATCTTCCAAAAAAACTTCTTTCAAGCTTACTCCCAACACCATCTAAATCTCAAAATCTTATTGAACAATATCCAATGAAAATGTCGGTGAATATTTTAATTAGAAAACAAAAATCATCTCCACCATAGAACATGTATGTTGTAGGGATCTCAGAATCATCCACATAAATCATTAGAGAACCTTATAGAAAAGGTCATCATCTCCCATATTTGATGAGACTTTCATTTCTATAAGAGGAACTACTGGAGGTTCTATTAGTAGATCATGGCCTACCACTTATGGCTTATTTCATTTCCACCCTCCTAGTGCACGATTGGATTTTAACATTGGGAAATGTTTCTATAAGGCCAAAAACACGCCTTAGATTATAACCATGAAGTGGTGAAGTCAAAAATATAAAAGCATTGGATAGGTAGAAGACTTCCTATAAACAAGACATGCCCATTATCCCACTCTTAAGGCCAAGAGTGGGTAATAGGAACAATCATATAAAACACTAGATATGGAATTTTAAAGGAATGTAAATCTTATAGGGTTTCTAAAATGATGCATGAGATGGAATACCCACTAAACATGACCTTATCATTTTATAATATCAATTAAATTTTATTATATAATTTTATTTTAATTCAATTTAAATGGTTGATCAAAATGGATAACTAATTTTGATAAATGGGGGCTCATAAACCTTATGATCCTATGAGTGGTGTCCATTATTCCCAACTATAACACATTCCAGTCCATGCACTTAATGGTTCATGACTCAATATGCCATAATTGACTGCTTAGTGTGTTCGTTGTAGCCTATGAAAGAAAACACTATTTGGGTTACAACAGACACTCTTAATACCAATTTATTTTTCACAATTTCATGTAATAATTGTTAAACAATAAAAATTAAATAACCTATGGGACACATAAAAAATTTCATGTATTCAAGAAATGAATCCAATATGGAAAGGAATATACATGGAAAATGAATTTGGTATGGTAAATAAAATGATGTATGAGAGATAATATCCTCATATCATATAGAAATAGTAAAATCCATAATA
The DNA here is from genome assembly GCA_963277665.1 of Viscum album. Taxonomy (NCBI): domain Eukaryota; kingdom Viridiplantae; phylum Streptophyta; class Magnoliopsida; order Santalales; family Viscaceae; genus Viscum; species Viscum album. The sequence goes on along the minus strand of OY728156.1, from coordinate 64,903,152 downwards.
ATACAGAACATAAAACATCATGTTTTTCACCCAATGGTTGAATCAAATCAACCGTAATAAGAAAAATCTAGAAAGACAAGTCTTACTGTAGAAAATTTGGATTTTTCCTATATGTGGGTTAGATACTCCCAGGAACAACACATTACTAAATTCCCACACTTCCCAATCTCTTATATATTGTCTCAAAATAAACATTCCATAAAATAAAATCCTATGATACCAATTTGTAACATCTTGAATTGGGAGAAACCGAACGGTACCTTGAGACGATGGGACACATGGCCTCAACTGTGCCACCCGGTATTCCAATGGTTGCCTACAGTAGAAGTGGTCTAAAGTGGTAGAGTGGGGAGACTATAGCCTCATGATTAGAGTAATAGAGTGGTATAATAGGTGAATACATAAGCGGAAGAATAATATAAATCAAGATAGAAGATAACATCTAGAGGAAAATAATAATAATAATAATAATAATAATTCTAAATGCATGGTCATATATAGTATGATGATCATGTCACATCTTTATACAAAATTTTATGAAATACATGGAAACATGTATCAATTTTAATACATGTATCAAAATTAAAAAATACCAAAAATTAATAATCTCCAGATAGCATCATGACAATAGCTCGATCTTGTTCCCCCTTTCTTGTAAGAAATGATAAAATCACGCATTGTACAATGACTAATTTACCTGATCCCAACTTGCATCCATGAAGACTGTCAAGGTACCCAACAACTTCCTGATAATGGTGTGATATAATCCTCAGTAAGCTTCCACCAACAGTTTCTATAACATGTTATGTATGTGCATAAATAATGAAGCCTCGTGTAATATATCATAGGTATAACAATAGTAAATGTAATGTGTAAAAAAGATATGTTGTCCCATCCATCAAAACATGGTTCCCTATAAATAATAATCAAGATCCCATGAACAAAGGGAAACTATAAATAATTAACAATAATCACAGGATTACTATAAATATTGTTAAAGCATCCACATCGGCATGTTTCATGTAATCATTTGTTAGGCTTGAAATTTTGGGATCCATGGTATAAATGAGAATTTATTCTTCATCGGGTAGAAATATACTCTCACTAGAGACATAGTAAAGACTTGGGGGGAGCCCAAGGAGCATGTCTATGAAGCATGTCCATAGAGAGTCCGTTAAATCTTGATCCAAGGAGTAGAAATGTCCTTGGCATCTAATGAAATGAGGATCCTGGGAGTAGAAACGTTCCAGGAATACACTACGATAAAAATTATGAATCCATGGAGTATAAAATTCCATCGAGTCCTATCCAATCAATATTTGAGGAGTATAAATATCCATTGCATGAACAACCATATTCAGTTCATCAATTTCAACACATAATCCATTTCAAAAATATAAATAATCTATGAGTTCATCCAACCCATTCAACATTTTCCATATAAAACCTTTAATAATTTAATAAATTTAATCACCTTTAAAATAGGAAAATTTCTCCACCTAATAATTACATTCATTCATTAAATCTCCCAACAAAATTGGTGTGCTTTCATACACCCAACGTGGTGTTATATCATGGGGGATACAATAACACACCTCACAGGTGGTTAAAACAATATCCAAATGTAGAACACACCAAATTGGTGGTTCAAGATAGGGTATACAACATCCAACCCTATAATGGTACTAGTGGGAACCTATAGTGGTCCCCAAAAATTTAATCAAGTTATGCATTTAGTTTGAGGGTCCACACTAGAAACCACAGTGTGTGACATAGTAGAATCAAGGAATATAAAGAACTAAACATTATGGGACATGTATATAACACCTAATGTATACTCATGGTAGAAAACACATCCAGTATTGACTGCTAACTCAATCTAAATTGGTAGGAACTGGAAGAACCGAATATTACTATAGAAATTACGAAACTTTTCTTGCACTAAAATATATTTGTTGATATGAAGAAAAACCAATAAAGGTCCAAGATGAATGAATAACTCACCAACACAGATCCAATGAGATGAATAAATCCTGATTATGAGTCTATATAAGGAATGAGCACCAAATCCTCGTATAAGGCTTATAGAATCTATAAAAAAGGTTTTTTCCACTAAAGGAAAAGAAAAAAATATTTTCTTTTTAAATGAATATTTATGAAAAATTTGGTCATTTTACCCAAAATTACTATGTTTCATGTTTTCATGAACTATTTTGGAGGAACCACGTACAAATATTTCTCCCCTAACTACCTCATTAGGGAACGCGTATAGTTTTTGCGTACGGTTTGGGAAACCCTACACGAACCATGCTGCACACCACATATTTTCATGAACCAATTCATAGTGTCATCCATCTGGACACCCGAACCAGTCCAAGGCATGGGGTAAAGGGTGTTACTGATCCCCATAGACTAACAATAAGTCCCTGAATATCAATAACAACATTTGGAACGGTTTCTCACCTTCACATTATCATAAAAATTAAAAATAATAAACAACACAATAACTGATAAACATGAAGAAAAGAGGTATAACATTATTTTCTAGATTAAATATTCACAACATAATAAATAAAAGAGATGTGATACAGAAAATTAGATTCCAAAATATCCCAAAAACATGTCCACAAAATAATAAGAGAACCACCCTGAAGTCACTACCACCAACATATGCAGGAAGTGGAACTCTAGAAACTGGATCGACCATCACCATGATATATCTTTCCTTTACATGGGTCATACATAAAAAATATTATATATACACAAATATGTGTATAGGGATTATCCAAATCCTAACAAGGTTCCACCTAAACAATGTATTCTATTCCATAACATTATAATAAAAATAAATATGAATGTTTTAGGAGAGAATTTTCAAACATTTTTATCAAATTTTTAATGAAAAATATTTTTAGTAAATATATTAATAAAATTAACACAAGAGTAAGTTACACCATATTCTGATGGTATTCACAACATCACAAGAGAAGCACAAAAAATACTAACATTACATGCACTTATGGGACACTAGGAACATCATATCTCAGCCAAACATGGTATAAAAACCATAACCCGGAGTGTTCTCAAGCACAAGACACTAGAGAGAAATCTATAAAAAGTTTTAGTGGTATCCAATCATCATTATAATTTATTTCTTTTTTTAATCATAAATCATTATAGATTAATATAGGGAAATCCACTTTGATTCAACTAGATTACTAGTCAGGGGCCTCCAACCATGATACCTAGGATTCATTTGGTGCAAAATTTCCATTTCACATATCATATAGATCACCACATTCACATACACATGAATTCAAAGTGAATACACATATATAAAACAGAAAATTATCATAATAGATACCTCTTTCAAATTCAAACACACAAAAAATGAATTTTAATATACCCTTCACACCACTTGCACATTTTATCATGTACATTTATAAATCTTAACATGAAAACCCACATGAAATCCAATGAATTTCATTTAGACAATAATTTTATAGCATACATACACCCCAAAAGACAATGAAAACATATTTATCACCACACACAGATTATATAGAGGACATTTATGAATCTTTTAAATCATACTCAATCATGTTACAATGTAAAATCATGGATTCAACCTCCAAAAGCTTGGAAACTTCTAAAATCTTGTTGAAAAACTAAAACTACACCATCTATAGACCCTAACAATTAATTATTGAACCTTAATAATCAACATATCAATAAAAAAACACCGCATAGGATCATCATTGGGTCATTATACTGACTGGGATATGGGAAATCATAAATGTTGGGAGAAAAATCCTAGAAAGCAGGAGAAACCATGGGATAAGGGAACTTACTTGCAGATTCATGATGAAACAACACCAAATACACCACGAAAATGAATATTAAAAGAAGAAAGTTAGGGGAGGAGGTTCTTAGGATGGAGGGTCCTAAGTGGTGAGTATTATGGGAGTTTAAGGACAAAAATATGGGGGGGGGGGGTAGAGTAAAAATACAATTTTTAATGAACTGGAGAATTCACATGGTTTTCCCACACAGATTTCTAAACCATTCAACAACCATTCACCCTCACTGCTGACATGTAACATTACACTTGGTTTAACCTCATGGTCTAAAAAACTGATCACCAACCATTCATTCATCACTATCCCAAAATGACCAAATGTTGCACGGTTTCATAAGAAAGGGTTAAAAATTTGACAAATCATATGCCAACAATTCACTACTTACATCAATGTCCAAATTCAAAAAATTTCATAAAAAACTCATGGAAAACCATTAGTATGAACACCTGACTTAAAATAAAAAAAATAAATACCTCAAAATGAAAACATGAAAATTACAATTCTACCTATAATGAAACATTTCATCCCTAGAAAGTCAACATGAGGCTTCATCAGAAAACATAAACAAATATTATTTCAAAACCAAATAAATCCACCCCCAAGTCCCACAAAAATCATTAACATGAATGAAAAAAAACTCAGAAAAATGTAATGGACTTCCCATTAATTACTTTTTCCTAGGAATCCAAAATCTACACAGGTTTCTCAAACATTGAATAATCAGGATCCAACTCCCGTTATTCCAAATGTATCACATCATACGATTCTCAGATATATTTTATGAACTAAGAAACATGGAATATGACATGAATTGACATAAAATGGGACGTAAAGGCTAGCCTATATGCCAATTTATCAATTGTTTCAGTAATCTCAAATGGTATGATATCCCTCAGTGTTATCTTTCCTTACTTTCCCAAATAATGATTATCCTAAGAAGGTGAAAATTTTAGTAACACTCGGTCACCCATAGAAAAATATTGAGCTCAACACCTATGATAATTATAATAATTATAGCAACTTCGAGATATCAAAATACACTTCTTGATCAACTTAACTTTGTTATAAGTCTCTAGTACAAGGCTCAATCCCAACAATGAGGTATTTACCACCTTATCGCAACATAGAGGTGATAGAAACGACTGACAATAATGTGCATCAAAATGATCCATTAAAATCATGGATTGGTGACAATTGTTATACAAAAACTCAAACAATCCCAAATGGTCATGCCAAAATCCACTGAAATCTAACACACATTCCTGGAGCATGTGTTCAAAGATCTAATAATTCTTCTCCATCTAACCTTCAATTTGAGGATGGTATGTCATGCTCAATTGGACATATGACCCTACTGCCTTCTGAATGACTACAATAAACCATGAGGTAAAAAAAGGGTTCCTACCCCATAAAAGCACCGAAAGAAAACTATGAAACCTCACATCCTACTGAGCATATAATCAACCAGATTCATCCACATCCATTGAAACCCTGATTGAAATGAAATGTGATTCTTTTTTATACGATTAATTATTAACCAAAAAACATTCCTCCCCTATGGTGTACTAGGTAAGAGAACAATAAAGTCCCTGGTAACTGTTTCCCACCTCCAGGTTGTAATAGGTAGCGGCTAATGAAAATAAAATGGACATTGGTGCTCTATATTATCCTTATGACACATATAAAAATTTGATACAAAGTTAGAAATGTCACACTTCATTCCTAGATACATGAGATACTGACATACATTAAAACGATATTGGGGGCACCATGATGAACAGTCCACAATGACAGGTGGATATCATGCATCACTACCTTCCTCAAAATACAATGACACAAAAAAACCCACCCTTGAAGAGAAAAAATCCCTCATTAAACAATGACCATTCACAAGTATTATCGCCACTATAAATAAATTTCATAGAAAACTAGAAAAACTCATCACTATAATTCTCTCACTAAATAAATTCACTATAGAAAGGTGTCAGCTGAAAACTGGCCATGAACAACCCTTTACTATATTCCATCATATCAGCATGAATCTGAGCAAATATCCCCATAAAATTCCACTCACCATTGTGATTTTTCAACAGTTTCACTAGATCTTTTCCACTCAAAGCATCATCCACAACATTACACATACCTGGGATATCAACTACATCAGATTCATACCCCGAAGGTACTGAACTCAATAATGCTACCTCACATTCATATTTTTCTCGGATAAAATGTAGGCTAAACTATTATGATCTGAATAAACCAAAAACTTATCTCCAAAAGTATAATGGATCCATCTCATCAAATAATGAATCACTGCTTCCAACTCAAGGTCATGGGTTGCGTAATTATTTTCATGTGGTCAGAGATGGAATGAACTATAAGCCACTACATGGTCACCCTACTTAATCACATTCCCAAGACCCACAGCAGAGGTTTCATATTAAACCAAATACCCATTTTTAAATTATAGAAATATTAAAATCTGATCTGTGATCAATTTCATTTTAAGATCCTCAAAGTATGCTTGAAACTTTGGGCTCTATTCAAACATTACCCCTTTCTAGTTGAGGGCCATAAAACATAGAAAAATGTGAATGAACCACTTATAATAGCCTTCTGGGGATAAATATATTGTGGTATCAAAAAAACTCATCATGTACGCCCGTTAATTCACCAAAAAACCTTCTCAGGGTCTTTAGAAGTCCCTCGCTCCGAGATTACATAGCCCATAGAATTTACCTCACTGATTTAAAAGGTGTATTTTAAAAAATTATCATAGAGCTGATGACACTGAAGAGTTCCCAAAATGATCATCAAATAATGCTCATGATCCTCCTTAGTTGTAGAATATACAAGGATATCACCCAAAAATACCACAATAGAAGATTTGAGATACTAGTGTAACACTCTATTCATGAGCACCATAAGAAAAATTGGAGTATTTTTCAACCCGAAGGGCATGAACAAATACTCAAAATGGTTGTACCAACATAGAAATGATCTATTTGAAACATCCACCTCTCTATCTCTAACATTATAGTACCTATAGATCAATTAAATGTGGGATAACCACCTTTTACCTTAATCTAATCGAAATGTTCATCAATATTGGGAAATTATACTTATTCTTGATTATCACTTTATTCAACTTATTATAATCAATACACAACCAGAGAGATCCATCATCCTTTTTAACAATTAGAACTAGGGAAGCAAATAGTGAGATAGTTAGGAGAATGGATCCTTTAGAATATAATCCATCTAGTCGTACCATTAATTCCCTCAACTCGGTAGGGTCCATATAGTATAAGGGAAGAGATATTGGTTGTGTCCCTGGTACCAAATCAATAGATAACTCCAAACCCAACATCAGAGGGAAACCCTATAAATCCATTGGAACAAAAACTAAAAAATCATCAACCAAAAGAGGTAATCTACCCTTAAGAGTACAATCATTTTCTTGTAATGAGAGATACATGATTGAAAAAATAATACTTCACATCATTGGGAGTAGAGATCTAGCACAACCTGACCGATGACCCCATTAATGAAGACAAACATGGCTACTATTCTAAGGTGCCACAAAACTCACTGACATCTTATACCAATAAATGTTTCCTTGGAAATGCAATGTCCAGTCTATATGAGGATCATGACAAAAAGTCCAATGTAAAAAATAAGATAATCCTATTTCAACTCAACCCCTGACATGGTGACATCACACGAATGACACCAGAAACCCAACTCTTTATTCTTACCAATAGACATTACTAAATCCATCACATAAGTAATAATATCATTTTGTAACTTTAACACATCACTAAGGTGTGAAAAAAATGAAACAGAAGAACCAATATCCGAGAGAGGAACATCTAAGGATACTTCAATAAAACTTTTCCTAGAAAAATCACAAGCCCTACATCCGATTCTACTAGAACTTGATCCACCACATGGATTTTTCTTGTCTCTACCAAAACCTAAGAATATACACTAGCCTATGGATACACCCTGAACTTACTCTACCACAAAGATGATCTATCCATGCTTCTATGACATCCAAATCGAGTTCCCACTGTCTTGGATGGTTCAGACTGGGATGATATGGAACTGCAGATCCTGTACCACTTTGGTAAGAATGTGTGGCCCTGAAAATCTGCTGAATATGATCTATATATCTACATTGGTGAAAGGGTCTGGGAGAAGATTTGTACGTGGGACTTCTATGCCCTGCCTTCCCACATAGGTCACACACAACCAACCCTATATCAAAATCCACTAATGATGATAGTTGGGAAGGATGGCATGAACAACCACCTCCCTTCTTCACCTACTCATCCCACTTCCACTTCTTATTTGAAGAACTACCACTGCTCATAGCTAACATAGATCCATGTAAAATAGGCTATTCACTATGATAAATTTTTACTATCATGAAACAATCATCCATTTCATCATAGGTATTAATATTGAACATAAACACATGAGATGGTGTGTCTAGCCAAAAAACCTTATCAGACCATTGAGCCTTAATTTTCTCATTGGAAACAAGATTGAGTGTGTAATTGAGTAACTAAAAAAAGAAAATAGTGTATTCAATTAAAGACTGGTATCACTAGATAAACTCCATAAACTCATGGGATCTAGTATAATCCATGACCTTAGGATAATAATTTTTATTGAGGACAACCTTAATGCCTTTCCAACCCATCATCTAATTCTTTCCAATATTCACCACTTATTCCCACCACTTATGACTGGGACATTCTAACATGAACAAAGAACATTTCACCCAAACTACCTCATAAGATTCATGAATCTTGAATGCCCTCCCTATCTTCTCAAGACAATCCTCTTCTTGTTAGTGTTCCGTGCTACCCCAGAGAGAAGGATTATTATTCTTAAGGATCCCCCAATCTTTCTCCTAACCAAGAACTAGTTCAGCTTCTCCAACCTAAGTAGGACCAGATCCTTCTCCATGTCCAAAATCATGGTCAGCCTGAACCACTAATTCAACTAACCTCTGGTCAATTGGTGAGGGAGGACTCTCAATAACCACTTCTTGTAGCTACACAATAACTCTATAGGGAGACATTTTTCTACAATGACAAACAATGAAAAGGAAAGCATCAATACAACCTTCCTAAAAATTTTCATCATTAACAACAATAATCTACAATACATCCATAAATCATAACGCAACCTAATCTATCATAATAACAAGCCACACCAATCCACTCCACCCCACCCAGTTTCGATATTTATTCTACAGATTATACGACTCACCTGGAGGATAAGAAAAACCAAATACAAATATACAATGGTGACTTATGATCTATAATGAGGTGTTCTATCCAGGAAATATACATGAAACTAGATTCTATATATTTGAAAATACTAGCTCATTTCTCTCTAGAATCTTACATAAATAACATGATCTAAATAAAATAACCCCTCTGATACCATTTTGTCATGAACCAAGTTAGATTTCCATAAAACATGACACCTTAACCATTATGTGACTTAGACTAAAGGGTATTCTAGATCCCCAAGATGTGTAAGCCAATTCCTGGGTATCAAAAATATTGTTTGAGATTGATTTAACCCATTAAAAAAATCATAAACAACCCAATATAATAATAAACACCATAATTAATAAGCATTACCAAACGAGATACATTTGTTTTTCAGATTCAATGTACACAACTTTGGACATAAATCAAAAGTTCTACAATAAATAGAACAAGTACTATTCCCAAAACAACATCCACACATCAAGAGGATAATTACCCTCAAGCCACAACCACCAACACCTCCAAGAAGTGGAGATCTAGCAACTAGATCAACAATCACCATGATAACTCTTTCCTATACCTTGGTCACAGATAAAAAATATACATACACCTAAAATAGTATGTACGGATTGATCTAAATCCTAATAGGTTTCCACTCAAATCAAGGATTTCAAGTCATAACATTAGAAGAAAATTCACTATTCATGTTTTAAGAGATAACTTGGAATCTTTTTTGTCAAATAATTTAAATAAAAATGACTTCAATAAAAATGATTTTAAAAGTAAATTAATAGTAACGTCCATTTTATGAGGATGCTACACACAACATCATAATATCACCATAGGAAATCCCTAAAGGTACTAGCACTTGTGGGACACTAGGAACGTCATATATTGGTGAAAATGGTAAACCAACCATAACACACAATATTGTCATGCATGAGACAATAGAGAGGAATCCATCCAAGGTTCTTTTGTTTTCTAATCATCATTGTAATTTAGTTAATGTTTAAATAATAAATCATGCTAGATGAATCCGGGCAAAGCCACATTCAAGTCAACTAGAATACTAGTTCTAGTCCATCCACCTAGATACCCATAATTCCCTTTGTACTCAATTTCCATTTCACATATCATATAGATTACCATGTTTCATTGACATCCAAGAAAACTGAGAACCCATATAGAGATCTTCCACTTATCATAAGAAAAATTTCTATCAAATTCCCATATACATCAAATCCATTTGAAAACACCATTTTCACCACTTTAGAATTTCATCAAACACATTTAGAAAGCTTAACAAAAAATCCACATGAAATCCAAACATTTTCATTTTGAAAATCATTTTAAAGTCCTTAACCACCCAAAAATCCATTGAAATCACATTTCTCACCACAAAAACATTTTATAGATGATATTTAGTAAGAAATACATGAATACCAAAATAATCATGTACTGTAAAAGCATGGAATCACCTACCTGAAGCTTGGAAACATCTAGAATCTAGGGGAATACCTACAAACACACCACCACAAGACCCTAAAAATACAATATTGAACATTGACCATAATGATTTCACTTAAAAACACTATATCGTACTGTCATTAGTTTTTTCTACCTAATAGAATTTGGGAAATCAATAAATATGGGAGAAGAATGCTAGAAAATATGAGAAACAAAGGAAAAAAGGTACTTACTTGAATATTATTGAAGAAACCACACCAAATACATATAGAAAATGAAGATTTAAGGGAGAAATGTGGAGGTAGTATGAGAATAGGCCAGTGGATCTAGAGTCGGGAGGATAAGGGGTGTTTAATGTCAAAAATTAATGGGGAAAATGGTAAGGATATAAATTTTAATGACCTATACAATTCTCACGGTTTTCCCACACAATTTTATAAACTATGTGGAAATTTTGCGCCCAACACTTCCGAATAGGAACATGATGCATAGTTTACCCACAATGTACAACAAACTGTACACCAACCGTGTGGTCTCTATTGTCCTAAAATGGCCAAATGTAGTACAATTACCTGGGTAAGGTTGTAGAGTTTGAAAAACAATGATCTAACCATGAATCACTAGATTCCATTCAAAAATTCACTTTTTTTCATCCAAAACACATTAGAAACCCTTGTGATAAACAATCTAATGAAAATAAACAAATAAATACCTCAAAATTAAAACACAGATGTGACACCGCTAAAAACTATAGAGTGTCCCACATGGGCATGAAGACCTGAGAACATGGCTTGGAAAAAATATGGACCCTCTCCTATAATAAAAACATGATACATGGAAAATCTTAATTTCATAGCCTAGGTTGCACAGTTTCTACTAACTATTCATCACATATACCTTTTCTAAAAACAAATCCTTTAGGCTCTTAAAAAGACCGAGACACTTCCAAACCGCCATCATACATCAACATCATGACATCACAACCACTTCATATCAAATCTATAACTATTTAACCAGACCATAACCTCTTTGAAATCCTCACAACAAAACAATCACTAGAAGTCCATCTATCAAAATATTGAAGTCGACCAGTGCCGACTAACATAACATTATTTTCAATGTATTAATAATTATTATTAAATTTACTATCTACTAAATTTAAAATAATACTAATTTTTTTATAATAAATATGTGTAAACTAATAATATAAATTTTTTTATCAACTACTTGAAAAATATAAATCCATAAACATTTTTTTATATTATATCATGAATTATAAAACTGTTAAATTATAAATTGTAATTTTTACAATTTTTTTTAAATTTATTTAAAATTTATAATAGATAAATATATTATTATTTCTAATTATAGTTATATATTTTTAATGATTTTTTAAAAATATAAATAATTATTGATTATAAATAAATATATTATTATTTACATAATTTAATAAATATATTTTTAAAAATTATATTATAAATTAAATAAATATATAATTTTATTCATAATAAAATATATTTTTACATAAAAAAAGATGTGAAATATATATTAATAATTATTTGAATATATATATATATATTAATTAATAATTTTATAATCATGGAAACAATCTTGGTTTAGTCCCCTTTATTATGGAAATGAAACTATTTATAACTATGTTGAGAGAGAACCATTACCTGACCTATTTGCCTAGAGGCACAAAAGCCTTGAAACATAGATGACTCATAGATTATACAATTTCCTGGTCAGATGGTCTTATGGCTTGAAATCCCTATTTCTTGTCCAAGAGACCACTTTAGTGAATAATACTACAATAGTAACAAAAATTTCTATAGTACCCACCACCTCTACATAACTCGTCACTAAAAAAGTGTCATCATTGTTATAGTTTTTTTGGTGCTACAGTAGTGCTATAGTACCCTATGAAAAAACACCCAATATAGAGTCATTGGGGGGGGGGGGGTTAAACCCTCGACCTCGTAGATACAAACCTGAAAGTGGTACCACTCAAGAACCAAATCCTTACTAATGTTTTAGTATTATAATTTTATATTAAATAATTTATATATTAAATTACAAAAAATTTCAATATAACTTCATTTTATAAATTCATTTAATGATTTAATGATTCTTTTTTTTCAATTAATAATTATCATATATGACCATTTTTATTCACATATTAATATGTGTGTCAATGTGTGTGAAAATGTCTAAAGAAACAAGGACATGTGTGTGAGAATGTAATATGTGAACTCAACACATATGTGTATATATCCAACTATGCAATTAATATAATGTTAATTTTATTGTAATTTCTATATAAAATAAACTAAAATTTATCAATAATATATAAAAATTATTATAATAAATAATTAATATATATATATAATAATTAATTATATAAATATATATTTAATTAGTAGTATTATAGATAAAAATTATTCCCAAATAAACATATTTTTGTGTTTACATGTTTGAAGAACCCAAGGACATGTGTGTGTGTGTCTAATAATTGGAATCAACATATACATGTGTATATATTATAAACAATGTATATAATATTAAATTTATTGTAATTTATATAGAGACAATTATAAAATTATTTACATATAAAAAAATTATTATATAAAATAATATTATTATATAAATATTAAATATTATTTCTATTAATGGGGGACATGAGGATGTAAAAGTAAAAAATTATTTCTTCCCACTGGAGATTGTTTTAGAATTGAGACTTCATGATGGTCATAATTATTGTCTCAAAGATTGGTTAGATACAGAAGTTGAGTTTTTATTTTCAAAAATTAAATATGGTCTCTTTAGCTATAATGATTACCTTACAATGTTGGTGTATATATCCTCTAACATTGAAGACATTATCTGGTCTAACTCGAATTTTGACATTCACAATTTATTAGGATAAAAAAATGTCCACAGTTCTTGGGGTAGGAGAGGTGAAGCCGTAAAAGTATTTGGTAAAGCCATCATGAAAGAAAATACTACCTCTAGGGTGGATGATTTGGATTCATTAAACATTGATGGCTCAACTATCTTGCGACAAAAACCTATGTCTTGTAAAAGAAGTTGGAATCTGCACAGGGTTGGAAGTTGAAATTTGAGTAAATGGTAAATCTTCATTAGATTTCACATTTTCTTCCATGACACTTGGATAGTTTTTCAGCATTGTGTGATTTTTAAGTTTTCTAGTCTATTGTATTTGGTGGTTTTACATGCCACTCATTCTAACATTCAACCCCCTACATCTCTATGTCAATTCTCCTTTAATAATGAGTCTTAACACAGTTTTTTGTTGATAATTTCTAATTATACAAATGTATATGGTTTAATATAATTATACATAATAATTATTCACATAAAAATATATGTGTGTTTATCAAGTACCTAATGACATGTGTTCTGATAACATATCAATACAAACACAAATCAACATGAATGTCTTCTCCCAAAATTTGGTTACTACATGAGATGGTTTTACGATCACTTTACCTCAAATGATGATAATATCATTTGGGGTAGTAGAGATTCATGGAGGTAAACATATACAAACAGGAAGAAAAAATGGAATACAAAAACAATTTAACGTGGTTCAATAGTGTTCATATGTCCACAATAAAAGGGGGGGGGGGGGGGGCTATGATTTCTTCTCCGGATGATGTTTGGAAGGATCTCATACACATATTACAATTCATGGGATATTAAATCCATTTTATTGTGACTAAAAATAAAAGATATTAATGGTGGGTTCACCAACCCTTGATATTTTTTATACTGCCTCTTGTGCATCTGCGTTGTCGACTCGGTTGGCTATCAAACAAGGAAGAGGCTTTCCACAAAAGGAGAATTCTTCCTACCAATATAATAATCCCACTAACTCATAAACCATAAGCAACTCCCCTAATTGGGAGTTTCCCCCACAAATACCCCCTTATAAACCAATTTGGAGTAGAAACTAGACCTGTAGTCTCATTGCAGGAGGCCAACTTCTCTTTGATAGAACCATTATCATCATCTCTTCCCTATTATCATTGGTGTGTATTTATTCAACATTAAATTTTTTTTCTTCCAACACATTTCAGATCTATTAGTATTGCATGATGATTTATTTGGAAAGGGACTGAAATTCTGTGTTCTTACTAAGATGAATAATACTCTAACTATCACACTAGTGAATATAATTCTCTTGAATCTATCCCATATCCTGTAAAAACATCGTTATCCATAGTATATCCTTTATAACTTTAGTGAAATTGATATACTCTGGTGGTAGAAAAATAAATATTCTTCCGAAGTCATTATTGAAATGAGACTACTACCCCTACAAATGATATCTGGTAAGCAGATATAGATTTTCTCATTTATACATCTATAACCATATATTTATCTTTGTATCCTTCGAAAATAGTTTCACCATTTCCCAAACATAAATAATGATTAGATGTGCCTTAATGATACCTCAATATCCATTTTACCACTATCCAATTCTCATTTTATATATTTGATAAGAATCTACTCAGAATGGTAACAATGTGAGAAATATCTCGCCTGGTGCACACCATGGAATACATAAGATTTCCAACTGTTTACTGATTAGGATCTTTTTCCATTTATTATTTATCCACATCAGTCAAAAGACTCTAAACTATTGTAATCATTATTTGACTCACCTATGGAGTACTAATTGGTTTCTCATATACCATGTTTAATCTTTCAAAAAACCTTATCAATGTTCCGTTACTAAGATATCCTAATCTTGTGAATCCTCCTATCATGAATAATCGCTATAGTAATAATCTGATTATTTTTTCCCAAGTCTTTAATTTCAAAATACTTGTTCAACTCATTATTAAACCTATTAATATTTGTTATATCTCTACCAATAATTAGTATATCATCAATATAAAGTAACATGAAAATGAAATCAACATCATCAACTATTTTCTAGAAAAAAATGATCAGTAGTTGTCCTTATGTACCCATTTTTCTCAATGAATGAGTCCAATTTCTTTTACTATGAACTCGATGCCTATTTATAACCATATAATAATTTCATAAGTTTGAATACCTGGTTTTCTTTGCCTTTGACATGAAATATCTTATCTTCTCTATATAAATTATCTAATCAAGATCACCATGTTAGAATTTTGTCTTCACATCTAGTTTTTTAACCTCCTTGTTTAGAATAGACGTTAATCCCAGAACAACTATGATAAATACATTAAAACAACATAAAAACCCATTAAAGTCAATAAATTTCTTTTGAATGAATCCCTTCACAACCATTCTATCTCTATAGAGCATCTATGAGCTATACCCTTATCCTTTGATTATGTACCCCAACTTGTTCTTGAGTGCCTTATTTCCTTGTGGTAACTCTACAAAATCAAATGTGCAGTTCTTGTGCAAAGATATCATTTCCTCTTGCATGTCCTTTTTCCATTCAATATTCTTCTATCTTCTGATTTCATCATCATAACTTTCTATTTATCCCCCTCTAGTTTGAATCACATACTCATTTTGTGAGTATCTATGACTTGGTTTTCATTCTCTGGTGGATCTACTCAACTGTGCTTTGGGGGGAATCTATTATTGGTTATCATATGTTGGAGAAATATTAGTAGATTGATATATTTTACCTAGTATTGATGTATCATCTATGTTTTATATCTCTCTCTCACTATATGGTACTAATGGCGGTGAGATTTGTTCCAGACATACTATAATTTATTTAGTTTATAACTTTTCTTCCTTTTCAGGTATCTCAAAATATTTGACCGTCTAATCCTCAAGAAACCAAACACATTTTATTCTAATGATACTACTACTAATAGTACCTGAAAGTGTATATCCAAACTCTTCATAAGAGTTTCCCAATAAGATACAATGATTTTATTTTCCATCCAGCTTCACCTTCATATCTTTCAAGATATGATCAAATACCCTACATCCAAATACTCTCATGTGTTTTAATGAAACATATTTACTTGTACAAACACTTTATGAACATTTTTTCTTTGTGTAACAAATTTATAATGGTTTATAAGATAATCTATCATTCTCATTGCATCCCCCAAAAAGGTGTTTGACAACATTGTATTTGAGACCATACATATGAGTCGCTCATAAATTGTTATATTGATCCTATCAAAAAAACCAGTATTACGAGGAATATTTGGTACCGGGTTTTCCATAATGATTCCAAAACTCATATATTAATCCTAAAATGGACCACAATAATCTTTTCTATTGCACTAACATACACAATTTAACTGTATTTATGTTTCTCACTCCACCTTCACATGAAACTCCTTGAAAGCATCCAACAATTGATCTTTAGTTTTTAAGGGAAATGCTGAAAATCTTATAGAATGGTCTTATATGATGAATTAAAAAAATATAGAACCTCCCATAAACTTAGTTCTCACCATGTAGACATCAATAGGAATAAAATATCAAATATATGATTTTTTAGATGGAAAATAAACATGAAATGATACTCTGTGTTATTTTCCCATGAAGAAATCTATACAAGTATCCTTGTGCATACCTTTTAGTCAGGAAAAAATTTCTTTCCTGAAGATCATTATAATTAACCTCTCACTTATGTGACCAAGTCACTTGTTCCGAAATTATGTAGTAATAAAATTTCTACCTATATTTACTTATCCTACACACAGTCTAGAATCTATGAGATGACGAGAAGTGTCTCTTTTTCTTTTATAAATTTTCATGTTACCATTGGTAAGATTCCATTTATCATCACTAAAGGAATTGACATATCCATCATCTCCTACAATTATAGTGGTTACCATATTGAGGAGAATATTTGTGACATTCTTGAAATCTTTCAATAATAACCTCCATCTATGTTTAGTTTCCCGAAAAATATTACGAATTCTAGTATTTTTGGGTGCCCCATCATTTCCCATATTCACATGTACAAAACTACCTGAAGTGTAAGATGAGCAGAAATATATTATGCCAGTGACATGGTAAAAGGAACCATAATCGATCACCCATGCCGAGTATTGGCTTGCAAGACTTGACGGATTATCTATCTAAACAATAAATATTTATTCATTGACCACTGCAAAATCATTATTTTTGGTATTAGCTTCGTGATTAATTTTATATTTCTTCAACCATGTACAATCTCAAATGAAGTGTCTGGTCTTTGATTGTGGTGGTAATTCATGTAATATCTTGATTGATATTTCCACATATTCCTCCTCCTAATACTTTTGTCATGATATTCTCTTCTTCTTCTTCTTCCCTGCCATTTTTATTCCCTTTTATTTTAGTGAAAAGAGTCTCTGATTCGTGTGTTTTTCCTTTGTCTTTTCTTTTAAATTCTTCATTAAACATTCTATCTATTACCATTTCCATATTGAGAGTTACATAAGGAGTTGAATTACTGATTGGGACAACTAGTGTTTTCTAAGACTTTGGTAAATAAACTAACATTAACAATTCCTGTAACTCATAATAAAAAATATTTTTTTTGGAATCCAACTGGTTAAAATTACCTTGGAACACTCTCATATTATTCGATACAGTAGTCCCGTATTTTTACTTCATGATGGAAAGTCAATGTATCATATTTTGTTTGTTTTGAACAGATTTCTTGAATACATATTTTCCAATTTTTTCCATAGAAGAGAAGCATCATGTTTTGTGGATTTTTTGGTGATAATATTTCCAGTCGACTATCTAATTTGGGCATCAGACTTCATATTGACCACAACCCCCTCCGCATATATTGGAAAGGTACTGGCTTCTTCTTTTCATTTGTTTTATATCTTATTAAAAAATCCACCACTTTCACTACAATGGTCTTAGTGATCTCCATTATTGATTTTAATAAATCTTTAATATAAAAAAGATAATCCGTTTTGGGTTTCCAGATGGAATAATTAAAAGAGGTAAGCTTAACCATGTTACTGGTATTTTCTTCCATTAATTGAGTTATGATTTAGAAACTCTATCAATAATGATATGTCTATAATGGTCAAAATAGCTCGAATCAACTCCTGGATCACTAAAAATGGACTTTGATTGGCCAAGATATAGCCAAAACATCTTTCACGGTCCAGATTGACAGATGAGGTGGTGCTTATGTGCCTCACCAAAACAGTTTCCAAGAATTCATGTCTCTCTTGTATATTACAATCTTCTCCCGAAAGGGGGTTCTGTAGCACGTATGGATTGATCAAAACCTTGACGACATCTACCAGCTTTATTGGATCTCTGTTATTGATGCCACTTGGGAAGTTGGAATTTCCTCATAGATCTCTTGACGAATCTGGCCCCA
Source organism: Viscum album (assembly GCA_963277665.1). Lineage (NCBI taxonomy): Eukaryota > Viridiplantae > Streptophyta > Magnoliopsida > Santalales > Viscaceae > Viscum > Viscum album. The sequence continues at coordinate 64,884,202 of OY728156.1, read as the reverse complement.
AAAAAGTTTTCAGACCTCTTTCAATTTTCTAGTGACTTGATAATAACTTTTCCCTTTCATCGCTTCATCATAAATTCCACTTATACCACTTTGATAGGGAAACTATTTTTCATGGATATGAAAATAGTAAAAAAAGGAAAAATTTAAAGAACATGAGAGATTTAAAGTGGTTTGGTAGTGTTCCTACATCCATAGGAGAGGGGGTGACATTTATATTACTTAATATCTAGATAAAACATCAGAGTTTCTCATACACATATTATAATTAATGGGATTTTAATCCCATTTTATAGAGACTAAATATATATATTTTGTCATGGGTTGTTTCATGAAACCCTTGACATTTCACTTACTGCCTGTTGTGAATCTACAGCGTCTGCATGGATGGCTTCCAACCAAAGAAGTGGTTTCCCACTGAAGTAGAATTATTATAGTTTCTAACAAATTAAAACCATGAAAGAATCACCCATAATTGACTCCCATAGATGGGAGTGGACCCCATAATATTTTAGTCATATTTTATCTACTTCCACTAAACTCAAGGATGTAAACATCCATTAAATTCCCTATTCAACATTGAAGATGTTATGAAACTCTTAATGTCCTCTATAAACTAAAAACATGATTCTTCCATCAATAATTATTTTAAGTTATCAATTGTTGTAAAAATTGACCTTGAAGCACCATTGTGTTTTTATTTAGTATGCCATCTGGCTTTTCCAACTAAAACTACTCTTATCTTCCATGTGCTTGTCGTTGGGTGGACTGATATATCATATGTGGTGAACTATTCATGCCTCATCATTTTAGTTTTTTTGATGCCCTTACCATGGTCATAAATCTTCAGGAAGTTCTTCAACTATTCATATTATTTTATCAACTTCCGATATATTCACTAATTGCATATACTTGAATTATTAGTGTCCCAGTCCTCCTCTTTGGAAATCCCAGCAGTCCAATGTTTCTAGTAATTCATTCTTCCTCTCATATATTAATTCTACTAAAAACCCCTAAATAATAATATGATTGAAAACTATAAATTTAAATTTTTTTGTATGAGTTTTTAAAAATTTTTAATTATACAATTGTAATTATTTTTTTGAAAAATGTATTACAAGGTGGCACAAAGTGTGTTGCCTTCCTAATTTATTTAAAGGTGGGAGTGGGTGTTCCGAATTTTTCTATTATTGATAAAGATCGATGACATGGAAATGTCGGGTGGGGTGCCTTTCTCCTAAAATAATGAGAGATGGAACTGTAGATTTGATGCCTTTTTCCCAACGTAGAGGTGAAATGCAGCACCCCATTCTGCTTTTCCCTTAAGTCCTTACAAAATTACAGCCCCTCCTCCTCACTTCAAAATTCCCTCATCTCTCTAAATTCAACACTCTTTCTTTCTAAAATGGAATCTTTGTGTGTGTTGGTTCTAGTGGCCTGAAAGAAGTGTTGATTTTTTTTTTGAGAAGCATTATTTGGAGGTATTTTTCTTTTCTAGTTTAATTTTATTCATTTATTTATTTGATTTCATTATAGTTAGTTCTCAAAATGTTGTTTATTTAGTATTTTAGTAAATTATATGTAGTTTAAAAATATTAGTTATTATTAGTAATGAGTAAGTATAGATTAACTAATTAAGAACATAGGATTAATGAATTATTATTTATAATGATTAGATAATAATAATTAACTAATAATTATCATATTTTTAAATAATTATTAAGGCATAATTAATTTAGGATTAATTAAATTTTAACTAATTATTAGGTATTGAATAAATAAAAATTAACTAATGAATAAATAATGATTATTTAATAATTATAGAATGTTTAACAAATTATTTTCTAATGATTAACTAATGATTAAAAAATGAATAATGTATGATTATGGAATGATTAAATAATGATAATTGAATGATTAAGGAATTATTCATGACTGATTAATTAATGATTAAGTAATTATTAATGAACTATTAACTAATGATTAAATAATGATTATGCAATTATTAAATAATTATTAAATAACTATTAAAGAATTATTAACTAATGATTATGTAATTATTAACTAAGGATTAACTAATGACTAACTAATTATTAACTAATGAATTTCTCATGAATAACTAATGATTTATTAAAGATTTAATAATGAATAAATAATGATTAATTAATAATTAACATATTATTAAGTAATAATTAATTAATGATTATCTAATGATTAAGTAATTATTAAGTAATGATGAAGTAAATATTAAGGAATGATTGAAAAATGAATAAAAAATGATAAATGAATGATTAAATCTTAATTAACAAATTATTAAAAATTTATTAACCAATGATTAAATAGTGATTGACCAATGATTGACCAATGAATAAATAATTAATAACCAACGATTAACCAATGATTAACTAATGATTGAGTTTGAATTAACATAAAATGATCATAGGATGAAAGATAACAAACTGGATGATAAAAAGGATTAACTCCACACATGACTTTTACACCCATGATTTAGATTATTCTTCCCTTATTACGTGGTTTTTTTAATGTTAATGAATATTTTTTAGATGAATGCAATTCTCTATTTAATCCATCGATTAATTTAGGGAAGTTTAAAATTGTACTATAAAACATTAGTGTTATATTTTATGATATAAGAAAAAATTTATGTAATGCTCCGATCCCAATTACCCAGATTTGGTGCATTATTACATAGCACTGGCATGATACAAGGAATCATGTCCCTCAGGACCGATCATATTAGTATCCTTGGAAGTACTAGATACACTCATAAGTTTTACATTACATCATGAAATAAAAACATCAACAACATTTTATGCTCTTTTTAAACACACTTATATCCTTAGCCCATCCCTACAGGTCAACCATAAAACACTTCTTCACATCATGGGAAAAATATAACATAGAAATAGGTGAGCTCAGATGCTCAATAAGGATAACAATATAACAGAAAATTTCATAAATAAGAACAAACATTTAAGGAAATTTTTAAGACATTAACAAAATCCATTTAAACATAAACTTAAACAGAATATGGAAAAGATAAAATCAAATAATTACATTTACGTATTCCCACGTATATTTTACTATAAGAATAATCTCATTCAATATAAAAAGCTACTTTCATAATGATGGAATGCATAATGCCAGACTTCTTGACCAAATAGTCAAGGCCTTATGCCCAGACTACAAATAAGATTTTGTCAAGGCCCTGTTCCAAGACACATGTTTGTCTAATGAGACCTATTGATGCATCAAGAATCTATAGCAGGCTCCACCCCTCACTTTATAATTCCAATGCATTCCTCATATGAAAAGGTTGAAACATATCATAAACATTCTTATTAAAACTAGCATAAGAAATGTCAAACTTTATCTATAAACAATAAATGGTATAAAAATAACACATCCACGGTCAAACATATCACAAAACCTTCAATATTGTATGAAATAATTGTATCATAATATACAAACCTCTATCAAGAATTATGTCCCATAAAGTATGTTGACATAGTTAAAAATGACCAGTAAAAATCTTTGAGAGAAATATCCCTTTTTCATGAAAAGAAGCTATTTTAAAAATATTTTTGAATGAATGTTTCCCATAACACATCGAAACTTTTAAAAGGAATTTGGATTTTAAAACATTAATTTACATATAAGTAAAACATTAAATCCATTTTTTAAATATGAACATTAATGAGAAATATTTAGATTAATAAATTTTTAAAACATTTAAAATTATATTTTAGTTAGAGTTCCTAACCAAATGAGAGATTATTTAATAAAAATAATTGAGGTCATGAAAACTTTATAATGTCATGAGAATAAAGGGATTCATGATATACTTTTTCAAATTATAGTATATAACCTAAAGAAAAGTGAACTGGTGCATAACAACAAATAAGTCTCGATGGAATGTAAGTTGAGATGAATTCCTTTATAAAGACCATATCCTTCAATTAAGGATAAATCAATGACATAACTATGTGACAAAAATATAAATACACTCAATATTATTGGATATTTAGTGTAAATAAATCATAGGATATTCACACATATTCTTGTGAAAACAACACCAATGTCATGGATGTTTAACTCAATGAATCAAAATTGAGTTAAAATTACTCTTATCAAGTTTATACAGATGACTTAAGAATTAATCCATGGGGTGATTATGTGTATAAAAATTATATCCACATAAAGGGGAGTGGAAATTAATACATATGTAAATGAATAGTTATTTCACACATAATCATGGAGTAAAGTAATCAATGAAGTTTGCGTAAAACCGAATGAGTGGAAATTGAAATTTGAAATTCCCTTACCGATTTGGTAACATATGAAACATACACCACATGAAAGAAGGACCATCCAATGATTATGTAAATAACCCTAAGTTAAATTATATTATAAAAACCATACAATTATTGGAACTACATACACCACACAAAAGGTAATAGTGGAAAATATAGCATGAATATCATGGGAATAAAAGTCAGATGAAAACCCATTACCTTGTACTTTTCATTGGTCGAGGCTAGGTTAAAATCATTTATAATGGATAAATAATTTTTATTAAATTATAATAGAACCATATACATTTATATGATATCATATATGATCTTCTAATGTTGTTTTTTAGTGATATTTCAGTAGTATCATCATTTCTGGTGTTAACTGATTCGTTTTCCTTTATATGATTTGTTACGTAAGTAATGTTTCTTATTGATATGATGTATCTTATTCATATTAATGATGATATAAAGTCTTTTAAAAATATTATTTTTAATCATCAAATGAAAATTAGTCTTGGATGGATACGATGGGGAATGAATCTCATCGCGTTCGTGGAGACGGTAATTCATACGTACGCACGAGCGACAATATCATTTTTTGATATTAAAATCTTAAATAATTGTATCGTATATGTAACACCCTTATATTTTATTAGAAGTATTTTTTTTATGTCTTATTTTATAGGCAACATCAAATGAATCTTTCACTGCACACAACACTAGCTTGGCTTGCGTTACACACAATCATGATCTTCCTCGATAGCGTGTGTAGGACGCAATACCGAGTTTCACTAAACAATGATATATTATTATAATATTATACACTATCCATAATGAATATTATTACCTGAATTTAGAATTTTATATCATTATTATTCATCTTAAATATTTTCAAGAACATGGTATGATAACAAAATAATTTTTTCGGACAAAATAAGTATTTTTCAAAAAATGAAGTTTTGCAGCCTTTTGATGGCGCACCAACATTAATTCTAGTTTTTGAAAAGTTTATAAGTTAAATTTGACAAAATAAAATTATTCTTTGAAATCAATATATAAAAATTTACTTTGGATAAATTTTTCATATTATTCTGATAACTTTCATATTTTAATGAATAGTAAAAACACACTATATTTTAATTAAAAGCAACTTTTTTCATCATAATAATTTATATGGTTTAATTATAATATTTAATGGTTTTAATGTATGAATATAATATATTTATACCATTTAATATAATTTATTCCATTATTATTAATTTTACATTGAATTCATAGGTAAAAACATTTCAATCTTTGGCAATGTTTTAACTTTTAAAACCTATTTTCTTAACAATGAGATTAAATTTAAATTAATTACTGCAAATTATTGTTTTTGAATTCTGAAAAATGGATTCCATATTTGGATTAAGTGGGTCCAAATTATGTTAATATCTTAATTTTTTTTTGATATTATGAATAGTAACTACGGTAATTTTTGTTTACTACAGTTAATGGTAAATCTGGTAATTAAGGGTAAAAATAAGATTATAAAAATACCCCAACACTTGCCAAAATCCGATTGGAGGAATAAAAGTCGACCAATATCACCTAAGGGTTGGACTAAAATCATTTCATGGACTTTTTACCATGAAATAATATAATTATTATTAAAACAAAAGAAAGTGACAACATGTCGCTCTCTAAAATATTATAAGTGTAATAATTTTAATTTAGTGATAAACATCATAAAAAATAGAATATAAATAGTCCCCAGAAATATAATAAAATTAAATACATCATATAAATTTATTTATAATTTTTATGGATTAAATAAGTATCATTATTTATGACACAATATTGATGGTGAAGTTCTTTTATTGATTGAAATATCAAATAAATGATTTTAAAACTATTAAAATAAATATTTAATGAACTATTTAATGTGCTCCACTAATTTTCTAGAAAAATATGACATGTTATGAATCTATTAAATCTTTTACTTTGAACATATCTTCTGTGTATATTTTATTTAAATTCAAATAAATGAATAGTGTCAAAATTGACACTATTGTTACATTATAAAAATTACATATTATAAAATCGTTTAAAAATCACAAATATATTTAAAAATTATAAATTAAAATTTTTATTGTCTACAATGTAATAAAGTCTACAATTATGGACAATTCACAACATATAAGTAATTATTTAGAATTATTTAAAATTTAGAATATTATTACCTCAAATAAAATTAAATAAATTATATAAGGTTAAATCATGTTGATAATGTTTAAAATAAATACCCACCTTGTATAAATTTTATTGGTTGATGAGATTACAACCCTAACTCATCTAAGCTTCGCATTTGAGTCTTTTTGGAGGTTTTTATGTGTGGTTGGAATTTATTATAAATTAATATTTCTTATAATTCCAAAGGTGCCCCTCTCCTCCATTATAAAAGGGCACCTCCTCCCTCTCCTCCTCACACCATTTTGAGCCTTCATTCTTGTCCAAACCCTGACCATTTCCATTCTAATCTTCCTTAGAAGTATAATAGAGGTTCTGGTTTTCTTCAAAGACCAATTTTATTTCCCAAGAGGATGTTTCAAATAGGCGTGTCGAAGAAGAGGTAATATCCGTTACCGATTCATTCAAATTTATTTCTTCTTATACTTATTCTTATTTAGTTGTTTAATTATGAAGTAATAACTTCAGTATCACTCATATATTGATATTTAATTATAAATATGAAAAAACCCTTTGTCACCTTCTATCCATCCTACGGAAAATGAAATCACCGCGCGTGCGTACGTACGGAATACCGTCTCCACACCGTGATGTAATCTTTTTTCCACCACCACCATACTTGTATGGGTTTAATGGTGTAAAGAAAAACTATATATGACTATTTTAAAATGATATTGATTCTGAAATAATATACATACACTTCAATACAGTTCCACGATCATGGGAACTTTATCATCTCTCATGCGTATGTACGGCCTACCGTCTCCGCGATGTGATGTGACTCGTTCTACATGATCTTCATTGAATAATGATTATATAAAATAATTTAATGAGTAAATATGATATATATTACACTAATACCATTCCGTAAACGAGGTATCTATAACCTAAAAAGAAGAATAAGAATTTATTCAACAAAACACGCATAAGGACATTAATCAATAAACACACGAATAACAAGTAGCAATGAAATATTACTAATAAGAAGCTGGGAATATGACCATATATGATATCATAACAACAATTATGATTTTGGAATAAGTCAATGACATTATTTAAATCATTATACAAGAGTTTTTGGACACGTATAAAGCATATCAGACCTAAGGTAAGGGAGAATCTCGCAATCCCATTTTTTATCCGAGATAGTTTATACTTCAGTAATTACTTGGGCATATTTATCATCCACATCGATTTTTCCTCAATATGTAATATGATTTCTATCCTCCAACATTTTTTAAAATCCAATTTTACCTATTGTTGAATTTTTAGTAAAAGATATGAAAGGAATCTTTTGTCGTTTTTAGTACGAGATACTTTTTGACTTTTCCAGCCAAAGTATGAGAAGAATGTTTTTTAACTTATACGGAATTAATGGATTTTTATGATTTCACAGAACATTATTTCAATGAATCGTACTTTACAAGTTTTCAAGTTTATTTTTAATCAACTTCTTTATGATTAGAATTGTATGACATGATGAGAAAGGAAAATTTTTTTTGATGTAGAAAGGATATTTTCCTCAAGAATGGAGTTCAAGTGTTGTATCAAAATTATTTTCAATATAATATAATATCGGGTTCTGTTTATATCCCTATTTTTACATTTAATCGATTATGTTATGATGGAATTATTTGTATGATGTCCTTTTATGGATTATGTTATGATGACATGATGTTTAAGAATCCCATTTTTATTACATGGGTTATGTTATGATGTATGATTTATGATTTTGTGGCACACATACGAATGGTTTCATTATGAGATGGGTGGGACCTATATCTCCCTCAAATGAATTTGGTAAAGATTTATATCTCTTGAGATAGACATGGCTAGAACAGAAAGTTAATCCGGTTCAGTGATACAAGATTGGAACAAGGAGTGAACTCGATTCAGTAATGGACTTTGTCCACTGTGATGGTCTTGGTAATGAGCCTTGACTAATATGAAATGATTTTCTATGATTATGTGTGTATGAAAAAAAGTTTCATGGTTTAATTTATGATTATTGGGATTACATTTCACTACTATGATTTATCCCATGTTATGATATTATGACCTCTTTTGCAGGATAAGATATTCAAAATGTTATGTTCTTATGAATATGATATGATTGATATTTCTCTTCTTTATCCTTACTGAGAATTTGAGCTCACCCTTTGGTATGTTTTATTTTCCCTAGGTCAGGAAGAAGGGTATTAAGTAGGATATTCCAAAAGGGACTCTAGATATGATGAAATTAATCGGAGACAACGTAGATGATTTTTGAACCAATTGTTATTGTTCCCAATTTCCAAAGACACTATACCTATACGGTCCTTTCATGGTTTTGTTATATGTTGTAATAAGTATGATTCAATTCTGAAGTAATAACAATGTATTTAGAGTATGGGTCACGATAGTTGGTATCAGAGGAAAGGTATAGTCAACCTTTGGATACTAGGATGTGAAAGCCTTAGTAAGAACCCTAAGGATATGTCTAAGCATAGAACACAATCTTAGTGTTTTATTAATGTCCATGAACAACCTATGATAAGACCCTAAGTGTGAAATTTTATTCTTTATTATGTGGTTTTCCTATTATGCTTAGTGTTTCTCACACTATGCTTATTGGTTTTAGTCAATGGATGGAACCCGAAGGAACCATGTTAATGCTGAATGCGACGGGAAATGCAATGATTGTCCCCCTGAGCAACCAAATGTTATGGTAGCTAGAATGAAAAATCTTGTAGCCATGCTCACACAATGTTCTCAAGCTATGAATCATGCAGGACTTCCAGACGGGCAATGGGAGGAGCAACATTCCGTTGAATCCTTCATGAGGCAGCATCCACCTTCATTCGGAAGGTCTTCTGATCCATTAGTTGGTGAACAATGGATTAGTACCATCAAAAATATAGTTTCAGTTCTATAATGTTCTAAACATGACAAAGTCATCTTAGCAGTCTATCGTTTGGAAGGTGATGCTGATCAATGGTGGAATATTATCAATAATACAAGGCAAATAGATGAAATTGAGTCCATGGAATGGGACAAGTTCAAGAACTTATTTTTCAGTAAGTAATTACCTCGTATTCTTCGAACAAAGATATAGAATGAGTTTCTTGAACTGAAGAAAAATGATGATGAATATATTGGTACCTATGAAGAAAATTTTACAACACATGCAAGGTACACTTCCGAAATTATTAGCCAACCTGACAGTAAAATTGATCGATTCTTTAGTGGCTTAAAACCAAGTCTTTGAAGGGAATTAACCATAAGGGACTTCAATAGCTACGAGGAAATTGTTCGATGTGCTCTCAAGGTTGAGATGAAGATTGGAGTAACCCATTAATCATATGGGTTTGATATAAAGAGGAAAATGGAATTCCAAGGAAAATCTAAAGACCACAATAAAAATAAGATGAGTTTTCTTTTATGATCTAATTGTGGAAGGAAACATAGAGGGAATTTTCATAAAAGTCCAAGCAAATGTTTTATGTGTGGAAAAGAAGGTCATCGGGAAATTTAATGTTGAAATAATGGGAAGAATATATCTAATGATGCGAACAAAGAAAGGGATACACAGAATGAACCTCTAACACTTAAATGTTTCATGTGCAAGGAGATGGGGCATTATGCCAATAAATGCCCTAATCCAAGTGTTGTTGATGATGATTGACGTCAAAAAACTCTTAAGGCCAAAGACAAAGGAAAGTCACATGCAATTACTATCGGCGATGTGGAGTATGATAACTAAGTGGTGAAAGTTACACATACCATCCACTATAATGTAGAAAATGTTTTATTTGATTCTGGATCCACCCACTCTTTTATTTCTAAAGAATTTTCTAAAGGTATCATCATACTACCTGAACAGTTAGATGTTGAGTTAGCTGTGACAACTCCTAATGGACAACAGACGCATCAAAAGTTTACAATTCTTCTCCGATTGAAGTTTGTGGGAATGTGCTTCCTGAAAATCTTTTGATCCTTCCAATAGTGGAATTTAACGTGGTTATTAGAATGGATTGGCTTTATTTATATGGAGCTCATATCAATTCAAAAAAAAAAGGGAAATCACATTTAATATTCCCGATCAATCTACTATCATCTATCGATGCAAGGATGAATATAACTTTCTGGTGGAAATTTCTTCCATCTTATGGGTCTCGATTCCAATAAATGAAGGTTATTTATCTCAAATGGTTGGAGAGAAAATCACGATTAATAATATGCCCATTGTATGGGAGTTTGATGATGTATTTCTGGAGTAATTGTCAGGTCTTCCACCAAATCGTGAAGTTGAGTTTTCAATATAACTCATACCGGGTGCTATGACCATTTTAAAGACACCTTATTTAATGGCCCCAATTGACTGCAAGAATTAAAGAAGCAACTCCAATAGAATCTTGATAAAGGATTCATACGTCCTTGTGTGTCACCTTGTGGATCACATGTTTTGTTTGTTAAGATTAAAGATGGATCAATGAGACTCTACATTGATTATCGAGAAGTTTAAAAGATCATTATTGAGAACAAATATCCTCTCCCGCACATTGATGAATTATTTGACCAACTACGCGGAGCTCAAAACTTTTCCAAGATTGATCTTCATTCAGGGTATCATCAATTAAGGGTCAAAAAAGAGGATATACCAAGGACGACATTCCCTACAAGTTATGGAAACTATGAATTTATAGTGATGCCATTGGGTCTTACTAATGCCCCTGATATCTTCATGGATCTAAAGAATAGAGTCTTTAGAGACTATCTTGATCATTTTCTGGTAGTCTTTATATATGATATTCTTTTCTATTCAAAGAGCAAGGAAGAACATGAAGATCACATGAGGATTGTATTAAAGAACCTAAGAAAGGTGAAGCTTTATGCCAAATTTTCCATGTTGGAATTTTGGCTTCAAAAAGTTTCATTTTTGTGTCACATATTCTCAAAAGATGGGATATCTGTGGATCCAGAAAAGACAGAGGTTATCGAAAGATGGTCGAGACCAACAACAGTAAATGAGATCCGAATTTTTCTTGTGTTGGCTGGATATTGTTGACGTTTTGTGAATTATTTTTCATGATTTTCTAATCCACTCACCAGGTTGACTCTAAAAGGAGTTAAGTTTGTGTGGACAGAGGAGTGTGAAGATAATTTCAAGGAGTTGAAAAGAAGGTTATCCAGTGCACCTGTGCTCACACTACCTTGTAGTGGAGAAAGGTCTGTGATATATAGTGATGCATCCAAGAAGGGATTGGGGTGTGTTCTCATGAAAAACGACATGGTGATAGCTTATGCATCACGACAATTGAAAATCCATGAGCAAAATTACCCAACTCAAGATTTGGAGTTAGCTACGGTAATCTTTAGATTAAATATTTGGAGGCATTATCTTTATGGTGAAAGGTGTGATATTTATACTGATCTTAAATGTTTAAAGTATATTTTCACACAAAAGGAGATGAATATGCGCCAAATAAGTTGGCTGGAGCTGATTAAGGATTACGACTGCTCAATTAATTACCTCCCTGGGAAAGCAAACAAGGTGGTAGACACATTAAGTCGACAAGACCATGCTAGCTTATCCATGATGAGGATCACAAAAGATCCAATATTTATGGATTTATAAAGGATGGATCTTGGAATTATAATGGAAGGTGAAAAATCTTATCTTTATCAAATGAAGGTTCAACCATCTATACACGTGAATATTAAAGAGGCACAAAAAGATGATGTAGAGTTACAAAAGAAGGTGAGAAATGTTCCTGAAATCAACCTCGATTATGATGGGATAATAAGGTTCAGGAATCGGGTTTGTGTTCCTCCCATCCCAGAATTAAAGAAGGAGCTGCTGGATGAGGCTCATAGTTCTTCATTCTCTATTCATCCTGGAAGCACGAAGATGTATAGGGACTTCAAAGAGTACTTCTAGTGGGATGGAATGAAAAGAGGTATTGCTGAATATGTCTCTCGATGCTTGGTTTTTTAGAAAGTTAGAACTAAGAGACAGAAGTCTAAAGGGATGTTACAACCATTACCCATACCCGAATGGAAATGGGAAAACATCACTATGGACTTTGTCACCGAACATTCTAAAACATCCAAAAGAAATAATGTTATCTAGGTCATAGTTGATCGTCTTATAAAGCTGGCACACTTCATTGATATTAGAGAATATTTCTCTCTAGATTAGCTTGCCAGGATATATGTAAAAGAAGTAGTAAGATTGCATGGAGTACCACTTTCCTTTATATCTGATCGGGATCCGAGGTTTACCTCGAAGTTATGGCGAAGTCTTCAGCATACTCTAGATACAGAGTTGAGTTTCAACAATGCTTATCATCCTCAGACAGACAGTTAGTCTGAGAGAACAATTCAAACTCTAGAAGATATGTTGAGAGCTTTCTCTATGGATTTCAATGGTGGTTGGGATCAACACCTACCTTTGATGGAATTTTCTTATAATAATAGCTTTCACTCTAGTATTAAAATGGCTCCTTATGAAGCACTCTATGGAATGAAATGACTAACTCCAACTTGATGGGATGAAGTTGGGGAATGAAATCTATTTGGACTTGATCTTGTTAATGAGATGGAAGAAAAGTTCTGATCTATTCAACAACACATAATAGCAGCTCAGATTCGACAAAAATGTTGTGCTGATAACCGAAGAAAAGACCTAGAGTATGAAGTGGGTGATAAAATGTTCTTACAGAATATCTCCTTGGAAGAGAGTAATGAGATTTGGAAAGAAGGGAAAGCTGAGCCCTAGGTATATCGGTCTTTTTGAAATACAGGATCGTTTTGGGAAGGTAGCTTACCGATTGGCGCTTCCACCAAATCTCTCTCAAGTCCAAGATGTTATCCATGTATGCCTCCTGAGAAAGTACATACCTGATCTTTCACATGTACTAAGCTCAGAAGTTGTACCGTTAGAGAAAGATCATTCTTATGAAGAACAACCGATAGAGATTTTGGATCATAGAGAAGAAGTTCTATGAAAAAAGACCACTCAATTGGTTAAAGTTTTATGGAGGAACCACCAATTAGAAGAAGCTACATGGGAGCTTGAGAATATGATGAGGGAGAGGTTTCCTCATCTATTTGTTACGAAGTGACGAATTTTGAGGGTGAAATTAATTTTTAAGGGGGTAGAATGTAACACCCTGATATTTTATGATAAGTATATTTTTTATTCCTCATGTTATACGCAACATCAAAGGAATCTTTCACTTCATACAACAGTAGCCTGGCTTGCATTACACGCAATCATAACCTTCCTCGATAGCGTGTGTAGTAAGCAATACCGAGTTTCACTAAACAATGATATATTATTATAATGTTATAAACTAGTCGTTATGAATAATATTAACTTATTTTTGAATTTTATAACATTATTATTCATCTTACGTATTTTCTATAACATGGTATGAGAACAAAATAATTTTTTCGGGTCAAATAAGTATTTTTCAAAAAATGCAGTTTTGCCGCTTTTTGATGACGCACCAACATTAAATCTAGTTTTTGAAAAGTTTATAAGTTCAATTTGACAAAATAAAATTCTTCTATGGAATCAAGATATAAAAATTTACTGTTTAAATTTTTTTTCATATTATTCTGATAACTTTAATATTTTAATGAATAGTAAAAACACGCTATATTTTAATTAAAAACAACTTTTTTAATCGTAATAATTTATATGGTTTAATTATAATCATGAATGGTTTTAATGTATAAATAGAATATATTTTTACCATTTAATATAATGCATTCCATTAGCACTAATTTTACATTGAATTCATAGGTAAAAACATTTCAATCTTTGGCAATGTTTTAACTTTTAAAACCCGTTTGCGTAACAATGGGATTTATTCTAAATTAATTACTACAACTTCTGTTTTTTGAATTTAGAAAAATGGATTCCATATTTGGATTTAGTGGGTCCAAATTAGGGTAATAGGTTATTTTTATTTTATTTTTGATATTATGAATAGTAACTAAGGTAATTTTTGTTTACTATAGTTAAAGGTAAATCTGGTAATTAAGGGTAAAAATAAGATTATACAATTACCCTAACACTTGAAAAAATCCTATTGGATGAATAAATGTAGACCCATATCACCTAAAGGTCGGACTAGATTTATTTCAGGGTCTTTTGACCATGAAAGAATATAATTAATATTAAAACAAAAGAAAGTGACAACATGTCACTCTCTAAAATCTTATAAGTGTAATAATTTTAATTTAATGATAAACATCATAAAACTTCGTATATATATAGTCCATAGAAAGATAATAAAATTATCTACATCATACGATTTTATTTATAATTTTTATGGATTAAATAATTATCATTATTTTTGACACAATAGTGATGTTGAAATTATTTTATTGATTGAAATATCAAATAAATGATTTTAAAACTATTAAAATAAATATTATATGAACTATTTAATGTACTGAACTAATTTTATATATACATATTAAATGTTATGAATCTATTATATCATTTATTTCGAACATGTATTATGTCTATATTTTATTTAAATTCAAATAAATGAATAGTGTCAAAATTGACACTATTGTTATTTTATAAAAATTACATATTATAAAATTGTCTAAAAATCACAAAAATATTTAAAAATTATAAATTAAAATTTATATTGTTTAAAATGTAATAAAGTATAAAATTATTTATAATTCACAACATATAAGTTATTATTTTTAATTATTTAAAATTTATAATATTATTACCTCAAATAAATTAAAATAGATTATATAAGGATAAATCATGTTGATAATGTTTAAAATAAATTCCAAACATGTCTAAATTTTATTTGTTGATGAGATTACAACCCTATATCATCTAAAATTTGGATTTTAGTCTTTTTTGGAGGTTTTTAAGTGGGGTTGGAATTTATTATAAATTAATATTTCTTATAATTACAAAGATGCGCCTCTCCTCCCTTATAAAAGGGAACCTCCTCCGTCTCCTCCTCACACCACATTGAGCCTTCATGATCGGCCAAACCCTGACCATTTCACTTCTAAACTTCCTTAGAAACATTATAGAGATCTTGTTCTTCTTAAAAGACCAAGTTTAGTGCCCTAAAAGGAAGTTTCAAAGAGGCGTGTCGAAGAAGAGGTAATATCCGTTACCGATTCTTTCAAATTTATTTCTTCTTCTATTTATTCTTCATTAGTTGTATCATTATGAATTAATAACATCAGTATCAATAATATAATGATATGTTATTATAAATATTAAACATATCTTTTTCACCTTCTATACATCCTACGAAAAATGAAATCATCGCGCATGCGTACGTACGGAATACCGTCTCCACGTCGTGGTGTAATCTGTTTTCCACCACTACCTTACTTAGATGGGTATAATGGTGTAAAAAATAACTATATATGATTATTGTAAAATGATATTGATTCTTAAATAGTATACATACCCTTCAATACATTTCCATGATCATGGTAACGATATCATCGCTCGTGCGTACATACGGCCTACCGTTTCCACGATGTGATGCGACTCATTCTACATGATATTCAATGAATAATGATTATATAAATGAATTTAATGAGTTAATATGATATATATTACACTAATAACATTATAGAAATGAGTTATCTATAACCTAAAAAGAATAATAAGCATTTATTCGACAAAACACGCATAAGAACATAAAGCAATAAACACACGAATAACAAGTAGCAATGAAATATTACTAATAAGAAGCTACAAATATGACCATATATGATATAATAACAACAAGTATGATTATAGAATAAGTCAATGAAATTATGTAAGTCATTATACCAGAGTTTCATACACATACAAAGCATATCAGAACTAAGGTAAGGGAGAATCTCACAATCTCAATTTTTATGCGAGATTGTTTATACTTTGGTAATTACTGGGGCATATTTATCATCCAAATCCATGTTTCCTCAATATGTAATATTATTTCTACCCTCCAAAAATTGTTTAAATCCAAATTTACCTATTGGTGAATTTTTAGTAAATGATATGAAAGGAATCTTTTGTCGTTTTCAGTACGAGATACTTTTTGTCTTTTCCAGCCAAAGTACGAGAAAAATGTTTTTCTAAATTATACGACATGAATGGAGTTTTAGGATTTCATATAACATTATTTTAATGAATATTCCATTAAAAGTTTTCAAGTTTATTTTTAATCAAATTTTTTTAGTTTACAATTGTATGACATGTTAAGAAAGGAAAAATGTTTTTGAAGTAGAAAGGATATTTTCCTCAAGAATGGAGTTCGAGTGTTGTATCAAAATTATTTTCCATATAAAATAATATAGGGTTCTGTTTATATCCCTATTTTTACATTGAATTGATTATGTTATGATGGAATTATTTCTATTATGTCCTTTTATGGATTATGTTATGATGACATGATGTTTAAGAATCCCATTTTTATTACATGGGTTATGTTATGATGTATGATTTATGATTTTGTGGCGCACATAAGAATGGTTTCATTATGAGATGGGTGAGACCTATATCTCCATCCAATGCATTGGGTAAAGATTTATATCTCATGATATAGACATGGCTGGAATGACAAGTTAATCCGATTCAGTGATACAGGACTGGAACGAGGAGTGAAATCGGTTCAGTAATGGACTTTGTCCGCTATGATGGTCTTGGCAATGAGCCTTGACTAATATGATATTGTTTTATTTGATTGTGCGTGTATGCCACAAATTTTCATGTTTTATGTTATTATTCGTGGGATTAAATTTCTCTACTATGATTTATCCCATGTTTTGATATTTTGATCTCTTTTCTAGGATAAGATATTCAAAATGTTATGTTCTTATGAATATGATGGGATTGATATTACTATTATTTACCCTTATTGAGCATTTGAGCTCACCATTTTGTATGTTTAATTTTCCCCAGGTCAGGAATAAGGGTATTATGTAGTTTATGCCAAAAGGGACTCTAGATATGATGAAATAAATGGGAGACAATGTAGATGATTTATGAACCAGTTTTTTATGTTTCCCAGTTTCTAAAGACACTACACCTATACGGCCCTTTCTTGGTTTTTATATATGTTGTAACAAGTATGCTTTAATTCTGAAGTAATAACAATGTATGTAGAGTATGGATTGTTATATTATATCATATAATGAATCATTTTCATGTTATATTTATTATTTAAATAATTTATATTCATTATGATACCCATCCAGATGATGAAGTGTTTGAATAACAGACTACACCACGACGTGAAGACGATAATCCGTATGTACACATGTATGGTGACTTTGTTATTTATAGGATGGATTGAATAATGAATAAGGTTGTACCATTTTTATAATAACATCAATGTACATATAATATACTAGATATATTATTTTATAATGGAAACAACAATGAAAGAGGAAGTGGAAGAAGAAAAGACCATGAAAGAGGTGGTGAAATATTTACCTCTTCATCGGGTTCTTCCTTTTGATTTGATCAAAATGGCTCTATAGGTTGGATTTATGAATAAAGGAAGGCCTCTAGGATGAAGGTAGTACAGTTAAAAGGACATATGGGTAGGGGTTGGCTGAGAAAATTGTCTTTGAAGGTGTGAATTTGAGAGAAGGTGAAGTTCCCTTTTATAAGAGGGGTGGGGGCACCTTATGAAAATATTGAAATGGTATTTTATAATAAAATAATTTTCAGTTGATAATGGATCAAAAATAAATTATTTAAATTATGAGGTAGTTATGGGTCTAAAACCTTTCAACCAATATGTTTTAGATAGGTTTGGGTCACTATATTAACCTTATCATTTAGATTTAACTCTTAGTTAAATAGTTTGACATTTATCATGTCTCTTTGTATTTTTATATTATATGGTTAATAAACATACTATAAAAATCCAATAGAACCCCAAGTTGTTCATTAGTGATACAAATATCATTATATAAGTCTTCTGGAAGAACCATCGATTTGTAGGATTATTATATCAACCGATAATATTGTATTTGTTTTAAAAACTCATTTATGTCAATTTTGAAATTATTGAATAATTGATTTTCGTTAGAGTCATAAAAAATTTATTACTTCGAACTAAATACATTTAATCTACCCTAACATGTCATATTAACCTATAAAATTATTTAAATTTATTAAAAGTCTCAAATTAGATTTATTTGGATATTTATAATATCAATTATTTTAATCTTTCATTAATATGGTAATTACTGCATCATCATAGTGTCATAAATAAATTTAATTATTTAATGTAAAAAAATTATAAATAAAATACCACTATGTATGAAATATTTTTTTTCTTTATAATTAATATTAATATTCAAATTTAGATTATGTGTAACCCTATATTAAAAATGTTTTAGTTATTAAACATTGAATTTAACACTTTCAACTCTTCTTTGAATTAATTAATAATAAATGTCCTAATACAATCCTAATGAACCTAAAGGATCATATTTAATTAATAATGTTGTTTTTGGTCTAATTAATTTTATCCAATAGAATCCGGACATGTGTTTGGGTAATAATATAATCATTTTTACCCTTAATTGCATTATTTACATTTAACCGTGGTAAATAAAAGTAAAAAGTTACTATTCACAAAAACTTATTTTCATCTTATTGAACAAAATTTTACTTACTTATATCAAACACGTCTCTTTTATTTTTTATATTCAACTCACAGAAGTGGTAAAATTAGGTTTTATACAAATTTGCAAATGCTTCTAGGAGGTGGGTAAAAGACGGTAAAAGGATCGATAAAATGTTATATATCTAAACTTGTTATAAAATGACTCCAATGAATTAAATTGAACATATATAGATATTATGTATCTATTTTTTAACTAAAATATGTTAAAATAAAAAAACTAATTATTTATTTTAAAATTCAATTTTAACCAAGAACATAATGTTTTTTCACTATTCATCAAAAATTGAATGTTTTCATAAAAAAACCAAAAAATGACTCTAAGATAATTTTTATATTCTGAATTAAAAAATTAATTCTATTTTACCAAATTCAAAACATAGAAGTTTCATTAATTAATTTAAAATTAATTCATGTTGTCAAAACTGAAAAGTGGGTTTTTTATAAAGTAAAAACTATCAAAAGATTGACATGTGTTTATGTCAAATTTAAATGTGAAATTACTTATAATGACCTAAATTTTATTAAATGTTAAAAATATAATCTAATTATACTTAAAAATCATTTAATTACATAATTTCACACAATAAATTCTTTCGATTAAAAAAGCTATTTTCAATTAAAATTTAGTATTTTTCAGTATACGTAAAAATATGAATGTTATGAGAAAAGTACCAAAAATTAATCTGAAATAAAGTTTTATGTCCCTATTATAAAGAATAATTTAATTCTGTTAAATTGAATATATAAAAGTGTCAAATATTTGTTTTAAAAAGGTTTTTCTATTAAAAGATGGTAAAATTGAATTTTTTGAAAAATGCTTCTTTTATCTGATAAAATGAATTTGTTCTCATATTTTTTCTAAGAAACACATAATATGGATTCTAAAATTAAATGGAGTATATAAAATTCAAAATTCAGTTAATACTATTCATAACCGCTTTTGAATGGCTAGTTTGGAAAGTCGTGGTGTGCTCGAGCTCGGTGTTGCGTGTAGCGTGTAGCGCAATCTATTAAATTTAAAGAAATTAACTTACTATGAAATCTTGGGGGTGCTAAATTCGTCCCCCCTTTTGGAAATTAAATTTTATAAATTTTATAATTGGGCTTGGGAACATCATTAAAAGTCTCACATAAAAAAAGTGTCTATAAAAATATCTCTTGAAAAGAAAGAAATAGATGTAGAATGGTCACCCGAGATAACCCATACTGGGATTCAATGTAGAAAACATGGATATGGAAGATAAAATAAGTTGTAAGTTCTAGTGAAGAGTGATAGAAATCAATATCAGGGGAATTTTAACAACAAGAAAACCACACACTTGTGTTGGGATAAACTGTCATTAGTTTCATAGTAGGAAAAGTAAACAAATAATATTTTTTGTTTTAAGTTCCATTTCTTAATGCTGAGGAATTTGTTTTGAGATTGACTATGAACATAATGTGATATACATACTTTTTAAGTAGAGTTTTATCCTTTAATAATTTTCAACCATTAATTCATCTTTTTTTAAATGATGAGTATTCAAGAATATTTGGCCACACGTGAAGCGCTAGAATCAACTTCTAGAGAATCACATAATCTAAATGGATAAACAATATATATTTACCTTGTCTTTAAAGATTAACAAACACCAAAATGGTTAGTACAAGATCAGATGATCCCCAAAAAAGATAATCTTGTAGAGAAAGAAATAAAAATCTTAATTTCTAAAATTAAACCAACAATACCCGAAGTTCAATAAATACCATTCAATAAAAAATTGTCCTCAAAATCCTTCAATATAATACAAACTAATATTGAAACACAAAACTTATAAGAATATGATTACGCAATATTCCACGTTAAATTGTATCTCTAAATAACATCGACTACTCTTAAAGTCACATACATAAAATAAATTAACCTAATCACATATTCTCTATGATAGGTTAATTATTTCCATAAATAAACCAAATCACTATAATTCCAAAATAGAAACATAGATAAGAATCCAACATTACTCTTCAAATGAAATCCCATTGTATTCTATTTTCCTTAGGCACATATTATTCCCAATAGAGCGAACATCTTCCAAAATAACCTTTATCAATTAATCACCAAATCGTTTTCCTATACTAAGGATATCCATTTGATAAGACATAAGATCCAAAATCTAATTATTATTGATCAATAAAAACATTTAACTGAAGAGACTTTGTCATACTAATGAGGGACTTCACGTAGTCTAGTGATAGGCGAAAAACCCAAATCACACTATAGTTGTGGGTTCGATTACCACAGCTTTATCCGACACAACGGGATGTCACACAGTCTGCGTATTGTCATTTTTCAAAAACTATATTTTATAATGTTCCCAAAATGAGATAAATTCCTCAAAATAACTATAACATAATTTCACCACAAATTTTATCTCATACCTCGCGTTTTTATCCCAAAATATAATAACTTGTAATTGCATTAAATTCAAGGATCATATAAAACCAAATGGTTATTTATAACTATTTAAACAATAGAAGAGACAATTCTTCCTAAAATAGCATTTTCACATAACAAACTGAAGGGTTACACATATAAGAGAAAATTATTCCAGAGTAATCCCATAAACAACAAGCACTAATACTTTTAAACATTCACCATTCATTTATTTCGAAATAGGTTCTTCCTTGACGAAGTGGTTACCCTATAGAATAGGTAATTCACTCGAGTAATGCCTAGGTCCCCTAAATTTACGGAAAATTATTGTAAATTGATTCTTGAGATCAATTTTATTTTCTTCCATAGTAGTCTTCATTTTTCCTCAGAAATTCATTACTTTATGTCATTCTTTCCAACACAAAAATCATTTCATTGTTCCATTGAGACACTTCCCTAGGTGCTTCTTTCCACCTTTCATACATGATAATAATTGAGCTTTCTTTTCTCCACGGTCTCCACTATTGGAGCTCTTATCATTCACCAAATTTGTCTTCTTTGTTGAGTCCTAGAGTTGGTTAATATATATGTTGTTGATCATATTTTTGGAAAACTTATTCGCCATGAATATGATATCTTTTACACCTATCAACATTCCATTTCGTTGCTCATTTCCACCACCGTTCCCACCTTGTACATCATGTTCAATGTTATTATGACTTCCATGGAATCCAACCATTTACTAACACGAGATAATATAGTGAGAATAATAAAATCATTTATAGAATATCATAACACCTTATTTTCAATATAAAACACCTTAGGATTAACCATGGTTATTTATTCTCATCTTATATTAAACTCCTTCAAATCGGTTTGTAAGGAAAATGGAAATTATCTTATGCATATCCCTCAGGAGTATCGTAACCAAGAGTGCAGTATGGCCCGTTGTCGTGTATCAAGACACCCCGGGTCTAGTCCGAAACTCCTTGTCAGAGTTTTCACTCCTAGGTACATCTGTTCCAGAGCTGCGTCTACCTACATGTTCCTAAACAGAGATCTTTTTCTTGGAAAACCCACATAAGATTTTCATTACCAAATTTTTTGGATGTTCTTCTATACTATTCTTCAAGGTCTATCTTAGGGTAGTGTTTTCTAATCAGAGGTTTTCTAAATCTAGCTTCCAAGGATTGTAATAAACTTTTTCTGGTACAAAATGTAATGCCCCGACCCTAGATACCCAAAGTCAGTGCATTATTACATAACATTGTCATGATACAAGAATCATTTCCTAAAAGACTGATCAGATTAGTATCCTTGGAAGTACTATATAGACTCAAAAGTTTTAAATTTCATCATTAAATAAAAACATAAACAAAATTTTCCCTATTTTTAAACACACTTATATCCTTATCCTATCCTTGCAGGTTAACCATAAAATACGTCTTCACATCCTAGAAAAAAAAACATAAAATTGGGTGAGCGGAGATGCTCAGTATGAATAACAATATAGCAGAAAATTTCAGAATTAAGTATAGTCATTTAAGGCAATGTATAATACTAAAACAAAATACTTTTAAACTTAAACATCAACATAATATGGAAAAGAAGAAAAATCAAATAATTCAATTTACTTATTCCTATATATATTATACTAGTCAAATAATCACATGCAATATCAATAGTGACTTTCATAATGATGGAATGCATAATGCCAGAATTTATAACCACATTGTCAAGGCCTTGTGCCAAGACGACAAATAAGATTTTGTCAAGGCCTTATGCCAAGACACTAGTTAGTCTCATGAGACCTACCGATGCATGGATGAGCTATAGAGGGCCCCACCCATCACTTACTAAGTCCAATGCATTCCTCGTATGAAAAGGTTGAAACATATCATAAGCATTCTTGTTAAAACTAGCATACTAAATGTCAATACTTTATCCATAAACCATGAATGGTATAAAAATAACACATCCACAGGAAAACATATCATAAAACCTTTAATGTACTATGAAATATTTGTATCATAACAAACCATCCTCGATCAAGAATAATATCCTGTAAAAGATGTTGACATAGTTGAAAATGATCAGTAAAAATCTATGAGAGAAATATCCATTTTTCATTAAAAATTTAAAAGTATCATTGTTTATCTAGAAGATATTTAAAATAGATTATTGAATCAAAGTGTTAAATAAGACTTTTAAACTATTAAATGAAATTTCAATTTTGAAAATTGAATTTCCATATAAATAAAACATTAAAACCATTTTTTAAACATGGACATTAATGAGAATGATTTAGAAGAATAAAATTTTAAAACATTTAAAATGATATTTTAGTTACAGTTACTAACCAAATGATAGATGCTTGAATAAAAATAATTGAGGTAATAAAAACATTATAATATCATGATAATAAAGGGATTCAAAATACACCATGTCAAATTACAATATATACCCCAAATAAAATTGAATTGGTGCATAAATACAAAGAAGTATTAATGGAATGTAAGTTGAGATGAATTCCTTTATAAAGACAGTATCCTTAGGTTAAGGATAAATAAATTAAATAATTATGAATGACAAATATAAATAAACTCAATATTATTGGATATTCAGTGTAAATAAATTAGATAATATTCACACATATTCTTGTAAAAACAACACCGATGAAATGGATGTTTAACCCAATGAATAGAAATTGAGTAAAAATCACTCTCACCAAGTTTATACCGAAGAATTGAAAATTTATCAATGGAGTTATTATGTGTATAAAATGTATAACCACACAAAGGGGGGTGGAAATTACTACATAAGTATGTAAATGGTGATTTCACACATAATCTTGGATTAATGTAATCAATGATGTTTGGGTAAAACCGAATGAGTAGAAATTGAAATTTGAAATTCACTTACAGATTTTGTGACATATGAAACATACACCCCATGAAATAAGAATCATCCAATGATGATTTAAATACCCATAAATTAAATTATGTTATGAAAACCATACAATCATGGTCAGTACATACACAACATAAAATGTAATAGTGGCAAATATATCATGAATCTCACGTGAATAAAAGTGAGATGAAAACTCCTTACCTTGTAAGTTTATTTGGTCAAGGGTAGGTTAAAATTTGGTATAATGGTTAAATAATTGTTATTAAATTATAGAAGAACTATATACATTAATATGATATCTTATATGATCATTTAATATTTCCTTGTTAATGATATTTCAGTAGTATCATCGTTTCGGGTGTTAATTGATTCGTTTTCCTTTATATGATTTGTTACATAAGTAATGTTTTTTATGGGTAGGATGTATCTTATTCTTATTAATATTTATATTAAGTCTTTAGAAACAGTATTTTTAATCATCAAATGAAAATTTGTCTTGAATGGAAACGATGGGGAATGAATCTCATCGCGTTCGTGGAGACGACAATCCGTATTTACACACGAGCGACAATATCATTTTTTTTGATATTTAAATCATATATAATTGGATGTTATATAATATAAATAATCATTATCATGTTATACTTATTATTTATATCATTTATACTCATTATCATACCCATCCAAATGTTGAAGTTTTTGAATAACAAACTACACCATGATGTGGAGACGGTAATCCGTACGTACACACGTATGGTGACATAGTCATTTATAGGATGTATATAATAGTGAATAGGGTTTTAACATTTTTATAATAACATAACAGTACATAGAAGATACTGGATTTATTATTTTAGAATGTAAACAACAAAGAAAGATGAAGTGGAAGAAGAAAAGAACTTGAAAGAGGTGATGGAATATTTACATCTTCTTCTGGTGCTTCCATTTGATTTGATCAAAAGGGATCCATAAGATGTCTTTCTGACTAAATTAAGGCCTCTAGGAGGAAGGTAGGAAATTTGGGAGGATATTTGGGTAGGGATGGCCTGAGAAAAAGGGATTTTAAGCTGTGAATTTGAGAGAAGAAGAAGTTCCCTTTTATAAGAGGGGTGAGGGCACCTTAAGAAAAGATTGAAATATTATTTTATAATAATAACATTTTCGGTTTCAAATGTCTACAACATGAATTATTTAAATGATATGGTGGTTATAGGTCTAAAAACTCTCAACCAGTAGGTTTTAGTCTTGTTTGGGTCGCTATATTATCCCAATCTTTTAGATTTAACACTTAGTTAACTAGTTTGATATTTACCATGTCTCTTTGTAATTTTATATTATATGGTTAATAAACATACTATAAAATTCCAAGAGAAACCCAAGTGGTTCATTAATGATACAACTATAATTATATAAGTCTTATGGACAAACAATATATTTTTATAATTATTATATCAACCAATAATATTGAATTTGGTTTAAAAACTCATATATGTCAATTTTGAAATTATTTAATAATTGATTTTTGTTAAAGTCATAAAATATTTATTACTTCGAAATAAATACATTAAATCAACCTTAAGATGTCATAGTAACATATAAAATTAGTGAAATTCATTAAAAGTCTCAAATTATATATTTTTTGTATATTTATAATATCAATTATTTTAATCCTTCATTAATATGGTAATTACTGCATCATAATTATGTCATAAATAAATTTAATTATTTAATGTATAAAAAATAAAAAATAATAAATAAAATACCATTATGTAGGATACTTTTTATATTTATAATGAATATTTTTAGTTGAATTTATCTTATGTGTGACCCTATATTATAAATGGTTTAGTTATTAAACATTGAATATAACACTTTAAACTCTTCTTTGAATTAAATAATAATAAATGTCCTAATCTAATCTAAGTTGTATAAATGATCATATTTTATTCATAATTTTGTTTTTGGACGAATTACACTTATACAATATAATTAGGACACATGTTAGGGTAAAAATAATATCATTTTTCCCTTAATTACCCTATTTACTTTTAACCGCTGTAAATAAAAGTAAAATGATACTATTCACCAAAAATTATTTTCATCTTACTGAACCACATTTTACTTAATTATATCAAAAATGTCTCTCGGATTTTTGAAATTCTACTCACAAAAGTGGTAAAATTATATTTTATACAAATTTTCAAATGCTCCTAAGAGGTGTGTAAAAGACGGTAAAAATTTCGACAAAATTTTAAATATCTAAACATATTATAAAATGAATCCAATGAATTACATTAAACATATATATGTATTATGTATATATTTTTATTGGAAATAAAATAAAATAAAATAACTAATTATTTATTAAAAAATTCTATTTTAACCATAAACTCAATGTTTTTTCACTATTCATCAAAAATTGAAAGTTTTATGGAAAATAAAAATCAATTTACCTTAAGATATTTTTGGTATTATAAATTAAAAAATGACTTATATTCTACCAAATTAAAAACATAGAAGTTTCATTAATTAATTTAAAATTAATTCTCATTGTCAAAATCAAAAAGCCAGTTTTAAAAAAAGTAAAAACTATCAAAAGATTGACATGAGTTTATGTCATATTTAAATGTGAACTTACTTATAATGACCTAAATTGTATTAAATGATAAAAATATAATCTTATTATACTTCCAAACCATTCAAATAGATAATTTAACCTTATAAATTATTTTAATTAAAAAATTTGTTTTCAATTAAAATTTAGTATTTTTCAGTATTCATCAAAATATGAATGTTATCCGAAAAGTACCAAAAAATCATCCAAAAAAAATTTATTTCCCGATTATAAAGAAGAATTTAATTTCTTTAAATTGAATATATAAAAGTGTCAAATATTAGTTTTAAAAAGGGATTTTTATTAAATGGTGGTAAAATTTCATTTTTTGAAAAATACTTCATTTATCTGAAAAAATGAATTTGTTCTTATATTATGTATAAGAAACACATAATATGAATTATAAAATTATTTGGAGTATATAAAATTCTAAGTTCAGTTAATACTATTCATAACCACATTTTAATGGCTACTTTGGTAAGTCGTGGTGTGCTCAAACTCGGTGTTGTGTGTAGCACAAGCTATTGAATTTAATGAAAATAACTTACTATGAAATCTTAGGGTGTTACATTTTAAAAATATGGTAGATTAAATATTATATGGTTATCTATGAAATAAAATATCTATCTAAATAATAAGCGTGAATGTGGATCTGGCATATATGTAACTATGGGTAAAAACCAAAAAAAATGAATTGAGCGAGATTCGATCAGGAACAGGTGCATGAAAACGGGCCATGCTGCATACCAAGTATGACAAACTTGGGGGATATTATTTAGATGATTGATATTTTCTTTATAAACTACTTATATACCTAAAATAAGATTAAAACATTTTCTATGAAACATTAGTATCATATTCTATAATATAAGAGACATTCTAAAATTTAAGTAACAAAAATATTATATGGTCAACCATCATTTTCAATATTATGTAAATAATTTTTTTAAAACAAAGAGAAAAAATATTGGAAAACATTAAATCTATTTAATTATCCTTGATAAAGTGAAAATTATGTTAATATAAAGTGAAATTGAAATGAACAATCTAATTAAATGACATATTAATACATTACAACCAACAATAATTACCTAGAAAATTTTCAACAGAATAGAGTTTAGAAAAGATGATTCTGACTTTATAATTGATGTAAAATCCCTCTAACTTTCAATTGGAATCTTAATAAAAATATCTCAATGATATATTGTTAACTTTTCAATTTTCACAAGATTCTAGACATCTAGTGACAAGCCTCCCTATATGGTGATGATGTTATTAGAAGGCCAAATGTTTTATAAAATTCAATAGTTATGTATATCCCTTTGAAATATATTATTAATCTTCCACTTGAAAATAAGATGGATTTTATTTGACTTCCTATGTTACGCACGTCAAATCAAAACAATATTATATTAAAAAATTCCAATGTATTTTTTTGTCTATGGAAAAGATTTTTGGTGTAATTTAATGTGTTTTTATTTTTCTATTTCTCTTTATATTTTCATAACTATCATTTTATCATGGTTTAATAAACTAATTTGATGTTTTCTATATTTTTTACCTCACTTTAAAAAACCTTATGTGACTTATTTTCTAAATTTTTTTATATAAATACACCTTAGAATCTTATTTTAGGATATAAAAATATGTTCTAAAATTTTTGTATCATAAAGTTTACACGATAAAACCTCTTTGAAAATATTATTTTCACCATCATAATCTTGATCTAAAGACATTTTCGATGTTGAGAGTCATGATTACATGGGTCAACTGCTATGGGGCGGTTATTCAAATTGAGACAGGATCATTAAATAGTACACAACAAAAAACAATGTTTAGTTCATCTGATTGTGTAATCCTAAGTGAACATCAAAACTGAATTCTTGGTTGCTTAAATCTAGGACCTGATCAAGAGATCAAGTCTATTTGGTATTGAAATTTTCCAATTCCTTGATACACTATATCATCTATCTTATCCATTGGTTGCTGATGAGAATTGGGTCAAGCATAAATTTATTTTCCCAGTAGTCAGATAGTGCCACGATGAAGTTATATGTTTGGTGACTATTGTACAACAAAAACATTCCATTGTATAAAGACGTAGACTTACAAGTGTGGTTGAACAAGGTCCTTCCTGGGAAATTAAGGCCCCTCCCTATGATTCAGAATAGGAAAACCTAGATGAAATACCAGATATACATGTAAATATGACATCTGATTAGGATTTTATTATTAATGGAATAGATGGAGACAACAATGGTAATGAGGAGGGAGAAACAAAAGATGTGGAGGATGTTTCTGTAAATTGATTAACTGCACAATCCCCTTGATCCGAAATAAATAATCCCCCACTCTTCCCATCTTGTTTGTAAGAAATAGTTTATTTATTTAAATTCATCTTTAATCTTCTCAAACCTACAACTGAGTTTCCAAGATTTGTAGTGGATATGTGTTGTGATTTGGAAAAAACATTATATTCTAGATGTAATTTCTATGAAAAGAATAATTAAAAAACATTCTAAAAAAATTTAATATGGAGGTTCATTATAGACATTTAGTTCAGGAATCAATCAATAAGAAATACATCATACAGTGTGATAAATATATGGATGATTATAGATTCTTCTGAAGGGATATTCCCGATATTTCATTTGGAGGATGAAGAATTTTGAATATTGAGGCAGATAAAACATGATTTTACCAAAACATAACACAATATCATACCTCATTGGATTTTGAATTTGTGTTATCTATTACAGTTGAGATGATTAAGTTTTACATGATGTTATTTTATCACTTGTGAAAGAAAAGATATATAAATCTTTTAGTTATCTGATTTCCAATAAAAAGGCATGGATAGAAAAACATAAGGTAATTGTGAAGGTCAATTGTGATTGAGTTGAATCATATATGGGTTGCTGAAATTTCTAGACATATTGAGACAAAACAACAATGATGTCTTCCATATTCATATGAACGCTCATGTGTCCCGAGATAACTAGATTGATCAATATCATATTCTATTTAATTTTTTTTGTTGTAAATTCCTCCCATATATTTCCATATTTCATTCCATCCAATAGTTTATATATATTGGATGGAATGTTTCCATATAGTGAAAAAAGGGAATATTATTGATTACGTCAAATCAAGTTGGAAACCATTCACCTATTCCACTTTCATTTTCCATCATGGAGTGGGAAAACTATGAATCATGAAGTTGGTTTTTGGCATGTATCAACAACCATTTCACCCAATTTCAGTGAGTCTTCTTGATATCTGATTGGAACTGAAAAATCAATGAGCCAATCAATGTAGATCCTGATACATTGATACCCCCCAAATTCCCATCATCCTTACTAAAGTAGATATATTCCTAGAAATTTGCAAAACACATTCCATAAAAAATCTACAAAGTAAAAAATCACAAGGTTTGGTATGTAATGTCTTTGTTATTTTTTAGTATTTCAATATTAAGATAAAATCAATTTTTGTGAATTATGTTCTCTTCTATGTGGCATAATATCTAGATAAATGATGTTTTGAACAATGTTTTGAAAAAACATCCATGTATAATCAAGAAGTTAATGATTTTATGATATAGATTACAAAAGAAAAATGGACATTGGAATATGATGGGCGGAAGATGTATAGACACATGGACATGAACATTGTGGAGTACATCAATAGTGTCTTCAAGGGTCTTCACAATATAACTAAAATTTCTCATGTTCGTGAGACATTTTATTATTATGTGATGTACTTCATTAATATAAAAAAAGTATCCAAGGATGGGATTTAGTAGGGTAAAAGGTATGGAGGATACTTTCATTGAGAGATCGAAACGAACATTAAAGAAGCTTTTAGTTATCAAGTGTTCTTTTTCCAATGATAAGTCTATCAATTTAATGATTAAGAGTTTTCAAAACCCATCATAAGCAACATCTGTGAAAAAATGGTGGTATTACTATAAGAGATGGAATGAAATAATGGAAAATTATAGGCATTATAGCTTCTATGTTCACACGCCATCATAACATGTGGCTCTATAAACATATCCTAGGAAGAATATATTGATCTACTACTCTGGGAGGTCACATTCCTAGCTGTTATGTTGCACTTTGGATCCTTACTGGGGAGTTTTGATATTTTCCAATTCCCAAAGACCAGCTAATATTGATATCTGACATCAATATGTTACTTCAATAAGGGAGGCTAAAGTATTGAAGGATGTGGAATCAGATAGACTGGCCACAAGAACATGAAAAAATATTGAGATGCATTATATGTCATCAAAAAGGTCATAGAAATACATGATAACCTAACATTATTGGATTGACTTCCTACTCTTAGGATAAATTCTGTATTGTGTCCAGTGTGATCTTCTCACATTGTTAATTATATGATGTTTATACAATATCCTTAATTTTTTATAATCAACTTCATTTACGAATAATTTTACTCTCAAATAACAATAGGCCTATCATATTATCAATAAAAGGAATATGACAAGTACATGTGAGGTGACATGACAGCATGATCAAAATATCCACAGATAAACTGTAAATCATGCATGTGATAAAATAATCATGAAACATACCATCTTGTGAGAAATCATACATAAATGAAAAAGAACACCATTTTCTAATAAAATTTCAGATTGAAAATAAAAAATGATTACATATATAAATATATGAAACCATATCTTACAATACAACCTTTCCTATATAATTTTTATTCTAAAAATACATTTAAAATGTTCGTTGAGAAACAGGAATACATTTCCTTTTAATTTGGTTAGAAAAACATCACACAACAATGGGAATAAACATGTCAAGTCATACATTATACATGTCATAAAATTCTTTTAACCATAACATTATATTTACATTTTACGAATAAGACTTATTTAAAAATTTTATATTCAGATGTAGTATACTACGCTACTCACCAAGAATGATATGGATGTTTCCTATAATGTGACAAAGGATCATTTGGTTTGAATGAACAAGGTGAGTCGAGAACACCATCGTCATCACATTCTTCCTCTAGCCACCATTGTAATATACCTATTCCTTGATAGATTCAATGACATTGCGGTATCATATTTCAAATTCATCTATCACCAGCTACTTTATTCCCACTTAAAGAGGTGGACATTAGAGATATACACATTCCACCACATTATGGGATCGATGCCCATCACCCTCAATGAGGTGGAATTCCTGATCCATCTTCCTTTCGAGAAGGAAACATATATTGGTACCACCCATGAAGACTAGATCGATCTTATTTAGAGATTGAAAGGAATTGGAATTGTTTCTGGTGATTCTACTACAGATGGAAGTTCGATATCTATGAGGTCACTTGAGGTGCACTTATCAAAATTACCTGATGACTCTAACAAGTATATTATCATATTACATGCTCTTGTTTTATCTTATTGATCATTGGAGGGAAACCAGGTGTTCATCACTCAGTTATGCATGTGCACATGATATATATAGGGCTACTGGAAGATTTTTATTAGAACGAGACATATCGGTGGGGATCTGCATTCTTGGATTACACATATAATGAATTTTTCATGGAATGCCACTCAGATCACACCAATATCAGGGGATTAATCATCCTTATACATTAGTGGGAATGAGTGTGCATATCCTCCCTCTCCCATGATGTTACTAGTTAACAATTGCCTAAATATTATTGTACATGATGATCCATGTAGAAGCAGGTATGATCACTTATCTCTATTGTTTTCTGCTACTCATAAGAGTTTTTGAATTTAACTTCTTATTATTTATCACTTTTGATGTTGTGTTTTATTGTAGGAGTCAGTCAAATTTCTTCATCAGCATTCCAACCCACCATTTGGGTGAATACAGTCTCATATTGGATAATCGTCTACCTGATGAGGTAAGTATATACAATCTTTCATTTGCTAAATAATTTCATAATATCTTCATTTATGTTTTAGTAAGAATATTTTTTTGACAAATATCACTTGTCATTTCAGATTTCATGGATGCCAAACTAGGTATTGTTGAACCAGTTTCCTGCATACTACACTACTACACTACATAATTCTATGGTGGTAGTGCAACTAAATTACTTTCATATTATTGGGTGGAACTATCTTCATAGGGTCATATGCAAGATTGGTTGTGTTCGATGAATTAAATTTCCACAATTATTTTCGTAGGAGCTTCATTCCATGATGTTGATGAGGAGGTAGGATGTTGAATGGCATTGATGAAATGATATGTATCTCGTGCAATGGGGTAGATGAGAAACACTTCATATTGAGGGTGTACATATGATGAGATTCCTTCTTTCACTGTAGGTTAAGTATGATTCATGGTATAGACTGAAGCCTATACTATATCTTAATCGACCCGATAGAGTGTTTCCTAATATTCAATGTCAATAAATTTCCATTAGTTTTTATTCTACTATTTATAATTCATTTAGAATCTCTTTAGAATGTACTTGAGTAAATAAGATTATCCACATAACTGATATAGGGGAGGATGAATTTTCTATCCTGACAATGATCCATGATACAATGTAGGTTTTGTTGAAATCTTATCATGTATATTATGATAGTATCATTGATCATCCACCCCAAGGAGATAACATTCTGGCCCAGGGAGTGGATGTTCCTACATTTGATCCTCCTCCACCAGCTACTGATGCCAAGGAGCGACAACGACGATGACATAGACCAATTCACGTTGCACATGAGGTCGTACCTATTCTTCAGGGAGAGGTGGTCCCTCTAGTAGTCCAACCTCAGTGGATTTGGGATGTGCATCAGGAGGAATTAGATCTGTCTATATTAGAAGGATATCCATAATTATATCTAGGTGGAGATTATTCAAGATTCTATCAAGGGGCATGCTCCATGCCTCCAACTGTTGAGATAGATCATTCACGTGTTCTATGGTCCTCCAATACGATGGTGGAAGGTCTTTATACTACCTTAGTGGGAGAAGGATTAGGTGTGCATGATGACATCTAGTCAACACATCCTTCCATTCCGACACAACCATAGCATCCAACTATTGAGTTTCTAATGCATGAGGATCAACCCTCTTTAGGTCATCATACACCCCTCAATAAATAGGTTGGAGATCTCAATACAAAAATCCCATTCACACACCACCATGTTGGATGAAACCTCGCCATAGATAGTTAGTATAGTCATTCATGTTTATTTTTTCTCTCTATTAAAATTAATAAATTATTTTTTCTATCAACCATTTGTAAATGTTTAGCAACTGTTTCAATATGAATTTATATTTTTTTCATAGAATATATTTTATAAAATTTCAATGTCGAATACTTAAAACATATGAAAAATTATTAAGCTTCATGTAGTTAAATTTAAAATATTATAGAATATAAAATATAAAAAAAATTAAATAAAACAAAAATCATAGACTAAGAATCTAAAAAGTTGTGAAAAAGAAAAAATAATTTCATAAATATTATAAATAATTGAAAATGAAAGGAATGTATAAAATGTTAATAAATATAATTTTGATGGTTTAAAGAAAATATTGATCATGTAAAATTAATTCCTAATGAAATATTGATGAATTTGAATCATTATATATTCAAACTAACCCTATATATTGAGCTCCACTAATAGTAATAGTTTCTACTCGAGCTCCACCATTTACTGGTATATTCTAATTATATAGAGTATATGACATAAAAAATCCAAAAATGGAGTAATACTACAGAATAATACTCATGAATAGAATAAAATATATATCAAGCTAAGAGAAATTCTAGTACAATAGAAATAGGGAATTTATAAGGAATCCTTAGTTTACATGTACTTTATTCAAGACGCACCCTTATTACTATCGCAAAATTTTAAACGATGTTTTACCGTAACATAATATAATAATAATACGATAATGGAAAATGAAATTTCTTCAATTAGGAAATCAGGAATAGTCATTTTTTAAATTCTTAAATAGTTACACATTCTTATTTGTTTCTTTGAATGAAATGTATTGAAATATTGAATGAAAACAGTAGAGTAAGAATATGAAAAAACAATATATATATTGTCTATATTTATAATTTATAAATTTATAATGAATAATAATAATATTTTTATATAATACTGACAAAAAGTAGTATTTATGTAAACAAAATTTAGAATAAAACCCTATATAAGTGGTTTCTAATAAGATACATTGGAACCGAAATGCTTAGCATGAATGGACTGAAGGCCTTATTTTTATTGATTTTTGATACCCCACCTTTTATGGGATGAGGGGAAACCTGTACAAGGCCTGCATGCATAAATATTACGTGGATCATAAGCTTCTGAGACATTACATGACCCGAAATTATTAAGGAATTTAATCAGACTATAACTACAAGGAACTGCCCCTCCCCCAAATTTTCATTACGATGATAGCTCTCCACCATCACATGGATATATGGCTATATTTCTCATGAAAGCACAGGATGGTCCCGATGGCATTTCCATACCCTCTCATTCTTCCAAATCTGTTGGTTCTTCTCTAGTAGGTGTGCCTGCTCTATATCCTCCTATGGGGCTGCTCCTTTTTGTAGAGTCTATCTGGGAAAACTGACTTGGTCATGTGGCCCGAAGGCCAATGGTGCCTGAAATCCTTACTAGCCTGATGTCCATGGGTGGCCCGAAGGCCTTCAAGGGCCCAAAGACCAAACTGGTGGCCTGAAGGCCCAAATGGGTGTATAATTATTACTACTACTATACCGAATATGAACCAAAATGCTTTGATTAGTTAGATTAGAATGTAATGATGCATCCTAGAACATAATTGAAATTAAAACATAATTTAAAATAAAATAAATCATGAATATAATATGTAAAATCAATATTAAATGTCACGATTTTTTTTTCTTAAAATAATAACATTTTCACTTTCAAATATAAATGAAAAAATTCTAAACAAAATAATTTAAATAGAATATTTATATTAATCATAATATACAAACCTTTATATTTAAAAATATACAAACATATATAAATTTTTTTCCTGAATGGTGGCATGGAATCTTCCCCCTTTCCACATAACTGGAAGGCAGCAGTACCCCTGAAACATTTCAGATACAACTTCCAAAGAAAATTGACCTATGCTTAATTATTCATTTTTTAATAAATGAATCAAAAAATGCTCTAAAGGTTAATTTTGTCATCACATTCAATAGTAATGATAATATGTCAATTTATTTGTATTTTTTAGCAGTGGTAAAGGGAGACCATTATCAACACTAAAAAACACTGCAAAAGATATATTTTAAAAAAACTTATATGATTAAAAATCAGATATTAATATATAAATATATTTATATTGATAAGGAAATTACATATTTTATTATATATGATAATAATATGACTAAATATACATTTACACTTGAAGTATAATATATTAAATTAAAAATGGCATATAAAATAAGAAGTATATAGTATTAAAAATCTAAAATAGATATATGTGATGATATATAATTATATATATAATTTTTATAAATAAAATTTAATGAATACCTATTGATGTATTATAAATCATATTTACATGTCATATATTTAGAGAAAAATGGTTTATAATTTCTTCAAAAAATAATATTAATTAAATATATTAAATAATTAAAATTAATAACATTTTCTTTCATAAATGTAATTTTTTATTTAAATGCAAAATATATATCAAATAATAAATATTTAATTACTAATTAATCAAATGACTAAATATGTTACAATTAATACATAATACAATAATTTCACACGTACATAGACAAAATTAATTCAATTTTATGGAGACAACCTTATGAAAAAATAATACATAGTTAATATTAGCATTAAAGATTTTTTATTAGTTTTTAATATTTAATATGTTATATTTTTAATTAATAAAATTTATTAAAATTTTAAATTTATATTTACCCGATACTATTTATTACCTTTAATATATATATATATTTATTTAATTTACTATGTTTTAATTTAAATTTTTTATAATATTTATAATTTTATTCAATTATAATATTTATTTAAATTTGATGATTTTAAATTGATATTCTTATAATAGTGTGGTAATTCACATAATTATTTATATTATAGGTGATAAGGGGAAAAATTACATCGAAATACATACACAATTCACACAGGCAGATGGGTAGGTCATAGCCTCCCTTAAGGGTTAACCAACCTATTAATGAGACTTGTATAGCTTATAAAAATATTAACGGTCCATGGGAACCATGGATTCTTATTACAATCTTGACTCATAGTCCATGTATCAACAACGCAATGTCAAAGTCACCGATTGTTTCTACCATAGGTCTAGTCCACCTGGCGACAGCCCGCTAGTTGTTCATGAAACTAGTTCGGTCCCCACTGCTTGTTCACCTAGAGACAGTCTGCATGTTGTTCATATAGCAGGTCTGGCCAACCATGCCTCTTCTCCTGGAGACAACCCGCCTGCTATTAATGTCATAGGTCCAGTTCATCCTACTTGTTCACTTGGCGACAACCCACCTGTTGTTCTTGCCATAGGTATGGTCATCCCTACTTGTTTATTAGAGTCCATGTGCCACATATGCATGTCAAAGCCTTTGTCTCTCTGCATGATCAGTTAGCCTTATTCTAAGTCACTTTCCTACATCCAACTGTCCCCACCATCGGTCATCCCACATCCGGCCGAAAACACCCACTTCTCATCAGTAGGTCAGTCACTCTCCATGACCAGTCAACCCCATTTTGAGTCACATTCATCCGTCCAACTAACATTAATGGAAACCATTCCGCATCCAGCCAACACGTCCCGTTACATCCCCGCAGGCCAGTCGACACTACCCACCAACCTACAGTCGTAATTTAATGACACTATTTTTTCCACCTAATAAAAATCATCTTCCACACTCAATTGGTAAGGAAAATGGGGGGGGGGTCAATCACGAGACCCCTATAAAAATAATGATGCAGTCCACCAGAGGTCACCACTTGACCTATGCTACGTTGGCATTTCAAAAATTAATATCTATATTCATTTTCATTTAATCATATATCCATTTTTATTGTCGTAAAATTTATATAAAAAATAACACTAAATCATTTTTTATTTTTTATAATCTATTTATCTTCTAATTAAATTTCACTCATTTTTAACATTTATTTATTTAATAATATTTATTCATTAATAATTCTAAGAGTTTGTTTAACTTTTTTATATAAAATATTCATTTTAAATTTTTATTCATTTAGTATTTTTAAATAATACATTTTTAGTGTTTTTCACTCAAAATTATTCAATAATATATTTAATATAGAAATATGTTCTTATATATATAAATATATATAATATTTCCTTAAATATGATTTATATAATAAAAAATAAGTATTTATATTAAATACGTCATGTTTTTTGTGAAAAAGGGTTATAGTTGTAAACTAATATTAAATAGAAATATTGACTAATTAGTATCTAGTAATGGAAATTTAAAAAAAATTTCATTTGTGGTTTTTAGTTTAACACTTATCATACTTGAGTTACATTAATTACACACACACATATACATAATTAATAAAATTTTATATAGAAACACATACCCACACACATAATATTCCACTAATTTATTATATTTTTAATATTCACATTAGAATTTTATTTATTAACATAATATATTTAATAAATAGTATCTTTTTAATCTGTAAATTTTAGCCATTTTTTAAATTTTTGTTTAATATATACTATTTCTCACTTTTTAATTTTTTTTAAATTTATTAATTTTTAATATTATAAAATCATTAAAAATATTAATAATTTTAAAATTATTTTATATTTATTCATTTTAATTTTTTTTGTTTAATATTATTGCAATTTTATCCATTTTAAAATTTTATTTAAATATTTATAATTATTAAACAAATATTGTATTTAATATGATTTTAATTTATATAATTAATATGTATTCATATTCAATCTAACATATATTCATTTTTAAATTTTTTAATAATATATAGAATTTTTAATAATAATTCATTTTTTTAATATATGTGAAATCTGTTAGTTTTTTAATTATTAAAAATCACCTTATTTTAAACATCATTCAATTAATATTAATCATAAGTATTTATTCAAAAATATATATTATATTTTACTTTTCAATTTAATTTATTCATTTTTAATATTTATTCATTTAATATTGTTTAAATTTATTTATTTTTAATATTTGTACACATAATTATTCATTTATATATTTAATATTTTTAATAATGCAATATATTCATATATATATATATAACAATATATAAATATATATTATTTTCTCATATATGATTTATATAATTCAAAATTTAAATTTTCATTAAATAAATCATATATTTAGTGAAAAATCAATTATAATTAAAAATTAATATTAATTAAAAATATTGACTAATTAGTATTGAGTAATGGATGTTTAATAAACTGTAATTTTTTCTTCCATTTAACATATATCAAACATGTGTTACATTAATTTCTATCACACACAAACATATAGAATTAATGCAACTTTATAGAGAAACGCACAAAGACAGACATACTATTTATGTAATTTATTCAATTATTTATTTTTATTTTATAATTTTATATATTAGAATAATATATTTAA
Source organism: Viscum album (assembly GCA_963277665.1). Lineage (NCBI taxonomy): Eukaryota > Viridiplantae > Streptophyta > Magnoliopsida > Santalales > Viscaceae > Viscum > Viscum album. Next base: position 64,844,386 of record OY728156.1, on the reverse strand, counting down.
TATATATAATCTTTTTTAATCGGTAAATTTTATTAACTTCTTATATTTTTATTCAATATATAATATTTATTGCTTTTGAATATTTTTTCAATTTTATTCATGTTTAACATTATTTATTTATTATTAACCTTAATTACTATTTTATATAAATATATTCTTAAATTTATTCATTTTTACTTTTTCTTTGTAGATGGATATAACCTAGTTCTAGAGTCATTCTTGTTATGAAAATGGAAATTAAGTAATATTTTTGTGATCGATTCGATATTGGATGCTTCTTTTGATCCGACTGTGGTATTTTCTGACCCCTTAATGATGGGGGAGGGTGAATATGGCCTGTAGTTTCCCTATGAAAATGTAGATGGGGAACTAATGAAAGGAAACCATGGTTCTACCTCTACGACGAACTTTGATAAGGGAAGACATAATGCTCTGAAGGCTGTTAATGCCCTATAGATAAGGAATGTATCTTTTGAGAGATCTTTTCATGACTGTCAAAGTGAATCTATCATTGCACACAATCAAATCATCTAGAATGGTGAACTCACCTTAATTTAATAAAAACATATATTTTTTATGATTGAGTTGAATCTTTCATGCATTCGATTATTTCACAGCTCACCCTACAAATGAGCAATTCCTAGAAGCTTGAATCCATAATGAAAAACCTATTTCAGATTTTGGGATTCGATGAATGGAACATTGTGTCAATTGGTATGGGATTATACTACATTACCATCCTTTCATAAGAGCATAATTTCAAGTGTTGGAGTTATGAATTCTTTAATCTCAATCTAGGGGTTCTTTGATTTTAGGACAGAGACTCTAGGATTGACTTATCACAAGAGAAAAACTATGTTTCACAATACTGGTTCTTGGTCAAAGAGATGAATTAGTTCTTTTTCCACCCAATTATTCTCTGGTATGTTTCCTTGGGTGTAGGCTCTCTAATAAAATTTTTCAAGGAGATAGAGATGGCCATGTATGGTCACAATTCTAGAATCTTGGCATATTTTAATCTTTATTTACAACTTGTGGAAATTGTGTTTTTCATTGCTTATGATTTTAATGTTGAGATCAAAATTGGGAATTACATGTACCTGAATTTTTTTTAACATCTAATGTATTGGTCATTTTAGATGAATTTTTCATAGGGTCTTGAGATTCCCAAACTGAAAAAATCATGGACATTTAGTTGAGAACTGAAAGATTAAGTTAACTACTACTAATGGAAATATTTCCTCAGTTTACCTGAATTTTGTTCCAATGTTCAGTAAGAAAGGATCCCTTGATGTGCCTGATGGTATGGGTTTGAGTGGTTCCATGGATGTTTCTCCTCTTCCAAATTAGAAGGGAACTCTTGGGTGATAATGTCTGTGGGCTGGTGAGTGGGATTTATGGATTTGTCTACTTTTTTGATGTAGTTTCTAGTGCTAATGTAATGGCTGATAGTGGATAATTTGATTTTTGTTTTGATAGTCATTTGATTATGCTAGAAGAGACAAGGGTATGATTCCTGATCCTACAAGAAGACATCCAATAATCATTCTATCTTTGACGGAAAAATATACTTCAGTGCAAAGGGAGGTATCTCTTTTAAAATGGTGTGAGGAATGCTAATATAATTTTGGTAGTGATGTTGAAGAGGAATCTATTTTCTTATTGTAGTATCAATTTATATCAAAATAAAATATGAATGTTGGTTCTGTTTTTCTCAAAGGACCCTCCTCTTCTACTAAAAGAAGTTCTAGGATATTGAAGCAATATGCTATGGAAGGAACTAGGATTGTTCCTTCTAACCTAGATCAACGTGAGACTGCTCCTATTGACATTAAGAATCATGTGTATGATTCAGTGATGGATGCTCATATACCTACTTCAGTGATAGAGGTTACAAAGGTATGGAGGCCACTTCCATAGAATATATTGTATTCGGATAACTTTTGTAGGTTTTTGAGGCTTCCAACAAGGATTCTTCTCCTCCCAATTTTTTTTACAAAACCGGTGTCAGTTAATAATAAGAAATTTGATGCACTCTATATAGATAGTCATGAGAGTGAACATACTAAATACATGCTAACTTTTGATTCTACTGTTTCTTCCCCTCATTTGATGATTATACAGGCTTCCATTTAGGCTACACATAATTACCACTATGGTAATTCCTCCAATGCTACCCAAAATATGTTAGGATATAGGACATTGACTAAGGATTCCCTAAAGAATCCCTCGACTCAGAATGATTTTATTTCATAAAATTATTTCTTTAGAGGCCAAAATAATGGCCCACAAGATGAGGTAATAGAACCATCATGGATGGAAGTATTTTATGATATGTGGCAGAATCCAAAGCAATGGAGGCGGGGCAGACACCCATGAGGTCAAGGTGGATACTAAGGATGGGGTGGTAGACATAAAAGATAACTTTTATTTTTAGGAACATTATTTAGGGGGCATGGGTTTGAGACTTCATTCCTTGTTCCCTCTCCTCTTACTTGTTTATGTACTCTACCTTTTTATTAATAAAATTATGAAGACCATGAATCAATGGTTCGCACAGTTCCTAGTAAAATATTTCATTGTTTAATTATTTTTAATTTTATCCATTTTAAATATATATATATATATTTATTAATTAAAATTTAGATTTTTTAAATGTTTTTTAATTTATATAATTAATACATATAAATTTTCATTATAACATATATTATTTTTTAAATTTTTAAATAAATATTTATAATTAATAACACTTAATCATTTTTTATTATTTTTATAATCTATTGATTTTTCACTTATTAAAAAATTATTTTTAACATTCATTCATTTAATATTATTTAGTACTATTTATTCACACATAATGTTAATTATTTATTTTTATCTTTCATTAATTTAATTATCTATTCATTTTAAATATTTTATAAATTATGTATTTTAAATATTTTTGATGCATATTTATTCATTAATATTTATGTTTTTTAATATGGTTTTAATGTTCATTTTTAATATGAATTCCTATTCTTCATTATTATTTTAATAATTTAAATAATAATATAAATTATTAATTTTTGTTAATTATTTTTTAATTCTATCAATTTTTAGTATTTAAATGACACTAAATTATAACTTTTATATATATTTAAGAATATTATTTCACTAAAAATGTTAATATTTTTACAACTTTTATATTTTATTCATTTTAATATTATATTCTCTTTATAATTATTAATTTATATTATATAGTTTCTATCAGTGTTTTCCCACAAAAAAGATAAAGATATGTTTTATTAGCACTTAAATAGAAAGTGCTGATAATATTATCCAAATCGGCATAATATCTAAATGCTAAAAATTATATGGTTTATCATCACACAAAATAACTCATAAAGATAGGTTTTATCAATATATTTTGTTTTAGTACTGATAATGCCTCTCTATATCAACACTTTTTGAAAGAAATAATAAAACCCTTTCCATTCTATTAAATCGAACCATTACAAATAACCTCATCACTCTAATCATTTAGGATCTCAATGAACTTAATATTCACCACCGTTGTCCCTTGATCTTTTCAAAAGTCTCATCACTCAGAAAACCGAATGTATATGAATATTTATTCAAATTTTATCTTACATTTTTTGTATGTTATTAATTATTCTAAAGGGTTTGGGTTTGTCATGTGATATATGGAACTCAAAGAGGCTCGAGATCCACTGATCTTAAACACCTCATGCTCCCCACCATCACACCAAGAATAACATATCCTTTATAATATTCTTCCAAAGAAATCATTTTAGTTGTCTTTTAAAAGAAATTATCCATATTTAATGTATCATATAGATAATCCTTCCATAAAGCAGGATACAGTTAGTCACTATTTTTCTTCTTTCCAAGTGTCGTGTTCTTAGAATTAGTCCATTAATTTTAATTCATTAAATTACTGGATAGACGTTATATATGGATCACATCATGAATTAATTTCATGGAGAAAGATGATGTATGAATTATGTTTCCATTTTTTATATTTTCATTAAAAAGTTAGAACTTCTAGATAATAATAATATATCATTATATTTAATATATTTGTTATTATGAAAGATAACTTGCACTATAATAATGAAAATAATAACAGCTCGTAATTGGTTTTTCTTATTAAGTATGACCGATATACACACATTTATCATGAGGTTAAATACCAAAATTCAATATTAGAAAAAAAAATTAGGTTAAATCATAGGTAATTTTTTTGAAAATAATTTCTACAAATAATAAATAATAATTTTATTTTTTATAGTTATTTTACTACTAAAAAACACACATATAATTGTGCTGGAATTTATCAGTGTTTGAAATATTTTCTGATGTTGTTCATCTTTATCAGCACTAAAAAAAGTGCTGATAAAATGAATCATTTATCAGTGTTAAATAAAAGCCCTGATAAAATGAAAGAGTTATTAGTGTTTCATTTTTAGTGGTGATAAAAGTTGACCTTTATCATCACTATATTTTATAGCTGATAAAAGAATCCAATATCAGTGCTTCATTTATAGCACTGATAAATGGTTCCTGTATAAATGTGTTTTTATCACTGATAAAAGTTTCCGTTACGTATCTCTGATAAAGGTTAAGAATAAAAAAAATTAAACAAATAAAAATAAATTGTGTTAATTAAGAAATATGTTTAACATTTTATTTATTATATAATTATTGATAAAAATGATTAAATTTCATATACATACATATGGATTATAAATATCAATAAATAGTATATATTATATTTAGATATATAAAATGAATATCTATAACATATATATATATTGTTAATTAAAAACATATTAGTGTATTATTAATTTTTAAAATTGTTTTATTTTTGAATTTAACCTATATAAAATGCACTGTGTTGCATTTAATTCATGTATATATAAGTGTGTGTCAATGAATATGTATACACAAACACTCAATCAAATATATATACACAGTATATGAAATCACATACACCTAATATTTATGTAATTTAATCAAATTTTAGTATATTTATTAATTTCATTATAACATGATAAATTCGATATATATTATGTTTTTAATTGGTCAATTTTATTTATACTACAATTTGGGTATGCATTTTTAATGTTCTTAATGTTTTTATTTTATTTTTTAATTTGATAATTATTTATAATTTATAAATATATTTATTTAATATGTTTTAATATTTTCAATATGTATTCCTCCACTTAAATATATATATATATATATCCATATTTTTTATAACTTTTATTTAATTAAAAAAACTTATACATTTTTTCATTTTTGTAATGTGTACTCATTTTGAATTATTTATCATCACTAACTTTTAAAATGCATGTATTTGAGATTATATTTCCATTACTAATGTTAAAAATATATTTGTACATAAATATTTTGAAATAAATAATAAATGTATATTTATTACTTTTTATAATGGAAACCACAACACCAACCATTACACGTCTTATGCTTCCAATTGAGTAGCCCACATCGATAAAAAAGTTAAAGAGCCTCGGCCTTTCACTTCACCTTGTAGTTGATACAACGTAAAACCACCCCACCCCATGTTTCCCATAATGGAAGAGGGGATTATGTCAATGATGGGGAAATTATGATTCTGAAACACAACCAGCAAGAATCAAAACCCCGACTATGAGGAACCAAGTGAATAAACCAACCACTAGGCTACCTGTCATGAACCAACCCGAGTCGACCCTGAGCCGATCACCCAATCCAGTCCACAACATGACCCGAAGGTCGTTCCCTATCCCCATGGGCTGGAAACTAGTTCCAGGTATCAAAATTTAACTGTTGGGAATGATTTGTCCCATGACCAAAAGATAAACAGATAAACAAAACCTATGATAAAGATAAAAACTGGAAGCAGAAAGAGAATAAAACTGAACATACCTCTTTGTGACCTCCTAGGTCACCATCCAACTCAAGACCACTCTTCTCCAAAATTGATCAGCTGAACCAAAAACATGTACGAGAAACTGAACCAAAAACTAGAAGGATATAATAGGTGTGAGCACCGAGATGCTCAGTAGGGATGCCAAGAATAAACCACTGAATCCAACAATTCTCTTTTTCGAAACAGTCCACTGACACAAGTTTTAAAAACAAATACGAAAGTAGGGTTTTCACATTATAAAATATGCAACATGTTGTTCTCATTTAAAAACCTGACACATACTACACAACATTTCCAAAATCATTTGTCATTTTATAAATGAAATCCAAAACAAAAAGATACCAAATTTACGCTAGAGTAAAACAAGTAAAAGAGAAACAAAAAATAAGCTAGTGAAACAGAAAGTAAACTAGCAATGTAAATAATTCAGTAACCATGGGTGATCCTAAACATCCTTAGAAGACATGTGGATGTACTCGGTTATGAAACCACCTGACGGCGTATGGTGAAGCTTCTAAGTCTATAACCAACTTGCCGCCCAAACGAACCAATCTAGTGGCTAAGCCCACCTGGAATAATAAGAAATCCATGGGGTACTAACCAGTCTAATCACTGTTGATCCGGAACCGTCACTCGATCATCTAAAAGAATCCCAGGAACCCATGGTGGTTATAATAAAACTATGTCAGTAGGAAGGCCCTCGCACGCGTGACTCATCTCACAACACTTGCCAACCCCAATCACGGACGCTTCCTATACTTTCTCCCATGAAGGGTTACCCTAGATAGGAACACCCTATATACTTATATATATGCATACATGTCAAATAAACAAAGTGCCAACCGGGCCTTCACATCATTCTGTTATCAAAACCACTTTATCAAACACTTTGAGTTGTAAATCGGGCCTCTAATTTTACATAATCAAATGCCTTTATGAAAACATTGCACAAGCTCTTCTAAAATAACTCTAAACACCACTTTTGTATTTAAAAAGTCAAACGGGCATATACTCATGGATTTTTTTAAATCCAATATAATGAACCGCACGCAGAGGCCCACATCATTTAGAAAACAAGAACCGCTTATAAAACCAAGTATTCGAGAAAAATACCAATTTCAAGAGACGTGAAATCATTTATACAAAAAAACTAAGTTCCATAAAACTAACCAACACATGACAAACAATTTCTATAAAACTAACCAACACATGAAAAACAACTTCCATAAAAATTTTCTACTAAAAAACACCACTCAAGAAGTACAATAGTACCATTTGAAGATAAATGTAGTTAGTTCCAACCAAGTAAGCAAGGTATAAAAAATGTTCATAAATAATGAAGCATCTAAAAATCTATTTTTGATCTAACCTTTCAACAGGAAAAACACGGTCATAAGTTAACTATAAAAAAAATAGCGGTGTGAAACCTAATCTAAGATTTAATTAAGAGAACACAACATTAAATGGATTAAAACTGGGATCATGGTCATTGAAACACCTACACATAACTAAGGGACTATTTCAAAGCAGTTTTTAATACATTTAACCATCGAATAAACACTACAATGAATAAACAATCGGGATGATAAGGGTGCGAATAACATCGATAAATCAAATGAAATCATGCAAGTGCTTTGTAATGCTTCAAAAAGAGAGAAAAGATGCAAAAGATTACCTTGAATAATGGTCACACCAGGCTTTTGAACTCAAACCACACCCTGCTCACACGCACACACTTCGACAAAAGCACAAGCACTTGGAAATGATTTCTACTCCCTGAAAAATCTTCCGAAACCAAAAATAAATCCGAAAAAACCATTTCACCTCTAAATAAAAACCATGGAATCAATGATATAAACACGAAAAAAAAATAATGTGTGCAACAAAGTATGTAATTAAAGGAATCGCCTCAAATAGCGGCGATGATCATGAGAACATGACAAAGAAAGATTGCACACTGAAATAATTATAAAAACTAAAATTAAAATATAAGGAATTCAAAACAAAATAACGACAATAAAATAAACATGTGCATGATAACAAAACTCTTACCTTGGATGGTGGCGACGAAACAAAACATGCGGAGAGTCCAAATGCACCCTGTAGACAACAGCGGATGATCCGAAGCGATTTGGATCGCTTCGCCTTTGGAGACGGCGGACGAAAGTGGGTCCGACATGACCTGAGACACCCATTGTGAACCCATCGAGGGAATCCGCGACCACATCGGATCACGCTGAGGCGCTACACCATGGAATTCAGGTTTGTGCCCAAAGATCGTCGGACGACAGGGGTCGGGTTCAATGGAAATGTGCCGAGATGGGGGTTTGGGTTCACCGGAATCACACCGAGAAGGGTGGTGCGACGCTGTAAATAGGAGGAAAAAAGGGGGGTCTTCCAGACCTGAGAGGAGGGAAATGCAGAGGGCATCACAAAAGGAGGGGGGTGCCACCGGACTATCGGCGGTTCGAATGTGGAGCCGCAACGGTTGGACAACGCAGGGAGGAGGTAGTGACGGGAGGTGGCACCTGGAGGAGATGCTGGAGCGACAGCAGCTCGTGCGGCTGGAAGGAGGGGCTTCCGGCACATGGGGATGGTGCCGAGCAGAAGGGGAAGCATCACTATGGTTAGGCTGTGCAGGAGGGAGTGACAGAGAACGAGGGTTGCGGGCCGCGACCAGAAAGGGAGGGGGGGGGGGTAGTCTAGGGTTTAGGTTTTTTTCTCTTTTAATTATAATTACAATACTTTCAATAATAAAAAAAATAATAAAATAATAATAATTATAGTTATAATAATAATAATAATATTAATAATAACCTACACATAATGATAATAATAAAAAAAATGCTAGAATTAAAATAGAATTCTTTCTCAATATTAATAATAATATTATTATTAGTAAAAAGAAGATGATAAGATTAATAATATTAATAAAAAAAATATTAGTAATATAAACTAACTGGTATTTAAAATAAATGATTTTTTATTTTTATTTTGAATAATAATAATAATCGGTCAATCGGGCAGTCTACAGGACCGAACGCACAGTCACCGCTAGTGGTGCGGTGACCGCGCACTGACCCGAGACCTGCCAAGAATATCAAACATTTTAAAAGTTCAAATAGGGACCCAACCAAACCTCGTCCAAAAGACGCGAGACCGAGTAAACAATAAAAATAAATTAAAAAAATAGATTTCCGAGGTAGGGGTGTGACATTTCTCTCTCCACATACACTTTCTTTCCCCAGAAAGTCACCAAGCTAGCAGTTGACAAAACTGGAGTCCATGACCAAACCGAACCAGAAAAAACCGAAAGGCTTGGGGTGACCATTACAAACACACGTCACACCCAACCAATTCATGAACAATCACTTCCTAAAGTTGAGGGGAGAACACGGGAGGGTTCTCCCCACAACATGAATCCCCTAACCTAGAAGCCCTAGAAACTCGAAAACACTACCCCCCTAGGGGTGTCAAAATAGGAACTCCCAAAACAAACTCTTTCATTTTCCCAACATGGACCAAATAACACACCTAATCCTTTGATGGAAAACTTTCTACAAAACACCCCAACAACATAAGGTGGAAGAATTAACAAAACACTTCCCATCAATTTCATGAAAAAAACATCCCCCTAACAACCACAGCTGAGACCAAAACAAAAACAGAATAGGTCCATTCATTTAAGGCCCACACCATTTAATGAGACCAAATAATTTAAAAATCATTCTGAGGTCAGATAAGGATGCTTGGATTGTGGGAGAATGCGCTCATCACACCACCACAACAAGGATGAGATTAAGACAGGGATGAGAATAGAACACATAAAATTTGGATATTTCCATCCCAAAACTAAAAACATTATCTAGAATGTGGTTTCACACACCCTTGGAAACTCCTAGCTATGCGCGAGCTTCACCCCAAGACCTATGGCTGGGGATCTAATGGCTGAAGCATCTCCTACCTCACAGTCAAGTATTTCCATCCTCCAGTTCCCAACTGCTTCCTCCAGAATGACGCTTCTTTCCGAACTCTTCCAGGCAGCACGGACAGTCACACGGTAGTAAGACTTCAGAGGGATGAAACAAAGCGGCTCAGAATGCCTGAACCGGCCAGACCAGTGGCATGCGAGAGAATGGTTCCACAAACATGGAGTCGGTACAGGTGAAGAGACTTGCCAGACAAAAAATCTTCACAAGGGCCGACCCCCACCAACTACACCCGAGACTCTAACGACGATGAGACATGCCACCTTTACTAGTCCAAAGCTAAACCCTCAACTAACTCACGGAAAATAAGAAGCTTAACTACCATGGGAGTTCCCAACAACCTGAAGACACTCTATCTTTCCAAACTGTACAACTACCTTTAACAGACATCGATTACATCTGTACACAGGCAACACAAAAAATGAACTAGGAACTGGGCATAACCCATTAACAAATTTTGGAGGCTTATTGGGCGGAATACTCATAAAAACTTGAAAAACACCATCAAAATTGGTCATCAAGACAAAACTCAATCAAATAATAAACACAAGCCAAGGAAAAACTGGCCCATAATCCAACCATACACAAACACAAGAAAAAATCAATTTTCCAAAACCATCATTTCTTAAAAAAATTTAAAACCCACCTATGGAACCTTATGAACCGTCACATGTGTGTTCATTCAATCTCGCTCATATAATTTTCAAACAAGTTCCCCCTACGCACTCTCTGTACACACCCATGCACGTGTGACCCTCCATAAAGAGTTCCGTATTTCAAACACGTCTTTCTTTACCAAATACTAACACATACCATGTTGTTCCAAACCAATGCACTTTCTCTTTAAAATCCCACATTACTAATTTCAAAAAAAATTTGGACAAAACCCCTTTTTTAATTTCAAAATAATATTCATTTTCAACACACACACATTGAACAAGTTCAAAATGAATCATAACCAACTATAAACCATCGGAATGAGGAAGTAGTGTATGTGCCTAACCCGACAATATGGTGTTGAGTCCTGCCCCAAGTAAGTCATAACACTAAAAATACCTTAAACCGGGCACTTGGACTCTAAATGGGTCACCACCCCATGTGAGACCGCAACGTGAACCGATTCGCCTCCATTGTCATCCCTCAATCCAAAACAATCAAAGAGAAAAGACTGAAATCCAAAAGTACCCCTGGTAACTCTCATCTCGTTGCAAGCAGTGGTAATCATGCACCGACCCATAACTTACCACCTGAGCTCTGAAAGTCCTAATCTCTTTCTACCAGACACCCCAAATAACAAGAACCTACCTCTGATACCATTTTGTCACGAACCAACCCGGGTCGACCCTGAGTTGATCACCCAAGCCGGTCTGCGACATTACCCAAAGGGCGTTCCCGAACACCACGGGCTGTCCACTAGTGCTGGGCATAAAAATTCAACTTTTGGGAATTATTTGTCTCTTGATAAAAAATAACAAGATAAATAAAACTGATGATAATGATGAAAACTCACAGGAGAAATGTGAATAAAACCGAACATACCTCCTTGTGACCTCCTATGTCACCACCCAACTCAAGACCATGCTGCTCCAACATTGAGCAGCTGAACCATGAACCAGTAAGAGAAACTAAACCTGCAACTGGAAAAATATAATAGGCATGAGCACTGAGATGCTCAATAGGGATTCCAAGAATAAACCACTGAATCCAACAATTCTCTTTTCCAAAACAGTCCACTGACACATGTTTGGAATACAGATATGAAAGTATGGGTTTCACATTTTAAAATATGCAACATGTAGTTCTCATTTAAAAACCCAATACATACTACACACCATTTCCAAAATCATTTTTCATTTTATAAATGAAATCCCAAATAGAAAAATACCAAAGCTGGTATTGAGTAAAACAAGTAAATGTGAAACTGAAAATAAACCAGTGCAATGAAAAGTAAACAAGTAATGTAAATAATTTAGTAACCATGGGTGATTCTAAACATCCCTAGAAGACCCCTGGACATACTCGGCTTCAGAACCACCTTCCGGCGTATGGTGAAGCTCTTAAGTCTATAACCTACTGGATTCCCAAACTAACCAATCCAGTGGAAAAACCCCCCGGCCTAACAACGAATCTAGGGGTACCAACCCGTCTAATTGAGGTTGATCAGCAACTGTCACTCGATCATATAATAGACGGCCACGAACCCATGGTGGTTACAATAATACTATGTAAGTAGGAAGGCCCTCGCACGCATGAGTCATCTAACAGAACTTGCCTACCCTAAACACATATGCTTCCAATACGTTCTCCCATGAAGGGTTACCCTAGATAAGGGCACCCCATATACATATATATATGCATACATGTCAAATATAAAAAGTGCCAACCGGGCCGTAACATCATTTGGTTATCAAAACAGCATTATCAAACACTAAGAGTTGTAAATCGAGCCTCTCGTTTTACATAATCAAATGCGTTTCTGAAAATGTTGCACAAGATCTTCTAAAATGACTCTAAACACTAATTTTGTATTTAAAAATCCAAATGGGCATATAATCATGGATTTCATTTCAAACCAATTTAAAGGACCACATGTTGAGACCCACATATTTTAGAAAACAATAATCTCTTATAAAACCAAGGATTCGAGAAAATTATAAATTTAATGAGACGAAAAATAATTTCTACAAAAACACTAAGTTCTATAAAACTAACTAACACAGGACAAAAAAGTTCCATAAAACTAACCCACATAGAACAAAAAAGTTCCATTAAATTTTTCTACTAGAAAACACCACTCAAGAAGTCCAACAGTACCATTTGAAGATAAATGCAGTTAGTTCCAACCAAGTTGGCAGGGTTTAAAAAAAGTGCATAAATAAAGAAGCATCCACAAATCTATTTTTGATCAAACCTTTCAACAAGAAAAACATGGTCATAAGTTAACTATAAAAAACAATATAGGTGAGAAACATGATCTAAGATTTAATTAAGAGAACAAAACATTAAATGAATTAAAACTGGTAGCAAGGGCATGGAAACACCTACCCATAACTAAGGTACTATTTCAAAGCAGTTTTTAACACTTTTAACCATCAAATAAAAACTACAATGAATAATCTATCAGGATGATAAGGGTGCGAATAACATCTATAAATAAAATTAAATCATGAAAGTGCCTTTGGAAATATTCATAAATAGAGAAAAGATGGAATCGACTTCCTCGAACGATGGTCACACCAAGCTTTCAAACTCTAACCACACCCGACACATGGGCACACACTTCGACAAAAGCGCCCGCACTTGGAAACGATCTGGACTCCCTGCAACAACATCCGACACCAAAAATAAAGTATCCTAGACCAATTCACCTCTAAATAAAAAACAAGGACTCAAATATATAAACATGACCAATAAATAAAGTGTGAAGAAAAGAAAGGAATTAAAGGCATCACCTCAGATAGTGGCGGTTATCATGAGAACATGACAAAGAAATATTTCACACCAAAATAATTTTCCATACTACAAATAAAATATAAGGAATTTAAAACACAATAACTAAAATAAAATATACATGGGCATGATAACAATACTCTTACCTTGGATGGTTGCGATGAATTAAAACATGTGGCAATGCCAAACATGCCCTACGAACAACATCCGACGATCTTAAGTGATTTGGACCGCTTCACCTTTGGAGACAGTGGATGGAATGAGGTCCGACATGACCGGAGACACCCTTAAAGAACCCAGCGAGGGAATATATGGCCACGTCGGAGCATGCTAAGGCCCTGCGCCACAGAATTTAGGTTTGTTCCAGAAGATCATTGGACATCAGGGGTTGAGTTCACCCAAAGCGCGCCGGGATGGGGGTCAGGTTCGCCGAAATCATGCCGGAAAGCGTGGTATGGTGCTGCAAATAAGAGAAAACAGGGGGGTCTTCCGGACCAGAGAGGAGGGAAATGTGAAGGGTGTTTCTCCCAGAGGGAGGGGCGCTGTCGGACGGTCGACGGTTCGGAGATGGAGCTGCAGCGGTTGGACGATGCATGAAGGAGGCAGGGACGGGTAGTGGCGCTGGGAGGAGATGCTGGAGCGGGGGCGGCTCGTGCGGTTGGGAGGAGAGGCTGTCGGTGCAGGGGGATGGTGCTGAGGAGAAGGGGGAGCAGCTCTATGGGCAAGCGGTGCAAGAGAGAGCAATGAGGCAGGAGGGGTGCGGTTTGCGGCCAGAAAGTGGGAAGGGGGTAGTCTATGGTTTAGGTTTTTTTCTCTTTTAATTATAATCAAAATTGGTTTAATAATAAAACAAATAACAATAATAAAATAATAATAATAATAATAATAATAATAATAATAACCTACACATAATGATAATAAAGAAACCACACTAGAATTAAAATAGAATTCTTTCTAAATATTAATAATAATATTATTATTAGTAAAAAGAAGATTATAATATTAATAATATTAATAACAACAAAATAGAACTAATATAAACTAAATGATATTTAAAATGAAATATTTGTTTCATTTTATTTTGAATACTAATAATAATTGGTCAACCGCGTAGTCTCCAGGATCGAACGCACGGTCGCCACAAGCGGTGGGATGACCGCGCACCGGCCAGAAACCTGCCAAAAATATCAAACTTCGGAAAAGCTAAAATAGGTACCCAACTAAACCACGTCCAAAAGACACGGTACTGAGTAAATAGTAAAAATTAAAAAAAGAAGTATGAGGTCGGGGTGTGACACTACACTTATTAGGGAAATGTATATTTACTATTTTAATAATTATTAGAAATGAATAATAATTATTTTTTAAATATGTATTTGAATAATTATAAATATATAATTATATATATATAAATAAGTATAAAATTATAATAATGTTATTAAAATAATTATAATATTTTTTATAATTAAATATAAATAATTATAGTTAAAAAACATTTAACTATTCTTTTGTAGTGCTAATAAATATCAATCTTTATCGGCTCTAATAAATATCTTTTAAAAGATATATTTATTAGCACTAAAAATATAATACTAATAAACATGTCTTTAATCCGTGGTTTTTAGCATTGAAAATGCATTAAATTTATCAGCACTAAAAATGAGCTGAAAAGACATATATATAAGTGACTATAAATTGAGCACCGATAAAAATGATATTTTTCAGTACATTTTTGAAAGCGATTTTATTATTATCCCTGATCTATTTAAAAAACCCTAGCCATGACTCAGTCACTCGTGATTCTCAAGATCTCACAGAACTCCTCTAATATTGATGTGACTCCTCTAAGACCCCTTTCATTCATCATGGCTAGAGTCCATGGTAATTTATTCTATACTCTTCCTCAATCTTTTTTTGATGTTTTGGGTTCTATTTTTTTCATTAGTCCACTGTTCTTAAACATGAAAATCCCTAAATCTTTTCTCATAACTACTGAAATACAATGATTGTTGTTCTATTTCATAATTTCTTTCCTTTATTATATATTTTACTGTCCAACCCATTTTTACTTAGATACACACATAGTTTGTTTACACTGATATTGAAATTAATAAGGATACATGTCACATCCCTTGTTTTTTCTTCATTTAAATAATATAGTGTTCCAAAATATAGATAGTTTCTCAAATTTAATTCATCCTATAAACTAGATTATATATTCTAGAGGCTTAATTATCTGGGTTTTTAAAGATTAGGGGATATCAATTTGTGGCCTTCATTTATGGGTGATGAACATATAGGGGAAATGGTAAGTGGAAAAATCATTAAAATATTTTTTAGGGATTTTTTTATTCATGTAAATTTTTAAACCATGAAATGGGTTATTTAGATTTATGATTTTTATAAATATTTTTTTATTGAATTCAATAAAATATTGATTTAATTAGTAACATTTTGAAAACTATTTTAGTAAATCATGTTGTGTGATTTTAGTTTTTTAAATTAATTATAGTTATTATCAAACCTTAACCATGAGTTAAAATGAGTGATGGTAAATTAATTTGGTGGGAAAAGTGTACTCATTTTATTTAAAAAAATACTAGATTGGATAGAGTTGAGAAATCATTGGTTAAATAGACCTAGAAATACACAATAACATATAAAGAGTTTATTTTACAAAAAGTAAGTGAGTTTTCCATTTTTGGATTGTTGATCAAGAAAAGAATGAGATGTGATTTATTAATAGATTTAGTAATGAAAATAGGGATATAATTAATTTATTGGATAAAAGATAATTTGAAAATACCACTAATGTGGTGAATAACTGTAGAGTGAAATAATTTTATTAAAATATACTATTAATTGTTTAGATATTTATGTCATATAAGTCATGATAATTTTTATCTATTTCCATAATACAAAAAATAGAGATATGATACCCATATTGTTGTTAACCATTTTATTCATTCCATTACAAATCCTCTTCTATTTGTTGATCACTTTTTATCACTAGGTTAATGTTCTAAAACTCTTTCAATGATAGAGGGTCCTCGTGAATATTTCTATGATTCAAGGATAGTGTAATCTCCACAAGGATAAAATACATTGTTTTATTGTAACATCCCCAAATGATAAAGGGTTAAATGGCTAAATGATATGTCTCATGTCAACAAGGTGCACCTTCCTTTTCGAGAGCCTACCTGATTATTACTCTACAGTTAAGCGTGCTTGGCCTGGAGTAGTGATCAGGATGGGTGACCTTCTGGGATGTTTCTCAGGGTGTGTGTGAGTGACGACAAAGCACAATGTAAAGGACAAGTGTTGTCCTGTGGGGACTGTCATTAGTCAGATGACCCATTTAGGCATGTGGGTGGACCCTAGGATGGGCCCCACGTGTCTGCGGGGCAACTAGTGGTACTTGGTGGGCCAAGACCGGACGACCATGTTAAGGTGAGGTGTCTGTGATGTCACCAGGACCCGGTTGTCACATTTGGTATTAGAGGTGGTACCCAACCTTAAGTGCAGTACACTTCTTGGGTTGAGATGCAAGGCCCACAACGAGGGCGTTGTGCTCTAAAGAGGGGGTGATTGTAACATCCCCAAATGATAAAGGGTTAAATGGCTAAATGATATGACTCATGTCAACAAGGTGCACCTTCTTTTTCGGGAGTCTACCTGATTAGAACTTCACAGTTAATCACGCTTGGCCTAGAGTAGTGATCAGGATGGTGACCTTCTGGAAAGTTTCTCAGGGTGTGTGTGAGTGAGGAAAAATCACACTGGAAAGGACAAGTGTTGGCCTGTGGGGAATGTCATTAGTCTGATGACCCGTTCAGGAATGTGGGGGGAACATAGGGTGGGCCCCACGTGTCTGCGGGGCAACTAGGGGTACTTGGTGGGCCAGGACCCGGCGACCATGTTAAGGCGGGGTGTCTGTGATGTCACTGGGACCCAGTTGTCACATTTATGCTTCAGTTTTATAAATCATATATATTCATTGAATTTCAAATATAGATTCCACTGATACTATATTACAAGTATTCCATATGTTTTTTGATTGTTTTCATTCATATTTATTCTTGAGATAAATCATCCCTTTTTAATTTCATTATCCCAACCATAGGATAACACCATAAAACTCATAAGTGGTATCAAAGACTTGTTCTTCAAGGACACAATTTATTAATCTATTAGATTTTCAAATAAATAAATTTCATATTGTGTTATTCCAATATCATATATTATGATATGAATGATTTCTTTGTTCATCCATATCATATGGATATTATATATCAATTGAGGAATCTTTTTTAGTGATTCCAATAGTGTAGGTTCCTAGGAATCATTAATCCTTAGATTATTGATTGTCTTCCATCTCTTGATGATGGATTGGACTCCCTCTTTCAAACTAGCCTTCCTCCCATCATGACGATATGGAAGGCAATAAAGTGTCTCAGGACAGATTAAATAATGGTAGTTACAGTTAGTTGTATAGTAGTATTGGAATATAAAATATTTATTAAATATTTTGAGAATGTTTCACAAAATTTGGGAATTTTATGCATGGACTGTATTTCATTGATGTTATTAATGAAAAATTTAATGTTTGACTACTCATGAAAAAAATGGATTCTGAACATGATGATGTGGCCAATCCAAATCTAGAAATAACTACTGATGATGAAACTATATAATTATTAGGGTATCAACAACATGTTGATGAATGAAATGTAAAAAATAACAATGACACGCCATCACAATTTTGAATGAAACTTTCAAAGAAAGAAGTTAGGGTATAAAGTTTGAGGGTAGTTTGAATCAATAGGACCAACCTATTAGACCCAAAAAGTCATCTCCCATTAGTTATCTTTGGGTCACAAAGAGGATAAATGTGCGGATTGAGATTGAATCATGGCACCATGTCCAACTTGTTACAAAGGAAAACATTCAGAAATATATAATGACAATGATACAATATAATTTCTCTATATTATAGAAAAATTATATACTGAAACGTTGATTTATTTTTCATTATTCCTTGTATAATTATTTTATTTTAGAATATTTCTATAAGAAATTTTTCATGATGGATATTGGAGAAGCCCATAGAGGTCTCTAGACTATTCTGATGAAGTTACATCAAAAGGATGCTTGTGAAAAAGTAAATAACCACACACCACATTGTTATAAACACATTATATGTAAGTAATCATATAAATCTTTCAAAAATATTCACAATGAGAAATCATTTCACATTCTTTGCGATAGAAAATATATTATTTGTATTTATTTATTTTATCCAACCTGATTCAAAATTGTTAATTTATGGAACAAGAAAAAATATTGAGAATAAATAATGTGTATCAAAACCAATATACCCCTATAAAAAAGGATGGATGAGGTATACTTCATAATAGAATAAATTGGTATTTATTTTAAATAAATAATAAATGTTTAATTATGTGATATAAGACAACAAATGTTCCTCTGTTTATATATAGATAAATGAATAAACATCTGAAGCCACTTCCATCACATTTCATTTGGTATGGTAGAAGGATATTGTAAATAAAAATGGTATATTATTTGATGAAAACACTAAAGCAGTATGGGAATCAAGTGTGAGTATTACATAATTTTAATTTGTTATGATTTATAACAATATTTCATAAAATAAATATGTTTATACTTTATTATATGGTTTATTAAAAAGAACCAACAACAACCATACCCAAAGAAAGGGGACTTTAAATATCATTAAAGTGGGATGAACAATATGGTTTCATTAGAGTATTAGGTTATGGATTTTATCCTCAAAAATACTTCGAGAAGATAAAACCACATGAAGATACATGTAATATATTGAGACAAATGTTAACATAAATAGACAAACTATAAGATATTATTTTACAGTATGGTTTTGTAGAACAATGTATATGAAAAGATAAAAAAGAATCGATGGTGGAGAAAATACCATCACATGATCCCAATGATCCCACTATCTTTGAGGATAGTCATTCCCCCCAAATATTACATGGGGTAAACAATTTTTTCATTAAAGTTTCTCCTAAATTTGAATCAGACGACCTCTTATATATTTATTTTACTAAAATTCAACATGGATTAATAGTATATTATTTTTTCTATCAACACCCATTTGTGATGTGTAAAATAAATAATATTCGTAGTGACTAGCTACACAATGATCGCCTCCCAAATGATCAAATGCGAGTGAGGATTTTGGTATCTTATCCGCTGACTGATGTGTTGGTTATTCCACCGGGTGATCCAGATATTACAATGGTTGAAGTTGATATTAAAGATTTCATAGAATGATAATCTACTCATAAAATGATACATGAAGTACATCTTTTAAAATAATCATATAAAGATAATGTAGCTATTTTTGATAAAAGGTCTTAAGTGAGGTATGATATTAGAGATGCATAAAGGAGTGAAGAAATGAAATTTTTAATCAAGAGAATCTAGTGAATCGACTCTGAACAAAAATGAAATTATTAGAGAAGATTCTCCCCCATGCTCTAGAGAAAAATTTATTAACATTAAAAATTCATATAGAGCCCTAATTTAATTATAACTTTATGTCTTAAATTCACTATGAAGAAGAAATTTTTTGGGCCTATATTATCGATGGAATTGATATGAAGTCTCTAAATGAGATTCTCATGAATGAATGATTGGGAATCTTATTTGTTAATACCTATGTAAGGTGAATTATTATAATACATATGTCCAAATATTGAGTGATATATATTCATTAATGTTAATAAAAATTCATATTTTTTATGGGTGTTTATATTACAACTATATAAAGGGAAGACAATGTGAAGAACAATTTGAATTCATTAATCCCAGTATCATTTCTATGGTAGAAATTATATTAGAAAAGAAATAAATTATGAAGAAAAATATGAGTTAAATAAATCATTTCATAAAAAAATAATATGACATACACTTTTGTACTATTATAATTGAAGGGTAATACTTTAAGATCTAATCCCATAACTTAATTTTAATTTTTTCATTTCATAATTGTTTTTATTTTTTAAGAAGCAAAGGATGTTGATAGTTATCAATATAGAGTCCCCAAATATTTCATTTGGATTCAATGAATGGATTTACAACCAAATTACCACACATTATGTGTATTGTGAATGTTCAATGCACTACAATAGATATTTTACAGTTAAAAATTGAATTATATGTTCATTATGTGTTTTAATGAGAATTTTGTTATGAAAGGGTGGTCATTAAATATTGGCTAAATCATGGAATGAGGTCGGTGTTTGCCAAGATAAATAACGTGGATTACTAAGAATGCATGAAAATTAAGGTATATGTGTAAATATTTTACTATAAAAACATTTCAAAACAATTTACTTATTTCAGTCAATGTTTTTGTAGTGTCTGAAACAAGATAATGCAATAAATTATGGATAATATGATTGAAATTTTATAATAGAAAATATACAACATGAAAAAACCAACATACCTAACAGGTAATTTCTGAAGTTAATTACAATTTAATAAAATATATTACATGATCATTTTTTTCTTTATATTTTCTCAGTAATATCAAGATTTCTGATAAAAGAGTTACTCAAACCCAGAAATCAATTTGTTAAGAGATGAGTGGGAAGCATACATTTTGTCAGAATGTATGAAGAAAAAAAATTTAGGTGATTAAATGCTATTTTTTAATCTAGTATAAGTTATTACCTTTTAAATATATTTGGGGTGTGAAGCATTTATGTCAGAAAGCTTATATATTATTTTCGATCTTTTTCTAAAGGATAATATTAATGAAGGAAATCAATTTTTTTAGATTCATTGACTTGAAAATAATAAAAGTTTTAAAAAATAAGGAGGTGGAGGAAGAGTTGGAGGTGGGGGAGAAGCTAGAGGCAGTTTTAAAGGAAAATACAAAGGCAAATTTGGAGTCAGATAACGACGTGGAGAGGGAGGGAGAAGTGAAGACCTATGTGGAGATCGATGCCGAGGAGGATAAGAAGAGATAACTTGAAAATAATAAAATTATTGGGAAATGAAGTATAATAAAGATAATGCCATTATTTTGTGGGAGAAAAATTATTCAAAAGTTCACACATCACTTTTCACTTAAGAATAGATCGATTTTTCATCTTTCCAGTTTCAAATGAAATTTTTGTAAAAAACAGATGCATCATACTCAATAAAGATAAACAAATTTGGATTGTTTTGTTACATTAGGGAAACAATCCATAAATTAATTTTTTTATGTTGAGAGATCAAACTCACCGCAATATGATGCACATTGTGACTGGTATGACTCCAAGTGCCACTTTTTTATTCAAAAGTGACATTAATGAAAGTATGAAAAACAATTAACATAATAAAAATTGAGAAAACATTTTTGGATTGATTTTTTAAATTATAAACTCGTCCATACATCATTTGTGACATTTATGGATCAGAAACACCTCAATCGGATGCATGGTGTCACCGGTAAGAGTCAAAGTGTGTCTTTTAATTCAAAATGGACATTAATTTTAATAAAAAAACAATTCACATACTCAAAATTAAGATAACACATTTTTATTTTCATATACTTTAATAAAATGATCCATGAGTCATTTAAGACTAGTAGAATTCATCCTCTCCCCAATATAACGCACATTGTGACTCTAAGTCTGTATTTTTTTCAAAATTAACATTAAATTTATTAAAAAAACAAATCTAGCATACTCAAAACCGAGAAAATGTATTTGTATTTTTTTTCACTTTAGGAGAATGAACTAGTTGTCATTTGTGATGTTTTGGGATTAGAACCACCACAATCTGAATCACTGTGTGACTAATACAACTCCAAATGCATATTTTTTATGCAAAAGTGACGTTATTTAAAAAACAACTTACATACTCAAAACTAGGAAAAAACATTCATATTGTTTTGGTATTTTAGGAAAATGATCCACACATCACTTTTTTTTATTTATGGATTATACACACCTCAATCTGACTCATGGTGTGACTGGTAAGACTCCATGTACATCATTTTATTATATACTAACATTAATAATAATAAAAAAAAACTGAAAAACTCAAAACCATGGAATGAAATTATGATTGTTTTGATACTTCAAGAAAATGATCCATGATTTTGCTAAAACATGTATAATTTAGCCTCTCTTCAATTTGACACATAGTGTGACTCCATGTGCATCTTTTTTTTCAAAATAAACATTAATTTTAGAAAAAAACAATTGACATACTCAAAAATAAAGAAACACGTTTAGATTGTTTTGGTACATTATGAAAATGATCCATATGTAAATTTTTATAGATAGAGATCAGCTACACCTCTATCCAACACATGTTGTGACATATATGAATCCAACTACATCATTAATTTTTTTCAAAAGTGAAATTACATTTTGAAAAAAAAGAACTTGCATACTCAAAACTGAGAAAAAACATTCAGACTGTTTTGTAACATTTTGAAAATGATCCATACATAATTTTCACTGTTTAGGTATCACCTACACCTCAATCTAATACACAGTGTGACTAGTTTGAATCTATGTGTGTTTTTAATTCAAAACTAAAATTAATTTTAATAAAAAAACAACTAACATACTAAAAAATTATAAAACAAATTCCGATTGTTTTGATAGTTTAAGAAACTAATCCATGAGTAATTTGGGATGGTAGAATTCATCCCCATCTCAATCAAATGCACAATGTGTCTCTATGATTTTATTTTTATTCAAAAGTTGCATCAATTATTGTAAAAAATATTGACATACTTAAAACCAAGACAATATATACATAATGTTTTGTTACATTAAGAAAACAATCCACACATCATGTTTGACGTGTTGGGATTGAACAGACCTCTATCTGACGCACGGTGTGACCAGTATGAATCCAGTTACGTCTTTTTTATTCAAAAGTGAAATTAATGTTAATAAAATAAACAAATAACATAAAAAAAATGAGAAAACACATTATAATTGTTTTGATACTATAGTATAAGGATCTATGAGTTATTTGGGGTGTATAGAATTCATTCTTTGCTAAATTTGACATCGTGTGTGACTCGAGGTGATTCTTTTTTATTCAAAATTGACATTATTTTTAATAAAAAAACAAACTTACTCAAAACTAGGATAACACCTTCGAATTGTTTTCTTAATTTAGTAAAATGATCCATACATCATTTTTTACATATAGGGAACAACTGAACCTATATCTAACACATGGTGTGACCAGTATTACTCCAAATGCATCTTTTTTTATTCAAAAGTGACATTAATTTTTTTAATAAAACTACTAACACACTCAAATACTATAGAACACATTCTAATTGTTTTTAAAAATTATTAAAATGATCCATGAGCCATTTAGGACTTGTAGCATTCAGCTACACCTCAATTTGAAGCACGATATGACCATTATGACCCTAAGTGTGTCTTTTTTATTAAAAAATTGCATTAATTTTAAAAAAACATACCTTCTTAAAAGAGATAAAATGTTTTCTGATTGTCTAGGTACTTTAGGAAAAAGGATCTATATGCCATTTGTGACATGTAGTTATCCACCACACCTCAATCCGGTGCTTGGAGTGACTTGTATGAATCCAAGTGCATATTTTTATTCAAAAAATGAGCTTAATTATAATAAAAAATAACTAACACTCTCAAAACTATGAAATTTATTTATTGTATTGAAAATTTTAGATAACAAACCATGAATCATTTGTTATGTTTATCATTTAGCTGCGTCTATATCTGACGTAGGGTGTGACTAGTATGAATCCAAGTGAATATTTTTTATTCCAAACTGATCATAATTTTAATTAAAAAATATATTAATTAATCTATAATAGTAATCTATTTTTTATTTGTGATAGAAATTTTATTTAATTTTAATTTGTTATTTATATCTTTTTTTGCTGTTTATTTTGATGTTGTATGTTGATGTTGCACATTGCACTTGTTTCAGGTGATGTAGTGTGCTGCAACATCACACTTCTATTTAAACCATTATCAATGGTTTTACAAGAACTATTAAATGAATCTTTTATCGGCACATATATCAGTGCTGATAAAGTCTATCCAAATCAGTGCCTTAAAAAGCTCTGAGAAATCTATATTTTTTTTAGGGAAAAAAGCATTGATAAATCATAATTTTATCAGTGAAAATAAAAGCACTAATAAAATATGCCAATTATCAGCACTTTTAAATGATCTGATGAAGGTTCAATTTATCAGTACAATATAAGCATGCTAATAAATGGGTTCTTTTATCAACTCTTTTAAAAAATGATCATAAAAGTATGATTTATTAGTGCTTTTTTTATGCTAATAAATATACCATTTATCATTGATTTTTAGAACTGACGAAAGCGATGGAATTTTTACCATAATGTGGTTATCAGCAATTTTCAAGCATTGATAAAGGCTGATTATGGAATTTTTTAAATCATGTTTTTTACTAGTGAGTGGTATTATTTATTAGGGAGTTGATTTGGGGATAATGGAAGAGTTGAGACTAGTGAAGGGTGAATGATGAAATTTTCATCTTCTAGGAGCATACATTCTCTGTATTAAGAAACATTTCAACTTATATATTTCCTTAATGGAATAAATGTTCCATAGAGGTATTCATAATATATCAATAATTTGGTGTAAATGACTAATTTGAAGTTATAGAGTCTCAAATAACATGATTTTCATGTTTTGATGCCTGAATTCATACCTATCGGTATACATTGAAATATAACAATTATTTTTTAGACATATAGTAACCAATCATTACTTATTATTCTAGGACATATAATGTAATGATATAGAACCATAAAATTTTTCTATCCTAAATAAGGACACCTCAATAATATTATGTGAAGTAGATATGTTCTTCTCACTATCAGTCATTGATTTAATAGTCCACAAAATGAGTCAAATATTTAAGGACATTCAATGATGTTGTCCTTTCCATTATAGAAGGATGTAATCCATTGAATGATGTATGAATATTTTAAAAATTCATGTCATGAAAAAATTCCAGTTAGAACATTTTATTATAGAATGATATGTTGTTGAAGAAGTTATTGAATTATGTATTGATTACCTATCATATGTTGATAGCATCAATCTGCAAAATTCCCATCACAGTGGATACCTTATGGGTGAAGATATTTTTAGAATATATTTGGTAACAATTTTTATGACAATGTGAGATCGAGATCAACTTTACATTTTGTATACTAGTGTAGAGGTATATCTGTATGTTTAATCCAAAAAAGTAATTCTTAGACATTTGAATCCACCAAGTCTTAAAGGATGGATGTCAAATACAGATAAAAAATAGTTTATATAATGTTTATAAGGTCATATTTATATGTATTTATTATAAAATATGAATTTAATTACCAATCAAATTCAATGGTAAGCTAGAGGAACAAATGTAAATATTATATCTTAAACTGGTATGGAAATTATGGTTATAAGTTCTATATAAATTAATGTGATAAATATAGTACAATGAAAAATGGTGGAGTTATTTCTATGTTAGAAGTGATGAACATATCTGGTTCCAAGTTTAAAAATTCAATTTATGAAAATATGTCATATTTCAGCATCATCCAATATATATACAATTTGTATTATATTTCAACTGGGTTAACTGTAGGAGTGTTGTGAAAGTTAATAAATTAGGAATCTTGAAGATTAATTTTACTGTGGAAGGATATATTGAAAAGTTGTTAATAATGTATTCATAATAAGTGCATGTATTTTATGCACCAGATCTAGCACACAATAATAGGTCAATTTTTCTTTTGGTGATTAAAACAACTACAGGGTCAGATATAAGTTCAAATGAGGATGGCCCTTTTACTTAGATTTCACAATTATTTCATTAAATATCCAATGTGGGAAATGTATTTTATGTTAGAGTGGACCATAGAGATGTGATTTGGATACTCAATATAGGAGAAAAATCCCATCATTCATTAAGGGAAAAAAATAGTTCAATGAGCAGGTTAAAATATTTTTAATATACCATTATTTTCCTCATTAAATTATGTGTTCCATACTATTTTTAATGTATTATAAAAAAATTTAAAACACTTATGTAGATAATGAATTCTTTACACAATAGAGTTACAAATATTGAGGGAGAACAAATCATCAACACAACAACTATGAAATTATTAGGGTATTAAGAACATGTTGATGAAAATAAACAAAAACGATGTAGAATCCTTTTATTTATTAAAATTATGAAGGAATGAACAAAAGGTATAAAATCCGATATTGGATGTGTTCAAGAAATCCATCTTATTTAACCCATCAAAGAAATGTTTATCAGTTACATTAGGATCATAATGATAATTCATTTTCCCAATGGTATAGATATATGGAATAATTTCATTCCTATATTAAAGACATTTATATGGGAGTATATTATTGTAATTTTATGATATAATTTTTTCATTACTAAAAAATATATAATGAAACATTTATTTAATTTTTATTATCACTTGTAGTGTTTTTTTGTTTTAGAATATTTTTATATGAAATATGTTCTAATGGTATATACAAATTGTTAGAGTGGATTCTGGAAACTTATTATAGATTATGATCTTAGATATGTTGAGTGGGATGTAAAACCCCACCCACAAGTGACATGTGCACCCATTATAGGATAGGAAACATAGAAAAATTTCTTTAATAAACGTGACAAAGAATCATTTCAGGTGAATTATAATTTATAATAATCTGTTCGGAAAATTTATTTTATCCACTTTGATTTGAAGTTTTATTTCATGTTATGAAAATAAACAATGTTCATAGAAACCCATGTACTGCTACCGTAAAGTAAAGATGGGATATGATTCACCAGACAAGAAAATGGTATGCACTTTAAATGTACATAAAATGTTTTATGTGATATGGGACAATATATGTTACTTTTTTATATAGATTTCTAAATCAAAATATGAATCCACATGAATCCCATATCATGTTCTATAGAACAAGGAAAGTATAACTAAAGAGGGAAAACTAGTTGATGAAAAGACAAAATAGTTATGGGAATCAAGCTTAAGTATTACATATTAGTAATTTTTTATGTTTTATAACAATATTATTTGAAAATACATTTTTATGATTGTATGTTTTTATATGATTTATACGTAATAATCAGTATCGACAATACCGAAAGAAAAATACTTTCTTTAGGATTGGAGCAGCCCAAATAGCATGGTCGTGTAAGATATTTATTTTTTTTAGTGTCATTAGATATATATTTTGAGAAGAAAAGGAATCAATAAGATACATATGAGATGATGAAAAGCATGCAAGTATAGGTAAATGATTTGAAATATTTTAATTTCCAGTTTGGTTCGCCAAACCAATATATAAGAAAGGATCAAAGTAAACATGTAGTGGAACAATTATCAGTACATGAAGTGAATATTAAACCAACTTGATTTGAGGTTGTCCATTACACTAAACTATTCAACTTTCCTAAGGTAATCATTTTTTTAATTTCTCTTCTTCCTAAATATTAATCAAGAAACTTCTAAAAACTTTATATTACTAAAATTCAATATGTTAAAGTTGTATATTATTAATATATCAACACCCACACATCGAACTATTACATAGGGGTATAGTGTAAAATATCCGAGGATACATGAGATACAGAAAGAAACTCCCAATATAACATATGAGAGTTGGTATTGTAGTATCTCATGAGATGACCTCTGAGTTTATTATTTCACTTAATGATTTGGATGTTACCACGATCGATAATATTATCATAACATTTATAGAATGGATGTACAATCATATAAATATACATGAAATATACACTTAATAGTATTTTTAAAATGAAAATCCTTTTACATTTGATTGGTATAGGTAAGAAATGAGTTATCATATTACATATGGAAATAAAGGGGAAATAGAAAATTAGATCAAAAAAATTCAAGGAATCTACCATGAAATCAAAAGAACCTTCTGAGACTAACTTCACCCCACTAGTTTCACTTCCAAATTTATTAACAATACACGTTCATGTAGATAAAACATTAAAATATTTATATATGTCATACATTTAATATGAAGAAGAAATATTTGGATATGTCATTATAGACATGGTTGGTCTGAAGAGTATAAATTAGATTATCATAATATAATGGAATTGAGTCTTTGTTGCGAATACAAACAGGAGGTATATTTTAATAAATTTTCTATCCAAAAAAGTCCTTATATGTTCATCATATTTAATAAAATTATTATTTTCTATAGGAATATACAAAACTAATATACAAAGGGAAAACCTTATAAACAAATATTTAGACTCATTAACCCCTCTATCATTTCTATGGAAAAATATACTTTAAAATTGATAAAAATGAAAATGAAAAAGGAACTATGAGATGTGTTTGAAAAGAAAATAACATACACAAACACCTCTTGATTCATATATTATAGGGGTAAAAGTCTAAAATATAGTCATATAAAATATAATTTTTTTCATTAATAATATATTTTTTATTATGAATAATTATATGTGCATCAAAATCAATTTGGATACCCCAAATGTATATATTTTGGATTCAGTAAAATTATTTCCATGAAACATACCACACATGATGTCTATTATATAGTAATAAATTATTAAAATGAACATTTTATAGACAAAAATTAAATTATATGTTTTAGTTTGTGAATTAATTAGAATCTTTTTATTATAGGGTGATCTAGAAATATAGGTTAAATCGTTGTTTGAGGTCGAAAACTAAACCTAAGAAGCCAATGGACATCTTCCAAGGGAAATTAATATAGTTATATATAGTAATATTTTACAATTCTAACATATTTTAAATTAATTAATTAATTTATTTCAATGTTTCTACAGATTTTGAAGAAAAATAACGACATCAATTGTGGATATTATGTTTTAAAATTTATGAAAGATATCTTATACCATCATAATACTAGTATCCTCAAATAAGTAATTTATCAAGGAAATTAAGAATTAATATAAAATATTTGTTTATAATTTTTACCTCTGTACTACTATTATTTCCATCAATATACATACTCAAAATAAGAAGTAACTTTGTTTACAGTTGAGTGGGTAGAGTACAAGGTATCAGAATGTTTTTCCACATTAAGTTGATGTTATTACCTATTATTCTTTTGATCTAGTATAGGTCATGACCATAGAGATAAATTTGAGTCGTGAAGAATTAGTATCATAATTTTTATATATTATTTTTATATTTTTCTCAAATATAATCATAATATAAGGTTACTCTAAACATATTATGGTAGAGTAAGTAACATGTCTACGAATTCTCGTTCTCTTGATAGATTAGGCTTCAAGGCTATAACAGAGATAATGGTGATAAGGAAATTGGTCAATGATAATTATACTAAAAATATGAATAAATATTACCAACTGATGTGGAAGGTACTATCGGGATCATAGCCTCATCATTTTCATTTTGGGATTCAATTTAATAGTGTCCTTTTATTATAACACATATAAAATTTCCTATATCAATAAAATGATCTTATATTGTTTTAAATAATTATCAAAACAAATAATAATTCATTTTTAATTTTTAGGAATCAACTAAAAATAAATCTAGCACCTGATGTGGTCCCTATAACTTGATGTGACTATTTTCAATATAAAAAATCCATTCTTAGTTCAAAACGTGCATCATAAAGACAAAACTAGGAAGATGAGATCAAATAGTTTTTAAAATTTATGAAAATGATCCATATTTCATTTTTGACATGTTGTAATTAACATAAAATCAATTTGACACACGATATGAATATTATGACCTAAATTGGGTGTTTTCAATATAATATTGTCTTTTTAGTTTAAAACTCAACACACATAGCAAAAAATAAAAAACTAAGCACTGATTGTTTTTAAAATACATAAAAATTATCTATATTTAAATTTTAATGTGTATGAATCATCCTAACATAAATCTATCACATGATGTGGTTGATATAACTTTATTGGCTTGTTTTCAAAATAAAAGTGTCATTTATGTTTAAAATGCATGTCACATTTAAAAATCAGGGAAAGTAGTTTTTATTATTTTTACTCTATATGATAATGATTCATAATTAATTTTGGATTTTTATAAATCCACATCATGTTAATATGGAAGATGATGTGTCTGGAATGATTTGAAGTGCATATTTTCAATATAAAAGTGTATTTTTTTAAAACATGCATCACATATCCAAAACTAATACAATGATCTGATAATACATTCAAACATTCAGAAAACCATCCATAGTTAATTTTTGATGTGTAATAATCGAACACATGTCAATTTTATAGGAGATGTGGTTGGTATGACATGAAGTTCATGTTTTCAAAACAAAAGTTTTATTTTAGTTTAACATACATATCTCTATCAAAAGTTATGAAAATAAAATTAGATTATTTTTTAACATTAAGAAAATTATCCTTAATTCATTTTTGACATGTAGTAATTTACAACACATCAATTCAAAAAATTATGTGATCGATATGACTCATAGGGAGTGTTTTCAATATAAAACATCTATTTTAGTTTAAACTGTGCATCACATATCCTAAAATAAGAAAACAAGATCATATTGTTTTAAAAAAATATGATAATGATTCATAATTTATTTCAGACATGTAATTTGACTCACAATGTGGTTGGTATGACTATAAGTTCATATTTTCAATATAGAAGTGCAATTTATGTTTAAAAGACACATCATATTTCAAAAAAATGGGAAAACAATGTCCTATTGTTTTAAAAAAATTGGACAATTATCCATAATTCATTTTAGATGTGATTGAATCAACCGCACACCAATCCAACACATTATGTTGATGGTATGAATTGATGTAAATGCTTCAAATACAAAATTTTCATTCTAGTTTGGAACAGATGTCACTTATCCAAAACCAAGAAAACAAGGCTAGATTGTTTTCACAATATATGAAAATGAACCATAATTCACATATGATGAGTAGGAATTGATAGAATTTCAAATTGAAACATGATTTAGTAATTATTACTCAAATTGTTTTCAATATATATGTTCGATTAATGTTTAAAACTCATGTCACATATCCATAACCGAGAAAAAAAGATCATATTTTTTCAATCTATATTAAAATAATACATAATTCATTTGTAATGTTTAGAAATCGACTGAACATATATATGACTCTTGATGTTGGATGTATGGCTCGAAGTGCATTCTTTCAATATATAAGTGAAATTTTAGTTTAAAATGTGTACCAAATAGTGTAAATTATGAAAATGATCTCTTATTGTTTTCAAACATTGGAAATTTTTTTGACCATTCATTTATGGAATGTATTAATTGATTACACGACAACGCAGAAGATGATGTGACTGATATTACTCTAACTGTGTATTTCCACAATAAAAGACTAATTTTAGTTTAAAACAAGCATCACATATCAAAAAAGGAAAAATGTGATTGTATTATTCTAAACCACTAGGAATACATTACATAACTTACTTATGATGCATTAGAATCTACCTCACATCAATCCAACACATGATGATGTTGGCATGAGTTTAAGTGAATGTTTTTAATTTAAAAGTATCATATTTGTTTTAACAAAATATCTCTATCCAAAACATCGAGAGAAATCATAGATTGTCTTCAAATTTTGATAAAAAAATCTATAATTCATTTGTGATGTATAGTAATCAACCACACATCAATCCATAACATTATGTGGTTCATATGAATAGAAGTGAATGTTTTTAATATTGAAGTTCCGTTTATGTTTAGAGAACCCATAATGTGAAAAAACATAGTAATAGAGCATGATTTTTTTGAAAAATTTTGAAAAATGATCAATAATTCATTTTTGATGTGACGAAATAGAACACATGTTAATCCAATAGATGATGTAGTAGGTATGGCTCGAAGTGGTCATTTTCAATTGAGAAATTTCATTTTAGTTTAAAATAAATGTCACATATCCAAATTCAAGTAAATGAGCTCAAATTAATTTCTATAATTTTTAAAATGATATGTAATTCATTTGGTATGTATAGGAATTGACTGTAAGTCAATTAGACACATGATGTGGATGGTGTGACTCAAAGTGCATGTTTTCAATATAGATGTGCCACTTTAGTTTGAAACATGTTTCATATTGTCCATACCAAGAAAAAGAGCTCATATTGTTTTAAAAAAAATTAGGAAAATGATCCCTAATTCAGTTTTTACCATATTAGAATCAAACTCACCTCAATCTAATACATGATGTGGTTGGTATGACTCGAAGTGCATATTTTCAATAAAAATGATATTTTTGTTTAAAACACTTGATATATACCCAAAACCAAGAAAAAAAGATGAGGATGCTTTTAAACACTAGTAAAATGATCTATAATTATTTTTTATGTGTATTAAGAGATCAAAAATCATTAATATATTAATTAATTAACAATATAAGTCATAAAAACTATAAATTTATAATGTAATTAATAATTCATAATACAATTACTAAGAAAAATTATAAGTAAAAATTAATAATTAATATATAATTGATAATATAATTATTATTAATATATATAATTTTAAAAATGATAATATATTTTATATAAACCATAACTGATAATACATTTTATAAAATTTGGGTCATATAACATGAAAATCATTATTTTTAAAAAAAATTTATTTAATGTTCCTAAAGGAAACAGCTGTTTTATTACGCGTACAATATTTTTTGTGAAGGATTATCTTTAGAGAATTTCTTTTATAAGAGTTATGATTTTTTATATTTTTTGAATTTTTTTATTAATTTTAAATATCAAACTAATGTAAATATTTTGTATGATCTTATTGAATTGAAATGATAGTATAATGTTATATTTGTATTACAACTCGATTTTTAGAATAAATTTATTCCAATATGATTATTGATTTGGTTTTCTATTATGGGGATATTATAGAGGTGCTTCAGTTCTATAGGAGCTTCATATCCTTTATCAGTTCATAACTAGAGCACTGATAAGGGACCACTTTATAAACACTATAGTTTTAGCACATATATAGGACTCCTTTATCTGAGGTAAACAAAAAGAACTGATAAAGGGGGCCTTTATCAGTATTGAAACTAAATTAATAATAATGGGGGCCTTTATGAGAGATTTTGTTTTAATGCATATAAAGGTCAACTTTATCCACCCTTTTTATTTCCACGATAAAGGCACATCTCTTTTAAGGGTGCACTGATAGTTAGTGGTTTCCTATACTAAAAAGTATATTTTTAGCACTGGTATTGGAAAATTATGTAGAAGTAAAATTTTATTCACACTTGTATATAACCACATACTTAACTTATGGATGTTTTTTATCTTGAATCACAATAGCATTGTCATTTTGATTGTCTGAACAATCTCCATAAAAATCTCATCCACCAATACCTCATATTTACATGGAAAAATAATCAAATATATATGATATATCTTTGAAGAGACAAACATATAATAAATTAAGAACATAAATGTTTATGCATGGATACCGAATGGAATAATCTCAATTAAGTTTACTTGATAAAGATCATTATTGTTGCATAATAATTCTTCATACCTTCAAGGGATTGCACAAGCCTATGGATCCCAATCTGAATCCACTACTACAGATTACATGAAATATATCCTTATCGCTTATTAGTTCTATCTAAATGTATCAATAATAGTAGTTCCTTTATCCATGCTAAAAAATGAACTTTGTTTCATTATCAGTACTAGTATTTTACCACATATAAATGTATAATTTACCAATGTTTTTTTAGATCCGATAAAGTCCCCATTCATCCGTGCTAAAAAATTGATGAAGGCCACATTTATCAGTACTTTTGTTTTAGTACTGATATATATATATATATATCCCTTTATTAATTTTTTTAGCACTTATAAAAGGTATATTTCACAAAAAAAATTATATAATGAAAAATACAATTTTAATATAAAATTTTATTAATATACAAATAAATATTCCATATTTTATTGGATAAGATTTACATAAGACCGAATATTCATTTGCAGTTAATATATATGACATTTACCAAAAAGGGCCTATAAAATAATTAAATATTAATAATAATTAATAATTTCCTAATTATTAATGACTAATGTTTATTTAATAACAGTCAAATAACATAAAAATTATATAAATTAATTATTTATCTAATATAAGTTGAAAACAATTCATAAAAATCAGACATCTATAAATTTTGATCTAGGTGTCCATTTGGGATCTAGCATATATCAAATCGAATAACATATAGATATTAACATCCTCCCAATATGGGGGGGGGGGTTATTCACTATTTTTATGGTAAAAAGGGCTAAAATCCATCGAAAATTGAGTTTTTTAGTTGGGATGCCATAATTGTTTAATATTCGATGGTATTTTACATATATATAAGAGGGTCTTCTAATACTTCTTTAGTGAAGAATGAAATTATTCCAAAATCATACATTCATATTTATTTTATGGATTTAAAATTTTCTTGTTTAATATTTTAGTTTTATTTATAATTCAATATATGTATATTTTCATATATTGAAATAAATTAAATCAATAGTACAAATAAATATTTGAAAATAGTTACAAAAAAATGTATTTTTAAATAAATAAACCATATAGAAATAATTATTTATTAATTATTTTATTTTTCTAAAAAAATAATACATTTTATATATATTATAAAAACGAATTAATTTATATATATATACACACCAATAAAAGTAATGTTTATGTATAAATATTTGTGCATCACCCAAATATATATATTAATTTATTTAAATATTCTAATATATAAAAATAAATTCATATATATATGTTTTTTACATGTATGTATGAAAAATAAACGTGTACATGTATTAATTTGTATGTGTCAATATTGTGTAAATACTTCATATATAAAAGTATTTTTATAAATCTATCATTATCAATAAATATAGTATATAAATTTATTTAAAATAAATATTTATAAATATATCATTAAAAATTTATATCTTAAATATACAATTATATATTTATATGAATATATATATATATATAATTATATATAAATTAAATTATATTTGTAAATTCAGGCATTTTTCTTCATTCTAATGAGGGAAGAATAATTTCCTAGATATACAGATTTTTCCATAGTGATTCTATTAGATGATGTTGATAATCATGTTGATACTCCTATTTCGCCACACAAGCATCATCAGGTGGGCAACTTGAAGGAGAGATGTGGGTGCTGACACCCATCATCATGTCCTTCCCCAACACCAATGTGGGTTAAAGTGGTACCTTAACACATTTTTTCAGTACTGCATAATAAAGCTCTTGGAATGGGAACAACATAAACTCATTGACTAGTAGCACATGTATAATATCTCTGGTAGGGGGAGGGGGTGGTGTGATTTTTGACAGGTGCTTGGGGTGAAGCATTCCACCTCGCATGCCTTCGGGTAATCAAGTTCCTTAGTGGTGTTTAATGGGAATTTGTGTGAATAAATCCTCTAAACCATGTATACGATTTCAAGACATGTGCATATTCAACCCTTATGCCTCTGAACCCATGGTACATTTATTGGGTTTCCCTTAACCATGTTTAAAAGGTAATTTACCTTCTTATTTTGATAAAAGAGGGATATTCCCTCAATCTATTTCACATATATAAATATAATAAAATTTATATTTAAATATACAATATATGTGTAACATGTCAAAATTATAAAAGATTAAAATTTCATTCGATAATGTATGTGGTACGTAACACCGAGCTTAAACAACCCATGAAATATATTTCTTTAATTTTATCTCTTCAATATCTTGCAAAACAAACACCCATTGTCTAAATGAATTATAATATTGTATACCGTAATAAAATAGTTTCTAAATTTTTATGTATCAAAATTAATATATAAATTATGAAAATTATTGTTATCTAGTGATTAAAAATATAATAATAATCTTTTAAAATTAAAATAAATGATTTATGAAGAATTATATATTTTCTAAATGAAATTTTAGTGGAACTCTTCACCCATAATATAAATTTAAATTTTAACACTTTTAGAGAATTAATTTGAAAAATGAACTTATTTTTTAATTATAATATTAAAATTATCTTTTATCCAATTTAGGGGTTTTTTCTAAAATGTTTCATTTTTTGATAAATAGTGTAAAATACTGAATTTTAATTAAAAAATGTCTTCTGTTTAAATTATTTATAATGTTAACATACATTTATAATTACTATTAAAGTAAAATATATTTAATTATATATCTATTAATCCAATTTAAGTCATTACAATAATTATAATGTTTATGTTTTACATAAAAACATCATAATAATTTGAAAATTTTCTCTTTGAAAACCTGCATTCTCATCACATCTATGAGTGAATTATTTAAGTATATATTAAATATATCAAATAAAAATTATTTATATTATATAATAAGTTCAACATAATATTTCACAATTATTAATAGTAAAAATAGTAAATAATATTTAGTACGATTAAGATAAAAATGGATTTACTTTGTGGTAAACTAAAAATATATAGGTAAACATGTCCATTACACTAGTCGAAAATATATTTAATGGACATTTTTTGACTCTATAATGTTTGAGCCCCTATAATACTCTATTTTGGACCTGGTGGAATGAGGAAAATATGGGTAACCCTTTTTATTTTCAAATAACTACAAGTGTACCACTCACCCAACTTGTAAATGGAAACACCCTCTCTTCTATTATTCACACATTTAAACCATTTTGGTTCAGTCTATTTGAATTGAAATGACTCTAGAAATCCTGAAGAAGAAGTCTACTATCAATTACATTGGAAAGATTACAAGGAATAAAATTAATAAGGATCAAGAGTTTATTAGTCTTGGTAAACTAGATTTATATACGAGTCTTGTATTATAAATTCATACACTAATTACAACATAATTTTTCCCCATATTTATAAATTAACAAACAATCTCAAGGATAAAACTATTACATTAAGTATATCCTTTTATATGTTTCATGTATGCTTCTTGGATTCCTGGGGAATGGAAGCATAATAAGGGTGATCACAACTGCTCAGTAAGGAACACATATAAGGGAACTATTAAATAATCATTGAGAATAGTCAATATAAAACGGTAAATAACTAAAAAAATATTCCATCTAATCAATAAACTGAATGGAAGTGCATAAAAAATATGGAAATGTAATAACTGAAAACAGATTCTATTCAAATAACTAGATAAGGAAAATAAAAATTTCAAGGTAAGAAACTGAAACACATGCTATCTAAATAATTTAAAATTTAATGTATCCATAGACATGTTGCTGAAAAATATCACGTATGAATAATAACAAGTAATAAATGTTGTAAATTCATGAATATTGGACACCATGTTTCCTAGGAACATGGTAACTTTACTTTCAAGACCTTTCACATGATGGTTTACAACATATCAGGTAAAAACCCATATAAAGGGCTTTCCAAATGCGTCGTCCCATGGAACTACTGATGCATTGAGGGGATATCTATAACTGGG
Source organism: Viscum album (assembly GCA_963277665.1). Lineage (NCBI taxonomy): Eukaryota > Viridiplantae > Streptophyta > Magnoliopsida > Santalales > Viscaceae > Viscum > Viscum album. The sequence goes on along the minus strand of OY728156.1, from coordinate 64,806,368 downwards.
AACCACCTTTGTCATATAAGTTTAAAACATTCCATGAATATAAAATAATATATTTAATAATGTTTCTATCAATTATCTAGAAGGAGTATGAGATTTGGGTTTATCAATATTTACCCAAATAATCGAATAACATTCAAATTGAAAATATATAAAAAATGATATATGGTTTATTCAGTAAACATATCCATGATTAATGATAGGGATACTTAGGGAAAATTCAAATTCAAATGATCAATAGTAATTGAATATTTCTAGGGGTTAAAGGGATCAAGTAAGTAAATGTGAATAATATCCTTATCTAAATAAATCAAAAACCATCTTGAAGAAGGATGATAATTGTATCAACATAAAATATCTAATGTGGAGTAAAACAAATATGGTTCATTTGATGAAAAATTAAAATAAGAACTTATAAATAACATTTGATGAAAATATAACATTTTTTTAAAACCATTTGAAAATAAATTTATTTTTAAAATCCTTATAAAAAATATTCTTTAAAAATAAACCTTTTATGTTTGTATATGAGGATATAGATAAATGATGGTTGATAAATCTGTATATCTCATACAACGTAAAAAGAAACATTAATTTTGTAAGGTAAAAATATTTAGATAATTACCTAGTTCAGAAAGTGAGATGAAGATTCATTTGAAACAATTGGTAAAAGAAAAAGGGTTAAAATGTATTTACCAAATCATTTATTTTATTTTATTTTTTTTATAAAATAATTTTTTTAAAAGAAAAGAGGTTCTTGGACAAAATTGGGAAAATAATTTGGGTTTTATTAAAAAATAATTTAAAACATTTGGAGTACCAAAGATTGGAAATTGAAAAAATACATGAAAATGGTCACGAATAACCAGAGTATAATAAAATGATTTATTAAAAAATAATAATTTAATTTCCTAAAATTAAAATACTATTGAAATATTATTACTATAATTTTTAGTAAAATAATCTTTAAGAATTAAAAAGTTTACCATAGCACTTTGAATCATTTAAAATCATAAACCTCATGAAGGAATAAAATTAATTGAATGTTATAATATCATAAAAGTAAGGATACTAAAAATATATATTGTAAATAGGTAGTATATACAACATATAAAATCAACTAGGTTCATGAAAACAAATAGGTTTCAAGGGAATGTAAATTGAGAGAGAATATTTTACATTATGTTTCCTTTCTAGTGAACGACCCTTAAAATCATGTATAATAAACATATAATAAATATTTAGTTAATTGGGAACATTTTTTATCAATACTTTTATTTCATTTATGACTATGTTTTATTCAACTACATAAACTATTATGTTTACATTAGTGGGTTTTCACCAAATTCTGTTTATGTGTCAAGAATAACTATGGTAGGTCAACTATGGTTAAAGGGGTCATTATATAATATCTCTGGAATAATAATAATAAAATAATTTTTATATTTATACATAAATTTTTACACTTAAAATAATCATTAATCATGGTTTTGACTAATAACCCAATGTTATAATCATGGAGATGGTTGGTCGTACGTATGCATAAGTAACATTCCCATTTTTGAATGATCATTTCAGAAAATGTAAATTAATACCATATCATTATATAAAGATTATTACATCATAAATACCATATTATTTAATCATATATACTTATACACACACACACACACACACACACACACACACATATATATATATATATATATAATTTTTTTGAAGTAAAGGTAATCACATCATGTCATGGAGGTGGTAGTCCACACATCCACAAACGACGTATTCAGTTTTTGAGTATGTATGAAAAAGTAATAAAAATGATATATATATATATATATATATATATTATATTTCCGGAAATGTAATTTTATCATGAATATAATATATTTTTTGTTTAAGTCACATATTTTTAATTGAAACCATCATTTATATGTTACATTTATAGTGTGAATGAATCACATTGCTTTGAGGGGGTGGTAGTAAACCCTTCCTCAAACAATGTTATCATATTATCCCAAAATGGAAGGTATTGAAGATAATTTTTTAAAAGTATTAAATAGGTATAAATAAATTATAAATATCCTATCTATCACACGTTAATAGAGTTTCCATCATAATTTCCACTATGGGAGGTGGTAAAGGAAAAATGAACAATCATCATTTCATGATGCAGTAGTTCGACATACACTGAAATAATTTTTTCATTACCCATTAGATAGAGGTGTGTTTATGTGTAGGTATAAATCAGAACATTATAAAATCCTATTATATTTAGGGTTCTTTAGTTATTTTTGTAATCATGGATTAATGAGAGTATAGGAAGTGGAGATGAAAATGAAATAATAGTGGTCTTTGAAGATCTTAACCTTAAAATCGGGTATCACCTTTTGTTTTATACAAAAGGTCATCCTTGGAAGAATTTATGCCTAAAGGGAGGCTTCAAGGTTGAGGGTAAAATTTTTGGGAAGCTATTCTAGATGATATTGGATGAGATTTTGGGGTATATGAGGTGTGATTAATGGAGATAAGTGGTGGCTTTTTATAGCGGAGGAGGAGTGGTGCTCTGGTAATAGTTTGTAAAAGGAGTTACATACCCATTTTTCATGTGGAAATTCGATCAAATAATGGACCCAATTCGAGAAAATGGATTATAAGGTCAAAATATTTAAAAAAAAATTGTTCTGGAAAATTTTATTCGTCATTATGGGCATTAATAATATGGTTTAGTCCCCTATTAATCTTAATTTAACATTAATTGTTATAATTAATTTTAATCACATTCACTAATATTTTTGTTAAACAAAATTGTATAAATAAAAATTATAAACTATTATGATAAAAAAACGGGATCCATTTTTTATATTACAAACCAATATGATGTAGAAATTAATTTAAATTTAATCCTGTAGAAAAGGTGACAATTTAGTGTTTTAAGGAAAAAATGTACGAAAGATGGATATGATTTAATAATAAATTTCAAACTGAAATTGATTATAATGAAATAAATTGTTTTAATTGATAAAAATAATATTGAATTAAACTTAGAATCCAATTAATATTTTAATTTATATAAATAAACAAATTATATGAAAAATATGTAATGAAGTAAGATTAAGTATTTTTAACTATTCATAAAAAATGAAACAATTCAGTCAAATATCAAAAATTAACCCTAACATAATTTTTAGTTTTTTCATTAAAATTTGATGTTTATTTTGAAATATTAAATCAAATTTTTTTTAAAAAATAATATTAAAAATGTGTTCTCCACTAAAGGGATGTAAAATTTATTTTATAAGAATATAGGTTTTTATGTGTAAAGTAGAGTTTGTTCATATCTTATTTCTATCAAGCATAATGGATGAATATCAAAAAAAAATTGATTGAATATATAACACATATATTTTTATAAAATAATTAACTAATTTTAATTAATAACGTTTTAAGAAAAAACTCCCTTGGAAGAATAAAAATAAAAATATTTATTTTTTATATCTTATTGAGTCTTATTCTCATTTCCCATTAATTAGTAACCAATAAATTAAATTTATATTTACATAAACTATACATTTTCATATGTTATTTTATACTATTCATAGAATATAGTTTATATCATATTATATTAAATAATAATATTTTAATAATATATTATTTTTTGGGAAAACATGGTCTTACGTGTGATGAAATCCATCAAAGAAGGTCGCTATTATGTGAAATACCTTATATCTCACTATTACATGAATTTAAATATATAGAATCTTTTTTAAATATTAAATTTATTTTAAATAATCTGTATATTTTATTACTTTAAATTCTTGGTTCCACATGTCATACATGATATCAAATATAAGGTTCTTAATTTTTATTTTTAGGGTGTCATATTCTCCCAACCAAATATAGATTTCATCATCACAATTTAAACAAGATCTCAGTGATAGGTTGTCAGATACTTCCTATATTTGAAATCCCACATCTTAATAAGGGATTATAAGACATTGTCTATAAATGGGAGGATGGAAAGAACAAAGGCCACATGGAATACCATGTAACTAGGTCTCTATGTAGAAGAACATTAGTGGTAAGGGAAAATAAATACTTGGAGGAAACGTGTAAATATTTATAGGGAGTTAATGAGGTAATCAATTACAAACATGTGAATGATCAATATAATGTTGAGGGCCTAAAAGCCATAAATATTTGATGATCTACATGATAGTAGGGTAAAAAAAGGTATTAAGGCAACATTTTATTCCAAGACATTTATCTAATGTTGGGTAATTATTTTACTACCTAAAAATATAATGAAATATTCTTACTTAATAATCTTCAATTTCATATGAACAATCCTAACTTTTTGTTTTTACTTTAATAAAATTCAAATTCATTCCATTACACCCAAAAAATAATTTCCAATAAATAGTTTTTTAATCACTAAAAGTAATATTAAAAGGATCATGAGTCCTAAAAAAGATTCAAAAGTCTAACGGTTTGTCTATAAATATCTTCCAAAAAAAATATAATTCACATTTTAGTCTCTATTCCTATAAAGTTATACTACTTTTCATCATTAGAATTTATTCATGAAACCTTATAACTAAAAATAATTAGAAATTAAACAAAAAAATGTGGATGTCAGTGGTTGGTGTGAAATAATTATGATAATTTGATTATAGTTTATAGAATAGTGGACATCCCCTATTTGAATGGTTTTCACCCAGATTACATGTCATCCTCTTCTAAAACGAAGTTAACATTATTTCCAAAATTAATATGCTGGAAATACTTTAAATTACATTTTGACAAATGTTTTTAATAAAAACAAATTATATAAATAATTTATCCACTTATTTTAACATAGATCCTTCCATGGTCTATTTCTATATAATAGAATAGGTCATTGGATTGGGTAATTTACAGGTTCCCCATACTTACGATAACAAAATATAATGGATTTCGTTGGATGAGTATCATTTCCTTCAATCATACTCTTCATTTTTTTCTCGGAAATCATTTTAATTATGTACTCCATTACCACATATAAAGTATTTCCTTATTCTATTGAGACACATACTTGGGTGTCTGATTCCACACTTCTCACAAGTCATAAATCAATCATTCTTTCTTTACGGTTTGCCCCACTTGAGCACTTAGAAACCCCTATTCTTCCCTTCATTGGTGTTTTTGGGAGTTTGTAAATGTATATATTTTTAGTCATATTTAGGAAAACTAATTTGAAATAAAAATGATATCTTTCACTCCTATCAGCATCTCATTTGGTTTCTCCTTTTACCCACCTTGTCATTGATGATGGATGATAACTTGAATCCTTCAAGTTTCAGATATTAAATAAAACCAAAGAGAATACTTTGACCAATAATAGTCATAGTGAGGAAACCATATAATTGTCAATAAGATATCTAAATCATGAAAAAATATTTTTAAATCTAAAATGCATTTGGTTTAACCTTGATTATTCATTATCATTATAAAATCGAATTCTCTATAATGGTTTCTAAAGTAAAACTAGATTATCCTAAGCATATCCCCCAGGAGTGTTAAACTAGGTGCGCAATAAGTTCCATTGTCATGTACCAATTTACCCTGAGTCAGTCAAGGAACACTTTTTCAATGTTATTACTCCTAGGTATATCTTTTCCAAATTCATTCCAACTTATAGTATCTGGATATGGATGTATTTCTAGGAATATACACATAATCACTACCTTACCAAAATTATACGATGTTATTATATACTTATCATTAGATTAATCATTTGGTTTATTTCTTGGAACCTATTTTTTCTTAAATCCAGTTCGCAAGGTTTCTACTAATCTTCCTCTATTATCAACTATAGCCACCCGACCCTTGAAATACCAGATCCAGTGTATAATATAAATTACATTGGAGTGATTAAAAGGAATAAAATCTCAATGGAATGATAGTTTAGTAGTATTGGTAAACCAGATACAAACATGAGTCGTGTTTTACAAATTAATACATTATTTAAAACATTTTTTTTCCTTCTTTAAAAATAAATAAATAACTTTTAGGATATAATTATTATATCTATTATATCTCTATATATATTTCATAGTATGATTCTTGGATTCTTTAAAAAAATAGGCATAATAAGGGTGATATCAAATTCACAATAAGGTAAAAATAAAGTAGACGAGATAATGAAATAATGATAATAGTAAATATGGAATGGTAAATAACAAGAAACACATGCCATGTAATCAATAAACTGAATGGATGTGAGTAAAAAATATGTAAGGGTAGTAACTTAGAACACATTCCATTCAAATAACAAGGTAAGAAAAAATAAATATGGAAATGTTGGAAACTAAAACACATGCCATCTAAAAAACTGAAAATGAAATGTGTCCATAGATATGTCAACACAAAATGTCATAGATGAAAAATAAATGAAAATAAATGAAGAGAATTATTGATTATTGGATTCCGTGTCTCCTAAGTTAATGGTACATTTTCCATGATTACCTTCCAGAAGATCATTTACAACATATTAGGTAAAAATCTATACAAGGTGTTTTTCCAAATTACTCGTCCCATGAGAGTAACAATGAATAGAGGGGATATCTATAACTGAGCCCCACCCATGACATACTCATCCAAAGCAATACTCAAATATCCAATAATTGATTTAAAATTTCTCTTTACATAATATTCGTATTGAGAATGAGATATGAATTTATCAATATTTAACCAAATAATAAAATAACATTCAATGTGTACAATTTATAAAAAATTATATACAGTTTAGGTAATGAAAATATCCTTTATTAAAGATATGTATACTTATGAAAACATATATTTCAAATAATGATAGATAAATTAATATTTCAAGGGGAGTAAAAGAGATTAAGGAAGTGAATTGGAAAACTATCTTGTGCCTAATAAATCAAAAACCTTCCAGAATAAGGATAAGGATGGTATCAAAACAACATTTATCATTTTGAGTAAAAACAAAGAGTTAATGTTATTGATGAAATAAAAGAATAAAATAAAAAATATTCATAAGGAAAATAAACTTTTATTTTTAAAAAACATTTAAAAAACATTTATTATTGAAATCACTTTTATAAAAACCCTTTTCATTAAAAATAAAAATTTTATAATTTAGTGATAGTTTCAAATAAATGACAGAAGATAAATCCTTTCATGTCATATTAGGTAAATAGAATCATTAATTTTTCAAGGATAAAAGGGTTATAAAAATTCATTATTCGGAATGCAATAAAAAAATTACATTGAAAACATTGTAAAAGGAAAAAAGGTAAATATTTTTTACCAAATATTTTTAAAAACATTTTAATCTTTTTTAATAAAAAATGGGGTTTAGAAGAAAATAGGTTCTCTAACCAAATAGGGGAATGAAGTCAAGTTTCCTAAAAAACATTTTGAGTACCGAAGAGTATAAAAATGGTACAAATACAAGAAAATGATCTTGAATAACAAGAGGAGAATAACATTATTAGTTGAAAAATATTAATTTAATTTCCTCAAATGGAGATACAATTGAAATATTATTAGTACTGTTTTTTGAAAAAAAATAATCTTTAATAATTACAAAGTGTTCAATACCACTTTAAAAAAATTTAAATCATAAGCCACATGGATAAATAAAAAAAATTAATGTTATCATATCACTAGAGTAAATAATATTCATTAAATATCATTTAAAATGTCTATATATACACCATTTAAAATAAACTAGGTTCATAACTAGAAATAAGTCTCAATGAAATGTAAACTGATATGAAGTCCCTTACCTTGTCTTTCCTTTCAGGTTAACGTCCTTTAACTTCCTTTATAATAAAAATATGTTAAATATTTTATTTATTCAGAACCTTTTTAATGTTTATAATTAATTTTATTTCACTTTTTTCTATATTTTTATCAACTACTCAAAATATTATTTTTACATCATTAATTTTGACCAAATTCGGTTTATGTGTCAAAAATAACATTGGCGTGACAACTATGGTCAACAGGGTCACTATATAACATATCTAGAAGAAATATTGTGACCTAATAATTATATTTATACATTAATTTTTCTTTTAAAACTTATCATTAATTATTGTTTTGAAAAATGAACAAACGTTACAACCATGGAGATAGTAGGTTGTACGTACGCATGAGTAACGTTCCCATTTTCAACAACCTTTACGAAAAAAGGTAAGTAATACTATATAATTCTATAATGATAATTTAATCATGAATAAAAAATATTTTATCATATATACATATAATTAATATAATTTTAAAGTAATCACATCATCTCTTGGAGGTAGTAGTCCACACGTCCATGAACGATGCTATCACTTTTTATGTATGTTTAAAAAAGTAATAAAGAAAATGATATATATATATATATACATATTATATTTTCATAAAGTTTTTTACATTATGAATATAACAATGGTTTTTATTATGTCTCATATGTTTAATTAAAACCAACCATTATACGTTCCATGTTGAGTGTGAACGAATCACATCGCTTTGAGGGGGCGATAGTCCACACATTGTCAAATGATGTAATCATATTGAAAAAAAATTAAATGTATTAATATTATGTGTTATAAAAGTATTATAGAGGTATAACTAAATAATAATTATCATATATGTCAAAAATAAATAGATTTTCCATCATAATGTTCACCATGAGTGCTGGTAAAGGAAAAAATGAACAATCATTGTTTCAGGAGGTAATAGTTCACCGTCCAGAAAAAAAATTTGATCAATACCCATTAGATGGAGGTGTGTGTAATTTTTAGTTGAAATAATAACATAAAGAAAAATTGTTTATAAATAATTTTTTTTCATTTAATCATGTAATAAGAAGAGTATAGGGATTGGAGAAGAAAATGAAAGAAAAGAAACTGTTTGAAAATGTTACCTTCAAATCGGGTACCTCTTTTTTGTTTTAACCAAATGGATTCCTTAGAAGAATGTATGAAAAAATGGAGGATTCACAGTAAATTTAAGGGATGTTGGGAATATATTTTTCAAATAGATACTGTTTGAGAGGTGTGAGGATTTCAGAGAAGTGGTGGCCTTTTATAGTGGAGGAGTGGTACTCTTGTAATATTTTGAAAAAAGAATTTAATACATATTTTTCATGTGAAATTTGGATATAATAATTTAACGAATTTGATATGAAGGATTATAGGGTGAAAATATTTTCAGAAAATTTGTTTTGGAAAAGTTTATAGGTCATTTTTTTCCTTAAAGATAAGGTTTATTCCATTATTAATCATTATTTAACCTTAATCACTGTAATTAATTTTAATCACTTTCACAAATATTTTTGGTCAAAAATAAATCTGGTTATATTATACAATATAAATTATGATAATTATAAAATTGGGATTTATTTCTACAAATAAAAAACCAATAATTTTCAAAAATTAATTTACATTTAATCCCACAGTCAGAATGATAATACTGGTTTTTAAGGTAAAAATATCTGAAAGTTTTCTATGTTTTAATAATCAATATAAATTGAAATGGATTAAAATGGAATAAATTGATTTAACTGATTAATTAATTGTATAATTAATCTTCAAAAACAATTACAATTATAATTTATCTGTATAGAAAAATTTGATGAGAAAGTAGTTTTGAACTAAGATTCCGCATTTTAAATATTCATAAAAAATGTAATGATTCATAAAAATATAAAAAATTAACCATAACAAAATTATTATGTTTTTATTTAAGAAATTAAGTCTATTTTTAAATTTTAAATCAATTGATGTGTGAAAATTTTTATTTAAAATGGGTTCCCCATTAAAAAGTGGTAAAATTGCCTTTATAAATATTCTAGGTTTATGTGTAAAATAGAGTTTTTTGTTACCTCATTCTTATAAAACCTAATGGATGAATAAAAAATATATTTCAATGAATATATAACATATATATTTCATTAAAATAATTAATTAAATGTAATTAATTCTGTTTGTTAAGATAAAACTCTTTTAGAAGCATAAAATAATAATATTTCTCATTCAATAAAATTGGTTATTTTTTCCTTTCTCATTAATTATTAACCAATGAACTAAACTTATATTTATTTAAGAAATAAAACTTCATAAATTTTTTAATACTGTTAATAACATATACTGTATGACTTATTATATTTGATAATAATATTTTAATAATACATTATTGTTTAGTAAAAAATCGGTCTTGTGTGTTATGAAAGCCATCAAAGAAGGTCTCTCTTGTGTTTAACACACTCTAACATAGTGTTTCATGAAATAAAATATATATAATTTAATTTAAATAGTACATATAATATAATGTATCAAAATATTATATTACCTTACATGCTTGGTGTCGCGTGTCAAATATGCTATTGAATACAAGGTTCATAGATTAGATTTTTGGGGCGTCACATCCTCCCAACCTTATTTAAATTAAATTCATGTAATTTAAACTCTATCATGGTGATATGTTGTTTGATACTTCATATATTTGAAATAAGATATCGTGAGAGGGGTTTATAATTCATCCTCTATAAAAGAAAGGATGTTAATTAAAAAGGTCACATAGACTACCATGTAACAACGTCTCTATGTAGAAGAACATTAATGGAAAGTTAAAATACATACTTGGAGGGAGTGTGTAAATATTTACCAGTAGTGAATGATTTCATTAATCACAAATTAGTTAATGGTCCATATAAAATATGAGGGTGTCAAATCCATAAATCATTAATAATATATAGGACCACCATTTCAATGGAAATTAAGGTATTAGGATAACATTTTATCTCTAAGTCATTTTTCTAATGTTGTATAATTATTTTACAACCTTTGAATATTAAGAAATATTTTTACTTGATTGGTTTAAATTTTATATGAAAAACTCTAAATTTTAGTTATTCTTAAATGAAATTATAATTCTTTCCTTTACTCCCATAAATAAATACCAATAATTCTTTTTTATGGATGAAATAACTAAAAGAATGATTTAAAATTTCGTAAGGCCTATACATGAGTAACAAGTCTAACTATTTGTCTTTAACTATCTTTCAAAACCAATATCGTTTATATATTTATATGTAATCCTATAATATGATACTACTGGTTAATCATTAACATTTATTCATCATATTGTTTAACTAAAAAAAATGAAAAATTAACATGGACATTTTGCAGTTCAATGGTTGATGTGAAACACGTATTTTGTATTTATTAGTTCAAGACCTATGGCCTTACTGGATTTGATTGGTTATCACTCATATTATAGTTTTTCCATTAATTAAACATAATTAATATAATTTCTATAATAAATATGATGGACCTCCTTGGATTATCATTATAAAAAAGGTTTTAAATACAACCTAAATACATGAATACATTAACAACTTATTTTTACAAAGATCATTCCTTGGTATATAGTTTATACCTTATAAGATGGTATTGAATGGGGTAATTTCTATGTTCCCCACACATAAAAAAATAAAAAAAAAAATTACTAAGGATGTGATTCATTTACTTCCATTTTACTCTTCATTTATCTTCAGTAATACTTTTATTTCTTCCTTCTTTCCCACACATAAATCATTTCCTTATTCCATTGAGACACTTTCCTAGGAATCTCATTCCACACTTCCCATATGTAATAAATCGAGACTTATATTCTCTATATTTTCCTCCACTAGAGCTCTTTGAAATCTCCATATTTCACTTCATTTGTTTGTTTGGGAGTCGGTAAAGATATATATTGCTATTAATATTTTAGAAAATTTATTTGGCAGAAATAAGATATCATTTATACTTGTCAGCACCTCATTTAGTTTCTCATTTTCACTCCTTTTTCCTTTATGTTTGATGTTTATTTGAATCCTTTAGGATCCATCCATTGACTAAAACTAGAAATAAATGTCTCAGAAAAAATAGTCATAATTAAAAAAGAATATAATTTTCTATAAGTTATGTAAATCATGACATTTTATTTTTAAATCTATAATAACATAGATTTAAAGTTTTTTATTAATTATAATTATCCATTTAAATTATTCATTATTTTTTTACAGAAAAAGTTAATTATCATATGAATATCCCCTAAGAGTGTTAAACTAGGAGTCTATTAAGGCCCATTTTCATGTACCAAGTTACCCTGAGTCAAGCTTGGAACACCTTGTAAGAGTTATTAATCATAATGTCCATATTTGCTAGAACCACATCCACTTGTAGTATATAGACAAGGATTTATTTCTTAAAAGACCCACATAATCACTACTTTACCAAAACTCTAGGATTTTATTCTATAATTATCCTCAACTTTTAACTTAGAGTTATGTTCTATGACCTTTTTTCCCAAAATCTAGTTCCTCTAGGTGCTACTAAACTTCTTATGATACCTACTATAGTGACCCGACCACATTAATCCCGGTTCAGGTGTCTTCTATTAGTTACATTGGCATGATTACAAGGAATCAAATCTAGAAGGATGAAGATTTTAGTAGTATTAGTAAACCATATACATACACGAGTCTTGTATTTCGAATTAATACTCTAATAATAATATAATTATTTCTTCTTTCAAAATAAATCGATAAATTCGAGGAAAATATTATTCCATCTAGTATATACAATATATCTTTAATAATATGATTCTTGAATTCCTAATGAAATAAAATATAATAAGTTAAATATCAAGTGCTTAGTAAATGATAGATATAAGAGAAGTAATAAAGAGTCAATGGGAATATACAATATGACATAGTAAATAACGGAACACACATGTCATTAAATCAATAAACTAAATTGAAGTGTGTAAACAATATTGGAAGGTAACAACTGAAAACTCTTTCCATTAAAATAAATAGATAAGTAATAATAAAAATGAAAATGTTAAAAACTAAAACAAATTCCATCTAAATAAAGAAAATGAAATGTATCCATATTTATATTGATGAAAAATATCATGGACTAATAATAACTATAAATAAATGATGTAAATTTGTGATTATTGGACACCATTCTTCCTATGTACATGGTACCTTTATAGTAAATAAAATTTACAAGACAGTTTACAACATATCAGGTAAAAAAAAATCTAATGCAGCTAGCCAAATGACTCGTCCCATGGGACTACTGATTCATCGATGAGCTATCTATAATTGGCCCCTACCCATTCCTTACAAGTCCAAAACAGTCTTCTTTTATAGAATAATAGATTTATCAGTGTTCCTAATCAAACTATCCATATGGATTAAGAGATGTGGATTTATCAATATTTACCAAAATAAAAAAAATAATATTCAAAGTGAACACCATATAAAAAATGATATACAATTTTGGCAATGATAATATCCATGATTAATGATATAGATACATAGGGGAAATTCAATGTTGTATTATTATAGGAAATTGAACATTTCATGTCTAAAAAAAGGTATCAAGGAAGTGAATGTGAATTATATCCTTTGTCAAATCAATGAAAAACCATATAGATGAAGGATAAGGATGGTATTAACACAATATATCCCTCGTAGAGTAAAAATATTGGTTTTTTGTTGATAAAATAAAAGAATAACATTACAAATATTATTTAGGATAATAAACATTTTATTTGAAAAATAATTTGAAATGATATTCAAATTTAAAATAACTTTTTAAAAAATTAATTTACAATAAACCATTTAAACTTGCAAGGGAATCTCCAGAGAAATGATAATAGATAAATCCATACATGTTTATCAAGGTAAAAAGAAACATTCCTTTTGCAAGGTATAAATGGTTAGAAAAATTCCTTATTTAGAAAGTGATAGGAATATTCCCTTGAAAACAAATGTAATAAATTAAATATGGTAAAAATTTATTAGAAAATAATTTTATTTTTTTTGATTTTTTAATAAACCATGGGTTTTATAGGAAAATATGTTCTCTGAATAAAGTTTTAAATGTATTCAGGTTCAATTAAATACATTTTTAAATAATATAGAGTACCAAAGAGTGGAAAAATGGTACAAATAAGTGAACATTTTCACCAATAACCCAAGGAGAATAAAATTACTTTTTTATAAACTATAATTTAATGTCCTCAAAAGTAAATACCATTGAAATATAATAAGAAATAATTTCGAGAAAAATCAAAATTAAAAATTCCAATACCACTTTGAATGATTTAAATCATAATACTCATGAAGATATAAAATTATATTAAAGTAATAAGACTCATGAGTGTAATAAGACTCATGATATATCATTTAAAAAGGAATTATATACTCAATATAAAATAAACTAGGTTTATAACCACAAATAATTCTCCGTAGAATATAAATTGATACGAAATCCCTTACCTAGTTTTTTTTCAGTAGAACGTCCACTAAAATATCATATAATAAACTAATGCTAAAAAATTTACTTTCTTGAGAATATTTTTTATGATTATAATTACATTTCTGTCACTTATTACTATGTTTTATTCAACTACTTAAACAATTATGTTTATGTCGATTGTTTTGACCAAATTCAGTTTAGGTGTCGAAAATAACTTTGGTATGTCAACCATGGTCAAAGGGGTCATTATATAAAATATCCAAAATAATAATCATGACATAATTATTATATTTATACATTAATTTTAATTTTAAAATAAATCATTAATTATGGATATAAACAATTAACCAACGTTACAATCACGAAGATTGTAGGTCGTACGTACGCAAGAGTAAAGTTCCCATTTTTCAAGGATTATTATGAAAAAAGAAAAGTAATACTATATCATTACATAATTATCATTATATAATAAATAATATAATATTTAATCATAAATACTTATATTTATAATTATTCTAATAAAAAAAGTATCACATCATGTCGAGGAGGCAGTAGTCCACACATCCACGAACGACGTCATCACATTTTAAGTGAGACTAGAAAACTAATATTGAAAAGAATATATATTATTTTTAGACAAATAATTTTGTAATTAATATCATATATTGGTTTCATATGTCACATATTTTTAGTTTAAAACATCTTTTATAGGATACATGTATAGTTTGAAAGAATCCAATCGCTTTGATGGGGAAATGGTCCACACTTCCTCAAACGATGTTATCATATTAATGAAAAATGTAAATTATTAAATTTATGTGTCATTAAAGAATTAAAGAGGTCTAAAAAATAATAATTATAATTTATATAATATATAAATATATTTTACATCATAATTGACCCCATGATAAGTGGTAAAGGAAAAATGAACACTTATAGTCTCGCCAGACATTAGTTCACCATACACAGAAACAGTATGTTAATTACCCATTAGATGAATGTGTGTGATTTTTAAGGTATAAATCATAACATAACAACGAAATATAGTATTTAGGATACTGGTTTTCTTATGTAATCCTAAAATAAGAAGTGTATTGGGAGTGGAGAATCAAATGAATGAAAATAGATTATTGGGAAACGTTACCTTAAAATTGTGTAACATTTTTTAGTTTATAAAAATTGGATTCCATGGATGTCTTTATTTCAAAATTTTGGATTCATGGTATAGGATTGGTTTGTTGGGAATCTGTTTAGGATTATTTTTTCTAAAATGTGTTATTTTAGTGGTCTTTGTATGGGAGAGAATTGGTTTCCTTTTATAGTGGAGGAGGAGTTCCACTCTTGTAATATTATGACAAAGGAATTACATATACTTTTTTCATAAAGAAATTGGATCTAATAATGTACCCAATCCAAGAAAATGGATTATATGTTTGAAATCTGTCCATCCAAGGGATTTTGGGAATTACTGTTAATGTTTAGTCCCTTATTATTCTTAATTTTATCTTAATCATGGTAATAAATGTTTATCACTTACAGTAATACTATAGGAATCATTACTATTATTATAAATTATAAATTATGATTATTCATAATTTGTTATCTATTTTACCTATTTATAAATACATAATTTGAAGAAAATAATTTAAATTTAATCTCACAGTTATGATGACAATATGGGTTTTGAAGGTAAAAATGTATGAATCTTTTCTATACTTTAATAATCAATATCAAAGTGAAATTTATTAAAATGAAATAGATTATATTAGTTGATAAAAATATTATCTAATTAAACATTAAAATCAATTAAAATTATAATATACCCTTAAAATAAATTATATGAAAAAACAGTTTTGAACTAACCTACAGTATTTTTCACTATTCATTAAAAAATGAAATGTTTCTAAAAAATATATCAAGTTCATACTAACATAATTATTATTTTTACATTCAAATAATAATTTTTTATATATATTAAATCAATTAATGTGTTAAAATTGTGAATAAAAATGGGTTCTCTATTAAAAGGTGTCAAAACTGCCTTTATAAAAATATATTTCTTTATGATTAATATAAATTTTGTTCCTATCTTATTCCTATATAACCTAATAGATGGATATAAAAATATTTTATTAAATATATTACATATAAATTTCATTAAAATCATTATCTATGCATAATTAATTATGATTATTATGATAAAACCCATTGGGAAGCAAAAAAATAAAAATATTTCTTTTTTATATCAAATTGGTTCTAATATTCATTTGTCCTTAATTGGTAACCCGAGAATTCATTTTATATTTATATAAATCATACATTTTTCTAATTTAGTTAATACTATTCATAAAGTTTATATTATATCTTATTATATTAAATAATAATATTTTAATAATATGTTATTGTTTGGTAAAACTTGGTCTTGCATGTGACATAAGTCATCGAAGAAGGGTTACCATGCATGTAATGTACACTAACTCGGTGTTTCATGAATTAATATACATATAATATTTTATAAATAGTAAATATTTTATAAATTATATAGATATCATATTACCTTGTGCTCTTGGTGACACGTGCCATAGATACTATCGAATATTAGGTTCCTACATAAGATTATTGGGGCATTACATAATACTAAGCCAAATCACAATCCAATTTACTTAATATCATTATAGAAGACATATTTTTGTCATAAATCCATCCTATGAAGGCATTGTTCCAATCCTAAGGAGGATACCTGAAGTAGAGGTAACGTTCTTTAATGAGATTTGTTATTTTATTTCTTCCCCCACCTATTTAAATAATTATTAAAAAAATTGGATATAATAACCTCATTATCTTAACAATAATAAGATGTTATTATTTTGAAGGAATTACCTAAAATCTTGTCCACTTATATCAAATTAGTCATGAAATCATTATTCTTGTGTACGGTGGACTACCACCTTGCGAAGTAATATGATTCCTCTTTCACAAACTCTTATCACGGAAGGTGATGTTGATAAAGTTAACAATTAAATGTGATATTAGTGAAATAATTATTCCATTCATTAAAAATTTATAATTTTTTAAATATAATATATAATGTTATTTCTTACACTAAAATATGATAAGATTGTTTCTGTATGTGTGGACTACCACCTTCATGAAGTAACATGACTCTCTTTTCATCACCACACAACTTTATTGATATATAAAATTTCTTTTAAATAAATAAAATTTAATTTATTAAATTTTGATGATTATTTAAAGATAAAATAATACTTCTCCTATTTTTCAATATTCATTGAAAAATAGAAATTCCACTCATAATTGCGTATGACCTAGCATCTCCATGACTGAAACATATTTCATTTATCAAAACAATATTTAATAATTGGTATTAAAATTATAATTGAATCATAAATATGATATTTATTTCCTGATTATTGTTATGGATATGATGTAAATAAATTAAATTTTTAAGAAAAAAAACCATTCAGGAAAAAAATGATAACAAAAGACAATTAACAACTGAAATAATGAAAAAAATGAAAGATAGTTAAAAAAAATTAGAGATAAGATTTTATATAAGGATCATATGTAATATTATAAAAAATTATATGGTTTTGGAATAAGTAAATAAAATGTTTTAATCCACTATATGGGTGGCTAAATCATATTCATGTAAAATTAAGCATGTGTTAAGGGATTTTGTCTCAATTTCCATTCATTTAGGAACATTTGTGTATTATAATCGAAATAATTTTATATGGTCTATACAATATCCATTTCAATTGTAATACCATTAATAATACATAATTAATTTTTTTTATATATTTCAATTTGAATTATTTCATCCATGTGGATTTGGATTGAATATTACCATGTGGTAAAGGACTTCATTTCAATTTACCTTCATTGAGGAATATTTTATTATTGTGAACCTATGTTATTATATATATAATGAATATAATGATACTTTATAATGTAATGACATTATTTATTAATAAATAATATAATTTTACGTTTCAATTTGAAGTATTTCATCCAAGGGGATTTGACATGAAAATTAGAATGTGGTAAAAGTTATTGTACAACATATCATTCTTTTGTGATTGTAAACATTCTCTTGAAAAAAATAAATTTCTTAGGGTCATCTTTCATTGTAAATTAAATTTATATTAAATATATCTAACATTAAATGTGGAATATGATTATTTCCAATAAAATACATAATTTTTTTCATATGGTCTATACTTTGAATTTAATTTAATTATGTGGGGGAAATATTGATAAATTGGTATCATGTACTCAATAAAGATATTTCATGACGAGTCATATTGTTTTTTATTTAAAATTATTAATCAATATATAAGGATTTATCTAGAAATGAGGATATGGTAGGGGTATAGTAATAGATTTCCCCTTGTTGCATCAACATGTCTCATGATATGAATCATTATTCCTGCCTTAGTACAATGAGTTTTTAGTATATACATACCCATTAGTTGTAAACATAATTGAGGATAGATCTTGAAGGTTGATGTATAAAGTTCTTGAGACATGAAATAAAACAATTAATTATTTCCATTATTAAGAATTCATTTATTATCAATTATATTTCCACAATGATATAACATCTCGATGTGATTTATTCTCAATTTATTTATTAAATCGAATGTGTTTTAAGTAATTTACCCTGAAATATTGATTATGAATTATCTAGTTTGTTAAATGGAACTGGTGTTCAGTTTTGTACCTTTATGGTACTTAATAATTACTGATAATTGGATCTCAAACTTATTTTTTCCTATTTCCCAAGAATTCAGGATGTTTGTAATGAGTGATATAAAAATATATTCTAGAGGGGAATATGATATTCATAAAAACAATTATTTTGTATGAAATATTCTATAAATGGTTCCTATAAGAAGTACATATAACCACATCAATTCATGTAATTCAAATAGTAATAATGATCATTTCATTGATGGGATTAAGCTAATATTTGAAGGTTAACTGGTCACACAATCATCCTCATCACATGAAGACATATTTTCTTATTCTAAGAAGGTAGATAAATTATTCTCTAAGTATTATATCTTAAATATGATGAAATAGAAGAAGAGGATAATTGGGAAAGGGATGGATAAAGGGAAAAATGGAAAAATGGATTTTCCCACATATGATAATTTTGGAAAGAATGGCCCTGATACTTTTTTAAATAGAATGGTAGTTTTCTAGAAGTGTGAACATGAAGGCCATAATTCTTTTGATTTTAAGGGATTGAAAAATGTTTCCAATGTCTAATGATTTAACTATAAATATATAGGGATATTTGTAAATCAAAGTCGCTAAAATCGGAGGAATATACCTCAAAATGGGCTAATGGATCATGGTCATGCTTATGTTTTAACGACATATGAATTGGAATTATTAATGTGGTTGTGTTTGGATTCAATAATTATTTCATTTAAATATTTTATAAATGATATTCTGGTTTTATGAATTATGAAATTTATAAGGGATTTACTATATTACTCTTTCATTAAGGATTAGAAAGTGTACATTGAATGGTATCGATGACCATGAAAAATGATTCTGTGGTAAGTTGAACTTCATTTAAAGCATGATGGAGGAAACTATAACCCTTAATATCTTCCTAATGTTGAAATAATGATGTTGGAATAAAGAGATAATTAATATAGATAAAGTAAATTGGGTAAAAATGAACACCTTTAGACTAATTAATGACTTGATGGTAAGGTTTTATGGAAATTTAGGTTATTACAATGTTTAATGAGAATAAATGATTATTGTATTTCCATTATTGGTATGTGATGATTATGAACTACATAAATTTTTTAGGGAATTAATGATAAGTTCATTTTGGATATTTGGTGACTTTATTTCTGATGTTTCATATCTTAATCTTTTGGAAGGGTTATATGGATAATCATTTATGAAATTTTTTAAGATAAAAATTGAATGAGGATTTAATGATTAATGTATTACCTTGACATATGATTATTTATGAATATTAGATAACCATTTCTAACCAAATTGATATTTTGAAAATAGATCGAGATAGAAATAAAGTATTTCTACTCTTTCATGGACCTTATGATCAGTTTAAATAGAATTTTAGTACTACAGGAATAACAAATTCGTTTTTGGATATTTATTCTTAGAGTTTGTGATGAATTGGAAATTTATTTAAGCACAAAAAATCGATGAAATTAACCATATAAAATAAGAATGTATCAGGTGAGTATATTTAATAAAATTCTTATATACAAAAACAATTCATCAATATTTGGAAAATGATCTCAGAAAAAATGTTATCATATTAATTTTATATCTGATGAAGTATATTTTTTAAATAATTATATATTTATGGTTTTTAGGTCCCTACGTTTCTATTGATCTCTCACTTTCTTATGACCAATGACCTCTTCAACTTTTTGTAATTATTTAAACTTTAAATCCTTACCTATACATTAACATTCCATTAATGTTCTCCTATATAGAAACATAGTAGTGTGTTATTCCATATGACCGTTTTACATCCATTTATCACTAATTAATTGTATGTTTTATTAAATATTTTTACAATATGGGCTTGGGATAAAATAATTTTCAAATATCAAACCCTTGATTATGAAGATAAATATTAAATTGAAAGGAAAAAATTAATTTAATATGCATATGAGGTAACAATCCAAAATTATAAAACAATACCATTTTATTAGATAGCATACATGACACAAAACACCAAGCCTAAACAACCCAAGAAATGGATATCTTTATATTTAATATCTTTCATACGTTGTGGAACATGCAACCCCAAGTATAAATTAAACATAATATAGTATATTTTTTTATTTAATCAACTAAATTTCCAGGTATTAATAATAATAAATAAGTTATGAAAATTAATTTTATCTATTGATTATAAAGAGAATAATAATCATTTAAAATAAAAATAAATTCTTCATAAAAACTACATTTTTTCTAAATTACAGGTTAGTCATGATTTTTATACATAATTTAAAACTATTTTTTACTAAAATTTTATTTTTTTTGATAATTTTATCATTATTTATTATATCATAATGTCAAAATTATCTGAGTGATTTTTTATTTCTCTAAAATGATTCATTTTTTGATTAGTAAAGAAAAATACTAATTTTTAATTCAAAATGACAATTTCGTTTAAACTATTTATAAGGATAAATTATATATTTAATTAATAAAAAAGTAAATTTAGTAAAATTATATATCTATTAATTTATTTTTTTTCATTGGAATTATTTTCATATTGAATTTTGATATAAACACTTCATAAATTTTATAAATTGTTAAAAATTATTTACCATGGTTAAGGAAAAAATGGATTTTCTATGGGATAAACTATAAAGATAAGGATTAAAATGATATAATAACTCATATAAAATACATTAGATGTATATATTTCATAGATTGAGTGTCTATTATTATATAATACATAATTTTGGAATATTTTTGAGTTGGAAAAATTTGGGTAAACCATATTATTTTCTAAATATTACAATTTTTCCACTCACTTCACTTATGAATGGACACCACCCTCTTATCTTATTCACACCTTAAAAACAGTTTAGTTCAAAAAATACCCAACAGAATTACCTATAAAATTACCTACTCTCATCATTTAATTCTTATTTTTTATAAAGATATCTTAAAAAGTATTTGTTGAAAACATAATGAGGAAACCTTAAAATGTGGTAATGGTCTTCAACAAGCATTTTTATTTTATTTTTTACTCCATAGCTAACATTTTTTATAAAAAAAATATAATCAATAATATTCCATATTTTGAGATGTTTTTATGTTATTTTAATGATATAAAACAACCTCCACTTCTATCAAATAGGTTAAAAATTCTTATTGATGTGTACGGTGGACTATAGCCTTGCAAAGCAATGCGATTTATCTTTCACTAACGATTAACATTGAAGAGAATATAGATAATTTTTTTGATTAAATGATATATACAAGACATAATTATGATATTCATGACATATTTATCATTATAAAAATACAATATATCATTTTATTTATTACACTGAAAAATTATAACATCATTCATGTAATTGTGGACTACCGCATTCACAAAATCATGTGAGTCTCCTTTCATCACCAAACAAAATACATGACCTAAATAAGTATATTTAAATAAATATTTTGTTATTTATGATATTATTTTTATTCTATAATGGTAAAATATTAATTACATCCTTTCAATTATGATCATTTAAAAATGGAAACATTATTTAGGTATATGTACGACCAACCCTCTCAATGATCATAACATACATCATTTCACAAACCCATGTCTATGAAATTTTCTTATAAGTACAATTTATATATAAATATGATTTTTTTGGATATGATGGAACTATATAATATTTTCAAGAACCAAACAATGCATGACAAAACCCCCATGAGAAAACAAGATATTTAACACCCACAACAATGAAAATAATGAAATAGTATGAACAAAAAAGATATAATATGTTAAAAAAGGATAATATATGATATTAGGAATAATAATATAGTTATATAATAATTTAATAACATGAATAAAACCCCCATACGAATGTTTAAATCACGTTCTACCAAAAGAAACCATAATGTAAGGGGTTCTATCACAATTTCTTTTTATTGAGTCACATTTGTGTATTATAACCCAATTTCTTTTATATAGTGTATAAAATAACCATTTGACGTGTAATCTCATTATTAATTCATAATCCATGATATTTAATGTTCTAATTTGAATTATTTCTTACAAGTGGATTTGATTTAAATATTACCAAGTGGTAAATGAATTTGTCTCAAATTCACATCATTAAGGAATATATTATTGGTGGGAACATAATTTATATTATATGGTGCATAGGGTTACAATTGTAAATATAATGGAATAATTCATTCATACTTAATTTTATTTTAAAGATCAATTTAAATTATTTTATCAAAGGGGATTTGACTTGAAAATTACTGAGTGGTAAAAGTTATCATAAAATATTTATGATTGTTAAATTTCTATTGAAACAATCACTTTATTATGATCATTTATAATTAAAAATTATATTTATATTAAATATATTTACTATTTAATTATCTATATCATTATTTCATATATTATATACCATTTTTACATATGGTGTATACATTTAATAATATTTTATTAAATTTGGAAATAATAATAAATTTGTATTCTTTACTCAACATTGATACTTAATGACGATGCTTAATGTTCAGAAATTAAATTGATTATTGGATATATTATGATTGAGTTGGAAATGTATATACTAGTGCATCTTGTTTATATATAGAACCTAGATGCATTAAAAGGTATCATGAGATGAATTAGTTGAATAGCCATAGTAAAATGGGTTTGTGGTGTATTACTACCCATCAGTTTTAAAATTTAACGAGGATAGATCATGATGGGAGAGGTATCATGTGCCTAATATATAGTTTATAATAATTAATAATTTCATTCATTAATAATTTTATTATTATCCGTTATATTTTCATAACAATATTATGTTTGGATGCATTTCATTCTTTGTTTATTGATTAAATAGATTTCTTTTTCAGTTATTTACCTTTCCATATTAATTAGTTATTATATAGTTATGTAAATGGATTGTATGTTTAGTTATTTACCTTTTCATATTGATTATTGTGGTTGATTTGGGTTAGCTTCTACTATATTGATCCCTTACTAAGCATTTGAAGCCACCCTTTTTCTCATTCCTAAAAATCTAGGAAGTGTTCTGAGAATGTTATAAAAATACATGGAAGAGGAAATAATAATATTCTCAATAAGAAACTTATATTTTAAATTCTTTCATCATGTGTAATTCAAGACTCAAGTATGTATCTAATTTTCCATGACTAATAAACTATTTCTCCCATTGAGATGGGTTTACAAGTATCTCATTCTAATGTAATAATGTGACACACTATCTCTAGGTTACTGAGGTTGGGGTATCTATCGTATAGAAATATTTTAAAAAGTTATTTAAAAATATTATTCAAATGATATAGAAATAATTATAATCAATTTTATTCAATACTTTATCTAGACATTTTTCTAAATAATAAAAATTTAGGGATTAGGATAAAATACAAAACCATTTCCAATCAAGAATTTGATATAGGTTCATCCTATGGTCATTTTGATAGTGTAACTAGTTCCACAATGGGATTAATAATAGATTCAAGAACATATCATAAAATTTTAAGATAGTCTAAGAGTAGACCATAATTTAACCACAATTATGGTGTGATGATATCAACCTCCCATCCCATCATCTAATGTGAATTCCTATGTGCCATTAGTTTTGAAACCCCAACAAACTTCCAACATATGAAAATTAGGTTTTCACCTATTTATTAATCTTCTAACCATTGTGAGTTTCCATTATGAAGAATAATGGAAATCCTGATGTGAATGATTGTTCAATAAATTTAACACCCTCACTCACAATCAACCATCATGAAAAATAGAATGCACCTTGAAATTTTCATCTTTCTCATCCAAAAATAGTGAAACTAATGTGAATATGTTAAATAAAAAATGATATATTAACCATGCTTTAGACCATTCCATTTTCATATCTATGGAAACAAAAAATGATTCACCTATTGTTAATATCTCAAATAAGATAATGATTTATTGATAATTCATCAATCCGTTTTTCTTAAATATCCTACACAAATTTGAAAAAACATGACATGAATTTTACAAATGATCATCTTTAGTTGGGATTCTTATGAAATAATTCAACCATCACATTTATAAGTACATCCATATATAATAAACATATTGAGAATAAAAGAAATATTGTTTTACACTTTTATATTTGATTGAGTACAAATCATGCCTATGATGATACACTAATTGGTGACCTTATTCCTTGTTGTCTTAATGAATACAATTATTACTCTCACAAAATAGACAACTTCTTATAATATATCATCATTCAGCGACACTTTGGGAATGTTATATACAACTCTAACCCCTATTGGCCTCAAAATTACTTCCCCCACTAGAAACCATCAAAATATGGTGGAAAATACAATGTTCTAGGAGTACCATAAACATTGTATGATCCCAAGCCTTGATACATCCCTTGAGGGTCTAAAATTATTGAAATATTTGTGTTCGCATCATCCAAGGAATTCTATAGTAATTCAAGTGGAACTCGTATCCCCAACCAATCGGTATGTGAGATTATCCCAGGAATGCAATAATCACCACCTTCATTATCAAAGGAAGGTGGACCAGGGAGTCATATTACAGATCTCCCTAGGTTTAGGGATTTCCATGGAGGGAACATGTAAACAACCATTTCTATCACCATCTTACTAGAAACCTTATGTTGTTTTTTAGGGGTATCAACCAACACAATTCCATCTCTAATACCCATGCACATTCAACTAGAAAGGAACATCAGGTGAAGAAGTCCATTAATAACAAAGAGTGGGGTCATATCCCCACTTCCACTAACAAAGCACTCCGACATATTTTGGTAGTAGAGAAAAAGTAGTTTTATATCCCACATCACTCGATAAAAGTATTTGGGTATATTACTCTACCCAGAATGTGGGAGGAGCGTATTCCTACCCACATGCGTGAACCCAATCAGTATATTTTGGTTGTATAAGGAGGACATAAGTGGGATCATATCCCCTTTTCAGTCTATATTAACTTCTAATATATAATGTAGGTAAAAAATTAAAATCTTACAATCCTAAGAATAATTTTATAATGTGTCATTACATCTTATAAATAGATGATAAAATCCACTAACATATTCTGAAACTGGTACATATATAGGTAGAGGATCATATTCATATTCCTATATCTAGGTATCTCAAAACCATGATCATTATTAACAAGTGATTTCTTCAGATAAAGTGAACATTATTTCTCTTGTCCTGGGGGGTTATAGACATATACTAGTAAATGATGAGGTATTGGACCATTCCCATATTCATGTTTGAACTAGGGCTCACAAGTTGAGAGTGGAACATACCTCATGACAGGGGCACATGTCGGTCAAAAAAGACCATCACCATATTCAAATGGTTGAGGATTGGGATCATACCCCTAAATATAGACAAGGATCCCCAAGAAAGAGGGTAACATGAATGCAAACATGCACATATTTATATCTAAGAAGACCATTGACATCTCCAAAAGCTCATTGATCAATATCATATCCCTATTTTGGATAGGAATCACCATGTGTGAGTGGGGAATGCCTCAAGATAATATCATATTCTTTTTGGTGAATCTTCCTTGAATAATCTAGAAAATCAACGAATCTTGGATAATATCCCTACTTCCATCAATAAAACATTTCACCAAAATCATTTTGATGCCATACAGGTGGGGGATCATATCCGTTCATCCATTTTACAAGGTTTTCATCATATTTTGATGGGGAATATATATTCATACGGGGCTAATATTTCCACTCCTACCATGGGTCACAATGTAAGAGTGTAACATGACTTGGGATAGGCACATATATATAACATGAAAGGAAAATATTATATTTCAAAATATCAAGATAGGGCTTTTATCCAAATTTTAACTAAGAATCACTAAGTGAGAGCGAGACATGCCTTAGGGAAGGCTCATTTTCCAGACTATAATGAAGAATATCATTAGCATATTCCTCTAGTTTCTTAGTGTAAAGATCATATTTATATAGTTTCAGATGATAATCATCAAGGTATGAAACGTATCTTAAAACATACAAATATTCCTACATAATTTCACAAGGTAGGTCGACATATATCTTCCACAGTGTAGAAAGAGATATATATTCGCTATCCTCTCAGTTATAATGTCCTTGAGGATATTTGAGTCACATCATCAACATCCAAAATTCCAGTTGTCTCTTCATACAATGTATAAGGAGTTCGTTACCATGATAACCCTCTTCGTGGTAGTGTGGAGATGGATCACATGGATTGTACTCATAAAATTCATCACAGTTAACCTCCCCATAGTGATATCTCCCACAGATAAGGATATCATCACCTTTCCTATACATCCCCATATTAGGAGGTGTTAGAAACATATACAACTATAGATAAAAATTTTATTGAAACATTGAGTTCAGACATATATAGAAACCCATCAACTTCTAGAAATAGTACAATCCAGTCAGTAGGAAACACCAACAATAATCTTCTACAGTTTGATTGAATGGAGTCATGTAAGTCTAATGAAGATGAAGAAAAAATTGATATATGGATTTAATTTTTGAGAAAAATAACCCCACCTTGTAATTTCCTCTTGCTACATCTTACTATGATGTTATAGAAGAGATATAAAATGAGTTCATGCCTTATCTATGTCAAAACATGTGGGAAAATCATTGGAGATTTAAGGCTAAACAGTTCCATTATATAAAATAAGTGTCTCATCTTAAAAACATTAAGGTAATTTCTTTTTAACTAGACATAGATACTATTTCTATTTTCCAAGACCCAAAATTGAAAAAGAATACTGAAAATATACTCCACTATTGTTAACATTGCATAAAAAATCTTTGGTAAATCTCCAAAGACACTTCATGAATCTATATTCAAGGATAGGGAATGACTGGACCGTAAAACCTCATCATACCCTTAGAATAGTATAACTACTTAGATATGAAATCCTACAATTATATATCCTCTAGGAAAATATGAGTACTGATTAAGGCTTTGGATTTTTGACCTATACAATAGAATACCCCCCCATAAAAGGTGAAAAGACCTCATGAATGGAGAAACAAGACAACCTGGAGAGCCATGAACTAGGCCCATAGAATTAATGAGAATTCATTTCAGACATGGAATCTGATATTTCAGTCAACTCAAAAAATATAATTGGAATCACCACCTATTATAGGATACCATTGCACTATGCTCCAAAATGAGAATGATTGTGCCCCAAATATTATCTCATAGTAGTATATGATGTAGTAGCCATCTTGTATTGAACCCGACCCACTCAACCAAGGGAATATCTTCCACCCCAATTACCACTCCGAACATCAATTTCCTAAAGGATTCTAAAAATTTCCCCTGCAACTGTAAATGAATCCCTGCCCACTAGGCTAGAGAAATTTATATCTCAACCACTATCACCAGACACACTATCCCCTAAGGGGGTCTTGGGTAAATAAATAGTGATTAACGATCAACTCCATCCAATTTTTATTGGGTAATTTATATCTTAATATTAATCCAAATAGTTACAAAATCCCAAATAGGTTTTATTGATTCCTCAACTGTTGGATCAATAAGTACCAATTTTGGCCCCAAATAGTACCTAACCTATAAGTATGGGGAGTTTTTATCATAATCATCATAGAGGGAATTGATTTTCTCTGTGTTGGGTGGTAAATATCAATGATTTGCATCTCATGGAGTCCTCTGGTCATAGAAAAAAAATCATATAATTGGGGCCCATTCTGAAATCATGTCTGAAAAATCCCTTATTATCCCTACTCAATAGTCATAATGATAGGAATTCATGACGAATAAAATTAAACCCCATTGGTTTCATAAGAAAAAACAAACTAGTATAGAAAAGGGATTGAGTAATGACCCTAATACAAGGAGTTTATAATCATTATATTGTGTTGAAATTAATGGTACATTCAACATTTCTAGATACACCTTTGTAAATTTATTCACCATTAACATGATAGATAATGTGTATAAAGATGAAGATGTTGAGGGTCACAACATATAAATCCAATCCTAATAAGAGGGTGATATGGATGCACCAATCGAGGTTGCATTCACCATTAATCCATGGAGGGTCCAAAATCTAGAACCTATGAATATTGAGCTTCCACCTCAACAACCGAACACTGCCAAAGAGAATGGGAATGGTGACAACATATCCTAATAACCTCCTAGAATAACTGGAAATCATTCCACAAAGGAAAAATTGACATAATATGAGAGTGGGATACAAAATTTCATTCAAATCAAATAGGATTTACTCTTGGTAAAGATTTCCAATGGGTATCACCTTTAGGAAGAGATGATTATTCTTCATGTCAGAGCTGATCCACCTACAAGACGAGAATCTAGAAATCAGATCAATTCCATATCCAAGATGTCATTCTAAAAAATTGTGGAACTCAAAAATGACCATGACTTCCCTTCATCATGGTGATAGTATATCCCTCTTCATGGTGATCACTCTATGTACACATGGGTTGAGAACTTGTGGGATTAAAAAATAAGTACACCTTTTCAAGCCATACCTACACTCTATAGATGGGAGGAGGCTCCAATAAAATTACCTAGATAATTTACCAAATTCATGGAGTCCCTAAATAATTGGATGGAAACCATGGAAGGGAGACATGCACTAGTAAAGCCTGAGATAAATCCATATCTTGAATGGGTGGATGATACACTACCTACAACTAATTTCGGAAATTTTGGATTCTCCCCCTTTGAATGATCAGGACATCCTAAACAAAATCTAATACACTTCATATCACGATGTTGTATAATGAAAGTACCTTGAGACCAGTAGGATGAAACAGTGAAATGTTTTTTTTCTTATAGAATCTGGCATGGTGAACCTTAATTTAGAAAAATAACATTAATGTAGGATCCATTATAGGATAGGAAGAGATTTTACTTCAGTTCTTTTAACAATTCATCTTCACATCAAAGAAGATAACAATTTTTGACCTGACAAAATGTAATCAATATAAAAAATGAGTGTGTGTCTCACTTTATTGCCACCTGTAAATGTTGAACCTATTCCATTAACATCCAGATATAATAGGAGGAATTGATAAATGTCTGGGAAAAACATATATTGGATGATTTATAAACCCCAATGATCTTAATGAATTATCTAGGTTGGTTCCATGAGTTTGTATTTTTTGAAAAAAAATTGGTTTAATCTATTTAGTGAACCTGAGTGAAATATTTAATAATTCCCTTAGCATAGGGAAAAGTATTTGAAAAGTTGAATTCTCTATTGTTATACACAAATGATAAAAAATTCCCATTCAAACACATCAAAAGGTTCTGAACTACCAAATACATCCAATTGAGTGGAAAAAAATACAAAATCACCCTCGGTTAGAAGATAAAAGATATCAATTCCCCCAATGATATTAGAAATAGATGAACAATTCATGCTAATTCCAAAATAAATAAGACCTTAATTATTTCTTATAATCCGTGGATTATAACAACCGTACTCTTTATTACATAAATAAACATGATTTATTACATAAAACCTTTACATTATATAACATAGAAGATCAAGAGGTTTAGTTTATTTGGATCCCAGTAACATTACATAACAACTTAAAACATAGAACACAACATATTATTGAAAATTTACATTATATTACCACTACATTCCACCATACATAGCATTGCATGGGATAACATGAGGACATGCATAAGAAAAGGGTGGGCTATAAAGCCTAGTAAGGGAGTAAACAAGGTATAAAATGAAGAATACATTATATGTTAGGAAATAGACATATCAATGGTACATCAAAGAATCATGAACATACAGGTATGTTATAACATTATTATCATAACATGGGAATGTGGAAACAACACTTAACATGGAATTAGCATGAGCTAAGGCTCATTGCACATGTATAATGAGTAAAACCTCATTGCACATGAAGTAACATGAGTAAATCCTAATTGTACTTGAATTATTAGGAGTAAAACCTCATTGCACTAGAAGTATCATGATACGAATCATTACCCGATGAATTGGAGAGTTATCATGGCACAACATTCTTAAACATTACATTTCATGCATAAGTGTGCTGCATGGATTATTCAACATGGAATCATCCAACAATATCATTTATTACTTGATAATGTAATGTGGAATACATAAATGAAACTATTTAAGTAACATGTAAATGTAAATAATGTTTAATACCCTTGATATAGAAATGGGCATGGTATTCACTACATAATGACATTGGCTTGGAAAACCGCGGTGCAATTTCAGCAGCATAACGAAATGACATAAAAATTAATAAAAATGGTTAATGAGAGAGAAATGGGTGTCTAATAATATGTATATGAAATGGATTGTATGGAGTCATAAATATAAATGTACCAACATAATTAATGGAATTTGGATTCATAATATAAAAGAATTTCTTGAATGTAAATGAGGAGATAGAAATTCCTTACGAAATTTCGCCATGGTAACATGTGTACATGGGAGGAATTAATTATACATAAATGGGTATCTCATTATTCAAAAATAAATAGGGAAGTATGAGTGAGGTGTGGAATCACACCCTGACATTTATAATTTAAAATAAAAGGACATAACAAAATTAAGAAACATGGATAAAATGAGAATGGAAGGAAATCCCTTACAGAATTTCGACATCATAACTGGTCCAAATGAGAAGAATTAATGAGAGAAAAAGGGGTCTATCACCATTAAAACATAAGTAAGGAATTATGGCGGAGGTCAAAAATTATACCCCAACATTTATTAATGAAAATAAAATGGAAATACAACATTATGAAACATGGATAAAATGAGAAAGGAAGGAATCCCTTACAGAATTTTGACAAGGTAACATGTGTACTTGGGAGGCATTAAAGAGAGAAAAATGGGTCTATCATCATTCAAACATAAGTAGGAATGTACATGAGAGGTGATAAATCATTCCCTAACCTTTATATTTGAAAATAAAAGGGAATAAAAATATTAAAAAAATGGACAAAATGAGAAAGGAATGAATCCCTTACAGAATTTCGGCATGGTAACAGGTATAAATGAAAGTCATTAATGAGAGATAAAGAGGCCTCTCATCCTTAAAACATAATTAATGCAGTATGGGAGGGGTTCAAAATAATACCCAAACATTTTAAATTTAACATAAAATTCCCTAACAATATTAAGAAACATGGAAAAAATGAAAAAGGAATAAATCCCTTACAGAATTTCATCATGGTAACATGTATACATAGAAGGAATTTCTGTGGGAGAAATGGATTTCTCAATAATAAATCATAAATAAAACATTACAGGGGAGGTTCAAAATCATAACCCAACATTTATAATAGAAAATAATTGGGAATAAAAATATTACAAAATGATGGACATAAATAAAGAATAAATAAATCCCTTACATGGAAGTGTGATCCCAAAGGCCTGGGAGGGGCTTCAGAGAGGCTTCTTGGGAGATTGGGGCACCTTGGTAGTATTATAGAGAGAGGAGGGAAAATCATGGATGAACTAAAAATTATTTCAGTGAAGAAGATGTGGGATCTTGGGTGGGTTTATATAGGGAAGGAGAGGGGATTGTTTTTTGGTTTGGGACACCACACATTAAAATAATCAAAACCACTAAGCATACTGTGGGGTTTTAACATAGAATTTTTTAATGTGGAGTGGAAAATAATATTTTATAAGGGCAATGGAATATATTATTAAAATAATATGGTTTCTTATGTGGAGTTGAGTCACACTATCAAAAAAATCAATTTAAAAAGCAAAAATGTTTTATAAGTCTTGGAGGGTCCACTACGGATTTGTTAAATAAATAAAACAAAACCAAATTCACATTATTTTAATGGTAACACATATATTGTCCTAAATATTGTTTATAATAATTTATTACATCACTATTGGGTCATTATGATGTAAAAAACAACGTTATATATTTAAAAGGTATTTACATTTTACCCAAAAATTTGATTGTCACAAAAAATTATGAAAAATTCACCGTTACATAAGTTTAACATCCCGATTACAAAAATAATGTTAATTTTATCCAAATAATTTTCTAAATTTGTAAATTTTTACTTTTAAAATAAAAAATTACATTTATAATGAAATTATGGGTTTAAATAACAACTTTCAAACCTTTATAAAAGTCACTATCATATTCGTAATAATTATACGACCATTTATATTATATAAAAAGTAATTTAGTAAAAATATTTAACTAAAATATTATTTAATTCAAAAATCCGTTAATTCACCAAAATAGATTTCTTAATTAACTAAAAGTGGTAATTTTTCTTTAAAAACTATTTACAATTTAACAATAATAAAATGAATGTATATTCTCTATAAAAAATGCACATAATCATAGTACTAGAGTATTGTTACATAACCCTTTATAACACCCACATAAGACAAAATGTTAAGGTGTACACTGGTGAAAAACTCTTTGATTGGCTCAGATAACATCTTTCAGGTTGTAATATCTATCAACAACCACTTCTCCCATAGGCGGTTCCATTCGAGCTTAAAATATTGAAGCTCAGCTTGGGCTGGGTCAAGATAGACAACGAATGATTCCATAGCCTTTCCGAGCTCTATCAAATGGGCTTCATACAGGGAAAGTATAGTGGATGAGTCCATCACTTCCTTTGTCTGATTAATTTGGATTTCATGAATCCCTATATTTATACTAGTCATGTGATCAGTGGTCAATGGATATATTAGTAACAGTCACAATTCTTAATGGTATTTTAAAATTAAAAAACATAAAACCATTGATGTTCACATTTTATATAACCATTTTACATAATAATACATTTAATTAGATCAATAGGAATTTTCATTAAAGAATGTTCGTGTCGTTACAATCTTCCCCCCATAAGAAAATTTTTCCTTGAAATTTCTTTTACCCACACTAAAACAGATGTGGGTAACTCTGCTTCATCACTTCCTCCAATTACCATTTCACCTCTTCAAATTCGTGGTTTCTCCACCATAGCTTGAAGAGGAGAATTGTATTATTTTATAGAACCTTTTCTCCACAATCTAATATCTTAACTATTTTATCCTCATAAGAAAGGTCATCCTCTAATTGAACTACCTCTGAATAGAATACATGTGAAGGGACTGGTATGTAATTATTTAAGATGGATACATGAATGAAATCCTATTATTTGGTCATGGTGGGTGGATGTGCTAGTCGATGTACGAAAGATCCAAAATAATAAAAAATATCAAAGGGGTCATTGTATCTAGTACCTAACATCCCTTTCTTTCCCAACCTCAAGACTTGTTTCCATAAAGATATGAATAGAAATACCAGGTCTCCAAATTTGAACTCAAGGTCTCATCAACGGTAATTAGCATAACTCTTCTGTCAACTTTGGGATTCCTAGATATGCTACTAAATTGTTATCACCTTCTCCACCATTTTTTTATAATTTTAGTTCCTAGAAGCTTACATTCACTGACATCATCCCAACATGCTAGTGTTCTGCACATTTTTCCATTATGGGATTCATATGGTTTCATTCAGATGCTCGAAGGGAAAATGATATTGTATGTGAATTAAACCAGTGGAAGATGTAGGTCCCATATTCTATTGAAGTCCATCGAACATGATATTAACATATCTTTCAACATCTGAAAAGTTCACTCAGATTTTCCATCAGTTTGAGAATGATAGGTTGTACTGAAGATCAGCTCTGATCTTAGAGCATATTGGATACTTTTCTAGAACAACGAGGTGAATATAGGATCATGATCAGATATAATAGATAGTGGTACTCCATGCAGCCTTACCACAAAATTGATGTAAATCCATGCATGTTGATCAAATGAGAAGTCCTCTTGAATCGTGATTATGAGAGTTGTCTTCGTAAGACGATCCACAATGACCTATATAGAAATATTTCTCCTGTAAGTCTTTGGAAGTCCAGTGAAAAAGTCCATGGTAATGTTGTCCCACATCCATGTTGGTATGGTTAGTGGTTGCATCATCTACATATAATTTTTCCTCTTAGCCTTCAACTTCTAACAGACTAGGAACATTGATGTATATTCATCAATAATTATTTTAAAATTGTCCCACCAGAAGTTTTCTCAGAGATCTTGATAAATCTTTGTGCTCCCATGGTGAATTAATAAGGCTAAGCTATATTTATGATTCAGAAGCTCCTTCATTATCTTTGGATCGGATAGTACATATAATCATGACCCAAATCTAAATATTTCATCCTTTTCAATCACAAAATTTGAGTATTTTCCATTTCTAATAGCTTCCACCCTTTTTAGAATTTCAAAATCATTTCTTTGAGCATCCTTTATTTTCTCTAAGAGGGATGGTTGATTAGTCATTTGAGAAAGGATTTATGATGTTCATCCCTTAATGATTTCCATTTTAGTCCTCTTGAAATATAATAAGAATGCATCCTTCTCAATTTTCATCATTGATAATGATGCAAGATCATATCTACATAGAAAATATGTCACCTAGTTTGCCTTACAGAGATGATAGTGGATTGAGCAGTCATAATCCTTGATGATTTTTATCGATATTTATTGGCGCATATTAATATATTTTGGTGTGAATATATATTAGATCTTGTTGTTATCATAATATATCTCACACTTCTTTCCATAGAGATAATTCAACATGATTTTCAATTCAAATATCACAGCTTCCAACTCTATATCATGCATGGGATAGTTTTGCTCATAAATTTTCAACTGTCTTGAGGTGTAGGCTATCACTTTCTCATTTTTCATGAATAAAAAACCCATGACCTTATTCAAAGAATCACTTAATATGAAAAAAATTTATCCAATTGTGGTTAATGTGAGCATGAGCGTAGTGATAAGCCTCCCTTTTAACTCTTTGGAGATCTCTTCACGTCCATCACTCTATGAAAAATTTACTCCCTTCTGAGTTAGATTGTTAAGAGGGTTGAAAAACCATGAGAAAATTCTCACAAATCAGATATAATATCCACCTTACCCCAATATACTATAGATATCCATTACAGATGTTGGACTCAACCATTCCTAAATTGCAGTGGTCTTGGAGGGATCCACAGATATCTCATGCTTGTGACGTAATGACCTACGAATGATACCTCCTTCAACCAGAACTCACAATTGATGTAATTTTCATAGAGCTTCTCTATTTGACAGGTCTCTAGTACATTTCTAAGATTCACCTCATGATCCACCTTGGTTTTGAATTATAGTAGAATATAGTTTATAAAGGCTACGACAAATTTGTAAAGGTAATCACTAAAGACTGTATTTATCATGTCCATGAAGATTGTTGGAGATTTAGAGAGTCTAACATGCATTACTATGAATTCATAGAACTCATATCTTGTACAAAAAGTAGTCTTGGTGATATTATCCTTCTTTACCCTTACATGATAATATCCTGATGGAAAATCAACCTTGGAGAAATATTGTTCTCCACGCAGTAGATCGAACAAGTCATCAATTTGTGGTAGATGATACTTACTGTTTATCGTGATTTTTTTATGCTCAAGATAATTGATGAAAAGGCGCATTGACCCATCCTTCTTATTGACGAAGAGGACTGGTGCACCCCATGGTGAAGCACTTTGGCATATAAATCCTTTATCAAGATTCTCATATAGTTGTTTCTTCATATCTTCAAGCTCCACAACATGCATTATAGATGGAGTATTGGATATTGGAAACACCCCAAGTATAAGGTCAATTGAGAATTCAACATCTCTAATAGGAGGAGGGCTAGAAAATTACTTTGGAAACACATCAGCGAATTCCCTCACAATAGGAATGTCTTCAAGGATGGTTGCTTCCTTGCACTAAATAATCTGATCCAGATATGCGTGCTTATAGGTCAGTAATACCCATGATATATATGATAGTTCTAAATAAGATTCATCTTCTTCCTTGCACTTTTATAGAATCTGGGGTCGATTCTCTAAATAGAGAGTGATTTACCTCTCACGACAATTTTTTTGGATATATATAGGGAAAGCAAATACTTGCCAAGAATTGCATCAAATTCCACTATAGGGAGTATGTAAATGTTCGTCAATATGTTCAATCCACAAATTATGATATGAGAGGAGTTATATTAATGGGATGTAATGATTTCCCCATTTTCTTTACTCACCGACTTCATTACATACATGATTTCTGGTGGGGTTGGGATTGTTCTTCTAAACATTCGAGTTATAAAAGAATGTGTAGAACTAGAATAAAAACTGACTTTCTCTATTCAGGAATGAATAACTAGTATACCTCTCAACACTTTGTTATCAGGGTTCATGTCAGTGGTAGTGAGGGAAAAGGTTCGGCCTTGCTGCCTTAGAGGTTGTTGGTTGCCTCCAAAAACCATTTTCTTAGGGCACATACTTGCAAGGTGCTCAAGGTGATCAAGGTGCTCATCCTTTCCACATGCTCAGTTTCAGCCCAGAAAAGAAGCGGAAAACCATTCATTTGGGGGTAACGAAAAAGCCATAGGCGTATTATTAATGACTTGAGATGCTTTCCTCGTATTCTCCAATGGATTCATCACCTTTTTTCATGATGTAAATGAAGTCCATTTCTATCTTAAAGGAAAGGGTACAAGGAAAATGGATATCAAAAAACTATTTTGGGAAATAATTCCATTCCAATTCCTCGATCTCCTCCTAAGGCTTCTTATTTTTTATCAATGTTGATCATTGACTAGATTAAACCTCTATATGATAAGCATCCAGAAGAACCATCTCTTATTCAGAACATTGTAGGATGGAGAAGATATTTTCAATAGAGTTGATCCATGGTTCGGTGATTGGGGGATTACATGATCCATTATAAGTATGAAGACTTTGTCTCATGAAGATCTCAATAGTATCTTGTTATTTAAATGGGGGTTTGAACATTCCTCTTATCCCATGTTTCTATTCAAATTATGTGTTAACTAAGAGAGTATCATGACAATGTTAGTGAATCTTTCTCCCTTCAGATTGGGAAACTCATTAGAATAGTCATCACACTGGTCTTTGTATCGGTTATGAGCTCGAGCCCCCCTATTACCATCAATTGGCTAGAATAAAAAATAATGTCAGGGGTAACACATAGAGGGTAAACCAAGGACAAAACATATGACTTAAAAATTAATTTTATCTCCTTAACTTATGAATATATAGGGTTCAATATATGTTATCCATGATAAACTTTATAACATATATTCGTAGGGGAATTTTTTTATTTTCCTTAATAATGGTTTATACTATGCTTGTGAATTTAAAAAAGCATATCCCCCGGGAGTGTCCTAACAAAAAGTGTAGCATGGCCCATAGTCATGTACCAGGATATCCCAGGTCAAGACCAAATTTCTTTATCAGAGTTTTCACTCCTAGGTACATCTGTTCCAGAGATGCCTTTACCATCTCATTTCCAAACATGGATGTATTTTTTTAAAAAAAATACTTACTCAATACTCACAAAAAATTAGGGATGTTTTTATTATACATAGTCCTGCCTCTAGAACTTCACTAGGGTTTTCTAATACTAATCCGTAAAATAACTAAACCTATCCTTTGATACAATCTATAACAACTATTCTCTTTATTATATACTTAAACATGATTTAGTACATAAAACCATCACTTGATACAACATATAAGATTGAGAGGTCTAGTTTATTTGGGGATGAGGAACACTATATAAAAACTTAAAACACAGAATGAAACATCTTATTTAAAATGTCCTTTATATTACCACTACATTCCATCATACTTAGCATAGAATGGGATAACCTGAGGACATGTATAAGAAAAGTGTGATCTATAAAGCAGGGTATTGGAGTAAACAATGCATAACATAAATAATACAATACATATTAGTCAAAATTAATATCAATGGGGAATAAAGGAAATAAAAACATAAAGGTATTATATATCATGATTATCATAACATTGGAATGTGTCAACAACACTTAACATTGAATTAGCCTGAGCCAAAGATCATTGCACATGGAGAATGAGTAAAACCTCATTGCCCTGGAATTATCATGAGTAAATCCCAATTTAACTTTAATAAGAATGAGTAAACCCTCATTTCAAATGATGAATCATGATACTGATCGTTACCCAATTCATTGGAGCTCTATCACGTCACATCATTCTTAAACATTGCATTTCATGCACATGTGTGCCACATAGATCATACAACATGGAATCATTCAACATGATCATTTATTGCATGATAAATGAATGTTGAATACATAAATGAATCTCTTTAAGCAATAATTAAATGTGCATCTAGGTGAATATCATTTATATGGAAATATTCATAGTATTCCCTACACAATGACATTGTCTTGGAAAATCGCGGTGCAATTTCGACAGCATAATGATGTGACATAAAAATTCATAAAAATGGTTGATAATAGAGAAATTGGTTTATCCTAATATGTACAAAAAATAGAATGTAATGCGGTTATACAGATACATGTACCAATATAATTAATGGAATTTGTATTCATAATAGAAAATAATTTCTTGAATGTAAATGAGGAGAGAGAAATTCATCACAAATTTTTGGCATGGTAAGAGGTGAATATGGGAGGTATTAATGATAGAGAAATGGGTCTCTCATCCTTAAAAAACAATGAGGGATGTATGTGGGAGGTGATTAATCATACAAAAACATTTATAATTGAAAAAATAAGGGTAGAAAAATATTAAAAAACATGGATAAAATGCAAAAAGAAGGAAATCCCTTATGGAATTTCAGCATGGATACATGTCTAAATGGGAGGCATTAACGAGAGAAAAAGGGGTCTATGCATATTCAAAAATAAGTAAGGAAGTATGGAGGAGGTTCTAAATCTTACCCCATCATTTATAATTGAAAATAAAAGGGCATAACAATATTTTGAAACTTGGGAAAAATGAGTAAGGAATACATTATAGAATTTCGACATAGAAATAGGCATTATCAGGAAAAATTAACGATATAGAAAGGGTTATATCATCATTAAAACATAAGTAGTGAAGTAGAGGGGAGGTTTTAAATCATACCCCAACATTTTTAATTGAAAATAAAATTGAATAACAATATTAATTAACTTTGATAAAATGAGATTGGAAGGAATCCCTTATGGAATTTGAGCATGGTAACGGGTGAAAAATGGAGGCATTAATGAGAGAGAAAGGGATCGATCACCATTAAAACATAATTAAGTCATTATTAAGGAGGATTGAAATCATATCCCAACATTTATAATTGAAAATAAAAGGGAATAAAAATATTAAAAAAACATTGATAAAATGAGAAATGAAGAAATCCATTACCGAATTTCGACATTGTAACAGGTATAAATGGAAGGCATTCATGAGAGATAAATGGCTCGATAATCATTAAAACATAAAGTGGAAAATATAGGGGAGGTTTGAAATCATACCCCAACATTTATAAATGAAAATAAATGGTAATAAAAATATTTAAAAACATGGACATAAATCAAAAAGAAAGAAATCCCTTACTTGGAGGTGTGATACCAAAGGCTTGGGAGGGGCTTAAGAGAGTCTTATTGGGTGCTTGGGGTGATTTGGGAGGATTCTAGAGAGAGGAGGTAAAAGGTTGTATGAACTCCTATGTATTTGAGTGAAGAGGATTTGGGATCTTGTGTGGGTTTATATAGGAACAAAGAGTGAATTCATTATTATTTAGGTTTGGGACACCACACATTAAACTAAACTAAACCACAAACCTGATCATGGTTTTTGCCTTTGGTTTTTTCCAAAATTGAGTGGAAATAATATCTTATATGTAAAATGGCCGAACTTCTTAAAATAACAGGTTTTCTTATGTGGAGGTGAGTCACACTCTCATGGAAATCAATTTAAAGAGCTAAAATGTTTTATAAGTCTTGGGGGGTCCACAAAGATTTGTAGAATAAATCAAACAAAAATAAATTCAAATTTTATTAATAGTAAAACATATATTTGCTGAACATAATGTTTATAGTATTTTATTACCTTGCAATTGGGTCATTATGATGTCATAAAACACATTATATATTTAAACAGTATTAATTTTTTACCAAAACATTTTACTATCTCCGAAAGTTATGAAATATTGACCATTGGGTTATTTCAACATACTGATTCCATAAATAATGTTAATTTTATCCAAAAATTTTATAAATATATAAATTTTTACTGTTAAAATAAAAACCAACATTTATAAAAAATTCATGGGGTTTGACAAAAATAACGTTCAAACCATAAAAAAATCACAGTAGTAGTCATAATTATTATACGTCCATTTATATTATATATAAATTAATTTTTTTAAAATATTTAATAAAAATACTACTTAATTCAAAAATCCATTAATTCATCAAAATAGATTATTAATTAACTAAAAATGTTATTCTTGATTTTAAAACTATTTACAAAGTAAAAAAATAATAAAATGAATGTATATTCACTATACAGAAATAACGTACATAATCATAGTACTATGGTCTTGTAACATATCCCCTTATAACACCCGCATAAGACCAAAGGGTAAGTTGTACAATGGTGACCGAATCTTTGGGTTGTTTGGATAACATCACTCTGGTGGTAATCTCTACCAACATCTACTTCTCCCGTATGCGGTTCCATTCAAGATTCACATGTTGAAGCTCAGCATATGATTGGTCAAGATAAAAGCCCAATTACACCACCTCATTTTTAAGCTCTGACAAATGGGATTTATATGGGGCAAGTCTACTAGATGAGGCCATCTCTTCTGTTTTCTGAGTAAATTGTATTTGTTAGAGACATATATTTATACTGATTATGTGATCACTGTTCAATGACTATATTAGCAAGAATCACAATTCATAATGGTATTTTAAAATTCAATAACATAAAACCAATGAAGTTCACATTTTATATAACCATATTACATAATAAGACATTTAATTAGATCAATATGAATTTTCATTACTGAATGTTTGGGTTGTTACATGGATAATGATTTTCTCAAGACGAATCAACTCTAGGAGTCCAATGAGTTTAACCTCATTGATTATCCCGAATACTTCAATTTTCATTGGAATATAGGTCATAACATCCAGTATTTCATTATCCCCAAGGATATACTCTAAGGAATATTTGATTCTATAACGGTGATGTTGGGTAACTCCCTAGATCAGGATAGCTACATAACCACTATCTAGTCAGAAGAAAAAGGTTATTGTATGAAATTTTCTTCCAAGAATAGGCAGAAGTTCATCTATTGGATGAATCAAATGAATGTTGACCATGATCATCCACCCTAAGAGAAAAACATTACAAAACCACAATAATTCCACCACTTAGGGAGGTGAATTATGATATGTGTCCCAAAGGTGGATGTGATAGTCATATGTAGGAATAAATTGAATACAAAGAGTCATTTTATAGTCTGATGTAATCTCAAACTCTCATAGATTTATTCCTTACAATATCTGAAGCATGAGAAATACCACAAAAAATCTATCATTTATTATACAAAGAGATCATATTTGTTTATATCATTATAATACACTTTGAATAATCGTTCTCCCAGGATGATCAGACCTTCGAGTATGAGTTCCCCATAGATGACTGGGGAACAAAAGGCCACAAAAGTAGGAACTGAGGATAGAGGGGATACCATGAGCATGGTCATACCCAATATCATGGTCACATAGCTATATAGAACATATATGTAACATAGAATCATGGTAATGCACTCCATATAGACCAATGGAGACCAAGAGGTGTCTCTGAACCATCCAACCATTGCACACACCTAGTATTCTTTTATGAATTCTTATCACGGTGTGATTATTTGAACATCCCAGACAATGAGGAAGGATTGAAGGTCATGTTACACTGAAAAAAAAATTATCCCTTTCCATGTAGACAAGTACTAAGCTCACTAGCCTCAAATTACATGACTCATGTGCCTCATAAGAAAGAGGAACCACACATTGGGAAGTGTTGACCTCTCAGACCCATGTAAGACATTATGAAACATCTGACCATTTTTCATGATAATATTTTAATCCAAGATGTGATATATATTTCAAAAGAATAGAGGGAGGCACTAAATGAATCCCTATAGATCCCAAAGAAGTATGTGACATATTATTCTTTAGTTGAGGACTATAAAGTGGAGATGATGCCTATAGAGTTACATGTCGATGAATCATTCATAGACGATGAATGGAAATTGGTCATCC
The DNA here is from genome assembly GCA_963277665.1 of Viscum album. Taxonomy (NCBI): domain Eukaryota; kingdom Viridiplantae; phylum Streptophyta; class Magnoliopsida; order Santalales; family Viscaceae; genus Viscum; species Viscum album. Next base: position 64,763,005 of record OY728156.1, on the reverse strand, counting down.
ATGGACACATTAGACCCCTATATGTTTCAGGTAGACACAATAATGTCAAAATTTGAATGAATATTATTGAAATTGGTTCTAGGATCAAACTAATCTTAATTGAAACCCTTCGACATTTGGTGTATAGATAAATTTTTTTATTCAATAAAATATATTCATTTAAGGATATGATACGTGTGAAAAATGAAGTCTTAGTAAAATAACATAGGAAAATTAGTTTTGGGATATCACATTTAATGTTAATATTATACTTATCTACAAAGACGACACATACAATTTTGTACGCGGACAAACTTGTCTCCAAAACTATGTGGCAGTACCTTAAATATTTTAACAATGTTCTGAATATCTCATCGAGGGATAGGTCAACATACTACATGATGACAGTTTCCCTTTTGAAATCTGTGAATCCACATATACTGAATAAGGAATCTATAATATTGAAGGTAAACAAACAATGGTAGATAATGAAATACAAGTCGCATCCCCCAACGGCTTGCTGACCAGACCTAAAAATCCATAGTGTATGATAACAAATGACTATGTTCTGCACATTAATATAGTTTATGTAATAAAACTAATTCTGGATGATTGATCCCCTTATTTCCGAAGTTATAGTGTATAGGAAAATCATCTATGAAATATCTTTGCAACCACTCTTGTAGTAGGTGGTGATAATGTGTTTTATCAAGTCCTTTCTCACCTTTACAGCGGTAGATATTTCTGTTGATTACTGACCTCATGTTGAAATTCCTCTATATACATGAAGGTGGAATAATTGGGGATGACCTAAAAAATTCCCCTCTTGTATTTGAGGAATGATTTTTTACCCCCATTGATGAGCTCACGTATGTAAATCTAGGAAGCAAATAAGTACTAAAACCTACAATGATTATTTTCTCAATGCATCTCGAGGAGCAAGGGATGTGCATTGAATTTATAAGGAAACAGTGGTGTGTTTTATCATTGAACTATATTGAAAATCTTACACTAAATCCATATGTGGATTCATTCTATATTGTCATACCTGATGAACATCGAGGCTTCAAGCAGGAATTTAAGAGTATACACTCCTCCAATTCTACTAATGTAGAGGTGTAATTTGACAAATTAATCAAAGAAATTATTGCTCGAGAAGTGGAATACCCAAAATTGCTATCCAATAACATCCTTATAAAAAAATAAAAATGGGATGATGAGGAAATTCATCCATTTTATTGATATTAATTGATATTTACCAAAGAAAAAATTCCCATTTCCAATCATAGACCTGTAAATCAATACAACATGCTAGCTTCCAAGGCGTCTACTTTTTGTATGGGTACTCAGGGTACAACTAGATAAATAAGGCACTAGAAGATGAATAATCCATTACCATTAGAGAATGAGAAGATACCATTTTATATTAGGTCCTGAAATTTGGATTAAAAAATTTTATTTCTATATATCCACGTGTTGTGATTAATATAATTAATCCCTTCCTTGGAATAATCGGTGAATGTTATGTAGACCACCTGGTGGTCAAATCTTGACAATGATGTTATCACATCATAGATATTAATGTAGTTTTTTACAAGATGTGATAACATATTATAAATATGGATCTTCTAAAATGTGCCTAACATCAGGAATTATCATTGACTTTGTTGTACATCATTGTAGCATCGATGATGACTCAAAAAAACCAGTTCTATTCTAGAAATGTCAACCCTTAGAATCTCAAATTACTGAAGGTTTTCTAAGGTAACCATTCTTATATTTGATGCTTTATATCCAAATTGTCTAGAAAATACCTTACCTTAACAAATATAATAAAGAATAGAATTTCCTATCAATGGGACAATGAATGCCAATAAGCCTTTAATAGTCATGTGTAGTTCCTGCTACACCCACAGATATGGATGACACAAGTGGAAGAGAGGCCACTCATATTATATGTGAAAATTATGGAACATTTACTGGGTTCACTCCTTATACAGACAAATGATACAGGACGTGCGAGCATTCCCTACTACATGAAACAAATGATGCTTGGTACTAAGACATGATACTCTAATATTAAGTAGATCTTCCTCATACTCATCATTGAAATGTAGAAGATGATGAATTACATATAAAACCATGAATTCCATTTGGTTTATCATATTGACCAACTCAAGAACATCCTTGGAGGACCCATGATGACTGGGTGTTAGGCTAAATGGATGTTTATTCTACAATAAAACGACATTCAGTTCATGTCATAAAGGTTTGTGAAATCATAGTACCTCGATGATTTCCATAAATCACACCCCACTACATATATCACACCATTAGAGACCATGTTTCCAAACAGTGATGTTTTTATACCCAACACACTCCCTAGACATGGGAGATGTATTTTCATGAAACCTCAAAAATTCATATAAGACTGTTACTGGAAAACCTGATACTCAATCAAGGCAGCATAATGATTTCATTTTTTTCATTGGATTAATAAAATTATCCCAACATTTTCTCAATATCCAAAGGATTCATAAATAATGAGGAAAAATAACAATACCTCATCATTGGATTTTAATTATACATAGATCTACAAATAGACTACCGGAACATCAATGGACATTTAGAGATAGTGATAACATAGATAAATAGGGAATATACCTTCAAAAAAGAAGGAATATCCCTTCTCACTGGCTAAATTAGTGGACTAAGGCTTCCATTTTGATCCCAAATTTCACCATATTCCACAATCATAGAATGATCATGATGATGCATTGGATAATGTGGCCAGAGTCCCAATCAACCTTGAATAATAGGATGTAATCTTTTGAATCACGCATCGAAGAACGGTCTCATTGATCACCATATGTGATATGAGTGAAATAAACTAGGTCCACAATTCCCTATATCATGAAGAAGTTATATCTGCCCTTGTATGGATGGCTTCCATAGTAGGTTATCTAAATATGAGATTATTTGGAAAAACTAAATTGAATGGAGTATGTTCAGTGGAGAGAATCAAATTTTACCAAATGAGATGGTGAAAATTAGAAAAAAACCTCAAAAGAGAGTATTTTATGGAATCAACCTAAAATTAATAGATGAAATAGTTTATCCCGCCATCATGGAAGATTTACATGTAGGCTCTTATGATACTCATCACTCGGAATCCAGAATCTGCCACCAAATCAAAAGGCTGGGTTACTATAGGAAAACCATGATACAAGACAATGTTGAATTACCTAGAAAATTTCATGTATTCTAGATCCTTGGGAACTCAATAGATCAACCCTTGGAATTTATACATATACCGAAATATTTCATGAAAATTTTCCATATGTGGGATGGATATTGTGGGTCCATTTCCCCCAACGACAACTAAGCAGTTCAAGTACATGCTTACTCCTACAAACTTTTTCTCTAAACGGGATAAGAAACTTTCCCTTAAAATCTTCCAAATGAAGAACATCATCAACTTCATAATGTCACATATAATAACCATTTTTAGATTCACTCATACGATATTGATAGACAAAAACACCTATATTTATTCTATGGAGTTAATGAAACAATACCTTGAGTACAACATTATGCCTAATGACACAATTCGCTATCATGCAGTAGAAAATTGAAAGGTATATGCCTTTAATAATAATATTTATAATATACTCTATAAGTGGGTGAATAAATATAAGAAGTAATGGCTGGAAAAATACCTCCATTATATATGGACCTACTCTACCACTATAAGCACTCATAAATAAGAAAAACAGTATTCATTGGTGTATGGGACTGAGGTGGTGTTGCCCCAAAAATTATTGCTACCTTCCCTTAAAAAAGAAATTTTTTGATAACTATTGGATGATAATAAATCAAAAAAGTATCTCGATTAATTACAATGGATCTATGAGAATATGATTAATTTATTTCACAACCTTGAGGTCCATCATAATCAGATCACATGGGCATTCAAAAAAATATTAAAAAATGTTCATTCTTCCAGGGATAATTGGTGTTGGATCTAAGAACCCCAATGATACTATAATAGAAGGCTCTAAATACAGAAACTAAAAGAGAATGAACATATATTATACACAAGGTATATTAAAATAGATCTTACTCACTATAAATAATGCATGGGGAGCATATCACACACCCACCAATGAATTATTTCCCATGAAATATTTTTCATTTCTATCAACAAGCATTTGATGTCATAATAGAAGGATGTTATATTGGAAATCATACCTTTCCCTAAAAATATTACATTAAAATTTATGGTTAATATTTTAACAACATTATGATAAACAGTATGGAATCCATCCTAGTAGCATGATGATAAACCGGATGACATATTTTATACTTACTTTGAGATGTTAAAATGCACATATCCCCAATGTTCATCTACATTAATGTCTGGTGACCAGAACACTTAGTACAGGACCTTAACCAACTTGAAATATGTTATCACCATATGTCGTTAAACTAAATGAGATCCATTGTATCACTAAAAAATTTACTTAACATGATCCAGATCTGTGCAGAAGGAAGATCAAATACCCATATCCCTATGTGAGAGTTAGATCCACATAGGGAATCCCTTCACCCAAGAACTAAATTCTTCTTGATTCCTAATATGAAAAGATGCATAGTGACACATAGAACACTGTTGACGCTCCTTTCCATCACAGAGTCTAAACAAATGAAAAGGGAAATACCTTGAACCCAGAGTGATACATCCTTTTAAGAAACATCAAAAATAGACAAGGGCATGAAAAAAGATTCATTTTCACTTGGGTCGTTCATGTTCCACCAAGGTCACGGAAGTATTCTTGCACGCCGACTAGTGTTCGCACAGGTGAATTGCACACCCTCTTTGAATTTCGCCCAGGGTCTTCACCATCCTATAAATACCCCCGGTGGCCCCCCAATTTAGGACGGAAAAATTCTAAAAACTCAGATTTGAGCTCCCAGTGACCTAATCTCTTATTTAAGATTATGAGCACCTATAAGGTAATTTATTACCTAGAACAGAAGATCTAAATAAGGAGAGTAAGGCCTAAGTGTTGAAACTCATCAACACTTGTGCGCCTAAGTGTCCAGCCCTTAAGGGAAATGGCTACACATGCGCGCCACCTTACCCCTTCAACAAAACTTTCACACCACTCTTCTGGAATCCTATAGGGATAGAACTAAGGGCTTGAGCCAAGTCTCTCCCACATATTACTCTAAGAGTTGACCATAGTGCAATTAACCTTGTGGAGCACAAGTATACTTGTGTGACCATAACTTGCATGCCCACGCAGGACCTACGCGCCCACTTTTTTTTGGGTGCCTCTCTTGCCTATTTCACGTCTCATATGCCTATCCACCTCTCCTATTCAAGATCCAGCCTTCAAAATCCTCTTTAAAGTCATTTCTTTTGGCATGGATCCCTTGTTGGCTTCGTTATCTGAAAGTAATTCTGTTGAACATGTCTTAAAACCTAGTGATTTGCATGTCTTTATGTCACTATGGTTAAATATTTCATTCATTTGACCTTATCCTTTATGATGAGAGGATCCCTAACCTGAGCCTCCTTTTCAGGGGTAAGCCCCAGTCCAAGTCCCCTAACATGGGCCTCCATTTCAGGAGTAAGCCCCAATCCACGTTCCCTTAATTTGGGAATCCTCCGTGGGAGTAATCCCCAAGTTCCCTAACATGGGCCTACGTTTCAGGAGTAAGCCCCAGTCTTTAAATTCCCGCAATTTCAGGCATCCTCCTTAAGAGTAAGTCCCAATCATAATTTCCTTAATTTGGGAATCCTCCTCAAGAGTAAGCCCTAAACCCCATAACCTGGGCATCCCCATTAAGAGTAAGTCTCAGTCATATTACCCTTTATCCCGAGCTTCCTTTTCAAGAGTAAGCCCCAGTCATAATTTCTCTTAATTGGTCTTCATTTACTTTTTTTTTATTTGGGATTCCTTCTCAGGAGTAAAACCCAATCATAAGTCCCCTCCTAATTTGGGCATCCTCCTGAGGAGTAAGCCCCAAGTTAGAGTATGCAAATCTCCATAAAGCACATTACCTTTATGGACCTTGTTCCTGGATTTCTTTCTTGAAGTAAAATCCTAATCCTCATCGATTTGGGCAGTTATATATACATAAGCCCCATATCATTTCTTATGATGGAACAATTGTCTGGTTTTACCAATACCTCTTGATTCTCACACCGAGCATGACTCACGTGATCTTAGAGTGTAAATGTAATTATGACATCTTTCGTTGAGCCATCAATCATACATAAACCTCGTACTTCTTTACTCAAACAACGTGGGTTCTGATTCCTTTTCTAAAACAAAGGATACGTAGGTATCCCCACTGCAGGTACGATCCCATCTTTGAAATAATCTATGTCATTTTGAATGAAAATAAACTTCAAGTGCCCCACTGAGTGGCTTTAAAACCATTATGGTTATCATAATGACCAAGAGATTTCTATATAATATATCGAAGGATACCATTGAAAAAGAATCCTTAAAAAATACAGAAGATTCTCTGTCGATGAAGATCTTCGAATACATATAAAAGATTCTCTAAATCTTATACATACTAATCATTTATTGTCAGATCTAAAGGAAAGATCATTTTTATACTTGGTAATGTAATAAGGATTCACGAACATAACATAAATCTATAAAGAGAGTCCCGGAGTAGAAAATAATTCCCCTCAAAAAGGTGTGATGAGTCCGACCTCCCATCCTATCGAAAAATGAAAATTATTAAGCCTCATCGGTCCATAACTAATGAGAACATGCCTTTGGAAAGTAATTCCAAATGGATATAGAATAATTTGATGTTTCCGGTTCTACGAACAAACCTATTAGAAACTGTTTGGAATGTTTGAACCTTAAATCAATGAGGTCATCCCCAATTATAGGGGAAACAAAAAATAGTGAACTCGATGTGAATCTTTAACCAAGTTAAAATGATGTTTTACATATTTGTTAAGCCACTATTTAAACTCTATGAGAGGGCCAAAAAAGAAATCCACAATATATGTTCTCATACAAAAGATGTAGTGGCTGAACTTATCTTGATTATGTCTGTTATATCAAACAGGTACTCTTTTCTAAGATATTCTATATTACAGAAAGGGATTCTTAAAATTTCACCCCTGTGAATGCCTCTGCTCTGAAGGCATCTGCTACTACTCCTATTGGATCATCGTCTGCTCTGAGGACGACATCACCTAATCAGCATCTTCAACGCTGCGTATAAAATGCGCTGGTTAAGGAATACTCTTAGAATAGTACTATTCTGAATTTGGAGGCCGCTTGACATGCCCTCCAAGTCAATAATTCACCTGGTCGTCCGGACAGTGATGACCAGTGATCAAAAAGAAGGTGGTTCCAACCACCGTCTCCAACCGTTTTGGGTTTTTATCCCCGAAACGCAACAACCATTCCCTCCCATATTTTGAGGAGGTGAAAAAGAAGGTCACTCAAGGCCTTAATTCAATGAAATAGGATTCCTTCGTGAGGGATCCCACCAGCAATCGCCGCCAGACTCGAGTGGCAGTGTGCCCTCAACATGATGAGGGTGTCGTCTCTAGGCATTCGGCTCTGGTTCCTTGAACCTAAGAAGGTAAGATGAACCACCAGAGGCGATGAATGCGCAGCAGTGAGCATGTTCTTATCTCTACCATCTCCAGAGAAGTCCACCAACCTATCTTGGTGTCAATCCACGAGTGGGCACACACACCGGTCCATTTTAATCCCATTGTCTAGCAGACTCGTCTGGAAGCAGCACACCATTCCCGCCAGGCCATTCCGGTGGAGTACTACAGACAGGAACATACACCTGTTTATAAGTCATCAGCTAGTCAGCAGGCTCTTCTGACTAAATACGATGAATCCATATAACCCAATGTGTTGAAAACGGGTAAACAAGAACATACACCTGCTTACACTCATCAATCCTGCCAGCAGCCTCATCTGTCAGTATTGAAGGATGATCGTCAACCATGTTTGGCAGAGTACAATCAGATGGCACATACACCTTCCAGTATTTATCAAGCCAACCAACAGTCTCGTTTGGTAGCACCCGGAGAAGTCAGTCGGAAAGCTCCGACAACAAATATGAGGCAGACCCAACTCTCTTCCCACATTCATGGGTACTGTCAAAATTCACTAGCAGGAAAAGGAGGACAGGAGCGGGAACACACACCTACTCCATGCATGGAATGAATGTATATCCCCATTCCGGTAGCTGAAGTCACGAAGTGTATTCTATCAATGGTGAAAGAGAAAAAGAAAATCCCTGCTCATATTCTGGATGATTTCCAGGATATTATAACAGCTTCAGTGGCATCACAGGGAAAGAAATGCAAATCTATCCCTACCAGGGGAGTGACACATCAACAATTCACTCCAGAATAGACACACACATCTGTTCCTGTCCAAGAGGGTTGTGGGTCATACTCCTCCATATCATACGGACAACCACGCCATGCACATACACCAGATTTGATTGTAGATAATCATCCTAACCTGATCATTTATCCTTATCAGGCACATACACCTTCCCATAATGACCACTTTCATCAACAAGTGGTTTCTAAAGTGAGTAAAAAGGCGTCTAAGAAGAAGACCTACCCAGCACAGTCAAGAAATCAAAGGCTAATCTATAACAAGGCCTTGCTCGATACTCCAATTCGTAATGCACTCAGACAATTATCTACTGCAACTCAAGATTCTACTCTCTCAGTTCCCAATAGTGGGAACATTAATTCCGAAGGTCTACATCAGACACTTACCCATGAAGGCTTGTATCATGATAGTTTAGTCAATCTCAAAGTTTCATCTTTAGATGAGAGCCACCAGAACCCTCTGTGTGGCCAGAAGACCAAGGATCAAAATGTTTCACCTTTTTCTGTAACCCACCATGGTGGTCCTCCCCATGATGATGAATTTAGCTACAAAAGTCCTCTCTGTAGTAGTAATTAAAATTTCCTGTAAAATGATCCAATAGTCAATGCAGTGACAAGAAAGCCCTCTTATCATGAGGCACTTGCAAATGTGATTCCAGTCATGTTTGATGCTTTACCAACAGCTGGTGAAACACATTCTCAACCCGAAGATATCCCAGGGTGTAGGTCATTCTCCGAACCACCCCTGATTCATGCATCATCTAGTTTGATAATTGAATTCTTTACCGATCTTTTTGAATCTGGTGAAGCAACAAGGAAGCACCAACTCTGTTCTAATTAGGTAGAAGAATCTTCATCAAATGATAAAGAGGAAATACTGAATATGAGAAAACAATTGGCAAAAGGTGATGTTCCAGTTATGTTTTGGCCTTTGGCTAATTCTCAGTATGACATTCCAGAAATGTTGACGGAAGATGGAATTCATGATATTTGTCTCAACATATGGAAAACTTTTTGTCAGTTAAAAATGAAAATATTATCTTATGATTAATATGAAAATCATGTCAAGATAATAGAAGGTTTACAACAGCAAATTGACTTGGAATCTCTCTCAGTTTCTCAAAATCCGTAGGCTGAAAAACAGGAGAGAGACCTTCAATGTTCATGCCTTGGTGCACTAAGAAGATTGCACCAGTTAATTGCCAATGCCCCATCTGGTATTCATTTCCGGGGATGGGGTGTTCATGGAGAACTACATTTCACTGTGCTCTCCGGTCAGCAAAGCCCACCGAAAATGGTCTCATGCAATGTTATTTCCCTTGGCCGGCAACAATCAATTGGTTTTGTTTGTAATCAAAGGCTTGACCAAGAGAAGGCTTCAACTAGTTCCTCTCAAAATCAAGAATAAAGAGAAAAAGTTGTTGAATTACACATGCATCAAGCAAACAAGAATATTGATTAGGCCTCTCGTTTGGAGCCAGCACATGACCAAGTGACAGAAGTGTCAGAAACTATCCAACAGTCTTTTGAGACGGGTGATAAAAGAGGTTAGAGTATGATGCATCCAGCTAATTTCTGGACTAAAGTTCACAAGATCAGGAGAGAATTCAAGAAAGTCTCACATGTAGCAGCTGAAGAGCCACCCCAGCTTGCCAGACTACAGAATCGTTTAACCCAACCCTCGGAATCAACAAATAGGATTCGAGGAGTTGAGTAGGAACAAACCTAGTCCACCAGACTGGGGAATTTTTCAAATCCTCAATCTCTTCCTTAGAGAAATTCAGTATTCTATCGATTAGGGAAGATGCCACAAGAGGAATGCAGATCCAAATTATCCAGAGATTATCTCCAAATTACAGTTCTTCAATAAGTTCTTGAGGGATCAAATCATCAAAAGGCCGTGTCTTAACAATGTCATGGGAGAAGACAATATCACATAAATGATGATATAAGAGATGCAATGTGTTATGCATCAATTAATGTCATCAATTCCATTGTTTCTGATCCACCAAATGAGTCTCACTCAGAGGGATCAGATGTAGAGGTTCATAGTCAAGAAGTTGTACGCATAGACAAAAATGGAGAAGGTGTGTGTACATGAAATCAAAGGCTTACCCAGAATCTGGGTGTTCCTTCAAATAACCCACATCCCCTTCTCTGAAAGGGATTCAACAAAGGGAATGGGAATAATCAGGTTACATACCCTTCCTCTAGAGAAGTCCAATCACTCTCACTAGTGAAAATATTCACACAACAAGAGGAAGAGATGAAGGAATTAAGGAGGTTGAATGCAGAACTATTTCAAAGTAGTCTTCCTCTAAGCGTGCATAAGTTAGTCAGCCAAGGGAATCTTTTTCGGCTACTAATATGGATCATGAGTATCCTCCTTTACCAGTACACCCTCAGAGGTCTAATCCTATGGTTTATACGTAAAAATAACCGGAAATACTACCATAAGTGGTAGTACCAGTCGCCACACCTATCCAAGCTCCAGTTATTACACCTGCATAGGTCCAAGCTCAACAATATGTTTCTCAAAAGTTAATGACTACCATTGATTCATTAACAGCTCGGTTGGATGCTATGGAAGGAAAGCGTACACCGGTTCAACCGGAGAAGAGATCTTGACCTGAATGGGTAGACACAATTCCTCCCCCATAAAAATTTGCAAGTACCACATTCCCAATAATTAATGGTTCGGGTGACCCAGAGCAACACATAACACATTTTGTTTCTTTTTTCGATCCTATGTTGGGAACCCCTCAGCAATAAGAAGCAGTTAAGCTCAGTTGTTTTGTACAGTCATTACAAGGACCTGCTTTTGTCCGGTATACAAGCTTGAAATCCCGGTCAATTACTGGGTGGGAGGATCTTCGTCAACAATTACTTCTTCAATTTAGCTCAACTTTTCCAAAACAACAGTTTTTGATCTTACAAATTGTATGGAAAGGGAAAATGAAAGGGTGTCAGATTTCATTGCTTGCTAGAAGGGATTAACATATTCCGTAAACTTAGCACTCCCTCAAGAGGAATTGTTGCCAATTTTTTATGCAAATATGCGTGATGAGTTACGCAAACCATTGAAACCTGTGAAATACACAGTAGGGTTTCAAGACCTTACATCGATCACTCAATAGATTGAATATTCTGTTATGAAGAATAAGGATAAAACCCGTGTAATTCCATCATCTCCAAGAACGAGAATGGGTAAAGAAGAGACTACTATAGTTATGCTTAAACAAGCACCTGTACCTGCTTCTACTTCAAGGCCTTCATCTTCTCGAAGGGATCTACCTCCTGAGCACCAACAACAGAAGCCGTTTCGTCAAGATGATCAAGGAGATCAAATTTTGAAACAATTTGAGGATTTGAAGAGTAAAGTTAACTCTTTTTGAAATGAACAAGTTCATGGTTACTTCATTTCACCTCTGGAAAATAATTTGGTTCAACTTCCATGGCCCAAGAGGCCGAACAAGGAAGGAGATTATTTCCATCTCAATTATTTCCCATTTCATCAAATGTTGGGGCAACCCATTCAGGAGTGTTTTCTCTTCAATGACCTCCTGAAAAAAATGATGGATCAGGACAAGTCGAATTGAAAGGTTCTTCAGCTCAGGTAGCATGTGTTACTGCTACAAATATAGAGGAAGAAGGTGAGCGAAACAAAGTTACCAAAAAAATGCTAAAAAATATGATGATTGGATGGTAAAAAAAATGATTAACTGAACTCATTCCATATTGCTAATGCAATTGAAGAAACCAGTTGTGTCTTATTCCATGAAGGCCACAACAGAACCCTCTTCATCAGAGGGAAAATCCTCAAAGAACCGGCTTAATTGAAGGAAGGATGTTCAATCAGAAGAATATGAGATCATGTCAAAACCCAAATTATCTTAGACTTTGGCAGATTTTATGCCATCTACTTCGAGGCCATGGGCACCGCCCCAACAAACGGCACAACCTAAATTGGATAGTCTGGAAGAGTCTTAATCGGATGAAAAGTTAATCTTTGGCTCTATTAATATGATTAACTTAACAGATCCTTATGCCAATCACAGTTTCAAACTTGATGAACCTAGGTTCCCCGTATCAAACAGAATAATCAGAGGATGTTCCAGAGGCTCAGGGTATAGGGGAAGACGTGGATCTTTCAAAGGACACTATTCAAATTCTACACCAGCTAGAACTGTGCATGTGGAAGAAACTCATTTTAGAACCCTTCAACGATCTCAACAAGAACAAGAAGGTTCTTCCACACAATGCAGATTCAGTCTTGGAACATTTATTATGGAAGATCGGTTTGAGGTTACAACATCTTCTTCTCCGCAAGTAAATAGACCTAATCAGTCTAATCATTCAAAGCTAGGAGTATTACCAACTCATATCCTGGTACAAGATGCATAAACATCCAAAGCATCAACATCTAAGGCACCTGCGAAACCACATTTTCCTGTTGGAAAAAACAGACCTTAGGATTAAAAGTATGATGTATTGAAACACTTGGCCCAAATACCGGACAGGTTATCAATTCTAGATGCTTTGAATATATGAAAGGATCTTCAGGAAGCACTCATCGAGGGTTTGTTGAGTCCTCATGATTTTGAAACTGAAATTGCTGCAACTGAAGTCTAACATGTAGAGAATAATCCTGCATAATTCCATGCAGTGATATCTTTGACTGATGAAGATGAAGATGATGTCGTGAATGGACATATTAGACCACTGTACTTATCTGGAAAGGTCAATGTTGTAGACGTCTGAAGAGTTTTCCTTGATAATGGTTCAGAAGTCAACCTTATCCCCATTCGTACACTACGTCAATTGGGCCTCACAGAATCTAATTTATACCCTTTTACTTTGATGTTACAAGGATGTGATAAAAATGAACAAGAACCACTAGGCATGATTACACTCAGAACATGGTTTTGAGATCTTGTATCCATTTCAGATTTCATGGTTGTTGATCAAGACTCAGCCTTCAACATCTTTCTTGGAAGACCTTGGATACATCAACAAGTGGCTATCCTTTCATCATACCATCAATGTCTCAAATATTGTTTCGATGGTCAAATTGGGACATTGAATGGTGATAAGTCCCCGTTCAAGACATGTGAATCTCAATACATTGAGGCGGAATTCTATCATATGAAGGGAAAGGAGAAATCCACTACAAGGGAGATTTCCAAAGTTAATGCTCCATATGGTTTGGAAAAGATTCCAGTAAATCCATTCACACATGTGAGTATAGATTATGTATTGCCTATCAGTCAAATTGACATGGTAGACCCAAATCAAAATACTCTTATGGAAACTTCCATAATTTAAATTACGGCACTCAAGCCAGACAACATGGGAGAAAGTGGTGATCCACCAAACAATGATGAAAGATCAAATGGAGATGTATTTATTTCATCCGCTGAAATCCAACAAGCATATACTTCGCCAACCAGACCAGAAGAATTTATAACAATGTCATAGGTAAATGATGATGTTGATTCTCAATCCATCATCTCATCTTTATTACCAAAGGAAGACCCTTCATCATCAATCGGGTCAGAAATGGAAGCTTCTCCTTCAAGATGTTCAAATTTTAACATCTCTTTTGATCATGGGAATTCTTCTTCTTCATCTACTATGCAAGTAGAAACAGAAGAAATAACACATGTTGAGAAAGTAGGGGAAGATCTTAGGGATGCTCCTCCAGCATTTAAAGATGGTATCTCTACCACCGTGGATGAACTCAGAGAAATAAATATGGGTACAAAAGAAGATCCACACCCCACATTAATTAGTACTGCCATGACTCTTGAAGAGCAAGTGATGTATATTTATTTTTTAAAGAAAAATCGAGATATATTTTCTTGGAACTATACAGAGATGCCAGGGCATGATCCTGATGTTTCCACTCATCGTTTGGGTTTTCCAGAAGAACATCAAGGATTCAAACAAGCCTCTAGAAGAACACACCCAACCTATGCTTCCAAAATTGAGGCTGAAGTGGATAAACTTATCAAAGCTAACTTCATCAGTGAAGTTCAACATCCAAAATGGTTGGCTAATATTGTCCCAGTGAAAAAGAAGAATGACCAGATTAGAGTTTGCATTGATTTCAGAGATCTTAATTGGAATAGTCCTAAGGATGATTTTCCAGTATCGATTACAGAACTCTTAATTGATGCAACAACTGGATATAAAGCACTTTCCATCATGGATGGATATTCTGGATATAATCAAATCTGAATGGCTCCATATGATGAAGAATCTAAAACCTTCAGAGCCCCACATGGTGTGTTTTGCTATCGGGTAATGCCCTTTGGCCTGAAGAATACCAGCGCAACATATCAGTGTGCCATGCATCATATCTTCTAATAATTTTTAGGTAAGTTTATTGAATGTTATGTGGATGATTTGGTGGTTAAATAAAAACAATGTTCTAATCACTTGGCTGATTTGGAAATCATATTCCAGAAACTTCGATGACATAATTTGAAGATGAACCCCTTAAAATGTGATTTTGGGGTAACCTCAGGAAAATTTCTTGGCGTTGTTGTACACCATAGTGGTATCGAAGTCGATCCTGAGAAGACAATCTCAATCCTTGGTATGTCACCTCCTCAAAATTTAATGTAATTTAGAAAAATTTAAGGACACTTAGCCTATATTCAGATGTTCATCGCCAAATTGGCAGTTAAAAGATTACCCTTCACCAAATTGAGGAAGAAAGGAGTCACTTATAAGTGGATTGAATAATTTCAAGAAGCATTTAATATTCTCAAGAAGTATCTCTTGAGTCCACTGGTGTTAATGACACCTATTGAAGGAAGGCCACTTATCTTCTATGTGATAGATTTAGAGTGATCATTGGGTGCTTTTCTTGCTCAGAAAATGATGTTGGGAATGAAAACATCCTCTACTATCTCAGTCAGACTATGATTGAAGCAGAAACCCGATACTCAAATATTGGGAAGTGCTGCCTAGCATTA
Source organism: Viscum album (assembly GCA_963277665.1). Lineage (NCBI taxonomy): Eukaryota > Viridiplantae > Streptophyta > Magnoliopsida > Santalales > Viscaceae > Viscum > Viscum album. The sequence goes on along the minus strand of OY728156.1, from coordinate 64,747,630 downwards.
ATCTTTGCAGCTCAGAAGTTGAGATAGTACTTGCGATATCACGAGGTCCAATTGGTATCTCACAATAACCCGCTCAAATTCATCCTTAGTCGTCCAATGCTTACATGACGTCTTTCATGGTGGGAAGTTATTTTGTATTAATTTGATATTCAATAAGTGTCTCAAAAGGCAATAAATGGACAAGCTCTAGATGAATTCCCCACTGAACATCCTTCAGTAGAAGATACATCTTCAGATATTGACCTTCCGGATGAGGAAGTCCTTTCTATTCAAGATAGTCTTCAAACATGGGAAATGTACTTCGATGGTGATTCCCGAAGTCCAATAGAGAGGAAAATGGAAAATCCTAAATTCAAAAAAGTTGTGTTAGGAATTGTGATCATTTCTCCAGAAAAGGCAGTGTTACCATATTCCTTCTACTTGTTGGGAGGCGGTACAAATAATGAATTGGAATATCCAGCTCTCATCACAGGATTAGTGTTGGCGTGTCTGGCACAAGTGAATCATCTAAAGGTGAATGGTTATTCAGACCTGGTAATAAAAAAAGTCAATGTGAATTATGCAATCAGAAAAGAAGAACTAATCCCTTTGCATGATTACATTAGAGAGTTAATGGCGGAATTTCCTTTGGAACCGACATTTTCTTATGTCCTGAGATCACAAAATGCCCATGATGATGCACTGGCTAATATAGCCATAGCTCTGGCAGATCCAAATCAGGATGAGACAAGAAATAGTATTTCCCACCGTCGTACAATTTCACCTTATGTTCAATCTAGAATAGAGAAAATCAATGAAATTAGTCCCATTTATGAACCATATGGTCATACTACATGATGAATGACACCTATCAGGGAATACCTTCAAAATGGAACTCTTCCACCTGATAGATACAGGAGAGAATAAGTTTATAGATGTGTGGTCAATTTTACTCTTTATGATATCCTAGATCACCTAGAGAAAATTCTCTAGAGGCGTGGTTTTGATGAAGTTATCTTCAGATGAATTTATGGTGAAGAGACAATGGCTACCATGAAATAGGTGCATGGAGGAATCTGTGGTGCCCATCAGTCTGGAGACAGACTATCTAATCAAATTCGAAGGCTGGGATACTTTTGGCCTTCAATGATACAAGATTGTTATGATATCACAAATATGTGTCATTCTTTCCAAGTACATTCCAACTTCATTCATCAACCTCCAGAGTTTCTTCATACAACTAAATACTCGTGGCCATTTTTCACATGGGGAATGGATGTAGTGGGACCTTATCCTTCGGCTACAGCCAAGTAGTTGATGTATATTATTACTGCTACTGGCTTCTTTTCCTAATGGGAAGAGGAAATACCCCTCAAGGAAGTCAGTTATAAATGCATTGTTAGCTTCATCAAGTCTAATATCATTAACAGATTTGGTGTCCCTCATACCATACTGACAGACGATGGCACCAACTTCTGTTCATCCGAGGTGAGGACGTTGTATCAAGAATACAACATCAAATCCAATAATTCATCTCGGTATCATGCAGCGGCTAATGGCTAGATAGAAGCTTTCAACAAGGCTCTTTCAAACATACTGAAAAAGTCAGTGGATAAAGATAAGAAATCATGGCTTGATAAACTTTTTCATCCTTTATGGGCTTATCGAACCACCACCCACACTACAATGTTGTCAACTCCATATTCATTGGTATATGGAACAGAAGCAGTATTGCCCATTGAGGTTCAATTACCCTCTCTTAGAGTATCCATTTTTGATCAGTCATCTACAGATGAACAATCTCAAAAGCAATTGGATGAATTGGAGTGATTAGATGATAAAAGATTGTGCACCCTGCACCACTTGGAAGTCTATTAGAATCGAATAGCACGGCCTTTCAATAAAAAAGTTCTCCTTCATTCATTCATTCATGGGGAATTTGTATTATTTATCAGAACTCCAATGATACCATGAAAGAAACCTACCAAGCTTGATCCAAATGGGAAGGACCTTATTCAATACCTAAGGACTACTCCAATGGTGATTATTCTTTAATCTCAATGGATGGAGAACTCATCACTACTCCAACCAATGATAGATTTCTGAAGAAGTATTTTGTGTAACACAAATAATTTATCATCAAGAAAGATGTTAAACTGCACCATCATCGGTCCATGCATATGACCTTAAACTATTTACATCCATATCGTCCAGCAAGACGTTAAACTGCACCATCACCAGACCATGCTTATGACCTTAAACTTTTTACTTCCATATCATCCAGCAAGATGTTAAACTACACCATCATTAGTCCACGCATATGACCTTAAACTGTTTGCATCCATATCATCCAACATAACGTTAAACTATGAAAAAATCCATAAGACGTCCAACATGACATTAAATGGTGCCCTCTTTTGTCCTTAATGCATGACATTAAACTGCATAGTCCCCCTTTCGTCCAATATGACATTAAACTATATTTTCCTTATCGTCTTAGCTACAAGACACTAAACTATACATCACCCTTATTATACAACATGATGTTAAAATGTGTCCCTATATTTGTCATGCATGATGTTAAACTGTATGCTCATTCGTCCTACATGACGAAAAACTGAACAAGTCCCTAATACGTCCAACATGACGTTAAACAGTGTCCTTTTTTTTCTTTACTGCATAACATTAAACTACATATTACCCCTTTCATCCAACATGAATTTAAATTGTATTGTCCCCATCGTCCTAGCTACATGAAACTAAACTGTACAGAAGTCCCTTAATACGTCCTACATGACGTTAAACTGTATTTTTCCACTACTACATGAAACTAAACCGTTCAACACCAATAGTTCTCACTGCATGAATTTAAACAGCATAATCCCTTCATATGTCCTATATGACATTAAAATGTGCATCGTTAATGTTGTTTTTACCTCTTGCTTCTCACACCAAGTATGAATCACGTGAGCTTAGAGTAAACTTCAACCATAACACCCTCTCTGGGCCTCTAACCATGTGTACGTCCCATCATCATTTTTAGGTCCTTGTCCTAAAAAGAAACTTGATCGCCAGTTCATTCTTTAATCGAACTACGCTAACATTGATCCTTGTCTTCTAGGCTGGGTACGTAGGCAACCTCCTGAGGTTCAAGCCCAAAACCAATCTCTTCACATTGGTTCAACTTTGTCCTTTCTACTTGACGTTAAATTGTACAACACTTTTTTCATGTATGACAATAAACTACAAAATTCTTTGATACCCTCACCTGAGAGGGAATAATTATTTACATTGATCTCAAATCATGTTATATTCTAAAGACTATGTGCATATATGGAAATGCCTGAACCTTTTATCTTGGGTCAAACCATCATTGCACTAAAGTCCTCTTTCACCCTTCACTTGTACAAACCAAATCTGTACTGAGGGTATTTCAAGAACTATTTGTGGATTTATTCCCATATTTATGGGATACTTAGGAACGTTTGAGTGTCCCTCAAATTAGGCCCCAAGTCTTTAGACCTAACCCCAAATTCTATTTTCTGTCCCCTGGCTGAAAAGTCCCTATGAAAACACACACAGTGTATTCATTATTATGGTCCGAGCTCTATGACCCTAAACTAAGATCTCCCATAATTTCATCCCACATGAAGTTAAACTGTATTTCAATAACTACATTTGGCTTGATTCCCATCCTTATGGGATACGTAGTGAAGTCCAACATCTCAATTCAGGACCCAGCCACAATGTGATTATGATTAGAATTGATCTATCTATCTCTTTCATGCATTGGACAATACCCATTTTCATGTGTCATACTCCTAACCTTAAATACTTCAAAATATCCATAACCCATTTCTTGACTTCCTGTCACAAAATGTCAAATTTTTTAGAGTTATTTTTCCTAACTATGCAGCATGTGCCCTTTGGTGGACTTGCATAAAAAGTCAACATAAAAAACATGTCAGCCAAAAGATACTATTATTCAACTATGCAGCCAATTCCCTTAGGTGACCCTACATAATCCAACCCCATAACGAGTTTGTTAAATAATGGTAACTTCATTCTTGGGATGAAAACCTATTTTTTCCTTAGTTGTCCTAACAACAATATGTAGGGATTGGAAAACTCTATGCTTTGGAAAATTTGAATCTCCATAAACATCCATTGGATTTTTTCAATAGAAATGTAAATTTTTGAGAGTTATTTTTCCTGACTATGCAACATGTTCCCTTAGGAGGCCTTGCATAAACAGTTTACATAATGGACCTGTCAGTGAAAAGATACTATTATTTGACTATGCATGAAATGCCCTTAGGCGGCCCTACATAATTCAACCCCCTAACGGGTTTTTTAAATAATGGTAACTTCATTCTTGGGAACTACTTCTCCTAATGCCTTTTATCCCTTTTTCGTATCATTCCTCAGATTCAAAATTTCTTAAGTCATAGTATACATGTTTTCCTTCATACATGAGTGTAGTAATATGTTTTCAGATATGTTTTCAAGGAATTGAGTCAATTTTAATCCATTCGGTCAAAGCTATTTCGACCTTAAACATTGTCCTTTTTATGTCTGACGTGCATGACTTTAAACTGACCTCAAAAGACAAGGTAACTCTGAATAAAAGTCATGTCCCAGCTCAATAAACATACATTTTCATATGATTTAGGTATTATTGAGCAATTAAAAGATTCAATGTTTGTAGGGTTATTTATAATAATATTAGAAAAAATCAAACTATACTTACTAGGTGCATTGGATTAGGTAAAAATTTAAAGCTGGTAGAGGGAAAATGTGAGCACAAATGATTGAAAATGAAAGTTTTTTTCCATTTGATGCACAAGAATTAGAATGACATCCACAGACTAGAGTCTCTTCTTTTTTACAAGAATTAAAAAAGGTTGCCATCATAAATATTCACTTGATTTACAGCATCCCAAGCTTCATCAACAGCCACTTGAAACTCATGCACTCGACCAACTTCACTCTTTTCAGCTTGATGGAGTGATTTCTTGGCATCTGAAATGGCTTTCATACCATTCATTTGATCTCCTTCTAGTGAATAGTTTAGTTGGTCATGTTCCCCAGTAACAACATCTAACTATTTATGAAGGTGCATCTGCTGGACACCATTATCTTTGATCTTATGCTGCATCTATTTCATCTTGGTAGCATAATCAGTCTCAGCTCGGGATACCACAACCTCAAATTCACTGATATTGGCTGACAACTTCACCCCGGTCAAATCTTGATGGAACTTTTGCTCTTGTACCCTTATTAAGATGACTTGTTTTACCACGACATGGATATTTTGATATCCAAAACCGCCAAGTCCCAACATGACGAACATGGATGATAGCCGACGAATCATCGACGACAGCTCTTCTAAAGTCACTTTAGATATGATCTTCCATATGTTCTTCCATGCCTTGCGTCGTCAAAATTGGAGCACCTTTTGTATCTCTGGGTCTGATTCGGCATCACTGTCACAGGGGGAACATAATCCGGGATTATTGCACTTAGGGAAGTGTCGTGTTCTGCTCCTTCCCCCGTGACCCATGTTTCATCACTTTCTATTCCCGTTAGGGCGGAGGCTGAGGCTTCACCTCCAGATCTAGCCACTAATATTGATGGCCCTACATAATCAATTGAATTATTTGGTTAGTTTCAAAGGATAAAAAAAGTGATTAACTGCCTTGTAAATTAAGTACAGTCACAAAAAAATTGTTATCCCTTACACAATGGTAGATCAGTAACTTGAGAAGGCTCCTCCCCATCTTTCCTAGCTTCAACAGTATTTTCAGGATGAGTTTGAAGAAGCTCTACGGGGTTCAGCTCCACTTGAGCTAATGTCTATGCAATATTAGGGTTTTCTGTACCCCCTTCAGGCATGAACAGTTCAGCAATTTTCTCAGATAGAACTGCGGATTTCAACTGATCATGATTAGAGATGTAATAATAAGTTATTTTTAATATGACGAAGGATAACACTCACATCCATAATCTTCTAAATTACATGATAATTTGACATGATCTAAAAAATCTTCAAAATTTGTGCAAAGTTCCATCATTTCATCCAAAGTAATCTCAGAGTCCTGGTTAATCTCACTAGTGGGAGCATTTGACATGTCTTCTTGGCGAACTTCATTCTGTGGCTTTGACCCTGGAAAACTTCTTCAAATAAAGTAGTGGCATCAATTGCAATGGCTGACAAAATCTCCAGTGCAGGGGTTGAACCTAAAGTATCAAAAATGGAAGTTAGTTGATGTTTCAATCAACATTTTATGAAGCATTGTTAACTTACCAGAAGCAGGCTCTTCTCTCCTTGCAATAGTAGCAGGATTGATACTAGGAACAGATATTGGCTCTTCTCCAGGAGCATCCAAGTCAGCATGAACTTGTAATTGTTCACCAGTACCCTCAGTGGTCCTTAGAGGAGGGTCAGTCCTCTCCGTCAGAGGGGAAATTGAAGAAGACCCTGAAATCCAAAAAGGTATGAGTAATATTTTCATGGGTTAACACTCAGGATTATCCGATGGACTTACCCCTACTGATGAAGCGTTTTGTTGTGGAATTCATCCTTTGATGCCATTATCTCTTAGGTTTTTTGGGAGTGTCGGTTGTCTCCTTTACTGGTACATGAATTGGAGAATGGAAAGCCATATCCAACTCCTCATCCATGGCTTGCTGGCCTGGAGATATCTTGCCCAACTCACGAGGAGATTCACCAGCCCCAATGACACTACAACCAGGGATATACTGTTGTGAAAGAACCTCATCAGTTCCTTTCTTTTCAATATTCAGTATGAAGAGAATAATTTCCTTTAGTAAAAAAGCATTAACTGGTATCAAGATACAAAGAAAATAAGGAAAGAGACTTACATCTTCAAGAGCCACATAATCGTGCCAATCCTCATCTCAGGAACCACCATTCTCCTATGTGGCGCCACGATCTATCATTTCCTTCACCCGATTGGTGATAGGAATTGAATCATTGGTGGAATATATGAGCATTTCTAGATCTCTAATGTAATCCCACACTTCAATGGGGTTATCCTTGTAATAGATATCTATAGAAGCCAGATGATTCCCTATTACAGGGAGGTGTAGCCCCTCGCAAAAATCCAGCCAGGCTGTTTCAGCACTGTAGTATAAAATCTGCCACGTCTGGACAGCCTCTGGTCGTAGATATTCAGTATGTGTACCAGAAGGCTGCAAGGAGGGTCCTACAGCCTTAGACTTCAGCTTATTCCTAGCTCTTGCAGCTACAGATAGAGAATAAGAAAATAAGTCTTGTTGCTCTATAAAGTAATGGTGATTAAATTCCCACAATGAAGTAACTCACAAGGAGTTGATGGAGTGGGTATTTTGATTCTGACAGGAGGATTATATTGGGCACGAGGTCGCTTTGATGCATGTTGTGCCTCATCATCCCCATCTTGAGAATCTGACAAATCACATTTGGGTGTTATAGAATAGTTACCTTTAAGATGAAGGGATTCTTTATCAACAGTTCTCTTCCTTTTCCCCACCTGATAAACCGGGGGATTCAGCACCCCTCCAGGGTATGATGCTATCCAGTTCTCAGCATATCATTTAGTCAAGTTATTTTCTGCTTTGTCTACTGGTAGATCAAACACTGCCCCAGTATTCTCCCTAGATGTCAGAAACCATAATTATCGGGCAACCATTAGGTGTTGCTGTGAACTGACATGCACAGGGGGAGATACAATAGTCTGCTGCAAACACCTGAATTGATGTGAAAATCTGTATGGATCATAGGCCTCACATATAATATCTCCTTCGATCCTGGTGACTAGTACACCATCTCTACAGTCCAGCATGTATGCCCTAAATTTTAGTCTGGCTATTCCATCATCAAAAACCGCCCAGTTGGAAGATTTTTATAAAGAAAGAAATTGAATTCCTTATGCATTCTCAGCCTCACCTTCATGCCATTGGAATTGAGATCTAGTGAAGCAATTCCAGAGAATGTCTGCACTGATGGCCTGAAGGATCCTCCAGGAACCTGTACTCTGTTCTATACATTGTATGTTCTGAAGTGATTGGAGATCCATCCCCACAAAACATAGAATGGTACCACTATTCTCAAAGGAGACTTACCCATGAAAACATAGAGTAAGCTCCTGTGAATCTTTTCTAAAATGGGGGTAGCCAACCCAACCATTTTTTCCTCAGCCAACTTGGCTGCAACAACGAAGGTCCCTAGACTGACGCCTCCCTTCGAGTCCCTGACTGGAAAAAGATAAACACTGAGCCACAAGGCCAAGAAGCCCGCCAGATGAGTCTTCACTGGGATTATCTAATTCACTTCACATCCCCACTTCTCATGTTCTCCTGCATCTCGAGTCAGTCAGAATGTGCTAGGAGCACCCCTCTTCTCTGTTTTGGGGAAGGTGGTAGGATGAGTACAATTGTGCCCCTTCTCATTGGGCCCCTTCCCCTTCTATCCCTTCTCCATCGGCTCCTTCTCCTTCTTCATGGTAAGAAACATATTCAACCACTCCTCTAGATGAATATCCTTTCTAGAATGAGTTAAGGTGGTCTCTAAAATCTTGATATTGTGTAATATTATCAATAATTTCGAAGCCAATGTCGGGGTATTCTCCAAATCATTCCAAGTCACCTTAGGGGGGATGAATTCAATATATATATCACCCAAAATTGGATCCCCTGAGATCTTGTGTACATCCCACAGACTGATCCCTACTTCTCCATGATTCATATGGAAATAATTGGTTTCTGGGCTCCAATGGTTTAGTATCTCTGGCACAAAGTCATCATTCCTGTAAACATATGTTTTCCCAACCTAGATGACTTCATATATTGTAGCTCCTTTTTAATCCTCAACAAACTCTGTGCAGGTTTGTCACACCCAGTATTCCCACATCCAAGTTGGCTTCACACCTCCTCTAGGACGAATGTCCGATCCCTTCTTCCAGCCTTTGGATTGATCCATCTGAGAGTTTCGGAATATTGAGGGATAACAATGTGGTTGCAGATCTGGCTTGTGAGGTTTCAGATCTGAGGTACATGGGATATGATGCATTATGTAGGCCTTCTCCACTGTTCCAGCATTTACAAATACTCTTCCACCTTCGATATTTTCTGAAGAAAAAGTGGTGTAATTCTGAAACCATGAATTTGGTAGATAGTTCTTTTCCTCTGGAATTGCGAATTCTTGCAGATGACCATTGACGTAAAGAGGTAGATAAATGCTCTGTGGGAAGTCAAAATGATACTTCTTCAGGTAATTTTACAAATCTGGAAGAGTTATGTCACAGAAAGTATAATAATCATGGCCAATGATGCTCATCATATCATCAACTAGTTTTCTATCCGGTTCATCAACCATTCTGGTTCTCTTGGGAGCCATTTAATCTGCACAAAAGTTGAATAATTAAATCTTAAGCAAGTCGATTTTTCATAAATTTTGTGAAGAAATGTGAAAAAATGGCTAAGGAATTAAGGCCCACAAGTCCCAAAATTGGCACGCATGTATAAGTGTGTTTCTCATGTTTTGGCACGTAGGTATCACCACGCATGTCCAAATACCTCTACAGCAGCGCAGCAGCAAAGAAACAGCAGAAAATAGAGCAACATGTGCGGAGAAGGAAACTTGTGCGGTGAGAGAAAGAAGTTTGAAATTCAGTTCTTTTCAAAAGGAATGTCCGCATATATATAGTCCAGGCCTCAAACCTACGCGCCTAAAGCCAGCGCACGCAACCTTGTGTGCCGATTCCTGCACGACTCTCACTTGCGCACCGCTATCTGCGCATTCAGAACTTGCGTGCCGCATGTTCCTTGGTTTTCTTCTTTACCTCAGAGTCACATACTTATTTATTTTGGATCCAACTCTGAGGGGGGACTTTTTTTACTCTCCTTTCCGTCACAGATTCTAAACGAATGAAAAGGGAAATACCTTGAACCCAAAGTGATTCATCCTTTGAAGAAACATCAAAAATTGACAAGGGAATGAACAAAGATTCATTTTCACTTGGGTCGGGCAAGTTCCACCAAGGTCGCGCAAGTATACTTGCACGTTGACTAGTTTTCGCGCAGGTGACTTGTGCACCCTCTTTGAATTTTTCACAGGGTCTTCACCAGCCTATAAATATAGTCGGTGGGCCCACCATTTTAGGACGGAAAAATTCCAGAAACTCAGATTTGAGCTCCCGACACCCTAGTCTCTTCTCAAAGCTTCCGAACACTTATAAGGTAATTTTTTACCTAGAATATAATATTTAAAGAGGGGGAGTAAGGATTATGTGTTGAAACTCATCAAAACTTGTGCGCCTAAGTGGCCAGCCCTTATGGGAAATGGACACACTTGCGCGCCGCCTTACCCCTTCAACAGATCATGCCCTCCACTCTTCTGGAAGCCTCTATGGATATTACTAAGGGCCTGAGACAAGTCTCTCCCATGTATTACTCTAAGGGTTGACCATCACGCAAGTACCCCTGTGTCACGCAAGTATACTTGTGCGACCAGAACTGGCGCGCCCACGCAGGACCTGCGCGCCCACTTTCTTTTGGGTTCCTATTTTACCAATTTCACCTCTCTTATGCCTATCCACCTATCCTATTCATGATCCATCCCTCAAAACCCTCTTTAAAGCCATTTCTTTTGGCATGGATCCCTTGTTGGCTTCTATATGTGAAGGGAATTCTGTGGAAAATTTCTTAAAACCTAGTGATTTTCATGTATTTATGTCACTGAGGTTAAATATTTCATTCATTTAACCTCATCCTTTAAGATGAGAGGATCCCTAACCTAGGACTCCTTTTTAGGGGTAAGCCCCAGTTCAAGTCCCCTAACCTGGGCCTCCTTTTCAAGAGTAAGCCCCAGTCCATGTTCTCTTAATTTGGGCATCCTCTTTAGGAGTAAGCCCCATGTCCCCTAACCTGGGCCACTTTTTCCAGAGTAATCCCCAGTCTTCAATTTTTTTTAATTTTAGGCATCCTCTTTAAGAGTAAGCCCCAATCATAATTTTCTTAATTTGGTAATCCTCCTCATAAGTAATCCCCAAGCCCCCCTAACCTGGGAATCCTCTTTAGAAGCATGTCTCATTCATAATTCCCTTTAACCTGGGCTTCCTTTTCAGGAGTACGCCCCAGTCATAATTTCTCTTAACAAGTATTAATTTAATTTTTTTTTGATTTGGGCTTCCTTCTCTGGAGTAAAACCCAATCATAGGTCCCCTCTTCATTTGGGCATCCTCCTCAAGAGTAAGCCCCAAGTTAGAGTATCCAAATCTCCATAAAGCACATATACCCTTATGGACCTTATTCCTAGGATTCTTCACTGATGTAAAATCCTAATCTTTATCTATTTGGACAGTCATATATACATAAGCCCCATATCATTTCATATGATGGCACAATTTTTTGGTTTTAGAAATACCTCTTGTTTCTCACATATAGAATGACTCACATGATATTAGAGTGTAAAAGTAAGTATAACATCTTTCTTTGATCCATAAATCATACATAAACCTCATACTTCTTTAATCGAACTATGTGGGTTCTGATTCATTTTCTAAAACAAAGGATACGTAGGTAGCCCATCTGTGGGTATGATCCCATCATCGAAATAATCTATGTCCTTCTGAATGACAATAAACATCAATTTCCCCACTAAGTGGATTTAAAATAAGTATCGTTTTCATAATGACCACGGGATTTCTATATAATATGATGAAGGATACCATTGACCAAGAATCTCTAACAAATAGAAATGATTGTCTATCAATGAAGAACCTCGAATACATATAAAAGATTCTCTAAATATTATACATACTAATCATTGATTGTCAGATCTAAAGGAATGATCATTTTTATACTTGGTAATGTAATAAGGATTCATGAACATAACATAAATCTATAATGAGAGAGCCGGAGTAGACAATAATTACCCTAAAAAATGTGTGATGAGTCCGACCTCCCATCCTCTCAACCAATGCAAATTCTTAAGCCTCATCGGTCCATAACTAATGACCACCTACCTTTGGAAAGTAGGTCCAAATGGATATAGAGTCATTGGATGTTTCTAGTTCTACAAACAAAGCTGTTAGAAACCGTTTGGAATATTTGAACCTTAAATCAATGAGTTAATCCCCAATTCTAGGTGAAACAAACACTGTTCTTGGACCCAATTTCGATATTTATTTCCCCCCATGTTGGGTGACCCTCATCCTTACCACATGACCTTAAACATCACGAGATGTGTCCTTAACCCATGACATTAAACTGCATAGTAGATGTCCTTACCGCATGAAATTAAACTACACAGATATCTAATATTCATATTCTTTCATGTTAAGTCACCCACATGCTTACCGTACATTGTTAAACTAAATAGATGATGTCAATTCTATACGACATTAAAATGAAAAGGTTTTCAATAGTTGGTTTGGAATGATTCTTAATTAAATGACATACTCTAGGATTCGTGGATCATATATCCTAGACTAGCCACATCACGGTAAAAAAATTCCCCTCTCCAACCTCTAATTTCCTCCGTGACCTGAGGAACCTTTTCTCTTTCTTATTTCTCATACCGATCACAGATCACCAAATATTTTGAATTTTTTTATAGGATCTCCCTATGTAGCCAAAGAAAATAATTTAAGGTCATGTTTATCATGGTTCTTCACTGCATTACATTATATTTCATGATTTATATCCCCTTTAATGAAACTAAACTACGTATTATCATGGGTCTCGCCCATGAAAAACACTACCTATGTTGTTGGTCTCTAATGATACCATCAATTTAGAACAACATGGAAATTGATTACTATCATAATTAGATACACAGTGATTCCCAAATATTTAAATCTCGGCCTAAATATAGAAATCAACATAAAAATATCCCTTTGCTATGTACGAGTCAAATTTACACAAAGATATTTTAATCAAGAACTATGTGTGGCTTGATTACTATCATCCCAAGAAACATAGTGATTCACGAGTCTCAAATCATAGGTCCAACTACAATGATAAATGGGTATAATTTTCTCTCTATGTATGGATTAGACTTATGTAGAGTGTTTCCCATTCATAAACTATGTATGGATTGATTCTAGTCTTCATAGGATATGTATCGAAAAATAGATCTCCGATTTCTGTGTCCAGTCATGACAAAAATATATTCCTCCCATCTCTACATATCGGTCTGACCTGTACAATGATCTTCCCTGACAATATTGGGTCATATTCATACTAGATCATTTATTTCACCTATGAGTCAGATCTACACATAAATATATTATTCATGTAATATATATTGTAAAATGTTTCATGTCGATCACCAATACATTATTGTAAGACGGTAAACTTGTAATTACCTGACCCCAGTTAACCAGAGTCTATGCATTATTACATAACATTGGAATGATCACAAAAGAGAAAATCTCTAAAGGCAGATTAGTTTAGAAGCCTTGGAAACAACAGATATATTCATAAGTCTGATATTATATCATAAAATAAAAACTACAACAACATCTTGTCTCCAAACTCATATCCCCTCACACTATCCCTATTGGCCATTAATAAAATACTTCTTCACATCCTGGGAAAAATAAAACATAGAAAGGGGTGAGCTCAGATGCCCAGTAAGGATAACAATATAGTGTAAACTTTCATAAATAAGCATAAACATTTAAGGAAATTTATAACTAAAACAAAAGCATTTTAAAATTGAACTTCAACATAATATGGCAGAAATAAAATGAGGTAATTCCATCTACATATTCACATGGATATTCTAATAGTCGAATAATCAAATGCAATATCAAAAACCACTTTCATAATCAAGGAATGCAAAATGCTAGACTATCATAACCACATTGTCAAGGCCTTGTGCCAAGACTACAAAAAAGATTTTTTCAAGGCCTTGTGCCAAGAAACTAGTTTGTCTCATGATACCTACTGATGCATCAAGGAGCTATCATGGGCTCCACCCATCACTTACTAAGTCCAATTCATTCCTCATATGAACAGGTTTAAACATAACATAAACATTCATATTAAATTTAGCATACAAAATTTCAATACTTTCTCCAAAAGCAATGAATGGTAAAAAAATAACACATCCACAGTCAAAAATATCACAAAACCTTTAATACAATATAGAAGTTTTGTATCATAATAAATCAACTTCAAATAATATTAAAATCCATCAAATTATGTTGACATAGATGAAATCAAAACTATTTGAGAGACATATCTCTTTTTTTGAAATCATTAAAATGCCACATAATTATAAAATAAAAACATACTTTGAAAATATTCTTATAATCTTGTATGGTAAGCTTTGAGGATATTATAATGGCAGGAAATAGCCGCACCCGCCATATAAGTTAAAAAAACAAATTCTTACCTTCATTTTGTCGAAAAGGATACAAATGACTTTGTTTGGAAAACGACCAAAAGATTCATTTATAAAAAACTTATAAAAAGTCAACAGGGGTGTAAATGACTTTAAACCAAAGTCTATAAAATTGTAAGAATGATGTGAAATACATTTTTAAGAAACATGGATGTGGATGATAAAGAGGTCCTAGTAGATAATTATGTATAAACAATCTCGAATAATGAAGAGATTTGAAAATAAACCATTACCTTGTATTTTTCATTTTTCGAGGGTAGGTTTACCACCTGTATAATGGTGAAATAATTTTTATTAAATTATAAAATAATCATATACATTAATATTTTATCATATAGGATCTTTTAACAATGTTTTGTTAATAATATCTTATTATTATTGTCGTTTTGGGTGTTCAATTACTCATTTTATTTTATATGTTTTGTTACATAAGTCATTTTTTTTATGGATAGGTTATATCTTATTCATATCCATAATGATATAAAGTTCTTAAACATTATTTTTAGTCATCAAATGAGAATTAGACTTGAATGGATACGATGGGGAATAAATCTCATCACCTTCGTGGAGACGGTAGTCCGTACATACGCACGAGCGAAAATATCATTCTTTTGATATTAAAATAATATATAATTGGATGTTATATAATATATACAGAACAATTATCATGTTATAATCATTATTTACATCAATTAAACATCATTATCATACCCATCCAAATAATAATGTTTAGAATAACAATTACACCACGACCTGGAGACGGTAAGCTGTACGTACACACGTATGGTGACATGTCATTCAAAGGATGGATAGAATACTGAATATGGATGTAACATATAACATCACAGAATATAGGAGATAATGGATTTATTATTTTATAACGGAAATAACAAAGAAAGGAGAAGAAGAAGAAAGGAACTTGAAAGAGGGTGGTGAAATTATTACCTCTTTTTCGGGTTCCTCCTTTTCATTTGATCAAAAGGGATCCTTAAGTTGGCTTTCTGACTAAAGGAAGGCCTTTAAAATGAAGTGAGGGAAGTTGAGAGGAGATCTGGGCAGGGGTTTTCCGAACCAAAAGGATTTGAAGGTATGAATTTGAGATATGGGGGAGTGCCCTTTTATAAGAGGGGTGAGGGGTACCTTAGGAAAAACTTAAAATATTATTTTATAATAAATTTATATTCGGTTTATAATGGATCCAAAGTAACTTATTTCAAGGATAATGTGGAGATGGGTCAAAATCCTTTCATTCAAAAGATTTTAGACAGGTTTTGGTCACTATATTAACCTTATCATTTATGTTTAACTCTTAGTTAAATAGTTTGACCTTGACCATGTCTCTTTGTATTTTAATATTATATAGTCAATAAACATACTATAATCTTTCAAGCGACCCCCAAGTGGTCCATTAATAACAAAAATATCATTATATACGTTCTTTGGATGAACCATAGGTTTTTTATAATTGAATATCAATTAGTAATATAATATATGTTTTAAAAACTCATTTTTGTTAATTTTGACAATATTTGATAATTAATTTTTCTTACAGTTTTAACAACTTTATTAATTCGAAAAAATTCATTTATGAAATCCTAACAAGTCATATTAACGAATAAAATATGTGTATGTTATCAAAATTTTCAAATTATATTTATTTTAACATTTATAATACCAAGTATTTGATTCTTTCATTAATAAGGAAAATACTGCATCATTATTGTGTCATAAATATATTTTATTTTTCAATGTCTATAAATTATAAATAAAATACCATTATGTAGGAAATATTTTTATCTTTCTAATGAATATTTATATTCTAAAATATATAACCCTATGTAAAAAATTGTTTCGCTAAGAGATATGTGCTTATGTCATTTTTGTATTTACTTTAACTTAATTAATATAAAGTGTCATTATCACTTACAAGTGGCTCCATGGGGTCCCAAAATCAACCCAAAGATTCCCATGGTTAGACAAGTATCAACCAACAGGTTTGGGACATGTTTTATGGTAATTTATTATTATTATATTATTATTTTTTACCCTTATTTACCGGATTTACACTTTAACCATAATAAATAAAATATCTACTGAGTAATTATTCCAATTGTCTAAAAATAAAAGTTAACTATTTACACAATCTGGAACTCCTGATTCCAAATATAAGACCCATTTTTCCAAATTCAAAACACAGAAGTTGCAGAAATTAATTTAAAATTAAATCCCACTGTCAAAACAAAAAGTGTATTTTTAAGAAATAATAACTATCAAAAGATTGACACTTGTTTATGTCCGGTATAAATGTGAAATTACGTTCAATGACCAAAATTGTATTAAATGTTAAAAAAATATTCTAAATATACTTTACAACAACTCAAATTCCTAATTTATCAATATTAATTATTTCGATTAAAAAAGATGTTTTTAATTAAAATATATTAATTTTCACTATTCATCAAAATATGAAGGTTATCAGAAATATACCAAAAATTCACCCCAAGAAAATTTCAATATTTTGAATCCAAAAATGAATCCCATTTTGAAGGATAAAATTTAGAAAATTTCAAATAGTGGGTATTACTTTTCATAACGGCTAGTTTGATTGGTTGTGGTGTGTGTTAGAACTCAATGGTGCGTACAACACACACTACTATATTATTCAAAGAGAAGCATAATGTGGAAGCTTGGGGTGTTAAAAAACTACAAGAAAAAAAATATGTACATACCACATGATGTTAAAATTAAAGTAAAATTTCCCAACCGGATGACATTAAAATGCATGGAATGAAACACATCTATACTACATAAAGTTAAACTCTATAGATGATCACCCATTTTCATCCCTTATCAAAGGACCAGAACCGACTAACCCCATTCAACCATAGTATTATGTGATTCTATAATATTTTATCGTTTCACTCCATAAATCATACTTCACATCATAAATGCCTTGGGATTCCCCCAACCATCCATAGCCCCAGGGAAATGATACATTTTTTCAAGTTACGCTTTGTTTGACTATTCATGAAAACCTATCAGTCCTACATATTCACAGTTGGCCATCAACCAAATGTGTCACTATGAAAAAAGTTATTTTTGATAATCATGAACCCTGATTTCACTATGTTAGAAATAAACACATCAATGTGTTCTAGGACATTCCTAACATGGTTGCCCTATATCACCACTCCTAACCCAAGAACCTCAATATATTATTTATAAAATTTTCATATCCTGCTCATAAGGATGCTATATTTTTCTTTAAACTAGGTACCTTAATCGATTTCTTGTACAACATTTCCAATATATTAAGTCTATGTGCATCGCATCCATCAGAGTTCATGCACATTGGTCAAAGATGTATTACCTTAAACCAAAAACCTTCATTGAAAAAATTGAAATAGATTATTGTTCTAGAAAAAGAGACACACAACATTCTTGGTTGAATAACCAAAAAGGGTAGTCTGAGTAAATGTGATGACATCAATCAAAAAAATATTCAACTCCAAATAATAGGAAAAAATATGGCATAAATAAATAATGCTTGAACCTCATAGGAAATACATTATAGCCCTAATAAAAGTTATTCTTTGATATCTTGACCCCCTCATCTCAAATTTTTTTTGTAATAACATTACACATCTCCTCACTCTGAGAATATGATCTCTAGGTAGAGATACAAATTTTTGGCATGCTCTAACTCTTATTGAATATTATAATATCAACAAATCACACTACATTATTTGAGTGAATCATATCTCTACAATATTTCATAGCTGTTAGAAAAGGATACCCAGATTCAATGGACCCTTTATTTGAATATTTATTTATTCCTATGGGTCATGCATATGAACTAATGGTCATAAACTAAATATATCATTATTTAAAAATGTAATTTCTATTACTTGTGAGCACCGACATCATCGTGGGAGAACTCATCACCTCAGCATGTTCTGGGCCATTCCTGAAATGATTTTCCCACACAATCATCATCACATACACACATCGAAGCATGATTTTAAATGTCTATAAGAAAACAATTCATGTTGATTTGAGATACTCAATGTTATGTCACCATGTTTTGTACCCTTTATCAAAGCAGGAATGAAACACTCCCTTCTCGAACCTTTTTATGCCCCACACCTCATGATTCCAAACCACATGGCATATGGACCGAGCTACACATAATATCTTAATTTCCCTAGGATTCCATAAACCATACTAGACAACATTTACATCCATACCCAAACTCATCATCTAGAAATTTGAGTCTATGAATATTTCATGGCCCTCTAAAATTAGTGGAGATCAAATTTTCTAGACTAATATATCGATGCATAAGGTATTTCACCAACCAACTAAAAGAATATCCACCTTGATGGAAAGGATCTCTAGTTATTTTGAGCCCTGGAGACAACATGGTGGAACCTGGAAGACTAGGGTGTTATGGGTCATCCCTAGTATGTTTTCCCCATCCCATATTAATCGAATGAAACATTTGGTGTATGACTTACATCACCCTCATTCAAATTATCCAGGTGGACCTAACATCTATAGTATCTCACCTTCAATCCAATATAACACCAATAAATCTTCCATGAACCTTATAAAATAGTGGATAGACCTCTATTAGAAAATTAAACCAACAAATAAGGGCCTTTAATTGCATACCAAAGGTATATCCTCCTTACAGAAAGGATCTATAATCCTCATGAACCTTTTTTACACCATAGAAGAACTCAACATACTAGGGTGTTTTTCTCATTCCTATAATGTCTACACCATATTATGTGAACATAGAAAAAGTCTTGAAAGAAATAAGATAAAAATCATGGAACCATAAGGTTTGAAATAAAATACCCTGAAATATAATGACAGATGGTCTGAACTAAAATATCGTAAATTGTAGTGATAGATGGTCTGAAATAAAAGACCCTAGACTGCAACGATAGATGGATCAAACTAAAAGAACTTGCACTGCAATGATGGAAGGTCTAAGATAAAATACCCTAAAGTATAGTGATAGAGGGTCCACAATAAAATACCCTAAACTACAATGATTTATGGTTCAAGATAAAAGACCATAAACTATAATGATTGAAGGTCAAGATAAATGAACCTAAAATATAATGATAGACGGCCCGAGCTAGAGGACCCTAGACTACAACAAAATAATTGTTTATCCCACGAGAATGATAAGAAACATGTTACCCCACCCATATAACTTCCACTAATGTCATGATATTCTAACAATGTCTATTCACTTTGGAAAAATCCTGAGCCCTCTCCCTCCAAGAAATATATTTTTCCCAATAGTTCTTTTTTGAATAAGGAAAACACAACATAGTTGGGAAATATGTATCAGTAAATAGTCTCATGTTGGTGGTAATTCAAGATCATTTATATATGAAAATATATTATTATTTAAATATTCATATCCAGACATTCAGGTTTACGTGATTATATGTATATGATCGACATCATTGATGATTCATGCAACATTAGACCAGTTAAATGTCATGAATATCATGAATTAAATAGAACTATAATATAGAATAAAATATTCATAAAATCTATTCATTAAAAGAGTTAAATTAGAGGAGTATTCATATGTTGAAGTCTCTCCAATAATTTCATAAAAAACATTTCAATGATCAAAATATAACAAAATTCAATTGGCCAAGATGGCCAAGTCACCATGAGTTTGGGAAAAAAATTAATTCAATAATGAAGTGACACTCTCTCTTCCTATTATTATTCTTCCCCAAAACAGAGGTTCCCAATTAATGATGTTATCTACTCCACTCTTTGTTGGGAAATTTATAATGAAGATGATGAAACTCAGAGAATAGACCTTAAGTGAGATATGATTTAATCATATATCTATGTATATATGGTCTAGGAATATACTGGGCTGGTAAAATAAAATTAAACAAGAAAATATCCTCCAATTCGCCTAAATCCCCCTTAATCTATTCTGCAAGGCGAGCCTCATCTTGAAGATCATGAAATACCATCTAATTGATGGAAAAATATATTCGAGTAAGGGTAATTTTTCACTAGATTTTGTAATGTGGTTGGAGATCAACTACATCCCCCCCAAAGTCAAGAAAATCCCAATGATGACATTCCTCTTGGTCATTAAATTTTTCCCTAGGAGTATTAGTAATGAAGGAATGAATGTACTTCCAAATCATCCTGCACTATGTTTGAGATTCTATGTCTACCAATAAGGGTATTTCAGAGGAAGGAATAGTTAGCTGAGATGATGAGG
Source organism: Viscum album (assembly GCA_963277665.1). Lineage (NCBI taxonomy): Eukaryota > Viridiplantae > Streptophyta > Magnoliopsida > Santalales > Viscaceae > Viscum > Viscum album. The sequence continues at coordinate 64,726,958 of OY728156.1, read as the reverse complement.
AAACAAGAGAGGAAGTATTAAATATTATTCCTTAAATAATAAAAACATCCATTTTTTGAAGGGATGCCTTCATTAATGGGTTCTGCCCTACCAATGAGATACTTTTAACTGAGAAGAGGGATTTTATTAGAAGTCACGCCCAGGTCCTGAATCAAATCAATCATTTATATAGACAGAGGAGTCGCTGAGGTAAGTTGTTTATCCACATGAATGGATAATCATCTCAACACACTTCCCGGGTAGGCTTCCACCCATGTCTGAGAATAATCACATAATATAAAGGTATAGGTTCCAGTAGTTATAATAAGGATCTTAGAATTAGTTTTTTCATGCACCAATGTCTGACAGAACTGGTGGATGATCCCAGAGTGTCTCTATCCTCGTACACCAGTCTAAGGGAGAGGGGAGTCCCTTTGGGTTGTGCGGAACTGATATGAAACTAATTAAGTGTATATGGCTTTAATATGATCAAATATTTTATCTAGGCTACAAGAACCCTATCCCAAATGGAGATATTATACACCCTTTCATCAAGATAACTTCAACCCTTATCACTGATTTGCCTAGTCATTACAAGATAATGGGTAAAATCAAAGCCATTAGATCAACTAAACCCATTGATAACGTCTTCAAGGCTAAACAACAAGGCCCATTTCTAGATATGTTCAAAAACCTAGGAAAAGATATGGCACTAGAAATACTGGTGGTATTTTGGTATTCATCACAACAAAAATTTTCCCTTATCCATTAAAATTAAAACGGGAAGGGACCACTAATCCTATATGTGATATTTCCCTAATGGATATGTCTAATGACCTAGTAGAGGAATATAAGAGTCTACACCACCAGATTGAAGAGCCATCCCTCTACTAGTCGTAACACCATCATCAGCATATTGACCTATATCCCAGAGCATGCATCCCTAACTAGAAAGATCCACAAATTTGAGAACATGACAATTAAGCCTATCTGTCTACAGATTTTAGATATCTCTAGATATAATAAATATTACCATTATGTATGGTACATAGCTTCCAAAATGGAAAAAAATAAGAATTGGTTCTCTCACGAATCTACAAGGATAGGAACCAATGGCGGCGTATATAATCATCCTAGATCTTCTACAATAAAAGATAATATGGATCCAATGTTTGATATATATAACAGATCTCATAGTCATCTACATTATTAAATGTTCCTTCACACAGTTGATCATTTTCATAACGATGTCTGGAGTTTTCAAATGGTAATTTTGGATATTTACGGTAAGAAGGAACTAATTGTACATATATCTGAGTAGGGGATCCCACCCTAGTTATATGTCACAAAGAAATTATGGTCACCATCTAAACTGGATCCAAACCCAGACCGTGAAAAAGACCAATGAGAATTCCTAATCCCAATGAGCTGGTACAAGTTCCCGGGTATCAGAAACTGAAAATTGGGAATGATTTACCTGAGTTTATAAACATAAAATTTCAAATGAATCCAATAAAATGAATATGGATTTTTCAAACAAAATCATTTTTTATTACAATTTGGAATTTAATAAAACAACTTAAAACAATACTCAAAGTCCATTACAAATGTAAAAAACCTTAAATGATAGCCCAAGAACCACTACATGGAATTTTTCATTGCCCACAAGCCGTCTCTACATCACTATATCACCTTAGACTGCTAAAACCCAAACCATATGCACAAAAGTTGTACGCAATCTTTCGGAAAAAAATTCAGAAATTCTACTTACACCCAAAGTTATAATTAGGGTGTGGGAAAAATCTATGTAGGATACCACCACTAAAATATTCCATGAGATAAAAATTCAATGACGAAAATCATGAAGGTTTTCAATAACATAAAACTATTGTTTTAATTTTAATAAGATGCAACTTTAAAAATGAAAACAGTTTTCAAGTGGGATATTTCAAAGAATAAACAATTTTTAAATGAAATTACAATGCTACTAAAATTTTCATCCAAACAAATCATATGCCAGTGTAAAGAGTAAAGAATATAATGAGCACAAGAAATAAAATATAACCCCTTGGCACTAGATCACTTTGGGTCCCAGGTACCTCGTATCTTGGGGAGAGTAACCATCACAATATCTGTTCTCATGCAAGATCCAGTAGTAGAGAACATACACATTACCTAGTGTTCCCCAATAAAAATTATCATCATAGTTTAGTTAGTGTGGTATATGTCAATCTTGCTATGTGAAACTGAGGCCAAACCCCAAGGGATCACTATAATACTAGTACTGGTCCTCCCACCCAGATACCCGGGTTTCCCTCTTACGCTAAAACAAGTTCAACAAGACATCAAATAAAAGTTTCAAATTAAAATACCACTTACACAGCACACAACAACAAAACATCCCACATTTACAACACATGGAAACATCATCCTCCTTTTTATTCAAATTGATTTTGAATTTATCTCACACCAAAATAGCCCACAACAAATTTTTCATATCTTTCACAATTCAACACATCCTTTTACAATTTTATAAAATATTTCCAAAGATGATAGAAATCACATAACAACCATTTCACATGTTACATAATATCATTTTAATAAAAAAAATCCATTTTTCACATCACACTCACACAAAATAGCCCACATGACATTCACCTGACTTTCACATTTAAGTAATTCTGTTAAACAATTTTAAAAAACATTTCCAAGATGATACACATCACATGACAAACCATTTCACATTTTAAATGGACCATTTTAAAATATATTCCATCCAAAATAGTTTTCCAATTTGGTTTCACCTATTACATAAATCATTAAACCACTCAAATCATTCATTAAACAATTATAAAGAGTATACTGAAGGATTGCATATAAAACACATTCCAAAACCATCTTTAATGTAAAAAATCACACCAATACCTATCCAAAAAGGATTGTAAGCCCTATAAAAATTTAATAAAACACTATCAAGTTTTATAAAATCACATCCATTAATACCACAAATGATGTACATGAAAACACAAACATTTTCATAAAATACTTTCAATAGGCATAACACAGTTTTACACTTATAACCCATTCAAAAAACACTCTTTCAAACCCAATGGCACACCAAGATGATACCAAAGTATAGTTTTCACCCCAAAAAATATTTAGTAAATTAATTTCATATTTTATGAAATACACCCAAATAATACCCCAAGAGTTACACATGAAAAACACAAAATTTCAAGCTAAAATGTAACAATAAAATCAAATGCTAATAAAAATCAATCATAAACTATTTCTCAATAGAAAAAAGATATGAGGAATATGAAAAATGAGTAAATAAAGATAGATAAATCATAATTAAATGGTTACACATTGAATCACCTCCCTTTCTGTGTTGAAACCCTCAAAACATGGTGTGAAACATCATCCTCACAACTGCCGCACCACAATGGTGTGAAAACCAACACTAAACCACAAGATTTTTTCCAAAAATACTCCAAATCAAACCCAAGGTTTGAAACCCAACTTCTGGACATTTTAGAACATCATGAAATAGGTATGAAACCCTACGGAAAAAGGAAGAAACCCTGAAGAATCACTTACCTTGAACAATTTTGAAGAAATCACCCCAAATCCACCAAAGGGTGGATCTCTATGAAACCAAAAATGATAGTTAGGCTCAAATGAGGCTTAGAAGGTTATGTGGGGAATAAAATATGGGAGAAAGAGTTAAAATGGAATGGTTTAGTAAATAATATAATTACCTTCTCAAATATGAACGATTTGAGAAACACTGAGACTTTTCTCCCAAATCAACAATCCAAATGAGCTCACAAGTTAGCCCAAATTTTGAAAGCCCACCATTTCCACCAAAATGAATTGGAAACATCCAAAAAAAAGCATGAATGAAAATTAATTGAAAAAAATATCGTCAAGATAAGTCATGGGTGTTACAATTCTCCCCCCTATAAAACTTTCTTCCATTAGAAAGCCAATGTAGGCCCAAGGCATAAACAAAACACAGCCGGAAGGCAAAATGGACTACTTTTCCGTGTTTCTCCCACCCCCAAAAGGCCAAAAAACCTACAATTGATCAATCAAGGAAGAAATAATCTCACAAAAAAACAAACACCCCATGATAACATGACCAAATATATTTAGATTTCATCCTAAAATAAAACACCTCAAACACTATCCAAACAGAATTCCATCAATTTACCTAAATGAACGACAACAATGAGCAAGGTTAAACTTACCTTGCTTTAAGCATACCATTAGGCGTTCTCAAATCCCAAAATTTACCCAAGGAATATTTATGTTGTTAGATAACTCCGAACAAGACTACCTACTTCCAAGCCAAAACCAAGAACCAATTTGAGTTACTAGTATGGGGAAACACAAATGGGATCCCCACAAAGAGAGACTACTCAAATTTTCCCATGCCAGGATTGGGACACTAACAAAGGGAGGCCCAAAAAACTCCAGGTACAAGGGGTAGACATCAATTCAATATTTCCAAAGGAAAATACTTTAGAATCATAGTGGGCCTATCCACCATAACAACAAACCTTCATAACTGACCAACATGGACTGATAGAGGATGCACCAAAATTTAAAGAGTTGGGATGACCGCACAATTAATCCGCCTAGTTTGAGAAACTATTCACTAACCATTTGAATCCTTCTATTTGCATGTTTTTCTAGAAAATGGTTACTACTAACCCTGAGCAAACTGTGTGATCAACCATTCTATCCAAATTCCCAACCACACTCTAAGAACTCAATAGAAACCAAAGGGGAAAAGAATGAAATTGGGAGATAACATATACATGAGGTCCTACAATGTCTTTCCATCAAATGGGAACAACAAAATCATGATGGCTACAACAGAGGTTTAAACTATTCCCCATCATTCATACATAGGATAATAATTTGTAAATGGTTTTAAATGGCACTTGAATTTCTGATAACTACGCACCATATTCTATCCATGACCTATATCAAGAGATCAATAGATTGAAGCATTTTTTACCACAAAGTTAAGATTTGGAAATCCCTAAACTGAACTTTTCTTATTAGTTACTTAAAAACTATACCTTAATCCTCGATGGGTTCACCAAGACATAACTCATTCCAAAATTAACTTTACCCTAACCCACTATTTCACTAAAACAGGGTCATATAATATGCACACACACATCACACTTTATTTCTTCGGGTGAGAAACAATAGAGGGAAAGGATACATATAATCACCTTCCTCAAAAATAGAGGATTTAGATGTTTTCCAATGAGATAAATACTCCCAACATGTTATAGAATCTCATTGGATTTAATGACCTTAAATTTAATAGTCAACGAGAACACGACATCACAAGGAATCACCGAAGGTGACCATTAAAAATCATAGAAACAGTACATGAATGTGGGCCTTATGCCAAGTCCCAAAACAACAAAAAATACTATCAAGTGGCCATAATAGCATCTCATGACCAGATTTCCCACACCGGTGGTTTAAAATAAACCCCTACTTCAAAGAGACTACGACGGAACCAGAGGACTTCTTAAACACCATCAAGATACTAATCCACTCTAACAACCCCAGAACACTTCCTCCTTCAATGATTCTGGTAACTTAAGAAACAATGGTCTCCTTCAACCTTTCACGAGAAATCTCTCACTATAAAAGGGTCTAAAAAATAAATTAATGAAATGGTGTAAACTCAATCTCCCAAGCTCATGATAAGGATTCCTTATATTGATGAACTAGAAGATTGTTCAACGGTGAAACAATTTGAGTTACACTTCAATCGCGTACTAACACTTAGTGGGGGAAAACATTATCCAATTAAAGAACCCAAACACCCAACCATGTTGGTAAATTGGACAAAACGTGCCAAAAACTAGAACCAGACACATGAGGGGAAGCACCGTAAAGGCCTCATAAACATTTCTCAAAAGAGACCAGTAACCAGCCTTCCAACCCATCTTGCCGACCAAAAACAAACCCGAATCACAGTTTAAACATGATGGTTATTTGGACTCAAAACATCCCACAATATCAATATTTAAAAACACATAATACACACCATCCTAAAGCAGTCATCCAGAAACCGTGATTTCCCATAAAAATATTTCTTTGAAAACAAATGGTTCAGTGGTTAGCGTATCCACCAATGGAACCCCATGGGCCTCACACATGCATGTTTCTGTGCCACACCGAGCACGCTGCTCATATCCATCCCAACACTCATTAAGTCATGCCATTAACCATCCATCATCCCATATAACACCATGCATGTGGTCACTCACAGAAATACCTATGGTTAAAACAAATAATTCTCTTCAGTTTTGAAAACCAACAAAATAAACCAATACATCCATTTTCTCAAGACTACTATCCATGAAATAAAAATACAAATCATTCCAATGAATACTCACTTTCATGTCATATACATCAATTTCAAAACATCTCAACCCATGAAAACATCTTTCCATAGTTTAGAAAACTCTTTTTGGAACACTTTTTCAAAACAAGCATTAACATTATTTCCTTCTTTCAAAAGAGGTGTAAACTAACGATTTTCAATTTCAAAACAATATTGAAATTTCAGTTCCACCATTTAAAAAATAAAACCATGACCTATTTACTATAAAATCATTTCACATTAAATTTATGATTCTTAAAACAAAGTTATTTTTTCTTTAAAAACCAACTTCCATGATTTCAAATGTAAAGAAAACAAAACGATGTGAGTGGAAACTATTTTTAGTGGGAGACATGGCCATATGGTTGGACGACAAATTCCAATCACTTAATTATCATAGAGAGTACTCTATGGAAATATCCCCGGATCCGCATGGCTTTCCAAGACCTACAAGATCACTGAGACCATTAACCCAACTCTCTTTTCCTTTCCCCTAATCATTATCAATCCAAGAAAACCAAAGGAATCAAACAAATATCGACATCCCCTGGGGACTCGAATCCAGTTTTGGGTTGTGCTGGTCAGGCACACTACCCATAACCAGAATTTCAAATCCAGAATGTCTTATATCCAGTCTATCGTAACTGTTCCCTATATAACATGAACCCAAAAAACGATCCTCCTTTGATATCATTTTCTCACAAACTGAATCTGGTCACCATTTAAACCGGCACAAAACCCGGCACACAAAAAGTCCCTAAGGACGTTCCCAATCCCCATGTGCTTGGAAAATTTCTTGGGTATCATAAACTGAATATTGTGAATGATTTACCCATGATTATAAACTTTAAATAGAGAAAAACTTAATAAAATGAATCAGGATCATTCAAAAAAAAGCATCATTCATAAAATTTATGTATTTAATTACAGAACATAAAACTATGCTCAATGACCACTAAAAAGGTAAAAAACCAAAAATGATAGCCCATGAACCTTAACATGGAAAGAGGCACCTCCATCAAACCATCTCCACAACACCATATCACGTTGGACCACTAAAACCATAACCATATGCACAAAAGTTGTACCCAAAACTGCGACAACAAATTCAAAAAGTCTACTAACATCCAATGGTGTAAGTAGGTTGTGAGCCAAATTTCAGTATGATTCAACCATTATGAGATTCCATGTGATAAACATTCAATGATGCAAATCATGCATGTTTTCAAAATCATGAAATTCTAGTTATAATTTCTTTAAGATGCAACTTTTAAAATTAAAATAGTTTTCAATTGGAATATTTTAAATAATGAACACTTTTAAATGAAATGGAAAAGCTAGGGAAATTTCCAGCCAGACATAATGTATTTTAACAGTAAGAGTAAAGAATCTAATGAGAAAAATCAATATGAAATAACCCCTAGGCACTAGCTCACTATGGATCCCAGGTACCTCGTATCTCGATGAGAGTAACCATCACAAAATTTGTTCTCGTGCATGAGCGACTATTAGAGAACATACCAATAACCTAGTGGTCCCCAATCATCATCATCATAGTTTAGTTAGTGTTTTAGGCAACAATCTTGATACGTGAAACTGAGGCCATACCCTAAAATATCATTAACATACTAGTTCATATCAACCCACATAGATACCTGGGTTACCCTCTTGTGCTCAAAAAAGTTCTACAAGACATGAAATATAATATTCATATGAAAATACCACTTTCATAGCACACATAAACAAAACATTCAACATTTACATCACTCAAGAACATCATCATTCTTTTAATTTAAATTGATTTTGAAACCCATGTCACACCAAAATATCCCACAACACATTTTATATATCATTCACAATTCAACACATCCTTAAAATATTTTATAAAAAATTACCACAGTTTCTAAACATCACATAACAGCAAACTACCACGTTACATGATACCGTTTTCATAAATAAAATCCATTTTTTCACAATAAAATCACACAAAATATCCCACATCACGTTCACATCACTTTCACATTTCACTAATTCTGTTAAAAAAATTTATAAAATTTTTCCAAGAGGATACATATCACATGAAATCCCCTTTCACATTTAAAATGGACCATTTCAAAATATACACAATTCAAAACTATTTTACAATATATTTTCACCTCTAACATAAATTATTAAACAATTCAAATCATTCATAATACGATTCTAAATAGTATACCCAAGATTTGCATATAAAACCCATTTTAAAACCATATTTCAAGGACAAATTCACACAAATACCAATCCAAAACATAATTTTCATCCCTATAAATATTTAATAAAACACTATCATGTATTATAAAGTCACATAAAATAATACCACAAAAGATCCACATGATAACACACACATTTTCATAACACTTTCAAGAGGCATAACATGGTTTTGCAAATAAAACACATTCAAAAAAACCTATTTATAACCCAATGGCACAAAAAGAACCTAAAAATGTAGAATTGGCAGCCCAAACAATATTTAGTAATCCAATTTCAAAGGTTATGAAATAAACCCAAATAATACCCCAAGAGTTACACATGAAAAACACCAAATTTCATGCTAAAATTAAATAAAAAAATTAAATGCTTAGAAAAATCAATCATAAATAGATTTCTCACCACAAAAAAAAACATATGAGGAGTATGAGAAATGAGTAAATATAGAAATATAAATCATCATAAAATGGTTACACATGGAATCACGTACCTTTTGGGTCGAAACCCTTCAAAACATGGTGCGAATCATCAACTACACCCCCGCCACACCACAAGGGGGTGAAAACAAACCCTAAACCACAAAATTTTACAAAAAAGAGAGCAAATAAAACTGTAGGTTTGAACCCAAAATTTTGGATATTTTATAACTTCAAGAAATGGTGATGAAACCCTATGAAAAATAGAAGAAACCAATAAGAACCACTTACCTTGAACAACATTGAAGAAATAACTCCAAATACACCAATGTTTGAATCTACATGTAACCAAAGATGATTGGAAGGATCTAATGAGGCATAATAGTTTATGTAGGGACTAAAATGTGGGATAAATATTGAAAATTGAAAGGTTTATGGATGAATCAAAATACCTTCTCAAATCAAAATGATTTAAGAAACCATGTGAATTTTCACCCTAATATAGAATCCAAATGAGATTCAAAGAGGTGAAATAGATAATGAGAGTGAGACTTGAGATTTTGTCTCTGGGTGGAAGGAATAATCACCAAATAATAGTACCAAATTAATGAGATTAATAAAAATTTAAAAAATAATTTAAACCATGAACAGAGCTTACGGGCTTCCCAAAAACCATAATAAAAAACCAAATCCATAATTATTATGGATTCTTAAGGGGTCCAAATTAATATGGTGGTTTTAATATTTCAGGGGATGCGAATTGGGAAGTATAATGTGTGAAAAATTTTGAAAAATGAAGGAGTTAAGAAAGAATCAAAATTTATTTTTAAACTTGAAAATGGGCTCACAGTGTGGCCAAAATTTTAAAAACCCCACTATTTCCTCCAAAATGAATTGGAAACTTCCCAAAAAAAGAATGAATAGAAATTAAATGAAAAATATACCTTCAAAAGAAGTCATGAGTGTGACATTATTGGTCTCCAAGAGTCCAATTCTTACTTCACCATAGGATTAGTAAAATGAGTTGGCTTTAGGGAACCCATGAATATCCAATTCACATATATGATCAGATTCTAAATAAAAAATGAATTTTGAAATCCGTAATACTTTATAGAGATGGAATGCTAATTGTTTCGTAGAAAACTCTAATAAAATCTACGTAACATAGGATGGAATATTCCCATTTCATAGAAAAGTTCCACCTTGACTAAGATACCATATTGAAGTCCATCCATTTCCCGGGATGTTCAAATAAGATAAAAATATGCTTAAATAGCTATGAGTGATGATATTTTGAATGGAATCACAATCACAAAGACCAATGGGAGAGTTTACAAAATATAAGAAAGACCATGGGACCATGTGAAAACTAGTTTGAAATCCTCAAAAAAATATTGTCGGAATGAAGTTGGGAGAAGTAGACCCCCAACCAGTTGGAATGTTAATGTTTTAAGAAGTAATGGAATCCTTTTCAAATAATCCAAAACTGTATAGAATATTCTTACATGATGAAGGATAATTCATGTCTTTTAATAGAAGAATGTGTTTCAGAATATCATTATCAAAATTCACAATATATTAAGGGTTCAAATTGTGGTTTATCCAAACCATGTCCCTTTGATTATCCACAGAATAGAAACTATGATGATATCCAAAATCCATCTAAAAAATAAATGGTGTATTTTAGGAAGATAAAAAATAAATCTTGTTAGTGGAATGATATAAAATTATTTAGGATGCACATGCATCGCATGAAATGCCAAATGAATTCATAGACATGTAATGGATTAAAAAATCACTTGGTTCATGATTATATCATAGGCCAAATAAACCCATATCAAATCATATGACCACGAGAACCCATATAAGACTCATTATTGTGTGACCATGACATGGTCAAGAAATCAATTTTTTTTAGAAAAACGATCACATGATCGAGCTAGAAGATACAGGGAAAACTTCTAAGACAACAATGTATCCCTCTGGCCAATGATCAAGAACATACATAGCACATTAAACTAGAATTAAATTTGCTAATTAAAATTTAATTCTTTTTAAATATAATGTAGATCATTTCCCAACTCCATAGACATTAATATTCATTTTTTGAACAATTTCAATAGTTGGTTACTCAGGAATGAAATTTTTTTACACATAAAATATTTCTATTTATTAAGATATTTTCTTAATATTCATATATTAAGAGTTACATACTTTAATATTCCCATTTCCAGGATTAATTTCAATGCATAGTTTTATAATGATGAAGAATTTACCTAAAATATAAATTTGTATCAGGTGAATATAAATACTTATATAATTTCATTAAGGAAAATTAATGATAGGTCCTATACTATAATTGATGACTTCATATATAATGCTCAATTACTGGTCGAAGGTCCACATTTCACTAAGAATGATTCCATTATGGTGTTTCACTGATAATTTATTTATTTAGGAGGGGAATCATATGAATCACTAAATTTATGACTCTTGAATAGTTGAGTGGATAACCCTTTATCCAAATACATCATATGGACATGCTAAAAGATATTCATATAGTAACCTAATCCTTTTAGCGTCTCCCAAATAGTGTAACCGAAAGAACAATGCAAGAATTATCTACATAAATATGGTCAAGGGAACCCAGATATCAAATGTCTTACCTAATAAGACAATCCTTAGTTACTCGTAACATTCTTTTCGACACAAGATAATCTAGGGGAACCCAGTTTTTACATGAACTACCAGGTTGGATGATCGAGGTCTTGAAAAGTTAAAATTCTTAAGGAATGTCTCACTTAGTATTTTAGGGGTTTCAGTTTTAATGTCTCATCCATTTAGTATAAATAATATGAATATTAAATTCATAATTATTACATATTAGGTAATTATTATCTTCTCATGGTTTATTACCTTTAGTGTATGCGTGATTATAATGATTTAGTTTTATAATCTATATTAGAACCACCAAATATATTTGTTTTAAACATCATTAATGTGTCGCCTTTTTCACAACCCACACGTTTATGTTACTCACCAAAAAACATAAGATAAAAACTTCATACATATATATATATATACATATATCTGAGTTCATCATATTCATTAGGTAAATAAAAAAAATCATGTAAAGGCATAGAGAAACATGAAAATGATAATCTCAAGATGTGTAAGCCTGAAGCAACCAATTTCCAACTCCATCCCTCTTTATAGACAAGGCATAAACATCCAATACTCTAGGTTGTCACACCCTATGTCCCTCTACATAGAGAGAGTTTACTCATGGGGGAATTTAATTAATGATATCTCTAATAACTAATATTCCCAAACTATTCCCAATAACTAAATTCAAAGCCAATAACTTAAATTACAGACCATGATCAAGGTAGTTGAAAACTAAATTTACTGGAGTAACACCTACCATACAATAAAAGACTTTATCTAATGAAGTTGGGTTGTTATTTATACTAAAGTTAAACATTCGTAATATAAAAAATTTATAACTATTAACAAAGTCGGTAATGAACTTTAAATAAATGGACAAATCAAATATGTAAACCTGAGATAAACATTTATGAATTATTTATAAATGAAAGAAATTAAAAATCCATTATAAATTTTCTAAAATTATGGAAATTACATAATTTTCAGTATAAAAACATTTATACTCAATCAAATGTGAAAAATTTCAAATTATTTATTATATGGTATTTCATGTTATTAATTAAACTATTAATCAAAATTGAAATAAAAATGCCTTTTGATGTTGTCTAAATAATATCTTTAAATAAGGTTCACTTTTAATGTGAACAATATAAAATAAATTAATTATAAAAATTTCATAATGATTAATATAAGCACCATTCATATTTTGACTATATTTATTTGATTTATAAAAACCTTTATAAATCCATAAATAAGAACATTAGTTTAACATTACAATGATTCAATATATTTTTAGATTAAAATGTGTTATGACACTTTATTGTAATTTAAATCATTAATATATCATATTAATGTGAAAAATATTTTATTCATTGTAACACATTAATATTAAATGGATAAATGTAATAAACGTTTCAAAAATCTTTTAATAGATTAACCACAAAAATTTTATGGTTAATTCATTTATAAAACCCCTTCAATAAATTTTTGAAAAATTCCGTAAATTTTTTTCATAATTTATATAAAATTTGAACATAATCAATTTTAATAAATAAATTATTATTATTTATTAATATTAAATTGATTTATTTAACTAATTATATTTGATAAATTAATGTCCATTTTAAATTGGAAAACATTAAATTAATTATTTTGGAATGATTAATAAATTCATGTATAGAATATTTTATATTTTTCCATACTTTCGAATTTTCATCCAATTAAAAATTACCTCCTATGATTCTTAAATAAAAACTATATTTAAGATCACAAGGTTTACCAGATAAATTGGAAAATTTAATTATAAATATTTACATTTTATAATTTTCATATCATATTAATTGTTTTCAGGAATATTTATTTAATTAATTAATTTATAAACCATTTATTAGTTAAAATTCTTCCAAAATATCATACTATGATTTATAAAAATTTTATAAATCCTAAATATTAGAAGTATATTTATCAATTCAACATAAAATTTTGTATTTAATTAATTTAGAGTACACATTTATATATTTTATAAATATTTCTAAATAAATTTTTCAATTATTTCTAAAAAATTATAAATAATCTATTGAAATTCATAATTTAAATCACTTTAATAAAATAAATAATTTATTTATTTTCATCAATAATTGTACTATCACATCCCAAACTAGTATATACTAAAACAATGCATCAAGCTAGTTGGTTACATGGCCTCAAGCATGCCACCTAAAAAGTTAGAGGTAGTTGACTATAGGAGAAGGTATAATGAAGGTACAATGGTGATTATATAACCTATTGATCAGTATTGAGTACATAAGAAGCATAAAAATATAAAATTAAGAGTCATAGAAGACAATAATAATTGATAAGCAATAAAAAAATAACTCGACTAGTGAAAAATAATCAGCCATACATGAACTTTATATTCCCAAAATATATGAATTAAAAATACAGTAGTTGATACAACATGGATAGACTAATAATGGAAAAAATAAAATATATATCTATATATCTATAATAATCAAACTCTAAAAGTCATTCTAAGTACATGCCGATACACAATTCACATGCCGTTTCGAAGCTCATACTAAATAAAAAATAATGAATCCTAATCCAAGTCTTAACCTATAGTTAGGATAACTATTAGGGTACCAAATGGAGGCCTGAACTGGGTGCATCTATAACTCAGTAGGCCACCACCAACAATGTCTTGGGAAAACTAGATTATGAGTATAAAATTTAAAACTATGTATGTATAATAATATGGGATGTTAAAAAATGGTATATAAATGACCATGTCAAGATTATGTTTCTTGTGGGACACTTTCACAACCTTAACTACTTCAAACTAACCATAATTTTTTAATCATAAGGATTGTAAGGTATAAAAATAGTACCCATAGAAATAAGAATAGGTGTCAATGTGTGCCATCAGTCTTTTAAGACCCATGGAGTAACCATGTAACACATATATAATAATGATATTATATGGTGTTATTGGCTACTTGGGAATATTATTTATTAATTAATGTTAAGAATATATTAATTAAGCATAAAATTATTTAATATACCAACTCTAACTGTCGAAGGCATTCCTTTTCAGGAATCAAATAATCACCCAAGGCTAATATAATTCATCTCGCATATGAGACCATCCAAGGCATCAAATATAAGTAATCTAGGTATCAAAATAGGAATAATAAAATTCATCTAACCTATGATCATAACCACTAAATTATATATAAGGAATCCTTGAATTTATATAGGTGTAATATATTTTTTATAACATATGATCCCATCCATGTAATTCAATATAAGTAATCCAGGTATAACCTAATTTGTATTATAAATTAAATTTTTAACCTTTTATCCCATTCAATTCATTACATATAATGAACCAAAGTATCAGTGATGTATTATTTTAATTTCAGATAACCTCTGATCTCAATCAAGTCAATATGTATATGTAACACCAGTATCACTGAAGGTGTAATATTATAAATAGGGTTGTTTCATTTCATAATTATACATATTCTATGATATAAATCTATCAAATATTAAAATTCAAACATTATTTTTATTATATAATTTATAAGGGTAAAAGAGACAAACTTTATAACCTTTCTAAGTAACAATTCAATACATTCATTTCTCAATTGACACTTAAGTGACAAAAAATATACATTTAAATGTACATACCACATAGTAAAACCATTATTTCAAATTTTTATCCCACTATCAAGTGAAGATCACAATTCAACCAAGTGGTGGTTGGGTTTCAAGGTAAAAATAATAATTATAGTCATTTATCTGGATAAAACATAAGTTGTAGATTAGATTAAGGCTATGAAAATCAACCTTGTAAAGGGTATTTGATACAAGTATCCAATAATATTACTTAATGGTTTTAGAATCATCCCTGAGTGAATCCTTAACATTTGAAAATTCCTTTTAATTTAATCTATTATTAATTAAATTTATAAATTTCAAAAATTGGCATTTAAAGCCCATACACATTTTACCAATTCATATTTATCAAAATGGTCATTACATCCTTTTAATAATCAAACAAAACACAACTAAATGGTGTTTTTATTAATTACATGCAATGATCAACAATGGTAAATAATAGGAAAACCAAATGGGTGATCCAAGAGCATGGTGACACAGTCTTAAGGGAGACCCCCTCACATGTATAAGATCATAGTTTGGAATACTATGTGAAATCTATGTAATCACCCTCTATAATTTATTTTTGAGGCTTCACATAGACATCTGACCTTGGTTTTATGGTGTGAAAACACATTCACCACTATTTAAAGGCCACATGGTTGTCTAAGAAAAGTCATATGGTAAGGAAAACTATGTCCCTTAACAAAATAGGCTAGGTAGTTGAGCCACATGGTTAGTTTAACCATGAACAATCTATGTACCTAAGGACATCTCCCTCAATATTGAGATTTTGATGCCCAATTATCTTGAATCTCATATGGGCCTATAAGATAATTTTTAGGACATAAACCCCATCTAAAAATATCTCTTTAAATTTTTCATATCTCAAAATTTCATTATAATTTTATGTCCAAAACCCAATTCAATAATAAGTAACCTAACCCTGTTGGCCACATGGCCATAAGCATGTCTCACTATATTCTAGAGGATTATAAAAAGCAGTGAGGGTTTTTGTTGTAAAAATGGGGACACTGCAACCACTTTTTCAGAGTGGAACAAAATGGTATAAAAATGAATAAGTTGCAGACAAAATATAATGGATCAATTGTAGCAGAATAGTAAATAATCTTTATAAATACCAGTAGGAAAAAATATCTAGTATCTTAAAAAATGATGAATTCATGACCATATACCAACAATAAAGGATACCAAGGATGCACACAATAATCAATAAAATATAGTACATTTTAAACAAAGTCTAGAAAAGGAAAAAATATATCTCTAACAAAATTAGGAGAATATGACCGTTCCTCTATTCCCATCCTCCATCCTTTGACAGATGTCATGTGTCCAATGATAGATGCTTCCCCTTGTCCCATCCAACATATATAAAGTATGTCCTGGTATAAATTGGCAGACAGAATAGGGAATGGGTAAAAATTAGTTTGACACCATTTAAGAAATCTAATACTATATAGTCAATGATTATAAAATGAAACTATGTGTAGATATATTAAATAATAATGTATGTAAATAAATGAACCATGTTAGCTTAGGTTCTTTGAGGGAACCTGTCTGACCATACCTATTTTGGAATAATTCGAAATGTCTTTAGATAAGGGACAATGTGGTAGTAATAATAATAATATATTATATAAGGGGTATCCAAGGAGTCCTTGATCATAGAAGGAAGATCCAACACATAGTAACTACTAATACAGTCCGGCTAGGGGTTTTCATTTCATATATGTATGAACCCTTGGCATTCCACTTCCAAGAAATTTCTATTGATCTATACGAGGATGTCCCAGGTATCATTGAGCTAGACCTAATTAGATGCCACATGTATAACATGAGGAAATGTAACAACCCAAACTTTTATTAATGAAATTTTTCATGATCTAATTAAATGTCTTATTATGTAAAATTTTTATATAAAACTTATTCACATCCGTGGTTTTATGTTTATTGATTTTAAAATACCACTATGAATAGTTACGGTTGAAAATATAGTTTTTGAATAGTGATCAAATGATTAGTATAAATATAGGGCTTTAACAAATCTAATTTACTCAGAAAAAAGTTGATATGGCCTCATCTAGTATAATTGCTATATTCTAAGCCCATTTGTTGGAGCTCGGGAAGGAGGTAGCATCACTGGGATTCTCTTTGAACCAAGGCCAATCTGAGCTCCAACACGTTAACCATGAATGAAATCACCTACATGACAAGTGGATGTTAATTGATATTACCACCCTAGAGATGATATCTGATCCACCACAAGAGTTTATCACCATAGAACACATTAAACATAGGTCTTATATCAGTGTTATAAGGGATAATATAACAAGACCCTAGCACTATGATTATGTGCATTATTTTTAATAAAGAATATATTTTCATTTTATTAATGATACATTCTAAATGGGATTTAAATAACAAATAGTATTTTGAGTGAATATTTAAATTCAATTATGAAATATATTTTGTTGAATTAATGGATTTCTGAATTAAATAATATTTTAATAAAATATTATATCTAAATTAATTTTTATTAAATAAAAATGATCATACAATTTATATAAATACAATTGAAATTTTTATTAAGGTTTGAAAACTATTTTTATGAAAACCCATGAAATTTCAATAATTTTGGGTTTCTATTTTAAAATTGAAAAATCACATATTTAGAAAACTATTTTGAAAAAATGAATATTATTTTTGAAATGAAGATGTTTAAATTATCTAATGGTGATTTTTTCATAATTTTCTAAGACAATCTAATTTTTGGGTAAAAATTTAATACCGTATAAATATATAACTTGTTTTATGACCTCATAATGAACCAATGGTGATGGAATATGTAATGACCTGGCCCTAGAAGCCCAGATTCGGTACGTTATTATGTATCATTGGCATGATCACAAAACATCAAGTCATGAATGACCGATTAGTTTAGTAGCCTTGGAAGTACTAGATATATTTATAAGGAATACATTAAAACATAAAATGGAAAACAAAAAAAATTGTTTCTATAGACAACACTGAGATCCGATAAACTATCCCTACAGGTTAATCATAATATAATTCTTCACATCTTGGGAAAAATAAAACATAGAAAGGGGTGAGCTCAAATGCTCATTAAGGATAACAATAGTGCAGAAACTTTCATAAATAAGCATAACCATTTTAGGCAATGTATAAGACTAAAACAAAAGCCTTTTAAACATGAATATCAGCATAATATAGAAAATTTAAAATCAAATAACTCTATTTACTTATTCACATGGATATTCTACTAGTCAAATAATAACATGAAATATCAATATCCACTTTCATAATCATGGAATGCACAATTCCAGACTTTCATAACCTCATAGTCAATGCCTTCTGCAAATACTACAAATAAGAGTTTGTCAAGGCCTTGTGCCAAGACACAAGTTTGTCTCATGAGACCTACCGATGAATTGAGGAGTTATAGCAGGATCCACCAATCACATACTAAGTCCAATGCATTTCTCATATGAAAAATTTGAAACATAATATGAACAATCATATTAAAACTAGCATACACAATATCAATATTTTAACCACAAACCATGAATGGTATAAAATAGCTTATCTATAGTAAAAAAAAACTCATTCAATACAATATGTGAGATTTTATTATAATATATTAACCTCAGTAGATTATAAATGAATGATATTGACATAGATGATAATAATCATCAAAATTATATTAGAAAAATATCACCCTTTTCGTGAAAACATTTAAAAGTATCACTATTTATCAAGAAGCTGTTTAAAATAAATTTTTAAATAAATGTTTCCCATAAAAAATTTAAACTTTTAAAATTAATTTCAATTTTAAAACATTAATTTCCATATAAATAAATCCTTAAAATCATTATTAAAACAGAAACATTAATAATAATGATTTAGATTAATAAAACATTAAAAAATTTAAAATGATATGTTAGTTAGTGTTCCTAACCAAACGAGAGACACTTGAAAAAAATAATTGAGGTAATAAAAACATTATAATATCATGAGAATAAAGGGATTCATCATATACTATGTCAAAGTACATTATATACACCATATATAAGTGAATTTTCATATAACAACAAATAAGTCTCAATGGAATTTAAATTGAGATGATATCTCTTATAAAGACCGTATCCTTAGGTTAAGGATAAATCAATGAAATAATTATGTCTGAAAAATATAAATAAACTCAATATTATTGGAAATTTAGTGTAAATAAATCAGAGTACATTCACACATATTTTTTTAAAGACAACACCAATGAATTGGATGTTTAACTCAAAAAATGGATATTGAGTTAACATTACTCTTATCATGTTCATATCGATTACATGAGAATTTATTTTAAGAGTGATTTTATTTATCAAAAGTATATCCGCGGAATGGGGATTGGATATTACTATAAAAATAATAAATAGTGACTCCACACATAATCATGGAGTAAAATAATCAATGAAGTATGTGTAAAGATGAATGAGTGGAAATTGAAAATTGAAATTTCCTTACCAATTTGGTAACTTACGAAACATACATCCTATGAAAGATGGATCATAAAATTAATATGTAATTACTGCTAAATTAAATTATATTACACAAAGAATACAATAATTGGGTTGTACATACACCACCCAAAAGTAAATAGTGGAAATATGGCATGAATCTCACAGAAATAAGAAGTGAGATGAAAACCCTTACATCATTGTAATCAGTAAAGTCATATGGTCAAAATTTAATAACAACCAAATGAATCAAAAAATCTCATGAATAAAAATATAATCATGATAATATATATATATCAAATGAGAGTACACAATACTCCCCATTTAATAAATAAGTGGGGAACAATGGAAATCTCATTGAATTAAAAGTGAGATAAGAAACCTCTTACTTTGTACTTTTACATGGCCAAGGGAAGGTTATAATCCTGTATAATGATGAAATAATTGTTATTAAATGATACAAGAATCATATACCTTAATATGATATCATATACAATCTTTTAACATTTCTTTGTTAATAACATTTTAGTATTATCGTCGTTTAGGGTGTTAACTGATTTGTTTTCCTTTGTATGATTTTTTTATAAGTAGTATTTGTTATAAATAGGATGTATCCTAATAATATTCATAATGATATTAAGTCTTTAAAAATTATTTTTAATCATCTAATGAAAATTAGTCTTGAATGGATTACGATGGGGAATGAATCTCATCGCATTCGTGGAGATGGCAATCCGTAAGTACACACGAGCGACAATATAATTCTTTGTATATAAAAATAATATATAATTGGATAGTTTAACATATATACAGAATCATTATCATGTTTTTTATCTACATCAATTACACTTCATAATTATACCCATACATATATTAATGTATTGAATACCAATTACACCACGACATGGAGACGGTAATCCGTACGTACGCACGTATAGTGACATGTCATTCAAAGGATGGATAGAATAATGAATATGGATGTACCATATTTATAATAACATAAAATTATATATAAGAAACTGGATTTATTATTTTATAATGGAAACAACAAATAAAGAGGAATTGGAAGAAGAAAGGAACTTGAAAGATGTGATGAAATATTTACCTCTTCTTCAGGTTGTTCCTTTTGATTTGATAAAAAGGGGTCCTTAAGTTGAATATATTACAAATGTATTGCCTCTAGAATGAAGGGATGAATGTGTAAAGGGTATTTGGGTAGTGTCTGTTCGATCCAAATGGATTTTATGGTGTGAATTTGTGAGAAGGGGGAGTGCCCTTTTATAAGAGGGCCGAGGGGCACCTTAGAAAAAGCTAGAAATGTTAGTTTATAATAAAATCATTTTTGGTTTATAATGGATAAAAAATTAATTATTTAAAGGATAAAGTGGGGATGGTTCTAAAAACACTCAACCAATAGGTTTTATATAGTTTTGGGTCACTATATTAACATTATCTTTTAGATTTAACTCTTAGTTAAATAGTTTGACATTTACATTGTCTCTTTCTATTTTTATTATATATGGTTGATAAACATACTATAAACATACAAGAGAACCACACGTGGTTTATTAATATAACACCTATCATTATATATGTGTTTTGGCCGAATCGTAAATTTTTAGGAAAATAATATAAATTAACAATATAATTTTTGTTTTAAAAACTCTTTTATGTCAATTTTGATGCTATTTGGTATTTTGTTTTTTCTAAATTCATAACAGCATTATTACACCGAAAAAAATTCATCTAACCAGCCCTAATATATCATATTAACCTAAAAATTTATTGTAATTCATAAAAAATCTAAAATTACATTTATTTATATATTTATAATACCAATTATTTTAATCATTTAGTAATACAATAATTACTGCATCATCATTGTGTCATAAACAGATTTAATTATTTAATGTCTAAAATGTATATATATAATACCATTATGTAGAAAATATTTTTATATTTCCAATGAATATTTATAGTTTAATTTATATTATGTGTATCTCTATATTAAAAATGGTTTATTTTTTAAACATGGAATTTAACACTTTTAACTCTTCTTTGAATTAAATAATAATAAATGTCCTAATCTAATCCAAGTGGACCTAAAGGATAATATTTTATTCCTAATGTTGTTTTTTTTCGAATTACACTTATCCAATAGAATTAGGACATGTATTATGGTATTAATAATATCATTTTTACCCTTAATTCTGTTATTTACTTTTAACCGTGGTAAATAAAAGTTAAAATTTATTATTCACCAAACATTATTTTTATCTTATTGAACCAAATTTTACTTACTGATATCAACCATGTCTCTCAATTTTTTTAAATTCAATTCACATAAGTGGTAAAACTATGTTTTATTAAAATTTGCAAATGCGCTTTGGAGGTGGGTAAAAGACAGTTAAAAGTTCAATACAATTTTTATATATCTAAAATTATGGTAAACTGACATAAATTAATTACATTGAACTTATATAGGAATTATGTATCTATTTTGACCTAAAATAAATTTAAATAAAATAAATAATTATTTAAATAAAAATTTGGTTTTAAATTATAACTCAGTGTTTTCACTATTCATCAAGAATTGAACGTTTTCAGAAAAATACCAAAAATTCACTTTAAGCTAATTTCGATATTCTAAATCCAAAAATTAATTCTATTTAAAAAGATAAAATTTATACTATTTTAAAAATTGGGTATTACTATTCATAACGTCTAATTTGATTGGTTGCGGTGTGTTAGAATCTCGAAGTTTTGTACATTCCAAGCTATTACATTGTTTAAAGGGAAATGTACCATGGAAGCTTGGGGTGTTACATTCTTCCCCCATTTTGGAAGTTGCATCCTCAAAATTTTTAAAATTGGGCTTGGGAACTTATTCGAAAGTCACACTTTGGGAAAATAATCAATTAAACCATCACATTAAAAGAAATAAAGATAAGTAAAAAGGTCACCCGAGATAACCCATACTAGGATTCCATGTAGAAAAACATGGATATGGACAATAAACTAAGTGTCAAGTTATAATGGAGAGGGATAGAAAACATGATCTCGAGAAAGTTACCAACAAGAAAACCACAAATTTGTGATGGGACAAACGGTCATTAGTTTCCTAGTAAAGAAAAGTAAACGGAAAATGTTTTTTTTGTTTTATATTCCATTTCATAATAATGAGGAATTTATTTATGATATTGACTAAGAAGATGAATATATATAAATGATTTTTTAGTATAGATTCATTATTTAATAAATTTATACCACTAACTCATTTTTTTCAAACGATGAGTATTGCAGATGACTTGGTCACACCGGAAGAGCTAGAATAAACTTCTAGAGAATCACATGATCCAAAAAGGATAAACTATATATTTACCTTGTCTTTAGAGATAAATAAAAACCAAAATGGTTAGTAAAAGATCAAATGATCCCCCAAAAGGATATTCCTTTAGATAAAGAAACACTAAACTTAATTTCTAATATTAAACCAATAATACACGAAAGTAAAATAAATACAATTCAATAAACAATTTTCCTAAAAAGCCTTCAATATAATCCAAACTAATATTGAAGCCCAAAATTTAGATGAATTTGGTTATGTAGTCTTCCACGTTAAACTGTATCTCCAAATGACATCGACTACTCTTAAAGTCACATACATAAAAGTAGTTAACCTAATCACATATTTTCTATTATAGGTTAATCATTTCCATAAATAACCCAAATCACTATAAATCCCCAATAAAAAAATAATTAAAAATCCACCATTACTCCTCATATGAAATCCCATAGTATTCTATTTTCCATAGGCAAATAGTGTTCCCAACAGAGCGAACATCTTCCAAAATAACATTTATCACTTAATCACCAAATCATTTTCCTATACTAAGTGTATTCATTAGATAAGACATTAGATCCCAAATCAACTTATTATTGATCAATAAAATCATTTAACTAAAAATAATTAGTCACACTAATAAGGAACTTCACGTAGTCTAGTGGTTGGTGATAAATCTCAATCGCATTCTGGTTGTGGGTTTGATTCCCACAGCATTGTCTGACATGACGTGTTGTCACACAGTCTTCGTGTTGTCCTTTTTAAAAAACTATATTTTGTAACATTACCAAAATGAGATAAATTCATCAAAATAACCATAAAATAATTTAACCACAAATTTTATCTCCTACATTGAATTTTCATCCCAAAATATAATAACATTTAATTTTCTCAAACCCAATGATCATATAAAACCAAATGGTTATTTCTATATATATCCACAATTGAAAAGTTAATTATTTATCAAATATAATTATCACAATGCTAAACTTTAGGGTTAAAAATTCAAGAGAAAATTACCCTAATGTAATCCCATAAATAGGGAGCACAAATAATTTTAAACATTTCTCCAACCATTTATTTCCACATAGCTTCTTCTTTGACCAAGAAAATATCTTATAGAATAGGGCATTCACTCAGGTAATGGCCATGGCCCCTACATTTTTGACAAATGACAATAAATGGTTCTTGGGACCATTTTTATTTTTATCCATAGTACTCTTCATTTTTCCTCAGCAATTCTTTAGTTTATGTCCTTCATTCCCACACATAAAGCATTTCTTTGTTGCATTGAGAAAGTTTCATGGGTTTCTCCTTCCACATTTTCTGTATGATGGAAATTTAGGATTCTTTTCTCCATGGTATCCACTACTGGAGCTCTTATCATTCATTACCTTTTTCTTATTTTTTGAGTCAGAGAGCTTGTTAATATATATGTTGTTGATCATATTTTTGGAAAAATGATTTGGCATGAACACGGTATCTTTTACACCTATCAACATTCCATTTTTTTGCTCATTTCCACCAATATTCTCACCTTGTACATCATGATCAATTCTAAAATGACTTCTGTGGAATCCAGCCATTTTCTAAAACTAGAAAGCATTGTGTGTGTAACAATTGTCATAAAATCATTTAGAGAATATCATGACACTATATTTTCAATTCGAAACACCTTAGGATTAACCAAGGACATTTATTCTCATCTTATATTAAAATCCTTCAAATCAGTTTTAATGAATATGTAAATTATCCTAAGCATATCCCCCAGGAGTTTCGTAACCAAGTGTGTAGCAAAGCCCATTTTCGTGCAACAGTTCCCATTCGAGTATATCTCAAAGCGGTGTTTTCGGGTATTACCCCTAGGTACATATGTGCCAGAACAGCCTCTAAATGCACGTATCCAGATAGAGTTTTAGTTCTTTAAAATCTCACAAAATCTATACAATACCAAAATTATAGGAAGTTATTATATACCAATACTCAAAGTCTAACTTAGGGATATCTTCTCTAATCAGAGTTTATCTAAATCTAGTTTCCATGGTTTGTACTAAACTTCCTCTGATACCAACTATAATGCCCCGACCCCAGATGCCCAGACTCGGTGCATTATTATGCATCACTGTCATGATCACAAAAGATCATTTCTCGAAAGTCCGATTAGTTTAGTATCCTTGGAAGTACTAGATACATTCATAAGGTTTACATTACATCATAAAATTTAAAACTACAACTACATTGTTTCCATAGACAACACTGATATCCCATACACAATCTCTGTAGTTCAGTCATAATATACTTCTTCACATCCTGGGAAAAATAAAACATAGAAAGGGTTGAGGTCAGATTCTCAGTAAGGATAACAATATAGCGAAAACTTTTATAAATAAGCATAAACATTTAAGGAAATTTATAAGACTAAAAAAAATCCTTTTAAATTTTAACATCAACATAATATGGAAAATATAAAATAAAATAATTCCATTTACTTATTCACATGGAAATTCTACTAGTCGAATACTGACATGCAATATCAATATCCACTTTCATAATGATGGAATACATAATGACAGACTATTATAACCACATAGTCAAGGCCTTGTTCCAAGACTAAAAATAAGATTTTGTCAAGGCTTTATGCCAACACACTATTTTGTCTCATGATACCTACCAATGAATCGAGGAACTATAGTGGGAACCACCTGTCACTTACTATGTCCAATGCATTCCTCATATAAAAAGGTTGAAACATAATCTGAACATTCGTATTAAAACTAGCATACGAAACATCAATATTTTAACCACAAACCATTAATGGTAAAAAAATAGCACATCCACAGTCAAACATAACTCATTCAATGCAATATGGATGATTGTATTATAATATATAAACCTCAATATAGTATAATGAATGATATTTACATAGATGATAATAATCATCAAAACCATTTGAGGGAAATATCCCCCTTTTTCTTGAAAACATTTAAAAGTCTCACAATTTATCAAGAATCCATTTAAAATAGATTTTTAAATCAAAGTTTCCCACACCACTTTGAAACTTTTAAATAGAATTTTAATTTTAAAACATTAATGTACATATAAATAAATCCTTAAAACCATTTTTAAAACAGGGACATTAATGAGAAATATTTAGATCAACAAATCATTAAAACATTTAAAATGATATTTTTGTTAGAGTTCCTAACCAAAAGGGAGACACTTGAATAAAAATAATTGAGGTAATAAAAACATTATAATATCATCAGAATAAAGGTATTCATGATATACTATGTCAATGTACATTATATATACAATATAAAAGTGAATTGGCGTATAACAACAAAGAAGTCTCAATGGAATATAAATTGAGATGAGATCTCTTATAATGACAGTTTCCTTAGGTTAAGGATATATCAACGACATAATTATGTGTGAAAAATATAAATACACTCATTATTATTGGATATTATGTGTAAATAAATCAGATTACATTCACACATATTCTTTTAAAAACAACACCAATGAATTAGATGTTTAACTCAATAAATAAAGATTGAGTTAAAATTACTCTTATAAAGTTCATATCGTTGACTTGAATATTTATCAATGGAGTGATTATGTGTATCAAAAGTATATACAAAGAAAGGGGAGTGGAAATTAATACAAAAATAATATATAGTGATTCCACACATAATCATGGAGTAAAATAATCAATGAAGTATGTGTAAAGCCGAATGAGTGGAAATTGAAATTTGAAATTCCCTTACCAATTTGGTAACATATGAAACATAAATCCCATGAAATATGGATCATTAAATGAATATGTAATTACTAATAAATTAAATTATATTACACAAAGAATAAAATCATTGGCCAGTACATACACCACACAAAAGAAAATAGTGGTAGTGTGGCATGAATCTCACAGAAATATGAAGTGAGATGAAAACCCTTAGTTCGTTGTAATCAATTGAGTCATATGGCCAAAAGTTAATATAAACAAAATGAATCACATAATACCATTAATATAAATAGAATCAGGATAATATATATATCAAATGATAGTACACAATACCCCATATTTAATAATTAAGTGGCGAACAATTGAAATCTCACGAAATTAAAAGTTAGATAAGAAACCCCATACATTGTACTTTTCCTTGGCCGAGGGTAGTTTAACCTCCTATATAATGGTTAAATAATTGTTATTAAATTATAAAAGAATCATATACATTAATATGATATCATATATTATCTTTTAATATTGATTTGTTTATAATATTTTAGTATTATAGTCGTTTCATGTGTTAACTGATTTGTTTTCTTTTATATGATTTGTTTCATAAGTAGTGTTTGTTATGAATTGGATGTGTCTTATTAATATTTGGAATTATATTAAGTCTTTAAACATTATTTTCAATCATCTAATGATAATTAGTTTTGAATGGATTACAATGGGGAATGAATCTCATCGCGTTCGTGGAGACTATAATCCGTACGTACACAGTAGTGAAAATATCATTATTTTGATATTAAAATAACATATAATTGGAGGATATATCATATATACAGAATCATTATCATGTTTATTATTTAAATCAATTAAACATAATTATTATACCCATCCAAATAATAATGAATTTAAAAACAATTACACCACGACGTGGAGACGGTAATCCGTAAGTACGCACATATGGGGACATGTCATTCAATGGATGGATCGAATAATGAATATGGTTGTAACAGATTTATAATAATATCAATGTATATAGCAGATATTTTAGTAATTATTTTATAATGGAAACAAAAAATAAAGATAATGTGGAAGAAGAAAGGAAGTTGAACGAGGTGATGAAATATTTACCTCTTTTTCGGGTTCTTCCTTTTGATTTGATCAAAAGGGATGCATAGGGTGGGTTTCTGACTAAAGGATGTCCTCCAAGATAATGGGATCATAGTTGAAAGTGTATTTGGGGAGAGGTTGGCCGAGAAAAATGGCTTTTAATATGTGAATTTGAGAGAAGGGGGAGTGCCCTTTTATAAGAGGGGTGAGGGGCACCTTATGAAAAGCTTGAGATATTATTTAATAATAAAATCATTTTTGGTTTCTAATGACTCCAAAATGAATTATTTTTATGATAAGGTGGGGATGGGTCAAAAACCACTAAACCAATAAGTTTTAGATAGCTTTTGGTCACTATATTAACTTTATATTTTGGATTTAACTGTTTGTTAAATAGTCTGACATTTAACTTGTCTCTTTGTATTTTTATATTATATGGTTACTAAACATACTATAAACTTCCAAGAGAAATCCAACTATTTTATTAATGATACACCTATCATTATATATGTATTTTGGTATAAACAGATATTTTTAGGAATAGAATATCAATTAATAATATAATATTTGGTTTAAAAATTCTTTTATGTCAATTTTGTCTCTATTTGGTATTTTGTATTTGCTAAATTCATTACAGAATTATTAATTCAAAAAAAATTCGTCTAACCAATCCAAAAATTTAATAGTAACATAGAAAATTAGTATAATTTATTAAAATTATTTAATTACATTTATTTTGATATTTATAATATCAATTATTTTAATCTTTCATTAATACGGTAATTACTGCATAATCATTGTGTCATTAATAAATTTAATTATTTAATGTCTAAAAAATATAAATAAAATACCATTATGTAGGAAATATTTATATCTTTCCAATGAATATTTATAGTATAATTTATATTATGTCTAACCCTATATTAAAAATGGTTTAGTTATTAAACTTTGAATTTAACACTTTTACCTTTTCTATGAACTAAATAATAATAAATGTCATAATCTAATCCAAGTGGACCTAAAGGATCATATTCTTTTTATAATTTTTTTATAGTCGAATTAAACTTATCTAATAGAATTAGTACATGTGGTAGTGTAATAATTCTATAATGGTTACCCTTAATTACCCTATTTACTTTTAACCGTGCTAAATAAAAGTCAAAATTTACTATTCAGAGAAAACTATTTTTATCATATTGAACCACATTTTACTTACTGATATCATCTATTTCTGTTGTAGTTTATATATTCAATTCACAGAAGCGGTAAAATTAAATTTTATTCAAATTTACAAATGCTACTAGGATGTGGGTAAAAGATGGTTAAAAGTTCAATACTATTTTTATATATCTAAAATTATTATAAACTAACTCCAATGATTTACATTGAACATAAATAGGTATTATGCATCTATTTTTACCTATAATGAAATTTAAATAAAATAAAAAATTATTTTAAAAAATTTGGTTTTAAACTATAACTCAATGTTTTTCACTATTCATAAAAAATTCAATGTTTTCAGAAAAATACCAAAAATTCACCCTAAGATAATTTCGATATTCCAAATCCAAAAATTAAGTCTATTTTGAATGATAATATTTATAAAATTTCAAAAAGTGGTTATTTCTATTCATAACGGCTAGTTTGATTGGTCACGGTGTGTTAGAATCTCGAAGTTGTGTACAATGCAAGCTATTACATTATTCAAAGGGAAACGTACCGTGGAAGCTTGGGGTGTTATGTAATAAAATTCTACAAAAGTTATATCCATCCAATATATGTTTTACATTTAAAATAATGTGATTTCAGACTTGTTTGATTAATTTTTTGATGTCTTAGTGGACCTTCCAAGGCTTATGAAATAGTTTACAATTTTAAAATGATTTCCATGAGAGTGTGACTCACCTCCACATAAGAAAGCCTAATATTTTAATAAGTTCGTCACATGGCATTAAAAAAAAATTTTTCCACTCCCCTTTATCGAAAAACATGGTAAAAAACCAAGGGTTGGTTTGTGGGTTTAAATATTTAACTATATGGATTCCAAAACATAAGTGTGTGTAATTTTATAGAATACCCCTTTCTTTTCCTATATAATCCCACCCAAGATCCCACTTCCCATTACTCAAAACACTTAGATCATGTCATTACTCGTCCCTCCTCTATCTAGAATAATCTGAAGGTGCTTCAGTCTGCCAATAAGCATCTCTCAAGCCACTCCCAATCCTTTGGGATTTAACATCCAAGTAAGTGATTTCTTCCTTTCTCATTTTTGTCAAAATTTATTTTTGTTTTTATACCCACTTATTTTCAACTAAAAAAGTGAGTAATAATTTCTCACCTACACCATACTTCCATCCTTATGTTTTAATGATTAGAGATGTCTTTCACCCTCATTAATCCCTCCAATGTGCACCCATTACCATGCTGAAACTTTATAAGAGTTTTCCCTCTCTCCTCCCTCTTCATGTTTAATTGTTATGTTACAACTTCTATTTCCAAATTTCATGTGTTTGTAAATGTATCTATATAACCCATAACATTCCATTTCATTTACATGTGATGATTTATCACTTTGTCTCTCATCAACCATTTTTATGATTTAGTATGTCACACCGTTATGCTGCTGAAATTGCACAATGATTTTTCATGCCAAAATCAACGTGTAGTGAATACCATACCCATTTATATATCATGGTTATTCACCATTAGGAACATATAAATATTTAATATAGAGTTTCATCTATGTATTACACATTCCTTTATCATCAAATAAATGATTATGTTGAATGATTCCATTCCATATGATCCAGGTGGCACACTTATGCATGAAATGAAATAATTATAAAGGGTGAGACCTGATAGCGCTCCAATGCATTGGGTAAATAATAGTATCATGATACGTCATGTGCAGTGAGTGTTGAAGCATTCTTTTTCATGTTCAATGAGGTTTTACTCATGCTTCACGTGCAATGATCCTTGGATCATGCTAATATATTGTTAAATGTTGTTTCCACATTTCCTTGTTATGATAATCATGCTATATATTGAATTTATGTTCATCTTTTCTCATGTTCTCTATTGATATTCCAATTGACTAACATGTGTTGTATTCTTCAGTTTATTCCTTTTTTACTCTCTTACTGGGCTCTATAGCTCACCCTTTTCTTATTTATTTCCTTAGGTTATCCAATGCAATGCTATGCAAGAAATAATTTTGTGGTCATGTAAAAAATTCAATAAAGATGTTGTATTTTTATGTCTTGAGTTGTCAAGTAATGTTCTTAATTTACCAAGAAACTAGACCTATCAATCCTCATAGTTTTACTAAGTGATTTTTTATGTAATAAATCATGTTTTATTTTGTAATAAAGGATTATAAAATCATTGTGAATGCCTTGGTGATAAGACTATGTATAATAAAAACATCCCAATATTTTTTTTGTGATTATAGTGTAAGTGTGTTATCAAGGAAATAAATTTATGTCTGGATATGAACAAGTAGAGGTTGCTCTGGAACATATATATCTAGGGGTAAATCATGAAAACACAACATTAAGCTAGACTCGAATGGGAACTGGTGCAAGACAATGGGCCTTGCTGCACTCTTTGTTTGACACTCCCAGGGGATATGCATTGGAAAATCAATGTGTGGTATGATACACTATAAAGGTAATAAAAAAATTCCCATATTAATATAAGTTTGGAAGTAGTTCATGGATAACATAGATTGAAGCCTATAAATTCATAACATATTGAAATAAATGTAATTTATATGTTATACCATTTTTATATTGGATTACCCTTTATGTTTTACCCAAAACATTCCTCTTATTATATCCATTGTCCCCTAATTGTAGGACAGGAGATAACAACAGATGCTATGATCAATATGATGACTCTTCTAATGAGATTCCCAATTCGATGGGAGAGGGTGTCACATACTTTGTCATGATACTCTATATGTTAACTGATATTTTGAATAGAAATATCTGTCAAGAGAAAAGTACAACCCCTACTAAGAAATAATAAGCTGCAATAGAGATCTTCATAAGAAAAATGCCTCATACATTAAATGGATCATCATATTCCTAAATCACCAAACAATGGATTTACTCCATTGAGAAGATATTATCTATCCTTAAATGTTCCCTAAAAGACATGGTTCTTCTAGATGCTTATTATTTGGAGGGAGAATTTGATCAATGGTGGAAATTTATCAAAAATATGAATCCTTAGGAAGAGATTGAGGAATTGGAATGTAAATATTTCTAAAAAATGTTTTTTGATAAATATTTTCTTTAAAACCTCCAACATAATATCGAAAGGGTCTTCATTGATCCCAATCAAAAAGATGATGATTTCATTAGAGCATAAAAGGCAAACTCCACAAGGCTTGCACGATATACCTCTGGATTTGTCGTTACACCTAAATGAAAGGCTAAAAAATTCATTGGTGGGATAAATCAAAGACTATGGAAATACCTAGTAATCTATGACTTCGATAGCTACGTGGAAATTATTCGATGTTCCCTTAAAGTCAAAATTGAGATCGGAGAATCTCAAGGGAATCATGAGGATAAGAACTAAAAAGTGGAAATTAAATCTAGCTATCTGATGGATAAATCCAATGGGGCCAAAAAATTCTAGCACCAAACTTTCTAGAGGTCTAGAAAGAAAAAACCTAGAAATTTCCTAAAGAGGATGAGGAAATTATTTATGTGTTGAAGAGAAGGGAACCTAGCCATTAATTACTAACAAGAAAAACTTGTAGCTACGATAGAGGAAAAGAAAACTTTGTTTGACACTCAACGCATTATTAATTTACCAATGTATAAATAACTAGGGATCTTTGAAAAATTGAATCATAAGAAAAGGGATTTCAGAGGCAACCAAAAACCTCCAAGGCAGTAAGGGAGAGATTTTTCGATCACAACCACTAAATAAAATTCTGACAACAAAGTAGTGACAGGTACGCTAGTTATTTATTCGAGAATAGTAAACAAAATTTTTGATTCTGGATCTATTCATTCTTTTATATCATAAATGATTAGTAGAAAAATCCCAACACCACAAAAAATAATGTAAGTAGATATGTCATTGAGAATGACAAATGGGGAAATTATTGCATCCCAGGAATATAACTCCTCCCCTGTCACAATTTTTGGATTGTTCTTCCCAATGAACCTCATCATACTCCCCGTAGTTGAATTTGATTTAATTATTGGCATGGATTGGATTTTCCTATATGGATCCATCATAAATTTACATGAGAGGGAAATCACTATCCATATGGAAAATCATCCCCCGATTCTATACAAGTGCAAGAAAGTGGATGAATCTTCATTAACACCATCATCTCAAGTGTGGTTATAACTTCCCTATGAGGAAACATATCTTTTTTAGATGATTTATTATAAGTATGAAACCATAATTGAAGACATTCATATTGTGAAATAATTCATGATGTGTTTTCCAAGGAATTGTATGGTCCTCCTCTGAGATAAGATGTTTAATTCTCGATTGATATTATATTTGGGGTGTTGCAAATATCCAAGAATCCATGTATAATTGATGTTATGGAGATTTAGGATCTGAAGAAACAACTACATGAGAATCTAGATATATGGTTTATATTCTCAAGTACATCACCAAATGGTGAACCAGTCCTCTTTGTCAAGAAGAAGGATGGGTCAATGAGCATTTGCATTTATTATCAATAGATCAACAAAATCATGATAAAAAATCAGTATCCTATTCCATGAATTGATGACTTGTTTGATCAGATATATGGAGAATAATACTTCTCTTAGATGGATATGTGGTTGTAATTTTACCAAGAAAGGGTGAACAAAGAGGATATCCCCAATAATGCATCTCATGCAAGGTACGAGCACTATGAATTCATAGTAATCCCTTTTGGACTCACTGATATTCTAGCATTCTTCATGGACATGAGGTATAGAGTATTTAGATATTACCTCGATAAATCTATGGTAGTCTTTATAGATGAAATTCTAATATAATTCAAACCAAGGAGGAGAATGGGGAGAATCTATGAATTTTAGTAAAGACCCTGTGAAAGGAGAAGATCTATGAAAAGTACATCAAGTGTGAGTTTTTGTTAAAGGATTTTTCATTCATGGGTCATATTATCACAAGAAATGGGATATCTTTGGATCCCTCCAATAAAAAAGAAATTGAGGGATGGCCATGGCTAACTTTAGTGACTAATATCCATAGATTCCATGGATTAGATGGATATTATTGCCAATTTGTGAGAACTTTCTCATGATTTTCAAAACATCTTACCAAGATAACTTGGAAGGGAGTCATGTTTTATTAGAGTGATGAATGAGAATATAGATTAAATGAGTTGAAAAGGAGTCTTATCACTATGCCCATTCTCACACTACCCACAAGTGGAGAACATATCTTTTTATTTACTGATGCTTCGAAGAAGGGATTGGGCTATGTGTTCTTGAAAAATGCAAAAGTAATTTCCTATGATTCAGTGAAATTGAATTTTCATGAGAAAAACTATCCAACTCATGATCTGGAGTTGTCTGTAGTAATCTTAGCTTTAAAAAATTGGCAACATTACCTATTAGGGGGATGTTTGAAATATATATAGATCACATAATCCTCATGTATATATTCCAACAAAAAGAGTCAAATTGGAACCAATGAAGATGGTTATATCTGATCAAAGACTATGACTGCTCAATCTATTTCCACCCTAGGAAAGTGAAAAATGTGCAATATTCTCTAAGTAGAATGGAAATAATGATTTTTACATTGATGAGAACTGAAAATGCTCCAATATTAGTAGATTGGATGAAGATGGATATGTGAATTAAAAATAAGGGAACATCATCAATCATTTCATGAATGATTTCTCAATCATCTCTCTATGAAATGTTAAAGGATGCTCAAAATGGTTATTTGGGAATTCAGAAGAATATATAGACTATCAGAAACGTTAAATCATGAGAGATCAATGTTAATGATGAAGTAATTGTGAGATCTGGGTCAAGACTATCTCTTCCATCAAATTAAGAGTTAAATAATGAAATACTGGATAATGCACATAGTTTGAATTTCTCCATTCACTGTGTAAACAAAAATAAGTATCGAGATCTCATATAGAATAATTGGTGGGATAAATTGATGAAGGTGATCACTAAGTATTCATCAATGTGCCGGACAAGTCAGCAAGTGAAGGGTGAGAGGAATAAGTCTAAGGTTATAATTCTACCATTACCTATACAAACATGGAAATGGGAGAACATAACTATTGACTGTATCACCATACTTATGAAGACATCCAAAGGAAAAAAACACTATCAAGGTTATTGTTGATCGTCTTACAAATACTTCACACTTCATTACAATTCAATAGTATTTCTCATTAGATCAACTGGAACAAATATTCATCTGAGAAGTGGTAAGGATTCAAGGGGCACCAATATCGATTGTATCCGATTGGGATCCAAAATTAACCTCTAATTTCTAGAATAGTCTCCAGCACTCTCTGAATACTGAGTTGAACTTTAATACAGCTTATCATCCTCAAACTGTTGGATTATTTAAGCAGACTATCCAAACACTTGAGGACATGTTGAGAGCATACTCAATGGACATAAAATGAGGATGGAATCAACATCATCATTTGGCAGAGTTCTCTTGAAATAATAGTATCACTCAAGCATCCAAATGGCTCCTTATTAATCTTTTTATTGGAAGAGGTGAAGAACACTGACATGTTGGGATAAATTTGGGGAGAAAAAACACCATGGTCACGAAATGGTTGAAGAAATGGGGGATAAGGTTATAACCATCTAGCAACACATTAAAGATACTAATATTCAAAAAAAGATATATGTTGATAATCATTGACGAGAACTACAGTTTGATGTTGGGGACATGTTATTCCACCACATATCACTATGTAAGATATTTTCAAGATTTTGTAAGAAGGGAAATCTTGGTATATGGTACATCAACACTTTTGAGATCCTTGATTGGATTGGAGTAGTTTCATATCATCTAGAACACCCATAAAACCTATCTCAAGTACATGATAAATTCCATGTATCACTCTTGATGATGTACAAACCTAAAACATCACATATACTCAATATAGAGGTGGTACCACCAGAGAACGACTTCTCCAATAAAGAGAAGTCGGTGAAGATCATATATCGTATGAAAAAAGTTCTATTAAATAAGACAACCCCCCTTGTAAATGTGTTTTGGAGAAACCAATTATTTGAAGAAGAAATGTGGGAACCAGAGGAAGTGATGAGAAAATGTTACCCTCATATATTTTATTGTGGGAAAATTAAAATTTTAGGGAGAAATTTCTTATGAAAGGAATATTTTAACAACCCAAACATTTAATAATTAAAATTCCTCTTCATCTAATTAAATGAATTAATATTTGAAATGGAAATATAAAACATATTCTCTTCTTTGTAATTATGTTTTTGGATATTAAAATACCATCATGCATTGATACCAAAACAAATATAGACTTTGAACAGTGATCACATGATTAGTATAAATATAGGGCTTTATCAAATCCAATTTACACAGAAAAAGGAAGTGATGGAATCATCTAGATGAATTGCTGCATACGAAGAACATTTCTCAGAGATTAGGATAGAGGTAGCATCACTGAGCTATGATCTAAACCAAGCCCAAGCCAAGCTTTAACACATTAAGCTTGAATGAAATCACTTACAGGAGAAGTGGATGTTAATAGAGATTACCATACAAGTGATGTTATCTGAGCCACCACAAGAGTTTGTCACCATCACACAATATACACAACGGTCTTTTATGGGTGTTATAAGGGGTTATGTAACAAGACCCTAGAACAATGATTATGTGCATTATTTTTTTTATAATTAATATACATTCATTTTTTATTGTTACTTTGAAAATGGGTTTTCAAGAAAAAATACCATTTTTAGTTAATATTTAAAATCAATTAAGAAAATTATTTTTAAGAAATAATGGATTTTTTTTAATTTAATAATATTTTAGGAAAATATTATATATAAATTAATTTAATTTATATTAAATAATCATACTATTTTTATGAATACAATTAAAAATGTTATTAAAGTTCAAAAACTATTTTTTTCAAAACCCATGAATTTTCAATAAATGTCAGTTTTTATTTTAAAATTGAAAATTCACATATCTAAAAAAATTAGATGAAATAAATATTATTTTTGGAATCCAGATGTCAAAATTATTCACCAATTAATTTATCATAATTTTCTTAGACAATCAATTTTTTGGGTAAAAATTAAATACCATATAAATATATAATGTATTTTATGACATCAAAATGAACCAATAGATATGTAATAAAAAAATAAAAAAGGGATATTCTACCAATATATGTTTTAAATCTAATATAATGTAATTTTATATTTGTTTTATTAATTTTATGATGCCTTAATGGATCCTACAAGACTTATAAAATATTTTATCACTTTAAAATGATTTACTTCAGAGTGTGAATCACCTCCACATAAGAAAGCCTAATATTTTTATATGTTTTGCCATTGGAATTATAAAATAAAGTTTTCTACACTTTTTAAAAAACAATGGGAAATACATGGGTTGGTTTGTTGTTTTAAATATTTAATTATATATATTCCAAAACCAATGCTTGTGAAATATTAATGAATTATCCTCTCTTTTCCAATACAAAACCTCCCAATCTCCCACTTTTATTCACTAAAAACCCTAAAAGCAAGTCCCTACTCGTCCCTCTTTTCTCTATAATACTCACAAGGTGATCCAAGATCCCTATCTCTCAAGCCTCTACCAAGCCTTTGGGATTACACATCCATGTTTGGGATTTCTTCCTTTCTCATTTTTTCCATGTTTTTTTATGTTCTTATAACCATTAATTTTAAATTAAAAATGATGGGCTACGATTTTTCACATCCCACATACTGCTATCATTATGTTTCAATGATGAGGTATCTATATCTCTCTCATTATTCCCTCCCATGTACATATGTTACCATTCCAAAATGTCATCAGAGTTATTCCCATTCTTCTCTTTCTTCAAGTTTATTTATAATGTTACGACTTTTATTACCAAATTTCATGTGTTGGGACATATATCTATATGACCCCATTACCATTTGTTTTATATATATGTTAATATATATCACTTTCTCTCTCATCAAAAATTTTTAGGAATTATTATTTCATGTAGTTATGTTGCCGAAATTGCACCGTGATATTCCAGGCCAAAATCATCATGTAGTGAATACCATACCAATTTCTCTATCTTGGGTATTGACCTTTATGAATATATAATTATTTATTTTATATTTTTTTTATGTATTATACATTCCTTTATCATGGAATAAATGATGGTGTTGAATGATTCCATGTTATATGATCCAAGTGGAACACGTATGCATGAAATGATATGTTTATAAAGGGTGTGCCCTAATAGAGATCCATTTCATTGGGTCATGAATAGTATCATGATACATCATGTTAAATGATTATTGAATCATGATAATTCACATTCAATGAGGGTTTACTCATTCTACATGTTCAATGGGCTTTGGATTATGCTAAAATCATGTTAAATTTTGTCGCCACATTTCCATGTTATGATAATTTGGCTATATCATTCCATTATGATCTTGTTTCTTTTGTTCTCCATTTATATGCCTATTTCCTAATATTCAATTTATTATTCATTTTATTCATTGTTTACTCCCTTACTAGGATTTATAGAACATCTTTTTCTTTTTTTTGTTCTCATGTAGTCCAATGAAATACTATGTACAAAGGAATTTTGTGGTCACGTAAAAGTTGATTTCAATAAATATGTTGTATTTTTGTTTCATACGATGTCATGTAATGTTCTTAATTTTCTAGGATACAAGATATCTCAATAATTAGAGTTGACATAAGTGAATGTTTATGTAATAAATCATTTTTAAGTGTGTAATAAAGAGAAGGATTGTTATATAGAATCTGTATCCTAAGACATCAAGATTAATCCATGAGGATAATACAGGGAACTCTAAATACGAAGATAAGAATCAAATGAGTCCACAGAGATAAAACTGAGTTTTCATCAATATAATATAAGGACTGAGATTAATAGGTGTATCAACTCTTGGTAATACATGGCATGATAAATATAGAGATAAGCAATGAATGTGTATATAGAGCTACATCTGAGTAGACATCAATATATGATAAGGACTGAGTTTAAGAGGGGTATCTACACTTGGAAAATTTATCAATGAATCAGGTGGAATCCTTTGGTTAGTCAATAAAATACTTTAAGGTGAATCTAAAAATTGTACAAGGTATGCATTCCTATAACTGTATATATAATGTTCATAATATGATCCATGTATATTATAATCCATTTCAAATTTCCACTTCCCATTTTATATAGTCTTATTTAGTAATGAGCCTAATTTATCATTTTTCATAGACCATATAATTTATTTATAACATTTTCATTACAAATTAACCCCTTTTAGTGACGGGTACAAGTCACTGTTAAAAATATTTAGTGAGATGGAATTTACATTGACATTGTTTCTTTCATCATTTAAAATTTCAAATTATCAGATTTACTCATCAGATCATAAATTTCACCCCAACACACCTTAGCTAGTGGATTAATTCTAATTCACGGTAGAAGTGTAATGGGAATATAATAAAAACAACCAGAGTAGTGGTATTATCGAGGTTTTCATACTTTGAAAATTTTCTAAGGGAACACAGGAGTATCTCATGATGGCTTATAAATTTTATTAGAGGACTTTTTTATTGGTGAATCTTGAAAGGTCCAACACATGACAAAATAAATCACTATATAAATATCGTAAATTTTTAATTAAAATTATGTGACCTCATACCTTATAGAATTATGAGAAAACACCTCCATTATTGGCCTCTAATCTAGGATAGATTGGTAGAAATTATAATAATATATGAATACGTTGATAATAAGGAATATTAGCTCTAGAAAATTTAGCATTCCATATGGAGAGGTAAATGGAGAATGGAAACAAGATGATTATGGAGCCTTCTGATGGTGATCCCACATGTCATACGACACAAGAAATAGAGTCTAATTAAATATGATGACCCAAATCCTAGTATATG
Organism: Viscum album; assembly: GCA_963277665.1. Lineage (NCBI taxonomy): Eukaryota > Viridiplantae > Streptophyta > Magnoliopsida > Santalales > Viscaceae > Viscum > Viscum album. The sequence goes on along the minus strand of OY728156.1, from coordinate 64,686,652 downwards.
GGATAGAGAAGCTATTAATCGTGTGAGGGTCTTTCTGGGTGGAGAAGAAAAGTGGGAAATTACATTTTACAAATATTTAATGGGAACATGGTTTTGCTATACTGTTTCCCAAACCATGTGACAACACTGCCCGGACACTGTATGGGGTTTCAGCCCCATTTCATGGGATAGGCACTTGGGTTGAAAAAATGTACATAGCCTATACCGCTCCTATGAATGTTTTTATAACACCCATGCATAGTCGTGTATCACCCTTGGATTTTTTTAAACCCTATTTTGAATATAGAAGGATTCATAATTTGAGGTACACGGTTAGAAGTAATCATGCACTGACCATATGCCTGACCTATTTCCTCTAAAAAACAAGATTTTTGTGCTCCAAAAGAGATCCATATCCTCTTATAACCTTATTTAACTATTGGGAACATATTTTAGAGTAATACAAAATATTAATGGATCAATACCTCGATGAAAATACACAATATAAAAACTATCATACATAAAACAACTTTTCTCTCAGTTTCCCTTCTTGAAGGTGGTGGTATATAAATTTTTAATAACATTGACCACAGAGCATGCATGTCGGCCTCTCTCTCCAAAGTCTCGTCCTATACATGGATGGTCTTCCATACCACCTAAACCCGAGGAATTTTCCTACTATAAAGAACCTTAATGATTTGATCTATGATATGAATAAGATAATGTTAAAAAGAAGCATTAACATCCAACTCAATCTCATTATTATGGAAGACATGATATGGATCTGAATGATAATTGAATAAATGATATATATATAAACCATTTATTCATACCCCTATACATATAAAGGAGGTTATTCCATAAAAAATTGATATGACCCTCTATGAAATCTCAAAAGGTCCAACAAATCAAGGTGATAACAGACGTCACCCCGAATTCACTGATAAACTTATCTAGGTTAAACACACAAGAATACCCAATTACTTAAATCAATCTATAGAGGTCATTTAATGTGAACAATATTAGACTTATTCATTGATTGAGCCATATATATATAATTCCTAATAATCCATACCTACTTTGAAGTCTTCTAAATGATATGTGGTCCTTGTTTCACTACCTCTACTGCCTCTAACTGGCATTGGGCTGGACAACATGTGATACCATAGAGGGCATCATAAGTATCCATTTGTATCATAGCATGGAAATTTTTATTGTATTAAAATACATAATGATGTATATGTTTCTCTATAATCAAAAAAAATAAAGTATTCATGATCAGATCATTTCCTCTGTAATCTATAAAATACACTTGTATTGACCATCACTATATAGTTGATTTATTGTACTTAAAAATACATTTGAACCTAGTTCTTTCTAAAAACCCATCCATAATGATGATGTGAAACAAGCATCCCTGCCCGATATAATGGTACAGGGGAATCCATTATGGTATATTATCTCACTTACATATAGACTCTCGAGAACATCTACTGATAAGGACTCTCAAATAGAAAATAAGTGGGACACCTACATCATTCTATCAATGATGAACACCAGTAACATGATGGTTACTAGGTAAAACCATTACAAAATCCATTGTAAAATATTCCAATTTCCACAAAAAAATGGGTGAAGGTTTTAGAATTCCTATTAGTTGCTGGTGTTCCACCTTCATTTTCTAATAGGTTGGACGCCTGGTAAAAAACAAGCTATCTCTCTCTTTATTTCTATCCCCTAATACATGAGGTCTAATACATGGTACATTTTTGAAATATTGGGATTCACCACTCAAGAAGTGGCTTGAGACACTCGTATAAATTCTTGTAACATATCTAACAGAAACAAAAAAATTCCATAGATTAATTAGATCCTATACTCATCAGCAACCCCACCAGGTGGTGTGGCCTCACCTAAAACACTCTCCCTTTAAAATAATCCCTCTGTCTCAGAAATATTCCTCATCTCCTCCAAATATAATTGTGAATAACTCATTGATAATCATGGCAGTACAAGCTTCACATCATGGTTATGGACCTCAAAGTGCATCTCATAAAACATGTACATCAACATCCATTCTCTGCTGGCCTACTGAACTACTTATACATGATTATTCCAAATCATTAAATCCATAACAACAATTCATTTTCCTAGAATTTATTTGATCTCAAAATCAAAAGATTTTAGGTATTGAACCTGAATTCATTTTCTTATATTCAAATCAAATTTCAGGAATAAGTATTTGATACTTTTATGGTATGTGTAAACTATGAATCAATGTCCCAATAAAAAATTTATAAAAAATAAATAAATTATTGACCACTACTGAAATCTCGAAATGGTGTGCCACTTAATTATACACATGGGCTCCCAATTGTTGAGACCCTTATCCAATTACTCACTCACCCATCATCAAAATGGATCCCAAATAAATGACTGAAGCACTACTATAATCTATTTATATTTTTTCCAGCTTTGGTAGAATCAATATTTTCATTGATGTCGGTAATCATTTCATCTGTTGATTTTTTCACAAGATTTAGACCATATAAATTTAATTCCTTTTCTTTATTAAACCTATAATAGGTTTTGTAAATAATTTAATGTCATGAATAAAATGACTATAATATCCAAATATACCCAAGAATCTATATATTTTAAATACATTCTTGGGATAAACCCAATACACGATGACATTCACCTTCTATGGGTCCATATATACTCATTCTTATGAGATAACGTGACTCCTAAAGTGACCATTATCAATCCAAAACCTGCATTCTGTTAGCTTCAAATACAAAATAAGCTCTCTCAGTGTACTCAAATATATATCAAGATGTTTTTTCAGGATCATCGTGATTCCGTGAGTATAAAATGTTTTCATCCATGAGAAATTCCATAAAATAATTTGGGTGGGTGTCCTGGTTCATCTAGACAATACAAAATGCCATCATGTTTATGAAACTGAACAACAGTCCCATATAATTGTAAAAGACATATCCAATATAGAATTTAGTATATAGTATATCTTAATTCTTTACACATACATGATGATATCAATACCTCAAATATATATTTATGAATACCCCTAATATTTCGAAGTCATCAAATTGGACATCTATTATAAGAATGAGATATTGGTTCATGACCATAAGCTAGATTAATTTATAGTAATCACTCGATTCCTGAGAAAACCAATTTCATTCTTATTGAAAAGGACTAGAGAACCATAAGTTGAGGTAATGGAGTGAATAAACCAAATAGATTTTTGGTTCCCCAGATGTCTCATAGATTTCTAATGCATATTTAGAGCTATCTTGTAAGGATGAGTAGACACTAGTGTTTCACCTTGACCTAGCTCAAATGTAAATTCCACATCTATCAAATATGGTAACCCAAAACAATCATCATTAAAAACATACCTGTAATGACACAATATAAGAGGGAAATCTATATGATGTTTTTCAAGATTTTCTAGAAGAATACTATAAATATGGGATATCACTCTACCCAAAATGTGATGCTCAGGTCCAGCTCAACATTCCAAAAACCCCATTATCCCTTGTGATTCTATTTATCTCCCTCAGGTGATGTAAAGGACACCCTATAGCATAAAAAAATAAGGACACAATAGGGTAATAATCTATCTATTTAAAAGATGATGTCCATGAAAATAATAATGAGTATAAAAAGGATATATAGAAAATGATATCAACCTATCTGTTGGGGAAATTCTTTCATAGACATACACATTTTGATCATCTTCCAAGAGGTGTGTCAAGAGTCATTACTCCACATAAACACTCAATTCCAAGTCTTTGAATCACTGTGATTGTCAAAAATAAATGTAAGTGGGAAGAATATGTGGAAAATAAAGAAGATACCAATGATTAGGTAGCTAAAATCATACCTCAAACTATAGACTGATCATCACCCTTAATTTAAGGCATAGGATGTACTAAATAAATATTGCACAATCCATGGTACTGAGTAACAAATTGAGTAGCATGAGTGGGTAAACCCTACTAGAATTACATCAAACAGGTTTGGTATCCCCGTTCATTAACACAACATTAGACTTAATGGCATGTAGTACTTCATCTCCCGACATGATGTGGTGTAGTTGATCCCACTGTAGAACCTAAATTTAGTGAAGACCCTCTCTCATGAACAATTAGAGAAATGGTCATATATTTTTTGTAATGTGACCTATATGGATGTATGATCGACATTCAACTAGGTCTCTAGTATAATTGGCCTTTATATTCTCTATACTCCCACACCAGTGATATTCCATACTTATATAAATGATGACATTTTGGCTACCACTACCCTAACAAGAAATCTATAGGCGAAAATTTCTTCCCCCAGAAAGGCATATTTCATGTATAAGGTCTAAAATGATCTAAATCACACTATAAAATTACATTTGGTAATTCTATATTATGTTGAATACGTTGGATATCTTAGAAAAATTGTTCAGATAGAAAACATTCACATGCGATCATATAACATAAGTGAGCCCATCCTCACAACACCTAACTCTAGAAACCTTTTCATTAATGACAGTTGGAATGAAATGATAAATCTCCATGAAATGATTTCAGAAATTTATAAGGGAAAATTTTCCCTAGTCAATATGCATAAACACTTTGGTTTGGTCATCCCTTAATGTCTTGATGATGAAATAATAATAGAATCTAGATTGGAAATCCCTCTAAACAATAACCCGGTCATGATTATAATGGGTCAAAACATCCCAACATGTCTTGGAGGATCCTCTAAGCATGTACACCATGAGATTTACTCTCTTATTTGGAGTTGTCTCCATATTCGTGAAAATGGTAATCATTTTCTCTACCAATGACTCAATAACCTGGGGATATCCTTCCCTTGAAAAGGTATGTGATTGATGATGTTAGAAATATTGAGTCAAATCAGACATGGAAGATGCTTGTCATAGAGATTCCTACATATACTATAATACAAGTAGAAAACCCTCTCAAAGAGTAATTTTGATGCCCGAAATGGGTACAAAAAGAGTTTTGTAGGTTTTACTATTAGAGGAATCATTGATGGTTTGTTTTTAGTTCTTTTAGGGCATGGTCATTTCCACCTTCCTAGAAATCAAAATAAGGACTTTATGGCTGCAAATTTATAAAATTATAAAAATATCATCAAAAAATTGATATAAAAAAGATCATAGATAAATGAATAGAATAAGTACGAATCCTTCTAATATAAGAGTCCAAAACAATTTTTTTGGTCCTTAAGCCTGTTCTGGGTAATATATATGATTAAGAAGGAACATAAGAGACAATCTCAACACCCACATATAAGGATAGGTCTTGGTCATGTCCTCATATCTCATATCTTAGGTTCTAGTATATATAAATTCAATTATAAATTATATATTAAAACAATTTTTAGGTTGAAATTGTCATCCCCATTTAATGAAAACCATTTTGTTTAAAAAATCAATTTTTTGTCCTTTATTTTCATATACCATGGTTATGTTAGATGCATCTACCTTTCAAAATTTATATAGTCTTGTGATTCATAAGATATAATTGTAATTTCATGAAAATAAAACCATTTATACATTTTTCATCTAGTTTCAAGATGTAAAAGTGTATGTACAAATTTCAATTATATGGGTCACTCTTCCTAAACTAAAAGGCCCATAAACTTTATAAATTATTTTTGGAAACCATTTTATTAATATCCAACGATGTTCCATTCATTGTATCAAATGGTTCATGAATCAAACATTCCATAATTGGTTATCCAAGGTTCCACCATCATCATATATTGGAAAAACCCATTTATGTTGATGAAAAAACATTAATTAAACAAATATATATCATTCATTAGTAAACATAGTCAAATCACAGATATTAATATTCAAGGAAGTAGAACTAGTTGTAGGTAGTGAACATAGTAACATAGATATGGAATGGAATATAATTAACATAAAAATTATCATGTTCTTATAGTGTTTCATAAAAAAAACACTGATTTTACATTCTAAACCAATAGGAAATGTGAATCCCTAAAGATAATAAATGCCACATGTCATGTGCATCACCAAATAGTGAAATCATTTTAATGGTAATAGAGAAAATCCACAACAATAAGACCCTTCCCATGAAACATAGACTTTTCTATATATGTGGGTCATCATTTTCTATGTATAGTGTCATTACCTAATTATGAAAAGTCATAGTATTATTTATACTACTCCAAAAATAGTATGGTAAGAAAATAAACCACTTTAATACCTCTTTGTGATTCCCAGAGCCTGCTTCAATGGTAATTATCCTGACCCTATTGGACACATGTCCTCATTAAGGCCTCCCCATATTCGAGAGGATATTGAATAGCAATGTGGTTTTATGATGTTAGGGTAGGGAGTATATACCCACTTTATCAAAGTTGAGGGTGGGGGTATAAAATAATTAATATGTAGTGAAAACCATATAATGGATTAAGAATTGTAGAATAGTAAATAATCATGAAAAATACAAATATTCATCAATATCTAGTATCATATAATAAATGATGAAGCCATGATTCTATAAAAAATAGAGGATACAATGGATACATGGTATCAAGAATATATTATAATATATTTCATAAAAAATTTACATAAAGGAAAAAATACCTCTACAATAGAATCGTTAGTACATGATCATTCCTATAATTCCATGATTCATTCTATGACTGAGTTCAAGTGTCTGAAGTGGGACACATACCGTTGTACCTACCAACATCCATTAATTCTATCAGGGTACAAATCAACAACCCAAAAATGGTGTGATTAAAACATAGCATGACAATAAAAATGATGTATAATACTATTTTTTTGATGAATATATAATGAAACAGTGTGCAGGTATGTCCAATAATAAGGTAGAAGAATAAATGAACCATGTCAGCTCTAGTTCTTAGATGAGACCCATCCGACCATACCTACACAAAAAAAGTTGGAATGTATCTAGATAAGTGACCATTTGATAATAATAATAATATAATAACATGGTGTAGCTAAGTTATCCTTGATCTTAGAAGTTTCAACCAACTCATAATAACAATTAATATAGTCTCTTTTGGGATATGGCTATAATCTATGTATGAAAACTCAACATTACACAATTAAAATAAATTTCCATCGATCCATGGGAACATGTCCCAAGCAGCCTCAAGCTAGACTTGATTAGAGCTCAATGGGGTAACCTAGAGTGGAATCTGTTCAAATTCATCATGGAAAATCCATGTAGATAATCCATCGAATTATAACTCTAGATAGAAGTAACATATGATTCTATAGAGCTATGTTTGGGAAATCATCAATATAAGAAAAAGAAGTACGTCTAAAAGGGGTATCTACTCTTGGGAAACACATGTATGAATTGGGTGGAATCATTTGGGTGGTCCTGGAAAACCCATGGTTGGGAATCTAAGACTTTTCCAAGGAAAATAATCCTATAACATTATATATAATGGTCATAATAGGATCTGTGTTATGTATAATACATTTCACATTTCATAAAATCACATTTAGGTATGATAATAATTCCTCATTTTTTCAAGGACCATATAATACACTTATACCAATTACATAACCATTTAATACTATTTAGTGATAGTAATAAGTCATACATTATATTGTGGAGGGACATGGATTTTCAATTCACAATTTAGCAATCAGCATTCAAAATTTCAAATTAATCACTTTTTTCATTAGACCATAAATGTCTATCCAAAATAACCTCAATAGATGGAATCCTCATAATAAATGATAAAAGTGTCAATGGAACATAATAAACACACCTAAGTAGGTGGTCGAGTTGAGGTGTTAAACCTCATAAAAGTTTCATGGGGGCCAATGGGAATATCTCATCAAGGGGATAAATCTTAATAGAAGAAAAAATATTTTTATAGGTGACACATTGAAACTGTAGCATATGTTACAATAACACAATTTATACATATCAAACCAAAAAATATATTTAGGTTTCTCAACATATATAAAAAAATATATCATCATAATCCGGATGATGGAAAGATATTTGTAATTATCATATCTAATTAAAGAGTATACTATGATTCCATCAATAGACATGAAACAATCTACTAAGCAATGCTCACAAAAAATTGGTTATACATCCCATTAATTAATTCCTAACACCAAGTCTGATAAAGATGTGTTTCTAGGTGCAACCGTGTGTCAATCATCTCATGAAACCCAATTTAATTTCAAATTAACATTCATCAGTAGGAACTACACTTATATTTTAATGAAATCTCCAGGTCTCAATTCCAACAAGTTTCACTTCTTTGAAGCCCTCAGTCCTCAGCTTGCACCAAGATTCTCACCTATTAATGATTTTAAATGGTACCACCCAAAACATATATGTACGATAAGTTCCATTTAGAGAAGGTTTATATCCAATACCACCCAAACCAAAAACAGACTCATGCACCCATTAGTCATCCATTAGTTATGCCAATATGATCGTACTATGTGGAATATCAAAACCTAACGCGCCAAGAGATCCTATGGAACTCCCATTCAAAAATTGGGAACCAACCAATGTCCTGATTTTTAAACTATTTCCTACATCATGATGTCATTTTAGAATTGAAATTATAAATTGTGTAAACACTAGTCAGTATGGATATGAACAATAATAGTCTCTCCCATCAAGTTTATTCTCAATACAAAAAGACCAACGTTTCTTCCTTGAAAATTGAAAACATGACCTTTATTATACTAAAAACAAAATATACTTATATGAATTGGCATTTTAAGCAAGAGAAAAACAAATCTCACCACCTAAATATGCGTTTGTAACCACCAAAAAACCACTCTCATATGTTTTCCTTTATCAAACTAGCACCACTAACATTCTACAGTTAGAGTCAAGACATAGGAAATATAGGTCTCTAACCTTACCATATAGTATCTCATATAAGAACCATATCCCACACAACAAAATCTATTACATGATGTATCACATTCCTATGAAATCTCTTTATAGAGTAAAAATAGAGGCAGGTAAGGAATCATAGGCCTATAAGGGTCAAAACCTATTATCATTTACACAATGACATCACCTTCCATGAATCATCCTACCGAGACCTAAACCACTACAACTATCCTAATAGGTGAGTTCTTTCGAGAAGGTTACACCATAAACATACATGATAAAGGAGTTTAAACTCATCAATTATTCGTATACAGTAATACTCCCTTGAGGGTCAAATTAACACAAAAACACTTAACTTTATAGGGCGTTGTTTCATTATCTAAGATTCTTACCGGACCAAAATGATTAAATGTATGAAATTAACCATGCATAAAAACTCATCTCAAAATTATATCAGTTTCTAGATCCCTCAGTACTACCAGATTAAGAAAACCCATAACTTTACGATATGACATTAAAATTTAAATTTGAGTCATTCCTAAATGGTCGCAAGGCTCCACTACCAATCCTTTAGGTATACAGAAACAAAGAAGTATCTAACTGAAACTTATAATAAATTATCATGTTTCCATTCAAGAAAACCATCATAGAAAAATTAACACTAACCCCTACGTGAGGGATACTTTCTATAAAAACTGTGATATGTTTTGATCTAAGTCATTTCAAAACATCACATTTATTATTTAATTAACTAGGTTCAATTATATGAATTTCTTTACTGGTTATAAAGAAAATAATTTTATATATTTACTTATTACTATATTTAGATAAATTCTAACAAAATTATAGGTTAATTGTGGCATAATTTCATTTAACCCATTTATTTATCAATTAATTTTAATAACAATATTAGTTAAAAATAACATAAATCACAAGATATACAGAAACAACTATTTTGGTTGAAACTATAATTTTAATTAAATAAAGACACATATTGATAATGTTAAAAAGAAAATAAATGTATCATATCATTATTAGGGGTTTGGCCTATTAAGAAGCCACCATACATTTATATGAAACTCTATATAAGTGGCTAATGAAACATTATGTTACCACCCCATATAAAATGAATTTACCCCCATGGGGTTAAGTATCAAAACAACAAAAATTAAAGGAAACAAATGTGGGTCATGTCAAGTTAATTAGGGTTTAGGTATAAGGGAATCCTTTCCAAATTTATGGATTTAACACTGTATAAATATTATTTGGAATCACATTTGTGTGAAACACATTCACATTTATCTTAATAAACATTTATCAAACCCTATGTCTGTTTATGAAAAATAATCAACATTCCACACCTAACCTACTTTGGTCCAGTCATGCGTTTAGGGATTTGGTTATACGGTTCTCGTTCCCAACATATAATGGTAACAACCTTAATAAGATTCAATTGGAACACTATTTAAAGGATATATATTTACATCAATAATTACAAGTTTTATTCTTTATACATATACATATCTTGTTTTTGTAAGATAATTTTTCCCTTACCATGTTATAATTTTGTATAACATATATGATATAATTTGTATTTTATGTAACTGCAACCATATTAAAAAAATTTCATTTATTTAATTAATTTTATGCTAGTTATTTATAATAAAACCATCATGCTATGTGGGAAAAACCATTTATGGTGATGTAGAAACCTTATTAATCTAACACTAAACAATAATTATATCCAATAAATTCATCACATTAGAGAATAATATATGCATATAAGAAATGAAACACATAAGCATGTTATATAGATAACATTCTAATGAAATGTGAATCATATGTGCTTGGAATTATGTCTCTATACACATCATATCTTACCATATTAGGCCAAGAGGTATATATAAAAAATCATTAAATTAGTAAAAAAGGGAAATACAATAATCCATAAACGAGAAATAATAATCAACTACAATAAAAAATAGTATAAACAATAGTCACATACTTGAAAACAAGATATTTCCCCCCCATGTGTGGGTTGGACATTACCATACACAAGCTATCTATCTCATGATGAAACATTAGAATAACCTATGTACCATACCCAAATAGTAATATATGGAAAAATAATATCTAATACCACTTTTTCACATCCCATCCAAAGAACCACTAAAATTGTGCATGATTTGGATGGTCACATGGCCTTAAGCGCACCTCTATGTATGCTAGAGGATACCATCTAATAGATAGGGTATATTGATGGTACAACTAAAATACTATACCCTTTGGAAAGGTAATAAATATTGTGTAATCATTACAATATAAAATTAAGAGTGGTGGAATACAATAATATCTGAAATAAAAAATACCTAACTCAACCTGTTCCAAATAATAAACCATTCATAAACATGATATTCCTAAAATAAAATCATTAAAAATACTAATAGTAATACAATGGGACTGTACCAATAAAATAAAAAATAAAACAAATGAATAAAAAACTACTACAAAAGATGGAATCCTAAGTAATTTATCAACCAATTCTCTCACGCCACATCCTAGAAAATGATATAGAAATAATAAAGAGATACACGCCAGGTCTAAACCTGGATTTAATATAACTCTCCAGGTACCAAATGGTGCGCCAAAAAATGTGTTAGGGAAACATAGTAGTCCACCACTAATGTTTTATAATTCAAATCCTCTCTATGAATATAACATGTAATAGTGTGCAAGTATAATAATAAGGATAATAACGAAATGGTATATAAATTTCCTTTTCAAGATGAGGATACTCATGGGAAACCTATCCAACCATACTTTCTTTTACCTAAGATGAATGTATATAAACAACCAGTGACCGCATAGACACCCTGCCTTTAATTTGGATGATAGGTCCTAGCTCTCTAGGTACCATTAGTTTCCCAACAGGCACACAGTCCCCACCCTGTGGCCCACCCACGTGTCTGAATGGGTCATCTGAAAAATGAAAGTACCCACATGCCAACACATGTGATTTCTAGTGTTCTTTGTCCTCACTCACACACACACTAGGAAACATTCAAGAATGTCACCCATCATTAACATTAATCTAGGCCAGGAATACTTAATAGTGGAGTTCGAATAAGGTAGTCTCCTCAAAATGAATGCGAACCCTATTGACAAGATTCATATCATTTAGTCATTTAACTCTTATCATTATAGGGTGTTACATTGACCCCCACCCCCCCTTAGCGTATAACGTCCCCATTGTAGGCTATACATATTAACCCTGCAGTGCACTACACTTATGGATGGGTTCCTCCTATGATAAAAAAATATGACAACTGGGTCCCAATTACCACACATACCCCCAAAATTTAACATCGTTGTTTGGTACTGGCCTTCCAGGTACCACCAGTTGTCTTGCCGACATGTGGTCCCCAAACTGGGTCCCACCCACATGCCTAAATGGATCATCCGACTAATAATAGTACCCATAATCCAATACATGTCCTTTCTAGTGTGCTTTTTCCTCACACACACACACCCTGGGAAACATCCCAGAAGGTCACTCATCAAGAACAGAACTCCATGGAATGAGAGCTTAACTGTGGAATTCTAATCAGGTAGGCTCTTGAAAAGGATTGTGCAACTTGTTTACTTGATTCATATCATTTAGTAATTTAACCATTTATCATTTTGGGTTGTTACATAGGACAAAACTCTATAAAACCAGACCTCAATGTGTTCCACTAGTCATGTAGTACTTAAGGAGAAACAAATGAATCATATATAATAATGATCATAAAAGGTTTTTACGTTTTTCTTGGAATTATGGTTTTTCAATAATGGTTAAGCATCTATAAATCAAGGAAAACATTATTTAACTTACCTTATGTTCCGGTCTATGGAATTATGTATTATAAATCTAGGAATCAACCAATAGTTAATATAATTTATTAAACCTATTTTCCGATCCAAGGATTTCTATCTAAGGAATCTATGTACAAGTCCCGGTAATATATATTTCATCAAACCTATAAGAACGTACAAGGTTTAAATTGTTAATAATCCACGTATAACTCTAATCATAATATAATTCATCATAATTATGTACCAGTCCAATTTATTTTATATAAGTAACCCAGATATCACACTATGAATATTATAAATTTGACATTAACATATGAGAACTTGTAATGAATTTCGTATCAAGAACCCACCAGTGTCCTAAAGAATATTAAAATTTTAGATAACCACTAATCCCATCCCTGAAATTTCATATAAGTAAACCATGTATCACTCAAGGCATAATCTTATAAATATTCATGTTGTTTTAAATATACATACATAGGTCTTGAGAAATATAAGAAAAAATTATAATTCAAGTATACTTTTAATATATACATTTATAATGGTAAAATGGAAACTGTTTTGTTACCTTTAAATTTATCAATTAAATATATTCATTTGTGAATTCACTCTCATGTGATCAAATGGGCCATGTCAAAATACATTGCACATAGAAAATATTTTATTTAAATTATGACATACCAATAGTAAGTGAAGAGATAAATGCACCCAAGGTTTATTTGGAAACAAGGTAAAAAATAATTATAAACATTTACTTTGATCCACCTTAAGGGTTGGTATGGTTGAGGTTTTGAACATTAACTATTTAAATGGTCTTTTATGCATGTATCCAATGATTTTCTATAACGGTTTAGGCATGAAAAAAGAGTTAATCCATTCTATTTTACAATTCCATTTAATCTTCCCCAATATTTTTTATGTTCATTAATGAAAAAAGGGGGAAAAAGGTTTCCATAGTTTTTGGAAAATCAATTAGTAAAAATTATCATTTTACATTATAAGAATCAAACTTAAAAAATTAAATTGTTGTTTTTCTTATTACGTCAAAATGATGGAAAGGGTAAATAATATGACACAACCAATGGGGTGATACATGTGGAGGTCATAAAATTATAAAAAATTCAATGTTATAGAAGAGTTTAAATACATAAACCAACTACCTTATACCAAGGAAGCTTCAATCATCAAATACTAAGCTTTATTTATAGTTGGAAGTAGAGAAATAATGGATATAACCAAATTCCATGAAAAAATGGCATATGATATAAAATGAAAATTTCATCCAATATAATAGAGGGATCTAATAAATGAAAGAATATGAATATAATCTAACTATTAGAGACCCAAAATATCTAACATTTTTTTATTCTAATTCCGGATGGAGGAGATATCCAAAATCCTTGGTGTGAGGAAGGAGGACCTATAGACTAGCTATTGTGAGTAATAATAGAGAGAGGATAAAGAATGATGAATAATTAATGAAGGATAAAATAATATTTTATATCCCCATTAATGAAATTCATGGTTTCGCCACACAATATTTCCAACCGTTCACCAATCGTGTGTTGCCACAATCCTAAGTGATTCCCATTATAGGGCTATGAACATGGATAGGAAATTCATGACCATTCCATGTGATCATCCTCTACAATTAATTATAGAGGCATTACATGGCCATGAGGAATCAAAAACATGGTTTAAAAACCCATCCACTCCCTCTCCAGGACACATGGTTATCCAAGAAACGTCCCACCATTTAGAAAGATGAGTCCCTTAACAAATCTGGCTACATTGTTAGTGTTAATCAACCACTATCCATCCACCTAAGGCTATCTCTCTTGAAATGGAGCCTTTAAATTTCAATTCTCTAAAAAATCATTTGAGTCTCTAAGACAACTTTTGGACCTTAAAATCCATCTTAAATCAACACTTTTAACTATTACATATCTCATAATTTTGTTTTGAAGCACAAGTTAGGGAACGATTCGTCCATAATATCTTAACTCAAATTCCTCTAGAAAATATAAACCGGTCCAAAACTCAGGGTGTTAGAAGTAATTACCATGATCATTTTATTTCTGAAAAAGTCTAATAAAGCAAATATTATTTATCCTTGATAATTCATGTAATTTTTATTTTATAAATATTTTTATAAACATGAATAAAATAAATAGTTAAATAAGTTATTTATTTATTTATTAAATATAAATATTAATTAAAAAATATATTTCCAATCTTGAAATATTTTATTTCACAATTTATAAACTGCGTACTTCATTAATAATAAATTTTACACATTGATTCATTAAATAACCCTACTTATTTTTATACCACTGTTGGGTTTTCATTTCCCATTATTAACGTGGAAATAGAAGGAAAAATAAAATTTATGTGATATATCATTAATATAATCCACATGTATGAAATAAATAATATAAATATATAAACCTGGATACTCAATGAAAAAACCTTGAATGAGTTTTCTTGAGGAAGATCATTGCTGAATTAAACAAATTATTCTGACCTCTAAGTTATTACACCATACTAAAGATCCTAATCACAATCAAAGGACTCCTATATAGTTGAAGATGTTCTATCATCATCACCCACAGTGAAAAACAAGGTGTGGGAAGGAAAAGAGTTTAAAAAAGGATTGAATATGTTATTTTGTTTGTATAAGGTGTGATTAAATCCCTTTATATAGTTATCTATAATGTGTTTCATTTAATGAAACTTTTCATCCCTATTTAATGTATCAACACATATTTATTCTTGTTAATATTAATTCGTTGTATCCTATTCAGTTAATATTCATGACATTTAATTCATTCAATATAGATTATTCATAATAAAACCATATGGGAGATAACTTCCTATAAATTAAATGTTTCATTAATTATTATATTTCATATTCAACACTGTTGGTGGATTGATTTTTCTTCACACATATGTAAATCAACTTTCTTCACATCAAGTAGACATTATTCTTGAATTATTCTATCAATGTTGTTTTTTATCTAAACAATTTCCTTGAAAAATATCATCCTCCAATACCTCACCTTCCATTGATACTTATTTTTTATTCTCATCATCTGTGTGGCCATCATTAGGGAAAATAAAATTCTTAACACAACTAATATTAAACCATCTATTAATATAAATATATTGATCAACTCCACATGAATCATTAGTTTCATTACACTGAATGAAAAATGAACACATATCCTAAAATATGTAATAATTATAATGAATTAAATAAATTTCAATCCAACCATCGACAACATTCTCCTTTATTTATTTTCAATTCTATGGGTGACATAAGTCTCGCATCATCATGTGAAATCATTTTTTCTTACTTTAGTGTAAAATTTTAGTACTAGAACACATATCTATAGTGATCCTACATCAGATGATTTCAATATAGATGAATATGTAATTTTAGGGATAGTTCCTTGAACATATGTTGGACTTAGATCTACAGATCTCATTAGAAACATTACTTTCAACATAATCATTCAAATTATCATAATGTACTGAAAAAATAAAATATTTTATCATAATCATGTATTCCCAACTTCATTTTTGTGTCTCAATTTTTATATTTCTATTTGTATATAAATATTTTATTTATTAATGAATGTTCATGACATTAGTTTCTAGCCCAAGGGGACTAGAAATACAGCCCTGGTATGTCCTGAGATGGCTCAGGTTCATGGATCAAGTGTATCTTGGAGTTGGTTCATGAAAAAAATCATACCATGTCTTAAGTTATTAGGAGGGTATAACTTCATAAATCACTAATGTTATTTAGAAATTTTTATATTAGATTCATGTTCATCAAATAGTTAGAAGTAATTCACCTATTGGTTTCTCAACACCACCGAATATGATAGCCCTGAGTTATAATGGGAATTTGGGATATCAATATTGATTCAAAGGATTTTTTTATTCTTCATTTATTTTGATTTAAAATATAGTATTTTTATTCTTTTTGGTTTTTTATAAAATATTTATATTTTTTATATTTGGAGTGAAAATGGGAGTTAGGGTGGAGGTGTATGATTAGCTCACATGGTATGGTAGAACATATGAAGTTCATGTGTATGGTCCAATAACGCATTATTTGGAGGACCCATGGTTATAACATAGTCTTAAAAATGGTGTATCCAAATCATGAAGACCCACTAACCCATTTAACATTTTTTCCAATTATAATATACAACATGAAAGATTATAGTCCTATGTAATTCTATTTGAGATGTACTTTAGAGAGTTTTAATGATGTGTTATTGTTATTGGGTTGTATTTCTGATTCTCTTTGATGAAATGTGATTTAAAATATGGAAAACATTGTTTTGAATTTTTATAAAGTTCCGAAAATCACTTTAAAACATAAGTTCTATTTTGAATTTATGAAATAACTTTATAAATGACCATGTTATTTAAAATTTATTTGTAAGAAAAATGGCATGACTTTGAATTTGGGTACATATATTGATTCCCTTGTACCATTTTGGTCATTAATGTTTTGTGATTTTTTTATGATCTATATACACACAAATTGATGTTAATTTTGGAAACATGAATTGATATATCCATGATTGATGTTATTCCAGGTATTCCCTAATAATGTCCCAAAAATGTGTATATGTGGTGTTTATGATTTATTTTACTTTTTTGAGGGAGTATCCTATTTTTGTGAATGATGATGGCTATCAGACTTAATGTGTGAGATTATTGTGCTTGAGGAATCATATGGTCAACAGTGATATGTTTTGGATTGATGCTCACTTTGGGCATTCCTTCATTTATCATTATGGAGTTTTGATCATTTTGATGATTCAAATTCCTCAGTTTTTATTGTATCCATTTGTTTTAGTGAGATTCCTGGAGTGTATGTGTTCATGTGACATGCATAAGAACTAAGTTAATTGTTTGATTGATTTTACCAAGATTTGTTGTTTTGAGATAAGGATCCTATCTCATCCTCCATTGAACAAAGGATATATATCATATTGACCATAATGAGGCATGTTTTTACTCGATGAATTATTTGTGATGTCTTTTCCTTTCTCTTGGTATAATATTCATCTAAGAGAGTATCTATTCTAAAATATTCATCTAATGGAATTTATCCGTTTGATTTTTGGAGTAATACACATTTGATACATCCTTATGTAAAATATAATTTCATTTGCGGATTGTTTCATATTGGTGAATTTAATTAGGGACCTTACATCCTTTTTTTCCTTCCTTCATTCATTAAACTTTTCTATATTCAGGATCAATGTCTATTTATTAGTTTATTTTGTTCTTTCTGATGATTACCTAGTATTGTGTCATTTGGGAACACCTCATAATATCTTCTCTTGAACTATTATTCTTGTTTGATCATCCATATTAAGTGTATGAATAACATAGAGGGGATACATATTAAATGTATAAACATTAAAATTTTCTCTCATTTTTCTTTCTTGTGTTTTGTTCCTAGATTGTTGGTTGGGTTGTGTTTTATTTTCCATTATGTATCAC
Source organism: Viscum album (assembly GCA_963277665.1). NCBI lineage: Eukaryota > Viridiplantae > Streptophyta > Magnoliopsida > Santalales > Viscaceae > Viscum > Viscum album. The sequence continues at coordinate 64,668,353 of OY728156.1, read as the reverse complement.
ATTTAATTTTGAAGGATTCCATTTTGTTTTATATCTTTTGAACATAGTTTCATCCATTGGGAATTTAGTAAATTTCCCTGGAAAAGAGTATGATGGTATGGATAATTATCACACATTGACCATAGTTATCTCTTCTAATTTGCAGTTTTATTGTAATTATTTCATATCATAGAAAATTATGATGTTTTGGGGTTAAGGAATTGAATTTTATGAATTTTTTGTTTTTTTCATGGTCACCACACTGTTTGATAAGCCATGTAGAATACCCTTATATAGGTTCCCTCGAAAACATTTTTTACTGTGAATAATTTATTATAAAAATTTTGGGAAACCAAAATTAAAAGGGTTTCTTGTTTTTTTATTTTAATGGGTTAGTTCACATGATTGGCACATGGTTTTAGGATGAAATTTCATGAATTAGAAAACACCATTTAGATAACCCTTTCATAAGGTTTTTCTAACCCCCTAGTTTAACATAGTTTAAAGGAAACCATGTAATAACTATAAATGGCGTTTTTTTATTTTAGTTAAGAATTATTTCATTGTTAGATCATATTTTATCAATATGTGTTATAATCATGTTCTTAGTCCAGATTTTTGAATTGTGGAAATTCCTTTTCCACCCCTTGAATTTTAACACTCCAAACCATCCCCATTCTTTCTATTCCCATTAGTAATGATAGATAATTCCTAGGTGACCTCCCACATTCCATCATCACGAGATTTTAGGATCCTTATCCTCGATTCATTATCACTTCTCTGAGATTTGGGCCTTCATTCCAGTCCTCTTCTCTTTGATTTTTTATTTCTCACTTCTTATTATAGTTGTATAGTATTCAATGGAACCTAGGTGGGAATTAGACATAATTTATTATGGTTTGGGTTCTATGGTGTTTTTATTCATCCATGATCTATTATCCCTTAATTTTTGAATGATTCTACTCATCTGTGGTTATTCTAGGAAGGCGCTTCCAAGTTCATATATATTTCTTAAATATTAATGACATGAATGTATTTTAAAAATACGTTCACTTGAAATTATTTATGATATTTAAACAATTAAATTATTATGTGGTGTTTTCAAAGTGGAATCCATATTTAAAAAGGGATTTCTTAATTTCAAAAGGATTTACATGGCCCAAAAAGGGATTTTCTTAGGAACTCATTTTAAAATTGAATTGTGTGTGTATTTTAATTTATTATATTTTTTAATAATTTTCATACTTATGTTTAGTTTAAAGATATTTAATGATGTTGTTCCTTTTGGTTTTATAATTAATCTAATTTTTTTGAAGGACTATTTTCCGCCTGTATTCAAATACATTTTCAAACATCATATGATTTCTAATTGGCCATTGAAATGAGTTATAAGTATATTTATTTATGTAAATATGTAATCTTGAAAAAATCTTTATATATATGGATATATTCACATACATACCTATTGGCACACACATATATATAACTATTATATTGGAAAATAGGGTCCATTTTTAGAAATGAGAAAGGTAATTTTATAATAATATGATTTGAAATAGATTGTATGAAGATTTTATAAAACATAAATTTAGTTTCAAAATTTAACCCCTTTTCATAAATTTTAGTAAATTAATAATTTATAAAATATCCATTCAGTTTAACTCTAATAATTTTGAGTAAATAGGTTAGATAATTATAAAAAATAGTTTAATATATTATTACGATTTAAAATAGTGGATTTAGTGAGAGGAGTCATAGTGGGTGGTTTTAGGTGTTCATTAGATTAAATTTATTTGTATTATATTACTAATGTAAATTTTCCAAGTCACATATCTTTCCTCATCTACTATAACTAATTTTATATGGATCATAGACAACTTAATGAGGGATTGAGAGAGGTTTTCAACATAGTATCAATGTGACAGACTAGATCATTCATTGTATTGATTTCCATGGAGGTTCCACGAGTGAGGCTAGTTGAAATAGAATGGTCGGTTATTAACTAATTACAAATTAAAGGGTACTAATATGTTTCCACCAATGAATACATATGATCATCTCACTTTTTGTTTTGGAATAACCCATTACTTATACACATTACTTTGAATTTTATGTATTTTCTCTAGGAATATTTAGTGTTTATTGAATTTTTTTCATTATTATCAATTATTTTTTCATAGATTTTTTTTAACTGAATAATATGGATATTGATTATTAACTTCTTGGATTTTTTGAAAAATTGTTCTATATGGGACTTTGGGTAGTTTTTTAAATGATATTTTTGATTGAAAATATATTTAATTAGATGTAAAGAACAATTTATATATTAAATGAATATGTGTTGGGGGTGTTTTAAATTAAATAATTATTAATTGTGTTTCCAAAAGTTGTTTGAATGAAAAATTTATAGTAAATATATCAAACAAGTGTTTCTATAATTTTTTGATAATAAAATCATGGAAACATGGATAAAATAATAATGCATTGTTTATGATAACACCCATATTGTACAACTCAATGCTTATAAATATATTATCATTCATATAGGTTTACCTTTAGGTTATAGATTTAAATATATTATGGCATGGTCATGTATTTCTTGAGGATGGATAGTGACTTGTATTCACAAGTGGAAGAATCCCCATGCATTGGTTTTTCTTTTGTGTAAATGAGATTTTTTGGTGAAGACATCTTTCATTGTATCTGTTTTATGTCAAATGTTTTATTATTATTGAATTCGTTGCTAATTATACTATTCTATTTTTTTTTATAATAGTGTCTTCTTATTGTGAATATTAATGGACCTATAATGTATGGATATTCCAAGCCACATTCTCAGTAAAATCCTGTTCTGGTGAAATAATATTTTAATGGAAAAACTTATTCCCTCTGAGTATATTTAGATTCTCTAGAACACGCTTTATTCACATCAATATGAAGAATAAACATTTGGTATGTAACTTTATAACACGGGTTCCCAAATCAGGTGTGTCCAAGAGTTGGTTTGTGATGAACTCAGTCTATAGAAATTTCATGAAATGGAGAAGGAATAAAAATTTAAAGAAGGGAGTGGAAAGATACCTTTAAATATTAAAGAATTATAATGAATACACTCATACTAATAAATAAATTTTAAATGGAGGTATGGAAAAATGTGTATTTGAAAAATCCTATATGGGTGGTAGTAACACAAAAATCCAGAAAGGATTATAAAATAAAATAACTAAAAATACAAAATCCCCCCCCCCCCAGCATTTTTAAAAAGAACTATTCTAGGAAGATTGGGTATGCGATCACCTATAAATGGCCTCCTAGTGATCCACCATGTACTTGTTATCTAGAATCATCCATTGAGTGATCTCATATAGGTGAAAACACCCAATAAATCTCTACCACCAAACATAGTTCCTAGTGGCCTACTATAATCTCCACCCAGCCATTTTTCATCACTAGAATCCCCATAATCATAATGGGAACCTCCACATAATACACCTCTTTAGAAAAATCTATTTATACTTATTTTAATTACCCTGTAAATCCAATTCCCAAATAAATAAACAAATTAAAACCAATTCCATTTTATATCTGTTAGGTAACAAAATCATTTCTAATTCCACCGACACATACCAGTGTAGGTTGATACCCCCTTCCCATGATTATACTTCTCATACCAATGTATCCTTGATGAATATTTTATATGAAGCATCATAGAAATTATAATGTGATGAAAATTCTATTTATAATCCCCCAAATATTTAGGGTCAAGATGAAAATGCGCCAGATCCAACTACACTGTTCAAAACCACTGGGAACCTCTAAATTTTCCAACCATGATTGATGTTCCGATGGTAATGTTGATGACATCATACTATGTAAAAAATATTCTAAATGATTATCTACTACACTGAAAACCATTGAATATACAATGAATTGGTTATCAAAACAATAAATGATTCCATTAAATCAATGGAAATTCCCTACTTATTGAAAAATTCTTGAATTCTCATGTCACAAACATCACACTTTCTTAGTTGAAATCATTGGTCTAAAATTTAACATTTCATCATTGGAACCACACATGAGTATATTTTAATTATTCTTATCAAATTTGATAGTATTATATATGATACTATAGTTTCCACATAAATCAGTAATTTTTAATAAAAAATTTAATTCTATTTTGGGAGTACCAAAAATCAATAATCCATATTAGCTTACTAGTTCATTTCTCATAAAATTATATACCTTCATAAATATTATTGTAAGATGAAATTATTTTTCTATGAATTTTCAGACATACTGAATACAATCTATCCACATAAGGTGACAACCTTATCTCGGTATTTTCTAGTTACTAGTCAATTTTTTCCTAAAATCTTATGGTTTTATGATTAAATATATTATGATTATTTGGTTTTGAAAATATAGTGGTTGAATATGTTAAAAGTGAGATGATGTATTTAAAAGGTGTTATTTCATTTATGAAATTTTTATTTTATAGAATGATAGTTTTTAAGATATTTATTACAAGGATAACATTTTTGGAGATACTGTTATTTATGATGGTGTTGTGTAATTTTTTTATGGATGATTCAGTGATTGAGGGTCATTTCATGTATACATAGTATAGGTCCCCTATATTTTATTTTAAATAAAATCTGAATTCTATTAATTTTTAAAATGTTTAGGATGGCTTGTCTTGATATTTAGTTGTGTTTTCTTCAGTAATCGACTCTATCTAGACTAAAAGATGAGTGGTAGATCATATTTTATTTGAGTTGATAGACATCATTTAAGGCATATCCAATTATATTTTAATTCATATTGATTTTTTCACTTATGTTTTTGAATTTTTTCTATCATATTACATGAGGGTAGTTGTTAGATCCCCTTCATTAGAGTTTTTTTAGTGTGTTCATGTTGAGGATACTAGGGATTAACTATTAGATGAAAATAAAGAGTTAGTTGATATCTATATTAAAAGAAATGTTTATAATGGTCGGCCTATTTAGAATAATATAATGGTGATTAGTTTTATGTTCTTTTAGTATAGATCACTACGACATTATATATCATCTTGCTGGATGGTAGTGAGCTTTGTTCATCCATGTGACAACTTCAAACATATTAAAAGGGTTTTTAAGAAGAATAAATGTAAAGGGAAATATCAAGTGTTATTAGTTTTTGTATATATTTTTTCTTTTGTAATTGGCATCGAATGCATCATGGGATTAAAATTTGTTTTTATTGATTACTTATCATTTTTTTCTTTTGTTGATGGTGATGATTTATTGTTCTTTTTGTAATTTTTTTATTTGGGTGTGCATTTTTTGTATGATTTCCATGAGGTTTGTTTTTTAATGATTGAACATGGGAAATAAGTATGTATGGATCCAGGTAACTAAGACCACTATGGCCTTGTGGTAGCTAATCCCTTTTTAGTGAAATATTTGTTTGGTTTGGTCAGGATAAGTTGCTCAGGGTTTGAGGACCCGGTCTACCTATTGTGTGTGGTGACTCAAGGTCTCAATCCCATGTTTTTTCACATTAGGGATTCATTTGGCCTATTTAAATGAATTCATGTCATTTATTTGGGTGATTTTTATCATCTCATGAATTTATCTTTCTTTTGGGTTATTTTATATTAAATATTTTCAAATCAATTTATTTGGGGGTTTTTTGTTTTTTTTGGTTTTCAAGGAGAATTTCAATTCTTAATGATATTTTTATTTGTGGTGTGTATATCTCCTATATTTCATCATTTTGGATAAATTATTAGTTGTGGGGAGACCAATTATTTGTTTTCACATCCTTAGGGTTCGTTTTCCATGATCACGTAGAGGTGTACTTTGAGATGTCTTAATGGTTCAGTGGACTTCGTTGATTTTGATGGTTTTATTATTTAATAATTATTTTATCATATTCACATCCTATTCCACCTCCCTAATAGGGTGTTAGTGAAGCATTTATTATAGTACATCATCTTTTTAATATTAGTTTTTGTGTAATAAGGCTTTATGGTGGTGATATTGTAACACCCCATGTTACTAAAGATATCTATGTAAAATAAATTTTGAGTTATATTGAAATAGTGGAAATTTTTGGGATTTAATTTTGAAATGTTATATTTTTTAGGATGTTTGATATTTTTTTCACTACTAGTAGTAACCAAGATAAATACATGTGAGTGGTGAGTATGTTTTCATATTGTGGGTTTTCACAGTTGGCCCATGGTTATCCAAACCATGGGGAACATTACATGAATGTGTGTAGATAATTTTGTTATTTGGGTTGATGTGTATAGTTGGTGCATGTTTTGAAGTTACCATTTTTGCAAACTGTGTATGTACCTAGGGCATTTTAGTGAAATATTCATGGTTATAAGAATGTTTAAAATACTGTATGGCCTAACTATATAGACTATCCTGGTGTTTAAAAGTATACTCTTCCATTTTTACTCGTATAGTGTTTTATGGGGTTATTATCCCCTCTTCCGTCCCCTATCACTTGGACTCCCCTAGATGATGTCAAGAGATATTCCTTGTTTCCTTATTATTCTTCCCCTTATCCCTTTATCCCTTGGTTTCTTCCACTCCAATTGACATAAAAGATAATAGGGTCAAATACCAGGTTTATAGTTGTCCAATGTTGATGATTTTGGATTTCAAGGAATAAATGGGACATCTTTTTTGTTATTGGAGTGTCTAATATCAATAGAAATTATTTTGAATTGATTTTTGTTAAATCAAGGTATATTTTTTTGTGAATTTATTATATTTTTCAATTAATTTATTATTGATCTTTTTAAATACATTTTTATTAAATCTTTGTTATATTTTAGAGTTGAAAATAATTTTATAATTTTGTTTGGATTGATTCATCACTTGGTATAAATTGTGGTTTTGATGGCATTATATTTTATAAAATGTTTTTTGAATGATACGTGATTGAAAAAAGGTATAAACAACTATTTAAAATTAAATTGATTATTTGGAAGGTCATTAGACCCCCATTTTGTTCTAGCCAAGGATGAAGGGTGACTTCATTTAAATTTATTTTAATGGATGAAATTTTTTTGGAAATTTAATGTGGCTAAATGGATAGATAATATATTTTAAAAAGTTATTAATGCTTGAAATTAGTTTTTATATTATTTTAAATGGGTTTTCTTAAATAATTTTCTTTATATGGCATTTCAATGGTTAAATAATGTGTTATATATTCCCAATTATATTTTTCTTATTTCCCATTTCGTATCTTGAAATGGATTCCTATGTGAATGTGTGGGTATATGAGACCCTCTTGATCCCTTTGATTTAGTAAATGTGACGCATGTGGGTGACATTATTTAACATTGTGATAGGGATGTCATTGTAGGGTCTATTTTTATGAGGGAATTTGATGTGCGATCTGATTTATATTTTGTTAATAAAATTATATTATGATTATTTTTATTGATCACCTAATTTTTCTACTGTCATGTGGTCCTTAGGAAATGAGAGAGAGTTCTATATTTTTTATTTTCTATAATTGAATGCACACCCACAACATCTAGCATACCCTAGTGTGAATTGGTCAAGGCAAGGGGTGTCTCACCGAGGATGTTAGTGTGAGTGGAATCAGGTGGCTTGTGTATTCTTGGGACTCAAAAAAATCCGGATGTTGCTTCCGTGTGGTTGGGATAGTCCATTTGGGAACATATTATCTTAGTACTTATTTATTTTTACATAATACAATATGAATTAATATGGAAATTTCATTTATTCTTCCTATCTCGATTGGTTTTAATGTTACAATGATTTCTTCATTCATAGTTTTTTCTATTATTGATATGGTGACATAGATTTTTTATCATTCAACCATTTATGTTTATTTTTAAAGCTTTTATAATGGGATTTAAAAAATAATAATTATGAAATGATTATAATAGTTTAATTGAAAGGGACACTTTAATAAATGTGTCATAGGTCCAAGAGTTTTTATTCAAAGTGACTATTTTAATTTAAAGAATAAAAAATTAAAGTTTATAGATTATAAATGGATCAATATTTGATTTTATGTGCATATGTATGGAAAATAAATTTTCCATATGTATTTCTAAATACAATGGATTAATTTTCATTCAAAACCAAAAATAGAATATCATTGTTGAGATCCTGCTGTGATTCATTTCTCTCGCACCAAGCATAAATCATTTGATGTATATAGGCCTTATGGATTTCTTTTATGTGTTTAGGATTTTATATTTCATATGTTGAGTATTCATGTAATTTATAGTGGTTTTATTGTGATGTGGATACAGACCATTTGGTTAAATGGAAATGGTCTGTAGTAATATGGTTTTTGGTTTTATATTTTAGGTTTCTCCTACATCATCTTTACCAGGTGGGATTTTTTTCTTTGGTTTTTCTTTTATAAGTGGTTCTTCATGTTATTTTTTGTATTATGTTTTTTTTCATATTCTTCTACTGCATGATTTTATTTTATTTATTCATACTGCATACTCTGATTGGATGTTTTATTATTATCAGTAAGTTATTGATGCATGGAAATATCTGTCCATATTTTCCATGGGGAAATATTTTATTTGTATTTTGATTTTGTGGAAGAAATCATTCTCAACTAGGTATTTCTTGTACAAAAGAACTATTTTCATAGATGTGGAGATTTGGAATACACTTTGGTACATTTAACATCCTGGAATAGGTTCCATGTTCATGGGTGACCCAGGTTGGTTGATTATATAAACTTCTAGTCTCAACAGATGCATATCATGATTACTGAACATTATCCCCACCACTTGACTCTCACATTCCAAAAAAATAAAGACTCCAAAATAATAACTACAAACTCCATACCCATCTAGTTCCCCACTAACTATAGAGGTGGAACTCTCATAATTACTTAATAATCACACTATGCTACCAATCCCCTTGTTGTATTATTAGAATTAACAATCATGATACAAAATTTTATCTTCCATTAAATGATCATTTCCCATTCTCACATGATATGATCATCTCAATATATCTACCATCTCATGACCAATCAATAATATACCATGAAACTGTACAGTCATTGTCTCATGCATTGATCATACCCTAATATACCATCTTTTATCCAACTTGTATCATCACCCCCTAAAAAATACATGATTTAATTTCAAGGACCGTCATCATTTTTCTATCCCTTGATTAAAATAAGGTGTCTTAAAATTATCCACTTTTTATATCATAATAGATCACCAACCATTCATTATTTTCCACTATGTCTATGGAAAAAAGAAGACCTAGATCCATGTTTTCAAGGGGAAACAAGTTTCATAGAACTTACCACCATACAAAATAACTCATTAAGGCCCTATAACTCATATACATATTAAAATAATAGATATATATTAATTAATCTAATCCACACACTAGGATGGAATCACATGAAATAGTAATTCATTTATGTCCATTATCATGAACTCACCACAAAGAGTCTGGTACCCTCCACAACTCAACCCTTATATCCAATATATCTACCAAAATTCAGACATCTCTATGACCAAAATGTTATTAAAGGCCAACCAAGCTTATCAAATACATAAAATCACCCCTCAAAAGATGATATTAGATCACCTAAACCCATACACCAGTAAAGTTATGAAAAAATCACTCTCTTGTCAAAATGTTAGAGTGACTCCAACAAGCCACTCCTAATAGTTCCTCATTTCTAATTTTTTCAAAGCATTACATCCACAAGGAGGCATAAAACTGAGTTAACCCATTATAAAAAAACTCATAAAAATCCATATTGAGACAAATATCATGAATTATAGTCTTTATCTCTTAATTAATTTGAAACCATGGATCTCTTTCATTTCAGACCTATTACAAAATAAAACCCACCATCACTCTCACATTAATTTTAAACAAGGAATCCTCATGCATAACAAGATATCTGATCACACCCCAAATAATTTTCATTTATATAACATGATGTATTGAAATACTGTTTCCTTATTTAAAGTGAATCAAAAGATTTGGCTAACTCATCTCTCAGGTTACCCTTGAACATTAAAAATCATTTTGAAATGTAATTTGGAATCTCCCAGATACTCAATTTTGACACTCGACAGAGCAATATATTCATCTGTATATTAAATTTACTAGGCTCTAACTCATAGTCCATAAGTCATATCCCACTTATTAAACATCTCATGGGAAAATATTTAAAATCTAAACTAAGATATAATAAGGAAACATATATGATACAATATCCACTCATATGCTCTAAGATGTAACACACATCCAATACTAAATCCAACTATCGAGTCTATTGTATTATTCCTAATTTTTTTTTCATAAAATGGACCCCTCTCATGGATAAAAATCATATACATATGAATATATAAATTAAATTTTACTATATAGATCTATATCATTAAAATCAAAACCATTTGTTTTTTTATATATGATACAACCAATAAGATAATTGAAAAACACTAAATAATTTATTATTGTAATTTTAATTAACCAAACATCCCTCCATTACATATTTCAGTATCACAATCACATAAAACCACGTACATATAATGAAAACACACATTTTTAATATGATTCATAAACACCCAATCTCTTACCATATCGGGAGAAGAGGAAAAATTGTAAATCCTAAATCATTAAAAGTGTAACATATTTAGAAAAATACCAAAACTATAATATCAATAACATAGAATATAAATCCCATTTTCTTTATAACATTGAATTAAAATCATATAATATTTTGAAAGGCATAATCATATCATCCAACCCAAGTGATGACCAAACCTATCTCATATTTTCCATATCCCAAATAGAAAGATAATGAAATAATCTCCAATACAACTTTATAATATGTAGACATGGATCACTTAGTCAATAACTAGACTGAGGAACATAGTGACACCATGTGTTCTTACAAATACATAAGAGGGTTTCAAATAGTAGAGATGGTTTATAATGATATCAAATGTATTCTATACCATCTGGTATAAAAATCAATAAATCTTAGTGGAAGTAACATATGATCAATCGTTATAATACCCAATTGAAAAAAAATCAATTATTGGGTTCTAATATAAAGGAAATAGAATAAACCAAATTGTAACAGATTGAGTTATTTATGTTTCACATGAGTTAGGAAAACAAAATAAAAATATCCAATAGGTAGATCGTATTAAATATTGATCAATGTAAAAAACCTAAAAATAATCACAAATTGGTATTGTGTTCCAAATCAATTCAATATATTGAGTCTGACTAACATATCAATCTCAAAACACATATGTAGTCTTATTACATGCCAATTCTTATAATAATGAGGTATTCTCTAGTACCATTGTGTTAGGCCCATCCAAGAAGTTTTTGAGTATATATCAATAGTACACTACATCTTATGTTTTTAAAATAACTAGTTTATATAGTGAATCAACAAAGTGATCTACTTAGAATAAAAATATGTAAACATAAAACATATTATAAACATGATTGATACTTGAGACACCAAAAACTGACCATACCATATTTGGATTATGATGGAGTTTATATAAATATTAATAACAACTATCGACTGAGCATCACATCCTATGACATGTCACATAACATTCCACATTTGATCATAAATTATGTTCCAAATGATCAAAAAATACATAGATGGTGGGGTTAATCATTTGATAAACCTATTATATGTTTTATAACATTTAGAAACATAGCCACTGAAACCTATTAATGTTAATTGCATTATCATATTTTAGAAAAAAATCATGCATAAAAAGTCAGAGAGTAAGTAGAGAACACGATATATAAAATGTTCATCCTCAGTGTGAGAAACTATATCCTTACCATATCAACTTCCATGGGTATCTAGAAATTCAATATATTGGATAAGTGAATATAGTCAGTTTCAAATCCCATTATTCACCAACTATATATTGATAGGAAATATTATTCCAACTCTTATAAGTTTACAAATATTAATAAAAAATACTGAGAAACAAATGAATATGAACATCAAAAACTTATACTCCACAAAACTATTTCAAAAAACCCAATCCGATGGAACTAGGTATCGTTGGATTTGTACGATGAAATCAATCAGAGAGACTTAGTACGATTAACCTATTCTTGATCTGTTCTTTTCAAACTCTTCTCAATTGCTCAGTCCAATATTCCTCACCCTGATCTTCCTCAGTTTAATAAAAAAAATTACATGCCTTTCCTTCTAATGAGATCTCAGTTTGGAATAAAACTCAGACATGAACACTATTGTGCTCCACCTTTTCACTACCCCTAAACAATTGCAAAGTACGAGAGTAAAATGAATCTATTTATAGGAGTACCATAATAGAAAGGGTGGGAAACTGAAAAATTGTTTTCACTCATTCGAATTACATAAAAAAAATTCATTTCTATTTGATCTTCATCTTTTAACACATCAAACATCCTCTACACTTCTAGGGTCTTCTCGAGACATCTTCAATTATCTAGAGATTCTTCTCAAATTATTTAAAAAATAATATAAAAAAAGTGTAGAAAACTCATTTTGTTAGAAAGTATCAGTACAATTTTAATTTATAACTAAATAATAGTGTTATTTGATTTTATTATTTAAACATAGTCTGATTGAACTTCCTACACTCAGACCAATGGATCTACCTCAGCTCAGTCTGATAGAACCTCCTCATCTCAGTCTGATGGAACTTCTTTATCTTAGTCTGATCGACATTAATCATCATATTATGTCGAATTTTCCTCTCACTAACTCAAATAATTTTTAAAACACATCAAATATAACTCACTCTAACTTCTTCCCAATTCTATTTCCGATACTTCTAGATCAGATGAAAAATTTATAGTATTCTAGAACCGATAAAAATTTTACAAATACCTTAAACATCATCCATTACATGAAAATATTTTATCATGAGATGTTTCGTTAATTCTAAAAACATCAAGAGTTTGAAATCATAATCCGACTGAAGGATAAAATGTTTATGAAATTTCTAACACCTAACATCACTATCTTTATTTAACCTCTTCAGCAACATTATGAATTCCCCACTTATATACTTCTAACAATATAACAGAATTGGTGTCTAATGAATCATGAAATTTCATTCAATTAAAAGGACACTAATGGTGATTCTGAGAAGAAAATTTATCTTTCGGAAAACTTTTGGTTTTGGTGTCACTCAATATAATACTCAGAATCTAAAAAAACATTCTAAAAAATTAAACATTCCTCCCCCTTTTTTTTGGGTTCAAACATTAAAAAACAATCATTAATTTTACAGAAAAAATTATTTAGATTTTTTTAACATATACAAACCTTTATTAAAATAAAACATCAAAAATTTCATTTGATCTTCCGCATTATATTTTTTTCAACCCTAATTAATAACTTTTTTAACTATTATAATTTTTCATATTTCAATATTTGACAATATATTATGTTTTTTAATTTTATCAAATCACAAGCATTATTAAAAGAGAGTTCCCTGAAACCACAATTCTGGTTATATTTATTTTTCTGAAGGATTTTCATCACTCGATTAAAAGACAAATTCTTATCCATGTTAAGATAAACTCCTCATTACATTTATTATTTCCCAAAATATTCTATTTTTTATCCCCTGTTTTTTGATAACCGAATATTTAGATTCATTTTTATCAGAAAAATACTTCTCCCACATTTTTAGCATATTCAGATGAATGTTTGGGTCTTCCATATTAGTTTTTTGAAGTCATTAGAGGATTATCAACATGAATTTTCATCCTCAATACCAAAAATATCTATTTCAACATAGATTTTGTAATGATGTTAACAATTTGATGCTTTGTTGAGATATATTTCAGAAAAAAATATCCAGAAGACACAATCTCTTTTATAAAGTGAATCTTTATATCAATATGTTTTGATCATGAGTGTTGGAAAATAATTTTAGTAAGATAAATTTCACTCTAGCTATCACAAATATTCATCAATGGTTTAAAAACATCCGCTTTCAAATATTTCAGTTGAACATTCATCGAAAATATATAAGTACAAGCCTTATATGGTAGAATATATTCCTACTCTATTGTAAACAATGTTATTGAACACTATTTATTACTATTCCATCTCACACAGCTTTCACCAAAGCAAAATTTTCCACAAGAAGTTGATTTTATATCATTGCGATATCCATCCCAATCAGCAGTATTATAACCTTGAAAGTTAATTTCAAAAATTATTTTCTGTAAAATTCCATGTGAATTTGTTCGTTTGACATATCCTAGAAATATTTTTTTATTTCCAACATTTTATATTCATTCATATAAATTTTATATCTAGCACATAAAGCTGAAATATAAAAATATCATGTTTTGAAGCAATGAGATAAATAAAACATCCTATCATCTTTTAGAAATCATTCTGATCCACACTTCTTCTATATTCTTCTTTATTCAACTTCATCCCAACTAAAATTAGAGTAAAAAATTCATTGGCGTTTTCTATTAAAAAACGTAGTAACAATTCCATAGGATAATTATATTGATAGAAGAAAATTTATTTTTCCTTTTATAGAAATTTTAAACTATGGAAGAATGTAAAGTATCCTATAATTTTAATCTCAAATTTATTCTTCATTTCCTTAGAAAATTCTTTAATAACATTTTCTTTATACTAAAAAAAATATATCATCCATATACATAATTAAAATTATAATGCTAGTGTATACTTATTTCATATACAAGTTTCTGTCAATTTTTCCTCAAGAAAAATTCAGCCTTTACAAATAGTTTTAATGTTTTCAATATTAGAAACATATGGAATGTTTCAAACCATAAAAAATATTTCATTAATTTTAAAAAAAATCTTATTGATCAATTATAAACCCACAATGATTCTAAATTTAAAATTCTACTATAATTTCACAATTTAGAAATGGAGAAATTACATCCATCTGATACTCTTTTTAATTATAGTGTGCAACTAATTTGAGAAACATTCTAATAGTTTATAAATTTGAAAAGGGGGAAATTGTTTCACCAAAATCCACAACATCAACATATGAATAGAATGTCCAAACAATTATTTCTTTGTTTCTTGAAGCATCCATTTGTTCAATCTACTTGTTTATGTAAAAACATTTTTTTCTTATATCATTTTCACTTTCATGCATGGTAAAAGATTGCATGTTTCATTTTTCTCGATTTTATCAATCTCATTGTAACATCCTGAATCCGGGTGCCATCCAAAGGTGCCCTATACTCGATTGGTCACATAACCTCTAATGTATTTCCCCTAATTCTAGAGGTTCTGGACTTGAAACGAGGGACAATGTCTGACAATGTTGAAAGTATGACCCTATTAATAAAGTATACACAGTGGAACACAAATAGTAAGCAATATCTAAATAAGTAATACCATACAACTATAGTAAACAATAATAGAAAAAATGTAAATCCAAAAGAAGACATAATTTATATATGTTATAGGGAATATGTACCTAATAATGTATCCAAAAAGTCACAATATTGTAAAGCAATATAGAATCCAAAGTAAAAAAGAAACAAGTAATCTCTAGTAGCAACGTAAGCCTAACCTTGGTCACATGCCCTCAAGATCCAACATCAATCATGTATCTGATAAAGAAGGGCACCTTCCTCTATCTATACCTCCACCATATAATCTGTTGGTGTCCAAAAGAATAACCCGAATAGGGTATGAAACGAATCTGCATAGGCAACCAACAAAATATCTATGCCTAATTGTTAGTGAATATATATATATATAATAAGAAATATGTAGAAATGAACCAATAAAGTAGGAAGTACTCAAAAGTTAACAATACAACCCTTTTCAATTAGATTCATGTAAATTTAACAATTATTCAATATGTTGAATCCTGTAACACTTGTGATCTAGCCTAAGCTCTGTATCCCCTATGTACATAACAAAATAGATGACTGGAAAGACCCCCTTAACAATCATGTAAGACCATGTCTGGGCTTGACCGTGGGTATGTCAGACTCATCATAATAATTCAGTCATTCATAAACAAACATCTGGGAAGATCTCTGGGTCTAACCCCTTTAGTTTAACATGACAACAATTCAAGAGATAGTGACCCTTGTGGAAGCTATCCCAGTCTACCCCCTTTGTTCTAACTTAACATCAATCTATTAAATAATGACCCTATGGAAAGATCTCATGGTCTATCCCCTTTGTTATAACACATCACTAATCATTTACAAACGACCACCTAGGAATCTTTCATGGTCGACACCCCTTGTTCAACATAGCGTCAATAATGTATAAACGGCCTCCTAGGTAGTTCTCATGGTCAATTCCCTCAAGTCGATGACCACCTGGACACTCTCACATTCAATACCCTAGGGTCAACATAATAGTAAAACATACATAAATAAACCTACCTCGGGATGATCTCGTAGTCATATTCCTCTTAGATAAAGTTAACAATAAATATAATAAGCATCCCATATAATCAAATACTTCATCCTAACAAAACATAGAATGGAAAACAAGGAAAACCAGATAATAATCCTAGACAAAATGTCTTTAAATAATCAAACAAGGGAACACACACACGAGGTTCCCATAACCAAGGTATTCGACCTTACACGTATAAAACTACCCTTTATCATTCAACCGAACAATAACATGTAATAAAAAGGGTTTAATTTCAAAACACATGATACCCCAAATGTGGGAATATGACACTTTTATCAGATACAATAAAAAGACTAACAAAAAAAGCACAAAATATCTACCTCAATTTATCATGATCGATATTATTGAGCTTTGGACCTTGAATAATTCTAGACTGGCATTGACTATTGGGATTCCAACACACCTAATGGTGTCTCAATCAGAGCTTGAATAAAGAATAGGGAGTGGTTCAGTGTTCATTGGTTATTATATCACTATATGGTGAAAACCACAGGGAGAAGAAGACATATTTTGAAATAATAGATTACCCCACTCTGTTATATCAAATAAAAATAAAAGTACATGGTGATTTCATTAAATGTATACACCATGTATTAGCGTGAACCAACCCATAGCTTAAGCAGTCTAACAACTCACCAAACGACAATGTACTCGGCTATTACATGACATGTCTGTGGTTCTATGCAGCAATTGGGTACACGATCTGTACTCAGAAGTACACTACATGTACATAAAAAACCTTATTTCATTATTTTTTATCAAAAGAACCCATAAATCAAGATCTATACCTTAAAAGAAGATATGGGTTCTTAACTAATTCTCCCATAAAACAATTCATCCCCAATTTTCCCTTCCATGGGTGGTGAAGATGAATATGTGAACAACTCCTACCCCTGCAATCATACATCAGCCTCCCTCATTGAAGTCTCATCTTATACTCTCCCAAGCTGCCATAACACCTGGACCAGAGGAATATACCAGCCCTATAGAACCTTTGTGCTGTGATCCACAATCCAAATTGGGTGCTCATTGAAGGAAGAATCCAACTCAAACTCAACCTCCTTAGGTTAAAAAAATGATATGAGTTTGAAAATTCATGTCATATTTGAAAAACATGAAAGAGGTCATGCATATCCTGGTACCTCTGAGGTAAGTGAAACTGATAGGCAATTGGATAGACTCTCTCCGAACCCTCAAATAAACTGATGTATCTAGGTGAATGTTTCCTCTGCCTCTTAATACTTCTATGTACCAATCTTGGTGTGACACATAAGAAAACCATCTCTCTAACCTCAAACTCTAGAGGGTGTATCCTTCTATCATCTTAAGATATCTACCAAGATTGGGTTGTAGCAATCGTCTTCGGATTCCACTCCACATTATCCATGGTCTCCTGGATAAGATGAGGTGCCAACCTAGTAATATGTCCAACATCCAGCCAATATATGGGTTATCGACATGGCCTAATATACAAAGTATCATAATGTTCCATCCGAATTTTTTCCTGAAACTGGATATTATAAGAAAACACTCCTAAGAGTATGTGTCTTTCCCAACAGCCCTTGATATCGAGGAAGCATACTCAAATCATGTCCTCTTGAACCTGAATTTTGTACTCAGACTAGCCATATGTCAAGGGATGTTAAGGTGTATTCAGAAGTACCTATCTACCCAAAGCCCTGTATAGTCTTTACCAGACATGAGAAGTAAATCAGGCCTCATGGTATGAAATGATAGAGTGTGGAACCACATGAAAACATACAATATCTTGGATGTAAAACATTCTAAGATCATAAACATTTAATGTTTCCCTAATCAAAAGGATATGTTCAACCATCATGAGTCTTTCAACAAAAACACATACAACATAATTTACTCCAGGTGACCATCGAAATCCCGTCATGGAATCCATCGTGACATTTTTCATCTTCCTCCCAAGAATGGGTAACTGCTATAATAGATTTGATGGTCACATATGATCTTCCTTCACCTACTGATAGGTAGAAAATCTCATAATAAAACCAACAACATAGCTCTTCATGCCTGGAAACAAATACTGAAAATGTAGATCTCGATACATCTTGGTTACATGAGGTAAAATTCCCATACAAAGGTAAAAAATCTCACAAAACTCCTGAAGTATGTATGTTGATACCCATACACATCCATAAAAACATGAAACCTCATCCTCAATTATGGTCCCCTAAGAAGAATTGTTCTTGCCTGACACACTCTCCCATAGGACTACGCCTTTGGAACCTGATAGTTGCCTCATTCATATTCGATCAAGTAGAGTAGAGGTAACAAATATATAAGAAAGAAACATCTATCCTTGTTTCTCATTCACATCCAAATAAATCTCTAAGAACATAGATATAAATGACCACTCACTGTTGGCCTCCTGAACTGCATGTATCTGAGTTCTCCTACTCAATTCATCAACCAATGTGTTGCCTTTCCCAGGAATGTAAGAAATATCAAATTCAAAAGACTCAAGGTACTCAACCCACCATTGCTGAGTGAAATTTATATGATGTTGAGTAAAGATATATTTTAGGATTTTGTGTCCAGTGTATAAAAAAACAGATATCCCACAAAATAATGTCCCCAATATTGCAAAGAATACACAACTATTTCCAACTCGAGAACGGGCAAAGGGTAGTTCCTATCATGTTGTCTCCACTGCTGATACATGTATGCAATGACTCCTTCCCCTTGAATATGCATTTCTCCCTTCCTGATAACTGATGCATTGTAGAAAATATTTTAACTCTTTCCCATCTATGAAAAAATTATAATCAGTGTAGAGGTTGATCTCCCTTTCATCTCCTAAAAGGCTGAATCATAGGAATCTATCTGCATGAAATTTTCACCCTTCTAAATTAGGCCCCTTAGTGGTGCTGCTATGCATTAAAAGTCTTGTATAAAATGTTTCTAGTATCCAACCATCCCTATAAAACTATATACCTCCAATATTTTCTTCAAATAGTCCTAGGAATCTACCACTCTCACATTCTCTTGGTATACTGATACTCCTGTCTCTTAGATAACATGACCCATGAAATGAATCACATCCATCAAATAGTGAAATTTTGTGATCTTAGAAAATAATTTATTCTCTCTAAGTGTACTCAATAAAATTTCAAGATGGGTGGAATGGTGGTGTCAAGTGTGAGAGTACACCAAGATATCATCCATGAATGTGCATTCATGAGAATGAATGAAATAACCAAATACTCATATAGACCATACCTACTCTGAAAGTATATAAGAGGTATATCTTATGATATAATGTGCTACTGAAGATAATCGAATCTCAAGTCAATCTTTAAGAACACTCGATTTAATAAAAGTTATTCAAAGATGTCATCAATCATTAGAAAGGGGAATCAGTTCATAACCTTCAACTAGTTCAACATCTGATAATCCACATAAAGCTGGAGGGTACCATCCTCTTTCTTCTAAATAAGGAATGGAAAACACCAAGGAGAAGTACAAGTTTAGATGAAATCCTTTGACTGAAACTCCTCTAACTGCTTCTTGAGCTCCTGTAACACTAGTTTAGCCATCCTCTAAGGGGGAATAGACCCCGATTCCACTCCTAGCACAAGATAAATAGATAAATATACCCCTCTCCCTATAGGTAAACTGAATAAGTCATTTGAAAAAACATCTTTGAATTTATCCACCACTAGAGGAAAGTCTGTCTGTGAGGTCCCCTAGTCCTCCAGATATAATCTAGAAATTTGGGTTGTAATTCTACCCAATCCATGATACTTGGGTCCTGATCTTCTCTCCTGGACATCACATTTTCCCTTGTGGTGAAAAGATCAACCCTCTGGTGATGTGAAACTCACCATGTGGTGAAAGTAGTGAAAAAAAACTGAAAGTACACCGAACAAGCCTTTCTGAGAAAGAAATTGGACTATGTAATATCTAATACATATAGGTCCCACAATAAGTGACCCCCACCAGCCTCAAGAGGGAACTCCTTTAACTGAAATACACTAGCCATCCTCATCCCCAATAGAGTGTCTAGCATCAAAACCTCTTCATAAGTAAAGATACATAGCTTAAGGATATTCATAATAGAAAAATATACAAAACATTGTTAAGAGAGTGTATTTAAAAGTGAAGAAGCTAAAACATAAGAAACTAGAATCGTACCTCTAACCATAGTGTGGTTTGGATCCTTCTCCTCCTGGGTCAGTTCCATCATAATAGTATGACCTGTACTGTGGTCGTATGACCCTAAATGGATACCCTGATCTTATCCACCATATTTTCAGTGAAAACCAATCATCTGGCTAAAACATCCACAACCTCCTCCTCATCATGAATGCCATGATGAACACTAGATCCCTGACTGATGAGAAACTAGTGGTCCTACTCCAGAAAATGGAGCCATAATTGATCCCTTCTCACTTGACCCTAGTGAGAAAAACTGACAAGAACACTGAAGATGAACCTTCTTTTGAAAACATTGGCACTTTTCAGGGACTGTCAGGCAATATGGTATCTTGTGCACAGTTATTCTACAATGGTATAAGAAAAACTCTCTACATGAAGAAACATCCCATGAAATATCTCTGTGGTGCTTCCTACTACCAGTCGAAAGAGTATAAGCCCTGGATGCTGAACTTCGCTATCTCACTGCTCCAAAATCACTCAGATTGCACTCGGTGATCAACCCCTAGTTTACAATAGTAGTCATAAATTGCATCCTGAAAACATTCGCCCATGATCAGATGTCATACCTGATACCATCCTCAAATCACCTAGTCAATGATAACTAGTCACCTCCCAAAATAGTTGGGAAGTGTTGATGCTATGTAAAGCGAGAAGACTAATCCATCACTGAAAGAGTGCCCCCCTCCAAAGGTATTAACTCGTGAGTTCAGTTTTCCATCAATGTCTCAGGGTAGATTTAATCATTGAAGGTCCTCTAAAACGCTTTCCATGCCATATCTCGATGAAATCCCACTTGTGAGAAAACATTCCACCATTTCGTGGTCGGATCATGTAACATGTATGTTGTGAGCTTCACCCTACTCTCCAGAGGCATATTTAGATGCTCAAAGATAGAAAGCATGGAATACAACACTGAATCAGTATCCTCTGGTCCTCTCTCATGTAAATATTTGGGAGGATGCTGCTGCAAGAACACCTATGTCAACATTTCCATAGTTTGGATAGAATGTGTTGCTCCTAGAAAAGTCGGAATCATCCTTATGAATCCTACACAAAACTGTTCAACAACACCTATGTCTAGTATAATAGTTGTTTCCATGATGTGGACAACGAGAGGATCTACTGGTAGTCCGTGATCTACCATTTCAGGTGTCTGATCATCGGCCTGTAATTCATGTAAAACTGGAGGACTTCTCAGTGTCATGAATCTACAAAGGAAAGTGAACACCTCAATTCAACATTATTAAGGACAAAAAATTAGAAGTGAAATAACTGAATATAGAAGGAAATTATTCATTTTTTGAAAAATAGGGTCACATGGCTTGTATAACTACCACACAACGAGTTCCCGCAACATTTTAATAGGGGAATGTACCACTTCTCACCTGGTCATGTAACACCCCATACACATGGAATGTTCCTCGATGACATGGAATGTACGTGAATATTTCTTCATTCACAAATTTTCTACAAGGCTAGATCTACACAGTTCTCTCCTTGTGTAACACTCCATGACCTGCACACTCTAGATAGAGTTTGTATCACATAAGTTCCATACACCCATGTATTTAGTCCCACAGCTAGATACACAGATGATTACTACATGACGTGAATAAGGTAGACATAGTGTGTACAACCAAAGTTCCACCCACCCATGTAATTAGTCACATATCCAAATACATGGTCTTTTTCAACACGGAGTGTACTCCAAATACACATAATTTTCTACCAAATGTTTATCAACCACATATCTCTACCCACATAGTTAGTTACATGGTCAACATCTACACATAATTTATATATGGTACACAGTGTGTACATAGAAAAAATTAGTTATTCTAGAACAGAAGAGCACATGAGACATGTTTATATCACCCACATAATGTTGTCTAGGTTTCCAGACTGTAATCCTATAAAACATCTATAAAAAAATAAAAAACATCCAACGCATGACAATTTCCAACCTGTGAGAGCAAATAATCCTCTCTAATAAATGATTGTAATCCTTTTTCACATCATAACTTGACAGAATTAAATTACCATTTAAACGTGATCCACCATATTCTGATAAAAGAGGGCCCATAACACCTCAGGGACCAAATTTTGGTATCCATCCAAATGAAACATTACATATAACAATTCCCTATCAAAATATTATGTACTTATATAAATACATCTATCGCAAAAAATGGATATATTGCATAACATCTATCACAACAACAAGCAATTAGTAATACACCCGAAATGGTATGATAAGAATGTCTAACATGTGATCTCTATCAAGGGCCTATAAGATGCTTGAGATGGAATACCCTCATCTCATCAGGTTTAAATATAAATAGTTCCACAATGATATCAATCATAACAATAGAAAACTTGTGAATCACCCAATGGTGAAATCAAATCAACTGTAACAATTGGAAAACCAGAAAAAATTACAATGTTCTGGGAAACAAGGATGTTCCATGTATATGGGTTTGCTAATCCAAATCACAACATATTAGAAACTACCTATTAATCTCAATCTCAGTCAATTAGATTCATATTGTAAGATAAAGTTGAAAGTAAGTCCTTTGATATCACTTTTTAACATCTTGGATCGAGGTGCCTTCCAAAGGTTCCCCATACCCAATTGGTCACATAAACTCGAAAGAATTTTCACAAACTCCTGAGTCTTCCAACTAGTAGTGAGGGACATGGTATGATAATTGGATAACAATACCCTCATTGGTAGAGTATACAAATAGAAACAAAAATAGAAAGTAATAGTAGAAGTAGTAATAACATACAATAAATATAAACATCATATTACTGAAAGTAAATCCAACCGAGGATGAAATATATATATATATATATATATTTATATATATTATGCCTGGAATATGCATCATTGAATGCATCCAAACAAGTCAAAATTCTGTAAAATAATACCAAATAAAAATATGAAAAGAAACATGTAAGCTCTAGAAACATCACAATCCCCAGCTTGGTCTCATTCTCTCTAGATCCAATAGAAATCAAGTACTTATTGAAGAAGGGAATTTGAACTTATCTATACTTACAACTATATAATCTGTTTGGGTCCAAAAGCATGACCCAAATAGGGTGTTAGATGAATATTAGTAAGAAACGACCAAAATATTTGTTGCTAACTGTTATTGAATATATATATATATAGTAGGCAACATGTAGAATTAAAGGAATAAAATAGGAAGTACTTAAAACTAAAAAATCCTAATGATTTGAATTACATTCATTTGTATTTAGAAATTAATCAATTTGTTGAATCATGTATCCATTGGGAAATAAACTAACCTCTATATCCCCTATCTCTGTATCAAAACATCTGTCTTAGGAGACCACTTACAGAACAAGTAAAACCAAGTACAAGCTTGTTCATTGGTTTGGAATATGTGTCACAATCATTTAATCATTCATAAACAACCCTCTATTACGATCGTATATTATAACCCCCTTTTTAACTTAACATTAATTATATAGATAATGAACCTCTTGAAATCACTCATGGTTAACCCCCATTGGTCTAACATAGAATCAATCAATTAAATAAGGACCCTATAGGAAGCCCTCATGGTCTATCCCTTTTGGTTTAACCCAACACTAATCATTTACAAATTACCACATGGGAAGATCTCATGGACAATAACCATTGGTCAACATAGTTCACTAAATTATAAATGACATCCATTGTAGCTCTCATAGTTAATACCCCATGGTTGATGACCACCTGGAAGCTCTCACAGTCAATACCATTGGGTCAATATAACAGTAAAAAATACATAAATGAACATACCTCATGAATCTATCACTGTAAAATTCCCCTTGGAAAAAATTTACAACACATATCACAGACATCCCATATAATTAGTAAATCCATCCTAACAAAACGAGTCATGGAAAACAAGGAAAACCTGATAGGAATCCTCAAAAAAATGACCTTAAACAGTCAAATAATGGAACACACACACGAGGTGTGCCATAACCAATATATTAAACCTTAATCATATGAAACTCCCTTTATCAATGAACCAAACCATAAATGGTAATAAATATGGTTTAATTTCAAAACAAATGATTCCCCAAATGTGGGTATACGAAACTTTTTCCATATATAATCTAATGAAAAACAACGATAGGAAAAAACCACCTACCCTGATGTCTCATTATCAATATAATAGAAAGTGAGCCCTTGAATTGTCCTAGATTAGCATTGATCAATGGGATTCCAACTCACCTCAAAGTGTCTCAATCGATGCTCAGACAAAGAATTAGGAGGGGTTTAGAGTTCATCGTTCGTTCTACCACTCTTCTGTACAAACCGTAGGGAGAATATGACATATCCAGACATAATATGTGACCACTCACCATTTTATCAAATAATTAGAAAAGTATACATCATGTTCATTAAATGTACAAGCCATGTATTAGTCTTAACCATCCCTGGGATTAAGTGGTCTTCTAGGTTACTACATTTCCATGTACTTGGTCATTACACATCTCGAATGCAGTTGTATTCACCATCTAGGTACACATTGTGTAATCAGAAGAACCCAACATGTACTTAGAAAAACATTATTTCTTCCATTTTACTCAAAAGCAGTCCGAAATAAAGATCCATACCAGAAATGAAGATCCAGGGTCTTAAATACTTAATTTATATTATTCACTAATAATTTGTGTTAAATAGATTCTGAAATTGATTCATGTTCAACATTATAAAAAAGTGGGGTCTGCTTTTCTTATCCCATCATTCTTGTATTCTAGACAAAAGATTTATGATCTCCATGAGTTTTATAGTTCTTAAAATATATTTTTAAAGTAGTAAATTTTAGGTTTTCTCTTCCAGCATAAAATTTGTCATCAGTTTATTCATCTGAATCATAATAATTATTTTTTGAGTCAATATAATTTTCATTAGAAATCAATATTTTTTCTTCTACAACATTATAAGAATTTTTAAAGAGTTTTGATTTTCAATAACTTTATTTGTAACTTCATTCATTCTGTTAATAACATGTACAAGTTCCTTCCTCAATGTTATCATCCAATTTTCAAAAATCTATATTTTTTATTATATAAACATGTACATAAAAAAATAATGAATTACTTTAAAGAATGATTTTTATTCCAAATTTGAAAATAATTCATGTTTGATATTGGTCACAATATGAATATATTATGATGATGTAAAATAGTCATAATAGATTCTCTCCAGCAGAACATTGAATGATTTTATTTTTTTAACAACCATCTCCAAATTTCTACCAAACTTATATTTTTCCATCCTGTTACTTCATTTTTTTGTGGAGTGTAAGGATAACTATATCTATGTTTGATTACATGATTTCATAGACAAGTTTCAAATGTATTTCATGTGAATAATATACCATTATCTATTTTATACTTCTTTATATAAACCCCAATTTCCTTAACAACATATCTTCTGAAATATATAAAATTTATACAGCCTCTGATTTTTATTTCATAAACATGATGTTGTTAACCCATGAGAAATAATAAATAAATGTGGTAAAGTAAAAATAAACTTTTTTTGATTGATGTCTCATCATCCCCCATAAATTAGAATGAATATGTTCAAGAGGATTGGTAGACTAAATCTTAACCATCCTATAACTTTTACTAGTCTTCTTACCCTTATACCTTGTAAAAAAACAAATTACTATATTATTTTAAATTATAGAAAGTTACAAACATCATCACCCTTATACTTTCTGTTCACATTTTATTCCCATGGTTCCAAAGTCTTTGGCGCCACAATTATTTTTTATTTTCATTACTCAAGTAACAACAATTTTTAAATACTCTAATTTTAATGAGATTCCCACTAGTTATTACTCCTTTTTAATAACTCTTCCATATTTAAAAATTTTGATTATAAAATAATATTTTATGAAAATAACTTCTTTTACATCCTCACAAAGTTGACTTTACACAATGAAAATTATGATATACTCCATAAAAAAATAAAATATCCTTATATTTGAATATTTATTCTTTAATATAAGTTGTTATCATTATTCTATTTTTTAAATAAATATAATTTTCAAATTTAACATCACATCAATCATGATTTTAAGCATGTTTCAAGATTTTTTTGTCACCTATCATGTGTGACAAAAACTACTACAAAGTATCCATGATTTGTTCATTTTTGCATGCTTTCATAGTTGTCACAATAATAAAATACCATTATTAATCATTATTTATTCATGATTCATTTTACTGTATCACAAATAATACATGTCCTAGAAGAGTTGTCCAACATTATTCATAAAAATGGTTTAGTCAATCATATATTACACAATCTTCATTTAGGAAATCAAAATGATTTATCATTAGAATATTTCTTTAATATTGAGAATTTACATTTTTACTTTCTATAATTTAGAAATGTTACTCTTTTTACTTTAACTATTTATTACACAATTTTCAAACCATGTTTTGGGATGTGATATGTTATACCAACAATTACAATCCAATCCCCATAGATTCCACAACACCACCAAAAGTAACCAAAAATTAATTTTCTATTGAAGTAATATCTTTCTCTATAGGAAATTTTTTGTTGTTTTTATCTTCTTTTGGAACTAAAATACATTGGGCATGAACCATATTTCATCCGGAGTGAGTTTTCCAATTTTCGAAATGTGATTGATTTCTCAGAGTGTATTTTCACCCATGCATTGTAGACACTTTTTCTTGATTCAGAAAGCTCAGTAAATTCAGATTATATAAAATATTTAGTGGGTGAATATTTCACCTAATTCTTAATATGATCTTTATACGAAAATTTAGACATCTCATATTTTACATAAAATAGTTTTTTGATTTTTTTAATTCATCATTCATTATCTATATTCATCCTCAATAATTTTTTATTTATACTTTTTAACTTCATAATCCTTGGCTACCAACATCACACTTAGATCTTAAACCATTTTTCAATATTCAAAAATTATAATTTTGTTACATAGGATCTCTTTGATGTATATATCTTATTTCTTTAAAATAATTTTATCTATTTTATAAACTTTTACACTGTGTTTCATTATCATCCTGATTTATTTCCTGAGAGTTTTGTTTTTCTCATGAAATGTATTAATTTCTATTATGACTTGAATCTATCAATATGATTCTTAACCTCCTTCTTTTTCACTATTTTAGTAGACTTTTATTTTGTCAACATTTTCAATGAATTTCCCAACTTTTACAAACATTCATATTATGATGAACTATTTTCAGTTGATATCGATTTATCTTTCTTACTCAACATACTTATCTTGTTAACAGTAATCTTATTCTTATATTTTTTGGATTTCTTTTATTCTTTAGATATTTTTTTCCACTAATTCGATTGGTGTTTTTCATCAGAATCATATTGATATTATCTAAATTTATTATTTGTAAAATTAAAATCAATGTGTCCAATTCTACAATACTCAAAACACATTAGGGAAAGTTGTTATCCATACTTTCCTCCTCTTATACCATAGTTCTTGGAGATAAGAGACCTGATTTTATCATTCATCTCATCATCAAATTTATCCTTGGAATTACAAGGATCAACATCTTTAACATATTCAATTTTCATCTTTCTCATAGCTTCAAAATATATTTCATCATTCACCTTCTTTTTGAACATTGTATTTTTTTCTAATTTCATAATAAATAATCAATAGTTTGAAATTTAACAAGAGATAAATCATATTTATCCTATAAAAAATAAATTTTATAGTAAAAAATATTCCGAAATTTTCTCATAAGCTTAGTCACTATTGTTTAATCTTATAAATAATATCAAAACACTATAATATTTAAAAAAAATCATTTACTACAGTAATGTATTAAACACTATTTTCTTCATCCCTCATTATTATGTCTTCAAACATACTACACAAATTATTTATCTTTTATTCCTTCACATTAGAATTCCATTGGGAAATACATTCATGCTTTTCCAATATACTCTTTTATTTTTTGATACCCAGGACCTTTATATAATTATATTTTTATGGAGACTTAAGTATAGTAGTTATAGAATTTCAATAATCATCAATATTTCTCTTTTCAGAAAATTTCATAGGATAACTTTTATCAATAGGTGGAAAAACAATCGTAGCAGTATCCACATGTTCTAAGACATGAGATAGAAGGTATGTAATCATCCACTTTTTACAGCCATAATAATTTTATATATAAAATGTTGGAAATCATCTACTATTTAAAATATTGAGATTATCTATTAGAATGATTAAATAGGGGATCCTTACCTTTAATACTAATTAATGTTCCAAAGGAAGAAAAAATAACTAAGAGGGTGAGGTGAATAAGGTGTTATCCTTTTTATAATTTTCAATCCATTAGAACTTGTATAATATCATTAAAATATCATCATTTAATAAAAAACATGCATGAAAAAGAAGGAAATAATGTAAATCACAAGAAATTTATATAGTTCAAGCTTATTGTGAGATCCCAAATCCTTTCTATAGACAATTCTATAGGTGTATGGAAATTCACTATAATGAATAAGTTAACAAAACATGCGTTAAATAATGTTATACAACTTATATATATCGATGTGAATTATTTTATTTGATCCCATATATTTACAATCTTTTATTATAAGTAATTTTAGCCACAAAAAATTTAATATAAAAAACATATCATTTTGAAATATTTAAATGAAATATCAGTCTGGTGAAACTAGGTGTGATTGACTTGGACTGAAGAACTATGTTTGATAGTATTAGTAATATTAAACTATTCTCTATATGTAATTATTTTAATCTACATAATAGTTTAGCCCAATATTCTTTATTTCGGTAAACAAAATGCTCAGATGTTCGAACTTCTAAATATATCTCAGTTCACAATGAAAACACTGACATGAATTCTTCAGTGCTCCACATTTTCTTCACATGAGTATAGTTTCAAAGTAATAATGTATTGTGATTAAATCTATTGGTTTCCATGAATAGAAAATATATGAAACTAAAAAACTTTTATTTCTAATAGAAATTACAAAAACCTAAATTTTATGTTCATTTATACATCACCTTTGACCTCTTCAAACCTTCCCATATCTTCTTGTGTCTTCTTAAAACATTTTTAAATCTCCAAAAAATTATCTTTATTTTTAAAAGAAATTCGAAAAACAAAATTTGAATAAATAATTTTCAATAATGTTTTATTCTGATTTTATTTTCTATTATAAAATCAATCTGGATTGACTTTATAATAGAACATTTGTCACACTGGATACCCTCAACTCAGTTTGATAGAACATTCCCCAGTCATTCTAATGAAACATCCTCAGCTCAGTCCAATGGAACCTCCTCAACTCAGTCTGATTGAAATTATTCATCATATTCAATAGGATTATTATCATAGCAACTCTAAAATTATTCAAACCTCCTCAACTATAACACATTCAGACTATTGATAATGTATTTTCCCGATAATTATAGATATGAAAATCTATGTCAATGTTTCTAGAATCGATACAATATTTTTAATTACCTTCAACATCCTCTATTACATAAAAGTATTATATCACGATATTTTTCAAAATTTATGAGAACTTACTGATCGGAAAGGACTCATCAAACTTATGTTTCAAAATTTTATAATCTTTCTAACTTGTGACATCACATTTTTTATTCAAACTCTTTATAATCATTTGGATTTCCTCACGTAATAACCCTTGAAATTTTAAAAACCATGGTGTCTAATTAATATTGAACTTCATTACTATGAATATAAGACTGATTATGTGTCTAAGAAATAATGTTATCTTCGTATCCAATTTAATTTTGGGTTCTTTCTATTTTGATACTTTGAGCCTATAAAAAAGCAATCTCCAAAACAAAAAATTTCTCCCAATTTGTGTTTGGGTTGAAATATTTGAAAATATTCAATCATTTTTTAAAATCATTATTTTATAAATTTTTACATGTCAAAAAATAAAAAACAATGTTGAAATAAAAGATCACCGAGGTTATTCAATAACAAAATATTATTTATAAGAGTCAACATGGGCAATTTTTATTAATGATTTCTCAAGAGTCATCACATATAAAATATACTAAAAAATTCTTTTAGAGTCATCACATCGGACTCACCCTATCACAATTATCTTATGAAATAATACATGCAACCCTTCACATTACAACTAACTTGGGAAGAATTATGTCTAACCCTCCACATTATCACAATATTTAGAGTAATCATATGAAACCCAAAACATAACAAAAACCATGAAAATAATAATTTTCCACCCCCTAGAAAAGAGTCACCTCACCTGGAATCACATTCATCCAACCATATAATTTCATATAACAAATCCAACAAAACCCACAATAGTCCATCACTGGTTAGCATTCCATTCAACCTATATAATTATTAATAAAATACATTACATGGTTGGAATGATTACCAAAATAAAATATATTTAATATTGACTTGATGTGATTCCTATATTATTTTTTAATCTATTCTATTGTATCACACGTCACAATGGTTTAAATAATCTCCCATCATAAATCCACAATATTCAATAGGTTACTCATATTCCATAATTTTCATGATTCCAATCACAAATAAAAAACATTCACCACATCATAACCTATCCACCCATCATAACCCACTTTTAGTTGATATGTTCATTAACCCATAAATCACTTATAACCATTTCATATAAGAATTAGATGATTCATCATAGTATAAAAAATATCAAAATTTCAAACATGTCAGAGAATAGATAATTTTGAATAAACAAACATAAATCACATGTTTTAAAGGGGTTGAAACATCACCCAATACTATTATAAAAGGCACCATAGGTATGTCTTCTAAACCTAAACCCATGTCACATTTATTTAAGGAAACTGCTATGATAGACAATTATCATAATCCTCTAAAGTTCCAATATAATACAAGATAACTTATATAAGGTAAATTATGTGTTAATTTAAAAAGTTCAAACATATCTTGTGTTATAAAAATCATGATTTTTTTTTCAATTCCACAACCATCAATGATGATGATTCAAGGCTTAGCGATTGAGGGTTTCTTCAAGAACGCATATATTCCAAAAAAACTCGTATGTACCAAATGAGAAAAAATAATTTCAATTTAAGTTTAATCATGAATAATATGTAAGATTTTATAACAGATTTCACATAAAAGGCATAAACCATAATGAGGTGTTCATGCACTACCTTCCACAAATAATGGATTCATTAACTTAGTAAAACATTACCACCATCATCTACCAATCCTAACAAGATACCGCCAATAAATAAAATCACATAACTCAATAAATTAACAAATTAATTAATCAAAATATAATTTTTAATGAATTTTCACTTTAAACCAATTATAATTCCATTAGTAATGACTAAAGAAAAACTCACTAGGTGGACTATCATGGTCTAAACGTCAATTAATAGGGTGAGAATAACTCATGTCCCAACCCTTAAGCAGATAGCCACACAAAGTCCCAAAATCAATCACGAAATGAATAACGAAATTTATTTTCATATAGCGGAAGTCCAAAATACAATATATAGTTTACTTAGATCATGAAAACTACATGAAACCAATATCCTTCATCCTCGTTGGACTCCATATAGCTTATTAGAAAATAATATTCATCATCTGGACTTGATTGCACCATGATCTAGTCTAATAAGAATCAAACACAAATACCTAATACACCAAAATTAGTGGCAAATAGAGGTGGGAAGATTATGATAATGATGGGAATGAAAAAATTCCAATAAATGATAAATAACATTACTCAATATACTTATATAAATAACAAGGGTGGAGGGAAAATTCAGGAATATGGTGGAATTATGTCTTGCATTTGTTCGACAGGAACTAAAAATAGACTATATGGATTATAAAATAAATGAACTAAAATTATAAAACTCCCCTATTATATAAAATTCAATATTCGGTGCCCTTGGTACCCAATTAGTTAACATCGACTCCCCTGATGCACCATAAATTACACTATGCCTTGCACTAGTCTCCCTTTGATCCTATTTAGGGGAAACATCACATAGAAAACTCACCAGGTTCCTTATAAAACCAGACTATGTACTAAATGGCACCATATAGACAACACATAGCCATTTTCAATATAATAACCCACCAACTCAATTCAGTCATTCACAACCCAAGAAACCATAGTGGAAACCTCTATTAAAATATTTCAAAAGTGCTCCTAGTCTCCAATTCTATTTCTAGAACCAAAAATTAAAACTTGTTCTAGTTCATCCCTCTTTTAAACTCAATTCATTTCTAAATCCACTTAAAAATACCCTTATGGGTTGATACATCTAACATGAATTTTTTAAATTATTTTGACGGAAACTCAGTTTCTGACATTTTTGTTAAAAAATGTTTAGATATATTAAGAGTTTATTAACTAGAAATTTTTAATATTTTAGACCATTGTTATTTTAGAATTATTTTAAAATTAGTTTTTTCTAAAATAAATAAGGGATCATTATCATTATTCTCAAGGAAATTGTGCCAAATGATTATGAGTTGATTTTTGTATTTCGATTCATATTATAAAAGGGATTTAATAGGATATAGATTTTTCAATGTTATGTTTTTTTATTTTAGATTAGTGTTTATAGAAATATTTGAAAAATTAATTTTTTTCAAAAAAATTAAACTACAATATAACATTTAGATGTCCTTTTACTTTTTTTAAAATGGATGTTATTAATTAATTGTAATTATGTTTTTAGATTAATTTGTTTGTATTTATTATAGAGGGTTTCTTTTAATAAATCATGGTATATTTTTATTTATTTTATTAATGTTGGTAACGTTTTATTTTTTTTATCATTACAATTTTTATCTTATTTAGTAAGAAGATATATTTTTTGGTAATGGTTACTTTTAATTTATTCTTGAAACATGAATGGTTTTTTAAGATTTTTTATTCAAAATATATTTTTAATGGTCTTTAAAATTGAATTAATTTGTTATTGAATTGTGGTAATGTATTTTGGTTTATGCAAGTTATAATTTTATAGTCCATACACCATTAAATTTTTTTTCATATATTTTATATTTTTATAATGTTTAAAAATTGTGGTTTTGAGATTGTGATGTTTTCAAGGGATGTATGTATTGAACCTCGGTATAGGATTAACCACTAAAAACAATTTTTGAGTATAGTAATTTATGTTTTCAAGGGTATTTTATAAATTTCATACATAAAGGAATAAATAGTGTTTTTATTTTTTCTAAAAGGCCCATGAATTTTTTATAGATCCATTTATAATTAAATAAGTTTTAAATTAATTAATTTTTCCCATTAATCTATGGGGTTTGTTATTTCTATTAAGTAATTAAATTAATTTAACAAGCATAAGAGTTTTTAACTTATTATTGAAAACTATGATATCTTTTAAATAGTCCATTAGATTGAATCAAAAAAATCAATGTAGTTTTTCTTGGGATGTTTTATTTCATTTAAATCTCTTATAATTGGATTTTCGGCTACCAGTATAGATTATTCATGGGTTCAACGTTCATATATAAATATGTGTTCTATTTATCTCATTTTTCACACATGAATTTAGTAACCACTTATTAGAATTTATAGGAGGTAGTTGTTATCAGAGTTAGGAGCTTGAACAACTTCCTAAATTCCAATAATGGATATCAATTTATGGTAAATTTTTTTATTTGACATCGATTATTATTTGAAAAATAACTATATTTTTTATTAGTATTAATTTTTGTATGGTGTGACAACAAATTTATCCATTTTCCTTCTCTATTGTGGACAACCATGGCCAACTATCCATGACTTTCATTCGTTCAATAGGTCGGTGGCCAATGAATCTTGTTGGAACTGACAAAAATAACTTCATGAAGGATATGAGGTTGATGATAGTGATCATATGTAGATAAAACGATGGAATTATTTGGAAAAAGTTTATATACTTATTGATTAGTTAAAATATATGGGCTAACATAGAAAAGAGAGGGTGGATTGTCTCATTGGTTAGAAAAATATAGATAGTGATTTTTAATTTTACTAGTGTTATGGACCATTATCTAGTGTGGTTGCATGGAAGTGCGTGGATGAGAATAATAGTAGTTTTTAGAGGCTTTCTATAGGTACAGATTCTACTAAAATATCACAAAGGTATTTGTGATTGATAGAGAGATAGTGGATATGTGGATGGATAGTGATAATTTGAATGGTTTTCCAGGGGTATAGGGGGTAATGTTTGAAGTAAATATACTTATATGTGTATGGTGATGAGGGGATACATGTATTAGATGTTAGAGGTGTGTTGAGTGGCTTTCATTGTTGAGTCACTAGGGGGATTAAATGGTGGGGGGATGGGTGTTCTGAGATGATTTTCTGGTAAGGTAATGGTTCAATAATAAAGTGGGATAGGGATAATTTCAGGTCTTGTACCAGTGAAGAAGAAGTATTAGGCTGGTTCCAAAGTGATCAAGGAAGAAGGTTTTCACTCTATGGGTCAATGGACAATAACATAGAGACCAAGCCATTAAGATGATGGATGGAACAATAGGAAATTAGGTTGTATATATTCTATGAAACACCTCCCAAAATAGTGAATTACAGATAATATTATATATGTGAGTTTATGTTTTTATGGATATATATTATTATTAAAATTACTTCATTAGTTCGTTTTTTGATATTTAGTATCTATTTTAGAGAACACACCAATGAGATGTTAATAACAGATGTTAGATCTTTTTGAAGCACTAAAAAAAGATATTCTAATTTATCAGTTTCAA
The DNA here is from genome assembly GCA_963277665.1 of Viscum album. Lineage (NCBI taxonomy): Eukaryota > Viridiplantae > Streptophyta > Magnoliopsida > Santalales > Viscaceae > Viscum > Viscum album. Next base: position 64,632,845 of record OY728156.1, on the reverse strand, counting down.
ATTTTTAAATGGAATATAGTTTATATAAAATAATAAAAATTATTATTTATTAAAAAAATTAGAAAGTAATTATAACATTCTAAAATGTTCTAATGGATGATACATCTTTAATTTTTCTGGATAATATTGAATACATGTATAATTTCAATACTAATATTTTTTGGAATACATTAACTTTACTAAAATTCATTTCAACCTAAAATAATAATAATTTTTTTTACAATATAAAGATGTATGAAATTCAGTATCACCCACAGGGGATTGAAAATATACCACCTTTTCAATAATCTGTTGGTTTTTCTCATCCAACCAATGTGTATACTACACAAAAAATTCTAAATCTCATTTAAAAGAAAAAATTAAAAACATAACCAATATCTATAGAAAGTTATAATGTTTTGTTGTAAAATAATGAATCACAGTACTCATATCGTTATTTTATTAAAATATTTAATTTTATTGTATAACATGATATAAAAAATTTATGAATACTAAATATTGAGTTCAATTTTTAAAAAAATCAAAAAACATATTTTTAATTAACAATTATCATTAGTTTTTTATGTCTTGAATATGTATTACAGAATTAAAAATTAAAATATTAAATTAATATGGGGTATATTATGACAGGTTTTGGATGATAATCATATGACCATATGTATTTGAAGACAATCTAAATATAGAATGATATCTTTACAAGGATCAATACACAAATAAAATAGTAAAAACAATCTATATTGAAATCTACTACAACAATAGTCTTATTCTTCCTCAATGAAGTAAATTTCATGATAAATATAATGATGTAGTGTCCCAAATAACCCTACTTCTAATTGGGGAACACGAAAATATGGATCCAAGATCATATTTTGAGGATACCCAAATGCTGAACTAGTGTTAGCACCATCACCTCAAATGATGAAAAAAATATGGGAGGATGAGGGAATCGAGAGGCTATATGTAAACTAGTTTTTAACAAAAAGAGGGATCATATCAATTTATGTATCCATCAATTACACACTTAATTAAATTAATCACATCCTCTATTTTGATGTATGCATATAGATCTATTCCCATTCCCATTAATTCATTGAATCCACTTCAATGGACACTAAATCAATTTAATATATTCGTAATGGATTACCATTCAATGAAACCACATGGAAGATAAATTTACCTAATTAAAATACTCCATTTAAACATTTTAGTATAAATTCAAAAATATTACACCTATAATTAAACCCATAAGGACTCTACGAAAAATTTGAAAACTATTTTTGAATCCATCCAAATATTTTTGTTAAATTGTTTTCACCAAAATATATTCATTTAAAGAACACATTATCTAGATATTATCCATATCCAATGGCCTAACTATGTGTGTACACCCTAAGATTCCACAATATGCTTCTCTTTGAATTATACAGTAGCGTGTGTTGTACACAACTTCGAGTTCTAACACACCACAACCAATCAAACTAGCCGTTATGATTAGTAATACCCAATTTTTGAAATTTTATACATATTATCATTCAAAATGTACTTCATTTTTGGATTTGGAATATTGAAATTATCTTAGGGTTATTATTTGGTACATTTCTGATTACTTTTATATTTTGATGAATAGTGAAATTTACTAAATTTTAATTAAAAACAACTTTTTTATTCAAAATAATTAATAGTGATAAATTATGAATTTTAGTGGTTTTAAAGTATAATTAGATTATATTTTTACCATTTAATCCAATGTTGGTCATTGGTGTAATTTCACATTTAAACTAGACATAAACAAGTGTCAATCTTTTGATAGTTATTATTTCTTAAAAACACGCTTTTTGTTTTGACAACGGGAATTAATTTTAAATTAATTTCATCCACTTCTGTGTTTTGAATTTAGAAAAATGGATTCCAAATTTAAAATCAGGAGGTCTAAATTGTTTAAATATGTATATTTTATTTTTAGACATTTTGAATAATTATTTCGGTAAATATTTTATTTACCATGGATAAAGGGTAAATCTGGTAAATAAGGGTAAAAAATAATATTATAATAATTTAAAATTACCCTAAAACGTGTCCTACTCATATTTTAAGTTAAATTTCTGGCCATTTTCATCTTTGGGTCGATTTGGGGATCCCCTGGAGCCACTTGTAAGTGATAATGACACTTTATATTAATTAAGTTAAAGTAAATACAAAAATGACACAAGCATATATCTTTTAGTAAAACAATTTTTACATAGGGTTATATATGTTATATTTTCGACTATAAATATTAATTATAAATATAAAAAGATTTCTTACATAATTTTATTTTATTTATAATTTTTATATTTTGAAAAATTAAATTTATTTATGACATAATGATGATCCGGTATTTTCTTTATTAATGAAAAAATTAAGTAAATGATATTATAAATGTTAAAATAAATATAATTTGAACGTTTTGATGACATAAAATAATTTTATAGGTTAATACGACATGTTAGGATTTCTTAAATGAATTTATTTCTTTTTAATAAAGTTGTTAAGACTTTAACAGAAAATCAATTATTAAATAGTGTCAAAATTGACATAAAAGAGTATTTAAAACAAATATTATATTATAAATTAATATAATATCACTAAAAATCTATGTTTCGGCCTGAGGACATATATAATGATAATTTTATCATTATGGGACCACAAGGTGGTCTCTTGGAAGTATATAATATGTTTATTAACTATATAATATAAAAATACGAAGAGACATGGTAAATGTCTAACTATTTAACTAAGAGTTAAATATAAATGATAAGGTTAATATTGTTACCCAGAGTAGTCTAAAATATTTTGGATGAAAATATAAATACCCTTACCCTTATTATCCTTGAAATAAGTAACTTTGGAGCCATTATAAATCGAATATGAATTTATTATAAAATAATATTTTATGTTTTTCCTAAGGTGCCCCTCACCCCTCTTATAAAAGGGCACTCCCCCTTCTCTAAATTTCATACCTTCAAAGCCTTTTGATTCGACCGAAACCTTCCCAAATATCCTCTAAAATTACCTAACTTCATCTTAAAGGCCTTCCTTTAGTTAGAAATCCAACCTAATGTGCCCTTTTGATCAAATCAAAAGGAAGACCCTGAAGAAGATGTAATAATTTCACCACCCTCTTTCAAGTTCTTTTCTTGAACCACTTTTTATTTCATTGATATTTCCATTATAAAATAATAACTCCAATATATTATATATAATATGATGTTATTATAAATATGGTATAACCATATTCTTTATTCTATCAATCCCTTGAATGAAATTTCACCATACGTGCATACGTACGACTTACCGTCTCCACGCCGTGATGTAATTGTTATTCAATATATTATTATTTAGACGGGTATGAAAATGATGTGTAATTGAAGTAAATAATAAAAATAAAATTATAATTATTTTGTATATATGATATAACAACCAATTATATATTATTTTATTATCAAAATAATGATATTGTTTCTCGTGTGTATGTACGGACTACAGTCTCCACGAACGCGATAAGATTCATTCCCCATCGTATCCATTCAAGTATAATTCTCATTTGATGATTAAAATTAATTATTAAGGAAATGATATCATTATGGATATGAATAAGATACAAACTATCCATAACAAGCACGGCTTTTGTAACAAAACATATAAAATAAAACAAGTAAGTTAACACCCGAAACAACAATAATACTCAGATATTATTAACAAAGAAATGTTAAAAGATTATATATGATATCATATTAATGTATATAATTATTTTATAATTTAATGAAAATTTTATCACCATTATACAGGAGGTTAAATTACCCTTGACCAAGAAAAAGTACAAGGTAAGGGTTAATTCTACACTCTCTTCAATATCCGAGGTTGTTTATACATAAATATCTAATGGAACCTCTTTATCATCCACATCCATGTTTCTTAGAAATGTATTTCAAAACATTTTTACTATTAATTATAAAATGGGTTAACTTCATTTATACCCTTATGTTTTTTGAATGGAATATTTTTGTCGTTTTCCAAAAAATGTACTTTTTGACCTTTTTGACAAATTTAAGGTAAGAAGATTTTTTAACTTATAAGGAGGGTGAAGTTATTTTCCGCCATTGTAACATCATCAATTAATCCCTTAAAAGATTGTAATAATATTTTCAAAATAAATGTTTTCTTTATAATTATTTGACTCTTAAATTATTTCAAAATAGAAAGAGGTATTTCTCTAAAAAGGGTTTTGATTTCATCTATGTAAACATCCTTTGATGGATCATAAGTTTATTTGAAGTTGATTTATTATGTTACAAAACATACATATTGTACTGAAGGTTTCGTGATATGTTTGACTGTGGATGTGCTATTTTTATACCATTTAGGTTTATGGTTAAGGTATTGAAATTTCGTATTCTAGTTTTAATACGATTGTTTATGATATGTTTAAACCTTTTCATTTGAGGAATGTATTGGACTTAGTAAGTGATGGGTGGAGCCCGCTATAGCTCCTCGATGCATCGGTAGGTCTCATTAGAAAACTATATGTGGAATTGGTTGAGGCCCTTTCCCAATTTTGATATATGGTTTTGGATGAGGCCTTATTTATTTTTATACGTCTTGGCCGAGGCCTTGACAAAATATTTCAGAATGTCCGACATTATAAATTTCCTCATTATGAAAATAATATTGATGGTTCATGTGGTCATTTGACTAGTAAAATACCAATGATTATGTCTTATTATGGAATTATATACTCAGCTCATATTCCATCCATAAAAGTATTCATGTTTATTATTGGTAAAGGCATGTGGTTTCAATTATTCACCATGCTTAATATTTATGTTATCTTCCACTATATTTCTTACACTTACTGAGCATTTGAGCACACCCCTTTCATATGTTTCATTTTCCCAGGATATGAAGATGTTAGTTATGAGTAACTTTCAGGAATTATTTAGTAGGCTTGGATGTTTCCAATTGAATAAATTCGTGTGGTATTTCATTTGAAGTTGTAAAGTTAAACTTATGTAAGAATCTTGTTTCTAATAATACTGAACTGATCTATCTTTCGAGACATGATTTCCTTGTGATCATGACAATGTTATGTAATAATGCACCAACTCTAGGTAACTAGGGTCGGGTCATTATAGTTGGTTTCATAGGGAGGTTTAGTAAAAAACCATGGAACCTAGATTAAATAAACTCTGATTAGAGCACATAACACTAAGATATACTTTGAGGATTAGTATTGAATAACATCCTAGAATTTTGGTATTATAGAGATTTTTCGAGTCTTCAGAGAAATACATCCCTATCTGGATATGAGTTGGTAAAGGCGGATCTGGCACATATGTACGAAGGGGTAAAACCTGAAAACACCGCTCTGAGCTAGACTCGAACGGGAACTGGTGCACGACAACTGGCCTTGCTACACTCTTGGTTACTACACTCCTAGGGGATATGCATAGGATAATTATCATTTTCTTTACAAATAATTATGAAGGTTTTATGAGTATATACATCCTCAAAGAAAACATTTTTATGATTATGGATTATATCCATAAACAGTTCAATTCATGTTAAGTGTTTTACAAGTTTGGATTTATGTATTGTGATTCATATACTAATCTAGTGTATGTCATTACTTAGAAATGGAGCCTAGTGGAAGAAATGGAAATTGTATCAATGCACGCACTCCATGTAGGGATTTCCCTTCTACTCAAGATAATTATAGTGGAGCTAGTGATGCAATCGGTGCTGATCGGTTAATCACCATACTGGGACAACTCACTTAGGTTATGAATAATAACCTTACCCGTATGGATCACCCAAATCCAAAGCGTGGAGGATCAATGTTAGATCGCTTCATATGGAAACAACCACAAACATTAAATGGGAGTAAAAATCAATTAGTAGATGAGAAATGGATAAATTTCTTAGAGGAAACATTCCATTCCTTGGGAAGTAGTGAAAGGGTAAAAGTTATAATGGCAGTTTACTGCCCCACTGGAGATGCTGACCAATGGTGGTCATTGAATCAAAACAAAAACGAGGATGATGAAGTATCAAATATAGAATGGAGGGAGTTCAATGATATTTTATTAGAAAAATACTATCCTCGTGACCATCAAGAAGATATGGAAAGGTAATTTCTAAGTCTGAGATAAAAGGAGGATGAGAATGTCCAAAAGTATGAGGCTGACATTTCAAGGTTAGCCAGGCATGCACCAGATTATATACGTAACACAAGAAGTAATATTGATCATTTCTTTTATGGGTTAAAAAAATTTCTCCATTGAGAATTAGTCTCGCAATCCTTCTCATCGTACAATGATATTGTCTCATGTGCTATCAAGACAGAAAAGGAATTTTCTAAGTCTTCTGACTTTAAAGCAAAGCAAGAGGATAAGAGATTTTCTAATCACTCTGGTAATGTAAATAAGGGGATGAAGGGAAAAGTTAAATATCTATCCTGTATTAAATGTGGTAAGAAACACCCTGGTACTTGTTTGAAGGGAATGAGAGTCTGTTACATGTGTGGTGAAAAATGCCACCATGCTTATTATTACAAGGGGAAGAAAGAAGCTACAGATGTTCAATGCTACAATTGCATGGATATAGGAAATTATGAAAATGAATTTCCTATGATTCAAGGGAACTTAACTTAAAAAAGGCCAAGGTATCATGTCCAAGCTTATGCTATCACTACTACTGAGGTAGAAGCTCTGAAAGACGTGGTGGAAGGTAATTAAATGGTTTCCTAATGTTTATCAAACGCATTATTTGATTCTGGATCATTGCATTGTTTTTCATATTCCTATTATGCTATGAGAATTAGATATTTTCAGTTTTATTAAACAATGGAGTTGTCAGTCAAAACTCTTAAGGGAAGTATCATTGCAACAATGTTTTGTGAATCAGTCCCCATTAGAGCACATAAATGTTCTTTATCTGCAGATATCATCATCATACCCATGATTGAATTTGATATAATCCTTGGTATGGATTAGCTTTCGGACCATGATGTGATGATTTATTGAAAGAAGAATGAGGTTACAATTTTTGATGATGATGATAAAGAACACCTTATCTTTAGAGCAGAATCGTCAGCACCTGATTCATATCAAGATCCACCCCTAGTAGCTCAACTAAATTCAATTATCGGGGAAGAAGAGAATGAAATAACTATGGGTGGGGAAAGGAATGTTCAAATAGTGGATGTACCTATTTTGAAAGAGTATGTAGATGTGTTTCCAGAAGATTTATTTGGACATCCTCCAGAACGAGAAATTGAGTTTTCCATTGATTTAATTCCTGGTTCAAGGCCTATATCGAAGACCCCTTATAGAATGGCCACTGTGGAATTTGTTGAACTTAAGAAACAATTATAGGAATTGATTAATAAGGGATTTATTCGCCCTAGTGTTTCTCCATGGGGAACCCCTATCCTTTTATGTTTTAATGTATGATGGATCTATGAGGTTATGTATCGACTAGAGGGAAATCAATGCTTTAACAATAAAGAACAAGTATCACGTACCTCACATTAATATTTTTTTGACCAAATTCATGGAGCTCAATACTTTTCAAAGATTGAACTTCGATCTGGATACCATCAACTGTGTGTGAAGAGGGAAGACATTCCAAAGACATCATTTCGAACCAGGTACGAGCATTACGAGTTTACAGTAATGCCATTTGGATTCACTAATGCACCCTTTGTAGTCATGTATCTAATGAACAGAGTTTTCAAAGAATATCTCTATTATTTTTTAGTGGTATTTATTGATGATATCTTGCAATAATCCAAAATATACAAAGATCATAAAAATAACTTGCGCATTATACTAAACAATCTTAGAAGACGTGAATTATATGAAAAGTTTAGCAAGTGTGAATTCTGGCATTAGGAGATTTCTTTTCATGGCCATACTGTGTCTAAGGATGGAATTTCCATTGATCCTTCTAAGACCAAGGCCATCCATGAATGGCCAGTACCGATGAGCATAACAGAGTTATGCAATTTTATTCGTCTAGCAGGTTATTATCGATATTTCATCCAGAATTTCCCCAATTAGATATCCCATTAATGAAGCTCACATGTAATGGGGGTAAATTTATTTAGAAAAAAAAGAGTGTGAAGAATGTTTTGATGAAATTAATAGAATATTAGTTAATGCTCCTATATTGACTCTACCATCAGAGAATGATGGGTTTGTTATTTATAGTGATGCTTCAAAGAAAGGACATAGTTGTGTCCTTAAGCAGAATGATAGGGTTATTTCCTATGCATCATGACAGCTGAAAATTCATGAGAAAAACTATCCTACTCCTGATCTTTAGATAGATTCTATAGTAATTTCTTTGAAGATATGGAGACAATATATCATTGGTGAAAATGTGAGATATATACCGATCACAAGAGTTTGAATTATATTTTCTCACAATAAGAACTAAACATGAGGCAAATGCGAGGGCTTGAACTACTCAAGGATTATGATTGTATGATACACTACCAACAGACGAAGGAAAATAAGTTGGAAGATGCTTTGAGAAGAAAGGATCATAGAGTATTGAACAAAATGAGAGTTAAAAGGGATCCAATTTTCATGGATCGAGTATAGTTGGATATGGGAATAACCATGGAAGGTGAATCATTGATAATTTTTCAAATGGATTCCAAACCATCTTTACTAGAATAGAATAACAGTTTTCAGACCGATGATGAAGAGTTTCAAAAGAATATTAACATTGTGAATGATGGGATATTGAATATCTTTGTGTATGAAGATGGAATTTTGGAATTTGGGATAAGACTTTTTCTTCCCAATATAACTGATCTAAAAAAAGAATTGTTGGATGATGCTCAAAGTTCCAATTTCTCTATACACATTGGGATAACCAAAATGTATAGTGATTTGAAGGATCATTTTTTGTGGGACAACATAAAGAGGGAGATTTTTGATTTTGCTTCAAGATGTATGGTTTGTCAACAAGTGAAAACTGGAAGGAAACAGCCTGGAGGAGTCATGAAATCTCTTCCCATACCGGAGTAGAAATGGGATAATATTACGATGGACTTTTTCAAGGGACTAACAAAGACTCCTAGAAGGAATGATGCAAATGGGTAATTTTTTATCGTCTTACGAAGTCAGCACATTTTCATGCTATAAGATAAGATCTACCACTTGAACGTCTAGAAAGTCTATATATTAATGATGATGTGAGACTTCATGGAGTACCTCTATCGATTGTTTCTGTTCATGATCCCTATTTTACTTCAAGATTATGGAAATGTCTTTAGAAATCCTAGGATACTAAACTTCGTTTCAGCACTGCCTACCACCCCCAAACTGATGGACAATCAGAATGGACTATTCAAACCTTAGAAGACATGTTGAGATCTTTCTTACATGACTTTCAGGGTATGTGGGATCAATATTTACCTCTGGTAGAATTTTCCTATATCAATATCTTTCATTTAAGTATTTAGATGGCACCGTATGAAGTGTTATATGGAAAGAGATGTCACACACAAACCTGTTGGGATGATGTTGGTGAAAAAAATCTTGTAGGCCCATAACTAGTGGAGGAAATGATGGAAAAGGTGAAGGTAATCCAAATCCACATCAATGCGGCTCAAAGTAGGCAGAAGAGAAATGCTGACTACCGAATGAACGATTTGGAATTTCATGTAGGTGATCATGTTTTCTTGAAGTTATATCCATGGAAGGGAGTTATACATTTCGGCAAGAAAGGTAAATTGAGTCCCATGTATATAGGACCTTTCGATATTCCAGAATGAATTGGGGCTATAGCTTATCATTTGGCAATGATGCAAAATCTCTCAAAAGTTCACGATGTGTTTCACGTATCACTGTTGAGAAAATACATGCCTGACCCAATGCATGTACTCACTTATGAGGAAGTAGAACTGGAAAATAATTTATCTTATTGTGAAGATCCCATCATCATTCTTGATACAAGAGCACAAGTGCTAAGAAACTGGACGACTCATCTGGTAAATGTTCTATGGAGAGACCATAAGATGGAACATGCAACGTGGGAACCCGAGGAACTTATGATAATAAACCACTCGAGTCATTTCATGCGGTAGTATTCTGGAAATTTCGAGGACAAAATTATTTGAAGGAGGGGAGAATGTAACACCCCAAGCTTCCACGGTACACTTTTCTTTGAATAATACAATAGCTTGTGTTGTACGCAACGTCGAGTTCGAACACACCACAACCAATCAAACTAGCCGTTATGAATAATAATACCCACTTTTTGAAATTTTATACATCTTATCATTCCAAATCGACTTTATTTTTTGATTCGGAATATCAAAATTATCTTAGGGTAAATTTTTAGTACTTTTCTGATAACTTTCATATTTTGATGAATAGTGAAAATTACCACATTTTCATTAAAAACAACATTTTTAATCAAAATAACTAATGGTGATAAATTATTCATTTGAGTTGTTTTATATTATAATAATTTTTATTTTTACCATTTAATCCAATTTTGTTCATTGGATGTAATTTCTCATTTAAACTAGACATAAACAAGTGTCAATCTTTTGATAGTTATTATTTCTTAAAAAACACTTTTTTTGAAAACTTGAATTAATTTTAAATTAATTTCTTCCACTTATGTATTTTAAATTTAGAAAAATGGATTTCATATTTAGAATCAAGTGGTCCAAATTGTGTAAATAGGTAACTTTTATTTTTATACATTTTGAATAATTATTTCGGTAAATATTTTATTTACCATGGTTAAAGGGTAAATCCCGTAAAAAAGGGTAAAAAATAATATTCTAATAATAATAAATTACCCTAAAACGTGTTCTAACCATATTGGATGTTAAATTTCAGATCATGGAAATATTTTTGTAGATTTTGGGACCCCATGGATCCACTTGTAAGTGATAATGACACTTTATATTAATTAAGTTAATGTAAATACAAAAATGACATAAGCATATATCTTTTAGTAAAACTATTTTTACATAGGGATATATATGTTAAATGTTCGACTAAAAGTATTAATTATAAGGATAAAAATATTTCATATATAATGGTTTTTTATTTATACAGTTTATATATTTAATAATTAAATTTATTTATGACACAATGATGATGCAATAATTTTCTTATTAATGAAAGAATCAAGTAAATGGTATTATAAATGTTAAAATGAATATAATTTGAAAGTTTTGATGACATAAACTAAATTTATTGGTTAATATGACATGTTAATATTGCCTAAATGAATTTATTTATAATTAATAAAGTTGTTTAGATTTAACAAAAATCAATTATTAAATAGTGTCAAAATTGACATAAAGAAGTTTTTAAAACAAATATTATATTATAAATTCATATAATATCCCTAAAAATATATGGATAGCCTAATGGACTTATAAAATAATTGGTGCATCATTTATGGACCATTTGGGGGTATTTTGGAAGTATATAGTATGTTTATTAACTATATAATATAAAAATACCAAGAGACATGGTAAATATCAAACTATTTAACCAAGAGTTAAATATAAATGATAAGGTTAATATTGTGATCCATACCTGTCTAAAATATATTGGATGAAATTATTTCGACCCATACCCACCTTATCCTCAAAATAACTAACAGTGTACACATTATATAATCAATATGAATTTATTATAAAATAATATATTAAGTTTTTTCTAAGGTTCCCTCACCCCTCTTATAAAAGGGCACCCCCTTCTCTCAAATTCATACCATCAAAGCCTTTTGTTTCGGCCAACCCTATACCAAATATCCTCCCAACTTCCCTCACTTCATTTTAAATCCCTTCCCTTAGTCAGGAAGCCCTCTTAAGGAGCCCTTTTTATCAAATCAAAAGGAAGAACCTGAAGAAGAGATAATAATTTCACTACCCTCTTTCAAGTTCTTTTTTCATCCACTTCTTCTTTATTTTATATTTTCGTTATAAATTAATATATCCAATATCTTCTATATACTGTGATGTTATTATAAAAATGGTAAAACCATATTCATTATTCTATCCATCCCTTGAATGACATGTCACTATACGTGCATACGTACGTCTTACCGTCTCCATATCGTGGTGTAATTGTTATTCAATACATTATTATTTCGATGGGTTTGATAATGATGTTTAATTTAAGTAAATAATAAATATAACATTATAATGATTCGGTATATATGATATACCATCCAATTATATATTATTTTAATATCAAAATAATGATATTGTTTCTCATGCGTACGTACTGACTACTGTCTCCACGAACAAGATAAGATTCTTTCCCCATCATATCCATTCAAGTCTAATTATCATTTGATGATTAAAAATATTGTTTACGGACTTGATATCATTTTGGATATGAATAATATACAACCTATCCATTACAGACATGGCTTTTGTAACAAAACATTTAAAATAAAATGAGTAAGTTAACACCTGAAATGACGATAATACTAAGATATGATTAACAAATCAATGTTAAAAGATCATATATGATATCATATTAATGTATATAACTCATGTATAATTTAATAACAATTATTTTACCATTATACAGGAAGATTGACTACCCATGACCTAGGAAAAGTAAAAGGTAAGGGTTTATTCAACAATCTCTTCATTATCCGAGGTTGTTTATATGTAATTATCTACTGGGACCTCTTTATCATCCACATCCATGTTTCATAAAAATGTATTTCAAAACATTTTTACTATTTACTAGGAAATGGGTTAAAGTCATTTATACCCTTACGTATTTTGAAAGGAATCTTTCTTTCATTTTCCAAACAAGGTATTTTTTGACCTTTTCAACAAATTTATGTTAAGAATGTTATTTTAACATATACGGAAGGTGTGGTTATTTTCCGCCATTATAACATCATAAAAGATTACCTTACAAGGTTATAATAATATTTTCAAAATAAATGTTTTCTTTATAGTTATTTGACTCTTAAATGATTTCAAAATAGAAAGAGGTATTTCTCTAAAAAGGGTTTTGATTTTATCTATGTCAACATCCTTTGATGGATCTTATTTTTATTTGAAGCTGATTAATCATGATACAAAACTTTCATATTGTATTGAAGGTTTTGTGATATGTTTCTATGTGGATGTGCTATTTTTATAACAATCTTGGTTTGTTGTTAAGGTATTCAAATTTTGTATTCTAGTTTTAATATGACTATTCATGATATGTTGAATCCTTTTCATAGGAGGAATGTATTGGACTTAGTGACAGATGGAGCCCGCTATAGCTCCTCAATGCATCGGTAGGTCTCATGATACAACTAGATGTGGAATTGGCTGAGGCCCTTTCCCAATTTTGATATATGGTTTTGGCCGAGGCCTTAATCATTTTTAGACGTCTTGGCTGAGGCCTTGACCAAATGTTTCAGAATGTCTGCCATTATACATTTCCTCATTATGAAAATAATATTTGATGGTTCATGTGGTCATTCGACTAGTAGAATACCAATGATTATGTTTTATTATGGCATTATTTACTCAACTCATATTCCGTCCATAAAAGTATTCATGTTTATTATTGGTAAAGGCATGTGGTTTCAATTATTCACCTTGCTTAATATTTATGTTATCTTCCACTGTATTTTGTACCATTACTGAGCATTTGGTCACACCCCTTTCTTATGTTTCATTTTCCTAGGATATGATGAATTTAGTTCTCAGTGACATACATGCATTATTTTGGAGGTTTGGATGTTTCGAATGGAATAAATTCATGTTGTATTTGTTTTCAAGCTGTAATGTTGAACTTATGTATGAATCTTGATTCCAGTAATACTGAACTGATCGGTCTTTTGAGACATAATTTCCTTGTGATCATGCCAATGTTATGTAATAATGATCCAAATCAGGGTTACGGGGGTCTGGGAGTTACAATGAGACCCTACAGGCCTTAGCTTCATCGAAAGAAATTTTAAATCTTTATTTCATAGATGTAATAAAAGAGTGGTCCCAAGTAAAATATCACTCCAACTCGTGGAACTATGTTTTCTAATGACAACTATATCAAATATATTCACATATATATATATGATAATATCCACCACAATATGTATCATATAAATTTTATAAATATTACATAACTCATTTTCCATGATATCGTGCTACAACTAAATATAGAACATTTCCATATAGTATAAGTTTTTCATCAATTTTTTTATTCTTTGAAAATATTAACTCATTGGATGAATACATCACAAGTCATTAATATCTTTGGTAAGCACATCACATTTCACATAACTATGCAGTTCAAAACATCATAATTGAAACAACTAAGCATGGCCATAAATTTCTTCAAAATAATTAAATAATGGATTGGATGAATTTTCTTGTCATACCAGTGGAAAAAAATCTTCCTTATTTTCAGTCATATCAATGACATGAAAAAAATACCGAACCAACAAATTATTATAAATGATTATATATCAACATTCTTAATTAGGGTATCAATGTATGTTGTTTCACATTCTAGGTATCTCAAAAAAATCATCTAAGATGTATTGATAATAAATATTCACCCATAAGTATATCAATTACCAAAAGATATTATATGAGATAAAATTCAGCATATCAATCCAAGTAAAAACTCTCTAGTAATTTTTTCAAGAATATATTCTTTGATATCCAATATAAAAACATTTATAATGGATATTATAATCTATCCATACTAACATTTTCATATAAATAAATCCAATTATATATTACGATGATCATCAGTTCTATGTAGCTCAATGTTTGTACATTGAGTGGATATTTATCATTAAACAATTCATGTAAAAATATATTATAGAACACATGAATAAATGATTAATGGGTATTTCCTTTATCATAACAACATAATATATTTAGAGTCATTACAAACAATATATAATAGAAATATAACATGAACCTCATGTGATTGCTATAGTAATGGGTTTATTTTCTAAATATTAAATCCATAAGTAATTCCCATCACATAATTATGTGACCATTATCGAAAATAATCTATCTAATATCTCAATGAGTATCTTTTATGAAGTAAGAATGATTGAATAATAGTGAGACTTTGGAATCACATTACATAAGTTAATATCTTTGAACTTATATTCAAAGTTCATAATTCCATTACATTTTTTTTCATATTCTTACTTATTTATACTTATAACTCTTTCTATGTTCAATATCATCATCATCATTTAAATACTTTTTATATAACATTTTCCATGAATTTTTCTTAAAAAATGAAACTTTTTACAGTTTCACATTGGTAGGAGATTCTATAATCTTTCAGGATAGTTTAATATCTAAATTTTTATGTTAAATAATATATATTTTTCAATTCCAATTACTATTATACCCTATAATATGTTAGGATACCATGTGACATACCTTTAATATTAACTAGTATAATCCTTTATGGAATTGTGATGTTCAGTTGTTATGATGAAAAAATATTGCTATAACCTTTTAATCTAGTATATCCTAAACTATTTTAAGATAAATTGATATACACATAATATTAATAAGACTATGTAGCCAATTAAATTTATATTTAAATTTATTTCGTAAGGCTTTTAGTAAATCATGTGAATTTTAATTTTTAAATAAGCTATTATAAAAATTAAATTTTATAAATACGACACTTTATATTTTTCATTGATATCACATATCCTAAACATCTCTAGGATATTAAGAGAAAGAATCATTATAATCATAAAATATTAAAATCATTTACTTATCGTTGATATTCATATTATCATATTAACTAAATGATTCA
Organism: Viscum album; assembly: GCA_963277665.1. NCBI lineage: Eukaryota > Viridiplantae > Streptophyta > Magnoliopsida > Santalales > Viscaceae > Viscum > Viscum album. The sequence goes on along the minus strand of OY728156.1, from coordinate 64,617,003 downwards.
ATTTAGATTTTTCTTTACTATCAAATAGTCCAACTCTTCTAGATATGATATAGAATCCATTAAACATAAATAGTCACAATCGTTTGTCGGTTGAATTTGAACTAATCTATGTTAAAACATACTCTCACTATCCTCTTAGACACTATATTACTATAACACAATTTTTATACAATATATAATCCTTTTATGTCAGAAAATAGCAATTATTTCCTTTTTAGTATTAATATTTAATAGAAAAAACTATTGTTTCCATATCATAAATGGTATTAAATACATTTTTTATCTTCCCTTTTTAATGAAAATTTCATTAAAATATTTCTTTTATGTATGGATAGAATATATTATATCATATTTTAATAAATATATGGATAAAAACTTTCATAATAATATTCTTCTAAAAAACAGATTACTGAAATTTATGAATAAAAAACCATCTGTCAAGATATAATCATTTATTAAAAACCCTTTGCTAATAAGCATCCTCTCTTATCATAAAAGAGAAGTGAGATAAAGATACACTTATTTTACTTATATACATTCATTCATGACACACTCATTTAGATTAAAATTCTTAATGTAGTAAATATCAACACTATCTCATGAATATAAACTACAAGCTCAATCAATTATTCCTTCAATTTTTAGTTATTGTGTATTTAAAAAACATGAAAAACACACATGTGGTTTCATATACCTCTCAAAATGTATTAATTAGTTATTATGAAATTAATACATGACATGTATATCCAAGGAGTTCTGAATCCCATTAAATTACTTGAAATAATATAGTTTTATAAAATAATCACTTCTTCATCATATCACCCATATGTTTCAAATAACAATAACTAGGATTATTGAGAAATATTTGTACATTTAAACATTTAATATTTTGAATTTATATTTTTTATCTAGTTGTACCATCATTATATTTCCATAACATAGAATTCATATTCCTAGTTGATCTATTTGCAACAATTTTTGAATATTTGGTAAATGTATATTTAATTAATTCATCTTCCTAGAACATTTTCATAGATTAAAATTTCATAAATTTTATAACTCTAAAAATCCTTATAATAATTATTTTTCCATACAAAACATATTCAATCATATTTAATATCATGGACATACAAAATCATATTGAATAAATGATACTACGATTAGATAGGTCAATTATTCATTTAATTCTTTTAAAATATTAAATGAATCCTATCACGATTCCATAAGAATGTAAATTCATTTATTTTATAATTATATTAAAAATTAACATAATTTAGAAAGAATCTAACCCATATTATATTTCAATTTCCTAGGAACCATCCATAATGTTAATCTTTAAGTATTTTCTTAATTTTAGATCCTTATTTCCAATATTAAAATAAATTTTAATTTTATGATGATGATTCATTAATGAAAAAAATGTACTTTTAATGTGTACAACAACAAGTATTACATCATTTAGTCAAGTAATTTTAATAAATGTGAACCCACTAAAATTGATGTCCCCAAAAATCCTATCAATTTAGTAAGAAAAGATTCACATTTCAGCATATATTGCACTGGTTATCACATAAAAAATTCATGATTATTTGGCTATAAAATCATACTGATCATAAAAGATATGATTATTGGATAGTTCAATTGATAAATAATTATCAAAATATTTATTCTGAATTCAATCATGTATATTACTCTTTTATACTAACTTTTATTGCTTCCAAACTAGTGTTACCCAAAAAAAATTCCAATAATAGTTACACTATATACCAAAAAGGGATACTTTTATTGAGCACAAATATATGAAAATTGAAAATCCTGAGCTACTTATATCTTTCTTTACTCACTCAAGATAATACAAGGGTACTAATTCTATGCTTCAAAATACCCAATTATATGATTACGATATTGATAAGTGTTTCTTTAGACGGAATCTCACACTTAGTATTTGAGGTGGTTTTAATTTTAAAGTCTTCATAATTAAATATACATAATATGAAAATTAAATTCTTAATTATTACATATTATTTAATAATTATATTTTCATGTCATATTCCTTTTTTATATACATTTTTCTAATGATTTAATTTTGGAATCCATATTCCAACAACCAAATTAGTGTTTTCAAAAAACATTAACATGTAACTCTGTAATAAACCCACAAGTCTATGTTAATCACTCAAAAATAGAAGTTATGTATATTCATAAATATCCAGAAACATCATATTGATATGGTATATTAAAAAATAATGTAAAGGATCATGGTTATATGATATGGACAAACTCCACATGAGTAAGCACATAGTGATATATAGGCAACCCCATTTAATATCCATGCCATGGAAAGCCTCGAAGAAAGTATGTGGTCAGACCCCAAGTCCCTATAAATGGGAAGGCATTACTCAAGAAAAGATTCACTTCATGAAAACTATAACGCTTAATATCAAAAAACCGTGTCCAAAAAAAATTCTCAAGTTCACAACTCCAATTAAAAATTGAGGTCATGATAGGTGAAAAATAAATATTAGCATCTCAAACCAAGAATGATATGGAAGGATCTATCCAGAGGAAATTTAGCATATAAATATTTTAATAAATTCATTCATAACATAAAAAATTTAATATTATGAATAAAATAGGGAATAACCTGCAAATAAATGAATAGTTCAAATATTTAAAAATGAGATAATCATTTATGAACTATTTCATAAATTAAATAAAATATTAAACCCCTTTACGAATCCAACTTTAATATTATAGACATTCAATAGTTTTGAATATAATTAATTTATATTATTTCTAATATGAACTCTTTCATATTTATTATTATATGTAATTTAGTTTTTAAATATATAATATTATATAAATTAAAAAAAATTATAATTTAATTTATATTATACAAACCATTTACATAATTTAAATATCACATATATAATTATTATTTGATCTTTGATAATATCATCTATAAATTTTTATGATGTGCCTTTTAAGGCACCATTAATTAGAACATTTTAAAATAAATTAATTATGAACTAAATAAGAATATCAAGGAAATTTAATAAATAAATAATCAAATTATTTATTTTCCAACACATGAGACCCTTATGAACAAATAATTACTAAATGATAATATTTTTTAAGAAAATAATAAAAAAATATAAAAAGTTTATATTTATTTCAATAAGAAGCCCATCAAATATTATATTAAATATAATTTATATGATAATTCATGAATTATAAAAAATTTATAATTAAATACATATTATATAAACATCTTTTATATAATCTAAATAACATATATGTTTTAATTTATAAACATGTTATGAATAACATTTTATGATATCTAAATAAACCATTTATTTATATATCATAAACCATTCCATTTAATTTATCAAATGGACATTTAAAAATATATATCAATTAACCAAATAATTTTTATACTTAATTAAAGTGTAAAATACTTAAAATTAATTTTAAATAATATTTCAAAATGACATTTTAATTATTTATAAACAATTTATAAATAATATATTTCAATTAATAATTGAATTAACAAGATTAAAATAAATACATTATTTATTTTCATAATCAAGTGCAATAAATTTAAATTCATTCAGTTTTGATATAGTTAATAAATATATGGTTATGATGATAATATTATTAATGTTATTACCTTTTCATAATTTTATTTAGAATAATCAATAACATAAATAATTAAATAAAACATTTCTTTTAATTACTAATATGAAATTTCATAATTATTTCATTTTTTGAAAAATCTTATTTTAGAGTTAATTTTTTTTATAAAACAATAATCACATTGATTCATAAAAGAAGTCTATAATCTAGTACCATTATTGGGTTTTAGATGATCATTATATGAAAATATATAGTTGAAGGCACCCTGAACCCATGCATATCTATCTTCATGAATCAACACATAAGTAAAACAACAAAAGTAGAGTACCTAGAAAAATCAAACATCAGAAATATTATTCTTCCTTGATGAAGGAGAATTCTTGATAAAGATCATGATGTAGTGAATAAATGCACCCTAACTCCAAGAGTGGGACATAAATTAATAAATCTATAGACGTACATTGAGGAAACCCTAATTCTAAATGGGATCCATCACCTTAATCATAGACGATAAAAAAATTATTATAGGAAGATTGAATTTAGATGATTACTAAAAATAATTTATTTTCCATAATAGGGATAACATCCCTTTCAATATAAATTTTTGATGAATTTAATTAAATGAAACATGTCAGCCATATTTATATAAACATATAAATTTATTCCAATTTTTAGTTATTCATTTAATCCTATTCAATTAATATTCAATCAATTTAAACCATTTATAAGAGAATCTCATTAAATAAATCCAGATGGAAGATAAATACACCTATTTTTAATATTCCATTTTCTATTTTAGTATATATTGAGCACATAAAATTCTAGAGTTTTCAACATAATTGTAAATTACATAATCCATGATTTTTTTTCTTAGAATAAGTGTTTATTTTATAATAATTACTAAAAACTGAATAGCCAACATTTTATATGATGTACAGAACATGAAATATGAAAATGACACAAATCCGTATAGTAACTATCATGTATGATAAGAAATTTAAAAATTGGTGTTTCATCTATTTATTAAAACACACATAATATTGTATTATATATGAAAACCACTTGAATAAGTGGAAAAAATCACCTTTTCAATAAGAATTCAAAAATAGTAAATGTAAACTACTTATAACATTTTTCACTTATGATATTCATATGTGTATAATTGTTTCACAATTTATAATGTAAAAGATTATTTTTTAGAACAATGTTAGTCTATTTTCTTCTATAATATAGACATTATTTGTTTTTCAGAAATTGAATAAATGAGAGTTATTTTATCAAACTATTTTATTAAGGGATTATTATTATCCTATGTAACACCCCAAGAATCCATGTTATGATACTTTTTATATAATTCAATGTCTTGTGTTTTACGCAACACTGAGTTCCAGCACCCCATGACCTATCAAAGTAGACATTGAAAAAATAGTTATGAATATTAAAAACCAAAATTTGAAAATTTATTAGTTTTTTTTTTCAAAATATAATTCATTTTTGAATTCATAATATCAAAATTATCTTGTATTTAAGTTTCGTTAATTTTCCTAATAGATTCGGATTTTAGTGAATAGTGGGAAATACTCCATTTTGACTAAGAATTGCCTATTCATCTAAATGTTTTATATAGATAGATTGAATATTAAATTGGTTTTCAATTGTAATTGGATTATGATATTAAAATTTAATCCAATTATTTTCATTGGACGTAATTTCACATTTAAATTGTACATAAACACATGTAAATATATTGATATTTTTTACTTCATAAGAACTCGCTTTCTAGTTTTGACAACTGGAATTAATTTCAAATTAATTACTACAACATTTTTTTTCAATTTAGATAAATGGATTCCATATTTAGAAACAAATTTTACAAATTTTGTAAATAGGTACATTTTATTTTTGGACGTTATGAATAGAAACATCAGTAAATATTTTTATTTACCATGGTAAAAGGGTAAATCAAATAAATAAGGGTAATAAAATAATAAAATAATAATATAAAGCTAACATAAAACATGTATTAATCATATTTTATGAGATATTTATGACTATGGGAACCCTTGGGTAAATTTTAGGACCCCGTGGGAACACTGGGTTGTTCTAAAGACATTTTATAAGAATATATTTAATGTAAATATAAATAGTACTTAAACATAAATATTTTACTAAAACTATAATAATATAGGGTTATATGAATGATATCCTTTACTATAAATATTCATTATAAATATAATAATATTTCTTACTCCATCGTATTTTATTTATTAATTTTATATATTTAATAAATAAATTTAATTATGAGACAATGATGATGAAGTGATTAGTTATTTAATAAAAAAAATCAAATAAATGATATTATAAATGTTAAAATAAAAGGAATTTGGTTATTTTGATGACATACACGATTTTTATGGATTATATTGACATATTATATTTATTATAATGTCTTTTTTGCAACGTAGTCTTGTTTTTATGAATTTTTAAAAAATTCAACTATGAGTCGTGTCAAAAATAGACATAATTCATAACTTGAAACATAAAATAGTTTATTAAATGATATTAAATTCCAAAAAATATAATATTCAGTAAAATGGTTATAATAAGTTCATATGTACCATAAATGGCTTTTTTGGGTTCTTTTTACAGGATATGGTAATTACATAAACCCACAATGTCTAAATTACATAATATCACGGTAAGATTAGAAAGGGTAAAATAATGGTCAAACAAAAAATATATGAAAAATAAAATATTGAAAACATTTCAAAAAATTATTTTATTATTGGTATTCTCACCAATATCATCTTATATTATAATTAAATGAGTTTTGAAACATTTTTATTTGATATTTAATTTATAATAAATTAATATTTATAAACTTTTCCGATGTTCCCCTCCCCCTCTAATAAAATAGATCCACCTATACCCTCTTATTCTAACTTCCAATTCCCTTTGGCTTAACCAACCCCAACCCAAATCTCCTCAAACATCCATAAAGTCATTATATAGGACACCCTTTTGGTAGAAAACCAACTTAATGATTCTTTTTGTGCAAATCAAAAGGAAACACCTGAAGAATTCTTTCAAAGTTCATTTCATCTTATACTTCCTATTACTAAGTTGTCTCCATAATAAAATTTAAATACATTATATAATATATTCTAATATATATTTATGAATATGAGACAACCATATTCCTCTTTTACCCTTCCTATGAAAAATAATATCACCATGCCTGCGTATATACAGTTTACCATCTCCAAGCCTCTAAGCCGTGGTGTAAACTATTTTTCATATATACATAAATTCAATGGGTATAATGATGAATACAAATTAATTAAATACTAAATATATCATGAAATTATTTATTTAAAATTCTTATTCAATCCATATCAATAACAGTATACCATTATGGAAAAGATATCATCGCTCGTGCGTACGTACGACTTACCATCTCTACGACATGATGAGACTAATCTTTCATGATCACCATCCAAAAATGATTATAAAGATATATATTATGAATATTTATAAAATATATGAAATAAAAATTAATATTGAATAATATATATATATATATATATATTTTGTGTGTGTACATAAATTTCATTCACTTACTTCAATTCATACGGTATGAAAACGGAAACAGCATTCATGTCTATGCACGACCTACCGTCTCCATTAATTGTGTATTCATATCTATTATATATATATTTATTATGAATATATATTAAATATATATCACAATAATCATTTTTTATGTTTGTAAATCATGATCTATGTAATATGATCAAGAATAAAAAGTCAAAACACATATGATAAAATGAAGCATTTATTGCCTGAAATGCTTCATTAACATAGAAATGTTAATAACTTTGTAACATAAAGTCATAAAAGAATAATAAATTATGTAATATATATTATTATGATTATAATATAATTTAAGTATACCATCATATAAGAGTTTCAAATAAACACAGAGAGTATCAGACTTAAGGTAATGGATTTCGTCATAATTTCATTTCATTGAGGCATATTGTAATAGAATGTACCTAGTTCTTTTAATACGGTGTATATTTTACCATTTCACTTGTTATATCATGAATCTAGATATTTTGATGATATTATATTATTTAATTAATGGGAATTTTTTATAGATCCATATTACTCATTCAGTATGGTTATTTGGAAAGGCATATTATTTATTTTTGTTATTTGATATGAGAAATACAATGGACTAAAAATTCTAGGTGGTGACCATACATTATATAGCTCATTGATACATAGAAAGGTTATAATGATATGAATAAGTTGGAAAAATGGGTTTATAACCTTAATTTTAAATTTTCTTGTGAAAGGTCTTAAAGGTAATAGGTTTTCATTTCCCTGAGACATAACATCCTTAAAAAAGTTATTTCCTTCCTTTAATTTCAATTATTATTTATCCATGATATTTTTCATCAACATATCAATGGAGTTAGTTCATTCTTAGTTTATTTATTTATGGAACATGTTTCATTTCCTTACATGCCATATTTTTTGTGCCTTATCCAGTTTTTTAAATGGAATGTGTTTTCAGATATTTACCTTTACATATTGATTGATTATTGCTTTCGATATACATACCCTTATGAGGAATTTTATCTCACCATTATTTTTTTCTCTCCCCATGTTATGAAGAATAAAACATTTAATAATATTTTAAGGATATAGTTCTTTTCAATTAATTTGTATCATTTATTATTTGGTTTTTACACTATATTATGTGTATAATGTATGTAATATGGATTTCCAAGACTGGTAAACTGTACGGTCCTTCGGGATTCGTTTCCACATAATAATGCAAATGAAATTTAATAATGCAACAGATTCAGGTGTTCTGAGGTCAGGGCATTATATTTGGTATCAGAGGATGTTTAGCAACAACTGTGGAAACAAGATTTAGAGAACATAGATTAGCGAACATACCCTACGTTGAATATTGGGGACAAACATATGATAGTTGATCCAAATTGAAAAAGTTTATGATTTATGATGAGTGTTTTACCATGTTTGAAACTCATAATATTATGAGATAATATTAAATTTATCATTGTATAGAGATGGAACATAGAAGGAAGAATTGTATCAGTACTCAATAAAATTGATGGGGTTTCCGTATAGAGGAAAACAATACATTTGTTATTAGAACAGAGGAAATTTTGGAAATATTAGTTCCACATAATTAGGTTAGGAAATTTAAGTATTCCTAAATTTAACAACCTATTCCATATAGGGAATCTACTCTACTGGATTTTTTTATGTGATAAAAGCCCCCATAATTTTTTTGGACTATGAATTCAATTGTAGCTGAGTAGTGGATTAAGTCTCTAGAAAAGATATTAATGGCCTTGAGATGAAATGGAATAGAAAAAGTTACTTTTGAAGTCTATTGTATCAAAGGTGATGCTGATCAATGGTTGAAATTGATCTAACATACTAGGTATGAAGAAGAAATATAACATATGGAATGTAGAACTTTTAATGAGACATTCTTTGAAAAATACATTCCTCATGATCAACAAATTGAGATGATGAGGAGGTTCCATAGATTAAATAAAAAGACAGAGAAGAGTGCTTTAGATTATGATGCAACCTGTACAAGGTAATCAAGGTTTGATATTGATTATATATGCAACATTGAGTGCATGATCGATCACTACATTGAAGGTCTTAATCCAAATCTATAAAGGGTACTTGTTTTGTAGAATTTTTCATCATACGAAGAAATAGATATATGTGAAATGGAAATAGAGAATGAATTTTATAGGATCAATATATTCATAGGAAAACAAGACAAGAAGATGTTATTTGAGAACAATGAAAAAAATAATGCATCAAAGATGAATAAGAAGAAGATTGACCAATTTCATCTTGTGAAAACTGGAAAAAAACACCATAGGAAATGTTTGAAGTGATTTGGAGTTTCTTATAAGTGTGGAGATATGGGGGATTGGGATCATGAATGCATAGGGAATAAACAAATCAATAAGTTCCAGTGCTAAAATTGTAATGAGATGGGACACTATTCAAATTAATTTCCCAAACGTCAAGGGAATCAACCATAGAAGAGGCTGAGGAGATATGCATAAACTTTTGCGATCAGAACTGCTGAGGGTGAAGTTCCTAATTATGCCGTTTCATGTACTTTAATTATTTCCTCAATTTTATCTGATTTTTTTTGATTTTGGATCATCAAATTCCATTATATCATCTCAATCTTCTTTAAAAATTAGATATTTCCAATTCACCATGAAAAGAGAATTATCAGTTAGAACTCATTGTGGAAACCATATCGCAACAACTATGTGTCGACTAGTTCCTATTTTTCCATATTAACGTGCCCTAATATCTAATTTTGTTATCATAAATATAGATAATTTTGATATAATCCTCAGTATGGATTGGATTTTAAAATATGATACGAAAATATATTGGATGAAGAAGGTTGTTTTGATTTGTAAGAAACATGTTGAATTTTCTATGTTTAGAGAATAATTGTCATCACCTGATTTTTATCAAATCCCCCCCCCAATATCTCTACTGAACGGTATTATTGGGGAGGAATAGAAAAAACATATAGGGATTAAGTAGGTAATATTCTAATTGAGTATGCACCTATTATAATGCAATACATTGATGTTTTTCTTGATGATTTACCTGGGCACCCCCCAGATTGTGAAGTTGAGTTTTTTATTGGATTCACCTCTAATGTAGGGCCAATATCAAAACACCCTATAGGATGGCCATTATGGAATTATTATAGCTAAAAAACTACTTGAAGATTTTGTTAAAAAGGGATTTCTCTTCCCTAGGGCTTCACTATGGGGATCCCTTATTCTCTATGTCATGAAGAATGTTGGGTTCATGAGGATTTGTATTGATTATAGGGAAATCAATGCGATTTCAATAGATAACAAGTATCCTCTACCTCATATCAATGATTTATTGGATTAACATCAAGGAGATCGATTCTATTTTAATATTGATCTTTTGTATGTATATCATCAATTACAAGTGAATAAGTAAGACATTCCGTAGAAAACATTGCAGACAAGGTATGTCCAATACGAATTTACATTAATGTAGTTTGGATTGACTAATGAACCCTTTGTTTTAATGGATCTCATGAATAGAGTATCCAGGGAATATCTTGATGATTTTTTGTGTTATTCATTTATTATATTATGGTATATTCTGAAATATTTAAATATCAGGATTATCTCTTGCTAATCATTCTTGATACTCTCAAGAGAGAAGAATTATATGGTAAATTTAGCAAGATTGAATTTTTGATTCAAGAAATTTATTTCCTTGGAAGTATAGTATCCATGGATAGAATCTCTATTTATCCTTCAACGAAAAATATTTACGAATGTCCAGCACAGAAAAAGTACAACTGGGGTATGCAGTTTTATTGGTTTAACAAGTTACTATCATTTTTCATCCATAATATTATCTCATAGGATAACCCATTAACCATGCTCATACATAAATGGGATTAATTAATTTGTACAAAATATTTAAAAGAATGTTTTGATGAATAACAGAAAATAATAGTCAATGATTCAATCTTGACTTTACCATCAAGAAATTATGGGTCAGTTATTTATACTGATACATCAAAGTAAGTACATTGTTGTGTCCATATAAAAAATGATAGCGTTATTACATATGCATCAAAGAAATTATAAAGGCATGAATAAAAAAATTCAACTCATGATATTGATTTAGCTGCAGCAATATTTTCTCCAAAGATATTGATACACTAACTCTATAGTGAAAAATGTGAGATATATATTGATCACAAGAGTTTGAAATATATTTTATCACATAAATAAATCAATATGAGACAAAATAGATTACTTGAGATACCAAAGGATTATGATTGAATAATACACTACCACCCAAGGAAGGAAAATAAACTGGAAGTTTCATTGATCGTAAATGACCATGAAATTCTAAACAAGATGATCACTTACAAATATCCTATGATCATGGATATATAATGATGGATTTAGAAATTATCGTTGAGGGTGTAGCATCACTACCTTTTAAAATTATTGACAAACTATCTTTAATGGAAAAGATAAATTGTTATAAGACTGATGATGTGGGGTTTCAAAAGAATATTAACACTGTGTATGATGGGAGATTGATTGATTTTGTATTTGAAGACGGAATTTTGAAATTTGGTAGGAGGACTTGTGTTCCCACTATACCTAAGAAAAAAACTGAATTATTGGATTATGCTCATAGCTCAAAAGTATCTATACAACCCGGTGGAACTAAGATGTATAGAGACTTGAAAGAACATTTTTGGGGGGACAACATGAAGAGGGATATTTGTGATTATGTGTCAATGAATTTTGTTTATCAGTAGGTGATGGCTGGAAGAGAACATGATAGAGGAGTCATAAAAACCCTTACTATACCTTTGTGGAAATGGGATGATATTACGAGGGACTTTGACATAGGGCTATCAAAGACACCCATAAGGAATAATGAGATATGGGTTATTGTTGATCATCTTACCAAGTGAAAACATTTTCTTTCTATAAGAGAATATTTAACATGTGAACGTTTAGAATGTATATATATTAATGAAGTTGTATGACTTCATGGTTTTCCCCTATCAATTTTTTCGGATCGTTATTCTCAATTTACATCATGTTCTAGAAAGGTCTATAGAAGGCCCTCGATACTGAACTTCATTTGAGCATTCCATATCACCCTTAGATTGATGGGAAATTAGAATGGGATATTCAAACATTAAAAGACATGTTGAGATCCTTCTCAATTTATTTTCAAGGTATACATGAACAATATTTACCTCTAGTATAATTTTCATATAATAATATATTTTATTCATGTGTTCATATGGCACCACATGAAGTGTAGTATAGAAAGAGATGTTGTGCAGCAACGTGCTGGGATGATGTTGGTGAAAGGAAATTTTTAGGTCCAGAAATTGTAGAAGAAACAATGGATAAGGTGATTATTATCCAAACAATATCAAAACAACTCCAAGTATCCAAAAGAGTTATGCTGATAACCGAAGGAAAGATTCATAATTTAATGTAGGAGATCATGTTTTCTTGAAGGTATTTCCAGGGAAAGGTGTTATGCGTTTTAGAAAGAAGGTTAAATTAACTCCCATGTTCATCAAAATTTTTGAAATTATAGGTAAAATAAGAGTTGTAGCCTATCATATTTCTATGCTTCCATGTCTCTCGAAAGATCATGATGTGTTCCACATATAACTATAGAGGAAATACATGACAATCCCAACACATGTAATCACTTGTGGAGAAATGGAAATGGAACCCGATATGTGTTATTGTGAGGAGCCCGTAATGATTCTTGATACCGAAGAACAAGTGTTGAGAAATCAGACAACTAGTATGGTAAAAGTTCTTTGGAGGAACCATAAAATGGAAGAGGCGACATGGGAACCTTAAGGCCATATAATGAAGAACCACTAGAATATTTTTATGTCAAGATATTCAAGAAATTTAGTTTATTGAATTATTTGAATAGGGAATAATTTAACACCCCAAGCTTCCAAATGATGAATTTTTTTTGAAAAATTCAATGGCTTTCATTGTACGCATCCCCTAGTTCAAGCATTCCACGACCTATCAAAGTAACTGTTTAAAAAAGCAGTAATGAATAGTAATAAGAACATTTTGTAATTTTATAAAGATTATGTTTTTCAAAAAAGACTTTATTTTTGAAATATTAATATCAAAATTATCTTATTTTAAATTTTTGGTAATTTTCGGAAAAGATTCAATTATTGATGAATAGTGAAAAATATTAAATTTTGATTCAAAACTGCAATTTCATCAAATTTATTTATATTGTTAGATTTTATTTTTAATTGGTTTTAAATAGTAATTAGATTAATATTTTATCATTTAATATAATTAATTTCATTGGATGTAATTTAACTTTTTAATTTAACATAAATAGATGTCAATTTTTGAGAGTTTTTACTTCTTAAGAACCCTCTTTCTGGCCTTGAAAATGAGAATTAATTTTAAATTAATTAATGAAAATTTTTGGTTTTTAATTTACAAAAATAAATTCCAGATTTATAATAAGAAGTTCCAAATTATGTAAATAGTTAACGTTTTTGGACATTATTAATAGTAACATTAGTAATTATTTTTATTTATGATGGTAAAAGGGTAAATTAGGTAAATAATGGTAATAAAATAATAAAATAATATTATAAAACTACCCAAACACATGGCCTATTCCTATTGGATGTGATATTTCTGACCATGTGCTTCCTTGGGTCAAATTCAGATCCCAATGGTATAACTTGTATTTTTTAAAATTACATTTTATAATAATTAATTTAATGTAAATATAAATGTAACATAAAAATATATCTGTTAGTAAATCAATTTTAATATATGGTTATATGATTAATATATTTGAATATAAATGTCCATTAGAAATATTGAAATATTTTCTACATCATGTTATATTATTTTGATTTTTTAGACATTAAATAAATAAATTTAATTATGACACAATTATGATGCAATAATTTCTTCATTAATAAAGAAATCAAATAAATGATATTTAAATTGATAAAAAAATATAATTTATTTATTTTGATAACATCCATGATTTTTATGGAATATAATGACATATTAACTTTATGTTAGTTCCTTTTCTGAAGGAACCATATTTTTATGATTTTTTAAAAAAGTCATGTATAAATAGTGTCCAAAATTTACATAATTCAAAACATAAAGCATAAAATAGTTTACAAAATGATATTAAAATTTTAAAAATATATGATTCGTAGAAATGGTTAAGAAAAATTAAAATATTCCATAAATTACTTTTTTGGGTTCTTAGACATGATATTGTAATTACATTAACCCACAATGTGTAAATAACAAAATATCATTGTATGATTAGAAAAGGGTAAAATAATGGTTAAACAATAATGATAAGGATAACAGGATGTTAAAATATTGTCTAAAAATTATTGGATTATAGGTATTAGAACCAAAATTATATTATATCTTAATTAAATGAGTTTTGGATCATTTTTAATAGAAATTAATTTTATAATAAATTAATATTTCTAGTCTTTCCTAAAGTGCCCCTCATTTCTCTTAAAAAAGGGACCCACCTCTACCCACTTATTCACACCTCCAAAGACATTTTTCTGGGCCAAACCTAGCCAAAATCTTCTAAAAACTTCTTTAAATGCATCCTATAATCCACCCTTTGGGTGTAAAACCTACTTTAGGAGTCCTCTTGTGGAAATCATAAGGAGACACCTAAAGAAGAGGTAGTCCTTTACCCCTTCATTCAATGTTCATTTCTTCTTCTACCTGCTTTTACTAAGTCATTACCATACTAAAATACTAACCCTATAATCTAATATATTCATAGATGATGTTATGATTATGGTACAACCATGTTCTTCTCTTACCCATCCTATGGAAAACATTATCACCCTGTCTGTGTACGTACGGTTTATAGACTCCATGCAGTGATTTAAAGTTTTTTTCATCAATTATTTATTTATATGGGTATAATGATGAATAAAAATGAATTAAATAATAAATATATCATGATATTATTTCATTAATGTTTATATTCAGTCTAAATATTTACCATTAATTCATTAGTAAAATTATATCGTCACTCATGCGTACATACGACTTACCGTCTCCATGATGTGATTAGACTCATCTACCATGTTCACCATCCAAAAATGATTTTAATGATATATATTATGAATAACTATGAAATATATGACATATTAATGCTACTTGAATAATATATATATATATATATATGTATTTACATATATTTCATTCACTCTCTACTGTTTATACGATAAGAAAATAGAAACAACGTCCATGGGTACGTACGACATACCGTCTCCATGAACGGTTTATTCCTATATTATATATATATATATTTATATTATGATTATATAATATATATAAATAATAATATAAATTTTTTAAGTCATTAAATCCATAAATAAGTATTATGATCCTGAATAACAAGTAAAACACATACGATAAAATGATGCAATTATTACCTGAAATGTTGCATTAACATGGAAAATATAATAAATGGGTAATATAAAGTCATAAAAGAATTATATATGATATCATAAATATTATTATAAATCTAATATTGTCTAAAATACCATCATACAATAGTTTTGGAAAAATACAGAGTGTATCAGTCGTAATGCCGGGGATTTCATCTCAATTTCATTTCATTGTGGCATAGTGTAATGTTATGAATCTAATTAATTATATACGGTGTATATTATAACTTTTGACTTGTTATATCATGAATTTCAATATTTTCATGATATAATATTATTTACTTCATTGGAATTATTGATAGATCCATATTACTCATTCAATATGCTTATTTGAAATGGAATATTATTTATTTTGGTTATTCGAAAAGGGAATTTCTTTGGACTAGAAATGACAGGTGGAGCACAGACATTATATAGCTCCTTGATGCATCAACATGTTATCATGAGCCAAATAAGTTTCAAAAATGGGTTTATACCCTCAATTTTAAACCGTCTTGTCAATGGCCTTGATGATAATAGATTTTCTTGTGCCTGAGACATGACGTCCTTAAATAAATAATTTCCCACATTTAATTTTATTTTTTATTTATCCATGATATTTTTCATCAACATGTCTATGGAAGTAGTTCATTATCAGTTTATTTATTTCATTCATATGTTTCAGTTCCTTACATTCAATTTTAGTTTTCTCTTTTATAGTTTTTTAAATGGCATGTGATTTCAGATATTTTCCTTTCCACATAGAATGATTATTGCTTCGGTTTTATATACCCTTACTGAGCATTTGAGATCACCCTTATTATGATTCTCTCCCGAAGTTACGAAAAAGAGAACATTGATTAATCTATCAAGGATGTAGTTCATTTCAATTATTCTGAAGAATGTTTTATTTTGTTTTCCGAATGTATTATGGGTATCAGGTATGTAATCTAGATTTATAAGACTATTAAACAGCATGGTACATCAGGAATTGTTTCCTCATAATAATTCCAATGAAATGTATTAGTTCACTAGATTCAGTTGATCTGAGGATGGGGTGTTACATCCTAAATATAGAAATATTTTTTGTAAGTTTTATGCTTTTGAAAAAAATACCCAAATAACTATAAATATCTTAGCCAAACACTAAATGATAAGGAAAAAAGAAATACTTGAAGATAAATTAAATACCACAACACATAATTCTTCTATTCTATTAGGTCACAAAAAATTTTCCATTATTTTTTTTATAATTTTAAGAACACATAGAAAACTCCATACCTAATAAAAAGAAAATTTATACCCTCAAAATTCGCCATATAGGTGCATGTTATCCTCACATTATCGATCAATTAAAAATGAAATCAATTATAAAAATATTAAATATTAATGTATTAATGTGTGTGTGTGTTTATATATACATATTTTTCTACAAACATTGAAATTAAAAATTATTCAATACCCTTCTTTGAATCCTATCTAAAAGGATAGTAGAATACTATTTTTGTTCAATTTTCTTGAATATGAATCATCTTCTTATCCAGGAAGATAAATTTCCCTTAAATAAAACTATAATTATAAGGTAAAATTGTGTATTTATAAGATAAAAAACATGAAAACTAATTCTCGAATAAAATGATGATCATTTCTTACTATTCAAAGGGAATAGAAGCTCTATTAAAAGGTTTCTTAGAGGACTGGATGTCGAAGAAAAGGATAAAGAGAACTGATATTAGTTTTATATTTATTGGAATGCATAAACTAAATTTTTCTCCAAATAATTAAAGAAAAATTCATAATTGATATGCATTGATTTAAAATAGTACATCCAGTGATCTTATATCACATAATTTGTTTCATACCAGTAAATTTTTTAAAATTTCTAAACATTTTAAGTAAATTAATGTCATCTTCATTGGCTAATTTGTTTCTATTTTTACCAGATGGCCATTATATATCATTAAATTCCACTTGAAAAATATTTTACTGGCCTCTATTTGCGTAAATAACCCTATAGTAGAGGATAATAACAATGAATAAAATAAATTTCTTGTGGAGAACATAGTAATTTTAGAATGAATTTGGGATACCCATTTTACAGGTAATGTAAATTTATTATCACAAAAGAGTGTTGAATATAAATTAGTAAGTCTAGTTAGTCAATGTTTTGGGTTTACATATTATATAGAGGAGAGGTTGGAAATCTTCCATCATAATTTCATAGAACAAATTGTAGTCCTTTCAAATTTTATATGATAAAAAAATCCAAGAAAACCAACATTAATTATAAATAATATTAAGCTACAATAAACTATATCCGATATTTAAAAAAAATTTATCTATCATATTTTAGAAATTCTAAAACATCCTCTTAAAGAATTAAAATATTACTTCTTGAATAAAAAAATTACAAAATAATTGACTGAAAATATTACCAGTCATATAAACAAGTGTAGAAATCCTATTTTTTTTATTTTTAATAATATGTAAAAAACCATAATTATATGATTCTGAAGAAACAAAAAATTATACAATTGTGTTGATGGAAAAAAATCACATAGTAGTTATTAAAAATGAAGTTGATTTCTAAGATGAGAGGGCATAAAAAGGGGTTGGAATCAGGGACACGTTCAAAGGTATTGAGAAGTGAAAAATAAATTTAATATATTGAATAGATTGGTAATAATTTTTTATAAGGATCCATAATTGGATTCATATTTCATATTGAGGAACACAATATCATTTTTAAAATATTAATTTTTTATTTTTTTCATCCATGGTTATTTCAGTAAAAAATTGATTATGAAAATAACAGCTCAAGTGATTCTTTTCACTAAAAATTAAAAGATGAGATCATAAGTCATGTCCTAAATAAACACTCAAAAGACTAAAATTATATAATCATGATTACATTTTATTTCATGAAACAAAATATATAATAAAAAAAATAATACAAGAAAAATATTGATTTAATAGACCTTGATATTTTACCAAAGTAAGAATTGGGTATTCAGTTAAATAAAAAAGGAATATGTAGATGGTTCATAGTGTTAGATGATACATTGATAATGGTTAAGTATATATTCTCAAAAATACTATTAAATAAATTATATAATAAAAAAGAAAACTGTTTCAATATGACATAAAATAGAAAAACCATCAAAATAGGCATGCGATTCAATGAAAAAATTAAGCCCTTCGGTATTATTAATAACCAAAATCGTGTGAAAACAAATAACTATTGAAACACAAAATTAAAATGAGAAAAAAATAAACTTATATCCCATATGATATGGATAATTATTTCACACATTTGGCTTCTCAAAGTATAGCATAATATTTTTTATTTCTCATCATATTTATTTATATTAATAAAATCCTGAATTTAGGATGATGATAACCTTTGATTCATTAACTAGTTGGGATTAATATAAATAATATGTTTCTTCCAAACATATAAAAAAACCATTTTGTGATCTTTGGTCCAAATAGCTTGAATCATCAACTACCTTCATTTTCTAATATTTCTTCTATGAGGTTTGTTATGGTTATCAAATTGAAGGGTGTGTTTCATATTGGATGATCCCAAAATATACAAACACTATCAGTTATTAAATTCTATATATTTGGTAGTATGTTCAATCCTAAAATCATTCAATCATTAATGATATTTATATTACATTTATTTATTGTTAGATGATGTCGCTAAATTTAGAAAATACTATTTTTGAAGACGGATCATTCAGTTATTATTTTTCTGAGAAAATCACATCATAAACAATATAACTTCTATAAATGGTTTATTTTTTTCATGTTCATATTCTTAACATTGAATTACATATATGGCTACTATTTGGCCTTTTGAGTTTTTTAATGGTTGTTGAGTTTGGTACCTATGTAATATTATTCTTGTTTATTTTTTTTAAAATGCCTTAAATATATATAATGGATCTAATTTCTTTAATTTTTTCACTATTTTTTAGTTCTTGATTCTTTCATAGTGCATTTGTGTTGGTTTTGATCATTTGCTGTTGTGAATTTATAATTTTATAAAAATGTACCTTTCTGTAGACCTAATTGAATATTCTAGTGTATTATGTTCACTTCCACTTTTTAATGTGAGTAATCTGTATATTACATAGATATAATTTAATATGTATGGAAATATGATATTGAATAAAAAAATAATATATATTAAAACATGCATTAAGTTACTATTTTTGAAGTAATTTCATTATTGTGGGATTTAAAAATAATATATCACATATATTTATAGGTTCAAAGTCGTTAATTAAAACATAAAATAAATATGAATATTTATATATTCATTAAATATTTATTTTGAAAATCTATGCCTGATACAAAATAGATAAGTGGTAAATGGAAATTATTCTTTAAGAAACCTAAGTTTCTTATTAATAAGATATAGTTATTATAGAAATAAGTACCAAGGTGATATAAAAAATTTTTAATTATGTAATAATTTCTTATATTTAAGAGTTGTCCAAAATATATTTTTATACATTTTTTCAAATCTAATATGTTATTTAATGTGTTTATTATATGTAAATAAGATAAATGGAAAAATAATAGCTCCTATTATCCAAATATCTTGAATAAATCAAATAATTACTAATAATAATTCGGTTTTCAGAAAGAAAATCTCATCTCAAATTTGAATTCATAAAAAAAATCCAAATTCTAATTTTTGGGATCAAGAAAATTTATGAGACAGTTTCCATAAAATAAAAACATAGTTTTTTATTAGATGGTCCACATACTAACCACTTCCTTGTTTCTACCTAGTAATATAGTCTTTTAAAGTATTCTATGATTTGGAAAGGCAATATTAAATAGTTTTATATCATTGACTCATAATCAATCTAGCTATTTCAAGAAGTTCTCAAGATAATTTATTTTTTATCACAAAATAAAAAAATTCCTAGATAGTGAAATTTTATATCTTAAAAATAGTGCTCACTAAAAATATTTTCATGTAATACTCATAAAAACTATACCATAGAACCAACTCAGACCTACTAATCAAATCATTTATAAATTATGATAAAATAAATATCCTATTAGCTAATTTAACAGGATAAAAATATGGTGGAATTTTTCCATGATCAATAATCATATTATCTCCATCCCCTTCCCCACCATATTTTTCTTTGGAAATTAATTTATATAAACAAAAATCTATAAAAAATATTTAAGACATAACTCATAATGGATTAATAGGATAGATACTAACACATACATAACCATATTCATAGTTATGAGTAGAAATAGATGAAGTAGGGGCCTATGATTCAAAATAATTTAGATAATTTACTGAATCATTTATCAATTATTATTAATCATTAAAATATATTACAGATGAATAATTATACTATTTCAATATCTTATCTTCCAAAAATACCATATAATCCTCGGCTATGATAAGTTGGATAGTCCAGATATACGGCCAATAGATTCTCTTCTCATACCCAGGGTGTCTAGAACCACACATTCACTATCTAAACGGTATGAATATTTGGAAATATAAAAATATAGAAACTAATGCTTAGAACTATTTATTATTGTGATCCAATAACATTTCAATTCATTCTTTAATTCTCTTTAATAAAAGATAAAAAATTATCAGTCTTTTATGAATATAGAAGGTAAACTAATCAATTTATTATAACAACATTCATAAAACCCCATGAATAAAATGTTTAGAATACATAAAGTGGTTCAAAAACTCTTTAGTTATAACAACCTAAACATTTATTAATGAAAATTACTCTTGATATGATTGAATGTCTTATTATGTAAAATGGGTATATAATAAATATTCACTTCCTTGGTTTTATGATTTTGGTTTTTAAAATACCGATATGAATTTTTACCATTGATATTATAGCATTTGAAATGCGATCACATGATTAGTATAAATATAAGGCTTTATAAAATCCAATGTATGTAGAAAAATGAAGTGATGACCTCATCTAGTAGAATTTATCCATTTGAAGCCCATTTGTCGGATCTTTGAAAGGAGGAAGTGTCCCTGGGATTCACTTTTGACCATGCCCAAGATGAGCTTCAACACATTAAGTTTGAATGGAACTATCTACGGGATAATTGGAAGTTAATAGAGATTACCACACGAGTGAAGTTATTCAATCCTCCAATGCACACCTTACCCTAAGGTCTTATGCGGGTGTAATAAGGGGTTATGTAACAAGGCCCTAGCACTATTATTATGTGCATTATTTTTTATAAATAATATACATTCATTTTAGTAATGTTACATTATAAATGGGTGTTAATGAACAAATAGTATTTTGAGTCAATATTCAATTAAGAAATCTATTTTTATGAATTAATAAAATTTTTAACTGAATAATATTTTAAATAAATATTATTAATAAATTTCACTTTATTAAATATAAATCATATTATAATTTTTTAATGAATGAAATTGAATTTTGTTTATGGTTTGAAAACTGTTTTTGTCCAAACCGAAAAATATTCAATAAATGCATTTTTTTAAATTGAAAAATCATTTATTTAGAATATTATTTAGATCAAATGAATATTATTTTTTTATTCATTATATCGAAATTATCAACCGTTTAATTTTTCATTATAATTTAAGACAAGAAAATTTTTAGGTAAAAATTTATTACCATTTAAATATATAATGTATTTTATGACATCATAATTACCCAATAGTGATGTAATAAAATTTGATATAAGGTTTGATTACACAATATATTATTTACCTTTAAAATAATGTGATTTTACATTTGTTTGATTAATTTTATAATTCCTTTGTGGACCCTACAATGCTAATAAAATATTTTAGCCTTTTAAAATAGTTTCCTTGAGAGTATGACTCAACTCCACATAAACAAGATTAACAATTTTAATAAGTTCATACATTTTATTTATATAATAATGTTTTCCACATCCCTCTGATAAAAACCATAGGAAAAAACCATGAGATTGTTTTTGGTTTTTATTAGTTAAATGTGTAGTGTCCAAAACCAAAATAATAATGAATTCCCTCACCTTTTTTATATAAATCCACTTTATCTCCCATTCAACTTTACTAAAAACCATTGTATCTTGACCAAAAACTGTAATAATATCTCTATAATCCTCCCAATTCCCCTTAAGCACTATATAATCCTCTATCAAGCCTCTCCCAAGCCTTTGGGATCACACATCCAAGAAAGATATTTCATCCTTCCTAATTTTTTTTCCAAATTTCATTATATTGTTATAACCTTTTATTATAAATTAAAAATATTGGTGTATGATTTAAATACTCCACTATACTTTTATACTTATGTTTTAATTATGAGATATCCCTTTTTATATCTTTAATTCCACCCATTTACACCCATTCACAGACTGAAATTCTATAAGGGGTTTCTCTATCCTCATTTTCAATCTAGAAATTATTTTATATTTTTCATATAAATTAAATTACATATGTTGGGATATTATCTTCTATGACCCAATTACTATACATTTAATGTATAAATGATGATATAATCAATTCTCTCCCATCAACCCATTTTATGATTTCAATTTGACGTCGTTATGTTGTCGATGTTATGAAAAACTATCCATGCCAAAATCATCGTGTAAGTGAATACCATTCTAACTTATCTATCATGGGTATTCAACATTATGAACATGTACATATTGATTTAGGACATAGATTGTTTTATTCCACATCTCTTTTTTGTGAAATAAATTATGATTCTTAATAAATGTTGGTTTTATGATCTATGTGGCACACTTACGCATGAAAAGAAATGATTAAGAAGGGTGAACCCTAATAAAGTCCAATGCATTGGGTAAAGATTAGTATCATGAAATGCCATGTGAAATTATGGTTTACACATTCGAATTCAAGTTCAAGGATGATCTACTCATACTGAAGAAAGTGCAATGAGGTTTTACTCATGCTTCATGTGCACTATGCCTTGGCTCATGCTAATATCAATTTAAATGTTGTTTCCACATTTCCATGTTATGATAATCATTCTATATCATGATTTTATTCTCCATTGATATGAATATTTTGTAAAATGTACAATATTATTCTTGTTATGCCATCTTTACTCACATACTAGAGTTTATAGATCACCTTTTTCTTATGCAAGTCCTCAGGTTATCCCATGTAATGCTTGGTTCGGAGGAATGCTCTGGTCATGTAAAAGAAGTTCTCAATGAATATGTTATGTTTTATGTAATAATTTGTTATGTAATGTTACTAATTTCTCAAGAAAATATACCTATAGATCCTCAGAGTTTTCTTCAGTTCATTTTTATGTAATAAATCATGTGTAAGTGTGTAATAAAGTGAAGGGTTGTTATAGATGGTTTCATATGATTTGATTGGTTATTTTTTCTGTTAAGATTAGAAAACATAGTGGAATATTTAGGGATAATAATAAGAATAAAAAAACATCCCTATTTTTTTGATTATATAGAATGTGATTTTTCCAAAACTACATCCATGCCTAGATATAAACAAGTAAAGGTGGATCTGGAAGAGATGTTACTTGGGTTAAAACCTGAAAAAACACCTCTTTGAGATATACTTAAAAATAAATGGGTGCATGACAATGGGCCTTGCTTCACTATTGTTTATGAAACTCCTCTGGGATAGGATTAGGTAATTTAATAATCTTATTATGAACCATTATTAAGGGAATAAAAAAATGCCTCTATGAATATATATTGGTAAGTACATCATGGATAACATATATTGATTCCAATAAATTCATATATTAAGTAAATATATGTAATTTATAAGAAATACGATTTTTTCATTGGGACCCCCTTTAGTGTTACCCCTAAATTTACTTTTATTCCAGCCAATTGCTAGTAATACGAGGACTTGGGCTCACAACTAATGCAAAGAACAATAGGATGACTGTTCTGATGAGATTCCCAATCTGATGGGTTCCATAATTGAAATCCTTTTCATGATACACACTAATTTACCTGATGTTTTGGATAGAAACATTGGACAATAAGAATGTTCAACCGTCCTAATAAATAACAAGCTACATTTGAGAGATTTATGAGAAAAAGGCCTCCTAATTTTAATGGATCATCTGATTTGTCAATTTCCAAACAATGGATCAACTAAATTGAGAATATCTTCTTCATTATTTAATGTTCTGAAAAAGAAAAGGTACTTCATAGATGCATATCATATGGAGGGTGAAACTGATAAATGGTGGACTTTGATAAAAAAAATGAAAACTAAGGATGAGAATGAGGCATTGGAATGGATGGATTTTTGAAAAACATATTTGATTAATATTTTTCTCGCATCCTCTGACGTAAGATGGAATGTCACATCCATTCCATATAGAAAAAAACACGACGAATCCATTGGAGCATACGAGGAAAAAGTCACAATGGTTCCATGATATTCCTCCAAATTTTTTGTTACCCCCAAATTCTAGGTTGACTGATTTTTTGGTGGTATAAAACCTAGCCTAAAAATGACCTAGTGATATGTGACATAAAGAGCTTTTAGGAAATTTTATGATGTTCTCTAATAGTTGAAATAGGGAATAGAGAATCTCCTGGGTATCATGAGTATAAGAATCATAAGGTGGACTTTAATTCTGGAAGAACGATGGATAAATCCAATGGAGCTAAGAAATTCCAACACCCCACATGCCAAAGTTGTGGAAATAAACACCACAAAAATTTCTTGAAGGGGATAAGGAAACTATTTACATGTGTAAGAGATGAGAACATGGGCATTAACTGTTGTTATGAAAAACCCACTGCTACGAAATAGGAGAAGAACGCTCCATTAAAACCTCAACAAACTATTCATTACATCAACTATAAAAACCCTTGGCACATTGAAAACCCTTTATCTAAGCCAAGGGTTATCGAAGGCGACCAAAAAACTCTAAGGTAGAACGGGAGAGAATTTTACATCACTACTGTAGAAGAAAACCCCAACAACGAATTGGTGACATGTACGATATTTATTCATTCAATAATAGAGTATTTAGTTTTTGATTCCTGTTCATCACATTCATTTATATCCTGATGTTTTAGTAGAAAAATCTCAACACCAACCAAAATAATGGATGTAATTTTTTCTGTGAGAATGGAAAATGGAGTAATCATTGAAACCCATGAATATAACTCCTCCCTATCACAATTTATTTTTGAACTTCTCGGAAAACCTCGTCATGCTCCCTCTAGTATAATTTAATGAAATTAATTTCATGGAACATCTTTCCCTATAAATAGGGAATATAAATTTCCATGAGAGGAAAATCACTCTCTACATGGATAATTGACCCTCAAATACGTACAAGTATCGGGAGGATGATAAATCTTCCTTAGCACCATCATCTCAAGCATGGATATTACTTACCTATTAACACGCGTATCATGCTCAGATGATTTAGTCTCAGGAAGAATCTTTCCTCGATGAAATGCCTATTGTGAGTGAATTTACTGAAGTGTTTCCCAACGAATTTCCTGGTATTCCACCTAGAAGGGATGTTGAATGATCAATTGATCTTATACATGGGGAATTTCCTATAACCGAGACTCTGTATGTGAAGGATATTGTGGAGCTTGAATATTTAATAAAATAACTATAGGAGAATCTAGATAAAGGGTTTATACTCCCAAGTGCTTCACCACAGGGTGAACCAGTCCTCTTTTTCAAAATGAATGATTGGTCAATGCACCATTTCATTAATTATCAAGCGCTCCAAAAATTTATGACAATGAACAAGTATCCAATGCCCAGAATTAATGACTTTATAGGTCATCTATATGGATAATAATACTTCCCTAAGTTGGATCTGTGGTCGCGATATTTCTAAGTAAGGGTGAAGGAGGATATCCCCAAAACTACTTTTGGTAAAAGGTACGGGCACTGTGAATTCATGGTAATGCCTTTCAGACACATTAATTCTCTAGAAATATTCATAAACATGATGACTAGAGTTTTTATATATTTCCTCAACAAATTTGTGGTAGTATTTATAGATGATATTCTAATATATTCCAAAACCAAGGATGAGCAAGAGAAGAAACTAAGCATTGTACTAGAGACGCTGCGAAAGGAGAAGATCGACGCAAAGATCATGAAGTCTGAGTTATGATTGAAGGTGGTATCCTTCTTGGGATATATTATCACATGCAATATAATTTCTATGGATCCATCGAAGACAGTTATAATCGAGGGATGGTCAAGGTCAATATCAATGATAGAAATATGTAAGTTCTTAGTGTTAGCTGGATATTATTATTGATTTGTGAGGAATTTTTCATGATTGTCAAACCCACTTTCAAAGATAAATAAAAAGGGAGTCAAATTGGCTTTTAGTGATGAATGTGAATATAGTTTCAAGGATTTGAATAGAATTCATATCACTGTGCTCGTGCCCACACCAACATCAGAGTGGAGAATTATTTTGCGAACTTAGTGATGCTTCGAAGAAGGACATGGGCTGTGTTTTGATGGAAAATTAAAAATTCATTTTCTATGCTTCAATGTAATTGAAATTTCATGAGAAAAACTATCGAACACATGATATGTAGTTGGATGTAGTAATATTTGCTTTAAAAGTATTGTGATATTACCACTTTAGGGAGATGTGTGAAATATACACAAATAACAAAATCCTTAAGTATATATTCACATTGAAAGAGTTTAACATGAACCAATGAAGATGGTTAGAGCTGATCAAAGTCCATGACTGCTCAATCCATTACCACCTTGGGAAAGCAAACAAGGTCGCGTATGGTCTATGTAGAAATAACCCAATGATTCCATCATTGAGGAGAATTGAAAAGGATCTAATCTTCTTATATTTAATAAAATAGACATGGGAATCCTAAATAAGGTAAAATAAGAAATCATTTCACAAATTATTTATCAACCGCCTATTATGTAATGTTTAAAGGAATCTTTAAATAATGGTGTGGGAATTCAGAAATATGTGGAAACTATCAGAAAAGGGAAATCCTGGGAGTTCAATGTTAATGAATAGGGAATTGTGATAATTGGGTCATGACTATGTGTTCCATCAAATCTAGAGATAAATAATTATCTTTTCTATAATGCACACAGTTCGAATTTATCTATTCACCCAGGAAACACAATGATGTATTGAGATCTCTGAGAGAATTATTGATTGGATAACATGAAGAAAGAGATCGCTGAGTATACAATGAAGTTACTGGTGCATCAGCATGTTAAGGATGAGAGGAAAATTTCTAATTGGATGATGCAACCATTACCCACACCAATAAGGAAATGTGTGAACATCACCATGGAATCTGTCACATAACATCTGAAGTCATCCAAAGGAAAAAAATATATCTTGGTTATTGTGAATCTTATATCAATGAATGCACACTTCATTGCAATTCGGGAGAATTTCACATTGGATCATGTTGGTCCCAAAATTTGGGAAGAGTAAGAGAAAGCACAGAGCCCTTGGGGCGGCCCCGTGAAGATCGTCTGTGGAGCCCCGCTACAGAACGACTAGCACGAATCTGACCCTCTATGAAGCCTCCAATGAGGAAGGAGGCCGGAGGCTCTACAATGAGATTTGAAATTTGTGAAGTCGTCGTGGATCAAGGAGGAGGTATGCACCACAATTACGACAAAGAGCCACATGGATCAGCGTCGAGTGAGCTCTACTTCACGGCGCCTCATGAATATAAATACTGAACTCACCTTTAACCCAAATGATGGATCCACTGACCTTTCACCTTCTTATCTCTTAAACTGTGAAGCAATTTCTTCTCTGAGAACCATGAGTTATTCATGGAACATTAACATCGTGGAGTCCCTTTCCCTTTGCTTAAATTCAACCCCTCTTCAAAGGGGGATGCCATTTGTGGAGCCCACGAGCCTTTGCAAAGTAATTGGATTCCCAAGGGGACTCAAGTATTCGTGTAGCACTTATGCTACGTGAAATAACCTCCATTCACATTTAACTAACATTCCAAGGTAGGGTCACTGTTCTTCGTGATGCACATTGCTTAACAATGTTATGCTTCGTAGGGAACCACTACTTTGTGAAGTGTTGCTCCACGAATGCCTTTCCACTTCACAAAGCACCTTCCATATGCACCTATGCCCTATGCCTAGGAAAATCCACTTCACTTCATGAAGCATACCCCTTTGTGAATCCCCTACACTACATGGAGCACCAGAGCTTCACAAGGATTCGTCATGTGAACACCTTTTCTACACAACTCATTTTCTTGTGCGACCCTCCTGGTTTTGATGAACTGATTTAAATGTCCCATGGGAGGTTCTTCATGTTGCATTACATGGCCTCATGATTCTTCAAATAGGAATGCTAATGTCTATTGCCTCTTCTTATAGCCACAGTAATGTGGGACCCTCAAAGGATCACTACATAACACCCCCTTCATATGGCATTGTTGATGCCCTCCATTCCCCATGGGAGATCGGGTATTAGTAATGTATGTCCTAGGGGGTGTTGAGTTAATTCGCCTTGTCCGAGCTGCAGGATGTTAAACTGCCAAGCACCATCGTCCTCAGTACATGATGTTAATCTATGGCAGCACCCAGCGTATCATATGTGGCGTTCCCCATATCAAACCATCTTCATGCCCACTAATCTTTACGAGAGTGTAATCTTCAACACATGGATTGAAATTCTCTTTACTGGAGGGATGTCTGTTTGTGAGGAAAAGGGAAACCACCTTGGTTTAAGCCCTTATCCTTTCTACTAGGTGGATGCATCCCTCCTCCTCCTATCATCTTCCTTGCCGTGGACCAGAGGGGGTATGGGAATCGGACCCCTTCTCTATTCTGTTCCAAATTGCAATCCTGTTGGGATTTTTCACCACTCGGGCCTCCATTTTGGAGTATCTCAAATCTCCATCACTCTTGGCTATGAACCACATGTAGGCCCATGTTTCTTTTTTGGGATACTAACCACATGTAAGCCTCATTCTACTTCCAATGGATGCACTATTCATGACATGATCATTGGGTCTTTGTTGTATCTTGTTTCTCACACAGAGCATGACTCATGCGGGATTAGAGTAAGAATCGACCATGAAATCCTATATTGAAATCCTAGAGTGTATGCCCAAAACACCATTCTGAACTATGTGGACTTTGATTAATTCCATGAAAAGGTATGTAGGATTCCTCCATGAAGGTCAAGCCCAATACCTCTATTGGTCCCGACCCCCTTCATATATGTTCACCAACACCTTATTCCAAACAACGTGGACATTGATCCTTGCCAAGGTATGGTATGTAGTTGGCCTCCTTGAGGTTCAAGCACAACACCAATTGGTCCCAACTCATTCACGTTAGTTCGCCACACCATTCTGAACTACATGGACTTTGATCCATGCCAAGGTAAGGTATATAGGATGCCTCTCTAAGGATCAATCCCAAAACCTATTGGTCCTGACCTGTTCACATTGGTTCGCCACACCGTTCTGAACTATATGGAATTTGATCCTTTCCAAGTTAAGGTATGTAGGATGTCTCCATGAGGTTCATGTCCAACACCTACTTCTCCCGACCCATTCACATCGGTTCACCAAACCCATCTCAAACAACATGGACTTTGATATTCTCTAAGGAAATGTGTGTAGGACACCTCCCCAATGTTCAAGCCCAACACCCATCGGTCCCAACCACTTCACATTATTCTACCCCCAACCTGCATGACATTATACCGAACACCCCCTTTTTCTCCTTCATAAAACTAAATAGTCCCCCAATCAGTGGTAAGCCATTGTGACCCCTATCCAGTTGTAATCTGTTGTGACCTCATCCGGCAGTAAGCTATTTTCAACCCTAACTAGTGGTAAGCTGTTGTGAACCCCAAACAATGACAAGTCATTGTGACCCCCTAATCGATGGTAATCCATTTTCAATCCCCACCAAAAGTATTACTTTGTGTTTTAAATTGACTATAATTTATTATAGTATACATTGTGGGGACCCATACCTCTGGTCCGCCCCTCGAGAGTCAGACCATTCATGGGATACTAACCATGTCTGAGACCCAATATATCATCTGGTCATTGTCCTCTCCACACTCCCCGATTATTTTCCCCGTTATGAACTACATGGACATCGATCCTTTCAATGACATGGTTCATTGGAAGCCTCCCAATGGATAAATCCCATCACCCATGTCTCATCCCTGTCATTCCCTTTATCCTATATGTTTCAGAAAGTTCATTCCCCAAACTGGAGGTTCCACTTCCTTTGGGTTATGGGTCACCTCATTAAGTGTCCCATCACCTCACCGAACAACACATAATTTGATTCCATACCATAGGGATACGTATGAAGTCTCCCCGTGGCTCAATACCAATACTACCACAACTTTCACGACAGTCCCATATCATTCCCCAACTACTTCTTTCAGCTCCACATATTCCATCTCGATAATTACTCGGGCTACCCCATCCCGGTGATATCATGCCAATTCACCACTTCCCTGCTTCTAGTAGCACTCGGCCAACAACACACATGTTATCCCAAGAATTAGTATTTCCTCTTAGGGTTGCACCCATCTGATCCACTCTATTCAGTTTTCTTGTTAGTCTGATCTATCTCTTCTAGGTGTTAAACTCACGGCATAACCTGTGCTAAACATGAGAAGGTTAGAAAACAATTATAGACATTCCTATGGAATAAAATTCCCCACATTCGACGTGTGGTGAATTAGTGTTTCGTGCCCTCATGAAGCCCTAAAACAAGGGTAAGAGACCCTGATGCGCCAGTGATCTAGTATCCAGACACGCTATTGCTATCCAACATGACTACTCCTCGAGTGAAAGATGCTTCCCTGACCTGACCCCTTGGAATCTCTTGAACAAATTAGTGTAATTATCTATCATCCCTGAATTCATGGAACCGATAAAGGTTTCACGAATAATTTCTTAACTTATGAGGGATACCCGAACTAGGAAACGGGACCCGAGGAGGAGTCCCCGAAAAGAGTAAATGACATCCCATCATTGCATTTTGATCAAGGAGAAAACATCCGGGAATAAGAGATGGATGTCACTTGCCTTTTAAAAACAGGATTGTGGGGAAATAGTCAGTATGTCCTTATCCTCAATAAATGACCGATGTGTGTGCCCCGATGTAAGCATTGGAATAATAAATGGTGAACCCAACATGAAGGGTTTTCTCATTAGTGAGGAGATTAGCCACTTTCTAGAATTTAGTGGACTAGCATGTCACTGGATCCAGTTATACAGCGCCGGGTCCTACTAATAAAATAGTTGTCCTGGCATGAAAATCATTAGATGTCAGGGTAGCTAACACGACTCAAGTTGTCACAATAGGAAACCAATCACTAGTCATCCACCGATGTAGGAGATGGGGAAATTTCAATGAAGCAACCCTATGTAGATCCACTGCTTATGTGACAGTCTCCACATCCACAACTGCTGGTCTCCCACACCCCATCTCCTCATGTGAATTTGTTTAGCGAAGGGTTATAAATGTCCCCATCCACTGATTCTAAGAAGAGGGGATTATCCCAAGATGGGATATGGCCCACTAGAATTTAGAAGCATATGAGCCTGGTCACCACCACCACCCCCTAGGGCCACGCATGGATCCACATATCCCCACTCGGACGCACAATCATTTTGGGAGCCTCTACCTGGAATGCTTTGATGACTTCCTCCCCTACGCTGATGAGGTTGCGGATGTCCTAGCCAGCCCAACAAGGATCACATTCTAGGGGCTCCCAAGGAGGGCCCATACCAGGCCACACCATCACCGACTACCAGACCCATGAGTTGAGGAGTTTGTATGCTACGCACCTACACCGCTGACCCCAGTGCGGATAAACTCACTCCTGTGTCGGGAGAAGGTCGAGGAGAATTTACAACAAGGGGCATCAACATTAGCAACTACCATGGCTCTAGACACCACTGAAACATATCTACATCCCCCTATGTATACTGAGTAGGTGACCTCAAACACCTCGCAAAGATCGAGACCCCCACTACCCCACGGGAAGGCTATGTCAGCACTCCTTGTTTCTTGCATTGGTAACGCCCGCCTCGAGAAACTCGCGGCAACAGAACCCAGTACGAAGGTCATCCTCGTACCACCACCATTGAGAATGTGAGTCCTCTCCACTTTTATGCTCAGCTTAGTGATCCACACCATTATCCCTACAATCTGAATGAGGTTCATCCCCATGGAAATGACACTCAGTAAGGAAGCCTCTTCCTCACTCATGACATCCGGTATTGAGCCATTACACCGGTCACATACTTTCGGTATGGAGATATTAAGCATCAGGTCAATATTTAGCATTGGGGCCTCGCCCATGTCCTTACAGTGGCTGGTGAAAGTCATCCTCACCCTAAAAATCAGGGGAGTAAAGTCCATCCTTACTTCATCGGCACCTATCATGGAGGTTCTACCTGTTTTCGTCTTGACCAGTACAAGGAACCTCCTCACATTGATGCTACCGGGGTAAATACGCATAGAGGACCTACCATAATCTTACCTGCTCTAGCTATTCACATGGAGATCCTAATTGCGCATTTTCTAGTGGATACAGAGGTCCTCACCATGTTCCCTTTGATATCGGTCCTTGTGATCCTCTCACCCGAGCTCAATCAGGTAGAAGCCCTCTTCCGCCCTAGTACTAGTACGGCCAAAGGTCCTCATCGCGCCAAAAATCTACCATGTTTGGAAGATACATCATGGGGTAGGAATTTTGGACATCGCCACCATTAGAAGAATGTCAGGATGATCCATACTTAGATTAAATCTGTCTGTTTTTTAGATTCTGAGGCAGAATACGACTCAAAAATTGAACCCCCTCCAAGATTCTATATGTCAAGGGTCGGGGTAGGAATGTGGCATATCATCCTTGCCCTTATGGAATGTGAGTTCTACCATATCCCTACCTCCCTCCATAGATACATCCAAGAAGATGAAGATTTGGAGTCTCCCTAGGATCCAGTCATGCAATCACTACCATCAACACCAGGAACACTCTCTACATAGACTAGAGATCATAGAGAGTCGTTTTGGGGACCGATGGCAGACATGAAATAGCATGGTCCATTGCCACCATCCATAGTCCACACACTAGAAACTATAGTCTTTAGCCCGTCTTATCGAGATGTGGTGGAAAATTCACTGCACTCTTCAAAGGATAGCACAAGATGCAGCTAGTTGTCAGCCCGCTAACCGTATTCTCCACTGGCTAGCATACCATATCAGTGGTCTGCATCAGTATTGATACATGTTACCCATCCACCTCCCATGAATGAGTGGGGAATTGAAGTACCAAACCCCGAGTCTAGACCAAGGATCATATGGGATATTCTCATAGTAGACCATTTCCCAGAAATGATTTGGCCATTTACAGCACCAAATTTCAGTGCGTCGGAATAACTCACCCAGGGGGAGGATGGATTCTTTCTACAGACCCTCTAGGTGAATCATTTCCATATTCATCATCGAAATGTGGA
Source organism: Viscum album (assembly GCA_963277665.1). NCBI lineage: Eukaryota > Viridiplantae > Streptophyta > Magnoliopsida > Santalales > Viscaceae > Viscum > Viscum album. The sequence goes on along the minus strand of OY728156.1, from coordinate 64,582,715 downwards.
CTTCCCCAAGAGTCAGGTGCACTTCAAATACATTGGTCAAAAATTTAGTTTGGTTGATTTGGCCACACTCCCCTTTTCCCAGTGCACCGAGTCACCTGGTAGCCATAGGACACTACAATAATGATGCGTTTAGAGTTTTAATGTACTCTGTAGGATAATCAAGGAAGTTTCTCCCCACATGAAAATCCATGGTTTGGGGAATTACACAACCAACCATTTCAGTTCTATTTAGTTCCAGCCTAATTTTTTGAGTGGCATAGAGAATATGCCTCCGAGCATTGTTGTGGTTAACATGGCTGACCTGCCAGGGGGGTGAGAGTGAGCTGGAGCTTCTTGGAGAGGACCTACACCCCGAGGGAGTATCACACCTATTGATATGTTGGGAAGGATAACCCGTCAACAGAGAAATCTACTGGGTCTTCCGGTTCCCACTAGGGCATTGGTCCTCAACTAAAACCCAAACAAGGGTAAAGATGACCTCGGAGCCATCAAACCCTCTAACCCATCTGGCTCAGTGTAGAAGGCGGAAGACGATCCCAAAAAAGATTCGCTGCATAAACATCTCACCAAACACAAGATTATGGTCGATGATCTCTTTGATGAATACTCTATAGAGAGACGTCCAGACTATCGGGATCCTCGACTGGGAAAGCAAGGGAAGGAAAAAATTCCCTGTGGAAAATTTCCTTCTGGTGACCCCATCCATCCTGACCACTCAGACAAGGTTGATGATGGAACATATGGAAAGAGTGTGTGGTAAGTGTCACCCAATTCACCCGAGAGGCATGACAATCCTCGGGACCTGACATAGGTTCCCCCAGATGATACACAAGTCATTCAACTAGCCTCTCCATGAGTCGATGGGCCTGCTTATAATTTTAAATAACCCACCAATGCACTGGTGATAAGGGATCCTCGTCAAGATAAGAAAACCCCACCCATATGATCCCATGGCGGTTCTCATTGCCCACCCTGAGGCATTGGATACGTTAAAGGTGGAAATCCCACCTTATGGTAAGCCATATCCATCATGGGGGGATGATATGATACTACCGACATGATTCTAAAATCCATATTTTACCCCATCAATGGGGCAGGGGACCCGCTGCAACATCTAGCCCACTACATCTCAAGGAGCGGACCTGTGTTGGGAAATCATGTGTAGTAGGAAGCCGCCAAACTCTAATGTTTTGTGCAGTCATCAGAAGAGAATGCATTTTTCTGGTAGAAATAGCTTTCCTTCTAATCAGTATCCCACTATGAAGAAATCCGTAGGAAATTTCATTACTAGTTTAGTTCTACCACTCTGAAAACAGGCATTACAGACCTCTTCAGGTGTATGTAGTGGCATGATGAGTGCATCACAGACATTTCCACCAAGTTGAAATGGATAACATACTCCCTTGACATGACATTGATTAAGGATAATCTATAGACAATGTGTGTGGGGAATTTCAAGATGGAACTGGGCCCCTACCTCATTACTCATAATTACCTTGGGGGATTTTGAGACTTCCCTAAAAAGGCACATCTCTTAGATGAATCCTAGAAAAAGGTAAGCTATACACATCGGTTGCCTACTACAATCTTCACGATAAGGGATATCAGGGCCGACCCACTATGGAGGCCCAAATTAAGGCCCCTAAAAACTGGAATTATTACCAGTGGAGCCGCCTCCGCAGCCTCGCAGGGGCCCTCCACCTTGGGCGCATCCTTTGGCCCAGAACTGCCTACCTAAGAACTGGAATACGCCCCCACGTAATGCGCCACCACCACATAGGTGAGATAATCAGGCTACACCTCCTCAAGAGGATCCTCTAGCACCTCATTAGGGACAAGCTCCAAGGGAACCCTTCATGAACATGAGGAACCACACCTACTTATTCAATGAGACTTAGGTCCCCTGTTTTTTCTGAAGTTCTTTGGAACATGGGATTGTACATTTCTCTAAATACAGGAGGTCAGAAGAGAAGAGTTTCATTGATCACCCCAACTACTGCCCCTATCACCGGATCCTGGGAAACACCCTTAAATTGTGTTGTGTGTTTAAGGACAGGGTTCAAGACCAGGTCGAAAATAATGTAGTCATTATTGGCCCTGCTCCAGCACATGTGGCATGTGTATTCATGAAGCCTGATAGCATCTCTGATAGCGAAGGTGAGTTACATCTTGTTTCTAAGCATGAGGCCCAAAATTTCATTGACTAGATGGACCGTAAGGTGGTCTCATGTGCCCTTGTTGTTGTACATGCATGCCTCAACCAACTTGAACCTTTTGGGGATGCCATGTCACTAGAAACTAGTAACTTCTCATCAATGGATCAGCCTTCCTCTTCCCAGAAGATAAAGCATCGGTGGCACAAGGGGAAACAAAGTCCCCCGCCAATATCATCATTATCCAATACTCTTGGTGACTTAATACCCTTTCGGAGATGGTTATTCATATTTGGATCTATCTAGTAGTGGATGAATCATCATGTGAAAGTCAAGGGACCTCCTCGTTTAACACCGCGCAACTGGTAATCCCCTACATGAATGTGGATGGCGTGGTGTGCCCGTATGATCCTACCAATGTTCATAGTAATTACTAATGTCAGCTGTTCCACAGAAATATGAGTCATCTGAGTGCCTCGGATAGTATTTACTGCCAGTATGTGCATGCCACTAAAACTACACAACATGCACAACATAGAGATCAGGACATGTTGTCTCTCTATATGGTTTCATTAGTCTTTCTAACGCCACTGTTTGTACTGCATGATCATGCAGATCCACCTCGACTATGCAGCGATCTTCTGGGCCCTGGAATGGACCGGTCTCAGTCATTGGGCCATCATCCGGTGGTTGCTGCATAGACTTCGACTACTAATCATTTAGATTGTCCCAATACCAGTCTGCCTCCGGTCCAGCCAGCAAGGCCTGCCATATGTCCTCCCATAGAGATACCTCTTGTAAGAAGAATCTCACACATGGAACAAAAGTATGATGTCCTCATACATCTTTCCATTTTTTCAGAAGGGCTCTATAATTTTGAGGCCTTTCACCTATTAATAGATATGTGTGATGCCCTTGCCGAGGATTTAAGAATCCCCCTCTAGTTTGAAATGAAGGTAGAAACTGTAAAAGCCTTCCATGCTGAGGCGGTCGAGAATTCTAAATTCCAAGACATAATATCATTCTCTAGAGAAGATGTAGGCTCCCATATACAAGGGAACATTCACCCACTATACATCACTGATCAGTTTAATGGTGTGGGGGTTTGTCCCTCTCTAGTCAACACAGGATCTGGGATCAACTTTATCCAGACACAGACTCTGCAAAAACCAGGGTTGTTTGAGGATGATCTGAGTCCCTCTGACCAAAACATTCAAGGTTATGATAATAAAGAATAAACAAAGGTTGGCAAGATCCTCTTGAAGATCTAGTTCATTGGCCTAGTTCCCAGTACTGATTTCATGGTTGTGTCACAGGACACTACTTACAACGCATTGATTGATAGGTCATGGCTCCAACTGTATGCATCGGTTCCTTCATCATATCACCAGTGCCTCAAGTACTCCCTTAATGGTCGAGTGGGCGTACATCAAGGTGATGTGTATACCTTTTCCTCTTGTGAAGCCCTCTATCATGATGATGACTATTACATGTCAAGGAAAAGCAGATTTAGGCTGACGAGGTTGAGCAAGCTATGTTTGTGACAGACCTATGTAAGATCTGGATGATGCCAACATCATTCCAATCCACCGATTGGAGGCTACGACCCCATACATGGGACAATGTTTTATTGTTTTCAGAATGAGGGGTATCACAACTCAAAGTCAATGCTATAATTGAAGATCATATCATACTTGTACACAAATCATGTTTGTATAATCTCGGAGCTCCCTACTCCCATCAGGTATCGGGATGTCTGCCCCATGGTGATAGCTACATGTCATACTTTCGTATTTCACTGGACATGGAGAAACTGAATCAACCTAACACACCACAATTGGTTCGATATCATCAATTGTTGTCCCTTGGGCAGAAGACCAAATGTGATCAAAACAAAAACCATCATCGTTATAGTTTTGGTAGCATAGGAGTCCCCCGATGCAGTTTCCACCGCCACTCAGGTTGGTACCAGTCTCCCATCGAGATCTATTGACTTAGAGGAAACTCCTCTATCTAAGTATCCCTCCTCCATATGTTAAGAATGGGATTTAGAGTATTCTCTACTCCGCCTCTTTAGAAGAGGGAGTCTCCAACATGGTCGATGAATTGGTACTGGTGAGCCTCGGTAGTGAGGCGAACCCAACACCAACATTGATCAGTGCCACTATACACCCCAAGGAGAAAAAACAATATGTGGAATTCATCCAACAAGAAGATGATGTATTTTCATGGAGCTATTATGAGATTCCATGAGTAGATACTTAGGTAGCCATCCACCGCATCAGTCTCCCAGTAAATCAATGCATGATTAAGCAGCATCCTAGAAAGATGAACACTTTTCATGGTGCCATGGTTGAAGTAGATGTCGATAAGCTCATCAGAGCCAATTTCATTGAGGATGTTTAGTATCACAAATGAATATCCAACATTTTGCTTGTCTGAAAGATGAATGGATTGATCAGTGTCTGCCTTCACTTCTGGGATCTCAACCATCATTGCTTGAAGGATGATTTTCCCCTTCATGTGATGGTATGGTTGATCACCGATACATCTTGGTTCCAAGAACTATCTTTCATGGATGGGTAATCTGAGTATAACTAGATCCGAATGGATCTCGAGGATGATGATTCTATAGAATTTAGGGCCCCACAAGGTACTTTATGTCACCATTCCATGCCCTTATGTCTAAAGAAATCATGAGACACCTATCAAAGGGCTATGCATTGCATATTTAAACTGATCCCCAGGACACTGATGGAATGATACATGGATGATCTGGTGGTAAAATCATTCTAGCTTCAGGACCATCTCAAATACAATGAGAAAGTGTTTGGCTTACTTCGTTCCCACCACCTAATTATGAATCCATTGAAGTGTTCCTTCAGGGTCACGTCTATGAATGTTTCTTCGTTTCATTTCCATATATATGGTCATTGAGATCAAATCAGAGAAGATCAAGGCCATTAGCAAAATGTCACCCCCAAGAAACCACATGGAGCTTCAAGGTTTCCAAGGCTACCTATCCTACATATGCCGATTTATAGTGAATCTAGAGGGCATATGTAAGCCATTTTCCTGGATCATGAAGAAAGGATCTATCTACGAGTGGGAAGAAGAATGTTATATTGCTTTAGAGTAAATGAAGTGGTACATGTAACAACCTCTAGTTATTATTACACCCATTTCCGGATAGTCACTGGTAATTTTGGTGACTTCCTTGGAATGATCCCTCAGTTCCCTTCATGCCCCGAAGAACAATGAGGGAACATAGAACAGTCTCTATTATCTCAGCCACATGATCCTCGATACAGAGTCCATAAACTCTTATATCGAGAATAGATGCATTGTGATGGAATTAAAAGTACAAAAATTGCATCATTACCTATAGCATCCTGAGGTACCATTGGTGTCCCAGGTAGATCCGCAGAATGACATCCTCAATCACCCCATTTTGACAAGTCGTTTTGCACGTTTTGCATTGATTCTCTAGTAGTTCGACATTTGTTTCATTCCTATGAATGATATTAAGGGGAAATCAATGGGATACTTCCTTACCACCCATCCAACTCTAGTGGAATAGTCTCTAGACTATGATTTTTGTAATAAGGCAATCCTCTCAGTAGACCATGCCAATATGTGCTAGAAAATCCACATTGATGGTGCTACCCAGATCCCCACTAGTAGAAAGCTCAATGACCCCAGGCTCGACAGAGTAGGATTGTGTGTCTTCTTCATCACTCTAGCAAAATCCGTTCTTCCATATTCATTCCTACTCTAAGAAGGATACAACAACATTGAGGCAGAATACAAGGCTCTCATTACTAGTCTTGAGTTGGACCTCGAGATTGATGCTCCCTACTTGCATGTGAAATTGGACTCCGAACTAGTCATCATGAAGATAAAATGTGACTATGTTGTCAGTAATCTTGAGCTTGTACATCTTTTCGAATGCACTCTCCATCTAATGGACCAGTTCCCATCTTGACCAGATGGTACTCATGTCCATTGATCCCAGAATGATCGGGATGGCGCCTTTTCCACTCACAGAGCCTAAACATGATGATTTGATTATCCATGTGTCTCACCGGAGATTCATCTCTCTCTTCACTATAGATGACGATGACATCCTACAGGTGATCCACCGTATCACTGATGCCTCCATGTCAGGACCTCTATGAATCTCGGATGCATTGATTGAGGTGAATTCTGATTGGAGAATCTACTTTGGCAATTATCTTCAGAACAATAATATCTCGACATATTGGGCCGAACGCAAGAGAATCTGAGGTGGCGCATTTCATTTTACCCTCCATGGTAGTCTTGGTTATGATAAGATCCTCTATAAGCGCAGGTTTGATGGGATTATCATCTGTGGAATTCAAGGAGTTGAAATTTCTTATTTCATGCAGGTGGTTCAGGTCGGTTCCTATGGAGCTTATCAAACAGGGCCAAAAATATCTCACTATATATAAAGACTAGGGTATTTTTGGACCTCCTTGATACATGATATGTAACACCACGAGCATCCACGATACACTTCTCTTTCAATATTGCAATAGCTTGCATTGTACGCAAGTTCGAGATTCAAACACACTGCGACCAATCAAAATAGCCATTATGAATTGTAATACCCACTTTTTGAAATTATATATATTTTATATTTCAAAATCGACTTAATTTTTATATTCGGAATAACGAAATTATCCTATGATGAATTTTTTGTATTTTTCTGAGAACTTCCAATTTTTATGAATAGTGAAAAATACTTAAAAACAACTTTTTTTAATCAAAATAAATTATAGTAATAAATTATACTATTAAGTGGTTTTAAAGAATAATTAGAATATATTTATACCATTTTATCCAATGGTGGTCATTGGAATTAATTTCACTTTGAAATTAGACATAAACAATTGTCAATCTGTTGATAAATATTGTTTCTTAAAAACACGCTATTTGTTGTGACAGCGGGAATTAATTATAAAATTAATTAATGAAACTTATATGATTGGAATTTTGTAAAATAGACATCATTTTTGAATTCGGAATTTCAATTATATCTTAGGGTGAAATTTTGGCATTGTTCTGAAAAACTTCAATTTTGATGAATAGTGAAACCACTAAGTGATTGTTAAAAAACTGATTTTCTGTTTAATTGAAACATTACCACTTCTATGATTTGATTTTCAAAAATCTGACATACATGGTTGTCATTAGTATGTAAAATGTGGTTCAATTGGATTAAAATAATTTTTGGTGAATAGTAACTTTTAAGATTAATTAATCGCGATTAAAGGTAATTAGTGAAATTTAAGGTAAAAATGATATTATAAAAATATTAAAATACCTTTACACTTGTCCTACCCTTATTGGATGAGTCATGGCCTTCCAAGACAATCCATGGGTCAACTTGCGGACCCCAAGGAGCCACATGGGTAGGAAAATGACATTAAAAACTTTTTATTTAATGTTAAAATAAAAATGTCCCAAACATGAGTTGTTTTACTAAAACAAATTTTAAATGTGGTTATACAAGTCATATTTTTGACTATAAATATTCATTAGAAAGCTAAAAATATTTCCAAAATCAGGATTTTTCTTATATAATTTTTAGAAATTAAATAAATTAAATTATTCAGGACACCATGACGATGCATCGATTACCTCATTAATTAACGATTTAAATAATATGAAAAGATAATGTAATGTTTAAGACATAAACTTGACAAAAACCTATTGGATGGGTATATTTCGAACCCTTATCACCTTATTCTCAAAATATATAAGTGTGGGACCTTTGAAATCCGAAACTCATTATATAATAAAGTCACATTTTATTACTTTCCAAGAGTTCCCCTCCTCTCCTCTTATAAAAGGCCCCCACCACTACCACCTTACTCACACCTTCAAAGCCTTTTCCCTCGGCCAACCTCTACCCAAATACTCTCTCAACTTCCCTATCTTACTCTTAGAAGACTCACTTTGGGAAGAATTCTTCCCAAGGAAACCTTGAGCTCAAATCAAAAAAGAGTTACCCAATTTTAAGGTAATGTCTTCTCTTATGTTATTTTGTTTTATTTTGCTTCTCCAGTCCCCTAACCTCTTGTTATTAATTTATTTTGTTACAAAAAAAGTATCCTAAATATAATAGGATGTTGTTATAAGAATTATTCGAGCTACACTTACACACACCTACATCTAATGGTTAAAGAACATACTGTTTCTGTGGATGACGAATTTCTGCCTCACGAAACGATGATTGTTCAACACTCATATAACACCTTAAAAGGTGGCCATTAAGATGTCACTATATTTATATATGATATATAATATGTTTTTTCTTCACTTAATCTTCTTTATTTTTCATTTATGGCATACCATTATGGTTTCCATTATGGGTAAACGCGATATCTTCATTTTAGGAAGTGCAGACTACCGACCCCTCAAAGTGATTTGAATTGATAATTCCATATGTGGTATCTATAATGGATGGGGTAAATTATATTATATATGAAATTATACTGGAATTATATCATACCTTTATATAATTATAATTTAATTCCGTTAAATATGAAATTGAAATGAAAGTAGCGTTCATGCATACGTACGGCTTACCGTCTCCATGAACGGTGCATTTCATTTCTTACCTCTAAATGTTATGTAATATTATAAATTCCTGTACATATTGGGTATATATGATATATATGATATAAACATCATGAATATAATTCTGGATATAATGGATATTTCACCACAAGAACAACATGTAATTATAAGAAGTTTATTTTTGACTCATGAACCAAAGATCGACAAAACGACCGTTATTAACATAAATTACTACATAATTTTCGTAACATTGTACTAAGTGATATAAAAGGGATAATGAACTTGAAAAAGGTTCTTAAGCAAGTAGATATTAAATATAGTTTATTATTCAGGAGGTTAAAGAGAGGTCAAGTCAAGTCAGACACAAGGTAAGGGAACTTCTTAACCCAATTTCCATTCTTTGGGTTAATCGCCTACTTTCAAATCATTTCATGGTATTATTATGTCCTATCTTGTATTTTTACTTTCTTTATGTGTACTTATAGTGAATACACATAATAGATCTATTTTATTTAAATAAAAGATCTTTTTAAGGGAACTTGTTAACCCAATTTATATTCTTTGGGTTAATCTTCTACTTTCAAATTATGTCATGATATTATTATGTCATATCTTGTATTTTTACATTATTTTGTGTACTTTTAGTGAATAAACATAATAGATTTATTATATTTTTTAAAAATGATATTTGTAAGGGACTTCGTCTCAATCTCCTTTCATTGAGGCATATTTTATTTTATACACAACTTTCATTTATACGGTGTATAAACCCCTTTGTGACTTTTACTTTTATATCAAAGGAATATTTTTATACGAAGAATTTTTACTAAACAACAAAAGGAATGGTTTGTCTTACGTATGCGGCGACAATGACTTCTCCGCCGCCATGACCATTATTTGAGTTCCGGATTCCTCTACAAGCCATAACCTTTTTAAAATGAAAAATAAATACCAAGATTTAATTTCCTTTTATTTTGGTATTGAAAATGGTTTTGAAAGTTTTTTTATTATATCAATATGTTGTATTGATATCTTGTGATTGAAATGTGGAAATGTTATGTTTCCTTTGTGCATGTTTTATGTGATACGATTATGTTATGGTTTATGATATGTTTAAACCTATTCATATGAGGAATGCATTGGACTTAATAAGTGACGGGTGGAGCTCACTATAGCTCCTCGATGCATCGTCAGGTCTCATGAGACAAACTAGTGTCTTGCCCCGAGGCCTTGACAAAATCTTATTTGTAGTCTTGGAACGAGGCCTTGGCTACGTGGTTATGATAGTCTGGCATTATGCATTCCATTATTATGAAAGTGGTTATTGATATTGCATGTGATTATTCGACCAGTAGAATATCCATGTGAATAAGTAAATGGAATTATTTCATTTTACTTTTTCCATATTATGTTGAAGTTCATGTTTAAAAGGATTTTGTTTAGTTATACATTTCCTTAAATGTTTATGTTTATTTATGAAAGCTTCCACTATATTTTTATCCTTACTGAGCATCTGAGCTCACCCCTTTTAATGTTTTAATTTTTACAGGATGTGAAGAAGTATTTTAGGAATGACTTGCAGGGATTGTCTGAAGGGGATATGAGTGTGGAAAATGGAGACTATGTTATTGTAGTTTTTCACTTTATGATGTAATGTAACATTTATGAATGTATCTAGTGTTTCCAAGGCTACTAAACTAATCGGTCTTTCAAGACTTTATCTTTTGTGATCATGCCAATGTTACACAATAATGCACCGACTCTGGGTAACTACGGTCGGGGCGTTACAGTTGGTATCTGAGGCAGTTTAGTACTAACCTTGGAAGCTAGATTTAAATAAACTCTGATTAGGGCACAAATCCCTAATATAGACTTTGAAGATTAATATAGAAGAACTTCCTAGAATTTTGGTATTATAGATATTTTGTGAGTTTTCCGAGAAATACATCCGTGTCTGGATATGAGTAGGTAGAGGCGGCTCTGGCACAGATGTACCTAGGGGTAAAACACAAAAACACCGTTTTGAGCTATACTCGAACGGGAACTGGTGCACGAAAACGGGCCTTGATATACTCTTGGTTATGACACTCCAAGGGGATATGCTTACGATAATTCTCATTTTCTTTAAAAACCAATATGAAGGGTTTATGAGTATATACTTCCTCAATGAAAACATTTTTATGATTAGGGATTATATCCATAAACTATTCAATTTATGTTAAGTGTTTTACAAGTATGAAATTATGTATTCAAAAACTAATCTAGTTTATTCCATTGTTTAGAAGTGTCACCTAGAGGGAGGAATGGAAACCTTATCAATGCACGCACTCCATGTAGGGATTTCCCTCCTGCTCAAGGTAATTATTATGGAGTTGGTGATACAACTGGTTCTGATCAACTTATTACCATATTGGGGAAACACACACAGGTTATGAATAATAACCTTACTCGTATGGAGCACCCTGATCGGAAACATGGAGGATCAATGTTAGACCGCTTCATGAGGCAACAACCACCAAAATTTAATGTGGGTACAAATCCATTAGTAGCTTAGCAATGGATAAACTCCTTAGAGAAAATATTCCACGCCTTCGGGAGTAGCGAAAGGGAGAAAGTTGTAATGGAAGTTTACTGCCTCACAGGAGATGCTGATTAATGGTGGTCATTGATTCAAAACACAAAGGAAGATGATGAAGTTTCAAATATGGAATGGAGGGAGTTCAAAGAGCTTTTCCTAGAAAAATACTATCCTCGTGACCATTGATCATATATGGAAAGTCAATTTCTGAGTCTGAGACAAAAGGAGGATGAGAATGTCGCAAAGTATGAGGCCAACTTTACCAGGATAGCGAGGCAAGCTGCAGATTATATACGTAACCCAATAAGTAAGATCGATCATTTCCTTGATGGGTTAAAAGTGTTTCTCCATCGAGCATTAGTATCATAATCATTCTCAACATATGAAGATATAGTCTCGTGTGCTATCAATACAGAAAAGGAATTCTCTAAATCTTATGACAATAAAGTAAAGTAAGAGAAAAAAAGAACGGTGGACCAAGAGACAAATAAAGGGAAAAAGGGAAAGAAAGATTTTCCATTATGTGATAATTGTGGGGAGAATCATCCCGGTACTTGCCTAAAAGGAGTGGGAGTTTGTTATAAATGTAGAGAAAAAGGTCACCAGGCTCGTGATTGCAAGGGAAAGAAAGATGCTATCAATGTTGAATGCTACAATTGTAGAGAAATGGGGAATTATGTAAATTAATGTCCTAAGTGTCAGGGAAACATACCTCAGAAAAGGCTAAGGGATCAAGGCCAAGTTTATACTGTTACTACAGTTGAAGTGGAATAATTAATGTATTGATGATTTTGGACTCAATGATTATATTCTGGTTATAAGAATAATTTGATATATAAAAGGATTGTACTGCAGTACTTGTTGTTTTCATTAAAGTGTTAATATGAATAAGGTAATCATATTTTTAGTATGTGACAATAAGAGAATCTTTAATCTGTTTGGGGAATCTTATGTTACAATAGATTTTGGAATTTAGAGACCTTTTAGAGAAAGTCTGGGTAGAGGTATTTTGGATGACTATAAGGGTTGGAATGGATTAAGATAAACTTTGGGTAGTATTGTTTATGGTTAAAACATTTATTATGATTATTTTTGGAATATTATAATACTATTGTTTTAGGAAAAGGACAACCTGCAGGTCGGGGTATAACCCGTCGCGTCAGACAAAGCTGCAGGAATTGAACCCACAACCATAGTACGATAGGCCTTTATTACCTACCACTAGCCTACAAGAAGTCCCTGGTTATTACAAAATAGTTTTCCTAATATAAATGGTATGTATTAAAACTTTGAACCTTGTACGATTAGGATAAATATAATATTTTTGAGTTCCATCATCTTTTTGAGTGAAAGACAAGTTTATGGTAGAAATTAGTTGAAGGTTGAAGCTCTACTTGTCAAGAATATATATATATATACATATCTCTTATTCTATGAATATATTAATTCTTAAACTTTAGTAAAGGGATATTAAAACAAAAAAAATGTGTTATCCTTATACCTTATGTCTTGTTGAATTGATAATATTTTAAATCAACATAGATTGAAAGCTTTGAGGCCCTCAAATTTACACTTGTTTGTGATTGATGACCTCAATCACTCCCTACAAATATTTTCGTTTTTCCTCCAATTATATGTCTCTAATTGCGACCAATGTTCTCCTTATCGAGATCATAATTTAGTGGTGACTTTTTCATTTCCATTTCCCTCTTATTAAGGCTAAATTTTATTAACCTTATTTCCGATGAGGGTTTTCCACAAAGGTATTTTCTATTTTCAACCTGTTATTTTCGAATAAAATTTCAAATTTCAAGGACACAATTTATTGAAGGAGGGGATAATGTAACACCCCGAGCTTCCATGATACGCTTCTCTTTCAACAATGAAATATCTTGTATTGTACGCAAGATTGAGATTCAAACACACCGCAACCAATCAAAATAGCCATTATGAATATTAATACCCACTTTATGAAATTATATATATTTTATATTTCAAAATGGACTTTATTTTTGGATTGGGAATATTGAAATTATCCTATGTTTAATTTTTGGTATTTTTCTGAGAACATCCAATTTTTATGAATAGTGAAAAATACTTAAAAACAACTTTTTTTAATAAAAATAATTTATAGTGATAAATTATACTATTAAGTGGTTTTAAAGTATAATTAGAATATATTTTTACCATTTTATTCAATGGTGGTCATTATAATTAATTTCACTTAGAAATTGGACATAAACAATTGTCGATCTTTTGATATATATTGTTTCTTAAAAACACGCTATTTGTTATGACATCGGGAATTAATTATAAAATTAATTAATGAAACTTATATGTTTGGAATTTTGTAAAATATAAATCATTTTTGAATCTGGAATATCTTTTATAGCTTAGGGTGAAATTTTGACATTGTTCTGAAAAACTTCAATTTTTGTTTAATAGTGAAACCACTAAGTGGTAGTTAAAAAATTGATTTTTCGTTTAAATGAAACATTACCACTTCTGTGATTTGATTTTCAAAAATCTGACATACATGGTTGTCATTAGGATGTAAAATGTGGTTCAATGGGATTAAAATAATTTTTGGTGAATAGTAACTTTTAAGTTTAATTAATCGCGATTAAAGGTAATTTGTGAAATTTAATGTAAAAATGATGTTATAAAAATATGAAAATACCTTTACACTTGTCCTACCCTTATTTTATGAGTCATGGGCGACCAATACAATCCATGGGTCAACTTGGGGACACCATGGAGCCACTTGGGTTGGAAAATGACATAAAAAACTTTTTATTTAATGTTAAAATTAAAATGTCACAAACATGAGTAGTTTTACTAAAACAATTTTTAAATGGGGTTATACAAGTCATATTTTTTACTATAAATATTCTTTAGAAATATAAAAATATTTCCAACATCATGATATTTTTATTTTTATTTTTAGACATTAAATAAATTAAATTATTTATGACACCATGATGATGCAAGGATTACCTCATTAATTACCAATTTAAATAAAATGAAAAGATAATGTAAATTCTAAGACTTAAACTTGACAAAAACCTATTTCATGGGTTTATTTCGAACCCTTATCACCTTATCCTAGAAATATATAAGTGTGGGACCTTTAAAATCAACAACTCATTATATAATAAAGTAACATTTTATTACTTTCCAAGAGTGCCCCTCCTCTCCTCTTATAAAAGGCCCCCACCACAACCACCTTACTCACACCTTCAAAGCCTTTTGGTTCTCCCAACCTCTGCCCAAATACTCTCCCAAGTTCCATATATTACTCCTATAAGCCTCTATTTGGGCAGAATTCTTCCCAAGGAAGGCTTGAGCTCAAATCAAAAAAGAGTTACCCAATTTTAAGGTAATGTCTTCTCTTATGTTATTTTGTTTTATTTTGCTTCTCCAACCCCCTAAAATCTTGTTATTAATTTCTTTTGTTATAAAACAAGTATCCTAAATATACTAGGATTTTTTTATAATAATGATTCGAGCTACACTTACACACACCTACATCTAATGGTTAAAGAACATACTGTTTCTGTGGATGGTGAATTTCTGCCTCACGAAACGATGATTGTTCAACAATCATATAACACCTTAAAAGGAGGCCATTAAGATGTCACTATATTTATATATGATATATAATATGTTTTTGTTTTACTTAAGCTTCTGTATTTTTCAATTATTGCATACCATTATGGTTTCCATTATGGGTAAACGCGATATCTTCATTTTCAAAAGTACGGACTACCGCCCCCTCAAAGTGATTTGAATCGTTAATTACATATGTGGGATGTATAAAGGATGGATTAAATGATATTATATATGATATTATACTGGAATTATATCACACCTTTATATAATTATAATTTTATTCCATTAAATACGAAATTGAAATGAAAGTAGCGTTCATGCGTACATACGGCTTACCGTCTCCATGAACGGTGCATTTCATTTCTTACCTCTAAATGTTATTTAATATTATAAATTCATGTATATATTGGGTATATATGATATATATGATATCTAAATAATTAATATAATTCCGGATATAATGGATATTTCACCACAAGAACAACTTGTAATTATAAGAAGTTTATTTTTGACTGAAGTACCAAAGATCGACAAAAGGACCGTAATTAACTAAAATGACTACATAATTTTTGTAACATTGTACTAAGTTGTATAAATGGGATAATGAACTTGAAAAAGGTTCCTAATCAAGAAGAGATAAACTATAGTTTATTATTCAGGAGGTTAAAGAGCGGTCGAGTCAAGTTGGACACGAGGTAAGGGAACTTCTTCACCCAATTTCCATTATTTGGGTTAATCTCAAACTTTCAAATTATGTCATGGTATTATTATGTACTATCTTGTATTTGCACTTTAATTATGTGTACTTATAGTGAATACACATAATATATTTATTTTATTTAAAAAATGATCTTTGTAAGGGAACTTTGTAACCCAATTTCATTTCTTTGGGTTAATCTCCGACTTTCAAATTATGTCATGATATTATTATGTCATATCTTGTATTTGTACTTTATTTATGTGTACATATAGTGAATAAACATAATAGATTTATTTTATTTTTCATAAATGATCTTCGTAAGGGACTTCATCTCAATCTCCTTTCACTGAGGCATATTTTATTTTATACACAACTTTCTTTTATATGGTGTATAAACCCCTTTTTGACTTTTACTTTTATTTCAAAGGAATATTTTTATACGAAGCGTTTTGAATAAACAACAAAAGGAATGTTTTGTCTTACGTATGCGGCGACAATGACCTCTCTGCCACCGTGACCATTATTTGAGTTTCAGCTTCCTCTACAAGCCATTACCTTTTTAAAATGAAAAATAAATACCATGTTTTAATTTCCTTTTATTTTGGTATTGAAAATGGTTTTGAAAGTGTTTTTATTATATAAATATGTTTTATTGATATCTTGTGATTGAAATGTGGAAATTTTATGTTTCCTTTATGCATGTTTTATGTGATACGATTATGTTATGGTTTATGATATGTTTATACCTGTTCATATGTGGAATGCATTGGACTTAATAAGTGACGGGTAGAGCCCGCTATAGCTCCTCAATGCATCGACAGGTCTCATGAGACAAACTAGTGTCTTGGCACGAGGCCTTGACAAAATCATATTTTTAGTCTTGGCACGAGGCATTGGCTACGTGGTTATGATAGTCTAGCATTATGAATTCCATTATTATGAAAGTGGTTATTGATATTGCATGTGACTATTCGACCATTAGAATATCCATGTGAATAAGTAAATGGAATTATTTCATTTTACTTTTGACATATTATGATCAAGTTCATGTTTAAAAGGCTTTTTTTTAGTTATATATTGCCTTAAATGTTTATGTTTATTTATGAAAGCTTCCGCTATATTTTTATCCTTACTGAGCATCTGAGCTCACCCCTTTCAATGTTTTAATTTTTCCAAGATGTGAATAAGTATTTTAGGAATGACCTATAGGGATAGTCTGAAGGGGATATGAGTGTGGAAAATGGAGACTATGTTATTGTAGTTTTTCACTTTATGATGTAATGTAACATTTATGAATGTATCTAGTGTTTCCAAGGCTACTAAACTAATCGGTCTTTCGAGACTTGATCTTTTGTGATCATGCCAATGTTACGCAATAATTCACCGACTCTGGGTAACTGGGGTCGGGGCGTTACATGATAGCATTGATTTCACAAAAAGGATTCATGAGTGTCAAATTCATGCCAACATTATGCATCAGCCTCTAGAGCCTGTCCTCACTACCAAGTAATCTTGGCCCTCTACGGTCTGGGGACTCGATGTCATGGGACCATATCCACCAGTTATAGCTCACTAGTGTAGGATCATCCTGACCTCTAAGGATTTCTTCTATAAGTGGGCAAAGGAAGTTCCATCCAAAGAGGTCAAGGCTCATTCCACCATTGACTTTGTGAGCTCTAACATCATCTACCGATTTGGAGTCCCTCACGCTGCCTCACTGATAACAGCATGAACATCCAAGAAGGTGAGATAAATAAATTGTACGCTATGTATATCAACCATTATATCCATACCTCCAATTATCATGCAAATTAAATGGATAGATCATGAAGTTCAACATACCCATCTCTAACATTGTGCAGAAAATTTTTAGTCAGAACAATAAGAGTTGGTAAAACATGATCCCCAATGCCCTTTGGTCATATCGAACGATGACTCATAATTATACCCAGGTAACCCCATATTCCCTAGTGTACGGACCGGAGGCCATTCTACCCATCGAGATTCAATTTCCCTCATTGTGTAAAATAGTCTGTGAACAACAAGTTCAAGATAAAGTAGCTAAAATCCATCTGGATGAGTTGGAAGCGATGAAAGAGAATGGGCTTTGTGCCCTACATAATCTGGAAAGGTATCGATACAAGATAACTAGATCATTCAACTATAACGTTTTCCTCTACTCTTTATTTATATGTGACACTGTGTTGGAATTGATAACACCAATGATACCTGGACGAAAACCACCCTTGTTGAAACCCAAGTGGGATGAACCTTACATTATTCACACGTTTTATACCAACAGCACGTACTCCCTGTAACCATGTATGGTGAGAATATAACTCCCCCCATCAATCCCACGTTCCTTAAGAGATACATTTCCAAAAAGAATTATGTTCTACATGACCTTAAATTGTTCGATCCTACTAGACCTTAAAGTACTACATCCATACCACAAGATGTTAAAATGTGCAGTTCGTCTGAACGGATGGACCTAAAACTATTCAACACTTGCCCTGCATGATGTTCAACATCAATAGGTAGATGTACCTCATGTCCCGCATGATATTAAACTGTATTCCGGTCCTACATGACCTTAAACTATCTGGTCATACATGTCCTTAAAGTGTTCTATCCCACATGATGTTAAACTATATGTCATCCTGCAAGATGTTAAACAGAAAAAACTATGTGTGGCTTGATTCTCATCCTTTTGGGAAGTTTAGGAATGCGCAGACACCTTTTCATGAGATCATCCACCCAAAAATATTCTATTTTAATACTACTCCTAAGAATAGTACTCTCGAAGGGTCCTTCCTGGTATCGTGTTGGCTTCTTCACCCCCACTCATGTCGATATTACAATAATCGCACCATGTTCCCTTCCTCGTTCTTCACTCCTCCCACATCCCCACTGCATGATGAAAAACATCATGGCCATCAAAACTACGTATGGCTTGATTCCCATCCTTAGGGGATATACTGTAATGCCTAGGAATTTTTTCAGTTGGCCCTGCCCGAACTTCAAAATATCCCCTCAGGTTGAAAAACATGGTGAGGTGCCAGCTTTTTCCTTCCTTTCCCAGAATATCTCCACCTCTTTCACAGTGCACCTTGACCTTAAATTGCACTATAAAATTTATGCTCCACATGCTCCCTGTACTTGGGAATCCATCATCATTCACATCCAAAAGGGCTCCTGAATGGTATAGATACTTTGCCTAAGATCTCTCCAACCATTATGAGCTAAAGTCCATGAGGGTTTCTAACAAAAAATTGATACAAGTCCTGTATTTCGAATATTGTCAGCAGTCGACCCTCATTTTTTGTCCCCAATTCAGGTCACACAATATAGATGTTTTGTTTATAACTTGGTCAACAGATATCCTTTTTCTTTGTCACCACCAACATATGTCCCAATCATTATGTGTAGTGGTTCATTTTTCCTCACTGTATCTTCATGCTTCAGTGTGTCTCGGGAAAGAGTGTGATTCCAGCTGTCAAAACCTTATATGATGGGAAGAGCCTAGTCCTACTCCTTGTTTCCTACACTGGGAATTGCTCATGTGGGATTAGAATATATTGTAAGGCAATGCCCGCATGAGAGGTCATATGGATACAGTTGGTTGGGACATCCATCCTCAGGTCCCTCGAACCTTTTGCCCCTGGCCTATGTTCTCATATATGATTATGTGGTGTGGTATGGATTTACATCCTTATTCACATTAGTATAATTTTTAACGATGCTCATATCCCTGTGATACATACCTCCTTTTCCATCATTCTCAACAAAAGATGTTAAACTGCGAACTGGCTGGGACTTCCCGTTTCAGGTCCGTCAACCTTTTTGACCCTTTGTCAAAGTGTTCATTAAAGATTGTATGATGTGTATGATCTTATTCCCTCCTTCAACATAGGATACATTCCATGCCATTTAAATCCCTTATTGGGGTACCTTTACCCTATTTTTGTCTTTGTTACCTGACGTTAAACTGCACAACATTTTCCATCAGAAATATGCATGGCTTAATTCCCATCATTGTGGGATAGGTAGGCCAGCCCAAACAACTAGTCTTTGGGTCTAGCCCCATCACTTAGTAACCACCTTATCATTCTCTCCTATTGGCCTGAGTCATTACAAGGGAGGGGTACACGGGGTGGTATGGGTTTTTGTCCCAATTCATGTCTTGTTTTTAACATCCACACCACATCCGTATCTCCCCTAAGTTCCCTTCTCTCCCTTAACCTACTCTCATCTATTCAAGTAAGCTACTCTTAAATTGGGTCCCTCGACCCTCTTTAGTGATTCACCAATGTTTTTAGGAGTACTCTGGTGTATAACCGATAGTGCCGGATTCTACCTGGACATGCTCTTAACAATTTTCACGCTTCCTGTTCCCCTTCATTTGGGATTTCATTATCTTTCAAATCAGTAGAGACCCCGAAATGAAGTGGATTCTTGGCCCAAGGTCTCATACCATTTTGGGCCAATGTTCTCTAGGGTTTTGAACAAATAATTGATATAAGTCCTATGTTGTGAATTTGTTTCGCGGTTGATGCTCATTTGTTGTTCAAATATTAGGTCACAAAATATTGATGCTGTATTTAGAACATGGTCAACAGTTATCCTACATCGTCACACCGACCCCATCATTCCTTGAATTTCGGTCACATAACTCACATCATTCTCCACCATATCATGTCTCTGTAGAATTTTGACACTCTTGGTAATATCCCTCTCTGTGCATTTTCACGTTAGGAGGAAATAGACTCAGTAAGGCTTCATTCAGGGCTCCACCCCAATTTCCCATTCACACATATTCCATGTGTTTCAAATACATTTTCTTCCCTTGTTTCCCACACTGAGTTTGACTCAAGTGGGCATAGGGATCAAATCGTGGACTACGCTATCCTGGAAGATATTTCCTTTTTCATGGCCCGAGCTCTAAGACATTAATCTAAGATCTCCTTACACATATTCTTCTTAGAACTACATGTATCTTTATTCCCATCCCCATGGGATATGTAAGAACAACAGGATGTTTCTTCCATAGGTCCCGCCCCATATTTTCTGGCCTCTGTTGGCCCCATGGCCCGAGGTTTATTCTTCAGAATCACCCATGGTGTGATACATGCCCCATCCTCATTCACCTCAGGTATGATTTATCATGTCATGAACATTCCCCCAATAGTCTCACATGACGCTTAACTATTGTGTATTTATTACATGACTTTAAAATTAATCGTTGGTCCCACCACACAACCTTAAACAGTGACATTATCATCTTGGCAACACAGAAAAAAATGGATTACCATAGTGGTTTCCACACTCGATGGGACATCATGTTGGGTATTGGTTATCCACCATATCATTTATCAATGCCAACATATGGCCTTATTCTAGTAGTGATACCAGGATTCTCTATCTTAGCTTTATCGATTCACAATATACACACATCATTCCTAAAAGAAAAAAGATCTATCATATACCGCTCCATTTGGTTAGAGGGATAGACCCACACGACCTATCCCTGGCACTGGTACCTTACCATGATATCTCTATAAATGCATGTGGATTGATTAAAATTTTCATTGGGTACGTAGGAACGCCCAAGCACATTGCCTCGGGCCCAGCCTAACATTCACTTTTGGTCCCTCAACCTAAATGTTTTTTGGGTATCACATTGTAGTGATATAAACTCATTCTTTTCACATTCGCATCGGGTCTTGTAACAGCCACACCATGTTCCTACCTTATCTTTTCCCAATTTTTTATGAGTTCTATGACCCTATAATGATATCTTCATATGGGAACTACACATCAGGTTTGGCTACTTCGCTACCCTGTGCACAATCCATTAAATTAATCCCCTCTTAATGACTGATCATACGACCATAGGAAAGAATCATGCAACCCCATGACCCTTTTAATTGGAAGGGAATCAACCACCTCTATTTGATATGTCTTATTGTTGTATTCATATGTGTTGTGAGAAAGAGCCTGATGTGTTGAATTTTCATAGGGACATTCCCTCATTCCATGTCCAAGGTTCATGAGCTTATTATTTGGACCCGCATCCTCTCCCTTGTCGGAAGGTACCCCCTTTATGGCCTGGTCTCATGATACATTGACTTACCTTCCATCTTGGGCCAACGTCCCTAAGGACCTCAGACGACATTTGTGACATGGAACGTGTTTCGAACATGGTCAGCGGTAGACCCCCATTTGTCTGTTCTCATTACATGCTAAGGCAATATGGATGTTGAGTTTCGAACATGGCCAACAATTATCCCCTATCATCATGCCACCATCATTGTGGTCCAGATCTTGAGCATCTTGATTCACATTATTCCACTCATTTATTTTCAAGTGTAATTCCAACATACTAAAATTTACCACTTCGCGCATCTAAGAGTGTTAAGTAGGTAGGTCAGTATTGAGATATCATTCACCTAGTTTCCTATTGCCTCTAATGTGCACCTCCCAGTCCTTGGAAAGTCCCATCACTACTCCTTGTTTCTTACATCGAGAATGACTCGCTTGGGCTTAGTATTTTTGGTAGTATGTGTATTGGTGGAGCCAAAAAACACATGCCCATCGTCTTACAAGATGTTAATCTGAACTCTCCTAACTACGTGTGGCTTGATATTTATCCTAATGGGATACATAGGAGTTCCTAGACAACTTCTCTTGGGCCTGGCCCGATTTTCACATTCGGTCTCTTGACCTAAGGATTCTCCAGGGAGCGTATGATGTGGAATTGACTCTTATATTCCTCATTGACGTTGGGGTATTTGCCACACCACACATTTTCTTTCTAGGTAGTTATGTTCTCAACAGATGACATAAAACTGCAGTTCTACCCTTAACAAGTTCAGGATGTCCTGTGTTAATCAAGGGATGCACCAGATCCCTTTAGAGAAATGATTTTCCCTATGAGCGTTGGGCTCCAGCCACACCATTATTTAGAACTATGTTTTCCTCTATTCTCATTCTCATGGGATACATAGTGACACCCAGGCAATTGGCCTTGGGCCTAGTCCCAGGGTCATTAAACAATATGTTCTATCAGCCCCGATCTTGGTCCAAGAATTATGACCTTTAAAACAATGTACACCATCCTCACCATAGGTCATTTATACTACATGTTTATCATATTTATTAGTATAACATAAAACTACAAGGAAATCTAGGTCCTTACCCGAGAGTTCATGTTTATAAGTAGGTATGATCCTTGATTATACTGATGTGCCCACCTAACATGTCTTCCACATGGTGTCATAATTTCAGGAGTGTTAAACTCTATTGGAACAACCAATCACTCCACCCTCCAGGCTTTGCATACCCTCTATTTGGACCTTGGACCTCATTCACGTCTAAAGGAAAATCCCCCACAATATGTATTCTCATCCTGTGGCTCACCTACTATCCTCATCTAATGTTCTTGAAGAAAAATTGATGAAACTTTGAGGTAGGCCTCATGTTTCGAACATGGTAAGTGGTCATCCCTCATTTTTTATCCCCATTTCAGGCTGACAAAATAAGGATATTGTGTTCCAGATACATTTAATAGTTATACATAATTATCACACCATCCCTACAGTGTTCTAAATCTTTCATAACACGATTCACACATTCCACCCACGTTTTTGTTTGGACGTAATCAAACTCCCCTCGTGTTACCCAACTCGTGCACAAGATCACATTGGGAAGATGGCACTTTGATTTTTCTGTGACCCTTGTTATCTAGTTAGGCCTCTCCCTTCCACCCTAGAAACCCAGATTGGTTGTTCAAACCCAAAATTCTCAAATTGTGGGTTTCAATCATATATTCGGATGGAATAACATGGTGGTAATCCCTTTTTTCTCACATCTGGCCTGACCCTAGGTGAGCTTAGGGATTGGTCACTGGATATTCCACGAATGTTAAGAGAATGAAATATAACAATAAATGAATAACAGAACTCAAACATGCATCCAACATAAATAATCAATGCATGAAAGTACATTCAAAAGATATGTGCATCACAACACCCAAGGATCGACCCCTACCATGGATGGGTTGACCCCATCAAAAGATGGTTGTAGTTATTCTACCCTCTAGATTGTGGAATCCATAACTCGTTGTCGCCTATTCAGTTCTCTCTCCTCCTCGACAGCAATGGGGTGCATTTTTTCAGCCAAAATTCAGGCCCACTTCTCATTGGTTATAATGGAAGTCATCTTCTCATAGGCTTAATTCATGCTCTATTTGGTTACTGCTAGCTGGGACATCAGACTTGATTTGATATCCGATTGCACGATGAGGAAATCAAAATTCTCATCTACTCAAACCTTGAGCCGTGGAATCTCATTTTTGCCATCTTAGAGCCTCTTGATGTCCAAAACTTTTCTATGCTACCAACCCACAACAAGGCCACGATCATATTCCCAAATCTTCTTTGCCCTGATATCTCAGACAAGCATGTGGGGACATTGGGCATCCAATCACCCAGTTCACAGTTCACACTACTAGGACTAAAGACTCCTCATCTAGTATATCCATTTTTCTTGATGGGTGTCATCAATGATGCACTTATTCAACTTCCATGACAGGTGAAGTGAAATTTTTCTACCGTCCTCATCGATGGTTGTCACCTCCCGATCTGCTGTGTTAGCAGGTTTATATGTGGGAAATGCCCCCATGAACTCGTTAGTAGGGTCTGAATCTGGTGTCTGATCAGGTATGGCAGGACCCATGCTATCTGATCGATCATCATAATCGAATCCCACCTCAATGATCTTAGGTTCCGTCGGGCTAACGGTCCCACCATGGATCGAGAGTGCCACAACATGGTCAGTTGGTGGGTCCGCTTTCACGACCACCGACATTCCTCTGGGAATGACACCACTTGTAGTACCAACCTATGATTCCAAGGTAGACCACACCATTTGAAGAAAATTTCATACCCTGATGTGTACATACATTAGTTAACCAGATCAATGGGTGGTAAGAATGAATTTCATCAAGGAGGCATACAGAGATCAAATTGTCGGTCTCGCTCTTGGGTGATTACCATTGGTACCCTGAGGCATGGTCCTTTGTATATTTTTGGGAAGTATGAAAATTTTGGAATAATTACCATGGGTATCTCATCCCTTCTAGATGCGCTAATCACCATACCCACAGGCTTGGATTCTAAAGTCCCCACATCTGCATCTACTAAAGGGAGGAAATGGGTTCTACGTATGATGCCCTCATTCACTGTTCATAAATAAGTGAGGAGTCCAAATTAACCTTGATGCAGACCCTAGGGAAGGGGATTAGAATTTTACCTTGATAGCTTCTTCAAACTCTTCTAGTTCTGGGTCCGAATCGCCAACTTCACCCTCCCCTTGGTGACACCCTCTATCGGCCTCTCCCCCCCCCCAAGAAGACTCATACAATTCTTCTGATAGAGGGAGTCGTTTACTTTATTTCAGTAGTTGATAACTACAGGGGGTCCAATCAATCCAGAAATACTTTTACCCTATACATCATTGGACGTGGGGCACCCCGGGAGACCACGAAGTCCTACAACTCGTCCAGGTATTGTTCCGCCTCTACCTGGGATACAAAAAAGTCATCCCTGATAGGGGAAATCCCTAGAAAATACATCTTGAGATGGTTCAGGTGTATCCACATCTCAGATTGGTAGAGGAATTTCAAGTTGAAATCAGTGATATCCCAAGCATTTTGTAAGACAACGTTCTCCAACTTGTTTATTTTGTGCAACTGCTTCTTTAGAGCTCAGGTGGATATACTGTGGAACCCCTAGGGCAGCCTCACATCCAGATGACTCTGATCCTCTGGGACCACTGGGTCTGCCCCTACCGCCCACCTTTCGACCAGTGCAGGCCTTGATCCCACTGTAGCTCTTCCATCATGAGATGTCCTCATTGCCTTACAACCTTAGCCTTATGGTTGGGGAGGCACCCCATAACATGGGTGAATGGTTGGATGCTTTAGCATCTCCCTAGGGTAGGCTTCCTCCCAGTTATTTCTGTACTCATTTACCAGTATTAAGATGACCATGGGTGGAGGTATCTTGTTTCCCATCATCCCCTCTTCCCATTAGAACATCAACGACATATCTCTCATTACACAAGGGTGATCCTCATGGCGCACCACCAAATTGGCCCGCGGGGTTATCCAATGACTACACTGAAGCTACCTAGAAAATCAGGGTGGGG
The DNA here is from genome assembly GCA_963277665.1 of Viscum album. Taxonomy (NCBI): domain Eukaryota; kingdom Viridiplantae; phylum Streptophyta; class Magnoliopsida; order Santalales; family Viscaceae; genus Viscum; species Viscum album. The sequence continues at coordinate 64,556,857 of OY728156.1, read as the reverse complement.
GTGTACGACTCACAGAGGGACTAATGATCCACCAGTGCCCCCAAGAGTCTTCCTTGAAAGTCCAGGTGGTAGGACCGATACTTTTCTGTTCCCCGAACGTCACCAATGAACTCATCTATTGGCAATGAGAACAGGTGGAAATTGAACTCTTCTGTCTTCCAGACTCAGTTCAACACTTTTTTCATAGTCATCTTGGCTGAAAATCTCAAAACAACATTCATAATAGAGGGGCGGATGTTCGATCCTGGAGGGGAGATTGGGATTGGATATTCATAGAAGACCCTGACATGCACCACTATCCACCCATACAGAAGGTGTAATGGCCCAAATATTCTCTGTGGATTCTTCCCCTTGCTGATATGCCACAAAATATCGTACAGCATGGCAAGAATTGGGATCTTGAGGTTGACATGTCCCCCTATCGCCAGCATGGACTCTATGATAATTTTTCTCAGTCACACGCCCATGTTTTAATCTCTCACCAGCGGGATCTAACCACATATGAGAACCACAATGAATGTAGCCAACCTTTCTACCGGTTATTGATTGGTACTAACACTGAATCCCAAATTTTTCCACTAGAAATATTCCAAGAGCCACATGTATGAGTGCTCTTGGCCTCTTTGATCCCCCTTCGGGCAAGTCCTAGGCCTCACAGGGAACTTCCTATTTTTTAGGATGTTCAAGAAATTCTTGAACCGCCATTTGATATAGACATCCCTCACCAACTGCTTGTCCTCTCCTATCACTAGGTCCTTCAATGCAATCACCAGTAGTAGAATCTTCTCTGGTTCCTTCCATGCACCCATAATGTGGAGGAACTCATCATACATCTCCCATAGTATTGAGATCCCCTAGAATGAAAGCCGGTCCCATGAACTGATGCCGACCATTTTATGGTGAAAATGGAAGTTATTGGTCCTCGATGGCCATCTGCTCAGCAGCTCTGGCATCAGATACTTCAGCTAATAAAATTAGAATTGGGAGGCCCAATATTCCTCAAACAATCCATCTCTCCTCAGCTCTTCCCCCAAATCTTCACATGAGGAACCTACCCAGTAGGCCCATGCCCAATCATCTGTGATGTTTCCACACTAGCGCAGATCCCACTCATCGGAGCACCCTTTCTCTAGGTTTCCAATGGACTCCTTCTAGACAATATGGTACATCAGGGGAGATATCGTTGGAAGAGTTCCTTCCTGTTGATGATGTTCACATGATTTTACAGACAGTCGGCATTGACAGTCGTGAAGTCATCCCCGATATAGCCATCATCCTCCCTGAACTACTGGCATTGGCACATCGTGCTCCTGAAGCAGTAAGCTGGCTCATCCCTACCCTTTTCTAGGATGAATACAACATCCCTTAGGCCAAATCTGTATAGAGGAAGCCTCTTGTATAGTTGATAGTCCTTATGACTCTATGATAGCATATTTACCGACGAATTATGGTGAGAGTGGCTTCGTACGAACTCCCCTATACCCAAGATATATGCCATATCCACACTCTAGGCAGCATCCACAAGGACCCCCCCTGAATCCTCTTTATAAGCCATTGAGTTTTTTGAAATTTTTCCCTTTTTGGTTCTAGTACACAAAGCACCTTCGCAAAGCCCATTCATGAATCTCATTCACAAAGCTCTTTCCCAGTAATGGAAATCGTGGAGGCCTGGCCCAACCTTTAGGAGCATGACACAGAGCGCACCACCATACAGTTCAGGACTCACTATTTGCCGCGAAGCAGAATGCCCAATTCGCGGAGAGAAATAACAGAATATGCAGAGATTCACAAACCGAGAGCGAAAAATTCCAAAAAACAGAGGTGAAAATGGTCAAAAAAGAGGTCGACCTCCCCTATTTATAAGTGATGAACCCTTGCAATTCACGACACGTCTAACCTTGGAGTGCTTCGCGGTGCGCCCAACCCGTGTGTCAGATCTCCAACTTGTGAGTCTGCTTTGCGATTGACCAAGTTGTTTTAGTGATTGAACCTCTTACTTTTATCCATGTTTTCTCCTCGGCTCCAAGTCATAGGGGGGGGGGGGTTGGCACCAATATTTGGGAAGAGTAAGAGCAAGAGAAGAGCCCTTGGGCTGGCCCCCCAAAACTCGTCCACGGATCCCCACTGCACAATGGGCAACACGAAACTCCCCCTCTATGAGGTTGTCATGGAGAAAGGATGTGGGAGGATCCATGATGCGATTTGACACATGAAAATCCACCATAGTGTAAGGAGTAGGGAGGCTCCGTGGTTACGAAAAAGATCCACGTTTATCAGTGTCAAGTGAGCTACGATTCGCGGTGCCTCATGTCTATAAATATAGGGATCCCCTCAATCCCAAAGGATGGTGTCTACAACCTATTGCTTTCATAGCTCTCAAATCATGAAACAATTTCGTCTCTGTGAACAATGAGATCTTCATGATAATTTAGCATAACGAAAGTCCTTTCTCTTTTCTTAAATTCTGCAAATCTTCAAACGGGGATGCACTTTGCATAGCCCATGGGCCTTCGCAATGAAAGGGGATCCCAAATGGGACTCGTGTCATTGAAGAGCACTTATGCTCCGCAAAATACCCTCCACGCACATGTAACCCACATGCCAAGGTTGGGTCACTGTGCTTCGCAAAACACAGTGCATCGCAATGCTACGCTTCACAGGGCACTACTGCTTCATGATGAACTACTCCTCAAAATCCATTCCACATCACATAGAACCTTCCCTATGAATCTATGCCCCATGACAAGGATATGACACATCATATTGTGAAGAATACCCCTTTGTGAAGACACTCCACCAAATAGTGCACTAGATCCTCACAAGGCTTTTTCCTATGAACCAATTTTCTTAGCAACTCCTTTTCTCGTGGGACCCTTCTGGTTTGCACGAAGTATTTTCAAAGTCCCTTGGGCATTGCTTCATGTTTCATTTCTTTAACACATACTTTTTTATTGGCAGGCTAATGGTTATTTCTTATTCACAGAGCCATGCTAACATGGCCCCTAAATGGATAACTCCATAACACCCCCTTCATATGGAATTGCTAATGCCCTCCCATTTCTATTGGTGGGAGTGTATCAGTTATGTATGTCCTAGGGGGTGCCGAGTGAACTCGCCTCATCTGAGCTAAATGAAATTAAACTGCCAAGCCCTATCATCTTCATCACATGACGTTATACTATAGCCTCACCCCATGCATCATACGTGGGGTTCCCCACCTCGTAAATTCTCCAATTCCTCTAATCTTTATGTGAGTGAAATATTCTTCACATGGAATGAGATCCTCTTAGCTGGAGAAGCATCTGTCTGTAAGGAAAAGTGAAACCACCATGGTGTCAGCCCCTAGCCTTTTTTATGTGAGGCAGCATCCTTGCTCCTCCTATCTTATTTCTGGCCAAAGACCAGGGGGGATGGGCACCAGGACCCTTTTATATTCCATGAAAAATCACACTCATGTTGGGCTATGTCTTTAAACGGGCCTCCACCCCAGCATAAGACCCTATTTCAAACTCTTTGGGGGTGAAAACCATGTGTAAGACCTCATTTCCTTTTTGTAATGTTAACCAATTGTAAGACCCATTCCACTTCCCACGGATGCATCATTAGCGACATGATCGTCGAGCCATTTAGGTCTCTTTTTTCTCACAATGAGCATGACTCACGTGGTCTTAGAGTAAGCATCGACCATGACATACTCTATGTGCAGCCTAGAGTGTAAGCCCCAAACACCATTTAGAACTACATGGAATTTGATCCTATCCCTGGTAAGGTATGTTGGAAGCCTATATAAGGTTAAATCCCAACACATCTATTGGTCCTGCCCCCCTTCACGTTGGTTCACCAAAGCCTCATTTTGAAGTACATGGACTCTGATCATTTCCATGTTAAGGTACATCGGAAGATTCCCTATGGTTTAATCCCAAAACCTATTGGTTATAACCCCATCACGTCAGTTTGACATAGTGTTCCGAACTACATGGACTTTTATCCTTTCCAATGTAAGGTATGTAGGAAGCCTCCAGTAGGTTCTATCCCAACACCTATTGGTCTCATCCAGTTCATGTTGGTTCGCTACACTGTTCTGAACTACGTGGACTTTGATACTTTCCAAGGTAATGTATGCAGGACGCCACCCCGAGGATCACGACCAACACCTACTTGTCACGACCCCTTCACATTGGTCAACTAACACCACCCCGAACTACATGGACATTGATCCTTGAGAAAGCAAGGTACGTTGGAAGCCTCCTCGAGGGTCAAGACCAACACCCATCAATCCCGACCACTTAACGTTGTTCTACTCCCGTCCTACATGACAATGAACCACACATCCCTTTTTGTCCTGCATGACACTAAACTATCCCCCAGTCAACAGTAAGCCGTTGTGACCCCTATCTAGAGGTATGACATTGTGACCTCATCCATCTGTAAGCCATTTCCCACTTTAACCAGCAGTAAGACATTGTGAACCCCAACTAGCATTAAGCTGTTGTGACACCTTTATTGACAGTTGTTCATTGTCAATCCCAACCAGTAGCAATCCATTGTGTTTTCAATCAATAGAAAGTCTTTTTAGTCCACTTTGTTGGGACCCATACCTATGTTCCACCCCTTGAGCGTCAGACCAACCTTGGGATGTTAACTATACATGAGCCCCAGTGTATCATCAGGTCGTTTTCCTCTATGTACACCATGATTCTATGCCACATTCTGATCGATGTGGATATTGATCCTTTCTAATGCAATGTATGTAGGAAGCCTCCCTAAGGTTCAAGCCCATCACACATGTATCGTCCTGGTCATTCCCTTGAGATTATGGTTTTCAGGAAGGTCATTCCCAAAACTAGAGGTTCCACTTCCTATGGGTTACGGGTCACCTCCATAGGTGTCCCATCGCCTCAACGAATGACGCAAACATTGATTTGCTGTCAATGGGATACATAGGAAGTCACTTTGAGGATCAAGACCAATACTACCATCACTTTCACAATGGTCCCATTTCATTCTCTCACTAATTCATTCAACTACCCATTATGCATCCTGAGTCATACCTGGGCCGCCACATCCCAGAGAGATCGTGCCAATTCACTTATTCACTACTGTTAGCAGCACTCAAGAAATTAACCACATGTTATCCCTAGAATCAGTGTTCCCTCCATGGGTTGTAGTCATTTGATCCACTGTATTTAGTGTTCTAATTAGTATGATTTGTCTCCTCTATAAATTAATATCACGACATACCATTGTGTTAATCATGGGATGCCTAGTAAAACCTCATAGACATGCCTTTGGAATATAATTCCTCACATTTTATGTGGGATTCCAAAGTCATTCATTCCCCCGAGAAGCCATATTATAAGGGGAAGAAACCCAGATGAGATTGTGTTTTAGGATCTATACATGCATGTGATGTCCAACGTGACTACTCTTTTGACCGAAGGTTACTTCCCTGACTAGAACCCTTGGAATGTCCTAAGAGAAGCATCATAATTAATAGGAAACCCTGAAGACATTGAACCATGAAAAGTTTCACAAACAAGGTCCTAATCAATGGGGGAGACCTGGACTGGGTAACGTGCTCCAAAGAGGAATCCACAGAAAGAGGAACTGACATCACATCATCCCATTTCGATAAAGGAAAAATATTATTGAATAAGCAACAGATGCCACCCGCCTCTGGAAAGTGGAAATGTGGGGAAATAGTCAAAGCACCCCCTCCCTTCAAAAAAGGCAGATGCACATTTCCCGACGAAAGCATTAGGAATAGATCATATAGCACAGATATATATATATAAGAGATGTGGTAACGCTACATAGATTACTACTATCTATTATATCCAATCCAAATACATGATTTACCTCTATGTTCTAAAAAAGTCTCTAAAATTATCTAAATACTAATCTAAACATTAGTATGTATTATCATCCTCAAACTGATGGCTAATATGAGAAGACTATAAAAACACTTGAGGAAATGTTGGGAGCATGCTCAATGGAATTAAAAGGGGGATTAGATCAAAATATCCCTCTGGATGAGTTCTCAGTCAAAAACAGTTTCCACTCAAGCATCCAAATGGCTCTTTATGAGTCCATTTATGTAAAGGGGTGTAGAACACCAGTATGTTGAATGATGTTGGGGTTAAAAAACTCCTAGGTCTAGAAATGGACAAATAAATGGTTGAGAAGGTTAAGACCATACCAGAAAACATTAAAGTAACTCAGAGTCGATACAATATATATGTAGATAATCATCGACGAGACCCATAATTTGATGTTGGAGACATGATATTCCTCTATATATCACTGTTGAGGATAGTTATGAGATTTGGGAAGAATGGAAAGCATAGTCCAAGGTACATCAACCATTTTGATATCCTTGATCGCATTAGAGCAGTGTCATGTTGACTAAAAGTCCCACCAAACCTATCTAAAGTACATGATGTATTCCATGTATCACTATTGTGAAATTACATACCCGACCAATCACATGTACTCAATACAGAGGTTGTACCACTAGAGAATGACCTCTCATGTGAAGAGATGCTGATAAAGATCATAGATCATAGGGAAAATGTTCTATAAAATAAAACAATTCCCCTCCTCAAGGTGTTGTGGTGAAACCACAAGTCTGAAAAGTAATGTGTGAATCAGAGGAAGTGATGAAGCAGAGTTATGCTCATCTGTTTTGGTGTAGTAAAAGAAATTTTTTACGTGAAATTTCTGAAGGGAAGATGATTGTAACGACCCAAACTATTATTAATGAAAATTCTTCTTGATATGATTAAAAATGTTATTCTGTAAAATGGTTATATAAGACATATGATTATACATGGTTTTATGTTTATGAATTTTAAACAACCATTACGAATTGTTACAATTGCTAATATAGTTTTTGAATAGTGACCAAATGATTAATTTAAATATTGGGCTTTAACAAATCCAGTTTACTCATAAAAAGAAATAGTGCCCTCATCAAGTATAATTGATCCATAAAAATCGCATTTTTTAGAGCTCAGAAAGGAGGTAGAATCATTGGGATTCACTCTTGAACAAGAAAAAGTTGATCTTCCATACATTAAGCTTGAACATAACTATCTATTGGAGAAGTAGAAGTTAATAGTGATTACCTCCCGAGTGAGGTTATCTGAGCCGCCCCAAGAGTCTATCACTATCACACACCATACCATTAGTTATTATATGGGTGTTATAAGGGGTTATGTAATAATACCCTTGCACAAAGATTATGTGCATTATTTTGTATAAAAAAATACGTTGATTTTAATATTGTCACTTTGTAAATGGTTAATAAAGCAGAAATAGTATTTTTAGTTAACATTCAATTAAGAAATATATTTTGATGAATTAATGGAATTTCGAATTAAATAATATTTTAATAAAATATTATTATTAAATTACACTTTATCGAATATAAATGAGCGTATAATTTTTTATGAATACAATTGAATTTTATTTATGGTTTTAAAATAGTTCTTGTCAAAACCAATGAATTTTCAATAAATGTCAGTTTTTATATTAAAATTAAAAATTTAAATACTGCTAAAATTATTTACAAAAAAATAATATAGTTATTTGATTTAGGATGTCAAAATAATATAACGGTAAATTGTTCATTATTTTATGAGGCAACCGATTTTTTGGGTAAAAAATAAATACCATTTAAATATATTATGTGTTTTATGACATAATAATTAATCAATAGTGATGTAATAAAATAATATAGAATATATTTTCATCTAATATATATTTTAACTTTCAAATAATGTGATTTTAGAATAATTTTTATTAATTTTATGATGCCTTAGTGAACCCTACATGGATTTTAAAATACTTTAGCCTTTTAAAATGTTGTCTTTTAGAGTGTGATCACATCCACTTAAGCATGAATAATATTTTAATAAGTTATTATATTGAACTTATAAAATAATCCGTTCCACTCCCCTTTGGAATAAACCATGGTAAAAAAACAAAGGCATTGTATGTAGATTTGATTAGTTTAATGTGTAGTGTCATAACCTAAATAATAAATAATTCCTTCAACATTCCTATATAAAACCACTCAATCTACTATTACACATCACTAAAAACCATTGGAGAACAACCAAACCCTGTCCTCATCTTTCAAATATCCTCAGAAGGTGGCCAAATATCCATGGAAACCTCTCTCAAACCTCTCTTAGGCCTTCGGGATCACACGTCCTAGTATGTGATTTCTTCTTTTGTGATTTTTTCTAAATTTATTTATGTTACTATAACCTTTTATTTTCATTTCAAAAAGTGGTGGTTTGATTTTTAACCTCTAATATACCTACCTACATGTTTTTGATGGATTAGATAACTCTTAATCTCTCATTAATTTCTCCCATTTACACCCATTACAATGATGAAATTCCGTAATGGATTTCTCTCTCCTCATTGACATTCAAGCAATTATTTTATATTATGCATATAACTTCCATTAAATAAGTTTTAGTGTTATTTTCCACGACCCCATTACCGTCCATTTAATGTATAAATGATGAGATAACCATTTCTATCTCATAATCCCCTTTTATGATTTTTATTAGACATCGTTATGTTGCTGAAGATATGCCAAAATTTCCCAGCCAAAATCATCGTGTAACTGAATACCAAACCCATTTCTCAATAAATGATATAAACCACTACAAACATGAACTTTTAGATTAATGGACTACATTTATGTATTCTACATCTCTATTGTGTGTAATAAATTATTATGTTAAATGATTCCATGTTGTATGATCTATGTGGCACGCTTATGCATGAATTGAAATGATAAAGAAGGGTGTGCCATGATAGCACTCCAATACATTGGGTAAAGATTAGTATCAAGATAAATAAATTTATATGAGGTTTTACACAAGCTAATTAATATGCAATGAGGGTCTAATCATGATAATGTAAGTGCGATGAGGTTTTACTCGTGATCCATGTGCAATGATCCTTGGATCATGTTATATCATGTTAAATATTGTTGCCACATTTCCATATTATGATAATCATGTTATATGTTGCCTTTATGATACATTGATATTCATGTTTCCTAAATTGTACTATATTCTTCATATTATTCCTTTTTTAATCATGTAATGGGATTTATAGATCACCCTTTTCTAATTCACGTCCTCAGGTTATCCCACGCAATGCTAGGTACGAAGAAATGTTGTGGTCATGTGAAAGGCGTTTTCAATAAAGATGTTGTGTTTTATGTTATAAGTAATTATTTAATGTTCTTAATTTCCCAAGACAGTAGAAATCTCGATGCTCAAATTTTTCATAGGTGAATGTTTGTGTAATAAATCATTTTTATGTTGTCTAATGATGAGAATGGTTGTTATATCAGGAACATGAAAATAAAATTTTAAAAATATGAGTTCAAATCCAAAATTTGTAAATAATTATTCTCCAAGGTAGTATATTAAAAAAATTCAAGTAACACCATTTTATGACACACACACACACACACATTGTACATTAAATGATTAAATCATAGATTAACAAAGTTTTAATGTTAATAAATGATCCATTATTGGAATATTTATGTCAGGGATTCACATTTCCGATAATGATGATCCTATAAAATTAATTACAATTCTTCTCAAATAATTTCACTCAAATTTCCTTTTCAACTATATTAATTTTTTTCATATATAACAGAAACAAGGTGAGGCTGATTTCAACTAGAATGTGTTTTGGATAACTAATAATCTCATGTAATATTAATATCAATATGATTTTTCTTCATATGTATTTCAATTAATAAGAAGATGATTTACCTATAACAATCCATCATATTATAACAATCCAAACGATTATAAATTAATATTAATTCTAAATTATTAAATTCATTATTATGTAATGTAATTATAGAAATCACATAAACTACTTTGGTTATTTTGCAAATATTATATGATATAGTATTTTTGATTTAAAATACCTTGAAGAATTGTTTCCCTTGATAATAGTCATTGAATATTTAAAAGTAATATTATCATATAATAATGGATATGATAAATTCCCATTGAATAACATGGTATAACCAATGACCTCAAACTATAAGATCACACCCTATTAAGACCATTTATTGGAGCTTCTGAGGGATATGGAATCACTAAGATTTTCACATGATGATGTGCAAGAAGAGAATAATCAAATAATGTCTACGTGTGACTATTTAAGAGATAAGTTTAATCTTATTAAATTATATTCTAGACAATGTTCTCTGAAATACAATTAGAAAAACATCCATTGCAATCCTTGCCCTTTCAGAATACACTAGTTTAAAAATTGGTAATGTAACTAGGCCCTGGTGATAAGAATTTTCATATTTTACATTCTATATATAATATAAAGATTATTTTTTATTTTTTATTATTACTTTATAAAAATTTATATAATGATTGTAACCATGATTATATTTTTACAAAATTAATTTAAAATTATATATATTTTGAAATATATAGTTTAAATTATGACAATATCTTGATAAATTGATAATTTTTTGAATTAAATTTCATCTTTATAAAATAATATAATTAAATAATAATTTTTTACATATAACTGAAAATATAATTTAATTATATCCGAAGTTAATTTTATATGGGTCAGAATGTGGTTTATATCATAAAACTAGTATTTTAAAGTAAAAAAACCTTACTGAATCTTCAAAACATATATTTTATTTAAATGATAGAAAATAAATTAATTATGTACATGACTAACATCCACATAATAAATGATATAATTTTAAGGACTTATATTACTGAATATATATAATAATTTTAAAAAATACCCTTTGGAAAAAAACACAGGGTAAACCAAGAGAAGGATGGTGGTTTTGAATATTTAATCATATATAGTCAAATAACTGGGTTTAGAAATTGATAAATAAATCCTCTTAAAAGGTGTTATAAATCCCTTTAGAATATCTCATTAATATTGTAAATGAGCGCTCTCAATATAAGGCATCCTCATATCAACCATGTTATTTTATGTACTTTCTCTGTACTAGGCCATTTAATTTCCAACATTTCCTATTATAATGGAATATTAAAAATACCTTTACCATCCCTATGATTCCCAAGTAATTTAAAGATAACTTTAAGTCTCATTAAACCCTCCATTGAACATTTTTCTATACCTGTTATGATGCTAAAATTATCTGGTTTTTTTTCATGTCAAAAATTTGTATAGTAAATACCCATCCCCATTTTCACTCAATTGTATTCACATAGATATAAATATAATCCATTGATTGGGGTTAATATTTATCATACCCACACTCCTTAAACATGATATTAAAATTGATTAAATTAATCCTTTTTTTGGATGATCTTTTTGTCACATAGATGCATGTACATGATATGAATGTGATATGTGGGACCAAAATTATATAGCTAACTACTGCATTGGGTACTATTTTTTTGTCATGATATACCACATATGGTGTATGGGAGTTTATCTAAAGTACAACGTGTTATGAATTATCAGTGATTATCCTTGTCTTAATATTATGACATCATTTTTTATGTTGTTTCTATATTCCTTATGTTTCCATAATGTTATCATATTATAGCATGATTTTATTTTCATGAATATGATTCTCACCCTTATATTTCATTATATTAAGCATCATGAATCACATTTACAACATTAAATTATATTATGATTTTATTATTTTCATATTGAGATTTATGGATCACCTTTTTATTAGGTATGTCCCTAATATAACACCCCAAGATGTTGAGAAATAGTTTTTCAAATTAATTTAATCTTTTGATATTTTTCATTTAATAGAATACTGAATATAGATTATATTATGTGAAAAAAATATGGTAGTCTTGTATTATACGCAACTCCTAGTAGATATTTTCTTACACAAAACACTTCTATTTGAATTAGGTATACACAACACTATGCTAGGCCAATGTAACACACACCATTGAGTTTCTCTGATAGCTTGCATTACATACAAGACTGTGTTTTACCATACTATAGTACATTATAAACATATTATTAGTTAATATAATAAGAAATAAAATCTCTGTTATATTAGTGGTTAAGAATATTATTAACTAACTTATTAAAATATAAAGTTTAAAATAGGAATTCATTGATTAATAATTAATTATAAATGAAAATAAATACCAACTGATTATAAATGAAATATATTTGTTTTAATGAACCAAATGTCAATTTGTATTAATAAATCAATTTAATTACTTTTTTGAATTTTATTAATGAAATATATATGTTATATATTAAATCAAATAACTTTGATAATAATTCAATTGATTTTAGAGGCATAAGAGAAGACTAAACCCAATTTTTGGCATAAACCCCAATATTTTGTAGAAATGTGATTTCCCCCTTTTATTGGTAAACACATTTTAAAAATAGTTTTAGAATGTTTATGAAAACAATAATCACAATATAACCTTTTCTTTAAAATAATAATATTAAAATATAATTTTATTTAATTTTATGTATTTTTCTGATAAATTTTATGTGATTATGAATAATGAAAAACACTAAATTTTAATTGAAAAAACAATTGTCATCAAAATAATTTAAACTTTTTAGATAACTATTTTACTAGATTTAAAGAATAATTATGTCAAATTTGTATCATTTTATCTAATTATGGTCATTTTAATCAACTGGACATTGAATTTGGATATAAAAACATGTCAATATTAAGAATTTTTTTATTAAAAACCTTTTTTCTCATTTCGTCAACCAGGTTAATTTTAAATTAATTATAGAAACTAATTTTTTATTTGAAATATGAAAAATATATTTCATATTTTTAATCATATGTTCCATATTCATAAATATTACCCTTTTATTTTTTATCAATGGGAATAATAACCTTAGTAATTTTTAGTACCATGATTAAGGTTTAATCATGATATTAAGGGTAAAAATGATATAATAAATACTTGAAAACTCTACTATCACATTAAATGAATATATTTTATTAATATAATACAACCCTTAAAACATAATTATATATAATATATAAATTAATGGACACATGTACATGAAAAAGACATAAATATTATTAAACTCAAAGGAAATTACAAAATGTCACACTCTTACATTTAATATGTACAATATTTTTAAGATGGGGATTAATTAATGATATTATCTAACATATATGTAATTATGAAATATAAAATGTATATATACATCATATAATTTTATTTTTTATATTTCATTAAAAAACTATTATAAATAATTATAAAATAATGATGCAATAATTACTCATTTAATGAAACAGTGAATTAAATGATATTAGAAATATTAAAATTATTATAATTTTACATAGTAAAGATGATTAATGAATTTAATGGGTTAATATAACATTCTAGAGGTGGGTTAAGTTAATTTTATTAATTTTATGTTGTTTTATGTATTATTATAAATTCAACGTTATGTATAGTGTCAAAATTGATACTTATGATATTTTATAAAAAAAATATTTCCTTAAATAGTTTAAAAATCCTAAAAAAATTCAAAAGTAAAAGTAGATAAAAAATAGTCAAAAATATAATAAATTTTCCAATTATTGTTAAATTTACACTTTATTAATAAAAATGTCATCCTCTTAGTATAGAAAACATGGTTACCATAGTGAAAATTTAAAGGGCTCACATAAAGGTTTATCAAAATTAAAAGGTTTAAAATAACATCAAAAAATTTCTAAAATATATTTGTTGATTATATTTAAATACTTTTAATATATTTTATTTTAATAAATAGAATTTTGTTGGTATTTTGAGGGATATTTATTTTATTATAAATTAATCTTTTGAGGAATTCCAAATGTTTCCCTCCTCTCTCTTATAAAATATAACCTATTCTTCCCCTTTTATCACACTAAAGAACCTATTTTTTCACCAATAATATATACAATGATCCTTAAAATATCACTATAATAACTATATAATCCTTTATTTGGGCATAAATCCAACCATTGGAGTCCATTTTTAAAAATCATAAGAAGATACCGAATGAAAATGTAGCATTTATCAACAAATTGTTTTGGTTTATTTATTCAGAAAACACACTTAATTATTTTTATTTGTTGTTTATATGACTAAAAATATATCCTAAATATATTGTTATGTTTTTATATTTTTTTTATATCTACAATCACACACAAATCCATCATATGGGTAATAAACATACCATTCTTGTGTACGGCGAACTACCACCTCACTCAATGATGTTGTTCATTTTTTCCTTTACAACTTATAATGGTTGTGAATTATTATGTAAAATATATTTTTATATGATATATATTATATTTTTACATAATTATTCTTCCATAATTATAATATCATATCTATCTTTTTACCACCTAATAATTGGGGAAATGATCATGTTGCTAATGCATACGTATGGCTTACTATCTATACGATGGAATACGATTTATTTCTCATATATATTTAAAAGGATGGTAGTAAGGTTGATAATAATGAATATATAAGATATATAAAAAATTAAAATTATTATATAATGATAATATATCATGTAATTTTATTTCTTTTAATATGAAACGAAAATCAAAGCAACATTCATGCATACGTACAATCTACCGTCTCTATGAGCAAAGTATTTTATTTTATATATCTATATTTTATGAATCACCATGAATAGACATATAATATATATATATCATATTTATATCTTGTTAATAATTATGGAGATAATTAAATAATGATATAAGTATGAGTTCCAAGAATAACAAGTCAAAACATGTACAAGAAATAATGTAGTTACTTCCTGAAATATAACTTAAACAAGGAATAATTAATTATAGTTTAATATAAAGTAATAATTAAGTTATATATGGTATTATATATATGAATATTATTGTTTAATATAAATATAATTGATTTATATTTATTATAAAGTTGGTTTTCATGAGTACAATGAGAGTCCCGACATAATGTAATGAAATTTCATCTCACTTTTTATTTCAATGAGATACAAGCCATATTCACAAGTTTGTTATTTTGTGAAGTGTATATATTCTACTATGAAATTTAATATCATTAATTCCCTTTATTTAATGATATTAAAATATTTAATTACTTATATTATTTTATGACGTTCACGAATCTAAAGATACTCATGTAATAAGGGATTTTCATCTCACATTTATTTTCAGTAAGAAAAAATCCTTGTTCACCACCCTTTATAAATATATTATGTTTATAAATCCGATGAAAATATTATATAATTATTATCACTGTGTTTATGTGTATTTAAATAACCATTTTATCATCTCATGGATGGGGTTTATAGTTAAAAACTTAAAAAATTGGTATGCAAATATTTTGTATGAATTTTTATTCTTTCAGAAACATGTTATGTTTTGCACATATATTCCTTTATGAGATTTATATAATAACATTTAACTTGTTTTATATTTAAAATAATTATTTTAATGATATAATATGTTTCACTTAATTTTATTCCTTCTATAGTAATAAATCTTTGTTCCATCAAAATAATGTTCTCTACAAATATTTTTAAAGTGATATATATGAGGTTTTATGCATTTTAAGGAAAATAGATATTAATTATTTTTAAAAATCTTCCAAATATTCCATAATATATTACCCATGTTACTTTTATAAAAAACATATCCTCTTATTTTAGGATTTAAAGATCATTTTTTCAAAATAAAACGTATATTTTCTTCATGAATAATTTCAAGTGATAACTCGAAATTATTTTACATCTATGACACTGTTATTTGATGATACATATGTTTCACTAGGGATATTATCCAATGATACTCTTATTATTCACACACTAAATGGTTTATGTTTATGATTGATTGTTTTTTATGAATTATTTCTATTTTACATGATTTATGTTACGATGAAATGTTTGTGAAACTCATTTTTATGGTTCATAATATGATTTATATTCTAATAAAACAACTATTTATGGTTTTATTTATGTGGTAGATGTGACCTATACATCCCTACAATATTTTTGGTATACATTAATATCTCATTAAATAATTATGGGATTCATGTCAGCATGATGAATCTAGAATGGGAATATAGGAAAACCTCATCCATAAGGGGATGATGGGGAAAACCAGTCCACTATGGTAATATGGGGAAACATGGTCCATTATGAAAAGGTGGACAAACACAATAAACTATGGGAATATTGATAAATATGATCCACTATTGGAATATAAGGAAACTCGATCCACTATGGGATGATGGTGAAACCCTAACTGCTATGGGAAGATGGGGAAACCTGATAACTATGAGAATATAGAGAAACTCAATAAACATTTAGATGATGGGGAAAGTTGACCCATTTAAAGTAATAAACTATGACTAGAGATGGTGGTGTGTCCCTCACTATAAGTATAGTCCCCATTAAGATCCTGGAAATATAGAAGAAATGTGACTATACTTATAGGAAATGGTAATACATGTTTATGGGTATTCCATAATTCCTTTTCTTATTCATATGTTATACATCAACAAATTATTATTTTGTTCTTCTTAGGATTCATGTATTATGAAAAATAAATAATTATTCCATGATCCATCTTTACGATCTTTGAAATATAGGGTATGATATTTTTTTATCATTATCACGTTCCCAAACTCTTATCCTCTTGATAAGCTTACACATCTCCATTATTTACCCTTAATGAGAAGTTGAGATCACCCATTTCTTATGTTGTTCATCCCCATGTTAGGAAGGATAGATTTTAAGTAGATTTAATATGGTGGGAGATAGTTTTGAGAAACATTGGAGGTACTTCAATGAGTTATAATATTTTTTATCAAATGTTCTATAGGCACTAGACTAATATAATATTTGGACGTGGCTCATGTAACTTATAAAATATAACAAAAAAATTAATTTAATATCTATGTATGAATATACTAGATCATTATAGTCGGTATCCAAGAAAATTTTTATTCATCCGCTTGAAAATATTATTATAAAACTATATTGAGGTCCCTAGGGGTATTTCTAAGATATATCTTGTTGTGTCTCTATGGATAAGTATAAGGATGAGTCAATCTTTAATAAAACGTGATGGAATTTTGGTAAATAATAAAGTGAGTGATTTCCAAGAATTACATCCCAATTTATATATATCATGTGGATGTTTCTCTAGAATATATTTACATCTGGGTAACAATTCTGGTTAGGTGTGTTAGGCATGAATCAAACATCCCCTAGTACACAACAACATGCATTGCTAGAAAACTAGTTTGACACTCCCGGGGTATATGCTTTTGGAATTGAAAAACTATTTAGGACACATCATGAAATATTAAAATACAATATGGGTATAAATAACTTAATATGAACATAAAATGATATAGATTAATGAAGGTGTTAAAATGAAGACATCATATAAGCCGTTTTTCAAGATTATTTTGGTCCACACAATTATAACTATTTTAAACACTATGATTTTCAGTTTTGGTCGATTGATGGATCCAAAAGGATCCATGTTAATAATGATTGTGATGAAAAAAGCTATGATATTTCTCATTATCATCTTAATTATATGAGTGGGGGACTACAAAACCTTATTACTATAATTACACAAGATTCTCAAGTTATGAATCACAATAAGCTTCCAAAAGTGAAAATAAGTGAAAATATATATGTTGATTCTATGATAAGGTAACATCTACTATCATTCATAGATTCTTCTGATCCTCTTGTTTATGGACATTAGACCAATACCACTTAAAAGATATTCTTCATTCTCTTGTGTTCGAAACATGAGAAATTCATTCGTGTTGTTTATCGGATGGAAGGTGAAACAGAGTAGTGGTGAACTATAATAAAGATTACTATGAAGAAAGATGAAATTGAATGAATATACTATGATGAGATTATTTACATATTAATCAGTAATTACTCACCTCATGTTCATTGTACAATTATTGAAAAACAGTTACTAAGATCATGAAAAAGGATGACAAATATGTCTGTAAGTATGAGACAAATTTCAAAAGACTTGCGACTTACATTTCTGATATAATTATCCAACCTAAATGTATAGTTGATAAATTTTCATCAGTTCCTTTAATTCATGTATCATAAGGGAGTTATCAATAAGATAATTTATTGACAAAGAATAGGTTTTCCATTGCGCAATAAAAGTTAAAATGGTAGTTGGAGTTATATTTCAATCTCATGGTTTTAATAAGAAAAGGAAGATGGATTTTAAAGAAAAATCTAAAAACCATGGAGATAAAAATATGATCCTTTCTATATGATCTACATGTGGACAGACTCATTGAGTAAATTGTATCATGGGTTTTATATTGTATTAAGTGTGATAGGGAAGGAAATTTGGAAATTGATTTTTGAATTGATGGGAAGATGGAGTTGTCCAATGATGCTAATATTGGGAAATATACACAGGTTTCACCTCCAACAATTCTGTGATTCAAGAGTAAGGATAATGGGAATTGTTATAATAAATATGCAAATAAAAAGGGTTAATGATGAGGATCACCATAAATAACCTCTTAAAACCAAAGGAAAAGGTATGTCTCATGTGATCACTATTGGTGATGTGGAGTATGTCAACAAAGTTGATGACTGATAGAGTAGTTATTTAATGGAATTCAAGAATAATGTTGTAGAACTACTTTTATGGTATCATGGAATAATTAATCATCTATGTATTGATCCACAATAGCTTTTCCATAAAGAGATAAGAGCATATGGTGAATGGTAATGGTAACCATGAACAATAATTGAGGTAATAAGGTTTAATTTTTTTAAAACAAATTGTTAGGATAAAGATTAAACATAATATGTTCTGAATATTGAGATAATTATATTTTAATAAAGATAATATAGATATGAATAAGTAAATTGGATGGTACATATTTCTTATAAACAGAATAAGGATTTTTTTTAAAAGTGTTTTATACTAACATAGATAAAGTTTACTAATATTTGAACTTTAACAATATATCAAATAAAATTTAGAATAAGAAAACAAGCATGTTTTCAATTAGTATTAATGGTAATTTCCATGTTTCAGGGATACATGATGACATATATGCATATATTTGGAATGTTAATATAAGAGCTACCTTATAATATATGGGGGATAAATGATAAGATGATTTAGTTTACTCTAATTTAATGTTTTGACCTATCATCATTTATAAGGGTTATATGGATGACCATTTGTTGAATTGTTTATATAGAACATCAGATGAGTTTGTAGATAGTAAATTATTATCTCATCCTAAGAGGATTTATTCATATTGGATTACTTGTGATAAAAAAATATTTGTGATAACTATAGATGAAAGGACTGATCATTACATCTATGGTCTCATTACAAACTAAAAAACTCATATTTTTTGAAAATTGAGAAATGAAAAAATAATGGTGAGGTTTTCCTAAAATCAAGTAGGTAATTATTATCATGAAAATTCATAAAATTTATGAAGAGTATCTTGAATCAAAAATTTTATCCCACTACCTTCATTTTTGATGAATCAAATTGTCCCTTAGATCATCCTATATTTATGACATAGTGACTAGTAACATTCTCCTAAACATATTATATATTATTATAAATTATAACATGATGGTTAGATATATCTTCCATGTCCATGTTTTTATATTTCACATATGTTCACTTATTTGTAAACATTATTTTGAGTTACTTTTCATAACTGTTTGGATTCCAGATTTTTTTAAAGGATGTTTTAGTATTAATTTTTCAAATGTGGGTTTCTATGAAAGGAACATTAAAGTAGTAAACCATTGATAACCCAGAAGAATTTAGATGGATAAACTAATTTTAAGGGTTTATAACGTAGAACCATGATGTTTTTTGAAATATATTATTTAATGAATTTATTTATTTATTAATATTTTTCATTTCACACAATGCAGAATATAGATTTTGTTTCATTAAAAAATTATGTTTTGTTGTGTTATACACAACAAAAAGTTAAAATTTTTCTGTATAGAACACATTGATTTTTTGGTGTTATACGCAACACTATAAGTGGCCTATGTAACACACACTGTTAAGTTATTTTGATAGAGTTCATTACATGCAAGACTCTATTTACCGAAAAATAGTATATTTTTAAAATATTATTTAATATAATTTTATTTAACCATTCCATCTAAAAAGAGATTATGAATAGTATAACTAAATTATAAGAATATATGGTTTATAATAAGAATTTATGGATTATTAATTAATTAGAAATGAAAATATATGTCAATTTATTATAATTTAAATAGTCATATTTTTATGATCCCAAATTCATTTTATCTTAATTAATTATATTAATTCACATTAGTGAGTAATATTAATCAAATATATATTTTACATATTCAATCAAATATTTTTTATACACATTCAACGGATTTTATATTCATTTTATATGAGTAGGCCAAATGTAATGCATAAATCCCTATATTATTCAAATTGGTAATTTTAACGCCTTTTATTAGATAACCCATTTTAAATATATTTTTTAATTGTTTTAAAAGAATCATGAAAAAATAAAATTATTATTTGAAAGTTGGATATCAAAATTTTCTTTTATTTACATTTTTTATCTTATAAGATTCATGTTTTGATGGATAATGAAAAATACTAAATTTTAATTGAAAACCGATTTTTCATAGAAATAATTTATAGCATTTAGTTATATATTATATTATTTTCAATATATAATTTGATAAAATTTTTTACATATGATAGAATTTAGGTCATTATAATTTATTTTACTTTGGATTAAGATATAAATATATATTAATCTTTTAGACATTTTTTTCATTAAAAACATGTTTTCTTTGTTCGGTCAACATTGTCAAATTTAAATTTATTTTATTATATTATGTTTTTTGAATATAAAAAATCTATTTAATAATGGTAATTATATGGTAAAAATTTATTAATTAGATCCCTTTTATTTATTGATCAATATGAGTAGTAACTTTATTTTTTTATACCATGGTTCAGGTTAAATCAGGTAATTAAGGGAACAAATGATACAAAAATATTATAAAACTACCCTAATAACTGAAAAACTTTGATGAAGTTAAGTCAACACTTAACACATTAGGATATAAATTTCACTGTTTAATGGAAAGTTGGTCATGTGAATGACATAAATATTATTAAAATCAAATGGAGTGACAAAATGTCACACTCTTACTTTTAATATGTATAATATTTTTAAAATGAGGATAAATGGAAGATATTCTCAACTATATTTATTATTATAAATGTTAAAATATTTATGTACATAATATTATTTTATTTTTAAATTTTAGTGAATAAATATCAACCGTAAATGATTAAAATTGACTATGCATTAATTACTAAATTAATTGAACAAAAAATTAAATTAAATTATAAATATATAATGAAATAAAAATATGACTTACAAAAGGATATTAAAGAATTTTATTGGTGAATATTAAAGGTTATGGGAGTGCTGACAGATTGTTTTTGGAGCTATATTTCTGTATGTATTTTTATAAATCCAAAATTATGAAGAGTGTAAAAATTTCCAATTCTGATATTTTCAGAAACTAATATTTTATTAAATTATTTAAAAATAATATAAATTTTAAAAAAGGGAAAATGATATCGGATATCATTTAAAATATCATATATTGTCCATTTATTATCCGATTTATAGTTTATATGTAAAAATTATATTCTCCTAATATAAAAAATATGGTCACTATAAAAAAAATAAAATGGATTAACTAAGGGTTAATCAAAATGATAAGGTTTAAAATAAAATATAAAAATTTATAAAATATATTGTATGGTTATATAAAAAACATATAATTTCTTTTATTTCAATAAATATAATTTTTTAGTTATTTTGAATGAGTTTTATTTTATTATAAATTAATATTTTCAGAAATTCCAAAAGTGCCCCTCCACTCTCTTATAAACGGTCACCTTTCCTTCTCTTCTTCTCACACATAAAATCCTATTTGGATTTGCTAAAATATAACCAATTATACTACCAAAATCCAAATCTTCATTATATAATCCTTCCTTTTTTCATAAATAAAACCAAATGAGTCCTTTTTTTAAATCAATAGGAGATACCCAAAGAAGTGGTAATGTTTGTCAACAAATGTTTTTGTTAAATTTATCCCTTTAACTCCATCATTTTTTATTTCATGATTATATAATAATATGAGTATGAAAATTTAATTTTATGTTTTTTTATTATGGTTTTTACCTATACTCACACACACATCAATCTTATGGGTAATAAGCATAACGTTCTAGTGTTCCATAAAGTACCACCTCACATAATGATGTTGTTTGTTTTTTCCTTTACCACAACTAATGGTTTATAATTTTGTTCATAACAATATTTTAATGTGATATATATTATTTTTAGGACATAATTTTAATTCTTGAATTATAATATAAAATTTACATTTTCCAACCTAATCGTTTGGTAAATGATAATGTTTCTATTGTGTAGGTATGGCTTATCATCTCCGTGTTGCGATGTGATTAATTTATCATATATATTTTAAATGGATGGTAAAAACGATAAACATAATTAATATAAATCATATATAAAGCATTAAAAATACAAATTATTTAAAATATATCATATACATTTCTTTCTTTTAATATGATAAGAAAATGAGAACAACCCTCACGATTACATATGTCTACCGTCTCAATGACCAATGTATTTTATTTTATATCTATATATATTATGATTAAATATGAATACATATTTATTGAATATTAGTATGATATTTATATAATGGTTATAATTATGGATACTATGAAATCAGGGTCTTTTTATGAGGGCCATGAATAATAATAAAAACATATACGAGAAACAAAGATGTTATTACCCAAAACATAACATAAAATTGGAAATGTTAATTAGAGGGTAATAAAAAGATATAAATAATTCATATAAGGTATTATATATTTTAATAAGATTATTTAAAATATTTTTTAATAAAATTATATTTATTATGCCGGAGCATAACATGAGTATGATGGGATTTAAGGCATATGATAAGGGAATTTCATCTCAATTACTATTTCCATGAGATTTATATGATATTCACCACTCTCTTATTTATTGTGGTGTATGTACAAACATATGATATATAATATTTAAAATATACATTATTTAATTACATTATATTATTTATTTTTTGTTATTATTTGATTGGGTTCACGATTCTAGAGTTACTAAAGTAGTACGGGATTTCTGTATCACTTTTATTTTTCAAGGGATACAAGCCATGTTTACTACCTATTACATATATTTTGTGTTTATAATTACCATGAATGTATTATAATGTTATTAAACTATTTATTATGGGTATTTAGATATCCATTTTATTAGATATCATTCATGGGGTTTATGATCAAAAGATTCCAAATCGACAAGCTAATTTTGTATCAACTTCACTTCTTTGAGACCAATGTTATGTTATGAATGCATATTATTTTATTCGGTGTATAAAATTCCAATTTAGAGTTTGTATTATTAATATGTTATTTTTATTATATTATATTCCTCAATTAATGTTATTATCTCTTCGGTTCGAAATATTTGTTCCTTCAAAACAATGTTTTCTAAACAATTTTTAAAAGTGATTTAAATGATATTTTATGGTTTAAAAAAAAAGATTTTGAATATGTTTCAAATGGTTTCAAAGATATATTTAATGGTTTTCATGGTTATTTTCATGAAATGGGTTTTTTAAAATTTCATGATTTAAGAATAATTATTCAAAATGGAATTTAAATTTTTCACAAGAATGATTTCAAGTGATATCTCAAAATATTTTATCATGTACGATGATGTTATTTGTTGATACAAAATTTTTACTCAAGAAATTATTAAATAATAATATAATTATTCTTTTTATGAATATATTACGATTAAGATGGATTTATGCATTGATATATTGATGTTACTGAATTATGTTATTTTTTCATGATTTAAGATATAAAGAAATGTTTATCGAAGGAATTTTTTTAAAGGTCATGATATGATTTGAGTTCTTATGGAACAAATATGTATGGTTTTATTTATGTGATCTTTGGGATGTATATGTAACACCATTTCATTGGGAAATTATTTATATCTCATGATATAATTATGAGAATTAACATGATAGGTTCGATCCACTATGGGAATATGGGGTAACCCAATCTACTATGGGAAGATGAGGAAACCTGATCCATTATATGAATATGGGGAATCTCAATCCACTATGAAATGCTAGTGAAACCCGATCCACTATAGGAAGATGGGGAAACCTAATCCACTATGTCAATATGGGGAAGGATGAACTATAATCGAAGATGGGGAGACCAGATTAACTATGGGAGCATGGGAAAACCCAATCCACTATGAGAATATGGGGAAACCCAATCCACTATGGAAATATAAGGAAACCCGGTCTGTTATAAGGATTGGACTACGAATGGGACGGTGGTGTTTAACCCGAGTCAGTATTGTCCCCACTAAGTTCCATGAAATGTACTAACAATGCATATTTACTTATAAAGAATTATATTACATGTTCATGTGTATGCTACAATTAAATGTATTATTCTTATGTTATAATTTCATGTATTATGCTATTAATTTCCTTAGGATTCATTTCATATGAACTAAAAATAATTTTCCAATTATTCCTATTTATTATGTTTGATATGCTATGTCTGCTCTTATAAATATAATTATCAAGTTATCATACACTTATGCTCATGATATGCATATTCACTTTCATTATATACCATTAATAAGCATTTGAGGTCACCAAATCTTATGTATCACTTACCTAATTAATGAAGTAATTTTTAAATGTTTAATTACTAAGTGGGAATATCATTGTGGGAACATTAAATATATTTCATTGAGTTAAAATATGTTGATTCCATGTTTCAAAATCCACTAAAATAATATGATCTTTGGGTGTGTGTTCATGTAATTTCAAAAATTTTCCACAAAAGTGATGTCATATACAAGTGTGAAAATCTTGGATTGTTAAACCCATATTATCTCATGATGTTTTATATGGTTGTTTGAATTTATATAGAATCTTAGAAGGTATTTTTTTTCTTATATCACATTTAAATGTTATTGTGTTATGAATCATATTACACAAGGATACCATGAATTTAAATATTTTTGGGATTGTTTTATATGTATGTTTATTTAATTAAACATGAATTAATATTTATTAAATATATGGGTTGTCGTAAATGCTATCAGATAATGGTCTAGTTATTTATGTGGATTATTATTAGTAATATTAGGTAAAAATGAACATCGGGAATTGACTCGATCATCACCTGGTGTAAGAAAATTGGTCTTAGTACAAACCTGGGTTGGATGTCTTGGGGGACATGATTTAGTAAATTTAAAATATCATTATGAACCATTATAAATAGAAAACAATTCCCATAATATTTTATTTTAGAAAATATACAATGGATAACATAGATTAAATCCTATAAATTCAATGTTTTTGGAATGATTTTCATTTAGGTTTTATCTCTTTAATGTTTGTTGTTACCCTTTTATGAGTTCAATTGTTTAATGATTCTTATACCCACTTCCCTCTTTTATTTTAATTAATGGATTTAAATCAAAGGAAACAATTAAACAAACAATTTAATGGGAAATTTAAAAATTATATTCCCAACCCCAATGGTGAAATAGTTGAGAATATCATGATAATAATTAATCAATAAACTCATATAATACAAAGATATTTTAAGGGAAAACCCACACCACCCATAGAAATTGAATGTTTCCATTATGGACATTATGCAACCACGACCTCCTAATTTAAATGGATATTCATATCATTTAATCCTGAAAACAATAATCACTAAGTGGAAACAATATTTTCCATCATTAAATACTCTATAAAAGGGTAGTTAGTGCTATTTATTTATCATATTATGGGATAATATTATCAAAGGTGGAACTTGATATAAAATAGGCAACATCCAGAATATATCAATGTAATGCAGTGGAATGAATTCAATAATTTTTTTAATAAATATTTCTCATGAACTCACTAAATTAAAATTGTGAAGGGTTTCCTATAACATAAGCTAAAGGATGATGTTTCCATAGATATTTATGAGGAGAACCGTGAAAAACATGCACAATATTCTTATTAAATTTTCATTGACAGCAAAAAATTATTTTTACTTATTATTTTATAGTACAAACCCAAGTATATGAAAATCTTTGGTGATTCAGGACTTTGATATATATGAGGAAATACTCTAACATGGCCCAAATGTCAAAATAGATATCGGTGATTCTCATGAGTCTCATGGGGGATGGACTTAATAATAGGAGAGTGGGTTATAATTTTAGTGGAAATATCATTGGGGAAATAATTTTTAAAATACCACTTTTTAAATTTATGGGATGAAGTATCTTGAAAATATCCATAAGAGGACAAGAAAATGGTTAAGGTTTTGGAATGTAGAAATCCTGAATAGCGAATTCTAATGGGGAAACCCACCATTGTGATAGAATAATAAAATTAACCCTTAATCACTAGAAATTATGTCTACTATTTCAAAGGAAATGAATAATGAAAATATTCAAATAAATTCACTATTCTAATGGTTTTTAATAATAACTGATGCCACTAACCTCTAAGTCTTAGAGAGAAAGGCTGAGATTATTCTATCACAACTATAGAGGTGGATACCCAAAATGATATGGTGACTGATAAATTAATAATTCATTCAATAAAATTGAATTCCAGATTTGATTCTAGTTCTATGATTTCATTGACATCATGAATGTTTTGTAGAAAATTTTAAAAAACTCTTCAAGACATGGATGTGGTGATATCAGTGAAAATGGTAAATGACAATTTTTTTGAATCCCAAGTAAATACATTATCTCCATTTCATATTTGAGGACTGATCTTCCTAGAGAAATTTATTATAATACCTTTTGAATACGTCAATGTAATTTTGGGTGTGGATTGAAATTCCATAAATAGAACCAATTCAAATTTATATGGAAATAAAATTACCCATCGTATCATGAATTTGTCTCTGATCCAATCCGTGTGAAAATTTGAGGATAAATATCATTTGGAATCATCGTCTCAATCATGTATATTATTATCTAATGAGAAATTATATCTATCTAAACAAATTTAGAATAATGAAAACATCATCCTTGATGAAATGACCATTGTAAGGGAATATGTAGATGTGTTTCATGAAGAATTTATATATCATGCTACAAGTTGTGAGGTTTAATTATCATTAAATCTTATACCCAATTATTTTCTAATATCCAAGAATATAAATAGAATATCCACTATTGACCATGAATAGTTTAATATGTATGTGCATGAGTATATTGATAAAGGTTTTATACTCAAATGTTTATTACCATGGGGTTCACTAACCTTATTTATCATGAAGTTGTATCGTTCAAAATTCCCTTTACCTAATTATTTTGAGATAAAAATATCATGAAATAGAACAAGTTTTCCCAACTATGGATTTATGACATGTTCAATAAGCTACCTAGAGACTTGGTACCTCTTTAAGGAGGATATTTTGTCGGAATATTATCATGTAAAGGTGAATAAGAAGGATATGACTGAGTCTAATTTTCATTCAACATATGAGCATTATGAGTTCATAGTGATTCTATTCGAACTGACTAACTATCCAAAAATAATCAATGATCTAATGAATAGAGTATTTAACGATTACCATAATAAATTTTTGGTACTCTGTATATACAATATCTTGATATAATCTATAATCAAGGAGGAACATCAAGTTCAATTGAATTTTTTATTAAATTCCATAAAAATTAACATTTTAATGAAATGTATAGTAATTTCATGTTTTGGATGGAGCATGTAACAGTCATGGGGCACGATATCACTAAGGAAGAGATACATTTAGATCATTCCAAAATTGTGGAAATTAAAGGATAGGCCAGACTAATATCAATGATTATGATATGTAGTTTACATGGATCAGTTTGATACAATTATCAATTTGTGAGAAACTTGTTATGATTTTAAATACATATAACAATGATAACTGATAATGGGTGATGTTTTTATGGAATGAAGAATTTTAAGAGATATTTATAGAATTTACGATGATACTAATCACTACACCTATTCTCACATTACCTTCTAGTATAGAAGGATTTGTGATCTATAACGATGCATCCAAAAATGGATTTTTTTTTGTTATCATAAAATTTAATGAATTTATAGCCTATGGATCTATCCAATTTATGTTCAATGAGTAAAAACACCTAGCACATGATCTATAATTGGCTATAGTGATCTTTATGTTGAATATTTCTACACATTATCTCTATGTAGAGAAGTGGGACATACATTAAGATCCTAAAATCAAAATGAAAATATTCACACAAAAATGATATAAATATTTAATAATGATAATGTTTAGAACTGATCAATGATTATAAAGTTTCATTCCATTACAGTCATAAGAAGGTAAAAAAGGAGGAATATTTTCTCAGTAGAAGGATCATACAACCCTATCAATGATGATGATTAAAAGGGACAAAATATTATTAGGCAAGAAAACTATAAACCTGATAAATTTTAATGGATATTCATTCTAATTTTTTTTTAAAACTAGACAACCACCAATTCTTGAGAGGATTCTGTTTTTCATTAAAACATGAGTAGAAAAAAAGGTAGTGAATATTCAAAAGATCGACTTTACAAAAGTTGGAGTTTTTTTGGAACCCAGATATGCATCCCATCAAAACTAAAACCAAATATGGAAATTTTTTATTATGTTCAAAGCTAATACATATCTATTCATACATGATGTATAAATATGAATAGTTATCTGATGAAAAAATATTGGTGGGATATTATGAAGGGGGAATTTTATAATTTTTATCATGATGCTTGGTATGCAAAAAAAATCAATGCTAAATAATATATTCCTATGGGTATGATTTGACCATTTCCAATAACATTATGGAAATGGTAAAACATAATGTAAATGAGAAAAAATAACAATGCATTTCTTTATTGGACACCGAAGGAAATTTAATTGAAATAACACCATTAGGGTGGTAGTCAATCTCCGTACAAAGTCATAGAATTTCATTTTTATCAGGGAAGATTTATCTCAATACAAAATATCTGATATATAAAAATTGTATGTGGTATGCCTAAATTGAGTACCAATTTACATTATTTATGATATATATTTTAGGGTTATGATAATGTTTTGAAGAATACTTTAGAAAACACCAAATAGAGAGTTATTTTTTAGTACTGCTAGTAACCATCATATATAAGGTCTGATTTATAGAAACATTAAAACTACATAACATATTCTGATATTATTTTAAATGGATGTCCAATTATGATGGAATTAATAAATTTGCAAAATATAGTTCTCATAAAAAAATTTCTATTCTCACATTCAAATAGAACCTTTTGTGGGAAAGTAGGATAAGAGGTGTTAGAATACAAATGCTATGATAAATTTTTTCATATAGAATCCTATGGGACCTAATCTTATCTAATAGATGAAAAAGATGGATAAAAAAATAAAATTAATATGAAACATATAAAAAATTGATAAAAACACTATACAGATAATCATTGATGAGATGCAGAGTTTGAAATCAAATATGACGATTTATTTCATATATATCAATGGAATAAAGTCATTTAGTTTTTAAAGAAGGTAAATATTTGTTTTAGACACATATATCCATTTAATATCCTTTATCACATTGGACCAATGTCTTATTGACTTAGATTTCCACCTATCATATCATAGTACAAGATGTGTTCCATACATCCTCATCAATGACGTACATACTAGAACAATCATTTGTATCAAACCCATATATTATATCCTTTTATAATTATATTTTAAATTAGGAGTTCACAAAGAGTATATTATATCATAGAGACAATTTTATATGAAATAAAACAACTAACATAGTAAATGTTTGTTGGGAGAACCAGTTCTTTAAGGAAATAACAAGGGAACCAGAAGAAACAATGAAACAAATGTACCATCATATGATTTACTGTATGAAATGAAATATCAATGGATAAATTTATGGAGGGGGAAGAATATTATTCCCTAATATTTTATAAATTAATTTCCCCTTTGAATGGATAAATTCTTTATTATGTAATAAAGTTATTTTAAATACATGGACTACCCCGGTTATTTTGGACCAATTAAAAAAATAAATTCTATCGGATTTGAAGGAACATTGAGAATTTTTACCATTGACAGTACTTAAATTATATATTGACCAATTATATTAATATATATAAATGTCTATGATACTGTATTATTCATATACACCAAAGATGAAGTGGCCTAGAGTAGTAGGGCCATATCGTATTGAGCCCAATTATAGAAACTTTTGAAGGATAGGGCATCACTGGGCTTTTCCAATGACCATTCTAAATCCATGATTAAACAACTAAAACAAGATAAAAACTATTTATGAGGGTTGTTTATTCTTATAAAGATAATGAATGAAACAATATTTTCTAATCCAACCCATTAAATTACCACCATTGCACACCTAACCATTAGGCTGCATGTAGGTGTTATATGGGGTTATGTATCTAGATCCCAGTAATATGAATATTTACATTTTATTTTTTTTAAAATAAAAATTATATTTTTTCTTTTTTTATTACTTTATAAATGATTATATAATCAGTTTGATAAAAATAATATTTTGACATGAAGAACCCAAAAAGATATTTTTTTGGAAATATATTATCTTAATAATGACACATTTTTTATTAATTCGTTTTTAAATGATAATTTATTATAATAAAATATTTTTGTTAAATAAAAATCATATAAATATAAATGATAATGTAATTTAATTATGTCATATATAATTTTTATAAGGTTTAGAATGAATTTAATATCATAAAACTAGTATTTAAAATAAATATTTCATTCTAAATCAACAAATCAAAATTAAATATTACATTCTAAATCAACACATCAAAAATAACCAATGTTTGATTTTTCATAATATTTTGAGAAAGGAAAATTTTAGGTTGAAAATTATATATGGTATAAATATATAGTATGTTTAATGAAATCAAAATTTTTTAAAAGTGATATAGTAAATACCATAAAAGGCATTAGATACTAATTATATATTTTCAATTAAAAATAATTATTTTTAGAATTTATATTATTAATTTCATAATCCAGTAATGTGTTATCCAAAATATATATTATATTTTATTGTTTTGAAATCAATTATTTTTTAAAATGATTATATTCCACATCACCAATGGTATTATTTTAAGGATTTTGGTTATTATACGTGTAATATAATAAAAAACAATTATTTAGTAGTGTATATGTGATGAAATGATAATATATTTCTTATTACTATATCATATAGAGTCCAAAACATAAGTTTAAAAATCAATAAATAATTTCCCTCTATTTTTATATAAATACCCACCAATCCTCACACCCCTCTTTAAAAAAACATACTGAGAAGACAATTACTATACCTATCCCAATATTAATTCCTCCAAAGGTTTCTAAATTGTCATAATAATCTCTTGTTAAGCATTTCTAAGAACCCTCTAAATTTATAGGATCCTCTCCTATTCCTTTTTATTTCAAGTACATTCATCGTACCAAGCCCTATTTCAAAAAAATTAATGTTTTATTTATTTATTACATTTCCATTTAATATCATTATTAATCTTAAGTACTGAGATGCCACCATTTACTCTCATTAATCCCTCCCCTAAACCTTTATGTGCATCATGTATATTTCCTTAATTATATTTTGATTTTTCTATGCCAAACATTTATACATTGAATACCCATCTCCCTTCCTCCTCATGTTTATTCACCTAGATATTAATATTCATCAATATTTTGGTGTTCTATGTATATAACCTACACTCTAGTATCGTGGATTAAATGTAATTAAAGGAATAATTATGTTGTATAATATATGTGGCACCAAATGCATGTTCATGATTTGAATGCGATGGGTAGGTCTAAAATTTTATATCCCTCCAATGCCTTACGTAATGTTTTGATAGCATGAGATATCGTTTATAGTTTATGATAGGTTACTAAAATGACAATACATTATGTTTTCATTGAGGTTATTTTTACAATCTAGGCACTTATAAAATATTTGTTTTATTTTGGATTTAAATAGTTAAATTCATTATAAATATAAAATGATATAAGCGGTATTTATTGAAATTAAGTAATCTATACTAATAAAATATTAAATTCACCTATGATATTATAAATTAAATTTATGTCTCTTATAAGGTAAAATATTATATATTTATATAATTTAATAAGTAAATAAATGGTTTGAAAATTATATATTATGTGTTGGTATTTTTGAATAACATAAATGTTTATTTAAAAATATATAATTAAAATAATGACATAAAAAATTATCTTCCTAAAATAGATTAATAAGTTAATATTTTGTGTTATTATGATTATAATCTAATTTTAAGAGAAGTTAAATAATTTTTCAATGTTTCATAAAAGTAGTTATAATATTAAAATCAATATTTTCTAAATAAATGGTGAATATAATTAAAAATTAATTTTAGATTATTTAAAAACATATTTTCATAAAATAGATTCCGTTTTTAATTTTATCATTTAGAGAAATTGTTACGGCGATTTTTTGGGATTTTACTGAAATAATTAAAATTTTGGGGAACTATGAAATATAGTAATGTATAGTATATAAACATTATAAGTTAAATAAACTATTCCATGATTAACTACTGATTTAATTAACATAATATCAAATTACCCATTATTATTTAACATATTTAGTGACAATGTTAAAATTATTCATAGTCGTCAGAAAAAACAATAAAGTAATGAATAAAATAATAAAAAAATTACCCCTCTCATACACTATAAATGCCACCCATCACCACCTCTTCAACTCACACTTAAAAAGATTTTAATACTGTCCAAATTCTACCAAATAATATTCACAATACTCTAAACCACATCTAGGATACTTTGGTATCAAAAAATTACCAAATCTAATATTCCTAAGGAAGTTCTCAAGGAGGAGAATTCAAGAGGTAAAAATCCCCTTTAATTTAATTTAATTTTCTTATAAATTTATTTTCTATTATTTTTCTCTAAAAAATCCATAATAAATAAATTATCTTACATATACTATAATTCTATTATGTTATTGGAATATGTATTATGTAACCTTTATGTTTATCCTTATATTCTGGAAAATGATTGCATCATCTAAGACATGTCGGTTCAACGCCTTCATGGATATTGAATTTTCATTTTCATTTACCTAAGTATAATAAGGAAATAAAGTGACTATTATGGTTAAAAATATATTATTATCTAAATTGTAATGTGTTTACTTTTTTTGAAATAATTCATAGACAAAACATTAAAAAATGGAACTAGTTTTTGTTGGTTAAAAATTCCCGCAAAAAATAATCCAATCTTTTATCACTATTGATTAATCTAAAAAATACTATTCATATAGGAAAAAATTATACACAGTGTAATGAAAAATTGTGGAAATAGATTAATTTTTTTTATTATAATTCTAGTGTTATTCTTCCATTTGATTAGAAAATACGTAATGAACCAACCATTGAAACAATAAAATAAATATACCTAAAATATAAAAAATAAGAAAATATTATTTATAAATGGGGGAAAATATGTTATAAAAAGATCATATAAGGTATTATAAATATGATCAATGTTCATTAATAAATTAATAACACTCTTTATACCATTATATAGGATTATATACCACGTTATAATGAATTCGAACTTTTTGTAAGGGGTTTTCTTTAAAAAAATTATTTTAAATTACAATTTTTAAATTATACAAAATGAATGTTTTTATTGGGAAGGTATTGATTTTTTATTATGTTTTGGTTCCTTGTAAAATTCAATTATGATTGGTGGATCTATTATATCCATGCAATGCACTGGGTATGTTTATGTTGTATGTTGACTATAATGGTCATTTCAAGTGTAACTACGATGGTTACATCATAATGTGGTCATTAGGGTTACATTATAAGGTATCCATGAGGGTTACAAATGATATGGTAGCCAAAATAGTTAAAATATAATGTTATTATATTATTAAAATGATTTCAAAAGTTTATTCACTGGTTTATTTATGTTTTCTATGTTTTATGGAAACCTTATGTTTTCACAAACATAGTATATGTTACTTTTTTAGGGTGAGAAGGTTATCCTTATTTTGTTCATAAGTATTCATGGAATAATAGTTTTCATTCCATATATTTATGTACCTTAATGATATTTTTTTTGTCATACCGTGTTTTAACATATTTTTCATATGGTTTAAGGATTGATGAGGAAATGATGAATCCAAGCTGCATGTTATGATGAATTTTCATTAAAATGATTCTTGCTTTCTTAAAAGATTTTGTATTATGGAAGAAATTCATACTTTTTAGAAGTGTCCAATTTAAATTCTTCTATGTTTATATGTATCAATTAATACCTAATTATATAAAACTCTAAACTTAAATGATATTTTGGAATGTAATAAGTTTATTCAAGTTGAATTAAGTAGATTTGGTAATGAATAAGTTATGGTCTTTATAGTCGGTATCGGAGCATTGTTTAGATAACATTTGGGGATGTGATGATATTAATAGAATATAATATATTATTTTTAACTTATATTAGTGTTGAAATGATATATAAATTGATGGTTACCATGTTACTTCACCAATGACACATCTGTTCAGAATGGTTTTCCGTTGATGAAACATGAAAGGTGAAGTATGAATGTGCCAAGAGGATGATATCATTGAAAATATGTATCCTTGAATGGTGGAAACATGAGTTTATAGGTTATTGATGTTAATTTATCAATTTATGAATGATATAAAGGGTGGTTTCATACACAGAACAGAATAACTATAGATACCATAAATGAACATGGTGATAGTTGAACATTTTATGAGGAAACACCCTATTGCTTTTAGTCGATCTTACGACCTAGTGGTGGGTGAATTGTGGATTAAATAAATTGAAAAGATATTAGATATCATGGAGTTTTAATATAATCTAAAGGTTATTATTTACATTTATTTTTTTGATGGGAAAATGACTAGTGGTGCTCAATGTTCAATAACATCAGTGAAAAGGAAGAGATTTATTCCATTGAATAAGATGAATTTAAGAATATTTTTCTTCCAGAAATATTTTCATAATGTGATTTGAATTAGGATGGAAAATAAATTCCTTGAATTTAAACCAAAAGGTGTATGATTTAATAGGAATTTTATGAAGAAAAGATCAATAAATTGTCGTGGTACACTACACATATTATATGGGATCATGACAATGAAATTACTTGTTTTTACTCAAGAATAAAGACAAGATAATGAATTTAATTGGATTCCAGTGAATTAAAAAATTATTATAAGATTGTTTGATGTGTTGAGAGTGTTTTAATAAAATTTGATAATGAACAAGTGTACTTTGAAAACATGAATAAGAAAAGGTACAGATATAAATTAATTGGTAAGAATCAATAAAATAAGATGAAGTTAAGAAAATCCAATTTCTAGTTTGTGTAAATTATGGTAAAAAGAACCCTTGGTAATTCCTTTACCAATCGAGGAAGTGTATACGTTGTGGTTTATTTGGACACACAACCCAAGATTTCAATTAAAAAAGTCATTGTGTTAGAATATATAATTATCATAAGAAAAATGTTATGTTGTTTAAATTTGGTGATATAGGGAATTATGAAAAATCATTCCCAAACAAGGATTTGGATCGTGTGAAGCAGCCACACTATAAAATTAATGGTGTATTAAAATCCATTTTAACAACATCAACAGATATGGGGACATCCAATAAAGTGGTATCAGGTAAATTTTTGGTTTATATATATTTTTCTAATATTTGGTTTGATAGAGGGTCTACAAATTCTTTTATTTATAATAAAGTTTCTAATAAATGTGAAACCTCAAAACAATAATGAAAACCAGACATTATGGTAAAAACAAGAAGGGGAAATATTTAGGCAAAGTGTAATTATAATAATATTACTATTATTTTTTGTGGAAATA
Organism: Viscum album; assembly: GCA_963277665.1. Lineage (NCBI taxonomy): Eukaryota > Viridiplantae > Streptophyta > Magnoliopsida > Santalales > Viscaceae > Viscum > Viscum album. The sequence goes on along the minus strand of OY728156.1, from coordinate 64,520,605 downwards.
CATTACTTGAAAACTTTTTTGTTTTTACAGTAGTGTATTTTGAGGATTTTTAATTATTGATTGTCATTCTGTTTATCATTCTATGATTGATTGTATAGATAATGAGGTTTCTTTTATATGAGTATCAGTTTTTATACGTGATTGAACCGATACCATTGAATGAATATTAAGAAGGTGCAACACTTTGAAAAGATAAAAATTAATATTATCAATTCTGATTAAGGATATTCCAATGATAAATGAATATCTAGATGATTTTCCTAATGAGTTTCTCAGTGTTATACAGAACCAAGATGTTGAATATATTATTTAATTTGTTCTTGACTCTAAGATAATTCAAAAAACCCCTTACCAAATTTATCAATTAAAACATAAAGAATTAAAAAAGTAGTGAATGGAGTTTCTTGATAAAGACTTAATTCATCCCATCACATCACCATTGGGTGCTCCTATTTTGTTCATTAAAAAGGCATATGGTTTCACTAGACATTTCATTGATTACAGAGATTTTAATAACATTTCTACTAAGAATAAATATATATTTCCTCATATTGATGACTTGTTTGATTAGCTCTAGGGATATCATTATTTTTCCAATATTTACTTGAAATCCATGTATTATCAGATGAATTTAAATGAGGATGACATTCATAACCCAAAATTGGAAACTAGAAATGGGAATTTTATGTTTGTTGTTATACAATTTGGATTGAAAAATGATCCTACTGTATTTCTCCATCCTATGACTATAATCATTTATGAATATTTGGATAATATTTCTGATGTTTTTATTGATAATATTTTGGTTTATTGAAAATGTTATGGGGATCAACAGAAAATTTCTAGGGATTATTATATAAAAACCATACAGAAAATATGTTATATGGGAAATTTAAAAAATATGTTTTTTATTGAAATAAATTTGTTTTATTGGGATCATTTTAAATCATTAATATATAATATTTTATCCCCGAAAAAAGTGGCTTATGAATTGACAAGACCAATAAATGATACTATTATTTTTTGTTACATATATTATCTAGATATTATTAAATTTTTGTTTGAAACATTGCATGGATATCTAGCATGATAACCATATTCACATGGAAAGGCTTAATTTTATTTTGATAGAAGATTGTGTTGCGTGTTTTTTAGAACTGAAAAGTAGATTGTTGAATGATCTAATGTTTGATATGCCTTCTAGAAATGTATATTTTCTCATCTTCATTGATTATTTATTAATGGGACATAGTTTTTTTCTAATGCAAAATGATTAGGTGATTTATTATGCATCAAGACAATAGAAAACTCATGAGTTAAATTATCCCACACATGATCTGGAATTAAATGTTGTGGTTTTCACGTAAATAATTTGGAGAAATAATTTATATGGATACCAATTTTATATATATACAGATGAAAAAATTAATAGTATACATTCACTAAGAATGAATTGACCCAGGGAAAATAAGTTGGCGTGAACTAATAAATGATTATGAGTTCACAATAAATTACTATCCTAGAAAATAAAACAAATTAGATGATGAATTTATTCAAACACATCTTTCTAAATTATCTATGTTATATTTGGAACATGACCCCTTGATTAATGATTTGATAAATTTTGGATTCGAACTTATTGGTGAAAAAATTCATCTATTTTGTTTTATGTGTCAGTGAAATCATCTATGTTAGATTTAATTATAAATTTATATAAGGAATACCTTGAGTTTCAAAAAATGTTGAAATTATGAAAAGGGAAATTTTATAGAATTTAAAATTGTTAATGATTGTGTTTTGAGATTTGGGAAGAGATTATGCATTCCTTGTGATCGACGGTTGTGGAAAAATTTATTATGTGATTATCATAGTTATCCATTTTTTGTTCATCATGGAAGCACTATAATGTATAGTCAACATAATTTGTAAATCGATATGATATAGTGAAATGGAATATTGTTAATTTTAACCTGAAATGTATTAGATGTCAAAAATTTAAATCATAATGATTACTATCGAAGGGGATACATAAAACATTTCAAGTTTGAGAGTGTAAATGAGAAAATATATGAATGAATTTCACTAATGGACAACCATAGAATTATAGTGGTAATAATGTGATTTGAGCTGTGTTGATCAATAGACTAAATATGAATATTTTCTTCCTATTCATGATATTATTCTATTGGATCGTCTTTCTAGACTATACCATGTAGATATAATATTTTAACATAGATTTATTATCTCCATTGTTTATGACCATGATATTAGGATCACTTTAGACATTTGGAGAGGTCTTCTGAAGTCATTGGGTACAAAATTGTATTCCAGCAGAGCCATTCATCCCACATATAATGGATATACCAAGAGAACACTAAATACATTTGGAGATATTTTATGTACTTGTTCAATGGATTGCCATGAAATTTGGGATAAAAATTAATCTTTAGTTGAGTTTTCTTATAATAAAATTTTTCACTCTACTATACATAAGGAGCCTTGTGTGGAATTAAAAGGAATGTGATTTCAAAATCATTCATTTTGGGATTATGTATGTGAAATTATATTTATTGGAAGAAAATTTGTACAGGAACTGGTTGATAAATTAATGATGATCCAACAACATTTGAGTACAACTCAGAGCAGGAATGAGTGTAGATAAAGAAAAGAATGAATTTCTTTCGAGGTAGGTGATCTTTTATTTCTAAAAGTTTTCTCATGGAAAAGTGTGACACATTTAAATATGAAATGGAAAAAGAATTCATAGTTTATTTTACTTCATAAAATATAAGAGAAATTTGGATTAGATTCATAATATATGGACTTTACATTATGTTCATAAATGATACCAGATGTTTTTCAAGTATCTTTGTTTGGAAAGTATATTCGATATTAATCTCATGTTCTGAACCATAAAATTATTCAAATGGAATATAAATTTTCACATGTGGGAAATATTTTTCAGATTCATTATCGTAGAGAGTTTGTATTGTGGAATAGGGTAATTAATCAAGTTAAGGATTTGTGGAGAAACCAAAAGGTTGAATATGATACATGGGAATCAAAAAATTATATGATGGAAAGATATCCTGACTTGTTTAATAAGTAAATAAATATTGTGATGATGAAATTTCTTGAGGGGGGGGGGGATTTAACAACCCAGGTAATTATAAAATAATTTTTTTCTTTTTAGAATAATATAGTTAATTTTTTTATAAATGTATAATAAAATAATTGGTATTTATATATATTTCTGATTCAATACTAACAGAATAGTAATCTCACCTATGAGAGTATAAATAAAATTTATTTATCTTATAATTGAAAATATGATATATTTATATCATCGAATATGTAAATAATTCTTTCGAAAAAAATAAATGAAGTGTTTTTTGAGAAACATAAATGTTTATTTATAAATTATTAATTAATATAAGGATTTATAAGAAAACTTATTTTCACAAAATAGATACATAAATTAATATTTCATTGTCTTATGATTATAATACAATTTTATGAGGCCTGAATTAAATTTTCTATATGTTGTAAAAGCATTTTTCATTTTAAAAATTATTTTATATGAATAAATGATGACATAAATTAAAAATTAAATTTCATATATTTATAAAATTATTTTCCTAAAATGGAGTCCATTTTTGATTTCTACCTTTTGAAAAATGGTTATGGATATTTTTATGGGATTGTTAGAAAATAGTTGAATTTTTAATTAATAGTAAAATATATTAATATGCAGTATATATAAATTTTAAGTTTGATGGACTATAAATTGAAACATAGATGATGTAATTACCATTATATAATATTTAGTTTAATTTTTTAATATATTTAGAGACAATTTTCAAACAATTCATTGTCTTTGGTCAAAACAATAAACTAATGAAAATAATAATCAATATGCACCCCTCTTCTCGACTACAAATACTACCCCTCAACACCTATTATTCTCACCTTATCAAATCAATGAATATTTCTAAAATTTATTCAAATTTTATTCATAGGCATCTTCCCCACATATAATATCATTTAGTCTTAAAAAAATGAAAAATACAATTCTTTTAAGGAGGTTCTCAAGGAGAAAAATTCAAGAGGTAAAAATCCACTTTCATTTTCATTTATGTTCTATTAAATTAATTTTCTTTTATTATTACATCTTATCTTCTTCTCATAAATGTTTTCTGATAAGTAAATTTTATTATATATAATATAATTTTATTGTGTTAATGAAATTATGGTAATCAAACCTATCCTCTTCTCCTCTTATTCTAGAAAATGAAAGCATCATCTATAACATATCGATTCAACACCTTCGTGGATATAGAATTTTAATTTTCCATGACATCCTCAATGTATTGCCATAAAACCATTATTATGTTTAAATTATATTTTAATATGTATATTATAACTTTTTTAATGTTTTAGATCATATTTATAGATATATTATTAAGTAAATGAAATTCGTTTGTGATGGTTGGAGAACCCCCCAAAAATAAACCAAAATATTATCATTAATGTGTTATCTAATGAATATTGCTCAAATAATAATACTATTATATGATACAATTTAAATGTATGGAAACATAATAATAATATTTTATTCCACATCTAGTGTTTTTCATCCATTTAAAAAAATACACAATGAACCAACCATGGAAACCATGAAATAAACAAACCAAAAACGATGAAAATAACAAAATCTTATTAATAAATAGATTGAAATATGTAATGAAATGATCATAAAAAGTATTATAAATAATAATATTGTTCAATAAAATATTTATATTACTATTTACAACATTTTAAAATATGTTCTACCACATTTGAAGGAATTCAAACCTGATGTAATGGAGTATTCTTGAAAAATCCTCTTTTAAATTTTTATTTTCAAAAAATAAAAAGAATTGTATTTATGATGAAATTAAAAAGGTTTTATGATAATATTATAGTTATTTGGATTTTTTTTTGAGGGTTCATGATTTTCCTATAATTCATTGGGTATGTTTATGTTGGATGTTGGTCCTAATGGTTATTCCAAGTGAAACATTGATGGTAACATCAAAAGGTAGCCATGAGGAATACATTGTATGGTATTTTTGAGAGTAAAAAATCATAAGGTGGACATGAATGTTAAAATACTACATAATTTATGGTAATAATGATTCTCCAAGTTACCTAAATAGTTTATTTAAGTTTTCTATGTTTTATAGAATCGTCATGTTTTCAAAAAGTAAGTATACTTTAATTTTAAGGGCGAGAAGTCTATCATTCATGGGTTTGAATGTATTCATGGAATCATGGTTTTATTTACATATTATTATATACATCACTGATATATTGTGCTAATAACTTGTTTTAAAAAGTTTTTCATAGGGTTTATGGATTTGTAAGGAAAAATTATTAGCCAAGTTAAATGTTGTGAAGAATTTTCATGAAAATAATTGTTGTTTTATTAAAAACATTAATTTTATAGATGAAATGGAAACTGTTATATTAGTACCCACTTATTATTCTTATAGATTGTTATATATGAATTATTACCTAATTCTCCAAAACACTAAATTTAAGATATATCTTGTAAGGTAATAATTGTATTGTAGTTGAAATAATTATATAATGTAATGAATAACTATGGAACCTTATAGTAATCCTTGATTTTTCTTATGATTCTTTATTTTATGTTGTTTTTAAATTCATTATATTTCTTGTATTTAATAATTTTATACCATGTATCAATGTTCATGATTATGATTCTCACCCTTTTATGTCATCATGTTATGCCTCTTGACTCACCTGAAAGATTTTACCTCATGCCAGTCATGAATTATTCCTTTATTGAGATTTATAGCTCACTAATTTTTTATGTAAATCACCAGGCAATAATGTGTAATTTTAGAATAGAAATGGAAAATTAAAATCATGTTATAGATGTTAAAAAATGTTATGTATCCCTATTTCAATTTATGATGTTATATATTTAATCCTTAAAATAATCTAGGAATTTCGATATATTGGGATTTTATTATGCATTTCTTCATTTAATAAATCATGAATTATGATGTATTAAAGATATGGGTTGTCAAATATATGTAAGAAATGTTATAGAAAACGAATAGAAATAAACTGTTTAAGGTGTTTTGGAATAAAATTATACTATTATAATCCCCCTATTAAATAATATTAACCATATATAATAAATTATAATGATAAAAAAATAATAATAAACATGTAACCAACTTAATTATTTATAAATATTTAATTTTTTTAAATGATCTTGAAAAAATAATGATTAAAAAATGTAAAATCAAAAGCTGGAATTATATATCATCAAATTATCTACAAAAAATAATTAAAAATAGAAATAAATTAATGTTATTATAGAATAATTTCTTTAAATTCAATTCACGTTTATAAAATGTATATAATGGGTTCATGAGAGAATGAAAAAGGTTAACCTGTTTAATAAAATGAAATAATGTTTTATAAAAATAAAAAATATATGGATCCATTAATTAGATACCATTTTATTTCTATTAAATCATATATGGAATAAATATTAATGTTTTAAAAGAAATATGTGTTTAAATATTAAAAATACTAATAAAAATGTGATAAATAGCATAATCTATTTATTAGGAGTAAAAATGATTCAGAGAATAACTTGTACTTGGAATAATAGATAAAAGTGAGATATAAATCCCAGTAGCCCTCTCAAGAGATTTTTTTATTATAAATTACAGATTCTCACAATCTACACATGAATTATTTTCAAAAGTCAAAACAAAATAAAAAATTAACCACATTATTATTGATTTTATGAAATATATAATAATAGTGTATACATAGAATGGTCATAGTAGTGAAACAAGAAAATTTTGAAATGCTAAAAAACATAAAATCTACGTGGTGGAGAAACTATATTAATTGATACCCCACTCAAATAGATTCAATGAAATATTTAACCCTTACAAATCATTACCCAAAACAAAAACTTTATTTTCACATAATAATTAAAACCTAATAATATTACATATTGGAAGAATCATCTAATGAATCCATTTTATGCTCTTAATAAAAATTCATGAATGTCACGACCTGTCCCCCAGGGACGTGTTGTGACTACCCCATGCTTGCCTTCCCTACGCCAGGGGATGGTGATTAGAACTATAATGGAGAAACCCAAAAATGGGGAAAAAATTCATTAAACCTGTATACACATAGATTGGGAACACTACCACGAGTAAAACACAACAGAAAAGGAAAAGTACGGACACTACTAAAAACCACTATAATCTATAAAAGTATGTACTGAATGTAAAAAGTGGCAAGTATACAATCCAAACATAAAATAAAGTACATATAAGAGTAAAAACATACTCTGAAGGTCATCCACCAAGGATCCTACTTAAAGGGTAGGTTTAACTCATCGTCTGTCATCACTACCGCTAACCACATCTATCAATCACTACAGAGCACTGTCTAGGCCTGACTCCCCAAGTCTCAGTCAAGCAGTCTGTTGACTGCAGAAGAAACAATAAAGTACCACTGAATACCATGCAGGGGTGATTATAAAAATACATTTTAGGGACCCCAGGACCCCCTAAGGTCTCCCAGAATTACACAAAAGAAAAACCACAATGCTTGATTTCAATCAGAAAGAATAAAGTAAAATACATATCACACTAGGTAAACAACATAGAGAACCAGAATAAAAATGTTTAATCCAAATATAGATAATATTATTCTTTGGGAGGATTTTATGAAAATAAGGGAAGGATTTCTCTACTTCTGATCCAAAATGGGTTGTTGTGCCGCTGATCCATGATGGGTCACTGTATGGATGTTCCACGTCGGGTCGTGCTACTGTTGATCAACAGAGGGTCTCTCTACTACTGATCCACAGAGGGTCTTACAACTACAGACCCACATATGATCACTCTCATTACAATCCATGGATGGTCGTGCCATTGTGGTTCTATGGAAAGTCCCATTGCTGGTGATCTATGGATGGTCGCACTATTTCTAATCCACATAGAGTAGCACTTCACATGATAGCCAACCATAGGATTCCCACATTTAGAATGCTTGAGATCTGTAGATTCTACTTTTTAATATAATGGTTGTACCTCAACAACCACTATGTCTCAGGAAGAATTAACTCAAAGTTCTAACATATTATAAGAGGTCCAACATGATAGGGAATGCATCAATTGGATGCCTAGTCTATAAGTTATAAGTAAAAAAGATAAATAAATTATAATTGGATTCGAGCCTGATCCAACCATCCCATATATCAAATTATACCAAAAATAATGTGGAGTATGTCAAATGGATCTCTTCATCACAAGGGTCATCACAATGCAGACGACACATAAATCTGATGCCATGTTTGCAAGTTATGTCATTTTTAGTGAAACGTGGTCGGTCGGGTACATGTCCGAGTCTGACTCGGCTGGGGGGTCTAGCCCACCTAGATAACCCGACCCACATGTGGCCCTGCTAAGATGGACTGGACGCAGCGTTTTCAGTTCTCCTAGCTAGAAGCACTAGTGGGGCACCACCCCACCTTTAGAAATAGCTGGCTCTACCACCCGTTGCACGTCCAGTTGATCACCCCAAGTGCGTTACTCCCCTTCCAGGCAGTGCGCTAGTACCACGTCTTCCACCCACCATAGCCATCCGGCCGCTGCATCTCACTACTACGGTGTCTGTAGGTGTTGTCGTACTAGGGGTGTCGTGCTGACATCTCCTTCCATGGGCCACTGGAGATGCTCCGGTTGTCCGTTATCCTTCCAGTCTGCACCTGTGGGCCTCACTGGTCACTAACTTCTCTACAAGGCCATTGTATTTGACTTTCCTTCACATTGTATGGTCGGTCAAAAATAATGCACAAAAATAATAATTACGAGGGTGTTTGGACCTTGTTCAAATTTTGCAAGCTCCCTCCACTTTAGCATTTTAACATGGGGAAAGAATCAATCATCAATAGTTTGAAATTATCCCCAAAATAAATCATGTAACTACCACCCATAGTAAAGTATGAATCATAGATCAACATGTTAGTCAGTTGATCCACGTTCAATATAATTTTCCCTAAAAGAGATAAGATAAAGTCATTATTCAATTAGAAATAATTAAATCCACAACTAGGATTCAGTGGAATTCTCTACGGGTGAAGGATGAAATTCTTCATCCATTGAAGTTCATTTCCATTTTTCGCCCTCTAGATCAAATCCACTAACAGACATTATTTGATCACCATTATATTTTGGGGAGTGATGTCACTGGTGTTTTGTAAGAGCTTTCCCCGGGGTCGCCAAATTGTTCTTCCAACAGACTGATTAAATAAATAATTAAAAAGTTAATGATAGGTTCATTAATGAACCTTAATTTATGAATCAATTATTCACATGAGCATTATGTTACACAAAAAATGTAATAGTTCATTTATTGAACATTATTTAATGACATATGTTATGTTGTGGTTTCTCCAACCAATGATTAACTGGTGGAAGAATAGAATAAAATAACTCATAGTTATTTTATTATTATTTTTTCTATTGATCAAAAATTAACATTTCTATATGACATTTTCTGGTCAATGTTATGCTTCAGCTATGTGAATCTTGGTGAAATGAGTTACACAATACCCATAGATTTTTTATCCGACCACCGGTTCAAATGTAACACTCGAGAGTTTTATGAGAAACATTTTTTTATATAAATCATTAATGGAATCATTCACTACACACAACACTAGCTTGACTTTCTTTAAACACAATCGCGACCTTCCACGATAGCTTGTGTTGTACGCAATACCGAGTTTCACTAAACTATGATATACTATTAAAATATTATTAAAACTAGCCGTTAGGAATAGTAATACCCAATTTTTGAAATTTTGTAAATTTTATTTTTCAAAATGGACTTCATTTTAGGATTCGGAATATCGAAATTAGCCATGGGTGAAATTTTGTTATTTTCAGAAAACTTTCAATTTTTGATGAATAGTTAAAACATTGGGTTACTATTTAAAAACCGACTTTTTATTTAAATAATTATTTATTTTATTTAAATTTATTTGAGGTCAAAATTGATACATAATACCTATATAAGTTCAATGCAATTCATTGGAGTCATTTTATAATAATTTTAGATATATAAAACATTTATTGAAGTTTTCACCGTCTTTTACCCACCTCCTAGGGGAATTAGGAAATTCACATAAAACATAATTTTACCGCATCTATGAGTGGAATTTTGAAAATCCGAGGGAAAAAGTTAATATCAAAGACTAAAATGTGGTTCAATGAGATTAAAATAATTTTTGCTGAATAGTATCTTATTACTTTTTTTACCACGGTTAAAAGTAAATAGGGTAATTAAGGGTAAAAATGTTATTATTATTACCATAGCACATTTCCTAATTCTATTGGATAAGTTTAATTCGACCAAAAACAACTTAGGAATAAAATATGACCCTTTAGGTCCACATGGATTAGATTAGGTCATTTAATATTAATTTATTTAAAGAAGGGTTAAAATAGTTAAAATTAATGTTTAATATCAAAATAAATTTTAATATAGGGTTATACATAGGATAAATTAAACTATAAATATTCATTAGAAATCTAACAATATTTCTTACATAATTGTATTTTATTTTTAATTTTTAGACTTTAAATAATTTAATTTATTTATGACACAATGATGATGCATTAATTATATTATTAATGAAATATTGACATAATTGATGTTATAAATACCCGAATAAATGTTATTTTAGACTTTTTATGAATTACAATAATTTTATATATTAATATGACATGTTAGTATTGATTTAATTAACTTTTTTAGAACTAATATTTCTGTTATGTGTTTCACAAAAATCAATTACCAAATAGTGTCAAAATTGACATAAAATAGTTTTTAAAACAAATATTATATTATTAATTATTATTTTATTCTTAAAAATATAAGGTTCAGACAAATGACTTATATAAGGTTATATATATTAATAATAAAAAACTAGGGGTTCTTTTTTCTTGTTATAGTAAGTTTATTAACCTTATAGTGTATGAAAACAAGAAGAAACGTTAAAAGTAAAATTATCTAACTTAAAGTTAAATATAAATGATAAGGTTAATATATAAATATATACTTGTATAAATTCTATTAGATGAGGGGATTGCGACCCATCCCCTCCTTATTTTCGAAATAAATCAATTTAGAGCTATTAAAAACAAAATATGTCTTTATAATAAAATAATATTTTTAGTTTTTCCAAAGATGCCCATCTCCTCCCTTATAAAAGGGAACCTCCTCCCTCTCTTCCTCACACCACTTTGAGCCATGAAGCTCAGCAAACCCCTGGAAAATTATCTTTTCCATTTCCCTAGAAACATCTTAGAGGTCCTAGTCTTCTTCAAAGGCCAATTTTAGTGCCCTAAAAGGAGGTCTCAAAGAGGCGCTTCAAAGAAGAGGTAATGTCTGTTACCGATTCTTTCAACATTATATCTTCTTCCAATTATTCTTCTTTAGTTGTTTCATTATGAAGTAATAACATCAGTATCACTCATATACTGATATGTTATTATAAGTATGAAACAACCCTATTTCACCATCTATCCATCCTATGAAAAACGAATTCACCGCGCGTGCGTACGTACGGAATACCGTCTCCACGCCGTAGTGTAATCTATTTTCCACCACCACCTTACTTGGATGGGTATAATGGTGTAAATAATAAATATATATGATTATTTTAAAGTGATATTGATTCTGAAATAGTATACATACACTCCAATACAATTCCACGATCATGGGAACGATATCATCGCTCATGCGTACGTACGGAATACCGTCTCCACGATATGATGCGACTCATTCTACATGATCTTCATTGAATAATGATTATATAAAAGAATTGGATGAATGAATATGATATATATTAAACTAATACAATTCTGGAAATGTGGTATCTATAACCTAAAAAGATTAATAAGAATTTATTCGACAAAACACGCATAAGAACAAAAAGTAATAAACACCTGAATAACAAGTAGGAATGAAATATTTCTAATAAGAAGCTACAAATATGACCATATATGATATCATAAAAATAAGTATGATTCTGTAATATGTCAATGAAATTATTTAAATCATTATACAGGAGGTTCGGACACTTACGAAGCAAATTGGACCTCAGGTAATGGAAAATATCGCAATCTCTATTTTTATCTGAGATTTTTTATATTTTATAATTTACTGGTGAATATTTATCATCGACATCCAGGTTTCTTCAATATGTAATTTATTTCTATCCTCCTACAATTTTTTAAATCCAATTTTACCCTTCGGTCAGTTTTTAGTAAAAGATATGAAAGGAATCTTTTATCGTTTTTTGTACGTGGTACTTTTTGACTTTTCCGGCCCAAGTACGAGAAGAATGTTTTTTTAAAATTATGTGACATGAATGGATTTTTAGAAAATTATTTCCATGAAGCTTCCTTTACATGTTTTCAAGATTATTTTTAATCAACTTCTTTTAGTTTAAAATTTTAGGACATGTTAACAATGGAAACATGTTTTTGAAGTAGAAAGTATATTTTCCTCAAGAATTATGTTCAAGTGTTTTATCAAAATTATTTTCCATCTAAGATAATAGAGGGTTCTATTTATATCCCTATTTTTACATTTATTTGATTATGTTAGGATGGAATTATTTTTATGATGTCCTTTTATCTTATATGGATTATGTTATGATGGCATAATGTTTAAGATTCCCATTTTTATTACATGGGTTATGATATGATGTATGATTTATGATTTTGTTGCACATATAAGAATAGTTTCATTATGAGATGGGTGGGACCTATATCTCCCTCCAATGCATTGGGTAAAAATTTATATCTCATGATATAGACATGGCTGGAACGGTAGATTAAACCGGTTTAGTGAAACAGGACTGAAACGAGGAGTGAACTGGGTTCAAAAATGGACTTTGTCTGCTAAGATTGTCATGGCAATGAATCTTGACTAATAAAAAATGATTCTCTATGATTATGTGTGTATGCCACAAAGTTTCATATTTTATGTTATGATTATTGGGATTACATTTCACTACTATGATTTATCCAATGTTATGAAATTATGATCTCTTTTGCAGGTTAAGATTTCTAAAAGGTTATGTTATTATGAATATGATGTGATTGATATTTCTTTTGTTCACCCTTACTGAGCATTTGAGCTCACCCTTTTTTATTTTTTCTTTCCCTAGGTCAGGAAGAAGGTTATTATGTAGGATATGACAAAATGGATTCTAGATATGATGAAATAAATGGGAGACAGTGTAGATGCTTTATGAACCAGTTGTTTATGTTTCCCAGTTTCTAAAGACACTATACCTATATGATCTTTTCATGGTTTTGTTATATGTTGTAATAAGTGTAATTCAATTTTGAAGTACTAAAAATATATGTAATTTATGGGTCATTATAGTTGGTATCAGAGGGAGGTTATAGTCATCCTTTGGAAACTAGGATGTGAAAGCCATATTAAGAAACCTAAGGATATGTCTAAGCATAGAACACAATATTAATGTTTTAGAAATGGCCATGAACAACCTATGATAAGACCTTAAGTGTGAAATTTTATTCTTGGTTATCTGTTTTTCCTATTATAATTAGTGTTTCTCACACTATTCTTCTTGGTTTTAGTCAATGTATGGAACCCGAATGAACCGTGTTAATGTGGAATGTGACGGGCAATGCAATGATTGTCCCCCTGAGAAACCAAACGTTATGGGAGATGGAATGAAAAATCTTGTAGCCATGCTCACACAACTTTCTCAAGTTATAAATCATACAGGGCTTCCAAACTTTCAAAGGAAGGAGCAAGATTCTGTTGAATCCTTCATGAGGCAGTGTCCACCTTCATTCAGCAGGTCTACTGATCCATTAGTTGCTGAACAATGGATCAGTACTACTGAAAAGTTATTTTCAGTTCTTCAATCTTCTGAACATGATAAAGTCATCTTAGCAGTGTATCGTTTGGAAGGAGATGTTGATCAATGGTGGAATCATAGCAGGGATATGAGGCAAAGAGATAAATCTGAGTCCATGGAATGGGATGAGTTCAAGAACCTATTTTTCAATAAGTACATCCCTCGTATTCTACGAAAAAATATGGATAATGAGTTTCATGAACTAAACCAAAAGGATGATGAATCTGTTGGTACCTATAAAGCAAATTTTACAAGACTTGCAAGGTATACATCTGGTATTATTATCCATCCTGAGAGTAAGATCAAACGATTCTTTAGTGGCTTAAAACCAAGTCTTCGAAGGGTATTATCCATAAGGGACTTCAATAGTTATGAGGAAATCGTTTGATTTTCTCTCAAGGATGAGATGGATATTGGAGTAACCCATCAGTCATATGGGTTTGATAAGAAGAGGAAAATGGAATTCAAAGGAAAATATAAAGAGCACACTGAAAACAAGATGAGTTTTCCCTTATTCTCAAAGTGTGGAAAGAAACATAGAGGGAGTTTTCTTAAAGGTATAATTAAATGTTTCAAATGAGGAAAGGAAGGTCATCGGGCATTTGAATGCCGCATTGATGGGAAGAATATGTCTAGTGATGTGAATAATGAAAAGGCTACATAGAGTCCACCTCCTACACTTCATTGTTACAAGTGCAAGTAAATGGGGCATTATGCCAATCAATTCCCTAATCCAAGGGTTGTTGATGATGATCGACGTTAACAAACACTTAAGGCTAATTGAAAAGGAATGTCACATGCAATTTCTATCAGCAATGTGGAGTACGATAACGAAGTGGTGAAAGGTACACTTACCATCCACTCTAAAGTAGCAAATGTTTTACTGGATTCTGGATCCACCCACTCTTTTATTTATGAATAATTTTCTAAGGGCATCACCGTATTACCTCAACAATTAGATGTTGAGTTAGCTGTGACAACCCCTAATGGCACAACAGTCGCATCAAAAGTTTATAATTCTTCTCCGAATAATGTTTTTGGGAATGTGCTTCCTGCAATTCTTGTGATCCTTCCTATAGTGTAATTTGTTGTGATTCTTGGCATAGATTGGATTTATTTATATGGAGCTCATATCAATTCCCAAATAAGGGAAGTCACATTTCATATTCCAAAACAATCTATGATCATCTATCAATGCAAGGATGAACATTACCTTCCAGTGGAAATTTCTTCCATCTTATGGGTCTTGATTCCACTAAATGAAGGTTATTTATCTCAAATGGTTGGTGAGAAACTCACGATCAAGAATATGCCCATTGTACTGGAGTTTGATGATATCTTTCCGGATGAATTACCGTGTCTTCCACCAAATCGTGATGTTGAGTTTTCCATAGAACTCGTACCGGGAGATTTACCTATTTCAAATACACCTTATAGAATGGCCCCAATTGAGTTGTAGGAATTGAAGAAGAAACTCCAAGAGAATATTGATAAGGGATTCATGCGCCCTAGTGTGTCACTTTCAGGAGCACCTATTTTGTTTTTTAAGAAGAAAGATGGATCAATGAGACTCAGCATTGATTATCGAGAACTTAACAAGATCACTATAAAAAAAATATCCTCTCTCATGCATTGATGACTAATTTGTCCAACTACAAGGAGCTCAATACTTTTCCAAGATTGATCTTTGTTTAGGGTATCATCAAATAAGG
The DNA here is from genome assembly GCA_963277665.1 of Viscum album. Classification (NCBI taxonomy): domain Eukaryota; kingdom Viridiplantae; phylum Streptophyta; class Magnoliopsida; order Santalales; family Viscaceae; genus Viscum; species Viscum album. The sequence continues at coordinate 64,504,873 of OY728156.1, read as the reverse complement.
GTCAAAATTGAGGATATACCAAAGACGGCTTTCCATACATGGTATGGACACTATGAATTTATAGTGATTCCATTTGGACATACTAATGCCCCTACTATATTCATGGATCTGATGAATAGAGTCTTTAGAGACTATCTTGATCAGTTTGTGGTAGTCTTTATAGATGATATTCTTGTCTATTCAAAGAGCAAGGAAGAACATGAAGATCACTTGAGAATTATATTGAAGACCCAGAGAAAGGATAAGCTTTATGCCAAATTTACCAAGTGTGAATTTTGGCTTGAAAATGTTGCATTTTTGGGTCACAAAATCTCAGAAGAGGTGATATCTGTGGATCCAGCAAAAATAGTGGTTATAGAAAGATGGTCGAGACCAACAATAGTAACCGAGATCCGATGTTTTCTTGGTTTGGCTGGTGATTATCGAAGCTTAGTGAAATATTTTTCACGATTATCTAATCCACTCACAAGGTTGACTCAAAAAGGAGTTATGTTCGTGTGGACGGAGGAATGTGAAGAGAATTTCAAGGAGTTGAAAAGAAGGTTATCTAGTGCACCTGTACTCACACTTCTTTATAGTGGATAAAGGTTTGTGATATATAGTGATGCATCCATGAAGGGGATGGGGTGTGTTATTATGCAAAATGATATGGTGATAGCTTATGCCTCATGACAGTTGAAAATCCATGAGAAAAATTACCCAACTCATGATTTAGAGTTAGCTGCGGTAATCTTTTCATTAAAGATTTGGAGGCATTATCTTTATGGAGAATGGTGTGATATTTATACTGATCATATAAGTTTAAAGTATATCTTCACACAAAAGTAGATGAATATGTGCAAAAGAAGATGGTTGGAGATGATTAAGGATTATGGCTGCTCAATTCATCACCACCATATAAAAGCAAACAAGGTGGCAGATGCATTATGTCGACAAGACCATGCTAGATTATCCTTGATGAGGATCACAAAAGATCCAATATTTATGGATTTACAAGGGATGGATCTTGGAATTATAATGGAAGGGGAAAATCGTATCTTTCTCAAATGAATGTTCAACCATCTATAAATGTGAATATTAAAGAGGCACAGAAAGAAGATGTAGGGTTATAAAAGAAGGTGAGAAATGTTCCCGAATTCAACCATGATTGTGATGGGATAATAAAGTTCATGAATCGGGTTTGTGTTCCTCCCATCACAGAATGGAAGAAGGAGATTCTAGATGAGGCTTATAGTTCTTCATTCTCTATTAATCCTGGAAGCACGAAGATGTATAGGGACCTGAAAGAGTACTTCTGGTGGGATGGCATGAAAAGAGACGTTGATGAATATGTCTCCTGATGCTTGGTTTTTCAGCAAGTTAATGTTGAGAGACAAAAGTCTAAGGGGATGTTACAACCATTACCCATACCAGAATGGAAATGGGAAAACATCACTATGGAATTTGTCACTAGACTTCGTAAAACATCCAAATGCAATAATGTTATCTGGGTCATAGTTGATCTTCTTACAAAGTCGGCACACTTCATTGCTATTAGAGAGGATTTCTCTCTAGATCATCTTGCCCGGATATATGTGAAGGAAGTGGTAAGATTGCATGGAGTACCACTTTCTATTATATCTGATTGAGATCCGAGGTTTACCGTGAAGTTCTAGAGAAGTCTTCAGCATACTCTGGATACAGAGTTGAGATTCAGCACTGCTTATCATCCTCAGACAGACCGTCAGTCTGAGAGAACAATTCAAACTTTAGAATATATGTTGAGAACTTTCTCTATGGATTTAAAAGGTGGTTGGGATCAACACCTACCTTTGGTAGAATTTTCTTATAATAATATCTTTCACTCCAGTATTTAGATGGCTCCTTATGAAGCACTCTATGGAAAGAAATACAGGACTCCAACTTGCTGGGATGGAGTTGGGGAAAGAAATCTATTAGGACCTGATCTTGTTGATGAGATGGCAGAAAAGGTCAGATCTATTCAACAACACATAAGAGCAGCTCAGAGTCGAAAAAAAGCTATTCCATCAACAGAAGAAAAGACTTAAAGTTTGAAGTGGGTGATAAGGTGTTCTTAAGAATATATCCTTTGAAGAGAGTAATGAGATTTGGAAAGAAAGGAAAGATGAGCCCTAGATATATCGGTCCTTTTGAAATACAGGATCGTGTTGGGAAGGTATCTTACCGATTGGCGCTTCCACAGAATCTCTCTCAAATTCACGATGTGTTCCATATATCTCTCCTGAGAAAGTACATACCTGATCCTTCAAATGTACTCAACTCAGAAGTTGTACCGCTGGAGAATGATCTTTCTTATAAAGAAAAGCCGATAGAGATTCTCGATCGTAGTGAAAAAGTCCTACGGAACAAGACCACTCGCTTGGTGAAAGTTTTATGGAGGAACCACCAATTAGAAGAAGCTATATGGGATCTTGAGGATATGATAAGGGAGAGGTATCCTCATCTGTTTGTTACAATGTGACGAATTTTGAGGGCGAAATTCATTTTAAGGGGGGTGGAATGTAACACCTGAGATGTTTATGATAAATATTTTGTTTCTATATAAATCATCAAAGGAATATTTCACTACACACAACACTAGCCTGTCTTGCTTTACACACAATCGCGACATTCCTCGATAGCTTGCATCATACACAATACCGAGTTTCACTAAACAATGATATGCTATTAAAATATTATTAAAACTAGTCGTTATGAATAGTAATAACCACTTTTTGAAATTTTTTAAATTTTATTTTTCAAAATGGACTTCATTTTTGGATTCGGAGTATTGAAATTAGCCTAGGGTGAAATTTTGGTATTTTTCTGAAAATATTCAATTTTTGATGAATAGTGAAAACACTAGGTTACTATTTAAAAACAGACTTTTTATTTAAATAATTATTTATTTTATTTAAATTTATTTTAGGTCAAAATTGATACATAATACCTATATATGTTCAATTCAATTCATTGGAGTCATTTTATAATAATTTTAGATACATAAAAACTTTATTTAACATTTTACCGTCTTTTACCCACCTCCTAGGAGAATTTAGAAATTCACATAAAACATAATTTTACCACTTATATGAGTGGAATTTCGAAAATCCAAGAGACACGGTTAATATCAAGGACTAAAAAGTGGTTCAATTATATTAAAATAATATTTGGTGAATAGTAACTTTTTACTTTTTTACCACGGTTAATAGTAAATAGGGTAATTAAGTGTGAAAATGATATTATTATTACCCTAACACATGTCCTAATTCTATTGGATAATTTTAATTCGACCAAAAACAACCTTAGGAATAAAATATGACCATTTAGGTCCACTTGTATTAGATTAGGACATTTAATATTAAATTATTTAATGAAGGGTTAAAATAGTCAAAATCAATGTTTAATAACTAAATCATTTTTAATATAGGGTTATACATAAGATAAATTCGACAATAAATATTAATTATAAATCTAAACATATTTCCCACATAATCGTATTTTAATTTTAATTTTTATACATTAAATAATTTAATTTATTTATGACTCAATGATGATGCAGTAATTATATTATTAATGAAATATTGACATAATTGATGTTATAAATACCCAAATAAATTTAATTTGAGACTTTTTATGAATTCCAATAATTTTATATGTTAATATGACATGTTAGTATTGATTTAATTAACTTTTTTCAAACTAATCCTTCTGTTATTATTTTCACAAAAATCAATTACCAAATAGTGTCAAAATTGACATAAAATAGTTTTTAAAAAAATATTATATTATTAATTGTTATTTTATTCCTAAAAATATAATTTTTAGACAAAGGAATTAAATAAGGTTATATATATTAATAATAAACCACTTGGTGTTCGTTTTTCTTGTTATATTAATTTTATTAACCTTATAGTGTTAGAAAACAAGAAGACACGGTAAAAGTAAAATTATCTAACTTAAAGTAAAATCTAAATGATAAGGTTAAAATTGAAACATAAACTTGTCTAAATTCTGTTGGATGAGAGGATTCCGACCCATACCCGCCTTAGCTTCGAAATAAATCAATTTGGAGCTATTAAAAACTGAATATGGCTTTATAATAAAATAACATTTTTTGTTTTTCCAAAGGTGCCCCTCTCCTCCCTTATAAAAGGGCACCTCATCCCTCTCTTCCTCACACCACTTTGAGCCTTCAAGATCGACCAACCCCTGAAAAATTCTCTTTTCCATTTCACTAGAAACATCCTAGATGTCCTGGAAATTTTCAAAGACCAATTTTAGTGCCTTAAAATGAGGTCTCAAAGAGGCGCTTCAAAGAAGAGGTAATGTCCGTTACCGATTCTTTCAACTTTATTTCTTCTTACACTTCTTCTTCATTAGTTTTTTCATTATGAAGTAATAACATCAGTATCACTCACATACTGATATGTTATTATAATTATGAAACAACCCTATTTCACCATCTATCCATCCTACGGAAAACAAAATCATCGTGCGTGTGTACGTACGGAATACTGTCTCCACGCCGTGGTGTAATCTATTTTCCACCACCACCTTACTTGGAAGGGTATAATGGTGTAAAGAATAAATAAATATTATTATTGTAAAGTGATATTGATTCTGAAATAATATACATACACTCTAATACAATTCCACGATCATGGGAATGATATCATCGCTCGTGCGTACGTACGGAATACCGTCTCCACGATGTGATGTGACTCGTTCTACATGATCTTCATTTCATAATGATTATATAAATGAATTGAATGACTGAATATGATATATATTACACTAATACCATTCTTTAAGTGAGGTGTCTATAACCTAAAAAGAAGAATAAGAATTTATTCGACAAAACACGCATAAGGACAAAATGTAATAAACACCCGAATAACTAGTTGCAATGAAATATTACTAATAAGAAGCTAAGAATATGACCATATATGATATCCTAAAAATAATTATGATTCTGAAATAAGTCAATGACATTATTTAAATCATTATACAGGAGGTTCGGACACTTACGAAGCAAATCAGACATGTGGTAAGGGAATATCTCGCAATCTCAATTTTTATCCGAGATTGTTTATATTTCATAATTTACTGGGGAATATTTATCATCCACATCCATGTTTATTAAATATGTAATATTATTTCTATCCTCCTACAATTGTTTAAATCTAATTTTACCCTTCGGTCAGTTTTTAGTAAATGATATGAAAGGAATATTTTGTCATTTTTCGTGAGTGGTAATTTTTGACTTTTCCGGCCAAAGTACGAGAAGAATGTTTTTTTAACTTATACGGCATGATTGGATTTTTAGAACATTATTTCCATGAAACTTACTTTACAAGTTTTAAAGTTTATTGTTAATCAACTACTTTTAGTTTAAAATTTTAGGACATATTAAGAAAGGAATAATGTTTTTGAAGTAAAAAGGATATTTTCATCAAGAATGAAGTACAAGTGTTTTATCAAATTTATTTTCCATCTAAGATAATATAGGGTTCTTTTTCTATCTCGATTTTTACATTTCTTTGATTATGTTATGATGGAATTATTTTTATGATTTCCTTTTATCTTATATTTATTATGTTATGATGGCATGATGTTTAAGATTCCCATTTTTATAAATGGATTATGCTATGATGTATGATTTATGATTTTGTGGCACACATAAGAATGGTTTCATTATGATATGGGTGGGACCTATATCTCCCTCCAATGCATTGGGTAAAGAATTATATCTAATGAGATAGACATGGCTGGAATTGCAGGTTAAACCAGTTCAATGAAACAGGACTGAAACGAGGAGTGAAATCGGTTCAGAAATGGACATTGTCATCTAAGATAGTCTTGGAAATGAGTCGTGACTAATAAGAAATTATTCTCTATGATTATGTTTGTATGCCACAAAGTTTAATATTATATGTTATGATTATTGGGATTACATTTCACTACTATGATTTATCCCATGTTATGAAATTATGATCTCTTTTGCAGGTTAAAATTTCAAAAATGTTATGTTCTTAGGAATATGATGTGATTCATATTTCTTTTTTTCACCTTTACTAAGCATTTAAGCTCACCCTTTTGTATTTTTTCTTTTCCTAGGTCAGGACGAAGGTTATTTAGTAGTATATGCCAAAAGGGACTCTAGATATGATGAAATAAATGGGAGACAGTGTAGATTCTTTATGAACCAGTTGTTTATGTTTCCATGTTTCTAAAGAAACTATACCAATATGGTCCTTTCATGGGTTTGTTATATGTTTTATTAAGTGCACTTCAATTTTTATGTAATAACAATTTATGTAAATTATGGGTCGTTATATCAAAAGTTATAAATTCATGCTCACATGTTTTCTAAAAATACCTTAAAAAATTAAATTTCCCTCATGGGGTCTCTATGCTTCAGAATCATGTGCCGTCGAATTTCACATTCTCACAATAATTAAATATAATTAAAAAATTAATATATAATATCAGGGTCTTTACATTCTACCCACCTTATGGATTTATGTCCCGAAAATCCACAAAAAGGGCTAATAAAAAAATGGTGGTACTGAGTATGAATATGAGCCTCCCACTCCCACGTGCTCTCCTAGAGGTTCCCATGCTTCCACTGAACTCATACTAGAGGTATCAAATTTCCACTAAGGACCCAATATTATTGATTATTTATATCCTCCATGAACTCTGAAAAAATCACCCCATCATCAAATTCAAGATTTCACTAGTCGATGACGTGCGATGAACCATGCATGTATCTCCCCAGTTGCGACATTGGGAAACATCATGCACTCGATGCATCTACGGGGGAAGAGCTGGGCAGTACTCAACATCGTCAACTCTACTAAGAATCTGGAAAGTTCTGATGAACCTCAAAGATAATTTTTCACCCTGTCAAAATCACTGCAATCCTCATCAGGGTGAGACCCGTATGAAGACATGGTCTCCCTCCTTGAACTCTAAGGGTATCCATCACCTATTAGAAAAAGACTACTTCCTACTATATATAGTCTTCATCTACTCTTGGATGATCTGCACCTTCTCAGTGGTATCTGGTACCAACTCTAGACCCATAAGTGCTTACTCCACTGGGTCTGTCCATCATAGAAGTGATCTGCATGGTCACTCATACAAGGCCTGAAATGGTTCCATGCCGATGGTGGAGTGATTGATGTTTTTGAATGTGAACTCCACCAGTGGAAGGTATTCCTCCTAAATACGGGTAAATTAATTTATAAAATCATGAATCATGTCCTCAAGTGTCTGTATGGTTTGCTCTGAATAACTATCCTTCTGAGATTGAAAGGTGGTGCTCCAGTGTAGGTGAGTCCTGAACCCATCCTATAATCCCTTCCACAACCGGGATATAAAACGAGAATCACAATATGAAAAGATCGCCAATGGTACTTCATGATGGAATCGAATCTCATGGACATAGAGGCATCCCAGGACCTCTACTGGTCCCTACTCTCAGATAGGTAGAAAATGGGCCGACATGGCGAGTCGGTCAACCATCACCCAGATAGAGTTGTGTCCCCTATACATTTGTGTAAACCCAGTCAAAATGTCAATGGATATACCATCCCACTTCCATTCTAGTACCTATATTTTTTTTTCTTAGCATTCTAGAACCTGATTCTCATCCTCCACTTACTAACAAGTGGGGAATCAAGAAATTAACTCTTCCACTGCTTTCATTATCCCTGGGAACTAGTACGGACGTCAGAGTTCCTGGTACATCTTCGGCACACAAGGATGTACCGCCAAAGGGTATGTATGGAAGTCCTGCAACACCTCTTCCATAAACTTCACTGGTACTAGGTACTTATTCTTAAAAGTATGACGTGGTCCCCACCTATTGAAAATAGATTAAGAGCATTCCCTATAGATATCTGAGAATGTCAGACCTCATAGTCAACATCCCCAAGTTGTGCCTCTAGAACTCGCTGAAGGAATGGGGGAGTGAAAGACATAGAATATAGGTAAAATGATCCATAAATATCAATGATGGATATCTATAATGCGGAATGATCTTCTATTTCCCCACTCATCAGTTGTAGACCCAACCTCTTTCAAAGTGAAGATCCTTCTATGTTTCTCTTCAAAAGAGTTTATACTATCCCATAGTCATAGTTCTAGAAGAACTCCTTCCATCTTCATTATCTCAGGTTCAGGTCCTTCCATGGGAAGATATACTTTAGACACTTGTGATCATATTAGATAGTAAATAATTCGCCAATAATGTAGTGTCTCTACATCTTCAATTCTAATACCATTGGTGTTAACCCCAGGTCATTGGTCGTGTAGTTCTGCTTATATTTCCTTAGCTGTTTTGAGTTGTAGGCGATCACCGCTCTCTCCTGCATCAAGATAAATATATGTATGTTCTCTGATGCAATAGACTACATACCGAATTCCCTCTTCTGGTAGCCTCAAGATGGGGGCACTCATCCGTCTCCACCCGAGCTTCTGGAAACTCGGAGGAAATCTCGTCATCCATAAGAAGGGTTATACATTCTTTGTCAAATATAACATATGAGATGATACTCTAAAAAAGATGGGTACAAATATCTTTTATTACCTAGACAACCCCAGGAATATCTGAACATCAGTCACACTCCTGGGTGGTCCCCATAAAAAACTTCCTCTATCTTCACCAGGTCAACTTTAACTCCAACCTCTGAGATAACATGTCCTAGAAAATGGAACTACAATATCCAAAACTGGCACTTCATGATCTTACCATAAATTAGGTTATCTCGGAGAGTATCCAGAACTATCTGCATATGTGTTTCGTACGCCTCCTCAGACACTAAGTACACTAAGATTTCTTCAATTAAAACCACCACAATATGATCGAGGTAAGTCTGGAAGATCTTGTATATGAGTCCCATGAACACTTATGGGGTATTGGTAATGCCTTAATGCATTAACTAGAACTCATAGTGTCCACACCATCATTTAAAGGATGTCTTCATTATATCCTCATCCCACATTTGAAGCTAATGATACCCTAATATGAGGGCTATATTCGAAAACCACTGTGCTTCCTTCATTTGATCTAAGAGATCATGAATCCTAGGTAGATGAGACTTGTTTTTTGTAACACCCCAAGATTTCATAGTGTGTTATTTCTTCAAAATAATTCAATAACTTGCACTACACGCAACACTGAGTTCAATTGCACCATGACTTACCAAAAAAAAAATCCATTAAAAGAGGTCATGAATAGTATTAACTAAATTTTAAACTTTATATAATCCTTATAATTTTAGAATCCATATTATGAGTTTCTTAGTCATAATGCAAGAACAGATTCATTTTCAGTATTGCACTTTTATCAACTTTTGATAGTAAAACCTTTTTAAATAAAATATTTTAAACTTTTTGACTAAATAGAGACATCAAAAAATTTAAAATGAAACATCCCAAGCTTCCACGGTACGCTTTCCTTTGAATAAAATAGTAGCGTGTGTTGTACGCAACTTCGAGATCTAACACACCGTAACCAATCAAACTAGCTGTTATGAATAGTAATACCTACTTTTTGAAGTTATATATATTTTATATTTTAAAATGGACTTCATTTTTGGATTCGGAATATCAAATTTAGCCTAAGGTGAAATTTTGGTACTTTTCGGATAACTTTCATATTTTGATGAATAGTGAAAATTACAAAATTTTAATTAAAAACAACTTTTTTAATCAAAATAATTAATAGTGATAAATTATGAATTTGAGTGGTTTTAAAGTATATTTAGAATATATTTTTACTATTTAATATAATGTTGGTCATTGGACATAATTTTACAATTAAACCGAACATAAACAAGTGTCAATCTTTTGATAGTTATTATCTCTTAAAAACACGCTTTTTGTTTTGACAGCGGGAATTAATTTTAAATTAATTTCTGCCACTTATGTGTTTTGAATTTAGGAAAATGGATTCCATATTTGGAATCAGGATGTTCAAATTGTGTAAATAGGTAACTTTTATTTTTAGACATTTTGAATAATTACTGCGGTAAATATTTTATTTACCATGGTTAAGGGTAAATCCGATAAATAAGGGTTAAAAAAATAATATTATAATAATACTAAATTACACTAAAACGTGTCTTAACCCTATTGGTTGATACATGGTCGACCATGGGCATCTTTGTGTCAATTTTGGGACCCCATGGATCCACTTGTAAGTGATAATGACACTTTATTAAGTTAAAATGAATACAAAAATGACACAAGCATATATCTTTTAGAAAACCAATTGTTACATAGGGTTATATATGTTGGATTTTAGATTATAAATATTAATTAGAAATCTAAAAAGATTTAATACATAAGGATATTTTATTTATAATTTTTAGACATTAAATAATTTATTTTATTTATGACACAATGATGATGAAGTAATTACTATAATAGTGAAAAATTAAAATAATTGATATTATAAATACCCAAATAAATATAATATGAAACTTTTAATGAATTAAACTAATTTTCTAGGATAATATGATATATTAGGATTGATTTAATCGACTTTGTTCGAAGTAATAAATCTGTTATGAGTTTCACAAAAATCAACTATTGAATAGTGTCAAAATTGACATAAAAGAGTTCTTAAAACAAATATTATATTATTAATTGATATTAAATTCCTAAAAATCTAAGGTTCGGCCAAGAGACTTATATCATGATAGTTTCATCATTAATGTACCACTTGGGGGTCTCTTGGATGTATATAGTAAGTTTATTAACCATATTATATAAAAATACAAAGAGACATTGTAAAAGTGAAACTAATTAACTTAGAGTTAATACTTAAAGATAAGGTTAATATAAGTACCCAAACCTGTCTAAATTCTATTGGTTGAGTGGTTTTCGACCTATCCCCACCTTAACCTTTGAATAATAAGCTTTGTAGCCATTAGAAACCGAATATGAATTTATTATAAATTAATATTTCTAGCTTTTCCAAAGGTGCCCCTCACCCCTCTTATAAAAGGGCACTCCTCCTTCTCATTTCTTCACACCTTCAAAGCCTTTTGGTTCGGCCAAACTCTGCCCAAATACTCTCCCAACATCCCTCACTACAACCGAGAGGCCTTAGTTTGATCAGAAAGCCAACCTAAGGATCCCTTTTGATCAAATCAAAAGGAAGAACCCGAAGAAGAGGTAATGATTTCACCACCCTTTTCTAAGTTCATTTCTTCCTCCACTTCTTCTTCCTTTGTTCTTACCATTCTAAAATAATAACTCCAGTATCTCACATATACTGTGATGTTATTATAAGTATGGTACAACCATATTCAGTATTCTATCCACCCTTTGAATAACATGTCACCATACGTGCGTACGTACGGCTTACCGTCTCCACGTCGTGGTGTAATTGTTATTCAATATAATATTATTTGGATGGGTATAATAATGATGTGTAACTCATGTTAATGATTCTGTATATATGATATACCATTAATTGATATATTATTTTAATATCAAAAGAATGATATTGTCGCTCGTGCGTACGTACGGACTACCGTCTCCACGAACGCGATGAGATTCATTCTCCATCGTATCCATTCAAGTATAATTATCATTTGATGATTTAAAAATGATTTTTAAGGACTTGATATCATTCTGGATATGAATAATATACAACCTATCCTTTACAAACATGTCTTACGTAACGAAACATATAAAAGAAAACAAGTAAGTTAACACCCGATATAATGATAATACTAAGATATTATTATCAAATCAATATTAAAAGATCATATATGATATCATATTAATGTATATGATTCTTGTATAATTAAATAACAATTATTTCACCATTATACAGGAGGTTAACCTACCCCAACCAAGGAAAAGTACAAGGTAAGGATTTATTTCGCAATCTCTTCATTATCCGAGATTGTTTATACATAATTATCTACTGGGACCTTGTTATCATCCACGTCCATGTTCCTTCAAAATGTATTTCAAAACATTTCTAATATTTAAAATAATATGGGTCAAAGTAATTTATACCCTTGTTTGACTTTTTATAAGAGGTTTATAAGGGAATCTTTCCGTCGTTTTCCAAACAAGGTGCTTTTATCCTTTTCGACAGAATTAAGATAAGAATGTTTTTTTTAACTTATACGGCGGGTGCGGTTATTTTCCGCCGTTATAAAATCGTCAAAGCTTCCCTTACAAGCTTATAAGAAAATTTTCAAGAAAATGTTTTATTTTATATGGCTCTTAAATGGTTTCAAAAATAGAAAGAGATATTTCTCTAAAAAGTGTTTTGATTTCATCTATGTCAACATCCTTTGATGGATTTTACGCTTATTTGAAGTTGATTTATTATGATACAAAACTTCCATATTGTAATAAAGTTTTGTGATATGTTTGACTGTGGATGTGCCATTTATATATCATTCATGGTTTATGAGTAAATTATTGACATTTCGTATGCTAGTTCCAATAATAATGTTTATGTTATATTTCATCCTTTACTTCATATGAATGTGTTGGACAAGTATGTTCCAGGTTGGGGACTGGTTAAAGTAAGCCCTCCAGGTTGGGGACTGGTAAAAGTAAGCCCTCCAGGTTAGGGACTGGTAAAAGTAAGCCCTCCGGTTTTGTCTCCGGTTATTAGAAGGACTCCGGGTTGGTGTCCGGTTATTAGAGGCACTCCGGGTTGGTGTCCGGTTATTAGAGGCACTCCGGGTTGGTGTCCGGTTATTAGAGGCACTCCGGGTTGGGTTCCGGTTACAGTTAGCCCCAAGGTCTTGGGATGAGGCCTTGACAAAGAAATTAAAGTTCAACATTATGCATTCCAACATTATGAAAGTGGTTATTGATTTTTGCATGTGATTATTCGATTAGTAGAATATCCATGTGAATAAGTAAATGGCATTATTTCATTTTACTTTTGCCATACTATGTTGAAGTTCAATTTTAAAAGGCTTTTGTTTTAGTAATTCATTTCCTTAAATGTTTATGATTATTTTGAATGTTCCGCTATATTTTTATCCTTACTGGGCATTTGAGCTCACCCCTTTTCTATGTTTTATTTTTCCCAGGTAGTAAAGAAGTAAATTATGAATGACTTGTAGGGATATTATGAGGGGTTAATAGTGTGGATATGAAGACTTTGTTGTTGTAGTAGTTTTTCACATTGAAATGTAATGTAAAACTTTATGATTATATCTAGTGTTTCCAAGGCTACTAAACCAATCGGTCTTTCGGGATTTGATCTTTCTTGTGATCATGCCAATGTTATGTAATAATGCACCGACTCTGGGTAGCTGGGGTCGGGGCGTTACAGTTGGTATCAGAGAAAGTTTAGTACAAACTTTGGAAGCTAGATTTAGATAAACTCTGATTAGAGCACGTAGACCTAAGATGAACTTTGAGGATTAGTATAGAAGAACTTCCTAGAATTTTGGTATTGTAGAGATTTTGTGAGTTTTCCGAGCAATACATCCCTGTCTGGATACGAGCAGGTAGAGGCGGCTCTGGCACAGATGTACCTAGGGGTAAAACCCGAAAACACCGCTTTGAGATAGACTCGAACGGGAACTGGTGCACGACAATGGGCCTTGCTGCACTCTTGGTTACGACACTCCCGGGGGATATGCTTAGGATAACTCTAATTTTCTTTACAAATCATTATGAAGGGTTTATGAGTATATACTTCCTCAAAGAAAACATTTTTTTGATTATGGATTATATCCATAAATAGTTCAATTTATGTTAAGTGTTTTATAAGTATGGGATTATGTATTATTATTCATAAACTGATCTAGTTTATGCCATTGTTTAGAAATGGCACCCAGTAGAAGGAATGAGAACTCCAGAAATACACATGATTCAAAGAGAAGGAAGGATCATATCTTTCATGGTCTTAAGCTAGAATTTATAAGAGAAATAGTCTCCCATGTATTATCATCATATGAAGAAATAATATCATGTGTTGATAAGATAAGTAAAGAGTTTACTGAGTCCTATGGCTTTGAAGGGAATCAAGAGAAGAAAAGGATGGAAGAGAGAAATATGGATAAAGGGAAAAGGAAAAAGAAGAATTTTCCCATATGTGGTAACTGTGGAAAGAAACACCCTGGAACTTGCCTGAAAGGAATGGGAGTTTGTTATAAGTGTGGAGGAAAAGGGCACAAAGTACGTGACTGCAAGGGTAAGAAAATGGTTTTAAATGTAAAATGTTTCATTTGCAAGGAGTTTGGACACTACGCGAACCTATGTCCCAGTCATCAGACTATGCCGCAAATGATGTTATTGGATAATAACCAAGTTATGATACTACCACAGATGAAGAGGAATGATTAGAGTTCTTATGTTGATTATGTCAATTGAGTGTTTTATCAACAATGTACTTGTTATAATAATTATGGAGTATATAAGGATTGTACTGCAGTACTATTTCATTAAGGACTTGAGATTGTGTGGAACAAAGAAAAGTGACTCAATAGCAGGATAAATTTTTGGAAAATATATGGTTGAGAGAATAATAAATCATAATATAGTTCTGATACTGAGGTAGTGATTTTGGAATAATATGTGATTGTTTTGAATAAATTATAATGGATATTCTTGACTACCTTGGAACTAATTAATGATTTGTATATTCCATCATTGTTGGGGTTTAAAACATTTTTGGATTAATGATGTATATCCAGCTTTCTATATGGAATAAGGGAGCATGAATGTAATCAATAAGGAATATGGTAATTCAGGATGTTTCGGTGTATTAAAAGAGTACATGATGAAGGTATTCATATGCTATTACGGGGTAAAAAGGTTCTACATTATGTTTACCTTACTTATAAATGTTGGACTGTGAGTTTGGATAGAAGTATTTTGGATAGTTCTAGTTTGGATTATTTTGGATTGCCATAAAAGGACAACCCGGAGGTCGGGCGGCAACCCGTCGCGTCCGGCAAGGCTGCGAGACTTGAACCCGCAACCGAAGGGCGACAAGGGTGTATCACCTACCACTGGCCCACGAGATGTCCTGGATTAAATAAAGTAGTTTTTTAAAAGATCTGGTAGATGAATTATAAATTCATTTATTTTGGAACCCTCTATGAATAGTATAAATAGAATTTTTTTTACGAGTGAATGATGAGTTTTTGGTAGAAATTTATTAAGGGATAAAACTCTAATTTTAAAGTAAGTATATCTTCTTATGATCTTAGCCAATCTCATAAATAAATTCCTCATAATTAAGAAAAGCAACATAGAACAAAAATGTTGTCCTAGATGGTACCTTAAATCATCACTAATTTATGGCTTTGGGATTGTTGGCCTTTTCATAGCCATGTTTTCTACCACTCTCCATCAGATAATTGATGGTTAGATTTCTCTTCCATATCCATATTTTCCTACATGGAACCCTAGTATGTGTTATTTTCGGTAATCTTCATACTTTCCACTCTTTATTTTAAATAGAGGCCTCATTAATTCATTTTTCGATGTGGGATTTCAACTAAGATATTTTGAAACGTCAAAAATGTGTTATCCTAATACCCTATGTTTTGTTGAACCGATGGTATTTCAAATCATCATAGATTGATGAATTTAAGGACCTCAATTATACACTTGTTTGTGATTGATGACCTCAATCACTACCTATAAATATTTACGTTTTTCCTCCGATTATATGTCTCTAATTTCCACCAATGTTCTCCTAATCGAGATCATAATTTGGTGGTGACCCTTTGATTTCTCTTTTCCTCATATTAAGACTAAATTTTAGTAACCCAATTTCCGATGTGGGTTTTCCCACAAATATATTTTCTACTTTCAACCTTTTATTTTTGAAGAACAATTTCAAATTGCGAGGACGCAATTTATTGAAGGAGGGGAGAATGTAACACCCCAAGATTTCATAGTGTGTTATTTCATCAAAATAATTCAATAACTTGCACTACACGCAACACTGAGTTCAATTGCACCATGACTTACCAAAAAAAAAAGCCATTAAAAGAGGTCATGAATATTATTAACTAAATTTTAAACTTTATATAATCCTTATAATTTTAGAATCCATATTATGAGTTTCTTAGTCATAATGCAAGAACAGATTCATTTTCAGTATTGCACTTTTATCAACTTTTGATAGTGAAACCTTTTTAAATAAAATATTTTAAACTTTTTGACTAAATGGAGACATCAAAAAATTTAAAATGAAACATCCCAAGCTTCCACGGTACGCTTTCCTTTGAATAAAACAGTAGCGTGTGTTGTACGCAACTTCGAGTTCTAACACACCGTAACCAATCAATCTAGCTGTTATGAATAGTAATACCTACTTTTTGAAGTTATATATATTTTATATTTTAAAATGGACTTCATTTTTGGATTCGGAATATCAAATTTAGCCTAAGGTGAAATTTTGGTACTTTTCGGATAACTTTCATATTTTGATGAATAGTGAAAATTACTAAATTTTAATTAAAAACAACTTTTTTAATCAAAATAATTAATAGTGATAAATTATGAATTTGAGTGGTTTTAAAGTATATTTAGAATATATTTTTACTATTTAATATAATATTGGTCATTGGACATAATTTTACAATTAAACCGAACATAAACAAGTGTCAATCTTTTGATAGTTATTATCTCTTAAAAACACGCTTTTTGTTTTGACAGCGGGAATTAATTTTAAATTAATTTCTGCCACTTCTGTGTTTTGAATTTAGGAAAATGGATTCCATATTTGGAATCAGGATGTTCAAATTGTGTAAATAGGTAACTTTTATTTTTAGACATTTTGAATAATTACTGCGGTAAATATTTTATTTACCATGGTTAAGGGTAAATCCGGTAAATAAGGGTTAAAAAAATAATATTATAATAATACTAAATTACCCTAAAACGTTTCTTAACCCTATTGGTTGATACATGGTCGACCATGGGCATCTTTGTGTCAATTTTGGGACCCCATGGATCCACTTGTAAGTGATAATGACACTTTATTAAGTTAAAATGAATACAAAAATGACACAAGCATATATCTTTTAGATAACCAATTGTTACATAGGGTTATATATGTTGGATTTTAGATTATAAATATTAATTAAAAATCTAAAAAGATTTACTACATAAGGATATTTTATTTATAATTTTTAGACATTAAATAATTTATTTTATTTATGACACAATGATGATGAAGTAATTACTATAATAGTGAAAAATTAAAATAATTGTTATTATAAATACCCAAATAAATATAATATGAAACTTTTAATGAATTAAACTAATTTTCTAGGATTATATGATATATTAGGATTGATTTAATCGACTTTTTTCGAAGTAATCAATCTGTTATGAGTTTCACAAAAATCAACTATTGAATAGTGTCAAAATTGACATAAAAGAGTTCTTAAAACAAATATTATATTATTAATTGATATTAAATTCCTAAAAATCTAAGGTTCGGCCAAGAGACTTATATAATGATAGTTTCATCATTAATGTACCACTTGGGGGTCTCTTGGATGTATATAGTAAGTTTATTAACCATATTATATAAAAATACAAAGAGACATTGTAAAAGTGAAACTAATTAACTTAGAGTTAATACTTAAAGATAAGGTTAATATAAGTACCCAAACCTGTCTAAATTCTATTGGTTGAGTGTTTTTCGACCTATCCCCACCTTAACCTTTGAATAATAAGCTTTGGAGCCATTATAAACCGAATATGAATTTATTATAAATTAATATTTCTAGCTTTTCCAAAGGTGCCCCTCACCCCTCTTATAAAAGGGCACTCCTCCTTCTAATTTCTTCACACCTTCAAAGCCTTTTGGTTCGGCCAAACTCTGCCCAAATACTCTCCCAACATCCCTCACTACAACCGAGAGGCCTTAGTTTGATCAGAAAGCCAACCTAAGGAGCCCTTTTGATCAAATCAAAAGGAAGAACCCGAAGAAGAGGTAATGATTTCACCACCCTTTTCTAAGTTCATTTCTTCCTCCACTTCTTCTTCCTTTGTTCTTACCATTCTAAAATAATAACTCCAGTATCTCACATATACTGTGATGTTATTATAAGTATGGTACAACCATATTCAGTATTCTATCCACCCTTTGAATAACATGTCACCATACGTGCGTACGTACGGCTTACCGTCTCCACGTCGTGGTGTAATTGTTATTCAATATAATATTATTTGGATGGGTATAATAATGATGTGTAACTCATGTTAATGATTCTGTATATATGATATACCATTAATTGATATATTATTTTAATATCAAAAGAATGATATTGTCGCTCGTGCGTACGTACGGACTACCGTCTCCACGAACGCGATGAGATTCATTCTCCATCGTATCCATTCAAGTATAATTATCATTTGATGATTTAAAAATGATTTTTAAGGACTTGATATCATTCTGGATATGAATAATATACAACCTATCCTTTACAAACATGTCTTACGTAACAAAACATATAAAAGAAAACAAGTAAGTTAACACCCGATATAATGATAATACTAAGATATTATTATCAAATCAATATTAAAAGATCATATATGATATCATATTAATGTATATGATTCTTGTATAATTAAATAACAATTATTTCACCATTATACAGGAGGTTAACCTACCCCAACCAAGGAAAAGTACAAGGTAAGGATTTATTTCGCAATCTCTTCATTATCCGAGATTGTTTATACATAATTATCTACTGGGACCTTGTTATCATCCACGTCCATGTTCCTTCAAAATGTATTTCAAAACATTTCTAATATTTAAAATAATATGGGTCAAAGTAATTTATACCCTTGTTTGACTTTTTATAAGAGGTTTATAAGGGAATCTTTCCGTCGTTTTCCAAACAAGGTGCTTTTAACCTTTTCGACAGAATTAAGATAAGAATTTTTTTTTATCTTATACGGCGGGTGCGGTTATTTTCCGCCGTTATAAAATCGTCAAAGCTTCCCTTACAAGCTTATAAGAAAATTTTCAAGAAAATGTTTTATTTTATATGGCTCTTAAATGGTTTCAAAAATAGAAAGAGATATTTCTCTAAAAAGTGTTTTGATTTCATCTATGTCAACATCCTTTGATGGATTTTACGCTTATTTGAAGTTGATTTATTATGATACAAAACTTCCATATTGTAATAAAGTTTTGTGATATGTTTGACTGTGGATGTGCCATTTATATAGCATTCATGGTTTATGAGTAAATTATTGACATTTCGTATGCTAGTTCCAAAAATAATGTTTATGTTATATTTCAACCTTTACTTCATATGAATGTGTTGGACAAGTATGTTCCAGGTTGGGGACTGGTTAAAGTAAGCCCTCCAGGTTGGGGACTGGTAAAAGTAAGCCCTCCAGGTTAGGGACTGGTAAAAGTAAGCCCTCCGGTTTGGTCTCCGGTTATTAGAAGGACTCCGGGTTGGTGTCCGGTTATTAGAGGCACTCCGGGTTGGTGTCTGGTTATTAGAGGCACTCCGGGTTGGTGTCCGGTTATTAGAGGCACCCCGGGTTGGGTTCCGGTTACAGTTAGCCCCAAGGTCTTGGGATGAGGCCTTGACAAAGAAATTAAAGTTCAACATTATGCATTCCAACATTATGAAAGTGGTTATTGATTTTTGCATGTGATTATTCGATTAGTAGAATATCCATGTGAATAAGTAAATGGCATTATTTCATTTTACTTTTGCCATACTATGTTGAAGTTCAATTTTAAAAGGCTTTTGTTTTAGTAATTCATTGCCTTAAATGTTTATGATTATTTTGAATGTTCCGCTATATTTTTATCCTTACTGGGCATTTGAGCTCACCCCTTTTCTATGTTTTATTTTTCCCAGGTAGTGAAGAAGTAAATTATGAATGACTTGCAGGGATATTATGAGGGGTTAATAGTGTGGATATGAAGACTTTGTTGTTGTAGTAGTTTTTCACTTTGAAATGTAATGTAAAACTTTATGATTATATCTAGTGTTTCCAAGGCTACTAAACCAATCGGTCTTTCGAGATTTGATCTTTCTTGTGATCATGCCAATGTTATGTAATAATGCACCGACTCTGGGTAGCTGGGGTCGGGGCGTTACATTTTTAATGGTCACCTATTTTAGGCACTGATAGTCCACGCAAAACCTCAAACTCCCATACGCCTTCTTGGCGAAAAAATTGGGGCTACACAAGGAGAAACACTAGGCCTTACAAACCCGTTTCTCTACAAGTCCTCCAACTATACAGACAACTTATGAAGATACGTGAGATCCATATGATATTATGGTGTAGATATCATTTCCATCCTCAGGTATAGGTCGATGTAGAAATATTACTCTCTATGAGGAGGTATTCCCATACCATTTACTCAAAAGACATCCACATACTGGTCTTCCAATACTGGATAGCTCAACATCCTCTCGTCCACTACACTGATGGTAAAGCTAGCAAACCGATGACTGATCGGCTGCACCCTCCACTGAGAAAGTCCATCCTGTGTTACAAATGTTTCTAATTTCTAGTGAACGAAATCATGGTCCCATCCTTGTGAACATACCACAATTTTCTCTTAAAACAGTCGATCCGAGCATTGACTGTGGGTTACCAGTCCATACCCAAGATCACATCATAAGGCCTCGATGTGGCTACTAGAAGATACTATCCAAATTTCTATCCTCTCAGAGTAAGAGGACACATCCATAACCAGTGTGTAATCATTGAATCCTCAATCGTATGAGTCTTTAATCATAAGTATCGAGCCTACATCTTCACCAGAATATTCAAGCTCCTAACGAGAGTCGTGGGAATGAAAGAGTGACTGAAACCTGTGTCTTTAGGAACTGATTCAATGATAAAGTAGACATATACTATATCTTGAATCATCAATAGAGTGTCATGGTCATAGTTCTATACTATTTGAAGCTATGATCGTGTATGTATAACTTCTACCTGAGGTCATGGTGGACTACCTGGAGGTTGTGGTGGTAGTACCTCAAACTATCATCCACTTCATGCTACACGTCTAGCTCCACTGCCACGTCTTCTTCCCTAAGAACCTCCTTGATAGAAACTATACAACTACCTCAGAATTCCCTTGGCCATCTTCCAATAATCTGTACAGTAAGTAAGGCAATCACGAGATATATGACCATACCCCCTGCATGAGTATCACAACATACTCCTCTACTGAACTCTTCTATCTTACGAGCTCCACAACTTTGACCCTACATCCTGGGGTCATCCTATGGATGGTCTGTCCCGCATTGGCCTCTAGGTCATCTTCCAACAACCTGTTGCAGATGCATCAACTTCTTATCATCCAATGGTGGCTCTCAACATCAGTTCTTGCTCAGTTTGAAATCTCTCCACCAATAGTTATCGCTCTATCACTCCATCTTGCGTTGGAATTTTGAGAGAAATAATGAATGCTCTGATCACTCGTCATAGGACCTACTCTAAGGTCTGGGAAATGAATGAAGGTTACCATTCCATGTCAGTGGAGTAGCGAGAGAGGTCGGTGAATCTCACTGAGTGTTGGGCCACTGTCAGGTTGCCTTACTGTAGGTGTTGTAGCTCTTGAATATGCACTGAGTGTAAAGTTACTAGTACAAAATCCACCCTAAAGAGGCTCTAGATTTCCAACCAGGAATAAGTTCTCTCCTTGTGTTTCAAGTCCTTCAAGATCCACCATATCCCTACTATTCCCATGAATAGACTGGTAGCTAGGATCACCATCTAGTCTTCTAGTGATTCAGCCAAGAGGAAAAAACATTCCACTACCTCTAGCCAATCCTCACCAACATGTAGATCTATCTCTCTATGAAACCTCAGAGGCATCTATCTCTAGAACTCATGTAATGAACTCAATTAGTGTGCATTATCCACTGGTGGGGATGGGAGAAATTTCTTCCCATTAGGTGGTGGTGCTGCTGGTAAACCACCTTAAGGTGTTGTCATTGTAAGAGGGCTATTCACTAATGCCTGATTGCATGGGGGGCCATCATCATGATTTCTCACTATAATCATGGATGGTTTTATATGTGGATGAATCTTGAAAAATAAATTGATTCTCTATTTTCAATAAGTTATACACGGTTATCTGAATCAATTGAGATCAAAAGAAAAACATTTCCAAAACTCACACAAACATTGTTTTTATGTAACATGTTGGAAATAAGAATTCAGGGTCCTGGTGTATGGAGATGTTGACAACATCAACAACACTAGACTATTGGATTGAATGTCTAAATTAAGACACTAATCAATATTGTACCAATGAAAATTATAGAATCTTCATTTTTCTGGTAAATTTTACCTCCCTCTAATACCACTTTCTCACGACCCATCCCCTGGGGCCAGTGCCGTGACTACCCTTTGCCCACTGTCTATAGGCCAGAGGATGGTGACCGGAACATGAAAGGTGACATGAAAAAATGGGAAGGAATTTACATTAAACTTGTACACACATAGACATGGCACACTACACTCAAGTAAAACAAAATGAAAAAAGGAAAAGTACAACCATTTCTAAAAACCACCACTAAGAGTAAAAGTAAGCACTTAAAGTAAAAAAGGGGCCAGCATACAAGCCCAACTGAAAAGAGATTAAAACAAAAAGGAAAAATATGCTCTGAAGGATGCCCACCAAGGATCCTACATGAAGGTTAGGTACATCTCATTTTCTATCGTCACTGCCACCCACCATGTCTATCAATCACTGTCGTGTACCATATAGAGCTGGCTCCCCATGTCTCAGTCAAGCCACCCGTCATCTGCACAAGACACATCAAAGTGTAGGAACATCCTGTGCAAAAGTGAGAATAACTATACCTACTAGGGATTCAAAGACCCCAAACAGGTCTTCAGAATTATACAAATGAAAACCCACAAATCATGATCTCAATAACAAAGTATAATGAAAAAGACATCTCACACATGGTATACAACATAGAGAATAGGGATAAAAATGATTAGTCTTAAGCTAGATCATCTTATTATTTTGAGAAGATCAGGTGCAAATCCAAGAATGGATTCTCTACCATCAATCCACAAAGGTTCACACTTCCGATGATCCATGATGGGTTGCTCTATGGCAGGTCTACATAGGGTCCCAATATAAATGATCCACCGAGGGTTGCACTACTGTCAATCCGCAAATGGTCGGACTACTGCCGATCCATGGAGGGTCTCTCTCATTCAGATCCACGGAGGTATGCGCCATTTTAAATCCATGGAAAGTCGCACTATTGATGATACACAATGGGTCATAATAATTATGATCCATAAAGGGTTGCTCTTCCAATGTGGGCCGGTTGCACTAGACTGAATGCCACAATTCAGTTTCTCCCAACTGGAAGTGCTAGTGGGTTGCCACCCCACCTCCCAAAATGGTCAGCTCTGTCGACCGTTGTGTGTCCAACCGAGTGTCCTGAGTGGGTTGATCCTTCTCCACACGGCACGAGAGCTCCAAGAATATCCTTCCACATCATACCATCACTATGGCCCCTGCGGGATCCAATTCTCCACGTGGACAGTGGCTGGTGCCGCTGCACCAGTAGTGTTGTGTCAGGGGGTGTCCCACCGGTTTCTCCTTTGCAGGCCACCAGAGATGCTTTGATGATAAGTTTTCCTTCTCGTCTGAACCAATGGGCCTCCCGGTTCACTGCCTTCTCTGCAAATCCCTTGGATTCGTCTTCCCACCATGTTGCCAGATCCGTCAAAAATAATGCACCAAAACCAAGAACGTCATGGGGGGACGAGGATTTTTTTGGGATTTGTCCTACGCCCGCCACATTAGCATTTTAACAGAGGAATGAATCAATCTTAAATAGATTAATTATATCCCCAAAATGAATCGCGCAACTACCACCTATAGTAATGTATGAATCACAGTTCAACCCATTATTCAGTTGATCCATTCAACATAATTTTACAGGAACATGATAAGATAAAATCATTTTTCACATTGAATAAATTAAATCCCCTACAATGATTTAGTGGAATCCACTTTAAATGAAGGAAGGAATCCTGCGCTTGTTGCTGTTCATCTCCATTTTTCACCTGCTGCATTGAATCCTCCAACTGACATCGTTCGATCATAGTTCTTCATTGGAGGGTAACGTCACTGTAATTTCATCAGAGCTTTCCTCCCGATTGACAAATCATTCCACCAATGGATTGATTAAATAATGAATTAAAGAGTTAATTATATTTTCACTAATGTTGTTCATTAATGAAACTTAATTAATGAACCAATTAATCACACAAGTGTTGTGGTTTCACAAAAAATGAAACATTTCATTTATTGATCTTCATTTAAAGCCTTCTATTAGGATGCACCAAATGACACACAATTGTTGGAAGAAAATAATTAAATAACATACATTTATTTTATTTTTAATTGTTTTTTCTAAATGTTCAAAAATTAACTCTTCTTTCCATCCTTTTCTGGTCAATGTTATGATTGGCCCTATCGAATCACAACACTTCGAGTTCAACCGTTCCCTCATATTTTCAATCCGAGTACCGGTTCAAAAGATATAAATTCTTGATCAAACAATTACAGAACGTACCCTAAAAAGATCAAAATTATTTTTTGGGCACTATGGGCCTTAGAATAATTTTCCGTTGAATTTAACAGTCTTGCAATAATTCCATATAAATAAAAAGATTATATGAAATTTTTGGTACATTACAATGAAAAAAATTATTTATTTTGAAATCATAGTAAGTAAAAAACAAGACATAACCATTAAATAGTTGCATTATCAAAATTATCTCTCATCGTCTAGGTGTTTCATATAATCTCTTTATCTTCATTGCATCTTTCATCCCTCTTTCTCTCATTTTCCATTCTGATCCTTCTCGATTGTTGATTTTTTCCATTATCATCTTCATCAACATATGAAGTGCTTTTGATTACCCCTTCACTGAAGTATTTCTAAGTAGTTTATGTTTTATACCTTCTCTACCCCTACCACTCATAATAATCTTTCTATTCATCTTCATCTCATTCCATTGATGCTGCTTTTAACCCTTCCCTACCTCTTCATTTGATTCTTGGTTTCTGAATCTAGAGATTCTGTATCATATCTGACTCTCTACTTATATGTACTCTGTTTTATTCTTTTAACCTTTTTCCTACAATCATTAATGATCTTAGTACTCCACTCAAATTTAAAATCTGACGACATTCTCTTTTATTATTATTTTCACTTTTTATTATAATGGTCTCTGTTTCACTAGTGAAATAATGAAAATAATGATTTCCGGTGGGGACGATGGAACTCTATCAATCATAGCTTGTTGTGGATGTCCTATTTTCTCTTTCTATGCACTGGTGTCCAGATCCTTTTCTCCCTCCTAGGTAAGCAGGGTGATATAGAAACCACAGACATTTTGGGATTGTTTTTCATAAGTGATGGGGTGTTACTAGAGTGGCATCCTATGGAAGGATTTTCCATTCTTTGGGTTCTTTCGGAAATGGTTCGGCCATGATTTTGTTGGGTGATGTGGTTATAGTGATAATGGTAATCAGTTGTGTGACATTTATCTTCCTCCAACATCTATGGTATATGGTTCCTTGTGGTTCTGGAAATGGAATGTTTTATACTAATGTTTTGAGTAACTGTTGTGGGTTTTCTTCGATGGAACGATGACTAGTGAATTCTCTCCGACGAGGTACTATGTTCTAATGTGAGCGTTCATGGCCCAAGGTGGCATGTGGTTGCAAATCTCATGGAAAAAGGAGGTTTTTTATGCATGAATAAATGTTTTTTTCATTTTTAAATTTATGTTTGAATTTGAATTTTTCTAGTGGGGGTTATTTGGTTTTTGAGTGAAGATGTTGTATTATGAATTTGTTCTTGGGTGATGTTTTTTATGGAATTGTCTGGTTACCACTAATCATTAATGTGTCCTTTATAAAAATATTTAAAAAATAGAATCATATGGAATCATAGTAAGAATAAAGGTCCTCATAAAACACAAATAAAAGTAAATCATTACAATCATCGAGCGAAACCATAACCCAATCCACTTAATTTATATAGTGATTATATTATTATATATAATGTTTTTTCCTTCGCCCAAACTCAAAATTTTTTGGGTCTAGTCTATAATATCATGGTTATTTTGATGAGGTATGAATAATTTAAATTTGGACTTGATTCACTATATTTAATATAATAAATTTTCTTAATTGTTTAATGCAGGATTTTAGAGCAGTTTCTATTATCTTGGATCCTTGAGAACTATATTTTGGAGTAACAGGTGTGGCGCACAGTCATTACAAACCATTCACCTCATACATGCATGACCTAAGTGGTGACACATGGATTTTTTATAACATTAATGTAGTTATTCAATACCATTATAAAACTAAAACTAGTTTTTGGTGTACTTAGCAATGTTGGTGGATAGTTTCTATTAACCTTGGGAGGTGGTGTCACCTCAGATAATATGTTTGCATTGTGGGTTCATAGTTTATCCAACTATGTGGAAGAACAATATTCCCATTTAACAATTGTAAAATTACATTTTCAAACTCTCTTCTATTAAACTAAATTAATCCTTACACCTCCGCGTTTTCATAGAAGATCAAATGTAGGAGATCTCCCTCTTTTCCAACACATAGTTTTTGAAGGATGTCCTACGTCTGAACTCCGATTATTTAAAAATTATTCATGTTTGATCACTCCCAATAAGTATATATTTTCAAATGCTTAATTTTTCATATTCTCTCTCCCATTTAGAAATTATCTCTAATCAATATCATATAACTTTTTTTCTTATGGTGTGTTCTAGTTTCTCTGATCTATCCCATTCCTAACTAAATCTGAAGCTGATATTGTTGGAGGAGGAGTCTACGGGTATAAGGTAGGTGGTATATTAATTTTCACTAAAAATATAACAATTTATATCATTCACTGTTGTGCCACATTATAGAATCCTTTCTTTCTTCCATAAAATTTTGTAATTTATTATTCAGTTATTAGACATTGATTGGGATAATCACATAGATCCCTCTCTTTATTGGGTGTTGATGAACTTAAATCTAACCACCCCTTCAATTATGTTTATATATGTACCCTTTATACTTTAAAATGAATATATGACCAAATAACCTCCTAAGGTGGGCTTGTATTGCTTCATAAATTAAATGGTTAATTGAATCAAATTGGAAGAGAATGGTAAGTATTGGTCACATAAATCATTTTAAATGATGAATTAAGCTAAAAATACGATTAATTGAAATGAAAATTGGTATAAATGTTTCACATAGAACATGATAGCTTATTTTTATGCTTGGATCATATTACTACCATTATATACTATAATAAGATGTCCTTCCTTAAGAATGTATTGGTTTCCCCAATAGGGACGACTTTAGAGGATTCCCCAGGAATTGTTGAAGAATTTCCAAAAATTTGATACCCTTCATGGATTCATTCTTTCTATAACATTTATAAAATCCAAAAATTATACATGGAATCATCCATTACTTTATTCATACATTACAACTTTTTTAAGACCTCCATAGATTCATCTGGACGTGTTCGGACAAGGACTACCATTGATTATGTCCTTGCGCTTGAATCATGTCTAGCCCGAGGATACATGTGATTTATTTATATGGATTCATAGAATTATTATTATTTGTTTCAAATTCCAAGGTTACACATCTTGATTTAACTAATCCACTTTATGCCAATGTCTCCCCTAATATATGAGAGTATGTCTGACATTCTAAGTTTATTGATTTTACCGCTATGATATCATACATGGATGCCTTGGTAATGCCTAAATCCCTAGACAATAATTATAATACATACATACATAAATACACACATACATACTTACATACTTACATACAAACATACAAACATACATACATACATACATACATACATACATACATACATACATCCATACATACATAAATACATTCATATATACATACATACATACATACATACATACATACATACATACATACATACATACATATATACATACATTCATACTTACATACAAACATGAAGATATACAAACAAACAAACATACATACATACAAACATACATAAATACATACATACATACATATGTTCATACATACATACATACATACATATATACATATATATATGGTGACACATATTAAATTTCCTTCTAGCTCACTCAAGAGCCTGTATGATTAGACTCGTGTCTCAAGAGGAACTCGTGCTCGATATGGGTTATATTACATAATGACTAATTGTTTATTGAGACCGTAAACTAATAATTTTGTAATCATTAATTGTATAGTAATAGAAACAATTGGTGGTAGAAAATTGAGTTTAACATAAACCCTATTTGGGCCACTGTTCGGTATCCGAATAGTCTTTATGGATGCAGGTAGGGATAAAGGGGAGAAATCAACTATTTATGTTTAATTTATGTACTAGTTTCAAGTATCGATGTAAATGATTGAGCAAGGGATTGGAATTCTATTAGGGTTTATAATTTTTATAATTTTAGGTATTTTTTTAAATAATTTCCTTTTGTATGCCTACTACCCTATTCCCCTTATAGCCCATTTTTTCAAATTATCATCACATCTTTTTTTATATGACACAGGTCATTGTTATCACTATTTATTATTATTTTCTAGAGGTTTTAATTCCACTTTCATTATTTATAAAATTAATTATGATTATATATTATTCTTGGATGTTCCCATATAATAATTTGGGTATAGTATCCCCACAGTACCACTGTATACCTTCACTACTAGTTGGAGGCCTCTAATGTACGAGGAGGTGAATTTGAGGCCATATTGCTAAATGATCATTGTAACACCCGAGAATTTTATGAGAAATATTGTGTTTTTATATAAATCATCAAAATAATCTATCACTACACACAACACTAGCTTGGCTTACTTTACACGCAATCACGACCTTCCTCAATAGCTTGCGTCGTACGCAATACCGAGTTTCACTAAACAACAATATGCTATTAAAATATTTTTAAAACTAGACGTTATGAATAGTAATACCCATTTTTTAAAATTTTGTAAATTTTATTTTTTAAAATGGACTTCATTTTTGGATTCGGAATATCGAAATTAGCCTAGGGTGAAATTTTGGTCTTTTTCGGAAAACTTTCAATTTTTGTTGAATAGTGAAAACCCTGGGTTACTATTTAAAAACTGACTTTTTATTTAAATAATTATTTATTTGATTTAAATTTATTTTAGGTAAAAATTGATACATAATACCTATATATGTTAAATTCAATTCATTGGAGTCTTTTTATAATAATTTTAGATATATAAAAATTTTATTGAACTTTTCACAGTCTTTTACCCACCTCCTAGGAGAATTTGCAAATTTACATAAAACATAATTTTACCTCTTCTGTGATTGTAATTTATAAAATAAAAGAGACATGGTTAATATCAAGGACTAAAATGTGGTTCAATTAGATGAAAATAATTTTTTGGTGAATAGTTACTTTTTAATTTTTTTACCACGGTTAAAAGTAAATAGGTAAATTAAGGGTAAAAATGATATTATTATTACCCTAACACATGTCATAATTCAATTAGATAAGTGTAATTCGACCAAAAACAACCTTAGGTATAAAATATGACCATTTAGGTCTACTTGGATTAGATTAGGACATTTAATATTTATTTACTTAAAGAAGGGTTAAAATAGTTAAAATCAATGTTTAATAAGTAAATAATTTTTAATATAGGGTTATACATAAGATAAATTCGACTATAAATATTAATTAGAAATATAAAATAATTTCCTACATAATGGTATTTTATTCGTTATTTTTATACTTTAAATAAGATAATTTATTTATGACACAATGATGATATAATAATTATATTATTAATGAAATATTTACATAATTGATGTTATAAATACCCAAATAAATGTAATTTGAGAATTTTTTTTAATTAAAATAATTTTCTATGTTAAAATGACATGTTAGTATTGATTTAATTAACTTTTTTAGAACTAATCATTCTGTTATGATTTTCACACAAATCAATTACCAAATAGTGTCAAAATTGACAAAAAATAGTTTTTTTAAAAAAATTATATTATTAATTGTTATTTTATTTTTAAAAATCTAAGGATAGGCCAAATGACTTATATAAGGTTATATATATTAATAAGAAACATCTTGGGGTTCTTTTGGATTTTTATAGTAAGTTTATTAACCTTATAGTGTAAGAAAACAAGAAGACATGGTAAAAGTTAAATTATCTAACTTAAAGTTAAATCTAAATGATAAGGTTAAAATTGAAATCTAAACTTGTATAAATTATATTGGATGAGTTGAATTAGACTCATCCCCACATTATCTTCTAAAAAAATCAATTTTGAGGTATTAAAAACCGAATATGACTTTAAAATAAAATAATATTTTTAGGTTTTCCAAAGGTGCCCCTCTCCTCTCTTATAAAAGGGCACCTCCTCCCTCTCTTTCTCACACCACATTGAGCCTTAAAGCTCGGAAAAACCATGACAAATTCTCTTATCCACTTCCCTAGAAACATCTTAGAGGTCCTCGTATTTTTCAAAGACCAATTTTAGTGCCCTAAGAGGAGGTCTCAAAGAGGCGCTTCAAAGAAGAGGTAATGTCTGTTACCGATTCTTTCAACTTTATTTCTTCTTCCACTTATTCTTCTTTAGTTGTTTAATTATTAAGTAATAAAATCAGTATCAATCATGTAATGATATGTTTTTATAAGTATGAAACAACCCTATTTCACCATCTATCCATCCCATGGAAAAAGAAATCACCGCGCGTGCGTACGTACCGAATTCCGTCTCCACGCCATGGTGTAATTTATTTTCCACCACCATCATACTTGGATGGTTATAATTGAGTAAATAATAACTATATATGATTATTGTAATGTGATATTTATTTTGAAACAGTATACATACACTCTAATACAATTCCAAAATCATGGGAATGATATCATCGCTCGTGCGTACATACGGAATATCGTGTCCACAATATGATGTGACTCGTTCTACATGATCTTCATTGCATAATGATTATATAAATGAATTGAATGAATTAATATGATAAATATTACACTAATACCATTCTGGAAATGAGGTATATATATCCTAAAGATAAGAATAAGAATTTATTCGACAAAACACGCATTAGAACAAAAAGTAATAAACACCCGAATAACAAGAAGGAATGAAATATTACTAATAAGAAGCTAAGAATATGGCCATATATGATATCATAACAATGAGTATGATTCTGGAAAAAGTCAATGACATTATTTAAATCATTATACAGGAGGTTCAGACACTTACGAAGCAAATCAAACATAAGGTAAGGGAAAATATCACAATCTCGATTTTTATCCGAGATTGTTTATTCATCAGTATTTACTGGGGCATATTTATCATCCACATCCATGTTTCATCAAATATAATATTATTTATATCCTCCTACAATTCTTTAAATCAGATTTTACCCTTCGGTGTGTTTTTAGTAAAAGATATGAAAGGAATGTTTGGTCATTTTTCGTACGCGGTACTTTTTGACTTTTTCGGCCAAAGTACGAGAAGAATGTTTTTTTAACTTATACGGCCTGAATAGATTTTAAATCATAATTTCCATGTAGCTTCCTTTAAAAGATTTCAAGTTTAATTTTAATTAACTTCTTTTAGTTTAAAATTGTATGACATGTTAAGAAAGGAAAAAAAATTGAAGTAGAAAGGATATTTTCCTCAAGAATAGAGTTGAAGTGTTTTATCAAAATCATTTTCCATATAAGATAATATAGGGTTCTGTTTATATCCCTATTATTACATTGATTAGATTATGATGTGATGAAATTATTTTTATGAATTCCTTTATCTTATATGAATTGTTTTATGATGTCATGATGTTTAAGAATCCCATTTTTATTACATGGGTTATGCAATGATTTATGATTTATGATTCTGTGGCACACATAAGAATGGTATCATTATGAGATTACTAGGACCTATATCTCACTCCAATTCATTGGGTAATTATTTATATCTCAGGAGATAGACATGGGTGGAACGAAAGGTTAATCTGGTTCAGTGAAACAGAACTGAAACGAGGAGTGAACTCAGTTCAGAAATGGACTTTGTCCGCTAAGATAGTCTTGGAAATGAGTCTTCACTTCTATGAAATGATTCTCTATGATTATGTGTGTATGCCCCAATGTTTCATATTTTAAGTTATGATTATTGGGATTACATTTCACTACTATGATTTATCCCATGTTATGAAATTATGATCTCTTTTGCAGGTTATGATTTCCAAAATGTTATGTTCTTATGAATATGATGTGATTGATATTTCATTTGTTCACCCTTACTGAGCATTTGAGATCACCCTTTTGTATTTTTTATTTCCCCAGGTCAGGAAGAAGGTTACTAAGTAAGATATGCCAAAAGGGACTCTAGATATGATGAAATAAGTGGGAGACAGTGTGGATGCTTTATGAACCAGTTGTTTATGTTTCCCAGTTTCTAATGACACTATACATATACGGTCCTTTCATAGTTTTGTTATATGTTGTAATAAGTGTACTTCAATTTCGATGTACTAACAATGTATGTAAAGTATGGGTCATTATAGTTGGTATCAGAGGAAAGGTATAGTCAACCATTGAAAATTAGGATGTGAAAGCCTTAGTAAGAACCCTAAGGATATGTCAATGCATAGAACACAATCATAGTGTTTTAGAAATGGCCATGAATAACCTATGATAAGACCTTAAGTGTAAAATTTTATTCTTGATTTTTTGGTTTTCCTATTATAATTAGTGTTTCTCACACTATTATTCTTGGTTTTTGTCAATGGATGGAACTCGAAGGAACCATGTTAATGCGGAATGTGACGGGAAATGCAATGATTGTCACCCTGAGCAACCAAACGTAATGGGAGCTAGAATTCGAAATCATGTAGCCATGCTCACACAACTTTCTCAAGCTATGGATCTTGCCGGACTTCCAAACGAGCAAAGGAAGGAGCGACATTCAGTTGAATCTTTCATGAGGCAGCGTCCACCTTCATTTAGTGAGTCTACTAATCCATTAGTTGCTGAACAATGGATTAGTACTACTGAAAAGATATTTTCAGTTCTTCAATGTTCTGAACATGATAAAGTCATCATAGTAGTGTATTGTTTGGAAGGTGATGCTGATCAATGGTGTAATCTTATTAATAATACTAGGAAAGAGATGAATTTGAGTCCATGGAATGGGATGAGTTAAAGAACATATTTTTCAATAAGTACCTCCCTTGTATTCTCTGAACAAAGGTGGAGAAAAAGTTTCTTGAACTAAAGAAAAAAGATGATGAATCTGTTGGTAACTACGAAGCAAATTTTACAAGAATTGCAAGGTACGCTTCTGGTATAATTATCTAACCTGTGATTAAGATCGATCGATTCTTTAGTGGCTTAAAACCATGTCTTTGAAGGGCATTAGCCATAAGGGACTTAAATAGCTACGGGGAAATTGTTTGATTTTCTCTCAAGGTTGAGATGGAGATTGGTGTAACCCATCAGTCACATGGGTTTGATAAGTAGAGGAAAATGGAATTCAAATGAAAATCTAAAGAGGACAATGAAAAGAAGATGAGTTTTCCCTTATGCTCAATGTGTGGAAAGAAACATGGAGGGAGTTGACTTAAAGGGACAAGTAAATGTTTAAAATGTGGAAAAGAAGGTCATCGGGCATTTGAATTCCGCAATGATGGGAAGAATATGTCTAGTGATGATAACAAAGAAATGGCTACACAGAGTGCACCTAATACACTTCAATGTTTCAAGTGCAAGGAAATGGTGCATTATTCCAATCAATGCCCTAATCCAAGGGTTGTTGATGATGATCGATGTCAAATAACTCTTAAGGCTGAAGACAAAGGATAGTCACATGCAATTTCTATCCGCGATGTGGAGTACGATAACGAAGTGGTGAAAGGTACACATACCATCCACTATAAAGTAGAAAATGTTTTATTTGACTCTCGATACACCCACTCTTTTATTTCTAAAGAATTTTCTAAGGGTATCACCGTATTACCTCAACAATTAGATGTTGAGTTAGCTGTGACAACCCCTAATGGCACAACAGTCACATCTAAAGTTTATAATTCTTCTCCGATTAAAGATTGTGGGAAAGTGCTTCCTGCAAATGTTGTGATCCTTACTATATTGGAATTTGATGCGATTCTTGGCATGGATTGGCTTTCTTTATATGGAGCTCATATCAATTCCAAAAGAAGGGATGTCACATTTCATCTTCCAAATCAATCTTTGATCGTCTATCGATGCAAGGATGAACATAACCTTCCAGTGGAAATTTCATCCATCTTATCGGTCTTGATTCCACTAAATGAGGGCTATTTATATCATATGGTTGGAGAGAAACTCACGATAAAGAATATGCCCATTGTACAGGAGTTTGATGATGTCTTTCCGGAGGAATTATAAGGTCTTCCACCGAATCGTGAAGTTGATTTTTAAATATAACTCATACCGGGTGCTTTACCTATTTCAAATACACCTTATAGAATGGCCCCAATTGAGTTGCAGGAATTGAAGAAGAAACTCTAAGAGAATCTTGATAAGGGATTCATACGCCCTAGTGTGTCACCTTGTGGGGCACCTATTCTGTTTGTTAAGAAGAAAGATGGATCAATGATACTCTGCACTGATTATCGAGAACGTAACAAGATCAATATCATGCACAAATATCCTCTCCCACACATTGATGACTTATTTGAACAACTATGTGGAGCTCAATACTTTTCCGAGATTGATCTTCGTTCTAGGTATCATCAATTAAGGGTCAAAAGGGAGGATATACCAAATACCGCTTTCCGTACAAGGTATGGACACTATGAATTTATAGTAATTCCATTTGGTCTTACTAATTCCCCTGTTATATTCATGGATCTGATGGATAGAGTCTTTAGAGACTATCTTGATCAGTTTGTGGTAGTCTTTATAGACGATATTGTTGTCTATTAAAAGATAAAGGAATAACATGAAGATCAATTGAGAATTATATTGAAGACCCTGAGAAAGGAGAATCTTTATGGAAAATTTACCAAGTGTGAATTTTGGCTTCAAAAAGTTGCATCTTTGGGTCACATAATCTCAAAAGAGGGGATATCGGTGGATCCAGCAAAAACAGAGGTTATCGAAAGATGGTCGAGACCAACAAAAATAACAAATATCCAAAGTGTTCTTGGTTTGGCTGGTTATTATCGATATTTTATGAATGATTTCTCATGATTATCTAATCCACTCACTAGGTTGACTCGAAAAGGAGTTAAGTTCGTGTGGATGGAGGAATGTGAAGATAAATTCAAGGATTTGAAAAGAAGGTTATCCAGTGCACCTGTGCTCACAATTCCATGTAGTGGAGAAAGGTTTGTGATCTACAGTGTCGTATCCACGAAGGCATTCGGGTGTTTTCTCATGCAAAACTATATGTTGATAGCTTATGCCTCACGACAGTTGAAAATCCCTGAGCAAAATTACCCAACTCATGATTTGGAGTTAGTTGCAGTAATATTTGTTTTAAAGATTTGGAGGCATTATCTTTATGGAGAAAGGTGTGACATTTATAATGATCATAAAAGATTAAAGTATATTTTCACACAAAAAGAGCTGAATATGCGTCAAAGAAGATAGTTGGAGCTGATTAAAGATTACGACTGCTCAATTCATTACCACCATGGGAAATCAAACAAGGTGGCAGATGCGTTATGTTGACAAGACCGTGCTACCTTATCCATGATGAGGATCACAAAAGATACAATATTTATGGATTTACAAAGGATGGATCTTGTAATTATAATGGAAGGGGAAAATTGTATCTTTCTCTAATGAATGTTCAACCATCTATACATGTGAAGATTAAAGAGGCATAGAAAGAAGATGTAGAGTTACAAAAGAAGGTGAGAAATGTTCCTGAATTCAACCTTGATTGTGATGGGATAATAAAGTTTAGGAATCGGGTTTGTGTTCCTCCCATCCCAGAATTAAAGAAGGAGCTGCTGGATGAGGCTTATAGTTCTTCATTCTCTATTCATCATGGAAGCACGAAGATGTATAGGGACCTGAAAGAGTACTTCTGGTGGGATGACATTAAAAGAGATGTTGCTGAATATGTCTCTTGATGCTTGGTTTTTTAGCAAGTTAAAGCAGAGAGACAAAATTCTAAGGGGATGTTACAACCATTACCCATACCATAATGGAAATGGGAAACCATAAATATGTACTTTGTCACCGAACTTCCAAAAACATCCAAAGGCAATAATGTTATCTGGGTCATAGTTGATCATCTTACAGAGTTGGAACACTTCATTGCTATTAGAGAGGATTTCTCTTTGGATTAGCTTTCCAGGATATATGTGAAGGAAGTGGTATGATTTCATGGAGTACCACTTTCTATTATTTCTGATCGGGATCCGAGGTTTACCTCGATGTTCTGGAAAAGTCATCAGCATACTCTGGATACATAGTTGAGTTGCAGCACAACATATCATCCTCACATAGACGGTCAGTCTGAGAGAACAATTCAAACTCTAGAAGATATGTTGAGAGCTTGCTCTAAGGATTTCAATGGTGGTTGGGATCAACACCTACCTTTCATGGAATTTTATTATAATAATAGCTTTCACTCCAATATTCAGAAGGCTCCTTATAAAGCTCTCTATGGAAAGAAATGCACGACTCCGACTTGCTAGGATGAAGTTGGGGAAAAAAGATATTATGACCTGATCTTGTTGATGAGATGGCAGAAAAGGTCAGATCTATTCAACAACACATTAGATCTGCTCAGAGTCGACAAAAAAGTTTTACCAACAACTAAAGAAAAGACCTAGAGTTTGAAGTGGGTGATAAAGTGTTCTACGAATATCTCCATGGAAGAGAGTAATGAGATTTGAAAAGAAGGGAAAGATGAACCATAGGTATATCGGTTCTTTCGAAATACTGGATCGTGTTGGGAAGGTAGTTTACCGATGGGCGCTTCCACCAAATCTCTCTCAAGTTCACTATGTGTTCCATGTATCTCTCCTGAGAAAGTACACACCTGATCCTTCACATGTACTCAGCTCATAAGTTGTACCGCTAGAGCAAGATCTTTCTTATGAAGAACAACAGATAGAGATTTAGGATTGTAGCGAAAAAGTTATACTAAACAAGACCACTCTCTTGGTGAAAGTTTTATGGAGGAACTACCAATTAGAATAAGCTATATGGGAGCTTGAGGATATGATAAGGGAGAGGTATCCTCATCTGTTTTTTACAAAGTGATGAATTTCGAGGGAGAAATTCATTTTAAGGGTGGTAGAATGTAGCACCCGAGAATTTTATGAGAAATATTTTGTTTTTATATAAATCATCAAAGGAATCTTTCACTACACACAACACTAGCTTGGCTTGCTTTACACGCAATCGGGACCTTCCTCGATAGCTTGGGTCGTATGCAATACCGAGTTTCACTAAACAACGATATGCTATTTAAATATTATTAAAACTAGCCATTATGAATAGTAATACCCACTTTTTGAAATTTTGTAAATTTCATTTTTCAAAATGGACATCATTTTTGGATTCGGAATATCTAAATTAGCCTAGGGGGAAATTTTGTTATTTTTCTGAAAACATTCAATTTTTGTTGAATAGTGAAAACACTGGGTTACTATTTAAAAACCAACTTTTTATTTAAATAATTATTTATTTTATTTAAATTTTTATGTCAAAATTGATACATATTACATATATAAGTTCAATTCAATTCATTGGAGTCATTTTATAATAAATTTAGATATATAAATATTTTATTGAACTTTTCACCGTCTTTTACAGACCTCCTAGGAGAATTTGAAAATTTACATAAAACATAATTTTACCTCTTCTATGAGTGGAATTTCGAAAATCCGAGAGACATGGTTATTATCAAGGACTAAAATGTGGTTTAATTAGATGAAAATAATTTTGGGTGAATAGGAACTTTTTACTTTTTTTACCACGGTAAAAAGTAAATAGCGTAATTAAGGGTAAAAATAATACTATTATTACCCTAACACATGTACTAATTCTATTGGATAAGTTTAATTCGACCAAAAACAACCTTAGGAATAAAATATGACCATTTATTCCAACTTGTATTAGATTAAGACATTTAATACTAATTTATTTAAAGAAGGTTTAAAATATTTAAAATCAATGTTTAATAACTAAATCATTTTTAATATAGGGTTATACATAAGATAAATTAGAATATAAATATTAATTAGAAAGCTAAAACTATTTAATACATAATGGTATTTTATTTGTAATTTTTAGACTTTATATAATTTAATATATTTATGACACAATGATGATGTAGTAATTATATTATTAATGAAAAATTGACTTAATTGATGTTATAAATACCCAAATAAATGAAATTTGAGACTTCTTATGAAATAAAATAATTTTAAATGTTAATATTACATGCTAGTATTGATGTAATTAACTTTCTTCGAACTAATATTTCTGTTATGATTTTCACAAAAATCAATTACCAAATAGTGTCAAAATTGAGAGAAAATAGTTTTTTAAAAAAATATTACATTATTAATTGTTATTTTACTCCAAAAAGTCTAAGGTTCGGCCAAATGACTTAGATAAGGGTATATATATTAATAATAAACAACATGGGGTTAGTTTGTTTGTTATAGTATGTTTATTAACCTTATAGTGTAAGAAAATAAGAAGACACGGTAAAAGTTAAATTATCTAACTTAAAGTTAAATCTGAATGATAAGGTTAAACTAGAAATCTAAACTTGTC
Source organism: Viscum album (assembly GCA_963277665.1). Lineage (NCBI taxonomy): Eukaryota > Viridiplantae > Streptophyta > Magnoliopsida > Santalales > Viscaceae > Viscum > Viscum album. The sequence continues at coordinate 64,465,995 of OY728156.1, read as the reverse complement.
TAAATTATATTGGATGAAAGGATTTCGACCCTCCCCCACCTTATATTCTAAATAAATAAATTTGGAGCTATTAAAAACCGAATATGAATTTATAATAAAATAATATTTTTTGTTTTTCCAAAACTGCCCCTCTCATCTCTTATAAAAGAGCACGTCCTCCCTCTCTTCCTCATACCACTTTGAGCCTTCATTCTCAGCCAACCCCTGCCAAATTACCTTCTCCACATCCATAGAAACATCCTATTGGCCCTTTTCTTCTTCAAAGACAAATTTTAGTGCCTTTAGAGGAGGTCTCAAAGAGGCGCTTTAAAGAAGAGGTAATGTCTGTTACCGATTCATTCAACTTTATTTCTTTTTCAACTTATTCTTCATAAGTTGATTCATTATTAAGTAATAACATCAGTATCAATCTTTTATAAATATGTTATTATAATTATGAAACAACCCAATTTCACCATCTATCCATCCTATGGAAAACAAAATCACCGCGCGTGCGTACGTACGGAATATCGTCTCCACGCCATGGTCTAATCTATTTTCCACCACCATATTACTTGGATGGGTATAATGGTATAAATAATAACTATATATGATTATTTTAAAGTGATAATGATTCTGAAATAGTATACATACACTCCAATACAATTCCACGATCATGGGAATGATATCATCGCTCGTGCGTACGTACGGAATACCGTTTCCACGATATGATGCGACTCGTTCTACATGATATTCATTGAATAATGATTATATAAATTAATTGAATAAATGAATATGATATATAGTACGCTAATAAAATTTTGTAAATGAGGTATATATAACCTAAAGATAAGAATAAGAATTTATTCGACAAAACACACATAAGAACAAAAAGTAATAAACACCCGAATAACAAGTAGGAATGAAATATTTCTAATAAGAAGCTAAGAATATGACCATATATGATATCATAACAATGATTATGATTTTGTAATAATTAAATTAAATTATTTAAATCATTATACAGGAGGTTCAGACACTTACGAAGCAAATCAGACCTAAGGTAAGGGAAAATCTCACAATCTCAATGTTTATCCGAGATTGTTTATTCTTCGGTATTTACTGGGGCATATTTATCATCCACATACATGTTTCATCAATATTTAATATTATTTATATCCTCCTACAATTCTTTAAATCTAATTTTACCCTTCGGTGTGTTTTTAGTAAAAGATATGAAAGTAATCTTATTTCATTTTTTGTACAAGGTACTTTTTGACCTTTTTGGCCAAAGTACGAGAAGAATGTTTTTTAACATATACAGCCTGAATGGATTTTAGACCATTATTTAAATGAATCTTACCTTACAAATTTTCATGTTTATTTTTAATCAACTTCTATTAGTTTAAAATTTTATGACATGTTATGGAAGGAAATTTTTTTGAAGTAGAAAGGATATTTTCCTCAAGAATAGAGTTCAAGTGTTTTATCAAAATTAGTTTCCATCTAAGATAATATAGGGTTTTCTTTCTATCCTTATTATTAAATTGATTTTATTATGTTGTGATGGAATTATTGTTATGAATTACTTTATCTTATATGAATTGTTTTATGATGTCACGATGTTTAAGAATCCCATTTTTATTACATGGGTTATGCAATGATGAATGATTTAAGATTTTGTGGCACACTTAAGAATGCTATCATTATGAGATGGGTGGTACCTATATATCCCTCCAATGCATTGGGTAATTATTTATATCTCCTGATATAGTCATGGATAGAATGGAAGGTTAATCTGGTTCAGTGAAACAGGACTGAAACAAGGAGTGAACTCGGTTCAGAAATGGACTTTTTCCGCTAAGATAGTCTTGGAAATGCGTCTTGACTACTAAGAAATGATTCTCTCTGATTAAGTGTGTATGCCCCAATGTTTCATATTTTATCTTATGATTATTGGGATTACATTTCACTACTATGATTTATCCTACGTTATGAAATTATGATCTCTTTTGCAGGTTATGATTTCCAAAATGTTATGTTCTTATGAATATGATGTGATTGATATTTATTTTCTTCACTCTTACTGATGATTTGAGCTCACCCTTTTGTATTTCTTCTTTCCCCAGGTCAGGAAAAAGGTTATTATGTAATATATGCCAATAGGGACTCTAGATATGATGAAATAAATGGGAGACAATGTAGATGCTTTATGAACCATTTTTTATGTTTCCCCATTTCTAAAGACACTATACCTATACGGTCCTTTCATGGCTTTGTTATATGTTGTAATAAGTGTACTTAAATTTTAATTACTAACAATGTATGTAAATTATGGGTCATTATAGTCATGTCAAATATGAGTGAACCAAGCTCAGGACATCACATAAAGGTGTTAGAGATTTATTTTCCTTGACATACAATTTTTTGTTTATATAATGGAGAAAGGGATGTGTCATAATCTGGTAATGATCCTATAAATTATAGTAGTAAAGACACCTACATGGTAAATCAATGTTTCTATAAATTGGAACTATTGTTTTTGTAATTTTATAATTAAAATTTTATTTTTTTCCCCATTTAGTAATGCACATGGTGTATCGTATTTTTTAACATTAAGGATTTTGTTTTACCATTTTCTTGATATAGAAAGGTAAAATTGTTCATTCATCATCAAAACCACTTATTAACTTTCCATTCTAAGAATATATCATGATATTTTTACTCCATTACTCACATAACCAGTATTGTTTTTTGTTGTTGCTGTGCGTTGTTTTACTTATATGTATTGTTATTCTCTTAATTTCTCTTTATGGTGGAAAGGATTGGTTACATAATGTTCCTATAGAAACATAAACAAAATGTTCTCGTATATCTGGATTGTGGAACCTTAATGGGTCAATATTGACTTGATTAAATTTTTATACCATTAATTAAATGGATGAAAACATGGTTACAATTATGTGGATATGAATTTTATTTGATAAATTGTTTGTATCTATTAATTTAACATAGTGAACTATCGAATAAATACATCATATATTGAATTTTTACATTATATGACCAAAAAAAGTTTTGTTGTAGTTTCATAAAGAAGCAATTTAACATATGATTTTATAACGTTATATCATTGAAAAAATAACTCATTCAATTAAGAAATGGTATGTGTATACACATTAAAATTACCAATTTCAAATATTGAAGTTAAAGGAATTGGTTTCCATTAAATGAGGATACCAATTAAAACCTAAGGATAATTTTCTACTATAAATTTAAAATGAGACTCCATATAATAGGACATATGTTGAGAAAAATAGAGCCTGAAACATTGAATGATATTGTTGGTGGTTCATGGGAGTCTTTCTTGTGCATCTGAGTGATAATTTTAGTTGTAAAATTTCATTTTGAGGCATGTTCTTGGAATTTTAGATATATTCCTCCAAAATAGCCTCTTATTTAATGCAAGGAGGTAGTTAATGTTATTTATCTAATGGTGGTGGAAAAAAACCACAGAAATTACCTCATATAATACCACATGTGGATCCCCTAGTTATTCATTATTTCTGAATTGATTCGAAACATTGGGAGGGTTTCCTATGGTTAGTTTAGTCTATATAAAATCACCATTACCAAAAATGAAAATTTATGAATTGGCTCAAGAGTTCCACTAGTAGATCCCTTATAACTTTTGGGGGAATGAGGTTCCTAGGTAACTGAGTCATGGTTTGTGGTAATGATTTCTAGATTTTTAATCTAGGGAAACCTTCAGTTTGGTGGGTGATTATCACAACAATCATGCTTTGATGTACTTCCCAGAGGTGATGGGATGTTGTGACCCAGGTAGATCAGTTTCATGTTATGGTATAGAGGGATTTCCAATATAACATTTATGGATTTTTCCTTTCTGAGATGCTATGATCTAATAAATATATAGTGTTTATGCACTTTTAGGAATTAACATTATCATTCATGTACTATTGATCTCATTTCACACATCTCTAATGTTTCATTCATACTCTCTATGGTGAAGAGCTACACAGAGTAATGAGATTTAAATATGGGATCAAATACACCATTAGATCACACAAATATATCTTCTGTTCGACTAATATTTTAGAAAAAAACTCAATTAGGCTCGAATATCAGATTGAATCCAATAGTAATATGAAGGTGTGGTCTAAAGAAATTCAACACCTAGTCAGGGAAGTAGTTTGTCTAGTGGTGGGTATCATAACCTAGATTTCTATCATTATATTAGTGGAAGCTAAATAATCCCCCATGATAGCAGTGTGGTATGACATTAGCATTGGAGGCTAGGACACATGGATTCCAAAAGTGGTAGAGACACAGTTTAGTGGAACTATTTAATCCAAATTGGTTGTCTGGATTGGTTTTATAGTAGTTTTCCATATGTTATTAATGGGATATGATCTGAACAGACTCATGGTTCAGGAGAGGTAAATATTGGCATAAATTAGGAAGGAATAATACTATTAGAAGATGATCTTGATGAGTAGGTGGTTGTTTTTGGGGAAGTTAGACTAAAAATATGTATCACTATAAGAGTAGACACAATCAAGGTATTCAGATTTTTGCTTATGGACATAGATCAGGATATGATTATATAGTACCATCAATACCAAAGGAACATAGCTCCAGACTATCTATAGTTTGAGGTATAATAATGGTTTCCTCAACTATAGATACTTCTTTATTTGATTCTTGTTCATCTCATTACATCATATTTGAGGCTATTATGGAAAACCATAGGATCAAAGATCAGTCGTTGTCTGGATTGGAGAATCAAGATGCATAATTGGGAGTAAGACCATAGAGTTCACATCAATTAAAAGAGTGGCCTCTCATGATTTTTAGTAACTATTTCTTAGGAAGCCTCAATATCATAGAGAGTATAGTATTTTAAATCATTCTTGTTATGTATTTATGAGTGATGTTTTGTCCTCATGTCAATTTTTATCATCAATGGGTGCACCTCTCATCACATGAGAAGGTATGTATATTTAAAGAAGATAATGGTATGTCTATGAAATTAAATTTCCACCTAACAATCAAGGGTTGGGTTGAGTTTCAAACAATATTTATACTATTTTTATGAATGGGTTGGGAGTATAATTGATTGTTTTTCCACTATTAGAGGAATAATTTAGGGATGTCTTTCCTGATGAATTTTCTAGAATAACAATTGAGAGAGGTAGAGTTAAATATAGAGCTTATTGAAAGTGTAACAACGATATATATTCTCCCATATTGGTTCAATCCAATGTTGATAGGACTAAAAACCCACTTTAGGTGGGGTTTTCATATTTCTTAAATGAAATATTTGAGTGATATAAAGGTGTAGTGAATTGTAAGGTCATGCCATTTGGCCCATGTAAAGGTGTATAGTTCTATTGTACTCTATTATTAAATTTTTTTCATTTATGAAAAACACACAAACACACACACACACACACTAATAAAACTATATATTTATAAAAAAACACTTATAAATTTGGGAAGGATAATCATGTTGTACCTCTCTATATCTCATGGAGTTTTTTTAGTACCCAGATCAGTGTGGAATCACTAAGAGGAGGAGGGATAAATCATTAATTCAATTAATCATATTACAAATGGATTCTTTTGAATTAAACATTTGTGGCATGTTAAATCCTCAATACACTCTTCTAATGTATATTAGACTTACCTCTAATGACGTTGTAAATATAATGGCATTGAACACAAGGATTTACTTGGTTCGGTTCAAAGACCCAATATTTGATGTTTTGGTTATTCTCCCCAACATAGATTATCCCCCATAATAGGAATAAAAATTATAATTGTCAATACATAGTCACATTTTGACTCTCCTGATCCCCATAGTTGGTTCTTTATAATGCTTCTCACAATGTAAGCAGAGTTTCACTAGCCTGCACCAGATTCTCACTGAAGTCTTCTCCTCCTAAGTCTCACATGATAGTCTTTTCTGTTGAGTCACATGATAGTATACATATTTGATGATTTTGATTCAATGTACACTGATATTATTCCCTTCCCTCACAAGCTATTAGAATCAGACATACCCACGTACCTATTAAAGAATCATTAATAGCCTTTGGTAATGTCTATTGGAAATGGTCAATAATGATAATCACATCTTCTGATCATTTTCATCATTGTATCAATGCTCGGGCAATTATTCCTTCTTATGATGAAGAATCAGCCTCAATAATGTGTGTGATAATGGTTCACACAATTTCTTCAAGAATATAAATATGAAAGAATGATCTTTAATAATATAAACATTGTCAATCTTTTTGAGATATCAAGCACTATCAACTCAGATATATGATCTTCTACAAATATATCCAGATTTAGTTTCAATTCAAATAAATGCAATGCATGGATTTCCTGGAATCCAAAAATCCTCTTATTTCTTCTTTATTAGTGATGAAAAAAAATTCCCTAACACTTCTTCTTATTCATAGCTAGAATCAGAGACACCTATGTGATTGTGAAAACACCGAATATCAGCTTACTTGGTGACATCATAATTAACTCTTCTTCCTACAATTCAGGTATGTAAGTGATCATTCATGTAGAATTAATGTGAATTTCTATTGTTCTTATTATTTACACACATGCACAAACTATTTAGGTTTTCATTTTTAAATTCCCCATGTATGCATGTGCATACAAGAGTGCATGCACTATCCACTTATTATTTTTTGTGTGTAAACCCAAATGAGTATAAACCTATTACACACACACACATGACCTCATCTCTTATTTTGTTTCTATTCTTTTCTTATCACATGGTTCATGTGTCTTTATGATTTATATGTGTGTTTATTCAAATCCAAATGGGTGTAGTATTTTGTGAACAGGACTATCAAATCTCCTCATTTCACATGTGAGTACATATATCCAAAAACTAATCTTTATGTAGAGTTATATTTTTTCATAAAACCATGAATAAACTCCAATCCATTAAATAGTTATCATGTGTTCATTCATGTACAAAATGGATAAATTCTTGTAATCACATAATTCTTAAAAAACATGCCCCTCAAAATATTATAGCTTCAACCAATAAATAGTTGGATGTTCTCACATTCTATTCTTGAAACCATAAGATTCACGACTCTTGTACAAGGGATTAATGGGTATTCTACACAAAAGGGATTTGCAATCCTTCTTCATGCAACCTAGGTGGTTCACGATTCTGTCTTAGAAGTGCACAACAGTTGTGTGGTTGGATGAATTGAGTACCATATGGAACACTTTCATGAGAAAAGTGGAGGGCTTGGAGAAACCTATCACATGTTCACGGTTCTTCTTTTCATAGAGGGTGTGATTTATATTATTCACAAGACACCTAAAGAGTGAATAGAACAATTTGGGGGCCTGCAGATATATGTTCGTCTTTCTTGAATAAGAAATGGAGATGATTAGTTCTTGTGAAACATGATATCTAAAATATGTGAACAACAATATCCTACTTTATCTCGGGTCTCCTCAATTTATAGGAATATATCATATCACATTTAAAAATTGAAATCATTTAATATATTCCACAAGGATAAATGCATTTAATGCCTGAGATCTATGGAATTTTAAAAAGACTTTGTTTTAGTTAAGAGATATGCTGAGAATCATGGGATATTTCTTTTGAATCCAGACATCTTATTTGTGGTGTAATCCCCACATGAATGAATTAAAGATTACATGAAAATAATCTCCCATAATAGAGGAATGAAGTGTACGGCCTCAGAAACTCCATTTTCTTCTAGTCTGTGTGATTTCTTCATGATTCATTTGCATGCCTAAAAATGAAATTGCATGGACGATCTAATTAATTCCAGAAGACCCTCATGAAGTTATTTCTATCATCAAAGATGGTCAGAATCACTATCATAGAGGTTTGGATTCATCTCTAGTGTACATAAGAGTTGGTCGGTTTGGAGGTTTAAGATGACGTGGCTGTAGGATTATCAGACAGCCCAGGTTCAAACACATGTAGCGCAAGATGGATGGACGACTCTGATACGATGGAGAAGCACACATGAGATGGGTGGTTCATATTATAATTGTAATGGTAAGACGGTGGGGATTGCTTCCTCTTTATTTAATATGTTAACATTATCTACTTAATTCATACCACATCAAAATTTACAACGGTTTCTGGTTCCTTTTTATCACATGATTCTATAACTGCGGCTCAGAATTATCCTACCCCCTAAATGGTACAACCCCATACCATATTCTCTATGGGCACACTCTACACCTACCCTTGGCAACGTTGTCCTGCACAAAGCACTGGATTACCCTTATTCTCTCAAGTGGTCCTACACATATTCCTCTCATGCCTCTTACGAGAAGACTTGGATAGCCTCCGTTAAGCATGGTCGCCCATGTTTCTCGCACATGCCTTCAGGATAAGGCAACTTGTCAGCTTTCATGGTTGTCCCATAAGTTTTTTTAAGTAAGACAAATAATAATTCACTTAAAAACCAAATGTTCCATGCCATTTCTAGTGCATGGACGTCATTCACTTAGTACATTCCAAACAGCTTTACTTATCTTCCTTCATCCAAACATGGATGGTTATCTTCTTCAACTCTTCACACATTGAATCAGAATGCATGGAAAAATTTTGGAAAACAATTTGTTCTCCCTATCACATTTCTTGGTCCTTGAATATCACTTATGTGGCACTATTTTTACATAGTTTTTCCACATCTTTCATTAAATTTTTATCAATTTAATTAATTATTTTGACACTTTTTAATAAATAATGGAATATTTGTATTTTTGACAATAAATATGTTAATTTATCATTTTTTATAATTAAATATGTGTTTTTTTCTTTTATATAGTCTGTCTAATTATTCTAAATATATTAATTTAATTTATAGTTTGATAATCATAATTTGTTTTACTAAATAAATTTTTAAAATGAATATTATTTAATTTTCATTTTTATCTACATCAATCTAATTCAGTTTTTAATTTAAGATATTACCATTTAATTCTTATTTAATTAAATAAATTAACATTACATTTTAACCGTTTCAACTATTCTACTCAGTGGATAAGTTTAAAAATTAAATTTAATAAAATAAAGCATTCTTAATTTTATGTTTTCATTTTTTTCAGATAATTAATTAAATTTCTTGTTAAATATCTTTAATTATTTAAAATTTCATGTTTACAGATAGTTCTTTGTTTGTGTTATTCATTTTGATAGAAATTTATTTAATCTTAACATTTGTTTTTTAGTTAATAATTAAGTCGTTGTTTTTTTAGTTTGATAAATAATTTTGTTAGTTTTTAGTTACAGTTATGTATTTAATTTTTAAAAATTTAATTAATTTCTCTTTTCTGATAATTAATTAGTGTTTTTTCATTTTATTATATGTTATAAATAAATTTTTAATGGTTAACATTTTAATTTGACTACCGGTGAGTCATCACACTGATGTTGTATCACACCGATTCTTTTGTCACACCAATGTTCTTTATTTTAATCGGTGAGGGGTGACTCATCGATTTCTTCGAAAAACCATCGGTCTCTCGCAGTGCACTGACTCCTTCCATAGGTTTCAGTTTCTCATTTCATCGGTTTCGGTTTCTCTTTTCATCAGACTCGTTTTCTTATTATTTTTCATGATGCATCGGTTCTTTATCCTTTCATCTGTGTCCTACGCACTCATCTATATTGTTTATTTCTTTTTGTCCCGCTGCATCTGATTAATATTCTTTCTATTGGTGAGCTTGACTCATCGATATCATAAATCATCATCAGTTTCACATCACGCAAATTAATTACCCTTTGTTTTATTTATCGGTGACTCATGTTCTATATTTGTCTTCTATCGGTGAGTCACTGACTCACTGATCTGTTTCCAATATCGGTGTCTCATATTTTTTTCTACAACGGTGAGCTACCCACTAACCGATATTCATTCCATTCTAATTTCTTGCACCGACTCATTTCATGCACACACCGATGCATTCATTGACTCACTGATTCCATCCTTCTATTGGTCTCATACCCTAGTAATGATTTATTTCTACATCGGTCTTTTGATGTCTTACTGATCCTCGTTACTTCGCCACTGGTGTTGAATAGAATCACACCTCCACTATGTTTCTTCCATCACTACTGATACACCGATGTTGTAGTTGCAATGTCGATCCTCTTTAGACCTTTATCTACTCATGCAGCAGCTTCATCTTCTCATCGACAGCTTCTCCATTCCTTAAATTCCCAACATCCTTCACAACGTTTCCACCTTTTCCTCAAAATTGATCCATAATGAATTAAAATCATAGAATCACCACAATGCCTGAACATTCTGGACTCAGACCGGTTTTTCACATAAGATTCAATTAACAGATCTTTTGCTAAACCGGATTCAAAATCAAACATATATTCAACCATAGAGCCGAACTGTAGCAGGGAGGATGAAGCATTGAGTTTCAAGACGTCCTCAGGAGGAAATCATTCAACGCCATAGGAAGTGTAGAGCAAGAGAGCATGTTCGTCGCTGTGGGTGACCAACGCACCACCAGATTTGGAGGGTTCGGTGTTTCCTCACTAAAGAGGAGGTCCACCAGTTCTGCTGGGATGAGGCCACCACGTCGCTGTGTTGAGGAGTAAGAATTTGCGCTGAGAGAGTAGGATGAGAGATGTGGAGTCGGGCCACTTTGGATTATTACTGGAGTTCACCGCTATCCGCGCTAGAGTTGAAGCTCTCCGCAACAGATGGAAGGTGGATCGCTGAAGCCGCTGTGGAGTCGAGGAGGAGGATGTCGGTTTCAGGAGGAAGAGGAAGACCCACTGTGCAGTAAAAATTGAGGGAGGAAGAAAATATAAAATAATAATTATAATAAAAGTAATATAAAACATAAAGTAAAAGTTAACTTTAATGAATCAAATTAATATAATAGAATTTTTAAAAGTTATAAATTAAAACAATTATAATATTATTAAATAGATAAATTATAAATTAAAATACAAATCTAAATTAATAATAAATGTTAATAAACTGATTATTGTATAAATATATAATTAATAATAATTATAAATAAACTATAAAATATATTTATTAATATAAAAATATTTAAAACTAAAGTATTAATTCTAATCATGAGAATAAAATAAACTAATAAATAAATTTATTTAAACATAAACTAATCTAAAAAATTAATTCCAAAATATTAATTACAATAATGAAATAAAATTATTAAAAAAATATTTATTACAATATAAATTATAAAATATTTAATTACTTATTTACTTATGATGTTACATTTTAATGATTTTGTTAAATATGATAAACTAAAAAATTTATTTTTTATATTAATAAATTTTTGATAAACATATAGTAATTATATTATATATAATATAAATATAAACATTAATTATCACTTAAGATGTTTATTTATTGACTTTAATTAATTTTTAATAATTATTATATCAGTAAACAAAAAAATTAACAGTAAAATATTAATTTACTTTCATCATGTTTTAATTGTTTTATCATTTTTAGGTTTATACCAAAGTCAAAAAAAATTCAAGGGTCAAGCAACTAACTCATCGGAAGTTTTTTACAAGGGAAACACTAGCACAATGTGCCAATCGCGAAAAAACACACTAGTGCGGTGCAAAAGTGAAGGATTTTTAAAGTCGATGGAAATGAGAAGTGACATGTGGCAGTTGACAGTTGATATATAAAGTAGAGTAGCAGCGAAATTACAGAGGACAGTCATTCATTCAACAAACACACCATATTCGAGCGATGGATTTCATTCGATCATTCACTTGGAGCAGAGTGGAGAACCTGGAGCACTTCTCGAAGAGCCATTCTTCGGAGTTCTGAGGGCCAGGAGCATCAGTGATTCATGCAAGAAGAGGGAGTTTTATTCCTTTGTTTTCATTTAATTCACTTTCTCTGTAATTTAGTGATTTTATTATATGTAATTGAAACAGATTTAGGATAAATACTTCCAGTTCGGGGTAAAAATCGAATCTACTGGTTCTTATCTTTTTCAGAATTGATCAGCGAGGTCAGTTCTAATTACATTCAATTGCAACATACCAGCTATAGTTAATCTTGTAATTATATATTCATACGGTGAGTTTGAATGTGGATTAATTTTGTTAATCATTTTAATTGAAATTAAATACTATAAAACGTATGGCGAGTTTGTTCTGTAATCTTTTCAAACCCGAATTTCCATGTTGAATAATCTAAGAGTGGCGAACATTGAAATTGTCCATATTGAGTGATTTATCTCTTGTAGAGGGAAATAAATGAATCATTTTCAGTGGTATTATTTGTAATCACTATTGTGAGAATTAATGTTTTCAAAACCAGTAGTGTAGATGTTTTCCCCGGATATATTTCTGTTGATTGTTCACTTATCTGTATTTTATCTCTCTATTTCTCACTGTTTTTAGTTTGTTTTCTGCATGAATATAGTCTAGAACATAAACATAAATATATTTTGATGTTTCATTTGTGCCATAAAATAAACACAATATAAAAAGTGAAAAATATAAAATTCACTCCACTACAGACAACAGTGGATCTTCCATGTTTTTTTAGAAGATTAGTGGCCAAAATTACATTCCCTATAGTTTCGACCCTGCATGCCACATATTCTATAGTTAGTAGGAATATAAATATTAAACTTTGATCATCTTCAATGACAGTACAAGTCACGTTTTTGGCATAGTTTCCAAAGACGACATGGGCTATTACTCAAAAAAACTCTAAAAACATATATAAAACATAATCATTAAGAAACATTTGAAAATTTAAAAATAATAAAATTGTGTAATTTCATGCTGAATTGTTACTATTGAAGTGTTGTTACTGTTGTTTGCATGAGGGAAAAAACTATTAGTGCTAGATTAGAGCCTCTTAACCTTAAATTAGATTAAAATATCACTTCTCTAAGTAAAAAGAACATAATTGAAATCGAAAACTTGAATAACAGAGTTCCGAAACCTAACAACTATCAAAATCAACCATAACTCCTAGATGAAAATAAAAGGCCTAGGATGAGGGATTTTCAACCTCCTCAAGTTTCAAGCAATCCATCATCCATCAGATTAAGTCCTAGGTCCAGAAATTATGAACCTCAACAATCATACATTTCACTACTAACTGCTTTTAATGGGATATCTAATGAGGATTATCTAGACTTCATTAGAGACTTCTTTAATACTGTGCAGAAATTACCTCTTCTAGAAATCACATAAAATGATCTAAGAATTAGATTCTTTCCATTTTTCCTTAATGGGAATGATAAAAATTGGTTTCTAATTCTATATGAGAACATTTCTGAAAACTGGGATCAAGTGTATAATTCTTTCATAATGAAATTCTATCCGCTACGATTAAAAGGTGAACTTGGAACAAAAATAACTTGTTTTTATCAATAGGATGGAGAAGCCTTTCATGAATCTTGGTATAGATTCATGGATTTTCTTATGGAGTGTCCTCATCGTCAACTCCCAACACACCTTCTCATTGATACATTCTATGAAGTTATATCCTCCTCTGGACAGAATCTAGTAGACCATGCTACTAAGGGTAATTACAATTATAAGACAGATGAAGAAATTAGAATTTTTTTAATAATCTTGCTCTGAATTCACAACATAAAAATTCATGATGAAAATTATTCAATAGAAATGTTAATTCAAACATTGTTTCAATGAATGAAACTCTAGTTCAACTTGCTGAAATCACCATCCAACTTCAATATTTAATGAACCAGAATTCTAAACAAACTTTTAACCAACTTAGATTTCAAAATACCAATCAATCTTTAATGGAGAAATGTGTCCAGTGTGGTATGTTTGGGCATACAGAAAACTTCTATCCTAACTTTGACATACCATCTCAACAACAAGAAAATTTAAACTTTGTTAACAATGGTTCTAGAATGACTCCTAAAGAAGATCCATTTACATATAATTAAAATAAAGGCTATAGGAACAATCCAAATCTATCCTGGAATGATCAAGCCTTAATTAAACAAACCACTGCCCCTAATTTGTCTAATCAACCAAGACCAAACTTAAAAATAAACAAAGGGGTTTGTCTTTAAATGTACAAGGAAATAATTATAATAACATGTCTTCAAAGCTTGATCTAATATTGAATAAAATAAAATCTCAATAAGAAAGATACATGACATAGCAAACCAAACATCAAAATCAATATGATTCTGATAAAATGAAAACTCATGTTAGAATGAAAAACATGGAAACATCGTTAGGTCAACTTGCTAGGGAATTTTCATCTAGGGAAAAAGGTATAATTCCTAGTACCACTAAACATAATCCTAGGGAGAATTACATGGCTATTGTAACTATATTTGGTCTTAATACACAAACTATTGATGAAAATGAAACTGAAAATGCCCAAAATGAAAATCTGCTTCAATCTGGTAAAAAAAATCAGTATTACACACATGCTAGAAATTCACAAAAAAAGCAATGTTAATGATCAAAATATTAATTTGTCACTTGAAACTCAAGATGAATCTTCTTCAAAAAATTAAAATAACAAAGGAAAAGAAAAAGTTGAGGAATAGGTGAGGGATGTGCCCACTGTTCTGATAAAATATTCCCCACCCATCCCTTTCCTTAAGAATTTGAAACCTCAAAGTAACACCAAGGATGAACTTCTTCAGTTCCATGGGATACATTCTAAACATCAAGTGAACATTACATTCATTCAAGCTTTAATTAAAATATCACCTTATATGAAATCTCTTAAAAAAACTATTTCAAACAAAAATACCTTGGAATAATTTTCTACTCATAGACTCACTGAAGAGTGTAGTGATGCACTTCAAAAGAAAAGCCCAACTAAACTGAAAGACCCAGCTTATTTTTTTCATACCTTTCACAATAGGAAACTCTGATCATCTCAATATTTTTTGTAATTTAGTTGCTAGTATTAATCTTCTCCCATACTAACTATTTCAACAGTTGAGGTTGGGTGAACGTTAACCCACCACATTCATATTATAATTAACTAATAGATCATTCACTCATCCTATGGGTTGGGTAGATGATTTTCTAGTTAGGTTTGGGAAGCTGTTTCTACCTGCTGACATTATGGTCTCGGATATGGAGTGTGATCAAGAGGCTCCAAGTATCTTGGGTAGGCCCTTCTAGGCCACAGGTGGTGCTGTCATTGATGTCTCTAATGTTTAACATATTTTTAAAATTGGAGAACAATAAGAAGGGTTCAATGTGTTTAAAAATGTTAAAGGACCAATGTTTTCTGAATACTGCTCAATGCTAGAGTCCTTAGAGAATGATAACTCAATTGGAAACTCTGATGAATCTAAAAATCAATCCTCTATTGAAGAAGATAAATTTTATGGTGAAAATCTTATTGAATCTATTTTAGATGTTGAAAATTATGCTCAAAATCTAAATCTAGTAAATTTTCCAGAACTGGACAACTGTCCAGTTTCTGCTATAGAAGGGTCCTCTGTTTCTGACCATATGAGATTTCTGAGTGAATTTGAGGGTGTTCTTGTTGACACCAACCTTTCTAAACACAATGATGATATTGGGGATGATCTTATAAAACAACTATATGATTATACACTGATTAACCTGCTGAAATCCGATTTGGAAAATCTTGATAATGTACTGCCCATGCTGGATATTAGCACTGTTACTTCTGAATTTGAACATGAAATTAAAAATTGGTCATCTTTCAATACTCTATAAAAGTAATATGTTGAAGATCTTAGACCTCTGAGGCCTAAGAGTCTTCCTTTTAGTGTAGAACCATGAACTCTTGAACTGAAGCCAGTCCTTCTCAACCTTAAATATTCGTTTCTGTGTGAGAACCCCACTTTTCCTGTAATAATTTCTGCTGAACTAAATGAAAACCAAGAGGAGAGATTATTAAATGTTTTGAAAAAGATTAAATCTACCATAGACTAGAAAATAGCTAATATAAAAGGTATTAGTCCCTCATTTTGTATGCACAAGATTCCTATGGATCCTAACCATAATCCTAGAGTAGAATGTCAAAAGAGATTGAATCCAAACATGAAAGAAGTTGAGAGAGAGGAAGTGATTAAACTGTTGGACACTAGAACGATATATCCCATTTTTGATAGTTCCTGGGACTTCCCTTTCTAGGTTGTCCCCATGAAAAGTGTTTTCACTTTAGTTAAAAATGAAAAAAAAACAAAGAAGTCCATGTTAGGAAAGCCACAAAATGGAGAGTCTATATAGATTATAGGAAGATTAATGCAACCACTTAAAAGGACTGTTTTCCAATGCCCTTCTTGGACCAGATTCTTGAAAGGATTTCCTGAAATGATTTTTACTGTTTTCTCGATGGGTATTATGGTTACAACTAGATTCCCATTGATTTAGAGGATCAAGAAAAGACCACTTTCACATGCCCCTTTGGAACATTTTCCTACAGGCGGATTCCCTTTGTGTTATGTGGAGCTCCAGCCACCTTTCAAAGGTGTATGCTGGATATCATTTTATAAATGATTTAAGGAATTATTGAGGCTTTCATGGATGACTTTTCCAATTTGGGTGGTACTTTAGAAACATGTCTTTGAAATCTTGAGTTAGTCTTAGAGAGATGCAATGAAACCAACCTTGTTTTTAATTGGGATAAATGTCAATTCATGTTTACATAAGGTATAGTACTTAGTCATAAAGTGTCTAAGAGAGGTCTAGATGTTGATAATGCTAAGATTGATGTTATTTAAAAATTTCCTCCTCCTGTAAATGTCAAAGGTTTTAGAAGATTTTTAGGGCATGCCGGTTTCTACCGAAGATTCATAAAATATTTTTCCAAAATAACTAATCCCTTGTGTTATTTTTTGGTCAAGGATGTACCTTTCAATTTGGATAAAAACTGTTTATAATCATTTAATATGCTTAAAGATAAACTCACTACATCACCTATCATCACTACACCTGATTGGAAACATCCTTTTGAACTAATGTGTGATGCTAGGGACATGGTTTTTGGTTCATTCATTGGATAGAGGAAAGATAAAAAATTGCATGTGGTGTATTATGCCAGCAGACTGTTAGATAAGGACCAAAATATTTATACCACCACTAAAAAAGAATAGTTAGCTGTTGTGTTTTCTCTTGAGAAGTTTAGACAGTATTTGTTAGGGTCAAAAGTTATAATTTTCACTGATCATTCTGATTTAAAGTACTTGTTATCTTTGAAGGAAACTAAACTCACGATGATTAGATGGATTTTGTTGTTACAAGAGTTTGTTCTAGAGATTAGGGATAAACATGGATCTGAAAATTTAGTTACTGATAACCTATCTAGGATTCCTCTTACTCAATCTGAATCTGATAATTCTATGGAGATTAACTCTTCATTTCCTAATGAAAAGCTACTTACTGTTTCTGTCAAGAAATCTTCTTGGTTTCCATATTTTTCCATCTTCATTGTAGAAGTTGTTTTTCCCAAAAATCTGTCTAATAACCAAAGAATGAAATTCATTTCTGAGCGTAAATATTATCTCTGGGATGATCCCTTGCTATTTAAAAGGTGTGTTGATGGTATCCTTAGGAGGTGTGTACCTGAGTAAGAGATGTTGTCTGTTTTAGAAAGTTTTCATTCTTCACCTTGGGGAGGTCACCATAGTGGTGAATGAACCACTCAAAAAGTCCTACAATCTAGTTTCTATTGTCCTACTATTTTTAAGTATTCATAGAGCTTTGTGGTTGGATGTGAAAGGTGTCAGAGGATATGCAATGTGGGTAGGAATCAAGAGTTACCCCATAATGGAATTCTAGAAGATGAGATTTTTGATGTCTGTGGTTTAAATTTCATGGGTCCATTTCCATCATCTCATGGGAATGAGTATATACTTGTTTCTATAGACTATGTCTCGAAATGTCTTGAGGTAGTGGAACTTACCAACAATCAAGAAAATTCTTTAATTAAAATTGTGAAGAAGAACATATTTACATGATTTGGAGTCCCATGTTCTTTTATCACTGATAATGTAACACACATTAAGAACTATAAATTTAAATATTTGAATTAGAAATATGGTTGTGTTCATAAAACTGGTCCTCCTTATCATCCACAGTTTAGTGGATAGGTGGAAATTTCTAACAGGGAATGTCATGAGCCGTCCTCGGGGCCCGTGCCGTGACTACCCCAAGCCCGCCTTCCATAGGCCAGGGGCTGGCGACTAGCACCAAGGCGTAAATTCCCGGTAAACAGGGAAGGCATTGCCTTTATAAGTAACAACCACCACAGAGTCAGCAAGCGGAAAGTAACTACAAAGTGCAGAAAAGTAAACGGGGCCGGAATACAAGCCCAACTAAAAGTACAACTGAAAAGTAAAGAACAGCAACTGAAGAAAAGACGGCGGCCTCGTGTCGTCCACTGGTAATCCCACCTGAAGGGTGGGTACAGATAGCCTCCAGGCTCCTCGGGTCCCACGTCCGCTCCGAGCACGTCCCACCTAGTGGTCCACCTCCAGGTACCGTCCTGCTCCACGCCCCAACCGAGATCAGCGTTGTCCGTCGTCTGCATCCAACACATCAAGGTGCGGGCATAGCCCGTGCAGGGGTGAGTATAAGCTACTCAGTAAGGACCCTGAGACCCCCGAAGGTCTCCCGAAATCCACAAAGGATATAGCACAAAAGAAAGATGCAATCACGAAGTAACATCTGACTCGACTTAGGTATATGCCCATACATATACCTAAGTCCCCAATTCTAGCTCTGCTCACGATCTCAAGAACAACTCAATCCACGCAGGAAAGCATGACTCAAATCCACAAGGAGAGTAAACAGTAAATCCAAAAAGGATAGTTCAACACAAACCAAAAAGGAGAGTAACATAAGATTCAGCTCAACCAGGTATACTTTTTCAGATGACGTCAAAGATGATCACTGATCCATCTAAGTCGTCGGACCCACGAAGGATCGATAGGTACTAACCCCCGCAAAAGACCCACACAGGATCGGGCTCACACAGAACCTGTAGGCAGTGGCTCACACAGAACCGGTAGTAAGGACCCACATAGGATCGTGCTCACACAGAACCTGTAGCACTGATCCACGTAGGATCGCTGAGTGCAGTAGTCGACGCAGTCCACTGAGGATCTCTGCACAGTCGTCGCCGCAGTCCCCGAAGGATCTCTGCTCTGCCGTCGTCGCAGTCCACTGAGGATCTCTGCTCTGCCGTCGTCGCAGTCCACGGAGGATCTCTGCTCTGTCGTCGTCGCAGTCCACGGAGGATCTCTGCTCTGTCGTCGAAGTCACAGCCAGCGCTAGGGTTCCCGCACACAGCGAGCTCGTTTAGGGGGGGGTCCGCTCCACGAGCCGAGAGGCTGATACATCAACTGACACGTAGTCCGAAGTTGATATATCCAAAAGTTCCGTATCGACAACAGGATCTCAACGCAACAGACGGCGCGTCAATCGGACGCCCGGTCTGAGAGTTATTGGCATTTTCGTCCCAGGGGCCCGGTTGGTTTTTAGGGAAAAACCAACCCGACCGTACTCCGCCTGTATCCGATCGTCGGGCGGATTATGCCAAAAGTTCCTTCTCACTTAGAGGAAACTACCACAGCTGACGGTACGTCGATCGGACGTCCGTAGCTCAAGTTATGAGTGTTTCCGCTCCGAGGGCCCTGTTGGTTTCGTGTACGAACCAACCCGGCCGAACCCAAAGTCTTCCGAAACCTTGAGTATAATATACCGAAACGACCGTATCGATCCAAGGATCGCGTATCCGCTGACGGTTCGTCAATCGGAGGTCTCATGCCGAAGATATGGGCAAAAGACCGAAGAAGGCCCGAAAACGGGGGTTCTGGGCCCGGGGCGACCCGGCCCGAACCACCCCTGGGTCGGCCGAACCGGGGCGCGGCCCGGCCGACCGGACCGGCCGGCTCGGCTTCGGCCGGGCGGCCGAAGGGGCGCCGCGGGTTTGACCCGCGGCTTAGGTGGAACGCGGCCCCGCGGGGGGCCGCCTGTCACGCGGACGCGGCCGGGCCGCCGCGTCCCTCCCCGGTTCCGCGCGGCCGCGGAACCAGCCGCCGCCGCCGCGGCTGAAGCCGCGGCAGATCTTCTCCACGGCGGCGCGCCGGGCGCCGCCGCCTCCGGCCGCCGCCGCCGCCGCCTTCCGCGGGCCGCCGGAGTTGCTCCGGTGGCCCGTTTTGCCTCCCGTCTACGCCGTTGCTCCTCCCGGGGGCCGATCTTCACTGCGGGATCAACGAATCGCCTTTGCCGCACGGTTCTTCATCGTCCGCCAAATCCGCACAACAAAAGATCGGCGGAGGGTTGCCGGGTCTTGTTCGTTAGATCCACACCCTCCGCGTTAGTCATAAACAACGGGAGGAAAAGAAAATAATCAACAATAATTTTAATTAAATTAAAATTGTTCGGAGATCAGGTTCTTTATTTTAAAAGAATAAACACGGGGAATAAAATATTCCAACATCCCTTACCTCGATGTCGCCGTCGGACGTGAGGTCGTCGCGGAATCACTCGTCGCGGAAGAAGGGGTTCGTCGCGTCGCGGAAAAAGCGTCGCGCCGACGATCTCCGGATTTAGAACAAACGGATTTAATTAATTAAATCCGTTGTCATTGAAATTAAAAAGGAAAAAGAAACGATCCGATTCTCACCTTATTTCCCAACGAGGATCGGCCGCGAAAGAAGAGGCGTCGCCGAAGAACGTCGTGGGTAGAGCTCATCAACGTCGCAGATCACGGTGTGCGTCGTCAATTTCCGGTCGCCGGCGTTCTTCGCGTTCTTCGCGTTCTTCGCGTTCTTCGCGGGGAGGGTGGAGGTTCAGAGGAATTGCACAACGATAGCAATCCTCCAAAATAGACAAGTTGTCTATTTTATTATTTTGCTAACAAACGCAAAACGCGTAAGTAACGACCCATTAAATTCGTTGAATTAATTCAACGAATGAAACAACCCATTTAATTCACGAAATAAACCGCCCAATTAAATGGTCTGTTAAGAAATAAAGAAAACGTGTCGGTTGACTTTTCAGTTACTTTGACGGGTTTTCGCGGCTGCGTTACTTAGCGAAAGAAACGGCGGGGCTCGTGCGGGCCCTGCCTCACAAATATCCTACCAAGAGGGTAGGATATTTCCGGATAGCACCCTATCCGCTTTAACTCAGTTCAAGTGGCTTCCAAGTGACTTCCAAGCAGCTTAAGTGAAATAAGATGAAGTTGTCGCACAAATTTTATTTTATTTCTGTCTTAAAGCCCCAAAATTTAAAAACCACGTCTGAGCAAACGCAACTCCGGAAGAGGCGTTTCTAAGCAAATACCGGCGCTGCGATTTCATCGGTGCCCTCAGAATTCGATTCCGGGCACCGGTTCAAAAGATAGAAAAACCCGCTCGTCCGTTCACTGAACGTACCCGAGCCAAACTTCGGTAATTGATTCCGGGCACACCGGGTCTCGGAATCAGGTGCCGTCTGAAGCTGCGCTCTTGTAAAATTCCAAAGAAAATGAAGAAAAAAATTTCCTTGAAATTTGCGGGTCTTTACAGGGAACTTAAACAAATTCTTGAGATAACTATGTTGAATTCTAGGAAAGACTGGTCTCTTAAATCGGATGAAGCATTATGACTATATAGAACTACTTTCATGACCGACATATATATGTATCCTTATAGGATGTTGTTTTGGAAATGCTATCATTTACCTGTGGAGTTGCAATATAAGTCTTATTAGGAAGTTAAGGCTCTGAACTATGATTTTAAGAGTGCTGGTGAGAGGAGGTTACTTGAGCTGAGTGAACATGAGGAGATTAGTAGAGAGAGTTTTGATAATTCAAGGATTTATAATGAGAAGACTCAAATCATTCAAGATTATATCATAAAAAACAAAGAGTTTAGACCTGAATATAAGGTCCTCTTCTTCAACTCTTGACTTAAACTATTTCTGGGGTAGCAAAAGTCTAAGTGGTCTGGACCATTTACTATAGTGAGAGTGATTAAGAATGGAGCTATTGAAATTGTAAGCGAAGTGAATAAACCCATGTTTGTTAAAGGGTAGAGACTGAAACATTATTTTGAGGGATAACTAAAGGGCATGACTGCCTTCACTGTGCTTCAAAATTGTTCTTGAATGAAGTTTGGCTGGGGACTATAAACCTAGAACATCATAGGAGGAAACCCATTGTCTTTGTTATGTTGAAAAATAAAAAATTTGTTATTAAATAAAGTCTAACTAAAGAGATTAATTTCAATGATTCATGGGATTCAACCCATGTTCATTATTTTGTGTTTACTTTTATTTCTTTTCTTGTTTTACTTAGAATAAAGTCATGTTGTGCTGCTTTCTGTATGAACCGTCTATGCTGTTTTTTTGTCTGTGGTTTTCATGCTTTGTGTTTTTAGGAAGCTGCATCTCTTGTCAATAAATGAGTGGAATTCCCATGATCATTTTTGGACAAGTACTTAGTCAGGGAAGTACTTCAACTCTCAGCAGTTATTTATGCTTTTGTTTTTTCTAATAAAATTCTAATCAATTAAAAAATTCCTT
The DNA here is from genome assembly GCA_963277665.1 of Viscum album. Classification (NCBI taxonomy): domain Eukaryota; kingdom Viridiplantae; phylum Streptophyta; class Magnoliopsida; order Santalales; family Viscaceae; genus Viscum; species Viscum album. Next base: position 64,443,440 of record OY728156.1, on the reverse strand, counting down.
CTGGTTTAAGAAATTCTATATGTGCCTCTTCCTGGAAATTCTAATTGATTGATAATTATTGATATAATATTTCACTACATGAAATTAAGTGTGTGTGTGGGGCGGGGGGGGGGGGGGGGGGGGTACATGCTTGAAGGTTGTTGTCTTTTTCATTAGAATAGATTAGTCTATAGGGTGTCTAGCATGCATCTTTCTACTGTATTGAACATCTGTTTGAACCATACATTGTTAAAATTCTTACTCCCAATTAATTGTGCACCCACACCTTATTTGTTTATTTTGAGCTATATATAAAATTTGTTTCGTTTGACTTAAATATTAATGTGTGTGTCTGGATATGAACCTGCTATTTATTTATTCATTGTGAAAATTAAATTTTTGAACTTCATTGAGACACATTATACATGTCATATATCTGCTAAATTGAAATTTTGTTTTGAAATTTAATTTATTAATTGTTATTCTCCACATTAGATGTCAACTATGGTGCCAAAGATGGGTTTTAATTGTGGGGCAATTTATGGTGTCAATTATTGACTTTGTTAAACTGTTCATTATTGAAATCCCATAAATTCCCATTACAACTAAAACTTTTTTCAAAAAAGGGATAAATTTTTTCAAAATTATTGCATAATTTTAGGCTTTACACTGTGCTCAATTGGGTCTTTCCTTAGGAAAAATTTGATGCTTTTAGTTAAGAACTACTCTGAACCTAAAATTAATGATAATGGATGATTACTAAGTTATATTAACATAATGGTTTTATTGAAATTTGTTTTAAGTATTATCTTTGAACGTCATTTGGGTTACAAGTTATGGAATTATGAACCCTTGGAACTGGAAGTTTGAATTGATCCCAGGGGATTCATTTAATTTTAATTATTAAATTAATTTCTTTAATGATCCAATTTAAATGATTTCTATATAAATCCATTATAACAGGAGAAATTTGGGCATGTGGGATCCTACGGTGAGTCTCTAAGACCCTAGATGCTGGGTGCATTTCTATTAACATTATCCCCTATGTACACTTTGAATAAGTTCAATGCACAATACTTATCATATTATACATTGCTTGGGAAATATAAATAAAGTTTCTAGGGTAAAAAGGAGATCATCATGGTGAGGGGAATGATGAATTCCAAATGAAGATAGAGTCCATTGGTTTATATGTGAGTCATTTTGGTTGTATCATTGAGGTGATTCACAAAAAATATTTTTATTTTTGTAACCTAGGTGAAAAATTCAAAGTACAATGTTCCTTGGTTAAGGTCTCAATTCCATTGATGTTTTACCTCTTTTCATTCTTGGACATCAAACATAAGCATGGATTTAATTGAGTCATTATGCAGTATCAAATATGAGGCATGACCTCTTTATTGTTTGAGGATTCATAGATTTTTATAATTACACTTGAGTATTTGTTATAGGCATGATTTATCTGAGTAATTCATTTTCTAAGCCTACTGTTATGTTTTGTCCTCTGATTTTGAGTGCTGGACATGTTACAGTGTGATCTTAAAAATATACACTTCACTATTTTTCAAAGAATATAAGACATGGGATTGTTTGAGGACAAACAATGCATAAGTGTGGGGGTATTTGATGTGGATCTATTTTTACATAGTTTTTCCACATCTTTCATTTAATTTTTATCAATTAACATAATTATTTTGACACTTTTTAATAAATAATGGAATATTTTTATTTTAACACTAAATATGTTAATTAATCATTTTTTATAATTATATATTTTATTTACCCTTTTATAGTCTATCTAATTATCCAAAATATATTAATTTACTTTCTAGTTTGATAATCATAATTTGTTTTACTTATTAAATTTTCTAAATGAATATCAAATAATTTTCATTTTTATTTGATTCAATCTAATTAAGTTTTTAATTTAAGACTTTACCATTTCATTCTGATTAATTTAAATATATTAACCTTACTTTTTAACCATTTCAACTATTTTTCTATATGGATATGTTTAAAAATTAAATTTAATAAAATAATGCATTCTTAATTTTAAGTTTTCTTTTTGTGAGTTAATTAATTAACTTTGTTGTTAAATATCATTAATTATTTTAAATTTCATGTTTGCAGATAGTTCTTTGTTTGTTTTTTCATTTAGATAGAAATTTATTTAATATTAACATTTATTTTATTAGTTGATAATTAAGTCGTTGTCTTTTTAGTTTGTTAAATAATTTGGTATGTTTTTAGTTATAGTTAATTATTTAATTTTAAACAATTTCCTTAATTTCTATTTTATGTTAATTAATTAGTGTTTGTTCAATTTTTTATCTGTTATAAATAAATTTTTAATTGTTAACATTTTAATTTGTATATTGGTGATTCATCACACCGATGTTGCGACACAATGATTCTTTCGTCACACCAATGTTTTTTGTTTTAATCGGTGAGTCGTGACTCACCTATTACTTCAAAAGACCACCAGTCTCTCGTGACACACCGACTCTTTTCATCAGTTTCAATTTCTCTTTTCATTGGTTTTAGTTTCTCTTTTCATCGGTTTTAGTTTATTATTATTTTTCGTGACAGTCCAGTTCTTTTATCCTTTCATCGGTTTCTTACGCACTGACCGATACTATTTATTTCTTTTTGTCCCACTACGTCTGTATATTATTCTTTCTATCGGTGAGTCTAACTCACCGATCAGTTTCACGATGCTCCAATTAATTACCCATTATTTTAATTATTGGTGACTCATTTTCTTTTTTTGTCTTCTATCAGTGAGTCACTGACTCACCGCTCCATTTCAAATATAGGTGTCTCGTATTTTTTTCTCCAACGGTGTGTCAAGCACACACTAATATTCATTTCATTCTAATTTTCTTCACCGACTTGTTTCACACACACACTGATGAATTTATTGACTTATCGATTCCATACTTATATTGGTCTCATCCCCTAACACCGATTTATTTCTACATTGGTATCTCAATGTATCACTGATCCTTATTACGTCCCCACTGGTGCTGAACAGAATCACACATCCACTTTGTTTCTTCCTTCATTGCTGATACACCAATGTTTTTGTAGCAACATTGATCCACCTTATACCTTCATCTACTCATGCAGTGGCTTCATATTCTCATCGAACGCTTATCCATTCTTTCAATACCCATCATCCTTCACAAATTTTACACCTTTTGCTCAGAATTGATCCCTAATGGCTTAAAACCAGAGAATCACCAAAATACTGGAACATTTTAGACTCGGACATGTTTTTCACATAAGATTCAAGTAACAGATCTTTTTCAAAACTAGATTCGAAATCAACCACAGATTCAATCATAGAACCAAACTGTTGCAGGGAGTCTGAAGCCTTGAGTTGAAAGACGTCGTCAGGGGGAAATCTGACAACGCCATAGGAACTGTGGAGCAAGGGAGCTTGTTTACCACTTTGGGTGACCTGTGCACCACCGGATTTGGAGGGTTCGGTGCTGCCACGCCATAGAGGAGGTCCACCGGTTCTGCTGAGCTGAAGTCACCGTGTCGCTGTGATGAGGAGCAGGAATCTACGCTGAGTGAGTAGGCTGAGAGATGTGGAGTCGGGCCACTTTGGGTTTTTACTAGAGTTCTCCGCTGTTCGTGCTAGAGTTGAAGCTCACCGCGATAGATGGAGGGTGGATCACTGAAGCTGGTGTGGAGTCGAGGAGGAGGCCATTGATTTCAGGAGGAAGAAGAAGTCCCCATGTGTGTTGAAAATTGGGGGAGGAAGAAAATATAAAAATAAAATTAATAATAAAATTAATATAAAACCAAAAAAAACATAAAGTAATAGTTTACTTTAATAAATTAAATTAATATACTAGAATTTGTAAAATTTATAAATTAAAACAATTATAATATTAATAAATAGATAAATCATAAATTAAAATAAAAAACTAAATTAATAATAAATGTTAATAAACTTATTATATTATAAATATATAATTAATAATAATTATAAATAAACTATAAAATATACTATTTAATTTAAAAATATTTAAAACAAAATTATTAATTATAATCATTAAATTAAGATAAACTAATAAATAAATTTCTATATACATAAATTAGTCTAACAATTTAGTTTATTAAATAGTAATTACCACAATATTAATAAAATTATTAAAAATAATAATTTATACAATCTAAATTATAAAATTTTTAATTACTTATTTACTTATGATGTTGAATTTTAATGATTAAGTTAAATATGATAAAATAAAAAATTTAGTATTTATATTAATTACTTTTCGATAAAATTATAGTATTAATTTTATATACCATATAAATGTAAACCTTAATTATAAGATAAGATGTTTATTTATTGACTTTAATTACTTTTTAATAAGTATTGTAACAGTAAACAAAAAAAATTAATAGTAACACTTTAATTAAATTTCTTTGTGGTTTAATTGTTTTATCAGGTGCAGGTTCATACCAAAGTCCAAAACATGTCCATTTTCATGCATCTAACTCAGCTGAAGTTAGTTACGAGGGAAAAACTAGTGCGACGTGCCAATCGCGAAAACACACACACGTGCGATGTACAAGTGAAGGATTTTTAAAGTCGGTGGAAATGAGTGGTGACATTCAGCTGTTGAAAGTTGAAATATAAAGCAGAGAAGCAATAGAATTACAGAGGATGCTCATTCATTCAATGAACACACCAGGTTCGAGGGAAGGATTTCATTCAATCATTCACTCAGAGCATAGTAGAGAACCTGGAGCACTTATCGGAGAGCCATTCTTCGGTGTTCCGAGGGCCAGGAGCAGCAGTGATTCATGCGAGCAGAGGGAGTTTTCCTCGTATGTTTTCTTTTAATTATATTTCTATATAATTGAGTGATTTTAGTATATGTAATCACAACAATGTTAGGATAAATACTTCTAGTTCTGGGATAAAATCAAATATACTGGTTCTTATCCTTTTCTTTTCTCACTATCATTTTTAATGTGATCAGAATTGATCAGCGAGTTCAGTTCTGATTTCATTCAATTGCCTCGTTCCAACTACACTTAATCTTGTAATTCTGTATTCTTATAGTGATTTTGAAAGTGGAATAATTTTCTTAATAATTTGAATGGAAATTAAAGAATACCCAACATATGGAGGGTTTGTTTAGTAATCTTTTCAAACCATAATTTCCATGTTGATTAATCTAAGAGTGGAGAACTCTGAAATTGTCCGACATGAGTGATTTATCTCCCGACAAGGGAAATAAATTACCTCTTTTTTAGTGGTATAAGTTGAAATCACTATCATGAGAAGGAATGTTTTCAAAACCAGTAGAGTTTATGTTTTCCCCAGACATATTTCTCTTGATTGTTAACTTATTGGCATTTTATCTCTCTGTTTCTCACTCTTTTTAGTCGTTTTCTTTCTTCAATATTGTTTTGAATAAAAACATTTAAACATTTTAATGTTTCATTTGTGCCTTACAATGAACAAAATATAAAAATTGAAAATAGACAATTCACTCCACTTTAGACAATAGTGGAGCTTATAAGTTTTTTTAGAAGATTATTGGCCAAAATTACCTTCCCTATGGGTTCTACCATGCTATCCACATATACTGTAGTTAGTAGGAATATAAATATTAAGCTTTGACTGGCTTCAATGACAGTACATGTCAATCATCACAACCAATCATCTAATTTTGTTCACCAACATCATTCAATTAGAATCTGTTGTTTGGATCTTCAAAATTCACCATGCAATAGTGTATTACATGGCCTTCATCAAATGTTTTAAAAATGTGTCATTCATTAACACATGTATTGGAAATTTGGATCAATGCTACAATCATCTCAGTAACATAAGGAGAATATATCCAATAACATTTCATGAGTACATAATAATTCTACAAGAAAAATTATATTTTTAAAAACAATATCAGATTGATAGGAATAAGATATTCTCATCTCATTGATCAATGTGTTCAATCAATAATTATTTATTTTACTTGAAAACTAAAACAATTCAAAATCAATGTGGGTGATACACTATTTCAATAACATTACATTAAGCTTCACCACTTCAATCATCATCACCACTTCAATCATAACCTTTCCATACACATATTGGCACATTATTAGCAACAAATAAAACACTTTTCCCAATAATATCATCTTTGTATTATGTTTCAAATACCTTTTATGCACACTTTTTAAGGGTTAATATATGTGCCAGTATTTTCTACCACTTATTAGAAACCATATGAAATGGTTTTGTATGGTTTGTTCAAAAACAAGTTCTCCTCCAGTTAGAGAATATCATCTTGAATATTTCTGAGAGAGGGATGATTTCAAATGGTTCACTTAGAAAAGAGCCTTTAGTTAATCAACTCTATGTCTACATGGGTTATAATAGTGTAGAAAATAAGGGAGATATGACCATGGTATTAAATTTTATCCATAATAACCATGCATGTAAAATCATTCTCATAATGTATCAATTCCTAACCAAGGGGCTGAAAGTAATTAGATATATACATTAAAATCTAAATCATGCACTGACTTCACAAAACATATTAAAAAGTTCAGTTGAAAAGCTAAATCTCCTAATTTATCTCAAATTGTTATCAATCATGAACTCCCCCTTAATTTATATGATAAATATAATTAAGAATAAGGTGTGAACGTGTGATTGGAATACCTCAACTTTAAACTTCTATACATGATATGAATTTTAACATTTTTCATAAAATAATACTTGATATAAACTCCTTCATATTCCCCCCCTTCAAAGTTTGCAACCCAATGAGTTATCCTCGATGAAAATATCATCAAATAATCCTCAAGATATTCAGGTTAATAATTTTCCACTATGGAACATTCCAATATTATATCAAATCATTAATTATCAGTCCAATATGTTGTTCTCCACTTTTTTTATTCAATTCTTAGGTTGACAATGACCTTGACCTTCAATTCTATGTAATGTAAACACACATATAAAAATTTATAAGGTAATAAGATAGATTTTCCTTACTTCATCAATTTGAACAACAAGTTTGAGATGGATTCCCCAACCAAGATGCTTCATCTTCTCCATTATTCACACATCCACATTTTATCATCAATTCTGGTAGTTCTTGTGTCTATCTCAATTATTATTCCATCTCTTTGTGAGTATTCCTTCTTTATTCAAGTTATTTTAGGGAACTAGAATCTCCTGGTTCCATTTTCATCCCTTTGAGAAAAAAATATTGAGTTTGATTAAATGTATTAAAATTATTAACAGTGTGACCATCCTGGTTTCACCTCGCACACATTACTTATTTTTCTTCATGTGGAATCTTATTTTTCTTTTTTCAATAGTCTAAGCTTGTAAATATACTAATTTTATAATTCATTCCAAATATTCGGGCCAGATAACACACAAGACATTAGAAATTGAGGCATCATATTTGGATCTTCCACAGGTGTTCTTTTGGGTGTCATTTTTCAAGGTATTTATTTTGGATCTAGCAACCATAAAATTCTTGGATTTATAATCCAAGGAATTTTCAGTCATCCTTATTTGGATTTTTTTAGGAGAATTTTTTTTAAAAAATTCCATTGATTTCTTCTGAAGTTAACTTATTCATTTTCATCCAGATATTATCATATATTTTTTCTTATCATCATTAGATGCATGTAGAGATAAACAAGTACCAACCTTGTAACCACTTCCATTTCATACATTATATATGTTATAAAGCTTTCTAAATCTTTTTTCAAGGCACAAATGATTTTGGATCTCTGAATGTATGATTCTTTTTCTCTGGATACCACCCTTGAGGTTGGCTACCTGTGTGTTTTTTTTATTTTTAGTAATGTACCAACAATCCAATTCAAAATTCCCAAACCTGTTGCAGCACCAACAATGAACCACAAATTCATACTTCTTGATATCATCTAGATAAGGTTGATAGGATTATTCATTAATTTTTGTCCTCAATATGGAAACCATATTCTACATTCCTCTTTAAATCCACCCAAGCCTTTGTTTTAGTTTTATTATCACATTTCCTCATAAATATTTGTTGAGAATTTTTCTTCAAACTTTTACAGCTTCTGGAATCACATTTAGAGGCATGAATACAATATGGTATGGATGATTCTTTTTTCAAAGAGTATGTTTCCATTATATTAGAGGAAGATCTAATTCTCAATTTTTAATCATATTCCTAAATTCATACTTGAGTGGAATCATCTCTTATTCTAGCAGTTTGGGATGTTTTAGTGTAGGCTGACAATGAGTTCTTCAATCTCACCTACATCTGTAAAAAATCATATTAAGGGAGTTATTTTAATTCTCAATGGATCTCAGATTATTTCCCAGTTCTCCTTTATCTTTATCATTTTTTATGAAATTTTTTTATTTCTCGTAATGAAATTTCAAGCTCATTTACAATGTTATATTTGTCTTCCAGTTTAGAAAATTTTACAACCATAGAAACTGTGTGAAAATTATCAAGTGCATGGAAATTTTCAACAAATACTATCTCAAAGAATTATTTCTCACAAATACATCATTTAATGTCTTTACCAACATCATCATATATTTTATTGTAACAAAAAATTATTTCTTTGTTTTCTTTTACAAGTTGTTTTCACAGTGTTGGACATACCAACCTTTTGAGCTAATGACTCCTCCATGGCATTAGCTTCCTCTTCTAATAATAATGTTTCATCATGAAAAACATTGATTTTTGTAGAAATATATCATGAAACTTCTTGAAGAATATTCTTTGAGATTTCCTTTGAGTGTAGTTTTAATATTACTAATTGATCTATCAACATTAATTCTTTGGGATTCATTATCAAAAGAGTCAAAATAAAGAGAATTATTACATGTTGTACCATCTAAATTACCTTGATTAGTAGGTGTATCTCCATTAGTAGTTGTAGATTATTCTTCCTCTAACATGCATATTTATTCTTTCTATTATTTTGAGTCTTGGAATAAATATCTATTTGAGGTTTCCCACTAATTTACTTAAATCTACACATCATAAATACCCCCATGGATCTTTGAGTGGTTCACTTTAATCCGATACAAATTTTAGTTCCAATATCATTGTGGAATAACTATGAGGTAGAGGGGTTGATCCAATGATAACATTAATTTTTTAATAATTAATTCTTTTCAATTGAACCTTTATAGATGGTTAAACCCTAGATCCTCTATCTTGGGTGTCTCAGCATTACATTGAATGATTTTATAAATATAAAGGCACTCAACACAATGATATATAAGGTTATGTTCAAAGACCGACTCTTTACTATGTTTGTTATTCTACCCTATATAGATTCTCCAATATAATCGAATGAACAATTATAATGGTTGATATAGATTCATGCAGTATCTCTCTTGAGTCCCCAAATATCTTCTTTATACTATATCTCATAGTGTTACTAGAGTATCATTGCCCTAATTGAGTGTATCACAGATGAATTATGTTGTAGAGTCTCATAGGAAACTCCTTGATCCTGAGTCAACTGAGAGTCTACCTCTATGAATATTTTGATTCACTTTAGTTAAATATTATTCTCTTACCCCCACGATCATGAGAAATAAAAAAAAATTTACCCATTCAAGAGTCTTTAGTAGCCATAATTAGGGTTTGTTGGTCTTGAAAAATAACTTTGATCACTTCTAGTAATCAATTTCTTGAGCCCAATTATACTCAAGAAATTGTTTCTTATTCTTATGAAGACCCTGTCACACTAATGTGTGTGGAAATGGTGCACACAATTTATTCAAGAATCTATATTGGAAAAAATAATTTTTCATAATATCAGCTTTGTCAATATTCTTGAAATCACAAAAACTTTCAACTCATATATAAGATATTATATAAATCTATCCAGTTTTAATGTCAAATAAAATCCACATCATGAATGGGTTGCATGGAATCCCATGTTCTTCTGCTTTCTTCTTCTTTAGTGGAACAACCAAATGTAATAGAACTTATTCTTCTTATTTTCTAGAATAACAAACAGCTAGGTGATTGTTAAAAAACTGAAGATCATTTTACATGGAAGCATTATAATTTACCCATATTCCTTCAATTCATGTATGATTTTTATCATGCATGTTGCATTAAAGTGAAATTATCTTCTTTTTCTTCTTCATTACACATGTTCACCAAGACTTTATATTTTCTTCTTTAAATTCCATCATGTATGCATGTACATGAACGAACGAATACATTGTCCACTACATCTTATTTCTGGTTTTTAAACCCAATTGTGTATAATCCTTTTACCACACACACAACCTCTTCTATTCTACCCATTCTATTATTTCCTTTTCACTTGGTTTGATTGTCTTTAAGATTTATATGTGAGTATCTTCAAACCTGAATTGGTGTATTCTCTTTTGTGTACGTCTACCTCATATCCTATTCTCAAATGTGAGTGCATGTGAATGCCCTACTACTTCCCACGAGTATTTATCTTCCAAAAACCATGAATAACTTTAGATTTTTCAAATAGTGTTCTTGGGTGCATGCATGTAGACACCGCCTACCATTATACAAGCATGATATTCTTAAAATACCATCCCCTCTAGAATAGTGTATCTTCAATGTAAAAATATTGGGATGTTCTAAATTTTTTTCCACATAACCATAAGATTCATGTATTTTCATCATGTAAGGGATTCACAATCCAACTATGCAGAAGAAATATTTGATTCTTACTCATGCAACAATGGTGGTTCACAATTCTATATTCTCAGTTAAAATGCTCTATGACCACCCCTCGTGGCCCCTAGCCCATACTATGCACTCTCTTACCACGATGTTCTCTAGTGGGCCTACAAATGTCATGCTCCGGTCTCTTGCTTGCAGACTTGGATAGCCTCCTTTATTAATGGTTAACCCAGTGTCCCATATGTTCCTTGAGGTTGAGGCCACTTGTCATCATTCATAGTTGGCCCATACATTGTTTTACATAATCCAATTAAAATTTCACGTAGAAACCAAATGGGAAAAAAATATCAAGTGCATTTCCATATTTCACTTAGTACACTCCAATAATTTTTACTCATCTTCCTTCAACCATTAATGGATGAAGCTCTGCTTCTACTCCTCGTGCATTTAAAAACAATGCATGGATGCACTGTAGTAAAACATGTGGTATCCTTAACACATGTCTTCCTCCTCGAAGACCATCACAACTAATATTATTATTTTGTTCACCAAATTCATCCAATATGATATAATTGGAAATTTTTTCAAAATTCACCATGTAATAGAGTATTTCATGGCATTCATAAAGTGTTTTAACAAAGTGTCATTCATTGACACATGTCTTGGTTCTTAGGATCAGTGCTAAAATCGTCTGAATTACTTGTGCAGAATGCATCAATGGACATTTTACGAGTCCATAATAATTCTCTAAGTAACATATGCTTTGGAAAAAATTTATCAGAATGATAGAAATGGGATATTCCCATCTCATTTATCACAATTGTCAATCAATTATTATTGATAGTACTTTTCAACTAAAATCGTTCATAATCAATGTGGGTTCATAACTAAGTCAATAAAATTACATTAAGCATCATCACTCTAATAATCATCCCCACTTCAATAAATATCTTTCCATACACATATTGAAAAATTATTGACAAAAATAAAATATTATTCCCAACTGTTTTGATGATCAGAAAAACTCTCTTATGTTGAAAAGGACTTCTGTGAATTAAATTAAATGTTTATATTTAATATCGAGGGATATTCCCATGTGGATCTGTGTTATTTCCATTGAATTTATGAATATATTTCAATTAATCCTTTTGATTCATATTAGATGTGTTATGGAATTGGAAGAATTTTGGAAAAACGTTAGGGGTTCAGTGATGGAATTAGAGTAACCAATTTTTGGGGGCCGAGGTAAAATAAATCAATATGGTTAGGTCTTGGGTTCGGTGGACCAAAATGTGGTTTATATTAAGGGGTTTAGTGGAAAAATGTTGGAACCAAAGTGTGGTGTTTGGCATTTAAAAGGCTAAAATTTTAATGTATTTTACATATGGGTGTGATGAAATCCATGTCAGAATGTGATGACATTAGAATAACATTAATATTGGTCAAAGATTCATTATTTTTCTATTCAATGACATCATTTCTACCTAATAATTATATATGTTTTTTGGATGATTTTATGGCTACACATAGGGACTACGCGTGTCATATAAATCTACCTTAAACAATCATCTTTTTATTCAACACTCTAATCAAATCGATCAAAAAATCCCTCTGAAGGTGACTTCATTTCTAAATATTCTCATATAAAATATAGAATGTGTGACTATTATATTATTATATCACTATAATTATTTTATTATCCTCTCCAATTGTTTCTTTATATTATTTCGAGATTCTCAAGACCATGATAAAATGTGAATAATTTTTAGAAAGTATATCTATTCCTTCTAGTTTTAATATTAGTTGTATCGACCATTAAATTGAGGGACTCATTTATTATTTATTTTATAATTAAAAGGTAAAGGATTATTCTATTTGTGGAATATAGCTACACTAAATAATAATATTATGTTAAATATTCTCTGGTTTCATTCAACCACATTTAAAACAATGTAGTTTTGGTATATTGTATTCTATTAAATCAATGGGACTATCAATTAATTTCTTGAGAATTTGATGTCATAGACATCAATAATTTTATGGTCTATTTCTGAAATTATTTATAAAATATTGTGCCTTATTAATTTTTTTACTTATTGAATTCATTATACTAATCTCAATACAAATAAATTTTATAAATTTTATTCTTCATATTTACATTATTCCTAAATTCTTATATAAATGTGATTTTTTGTGAATTTAATTTATTATTTATAAATTAATAAATTTCATGTTATTAATTACATTATGTTTTCAAGAAAATTAATTTTTAAATTATTATTTTCAATAATCATTATATTTTTTAAAAGTTAATTTTCCCACCACTTATAATTTTTCCACACCAGCCTACATTTTTTATTGATGGGATGATTTATATTTTTATAAATAAGTGTTGATTTCAAAATAGTGATTAATTTAAAAATCCATTTTTGAAAAATCATTTTTTATTATTTGATACTAACACTAGGTATCAAAAGAGAACTTTTTTACATAAAAATATTTTCTTCAATTTATTAATAATTGTCAAAATATTTATAAATTTAAATGTCTGTATTTAAAATTCACTATAAATCTTGTGATCATGATCCATTTTTTATTGGTACCTATTATGGTTATTTTAACTTATTAATGTCAACTATTCATGGTAGTATTGGTTTATACTATTTAGAGAATCATAATATACAGTTTTAATCATTCAAATGAATCATAAGAAAATTGGACTCCCAAAGACATTTCTCATTTTTATCTTCATTCAAAAACTAGAAATCCTTTATATTTTTGATCAAGTGGAAATACATTTATCCATGTACTAAATTGTAAAAAATATCCTGATATGTTAAAACTCATAATATATAATTAAAAAAATTTAATAAAATTACTGAATATATAAATATAAGGAACAAAAATAAACCATCAACTTCTATGAAATCAGTGAAAAATATTCCAAAATTTATAAAAACAAAAAAATAAATCAATGTTTTAAAAAGAAATATAAAATTGATATTAATAAATTTACATAGACCAGTTTAAAAAATAAATGACAAATCCAGCCATATTTTTCCTTGAAAAAAATGTATGAATACAAAAACAAATGTAAGATGGCTATAATATTTTGAAACTTGTGTGCTAGAAAATATTCAATTATATTTTATTAAGATAGAAACATTAATACAATAAGCCACATGGATCATCTTATGGTGGGTGATGAGTTTAGTTCTCACTCGCATTTTTATTCCTATTATTCTTCTAATTCACCATCTTCATATTTATCTTCAAAATAATAAAATGAAAAATGTTTTTTTATAAATTCTTTTAAAATATGGGAATATTTCAAAAAAAAAATAAAGACATGTTATCAATGAGAAAAACTAAAAATATAATGATAAGGAAATTATTTCAAAATACAAATTTAATTTGTTTTTTAAATAAAAAAATCACTTAAATATTGATATTTTCAAATATGAAGTCAAGGATCATAATGAATCTCTTTCAAAATTCACCCATGGGAAGAGAACTCTAAACATGATCATTGGTTATCAATGGGTTAAAAAGGAAATCATGGTTTTATTCTTTATAATAATAAAATATATTATATAATTAAAACATTATCAATGTATTTTATCAAATTATGTTTCGAAATTATTTTTCTAAATATGTTTATTTAATTTATAAATTCTATTATAAAAATAATATACATGGTAGTCCAAAAATCATTTATCATTTATCTTGAATTTCTAAATGAAAATTATTCTAATAACATTTTTGTTCCCAAATCCTTATTAGTTGATCATAGTTGATCCAAAATGGATTCACCTTCAAAATGTTTTTGAGCTAACATTTTTTCTCCCTCAAAGGTAACAAAAATCACATTGTTTTGAGATTTCACTAGACTATAAAATTGAAGATAGTTACCATATCATATAATGTATTCTAAATAAAATGGGGATTCAAACATTGAAATAATTGAAAAAAACATTCCATCATGAGATCAATGTTTATTTCTTAATTCCAAGGGGAGACAAGATATTTCATTTCATGAAACATTTTAGACATAAAACTTGATCTACAGGGGGATAGGGTTGTTTGATCTTATTATATTTTTTTCATCATATAAAAATTTTCTACATATATCTACCTCTATAAATATCAAAATTGATATTTATTGTTAGAATGGGAGATGATTTCATATTAAAATTTTCTTGGATTTGTTTATTTTTTCCCTTTCATATATATAATAAAATTTTACTTTTCCCAAATTAACATATCTTGTAATATTGATTTTATTTTTCATTGACTTTTTAATCTTGTGAAATTTTTGATGTTCACATAATCTCAGTGTTATATTATATATTTGTTTTATATATGTAATGTTTTTAGTGATATATTATGATTTAATCCCTCATCTAATCAGGTTTTTTGGTTTTATCTTTTACTGTGAATGTTTTATGTTGAAATTATCTATGCTTAAATAATGTATTAAATTTATGTCTCATGTAATGATGTTATTATTTTTTTAGAAAATACTATTTTTATTTTTTACATTCCATGTTGTCTTTATAATTACAAAGGGGTAGATATTTTTTTATTAAGGGGGGGGGGGGGTTGATTTAGATGTTTTATATTTCAACTTATGAGAAGATTTTTAATATAAAATAATTGGGTCAATGGGGAGAATTTTTTTTTGTATTAAAAAGCGGGATATGTTTTATGGTATTTGGGAGAATTAATTTATCACTTAATTTTTTTGATTATTTGGAATTTATAACATCTAGAACTAATTTGATATATATTTTCCTCTAGATTTTAACTTAATTTATATTTTTTACATTATGTGTTTGTAAACCTCAATAAACATTGATATTTTTGTACCTGTCTCAATCTCATAATGTTTTCATGATCAATGATACTCTCTTATGTTTATAACAATTTCATTTGAGTAAATTTTATTGTCGAAATTTAATATTAATTAATAAATTCTTAATGTTATTTGTAATTTATTTGAAGAATTTAAATATTATTTAAATAATCTTTTCAATTTATATTGGATGTGTAAATCCTTTGGAAGAAAGATAGATGATTTTTAGGAGGCTATTAAAGGAATTTTTGTATCCACTTTTTGAAAACCTATGAAAAATAGGCCAAAATAGTTAGGCCAAGTGCATGTATTATAGGATGGGTTCTATTACAAAATCACTAGAGAAAAGGTGTTTTGTTGGGTGTTTTGACTCAAAAAACAAAATATTGAACACCATGAGATAATGAAAGACATATTGGGCCGTGATGACAGTAGGATGTAATTAATTATGGTCAAAGAGTCATTATGTTTTTATTGAATGATTTAATTATTGTCCAAATATTTCTATATGTCTTAAAAATTATTTTAAGGATATAAATATAGATCATGGGTTCCTTGGTAGTATTTATCAAACAATAAATTATTCTATAATTGTTTTATCGATTCAATCACCAAATATCTCTCTAAGAGATTTAATTTCTAAATACTATAATCTATAGTCTAGTGTATGTTAGTATTGTAATATTCTATCAGTCTCATTATTTTATTACTCCATGATAGTGTTTCATAATATTATTTTGAGAGAGTATAGACTGAACTAAAAATTTATTTCTTCCATGAAGCTCTCTTTCTTCCTCATTATTTTTTTATTTGTTCTTACTAAATATAAATTTATAGACAAGGGTTTCCTTTTCCATAACAATTAAAATATATGGAACTATTCTTTCTGAGGATTCCAATTATTCCCATAAAAAATCTATTTGTCAGTTTTATTATAGTTTCTTGATACAAGTTTAAAAAATAGAGTTTTTTGTATTTGAAACTTTTAATTAAAAATAAATAATAAATAAAATCCATGAGGAATAATGGTGGTAAATATAGTAGATATTTCAAATCCATTATCAAACATCCTTAGGAAATAGTGTGCCTGATTCAATTTATGATTTTTATTTACTAATTTTATCATTTTAATCACAATACACATAAATTGAATAAATTTTATAATTCATCATTACACTAATCTTAAAAACTTATTTAACATTAATATTATATTCCATAATATAATTAAATTTTATATTTATTTCTTAATCGATTTCATCACTCTAATTTGAAAATCGTTTTTAGAATATTTTTATTTTTGTTTTTTTGTTTTCATTTATCCCATTTATTTTATTATTGGAATTTTACCCACATCAATTCATTTTACACTCTTCCCAACAAATCAATTGTGTGATATAGATTCCATTTATTATTACATGAACCAATAATATAAATTAGTGATATTTATAATATTTTCTCATACTAATGTATAAGTATACATCATAAAAAATTAAATTTGTTGAATCCCACACATAGGTGCATCTCACGCATTAAAATGATTACATTTTAGATAATAAAGTGTCTTCCAAAAGTTGATAACATTAAAAATTTGTTGATTTTTTTTGGACTTCTCATCATTATACATGATTTCACATTATCATTTTAGGCACATTTCATCTTTTTTATGTAAATAGTAATCCACACAAATTCTTATTCACCTTCATAATAGCAAAGTATGTGTTTCTCCTTTCCCATTACATTCTATTGAACTAGTTGAATGTCTATTATTCTTCCTTTGTAATAAAACAATGAAAAACCTCTCGTATTTTCTCGTTATTTTATTCAATTTCTAGTAAAATTCACTACCAAACTTGACTATACTAGGACAACCTTATTTACATTTACTTAAAATCATTGAGATTCGTTAGGACGAATAGATTTTCATGACTTATGCATTTGATAATCAATTTTTATATCCAAAAATAGAAAAGTATCATGTATCATTTTCACTATTTTCACACCCTCCTTAAACTATATATATATATATATGCAATTTTCTTGTTCTTCTATCATTTATATTCTATTCACTGTATAGTGTGAATATGTCAATTTTAATTACCAATATTTTAGGTAATTCAAAACCTTATAAATTTCCACTTTAATGTCTTCATCCATATCCTTAAAACACAATATCCAGAAAACATCTATAGAATACATGTTTTTTCAATGATATTAATAACTCACTATGTAGATCTGGATATCCATTATATATATTCTACATTAAACCATAAATTTCCTAATTATTTATTTTGTGAGGTCTTAATACATTAATTCTATTTTGATTATATGAATTCATGTGTTTCAAACACTATCATGATTGGGGAATATCCATTCATACTACAAAGATCAAAATCCATTATTAAATTTTCTAATATTTGAATTCTTACACTTTATATCCAGGATGTACACCAACACTAAATTTTCGTTTAATATGTACTCATGATTTCTCCTATCATTAAATCTTCTAATTTTTCGGCATAAATATTCCTATAAAAAATATTCTTTTTTCTATATATTTTTTACTTGAATCAGGACATATTGATTTTGATATTTTTTCATTTAAGAACCAATCAATATGAATAATATGAATTTGGGATATCCTTGTACAAAAAAATAATTCTTAATCAACTTCAACATGATTATGTTTACACATATGAGAATTTTTTAGCTATACCTCACATGATGTAACACATGAGACACCTCAATAAAACAAAAACACCATATCATGAAATAAAACATAATGTGCACAATAAATAGTCTTTATTTTATAAATATATTAAACAATTAAATTTATCAATTTAATAATTTTTTTATAAAAAAGTAAATTTAATTTTCTAATTCATAAAAATAATATTTTCTTAAGATAAATTTATTGTAATTTTTTTAAATAAATTATTTTTCAAAGAATTGTGCAACATATTGATTTTACTGATACTATGATGTTTATTCAATACAGTGACATAGAAATGAATGTAAACAATTTTTTTAATGAAAATTAATTTATAATATAAATTATGTATTTTAAAATATTAATTATATTTAAAATCTTAATATTGATATTTTAGAACACAATTAATATTTTTCTAATAAATTACATACTTTTTTAAACTTTTTTGATATTAAAATTATTTTTCCAAAATTATAAAAATTTTATTAAAAAAACATTTTTTTATTTAAAATCTGTTTTAAAAATTAATTAATTAAGATAATTTTTTTTGAAAATGTTTTAAAAGTAACTTATGTAAAAACAAGTTACAACTGAAAAATATAAAATGGTAAAATTAATAATTGAAGGGGTGAAGTTCTTGATACATGATTAAAAAAATTATATAATTGAGTAAATTATTTTTTAATACACCTTATATATATAACAATTCGTTATTTCATTTTTTTTCCATGTGAAATGTTTAATATATGCTCAATTTTTATTATGTTGAAATATTTAAAAAAATTATATTATCACCACTTAAAAATGTTTCTTTCAGCACCCCATAAGGAACTTCATAAAAAATTGTTTTCCTATTAAAAGAATAATTTTTTTCTTCCCAATGAATAATATTTCCATCTATGGATATTATACTCACAATATATTAGTCGATTCAATTATTTTTTAATGAATCTATCAAGAGAAACACAATGTTCTCAATGTATGTTCAAAATTTTTATGACAACTCTTCATTTTATCATTCCATTTATATTTAATTTTTGTACAATATTAAAGAATTAATTCATTATTAATATCATTTTTAATTTATTTCTTGTTATTTAAATAAAAATTAACATCCTTTTTATCTTTCCCTTAAGTTTAATGACAACTCTATTTTTGCACTGGGTAGACTACCACCTCCACAACCCAATATGTTTTATTTTACATTACCACATAAAAATGATCGATAAGTGGATGATATTGAATAATTAATTTTATTTTTATGATACCAATGAGTTTTTGGTATGGAAAATATGAAAACTATAAATGATATGACAAACAAATGATAATTGATAATTAAATAGCATAAAATAATCTTATTAAAAAGTTAATCCGTCATTTAAATTTTGTAATGTTTTAATATCTTATAATTACTCTTCTAAATCCTTAAAACAATGTTGTGTCACACTAATAAAAACTTGAAAATAAAATTATTCTTGTTTTGTAGTAAATTTAAAAAATAACTTTATAATCAATTATTAAATTCTTGTATGTTGATGTTTGGGCGATTTATCCACCTAATTGAACAATAATATGAACTAATAGAATAAATGAATATGGGAACATAATTAATTTTATAATATTATAAAAAGGTGTAAATAATTATTTTTTTTTATGTATATTTTGTATAAATACGAAATTTATTAATTAAAAACCACACTTTGATTATCAACAATCACAGAAATAGAAGCTTATTTTTTTCATCTTATTAGATAAATACTAAAACACCCATATAATGAATTATTAAAATAATAAATTATTATAAATCATCCCTAATAGGATATTTAATGATCTAGTAATGATACACATTATAATAATAATGAATACATACACTTTTGATAGTTAATTCATATAGATGATAAAAATATTAACATATGATGTGGGAAATCGAAAGAATTCGTAAAGAGAATAACTATTTAAGAATTATATTTATGAAAATTCATCTGATTGTGGTCATTATTTAAGTAATTATGATAACTTTGTTGCTAATATCATAATTTGAAGAATGTTTATGAAAATTAGGATAATAGGTCACGGGTTTTTGTCTAAAATTTCACTATTTGATATTGGTTTTGTATGATGCACCTAATTTACATTGTTTAGTGTATATAATACCTATGTTTGGTGATATATAATGAAATAATTTTATTCATGGTATTTTAATGTTAATTTTTATATTTATATCTCAAGTTTTTTTGATTAAATTTCTGCCCAAGACATATTTGTGGGTTTTTGGTATCAAATTTTTTTCTTTGAGATAGATAATACATTCACAACCTATTCTCTTTTATGTGGTGAAAAAATTACCATGGAGTAATTTTACCATATTACTTTTGAAATTTAACGGATTTAAAAGTCAATAAATTTTACCACTCTCTTATATTTCTTTGATTAAAGAGTTACGAAAATTGTTTTTAATCTCAGTCATTTCTCTGGTGGGAAAACCATTCTATGTTGTGATAAGATAGATGTATGTGAGTTTCTTAAAAATACACCCCTCTCTAGATTCTGGAATGTGTATGTGGTTGAAACATACATGAACCTTGAAGAAATCAAATTCAAAATTGCTGGACAATCATTGAGTAAATCAGCACTCATATTCATGATCAGTTGTTCTAGGACTAGACACCTAGAAAGTCACTCCTGTGGGATATGATTTGGTCTATTAAAACAATATTTATGAACCACACGTAATTATGTTTCATACAATTTCATGGGTATCCAACTATTGAAATCTTTTGAACCCAATTACCAGCTGCCATCGATAACCAAACAAGCAGTATGTACCCAAACTACTATATTTCATTGATAAGTACGCTTTTTTTATATTAATGATACCCAATGACATTAATTTTGATTAATGAAAGATATCATAGAAATCCACATTATTATATATAATTGGTATATAATTTATTTACATGATTTCATTATATATACACCCATGTTTTATTCAGTAAAAGGTTCCTATAAGAATTGTATAACTATATTGATGACTTTGATAATGAATGTAGTGGAATTAATCAGGTGGTGAATGGGGCTCCAAATTAAATATCCCATCAATGCATCGACCAGTCTCAAGATAGAATACATTTGGGGTTATGGTGTATTCCTCTTACCATAATGTGATAGTGTCTTGTTATAATTCTTTTATAGTAGGTTTTTTTGGTTTTATATTTTTCATTCTACCAGTATGAGATCAATGATTATTGTTTTATAATAATTCTTTTATTTTCATGGATATAGAATTATCTCAGTTCCATTTGATTATGATTTCATTTTGTTTAATGCTTCTAATGTATGCTAATTTTTACTGTGTATCAGAGTTCCCCATTATTTTTCTGTTTCCCTATGAAACCTATAGGAGGAATATATTAAATTTTTAGATATATAATGGGAGGGATAATAATGTTCTAATAATATTTTTTTAATGTATATTGGGTTATGAAATATATTTTTTTATGTATCTGGCCTTACAAGTCTACTAAATTGTTGGATCCTTTAGGAAATCATTTATTTTGTACTTCTAATAATGCAACATAGATATCATCTATGGGTTTTTTGGATTATGGGATATTATAGTTACTATGAAAGGATGCTTGTTTTCAACCATGAAGGGTATATTTTGAGGAACCAAGTTATATTGAACATGTTTATGAATAACCCTCAAGATTTCAAGGGAATACACTCAAAATCATAATAAGAACTGTATTCTTTAATTCAATAATAGGAGAAAATTGAGATTATGAAAATATAGAGATATTATTTATATTGGGAGTAATGAAAACCTTATCAACACCCATAATGATTATAAGGATGTTCCCCATGAAACAAGTCAATGAAGTAGGGTTTGAGGAAAATGAAATCATATAAATATTACGGTAATTGATTGAGGTTATGGAAATTTATCATTCCCATGAAAAACATTATACTGATCCAAAACAATGTTTAATTATGTTGAAACATTTCATTATCCAATAAACTCCCACATTTAGTTTTATTACTAATCCATTAGTAGTTGAACAATGGATTAAGTCTCTAGAGACTATCTTTCTCTCTTTAGGAAATAATGAAAATGAAAAATCTTTCATTGTATTCTATAATATTGTGGGAGATATGGACTGATGTCTGTTATTAATTCAAAACAATATAGGATAAGATAGAGTTTTATCTTTATATAAATATGATATCCAAATAATAGAGGATTTACTAATGGTCAAAAAATCATTGATTTTTTTCAAGAGAATTATCTAATCTCCACTTAAGTGTGAAGTTTAGTAATCCCTTGAACCCATCTTGGATTGAAGGAATATTTCAAAATCTACATATAGAATATGACCAGAGGAGTGGTTGTAGTTGAAGATACATATTCAAGAGTTGATTGATAAGGGATTTATACACCATATAGTTCAATTGTGGAGGGACACAATATTATTCCTGAAAAAGAAGAATGTGTCTATGATATTATGAATTAATAATATAAAGATATATTTTATTATAATAGTGAATAATAATTATATGCAATTAATTGATGACATATTTAATCAACTACAAAGAGACAAATACTTTTTTAAATATTGATCTTTAGAAAGGATGTCAGTATCTAAGGGTGAATAATGGCAATATACCAAATAAAAAATTCTAAAAATGTTATGGAGATTCTGTGTTTACAGTAATTACATTTTGGAATGCATAATGTAGATTATTCATTTATGGATTTTATTAATAAAGTATTAAAATATCATATTAATTACATTATGGTGTTATTAACTGATGGTATCTTAATAAACTCTATGTTCTGTGAAGGGTAAAATAGTGATCTACAAAAATGTATAGAGACCCTCTGAAATAAAATGTGGTAATTATAGCTTGTGTTAATTTTTTATCATTTAAGTTTCTTTTATTAATCATATTTTCTCCATGTATGAGATATATATTAACCCTTCAAATGAAAATGTTGTCAATGAATGGCCTACACCCACAAAAATATCTAATATCTATAGTTTTATGTGTCTAATAGAATAATATGATCACTTTTTTCAAGATCATTCTTGGAAGTCTAACCCCCTAAAAACCTTCAAATATAAAGGGGTTGAATTCACATAGATAAATGAATGGAATTAGTTTTTTTGAAGTTTTTAGTAGTAGATGGATTAATTAAATAGTATAAGCTTTACCATCATGTAAGGAATGATCTATAATATGAAGGGATGCATTGGAGAAAGGATTTGGATGTTTCCTAGTACAAAATTATTTGGTGATTTCTCATAATTTAGAGAAATTTTAGATTCATGTATACAACTATCTAACTCATGACCTTGAGTTGGAATCTATAAGCTTTTCAATTAAATTACTGACACATATATATATGGAGAATGAGGGGATATTTTAATATATGTAGACAATAAGAATTTGAATAATATATTCTCTTAGATGGAACTCACTATGAGGTAAATAAAATGGTTTGAATTACTTTAAGAATCTGATTGATTGATTCATGACAATAATGGGAAGGAAAATAATGTGGATAATTCATTGAATAATAGGGACTATGGAGTTCTGACCATGATGAGGATTAATTATGAGAATATATAAAGTCACCTAATATATATTGTTAAATTGATTTCTAATCTAGGGGAAACTTCATTATATTTCTATGAAATTGAAAAATTATCCTTCATAGAAAATATAATTAACTACCCATACGATGGTGGGAACATACAGAGGGATATTAAACGATTAATTAATGGAATGTTTTCATTGTTTATCTATAGATGTGGAGTGTCGATGTTTGTGAAGAGGTTATTCATTCCATCCATATCAATGTTGGAAAGTGATGTTCTAGATGATATTCGTAGCTCAAATTGATCTATACACCATGGTAGGATAAATATGTATAATTATTTAAGAGAACACTTCTGTTGGGATAATATATAGTTGGGAATTGCGTTCTATGTGTCTATATGCATTATATGATAGCCAGTGAAAAATGAAAGAAAATATTATAATTGAGTCAATAAAACTCATAGTATATCTATATGGATGTGTGGGAATGTTACAGTGGATATTGTTACTATAATTCTAGAGACTCCAATAAATAATGATTTTATGTGTCCCATAATTTATTGTCTCACTAAGTCTATCAATTTCACGATGATAATATATTATATACCCCTTGGGTGGGTTTCCCGAATATATATTAATGAAAACATAAGGTATCACGGGAAACCATTGTTATTATATCAGATCACGTATCTTGGTTCACATTAATATATTTAATAGTCTTAAATGGGATCTTGAAACTAAGATACTTTAACAAAAAACAATCATCACTAGATCAAGAGGATGTCTAAAAGGACTACCCATACTTCAAAAGACATGATTAAGTCTTATTTTCATTAATTTAAAGGTATGTGGGATCAATATAAACCAATGGGGGTATTTAAATAAAATTATATCTTCCATTAATAATTTTAGATGGATACATATGAAGAATTGTATGGGTAGAGTTTTCATACTCCAGTCTGTTGGGATGAAGTTTGAGAAATACAACTAAATAGCCGAAAACATATGGAGGAGACAACTATTAAAGCCTAGAATATACATGATTGTTTTATTGTATCACAGGGATTAAAAAAGATATAAGTTTATAATTGATGTAAATAAATTTTATTTTATTTTTGGGATCATGTTTTCATAATGTTTTACTATGGAAGGACGTTGTAAGATTTGTTAAAAAGGTGAAGGTAAGCCCTTGTAACTTTATACCTTTTGAAATACAAATACAAATTCAGTTATAACTTACTGATTATCGATGACACATATCCTTTATAATGTAAAATAAATCTTATATGTTTCAATACTGAGTAAATATATAACATATATAATACATCTTCTCACATCTGAGGGAATATAGTTGGATCCTAACCTATATTCTAATGAGTAACCTTTATACTTTAATGAGAATATAGAGAAAGAGTATTGAAATCAAACAACTCATTTGGTGAAAGTCATTTAGTGAAATTTTATACCATAACAAGAAAATAGGGTGCCTAAATATGTTGTCAGGAAAGAATATCCACACATATTGAAAAGTAGTTATATACCCCAATTTTTATAGTGAAATAAATTAGGGTGTTGTATATAATACGTAAGACACAATTTTAGGAGTTAAACACCAAATCCTAAAATGTAGCATAATGGACAATTTAAATATATTTTACTGATAATTATATTTAAACGATTAATTAAAAATATTATAATTTTATTTTACTAAAATGAATTGTATTTTTTAATTATTATTAATGATATTACCTTAAAATTATTACTGTTATTTTTCTAAAAAATATATTTTCAGGATAATAGTGAAATATAATGATTTTGTGAATACTACATCCTTTAAATCATAAGTAATAATTATATATCTATAAAAAACATTTATTGGAAAAATATTTATTTTATAATTGAAATTATATATTGTAAAATATTAATTATAGTTTAGAACCCCATGATCAAAATTTTAGAACTGAAGTTCAATTTTTTTTATATATAATAAAATTGTCATATTAAAATTAATTTTTATCACTTATATTAATTTTAAACAAATTATTTCAATATTTATAATCTTTAGGTAAAAAGTAAGTAATAAGGACTTCTTTATTTTTAGGCATAAATATTATTTTACCTTTGGTAAAAACTAGTTACAACTGTAAAATCTATAATCCTAAAAGTAATAATTCTAGGGATATAAAGACAAATACTTGTTAATAACATGAATAAAATTGATTTTATAAGGTGTGGATCAAACTTATATCTCCCACACTTCATCAGTTTCAATTTTCTGATCTACTTTACTTGTTTAACTTGTGATCACTTTATATTAAGTTGAAGTAATTAAAAAACTATGACACTAATGACTTATAAAAGGGGAATCTCACTTCGCATTTAAGGAAGCACTAAAATTTAGGTTTAATCATAAAAATAGTACATTCTTTACTTACCCAATAATACATTTTCAATATCTTGAACTTTTTATCTCAATGGATTACCATAAATTGTTTTTCAACGAATCCTCTATGAGAATCTGAATGTTCTCAAACTATGTAAAATATTTTTGTAATTGAATTTTCCTTTTAAAAATCATTTTAAAATTAATTTTTGAAATATTACATGATTAAATTTTTATTTAAAATGTAATTTATATTGTATTTAAAAAATTTACAGTGACCACATTTTTTCCATTCCCTTATAAAAAATGATACTTTCATTCATGTATTGTAGGAACTACCTTCTCCCAGACACAACATGTTTTTTCAATAAAATCCTTAACATTATGGATATAAGGACGGTAATAAAGAATAATTTTTATGTTTATGATATCATTATGTTTTTTTCACTGAATATTTGACAACCTATTAACGACATGATCTATAAATGATCATCATTAACTTAACTGTTTAAAATAATTATTCTTAGTTGATAATATTTGATTCAATTTTTGTAATGTTTTCATATCAAATAATTTTTATTATAATTCCTTAAAATTCTAATATATCAAAATATTTTCAAAAATATGATCATTTTTATTCTATTATAATGATTTAACAATAAAACCACCACATGATCATTCATTATATCATCATATCTTCATGTTGGTCTTATATGACCATCATATTTCACAGTAATATGAATTTATATAATGAATGAATATAAGAAAATAATTACTAGTATAAAATTATATATATTTGAAAATATGGATTTGTTTTTTATATAGTAATTTTTATCAATATATAATTAATTTATTAATAAGGCACGCTTCAATGATTATGATTCACTGAAAAATGATTGATGTCAATTTTTTCTTAAAAGATAAAGAATAAAACAATCATAAAAAGAATTTAAAAAATTATAAATTATTATAAATTATCACTAATGGTTAATTTAATGATTTGGAAATAGAACACTTTATAAATAATTTTTAATACAAATTCCACTATTATCAAACAAATATAATTGAATAAAACTATAAACACCAAATGTGTGAAATAATAATATATCATATATAGAATGAATATTTATGGAAAGCATAAATGAAAATGGACATGATTAAGATTAATAATTAATCCATTAATATATATATGTGTGTGTGTTTTTGATATAGAAGGAAAAATACATTCGAGAATTTCTAGACAAGAGGTGTGTTTTTTACATATCTAATTTATCTCATTGAGAAAAAATTTATATTATAAACCAAACATGAATTATGGGTTGTATATAATGACTATGCGAGATTTTATATCTTGAAATTTATTAATTCAAGGTATTTTAAGATAAATTCAATGAACTATATTTTAATAGGGTTTCATTGGATCTCTACCCAATCCATAAGTTGGTTTTTTCCTTATCAATTTTCATTCTTCGGGGAACATGTTATATTTTATCACCTATTTTATTTATGGTGAAAAAACTACCTTAGAATAACATTACCATATTATTCATGAAATTTTACCATATTTAAAAGTCTATAATATTTTCCCAATACCATATTATTTAAATTCTAGAGTTACCAAAAACATTTTAAAAAGCAATCATTTTCATGGTGTAAAAAACATATTATGTTTTAGTATAGAAAAATTATGTGTGGTTTACAATAAAATACAAACATTTATGGATATTATAATTTCGATGGAGCTATGGCCCATATAATCCTTGAGGTAATCTCCCAAAACAATTATTTTTGATAATTTAATCAGTAATAACATTGATTTATGACGAATTGGACTAATGTTACACACTTCGATAGACACTCTCGAGGGATATGCATTGAAATATTCACATGTACATTATAAAACATGATGAAATTATTTCAATTGATTTCCATAGTCTCCTACCAATAAAATCATTGAAACAAATTTAATATCTTCCATGGATAAACCAACACATTATATGTACCCTTTCCACTATATTTATTTGATAAGAGAAATTCAAGACACTTTTCAAATTCCCCGCCTCATCTAAGTTGATTAAGTGATCTTTTACATGAAATAAACATTCATTTATTGATCAAGGAAGTATTTTAATTTTTAATTTAACATTTTATAGATATAAATGTATTATTTAATATCAATTTCCTTAGGTAATTAAATAAAATGTTTTTATGACTCTTATGGTGAATGTGTTGCACATAATTAGGTGATTGGTTTGCCCTGGAATTATATATCCCTTTAATGTATTAATAAGCATCACAAGATAAAATAGTTTGGGTTTTGGTGTATTTAACTCTAAATAATTGGATAGTATCTTTGAATAGAGACATGGGAATAGGTCTTTCATTTCCAACATTAAGCATTTTATCTATATAAGATGAATGATTAATGTTATAAATATTTTAATTTATTATCATTTATATATCATTCCCTCAGTTTTATTTGATTATGGATTTAATTTTATTATATATTATTTCATATGAATTATGAATTTTTTATGTTATGAAAGATTACACTATATGCGTATCCTTATAGAGAATAAAAAATCAACCTTATTTGTTTTCCGTTCAATATGAATCCTAGAGTGGGACTATGTAAAATTTATAGGGTTATGATGGGAGGGATAATCAAGTTCTCACAATATGTTCATTCTCAGTATTATGTTTTGAAATGTATTATAAGAATGTATTTCATCATCTATGTAAACTAATTTATTGGATCATTTTTTAACTCATGTATTTTTTAAAAATGAACTAATATGAAAACCTAATCTGGGTTTCTATTGTCAGAGATGTCACACATGATACATTTATGTTGCTTTCAATATGATTACGTAGACAACACGGTATACGCATGTAGAGATAACGTGATTGTTAAATTGAAAAATAATGACGTTTACATAGTGATAATTTCATCTTCATGAAGATTTTTAAGTATTACTTCCACAAAAATCACTTCATATCTTATGTTCTATAATGTTTCTTTAAAGATTCTATATAGATGTTTGAGTGTTAGATATTCCCAACCATAGTTTACATCATCACAATATATCTTTTTTGGATGTTTAAAAAAATTGTAGATAATTCAATATTATTTCAACAAATTATTTTATCAACTTCCAAGGAATCACATAGACATGATCTTATTGTATTTCATGTATTTTTTGGGAAATTATCCATGATCCAACGTCTCTTATTTTTATTCACAAATAATTTATCGATGATAATTTTTTGGTACCTAGATCTCTTCTCGAATTCATTGGAGTATCATCTAATTGTAATTTAATTTTGTGTGTGTGATTGATCATGAGATGAACTAAATGATAGTACATGACTATCATTTAAGCTTTAGATCCCACCACTTATTAATGGTGGAAAATAACCATTCTTGTGTTTTCCCACATTAAAAATGGATTCATATGCACACTCATTTATATAAATGAGTTCTTAATGTGGCTCTTGGTAAAATATGTTACATTCTATACGCATTATAGGGTCATTCATCATGCACCACATGAGTTTGTACTAACCTTAATCTACTACACAGAAATGTGTAGGGGATCTTTATCCTAATTACCACACATGGTTGGAAAGATCACTATTGATATTGGTCCTCTAGCCCCTTTGGTATTACCAGGAAATTTGATTGTTTGTTGGCCTTTCACTGGCTTTAATATTTCCAACTTCCCTCAAATTAAATTACATTATAAAAATTAAAATACTAAAACAAACTTAATAGAAGACTACAAGACTATTATTCTTTATATATTACATCCAAACATCTTCCAATTTTTTATAACTCTCATAAAATGGAATGATATTCACAAAAAATGTATTTATTAATAAGGCATAAAATTATCATCGAAATTATCCATCAGACCTGAAATCATAAAAAAGTATTACCTTTAATTTAAATAAATATCACAATATTCAATTTAATGAAATCCTATTATCATAGATGATTCTCTAAGAAGCATCAAACCAAATGTCCAGTAGTAGAAAAAAACATAGAAAACATTATACTAGTATTATTGGGCTCTCTTATTTATATCCATGAAAATATGAACACTTAAATTATTCTTTCATCCATATTGAAATATATCATAAAACATTATATTAATTTAAAATCATTGTTAATAAATATAACACAAAAAACAGGGACAAAAATATCACAATTTTTATTTTTTGGGAGTACATTCAATGGATATGTCAGTATATATATACACAGCATTCATTATTGACCAATTTGTAACAACCGATAATTTTATGAGTAATATTTTATTTTTATATAAATCATAAAAGGATTATTTCACTACACAAAACACTATCTTGGATTTCTTTACACACAATCGTGACCTTCCTCGATAGCTTGCATTGTAAGAAATACCGAGTTTCACTTAACAACGATATGCTATTAAAATATTATTAAAACTAGCCGTTATGAATAGTAATAACCAATTTTTGAAATTTTGTAAATTTTATTTTTCAAAATGGACTTCATTTTTGGATACAGAATATCGAAATTAGTCTAGGGTGAAATTTTGGTATTTTTATGAAAACATTCAATTTTTGATGAATAGTGAAAACACTTGGTTACTATTTAAAAACCGACATTTTATTTAAATATTTATTTGTTTTATTTAAATTTATTTTAGGTCAAAATTGATACATAATACCTATATAAGTTCAATACAAATCATTGAAGTCATTTTATAATAATTTTAGATATATAAAAATTTTATTGAACTTTTCACCGTCTTTTACCCACCTCCTATGAGAATTTCCAAATTCACATAAAACATAATTTTACCGCTTCTGTGAGTGGAATTTCGAAAATCATAGAGACATTGTTAATATCAAGGACTAAAATGTGTTTCAATGAGATGAAAATAATTTTTTGTGAATAGTAACTTTTTACTTTTTTTACCACGGTTAAACGTAAATAGGGTAATTAAGGGTAAACATGATATTATTATTACCCTAAAACATGACCTAATTCTATTTGATAAGTTTAATTCAACCAAAAACAACCTTAGGAATAACATATGACCATTTAGGCCCACTTAAATTAGATTAAGACAATTATTATTAATTTATTTAAAGAAGGGTTAAAATAGTTAAAATCAAAGTTTAATAATTAAATCATTTTTAATAAAGGGTTATACATAAGATAAATTCGACTATAAATATTCATTATAAATCTAAAAAGATTTATACATAATGTTATTTTATTGGTAATTTTTAGACTTTATATATTTTAATTTATTTATGACACAATGATGATACAATAATTATATTATTAATGAAATATTGACATAATTGATGTTATAAATACCCAAATAAATGTAATTTGAGCCTTTTTATGAATTACAATAATTTTATATGTTAATAAGACATGTTATTATTCATTTAATTAACGTTTTTTGAACTAATCTTTCTGTTATGATTTTCACAAAAATCAATTACCAAATAGTCTCAAAATTGACAAAAAATAATTTTTAAAAAATATATTATATTATTAATTGTTATATTATTCCAAAAAATATAAGGTTCAGAAAAATGACTTAGATATAGTTATATATATTAATAATAAATAAATTGGGGTTCTTTTGGCTTGTTAAAGAAGGCTTATTAACCTTATAGTGTAAGAAAAAAAGAAGACACGGTAAAAGTTAAATTATCTAACTTAAAGTTAAATCTAAATTATATGGTTAAAATAGAAATATAAACTTGTCTAAATTCTATTAGATGAGATTATATTGACAAATACACACATTAGCTTCTAAATAAATCAATTTTGAGCTATTAAAAACCGAATATTACTTTATAATAAAATAATATTTTTAGTTTTTCCAAAGGTTCCCATCTCCTCTCTTATAGAAGGGCACCTCCTCCCTCTCTTCATCACACCACTTTGAGCTTTCAATCATGGAAAAACCCTGAAAAATTCTCTTTTCCATTTCCCTAGAAACATCCTATAGGTTCTGGTCTTCTTCAAAGACCAATTTTAATGCCCTAAAAGGAGGTCTCAAAGAGGCGCTTCAAAGAAGAGGTAATGTCTGTTACCGATTCTTTCAACATTATTTCTTCTTCCACTTATTATTCTTTAGTTGTTTCATTATTAAGTAATAACATCATTATCACTCATATACTGATATGTTATTATAAGTATGAAACAACCCTATTTCACCATCTATCCATCCAACAGAAAATGAAATCACCAAGCGTGCGTACGTACAGAATACCGTCTCCACGCCGTGGTGTAATCTATTTTCCACCACCACCTTACTTGGATGGGTATAATGGTGTAAATAATAAATATATATGATTATTTTAAAGTGATATTGATTATGAAATAGTATACATACACTCTAATGTAATTCCACGATCATGGGAATGATATCATCGCTCGTGCGTACGTACGGAATACCGTCTCCACGATGTGATGCGACTCCTTCTACATGATCTTAACTGAATAAAGATTATATAAATGAATTGAATAAATTAATATGATATATATTACACTAATAAAATTCTAGAAATGAGGTATCTATAAACTTAAGAGAAGAATAAGAATTTATTCGTCAAAACACGCATAAGAACAAAAAGTAATAAACACCCGAATAACAAGTAGTAGTGAAATATTACTAATAAGAAGCTAACAATATGACCATATATGATTTAATAAAAATAAGTTTGATTCTGGAATAATTCAATGACATTTTTTAAATCATTATATAGGAGGTTCAGACACTTATGAAGCAAATCAGACCTAAGGTAAGGGAAAATCTCACAATCTCAATTTTTATCTGGGATTGTTTATATTTCTGAATTTACTGGGGAATATTTATCATCCACATCCATGTTTCTTCAATATGTAATATTATTTCTATCCTCCTACAATTGTTATAATCCAATTTTACCCTTCGGTTAGTTTTTAGTAAAAGATATGAAAGGAATCTGTTGTCGTTTTTTGTACGAGGTACTTTTTGACTTTTCCAGCCAAAGTACAAGAAGAATGTTTTTTTAACTTATACGGAATGAATGGATTTTAAAAAATTATTTCCATGAATCTTCCTTTATAAGATTTCAAGTTTATTTTTAATCAACTTCTTTTAGTTCAAAATTATATGACATGTTAAGAAAGGAAAATGTTTTTGAAGTAGAAAGGATATTTTCCTCAAGAATGGAGATCACATGTTTTATCAAAATTACTTTCCATCTAAGATAATATAGGGTTCTGTTTCTATCCCTATTTTTACATCGTTTGGATTATGTTATGATGGAATTATTTTTATTATGTCCTTTTATATTTTATGGATTATGTTATGATGGAATGATGATTAAGAATCCCATTTTTATTACATGGGTTATGCTATGATGTATGATTTATGATTTGTGTCACGCATAAGAATGGTATCATTATGAGATGGGTGGGACATATATCTCCCTCCAATGCATTGGGTAATGATTTATATCTCATGAGATAGACATGGATGGAACAACATGTTAATCCAGTTCACTGAAATAGGACTGAAATGAGGAGTGAACTCGGTTCGGAAATGGACTTTGTCTGCTATGTTAGTCTTGGCAATGAGTCTTCACTAATAAGAAATGATTCTCTATTATTATATGTGTATGACATAGTGTTTCATGTTTTAAGTTATTATTATTTTGATTACATTTAACTACTATGATTTATCCCATGTTATGAAATTACGATCTCTTTTGCTGCTTAAGATTTCCAAAATGATATGTTCTTATGAATATGATGTGATTGATATTTCTTTTTTTTACCCTTACTGAGCATTTGAGCTCACCCTTTTGAATTTTTTCTTTCCCCAGGTCAGGAAGGAGGTTATTAAGTAGGATATTCCAAAAAGGGACTCTATATATGATGAAATAAATGGGAGACAATATAGATGATTTATGAACCAGTTGTTTATGTTTCCCAGTTTCTAAAGACACTATACCTATACGTTCCTTTCATAGTTTTGTTATATGTTGTAATAAGTGTACATCAATTTTGAAGTATTAAAAATTTAGGTAAAGTATGGGTCATTATAGTTGGTATCAGAGGATAGGTATAGTCAACTATTGGAAACTAGGATGTGAAATCCTTAGTAAGAAACCCAAGGATATGTCTAAGCATAGAACACAATCATAGTGTTTTATAAATTTCCATGAACAACCTATGATAATACAATCAGTGTGAAATTTTATTCTTGATTATGTGTTTTTCCTATTATAAATAGTGTTTCTCACACTATTCTTCTTGGTTTTAGTCAATGGCTGGAACCTGAAGGAACCGTGTTAATGAGAAATATGACGAGCAATGCCATGATTGTCCCCCTGAGCAACCAAACGTTATGGGTGATGGAATGAAAAATATTGTAGCCATGCTCACACAACTTTCTCATGGTATGAATCATGCAGGACTTCCAAACGAGCAAAGGAAGGAGCAACATCCTGTCGAATCCTTCATGCAGCAGCGTCCACCCTCATTTAGTGGGTCTACTGATCCATTAGTGGCTGAACAATGGATCAGTACTACTGAAAAGATATTTTCAGTTTTTCAATGTTCTGAACATGATAAATTCATTTTAGCAGTTTATCATTTGGAAGGTGAAGCTGATCAATGGTGGAATCTTATCAAGAATTCGATGCAAGGGATGAAATTGAGTCTTTGGAATGGGACGAGTTCAAGAACTTATTTTTCAATAAGTACTTCCATCATATTCTTCGAACAAAGATGGAGAAGGAGTTTCTTGATCTAAAGCAAAAGGATG
The DNA here is from genome assembly GCA_963277665.1 of Viscum album. NCBI lineage: Eukaryota > Viridiplantae > Streptophyta > Magnoliopsida > Santalales > Viscaceae > Viscum > Viscum album. Next base: position 64,408,405 of record OY728156.1, on the reverse strand, counting down.
ATGAATCTGTTGGTACCTACAAAGAAAATTTTACAAGACTAGCAAGGTATGCTTCTGGGATTATTATCCAACATGAGAGTTAGATCGATCGATTCTTTAGTGGCTTAAAACCAAGTCTTCGAAGGCCGTTAGCCATAAGGGACTTCAATAGTTACGAGGAAACCGTTCAATGTGCTCTCAATATTGGAGTAACCCATCAGTCATATGTGTTTGATAAGATGAGAAAAATGGAATTCCAAGGAAAATCTAAAGAGCACACTGAAAAGAAGATGAGTTTTCCCTTATGATCAAAGTGTGGAAAGAAAAATGGATGGGGTTGTCTTAAAGGGACAAGTAAATGTTTCAAATGTGGAAATGAAGGTCATAGGGTATTTGAATTCTGCAATGATGGGAAGAAGATGTCTAGTGATGCGAACAAAGAAAAGGCTACATAGAGTTCACCTCCTACACATCAATGTTACAAGTGCAAAGAAATGGGTTATTATTCTAATCAATGCCCTAATCCATGGGTTGTTGATGATGATCGACGTCAACAAACTCTTAAGGCTAAAGACAAAGGAAAGTCACATGCAATTTCTATCAGTGATCTGGAGTACGATAACGAAGTTGTGAAGGGTACAATTATCATCCACACTAAAGTAAAAAATGTTATATTTGATTCTGGATCCACCCACTCTTTTATTTATGAATAATTATCTAAGGGAATCGTTATATTACCCCAACAATTAGATGTTGAGTTAGTTGTGACAACCCCTAATGGCACAACAATCGCATCAAAAGATTATAATTCTTCTCCGATTAACGTTTGTCGGAAAGTGCTTCCTGCAAATCTTGTGATCCTTTCTATAGTGGAATTTGATGTGATTCTTAGAATGGATTGGCTTTCTTTATATGGAGCTCATATCAATTTCCAAAGAAGGGAAGTCACATTTCAAATTCCAAATCAATCTATGATCATCTATCGATGCAAGGATGAACATAACCATCTTGTGGAAATTTCTTCCATCTTATGGGTCATGATTCCACTAAATGAAGGTTATTTATCTCAAATAGTTGGTGAGAAACTCACGAATAAGTATATGCCCATTGTACGGGAGTTTGATGATGTCTTTCCGGAGGAATTATCAGGTCTTCCACCAAATCGTTAAGTTGAGTTTTCAATAGAATTCATACCGGGTGCTTTACCCATTTCAAAGACACCTTATAGAATGGCCCCAAATGAGTTGCAGGAATTGAAGATGATACTCCAAGAGAATCTTGATAAGGGATTCATACGCCCTAGTGTGTCACCTTGGGGAGCAGTTGTTCTGTTTTTTAAGAAGAAAGATGGTTCAATGAGACTCTGCATTGATTATTGAGAACTTAACAAGGTCACTATCAAGAAAAAATATCCTCTCCCATGCATTGATTACTTATTTTACCGACAACGTAGATCTCAATACTCTTCCAAGATTGATCTTCGTTCAAGGTATCATCAATTAAGGGTCAAAAGGGAGGATATACCAAAGACGGCTTTCTGTACAAGGTATGGACACTATGAATTTATTATGATGCCATTTGGTCTTACTAATGCCCCTGCTATCTTCATGGATCTGATGAATAGAGTCTTTAGAGAGTATCTTGATCAGTTTGTGGTAGTCTTTATAGACGATATTCTTGTATATTCAAAGAGCAAGGAAGAACATAAAGATCACTTGAGAATTATATTGAAGACCCTGAGAAAGGAGAAGCTTTATGCCAAATTTACCAAGTGTGAATTTTGGCTTCAATAATTTGCATTTTTGGGTCACATAATCTTAAAAGAGGGGATATCTGTGGATCCAGCAAAAATAGAGGTTATCGCAAGATGGTCTTGACCAATAGCAGTAACTGAGATCCGAAGTTTTCTTGGTTTGGATGAATATTATCGACGTTTTGTGAAATATTTTTCACGATTATCTAATCCACTCACCAGGTTGACTTGAAAAGGAGTTAAGATCGTGTGGACCGGGGAATGTGAAGAGAATTTCAAGGAGTTGAAAATAAGGTTATCCACCGCACCTGTACTCACACTTCCTAGTAGTGGAGAATGGTTTTTGATCTACAGTGATGCATCCATGAAGGGGTTGGGGTGTGTTCTTATGCAAAATGATATGGTGATAGCTTATTCTTCACGACGGTTGAAAATCCATGAGAAAAATTACCCAACTCATGATTTGGAGTTAGCTGTGGTAATCTTTGCATTAAATATTTGGAGGCATTATCTTTATGGAGAAAGATGTGATATTTATACTGATCATAAAAGTTTAATGTTTATTTTCACACAAAAGGAGCTGAATATGCGCCAAAGAAGATGGTTGGAGATGATTAAGGAATACGACTACTCAATTCATTACCACCCTGGGAAAGAAAACAAGGTGGAAGATGCATTATGTCGACAAGACCATGATAGTTTATCCATGATGAGGATCAGAAAAGATCCAATATTTATGGATTTACAAAGGATGGATCTTGGAATTATAATGAAAGGGGAAAATCGTATCTTTATAAAATGAATGTTCAACCATCTATACATGTGAAGATTAAAGAGGCATAGAAAGAAGATTTAGAGATACAAAAGAAGGTGAGAAATGTTCCTGAAGTCAACCTTGATTGTGATGGGATAATAAAGTGTAGGAATCGGGTTTGTGTTCCTCCCATCCCAGAATTAAAGAAGGAGTTGTTGGATGAGGCTCATAGTTCTTCACTCTCTATTCATCCTTGAAGCACGAAGATGTATAGGGACTTGAAAGAGTACTTCTTCTGGGATGGCATGAAAAGAGATGTTGCTGAATATGTCTCTCGATGCTTGGTTTGTCAGCAAGTTAAAGCTGAGAGACAAAAGTCTAAGGGGATGTAACAACCATTACCCATACCAGAATGGAAATGGGAAAACATCACTATGGAATTTGTCACCGGAATTCCTAAAACATCCAATGTCAGTAATGATATCTGGGTCATAGTTGATCATCTTACAAAGTCGACACACTTCATTGCTATTAGAGAGGATTTCTATCTGAATTAGCTTGCCAGGATATATGTGAAGGAAGTGTTAAGATTGCATGGAGTACAACTTTCTATTATATCTAATCAGGATCTGAGGTTTACCTTGAAGTTCTGGCAAAGACTTCAGTATACTCTGGATATAGAGTTTAGTTTCAGCACTGTTTATCATCCTCAGACAGACGGTCAGTCTGAGAGAAAAATTCAAAATCTAGAAGATATTTTGAGAACATTCTCTATGGATTTCAAAGGTGGTTGGGATCAACACCTACCTTTGGTGGAATTTTCTTATAATAATATCTTTTAGTCCAGTATTCAGATGGCTCCTTATGAAGCTCTCTATGGAAACAAATGCAGGAATCCAACTTGCTGGGATGAAGTTGGGGAAAGAAATCTATTATGACATAATCTTGATGATGAGAAGGCAGAAAAGGTCAGATCTATTCAACAACACAGTAGAGCTGCTCAGAGTCGACAAAAGAGTTATACCGACAACCGAAGGAAAGACCTAGAGTTTTAAGTGGGTGACAAAGTGTTCTTATGAATAAGACCTTGGAAGAGAGTAATGATATTTGGAATGAAGGGAAAGCTGAGCCCTAGATATATCGATCCTTTCGAAATACTGGATCGTGTTGGGAAGGTAGCTTACTGATTGGCGCTTCCATCGAATCCCTCTCAAACTCATGATGTGTTCCACGTATCTCTCCTGAGAAAATACTTACCTGATCCTTTAGATGTACTCAGCTCAGAAGTTGTACTGCTGAAGGAAGATCTTTCTTATGAAGAACAGCCGATAGAGATTCACGATCATAGTGAAAAAGTCCTACGGAACAAGACCACTCGCTTGGTGAAAGTTTTATGGAGGAACCACAAATTAGAAGAAGAAACATGGGAGCATTAAGATATGATAAGGGAGAGGTATCCTCATCTGTTTGTTACAAAGTGACGAATTTCGAGGGAGAAATTCATTTTAAGGGTGGTAGAATGTAACACCCGAGACATTTATTTGAAATATTTTGTTTTTTATATAAATCATTAAAGGAATCTTTCACTACACACAACACTATCTTGGATTTCTTTACACACAATTGTGACCTTCCTCGATAGCTTACGTCGTATGCAAAACCGAGTTTAACTAAACAACGATATGCTATTAAAATATTATTAAAACTAGCAGTTATGAATAATAATACCCCCTTTTTGAAATTTTTTAAATTTTATTTTTCAAAATGGACTTCATTTTTGGATTTGGAATATCGATATTAGCCTAGGCCGAAATTTTGGTATTTTTCTAAAAACTGTAAATTTTTTTGAATAGTCAAAACACTGGGTTACTATTTAAAAACCGACTTTTTATTAAAATATTTATTTATTTTATTTAAATTTATTTTAGGTCAAAATCGATACATAATACATATATAAGTTCAATTCAATTCATTGGACTCATTTTATAATAATTTTAGATATATAAAAATTTTATTGAACTTTTCACCGTCTTTTACCCACCTCCTAGGAGAATTTCCAAATTCACATAAAACATAATTTTACCACTTCTATGAGGGGAATTTAGAAAATCCGAGAGACACGGTTAATATCAAGTACTAAAATGTGGTTTAATGAGATGAAAATAATTTTTGATGAATAGTAACTTTTTACTTTTTTTACCACGGTTAAAAGTAAATAGGGAAATTATGGGTAAAAATGATATTATTATTACCCTAACATATGTCCTAATTATATTGGATAAGTTTAATTCGACAGAAAACAACCTTATGAATAAAATATGACCATTTAGTCCCACTTGTATTAGATTAGGACATTTATTATTAATTTATTTAAAGAAGGGTTGAAATAGTTAAAATCAAAGTTTAATAACTAAATCATTTTTAACATAGGGTTATACATAAGATAAATTCGACTATAAATATTACATAGAAAGATAAAAATATTTACTACATAATTTTATTTTATTTGTAATTTTTAGACATTATATAATTTAATATATTTATGACACAATGATGATTCAGTAATTATATTATTAATGAAAAATTGACATAATTGATGTTATAAATACCCAAATAAATGTAATTTGAGATTTTTTTTGAATTCCAATAATTTTATATGTTAATATGACATGTTATTATTGATTTAATGATATTTTTCTGAACTAATATTTCTTTTATGATTTTCACAAAAATCAATTACCAAATAGTGTCAAAATTGACATTAAATATTTTTTAAAACAAATATTATATTATTAATTGTTATTTTATTACTAAAAATATATGGTTCGGCCAAATGACTTATATAAGGTTATATATTTTCATAATAAACATCTTGGGGTTCTTTTGTCTTGTTATTGTATGTTTATTAACCTTATAGTGTAAGAAAACAAGAAGACACGGTAAAAGTTAAATTATCTAACTCAATGTTAAATCTAAATGATAATGTTAAAATAGAAATATAAACATTTATAAATTCTATTTGATGAAAGTATTTCGACCCATACCCACCCTAGCTTAGAAATAAATCAATTTTTAGCTATTAAAAACCGAATATAACTTTATAATAAAATAATATTTTTTGTTTTTCCAAAGGTGCCCCTCTCCTCTCTTATAAAAAGGCACCACCTCCCTCTCTTACTCACACCACTTTGGGGCTTCAAGTTCGGCCAAACCCTTCCAAATTATCTTTTCAATTTCCCTAAAAACATCCTACAGGTCCTGGTCTTCTTCAAAGACCAATTTTAGTGCCCTAAAAGGTGGTCTCAAAAATGCACTTCAAAGAAGAGGTAATGTCTGTTACCGATTCTTTCAACTTTATTTCATTTTCCACTTCTTCTGCTTCTTTAGTTGTTTCATTATGAAGTAATAACATCAGTATCACTCATATAAGAATATGTTATTATAAGTATGAAACAACCCTATTTCACCATATATCCATCCTATGGAAAACGAAATCACCGCGCGTGCGTACGTACAGAATACCGTCTCCATGCCGTGGTGTAATCTATTTTCCACCTCCACCTTACTTGGATGGGTAAAATGATGTAAAGAATAAATATATATGATTATTGTAATGTTATATTGATTCTGAAATAGTATACATACACTCCAATACAATTCCATGATCATGGGAACGATATCATCCCTCGTGCGTACGTACGGAATACCGTCTCCACAATGTGATGCGACTCGTTCTACATGATCTTCATTGAATAATGATTATATAAATGCATTTAAGGAATTAATATGATATATATTACACTAATAATATTATGTAAATGAGGTATCGATAACCTAAAAATAAGAATATGAATTTATTCGACAAAACACGCATAAGAACAAAAAGTAATAAACACCCGAATAACAAGTAGCAATGAAATATTACTAATAAGAAGATAAAAATATGACCATATATGATATCATAAAAATAAGTATGATTCTGGAATATGTCAATGAAACTATTTAAATCATTATACAGGAGTTTCATTCACTTACGAAGCAAATCTGACCTATGATAGGGGAAAATATCGCAATCTCAATTTTTATATGAGATTGTTTATATTTCAGAATTTACTGGGGAATATTTATCATACACATCCATGTTTCTTCAATATGTAATATTATTTATGTCCCCCTACAATTTTTTAATTCCAATTTTACCCATTGGTCAGTTTTTAGTAAAAGATATGAATGAAATTTTTTGTCGTTTTTCGTACAAGGTACGTTTTGACTTTTCCGGCCAAAGTACGAGAACAATGTTTTTTTAACTTATAAGACATGAATGGATTTTTATAAAATTATTTCCATGAAGCTTCCTTTACAAGTTTTCAAGTTTATTTTTAATCAACTTCTTTTAGTTCAAAATTATAAGACATGTTAAGAAATGAAAATGTTTTTGATATAGAAAGGATATTTTCTTCAAGAATGGAGTTCAAGTGTTTTATCAAAATTATTTTCCATATAAGATAATATAGGGTTATGTTTCTATCCCTATTTTTACATTGTTCTAATTATATTATGATGGAATTATTTTTATGATGTCCTGTTATCTTATATGGATTATGATATGATTGCATGATGATTAAGAATCCCATTTTTATTACATGGGTTATGCTATGATGTATGATTTGTGATTTGTGGCACACATAAAAATGGTATCATTATGATATGGGTGGGACCTATATCTACCTCCAATTCATTGGGTAATGATTTAAATCTCCTGATATAGACATGGATGGAACAACAGGTTAATCTGGTTTAGTGAAACAGGACTGAAACGAGGAGTGAACTCGGTTCAGAATTGGACTTTGTCTGCTAAGTTAGTCATGGAAATGAGTCTTGACTACTAAGAAATGATTCTCTATGATTATGTATATATGTACAAAGTTTCATGTTTTATGTTATGATTATTGGGATTACATTTCACTACAATGATTTATCCAATGTTATAAAATTACGATATCTTTTGTAGGTTGGGATTTCTAAAATGATATGTTCTTATGAATATGATGTGATTGATATTTCTTTTGTTTACCCTTACTGAGCAATTGAGCTCACCCTTTTTTATGTTTTCATTCCCCATGTTAGGAAGAAGGTTATTAACTAGGATATTCCAAAAAGGGACTCTAGATATGATGAAATAAATGGGAGACAACGTAGATGATTTATGATCCAGTTGTTTAGGTTTCCCAATTTCTAAAGACACTATACCTATATGGTCCTTTCATGGTTTTGTTATATGTTGTAATAAGTGTACTTCAATTTTGATGTATTAAAAATTTATGTAAATTATGGGTCGTTATACAATTTCTCCATAGTATTTAATTTAAAATTCCATCCTCATATTCATAAAAAATTCAATGTACATTGGAATTCATGATATACATTCATACTAAATAAATCTGATATAAACCATTCCACTCTAGGTTTATGTGAGGATTCAATAGTGTGGAAAACAAGTGGGATGGTTTTAGAAAACATATTTTTTCATTTAAAATATAATAAGATTCCAATTAAGGCAAGGCAATCATTACCTTTAATAAATGTCATAAAATAATTTCATATTAAAGAAAATGATTAAAATAAATTGACATATAATTTTACCATGAAATATATGAACATAATTCATTCATTCTATTAAATAAATTAGTTAAAACATTTAATAAAAATACAGAAGATATTTCAGAAAAAACAATGAATCTTATCCAAATTATTCCACTTTTATGTTATAGAATAAATAAATTCCCAGACTATTTTTATAAGGTTTTGATTATGATTACCATTGATGTGATAATATTAATAAATAACTTTTCAATGACTTTGATCGAAAAAATTCCAAAATAAAATCAACATTTGGATTAAATAATAATTTTAAAATCAATTAATTCTATTTTTTTCCTCCCCCACAAATAGAAACTTCTCATGTTCTCCACCTTAGATCATGGTTCATCTTAAATTCCATATTTTATTTTCTTTTAAATAGAACTAAAAAGTCATGTGAATAATGTGGATATTTAGAATTCTCAATTTGAACAATATATTTTAGTAGATTATCATAATCATGATTTCTCAATTATTCATGGTAAAAAATATGGTTTTTAGAGATTATTTTTTTGAGGGAGAATATTAATATTAAAATAATCATCTTATTCTTTTGGATGTATTCTAATTTTCTGTCATTGATGAATCTTTTTATCATTAGTATTAATAATTTTTTTCTTATGTTGGTTGAATTGATAAACATATTTTTCATTATGTATGGCTTCTTTTAATTACACACACAGCTATTTTGACCCCCTATGGCTATCAATTATCGAAAACGTATCTGAAAATCCATGTTGTTTATGTAGAACCTTATCTTTTCCATTAAAATAATATTTTACTAGTGCTTCATCAATTATTTTTATTTTTATCCAAATAAGATAAAAAATAAAATGAAACCCAATTGGTAAAATATATATTGTTTTGTTCCTTCGCATATATACATATGAGTTATTTTCTTCACTACTTTTCATTTTTATGTAGCATTCCACTTGAACTTATTGGGTTTGTTACCGAGTGATCTGTCACATGTCATATATGATATCTTCCTTGTAGAAATATAAATTTTATTTTTCTTCATCAAAATTTAAAAGGCTTTAAAAAATACTTTCTTTATCATATGTGGTATTCTTTTCTAATATACATTTAATACATCTTTTCTTGACCAAAAACGGATTTTATGACCATCGTGATTGAAAATGGCACAGATTTCATTTGGTTTTCCAAATCAATTTGAGATAGAAATTTTTTCTTAATAGGTGATTATTGAATCCCATTTTCTTTTCTCCCCCATATTATTGTATTCAATGGTGCTTTTTATATGAAAGTATTTTATCAAAAATAAATTCCACTGTTCCCAAACATGTTACAAAATCATCATTTCCTAAAATAAAATGGAACCAAATTTCAAAAAGGAATGATTTTTAGAATTTAAAATTATGAAAAAATATGTTTTTAGTAGTTTTTCGATCTTTATGGTATCTTTTTCGGGAAGCAAATATTGAAATGCTACTTCTATCAACTATATATATTGGGGTAAGATCCTGATAACTTCTCATCGTACATATTTTTATTAAATACTTTTTTTAACCAATATCAGTTATAAGAATATATTCATCGAAAAAACATTATAGTCTGGTTTGAATGGTACATTATTTTTTGAGACCACATTACAATTATCATAATATGTTGTAATATAATTTTAAAAACATAATATATGACCTTTAAAACAAAATTATCCTTATAATAATTTATGGAAATAACACCCTTATTCTTCAATTTTAATGGAAAAAATGTTTTATCTCAAGGGTAGCTGTAGACGCCGGAAAAGTTCGTTGTTCCCAAACGAAGCTCCGGATGCGGAAAGCGAAGTGATATTTGGAGTCGGAAGAACGTTTCGGAGGGCCCGGAGGCCTTGCGCGGAATTTCAGAGGTCCGCGCGCAAAGGTGATGTTCCGCGCGCAAAACCCCCGGGATGCGCGCAATGCGCCGGGCCGGCGCGCAGATTTTGCGCGCCGCAGGCCCGCGCGGCTCCCTTTGCGCGCCGTGTCCGATTCCGCGCCCGCGAGAAGAATTTCGCGCTCGCGCCTTGGATTCCGCGCCCGGGGTTGCCTATAAATACAAGGCGACCCCCAACGTTTCAGAGGTTGCTGGAAGTCGAAACGGCTCTCGTGCGCGCAATTCCCCCCTTCCGCGCGCAATGACGAACTTCAGGTAACCTCCTTTCTTTCGCGCAAGAAAGCCTCGGAGTCCGCCTTCGCGCGCAATCCCCGCTGGCTCCTTTCATTTGAATAAAAACTCACCCTAAGTCCTTTGCGCGCAAAAGAACCCGCTTGCGCGCAATTGCCCCCGGGGTGCGCGCAATCCGGCCCGATTGCGCGCACCCCCCCTTCTTTCAAGTGGCCATTCATTAGAGAATGAGCCGTTGCCCCCGCGCGCTATCCGAAGCCCGGTGTGAGCAATCTCAAGTATCCGCGCGCAAGGCGCCGGCCCAATTGCGCGCCCGCCGCCCCGATTGCGCGCCGGCCCGCAGTATTGCGCGCAAAGCTTCCTTTTTGCGCGCAATCTGCCAGGGTCGTCCCCGTTGACCTCCTAAGGGCACCTGCCTGCGTGGCGCCCGATGCTCCTCATCCTGGGTGCCCGCACCGTGCGTTGTCTTCCCGTGCGGCCCTCCAGGTTCGTGCGAAGTGACATGCACCCATCGTCCGGCAACCTATGCCCAGCATGACGTTAAACTGCACATTCGTCCGGCAACCTATGCCCAGCATGACGTTAAACTGCACATTCGTCCGGCAACCTATGCCCAGCATGACGTTAAACTGCACATTCGTCCGGCAACCTATGCCCAGCATGACGTTAAACTGCACATTCGTCCGGCAACCTATGCCCAGCATGACGTTAAACTGCACATTCGTCCGGCAACCTATGCCCAGCATGACGTTAAACTGCACATTCGTCCGGCAACCTATGCCCAGCATGACGTTAAACTGCACATTCGTCCGGCAACCTATGCCCAGCATGACGTTAAACTGCACATTCGTCCGGCAACCTATGCCCAACATGACGTTAAACTGCACATTCGTCCGGCAACCTATGCCCAGCATGACGTTAAACTGCACATTCGTCCGGCAACCTATGCCCAGCATGACGTTAAACTGCACATTCGTCCGGCAACCTATGCCCAGCATGACGTTAAACTGCACATTCGTCCGGCAACCTATGCCCAGCATGACGTTAAACTGCACATTCGTCCGGCAACCTCTGCCCTGCATGACGTTAAACTGCACATACGTCCGAGCTACAAGACGTTAAACTGTTCAGCATTCGTCCCGCATGACGTTAAACTGCGCATACGTCCAGCATGACGTTAAACTGCATATTCGTCCAGCATGACGTTAAACTGCACATCCGTCCAAGCTGCACGACGTTAAACTGCCTAGCCCCCATCGTCCGCGCTGCAAGACGTTAAACTGCAAGTGTTTCGTCCTCAACACACGACGTTAAACTGTACTTCGTCCGGCAAGACGTTAAACCGTCCGCTTCGTCCTCAACACATGACGTTAAACTGTACTTCGTCTGGCAAGACGCTAAACCGTCCGCAACCTGATCCCGTGATCCGCACGCAGGGTCCCCCCGGTTTGGATGTGGCCCCCACCCGCTCGTCTCTGCAGGGATGTCGGGATTGTCCCCCTTTTGGGACGATTTAATGGGAGTGGCTTTTCCCTACGGGGGCAGGGTATTACAAACCCCTAGTTTCTCGTGGGAGGCTGCACATGTGTATCTCCATTGCGCCTCCCCACTGCCGAAGCCAGTAGAGGGTCTGACTGGGATCGAGGTGTCTTTTGCTTTCGGTCCAAGTCCCTTCCAACTGAGTTTTGCAGCATCCGGGCTGCCTCAAGTGCGTAAGTCCTGACAGAATGAACTACGTGGACTTTGATCCCTGTCTTCTATACAGGGTACGTAGGAAGCCTCCCTGAGGTCCAAGCCCACCACCTGGTCGTCCCGGTCGTATTTACGTCGGTTCGTCCATCAGTGGACCCCTCCAGGGTTCACGCTTGCGTTGATTCACCTATGAATCTGCCCCTGTGGGAGACTGCCCGTGTGTATCTCCACGGTGCCTCCCCACAGCCCCCCTTTTCCATTTCCCCTTTTATCGTCCAGCATGACGTGAAACTGTGATCCACCCGGCCGTTCCATCCCCCTCTGTGCGAGGTGGTTCGGTTCAATCCTCCGCCCGGCGGCCTAGACCTCTTCGTGAGTCGGCTTGCCGACGTCCAGCATGACGTTAAACTGTATGCCCGAACTACGTTGACTTTGATCCGTGTTAACGCGCGGTACGTAGGAAGCCCCTCTGGGGTCCAAGCTCTCCACTCCATCATCCATCCTGATCCTTACCCGGGCCGCCACATCCCGGTGGGGTCATGCCACTTCACTCCACTCCACGTTACTTGGGAAGCCGCCCATGTGCTGGCCCCAGCGTCGGAGGTTCCCCGCAAGGGGTTCCGTCATCTGATCCACTTTTTGTGTTGATCGGCCCGATGCCGTCCCCACTGGACGTTAAACTCGCGGCATACCCCGTGTTAAACACGGGAAGCTGAGGAAAACCTCAGGTGACACAGTTCCCCGCACCTAGTACGGGATGCCTCAGGCCATTATGCCTTCGAGAAGCCCTATTAGGGACGGAAGACAGATGTGCAGAGCCGCAGTGTTACGACACGCCCCCAGCACCCAGAGCCACCCGGCCTTCTCACCGCAGGTTGCTGCCCCGCCCAGACTCCTTGGAACGTCCGGGCGGAAGCAGCGTAATTAACTGGTGTCCATGAAGATATGGCGCCGGGAACGAGATTCACGAACATTCTTAAGTCTATGAGGGAGACCCGGATTAGGCGACGAGTTCCGAGGAGACGTCCAAGGAAGGAGGAGCCGACATCCCATCATCCCGGTTTCGATCAAGGAGCAGACGCCCCTGAATAAGGGACGGATGCCGCCCGCCCTTGGAAAGCGGGACTGCGGGACCACAAGCCGCGCGCCCATCCCCTCGGGTTGACGGGTGCACGCGCGAACGCGTCCTGGCGGAACAGCGTAACCCGACGCACATCCGCACCGAAACAGAAAAGTGGTGAACCCGACGTGAATCTCTTCTCCTCGATACGAAGACCGATGGCTTTCAGAGGTGTTGGAAGACCGGCGTGTTGCCCGGCCAAGCATTCAGTCTTACCCGCCAGGGGCTGGGGAAGTGAAATCGGGCACTCCGTCTCGCAACGTCGAGGGCCTGGGTTCCCCCCACGGAAGGCGTCGTGGCACTAATGGTTGGTTGTCGATTCCTTTTTCCTGTCAGTGTTAATGGGTCATTCTCCCTGCTTTCAGAAATCAGGTCGCCCGATCCAGTGCCCGATCGCCACCCGCCCACTGGCGCAGGGACAGGGGAAACACCGACGCGGCTACTCCGCGCGGTCCCGCCCGTTCCACAGCCGTCCCAGCAGCCGCAATTGCGGGACGACCACGCCCTCTCTCCCCCTCGGAGGTCATCCAGAGAAGGGTGATCAACACCCTGGTGCGGAGATACGAGGAAGAGGGAGTCATCCCCACTAGGGAAATGGCTCGCCTGGACCTTGAGGAGGCTGCGCCTCGCCACCACCGCCGCCCCTGAGGGCCGCGCAGGGAGGCACCGCTGCCTACCTCAACGTCCAACCGCTTCGGGAGCTTATCCCCGGAGCGCTCTGACAGTTCCCTTCCCTACGCGGATGAGGTGGAAGAGGCCCGGGATCACCCTATCCGGGATTCGCTCCAGGGATCTTCGGTAAGGACTCCCGCCAGGCCACGGCGACACCGCCGCCAGGCCTCTCCAGTCGAAGAGCGGGCTCTCCACCTGCCCGCGCCGCTCATCCCGGCTCGTCTGTCTCGACGCCAACGTCGGGCACGAGCGGAAGAGGATGCCCACCTTGGGGCTCTGGCAACAGCGGCCGCATTGGCCCAAGCCACTGCTGGCTCCAGTCGCCAGGCCTCTGCGCATCCTGAGCGGGGGAACTCCTATGCCCGACCTGGATCGAGGCCCCGACCGCCCCAAAGGCAGGTTGGGTCGACTCTCCCGGTTGTTGGCACTGGCAGTAGCCACCGCGGACCACCTCGCGGTAGCGCTATTCACCGGCAGGATCTACTCTGTGTGGCCGATCCAGGAGGCATGGGTCATCCCACCTTCCGATCCCGGCCCGGAGTCCTGCCCGGAATCATCTCTCCCCGCGTCCCCTTCGATATCTGTCCCGGTGCCCTTCGCACCTCGGTTCCCAGTCCTCTCGGCCCCAGCACCAGTGCGGCCGGAGGACGCCAGGACAGAGATCAGCCCTGCCCTGAAGAACCACCCAGGGGCAGGAAGGCAAGGCGTCGACGCCGAGGGAAGAATGTTGCGGAATTCCGGACAGAGATCCGACCAGTTTGCTTCTCTGACTCAGAGGCGGAGTACGATTCGGCGACAGAGCCCCTTCCCCAATCCCGCCAGTCAAGGGCAGGGGTAGGAATGCGGCACGTCAGCCTCGTGCTCCCCGAGAACGAGATCGATGTGATCCCCGCGTCTCTCCGAAGGTATATCCGGAGTAACGAGGGCCTGGTAGACCCCCAAGGATCAAACTTGCGGTTGGTACCGGCCCCTCCGGAAGTGCCTTCCGTATCGATCAGAGAAACCGGAGACTTTTTCTGGGGACCGACGGTCGAACCACGATCTGGTGCGCCCTTGGCGAGCACCGATGCTACGGCAGGATGTTCGCTCGCCGGCCCGTCCTATCGTGATGTGGTAGCTGGGGCACCGCCACCCTCAGGGGGAGGCCCGGGATATGGAGGCCAATCGGCCTGCTCGCCGTATTCGCCGCCGGCCAGCCCGTCGGCCCGACGGCCCGCCTCGGCACCACTACCAGTTCCCCGTCCGTTCCCAGCCATGGAAGAGGACCAAGGAGATCTGGGTCCCGAGTTTGAGTCGTGGAGCTTCTGGACCGTCCTTGCAGAGGGCCACTTCCCTGAGAAGTTTTGGCCAGTCGCAGGACCGGGCTTTGATGCACCCGAATCGCTCACCCCGGATGAGTTCGAGTGCTTCCGCCGAATTCTCCGGGAGACTCACTCCCGTCTTCACTGCCTACAAATGCCATACCCCGGGAGTCAAGCGCACCTGGAGGACATTGGTGAGCAGTGCCGTCAAATTGACCTGGCCATGCTCCCCGCGGTTCGGCACCCCGGGTCATTTGGGCACCACGAGGCCCTCCAACAACGATGCGTTGAGTGTTTTCGAGTACTCCGCAAAGTTATCGAGGAAGCCACTCCCCTTGTGTATATCCGTGGATGGGGGCAGTACGCTGCCCTACGCTTCAGTGTGATCCGCCGACAGCCCGATTCGCTGGGTGGCCCTGAGGGTATATCCCCAGGGACAGGAACGGTCAATATGGCTGACCTGTCGGGAGAGGGGAACGACTTGGAACTTCTCGACGGGGGCTTCCCCCCCGAAGACAAGCCGTCGTCAGATCCATCAGTGAGAGTTACTCGTCATCAGAGAAACCTCCTGGGGCTCCCCGCACCCACTGAAGCACTGACGTTGAGCCGAAACGTAAGCAAAGGAAAAGAGCACAGCGAGGCTATAAGGCCCGCCGACCCATCTGCCTCCATGCAGAGGGCAGAGGAGGATCCCGAGAAGGCTACGCTACGTCAGCAGCTCGCCGAACAGAAGAAGCTGGTTGACCAGCTCCTCGCCGAGCGCGCTGCAGAACGGCGGCCTGACTATGGTGATCCTAGGCCAGGACAGCAGGGACCGGAACAACCGCACCTCGACGAGACTCTCCCGGGAAACCGTGATTACGCCGTGTTCGCCGACAGGAGAGAGGCCATTGCCTACGGCAAGAGGGCGCGGTATGTTTCGCCACACCCTCCCGAGCGGCGGGACTACTTGAGGGACCCCGCTCGGATTCCTCCCGCTGCCCCGAGGGCCGCTCCGCCAGCCATCCCACGAGCTGCCGAGTTCGACGACCCGGTCGACGACCCGATTGAAGGGCCGTGCAATGCGCTCGTGGTTAGAGATCCTCGCCAGGACTGGAACCCATGTCCGGACGATCCGATGGCGGCGCTCATTGCCCGCTTGGAAGCCTTGGAGACTCGGCAGGTGGCGATCCCACCGGACGGCAAGCCCTACCCAGCATGGGTGGATGACATGCCGGCGCCTCCGGGATTCGGGAATCCCACTTTCGCCCCCTTCAACGGGACTGGAGATCCGCCACAGCATTTAGCCCACTTCAACTCGAGGTGCGGGCCTATGTTGGGGACTCCGGCGCAGCAAGAGGCCGCTAAGCTTCGCTGCTTTGTTCAGACACTGGAAGGGCCAGCATTTGTCTGGTACAGCCAGCTCCCCGTCGGGTCGGTAACCAGCTGGGAGGACCTCCGTAGGCAATTCCTCTAGCAGTTCAGTTCCACGACCCGGAAGACGAGTATCGCAGACCTCTTCAAGTGCAAGCAGAGGCCTGATGAGCGAGTCGCGGACTTCGTCGCCCGATGGAAGGGTCTCACGTATTCCCTTGACATGCCATTGACTCAGGAGCAGTTGCTGACAATGTGCGTCGGGAACGTCAAGACCGAGATGGTCCCTTCCCTGATCACTCAGAATTACCCCGGAGGGTTCAGGGACTTCTCAGACAAAGCTCAACGTCTTGAGGAAGCCCTGCAACAGGCCAGCCAGGCACACCCGCTGCCTCCTATGATTCCTGCAAGGAGAGCCAGCAGGGCTGAGCCCGCTGCTGTGGCCCAGATAGAGGCTCCCAGGCCGTTGGAGGTGCTGCCGGTGAGGCCAGCTCCACAGCCTCACAGGAATCCGCCTCCACGGGCTCAGTTCCCGGCCCAGCAACGGCAGCCTCAGAACCGGCCGGCCCCTCCGCGTAATGTACCGCCACAACCCAGGCGAGATAATCAGGGTCCACCTCCTCGGCAGGCCCCTCCGGCCCCTCGTCAAGACCACGCTCCCAGAGGCCCGTGATACCTGACTTACTCATTTCACGAGGATCAGGTCCCCGGCTATTTCCGGAGTGCCCTGGAGCAGAGGATTGTGCGACTACCTGAGTGCTGGAGGCCAGAGGAGGCACATCTCACGGATAACCCCCGCTACTGCCCTTACCATCGGGCCCTGGGGCACACCATCCAGCGGTGCTATGTGTTTAAGGACTGGCTCCAAGACCAGATTAACAACAATGTAATCAGGTTGGGCCCAGCTCCAGCACAGGTAGCGGGCGTGTTCGTGGGATCAGATGACGATAGTGGCAACGAGGACGAATGGCAGCTGGTCTCCAACCGCGGGTCCCAGAAGTATAATAACTGGATGGCCCGCAAGACGACCATTCGCTCCCATGGAATCATCCGTGGGCGCTTGAATCAGCCTGAGCCCCCAGAATCCGCGGGTGCTGCTTCGGCATCGTCCTCCCAGCCTGCCTCTTCCAAGAGGAGCAAACGGCGGCAGCGCAAGAAGGAAGAGCGCGCCCCGCCGGTTCCGCCACTATCCCGTACTCTCGGCGATTTCATGCCCCCGGAGATGGGGGTCCCTCCTCGGATCCGCCCGGTGATGGATGATTCGTCCGATGACGGTATTGGGTACGCTTCGGTTAACACCGTCGAGCTGGTAAATCCCTTTTCGGTTCCCGACATTGAAGAACACCAGGTGGACCTCCCTAGTGTCCCCGGTCGTCGCCACCGTCGGAAGAACCGCAGCAGCAGGAGTCGCCGGGGCACAGCCGTCGGTACCTCCGACCAGGCCGTGCACGCCACTGAGACTAGGCAGCAGGCTCAAGATCGAGCTCAACGTGCGCAGGCTCCCCATCCGGGGATGACGGATTCGCCTCCGCCACTGTTTGTGGTGTGGGATCAGGCAGAACCGCCTCAGCCGCGTCGCGACCAGCTCCGCCCTGCCACAAGTCCATCCCGGCCTCCTGACTCCAGTACGGTGACCATTTCCCGGACTGCGACCAGTGAACAGCGGGATGCGCCAAACACCAGTCGGCCGCCGATCCAACCGGTAAGGCCCGTCATGCCACCAACCGCAGAGCAACCTCCTGCAACCAGGAGCTCGCGCTTGGCCAAAAAGTATGATGTCCTGAAGCACTTGGCTGACATCCCAGCAAGGCTCTCCATCCTTGAGGCTCTGCGCATGTCATCCGAGATGCGCGAGGCACTCGCTGAAGCCCTGAAGAGCCCCCTCCAGTTTGAGACAGAGGTTGCGGCCGCAGAGGCCTTTCACGCCGAAACGATCGAGGACGCCGAATGTCAGGCAGTTATCTCGTTCTCTGGTAAGGATGAAGACCCTCCTATACAGGGACACATTCGTCCGCTGTATGTCACTGGCCAGTTCAATGGCCTTGAAGTCCGGCGCTGTCTTGTCGACACGGGATCCGGGATTAACCTGATTCCAACTCGGACGCTCCGGAGATTGGGGTTGTCTGAGGATGACTTGATTCCCTCCGACCTCAGGATCCAGGGGTACGACCGCACCGAGCAAACCCCGGTCGGCAAGATACGTTTGAAGACCCAGTTCGGTGACTTGGTTGCCAACACCGAATTCATGGTAGTCTCTCAGGACACTGCGTATAACGCATTGATGGGCAGGCCATGGCTCCACCTTCATGCGGCGGTTCCCTCATCATACCACCAATGCCTCAAATACTCCCTTAATGGTCGAGTGGGCGTGCTTCAAGGAGATGCCTCTCCTTTTGCCTCATGTGAAGCCCGTTATCTGGACGCGGACTATTACAAGAGCAAGGACAAGCAGATCCTGGCAGGTGAGGTTGAGCCTGTCGCTGTTGCAAGCGATCCATGGGCCAGCTTGGATGACGCCTACGTCCTCCCGATTCAACGGTTGGACGTAGCCATGGTTTCGACGGCCTGTGAGTCTCCTGATGAGATGACCGCGACCGCCCGTGCCAGCACCAGCGGCCCAGCAAGATCTGGTGGCCCCAATGCAGTTTCCAACGCAGTCTCTCCCGTGGATGATCCCTCCCCAAGTGGAGAGGACGTGGAAGATGCACCCCCATCCTTTGAGGAGGGCGTCCCCGCCACGGTCGATGAGTTAATACAGGTGAACCTTGGAACCGAGGCCGATCCAAGACCCACATTGGTTAGTGCCGCCATGCCCTCTGAGGAGCGGCAACAGTACGTGGACTTTCTCAGGCAGCACCGTGATGTATTCGCTTGGGGCTATGACGAGATGCCGGGGCTAGATCCTCAGGTAGCCGTCCACCGCCTTGGTCTCCCGGCGAACCATCGCGGGTTCAAGCAGCCTCCCAGGAAGATGCACCCGTCCCACGGTGCCATGGTTGAGGCCGAAGTTGACAAGCTTATCAAAGCCAACTTCGTGAGGGAAGTTCAGTACCCCAAATGGCTGGCCAACATTGTGCCGGTCAGGAAGAAGAACGGGCAGATTAGAGTCTGTATCGACTTCCGCGATCTCAACCGCCACTGTCCGAAGGATGATTTTCCCCTTCCAGTGACAGAGCTGTTGATTGATGCCACGGCAGGGTTCCAAGCCCTCTCCTTTATGGATGGATACTCCGGATACAACCAAATCCGGATGGCCCCTGAGGATGAGGAGTTCACTGCCTTCAGGGCCCCCCAAGGTACCTTTTGCTACCGGGTCATGCCCTTTGGCCTGAAGAATGCAGGAGCCACCTACCAACGGGCGATGCACCGCATATTCAAGCCAATCCTCGGCACACTGGTGGAATGCTACGTCGACGACTTGGTGGTCAAATCGCGCCAGCGTCAGGACCATCTCAAAGACCTTGAGAAAGTGTTCGGCTTCCTCCGGTCTCGCTGCCTGAAGATGAACCCGTTGAAGTGTGCCTTCGGGGTCACCTCCGGAAAGTTCCTTGGATTTGTGGTAAGACACCGGGGTATTGAGATCGACCCAGAGAAGATCAGGGCGATTAGCCAAATGCCTCCCCCGGGTAACATCCGGGAACTGCAAGGGTTCCAAGGCCACTTAGCCTATATACGCCGATTCATCGCGAATCTGGCCGGCAAGTGTAAGCCCTTTTCTCGGCTTATGAAGAAAGGTGCCACCTATGTATGGGATAAAGAGTGTCAGACCGCTTTTGAGGAAATCAAGCAGTACCTGCTTCAACCTCCGGTCCTGATGCCGCCCGTATCCGGAAAGCCGCTGGTCCTCTATGTGACCGCCCTGGAACGGTCCCTGGGTGCCCTTCTCGCCCAGAAGAACAACGAGGGAACAGAGAATAGCCTCTATTACCTCAGTCGCATGCTCCTCGACGCGGAAGTTAGGTATTCCCCCATCGAGAAGAGCTGCCTGGCGCTCGTATTTGCCGTACAGAAATTACGACACTACTTGCAGCACCATGAGGTACAGTTGGTTTCTCGGGTAGACCCGTTGAAATATATCCTGAGCCGACCTATGTTGACTGGCCGTCTAGCGCGGTGGGCTGTGATTCTCCAGCAGTTCGACATCAGGTACGTGTCTCAGAAGGCCATCAAAGGGCAGGCATTGGCAGACTTTCTGGCCGCTCACCCGACCTCCGCGGATCAGCCGCTGGATCTAGGCTTTCCTGATGAGACCATTCTCTCGGTTGATCGAGCCGATCCATGCTGGCAGATGCACTTTGACGGTGCCTCCCGGAGCCCCACCGGTAGAGGACTCGATAATCCTAAGCTCAATAGAGTGGGCTTGGGCATCGTCTTCATTACCCCGGAGCGAGCCGTGCTGCCATACTCTTTCCTGTTGTCAGAGGGCTGTACCAACAATGAGGCGGAATACCATGCCCTCATCACCGGCCTCGAGTTGGCTCTCGAGATCGACGTGCCCCGTCTGTGCGTGAAAGGGGACTCCGAGCTGGTCGTTAAGCAGATCAATGGCGACTACGTTGTTAGGAAGCCGGAACTTGTGCCATTGTTGGAGTGCACCCTCCTTCTGATGGCCCGGTTCCCTTCTCGGCCGGAAATTGTCCATGTTGCCCGGTCGCAGAACGGTCGAGCAGATGCTTTGGCCAGCCTGGCTGCGTCACTTGCGGAACCTGAACAGGACAACCTGATCGTCCGCGTGACGCGCCGCAGGCTCATCGCTCCCGTTATCCCAGAAGAAGATCGCGGCCCGTTGGTAAGTAACCTCACCACGGTTGCCCCTATGCCCGGAGCCCCGAGTACACCAGATATAGCAGTCGAATCAACCCGTGATTGGAGGACGCCTTTGGTTGAGTACCTCCAACATGGCATTCTTCCATCGGATCGGGCCGAGCGCGAGCGAGTTCGACGCCGCGCATCACAGTTCGTCCTCCAGAGCAGTCCCGGCCTGGAGCAGATCCTCTATAAACGCGGATTTGATGGTGTTCTCCTCCGTTGTCTTCAGGGAGTTGAGATCCCACGAGTCATGCAAGAGGTTCATGCTGGTTCATGCGGCGCCCACCAGACTGGGCCGAAGCTGTCCCACCAGATTCGGAGGTTGGGATACTTCTGGCCCTCCATGATCCACGACTGCATCGAGTATGCCAGGAGGTGCCATGCGTGCCAGGTTCATGCGAACTTTGTGCATCGGCCGCCGGAGCCTCTCCATACCACAAGGTATTCCTGGCCCTTTGCAGTCTGGGGACTGGACGTCGTGGGACCTTACCCGCCGGCGACAGCTCGCCAGTGCCGGTTCATTCTGACCGCTACGGACTTCTTCTCCAAATGGGCAGAAGCGATTCCGCTCAGAGAGGTCAAATCCTGTTCGATCGCTGACTTCGTGACCTCCAACATCATCTATCGATTTGGAGTGCCTCACGCTATCCTCACGGATAACGGAACCAATTTCCGAGCAGCCGAGTTGAAGAAGTTGTACGCCAAGTATAACATCCGCTCGAACCATACATCTCGCTATCATGCGAAGGCGAATGGACAGATCGAGGCGTTTAACAAAACCCTCTCTAACATTCTGCAAAAGATGGTTGGTCAGAACAAGAAGAGTTGGCCGGACAAGCTCCCCAACGCCCTCTGGGCTTATCGGACGATGACTCGCAATTCCACCCAGATGACCCCTTATTCCCTGGTGTATGGAGCTGAGGCCGTCCTGCCCATCGAGATCCAGTTACCGTCCTTGCGCACTGCGGTCTACGACCAGCAAGAGCCGGACAGAGTTGCTGAAGCCCGTCTAGTCGAGTTGGAAGTACTGGATGAGAATAGACTTCGCGCTTTGCACAACTTGGAGAGGCATCAAAGCAGAATGGCTCGAGCTTTCAATAAGAAGGTTCGCCTCCGCTCCTTCCTGCAGGGTGATCTAGTGCTAGCCCTAAGAGCACCGATGATCCCCGGCAGGAAGCCGCCCATGTTGGAGCCCAAGTGGGAGGGACCTTTTGTTGTCCACAAGGTCTATCCCAATGGCGCGTACTCCCTAGCGACTATGGATGGTGAGCGTGTCACTCCTCCCACCAACGCTAGGTTCCTCAAGCAATACTTTTCCTGAGTGTCCGTTCGTCCTGCATGACGCTAAACTGCGCTTCGTCCTGCATGACGCTAAACTGCACTTCGTCCGCGCTGCAAGACGTTAAACTGCCAAGTGCTTCGTCCCACATGACGCTAAACTGCACTACGTCCGACCTACAAGACGTTAAACTGTTCAGCATTCGTCCTGCATGACGTAAAACTGCCCCTCAAGAACTACGTGCGGCTTGATTCCCATCCTTATGGGATACGTAGGACCGCCTGAACATTCATGTTTCAGGCCCAGCCCATCCTTCGGGAATTTCCATCCCATCTCGGGCCCTTGGCCCAGTTGCCCCCGGGTGTGCGGCGTATGGTGTGAGTGCGGGGCTATGCCCTCATTCACGTCGGTTTGCTCGTCACGCTGTACGCCCTCCCACGTTTGGGGATGCCTTCTGCTTCCCCCTTCTTTTTTCCTCATCGTCCTGCATGACGTTAAACTGCACTTCAAGAACTACGTATGGCTTGATTCCCATCCTTATGGGATACGTAGGACCGCCTGGACATTCATGTTTCAGGCCCAGCCCCATTTCCCGGGAATCTCCATCCCGCGTTGGGCCTCTGGCCCCAGTTCCCCTCCTTTTTGTGCGAGGCGTATCGCGTGAGCGGGGGATTATGTCCTCATTCACGACGGTCTACTGGCCGCGCCGTACGCCTCCCCCGTGTGTGGGACTACCTCACACCCCTCATCGTCCTGCATGACGTTAAACTGCCTTTCCAGAACTACGTATGGCTTGATTCCCATCCTTATGGGATACGTAGGACCGCCTGGACGCTTGTGTCTCAGGTCCAGCCCCGTCTCTTGGTTGATCACGGGCACCTGCCCCCCTTCGGTCGCTCTCAGGGTGAGTCCTCCGACCCTTTCCGGAGATCTGTTAACATGTTTTGGGTGCTTCGGTCTATGACTCGTAGTGTCAGATTCAACCCCGACAAGTCCTGTGTTGCTTGTCAGGCCTCGCGCTTCCTCTTGTTCGAGCCTTCACTCAAAGGGATCCTCGTTAGCGGTTTGGGTACGATGCCTCAGTGCTCTCCCACCGCTCCGGGTCGATTTACCGGCGGGTCTTGGGCCGCAAATCGATATGAATCCTGCGATTGAGCGGTTGATGCTTGTTTGCTTGCCCCGTCTTAGGCTGACGCGATCGGATGTTGTGTTGCGAATGCGTCAGCAACGTCCTTGATCGCCATGTCAGCTCTCTCAGGCTCTGAACATTGGTTGCGCAGTCCTCATCACACTCCGCCTTTGTGCGTTGTAGTGGAATCTTGACACTCTCTTCATACTGACCTCCGGTACGCCTCTACACGTTAGGCAGACCAACCAGGGTAATGATGTCGTTCGAGGCTCCCATGATCTGAGCGCCAAGGATATATGCGGATGTTCTCCCCAAGGGCCATGCGTAGCTGGACCCTCGTCCCCATAAGGAGGAGGGAGTCGCCCGAACAATTGCGTTCTGGGCCCAGTATATCTGGAGGCTAGCATCTCTGCCCCTCGGGTGATGGACATATGCAGACCCCTATCCCAAGACTCTTCTCCTGGAATCGTGCGTGACCGCAGGGCTGGGTATGTTCCCACCTCCGCCGTGTCCGCCGTACCGCAATAAGCGGATTCCTCCATGGTCCGAACCACACGACCTTAAACTGTGTTGTCTGGTCCTACCACACGACCGTAAACTGTGATCGTCTTGGCCGCCCGACGAGAAAACGACACTGCATCGTGATGTTCCCCTCAGGGGACACTCATGTTGGGCGCTGGTTAATAACCACGCCATTCATCAATGCCTTCCGTGGCTTGATTATTGCGGCGACGCCAGAGATTTCTCAATCACAGGCATGTCGCCGCACAAAGAAAAACCATTCATCTTTAAGGACAAACAAGAAATATCAAATGCCGCTCCTTTTGTGTGCGAGGGTCAGACCCGCACTCTTCCCCACGCTGGTGCCCGATTGTGTTGCGCCGCGCTTCAAGAACTACGTGCGGCTTGATTCCCATCCTTATGGGATACGTAGGAACGCCCGGATGTTTGAAACTTCGGGTCCAGCCCCCCACCTCTTAGAGATTCCCCCTTCTCTGGGGAATCCGCCGCCTTCAGGTCACCCTCAAGGCGTGTTCCCCGACCCCTTGCCGTGGTCCACCGGTGTCAAGAATACTCTGGTTTATTGCCAGGAGGGTCAGGATCCGCTTGGTCAGGTTTCCTCCACTTTTCAGGCTTCGTGCTCCCTTTCATTCGGACCCATCGTCTACGCCCTGGGTGGAGCCCCCGTGAACGGTTCGGACACAATGCCTCAGTGCTCTCCCACCGACTCGGGCCGGTACCCCCAATGGCCTCGGGCATCAAATCGATATGAATCCTGCGATTGAGCGGTCGATGCTCGTTTGCTGCCTCATTCCACCAACGGTTAGTGCGATATTGATGCTGCTTTTCCGCCACGGTCGGCAGTACCCTCATATCATCACGCCGGTGCTCCCGGTCCTCGAGTGAATGGCCGCATGATTCACATTTCCCACCTCCCATCCTGACCAGGCGAAAACTCGACACTCTTGACACTATCCCTCAGTGCATCTTCGCATGTCCAGGGGATATGACCAGATGCGGCGTACTTTGAGGTCCTTATGGTCCGAGCTCTAAGACCTTAAACTAAGATCTAGCCCTTATGGTCCGAGCTCTAAGACCTTAAACTAAGATCTAGCCCTTATGGTCCGAGCTCTAAGACCATAAACTAAGATCTCCCCTTCTGGTCCGAGCTCTAAGACCTTAAACTAAGATCTCCCCTTCTGGTCCGAGCTCTAAGACCTTAAACTAAGATCTCTCCTTATGGTCCGAGTTCTAAGACCTTAAACTAAGATCTAGCCCTTATGGTCCGAGCTCTAAGACCTTAAACTAAGATCTCTCCTTATGGTCCGAGTTCTAAGACCTTAAACTAAGATCTAGCCCCTATGGTCCGAGCTCTAAGACCTTAAACTAAGATCCTCTAGCCCTATGGTCCGAGCTCTAAGACCTTAAACTAAGATCCTCCACCCTTATGGTCCGAGCTCTAAGACCTTAAACTAAGATCCCCCCTTTATGGTCCGAGCTCTAAGACCTTAAACTAAGATCCAGCCCTTATGGTCCGAGCTCTAAGACCTTAAACTAAGATCTCCCCAAACGGGATTCTACGTCCTGCATGACGTTAAACTGCACTCTCAGAACTACGTGTGGCTTGATCTCCAGCCTGATGGAGTACGTAGGAACGCCCGGGCATTTCGACTCGGGTCCAGCCTCAGGGATCGATAAGTCCCGCCCCTCCTCGTCGCCGGCCGTCTGGCCTGACTTCGGGTAGAGTGGTGCAGTCGTGATATTCTCCCCGATTCAGCTCGGGATGCCCCATCGCAAGGATGGGAAGCGACAATTTCCTCGTCAGAGAGGTGCTGTCTGAGAATTGAGGTGACTCACTGCCAGATTAGTGCATCCGCCTAATACGCTTCCCCCACGGTGGCGCAATTTTGAGAGCGTTGGATTCTGTCCGAACAAATCGTCACTTCGCCCCTCGCTTCGCATGCCCTGTTGATCTGGATTTTCCACCCTTGTGTCTGAAGGAACCCCAAAGCGGTATTCATGATGACATGTGGTCCGCCTCCTGCAATATGAATGATGGCCTTTTTCGGTCCGGCTATTGCAGTTGTTATGGTCGATCCACTGTCCGCCTACCGTCTTGGGCATTTCCTGGAAGGCCGACCGTTGTGGATGTCTGGATTCGGGACACGCAATTCACCCTTTCTCATTTCCCTATGTTCGGATAAAATCTCAACGCCCCTAGCGTTGTCCCGCTCGTGTGTTGGAACAAGTTGGGGGATGATACATTGGTTAGGTCTGAGGTCTCCTTTCCTAGGAATGACCTCCCTCTTTTCTCCAGAAACCCAGGCCCAATTATGGATGCCTGATGCTTGGTTAACACTCCCGCAAGACAACGAATTGTGGTTGAGCATATTAAACCGAAAGACGCAGATAAATATGGCGATTCATACAAGTGGATCAAAATATTAAGTAACGGAAGCAAAATGTTCTAGGAATGGAAAAAAACAAAGCCCCTAAGGATTAGCGTGCTGGATAAGTCTTTCTAATGCCGCTACCCTTTGGCTGGCGGCCTCCAGGGCTGCTTCTCGTTCTCTGCGTGCCCTCTCCTCGTCGGCGGTCGCAGCACGCAGTTCGTCAATCCTGGCCTGTGCACGCTCCCGCTCGACTTGGAGTGTGACCATCTGTTGGCCCGCCTCCGTCAGCTGTACCTGAGCGTCGATCAGTTGTGCCGATAGTTGCTCCACAAGCTCGGTACATGCTGCGACGAAGGCCTCCTTCTCTGCCGCCTGCCCTTCGAGGCGCCGGACTTCCTGCTCTGCCGCGATGAGCGCCTGAGTGCTCTCCGACATGTCCCGACTTTGTGCGACGTCGGCACGCCGGCGGCTCTCGCGCATCTTCTCGGCCATGAAATCACAGACCGTCAGATGGAGGCGTTGAGCATCAGCTCCCCCGGCACACAGGAAGCGCAGCCAGGTCTGAAGTGATCCCATGCGCCCCAGCCATTCCGATGGGTCTCGCTTGAGGAAGCGCTGGATGCACTTCCACCCCCTGCGTCGCGTTACCCGGCTATCCTCGACCACCTCCGCGTCCGAGTCATCCATCTCCTCGGGGTCGGCAGGCCGGTAAGCAGGGAAGGCAGCCAGCAGGTCTGCTGCAGGGTCCGCCCCTGGGAGGTCCTCACGAGGGATAGGTTCCCCAACATCCGGGCGACCTTCTTCTCTCTCCCCAGCGGCGCTGACACCCTCGTCAGCCCCCAACCTCTCTCCGATGTCAGCACCGCCGACGTCCGCAGCCCCTTGATCAGCAGTTGGTGGGGCCGGCTCGGTTTGGAAGGTCTGTTCCGGAGCAGGCGGCATGTCCACCACTGGTCCACTCGTAGATGGCCCGGGTTCGGCAACCCGACGAGCCTCCAATGTTTAGATCGCTGCGCGGGGCATGCCATGGTTAGTCACGGATCGTCAATGGCAAGCACCAGCAGTAAAGTAAGGAGACTTACGGGAGTTCGGAGCGTCATCTTCCGCTACCCCGGTCGCCGCAGGAACAGTTGCAGCAGGGGACCCCTTAGCGCTTGTCAGTTCGATAATGGGTGCCTGGCCCCCGCCTTGTCCTGCTGGCGCCTCTCCTACTCCTGTTGAGGACGCCTGACCGACATCCGTGTGCTCCTGAGAAGGATGGAGAAACGGGTTAGAAGCTGCATAAGAGAATGGATGAAGCAGATTGAGTAGGGATAGAAGCGGACCTCGAGGAGCTCAGTGACATCGACGTTGTCAGAGCCGGCCACCTCGCCGCTCTCCCGTGGGCTCCCCCGATGGGACCTTCCCTCGGAGCCTTCATCCTCCCCCGTCTCCTCCTCCTCCTCGGAGTCGTTACTGTCATCTTCTCCCGGCGGCATCTGTTCTGGAGCGGGCTCGAGACCGAGCATCACCTTCACCAGAAGGGATGGCTCCGCACGCTGACCACGTTGGCGCGCGTACTCGTCCATGGCCGTCAGATATACATATTGCCGGTTGAAGTCCACCCTGTCGGTGATCTGGAGGCGCCCGACCTCTGGCAGATAGATTCCTTCTCTGAGTATCTTTCGCCAGATGACGTCGGTCCCCAGTGACTGCCGCAGGGTCATCCAGGCCGACCACAGCGCCGGGAAGACTGCATCGTGGGAGGGTTCGAGCAGACGCCTCACCTACTTCCCGGGCCGCTCCCCGACCGACGCATGCGCCCCCTCTCTGGGCGCCGAGGTCGTGGCGGCAGCCTGCGATGCGCCCGCCGCCGAAGTCCCTGCTCGCGCCGGCTCCGCTGCTTGGCGCGCCTCCATTCTCCCCCGTGTGGCGGCACCTCGCCTCCTCCCTTGACGCCCGGTCTCCGCACGGGTAGCCTCGAGCCGCCGAACTAGCTTCCGCAAGAGCCCCTCGGGGTACGCGATGGCCCAGTGTTCGGCATACTCGGTTGCCAAGCCTGCGTCGATCCCGGTAGGAGGGAGAGTGATGACGTCGCCAGAGCCGAAGGCGACGAACATCAGCCACATCTGGCGAAGGACGCAAGGGTTCGTCTCCTCCCGGACAGCGGTGAATACCCTCTTCGGCATCCGCTGAAGGCACCCGAACTGCCTGGCGAACCGGGTCGGCACGTAAGGCTCGCAGATCACCTTCCCGTCGATCCGAGTCACGAGCACCCCGCCCCGCATGTTCAGGAAGTATTCATGCTGCTCCAGCGGGCCCTGTCCGTTGTCGATCATCTGGCCGACGGGAGTGGGGAACGGGCTGAAATTGAAATTGGCATGATTGCCAATCCGAACCCTCACGCCCTCCTCACTGAGGGTCATCGGAGCGACCCCCGCAATGTTCAGCAGGGAGGGTCGCAGGCCGTTGCCCGGAGGACTGATGGCATTTGGGAACGTATACCCACCAAGGTGAGCAGCCACCCAGCCGTGGAAGAACTGAAAGGGACCACAGATCCTTCGTGGCGACCCCCCTCGTGAGATGCGTCCCAGAATGGCGTACAGCCTCGCCAGTACTGGGACCCCGAGGTTGTACCTCTTATTGGCAGCCATGGCGCCCGCCATCGCCAGCGTCGCCGGGCGGACGCCCATCCTCGCATCCCGCACTGGCAGGAGCCACCCGCTCAGAAAGGCGGCCAGGAACGCCGCGTACCGGACATTCGGGTCCCGGGCCTCGATGACGCGGTACCCCCATGAGCGGTAATCGCCCGTCTCCAGGACCCGCCAGTACGACCCGTTCCGGCTCCTCTGAGCTGCGGTCGGGCACCGCTTCCCCCTGCCTGGCATCTTGACCGCCGGGTCATGCTCCAGGAACTGGCCGAACCAATCCTTGTAGGCTATGTCCTTCTGGAATTCTTGGATCCCGAGCCGCTGCGTAGCCAGGTCAAGCAGATGCCAGGTCAGAATGGGAGTCCGTGACCTGTCCTCCCAGATGTTCTTCGGTGGCAGGAACTCATCGTACTGGTAGCCCTCCAGCGGGATACCTCCGATGCAGTGGATGTCCCAGAGACCGATGCCGACCTCCCCATGGTGAAGATGGAAGGTGTTGGTATCCGGGGACCAGCGAGTGAACAGCTCCGGCCCGAGCTCAGACTGCTGGTAGAAGTGGAACTGCGACGTCCACACCGCCTCGAACAGGCCGATGTACCGCAGCTCCTCTGCGAAGTGATCGCAAGTGTGGCGTACCCAGAACGCCCAGGCCCATTCGCTGGTAAAGTTGCCCCCAGACCGCAAGTCCCAGTCCTTCAGCCAGCCCTTGGTGTCGTCCGTGACGCTCTGGCGATATATGCTCGAGTAGAGGGCTGGAGAATTCTCCGCAGTAGGCTCACCCCCATCAATGGTTCGCGTCCTCGGGTTCAGGACATAGACATCCAAGTGTCTGGTCTCCCTGGCAGGATGCCCATTGTTGGTGATGTTATAGCGGAGAAGCTCATCCTCCCGGGTCACCCAGGTCCGCGGCGCATCAATCTCGAACCCTGGCACCGGAACCTCATCTAGGATGCCGAAATTCCAGAGCGGCAGGTTGTCCGAGAGTGGATATGTCTTCTGGGCCGGCGTCAGTAAGTCGAACAAGGATTGATTGTTGGAAACAATCTCCTTGGCTCCGTAAACCTCCTCGTTCGTCGCCATCTCAGCCCTGCGAGTGGCGGCATCCCCCTCATTCCCTCTGTGCGCGGCCATCTCAGAAGATTCGGGAGTCGTGCGGGTTAAGGGATGAAGCGTGCGGGATCGGACGAGGCTGGTGGAAAAGTTTGAGAGGCGGCGCGCAATCCTAGTGGACGACGCGCAATCGGGAAGTCCTTCGCGAAAAACCCCGGGTATTCGCGCAAAAACAGAGCGAAGTCCGGACGGTTTTGCGCGACGAGCGAGCGAATTCCGCGCCGGAAAAGGCAATTTCGCGCACGAGAGCAAAAGGGCTTATCGCGCGGAAGGCCAGTGTACGGCACGGAGGGACCCAGTGCCCCTATTTATAGGCGAGGCCGTGGTCCGCGCTGCGCGGAAAAGGCTTTGCGCGACCGCATCGGCCGATTTCGCGCCCGACCCCCATTTTTGCGCGCCACAGTCCCGCGTCGCCCAGGACTTCGGCATTCCGGCGTCTCCCTCGGAACCCGATCATTGCGACCTCTCGCCGATCAGATTCCGAGGGGGGGCTTTTGTAGACGCCGGAAAAGTTCGTTGTTCCCAAACGAAGCTCCGGATGCGGAAAGCGAAGTGATATTTGGAGTCGGAAGAACGTTTCGGAGGGCCCGGAGGCCTTGCGCGGAATTTCAGAGGTCCGCGCGCAAAGGTGATGTTCCGCGCGCAAAACCCCCGGGATGCGCGCAATGCGCCGGGCCGGCGCGCAGATTTTGCGCGCCGCAGGCCCGCGCGGCTCCCTTTGCGCGCCGTGTCCGATTCCGCGCCCGCGAGAAGAATTTCGCGCTCGCGCCTTGGATTCCGCGCCCGGGGTTGCCTATAAATACAAGGCGACCCCCAACGTTTCAGAGGTTGCTGGAAGTCGAAACGGCTCTCGTGCGCGCAATTCCCCCCTTCCGCGCGCAATGACGAACTTCAGGTAACCTCCTTTCTTTCGCGCAATAAAGCCTCGGGGTCCGCCTTCGCGCGCAATCCCCGCTGGCTCCTTTCATTTGAATAAAAACTCACCCTAAGGCCTTTGCGCGCAAAAGAACCCGCTTGCGCGCAATTGCCCCCGGGGTGCGCGCAATCCGGCCCGATTGCGCGCACCCCCCCTTCTTTCAAGTGGCCATTCATTAGAGAATGAGCCGTTGCCCCCGCGCGCTATCCGAAGCCCGGTGTGAGCAATCTCAAGTATCCGCGCGCAAGGCGCTGGCCCAATTGCGCGCCAGCCGCCCCGATTGCGCGCCGGCCCGCAGTATTGCGCGCAAAGCTTCCTTTTTGCGCGCAATCTGCCAGGGTCGTCCCCGTTGACCTCCTAAGGGCACCTGCCTGCGTGGCGCCCGATGCTCCTCATCCTGGGTGCCCGCACCGTGCGTTGTCTTCCCGTGCGGCCCTCCAGGTTCGTGCGAAGTGACATGCACCCATCGTCCGGCAACCTATGCCCAGCATGACGTTAAACTGCACATTCGTCCGGCAACCTATGCCCAGCATGACG
Organism: Viscum album; assembly: GCA_963277665.1. Taxonomy (NCBI): domain Eukaryota; kingdom Viridiplantae; phylum Streptophyta; class Magnoliopsida; order Santalales; family Viscaceae; genus Viscum; species Viscum album. The sequence continues at coordinate 64,376,707 of OY728156.1, read as the reverse complement.
TTAAACTGCACATTCGTCCGGCAACCTATGCCCAGCATGACGTTAAACTGCACATTCGTCCGGCAACCTATGCCCAGCATGACGTTAAACTGCACATTCGTCCGGCAACCTATGCCCAGCATGACGTTAAACTGCACATTCGTCCGGCAACCTATGCCCAGCATGACGTTAAACTGCACATTCGTCCGGCAACCTATGCCCAGCATGACGTTAAACTGCACATTCGTCCGGCAACCTATGCCCAGCATGACGTTAAACTGCACATTCGTCCGGCAACCTATGCCCAGCATGACGTTAAACTGCACATTCGTCCGGCAACCTATGCCCAGCATGACGTTAAACTGCACATTCGTCCGGCAACCTATGCCCAGCATGACGTTAAACTGCACATTCGTCCGGCAACCTATGCCCAGCATGACGTTAAACTGCACATTCGTCCGGCAACCTCTGCCCTGCATGACGTTAAACTGCACATACGTCCGAGCTACAAGACGTTAAACTGTTCAGCATTCGTCCCGCATGACGTTAAACTACGCATACGTCCATCATGATGTTAAACTGCATATTCGTCCAGCATGACGTTAAACTGCACATCCGTCCAAGCTGCACGACGTTAAACTGCCTAGCCCCCATCGTCCGCGCTGCAAGACGTTAAACTGCAAGTGTTTCGTCCTCAACACACGACGTTAAACTGTACTTCGTCCGGCAAGACGTTAAACCGTCCGCTTCGTCCTCAACACATGACGTTAAACTGTACTTCGTCTGGCAAGACGCTAAACCGTCCGCAACCTGATCCCGTGCTCCGCACGCAGGGTCCCCCCGGTTTGGATGTGGCCCCCACCCGCTCGTCTCTGCAGGGATGTCGGGATTGTCCCCCTTTTGGGACGATTTAATGGGAGTGGCTTTTCCCTACGGGGGCAGGGTATTGCAAACCCCTAGTTTCTCGTGGGAGGCTGCACATGTGTATCTCCATTGCGCCTCCCCACTGCCGAAGCCAGTAGAGGGTCTGACTGGGATCGAGGTGTCTTTTGCTTTCGGTCCAAGTCCCTTCCAACTGAGTTTTGCAGCATCCGGGCTGCCTCAAGTGCGTAAGTCCTGACAGAATGAACTACGTGGACTTTGATCCCTGTCTTCTATACAGGGTACGTAGGAAGCCTCCCTGAGGTCCAAGCCCACCACCTGGTCGTCCCGGTCGTATTTACGTCGGTTCGTCCATCAGTGGACCCCTCCAGGGTTCACGCTTGCGTTGATTCACCTATGAATCCGCCCCTGTGGGAGACTGCCCGTGTGTATCTCCACGGTGCCTCCCCACAGCCCCCCTTTTCCATTTCCCCTTTTATCGTCCAGCATGACGTGAAACTGTGATCCACCCGGCCGTTCCATCCCCCTCTGTGAGAGGTGGTTCGGTTCAATCCTCCGCCCGGCGGCCTAGACCTCTTCGTGAGTCGGCTTGCCGACGTCCAGCATGACGTTAAACTGTATGCCCGAACTACGTTGACTTTGATCCGTGTTAACGCGCGGTACGTAGGAAGCCCCTCTGGGGTCCAAGCTCTCCACTCCATCATCCATCCTGATCCTTACCCGGGCCGCCACATCCCGGTGGGGTCATGCCACTTCACTCCACTCCACGTTACTTGGGAAGCCGCCCATGTGCTGGCCCCAGCGTCGGAGGTTCCCCGCAAGGGGTTCCGTCATCTGATCCACTTTTCGTGTTGATCGGCCCGATGCCGTCCCCGCTGGACGTTAAACTCGCGGCATACCCCGTGTTAAACACGGGAAGCTGAGGAAAACCTCAGGTGACACAGTTCCCCGCACCTAGTACGGGATGCCTCAGGCCATTATGCCTTCGAGAACCCCTATTAGGGACGGAAGACAGATGTGCAGAGCCGCAGTGTTACGACACGCCCCCAGCACCCAGAGCCACCCGACCTTCTCACCGCAGGTTGCTGCCCCGCCCAGACTCCTTGGAACGTCCGGGCGGAAGCAGCGTAATTAACCGGTGTCCATGAAGATATGGCGCCGGGAACGAGATTCACGAACATTCTTAAGTCTATGAGGGAGACCCGGATTAGGCGACGAGTTCCGAGGAGACGTCCAAGGAAGGAGGAGCCGACATCCCATCATCCCGGTTTCGATCAAGGAGCAGACGCCCCTGAATAAGGGCCGGATGCCGCCCGCCCTTGGAAAGCGGGACTGCGGGACCACAAGCCGCGCGCCCATCCCCTCGGGTTGACGGGTGCACGCGCGAACGCGTCCTGGCGGAACAGCGTAACCCGACGCACATCCGCACCGAAACAGTAGCCAATTAAAAATCCATTAATAAAAACTATATTGAGATAATTCTTATAATCTTAAATGAATGGATATTCCCCTCTATAATTTTTCTTTATTCATTCATATTCATCATCAAACATCTTTATCTTTTCATGCAACAGGAAGCTCTATGATCTTCATGGGTTTAATGTATGACTCTACATTATTAAGATCAATTATTATTTTTTATATTTTCATCCAAGAAATGTTTATTTTGTTAAATTTAAGGGATTTTGACCCATTCATATAAATATTTAGATAAATTTATTTAAATAAGAACATTCATTGCTTCTTTGGCCCTAATTTTTTGGATATTATTACACAAGAGAAACATTTTCTTCCAATGTTTATTTTAAACATGTTGACTTGTATTCAAGATAATTTATATCTTCCCACTAAAATTAAATAATTATATAAACAAGAGAGTATAATTATTTTGGAAAACAAAATAAAAAATATTTCAATTCATCAATTGACATATATATTGTTGTGTGCTAACTTTTAGTGGTTCTTAACTAATATAGTTGAATGTGTGTACATGAACTTTAACATACATCTTTAATATATGAATTTTTTAATCATTTTAGGTAGAAGGAATATCAAATAATTTAATATTTTAATTAAAAACCCATTAATATTATTTGAAACCAGATCTATCATTTTTATTCAATAGTTTTATCTTTTTTTTATATTATGTTTTTCATATTCATCATAACATTTTTAGGTAGAGAATTTTTATATTATATTGATAGATATTCACCAAAAAATAACATAATTATAAATAAATAATGATAATAAAATAATGTATATTGAACAAATTGAAAAAATAGAGAATCCATTTAATGGAGAACTACAATCTACTAACTATATAGGGGACCTATTATAGATTTATTAAACACTTAATGTAGGGTTGGGTAAATTACTGTTTGGAACATTCACTAAAATTTATTTATTTTAATGATTTTCGTCTTCACATATATATAACATTATAATTTGTATGGTTATATTGTTTAACGCTCTTACCATTTTTCTTGGAAGCAATAAACAAAAACACTAATGCACAAGGAATAAAAAATATTTTCTAGGTTTTCATCTCATTGTGAGATTGTCAATCATTGGTGTGATAAGGATTCCTCTATATTCACAATACCCACTAGTATGAACCACTAATATTTGGACAATAGTATTCTGATTTTAAAATAGTGGGTATCCCATAAAAAATGTTTTGGTTTATCCTATACATTTTTTTACCCCACAACCTATAATGATAATAATGATTATAAAAAATCATATTCTATCACCAATTGAGAACTCTGAAAACTTGTAGATATGTTTTTTGTTTTTATTCAATTTTATCATACTTTCATAGAATGGTGAAAGAGCACTTTTTTGTTATGTGTTCAAATAGTGATTCATTCAAACTATAATTCATCAAAATAGTAATAAAATGTTTGTTTCTACATCCTATTCTAGTAATCATTAATTGGCTGTAAGATTATCATTTTCCACTATGTAACAACAATGAACAAAATATCTTTCTTTTCTTAATTTTAATCCCTTATTCTTATTATAAAGTATTTATAAAAAAATTTCACCAAACAAGATTATTTACATCTGATTTTGAAAAAATAAATTTCATATAATAAATGGATTATTAGGTATTATTTCATCAATATAGAAATATCTTAACCAAAAAATACAATTTTATTGTGTCTATTGTTAAATATTTTCACACATTTTTAAAACCTGTAATATATTTGTAGTTAAATGTAATAGAGTTTGGCATATCTCATTCTTCTTCTTCTCAATATACATCATAAACAAAACTATTTGAATTACCAATGTTCATGATATTTAAAAAGATCATGCATTAAATATTGAATATTTTTGACCTACTGCATAAAATTATGCATACTTAAAACATCCACAAAACCATGTTTAGACAATTATTATTAAAAATGTATTTGAATAGTAAGATAAATATCAAATATGACACTTCTTATGAACTTTATTTCATTATTAATCACTCCATGAAGTCTATATGAATTAAATATTTATATAATTATGAGCATGGATGAAAGAAATGAACTATCATGATTGTGGACTCTCCATTGATAATGGAAATTGGACGAACACTTATTCCTTCTTCTTATATTTTAATTATTCCTCATTTTTTCCACGATATATAAATGCAATAAATTATTCATAAGTATATTTCTATGTAGCCTATAGTCATGTTACATTCATATTTTGTTGGGAAATTATTCGATAAAAATCCCGTTATTCTTTCTTCATTATTTTTCCTTGAATCCTGATTTTTTTCTTTTTAGAACACCCCACATTGAATTTATATAGTTGTTCTTCATTTCCTATAAATAAAATTCATTAGTAACCTCAATATAATGATGTTTATAAAGATGAAACATACTTTACACAAACCACACACAATGCTAAAAAAATCTACCATGTTGGTTGTGACGACAACGCATGATCCTTAAACAAATTTATAATAATGGTTATGTATAAAATTAAATATGTTTACTAATAATTTTAATGAGGATGTTAATATTGAAATTACATATTCCACACATCATATATATTTTTTCTCCAGAGGTTCTTCTATACTTCTGCATATATGATCAAGAATCATATATTCTCACAATCATCCATAATCATATAAATGTATATTTAAATGAAATTTCACACAAAAAAACTGGCAGATACATTTTTTCTAATTTAGAAAAATTCACACTATTCACTTCTATTTATTATGATGGAAGGAAAATTTGAAAATTATTATCATATTGAAATATTCATTATAATAAAAATTCAATTAATTCAGTTAACCAATGATCTTTTGACAGTCTTGCATTACTGCATCAAGTTCATTTCAACTTCAATAAAGGAACACCAATTTTTTATTGAATTATGGGTATTCCATTGAACATGAATTGAAGAGAGAAATGGTATATGTATATTTTTTCATCCTAATGGTGAATTAATTTTAAAAAATGAATATTACCAATGTGAGTATTTCCCGCATCAAAGAATACATCAGATGCACAATCCCTTATATAACAAAAACATTTTCACGACTCTCGATAAAATCTATTATATGCCACCTCACTCTTTGGGGTCACTCATTCCCACCCACACAAGTTCCCACATACCTCTTTCTTATTCAATGATATGCATAGAGGATTTTCATCCAATATTATAATCTTGGATGTCTAGATCACTTTTGATCATGCTTAGGAAATCCCTTTTGGATAGCTTCTCTAAATGGGTATTTCTGAGGACTTATATTTGAAAACATCCCTGCAAATAAATTCAGTATAAGAAATATAAATACTAAAACAAACACAATACTAAACTACCAACCTCTTGTTGAATTATTCTAACATCGAAAGGTCATCCGTAATTATTATCCATCTCATAAATAGTTTTGGATCATTATTAAAATTGTATTCATTAGGATTATATAGTATTAATATTTAAAATTCTACATGGGGCATAAAATATTAAAAATTTACATTCTCTTCAAAATAAACGATTCTAAAAAAAATAATTGGAATTAAATTATTTTGATACATTATATATGAAAAGAAACATATAACAAAACTTTTAATAGTATAATATTTCGTATAATCCATTATTAAGTTATTTTTTGGGTTCTCCAATTTATGTGCTTACCAATATCATCACTTGAGTAATTTTTTTGATATTGAAATGAATCATAATAAATTAAGTTCATAAATAATCATTTGAAACAAATATATAAAAAATGGGATTAATAAAATAGTAAATATGTAACCTTGGTGGGTTAGATTAAGATATACTAATTGGATAGGAAACTCTAAAACTATTCGATTCCACTGAAATCACCTATCACCATATTCAAGAAACCAAAAATCCATTATTATATCTATCAAATATAAAATGGTAATACATTTATGATTCTAAAAAATTCAATCTAGTATCATATAAGAAAAAAATTATCCCTCACTATGATTTGGACATGATAATATAGGAGTGAATAATGAGGATGTATGGGAGGGGCGAGTACATGTGGGTCAATTTCCATAATTTTGGGGGAGGTGAGATCAAGAGAATATTGTCCAATTAGATCATTTTATAATGATTTATTCAAAGAATGAAATTCAATGTGGTATCTTTAGTAACCATTTTCATATAAATGTTTATTAATATACTATATTTTCTAGATAATATGATATATTTAATTTATATTTTCATCTTCTAAATAAGTGATCGTAAATTTCTATCAATTGCAATTCCTGTGTATATATATGTGTGAATATGTAAATATATATGTGTTTATAAATATGAATGTATATAAATGCATTATTATATGAATTAAGGAATGCATGTATTTATGTATTTAGGTATTTTGAGAAATATATGTGTATAAATATGTCTATTGAAAATATAAAAATATTTTGAGAGATATAAATTAACAAATATTAGGAAAATAATTGGATGGATATTTAGTGTTTATTAAAATAGTAATAGTGATGATTATGATATTATCATTAATATTACACACATATATATTCAATAAAATTTACCTATATGTGTATTTATATATTTAAAAAGATTTAATGTTTTATCACAGTCTCTAAATCTAAAAAACTAAATATTCAATCAACCATGTTTTTCTACACATATCATTTCTATAATATTTTAATGGATACTAGAGATTAATTAAGGGTTTTATTGTAAATTTATGTTATTAGACAGTAATATTATTATTTATGTGACCCAATTTTTTTTATATTTCCTATTTAATATGAATAAATTTATTGGATTTAATTTATCCCTCCATTATATGGATAGAACATTATAAGATAATGAAATTAATTAATGAATACATGAAATAGTGGGAACACATGGACCTACTGATAGCTTTTGTAACAATTATAATGCATGGGGTGACTCTAGTGGGATATTAATCAAGGGTATAATTTATATGAATCATATCACTAAACGATTTAGTATGATACATGAGATTTATAAAATTTATTTTGGTGGAAATAAATAAAAAATAACTAGTTGTTATTATGGCTAAAAAATAAACGGTGTGGAATTATATAGATAGTTAAGGTGATCCGATATGCCTACTAATTTTTTGATTCTTTTATACCCCATTGATATAATCACTTAAAAACTTCTGAACATGAAATATTCTTAACATTAGGACATGTTGGGATTTTAAATAAGCATGAGTATCATATGCTGTATAATATGGTTTAAGATGGTTTATGGACTTAATTTTTGTGATGGAATTTTATAGTGTGAATTGAATTATTTATAATCTTCTCATAATATTTAATGTGAGATGGTAGAGTGCTCATAGTGTGGTTCCCTATTTGGTTTTTGGTTATAGACTCGTAATTATGAAAAAATTATTGGAATGGTGGAAACTAATATAATAAATTATATTCAGTTAAAAACTAGTGTCACGAAAAAAAACCTGTATATAACTTTAGAATAATGGACATTGAATTGGTTATAGTAGAAGTGTGGAATTTGGTATTTAAATTGTAGTTTTTGGACTACATATCAAAATAGTAATTTTAGATTCATTTACATTACGTAAAAATTTGAAATAGCACATTAGACAAAATGAGTGGATTTAGGGACTATAGTAACATGGATTACTATAATAACACATTTATTTAATATCTCATTTTTATATAGGGTTTGTGATATAGTGTGTGTGTGCCCAATAATATTCTCCTATATATAGGGAAATTTATATACCTCTTTATAGTTTTATGGATTATCCCCTAACCATGTAAATATCTATGTTCACATTATTATTATCTTTATTCATCTTTAATTTTACAATATCTTCACTCATTTCTAAAATCTAAAATCAATGTTGATCATAAATTTTCCATAAAAATAGGTTTAAAGATTTTATTCTAGATTTCATGTAAAAATTTATCAATTTTGATGATAGATATGGATAATATATATTCAATTATATATCATTTATACATATATTACATTAGTCTGTAGATAATTCCTTTCTTGGATTATTTTAACCAAAAATAGATACACATTCTCACATTGGGGATAAAAAAACAATGATGAGAAATATAGTTTGGAAGTTACTAAGTCATGTTTTTTCCAGAAAAATGAAAATGAAAATGTAATTATATACTAGATTGCAATCTATGAAGGCTAGGTTGATGTAGGAACCAATGAACATGTATGATTACCCTTATGTTTAAAACAAAGTGTACATGATATAATGGTTTTTGAATCTGAATATAGTTGAAGGGAATATTATTGATAAAAAATCAATGAATTCGACACTATCAAAATTTAATTGAATTTTGGGGGAATTACATTAGAGTATGAGTTATGTTCTTTGGTTTTAATTTCATTCTTACTTGATAGTGTAAAGATAATATAACATCCATTAGTAATTTTTTAACAGATATAATTTTTAAGTTGAATGTTTTGGGATATCCAATCCTTATTGAAGATATTTAAAGACATGACATGATAAAATTATATTATTCTACTATACTAAATAAATAATGATTCTTATAAAGTAAATTCAATGATCACAATGGATTATCAAAATCAATAATAAAGAACTAATATAAATAAAAAAGTCCTCACCCTACCTAATAGAGTCCATAGAAGAAAAATAATTTTCATAAACGAGTAGAGAGAATAACAAAAAGGCACCCCAAACCAATTTAGTAATCACATTTGTTAAAGGAACTAATTATTATTGAAATGTGAGAGTTGATAGCCTTAAATAGTATTTAATTTTAGAACTAGAGATATAATTTAATTACACATTGGATAAAATATTCATAAATAATCGCATTTCTAAAAAAGATTGAATGATAAAAATTTATGATGATAAACCCAAATGAATTTTTGGAAAAAGTTATGCACAAATCAAAACTAATAGTTGGGACTTTATCATTTTAAAGATTAGATGCTATATTACTTGTCGGTAATGAATATTATTTTGATTGGAAATCTTGATAACGTATGATATATCACTATGTTTACTAATGGATGATGTGAAATTACAAAGGGATATATGGTAACGTCACATAGAGTGTCTAATTGAACCTAATACTTTTGATTAATCAATTAATGGCCATCGATTCGATAACATATTCTCTTAGTGATTAAAAAAATTATTTATTACTAGTTATGAAACCTTAGTGATAATGGGATTATGTTGATAGGAATGAATGGAATGATACCCTATTTAATGTCATCAGATGGATAATAATTTATTATGGATTTTCAACTTGCGAGAACATGCCTAACGCGCCGCCTGTTTTTCAAATTTTTTCGAATGTTGCTTTATCTTTAGCCTGCCCTCTGGTGGAATCTCTGGCCTCTTGTTCTCCCTGGAATGGCCCCTCGGTTGCTCCTGGAGTCCCCCTGGTGCCCCCGGATCCTGCTTTCTCTCTTGGCGACCTTCGTTCAGGCCCCTCCTTCATGGATGTTCTATGCAGCCCGTTGTCCTCGAACCCATGCTTCCCTGATGTCCCTATGCCCATTCTAACGGTGTCCTGTCTTGGATCCTATGTTTCCCTAGATTTTTCGAGGTCGGAATGCGATGATCCTATGGCCTGCTTAAAGTGGACACTGGTGGAATGGTTTGGGGGCACGAAGCTGTCCCTCCATTCCTTCCAGCGCTTTGTTCTCTCTTGGGGTCTGGTTGATTCGGTGCAGATCTCATTTGTCCACATGAACTCATTTTGTCTGGTCTTAACTTAGGAGGCTGACTTCATCTCGGAATGGTGTAAAGCTCCCCAATATTTCAGGCATTGGAGTTTTATCCTGTCTCAGTGGTCGATGGAGATCCATAATGGGAAGGATAGTCCTATGGCAGCGGTATAGATCTGCCTCCATAGATTTCCGCTACCGTTCCAAAATGGTGTCTTCATTAAATCTATAGGTGATGCTCTTGAGGGTTTCCAGTTCTCGGATGATTGAACCATGTCCTATGTCGATACTTCTGTGGATCACATTTGTGTTGAATTGGACCTGTCCTATTCTCCTGCAGGCTCCCTTGTTTTGCGGGTGCAGGGATCAGAATGCTGGAAGCAGGACTTTCTATATCCGGTCTTCCCCATCAACTGTTCGCACTGCCTACTTCAGGGCCACTCCCTTCAGGTTTGTGAGAGCTCTCACTCTGGTGGTCATTGGAGGCCTCCTCAAGAGGAAAAAAGAAATTTGGTTCCGCAAAATCAAGGGTCTCCCGTGTTGAGATTCATCACATTTATTGATGAGAGAGGAAATTTCTTAATGGGGAGATTTATATCACCATTAATTGAGGATTTTCTCCCAACATTCATGGATATTTAATTCTCAATATTAATGGATGGAATAATGGTTGTTGACTGCATTAATTGATTATTATGGACTTGGTGTCTATATAAGGAGGATGCATACACATATTTCGAAAAAGGGAGTGCCAACAAGATGTAGTCGGCAATGGAGACCCAAGAAGGGGTTGCCGCGTTTGCGGTGGCCCATGTGGCATGACGAAGATGGCGCATCAGCATTTGACAGATGTGGAGCAGCGTGGAAACAATTGATGATAGAGGCCATGTATCGAATGTCTTCCTGATAGCGGTGATCAGGTGGCATGTCCTGATTTGAGATCGGTGGTGCATCATGATGGCGAGATCATTCGGGTGTCGCAAGCTGGTGCGAGGTTGACGCATGTACGGGTGAAGATCTCCGAGGTAGAGACGTTTCATCGATAGAAGGGTGTCATTTTATCACAGATTGATCTTTTGATACATGGAATCAGTGGTATGTTTATCAAAGAGATGGGAGAGGCAAATCAGGGTGTGGTTTTCACACAGGTTTTCTACGCTCTCTTATTTGTAATTCAAGTTCGGGCATTACTTGGATTCTTGTATTATTTTATTCATAGTTGATATTTTGGGAATTTCCCTATGGATTTTTAATCCCTCGCATGGGAGGATTTTTCCACATTAAGAAATCCTCTGTGTTGATTTATTTATTCTGCTCATATCACATCCACATTTCGACGGGATTCTCACGAAATTTTTGGTAAGCCATTTTCGGCCCGGATTCGGGATTCTCCCAACAAGTGGTATCAGAGGAGGTTGGATTGTGCTTACAGTTTAACATGAGAATTATAGAAGATTCGAAGAGGATCGCGGATGCATGCGTGAAGTAGAATAATGTTTGAAAATTAAAGAAGGTTGAGTGAGGTGATCCACATGTCGGCTCAGGGGATTTTGAGCATGGGGGAGCAAGTTTTTCCGGCAGGTGCTCTAGATTATGTGAAGATCACGATTATGGGGGAGCCAAGTTTTTCTGGTTCTTGTCTTGTTTAGTAGGATGAGTAGGATTGTGCAGATACAAATGTGATGAAGATTTTGCTGTTTGATTTTCTTTTTTTCAAGGCGAGCTAATATTTATTTTATCAGAAGTGCAAAAGGATGTCGTCATATTTTGTGCAGATAATGATGGTTGGTGTGTGATACCGACCTATTTTCATCCCAACTAGGATTCATGGATGGTTCCATTAATTAATGTGATGAAGGGGGAGATTGTTCAGATTCATCACATTTATTGATGAGAGAGGAAAATTCTTAATGGAGGGATTCATCACATTTATTGATGGGAGAGGAAAATTATTAATGGGGAGATTTATATCACCATTAATTGAGGATTTTCTCCCAACATTAATGGATATTTAATTCTCAATATTAATGTATGGAATAATGGTTGTTGGCTACATTAATTGATTATTATGGAATTGGTGTCTATATAAGGAGGATGCATAAACATATTTTGAAAAGGGAGTGCCAACAAGATGTAGCCGGCAAGGGAGACCCGAGAAGGGGTGGCCGCGTTTGCGGTGGCCCATGTGGCATGACGACAATGGCGCATCGGTGTTTGACCGGTGCAGAGAGCGGCGAAACAATTGATGAAAGAGGCCACATATCAAAAGTATTCCTGATAGCGGTGATCAGGTGGCGTGTCCCGATTTGAGATCGGCGGTGCATCATGATGGCGAGATCATTCGGGTGTCGCAAGCTGGTGCGAGGTTGACACATGTTCGGGTGAAGATCTCCGAGGTAGTGACGTTTTGTCGACAGAAGGGTGACATTTTGTCACAGATTGATCTTTCGATACATGGCATCATCAGTATGTTTATCAGAGAGATGGTAGAGGTGTATCAGGGTGTGGTTTTCAAACAGGTTTTCTACACTCTCTTATTTGTAATTCAAGTTCAGCCATTACTTGGATTCTTGTATTCTTTGATTCATAGTGGATATTTTGGGAATTTCCCCATGTTATTTTAATCCTCTGCATGGGAGGGTTTTTCCACCTTAAAAAATCATGTGTGTTGATTTATTTATTCTACTCATATCGCTTCCATATTTCGACAGGATTCCCACAACATTTTTGGTAAGCAATTTTTGGCTCAGATTCGGGATTCTCCCCAACATCCCTGTCCCCGGGTCGGCTCCTTGGTGCTATCTCGGCCCCTAGCTAGTGGATCGGTGGTGCCCCTGCTTGTATCACAAGAACCTTATCCTGTGGATTTCATGGTTACTTTGGCAAGGTGTGCATCTTTTTCTTTCCTGTAGATGTTGCCTAATGTTCGCATGGTTCTGCCTGTCCCCTCAGTTATTTATGTCGGCCCCTCTTGAACCTACCTTCTACTTCCTAATGTGTCTGATAGAGTGAAGATATTAATGGGAAATTATCGGCCCCCTAGGTGATCAGCCTATGCTTCTGGACACCTTTCGTATTCATGTCATATTCTTAGAAGAGCAAGGGAATGTAGTCTTAGAGGAGCTTTTTCTGCCTCCTATCCCTTGCAAAGATCAATGTCTTAAGCTTCCTATGTATCTCAATAGTCCATTAGGCTCTCCACTTCCCTCACTCGCGGGTACCACAGCCTGCACAACCAGGAGAGAAGGGTCGGCCCAGGGAGTAATGAATTTATATGACCAAGGACACTCCTTTCCTTCCGTTGTGCACTTTGATAAGCTGAACACAGGTATATGTACAAGATCAAAATCCAGGCTATGAAAGGATTGTACTATCTCCCATTTCACCAAGGCGAAGAGGTCTAGGGCCGCTACTAGGGCACTCTCCTTTTAATGTTGCGTATCATCATATGGAATGCCTAGGGCCAGGGTGCCCGGGTTAAAACAGATTTCATAGCCACAGAGAATGGTAATTGTAAGGCCTCTATTATTTCAATCCTTGAACATAAACAAAATCCTTCTAGGATAGGTGAGTTTGCTTAAAGACTCAATATGTAACGATAATTGCATGATGATCCCACTAATATCCACATTTGGATCTTCTGGCACAAGAGTACATCTGTGGAGGAGGTTCAGGCTGGTGATCAATTCATCACCACCAAGGTGTCATAGAGAAATCATTTCCTCTTGGCTTCTTTCATCTATGGGAGATGTGATGCCCAAAAAAGGTAGGTTTTATGGCATGATCTTAGTCCTTTTGATCCAGGAAACCATCCATGGATTGTTGGTGGGGATTTTAACATCATGGCTACACCAGAGGAGAAGAAAGGTAGGGGTACATTCCTGAGGAATTCCAGCATGGAATTTTTCCAATTCATGGCGGGAAAGGGTCTCATGGACCTCAGATAATATGGTGATCACTTCACCTGGTGTAATAACCAAAGGGGAAACCAACATCCATGGAGTCGACTTGAACATTTCCTCACCAAATATCCATGCCCTTTCCCTATTTGACAATACTAAGGTTAACCATTTGGTGCATGGAGTCTCGAACCACTCACCACTTTTGGTCTCTTTGTCCTCAAGGCAGGAGACCCATTACAGATTCAGGTTTTATCAACATTGGTCCCTTTCGCCTAGATACCTACAGTTGGTTAAGGAGATTTAGAAATGTCCTGTGCAGGGGTGCACTTGGATTGCCTTTCATAACAAACTAAGGAGGCTAATATGTGCTTCAAGCTTGGGCTAGATCGTTTCCCCCCATTGACAAGGACATGGATGTGATGATGGATAACATCAATCGCCTTGAGATAGCTCTAGAGGTGGCATGGGTTGACCAAGTGTTCGAGGAGCTGTCTAACCTGAAGGACTATGTGGCTGAAATGATCTTAAAGTAGGAAAGATTGGCAAGTGAGGAAGCACATATCAATTTTCTAAGGGAGGGTGACAAGAATACTGCATTTTTTCATGCCTCCATTAAAGAGAAGAGGAGGCTGGCTACTCTAAACATTCGACTTGATGATGGTTCATATTCGGACGATAGGGACATCGTGGGAGCTCAGACTCATCTGTTCTTCTCTGACCTACTGGCAGGTCCCAACCCTCGCATGGCATCCATTTACCCAGGAGGTAATGATGATATTAAGGACATAATCCCTAACCATATTTCAGCGCATGATAGTTTATTGTTGAGTTTTATTCCTGAATAGATTAAGATTTCTTGAGGCTATATTAATGCTTAACCCGAAGAGTGTGCCAGGTCCAGATAGTTTTTGGGATCGTTTTACGGGAGCTCCGGGGATGGGGTTAAAGATGATATTGTTGCAGCGATACAGGATATTTGTAGGGGTGGGTGTATACCGGTGGTCGCAGTGGCCACTACCATTAATGATTAATACCATGATAAGAAATCCTACCTCCCTCAGGCACTTTAGACTCATGAGCATGTGAAATATTCCATACAAAATTCTGGCTAGCATCAGCATCTCAAGGATTGCATCTCAACTACCTAGATGGGTCTCATTAATGAAACATAGTTTTGTGAAGGGGCGCTGCATCCAAGGTTTTATTTCCTTGGCACAGAAGCTGGTCTGGGACATTGATACTAAATATCATGGATCAAATATGGCTATTAAATTGGACGTGAGCAAAGCGTATTATCGTGTCGAGTGGAGCTTCATCAACATGGTGTTAAATGGTATGGGATTCCCATCTTGATCTACTAACGTTATATTCAGGTGTATCAGATCTTCTTGGTTTACGATCTCTTTTATGGGGAATAATCATGGTTTCTTCAAGGCGATACGAGGATTTAGGCAAGGGTATACCCTATCACCGAGCTGATTCATTCTCACCCAATACATCCTCAGTCATCTCAACAAGAGAAGTGTGCTACATGGTAATATCATTCCATACCAGAGGAAGTTATGTTCTATATCCATCTCTCATCTCATGTTTGTAGATGATACCATAATTTTCTTGAATGATAACAAGAATTAGGTGTGTGGAATTAACAGAGTACTTGAATAATATTATCACTAGAGTGGGAATATCATCAACAAGGGAAAGATAAACTTGTATATATCTATAAGATATAGTGCAAGGCGTGTATCTTCCCTATACAACTCCATGGATGTTCAAAGAAGGGAGTTTCTGATGGACTACCTGGGCGCTCCTATCTCTTTTTTAAGGCTCTGTATTCGAGATTTTGAACACATTGTAAGTAAGATTTCTATCAGTGTCCACAACTGGAAAAATCACTGCCTATCCTTTGGAAGGTGTGTTCCTCTGGTCAATAGTGTTCTCTTGGCTACCCCTGTTCACGCCCTTTATGCTGTTTTGGTTCCAAAAGGAGTCATTGTGAATATTGGCATGATCATGGCCAGATTCATCTGGGATTCTCTAATAGAGGGAAAATAGCATTGGGTGTCCTAGGGTAAGATGGAAAGACCAGTGTAGGAGGGTTGTATTAATGTTAGGATCTTGGTTGGCTCTCTTTGATGCTTTCATGCTAAATTGGCATGAGAAGTTCTGGAGGACCGTACGCTTTGGAGGAAGGCAAAGGAAGGTATATGGAATGGGAACTCAGATAGAGATTCAAGGCATGATTCCCCCTATTGGGCCATGATTCTCCCTCTTATTCAGGACCTCCAACCCTTTGCCCTCTGGATTTTTGGAGAGGGTGATATTTCTTTCCAGCACCAGAACCAGGCTGGCTCCATTGTAGGCTTCCCAGGGTGTCCGGCCACTAAGATCTCCTTCATGTATGCGGCTCTGCATCCATCCTTCATCTCGTCTATTCTGGACAAGGACCAGAAGGATACTTTTGACCTCATTGATCCCAATGGAGAGCTTGATCGATGCATCTTCACCCCATCCAGTTCGGGGGCCTTCTCCTCTAAGGATTTTAGGTCGATTTCGACTTCTCAGAACACTCATAATAGCTTGAACATCACATTTTTTATTAGGAAAATTCCTACCAAATACAAATTTCTCTCCTGAAGAATAAAGAACAATTCTATACCATCTGAAGATAACATCAAAAAGTGTGGTATCATTATCTCTCCCAGGTGTTGTTGTTGCACGAATCACCGAGAGGAGAATGCAGAGTATATTTTCTTCAAAGGAGGATGTGCAAGAGAGGTTTGGAGAACTTTTTGAGAATTTAATGGGGTTTCAGTTAGCAGCATAGATGGTACTCCCTTCATGGATAGATGGTTTTAGGGTTCGGGTGAAACTAGTCTGGAGAAGGAGGCTTGGGCGATCGTGCTCCACGCTGGCTGCTAGTGTCTCTATAAGGTGAGAAACAAGTCACAGTTTTAGGGGATCAACTCGATAGGTAGTTCCATCATTGAATGATCGTGGAGCGTGCTGATGGACTTTTTTAGGTTGTGCAAAAGCTAGCATGATGCTCCTTCCATCCGCTGGCTTCTTCGTCCCAACCTGGCGGCTCATATGGGCTTCATCTATTCGAGAACTTCATGAGTCCACTGGCTTCCGTCCTCCGTGGGATTGAAGCTCAACACGGACGACTCATGCATATCGAGGATCATCAGAGGAGGCGATTTTGTTCGTGACCATGGAGGGTCTATAATTCTAGATTTTACTGTTCACATTGGGAGCGGTTCTTCTTTACAAGCTGAGGCCATGGTGTTGCATACTCGATTATTTCTATGCCGCCAGGCCAGTATTGTCTTCTCAGAGGTGGAAATTGACTCCTTGATTTTTCATAAGTCCTTGTCTGGTAAGGGACCTATTCCATGGTCAATCTCATATGTCACCAGAAAATGTAGGGGCATGTTGAATAGAAGTATCAAATTCTTTCATACTTGGTGTGAGGGAAACATAGTTGCGGACTATTTTTCATCCTTAACCGGCTTCGGCCATGGTGTCTCCTATTTCTCAAAAGTGGAATCTCTTATTCCAAAGGGGGATGATCTTTTTAGAGGGGATTCCCTCAGATTCCTCAACTTTAGTCCCCCATTGGATCCTATTTGGGCTGGTTTGGCCCATTTCTATTTCTGTTATTCTCCTTGCTTTTAATAAATAAATAAACGATGATGATGATTCAAATGCAGTTTGGTAATGTCATCAGATGTTGTCCAAAGTGAGTATAGTTTCTTTACATTTGATAAGAATGTATCATTTATCAAAGGAGGTGGAATACTGAACAATAAAATTATGGACCTATTGCATAGTAATGTTAGGGGTAATTTACCTATAAATTACCACATAAGGTTACCATATTATGTGACATTTATCGATTAATCAATTAGGAATGTAATGGTTTTATTTTTTAAAAGAATATATAAGGTGTTTAATATGTTTTAGAAGTGGGAGAATATAATATAGAATTAGTCATTATGAAAGATGTAAAGTTCTCCACAATGGTTGAGTGTATGAAAATTTTGAGTTTTTAGAATTTTTTACTAATAATAAAATTTAGTGGGATATTAAAATTCTCGGTACACCATAATGTAATGGTGTATAAGAGATAAATAATTGAAATTTAATAAATATAGTAAGAGTATAATGTTTCACTTTGGGTTACCTAATACTTTTGGATAGAGGAAGTGAATGCGAATTTTTATCTCATAAATATGAGTCCATCAATACTAATGGAAAAATATCTTCATGAGGATAAATTGTCAGGTAAAAAGGTGAGGCACCCATGTTTATGATTCTTTGGTTGTTTAGAATATATACATTTATATTTTGATTCAATAGAAAATTTTCCTCCTATTCCCAATTCAACATTATTTTTTGGATATGGTACTAAGGCGATTTGATATATATAAGAGGATGAAGCTAATGATATGATCATTAGAAATAAAAACATTATATTTAATGAATGATTTATATACAAGTACCATTATAATTTTTTTTATGAAAATGGGAATAGAAATAAAGGATCTTAGGAGTAATTAGATCATGATTGTGTACCCATGAATGTCCCAATAAAACCATTAGAGAATAATCATAATGGGAAGTTGAGCAGAAAAAAGGGTGATAATAAATAAAGACAAGTATTCATCACCCCTAAACTATTTTCTATTGAATAATGATTGATTTACTAAAAACCATGAAGAGGAAATTCCATTGAAGGGGTCTAGTATGTAGGAGTCATCTATAAAAGAGGATATTTATTTATTATTATAAATAATAATTGGGAACTGACTATGTTTCTAAAAGTAATTATTGAATTGAATGAAAAATCAATATAGTAGAACAATGATGAACATTATGTTTAATGGATGTATATGAAATGTTGGGTTTGAAATTATTTACATAAAATGAAGTTATAGGTTTCACCAATATTTTCCAATATGTTCTAAATCTTATGACAATATAGTCTATTCATAATAACCCTGAATCATGGGATTTTTATTTTGAAAATCTTGATGTGGAAATTTATTTCTATAATGGTTTAACAAGAAAAATATATATAGTTAAACTAGAGGTATTTATTGAGTAAAGAAATAATAACATGGTGTGAAAACACCAGAAATGTTTTTATGGGTAGAAGAAGGCACCTTGGTAGTTGAATAATATATATTATGAGTTCATATGTAAAAAAAATTGTGGCATGGATAAATGATTCTATTTTAGATATTTATTGATGGATACCTTATATCACTTATCTATGTGAACTAAATTATCATTGAATGATCATGAATATAGAGGATTGATATTTGAAAATGTAACTAGTTAAGGAAATTAAGATAAATGATCTTTGATAAGATAAATAATTTTAGGAGTGAATATTAAAAGAGATCATACTATTGGAACCTTGATTTTGTCACTAAATGACTACTTCAGAAAAAATTTATGTGTATTTCATATTCTAAAAGAAAAATAAATTTACATTCCTGTAATAATACATTTTATATTCACATATGAGTAATCACTGAAGACTATTGATTAGTTTATGTAAAAAGAAAATGTTCCTTGGGAATATGATTTTAGAATATTTTTATATGATAAGATTTGTATATGATATAATTTTTCTCATGTAGTGGGATATTTGAGTATGTATATAGAGAATAATACAAATAAAAAGATTGAATTTGTTATGAAAATATTGTGGTGTTTTGTCAGAATAAATGATCTATCAATGTTCTTTGGGAAATGAGTGCCACTGGATGGGTATAGACCATGGAGGAGATTTCAATCCCATATGTATTTCCATACATTATATATTTAATAATATAGAAAATTAATTATGTCGTATATATCAACTATTGAAGGTGATTGAACTATGGAATAAAATTGTAGAGTACATTGTCTTAATATAAGTCTATGAAGATATAGTTTGTCTGAAGATATTCATGAATGTTTCAAATCGAATGTGAATGAAAGATGTATTACACCAGGATACTAAGGGTTCTATACATTTATATAAGAACCCCATATTTGCTGTCTTGAAAAATAATAGGAATCTTAAGTGCTACATTATTATAGGTTTAATATAGATTTTTATATTAACATTGAAAGTGATTTATGGAACCAATAACATGGAATACATTTTGAATACACTGATGGTGATTGAGAATTTGAAGCACTACTAGGCCATTGATGGTCTTCATTGAATAATGGAAGATAATAGGAAGAATATGAAATATTTATATGAGATCATAGAAGGTAAAAGCTATTTTTTAATGAATAATAAACTTAAAAATTTATATTATAATGGAATAAATATAGTCTTTCATGAAACATCATATTCAAAATAATGTAGAATTGGATGTGCCTATTAGTTATGGACTGACTTAATGAGAACACATTATTTATGTTGTTTAAGATATAATTTTGGAAGCTATTCAATTCAATTTATAAGTCACTAATATTGTGATTTTTGGAATGGTGGATCATGATCGATTAGAAGAAGATGGCCAAATACAAGTGACTGGTACTAAACACATGTCTATAACACTTAGGGAATATAATAGAGATGATAAAAATGACCTAATAATGTACTATATATGTGTGGACATTAACAAGGGAACTATAATAGTGTGGCCTTCAAAATTGTTGCCATATCAACAAAGTGATTACATTAACGGGTATTATATCACCGAGTACATTACTATCATCTATATTTTGGTATAGTGGGGCAATTATTTTGATCATTGTACTATATAAATGCTGGTTACTATATGTCCATATTGATTTTAGTTCTCATTTTGTGATAGGTATTTTGTAAATATGTGTTTTTCTGTTACTTTTCTCCAAAATATAAGAACATTATCCTTCATCTCAATATAAAAAGGTATTTTTCCAACCCATATAAATCGATGTGTTTGTATTGTTGATATTTTTTTCTATATTGTTGTACAATTTTTTTCATTTCTATAAATCAATATCACTAGTGCATCAATGATTTCCAAAAAACATTTTCAGAATACATGATTGTATATGAAACATGACTGAACTACCATTCACCAAATTTTGTTAATTTATAAGATTAACCATGACAGTTATATTATCCACGATATATATTGGGAGGATAGTGATGATGTGGATCATCTTTATGTATTGAATGTGTATATTTTCATCTAGAGGAATCTCCATAGGTGTATCTTAATGCTTAAATGATGGTATGAATACATTAACCATGTAATAACTACATGATGGAGGACCATGATCATATTTATAATATGATTATAATCTATTATAGTATCTTGATAGTGGGTAGGTGTTAGTGAGATATTGTATATTTTATTTTGATATTACATTAGTATTAGATGTACCATTAAATATATCTCAATCACCATGTATTTATTTTCATAAAGGAACCCGAATGAAAAATTTAGAAGTTGTAATTCCCCCACACCCAAATTTGATATTGAGAGATTGAGGTTACATTTAGTGTGTTAATCATTATGGGGCATAGATCAAACTTGAGGGAGTCATTTTTTGGTTCTTTCAACTATTTCCTAGAAATAAAATTATTTTTCCTTTTCAATAGTCCATAATTTTAAGATATGTATAGTATCAGGATGGTTTTAGTGTATTAATCATATGGGATTAGGATACTAAATAGTAGAGGTTAGTTTTTAAGACCCTTATAAATTTTGAAGGCACATGATATACTATTTTCTATGTTTTTTATTTTTTACGTGATGCATTTTGTGTGATTAGGAAAATAGAACATTGAAGAGACTAAAAATATTATATTACATTGTACAGTATGAAGGATAATTGATGTATTTTGATTTTTCTAACATTATTATAATTTTTTTATTTAGTTTTAATTAATTTGTTAACCGCTTCTTGTGTTTTTAGTTTCTTTTTGTAGTTTTTAATATTTTAGTTGTTTTTATAGTTTTTAGTTAATCTTATATTAGTTATTTATTTTCATTTTTTAAATTTAATTAATTTTTACTTTATTAACTTTTCATAATATATTTTTTTAGTTTAATTAATATTTGTATTTATTATTATTATGAGTTTATTAATTTAACTTGTAAATATAATATATATATATTTATATATTTATATAATTCTATTTATTATTAGTATTAATACTATTCTTATTAGTATGATTATTATTATTCTTATTATTATTTAACATAATTAGATAATTAGTTTTTATAAATTTAATTTGAATTTAACTTTTTTATTTTTCTTTATTTCTCCCCTTGACTTGCTCTCCATCCCACCCTATTCCCACGCCCCCACTTCCCCCCTAACTACCCACGTCGCCCCTCCCCATTTTTCTCCATTTTTCTCTCTCCAATCACCCCAATCCCTTGTCACCATACCTCTCTCCAATCCTCTCCCACACACACGCCTCTCTCCCCTATGGACCCACCACCCCCCTTATCCCTCCACGCCACCCCACCTCATCCACTCCCATTTACCCACCCGCCCCTCTCCTAACCCAATACCCCCTCTCCACTCGCCCGGCGGCCCCCCGTGTCTCACCCGCCAGCCCCCCTTCCTGCTCTCTTCCCCTTCCGCCTCCATTTTCCATCCCTCATAACTGCTACCCCCGTTCCCCTCCCCACTTCGGATCCCAGGCCGGACCACCCCATCCTCTCCTCCTTCCCCGGCCGCCCCTCCACATACCAGCCGCATCAACACCACTCGTCTCTCAACCATTTTATCATGCATCAACCAGCAAAAAACCATCACCAGGAGCATATCGGAGGTTTAGACACATCGTTGATGTTCTCTTGGATTCAGGAGATTAACGTCGCATGACGAGGGTGAGCGCAGATCAGATCTTATTTTCAGCAGCGTGGGGGTTTGATTTGGATGTCGTACCACCGACTGCACAGAGCAGAGTGCTGATTATTATTTTGCGATCGTTGATGGCTTCTCATTGTGATCACAACAACGACCCGATAACAATGATATCTTCTCTTTATTATTTTATGTGTCATGTCGTAGTGATGGCAGACAAATCTTTTTTGTGTCGGAGTTGTGACGAAAGTGACGGTAATTACATGTCATTAATTTATTCCCATGTTTGAATTACTTTTAAATTAATTTTAATTGGATTTTTATTTAATTAATTATATATGGGTAGAAATAAATTTTCATCTGGGCTATGCACACATACTTTGGTTCCCGTTTATGTGATACCAAATATGTAATCCTGAATAAGAGTTCATCAGAAAATTTATTTATCCATAATTCGATCAAGTGCAGGAGCGAATTCTAAATAAATAAATATGTTAATTGAAAAATTAATATTTTTTGTGTGTGCAATTCTTCAATCTTATGTGACTGATACTAAATAAGTGATCTCATGTGAGAAAACCCGATGCAGGTAGATACTTCAACTTTGTGAGAAATGGGTTGTCATATTTCACCAAGTGATTCAGTGCTATAATGAAACACAAGTTATTCGTTATGAAAAATAACAAAATAACAGATACTTTGTGTAAACATTAAAATAAAGTCTAACATCATAGGATGAGACCAGATAGTATTTTGATTAAATTTGGAATCGGTGATAATTGAGTAAATAAATATTCAAATGTGGGAATTAAATAATTGACATTGTATGCACTTGAATAGACGTCATGATTCTTACACATCCATATATGCAAGTTTCTTTCATAACTGAGTTCACATAGATAATTTTAGTCAATTTAAATAGTCATTTTTAAAATTGTCATTTAATTTTTAGAACATAGATGTTAATCACAAATTTAAATCTCAACTGCCTGAACATTCCTCTAAGAGGACATTTCTAGTGTCTACTCACATTCTCTCTGTGGTACGACCCTACTCACCACGTCTACAGTAATTGGTAGGATAATAAACATTGAAAATTTTCATGCATTGCGAAATGCATGCCAAATTTCTGGCACCATTTCGGGGGAGAATAGTTTCATTAGGATTTCATTTGAAAGATAGATTTAGGTTAAAAAACTAAAAAAAACTAAACCAACAAAAAAAATAGTTCACTACTCTGGGAATTTTTCATCGTAGGGATTTTCAAGACACCTAGAAGTTCAAAATAGCGTGGTACTCACCACACAATTACAACCAGTACCCGCCCTACGCATCCCCTACTCAAGGTATGACATATTATGATTCACCGCACATGATTAATCCAGTTAATCTTGTTTATTTCAATGATATTTATTCAAGTCCATGCTGTGAACCTAATGATAATATTTCTCCATGCAATGAAACAAGTCCTTATACATCTGTTGAACATTTTCAAAGTCAATTCATTCCTGAAAATTTAGAACATGATAATTCATGTAAATCAAATAATTCAATAATTGAGAACATGTTGCATTGATCTATCACAGAGAATAATAGGAGGTTTGAACTTCAAGATGAACGCAATGAAAATTTTCTTTCCTAAACATAAGATCTAGAAAATCAATTGAATAATTTAATAAATCAAATGAATCATATTTCTGAACTAGCTTCTTCATTACAACATGATGATCCAATTCAAAACAATTCTTTTCAGGAGAGTCCAATAGAGTTTTCATTTTAACAACATTTATGTCCCTAGTCTAATAATGAGATTGATCTTCCTTATTATCATAAAATTTATGACTCCCCTCCACCAAAAAATAATTATTCCAATCTAATAACATTTCATGAATATGAGAGGTTATTCTTCCACCCTGTTGGATAAAATGATCCCTCAGAAAATGTGATTTTATGTCCTTTTATGAGTCCACAACCCAGTTGTTCCAAAGTGAAAAAGGACATGATCAATGTCTATCAAATAGAACCTTTTGAGGATGAAGAGTATATTGAACTAAGACCATTCATTACCATGATAGATTCATAATTGAACCAACAGATAATGTATTGACACACTCAAGAGGAAATCACTTTAAATGACATAGAATCACCTCTTTCAGAAAATCATTGTGAGTCTGAAACTTTTTCTAAAATGAGGAATTATGAAACATTTATCGAATCAGAGAATCAATCATCATTGGTGGTAGAGAACACTCATAATATTCTAGAAATAATGGAAGGATGGGATTCCTTGGAGGATCCTGAGTTTGTGGTGAAACATGTACCAACAGAGAAATATGATGAGGTCAATATAGAATAAACATTAGAAAAAGATGTCATTATTGACACAATGGAGTCGTTTGATCCAATTATGCTCACCCCTCTTGCTTCATGTCTCGAGCATAAAGTGAGTTGGAAACCAGTGTATTTCCTTGTGTTAGTGGTTGGCTGTGAAAACGAATTGGGATACATCTTCAACCCGGATACTGCATTCAAGGATGTGATGGATATAAGCCGTCCATTGTAGGAGTCTGGTAAAGGAATTTTTTCAGCTGTGTATGTTCAAGGGGTAATCTTCTTGATCTTTCCATTAACAACATTATCCCAAAATTCAATTATTCGATGGGTATTTCTTCAGGAAAGGTATATTCATTCCCTTGTGAGTTGGAATATTTTAATTTCATTCCACACATCCATTATTCTAACAATATTCCATTGGAATTTTGCACCGCTTGCAGAATAAAACCATCTTCAACGAATCAATTCCACACTTCTACTGAAAAAGAAGAAGATGCATGTTTTACATTTCCATTCGACACTGGTGGAGTTTCAACAATGTCTGGATAAAGAGGAAGTAAACTTAGAGCTCAATGGGAGGCAACCCGTCATTTGTTTGTTTTTGTTTGACTTCATTTAATTTCATGTAATTTAGTTTTCTTTAAAAATAAAATAAAATAAAAGGCATTAATTTTCCACAATCTATTTTATCCTCGAACTACAATGGATTTAAATTCATCATAAATATTTTTATCATCCACATGATTTTGATTATGGTGTGACTTCTTTGATATGATGTGAATACGTGTTGTCAATGTGTAGGTTTTATAGGTATACAATTTCTAGAGCTTCATCAGATACAAACACCCTCTCTTCGTCTATCTACACTTACATAGGGAAGTGTTTTATTTTTTTTTTTCATATTTCATGATTCCACAAAAACCATGTAAACTAACAAAAAAATTAAGATTTTGAAAAGTAATAAAAACTTACATTCCCGTCGTTGATGAACCCACATAAAGCCAGCTGTATTTTTTGTCGCAACATATTCGGGGGAATACCACTTGTGTCCCTATATAGTTTGAGCACCCGATATTGTATGGAATTCATTGATCCTTGATCTCATGACTTAGGTGATTGCTGATATTATTTCATGCTTTGAAAATGTTTTTCCAAAACATGTATATTTTTTAGACACTTATTTTCACTCATGATTATCTATGATTTCAAACATTTTATTTCCATACCTGTGATGACTCTATGCCATTTTTAATCATCTCTTATAAATATTTTTCTTGAGGTAATCTCAACTATGATTTGTCTTCTAGAACATGCCATGTTTTTTCATCAATGCAATAGGAATTTTGAAAGGTTCACTAAAATGATCGAGCCATCTATTTGATATTTTAGCCCCATTGACCCACTGATCCACCCATATATTTTCTCCATACTGTAGCCCTTAGAATCCATGAATAATCCTTTTTTTGGATAATCCCATAACTGATACCCTTCCCTACCAATTTCATGAATTTTTACATGATAATTTTCAATCTATGTGTGGGGGAGAGATTTACTCATGGAGATGGTTCTTTGAGGGCGAGTGAGTCATTTGATCTACATTGATTGACATTATCCCATCCTGATCATATGAGTTATTTTTCACAATAGCTACATTCATTACATATATTTTGATATAGGAATTTAGAATCCTTTTGGATCCAACAATGAGTACATTGGTGATCATTACGCGGTAACCCTCCCTTTTGGGGATACCTATAAAAGTGATTATCCATTACTCTAGGAACAATATAGTTTTCTATATGACCTACCTTCATTGAGATGATACATGGTATATGCTACTTGTGTACCATTCTTTGGGATTAATGTCTGAAATTTATTTCATGGTGTTTTTGAGTTGATACTCACCGATTTTTCCTGAAAATATTATTTGAGTGAGTTTTTTCTTAAAAAAAGTGAGAAAAAAATAAAAAGATTAGATTATCATATTATTGGGGACATGTAATGTTTTAAGTGTGGGGGAGCGATAGTTTGAGGGAGACAATTTAGGGAGACATTTGGATTGACATAAATCATTCATTTATTTCAAGATTCAACCATCTTTTTTACCAAAAATATGTCAATTTTTTTACCCACCCTCCAGCAACCTCAGAGACATTGGAACCTCATGTAATGTCCTTGAGATTGGCGAATTATTTTGATTTCCAATAGTATAGATGTAAAATTCATGGAAGGACTTTGGTAGGAATTCATGTGTACGAGAATTGAGCATGACTTTGATCAAATATTATTTGAGTAATGAGAGTGATGGAAAGGTCGGTCACATGATAAATGAGTGCACACACTTGTTTTGAAAATAATGCAAGTGAAAGAAAAATTGTTCTTGAACATTGAAGATTTAAATGAAGCATGATATTTTAAGAGTAAAAGAGATTGAAAAATTTTGAACATGTAATTTTGATGTTTGGATTTGTCTATTGGTCCACTTGTGTTTTATTTCTTATTGTTTTTCCTAGGAGTGAAAATGTTTAAGTGTGGGGGATTTGATGTACAACGATTATACTAAAATTTTATAATTATTTTATTTAGTTTTAATTAATTTTTCAACTGCTTCTGGTGTTTTTAGTTTCTTTTTTTCGTTTTTAATATTTTATTTGTTTTTATAGTATTTAGTAAATTTTATATTAGTTATTTATTTTAATTATTTAGTTTTTATTAATTTTTACTTTATTAACTTTTCATATTATATATTCTTAGTTTAATTAATATTAGTTATTATTATTGTTATTAGTTTATTAATTTATCTTGTAACTATAATATATATATATAATTATACTTACTATTAGTATTATTATTATTTTTATTACTATTATTATTATTTAACATAATTACATAATTAGTTTTTCAAAATTTAATTTGAATTTAAATTTTTTGTTTTTCTTTATTCCCCCACTTGACCTGCTCTCCACCCCTCCCTATTCCCACGCCCCCACTTCCCCCATAACTACCCACATCACCGCTCCCCATTTTTCTCCATTTTTCTCTCTCAAATACACCCAATACCTTACCCCTACCTCTATCCAATCCTCTATCACACACACAACGCTCTCCCCTATAGACCCACCACCCCCTTATCCCTCCACGCCACCCCGCCTCATCCTCTCCCATTTACCCAGCTACCCGTCTCCTTACCCACTACCCCCTCTCCACTCATCTGGTGTCCCCCCTTGTCTCAACCGCCGGCCCCCTTCCTGCTCCCTTCCTCTGCCACCTCCCCTCCCCATCCTGCCTACCTGCTACCCCCTTTTCCCTCCCAACTTCGGAACCCATCCCCGGCTGACCCATCTTCTCTTTCTTACCTGTCCTCCCCTCCACTTACCAACCACATGAACCCCACTCCTCTCTCGTCCATTTCAGCACGCATCAACCAGCGTCAAACCATCACCAGGAACACATCGTAGGTTCAGACACATCATCGATGTTCTCTTGGATTTTTGAGATTCATGGCGCATGGCGAGAGTGAGCGCAGATAAGATATTATTTTCAATGGTACGGTTGTTTGATTCAGATGTGGTGTCAGCGACTACACGGAGCGGAGCAATGATTATTATTTTGCGATCGTTGACAACGTCTCACAGTGACCAAAATAATGACACGAGCACAATGATATCTTCTATTTATTATTTTATGTGTTGTGTCGTGGTGATGGCAGGCTAATCCTTTTTGTGTCAGAGTTCTGACGAAAGGGACGGTTATTTCATGTCTATCATTTATTCCCATGTTTGAATGAATTTTAAATTAATTTTAATTGATTTTTTATTTAATTAATTATATCTGAGTTGAAATTAATTGTCATCTGGGCTCTGCACACATGCTTTGTTGCCCATTCGTTTGATACCTAATAAGTAATCACGAACGGAAGTTTATCAGAGAATTTATTTATCCAGAATTTGATCAAGCGCACGAGCGAATTCTGAATAAATAAATATATTAATTGAAAAATAAATATTTTTTGTGTGTGTGCTTCTTCAAACTTATGTGAGTGATACTGAATAAGTTATCACATGTGAGTGAACCCCACACAGATAGATACTTCAACTTAGTGACAAACGGGTTGTCATATTTCACTAAGTGATTCAGTGCTATAATGATGCACAAGTTATTCATCAGGACAAAGAAAGAAATGATGGATAATTTTTGTAATCATTAAAATATTGTCAAACATCAAAGAACAAGACCAAATAGTATTTTTATTAAATTTGGAACCAGTGATAATTGAATAAATAAATATTCAAATGTGGGAATTAATTAATTGACATTGTTTGCACTTGAACGGATGTCACGACACTGACTCATCCATCTCCGCCAGTTTCTTTCATAGCTTAGGTCACTTGGATAATTTTAGTCAATTTAAATAGTCATTTTTAAAATAGTCATTTAATTTTTAGAACTTAGTTTTTAATCAAAAAATTAAATCTCATCTGCCTGAACATTCCTCCAAGAGGACATTTCTAGGGTCTACTCACATTCTCTATGTGGTTCGACCCTTCTTGACACTTCTACAGTAGTTGGTTGGATAATAAATATTTCAAATTTTCACGCATTTTGAATCACGTGCCAATAATATAATTAGCTTCCATTTAACATGAATTATCTTTGGTGGTGTTTGGTCGATTAAGAACTCCCTATATATTATGATTTTATTAATTTTTTAATATAACATTCACAAAATTATATTGGTATTTCATCTATGGTTTGTGTGTATTGGGGGGGGGGGGGGTGGACCAAATAGTATGTTAATAAGATCACAAAAAAATTTATATAAAGGGATATATGATCTTACAATTGGAGTTATAGGAGTACATGATCTCTATTACTGATGTGAATAACACGATCATGGTTTTAAGGATTATGCATAGACCATTGAGGTATATAGTTTTTTTATATATTAAGATATGGAGGATGATGTTATATAGTTATATTTATCATTAGACTAAATGATATTGTTTAACATTCATGAATCCCACATTATTTATGATAATAAAGGGGGTTTGATACATTATTGAGATTTTTTTAATTTCTTTTACAGTTTTATATTGTTTTCCCTAAAGGGTAGTTAGACTCATTTATGAGATTTATTGCATAAATACTTATCCTTAAATGTCATAACCCATCGCCCATTTCCCATGATGTGAGTACCCCAATACCGAATTCTATAGGCCAGGGCCTATAGACTATCACTGAGTAGGCATATCTGAAAAAAGGTACATATTTTCCTTTAAACTGAACACATGCACAAATTTCAATGTAAACAAAGTAAACCAAAGTTAAACCACAACTATCACTAAGACAACTAATGAGAGTATAAAACAAAATGAAAGTACCAAGGGGCTAGAATACAAACCAAAAACCACAAAGGAAAGTACAACAACCAGGGTCTGATCACTCAAGACCCTACTTGATGCATCAGAGAAGGGTAGCTGCCTATAGCCATGGAAGAATTCTGATATGTCCCATCTCACTGAGCACCACCTAGTCCTGGACCATCATGGTCTTTGTCTAAGAATCTATCACCTGCACGAGACATGACACGTGCGAGTGAATCCTGTGTAGGGGTGAGTAACACAATACTTGGTAGGAAACCAAAACCACAATGTATATACCACAAAGCAAGACCACCAAGAAATATCATATAGAAAAGATCACAATGTAAGACCAACAATAAAAGACAACTAAAAATAGGTATATCTCAAAATATAGATGTTAATATTTTAATTTGTAAAGTTGAATAATCACTTACTGATGAGTGACTCATCGCAAATGATTCACTAAGATTTGTTAGACTATTAGACCACTCTGGTCTGCTCGGCTGCTAGACCACTGAGGACTGCTCAGCTGCTGGAACAGTGAGGTCTGATCAGCTACTGGACCACTGAGGTCCACTCAGCTACCAGACTATGGAGTTCTAGTTTGTTGTTGGAACACTGAGGCTTGCTTAGCTATTGAACCACAGAGGTTTGATCAGTTTTAATACCACTAAGGTACGCTCGGCTACTAGACCTCTACGATTCTGTTGGCTGTCGGACCACTATATTCCACTCGGCTATTGTAAATCCCATGTATTTTACAAAATATTTAAATAATTTTTATTCTTTAGTATCTTGTTTTGCAGGCAATCGCTAGTTTAAAAAATCTATGAGGTGCCCTTTATATTAAATTTCCATTATAACATAGTCGTTATGTTAGAGGGAATAAATATTACTAACTTTTTATAATATATGATAAAATTAAATCAACTATATGACATATTAGTTATTTTATTGAATTAAATTAATAATATATATCTGTTATATAGATAAAATGTCATTTTTTTATATTCATCAAATAGATATTAAAAGAATGTTTTCCGCCTTTTAATGAAAAAACCTTTTAAATTTAATATTAAATCACATTAATAATTTTAATATTAAATGTAAACCTTTTATTTGGAAGAAGGATATAAAATTTTAATTTGGATAAAATTATGATATTTTTCTGATAAACATCATAATTTGATGAATATTTAAAATACGCTAAATTTTAATTAAAAAAACATTTTTCATTGAGATATTTTATATAGTTAAATTATAATATTGAATGGTTTTAAAGTATAAATAGAATATATTTTTACTATTTAATATATGTTATGTCATTATCATAAATTGTACAATGAATTCAAAGGTAAAATCATTCCATTCCATTGCAAATTGTTTAACAAAATCCCATTTATTCGACAATGAGATTAATTGTAAATTAAATTTCTCTAACTTCTATGTCTTGTATTTTGAAAAATGGAATCCATGTGTCTTAATATGATATAAAGGGCTATAGGATCTTAAATTTCTCGTAACATGTGTCTTAATATAATTGGATGAATATATTTCATCCAAAAACTTACTTGGGATGAAATGGTATCTATTGGAACCCCCTTGAATGTTATTGAGAAAATTAATTTATTTTATTTAAAGGAAAGTGAAATATGTCTCACTCAAACATTAATAATTAAATTATTTTAAATATAAGGTTTTATAGAATATAGATTTGATTATAAATACTCATTTGAAAGATAAAATTCATTTCTTTATCATGGTAATTTATTTGAAAATTTATGAAATATATAATTACATTAATAACATATACATTAATGATGTAGAAATTATTTATTTAGTAAAAATTGAATAATATAGTTTTTATTAAAATAATAATACCCATTAAAATTACCAAACACATTAAAAAACTTATTGGTTGAGTATATATAAACCATAAGCTTCCAAGGGTCGATTTGTGATCTATTTGGAGCCTAATAAAAGTGATTATGACACTTATATTGTTTTATTTTAAATAATGTAAAAATTGTCATCTTCATAATTTTATAAATATAACTTTTTAAACGTTGTATTTTTAGATAAGAAAATATAGTATAATAATTATTATAAAATATATTAGATTTATCCTCATGATAGTATTTTATTATTAATTTTTATGAAACAAATAAGTAGATTAAATAATTATAGAAAAACGTTGTAGTAATTATTTTATTCAAGATAAATATCAAATAAATAGTTTTAAAAATATGAAAACACATATTATATGATATAATTAATGTTCTATAAGAATTTTTAAGATGAATATGACCATATAGGAATTTATTAGATATTTTTTTCCAAAATATCTTCTATGTGGATTTTATATAATTTAAAATAAACAAATTGTGTCAAAATTGACACTATTGGTATTTTATGAAAATAACATATTATTAAATTGTTTAAAAATAACAAAAATATTTAAAAATTACAAATTAAAATTTATATGGTCGGAAATATCATAAACTATCCGATTATGTATATTTAACCACACAAAAGTTTGTATTTATAACCATTTATAATCTATAACATTATTAACACAAATAAATTTAAATATATTAAATAAGGATTAATCAAAATGATAAGGTTTAAAATAAAATAAAAACATGTCTAAATTTTATTTTTTGATGATAATACACCCATATATCATCTCGTCTTCAAATTTGAGTCATTTTGGAGGTTTTTATGTGGGGTAATATTTTATTTTAAGTTAATATTTTTGAGTTTTCCAAAAGTTCCCCTCTCCTTTCTTATAAAAGGACACCCCCTTCCCTCGCCTCTTCACTCAATTTTGAGCCATAAAGCTCGGCCAAACCGTAAAAATTACTCTTCTATACAACTATAGTTACATTATAGATTTTCTGGTCTTCTCAAAAGACCAACTCTAGTTTCTTAAGAGGATGTTTAATGGAGGCACTTTGAGGAAGAGGTAATATCTTCTACCGATTCTTTCAAATTTATTTCTTCTTTTACTTCCTCTTCTTTATTTTTTTCATTATAAACTAATAAAATCAGTATAAGTCATATACTGATATATTATTATAAAAATTAAGCAACCCTATTTCACCTTCTATCCATCCTACGAAAAACGAAATCCATGCGCATGTGTATGTATGGAATGTCGTCTCCACGATGTGGTGTAATATTCTTTTTCAAAACAAACATACATGGATGGGTATAATGATGGAAGAAATTACTATATATGATTATTTTAAAGTGATATTGATTCTTAAATATTATACACAATACACTTCAATACAATTCCACAATCATGGGAATGATATAATCGCTCATGCGTACGTACGACCTACCGTCTACACAATGTGATGTGATTCATTCTACATGATATTCATTGAATAATGATTATAAAAATGAATTTAATTAATAAATATGATATATATTATACTAATACCATTCTGTAAATTATATATCTATAACCTAAAAAGATGAATAATAATTTATTTGACAAAACATGCATAAGAATATAAAGCAGTTAACACACGGATAATGAGTAATAATGAAATGTTACTAATAAAAGGTAAGAATATGACCATATATGATATCATAATAATTACTATGATTTTGGAATAAGTAATTGAAGTTATTTAAATCATTATATAAAAGGATCAGATACGTACAAAGCATATTAGACATAAGGTAAGGGAAAATCATGTTATCTCAATTTTTTATCTGAGATTGTTTATACTTCAGTATTTATGGGGGGCATATTTATCATCCACATCCATGTTTCATCAACATATAATATTGTCTTTTTCCTCCTTAAAGTTTTTAAATCCAATTTTATCTATTTATGACTTCTTAGTAAAATGAATGAAAAGAATATTTTGACATTTTCTGTACGAGATACTTTTTGACTTTTCCGGTGAAATTACAAGAAGAATGTTTTTTAAATTATACGATATGAGTGGATTTTATTGATTTCATAAGAAATTATTTCCATGTAAAATTCCTTTACAAATTTTTATTTTTATTTTAAATAAACTTCTTTTAACTTAAAATTGTGTAACATGTTGACAAAAGAAAATGTCTTGATGAAGATACTATATCATCCTCAAGATCTAAGTTCAAGTGTTTCATAAAAAATATTTTCCATATATGATGATATAGGGTTATGTTTATATCCCAATTATTACATTGATTTGTTTATGTTCTGATGGAATTATTTTTATGAAGTTCTTTTATCTTATGATAGCATGATGTTTAAGAATCCCATTTTATAACCTGGGTTATTCTATGATTTATGATTTATGATTTGATGGAAAACATTTGAATGTTTTAATTATGAGATGGGTGGGACCTATATCTCTTTCCAATGCATTAGGTATGTATTTTTATCTCATGAGATAGACATGGCTGTAACGGAAATTTAATCTGGTTCAGTGATACATGACTGGAACGAGGAGTGAACTTGGTTCAGTAATAGACATTGTCCACTACGATGGACTTAGCAATAAGCCATGACTAATATGAAATGATTTTCTATGCTTATGTGTTTATGCCACAAAGTTTCATGTTTTATTTTATGATGATTGGGATTACATTGAATTTCTATGATTTATCCCATGACATGATATTATGACCTCTTATGCAAGATATGATTTTCAAGCGTTATGATCTTATGAATATGATATGATTGATATTTCATTTGTTTACCCTTACTGAGAATTTGAGTTCACCCTATTGAATGTTACTTTTTTATAGGTCATGAAGAAGGGTATTAAATATGATATTACAAAAAAGAGTCTAGATATGATCAAATAATTGGGTGACAATGTAGATTCTTTATGAACAAGTTGTTTATGCTTGCCAGTTTCTAAAGAAACTATATGGTCCTGTCATTGTTTTGTTATATGATGTAATACATATACATCAATTCTGATGTTTTAACAATGTATGTTATGTATGGATTGTTATAGTTGATATCAGAGGAAATTTATAATTAAAACTAGGATGTGAACGCCTTAGTAAGAACCCTAAGGATGTGTCTAAGCATAGGACACAATCCTAGTGTTTTAAAAAGGCCATGAATAACCTAGGATAAGATATAAAGTGTAAAATTATATTCTTGATTATGTGGTTTTCCTATTGTAATTATTGTTGTTCACACAATGATTCTTGGTATTAGTAAATGGATAGAAGTAGAAGGATCCATGTTAATGCTAAATTTGACGAGAAATGCAATGATTTTTCCCCTGACCAACCAAATGTTATAAGAGCTGGAATGAAAAATCATGTAGAAATGCTCACACAACATTCTCAAGCTATGAATCATGATGGACTTCCAAATGAGAAAATGAAGGAGAAACATTCTATTGAATCCTTCATGAGGAAAAGACAACCTTCATTCAGCGGGTCTTCTTATCTATTACTGGCTGAACAATGGATCAGTACCACTAAAAAGATACTTTCAGTTCTACTGTGTTCTGAACATGATAAAGTCATCTTAGCAGTAAGTTTTTTGGAAGGTGAAGCTGATCAACGGTGGAATCATATCAGGAATATGTGAAAAATAGATAAAATATATTCCATGGAATGTGATGAGTTAAAGAACTTATTTTTCAATAAGTACATCCCTTGTATTCTTCAAACAATGATGGAGAAGGAGTTCCTTTAACTAAATCCAAAGTACGATGAATCTGTTGGTACCTAAGAAGCAAATTTTACAAGACTTTCATGGTACGCGTCCAGAATTATTATCCAACCTGAGAGTAAGATCAATCGATTATTTATTAGATTTAAACCAAGTCACTTAAGGGCGTTAGCCAAAAGGGACATCAATAACTACGATGAAATTGTTCGATGGGATCTCATGGTTAAGATGGATATTGGAGTAACCCATCAGTCATATGGGATTGATAAGAAGAGGAAAATGGAATTCATAAGAAAATATAAAGACCACACTAAAATGAAGATGAATTTTTTATTATGCTCAATGTGTGTAAAGAATAATGAAGGTAATTGTCTTAAAGGGACAAGTAAATGTTTTCAATGTGGAAAGGAAGGTCATCGGGAAATTGAATGTCGCAGTGATGGTAAAAATATTTCTAATGATGCGAAAAGAGAAAAGGATACACAGAATGAACCTAATACATGTCAATGGTACAAATGAAATGAAATGGGGAATTATTCCCATCAGTTACCTAATCCTAGGGTCATTGATGATGATCATCATTAACAAACTCCTAAGGCCAAAGGCAATAGAAAGTCAAATGCAATTTCTATCGACGATGTGGAGTATGATAACGAAGTGGTGAAAGGTAAACATACCATCAAATAAAAAGTATAAACTATTTTATATGATTCTAGATGCACCAACTATTTTATTTATGTAAAATTATCTAAGGATATTTCGATACTACCTCAATAATTAGATGTTGAGTCACCTTTGACAACTCTTAATGGCAGTACAGTTGCATCAAAAGTTTATAATTCTTCTCCAATTGGCGTTTGTGGGAAAGTGCTTCCTGAAAATCTTATTATCCATAATATAGTGGAATTTGATGGGATTATTGTCATGGATTGTCATTACTTATATGTATCTCAAAAAAATTTCCAAAGAAGGGAAGTCACATTTCATATTCATATCAGTATATGATCATCTATCAATGAAAGGGTGAATATAACCTTATAGTGGGAATTTCATCTATCTTATGGGTCTTAATTCAAATATATGAAGGTTATTTATCTAAAATGGATGGCGAGAAACCAACGATTAAGAATATACCCATTGTACGGGGGTTTGATGATGTCTTTCCATAGGAATTGCATGGTCATCCACAAAATCGTGAAGTTGAGTTTTCTAGAAAACTCCTACGGGGTGATATTCCCTTTTCAAAGACACCTTATATAATGGCCTGAATTGAGTTGCATGAATTGAATAATCAACTCCAAGAGAATCATTATAAGGGATTCATACACTCTTGTGCATCACCTTGGAAAGCACCTGTTCTGTTTGTTAAGATAAAAGGTGGACAACGATACTCTTCATTGATTATCGATAACTTAAGAACATCACTATCAAGAATAAATATCCTCTCCCACACATTTAAGAATTACTTGACCAACTATGTGGAGCTGAATAATTTTACAAGATTTATCTTCATTCAGGGTATCATCAATTAAGGGTTAAAAAAGAGGATATGCCGAAGATAGCTTTCAGTACAAGGTACGGACACTATGAATTTATAGTGATGCAATTTGGTCTTACTAATGCCCCTGCAATCTTCATGGATCTAATGAATAGAGTATTCAGATAATATCATGACCAGTTTTGGGCAGTCATTATATAATATATTCTTTTCTATTCAAATAGAATTGAATAACATAATGATCACTAAAGAATTGTATTTAAAACCATGATAAAGGATAAGATTTATGAAAAATTCACCAAGTGTGAATTTTAGCTTCAAACAAATTCATTTTTGGGTCACATAATCTCAAGATAAGGGATATCCGTGGATCTAAAAAAAATAGAGGTTATTGAAAGATGGCAGAGACCAACAAGAGTTATTGAGATCAGAAATTTTCTTGGTTTGGCTGGATATTATCGACGTTTTGTGAATGATTTTTCATTATTATCTAATCCACTCGCCATTTTGATTTAAAAAAGAGTTATGTTCGTTTGGACGAAGGAGTGTGAAGATAATTTCAAGGAGTTAAAAAGAAGGTTATCTAATTCACCCGTGCTCACACTGCCTTGTAGTGGAGACGGGTTTTTGATCTACAGTGATGCATCCAGGAAGGGATTTGGATGTGTTCTTATGAAAAATGATATGGTGATTACTTATGACTCAAGATAGAAAAAATTCCATGAGAAAAAATACCCAACTCATGATTTAGAGTTAGATGTGGTAAATTTTTCATTAAAAATATGGAGGCATTATCTTTATGGTGAAAGGTGTGATATTTATACTGATCATAAAAGTTTAAGTTATATTTTCACACAAGAGGAGCTCAATATGTGCCCAAAAAGATAGATGGAGTTGATTAAATATTATGACTGATCCATATATTACCACATTGGGAAAGAAAACAAGGTGGAAGATGCATTAAGTCGACAAGACCATTCCATCTTATCCATGATGAGGATCATGAAGGATCCACTATTTATGGATCTGAAAGGATAGATCTTGAAATTATAACAGATGGGGGAAATCATATCTTTCTCAAATGAATGTTCCACCATATATACATGTGATGATTAAAGAGGAAGAGAAGAATGATATTGAGTTACAAAATAAAGTGAGAAATGTTCTTGAATTCAACATTGAATGTGATGAAATAATAAATTTTAGGAATCGGGTTTGTGTTCCTCCCATACCAGAATTAAAGAAGGAAATATTGGATGAGGCTCATAGTTATTCATTCTCCGTTCACCCTGGAAGCACAAAGATGTATAGGGACCTAAAATTGTACTTTTGGTGGGATGGCATGAAAACAGATGTTGTTGAATATGTCTCTCGATGCTTGGTTTGTCTGCAATTTATGGCAGAATGACAAAAGTCTAAGGGGATGTTACAACATATATCCATAATAGAATGAATATGGGAAAACAACACTTTATAATTTGTCACCGGACATCCCAAAACATCCCAAAGAAATAATGTTTTCTGAGTTGTTGTTGATCGTCTTACGAAGTCGGCACACTTCATTACTATTAGAGAGAATTTATCTCCTGATCAGCTTGTCAGGATATATGTAAAAGAAGTTGTAATATTGAATTTAGTACCACTTTACATTATTTCTGATCGAGATCCGAGGTTTACCGTGATGCTTTGGTGAAGTCTTCAGCTTTCTCTAGATACAAATTTGAGATTCAGCACTGCATATCATCCTCAGAAAGACGGTTAGTCTGAAAGGACAATTCAAACTCTAGAAGACATGTTGTGAGAATTTTCAATGGATTTAAAAGGTTTTTGTGATCAAAACCTACCATTGGTAGAATTTTCATACAACAATAGCTTTCACTCCAGTATTCACATGGCTCCTTATGAATCCCTCAATGGAAAGAAGTGAAGAACCCCAACTTGATGGGATGAAGTTGGGTAAATAAAGCTACTAGAACCTAATCTTGTTGTTCAAGTGGCAGAAAAGGTCAGATCTATATAAAAACATATAAGAGTAGATCAGAGTCAACATAAAAGTTATGCTGACAACCCAAGAAAAGGCCTAGAGTTTGAAGTGGTGGATAAGGTGTTCTTCAAAATATCTCCCTGGAAGAGAGTAATGAGATTTGGAAAGAAGGGAAAGCTGAACCCAAGGTATATCAATTATTTTGAGATTCTGGATAATGCTGGGAAGGTATCGTACCAATTGGCGCTTCCACCAAATCTCTCTCATGTTCATGATGTGTTCCGTGTATCCCTCTTGAGAAATTACATTCCTGATCCTTCACATATAACTACAGTAAATTTTATTTACCACAGTTAAAGGTAAATCAGGTAATTAAGGGTAAAAATAATATTATAAAATGACCCTATCACTAGTATTAATATAATTGGATTATTATATTTCATCAAAAAACATACTTGGGAAGAAATGGTATCTATTGAAACCCACATGGATGATATTGAGATAATTAATTTATTTTATTTAAAGGAAGGTGAAATATTTATCACCAAAACTTTAATAATTAAATTATTTTTAATATAATGTTATACATAATATAAATTCGATTATAATTACTCATTTGAAATATAAATTGTTTTTCTTTATCATGGTAATTTATTTTTAATTTTTATGAATTATATAATTACCTTAATAGCTTTTACTTTAATGATTCAAATATTAATTATTTACAGAAATATAAATAATATAGTTTTTATTAAAATAATTATACACATTAAAATGACCCAACACTTGAACAAACCTTATTTTTACAGTATATATAAACCATAAGCGTCCAAGGGTCGACTTGAGGACCATTTGAAGCCTTATAAAATTTATTGTGACACTTATATTTGTTTATTTTTAATAATGTCAAAACTTCCGCCTTCATAATTTAACAGATATAACATTTTAAAAGGTGGTTGTTTTATAAGATAAAATCAACTAAAAGTATTATTATAAAATCTATTAGATTTATATTCATCATAGTATTTTAATTTAAATTTTTATGAAAAAAATAAGTATATTAAATAATAACAAAAAAATGTTGTTGTAATTATTTTATCCAGAGAAATATCAAATAAATAGTTTTAAAAATATTAAAATAAATATTATATGATATAATTAATGTTTTAAACTAATTTTCTAGATTTATATTACTTGTCAAAAATCTATTAAATATTTTTTTCGAAAATATATTCTGTTTGGATTTTATTTAATTTCTAATAAACGAATTGTGTCAAAATAGACGCTATTGATATTTTATTAAAATAACATATTATTAAATTGCTTAAAAATCACAATTTTTTTTAAAATTATGAATTAAAATTTATATGGTCTACAATGTCATACTATATCCAATTATGTACTATTAACAACAGATAAGTATGTATTTATAACCATTTAAAATTTATTAATTTATTACCAAAAATGAAATAAAATAGACTAAATAACAATAATTCAAAATGATAAGGTTTAAAATAAAATCAAAACAGGTATAAATATTAATTTTTGATGAGATAGAAACCCTATATCATCTCATATTCTATGTTTAGTCATTTTGGATATTTTTATGTGGGGTTGGTTTTTATTATATATTAATATTTTTGAGGTTTCCAAATATTCCCCTCTCCTCTCTTATAAAAGGGCACCCCTTCCCTCTTCTCTTAACTCAATTTTGAGCCTTAATGATCAGAAAAAACCTGAAAAATATTTTTCTAAACCTCTATATTAACATTATAGTGGTTATGGTCTTCTCAAAATACAATCTCCAGCACCCTAAGTGGATGTTTAAAGGAGGCACATCGTGGAAAAGGTAAAAGCTTCTACATATTCATTCAAATGTATTTCGTCTTCTAATTATTATTATTTAGTTGTTACTTTATAAATTAAACACATAAGTATCAATAATATACTAATATGTTATTATAAATAGGAAACAACCCAATTTCACCTTCTATCCATCCTATGAAAAATGAAATCACCACGTGTGCGTACGTACAGAATACTGTCTCCACGCCGTGATGTAATTTTTTTTCATCACCAACATAACTAGATGGGTATAATGATTGAGGAATTTACTATATAAGATTATTTTAAAGTTATATTTCTTCATAAGTATTATACACCATACAATTTAATAATCATGGGAATGATATCATCTCTCGTGCTTACGTACGGCCTACCGTCTCCACGATGTGATGCGATTCGTTCTACATGATCTTCATTGAAGAATGATTAAATAAATGAATTTATTGAATAAATATGATATGTATTATACTAATACCATTTTTTAAATGATATATCTATTACATAAAAGGACTAGTAAGAATTTATTTGACAAAACATGCATGAGAATATAAAGTAGTTAACACCCGAATAAGGAGTTACAATCAAATGTTACTAATAAAATGATAACAATATGACCATATATAAAATCACGAAAATGAATATGATTCTAGAATAATTTAGTGACATTATTTAAATCATTATACATTAGGTTCTGATACGTACAAAGCATATCGGACCTAAGGTAAGAGAAAATATAGCAATCTCATTTTTTTATCCGAGATTGTTTATAAATCAGTATTTACATGGGAATATTTATCATACACATCAATGTTTCCTCAATATGTAATATTATTTTTGTCCTCCTAAAAATTTTTAAATCCAATTTTACCTATTGATCAGTTTTTAGTAAATGAAATGAAAAGAATCTTTTGTCATTTTCAGTAAGAGATACTTTTTGACTTTTCTGACCAAAGTACGGGAAGAATGTTTTTTTAACTTATACGACATGAGAAGACTTTTATGCTTTAATATGAAAATATTTCCATGTAAGATTCCTTTAAAAGTATTCATGTTTATTTTCAATTAACTTATTTAAATTTAAAATTTTGTGACATGTTGAGAAAAGAAAATGTTTTGATGAAGAAAGGATATTTTCCTCAAGAAATAAGTTCAAGTGTTTTATCATCATTATTTTCCATCTATGATTATATAGGGTTATGTTTCTATCTGTATTATAACATTTATTTGATTATTTTTTGAGGGATTTATTTTTATGAAGTCATTTTATCTTATGATGGCTTGATGTTAATGAATACCATTTTATTACATGGGTTATGCTATGATGTATGATTTATGATTATGGGGAACACATAAGAATGGTTATATAATGAGATGGTTGGGACCTATATCTCCCTCCAATACATTGGGTAAATATTTTTATCTCATGAGATATACATGGATGGAATGACAAGTAAATCTGGTTCAGTGATACATGACTGGAAGAAGGACTGAACTCTGTTCAGTAATGGACATTGTCCACTACGATGGTGTTGGAAATGAGACATGACTAATATGATATGATTTTCTATGCTTATGTGTGTATTCCACAACGTTTGATGACTTATTTTATGATGTCTGGGATTACATTTCAGATCTATGATTTATCCCATGACATGATATTATGACCTCTTATGTAGGATAAGATATTCAAATATTATGATCTTAAGAATATGATATGATTGATATTTCATTTCTTTACCCTTACTCGGAATTTGACCTCACCCTTTTCTATGTTTTTCCCTAGCTTATGAAGAAGGGTAATAAATATGATATACCAAAAGAGAGTCTAGATTTGATAAAAAAAATGGGAGACAATGTAGATGCTTTATGATCCAGTTGTTTATGATTCCTCAGTTTCTAAAGACACTACACCTATAGGGTCTTGTAATGGATTTGTAATATGTTTTAATAAATATACATCACTTCTAATGTATTAATAATGTATGTAATGTATGGTTTGTTGTAGTTACTAGACCACTGAGTCCTGTCTACTCTTGGACCACTGAAGATTGATTTGTTACAGAACCAGTAAGGTCCACTATGCTCATGGACCATCGAGGTCCTATCTACTACAAGAACACTGAGGTACACTCTGCTACTTGACCACATAGGTCCCCTGATCATATCCTTTGTGTTGTAGCCAACCTTAGAATTCCTGCTCTCTATCGCTCTTCATTCATGGAGAATTAACTCCTTGATCCATTGGTCGTATCTCAACTACCATGAAAACTCAATTAGAGTATACCCAAAGGACCATCGTGTCCCAAGGAGTGTGGTGTGTTTTATGACACAATAGGAAAAATTTCCTATTTATATACATGGAATTTCAGTAACAATATTTAATTTCATAGAAAAAATTAAATACATTCATGAACATAGAGAAAACCAATGCATTTAATAATAATAATGCATCATTATTTATGGGGCGCCAACATGCGCAAAACGAAATTATAAATAAAATTCCACATCAAAAAATAATTGCAAAATTATTTTATTTTTTTCCAACTAGTTAAATAATTATTTACCATCTTGAAAATAATTATTTTACTACAATACCGACCTTGGTATGCTCAAACTCTACATTCATTTATTGAACACCTGAAAAAATAAATAATTAAATATTTCTCTTAAATAAATATTATACTTACAAACTAGTAAATAAATACTTATTAAATTTTCAATAAAATAAATAAATATATTTTATTTAATTTTTGTGATCATTTTAACTTGAATAAAGTTTTTCCAGGTTCTGGATAATCATATTTATTTCATTATTTAAATTAAAATAGAATTTAACTGAGACTACAAAAAACACGTAGTGTGTTATCCTCTAGGATTATTTCTCGTTGGCAATAGGAGGACTTTCTTAATGTCTGTGTGTGTTGCCTAGCAACGGTTCAAGGCGCCCAAGATAAAGAATTTAAAGTCTCAAAAACAACCTCCTCATACGAACGCTCACAATGTAATATAATAATTTTGTCGCAATATCTCATAAAGTAGGTTTAATGACTATGTCATCAACTTTTATACTTGATGCGTCATTCTTTGACTACCTGAAATAAACTCATTGTTACACCCTGGCCATGGAATTTTTCATGGCAGTTCTATTTCAATAAAA
Organism: Viscum album; assembly: GCA_963277665.1. Lineage (NCBI taxonomy): Eukaryota > Viridiplantae > Streptophyta > Magnoliopsida > Santalales > Viscaceae > Viscum > Viscum album. Next base: position 64,332,110 of record OY728156.1, on the reverse strand, counting down.
GGGCTAAGATATAAACTTCTATAAATGGAATGGGAAAATCCTTCCTCGACTTATCCATTAATAACAAGCCACTCATGGGGAACCCAACATACTCTACATCCCGCAAACTTCTTGTGTGATAGTTTTCTTCTGTAAATAAATTTGCATAAATAATGACATGTATTAATGATAATATAAAATTCTAATGATAATTACACACACTCACAGATAGAAATATTTGATGACACTAAAACAAGCAGAATTCTTACTAGCGGGTCTGTTCTCATAATCTCATATCATAGAGATTACCATGTGCAAACATCATGAGAGGAAGTGTCATCTAATTATGAGTACTCGCACCTGACGGTCTACATGATATGTGTCCCATAATAGCATATCATTCAACTAAAAAATAGTATTTATGGATATTTTTATAGTATTTCAAGGTTCACATCATAGCAGGGAACTTCCATGACCTTAGCATTTCAAAAAATACTCTAGGACATTATTACGTCATAATAATGTATAAGAATAAACAATATGTAATAATACATTAAATATCCATGTTATCAAAGTATAACCAGTTGGTTATTGGACACAAAATCATAAAAAAACTATAAATTTGACTCGATCCAACTACCTATGACTTTTAGTCCTCTAGACATCACATAATGAAAATGTTTCTAATGAGTCAAGGATTTCGTCATGGGGTCCACCATGTTGTCTTCCATGGAAATACTGCTCACTCTAACCTCACCTCTCTGAGAAAAATCCTTCAAGATATGATACTTCCGAAGTATGTGCTTCGTCCGCTAATGTGACCTTGGATATTTTGCGAGAACCACCACTGCAGAATTATCATAATACAGTGTGATGGGATCTTTACTGCTAGGTATCACATCTAGCACCTAGAAGAAGCATCACACCCAAACTAATTCTTTAGATGCCTCAGAAGCTGTGATATACTCGGACTCTACTGTTGAATATGCAACAAAACTCTTCTTTGAGATCTTCCATCTCACTACACCTCCATTCAAAGTGGAGATGTATCCTGTTTGCGACCTCATGTCATCTTGATCAGTCTGGAAACTTGAATATGCATATCCTCTTATTACAAGTTCCTCATCTCCTCCATAAACTAGGAACATATCCTTACTTTGCCTTTGATACATTAGGATAGTCCTGAATTCCATCCAATTTTGATCACCTGGGTCAGATTGATATCTACATACCACACTCAACGTGTAGGTGACATCAAGCCTAGTACATAGCATGTCATACATGACTGACCCAATCACTGATGAATATGGATTCCATAACATTATCTTTCATTCCTCGTGTGTCTAAAGAAAAATTTTCTTGGAATGATGAATGCTATGTGACGCTGCCAACAATCCCCTCTTTGATTGTTCCATACTGAATATCTTCAGTATCTTATCAATGTAGGTACTTTGACTTATGCGTAGAAATCTCTTGGATCAATCATAATGTATCTTGATCCCAAGAATATATGCCGCCTCACCCAAGTATTTCATGGAGAAGCATTTATTCAACCATGCCATAACAGAATGTAATATTGGTATCTCATTTCCAATAAGTAACATATCATCAACATATACTATTAAGAAAATGACTACACTCCCACTAAACTGTGTGTAGAAACAAGGCTCACGTTCATTATAGATAAAACCAAATTATTTTATGGATTCATAAAGATGATTTTTCTATGACCTGGATGCCTGATATAATCCATAAATGGATTTATGCAACATTCATACCTTATTTCCATCATTTTGAGTCACAACCCCTTCATGTTGTGTCTTGTGGACATTTTCCTAAAGGTACCTGTTAAGGAATGCTATTTTTACATCCATTTTCCAAATCTCATAGTCATGGTAAGCTTCAATGGAAAGTATAATTCTGATGGATTTCATCTTTGCAACTGGTGATAAGGTTTCATCGTAGTCTATTCCTTGACGTTGTTTAAAACCTTTTACAACCAGTAATGCCTTATAGGTAATGACTTGTCCTTCCATTTCCAGTTTCTTATTGAATACCAATTTGAAACTAACAGGCTTTACATCAAATGGGAGATCTACTGAAATCCATACTTGGTTTGGTTACATAAAATACATTTCAAAATTCATGGATTTTTTCCACATGGCAATGTCTGTGCCACTTATTACTTCCTTGTAGGTTAGAGGAGCGTTATTATCAACTAATAAGGAGTCACCATCCTTAGAAATGTGAAAACCATACAACTCTGGCTCTCTAACCTCTCTTGTACTCCTACAAAATACTTGTGTCCTTAGAACAGATTCTTCTTCCACAGGTCTTTGTGGAATCTATTTATGTACCAACTCTTGTGTACCACGATCCTTGACTTCATCGAAGTCTATCTCTCTCCCACTATTTCTTGTGGAATGTTCTTCCTCACAAGGATCATGGCATGTATTACCATAATAAACATTATTTCCAAGGGGTTTCATAGGTAAAATTCCATTGTTTTCTTTGAGGTATCCTATAAAGGTACACTTTTTTCCTCGGGGTGTGAGTTTGTTATATGAAGAGGCCTTAACAAATGCTTCGCTACCCCAAAAATGTAAATTCGATAACATGAATTTCCTTCCACTCTAGAACTCATATGGAATATCATTTATCTATTTAGGTGGTACTTGGTTTAGTATGTGTGTCATTATTTGTAACACATATCCCCAAAAGGATAATTGAAGACTCGCATGACTCATCATTGATCTTACCCTATCCAATAGGGTGCGATTTCTCCTTTTGCTCACACTATTCCACTGGGGCGTTTTTGGAGGAGTGAGTTGGGATTGGATCCCAAACTCCCATAAGTAATCAATGAAGTCTTGATTAAGATATTATCCACCTCGTTCTGAGCGGATTTTCTTAATCTACTTACCAAGCTGGTTTTCAACCTCATTCTTGTACTCTTTGAAATTTATCAATAGTATCCTACTAGTACATCATTATGTAGATATATCTGTATTTACTAAAACCCTCAGTAAATGTTATGAAGTATGAGTAACCACCCCTTGATTCAATAGGAAATGGACCATAAACATCTGTATGAACCAATTAATGAAGTTATTTTCCCTTTCACCTTTCCCACTAAATGGGGATTTTGTCATTTTTCCGTGTAAACATGCATGACATTCGCCAAGTGGTTTTAGTTTGAAAGAATTTAATTATCCATCTTGATGTAACTTTGTCATGAATTTATGGTTTACATGACCTAGCTGGTGATGTCAGAGTTGGTTTTGGTATGACTCATGTGAAGTATATTGGTAATAAATTTCCAATACTTTGTTTCTGTAATCCAACACATAAATTCTTTTGTATAAATGCGCCCTACTATAATAAATGTTATCTTTGTAAAAGAAACAACATTCATTTCTAAACTTCATAACAAATCTATCTATATCTAATCTGAATAAAAAAATAATGTCTTTAGTAACATATGAAACATAATAACAACAATTTAATTCCAAGATCATCCCAGTTAGCAACATGAAGAGGTAGTCACCGAGAGCAACAATAGAAAGTTAGGCTCTATTGGCTAATCGTAGATCTACCTCCCCTCGATCAATCTTCCTAAATCTACTTGGTTCTTATATTTGGATACATATGTGAGCACTAAAAGCTATATCTAATAACCAATTTGTAGAAAAAGATAGGTTGCATTCGACAACAAACACACTTGAAGCTTTCCCATGCTTCTTTGGCTATGTGTAGTTCTTCTTCTAGTGGCCCTTCTTGCCACATGCAAATCAAACAGCCTCATGTTCCAATGCAACCCCTTCGATCTACCTTTTCATGGAAGGTCATGAAGAAACTTTGGGCATAAAGTTGTTCACATTCCCTTTCCTCTTATTCACCATAAAGTGAGAAGTGTTTTTGCGCTTCATATTTTGTACACATGGACAATGAGGATATGAAGATCATATAGAGACTTCTCAATGTTGTTCATAATGAAATTGACAACAAATTTAGAGAATCTATGAGGGAGTGATGCGATAATGAGATTGGTGCCTAGTTTTTTGGGGAGTTTAATCCCTAGAACCTCCAAGAACTCAATGTAGCCAATGGGAATGACTACATGAGGCCCAACTGGGGTACCTTCTCCAATTTTATTCATAAAAGTGCCTTATAGTTCTCAAACATTTCATGTCATTCTCTCTCCCGGTAACGACAACAGAGGTTCTCGTGCACGCTCTAATCATCCATGTTTTTACGAGACATCATGAGATCACTGGACATTGATGATAGCATCAAACATTGAAAATTGACCCTGTCATTCATATGATTCTCATAGACCAAGAAATCCGAATCACACACCTCTTTGGAAGGCGGATCAGGTGATGCTAACACCAACACGTAAGACATCCGTTCATGGTGTAGGATAACTCGAAGGAATCTAAACCATTACTGGAAGTTAAGGTCTATGAAGATGTTGTCTTTATCTCGAATTGATCATAGGGATAGTGTAATTGACGAGTTTTCCATTTTTATTCTACTATTTAATGATTGGATCATAATTACTTTCTTGATTACATTTTATAAGAAATAATAAATTTTATTTAGTATCCCACTATTTTATAATGTCTTAAAAGCCCTCACCATTGAACTTGTAATGTCCAGTTTCCATGACATTCTAGTTCCAAGGATCCATAGTCCCCTTCACATAACCCCAATAAGGGTTGGTCAAGCTATTAAAAGGTATTTAACAAGGTATGTCTTTTCCAACTGTACGATTGCAGCCCCATGATATGTTGAGTAGACACCCCAATATTGAAATCATGACTCTAGATTTCCTCAACACTTTCCTCCAATATTACACCATGTCTAGAATGGGATACTCCTCTTGATGTAATATGGTTAAGTCTTCCTAAAACCATTCATAAGGGCTTCCTGTATAAAAGTAATTGTCCCAATAAGGGTTGTTCAAACACATATTTTTATTTATTTTTTTCCCTTAATCATGTAACAGAAGGATTGTTCTGAATATATATTATATTTGGGGGATTTTATATCTATTATGCATGAATTTATTGTTATCATTATCACAAACTTGTTAATATTAAGATGAAATTACAAAAGTGATTAACCATTTTTTTATAATACTTATGCATATGTCTAAATTATTTTACATCCATATTGCATGCTTGTTTAGTTCATTAATTATTTGATCATGAAAACACATCCATAATGATAAACCATGCAACTAATAGAAATAAAATAAAGTAAATGGCATGATCATGATCTTTTCTAATGGATAGTTTATATATAGGCTGATAAACTAACCCTAATCTAGGGGAGAAACACCTTGACACTTTTGGGTTCGTCTTTACATATTCCACCTATCCACCTCTGTATCTCCTGAGATAGGTTTTTCCTCGGCTATAGCTTGATCTGCATCCACTAGCATGTGAGATCCATCCAATACATATGCATTTTTTTACTCAAATGTATGTGAGGGTTAAAAATGTGTTTCAGAGAAAAGAAACATTTTGCACACATTCCCAATATATTTATGGTGAGAAGTCTCACAAGAAAACAAATTGAATTCATATAAATAAATTAAAAGAATCTATCCACCTATAAAGGTCTTGGTCTAGTTCATGATTATCCATACATGAAACAATATTTAAGCCTAAATAAAACTAGATATCAATTCTTTAATCATTCATGTTTAAGATAAATCATTCTCGAATCAATTAGTTATCGTCATTAAATAATCAATCATTTTATCTTAAACCCTTTTCTAAATTTCCTTGAGATTTTCATCCATGAAAATATTAAACAAATAAATTCATTTAAAATTATCATTGTACAAAACATGTACCTTGGAGGCATCCCGGTGAATTCCTATTCATAACTACCCAATGAGTAGAAATTAAAATTAAATATATGTCAAATTAAACACACATATATAAATCACCTCTCATGTGTTGTGCCTCAACATAATGCATGCACGATGGTACACATCTCGAGGGATTGTATAATATAATAATAAATTTTAATAAATCTGCTTAATTTGGATGAGTACATGATGTGTAGTTCCAACTACATGACATTTATTATTTTTCATCATCTATCCGAAGAACACGCCTAGGGAAACGGCGTGTGAGTATACTTCGGAAGTCATCAATGTACATGGCGTTTCCAATGGGCCATACACTCTGTAGTTCCTTTTGACACGGTCTCCAGTCAGGAAAACAGAGTACGAGGTACAGAATCTAACCCTAACCCGAACGGACTACACATTGTGTCCATTGAGACACATGGCGTGTAATTTGGAAACCATGTTCCACATGTTCCTTGTCAACACAGAGAGTGATTTATGACTAAGAATGACACCAACACATTTCTTGGTTTGTCGGACCATTCTGATGCATTGAATCTTGACAACATGGAATGTACTACAGAATACACTCCGTGTGATCTAGTGTTGTACGACCATGATGCTTTGGCACCTCCTAATGTTATCCTCTATTTTATTATAATCAAAAATAAAAGAAAAGATAATTTATGTAAGGTTAATGAGAAACAAAAGTAGAGGAATAGATCTCCACATTCAAATGTGCAGAACGATAGACATGAATTAAAAAAACTAAATTATACTTGAGTAATTCATTAATTAAATATTTAAATAATTATAAACTTTGATGTAACCCCTTGGAATCCACTTGAGGGTTCCATGCATAGCAGAAGCATGGTTGGGACGTGACCCTATTTGATTTTTACCATGATCAAGGATTATTACGGGATTAATACGACGATGAAAACCAATATCCACAAAATATAATCAAAGATTTTGATAAATAATAAGAGGCATGAAACCATTATAGAGGATATTTCTCATCATTTTATAATTAGTTTATTTAATTTCATAATGAAAAATAATCCATTGTTCTTTGGTGTTTTTCATCATTGATGATGTCGATCATCCTGAAAGACCCTTTTAGATTATCTCGTTGCGCTTGTAAAGATCCAAACTATAATCCCTCTTGCTTTGATCCACACGTGCTCTGGCGGTCTCTAATCAACTCTACTCATTCTCCAAGTGCTAGCGTGTTGAATCAAGTGTCCTTTGTCGGTCATTCATGATCGAATGTTCTTTGGCCTTGAAGAACATCTATTATTCTTGGATTTGAGAGTGAAATTGTTTGGCTCAACAATTGATAATTCACTAGGCTTGTGGTGTTGTGTACGACACAAGAGGAATACTTGCATATTTATATAAATGGAATTTTAGTTAAAATATTTAATTTCATAGAAAAAATTAAATACATTCATGAAATTAGATAAAACCAAATAATTTAATAATAATACAATGTCATTATTTATGGTGATCCAACTTGCGTGAAAAAAAATTATAAATTTAATTCCCTGTCACAAAATAATATGAGTGTTATTTAAATTTGTGCCAACTAGTTAAATAATTTTCTACCATCTTGCAAAAAAATATTTTAATATCGGACCGAACTTGGTCTGATTGAACTCTGCATTCATTTATTGAACACCCAAATAAATAAATAAATAAAATATTCACATTAATAGATATTTTATTTACTAACAAGAAATATATATTTATTTAGTGTTCAATAATAAAATAAATATTTTTTTAATTTATGCGATCATTTTAACATGAAAAAATCTTTTCCATGGTTTTGAGAATAATATTTATTTCATAAATTAAATTAAAATTGAATTTAATCGAGAACCCCAAAAAAAAATTCTGGGTGACCCTATAGGATTCTTTCTCATTGGAATTAAGTGGGATTTCCTAAAGTCCAAGTGTACTATCTTCCAATGGGCCAAGGCACCAAAGAGAAAGAACGTAAAGTCAAAACAGCGACATCCACATTTGAATGCTCACTACATAATATATTTCCTTTATCACAATATCTCATAAATTAGGATTCATGATAGTGTCCTCAACTGGTATGCTTGATACGTTATTATTTGACTACCTGAATTAAATTCATCATTACACATTGTCCATGGATTTTTGTGTGACAGTTGTATTTCAATAAAAGGGAAATGATATCAACTTCTTTAAATGGAAGGGACAAATCCTTCATCGACTTATCAATTAATAACATTCCAATCGTGATGCACCCAACGTACCCTACTTCCTGCCATCTGTCTGCATGACTATTTTCATCAGTAAATCAAAGTGTGTATGACGTGACATGTATTAATGATAATATTAATGTGTATGAATCATTTCACATTCCTGTAAATATAAATATCTGATGACACTAAAAAATGTGGAATTCCTACCATCGGTACTATTTTTATAATCTTTTGTCCTAGAGATTACCATGTGAGATCATCATGAAAGGATGTCTCATCTGCTTACGAGTACTCACACCCGACGATCTACATGCTATGTGTCCCATCATTTCATGTCATCCAACTGGAGAACTATATTTATGAATATTTTTATTTCATTTCAGGTTTCTCATCATAGTGGGGAACTTCCATGACATTATCAATGCAAAAAATAATCTTGGACGTTATTACATCATAATCATGCAGAAAAATGAATAACATGTAATAATAAAATAAAGAACTATATAATAAAAGTAAAACCAGTTTCTTATGGGACAACTACTCTTAAAATGCTGAGTCACCGCCATTATGTTATTTAATTTATGAAACATCATTTCTGTTATATTTCATTAAAACATCATTACACTGATACCTTTATGTAAAAATACATTTATTTCATCCCTACGTTGTAGAGAAACAATTTAGAATGAAATAAACGTTTTATGCATATTTTATTTTTAATTAAAACATGCAAAAATTAACTTTTTCCAAAAACCCACTCCAGTCAAGAATACGACTTACAAAAGGATAACATCTCTTTATAAAATCAAAAATTATCATAAAATTTTAATCCAACACATCATTTGTGAGTTATGAGGATTCGAAAATAAAATAATATTTTAATAAATTATTTTATTTATGGTTTCATATCAAAAACATCCTTTCATAGTCATACCGCGCCAACCGAGGTTAGGCTCTACCAAATAGAATCACACCGTCATGAGACTGAGTTACCGTTTATGAGTTATTAGGATTTGAAAATAAAATAATCTTTATTCAAATTCTTTATTTGTGGCCTAAAACTACATTTCACTATTATCCCACGTTGGGAAATGTTAGGATCTTCCATGAAAATCACACCCTCACAAGGTCAATGATACTCTAAGATTTCCAATCTGAGGTACTATTTATAAGATATATGGATTTGAAAATAATATAATCTTTATTCAATTATTTATTTATGGAAAAACACTACCTTACTCTACTGGATCATGCCGATCAATTATAGACTCTTCCAAAGGAAATAAAACTCTTACAAGCTCAACAGTGGTCTCTGATTTTCAATCTGAGTCACCGTTCTATAGTTATGATGATTCAAAAATAATGTTAATTTTATTTAAATTATTTTATTTATAGTTCATCCATTTTCTAGTTTTCTCTCTGATGACTTTCGCCAACTAAAATTATGTCATTCCTAGGGTGCAACCACCATCCATAACACAGCGGTGCCCCCAAATTTCTGATATGGTAAACAATTTCAGTGTCATTCCACTTTATCTTGAAAACCCCTAAAGTTCTCTATTTGAAACATACCATTTTCGGTGGGACATTCTAGGCACACCGAGCCTCAGAATCACACATTGTCTAAGCGTCAGGTCTCAGAATAATCCCATTTAATAAATACATGGAATGGAATTCCAGTACATAACATTACCCACACCATTAAGGATTTAATATTCATAATCTAAAATAGGGGATAAACAAACATATGGGGGTACTGAACATGAATATGAGCCTCTCACTCTCATGTGCTAACCTAGAGATTTATGTGCTGCCAATGAACACCCACACGAGAGATCTACCGTCTATGAAGGATTCTCTCTTATGGATCCTCTATCTCCCCCAGGTACTACATTAGTGTCTCCCCATCGTCAATCTCTAGGTCTCCATGGTCGATGCTGTGAGAAGGGTCATGCATGTTTCTCCTCACCTAGGATATGTAGATATCATCATGTACCCAATCTAACTGCCAAGGTATATCCAAGGTGTACTCCATCTCGGCCACTCTTCATAGTATCCATAAATATATATTGATCCTCAAGGATAACTTGTCACTTTGACCCAATATCTATATCCCTCATTGAGCATAGACCCTTGGGAATATGTGGTCCTCCACCTAAAACTCCAAGAGTTCCAATCACCCATCAGTATTGATCTTATGTCTGCTCTCTACAATCTTGATCCAATATTTTTTGATTTGTGCCTTCTTAGTGGTAGCATGTACCATATTTGGACCCATGAGTGCTGACTTCCCTAGGTTTGTCCTATATAATGGTGACCTACAAGGTCTTCCATATAATGCCTTAATGGGTGCCATAACAATTGTGGTGTGGTACATGTTGTTGTACGCAAACTCCACTTGTGGAAGGTTGTACTTCCAACAATGAAAAAAACCAAGAATGTAAGAATGAATAATACACTTCATGTTATTTATGGTCTGCTTTGTCTAACCATCCTTCGATGGGTTAAAGTCTATACTCAAGAGTAGATGAGTCCCAAACGCCTCCACCTTAAAGCCCTCACACATACCTCGATGAATCTCGCAACTCTAGGGATCACTAATACAACTGCACATCCTCTAAAAAGAACAATGTTCCCCCCACCGTTCAAATTTCCCTCATGGGTATTCATTATGGACGACAGACCACATAAAGACTAAATGTTTGTATCATTGAGTTGTGGCTCCCTAATTCATTTAAGAGTGGAGGGATAAAAAAATTAATGGAGATAAGATCCTTCATCCCCATTACTGAAGGATAACTATAATGAGGCCAACTACAATGTTTCATTATTCAACAACTAAGATCTAGATATCAAATTGAGATCTTTCACTACCATTCTTCCCTTACTAGGAGTATAGACAACTTTGAAATCATATTCCTAGTGGAACTATGGCCATCATATCTATCTCGGGCTCTAATAATTCTGAGAGAATATATACTTTAGTCTCTTGTAGTTAATGAAAATGATAAACTACATAACCATGGAGGTAGAGTGGCCACATAATCAATACAAAGACTATCATTGCCAACTCAAGATCAGGTAACTCATTAAACTTTGTATCCAATGTGGAAAAGCCTATGGGAACCTTTACATCCTCGCAAAAGGAATCAAATTTCACCTAAATGATGCATTCATATTATCATTAGTAGTGGATGCTCGTTCTCCCTAGACACATGGTTAATGTGGTGGTAATACACTGATAACATCGAACACTGGGTCATACTAATTATTTCCTTGGTATGTCCCTCACCAACACCCTCTGCTCATGAATCTCTGAGAAAGACATCCGATATTATAATTCTGATATTGGCACCATATCAGGGTGTAGAGTGACGCAAAAGTCCATCTCTTATTGGGAATGTATTTCTAGAAACATATTTTGAAAAAAAGTCCTAATAATCTACAACTAATTATAGAAAAAAAACTCAGAAAATCTACTACACCGTGGGTAAGGATGGCTGACTCATGTGTGATCAGCTTCACCCTTCTATGTATGAGTCTTATCTCATGCTTCTAGAGTTTCCTTTTTCGTTGAACAAGGGAAATACATTTCAATGCGGTAGATATACAACATCCTCTTTCCTAAAATAGTCGAACTGAGCAAGAAATAGGGATGACCAGTCCATATCCAATCAAATATTTTAAGGCCTCTACAATATCACGAAGAGGATCCAATTAAAACAACACCCCAGGGTTAGATCACACTGTCTACATAAGTGTGATTATCGAGTCTACTCCCACAGGTACCTCCAAAAGCAAGGGTCAGGTAACAAATTTAACCAGCAACTGTAGGTTTTGAACATGAAAAAATGATTAAAACATATTTCTGTTAATATGGAAGCTAATATTAGACAAAGACCATACATCAAATCATTCATGGAGGCCTTGGGTCATATTCCATGACAACATGTAGCTACTCCCTTCCACTACACTCCATATCCTCGAGCATGTAGTGGGCCACATTTTTCTAGTGGTTGTAACATGTCGAAATATATAATAGCTTCTACTACTCTCACTGGTCATCTACCATGTCTATAGCCATGAAAATTCATATGTTCCGTTCACTGTCTCTTCTCTGGCGGCCCATCCACTGTTTCAATTCAGAATGACTGGATAAAGAATCTCTAGTGAGATGTCCCATAATGTTTTTTTAAACTAATTACCTCTTTCTAGGATGACTGGAATCACCATATGAGCCATTAATTGTAGATAAACTGCCATGGGAACTCCTCTCAGAACGTATCAATAATCCTAGTAACTGAGACTAACATCAGCTTCTAAATTTCCCACATCTTACATATAGTAGTTGCAAATTCTCTGCAGAAGGAATTTCAACCCCAAAGGTTCTCTCTATCACCATATCATATGTAGGAATACACAAAGTAATAGTGCTAGCTCGAATGTACCTAAACACATCTCTCTCGGAGGTCCGAGCACTAATTTAAAAGTCGTATTGTATTCATCGAGTACCTAGAACAGTCAGTACACCTCGATTAATACTTAGATATAGACATGTCATCCTACCAAATTTATAGAAGCTCTTGGGATTTCATTGCCCTTATCTTTTATGGAAAGATCCCCCCTTCTCTGAAAATGGTTCTCAAGCTATGCCCATAGAATTGTCACATCATCTTAAGAACGAGTAATGTAAAACCCTCCATCACCCTGATTAGCCACATAGAAGGATCACTACCAAGACCAAAATCTCATCTATTAGTTCCCTGTTTAAATGAAAAATACATTCACCACCTCAAGCCAATCCTTATTGACCAATGAGTCAGTATCTCCTCAGGACATGAGAGGTATCTGTCACTGAAACATGTGTAAGGCACTAAGCCAACCTACGTCATCTACCACAAGATATGATAGTATCTACTAATTTTTGAGCGGTGGTAATTTTGGGACATCACCAAAAGGTTACATCTCAGGAAACGATCCCAATACAAAACCCTATGCACTCTGTGGACCATCATCATGGTCACACACTAAAATCCTTGTTGGCTGTCTGAGTGGAGGCTGGTTGAAAAAGAACAAGATAAGTCAATATTAATAGATTATTCTTAGTGAGATAACACTAACTTGTAAATATCATGAGAAAACATTCAAATAATCATGAAACCCATTCTTTCATGTTCCGAGTCGGAAATCAGAATTCAGGGTCCTAGTTTATAAATACATTAGCCGCCACACTGACACTGGAATCGATGGCCTGAAAGATGAACTTGAAACTCTTAACAGTTTTTTCCCATAATACTTTATAGCTTATTTGTTATTTTGGTAGAACCGACCGCCCTATGATACCACTTCTTAAAAACATGTCCCTGAGGGCCCATGTCATGTCTACCCAAAGCACACATTCCAAAGGCTAGAGAATGGCGACTAGCCCTGAGTAAGAATATTACTAAAAGTGGATACATTTTACTTTAAACCAACACACATGTGGAAAGATAAAACTACCAAAATTATACAGAAGGTAAATCACAACATTCACTGAGTAAACTACTATGATTAAAATTCAAACTAAAATTACAATGGGGCCATATTATTAGCCCAAAATCACAAAGAATGTAAAACCGCTAAGGTTTGTCCACTTGATACCCTACATTAAGGGTATGTGATGGGTACCTTGTTGTGGCCATAAATATAACCCCGTACATCCCATATCCCTTATCACAACGTAGTACTGGACCACCAAGGTCTCTGACGAAGCGTCAATCACCTGCATGAGACCTGACATGTGTGGGCGAAGCCCGTGTAGGGGTCAGTGAAAATATACTAACTAGGGACCCCAAAACACAGTGAAAATACCAAAAAGCATGAAAACAATGAAATTACCAATAATAATGACCATAATGAAAATACATCTCACACAATGTATAACTTATAGTATAAAATGTATGATTATGAGTCGTAAAGTTGAATCATATTCTATTGCTGAGGGACTCATCCATGATGAGTCATTAAGGTGTGTTTGGATACTATACCACTGAGGTCTGCACATCTACTGGACCACTATGGTTTGCTCCGCTGTTGCACCACTAAGGTATTCATGGCTCCTGTAACACTATGATCTGCTTAGTTAATTGAACACTGAGTTCTGCTCAGCAGCTAGACCATGGAGTTCTGCTCCCCCACTGGATCAGTGAGGTCTACTCGGCTTCTAGACCACTGGGGTCTGGTCGGTTGCTATACCACCACTGTTCTATTGACTACTAGACCACGCATGTCCCCTCTCCTATTGGACCTTTCAGGTTATACTAGGCGACTAGACCACAGAGGTCTGCATGGCTGTTGGACCACATAGGTCTGCTCGGCTCCTAGGCCACCAATGTCTACATGAATATAGAACCACCAAAGAACACTCTGCTACTGGATCACTGAGGTCCACTATACTACCATACCACCACTGTCCACACTCATACTGTACCACTCAGGTCCACTCATTATATCTTTCTTGTCACCACTAGCCATAGGATTCCCTCTCTCCAACATGCCTGACTATGGTAGAATATAATCCTCAACCCATTGGTCATAACTAGGCTATCATTAAAAAACACATAGAGTATACAGAAATGGAAATATCTTGGTAAGGGTACTAATTCCATAGACGACGTGTCAATTGTGTGATCGTTCTGAAATATATATATGATTTTGTAAAAAAGAGTTGGTTATGTTTATGCCCGATCTGACTTGGATGGACTGACCCGAACAAACCTACCCAGGGGTCCCACATAACCTGAATCATCTTTGAATTACCTCACCTAGCCTGGTTGAGACATGGTCAACATTGTCTTTCCTGGACTAGTGGACAGGCCCATTGGGCCATTCTTGCCCCGGATTGGTTCGACCATGGTTCCAGCCCGCCAGGTCGCCCAACTACCTAGTTCTCATTCAGTCAGTCCTGACATATTCTGCCCGGTTCAAGCCATATAGGCTGCCCAACATCTCGTTTTCCCATCCGTCCTAGCCCGCATTGACAGACCAATTCTTCTATATCCTAGGCCGCCAAGTGGATCAGTTTACCCATCTGGACCAACCTACACCGACTTACCAGTTCTTCTCCATCCTAGGTCGCCCATCATACTAGTTTGTGTAGGCACATATCTGGATTAAAGCGGCCTCCTCCCTCCACACGTGGTCCAGCATTGACCGTGCGCCAGCACATTCCACGACCTACCCCACAGGCCACTCCCCTTAACGCGGTGCCCGACTAGCGCCACCTCCCTTCACCCATGTGGCCCCTGCAGGTCATGGCCTCTTCCACCTAGGCACGTAGCCATAACGTTCCACAGATGGCCTCCACCACCATGTCCCACCAACACCTGGCATCGACCCCATCACACTGGGGTTTCCTTCGATGGGCCATCAAGCTTGCTTTAGTGTTTCATTTTCCAACCCGTGATCACCTCTTGGATCATGTGATCATTGGCATCGCTACTGCGGGTTCAAAGATTCCTCATCATCTATTCGAGGGGTTCATTCATGAAGATCACAAGAACACAAACAACTGAGAGGTCTAGGCCTTATTCATGCTAGGCTGATCCAATCCAATTAGAATTCGTAAACACATTTGAACGATGTTCAAGAATCTAATATGGATATAAATTTCCCATGACTCTATGAATGAAAATTACCTTTTCCCATAAAGACGACTAATATGTAGAGAAATATATTAGTGGATTTAACCCGCATTCATCATTTAGGAAGAAGAGTGGGGGGTATTCATTAAAAAAACTCTACTAGGTGAATAGGTTTGATCAGAGGATGGCTTCATCATTGGAAGAGTTCGGTCCATGAACGTCTTCGATCTTTCGTCAAGGGAAGGATCTCTCGAAGAGAACTATGATTTCTCAAATATTCAAGTGATCATCGTTCATCATTCATCTACGACAATCTTCAAGAGATTAAGAGTGATTTGTGAAATCGAGCTACCATCAACAATTCTTGTTATCCCATTAAAGGTAGAAAATGTGTTGCATCATTTTTCTCACTGAGTCTCCGCTATTACATTGTTTCAATTACGAAACAACATTTTTGTTATTTTGCATTGCAGTGTCATTATGTGGCTTCTTTAATGATAATTGATAGAAAACTCGTCAAACCATTACAAATAAACTATTTTGAATGAGATAAGAATTTTTATTTTATATTATTTTCTATGAAAATATAAGAAAAATAACATTTTCTCATTAGCCACACTAGTTGAGAATAAGTCCTTAATATGGATTACATCTCATTAAAAACTCAATGGTGGTCTCAAATATTTAATTCAGGTTACCGTTTCTGAGTTATGATTATTATAATATAAAATAATTTTTATTCAAATTATTTTATTTATGGTTACAACCCAAAAACTATCTTTTACAACTAGAAGATGTCTGTTGATGTTAGGCTCTGCCTAATGGAAGCCCACCCTCATGAGCCAATGGTACTGTCAGATTTACAATCCGATGGTGAGAAAGAGATAAATAACAGGGAGACATTCCCAGAGTACCCATTGAAGATATTGGATCCATAGGAGACGATCCTTTATTGATGGTGGATTCCTCCGATGTTTCTTCTTTGGAAACACGAAAATCTACAGGACAGAATGTGGTGGTGGGAGGATAAGTTTCGTTCACATTACCCCAATTGTTTTAATTAGAACATGTTTTGGATTATGAGTACATAATGACAAAAGTTATGGAGTAATGTAATACATTGGAATTACCTGTTTTTTTATAAAATTAAATATGATTATGTTGTGACAATGATCAGGGATGAAACATAATTTTGAGGCCTAGAGTGGCCAGAACATATTTTTGAAATATTTTTAGTTTTCATTAATTAAACACGTGTGTAGTTTTTTATAACATTCAAATTAGTTCCAGCATAAACAATATGAGAAAACTGATGAACTCAGAGCATTGGGATTCTCATAAGAATGTCCAAACATTGACCGGTTCTGGTTGACATAAAAAGTTATTTTTCATAAATTTTAGAAGAAAAAATTAAAATAACATAAAAATATATTTTATTTGTTTTCTCGGTCACTAAGTAGTGACTCTTTAGTGATGAAGTGCAATAACGAGATGATGTTGAATCTCATTAATGAATCTTTTTAAAGAATAAGCTTGGAAATGGTGCAACTTTCATTGTTCCTTCTATAATTAAAAAAGAAATAATGGTTGGAGAACCACCCTAAAATTCCTCTGATGAATAGAAAATTAACACTTTCAAACGATGAATGCCAGGGGATTGTAAAGAAGAAATGAAATCCTTGGAGAGTGGGATCAGATCCGGAGATCGACGGATGATGACGAGGGTTCATCCTCGACTGATATTTTTCCCTGGTAGGGGGTTTCATTCTATGTGAATTATTACATTCCCTCATTCATGAAATTCTATGTTGAACACATAAAAATAAAAAAATGGATTGCCTTGCTGATGGATCAACATGGTGGGATGGGTAATGATGTGGGAAAAAGGGGATATCTATTTCTGTGATTTTTATTCTCTTTTTGGTTCTCCATGATCCTGCTAATAAAGAACATTTCCTAGATTACATTAACAGTGACCCGTATCATTCTTATGTTGTTATTATGTAAGAATCCTTCCCCTCTCCTATTCTAAATTTCATCCCGTTCTTCATGGAGCAATAAATTTTGGGTGATGGTATGTGTTGTCCAGATGTGACCATAGTGGCACATCTGCTCATGGTAGGATGCCGTGTGAGATAAAAACATCCGACAGGATGGATCTCAGCCAGGTGGGTAATGACACCAAAATGTGGATGTGTTACCCATCCTGGGCGGTGTTACTAGACCATGACACCCATGCTGTGGCTGTAGGTGGGAGGTATCACGTTTCCATCACACCGAAACAGCAATAGTGGCCACCGGCACGGAGGCCATTGGCTAGGGATTGGCAGATGTGGACACCAGGCCGCGTCGGTGGCGCCACGTAGTTAAAATATATAGTCTGAGAACCACCAGGGGGACCCATGGATTACCATGTGTCACCCGGATGATCGGCCCATGTGAGTGGACCAGTGGGCAATGCTGGAAGCACCACCTAGGTGCAACGTGTCTGCATAAACTGGATGACGTATGACATCTGATCTAGAGTATAACCATCCCACTGATGCATGCCTAGAATATGAAATAAACTAGGCCTATGGGAAGTTTTGGATGGAGGAGAACCTTCCCAACGATGCGAGCTGAATCAGATGGAAACCTAGGTGGCTGGGCAGAACCAGTCCGACTAAGTCAGACTCGACTTGTTGAGAACTGAGTCGTTGGGTGACCCGACGAGCTGGATCTATGGCCGAACAGAGCCGGATATAGAATGGCCTAATGGGGCTATCCATAAGGCTTGGCCGGACCGGGTCAACCCAGACCCAATTGGGACAGGATGGGTTGGCCGAAAGGGGTCGGTTCATGCAAGAACCCAAGGCTGGGTTGGTCCGACCAAGTTGGAGAGCCCAGATGCGACCAACCCCTATTTTCTAAAATACTAATATCAATCAGACTGGGAATCCAAATGACGCATCACCTATGAAATTTGGGCCCTTGCAACGAGGTGGTACATTGAGTATAGTCTATGTGTGTTTTCATGAAAGTCATAATACAATCGATGGATTGAGGTGTAGAATCTCTAAGTTCTAGGAACACTAGAGAGCAGAAATACTATATCTAGATGTGACACAAATGATCTGATGAGTTGGACCTCGGTGGCCAAATAGCAAAAAAGACCTCAGTGGTCTAGGAGCTGATCGGTCATTATTGGTGCAACAACCGAGTAGACTGTAGTGGTCAAACAGACGAGTGGACCTTAATGGTCCAGCAACGGAGTGAACCATTATGGTCCAACATTTGAGAGGACTTTATTGGTACAGTTGAGGAGCATACCATAGTGGTCCATAAGATGACCAGACCTTAGTGGTCTAGAAGACGAGCAGACTCAGTGGTCCATCATTCGAGTAGACCCCAGTAGTCCAGAGGATGAGCTAACCCCAGTTGTCCAACCAACGAGCGGACCTCAATGGGAAGTAGCTGAGAGGACCTTAGTGGCCTAGCAGACGAGCAGACCTCAGTGGTCTAGAAGAAGTAGGGACCTCAGTTTTCCAATAGTCGATGGGACCTAAGTGGTCCAGCAGACCAGCGGACCTCAGTGGTCTAGCAGACAAGAAAACCGTAGATTCCTAGTAAACTAGCAGACCATAGTGGTCCACTAGATGAGTGGACCTCAGTGATCCAGTTGCGGAGTGGTCTTCAGCGGTCCAATAGACAAAAAAACCTTAATGGATAATCAGTGATGTGTCCCTTAGAAGTAAAATATGATTTATTTTTATTACTATAAATCATACTTTCTATACTTGGCATCATACCTGGTGTGAGATATCTATGATTTGTGGTTTTGTTGTGTGATATTGTTGTGTGGTCTTGCATCATGGTCGTTCCATTATGGATTTCAGTCCCCACTGAGTATTGGGCTAATCACCCCTACACTGGCATCACCGACATGTGTTGTGTCTCGTGCAAGTGATAAACGATTCAAAAGACACCTTAGTGGTCTGGGACCAGGTGGTTCCTAGTGAGATGGGATGGATAAAACGTATTTCTATGGATACAGATACCTACCCTCCACATACCCTTCAGGTCGGTTTTGAGCAGATAGACCATTGCACCATTACATTTCTTTTTGGTTTTGGGCTTGTATTCTGGACCCTCTTTACTTTTCAATTTGTACTATACATTTAGTAGTTTTTTTACTGACAGTAGTGTTTACATAATTTTTACCTTTCTACAGTTTGTGATATGTTCATGTGTATAGGTTTAAAGTCAATGCCTTTTCATTTTGGGATATGCCTTCTCGGATCTATTCGCCAACCCATGGACTATGGAATGATGGACTAGGTTAGTCATGGCATAGACCCTGGGAGACTGTTTGTGAGAAAATATTACTAGAGGATTAGTAGGAGAGGACATGGTGGGTTAGAATCATAACATCATGAAAATATCACATCTTTTGGATGAAGATACCTATTGAATATTACACAATTAGGCCTAGTAAACATAAATTAATCTTTTCATAATCCATATGAAATTTATGTTGGCCCATTATAGGATGATGTTGTATTGTTTGTCAATATTAGTTCACATGTTTTTAATGATTACATGGTCTTCATGTTAGAGTCATGCCATGATTATGTGAAAGTTTTGTGTTTAATATTTAATTTAATTATAAAGATTATAGAATGTGGGGTATTTGAAAATTGATTTCTTTCATGATAAGTAGGTAGTTAATGAATTTAAAAAAAATATCCAATAAAGGAATACCATTTTGATTTTGTTTTCCATTCATGTGAATGGTTGAGAAGGCCTTAGAATAAGATTAAGATTTTTTTCCAATATTTATTTTGGGTTTTGAGTTCTCAATGTTGATTCAAGTATATCATATGGTAAACACCATCTATATGTACAATTGTGTTTAGTGACATGTAAGGTTGATATGATTCATCATAAGGATTAGAAATACTAGAAACACTAATCGTAAGGTTAATATAATTGAATGTAATGATGGAGTGATCAATGTGTAAGGGTTAGACAGTAGTTTCATAAGGTTGATATAAGACCTTGTTATGTTCATATGAGGACCTCATAAGGTTGAATTACATCATAATGTAACTTATAATGGTTCACTCGAATAATATTATGGAGAAAAAAATCATTTCATATTTTAAGAAATATTTGAATAATATCGGAATGATTATTCATATTCTTATTTAATAAATGTAATGAAGAAATGTTTTTTTTTCTGTTTAATGATGTCACAAATAATATTTTTTATTTTTGATGAGAATACAACATCAAAAGAAATGTGATGCAGTGTTGGGATAAATAGGATGTATCCATGACTGTATGGGTATGTTCCATGTCATAGTACACACATTCATGAATATGTGGAATTTTTATATGAATATTTTATGGACAATTAATGCTAATAGTAGGCCGAAATATAAAAAATCTCATGATGATTAAAACCAACCCCATCTTGAGGAGGAATTTATTGAGTATCTTGACTGAGTTTTTATGATATTGAAAACATGATAAGAGCCTTCCTAAAATTATATAGTTTACATATTCCAAAAATGGGAATGATAATAATCAATTATTTTAAGAATACATATGTTTACGATATTGGAATTTTTGATTGATATATAGAGGAGAATAAATAAATTAATAAATCAAGACGGAAAGATCAAAAAAAAACTAAAAACTATATTATATTGAAAAAAATAAATATTGAGAAATGAGGACATAGATGAGGATAAAAATTGTGTTTCTCATTATTATAAAATAAATTAGGAGGGAAATGATTTATTTAAAGGCGTGAAACTGCTGATAAAATTCCTCATATTTTTTCTATATTATAACATGCTCAGATTTTAGGAGTTATTTTTTCGAATTAATTTATCCTTTTAGTATTTTCCATTTCACGCAAAACTGAAAATAGTTTATTTTATTTTAAATAAATATGTTTGTTTAGAATTATACTCAACACCAAGTTAATCATGTCATACATGCAATAAAAATTTTAGATTTCTCTACATGGAACACCATGGTAAGCTTGTGTCACAACAAAAAATGACTTTCCTAAATGGATTGTGGGAAACGCCTGACAAAATTTTACAGAACAATAATATATTATTAAAATATTATTATTTAATAAAATGATATATTACAAAGGAGTAAATTAGCAGTTATGAATAATATTAACTATTTTATGAAAATACACGTTTTACAAAAATATTATATGAATTCACAGGTTACCAATTATTTAGAAATTAATATGAAAACTGATTGAATACAAAAGAAATATTATTATTTATATGGTAAAGATGTTTTTTTACCCTAATAAATTAAATTAAATTAAATACAATTAGTGAGTGATGCTAATGTAATATATATTTTTTATATTCAATAAAATATTTCTGATATTAATTCAATATATATGATAGACACAAGATATGAATAAACCAAATTTTTTTCTTAAAACCCTACATTTTTATTAAGACACTTACACAACGTTATAATGGAGAAACCATTTTAAATCAAATTTGTAGAAATTTTATATATTTAATATGTAAAAATTAAACTCCATATTTGAAATTTGAATAAGACAATTATGTTAGGGAAAATGTTTTGTATTTTTCTATAATGTTTCATTTTTTTGAATAGTGAAAAATACCGAATTTTAGATGAAAACTCATATTTGATTTAATTTATTTATAATATCATATTAAATTTATAATAGTTTTAAATGTTTAATTAGAAAATAATTTTATCAATTAATCAAATTTAGGTCAATAGACCCAATTTTATTTTCAAATTGTATATAAACAAATATAAAAGCACTGAATGTTTTTTCTTTAAAACCCCGTATTATTAACCCGAGTATATAATTAAATTTAAATTAATTTATACCACCTATATTATTGGAATTTTTAAAAATGTAATACCTATTTGTAAATAAAAAAATTTATAATGTATGAAACTATCAACTTTTTTTTACCAAAAATATTAGTGAATTTAATTATAATTAACTACACTGTGTTTGGTAAAATTACCATTAACTAAGGACTAGTCTTTAAACATAAGGGAATAAATGACCGTTAAATGAGTTAAAAATACATTTTTTGTAAATATTTAAACCCTACAAATCACCTTGATCTAATATTTACCATTATTTTATCCACTATACATGTAAAAACGTGGTAAAATTACTTTCCCCAAATTTTAAAAGAGTGTTACTCCACCTCCACTATAAGAAGGCCACATCTCCTCCAACTTACTCACACATTTCATTCCACTTTGTATCAAAAAAGATATACCCAAAAATCTCTAAAACATACCTCCATTCCTCTATGAATACTACCTTTGGTCATAATGACTTCCATGGAATCCCTTTAGAATAAACCAAAAGGAGTTAGCCTATTAAGAGGAAACAACCTCCCTCAATCTCCATTATTTTATTTTCGTTACCACCACCTCATTTCATCTTGTTTCACCATTGAATAAAAATAGTATACTAAATATAATAGGTTATTTATATTCTAATGGTTTGACCTACTATTATATACACATCAATTTAATGGGAAATAAGCATACTATTTATGTGTACAACGAAATACCACCTCACTAAATGATGATTGTTCATTTATCTATACTGCCTCCCATAGTTGACATTATATTGGAAAAACTATATATATATGTTATATATTATATTTATTATAAACTTATGATTCTATAATCCTTTTATCATGCATTTCTTTATACATTCCATTTGGTTAAATACTATAATTTCATTTTAGGATGTGTGTACTACTGCCCCTCAAAGCGAAGTGATTCATTAACACACTAAATGGATTGTAAGGATGGGTATAGTTAAAATATATGATATATATTATAGAATAATTATAACATAATAATAATTTATATACATACACACACACACACATGTCATTTACCTTCCTTTTTTCAATACGAAAATTAAATTGAAATTTGTTTAATGCATACATATGGCATATTGTCTCTATAAACGTTGAATTCACGTTCATAATAATATATAATATTGATTATTATAGTACAGATATAATGAATACAAATTATATTCATGTAATTTTTGATAACCAAGAAATAATTATATATGTATAATGACCAAAGATATAACAAATTTTGAAACATACAAAAAACCAAGAGAATATTACCCGATTCGTAACCTTAAAATGGAATTTTTAACAAGAGGGTAATATAAAAACATAGTAAAATCATGAATTGTATTATATATAAGAATATGTTTCTATTATATATTTACAGTAAATTTATATTTATTATAAGAGAGTTTCTTATGAGTTTTAAGAGAGTCAAGACAAAATATAAGGGATTTTAGGTCACTTTTTATTTCTGTGAGATACATGCCTTATTACAAACTCAATTTATTTGTGTGGTGTATATAATCAATACTATTGTATTATATTTATATTATAATAAAAAATATTTTTATTTACATATCTTTTTTATGATCCTTATTTCATGGGGTTTAAGGTTCAATAGTTACCAAATCAGTAAGGCAATTTTTGACTCAATTTGCCTTCTTTGACACACATGCCATGTTATGCGCCTATATTTTTATATAAGGTGTATATACATTCATTGAAATTTTATTTCATGAATATACATCATTTTTATATATTTATATTGCATTTAAAGTTATTATTTCTATTATATTAGGATTCAATATTAACAATATGGTAATGGTTTATTATTATAATCTCATTGTTTATCGAGATTGTTATGATAATGCTTCAATTAATGAAATATTATTATCTATATCTCAAGAACTATAATTAATTTTCATAACATGTGGATCTGAATTTTATATTATTGTAATGGTAACATTTTTACACTCTTTATTACTTATGATAATTAATAATTATTAATTAAATTATAACTTTATTTTCCCTTTCAGTTAGAAATTTGTGTTGTTTAAAAAAAAGTTTTCTAAAAATAATTTCGAGTATTATTCATATGTACTTAGTATATTTTAAATAAAAAATGTTTTCAAATGGTTTTCTTGAATTATTTATAAGTTTTCAAATTATGTTCAATCAAATGATTTTCAAAATGTTTTCAATATCCTTTTATAAATATTTAATTAAAATGGTTTTTTAAATGTTTTCAATATTCAATATAAGCCTTCAAAGAAAAAGGATTTCAAATGAATATAAATAATTTTTATTAGTTTTTAACATATTTTGAATGAAATGGTTTTCAAAACCATTTCATGATATCCATATATGTATTCAATGAAAAAAATTTCAATATGTTTTTCAAATCATTCTTTATAAGATTACATGTTAATTTTTAAGAAAATGGATTTCAAAAGGGATTTATGTTTTAACAATCATTTTCAAAGAAGAATGGATATTTTTCTAAATAAATGTTTTCAAAATATCATTCTATGTAGTTTTTCATGTAATATTATATTTGTTGATGTTACTCATCACCTTCTATGAAATAATCCAAAGGTTCCATTCATATCCTTTGTTGAATAGATTTTTTTATGGAATGATGCTTATGATAACCATTTACATTCGATGGGTTATATGGTTTTGAAACATCTTCTTTTCATTAGTCATGCATTTATAAAATTATTATGAACCCTATCACTTTTCCATAAATTAGGGTGTGATTAAATGTTTATGATACACCTTTCATTTATTGGGTTGTGACTGGATGTTTATAAAACCAATATTATTTTATGGTTCACAGTATGATGAATGTTCTACTATGTTGTGACACATGTATATATTATTTCATTATGTTATTTTTGCAACTTATATATCCCTCTAATTTATTTGGTAATGATGGATGGATCGTGAGTATAATTGTTATGTAGGAACCAGATAGAATGTTCAAAATGATATGTATGGACCTGGTTTCATTCCCATAAGTTTATACATGAACTTGATTACATGTTCACAATGTTATGAGTGAACCTTATTATATATTCACAATTTTATGCATTAACCTAGTTTCATTTTAACAATGTTATTAGTAAACCTTATTTCATGTTCAAAATATTATGCATGGACCTGGTATCATGGCCATAAGTATATGAGATTCCATGATTTCTTATCCTTAACATAATCTGTGAAACTATTTCTTCTTATACATGTTTACTATGTTACAATTTTATATGTATTAAACCATTCCATTTATTATTCATATGTTACAATTTCATGGATTATAATCTTGATTTACTTATGATTCTTATATTATGAATGGGGAATATTTATTCTATGATTCTTGTATATGATCATTGATATGTAGCATATTATCTTATAATTATCATGATCACATTATTTTACCCTTATGTTCATGATATGCATACACATTATCATTATCTACACTTACTGAGCATTTGAGCCCACCCATTTCTTATGTCTAATTTTCCCTATTTCTGAAGAATGGTTGTTAATTATAATCATTAATGGGGAATAAATTTTTGTGAAACATTGAAGATATTTTACTGAGTTAAAAAACTTTTGATCCATGTTTTCAAATCCACTAAAATATACATTCATCAGGCATCTATTTGTATAATGTTCTAAGTATTCTGCAAATTTTATGAAATTTATATGTATTATAATATAGTTACTCTATAGTGGGCATCATAGAAAAGGATTACACAACCATTTTAATCTATTATAGGAATTATTTAGTGAGATCCCTTGGTATATATTAAAGGATATGTCTAGGGATGTATCAAACGATATGTATAAGGATGAGTCAACATTTAGAAAAATGTCTTAGAATTTTGGTAATGGATAGACTGAGTGGTTTCCAAGAAATACATCCTTATTTAGATAATAATTTTTTATGTGGATTTTGAATAGATGTACCTAGGAGTAACAACTCCAAAAACAAATTTCAGGCATGACTTTAGGAAACATGGTACACCACAACAAGCCTTATTGTAAACCTATTTTGAAACTAATGGGGGACATTCATTGTGGATTAAAAAAATATTTACAACCCATCATTATGGATTTAAATATAATGTTTCTATGTATATGTTATGATAAACTAAAAGTGTCATATATTAAGATAGGTTTATAATTTTGACATCAGGTAAGTGGTTTTCATGATTACGTGATTCCTCAACATGATAATCATTTCTTACTCGATTATTCATGGTTTTAATCAACGGAGGGAACCATAAGGATATGGGTTAACAATTAATATAATGGAAAATATGATTATGATATTTCAAATGTGATGATAAATTGGGAGAAGGATGTTGTGATCATGACTAATTGGTTTTCAATGAACATGATCAACAATGACTACCTTAGCCAACTGTTGGACTCACAAAAGAATATAAAGAAAGATTTGGTATAGTGTTTAGGTAATAGATACCATAGAATAAATAAAATTTGGTTTCAGTTGTCTCTTGAATTTTGAAATTATAACCTATGTGAATGTCTTAGAGAAATAAGAAGATGTTCATATTGTTGAAAAAAAAGAAACAAAACAAGTGACACCAAGGGGGAAAAGGAGTTCAGTTGTCGAAAAGGATTAGAATATAGTCATAACTCTGATATCATTGATGGTTATTTGTTTTATGTGTGGAATAAATGGTATTTATGAAACTAAATGTTCCTAGATGAATGATCCTGAAGATAATTATCATCATTGTGTAGGTAATAGTCACATTTCTTATAATGACGAGATTATAGAAGAAATGTGAGAGGAATGTGGTATTATGTAATGGGACGAGGTATCCTTGTTAATAGAATAAGGGTGAAGTGGAATAATTAATGTTTTAATTTAATTTTTTCCAAAAATTATTTTATATGAATGGTGATATATTTTTCAGTTTTTATTTTTCACAATGGATTTAGAAGAGCATGTTAAATGGTTTTCATGGAATAGAAAAGTTATTTAATGAAATGGTGATGAACATTGGAAACGAATGATTAGTGGATATATAAAACAGAATGTTTTCCATATTTTATGATAATGTTTCTTGGATACACAAAATTTTGATATGAATAAGTAAATTGGAAGTTACTTATTACCTTTGAACTAAGCAAGGACTTATTGACATGTGGTTTATGCTATAATTGATGAAGTTTACTGCATTTTTGAATTTAAGGAATAGAACAAATATAAACTATAATAATGTAACATTCATGTTTTAAATTAGTATTTATGGTAATTTATGACATTACAATATTTCATGAGAAAATATTAAGAGGGTATTCACATTTTTGGAATGTGATATCCAAGTGGTACTCTCTAATATATATGAGATCAATGAAAAGATGATTTCATGATTTTCATTCTAAATTTTCTGATTTAAATCTTTTGGAATGGTTATAAGGATAAATATTAATTAATATTTTATGTTAAAAATCATTAAATGTATTTATATTTGGAGATTATATTGAAAACAATCGATAAAAGGATATTTGTATTAACCTTCTTTCCAGTATATATATCTTATTTATTTTGGTAATTATATTAGTTTGGTTTTAGAAAAGGACCTCATGTATGACATGTGGAAACCAATCATGTTAAAAAAATTCCATAGTCTTGAACCCCTGACCAAATGACGATAAGGGTTCCATTCCTACAAACAAAAAACATTATACCCTTGTTAGTGTATAAATTTCGATGATTTAATATTTACGATGAAAAATAGTGTTACTTTTTATGTTTAGTGGTTAATGGATTATCCATACTGGTTTCAAGGATATTTATATATATAATAGTGATATTTTTCATTCTTTTAGGAGCCTTAAGAACTGATAAATGTGTATTTTTGTGCTTTGGGAATCAAAGATAATTTCTAGACATCCATTACTTGAACGAATAAAATAGATAAAAAATCACCATGAAATAATTGAATTTTGTTTATATAAATATATGATGTAAGTATATTTCCTTATATTATTGATCAATAAAATAATTATTCAATTTTTGAAAATGATAAAAAAAAGTATTTTCCTAAAACATTAATTTAAATTGAACCGATGGCCTTTTACATCATCACATATTTATGACATTAAGAACCTTAAATTTTCTTTGATCAATCGATTTTTTGTTATTGATGACATCAATAACTCAACATAAATATTTAATATTTACCTCTATATCCAATATTCACTTCCAACCTATGTTCTACTATACATTAACCTAGTTATATGTTACATTGCGTAATTTTTATGATTCCAACATTTCCTTTTTGATGGGAAGTTTTAGTATTCGTTTTTATGATCCTGGTTTCTATGAATGAATCATTAAAGTATCAATCATTTGATAATCGAAATTAATATAAAGGAATAAAATTATTGGGGGGAGGGGTTAATGTAACACATAGCGATTTTGTGAATAATATTTTTTTCAAATCAATTTACCCTTTTTGGTATTGTTCATTTCACCCAACATTGAAAATAAATTATTTAATATTAAATAACTATGCTTAGCGTGCATGATACACAACACCATGTTAATATTTCACAAAACATGACATAAATTCTACATTTCTTTGCATTGAACATAGTGGTTACCGTGCATTACGCTCAACAATAACTTTCCTCGACTGTTTTCGTAACATGTAAGACCAAGTTTTACTGAACAAAAATATATTATTAAAAAATTAGTATTTAATATAATATGATATAACCTAGAATATAAATTATCGGTTATGAATAGTATTATCAAATTTATGAATATATATTTTTACACTAATATAAGATTAATTCATAGGTTTCTGATTAATTATAAATGAATATGAAATATGATGGAATATAAAAAGATAAATTTTTATTTTAGATTTCACAATGACATTTTACTACCATAAATTTAATTAAATAAAATTAGTGAGTGATATTAATGTAATATATTTATTTTATATTCAATAAATAACTTATTACATTAATTATATTGATTTTATAGATACAATGTAAGAACAAACCCAACATTATGCTTAAAAATCAATTTTTTATAGAAATTTATATTTCCTTTTAATAGAGAAACGAATTTAAATTTAATATTACGAACATATATTAATTTAATATATAAAAATAAATATCATATTTGAAATAGGAACACATGAATTAGGAGAGTATAAAAAATATGTATTTTTCTGTGCAGTTTCATTTTTTATGAATAGTGAAAAATACAAAAATTTAGTAAACAACTACTTTTTATTTCAATATATTAATAAGGATAAATTAAATTGTATTTTTTTAATCCTAATTAGATAATATTTTTATCAATTAATCTAATTTAGCTAATTGGAACCACTTTAACAATGAAATTGGATATAAACACCTAGAAAAAAATTGAACGTTTTTACTGAAAAAACCAGGATTGTCGATCCGACTACGAGAATAAATTTAAATTAATTTCGACCATTTATGTGATTGGATTAATGTAAAATGGACACCATATTTTGAAATAGAATAATTTATAAAATATAATTATTTTAAATTATTTTTTGAGTAAAAATATTATTGAATGTAATAAATTTAGTGACATTGATTAAGGTAAAATTATGCTTATCTGAGGACTAATCCATAAAAATAGGGGTCTAAAAAACTGAAACCCTATCAAAATATATTTTATATAAATATTTATACCCTATAATAACTTTTATCTAAATTTATCCAATATTTTATCCACATTCCATGGGAAAAAATGATGTTGAAATTCCCTTTACCAAAATTTACAAGAGTTCCACTCCTCCCCCACTATAAAGAGGTCATCGATCCTTTTACTTCCACACACATCTAGACCAAATTTAAGTCAACCTATATCATCCAAAATATCCCCAAAACAATGATAAATACCTCCCTGAATCCTTTTTTTTAAATTACATCTAAGGCAGCCCTTGGGTGAAATCCAAAAGGAGTTTCTCGATTAAAAGTTAACACCCTCTCTTAAGTTATTTTCTGTTATCTTCATTCTCCCATATTCCAAATTCAAAATATTCAACCATTTTATAACAACACCAGTATACTAAATAATCTATAATTTTTTATTTATATTGGTGACACATACAATTATATACAATTCCATCTATTGGGTTACGAACATAATGTTTAGGTGTACGGTGAAATTCCACCTTAAAAAAAGATAATTGTTAATTTTTCCTTTACTTCCTCTCATGGTGGAAATTATGAAGGAAAATATATTTATATATGTTATATATTATATTTTTTATGTATTTAATATAATTTATTTTTTATCACCCCTAAATTTATAAATTTATTTCGGTGTAAAAACGATAATTTCGTTTGATGAAGTGTGGACTAGCACCCTGTCAAAGTGATTTGATTCATTCACACGCTACATGAAATATTTTAAGGATGGGTTTTGTGAAATGATATGATATATATGATATAATAATGATACTATAATATATATATATTATATAGTAACGATACTGGAATATATATATATATATATATTTTATCGATGAACCAGATAGTGGGGTCAAAATGCCAAGAGTTTCCCCTTCCTGATGACCTAGATCCACACCGTCGAGATCTTCTCCCCCTCCCTATTGGAGGGGGGAGTTTTGTGCTTTTTTACTACCTAGGAGGGATGATCCTTCTTCATGCCATAGCCATTCTCCACCTTTTCCTATGATCACTATATCCTTGAATGTGTCGGCTCTTTCCGAGAGGCGCCCCAGCTATCTCCGCTCCCGTTAGAGTTAAACAGTGCTACGGATCTGTGCAATTTAATATTGGTGGCTTTATTTCACCCTCAAAGACCCTTAGTGGATGATTTTTCCCAGGTGGTTTCAAATTCTTGGGAGCTTCATGAGCGTTCGGTCGTTGGGATACTTGATTGGAGACATTTAATGGTTCGTTTTAGATTAGAGGAGGATATGATTGTCGCTTTGTCCAGGACTCCGAGAATGTGCGATTGTTCCTCTTTTTATTTTTTCCTATGGAGTTTTTATTTTCATATGCATTGTGATCCTTCATCGATCGCGACATGTGTTATTCTCCCCAACCTACCTCTTTCCTTTCAAAATCCCTCGATTATCTCTAAAATAGGTAATGTGATTGGTCGATAACATTGTTCTGGTAAACAATCCATCTCTGTGTCTCATATAACTTTCCCGAAAATATGTGTGCAGGTTGATTTCATGAGGCCTCTTGTTTGTCGTGTTGGGATTATTGATGAGAAGGAGTTCCGCTGGATGTAAGACACTGTCTTGGAATCGTGGATGAAATTCTGTGTGAAATGTAAAATGTTTGGGCATCTAGAGGTTGTTTTCCACAATGGAGGGATGAGTGGTAGATCGTAGGTGATGGAAGGACAATGTGGAGAGAGATGTGTTGTTCTTGGGGCAGTGAGGACAAATATGGAAGTTGTGAAAGATGGTTCTGTGGATGAGGCTATGAGTGCACATGTAGAATGTGATGTGTCTAAAAGAATTAGAGTTTCATATGGGTAGGGAGGCCAGCTGGGCTCTTCATGCACTGCAGCTGGCTTGGTTGATGATGTACCAGGTTTTACATGTAGTGTTAAGGCAGTGGAGGCATCTTTGAATCCATCAGTGATGCATATCTTCAAACGACTAAAGTGTGATCTTGAAGTGGAGTCTCAGTCTGTTGTGGAGGGTAGTTCATGTCACTAGCAGATGGTTTCTTCCTCTGAGGAGAATTTGACCACTACAGTCGGTGATTAAAGGGTTATGAACATGATTTTGAATGGTGATAGTGGAATTTTGAGCTGCAATTGTTCTAGAACCCTCAAACAAGAGGAGATACCAATGGTGATAGAGGGTGCAGATTCGCTGGATATTGCCACTAGTAGTGCAGGTGCTATGGAGGAGGAAATTGTGAATGATGCTGCTATGGTTCATGCATTCTCTTCTGAGGAGATTTTGGGAATACAGGTGGAATAATCTATTAATGGCTACGCAGTGGTGGAGGAGCAAATGGTTCCAGCCCTATTGTAGGGGGTGAATTGAGATACTGATACTTTAGTGACTTCTGGACAGGTTGTGGCTAAGGATGCGGGGAATACTGGCCCTGAGATCATTGTACATGATATGAAATGAATCTCCTTGCAGTCAGAGCCTCTGATTGATCTTATTTTGAACTTGGTTGTTCTTATCTTGGGGGCTGTGGAAGCCTGTGTTCTAGAAGGGAAGGATGATGATGATGGAGGAGTGGTGATCATGGCCTCTACAAGAAATATTTTCTTGAACTGGAGAATGAGGAGGAATTTCATGATAAGGAGAATGCTGCAAGGTAGGAAGGTGGCCTCTTGCAGAATTCTGTTACTCAGATGGATGCTGCAATCGGGGAAGATGTGCAGAACCTGGTGGATCAGTCACAATATCTAGCTACAGTTAATGTCAACTGTCATGTCCAACAGGATCGTGGATTGGAGGAGGGTAAACAAGATGTGAAAATCATGTGAAACTAGAGTGACATCTATGATAGTGACACAGAATAATATAGTGACATGGAATAGACTTCCTACAATGATGTTTTTCTGGGTGAATGGATGAAGGTGCTAAGATTGGCCCACCACGATGAAGATCGAAGAATGATTATAATTATCATCCAAGTACACTATCTACTAGCTCTTCTATTGGGAAGGAAATTTGGTCTATGCAGTCCACAAAGGAATTTCTAGCCTTGGAGAAGCTGAATCTTATATGGAAATATGCCATGGTTCTTATGCACTATGAATGTTCAGAGTGGGAGACAAATATTGCAGAGGGAATAATCTCTAAAGAGATTGGTGATGAGTAATATATCTATGATATGTTGTTGTTTCTAACTTGTTGTATCTACTAAATGTCTTCTATTTTATTAATAAATGGTCAGAGGCTTGCCTCTAACTGAGTGTTTCTAGTATATATATATTTTACCTTCTTTCCTTCAATACAATAAATAAACGGAAACAACATTAATTCATTCGTAAGACCTACCGTCTCCCTGAACAGTGTATTCCATTTCATAATTTAATATTATATATATTTATAATACATTTATAATTAATATATATTATATTTATATCATGTTTTAAATTCTTTAAACCATGGTATATGTATATGGAACAAAGATATAACAAATTAAGACACATCTGAAGAGCAACGCGAATATTACCCGAAGTGTAACGTTAACATGGTATTATTAAAAAGAGTGTAATATAAATTCATAATAAAACCATATATGGTATTAGATATATTATTACAGTTCTACGATACATTTATTATAAATTTATATTTATTATATAGAAGGATATTACGAGCATAGTGAGAGTTAATACACAAGGTAAGGGGTTTCATCTCACTTTTTATTTCAGTGAGATATATTCCATATTCAGTTCTAAATTCTTTTTTTGTGATGTATATATCAAAATGAATGTATTATATTAAAATTATAAATAAATTTATTGTTATTTGAATACCGATTTTATTATCCTTCATTCATGGGTTTTATGATTCAAATGTTACCAAATGGGTAATGTAATTTTTGTCTCAATTTAACTTCTTTGAGACATATTACATGGTATAAACTGAAATGTTTATATAAGGTGTATAAACTACGTTTGAAATGTTATATATTTAATATACTAATTATAATGATACTTTTCTTTATTTAAATTCGTTATTTACATCACATTATGATTCAATGTTTCCAAAGTTGTAACAATTTATATCAACAATCTCATCATTTATCGAGATTATTACGACAATGATTCTACTGATGAAATATTATGTTATGTCTATCAATAACACGCATGAATTTTCTTAAGATCTACATATGAATTTATATCCATGTAATGGTACCCTTTTTACCCTCTTTAGTATATAGGATAATTAATATATTTTTATAAAAATCTAACTTTATGCTTCATTTTTATCAGAAATATGTGTTCTTCCAAAACCATCTTTTCTGAAAATTATTTTACGTTTTATTGAAATGATGTAAATTTATTTTAAATCAATAATTTTTCCAAAAAGGAGTCAATAATTATTTATAATTTTTCAAATTATTTTTAATGAAATGGTTTTGAAAATATTTTCAAGCTCATTTTATATTTTTTCAAATAAAATGGTTTTCAAATATGTTTTCATGCTTCTTTATAGGTATTAATATAAATTTATTTTAAGATTATTTTCAAGCCTTAGTAATATTACAAAAAATAATTTAGATAAATAAGTCTCTATCCATTTTTAGTATCTCTTATGTTATTTTCATAAAAAATATAAAAGGATTTTAAATTATTCATTATAAACTTTCATGTTTGTTTTCAAGAATTTGTATTTCAAATTTTAATTAAGTTTTAAATAGAATTTTTCAATTATGGAATGATATTTTCCTCATGAAATATTTTCAAAATATCTTTAAAATTTAATTTCCTTCTTAAATGGTATCTTTTTAGGTTACTCATTCCCTTTTATGAAATGATCTAATGGTTCCATTCATATCCTTTTTTTAATGGTCTATGTTTTGATGGAATGATAATTATGAAACCCATTTCTATTTAACAATTAATATGCTTTTGAAAAAAATTATTTTTAAGGGATATGATTTGATGAAATGATTATGAAACATATCTCTATTCTATAGGTTATGATGGGATAAAATATTAATGAACCCCACTTCATTTCATGGGTTATTATAAGATGTTTATGAAACCCATATTTTTTTATGATTTATTATATGATGAATGTATTATTATCATGTGTCACATGTATGTATTATTTCATTATGAGATGTGTGGGACCTATATCTTCCTCCAATGAATTGGGTAATGATGGAAGAATCATGATTATATGTTTTATTTGTGAACAGGATAAAATGTTCAAAATGATATTCATGGACCAGTTTGTGTGTACATAAGATTATACATGAACTTAATTACATGTTCACAATGCTCTGAGTGAACATTAATATATGTTAATAATGGGTTTTCATGAACATTATTGGTTATTCAAAATATTATGAATACACCTGATTTAATGTTGACAACATTATTCTTAGACTTAGTTTGATGTCCAAAAGTATATTAGAGGGACTGATTTCATGTCATTAACTTAATTTTTGAAAATATTTTCAATTATACATGTTCACTATGTTATATGTTGTTGTGTATTCCCCTATTCGTGTCCTATTACTATGTTATTAGTTTCAGGTATTACTCCCTTGATTTACTTATGATTAATTTCATTTGAAATAGAAATATTTATTCCATGATTTATGTTTATTATCATTGATGTGCAGGGTATGCTCTTCTAATGATCAAGATCATGTTCTTAAACCATTATGTTCATTATATGCCTACTATATTCCATTATTTAATCATACTATGAATTTTTCCTCACCCATTTCTTATATTACTTACCTTAGGATATGATGATTGGTTTATAATTCTAATTACTATGGGGTGACATCTTTCTTGAAAAAATTAATGTTCTTTCACTCAGCTAGAATTGTTTTATTCCATTATTCCAAATGCACTAAACTATTATAGTATTTGGGAATATGTTTGTTTAATTATTTATGTATTTAACTCACCTAGAAGTGTTTTGTTCTAAGTATATAGTAATTTTAAAATGACGGAAAACATAATTGACAAACTTAATGATTCAGATTATATTCTACACTAGTGAGAAACATTTTAATTTTTTTCGAACATAAATGAGACTTTAATGGGGTTTTGAAAAAAAGGAGACACTGATTCACCCCCACTCATAGTGTCCTCCACAATTCATTAGATCCTAAAAATTAGTATTAGTGTCAACAGAATTATTCCTATCAATAGAGAATATTGAATCAAGAAAGCTCATTTAATAGAAGAGTTATATGAAAATTTAAAGGAAATGGTTTTCATGATAGGAAATAGATAATTTTTTTAAGTTATCTCTTTCGGAAATGATGAACATGATTAAATATATTATGGATTCATAGTACAAATAAAACATTATTTTGGAATTTAATAGAAAATATAAACATTTAATATAATTTATAATCCTTTAATGGATTTATTTCATTTTTGTCATAGGGGGGGGGGTGGAATATAGATGTGTGTTTTAGAATTCGTAAATCATATTTCATGAACCTTCACAAAATATATGAAAAAAATATGAATGTAATGGATAATAAAATTCATATTATTAAAAATGGTTGAATACATTAGGATAAATAATGAAAAAATAGTTAATGATTTCTTTAGAAGGTTTTATTTGATTATTAGAACCATTAAAGACTTTTTAGAAACTGTAGAATTCATTTATAAGATAAATAAATTAATGATAAAATTTCATGATAAATTTTTTTCTAAATTCATAAATCATAAAAATATAATTTAAGATGACTTAATAATTGATCTACTCTACAACACCAACATTAATGATGATATTAAGATATTACCTACACATAAATTAAATTTTATGAATTATAAAAAGATTTATGTCAAATTATTTTTTGGAAAGGATGGTAGAAGAGAAGAATGAGTGATCAAATGAAGAATAATATTTGATTTATTTTTCTAAAAAAATGTTCCTTTTCCCATGGGACTTTAGACATGGGAACAGTAAGCACCTTGGTAAGGTTCATCTGTAATTAATAAATTATGGAAAATATTAATAGTTATCATCCAATTATCTGTATAAGACCAAATGAGAAAGACAATATTGTAAAGAAACTCTAAAGGGAATCAATAAGAGGAGGTAGTAAAAGATAGAAAATAATATTTATAATAGGTATTTCATATGAAAATTTATTTTAGTTAAATTTGGAGTATCCAATCACCAGGAAATAGTTTATGAGAACAGATTAAATTATGGATTATAACGAGTGTTCATAGAATATGTATAAAAGTTTTATTCAATAAAATGTGATAAAAAATAACAAAATATTTTTGATTTATAATATGGAGATACTTTCAAACAATACTCCATGAGAATAGACATGAAAATGTGTCTAAAAGAAATAGGATTACTGAGTGATGAAAATAGTTGGATTAAATTTGGATCAAACATGAACTGTCTTAAATAACATTAAATGGATAATCTTTTCAATGAAATCGAAATATAATATATTGAAATATACAAGAGAGGAAATATCATAAAAGGCATGAAATGAAAAATTATTATTGGATATGATAAAGTTATAAGGATGAAGAAAAGGATATATAAAATCTAAAACAAAAAGAAAATATTAATAAGGATTGGAATAAAAATATTAGAGATGAAATGGAATGATTTAAATATAAGGCTATAGATGAGAGAGACATCCAAAATGTGAAATTTTTAAAAGAATAAGATACTTGAGCATAACCACATGAGAAAGAAATTTTCTATATAAAAGAAGTATAAGTGATTTATGTTTAGTAATGATAAAAATTGATGATAGAGATAATTGTTTTCAAGATTATATGGATTAATATTCAAGAGTTTCTCATGAAACAATCATAATAATACTTGTATGTTTTCATAAAATGAATCAATTGAGAAAAAATAAGTCAGGAACAAAGAAAAATGTCTATTAATAAGACAATCGGTTGCATCACTTCTTTTAAAGAATATAATTTTAGAGATTTTCATTGTTTTTCGGAATATTTTTATATAAAACATATAATTTATAGCACAATATGTCTTTAATTGGGTTGAGAGCCAACAAGATTCAATGAGAGGAAACAATAATAAATTAGAACACAATATATGCACCGACATTTTCAGAAATATGATTATTTAAAAAATGGATTTGAATCTCATTGAAGGTGTGTGGAAGATGTCATAAAAAATGGAATAAATATTATATATGTATATATTATATTCCATAATAGTTTAATATGTGTTTAATTATTATAAAATATCATAATCCATTCAAGAAATAAGATAATGTTGTTGAGGTTACATTTAATAATTAAAAATATGAAAAAACATCGATCATAGAAAGTTGATGTTCAACTAACAGGATTGGTGATCAAAATCATCTGATAAATTTTTATAGGTATAATGTAATACCTTTAAAATATATAAATGACCACTATGTAAAAATAAAATACACTGAAATAGAATATACTGGTAATAATCAAATTATCTAAGATATTTTTTCTAATTTCATGATGGACTGATGAATTATTTTTCGTGTGAATCATCAATATGGGATTCTAGAAATAACGTCAATTTTAAGGATGTATATGAATTTTCTATATGTAGAATGGAGAATCTATTGTAGTAATAGGATAATTAACCCCTTTCCACTCATTTGAAGTGGTAAAGGCATGTAATGTCTATTTTCTAAGCAATTAAGCTTAAATGAAATTATGTCGCATAAAAATGACTATCATGGTGAAATGAATACATTGAAACTCATTGTGAAATAAGCTATGATAAATATTCCCATTGTAAAATAAGTTATTTATTCTATTTTTAAAACATCAAATTAATGAAAAAATGTGAGAAAATATCACAAAGGAGGTGAATTCAAATATCAGTACATCCTAATGTAATCCATTCTAGTGTGTATAGACCATAGAATAATAATCCTAACAGTAAATAAATACACAATATTACATTCTTATATGAATTTGAATGTATATCAGGTATTGTGTTTATGTCACGAAAATCACATTCCATTGACATGTTCGAAGGTTTTTTAGGGAACATAGAGAAGTAGACATTATTACATTTGAATAGGTTGAGATAGTATAACAAAAACATTATTCCAAAAAACAATTCATCAAAGAGCAAGGAAAGTATGGAATCCAAAATGTTTACATTTCATCATATACTATCCAACAACACATAGTATCATAAAGGAAGAATATATGTTTTATCAAATATCTTGAATAATGTATATAGAGAACAAAACATTAATATATTCTATCTACAATCCACTAAAATTATCGGAAATATCTAGAATATGTGTATTTTAATCCAAATTATGAAAAACATTTTTAACTGATATAGTTTTAAAAAATTTAAATTTCAAATATTTATGATTGTTTATTAATCAATTACTAATTTAGAAAAATTACATATGTGGTGGAATATTTGATAAAGAGATTGAAGGTGGGATTTTCCTTGTGTATATAACAAATGGGGGTTCCTATATGTGTTATACAATGAAATATAAAATAATTGATGAAATTAATGATATAGTATTTCTTGAAACTGAATAAAGAATCAAAATAACTATTTTGAAAGATTATTAGGTTTATTTCATTGGAATTGAATCTATATAATAATCAGTTAAAAGTATATATAATCAAGTATGATTATAGTTTTAGTTCTCAAGTGTTGATGATGAGAATAAAAAGTCAAAAAAGGTTAATTCATGTTATAAAATAAGAAATATGATTTGTATAGGTGAATGTTAAAGGCCCAGAAATAAATTATATATTGAGATTATATACTTTGTTACCACAATTAATGTGTTTAATCATGGTGAAAATAATTGATGTAATACCCACATGTTTTCTATAAAAAGTTGAGACATAATATTTCTAATAGGCATTAAAAAATAAGGTGTGGGTTTGGTCGATGGCAGAAGAACATAAAAATATTTAAATAAAACAATTTTCAATGTTATTCAAAGACCAACAAAAAACAACGTGATTAGAGAAAAATGGGTCCTTCAAAACCATGTTGGTGATAATGGGGATGTGTCTCCATAGAAATATAGCTGAGCATTCCAAGCGTGATAAAAAAATTTGTGTTGATAATTAATGATACATTTTCAATAGTATTCTTAAATGTATATATAATAATATCCCAAGAAAATTTATATAATATTATATTCAATGTATTCTATATGAATATTAATCCAACTTTTTTTAACGGTGAGATTGATGAGTAATTTTACATTAAATATCATGAAGGATTGATTCTTGATTCTGATATAAGAAAATTATATAAGGTGAAGAATAAAATTTATGGATTAAAATATGATTCAAGGGAATAATATGTCAAATTGAATGAATATATATAGATTATGATGTTTAATAACATTTATGAAGATATAAAATCATAAGTGGAGATGTCTAAATCTTGAACACTATTTGTGATTATTTATGTTGATGGAATCATTTTTACATGGAATGTTAATCTCTTGTTTGATGAATTATCAGGGAACATGAAAAAAACACATAATATATCAATGATTGGATAAATGAAATTTCTCTTTTCATAAAAAAATTATGATATAGAGATATTAAATAAGATTAACATGTAGGAATATAATGGTGTGTCAACACCAATTTAGTTTGGCATAATACTAGGTAAGGATGACATATGAAATCAAATAAATGAGTTGTAGTTTAGAAGAAAAGTTAAAAGAATATTATTTTTTATAGCTAACAGACCTAATATTGTTTTTTTATCACTCATTGTTCTGTGTAACAATCCAATATTAAAGAACAATATCTATTATATTCATATAGAATACCGAGATACATTTAAAAAATGTTCATTTATGGTTTGATATATGAGAAGGATGAGGAGTGGGATCTAAAAGGTTATATAGATACATACTATATTATATATGTAAATAATAAAAATTCACATCCATTAGAGGGTTCTTTAAAAGTATATGTTGTGATTAGTAACATTCAAAGATGTAAAGAATAGTAACATTGAGTTCAATTTATGAAATGTAAATGGATTCATTATGGGTAGATTCATAAATAATTTATCTAAGAACACAACATAAAGAATTTAATTTGTTAAAGGGATTTATTATAGTTATAAATTTTTATAATATAGAGAAGTTAATCTCACAAATAATCCTATGCGTCCTTCT
Source organism: Viscum album (assembly GCA_963277665.1). Lineage (NCBI taxonomy): Eukaryota > Viridiplantae > Streptophyta > Magnoliopsida > Santalales > Viscaceae > Viscum > Viscum album. Next base: position 64,290,640 of record OY728156.1, on the reverse strand, counting down.
AAATAAAAGAATATTTATATAAATTTTCATTTTAATAATGTTATGTTATATTATAGTATATTAAAAATGGATTTTTTTCCTTCTTGGATGTAGTTGACTGGTATTCTTATAAAACCCATAATAGTGGGTTATTTGAGTTATTGAGGTTTCATATTAGTGTACAAATAACCCTTTTTCATTAAGGTATAAATTTTATTGAGTATCCTCCCCTAAAAATTAGTCTATTTTTAGTGGAATTGATATTATAAGGGTGAAAATTATTCTTTTTTTACTTAGGATATATTTTAATTTCTATTTCTTTTTTTGTGGAAATTTTTAGGAAAATTAATTTAATATTTTTACTCATGCATGATAATGTTTTTTTTGTGATGAGTTATTTTAAGGACAATATTGGTGTGAAATTTAAACACATGTTTCAAAAATAAAATCGGTTATTTATAATTAGGTTTGATTGATTCATAAAATATTTATTTAGTGAAATTTTAGTTTACCCATTTAATTTACACATTTTGGTTTTATATTCGACAAGTCGCTTATGAATAAGTAATATTGAAAAATAATTATAATGTGGATATTAACAAACCTTCTAAGGATTATGTTTTATTTTTTCTCAATAATTGTTAGCTTGTGATTATTGATAAAATATTATTCTTATTGAAAATGTTGAGTATGTTTTACTACAATTTTATCAATATTTTGAGTTTGTGTGTTTGATATGAGAAACTCATATGGTTCAAACCACCTATTAAACAGGCTGGGAAAAGTGACACTTATGGTTGATGCGACTGATTGTAAGGTTGAGATAGAATTGTCACAAAACTCATAAGATTTGTGTGAGTCATTATAATGTTATTATGATATATGTTTAAGTTTTATATAGTTGATTCATATGGTTTATAAATGAACTTATAGATTTTTTATACGGACCATGTATGGGTGAAGATATTCATTGGGTACCTTATCAGTGTACACCTAAAATAAATCACGGGAAAGAAGTATTATTTCAAAATAAGATGGTAAACCAGAATAAATTCATAATGAATATTGTGATACTTTGGGAATAAATCAGATGATATAAATATAATCTTCATTAAAAAATTATCTTAAATTATATTAGTCTTTCCCACTTATAATATTATATAAAACATAATTTCACGCTATGTTTGGATGGATAAGAGGATACCATGAAAAAATAAGATGTTTCCACACAGAAAAGCACGTGACCATGCCTATATTGAATATGAAAGTCAGATTTTGTGTAAAATTAATTTAGAGAGTAGATGTTTATATTAACAAATCAATTGAAAATAAAAACCATCCAATTATAAAATAGGAATAGAATATGAATATTCCCATAGATCTTTGTAATATTTAAAACATTATAAGAACATTCTTAAAATAATTTACCATCTATATTTAAAATATGTAAACAATATTCATGTTTTATTTAGAGAATACAACTGTGTACGAAATATTATATTTTGGTGGGAATATATAGGTGAATCACTAAATTTTTGTATTAATATGTAAGGATTAGAAAATAATCCATCTTCACCACATTTTAGATCATAAGTATCCAAGAATGAGGGGATCGATGGGGAAAACACTTGTGTTATTCAGAATTTTCAATTAATGAAGAAGGAAAATGTTGGTTTTCAAGGATTGAATCCATGGAATATATTCATCATCATTGGAATTCATGGATTCATTAATATAAAATCTCGATCTTTTATCATAAATTACTACACGATTAATTGATTTGATTATTATAAATGGTTGGATCTAAGATATGTAACATAATGAGTTTTTATGAATTATTAATTTTGAATAGATTAATTATATTTCATGTATTGAGTTAAACACTACATAATGTTTAGCTTACATTATACCCAACACAATTGTAATCTTACACTACACACAACATTGTGTTAGATTCTATTGCAAGCAACATTGAGTTCTAGAAAAACCAAGATACATTATTAATATAGAAATTTAAACATGGCCACTATAACCTAGACATTAATATTTATGATATGATTAGTAATCAATAATTTTTAAATATTAATGATAAGAATTTTTTATAAATAAAACATATTGACAATAAAATGCCTAATTTTTAGTATAGACATTAAATATTTTAAAAATATTATTTTCTAAGAAAATATTTTAATTCATTTTTGTGAAAAATAATAAAATTAATTTTTGAAAATAATAGATATTTTTTTTGTAAAATTAAATTAAATTTTTAATTCAAAATTTCAAAATTATATTGTTTTAAATTTGTGCCATGTTTCTAAAAGGATTTATTTTTTAATGAATAATGTAAAATAATAAATTGTAATTGAAAACAATTTTTGGACTAAATAATATAAATAGATAAAATATATTTAAAATTGAGATTAAAGTATAATTAGTTAAAATATAAAAATATTTATCCAATTTAGGTGATTAGAAATAATTTTTTGTTGAATTTGGATATAAAAAATATGTAAACTTTTGAACATTTTCACATTAAAAATCCACTTTCTCATCTCCTATGTGGGATTAGTTTTAAATTAAATTATGCCAGTTATATGAATGAAATTTTGAAAAATTGATTCCATATTTTGAATTATAAAATTAAAAATTATCAAATTATTATAAATTATTATTTTACTATTATTATTATAGATATAGTTAAAATTAATTAACATGATTAAGGTTAAGAGAAGGATTTGTGCATTAAATGAACCTATATTTAAAATTAATTTTACAAACACAATTTATTTATTTATTTAATTGGATTTAATATTTATAATAAATATCTATATATTATATAATATATTTATTTTAATATTGTCACTATAGGATAAATTATAAAGCTAAAAAAAGATACACGTTACCTTGGTAAAAACTATAAGGATGATATTTAGAAAACATAAGTACTATGGAATAAAATGAATAAAAAAGTGTTTTTTCGTGGAGTTGTTTATAGAAAAATTAATCACCCACTTTTATTAATCAAATTTGGTTCCACAATTGGTATTGGAGGCCTCTTAATAATGAAAAATTGTGGTTATTTAAAAAATGATACTCACCTCAACATTACAAGGCCACCCCTTATCCTCTCTTACTCAAACCATAAAAACTCATTGGTTTAGATACACCCTACAGTAATTACTCCCCAGATTCCTTATCGTAATCATATAATCCTTATTTTTTGAATAAATACGTCATAGTAAGGCTTTTAGTTCAATTATATGGAGGATACTGTAAGGACCGGTAATGTTCATTGATGATCATCTTTGTTTTATTTCTTCCTGCACCCATTCAATTTTTATTATTTCGTTATTATAATATAGCCTAAGTATATTACATATAATTATATGTTTTTATTTTAGGGTAATTATCTTCAGACATCTTCAATACTTATCCAATGGGTTACAGAATGATTATCCGTGTGTATGGTGGTCGACCACCTCGCTAACCGACATTATTCATTTTTCAATTACCACAAATCAAGGACAATTTAAATAATTGATTTAATTTTTTATATAATAAATATATGGTATTTTATATTTTATTAGTATTCTTTTATTTTTATATCACACCTAAAATCATGCTTTCCATTTTGTGGGAATATAATATATTATTTAATGTTTAGGGAAGACAGTCGCCTCACGATGCAATGTGATTAATTCACTCATTAAATGAAAGGTATTAAGGGCGTGTTTATTAAATTTTTTCTATATATTTGACATAAAAGATTTTCTACAACAATAATATATATTATTTACATTTTTTATTTCAACCCACATGAAACTTAAAAACAATGACCATGCATTTGTACAGCTTACCATCACCATGAACAATTAATTTTATAATAAAAATTTAATATTGAATATTATAAAAACATATATAATAAATATATATGTTATATATATAATATATACAATTATTTTTCTTATTATACCATTATAATATAGATAAGATCAAAAAAATAGTAAATCAAATCATTTATGAAAAATAAAGTTGTTATTACCCAAAACAAAACTTTAACATATAATTGTTAGTAAACAGTTAATGAATTGTCATAATAAAATCATATATTTTATTATATATATAAATATTTTTCTTTAATATATGTATAGTAAAAATATATTTATTATATATTAGTTTTTAGGGATCATGTTTAAAATCAAGAATTAAGGCAACAGATGTCTGTCTCACTTTGTACTTATGTGAGACACATGACATGTTCATCACAAATTTTGTTTTATGTTGTGTATATACAACACATGAATGAAAATAATGATTAGTATACATAAAACAATGAGTAATACAACAATATTTTAGGATCACCCATAATGGGTTTTATGGTTCAAGAGTTACCTAATCGGTAATAGATTTTTGCCTCAATTTTTCTTCTTTGAGATGCCCGTTATGTAATGCACCAATATTCTTTCACAAGGTGAATATAAAAACCCATTTACATATAATAACATATATTATTCACCCTAATAATATATATTTTCCATTTTATTTTATTTCTTAATAGGGATTAATAATCCATTTTAACAAAGTGGAAATGATTTTAGGTTACATTCTCATCATTTATAGGGACTGTTTTTTATTTCACCAATAAAAAAATATCATGATATAAATATAAATAATTCTCAAGAATATTTTTTCATTGAGTTATTCATTAAATTTTCATGTTATGGTAAAATTTTTATACTATTTGGGAGGTAATATTTTCAAGAAAATGTGTTTAATAAAACTTTATTTTATTTTACTCTTTAGTCGAAATTCTATTTTATTCGAAAACAAAGAATTCTAAAAATGTTTTCAAAAATGTTTTCAAAATATATATGAAAATAATATTAATGTAAATGTATATTAAATTTTTTATTTTTTTTATTTTTTTAAATTATTTTTTAAAGATTTATTTATATATTTACAATGTTATTTTCGAAGAAAAATATATTCCAAATGTTTTAGGTTTTAAAAAATGATTTTCACATATAATAGGATATATTCATACAGAAATGTTTTAAATTATATTTGAAAATAATTTTCCAAATCAGATGAAATATATTTATGTAACTTATGCCTTTCTATTACTATGATTTGAGGTTACCATTCATATTATTTCTCTCAATGGTTTAGGTATATGATTGCATGAGATTTATAAAACCCATTTATAATATATAGGTTATATATTTATAGATATCTTATGAAACACAATTCCTTTTCTATGGGTTATTCTATGATGATTATGAATCCTATTTATTACCATAAGATATAATTTGCAGAAATGATTATGATATCCATTTAATTTCATGGGTAATGATATGATTAATGTTTATGATCATTTGGAACACATAAAAATAGTTATCATTTTGTAAAGGGTGAGACCTATTGGGTATATATATATATATCTAATTAGATATAAATGGATGGAATGAGGAGAATTATTAGTATAGTGAGACCTGGATAGAACGTGGAGTGAACCTGATTCAGAAAGATAGGGATAAAACATGGAATGGACTCAGTTCAATAATGGAATTTGTCTACTATGATGGAATTTGCAGTGATCCTTGAACTATTTAGGAAAAATTTTCTATTCTTATGTGTGTTCCAAAAAATCCATTACATATTTCAATGTTATTCTGTCACGGATACTATTATTTGAATTTTTTATGATTCATCTATTATAAATTTCAAATCATTATATCATGATTCGATATTGTGATCTTTGATATGATTGGTATTATTTTCAAAAGATAGGATAATCTTCCCATAAACTTTTGCATATTTTATGCTTACATATATCCCTTTCATAGCCTTAATATGAATATGATCCCACCCTCCCTTTGTTTCCTTTCCCTATGTTATAAGGAAATTTACTCTCTATGATATGACTATGAATGGTGCTAGTTTTGAAGAACATTGTGGGAGATTATATATCTCAATTTTGGATTGGATTTATTGTTTATATGTTTCAAATACATCATGATTTTATGGCCTTTATGATTTTCTTTATATAATGTAATTTATATTCATAAAACTAATTAATAACTATGTATGATAATCTTGAATCATTATGGTTTTTATCGTAGCATAGGATTATTTACCCTATTGAAACAATGATAAGAAAAACATATTGAGATAATTAAGTACTTGTCTAAGGATATTTCAATGTATTGGAAAATTTATTATGATTTTATTAAATTATAGAGTAAGTGGTTCCCATTAAATTAAATCCTTATTTATGTACTATGAGTGGATGTGGCTCAATGAAAAATGTATATAGTGGTAGAAACCCCAGAATCATTGTATTGAGATAGACAAGATCAATAATTGGTGTTTGCGGAATGGCCTTGGTGGAAACCTAATTTGACACTCCTCAGGGATATTACATGGAAATAAAAAAAATATTTGAAAAACATCATGAAGGATTTAAATAAAATTAGACTATTAATGAACTAGGATTATTCTAATTCCTCAATTATTAAATAATATGGTGTTATGATTTAAACATCCTATAAATGTGTGTTCAAGATTATGTGGTTCACAATTATGGTTATTATCTATTACTCTATGATTTTTTTGTTTTATTAGATGGATGTTACACAAAGTAAGAATTTTAATGTATAGTGGGATTGATAATTCATCAATTTTCATTCAAAAAATCCATATGTTATAGGATATTGAATGAAAAATATCATTTCTATGATCACTCAAATTTCATAGGCATTAAATCATGATAGATATAAAAAGAAGAGGGAACATAATTATGTTGATGAATTAATGATGAAAAATCTACCTTTCATTAGTGGATATATTGATCCACTAGTTTTTTAGAAACTGAGCACTACTACTAAAAATATACTTTCCTCTCTTAGTGATCAGAACAAGAAAAATTCATTTTTTCTATCTTCTTTTTCGAAGGCGATGTAGATAAATGATGGGATATTATCATGAATATGTGGAAAAACAATGAAATTTAATCCATATAGTAGGAAAAGTTGAAGAATATACTTTTTAGTATGTAAATTCACCATATTTATTGTACGTAGAAGGAGAAGGAGTTCCTTGACCTAAAGAAAATGGGTGATGAATCTTCAGGTAACTAGGGGGATAATTTCACATGACTTTTGAGGTATGCTTCCCATATCTTCATTCTACATAAAAGAAAATTTTATCAATTACTCAGTGGATTAAAACAATGTATTTGAAGGTTTTCAACTATAAGAGACTTCATTAGATATGAAGATATTGTTCAATTTAATATCAAGGGTAAAATGGAGGTTGGAGTTATGTATAATTATCATGGTTTTCAAAATGAAACAAAGATGATTTTTATAATAAAATAAAAAAATAAAAGTGGGAATAATATTATGTTTCCTTCATTATCAGTATTTGGGATGAAATATAGAGGTTATTTTCATAAAGGGAATACTAACATATTTGTGTATTGAAGGGATGGTCATTGGGAAATCGATTTTTTAACTAATTCAAAGAAGTTAGCTATTGATTCAAATATAGATAAAACATCCTACAATTCATCTCCAAGGCATATGTGCTTCAAGGGTAATGATAATGGAAATAATACTTACCAGTGTTGAAACCCAAGGGTAAATGATGATGATCGATGTCAGGAACCTATTAAGATGAGGGACAAGAGGAAATCCCAAACAATCACTATTTTAGATGAAGGGTGTGATAATGATTTGGTGAAAAATACATTTATTATACCCCGTAGAACTTATAATTTTTTATTTAACCCTAGATGTACCACATATTTCATACCTAATAACTTTAATTAGGGTAAAAAGATTCCACCGACATTATTAGATGCAAAATTAATATTAAAAACCCGTAATGATATGGTGATCTCATCTCAAGTATAGGATTCCTATACCATCAATATTGTAGGGATTTTCCTTCTATAAATATTTTCATTCTTACTATGGTTGAATTTGTTTTCTTCATAGGCATGGATTATGTAACACCCCTCCCCTACCTCATTGGCTTGAGGAGGCGGTGAGGGTTACATGGACATAGCTGACGTTCGCACAATGGAAAAGGATGGAAATAAATGCCGGGGGCTTCAAGGAACAGTGGGGAATGATGTTCCCTTAAGAAAAAACCAACCAAACCAACAACTAAAGATGCATGAACTTTCAAACCCAAACATGTATTCACAAAACACAACCAAGTTGTTCCAAAATACAACTCAAACCAATACAACCAACCAAATCAGAGTACATGCGGAAACTAAACAACACACTATGAGCCATGACACCACCACATCTCCACACCAGGCTCCAAGCTTCAAGCTCCACCAAGACATTACAACACACCATTGAATGAGGTTGATTCCTTTCCTTTTCCCACATAACAATACACGACATTTACAAAGACACCAATGTGCCAAAGCAGGGGGTGTGTACTAAAACATAGTCGGTTTTCTCCGAATGACTTCCCTACAAACGCCACTAGGATAAAACTGGTAGCACATTTATATAAAGCAGTTTATATAAGATAATCACAAGTGCAACCCCTACTTTGAGACAACATGATCTTACCAAGACATCTCACCCAAACCAAACAACCAAGGTAAAGCTAACCAAACATGCCACATGTCATTTCATCATTTCAAATTAGCACCACAACATCCATCTTGTAATGAAATGAAAAACAAAACAACCATAACAAAAAAATGGTGGAGCTTCCTTCCAAAATGATCCCCCATTCACAGTTTAGTGGCAGTTCATGTCCACTTACCATTGATGGTGGCCCTTCCATCTACTATCCATCCCCTTTATACTGTGGTACTTCTCTCCACTTCTACAAAACATTCATACAAGCCAATGCTAAGCATAAAGCCCATCAAGGTCATAACCACATGCAATCAACCAACTCCATTGAATATCAATCCACTTCAATAAATCACCCATTTATTGAAACCCATTTTCCATGCCAAAAAAAATTTCAACAAAACAACCCTTTTATTGAAAACCATTTCCATCAATCATTTTCACAAATAAACCATAACATCCTATTTTTAAATCTCAATTCCCCAAAACATCCCCCAAGGGATTTCTAACCAATTTCTCACATGAAAAACAATTAATTTCAAGCACATAAAATTAATTGTAACCAAAACCATTAGCTATAACCAAGTGGAGTCGAGAGAGAATCCACCTACCTTTACGGTTCCCAAGAAATCGACCCACAAACAACTGCGCCTCAAATTCGGCAAACAAACCACATAAACCTCTCTAAATCCCCTTCACTAACATTCACAAGCCTTAAAATTATCACCCAAGTAAACCAAAACACTTGATACACACACAAAAATATTAGATCTAGAAAACCAAGAAAGATGGAAGAGCAGATCTCAAGGAAAACACAAAGAAGCCGTTAGATAAGACTTACCTAGGAGAAATCAACTTCAAAACACCAAGAACCCTCTTCAAAAAGCTTCCAAAATGAGTGGAAAATCTCATCTACCCCATGAGAACCAAAGAACCCGAGTGAGCCATGAGTGAGAGGATGTTTGGAGTGAAATTAGGCAAGTCCGAGTGAGCCCAGGTTTTAAAACCCTACTTTTATGTGGCTGAACGGTTAGGCCGCACGATTTGGCAAACCGTGCGCTAACCGTGCGTCTGCTACTACCTCGGGAGCAAGGTTCCACATGGTTTCCTCGCAAGGTCTGGAAAACCGTGAAGATGTTGTGTGAAGGCTACTGTATCCCTTGCACGAATTCCTAGAGAACTCGCACAGTTTCCACTAACAGTGCTCAAACCGTGCACCCCTTTAAAAGCCTCCAAACTCATACAAAACCATTCTAAACTCTTCCAACCTCTTCCCAACATATCCCATTCACTTTAAACAAATAAATATTCATAAAAAAACGCTACATATCTCAAAATGGGGGAACTACATTCTCCCCACCATTAGACATTCTATCCCTGGAAAGTAGTGAACCCGCCCTTTGCCGAAAGAGCTCGGGCCACTGCTCGACCATTTCTATATCATGATCCCAGGTCTCCTCTTGAATCTGACCATGCTGTGAAAAAACACAAACTAAACCAATGATTTTACCATGAAAGACATTCTCTTACCTATTCATAACCTGCACTGGCACGTGCACCAATGAAGCATCTGGTTCTATCTCAACATGATCCCATCGAATCACATGGTCACGATCCAGATGATACTTTTTCAACTGCGACACATGAAACACATTATGCACCACACTAAACCTAGGTGAAAAATCCATCCTATAAGCCACCTTACCATCCTGCTAAAGAATATCAAAAGGTATAATATACCGTAGAGATAACATTCCCTGCTTTCCAAAATGAGGATGTCCCAACCTAGGAGAGATCCTCAAGAAAACATGATCATTCACCTCGAACGACAACGACCGTCGACGATGATCTGGATACGATTTTTGATGACTCTGAGCCAACATCATTCTATTCTTGATCAACTTGATCATCTCCATAGTATCATAGAAAAGGCTTAGTCCATCAATTGAGGACTCACCCGTTTCCACCCAACATAGTGGAGAACGATACGTCCGCCCATACAACGCTTCAAACGGAGCTATATGTATGGATGCCTGATAATTGTTATTTTACAAAAAGTCAACCAACGACAAGTGATCCTCCTAGAAGCCACCAAAATCCATGACACAATCCTGTAACATATCATCTAGAGTTTGTATCGTCCTCTTGGATTGACCATCTGTCTGAGGGTGATATGCCATGCTTATAGTCTACTGCGTCTCAAGGGCTTGCTGCAAGGATTTCCATAAACGAGTTGAAAAACTAGGATATCCATCTGATACAATCAAAACTGAAACACCATGCCTATTTTCCACCTCCTGGATAGAGATTTTGGAAAGATCCTCCACCATATGAGATTCAAAAATCGGGATGAAATGCACCGACTTCGTTAGCCGATCCACTATCACCCAAATGGCATCATGCTTTCTGACCGTTCTTGGGAGACCTATGATAAAATCCATTGCTATCTGATCCCACATCCAAAAATGGATTGGTAAACACTGAAACATTCCTGCTGGCCTCTGATTCTCTACCTTCACCTACTGACAAGTCAATCATCTTGAAAGAAACTCAACCACACTTCTTTTCATACCAACCCACTAGAACTGTGCATTCAACGCTTAATATATTTTTTGAATTCTAGGATGAATAGACCACCTGGAAAGATGATGCGCCCTGATAAGATCCTCCTGAAAAGAATCTAGTACAACCATATGATTTCAAAAATACAAAACTAAATCTCCATTCAGTTTCCAACCCTCAATGGTCTCCCCACCATTGAGTCTCGACCCCATGGTCACACACCCAGAATTAGGAATATGTGCCTCTTTAACCAGGTAAACGAAGTCAATAATCAACAACACTGGAAAGAAGACCTCTCGATATCCCTAGTCCTCACATTCCAACCACATATCAGCTATAAATGACATCAACTGCCACTGGTCAGATGCCTGTTTTCCACCTGGGCATATGATTTTCTACTTAATGAATCTTCCACTGAATTTCTCTTACCCGGTGTGTACATCAAGTCAAAGTCAAACATCTGTAGATATTCCATCCATCTCCTTTTCCTCAAGTTCAAATCCATTTGTGATAAAATGTGTTTCAAGCTCTTATGATATGTGTATACCGTGAATTTCTCACCGAAGAGATAATAACGCCACACTTACAAGGCATGGACCACTGCTGCCAACTCCAAATCATGAGTTGGTTAGTTCTTCTCATGCACCCTCAAATGTTGTGATCCATACACAACCACATGATTCTCTTTCATGAGAACGCACCCCAATCCTGATCTAGATGCATCACAATACACCACGTACACTTTTCCTGGTTCGTGAAAAACCAAGATCGGTGCTGATGTAAGGTGAGCCATTAGCTCTTCAAAACATTGCTAAAACTGTTCATTCCAATGTAATGGAACTTTCATTCTTGTCAAAGATTTCATTAGAGAATCCAAACATGAAAAATCATGAACAAAACGCCAATAATTCATAGCTTGACCAAGAAAACTCTGTATCTCAAACACATTATTTGGCGGTTTCCACGAGATAACAGTCTTTATCTTTTCCAGATCCACTGAAAGACCTCATTCAAAAATCACATGGACAACAAAACGAACTTCATGTATCCAAAATTCGCACTTTGACAATTTGGCATACAAACGATGATCCCTCAAGATCCCTAGAACTGTCTCCATGTGCTAGTCATGCTCCACCCTTTTCTTTGAATACAACAGTATATCATATACAAACACCACCACAAATTAATCCATATATCTATGAAATATCTGATTCATCAATTCCATAAACACCGCTGGCACATTCGTTAGACCAAATGGGAATAAACATATATTGAGAATGTCCATGTTTACTTTTTAAAGATGTTTTAGGAATATTGTCCTTCCTCAACCACAATTGATGATATCCCAACCTCATGTCAATCTTGGAGAACCACAGGGCTCCCCTCAACTAGTTGAACAAGTCATCAATTCGTGGAAGTGGATATCAATTCTTTCTCGTAACTTGGTTATGTCTATGATAATCAACACAAAGCCTCAAAGTTCCATCCACCATTTTCACAAACAACACCGGCGCTGCCCACGAATGCTTTCTAGGCCGGATAAACCCTTTGTTTTAAAACTCTTACAACTAGATTTTCAATTACCACAATTCAGATGGTGCCATCCGATAAGAAGGAAGTGAGATAGGACTGGTCCGCGGAAGGAGATCAATCGTAAACTCAACTTCTCTTACGGGAGGTGACCTAGAGAATTCGTCAGGAAAAACATCTATGAACTGATCCGCCACTGCCGGAGGAACACTCTTCTCAATTCCCTCTACCGATTTCAACGACAAAACCTCCAACTGATATGATAACGTACCCACTCCTGGTGCAAAAAAACATGTTGCACCTTTCCTTTCAAGGTTATCTCCTCTAAAAAGATGTCTAACTCTATTGGGTGTCGTAAAATCCACTGTTCGTGCATCAAAGTCAATGTGGGCCTTAAATTCCACCATCCAATCCATTCCCAAGATTTCATCATACCCATCCATCTCAATAATTGTGAAATTCCACACTTGATCCACCTCTCCCACAACGATACAATATGCTCTACACAAGAAGGCTTGACACTATCTTCGACCTATAAGAGTTTGAAGTTTTAATACTGAGGGAATCATGTATACCCTTAAACCCATCAAATCAACCACACGTGCAACAATAAAAGAGTGTGAAGCACCTATATCAAATAGTAAATGCATCGTTGATGAACTTAAAAGAATAATATGTCACACCACAGATTGTCCCGACTGATCATCCACCATAATATGCTTAGCTCCAAACACATGTTTTTTTGCCACACTCTGCTCTTTATTTCCCTGCATAGGCATCATGGTATTTTGAGAATCATCATGACCCACATTACTCTGCTGACGAGGGGTGTGAGGCTATCCCCGTCCTGTCGAAGCATACGACGTCTGCGATCCCTGAGGAGTGTCACGTGCACCCGACCTTGGAGAATTCCGACAATAATGTTGCAGATGCCCCATCTGATAAAAATTATGACATGCTCGAGGTTTTGTCACACAATCCCGCTTGATGTGGCTAGTATAACCACACTGAAAACAACACGGCTTGCTCTGGGGCTTCGGAGGAAGATTTAACGATCCTTCTGTCGGATTATATGCCATATTCCCGCCCTGGGAATAAGTGTCCATCATTCTCTTGAACCCATCGTTATAGTTTCAACTATTACCTATGGGTACCACCATTCTTCCCCTGCTTGGTGCTCCCAACAGATCCCACTCATCCATCAATGGTCTATTCACCATCTCTCTATAATCATTTATACACAGTACTGTTGTCTTTGAACAAATTTCTTGCCTTGACCCCACTTCAATGATCCTTTCCTTCAATGACATGATACCCACCACCTCAAGTGTAAACCGCAGTATGTTCATAAACCTAGATTCATTCTACATCATTGACATAAGCTCTTGCATCAAACTGATGAAATTAGTCGTGCACTAAACTCTAAACGTATGTGGGTAGAATTGTTTACTAAAAAATTCCTCAAATCCTTCCCACATTGCACCCTAGTTCTTCCCTGCTTGGACTACTAACTCCCACCACTGATGGGAAAGAACTTCCGACATATAGGTGGAAAACTTCACTATTAAATCTACCTGTGTTCCCGAGAACTCTATGATCTTGTTCATTCTATTTAAACCATTCTTCTCCCCTCTCTATCTCTGAATCACCCCTGAAGATGGGTGGATTCTACTTTTGAAACTGAATCACATGATCCACATGCCTTGGTTCATCCATTGCGTTTCCACTTTCCACATCTTGTAAAGCTTGCACTATGCTTTGCACTAACTGTTGGTACACCTGAGGCTTAGGTGCAATGAAATTTTCAGCATCCTCCACCAGTTGGTATCTACGACGCCTACCCGATGCCATTTATATAAAAAGAAAACACACAACCATGCGTCTCACATCCATAGACGTCATGAAATCTTATTTAAAATCACATTACACAACTCTATCAAAACAAGGCTTTACACCTTTTCCACATGTGCCATGCTTCACCATTTTGAAAAACAATCCATTTTCAAAATACTAATTCCTTCACAATACAGTTTCTCACATTCATATCACATCATAAATCATTATACCTCAATGAAATATTGATCCTAGTGGGATGCCATTTCTACCATACATGTCATGCTTATCTCATTGGCTACACCCACGCCAATGAGATATCTAATGCATGTAAGTGTCTCCAAAACACTTATATACTAAACTCCGTGGTAACTTTAATTTCATCATAAAAGGGTTAGATACATCTTTTTATGCTATAAATTCCATTTTCCGACATTCATATGCCTTTCTACCATTGTGAATCAAGGAATGTACCACAACAAATGTCAACACCAAATCTAGGAATCAACTCCAAAAGACCGAACAAACTGATACCACTTGTAACAACCTACCCCTACCTCATTGTCCTGAGGAATTAGTGAGGGTTACTTGGACTTAAGCGACATTCCCAAGGCGCCAAAGGATGGAAATAAATGCCGAGGGCTTCAAGGAACAGTGGGGAACGATTTTCCCTTAAGAAAAATCCAACCAAACCAACAACTAAAGATGCATGCATTTTCAAACCCAAACATGTATTCTTGAAAGAAAACCAAGTTGGTCCACAATACAACCCAAACCAATACAACCAACCATATCATATGACAAGCGGAAACTAAACAACACACTACGAGCCATGACACCACCTCAGCTCCACACTAAGCTCCAAGCTCCAAGCTCCACCAAGACATCACAATGAACCACTGAAGGAGGTTGATTCCTTACCGTTTCCTACGTCACGATACATGGCATCTGCAAAGACACCAACATGCCAAAGTAGAGGGTGTGTACTAAAACTCAGTATGTTTTCCCCAAATGACTTCCATACACTCGCCACTAGGATAAAACCGTTATCACATTTATACAAAGTAGTTGATATAAGATAATCACAAGTGAAACCCATACCATGAGCCAACATGCTCTTACCAAGCCATCTCACCCAAACCAAAAAACCAAGGGAAAGCCAACCAAACATGCCAAAATTCATTTCATCATTTCACATTAGCAACACAACTTCCATCTTGCAAGGCAATTCACAACAAAACAACCATAACAACTAAACGGTGGAGCTTCCGTCCAACCCATTCACCCATTCACACATTAGTGGAACTTCCCGTACACTTACCATTTATGGTGGCCCTTACATCCACTATACATCCTCCTTTTATAGTGGTACTTCGCACCACTTCCACACAACATTCATGCGAGCCAATTCTAAGCATAAAACCCACCATGGTCACAACCACATGCAATCAACCAATTCCATTGCATATCAATCCACTTCAATAAATCACACATTTATTGAAAACCATTTTCCATGCCAAAAAACATTTCAATAAAACAACCCATTTATTGAAAACCATTTCCATCATCCATTTTCACAAATCAACCATAACATCCCATTTTAAAATATCCATTTTAAAATCCACAACAAATGTGTTTCACCACAAAACCGTTTTTCCCAAAAATACCCAAAACATCCTCCAAGGGATTTCTAACCAATTTCGCATATCAAAAAACAATTTATTTCAGGAACAAAAAATTAATTGTAACCAAATCCATTAGCTCTAAACAAGTGTAATCGATATAGAAGCCACCTAACATTAGGGTTCTTGAGAAATCGACCCACGAACAACCACACCTCAAATCCAACAAACACACAACAGAAACCTCTCTAGATCTCCTTCCCTAACATTAACAAGACTTAATATTATCATCCAAGGAGACTAAAACTTTATATCTACACAAAACATGCGTATATCTTGAAAACCATGAAAGAGGGCAGATCAGATCAAGTGGAAAACACAATGATACCATTAGAGAAGACTTAACCGAGAGCAATCACCTTCAAAACACCATGACCCCTCTTCAAAAAGCTTCCAAAATGAGTGGGAAATCTCCTCCACCCAATAAGAACCGAAGAACCAGAGTGAGACATGAGTGGGAGTATGTTTGTAGTGAAATGAGGCAAGTCCAAGTGAGCCCGAGTTTTAAAACCCTACTTTTAAGTGGTCGTAGGGTTATCCCACACGGTTTGGAAAACCGTGTGCTAATCGTGTGCACGCTACTGCCTCAGGAGAAAGGGTCTGCATAGTCTCTTTGCATGTTTTTGCAAACTATACGCAGGCTGTGCAAAGGCTATTATCTCCCTTGCACGATTTCTTAGAGAACCCGCACGGTTTCCACTTACCGTGATCAGAACCGTGCACCCTTTTAAAAGCCTCTAAACTCATCCAAAACCATTCCAAACTCTCCCAAACTATTCCCAACTCATCCCATGAACTTTAAACACTTATAAACGCATAAAAAATGCTACATACCTCAAACCGGGGGTACTACAGATTATATTTCTCAATTTAAATCCCATATCAATTTTTGAGGAAGGAAATTCAAGTTTTATTTTCCAAACCATGTAAAGTTCATCTATCAATGTAAAAATTAGAATGATATTATTATAGAATTAAATCCATTTTATGGGTCTTAATATCCATTTATATTGGTTTTTTATCTTAGATTTGTGGAGAGAAATGATAAATCAATTATTTTCCAGTTGTGCATGAATTTTTTGATGTATTTTTTAAATAGTTACCCACCCTTCCACCAAAATAATAAGATTACTTCTGAACAGAACGAATACCTATTTCCCCACCAATTTCAAATCCTCTATAGTGAATGGCCCAAATTGAGTTGTATATGTTGAAGAAGAATCTCTATGAAAACGTTCTCAAGGAAATCATCCAGACATGTTCATTACCCTTTGGGTGATCCTAGGATTTTTTTTGAAAATATTTATGGATCATTGAAACTCTTCATTGATTATTGGGAGTTGAACAAGATAAAAATTATTCAGATTTATTGTCTTACACTTATTTATTACACAATTGATCATCTACTTGGAGATAAATACTTTTACAAGATTATCCTTCATTTTGGATATCATCAATTGAGGGTCCAGAAAAAAGAGATACCCAATCTGAAATTATGTATAAGGTATGGACATTACGAGTTTATAGGGAGTCATTTTTCTCTTATTAATTCACTTGATATTTTCACATATTTAATGAATATGTTATTTTGATATTACCTTATTCACATTATAAAAAAATATTTATAGACTATATTCTTATGTTTTCAAAGAGTAAGTAAGAGGGTGAAGATCACTTGAGGGTTGTACTAAAGACCGAACAGAAGGAGTAATTATTTGGAAAATTTAAAAAGTGTGAATTTTTTCACCAAAGGGTTTCATTATTCGGTCATATAGTCTATAATGTGGGTATATCTATATATCCATTAATGAGGAAGAATATTGAATAATTTCCTAGACCAATAATGGGGGATAACATCCATATTTTTCATGGATTAGTTGGATATTATTGATGGTTTGGGGTGAATTTATCATGAATATGAAATCCTATAACTAAGTTAACCTAGAATAGAAGAAATGTTTTCTAGATAGATGAATTTTGGGAATAAATCAATGAACTCAAGTGAAGATTGGTTAGTGCACCGGTGAATACATTACCCTATAGTAGAGAATGGTTTGAAATATATATTAATTCATATAATTTTTGATTGTGACATATTATTTGGATGAATGATGTGGTTATTTATAATGACTTGTGATAGTAAAATATTCATGATAAAAGTACCGAACAAAAAATTTGGAGCTGTTTGTTTTATTTATTTCAGTAAAGATATTAATTAGTTGTATTTACAGTTAATATTGTGATTTATATACCGATTCTAACATTTTGAAGTATATATCACATAAAAGAAGTTTAATATGTTTTAAAGAATGTTGTTAGACATGACTAATGATTATGACTATTCAAAACATTTCCACCCCGGGAAAGTAAACTATGAGGTTGTTGCTTTGAGTCGAAAGAATCATGAAATTTAATCCATAATTTTTATCCAAAAGGATATAATATTTTTGGATTTTCAAAGGATAGATCTAAAAATACTGAAATAATGAAAAAAATATTATCATCCTCATTGAATGTTCAACCATCTTTGTAAAGGAATGTTAAATAGGTACATAAGGAAGATGTAAATCTCCAAATGTAGGCCAGAAATGTTTTTTATTTTTACATTTATCATGATGGTATGATAATATTTTGGAACCATGTATTCATTTGATCAATACTTGATTTGAATAAGGGTTTGTTAGAAGAAGCTCATAGTTCTTCATTCTCTATTATCCTTATAAGTATGTGCATTTATTGATATTTGAATGATTACTTCTTATAGTATGGAATGCCTAGAGATATTTTAGAATTTTTATCTTTGTGCTTGGTATGCCTACAAGTTAAGGATATAAGAAAAAATTATGAGGTGATATTTCATCCATTTCCCATACCAAAATGAAAATGGGAAAAATCACCATGTATTTGTTCATTGGACTATACTAAAACTATAAATGGAGTAAGGTTATATGTGTTATAGTCTACCACCATACTATATCAGCACACATAATTTATATTAGAGAAGTATTCTCTATGGATAATCTAGTAAGGATATATATTAAGAAATGGGATAAGTAACACGGGGAACCTCAATCAATATTATCTAATTATGATCTAAGGATTTCCTCAATCATACCAAAAAGTCATAAGGATCACCCAGATAAAAATATGGGTTTCATTAGTCCATCTCATCCTTAAACATATGGTTAGTATGAAGAAATAATTAAAACCATAGATGATATGGTTAGGTATTGTTATTTGTATTTAAAGGTGGTTGGGATCCACACATTCCACTATTTGAGTTCTCTTACGATAATAACTTTAAATTAGTAATTCATAGGGATACATATGAATCTATTCATGGAATGAAATTTAGAGCATTATCATAATGAAAAGAAGATGGATAAAGAAATATATTGGGTTCTGTGATTGCTGAATAAATGGAAGAGAATGTTAGATCCATTCAGCATCCCATCAAGTCATCTCAATGTTGGTAGAACAATTTTTCTTATAACAGCCAATCATATCTATGATTTATAATTAGTGATAAGGTATTTATAATAATTTATCTATGGAATAAGGTAATAATATTAGGAATAAAAGAAAAATAAGACCTAGGTATATTGTCCCCATTGAAATTATTGATCACATTTGGATTATATCCTATAACATAGAACTTTCACAAATCCGATATCATGTTTATGATGGGTTCTATGTACATCTGTTATGGAAGTATAAACCCGACCCCTGACATCTATGGAACTTATAATTCATTCGATTGTAGATTTATAATTCTTATAAGGAATAATTAGTTGATATTTTAGATTATAAATGGAATGTTATATGAAACTAGACCACAGACCTCGTAAATTTTTTTTGGTGAGGCCACTAGTTTGGGGAATCTATATATGAACATGTGGTATTAAAAGATAAAATTATCCTCTTTTTATTAGAGTGATGAATTTCTCAGGCCATATTCATTTTAAGCGGGGTAGAATATTACATCCTAGGTTTTTATGAATTATTATATTTCCATTAAAATTAATATCTTTGGTGGAAAACATAAAACTCTACACTAACCTAGTCTTATGTTGCACACAACACCATATTACATTATCATTTCTTGCAACACTGGCTAAGCTTATGTTACACATAACACTGGGTTTTAACAAAACTATGATATATTATAAATATAGTTATTTTAACATCACTTTTATAACTTCACACTTAAACATAATGATATGATTAGTAATAAATTATTTTTAAATACTAATTTTAGAGGTTTTCTATAAATAATTATATTTATAATAAAATACAAAATTTTTTCTGGTGTATTCATATGTTTCAAAATAAAATATGAAAAAATGTTTTTATGCCATTTTTTGGAATAATAATAAAATTAATATTACAAAATTATAGAAAATGATGTTTATAAATAATTTTTTTTAATTTATAATGTAAATTGATTATTATGGTAATGATTTTTTATTTTTTTGAACAGTTTCATTTTTTGATGAATTTTGAAAAAGTTGAATTTTAATTAAAAACAATCTATTTTCCTAAAATATTATCAAAATGAAATTATTATTTTTTTGTTTAAAAGAATAATTAGTTTAATTACAAATATATTAATCCTCAATATTTCATTTTAATAAATTTCATATAAAAATTTAATAAAATAACATTATAATTTTATTTGTTATTTTCACATTAAGAACCCTATTTCTCATTATATATGTTGGATTAGTTTTAAATTTGATTCGTCCACATTTGTAAATGGAATTTGGAAAAATGGATTCCATATTTTTAATAAAAATTATTTATATTATCGAAAAATTATAACATAATATTTGACCATAGTTATTAGTGAAAACAGTTAAAATTAATTAACTTGATTAAGGTTAAAATTTGGTTATGTGCATTACATGTTCTTATTTTAAAATGAATTTTACACTATCATATGATTTTAAATATAGGATTTGGAATTAATATTTTCAATAATTAGTTATAAATATTATAAAAAATCACTGTGAATCGTAGTCTAAATAGATAAATTACATAGGTTAAAAAATATACACGTTTTGTTTTTTAAGAACTATAATGATAAAATTGAAAAACATAAGGACCAAGGAGTATAATGAAAAAAAAATTCCTTACATTGTACGGTGGATGAGTTTCTCATGAAATTAATCCAAAATCTATATTATTCATCAATTTTTGGGAAACATGATTTAAGGGACACTTCCTAATAGTGATCACATTTTGGTATTTGTAAAATTTCCCCCTCCTCACTTATTAAAGGAAACCCGTCTTTTTTACTTCCTAACAACATCAAACCTATTTGGGTCAGCCAAGAACTACCCAAATAAATTTATAAATTAAATCCCCTCATTCTTTAATCATTATTTTGGGAATATATCTGTCCAAGTATATTGTTTCGTGGAAACATAAAAATGATACTAGAAGAAGAGGTAACTTTCATCAATGAGTGTATTTTTTTATTTCTTCCTCCACCACCTTAAATTTTTAATATAAAATTATTATATAATAAATCTAATATATTATATATACATATATATTGTTATTTAAAGGTAACTAACTACAAATATATCTACTTCCACCAAATTGGTCTTGAAATTATCCTTTATATGTATGACAGACTACTCCCCCACGAACCAATGTGTTTTTTTTCATTACCACATACCATAAAAAGATTAAATGATGGAATTATAGTTTATATATGTCCTATATGATATATATGATGTTATTAGGATTCTTGAATTGTTACACCACTGATAAAATCATGATTTCTATTTTTTGTGAATAAAATAATGTTGTTTGTGTGTACAACAGTCTACTGCCTCACAAAGCGATGTGATTTGTTAAATAATAGAATTGAATGTATAAGGGATGTGTTAAATAGTATATATATATATATGAAATGAACATGATGATTTAGGGATAATATATTTCATTTAATTTTCTTTCATCCAAACTAATAGGAAAATGAAAGAGAGTGTTCATGCATATTTACAACCTACTGTCTCCATGAACAGTATATTGTTTATCATTAAATTATATGGATTATAATAAATACATATATAATGAATATATATTATAATTATCTAATTTTTATAATTTCATTTACTATGTATCTATGATCAATGTTAAAAGGAAAAAATTATAATAAAACAACACATATACGAAAAACAATCCGGGCATTCCTGAAACGTAACATTAAAATGAAATTGTTAGGAAATGGATCATAAAAGCTCATAATAAATTAATATATAGCATGATATATATGAATACTATTCAGAAATATATTTTTAATAAACTTATATTTATTATATAGTTATATTGGATTTTTTTGATGAATGTATATACTTAAAGTAAAAGATTTTCTTCTCACATTTTACACCCATGAGACATAGGTCATATTCCCTACCTATTTATTTTATATGATGTATATAATTAACATGAATGTGTATTTTTATTCATTTAATGAGAAATATTTTCGGTTTACAAATCCATTTTAGGATCAATCTTTATGTGGTTTATGGCTTAAAAGTTACCCAATCAGTAAGGGATTTATTTCGAAATTTGACTTATTTTGAGACTTACATTATGTTATGAACCTATATTCATTCAGAAGGTGTAAATAAAATGAATATGACATAAAATATCATTAATGTTTTCATCCTAATGATATTATATGTTTCATTGCATGTTATTCGTTCTTAATGATTATGGACCAATGTTACAAAAGTCGTAAAATTTTACATTACAGTGTCACCATTGATCAGAATTCTTTATGATTATGTCTCAAATGTTTAACTATCATGTTTTCAATTTTAAAAAACCTCATTAATTTTCTTATAATAATATTATTAACAGTTTTTTGAAGTAATGTTACCATATTTATACTATGTTAGAAATATAAATATTATTATTTATTAAGATAATCTATAATTATTTCACACATCGGTTGAAAATACATTCTCTCACAAAACCATTTTTTCTAAAAACATAATCAAAATTTGTTATATAATAATTGATTCTTATTTTTAAAAAAAAATATTAATTTTTTTACATTTAAATAATTATTTTTAATGGGTTTGAAAGATTCATTTAAAATAATTCATTGTTCTTTTCAAATAAAAAGGGTTTCAAAAAAATTTATGCTTTAAAAATAAATTTTCAAAAATGAAAAGATATCTTCATTATGAAATATTTTAAATGAGATTTAAAAATAAATTTTCATCTAATATAGAAGCCTTTGGTGTTACCTATGCCTTTCTATGGATAGGATCCAGTGATATCATTCATATTCATTCTCTAAGAGGTTTATGTTCATGATGGAATTATTTTTATGAAACCCATTTCTCATCCATATGATAAACCATCACAAGATTCTAATGAATCATCTTGTTTTTGATTATTTGTACTATTATTATTATTAATCCTTTATCTTTTCCCTGGTTTATGATATGATGAACTATTTATGAGAAATATTTCATTTCATGGGTTCTGATATGAAGAATGTTTCTGATCATGTGGAACATATAATTATGGTTGTCATTAGGTAATGGGTGGGTCAAATATATTCTTTTAATCCATTGGGTAATTATTTATATATTTAAAGATATTTGATTAACTATAATGGGGAGTGAAATCCAGATAGTATGATAGGGATGGAACAAAGAGTGAACCATGTTTAGTAAGGCAAGACTAGACAGGGAGTAAACTCGGTTTAGTAAAGGATTTTTTCTTTTATGATGGATTTTTATGTGAAACTTGACAAATAAGAAAATAAATTTTTATGCATCTGTGTATGACCCAAATTCAATGACTTTTCCCAATTTTATACTCTTATGGATCACATTCATTGATTTTATAATTATCCATGTCTTGTTAAATTCAAATCATTATACCATGATTCATGATTGTGATCATTTATATGAAGGGTGTGATTTTAAAAAGTTATTATCATGTTCTCATACCATTATTATCATGTTATGATTATGTATCATCCAAGGTTATAGTTACTGAGCATATAATATCACAAATTTTTATGTTTCATTTCCCATGGATATGGAGAAATTTAGTATATGCGATATGTCTTCAAAGGGTTTTTGTTTTGGGAAACATTATTGGAGATGACATATCTCGCTTTTGGATAGGATTTCAAATTTTCAAGTCTCAAAGGAAAGTAATATATTACAGTCCTCATGCATGTTTTTATATAATTTACTAAATATTCATAAAAATGATGTAATATCAATGCATGTTATGTATAGGTCACTCTACGAACTACAAAAAGTTCATGGTCATAACATTTCCTTATTTACATTATATAATATGAATAGGCTGGTGTGGATTAGATAATAATGTTAACACATTGGGAATATTGTCATCCCCTAATTGATGTGAAACTTTATAAAAAAAATTCATCTCATTATTTCCTATACAAGTGATATAATTTTGGTAGGCCTATTAAATAATAATAACATTTTAATGGTTGTTTGAAAAATTAGGGACCCTAATTCATCCCCCTAATCTTCTATTTTATTAAACATTCAATGAGATCCTTACAATATCTAGTAGAAAAAAATATAAAATCCAAAACATTATATGGATTTTTCATAAAAATATTGTTTTATGTCAAACAATAATTTTCCAAAATAAATAATTAGTTATCAAGATATATGATTCAAGTTATATGACCATAAATTAATTTAATATATTCGATTATATTTATTCTATATAGTAAATATAATCAAAAAAATGAATAAATGTTTTGACCTTTAAATCATGGGGTTTCAAATACTCTCATTATGGTTAAACAGTTTTAAAAAATTAATTTAAATAAATATATTGAAGTGTTAGTTCCTTAAATACACATTGCATTCATTA
This sequence comes from Viscum album, assembly GCA_963277665.1. Taxonomy (NCBI): domain Eukaryota; kingdom Viridiplantae; phylum Streptophyta; class Magnoliopsida; order Santalales; family Viscaceae; genus Viscum; species Viscum album. The sequence continues at coordinate 64,265,553 of OY728156.1, read as the reverse complement.
GAAACTGACATAAAAGTTTTAAGGTGTATAAAGTCCATAATTTAGAGGTATATATGATATTTTATAATCACTTTTTAGGAATTATGATCTTTTTTAATTTTGTTGTAATAAAATTATGATTATTTATAATATAATAATAATAATAATCTAGGTAAAACTATTGGATTATATAAATCTATAATTTATTATAAATGATTAAAACACTACTTCTATAATTATTTTTCTCCTAATAGATGAATAAAAACTTATAATTTTCATTATTATATGCCAAATAACCAATTTTATTTTTATATTATACCATATTCAATATAAATAGACTATTTTATCGATATAAATATATAATTTAGTTACTATTTTCATGTTTTATATTCCATGATATACTGGACAATATTATTTTTTGATGAATTATTATTAAAAATGTACACTTTAGATATATTCTCAATAATTATAATAAATAAACGAAAATTATAATTTTTTCAAGAGTGTTATGTTTGTCAATATAACTGTGATCGCATGAAATTTTAGAAAATAGATATCAATATAAGTTATTGAATTCATTCCTAACTAATCATTATTGAAAAAAATATCTTTAAAAATATATTATTTTAAATAATATATTCTTCATTTTTAATAAATATTTATGATTTTAATTTTGATTATTATAATTATTTTGATCATGTGTTAATGAAAATGAATGTAAAATATATAAACTGACATAATTTTTTTATTAATTTTAAAACATTTCCTAACTATACCATTATAATATAATATATTATTAGAATTATATTATTTATTTTTAAATTAATTTTTTAATGATGAATATAGAAAATAAGGAAATTATATAACTAGTTTTACAGTTAAATTTTTTAAAATAATTTTATATATTATTTATTTTTAAATATATCAAAAATCCAAATTGATGAACTGTTATAATCTTCTTTGAATTACTATATTTTTTATGTTGGGATGGATTAATGTTATATTTATACTCTTGAATTATTTTCAAATGATTTTAAGAATGAAAATGAATTTTTTATAATTTTTTAAAAAAATTATTTATATGGTGAACTTATTAGAATCCTATGATATAATTTCACTGGTATATCGTGGTTAAATCATTATGAATTTTTTTATTATATCAATTGAGTTAGTTTTTAATATAATTATGAGAAATGGAACTATAATAGAGAAAATATTAAATTACCTGACATAATTGAGAGACCTATTAGGAGTTGTCTGAGATTTAAAATATTTGATCAATTTTCTATTTTTTCATTATTATATAGCATAAAGAGTTTAAAAAAATATTGAGATTAAATCTAATATCATATTTTGTATGTAATAGATTAAATGATGACATTGGGATATTTAATCAAGAAATATTGGATTCTATTGATAGGTTTAATTGGTAAAAAATTGTTCAAATATAATGGATATATAAACTGAAACCGATATCATATGTTTAATCAATAGTTCAATTACATTTGAATTTATGAAATTATAATCATTAACTATGAATATACCTCACTATATTTGTCAAACAAATTCCTTGTAATCATTCAATATGATTTGAGGGAGATCCCTTATAAGTATCCAAAAGAATTTCCTCCTTCTATTGTCAATAAGATATATATTTCACTTCATATGTTAAAGAGTATTATAATTTTCTCCATAAAATACTATGACCACTACTAAAAGGGGAAATAAAGAATGAAATATTTGGTCTCTAAAGAGTTTTAATCAATTTCAAAAATACATCACATTCAATTACATAGTCTAGTAGTACCCTTTATATGTCACAAGCACACTACTTTGATTCTTTAGCATTATGTCGAACATTTGAAATTTTCTTGACCTTATTAAGTACATCATAATACTAAATATTTTTGGAACATTTAAATTATTATAAACTTTAGAAAAATATTGTAACTAATTGATTGATCATATTATTTAAGTGTTTATTTATTATTTTTTTGATAAGTTTATGTAAATAATTAAAGAATAAATTAATTTGGTAGGATGATTCATCATTTTTCTTATCATAATTCATTCACTACTATGAGAAACATGGTGGGGAAATGTTCACCATATTGGGTTTTATGTACACCAGACAAAATTCTGAGGATATTCACCAAGGCATAGTGTTTTTATTTAACACATTATTATTTAATTATCTTACATTATTAGATCCTCAATGATTTTGTGTGCTCTCATGTTTTTTGTAATCATTTATAACAACATGTGAAATCATATATCGAACTACTTTTATATATCCTAGAAAATCATTTAGATAATTATTCACTATGATCATAGTATTTTTTACCCACATTTTTGGAATAAAACATATCATAATTTAAAAAATATCTTCATATAATTACAAGAGCTATAAAATAATTGAAATTAATTATAAATTCTAGTTTCTATAGGTATATATAATATGGTTTCTTTATCAATTCATTAATGATATTAACGCTACAATGGGATATAGAATGAGGCCCCTAAACACATATATCATCATACATATATCTATAATATGAATATAAAAAAACATTATCTATCAAAAAAATTAATTTTCCATCAAATCAAGTGACCATGTGAAATAACTTTGGCCTATTCAGGTCCAATGTATTTGAGATGTATAGGAATTAAATTTATGTTCTTTACATATTGAGTGATGACTATGGACTATCTAACTAAACATAGGTCCTAAAAACATTAATCGTTTTAGTCATGGTCATCAATGGCCATGTCCCATAGGGAATGTGGTTAGATACATAGAGGATTAAACCCCCAAGTGGTGTCCTTATATATTACATGAGTTAGTGGGTTTGAATAATATCCTTTAGAATTCCTTATAGATGGAATTCTTGTATATGGTTTAGCCTGATGGTGAAATATACTTTTTATGAGACAATGGGATAGTTAGGGACTTATATGGTACAAACCATGTGAGATGGGTTTTTGTGTGAAATGTGTGATTTTGCGAGATCCTATGACTTTGCTATGGAGTTTGGTAATGATTAAATTATTAGAGTAATATAATAAGGATAACTAGGGTATCATAGTGAACGAGTTGGGACTAGAGGAACTGGTATATAGATGATATCATGTTCCCCCATTCTTATAATAATACTTGGGATATATTCTATTTAAGCATGTCCACTATATTGATTTTTTTATTATCAATTTAAAAAAATTTATTTCATATTTATGGTGATTACCCAATCAATAATGTTTATTTTTTCTTCATTTGGTTAATTAAAATAAACAAATATATTATTCCAATGGTTATTGTGATAATCCATTTTCTTATTAATAGTTTAATATTTAGTGTTAACTCATTAGACTTTATTATTATGTTAATAATATCTTGTTAATTTTGGTTAATTTATAAGGGGTGATGACTCATTAATACATACTCATGTGTTTTGTGGGGTCGACACATTTAACCTTATTTTCATTATATTCATGACACAATCAATTATGTTACAATTTTTATTATTGGGATGAAACCTTCACTTGTATTATGATTATATATATTTTATATTCAGCACTTTTATATTCATAGTGATAATTCATTCAAATGTAGACATTGTTTATAGTGATTAAATCATGGTTTCTTATAATCATGATTCTCTGGGTGATAATATACTCAATAGTTATTATATTCGTATTGATAAATCATTAACTAATGATATCTATGGTGGTGACCTCTTATAAACCTTCATCCATTATATATGTGATGGGAACCTATTAAAAAAATACTATTTTATTTATGTTGAAATTATATCCATTTATATTTTCTGGATATAGTATATAACCTATTAAACCTTATGTTATGATGTGATAATGGGTGTAACCATTTCATTTTAGCACTGATATATATAGGTATAACAATTTTTTTAAGTACATATCTAGAATCACATGATATTATTTGTGTTATGATTTCTATGGTATGTTGTCATATTATAGTACGAATGTAACCTTGTATAAAATATTTATTTAGAGACTCCATTGGATGAAGCCTATTAAGTATATTTTTAACAACATCTATTCATAAATTAGTGGGAAGGAAAGCATAAAATTGAGGGATCCATGTATGTAAAGGGCCCAAAAATTTATGGTTGAGCAAAATATGGTTTATTAGGAGTCATAGATGATATAAGATGGAGACTGAATATCCATTTTTATATCTATTTTATTTAAAATATTTTATGATCAGGTTTCAAATATGATCATCCAATTTGAAAATCTTATTCTTGATATAAGGCTTGGAAAAAAATATAGTGGGATTATATTTTATTATAGTGGGAAATGTTTTATTATGATTTTATCCCTCATGTAATGTCTATATTTCTTATTTTTAATAAAACTGATGATTTAATATAATTTTAATTTTAATTTATGGTCATTGGATATTGTGTATAGTCCCCTCATGTTGTCATTAATCCATCACCACTCATTATATGACTGTTAAAAATATGATGGTATGGTTGGGGTAATAAGTAACTCTATAGATCATCATTCATTAATAAAACATGATTGGTGACTTTAATAACTAATATGAGAACCTTGTTTTATTAATGTTTCACTTGTGGATATGTTTGTGAGAGATAAGAGTGGTTTAAACAAGAGAGAGACACTATTATTATTCCAAAATAATGCCTATAATCGAAAAGTATAAGTTACTAGGGATTGTAATTTTATATATCTATTTTCTAATGAATTTATTTCAAGATTTCATGGAATATTCCATGAAGTTAACTATTTATTTTTTTACACTTGGCCAAAGGTAAGAAGTTCATTCATTTATGAATCATATTCAATACATACGATTCACATGTAATTCATATAATTAAGAGTGATTAATAAAATAAAATCAAAAAACATATTTTTTTATATATAGTGTTAAAAATAATTTATAAACTATTTTATATAATAAGTTATTGTTAAAAATTTACTTTATTGAACATATGGATAAAATTTATTTTTTTACTATAATTGATGACTTATTAACTGGATATTATATGGGTTATACACCTATCATTGATAGTGTGTTGGTTATGTTAGGTAATTATAGAGTTATATGAAACAATTCTATGAGTTTGTTATATAGTGTAATGAGATATGGTACCTAACTATGATATAAATAACTTACACTTAACGTTTCTATGATATACTTTTGTAATATTAGTGATATACCTCTTGAATATGATCTAGCTGAGTTATAGGTGTATGGGTTGATATTTCCTCACATTATTGGATTCCATAATCACTCATAGTTTAGGGAACTCCAATGGATGATCATTTTTTGTTAAATCATAAACATTATTTGGCTAGTAGACCATAAGTCCTAAAAGTGGATCCATACATGACAAATATTATGAGGATGTTTAAAATTAAACATCCACCTCTCTTATTATGAGATGATAGTTCATAAGATATTAGATTTTGGATAGAGATTATCCATAAAATATTTTATCAAATGGGAATCTACACTAATTGGAGGGTGAATTTAACAATATGTATTCTTCATAGTCCATATTAGAACTAGTGATATGTGAAGGTCAAAGTGGGATGACATTAGTATTTATAAAATAATAAATTTCTAGAATTAACTATTACCAATGAATCTATATATTTTTTGGAAAATAATTATATATATATATGTTGTATAGATATATGTATTTCATGGACTAAAAAATATACTTCATTTTAATATTTATCCTATTTTGTTTGGGGATAATGTTATAGGAGTCACGAATTTTTAGGATTGTGTAATTTAGTATATATGTGTTTATGTTTATTTATACCACGTAACATATTTCTTCAGTTCATTATATATCCCATCATAGTTGAGATGAGCCATTTAAAGGGGAGTGGTTTTGGGCAATTTTCTTCTTCTTTAGGGGTCAAGAGGATTTTTCAATGTAATATGAATCACATATTTGATGGTTATCACCATGGATGTGATACAAACATTGTTTAGAGAAAATATTTGAGTCTTTTAAATTAGGGTCTGACTCTTATTGATATATATGTGTGGTTTTATATGGAACCTATTACCAGATTATGATCGGTTACCAATGAAATTTTGATTTAGTAATTTAATGAGGTACTTAAATAGGTATTGTATTAGTACACCATAAATAAAAGTTGGGATTGGTTTTTTTTCCATCTCATGGATTAGAATAAGGGGAAAGAACATCATCCTTCATAGGATATTGAGGTAACTTTAGGTGTTTTGGGAATGGTGGTAAACATGTGTCTCAAGGGAAACTATTATGGTAGGGTGGTGCCCAACAATTTTGACATATTATATGAAACATGGGATTTGGTGTACTCTCTAGAAACCTATACAAAATATAGTATTAAATATTTGATAAATTTAATTCACTTTAATTCTATGAAAAAATGATACATTATTGTGAAATATAATTGATGTATTAGAATTTCAATGTTGAAATGGAAGGACAGGTTTTGAATCTTGGCCAGACACTACAACATATAAGATGAATTTGAAATTCTTAATTGATGCTATAATATGCGGCTTCACCCTGATTTATTGGTGAACTAGTGATGAGTCATGTAAATAAGAAGCCTTATTGGATATACAAAGGGTTTCTTGTGTGTATGTCGATTGTCATAAGTATTTAAATAGTTTACTCGGGTGGCTCTCAAGTGCATAGACCAAGATTTGTATAGAAAATCGATGATAGTAAAGTGTTACAATGTGTGAACCCTTAAATATTTTTGATTAATTTAATTAGTACAAGTTCAATATACACAATGAAATGATAATTATTTAAATATATTTCAAAAAATATATTTATATATATTTAAATCCTGTTTTTGAACATGACATTGTTATGAGAAAAATTCTATATTAAATATAATAAAATTCATATTTTTTCCATATAATTAAAATAGAAACTATACAAATTTTAACCATTTAAAAAATTACTTAGGTTATTATTAAACATTAAATCCCATTAAAAATATTTAAACAATTTGGTGTAAATACTTTCCCCAACAAAGGACATATTTACTCCTAAAATTATCATCCCAATGAACATTGAAAAATAGAAAACACAAAAGGGTATAAAAAATATATATTTGAAGAAATAAATATTAACATAAAAATTAATTTAATAATTCTATTTATAATATATAAAAATAATATGATCATTTTAAAATTGAACAATTAAATAAAACTTTTATCTTTATGTCCAAACTAAATTCAATTAAAATATCAAATGAAACATGAACATTAAAATGTTATTAGTGATTATAAAATTATTACAGAAACGAAAATACATATTTTTAGATACTAAATACCATTATATATTTTCAGGATAGTAGTTTTAAAACAAAAATTTTTAGAAATCAATATTTCATGTTGATTCCCCTACAAAAAAAAATTTAATATTATTTTAATGAAATGTATACTCAATATAAAGATAAAATATGAATCTATTATTAAAAATCTATTTAACAATAACATCATAGATACATCCTTATTTTTATTTGAATTTATTCCCTCACTCTTTTCCTCTCCCATTTTTTTACATCACTACTCATAGACATCCATTTCCCTTTACATCGTAGGCTCTCAAATAAATTTCTCACCCTCTAAATAGTAATTTTACGAAATTTTTAATAACAAATGCTTCCAAAGTATTCATGAAATTATCATTTCCATATTAGTGACGACAAACTATTTATCATTATTGTGGGTTTCTTAATGTTTTTATAAATATTATGGTTGGTTAGGGTTTTGTAAAACATTATAGGACTAAAGAGGCAATTTTCTTCTATAGTAAAATACATGATATTAAATTCATGATTAGTGAAAAATTTCATTACAAGGTCCTTTATTTTGGATACCATCCATAACAACTCAATAACCCTTTTATTTAAAATCTCATATCTTAATAGTTGAATAAAATCAATAAATTACCCTATTTATTATTTATATTTTCATTTTTAAGGATTATTTTTGGAATTATCATACATGAATTTGATCATGTTTACATTTTTTCTTTATAAAATAATAATGAAACATAATCATAATAAAATAAGAATTATGATATATTATTCCCAATATATAAAAGTAATATACCCTTCAAAAATTCAAAAAAATGTGATTCCTCTCCAAGTATTCATTATATGACCCTTATCTTATACCCAGAATTAATATTGATCATGTAAATGTATGTAAGAGTTGGGTATGTGATGAATTATAGATTTTAATATAGCTAAAATGTAAGGTATTTCATGGTCATTATGCCCTTAATATAAAGATAAATGTAATAAGTAGTCTATATGGATCATAATTTATTATAAAAAAATTCCATATTAATTAAAATAAAATTAATAAACTCAAAAAACACCTAAAATGAGCGTAACAGTATGTTCTAATAAAAAGAAAAAACAAAAACTTTTAATGGGGTTTTTAGGGCTTCATTGAGTTATTGTATTTGGTTTATTTAAAGTAAGAACTTCGGTAGTCTATTCAGTCTTATTAATGTAGTAGAAATAGATGAATTTGACAAAGGAGCATGTTTTCTAGATGACTGCAATATTACAATGATTTTTTAAAACATCTCTAAGGCCATTAGATGGTAGGATAAATTATAATTAGTTAATCATATAGAGTGTTGTTAATATTCTATCAACTACAATGGTTAAGGTTGTAATGACCATGGATGAGAGGAGAGTTGACCATGAATCTTGGATGGTGGTGATACTTATTCAACCAACTCTAGACATATATACAATATAGGTGTGACCAATTATTAAATTCTACTTGAGAGTGACACCAACTATTTCAAATTGAAAATAATTATAATTTTATAACTTTTTTACAATAATTAAAATACATAATTTCTTCTAAAATAGTGATTCATTACTTTTAATACATGCAAACAAGATGAATGTATAAACATTTTATTATTTGTTTGATAACATTATCTTTTACTATTGTACAATTATCTTAATTTTTATGCCTGAGATTCTAAAGAGAGTGTTTCAGAAGTGAGACTTAGTAGAGGTGAATAAAGAGATGCAATAATCCCATGTCTAGTGCTATATTATTTGGGATTTTTCAATGGTTTTATTTATTCCGCATTTGACCAATGGTATGCATGATATCGGTTAACTCACATTCTATAATCTATTAGTTATAATATTATCTCCTTCCCAAAAAAATGTTATTAAAACATGGTTGTTTATACTTGTAATATCATTTATCATTCAATTTATCCTCAATGATGTTTTTATTTTATTTTATTTTAATATCATTGGATGATATGATATTAGTGGAAGGAAGTGTTGAAATTGACATGTTCAATGGAAGTGAGTCTAATATCATGAAAATACAGATTAATTTCTATCTCGTCACAAATAATTCTAAAATTTTATTGGTTGTTGTCAATTCCAAAAAGTTAGAGAAGGTGTAATAGGATATTTTGGAAGAAAATTACTCGGATTAGAGAGATAATAATTGGAATTAAATTTTTCCTACAATATTTAATGATTATAACTATGATTATTGAATTCCTAATGGATATATATGAGATAACTACATCACTAAAAAAGAGTTTATGTAGAAGAGATTATTTTTATGTGGTTTAATGATGGGATAACAGTTGAAATCATCAATACTCCATAGTTATCAAATAGAATTACATCATCATTTATGATACTTATTATACAAAATTATATGTGGTTTGAAATTATACCATATACATGACAGCATAATGTATTTATAATTTTGGAAAAAGTTCATATCAATTCTCTGAATGTGAAAACAATTAATCCATGTGCATGGTATATTTCCATATAGGATATATGAAAGAATAATTTTGTTTCAAACAATGTTATTATAATACATTCCTAATCATTATATGTTAAAATTTTATTCTTGATGAAATGTTATTACGAAAGGATCGAGATGTGGATATTTTAGATGTCGAGGGATTATAGTCAACCACTAATTTTCATGTTGATTTGGATAAAAACACTCAAAGATCACAAGTTATTATGGGACATGATTTCAGCATAAAATCACTACAAGTTAAAATATTGGAATATTTTCCATTATTCTCATGGTTTTATTATGAATATGGGAAATATCAGGAAGTGGAGTAATTAATATTCATTGCATTGGATGACATGGCACATGAATAAGAGTCACTAGAATGATATGAATCTCTACCTGAGTTGAGAAGATCCTCTCGAGTTAGGTGACCGGTCTAGAGATATAGAGTTGATTTGAATTTCATGATTTAATTGAATGATGGGGAACATGAATGGATGGAATAAGTAGGGATTCTTATTGAATAAAACATTTGGAGTCAAGAATGAATGAATAAATGTATTACATGAATTTTACAAGAACATGGATTCTAATTAAACATCCACAGTGAAAAATAATTTGAGAGAATATGAGGTTACATTTAAAAGAAGATGATAATATAATTATAATATGAAATTCATGACTACTCATTAATGGATTATAAAAATATTATGGAATAGATATTTGAGACAACATTTCACCAGTAGTTAATAATATAACTATCTAGATGTTCTATGTGTAGTTTCCACTGCTGATATATACATAGAGAAAATTGATGTTAGGGATGCCTTTTTTCATAATGAAATAGATAATATTTGAAAAGGATTTTGAAAATCATCATTTTAAGGTGCTTTTTTTATGTTTAAGTAAATATTCTTTGAATTAAGGATCCCATGATAGTAAAACCAGATATTTTAGACATTAATGACTAAAGATAGCTTAATATGATAGGACTGATCATTGTTGTTATCAGAAGTCAAATAATTATGGTTAATACATCATAATAATAGTTTATATTGATGAAATGTTATTTATATTTCTTGATATTTAATGAATCCAAGATACGAAGTATATTCTCTCTTAAATTATTTAATTAAATGATATTATACAATATAATAAATTATTATGGATTAAGGTAAATATTGATATAAAATAGTCATATTAGTGTTATCTCAAAAATATTATAGCCAAAAGAAACTTAAAAATTTGGATTCAAAAGGTATAAGACCGCCACAAAATAATATTGATGTCTCTTTTATGTTATCTAAGTCACATACACCAATAATGAAATATGATTCCCTATACATAAAAAATGATCCATTTTCATTATTTATCATATTTTTTATGTATCAAATGATATGTATATAGAATTATATTTCAATTACATTGGGTGTTTGGAGTCATTTTATATCTATCTCATGAAGGGGGAACAAGGATGACTTAAAGTAAATCATTTTATACATTAAGCAATCGATATATATTGTATATTTATTTGAGGAATATGATAATATTTTGGGATTCATGGATATTGATCCTTATATGGATTTATACACCCATAAGATCAAGAAATAGTTTTTTGCATTTTATTGAATGAAAATAATTTTGGATATATTGATTATTCTATATGGTTACATTATCTATCACAAACCAACCTCAAATACTCTTTATTTTATTATTTTATTGGTTTCCAATATTTTGGTTGAGGCTTGAGTTTGTGCCCTAGCATAATTTGTTTAATTTTGGATGTTTTGTGGGGTTTGGGTTATTGCATGGGAAATGAACAGTAATTTGAAACATTGTTGTTAGTGTAGGTACTCGTGCCTCCATTTTAGAAAGTGGACAGAAGCATCCACATGGGTTTTGCACAGTTTTAGAAACTGTGCTTCTTGGTCATGCGGTAGGTATTGGTTTTTTCTAAATGCTACCACACAGTTTGCACATGGTCTCATAAACTATGTGGGGCTGAACACATGGTTAGTCCTTCCATGGGAATTGGATACCGAATAGTTGGTTCAGAAATTGATAATTCATGCGGCCAAACTGTGCGATCTTGATAATTCATTAAAATATGGAAACTCTATTTTCTATTCCCCACCCTTTTATCGCCAAATCGAACCACTCCCCCATATTGGTGTTGGAACGCGATGGGCTGCCAAGACCCTTATCCATTGGATCATCCTTCCACCACAATGCTTCCTCTTCGAATCAATGGTAATTTTTAGGGTTTTGGGGGATTTCCTCCCCCTCATTTCCTTTACCCGTGGATTATTGGTTTTCATTATGTTGTTTTTCCATCAGACAAACCATAGTGGCCAGGGCTTGTGTTTTGGACACATTTTCTTTTGATTTAGGGTATGCAAGTTATTCATGAGGCCTTCTTCTTCCTCCCTTTGAAGCTCCATCAAATCCACACCCCTTTATGGTAGGCGACTCCATATCCTTTTTTGGTGTATTCCTTTTTTTCATAGGCACATTCAATTAATTTTTTTAATATTATTTTTAACTCTATAAAGAACATAGTTAGATTATTGTTGTGTTTTCCTGTAGGTAGAAATTTCCAAAAATAGTCTTTAAAATTATTCCTTGTATATTACTTGGTATTTATTCACCCATTGTGTTTGGTGAAATGTACAATGTTATTTAAAAATGATTTTATTACATGTTACATCTTGGTCAATTATATTTATTGTGATGATTTGAATAATGTGTTATTTCAATGTCATTAATCACTTGAAAATTGTATGGGAATTATTTTGAAAGGGTTATCATGGTTTTGAAAGGGTTGTTTGCACATTTACAGTTATCCGAAATTGATGGGTTTTGGATTGAAAGGAATATGATAGTTATATTGATATTTTTGGGAAACTCGTGAATATTAGAGGGTGTGATTGGATGTTGGCACATCTATTGGTGCATAAGGTGAACACTTGTATTTGAAATCAAATGAAGATGAAACTCTAAATACCATTCCCTTACAAATTACTCATTCCTACATCCCTCATTTTTATTAAATCGGTTCAATGTTTTTCCATATCATGGATGGTGTTTCTTTTAGTGATTTGAAAAATGTAAATCTGAATTTGTTACTTAAAGTTTTTCCTTTTTGACCATAAAATCTAACTTAGTGATTGTTTGTACTTAAGGGACCACTTGGAATTTTTATAATGGAAAGAAATGTAAGGTTTGGAATTTAGAAAAATTTGTAGAAGATAAATTTTAAATGATTTTTTTTATAATTGTAATTCCTAGTCAACACTTTAAAATATTTGAAAATAAATGTGGTTTGGAAAATGTGATTTCCCAGTTGGAAATATCAAGTGTTTTATGTAATGGTTTAAATGTTTATATGATATTGAGGCATAGATGGCACCTTGTATGATGTGATGTGTTTATATATATATATATATATATATATAAATAGGTCCCCTCTATATGAGGAGTTTCCCATTATGGGTTATCATATAGTGGTGTCAGTTTTTGGGGTTGGAATTTTCAGTCATGGTAGGTAAGGTTAGTCACACATTAATGGGTATCCTACTTACAAAATTTATGGCTGTCCACACTGGGTTCCTCGATTTCTTCTAGAGAAAAGAGTGATGATAGCTTACTAGCATCAATTTTATGGGATGCAACCCCTTGTATCACTAAGAGTCTAGGCGGGTTGCGACACTAGATTGGTCAGTTGAGGGAATCCATTTGGATATCGACTTGGTGGATTTACCATACACTGGTAGGAGATTCTAAGACAAGTTTGTATAGGGTTCGTTTTAGGAATGTTTAGGATCACCCATGGTCACTAATTATATCTTCTTCTTTATTTTATGTGGAATTTTGTTTTCATATTTCACTATTTATCAATTTTTAAGAACAACCTGATGTCCCATTATTTGTTATTTTGTTTTAAAATTTTAAATTAATTTGGAAATGGAAACATGGGTTGGGATGTCTTGAAAATAAAGTGAAATATATTTATTAATTTAAAATGAGGAAGAAATATTTTATATATTTATTTCAAACTACTATTAAGGGATTTCCTTTAGGAATGGAAGCATAAGGATTCTATGTTATTTGCATACTGAGATGTGAGGCTCACACCCTACAAGTACCATTCAGTGTTGGAAAACTTGAGATATTTTATAGGTTATGTTTTTATGGTTTGAGTTCTCATTACTGGAGAAGGTTGGTCATGTGGCTGGTTAGTTAGTGGATGGTGGTGACCATGAGGCCACAAGAAGATGATGTCAATTGTAGTTTGGTTGGGTTTTGTAATCAATTTCTGGTTTATCAGGTTGTACCATGTATCCATATCTATTTGTATATTTATATTGAGACTCAGTTATTGGTTATTACATCATTCATAGTTTTTTAAGATTATTTATTTGATCCTGGTTATTCTTTGGGGTAAAATATCTACCACATGGGTTTCATTTGATTCCCAATAGTAGTTTCCATCCTAGGGGGAATGAGAAATCCCTTTGGGCCATGACATAGAACTGGTCGGGTGTTGGGGTGGATGAAATACCAGGTATAATTCTAATATAATGATATTATACAGTGATATTTTTTTAGGGTATGAGGTTGTTGGAGATTAGGATTATTAGGACTCGATAGGTAGTTTTAGGAAGAGTGTTGTGAACTCTTTTCCACGCGGATCCTTGAGTTACATGTTGTTGTCTGAGAATTCAATCCTTTTATTTTATGGGGTTTTTATTGAGGGTTGAAAATGGAATAAATAATACATTATTTCAAGATTTCACATGGAGTATTAAACCATTTGGATTTTAGAACATATTTTAGGCTCTTCTATGTTTTTTATGATTACACGGGGAATGTCTCACTAAGATGTTAGGGGATTAATCATAAATACTAGTTCCTCATTCTCAGATATTGGTGTCTGTTTTGTTTCATCATGGTTTGGGTCAGTGTAATTGTGTTTCTGGAAACAAAAATGGGTTATAAATGAAAATTATTTCTTTCATAATTCTTTAAATCATCAAATGGGGTTTAACGAGAAATTTTTTGGATTGAAAATTTGGTGGTTGTTTGGGTTTGCAAAGGAATTGGTTTGGGTGCCCACCATGGTGTTCCTTATGATCAATATCATGTGTGTGGGTATATGTGGGAAGTTCATGTTGGCATGTGGGGTTGGAAACGTATTGACACACATCTTAAATGGTTCATGGGATTCCATGGTTGGGTGTCAAAAATTAAAGGCTCTTCCTTATTTTAAAAAATTATTATGTAAATTAAATTTAGGTTGTTGTTTGGGTTTCTATTCTAAGGAAATGGACTTCAAAGAAGGATTTTGTGAAATTTAAATAAAAATGGTGGATTTTTAAATGAATTATTTGGTTAAGTTTATGTGTGTTTGGTCCTTGTGACAACAGTTTTTCATGAGGTGTACTTTTGGATTCTGTTTTTTTATGATTGTACTAGTTTTTTGTCCCTTGTATTGTTCAAAAATTGCTACCCTAAAAATTCCCCAATATTACTAATGATTTATGCCCAATAATTAGTTCCTATTGGTTGTTGTTGATTTATCACTATTATCAATATCTGTTATAGGTGTTGGAGTGGACTGAAGAGGTAGTGTGTGTATCTATATTCTAGGTAACTCATAAATATGTAAGGGTTTGTTCTATATTGAATTTGTTTGAGGAACATACATTGGACCAGTGTAAGTTGGTTATCGTGCCATCGATGAAAGATGGGATGATGTGGGATTTTTTAAATTCCATATTGGCTTAATGGTTTATACATGAGTAGGTGAAGGCGAAGAAGATGGAAGTGCTCATGTGTGTTCAACAAGGCCAGTAGACAGTGAGGGCCTATATTGACCATTTCAAAGAGATATTTTCAATTTCTTTATTGGTTTGATCACTTGATCCATTTATAGATTCCCTTTTCATCAAGAGAATTCTTCAATATATTAAAGAGATGGTCCTCTCATCTAAGTACCTTCATTTCAAGAATATGTGGATGAAGCAGTCCAAGCTCTGTGGTTTTCCAAAGTGTAGTTCGACATCTGGTATCACCTGCCATTTTTAATGGCTACCCATCTGGTGAGGAGTGCATACTAGAGGAACCTATTTCTGGGGAGCCTCCATCATTGGTTCTGGCCTCTTGTTCAATAGTAAAATCTATTTTTTGTTATTTACATAGATGGTTTGGGAATTCAATGTCATCTTGTTGCATCCCTATGAATACCTAACATCGTTGGGGTTGTTTGGGTAATTAATAGAAGATCTATAGGGAGCTTTTCTCAACCAATGAGTTTTTATTGTGGTATACTAGTATATAACTTTGGGGTAGGATATTCTAGAGCCATCAGATCCCCATCTATAGGTATTAGGGAGGTGTTCATGCATATTCAAGAGATCCCAGAGGTTATTGAATCCCTGGCCAAGTTTTTTTATCATTAGGATAAAATTTTTAATGATTATTTGTTCTTGTTACCCTATTGATGAAAGTAAATATTTTCTTTAGGTTGGTGTGGTAAAATTGATCAACTGAAATCCAAGCAGTTATTCTTGGATGAATGTGGTTTTTTTAATTGTTTAATCATCTAAATTGTAATCACCAATTGTGTGGGATGGTTTTAGTTTTAGTTGTGATCTAGTATAAGTTATATTGTTTTTGGGAGTATTGTATAGTGTCTCTAGTACATTCGTTGGTTCAAATATTTTTTTTGGATTTTCCCCTAGTGTTGGATGTTTATTGTGTGTGTAGTGTTTATAGTTATATCTATGTTGTTTTTTACCCTTGTGTGAAGGGTTGTCTATTCATTTAGGGATTTCCATAGTTATTTGTTGTAGTGAATGTGTTTTTGGGTAATTGGGAGAAGGTCTAGTTGGTTCATGGGCGCTCATTTTTCTTCGTTACTGCATTTTAGACATCCTTTTTATGATTGGAGGTGTTATTTGGGTTTTGAGGATTATGTTATAGTTCCATTCCTATGGTGGGAAGAACCCCCGCATTTTCTCCCATCATTTTTATGCTATGGTTTCTTCTTAAGAGGTCTGGTGTGGCTTGTAGAGGAAATTTCACCAATATTTTATGGTTTCCCCTGTTTTTATATGTCATAGAATCATTTTTTGGTTAACTTTTGGCATGGTGAATTTGTGTGGGAAGAAAGAATATGTGGTGGGGAGAATTGTCACACTCAAACCAAATATACTATTTTTTTTTATTATTTTCTTTGTCTATGATCCTTTGGATGAAGCTTGAGTTTTATTTGAAATTATAATTTTTTAATTTTGGATGATTTATTGGTTTGGGGATTCTTTATAATCACTACATGGTTAGTTGAAACCATGTGGTCAGTGCAGGTACCATTTCATCTAGTCTAGAATGTTTACAGAAGCTATTGTATGATTTTTCACAGTTGCACAAACAATGCAGTCTATTCATGAGAAAGGTCTAGGTTTTCTCAAGAAGATGCCACATGGATTGATAATGGTTTCAATAACCATTCAGGGTGAATGTGCATTCCGTCCATTAGTGGGAAGTGGCTACCGTACGATTGAAACATAGTTGATAAACCATGTGGCCAAACTGTGTGGCCTTCCCAAGTGACTAAAATCTTGACACCCTATTTTCTATCTCCCTAACTTTTATCCCCAAATCAAATCCCCTTTCTCCCACTTATTTTTGGTTCACGAAGTGGTCCCAAGACCCTTTCTCTAGGATCCTACTCCCACTATGGGTTTTCCTCTTCTAATACAAGGTATTTTTTTGAATTTTGGTTTATTTCCTCTACCTTTTTCTCTCCTACATAGGTTTGTAGTTTTATTTGTGGGTTTCCACCTTCTAACTAACCATACTGGTTTGGGTTTGTTTTTGGGATTAAATTTCGTAGGATTTAGGGTGCGGGGTTGGTCTGTGAGGCCTTCTCTCTCTCTCTTTTAAGATCCATCAATTTTACACCCCATTGAGGTATGTAGCTACATATATTTCTGTTCTAGAACATTTATTTGATTCTTGGGTACTTCCAACTAATTTTTAAATATTATTCTCACCATTATAAAAAACATAGTTAGCTTTTTGTATTTTTTTCGTATTGGTAGAAATTTTTATAAATATCCTTTAAAATGATTACTGGAATAAGCCTATGTTTTTGTGCAGCCATTTTGTTTGGTGACATGACTTATCTTCATTATAAATGAAGTTAATCCTTGTTATGATTTGATAAATTATATTTAATGTGAAAATTTCAATAATTTATGATTTAAATGACTTTCAGGATCGATGATTATAGTGGGAATATATGAAAAGGGTTATCATGGATTTTAATGGGTTATTCATAGAATATCAATTATAAAATATTTATGATTTTTTAATGGGAAATTAAGGTAAAAAAGATATTTCTCACTATCTCAAGCATATTATAGGGTACCATTAGATTTTGGAACATCTATGGGTGCACAAGGTGCACACATGTATGCATAATCAAATGAAGATGACACTCTAAATATCATTTCTATAAATGTTCTACATCCATCATGCCCTCCTTATTCTTAAAATGGTTCTTTTTTTTCAAAATAATGGAATTTTATGGTCCTAGAGATTTGAAAATGTAAATCTATATGTGTTCCTTAATGTTTGGCACGTATGGCCATGAAATGTGTTTTGGTGATTGTTGAGACATACGAGCCCATTTTTCATATTTATAATTAAGTGAAATGGTTTTTGAAGACTTTGGAAAAGGATATTGAAGATAAATTGTAAATTAATTTTGTTTTAGTTATTTAAGGCCCAATATGTACTTTGAAATTTTTGGAAATAAATGTGGGTTTGAAAAAGTGAATGCCCGGTTGGAAATGTCAAGAGTTTTGTGGAATGGATTAAATGTTTCTATGATTTGATAGCCTAGTTGGTACCTTGTATGATGTCATATATATATATATATATAATATTGGGAACCCATATAGGATGGATTTACCATTTTGGGTTATTGTATAGTAGTGTCCATGATCGGTGTTGAAAACAGGAGAGACTATAGGAAAGGCAAGTCATGTGTGGGAGGGCCACTTAATTAAACTATTTATTTAGATCCACCATGTGTTCCTTTGAATTTTATATATTATCATGTTATGGAAACCTAAAAGACCTGATAAGACAGGTTTGTACCCTATGGATCACTAAGAGGCTAGGTGTATTTTGCAAGATGATTGGTCAGTTGATGGAAGAAATTTCATTATAGGCTTAGAGGATTCACCATATACCCATAGGTGGTTTAAATCTGAGTATGCCCATGCTTTATTAAAGGGATTTTTATGATAAAATATGGTCGCTACTTATATATGATTCATTAATTTTTGTGTAATTTAATTTTAAACATGCACTATTTATTTTTTTTCACAACTATGTCTCCCTTTTTTTGGATTTGGTTTTAAAATTGTAAATTATTTTGGAAATGGAAACATGGTGTGAAATGTTTTGAAAATAATGAAAAATTTTGGTTATTTATTGAAAATGAAGAAAATATTATTTTATACATGTATTTAAAAGTAGTGTTAATGATTTTTCATTGATAAAGGAAACACATGGATTATGTGGTGTTTACCTACTAAGATGTGAAGCACACACTGTACATATACCATTTGGTTTCAGTAAAACCATGTTATTTTTCAGGTTCTGGTTTTCTTGTTGGACTGCGTATCACTAGAGTAGGTTGTCCAGGAGGATAGTCGGTCAGTGGATAGTGGTGACCATGAGGTCACATGGATATTATGTTAGTGGAAGTTTGTTTGGTATTTTTATTTAGTTTATCATTTATCTATAAGTAACTTGTATCCAGATCTATTGGTATTTTTTATTGAGAAAAAGTTGTTGGTTATTACTACGTGCTCTGTATGTTCAATTTATTTATTGGATCCAGGAAATTAATTTCTCTGAAATAATTCCCACATGTATTTTAACAGATGGTAGGAACTAGTTGCTAGCCTATGGGTATTTGTCATTGAATTCCCTTCAGGCCATCCTGCGGACCAGGTCTGGTGTCGGGTCGGAGGACATCCTCGACTAGTTTGTGAAATTTTCTAAAAATAATCAAAATATATATCATCTATGAAATCCAGGTTGAAGATATTATGGTTAATTCAAATTATTAAAATTTATTTAAAAGGTTACATAATAACGTTTATTATTATATGACCTTTATAGTGAAATTCATCATTACTAGGATCTAGTTTTTTATGGATGAACAAAAAAAGTTATACAAAAATTTCATTTCAAATGAAATCTTCTGGAAGATAATGTTTTGTAGCTATGGAAGGTATCTAGGAAAAGAACTCCAAATGATATATTAATGAATTTGTTCATCTAAGAAATTATATGATTGTATTTTTTCTTTGTTAGACTCAGGTGAATAGAAGATTAGGGAGAAAACTACATGCATGAGGATGAAGAATATGTTTTTACAAAGTGATATATTATATTGAAGATATAACTGATGTAATATTTCAGTGGGGTGTTTTTTGTTTTTTGAATCCTTCTTCATGTTGTCAAATGTAGTATACTAGATTTAGAAACATTTTTAGTCCATTTAGTCTTATAAGAAAAGTGGTAGTTAATGAAAAAAGAATACATGAATTTATTCTGGAAGACAATGATCCTATGATGGGTTGTTTATCTTAGTAAATGTTCAGTAGATGATGGGACATCATAGAATTTGTTCACTAGATGAGGTGATGTGAGTAGACTACTAGCTATAGTGGTTGTGGTGGTTCTTTCCATATTCGAAAAGAGGAATGAGCATAAATGTGGGATGGTTGTGAAACATGTTCAACTGGATAATGGCCTACATAAAATAGATGCGGAAATAAATTCTACATTTAAAACATGTATAAATTCAAGAATTTAAAATTTATAATATCTATAATTAGATTATATTTTTTTCTAGTTGTTTTAAGGTTTTATCTATTTCAACAAATATTTGGTAGCATTCTCTTGTAGATGTAGTATAAAATAAGAACCACATAATCATGGTAAATCCTCTCTATATTTTCATGTTATTTCATTACATTTACTCATGTGTATGTGTTTCATAGAAGAGTGTGTCATAATCATGACTTATTGGTAGTTATTATGGATCAATTAATATTCTATCTATAGTTCCCTAAAAGGTGGGATGTTCTTGTGGTTTGAATTCCGCAATTCATTACAACTTTCATGTGTTCTTTTCTAGTGAAATCATGTTCTATATTCTAGTTAATTAATTATTAGCATCATGGAAAAAAATTCTCCTATTGAATAATGATATATAAAATAATATTTCAAGTGGTTTTGGATTCCACATAGATTAGTTAAAATAGAAATTCAAAATTGATATGTGAATATAATTTTATGAATAATAAATTATAAAATGGGGTTTGTTATAAAAATCATTGAATCAATGAAATATTATAATTCCTATTATTTATATTTTTTAAATAAAATAAAATATTTTTAACACGGATGGGTGTATTAATGTGAGGATGGGTATTAAATATTGGTTAATGGTTTTTTCAAAAGAACAGAAGAAATGAAAAATATATTTTTAAGAAAATTATATTTTATATGTTGTCAAAAAGTAAAATAAAATAATAAATATTAAAATTGAAAGAAGATTTCTTGTATTCAAGTAGGTTACCCCTATCCCAAACTATGTAAATGAAATATCCTTGTTAAAACATAGATTCTATCATAATATCATATAGATACTAGTAGATCGAGTTGAATAAGAGAAATTTAGAGACAACCTGATTATTATTATTATTATCCTTTTAAGGATATTATAAATATATTCAGGATAGTGTATCTTTGTTTTAATGATTTTTATTAGTGTCAAATATCATAAAATATTTTCAGTTTTTTAAAATTTAACTAATATTATTTTATATAAAATAATAAAACCCGAGAAAAAGGAAATCAATTAGGGGTATACACCACATGTTCCATTGTAGACTAATTTCCTACTGTATAAAAAATAAGGTTTTATAAAAAATATGACCATAGATTTATTATTTAAATAGGACACACCATATTCTATTTAATCCCAACTCATAATAATAATAATTTGGAGGTAACCTTGAATAATTTTATCCATATACACCAAAAATCTAGTAATGTGTTTCAAATCCATATGGACATAAGGATGAAATAACTATATTCTTATTAAAATTCATCTAGAATGAATTTTCTATCCATTTATTGTTTCGAATATTTCTTTTTGTGTGAATTTTCTTTACTGTGATAAAAAAATTCTTCAGCATTTCTTAACTCTTTATTTCCTTTCTCATTTTATTTAATTGAAAAAAATAAATGATATTTAATATACCCTTTACTCTACAAAAATATAGAAGATTTTGGTTCTCATTTTCCTATATAAAAATATGAAATTCGAAAAAATAGTGTTGAAAATCACTTCAAATGTAAGAGGGTTCAATAAGAATTATAGAATAAATATAAAAAAATATAATAAAAAATTGTAAAATAACCCTTTATATTTGATGTAACTCGACCCACCGGGACCCAACATGGGTCATTGGAGACTTATGTGTGACATGACAAGCCCACCTCTAATAGGCCAAGGGTTGATGAAAAGTACAAAAAAAGAATCATAGACATTTGTGTCCATAACCCAATGAATCACTGCAATTACCACCTTTATATAATGTGATATAACATAAAAAATAAATTTTATAGATTTAATATCTAAAATAATGGATAATACACAAAAATAAAAACCAAATATCTAGAATAAAACAACTTATAAGACTCAAATAAAAATAAATATTATAAAAAACCATATATTTAATACAATTAAATTAATGATTTATTACATAAAGGGGCACTTAATCCAACCAAAAAAGATTATAAGGAATACTAAAATTGGAAAATTAGGTACATGACATAACAACATGTAAAATAATAATATCAAAATTATTTAAAAACACTATAATAGGAACTCATATTCAATGGATATTCTAAAATTTCACAGAATAACCAGGGGATGTACATAAGAAAGGGGAATGATATAAAGCA
This sequence comes from Viscum album, assembly GCA_963277665.1. NCBI lineage: Eukaryota > Viridiplantae > Streptophyta > Magnoliopsida > Santalales > Viscaceae > Viscum > Viscum album. The sequence goes on along the minus strand of OY728156.1, from coordinate 64,242,668 downwards.
GCATAAAGGAATAAACAAAGCATAAAATAATGTAATGTAGTATATGAGAGCTAATTAGAATTTCATGGTAAAATAAAATGTGTGATGATTATAATCTATTACAATGAGACATGATATAAGAAGATATCATAGAGGCAACCTAGAAATACATCTACAACGTAAAAATGAAATAAAAAAATAAGTCAATGCTAACTGCTAAAAAAACATAAGATAGTGTGATTAGGATAAGAATTTGTGCACCATTAATGGAATAAAATGAGGTAAAAACAATACGTAATGAGTTTGTGGGATATAAAATTATGAGCACACCAATCACATTCATATCATGTGAATGCATAAGTGTTCCTTAAAAATCATACAACAAAAGGATTCCATTCATCAAATTTAAACTCACAATTAATCTGTGTGGGTTAAATAAATTTAAATACTAGATTAATGATGTATAGTTAAAACTAGATGAATACCAATGAGTGGAAATGTTGATTGGTATTTATTACAGAAATGTGTGTCATGGAAAATTGCCGGATAATTTTGGCAGCATAATGGGAGTATATTATAATTTATAAATGGGGTGAAAGAGAAAGAAAAGGTAATTTCATCACTTGGTAATCATAATAATTGTAACATGTATATGTAAAAATATACCCAAACTTGAACAATTGTATGTAAAAATTAATAAAATAAATATTGTTCATGAATAAAGTGGAGAATGAGAGGATCCCTTACATTGAGAGGGTTCTTAAAAAATCATGAGAGGATCTCATAAAGAGATTGGGGGAACTATGTGATGGGTATAGAGTGGTAATGGTAGAGTAAATTCATGATCCATGTTTTTTGAGTGAAGAGGAATGCATGTTTTGGTAGGTTTGTAACGAAAAATAGTGGATAATTGTTTATTAATTTTCAAACATCTGTTTTAGACTCTATATGAAAATGAATTCCAAATAGTTTACATTTAAATGGTTATACATAATATTTACCACAATTAAAATTGAAATTAATAATTTTATATTGATTTAATCTAAAAATAGATAAATAACTCACTTGGTGATGTGGAAGTGATTCATGTTTATTATGATTTTATTTTAAAAGCATAACAATATAATATATGTTTTGTATAATTCAATAAGGATTTCTAAAATTATTTAAATAACATCAAAAAACATTATTTTAGTGGTTACACATAATTTAATCCATGGATACTATTTAAAGTATTTATTACATCAATTTTTTCTTCTACAACATCATAATACATGCTGTATATTTACAGTATATTAAATTTTTAGAAAATAATTCAACATGATTCACCGTATAAATATATATATATATATATATTTAGACTCATTATGTAATAATATAAAACGAAATAATAAAAATTGATAAATATAATCATTTTTTAAATTAAATATAGAAAATTACACCATTGTTATGTAGATACATAACCCTTTAATAGAGAAATGAAATCCCCTAGGGAGAAGTTTGTGATGGGGAGATTTTTTTACGGTGGTTACGGGGAACATTGTTTGGATCATGATCATGATGAGGTGAAGCTTCTCCCGTAGTGGTTTAATTCTTGATTTATTTATTTATTATCTACTTTTTTATAGTCAAGGGAAAAACTAGTGATGCAATCAACCTCTAAAGCCCAGATAAATGGGCATCATATGGTATGATCTTACTGGTCGAGACAATCATACACTTTTTCTGTGTTAATTGGTCATTATCATTTCCCCTAGTATTTATTAATCAGAGAACCACAATATAATGGTTATTCTATCAGTGGTAATAAATCTTAATGGTTTTCTAAATATAAAATAGTATAACCTATAATGTTCTAAAAAATAATTAATGCATGTGTTTTCTATAACACCATTTCATAGAATGATATTCACACATTTAAAAAATTGATTTAATGTCCAATTTTTTTATTATAATGAATATAAGGTCCCAAAACCAAATAATATAATGTAAAATTTGGAAAAAAAATTGAATACCTCTTTAATACAATTACACTATGTATGATCATTAAAATAAACTTCCATTAATAGGCTAGTAGTACCTACTAGGAATACATCTTTTTAGACATTAGTCACTCACGTATATGACTAGGTACTGCTATGAATCATCTCACAGAAGTCTCACTATCTCCACCACCACATAACCCATCACCAAATTATGTTCTATATACTCAAACAAAAAATTCATGGGAAGAAAACTAGTTTTGGGGTGAGTAAGAATACCTATTATGATTTTTTGAAAATGCATTAGAGAATTAAAAAAACCAAAAAGTCCTCTCAGAATAAAATAATTAAGGAAAATAGTCAGTGTACCTTTAATAGTATAAAATCAAGATATTCATTATAAATTAAAAACTTATGGTTATAGATAATTCCCCCTTATCTCAAAATAGTTATGAAAACATTTAAAACTCATATGTAGAGTTTCATTATAGTACAAGACTATTACAGTCTAAGATCACCAACCTCATTATATACCATATCCCAAATGTACTGAACCCATGAGATGTCTTGGTAGATATTGTGACCTTGGGATTGTTATTGTGACCCATGAATATTTTTTACGATAATAGAATCATGAAGTGGATATGATTATTGTGTTAGAGTTTGTTTTTAATGAATAAATCATATTACAACCCAGTAAAATTTAGTTATCTATTTGAGGTGAAGAACAAATAATTATTGGGAGGTGTTTAGAAACTGTCTAAAATAGTTCCACTCATTGTTGGATCTATTTTGGAAGATAATACTTATGGATAACCTAAAAAAGTCCTACACTCCACTATACATTGTATGTTTGATCTGAATAATTCAAAAGTTTATTCCGAATTATATACTTGGGAACATGAAAATGGCATAAAATTATAAAGGACCATTTTTAAACATTATGTGGTTAATTTTTAAAAATTAAAAATATTATTTCTGAATATAATAAAATTCAATTCTAATCATTTAACTATTCATTTATAAACCTTATCATGCCTATTTATAAACAAAATATTACTCAATCAATCTCAGTAATGTTAAATCATAATGGATAATTGAATACAAAATATTGTAATGTTTTTTTATACAAAATTAATTTGCGACAAATTTTTAAAAGCTACATTCAAGAGACAAAGGGTATATCCTAAGGGTGTTTCCAAATCTCATTTTATGGTTAATCTAGAATTAAATAGTTTGACTTATATAATTCGTATGGTTCAAACAAACATTGTACTGTATATTTAACCTTATTAATTTCTTGATGTCTTGGAATTTGGACAATGTATTGAAACCCCAATGTAGTCAGTTATAATTATCTTATAATTTGATAAAATTTTATTTCACAAAGTCCAGAAAACCAATTCTATGACACACTAGTGGTGTGACGAACCAATGGTGTGTCAATTTCAATGGCATGTCATCCATTTTGGTGTCACCCAATAGTGTTTAAACCATTGGTCTTTCAATTATTGGTTTGTCATAGAAAATTAAAGTTAAAAAAATTAAGAACACCTATCTCATTATTGTTATCATTTATTCCCTCGGAATTAAAAGGATTTGTAATGATATCATCCAACTGATGATCTGTCCAAATTTATTTAACTGTGATATCACCTTTAGTAAAATGATCTCTCAAAAAGTTTTGTATTACATGAATAGTTTTTGATATAGAATGTGAAAATGGGTTCATAGAAATGTTAATAAGAATTGTATTATCATGGTTTATATGGATATGTTAGAATTAATAACCATATTATAATAAGGTGTGTTTCATCCACAAAATTTATGTATGCCAACTACCCATGTCAATGTATTCTACTTCAGTTATAGACCTGTCAAAATAAGTTTCTTCTTACTAATCCATGAAATACGAAACTTTCCAAAAATTAACATGTTCCATAGGTTCATTTCAATCAGAAATAAATCTACAAAAATTAGCTTTTGAATAACTAACTAGATAAAATTATTTTCCCTTAGGGTTATACAGTCCTTAATTAGTGTTATATTTGAGGTATTTAAATATTTTTTTATAACAATTAATATTGAAAAAATTTTATATTAGTGAAAGAGAAAACACAAACATACACTATACATTATATCAGGTCAGATGTCATTTATTTAGAGAGTAAACCCAATCATACCTCTGTAATAGGTTTTATCTACTAAATTCCTTGTTTCAACAAGATCCAATTTATAGGTGGTACTCATAAGAGTATCACTACTCTTATTGATGTACACAAAAAAATGTTGTAGAATATCTTTTTGCATATTTACATTGATATATAATAATTACTTATTTTTTTAAAAAAAAATTCTGAAATCCGTGAATTAATGCATGTTCTCCCATTAAACTAATTTCAAATTCATTTTTCATCATTTTAGAAAAATGAGTTCACATATATTTTCATGAACGTCCAAAAATAATATCATCAACATCGATTTGTACTACTAAAATATCTCTTTTAATTCATTTCTTCAAATGTGTAGGAGCATCTCTAACTTATAAAACTACTTTTAAAATATGAAAATTTTTTATCATATCATACCAAGCATGGGGAGAATACTTAAAACCATATAACCCTTTAGATAATATGAAAACTATATTTGGGAAATGGGTATTCTAAAAACCCTAGGGTTGTACAACCAAATTATCCTTAATTATAAACCCATTGAATATTTCATCCATGATATTAATTTGACAATGTTTTAAATCTAAATGTGGTGCTTAAGAAAGCATAATTCTAATGGATCTAGGACTTACTAATCGTGAAAAGTTTTTCTCATAGTCTATTTTTTCTTCTTGATTATATCCTTGTGCAACTAGTCTTTCATAGTTTCTAAATATTTTTTCTAACTCATGTACCTTGTTTCTAAACAGCAATTTAGTTGCTATAGTCATGGTATCCTTGGGACAATAAAAAAGTTCTCACACATTTTTTATTCCAATTTATTAAATTATTCTCACATTTTCAATACCCAGAATTCATCATTAAATGTTTCATTAACGTTCTTATGCTCTATCCTAGATATGAATGCTTTATGTGCAACTAGATTTCTAAGAAAATATCTTATCTATGAACCATTATCTATTTATCCTATAACATTATCGATGGGGTGATAATTAATGGTTTTAATACCTCTAGAAGATGTACGATCTGTCACATCATGTTTTTTTACATGTTCTTGTACAAGAAGTTTGTTGAAATTAATCAAAATTGGAAGGCTTTATAATTGTTTAATAGTAGAATAAAAAGGTTTTTAATTTATGTTGATATATGAAAAATCATCCTTAATGTTTTCTAGGGATTTATTAGACTTGTGTGGATTAGTCTCAATTAATTTTTAAAAGACATATTCTTCCATAATCTTAAACTTTTTATTGAAAACACTAGAGGATTTACTAGACATTAAATAACCTTTGCAAATTCCTTTATCTCTTTTGGAGGAATTTTTTTCAACAATGTCTTTAGTGTTAATAATAAATCTATATAATCCAAAATCACAAATGTAATTATCCTTATGCTTTTTTATTCTATTTTTTATAAGGGTTCTTCAAAAAAAATTGGACTAATTAAAAGTTTATTTATTATGTAGTAGGATGTATTTAGAGCCTCTACCCAAAAATAAATTTCTTAGTCATACTCATTTAACATGGTCTAAACATTCCCTTGTAATTTTTTTCTCCATTTAAAAACTCTATTCTATTGTGGGGTCATAGGAGTAGAGATATTTTGTGTTTATCCATGTCATGAGAAAAAAGATTCAATGTGTTGATTTTAAAACTCACATCCATGACCGATTCATAAGATCATAATTCATAGTCCACATAGGCATTCTACAGATCTAGACTACTGGGTTAAATAACCAAAAGATTAACAATTTTGATCTTAAAATAATACCTAATTCTACCTAGAGAAATCACCAACAAGAACATAAACATTGTTATACCCATTTAAGCTATAAATTCTTAACTTTCTAAACAAATCCTTATGAATCAAGTCAAGAGGTTGAGAAGTTGATACTTCTTTCTCTAATTTAACAAAATCATCTTGCTGTTTCTATTTTTTGTAGGTGTTACAAACATTGTTATTTGGGAAGTCATGATTAGGTAGACCCGTGAATAAACATTTCTTAGTAAGCTTCCTAAGTGAGTAAATGTTGAAGTAAACTATTATCCTATGACAGATACATTATTATTTATAAAAAAAAATTAATTAGGAAACATTTTTAGAAACTAAATACTTTAAATAAATAGTATATACATTTTCAATACTTAATGAAGTAACAATTAAAGCATTTTTATAATTGTAAACATTGCATGAATTATTAGAAAATTTATCAGAAAAACAATAATCAGATAACTATGTAATACTAAGAATGTTATATTTCAAAACATTAATACAAAATACTATAAAAATTAAAAATGAATTAGTATTTCTTGTTTGGCCTACTCCAATGATTTTTTCCATTAGCATTATCACCAATGCGGAAATGACCACCATCATCCCTAATAAGGCTAACATGGAAGGAATAATATCCTTTCTTATTTCTTGAATGACCATGGTAAAATTACTATATACTATTACATGAGGTCCTCAAATATTTTTCCTTCAAAAAAAATTATTCATGAATTGAATTCAGTACCTAGAACTGTTTGGGTCCAGATCTGTTCATAATTAACGATTTGGGAAACCATAATTTCTTTATGAATTTATTATAAATATATTAATGATATTTTGAAATAAAAACATTATTAGGTTCTTTGGTAGTATAACATTCTGTTTACGACTTTGGAACAAATTTTCATTTTGGTACTCTTATTTTTCCAGTTCTATATCCTAGACCTATATCTTATTTAGGCAAAAATTGTTTTCCTAAAATCTGTGGGATATCTTCTATAGTATTAATGAATTTTTACATGTATTTATATAACTTATCATTATAGATTTTATGTTCAGAATTCGATTTTAATAGATGATAATTATGTTCCATTCAATAGACAAATCAGATTTAATGTTTGTAGATAAAGGATGTTTTACTTTCAAAGCTTTATTTATGTATCTTTGTTCATTAAAAGTGAATTAATAAATTTTAATGTATTAAGAAATTTCATACTGATATATTTCGTAAAAATTTTATGTATTCAAATTATTATCAAAAATATATACAAATGATTTAGAATGTACCTCAATGAATTTTTAAATAAATAACATATTCGATTTATCAAATTTCTCATCCGAAGTATATCTTGAATCTCAGGATATGTCTTCTAATGAAATCCATATTTCATTCAATTATTTATAAAAACTTCTGTTTTTTATCATATTTATTTTTTGTTCATTAACTTTTGATTGTAATCATTCACATGTGCATTCTTTTTTTCACTAATAATAGTCATCCTCAGTTTCATTTTTCTTACAGTCTTTCTTCCAGGTTCCCGTACAATCATATCTTCCTTAATAATTTGGATTTCTTTTAAAATTCTTCTTATAATGATTATTGAATCTATTATAGATATGGTCCATATTTTCATCAATATTTGAGGTTGACTCACTATCACATGAACAAGAATGTTGAAATTTATCTTTTTCATTTTGTTTAGAAATAGCAGTCTCAAGGATAATAATTTCATCTTTGGTTCTTCCTCATATTATTAGTTGAATTTTAAATATTCATCATAAATAAAAAATTTATGAATCAACTCTTTGATATGTGGCCTGATTAATTCACATGATTAAAAAATTTATATAATTTTTCCTATCTATAATTTTGGTAATTATTTAAGTAGTCACATGATGGGGTCCTTTTCAGATACTGGATTCCCAAGTGATCGCATTGTGTTAAAAATATCATTGAACCTGAGGTACCTATCAGAAATAGGTTAATCATGATCCATATTAAAGATAAAAATCCAAATATTTTATGTGTTACGTATCATTTTCATAACATCTATTGTTCCCTCCTGTGAAATAATTAATGCATTCAAAATTTCATATGTTGTTTTTTATGAAGATATTATATTAAATTATTCGTCTTGAAACATAGAGTAAAGGTAATTAATTTCTTTAAAATTATTATTATTATCATGATTTTTAGCATTATCTCAATCCTTTCTATTAGTAATACGTATAGAATATTTATCTTATATAGAAGCCCAAATTTCTAAACCCTTACACTCAAAGTGAATATTCATTTTAATTTTCAATTGAGTATAATTTTTACCATTGAGAAGGGAGGTCTGTTGGTAGTATAACCTTATTTATTAAAATTCATTAAATAAATTTTTTATAAAAAGACAGAAATTTATGATCTTTAAGTTAAAAATAAAATCCTAGATAAAATCATTGTGAAAAATTTAATACTAAATAATAATTCTCATTGATACCAAATATTAGTCAGAGTGAGTATATGAAGTGGTGGGGGTGAATTAAGTACACAATAGAAATTTATATTAATAATTGAGCAAAACAGATCACCAATTTAATTTTAAAATTCCCATGTTAACAAAAATAGAAGATAATTCAATATTGTAATTTTTATGTGATTTCATAGAAGGTTGATTAAGACTCAGGTAATAATATATAATATTACTCAACCCTTTCTAAAAAATTAACATAAATTAAAATATTATAATAAATCTTATTAATATTAAATGTCAAAGTATATATTTTTTAACATATTAATGAAATTTTATTTTTTAATGATAAAATTTCAATGTAAAATAATATAAAAATACAAAACATAATATTTGAATACTAGAGGTTTAGTATCAAGAAAATTCATTGTCTTATTTAGTGGGTGATCAACATTCACCATGATGTTTATATTAAATTATCATTTTGATCCAAAACATTGATCAAGGATTATAATAGTTTACAAATATCCAGGACACACATGGCATCTTCTATAGTTATATGTGGGTGTATAAGAGAAATAGGTCGTACATGACTTCTATCACAATTTTTGTGGGAAAACAGATGTAAAAGGATTTATGAATATTACCATGTATATTATAGTTATAGAAGGAGGCTGTGTGCATGTATTAAAATAGATTATACAAACACTACTCAAAATGTTAAATATAATAATAAAATAGAGAAACAAAAAGTTTGAAGAAATATAGATTCTCGGTATCTAATGTGGTGTATCTCAGGACTCCTTCAAAGTGTTTTAAAATGTAGATAATGTTTGTATCTTGAAACATCTATAGAACAGAGTGTCATAAACTCTTCTTCTTAACCGCATAACAGTGATATACAGATATAGCGATTTATTCATGTTATTCATATAAATTGGATGTACCAGATAAGCTATACTTAAACTTGAATTTAAGTTAAGTTGTAAAATGTTTTAGTAAGTCTTTTTAGTTCCTCACATTCATCTCATTACTTTAATATATACACATAGGAACATGAGGGAGTCTAATTCTAATGTATCATTAGTAGTAGTAAGAATATCCTTGTACATTTAGGTATCTTTCTTCCTCGTAAAAAATGTATGACATGCTTGCAAATTCACTATTTCGATAATTTAAAAGGAAATAATTAAAATATGTTTAGAATGAAAATCCTTAATTTATCTATTAGAATAATTTAGTTGAAAATAGTGATGTTGTCTTATTCGGGTGGTGTTTCATTGGGGGTGTCAGTCTAGAGGTTACTCGATTGGAAAATGTCTCAAAATCTGGCGGTGTCTCTATATAATGGTGACTCAAAGTTGGCGATGTCTTATATTGGCTGTATGTTAATTCTGTTATTAGCCTAAAATTCGATACTGGAAGTGAGTCTTCCTTTTAATAGGGAATCATCCGATGGTAGGTCACGCTAGAGGTGTGTCATAATATATCAAAATTCTACAATGGAGGTGACTTGTCTATAGTTGTGTAATATATTATGGTGACTTATTTCAGGATTATGAAATTTATCCATGTCGATGATGAGGTATTTATGGCATTGTTTCAGCTTAGTAGTGAGTTATTCATGATAGTGACTCATCCTCACTGGTGTCACAACTTCAATGGTGACTCACACAATGGTGATTTCATCACCTATCTCAGATTATAAAATATATATAGAAATCATGAAATGCATTAATATCACTAGAATCATGATTTTATGATTATGAAATCAAAAAGGTCAACAATATCACGCTTCATGATGTTTTCAATCAAAGGCACCAAATATATAATAACTTTTGACATAAAATGTAAAATTAATACAATTTAAGGAATAAATTTTGATGGTATCAAAGATAAATAAGGACAATATGTAAAAATGGGTAAAAGAAAAATACATAAGAATATATCAATAAGGTAAAAACCAAGTAAAAGAAATGTTACCAAAGAGATGTAACTGTAACAAATAAAAATAAATTAAATTCTATATGTTCTCTAAAATAAATATTACACAATAATTCTCCCCCTTTTGGGATTATCAATGTGGTAAATATTCTTAAAATGAAAAAGTATATTCCGGACAAATATCTACGAATATCATAATAAAAAACCATTAATAAATAATGTCAATGGTTTCTAATAATGTCTCAATCAAAAATGTATAACAAAAAATTTTCCCATAAAAATTTAATTCCTACTCCAAGAGAATTAGAAAGGTTAGGAAAATGGATCCATTGGTTAGTTTACATTATATTTGGATGAATCTGGATTCGAGGTACAATTTTTAATCAGTTATGAAGGAGATATTGAAAAGGTAGTTGGATCATCAGTTGGGAGTAGATCTATAACATCAGTAGGTCGAGACTGAAAAAAATTGGGCAAATTTATATTATAGCTTGAGAAAGATTAATAGTAATGGGTTGGAATATTATAGGTAGTGGTATAAGAGGATCCCTTTTATATTATTTTCTATAAGAATCTTGTGGGGTAATAAGAATTTCTTCCTAGTTTACAACATCTTAAACATTTACATTGAAAAAATGTTGCATAATATTGATGAAATCCATTATTATATGAACACTAATCTCAATGAAACTAAATAAATTTCATTTATCTTTTTGAAACAAATTCATCATAGGTTTTATCTACTTTTAATTTTTCACTTTATCCTCAATTACTTGGGAAATAGGTGGAATCCTCACATTTTCAGCGGAAAACATGAAATTGGCATCCATCGCATGCTTGGTATAAATTATATTGAGATAATATTTGATGGATTTTGATATTATCAAACCTTTTGATTTACTATCCTTAGAATATTTCATGATCATATTATAATAAAATATGGTACTTTTCTCAAAATTCCTTATAAAATCCAACAATATTATAGGTTTTCTAGTAGAAGGACCACTATACATAGCACAAACACCTCTATAAAAAAATTTATGATTCAATAAAAATCAATTTGAGTAATAGAAGAGGATAAAATATATGAAGATACATTCTCATGAATGATACAGATTCCATCCATAAAACGTAAAAAAGTAATGTTTAAATCTTATATAATATATTTTTCTGATTCCATATCATTATTTATCCTCGTATTCTCTATTTCAATCACCTGAATGTGATGCATCAATTTTTTCGAATATGTTGAATGACTAATTAAATAGGAACCCTATGTTATTCTCACATAATTTAGTGAGAAAATGATATTGTATTTTCAAACACATTCCAAAATTTGACAACAGTTTCAGACCAAAAGCATCCAAGTCACTTCTTGTGACTACACTAACATGGGTAGTGGGAAATGTAGTTTTAGATTTAGTTTTTCTAATAAACGAAAATTCTATAAATAGTAAAACAAAATAGGTTTGATTGACCATAGATCTCATAGGTTCTCATCAATGTTGAATATCATTTCTCTCTTCCTTTGGTGGAGAAAAACTACACAATATAACATACCATATTCAAATGATGTAGGGTAAATCCATATCATTGAAATATCTACAACAATGGGTAAAATGGTAAGAGCTATCACAAATGCAGGTACAACTGATAGATCTACACGTATCTAACCATCAAGAGTTTGTACAGCTAAAATATGCCTTATAGAAGTTGAGATATCATCTAATTTCTGAGCATATGAGATATGTAAAACAATATCATGTTCACCAATATAAATTTCTTCTTCCATCTAATTATCATCATTATAAACATAAACAATAGTTGATTAAACTTCTAAATTCATGTAAATAATTAGTTCATAATCCTACTACGAAAAGAGACACTGCTAAACAACATGGCCATCATTAGAAATACCAATGCACTATTCATCATTAGCTATCTAAAAATAAGGTATCTCTTTTTCAGATATAATAATCCACATTCTATTCCACAATAGAAGTAAAATCTATCTATTCCACCATAATAGAGTCAGAAGGATTCTGAAAAATAGTAGCTTTAATAGAACTAGCTACAATTTTGGGGGTTTTCTCCCCATCCAAAAATCTAAATTTCTCTCTAAAATCTGGATCCATGTATTCATGAAGTCATGGTCTCAATTTTGATAAAATAGGAGATGAAATATTCCCTCTATGAATTTCTATAAATTTTATTTTCATACATCTAACTAAACATGGAGGTAAATAATCATCTCCGTCACTATCTTCAGTGTCATTATTTTCAGAATATCTATTTCCACGACAATTTTCTCCATTTTCTTCATCCCTTTATTCATCCTGTTTATCTTCACCATTTTTCATCTTCTTGATTTTGATCTACATTTTATTTTTTTGTCTCCAAAAACAATATTTTTTTTCAAAACATTTCACTAACTTTTCTATTTTATAAAATATGATTGGTGTGCTAGTATCTCCATATGTGATAGGTTGAAAATTGGGAGAATGATTAGCGTCACTCCCTGTATATATTGGATATTCCTATTATTATTCTCTTTGGGAAGCATCATTTTATTCATCATCATATGAATACTCAACAACCTCATCTGGATCTAGACAAGGGTAAATAAGATCCCTTGGCCAAGATGGATGATTCATTAGATTAAAATACATATATAGTTTCTCACCATCAACAACCCATTATTTCTTCTAGGAGTTCCTGCAAATTATCATACTTGAACATATTTCTTTAGAAATAAAAAACCGACTATAGTATTTGATAAACACTTCATATTATGAATCTAACACATTATCTTTTAATAAGGATGAAATAAACATTTGGTAAAATAGGGAATTATATCTTGTAGTATGATTGATTGTTCATGGAAAATGAAGCATAAGATACCTATATAGATTTTTCAAAAAACCATATCTTTTATGATATATAAATAGAGAACCTGATACATTAAGGTGATGAAATCACCTTTTCTGTGGAATTACATGAGCCGTGTAAACATGAAGATATGTGTTAATTCTCAATATAAATCAAAAGCTATTGGTATTATTGTTATTCTATCAAAAGTCAGATTATTTAAAGATTATTCATACATAAAAAATCACTTTCTTCAGGTATAGTTCCTTGATAATCATCAAAAATATCTTTATGGGGAACTCCCAAGCCTTTTTCATATTATTTTGAAATATATATAGCTTTATGACCTTAAAACAACATTTCTAGACTAGTACCCTTCTTTTTATTCAAGTGCAAAATCCTGATACTGATAGAACACCTTAAAAGACATAGTATTGAAGGTTCATTTTTATTGAAGAGAACCAATTTAACAAATATTGTTTATAAAGTAATTTGAGCACTATAGACTTTCATGAGACTAACCGCTATGCTAAATATTCTTTTTCAGCTATAAGAACTCTTCTTGAAAGCTTCTGGATGATCTAGTTCAATAGTTGCAGGAAGTCCTAGATCACCCATTGGATTCATTGTTTGTGACAAAGATAGTGATGACTCATAAGGACACTTCTGTATTTCCATGTAGATCTATCTAGTAAGCTCGATTAAAGTCTACGAAAATGGTTTGTGGTTTGAAATTTATGAATGGGTCTCAATACCCATAATATAATGATACATGAAATAAGGTTCATTATAAATAAAAAAATCTTATAATTCATTTCATCTGAGGTTTTTGTTTTTGAAAAATCAAAATCAAAAAAATATATTAAATCTTAGTTAATTTGTTTGAAAATACTCATACAAGGATACATAAATAAAATAAACTCTAATAATAATAGGATATAAGTTCAAAATTCTTAAAATAAATAATTATTCACAATGGCATGAAACTCAATTGTTTGAAAAACTAGTGGAGTCATGAACCAACATTGAGTCAATAACAATCCTAAATTTATTGATAAAAAATATTTTTATGTCTTTGTAGAGGGAGACCCATTATATAGCCCTAAGGACCAAGTACAAGTGGCCTAAATACCGAGGAGTCCTATCATCCAAAAAATGGACTTTTAAGCCTTGTATTCAGACCATATGGCCATGGTCCTTAGGAATATGTAATAGGTCTCTCTTTACCAAGACATAATGTGGTATTTTATTTGATAATAAATTAAGGATTCAGTCCCAACCTTCAAAAAAGAAAAAAAAATGGTGTGTCACCCAACAGTGTGAAACCTAACCGTTTCACACACAATATTGTGTCATAGAAAATTAAGGATAATAACAAATAATCACACCTAGATCATGGTTGTTGTAATTTATTATATCATAATTCAAATAATTTGTAATGTTATCATCCAACCGATGTTTTTACCAATGTATTGATGAGTGATATCATATTTTTGAAAATGATCCCCCAAAATTGATGTATTACATCAATATGTTTTGTTCGAAAATATTACCATGGATTATTAGAAATGATAATAGAACTTATGTTATTTAAATTTATATGGTCATGTTGGTATTTATTTCCATATTCTATTAATTTTTGTTTTATCCCAAATATTTGTGCACAACAACTACCTATAAATCATTATTATTCTTTAGCTATAGAATGTGAAATATATTATTTCTTCTTATAACACCATGAAACACGAGTCTTTCAAAAACAAATTACATGTTCTAGATGATCTTCTTCTATCCATCTTACATCCACTAAAATCAGCATCTGAATAACTAACTAGATCAAACTATTCTTCTCTAGGGTAAAATAATCAAAAATTGGTTGTATATTTTTTGTGTTAAAGAATTATTTTAATATCAATAAATGAAGAAATTATTTTATTCCCATAAGTATTACCACACATACACAGACTAAACATTATATATGGATGAATATAAGTTAATTAGATATTAATTCAAATCATGCGTGAGTAACATGTTTGATTCATTGGTTTCTCTATTTCATTAAGATCCAATTTTTAGGTGGTAATCATAATAGTATCCATGATCTTAGTGCTATCGATTTTAAATTTTTTATAAGATATATTATATATTTACATGGATTTACCATATTACATTCATTATTTTTAAAAAATATGGAATCCATGAATGATTATAATTTCACCCCTTAATCTCAGTACAAATTCATTTTGCATCATTTTAGAATAATCAGTACAATGTTAATATATTTATGATCCAAAAATAATATCATCATCGTTGATTTATACTACTAAAATGAATTTTTAAATTATTAATATGAAAATTGTTGGATTTAGTATACCTTTTAATTTTTTTTTTGTAATTAAATTTTTCTTAGAGCCTATAATTTTATACTCTAGGATCATGTTTCAAACCAAATAAGGCTATAGATAATTTTAAAATGAAATATGGAAAATTGAAATTTTTTAAAATGAGGAGGTTGTTTGAACAAACATCCTCAACTATAGATTAATTTAGGAATGTAATCACGACACCCATTTGATAGACTTTTAAATCTAACTGAGATACATATGTTAGAAAAATTCTAATGGATTTGAGTATAGATATTAGTGAAATGGTTTTTCAATAGTCTATTCCCTCTAATTGACTCTAAAGTTATGAAACATACCTTTACTTGTTTATATCTATTGTATTTGAATCATCTACCATGTTTCTAAGAACCCATTTAGTGCATATAGTAATGGGTTCCATGGGTTTATCAATAAGTTCCAACAAAATATTTCTTTATAATTGATTCATTTATTCATTTATTTCAATTATCTTGAATTCATCATCGATTGGTTAATTGATGTACATCGGTTCTAATTGAGATTATAATTCATGATGTTAAACTTGATTTCTAAGAGATGTTATTATCTATATACATTTATATATATATCCCATATAATAGTATCTAAGGGTCCATACATAGAGAGTCTAATATCTCTTGGAAAAGTAAGACTGGCCAATTTATGATTTTCTACAGGATGAGCTTTAGGATATGCTAGAAATTATTTAGATCTGGATGAGTTTTATTCTTGATTATCTAAAAAATATAATGGATTTGAATTTTTTTAGATATGAAAAAAAACAGAAGGTTTTTTAGGGAGGTCTTAGACTCATGTGGATCAGTCTCATCAAAATTTATATGGTTATATTCTTCCAAAGTAACAGTATTTTTTTGGAAACTCTACAGGAATTACTAGAAATTAAATAAATAGAAAATTTATTTCATCACATTTGTGAAAAAATTTCTAATATTATACTCAGCATTAAGAATAATGTATTTTTAACTAAAAACTAAAATATAATTAACCTTAGGATTTATATTTTTCTTAATTTAATCTAATTTCTTCTTTAAAATTGGACTAATTAAAACTCTATTTTTTTATGAAGAAATATATATTCATATCCTTTTCCCAATAATTAACATGTAAGTAATATTCATTTAAAATGGTCTAAGAAATCTATTGTAAAGTTATAATTTTATCTTCAAAAACATTATTATACTTTGGAGTCCTAGGAGTAGAGAAGTTATGAGTGTAACCATTTTGAGAGAAAAAATATGCAAAGTCATTATTTTCAAACTCACGCATATGGTCACTTCTTAAGGTATTACCTTTAAGTCTACATAGTTTTTATATAAATCTTGCTTACATGTTGAAATACAATCAATCTTCAATCTTCTGATCTAAAAATAATATCAAAGTATATATAAAGTAATCATCTATGAGAACATAGAAATAGTTCTTCCCATTTAAGGTAGAAACATAAATTATTACAAATAAATTCATATGAACTAAATTTGGAGGATTATAATTTGACACATATTTTTTTATTTTAATATAACTATATGTTGTTTCCCTTTTGAATGTGGTTGCAAATTAGTCATTTGGGAATATAAGATTATGTAGATCCCTAAGCAAACTATTCCTATAATGTTTTCAAAGTGAGTGAATGTTATAATGGCCATGTATCCTATAAAAAATCCATGATTCCATATAGAGACCCGAATCTTGTTGTAGATGGACATTACATTACTTTTTTGGAATACTTAATACATAACAAAAACAGACACACAAGGACCGTAATAGTTTATTGTCTTTAGAAACTCGGAAAATACAACATCTCCATAACGATATTCCCCTTTTCCTTTCATTATCTAAAACCATTCTTTATTTCTTGGGGAAAATAAAACATAAAAAGGGTGAGATCAAATGCTCAGTAAGTGAAAACATAGAGAACATAAAACAATCCATAAACATATGAAAGAAAAAACTTGAACATGAAATCTAAACCTTAAAACCCCGTGTAAAGACATAAATATTGGAAGTAAGTAAGGCATTTATCATAAAGGAACATCAATCACGATAAAATAGCATGAAAATAAAACATTTAATTGTGGAAACCATTCAGCACTAGTTATTATTTCCATAGTAGCCAATGCATTGCTTCCATGACCATCTTAGTGGACAAAGTCCCTTTCTGAATCGAGTTCACTCCTCGATGCAGTCTGGTATCACTGAACCAGATTAACTTACCGTTTCAGCCATGTCTATATCATGAGATATATAATATTTACCCAATGCATTAGAGGGAGATATAGGTCCCACCCATTACATAATGAAATCATTCTTACTTGTGCCACAAAATAAACTTAAAACATTCTTCATAACCCAAATAATAAAATGGGTTTCATAACCATCATTCCATCATAATATAATCCATATAAAACAAATGGATAAAATTTTATCCTATGAAAATTGAAACCATATAAATCATAGAGACAATATACTTGAAAGATACACTTATGAAATAATGTCATCTTGGATGGAAAATGGTTTTGATAAAGCACTTGAAATGAATTCTTGAGGAAAATATCCTTTCTTCTTGAAAATAATTTTCTTTTCACAAAATTCCATTCAATTTTAAATGAAAAGTATTTTGGTGAAAATAGTAATGAAATATTTTGTAGTAAGCTTCATGAAAATATGGATTTATAAAACCGTAAAAATCCTTTCATGCCGTATACGTTAAAAAAACATTCTTCTCGTACTTTTGTAGGAAATGTCAAAAAGTACCTTGTAGGGTAAATAAAAAAAGTTTCCTTCCATAACATGGGGTAAAAGTCAAAATGGGTAAAAATGATGTTAAACATACATGAGAACACTTTTATAAAACATGGACATGGACGATTGCAATAACCCCAGTAAATACTTAAAATAAGCAATCTCGGATAAAAATGAGATTTGCAAAATTATCCCTTACCTTAGGTCGGATATGCTTCGTATTAATACGAACCTCCTGTATATTGATTTATATAATTTCATTGACTTATTACATAATCATATTCATTGTTATGATATCATATATGTTTCACTTATGACTTTATATTACCCGTTCTTTTGTAAATTCCATGTTAAAGCAACGTTTTGGGTAAAATCATTTCATTTAACGTATGTGTTTAGACTTGTCGTTCTTGATATTATTACTTATATCATGATTTACATAATTCAAGAATGTAAAACATGATTTATATATAATATATATTCATCATATACATATATATTATATACTGATAAAAAGAATTAAATACACCGTTCATGGAGACGGTAGTCCGTACGTGCGAATGAACGCTTTTTTGGTTTCCTTATTGAATTGAATGGAATTAAGTAGATGGAATATATTTATATATATACACATAAATCCAGTAGCTTCATTATGGAATATATTTCATTATTATTCATTATATATATATTATAATCATTCTTGAATGGTTAGTCATGGAAAATGAATCTCATCGCATTCGTGGAGACGGTAGTCCGTACGTACGCACGAGCGATGACATCATTCCCATGATCGTGGAATTGAATTGATGTGTATGTCTAATATTACATAATCAATATCACTTTAAAATAACCATATATAGTAATTTATTTACACCATTATACCCATCCAGGTAAGGTGGTGGTGGAAAATAGATTACACCACGGCGTGGAGATGGTATTCCGTACATACGCACGCGTGATGATTTTGTTTTCTGTAGGATGGATAGATGGTGAAATAGGGTTGTCTCATACATATAATAACATATCAGAATATGAGTGATACTGGTGTTATTACTTCATTATGAAACAACTAAAGTAGAAGAAGTGGAAGAAAAAAAATAAAGTTGAAAGAATCTTTAACGGACATTACATCTTCTTTGAAGCGCCTCTTTGATACCTCCTTTTAGGGCACTAAAATTGGTCTTTTAAGAATACCAGGACCTATAGGATGTTTCTAGGGAAGTGTATAAGAGAATTTTTCAGGGGTTGGCCGAGCATGAAGGCTCAAAGTGGTGTGAGGAAGAGAGGGAGGAGGTGCCCTTTTATAAGGGAGGAGAGGGGCACCTTTGGAATAAAAAAAATTATTTTATTATAAAGTTATATTCGGTTTTTAATAGCTCCAAATTGAGTTATTTCGAAGCTATGGTGTGTATGGGTCGAAATCCTCTCATCCAATTTAATTTAGACAAGTTTAGGTTTCTATTTTAACCATATCATTTAGATTTAACTTTATGTTAAATAATTTTTCTTTTACCGTGTCTTCTTATTTTATTACACTATAAGGTTAATAAACATACTATAACAAGCCAAACGAACCCCAAGTTGTTTATTGTCAATATATATAACCTCATCTAAGTCATTTTGACTAACCTTATATTTTTAGAAATAAAGTAACAATTAATATTATAATATTTGTTTTAAAAACTATTTTATGTCAATTTTGAAACTATTTGGTAATTTATTTTTGTGAAAATCATAACAGAATGATTAGTTCAAAAAAAGTTAATTAAATTAATACTAACATGTCAAATTAAAATATAAAATTAGTGGAATTCATAAAAAGTCTCAAATTACATTTATTTGGGTATTTATAACATCTATTATGTCAATATTTAATTTATAAGATAATTACTCCATCATCATTGTGTCATAAATAAATTAAATTATTTAATGTATAAAAATTAAAAATAAAATACCATAATGTATGAATTTTTTTATCTTTCTAAAGAATATTTATAGTCGAATTTATCTTATATATAACCATATATTAAAAATGATTTAGTTATTAAACATTGATTTTAACTATTTTAACCCTTCTTTAAAATAATTAATAATAAATGTTCTAATCTAATATAAGTGGGGCTAAATGGTCATATATTATTCCTAAGGTTGTTTTTGGTCGAATTATACTTATTAAATTGAATTAGGACATGTTTTAGGGTAATATTAATATCATTTGTACCCTTAATTAACCTATTTACTTTTAACCGTGGTAAATAAAAGTAAAAACTTACTATTCACCAAAAATTATTTTCATCTCATTAAACCACATTTTAATCCTTTATATTAACTGTGTCTCTCGGAATTTCAAAATTCAATTCACAGAAGTGATAAAATTTAATTTAAATAAAAAAAGTCAGTTTTTTAACTACCACTAATTGGTTTCACTATTCATCGAAAATAAAGTTTTTCTGAAAAATACCAAAAATTCAGCCTAAGCATTATTTGATATTCTGAATTAAAAATTTATGTCTATTTTTTCAGATTCATAACATATAAGTGGCATTAATTAATTTTAAATTTAATTCCCGTTATCAAAACAAATAGCGTGTTTTTAAGAAACAAAAACAATCAAAAGATCGATACTTGTTTATATCCAATTTCGAAGTGAAATTAATTCCAATGACCAACATTGGATTAAATGGTAAAAATATATTCTAATGACACTTTAAAACCAATTAAAAAATATAATCTAACCATATAAATTATTGCGATGAAAAAAGTTGTTTTTAATTAAAATATAGCGTGTTTTTACTATTCATTTAAAATATGTAAGTTATCATAATAATATGAAAAATTTATCCAAAGTAAATTTTTATATCCTGATTCCAAAGAAAAATTTTATTTTGTCAAATTGAACTTATAGACATGTCAAAAACAAGATTTAATGTGGGTGTGCCATCAAAAGGTGGCAAAATTACATTTTTTGAAAAATACTTATTTTACTCGAAAAATTGATTTTGTTCTCATACCATGTTCTAGAAAATGTGTAAGATGAATTATAATGTTATAAAATTAAAAATTTAGTTGATACTATTCATAACTGCTAGTTCATAATAACATTATAACCATATATCTTTGTTTAGTGAAACATGGTATTGCGTACAACAGATGCTATCGAGGAAGGTCGTGATTGCGTGTAACGAAAGCCATGTCAGGGTTGCGTGTTGTGCAAGACTCCTCCGTTGTTCCGTATAACATAATCCAACCATATTTTATTTATACATTGAATATATATATATTTATATATATACACTCAATGTTTCGTAGAATAACTACTATCAAAATTGTGTGTAACATGATCCAAGAATAGTGTTGTGTATACTGCAAGCTCATACTGTGTTGCGTATAGTGCAAGGTAATATTGTTTTAGCTTACAACACAATACATCAATGAAATTAAAAGAATATTTTTCATAAAATCTCGTTGTGTTACATTCTACCCCCCTTAAAATGAATTTCGCCCTCGAAATTCGTCGGGGTTATAAATCGTTTACTATTTATAGAAACCCACATCGTAAAAAGGAATACTAAAACTAAATTTTTAAAACTAAAGTATGAAATGTAACGATTACCTAAAGTAACTCATCACTGGGTTTTCCATATAGAAGAACATAGGTGAAAATATGGATATGGAAGAAAAATATAACCATCAAGTTGTGATGGAGAGTGGTAGAGAGCATGGCTATGAAAAAGCCATCAATCACAAAGCCATAGATTTGTGAAGATCTAAGGTACCATCTAATTCATAAGATATAAGGGAACTAGGACACCATTTTTGGTTTTCAAGATCATTTCCCTAAAGTTGATGAAATTGGAATTAGAAGAAATACTTTCGCGATTTTGGTACAGTCTCACCATTGGTCATTCTTTGGACAATCCCCACTTCATCTATTAAAAAAATGAAGTTGAATTTGTCATTCGTGAAGTGTTAACAGATCATGTGATAGAATGATGGGTCATTCCATCTATCTCAAACAAAATGTTAGAAAAGTTATCAAAAATACATAAGTCCATCTATAGTGATATTAATCATATATGATTCCTAAAATGGACTTATACTTCATATATCATACTGCTTAATATAATAAAACTATTTTCTACTAAACATGGACTTCCTGTAGGCCAGTGGTAGGCGATAAAGTCCAGTCGCACTTCGGTTGTGGGTTCGATTCCCATAGCCTTGTCCGACGCGATGGGTTGTCGCCCATCCTGTTGGTTTTCCTTTTCCTAAAACTACATTACTATAACATCCCATCAATAATATCAAAAAAACTTCTATCCTTAAACAATAGTAACTTATGTCCAACATAATCCATACCAATCTTTAGGCTTATCAATAATACTGTAGTCCACTCTCATATTATAGTGAAATTGATTACCAGAGATTCCATATAACAAGCATGTTAATACCATCGTTGATCCCCATATACCATAAGATATGTCTTGTTGGTCACATTCCAAACATTCGAAGGCCTTAATCATTTATTCTCTTGAAAAATGAATACCCATTGAATCATAGTAAAAACATGAGTGCTGTCAAAATTTAACACTTTCCACATACCAAAACCCCAAAATTCTATATACTCAAACCATGATATAACTATTTCCTTATATCAGTAATGAGCTCATGAATACTATAAAACATTTCATTTTCTCCTTATCCCTTCATTGTGTGAATATCATCTTTTTTCCAAAAATATCTCAATTACTTTCCATGGTAATCGGTACCATAAAATTATTGAAAACCACAATAGGCCAATACATAAATATTCCAATATTCCATGATACTATATAAAAAATTATTTTGGAATCCCATTACATAAAAATGTAATCATTCCACCACATCGTTGTCATATTCAACATCTCCAATAGTGATCGCATGTGAATTCCCTTTCTCCTTTGCCATAAGTGGTTTCTCATGTCGATCATCACTAACCCTTGGATTATGGTATTTATTAGCATAATGCCCCATTTCCTTGCACTTGAAGCATTGAAGTGTTGGTGGTGCGTTCTCTACAGTCTTTTCTTTATTCACATCATTAGCAACCCTTTTTCCATTACATCGACACTCAGCTGCTCGATGAACTTCATTAACACACTTAAAACATTTTCTAGTCCCTTCAAGACAATCTCCACCATGCTTCTTTCAACACCTTGAGCATAAGGAAACATTCATCTTCTTTTCACCATTATTCTGAGAATTTCCTTGAACTCCATCTTTCTTTTCTTGTCAAAACCATGAGATTGATACGTAACACCAACTTCCATTTCTACCATGATAGCAGAACACACAATTTCTTCATAGCTACTGAAGTCTCTTATAGCTAATGGCCTTCGAAGATTTGGTTTTAAGCCACTGAATAATCGATAAACATTACTTTTAGGTTGGATGATAAATCCAGATGCATACCTTTCAAGCCTTGTAAAATTCACTTCGTATACACCAACAGATTCATCATCCTTTTGCTTTAGTTCAAGATACTCCTTCTACATCTTTGTTCAAAGAATACAGGGGAAGTACTTGTGGAAAAATAAGTTCTTGAACTCGTCCCATTCCATAGACTCAATTTAATCTCTTGGCCTTGTATTCTCGATAAGATTCCATCATTGACCAGCTTCACCTTCCAAACGATATAATGCTAAGATGAATTTATCATGTTCAGAACATTGAAGAACTGAAAATATCTTTTCAGTGGTACTGATCCATTGTTCAGAAACAAGTGGATCAGAAGACCAACTGAATGAATGTGGACGTTGCCTCATAAAGGGCTCAATAGAATATTGTTCCATTCTCTGCTCATTTGGAAGTCCAAAATGATTCATAGCTTGATTAAGTATAGAAATAAGATTTTTCACTCCATCTCCCATAACATTTGTTTTTTCATAAGGACAATCAGTGAATTGTCCATTGCATTGATCAAAACGGTTCCTTCGGGTTCCAGCCATCGTCTAAAACCCAAAAATAATAGTGTGAGAGGCAAAAATCATTCTAGAAAAAACAACATAATAAAGGGGGAGTACCTTCAATATCTAACATCTTATGTTAAATTATAAGATCGTTACCATAATTCTAAGACTATAAACAATACATATACTTAGCCTTAGGGACATCCCTAGACATACCTTAGAAATATCTCTAGGGATCTCACTAAAGTTCACACATCATAGCTTCCAAAGGTTGACTAAACAATTCCTCTGATACCAACTATAGAGACCCGAAGCTTTACGTACATGAAAATACATTACTTTTGCGGAATACTTAATACATAACAAAAACAGACACACAAGGACCGTAATAGTTTAGTGTCTTTAGAAACTCAGAATATAAGCATATAATCATATTGAATGATCTTCAACATCTCCCATAATGATCTTCCCATTTTCGTTTCCTTACCTAAAACCTTTATTTATTTCTTGGGGAAAATAAAACATAAAAAGGGTGATCTCAAATGCTTAGTAAGGGAAATCATAGAGAACATAAAACAATCCATAAATATTTGAAAGCAAAAACATTAACATGAAATATGAACCTTAAAACCCCGAGCAAAGACATAAATCATGGAAGTAAGTAAGGCATTTATCATAAAGGAACATCAATCACGATAATATAGAATGGGAATAAAACATGTAATTGTAGAAACCATTCATCACTTGTTATGATTTTTATAGTAGCCATGGCATTGCTGTCAAGACCATCTTAGTGGACAAAGTCCCTTTCGGAATCGAGTTCGCTCCTCGATCCAGTCATGTATCACTGAACCGGATTAACTTACCATTTCAGCCATGTCTATCTCATGAGATATATAATCTTAACCCAATGAATATTAGGGAGATATAGGTCCCATCCATCTCATAATGAAATAATTCTAACTTGTGCCACAAAATAAAATTAAACATTCATCATAACCCAAATAATAAAACGTGTTTCATAAACATCATTCCATCATAATATAATCAATATAAAACAAATGGATATCATTTAATCATAAGAAAATTGAAACAATATAAATCATAGAGACATTATACTTGAAATATAGACATACAAAATAATGTCATCTTGGATGAAAATGGTTTTGATAAAGCACTTGAAATGAATTCATGGGGAAAATATCCTTTCTTCTTGAAAATAATTTTCTTTTCACAAAATTCCATTCAATTTTAAAAGAATAGGATATTTTTTAAAATAGTAATGAAATATTTTGGAGGAAGCTTCATGAAAATAAGGCTTTATAAAACCGTAAAAATCCTTTCACGCTGTATAAGTTAAAAGACATTCTTCTCGTACTTTTCTCGGAAAAGTCAAAAAGTACCTTGTAGGGTAAATAAAAGAAAGATTCCTTCCACACCATGGGTTAAAAGTCAAAATGGCTAAAAAGGACTTTAAACATACATGAAAACACTTTTATAGAACATGGACATGGATGATTGCAATAACCCCAGTAAATACTTACGAATAAGCAATCTCGGATAAAAATGAGATTTGCAAAATTATCCCTTACCTTAGGTCTGATATGCATCGTATGAATCTGAACCTCCTTTATATTGATTATGATAATGTCATTGAATTATTACATAATAATATTCATTGTTATGATATCATATATGTTTCAATTATGAATTTATATTACCCGTTCTTTTGTAAATTCCATGTTAAAGCAGCGTTTTGGGTAAAATCACTTCATTTATCATATGTGTTTCGACTTGTCATTCTTGATATTATTACTTATATCCTGATTTACATAATTCAAGAATGTAAAACATGACTTATATATAATATATATTCATCATATACATATATATTATAGATCGATAAAAGGAATGAAATACACCGTTCATGGAGACGGTAGTCCGTACGTACCCATGAACGCTGTTTTCGTTTCCTTATTGAATTGAATGGAATTAAGTAGATGATATATATATATATATGTATGTATACATAAATCCAGTAGCTTCATTATGTCATATATTTAATTATTAATCATTATATATACTTTATAATCATTCTTGAATGGTTAATCATGGAAAATGAATCTCATCGCATTCGTGGAGACGGTAGTCCATACGTATGCATGAGCGATGATATCATTCCCATGATTGTGGAATTGTATTGAATTTTATGTATAATAGTACAGAATCAATATCACTTTACAATAACCATATATAGTTATTTATTTACACCATTATACCCATCCATGTAAGGTGTTGGTGGAAAATTGATTACACCACGGCCTGAAGACGGTATTCCGTACGTACACACGCCTAGTGATTTCATTTTCCATAGGATGGATAGATTGTGAAATAGGGTTGTTTCATACATATAATAATATATTATAATATTAGGGATACTGATGCTATTACTTCATAATGAAACAACTAATGAAGAAGAAGTGGAAGAAGAAATAAAGATGAAATAATTGTTAACGGACATTACCTCTTCTTTGAAGCCCCCTCTTTGAGACCTCCTTTTAGGGCACTAAAATGGGTCTTTGAAGAAGACCAGGACCTCTAGGATGTTTATAGGGAAGTTGAGAAGATCATTTGGCAGGGTTTTTCCGAGCTTGAAGGCTCAAAGTCGTGTGAGGAAGAGAGAGAGGAGGTGCCCTTTTATAAGGGATGAGAGGGGCACCTTTCGAATTACAAAAAATATTATTTTATTATAAAGTCATATTCGGTTTTTAATAGCTCAAAATTGAGTTATTTTGAATCTAAGGTGGGGATGGGTCGAAATCCTCTCATTCAATTGAATTTATACAAGTTTAGGTTTCTATTTTAACCTTTTCATTTAGATATAACTTTAAGTTAAATAATTTTTCTTTTACCGTGTCTTCTTGTTTTCTTACACTATAAGGTTAATAAACATACTATAACAAGACAAAAGAACCCCAAGTTGTTTTTATTAATATATATAACCTTATCTATGTCATTTTGCTGAACCGTAGATTTTTAAGAATAAAATAACTATTAATATTATAATATTTGTTTTAAAAACTATTTTATGTCAATTTTGAAACTATTTGGTAATTGATTTTTTTGAAAATCATAAAAGAATTATTAGTTATATGAAAGTTAATTAAATTAATACTAACATGTCATATTAACCGATAAAATTAGTGGAATTCATAAAAAGTCTCAAATTACATTTATTTGGGTATTTATAACATCAATTATGTCAATATTTTATTTATAGGATAAGTAATGAATCATCATTGTGTCATAAATAAATTAAATTATTTAATGTATAATAATTACAAATAAAATACCATTCTGTAGGAAATATTTTTATAC
Organism: Viscum album; assembly: GCA_963277665.1. Lineage (NCBI taxonomy): Eukaryota > Viridiplantae > Streptophyta > Magnoliopsida > Santalales > Viscaceae > Viscum > Viscum album. The sequence continues at coordinate 64,215,031 of OY728156.1, read as the reverse complement.
TTCTAATAAATATTTATAGTCAAATTTATCTTATTTATAACTCTATATAAAAAATTATTTATTTATTAAACATTGATTTTAACTATTTTAACCCTTCTTTAAATAAATTAATAATAAATGTTCTAATCTAATCCAAGTGGGCCTAAATGGTCATATTTTATTCCTAATGTTATGTTTGGTCGAATTATACTTATCCAATAGAATTAGGACATGTTTTAGGGTAATATTAATATCATTTGTACCCTTAATTAACTGATTTATTTTTAACCGTGGTAAATAAAAATAAAAAGATACTATTCAAAAAAAATTATTTTCATCTCATTGAACCACATTTTAGTCCTTGATATTAACCGTGTCTCTCGTCATTTCGAAATTAAATTCACAGAAGTGGTAAAATTTAATTTAAATTAAAATAAAGTCAGTTTTTTAACTACCACTAAGTGGTTTCACTATTCATCGAAATTGATGTTTTTCAGAAAAATACAAAAAATTCAGCCTAAAAATTATTTAATATTGAGAATTAAAAATTGATTTCTATTTTTTCAAATTCATAACATATATGTGGAATTAATTAATTTTAAATTTAATTCCCGTTATCAAAACAAATAGCGTGTTTTTAAGAAACAAAAACAATCAAAAGATTGATACTTGTTTATATCCAATTTCAAAGTGAAATTAATTCCAATTACCAACAATGGATTAAATAGTAAAAATATAGTCAAATTACACTTTAAAACTAATTAAAAATAAAATCTAACCATATTAATTATTGCGATGAAAAAGTTGTTTTTAATTAAAATATAGCGTGTTTTTACAATTCATTTAAAATATTAAAGTTATCAGAATAATATGAAAAATTTATCCAAATTAAATTTTTATACCCTGATTCCAAAGAAGAAATTTATTTTGTCAAATTGAACTTATATACATGTGAAAAAAATATTTAAAGTGGGTGTTCCTTCAAAAGGCTGCAAAACTACATTTTTTGAAAAATACATATTTTAATCGAAAAATTGATTTTGATCTCATACCATGTTCTAGAAAATGTGTAAGATGAATAATAATTTTATAAAATTCAAAATGTAGTTGATACTATTCATAACGGCTAGTTCATAATAATATTATAACAATATATCATTGTTTAGTGAAACCTCGTATTGCGTACAACACACGCTATCGAGGAAGGTCAGGATTGCATGTAATGCAAGCCAAGTCAGGGTTGTGTGTTGTGCAAGACTCCTCTATTGTTTCGTATAATAGAATCCAACCATATTTCATTTATACATTGAATATATATATTTATATATATACACTCAATGTTTCGTAGAATAACTACTATCAAAATTGTGGGTAACATGATCCAAGAATAGTGTTGCGTATACTGCAAGCTCATACAGTATTGCGTATAGTGCAAGGTAATCTTGTTGTAGCTTACAACACAATACATCAATGAAATTAAAAGAATATTTTTCATAAAATCTCGGGGTGTTACATTCCAGTTTAATGGTACTTATGTAGGATATATTTTCAGAAAATAAGGACTTTAAATCACCTGCATAAGCATATTTATTCCTTAACAAAGTAAAAACTAATGTGTTATTATAATCATAATCATTTCATGCATCAATATCAGATATAAAATAAAAACGATCATTACATAAATGTCAAATACTAAGAAATTAATATTTCAACATATAAACAATCCATATATTAGAAATTAAAATAGAATTAATATTACGAATTTTGATAATGATGGTGAATTTCTTATCAGCCTTATCACCAAAGGTGACATGATCATCATCAACCTTAATATGGTACTTGAAGAAAGAAAATAATCTGGTCATATTTCTTGAACAACAAATATCCAGGTACCATTGTATCCTATAGGAGTTCATGAAACAGTTTTCTTACAGAAAACATTATACAAGAAATGAATTTGGTAACGAAAATTGTTTGTGTCCATTGATGTCAGTAAATAATGCATTGGGAACCCATAATTTATTGACGTCTTTTATACAATTAATTTATGAATTTTTTAAATAATTACTTTTTTAGTTCCATGATATAAAATAATTGGATGTGGAACATTTAGTTTTGGATTTAGGAATAATAGTGCATTCGGTTAAAATCCATTGTCTGTGTTGGCATCTTAGACCAATAACATATTTAAGTGAAACTGGTTTTTGGAAAATTAATGTTAGAGATTCTCATAAAATTAGTGAATTTTTCCACGTCATTATTCAGTTTCTCGTTTAAATGATTGGGTTAAGTATTCTCTTTCAATAGTTGACCATTGTATACCTTTTAATCAAATAGATTAGATTTAATGTTTGTTGATAAATCATGATGTCATTTCAATGTTTTATATTTTCCTCTAATTTCATTAAAAATTTCTTATATAATTTTAAAATATTCTATAATTTCATCTGGATTCATTTCATCATCATTATTTTCATTTTTCAAATAATGATAAATTAGTATAGATGATACAATAGGCATTTCAGTGACTTTTTTTATGAAGATAAAATTGGATATGTCATATTTTTAATTAACACTAGAGGGTAAATCACTTTCTAATTCTTCGGAATCACTTCATATTGAATTCATGTATTTATTATAACATTAGTTATTGGTATAATATTTCATTTTTTACATTATCCATGGGAATATATCCTTGACATTTCATTTCATTTTACTCTCATAACACAAAAATTCATTTTATTATTTCTTCTAGTAATTATTCTAGGTTCCCTAGGAATAATGTTTTCATTTATAATTATTCCTCATAGAAAAAAAAATCCTCCTATAAATTATCTTGAATCTTATGGAAAGATGGGCCATGTCTTCGTCGCTATCTAGGGGTGACTAACTATCTCTTGAAAAACGATCTTGAACTTTCTCATTTTCCATTGGTTTACATGACGTAGTTTAAAGAATATAGATTTTCCTTTTTCTTATTCATCACCTTCTCAGTTTAACTTTATCTATTTATAATGAACAAATTGAATGGTAGGTTTCTAATATCATAGGATTATCTAATTGTTATAGATGTTCCTCTGTATCTTTCTAGTAAACTTCTACACAATCACATGATCTGGTCAATAATGGATACTAGATTTCCAAGTGATCTCATTGTATTCTCAATCTCATCGAACCTGAATAACATGTAACAAATAGGTTCATCAGGATTTATAATAAAATTTCCATACTATATATTATATTTATTAAGTATCATTTCCATAAAATTACTTTTTCATTCAAGTGAAATAGATAATTTATCACAAATTTCATATGCAGTTTTTATGCTGACATTATATTAAATTGTTCATCTCATAAATGGATAGTAAAAGAAATTTATTTCTTTAAATTTATTATTGTATGTATAATTTGTATTATCATCTCAATCATTTCTTTTAGAATGAGTTTTAGAATACTTATCTTCTATAGAAGTGTAAATTTCAAAAACCATACTCTCAATGTTGATTTTCATTTTAATTTTCCATTGATCATAATTATTACCATTGAAAACTAGAGGTTTGTTAGTATCATAACCATCTTTCCTAGAATCCATTTAAATTACTAAATTTATAAATGATATAAATTTGAGATCATTAATGTTTAACTAAAATCAATGATAGTCTTTTTTAAAACATCAATACCAAAAAAATTAATTGATATCAAATGATAGATGGATTGAGTATCTCAAGAGTGGAAGAGGGGTGAATTGATAATTCAATAGTTATCTTTATTCATAATGGATTAAAATATATTACACATTTTTTTCGGAAAGTCATTATTATAAAAACTAAAAGGTCATTATATGTTCCAATCATTCAGATGATTTATTAGAAGATTGATTAGGTCTCGTGAAATAATATACAATATTACAAAACCCATTTAAATAAATTTACCATATTAAAATATCAAAAAAAAACTAATTAATATTTAATATAAAATAATATATTTGGTGTATAGTTTAAAAAAAATATTTTTTTTAAATAATAAATTCAATGTAAAAAAATTAGTTAGACACATAAGAATTTTGGAATATGAGTGGTTCAGTCTCAAGTTGAATCGTAGCCCTCCCCACATGGTGATAACTGTTCACCAAGAGGTTTATATAAAATAAATACTTAGATCCACTATATGGGACACATTTGACAAAAATTTACCCTAATCTAGGTCACACCTGGACTCTTCCATAGATACATGTGGGAGTATAAATATACTGGTCACACAATACGTCTACCAATGTTTTACTTGAAAAAAAAACAGATGTAAATTGAGTGAAGAAGATATCTATGTATTTTACAGTTATAAAAGGAGACATTATATGTGTGTATTAATATAGAGTATACATACACTGAATTAAATGTTAATGAAAATAAGAAAACTGAGAAACTGATATTATGAAAGAATAGATATGCACAAATTTTTTATGTGGTTGAAGTCATTACTCCTTGAAAGAATTTTGAAATGCATCTATAGTTGGTCTATTGAAATATTAGTAGAACGACATGTCATAGAATCTTTTTCTAACTACAGGATATTAATAGATGTATATTGTTCTCCATCCACCTCAGTCGTGTAAACATGATGATGCAAGACAAGTCTTCTTTATCATGACATCCAGTTCATGAATATAATATATGGTTAAAATATTTTATTGTATCTCATTCATCTTAATCATAAATAGTCATTGTAAAGGATCATGAATGAGTATGATTTTATTTTATCTATTGTAGCATGATGAATATCCAAATGAATTTGGATATCCTAATTCCTCATACATTATATCTAAAGAGCACTTCAATTCCCTCTATCGAACACATAAGATACATTTATTAAAATATGTTTGGAATTAAAATTTCTAATATAGTTGTTAGAATAATGAAATTTAAACTAAATAAGATATAAAATGTGGTAGTGAATTAGTCATGAAGTGTTTCATTGGTGGTTTCAATCTAGAGGTTACTCGATCTAACAGCGTCCTAGAGTCTGGTAGTGTCTCTTTGTGACACCAAGATGGTGGAGTGTTGAAATAGAGGTATTTAATTTTTTACTCAGACAAAAAATCACATGATGGTAGTGATTCATCCTTCTAGATCGACTCCTCAGATGATAGGTTAATATGGACGTGTCTCACACTTTAAAAAAAATTCTTCCATGGTGGTGACTAATCGATTTTGGTTCCATATGTGATTGTGACTTATTTTTGGACTTTCCATTTTTCTATATTGATGGTGAGATATGTCTGGAAGTGTGTCAGTTTGGCGATGAGTAAGTCATGATCGCGAATCATCCTTAACAGTGTATCAAATTCAACATTGAATCACAATGAATAAATTTGAGCATGTTTATCAAATTATAATATTCATATAGAAAACATGAAATTCATTAAAATCATAAGAATCATGATTTTTTATCATTAATCTATGGAGGTCAACGAGTTTCTCTTTGTAAAATTTGTTTCACTACATTAATATTATGAATATGGATAGCTACAATTTGGGTAAAAAAATAGGATTTCCACATTTTTTTGGAATAATAAATGCATAAAAAATATATATTGTGGTTTATTATACTTTATCAATCAATTTATTTATTATGTAAGATTGAACTAATTAATTTGTTCTTTATGCCTGTGAATTTTTATATGAAAAAAATGGATAAGAATAATTTTTAAGTTAACTGATTGTCTCAAACATCCAATATTTTTTCTATTTCAGATAAATAATTCCTGAATTTTAATGTAATTATGTCATCTAAAGGCATATGAGTTATACATTAAAATAACTAAGAATGAAAAAATGTGATGCTAGATAAAGAACTAGTTTGGAGGATTAATTTTGAAAACTGAAAAATTAATAGAAGATACACTATTGATTAATTGTTTATATGGTTAAATGAAATTATAGGAATCATTAATTGTTTTAGTAAAAATTGGATGATAAAACATTATTAGCGATTATACTATATATTGTTTTAGATTTATTTGACTCTGTGGTGTCAGATCTTGATTCCCATGATACATATACACAACTAATGTATGAGTTACATAATACATTAATAATATTTTAAATGTTATAGAGAATTGATTTAATTAATAATTCCATGGAAAAAAATAAATTTTATATAAAACCTTAAAAAAATAAAAATAAACTAATGAAGAATTTATTAATGTAGGATATTCTAAATAAGAAGGAAAAAATATAAATGATAAGTTTGAAATCAAATTTCCACTTGTATATATAATTTGGGAAAAAATGAATTTCTAATGGGTAACATCCATTAAAGTGTTTCATATGTAGATATATTATAAAATTTGAAAAAAAATCAATATTTTTAAAAATAAGAAGATTGTATTGATGGGAAATCATGTTCAAGGGTATCCATTATGATGTTATTTATAAATGTTTTTTTCAAAAGGAAAGGGTTAGAATTTATATAAATATAAAATAATTAATTTCTTATCAAAGTTAAAGAGGGGTTTTCATTATTCATTTGGATCCTCCATGTAGGATTCTTGGGGGCTGCGGTATAGATGGGTTCCATGGATAATTTCATTGATTTATAGTTCCATGATACTCATGATTTTTTTTAAATGGTATATTATATGATTTTCTCTACATGTTTTTTAGATATCTGAGATTCTTGTAATAAATCTTGATATCATAGGATGCATACCACTTCTGATGTCATTAATGTTGAAATAATACACATTTTTTAAAACATTAGATATTTTTTAAAATTCAGGGGGTGTTTTCACAACTTCTAAAAATATATCCCTCACAACATTTATAGAATATAATGAAAATATAATGATGTGTAGGGAATCAAGGATTGTTAAAAAGTTCCTATAGTAGACCTCAAACATAATACAGACCAGGTGTGTATGAATTTCATTATGAGAGAAGGTGGAATCATTTTGGATGGTACGAGATCTATGGAGATGGAATTCAATGAATTTAAAAGATAGAGGAACTCACTTATAGTATAATATTGAGAAATTATTAGTATGATATTATTGGGTAAACTATATAAATTTTCCATAACAATTGTAGATTTAGAATCATTATTGGTGGTTAAATTTTTTATGGCACATATTCAAACATAATAGGACATTTATTACTCTATCGGGGTATGTAGAAGATTTCACAGTCATGGTTGGGATATTCTACGCACATAAAGTGACTAGAATAATAAGGTTTATATGATTTCTTCTATTTTTTTTGGGGAAATAACTTTGGTCTTTATCGAACATTTATTCCCTTTCACATGATTGTAATATCATTATAAATGGGTATTCCCTTAGGCTAAAAAATATTAGTCCCCTTAAATGAAATTGATGAAATTTTTTCTTTTTAATAAATATTCAATTGTGGGTGAGTGTGAAGAGTAGTGTTGATGATTATGAAGTTGAAACATATAAGATGTTGATATAAAACTAATATAACCAAATTGAATAAAAAAGTTTATATTAGTGATGAATGTATTAATGTATGGAGTTTTGAAGAAATAAAAATGAAGTCAACATTGATGAGATAAATCAATGACATTATTTAAAATATATCAAGGCTACAAAATGTGATACAAATAATGAGAAATATAATTAATAATGAAGAGAAAAAATCATTTCATGCTGAATATGAATCATGGTTTCTGAAAGATATGGGTATCATGTAAAATTTAATAATGATGAAAACCATATTACTTCTAATGGAAATGAAATTAATTATGAATGAATTTTTTTGTCTTTCTTATTTTAATTTGATCAATACTGAAATGAATTGGAGAAATAAAATTCAATGTTTTAGAATTTTGTATATAATTTTGGATAAAATTCATTGAAAAAGGATAATAAAATAATAATGTTCCATTAATTTATGAGGATTATGTTATCTAAGAAAAAATTAGGCTAAAATAGTGAGAATGTTATTGTAAATTTTGGTGGTATGATTGAGTTTTTGTTTCTGGTGAAGAGATCAATGTTTCTAAAATATTTATTTAATTATATTATAATTTGGAATTCCAAGAGTATTGAAATGAAGGAAAAACTAAAAACTGATACTAAAAATGTATACAAATGATACTATATTATTTATTATTATAATTATATTTTCTCAAAATTTTGTATCATAAAAACTAACCAAGACTAGTAGTCAATAGAAAAAAAATTATTTTTTAAACATATGGAAAATAAGTTGTTTTCTAAAGAAGGTATGCCTTGAATGGATATTTTTGGAACATTAAATTATTTAGTCAAATGAAAATAATTATATGATTAATTATAAATATTAATTTTATCCAATAATGATTTGTAAACATAAATTTAATGGGGATTTAATCCACTAAAAAAAGAAAAATTTACACGAAATGTCAAAAATTTCTACAAAGGGTTGATAAAAAATTTTAATCCCCTGGGAGAAGGTTTTGGATTATGTTACAAAATTGATCACCATTAGGGATATTTTCTCTCAATATAACCATACTATTTGGCTATGAATTTTAATACATTAATGTGTTATAACAATAAAGGAATATTTAATGAAACATCTATTGTGGTTAAAGTCTCACCCACACCATCAAAATAGGATTACCATTGATTTTAGAAATTTGATGTTATTTAAACACGGAAGGATATTTAAAACCATTAAATATTGATGAATAATTAATAAGGTAAAATGGACATTAAAAATTTTATTTCACTCTAAATCAATGAATTTGGATCAATATTGTTTTGAAAAGAGTTAATAAAATCCTGCAACAAAATATATATCAATGGTTTGAAGAAATAAAGGTTATGCTTATACCTGCTATGTGATGAAGGTAATGTATTTTCTCCAAAAAGGATTCATTCCCGATGAAGAGCTTGAATGCTGGATTATCATTGAAATGATTACATTGCATAATGTGTAACTTGTTTTAGGATTCAGATATTGAAATTCCATGCTATTTAATCATGAAAAAAGAAAACCAAGCTTGGAATGTAAGACATGGTAATATTGGGAAAAACGATAAATCTTAACTAATTAAATAATGTTTTTCATGCTTATATACATAAACAAGAGAGAAACAAAATTTATCTACATTTCAAAAGGTTAATATTATTAATTTTTTATACAAGAAAGATAATATTAACGAATATTATTCTTTGGAGAATATATATTCCATCATTTAGGAGCTAACAAGGAAGTAATAAATAATTAAAATTGAAATTTTTATTTATTTTGTTGATTAATTTAATTGTGTAACTTGCATTATTTTTATATATATAAAAATAAAGTCTATAAAAATGATCATGTATTTTTTATGGTGTTCTACAGCATAGTTTTTTCAAAGAAAAAATTTGGATAGAAAATGGTTCAGAATATACTAGTGGATGATTTTAATATTATGTTGAGATATATGGTATTTGGAATATTACTGTGTAAAACCAACACACCACAACAAAATGGTTTTTCTTAATGTATGAATTAATGTTCGTATGAAACTAAATAGACCATGTTGATATAGCATGATATTTCTCAATATTTATAGAGAAAACTTATTGGTGTAGTGGTTCACATTAAAACTAATTATTTTTACAAATGAAATTATAGTACTTCTCAATAAGATATGTATTATAATAATTACCCACATTTGATGAATTTAATGTTGATGTGAATAACATTTGTGATATAATTCGATGGTTAAAATCTATAGATGTTTAAGAAGAGGTGTTTTTTGCAATTTTCACAGGTATAATTTAAATGAAAGAGAATTAATATTCTAAGAAAATATATAGGGTATATTGTTAATTATATTGATTTTACAGTTTTTTAACACTCAATGATTGTGAACCAAATCAAGAATAAATTTATCGACTTTATTATAATGTTTTATTATTGAAAAGCTGAAAATGGTTAGGAAATTAATATAATTGTAGAATAATATCATAGGAAAGATGATTATTTAGTCATTTATAGATATTTTTAGAAACATATACTTCTCTATATTGACTGTTGAACCAAGAGATGTGGATAAAGTGTTATGACCATCAAGTGTGGTTTGATTCTATGAATGATGAATTAGAACAGGTAGAGAATAATAAAACATCGATGTTGGTACTTAGGCCTCAAAACAAGAATGTAATATATATAAAGTGAGTGTATCAAAATAATTTTAATTAAAATGGATAAATAATAAGAAAAAATTAAAGGATTTTTTTAAAAGGGTCCTAACAAGTTGAAAGAATTTATATTGATGATTCATTTTTACTAGTTTTCAACTAAATTCCATATGCTGTTTTCATTGTATTAAATAATAAATATCAAATTAAATATTTTCCAAATGGAAATAAAATATTTCTTTAATGATGATTTGGAATTAGAATTATATATTTAGTTACCCAATGGCGTCAAGATTAGAAATAATGATAGTTATGTATTCCGGTTAAATAAGGATCTATATGGGTTAAAACAAGCCCCAAGATAATGGTATTACCAGTTATATAATTTCATAAAAAAGTTAATGATTATGTGAGGAATGGAGGAAAAAAATAAATACACAAAATCTGACAACTATAAGGCCCCAGCCTTAATCATTACTAATTATTGATTTATATTAATAATTCACATTGAGTATCTTTTCAGGTTTAGAGTTTTAGAGAATTAAGACATAACTATTACATCTCAAAAGATTACAAAGTAGAAACTTCTACTATGTTTTCATAAAATAAAAACTCTTAAAAAGAAACATGTCTACTTCCATGTTTTAGACAGCCTGACATTTCCTTGATCCCATCCTTGACCCTTTTCAACTTAATGTCCTGTGAAAAACATTTCAAAAACATGGGGTGAGCATAAAAATCCTTGTAAGGAATGCACAAAGAAGGAAAACTGTTATTTCTTCAGAACAACCAGTAAACCAAGAATACTTGATCAAAGTAATACTTTTCACCTTTATGAAGAAGAAAATACTCTTCATTGAATAAAAGATCATTACATACCCTTTTGTAACAAAATGATTACAATAAAACCCATATAAAGAACACATAACATATAAAGGTATCTTGTGACATAAACATTCTTTAATGGAATCACCATACGGTCGACTTCCACACATATCACTTAATGGAATAGCCATACAGCCGACTTCCATACCCAATGCATTGGAGGTTATAATGTAACTACCAGTCCTGGTATTCACAGCACCACCCGTCATATAGTTTATCACGTAACCACCTGTAAAATGTACAAGTACCATCATTACACATAAAATATTGAAAATATAAACATTTCAATAACAACATTTCATTTGCAATCACGATAAGTAATTCCATGATATTGAATTAATCAATCCATTTTCAAAAACCATTTAAAAGATATTTTTGAATCAAAGTCTCCCATACCACTTTGAATATTTTAATGGAATTATAATTTTAAAACATTAATGTCCATAAAAATAAATAATGAAAACCATTTTGAAAACATGGACATTAAAGATAATGATTTATAATAATGAATCTTTAAAACATTTAAAATGATATTTTTGTTAAAGAGTTTTTAACAAAATGAGAGACTCTTGAATACAAATAATTGCGAAATATCATTTAATCAGAGCTTTATAATATCCTGAGAATAAAGGGATTGATGATATAATATGTCAAAGGAAAGTATAAACACCATATAAGAGTGAATTGGTGCATAACAACAATGAAGTCTCAATGGAAATGTAAATTGAGATGAAATCCATTATAAAGATGGTATCCTTAAATTAAGGATAAATCTATCACATAATTATGTGTGAGAAATATAAATACACCCAATATAAGTGGATATTAAGTGTGAAACTATTAGAGGTCATTCACACATAGTCTTGGAAAAACAAAACCAACGACATAGATATTTAACTAAATGATTCGAGATTGAGTTATTATTTCCCATACAAGTTCGTAAGAATATATCAATGAGATGATTATGTGTAGAAATAGATATCTACAAAAAGGTTTGTGGAAATTACAACATAGATATTCCACACATAATCTTGTCATAATAAAATCATGAAGTAGAGGTTTAACCAAAAGAATTGAATGTGGGTTAAGAAGTCCCCTTATTGAAATCTAACAGCCTAACGACATCACATTAAAACTCATAAAAAGAATTGATGAGAGAGAAAATGGTATCTCATCACTTGGAAATAAAATTTACATAAATAAGAATATACAAGAACATATCCCAACATAATAGTATGTTAATTAAAATACATAACAAAACAAGTCTTTTAAAAAGAGGAGGGTGAATGGTCCCCTTATCGAGTTGGGTAACTTTCAAAACGTACACCCCATGGAAGACGGGTCATAAAATGAAGATGTAAATACCCATAAATGAAGTTATATTACAGAAATAGTATAATAATGGGCAGTTCATACATCACTAAATGGAAATAGTGGCAAACGTAGAATAAATGTCACGGGAATAAAAGTGATATGAAAAATCCCTTACGAAAACTCGGCAGCCTAACAACGCCACTTAAAAGTACCAAAAATGAATTTATGAGATCAAATAGGGTCTCTCATAATATAAACATAAAATTTAAATTATTAGGAATATAAAATAACACCCCCAAACATATGAAATATGATCTTAAATGAAATGACATAGAAGAGAGTACTTAAAAAGAAAGAGAGAGGTTGGATCCCTCACCTCGTGTCCGACATGACTCGATCATTCTTTAATCTCCTGAATAATAAAATTTGGTCAATTTATAATTTCTTAAGGACCTACTTTAAATATTATTAATCATTTCATATCACATATTATAATGTTATAATAATTGGTAAATAAACTGAGTTCATATAAGTCATTTTTGTCGATGTTCTGTACATGAGTAAAAATTGAACTTGTTGGAAAAGAATTTTCCTTGTAGTTATAGGTACATCATCTACAGAATAGTATTAATTTTTAAAATATCATATATATCCATTATATATTCATTTTTTACGATTCCATAACATTTATAGATAAAAAATTAAAAGCACCGTTCATGGAGACGGTATGTCGTACGTACGCATGAACGCTACTTTCATTTTTTATCATATTAATGGAATTAAAGTTAAAAGAGAGATATATATATTATAATTCGAGAATGAGATCAATAATTTAGATGTAATATATGACATATATATCCATTATATATATGTACTTATAATTTTACATAACATTTGGAGATAAGAAATGGAATGTACCGTTCATGGAGACGGTAAGCCGTACGTACGCATAAACGCTACTTTCATTTCTTCGGCACATAAATGGAATTAAAAATAGATGAGATATATATATATATATATATTATAATTCCAGTATAATATATATGTTATATATATTACATAATTTCATCAATTTCATTCTTTATTCATTCCATGTATTGCATGAACGAGTCACATCACTTGAGCGTGCGGTAGTCCACACTTCCTCGTATGAAATTATCGCATTTGCAAAACATAAAAGGAATTAAGGCATGTTTTAAATATAAAATTCAGAAACATATAAAAATCCTAAATACCATATATATCATATATAAAATATAGTGACATTATAATGTCCACCATGAAAGGAGTTAAGAGAATATTGAACAATCATCATTTCGTGAGGCAGAAATTCGCCATCAACATAAACAGTACGTTCTTTAATCATTAGACGAAGGTGTGCGTAAGTGTAGCTCGAATACTTAACATAACAAAATCCTAGTATATTGAAGATATTGTTTTTGTTACAAAATAAAGTAATAAAAATAGTTTAGAGGGTTGGAGAAGCAAAATAAAACAAAAGAACACAAGGGAAGACATTACCTTTAAATCGGGTATCTCTTTTTGATTTGAGCTCAATGGCATCCTTGGAAAAGATTCTGCACAAATGTGAGGCTTTAATGATGAATAGAGGGATGTGTAGAGATTAAATGGGAAGGTTTTGGCTGAGCCAAATGCTTGATAGGTGTGGGTAAAGTGGTAGTGGTGGGGGCCTTTTATAAGAGGAGAGGAGGGGCACTCTTGGAAAGTTATAAACTTTTACTTTATTATAAAATTATTTTCAGATTTTAAATGTCCCAAAATTATATATTTCTAGGATAAGGTGATAAGATATCGAAATCCACCCATCCAATAGGTTTTTGACATGTGTAGGTCTTAGATTTTACATTATCGTTTCATTTTATATAAATAGTTAAATATTGAGGTAATCGCTGCATCATCATGGTGTCATAAATAATTTAATTTATTTAATGTCTAAAAATTTATAAAAAATTATCATGATGTAGGAAATATTTTTATCTTTCTAATGAATATTTATCGTAAAAAATATTACTTTTATAAACCCATTTAAAAATTTCTTTAGTAAAACAACTCATGTTTGTGACATTTTCATTTTAACTTTAAATAAAAAGTTATTAATGTAATTTTCCTACCAATGTGGCTCCATGGGTTCCCCAAGTTTACCCATGGATTGTCTTGGTTGTACATGACACATCCAATAAGGGTAGGAAATTTGAAAAGGCCATTTCATATTATTAAAACATTATTTTTACCTTAAAATACACTAATTACCTCTAATCGTGATTAATAAATGAATGGGAGAGAAGTACAAATGTCACACGAGTTAACCCATTCTAGGATTCCAAGTATAAAAATATGGATATGGAGGAAAAAACAAAGGGTCCTGTTCTGGTAGAGTGTGATAGTAAACATGTTTTGGAGAATGTTAACCACAAGAAAATCACAAACTTGTGGTGGGTTAAACGGTATTCGATTTCCCAGTAGGAAAATTTAATAGACAACATTTTTGTTTTAAGTTACATTTCATTGAGGAATTTATTTTTGATCTAAAGGAAACATACTTACTTTTCATGTTGACTTTCAACTTTTACTAAATTTCTTACACAAACTCATACTTCCCCAAATGATGAGTATTTAGGAAGACTTGTTCACATTAAGAGTACTATAATCAACTTCTAGAGAATCACCTAATCCACAAAAAAGATCTATATATTTACCATGTCTTTAGACAAAAACAGAAACCAAAATTTTTAGAAGAAGATCCACAAATGAATAATCCTTTATAAAAAAGAAAATCTATTCTTAATCTCCAAAATTTGTCCAACAAAACCCAATGTTCAACGAATACTATTCGATAAACAATTTTTCCATAAAATTCTTCAAAGTAAACCAAACTAAGATTGAAACCCAAATATTTGAAGGAATTAATGACACTGTCTTCCAAGGTACAAATTAACATTTATCTCCAAATAACATCAGTTTCTCTTAAAGACTCATATTGAAAAGTAATTATCCTAATCACACATCCTCCATGATAGGTTAATAATTTCCATAGATAACCCAAAATAAACTTACTCTTGATTCCTAAAATCATCTAACTAAAAAGAATTAGTCAAAATAACCAGGGACTTGATGTATTCCAGTGGTAGGCGATAAATACCAGTCGCACTTTGGTTGTGGGTTCGATTCCCAAAGATTTTTCCGACGCGACGGGTTGTCACATGGTCTGCGTGTTGTCCTTTTTCCAAAACTACATAATTCTTAAAACATTCCCCAAAATGAGACAAAATCTTAAAAAATGATCATAACATATTTTAACCTCAAGTTTGTCTCATGCCTTTCATTTTCCATCATATCATAGAGTAACCCATAATTACCTAAAAAGTAAGGATCATATAAACCCTAATGGTTACCTTTATAATTATTACCTGAACTTCCACGTCGAGTTGCTTCTCTTGTACATGATGCATTAGAGAACTCACCATGGTTCAAGCGGTTGATCATGACTCCGGATAGTTGGTTTAGAATAACCATGATATTTCTCATTGAATCCCACATTTCATCCAGTCTCTAAATTAGAGAACCACCGCAGTTTCCTTCAAACCCATTGTCACTTTGGTGCCTGCTAGATCCATCCATTTACTAAAACTAGAAATGTCAGTGTGATTATATCAAAAAAATCATTATGTACTAATGAAGAATATAAACACTAAGATATACTTAATAATTCACTTTATCTAAAAACAATGGATCCTTCAGAAATCCTAACCATTATGGTAATGTCACTTATTCTTATACAATACCCTAACCTCTAAAGTTATCTAAAATGACCTGTGATACCAACTATAAGGCCCCGACCTTAAACATTACTTATTATTGATTTATATGAATAATTCACATTGAGTATTTTTCAGATTTAGAATTTTAGAGAATTAGTACATAACTATTACATCTCAAAAGATTACAAAGTATACACTTCTAATAAGTTTTCATAAAATAAAAACTCTTAAAAATAAACATGTCTAGAACCATGTTTTAGATTTCCTAACATTTCCTTGATCCCATCCTTGACCCTATTCAAGATTATGTCTTGTGAAAAACATTTCAAAAACATGGGGTGAGCATAAAAAGCTCAGTAAGGGATACACAAAGAAGGAAAACTGTTAGTTTTTCAAAACAACCAGTAAACCAAGAATACATTATCAAAGTATTACTTTTCACCATTATGAAGAAGAAAATAATCTTCATTGAATAAAAATTCCACAAACTTCTCAGTAGTCTAGGAATTGGAGTTATTTAAGATGTTCAAGTCGAGATGGAGGTCATGGACGTGGCATCCAGTCACCTGGTTTTCAGCGACATTAGGGTGGATCAGCTCAGAGTGGTCAGGCAAAGTCACAGGGCTGTGGTGCATGCCAGACTTTTGCAGTGGAGCAGAACCAACAGGAGATAGATCCTAGAGCTTCTACCATTCGAGGTAAGATCTTAATATCCTCTGTCTTATCTTATGATCTTTTTGATACAGGGGATTCACATAGATTTATATCTATTTTTTTCATGGATATCCTTGGGCTTTGTATCTATTCTTCTGTTGATATCTTGACTCTAGACACTCTTTAGGCGACTAGAACGGCTATTGTACGTCAGTGCAGAGATTGCCCTCTACAGGTTGGTGGATGTTACTTCTCATGGGACCTTTATGTCATAGAGATGACAAGCTATGATCTCATTGTTAGCATGGACTGGTTAGTTTCAATATAGGCATTCTTCAACTACTATCAACGCAGGGTGAGTTTCATATCATTATAGGGTGGATCCTTTCTTCATTGGGGTGAGTTGGATTTCCAGGTGAGTAGAGTGGGCCCATAGCATCATGGGATATGACTAATTACGGACCAGATTTATTTTCTTTATTTGGATGACCAGGGGACTTCACAGTTAGGTGTTTCTCCAATGGTGGATCATTTTAGAGATGTCTTTCTAGAGGAAATTTCTATTTTTTCTCTACAGTGCGAGTTATAAATTTCTATTGATCTTGTGCCAGGGGCGGCACTAGTGTCCATTCCTCTTTATAGGCTGGCTACACCTGAGTAGCATGATCTCAAGAAGTAGTTGGAGGAGTTGCAGGCCAAGGGTTTCATTCGACCCAGTACTTCCCCTTGGGGTTCACCTGTCCTATTTGTGAAGAAGGCAGACGGTACCCTTAGGCTTTATGTGGATTATCGAAAGCTAAACCAATTGACGGTCAAGAACTGATATCCCTTTCCTAGGATTGATGATCTCTTTTACCATCTTTGAAGAGCCCGAGTGTTCTCAAATATTGACTTGAGGTCTGGTTATCATCAGTTTCATTTTAGACCATTTGATATACCTCTCAGAGCCATCCAAAGAAGGTATGGTCTCCATGAGTATATGGTTATGTCATTTGGTCTCACGAACATGCCTACAATTTTCCTGGCACTTATGAACCAAGTGTTCCATCCATATAAGGATTCCTTTGTGGTTGTTTTTGTGGATGATATCTTGGTGTACTCTCACACTCGACCAGACCATGCTACCCATCTTGAGATCATTTTGAGTAAAGTGATGGATCATTATTTATATGATAAGCTCTCAAAGTGCCACTTTTGGATGGACCATATTCACTTCTTGGGTCATGTAATCTTAGAGGCAGGTGTATAAGTTGACCCAGAGAAAGTAAGAGTTGTAGTTTCTTGGGATTACCCAAAAAATGTATTTGCGGTGCAGAGTTTTATGATGATTGATGGATACTATAGACATTTAATACAAGACTTTTTACACTTAGTAGCACCACTGACAAGTCTGACCAAAAATGGGGCAATGTTCTTATGGTCAGAATCTTGTGAGTCATCCTTTCAAAAGCTGAAAGGGAGGTTGAATTCAGCACCAATACTAGTCTTTCCAGATCTAGGCAAGAGCTATACTGTTTACTATGATGCATCAGGTATCGGGTTGGGAGTTGTGCTTATGCAGGGAGTTGGATTCATTGCATACGTGTCTCGACAATTGAGGCCACATGAGAGGAATTACCCAATGCATGATCTTGAGTTCATATCTGTTGTTCATGCCTTACACTTTTGGAGACATTATCTTCTGGGATAGCATTTTGTGGTCTTCACCGACCACAAACATCTCAAGTACATTTTCACTCAGCGGGATCTGAATTTGAGGCAGCGAAGGTGGGTTGAGTACCTACAGTCCATTGAATTTGACCATACCTGTATGACTGGGAAAGTCAATGCAGAGGCTGATGCGTTGAGTAACAGGACTCAAATATAGGTAGTGCAGAAGGCCAACATCGAGTGGAAACCTATGGCTATAGTCACTAAGATGCATTTGGAGGTTCACGATAGTGAGGGGCATGCGTTTATTTCCTATGTAGCTGGTACCTCTACTCTTCTGGAATGTGTTTGACTGAGATAGCTATCTTATTATGAAGGCCTAGTCCTATAGTAAATCGTGTTCAGAGAGGAATCCATTCTTGGGTGGACTATAGGCGAGGATGAGATCATATGTTTCTAGGGACATGTATGGGTTCTAACAGATATACGTGAGGAGCTGATGTGGGATTTTTATTCATCTGTTTGGGTAGTTCATCCTAGAGTCACCAAGATGTATCATGATCTACACCATCGGTATTGGTGGACAGGTATGAAGAGGGATGTTTCTGGCATCATCATGAGGTGTTCCACTTGTCAATAGGTGACGGCGAAGCATCAGCGGCCAACATGGATTTTGCAGCATTTGCCCACTTTTGAGGGGAAGTCGAACGATGTCGCAATGGATTTCGTGACAGGGTTACTGAGGTCTCTTCGAGGGAAAAATGTAGTATGGGTTGTCATCAACAGAATTATGAAGGTTTCTAAATTCTTGCTGATCAAGGAGAGCTTCAGTGTTGATGAGATGGGGTGGTTGTACATCAGGGAGATTGTACGTCTGCATGGAATTCCACACTCCATTGTTTCAGACAGCGATGCTTGTTTTACTTCTCAGGTCTGGAAGGTGCTTCAGAATGCTTTGGGTACACAGGTGCTTTTGAGTACAACTTACCATCCCCAGACAGATGGCCAGTCTGAACGTACGATTCAGGTTCATGAAGATATGCTCCGAGCATGCATTATGGATTTTGGAGGTTCCTGGAAGAAGTATATACCTATTTTCGAGTTTTCCTACAAATATATTTTTCACGAAACTATTTAGATGGAACCTTATGAGGCATTGTACGGTAGGCCATTCCGATCCCCCTTATGATGGATGAAGGCAGGAGAGAAGTCTTTGTTGGGACCTTGCCTTGTTCAAAAGACCACACAGCTGATAGAGTTGATTCAAAAGATGATGGCTACAACACAATCTCGACTGAATTCTTATGTCGATCAGTGGAGATGACCTCTAGAGTTCAATGTTGGGGATCAAGTTTTCCTACATTTCACACCGAGGTTGGGATAGAAGACGATTAGGAGGCAGGGTAATATTTCACCGAGGAACGTCAGACCATTTGAGGTGTTGGAGAGAGTTGGGCCGGTTACCTACCGGTTGTAGTTACCTCAGAGGTATCGAGCTATGCACAACATCTTCCACATTTCTCGGCTTTGACGTTACTTCTCAGACCCATATCATGTCTTTCAACCCAATGAGGTTGAGATCGAAGTGGTTGTATCATTGGAAGAGCATCCTATCCGGATTGTGGATCGTAGTACAAAGGTTCTCCGTGGTTGGTCTATTCCTGTGGTACGAGTGTTGTGGCAGCACGGGCGGGTGCAAGGCGAGTCTTGGGAGAGGGAGGCCGATGTACGAGATCTGTGGCTGGAACAATTTGGGGTTACTTCTTCTACAACGCGCTAGGGTAATTTAGGGAAAAATTTCTTTAAATGGGGATGTTTGTAAGAACCAAGACCTTTTTTCAGTTATGTTTTCCCTATCGGGTCGTTTTTGGAGAAAAGATGATTTTTGGGAAATTTTCTAAGTACACGCGATGTACTTTATGAGTACACGTCGTGTAATTTCTTGCTGTAGTAGGCCATGTGTTGGCCGTGTAGTAGACGCACACACTGCCATGTGGAAGTGACTTGGAGTCCGCCTAATGCGGAGTATGGAAACATAAAGTAAACACCGTGTACTCCATAAGTACATTCCTAGTATTTTGTTTTTTTTTTCATTAAACGCATCGGGATCACATCTGATTGAAAGAACACACCTCCTTTAAGTTTCATTCGTCTGAGAGCACTGAGCAACAGTGGATCTTCAACAAGCCCTTGAGCCTCTGTCCGTCCTCTGTTTCGAACACCATTGATTGTGTTGGAATGGAATTAGTGAGTTCTCTCCTCTTCTTGAGCCATGTTATTCAATTCCTCTTCTTTTCAAAGTTATCTTGGGTTGAACGTTTTGGACGTTTTCTTAGATCTATAACATTCTTAAGAGATTCAAACATCGAGGTTCAAGTATATTGATCTCCTAACCTCGAGGTAGGTGGTTTGTGCCATCCCATTTGATGTCTTTGGGTATTATGTGCAAATTCCACCAATACCCTTGAACAGGTTAATGCATGTTACCGTTTTTCCCATGTTAATTTCATGCCATGATTTTATGATTGTGTATAAGTAATTTGGACATGAATTGGGTTTATTTTTATGCTTTGGATGTGTTTTTCCCATGCATTGTTATGTTTATGACCTCTTGGTCCTGTTTAGCCTTGGATGCATTGCCTGTTTTCCATGCCTGTTGATCTAGGATGTAGAGTTGTATTTTCTAATATACTTGTTATGCTATAGACTGTTTAGCCAAGTAGTTGTGTAGACTTACTTTGTCTATATTACATTGCTATGCTCATTGACCTGCACAGGACCGTGACAACCCGGTGTAATAGGCTATAAGGGGGAATTTACCAAGTGATCATCCTCAGAGAGCCTAGAACCACCTGAGGCTATAAGGGGAATTGACCAAGTGAGTTTCCATAGAGAGTCCTTGTCTACTTTATACTATAAGGGGATTGACTGTGTGAGCATCCTCAGAGAGTCTTTTTTTCAATTGAACGACCTAGTCTATAAGGGGAATTGACTGAGTGAGCTTCCTTAGAGAGTCCAATACCTCGGGGTTATAAGGGGAATTGACATGTTGACATCCTCATAGAGTCCCTGACTACCTTAGACTATGTGAGGAATGGACTGTATGAGCTTCCTAATAGGGTCTTGCTTTTCCTTTGGATATAAAGGAGATAGACTGTGAGAGATTCCTTAGAGTGTCTTATTAAATACCTATCCAAAACTAGAGGGGTTAGACCGATTATGCTTCCTAGTGGGTTGTTGGTACTTGTTAGGTAGGACCAGAGGGGATGGTTGTGTGTACTTTCCAGAGGGTTACCTGTTTGTGCATAGATTCTTGTTAGTCGTTGCTTGTTATTGTAACTGTGGATTTTTTACTGTTCAACATGTTCTTTTTTACTTCATTCTATACTTTTGCTTGCCATATATTCACTGACTATTATGCACATATCATCGGGTGGTTGCCTACTAGAATTTAGTCTCACACCCTTTTTGGGCCATGCTTTTGTGCCCAGACAGATTATATTATTTTAGGTATAAACAAGGGAAAGCATCCTTTCACCTAAGGTACTTGACTTGCTAAGAGGCTGGAGAGCATGGGACCAAGCCTAGCCATGCGATGTTAATGAGCTGTTATCTTTTTCTTTTTTACTTGGTTTAATACTATTTGTATTCAACATTGTGAATTGTTCAGATATTTTCCTAGCCATATGAATCATGCATCATTTATTTTTCATTGCATCAGTTCTACATTGTCTCAGTATTCTGATGTTTACTGTTGTTGGATATTATTGTTTCCTCTATTCTATTTTCATTACTGCCACTATGTACTCTTCCAATGAGGGAATAGTTTCCCCACAATCACACCCAACTCCCTTGATGCTAGTCAGTAACCTCTAGAGTTTGGGGAAATGCCATTGAGGCCATTCGACCAACCGGGTATGGGGCACCTCTAGGTGGCTTCAGGAACCAGGATGTTACAAAAGTGATTAATATTCCT
Organism: Viscum album; assembly: GCA_963277665.1. Lineage (NCBI taxonomy): Eukaryota > Viridiplantae > Streptophyta > Magnoliopsida > Santalales > Viscaceae > Viscum > Viscum album. The sequence continues at coordinate 64,192,662 of OY728156.1, read as the reverse complement.
TTATTTAAAAAATATATATGGGTATATTTTTTGGAAATGATTTTTTTTGGAAATATGGAAACCTTGGTAATGTTTTTTAGACATATTTAGTGTTTTCTATGTTCAGAAGCTAAAGAAATAGTGGAGATTATTATTGTGTTATTATTATTTTTTAGGGTAAATATAATATCTAATATTAATTAAAATAGTAAAAAATGTGAGCAAGTTGATTTTATTGGTTTTTGGAGGGGTTTTGAAAATATATTGAGGTTTTTGGAGTTATATTGGATCAATTCTTGAATCTAGGAGTTATTGTGAATATTACAATGTCTTGAACCCTTTTTTTCTTCATACGGTTGACCCTATAATTTAATAATTTAATCTCAATATAAAAGTATGATAAAATAAAAAATTCATTAACTTAATAATGTTTAGGTTTAATATTAATAAGTTCCATTTCTAAATATCATATGATTCATTTCTATAATTCATAATGTTTATTTTTGAGCTTCTTTATGTTCACTCATTCCCAGTAGATTGAACTGAAATGTGAAAAATGAAATTCAAATTTGTGTTTATTTTTGTTTTGGACATTATAATGATGAAAAATTACATTATAAAGTTAATTCTATAGAAAAAGGTAATATTATGTGGGGTTTTTCTAAATGTAATGATAATGATCGGGATTTCATAAGGTCAACATATAAAATTCATAAGGTTCATTAAACCTTAAAATTTCATGCTATTTGAGATTTTTGATCAATATATAAGCTCTTACAGAAGTAATAAGGATTATCATAGAGTCTGGAAAATTATTATTTCTCCATGAATTAACATGGTTTTTAGAAATTTAAATTGAAATAACTTATAGTTATTATTTCAATAAATTCATGGATAATTTCTATTTCTAAATATGATGATGTTGAGGAATTGCATTGATGTATTAAATATTATCAATAGAGTTTTTGAAACATGTAGAAGACATATATTGTTATCATTATAAAAGAAATGCTAAATATGACCATGAAAATTTTGAGAAGTGAAACAAGTCTTAAATTATTATGAGTATTCATTGAAACTGTAAATCATGTTGTTATCTATTTTCTTTATGTTTCGTGAAACTATGGAAGAATATGGATTTTTCAATTTAAAATAGAGTTTTGACTACATTTTCATGTATGAATTTTTACAGTAATATATTAGAACATTTTTAAAATAATAATAAATAAGGAGGAAGAAGAAAACATTGGAAGAAGATGAATGGAAGTGAATTATTAGAAATTTATGTGAAGAATTATAATATTGAGAGGGAAAATCATTTCAATATTATAATATAATAAAAAATGTTTTCTAAAAATTTTATATGATCAACGATATACACTAAATAGTGTTAAAAATAATCTATTTACGATAGATTAAATAAAGTGTAGTATGTATATACCACTAATTTTGTAGAATAGAACGGATGATAAATAGAGAATATAATGACAACTAAATATAAGACTTATTTAGATGAACAATACACTATTTTTGATTGTTTATTTCATGGAATCTATGTATTATCACTTAATCATAGTTGAGAGACTTGTATGATTCTTTATTTTAATGATAAACATTTCTTGTTTGTAAAGTACTTGATGAAACTAGAGGACTATATGATCTTTGGTGTGTCCAGATCATCTAAAGGATTATCCTTAACATTTTGATATGTGAAGCATGTAAAAATATAGTGATCAATTTTTTTTCTGTTTATATGTGTGATAATGATAAATTAAAACATTTTAAAAATGTGAAATGTTTTTTTCAATAAAAAAAGTAATTGAAATAACATATTATCATTATCTTAGTGATTTATCATAGATATTGAGGGCTTTATCAGCAAGAAACTAAGAATGTATGATATTCCATTGGGAAAATATCAACTGGACAACATAAATATTACATTATCATGACTACCCTTAACCTATGTAGGGGAACATTCATCCTAGAAGAGAAGAGTAGTAACCATGGTATTACCAAAACTCATCTGATAGATTAACATGCCTTAACATATAAGGTCATAAAAACACAATATACCAATTCCTTATCACCTCTCTTGATTTTTAGTGGTGGAATCATACCCTACTATGATCTCACACAAAATATAAGGGATTATTGATCAATAATGATAAGGTAACTACACCCTAACTCCTGGAAATACCACATAATTTTTTTGGATCAGTACTAAGACCCATCTAGATGGGTATAAATATGAATGGAATATAGGGGATTCTTTTCTCGTTGAAATCATGGGGGGGGAGGGGTATAAAAACGATAAATAACATTCTCATAATGCTCAGAATGAAGGAAAATTATCTCATATTTAATATCCTTGTAATCCCCCTTAAAAAATTCTATAGTATCCCATTTAGATATTTTAAAAAAGATACATTAGTTTTAAATATAGTATTAATAGAAATGGAAGAAGATGTATTTAATGGGGATTCTTCTACATCATCTATTTTATCATGTATTACTATAACCTAATGAAAATCATATTGAATGAATGGTTTTTAAGGATGATGTATTGGACATGTTTTCTCTTGATCCCTTCTAACATCTTCTGTTTCTTCATAAAGTTATATATGAATAGATTATATCAATATAAGACCATTCATAATGGAATATTTTTGTTTCCATTTGATCAAATGTTAAATTATATCAATGATCGTTTCTTGGATTTGTTATTTTGTATATAACAATTCCATAATTAAATAAATATATTTTTTGGTCAGACTAGAATACTCAATTACGGGTGAATTGAGTATCTATAAAAATTGCTATTTGAAATGATTTCTTAAAATGTTCCATAAAAAAATATATCCCAGTTAATCAAGGAAATATTGTTATGAAAGTTTTAATGTAGAAATAATTTCCCATAATATTTATTAATTCTCAGTAATTGCGATATCTGTTATTGTTATTACTTTTGAATCTATTATAACAAGGGAAAACAATTATAACTTATATCCAAGATTAACTATCAATGTAAATATAGTGATTTAGGAATAATATAGTATAATGGGAAAAATTAAATGAAACAACACATCAGATATAAAACAAGTGGTTCAATCTCTAGCCGAGACCTAATCCACATCCGTGGATGATCACCTGCCATTAAAAAGATTATATTAATAAACCTGACCTACACCGTGGATAGGGGTAAACAATAGTGAATAAATCAAGGTCACAAGACCACTTCCATTGTTTTTTTGTGGGTAAAAAACTATCAGGTCACACTAGGACATATTACACCATTATCCGTGGGAATAAACAATTGTAAAAATATTTGAGTGGAAGGATATATTGTTTCCATCAATTTAGTGCAGGAAATAGTGTTTGTTAATTGAGACACACACACTTCTTGAAAGATAAAAAAATAAACAACAGAGAAAATATTATGAGATGAGGTTATAAGTGCTATGAGTGTTATTATATATAGCTCTAGACTTATAAGATGAATCATATGCAGGTATTAAGTCCTCTTGCGAGAAAGAGAGTATCACAATTATGGTTCTCTGGTTTCCAGTTAAATCGATCTTGTGTTCTTTGTGGAGTTTTTATTTTGAGCATGTTCCCAACTTTGATTAATGGCATCCCAACTTCTGGGTTTTTGAATGCTTCGTGTTTTCATCAGATGTATCTTGTTTCATGGGTTGATTTTTTTCACAATAATTCTCAGGCTTTTGCTGCTCTATCACACTTTGTTTTAGAGCCACACGTTTCATTTTATTCTATGAGTGAATGTGTTGGAGCTGACATGATTCATGTATTATGGACCTCATAAATATTACTGTTAGGTGATATGTCTACAAAGTAATATTAATTATGTCAACGCATTTATAAGAATCAAATAATACTAATAGAAAATAAATTTCAGACAAAAAAACAACAATGAACGGTGTCACGGTTTGTCTAGAAACAATGTCACTTGGAAATGGCGTCTTTATGAAATGGTGTCTTCTTCTTTTCCTTTGAGTGGTGAGGCAGTTATGATGACATAGTTTTATATAGATCATGAACTGGTAGCATAGATGTGTTGTTAGGATCACGGTGTCTGGTCCATTTCCAATCATCGAACGACATCTTAGAAAGGAACCTAAGTCACCGACTTCATCATATTTGAAATTGGTTATGGTGTCTCATCACTATGTATGGGTCACAGTGTTTGGTCACGGTGTATGGTCATGGTGTCTACTCACGGTGTCTTTGTCATGGTTTTTGGGTCATAATGTTTGCTCATGGGGTCGCGTCATAATGTCTTGGTAGTTTTCCTGAAAAATATCTGGTCAGAGACTCATGGTTTCTCATACATTTCCAAATATTTTTATATAGACTTACAAATTGATATTCACCAAATAATGTAGACTTAATCAGGAATAAAAAAATTCATTATAAAACAAAATATATATAGTTAACAAAAATCCATCATGATTTATAGGAATCCAAATCTTGAGAAATTTTATTTAAATCATAAATAAACCAACCATCTTCACACATGAATTGACACAGTTTAAACTGGATTAAAAATATTTACATGTTTTCAAAGATTTGTGATCAATAAAACATGATTAAAACTAGAGGAGTCCAACAATATCACACTTTTTAATGATCACAATTCATGTATTTTCTTCTCCACCTTAGTGTACGTGTCTCTCCCCCTTTTGGGATTATCAAAAATAATAAAGAAGTGAATAATAGAATAGACAATAATAGGTCACAATACATTAGATGGAGAAAGATGTGTCATTACAAATAATAGAAAAAAATTTACAAAAATATACCTATGAAAAGATAGTGTTCATTGATCTTTAGCACTGGATGACACTTCATTTTTCATAGGAAGTAGCATTAAGAGAAGCCACAGGAGTAGAGGTAGATGTAGAAGAAGAGAGTGAACCAACTGTCAAAGAACGAAGAGGGAGTCCTTAAAAAATAGAATGGTCCATGGTAGGTTTATTGTATTACTGAGGCAATTGTTTTTCTAGGATAATAGATCTGATATGACATAGAGCCTGAGATACAGACTTAGAGGTATAGGAAATGGCAGTGAAAAAATATATACCTTTAACTGAGGATTGATTAGAATAATTTAAATCAATGCAGCTATTGAATTGATACCATATATCCACAATTCTTTTATCATTGGGATTAATATTTTCACCACTTTCTAGAATAGGGTGTTGCTCCCCCCTCAACAATTGCATCTTTCACAAGACTAAGAGATTTAGTTATTTTATCTATTTTCAAAATTTCACCCCCAAAAGCTTCACCCATGTCATTTCTAGCCAACTGAAAGGCTTTCTCCATTATTTCCTCAGTAAATGGGATAATCTTCAGAACAAATTGTTCCTCTATGTGTTCCTCAAAATCATATTCTTTTTCAAGAGAAAGATATTATTCTAAATTCTCTTCTAGAACAACCTTTTCATTTACATTAACAATATTCTCTTCTCTAGAAGTAGGTTCTTCTTCCAAAACAACAGTTCTTTTAGAAACATGTACTTCCCTCTCAGCTATGACTTCCAGAACATGTCCACTATCTTTCTTATCTGGGACAATTTCCCCTATATGTGCAACAACATCTTCTTCTTCCTCCTCAATAATATAATCAACAATTTCATCTAGTTCAAGACCAGGATCTGAAATGTTCTTAGGTCTTGAAGAATTCTAAACTGGGATGAACTTTTCATAAACCCTATCATTAACCTCCACCGGTTCATTTCTCATTGGATACCAAATTATTTTCATTCTTTTGACTGTAACCTTTGAGATACAAAATTCATAGTCCTTAATAACATCTTCATCTGGTCTAACCAACCCTTTAGCATAAAGCACAACATAGATTAACCTTGAGTAAATCATTGAGGCTGGCTTTGAGGTTGCCTTTATAATCTCACTCATACGAAGTATAACATACATAAATATGTTAATATTGTGTCTGTTCCTCATCATATGTATAAAAAATACATCCTGATAATTGAGTGTAGAAAAATCACTTTTTGAAGGACTAATCAGATTGTAAAAAAACATAAAAAATAATATGGTTTCACCATCTAGCACATCAGCAATAGATCTTCTCCTTATTTTATTTCTAGTCAAGCTTCCCAAAGATTCTTCTAAAAATAAGATCTCAATTCGAAGAGGAGGACCTCTCTGGCAGTCCTAAAAAATTCCCTCATGTCGTATCCTTAGGAAATCGTCTCATAACCTCGATGAGAAGGTACAAATTTGGCTATTGATCCAGCTTTTCACCACAAAACCATTTTCTCTATCCAATGTGAATTGGATGAACTGAATAAACTATGCCACTAGCATTGGGTAAATTAGTCATGTCTCCATTCTAATACAATCTGGACATAACTTCTCTTTTAGTACTTTCAACACTAGATACATACATGACAACCTCCACATAGAGAATATTTCCTTTTCTAGTTCCAACTATTCTGTTAACAAGGCTCAGATTCAGAGGACCTTCATGTGCTATCTTCGGTGCTCCATTATTTTTATTCAGCGATCTACACTTCTCATGAGTTGATGAAGATGGTCACTTCATATTTTTTAATTAATGGATGTTCGATAGAGAGAGATAACCGAAGGGTTGAAGGAGTGATTATGGTTTGAGAGATGATATATCGGGTGAAAAAAGTGTAAATTATTTCAGTTTTATCATTCAGAGATATCAAGCATTGAAAATTCAAAAACATAGGAAATAAAAAGAAAAAAATAATTAATCATAGTGATACATGTTATAATATTTAAATAAAAAGAAAATGTGTTTTTACAGTGAGACCAGAATAGACATTCACAATGATACCATAACAGGTTTTCATGGTGAGACCATAAGAGGTTTTCGTAGTGTCATTTTTACTGTGTGACTTTAAATTGGTATGACCCTATTTTTTGAAATACTATGTGATAAATGGTAACTGAGAGACAGTAACCATGAGACCGTAAACATGAGACAACAACTTTAAGACAGTAACTTGCAGAACTAAGAGAGTGAGACAATACATGTATGACAGAGCCGCGGGAAACTGTAAACAATAAAATAGTATGTTTTGAAACATTACACTTACTAATAAATATTTATCATTCCCAATTCATGTATGATTAAATCTATTCATTCATAATTAAATGGTTTGGTTAATATATCAGTGAGTTGGTATTATGTTCCAAGGAAATATAATGTGATAACAACATTTTGATAATGGTCTCTCAAAAAATGAAGTCTTACATCAATATGTTTTGTACTAGAGTGTGAAACATTATTTATAAGATGTTAATTTAACTTTTAAAGTCACAATTTATTGGTATGTGTTTGAATTGATATCCATAATATAGTAATCTGTGTTTCTTCCACAAAATTTATCCACAACAACTACCAATAGCTATGTATTCAACATTGGCAGAAGATAATTTAACAATGTTTTGTTTCATACTATACCTTGATACTAGTGACTTATCTAAAACGTGAGATGTTACATAGGTTCTTTTTCTATATAACTTACAACCACTGAAATCAGAATCATAATAACTAACTAACATAAAATATTTTCCTCTGGGATAGAACAGTCCTAGATTGGGTGTATTCTTGATATAGTTGAAAATTCTATTAACAACCTTTAAATGACATTCCATAGGGATTTCATGAAAATGATCACACATATATACACTAAATTTAATTTCAGGTCAACTTGCAATTACTTATATTAAGTTTTGAATCATTCATCTGTGTGTGGTTTGATCAACAGATTTTTCATCTTCATCAAGATCCAATATACAATTAGTACTCCTAGGAGTGTCACTACATTTAGAGCTATCCAAGTTAAAACTTTTTATAATATCTCTAGTATATTTTCATTTATTTGAAATAATACCATCAATTTTTTGGAAGATTTGAAATCCATGAAATAATTTTAGTTCACCCATTAAACTCATTTCAAATTCCATTTGCATCATTTTAGAAAATTAAATACATAATGTTTTTTTTGAAGATACAGTGATAATATCATCAACATAAATTTTAACTCCTAAAAAATCATAGGAAATTCGTTATATAAAAATGGTAGGATATGTTACACCTTTTTTAAAACCCTTAGAAATAATAAATGTAATTAATATATCATACCAAGCTCTTAGATATTGTTATAAAACATATAAATCTTTTGATAATTTAAAAATATGATTTGAAAAATGAGGATTTGTAAAACTAGGGGTTGATCAACATTGAAAACCACACCTTTATTCCCATTTAAGAATTCACTCTTAACATCCATTTGATATAGTTTGAAATTAAGATTGCAGCATATGAAGGCAGGATTCTGATTGATTCAAGTCTAGCTACTGGTGAAATGTCCACTTCATAGTAAACCACTTCTTCTTGACTATTGCATTGTCCAACCAATTTAGAATTGTTTCTAACAATGTTACCAGTGTCATCTACCTTATTTCTAAACATCCACTTAGATCCTATGGTAAATGTGTGTTTAGGTCTCTAAAAAAGTTTCCAAACACTGTTCCTTTCAAAGTGATTACGTTCTTCTTACATAGGCATTAACAAAAATTCATCATTGATAGAATCATTAATGTTTTTTGGTACATGTTTTAAAAAGAAAACTTGATGTTCAACCTGATTTCTAAGAGAATATAAAGATTGAATTCCTTTATCTGAATCTCTTTGAAAAACATCTATAAGATGGTTTTTAAGGGTTCTAACAGCTTTAGAAAAACAAGGACTTGTGATTTCAGGTTCATCAACAAGTTCAACGTCATTATGACTAGAATATGAAAATTTCCAGAACTGGAAGGTTTCACATATTCCATTACAAGATAGTAAGAGGATTTGGAAATGATTTCTAGATTTGATACATCATCCACACCATTTTATAGAGTGGTCTAAGGCTTATGTGGATATGTCTCATCAAAGTTAAATGGACAGATTCTTCCACACATTTAGTTCTTTTTCTGAACACTCTATAGTCTTTACTAGAGATTTAATATCCTAGAAATATTTCTTCCTTACTCATTGTCGATTTTTTTCTTTCTATTAAGGATGTATAATTTGAAACCAAAAACATTAAAGTATCTTACTTTGGTTTTTCTATTGTTCCATAACTCATATGGAGTTTTTTTAAGAATAGGTCTAATCGACACTCTATTAATATTATTGCATGATGTATTTACTATGTTAGCCCAAAAATAAATAGGCAACTTATATTCACTAACATTTTTTTTTGCAATATCTTTCAATGTTATATTTATAAATTCTACAAATAAATTTTTTTAAGGTGTTCTAGGTGTAGAGAAATTATGACTATAGCCATTTTTTGAAAAAATGGATTCGAACTCTGGATTTTCAATCTCATAACCATGATCAATTCTTAAGGATTTAATTCTTATTTCACTATGATTTTTTACAGTTTTAGTATGTTTGGTGAAATGAGAGCAGGATTAACTTTTTAGATCCAAAAAGAAAGTCAAATTATATCAAGAAATTTCATTTTCAAGAACATAAACATAGTTCTTCCTATTTATACTAGAAATAGTAGATGATCCAAAAAAATTCCTGAGAACAAATTCAAGAGGTGGAATAGTTAAAAATTCTTTGTTTGGATTGATGTAATTTTTTATTGCATTCCCTTTTGTCATGGATTACATACTTTGTCATTTGGAAACACATGTTTGGGTAGATCTTGACTGTTATTTTTGTAGATAGATTTATAATGGAGTGAATATTACAGTGTCCTAGTCTTCAATTCCAAAGCCAAGACTCTTTGTGAAATACAATTAAACAAGAATCAAAATTAGAAACTAATTACTCTATATAAATAGTGTATACATTTTCATTTCTTAATGGTGAGAACACTAATTTATTTTTTGAATAAAATACATTGAAAGCATCATTTTAAAATATAACATGAAATCTATCATCACATAGTAGTGAAATAAAAAGCTGATTATATTTCAATCAAACATCAAATAGTACTTTTGAAATTGAAATAGGGTTAGAGTTACCGATTTTTCCATGGACAATGATTTTTTCTTTCGAATTGTCACCAAAATTGACATGTCCACCATCATTTTTTATTATGTGATTGAAGAATGAAAAGTCTCATGTCTTGTGTATTGAACACCCACTATCTAAGAACCATAAGATTTTACATGAGATTTATAAGAAAATTTCATATAAAATAGTGAAATAATAACATGATTTTGTACCCAAATTTCTTTGGGTCTAGTAATATTACTAAAAATATATTTAAGAACCAACATCTTCCTCATAGGTTTCCTATAAAAATTATGTAATTTTCTTGAAAATTAATCACTATACGGTCTAGAAAAGCTTAATATAGTAGGGAGTGTATCATAATTTGATCTATCTAAAATTTTTCCATAACTATGAGTAATGATGTATGTCCTAAACATAGAAAAAAAATTCTATTTCTAAAATTTATTTTACCAAGTTGATAACCAATACGAGTAATAAATTTAAGACAAATATTTTTACCTAGTATTTGTACCAAAGTATCATTATCTTTCAAAAATATTTTAATTTCATTTATCAATTTATCTTTCGATAGCTTTGCATAATTTTATTCATTTGAGTAATTGAACATTTTTATCCTTTTATATATTAAGTTCATATTTAATAGTTGAGGTAAGACCATACTGTTATTTAAATATGTGTATTTATCTTTTAGTTCATTACATGTCCATTAAAGCATATTACAGTAACCAAACATTTCTTCTTTATAAATATTATCAGAATCACATTTATCGCTAGAATAATAGGAATTGTGTACAATAGATTCCACTGTAAACTCAGATGTGTTTTTCATAAAAAAACTTATTGGGTTTGTTATCTTGTTCATGATGTGAAATTTTTGTGTCAAATGAACAGTCCTCAGAAGCACTCCACATTGCTTTCTTTTCCTTTTTAAACATTATATCGTTGTCCTCATATTAATTTTTATTCTTGAGAAAAGGAAAATCATCCTTTAACTATCAATTTCGATTACATTCATATCATACTATCTCATCAGACTTCTCACTTCATTTACAATGTCTATTCTATCTTCCATTTTGATCTTATATTGCATTGATGTTAGGATTTCTGAAAATTTTATTCTTCTTTTAAAATATCATAAACATTCTGGAAAATTTATCCATCTACTCATCAATGTCAGGGTATTATTTTTACTCCTGTAAATTTCTTCAGAGACTTCTAATTTCCCTTAGTCATTGTGTTTAGAGTGGGTTTTCTTAAATGAAACATATTTTCTTTTGGGTTCATCCTATTCTTACTTACTGACTTTCAACTCCTCTACATACATCATTTCATTCCCAATAAGTTTTATGAATGGTAATTTTTGGATTTCACATGACTCTATAATAGAGACATGTTTTCCTCTATATCTATCAGGTATCCATCTCATAATCCTCATTTTTTTCTCATTGGAAGCAAATTCTCTTCCAAGAATACCATTTTTTTGAAAAATTTGTTGAACCTGAGATATATGTCAAAAATACGCTAATAAGGTTTCATTTTAATGTTATAATATTTAATTGTATAAGTATTATGTCTCATTTAATTCTCACTATAGGTTTTTTCATGTGAAACATACAATGTATTCCAAATTTCATTGGCAGTTTTATAGGCAGAAATACTGTAAAATTCCCCATCTCCTAGAGAGAAATATAGATCATTCATGGGATTACAATTGTTATTGTAGGTAGTCTTGGTTGGGTCATCTATAGTGATTCTATCAGTATCAGGAGTATTATACTTATCTATAATTGAAGACCAAATTTAAAAACCCACACTTTCTAAATGCATTTACATTTTAGTCTTTCATTGAGAATAATTGGATTCATTAATGAATGGTGGTCAGTCTGTTGCAGCACCTTCTAGTCTATTATCAATAAAAATGAAATAACTTAAAAGTGTTATAAATTTATAATTAAAAAAATTTACAGATACTGAAAGTAAAACTAAATCATAGTTGAATAGTTTCAAAAATAGAGTCTTAAATCACTCATATGCTACCAAATGTTGGTCGAAGTAGAGTACTCATGAGGGGGTGAATTGAGTATCTATAAAAATTTCTATTTGAAAAGTATTATGAAATGGTTCCCCAATAAAAATAAATATAGCCTAGTAAATCAAGGTTATTTGATTAAGAACGTTTAACTGTTCAGATAACATCTAAGAATATTGATTAATTCTCATTAGTACCAATATCATTTATTGTTATTACTTTTGAAGCTATTACAATTTAGCAAAATAATAATAACGTCTGAACAAGATTAACTATCAAGGTAAATGTAGTGATTTTTGAATTATATAGTAAAACAATAAAAGATAAATTTAAAATAACAATGAATATTAAACAAGTGGTTTAGTCTCAGTCATAGACCTAATACACTCCACTTGGTGATCACTTGACAACAATAATTTTATTTTAATAAACAGGATCCAAACCCTAGATCGGGGTCAACAATAGTGCACAGAACTGACTAGGTCACACGACATCTACCACAGTTCATTGTGGGTAAAAACTACCAGGTCACACAAGGACCTCTTCGAACCTTATCCATGGGATTAAACAAGTTTAAAAATATAGGAGTGGAATGATATATTGAATCCTCCATTTTAGTGTAGGAGACAGTGTCTGTGTTAATACAATCACACACACACACTGCTCGAAAGGTAAAAACAACAAAAAATAGAGATAAGATGATGAGAAAAGGATATAAGTGCTTTGAGTGTTATTCTATGCAGTTCTAGACATCTAGGATGAAGTGGATTCATTTATTGAGTCCATTTGAGAGAAACATTGTATCGAAAGACTAGTTCTCTAGTTTCTCGTAAGTTTTTGCTCATGTTCTTTGTAGAGTTTGTATTGCGAATATGTTCTTGTCTCTGATCTATGTTATCCCAGATTTTTTAATTGTGAATGCTTTATGTTTTCTATAGATGTATCATTTTGCTTGTGTCGGTTCATTTATCAATAATGCTTGTGCTTCTGTTGTTGTAGCACACCTTGTTTCAGGGCCACACTATTCTTTTTCTTCTTGGAGTGAATGTTTTGGAGCGGATAGGATGCCTGTATTATACACCTCGTACCTCGTAGTATCAGCTATCATGTCTACAATGAAATATTAATTATATCGGTTCATTTACAAGACACAAATATGATCGTTAGAAAATAAATTGAATACAACAAAATAGATTAATGAACAATGTTAAAATCTATCTGGAAATGGTGTCACATGGTAATAGTGTCACAAAAAAATGGTGAATTCTTATTTTCCGTTGAGCAGTGAGACTGTTATCATGGCATAGTTCTATAGAGACCAGGAACTAGTAGCATAGATGGGGTGTTAGGATCAATGTTTCTGGTCCTTTTCCAATCTTCGAACGATTTATTCATAAGGACAAAGTGTCACATTCTTCAATAGATCGAAAACTGGTTACTGTGTCTAGTCACGGTGTCCGGGTCATGATTTCTGGTAACAGTGTCTGGTAATGGTGTCTGGTCACAATTTATGGGTCATGGTGTCTCAGTCACTATGTCTGGTCATGATGTCTGGTCTTGGTTTCAAGGACCTTTGCCTAAAAACCAAAACTGGTGGCAGACTCATGGTTTCCCAGACATTTCCAAATATTTTTATATAGACATAAGTAGTAATATTCACTAGATAAAGTATAATTAATCATGCATAAAACAAACTAATTATACATCAAATTAAATATAGTTTACAAAAATCAGTAATGATTTATAAGAATCAAGATGTTGATAGAATTTATTTAAAGCATAAAGAATCCAACAATCATTATGCATGACTAAAAACATATTAAACATGATTAACAAGATTTTCATGATGTATAAGATTCTTACCATTAAAACATTATTAAAATAGGAGGAGTCGAAAAATATTATTATTCCAATTAATATTTTCCACATCTGTATAGTATATGGGTTTTCATTATCCATTGTTTCCAAAACCCCCCGACTATGTCCATATCATATAAAAAATATGTAAAAAATTAATGATAATTTTCACTTTTATTTTCTTCCATTATATTATGTGGTATAGATTGGAATTAAAAATTGAAAATTAAAAACTAGATAAATTGGAATGAGACACCAACTATGATACATTTAATTGTTTCTCTTATACTGGTGCCTGAATGATCTTTAAGCAATTTACTAAGACGAAGGTTACTCATTTTCACCTAATATTTAAACGCCCATAAAAATTTGATATATTTGATTAACATAGGATATTTTCTCATTTACCCCCAAATAACATATATATTCTCATTTTCACCGTCGAGTTAAAAATACTATAATGACATATTGATGATGATTTCATTTAAATGGTGAATGGAAGTGACATTGTAAAATCATAAATGAAACACCATGACGAAATTATATAGATGAAGAAAATTATGACAAGACATGTTTTATGTGATCAAGGATAGGTGACCTTTGGGATCACATTGAATTCATAAGTCATGAGAATCATTTGTAAAGATAAGGTGCCATTTTACTTGTGAATAAGGGATCATATATGATTCTTGTTCCATTTATGGTTCCATGGTGGAAATCTATTGAAGAAACTATAATCTCATACATCTTATTCATTATTTCAAAAGGTAAATAAAACCATTAAGTATACATAAATATGATTAATACAATAATTATGTAACTTATCTATTGTTAGGTGACTACATTTCTTAACTATAAATAGAAACATAACACATATTTTGGGTGATAAAGAAATTTATAGAGGCATACAGTTTGAAAAATAATATTAGTTACTGTAACTCCATCATAAAAATATCATCAGAGATTAATTACCTCAATATTTTTAAAAAAATTTATATCTAAAGTTATGGGAATGTTCATAAATGTTTTTGTCCACGAATAACTCACATAAAGTGTTTGTGAGCTGGGACACATAAATCCATCATGGAAATCCTCATGGTTACTCTGTAATACTTCTTTATAAAGGGATGATGACCTATATATTAATATTTTTCACAATATTTTAACCCAATTATCATATGTGGACCTCAAAAATCAACAAATGGGGTTGAATTTTCGAGATTCCTTGGGTTTTGATAATATGTGAGCCCTAATTCACAATAGAAAATATATGTATAATATTTGGGACTCAATTATTCATTTTCCATAAAGATTACATCTATGGGTATTTGAACATTCCAATGAACTCTAATGTCCATTCGAGTCTCCTTTCATCATGTTTAAAACCATAAGAAGATGGCTGCACCTTGAACATCCCCCAATCCACTCGACTCGTCTAATCACATCGTTATTCAAATCAATGTGCTTCATTTAGATTATTTATTCCATTTATAATGTGAATCATGAATCCATAGAAATATTCTATGTATTTTTCCTTCCCAATTGATAAGACCCTAAGGATATATTCAATCACGCTTTCCCTTACTAATGAGGACTTTAACACTTAGAGAACATATGGGAATCTCTTTAATTCATCCCTCCAAACCCACCTAATTTGGTTTTTCTGAATTATAACTATGTCTAACAGGTGTACCAACAATACCTTAAATATCCATAATATTTTAATAAATGATCCAAAAATATAAATTTGTTGTCTTATTTATATTGACCCAACCGTCTATTACCCGACTCATCAGTCTGGTTGAACAAAAAAGCTTCTCTCATGCAAAATTGACACAAAAAACCAACATTATTCCCCCTTCACCATGTATTCCATTACAAAATAATTTAAACTAATTAAAAAATGTCATAGTTATATGAAATTAAATTTAAATAAATATTATTCCTAGATTCATTATGATACAAAAATATTAGCATTCTGTGATGATGAACCATAAATTATACCTCTACAGTTACATTTGAAAGAATTAAAAATCACCCAAAATAAACATTCCACACAAAATTAGATGGAATGAAATATCTTTTAAAATTCCACATAACTATTTTCGTATTAATTCCCTTCATGAAGACACATAGGTTTCCATTTTCATGGTTTTAATCAAAACTCCACAATATTCATTACCTCATTGGATAATGATAAAATCCTGAGTTGATAGTTGTTTGGATATAAACTAGAGTGTAAAATAAAGACTATAGGTGAGATGAATGACCTATTATATATGAAATTGTAAAATGTATGGTACATACAAAAATCCACATTGAATCATTATTTTGGATTAAAATTATCATGATAAGGGTAATTGGTATTATTATGGGGAATAATTTCATGAATATGTCATAAATCTAGTAGAAAACCACATACTAAAAAATAAGAACCATCATGGGATGATTATAGCTCATATCATCTTGATTATTATTTTAAGTTCAAATCATTGTTTGTTTATTAAAACTACAACCAAACATTAAAAATTTGATCGTGATTAAAAAAATAAGAAGGTCTGAATGTATGAGGGAATATTAATGGTGAAGAATATGTAAAATATGATACATAGAAATGTTAATGAATTACTATACACTCTTATAAATGTTTTTTGACTAATGGGTTTATTACACATGGGTTCTCTCCCTCATCTATCCCATAAAATCCAAATGAAATCCCTCTCCATGAATCATAGAGCATTAAATACCCCAGTCTTACTAGTGTAAATTGAAAATCAACAATGGAGATTTCGTATTACTAGTAGATGAGTACTAGGATTTATTCTACCCTCAATATTACTATTTTTTTCCTTTTACCGCCAATTTTTTTGACGTCCACCCATAATCATTAGTCACAATTGGTAAAAATCATCACCAAAAAGTAAAAACTCACAAACAATATTTCATCCAACGAGGTGGATTACCAAAAACTCAACAAGATGATGTATCATAGGTAATCATGATAATATGAGGGAACTAATAGATATGTATCCCAAATTTCCACATCAATTCTCCTTGGTAGACCCTCATTATGGTTATGTATAACTTTCTTTAATTACTTATTGTGGTGGAGGAAGAAAACTTTTACATCCAAGTGGACACAAAAAGGTTACCTAGAAGGGTTCATAACAACTATGTCCTCTATAATCCTTCAACCTGACATATAGGAATATATTGAAATTTTTTCCAATCTGGTTATCCTGATCTAGGAATAAATGATGATGGAAGACATAGGTTTATCCACTATCATGTATTAGGAGTTTTTCCCCAGTCCTAGAACCTCCAACAAACGTATCACCCACCAGCAAATCTGGATTGAGACTAATGAAAATTTCTAAATATATATGGGAAGAAAACTATAAAATATATTGAAGAAAACACTGGTGTATGTTTTAACAAATCTCATGATGATGATGAATGATAAAGTTAGCTAGAGTGGTCCCCCCATAGATGTCATTATAAACGTACTCCCCATAATAATAGAAATGAGTATCATAGAGGTTCTCCCTATAAAATTCATGAATAAGTAACTAACCCTAGATTACATCTCCATGGTGATACATGTGAATTAATCTATATAGATCCTTCTTGGTGGACTCATTATGAATGCCTTTTTGAAAAATGGAAATACCAGTCTCAATGTTCGTCCTAATGGTGGACATAACAAATTTACCTACTATAGAGGTCATTCCCGTGAACATACATAATTTTGAAACACCAGAGGTCATCCAAAGTGTGATCTTCATAAATATCATCCTCACGTATATATGAAAACCATCCATGTTGGGGCTCAACATGGAGTAAGGCAATATATAAATCATGGTGGTTCTTCATATGATTTTAGATGTAGATTACCTCCTCATAGAGAAAATATCAATTTGAAAAATGGAATTATCCTTTTTTGATCATTTTATAATAATTGAATATCTATGTCCTACTGATAATTTTTAAGAAGAAAGTTGAATTATTAGTCCTTCATATGTATTTGAAAATGAAATCAATACCCCCAAAAGAAATTCCAGTAGTGAAGAATAAAATATCTCGAAAAGTCATTAGGATATATATAATTTTGTTCCTCTATCTTAAATAATATATGAACAAGGAAATAGTTTTACCCATGATGAAAACATTAAATTTTTAATCATTATATACTTATCGATAGTGATCAAATAAATACTTTAAATATAAGTATTCGTGATGATGATGAATCAAAAATCAATAACAAGGGATGTTATCACAATAGTACATATTGAGAAGTTACTCATTTTGATAAAATATATCCTTAGTATATAGGTCATCACCATGTTTTAATGATTCAAAATCGTTCTTCATTTTTAGAGACATTAAAAAAAATCCCAAATGCACTAGTTGATTAAATATAATCCTGTGATTTTTTATCTTGAACTACGGGATGAACAATGTATTGATCATAATCAACACATAAAATATATCAAACATCCCTAGAAGGAAAAAATAATATTTACTATGATCCTACACCTCTAAATTAAATAATCATAAAATAAATTTTATGGTAAGATATACCTGAGTAACCCTTCACTAAATATAATAAAGATTCCATTATCATGTGAATGGAACTAGTTGATTATAAGATACAAGTCATTATATAAAAAATGTTAAATTCTATGTCTTTTGTTGCTATTACATTGAAAATAATTATTTTCCTCATCTCTCTCAACACCTATATGAAAATATCATAATTGGGCTTTATGTATTTATTTACACTTAACCCATGTAGAAAAACTACTAAAAATCCATAAACCAAATAAAAGTTATATATGAAACTTATAAAAAAAATACAAACATTTTATATGTATCATAATCTAAAGATGGGATTGTTGTTGTATTTCACTAATGCTTGATAAATATCCCCTAGATATATCTGATATACTCCCTATTCGGTGGTGTATCTAAATAATTAAATTTAATCACTCATAACATTGAAATGTTTGTATAGTATCCTTTGACATTATAGTGTCTTTAAAAGGAAAAGGTAGGTGGAGTAATGAAATTGTATGATAAGAAGATAATTGAAAGGAATCATAGTTTTGAATATCAAACACACCATCTCAATTTGAACTACCACTTATATATAATTGGTTACATTCTTTAGTGTTTAAAAGTCAATTCAAACAATAAATAACATATGTTATAATGGATTAGTTATGCATGAACTCATAAAATGATCAAATATATATTCCAATATTTTTATTATATAAATAGTTATATTAATGGAAACATATGTGGGTAATTATTCATATGTTAATATAATAATGATCAGCCACCCCTAAATCTAAAGATGTTATAGCGAAAAGTACCACTTGATTTTACGTAGGACGCCATTGTACTATTCATTTAATTATATAGTGTGAATGATTAAATAATAATGATGAAATATAAATTTCTTTGTATTTGATATACCAAATTCAACGAATATGAAATGGCTAAAAATTAAATTTTGTTAAAATGATTTAGGGAATTTCTCATTTAATAACCATATTTCACTAAAGACTATAATTTTTACTATTCACCTTCAATTGTATCATATATAAAAACATGTGAAACCAAATCCCTTACCCCTTTAGATATATTCCACAAACATTTATAAAGTTATCGTCAAATTCACCATGTATCTCATCAAATGAAATACCTTGTGAATATACATTCAAATATAATTTTTTATAAACATTGAAACAAATTTTAGAGAATCTATCTCGATAAAACTCAATCCACATTCAGTTAATCATAATGTGTTACCCAACATTCATTTTTAGTATTAGAAATAAATTTCAATTTTTTAATTCAAAAATATTTGAAATGGGGGACCTCTAGCAAATAGTTTGTGATATTATAACTAAAATGATATATTTTGGGATTTTCCTCAAAAAAAATTTATTATTATACTAGTGTCTACTTATCATATCAAATTATAGAATATGTATTCATATGGTCCATTTTTCAATGACATCGAGTTACTCAGAGATGGTGAGTATGCCATTCCAATATACAATTCCAATACATTTTCGTTTCTCCAATTATAGGCAAACCATGTTATCGATTTCATTACATGTCATTCAATTTTATGGATGATAAAAGCCCAAGATAGTCAAATTAAAAATAAACACATCATACGGGTTATCTAGGTAAATGGTTTTCTTCCTCGTTCCATCTCAGAATAGGTCCTAGATGTTATGTTGATTATATGTGGGGGTAATATATTATATTTTTATTACTCTAAATATTGAAGTGATCAATAAAAATCATGGTTAACTAATCCATGAGTATTGTGTAATAAGGGTATCAGAGTATTAATATTTTCATTCTAGCAATGTCATTAACAATATTTATTATGGAAATCCAACTATAACCCATGCAGACCTAGTATACCAAATACATAGTGTATAACACTTTATGTGGTATAAATTAATGGATTATCTTGTAAAAAAATCCTTTAAAAAGTCATGATCATATTTCATATCTCTATATTAATTTATACTCAAATGAACAATAACATTTCATCACAAACTATAATACCCTATGATGAGCATTAGTTTTTGATTACTCAACATTATGCTTTGGGAGGTTAATTATCATTTTACATCATGATATTTCATTAACTGATAAGAAATAATGCTATTAAGGAGTATGAATTTTTTAAAACATGTTAAAGTTTATATTCATAAGCACTTTTTACAATATAAAATCATACATAAGTTCTGATATAATTTTATAATATATGATATTTCACTAGATCAACATTATTTTTTCTAGACATTTAATGTTTTTGAAACTCATTACATTTATATGAAAACTATTTGACATCTCCATTTGAACATATTATAAAAAACACCCACTAAATTTATTCAATAAGTAATATTTATAGAGATTTTTTTCAATATTTGATATAAATAGGATTCATATTCTTAATTTTAAACACACAAAACATGTATTGAAAATTATTTTATTCCCAAAATCATATTTTATAATGTTAAAATTTACTCTTGATTACACAAAATACTTTCTGACTACACCATCATTAACATTTTTGAAATATTTTTATTAAATTGTTTCATTAATATCATTTTTATGATTTTTTTAATATTCACAATTTCCCAACATTTCCTAAAACTTTTATTATATGAAATAACATTCACTTTTTATTTTGATGATAAAAATCTGTAATTTTTCATTATTGAACATCTCTATGCCCAATTATACTCCCACTATCCTTTTAGATCCTATATTCTCTTTATAATTTCATGTTATGATACACTAAGACATTTTAAAAAATAACACATATTTAATTTAATAATAAAAAATAAAAAATAATACTTATATCCATATCATTAGTGGAATTATGTTTGTTTAGTGTATTTATTTGAAATGTTATCATTGTTTTAAAAAAACGACATTTATAGTGATATTACATCCCACAAATTTTAAAAAACAACATGAAATGAACTTTTACCCTTGATAAATATTGTATACTTATCTTTTTCTCAAAACCACTTATAGAATCTGATGAATCCTAAGTCATCTGTATTATAACCCATTATATATTATTGTTCAAAATAACTATTTTAAAAAGGATCTATTATTATGTAAGATAAATAGTTTTAAAAAATATGATTTTTATTTTCATTCAATTTTTTATATTTCGTTGAATCTATTCAATGATTTAAAAGTAATTTTCTTTACTATTTGAATGGAATAAAAAAATCACCTAAAATCATTAAATAAAAAAAAATTCAGGTTGTATAATTTAAAGAATAATAACATTTAAAATAAATACCATAGCTACTAAATTTTCCATCCCCTCATATCGTATGCTGGCGGTAAGCACAAAATATCCAGTTAGCACAAGGAATGGGACATAAACCCTAGGCACTAGCTAGCTGTGGGTCCCAGGTACCGCGTATCTCGGTGAGAGTAACCATCAAAAATATATGTTCTCATGCACAAGCCACTAGTAGGGAACATACCCATAACCTAGGAACTAGCTAGTTGTCATTCTTACTTTGTGAAACTGAGGCCAAACCCCACGGATTCACTAGCATACTAATACACGTCCACCCACCTAGATAGCCGGGTTTTCCCTTTGTCCTCAAACAAGTTCAAAAAGACAATGAATATACATTTCACATGAAAATATCATTTCCATATCATAAATTCACCAAACAGCCCACATGTATACAACACAAGTATCAAAAGTCCATTTTTCATTCAGATTGATTTTGAAATCCGACTCACACCAAAATAGCCCCCAACAATTTTTACATTTTATTCACAATTCCAAAAATCCATTAAACAATTTAATAAAACCATTCCAATATATTAAATCTCTCATAAAAGCCGACTCACTTGTTACATAATACCCTTTTTACCTTCAAAATCATTTTATCATCAAACTTACACGAAACAACCCACAAACAAGTTTCGCTCCAACATCACAATTTATTAAAACATTTTAGCAATTTACAAAACATTATGAAAATGTTTGACATATTTAAACCTCACTTCACCTTTCAAAACCCCTTAATATATGAACACACATACCAAACAGTACAAATACACCCATTTCCCACATTGTTTGACCAACTAAAACATTTTCAATTTTCATAAAAAGAGCCCAAGTGGTGTCAATATATCATGCACACAAAACACATTTCAAGACCACCTATTAAGACCTATAAACAAACTAATTCTTATCCAAAACAAAATTTGAATCCCTAGAGACATTTATTAAACCACTTTCATGTTTTATAAAATCACCTTGATTAATACTACAAATGATTCGAATGAAAACACACATTTTAAAAAAACTCCTCTCAAGAAGTATAACAATGTTTTACACATAAAATATATTCAAAACCCCTATTTTTAGTCCCACATGACACTAATAAATTACCAAACCAGAATTGTAAGTCCAAACTAGATTTAATAAACCAATTCCATATGTTATAAAATACACCCAAATGATACCCCACGAGTAACACATTAAAACACCCAATTTCATGTTAAAATGCAAATATAAAATTGAACACTTATCCAAATCAATAATAAACAATTTTTGCACCAAACACAACATATTAGGAATATGAAAAATATTTATATACATCAATCTAACTCATCAATAATTGTTTACACATGGAACCACCTACCCAAAGTGTGGAATCCCTCAAAACTTGGAGAGAAACTTCAACTGCACCATCGCCGCATCACAAGGATGATAAATTCATCCCTAGACAACATTATTTAACCAAAAAGACACCAAATAAAACCATATGTTTTAGCCCTAACATCTATACATTTTAGAACATAATGAAAGCGGGAGGAAACCCTAAGGAGAATAAAGAAATTGAAGAGAGAAACACTTACTCAAAACAATCTTGAATAAAATGACCCAAAATCCACCAAAATCTGAATTTGAAAAAAATACAATCATTCAAGGTATGTTCGATGAAGTATTATGAGATCATGTAGGAACTGTAATGGGGGACAAAGAGTAATAATTAGGAGAGTTATGATGGAAAAAACTTCCCTCCTCAAATATGCCCGATTTTACAAACCCTATGGATTTCAGCACTCAATCGCAATGAAAACGACACAAAAAGTGGTGGTAAAGGAAATGGGAGCATGTCTGAGCTTCTTAGGGTCTATAGGGAGGTGGAATCACTGAGAAATGAATTATAATGAATATGATATAAAAATATTAAAGAAAAAATTTAAAACTGGAAAATGAGCTTTCAGGTTGGCCCAATTCAAAAAAACCCAAATCCCCCATGATTATGGATTTATAAAGGCCCAAAATTTAAATGTCTATGTTAATAGGTCAGGGGAAGAAAAGTTGGCATTTGAATGAACAAAAAATAACGAAAAATTAAACAGTTATAAAACAAACAAAATTTATTCTAAATTTGGAATTGGGTTCATGGTTTGGCCCAATTCATGAAAACTCTCCCATTCCTACATAAATGATTGTGAAACCCCCAAAACAATACATGAATGGAAAATAAATTAAAAATAACATTATAATTAGTTATGTATGTGACAATTCTCCCCACCTTGAAAACTTTCCACCATGGAAAGTCACAGCAAGGTCAAAGCAACAACCAAACCCAACTGAGAAACCAATAGGTACTCCCTTGCCAGGTTTCATCCCCAGAGGCAAAAACACCTCCAGTGATCAACTAAAGATTTCTCTAATTACCAAAAAATACAACACTTTCCTAAAATGAACAATCACATTCATACTTTATCCCAAAAGAGAACTTCTTAAACACTATCCGAACAAGACTAAAGCAATTCACACAAACGAACAACAAGTTTGAACAAGGTTACACTTACATTACTTTAACTAAACCATTGATCACTCTCCAGTCCCAACGTTTACCCAAGGAAGATGTTGGTATCTAGATAGCTCTGATTGAGACTATCTACACCAATCCAAGGCCATGTATAAATCTATGTTACTGGTATAGGGGACACAAATATGCTCCCCACCATAAGAGGAAACCAATAATTTTTTTCTCGAGACAGAATCAGGACACTAATAGGGGGCGGCCTGAACGAACTCCCTGGTACATAGGGTAGTCATCCATTCAATATTTTCAAAGAAATATACATGATTATCATATTGGTTCTCCCCCACCATAAGAAACAACCATCATAATCGACTAGCATGGGCCGACACAGAAAAACAAAAAAATTTCAAGATTTGGGAAGGTCGCACGGTTAGTCCGCACAGTTTGTGAAACCATGAACTAACTGTGCTGATCAATCTTTATGAATGGATTATAGGCAGAAAGTCTCTCTTAATCATTCACAAACCATGTGCTCAGCCTGTCTAGCCAAATTTCAAACAATTCTCCAATGACTCATCGAAACTAAAGGGGGAGGGAATGGCATTGGGTGATGTAATGGGTACAAGTCCCTCCACCTATTTCCACCAAACGTGAAAAACAGAAGAATGATAATGACACCAGTGGTTTGAAATCTTCCTATATTTTATATTTAGGTTAGGACTATGTACAAGGGTTTAAATGACCCTGTGATTTCCCCTTACTATGAGCGAGCTTCTCACCGAGACCTATGGATGGAGCTCAAATGATTAAATAATCTCCGACCTCACAATTAGTCTTTTGAAACCCACTGAATGATAATTCTTCTTTCAGTGCCACCAAAAACTACACTGCAATCCCAGATATGTTTTCTAGACATAACAAATTCCTAACTCACTTCACCCTATACTGATATTTCACTGAAACAAGGGCTAAGAAGATGCACACACATCACATATTATTTCTTCAGGTGAGAAACAATAGAAGTAAAGAACACCTACACTCACCTTCCTCTAAAATCGAAGCTTTCGAAGTTTTTCCAAGGGATACATTCACCCAACATAATAGGGACTCTCAGATGATTTCACGACTTTCACGTATACGGTCAATCAAGCACATGACATCATAAGGCATCACCAAACATGACCATTGAGACTGATATAAACAATGCATAGAGAGGGACCTTATACAACATCCCCAAACAACACACAATTATAGAAAGTGGCTACAATAAACTATCATGACCATATTTCCCACACCAGTGGTTTAACATGAACTCATACTTCATAGAAACATTGAAGAACCCAAAGGCCCTCTTAGACACCATCGAGACACTCATCCACACTAACAACCCTAAACCACATCCACCTTCGATGAAACAGCAATCATAAGAAAATAAGTTCTCTTTCAACCTTCCCTAAGCACTCTCCCATTACAAGAGGATCCAAAAATCAAAGAAGGGAATGGGTGTAGACACAATCTATAGAACTCAAGAAAAAAAATCCTTATATTGATCAACTGGAGGATTTTCGAATGAAAAAAAAATCTGGGTTGCACATCATTTATGCATTAACCCTTAATGGGGGCATACCTTATCCAAACAGAGAACATAAAGACCCAACCAAGCTGGTACATTGGTCAAAAAGTGCCACAAACCAGATCCAAACACATAAAGGGATCTACCATAATGGTGTCCCGAAACATGTCTCAGGGGATACTATTAACCAGTCCTTCTACAGAGCTTACCGACCAAACACAAACCCAAAACACAGTTCGAACAGGAGGGGTTCTTGGACACAAAACATTCCACAACATAAACATTTTCAACACACACATAATCTAAAACATTTCAAACAATTCATCAAGATATCATGTTTCTCTTTAAAAACATTTCTTTGAAAAAAAAATGGTTCAGCAGTTAGCGCATCCACCAATGGTACCCCATGGGCCTTACACATTCATGTTTCTGTGCCACACTGGGAACCCTCCTCATATACATCCTGACACTCATCCAGTCATTTCATCAACCATCTATCTTCCCATATAACCCCATGCATGTGGTTGCTCACGAAAATACCAAAGGTTAAAACAAAAATTCTTTCCACTTTTCAAAACCAAAACGGTCAACCAAAACATCCTTTTTATCAAAACCGCTAACCACGAGATCAAAATCCCAAATCACATCTTACAAAAAATTTCATAAAGACACAACCATTTATAAAATAACGCACTTTCAATATATTCACATAAATTTCAAAACATCTCATCCCATTAAAATATACTTTTATTTCTTAGAAAAATCTATTGGAAACACTTTTCAAAACCAAATTCAATATAGTTCCTGCTTTCAAAAGATGTGTAAGCACACCATTTTCCATTTCAAAAAAATTCTGAAAATTTAGTTCCACCATTTCATAAACCAAACCATTCCCTCTTTATTTGAAAATCTTTTCACAAAAACATTACACTTCTTAAAACCAAGTCACTTTAAAACCAAAGTTCCATGATTTCAAAACTAAAGCACAAAACAATACGATAGGAAACTAGTTTCAGTGGGTGACATGGAAATATGGTTGGCTGCCATATTCTAATCACTTCACCATCACAGAGAGTATTCTAGGGAATATACCTGGCTCCACATGGCTTGCCAGGCCCAGCGAGCTCATTGAGACCATTAACCCAACTCTCTTTTCATTTCCCCTAATCATCATCAAAACAAGAAAACCAATGGACTTTGATAAATCCTGACTTCCCATAGAACCTTTAATCCTGTCATGAGGTGCGGTGATCAGGCACACTACCCACAACAAGAATACCAAGTCCCAACAATCCTAGCTCCATACTAACCCGACTCTTCCCCAAATAACATGACCCAAAGATTCAACCTGAACCTCCTCTAATACCATTTTGTCACGAACCGGATCTGGTCTCCATCAAACCGGCACCAAACACGGCCTGTGCAAAGGCACGAAGGGCATTCCCGATCCCCATGGGCTGGAACACGTTCCCGGGTATCATATAATGATAATTGAGAATGATTTACCCGATTTTATAAACATTAAAAAACAAACAAACTCAATACAACAATTCCGGATTTTTCAACTAAAACCGTCTTTTACAAAATTTCAGAACTGAATTATATAATTTAAAAATTTGTTTAAAGATCATTACAAAGGTACAAAACCAAATAAGGACAACCCAAGACCCTCATGGTAACATGCACCACCCTCAAGCCATCTCCACAAGAAATCACCACTATGGACCTTCCAGAAACCCGAACCACTAGAACTAAAAATTGTAACCAACCTGCGACAAAAAAAATAACCAAGTCTACTTAAACCCAAGGGTGTAAGTAGGGTGTGAGCCAAAGCCCAATATGATACCACCACTAATAGATTCCATGTGATAAACATGATTGAAGAAAAGCAAACTCGTACCAAACTCGACCCATGGCAAGGCCCGAAGGGCATTCCTCATCCCCACGGGCTGGAACAAGTTCCTGGGTATCATGTAATGATAATTGGAAACGATTTATCTGATTTTATAAACATTAAACAACAAACAATGTCAATAAAACAATTCTGGATTTTCAACTAAAACCGTATTTTACAAAATTTCCCAACTGAATTAAATAATTTAAAACTATGTTTAAAGACCATTAAAAAGGTAAAAAACTAAATAAAGACAACCCAAGAACCCTCATGGTAAGGGTAACTGCCCTCAATCCATCTCCACAAGACATCACCACCATGGACCTAGTAGAAACCCGAATGACTGGAACTAAAAACTGTACCCAAAATGCGATAAAAAAAATTACCAAGTATACTTACACCCAAGGGTGTAGGTAGGGTGTGTTACAAATCCCAATAGGATACCACCACTATTAGATTCCATGTGATAAACATTTAATGACGAAAAACATGCGTGTTATCAAAAACATGAGATGCTAGTTAAAATTTCTAAAATATGCAACATTAAATAAAAAATGTTTTTAGGTGGGATAATTTAAATAATAATAACATTTAAAATAAATAACATAGATACTTAATTTTATATCCTCTCATACCATATGCCGACGGTAAGCACAAAATATCCAGTGAGCACAATCAATGGGAAATAACCCCAAGGCACTAGCTAGCTCTGGGTCCCAGGAACCTCGTATCTCGGTGAGAGTAACCATCACAAATATCCGTTCTTGTGCACGGGCCACTAGTAGGGAACATACCCATAACCTAGTGGTCCCCAATCAACATCATCATAGTTTAGTTAGAGTTGTATACATCAATCTTGATAAGTGAAACTGAGGCCAAACCCCATGGATTCACTATCATACTATTACACGTCCACCCACCTAGATACCCGGTTCTTCCCTTTGTGCTCAAACAAGTTGAACAAGTCAATGAATATACATTTCATATGAAAATATAATTTCCATATCATAAATTCAACAAACAGACCACATGTATACACCACAAGAAACAAAAGTCCACTTTTCATTCAGATTGATTTTGAAATCCGACTCACACCAAAATAGCCCACAACACTTTTCACATTTCATTATCAATTACACAAATCCATTAAAAGTTTTTATAAAACCATTCCAATATATTAAAATACTCATAACAGCCCACTCACTTGTTACATAATACCCTTTTTACCTTCAAAATAATTTTATCATCAAACTTACACGAAACAACCCACAAACAAGTGTCGCTCCAACATCATGATTTATTAAAACATTTCTGAAATTTACAAACCATTATAAAAATGTCTGACATCATAAAACCTCATGTCACATTTACAAACCCATAATATGTGAAAAAAAATACCAAATAGTACAAATTCACCCTTTTCCCAGATTGTTTGACCCAATAAAACATTTTCAATTTTCATAAAAATATCCCAAGTGGGGTCAATATATCTTGCACACAAAACCCATTTCAAAACCACCATTTAAATCCAAAAACCAAACCAATTCCTATCCAAAACATAATTGGAATCCATATGGATATTTATAAAACCACTTTCATGTTTTATAAAATCACCTTGAATTGTAATACAAAAGATTCAAATGAAAACACACATTTTCATAAAATTATATCAAGAAGTATAACAATTTTTAAACATGAAACATATTCAACACCCCTATTTTTAGGCCCACATGACACTAATAAATTACCAAACCAGAATTGGAAGTCCAAACAAGATTTAGTAAACCAATTCCATATGTTATAAAATACACCCAAATGATACCCGACAAGTAACACATTAAAACACCCAATTTCAAGTTAAAATGAAAATATAAAAATGTACACTTATCCAAATCAATCAGAAACAATTTTCGCACCACACCCAACATATGAGGAATATGAAAAATTCTAAATAAATCAAGCTAACTCATCAATAATTTTATACACATGGAACCACCTTCCGAAAGTGTCGAATCCCTCAACACATGGTGCGAAACATCAATAACGCCACTGCCGCATCAGAAGGATGATAAATCCATCCCTAGACCACAATATTTAAACAAAAAGACACCAAATCAAAACATATTTTCGAACCCTAACTTCTGGACATTTTAGAACATAATGAAAGAGTGAGGAAAACATAATGAGAATGAAGAAATTGAAGAGAGAAACACTTACTCAAAACAATCTTGAATAAAACGACCAAAAATCCACTAGAATCTGAATTTGAAAACATACAATAATTCAAGGTAAGTTCTAGAAAGGATAATGAGATCATGTATCAGCTGTAATGCGGGAAAAAGTGTAATAATTGAGAGATTTATGAGGGAAATAACTTACCTCCTCAAATATGACCGATTTTAGAAACCCTAAGAATATCAGCACTCAATCATGATGCAACTGAGCACCAAAGTTTGGTAAAGGCAATGGGAGCACTCCTAGGATTCATAGGTTCGAGAGGGAGGTAGAATCACTAAAACAATCACTATAATGAATAAGATATTAAAAAAATAATGAAACAATTTAAAACTGTAAAATGGGCTTTCAGGATGGCCTAATTCTTAAATAAAAACCCAAATCCTTCATGATTATGGATTTATAAAGGCCCCAAATTTAATTTTTAGTGTTAATAGGTCAGGGGAGGCCAAGTAGGAATTTGAATGTATAAAAAAATTAGAAAAATTAATGAGTTATAAAAGAAAAAAAATTTATTTTAAATCTTAAATTGGGTTCACGGTTTGGTCCAATTCACGAAAACTCTCTCATTCCTCCATAAAAGCATGGGAATCCCCCAAAACAAAACATGAATGGAAAATAAATTAAAAATAAATTTAAAATAAGTTATTTTTTGACACACAGTTTGTGATATTTTGATGGTATGAAAGGATTCCTAAGAAATAGGTCTTGGTTATACGAGTCAAGTAAAACATGTTTATTGGGATATGATACCATGATTTTTTCTATGAGCATGTGTCTCATTATGATTATTCAAGATAGTGATTTTGGATTTTTGGACTAATCCAATTTGAGAGGGTTCTCTCATGGAACTCCTTGGGTAATATGTTATTTTTCTATGATATTTATTATTTTGCTCTACCTAAGTGAGAGGATAATGGTATAAACAAGCTTATGTGATAGTGTTTTGGTCCATGATATAGAATTATAGATTTTCATTGAGTTAGATGGTGTTATAATAGACCAGATGAGTTTTAGGGTTTTGTACTAGCATATGTTTTATTATCCTTGCAAAGAGCAGGTTGGTTCAATTAAAGGAACCGGGTATTGGTCTATAATATGTATTATTATCATATTTCTGATAGTGATGGTGATGGAAGGGACTTCCCTGGGTGATGGGTATTGGTCTAGGATAGGGATACATGGTCTTACGCTGGGAAATAAAATGTTGGAATGGAATATGATCAGAGATTGGGTATTGTGCCTTGAAATTAATGCTTGGACACAACCTATTTAAAAGTTCACTCATAAAGATAACCCTGAGTTCAAGAAAATTAGTCTAGGATATTAAATATTGACCTTGAACTTTGAAAGAGGGTTCTAGAAACAACTACTCCATGTTAGAGGGTATTGATCTTCTATAGGATGGTCCAACCTTCACAAAGTGAGAGGGTAGTGGCTGTGTCTTGGAATGGTGATCTTGAGTTCCATCATGGACTCCACCTGATTTAGATTGTAGAGGCTATGTTATGTTATGATACCATACTAGAGTTATTAAGTATGGTTCTTGTTGTGGAATGAGATTAATTATTCTTCTTGTGTTGGATATGCCAGGTTGAGTTAGTGGTTTTGGTTGTGTGGATAACACGTAAAAAACTGACCCAAATGAGTTTTTATAGTTAATTTATATTATTTAAATTCAATGTTTATGCATACATATAATTAGTTATATATTAATTCTACATGATGAGAAGATGATGATATTTATTTTTCATAACAGTTACATGATACTATGTGTGCATTCATAACTAATGTCAATTATATAGGACTATGAACATATCTTATTGAGGATATGGATAAAGAATCTCAATGAGGATCAGAGAGTCGTTTTAGGTAAGCCTAAGAATTCATATAACATCATCATTTGGTATTTATTCATTATCCATTTATTGTATCTAAATATCCTAGTGGGTGTTCAGTTGGGATGTATGATGCTATGAATATAATTAATTTTTTATATCATGTTTGTTTTGTTTATTTATGTGTAATATAATATGCGAATGAAGATGATTCTTAGTAATGTTTATATTATTTTTTGTTATGATATTAATGGAATAGGATCCCCAATGTATGATTTATCCCTTAACAAATTGTCAGTATTCTATGGAAAACAGAGCGGCATTCTTGAGGCCATGTGATGCTCCAAAAAATATTGTTGAATAATTTTAATCCTGTAATTACAATGCCTCCTTAACTGGTGGGGAAATAAAAGGTTAGGCATGTGGCCTCAAAAGACGGTTTAAATGTTTGTGTTCAGACCTGATCCCAGTAAGGATGTTGGTTAGTATTCTTCCGATATGGTATTCAATATGACATCATTTTTGATGTCATTCATAGTTAGTATTCATGTGTTATATTTAGAGACACATATATAGAGGGAAAAAATATATGGCCACATAAATAATTCATGGGGAAAAAAATATTTTGACATGTAATATATATATGTTTTTATGTATTTATTATTGGGATATCACAATATTCACATAATTTATATACATGACATTTTAAGGACACAATTGGCGGTGGCTTTCTAGGTTATACTCGTACCACAATTAGTAGGCGTTGAAACATGGGTGCTTGGGTATATTTCATGGTCACACATATAGGCAGTGAAGTGGATTTGTTCTATATGGTTGATATGGATGTCCTGGTAATAGTTTTAAATTGGAGCTGATTAGAAACATTAGACAATGTTATGTTTATTTTTGGTTATTATTAATTTTTTATGGGTTGTATATTCTCTTCCATGGGAGATCTTATTAGTGTCTGTTAGGCAAATTGACATATATATGGATCGTTTTATTATTTCATGGTGTTATTATTTTCTTATAGTAAACCTTACACTATGTATTTTTGTTTAAATTTTGTTTTTCATATCATTGATGATTCCATTGTGTATTGTTTAATTTCATGATGATAATAGAGGGTACCGTCTTACCATAGTTTTACCATAGATCATCGTTAAAATTTCAAATATTCTAGCATACAAGAGGGGTTCCATAGGTCCTTTGAACTAATGTCTACTTTATGAGAGCATGAGAAATGTTGGGGTGATATAGTGTGGTACAAGAAAATTTTTTTCCCTTGTAATAGTATTTAGGATATAGTAGATAAAGGAAAATAATGTCTAGAACAAATAATGTATGATATATTCTTTTTGGAAATTACCTTCATGATTTGTTTTATGTATTTAATGGGCATAAAATTTGATTTTAATTCTTTTAGATGATACTATGGTGATTTTTTAATCCTCTAATGATGTTTTTTGAATTATTGATTTATTGGGTTTTCTCTTTTACCATGGTGTAAATTTTCACCAATTTTCCTGAAATATATTCGGAACAAAGGTTCACATGACTTGTATATTATTTTGTGTTATTTTGAATCATGTTTTCTAAAAAAATATCTTTTGCCTATTTAATTATTCAATAATAACATGTTTTGTGTTTTTCCAAATAGTTTTATGGCGAAATAATACATAATAAAACAAGAGTGTTATGAATTTCCCCACACGATTCTTCATAGAGTGACTTGTTATATACTAACATGTATATATTTTTATCCTTTAATGTGTAGTTATATATGTGGATTCATGGTGAGGAATATTACCCTAGGGTGGGTAGTTTACATGGGAATGTGATTCATGTTCCATATTAAAACCCTAATGTGGGTGTATTGGCATGTAAACTTCTTTTTTGGTATTTTTGATGGGATATTGGATGTTTCATAATGAGTTTTAAACTATGTAGTATGTGACCTATGGACTGTGTAAGAGCGCTTAATGATGTTGTGGTAAGTCTTAAAATTTTATAGAGTTTGTATTATAAATGAGAAGAAATATTTAATCGTGTTGTTGTTCATAGTAAACATTAATATATAATAATAACATTAGATAAGGGTTATCCCAATCAAAAACTCACCTTAGGGAATGTATAGAATGGTTTGACAGTAAGTGTTATATAGATGACACCAATGTGGTGGTTGATCATATATATAGTTTGGAATGGATATGCTCTTGGGATTATGAAGAAGAAAAGCATGGGTATTTCCACTGGTGAGGTAGTTATGGAATGTATATGAGACATGGTCATGTAATTTTTTTGGGTATGATCCTTGAAACTTTTGATGTAAATCATGGTGTTATGAGTTATGGTTGGAGGTATTGTATCACTATGGTTTCTCTTTTCTTAATTAATTATGTATTCTTTAATAAGAGTTTTTAAGAACCACTATGAGAATTACTATATTGATACCCTCTTACCTTAGGAAAAGAGTGTGAGTTTTTTCTAATAGTTGTAGTAGATGGGTTGAGGTTTCCAAGTAGTGACTTAAAAGGTTATCTTGAAATTCTGATAAACTTGATGAAATATGGTGAGGTCTGATTCGTGTTTCTAAATGGAAAACAAGAAATCTTTAAGATATAGGAATTGAGTTATAGGGGTCTTGTGACACATAGGGTGAGTTCGTGATGATAGATTAAAATATAAAGTTATATCACCATGTTATTTTTATGTAAACGGATATATTTTTTGGGGTATTTTCAATCCCTTATGACCTGGGATGTGTATAAGTCTCTACGAGTGATTTTTTTTTCGGGATCCTCGAATCCATATGTTCCACTTGTGAATGGAATTTGGTTTTGGGTTATGGATTGGATAAATGAATGATCATTTGTAGATAGTGATTGGGTGTGAGACCATGTGAAAAGGTTCATGAAACCATGTCATGTTTGAAAAATTGTATTGTTGTGTTGGACCTATAATCCATATCATGTGATGCTCAAGTAATGAGATGTTCCTGGGAATGAGAAGGTGTAGAATGGAAAAGACGGAATCTATATTAGTGTATGAATGTTTCATGATATGTGTAATTTTTTTTCAATAGTAAAATGTAATTTTGGTCATATTATTGGATATATTTTGTAATATTAAATGTATATTAATTAGAAGAAATGTGTTCTTTATGAACAAATAATTATCATATGATGACCCTTGAGACAGATGAGCTTCCAATGGATAGTGTGATGATCAAGGCATCTAAATAGTGATTCAACAATAATGAGTGCAGAAATAGGTAGATTGTGACATGCTAGAAGGATCATGTATGAAGCCTATTGGGTTGAAAGAAGAAATTTTCATGTCAACGAGAATTTTTTATACCATAATTTATTCTTCTATATAAAATGTGTTGCAGAGATTGATTATCAGTTGAGTTGTGATGTGGTTTCTAAATGTACCATTGTATCATTATATTATAGAAAATGACTAAAAATATATGCCTATTCAAGAATAAGTAATGGTGAATCATGGGACAAATTGCTCGTATACAAGTTGGTATTGGTATGAATCATGATCAATGATTGATTATAAGAGATATTATATAGTGGGTAGGACACCATAGTTGATCAGTCACAGAAGATTAATTTTTGGGTGATTTTTGTTATTGTTATGGGTGATGTGTTAGTGAATCCAACCATGATATGTTTACAAATTCATCGGTGTTGGGATATATGTGGCTATTTTATTGTATGTTACTTGAAAATGCCTAGATATGGGTATAAAAGAAGGCTGATTAAGTTAGTTTAGTATGTCCAAGTGACAAATGACTATTAATTTTTTTATTTTAGTTGATGACTCAGTTTTTCATTCAAGGAAATAACTAGTAGGGTGACTTGGTATAGGGAACGTCGGTACATTGTGGGATGTATAAATGTCGGTGTGAAAAATTATTAATTCCAGTTAGGAATAAAATCTCAGAAATGAGACATTGGATTTTAAAAAGAATGGTAAGGTGTTGATCTAGTGCGGCATCAAGTAAATGATTCTCTGATGTAGATCAATTATGTCATCCAAATGTCTGTGATGTTATTACATTATGAATTAAAAAATGTATATTGGTTTGGGGATTCTTTATGGATTTGGTGGAATGTATCATTGATGTAAATCATGGGTTAGTGGGTATTTTAGAATTACTAGTGTACTACAGTTCCATCTTGCATGTTTCATGTACAACCATTTATAGTGGTTAAAATGAGAATAAAATACATCATTCAGGGATAAAATACTATAATGATGGACTAATGGGATCGTATAATAGGGTTATGACCATTTTTTGTTTGGGTGTGGACATGGAATTACTAAACGAGTGGGAGTATTGGGATTGGATCATTTATAAAGGGGTTCAATGATAGGGATGGTTTATAGAATATTAACATGGAGAATTCATAGAGAGGAGAAGTGTTCTGTTGGGGATTCGGTAATAACATAATGTGGTTTAGGTTTCCTGAGTTGCGAATTTCTAGGTTATAAAGTACCATATATTACATACATTGTTATTACATCATAATTGTTGTTTATTTATTAAAATATATAAAAACACCATGATAGGTCCATATAGGTCTAGTGTATTTAGAATCAAGGAAACATAAACAACGGGTTCATAAAAAATCTACATTGTCTCTTGTTTATTTAATAATAAAAATAATCCTTTTGGAATATCATATTTAATACCAATATTCCTAAACTGGGTTAAATAGACATACAAAAGGGTGAGCTCAAATTCCCAGTAAGGGTAAACAATGGAAATATCAATCATATCATATTCATAATAATGTAACATTTGAATATATTATCCTCTATAGGAGATCACAATATCATGTCATTGGATAATTAATATATGTGAAATGTAAAAAAAATAATCACAACATAAGATAGGAAACATTATGTCATAAACACATTATCATAGAATATAATTTCATATTAGTCATGAATCAATTCCAATACCATAATAGCAGAAAAAGTCAATTTCTGAACTGAGTTGACTCCACGTTCTAGTCCTATATCACGGAACTAGATTAACTTACCATTCCAGCCATGTCTATATCATGATATATAAATCATTACCCAATTCATTTTAGGGAGATATAGGTCCCACCCATTTCTTAATGAAACAATTTTTATGTGTCCCACAAAAACATAAATCATACATCAAAGCTGAACCAATTTAAATAAATGGGATACTCAAACATTATTCCATCATAACATAATCCATATAAGATAAAATAAATTCATAAAAATAATTCCATCATAACATAATAAATTAAAAGGAATAATAAATATTTAAACATGAGCCTATATCATATTATATGGAAAATAATTTTGATAAAACTCTTTATTTTAGTTCTAGAGGAAAAAAATCTTTTATTCTTCAAAAACATTTTATTTTCACAATATGTTATGCAATAATAAAAGAAATTAAGTTAACTAAAAATAAACCAATCCACTTTTAAAGGAATCATCATGGAAATAATTATCTATGAAAACATAAAAAAAATTTATTCCATTTATCTTAAAAAAACATTGTCCTCGTACTTTTGTTGGAAAAGTAAGAATGTACTTAATATGGTAAACAAAAGAGAGATTCCTTCCAAACCATTTCATAAAAATAAAAAATGGGTAAAAATTAATTTTAACATACATGGAATAATATTAATCATTTTATGAATTTTGTTAAGAAAACATCAACACAGATGATAAATTTAACCCTAGTAAATACTTACAAATAAACAATCTCAGATAAAAACGATATTGGAAAAGTTATCCTTTACCTTAGGTTCTATATTCTTCGTTCGTATTTGAAAATCTTATATAATGATTTAAATAATGTAACAGATTTATTCATGAATCATAATAATTTTTTTGATAAGATTTATGATCAAACTTTCATCCGTTTGTTAGTAATATTTCATTGTTACTTATTATTTGGGTATGAACTGCTTTCTGCTCTTACATGTGTTGTGTCCGATAATTTCTTGTTCATATTTTTTGGTTATTATTATATCATTCACAAAATTTTATTATTATAATATATATAATATTTATTTATTCAACTCATTTATATAATCGTGGTTTAATTAAGATCATGTAGTACAAATCACATCGCACTGTGGAGATAATATGTCGTATGTACGCACGAGCAACAATATAATTTCCATAATTATTTAAAGGTATTGAAGTGGGTGGTGTATAGTATCTAAGAATTAGTATAATGTTATATTATTCATATATAGGTATTATTTACACCATTATATGCATCCATGTAATGTGGTGGTGAAAAATAGATTACACCACGCTGTGGAGACGAAAAGATGTACGTTCACAAGCACATTGATTTCATTTTTTCATATGATGTATAGAAGGTGAAATTGGGTTGTCTTATATTTATAATAACATATCATTATATTACTGATATTGATATTATTATATTATAATGAAACAAATATTGAAGAGGAATTATAAGAAGAAATAATTTTGAACTAATCGGTAGAAGAGATTAGCTCTTCCTTGACATACCTCCTTTGAATTTCCACTAAGGGCACTACAGTTTGTCCTTTAAAAACGCATGAAACTCCAGAATGTTACTAGGGAATTTTATAAGTGTAATTTTTTGGTGGTTTTTGAGTTTGATTCTTCAAAATGGTGTGAAGAGGAGATGGATGAGGTGACCGTTTATAATAAATGAGAGGGAAAATTTATGAATATCTCAAAAAATGTAATTAAAAAAAAATAAACACTACCCAAAGACCTCCAAAGTGTCCCTCATTCGATGATGAGATGAAATAATATTCTAATATCTTCAACCAATAAATTTTGGACAACTAATTTTGTTAATATAATCATTATGTTTTTAATTTACCCTTAGTTATTCAATTCATATTTAATTTTTGTAATAACATTCTTAATATTAAATTGTAATGAATATTTAATTATTTGGTGTCAATTGAACAAAAAATAGATACTTTATGATATTTTAGAGCCTATATTTATCACTTTGTTATTTTTAAATATTTATATGATTTTTAAATAATTTAATAAAATGTTATGTTTATAAAACATCAATATTGTCAATTTTGACACTATTCATTTATTAAACGTTAAATAAAATTCACATAGAATCCAAATTTGAAACAAAATATTAAATACACTCCTATAATATCATATTCTCTTATAAAATTCATGGAGAACATTAATTATATCATATGATATTTATTTAACATATTTAAATCCATTTATTTGATATTTCTAATAAAAAAATTTCTACATCACTATTGTTTCATCCTTAATGTTAATTATTTAATCTCTAAAAATTATAATTATATTTTTTTTAATAAGGGTAATTATTTTATATTTACATAGACTATCTATAATCGATTTTATCTTATATTTATCTATAAATTAAAATTAATACACTTATATAATAAGAGATTGTGACACTTTGTCCATTTCATTATTTTTTATTACAGTCATGTCAATTTCATCTGTAATTGGTAATAATGTGATTCTATTTCAAGTAATAGATTATTATAAGGGTATAATTTAATCATAAAATAGGATTTTTATAGGTGTTATGGTAATTTTATAATATTATTTTTAAACTTATATACCTGATTCACCATTAATCATGGTAATAAAAATAATTACAAAGTTACTACTAATAATGAATAAATAAAAGTTTACTATTTACAAAATTTCTATATGATGAATAAAAATACATAATCAATTTTTCAAAATTCAAAACATTGAATTTCTAGTAATTAAATTAAAATTAATTCTTTTTTGAAAAAATGTGTTTTAAATGATAAAACATTGCAAAAGATTGAATTGTTTTTACCTATGAATTCAATTTAAAATTAATGATAATGGAAGTCATTATATTAAATAGTAAATATATATATTATATTTCTACTTTATAAACATTAAATTTTATAATTTAACCATATAAATTACCTCAATGGAAAAAGTTGTTTTTAACTAAAATTTTGAATATTTTTACTATTCATCAAAATATGAAAGTTATCAGAAAAATATCATGAATTTATCCAAAGAATATTTTTATACATCGCTTCAAAATAATAAGTTTATTTGTTTCATATAAAAACATTAATGTGTAAATTTATTAATTTAAAATGGGTTCACCATTCAAAGTTGTAATATTATCCTTTAAATAAAATAAATCAAATATATTTTTATTCATAACCTATGACTAAAATATCAATTGAATGAATATAATAAATATTTTATTAGGTATATAACCCATACATATCTTGTTGAAAACATTATAAAAAGTAATTCACTCTAAAATGAAAATATCTGGTTGATTTATATTCTTCATAATGCATTATCATAAGTTAGTTATAATTATTGTCACTAACCTAATGAATATGCTACAAAGATAATTTTATATTAAGGGAATATTATAGTTTGATTAAACTCATTATTTCATGCATCAAAAGCTACTAAGGAATAAAAATTATTTAAATATTTCATACAAACATATGGGCATTACATTCTACCCCCACTTAATTAGAATTTCACCCTCGAAATTCATAAAACAGAAACAGACAGATGATGATACCTCTCATTCATCATAACCTCAAGATCCAAAGTATCTTCATCAAATTGATGGTTCCTCCATAAATCATTAACCAAGAAAGTGGTCTTGTTTCATATAACTTTTTCACTACGATCCAAAATATCTATGGGTTGTTCTTCATTAGAATGATCTTTCTCTTGCAGTATAACTACTAAGGTAAGTACATGTAAAATATTGGATATATACTTTATCAGGGGAGAAATGTGGAACACAACATGGGCTTGGGAAATATTTGTTGGAAGCATCAATTGATAAGATACCTTCCCGACATGATCCAAAATTTTAAAAAAACTAATATAACTATCACTCAGATTTCCCTTCTTTCCAAATCACATTACTCTCTTCCAAGGATATATTCATAAGAACACCCTATCACCACCATCAAAATCTACTACTTTTATTTGATTATCAGTATAATGATTTTTTCAACTATGAGATTCTCTTATATGTTGTTGAATAGATCTAACATTTTCTTCCATTTAATCAATAATATCAGATCCTAATATCTTTCGTTCCCCAACTTCATCCCATAAAATTGGTGTACTATACTTTTTTCCATATTGGGATTCATAAGGATTCATATAAATATTTGAGTTAAAGATAATTTTATAAGTAAATTCCACAAATGGTAGGTGTTGATCACAACGACCTTTGAAATCCATAGGGTAAGCTCTCAATATGTGTCATAGTGTTTGAATTTTCTTCTCAGACTGACTGTTTTTCAAAGGATGATAAGTTATGATGAAACACAACTATGT
Organism: Viscum album; assembly: GCA_963277665.1. Classification (NCBI taxonomy): domain Eukaryota; kingdom Viridiplantae; phylum Streptophyta; class Magnoliopsida; order Santalales; family Viscaceae; genus Viscum; species Viscum album. Next base: position 64,151,455 of record OY728156.1, on the reverse strand, counting down.
ATCACATGCATGCTAAAGACATCGCCAGAATATTGAGGTAAACCATGGATCCTGATCAGATATAACAGAAAGTGGTGCTCCCTGAAATCTTACCACATCTTTTACGTATATCCAAGAAATATTATTAAATGGTAAATCTCTCTAACAGAAATGAAGTTTTACGACTTCATAAAACGATCCACTATAACCTAGATATCATTATTTCCTTTGGATTTTTTGGGAAGTACATTGAAAATGTCCATAGTGATGTTTTCCCATTTCTATTCCGGGGTGGGTAATGGTTATAATATCCCATTAGAATTCTATATTTAATCCTTAACTTTCTAACTCACCAATCATCGAGTGACATATTCATCGAAATATCATTTCATTTAATCCCACCAGAAGTACTCTTTCAGGTCCATGTAGATCTTTGTGCTTCCAGGGTGAATAGTGAAGGAAGAACTATGAGCCTCATCCAATAATTCCTTATTTAATTCTGGTATGGGAGGAATAAAAATCTAGTTCCAAAACCTTATTTTTTTCTTCACAATCAAGGTTTAATTCAGGAATAGTATTCAGCTTCTTTTGTAACTCTACATCTTCCTTCTATGCCTCTTTAATTGTGACATGTATAGATGGAGGAACAATCATTTGAGTAAGATAATATTTCTCTCTTTCCATTAAAATTTCAAGATCCATATTTTTTTAATCAATAAATATTTGATATTTTGTGATCCTCATCATGGATAATCTAGCATGGTATTTTCAACTCAAAGAATTTGCCACCTTGTTCGCTTTCCAAGGGTGATAATTTATTAGGCAGTCGTAATAATTAATCAACTGCAATCATCTTCATGGGCCCTTATTCAGCACTTTTTGTGAAAACATACTTTAAACTTTTATGATCCGTATAAATACCACTCTATTCCCCAGGAAGATAATGCCTCCATATTTTTAATGTGAAGATTACCGCAGCCAAATATAAATCATGTGTTGGGTTATTTTGTCCATGGATTTTCAACTGTCATGAGGCATAAGATATCACCATATCATTTTGCATGAGAACATACCCCATCCCCTTCTTGGATAAATCATTTAAGATCACAAAGCTTTCTCCACTAATAGGTAGTGTGAGCATAGGTGCACTAGCTAAAATACTTTTCTGTTCTTTGAAATTCTCTTCACATTCCTCCATCAAAACTAACATAACATCTTTTCTGAGTCAACATGTTTAGTGAATTTGATAATAGTGAAAAATATTTCCCAAAACTTCATTAATATCCTACCAAACCCAGAAAAATTTAGATCCCAGTTACTGTTGTTGGTCTCAACCATCCTTCAATAACCTCTGTTTTTGTTGGATCCATAGATATCTCCTATATTGAGATTATGTGACCCGAAAATATAACATTTTGAAGCCCAAATTTACACTTCGTAAAATTGGAATAATGTTTCTCCTTTCCAAGTGTATTCAATAAAATTTTCAAATGATGTTCATGCTCTTCCATTATCATTAAATAGACAAGAATATCGTCTATAAATGCTAACATAAATTGATCTAGATATTCTCTAAAGACACTATTTATTATATCCATGAAGATATATGGGGAATTAATAAGACCAAAAGTCATCACTATAATGTCATAGTGCCCAAACCTTGTATGTTATGCCATATTTTGTATATCCTCATTTCTTAACCTTAATTAATGATATCCTAAATAAAGATCATTCTTGAAAAATTATTGAGGTATACGTATTTGGTCAATTATGTTCTCAATGCGCGAGAGAGGATATTATTTCTGGATTGTGATATTGTTAAGATCTCGATATTAAATTCATATTCTCATTGATCCATAATTTTTCTTAACAAACAGAATAGTTTCTCCCCAAGGTGATGCACTAGGGCGTATAAATACCTTATCAAGAATCTATTAGAGTTGATTCATCAATTCATGTAACTCAATTGGGGACATTATATATGGTGTCTTTGAAATAGGCATAGAACCCATTATGATTTCTATTGGAAACTCAACATCACGTTATGGAGGAAAACCTAGATATTCCACTTTAGAGACATTGTTAAACTCTGATTAAATGAGTGTACTATTAATCTTGAGTTTCTAGCCAAATATTTTAGATAATTAACCTTCATTTATTTTAATCAAGACCCATATGATGGATGAAAATTCTACTTGAAGTTTATATTCATCCTTGAATCGATAAATGATCTTTCATTGATCTTGAATATGAAATCTGACTTCCATTCTCTGGAAATAGATTTAAGCTCCAAATAATGAAACCCAATCCATTATAATAATCCTATAAAATTCTACAATATGAAGGATCACATGATTTTCAAGAAGCGCTTTCCCTCAAAATTCAATTGGAGAAGAATTGTAAACTGTTGGAACAATTTTTTTGCCATTAACAACTAACTCAACATCTAATTGTTGAGGTAATATAGTGATACCCTTAGAAAATTATTAATAAATAAAAGAGTGGTTGGATCTAGAATCAAATAAAAAAATTTCTACATTAGAGTGGATGGTATGTGTACCTTCCACCACTTCATTATCATACTCCACATCGCTGATAGTAATATCATTGGACTTTCTATTGTCCATTTCCTTATGAATTTGTTGACATCGAACATCATAAATAACCATTTTATTAGTGAATTGATTGGCATAATGCCCCATTTCTTTTCACATGTAACATTGAAGTGTATGAGGTGCATTCTCAGAATAGTTTTCATTGTTTTCATTATTAGATATCTTTTTTCCATCACATCAGTATTCAATTTCCCAATGACCTTCTTTTCCATACTTGAAACATTTACTTGTCTCTTTAAGATAATTTCATCCTTGTTTCTTTTCATGCATTGAGCGTTAGAGAAAACTCATCTTCTTTTGATATTAGTCTTTAGATTTTTCTTTTTATTTCCATATTACCCTTATTATCAAACCCATATGACTGATGGGTTACTCCAATCTCCTTCTCAAACGTGAGAGCAAATCAAACAATTTCTTCGTAGCTATTGAAGTCTTGTATGGAATATGCCCTTCATAGACATGGTATTAAGACACTAAATAATTGATCAATATTACTCTGAGGTTGGATAAAAATTACAAAATTGTACCTTCAAAGACTTGTAAAATTTTATTCGTAGGTACCAATGGATTCAACATCCTTTTTATTTAGTTCAAGAAACTGCTTCTCCATCTTTTTAGAAGAATACTAGGGAAGTACTAATTGGATAATAAGTTATTTAACTCCTCGCATTCTATGGAATCAATTTCTTTCATTTTCATTCTATTCTTTATAATATTCCACCATTGATCATCTTCACCTTCAAGAAGATATAATGCTAAGAGGACTTTATCATGTTTAGAACATTTTAGAACTGAAAATATCTTTTCATTGATAATGATCCATTGTTCAGCAACAAATGGATCAGAAGACCCACAAAATGAAGGTGGATGATTCCTCATGAAGGATTCAACAGATTGATGCTCCCTAGTTTGCACATTTGGATGTCTGGAATGATTCATATCTTGAAAAAGCTGTGTTAGCATGTCTACATGAATTTAAATTCTGGCTCCCGTAACATTTGGTTTCTCAGAGGTAAAATCATTTCATTTCCCATCATTATCATCATTAAAAAGGTTCCTTTTGGATACAATAATTGACTAAATCCAAGAAGCATAGTCTGATAATAAATAATTATAATTGGAAATCCACATAATCAAAATTGAAATGTCAAATTAGGGAATGTTAGGTTTTATACAAGATTAGTCATGGTCAATTCTAAAACTCTATGATTGTATCATATAGTTATACACATCCTTAGGGTTCTAATTAAGGCATCCACATCCTAGTTTCCAAAGGATAACGATTCCTCTCATCTAATATCAACTATAAAAAACCATAAATTACAAACATTTTTATTACTTCAGAATTGATTTATATTTATTATAACATATAAATAAACCATAACAGGACTGTATATGTATAGGGTCTTTAAAAACTGGGAAACATAAACAACTATTTCATAAAACATCTACATTGTATCCCGTTTATTTCATCATTACTATTTTTTTGAATATCATATTTAATACACTTTTTATTGACATGGGGAAAAGAAACATACAAAAAGATGGTCTCAAATTCATACTACGGCTAAAAAAAGAAAGTATCTATCACATAATATTCATGAGAACATAACATTTGAAAATATTATCTTGCATAAGAGATCATAATATCATGTCTTGGGATAATTCACATAGTTGAAATGTAATCCAAAAAATCATAACATAAGACATTAATACTTGTTCTGTACACAAATAAGTATAGAAAATCATTTCATATTAGTTAGGTCTCTTTTCCAAGTCCATCATAGTAGACAAAAACAGAGTTCACTCCTCATTCCAATCCTGTATCACTGACCTGGATTAACATTTCATTCTAGCCATGTCTATCTCATTAGATATAAATAATTACCCAATTCATTAGAGGGAGATATAGGTACCAACCCTCTCATAAGGAAACCATTTTTTATGTGTTCTACAAAAACATTAATCATACATCATATCAAAACCCATGTAATAAAATGGGATTCCTAATGATCATTCCATCATAACAAAATCTATATATGATAAAATGACTCCATATAAATTATTCCAATAAATTTAATAAAATAATAGAAAAAATAGGGATATAAACTTAACAATATATTATCTTATATGGATAAAATTTTTGATATAACACTTGAACATAGTTCTTAAGTAAAATATCATTTCTTTTTCAAATACATTTTCTTTCTCAATATGTCATTAAATTATAAAAGAAACGAATTTAATTGAAGATAAAAATGGAAAATTTTAATATAATAATCATGTAAATAATGTTTTATGAAAGCCTAAAAATCCATTAATTCTATATAAGTTAAAAAACATTCTCCTCATACCTTTGTCAGAAAATCCAAAAAGCACCTCATTTGTTAAACAAAAGAAAGATTCCTTCCTTACCATGTTGTAAAAGTAATAAATTGGTAAAAAAGACTTTAACAATACATGGAAAAATAATTAACATTTTATGAATACAATTTTAGAAAACATGGAAATGTATTAAAAATATAACCCCAGTAACAACTTACAAATAAACAATCTCGGATAAAAACGAGATTGGAAATTTTATCCCTTACATTAGGTCTGATATGATTTGTATGTATCTGAAACTACTAAATAATGATTTAAATAATGTTATTTATGCATTAAATTATCATAGTCATTTTTATGATATCATTTACGATCACATTTTCATCCGTTTTTTGTAAAATTTCATTGTTATTCGTTAATCGGGTATTAACTGCTTTATGTTCTTACACATATTTTATCAAATAAGTTCTTGTCAATATTTTTAGGTTAGTATTATATCTTTTAAATCATGGTATTAGTTTAATATATATCATATATATTCATTCAATTAATTTTTAAATTCATGATTTAATGAATATCATGTACAACAATTCACATTGCACTGTGGAGGCGGTAAGCCGTACATACTCACGAGCGATGATATTGTTCCCATACTTGTTAAATGGTATTGAAGTGGATGTTATATAGTATCTCAGAATTATTAAAAAGTTATATTAATCATATATAGTTATTATTTACACCATTTAAACCATCCATTTATGGTGGTGGTGAAAATAGATTACACCATGGCGTGGAGACGGTAAGTGGTACGTACGCACGCACAGTGATTTTTCTTTTTCATAGGAAGGATGGAATGTGAAATTGGGTTGTTTTATATTTATAATAACATATAACTATATTATTTATTGTTAAATTATTATTTTATAATGAAAAAAGAAAAGTAGAGGATGTATAAGATGAAAGAAACTTGAAAGAATAGGAAGAAGATATTACTTCTTCCCCAACGTGCCTCCATTGAATTTCCGCATAAGGCACTATGGTTTGTATTTTGAGAAAACCAGCACCTCTAAAATGTTACTAGGAATGTTTAGAATAATAATGGATATGGTTATGTCTAGAATGAAGGTTAATAATTTACTGAAGAGAATAGAGAGGAGGTTCTCTTTTATAAGTGGGGAGAGGGGCACTTTAGGAAACTCAAAAAAATATTAATTTATAATAAAACAATACCCTACCCTAAAACCCTTATTGTGTCTCAAATTCTAATATTAGATGATATAGGGTTGTAATCACATTAAAAAATTAATTTTTGACAACCTGTTTTTTCAATATAAACCTTATCATTTTAATTGACCCTTAGTTATTCTAATAAATCATAATCTTGGTAATAACATTATAAATATTTAATAGTAATGAATATTTAATTATGTGGTGTTAATTGACCATAAATATATAATTTTTGATATTTTAGACCTTATAATTTTCACATTGTAATTATTAAATATTTTAATGATTTTTAAATTATTTAATAAAATTTTATGTTTATTAAACATCAATAATGTAAATTTTGACACTATTCATTTATTAAACTTTATATAAAATTAAAATAAAAGATAAATTAGAGAATACATATTAAATAAACTCCTAACATGTCATAGTAACCTATAAAATTCATTTAGAACATTAATTAGGTTATATGATATTTCTTTTAACAATTTTGATACCATTTATTTGATATTTCTGTTAATAAAATTATTATTACATTAAAATTGTGCCATCATTAATAGTAATTATTTAATATCTAATAATTATAAATAATATTTTATGATGTGGGTAATTATTTTAGACTTTTAGGGAATATGTATAGTCTATATGATATCTACGTTATCCATATAGTACAATTAATACACTTATATAAAAAGAGATTGTGACACTTGTTCCATTTCATTAGTTTTTATTACATTCATATCATTTTCATAAGTAAGTGGAAATAAAGTAATTCCATTTAGAATAATAGATGATAAGGGTCAAATTTAATTATCCAGTAATATTTTTATAGGTGTTAAGGTAATTTTATAATAATATTTTTATCCTTAATTACTTGATTCACCTTTAACCATTGTAATAAAAATAATTACCAAAGTTACTATTCATAATTACCACAAATAAAGTCTTCATATTAATATAATTTGGACCTAATTATTCAAAATATGGAATATGTTTTTCAAAATTAGAAACATAGAAGTTGGAGTAATTAATTTAAAATTAATCCAATTGTTGCGAAAATGGGTTTTAAAAGTTAAAACATCCCAAAAGATTGAAATGTTTTTACATATGAATTCAATTTAAAATAAATTATTATAACAGACATTATATTATATGGTAAAAATATATTATATTTATACTTTAAAACCAATATATATTATAATATATCCATATAAATTATCTCAATGAAAATTGTTTTTTAATTAAACTTTAGCGTATTTTTAATATTCATCAAAATATGAACATTATCAGAAAAATATCAAAAATTTATCCCAAGAAATATTTTATATTTCAACTAAATAATAAAATGTTTATGTTTTTATATAAATATCATTAATGTGTCAAAGTCTTAATTTAAAATTCGGTCTCTAAGCGAAGGTGTAAAATTAACCTTTTTTAAAAAATACCTCAAATAGGGTTTTATTTGTATCATATGATTAAAATATCGATTGAATTAATATCAAAAACATTTTATTAATTATATAACACATATATATCTTATTATTTCATTACCAAATGTAATTAACTCTAATATAAAAATATCTAATTGATTTATATTTTTCATATTTCATTTTCATAAGTTAGTTATAATTATTCCTACCAACATAGCAGTTAGGCTATAATGGAAATTTAATATTAAGGGAATCTCATAGTTTGTTTAAACTCAAAATTGCATGCAAAGAAATATATTGAAGAATAAAAATTATTTAAATATTTCATTAGACATACTGGCGTTACATAGGTTCCCAATATATTATAACCATTATATATTTTATTTCCCTAGATCGGGAGTTGGAATTTTTGAGTTCTTTGGAAATGATTAAGTATAATTTTCAAGGAACTATCATAGGTAAAGGAATCATGTTTTTTGTTTTTGTGGTTTAGGAGAATGATTGATGAATGCTGCTGGCTATAGAGCTCCACTAATTACCTAGTTGAGTGGATATAAAATCCTAGTAGATGTTTCATGAGTGCAAGGGCACTACATGGGCCACCAGGTCGCTTGTCTCTAGCACATGGTACCCAGTGATCCATCAAGGTAGTGGTGTATATTCATTATTTACATGATGGATCCAAAAATTGATTTTAAAAAACCAATGAGAAAATGACATTTGGTATTTGTAATATAAACCCCATAACATGGTTTTAGTTTTTCATTTGGCCTAAGGGAAAGGTGGTCCACTTAATCTATTCCCTTGTTATTCTTGATGTGGGTTCAAGTAAATTTTGTTTCTTTATTGATGAATTCATGGGTTCTCGTGTTTTCCCTCGCCTTATTATCAAATAGTAGTATATTAGTGTTTGGTATTTTATTCCCTTTCCCCTAGTTCATGTTTGAATCCATCCTAAATGATGGAGAATTTATTATTATTGTCTAGAGGGGTGCCTATATGAATGAATTTAGGTATACTACAATTTTTCATTGTGGGTAAAACCTTATTTATCACATTTTCAACTAAAAATAATTCATTGATTTGTTTTCATTTGACTATAAAAAATTAATTTATTATAAAAGTAATAATTATTTAAATTAATTTATTAATTATAATTTTTTATAATTAAATATGTCACTATTCTTTGGAGTTATTTCCATGTATTGATGACTGGTGACCGGTCATGTTTTTTCGGTGATGGTGGTTGGGTGCTTCAGGATGAAATTGATTCTTTATTTGAAGTTTGTGGACACAAAACACTCTATAATTATTTAATACATATTGGTATGTGGAGCATGATACGCATACATTTATATTTTTAGTGATAAATGATAAATTAAATTTTAATAGACTTGTGAGACACATAGAAGTGGTATAAAATTTATAAGGCTGTAATGGTCTCTTAAATCACTTATCATTGATTCCATGGTCACCGATGATCATGGGTATAATCTAATGTCCGATTCATGATGTATATAGAGCATAGATGGTAATGAATTTTGAAAAAAAATATTGAAAACATCAGGATCTCTACATCATCTTTATTTTGTTAGAGAAATGATTTATTTAGGGTGTTGGTCTTTAAACCTCGTTATTTAAAAACTAGGGTCTTTATTAATTTCGTTTAAATAAATAAATAACACACGGTTTTAATGTTCCATCTCACAATAATTTTATTGAGTTGATATAAAAATTTTATGATTTTTAACTTATTTTTGGTTTGGGGGGAATATCCTAGCATAGAAACATTGGTGTGATGGATGTTATAACGACCCATAATTGTGTTTTATAACCAGTGTTGTTTCCGCTGTCCTTATACTAAATAATGGTAAGGACTTTTGTATGATGGTAAATTAAAATTTGTATATATAATTTATATTGGCTTGGAAGAGTTTTTTATTAACTATAGTCTTGAGTTATTCTTCTGGAGATTTATAACATATGAGTATATTGGTGGAAGTCTTAGACAAATGGGATATATAGATATTATTTTTTTCATAAGATTCCACCCATAGAAATGTGTAGGATATTGATGGGTGATTTTCAAATCCATTTGTCCTTGGGATATATCTATGTTCATCAAGTTAATCTATGTATAATTTCTCTAATTAAAAGACTATGTTCAATACATGTTTTTTATAAATATGATCTAAATGTGTAGTTGTGAATGTTGTCTTATAATAAGTAATATTTTTTTAGTATATTAAATTATTGTATTGATTATATGGGTAGAGAGATTATTTAAACCACTTTCATGAGAGGTGATGGGTGGGTATGTTGAGTCTCATTATAATCATGGAAGAATAGAATATAATAGGACGAGGTTTGTGTATGGTTCTAGTGAGCAGGGAAACCATAGTTACGAATGATGATGTGTATGGGGATGTGTGTAATGGTTTGGTTAAGAATAGGAACCATGTATGGAATATGATATATTATTATATATGTTTATCATCAACCCAAAAATATATATATTGTGATATGTGTTGGAAATATTGTCAACTATGGGTATATAGGAATATGGGAGGGATGTTATTGAAATTGATAGGGATGGGTGACATAGATTTGATGACATGAAAACTACGGTCTAAAAATTGATTGAATGTGTTGTGGTGGGTTATAAAGGCTTATTATAAAGGTTGTGGTGATGAAATAAGTTGGGCATGATTCCTCACAAGATGGCTATGATGTGGAAGTATAGTTTTCATACCTATTAGGATATTGGATTATAGAATTTATGCAATGTGATATGGCTTGGGATGTTGTCAATAGCTAATCATATCATATATAAATATTACAACCCAATCGTTGGATATTAATTATATAACATAATGCTCAATAGTAGAATTGTTCAGGTCTTGTGTCTTCAGAAAGATGGAAACATTAATAACACATTAATAATAGTTCTACATCATCTCCCACATAGTTCCTCATTACTAGATACCATATTAGACATATAATAAATAATACCTTTCTTCATAAAATAAGGAAACGAAAATAATAAAGGGTGATCTCAAATGCTTTGTAAGGGTAAATATGGTATATATCAACATAACATGAGTATAAGGGTAATATAACATGATAATAACATTAAAAAACTATACCTATATATTATAGATCATAAAATTGAGTCATGTAAAAAATCCTTATATTTTATAAGAAGTGAATCATAAATGAATCAAAGAACATGAGCTATAAGAGTTTAACAATGTCATAAGATATAGAACTGGGGCATATATAAGATCATAAGAATTAATTTCTTTAGTAGAAAAGGATTATTTCTAAGGATATAAAATTGTAATGGGTTTACAACCTAATATATCAGAGTAGTCATAGTTTACTCCAAAGATGATCGTAGTGAAAAATTATGACATTGAATTAGGTCAACTCCACATTGTATTCCTATTTATCTATTTCGTTATCAATATTTTCTAAATTTAGTGGATATAGATATTGTTCCCATTCATCACATAAAAAAATAATACATTTGTAACTTAAAATATCATAAAACATCCATCATATTAGAACCCATGAATAGAAATGGATTTCATAAACATTTTATCACATCATAACCTGTAGAAAAGAAATAGGAATCATAATAATTTCGTCATTTAATTATATAAAAACTATTGAAAATTAATCATGTTTCATAATAATTTTTTCATGTTATAAACCTTACAAGAGAAAAGAGTTTTATAAATATATTTTCATTACAAACATAATCTATTTAGAGGAAGAATAGTTATGGTATCCTTAGGTCATATCCATAGTGAATTATATGTATCATCAATGGATGTCATAGAAGAAGAAAAATAATATATTTGAACAGTTCTTGAGGAATATATCCTTGAGATTTTTTAAAACTGTTTTTAAAAAATAAATTATTTTTAAAATAATTTTCTAAAATAGCCATTGAAAATTATAAAATAATAATCATAGATAATTAAAAACATTTATTCAGGAAAATATCATATTGACTATGAAAAACACATTTTAAAGAATATTTTTTTTTAAAAATAGTGTTCTTTGAAAATAATATGGGAAACTGTAAATGGAATCAATAAAGATCATTTAAAAATTTTATTAAAGAAAATATACTTCAAAAATTGAAAAACCATTCTAAAACATTAAAAATTTGAAAATTAATTTTCATTGAAAATGAACATGTAAAATTATGAAAGAATATTTAAGGTTTTTATTAGTCATGATGGAATGAAATAAAATTCTTTCCATACATTATAAAATAAATACTCTTTTTATATTAATTTTAATGGAAAATGTATGTTTTTTGGAAAATGAAATAAATATTCCTTATAAAACATATTTTATAAAAGTAAAACATTCTAAAGAATGTCATTAATATATACATTGAATTATTTTAATTCATTTTTTAAAATTTATTTTTTAGGAAATATGAATATTGATGAATTTTTTTATCAAAAGAAGAGAGAATGAAATATGCTTTTTCCTAATTTTTTTTTGAATATTTTGAAAATAAAGAGAAGAAAATGATTGGTTAATATCTGTTTAACCAAAATAAAATTAGGACAATTGAATTCATGAGGCTATTTATATTTAAGTCATAAGATATCATCATTGAAATCATAATCATAAACAACCTTCAAAAACAATGAAATTTTAATGTCAAAACCTTACCACTTATGTTTGAATTGTATGCCCCATTAAATAATAACTCCAAATAAAAAATTTAAAATTACTTATATAATTATATTAATGATATAAAATTTTAAATTTTTATTATATATACCTCATAAAATAATATTGGTCTATAACATTACATATGAATCCTAAAAGGAAATTTGAGAAAAAAAAATCCAATACCTTTTTCTTTATAATATATTATAATCATTTGATCCTCTTATATAATAGATATAATATTATTATAAATATTTTATATAGCTATAATTATATATATCACATCATATTTTATTTACATATGACCACTTTTCACATTTATTAATAATTATTTATGAAAATCACTTTTTTGTAATAATTTTTTGTTTTTAATGTATGTGTTTAGTTTGAATTTTTAGTCCAATTAATTTGAACATGGTTATAAAATATTCAAAATTTTAACCACAATATAAATTACAAATATATTCACTATATATTTATTTATTTTAGTTCAAAAAAATTAGAGATAGAAAATGAATTACACCATTCACAGGGATAGTAAACTGTATGTATAAATGAATTATGATTCCATTTTCTATCAGGATGAAAAAAATAAATTTATATAATATATTTCATTTAAATAATCACTTTTATGTCATATATATCACATATATTCATTAAATTTACACTTATTACCTTTCATTTAATGGTGTTAGTAAAAAAATCACATCTCATTGTGAGGTGGTTGTCTGTGATACACAGGAATGATGTTATTGTATCCCCTAAAAAATGTAATGAAAGAAGTTATATATGATATAATAACCACAAGAAGTATAATTATGTTAAAAATATCATTGAAATTTATTTAATATATCCTCATTACCATTAATGAAAAATAGAAATGAAAATCACATTACATCTGTTCATGAGGTGGTTTTCTGATGTACACATGAGTGAAATTAGTATCTTCTGATGGTTTGGTTGGGGATTATTTGGACGTGTAATTATAATTATAGAGCTATAATAATGTAATATAATTCATATATAAAAATCAAACCCATAATTATATTAAATTTTTATTGTTTTTTTTATGGAAAATGAATAACAACAAAATGTGAGAGGGTAGTTCAGTACACACATGATCGACAGTTGCATTTTCCATTTTACAGAATAAGAGATAGATATAGTCAATGAAATTGACATAATATAAAATTATTGTATGATAGATAATATTTTTATTAAATTAACACTGTTAAATAAGTATTTAACTATGTGTACGAACAAAAAATAAAAACAACACAAGTTTAATAATTTAACAACTTCTTAAAACAAACCTATTGATGTTTTTAACAAGAGACTTCATAAGAAGGTTACCTAGTAAAATTAAGGAATATATGATTTTTATAAGGAATTTGGAATCATATTTGGATATTTATTATCTAAATTAAGGTGTTTTGTAGGTTTTAAAAGGATAGGACAAGGTGTGACTATTTATATGTTTGGGAGAGGACACACATGGATATTTTGGAAATAATAATGTGTACAAAAGTTTCTCTCATTTCAAAAGGATCCAAAATAGTTATTAATATAACTTTAATGGTTTTGAGGTTAATATTCTTCTATAAATTTCGTTTTGGACATTTTTTCACATCAATATATCCCTTATCATTTTAGTTTAACCTCTAATAAACCTGTTACAACCGTAACCACTGTAAATAAATTTTTCTATTTTTTACAATTCATTATTTTTAAACATTATGATAAAATAATTATATAATATTAATTATGATGATTCAGAATATATAATCCATTTTACCAAATTCAATTTACATATGTAAAAACATTTAGTTTAAAAGTAATCACATAGATGTTGTGGAAAATCAGTTTTCTGACGAGAAAATATTCAAAACCATTAAACGTTTTTATATATAAATTTAATATGAAGGTGATTCCAATGAAATAAATTGGAATAATAATTATATAATTTTAATAATAAAAAATTTAATATTTTATTTAAAAAAAATTGTTTTTAAATTGTTTAAATAAAAATTAAATGATTAATAAAAACCTATATTTTTCAATATATAGTAAATATTTTATCTTATCAGAAAGCAAAAAAAATATACATTATGACATTTTTGACATGTATATTAAAAAAATTTATTTTTTATTAAAAAAATTCATATAGTTTTAATTAATTAATTTATTTTAGAAATGTAACTAATTTGTTTTTCAAAATAATATATTTGAAACATATAAAGAATTTACTAAAAACTAAGTATATTTTATTGATTTGTTTTCTTTATATAATCATTATAATTAATATTTTTCATAAGCTTTTTACTATTCATACCACCAACTCTAATGATTAGGATATACCAATTTTATTTAATTTTTTTTATTAATATATTATAGTTCATTAAAAACTCATAGTTTCATGTAATAAAATCTATTGAAGAAATTAATTTAATCTATAGAAAATTATTTCATAAAATATAATGGTATAAAATTATACAACTTCAAATTAATACATCCCTAAAAATTCATCACATTCTTGAAAAAATTTGAATATATTTATACCACTTTATACTCTAAAGTCCCATTAGGATTCTACATGTTTGTGTTTTCAGAAAAAGAACATTAAGAAGGTGGGTGGTGTTGTTTCATAGAAAATTCTCTATATGATCCAAAATATCCAATTTTTATCTATCATATAAATTAGTATACTCTAATGGTACGATATCTTGGTTTAGAACATATATTGTATAATGAATCTAGTTCCTCTGGAGAGATACATGAAAAACATCACGAACACGATAGATGTTAATTGGAATCTCTTAAACAATAAACTACAATCCTAAAATGATCAATAATTTCAAAGGAGATGATATACCACACAGACAAACAACATTTTATTAATATAAAAAATACATTGAAGGATAATGCAATAAGGTATAATAGTGGTGAAGACTAAGAACATCACGAAAAATGATTCCTTAATAGTCTTAATGGATAAAATCATGGGAATGATAAATGATAATTCTCTTATAGGATTTTGAATGTCTGGCCATGGCATTAGTGAACAAGTTACCTTCTCTTAGAGTGTAACTATCCAAAATGTCTGTATTGAGGATCATTCTATAATACATAATAATATATGGAAGATCCCAATGGGTGGAATTACTGGTAGTATGGAATCCAAAAATGGTAGAGGAATTATTCTCCTCCTGAGTGATAATTAAATTATAGACATGGTAAAGAAGTAGACCAAAATGAATGACCCTCACTTCAGAAACCTATGTGTTACATATAAAAATGAATATATTGAATCCAAATAGAAAAATTCCACTAACATCACAATACAAGCATCCTCCTCTCATGGTCATTTTCTCATAGGATCCATCAACATTCAGCATAAACCCTATCTTGGAGGAAACCATCAAATAGACTATACTATGCCTGTATTGTGTGTGCCCATACCAGAAGGATTAGTCTTCTTAGTGAAACCATACTCACCACTACACCTTGAATAAGATGGAGATTAATAATTATATATTTGATGTGGACCCTCAAACCAAATAATAATGATTGATTTCCTCTCATAATAGAATTTTTGGTCTCCCAAATGATCAAAAACACCACTCCCATCATCACCAATTGACTCTTGTAATTAGAATCAGCTAATATAATTCCATAAAACAATGAATAAAAATATCACCGAAGGAATTCTCTCAAAGGGATACACTCATGAATTATCTGATGAATCTTTGTAGGAGAATAGCCTAGTATCTCAATAAAATGATATGTTCGATGGTTTCTGTAATGTAATTAGCAGAAAAAATAGCATAAAAACATTTGTACCCAATTCCATTGAATATTATCATCTATTTGGATAACATAATTTCAAAAAGACCTATACTATGAAGTTAAAATTCACTGAAATATCCTTGAAAAAAATCTAGGATAGAATTACATCAGGGATGATGTTACCATGAATCCATTCATGAAATAATTCAAAACCAAAACACACATACATTCATTATGTGAAGATGAACTTCTCTGGTTCCTTCACTAAGAAAATGATATCATGAAATAGTTTCTGATCATCATCGATGATTTCATAAATGAATATCAGAAATATGATTTCTTTTATAAAAGTGATTCCCGACACTAGACATTATGGGGAGAACATAGGCTCACGTCCTTCCCAATTATCCGTCCAGTATCTAATGTCACCACTTCTACACACCCACCTAACATTTCCTCTCAGAATATACTTCTAATAATCCATGCAACTCACAATCCTCATCAGCATCCTATTGTTCTGACCCCAAGATCTATACTTTAATTCCTACATAACAAGCATGAACTTTTCCCCAAGTGACTTGACCATAATAATGTACTAGTATATTTTAGTGTACATTGGATGAATGGATCATAGAACACTATGAATGCCAAGTCCTCCAACCCTAATGGGCCTTTCCGACCATTACCAGTATGAAAAACGAAATATTTGGGATTGATTTGCATCTAAAATAATTCCATCTTGAATTATCTTAATATGTTTGATAGTCCCATTGGGGGGATTAATAAAGTCTAGAACATGCATTGGAATAGAAGATAGAATGGTGTTAATTAGAGAGATCTTACCTCTAAAAGTGATTAAATGATTCTTCCTGGTGAGAATTCACCCCATGATTCTATTAATAATTGTATGGAACAATTTTTTTTGAATCCTACCATCTTATATAAGAAAAAAAATAAAAACCATCCCCATGGTCCTATTTGGAATCCCAAGACTATTCTAAAAGCAAATGATCATCCCATTAAAACTTTTTTTGGGTAGAAATACACTAATTTTATTTTTATTAATCAACTACATGCTCAATGTACAAAAATTCTCCAGAGGGCTGATGTAGTTCCAATAGACCATTGATGACTATTCAATAAAAAAATCATCAGTTAACCTCAAATGAGAGAGAATTAACATTCATCTCTTTCTCCTAAAAGGGTTTATTAACCCTTCCCCAATTAAACGCTAAACGTTCATGGAGTGACATTATAGAGCCAAAATAAAAATACTTGAAGATATATAATCTCATTTTCTAATGCATCACAAAGATTAAAAGAAACCAAAAACATTACCCATTATTGAAATTGAAATACAAGGAGTGGAAAAACATATGAAGAAAATGTCATAGTCCCAATATAAGAAAATATTCTGTCTTGTATCCTTTAAAATAAATCTATATAGTATCTTACACAAAGAGCTATATATATCCACTTTCACTATAATGTTATACCCCAATATTATTTTTATGGATGGATACCATTTCATTGGAAATAAATATGTATCCTTGAATATATTTTCCTTATACAATGTCAAGTTTTTTTTCATATATAACACTTAAATGTAAAAAACCCACCCTTTTCAGATTATATGAAATAATTTTATAACTAAAATGGGAGAGGACAATTTTTATACTCTGGTTGATTGATTCAGGGTCCTTAACACAAGGAATTATAACCATCCTAGAGGCACACACAACCCTAATGAGAAGTTCACCCTTTAAAATAAGGACGGATTCTACAACATGAGTTCTGATAATAACACTAGAAGCAATGTTAGAAACCTGATAAACCCATCAGTACTTTTAGCACACTCTGGATTCAAGATATAAACATTACCATTGATTTCATTATCATATATAATAAAACATAATATACCATTCTTCCTACTGTGTAAGAGTTTCGGTATGAAATTAAAGAAGATGAAGTCCCCCACAACCCCCACACTCTTCACTACAAAGAAAAGTGTAGGCGCTGTCACATAAATTAATGTAATATTCAGCCATATTCCCAGAATCATCAACATCATTTGTGAAGGAACTATCATCCATTTTTAGGCTGACATTAATTATTTATTTTTGTTCTCTTAAAAATGACAAAAAAAGGTCAAGTTCTTATACCCTTTTTTAATTAATATACAACAAGACTTATCCTACCAAAACCTATCAACCTCAAATATTTCATTAGCTAGTAAGCTCTATTTACAGACTACGGATGTAAAATAATCATCATTCAAAACCAAATGAATTAATTTTTCCATATTGGTGATAGCATACTTAATATCATATAGGATTACTAAAAAATATATATTAGTGGTCCACTTTGGAATATCCTTTTTTTGGTGATGAAGCAAATTGAAAATCCAAACACATGATAATCCTTATAAAGGTAGTTCCCAACATCATCTAATCTCATTCAAAAACCCTTCACAATGACACTAATTTCTAGAAAAAGTAAAATTACTCTATCTATTTTCCACTTCATAAATATGATCCAACAATGGAAAATGTTCAGTCAATGTTCTAGTCAAATGAATGACTCAGTATTAAAAAAATAATATTAACCATGAATGTTGGAATGAAAAAAAATACAAGGGGATCCATATTTATTGAGGTCCCCTATATTTTTTTCACTATGTCTATATTGAACTCGAGTACCTCAAACACATATGGGAAAAAGAAATTATTTCTTGAAAATCATTAATGGAATTGAGTGGCACTGATGACCCTCCATTATTTTCACTACCTTAATTAATTGTAATAAAATCTCACATAATAAACAAAGCATGTCCCATAGAATGGAAATTAGAAAGATTAATCGAGAGATCCTTCCTTCTTATAGTGTTATATTTAGGATAAATGTGTTAGAAGAGAAACATTGTAACCCCAAGGACATTTTTTGGTCATTTGTTGAGAAGGATAATCCATGAGTTCCACAATTATATCCATCTAATAGAATAACCATATATGGTAATTATTCCAGAGAGGGATGCATGTAATATATGAATCCAATAAACATAACTAGAAATTTATGCTATATCCATGGACCTATAGCCATGTTTTTATAGGTTTGTGGCTATATCTTTATTATAGCCCCAATTTAAATAAAACATTGTCCAAATTTTTCTGTCCTTTTATTTCAAAACCCATCGGGCTCCTCCTCCATTCTCCTGTGATCTGTGACCCTCCGCAACATCCTCCTCTATCCTCCCCTGTTCTGTGACCCTCAACCCTCATCCTATATATCATAGAGACTCTCTCCTCTCCCATACTCCTCTCTTTCGCGACCCTTATCCACCAAAATCTCTCTCAACAACACCATCTTCCTCCAGCATCCCCTGATTTGTGACCCTCTTCTGTCCACCTATATCAAGGCAGTGCATTCTTACCCGATAACCTTTGTATGCTACCCTCCAACCCCGACTGATCGCATCATGACCTCTCTCACCATTTCTTTTCATTTCATTCTAAATCCATAATATGGGGGATTTTTTATATTTCTAGGAATAATGTTGACTTAGATTGGTCCATCCCTCAATATCAGATGGCGAGGCCTATATAACAACATGGTAGGTGTTTCCTACGATTCTTATATAATTTATATGAGTTGTATGAGTTTTATGATGTGTGATTATTGATAAGCATGTGAAAATGTCTTGAGATGAAACTAGATTGCATTTCATCATGTTTAAATCGTGAAATAAGATTTTTATAGTTGCGAGAGGTCCTTCAGGAGATTTTTTTACTGAATGGCCATCAATAACCATGTACATATTGTAAAAAATTATGGAATTATGGATTGATAACTTATTATGGGTTTAATTTGATATTTTTGACTTAGTAGACCTTTTAGGTTCCCTTGAGACCCCCTTGATGATGGGGAACAATTATATTTGAGAGGTTAAAATAGGGATTACCTCATGGTAGGATTTTGTTTATGATCAATCAATCTATCAATAAATTTTTTGTATGTTGTGCCACATTATCGTATTCATGTGTCTTGTGTTTCAATTTTTTGGATCAAAAGTATATTTATTGAAATTTTTTGATTCCATACCCAGTTATGGGGGATTATTTGTAATGGTTTTTGAATATAATGTATAATATTTTCAATAGTAATATATTTTAATACATTTCATGAAGTGTTTTAATTTTATACCTTTTTAGTGATAAATTTAAAAATGGGACTCATGGATGTTTTGGATTAATAAAACACATTTTATGATTTCATTTTACAATAACATGATGTTTTTAAATAGTTTTATTACATTATATAATTTGGGAAATGATTTAAAATAAAATTTGATTTCTGGAAATTTTTTGGTCTTATGATAAAATTCATGTGGTGTTTTGAAAATAGGCGAGATTTTTATGACGTATGAGTGAGACTGTATTTTAAATAAGTTCGTAAATATCAAATATGGTGGTAATATTTTTAAAAAATCTATACATGGGAAGTTTTCATTTTACCCTATGAAATGGATTTCATATTTTTAAAAGGATGTGAGTTTATTTTCAATTTTTTTTTTAATTGATCTTTCATACTTATTATTAAACTATTTCGATTTTGAAGAAAAATATTTTTACAATTTTATCTTATTTCAATGATTTTAGTTAATACCATAGGTATAAACATGATTGTGTCTTTAAAGGTATAAATCATATACTGTTTTTAACCATTGATTGTTATATTTAGATTAATTCTATCATAAATTTCATAGTAGAAATTATAGCGTGTGTCTAATTGATTGACCATGAGGATGATTCTTCACATCATTAGGTTATGAAATTCTAGTTTTAAACTATACCCAGACATTGAATGGAGTGCTAATGTTGAACCATTCCATGTTTCTGGGTTTCATGGAAAATTGTCTTCTATTTTATGGTGATTGAGGTTTATTGTAGATGAAAGTGTAGTTTGAATCGGACTGGACATATTGGAAACTGATTTCCATTCCATTTTCATTTTTATGGTTAACTAGATTTGAGTGATCAACACTGTTATGTCCTATTATAGTCTTATAATTAGATATAAACTAAGAGGAGGGATTAGGGTATGCTATTCGAAACCAATTTGAACAATTTACCTTAAATATCTCAATGATTTATTTACATACTGACCTCATATACTTTGGGGTCACTCATTTTTATCTTTTGATCATGTTGATCCAATTACCAATTCACATGACCCCTTATTACTGTATATTCATTATGTTTTATTAACTAAAATTTTGTGTGCATGAAGTGGCCCATACTGTTCGAGGATTCTTATGGGGATACTTCTCAAAGAAAATATATAGAAAGTGGTTGAGGATTGCGACACAAAAATGATATGTTATGAATAATTATATATTTTACATAGCCTTGGATCATGATAAATAAATAATTTTTGTGTGTTATAGGTTATTGAGTAGTCAGAAATGGACAGTGTGCAAGGATAGGAGGAGGGATGAAAGTGTTTGTGAAGGGGAGGGGGGGATGTGGGTGTTCAGGGGGGAGAGGAAGGGTTTTGTGAAGGGGGGCAGGGGTGAAAGGGGATGAGGGTGCTTGGGGAAGGTGGAAGGTGGTGTATAGGGTGTGGGGGTGAACGTGGGGTTTCATGTTGATCTTGTGCTAGGGAATGTGCAGGGGGATGTGTAGGGATAGGGGGTGTGCAGTGTGGAGGGACTAGGGTAGGGGGTGTGTAGGGTGAGGGGGAGGTCATGTGCAGTGGGGATGGATAGGGGGTATGGGGCAGGGGAGGGTTCAAGTTGGGAAGGATTGTGGGTCATGGAAGAGGGGGTGAAAGGGTGGTGTGGCTAGGTACATTGGGTGATGGTGCAGGGGAAGGGGGGGTGAAAGAGCATCTTTGTAAAAAATAAAAAAACATTATGATATTTTAAGAATAATATAGATAATGTAGATTCGATGCTTGGGTTATTCATCATATTTTAAATAATTGTGATTTGAGATGATTGTGGGAAGATTGAAACATAAATATCTTTATTAATGATCATGTTATCTAGTATTGGGATGCACATAACCATCTAAATATTATTTGTTCATTATTGGTTATGGATTCATGTATCGTTTATCATTTACAATTGACACACTGACCGTATATATGTTAGAAATCATTATATCTCATTTATTTTCCCACTTTTTTTATAGGTGGATTCTTATGGTGAGGTCGGGCATATCCACAACTATCAAAGACAGTGAGTTCAATATCTTTTTTAGTAACATTTATAACATTTTAATCACTAGACCAATTTTTATTAGATATTTTTTTATTTCTGGGATCCTTATATTTTTGTAGTGTGTTTTGTATTTCGTTGAGGTGGATTCGAGTCACTATTGATGAAAGTTTTAAATTTGTATGCATAGGTATGAATAAACATATATAAGTATCCCTTTATATATATTCTCTCTTAGAAGTAATAAATTATATATTGGGGCTATGTGTGATTGAATATATATAGATGTGAAAAATCAATACATATGCAGGTTTAAAAGGGTACATGAAAGTATAAAAATATATCAAAGGACCCCCTTGTGAATATTTGGCTATGAAAATATGTACATAAGGTATATGTGTCCTTATAGATATGTGATTTTGTATATGTGTGCAAGAAGAAAATAGGAAGATCCGAGTTGTTTTCACCAAATGAAAATGTGCCTTAAGGTTGAGGTAGGTTCTGTCCGTATAAAACATTAATTTGAATTCTATAATGCCCTTTTTTTTGAATAATTGTTTACATAATTTCATTATGATTATAGAAAATGTTTTTCAGATAATAACTATATTTTTCAAGGAAGAATATGAATATATCCATTGAACTTATTAATAAACCTTGTTCAAAGAGGTTAATAAATGATAGTATTTTTTACATACTAGAACATGAGTTATAAATACCATACATTGATCATCCTTTGAGAAATTCATGATCTAATTCAACAACCCTTTTAATTCATCATAAAATACCACTAATTAATTTCAGGATCTATGAGTTCCAATACCATTCTTCCTAACAATCTATCTGGTATCATGGAACTCATCCATAATATTCGTCTTTAAATATTGCATAAGGAATGGTGTAAACATAACACACTATAGGTATTGAATATATAAGGATACATAATTCAATAATGAGAGAAATTGGGCCAATTCACTTTAAAAAAATGAAACAAATTAAGGTTCTAAGGTGGAAGTTATATAGGGTTTAAACCTTTTAATTAACTCAAACTATCTTAACAAAACACTTTATAATGTGTGCGGAATTCCCATCATTTCAGTCTTGAAAGACTTAACCTCTTCAAGAACATATCAAGACATGTATAATTGAACCATTTGAATATTTTTGATCATGTACATTTGAGATACAACAATGAAACATAGATTATTGAACTCAGACTTGGTAATATAAACAAGATGTTAATCTTAACATTTGTTATCCAATGCTTCTAACGGAATTGAAAACAGAGGCCACAAGGAGGAGTAGTAGATAATCCAGGCATGAGGAGGAGGAAGCTCTATGGGAGTATGAACCCCTGGAATATCCACTGTAGGTAAGGGAAAATGATAATTATTTATTTGTATTAAATATGGGAATGTGTTATTTTTTCCCAAAAACCCCACTTCACATGGTTTATGCACATAGTTCAAAAAAAATGTGAAAACCATGAAAAATGGATATTCCCCCCATATGCAATAGGCCGCATGGTTGTGAACCTATGTCTGCATGGTTATAGACAAACTATGTGGATTCTTAGGTTCCCCTATCTTCAAATGCATTGTTTAAACAAACTGTGCAGCCCGGGTCACATAGTTTCCACTAATCGTTCGGGACACCATGCATCCCACTTTTCAAGAACTCTGAGATTAGAATAGCCTATATATACTCCTTGGACCTTAGCTAAGATTTAGTATAAATTTACCATGATTAAAGGTATGATTCAAAAAAATTAATGATTTGTGCATTTATTAAAAAGGTGGTTCATTACACATGTTATAATAGTAATGAATCCAAGGGAAAATATTGATATGCATATCACAATGATCATGCTCTATTTCAATCTATAACAAAATTAAATAGTGTAAACATATAAGAAAGTCTCTTCTATAAAACCCAGGTCTATCCTCTGAGCATACTCCCAAATCATTATATAGGGACCCTAGCTATATCTTTTTTATAACATCTAACATTAATGTATAACATATTGTTCTTCATATAAACTAAAGTGCACATACATTGTGTTTTGTATAATATCTGTTGGGAACCACCAATTTGTTAAACTATATATACCACATTATATTCTATGTCTATTCATATAAAATAAATAAAAACAGAAAAATAGTTTATAGTCAAGTTTTTCTAATTGGTTAATAAAATACGTAACCATAATAATTCGACCAATTACACTTGAAAAAACCATCTCATATTGAAACACTTCTGTATTCCACATTTTTTAGGGAAAGGATTGGGAAGAAAGTAGGATCCTGATCCCTCTCACTCATGGTGGGGACTCATAACAAGTTATTATATCATGTTTTATTTCATAGTTTCACCTTCCCACTAAATATGAGGTCTCATAACTTATCTTATAACACCTCCCACTAATTCAATGTGACTGCACTTAAACTCCCTCAAATGGAAACCATCTCACTTTGGGTGAGGACTTGTATCTTATCATATACCAAAAACATCTCAGTCAGTGTAAGGAATTTATTCCCTTGTCATTATATCACCCAGTAACATAGGTTGAGGTCCCATATCTCATCTCATATCACCAATCTATTCGTTAGGTTATGTATCTTATCATATAATGTACCACCATTATCTAATTCAAGACCCAACATACAGGAATATATTAAGGCAGTATGAAATAAAATGAAAAAACATCCATAAACCTAGCACACGACAATCTAGTAAACCATTCTCAGATTCTTACTAGAGGATACCCCACTATAAAAATCATACTTAACTACCTTTTCCTTCCTTAGACTAGGTACCCATTGTACCTAGACATGGTAATTGATGGGTCTTAAAATTAAGTGGAATGGACTAGAAACCCTCTAACATCTATTTGATAACCCAATGAACCACCATAACACCTTAATAATCACAAAAACAATCTAAGAGACATCCCAACACTCAGATTATTTTTCTAAATACCACTTCTTGAAACACTCTATTCATGCAGACTGAAAATTCAATTTCAATTAAATTCTCTAACCCATAATGATATAGGTAATTATAAATACCCCACAAAATGGATACATATCCTTGGAAAGTATTCTAGAATATCCATCAAATCATGATTTATTAATCATAATGGAAACAATTACTCATTCCAAATTCAAGTGGAGAATCCGAGAAATTTTCCATCATCTTGATCTATGGACAAACATGGTTTTTCTAGAAAAAACATCACAAATGATCCTTTATACCCCTATTTCAATATGAAGTTGAAGTGGAATGAAATGTGGTGGGTGTAATGGGAGGTCATGTTGTGGGTAGGGGGTGTGGACAGGGTAGGAGGTTGGGTAGGGGGTGCACATGGGAGGAGGTAGGGGTGGGTGTGCTGGTTGGGGGCATGGGAGTGGTGGAGGGGTGGGTGTGTAGGTGGGGAAAAGGGGGGGGGTGAGATGTGGGACATAGGGAGGAGGTGTGATGGTGGTGGGGCGGGGGTGGTGGAGGCAGAGGGTGTGCATGGGGTAGGGTGATGGGGTCTGTAGGTGGGGAGAGGGGTGTGCTGGGGGGAAGGGGTGTGCTGTTTGGGGGTGTCCAGGTGGGGGGGGGGTTGTATAGGGGGATTTGAGTGGGGGCTTCATGCGGGGGGGGGGGGGTGTACTTCATGGGGTCTAGATCATCTAGGAGGGTGGGAGGGGGTGTCCTGGAGGGGGTGTCTAGGGGGAGGGTGTCACTGATGGAGGGTGGGGTGTCTAGGAGGGGTGGGGTGATATCCAGGAAGGGGGGTCCAATTTCCAAGGGGAGGGGTTTCCAATAGAGGGTATTGTCTAGAAGGTGGTGGGATACTACAATGGGGTGCTGGTGTCTATGAGAGTGAGGGTGTCAAGGGGGGAGGGGAGTTCAGGAGGGAGGGTTGGGTGTCAAAGAAGGGTGGGGGTGTTGTCTCGGATGGGGGGGTTCCAATGTCAATGGGGAGGGGTTTCCAAGAGAGGGGGGTGCTATCCAGGAGGGGGTGACTTAGGGGGAAGGGTGGATGTCTCTGTGGAGTGGAAGGGGGGCTATATGGGGGGTGTCCATGAGGAAGGGTGCAAGGGGTGTACATGAGGGGGGGGGGGGAGTTGTAGTCTAGGAAGGGGAGAGGGCTATTCAAGGGGAAGGGGTTGTCCCTAGGGGAAGAGGGTTGTATAAGGGGGAAGGGTGATGCCCGAGGGTGAGGGGTGTCTAGGGGAGGTTATGTAGGGGGAGGGGCTGCTGTGGAGGCTATATAGGAGAGAGGGTGCCTAAGTGGGGGTGGTTTTTAGAAAGGTGGGGGTGTCCAGTGGGGAAGGGGGTTGTCTAGGGGGTTCTATTCAATTTGGGAAGGGGGGATGACCAGTGTCTAGGGGGAGGGGTGTCCAGGAGGGGAGGAGTAATGGGGGTTGGAGAGGGGGTGTGAATGTGGTGGGTAGGGGGGAAGTGGTTTTCTAGGAGGGGGTGCGGCAAGGGGGTGTACAGGGTGGAGGGGTGTCTAGGAGGGTGGGTAGGTAGTGTCCATGAGGTGGGGGTGCAGTTTAGGAGGGGGGGGGGGGTTCTAGTGTACTATAGGGAGGGGTGTCCAGATGGGGGGTGTTGTTCATGAAGGGGTTGGGGAAGTCCAGTGGGGAGTGGAAGGGGGTATCCAAAAGGGATGGTGGGGGAGGGGTGTTCATGAGGGGGGAGGGTGTTAGAGTTGGTGGCCTAGAACCAAACACTTTTTACTTTATTAATTAATAAATACATTATCACATCTTGATTGTTCTTCTCTGTGAAAATGCATGCGATAATGTCCTAAGGACAACTGTTTCATTAAAGGGTCATAACAGATACCTACTATAATGGGAACCTGGAAGTGCCATAACACTATTATTTAATATATGTTCTATGGCTGGATGATATTATTTGAAGGACACAAATAATACATGCCATTTATGGTGAGGACTCATAAAACATTGAGGCACCTTCTCATGGTGTGCGCCCTTGGTAATATCCAGGAAGATATTATGAGAACGAGACCCGCCAGTAGGAAATGCACATTTTATAGTGCCATTGGATGTTTCTATATGCGGACGTGTTTATTGGTCCTTAGACATTAAGATTATTATTAATAGGTATTACAACTCACGCACTTAGAAGTATTGACGAAAACTGTGACGACACACTATTCCCACCGAGGTAGGATACGTTGGGTGTATCATGAGTAATATTGCATTAATATATAATGTGAGAAATGATTTTTCCCTTCTGTTCCATAATGGATTTAGATATCTCAGGCCCTTTGATGGAATTGACATAACCTAAATAAATTGATTTCCATGGTAAGGTATGTGAGAGTTATAACGACCCATACTTTACATACATTTTTAATACTTCAAAAATTGAAGCACACTTATTACAACATATGACAAAACCACAAAGGACCGTATAGGTATAGTGTCTTTAGAAACTGGGAAACATAAACAACTGGTTCATAAATCTTCTACAGTGTCTCCCATTTATTTCATCATATCTAGGGTCCTTTTTAGCATATTCTACTTAATATCCATCTTCCTGACCTGGGGAAAAGAAAACATAAAAGGGTGAGCTCAAATGCTCAGCAAGGGAAAATAAAGGAAATAAAAACCATATCATATCTTTTTGAAAATCAAAACCTGCAAAAGAGATCATAATATCTTAACATGGAATAAATCATAGAAGTGAAAATGAGATCCCCATAATCATAACATAAAACTTGAAACTTTGTGGCATGCACACATAATCATGGAAAATCATTTCTTGTTAGTCATGACTCATTGCCAAGACTATCTTAGTGGACAAAGTCCCTTTCTGAACCGAGTTCACTCCTCGTTTCAGTCCTGTATCACTGAACCGAAATAACCTTCCGTTCCAGCCATGTCTATCTCATGAGATATAAAATCTTTACCCAATGCATTGGAGGGAGATATAGGTCCCACCCATCTTATAATGAATCCTTTCTTATGTGTGCCACATAATCATAAAACATACATCATCGCATAACACATGTAACAAAAATGGGATTCTTGAAACATCATGACATCATAAAATCATATAAGGCAAATGACTTCATAAAAATAATTCCCTCACAACATAATCAAATCAATGTAATTAAAGGGATAAAAACAGAACCCTTTATTATCTTAGATGGAAAATAATTTTGATAAAACTCTTGAACTCCATTCTTGAGGAAAATATCATTTCTTTTTCAAAAACACTTTTCTTTTCTTAACATGTCATAAAATTATAAACTAAAAGAAGTTGATTAAAAATAAACTTGAAAACTTGTAAAGGAAGCTTCTTGGAAATAATGTTTTAAAAATCCATTCATGCCGTATAAGTTAAAAAAAACATTCTTCGTACTTTTGTCGGAAAAGTCAAAAAGTACCTCGTACGGAAAAACGACAAAAGATTCCTTTCATATTCTTTACTAAAAACTCACCTAAGGGTAAAATTGGATTTAAACTATTGCAAGTGGATGGAAACAATATTTCATATTGAGGGAACATGGATGTGGATGATAAAATACACCCCAGTAAATACTTACGAATAAACAATCTCGGATAAAAATGAGATTGTGATATTTCCCTTACCTTAGGTCCGATTTGCTTTGTTCGTGTCCGAAGCTCCTGTATAATGGTTTAAATAATGTTATTGACTTATTCCAGAATCATACATATTGATATGAGATCATATATGGTCATATTATTAGCTTCTTGTTAGTAATATTTCATTGTTACTTGTTACTCGGGTCTTTATAACTTTTTGTTCTTATGCGTGTTTTGTCGAATAAATTCTTATTCTTATCTTTAGGTTATAGATAATTCATTTCCAGAATGGTATTAGTGTATTATATACCATATTCATTCATTCAATTCATTTATATAATCATTATGAAATGAAGATCATGTAGAACGAGTCGCATCACATCGTGGAGACGGTATTCCGTACGTACGCACGAGTGATGATATCGTTCCTATGATCGTGGAATTGTATTGGAGTATATATATATATTATTTCAGTATCAATATTACTTAATAATAATCATATATAGTTACTGATTACACCATTATACCCATCCTTGTAAGGTGATGGTGGAAAATAGATTACACCACGGCGTGGAGACGGTATTCCGTACGTACGCACGCGCGGTGATTTCATTTTTCCGTAGGATGGATAGAAGGTGAATTAGGGTTGTTTCATATTTATAATAACATATCAGTATGTAAGTAATACTGATGTTATTACTTTATCATGAAACAACTAAAGAAGAAGAAGTTGAAGAAGAATGAAATTGAAAAGATCGGTAATGGATATTATCTCTTCTTTGGAATGCCTTTTTGAATCCTCCACTTAAGGAACTAAGATTGGTCTTTGTAGAAGACCAGGACCTCTAGGATTATTCTAGGGAAGTGGAGAAGGGAAAATGGCAGGGGTTGGCCGAGCTTGAGTGCTCAAATTGGTGTGAGGAGGAGGGGGAGGAGGTGCCCTTTTATAAGGGAGGAGAGGGGCACCTTAGGAATATCTCAAAATATTATTTTATATTAAAGTCAAAATCGGTTTATAATGGTTCCAAAGGGTCTTATTTCGAAGCTAAAGTGGGGATGGGTCGAAATCCTATCAACCAATAGGATTTAGACAAGTTTAGGGTATTATTTTAACCTTATCAATTAGATTTAACTCTAAGTTAATTAATTTAACTTTTACCGTGTCTTTTTGTTTTCTTTCACTATATGGTTAATACACTTACTATAACATCCCAAACGAACCCCAAATTGTTTATTATTAATATATATATCCTTAGCTAAGTCATTTGGCCGAACCTTAGATTTTTAGGAATAAAATAACAATTAATAATATAATATTTGATTTAAAAACTATTTTGTGTCAATTTTGACACTATTTGATATATGATTTTTGTGAAAGTCATAACAGAATTATATGTTCGAAACAAGTTTATTAAATCAACAATAATATATCATAGTAACCTATAAAATTAGTGGAATTCATAAAAAGTCTCAAATTACATTTATTTTGGTATTTATATTATCAATTTTGTCAATATTTCATTAATAAGATAATTACTGCATCATCATTGTGTCATAAATAAATTAAATTATTTGAAGTCTAAAAATTACAAATAAACTACCATCATGTAGGAAATCTTTTTAGCTTTCTAATGAATATTCACAATCGAATTTATCTTATGTATAACCCTATATTAAAAATGATTTACTTATTAAACATTGATTTTAACTATTTTAACCCTTCTTTAAATAAATTAATAATAAATGTCCTAATCTAATCCAAGTGGGCCTAAATGGTCATATTTTATTCCTAAGTT
Source organism: Viscum album (assembly GCA_963277665.1). Taxonomy (NCBI): domain Eukaryota; kingdom Viridiplantae; phylum Streptophyta; class Magnoliopsida; order Santalales; family Viscaceae; genus Viscum; species Viscum album. The sequence continues at coordinate 64,120,807 of OY728156.1, read as the reverse complement.
TGTTTTTGGTCGAATTACACTTGTCCAATAGAATTAGGACATGTGTTAGGGTAATATTAATATCATATTTACCCTTAGTTACCCTATTTACTATTAACCGCGGTAAAAAAAGTAAAAAGTTACTATTCACCAAAAAAATTATTTTCATCTCATTGAACCACATTTTAGTCCTTGATATTAACCGTGTCTCTCGGATTTTCGAAATTCCAATCACAGAAGCGGTAAAATTAAGTTTTATGCAAAATACAGTTTTTAACCTACCACTTAGTGGTTTCACTATTCATCAAAAATTGAAAGTTTTCAGAAAAATACCAAAATTTCACCCTAGGCTAATTTCGATATTCTGAGTCAAAAAATGAAGTCCATTTTGAAAAATAAAATTTATAAAATTTAAAAAAGTGGTTATTACTATTCATAACGGCTAGTTTTAATAGCATATTGTTGTTTAGTGAAACTCGGTATTGCGTACGACGCAAGCTATCGAGGAAGGTCGCGATTGCGTGTAAAGCAAGCCAAGCAAGTGTTGTGTAGAAAAAGATTCCTTTGATAATTTATATAACATAAAAGTCTCGGGTGTTACATTCTACCCCCCTTAAAAAGAATTTCGCCCTCGAAATTCGTCACTTTGTAACAAACAGATGAGGATACTTCTCCCTCATCATATCCTCAAGCTCCCATGTAGCTTCTTCAAGTTGGTGGTTCCTCCATAAAACTTTCACCAAGCGAGTGGTCTTGTTTCGTAGGACTTTTTCGCTACGATCCAGAATCTCTATCGGCTGTTCTTCATAAGAAAGATCTTGCTCCAGCGGTACAACTTCTGAGCTGAGTACATGTGAAGGATCTGGTATGTACTTTCTCAGGAGAGATACATGGAACACATCGTGAACTTGAGAGAGATTCGGTTGAAGCGCCAATCGGTAAGCTACCTTCCCAACACGATCCAATATTTCGAAAGGACCGATATATCTAGGGCTCAACTTCCCCTTCTTTCCAAATCTCATAACCCTCTTCCAGGGAGATATTCGTAAGAACACTTTATCGCCCACTTCAAACTCTAGGTCTTTTCTTCGGTTGTCGGCATAACTTTTCTGTCGACTCTGAGCTGCCCTTATGTGTTGTTGAATAGATCTGACCTTTTCTGCCATTTCATCAACGAGATCAGGTCCTAATAGCTTTCTTTCCCCAACATCATCCCAGCAAGTTGGAGTCCTGCATTTCTTTCCATAGAGAGCTTCATAAGGAGCCATCTGAATACTGGAGTGAAAGCTATTATTATAAGAAAATTCTACCAAAGGTAGGTGTTGATCCCAACCTCCTTTGAAATCCATAGAGCAAGCTCTCAACATATCTTCTAGGGTTTGAATTGTTCTCTCAGACTGACTGTCTGTCTGGGGATGATAAGCAGTGCTGAAACTCAACTCTGTATCCAGAGTATGCTGAAGACTTCACCAGAACTTCGAGGTAAATCTCGGATCCCGATCAGATATAATAGAAAGTGGTACTCCATGTAATCTTACCACTTCCTTTACATATATCCTGGCAAGCTGATCTAGAGAGAAATCCTCTCTAATAGGAATGAAGTGTGCAGACTTTGTAAGACGATCAACTATGACCCAAATAGCATTATTGCCTTTGGATGTTTTAGGAAGTCCTGTGACAAAGTCCATAGTGATGTTTTCCCATTTCCATTCGGGTATGGGTAATGGTTGTAACATCCCCTTAGACTTCTGTCTCTTAGCTTTAACTTGTTGACAAACCAAGCATCGAGAGACAAATTCAGCAACATCTCTTTTCATGCCATCCCACCAGAAGTACTCTTTCAGGTCCCTATACATCTTCGTGCTTCCAGGATGAATAGAGAATGAAGAACTATGAGCCTTATCCAGCAGCTCCTTCTTTAATTCGGGGATGGGAGGAACACAAACCCGATTCCTGAACATTATTATCCCATCACAATCAAGGTTGAATTCAGGAACATTTCTCACCTTCTTTTGTAACTCAACATCTTCTTTCTGTGCCTCTTTAATCTTCACATGTATAGATGGTTGAACATTCATTTGAGAAAGATATGATTTTTCCCCTTCCATTATAATTCCAAGATCCATCCTTTGTAAATCCATAAATATTGGATCTTTTGTGATCCTCATCATGGATAAACTAGCATGGTCTTGTCGACTTAATGCATCTGCCACCTTGTTTGCTTTCCCAGGGTGGTAATGGATTGAGCAGTCATAATCCTTAATCAGCTCCAACCATCTTCTTTGACGCATATTCAACTCCTTTTGTGTGAAAATATACTTTAAACTTTTATGATCAGTATAAATATCACACCTTTCACCATAAAGGTAATGCCTCCAAATCTTTAATGCAAAGATTACCACAGCCAACTCCAAATCATGTGTTGGGTAATTTTGCTCATGGATTTTCAACTGTCGTGAGGCATAAGCTATCACCATATCATTTTGCATAAGAACACACCCCAATCCCTTCTTGGATGCATCACTATAGATCACAAACCTTTCTCCACTACAAGGCAGTGTGAGCACAGGTGCACTGGATAACCTTCTTTTCAACTCCTTGAAATTCTCTTCACATTCCTCTGTCCAGACAAACTTAACTCCTTTCCGAGTCAACTTGGTGAGTGGATTAGATAATCGTGAAAAATCTTTTACAAAACGTCGATAATATCCAGCCAAACCAAGAAAACTTCGGATCTCAGTTACTGTTGTTGGTCTCGACCATCTTTCGATAACCTCTGTTTTTGCTGGATCCACAGATATCCCCTCTTTTGAGATTATGTGACCCAAAAATGCAACTTTTTGAAGCCAAAATTCACACTTGGTAAATTTGGCATAAAGCTTCTCCTTTCTCAGGGTCTTCAATATAATTCTCAAGTGATCTTCATGTTCTTCCTTGCTCTTTGAATAGACAAGAATATCGTCTATAAAGACTACCACAAATTGATCAAGATAGTCTCTAAAGACTCTATTCATTAGATCCATGAAGATAGCAGGGGCATTAGTAAGACCAAATGGCATCACTATAAATTCATAGTGTCCATACCTTGTACGGAAAGCCGTCTTTGGTATATCCTCCCTTTTGACCCTTAATTGATGATACCCAGAACAAAGATCAATCTTGGAAAAGTATTGAGCTCCGCGTAGTTGGTCAAATAAGTCATCAATGCGTGGGAGAGGATATTTGTTCTTGATAGTGATCTTGTTAAGTTCTCGATAATCAATGCAGAGTCTCATTGATCCATCTTTCTTCTTAACAAATAGAACAGGTGCTCCCCAAGGTGACGCACTAGGGCGTATGAATCCCTTATCAAGATTCTCTTGGAGTTGCTTCTTCAATTCCTGCAACTCAATTGGGGCCATTCTATAAGGTGTCTTTGAAATAGGCAAAGCACCCGGTACGAGTTCTATTGAAAAATCAACTTCACGATTTGGTGGAAGACCCGGTAATTCCTCCGGAAAGACATCATCAAACTCCCGTACAATGGGCATATTCTTAATCGTGAGTTTCTCACCAACTATTTGAGATAAATAACCTTCATTTAGTGGAATCAATACCCATAAGATGGAAGAAATTTCCACTGGAAGGTTATGTTCATCCTTGCATTGATAGAAGATCGTAGGTTGATCCGAAATATGAAATGTGACTTCCCTTCTTTGGCAATTGATATGAGCTCCATGTAGAGAAAGACAATCCATGCCAAGAATCACATCAAATTCCACTAAAGGAAGGATCACAAGATTTGCAGGAAGCACTTTCCCACAAACTTCGATCGGAGAAGAATTATAAACTTCTGATGCGATTGATGTGCCATTAGGTGTTGTCACAGCTAACTCAACATCTAATTGTTGAGGTAATACGGTGATACCCTTAGAAAATTTTTCAGAAATAAAAGAGTGGGTGGATCCAGAATCAAATAAAACATTTGCTACTTTAGAGTGGATGGTAAGTGTACATTTCACCACATCGTTATCATACTCCACATCGCTGATAGAAATTGCATGTGACTTTCCTTTGTCTTTAGCCTTAACATTTTGTTGACGTCGACCATCATCATCAACCCTTGGATTTGGGCATTGATTGGCATAATGCCCCATCTCCTTGCACTTGAAACATTGAAGTGTAGTAGGTTCATTCTGTGTATCCCTTCCTTTGTTTGCATCATTAGACATCTTCTTCCCATTATCACGGCATTCAAATGCCCGATGACCTTCCTTTCCACATTTAAAACATTTACTTGTCCCTTTAAGACAACTCCCTCCATGTTTCTTTCCACACATTGAGCATAATGGAAAGTTCATCTTCTTTTCAGTGTGCTCTTTAGAGTTTCCTTTGAATTCCATCTTCCTCTTCTTATCAAACCCATGTGACTGATGGGTTACTCCAATCTCCATCTCGACTTTGAGAGCACATCGAACGATTTCCTCGTAGCTATTGAAGTCCCTTATGGCTAACGCCCTTCGAAGACTTGGTTTTAAGCCAATAAAGAATCGATCGATCTTACTCTCAGGTTGGATAATAATACCAGAAGCATACCTTGCAAGTCTGATAAAATTTGCTTCATAGGTACCAACAGATTCATCATCCCTTTGCTTCAGTTCAAGGAACTCTTTCTCCATCTTTGTTCGGAGAATACGAGGGAAGTACTTATTGAAAAATAAGTTCTTGAACTCGTCCCATTCCATAGACTCAATTTCATCCCTTTGCCTCGTATTCTTAACAAGATTCCACCATTGATCCGCATCTCCTTCCAAACGATACACTGCTAGGATGACTTTATCATGCTCAGAACATTGAAGAACTGAAAATATCTTTTCAGTAGTTCTAATCCATTGTTCAGCAACTAATGGATCAGTAGACCCGCTGAAAGATGGTGGACGCTGCCTCATGAAGGATTCAACAGAATGTTGCTCCCTCCTTTGTTCGTTTGGAAATCCTGCATGATTCATAGCTTGAGAAAGTTGTGTGAGCATGGCTACAAGATTTTGCATTCCAGCTCCCATATCGTTTGGTTGCTCAGGGGGACAATCATTGCATTTCCCATCGCATTCCGCATTAACACGGTTCCTTCGGGTTCCAGCCATTGACTAAAACCAAGAAGAATAGTGTGAGCAACACTAATTATAATAGGAAACCACATAATTCAAGAATAAAATTTTCATGCTTATGGTCTTATCCTAGGTTATTCATGGCCATTTCTAAGATTGTGTTCTATGCTTAGACTTATCCTTAGGGTTCTTACTAAGGCTTTCACATCCTAGTTTCCAAAGGTTGACTATACCTTTCCTCTGATACCAACTATAACGACCCATACTTTACATACATTTTTAATACTTCAAAAATTGAAGCACACTTATTACAACATATGACAAAACCACAAAGGACCGTATAGGTATAGTGTCTTTAGAAACTGGGAAACATAAACAACTGGTTCATAAATCTTCTACAGTGTCTCCCATTTATTTCATCATATCTAGGGTCCCTTTTCGCATATTCTACTTAATATCCATCTTCCTGACCTGGGGAAAAGAAAACATAAAAGGGTGAGCTCAAATGCTCAGCAAGGGCAAATAAAGGAAATAAAAATCATATCATATCTTTTTGAAAATCAAAACCTGCAAAAGAGATCATAATATCTTAACATGGAATAAATCATAGAAGTGAAAATGAGATCCCCATAATCATAACATAAAACTTGAAACTTTGTGGCATGCACACATAATCATGGAAAATCATTTCTTGTTAGTCATGACTCATTGCCAAGACTATCTTAGTGGACAAAGTCCCTTTCTGAACCGAGTTCACTCCTCGTTTCAGTCCTGTATCACTGAACCGAAATAACCTTCCGTTCCAGCCATGTCTATCTCATGAGATATAAAATCTTTACCCAATGCATTGGAGGGAGATATAGGTCCCACCCATCTTATAATGAATCCTTTCTTATGTGTGCCACATAATCATAAAACATACATCATCGCATAACACATGTAACAAAAATGGGATTCTTGAAACATCATGACATCATAAAATCATATAAGGCAAATGACTTCATAAAAATAATTCCCTCACAACATAATCAAATCAATGTAATTAAAGGGATAAAAACAGAACCCTTTATTATCTTAGATGGAAAATAATTTTGATAAAACACTTGAACTCCATTCTTGAGGAAAATATCCTTTCTTTTTCAAAAACACTTTTCTTTTCTTAACATGTCATACAATTATAAACTAAAAGAATTTGATTAAAAATAAACATGAAAACTTGTAAAGGAAGCTTCTTGGAAATAAGGTTTTAAAAATCCATTCATGCCGTATAAGTTAAAAAAAACATTCTTCGTACTTTTGTCGGAAAAGTCAAAAAGTACCTCGTACGGAAAAACGACAAAAGATTCCTTTCATATTCTTTACTAAAAACTCACCTAAGGGTAAAATTGGATTTAAACTATTGCAAGTGGATGGAAAAAATATTTCATATTGAGGGAACATGGATGTGGATGATAAAATACACCCCAGTAAATACTTACGAATAAACAATCTCGGATAAAAATGAGATTGTGATATTTCCCTTACCTTAGGTCCGGTTTGCTTTGTTCGTGTCCGAAGCTCCTGTATAATGGTTTAAATAATGTTATTGACTTATTCCAGAATCATACATATTGATATGAGATCATATATGGTCATATTATTAGCTTCTTGTTAGTAATATTTCATTGTTACTTGTTACTCGGGTCTTTATAACTTTTTGTTCTTATGCGTGTTTTGTCGAATAAATTCTTATTCTTATCTTTAAGTTATAGATAATTCATTTCCAGAATGGTATTAGTGTATTATATACCATATTCATTCATTCAATTCATTTATATAATCATTATGAAATGAAGATCATGTAGAACGAGTCGCATCACATCGTGGAGACGGTATTCCGTACGTACGCACGAGTGATGATATCGTTCCTATGATCGTGGAATTGTATTGGAGTATATATATATATTATTTCAGTATCAATATTACTTAATAATAATAATATATAGTTACTGATTACACCATTATACCCATCCTTGTAAGGTGATGGTGGAAAATAGATTACACCACGGCGTGGAGACGGTATTCCGTACGTACGCACGCGCGGTGATTTCATTTTTCCGTAGGATGGATAGAAGGTGAATTAGGGTTGTTTCATATTTATAATAACATATCAGTATGTAAGTAATACTGATGTTATTACTTTATCATGAAACAACTAAAGAAGAAGAAGTTGAAGAAGAAAGAAATTGAAAAGATCGGTAATGGATATTACCTCTTCTTTGGAACGCCTTTTTGAATCCTCCACTTAAGGAACTAAGATTGGTCTTTGGAGAAGACCAGGACCTCTAGGATTATTCTAGGGAAGTGGATAAGGGAAAATGGAAGGGGTTGGCCGAGCTTGAGTGCTCAAATTGGTGTGAGGAGGAGGGGGAGGAGGTGCCCTTTTATAAGGGAGGAGAGGGGCACCTTAGGAATATCTCAAAATATTATTTTATATTAAAGTCAAAATCGGTTTATAATGGTTCCAAAGGGTCTTATTTCGAAGCTAAAGTGGGGATGGGTCGAAATCCTATCAACCAATAGGATTTAGACAAGTTTAGGGTATTATTTTAACCTTATCAATTAGATTTAACTCTAAGTTAATTAATTTAACTTTTACCGTGTCTTTTTGTTTTCTTTCACTATATGGTTAATACACTTACTATAACATGCCAAACGAACCCCGAATTGTTTATTATTAATATATATATCCTTATCTAAGTCATTTGGCCGAACCTTAGATTTTTAGGAATAAAATAACAATTAATAATATAATATTTGATTTAAAAACTATTTTGTGTCAATTTTGACACTATTTGATATATGATTTTTTTGAAAGTCATAACAGAATTATATGTTCGAAACAAGTTGATTAAATCAACAATAATATATCATAGTAACCTATAAAATTAGTGGAATTCATAAAAAGTCTCAAATTACATTTATTTTGGTATTTATATTATCAATTTTGTCAATATTTCATTAATAAGATAATTACTGCATCATCATTGTGTCATAAATAAATTAAATTATTTGATGTCTAAAAATTACAAATAAAATACCATCATGTAGGAAATCTTTTTATCTTTCTAATGAATATTCACAATAGAATTTATCTTATGTATAACCCGATATTAAAAATGATTTACTTATTAAACTTTGATTTTAACTATTTTAACCCTTCTTTAAATAAATTAATAATAAATGTCCTAATCTAATCCAAGTGGGCCTAAATGGTCATATTTTATTCCTAAGTTTGTTTTTGGTCGAATTACACTTGTCCAATAGAATTAGGACATGTGTTAGGGTAATATTAATATCATATTTACCCTTAGTTACCCTATTTACTATTAACCGCGGTAAAAAAAGTAAAAAGTTACTATTCACCAAAAAATTATTTTCATCTCATTGAACCACATTTTAGTCCTTGATATTAACCGTGTCTCTCGGATTTTCGAAATTCCAATCACAGAAGCGGTAAAATTAAGTTTTATGCAAAATTCAGTTTTTAACCTACCACTTAGTGGTTTCACTATTCATCAAAAATTGAAAGTTTTCAGAAAAATACCAAAATTTCACCCTAGGCTAATTTCGATATTCTGAGTCAAAAAATGAAGTCCATTTTAAAAAATAAAATTTATAAAATTTAAAAAGTGGTTATTACTATTCATAACAGCTAGTTTTAATAGCATATTGTTGTTTAGTGAAACTCGGTATTGCGTACGACGCAAGCTATCGAGGAAGGTCGCGATTGCGTGTAAAGCAAACCAAGCAAGTGTTGTGTAGAAAAAGATTCCTTTGATAATTTATATAACATAAAAGTCTCGGGTGTTACAAGAGTTCAATTCCAGAAAGTCAAATAAAGAATAATCGAGCACATGGGTTCATGGCACTAGCATGCAACGATCCTACATTGAGATATCGTGACAAAGGAATTATATTACATGGTAAACGTTCATAGGAGGTGACACATCATTGCGGCGTTAACTTCTTTCTCTATGGGTGCCTTGGCATGATGCTAGGCACTAACCTTGGACTTTAGGCAGGCTCCGCCTAATGCCACTATGAAAGGGGCCTAGAGGGTCACAGACTAATTGTGTCTATGAATCTTAGTTAAATATTAATTTAACAAGATAAATATATATTATTCCCAAAAGTGGATTAATAATTATTTAAGGATTCCTGATTTCATTTATTTCGACAGAAGTTATTCAAGAGAATATATTGTGAGAAAAATAATATATATTTATTAGCGAGTAATGAAGTTACATGTATTTTACAAATGAAGAGCCATTAATTAATTTCTAATAAATATGGAGGAGGGAATAAAGGAAAATGGAAAATAAAAGTACACAGAGTGTATATTAAATATATACGTCGTGTAGTTTTATGGAAAAAGAGTACACACCTTGTATTAAGGATTACACGGCATGTAGTTTTTCCAGTCGGGATTTTGAGGATATAATATTGTTTTATTAAATGATATTTATTATAATCATTGTGGGCGCATGTCAAGATATTAATAATTCGACATGGGGATTTTAAATAAGAGTTAATGAAATAAATAAAACGTGTTACACATTTATTTATTGTCAAAACTCTATAACCTCAAACATGATTCTAAATATCCTCACAACCCAAACACTTTTCCATAGAAAATCGTTGTGCACAACAATTTTGGACAGTTCTCTCAAGGCCGAAAGAACTCCTTCATCCATTAATGCTCTCAAGATCGGGAGAGATTACCCACCACTGGATCAAGACGATCAATGGAGGACATCACAAGAAAAGGTTCTTCCACGCTACCACCCGGAGATCCCATCAACGATGTCCAGAGATACGTGGAGAACCTGTGGATCACAGCTAGAGGAATCCTACACATGGATTCTATGACGCAATGATAGATCACACTAGATCGTGACCATTGACATCAATGAAGAAATAATTCCACCAAGGAAATTCTTTTGAATTAATTAAATTAATTATAACCAATATATGATGATACTATCTCTATAGTTCCATGACTCCCTGTTTTGTTTTTTGTTCTGTGTTATATTCCGATGATCTGGCATTTTATATCGTGATGGATCATGGTTTGAACATTGTTTAATGCTAAAATCCAAGTTGGGAAATCCCACCATTGTGCTTACGCTACACCCGGTACCTAGAAGTGGTGTCAAAGGGAGGTTATATCGTTGTTTACAATTATTTAGTATTTAGTTGGTGATTTATGCGTTTAATAATTTAGTTGTTTCAATTCATTTTAATCATTCATTAAATCTGAATCTCAAGATCTGTTCCCCCTCTATCATTTCTCGTTCACCATACAGAAACGAACATTTCCTTTAACTTTTTATTAAAATAAAATAGAGGATCTCATCCGGAGGCGCCAGAAATTCCTACCTGTACAACAGGAGAATACACGACGTGTATTCGGAAGTACACACCGTGTATTCTAGGACCATGAATCGGCCGAGTCTACCAAATCAGGCTGTCTAATGATCCTATCTAAGTCATTTATCACACCGTGTGTTGACCAGGAACATGTGGCACATGGTTTCCGGATTACATGTTGTTTGGTCCAAAAGTACATGGCGTGTAGTCCCTTCGGGTTATTGTTGTACCGTGTAGCCCGTACATGACATGCCCGGCTAGAAACCGTGTAACGCAGAAACTACACTATCTGTGTCCCACTGAACACGCCGTGTACTCCGAAAATTTCTGAAGTACATTAACATGACATGTCCACGGGCGTGTATTTCGGATGGACGGTGAAGAAAAGTACACACCATGTAGTTGGAACTACACACCGTGTACTCACCCACATTACAAAAATTTATTAATATTTACTATAATAGTATACAAAACCTTGAGACAAAATCCATGGTGCAGGCGTAAAGCTGAGACACAACCCATGATAGGTGTTTTATATTTATGTTTTAGATTTAACATCTACGTAATGAATGGGAATTCACAGGGTTTCCACCAAGGTACAAGTTACGTAAAAAGATAATTTTAAATAAATTTATTTGGATAAAAATATGATGGATGTGAATCTCAAGGAAATTCCAAAAATGGTTTAAGATAAAAATATTCATTAATTAAAGATAAATAATTGATTTGTGCATGATTTATCTTAAACAAGAACTATTAATGAATTTAATGATAGTTTTATTTATGCGTAAATATTGTTGCATGTATGGATGATCCTGAGTTAGACCAAGTCATTTGTATGTTAATGGTTTTATTTAATCTATTTATTTAAATTAAATTTGTTGGCATGCGAGCCTTCTCCTCATTAATATGTAGGGCCTGCGCGACCAAGGATTCTTTTATGTAAAAATCACTTTTTACCCCTCACCTGCGTGTGAGATAAATTCATATGTAATGGATGGAGCTCCCAAGCTAGTGGAGGTGGCTCAAGTCAAGAGCCAAGGCAAAACCAATCAATGGGGATACAAAGGTGGATATGTGGAATGCAGTAAACATGAACCTGAAAGGTTCAACGTATTTCTCCCCCTGGTCTTGGGTTAGTTTATCCACCGCTATATAAACTAACCAATAGAACAAAACTCATATCTTTCCATTTATTTCATTTCTGTCAGTTTCATGGTTTATTTATTGTGGGTATGTTGTCATGATCACCCAATTAATGAATTAAACAAGCATGCAAGATAGAAAGAAAATAAAACTGGCTTATATGTAAATATTATATTAGACATGGTTATTCACTTAAGTATATCCCACTTAATATTAACAAGAATCTAATAAAATATAATAAAAATGGAAATTTACGTATAAGGATAATATCCCTCAACGAAATATTATGTCGGTATAGCCTTCTATAATCATGGTTAGACTCAAACCATAGTTCAATGTGCTTAACCAACCCTAGTTGGGGTGCATTCAATTATCGGGGAATTATAATTCAAGGTTTTGGGTTGAATTGACTTGGATTTCATCAAGGGTTGACTACCATATTAGGAATTGGTGTGACCAAGAGGCAAAGGTTGAGGAAATCCAAATTAAAATGATTTCAGGAATGTGGAGTCCACTTAGCCGATCAAGGAGCTGTGAGAATATGCCGTTGACATTTGGAATGCCTACCTGAAACCATTCATGTTTCTTGACCAACCCTAGCTGGGGTAATGCGAAGTGAAATATGGATCCTTTCCACAAGAATATTCAGGTAACAGAATATTCTGTAGTCAATTTTGTGGGATATTGGATTTTGATGATATAGTGGGAGACTAATAAGACTTAATTTATTTAGTTGTCTTATTTTTTCAATAAAGTACTAAACCATTGCTCATCTTATTTTGTATAAAGAGAAAGAAAAATGACTTCAAACATATCATTGCAGACCATACTCGAGAAGTAAAACCTTCTAACCGGCACCAATTTCTCAGAGTGGAAGAGGCGTTTACGCGTCATCCATTGCCACGAAAGGAAATTGTATGTACTAGAAGATCCTATTATAGTTTCACCAAGAATGGTTTCCAGTGATGAGGAACTATATCTCTACATGAAACACATGGATGATGCCACATATGTCCAGTGTTTCTTGTATCTTCCATGTCCAATAAGGTATTGAAGTAATATGAAAACATGGACGCGTATTGGATGATGTATCACCTTAATGATATCTACAAAGAGAAGGTGAGACAGAAGAGATATGAGATCTCCAACGCTTTGTTTACAACTACACATGGAGTGTTTGTGCCAACTATGCCTCATGTAGTCAAGCTTATTGGCTACATTGAATGCATGGATATCTTAGGGATTAAGTTACTGGATGAGATGCATGGATATCTCATCCTATCATCACTGCCCAAGAACTTCACTAGATTCATTCTCAATTATAACATGAGAAACAATGAGTAGAGTATATCAGAAATTCAGACCTAAATTCACTAGATAGATAATGACATGGGGCATCACAGACCCACCATCCTTATGGTTAATATGAAAAGAAAGGACAAGGAAAAGGGATCATAGACTTATAAATGGTATGAAGCCCCTGAACATTGTCCTTACAAGAAGGGTAAGATCCATAGGTACGGCAAGGAATGGGAGGTGGTGTGTTTGGCATGTGGCAAGCAAGGCCACTAGAAGAGGAACTGCTCCCAGAAGCGTGGGGACGCTAAATGTGTGTTCGTTATCAAGTGTAATCTTTCTATTTCTACATGTTGGGTATTAGATACATCTTGTGGGGCTCACATCTTTATTCTAATGCTGGAACCAAGTAGATTTAGAAATATATCTAGAGGAGAGGTAGATCTTCAAGCTATCAATGATGCAAGGATGGCTTGGTTGGCTATTTGCTATTACCACCTCCCATTACCGACTTGGATGATTTTTGTTTTTCATAATTTTTATTATGTGCCTACTATTTCCAAGAGCATAATTTTCGTATCTTGTTTGGATATAGATGGATTTATTTACATGTTTGGAAATAAGGGTTTTCTATTTTATAGTAACAATGTATGTTATGGAATGGAGCATTTAAATAATGGTTTGAATGTATTAAATTAGGAAACCAAGTGTTGTAAATCGATAACGAATCCAACTCACATGACTCATACATCACCCAGTTGTGGCATCACCATCTCGGTCATGTAAACGAGAAGTTCTTGACAATTCTCTGCCAAGATGGTTATTTAGACTCTACTAAGCTAAAACCACTTGATAGATGTCACGCTGGTTTACAAGGTAAAATGACCAAGCCGCCATTCGGAGGACATGGTGAAAGGGCCACAGAGCTTCTAGGATTGGTGAACACGGATGTATGTGGACCATTTCCAGTAGAAGCGAGAGGTGGATATTATTTCTTCATTACTTTTACCGATGATTTAAGTAGATATGGCTATGTCTAATTAATGATGTATAATTCGAATTCCTTAGAGAAATTTATGGAAATCAAGAATGAAGTGGATAATCATCTTGGTAAGATGATAATGAAACTTAGATCAGATCAAGGTAGAGAATATCTAAACTATGAGTTCATCGATCTTATACGGGAGTCTTTGATTCTATCTCAGCTCACTCCTCCTTATACACCACAGTGGAATGGTGTTAGTGAAAGGAGGAACCACAACTTTTTGGACATGGTGAGGTCGATGATGAGTCATGCATATCTTCCATTATCCTTTTGGGGATATGAATTACAAATTGTCATATACACATTAAACCGAGTACCAACTAAGGAGGAAAATGGTATTCTATCCGAGTTATGGAATGAAGGGAAACCCACTTTGTCGCACACACATGTACGGGGATGCGAGCTGTCTGTTAAGGCCTTCTTAGAAAAACAAACGTGCACCCCAGGGCATGTGGTGTATCTTCATAGTATATCCCAACGAAATGAAAGGACATTACCTAAATAAATCTTCAAACAAGAAAGTGACTGTCGCCAGACAATCCATCTTTCTTGAGAGGGAGCACATCCTCAAGATGGATAGTGGGAGAAAGATTGACTTCGACAAAGTTGATGCTCATGATACGTAGGAGTTGGTATAGTAACAAGTTCCACAGGTCCCATGGAAGAGGTTCTAGAAAAAAATGTACTGTATAGAAGATAAAGAGAGGTAAGGGAACCAGAGAGATTTTGTTTCCTAGCCACCACAGATGGTGAATCATTATTGTTTGAAAATGATGAACCTCTCTCATACAAGGAGGAAGTAGAAAGCTCAGAAGCTGCAAAATGTCTAGATGCTAAGAATTCTGAGATAGATTCCATGTATCAGAACCAAGTTTGGGTTCTGGTCGATGAGCCAGTTGATTTAAAGCCTTTTGGATGCAAATGGGTATTCTAGAGAAAACTGGACATGCAAGGTCAAGTAATCACCTATAAAGAAAGGCTAGTGTCTAAAGGATTCAGAAAAAATCATGTAATTGACTATGATGAAACTTTCTCACTAGTTCCCTTGTTTAAATCCAAAAGAATCATACTTTCCATAGAAGCTTACAATGACTTTGGGATTTAAAAAATGGATGTCAAAATAGTATTCCTTTATGGGAAACTTCAGGAAGTTGTCTATAGGAAATAACCAAAATGTTTTGTGACACCAGGTGAGGAAAAATGGGTTTACAAGTTGCAAAAATCATTTTATGGATTAAAGAAAGCATCCAGGTCATGGAAAATTCGATTTGATGAAGCCATAATGGAATTTGGTTTCATTAAGAATAAATGTGAGCCCGGTGTTTATAAGTGGTTTAATAGGAATGCGATCGTTATCCTAGTCGTATATATTGACGACATATTGCTTATTGGAAATGAAGTGCCAGCCTTATAGTCAGTTAAGGACTTATTGAACAAGTATTTCTCCATGAAGGACTTGGTTGAAGCAGCCTAAATTCTAGGGATCAATATCATTCATGATAGATCAAAGAGGGTGCTTCGACTATGTCATGGTACACACATTGACCAGATATGAAATAGATTTAGTGTGGAACATTACAAGAGGGGATTAGTTCCATTATCACATGGCCTACATCTATCTAATAAAATGTGTCCACAGACACAACATGAGAGAGATTGAATGAGAAAGATCCCATACACATCGGCTATAGGAACCATCGTGTGTGCCATGTTATGTACCAGGCTTGATGTTTCATATGCACTGAGCATGGTAGGAAGATATCAAGAAAATCCAGGAGAATATCATTAGACTGCTGTTAAAACTATCCTTATTTATCTAAGAAAACTAAGGATATGTTCCTGGTGTATGGAGGAGTATAAGAGCTTTTCATCTGAGGGTATGCTAATGCTGGTTTTCTGACAGATCAGAATGATCTAAAGTCACAATCTGGATATGTTTTCTATCTCAATGGAGGAGCTGTGAGCTGGAAGAGTTCAAAGCAGCTAGTTTTTGCTGATTCTACAGTAGATTCCGAATATATAGCAGCTTCTAATGCGGCCATGGAAGTCATATGGATTCGAAACATTGTGCAGGATCATGATGTGGTGCCTAGCAGCAAAGACCCTATCACATTGTATTCTGATAATACAGTAGTGGTGGCTCTTGCAAAAGAACCAAGGTCACATCAACAGACAATGCACATTCTCTGTAAGTATCACCTCTTGAGGGATTTTAATCAGAGGGGTGAAGTTTCAAAGATCAGAGTGTCCACCCAAGAGAGCATGGTGGACCCCATGACTAAAGGCATATCTCAACAGTAGCATGAATATCATGTGAGAGCTAGCGGGTTAAAGGTTGTTATGGGTTGGATCTAGTACAAGTGGGACTCTGTTGGAGTTGGTGGCCTAGAACAAACTAATTTGTACTTTATTCATTAATAAATACTTTATCATATCTTTATTGTTCTTCTGTTTGACAATGCATGTGATAATTTCCTAAGGACAACTATTGCATTAAAGGGTCATATAGGATCCCTACTATGATGTGAACCTGGAAGTTCCATAACACTATTCTTGATTATATGTTATATGGACGGATGATGTTATTTGAGGAACACATATAATACAGCCCATTAGGGGTGAGGACTCATAAAACATCGACGAACCTTCTCATGGTGTGCGCCCTTGGTAATATCAAGGAGGATATTATGAGAACGAGACACACAAGTAGGAAATCCACATTTCATAGTGTCATTGAATGTTCCTCTCTGTGGACGTGTGTATTGGTCCTCAGAAGATAATATTTTTATTAATGGGTATTACAACTCGTACACTTAGATGTATTGACGAAAACTATGACGACACAATGTTTGCAGCAAGGTAGGATACATTGGGTGTGTCACAAGTAATACTACATTTATAGATAATGCGAGAAAGTATTTGTCCCTTATGTTCCATAAAGGATATTGATATCTCAGGCCCTCTGATAGAATTGATATAGCCTAAATAAATCCATAACTATGGAACAGAATGGGAGAGTTCAATTATGGAATGTCAAAGAAAGAATAATCGAGAAAATGAGTTGATGGCACTAGCATGCAACCCACTTGATTCAAGATACCAAGACAAAGGGACTATATTTCATGGTAAATGTTCGTAGGAGGTGACACATTATTGTGATGTTAACTTCATTCTCTATGGGTTCCTTGGTGTGTTACTAGACACTAACCTTGGACTTTAGACAGGCTCTCCCTAATTCCTCTGAGAAAGGGGCCTAGAGGGATACACACTATGTGTGTCCATGTATCTCTATTAAATATTAATTTAACAAGATAAATATATATTTTTCAGGACTATGATTTAATAATTATTTAAGGATTCCTGATTTCATTTTTTTGGACACTAGTTATTCAAGTGAATATATTGTGGGAGAAATAATATATATTTATTAGCGAGTAATTCAGGTACATTTATTTAAGAAATGAATATACATTACTCATGTTCTAATAAATGTGGTGGAAAAAATAATGTAAAATGTAAAATAAAAGTACATGCTGTGTATATTAAATATACACGTCGTGTAGTTTGATGGAAAAAGAGTGCATCCCATGTATTAATGACTACACGACATGTAGTTTTTCTAGTCGGCATTTTGGGGATATAATATTGTTTTATCAAATGATATTTATTATAATCAGTGTGGGAGCATGTCATGGAATTAATAATTTGACATGGGGGTTTTTCAATAAGAGTTAATGAAATAAATAAAATGCTTAATGCTTTTATTTATTGTAATAACTCTATAACCTCAAACCCAATTATAAATATCCTCAAAACCCCAACACTTTTCCATAGAGAATCATTATGAACAACAATTCTAGAGAGTTCTCTCAAGGAAGAAAGAACTCCTTCCTCCAAAATGCTTTCATGATCAAGAGAGATCAACCACCGTCGAATCAAGGTGATCGAAGGCAGACATCAAAAGTGAAGGATCTTCTGCCATAGGAACTTGAAGATCCCTTCGGCGACGTCCAAAGATACGTGGAGAACGTGTGGATCACTGGTAGAGGAATCATACTCTTGGATTCTACGACACAACGATGGATCACACTGGATCATGACCAGAGACATCAAAGAAGAAATAATTCCACCAAGGTAATTCTTGTGAATTAATTAAATTATTTATAACCAACATATGATGATACTATATCTATGGTTCTAGGAATCCCTCTTGTGTTTTTCATTCATCGGTCTATTCTGATGATCCGGCTTTTAATATAGTGACAGATCTCGATTTGAACATTTTTTAACAATAAAATGAATGTTGGGCAATCCCACCAATGTGCTTCGGCTGCACTCGAAACCTAAAGGGGGTTATAGGGATGGGGGTATCATGGGGGGAGGGTGGGGTGTCCAAGGGGAGGAGTGAACAAGAGGGAGGGTGATGTCCAGAAGGGGGGGAGTCTCGGGGGTAGGGGGTTGTCCACATGAGGCTTTGTTGGGGGAGGGGTATGTGGGTCGGAGTGTATGTGAGAGGGTGTCCAGGTGTGGGGGAGGGTGGGGGTGTCTGGTGTTTGATGGGGAGGGGTGTCAAAGAGGAGGGAGGCGTTGTTAAAGAGGGGGATATCCAAGGGGGAATAGGGGCTGAACCTTGGGGGTGTTCATCGGGGTTGTTTGGGGAGGCTTTGTGGGGGGTTTCCAGGGGAGGGGGTTGTCTAGGGGAGGCTTTGCAGTGGGTAGGGGCTACAGAGGGATTTTCTGGGGAGAGGGTGGGGGATATTTTGTGGGGGGGGGGTGTATGTCCATGAAGGGGGGGGGGTGTCCAGGGGTCTTTGTATGGGGAGAGGTTTGTGAATTAGATAGGGTGTCTATATGGGGGTTGGGTAATATAAGTAGAGGGGGTGCCGGGGGGGGGACTATTTTTTATACATTTTCTGACCATATAGCCACGATTTCTAACTGTTGATATATGTATAGTTCCATAGTTAGAAACCGTGGAAATAATGTGTGTTCATCCTCTAGTATTCCTAGGGTTCTAATCAATGGATATAATGATATTACCATAGTTTGAAACGTGGCTGTATACCTATATCCACATTTCGAACCATGGATATAGAAAAATAACCACACTCTCAAACCATGGATATAGGATTAGTCCAATAGCCACACCAATCTTTGCAATGGTTCCTCAAACCATGGATATTACTTATTACCCTAGTTTGAGGACCGATAACATGGGATTTAAACTAGGACTATAACATGGATTTCTAGTGGTGACACCTTGAAAATGAACTGATATATTTTTTCCATCTTATTTGGTCTGAAAATATGTACCAACAGAATGTGATGAAAATAATTTTAATTACAAAAAATTAAGACTTTACTCAAAACTCAAAGCCTCTAGAATTACATATTATGGGAGATAGCATTAATATAAAATATAGGAGTCCGTGTAGCTACAATAATTAGTCAAATATGGGGTGGAATTGTGAGAGAACCCTTCTATGATTTTATAATGGGTCGGAAAATATCTATATGTGGTGGGGGTGATATAAACATTACAAATGCTTCGCTAGATACATGAAGGTCTAAAAATATTCTAGATTATGAATTTTTAGACTGAAGGTATAGAACCAAGACTATTTATCCAATAGAATGAGAGGCATTATTACCTTCATCATGAGATGAATTAGATGATTATAACTCCTCTATCAACACCCCCAGAAATGTAAACACATTCATTGACGCTTGAGAAGATATACATACAAAATTTCTACCCCCTTCTACGTTTTTCAAAACCTCATCATGCCATAATTCACCCATTAGAAGATACTAATTAATTAGTGAGATATGAACAATGACTATTGGTGATGTAAATTAATGATTCATCCCTGAAAGTTACTATGAATAATTAGGATAAGGACACACTGTATATGTAGTCGATGGATCTACCAACTTATTAGATAGATGATCTGTGATGACCTCTATATATAAAACCATATACAATAATCAACAGATTGGGGAAATAGATTTCATCCCCCTCCCATTAAATAATTTGATGGTCTCTCAAATGCTGAAGAGTGAGGAGGATGCGATCCATTAGAGAATTAAGTGTCTATAAAAGAAAATGAAGTCTCTGATAAATTCAAATTTGAAAGGTTACTTGGTTTGTTGAGTAGATCATTATCATGTGTGACCAAATATTCTTTTAATTTTGAAATTATTAGAGGTGGAATATTTTATACAAATTGAGAAAATATTCTTTCTAACATTGTGACCATTCATCTTGCATCTGTCTTCCTATAAGAAACTCCACTCACAATTGATGTTCCACCATAATATCTAGAATTACATATCTTACAATCTAAAACTGAGTGACCTTGAAGATAGAAAATGGAGAAAAATAGAGGAAGGGTTTGGTGAAAGTCTTTATTCCACCATAAAAACTATCCCCATCCATGAAAAAGCTTCATCAGGAAAGACCTCAACAGATCCATTTCCACACAAATATGAGGCATAATAGTCTTCAAAATAATATTTTTCCCTCATGTGAGAAACAAAAGGATACCAATGCATCCCCCATGGTTTGAAAAAAATGGAAGGATATTTAATGGAATTAGGATACCCAGTAGCCAAACCCACACTACCATGGATCATGAATCCTTCCCAAGATGAGTGTCTCAAGACCAATATTCCATGGAATATATCTATTTCCTACAATTTCATGGAAAAAATGACAACGATTTTAGAGAAACCTACCTTGAGTAGAAGTGGATGAAAAAATAGACACTAGGATCCACCAACACATAATATTGTTAGCTGATCCCCCAGGATCACAAATAATCCCTAAAAAGGAGATTAGTGGGTTGTCCCACCCAAACACAATAACAAGTTATGAAATATGATATCCTAATACTTGTTCAAGATCAGCTATTGATAAATCCTTGTAAGGAAAACAATATACCCTACTAGGAAAACATTGGTAAAATAGATATTGCCAAAATATGGGAAACATATTAGGAATTTCCGCCTGGGAAGGGATGGGAAGCACATTTTTATTGGAAGACACTATAAATGGACACATCATGGAAGATGGAATCCTCCATGAATGAATCGATGGGGGTTAATCACCTAACATTTCCTCAAATGGAAATATAGTCACTAATGTCATTTCCAAAGAGTTTAAATAACCAGGGAGGCATGTGGAGCACATTCTAGAGTCGTAAATAATCTATCTATTCTACATAAATATCTGAATGATTTAAAAGGTAACAATATAACAAGGGATTAGTTTTCACTTTTTTTTTCATTGGTGATTTTTTTGGAAGATCTCTTCATTATCTTCAAATTCTTGATCATTCCATTGATTGTTATCATATATTTTACTCTAACACAGTGTTGCCCTAACGTTTTTGTGAATGGTTTTAACATTATCTTCTATTTCATATGAATTTTTTTTTCTAATAACTTTTTTCTCCAACATCATCTTTAATGACAATGTTATTTACTTTTAATGGCCCATCCCATATAGCTCAAAGATATTTCCTTAATTTATAACATTGTCATAGATATAATGGGTTGAATCACAATGGAACATTCATTTTAGTAGTTTTAGAGATCTAGAATGATACATATTTCCTATTTTTCATTGGTAATAGAAAATAAAGCACAATATATAACAATAAAAAATGAACTGAATCCTTGAAAAATAATCCCATGAATTCTTCTTCATATCTTGGGGAATTTAAACCATATAAGTGTGATATAAAATTAATAATAAGGTTTATGTAATATGGAAGCTATATTAAATCAACAAGAATAACCAATATATTAAGATTTTTATCTGGACACACATTCCACATAAATAACTAGATTAGGATCAATCAAAATATAAAGGTAGATAACTAACAACATGTTACATTTAATAAACATAGTAATAATTAAAAGCATATAGAGATAATATCATTGTGAAAATAACTTGGATAATTTTAACTGAAGTATAAATGATGGAAACACAAAACTATTCGTCATAATTATTCTTAGTTACATGAGAACATTACCATAAATACCATTCATAGGTAGGTTTAAAATAATCTAGGTAAAACACATCTGATTTATCCAGCTAATTCAACTAATGATACTACTGATTCATCGAAGGTATTTCAATAAATGTTCCCCAAACCAATTCATTCATTTTTAAAACATCACTCATATATTGAATAATAAATTTAATTCATACACAATGTTCTTTATCATACAATATCCATATTTATTAAATGATATAGATTTATTTATATTATCATAGTTAATAAAAAAACATTCCATGGTGAGAACATATGTAAATAAGGTATATGGTTTGGGGATAAATTATACACATAACAAAAGAATATTATCATTTAAGTGAAATGTAATGTTCAATTTAAAATGTTCATAATAAAGTTATTTTTCTAGAGAAATTTAATAATCACAAAATAATATGTGGTTGTATACTTACCTTTACCACTTGATATTTTTCATTTCCAATACCCAAGGCTGAAATAATTCATATTTTATCATTAATTACATTGAATAATTAATTATTTATAATATTACATATAAAAGTGGAATTATATACATTATATAAAATAGAATAGGTGCATAATAAAAAATTATAATCAATGTAATGTAAATTTAGATGAAATACTTTAACCTACACTTCTTTTTTTGTTTAAATTTATGTAATCACGTGTATAGTGGTTTTATAATTTTTATTAAATTATATACGAACCATATTAATATTCATACTATGAAATATATTGCTTTTATTACATTTTATCACCTCTTCATCAATAATAATTAGTTTTTTTCATTTTTTAGTTTTTAATTTCCTTACTTTTTCATGTGTATTTAGCATAATAAATAAAATTCATTAATATATTATACAGTTTCATAATTTATTGAATAATAATAATGATATAATTAACATATTTTTACCCCAATTATAATTT
Source organism: Viscum album (assembly GCA_963277665.1). NCBI lineage: Eukaryota > Viridiplantae > Streptophyta > Magnoliopsida > Santalales > Viscaceae > Viscum > Viscum album. The sequence continues at coordinate 64,097,876 of OY728156.1, read as the reverse complement.
TTAGACCAATTATGACTATTTTTATTGAAAAATGTCGTATGATATAATCATGGAGATGGTAGGATATACCTATGCATTTGCAACATTTCCATTTTCAATAATCATCATAAAAAGTATGTAAGTAATCTATTAACATTAAATATTAACATAATATCACATATACCATAATATTTATTTAAATATACTTATATTTATATAACTAGTGTGGTGTTGTGATGAAAAAAGAGTCAAATCATGTCATAGAGGTGGTAGTCCATAACTACATGAACGATGTTATCGACTTCTAATTAGTGAAAAGGTAATATATAAAATGATATATAATATATTTCTAAAATGATTAATTTGTCAAAAATATCATTATTTTTTATTTATTTCACATATAATCATTAAATTTACCCTTATAACCTTCCATAAAAATCTATTTTGAATAACAAATCACATTCCTTCATGAGGTGGTAGTTTTCCGTACACACGGGTGATGTTATTTTATCTCTTATAGAATGGAAATTAAAACATTATATATTTTATATTTACTATGGAGGTGTAATTATTTTATAAATATCATATATATTTATATATATTATATCCATCGTTATATCAATCCTTGAGTGGTGGTAAGGAAAAAATAATGACATCAGTCCTTGTGGTGATAGTCTACTATATATAGGAATGCCTATTTCATAACCCATTTGATTGAAGTGAAGATGGTTATAGTTCATAATAGTAACACAAAAACATATTATTATATGTAATATATAGACATTTTTTTATCATTTTGTTCTAACCAAAATTTATGTATATTGAGAACCAAATAAAATAAATAAGGTCGTTGAAGAGCGTTACATCTTCTAATAATATATTCCTTACTTTTGAAAAAAATGAATTCATAGGATAGATTTATGTACTTAATAAATATTATATGATAAAGAGAGGAAATTTTGAAAGTTATTTTTGAATGTATAGGGAAAACAAAAGGGTTTTTATGGTGTGAATGGGCGATGAGAGTGACTGCCCCTTTCATATTTGAGCAGACACGACATTTTTGTAAATACCCTAATGTTTAACCATTAAGAGATCAATATTACCTCAATTTTCTCCAAAATTTATTATTAAATATGTGGAGGGATTATATAGTCAATATAATCCTCCAAAGATAATAATAATAATACTAATTTAAATAATTTTTCCTAAACTTTTATGTTTTATTACTTTTACAATTTCTGGTATTCACTATAGTAATTAGATTACTCACATATGCAATTCAACAATTCAGTCTAAAATAAAGTGAGAATTATTAAATAATTTTTAACCATTGATTATAATTATGAAATCCAATTTATCAGTTAAATATTTTATTCGCTTGATTTTTTTTAACACAAGCGCATGTGCGAGAGGAATAACTATTTTAATATTAACCTCGGTACTAGAGATTTTTACTATTTAGGGGTCAATTAAGTCATTATAAATGATATTAGTCCATTAATATAGAATTTTTTTTCATTTATCAACATTTAAAAATCACTAGGAATATAAAATTTGTTTTAGTAATTTTAAATCATTTAATAAAATATCATTTATTATAAAATAATATTAATTTCAATGTTACCAATATTTATTTTATTTGAATATAAAAATATCACATAAATAATAGAATTAGAATATATTTTGATAACTCTTATATAAAATCAAATATTCATCTAAAATATTAATGTAACACAATAATTCATTCATTTTAATTAACATATAATATTTTTAGAAACAATTTTTTTATTTAATTGTAAACTAAATTACGATTACGTTGGAATATTTTATGTATTTAATATATTTATATAATATATAAAGAATTAATATAAAATTTAATGATTAATTATTTTACCTTTCATGGATAATATTATAACCAAACATATGATTTTCTCTTATCCCATGGATTTATAGATATTAAAGGCAATGGCAATTCATTTTTTTCCTTTTTCATCACATTATATATTATATAAGTAATATTCATGGAAAAGTGTACCAAAAAAAATATTCTATAATATAGTAATAATTTTAAAAATATATACATAAAATTGGTTTTGGATAAATGTTTACATCATTTAAACAATTTTATTCTATGTTTAACCCATGAAAATTTATTTTTAACCTTAAATGTGGTTATTATGTTCTAATTTTTTAACTATTAACATTGGTAAAAAATTAATTTGACCGTATAATAAATTATAATTTTTTTAGTTTAAATATTGAAAAAAATTTAATAAATTAAATTCATATTAGTGAATAAATTTAATTTAAAATCAATCCCACATATTCAATGAGAATGTGGGATTTTTTCAGAGAAAGTGTTCAAATATTTAAAATGTTTTAATATTAGAATTCAATATGATACTTAATAAAAATTTGATTAATTGACATTAAATTTAACTATTTTACGTTAAAACCAATTCAATGTATAATTTAACATTATAAATAATTTATATGAAAACCATGTTTTCAATTTAAATTTTGTATTTTTCACTACTTATCATAAAATGAAACCTTTCAAAAATGTCCCAAGAATTAACCATAATGTAAATCTGGTAATGTAATTTTAATGATTAATTTTAATTTTCAAATATATTTTCTAAGAGTGGTGGAAAATAATTTTAAGTTATGTTCCCATAGAATAACTAACCCATATTAAAAAAATGGAGTTTTTCAAATAACATTTTTTCTTTATAAATGATCCTTATTCATTAACAATATATAGAATGTGTATATATGTAAAATATATTTTTTAATAATTGTGTTAATTTTATCATTAAATTACATTAAAGTATCTAGGTGATATTTTTTATTTTGAATAATAATATTATTAGTATATTTTTGTTTAGAAAAACACAGTATTTCGTGTAACACAAGCTAAACATAGTGTTTCATGACACATATTTTATTGATTAAAATTTTATCATATTATAAATTTCGGGTGATTAATCATAGAATCCTTATAAAAATTTCGTCCTTAAACTTTATTCTTGAACTTAAAAATCAAGGGTTTGACATTTGAAAATACCATTATTGAAAAACCCACATTGTAAAACATGTTAATAAAACATCCATTTAATTATATAGGATGAGATGTATAATAAAAAATTGGAATAATAATATATCTAAAACTCAAATTATGAGAACAGAAGGGGGAAATTATTAGGTGGATATGGAATAAAATAATAGTTCCCAAGGATTAATCAGGATTGATAGTTTTCATTGATGACAAGAAAGTGAGTGATCAAAAAAGGTTAACAACCCAAAGACCATAAATAAAATGGATTTGATAAATATCATTGATACCATTAAAAATGAAGATATGGACCTAGGTATGGGTTTCATGACCCCTTTCATTGATTTTAGGAATTCTTTTTTTCTCTTAGAAGATATGGAAATATACATAATTGATACATTTCTCTTTCATAAACACATTTTCATCCTTTGGTTATGCCTTGATAAATTTATAAATCATTCCTTAGTCTAAGATACGAAAATAAAAAACCAATTTTTATTCACAAAAAACATTATATTTTAATATATCATATGTTCCATAAAAGAGAAACAAGGTATTCCGTTAATCTTTACCAAGACAGAAACATGTTTAAAAAAGTTATCTAATGACACATTAATTTCAAATTAATTGATTCCATAAATTTTTTACCTCAATGGTCATCCAAACAATGTTTGAAAAAATATAGAAGGAAGGCTAGTAAATCAACATTATATTCTATAGAAAAAATAAAGTGGTTTAATATCTTTATATTGAAATATTGTGAATAACTTAATCATGTATTCTCTTGATACCCAGTAATTCCATGAATTACTAAAAGAAATATAATGAAAAAATAAAAATTATTCATTCCATAATTGTAGTAAATACTATTGGATGTATTCTATATATGAAAAAATGTTTCTTATTCCATAAATGATATAATAAACCACATCATAAATAAATCATTAATCAGTTACAAGGATTTCATTAATAACCAAATTTTTTATCCACATGAATCGTCTCTTTATCCCATTATAATTATCTCAACATCTAAAACATACTTACATTTTTATCCTACTAAAATTTTTGTTTTACTAGATGTTCAAATTTATAATTTATAATTTTCCTTCGTCATCAATAATATTCAACATATACTCTCTAATCCTTAAATAAATTGTAATTCAATTCAATAATTTTTTATTTCACAATTCATAAAAGGAGAATATCATGAATAAAAATGATGTTCAACAAAATTTCATTGATCCAAATAAAAATAATTATTATCATTCAACATTTTCAATTTAAATAAGATATTCTTGGCCTTCTCCCCATGGATTCTTATATTGTAGATTACCTTGATTCTTGGGAAATTTTTGTGAATAGTAACCCATATTCTTAGAGTTGTAACACTAAATAAAAGTTTTATATTTATTCCATTTGAATTATATAAATTCATGACCATTTTATTCAAACATGTAAAAACCTCCCATGAATTTTAATAATTTTCCAATGTGATTAATTCTATAGTTTTTACATGATGGAAATTGTTTCATCTTTTTGTTCTTGTTTGATGCATTAATTTTTTTGGGGTTTTAAATGACCTCTTGTTTTCATGGTTATCCTTGAATATGAATGATATAGATAAATTATAATATGTTTTTATGGAAGGTAAATATTTTAAATCATATAATGGAAACATTTGGGAGACCAACATCTTTTAGAGACCTCCTATTGTTTCATGTATAATATATTTAAAGCCATGAAATCCTTATAAAAAAAAGATTCATATTCTGTAACACACTCTTATTTCATTTACATTATATAAAGGAACATTCTATTTATATAATTTTATTTCTCAAGAATGAATTTTTTGAACAATATCTCTTTAAAAACCATCCATTCAATGCATTTTATTTCCTTTTACTCTCTAGAATTCTGGATAAATGAACATATTTGATCACCATCATTTTAAGACAATAAACATAAAGATTAAACATTAAGTTTTAAGCACATCCCAACCCCATAAATAACATTCCTAGATACTTAATCCATTACTCAATAGCAATTGGATTAATAGTCTGACAGGGGCCTCTATCGCATAAAGAAATCCCAAATAGATGAATATTACTATGGATTAGATTAATCAATCAAATAAATTTGAATTTTTATTACATCATTATGATTCCCTAAAAAATACATAACATTATCAGTTCCAATAACTACTATATTATATTCTTTAATAAGGTAATCTATACATTTTTCATGGGTATTGATACCCCTCATCCTTCTAAGATCCATTTCTGAACATTATAATACACTAGATTAGATCATAACATTATTTAACATAAGTTATAATCCCAAAATAGTTTAAATACATATCATAAATTGAAAAACCTATACACAACCAATCTCATAATAAAAACTAATGTATATTTATTGAAACCAATATCTAAAAATCATTCATAATGGTATATAAAAGAATTTGAATTATACTAAGAATATCGCCCGGGGTTTTCAAACCATGTGTTATATAATACCTATTTTCATATAATAGTTAACACATGAGTAGGGATTGACATTCCTTTTTTTGGAGTATTACCCCTAGGTTCTACTATTATAGAACCACATCCACCTATAGTATCCATAATGGGATGTCTTTATATGAAAACCACATAATCTGTACCTTACCAAAACATCAGGATGTTCTTTTATACAAATCATCAATTTCTGTCTTAGATTTATCTCACATTGTCTATTTTGTCCAAAATATAGTTCCCATGGTTTCTACTATACATTATATAATACGATATATAACAACCCCAACCCCAAGAGCCTAAATCTAGTGCCTTACATTATTAAATCATCATAAGTAGCATGGGTTGAATCCTATAGTAGCGATCCATTTAGTAGTTTTGGAGAACTAGTTACATATTTGAAACCCATTTTTATTATAATGAATAGAAAATAGAACAAAATACATATCAACAAAAAGTAAACTACATACTTGGAAAATCATTCTAAGAATTACTCTCTATATCATTAGGATGGGATAAAAAATAATATTGAACTTAAATGGTCAATAAGGATTAAACATAGAATAATATATCATGAATAACTAATCATGTTCAATATGTAATTGTAAATAACTGATAACATATGAAACAGAAATAATCGGATAAAACATATATTTATAAGATGGGAAATAGATTAAAATACATTCCATTCAATCATTGAACTAAGAATGAAATGCATCCATAGATAATATGATTGTAAATGTATTCGGTATAATAAAAACTGAATTTTGAATGAAAGAGATTATTAATTATTCAATGTCTTTTTTCCAGGAACATGATACATTTACCATCCAGACCATCCAAAAGATAGTTTAAAACAAATTAGAAAAAAAACCATCTGATTTGTCTAACTCATTCATCTCCAGAGACTACCAATTAAATAAGTGTTTTTCTATTAAAATTTCCAAAAACTTGTCATACATGTTCAATTCATACCTCAAATAACATATAATTTATTTTATTCAAAAAAATGTTCCATGTCATAACGTATTTTTATTGAGAAAATTATAGAGATTTATCAATACATATATAGTTAATCAAATAGATTCCAACGAAAAAACCATTTGTAAAAATGGTACATCGTTAAGGAAATAATCATATCCATCAAAAAACAATATTATAATTTAATATAAATTTAATTTTTCTTGAACAATGATCACAAGAAAGTGATTGTTTCAATAGTATGTTAATAATCTGAAAAGAAGGTGATATTTCACAACTACTCATAGAAATTGGTAATTTTCATGTCAAATCCAATCAGTTGAATGAATTCAAATTAAAATTCAATATAGTATAAAAAATATTTTATTAATGTTATTACCTTTAGAGAAGGGTGTATATACAACAAGTAAAATTGAATTGGTGTATAATAACAAATAATTCTCAATAGAATATAATTTGAGATAACAACCCTTACCTTAAGTTTCATATAGGTTTAGTTCTATGTTATGACTTTTATTTTTATTTTAACCATGTTATTATATTAATAAAAACCCATATTAATATTTATAATATAATATATTTTCCTATTATAACATAATATCATCCTTTTGTTAAAATTATTTTATTGTTTTTATTTTTCTGTGTTAATTGGTCTGTTTTATTATACACGTATCATTATGAAAAATACAATTTTTGAGAATACTATATAGGTAAATAATATACAGAATCATTATAGTGGAATAATTTCCATATTTATATCTCAAATATATTTTTTACACTAATTATGAATGATAGTTCTGAAAAATTAATTGTGTTATGATCAGGGAGATGGTAGGTCATACACATGCATTAATAATGTTTATATTTCCGATGTTCATTATGGAATGAAGGTATAAAATATGTTATATTCATATAATTATAATAATATCATATATAAAATATTATTTCTATTAATGAACATCTATATGTCATTAATGTGTTGTTGTGTTGAAAATAGAGTCATAATGTTTCGTAAAGGTGGTCGTTTACACATACCCAAACAACGTTATCATATTTCATTAATTTAAAAGGTAAAAATGAAAATTAAATATATTATTATTAAATAATGATAAGTATTTCCTAAATATAATATTTATATAATTTATTTCATATATAATTATTAAAATTAGCCTTATCACATTCAATGTAATGTGTTTGTGAAAGTAGAATCACATCGCTTCACGAAACTGTAGTCTGTCATACACATCAGAGACATTATCATATCACCAATGGAATAAAAATTAAAAAATGTATATTTGATATAATTACTAAATAACTAATATATTGTTATAAATAACATATATTTACTATATATATTCATCATGATATCCATACTTGAGAGGTGGAAAAAGAAAAATCAATCATCATCGGTTCATTAGGAGGAAGTCCATCGTGCACACGAATGATGATTTTGAAAACCATTTGATTGAAGTAGAGATAGTGGTAGGTAATACTATTATCATAACAAATATTTATATATTTAATGTTATAAGGTTTTTATATCATTATAATCTAATAATAATTTAGGGAGGTTTAGGAACAAATAAAACTAAAATGCTCATTGAAGAACATTGCATCGTCTTCGGGTATCTTCACTACTTTTAGAGTTAAATACATCATAAGGTGGATTTATGAGTGATATAAAGAATCTAGGATAATTGGAGGGAATTTATGGAGTAATTTGGGTTGGTATTGGTAGAATTAATGTTGTGTTATTATTAACAACTTGGAGGAGTGAGTACCCATCTATAGTGGAAAAGATGTTTCATTTTTGTAAATACCAAAAAATGTTCACTATTAGGATAAAAATATAACAAAAAGTGGATCCTAAATTTATTGGAGGATTAAATTTTCAATAAAATCCTCCAAAAACCAAGAAATAATTTTTTTGTAAACATTTTACATAACTTCTATATTTCTATACTTTTTCCATTTTGATTTTTATTATAATAACTAGTTTTGTAACAATTGTACTATATCTATAAGAAATAAATTAATGTGTGAAATAATAGATAATTTTTACCCACTATTTATTAATATTAAATCAAATTTATCAATTAAAATTATTATTTTTGTTTAAAATGTAACTCAAAATAGGCTCATGTACATGAAAAAACACTTTTTTAACTATTACCACAATAGCATATTTTTTCTATTTCGGGGTCAGTATATTAAATATAAATGAAAAATTAGAACATTAATGAATTTTATTTTATATTTATTTCCATTTTAAAAAAATTGAGTAATATAGGGTTTTTAGTAATTTTCAATCATTTAAAAAAATATCATTGATTATAAAATAATATTAATTTCAATTTTTACATTATATAATTAATTTGAATTTGAAAATATTAATAAAATGAAGGAATTTGAATATATTATGATCAATCAATTATAAAATTACATATTTATCTGAGAAATCAAGGTAACATATAAAATCATTCAATATACTTCACCATTAATATTATTATTATCATTTATTCTATTTAATTGTTCTGTAAAAAATTAATGCATTGGTGTTTAAGAAGTATTTAATGTCACTATTTCACCACTAAAAATTTAATATAAATTATTATTGATAATATAATCATTTATAATTCCAAATATTACTTATAACCAATCATATATTTTCCCTTATCCTTATGGTTTATAGATACAAAAATCATAGAAGGCTTTTTTTTGGTCATTTTCATTAAGTAACTTATTATAAGGGTAACTATCAAGTAAAAGGGTCCCAAAAACTCCAAAATATATAGAAGAATGTAATAAGTTTCTAAATATGTGCATCCAATGGGATTTGAAAAAAAAAATTAGGTCATTTTAACAATTTCCTTCTTAGTTTAACACATAGTAAATAATTTCTTACATTAACCATATTCTTTAATTATTAATATTTTAACTACTAATTTTGTTCGAAAATTAAATTTAAAAAATTATAAATTGAAATTTATAATCCTTATGATAATTTAATCCTTATTTAAAAATTAAATTAAAATATGTGGAAATTTTTTATTTAAATGAAATCTTACAAATGTGATGAGAAAGTGTGTTCATAAAGAGAAAATGTTCAAAAGATTATAGTGTTTTTATAAAACAAATAGATATAAAAATTATTAAAATGAACTAAATTGAATATATTTATATAAAAGTGAACTATTTTTAATTTAAAATAAATTAAAAATTTAATTTAACAATATAAATGAACTAAAATAAAACAGTGTTTCCAATTGAACTTCGGCGTTTTTCACTCTTCATAAAAAAATTAAACTATGCACAAAACCCCAAAAAATTAACCCAAAGATAATTTTGGTATTCTTATTTAAAAAATGAAGTAAATTTTTTAAAATAAATTTTCAAAAATAGGTAAAAATTAATTTTAAATTATATGTGTAATGCTTAACAAAACCATCGTTTAGAAAAATACATTTTTTGGGGAACATTTATTTTTCTTCCAATAGAATTTTATTTATTATCAATAGATAAATTATTTAAATTTTTAAACTTCATATTATAATAATATAGTTAATTCTATTAATAATCTTCATTCCAACTGCTATATGATAATTTTCATGTTAAATAATAATATTTAGTATATATATTTGTTTTGTAAAAATTGATCATGTGTGTTACACATGTTAAGATTAATATTGTTTTTCATATATGATATCAAAATATAATGTAATTAATTTATAATTTTGGGGTGATACATTACTTCTTTCTATATAGGAATTCATAAATAGCCATCGGAATACTCGAATGAAATTTGTTGTTGTATGAAAACTCAATTACAGAAAGTTGTCGAATCTAAACAAACATGAAATCCTTAAAACATGATCATAGAATATACTCTAAGTTTTTAATTATTTCTCAAACATACCATATATTTGAGGATTGTACACAGTGCATATGTTCAACTTTTTATTATAATCATGCATAATACTTTTCCTGAACTTTTTGGTAGACCTAAAATCCACATCTTGTACAATTGAATTTATTACTCCATGATACCATAACAATGGAATAATGTATATTCAAGAAATATTATCCAAAAATAAATCTTATTTAACATATATATTGCTTTCAAAATTCTTATGGGAGTTCACTAAAATCCATGTAATATATTTTTCCATAGATTCATTGGGGGAGTTTAACAATAATATCCATGGTTATGTTTTAATATTTCTATTCTATAAATTATAATTATTCTAGAATCTCGTAAATAAACATTCTTAATAATATACCTTACAGACATAACATGATTTGAGAAACACACTAAAAAATATTTTTCATCATGATGTACCTGCATAAATAATATTTCATAGAGTCCAGTGGTAGGTTTTATACCCTTTTCTCCATTATGTTGTGTGTTAAAGTACCGTGGACATAAGATATGTAACATGTTGTGTCTTATGATTTAGGTTACAAATTTTTCAAAAATATATTAATTTAGTTACTAAAACATTCCAAAATTGAAATAGCCTATAATTACCTTAACCTAAAAGATATGGTCAACATTAAAGGTTACCAATACCATCACTAATATTTCCAGAAAATGTAAATTCATTTCAAAAAAAATTTACCAATAAAACATATACAAAATGAAAGGGTGGTATTTTCAAAAATGTCTCCAAAAATATCCTTATTATTATAAAATACCATAAAAATTAATCAAAATGGGTGTTAAAGATATTGAGCATATGATTATACTTAATATTGTAAACCCTTGATGGTGTCCAAAACTCTTTAACTAATCTTACATGGAGACATATACACATAAAAAATATAATTGTCCATTAATTTCATAAATATTCTATTCTATTCCAAAAAAACATTTCCACAGGAATAATGGATTTATCCTTACAGTTATATAATATAAAATGTGATTTCATTATTCAAAAATCCTTGTATAATTATATGATCAAATTTTAGAATCAAATCATGTTCCACTAAGGGATGAAAAATAATACTTTCATAGGGTTCCTACATAAAAAAACATGACGTTCCAAAATAAAGAGTGAAGTATAATTTTTCCCTAAATATCCTGATCTACATCAATCATTATGATTGCCTAAATATTACTTTTATCCATTATCTTCGAAGGTAGTTATAGATTATCATCATCATTATCCCTTGGATTGGGAAATTGGTTCACATAATTCATATACTCATTTAAATTTAATCATTTTTGTGTGGGTGGTGCATTCTATGGAGATTTCCAATTATTCACAACATTATCTTACTAATTATCATAATATTAGAAATCAATTTCCCATATAAATTCATTTCTATAATTAATATAATTACCAGTCCTATTATGAAAAATTTCTCTATGTTTCCTTTATAACATTTAGTATTAGGTAATGATCATCATTGAATCTACATGGTTATTAGAGTTTCTTTTGAATTCCATATTTCATTTCCTATAATGACAATAAAATTTATGTGTAACCCTAATGTTACACCCCAAGGATTTAAAAGATGAAGATCATGATTGATAATGTGTGTGAATAACTGAAAAAATATTATATGATAATGAAACACTATAAGAAATTATGATATATTTATTTTTTACTAAATTTAATTTCTTTAGTATATAGAAATGCATGAAACACAAGGTTTGAATTAAACATGATTCTCTATTATATTTTACAAACATTACCATTATAAAACAGCCATTATGATTGTCACGAACCGTCCTCGGGGCCCGTGTCGTGACTACCCCAGGCCCACCTCCCATAGGTCAGGGGCTGGCGACTAGCACAAAAGGCGTAAATACTGACAAAGGGGAAGGAATTGCCTTTATGAAGTAAACAAACACCATAGAGTAAGCCATCAGAAGTAAACACTAAGTAAAAATGGGTACAATAGTAAGTGCAGAAAGTAAATGGTCCAGAATACAAACCCAAACTGAAAGCAAAGTACAACTAGAAAGAATGTACAACAATAGAAAGTAAAGCAACAAAGTCGAGCCGTCCACTGGAAGTCCCACCTGAATGGTGGGTACAGATAGCCTCCTCAGCTCCTCGGTCCAGCTGTCCACTCTGTGTACGTCCCGCCCAGTGGTCCACCTCCAAGTACCGACCTGCTCCACATGCCCCAACCATGATCAGCGTTGTCCGTCGTCTGCATCCAACACAACGTAGTGCGGGCATATCTAATGCAGGGGTGACTATACGGTACTAAGTAGGGACCCCGAGACCCCCGAAGGTCTCCCAGAATCCACAAAGGATAATCCACAAAGGAAAGATACAATCACGAAGTAACCTCCAACACTACTTAGGTATATTCCCATACATATACCGAAGTCAACAATTCCAGTACGGCTCCAACATGCGAGCCCAAGTTCGATCATGTCCACACAGGATAGTTCAACTCAATCCACACAATAAAGCACAACACAATCCACATAGGAAAGCAAGTCAATCATATCGAAGAAAATGATTGAGAGTGAACACTCAGCTCACATAGGTATACTTCTTCGTAAGGTGATAGAGATAATCATATGTAGCCACTGATTCATATATGTTGGGACCCACCTAGGATACTAAACTAGCTAAGTAGTCGGACCCACATAGGATACAAGTCCAGCTACTCTGTCGGACCAACGTAGGATACTACAGCATAGGTCAAATACTGTCGGACCCACGTAGGATACAAGAACAGTAATACTGCCAGACCCATGTAGGATACAAGAATAGTAGTCATCGCCATCAAAACCATGGAGGATTTCAGTACGGTCTTCATTGTCGCTGAAACCACGGAAGATTTTAGTGCAGTTGTGGTCGCTGCCGAACCCACGGAGGATTTCAGTGTAGTCGTCATCGTCGTCGTAGTCGTAGCCAGCTCTAGGGTTCATGCACACAACATGCTCGTTTCTAGGAGGGTCCGCTTCATGAACCAAGGGTTTGTTACATCAAATGACACGTATTTTGGAGTTGATGTATCCCAAAATTCCGTCTCGTCGATAGGAACTCAACACGACAGACGACGCGTTAATCAGACGCCCGGTCTGAGAGTTATCGGCTTTTTCGTCCCTGGGGCCCGGTTGATTTTTAAGTCAAAACCAACCCAACCGTACTCAAACTACATCCAAACCTCGAGCGGAGTAAGAAAAAAGGTCCGTCTCACTGAGAGGAATCCAAAAAATTCAATGGCATGTCAATCGGACGTCTGAAGCTCAAGTTATAAGCGTTTCTGCTCCGAGGGCCCGATTGGTTTTGTGTTCGAACCAACCTGTCCATACCCCAAATTCTCTGAAACTGTGAGTGTAATATACTGAAACGACCATCTCGATCCAAGGATCGAATCGCAACTGACTTTGCGTCTATCGTACGTCTGTAGCCCATGTTATGGGAAATTAAATGAACATGTCTGGTATTATGGGGTTTTGGGCCCGGACCGACCCGACCCAAAACCTCCTGGGTCAACACGACCCGTGTCCAGGTCCATCCCAAAAGGGTACAGTGCGGACCATCCCCACCGGTGTGGCCCTGCCCGGTCTGGGAAGCCCAGCCCGGCCTGGGCGGCCGGTTGGCCGGGCGCGGGCACGACCCGCGTGGCAAGACAGCTCGGCTCGGCCGAGCTGTCGCGGAAAGGGGGGGCGCGCTGCCCCCCTAATTGAGAAATGGCCCCCTCATGGGTGGCACGCCCTTTTCCAGCCAGGGGTTATGACCCTCGGTATTCTGGGAAACCTGTTGGTCGATTTGACTGGTCGTTTTGTCACCGTGGGACCCCCTGTGGGTCCCGCCTTCCTTGCACCAGCGACCGACGGTTCCGGCTGCCACTCCCCACACCACCACGGCCATAGGCCGTGGCCTTGTCCGATCGGCGCGGCGCGACAGCACATCGCCCCTATGCTGCGGCCCCGCTCCGACCGCGGTCTCCTCGTGGTTCTCCGGGGCGGCGCGACGGCGCCGCGCCCCCATCACAGCGGCCCGACTCCGGTCGCTGGTTCGTTCGGCCTCAACGGTACGGCGTGACGGCTTCACTCTTCTTCGCCGTGATTCTACATGTTCCCACGCGGTGCTATTTTACCTCGCTGCCTTTGTTCGTGCCGCAACATGAACAACAACAAAGATGGAGGAGGGTCGGTCGTGTTCGTGCGGTCCGACCTCCTCCCATTAAAACGATAACAGGCATCTCAAAAGAATAAACATCCTCTTCAAGCAAGCCCAAAATTTAATCCATAAAATTTTAACTCAAACCCCTACCTCAAGGAGTTGTCGAACAAAGGACGTAGTGGGGAAAGGAAGTCGCGGAAGACGACGTCCCAGAAGATGGCGTCGTGGAACAAGACTCCGTACACATCGTCGGTGGATGCCCGAAGAAGAGGGACATCTCCCTTCCTTTGACACAGGAAGAAGAATGAAGGATGGTGCGTCGTCGTTCTTCAGAAATTTGCGTGACGGCGTTCTTCGTCGAGGTAGAAATGTTCTTCGCCGTAAAGATGAAGTTCTTCCAATGTGAAGAACACTCCCCCTCCTCTCAACCCAACGATTCAACCCATAATAAAATAAGGCTTTGCCTTATTTTATTACTCATGCCAACCCCTTTCGAAAATTCAAAATATTATAATCAATTAATTGACTTTAATTTATGAGCGTTTAATAATCCAAATTAAATTCGAGGGTTGACTTGCCATTTAATTAGGGCGGGGGTGAGTTACAAATTAAATGCGCGAGAAGGAGGTTAAAGGGATTTGAAGTTGTGGGGATCGTGTGGGCCCCACTTCACTAATATCCTACATAGAGAAGTTAGGATGTAGTGGGTCCCACTCCAACCTCCATGCGTAGGTTTAAACTACATCGAGTAGAAATAAAAATTGTAGCACAATATTTTATTTCATTCTTTAGTCAACCCATTTATTCAATAACCTCACCCGAGCAAACGCAACTCCAAAAAAGTTGTTCCCAAGAAATTATTGGTGCTACGGTTTCATCAGTGCCCTTGGATTTCGATTCCGAGCACATGTTTAAAAGTTAGGAAAACCCGTTCACTTGTTCATTGAACGTACCCGAGCTAAACTTCAGAAATTGATTCCAGGCACACTGGGCCTCAGAATCAGGTGCCGTGAGAAACTGCGATGTTGTAAAATCACAAAGAAAATTAAGAAACTTTTTTCTTGAATTTTAGGGGTCTTTACATTACTCCTTCCTCAGGAATTTACATCCCCGTAAAGATACATCACAAACTAGGGAAAAAAATGATGGTACTGATCACGTATATGAGCCTCCCGCTCCCAAGTGCTCTCCTGGAGGTTCCTATGCTGCCATCTGCTGCGCACTAGAGGAATCGACCGCCCACGTAGGACCCGCTCCTGTCGATCCTCGATCTCCACCAGGTCCTCCACAAAATTCTCCCCCTCATCAATGTCTAGCTCCCCATGGTCGATGATATGGGCCTGGTCGTGCACGTATCTCCTCAGCTGAGATACGTGGAAGACTTCGTGCACCCGGTTCAACTGTGGTGGTCGAGCCAGGCGATAAGCCACCTCTCCTATACTACAGAGGATTTGGAATGGCCCGATAATGTGCGGAGATAACATTCCGCCCCATCCAAATCTCCATAATCCACATCGAGGTGAGACCCACAAGAATACGTGGTCGCCATCCTTAAACTTTAGTGGTCTCCGCCTCCTGTCAGCAAAAGTCTTTTGCCGACTCTGAGCTATCCTAATCTGCTCCTGGATGACTTGGACCTTCTCTGTCATGGCATGGACCATATCCGGTCCCACAAGTGCTGACTCCCCAGGGTCTGTCCAGCATAGAGGTGATCAGCAAGGTCGGTTGTACAATGCCTCGTATGGTGCCATCCTGATGGTGGAGTGGGAGCTGTTGTTGTAAGAAAACTCCACCAAGAGTAAGTGGTCCTCCCAGCTGAGACCAATGTCGAGGACACATGCACGGAGCATGTCATCGAGAGTCTGAATGGTCCTCTCTGTCTGACCATCCGTATGAGGGTGAAAGGCGGTTCATAGACGTAGTTGCGTCCCAAATGCCTCCTGCAACCCCTTCCAATGTCGGGAAGTAAAGAGAGCATGTCGATAGGAGACGATAGATGATGTCACACCATGAAGCTGTACAATCTCCTGAACGTAGAGACGTCCCATGCGATCTACTGAGCCCTTCTCTCATATGGGTAAGAAGTGGGACGACTTGGTGAGTCAGTGGATAATAACCCAAATGGAGTCGTGAACTCTGGATGTATGTGGAAGTCCAGTCAAAAAAATCCATATATATCTCGTCCCACTTCCACTTTGGGACCTCCAAAGGGTGTACCAAGCCTATTGGTACCTGGTTCTCCCCCTTCACATGCTGGCAGTTGAGGCATCGAGAAACTAATTCTGCCATAGCCTTCTTCATACCCGGCCACCAGTGATAACATCTGAGATCCTGGTACATCTTCGCCACTCCTGGATGTACCGCTAAAGGGAAATTGTGAAACTCTCTCAGCACCTCCACTTGCAAAGCAGCTGGTACCATGGTACGTCCTCTGAAAAAGATGATGTTCCCTCCTCTTACAGAGAATCAATCAGGTGCATGTCCTGAGGATATCTGTGCACACCGCATCTCACAGTCAACATCCCCACGTTGTGCCTCTCTGAACTACCGAAGAAGTGGAGGAGTGACTATGAGTGACTGAATAAAGGCTACTCCATCTCTATCCACGAAAGATATCGGTAAAGCGGCTAGCTGCTCTGTCACCTCACCATGTAGATGAATGGCCGTCCTCCTGCAAAGAGAATCGGCTACCACGTTCTAGTTTCCAGGAGTATAAAATATCTCAAAGTCATAGTCCTAGAGGAACTCAAGCCATCGCCGCTGTCTCAGGTTTAGGTCCTTCTATGAGAAGATGTACCTGAGACTCTTGTGGTCCGAATAGACTACAAAGCGCTCTCCCATCAGATAGAGTCGCCACATAATCAGATCGAAGACCACTTCTACTAACTCCAGGTCATGGGTAGCGTAGTTCTGCTCATGTTGCCTCAACTGTCATGATGCATAGGCAATCACAGCTCTCTCCTGCATCCGGACACATCCAAGCCGGGCCCCTGATTTATCACAGTAGACTACGTACCCTACTCCCTCCTCCATTATCCTCAAGATAGGTGCACTGTTCAACCTCTGTCTCAGCTTCTGGAAGCTCTACTGACATCTATCTGACCACACGAAGGGTTTACCCTTCTTCGTCAATGTTGAAAGTGGTGCCACAACACTGGAAAATTCTGGCACAAATCTCCGGTAGTACCCAGCAAGCCCCAAGAAACTCTGCACCTCCGTCATGCTCCTGGGTGGCTCCCAAGCCAGCACTACGTCAATCTTTGCAAGATCCACAGCAACTCCCACCTCAGAGATGACGTGTCCTAAGAAGTGGACCTCATGTATCCAGAACAGACACTTCGAGAGCTTACCATAAAGCTGGTGCTCTTGGAGTGTGCCCAGTATAACCTGCAAGCGAGAGGTGTGCTCCTCCTCAGTGGTCGAGTATATCAATATGTCGTCGATTAAAACCATGATAAATAGGTCGAGGTAAGGCTGAAATATCCTATTCATGAGACCCATGAACACCGCTGGAGCATTGGTTACGCCGAATGGCATGACCAAGAACTCATAGTGGCCATACCGACATCTGAAGGTCGTCTTCTGATGTCCTCATCCCGAACTATGAGCTGAGGATAGCCTGATCTGAGGCGTATCTTCGAGAACCACCGTACTCCCTTGAGCTGATCGAGGAGGTCGTCAATCCTCGGTAGCAGATACTTGTTCCTCACAGTCACCTGGTTCAGGCGACGATAGTCGACACACAGTCGCATGCTCCTGTTTCCCTTCTTGGTGAACAAAATCGGGGAAGCCAAGGGTGAAACACTGGGTCGGATGAATCCATTGCCCTGCAAGTCCTCCATTTATTCATATAGATCTTGAAGCTCAGTGGGGGACATCCGATATGTTGGAGTGGATATCGGGGCTGTCCCGGGGTACAGGTCAATATAAAAGTCTAACTCTCTACACGAAGGTAGTCTTGAAACGTTATCAGGGTAAACGTCCGCATACTGATCCACCACAGCAGGAAAACTAAGACTCCACACATCAACTGCTCCTAGGATGAGGCTAGACAACTGATGAGTGATCGGTTTTCCTCTCCTCTGTGGGAGCCCATCCTGCGCTGCTAAGGCTTCCTTCTCGCCGGTGAATGTGATCTTGCTCCCATCGGTGCGAACACATCACACCATTCACCTAATACAATCAATCTGAACATGGACTGTAGATAACCAATCCATGCCCAAGATGAAGTCGTAAGGCCACGACGCCGCTACAAGAAGATCTCAGTCGAAGCTCTCACCTCCTATAGTAAGCTCACACTACCGACACTAGTGCGTAATCATCGAGTCTGCTCTCGTAGGAGTCTCTAGCCGTAAGGATCGAGAAAACGGCTCCGTCTGAATCTCCGAGATCTGAACAAGGGCAATGGAAATGGAAGAATGACTCACTCCTGTGTCTATCAGAACTGTAGCAAGGGTTGAGTAGACACAGATAGTACCTCGAATCATCTCTGGCGCCGTGGTCATAGGCCTCGGCTGCCTGAAGCTGAACCTGTCTCTGTCCGCCAGCTCCCTATGGTCGGGGTGGACCTCTGAGTGGTGGTGGTGATAATGACTCAATGTGTCTCCCACCACCCGATGCTCGGCCAGCTCCTCTTCCTCGTCTGCCTTCTCTCTGCGCACCTCCATGGTTGACCCTCTACCTCTGCCTGGATGGCCCCTCAACCATTTGTTGCTCCTCTACACAGCAGGTCGGGCAGTCACGAGCCATGTGGCCCTGCCCGCCACATGCGTAGCACTGTCTTCTCTTTAGAAGGCTTGCTCTACATCGGGTGCCTGGCACCTCTGAGCCAGTGTCCTGAGGTCGTCCGCCCGGACCCCTCTGACATCTGTTGACTGCAAGCTGCAGAAAACTCTGCTACATGCCGCCCTACAGTAGGTCTCACTGTTGGTGTAGGCTCAGCAAGAAATCTCTCTACGATAATGGATCTCTCCAGTACTCCTGCCTGTGTCGGAATGCTGAGAGAGATCATCGATGCCCTGATCTCATTCCTCGGTCCCTGCTCGAAGGTCTGGGACTAGAAGAATGGGTCATGTACCATGTTCGTCGAATAACGTGAGAGATCGATAAATCTCGCCGAGTATTGGGCGACCATAATGCTGTTCTGCCGCAACTATAGTAGCTCCTGGATGCGTGCCGCACGAAGGGTGGCTGGGATGAACTCTGAGTGGAAGAGGCTCTCAAAGTCTGTCCACAGAAGATATGCCGCGTTGTGCACCTAGAGAAACAAGCTCCACCATCTTCCCATTGTCGCGTGCAGGAGGCTCACTGCAAAGATCACCATGAGGTCCACTGGTGTCCCCACTAGCCTGAAAACTCGAACTATAGCCTCCAGCCAATCCTAGGCTACCTGAGGGTCCGTCTCCCCGTGGAACCTGGGAGGTCTCTGACGATGGAACTCATGCAGTGCACTAAGGCGACGTGCACTCTCGGCGGCTGGGGCTGGTGGCATCGGTGCCTCCGCGGGTAGAGGTACCACTGGTTCCTACGCTGTAAAAGGGCCCTAAACCGAGGCCTCGTCACTCGGTGGGCTGTCGTCTCACATAAACCTTGGAACCCTAGTTATCTGCCATTGTGGGGCCATCGTGAAAAGAAATAGGTGTGCCACAGTAAAACATTGTACCTGGTGAGCTTACACAAAGTATTCACAACGAAAAATTTTGAAACACACATGCAATCAATGTTTTCGTGCATTGAGTCAGAAATCAAAAGTCAGGGTCTTGGTGTATGGATACATCAGCCGCCACACCAACAATGGACTCCCTAGAATGATAACCACACTCAATACCCTTAACACTATTGATTCACATAGAAAAAATATCAGATTCCTGAGTTCTGTGGTAGAACCGAACTCCTCTGATACCAATTTTTCACGACCCGTCCTCAGGGCTCGTTCCGTGACTACCCCAAGCCCGCCTACCATAGGCCAGGGGATGGCTACTAGAACCAAAGGCGTAAATCCCGAAAAAGGGGAAGGAATTGCCTTTATTACGTAATCAAACACCACATAGTAAGCCAGTAGAAGTAAATACTAAGTAAAACTGGGTTCAATAGTATGTGCGGAAAGTAAATGGGCCAGAATACAAACCCAAACTGAAAGTAAAGTACAACTAGAAAGAAAGTACAACAATTGAAAGTAATGTAGCAACGTTGAGCCGTCCACTGGGAGTCCCAACTGAATGGCGGGTACAAATAGCCTCCTCAGCTCCTTGGGTCCAGCCGTCTGCTCCGTGTACATCCCGCCCAGTGGTCCACCTCTAGGTACCGACCTGCTCCACAGGCCTAAACCACGATCAGCGCTGTCTGTCGTCTGCATCCAACACAACGTAGTGCAGGCATAGCCCATGCAAGGGTGAGTATATGCTACTCAATAGGGACCCCGAGTCCCCCAAAGGACTCCTATAATCCACAAAAAATAATCCACAAAGGAAAGATACAATCACAAAGTAACATCCAACACTACTTAGGTATATGCCCATACATATACCTAAGTCATAAATTCTAGTACGGCTCCAACATCCGAACCCAAGTTCTATTAAGTCCACATAGGATAGTACAACCCAATCCACATAGGAAAGCACAACACAATCCACATATGAAATCAAGTCAATCATATCAAAGATAATGATTGAAAGTCAAGACTCAGCTCACACAGGTATACTTTTTTGTAAGGTGATAGAGATGATCATATTTAGCCACTGATTCATCTAAACAGGGACCCACGTTGGATACTAAACCAGCTAAGTTGTCGGACCCACATAGGATACAAGTCCATCTACTCATTCGGGCCCACGTAGGACACTACAACAGAGGTCAAATACTGCCGGACCCACATAGGATACAATAACAGCAATACTGCCAGACCCACATAGGATACAAGAATAGTAGTCATCGTCATCGAACCCACGGATGATTTCAGTATGGTCTTCATAGCTGCCGAACACAAAGAGGATTTCA
Organism: Viscum album; assembly: GCA_963277665.1. Classification (NCBI taxonomy): domain Eukaryota; kingdom Viridiplantae; phylum Streptophyta; class Magnoliopsida; order Santalales; family Viscaceae; genus Viscum; species Viscum album. The sequence goes on along the minus strand of OY728156.1, from coordinate 64,076,250 downwards.
GGGCAGCCGTCATCACTGCCGAACCCATGGAGGATTTCAGTGCAGTCGTCATCACCGCTGCAGTCGCAGCAAGCTCTAGGGTTCCCGCACACAACATGCTCATTTCCGGAAGGGTCCGCTCCATGAGCCAAGGGGTCGATCCATCAACTGACACATATTCTAAAGTTGACGTATCCCGAAGTTCTGTCTCATCGATAGGAACTCAACATGACAGACGGCGCGTCAATCAGATGCCCGGTCTGAGAGTTATCGACTTTTTCGTCCTAGGGGCCCGATTGGTTTTCAAGTCAAAACCAAATTGACCTTACTCCTACTGCGTCCAAACCTTGAGAATAGTAAGCCAAAAGGCCCGTCTCACTGATAGGAATCCAACAAAGTTGACGGCACGTCAATCGGATGTCTGGAGCTCATGTTATAAGCGTTTCTGCTCCCAGGGCCCGGTTGTTTTCGTGTTCGAACCAACCACCCCATACCCTATGTTCTCCTAAACCATGATTGTAATATACTGGAATTACCGTCACGATCCAAGGATCGCATCGCAACTAATAGTGCATTGATCTGAGGTCTGTAGCCCATGTTACGGGCAATTAAATGAAACTGTCTGGTATTAGGAGGTTTTGGGCCCTGACCGACCCGGCCCAAGACCCCTGGGTCGGCCCAAACCGGGTCGACCAGACCCGGGTCTGGGTCCAACCCCAAAGGGTGCGGCCCGGCGCGGCCTGGGCGGCAGTTTGGCCTGGCGCGGGTGCGGCCCGCGTGGCCAGCCAGCTCGGCTCTACCGAGCTGTCACAGAAAGGGGGGCTGCGCTGCCCCCCTGCTTGAGAAACGGCCCCCACATGGGGGGGGGGTGGCATCCTTTTCCAGCCGATGTTTACGACCCCCGGGTTTCTAGGAAACCAGCCGGTGTGTCACCGCAGGACCTCCTGCGGGTCCTGCATTCCTTGCACTGGCGGCCGGCGGTTCAGGCCGCCGCTCCCCGCACCATCGCGGCCACAGGCCGCGGCCTTGTCCGACCGACGCGTTGCGACGGCGCCACGCCCCTCCTTTGCGGCCCCGCTCTGGCTGTGGTCTCCTCGTGGTTCTTCGGTGCGGCGTGACGGCGCCGCACCCCCTTCGCTGAGGCCCGACTCCGGCCGCAGGTTCATTCAGCCTCAATGGCATGGCGCGACGACCCCACGCTTCTTCGCTGTGATTCTACATGTTCCCACGCGGTGCCATTGCACCACGCTGCCTTTTTTCATGCCTCAACATGAACAACAACAAAGAGGGCGGAGGTTTTACCATTTCGTTCGGTCCAACCTCCTCCCATTATAACGATAATAGGCGGCTCAAATATACTAAACATCCTCGTCAAGGAATCACGAAATTTATTCCATAAAATTTGAACTCAAACCTCTACCTCAAAGAGTTGTCGAACAAAGGATGTCACGGGGAAAGGATGTCGCGGAAGACGGCGTCGCGGAACAAGGATCCGTACACGTCGTCGGTGGATGCCCGATGAAGAGCGGTATCTCCCTTCCTTTGACACGGGAAGAAGAATGAAGGATGGCGCGTAGTCCTTCTTCGGAAATCGGTGTGACGACGTTCTTCGTCGAGGAAGAAATTTTCCTCGCTAGAAAGATTAAGTTCTTCCAATGTGAAGAACGTTCCCCCTCCTCTCAACCCAATGATTAAACCCATAATAAAATAAGGATTTGCCTTATTTTATTACTCATGCCAACATCTTTCGAAAATTCAAAAGATTATAATGAATTAATTGACTTTAATTGATGATCGTTTAATAATCAAAATTAAATTCGAGGGTTGACTTGCCATTTAATTAGGGTGGGGTGAGTTACAAATTAAATGCGTGAGAGGGAGGTTAAAGGGATTTGAAGGGGTGGGGCTCATGTGGGCCCCACTTCACTAATATCCTACATAGAGAAGTTAGGATGTAGTGGGTCCCACTCCAACCCCCATGTGTAGGTTTAAACTACTTAGAATAGAAATAAAATTTGTAGAACAATGTTTTATTTCATTCTTTAGACAACCCATTTATTTAATAACCTCACCCGAGAAAACACAACTCTAGAAAAGGTGTTCCCAAGCAATTACCAGTGTTGAGGTTTCATCTGTGCCCTCAGATTTCGAATCCGAGCACCGGTTCAAAAGTTAGGAAAACCCGCTCGCTCGTTCACCGAACGTACCTGAGCTAAACTTCGGAAATTGATTCCAGGCACACCAGGCCACAGAATCTGGTGCCGTAAGAAACTGTGTACTTTATAAATCTCAAAGAAAATTAAGAAAAAATTTCCCTTGATTTTTACGGGTCTTTACAAAGATGGTCGATATGAATGGTAATAACTAAAATTTTAAAATTATATCGTTTAAAATAATATAGAATAAATTCAATGGTAATCTATTGATTAAATATAAAACAATAATCATTTCAATTAATGATAAATGTTTTAAAAAAAATGCACTTCTCGGAAAGGATATTGATTCAGGCTTTGTAAACATTATTTAACATTAATTTTAACGATATTTACAATATTTATTTTAAAAAACACACTTTATCTTTTAAATTTTCATGTAAAAATTAAATTTAGTTTATTTTTGACTTTTATGAAAATATTAAGTTTTTGATGAATCGTGAAATATAATGATATTTTATTAAAAAACAATTTTATGTTTAAATGATTTAAAAATTAAAATTATATTTTAATTTGGTTTTGATATAGAATTATTTAAATTAAATTATAATTTTTTAAGTTTATTTCATCCGAATAATTTTCATATCGAATTTTGATATTAAAACATTTTTTACTTATGAGAATTTTCTCTTTCAAAAACCTCTCATTCATCACGTGAGCTGTTTAATTTTAAATTGAATTATTATACTTATGTGAATTTAATTCAGAGAAATAGATTAAATAATTTTACACATAATAATTTATATTATATAATAATTTCTACATAATTTTTGACCATAATGAATATAGAAAATTTTGAAAATTTAATACTAGTGTTAAAGTAAAAAAGGGTTTACCAGAGAACAAAAAAGAGAAGATAATTCTTAAAACTATCTAAAAATTTTCCAATTCACATTTTTTGGATACATTTTTACCATATAATCTCTAATTTTATATAACTACCTATTTTGGGGATTTATTCATGATACAAACATGAGAATCAGTTTATCTTTTCCAAAATTCCAAGAGTGTCATTTCCCCCTTATAAAAGGCCACCCCATCTCCTCCCCTCTTGAAACATCATAAACTATTTGTTTTAAGAAATACTGTAATGTATTGATCTTGGTTCTACACATTGGCTCCCGGATCTAATCTATCATATGACCTCAGGTGTGCCTCTCCATATGATAATGGTTGTTAACTAGAATTGAGGTCCTACTAAATAAACATGAGGAGACTATAACCTCTTTATAAAAGTGTCGTTATAACAAAAATATCCATGAAACAACCAATATCTAGTAAAACATTACTACAATTATAAAATAACTAAACATACCAACAATTCCTAATGAGTCTATACAATAGAAAATAACCAAAACTAATATAGTAGATGTGTCATTCTAAATAAAGGTCGTGTATCAAAATGAAATATAAAGAAACCAAAAAAATCCCCAATACGGACCTAAAACCATGACCAATTCACTAATCCATGCGCCATCCCAATTCATCCATCTAAGATAGATATCATTCCATTATCCTATCATGCAACCATAATATCTATTCGGGTACAGATCAGGCAATCCTAGTAGGGTATGAGTACAGCTCAATAGACCACCACAGACATTATTTAAAATAACATCTATTCAAAAATATATTATACAGATGTATAAAGAATAATGTACAATTCATAAAGTAAACAATTATCACATTTGATTATTCATTAATTTACCACATTATTTAATTAGGTTCACAAAGACACCAAATGAATTAATACATACTTCCCCCCATTAAGGAGACTGAACCACTTCAAATAGGGGTATAATTCAATATCACTTGGCCTAAGATTTTTAGTTTAATTTTAATTCATAACATGGATGATTGTAACCATAGTCCAAAAATAAATTTTCCTAGAAGGCCACGCACAAGATACCATGGGTATATGAAGCATTAGTCCATTCCACACTACATGTTCTTTGATCTGCCATCAAAGTAGGATTTTGAAGCATCAGTCTATCTACCAAAACCATTATCACATTAATCCCACAAGTTATATTTTTATGAAAATTTCTGTTTCCAACACTCATTGTTTACATTCTTAAATTTTGGGTACAAAACACCGTGTATATCACCCTATGGGTATTTGGATCATCATTATATGTCCCACAACCATTTCATAAAAAAATCACAAGGTTCACATATATCACATTTGAAATCATCAATAATCATTAACTAACTAGTCAAATTTTGACACTATGAAAAATTAATTTTTTTTACAAAAACATCGAGATTTGCCACACTAAATCAAAATAAATAATATTGAAAAATAAATATTATATCATTTTTCACCCAATAATGATATAAATCATTAACCCATCAAGTCTATTAAAAACATCGCTCTCTTCCCATTAATCAGTCAATTTGTAATTCAATTAATCATTAAATTCCATAATACTATAAATTAACTAATTAAATGGTTACAATATACGATCAATTATATAATCACAACAAATAAATTAACTAGTTACTAAATTAATTGATCTACTTCCACTAAATTTACAATTTTCCCAAATTCTACCCATTATATTATTACTTATATATTCAATTAAAAAAATAAAATTCTTAATAAAATTGAACAATAATTAAAATTTGTATTAAAATGTTATATATATGAAATTAAATCCCAACATTGGGAATTGAACTATAGATCATCTACCTCATCTGTATTGATAGACTATCACCAATGATAATACACAGTGGATGTAGAGGAACAAATATCACATCGATGAAAGCATTATAGATATATAACCTAGATCAAAGATAAAATGGATCAGATACATGAAATCTTATATATATAGATCCATTACAATTTACTAGCACATCCCTTCTAAGGATGAGATAAATATTAGTGAGAGGAAGAAAACTAATTGTGAAGAGATCACACATAGGGAGAGGTGAATATCCATAAATTGGATCATCGATTCATCAAGTACTGAGGTTGGAAATCCATGAACTCATCCAAGAGCCTCTAAAATTCAAAGGAATTGTTTTATGTGTGATTTTAGTGATTAAGTATTAATACAGAGGGGTTTAATATTTTATTTCATTTTTTGGGGTTTAAATTTCAACATGTCTGGTTTCTTATACATGGCACATAGTTTTCCATAACCATGAATGTAACCATGATCCTTCTCCTTGGAGGTCACACTCCCCACATCAATGAGGGATTATTTTTATTTGGAATTATTCATATTAATGATTTTGGTATAAACCTAATGAGGCTCCAAAAAGAATAGATAAAATTCATAAACATGCGTATCTGTCTTATTTATTCTTCTACATCCTTGAAACATTATTCAACTGTTCAAATATAATAAAAATAGTTTAAAATATATTATGATATTTTATTATGTTAATGTACTAATTCATATCAATATACACATCCAAAAAATATGATTCAAAAACACTTACTATGTGTACAACATACTACAACCACCCAAACGTATGTAATTAATTTATATCACCACATTTCAAGGATGGATATTATAATAGATTTAACATATTTATATAATAATTATGAAATAGTTATAATTATATAATTTTTAAAACATATTATTTCTTAAATTCAATTATGTGGGGAATATAATAATGTCACTTGTGTGTATAATAAACTACAGCCACATGAAGCTATGTGATTCATTTTTCACTTACAGTTTACATGACCAGAATTAAAGATATATTTAATTAATAAATTCAATAATTAGTATCGAAACTACTTATTTAACAATAATATCACGTAAAAAATATTACATTTCAATAAATTTTGTTGACAATAACATGTCTGAGGATTATGTGTGTACTACCACTCCACACAGTTATGTGATATGTTTTTTATTTTATTTTTACATTAACAATAATACTGATATATTTTACTTATATAAATTCTATATATGACATAAGAATAGTTTTTTAATGTTGAATTAATATTAATTTTCTTTTCATTTATTCCATCATGAAAATTGGAAACATCATTAATGCGTACATGCAACCTACCATCTATTTGAATGATGTGATCTATTTTCTATACATAAAATTAAAAGATTACTCCAAAAACATATATATTAAATATATATGATATTTATTTCAGGTATAATATTTTGTATATTATATAATCATTACCATATTAAAATAAACAAAATTATTCAAGTAAAACATACATGAAAAATGATGCAATTATCACCCAAAAGCATGGATTTAAAGAAATAATTGTTGATAAATATGATATTAAACACTATAAATAAATCCTATATGGTTTATAATATATGTGTATGGATCATTATTTTATTTATAAAAATTCTTATAATTTTTATATTAGTGGTTCAAACACATAATTTTTAAATTGAAACTGTGGTAATGGTTTCTCATCTCACTTTTACATCATTGAGACATTTATTATATTAACAAGTTATTCCTTTGGGTATTGTATTTACTAAAAAAAATTTAAAATACATAATAAATATATTTATCATTTTTTTATTTTATATTTTATTTCGATTTACTTATTTATTTGGTATTATCATTAACAATTTCCCAATGTGGTAAGGTTTTATTTCATAATCTCTCCATTATTAGGGATTATTTTTATTTTAAACTAGGTGGGGGGAATTATTTTTTATTCATATCGTAAAACTATTCTATCTTCGTATCCCATTTTTATTCACGATTTTTTCAATTAATAATACAAATTTTCAATTCTTTTTCACATAAAATGATTGTTATTTTTTTCAATAAAATCAAAATTTATTTCACTCTTAATATGGAAATCCTTTTTAATCAAAACTGATTTTTATATAAAAATTAATTTTTTTAACATTTTAAAAATTATTTATTAAAAAAATTATTATTATATACTTTTTTGAATTTTTTTTTGAAAGTAATGTTGATTTTTTTAAAACATGCCTCATTTGGATTTTAATGAAAATCGTAAAGGAATATTTAGTTTATCATGTGTGAAATGAACATAATTTTGTGTCATCAAAACCAATAAATGTTTTAAATAATAATTTAAATGATTCAAATTATTTTTTAATATAAAATTATTTTCCCACTGTTTTTTATTTTCTAGATAGAAAAATATATTTTCAATGTGAAATGGCTATTTTCCTAAAAAAAATATAATGATATTATTATTGAAATTCTATTCATCATTAACATCAATTGATTATTTTACATTAAGATATAATTTATTGATGTCATGGATATTATTTATTAGTATGGATTGTGATTGGTCTGACTGACGATGAACATTTTTATTATGCTCCACCATATTACTCTAGATGGTTTAGGATTATGATTATTTGATTTCCTTATATATTCACAATTTGTTTGTGTGTTGTTTAATATTAATATTTATATTGATTACGATTCTTCCCATTCATGTGAGTAATGTATTGGAATCATTATGGTTTTGGTGAGGACTGGTTATATAAAAACTCTTAATGCATCAAGAGGTCTCCAAAGGTAAATCATTTAGCCCAATTTTATCGGTTTCAACCATTAGATTTATAATGTCTTTTGAAAATTCTTGATAGTATGTTTTATATGTTCATTATTATGAATTCTTTATTTTTTGGTATCATTTATTGATGTCCTTGTGATTATACAATTAGTTAGAATATCTATCGAAAAATATCAATCATATGTGATTATTTATAAATCTTTATTTGGTCATTATTTATTACTTCCGTATTATGACCATGTTGTTGTTTAAATAGAATTTATTTTTTTATTTACCATATTTTATTGATAATGATTATTTATTCAGAATTGCATGAACTATAGTTTTACCTTTATTAAGAATTTGATATCACCCCTTTAGTTTGTTTATAATTCTACAGAATACTCAGATGGGTTTTGTGGCTTACATGTAGGAAAATTTTAAGTAGAATAATTGAACTACGAAAGAATATAATTTTTATATTTTATATCTTATGATAAAATTTTAATTTCATGTTTGTTATAGTTTACCAATAGTAATAAACAATTCGGTCCATTAGAATGTGGTACCTTGTATTTAGTGCCAATATAATAATGTAGAAATTGGATCTCAACTACTGGAGTTAAGGTCTTTAGAAAATATATAATTTTATACCCTGATATCAAAATGGGTGATTTCTTCATATCTTATAAAAACCATTATTCTTTTGTACCTTATAATATAAGTTTTTAAGGAACTAAATAATCTATCAATGTTACATTCATGTTGGATATTAATACCAAAAGTGTACTTCAGAAGTCATCAAAAATTTTCCACATAAGTACTATAAACTATTACTCCTCCATCTCTTTTAGTTTAATAAATTCATTATCTATTTTAATATTAAGAATATGGGGAATGAACTTATTGGAAAGCATGTTATTAATATCATCCCATTCCATGGATTCAATTTTATCTTTTGACTCATAATCTTGATAATGTTACACCATTGATCAATTTCCCCTTTCAAATTTTATATATCCAAAAAAAATTCATGTACTAAACATAGGATAACAAAAAATCTATTTTTAATGGTACTGATATATTACTCAAGAAACTAGTGGATTAGTATAAAAAATTAAATACTCTAGATGTTTCCTCACGAAGGACTCAACAAAACATTGTTCCCTATGATGATTATGTGGGTAAACAAATAATAACGGAAGATAACATAAAGGACGTCTAAATTGCATCAATTTATTTTTAGAATATGAAATATTATGCCTTACAAAAATCATTCATATAAAATATTCAAAACCATTATGATGGTTCATAAATTGAATGTGAACCATCCAAATCATATCCCCTGGTAGTGTGAAACAGAGATCATTGTCAGTTTCATTTTCATATACTTATTAACACATGAGTTATTCTGGACATGAATTTTCAAATGTTATTTTTACTAAGAACATATTTTCTAGATCCAAATCTACATATTGTATATAGACATAGATGTATTTCTAGAAAAAACACAGTCGTTTCTTTACCATAACTTAGGACATTCTCATATACATAGGATTATCCAAGTGAATATCACTATTTTTTTTATCGTATTTTTTCCCATGTTTTAACTAAACATCCTATAATAAAAACTATATTGATCCAAACATTTCATACATAAGTATTATATCTTAATAAAAAAATATTCATCAAATAAATTAATGATCCACATCAGAATTAAAAAGGAATATCTCCCTTGGAAACATGTAAATGTAAATAATTATTTCATAATATTTCTAAATCATATCCCACATAGTTTATCATAATTAGAACTCAGCATATTAATGTCATACATAGTAACTTTTTTGATAAACTTAGTAACGAAAATGTATCAAAGGGTGAGTTTAGAAGCTCGGTAATGATAAGTAATAGAGATATCAACATATCATGAGAATAAGGTTATGAGAATATGAGAATAAAATTTTAAAAGCATACCCTTTATTCCACATATAATAAAAATGTTTCATGTAATAAATAATGGGTGTTGACAAGACATGAATAATAAAGGAATAAAGAACATGATCATTGAGAGCATAACATTATCCTAAGTGAGGGAATTATAGAATACACATATATTTAGAAAATAATTAAATAATTTGTTAATTATTATTTTAAAGGATATCATTGATGAATGGTTTCACTCCCCAAAGAATAGTAGTAGTCAAGGTTGACACCCATGACTATCATATTTGAAATATTCCCCAACATAACTGGGTTCATTCCCCAATCGAGTCCTATTTATCTAATTTGATACGAACATCTACCCAATTCATTGGTCTCATAAAAATTCCAGAACCCCTCCAAAATCTATGATCACTTCCCAATACTATCCACCACATACATCAGATCCTGGTCTAATCAAAAGGCAGAAATGTTTTCCCTCAAGGGGATTTCAAGGAGAATAAATTCAATAGGTAAATGAGTCTTTTCTTTTATTTCATTTTATTTTGAATGTATTTCTATTATTATTATATCCTTACCTAACCATGCCCAAATGGAATGATAAATCTAGTACCATACATATTCAATAATTTAATAATGTTTACATTATAATCCATCTTTATTTATTTACAATATCATTTTTTTAACAAGACGAAGACAACATTCGTGAGGTGTTAATTCGTCACACTCAATGACTACGAGTTTTCAATTTCTATTACCATTATCAAGGGTGGTAATCAAATAAATTTCATTATTAGAAAATATTATAATATATGTATTATATTTTATGTAATTTAATGGAACCATTATATACACATTAGGTTAAGTAATAAAATAAACAAGTTCATTGGGAGTTAAATGTGCCTTAAATAGTCTTAATAGTTCTCACTAACATATTATCTAATTATGTATCACTGCCAAAAATAAAAAAATGACTTATTTGATAAATTAGAAATTGATATGTTCATTAATAACATATAATTTTAATTATGGATTTCTATTTGACCTGAACATCCTTGCACTTATACAAGTGAATCGTTCATGAAAACTAAGAAAATGAGCACTCTAGATCAATAAAATTGAACATTATGAATCATCAAAATTACTATAAGTGAATATAATAAAATTATAATAAATAGATTACATGTATAAAATTTTCAATAAATATTAATTAATGAATCAAAATTTATTATTCTGGACAATAAAATCACGTGTAGAACCATTATTGACATAAGGTAATGGATTCTACCTGAACCTCCTTTTTCCCCTTCATGTTACTCTTTCTCTCTATTTACCCAAATTAATAATTATTTAATTTTTTATAATTATTATAAATTATTTTTATATATTCCAAAATCATTTATCCAAATATGATAATAATTATTTTAGGTCTATATAGATACCTTATAAATGTTCCCTTCTCAAGTCTTCCTTAAATATCAGCCGGATTAGATGGAACATCCAGATTTTTTACTAATATTAATGTGAACTCAATAATTTGTTTCAAAAAAACATAATTTTAATAAAATAAATCATTTTCTCATAATAAACTACATTGGTTTATTTCTTATTTTATACAATAAATTATTCACTTATTTAAATAATCGTTAATATTTTCCCAAATAACCACACTAAAATTATTATTTCTAATGTATCTCAAAAAACGTTTTTTACATGTTTTGAAATCAGTTTGAAATCACATATCATGATCTCTGAATATTTTACAGTATTATTGTCTATAGATGATTTGATTTTTTTTATTTCATGGACAAAATTATGGTACTCCCTTTTGTTTTTCCTTAAACAAGATTATGATACAAAATTATTTCTTTGGGTAAACCTTCTTTATTTGTTTTATTCCTTTTTTATTATTTTTAATAGGGAACAAATATTCACAAAAATGTTATTATGGGTGTTCCATGATAGTTTTTTAATGCATTGGATAATTTTTTTAGTCTGATGATATTTCATGTGAAACAATCATGGTGGATTTACATGACTCGTTTTCCTGGTGCAATTGTCTTGGTGGTTAACCTTATCTCATGGTCATCCATGTGAAATAATCCTTGAATAATTCTAAATAAATATTTTATTTTTAATTTACATAAATGTTGTTCCATGATTATATTATTTCATTTTATACATGTCATGATTCCATTTGTTTATTCATGTTCCACGCCTTTTTATATCATTATGTTATGCCTTATTACCAATGTGCAAAGCAATATTTTAATGTTTATTACCTTAAAGGGATTTTTAGGCTTTCATTTTTTCATCTATTCGCATAGGCTATCCTATAATGATTTAAGGGCCTCAATGAAGTTATGATAAATTTATTAATATTTAATAAAAGATTTCCTTATTTTGGAGTCAATATGTTTAATTATGGAACTGATATCCAAGACACAACAATTTACAATCCTTGGATTGTAAAATGATGTTTATGAAAACTAAAAATAATATATTGATATGTGTAAAATGATAGGTTCTCTAATGTTGGTATCAGAGCAATGTATAATTATTTTTTTTTGATTAATAATACTAAAAATTAGTAATATCCTTAGGGATAAGATTATGTTTATAAAAACATCCATAATTTTTGAAAAGTATATAGTAAGTGGTTTATCAACAAAATAATTCCCTATATATATACTACAAGTCGATGTGGTTATGGAAAAAATTTCCCTAGGAGTAACAACTATGATAAGTTGTTCTAGGACCTACTCATGTAACCTGGTACACCACAATGGGCTTTACTGCACACTATTTTTGAATCTTCTGAGGGATATTCTTCAGTAAATACATAATATCATTATGAACCATTATTAAGTGAACAAAAAAATCACATAAAATTATATGTTAGGAAATATATCATGGATAACATAGATTTTATCCTAGGATTAAAAATTTATGGATAAAATTTCCTTTTAAAATTTTATCATTTTATGTTTAATGTTTCCTTCTATTATAGATATTATGTATTCAAGCACTCGAGTATTACATTTTTTTCTTAGTTAATGAATGTTAATAAAAGAAATCATGCCAACAATCATTGTGAATGTCAATGTGATGATTTACTTAATGATATTTCTTAATGATGGGAATGGGTGATCAAAACATAATGAAGTACATTCTCAATTGGATCATGTTATGAATAATAACATCAATCATGTGGAAGACCCTCTTTATGATAAGAAAGAGAATTTTTTCATTGTTTCATTTATACGGAAGAGGAATCCCATGATTTGTGGGTCTACCTATACTCTCCACACAAATAAATTTATTGACTCCATTGATAAGATATATTATGTCTTCCAGTACATAGAAAAAAAGAACATTTAGCTGGAAGTTTGTCATTTTGATGGGGGGAGATGATGAGTGGCTGACACTATTCATGGTCACAAAGACAAAGGATAATATTTATTCCTTGGTGTGAGAGGATTTCAAAAAAAAAAAATATTTTAAAAAATATTTTCCTTTTACTGTCTATCTAAATATGTGAGGGGAATTCCTCAGACTAAAGCAGAAGGAAGACAATTCTATGAGGGTGTATAAGAAAAACATCCCAAGGTTTGAATGATAAAACTACAGCATTGTCATGAAAACAGAAAGAAAGGATTATATATGCTTTAGAAAAACATATCCATATCTATTAAAATTGTATGCAATTCTTGTCATCAACTGCAAAGATAATATTTCCCATTGTTCCCTCAATGATTAAATAGATATGAGAGACTCTCAAAGAGTTTATAGTCCCATTGAAAAAAAGTGGACAACAGAGTCTAATATGGGTACATCAGTAGAGATATCCAATGAAGAAAAGAAGATTGAATATCCCATGTTTCAAAATTGTTGGAAGAATAATTTTGGGAACATTATAAAGGAAACAAAAAATGCATCAAATGTGAAGGAATGTGGCATTTGGCTAAGAACTGGTGAAGATATATGAATAATTTCAGTAATGTAGAAGAATAAGTGAAGGTTTAAATTATTAATCAACATAAAGGGTAGTTTGTTTAACATTAATAATCATGGGAATTAATAAAACCACCAATGTAAGATGAGAGATATTGTATGAAATCAGAAACATGATTTATGGAAGTAAGGAAGGGAAAATGATATCATTTCACCTGATATGGGTCCCTAAAATAACGCAGTGATGGGTACACATGTTTTTCATTTGAAAAATATAGAACTTACTATTTTATTATGATTATAGGCCTAGTTTAGTAAAATAAAATATTAGTATAATTATCCAAACATTAACTATGAATTTGGGCGTTAACTTCTCTTTGAGAATAGAAAAAGGGGCATTTATTTCATCCAAAGTTTATTAGTCCTCCCATGTTAATGTTTGAAGAATGATCCTCCTAGAAAATCGTATTATTGTACATTTTGAATAATTTATTTCTATCTTTGGAATAGATTTTCTATACTTACATAAATATAATTAATCTTCATATAATACTATAAAAGTGTAAGGAATAATTTGAATCTCATTATAAATCCTCATCTCAATTATGAATATTATTTATTTTTAGGAAATCATATCTAACTAAAATTATTAAGACTAATTATGGAATCATGCTTTGAGACATTCCCATTGTGAGGTACTACAGTAATTTGTTCCCTAAAGAGTTTCCTAGTATTCTTAATGATTGAGAGGTTGAGTTCAATATTGAAAATATGTTTGGATATATACCGTAATCAATGAATACTTTTAGAATGTTCATGGTTGATATGGAATAACTAAATAAATAATTACAAGAGAATATATACGAGGGTTTTATACACCTGAGTGCTTATCCATGGGATGAAATGGTCCTCTTTATTAATAAGAAGTATGGATTAATGTTCCTCTATATTTATTATCATGATCTTAATGAAATCACAATAAAGAACACATATCCCATTCATTGGATAAATTAATTGTCCAATCTTTTATCTGGGGCCAACTATTTCTCTAGGGTAGACCTTCAGTAGAGATAACATCAATTAATGGTGATGAAAAAATATATTCACATCACATCCTATCAAACAAGATATGAACACTATGAGTTCATAGTGATTCCCTCTGGAATCAACAATTCTCCAAAAGATTTCATGAATTTAATGAATATAATCATTAGATATTTCCTTGAAAATTTGGTATGAATTAATTATATACTGATATACTCGACGATAAAGGAGGAACATGAGAAACATTTTAAAATTGTGCTGAAGTCGTTGAGATGGGAGAAACTGTTAGAAATGTATATTATATTTGTGTTTTGGATGAAATAAGTATCATTCTTGTGGGATGTTATCTCTAAAAATGAAATATATTTGGACAATTCCAAGGAAATGGATAACAAATAGTGGCCCAGACCAACATTTATAATCAAGATCCATAGTTTCCATGTTCTAGAAATATAATACTAATGACTGGTGATGATTTAATCACAATTAATACACACAGTAACCAATCTAACTTGGAAGGTAGTGAAGTTATTTCGGACTTGCGAAGATGATGACAGCTTAAAAGAGTTCGAGAATAAGATTATCCCTACAATAGTAATCACATTTCAAATAGATGGGGAACTATGTTTTGAATAAAGTGATACCTCAATGATGGAATTAAGGATGGGTACTGATGAGAAATGATATAGTGATATCCAATTCATTATGGAAGTAAAAAATTCTTGACTAAAACCATCCCATTAATGATATTGAGTTGGAAACTAAGATCTTTTCCTCGGAAATATGGCGTCTTTATCTCTATGGGGATAATTTTGAGACATATACTAATCCCAAGTGTCTCAAATACACATTCACATAAAATGAGTTTAATAAAAATAATGACGATGTCTTTATATCATTATGGATTATTATTACTTGATCCCCTACCATCCTGGTAATGAAAATAAGGTGTAAAATTCACTAATTTTAAAAGATCATGCATTTTTATCAATGCTAAGAATTGATAAGGATACAATAATATTAGATTTGAAAAGTATGAAAATGGGAATCATCAAGTAATAAACAAAATAAATCCTTTCGAAAATGGATTAATAACCATCCCTTATTGAGGAAATAAACAATGCTCATTAAAATGCTATGAACATGTAGAAGAAGGTGTTATATATCAGAATAGTTAAATCCTAATAGTTTATAATTGATGAAGAAAGAGCAGTATGATTTGGGTCCTGACTATGTGTTCCTTCTAATATAGAGATAAATAAGGATCTTCTAAAAGATTCACATATCTCAACATTCTCTACTCACCCATGGAGTAGAAATATGTATCGATATCTCCGAGGGAACTATTAGTTATACAATATGAAAAAATATCACTGAATATACATTAGTGTTCTTAGTATGGTTTTATGTTATGGATGAAAGGGAAATGTCTCAAGGGTTGATGCAATAATTATCTATACCAACATAGAAGCGAGAGAACATCACCATTGAATTTTTCACTAGACTTCCAAATACATCTAGAGGAAACAATGGTATATGGGTTAATATAGATCATATTAAAATTCAAATTATAAAAAATTGATAGCGCATTCCACTTGATCAACATCTAGAGATATACATCAATGAAGTTGTAAGGCTACAGGTAGAACCACTATTGATTATATCCAATTGAGATCCATGATTCATCTCTATGTTTTGGAAAAGCCTCCAATATTCTATAGGCATTGAGCGGACCTTCAGAATAGACTTTAATCCTAAAACTGATGGCCAATATAATCGGGCTATTTAGACACTAGAATACATGTTGATATAATATTCAGTGTTCATAAAATGTGAATGGGACCGACATATTCCACTCTTTGAATCCTATTATAACATTAGTTTACACTCGATAATCTAAAAGGATCCATATTAATCCCTATATGGGGAAAGGTAAGGAATACTAGCATGATTGGATGAAGTTGGTGAGAATAAGATGCAAGGACCTGAAATGGTCAACTGAATGGTGTAAAATGTATGACCTATTCATCAGTACATCATGGCATCCCAATTTAAACAAATGTTGTTTTCCAAAAATCAATGATGCAACCTCATTTTTATGGAACGAGATATAGTATTAATCCATGTATGCCAAAGGAAAAAGGTCTTGGGATATAGGAAGAACAGATTGCAATGTCCCATGTACATTGTCCCCTTCAATATTTAGAATCATTTTGGGGCTACATCCTATTGAAAAGAACATCCACCAAACATGTCTCAACTATAATTTTTTTTCTAGATATCCCTCTTGAGTATGTAAAAATTAGAGCCCTCATATATGTTGAATTTATAGGTTGTATAGATGGAAAATGATCTCCCATATGAGGTGTATTCTGTGAGGATCTTGTATCAATTAGATAATGTTCTGGGAAACAAGACTCCCCACCTCATAAATGTACTATGGTGGAACCATATGTATGAAGAAGAAAAATGGGAACCTGAGGAAGCGCTGAAGGAGAATTACCCACACATTTTTTTGAATATAGGATGTAATATAAAACATAAACAGAGAAATTTTATAAATGAGAAGAATGTAATAACTTAAAATATTATCAATGAAAATAACATTATTATAGTTATTAAATATTGTATAAATGACATTAAATCACATAATCAACACAATATAAACACTATAAATGAAGAATGAATAAAATAATAATTATTTATACAAGTTAAAAAACCAATACTGTTAAAATAATTACTTGACCTTTGGAATAGTAATGTGACCCTTCTGAATAGTAATGTGGCCAATATAATTGTAACTATTCATTTTAATGTATAAATAAAATTTGGGTATCATATAAATGAAAATATTATATAATTGTTTTATATTTTATGTAAATAAATGTTTTAAAAAAATTAATTAAATGCCAGTATTTTATAAGTCGTAAATATTTAATTATATTTTGATGAATAATTTTTTTATTTTAAAATAAATTTTAATTTATTAAAAATTAATCATAAGTTAATATTTTTTTTCTCATGATTATGAGATAATTTTATGTCACCATTTTTAATTTTTTAAAGTGCTATAAAATCAGTTATAAATTTAAATCAGTTTTTTGTGAGTAAATTATTTTTTATTTAAAATAAAATTTTCTCCAAATTAGAAATTTATTTTCATAAATTGGAGTTCATATTTTAATTATAGAAATAAACAAAATTTATGGTGATTTTATGGGAGTTTTTGAAAACCAATAATTTTTGTTGTATAGTAAAATACAATAATTTATAATAAATGATAAATACATGAATTATGGAGTCATAGATGATGTATATATGATGTAGGCCCAAAATATTAAAATATACTTAATTATTTTCACATATTTAGAAATAAATGTCAATATATTTATATAATTGAGACAAAATAAAAAACCAACGAAATAAATAAAGAGAAATCACCCCTCTGCTACACAATGAAAAACACCCCTCGCCACCTCTTCTAATCACATGTATCATGTTTTGAGCATTTTAAAAATTATTAAAAATAATATTCCTAAGCATAGCCCCCACATCAATGATCTGTTGGTCTCAAAATAATAATGAAACATTTTTCCAATTTATTTTTTTAAAGAGGACAATTTCATGAAGTAAATTCTTCTTTTCATTTTTTATTCATTTCATGTTCAAACATTTCTTATTCTATCCAAAACTCCCACAATACAAATGGAATGATAAATCCATAACATTACATATATTATAATTTTATTATGTTTATGTAATAATAAATCATAATATCATTCCCTTATTTATTTCTTTTAAAAAATTAAAACATTGTTTATGATGTGTTAATTTATCACATTTAAGGATGATGAGTTTTCAATTTCTATTATCATCCCCAATGGTGGTCGTGATACAATTTTTATGGTTGAATATTATTATAATATTTTAAATATATCTTATGTAATGTACTATACCCATTATATACAAACGATGTTAAATTATAAAACAATCAAGTTCATTGTTAGTGAAAACCACCCAAAAAATCCAAATGGCTCTCACAAACACCTATCTAATGATTCATCCTCAAAAAAAATACAAAAAAGGATTATATGATCAATTAAACTTATATATATTCATTAATATAATATGGGTTTAGTTATATAATGCTATTTTACTTGAAATTCTATACTCTTATATAGATAAACTTATTATTAAATTTAATAAAATGAGGACTCCAATATGATAAAATTGAACATTATAACTAATCAAGAAGGACATAAATGAGAATAATAAAATTATAATAAATAAATAACATAAATAAATGGTTATATATATATATTAATGAATAAATATAATTTTATTGTTCAGGACATTAAGATCATGTGCAGAACTGTTTCAGACATAGGGTAAGGGATTCTAGCTGAACCTCCTTTTTGCCTTTTAGGATACTATTTCTCTTTCTTTACCCAATGTAATTGTTTTATAATTTTATGTAACTATTATAAATTATTATTATATTTTTCAAAATAATTTATACAAATAATATCATTGTTCTATGAAGGGAATATATACGTTTTAAAATGATCCCTTCTCAATTTGTCCTGAGAAGTGCACCCGATTAAATGGAACATACCGATTTCTCACCTATTTCCAAGTGCACTCACTAATATATTAAATGGAACCCTTATTTTTATAAAATAACTACTTTTGTCATGACATAATATCATAGTTCATTTCTTGTTTTATAAAAACAATTGTTACTTTTCTCTTTTAATGAATCATTAATATTTTCCCTAAGACTGCATTAAAATGTTTTATTTATAAAGATTATTAAAAACCATTTTACAAGATTTGACTTCCTTTTGACATCATATATAAAGAAATATGAATATATTCCATTATTAATGACCATTTATTATATAAATACCTTTTTTCATGGACATGATTAAGATATTCCCATATGTTAAGCCTTACAAAAGACTAAGATACCCAATTCCTTCCACTTTGTAACCCTTATGATTATATTTGATTAATTATGTATGATTCTTCATGTTGAACACATATTCATAAAGATGTTATGATGGTTGTTACCAAATATTTATGAAATTCATTGGGTAATGTTTAGTCTCATTAGATGTCATGTGCAACTATCTTGGTGGATAGCCTTGACTCATGGTCTATGTGCAATGGTCTTTGTGGTTAGCCATGACCCATGATCCTCACTGTGAAATCTGACTTGAATCAAGATAGAGTTATGTTTTATGTTTATTCCACATTAAAATTATACTATGAATATATTATAACATGTTCTATATGTCAGGATTCGATATGTTTAGTCATCTTCCATGCCTTTTGATATAATTATGTTCTACCTTCTAAACTATGTGCTAAGACTTGTTATAATTTATATTTCCTTAATGGGATTTTTTGGTAATAAATTTATTCATTTCTTCCCCCATGTTATCATTTGGGTATTTAAGGGATCAATGGATGTTAGGATCTCTCTATTATGACTAAATAAAATATACTCTTTTTTTGAATCAGTGTGTTTAATTATGTACTGGATATCCAAGACACTATACTTTATTATACATTTCTTATAGCATGATGTTTTATTAATCATAATATCATGTATTGATATAACTAAATTTATAGGGTCTCTATATATATAGGCCCCAATCATTACATTATTAAAATCATACATACAAGTCTAACATAATCATAAGAAATCAAAATAATATAACTCATGAAAATAAATGGGTTTCATAATGCTTTTAGAATAGCATATCTTATGGAAAAGAAACATGTTTCATAATAAATTCATCATTTAATCATGTAAAACACAATGTAAAAATATGGGGTTTTCATAAGCCTTTTATAATGGTATAACATTTGGAAGATAATTGTGTTTCATAAATATCTTGTCATTGTAAACATAAACCATATCGATAAAAATAAGAATGGAATCATTGGATGATATATCTTGTAAAGAATAAATAACATAAAATCATGAAATCCTAGATATAAAATAAATTTTAAATATCAGATGGAATATTTAGCAAGAAAAATAGATGGTCTAATTTGAAAAAAAAACATTATATCATTGAAAATTATTAAAATTATTTTCATTGAATATAACCAAAAAAATAATAATGGAATATTTAAACACCATAAAAATTTTCCTAAGGAAAATATACATTAATTTTTTTAATACATATGGCATTTAAAAAATCATATACTTTTAAAATAACTCTGAATTCATATAATGGAAGATTTAAAGATCATTTAACACATTTCTTGATGAAAATATCCCTTACACTCTAAAAAAATATAAATCAATAAAAATATTAGAAATATCTTTATTGAAAACAGTTCTTTAAAATTATAAAGAAATATTTAAAACAATTATTGGGCCAGATGTTTTGAAATTCCATTCATGTTGTATTTGTTAAAAAAATTGCTTTCACATTTTCGGTAAAGCCTAATGATCTTTATATGATAAACATGATGATTTATTTTAATTTTTTTTTTTGTAAAAAGTAAAAAAAATCGGTCTAAATAAAATTAATTAATCTATTATATATGGTTAAAAATACCTTGAATAGTTTTTTAGGAAACATGTATTTGGAAGAAAACAGGGTTTTGAACAAATAAATAAATTATATTGATTTTTCTAAAAAAACATATTTGGGAATCCTGCTGATATAAAGAGAAGAAAATTATAAGAAAACATGAAAAACATATAAATAAAAATATTATAAAACAATTCTTTTATTTCTTGATTGGTAGATCATAATATTTAATATTTGGATGGAAAATCAAAAATAAACTTGATAAATAAGGCGGTTGTAACATCCTGCCCATACCACTAGGGTAACACATTAATCGTAATAAAAATTAAACTATAACATAAAATGAGACATTAAATATCTTTAATATAATTATATTCATTATATTTTATGTCAAATGGGTTCTATTTACAGCTTATAATACATTTTAGGTGCACAACATAACATAAGTCTCAAAAAAATAAAATTGTGAAAAATCCCCTCTCTTAAGTCTCGACATCCATTATACATTTTAGAACATATTATATAATAAATATAATTCTATTATAAACCTATTATATAATAAAAATTATATATAATACAATATATTAGTTACCTATTTCCATTTCGTATCTTTATATTAAAAATTCCTTGTTAAAATCTTTTTTTGGGTAATAACATTTTTGTGAATGTATTTATTTTTTATATTTAATCCGATTATATTTATCATTATTATATCAGATAAATAATTTTAATAATGATATAAATTTAATTTTTATTATAAATAATTTTATTTAATGTAATTCTTAAAATAGAGTGATATAAAATGGAATACATTGTTCTTTGATACAGTAAGCCACACTTACGCAGGAACGATATTTTTTGTTTCATGATAGATGAAATGAAAGATAGTTAAATAATATATTAGATTTATAGAATAATTTTCTTATCATATATATTAAATATAATTATTAAATTCATCCCTATTACATTCAATTCAAAGATTTAGTGAAAAACGAATCAAATTGTTTCACAAGAAGGTAGTCTATCGTACACGCGAATGATGTAATCGTATCCACAATAAAAAGGAAATTAAGATGATATATGTGATATAATATATCAATATTCATAATTATATGATAAATATATAATATATTTATTTAATATACTATTACTACCGTCCATGTAAAAAATAAATGAAAAAATCATCACATTTGATTGTGAGGTGGTAGTCCTTCGTACAGACGAGCAACATTATTATCTTCCAATGGGTTGGGAGGTATGAAGGTAGACATGGTATTATAATTATAGTGGAATAATAAAATCATATATATCATATATAAATATTAAATACATTTTTATATCAATATGTGAGAGTTTTTGTGGGAAATGAATAACATTGGTTCAGTAGGGGGTATTCGGTCGTACTCAGTACAGACAATTTTTAATAGAATAAAGGGTACCCACATTTATAACATTCAAAAAGACCAAAAATGGTTCATTATCAAACAATAAAGTTTATAATACAAAACGATTTCCATAAAATGTGGTTTTTACAAGTGTATAGGTCATTTTATATCGATATTTATTAGTTTAACCACCTATAATCCAGTGTTAACATTAACTGAGGTAGTGAATTTTTTATTTTCATACAATTAATCCTGGTAAAAAATTAAGTTTAACTAATTAGATATTTTTTTTATTTTTTATTTCTCATGTAGAGTAAATGTTTCCATATTATATTCATATATGTGGCACAACTAACTTTAAAATAAAATTTTCAAATGTGACTTGAATGATGGTTTTAAAAGATAAAGTATTCAAAATCATATAATTTTTAATATAAAAAATCAATATAAAATTAATTAATAAAAAATATTTTGTATTAATAAATATATATTTGGCCTAATTGTAAATTTAAAACACTATTATATTAATATGTATGTTTTGTAATTTTTCTAAACGAAAAGAAAAATCATAATAAAAGAATGTATTTTTCACCACTTTCTATAAATTACATCTTTTCCGAATAGTTTCAGAAATTTAGTCATAGATAATTTTGACATATAGATTTCCAGTATTAATTTTAGTTTCAAAAATAAAATTTATAAAATTTGAAAAAATTACTTTCATTTTTTGATTACAAAGTACAATAAAATGATTTTTTGAGAAAATAATATTTTCAGAACATATAAAGACTTTTATTAAAAGTAATGATTTTTTTATAAATATTTTATTTTAATATAAAAACATTATAATTTATATTTAAAAAAGTATTATTCCAATTCATACCACCAAGTTAAAATAAAATTTTATAATGTTATCATTAAAATAATAATGTCAATAATATATCATGGTACGTTAAAAAATGGTTTTTACTACAAAATAAGGTATATAAAAGTATAAATACTTTGGAAAAAAATACTCATAATATATAAGAGTCTTAAATATTACAAAACAATTTTATGTTCTTATGATATGTTCAAAAACATTTCAACACAACTAAAGCATTTTTGGTCACTACTTGGTGTCTTGGGATGAAACTGCGGTTGTGATTGGTATTATAATTACAATTGTTCTTAAATTTATTATAATCATATCATATTATTAAAAAATATTAAATAACATTCATTCAAGTCAATCCATTATTGAGGGCCTAATGAGTTGTACTCACACCCTTCTCAGGTGGCCCTGACACACTGATACTTGAGTAGACCTCATGATTCCAAGTAAAGGAATAGAAAAATCATAAAGATGGATGCTAAAACTAGACAACATTGGTGGAGTAAAGATATGGTACTGCATCAACAATCAGGATGAGGTGGTGGTTTTTTATAATGATTATTATTTTGGTATAGGTTTTATATGATATTTCACCTTATATATTGTCTGTCTCAAATAAGTTTTTCATGAACCATCCCAATGGGCCCATGATGAAAGCTTGTAAATCAGTCTGTGACATGAATTTAATGGCATTCATGATCTTTATGGGTTGGAAACTTGTTTATAGGAATCTTTATTTTTCAATTTAGAAGAGTTTCATATAATATAATCATCAATTATGAATGATCCATGAACCCAATATATCTTTTTAATATCATGGAATGTCATGATATTAAATAGGTATACCAAATTTAGTGACTAATAAACAAGATATAATAACAGAAAAATCCAAAAAATTAATAACTAACAAAAAAATCAATATAAATATTTTCAACTATAAAAAATTATTAAATATAAATATGATATGATATAAAAAATAAACATTATAGTGGTTGATGTAGAAATAAAAGAACTTATCTAAAAACAAATTTTTTTTAAAAAAAAACTAGGTCTACCCATTTTCGGGTTACTTGGGGGTTAGGTATCATCCTTGTAAACATGACTGAATATAACAATTCTATAAAAAAAATAAAAATTTACATTATGACGGGCCTTTATATTACAAAAATCTATGAATTATAAGTCTATATACACCCATTTGGTGTATGTGTAGTGTGAGAAACACTACCCTGGCAGGATCCAACCATGTTATTCATGAGTATAAATTTTTAGTAAAATACTTGAATTATAGTTTAAAATAAATTATAAGAATGTAAGATTTATCTTCAATAGTATTTACAACATGTAACATTCTTTGAAAGTTTTTGTTATCAATTTATGTTCAACAGATATAAACATTCGATAAACATCAAACATATGATATCCCGATGTCTTTTTGACGACATCATCCTCATATCAATATGTAAACATATTGTAAATCCTTGTGTATGTACATGATGCTAATAATGGAATTATGAGGCCTAGGGAACTATAATCTTCTATCCCATGACACTACATCTAATCAACCACTATGAAATACAATTCCATTCTAGGAGTTAAGGGTTGCCCTGCCGAAGGAACCATGAACATCAACCATGTATAATATATAATTTTGTGTGGATTAATCTCATAGGGATAATTAAAACTAATTTTCCCTATTATATAACTATTTTCCAATGTAATACACCAATTTCAATGAGTACTCATTAATTTTGAATCAATTTTTCTTTACAAAAAGTGACCTTTATCAAAATTATTCAATAAAATTTAACTCTTCAAATGAAATGCATTCATATTTAATCTATTTTTCTTCTCAAAACACATGGGAATCATTTTGATGACAAAATAAAATGATATTAATCTTCAAATATATAATATGATGGAATATTATAACTAAATACACTTTAATAAACCAGATAACTCAAAATATATTCAGAAAAAAATTGATAAAACCTGAAACCAGCCAAATTTAACCATGATAATACCTTAAAACTCGATTGAAATAAATAACTTTTGATGGAAATAAATATATGATTTTAAGAGGGTTTATAAATTTTAAAAAAACTATAAACACAAAAAACACTTCAATAATGTTAACAAAGTAAAAATTTAGGTATCAATAACCCTAGTCAAGAGTATAAAAACAAGAAAGATGAAATAAATGACAAGATGAAGGATGAAAAGACATTTACATAGTGATTCCATGAAAATCATTGATGAAATACATCCAAATGCATATAATGAAGGAAAATAATAGACATTTAAAAATAAAGGAGTTATTTAGGGATGATTTATATTTTACAAATAATTAATTCAAACATTAATTAGAAGAAGGGGAAAATGGAATAAATAAATTTTAAAATAACAAGGTATCATGGTTCACCCTATAAAACACATTACACATCGTGAGCCACCCTTAACTAGATGGATCATAGAATTAGGATATGGATCATACCATGATCCAAATATATTATGAAGAAACACCACTTATAAGATCTATTAATTGCATGAACCTTCGGTTAATGTTGGGAACCACTACTCCTCAAATGATGCCTATATTCCTTGGTATATTCACTTTGTGACCATCCTTTTCTTATCATAAAACATGTGTAGCATCCCAAAAGAAAAAAATAAGTTGTAAATAAGGGTAATGAAATTAAAATATTAGAAATTGAAATATATAAACAATTAGTACCTAAAATAAATTCCTTCGGCGTGAACATTCTCCCCACCATATCACTTTTTATCCATGGAATATACCTCAAACTTCCAACTAAGTTAAAACACTTGATACGTTATAGTGAAAGAAAATAACATCAATTATCATCATATGATTGATTATCTACCAACCATATTTACCAAATCTTCTCATTAATATTTTTTGAAATTATAAGACCTCAATACCCTTAATAGAAAACAAAAACCAAAATATTCTATGAAATTAAAAAATGTGGACTCCCATCAAAATAATCATTTAAATATATAAACCAATATATTATAAAAATTAATATAAATCATTAACAAATACTATTTCATGTTAAAATTTTAATACAATAGTTTATAAAAAAATCAACTCTCCAAAACCACAGTTTACAAATTAATACAGGATCACGAGGAAGAAATTATGTTGTCATTAAAATAAAATAGCACAGTTTCAAAGTATACCTTCCAATACCAATATACATAGAATTATAATAAAAAGAACCCAAGAAAATAATTAATACACCTTCATTTAGATTCCAAACCGTAATAGTTAAAATATAATATCCATTTTTCACCCAATGTGAGGAATATTTGATTATACAAATGCATTTTGTGAAAAAAATCTCAAAATGTAATAATTATCGGTTTCATGAATATTTAAAAACTAAAAATCAATTTAATGTTGAAACGAATCAATAACCAATGAATCCCTATTTTGGAACTATAACTGAGTAATTTTTAATATAATAATAATAATTAAAATAATGTTGTTTTGAAATAAAATAATCTAATCTTATACTACCATTTATGTCCACAGGACATAGAAGTAATAACTAAAACATAGTTAACAAATAATTTTGAATAATATGATATAAACATTAATCTTTGACACACCTTTTGAAAAATAAAATAATGACACTTTTTTGCATTCTATATAGGTTGGATTATCCACAAAATTAATCCTTTTCCTATTGCAAAATTCCATGTATCATTAAAAAGAATAGTTAGAACAATGAAACAAAATAAAAATAGTATAATTATAAATTTATAAATTTTAAATAATTAAAATACTGTAAAAAATGCCCAAAAAAATATAGTCCTTAAAAAAATGAAATAATTCATAACATTGAAGCACAAAAAATAATAGTAAGTGCAATAAAAACACATGAATTATATCACACTCCATTATGAATCTCAAATTTCATTTAGATATAATATTTATAGGATTTTGAAGAATACATATGTAATAACATATAATGTACCACCAAATCCCATATCATCATACACTACAATCCAAAACCAATTAAATAAATATTTATGCAAAATGAGGGAAATTGATCAAAATAAAATTAGTAAAACCACAATAATAAAAAAATAAAATTTAATATCTATTATTTTTGGAAGACCAATCATTTATCTAGATTGCATGTTATTTAAACCCTAAACATATTAAATAACCACATAAATCAAAACAAAATAATAATTTCAACCTAAATAACTATTCTGTAACTATACTATACGATAATCAAAAAAGGCCACAGATAACATTTAATTTATTTACCCACAAAATATCTAAAATCAAAGTAACACAATTTATTTCATAAAAACATATAAAATAGTTAGGAAAATCCAAAATCAATTTTTAAAATAATATTAATTAAACATGTATCCATCCAAATTTTGAAACATAACTCATAAAGCTAAAATCATAATCCTGAAATACAATTCCAATATTTTATCATGTTTATTCCTATAATAATAATCAAAGGAAAAAATTTATATTATATTTAATATATATATGTATATATGTATATATAAGAAACCACAATAATTTTTTACTTTGACTAAAACTAAATTCTTATAATTAATTTCAATACATTTTATAAAACCACATGCTTTCACTAAGACTTGTTATATATTTAATCAACATTAATATATCTATAAAACAAAAAAGTTCTCATATGATAAAATATATATTTCCATAAAATAAAAAGAATAATTTAAAATATATACTTTTAAAAATTATAATAAAAATTAATTAAGATAAATAGACCTGTATTTTAACAAATCTCTCTCCACTCATGAAAAATTAAAGGTGTTTATAAAATTACCAAAATACTATTTTAAATACCACACAATTGTTGAAATATTTCACTTGAAACTCCAAATATTTTTAAAATTCACATTTTCAATGAGGACAGTAAAACATGTTGATACATGGGGACGTACTTTCCATTTATATAAACCTAGAGCAATTTCTTTGATTTGAAATGTAGGATATAGGTTTTGTAATTTCAAGAAACTATAAAAAAAATAAAACCATTTATATTCATTAATTTAAAATCAACCATGAATCATGTAAAAAATAAAACTACTTTAATAAAATTTACACCAAATTAGTGCATTCATCATTCATAACTAAAATATATTAATCTATTAAAAGTACTAGTATCATTATTATAATTAAATTTTTATAAAATTAATTCATTTATGTTGAGATATGAAATTAATTTAGTGTAAATTAAATTGACGTAATTCCTGATTCATTTTATGTTGTCATACTAAATTCAACTTTTAATGAAACCGCAAATCATTATTTATGTATTTGAAAATACATCATGAATTGAAATTGTTATAAGATTAAAAAATTAACATGATTGATATATATTTATAGAATAGTTTAAATGAACTAAATATTTTTTAAACTCTTCAAACTAACCATATTTTATAGACAAACATCTAGGTTTCCCTGTAGAATCAAATTGATTATTTTAAAGGACTTATTTAAATAATAATAAGGTAAATCAACTATTATAGTAATTTTAAAACCAATTTCTTTATAATAATATAATATTATCCATATGATAGTTTAATATAATATATTAATGTAAAAATTAACATTAGATGTTACAATGAACATGTAATTTCACTAAATACAATAAAAACATAATACAATATTGTGAAACCCGCTTAATTTGAAAACTAAATGACCATACTAATTCAAATCCATGATTTTATTTCAGTATAATTCTTTCATAAAAATAATCATTACATAATAAAATATTTTAAAAATTAAGAGAATCAGACTCACTTCAATTAATAATATCTCAATATACCATTTTAAATCAATTATTCATTTATCAATTATATATATATATATATTAAAATAAAATAAATTATCAGCATGATAATTACTATGGGATAATTTATTTTTTGGGTAGAACATTTATGAAATATATCCATTGATCTTCATCAATAAAATATTTTTTATAATGTTACCCAGAAATACCCTAAAATTGTTTTTATAACTACTATTAATGTAAACCTTCTATTTAAATAATTAAAATAAATAAATTATTCCAAATATTTTTTTAGAAAAACCTATTATGATTAAATTATTCGATGACTTTTTTTAGAATTAGTCACTAAAAGTCATTGTATAATAGAGTAACTAATAAAAATCTTATAAAACATCAATTTATTCTAATATAGACACTATTTTAATGAAACCACCATAATCCCACTCATATTTCAAATGGATAATAATATATCGTTCATATATCATATATGAATCGTTAATTTAATCAATTATCAATCCATATATTTAATAAGTACGTTTTAAAAGCACTCTGGAAGAACACATAACAAAACAAAATCTATTTATGAAACTCGACATGGGTGTATGTTCCAAATCCCACACACCCTACCCATGAAACCAACTGGTTCCCATTCTGTCTTCCTTCAAATATAGAAGTGACCCTATAATGGAAGGATGTTTCAAGACATGGAGTAAAAAGATACATTCCCAAAAACTTTTTTAAACTCATGGTTCCTAACAAAAAAATATCATACACTTATCATTAATTTTCTATTGAGTTTTTAAAATCATGTATCTTTCATACTATGAATCCAAAAATCATATAAATAAAAAATAAATAGGTCTAATTTTTCCTAAACCAGTTATGTGTCCTCTAACTCAGGTACCCATATCTATCCCTGACATGTTCAAAAGGGAGTTCCTAATCACCCTGGGTGAGAAACTAATTCTTGGGAATCATGAATTGGAAATGGAAATGGTTTCACAAAAAATAATCATTAAACATGTGTGAGACTTGAACCCAATATAATGTTAATATTGAATTTCAATTCATTCTCCCGAATATGTATTACATAGTATATAATAAATTAAATATATATAATAATAGAAATTTCAAATGAATCATAACCAATAATAAAATAAATATAAACACAATTCATAATATAATATGAAATATAGTTATGCAGCCATGATTTACATAAGAAATATGATGAAGGCTGATTTATCTATAAAAAATCAATCTAAAAACCGACCACAAACAAATAAAACTATAAATACATGGAATCACGTGTAATAGGGGTTTTCTAACTTCTATGTCACCTCCAACAAAAATATATCTTGTAATAAGAGTACATTTCACCTTCATTTGATGTCCTTCAATTACCTAAGCCGATCAAATTAAGGTATACATAAAATCATCACATGTATGTATGGTGCTAGAAACATTTCCCAATAAAATTAAAACATGTGTTTCATAAGTAAAACATGTAAGTTAAAAAAATATTTGTAGTTTCAAATAAATTAAATGAATGAAACATTTTAAATTTAAATAAAAAAATGTGTAAACTTTATTAAAAATTTTGGAATAAAAGTCCCATGAGGATTAATATTCCAAAATCAATTGGCATTGGGGATCACTATGTCACCTATTCATAGGTGAATATTAGGATCATGTATCATCATGTGATCATAAGGTAAATCCAGGTGTTCACACATGACATTGTGGAGTTCATTTCTTGGACTTGGTTTGTGGTGTCACACATCCCAAAAATTACATATAATCCATCACAATAGAGTACATTGGATGTTCTATTGGTGTGGTGACACAAATCCATGACATCCCGACCATCATGTTCCTATTATATATTCAACTAGTGTGGAATAATCATTAATGTATAATTAAAAATAGTATTCCCTTACTAGATACTGAGGTTACCTTGTGATACACCCATTTCAATGATTTCCCATACAATATCAGTCCATTTTTATTTCTAAATAGTTCCTTTTAAGAAATTAAAAAATTTGACAATAATTAATCGAATGAAATTCATCCCTTATCAAACCATTTTTCTTATAAAAACATAGGGAAACCATTTTGACCAAAAAATCATATTTAATTAACCTTTTATACTGTAAAAATATCATAATTTATTTAAAACACCTATAATACATATTATAAATCATAATTATTTGATTAATTATGGGTTCCACTTGAAACCACAAACCATTAACCAAACAAAAAATTTATTAATTCGATGAAAAGAACTTAGTTATGATGCAAATCCATTTACAACATAAAAAAGGGATCCTACAGATTAAAAACACACTATAATCCACAATTTTGTTTACAATGTCAATCAAGAAAATTATTAGACCTCATTTAACCCTGAAAAGTGAAAAATCCCAATAAAAAGTAATTAAATACTAAGATTAAAAAATTAGAGATACATTCTTGGGTATTACTTGAGGATTTTTTTGAAAACCTATGAAAATAACACTATGTAGTAAGTGAACTGACACCTTAGAAGAGATAAGGGGTTGATAGATGAATGAAGCAGGAATATATAGGATTTAAGGATTTAATTTGAGAAATGGAGAACTGGTAAAAACCCATTTTTAAAAACCTAAGCCACATGGTTCGTGTTGTGACACCCTTATCGAATCACAAACCACCAAAACATAGATCATTCATGGTATTAATTAATGGTTTGTTTCATAAACAACCTATCATTATAGATTTTTTCTTCTTAAAAAATATACTCATTGTTTTATCCTATGGTTAATTAATTTAACTACATCTCAATGAATGATTCCCTACTGCCAAATCATGTTCATGATGTGGCTTCCATTGTCTTGGAATAAACATACTACTTCTACATAAAAGAAAAAAATCTATAAAATTAGGGGAACATTATTTAAAATATAAAATATGAAATAAATAATCATTTTGAACATTAAAGAAAAATCCAGAATATGATAGCCTTACTCATATGATACATATACCCCTCATTCATTAATACCATGGTGTTGCTATTTTACAATTGTCTTCCATTATCTATTATTTTCAGTGCATTCGGTTGTTGTTTTTTTGTTAGCTATGGTTATGATACTTTTCAAAAAAAATTGAATGATTACAAATGTTGTAATATTCCCATGATATCAACATAGGCCCTCACTACAAGTTGTAATCCTCTTGCATATGGGTAGGTGTTCTATAGGGCATATGGACCTCATTTATAGGCTATAAACTAGTGATATGGGTCATAAAATTAAAAATACGATGAGTATTCATCTCATTTTTATATTTCTGACACCAAGGTGTGAGAAAATGTTTTTATAACTCAATTCAAATGGTGGTATTGCAACCTAGGAGCTCCACTAAAGATACCATTATTGGCCACATGATGAGATTTTTTTTATAAAATATAATAACGGTGGAGAAACATTCATATACCAATTTCTCAAAGTATTTTAGAATAATAATACAAAATAAAATATTTCCCATTATAATGTCATGTTTGGCATTTTTAGGAATCTTATCATCGAAATAAAAAGAAAATTTTAAATATAATAGAAAAAATATAAAGCTAAATTCAATATTTATCCCCCAAGAAGACGCTCATTAAAAACATGAAATTTATTAAGAATAATGGAATATTCCATTCACCTAAAAAAATTGAGATCAATGAAACATGTTTAAATGACCATGAAATTTGTTGATTATCAGAAATTTCATCCATTGGGGAAAAAACCACTGCCATTTCAAGTATGTTAACCAACGAAAACCTATGAAAATTATTATCCACAAACACAAATACGAGTCATTAGTAGGATCATCCATTTCTTCCCACCCATGTGTTGGTTTTCTAGGTAAAACCATATTATTCTGTTGAATATGTTCATTCTACAATAAAAGATATGAAGTTTTGATGATCATTAATATAAATTCAAAGGAATCCTTATCCTGAGTTGGTGTATTTTGAATCATTATTCACTTAACATTGGGAATCATGAATTTCTAATGTTCAACGGATTATGAGTCAGAGTAAAAAATATTACGCATTTTGTATATAATAATAATCATATTATGTAATTTCTAGAACAACAGTATGTAATTTGGCTCAGATGTTTCATACAGACATTGATATTAAATTTTTTTCTACTACAAATATTTGATAGCTAGATCAATTTCCAAATGAAAAAATATATTGTGGTATTATCTCTTTCATTGCAATTTAATGTTGTGATGAACAAAAATTCATGACCTCTAAATTTTAGGGAAAAATATTAGAGGGTCGCATTCTTATTTTCAAAATAGAAATTTTTATATATTTATTAATCATGAAACTATCATAAGGACAGTTTCTAAGGATATTTATATATAATCTATGAGATATTCTACGAACAATACTTATCCCATTAATGTATTCTAGATACCATTGAGATTTTTTTACTAAAAATATTGTTAATGAATTCATTTATATATTCAAAAGAAAATTACATTTTGTTATTCTGAACACATTACAGAAATTAAAATAAAAAATTGTGATCATCACTCTTAAAATTGTACTATTCACAACCCCATCCTAGAAAACTGAAAACTATAATGTGGTATCTCATCATATTAGGAACCACATTTCTATTTTTAAGATAGTAATATTAAAATAAATAAATGGAAAAACATTTATATAATGGAAAAAAATTATTCCACTCCAAAATAATATTTCTTGTGGTATTTCACTTTCTCTTTGAAAAAGTACCTCGTTACAATGATAGGGATTAATAGGCATTGTATTGTTAATTTTATTTTTTGTCATGATTATATCCATTACTATTGGATACTGGGTCATAATATTCTAAATTTTATTTTATTCAAATAAATTCATTGGAAGATGATAAACAATAGTTATGTAAATTTATTTTATCTATATTCCCAGGAAATATATGTGCTTGCTAATATACTAGTGGAAGAAGAAGAGTGAAAAAATGTAAGATAATAATAATAATCAGATGTGTATAAAATTCATCAATTATTTTTAGTAAATCAATATCGATCAATAAAATAATCAATTCATGAACCATATACCCCATTAAATATAATAGGACATATCTTTGTGTTTAAATTATAATAAATTTGGAAGTGAGTATCATTTAAAGACCAATTAATATAAAGAAAATTTTCTATGGGTAACAAAGCTAGTAAAAATAATAGGGGATTTTCTTTTCCCTTCATTATAAGTATATAAACAAACCTAAAAAATCTAAATTTCATCCAATGAAGAGGTAAAATATTATTTTATCTATTTCATCCACCAAAAAGATCCATTCATTGATAATGAGGGTTCATATAAAGCATAATTCCCAAAAAAAATTGCAGGGAGGACACAACGAGTACAGAATGGGTGGAAATAGTGTACACTAACTTTTAGGAATCATCCCCACTAACATCATATATATGGTTTAGACTCAATGGATATCACTTTAGTGAGATCCATAAAATTATGAATCTAATTAAGAGTCTTCATGAGCTCATTATGATAAGATCATATTTGTTGAATGATTGGAATAAAATTAATCAATTAGTAAAAATTTGGATATATAAAGGATAACATAACATGAACATAAAACCTCAATAGAACCTCATAATTCCAACCATTTAATGGATTTATCGACGTAGTCAAATTTGAGACCTAAGCCCTTGGATTTGGAACAACCTCGTAGCCTGAAGAGATGGCCCGTTTTTTAAAAGCGTGACATTATAAAACACTTAAGTGTCCTCCCATACAAATAGTAAATACTAAAAACCCATTATCATTCCAAATAACTCAATGATTGTTTTGGATATTTTTTGACCTCACTTGTTTGACACTGGTATAACTAGAAGCGAGGTATATCATGATAAATTAGGACACATTGAGTGTGATATAGACATATCATTCATTGAAGAATTTGAAAAAAATTATACAAGGACATGTAAAACCCATTTATGTATATAGAATTCTTGGTTTTGTT
The DNA here is from genome assembly GCA_963277665.1 of Viscum album. NCBI lineage: Eukaryota > Viridiplantae > Streptophyta > Magnoliopsida > Santalales > Viscaceae > Viscum > Viscum album. The sequence goes on along the minus strand of OY728156.1, from coordinate 64,040,982 downwards.
GTTAATCCCTAAGAACATATCAACAATATTATGGAAATAAATCTCATATCTATTCCAACCCTCTACTATTTATGTTATAGAGAAGCTAACTTGTCAACTCCGAACATAAATATATTGAGCTAGAATATGATAATGTATCGACACATTGTGATGATCAAAATGAGGACCAAATTTGGGGAACAAATTCATGATTTAAATTTTTTTATGGAATAATAATATATTATCTTTAATACATTTCTATCAATTTCATTCATTCATAGACACAGAATAGTTCCCTTGTAACTTCACCAATTCCTAATGTTTATATTAACATACATATCTATAGTGTACTTCAAAATCTAGGAGAAGAAATATTTGGTAAATAATGAACCAAAAATTGAATCCCATTATGCCATGTAGGATTCATCAATCAACCAATGATGTGCACATTGAAAATATTTTATGGTTACCATAAAAATATTAATATAGGAACTCTAGATATAGTGGTTATTTGATCGTATAGGCTAATGTCATAAATCCTCCAATCACCATACTCTCCAATGATGGTCATGTAAAAATTTATTTTAAAAACCCATTATAAATTAATTAAGAGTCTCTCATTCAATCTGCACAAATAATTTCCCGCTAATAAAATCTATTTGAATACATGCTTGTTTTATATGTGTTCAACACTACCAAGTTACATTTAATCTGCTGATATGAACCATTGAAGGGGAAAATCATTTTTATGTACAATTTTCTTCCCTAATATAGTGTCTACTATTACTAATGAACCATCAGACTCCCCCGATAGATGTTATCTTAATGAAAATTTTGAAACTCCTTCCCGATCCCCCAAAACAACATCACTTATAACTAACAGGTAATGTATCACTTCATCTCCCAATAACAAGGAATCAAAAGATATCTTATATGCTCACTAGAAATTCATGGATGGTGTCTCGACCCCTATCGATAAATTTTAATACCATTATGATACTTGAAGGAATGAAATCATACATATCTTTACTAAAATGATATCAATTTATTTTTCACAAAATGACACATATATAACTATGTTAGGAACATTAGTAAATACTCCCCATTTGAGTTTACTAAGAAACAAAAATACATATAAAAAATATGTGTTTGAAAAATTCCATAATTTTATAATATTAAATTGATAAATTGATCAACAATAACATCATATGGGAATTTAAATACAAAATGGTTCATTCCATCATTTTTTTTGAATGAAAACGAAATCAAAATGAACAATCTATATTTTCATTAGGGATTAAAATATATATTAACAGGAGAATTATTTTATAGTTGTAGTTAACGAAATTTAGATTGATGACATATATTTTTTACAATTATTCCCATTCATGGTCTCATATTGTAGTTTCTACCACATTAAAATGAATCATTAGGATGAAAAAGTAAGTACATTTAGGGTATTCGAAGTGGAAAGACATATCAGAGTGATACCATTTGGCAAGAATAATGAAATTCCAAACGAGAAAAATTCATTGAACCGGAACATAATTTACATTCATGGGATTATAGTGGAATGAATTATAAATGATACTATTTTTAAATCCCACATATTCTATGATCACCTTTCTGATGTAGATGTAGTTCTTATCAAATTATGAAAAAAATTAAAGATGAACCGATGAAAACGATCCTTCCTTGGGACAACAAAAAATATGCATTTCGTAGTGGTGAACCATCAAATCATTAAAGAAGACACTAAAAAAACTCATGAAATACATTATATTCCCCTTCATCTAACCACTCTAGTGTGGATATTAAACTATGGTAATACCACATAAATCAATAATTTTATAGAAAAGGTCATCTTAATATTCATAAACATCATGAAATAGTTTAATAAAGGGTCCACTTGTTAACTAGATGAAGAATTTTGAAAGGATTTTTATGAACTGAAGTAGCATCCTCTACATCCTCTAGCATTGATGTCAAATAATGATTGGAAAAACCCATATTCTAAGTTCAAAATATGGATAAATGACATTGTGATATCATTACATTATATACTGATATCCGAAAATAGAATAGTGTCTATTATATCACTAGAACTATGTTGGAATATGATACTTGATAAACTGATAATGAGATGTATAGTCTTTCATTGATCATTCTTGTGTAGAATCTTTAAAACTATCAAAAAACCAATGAATTTGACCTGATTTACTATATTTTTCCACTTACATTCATTCTCAATATCCTCAAGTTTAGATGATGATTAATTGGATAAAATATAATCATATTAGTTATACATATCCTTTGCATCCCAATAAGAGATCAATGGACTGAACCTCGCACATTTTATTATCATACATCCATTCATAGAAGAATTAAAACTATATATTAAACATATTGAACCAAAAGGATTCCTCTTTTATTAAAACATACAAAACATGTCAAATGTACTTTTTCTATGCCTCGTAATGTCCAGATGAGGGAATGATTAAATAATTGAGTCTAAATTTGGTTAGCTTGGGGATTATACTTTTTCTTATAAAATCTATTTCTACCAAATTCACTATTTTTTTACTAAAAATGCTACTATTTAGGTAGAACATGAATAATTCATAAAATCCATCAACATCAAACTGTAGATATTTATTCTTTTACAAAAATTAATTGTGATTTAGACTTATAGATTGTGAAAAGAAATGGGTACAATGTCTCTATGAATGATGAAAGGATACCCCTTGTTGAATTTGTATAGAATATTACATCAGAATTTCCTTTAAAGATAAGGACATAAAAAATTCCAGGATTCTATAATAATGATGTTAATCCATTTGAAAATATAGACATCACCTAAACTGACAATGATAAAAAAAAAATAGAGATTCATATTGTACTATTTGTGGGTTTTCTCTATTTATTACCAAATACACCAATGAAGTCAATGAATTTAATATATCCATATTAAAAAGAATTTTTTCACCTTGAAAAATTGACACACATGATGGTTGGTTGTCCCCCATAATGTATTCGATATTAAATATAACTATCCAAGATAATTGATCATGGAAGGAACAAACCTACAAGTGGGAAATCAAATTTTTTCTATAAGATTCCCTTAATTATGAGAAATTACTTTGAAAAGAGTATTTTATGGGGTCATCCTTGATTGAATTAATGGGAAATGAACCCTCACTATTATACACAAATTCAATTTTGATATGTAAATCACTCATAAATATGTGGTACATCTCTTCCCCCATATCAGAATACATGGATATTCCTTATTGTCAATTGTCACATACCATTATGCTTTTCCCAATTGTTTATGTTAATTATCATCATTGTAAGGTTGATTTTTTAGATTATTATGGAAGGACAACCATTCCTATGGAAAATTTAATATTTTTCTAGAATATATGTTTGTTTGATTTAGTATAGTTCTGGTGTAAATGTGTCAAAGACCTAGCTGTATTCATCACAAGTTAATAAAATTCATAGAGTGGGGTCTCTGAGGTTTTATACCTAAACCAGTAGTTTTTACAGTCTAGTGTCTATTTAAAAGATATGTTAGGAGGTACAATAACATGCAATAATGACCTAGAATATGTCATGAATTGATATAGAGTGTGAAGTATTTACTCTCCGTGTAATAGGTTTATATCATGAAATGATCGAATATATATTTTTTTAATAAAAAATGGATATTTTTTTGGCGTATGTTTTTTATCAAGGAATACATGGTGTGAAATTTGTATATGATATGTACTTATCATGATTATTTTCTTCTTTTGGTAAATGTAAATATGTTCATGGTTTCCTTTTGTGTGCGTACTTCATTCATAGGACATAGAGATCTCATAGAAAATTTATATGGGTCATCACTCTCTCCAAATATTTTATTTAGTAGCTGGTTGTTAGGTTTTATATTGTGCATATCTCTATGATTCTAACCCATCTTTTTTATCCTCCCTTTGGTAAAAGAAACCATGTTGAAAACATTGATGGTTCGTATTTTATTGATCCCTTTCAATTTCATGGAATTCGTTGACTTTTAGAGGCTATTATCGTGGTTTTTAATACTTTCAGTCAATGGAAGAAAGGTTTATACTAGTTTGAGGTAGGGGTTTCTCTATGTTGGTCAAAATGAGTAACTCAAGAGGGGATTGAATTGATTAACCATAAATATTTCTATTTAAAATGAATTATATTTAAATACCCAAAATGTTTAAATAAAACAATGTTTATTAAAATATATATTATGATATAGAAGGGTATCTTGATTAATGAAACCCACTCTAACCATCCTTAATTATGGGGTAAATTGGGTACTATAGATTTTATGGACAATATCCACATGTATTTAACATCCCTTTTAGACACTAAAACTCTGCTGGCAAGCTCATGATTAACTGCTGCAACCAGAGGTGGTACACTTGGTTAATTCTTTTACTTCTTATAAGATGAAAAATTAGAAGGTGAATATTTAGAATGTCTCTTCATTCTAGGAAAATAGATTGGTTCAAAAACCTCGATCGATGGTAAGGAAAATGTTTGAAAATTAAGATGCAATGGATTGCAATGGTATAAAAAAATAATGTTATAGGAGTATCACAATGGGAACAAGGTGTGTTGGAAATAGACATAAATTCTCTCTCATATCATTAGGTATTTTATGTTTTCTAAAATTAAAATAATACTAAAAAATTGAAATTATAATTTGAGAAAAAATAAGTATGGGGTTGTGAAAATAATCCTTAAAAATATAAAATCATTAGTTCAAAATATTGAGAAATAGAATATTTTGAAAGTCATGAAATCAAAATAACATAACATTCCAATGATGAGATTAGCCAACATTGAGTCACCACAATGATAAGACAACTCAATGGCGTGTTAATTACAATGTTATGTCATAGCATAAAATTTAACTGAACCAAAATTTTTAATTACCACATCTTGTTTGATATAGTTTATTCTCTCATAATTCAAAGGCTTAGATAATATATCAGATAACTAATGTTTTGTGCCATTAAATTCAAGAATGATATCACCTTATTGAATATGGTCTCCCAAAAAGTGATGTTTTATATCAATTTTTTCTCTAGAATGTAAAACACAATTCTTAGATATATTAAGCTCACTTCTATTGTCATAGTTTATGAAGAATTTTCATAATTGATATCCATAGTGTAATAATGCGTGTTTCATCTAGAAATTTTTTTCACATAAACTAAATTCATCAATTTATTAATCTCCAGTAGTTGATTATTCTATATAAATTTTCTTCATATTATACTATGAAACTAGAGTCTTTCCAAAATTGTGACATGTTTCAAAGGTGAATTTTTTCTATCTAACTTTTATCCACACAAATCAACATCAAAATAACCAGATAAATCAAATGATTTTCCTCTATGATAAAACAATACCAAATTGGTTGTATACATGAGATAATTGAATACTATTTTAACAAAATTTAAATGTGAATATATAGGTTTTTCATGAAAACAAATTCACATACACAAACTAAAAATATTACCTGGATGGAATTAGTTAAGTGGAGAATTTGTACAATCATACCAATATAAGTGGTTTGATAAACCATTTTCTTAGATTCACTAATATCTAATTTATAAGTGGTACTCATAGAATTATTAGTACGATTTGTATTGTCAATTTAAGATAATTTTAAATTATATTTTTCCTATTTACTTTGATTTAAAATAATTTTTTATTTTATATTAATGATTTGAAATAAATGATTGAATTTGAGTTCACTCGTTTAACTCATTGAAAACACATTTTGAATAATTTAAAAAATAATAATTACACAAATAATTTTATGAAGATTCAAAAAAATCATCAGTATTTATTTTAACAACTAAAACATCTTTTGAAATTAATTTTATAAAATGATTATGGTCGGCTATGGAATTTAAAAATACTTTTGAAATACTAAAGTTACTAAACCTATCATACCAAGCTCTATTATCCTATTATAATTCATATAATGATTTTTTAAATTTAGAGATTTTATTTGGAAATGGGGATTTTCTGAATGGTAGGGCTGCTAAAAAATATCTTCAACTATAAAACCATTTAAGAATTAACTCTTGACCTATATTTGATAAATCTTGATATTTAAAAGATCTATATAAGTATGAATGAATATTTTGTAATTTTTCATGTCTACTAGTGTAAATTATTTTTCATATTATATTCCTTCTTCTTGACTATTACCCTATGAAACACATTTATCCCCATTTTTTACTATAGTTCATGACCCTTAAATTTTGTTCTTAAACACCCATTTAGTGCATCCAGTTATGGTTTCCTTGGGTATCTCAAAATGTTACGACACATTGTTTCTTTCAAACTGAAATAACTCATCTCAAATTAGTAATACCCAAAATTAATCATTAGGTGGTTCATTTATGTTCTATTGTTTAGAATGAGATAATAAATCTTGATATAAAACTATATTTCATAGAAAAACTCTAGTTTGTGTTCCACATTTTAGATCTCCCACAACAACATATAAGTTATTGTACCTAAGGGTCATAATATCTATAGAAAACTAAGTGTTAGTCATATATGGATGTTCAAGTTTAGGTTCTAGATTTTCTAGAATGCCGTTAAAAGTAGGGGATTTTTCAGCTTATCTTTCTAAAGATTACAAAGTATTAGAATTTATACCAAGAGAATAAAAATAATCCTCGATGTTTTTTAATGTGGTTTTTGGATCCTGTTTATTAGTTTCATAATAAATGTCATGAAATAATTCTTCCACATTTTTGGTCTTCTTATTGTAAAATCTATCATCTGTTCTAGAGATGGAATTACAATGGAAAATTATCTCAACACTTTTTTTCAAGAAAATCCAAAATATCATTAGTATTAACAATAAATACACTGTATCCAAAAACTCTATTATAATTAACCTTGGTATATTATTGTTTCACATTTTGTAAGTTGAATTCTTAAGGAAAGGCTTGATCAAGACTCTATTTATAATATTTATGGTTTTATTGATAGCTTATACCAAAAAATAGAAAGGTGGGTTATAGTCATTCAACAAGTTCTATGATATATATTGTAATGTTTAATTTCTCTTCCAAAAAACGTAGTTATACTATGTCATAATCCAATGGCCACTATGAATCTATAAAAACAACGCATAATTGATAATAGAATAGAAATATTCACTTTTCGAGTAGGAAAATATACCCAATTATACATAAAGATATCACCTACATGACCATATAAATAGTACCTCCCATTATGAAATGAAAATATAGATTTCCACCATCAAATTTTATAAGGGTTTTTAATTATGAATAATATACTATAATATGTATTGAATAACTATTTTCCATGTACCCTAAATGTCTATTGGATATAATGAAGATGTTTTTTTAAAACAAAATATATTCAAAAAATGACATTTGTACCAAAATTTGTTTGGGTCTAGAAATTTTTCCCATCAAGTAATTGGTAACCCAAGTTTTCCTAATGGTTTTCCTTTAAAATAATTGAAGGCATATTTATATAAATACATTATAGTGTCATTTTGGAAAAAAATTAGTAGTTGGGAATTGTTTTCAAGAATTAAGAATAATTGTACCCCTTGTTATTTTCCACATTGCAGGATGATATCAAATTAAACTAACTTACATTGGTGTTACCCAAAATTTGAGTAATATTTCCTCTAACATTTGTAAAATTTTCTAGATATTTCATTAATTTATCATTTGAATTCTTGAAATCATTATTTTATATAAGTATTTTAGCATTTTTCCCTTTTCTATAGATAGTTCATATTTTCTATTTGTGGTTAGAGGATGATGTCTTTTTAAAACTGTGTATTTATCCTTTATCTCATTAATCTATTATTCTAATATGTTTCAATATTCAAATAATTCCATATTTGAAAAACTATAATCGTCATGTTGTTCAATGTTAGAATTATAATAATTACACATAGGAATAATAAATGAATTAATAAGTAAGGTAGATACCTCATCGAAATTAGTCATGAAATACATATTTTCTCTCTTAAGATTCACTTTATGTGAAGTATTTTAATCCCTAGAGATATCGTCAATATACATCCAGATTTCCTTCATAGACTTGTATATCTTATGTCCATTTTCTCATATTTATTTTTATACTTAATCTTTAGATTGTCAGGTTTGACATTTCCTTTTCATTTACATTCCTAGAACACAACTTCATTTGTATCATAATACTCCTTCCAATCATTCTTTCATGTTCCCTTAGTGTGATTTTTTGATTTGTATTTTGGTTTTCTAAATAAATTTTTCTTAATTTAAAACATCTTAAATTTTTTATCAAGGTGATTGATCTTTTCATCACTGTTAAGATGGGATTCACTATCACTAAAATGCAGAGCTTGGACATTCAAGTTTTCTTTTTCTTTTTGTTGTGTCGATGTTTTAGTCTTGAAGCTATTGACTTTATCATAGGATATTCATTGACTATATAGTTTAACTTTTGTTATTATTAATACATTATAATATTACCATCAACTCTTAGACTAGAAGCATGATCATATCGCATGATCCTCTCATAGAGGTAGATCTACCTCTCCATCTTTCATGTAGAAAAATAATTCAAACGTCCCAGTTCCGGAAACCACCCAGAGGTGCCCTGTGCCCGGTTCAGCACATGACCTCAAGAACATTTCCACAAACGCCAGAGGATTTCGTCTAGCAGCGGGGGCCTTGGTAAGTTATTGGGGAAGCTATGCCCTCATTTGGTAATATATACAAAGAAAAGAAATTAACAGTAAATAGAGGAAGCAGTAAACAACAAACAACAACTGAAACCAAACAATGTAAGTAATGAATATATAGTAATGATGATAATGTTGAAGCAGGTAAATGTATCTAATGAACACCGCAAACACAACAACATGCTGAAATAAATGTAAAAAAGTACTAAAATAACAACAACTCTTGCAGCATCACAAGCCTAAGCTTGGTCCCTTGCTCTCCAGCTCCAAGCAGTCAAGTACTGGAAGTCGAGGGGCACTTGCCCTTATCTATGCCTGAAACAACAAAGTCTTCTTGGGCCCAAAAGCATGGTCGAAACAGGGTGTGAGATACAATCCAAGTAGGTAATCACCCAATGATCTATGCCTACCAGTCAATGAATACATGGAAAGTAAAGGTTCATGAAGCAGTAAACAGAAAAGCACATAGCAGCTACAATCCACAGTTCTAGCATAAAAAGTACACAACTAAACAACCAATAACAAGTAGGAAACAGATAACCCTCTGGGTAGCTCTCACAGCCCAACCCCTATGGTTTAACCTACAAGTACTAGCCACCCTCTAGGAGTCACACTCAGTATCACCCTTCTAGTTCAGCTAAGAGTAGACTTTATGAGGAAGCACTCGCAGTCAATTCCACCTATAGTCTTGTATCGTACTAAAGGCTCTCTCAAGACAAATTCAACGTCTCATTCCCCCTGTGGCCCGCGTCGAGGAACTACAGACTCTCTATGGAATAACTCATCATTAATTCCCCCTATGGTCTCACATCTTATTAAAAGACACTCTGGAGAATCCCTTATGTCCATTCTCCCTATGGTCTACTACACTAGGTTCTCATAGTACTATGTGAAATAAACAAGATCAGTGCTCGCGTATCATCCCAAGTAAACCTCAAGAACTACTTGGCTAACATTTTAAGGCCCAAAAACATAACAGTATAACACCCCCACTATCCTAATAATATGCATGGAAATTGAAAAAACTCCTAATAAGAAAAACATGCAAGAAAAAGCATAAGAATAAAGTATGAATTATCAAATTTTGAAAACAATGATCTCTACTCAAGAAATCAAGCAATGCAGAAAAACAACAAGGGAAAAACAAGAAACCCACAATTCCCCATTCAAGGGAATTGGTGTAATTTGCACAAAATATTCACAAAATTCCTATGGAAACGCACAAACCACCTACCTCGATCCTACGAGATTGATATACTTGAACCACATCAATTGATTCTCCCTTGAATGTCGTAGATCTTAAAAAATGCCCAAAACTCTCAACCGATGATATCTTAAGAAGGAGGAGGAATTGGAAAACAAGGCTCATGCAGAAGGGATAACTCACTACTACGATTCCAACGCAATGGATAGTGCTTGAAATGGATAACGGACGGAGGAACGGTGGCTTATCGAAGATCCGCGGATTCCCGGTGCTCTCGGACGAACATGACCTAGAAGAAGATGTTTATCACGATCAGGCGTGACCCCGGTCCATTAAATTAAAAAAAGAAAGTACATGGTATGTACTTTTAGAGTACACGGTATGTACTTTTAGAGTACACGGCATGTACTAAGTCTTTCCGTACTCCGCCAAAATCGGCCTCCACATCACCTCTACACACCGTGTGTGTGGCCCGGATACGGCCAGAACACGGCTTCGAGCGGGAAAAGAGTACACGACGTGTATTCAGAAAGTACACGGCATGAACTTCAAAAATTACCAGAAACTTCATTTTTCTCAAAAACACTAGAAAAAGGAATGATATACCTGAAACGAAGATCTGGGTTCTTACAAACATCCCCCCTAAACGATATTCATCCCTGAATTTTCCTAGAGAGGCGTAGAAGTAGAAACCCCGAACAGCTCCAGCCACTGCGATCATACATCGACCTCCCTCTCCCAGGTCTTGTCTTGTAATTGACCATGATACCAAAGCACCCGTACTAAAGGAATAGAACACCCACAGAGAACCTTTGTACATTGATTGATAATTCGGATATGATGATCCTCAAAGACACATCCGATTCGAGATCAACCTCCTCGAGATGAACGACAAGAGACAGATCGGAAAAGTAACATCAGAGCTAAGAGATGTGGAAGACCTCATGCATGGCCCGGTACCTCTGAGGTATCTGCATTTGATAGGCAACTGGCCCAACTCTCTCCAAAACCACAAACGGTCTGACATACTACGGTGAAAGCATACCATATCTCTGAATCCTCTTGTGTCCCAACCTCGGTATGACACACAGGAAAACCAGATCCCCGACCATGAACTCCAAAGGTCGTCTCCGCTGATCAGCATAAGACTTCTATTGAGACTGTGTTGTAACCATCCTCTTCTGAATCAACTCTATCTCCTCAGATGTCTCCTAAACAAGATGTGGTCTCTGCAAAGCTGCCTCTCTTGCCTCCAGCCAGCATAAGGGGGACCGGTATGACCTACTTTACTGATCCTCGTATGGTGCCATCTGAATGGTCTCCTGAAATATGTTATTGTAGGAGAACTCCACAAGAGGTATATGATTCTCCCATGAACCGCCAATGTCTAGAATGCAAGCTCGGAGCATATCCTCAAGCACATGGATCATGCGCTCGGACTGGCCATTAGTCTGCTGATGGTATGTTTTACTCAAATGTACGTGTGTACCCAAAGCCTTCGAAAGTCCCTTCCAGAACCGAGAAGTAATGCACACTTCCCTGTCTGAAACAATGGAGTGTGGAACTCCATGAAGACATGTAATTTCTCAGATGTACAACTGTCCCAGATCATCAACATTAAAGGTCTCATTGACCAGCAAAAAGTGTGCGACCTTCGTGAGTCTGTCGACGACAACCCAAACAGAATCGTTCCCCCAAGGTGACCTCAGCAACCCAGTCATGAAGTCCATCACGACATCTTTCTCCTTCCACTCGGGAATGGGTAACTGCTGTAAAAGACGTGCTGGTCGTTGATGCTCCGCCTTCACCTTATGACAAGTAGAACATCTCATGACAAAACATGCAACATCTTTCTTCATACATGGACACTAGTACTGGCGGTGTAGATCCCGATACATCTTGGTGAAGCTAGGATGAACTGCCCAAACTGAAGAATGAAAGTCCAGCATCAGCTCCTTGCGTATGTCTACTGGCACCCATATGCGTCCATGGAAACGCAAGATCTCATCCACGCCCACTTTCCATCCAGGAAGGGGGACCTCTCCTGACACACTGTCCCGCATGGCTAAGCCTTCTGAGTCTGATAGCTGCCTCATCCGTACCTGAACAAGTAGTGTAGAGGTAAAAGCTACAGAAGATAGAAATGTTTGTCCCTGTCTATCGTGCAACTCCAGATAAATCTCAGAGAATAGAGCCATAAGCTACCACACACTACTGGCCTCCTGAACTGCATGAATCTGAGTTCTCCTGCTCTACTCATCTGTCACTGCATTTCCCTTTCCTAGCGTATAGGAAAACTCTAAATCAATAGTCAGAAGATAGTCGACCCACCTTCGTTGTCTTAGATTTAGATCACACTGAGTGAAGATGTATTTGAGACTCTTGTGGTCGGTGAAAACCACAAAGTGCTCTCCCAGAAGGTAATGTCTCCAAAAGAGTAATCCATTAACAATAGATGACAACTCTAGATCACGCGTCAGGTAGTTCCTCTCATGTGGCCTCAATTTCATAGACCCATACGCAACGACTCCAGCTCCCTGCATAAGCACAGTTCCAATCCCGATACCTGAAGCATCACAATAAACAGTGTAGCTCTTGCCTAGCTCTGGCAAGACTAGTATCGGTACCGAGGTCAACCTTCCCTTCAGCTTCTGAAAGGTTGATTCATAGGAATCTGACCATCAGAACATTTCCCGTTTCTTGGTCAGAACTATCAATGTTGCTGCTAGGAATGAAAGGTCCTTAATAAAGCTTCTATAGTATTTTTCCAGGCCTAGGAAACTCCGTACCTCAAAAACGTTCTTCATATGCTCCCTGGAGACTACAACTCTCACTTTCTATGGGTCTACAGATACTCCTGCCTCTGAGATGACGTGACCCAAGAAGTAAATCTAATCCATCCAGAAGTGGCACTTCGAGAGTTTAGCATAAAGCTGATGCTCTCTCAATGTACTCAGAACGATCTCAAGATGGGTAGCTTGGTCGTGTCCAGTGTGAGGGTACACCAAGATATCGTCCAAGAAGACCACGATAAAGGAGTCCATGTAAGGATGGAACACTCGGTTCATCAGTGCCACGAAAACTGCTGGCACATTCGTGAGACCGAATGACATGGCCGTATACTCGTAGAGACCATACTTACTCCTCAAGTCTTTCAGAGGTATATCTGATGGTCTAACGTGCAGCTAATGACAACCAGACCTCAAATCATTCTTCGAGAACACTTGATCTCCTCAAAGATGATCGAAAAGGTCATCAATCCTAGGCAAGTGATACCGGTTACAGACCATCAACTAGTTCAGCTTACGATAATCCACCTAGAGACTAAGGGAACTGTCTGCCTTCTTTGCAAACAAGATAGGAAAACCCCAAGAGAAGTACTGGGTCAGATGAAACCCTTTTCCAAAAAATCCTCCAACTAATTCTTGAGGTCTTTCAACTTAGGTGTAACCATCCTATAGGGAGGAATGGACACCGGTGCCACTCCTGGCATGATCTCAATCAAGAAGTCTACCTCAGGCTCCAGAGGAAAACCTGAAAATTCCTCTGGAAAGACATCTCTGAAATGATCCACCACTGGAGGAAAGTCCAACTGTGAAGTCCCCTGATCATCCAGATATAGACTAGAAATCTGGGCCATCACCCTTCCTAGCCCATGATGCTCGAGTTTTTCTCGACTCACCCGAACATCCCATTCGCCTCTATGAAGAAATGATTCACCCTCTAGTGAGATGAAACTCACCCTGCGGTGATAACTATCAAAGAAAACCAGGAAAGGAACTAACCAGTCCATCTCAAGAATGAAATCATAGACTTTAATCTCTAGAACGTAGAGATACAATAAGAAACGATACCCTGAAAACTCAAGAGGGCACTCTCTACACTGACATACACTTGATGTACTTGTCCCCAAAGGGGTGTCTAGTGTCTACGAGTCGGCATATGAAAAGATAAAAAGCCCAAGGATCTCCACGATAGCATTAGAAATAATGCTATGCGTAGAACCAGTATCGAAAATAGCTGAAGATAAAAATGAGGCTACTAAAATCGTACCTCGAACTGTAGAAGGTCTGGGATCCCCCTCCTAATGGGTCTATTCCATGGCGAAATACTGGCCTGCACCGCGGACCTATGACCCTACCTAACTGCTCTGAGATGATCCACAGTGCTAACTCTGGAGGACTGCCGGATGGCTGCCATGGCCTCGACCTCCACCTCGGCCCGAACGGATTGAAGAACTCCAGTTCCATGATTGGTGAGAAACTTATGGTGCTTATACTGGACGAGGTTTCATAGAAGAACCCACGTCACTAGCTGCTGGTGAGAAAACCTGGCAGTAATTCTGGAGGTGACCCACCTTGCGCAGGATCGACACTCCAATGGGTCTCTCTGGCACTGTGGCCTCTTGTGCCCTGACCGGCCACACAGGTAGCATATCACCTGGCTGCCTGACGATGCATCTCGCTTCTCGGATCACCACACATAGACTCCCTATGGAGCTTCTTGCTGTCATCTAGAGAAATACTAGCTCTGGAAGCAGAACCGCCCTAGCTCACAGTTCTGGAGTCTCTCATATTGCACTCCCCAATCAGTGTGTGGTTGACGATGGAAGTGATGGAAGTTTAATAGAGGAGATTCACTTGCGAGCGGTTCTCCCTCTTGAGACCATCCTCAACCTTCATCGCTAAGAACATCCCATCCCCACCCTGGAGTGATGTGAAACGCTGCAGCTCAGTGAAACGAGAGGAGTATTCCATAACAGAAAGAGTACCCTGCTCTAACCTCATGAACACTCGGGCTCGATTGGCCCTCAGGGTCTCCGGGTAGAAGTAGTCATAAAAGACGCATTAAAACTCCTCCCCAGCCATAACCTGCTGATGAACTGCCTATGAGATCACATCCCACAACCTCTTGGGAGAGTCTTGTATCATATAGGTAGCAATCTTGACCCGCCTCTCTGGAGGCGTCTCCAGATGCTATATGATGGTCAACATGGTTTATAGCCATGACTCTATAGCATGAGGTCCTCCTTCCCCTGAGAAAGTGGGAGGATGTTGTTACTAGAAAACCCCCATCAAGTCTGCCATAGTCATGGTAGGAGGAGGTGCTCCTTGAAAGGTATGAACCATCCACATAAAACCTTCCTTGAACTTCGCATCAGTGCCTGCAACTGGCATGACAGCTGGTGCCAAGGCTGGCCGGACTGGAGGATTGGCAGGAAGCCCCGGACCAGCCATATCTGGTGTCTGATCACTGCCTGACAACTAACGTACAACCAGAGGACGTCTAGGAGGCATAGCTCAGAAAGATAAAAACATACCTTATATTAGGAAAACAACGACAGAGAACCAATGAGTACAAAACTAAAACAAGAGAAGAAAACACATAAGATTTAGAAAACAAGACTACACGACATTTATAAAATCTACATGGCATGTATTTAACTCTGTTTCGCTGCCCGTGTCTCCTTTCATGGCTAACCCACACGAGTTTCTTAAACTAAAACTACACAACATGTGCCTGGAGGACACGACATGTAGTAGACAAGGTCTCAACGACCCGTGTTGTTGTCTACATGGACGGCTAAATGGCTGAGACTACTCAGCCTGTTCCGAACAAACAAAGCGTGTACTTTAAGACTTTTCCCGACCCATGTTGTTGGCGACACAACCAGTTATACGTCTGACCCTTACTCGGCATGATCCGAACAAACACGACATGTATGGAAGAAGATAACACCAACCCGTGTTGCTCATGACACAGCCGAGTACCTGGAACAAGACTATACGACATGTTGCTATCCAACATGACGTGTCATACTCGAGCTTCCCCGGCCCGTGTTGTTAGTTACACGACTGGGTACACGCTCACTACTACACGGTGTGTACCTACCATACATGGCATGTTCCTGGAGATTTTTACAACCCGTGTTTCCTCTCACACAGTCAAAGACATGGTTTAAAACTACACTTTATGTATATATAAAGTACACGTCGTGTATTCTGGGTTTTTCAAGGCAGTAGCTCTAAAACTACACTAAAGCCCAAAAAACACTAAAAAAGAGGCATGATGGTGCCAAATTACGATCCGTGAGGGCCCATACTCACCGTGATTCAATGTTTGGCATCCCATATAGTAATATACAAACGAAAAAAGGTCAATAATCCACTAATTTCCAATTCAAGAGGGCCCATAACACCTAAATACCCAAATTTGGCATTCAATCAAGAAAAGTACCATACAAGCAGTCCTCTATCAAGCAACAAAGATTATATCAAAGCATCTATCACAAAAGCATGAAAAATCTGCACAAGTCTATCACACCAACATGCAATCACTAATGCACCCTAGATGGCATGAAAAGAATGCATGACATGTGATTTATAACAAGTGTATATATGATGCATGAGATGGCATACCCTCATCTCATCAGGTTGCGACAGAAATAGAACCGCAATAGAAAAACAACAACAACACATGACATCTGAATCACTCTAGGTGAAATCATATCAACCATAAATCCCAAAACCAGAAAACTGCAATAAACGATGTAGTATGGCTTTTCCCAATACACGGGTTAGCTACTCATGGGCAGAGCTTAACACCAAGTACCGAATCCTTCCTTTACCTGACTAAAGTCTCCAAAGAGTAAATCAAGAGAAAAGAACACCCTTTGATACCACTTTGTAATTTCCTAGTTCTTGAAGCCACCTAGAGGTGCCCCATGCCCAGTTCGCCACATGACCTCAAGCATATTTCCCTAAATGTCAGAGGCTGCCGACTAGCAGTGAGGGGTTTGGTCAGTTATTGGGGAAACTATGCCCTCATTTGGTAAGGTATACAAAGAAAATAAATTAACAGTAAATAATAGAAGGAGTAAACAATAGACAACAACTGTAACTAAACCGCTGAAGCAACGAATATATAGTAATGATGATAATGTTGCAGAAGGTACAAGTATCTAAAGAATGCAGCAAAGACAACAACGTGCTGAAATACAAGTAAAAACAATGTACTAAAATAATAGAAACTCATGTAGCATTAAAAGCCTATGATTGGTCCCTTGCTCTCCAGCTCCAAGCAGTCATGTACCAGAAGTCGAGGGGAGCTTTCCCTTATCTATGCCCACAACAACAAAGTCTTCTTAGGCCCAAAAGCATGTCCCAAATAGGGTGTGAGATACAATCCTAGTAGGCAATCACCCAAAGATCTGTGCCTAATAGTTAATGAATACAAGGCAAGTAAAGGTGTAGGAAGCAATAAAAAGAAAAGCACACACCAGCTACAATCCACAGTTCTAGCATATAAAGTACACAAGTAAACAACCAACAACATGTATAAAATAGGTAACCCTCTGGGTAGCTCTCACAGCCTAACCCCTATGGTTCATCTTACAAGTACTATCCACCCTCTATAAGGCACACTCAGTCTCACCCCACAGGTTCACCTAAGAGTAGACATTCTGAGGAAGCACTCACCATCAATTCCCCCTATAGTCTCGTATCTTACTTAAGGATCTCTAGGGAATCACTCAATGTATCATTCCCACTGTGGTCTGGGTCGAGGAACTACAGACTCTCTAAGGAAGCAGTCATCGTCTATTCCCCGTGTGGTCTCGCATCATATTAAAATACACTCTAGAGAATCCCTTACGTCCATTCTCCCTATTGTCTACTGCACTAGGTTCTCATAGTCCTGTGTGAAATAAACATGCTCAATGCACGCATACCATCCCAAGTAAACCTCATGAACTACTTGGCTATCATTCTAAGTCACAACAACATAACAGTATAACAGCCCCACTATCCTACAACTAGGCATGGAAACTGCCAAAAATATTAATAAGCAAAACATGCAAGGCGAAGCACAAAAATGCAGTATGAATTATCCAATTTCGAAAACAATGATCTCTACTCGAGCAATTAAGCAAATCAGACAAACAACATGGGAAAAATAGGAAACCCACAATTCCCCATTCAATGTAATTGGTGGAATTTGCACAAAATATTCACAGACGGTCTACGGAAAGGCACAAACCACATACCTTGATCCTAGGATATCGATATACGTGAACTATGTCGACTAATTCTCCCTCAAACGATGTAGATCTGAGAAAACGCCCAAAAAACTCAACCCATGATATCTTCAAAGGGATGAGAAATTGGAAAACAACATTCAAGAAGAAGGGAGAACTCACCGCTATGATTCCAACGCTATCGACAGTGCTCGAAACGGAGAACATACAGAGGGACGGTGGCTCATCATAGATATGCAGATTCCCGACGCTCTTAGAAGAACATGACTTAGAAGATGACGTTTATCGTGATCAGTCGCGACCCTGTTCCATTTAAATAAAAAAAAGTACGCGGTGTGTACTTTTAGAGTACACTGCGTGTACTAGGTCTTTCCGTAATCCGCCAAAATTGGCCTCCACATCACCCCTACACACCGTGTGT
This sequence comes from Viscum album, assembly GCA_963277665.1. Lineage (NCBI taxonomy): Eukaryota > Viridiplantae > Streptophyta > Magnoliopsida > Santalales > Viscaceae > Viscum > Viscum album. The sequence goes on along the minus strand of OY728156.1, from coordinate 64,022,582 downwards.
GTGGCCCAGACACGGCCAGAACATGGCTTTGAGCGGGAAAAGAGTACACGACGTGTACTAAGAATGTACATGGTGTGTACTTCAAAAATTGCTAGAAACATCATTTTTCACGAAAACTCTAGAAAAAGGAAAGACATACCTTAAACGAAGATCCGGGTTCTTACAACTAAATAATCTCATAACCTGGTCCACGTCTGATACGGGTTTTCTAGGATTTCTCATTGTATTGAAAATTACATTAAACATAAGGCACATGTTAAAAATTTGTTCATCATGATTCATTTTAATGTTTTCATATTAAATAGTTAAGTGTCAAGTCTCAACTCATTAAAATTAATTCTTCCATCATGAGAAAAAACTAATTTATCCCATATTTCATAAGAAAATTTAATTATAAAATTTTTATTAAACTCTTTATCTCATACTGTATAGTAAAGGACATTTTTGTCTTTAGAGTTATTATTTTATGTTAAAATTGTTTCATCATCTCAACTATTTGTAAATGTATCAGGAATAATATATCCATCTAAAATATAAGAACAAATGTCGAACCCATGATTTACATATTCATTCTCTTCTTGATATTATATTGAGTATAATTGTTACCGTTAATGAATAGGAGGTCCGATGGTATAAGAATTTTCTTGATTATTATCTATTTAAATAATTAAAGTCATAAATAAAAGAAATTTAATATCATTAACGTAAAACTATGATCACAGTTGAAATGAATTTTAAAACATCAATATCAAAGAAATAAAAACCATTTATAATAAATTTTGTTCAGAGTGAGTGACTCATGAGGGTGTCAATTTTGTATGCAAAAAATTATATTTAAAAAATTATTTTTAAATCCCATAAATGATTAAATAGAACCCAATTTATGGAAATATATAGTATGATGTAGATATTAATCATTCAATAGATATCTTTAATGATTGGTTTGGTTGTAGATGAATAATATATAATATTATATATTCCTTTGAAATTAATTTAATTTATCAATAAACTATATGAACACAAATAATGATAAACTGTCAAAATCTATATTTTTGTAAAGTTAAGAGAAATTTTCAGTTGTAATGTTGATATAATATTAAATAAAATTAAATCTCCCATAAAAAAGACTGAATTATAGTGGTTCAGTTTCATGTCAGGACTTAGTACTCTCCAAATTGTGATCACCTTCCACTATGTAGTCTATTTTAAATAAACAAGTTGATCCACAGACTGGATTAGAATTACAATGATTTACAAACGGTTTGGGTCACACATGGACTCTTCCACAGTTATATGTAAGAGTAAAAATAAATATGACACACATGGAACTCTACATATATTATGTGTGGGGGTATATGTGTAAGAAAAAAATGCGAAGTTATCTAGGTATCTTCCAGTTCACAACATTAGATAGTGTTTTTATATAAAATAGGGTTTAACACACAAATTTCTCAATATGTAATAAATAAAAATAGAACATAGAAATATAAAATAATAGTTTATTTAATGGATGCTTATGAATTGTGATATTATTTATATTGAATCATCAGTTTAGTTATCTTGAAAACATCATAAAAATAGAGTGTCACAGACTGTTGTTCCTTACTAGAGGATTGTATCTGATTGGTATGTTCTTTGGCTTCTTTAGTTGATTGTTTGCAGCAGGTATGATCTACTTGTTTGAAATATGTTTCAAATATATGTGTTTTAAGAATTTTCAACCTCATAACTTTCGATCAATCAGATTCATCCACTATTTTATCTCTCACTCCATATACATAAGGGAGACCTCTTCCATTTTTATCAACAGTAATAGGAATATCGGGATAGACTCTACTTCTTTGTACTACACATCTAGAAATCATATTATAGTAAGCAGTCAAAAATATAAGAGATAATAATTATGATTTTTAATGAAATTATATTCGATAATGTATTTATTAGAATCTATTTATTGAAATATAATAATATGTAAAATAGTTTTGGTGGCTTAGTTTGGAAGTGTCTCGAAGTCTGGTGGGATGTTTTTCAGGAAGCCTTACATTGGGGGTGTACATGTATTTACCAAAATTTCGATGTGATAGCGGTCCATCAGTTGGAGTTGTCTAGTATGGTAGTGTATTTTACATGGAAAAAATCTATATTAGTAGTTTGAAACTAGTCCTTCCACAACTAGAAATATCTTTTACATAGATAAATTTACATTCTAGAATCATGGATGAAATCTTATCCACCGAATGTATCTTAACTAACGTTTTATCAGACATAGAAAGATATTCATAATGTAGGTGAGTCATGGAAAAAAGTGACTCATGTTGGCGGTTCAATTATCAATAATGTCATATCATTAGTAGTAACTGGTGGCGATTCATTCTTAGATAATTTCGTCACCTATCTCAAATTAATGGAATATGTAATGAAAACATGACATTTATTAATATTATCAGAATCATGATTTTATGATCACCAAAACATGGAGGGAAACACTATAAATTGTGATAATACATTTAATTTCTTATTGATCTTGGAAAATTACTTTGGTTTGTTCATTAAATTGAATTAATGTGTCATTATAATGATTTTTCTTGGTGATACAAATTCATTCAAAACAAGTATTTTCATTGAAAATAGATTTTATTTATTTGAAAGGGATATTTAAACAATGAATATGAATGTATTAGATTTGAATATTTTTATTCTATTTTTATAATTATTTGGAAAAGTGTCTTGACAATGAGCACATTGACAACCTTGGTCCCATCAAGAAAGTGACCCAGTTAGAAAAATTTTGTGTGGCAATACTAAGAGGTAAATATTTGGATATTAGTGGATTGTGGTGGGACTCAATAGTGTCTAAATATGAATTTATTCATGGGTAGTCTCTTGAGTGTCTAGTACATATTTTCTTATATTATATGAACCAATATGAGTAGTTTTTTCATTTAATGTTATTTATCAATGATTTTTTATCATGTATTTTTTCGCATAGATCATTACACAAGGTTTTATCACTTTGATTCATGTGATTGGTTATTTCATGGATATTTTTTAACATGATTGACTCTTAATGCATGTATATGATTTTCTATTTATATCAATTATACTTTCATATTTCTATTTTTATTATATTAATTAATTTTATGAATATTAAAGGGAATTCATTTTAAAATAAATTAGGGTTATTATAATTCAATGTAAAACTAATTTTTTAAAAATGTAAAAAATTTTCATTTTTGTTATTACACCTTGTATCGAATATGTGGTCATATCCAACTGGTTATTATGGTCAAATTAAAAATTTTCAAATGGATAGCTATAAAATGTTTATTGTAGGATATAAGTAATGATAATAGAATATTGTAGCATGATGACATCTCTATTGTTGCATACCATCATATATGGGTGGTTTGGATGTAATTATTTCTCATATAGATACTTTTTCATCACGATATATTCATACAGAGGTGTTTATATTATTTGGATTGTATTGAATTGATCTAGTTTTGTCTTTTTATTCTATATATTTCTCTTGTTTTATGTCTTTTTCTATATGTAGGTCATAGTTCCATGTTCTTGTGTCACGACAACATGTCCCGAATGTCTTAGGGGTATGGTTTGGTTAACCTAGGCTAGTCTGTTTGAAATTTGAATAAAAGCCAGGTTCATCCTAATATGTGTTAACACTACCTGAGTTTCTTTTAGTGTCTTGGGTAGATATAATTTAGGATTTTCTAGATTCAAATAGTATGTGATGAAAAATATCTTTGCTAACACTTTTTTGTTAATAGAGTCTAGTTACCATTGGTGTTCAGGGAATTCTAGCTTGTTTGATACATGAGGTTTGGATTCATTTGATTCATTTGTATGATTTTTATATTTAAATTTACCCATTCCCTTTGGAAATGTATGTCCATAATTAAAATTCAAAGTTCCTTATATTATTTCTATTCTCAAGCATTTGTTTGAATTTTTAATGTGGTCCTAATATTTTTTAACATGCTCAATATGTAGTGGGAAATTGTATTGTATAATATAGGAAATTATCTACAAATAACTTTTCCAAATAAAAGAGAGGGATCTATAAGAAAGGATTCATAAAAATATCCTCTAATAGACCCTAACTTGGTTGAATTAGTAATTAGCACTATTTAAACTCTGGATCAAGAGGGTGTTAGGATCTTAGGACATGTTGTGAGTCATGGATAGGGATTTAAAATAAAAAATGACCAATCTCCCTTGGGGATACAGGAACATAGGAATATGAGATGTGGATTTAATATAGTGAGAGGTTCTTCAACTTCACGAAGACTCTTAATTACTCAAAGGTGGGTTTTCCATATACATTTTAGGGTATGGTTGGAAATGGTGAGACACTATCGTATAAGATATGTTTCAAAAGGACTGCACCTGAGATTCGATAATAAAATTCTAAAATAATAATTTTAACAATATGATGATTCATGCAACAAGGACCCAAGATTATCTAACTGTGGAACTAGAGGTAAATACCATTCAGTAGTATTTTCCACATTTTACAGAGATGATACTTATAACATTGGATATTTTCACAAATGATTACTTAAATTACTAGAGGTTTTATTTCAGACTATGATTAGATATTTGGTATATATTCAATCTCATATTCATTCCAAAATTTGTGGAAGTGGTTAAAAAAGTAAAATTTTCTGTGGGAGGCATAGTAAGGAACACATGTCTTGGTGGAGTATTAGTTGTATTAGTTATTATACAGGGTGTATCTTTTTCATAGAAAAAGAAACGTAAGGGTGGTGATTTATCTTCAGGACCAGTTTCAGCGGTTTTGATAAGGAATAAGCATATTTTTTTCTATCATCGTGGGAAATATATAAATGTTTTACCTAACTATATATTGGATCCTCATACTCTTCACCATTATAGATTAGAATTCCATTCTAATAATTTATATGAAATGATGTCTGTTTCCTCTATAATTAATAATGATCTCATTGATTTAAGATTCAAACATTACAAGTGGTTTCTAATGGGTTTTTTAGTAGAACTGAAAACATCCAATGATTCCACATCCATTTGGACCTACTTTTCATAGGTAGGGGTACATTAATTGTAGACTGATGAGGCTTAGGAATTTGCATTGGTTGAGAGTATGGTAGGTTGGACTCATCACACCTTTTTGAGGGGAATTATTGCCTACTCTAGGACTCTCTTTATAGATTTGAGTTATGTTCGTGGATATTTATTACATTAACATGTATAAAATGAGATTACCTTTATATCTTACACTCAATGATTAAATATGTAGGATGTTTAGAGAATAGTTTATATGTATTTGAGGTTCTTCATCGATAGAGAATCATCTATATTTGTTATAGATTCTTAGTCAAAGGTATCCTTCAATATATAAAATTATCATGATCATTATGATAACCATACTGGTTTTAAAGCCACTCAATGGGGCACTTGATGTTTATTGTCATTCAGAAGGACATGGATTATTTTTGAGTTGGGATCGTACCCGCAGATGGGCTACCTATGTATCATTTGTTTTGGAAAATGAATCAGAACCCACGTAGTTCGAGTAAGGGAGTATGATGTTTATTATCGATGGCTCAAAGAAAGATGTCATAATTAATTATACACTCTAAGCTCACGTGAGTCATGATCGGTGTGACAAACAAGATGTATTGGTAAAACTAGACAATTGTTCCATGAATGATGCAATCACAAGAAATGATGTTGGACTTATGTATGTATGACTGCCAAAAATAAGGGAATATTGGGTTTTACTTCCGGTAAAAAACCTAGGAACATGGTCCATAAAGGTATATGTACTTCATGGAGATTTGGGTACTCTATAATGGGGCTTACTCCTGAGGAAGATTCTGAAATTATAAGGGGACTTATGATTGGTTTTTACTCCTGATATAGAAAACCAGATCAAAAGTAAATTAAAGCTGGTTAAGAGAAATTAAAACTGTGGCTTACTCCTGAGAAGGAGACCCAGGTTAAGGGACTTGGGGCTTACTCCTAAGAAGGATGCCCATATTTGTAGATTTTGAGATTGGGGATTTTTCCGGAAGAGGAAACCCAGGATAAGAGAACCATGGATGGGGCCTACTCCTAAGGAGGATGCCATTATTTGGGAACTTTAAGACTGGGGTTTACTCCTGAAAAGGAAGCCCAGGTTAAGGGAAATTTAACTAGGGCATACTCCTAATGAGGATGCCCAGATTATGGGACTTGGGGCTTACTACTGAAAAGGAGGCACAAATTAATGAGGACTTGGGGCTTACTCCTAAGGAGGATTCCCAAATTAATGAGAGTTTGGATTGGGGATTACTCCTGAAATGGAGGCACAAATTAAGGATTCTCTCGTATTAAAGGATGCGGTTGAATGAATGAATTCTCTATCTTTAGTGATGTAAAGATGTTTAAATCACTAGTTTTTGAGAGATGTTCCACAGAATTCCTTTCAGATAAGGAAGCAAACAAAGAAATTATGCCATAAATTGCTTTGGAGAGAGTTATGAAGGCTTAATCTTGAAGAGGTGAGGTGGATAGGCATGAGGGAGGTGAAATAAGCATGAAGGGCACCCAAAAAGAGAGGGGAGCACAAGTTCTACGTGGGCGCACAAGTACTACGTAGGCGCACAAGTCATGGTCGTGCAAGTATACTTGTGCGACACATGGGTACTTGCGCGCCAGCCAATCCTTAGGGTAGAACTTGGGCGAGGAATTGCTCAAGCCTTTTATACTAAACCTGGAGACTTCCAGAAGAGAGGAGTTCATGTTATGTGGAAGGAGTAAGGTGGCACGCAAGTGTGGCCATTTCCCTTAAGGGATGGCCACCTAGGCGTGCAAGTGTTGATGAGTTTCAACACTTAGGCCTTTCTCCCCCTCTTTAGATCATCCGTTATAGGTAAGAAATTATCATAGAAGTGTTCGGAAGCTTTGAGAAGAGACTAGGGCGCTGGGAGCTCAAATATAAGGTTCTGGAATTTTTTTTCCCTCAAATGGGGGGCGCACAAGAGTATTTGTAGGCTAGAGAGACCATGGGTGAAATTTCAAAGAGGGTGTGCAAGTCACCTGCGCGACCACTGGGCATCGTGCAAGTATACATCCGCGTCCTTGATGGAACATGCGCGACCCAAGTGTAAATGACTCTTGGTTCATGCCTTTGACAGTTTTTGGTGTTTCTTCTAAGGTTGAATCACTTTGGGTTCAAGGTATTTCGTTTTACATTTCTTTAGACTCTGTGATGGAAAAGAACATTAACAAAAGTCCACCCTCAGTGTTGGATCCGAAAGAAATGAGGATTTGACTCCGAGGAAAAGAATAAAACCAAGGAACGTGTGGTGCGCAAGGTCTGTTGAGTGTACAAATTTTGGCATGCAGGTGGTGAGCCGCGCAGGCATCAGTGCGCAAGGGTGCGGCCTGGCCAATATATATGCGGTCATTCCTCGCATAATGCACCGAATTTCAGAATTTTGAGCTCTCGCCGCGAAAGTTGTCTTCGCCGCTCAAGTTTCTCTATTTTATGCTATTTCTTCACTATCGCTCTACTGTCAAGGTATTTGGACTTGCACGGTTATACTTGCATGCCAAAAACCTGCGCATCACATCATACTTGTGCGACACATCCATACTTGCGCGCCAAGATTAGACTTGCGTGCCTTAATTTATTTGCCATTTTTTCAAATTTATTCACAAATTTTATGAAAAATAAACCCATTTAAGAGTTAATTCATTCATCTTTTGTGCAGATTAAAAGGATCCCAAGAGAATTGGAATGGATGGCGAATTACCTAGAAAATAAATTGATGATATGATGAGCATCATTGCCCATGATTACTATACCATCTGCGATAGCACTCTCCTAGATTTGGCTATGTATTTGAAGAAGTATCATCGTGACTTCCCCTAGAGAATTTATCTTCCTTTGTATGGATATGGTCATCTGCGAGAAGTTACTATTCCAGATGCAATGAACTATCTTCCAATTTATTGGATTCAGAACTACACCAACTTTGCTGCAGTAAGTATCTCATGTGGAGGAGTATTTATAAGTGCGAGAACAGTGGAGAAGGCACATATGATGCATCATTGCCCATGTATGTCAGATCTGAATCCTTATAAGCCTGAGATGCACCCACATAGTTATCCCTACAATTTTCTGAAACTCTCAGATGGATCAATCCAAAGGCTAGAAGAGATGTTTGGACTTCCGCCCTGGAGGATGTGTGAAGCCAACTTGGATGTGGGCATACTGGGTGCGACAAAACTGTATAGATTTTGTCGAGGATTTGAAAGGAGTTGTGATATACGAAGCCGCCTGGGATGGGAAATCTTATGTTTATAGGCATGATAACTTCTTGCCGGAGATACTCAGCCGTTGGACCCCAGAAACAAATTCATTCCATCTGAATCATGGAGAAGTATGAATCAGTCTGTGGGATGTCCACATGATCTCTAGGGATCCAATTTTGGGTGATATGTATGATGAATTCATCCCTCCCAAGGTGACTTGGAATGATTCGGAGAGACTCCAGATTTATCTCATGAATTTTTTAAAATCTTCCACAAGATCAATAGTTTAGAGACCTCCTTAACTCATTCTAGAATGGATATTCTTCCAGAGGAATGGAAGAATATGTTTCTTATCGAGAAGCAGGAGAAGGAGCCGAAGGAGAAGGGATCGAAGGATAAGGGATTTAAGGAGAAGGGATCCAAGAAGACGAATCTCACTCGTCCTACCACCTACCCCAAAATAGAGAAGAGGGGTGCTCCTGGCACATTCTGGCCAACTCTGGAAGCAGGATAATTTCAGAAGTTTGGATATGAGGTGAATCAAAGGATCCTAAAGAAGACTCATCTAGCAGGCTTCTTGGCATTGTGGCTCAGCTTTTATTTTCATCCAGTCAGGGACTCGAAAGGAGCCGTCAGCCCAGGGACCTTCGTTATAGAGGCAAAGTTGGCTGAGGGAAAAATGGATGGGTTGGCTACCCCCATTTTATAAAATACTCACAAGAGCTTACTCTATTTCTTCATGGGTATGTCTCCTTTAAGAATAGCGGGACCATTCCATGTTTTGTGGGGATGGATCACAACTCACTTCAGAAGGTATAATGTACAGAATGGTGTAGAGATTATTGGATGTTCTTTTAGGACATCAGTGTAGGCATTCTCTAGAATTACTCAAGTAGTTCTCAATGATTATGACAAGATGGTGATACTGAGCATGTATAAGGAATTCCACTTCTTTCCTTATGGAAATCTTCCAACTGGATAGTTTTTTGATGATGGAACAACCAGCATGGGTTTGAGGGAAAACATTCTGGCCTACAAAGATGGTGTGCTGGTCGCTAGAATTGATGGAGAGATTATATGTGAGGCCTATGCTCCATATAGATTTGCATGCCAATTCAAGTGTTTGCAGAAGACCACTGTATCCCCCCCCCTCGTGCATGTCCGGTCAGAGAAACATCTGATGGTTTCCTGGAAACTATGGTTGATGACATCTAAGGAGAAGATTGGGGCAATGTTTGAGCTACCAGTTGAAAAAACGGCATATAAATTGACTACATGGTATGTCGAGCACTGGATAGCATCATATCTTAGAGGTGTACTGAATCACCCAGTTTATCAGGTAGGGAAATGGAAAAGGATTGTAGAGAGATAAACCCTTCCTCATGAAGATGATTCTTCCCAACTTGAAGCGGATTCGACGGATTCCTCATCTAGGACTGATTCATCGGATTCCAAAGATGGGGATGATGAGGCACAACAAGCGGAAAAGTGGGCTTGTGCCTGATATAATCCTCTGGTCAGAATCAAAAGACCCACTCCATCAACTCCTGGTGAGTTACTTCATTGTGGAAATTTAATCACCTTTACATTATAAATAAATAAGTATAATTTTCTTATTCTCTATCAATAGGTACAACAACTAGGAAGAAATTGAATTCGAAGATTGTATGACCTTCCTCGCAGCCTGCTGGTACACATACTGAATATCTACGACGAGAGGCTGTCCAGACCTGGCAGAGTCTATATTGTGGTACTAAGACTGCATGGATAGATATGTGTAAGGGGATACACTTCCCTGGAATAGGGAATCTTGTTTCTTCAATAGATATCTATTACAAGGACAACCCCAATGAAGTGCGGGATTTTATCAGAGAGTTGTAAATGCTCATATATTCCACTAACGATTCCATTACTGTCACCAAGCAGGTGAAGGAAATGATAGATCGTGGTGCCGCTAAGGGGACTAATGCTTCCGTAGATGAAGAGTGGAACAATAATGTGTCTCATGAAGATATAAGTTTTCTTTCTAAATTTTCATTGCAACTTGATATCAGTATAAGCTTTGTTACTCAAGGAAATTATTTTCTTCATCCTACAGCTTTCAAATAAAAGAACTACTGATGTTCCTTCGCCACAATATAGCCCTGGTGGTACTGCCATTAGGGCTATTGCTGAATCAGCTCGCAAATTGGGAGAGATATCTCTGGACCAACAGGCCATGAATGAAGAGTTGGACACGACCTTCCATTCTCCAATTGAAGTGCATGTAAGAGAGACTACTGATACTCCCAAAGAACCAAAGAAGAAAAGGCAACGAAGGAGGAATTCGACAGCTAAACACTTCATTTGTATATGTAAGTCCTTTGGGTAATCATGAGTCTTAAACCATGAGAAAGATTTCTCATTTTCATTGGGATTGCAGGGGCTTCTTCAATTTCTCCTCTGAGGGAGAGGACTGATCCTCCTTTGAAGACAACAGAGGGTGCTGTGGAACAATCCCAAATTCAGGATAACTTGGCTACTCCTGGAGAAGAGCCGACATCTTTTCCCAGTATCCTTCCTGCTACTATTTCAATAAGAGAAGAAAATGCTTTTGGTAAGTTAACAATGCTTCATAAAATGTTAAATGAAACACCGACCGACTCCTATTCTGTGATACTTCATGTTCAACCCCTGCACTAGAGCTTTTTGCATCTATTACAACTAATGCCACAATTTTATCTGAAGATGTTTTTCAGGGTCAGGGACCACAGGATGAAGGTAGCCAAGTAGACACATCAAATGCTTCCACTGGTGAGATTAACCAGGATCTTGAGATGACATTAGATGAAATGATGGAACTTGGAACATCATTCGATGATTTTATAAATCATATTAAATTACCATGTAATTTAGAAGATTATGTACGTGGGTGTTATCCTTCATCCTATTAAAAATAACTTCTTTTTACATGTCTAATCATGATCAGTTCAAATATGCAGTTCTGTCAGAGCAAGAAGCTGAACTACCCATGCTTGAAGGGGGTACAGAAAACCCTACTATGGGAGAAACATTATCACAAGTGGAGATAAACCTTGTAGAGATTCCTCAAACTCATCCTGAAAATCCTGTCGAAGCCAGGAAAAATGGGGAGGAGCCTTCTCAGGTTGCTGATCTACCGTTGGGTAAGGGACAAAAATATTTGCAATTGTACCTAATTATCAAGACAGTCAATTAACTTTATTTATCCTTTGAAACTCACCAAAGCTTTAAATTGATTATACGGGGCCATCAATATTAGTGGCTAGATCTGGAGGTGAGGCCTCAACCTCCACCCCAACGGGAATTGAATGTGAAGAAGCACATGTCAGGGGTGAAGGAGTAGAACATGGTACTTCCATAGGTGAATTATTCCCAGATTACATTCCCCCCTGTGACAGTGATGCTGATTCGGATCCAGAAATACAAAAGGCACTCCAATTTTCATGACGCAAGGCATGTCAAACATATGGAAGTGCATATCCGAAGTTCGTTTAGAATAGATTTCATAGAAGATCCCTCTACTATCATCCCTATTTGTTATACTAGGACTTTTCAGTTTTGGATATCAAAATATCCATGCCGCGATAAAACAAGTCATCTTAAAGAGGGATCAGGAGAAACATGTCGTAACGATCTGACCACGGTCAAGCTGCCATCCAATATTAGCGAATTTGAGACTGCAGTATCCTGGGCTGAGGCTGAAAATGCTTCTTAGATGAAGGAACTGAAGCATAAGATCAAAGATAAAGTTATCTAGCAGATGCACCTTTAGAAACAGTTATATGCTGTTACTCGAGTACATGACCAACTCAATAATTCACCAGAGGGAGCTCAAACGAGTAGTATGAATGCCATCACAGATGCCAAGAATTCACTCCATCATGATAAAAAAGAGTGAATTTGGTTGAGTGTATGAACTTCAAGTAGCTACTGATGAAGCTCGGGATGCTGTACATCAAGTGAAGACTTATGTTGATAGTCTTTTTTAATTTCATGGAATAGAGAAGAGACTCCAATATGTGGACATCCTTCTAAATCTTGTGCATCAAATAGAAATAACACTTTCATTTTCAATCATCTGTGCACACATTTTCCTTTGCTACCTGCTTTAGATTATTACCTAAGATAATGGGCCTAGTAAGCATAGTTTGATTTTTACTAGGATTATTATAAATAACCCTACAAACTTTGAATCTTTTAATTTCTCAATATTACCTAAATCATACAAAATGTATGTTTAGTGAGATGGAACTTGAATTTTATTCAGAGTTCCCTTATCTTTTGTGGGCAGTTTAAAGTCATGTATGTCAGACATAAAAAGGCTAATGTATAAGGTCGAAATAGCTTTGACCGAATGGATTAAAATTGACTCAATTCCTTGAAAATTTATCTAAAAACATATTTCCACAATCAAGTATGAGGGAAAAAATGTAAACCATGACATAATAAATTTTGAATCTGAAGAATGATATGAAAAAGGTATAAAAGGCATTAAAAAAAGTAGTTCCCAAGAATGAAGTTACCATTATTTAACAAACCTGTTAGGGGGTTGAATTTTTCAGGGCCACCTAATGGAATTGGCTGCATAGTTAAATAATGGTATCTTTTGGCTGACATGTCCGTTATGTAGACTACTTATGCAAGGCCGCCTAAGGGCACGTGCTGCATAGTCCGGAAAAAGAACTCTCAGAAATTTACTTTTCTACTGCTAAAAAGCCAGTGGAAGATAATGAGGATTCAAATTTTCCAATGCATAGAGTTTGTTGTATGGAGAGAGGTACTTCAACATGGGGAATATATTTCCAAACAAGATTATCCAAACACTGGATGAATGTCACTCCTATGAAGGTCTGACCTAAACATAGGGAAAATAAATATAAACCATAGTCTTGAAAACAATTAGATCATGAAAAAGGACATGAAACAAATATGTTAAGGATGGATATTTTTTGTGGGTCCTTACATATTTTTTATATGACCAATAAGGAAAAAATAGGTTTTCTTCACAAGAATGAAGTTACCATTTTCTAACAAACTCGTTAGGGGGTTGAATTATGCAGAGCCGCCAAAGGGCATTGTCTGCAAAGTCAAATAATTGTATCTTTTGGATGAAAAGCCTGTTATATACACTGTTTATGCAAGGCCGCCAAAGGGAATTGGCTGGATAGTCAAATAATAGTATCTTTTGGCTAACAAGTCTGTTATGTAGACTGTTTATGCAAGGCTGCCTAAGGGAACGTGCTGTATAGTCAGGAAAAAGAACTCTCAGAAATTAGAAATTTTGTGAATAGAAGTCGAGAAAAAGGGTAATGAGGATCTGAAAATATTTATGTTTATGATTATGACACATAAAGATGGGTATTGTCCAATGTATGCAGAGATAAACAGATCAATGCTAACCTTAATCATGTTGTGGCTGGGTCCTGAATTGAAATATTGGACATCACTACGTATCCCATAAGGATGGGAATCAAGCCATACATAGTTCTTGAAATACAGTTTAATGTCATGTGGGATGAAAGTCTAAGAGATCTTAGTTTAGGGTCATAGAACTCAGACCATTATAATAGATACAAAGTGTGTGTTTTCACGGGGACCTTTCAGCCAGGGGACTGAAAGTGGAATTTGGTGTTAGGCCCAAAATACTTGGGGATGGATTTGAGGGACACTCAAACATTCCTACGTATCCCATAATGATGGGAATCAAGTCCACATAGTTCTAGAAATACCCAATGTACAAATTTGGTTCGTACATGTGAGGGGTGAAAGGGGACTTTAGTGCAATGATGGTTTTAACCAAGATAAATGTTTTAGGTATTTCCATGTATGCACATAGTCTTTGGAATATAACATTATTGAGAATCAATATAAATAATTATTCCCTCTCAAGTGAGGGTGTCAAAGAATATTGTAGTTTATTTTCGTACAGGACAAAAGTGTTGTACAGTTTAACATCATATATCAAGGACGAAGGTGAACCAATGTAAAGATATTGATTATGGGGGTGGTTTCATGAATCAACATCATATGAGATGGAGGTGAACCGATGTGAAGAGATTGGTTTTGGGCTTGAACCTTGAGAGGTTGCCTACGTACCCAGCCTGGAAGGCAAGGATGAAAGTGTGCATAGTTCAATTAAATAATTAAATAGTGATCAAGTTGTTCTTGGGGACAAGGACCTAATAATAGTGTTGGGACTTACACGTGATTAGCATCCCAGAGAGGGTGTTATTGTTGAAGTTTTCTCTAAGCCCACGTGAGTCATACTCGGTCTAAGAAACAATAGGTGGCAACAACCTTAACAATGCACAGTTTAATGTCTTGTAGGACATATAAAGGGACTATGTAGTTTAAAGTCTTGCAGTTAGGACTATTGGTGATGCACAGTTTAGTGTCATGTACCAGGGTAAAAAATACAGTTTATCATCATGTAGGATGTTTTAAAGAATTTCTGTATAGTTTAGCATCATGTAGTTAGGATGATGGGGACCATAAAGATTAATGTCATGTTGGACAAAAAAGGGGATTGTACAGTATAATCTCATGAAGAAAAGACAAAAGAGGACACAGTTTAACGTCATGTTGGACGTATTAGGGACTTTTTAACAGTTTAACATTATGTTGGATGAATGTGCGAATAGTATAAGGTCGTATGCATGGACAATTGGTTATGTAGTTTAACGTCTTACTGGATGTAAGGGACTTCTGTACATTTTAGCATCATGTAGTTAGGACGTCACAGTTTAATGTCATGTTCGACGTAAGTGCCAATAGATTAAAGTCATATGCATGGACCGTTGCTGTATAGTTTAACGTCGTATAGGATGATGAAAGGGACACAGTTTAACGTCATGTTGCAAGAAAGTAATACAAATAGTTTAAGGTTATATGCATGGACTGTTGGTTATTTTGTAATTATACAAAATATTTCTTTATAAATATGTCATTGGTTGCAGTAGTGATGAGTTCTCCATTCATTGAGATTAATGAATAAGCTCCATTGGAGTAGACATTATGTATTGAATAAGGTCCTTCCCATTTTGGCTCAAGATTGGGAGGTTTCTTTCCTGGTATCATTGGAGTTCGGAGAACTAATAACAATTCTCCCTTAACGAATGAACGAAGATGAAGTTTTCTGTTGAAAGCTCGTGCTATTCGATTCTAGTAGACTTCCAAGTGGTGCAAGGTGCACAATCTTTTCTCATCTAACTACTCCAATTCATTCAATCGCTTTTGAGATTGTTCATCTGTAGATGATTGATCACAAATGGCTACACTGAGTGAAGGTAATTAAACTTCAATGGGCAATACTGCTTCAATTCCATACACCATTGAATATGGAGTTGATCGCATTGTAGTACTGGTGGTGGTCCGATAATCCCATAAAGAATGAAAGAGTTTATCAGGCCATGAACTCTTGTCTTTATCCACCATATTTTGCAGTATGTTTGAAATATTCTTGTTAAAGGCTTCTATCTGGCCATTGGCCTCTGCATGATACCAAGATGAATGACTGGATTTGATGTTGTATTCTTAATACAGCTTCATCACCTCGGATGAACATAAGTCGGTGCTATTATCCGTCTATATGGTATGATGGACACCAAATCTGGTAATGATGTTAGACATGATGAAGCTAACAATGCATTTAGAACTGAATTCTTTGAGAGGTATTACCTCGGCCCATTTGGAAAAGAAGTCAGTATCAGTAAGAATATACTTAAAATTTTTGGCTGTAGGTGAAGGATAAGGTCCCACCACATCCATTCCCTATGTGGGAAATGGCCACAAGTATTTATCTATATGAAGAAATCATGGGGGATGATGAATGAAGTTGGCAAGTACTTGGCATTAATGACACTTCTATTTAAAATCAACACAATCTTGTATCATTGAAGGCCAAAAGTATACAAGCCTTCGAATCTGATCAGATAATCTATGTCTATACTAGTGGGCACCACAAACTCTTGCATGCACTTCTTTCATGACATCCATTGTCTCTTCACCATCAATGCATCTGAAGATAACTCCATCAAAAACATGCTTGTAGAGAATTTTCTCTAGGTGTTCTGGACTGTCATAATGAGTAAAATTTACCACAGGTGGACAGATTTGTTCTTTCCTAGCTCTATCAGGTGGAAGTGTTCCATTTTGAAGGTATTCCCTAATAGGTGTCATCCATTATGTAGTATGACTATATGGTTCAGGAATGAGACTAATTTTATAGATTTCCTCTATTCGGATTTGAACATAAGGTGAAATTGTACGACGGTGGGCAATATTGATGGTTCTCTCGGCCCGATTTGGATCTTCTAGAACTATGGATCTACTATCTAGTGCATCAGCTTAGGCATTTTGTGATCATGGGACATAAGAAAATTTCAGTTCTGAAGAGAATTCCTCCATTATCTCTCTGGCGTAATCATATAAAGGGATTAGTTCTTCTTTTATGATGGCACAATCCCCATTGACTTGTTTTATTACTATGTCTGAATCACCTTTTACCTTTAAGTGATTCACTTGTTCTTGATGCGCCAACTCCAAGCATGGGATGAGAGATTGGTATTCTACTTCATTATTTGTACCACATCCAAACAATGATATGTAATAAGGTAACACTGCCTTTTCTGGAGAAATGAGCAAAATTCCTAAGCCAACTTTGTCAAATTTAGGATTTTCCATTTTCCTCTCCGTTGGACTTCTGGAAGCACCATCAAAATACATTTCCCATGTTTGAAGACTTTCTTGAATAGAGAAGACTTCCTCATCAGGGAGTTCAATATCTGAAGATGTTTCTTCCACTGAAGGGTGTTCAGCCAGGAAATCAGCCATAGATTGGCCCTTTATTGCCTTTAGAGACACATATTTAATATCAAATTGTTGCAAGATAACTTCCCACCTTTCCAGACATCCTGTAAGCATTGGACGACTAACGATGAATTTGAGCGGGTTATTGTGAGAAACCAATTGGACCTCGTGATGTTGCAGGTAGTGTCTCAACTTCTGAACTACAAAGATTAATGCTAGGAAGAACTTCTCAATACATGAATATCGGGTTTATGCTTCAATCCTAGTCCGACTGAGATAGTAGAGGCTGTTTTCATTCCCAACAACATTCTTCTGAGTAAGAAAGGCACACAATGATCACTCTAAAGATGTAACAGAGAGGATAAGTGGTCTTCCTTCAATTGGTGGAATTAATACCGGTGGACTCAAGAGATACTTCTTGAGAATATTGAATGCTTCTTGACATTCTTTAGTCCACTGGTAAGTGACATCCTTATTTATCAATTTGGTTAAGGGTAAGCTTTTGCCTGCCAAATTGGTGATGAAACACCGAATATAGGCTAAGTGTCCTTTATTTCCTCTCAATTTTTTCAAATTTCGAGGAGGAGACATACCAAAGATTGAATTTTTCTTCTCAGGATTGACTTTGATACCACGATGGTGTACAACAAAGCCAAGAAAGTTTCCTGAGTTTACCCCAAAAGCACCTTTTAAGGGGTTCATCTTCAAATTATGTTGCCGAAGTTTGTGGAATATGAATTCCAAATCAGCCAAATGATTAGAACATTGCCTTGATTTGACCACCAAATCGTCCACATAACATTCAACGAACTTCACTAAAAAGGGTTTGATGATACGATGCATGGCACACTGATATGTTGCGCTTGAATTCTATAGGACAAAGGGAATTACCCGATAGGAAAACACACCCTGAGGGGCTCTAAAGGCTGTAGATTCCTCATCTTCTAGAGCCATTCCGATTTTATTATACCTAGAATATCTATCCATGAAGGAGAGTGCTTTATAGCCAACTGTTGTATCAATTAATAGTTCTGTAATCGGAACTCGAAAATCATCCTTAGGACAATGTAGATTATGATCTCTGAAATCAATGGAAACTCTAATTTTCCCATTCTTCTTTTTCACTGGAACAATATTTTCCAACCACTTGGAATATTGAACTTCTATGATAAAGTTATCTTTGATAAGATTATCCACTTTAGCCTCAATTTTGGGAGCATAGGTTGGTTTTTTTATTCTAGCAGCTTGTTAGAATCCTTGATGTTTTTCTGGAAAACCCAAATGATGAGTGGAAACATCAGGATCAAGCCCTGGCATCTATTTTTAGTTCAAACAAATATATCTCAATTTTTCTTTAGAAAGAAAATATATATCTCTTTCTCTTCAAGAGTCATAGCCGCACTAATTAAAGTGGGGCGTGGATCTTCTTTTGTACCCATATTTATTTCTCTGAGTTCATCCATGGTGGTAGAGATACCCTCTTCAAATGCTGGAGGAGAAAACCAGAGATCTTCCTCTTCTTCTACAACATGTGTTATTTCTTCTGTGTCTACTTGGATTGTAGATGATGAAGCAGAATTTTTATGATCAGAAGAGATGATAAAATTTTCACATCTTGTAGAAGAAGCTTCCATTTCCGACCTAATTGATGATGGAGGGGCTTCTTTGGGTAATAAAGTGGATATGATAGATTGATAATTGACATCATCGTTCACCTATAAAATTGATATAACATCTTCTGGCCAGGTTGGCGAAGTATAGACATGATGGATTTCAACAGATGAAATGAAGACATCTCCATTTGAGATTTCATCATCGCATGGTGGATCACCACTTTCTCCCATGTTGTCTATATTGATTTCGGTGATTGACATCATAGAGGATTCCATATGATTTTTTTGATTTGGTTCTATCCTGTAAATTTGACTGATAGGAAATACATAATTTTTACTCACATGTGCTAAGGGGTTTACTGGAATCATTTCCAAACCATACGGAGCATTAACTTTGGTAATCTCTTTTGTTGTGGATTCCTCCTTTCTCTTCATTGGTAGAATTCCGCCTCATTGTTTTGAGATTTACATGTCTTGAATGTGGCATTATCACTATAAAATGTCCCAACTTGACCACTGAAACAATATTTGAGACATTGATGGTATGATGAAGGGATAGCCGCATGTTGATGTAGCAAGGGTCTTCCAAGCATGATGTTGAAGGCTTAGTCTTGGTCAACAATCGTGAAATATGAATTGGATACAAGATCTCCAAACTGAGTTATGAGTGTAATATCGCCCAGTGGTCCTTTTTAATTTTTATGATATCCTTTTATCATAATAGTAGAAGGAGATAAATCAGATTTCGTGAGGCCCAATCGACGAAGAGTACGAATGGAAATGAGGTTGGCTCCAGAACCATTATCAATGGAAGATCTTCGAATGTCTACACCATTGACCTTTCCGGATAAGTACAAAGGTCTAATATGTCCATGCATGACATCATCTTCATCATCATCAGTATAAGATATTATTGAATGGATTTTCTACAGGATTATTCTTTACACAGTAGATTCACCTGCATAAATTTAATTTTCAAATTCTTGAGGACTTGACAAAGCCTCAATGAGTGCCTCCCGAAGATCCTTTGAATAATTAAAGGCATCCAGAATTGATAACATGGCCGGTACATGGGCCAGGTGTTTCAATACATCATACTTTTGATCCAAAGGTCTGCCTTTCCCAACAGGAACATGTGGGTTAACAGGTGCTTTGGAAGTTGATGCATCTTGTACCGGGATAGGAGTTGGTAATACTCATGTAATTGGAAGAATATATCGATTAGGTATATTTACATGCTGATAAGAATAAGGTGGAACCTCCAAACAATCATCCAGAATAATTGTGCCAGGACTGAATCTGCCTTGTGTAGAAGAACTTTCATGTTCACAAAATAGCACGAGTTCGGTTGATCTTTTTTCTGATCGTCCAATCATCGTATTTTTTTGCATTTTTTTTCTTGACTTCTTGCCACTCGCCCTCCTCCTCTAGATCTGTAGCAGTAACACATTCTACCTGAGCTGAAAAACCTTTCAGTTTGACTTTTCCCAAGTTGACCATTTTTTTCAGGAGGTCCTTGAAGACAAAACACTCCTGAATGGGATGCCCTAACATCTGATGAAACATGAAATAGTTGGGACGGTCTTCATCTACTTCCTTGTTTGGCCTCTTGGGATTTGGCAATTGAACAAAATTATTTTCCAGAGCCAAAATGAATTAACAAGGAACTTGTTCATTTAGGAAAGAGTAAACGTTAATTTTCAAATCGTCAAATCATTTTTGTCTTTGATCTCTTTGATCATATTGACAAAATGTCGTCTGTTGATAATGTTTAGGAGGTGGAGCCCTTAGAGAAGATGAAGGTATTGAAGTAGAAGCAGGTACAAGTCCTGGTTTAAGCAAAACTGTAGCAGTCTCTGCTTTACCGATTATCCTTCTTGGAGCTGATGGAATTACATGAGGTTTATCCTTAGTCTTCATAAGAGAATATTCAATCTGTTGAGTGATTGAAGTAAGGTCTCGAAACCCTCTAGTGTATTTCACAGGGATCAGCGGTGTATTCAACTCATCACGTAAATTTTCTACACAAATTGGAAACAATTACTCTTGAGGGAGTGCTAAGATTAGAGAATATGTTAATCCCTTCCAGCGAGCAATGAAATCTGAGACCCTTCCATTCTCCCTTTTCTTATAGTTTGTAAGATCAAAAACTATTCTCTTTGGCAACGTTGAGATAAACTGAAGAATGAATTTTTGGTGAAGATCCTACCATATGATAATTGACCGGGATTGCAAGCTTCTGTACCAGACAAAAACAGGTCCTTGTAATGACTGTATAAAACAACTGAGCTTAACTGCATCTTGTTTCTGAAGGGTTCGCATCATAGGAATGCAATGAGAAACAAAATGTGTTAAGTGTTGCTCTTGGTCTCCCGAACCATTAAATATTGGGAATTTGGTACTTGAAAAATTTGATGTGGGAGGAATTTCATTAACCCATTCAGGATAATCTCTCTTTTCAGGTTGAATTTGAGCACGCTTTCCCTCCATAGCTTCCAAACGATCTGTTAATGACTTAATATTAGTTTTTAACTTTTGAGAAACAACTGGTTGATCTTGGAAATGAACATGTGCAATGATAGGAGCTTGTATATAAGTGGTGACTAGTGATACAACTGATGGTAGCACCGCCAATTGATGTTGCACATGACCCGTAGGATTAGACCTGTGAGGGTGTACATACAGAGGAGGAGATTGTTGATCCATATTAGTATCCACACCAAATTCCTTTGACTGACTGACTCTAGCACGCCTAGGAGGAAGACTACCCTGAAGCAGTTCTGCATTCATCCTCTTTAATTACTTCATTTATTCCTCCTGTTGTAAAAATATTTTCTCTAGTGAGAGCGATTGTACTTCTCCAGAGGAAGGGTAGGTAACCTGATTCTTTACTTTCCCCTTGATGGATCCATTTAGGAGAGGGGGAAGTGGGTTACTCGAAGAAATACCTATGTTCTATGTAATCCTTTGATTTTGTGTACGCACACCTTCTTCATTTATGTCTGTGCTTACACCTTCTTGAGCATGAACATATTCATCTGATCCCTCCAAGTGAACCTCGTCTAGTGGATCAGCAACAACAGAATTGATGAAATTAATTGATACATATTTCATTGAATCCCTTTTATCGGAATTTTTGCAATATTGTCTTATTCCATGTCCTTGATGAGACATTTCCTTTTGTTGATTCGATCCCTCCAGAACATCTTGACGAATCGTAATTTGGATGGAATCTCCTAAAAATTTGGATCTTCGTTCCTCTTGAGGCTTCATCCCCAATCAAGATAATACTTACTTTCTCTGAGGGAATGATTCAAGATTTGAAAAAGTCCCATGTCCGGTGGACTGAGGTTCTTCCTGCAGTATTTGATCAACTCCTTGAATCCTATTTGTTGATTATGAGGGTTGGGTTAAAAGAGTCCCTAGTATGGAAAGCTGGGGTGGTTCATGACATGCTATATCTAAGAACTTCTTGAATTCTCATTAGATCTTGCAGACCTTTGTTCGGAAATTAGCTGGATGCATCAACCTGCATCCATTTTTATCACCCGACTTAAAAGATCGTTGGACAATTTCTGACACTTCTATCAGTTTGTGATGTGCTTGCTTCAAATGAGATTCATGTTCAATATTCTCATTTTATTGATGCAAGAGTAATTCAATAACTTGATCTTTGTATTCTTGATTTTGAGAGGAACTAGTTGAAGCCTGTTCTTGGGAAAGCTTTTGATTACAAACAAAACCCATTGACTATGGCCATCCATGTGAAATAACATTGCATGAAACCATTTTTGGTGGGCTTTGCTGACTAGAAAGCATAGTGAAATGTAGTGCTCCATGAAAACACCATCCTCTGATATGAATACCAGATGAGGAATTGGTAATTAACTATCGTAATCTTCTTAGTGCACCAAGGCATGAAACCTGAAGGGCTCTCTACTGCTTTTCAACCTTCGGATATCGAGAAACTGAGAGAGATTCCAGGTCAATTTGGCATTGTAATCCTTCTATTATCTTGACATTATTTTCATATTCATGATAAGATAATATTTTATTTTTCAACTGAAAAAGATTTTTCCTTATGATGAGACGAATATCATGAAATCCATCTCCCGTCAACATATCTGGAAGGTCATACTTAGAATCATCCAAAGGCCAAAACATAACAAGCACTTCAACTTTTTCCAGTTGTTTTCTCATATTATCATTCAATGAAGATTCTTCTACCTGATTAGACCTGATCTGGTGATTCCTTGTTGCTTCGTCGGATTCAACAAGATTGGTAGAGAAATCATTGATGAAACTAGAAGTTGCATGACTTAGGGGTGGTTCGAAGAATTAACTACACCTTGGGATATCTTTTGGTTGAGAAAGTATTTCACCTGCTAATGGTAAAGCATCAGACATGACCGAATTCACATTTTCATGTTCCTCAAGATAAGAGGGATTTATCAACACTACATTATTTGTTAAAGAATTTTCCGAGCAATGTGAGTCACTAATATGGAGAGGAATTTCGCAGCTAAATTCATCATCATGGGGAGGGCCACCATGGCGGGTTATAGCAAAAGATGAAAAAAACTCTTCCTTGGTATTCTGACCACATAGAGGGTTTTTGTGTCTCTCATCTGAAGATGAAACTTCGAGATCGACCGAATTTTTATGAAGCAAGCATTCATGAGGAAGTATCTGATGCATACCTTCGGAATTAATGTTCCCACTATTGGGAACTGAGAGAGAAGAATCTTGAGTTGCAACAGATAGTTGTCTGAGTGTATCATTAACTCCAGCATCGATTAAGGCCTTGTCACTGATGGGCCTTTTATTTCTTGAGTTTGTTGGGCGGGACTTCTTCTTAGAAGCCTTCTTACTCAATTTGGCTGGTGTATATGCCTACTCAAGAGAAATAATCAGGTTAGGCTGATTATCTCCACTAAAACTAGGTGTATGTGCCTGACTTGGTTTTCTGTATGATATGGGGGAGTACGCCCCACAACCCTCTTGGACTGGAACAGAGGTGTGCGTCTATTCCGGAGTGAACTGTTGATGTGTCACTCCACTGGTAGGGATAGATTTATGTGTCTTTCACTGAGATGCTGCTGAAGCTGTTATAATATCCTGGTAGGCATCCAGAATATGAGCAGGGATTTGCTTCTAATCTTTCATCATTGATATAATATTCTTGGTTACTTCAGCTATGGGAACGGGGATATACGTCCATTACGTGCTTGGAGTAGTTGTGTGTTCCTTATCTTGTCCTTCTTTTCCTATCAGTGAATCCTGACAGTACTCAAGTGTGGGGGCATAGAGTTGAGTCTGCCTACTGTTTGTTGCCGGAGCTTTCTGACTGATTTCTCTGAATGCTACCAAACGAGACTGTTGGTAGGCTGGATCAATACTAGTAGGTTTATGTGCCAACTAATTTCACTCTCCCGAACATGGTTGATGAGCTTCCTTCAATACTGACAGACGAGGCTGCTGGCATGATTGATGAGTGTAAGCAGGTGTATGTGCCTGTTAACCAGTTATCAACACATTGGGTTTGCGGGCTTCATCGTATGTAGTCATACGAGCCTGCTGACTAGTCGATGATTTATAAATAGGTGTATGTTCTTGTCTATAGTACTCCACCTGAATTTTCTGGCGAGATTGGCGTGATGCGTCCAGATGAGTCTGCTGGACATTGGAATTGAAACAGACAGGTGTGTGTGTCTGTTCGTTAATTACCACCAAGTTAGGTTGATGTACTTCACTTGAGATGGCAGAGATGAGACCATGCACACTGTTAACCGGATTTCTCCTTTGGCAGTTCATCTTTCCTGCTCGGGTTCGAGGAACCTGATCTAAACGCATGGATTCGATACCCTCATCATGTTGAGGGCGCACTGCCTCACGAGTCTTGTGGTGATTGTTGATGGGAGCCCTCAGGAAGGACTCCTCTCTCCTGGAATTAAGGCCCTGAGGGACCTGCTCATTCACCTCCCCAGAATACGGGAGTGAATTGTGATTGCGTTCTGGGGATAACGACCCGAAATGGTTAGAGACGGTGGTTAGAACCGCCTGTTTCTTGATCACCGGTCGTCAATATTCGGATGACCAGAGTGAGTTTTTCACTTGGAGGGCCTGTTGAGCAGCCTCAAGAGTTGGAATTTGTACCATGTTGACGGTACTCCTTAACCAGCGCATTTGATACCTAGCGTTGAAGACGTTGAGGAGGTGATGTCGCCCTCAGAGCAGATGACGATCCAGGAAGAGTATCAATAGATGAATTCATAGAGGAGGTTTTCACAACAGAGGTATTCACAGATATGAACTTAAGAAAATCCATTCTTGTAATATAGAAGATCTTGGAAAATATTTGCTATTTTATATAATAAACATAATCAAGATAAATTCGGCCGCTACATATTTTGGATGAGCACATATGTTATTGATTGTTCTATTGGACCTCTCATTACGTTTTAAATAGGGGCCCAAAAAAAGTTAAACATCAATTTTAACAAGGTTAAGGATTCACATCAGGTTCAACTTTTTTTGTTTCCTATAAAATTAAGGATGATCTCATTGATTTAGGATTCAAACATTCCATGAAGTTTCTAACGGGTTTTTTCGTAGAATCGGAAACATCTAATTATTCTACATCCATTTGGACCTACTTTCCAAAGGTAGGCACTCATTAGTTGTGGACTGATGAGGCATAAGAATTTTCATTGGTCAAGAGGATGGGAGGTTGGACTCATTACACCTTTTTAGGGGAATTATTGTCTACTCTGGGACTCTGTTTATAGATTTAAGTTATGTTCATGAATCTTTATTACATTACCTCGTATAAAATGTGATTTCATTAGATCTAACAATCAAAGATTAAATATGTAGGAAATTTAGATAATCATTTATATGTATTGGAGGTTCTTCATCAATAGAGAATCATTTGTATTTGTTATAGATTCTTAGGAAATTGTATCATTAAATAAATAAAAGACCCTTGGTTATTATGATAACCATGATGGTTTTAAAGCCACTCAGTGGGGCACTTGAAGTTTATTGTCATTAAAAAGGATATGGATTATTTCAGAGTTGCGATTGTACCCACAAATGGGCTACCTACGTATCCTTTGTTTTGGAAAAGGAATTAGAACCCAGGTAGTTAGAGTAAGGGAGTATGATGTTTATGATTGATGGCTCAAAGAAAGATGTCATAATTACTTTTACAATCTAAGATCACAGGAGTCATGATCGGTGTGAGAAACAAGATGTATTGGTAAAACCAGACAATTATTCCATGAAAGATGCAATTATACGAAATGATGTTGGGATTATGTATGTACAACTGCCCAAAATAGATGAATAATGGGGTTTACTCCATGGAAGAAACCCAGGAACAAGGTTCATAAATGTATATGTACTTCATGGTGATTTGTGAACTCCAAAATGGGGCTTACTCCTGAGGAAGATTCTCAAATTAATAGGGGAATTATGATTGGGTTTTAATCCTGAGAAGGAAGCCCAGATCAAAAGTAAATTAAGACTGGTTAAGAGAAATTATGACTGGGGCTTACTACTTTGAAGGAGGCCCAGGTTAATGGACTTGGGGCTTACTCTTAAGGGGGATTCCCATGTTTGTAGACTTTGAGACTGGGGCTTATTCCTGAAGAGGAATCCCAAGTTAAGAGAACCATGGTTGGGGCTTACTCTTGAAGAGGATGCCCATATTTGGGAACTTTAAGACTGGGGTTCACACCTGAAAATGAAGCCCATGTTAAGGGAATTATGAATGGGGCATACTCCTAAGGAGGATGCCTAGATTATGGGACATGGTGCTTACTCATGAAAAGGAGGCCCAAATTAATAAGGACTTGGGGTTTACTCTTAAGGAGGATGCCCAGATTAGGAGACTTGGGGCTTACTCCTAAAAGGGAGGCCCAAATTAATGAGGACTTAGGGATTACTCTTACAGAGGATGCCCAAATTGATGAGAATTTGGACCAGGGCTTACTCCTGAAAAGGAGTCCCAAATTAAGGATTCTCTCATCTTAATGGACGAGGTTGAATGAATGAATTATCTTACAGTAGTGATGTAAAGATGTGTAAATCACTAGGTTTCGAGATATGTTCCATAGAATTCCTTTTAGATAAGGAATCCCATGAAGAAATCATTCCATAAATGGATTTGGAGAGAGTTCGGAAGTCTTAATCCTGAAGAGGAGATGTGGATAAGCATGAGAGAGGTGAAATAAGTAGGAAGGGAACCAAAAAAATGTGGGGCGCACAAGTACTGCGTGGGCGCGCAAGTCCTGGTCATGCAGGTATACCTGCACGACACATGGTTACTTGCACGCCGGCCAATCCTTAGGGTATAACTTGGGCGAGGCTTGGCTCAAGCCTTTTATACTAACCCTGGAGACTTCTATAAGAGGGGCGTGCAAGATATGTGGGAGGATTAAGGCGGCACAGAAGTGTGGCAATTTCCCCTTAGGTCTGTCCACCTAGGTGTGCAAGTGATGATGAGTTTCAACACTTAGGCCTTCCTCCCCCTCTTTAGATCTTCCATTCTAGGTAAGAAATTACCTTAAAAGTGTTCTAAAGCTTTGAGAAGAGACTAGGGCTTCGGGGGATAAAATCTGCGGTTCTAGAATTTTTTGTCTCGGAAATGGGGGGCCCACAGGGGTATTTATATGCTAGAGAGACCCTAGGCGAAATTTCAAAGAGGGCACGCAAGTCACCTGCGCAACCACTGGGCATCACGCAAGTATACATGTGCGAACTTGATGGAACTTGTGGGTCCTAAGTGTAAATGACTCTTGGTTCATGCCTTTGTCAATTTTTTAGGTTTCTTCAAAGGATGAATCACTTTGGGTTCAAGGTATTTCCCTTTACATTCCATTAGACTCTGTGACGGAAAGGAGCGTCAACAATGTCCCATGGCATTAAGGTTGGATCCACTCTCAATATTGGTTTATAGGATCATACCAATTTATCCAAGGGTGTTGAGTCATATCCTTTGGCCAAGGAGGATTTTGATGTGTCTAAGGACATACATACTTATGTGATTGACTATGTTCTTGAGGAATCTAAATCAGGGACATCTACAATTAGAGGACCAATATTTTTACTCATATAGTGATAACATTGTTTGATACTTCTTTTAATCATTATTTAATATCTTCAAATCTAGTTGACAATTTGGTTTTGTGTTTAGATATTTTTTAGTCAGAACCAAGGATGTTCTTTTCTAGTAATGGATTCTTCTTTGTGTTTTTCATAAATTCTCAATATATATGATTAAGGAGTTTTCATGAAAAGTTCTCTAACAATACATTCTAATAATAGTTTTAATGGTGGCATCGTTCCCCAGTTTTTTCCAAATTGTTTTCGAAAATTATTTATAGAAAAGGATAACATTCTGAAAGGTAGTTTTCTAGAATCAAATACTCATAAATATGATATTGGAATGTAATTGAAAAAGTCTTGGCTGAGTATTGTGAAGATGTGGACCATCATGAATAGATATGGTGATGTTTATGATTACGAGAATAGGTTCATTGCAACTATGTGATGTGTTTATGACAATCTTCACGACTATGTCAAATCTGAGTAGAGTATCAGAAAGGATGGAACGAAACAACAATAATTTTAAAATACCAAAAAAATGATTTACATGTGTTACAGCTTCACGAATGACTGAGCCTATAAATATAATGATACACATTTTTCATTTCACGAAGTTATTCAATGAGAATCCAGAGCTGCTCTGATTTAAAAAATCTTGTCGTGATTCATGAATATACATTTTTAGGTGAGGATGATCACCATAAAAATTATTATTGAGTCTTCAATGATGCAAATTATTTTGATTTATTATTTCTTCATGATGATGGTGTATTATGTGTTGATATAGTGATCATTTCAAAGGCTATTTGTTCCGCAAATGCCGAGTGGTTTGGGAAGGTAGTGAGATTCACAATGGAGATTCATGAAATTATGTCTTGAATATTAAATTTTAGTGAATATGGATTTTAGAGAGTACAAAATAAGATATACATTGCAATCATTGGATTATTCGAATTTAGGGACAAAACATTTTATGTAAATCCATTAAAGTGACCATCATGTTAATAAATCGATTTGACATCACCCAAAAGTGTAACCTTGGGCGAGTTGATGGATGTTTTATGAGTTAAATAGTGTGGTTTCCCCAAAATCATGTAATCTAAGTGTGCCTTCAATACAGTGGTTTGTTATAAACTCTTGTATTACAAAACATGTGAAGATTGGTCGATTTAGGTATGACTGAAACATTATTGGCGTTTGATCCTTTGACTAGACCATTTTGGTCAACCATGTTAACTAAATAAATGATATATCTGAATGTGATTTTTTTGAAAATTACATTTAAACAACATTAACTTGTTCTTATAAATGTGTGAAATGATCTGTCACTTTTGAAGAAAATGTTGACACCCTAATTCACCCCCCCCATCTTAGGGTTTTTTGGGTCCTTAATATTCCATATTTTTTGGATATTTCAATTCCTTAAAAAAGAGGCATGATCAAGGATTATATTATTCCATCTCTCTGGGTGTGATAACTATCTTTTATACAAAATAGGACTCCATGGTTCTTGATCAATACATATTTGACTTGATTACTTTCATGGATTGGATGAACATTGTAAACAACCAGATTGATTGTTATTATCAATGGGTAAAAATATTTTCTTCCAATGTGTCCACTCGTGTCTTTGAGGGTGAGTGGGATTGTAGATTAGGAATTGATGAATTGGTTGTTCCTTATTTTAGGGTAATATTATTCCTATTATTAGAGTTGTTTCATGATGTATTTGACCATTTTTTGGGTGGATAACATCCTATAGTTGTGAGTGCCTACCATGGGCTCTTTTCAGATGAAATTTTTGGTTTACCTTTATAGAGGGAGGTAAAGTTTACTGTTGACATTATCTCTATAATTATTCCCATTTCTATGAACTAAAATCGAATCGAACATAATGAGTTGGTGTAACATACAGTCTCGCTTGAGGATCTATATAATAAATGACTTATTCATCCAACAATTTCACTATAATAATCCCTAAACAACTTTCTAATGATGGTTGATAGGAGTTTCATACTTCTTGTTTAATACTAGACGTCTAATCAGGTGACCATTAAGAAAAAATATACTTTTACTAGGACTATTGAAATTCATGACTAGTTTTTACGGGAAAATTTGACTTCAAATACTGAAGTATGACAAGGGTACCACTAGTTTAGATTTCAATAAGGCAAAATACCTAATACACCAATTAAGAGTTGGTATAAGAATTTTATTATTCTGGTTATGCAATTTGGTCTAACTAACACTCTTATAATATCTATGGATATGATGAACCTAGTTTTTCATTGTATCTTAGATTCATTTATTATTATTTTAATTGATGATATATTATTGTACTCTATATTAGTATAGGGGCACAATGACCTTTTGGATATCATTATTTTAACCTTTAAGGAACATCATATACAAGGTATGCTCACCAAATTTTAATTCTAGATTTGGGATGTAAAATATTATGGAAAAAAAATCTTAGAGTGGAATCTTAGTGGATCATAAGAAGATATAATTAGTGATATCCTAGATGAATCGTACAAATGTGTTCGAGATCGTAAGATTCATGTATTTGGATGGTTACTATAAATGTTTTTTTCTACATTTATCCAACATCACATCTTTTAGGTGGAAAATAACCCATAATTGTGTAATGATATTTTTGGAATGAAAATGATTAGAGTTCGTTTAAGTTTCTATATATGTGGTTGAATTTAGAAACCATCATGATTCTTCCCGAATCGGGTTTAGGAACAATTTTTTTCTAAAATGATTATGTTATGGGTTTTGGATGTTCCCTGATGCATGAGAAATAGGTGGCTCTGTATAGCTTGTTGCAGTTACATCCTCACAAGTAGAACCTCCCTACCATGATGTTGTGATGGTAGAGGTTAGGCATGCACTCAAAAGGCAGCATCACAATATGTTTCGGTATTAGTTCATAGTGTATTCTGGTCATAAGATGGTGAAATATATTTTTACTTAGAGGGATTATAACTTATTAAATATACATGGTGTATAGTATCATCATAATTTTTGTTTTAATATTTCATATGCTCAGGGGAAATGAAATTTTTTTAACGATGCATTGAGTAGAAAATTACTGAAAAATATGTGAATGAATCCTTTGGAAAGTGGTATTTGAGGAGTTTGTTTACTGATATGATACTGGGTGTGGGAGAGGGTGGTTGATAGGTTTTATTGGAATTGATGAAAGATGAATAATCTTTTAATGAGTTATTTTGGCTCAAGATGGTGGAAGACATGAAGTGACAACACTTTAGTGAAATCATTTATGATGGGGAGACCAATGGTGAGTGGTCATGGTTTCATAGTCGCACTTTATTATTCCATGGTAGGGTGGTTGTTCTATTTTCTCTAAAGGAATAGTTGATATATAGTGGAAACCAAATTTGTAGGTCTATGAACAATGGTGATACCAAGACATATTAGTATTTTATACGTCAGTAATGGTGGAATGAGATGATTTAGTATATTGGGGATTTTATATTATGGTGTATTACATGTCAAATAATTAAGATGAACCACTAGAGGCCTTTTGGTTTGTTTCATCCCTTAATAATTCAATTGTGGATGTGGGAATAGATCTTGATGGATTTCATCATTGGTTTTACATGGAATCCTACATTTAAGGATCTAATGTCAGGGATCATTGATTGAATCACAAAATCATTTCACCCTTTATTGATCAAAAAGATGATAAAGATGAACTACATGGGAACCAAAAAGTATCAAATATTGTGAGACTTTTTGGGTTACCTCTATATTGGTATCTAATAGGGACTATTGATTCATGTATAGGTTATGGAACAATCTTTTGAAGGTGATTGGTTCCAATATTAGATTGGTAATTAATTATCATCCATAAATGGATGGATATACAAAGAAGGTTATCCTGGTTCTTGAGGAGATTATCCAGTCATGAGATCTTGATTTTAGAGATCGTATTGAAGAATATTCCTATGGTAAATTTTTCTTATAAAAATATGCATCACGCCTCAGTTAGGATGAAAACCTTTTAATATTTGTATATATGGCCATTTTAATCTTCCTTTTATAGCGTAGAGTTGATACAGAAATCCTTGGATGGGTTGAGTCTCATTCATTAGATTATACAGATTGTGTAGATGATCTGGAGGGGATTGATCAAGGAAAAAGGTCATCAGAAATAGTATTAAGACTATTGTAAATACATGGAAATTTCAAGGATAATTTTTTCATAATTTTCTTTGGGATTTTAAGAGAACGCAGTTTCTGACGGCGCCTGATTCCGAGGTTCGGTGTGCCCGGAATCATTTTCCGAATTTTGGCTCGGGTGCGTTCAGCGAACGAACGAGCGGGAATTTCTATATTTTGAACCGGTGCTCGGAATCAAATTCTAAGGGCACCGATGGAACCGCAACACCATTTTTTTCTTAGGAACACCTATTCCACATTTGCGTTTTCTCGAGATTGGAAGTTAGTTTTTCGAGGTTTTTAATTAAACTGAATAAATATATGTGTTTGCCATATTTTTATTTGAAGTGGTAGTTAGAACCTCCAAGGGGAGGTTAGTGGAGGGGACCACTAACACATAACCTCCCTTGGGTGGATGTTATAAGGTGGGGCCCACATGAGTATCAAACCCCCTTAACCCCCTTAACTCTTGAACTCTCCTTTTATGTGGATGAAACTCTCTCTCATTAAATGAGTCTCTCCACCTCCCTCTCATTAATTTTGACAACTTGAGATATTTAATTATGTGAGTTAGTTTAAATTTCAAACTCTTGAAATTCATAAGCATTGTTGTGTTAATAAAACATGTTAAGAACTTCTTTTATTTGTAGTTGTGGTTGTACTTTCTTTTGGGTTTGTATTCTGGCCCATTTAATTTTCAGCACTTTCTTTTGTACTTAGTGTTTTGCTTCCGCTTGTACTCTGTGGTGTTTTGTTTACTTATATAAAGGCAATGAATTCCTATTTATCAGGATTTACGCCTTTGGTGCTAGTCGCCAGCCCCTGGCCTATGGGAGGCGGGCTTGGGGTAGTCACGACACGGGCCCCGAGGGGGGTTCGTGGCAAATTGGTATCAGAGGAGTCGTTTCTATCGTAGAACTTATAACTCTGATATTTTATTTCTGTGAAGAAATAGTGTTAAGAGTACCGAGTGTGGTTTTCAGTTCAAGGAGTCCAGTGTTGGTGCGGGCGGCCGACGTATCCATACCCCAGGACCCTGACAACTGATTTCCGACTTTGTGCACGAAAACACTGATTGTGTGTGTGTTTCCAGAAGTTTTATTTAAATATCAGCTCAAATCAGGTCAGCTCACCAGGTATAATCGTTTGACAGTGTCACGTTATTTCTTACAGGATGCCTTTTCTCAGACAACTAGCTAGAGCCCAGAGGGATGTGCGTAGTGACAGCCTGTCGAGCGACGAGGCTTCAGTACAGGGACCTCTTGCAGTTGAGGCACCAGCGGAGGCACCAGCAGTACTACCATACGTTGGGCCACCGATGCCACCAGCCCCAGCAGTAGGCGATGCACGCCACTTGAGTGCACTGCACGAGTTCCAGCGCTAGAGGCCACCTAGGTTCCGGGGAGAGACGGACCCGCAGGCAGCTGAGGTTTGGCTGGAGGCTGTGGTGAGAGTCTTCAGGCTAGTGGGGATGCCGGCAGACATCATGGTGATCTTTGCTGCCAGCCTTTATCAGGCAGCAGCAGGCAGGTGGTGGAGCCACTTGTTTTAGTTTTGCGACGGGATGACCTTCGCATGGGAAGACTTCGAGACCTTCATCAGGGTGGAGTTTGTGCCAGTAGCTCTACACCCTGAGCATGTACAGGAGCTTCTGCCTTTGCCACGTGTTTTTCGATCAGTAGCCGAGTCATCTGTGGGCAGTAGACAGATGATGCAGAGGTCCAGGAGGACCAGACCAGCAGTTGGACGATCTAGGGTTTTAGGACCGGTGGTGCGGGGCACCCGGGGTGGGGTCATAGCCAGGCGTTCCAGAAACAGACAGTGTTACTCATGCGGCGGGAAGGGTCACCTAGCATGTGACTGTCCGACTCCTCGTACAGTTGATCCGCAGGCGTTGGAGGAGCCACAGAGGTAGAATCAGTGACGAGTGCTTGAGCAACAGCCGAGCAGTGGACAAAGTAGTAGAGCTCCGGGAGCAGGTGGACAGGAGTGGAACTAGTGGATATGTCCCTTGTACTTATAGTTACATGTTGCTCTTGTATTTGTGTCTTTGTACTATGAGCTGCAATAATAAAAATACACTTATCATTGTTTTCTTTCCTGTCCTTTTGTTTGGTTGATACTGAGTGGTCCCGGTCAAACTGTTGAATTGACCCTCACTTTCAAGATTTATACTGGAGGAGACCCAGTGACCTCACACTGATGCAGACAGTGTGACTCGACCCTTGGAGGCGAGAGTGACAGTTGGATCTCTTAGTAGTAACGTCGAGGCCTTACGACGTTATCCATGGCATGAAAGCATCATTCATGTTAGGATTGACTGTATTAGGAAATAGGCGTGGTTCATCTAGGGGATGAGACCGAGTTTCTATTTTTGGCAAAGGAGAAATTTTATCAGCTCTTTCAGATCTTATGAAAAGAAGGTACAGATCATCCAGGAGCGGATGAATACTGCCCAGTGTAGTAAGTAATAGGAAACCGGCTCCAGTCATAGAGACTCGAGCATGTTAAATGTTAAAGAAGAGGAAGCTTAAAGGAGAGATGAGTCTGCGAAGAAGCAGACGTGGAGGCAGATCTAGGAGGGCTGCATGAGGTGGTGTACATCTTAACATGCTACAACCACCCACCTTAGTTATCCCCGCCAGGCTCAGGGAGCAGGAGAGCGGGAGAAGAGTGCAGCTGCGTGCGGTCAAGGAGTGTGACCCAATGGCTCTAAAAATGATTCAAGGGACAGTCTGTGTCCACTACTAGCTGATGTAGTAATAGACGTCGATATGAATCATTCCTCACTTTCACAAATCTTTTCCCAGACCTAGAGTTTCCAGTAAGCCGTTGACATGACCCTCACGTCTGAAAATTCCTTGGGAGGAGACTCGATAATCACACATACGCCGACGGTGTGGTCAGACCCTAGAGGCGAGAGTTTTGGTAGGAATCTCTTGGTGGCAGCGTTGAGGCCTTACGACGTTATTTTGAGTATGGAATGGGCTATAACTATTCATACTCAAATTGACGATTTTAGGAAAAAGTTGGGAAAGGTTTTCCTTGGTCGGAGAAAAAGAAACCATAGGCAGCCCAGGATAAACTCTTTCACAGGAGGGTGCGACCGATCACTTTTGAGTCGGTCAACCTTACCCTCATGGTAGCAGTCATTTTGAGTTCCATTTCTAATAAGAATTAGAGACCTCTAGAGTTTGATGATGATGATCACGTCCTTATACGGGTTTCACCTCGACGAGGTTTACGGAGATGTGGCCAAGGTGGCAAGTCAGCTCTAAGGTTCAACGGACCTTTCTCGGTCCACAGCTGGGTAGGCGAGGTGGTTTACCGCTTGACCCATCCACCTCAGTTGCACCAGGTGCATGACGACTTCCACGTATCGCAACTGAAGAGATACATGCTCGACCATTTGCATATCATCGACCATGAGGAGCTGGACGATGCCGATGAGGTGTTTTTCACGGAGGTTCCAGTGGGGATCGAGGATCAACAGGAGCGGATCCTACTAGGACGATCGATTCCTCGGGTGCGTTTTCTTTGGCAGTACGGAACCTCTAGGTAACCACTTGGGATCGGAAGGCTCAGCTGCGTGTTCAATACCACTTTTGTGACCCTAGTTTGTGTTGAAGCTTTACGAGGACGTAAAGCCCTGAGGTGGGAGTAATGTAAAGACCCGGAAATTTCAAGGAAATTTTTTTTAATTATCTTTGGGATTTTACAAGAATGCAGTTTCTAACGGCGCCTGATTCCGAGGCCCGGTGTGCCCGGAATCATTTTCCGAAGTTTGGCTCGGGTACGTTCAGTGAACGAACGAGCGGGAATTTCTATCTTTTGAACCGGTGCTCGGAATCAAATTCTGAGGGCACCTATGGAACCACAGCACCAGTTTTTTCTTACGAACACCTATTCCGCAGTTGCGTTTTATCGAGTTTAGAAGTTAGTTTTTTGGGGTTTTTAATTAAACTGAATAAAAAAAAGTGTTTGCCATATTTTTATTTGATGTTTTAGTTTGAACCTTCAAAGGGAGGTTAGTGGAGGGGCCCACCCGCACATAACCTCCCTTGGGTCGATGTTATAAGGTGGGGCCCACATGAGTATCAAACCCCATTAACCCCCTTAACTCTTGAACTCTCCTTTTATGTGGATGAAACTCTCTCTCATTAAATGAGTCTCTCCACCTCCCTCTCATTAATTTTGACAACTTGAGATATTTAATTTTGTGAGTTAATTTAAATTTCAAACTCTAGAAATTCATAAGCTTTGTTGTGTTAATAAAATAAGTTAAGAACTTATTTTATTTGTAGTTGTAGTTGTACTTTCTTTTGGGTTTCTATTCTAGCCCATTTACTTTTCAGCACTTTATTTTTTACTTAGTGTTTTGCTTCTGCTTGTACACGGTGGTGTTTTGTTTACTTATATAAAGGAAATGCCTTCCCAGTTATCCTGATTTATGCCTTTGGTGCTAGTTGACAGCCCCTGGCCTATGGAAGGCTGGCTTGGGGTAGTCACGGAACGGGCCCCGAGGGCGGGTCGTGACAACTATTATTTTTCCACGAAATTTTTTATTGTGATATGTTTTCTAATATAGTTTCATGTCACATGGGAAATAATTAGTTGGGTATGGTGAGTAAGTTGGATGAATTGTTTGTAGGACCCTTTGAGATAGTTGGACCATGGGTAACGTCGCTGATCAGTTGGACTAACCATCTTCGATTTCTTTCACCCAAGATGTGTTTCATGTTTCCCAATAGAGAAGATATATCTCATATCCTTACAATGTGATTAGATGGGAGGATATTGATCTTGAGACCGACACCACTTCTGGTGAGGAAATAGTTTAGATTATGAATCACCATATGAATGAACTACATGGTAAAATGTTTCCTCAGATCTAGGTATTTTGGTAGTACAAGCGTGATTACCACGATTCAAAAGAGAGGGAACTATTGATAACATATTTATGGCATTAACTTTTTGTGACTCTACGAATATGGGGTCTTTATGGGGGATTAAATCATTAATTGGGGGATATTGTAACACCATATTATTATTTTTAGGTACACCCTTTTTTATGTATTATTTATTTTCCATTATTAGGTGAATTTACTGTATTTTCATGGGCGTAGAACCATTAACTTAAAAAGTTACCTAATGTTTAGGGATCAATTTTTTTTGAGTTATTGGAATCATTTTATAAATGATTCAATGACTTATCAGGGTTATTCCGATGTTTAGATAACACTCAATGTGGGAATTTTGAGGTTTTATACCTAAAACTTCCTTTTTTTATTTGGTGGGGATATACAAAAAACGTGATGGGGTTAAACTATGTGCAATACCTGGTCGATAGATATAGAGAAATGATACCTGGAATAATGGCCTTACATGATGTTTAATAGGTTCACATCATGTGATGATTGAAAATAGTTTTTTAATAACATGATGGAGGGTTTTTTAAATAATCTTTTTAATCATGAAATACATATTGTGAAAAAATTCTTGGCAGTATGCTATCAAAATTAGTTCCATTTTTAGGGTGATATATAAGTGATTTAGGTTCCATTCCATGTGCATACTCCCTAATTTCAATACAATGAACTCCCCTGAGATTTTTATGGATCTCTAATCCCTATGGATATTTTCATCATGATTGGTCATCATGTATATTATAGAGCATCTACATGGTATGTGATCATTCCAGTTCATCCTTATATTGAGTTTCATAAATGTGTTGGAAGAATTTAATATTCACGTATGTGATTAGATACTATTTTATATCGATAAATTTTAGTTTCATAGCGTTCCTTTTCATTCAAAGGATTTTCTAGTGGATTTCAATCCCTAAAGTCAAACGTATCTAAGTTTATAGGGGTGTTAGATAGGTGTTTATATACAATGGATTATTTCCATGATATATATGTTATTATTAGTAAATGCCTATGGGGTTTTCCTTAAATTTATGTAATATTTCATTATACTGGTTTTTATTGGAAAAGAAAATGTTTTAAATGAGTGTTATTCTTTGAAAATGGATTTACTTGATTTGAAAATGGATTTTCAAACAATGAAGAAGATTGGATTGTCTTTGAAAATGTTTTACAAACATGTTAGAATTTTTCTGAGATATATTTTTACAATTGGCACATTGGGAACCTTGGGTTTTTAGGAAAGTGACCCGAGTTGTCGTAGTGTGTGTGGAACCACTAGGAGGTAACTTTTTTATGTTGATAAACTATAGGAATAATACATATTGTTGTGATCCAACATTATAAATGTTTAGGTTCTTGAGTGTCATGTAAATATTTTTCTATTGGATAGGTCCCAATACGAGGTTCTTTTTCATTTATAGTTATTTATATAATTTTTTATCATATATTGTTCCTCACTGGTTTTTATATCATGTTTTATTAAATAGATTTTAATGATAGGATATTTCATGTATATGTGTTTACTTGCATGCATCTAGATTAATTGATGGGATTCCTTGTTTATATCACATAAATATTCCATATTTATGGTTTTATAATACGAATGAATATTATTAAGACCAAATGGATAATGACTTAAATACGAAATGGTTTTTTGAAAATTATTCATAAAACAATTTTTAAAAAATATATAACTTAAGAATTATTGTTATTAAAAATTGTATAGAATATGTTGTTGTATCTGACACGTCTTTGTTATAACACTATAGTTTTTTATTTGAGTGGTTTTAGATCATGTATTTTAGGATAAAAGTAAAGGGAAAATCTTATTATCGAATTTCAGCTTCTGTTCTAGTCTTTTCTTATATAGAGGCTAGTTATTAGGTGACTATTGGTCAAATGGAGACTTATTGCCCTAGATTTATTCAAAATTTATGGTTTATCTAATTTTTATTGGATTGTATTGATCATG
This sequence comes from Viscum album, assembly GCA_963277665.1. Lineage (NCBI taxonomy): Eukaryota > Viridiplantae > Streptophyta > Magnoliopsida > Santalales > Viscaceae > Viscum > Viscum album. The sequence goes on along the minus strand of OY728156.1, from coordinate 63,983,634 downwards.
TTGTATATTTTTTTCCTCACATTTCTCTAGTTATATGTCATGTTTAATTATAAACATGACCTTGTTTAGTTTTCTTGCTTCACCTCACCAGTTGAAGGCCGACTTGGGTGTATGGTTTGGATGACCCTCGTTGGACTCTCACATCATTCATGTTATATTTCATGAAAATGGAAAAAAAATCGATGCGTATAAAATTAAAAAAATATTTATTCCAAAAACCCTGGTATTTATTAAATATTAAAAAATATTATTCAACTATTTTACTATGGGTAATAGATATATAGGGTCCATACTATCCAACCACAATTAAGAAATTACATTTATTCCTTATTTCCTCTATCATTTTATCATAAATCACTGACTATATACTGCTAATGGAATTTAAAAATAATTTAACATAAAATTTATGAAATCCTATATTATTATCATATTCAGGGTCACTTATATAATCCTCATGGATAATGATAATGAGATATATACATCATAGTTGAAGAATATTTATCAGTAATATAATATTATGTCCAATAATTAATCTCACTGTCATAAATTGGTGAAAAAAATAGATCGATGACTTCAATAAATTGTTATATAATATTATTTATACTATTTTAGACATAGAGATGATGTTTTTACCATATAAACCCATACATTTTTTTTGAGCGTTTCTCACCATGGCTCGTTTGTCCACAAAGGTGACCCCATATACATTAGTGTTTAGTATAAAAGTATTCTTGACCATTTCACTTCAATTCAAATACCTCTGAATTTGAATTTAAAATGAATCCACTTTTTATAAATACTCTTAGATCTTTCATGACCACTATGAATATATTGATCCAAATTCAGATTGATAATTGAATAATATTGATGTTAGATATAATAGGATTTTATGATAATTAATTAAAATTGTTTTCATTGCATAATAGATCAAGGGGATGTGATGTTAAAATTATGGATGCTAATGGTACCTATTAATAAACTCCCAAATAAATAATAGAAATTTGAAGGGAATTTTATAAATCATGATAAATAATTAAATAGATCTTATTACCTAATTTCAGGATATATATTGTATCATGTTTAATAAAATTTAATGGGGTCTTATGAAATAATAATTATAGCTCGAAATTAAATCAATAAAAGTCCATTTCAAATTACATTAATCTTATTTTATGTGAAGAAAGTCATTTTAATATAAACTAAATGAAAACAATTTCTTTATCATATGAATCTAAAATGATTGATACTCAAATTATTTCTTCCTGGATTTAAACTTAATATTACATATTCCATTTTTATAAAGTTAAAAGACAAATATTTAGGCCTACCTTTGTGCCATGAAAACTATCAATACTATATTTTCTCATATGGATGAATTTTATTACAAGATATTGTGATCTATAATGGAGTCTTATTGTATATTTTTTCTGTCCATATGACTATTATATGATAAAAATATCATTATATTCACGAACATTGTGTGGATGGATTATTTCTATTAAGGGATATGTAGCGAGATCCAGATCATCCCTCACAAACCCATCATCAAATTTAACATTAACATTACATAAATACCACCTTGTAGTTTTTGGGTTCTTCAACACATTCACAACATGAAATCTAATTCCCCTAGATTAGTATAGAACCATTTCTTCATTTGTAATTAGACTTATCCTCTATCAATGTGTCAAATTATTCTCCTTTACCTCCTAAGGGGACTCATATATTTCACAATCATTTCCCTTGTGTACAATTGAGATAAATGGAATGCTTTATTTGAGAGCTATGTGTAATTTTTTTACTATTATTACAAGATACATGTGGATGCATGGGACAACTACCTTTAACCTAACCGTAAATTTCAGAATCATTTATATTGATGTATGATACATTTCAGGTTTTCAAACATTATATCCTAAACCCATCCTGAATCCCTTATCCACTTCATCCCCACTTAATAATTACATAATGAACTAATCAATAAAAGTTTTGAATAAGAGTGTTCTAATTACCTTTTAAATATTCTCTTTCCATATTACATATTTTGTACGTTGGTTATATAAACCACCAAAATTTTCACATGGATAAATGTAACAGGTATATTAAATCCCAAAGTACCCCTTTTATTATTGATAATATAAACTACATATCGATATACCATATAACCAATCAATGACTTTTTTTACTAGAGTGAAAATCTCCTTACTCAATATTTTTTCAACAATATTATAGTTAAACTGAAAATTAAAATGTGGCTATTGGAAGTCCATAATATGCTTTTTAAAATGTATAATAATGTGTCTTACATGCCAACAAGGTAAGTTGTTATCTTACACAATTAATAGTTACTTCACTATTTCCTAGTTATAATAACCTGTGTAATTATTTACATCATTCCCATGCCATATTAGATGTTTTTGAAATTATTATAGTTCTAAAAAACTATTTGATTCATCGAACATACCTTTAGTTCAATAAATATGACCATAATATACTTGAACCCTTCCCTATGGCCATCTATACTAGTATTATACCCTTCATTCATATCATGTTTTCCTCACCCAATCTATTTTATTGATTTTATTATATTTTGTTTGTAGTTGTATGAAATAAAATATCCACATGATATCAGTAAAATCTATTTGACTATAAAAATAAGTACCCATTCTATTGTGAAATGAATTTCCATAAAATACCAAAGAGAAAAAACATAGAACATATTATCTTGAAAAAATATAATTGGAATCCTATTTTTTTTAGACTCTACCCCCTAGGCATATACCATACAAAACCAATGAAAAATTTACAGTGTATAAATTTAAAAAGGGGGATCGTATTGAGAGTTTAACAACCTACTATAGAAGACCTTAAAATACATTATTAATACACACGTATCCTTCCTCATCCATGTATTAAGAATAATTGAGCATTAAAAAGGGAAATGATACATATTCATTGGGGTAATACTATTTGAACCACGATAAAATCTAACCATGCTCACAATGATTAGGGATCTATGAAATATTTATAAAATATGTTGAATTTTTCAAACATATGATTGAAATGATCTAATACAAATATATACTGATGCAATTTGGTGGTATCTTAACACTCTTGAGTAATTATTCTTCCATGTAAACTTCCCTTTATGATTTTAATCATGCTCAATCATTCACACCCCAATATCTGAATGAAAAAACCTAGGTTTATTTTATGTTAATTGCACTACATATCCATCCCTCCTATAACCATCCGATAAATGTAGAACCAATTGAAAAAAATTCTATATTTTACCTATCTAAATAAACTCACCCTATGTTTGTGTAATTTCCACACTATATATCTAGATTGAAAAATTCATTAAGGGGTACAAGCTATGAGATTGTTCGATTTGTTCTTGTTATTGATAATTTTATTTCTAGAATAGAGTCTTATAGAATTGACCAAGGTTTAATGTTATATTTGATTCAATAAATATATTTTTTACTCCTTGAAATTTTCAATTTTAATTAAATTTATTTAAATTTTAATCAATATAAATTCCTAGAAATTGATGGTTATAGAATAAGATTTTCCCTAACCATCCACCAACCATTATATGAATAGTTAGCACACACATCCAAAGTGGCACTATGCATGGGGGATATGTGCATGGGTTAGGAAACCATGTAAAGCCCATGCAGATCACTCTTACTCGTTTGATGGTGCAACATGGATTTTACTATTGGGATATGTTGTTTCAGAAAAACAGGGTTCCCTGACCAGTCCACCCAAAACATGAGATTGTTGGGTTTTGTGTTCCTGAATATAATATAACCACCCGATAATCCTCTCAATCATTTATCCATGTATAAAAACAATAAATTGATGTGTTATGACTCCTAGAATAATTATGAAATGTTAGGTTTACAAAATGGATAATCAATTATATGATAAAAGTAAATTTTCCCTCGAAATTTGATTCAGTTGAGAAAACACAGGATACTACAGTCATAGTGAAAAAATTACTATGTAAAATTATTACTATTTTTAGAAGGGGAAAATCTATGTTTCATAAATATAAAATGTATCACAATACTGAATATATTATTTTTGTAGAATTTTCAAATTTTCAACAAATAATCATAGACTATTAGAAATTATTATTTATGATAGTTTGGAAAACATTAAATTCTGATTGAAAATATAATTTTTTATATTTATATAATAACCTCATCTATTAGACAAAAATAATAATACATTTTGAAGACATTACTATATATCTAAAAATAATCATAATGTATCTCCTATGTACTGAATTTAAAACCCTTGATGTTATAGTAATGTTTTTAGCGTATCCAATTTTTATTCATTTTGAATATAAAATAATTATGTTTAACAATGTTTCTATTTCATGTATAAAAAATATATTCTTGAATCATGAGGATAAAATACTAATATATTAATAAATTTTATAAATTATACACCAAAATTAACCCTACTCAAAAAACCATTAGATTTATTCCAAATATCTCCAAACAAATTTCAATCACCTACTTAATTCTTAATAGTATTTAAATAAACTTATAAATATTATGATATTAGAATTTGAAATAAAATCATGTATTGAAAAAAACCATCAAAAAAATATCAACCAAATTCCCTTCAAAACATTTTCATTCATGGTCTTAATAATCTCCATCATTGGATTTTATTGGTATCAATTGAACACAAATCAATTTCCATTTTCATAATACATAATAATGAATCATCATTCAAAAATTTGAATTGCACATGAGAAATATTAGTGTTTCAAAAAATAAAATTTTACAATACTTTCAAGTTAAACATAATAATGACTTATATCCCCTTCTTTATAGATTTGTATACTGACTATGATTTATATATTCAAATAAATATTGTTTCACTTATAAAAAAACATAATGGAAGATGTTAATAACATGTTATTGAATATATATTTTCTCAAAAAACAATAATGAATAGTTTAAAACACACATGACCACGTTGAATTCACAACATAGTCCTTTTTAGAATCTATATATGAATATATGCTACCCATAAATATAAAATTTATCAATTTCTATGTTAAACAAAAATATATATATACTTACTATTTATATTTTTCACCCTTATATAATAAGTTATAAATATGGAGATAATTATCTTTTTTCTCTCCCATAAACATAAAAATATATCTAAATAAAACATGGGATATTGTTAAATTTTACTATAGTAAGATTTGATTGAAAAGAGGTTGACCTCCCATCACTATCCCTAATATATGATATGAATCCTTTAGTAGTTGTTTAATGACCTTATCTATGATCATATCCTTAGTAAGAATAAATTCCCACTAAATAACTCATTAATCCACTAACTATATGTTAATATGAGATTTTATAAAAAAAAATTCATTGGGAATTATGAACCAGGTTTCACAATAAATTGATAAAATTTATATTCTCACAATCCAAAAATAGTGTAAACATCATATTCACCATAATAAAATCTAATTTAATCTTCCTGCACATAAATTATGTTGATTGAAGGAGACTATAAAAATATTATGCAGTAATATTACTCATGTTCAACAACTATTTATTTTTAGTATTCCAACATACACACCATACTCTATAAATGAAAATATATTTTATATTGACATTATATCTTCTATATATACTATTAAATATTCATTCTTATCTCAAAACAGGACAATATTTAAATTAATTTAAAATTTAAATCAATAATCCACCATTCCATTAATATTCTCCAGAAGTATTGTTCCATCAGTGAAATGTGATTCCATCATGTCAATTTGATATTTGGATCATTATGTAACATCATTAACTATAGATAATAATTAGGTTATAATGTTTAGAAAACATTTAATTGGTTTCTTAAAATATATTTAATTTAATTCCTTTATTTTTGCATCCTATAAAATCATAGTTCTCACAAAAATTGGTGTATAAACTATATTTAAATCCTCTATAATAATATTATTCTAATTTTCTCAAGAATAATTTAATTGATATACAATGATGTGATTTTATATGTATTAAATATTAAACCAAATAATATCTCCTTTATCAATTTTTATACTTTATTAAAAAAAATTTCATCAGTATAGAAAACTCCTTCTAAATATATTTTTATTTATATTGAGGATAATATCATCAAAACTGAAAATAATAATAAGTAAAACCTATTTATATTCATTAATTTAAAATTTTTAAAGTATTTACTTATTGAATTTTAAAACAATTGATTAAGTGTCTACCATAGAATACCATGATCTTGTGCCTTATTTTAACTAATATGGAGCATTCCTTAACTTGAAAACATATCCTTTTTATTTTACAAAGAAGAAATTGGATTGTTTCTTAATGTAGACATGCTCTTCAAACTCTCCATTGTGGAATAAATAATATGAAATACATTAATTATACGAATCCATGAAATTTAGGTGATGAACTCATCAAAATAAATCCCAATAACAAATAAGTACTGTATTCAATCAAATATATCCTTGTTTCTTATCAACTCTCGTCTTTAAAACAATATTTTATTAATAACCCATTTACTTTTGATAGCATTCTTATTTTAAACCTTCAACATATTTTTCATCCTTTTAGTAGTTGATACATGGTTTTCTTAATCACTTGAAAGGGAATAATCATCATTTAAAATATCCAATTCATCTAAATTGGTAAAATTTTCATAAAAATTCACCATACTTTTCAAAAAAATGGTTTTAATCATGTTCATATATTGAATATTTTTATTGATGTGTGATTAAAATTTTATATTGATATAACAGATGTACATAATAACCATAATAAATCACATTTTTATATTTATTATAATAGTGAATGAATTATATTTTTAGAGTATGTCCATAGAATATACCAATATATCCTCTCTGCTCAAATTTACTATGGTTCCATTATTCATTTTTAATAGAATAGATATAAAAAACCCCAATGTATAAGTGTCTTGGTTTATTCTAATATTATTTATTTTATTTTAAAATATCAAAATGTATTCTATAAAAAATCATTTTGAATATAAACTACTAAAAAAAATTATACTTAACATATATAGCATGATGTTTCAACCTCAATCAATATAATATGATCAATTTACAGCATACTTTTCCTTTACATAGTGAAACTATTTTTATGGGATGTATGGTCTATTGTGGTATTGATAAATACTATGATTCTCGTGAAATTATTCAAATATTACACTAGTATATCAAAAACTATTTTCTGTCTACCTCTTCTTCAAATAGAAACTACACTTTTTATTATCACTAATTCTAAACATCCAAATATTTTCCATAGGCGTAAATGAAAGGTTCATGGAAATTATTTGACTAAAATGAGTGAATAAATTTATATATGAAACAATAATTATTTATTATTATAAATTTAATCATTATAATCCTAGAAATAAATATATGAATGAGATAAAACATATATGATTTTTATATATCTATATTTTTATACCAATAACAAATAATCTTTCACTTTTGAAATAAGTTGTAAATCTATTTTTAATCTCTTGTTATTATAGTAATATATTGAAAATTCCATCCTTGGGTATGCGTGGCCATGTTATAGTGAATGTGATGACCAAACCATCAATTCGATAATTTAATTTCATTTTCTAAGCTAACTATCATGAAATTTAATCATCGCCAAACTGAATCGAGTTTCTATGTGTTTTATATCCTCTAATAAATACAAATATATATTAAAAACATCACCATGATCCCATTTTTTTAAAGAAAATTCTTTTCATTCAATTAAGAGTTGAGATACACTTAATAAAATAATTTTCAGTCCAGTGACATATAACATATTCATAGAATTCAACTTTTCATTTCAAATAATATAGGATAACACCCCTTTTATATTAAGTGACTCATCATTTAAAATTGTAATTGATACTTATTTATAGTTCCCAACACCCTTATTATTCATTAAATAATAATTCATGTGTGAAAATCATCAACAATTCAAATTCTATAGACACTATTTTTTTATGATTTGAGTGGAAACTCAACTATTAATTTCTTCTCTATCCATTTATTTTTTTTCTACATATTATTTTGCATTTTAAAATTCCCAAAAATTTGAGCATGTATAATGGTGAGAAACTATTCAGAAAAGTAAAACATCCGATCAATTTTTGAAGAAACTTATACCCTTTTTGGAATGTATTATCAAATTTTTTATTAGAATTTTTATATTACTTCAATGATTTTTGTTATTTGAGTATGTTTAATCCCCATAAAACATAATCTTCAAATTATAATTACAAATAACCATTGATATTTAATCCAAAATATTTATTATAAGTTCCCTAAAAATCCACAATGACGATAGTATTTATAAAATGCATACCATTCATTAAATCAATTTTCTTACAAATTTCTGACACCCTATTGAAATCTATAATTTTATAAAAAATATCATTTTTAGGAAAATTGAATATAGAATCCAATTACATTTCTATTCACTATATATTTTTTCATTGAATTTAGAAATTAATCTTTTATTTATTTTTTAATTTGATATCAGAGTTCTAAGAATTTTTAAATTCATGAGAATCATCATTTTCCATTAAACATGGATTTCATAACCTGATACATTGAAGAAAAAATTTAATAAAAACAATAAAATAGTATTCAAATATGATATTTGATGGATTACATGAATTCTATCATTCTTTTAAGGCACGAATTGTCCCAAAAATGAATCCCTTGTGCATTCTCGAACATCTAGTATATAAAATTTTTAGTTGATCATGAATATTTCAATTTCATTATAGAATCAAAAATTATTTGTAAAAAAATTAAAAATTTCATATCTTATTATTTATAATTTTCCCCTATTTCAACAATCAAGGACATCAATAAATTAATGTTTCATTGTTATTAATCTCTTATTTTAGCTTTAAATCCATTCAAAAATGAATTGAATAATTTTTTATTGAATATGTATTATCATTTATCATGTTATTAACAACATTATCAAATTTTTAATATTATAAAAGAATTACATGACTTCTTGCAAAAAAATGAAATTATTTTTTATTTCTTCGTCAACATATGACTTTTTATTTTCTCGACTAATTAATTTTTCCTTATTCTCATTAATAATCACTAAATTTTCATCCACTTAACTATAATTCTTAACTATCTGTTACAAAAAATTGTTATCATTACCATAATTATTTTAGAATAAAATTATTATTTTTAGTATGAATAATGATTACTTATACCCTAGAATAAAACATAGACATTTATGTTTATATAGAATAATTGATTAAATAATTCCTTTAACTAGCAACCAAATCATTAAAAGATCTATCTCCATTAAACATTGGATATTTTGGTGAAAAATGTCTCATAGATCCACCCTTGAAACACAATAGTGTTTGATTAATACATGATCACCCTTTAAATCCAATCATATTTCCTGAAATTAATGACATGGGGAAATCAAATTTCACATCACTAACTTCATTTTAATCAAAATAATCTTATTCAAAAATTGTTTTATTGAAAGTATTCTATTTTCTTATATCTATATAATAATTCTCAATATCAACATTTTGATTCATATTTATGAAACCTACCCTGAATATAATATTTTTTAAAATAATATATGTTGGGCATACAATGGAAGTTTCCTAGATCACAATATTCAATAGCTAATATCTATATGGTGAAAATATATCGAAAATACGTATTATCTTTGTAAACAACAATATTCTCTAAAACATTAAAAATAATTTTCAATATATAGAAAAATAAATAATTCCATATATAAAAATTTTTACAATAGAATGTGAGAATCCTCATACAATTCAATGAAATAATATTCTCCATGTTAACAATAGAAATTTCTATCAAAAATAATATTATTTAGAGGAATTATTTTTTCCTTTAAACTCAAAACTGGTGATAATATTAAATGGATAATTTTGTTCCATAATAACACTAGAAAATGACCTGAAAAATAAATTTGAATTCACTGTTGGTGAATATAGGAATTCAATTTGTTTTTGTTTTTATTTAAAAAAATTAAACACATATTAAATAAAATTAATATATATCAATCACACACACCAAGTAAAAAAATCGAATTATAAATGATTTTTAAAAGGTTTTAGACAATATGGGTATCCATATCATTAATCTAATTTCATAAATCATGTTATAAACTAATGTACCATAATCTTATTCATAGATATAAAAATTTATAACTATCCTTCAAACTATTATAGATAAATTCCCCCCCCCCCCCCCGTATTTTTAAATGCTCTAGAATATATTTACTGATTTATAACATATTTTTTAGAAACTATAGAGTGTTCAAGAATGTTATAATTATTTTATATTTATATTATTCTCTCTATTATTCTCATTCTTTTTTTTACTAATTCACTTACACATACTAAAAAATATTTACTTCTCTATATCATACATTATTTTTCTATATATTCTTTTTCACACAATCTCATAATATTTTCAAAACGTCATCCAATATATTGTACAGAATAAAAAAATATCATCCCTATTAAAGTTATAATTTCAAATTCATAATTATGATAAATATATTCTTTTAACTATTCAAAACTTCTTATCAAATTTTTGTGATTATTTATTATCTTTTGGATCTATACAGGTCATCGTATCAAGACTTCATTCATTTTAGTCTCAAAAGAATGTTCTTCTAACTAATTCTAATAAAATATTCTCTCATTGAAGCATTCCAATATTTTTATGGTAGACTATATATTTCCTCCTCAAAAACTAAAAATATGATATTTTTATAGCCTCAAAACATGGTGTAACTAAATCTTGAAATAAACCATTATTAAATACAACACCATGGCCTTCTCAGTATAATGTGATAATCTTTCAAACAATTGATGCATTTGTAAGTTTCTTTTAATCCCCAAGTTTCATTGCCTTGGGATTATAATATTTATGGTGAAAAAATTGTTCTTAAACTCTATTTATCATTATTTATATTCAATATTACCAATCAATAAAAAATAAATCCTTAATTTTCATATTAATTCTTGTAAACCTAAAATATATTATACGTTACAAAAAAATTCTATGTATCAGATAAAATTATTATGTATTGACCCTTACATTTTTTAGGAAATTATGTACTTTCTAATCAGTTAAAACTCATGTATTATATTATATTACGTATAAATATCCTTAGATATAAAATTATAAAAATATTAATTTCATGGTCTATTATTTTTTCTTATATAAAATCCCGACATAGAATAAATCCATACATATAAAAATATGTAAAACCAAATGATCAATGCTATTTTTATTGTGGGAAAATAATTAAATATTAGAAATCATTATGTATAATAATATGGAAAAACCTATGTTCATAATAAATTGAAATTTTTTGGTTATAGAGAAAAATATCACATATTAGATATAAAATTATTATGTATTGAAGAATTTTCCATATTTAAAATAGTCTTCAATGAGCGACTCTTTTATACTAACTATAAAAACATTACTTATCACTATATGGTTTTTCCATTATTAATTTTTATTTCTTATGAATATAAGAAAATGTAAATTTGTGAAAGATTACTCTTACCTAATAACAATTTTATTCTTAAAAAATGATGAAAAAATACATATGTGTTTTGGAAGATTAAAAATTAAAGACTCAAATCAACACAACTACGAAAAAACCTTGTATTTATTACCAAAAAATGAAAATGAAATTATAACACCTTCAAAAAAATTATATATATACAATACATATTATAAACATTATTATATTTCAGTTTGAACATGACTTATATATTAAAAAAAATCCAATACAAACCATATCCTCTCTATTTTCATCAAATTATTCCCATTCATGATCTCAACCAACTCCCACTTTGGATTTTGAAATGACCTGAACATTTGTAAATATATTTTATAAAATGATTAAATTATTTATTTTTAAATGATGTTATAAAATAACACATGTACTACTTTTGTTATTTGGGACCATTATATGTTATGTGTTATCAGATTTAAAAGAATATTAAGCACCATAACTATTGATAGTATACTATTCATATAGTGATCAAATTATTAGTATATATTTAGGGTGATAATAAATTCCAATTGATATAAAAAAAAGTAGTGACATTGATTAGTAAGATCACACACTATAATTCAAATTTATCTGAACATATAAGGAAGATAAAAACAATTGGATTTCATATTGAAAAATCTCATTCCAAGATTCAAAAAACAATGTATAAATGAAACCATTTATTGAAGATGATCAAGATCATTAATATCGCATCCCATACTTTCTCCATCAAACCACCCTAATAAAATCTCACAATTTCACACTATATCAATAGGGAATTTTTTGGAGTTATAAACTTTTGTGTATCTAGACCATAAAAATATTAATTTTAATATTTAAATTTAATTAAAATAATTTTTTTTATTTATTCCTTTTCATAAGTAATTTTTGAATGATAATATAATTAGTTTGATAAAAAATATAATTTCATACTTTCAAAATAAAAGTTAATTTTTGGAGAAAATAGAGATTCAATCGAGGAAATTTTTTTTTATGAATTCAATGTTTTTTGTTATAAAAAAAATATATTTTATATATTTATAATAATTAAATAATATAAAATAAATTTTAATGATAATCAAATTTTCTGAAGTCAAATGTAATTTTTATAAGGGTTCGGAGACTGCTATTATAAAAAAATTATTTTCAATAAATTTGAGTTTTTATTTAATTGTGAAAACTATAACATGTTGATAATTAGTTTGATATTTTTTTTGGAATTCATATTTTTATAATTATCCAATGGTGATTTTATCATACTTTTATGAGAGAATAGAATTTTTGGGTAAAACATAAATACATCTTAAATATATATTGTGTAATATGACATCATAATTACTAAAATGTTGTGTAATATGTTTCATAAAAGGAAACCGAGACAAAATATTTAATTAATCTTTAAAATATTGTAATTTTTATTTTAGTCGTGTAATTTTGTAGAGACATAATGAGTCCATGAGAGTAAAGTTTATATTTAAAAATTCTAAAAGTAATTATATATATGCATGACTTAGTTTCCCATCACTATGGGAATTATTTCAATTTTTTCAATTACTATACTTAAAGAATAATTAATAAAATTGGATGAAACATTGGGAAAAACTATAGGATGGTTTGCATATTTGATTACATTTTTATATAGATTCTGGAAGAGAAGTTTGGAAATTAATAAATAATTAACCAATATTTTCCAATATAATACCCTGGAACATACCATTATACTTCATTCAAAACTCATGGTAAATTAAATTACCCTTCCTATCCATCTATATATCCCTCCAAGGTTCCATAATGCTCTTATAAATCTCCCCCAAGGCTTTTAGAAGCGCCCCCTCAAGGTGAGAGATCATCTCTTTCTCAATCCTATCCAGGACCCCAATTTACATACTTCATCTGATTTCCCATTATTTGATGTCTGGGATATGTTATTAAACATCCCTATTATTTTCATTTTTATTTCCGTACAATTAGTCACTCATTTCATACACATTATACCCTTACATGAAATTTATTATCCCCTACTATGCTAATAAAATTATCCTGATATTCTCCACACTGAACATTTGTGTAGTCAATATCCATCCCCATTTATGATCAATGGTATTCCCATATATTTATCTATAGTTAATTTATTGAGGAATTATATCTTTTTAACCAGAGATCTTAATGTTTTGACATAATTCTATAAACGAAATAATTCTTTTTTATGATATTTCATTTACACTAATGAATGTTTATTCTATTAATGTGAATGGTGGTTGTAGAATTATATTTCATTCCAATACATTGTTTATGGTTTTTTATCTCATTAGATAACATATATATTGAATGAGAGGTTATCCTAATTACATAATGTTATATATTCTAGGTTGTTATCATTGAATTATAATTATGATTAAATGTTTTATGTTCTTGTGATATTAATATGTTTCCTTCATGATATCATCAAAGATAATGATTGTATGTTCATTTTTATGATTATCAACTCTTTTATATATTTCTAAGATGCCTGTTGGTTAACATGTTTTACTTTCATCATGTCATTCATTGATTATTCCATTATTGAGATTTATAGTTCACCTATTTGTTATGTACATCCTCATGTTATCCCACGTAGTTTTCGAAGTTCATGTTAATTTAAGTCCCTGTTATAGAGATTTTGTTTTTATTTGTTATGTTTTTATTTCAGTTTGATATGAAATTTTACAAATTACCCAAATACAGTAGGCCTCATGATCTTATGGGATTTTATTAAATGTATCTATCTATAATAATTCATGAGATACAGTGTAATAAATTTATGTTTTTTCATTCATTTAGTTTGAAACAATTGAGAAAATAACATTTAAAACTTAGCACACACATAAATGAAATATTATTAAATAATTCAAAGTATAGATGAGAATTATTGTTATAGGAAAGAATAAAATTGAATAAAAATGTAATTATTTTTCTAACATATACATATATACACTTCTTCTTAACAAATGATACTAAATGGGAGATGCTTTAAAAAAATATCTTCTTAAGTTACTAAAAAATATTCCTAAAACCAGTGAATAAAAGGATCCTTTAAAAACACATTCTAACTAAATATGTTTGAATCATTTATCATATAGAAAGTCATTATTATTTCCAACCTTATAATTATTTAAAAATACATTTTGTAAATATATTTTCACAACAAAATTTTTTCCACCATGATGATAAATACATAAATTTGAATTCTCCCCATATATGGTTTGTATTCTACATACATTAAGGGGAAAACATAAAGATATTTTTATAGTATTTCTCTAATTATGAAACAAAATATTCATGAATAAGTGATAAAGTTGGTGTTTTCACCTAACATAATCCTTAAATGAAATGGGCTTCACCCCAACCCATCAACCACAATAAGTGAAATGATTCTCATGGTATTGTATTTGTGAACATGTATATATTTTACTTTATAATAATAATAAATTCAATTTAATGAAATTAGTACTGGAAACAATTATTAATAATGTAATATTTACTAGAAATATTATTTTATCAAGAATTTTACAACATGAATACATGATAAATTTATATAACTTTAATTATCACATCCAACTGATAATAGAATAATTGTATCCCTCTAATGATAATCTAGTTAATTCCCCATCCATTACAATGTAGATGTTTCTCTGGTTATAAAAATATATTTTATTTCAATAATAATTGATTTCAAAAAAATTATTATATCTTTAACAATGTACTCAAATTTATCCAATAAATAAAGCATCACTCTATATTTACAATCACTCATTTACATTTCCCACCTAATACGAGTATGTAAATATAAGAGATTGATATTTCCATTGATATCATATTTTAATCCACAATACCCCATTTCATTAATATACATGAATGTTTTTTTTCAATGAATGAAATTATACTCCTTCATTGAATGTGGTGATTTGTTACATAATGTAATACTATAAAATATGTAAACTCTAAACAATTTCATGTAACAATAACATGAAACATGATTTCTAAAATATCACAAATCAGTATCCATTCAATTTCTATTCCTCTAAATCATGGTTCTGAGTTTAATTGGGGTATAAACATTCATCCAATCCCCTATTCCAATCGTCTTCAAATGTTATTGGGCATTGTACTATTGAGAAATAAAAATATATTACACTAGTTGATAGAATTTTAAGATTAAAATAACTAATTTTTTAAGTATGAAATCATAATCATATTTATTATGTATAAATAAAAAAATAGGTGGATATAGTTTTCGTTATACAAAAGGTTATATCACTTAAATAAAAAATAAAAATAAGGGATAAATCTTTTTAATTCTTAATGAAGATGTTATGGTCAAATATTTCATTATTCAAAAGATATATATTCATAAAACTATATAATATGAATATAATTCTACTAGGGATATTTTTAACTCACATAGTAACAAAATTAATATATAAACATATACATTATAATTTCATGTAAATAAACCATTGGGTTCTTTAATATATATATTCTCTTTCGACTATTCATTACTTAATGGTAAATTGAAATCTAAATTTATGATCTTGAATCACCATTGTTCTAAAATATAAATTAATATGTTAATAGTGTCAATCATATAAAATTTTGTGATAGCCTAATAAAACTAAATTACTAAAACCCATGAGTACCCTTAATGAATAAGTAGTTATTTATTTCCCATCCCATATCTTCTTTGATTCATCTTGTTAATAATCTCCCCCATTTTTCATATAACAATTTTTTATTTCCATGGAATAAAAATCCTAAAAATTATTGTTTTTATATTATCCCACTCTGAATTTATTGAATTAATCCACTATAGATTCTTAAAATCTTCTTCCATTTCTCCCATTTTAATCTTTGAAAATAGTTAGGTATGTTTTTCTTTCATAAATGTATTAATATTATAAATAAATTTTTTTTATGTTTTCTAATGATATTTTGATCATGAAAATCTCTTTTTATTCTTTTATGAGATGAAAAAATATTTTTGTCATTACATGAAATTGATGAATCATCATATAAAATTAGATATAATTTTAATTTATCATTTTTTTAAATTTACATCTCTTTCGAACAATATATATTTCCTCATCATCCCTTATATAAAAATTATCTTTATTTGTTATTTCAAATTTTGAGTGACCCAAAATTCTTAAGTCATCACTAAAAATACTCTTCTCCATACATTTATTTTAATTGGGATATCCTCTGTAAATTAGAAGCCAATCAACGAAGACACCACAACAAAATCAATACTCAAACATCCAATATTTTTCCACTTTCAGTAATAATAATATAGTGAATTCAACAAAACCCTTATATAATTAAATATTGTGGGAATAAGAAAATAAATATCATTGGGTAACATATCATAATTTCAGTGATATAGAAGTTTTAATTAATATGAATCATTGAATTATTTTCTTATCTTCATAAATAATGGAGTTCACATTCCCAAACAATATAGCATAATCCATTTCAACAAATATATTATTATTCCTCTTAGTCAATGAATTTTGTTATAGGATGTCTAGAAAAAATATTTCATATTTAATATTATACATCTTAATATATACTTTAAATATTTCATTAGTATATTCATAACATTTATAATTTTAAATATTCTTCAAGGAGAAAGAAAAATCTTTCCCAGTAGTTCATAATAATTTTTAATTATTTTTAATTAGCCTAATGACTTTTATCATAAAATTAAATCATGTGATACAAGTTAATTCATCTAAAAAATAGAAAAACTAACTATATGTATTTTTATATTTATTCCTCATGGGTCCAATATTATCTAAATGAAAATTCTCTAACATAGAAGATAATCGAATCTATATATTCTTATGTAATTAATTAAAAATAACCCATTATTAATCATAATGTGAACATCCAGATTCTATCCATATCTCTCTAGAAAAAGAATATCTATAAAATCCATTTATTTATTATTACTAAAAAATTATTATTAACATTATGACCAAGAACCCGATGCAATAATTGATTTTTTTGCATTAACTTAGGTAGCTTGAATTTTCAGCATCACCAACCAAAATGAAGTTTCCTCATGTTCTCAATCACCTCATCAACACACATGAATGTCTCAACGTCTTCACTAAAACCACTTCATTAAAAAACAAATCATCATTTCATTCAAAATAGAGTAGATATACACTTGATAAATTGTATGTCTGTATATCAATATATAAAAATATCTTAGACATCAACTTATCATATCCATTAATTATCAATCTTTGTACTATTATTTAAATCACACTACCACTTTCAAGTGACACTAATGATTAGTTTAATATATCAATTCAATATCCTTTTATCTCATGTAATTTGTAAAGATGAATTCACTATAATAATTTGTAGATATTATTTATGTGATTTAGTAGGAAAACCCTCATCCACTAATGCAATATATTTTATTTTTATTTCATCATATTATTCTTTTGATTAATAAAATTCATACATTTTCATTGATATAGACTGGGAATAAATTCTTCAATTTTGTAACCCAGTTGGTTAAATCTTCTAGAAACACCATCTAATAGTGAATAAAATTTTTCACTAGTATTTCATAATTTTCATATTTCTTCTAAACAATCCCTATTTGAATTGGTTGAGTCCTTCTATAACAAGGCCCTCAAAATTACATTATCTTATAAAAATATACTAAGCTGAAAAACAACCCTTATTTTTATATTCTAGGGAAATATATAATTTCTAAAATATTAGTTATATATATATATTCCTCTAAATACTACATGTAATCAAGATGTTGACATCTTCTATTTTCCATTTTTTATCAATAATATTTTCTCAATTTTGTGAATTTTTTTGTTTGAATACTCCAGATAACATCCAATTTACTGTAAAATGATTTTTCCCTTTTTAATGTCAAAATAAAATTATTCTTTACATTCAAATATGGGTTCATAAAATTTTTATATTTAATAAAGTCATCTTATTTTTACATAATTTTTCACTTAATCAATTTTGAATTTGAATCAAGAATTTTTACTACATTTATGAATTATTTTTGAACCATTTAATATGAACCTTATTTTTTTTCGATTATTTATTTATTTGAATCATATACTTTTCAAATAATTTTTGTGAGCATTATCTATTTTCCTACAATGAAATTTTTATGGACATTTTTTATTATTTACATTAAATTTCATAATATAATAATTTTTCATGAAAACGTTAATTTTTTTCATCTATTTTTAGCTGTCACTTCTTTTACAACATTCATGTTCCTATATTTAGTAAGAAACAACTTCGGTTGTCAATTTAATTCATCAATATTAACCCCATTTTAGCATAATAGAATCATTATTTCTTAAATATTGATGTAATTTGTTTAATTTTATTATGTCATTATCCTATTTTTAGATAATTTTATTATATTAGTTAAGATAACACAATAAAATGAAATCCATTTATATTTTTTCTTCACATTGAAAACCATTTTACATTCAACATTAGTAAAATATTCATCAATCGATTTTTCAATAAGAAATTTTGAATCACCTACATGAGAAGTCATAACTTCATAATAATACTAACTAATATATAAATACCTAAACAATGATAAGAAATATCTCATTTTAGGTTTATAAAAATTCTAAAAAAATTCCCTTTAAATATAAAATTTAATTTATAAATTCTTTCAACTTCATTCTATAGGAAAATATTTTACCTATAATCCATTTCTATATAATATTATATTACTTTAATCTTCATACAACATATTAAAAAATGTTTAATATCTCCAAACAAGAAACACTTCAGTGGAACATTTTCCCAAAAAATTACATTTTGTATTATTACATTTATTGACATAAATGACGTCTGTTTGTGAGATTTCACTTTGATATGGTAATATTCATAAAAAATATTCCATTAAACTTATTAATTATTATTCACCCATAATTTCCATTTTTAGAAGAAATTTTCTTACCATCCATGATCTTTTTCATTAAGAATCTTTCTTTTTTCATTTTATATTTAGTAAACATTTTGGTTATATCCTATAGTGAATACATAAATGCTTCAAATTAATTATCTTTTGTGGCCTATTTATAAAAAATGTGTAAAAAATAACCTATTTCAAATCTACATCATTATAATTTTCTAAAACATCTATAATAATTGACAAAATATATGTCAACATCTCATTTTTAATTATGTAATTTTTTACATTAAATGTTGGAATCCCCATATTGTTACATTAATTGAATACATCTATTTTGACATCATAAATTTAGAGCCCAACTATTCTATAATATAGTAACACATTTAATTTAAAACACTAATTGAGTAATAGTCAGTGAAGGAAACCCAAATACTTTGATACTACTAGAGATTGACTGAGAGGATTTGTGAGAACTCATTGGGTGGTATAGAATTAGTGAATTTAATAATAATTTTGGTTTCTTAATATACCAAATTTGAAACTAGTTAAATTTAATGATAATATCACTCTCACACACACAAATTCACAATGAAACACGCATAACAGATTTTTACAAGGGAATCAATCCAAATAAGTCTCAAAATCCAAGGCAATAACAATTAAAATATTTAAAAAACAATCCATTTTAATCATATTATTGGATACAGTGAGTCACGTTTATCGTTGAAGTCATTATTAAAAAATTCATCCGGACTAGAGCAATGTTACCCTACATAACCCATTATATAGAATCTATTTTCAAGAAGAATAGAGTCATCAACCTTGTCATAATTAGATTCACTATTCATTTTACTACTTATTACCCTAATTATTTTTCATCTTTTTTATGTTATAATTATACCAAATCATGTAAAAATCTATACCATTTCAAATATTCCTATATTATTTTTCAGACTACACATAAAATATTTTTACATTCACAAAAAATATATTATTTATCTGAAACCATTATATTCCCCATACAAATTAAAATTTCACATTTAAAATTTATAAAAGTGACCACATTTAACTATATTAAAATTATTATCACCATCTATAGATTATTCATTAGAATTTGTATCTATCCAAGTTATCATGAAATGAATTCAAACACTGTAGCGTGATAAAAAAATTCTTAAATTATATGGAAAATTTTCTTATCTCTTTTAGGTGTAACAACATTCTACATAGTAAAATATATCCTTCCAAATCAAATTAAAATATAACTAATTTTATCATATATTAATAATGTAATGAATCAATCTGAAAAAATAGACAATATATTATTCAATAATGTGGACTTATCAAACTAATGTTATTATATCTCAATTCCACGAGGTAGCCACAAGCCTCTTATTATCCATGAATTTCATTATGTCAAGATTATCAACATCACAACACATTACTTGTTCAATGAATAATTATATAATTATTTCACATTAATACTTAAACTAATATCCTTAACAACAAAATATTCATTTTTAGAAATGTACTGTATTAAATAAATATGATAAAATCCTTTCATATAATATATAAATGATTATATATCAACCCTGTTATTTGAGGAATTTTTTAATTTTCCAATCTGAAAAATGTATTTATCATAATTCTTTATATATGAATGACCATACATTTAACATTATGTAATCCTAATTTTTTTTAATTCCATATATTCAATTACAATATCTTTTTTTTATCAAAAATAAGTACACGTCACATTATAAAAACATTATGTTTGTGGAAAATATAATTTATTAAAATAGGAAAATTTCACATATGAAAAATATATACAAATCATAGTATGAAAAACCATATATCCTTAAAAAATTATAATTTTTCAATAAAATAGAAAAATAACATGTTCTAGATAAAAAATCGTAAATATTTTGTACTTTAATATACTTTTAGCAGTCTTCATAGAGCAACTCTTACATATTAAAAAGTACTATTATTTTCCAATATTGATTTTTATATCATATGAATTTAAACTCTTTACATTTAAAATAAGTTACTCTTAATAATGAAGTAATATAATATTACGTATTAAGGATAAAATCCTTACTTATTGAGAAATTTTTTAAATTTAAAACTTATAATGACCCATGATTTTCTTACAAGGATATTACATATTTTTGGATGAATATTCAATAATTTTTACAAACATGCTCCTAAGGATCGTTATTATTTAGTGCTTTAGGATACATGGAACATGCTACTATTAACTCATTTATGATCTTAATTTTATCCTATAATGATCTTCAGCTTTTGTACTGTACACAAAAATATTCTACATAAAGCCTTTATTTATAGGCAGATGAAAGGAAACATAAGAAATGATGAGCATAGATGCTCATTATGGGTAATCAAGGTAGATATATAATCATAACCTGAACATAAGTCTACGATAAAATTATAATACATTTTTAAAATCGTTCCTTAAATATCAAATATCATAAAACTAATCCATTTAATAAATATTGGAATTTCAGAAGACATTATTTATCATGGAATTAGAGGACATGATCAATGGGAGAAGAAAATGGAATAAGAAATAGATTTATATAATACACATAAGTATAATAAATAATGATATAGTAGTCATAGAACGCTTCCAATGATATCAACTTTTAATGGGATCACTTACCAAACCATCACAGTAGTCACGATTCACTCCCAAGGTCACCATAGCTGAAAAAGTCCTATAGGGAACTGATTATACTCGTTGTTCTGGTCCTCTATCTCTCAATAGATATAAATATTTTCCCAATTAATTAGAGGTATATATAGATAATATCTATATTATAATTAAAATCATATTTATTTGATCTAAATGATCAGAAAAAATTCATCATATAATTACCCATGAAATGTAATGGGTGTTATAAAATTTTCATCATGTTATTGCCATTGTAAAATAGATGGGTTTCAAAATCATTTCATCATTTCATCCTATAATAACCTATGAATAAATTTGCTTTCATAATAATTTTATCGTAATAAATCCTATAAAAGGAAAATGATTTTTGCAAAAATTATGCCATCATGATCATAAACTATTCTAGGAAACAAGAAGAATGATATTCATAAAAAAAAATCCCTAGCATATCATAAGTAACATCCAAGGATGTCATCATAGATTGAAGATTATTTTGAGAGATCCCATGGAACATTTCATGAGAATGTAACTTTTATTTGGAAATAATTTATTAATGTTAAAATTTATAGAAAATTATAAAAATTATTTTTAGTGAAAATAAACGTGTAAAATGATAAATGGGTTTTTAATAATCATTGAAAACATTTCTTGATAAAAATATACATTCCTCAATTAAAAACCATTTATAAAATATAATGGAATTTTTAAAATATTAATATTTTAAAATTTCCATGATATTTTTATAATGAATGTTTTAAAAATTATTATAACATTTTTTCTAAAAAATATTATTTCTCCTTTAAATAAAATTTAAAATATAAAACATTATTAGAATATTTTTCATTAAGAATAACCAATGAACCATATAAAGGATTTTTTAAATTATATAACAAATTAATTAATGAAAATATCGTTTCTTATTTAAAAACAGTTTAAACATAAAACATGTGGAAAATATTTTTCTTTTAAAAGAAACTTTGAAAATAATACTTAATTTTTTTAAATGACTTTGGAACATTTTTTTCCTGAATATATTCATTTAGGTTTGATTTTTTAAAAAAATAAAAATTTAGGAAATACTTTTCAATGAAAATATTCTTGAAAACTAATAAAAAATAATGAAATCAATTATCTATAAAGATGATTAATGTTTTTCCTATGCCCATAAAATTAAAACAATGTTCTATATCACATTTTTTTTAAATTACAGACGAGCTTTTTTTGGAAAATAAAATGAATATTTATTTAAAAATATTGAAAAAAATTAAACATTTGTTAAAATATATTTTAAAAATAAATAGAAAATAATAACATAATTTTTGAAAAAATTTAAAAAAAATGTTATTAAATGAAAAGATATTTCTAGCCGAAGAGAGAAATAAAGTCATATTTTATTAAAAACATATTGTCAAATATTTTATGTACAATAACGTTAAAAAATGGTAATTTTTATTTAATATATTTTGAATAATTATATTAGATAATAATTCATGTCAATAATTTGGAATTTGATCATAAGATTTCAACAATGATTAATTTAATAATAATAATCACCATGAAATGTTAAAATCAAATTAAACTCTAAATGATAATGATAATATAAAAATTAAAGACATTATAAGTCAAATGGTCTTCATACACACCTCATCAAAGAATATAGGATAAAAATATTACAATGGTCTTATAGAAGAAATATTCATAAATATATCACTTACCTAATTAGTTATCATTTGAAACATAATCCCAAATAAATAATAAAATAAAATTAATCAATTAATGTCATCAATATAATAGGAATAATGATATGAAATTTTAATGAAATAGTTTATAAAATAAAAAAAAATAAACATGTGGTGAATTCACTTATGTATCCTACATAGAAAGGGAGACTATAAACCTCTTACCTTAAGTCTTGATTTCCGTCATTCACATTAAATAATACAATTTATAAAATATAATATTATAATACATTTATTACAGAACCATATTCATAAATATCATACCATTTATGGAATACTAATGTCCTTTTACTTCATGTTTATTATATATTCCATGTTAAAGTCACCTTTCGGGAAATAAAGGATTTGTTTTTCATGTATGTTTTTTCGTGTTATTTTTAGTAGCCTTATATAAATCATTAATTAATAATATAAATAATTTAAAATTTATTTTAATATCATATATATTCATTAAATATTTAGTTACTGAAATCCAAAATATTTAGTGATTGAAAATAGTATACATCATTGATAGAGACAATATAACCTACGTACACATAAATGATATTTTCATATTATTGTAGGATTTATGGAAAAAGTTTAATTTATATATATAACCAATATAGAATAATTTTTATGTCCAATATATCTAATATTTTGAACAATCTTATCTATAATACCATCTATGTAAACCATGAACCAATCAAACAACTTCAAAAGGTAGTAGTCTGCCATACATATAAGAAATGTTTTTATTTTCTCAAGATATATAAATAAGAATGTTATATGTTGTATAATAATACCATAATCATAATATAATAATAAATATAATATTTATATAATAAATATATCATTAATCACTTCCTTGAGAGGTTGTAATGGAAAAATGAAAGACATCAGTTCACGAGGTGGCTGTATACCCTACACGTGAAAAATGATTTCATAACACATTTAATAGAAGTGGGTATGGTTTTAGGTAACGAACATAATAAATAAATTATATTTAAATTTAATATAATAATTTTTTTATACCATAATGATATAAATATAATTTAAGTAATTTTAGGAATAAATAAAACAAAAAAGGCTCATTGATGAACACTACCTCTTCTTTGGGTATCATCCATATAGATGCAAAAAAATAAATCGTATGTCAGATTTATATATAAAATAAGGCTTATAGTGTGATATTAAAGAATTTGGGAAGTTATTTGGTTAATTATTTGAGGAGAATGGGGTTGATGTGGTGAATATGAGATGAGAAGTGGTGGCCGTTTATAAGTGGGGGAGAGGAAAGAGTAGGAATTTTTAAAATGAATTTAGTGCTCCCACATTTTCCATATGCCAAAAAGATCCAAAATGTATAATATATAAAAAATATAAATAATAATATAGAAAAATCAAATAAATACATTTTAAAAAAATTTAATAGTAAATTTTATAGTTATATTTTTAGTATAAACCTACCCTGGATAAATCAATTTTACCATAACCATGGTAAATAATATTTACAGTTTTTACTATTAATTTTGGCCAAAAATATTTTTGACAGAAATTATTTATGAAATTTTTATTTTAAAAAAAAAGTAATATATATTTTCCAAATTTTATCCCTATAGGTGGAAAAAAATTAATTTAAAATTAATCCTGCAAATGTGATAAGAAAGTGGGGTTTAATAGATTTTTTGAACAATTTGAAATGTTTTTATATCAAAAATAAACATGAAAATGATTCAAATGAAATAAATCTGACTAATATATAGATATATATATATATAAATATATAAACTAATTATAATCTGAGCGTATTTTAAAATAAAATTTATCTTTATAAATAACTGAAACCAATAGGTAGTTTTCAATTAAAATTCTGTATTTTTAACTTTTTTTAAAAAAAATAAATCTTTTCAGAAAAAACATAAAAAACCACTATTATATGATTTAAAAATGAAGAATAATAAAATATAGTTTATTTTATCAAATGAATCTAATAATTTTTTTAAATAATTTATTTAAAATAAAACTCAAAGATGTTATGAAAATGCTTGTTTTCGAGTTGCTTATTTTTTATGTACAACATGATTTTATATTAACTCTATATCTAATAATAATAATTTTTTAGATATAAATTAATTTTTTTGATAAATAAATTATATTTAACATAAAATATTTATCTTTAGCTATTATTTTAATTAATTAAAATGGTAATTCCTTATAAAAATTAAAGTAGTTTTTTGAAAAAATAGTCATTTAACTAAAAAATAAACATCGAATAAAAAACAATATAATTTTGATTGTAAGGTAATTAATTTGATTAAATATTAAAAAATATCACTTATGTAACATTATAAAATAATTGAGAATTTAAATTAGTTAATTAATTGAAAATAAATGATATTTTAACAAATATTTTTATTTCACACTATTCACTGAAAAATCAATACTTTCAAAAAAATAGAAAAATTTAATAGTGGGTTATTTATAAAATGTAGACTTCAAAATAAAAGTTAATTTTATAATATTATTATTTCTAAAATAACCATAAATTAATGGTAAATATTTCTCATAAAAGTAAATAAATTTTATTTTCGAAGATAACATATTTCTAACAAGTATAATTACTATAATAAATATTAACCGATTATTTACTATTTTTTACAATAACATTTAAAATGAGTCATACATTAATAGGTATATATCCTAATATATATATTACTATTCATTCCATCCTACATAATGGATAGGATATTGTGATATTATTTCATTATTCTCCACATATTTTTGTCACATATCATATTAAATATCAAAAAAATAATTTGATGTATATAATGAAATATAAACTCATGGTTGTCTATAAATAAATACAATACCATTATTTCATGTTATGATAACTATCAAAATGGTTAAATTAATATCAAAAAAAATATTTCCCAAATTCTGTGGGTATTACATTCGAACCTGTTATAATGAATTTCTACAACAATA
Organism: Viscum album; assembly: GCA_963277665.1. Lineage (NCBI taxonomy): Eukaryota > Viridiplantae > Streptophyta > Magnoliopsida > Santalales > Viscaceae > Viscum > Viscum album. The sequence goes on along the minus strand of OY728156.1, from coordinate 63,956,625 downwards.
TTCATCTCTCTCATCAAAGGATAAAAATTTTAAAATTATATCATATAATCACGCATATTGAAAAGGGTTAATAAGAAATCCTCATTAAAAATAGATGGGGTTGTGAAAAACTCATCCATAACAGCATATATTAGATTTCTAAATATGAAAAAAAATACTTTGTATGAGAAAATATAGACATAGAAGAGAAACTTAACACCCAAATATTGATGGAGAGAGACAGAGAACATTTATAATAAAAATTTCAGTGATCCAAAAAGGGTAAACAACCAAAAATCTATAAAAGAATGTCACATAAAAAAATGTCATTGATATAATAAAAAATTATGAGAATAGGAAAAAAATCTATTTCTAGATCATTTTCCTAATGCTGGAAATTTTTCATGAGATGGCATACTTAGTTGATTTAATTACATTTCATAAGAAAAATTTCACTCTTTGGTTGTGTGTTGACTAATTTAAACATAGATTCTTAATCTATCAAATGAAGGTTAATTTTTAATGTCTCAATCACAAATGGATCACATGATCCATAATTAATGATAATTCATTCCTTCCATCTCTAGTTATAAAACATTTATTAGAACATGTTATTTAATATGAATGAATATTTATATGGAGAAATAATATATTAATATATAAAAACAAAATCCAGGTTCAATATAAAACATTACCTAAATTTTTAACCATATTAAAATTATGAAATACTAAAATATATAACTTTAGAATGATGTTAAATAATTTTTAAAATTAATATATCATTAAACACCCCAAAAGATTGAAAATGTCGTTAATTTCCACATAAAAGACATGTGAATACATTCATTGGGTATTCCCTTGGCACAGGTATTACCAAAAAACATATTGAAATCATATATGCATACCTATTCCTTATATAACAATATAGTATTAGATATATTACTTGAAAGAAATTCTGTAAACATCATCAACGACAGTGTAGCATCTTGTCTCGGCTTACCATCGAACAAGTAGTTGCACTAGTGGGTCACATCACCTCCTGCTGATATCCCCGTATGCTGGAGGCTACCTACTAGTATCAAGGGCCCTAAGATGTGATAGTGGGGAGAAAATACCCTCTTATCAAAGACTCACAATGGTATTATTAGATTTATAGAACCAGAAAATAAAAAATAATAGAGGATGGTCTATATATATAGTTATCAAAATAGATGAAGATAAATAATTTTAATTTTATAAAATAAGAAAATGCATGAATATAAAATTCATGCTTTCCATGTTATTGATTGATAAATTAAATTACTAAATAACATAAATTATTAAAATTAAAGTATAAAATAAGGAAATAGTAGGAAACCCCCACATGTGATCTCATTGAGAATCTAGATCACTAGCACTGTCCATTTCACCAATGTCCGGGTAAACGAATATAACAAAAAGTAAGGTCCAAATCCCTAAGAACAAAAATAGGTCTACTCATGTACCCCAGTGCAATGGCAGCAAAAGTGTGGTGTGTGATAAAAATAACAGTATGTCATCACCCCTGGTGTCTATCCTAATCTAGATAGTGTAATATAAATTATGAAGTGTGAAAGTATAGAGAGATAATTATAGAACTAAATAAATAAATAACAAACATCCAGCTTCATAAGGGATACCTAATGGTTATACCCGCTTCAGCTCATTGCTGGGATAAGAATATGATCATGTCAAGTTTGGGAAATTATAAATATATATATATATATATAAATATTTATATAGTAGCAGTACACACAAAAACACACACGCACACTTACAGACATATATACTTATATATATCTGTATAAAGATATATGTTGGGGTGCATCGAGAGTTACCATTGTCATCCACTTCCAGGGGATCTCTCATGATCTACCCAATTACCAATACCATGAGCTCATACTCTCATGGAATGCAAGCATTAGATTCTTATTGGGGTGGATTAGGACATACCTATGCCATCCAAATTCTAGGTATATTCTCATGGTCTTCCCTTATACTAGGTCCTTAGGCCCATAGTCTCTTGACCCTCACATAATAGATTCTTAATGGGGTGGATTGGGACATTCCAAGACCATCCAAATTACAGGGGAGATATCACTGTATTCCTCTAACCCAAGGCTCTCACAGTCCATTGGAAACTAATGTTGGATTTATCTGGAGGTAACGCACAGACATCCATCACAATGGGTAGTGCACACAGTTGATCCCTTGGCTCAACTATATGAGCTCTCACAGTCTCATGGAAATCTACAATGAACATGACATGGTCTTCCTCCCTAGGGGCTCTCATAGTATTTTAGATCCTATGCCTATATAAGGTGTAACCATTTAACATATAGTTCATAAGGCATTAACCACTAATGCATTTCATTTTCCCTTTTCAATTATATATAAGTAAACATATTCTCATTTATTCTTGAGTTAAACCGTCTTATGAATTTCAATATAAAAAATATTCAAGGCACCATCACATATAATTCAATACCTAATGAAAAGGACTCTATTGCATGCCATTAACAATAATATATTACTTTTCAAGGAACTATTTCATCTAAACCATTGTATACCAGTCAATAACTCAATGTGTCTAAATTACTAATTTAAGACATACCATTTGCAATGAGTCAACCCATTGAAGGTATTTCTAATGGAACAACTTCATTGTATCATTTAATATGATCAAATGAAAACATGTCATTTAGGGAACATAATATACATGGTCAACAGACTCAATTTTCCTAACATCAAAAATTGGTTTACATCGTATAAGTGCCAAGGAAGGTGACATGGTCATTTAATTTAATGGATGCCACTAACATGAAAAATACATACTAACCATTCAATTGTCCTTTTTCATTTGGATTAACTCATTGAGACATCGAATCTTCATAAAAATGGTTCAAGTGTAAGAAGTGGTGTCATGGAAACAAGACATGTGCCATCTTGGAAAAAAACATAAATGAAAAAACTTCCTAACATTAAATTTAACAATTATTATTTCAATAATAAAGTAACACTAAGGTATATTCATAAGGAGGCATCAATGTAATGAAAAAAAAATCCTGAAAGTCCGACAATACATTTTTATCATGAAGAATCACTCCAAAAGTGGTGGAGATTTATTATGAAAACATTATTATTTTCAACTGAAAAATCTTTATCTGTTTTAAATATTTCATTGAAATAATCAAGGAATTCATATAAATTCAAAAAAATACTACATTAATTAAATGTACGAACTATGTGAATAGAAATTTAACCAATTCTTTACCAAAATAAAATGGTCAGGGAAAGGGGCTCTCATCAGGATGGAACCAAAATGAACAATGGGAGAGAGTAGACATTCATATAAGATATAGTATCCCTATAATCAAATATAGATACTCAAAATACATTAACACTAGTACAAAAACATTTTTTTACGTCACCATTTTTCACGTCGGTTTTTTAGAACCGACGTGAAAATATCTAAAAATAGATTTTTCACGTCGGTTATTATATAACCGACGTAAAAATACATTTTCTCCGATTTTTCACGTCGGTTATATAAGAACCGGTGTCAAAAATCCATTTTATTTGATTTTTCACGTCGGTTATTATATAACCGACGTTAAAAATAAATGTACATCACTTTTCCACGTCGGTTATTAAATAACCGACGTGAAAAATCCTTTTCCACGTCGGTTATTAAATAACCGACGTGAAAAATCCTTTTCCAGGATAATATATTCAAATTTTCACTTATTTTTCACGTCGGTTATTAAATAACCGACGTGAAAAATCAATTTTCGTGAATTTTTCACGTCGGTTATTTAATAACCGACGTTGAAAATGTTTAAAATAATGTAGTTCATTTCTCGGGCTTTAATTTGACAGGTCACGGAGCTCAACCGGAGTTACGGATTAAAAGTTATGGCCTTCAGAAGTTGATCATCTCCAAACGATGTCTTAAGGATGTCAAACTTCGGAAGGCCATAACTTTTAACCCGTAACTCCGTTTGAGCTCTGTGACCTGTCAAATTAAAGCTTGAGAAATGAACTACATTTGTGAAAACATTTTTCACGTCGGTTATGAAATAACCGACGTGAAAAATACCTTTTAACGTCGGTTCTTAAAAAACCGACGTGAAAAAGTCATGAAAATTGATTTTTCACGTCGGTTATTTAATAACCGACATGAAAGAGTGATGAAGATTGATTTTTTACGTCGGTTTTATAATAACCGACGTGAAAAATAAGTGAAAATTTTAATATCTTTTCACGTCGGTTATCATAAAACCGACGTGAATGAAAATTTTAATATCCCGCGAACGCGAAATTTCAATTTTTTTACAGCGTGGCATCGAAATTTTGAATTGCCGCCTAAAATTTTTAATACCGCGTTTTATCATAGAATATCAATTATATGTTTCCATTATACACCCATCTTAATTTTACGATCATTTATTTCAACCATTATCGTTCCCCCAAATCGACTCTTTTTCTCTCAAACGCGAATCAATTCTTTCTTCTTTCCGCGATCTCGTCAAGGTATATTTAATCATACATCCATGGTTTATGGTTTTTATGATTTGTTTTCTTAATTGACATACCATTTTACGATTATTTCATTCAACCATCATCGTTCCACCGAATCAACTTGTTTTATCTTCAACGTGAATCAACAATTTCTTATTTCCGCGACCTCATCAAGGTATTTGTAATTATTTTACCATGATTTATATTTTCTATGAGTAGTTTTCTTAATTGATATACCATTTAACGATTGTTAATTTATTATAATGATGGATGATTCTTTATATCATGATAAAACTACAAATCCTCCTACGGATTCAAAAATTCTTTCTAATATGAAGCTACGGTTGGCTCATTCAATCTTTCCTCGAAAAAAATATCAAACTTCTGATGGTCATAACTTTTGATCTGTAAATCCGTTTGAGCTCTATGACCTGTCAAATGAAAGCTTAGCAAATTTTCTACAATACTGTAAACATTTTTTACGTCGGTTATTAAATAACCGAAGTAAAAAATGACTTATAACGTCGATTTTCTCAAAAACCAACGTAAAAAATGGCTTCTTATCGCAATTTCCAGAATGTATTTCACGTCGGTTTTTTTAAAAACCGACGTTAAAAACTATATTAGCCCATTTTTTACGTCGGTTATTAAATAACCGACGTAAAAAATCATATTTTTAACGTCGCTCGCAATAACGTCGCCTAAAAACCGACGTTAAAAAGCAAAAAAAAACCGATGTAAAAAATGGTTTTTGTACTAGTGTAAGGCCCTAAATTAAATGGTTTAATACCAATATGTGGTAATTAAAACTTACCTTAGTATAATGAAGGTGAACCAAAGCCACTCAAACCACCCCACATTAAGTGGTGGTTGAAGAAACTCGCTCGAACATGACATGGGAGGCCATTTAAACAAGCATATAACATAAGAAAACTAAGAACATCATTTAACCCTCAACCTAGGTTTTGGGGAAACACTGAGGCATGATGAAAAATTCAGAAATTGAACAAGAAATATAAAGTATATAGTAGGAGAGGACACAAATTTTAGGATAGAGCAATAAATTTGGAAAATACTAGGCAGAGATCGAAAAACGGAGGTTTCTAATGGGTGGAATCGTGCATGGATGGTAACCCCCCTAGGAAGTGTTGTGTAAATGATAGGTGAGATGGTTTGTGATACATTATGTTTATAATTTAATTTTAATTAAATTTAAAATAATATATTTTAAATAAAATATTATGTGGTGTGCTCGGTTTAGGGTACATGGTTTGGAAAATCAAGCACCAATTGTACTCCCTTCACTGGATACCAAGGGCCCCCAACATGTTCTAGATACATAGTTGGAAAAAATGTGCACATCCCATGGGAAACATCTGAAAACTCCCTTAAATTAGGGCTGCATGGTTACCTACAGTGTGCCAAATGGTTTCATACAAACCATGTTCCCTCTATAGTTCTCCAAAAATCATGTTTTCCGGTTCTTGTACACCTGAAACCCTTCAATCCACCATGTAATATCAATGACCATTAATCCAAGTATAAAAAATCTATTTGAAGTGACTAATGTATTTTTATTCTGTTTGGATGCTCAGTTTTAAAAACGACCCATTCACTAATTGAAAAAGTTCAAAAAACGACCTCTTTTTAATCTGGTCCAAAATGATGATCATTACAAACATCCCATCATCGAATAGTTCATCCCAAAGAATAAATCATGAACATTTCAACATTTCACTCAACCTAAATGGGATATGAAGCTTCATTTAAACTTTTTTTTGTGTTCCAGATGCCCAATGCATCGATAACCATCCTTTTAAGCATGCATCACATAAGTCTTCTAAAACATGAGGCAACGTCCTTTTTAAAACATAACCACCAAGAAGACTCCAATCATATAAAATTTAACTAGTGGAATGATCATATCATTGTCTCACTAAGAATCTAGCCAAAGGTCATTCCCACCATAGGATTTAACATTATGATTCCAAAACCAAACTATAGCTCCTATGTCATTTTGATTTTATTTCAAAGCCCACTCCAAGCGTTCCAATGACTCTCCATGGATGATTTTGAAACAATCATATGGTTGATACCCCATTAACCACAAATCCCAAGTTGAGCCGGCTTTTCATGAAATGACTAACATGACATAAACCACACTCATCTTCTCATATAAAATTCTTTAAAAGGGTTCTTTACCAACCATATTCTCATTAAAAGAGAGGAAAAGAGTCAAGACACCATGACTGACCTATTAAGAAGACGCCCGACTTATACAACAATAATATTACAAGCTAGATAGTGGCATCTTCTCCCAAGACATATCACACAAAAAAACACAATCATCGAAGCCTACAGTCATTTCTATATGACATTTCTAAATGCTCACACAACAATGAAAACCACTCTTCTAGTGTACAACACCAAATGCGAACCACCCAACCATGACCTATAGATTTTAATGCATTAGCTTGATGTAAGACCGACACTCTCATAGGGAATCCATGATAAAGACAAGGTAAGGATCATTGTCGTTACATAGTATAATACAATAAGATAATTTTTAATATATTCTAGTAAAAAAACTAATTTCTTATAAGAAGAAGAGTTAAACCACAACTAGTTGACTTCATGGAAGAAACACAGATCAACCATCCAAAAACCCGTTGCAAAAAAATCACATTCCATTACCATCCGTGGAACAACATGATTATTTCAGATTTAACCTATATATTCTAACAATGACCAATAACATTTTCTAATTTTTAATATTTATACAACCTCAACAACATCATGATTACATGAAAGCGCTGCCATGTATTTATAAATCACAATTATAAAGGGATCGAAGAATAAAAATATCATTTCCCAATGGTCTCCGTTGGTTGGATAGCTTATACATAGAAGAGAACATTTACTGATACCCTCATGGACCTCCTCCGAGCCATGATCACACGTAGAAGCACTAGACAAGGATACCAAAACTGATCTGAGTGGCGTTTTGAAACACCCGAGTCTTATAAAAGTCATTATGATCATTAGTAAGAAACATATTCATTATATCATAGTTAACTCTATATGGAGATAACCTGAGGTCGAATGCATCATCACAACTGATTTAGATCAATATCGCATTTCTTTATATTACCATCATCCAATACTGAGGAAATGTTAAGGGTCAAATGACCTATGAAGCAGCTAACCAAGGCGAATTCATGTATCTCCTACTTAAATCCGAGAATTTTCCAATGCTCATTCCCATAATAATAGTCAAGGAAGCATGACCATCCATATGAACAAGGGTGTCAATTGATAAATACCCATAATATTCATAAATACATAAGAACTGAAATATAAAACATTCACTGATGGTGAAATCATATCAACTGTAACATCAACCAGTATGAAAAACAATTCCATCCACGGTCACTTAGTCATTTCCCATAGTTATGGTGATCAATCCCAATCACATCTATTATCTAAGCATTGGAACATTACAAATATCCTTTAAAATAACATAGAATAGTTAGATAGAATTAATGAATCAACCCATGATACCACATTGTTACATCCTGACCTGACTTTATATCTATCCAGTAGTCAGACTAGTTGGTCATATGGCCTCAAGCATGTCTACCCTTACACCAGAAGCTACCAACTAGCTGTGAGGGTATTTGGAGTTGATATTGAGGACACAATATCATCTTATTAGAGATACACCACAGTATTATCAAGGTATAAGAAGAATAAATATTTCAAATAATGGCATAATGAGTATATAAAGAGTTGACAAAACAACATATGATAGATAATATTAATTTTATAAAAGTGTCCAATGCCAGTTTGTGCAGTGCATTCATGTCATTTTATTGTTACAAAAATACAATAAGTAAATAACCTACAGAATGTATAGTACATTAAAAAATAGAGAATATAATAAAATTCCCCATGGGAAATCTCATTGAGAATCTAGAGCTCTAGCTCATTCATGTTCTCCAATGTCTAATTGTGAGCATACATCCACAAGAAACCAACAAGTCCCTACGAAAAAGGGGGATACTCAGGTACCTCATTGCAATGGAGGCCAGAGTGGGGATTGATATATAAATCTTAGTAGACTGGTACCATCAATGTCTATTCCAATATATATTGTGTAATATAACTTATTTAATGTGAATGTATAGTGAGATAATGAAAAAACTGAATAAATTAATAACACCTAACTAGGTTTCTAAGGGACACCTATTGGATATATTAGCTTCAACTCATTTTCATGATAAGATTGTGTTCATGTAAATATTGTGTTCATGTGTACATATATATAGTATAAGTACACACACACACAAACATATATATAGAAAGATATATGTTCGGGTGGATCAGGACATACCACTACCATCCAATTCCAGGGGACCTCTCATGATGTACCCCCAAACCCAATAGAAAGAGCCCATAGTATCATGGAATGATTGTATTAGATCCATGTTGTGGTGCATTAGGACATAACTTCGCCATCCAAATTCTAGGGAATCTATCACGGACTTCCACTAACCATGATCCAAGATCCCATAGTCACTAAACCGCCACATAATAGAAACAAGATGGGTTGAATCTGCACATATAAATTTCATCCAAATTCTAGGTGAGGTCTCATGTTCTTCCCCTAACCGAATTCTCTCATGGTCCTTTGGAAACCAATAGTGTGTGAATTGGGATGTAAATAATAGACATCCACCATTAAGGGTAGTGTATACTATATAACCCCTGGATCTACTCTACAATATCTCATGGTTACATGGAAATAACTATTGAAGCACACATGGTCTTCTTCCCTAAGGGCTCTCATAGACCCTTGGCTCCCCTACATATAAAATATGGAACCTTTCTACATATAGTGCCTGAGTCATTAACCTCTCATGCATTTCATTATCCCATTTCAATTACATATAAGAAAACATATTCACATTTATACTTAAGGAAAATCATTTTAAGTATTTCAATTTAATCACTATTCAAGGAATTGTCACATTTATTTTAGTAATGGTGGTAATGAACTATAATACATTCTATTGACCAAAATTTATGCCATTTCAATGAAAAATTTCAGCAAAACCATTATATACCTGTCAATGACCCATTATAGCTAACCCAGTAATTCATGACATATCATATGGTGGGATCCAACCCAATAAATTTCATTCTATTTTAATGATTTCATTATATTATTTAATCATCAAAATGGAATAAATACAATTAGGAATACCATAATCTATAGGTTCAACACACACAATTTTTATAAAATTTAAAATTTGATTATATCATAAAAGTTCCATGGATGGTAGTATGATCATTTAATTTTAGAGATTCCAAAAAACTACTATAATTAATTATAACCAATCCATTATCCATGAAAATTACATTTAATATAATGAGACATAAAAACTTCATGAAAATGGCTCAAGTTCCAGGAGGGGTGTCATGGGAAAAGGCATGTTTTTAATTGGGAAAATGTAACATAAATGGGAAAACATCCTAAAAACCAGTTAATAAATATATTGTCAAGCATAATGGAACACAAAGGGATAATCATAGATATTAATCAAACTAATGAACCAGGAAATAATTTATGTCTAACAATATATATTTATCATCAAGGCATAGCTCCTCCATTGGTGTGTGTGTGTGGGGGGGGGGGTTGTTATGAAAAACATGTTTTTTTCAACTAACAAATCATTATCTATTTTATGACATTAATTAACTTTATCAAGGGAATAATTTAAATAAGAAGAACATAGATCATTAAATAAATATACAAACTATGTGAATAGAAATTTAATTAATGGATTTAAAAGATTAAAGTGACATGGAAAGGGATCATACCTCAGGTTGGATCCAAACCGAACAATCTGCAGTTGACACTTTCTAACTTGGAGTTGTTGTTACCCTCTTGAACAAACATAAATTCATATAAATATATTTAAATATATCCTTAATCCAATGCACATGATTCATAGCTCCATAAGGAAATATGTACATGGAATATATTTATTTATTTATATTAGTACATAACTATCTATGTGATAGGAGACCGTTAAAGATGATCCAAACTCCGCACAAACAAATCTAGAGACTCCAAACAAATTAATGTCCACAATTAATTGTTTTGTAACCAAGAAGTGGGTATACACAATTACCTAGATATGATGGAGGTAAAAAAACCACCCAAACTGCCTAGCCTTCAGTGGTAGTATATGGAACTCACCCGCACATGGAAGATAGGCCATTCCCATACTGCATAGATAGAATAAAACCATGAAAAACCATTAACCCTTAAAACATTGTTAGGCCAAACACTAAGGCCTGATGAACATAAAAAATCCTCCAAAAAAGTTGAAGTAGATAGAAGGACGAGACTCACATTGAAGGATTGACCAAGAAATTTGGAGAAAACCTGAGTAGAGAATGAATAACTGAGGAGGCCGGAGGTAGGCGTCATGCGATGTTAGAGAACCCCCCATTGGAGAGTGTCACGTGAATTAATAGAGGGGAGTGTTATGAGTACTTTAATTTTTTAAAAATAAATTTAACTAAAATAAAAATATTTTTTTAATCATTGGGAATCAGGCTAGGTTTAAGATGCACAGTTTGGAGAATCGCCTTCCAACAGTGTTCCCATCACTAGAATCTAAGGGAACCCCTCATAAGATGAATGAACGGTTTAGAAAACCATTAATAACCTGTTTGAAATGTATCTATCCCCATTATTTTGAAACACACTATTACCTGTAGTGGGCTGCACATTTTCATACAAACCATGTTCCCATTATTGTTTTACCAAAATCTTATTTTTTTAGTTCCACATACATTGAAACTCTTAGAGCCGCCATAAAAACATAACATGCCTTCAACCAAGTCCAAAAACCTCACTTGGAAGTGACCCAACACTCGAAATTATTTTTTGGGGAACAGTTTTAAAAATGACCCATTCAGTAATTGACAAATGCTAATAAATATTTATTTTTAGTCGAGTCCAAAATGTGGATCATTACTGAGATAAAAAAACATTTAAAAAACATAAATTAGTTATAATTATATGAGTTCTATTTAGTTTAATCTATCAAAATAAATAATCTATTTATCAAAAAAATCATTATCCCAATATCCATAATATATTAAGGGTAATCTTCAAAATATCAACATTCTGTTAAATCACATTTATTTTCCATGAACATCATTCAAAATATTCATTTAAATAAATAATTAAAATATTTTAAATAACAATGTTTTTGTATTTCATGATTCATATAACATAATATTTTATTTCCAATACATATGTAATTTATTCACCCCAGATACTTCTCAAACCCATAACTATGCTTAAAAATTTTATTCCTTAAATCCTATTTCATTTCATATGTGTTTTGTAATCTCTTCATCTGTAGAAATTTTACCGTTTCTAATAAAAACATTCTATATTTCTTTATGATATTTAACTATAGAACATAAATTTTTATAATGCCCATAAATTCCATATATAAACCATTAAAAAATAAATTATATCAGAAGGGGGACCATTATTATCATCCCTTGCGTTAACAGTATATTTCATTGTCTCTTTTTAGTTACATTATTTGTATCACTATTTTCAATAATAAAAACATCTTCCCATCTTCTAAGACCTCAAATTTTTTGTTTCTTCCCAAACTAATGTCACGTAAAACATAATATTCTTCAATCCATATACTCTACCATACTAACTCTTGGTGAACACTTTCATCATCATCTATCGTGCGTTTGTGAGTTGGATAAGGTATATGTTTTTAAACATGTTTCATGAAAATTGATTATAAATAATCAAAAGTCCCTTCACCCTAATAATCATCCCATTAATCTTATCATGAAAATGGTTTACATCACATTTAGTGTTAACCTTGTTCTTTCTGGTTCCAAACATTTAATAAATCCAAAAAACATACCATGAGAAACAACAATCATAGAAGAAAACCACATAATTATGAAAAAATCACTTATATGGTTTAAAAATCATGACATATTATTTTTTCTCTTTGAATCCTTTTTTATACTAGGTCATTCATAATAATGATAATTTGTAAAGAGTTTTTAATTTCCAAATCACATACACCATGATTTTGAAACCAGTTTTGTAACAAGGCCCAATATCAAGAACTAAGTGAAAATTAATTCATTCTCAATACAACCATCTCAGAGTAATTAACCCAAGATAGCTCCATAATTGAGATAGATCTATTTTTTGTATCTATAATGGAATGCAACTTCTCAAAACCCAAATTCGACATCTAGTACAATATTTTTAAGACATTTTCATCTAATTTTACTCATCCTTGGACTTATCCTGAGATAAATCCTTAGAAATATCCTCACAAATATCACTATCTGTAAAAAATAATTTTTCACATCCTTGATTCAATAGTTTGAATTTAAATTCCTCAAATAAATACTATAGATACATAGTATCTTCATTCATTGATACTAAATTATTTTATAGGAATATTAAATTCATTAATCCAAATCATTCATGAAGACAATAATAGTTTAGTTCCTTGGATAATTGGAACACAATATTCTTAATCCATGGAATATATTTGATGTCTCCCATAAATATCTCCCCCTTAAAATCACTTCCTAAACATGTCCAACTTAATTACGTTATTCATAAAATATATAAAAGAAACATAATAAAGTTTGTTCTCAAATACATAGTATGGGTAAAAAAGAGAGATATGTAAGAATAACATGGAAATAAGGGTTTGATTACATGGAGATTACAATTCATAACATACCAAGCTTAACAAGGATCATAATGTCAACTTATGATATCAATATTATTTTTTTATAAGTCATGAAACTTAAGATAAGAATGTAACATGATAAATTAGAGCATAAAATTAGAAAATAAAAAAGAAGTTTTTGAATAAAAATAAGTATATAAAATCATTTAAATAGTAGTGAATCATTTTATCACATGTTATCATATGGTAGTGGATTCACTCTCTAAACCACCAAATTTTTTAAGGTTCACACCCATAACCATCATAGAGGAAAAAGTACCTTAATAAACTATGTTCACTCCCCATTATATTATTTTCTATCTCCTGATATAAAAATAATTTCCGAATGCATTGGAGAGAGTGATAGGCCCCAAAAATCTCAAAATGAAATCAATTTTTGGGGTTTCTATAATATTATAAAATATTCATCATATCCTTAAACGTGAAATGAAATGGGTTTAATAAAAATTTCAAATTTTCATAACCTATGGAAAAGATATATGTTTTGTAATAATTTCATTCTTAAATAGCCAATGAAATAAAGAAGGTTTCACATGAATTTTGTCATTTTCTATCCTGTGGATGGAAATGTTGTTTTTGTAAGAATTATTAAATCACAAGCACATACCATTTAGGGAAAGGATAAGAATGGTGTACTTATATCATATCCCGAATAAAACATAAGTTACACAAAATGATTTTATCATATAATTATAAACATTTCAAATGATCGCAAGGATTATTTCTAGAGGAATATAACTTTTTTTAATATCACTTTTTGAAAGAAGAAAAACACTAAAAATTTTAGAAATTTGATTATATGAAAATAACCATGAAAACAAATAAAGGATGTTTTAAAAATCATGTAGAAAAATTATAGAAAAAATATACATTCCATTTTTATAATCACTAAAAAAAATAAAAACATATTTTCACTGAAAATATCCTTGAAAAGTAATAATATGTTTTTTATAAAATAATTTAAAATCATTCGTGAGAAAATTATCCTCTACTCTTTGAAAAACTCATATTATAACCTAAAATATTTTGAAATGATATATCATTCAAAATAACATTGAAAATTTAAAAAGGATGTTTTATAATTAATTTATAACATTTTTTGAGTAAAATAGTATTTTGTATTTGAATAAAAAATAAACACATATTATTTTTAATTTTTTTAATTTGATAATAAACATGGAAACAAATAATTGATGTTTTGAAATAAATATAAATATTTTATTATGGAAATTAATCGTACTATTTTGAAAAAATAATTATAAAACATAAAAAATAATATATTTTTCATTGAAAATATTCTTGAAGGGTTTAGATGAAATAATCAAATAAATGAATGGTCATAATTTCTGAAAATTCTAATCATGTCGTGCATATTAAAACTAATATTCTCTTTTGATTTTTCGTAAGAGACAAATAAAAATTGTTTTAAAAGTGGCATGGATATTTCTTTAAAAAATTAATAAATTATAATATTGGAAAAAATGTATTTTATAAATAAATTGAGAATAAAAAAATTGTTTTTTTTAAATACTGTTTTGGAAGAATGAGTTCCACCAATAAAATATATAATGATGGATTTTCATAGAAACAAATTATCAAAATTTTTAGGTTCCAAATATTGAAAAAATGTTACTATTACGTGATGATATAATGACTATCCAAAGTAGAAGAAAAATAATTTTTATTCTTAATACATAGATAAAGATATTTCAATATTGGAGACTCAATCATAAATAATATCTACAAATAATGAAATTTTATAAAAAAACCCTTACCACTTTGGTAATGTTGAATCATAATCTCCATGAAAGTGTAAAATAAAAAAGAAATATTAAACAATCAATTGGAATAAAAATTTAATGATATTACATGTCAAAGGGGAAGTATATGTACGGAATCAAAGAATATATGTTTAAAATGATACAAATGTCTCTAAGAAAGAAAATGGAGAAAAAAAATCACCTAAAAATTTATTAATTCATGAAATAACAATATAAAATAAATAATAACATAAAAGGAAATAATTAATATAATAAAAATAATAGGTATAATGACATAAAATTTCAACGGAGTAGGGTATACACTACAAAAAATAAATTAGTGGTGAACTCATATATATCTCTAAGACATAAAAGAGTGACCAGAAATCCCTTACATTAATCTTGAATTCTGTCATAAATGTTCAACGTTCTTAAATAATAAATATATGATTATTATAAATCTATTTAAAAACCATATTAACATATATCATACCATATATTTGATTCATATTTCTTTTTATTACCTTTTTATTAACAATTCAATGTTAATGTAATATTTCAGAAAATAAGTCATTTTCTTTTTGTCTATGATTTGACTTGTTATCATAGAATATCTTAAGGAAATAAACGACTGACCATATAAATTATATTGAAAATGATTTGAATTTCATATATATTCATTATATATATTTAGATTAATCTTTAAAATTTATTGATTGAAAATCAAATTCAATGTATATTGAAATTGTATGTCGTACTTACACATGAACACTATTTTTATTTTATATTAGGATTGAAATAATGAATATTAATTGAAAAATATTACCTATAAATATTTTTTTTATAAAATATATCACATATTTTCATTAAATTCTACCTTTATAATTTCCAATTAAAATCATGAATGAATCACACTACTTCGTGAGGGGGTTGTACACCATACGGAAGACCGATTTTATCATATTCCCAAAAAATTGAAATTACAAATCAATGTGGGGTAAAAAATTATAAAAGAATAATAATATCATAAATATGGTATATAAATAATAAATCCATATTTGTATCCATCCATGAGTGGTTTTATTGAAAAAAATATGATGTCGGTTCGTGAGACGGTAGCCCACTGTATGCACAAACAATGATTTTGTAACCCATTTGAAGTAAGTGGAGATAGTTTTAGGTCATGATATTAACCAAATAACAATAATTATATTTAATATAATTATTTTATAATAATAGTTTAATGTGGTTAATTAAGGAATAACACAAAATAAATCATTGATGAACTTTTATCTTCTTCGGGTATCATCCTTATGTTTTTAGAAAAATCGTAACTAGAATAGATTTCTATCCATAATATTGTTTATATGACGAGATTAGGGAAATTGGGAAGTGATTTTGTAGGTATTTTAAAATCACATCAGTTGTGAAGTCTTTTATAGGAGAGTATTAGTGGTACATTTTTATAAGTGGGGGAGAGGACACCCTTGGCATTTTGGAAGAGAATTGAGTTCTACCGCTTTTTTAACATGAATGAAGGTTCCAAAATCAATAAAATTAATAAATAATACATTAAAATATCTAAATATTTCCATTAAATATATTTTAGACTACTTTATAGGTAATTTAAACCCTTATAGTTTTAGTATAACCGATAATAAATTTATTTTTACTATAACTACATTAAATAATTTTGACTTTTTTTATAATATTTTTGGTAAAAAATTAAGTTAAAAATATTAGATAATATAAATATTTATAAATGAAAATATTGGATACATTTTTTTCAAAATTTATTCATATAAATAGAAAAAATCAGTTTAAAACTAATCTGGAAGATGTGATAAGAAATTGGGGTTTTAAAGAGAAAATGAATAAAATATTTGAAATGCATTTATATCAAAATTAGATATGAAAATGTTTACAATGAACATAATTGGATTATTATATATATAATAATTATAATTTTACTATAAAATAACAAATAATATAATTTAATAATATAATTAATTTTTTAAAAAGCATGTTTAAATTAAAATTCAATATTTTTTACTTTTCATGAAAAATTCAAACTTTTCAGAAGAAACAAAAAATTCACCAGAAGATTATTATTTAAATATCAAATTTAAATTGGATTTTGTATTATAAATTAAATTTTCTAAAACTTATAAATATTAAATTTGAAACAATTCCTTTAAACGTAATGAAAATTAAGGTTTTTAGGATGTGTATTTATTTAAGTATAAAGATGATTTAAAATTAACTCGATGTCAAAAAATTATCATTGAATGAAGATGAATTAAAATTTATTTATATATAATATAAATAACTAACATAAAAATTATTCATTACAGTGTATTTTGATTAATTAAATTGGAAAAACAATTTACACTTTAAAACAATTTTCAGAAAACAAACTGCTCTTAAACCAAATAATGAACTTATGAAAAAATAAAATATAATTTATAATAAGTTTTTTTAAGTTGATTAAATATTAATATATTATCAAATGTTAAATTAAAAATTTATTTTTTAAATAAAATATTAAATATAATGAAAATAAATTATAATTTTAAAGAAATAGGTGTTTTTTCAATAATCATTAAAAAAATTAATATTTTCAAAAAAAATCGCAATAAATTATTTTTTATATGATGTTTTAAAAAATTATGTTATTATTATAATGTAAATTTTGATGTCATATATATGAATTAAACAGAAAATGTTCCCATAAATAGTAATCAAATCATTTTTTATAAAAACATGTTTTTGAGGAATTAAATAGCTTTACAAAATAATGATTGTATATTAACAAAAACTTTTATGAAAATTTTCATGACCCCCTCCCACCAATGATGCCCTTTTTGAGCTGGCAATGGTAAAAGGGAGATAATGACCCCCGAGTCCCACCTACAGTAGGCCCCGGGTTGGCGACTAGCACCAAGGGTATGAGTTCTCACAAATATTGGAGGCATTACCCTTTTTTATTTATTTTGGATCAGGAAATAGGACAAGTAAACCACCAATAAGGAAAAGAAAAAGTGTATATAAATAAACCCAAGACAAGCCCACATGCATGTTTAAATAGTTTTATAACAACGTACTAGTACAAGAAAGCTCAATGTAAAATACCAAAAGAAAAAAATGTACAACAACAGTAACAACTCCAACTGTCCGACTAGTAGGGTCACGCACGACCCTGGTAGTCCTCATGGAAACCTGAAAGTAAACGTAGGGTGAGCATACAAGTATTCTCAGTAAGGAAACCTAAAGCTCTCGTTCACAAGTGGTGAGACATCCTAATGTCTCGTGAGAACAATAGAAGAAACCTAGCAAGAAATTCTATCCACCGAACCTCAGCAGCCACACTCACCAAGAACGCAATCACAACAGGTAGTAGTATATAAGAAAAAAGAGTATTGGGTACCTCGCACCATTTCCCAGTAGTCAGCTGCTCTTCCTAACAGTGAACGTCCTGACGCTGCCACACTCTCCCCGCCCGCACACACCTGGGCCTGACAACCATGTATTCCGCCCGCAAACACCTGGGCCTCACAACCGCATATCCCACCCGCAAACACCTGGACATCACAACCACGTATCCTGCCCACGCACACCTGGGCCTCACAACCACGTATCCCGGCCGCACACACCTGGGCCTCACAACCATGTATCCCGCCCACACACACCTGGGCCTCATCCCGATGATTCTTGGGAAATAGAAGAACCTACCTGAAGAGTCTTGGACTAAAACCACCCCAATCGAAACCTACCCGAAGAGTATTAGGTGTAAGGTTGCATTAAGCCATCACAACATAGGGGGGAAGGAGTAGGAAGGAGCTAGTAACTAAGGGAAAAACACCCTCTCCCATGAAATGGGAGTGCTCAGAACTAAGATCTCAACATGGGTGGGGTGCGATAAAACACAAAAGATACATATATATATATATATATATATATATATATACCAAACACAAACCCCAACCAATGGCTTCTAAACAGAGAAACTGAGCACGTGCCTTGGCACTGCTACTACGAAGCATGCATCCAACAAACAACCCCAACCCCATTTATGTTTTCACGATTCAGCAGAATTAGTTTATTTAGTTCCTTAACTATTGGGAAACTATCCACAACCAACCACATCGATCATTCGTAAAACATATCCATGCCATCCACAAATCATGTTATGGAAACATAAGCAGCACAACAAAACCCTTCTTATCAACCAACCAACCCCATTGATTATTAATCTCGTTCCATTACCATGACCCACCATTCATTAACTATTCCACTTTAATTTATTATTCACAAACCATAGTCCATTCACATTTCAACCCATCCATGCATCCCCACTGTCAACCACCATAACCACAACCGCACCATACATCATTATCTGTTTGATACCATTTATCGCAGCCCCACTGCCCACCCTATCCACAACAACCCACAAAACACCCCCATCACATGTCACATAACCAATCCAACACCCACATGTTCATTATTCCATTTTGTTCAATCGGGGTGATCACACAAGGGATCCATATTTTTAATAGCCAACATTACGTGATTAACCAATTTCCACATTCCATGAAGATTCCATCCACAATATGATCTAGAAAGATAGGGAAACATTTAATTGCGCAATAAAAGTTCCCCAACGACCATGATTTTCAGTGGGCAGAAGCTCATTCAATTCACAACATAATACCTCAAGATATAACGTAACAACAATCACAAACATTTCATCCCCGTTATATAAGCTAGTTATTATCTTGATTAAACCTGGTTCAAAATTGTTTCACATAAACAAAATAACACCCACCCCACATGATGCACAAATTAGAGAGACGAAGGTAATATCCCTACCTCAACAGGCTCTGATCACAACGCTCCCCCGGATCAACTTTAGAAGACGTCTGTTGGCGTCCATCACTTCCATAGAGTCCCAGAAAAACCTCCTTGGGTGGAAGTCGGAAAGGAAAGGCCAAAGGAAAGACAACAGATCCAAGCTCAAAAGTTCTGCCTCATCCTTATGATCGCGTGGCCGCTGACAGATCGTAAATCGGAGCTCGAATTAAGTAGTTATAGAAGAAAGAGCCTTCAAGTCTCTTGGGAGAACTCTGCTCAGAGGAAAGGGGAGGAGACGGTTGAGTTGAAAAGGAGGAGGGGACCCCTATTTTTATAGGCGAGGAAAGAAAAAGTACACGGCATGTAATTTATGGTACATGGCGTATACTCAGTTATTTCACACGATCTCCACGCGGCATCCAACATGGCTCCGCGGCCGTTGACTAGTAAACACATGGTTTGAGGGTAACACATATGCAGGGAGGGACTACATGACATATAGTTTGGAAACACGGCATGTACCCATTTATTGCACATGGAAAGGACACAACTCCAACACGGCACACAATCGTTGATTGGAAACGTGCATGCGGGGAAGGACTACACGGCGTGTAGTACTGGACACACAGCATGCACCCATTATTTCACACAGCAAGGACATGGCCTTCAACACGGGGTATACCCGGAAGAAGGGTACACAACGTGTACTCAAACTACATGGCGTGTAGTTTCAAAATTCTGAAAAGTGTAGGAAAATTCCATTTTACCCTCCAGAACACTTCTTGACCTTCTTTTGACAAAGGAATGGGCTGGAGAGGTCCGGGACATTACAACAGATACCCCTTAACACATTCTTGTCCCCAATAATTCAAAAACTAACCCAGAGGAAACCCTACAAGATTCCTCTTAGGGTTCTTCTTATATCAGGAACCCAACCAACAACCCTAATTATATGCGTTAGGAATTAATTCTCCTATGTTGAGATATTATCCACTTTAGGTGGCACTGACTCGTCGGCACTAGTTTAATCACATCCTCATTAATGCGTCCCGATTAAGAATTGGGTCTTCCAACTTTCATACATTAGGATTTTTCAACTCGTACTACCCCCAACACCACACAACCAACACACTACCTGAACACGTGGTTTTGGGAAATTTATTCTCCTATGTCGAGATATTATCCACTTTAGGTGGCACTGACTCACCCACATGGGTTCAATCGCATCCGCATTAATGCGTCTCGATTAAGGGTCATGTTTTTTTCCCTTTTCCCCACATTTCCGGACATGTCACACATTACCAGGGAACAAGGAAACAAAAGATCTCACAACTGACAAGCCAAGCATTCCATATATCAAAGGTACAGAGTACAACATCAACACAAATCTCAGAAGAACAAGGGAAAAACACAAGTCAAAACAACTTTGGGTACTGAGCGTGCATCTGGGTCTCTCGCTCCCTAGTGCTCTCCTTGAGGCCACCATGCCCCCACAACACACAAACCAACGAAATGGTTCATCCACAGAGAACCTTCTCTTTATGATCCTCAATTCTGACTGGTCGTTCCTCGAAGGTCACGTTGTCGCCCATATCTAACTCTCCCTAGTCGATAACGTGAGAGTCGTCATGTAAGTACCGACGAAGCTGGGAGATGTGGAAGACGTCATGAACCTTGTCCAACTGAGGTGGCAGGGCCAACTGATGTGCCACCTCACTGACTCGCCTCAGCACCTCAAAAGGTCAGATGAACCCAGGTGGGAGCTTGATCCCTTTCCCAAACCTCTGTTGCCCCCGTCGAGGGGAAACCTTCAATAACACATGATCTCCCACCTCGAACTCCAAGGGCCTCCTCTAACAATTAGAATACGACTTTTGTCTGTCCTGAGCCGCTTTCATCCTCTCACATACAAGCTGGACTTTCTCTGTGGTTCTCTACAATACCTATGGCCCAAGAGCACCAATCTCACCAACTTCTGCTATCAAATGGGTGAACGATATGGTCTTCTATACAAAGCCTCAAATGGTGCCATTCCAATAGTATAGTGGAAGATGTTGTTGTATGAAAACTCTACTAAAGGCAAGTGTCGTACCCATGATCCTCTGAAATCCAGAACTCATGCTCGCAGCATGTCCTCCAACTTCTGGATAGTCCACTCCTGCCCATCGGTCTAGGGTTGGAAAGCAGTTCTAAGGTGTAGCTGGATGCCAAAACCATTTTGTAACCCCCTCCAGACTCGTGAGGTAAACCGAGTATCCCAATCTGAGATGATAGTCTTTGGGACTCCATGCAGCTGCACAACCTCGTCTACATACCTCTATGCTAAGGTACTTACTGGGCCTGAATCCTTAATTGCTAATAAGTGAGCTGATTTCGTCAGTCAATCCAACACAACTCAAAGAGTATCATAACCACCCTGATCTCCAGGTAGTCCTGTGACGAAGTCCATTGAGATGTCATCCCACTTCCACTCGGGGACATCTAAAGGACGCAACAAACCACTAGGAACACGATGTTAAACCATCACTTGCTGACACACTAGGCATTTATCCCCAAACTCCGCCACTGCCTGTTTCACCCCGGGCCACCAAAACTGTTCCCTCAGGCCTCGGTACATTTTCGAAACACTTGGATGTACCACCAAGGATGAGCTATGGAACTCATAGAGAACTACCTCACGAATTGTCTCCAGTACAAAAAACCATCATTGGAAAAGCATCCGATGTCGGCTGTCCTCTGACCATCCTTCTGGAGCGTTCCCCTGATCGACACGATCCCACATCACTTCCGCTTGGGAGTCACCCCACTGAGACTCTTCCACCTGCTGTAACAAAAAGGACTACATCGTCATCTGAAATAAAAAGCCTCTAACACCTTCTTCCCTTGCATCTACGTGCATGGCAGCCATCTCTCCCATCAACTTCCAAGCATCAGCGGATTCCCGACCCACATCCTGATGCGGCTTCCTGCTCAGGGCAGCAGCCACAACGTTTCCCTTTCATTCAATGTCAGAGATCTCAAAGTCATAGTCTTAAAGAAACTCGACCCATCTCCACTGCCGTAAGTTCAGGTCACGCTGGGATAAGATATAACGCAGGCTCTTGTGATCTGAGAAGACCACAAAGTGCTCCCCAAAGAGGTAATGTCGCCACAACTTTAGTGCGAACACTACTGCTGCATGCTCTGGGTCATGGGTGGTATAGTTACGCTCATGAGGGCATAGCTGCCTAGACCCATAACAGATCACTCCCTTCTTCTGCATCAGCACGCACCCCAGTCCAAGGCCAGAAGCATCACAAAACACCTTATACAACAACCCTTCCTCTAGCAACCTGAGTACGGGAGCACTGACCAACATCTCCATCAGTTAATCAAAAGAATTCAAGAACTTCTCGCTCCATAGTAAGGCCTGGTTCTTCCTCGTCAAAGATATCAATGGAGCAGCAACTCGAGAGAAGTCTGAAACGAACCTCCGATAGTAACCTGCTAAACCCAGGAAACTACGTACTTTTGCCATGCTCTTTGGTTCTACCCAAGAAACAACAGCCTCCACCTTCGACGGGTCCACTAACACTCCATGTTAAGACACTACATGCCCAAGGAAGTGTACTTCCTGTGTCAATAACTTACACTTCGACAATTTCCCGTAAATCTGGTGGTGTTGAAGGAATTCCAAGACTGCCCTGAGATTCTCAATGTGTTCCTCCTCTGATCTTGAGTAGATTAGGATTTCATCGATAAACACAACAATGAACGGGTCCAGAAACACTCGGAAGACAAAGTTCATAAGTCCCGTGGACATAGCCGGTGCATTCGTAACTCCAAACGGTATCACTAAAAACTCAAAGTGCCCATACCTGCACCTAAAAGCCGTCTTCGAGATGTCATTGTCATTTACCCTCAGCTGATGATATCTAGATCGTAGATCAATCTTGGAAAACCAACATGATCCCCTTAGTTGGTCGAAGAGATCGTCTATCCTTGGAAGGGGGTAATAGTTCTTGACCGTTACCTAGTTCAACCTTCGGTAGTCTATGCATAGCCTAAGACAACCATATGCACTTTTCACGAACAAAACTGGAGCACCCCATGGCGATACGATGGGTCGAACAAAACCCTTCTCCATCAGATCATCAATCTGATTCGGCAAATCCCGCAACTTCGAAGGTGCCATCCGATAAGGGTCCATCGAAATCGGATGGGCACCTGGGTGTATGTCTATCAAGAACTCAACGTCACGTCGTGGGGGGGGGGGGGGGGGGGTAGAGTCACAAACTCCTCAAGAAAAACATCGAGGAACTCCCCAACAACCTCCGTGACATCCACCATCTCTGTATCAGCCGGAACTACTGATAACCCGCCTAACAAGGAAAGGAGAGGATCCAGACGCCAGCTTCCCACCTAATAGCTCCTCTCGCCAACAAAAGATATGCGCTACCCATCCACGTCCGAGAACACGACTCTTCTCCGGAAGCAGTTGATAACCGCACTAACAGAAAACAACCAGTCAATGCCTAGGATGAAATCGTATGGCTGCATATGTAATAGAATAAGGTCCCCACTAGATCGATCTAGTCCCAATGTTAACACACATCCTCGGCAAACACAAGATACGCTGGTCTAGCCTCCAACTGGTGTACTCAGTTCCAGTGGTACGGAATGTCTCTCTACATCTAGTCCCAAAGCATGGGCTAGACTAGGTGCAACAAAGGAGTGCGAAGCTCTTGAATCAAACAAAGCCGAAATGAGAGTGCTAAACAAACAAATCGAACCTCGCACGACCTCTGGTCCTACCGAAGCTGTCAACTCTGCTGCGTGCAACTGTCCATGCCCAGCTCCTCTGCCTCTCTGATGTCATCCACCTCCCCGACCACGCCCTGGTCGAGGTCCCAGAGGGGCACCCTGAGGTCGGCCTCCTCCCGAAAATTCATCCCTCAGAGGAGCATGGTCCTGCTGTTGTTGGAAGGGCCTCACCGACAACTGGTGCTGCTGAGGTGGGCGCTGAACCTACCCACCTCCACCCTACTATGCTCGAGTCGAGCATCGACTCTGAACGTGCCTAAAACCTCCACATGAAAAACACTTCGGTCCTGGGATCGTGAAAAATGGATGAGGACCCGATGATCTGAACTGGAACTGCTGGGGCCTGCTCCCCACTGGCCTGAACTTGGAAGGTCCCGTCATAGGAGACCTGCTGCTGACTGCCTTCCCCTTCGACGAGCCCGGATGGATCCCCTCTCGGGGTGCACCTCCCAGTTAGTGCATCCTCTCTACAACCTATGCCTTCTTCTGTACCACCATGTACGTCGGAAGGGTGAAGGGGGTGACAGCATACTAGAGCGAAGGACGAAGCGCCTCCTCTAAACATCTCGCTTGAGACTCCTCATCCGGAAAGAGATCTGGAGCAAAGCGCATGATATCCTTGAACATGATCCAAAACACTCGTACTGACATACTCCAATGCTAAAGGGAGAGTAACTCCTGTTGCTTCTCTACCTTGATAATGGAAGAAAGGAATTCCTCTTAGAATTCCTTCTCAATGTCAGCCCACTGAACCTCTGCCTCTATCCTCTCTCCGAGGTAGTGCATCCACCACTGTCGCACTGCACCTCTCAGCTCACATACCGTTAGGGGAACCCAGTACTCCCTCGGAGAACGAATCAAGGTAAAATCCATCCCTAGCTCATCAATCCACCCCTCTGTCTCCGTATCCGAAGTACTACCCTCGTACTTCTTGAGGGTCTGCCGCTGGAAAGAACGGAGAGTCTTCTGCCACTAGCTATCTTCCTCCTCTCGGTCAATCCTCAACTGATCGACCACCTGGATCTGCTGGGCCTCGGCCGTCTGAGCCACCAGGGGATGACGTCCAGGTGCTATAGCTGTACGGTAAACAAGGATCGCTTAAGCCCATGTAGTAAGAAAAACTCAAGGTTTTATTTTATCATTTTATTTAAATTTCTTTCCCAGAACACCCAAATCAAGTAAAACACAATCATGATGATGCATGTACCTTCCCCAGGGTATCTACCCTGCAATAAATGTAGTCTCACTTGGTCGTTCGGTAGGCTCAGAGTCCTTGCATCAGTTCACCGGGGGCCCTAAAATCCTGTGTCCTAGCCGGTCTTCCCTAGCCTATGACACGCACCAAGATTAACTAACATTGTCACACTACCATCCCATGAAATCCTCATAGTACCTAACTCTAGACTCCATCCTATCTCTCAACCATCAGCCTCTGTTACCATTCTGTCACGACCCCCTCCCACCAAAGATGCCCATCCTGAGATGGGAATGGTGAAAGGGAGATAATGACCCCCCGAGTCCCGCCTCCAGTAGGCCCCGGGTTGGCGACTAGCACCAAGGGTATGAGTTTTCACAAATATGGGAGGCATTACCCTTTTTTTATTTATTTAGGATCGAGAAATAGGACAAGTCAACCACCAAAAAGGAAAATAACAAGTGTATAGAAATAAACCCAAACCAAGCCCACATGCATGTTTAAACAATTTTATAACAAGGTATAAGTACAAGAATGTTCAAAGTATAAAACCAGAATAAAACAAAAGTATAGCAATAACAAAAACTCCAGCTGTCCGACTAGTACGGTCCCACACGGCCCTGGTAGTCCTCCTGGAAACTTGAAAGTAAACTTAGGGTGAGCATACAAGTATACTCAGTAGGGAAACCTAAAGCTCTCGTGCACAAGTGGGGAGACATCCTGATGTCCCGTGAGAACAACAGAATAAACCTAGCGAGGAATTCTATCCACCCAACCTCACCGGCCACAATCACCAAAAACGCAATCACAACAGGTAGTAGTATATAAGAAACAAGAGTATTGGGTACCCCACACTATTTCCCAGTAGTTAGATGCTCTTCCTAATGGCGAACGTCCTGACGCTGTCACACTCTCCCAACCTGCACACACCTGGGCCTCACAACCACGTATCCCGCCCGCACACACATGTGCCTCACAACCACGTATCCTGCCTGCACACACCTATGCCTCACAACCACGTATCCCACCTGCACACACCAGGGCCTCACAACCACGTATCACGCCCACTCACACATGGGCCTCACAACCATGTATCCTGCCTACACACACCTGGGCCTCATGCCGAAGATTATTGGGAAACAGAAGAACCTACCCGAAGAGTCTTGGGATAAAACCACCCCAATTGAAACCTACCTGAAGAGTATTAGGTGTAAGGTCGCCTCAAGCCATCATAGCCGAGGGAGAAGGAGCAGGAAGGATCTAGTAACTAATGAAAAAACACTATATCCCATGAAATGGGAGTATTCGGCACTAAGTGCTCAACATGGGTGGCGTGCGATAAAACACAAAAGATATAGATATAGATATATATATATATACCCAACACACAGCCCAACCTATGGCTTCTAAACAGAGAAACTGAGCACGTTCCTCGGCACTGCTACTATGAAGCATGCATACAACAAACAACCCCATCCCCATTTAAGTTTTCATGTTTCAGCAGAATTAGTTTATTTAGTTCCTTAACTACTGGGCAAATATCCACAACCAACCACATCGATCATTCTTAAAACATATATCTGCCATCCACAAATCAAGTTAGGGAAACACAAGCAGCACAACAAAACCCTTCTTATCAACCAACCAACCCCATTTATTATTAATCTCGTTCCATTACCATGACCCACCATTCATTAACTCTTCCACTTTTATTTATTATTCACAAACCATAGTCCGTTCACATTCCAACCCATCCCTGCAGCCCCGCTGCCAACCGCCATAACCACAACTGCACCGTACATCATTATCCCTTTAATACCATTTATCACAGCCCTGCTACCCACCCTATCCACAACAACCCACAAAACACCCCCATCACATGCCACGTAACCAATCCAACACCCACATGTTCATTATTCCATTTTGTTCAACCGGGGTGATCACACAAGGGCTCTATATTTTTAATAGCCAACTTTACGTGATTAACCAATTTCCACATTCCACGATGTTTCCATACACAAAATGATCTAGAAAGATAGGGAAACATTTAATTGCACAAGAAGAGGCCCCCAACGACCGTGATTTTCAGTAGGCAGAAGCTCATTCAATTCACAACATAATACCTAAGGATATAAAGTAACAACAATCACAAACTTCCCAACCCCATTATATAAGCCAGTTATTATCTTTATTAAACCATTTCAAAAGTGTTTCACATAAACAAGAGAACAACCACCCCACATGATGCAAATATTAGTGAGAAGAAGGTAATATCCCTCCCTCAACAGGTTCTGATCACATCGCTCCCCCAGATCAACTTTAGAAGACGTCCGTTGGAGTCCGTGACTTCCGTCGAGTCCCGGTAAACCCTACTCGGGTGGAAGTCGGAAAGGTAAGGACAAAGGAAAGACAACAGATCCAATCTTAGATGTTCGGCCTCGTCGTTACGATCCTGTGGCCGCTGACGGATCGTAAATCGGAGCTCGGATGAAGAAGTTATGGAAGAAAGAGCCTTTGAGTCTTTTGGGAGAACTCTGCTCAGAGGAAAGGGGAGGAGAGGGGTGAGTTGAAAAGGAGGAGGGGACCCCTCCTTTAATAGGTGAGAAAAGAAAAAGTACACGGCGTGTACTTTATGGTACACGGCATGTACTCGATTATTTCACACGGTCTCCACACGGCTTCCAACACGGCTCCGCGACTATTGACTGGTCAACACATGGTTTGAGGGTAACGCATACGCGGGGAGGGACTACATGGCATGTAGTTTGGACACACGGAATGTACCCATTTATTGCACATGGCAAGGACACAGCTCCAACATGGCACACAGTCGTTGACTGGTAACACATACGCGGGGAAGGACTACACGGCGTGTAGTACTGGACACACGGCGTGCACACATTATTTCACACAGCAAGGACACGACCTTCAACGCGGGGTATACCCGGAAAGGGGGTACACAACGTGTACTCAAACTACATGGCGTGTAGTTTCAAAATTCTGGAAAGTGTGGGAAAAGTCCATTTTACCCTCCAGAACACTTCTTGACCTTCTTGTTGACAAAGGAATGGGCCGGAAAGGTCCGGGCCATTAAAAAATTTATATTTTCTTTTAAAATTATATTTATATATCATAAATTATTTAATTCAATTGATACCCTTGTATTTAACTTCTTGGTTTTAATAATATAATTCCATTGATCGCTGAATCATAGTGTCTCTTTGCATGCACGCTAACATAAGAACTAAATGTTCTGTATAATACTAGATAATGTTTGTGCTATGTATAATGAAATCTAAACTAAGTGTCTCATATAATGAAAAATATCTACATTATTAAATTTATATTAAAAAAATGTTTTAAAAACCCATAGAGTGTAACAAGACACAAAACAACCAATCTTCAAATTCATTTAATTTTTTTTCTACCTATATTACACTTCATTAAAAATCAGTAAAACATATTAAAAACCATATCATTACAATAAAACCAATCAAAAATGTTTTTGATAAAATTATTTATATATTATCAATAAAATAAAACATGCAAAAAATATCCATAACATTTTTTTGACATTTATTTTTATTCCTAGTATCAATAATGTGATAGATTGAATCCACCCTTGATAGACTTAGTTATGAAGCTTTCTCTTGATCCCTATCATTAATAATATTCATCAGCATATCATGAATGGTACAATTTTCAAATTGTATATATCTAAACATTATGACAGTATTTCATAGCCTATGATGATTTCTATGTAGACAATCTATAGGGGGTTTGTAAATCCTCTCCTATATTTTATTCCATATTAATTACCTTGATGTCTATTTAAAATGAAAATAATCAGGGTATGTATATGACTTACACTCAGAAGCAAAAACATATATTAAATATAGATCACTCAAGGTAACAATATATTCACCACTCCATGATATTTATTCCAATAGAACAACTCCACATTTCATAATATTATTTAGTTGAATAACTGATATAGAAACATCATCAATATGTCTCTTTATTATTTATGGGGTAACTATTACATGTTATGATAAAATTATAAACATTGGTCAATATATTTTAGAATTCAATAAAATCTTATATGAATTATCTTCTTTACTCACATAATTTTTAGTTTCTTTATATTTTTTAATCTCATGTGGTACAACATGTGAGCCACCCCTGCTGTTATTACCTATTCATTTTTTATGGAAGGAGAATCATCATTAACACTAATTTCGTTAATTTTTGGAATAAATGTAGGATATCATTGCAACATCGCTTTTATATGATCTCTTAGGTTTTATGGCCATCCCTAAAGAAACAATACCCTATAGAGGGTCTATTGAATTAGAAAAAAACATTATGTCTCTATGTTCATTCTCTATCCCCGTCAAGTATTTCACATACATATAAAAATGTATATGGATTATAATACATGATAAATGAGGCAAATACATAAATGTTGAATACATTTATCTAATAATGATTTAAATGTTAAAAAATAATTAAAAATATTTAAACGGGTCTCCATATTCTATCATGAGTTTTCTATGATATTTTATTTGAGTTAAGGTATCATCTGACACTTTTATGTCATGGATCTATTATAATTCTTCATGAGAGCCACCAATAACCCCCTCATTTTAATTAATAGTTTGTTATAGGATTATTATGTGATCTTAGAAAATAAATACTCTTTAAATCAATTAGATTTTAATCACATATGAGTAAAACAATATATTTGAATGAAAGTAAAAATGAATCAAAATATATATGTTGTTGTACCTCTCGTACCCCTCAAGGTTTTATTTTCATGATCACAATCACTCTTTTATTTTACTAATCTTCTTTTAAGTGTTCGTATTGATAGGCAAAAGGTTGCCAAGGAATTAGGCCAAGAAAAAGCCAAAAGTGGACTGAAATTCAGTCCACCGGCCAACCGGTGGAAGACCACCGGCCAGACGATGGAGCCTGGACAGAAGGCATCCCTCTTTCCAGACCACCGGCCAACCGGTGTCACACCAGCGGCCAGCCGGTGGCACCCAGTCCAAACAGTGGAAGCTACTGCCTCAGCACCGGCCAACCGGTGGCCTCATCACCGGTCAGCCGGTGGCACCTGCACAGAAGAGGAAGCTACTGCCTCACCACCGGCCAACCGGTGGCCTCAGCACCGGCCAACCGGTGGAGCCTGAGCCCGAAGGCCTCTCCATTTTGCACACACCGGCCAACCGGTGGCTCTGTACCGGTCAGCCGGTGGAGCCAGTCAAACTAGTCGTTGGGCCTTTGACCAGGCTGGTCCACTTGCCTCCCAACGGCTCCGAAGCCCTTTCCAATGGCTCCGAAGACCTCCAAAGGCCATATGAGGGTTCCCCCTCTATAAATAAAGGACCTTGAAGCCCCGGAAACTTAACCAAGCCATACGGAAGCCAACAGACATATTTTTGATCATTTGGCGAACTTCCGGCGGATTGCTCCAAGGGAACCCCAATTGCTCCAACACAATTCCACGTCCAAGGAGCATCACCAAAGAATCTTGGGAGTGCACGTCTTCAACTCCAATCAACCATTGTCGCCCAAGGCTTCTCCAAATAAGGTTTTTATTGTTTTATTTATTTTGAGCATCAAATTGGGTTTGTGCCTACAAACCCCATCTCTTTCTCTCATCCTCTCTCTTGGGTTTTCACATCACCTTTAAGGTGTGAAGAGGTTGGTCAAGCCTTACCTTGTAAAAGGCTTGAGATAAAGGTGAGCTAGCCTTCACCTGTAAGAAGGCTAATGGGTTCTTGCTCAACCATTGAAAGAAAGTGGGTTCTTGCATAACCAACAAAAGCAAGCTGTAATAGGTTCTAGACTACCTGTAAAGTCTAGTGGGTTCCTTGCTAAAACCATTGAAAAGCAAGCGGTAGAATCTCTCAACGGTTGAGTTGGGAGCGGAGACGTAGGCCGGGTTTTAGGCCGAACTCCGTTATCAATTCTTGTGTCTTGCCTCTTTATTTCCGCTGCACTTTCACTTTGATTTTTAATTTGTTAATCATTTTTAAAAGGCAATTCACCACCCCCTCTTGCCATCACCTCCTTTTTCTTCGCCCAACAATTAGTATCAGAGGGAAATTTGAGTAATACCCTAACCGGTTTCAAATTTAAGATCCATTGTGATGGCATCAACCTCTTTCGCCCCCGAAGGATATTCTTTGGGTCGTGCTCCATTTTTTGATGGAACCGACTACAATTATTGGAAAACCCGCATGACCACTTTTCTTAGAAGCATTGGCTATCCCATTTATAAAATTGTCATGCAAGGTTACACACTCTCTTCCCCCGATGAATCCAAATGGACTCAAGCCGACATTAAAAATTTCGAGCTTGATGGCAAAGCCATGAACGCTCTTCATTGCGGCCTTGATCGTAATG
Source organism: Viscum album (assembly GCA_963277665.1). Taxonomy (NCBI): domain Eukaryota; kingdom Viridiplantae; phylum Streptophyta; class Magnoliopsida; order Santalales; family Viscaceae; genus Viscum; species Viscum album. The sequence continues at coordinate 63,924,250 of OY728156.1, read as the reverse complement.
AGTTCAATCGAGTTTCCACATGCACCTGCTCACACGAAATCTGGAAACTTTTGAAGGTTACCCATGAGGGGACCAACAAAGTCAAGGACACTCGATTGGACATGTTTCGTCAAGATTTTGAGTAATTTTCTATTCACCCACATGAATCTATTTCTGATATGTTTACTCGATTTACTGACGTTTTCAATTGTAGAAAGTCTCTTGGAGATAATATTTCTGCAGAAACGATGGTCAAGAAGATCCTATGGATCCTACCAAGCTCATGGGCTCCAAAGGTAACTGCAATTCAAGAAGCTAAGGACATCAAGAACATGCCGGTTGAAGAGCTCATCGGATCCCTCATGACTTATGAGATTACCATGAGGAGGCAAGCTGAAAAGGAAGGCAAACCGATCAAAGTTCCAAAGAACATCGCCTTCAAGGTACAAAACGAAGAAATCTCATCCTCCTCATCTTCTTCCTCTTCAAGCGGTGATTCCGAAATGGAGGATCTTTCCCACAAGATGCACAAGTTCATGAAGAAGCACAAAAAGAAGAAATCCCGCAAGGCCCGCAAGGCTCAACCCCACAAAAAATCCGAGCCCAAGGTAAAATGTTACGGGTGTGGCGAGAAAGGCCATTACAAGCCCGATTGCCCACTCAACAAGAAAAAGGCCAAACAAAAGGAGAAGAATAAGGCTTTAAAGGCCACATGGAGTGAGAGCTCCACATCATCCTCCTCCTCCTCCTCAAGCGACAACGGTAACAAATGCCTAATGGCATTTCACGAGGTAACATCTTCCGACTCCTCTTCCTCTTGTTCTTCAAATTCAAATTCTTTAAATCATCTATCATACGAGGATCTCCAACATGCTAGAGACCAATTGGAGGAAGGTTTTCACGAACTTTCTTCTAAATTTGTTGCTTTAAAAAAGAATTTCAAAAAACTCTCTTCCGAAAAAGAAAAACTTCTCAATGAGAAGGAAGAATTGACCCTCAAAATCCAAAATCTTCCCGATGTTGATTCCATGGAATCAACTATCAAAGATCTAAGGGAGACTCTAGCCAAGTTCACCCAAGGGGAACAAAATTTGAACAATTTTCTAGGTTCCCAACGTGTATCTAGGACCACCCAAGGGCTTGGCTATTCCAAGCAAGCTTCCTCTTTCCATGCACCTACTATTTTTGTAAGGGGGAGCTCCCAATTTAAATTTTGCAATTATTGTAAAAAACCCGGGCACTTAATTTATGAGTGCAATTGTAAAAATGCCCGGTATGGTAGGCCCAAAACCATTTTCCTTAATGATGAATTTTTTTAGGAGAAGACCCGCCACTAGACAAGTATGGATTGAAAAATCCCTTTTAGCAAGTCTCTCCGGGCCAAAATTTGTCTCGGTTTCAAACACCTCTCCCCGGTGATTTGTTGTTTTTATTTAGGGGGAGTTATGTTCATTTAAACCCTTTTGATTTCAATTTCAAAATTTTCAATTCCAACTTTCAATTTCAACACTTGGTATCAAAATTTTCCTTTCAAAATATTCAATTTGAATTTTTCATTTCAATTTTCTTTTCAAAACTTTCAATTCAAACTGTTATTCAATTTTTGATTCAAAACTTTCAATTCATAATTTCAAAAAATTTCATTGGTTTAAAATCTCCATCTTGTTTTTCAAACTTCCTTCCCTCACTCAAGTTTTATGCCCCGTGCTATTTTGATAATCACAAAGGGGGAGAAATTCTTGGTTGATTGGGGGAGAAATTCTTGGTTGATTGGGGGAGAAATCTTTTAAAGCATACTTTTCATTTTAGTATTTTACATTGATTGTTTTGGTGATTGTGATCATCAAAATAGGGGGAGATTGTTGTACCTCTCGTACCCCTCAAGGTTTTATTTTCATGATCACAATCACTCTTTTATTTTACTAATCTTGTTTTAAGTGTTCGTATTGATAGGCAAAAGGTTGCCAAGGAATTAGGCCAAGAAAAAGCCAAAAGTGGACTGAAATTCAGTCCACCGGCCAACCGGTGGAAGACCACCGGCCAGCCGATGGAGCCTGGACAGAAGGCATCCCTCTGTCCAGACCACCGGCCAACCGGTGTCACACCAGCGGCCGGCCGGTGGCACCCAGTCCAAACAGTGGAAGCTACTGCCTCAGCACCGGCCAACCGGTGGCCTCATCACCGGTCAGCCGGTGGCACCTGCACAGAAGAGGAAGCTACTGCCTCACCACCGGCCAACCGGTGGCCTCAGCACCGGCCAGCCGGTGGAGCCTGAGCCTGAAGGCCTCTCCATTTTTCACACACCGGCCAACCGGTGGCTCTGTACCGGTCAGCCGGTGGAGCCAGTCAAACTAGTCGTTGGGCCTTTGACCAGGCTGGTCCACTTGCCTCCCAACGGCTCTGAAGCCCTTTCCAACGGCTCCGAAGACCTCCAAAGGCCATATGAGGGTTCCCCCTCTCTAAATAAAGGACCTTGAAGCCCCGGAAACTTAACCAAGCCATACGGAAGCCAACAGACATATTTTTGATCATTTGGAGAACTTCCAGCGGATTGCTCTAAGGGAACCCCAATTGCTCCAACACAATTCCACATCCAAGGAGCATCACCAAAGAAGCTTGGGAGTTCACGTCTTCAACTCCAATCAACCATTGGCGCCCAAGGCTTCTCCAAATACGGTTTTTATTGTTTTATTTATTTTGAGCATCAAATTGGGTTTGTGCCTACAAACCCCATCTCTTTCTCTCATCCGCTCTCTTGGGTTTTCACATCACCTTTAAGGTGTGAAGAGGTTGGTCAAGCCTTACCTTGTAAAAGGCTTGAGATAAAGGTGAGCTAGCCTTCACCTGTAAGAAGTCTAGTGGGTTCTTGCTCAACCATTGAAAGCAAGTGGGTTCTTGCATAACCAACAAAAGCAAGCTGTAATAGGTTCTAGACTACCTGTAAAGTCTAGTGGGTTTCTTGCTAAAACCATTGAAAAGCAAGCGGTAGAATCTATCAACGGTTGAGTTGGGAGCGGAGACGTAGGCCGGGTTTTAGGCCGAACTCCGTTATCAATTCTTGTGTCTTGCCTCTTTATTTCCGCTGCACTTTCACTTTGATTTTTAATTTGTTAATCATTTTTAAAAGGCAATTCACCCCCCCCCCCCCCTCTTGCCATCACCTCCTTTTTCTCCGCCCAACATATTTATATATTCAAAATATATCTACCATACATGAGTAGAGGTGGTGTTGTAGTGCTTTCACCTAATCCCATTGATTGACATCGTTAGAAGATAATTATATGGGAGGGACAGTAGTGGTGGATCTATGAATTTATATAGAGGGAAATATTGCATAGAATTTAGATGTTCCAAACATGTAGGAGAAGGATCTTTTTCAATCCTACATATTTTTTTTCCTAAAACCAAATCAATAGCCCACCAAGTGAGTATTCCTGGATCTATAGAGGTGAGTAAGCCTATACATATTTCAAAAAAAATTATTGAAAAAATATGAAATAATTATAATGATAGGAAAAATAAAAAACATGGTTATCATCACCGTCTTTATATAGGATTCCATTTATTATTTTCTTCACCGATGGTATACCTTTCCAACAAGGTTTTAACTTCATCGTCATCATTATCATCATCATATTTTTCACCATCATCACAAAATCACTCTTGAACAACCAAAATGGTCAATAAAGGAGAATATAAATCATGATTATCAGTAACATGAACTTTGGATATGAGTTTTCTAATGAAGATAATGAAATACCAAGGTTGTTTTTTGGATATTCATGATGAAGGGGACATGATTTCACTAAGATTCAACAAGAAGATAACTTCAAACTACAGATCCTCTTAAATTTACATTAATAACTAGAAAATCCCCTATGAAATGTACTCTTCAATGGATATTAGGAATGAGCTTGTTGCTGGGATGGCTAGTCTGTAAACTAATCTATTAAATGAATTGTTTTGGTCTACAAACTTAAACCACTTTCCATGAATATTTCCAAATATAGACATCATTGGTGTGAGAATCAAGCATGATACTCCCCTTTTATTTTCCACTGTAAACTCCAACATCTCATCACCCTCATACATTGGTCAATCATTGATGTAGTCTACCAGACCCATCAACACACATGTGTTATATAAATAGATCATCGTTTCAATATAATAAAAAAACAGTACAAAAAATCATGATAAATAGAAAAAATGTCACTTATACATGTATCTAGTAGTACTATAATTAACAACCAATTGAATATGATCACTATATTCTCCTTAGTTCAGGGACTATTGGTAGGAGAATAAAACAATCTATGAATGAAGAAAAATTATAGGGTGAATTAGCAGGGCACATAAACCTCACAATTGGTATCTGTATCAATTTAAGATTACAACATACCCTATATTAGTTCAATTTATGATGTATTTGGTTTATTATATAGGTTTAATTAATATTTATTATGATAAATTGTCCATATTATGGCATCAAAAATCAATTATGTGTATTTACCATGTTAGAGATTTTTCAAGCAGTTAATTATATTAGCCCAAATCTGAAAATGTGTTGTAAAAAACATTAAATCAATTACCTAATATTGTTGTATCATTTAAAATTTTTTAACCACCCAAATGTGATTTGATCTAGCACAAAAATACGTGATATGGTTTAATAATTCTGACTGACAACATGCCCCTATTATTTTTGCTTAAAAGATTGTACAAATTTATTAACACAAAAATGATTAAACTAGTTTGTTTAAAACTCACCAATTACACTTAAATAATATTTTTGATAGTCCAGATCTTCTTATTCAACTCAATCCTTGGGATAAGGTAACCAATTATTAACATTGTAAAAGAAGATACTAAATGAAGCTATTGAATCACTCTAAAAGTCGGCTCGCAAGACAATTGTTATATATTAAATTTTCCATTGTAGGATAATAGGAAAATAGGGCCCCTCAGTTCTTACAATCCTGATATATCCATGGAATTATCATATAGGTTTCTTATCAATTTGATTAGATAATGAACAAAATACAAGTGTTAAAGAGATTTTTGATGAACTTATAGAGCTTTTTCATTATAACACCCCTTGTAAATTCGAGCAGTTCATTTGAAAGTGGTCTAGTTCACATGTATCATCCCGTGTAGAGTTAGGGGAATTCATAATACATATCCCTAACAATTAGAGCTTCAATAATAATTTTTATATCTCAAGGATTGATTACAACCTAACCACACAACAGATACATTTTGTTAGTATATATATTCCACCTACAAATTATATCATATATGATATTTTTTTATGATGGTAAAAAATATTGGAAATCTAAAATTTTCTGATACTTTTCAACACACATAATTTCACCCTAAATATCTACACAACTATAATAGATCCAATAAGTCCATCCTAAATATGATCTGGATATATACCATCGGTGAAGATCCCAATTAGAGTTATACAATATTAGATAATCTATGAAATCCGTATGAAATTTGGGTGGGTAAATTTGGGTTTTGATATCACTAATATGATTCTATTCATTCAATTAATATATAATATATGAAACCAAATAACATATACTAATTAATTTATTTGAAACTCCCAACTAATGATATGTTAATGCTATAAAGGGTTGTAATTTTGATTTCTTATCAAATAATAAACATTATTTTCTATTGGTAGTCATATGATGTCCAAAATTGGAAACAAAGGATACATAAAAGTTAAAAATTTGAAATCTTGAAATTATCAGTCCAGATGTATGAGGTGGAGAAGAATTTTACAAAAGAGTGAAGGTTTCATGTTATACATAATGGTTTTAAAAGTGATATATAATGGACATACACTATAATTAAAATGAAAATGACCAAGTATGTGTAATTGTCACACTAAAATGTTCAAAGGTCATCCATACATTTCAGACTTAGTAAAAAATTATTAAATTATGAGGCCAGATTTGTATATGTATGAGGGAATATGTAGCTTACATATTGTTCACCAGGAACTATATAATAGTATCTACTGTATTAAATGCCTTTTGTGATTGTATTTTTTTCTTTTAAAATTAGTTCTATAGAGAAGTTAATATAGAAGATATAAAAATAATTTTTTTTCTTTTTTTATTAAAATATGTAAAAATTTTCATTTAAAAAATATTTATTTGAAATAATTGTACATCTTTTTTATGGGAAATAATGTTTAAATCCATTATAAAATTTTTAATATATTAATTTCCCATTAATGTAAGAAAGAAAGAAGATTTCTAAAAAATTATTAGTAATTTTTTATATCCTATGATAATTTCTTGAAATTTATGTTTTTCCTAAATGAAATGTTAAAATCTAATAGTTTTTTCCCAAAAATATTAAAAATTACATTATTAAAAAAAATTCCCAACAAAAAGAAACTGGATAAAAAAAGAAGTGGAGAAACTAATAAAAAAAATTTCAACATCTTTTATAAATAATATACACCTAAATGAAACAATATCTATAAATTAGTCACACATAGAAGTTAATTTTTGAATTAATTTATAAATTAGGACCATGATATTTTGAAAATATGAAAAAATTTCAAAAAAATATACCATAACGGGTAATGAATTAAAAAAACAATATTTTTGGTTATTTATAGTTTTTTTATAAAAATATACATTTCAAAATTTTTTATTGATATATTAATGATTATTTCAGAAAAGAATCAAAAAAAATATTAAATGTATTCAATACCATCTATTTTATGATGAAATTTTAATGAATTAATCTTTCTAAAATATATATATATTTCAGAAAAAATCATATAATCACTAATATAGAAGTTATCAACCCAAAATTTTACAAATCCATTATGTCTAGCTTCTATTTTTGAAAAGTTATCCCTAGTGATGCCAATCCACAAACTATTTCAATTTTAAATATTAATTATCAATAAAAACATAAAAATTAATTATTAATATAAATTAATATAAATAATATAATAAGAGTTACATATTTAACAACATTTTAAATATTATTGATACACCATCTAATATAGAGAAAATCCAATATCCCCTTAAGTTATATAAGGAAAATTTTAATAACATCTAATTTTTACTAAAATATAAAAATTATATCCTTAATAAATGTCTTATGAAAAGATGTCCATAAAAATGTATTTTCTCATACGTGTCAAGGAATGAAATAAACTGACTTATGATCAATGTGTTTCTAATATATATATATATATTAAATAATTTCATGTTGGTACAGATATTATATGATTATTGAAATGAATTTTAGATCTATAAAATAATAAATAGAAGGGAAATCATAATTTTTGGAAATATTATAGAGTTACCTGATTCGAAAATTAATGAATTAATAGAATGAAACAAAATATTACATAAATAATTTAAATTTATTATTGAAATTTACTTATATTTTGAACAAACAGAAGACATGTATTGTGATATTTTCTTCCTTTAAAACACCAATAATTTCATTTTGGAATATTTCTAGCGTATAATGTATCCCAAAAAAATGTATTCATTTTAAAAGTATACTAATTCTATAATATTAAATAAATATGTTCTAACAGTTTTAACCAATAAATATAATTAGGTGTCTTTGATGGTACTGGTTCCAAAAAATGTTCTTTCTTATTTAAACAATTAAATTGATTTTAGATATTCTTATATAAAGAGATGCTATGAAAAAATTCTATGTAATTTAAATTAAAAAATATAAAAATTTAAAAAATTAATTAATAGATTATTTTTTAACTAATTATAAGTACTACCACTGCAAAGTTAAAAAAAATAACTAATACTCATTCTAACTATAGTCACATATTCATTATGTAGTGACACATAAGATTCTATATAAATAAAATTACTTAATAGTACTCTTACTTGACCCAACATCATAAGTTGATTATTTTCATAATCCCCCAAATTTTGTAAAATTATGTTTACTACTATATGCACATGGGGATCCCCAGCTTGTAATAAACTGTATATAATTGGCTCTAAATGAAGAGGTGAAGGATACAATTAAGAAAGTTATGTCTTTATCATCATTTCCAAAAGAATAAAATATACAAATGATTTAATTCTATCATTTATAGGCTCATTGAATTTTAACATATCATCTTATAATGAATATATTTCTACATTATATTCACCATCCTAGAATTTTGAACTATAGTGGCCAAAATCATTTTAAATATAGGGTAATGACCCAATGTTTTTCAATCGAAATTCCTTTCCCATAAATATGTCATAAAATCATATGAATACATAGAATAATGAAATACTAAGCTCTATGTGGCCATTAAACATGTATTTCCCACTTCAATGTTTGAAATTTTAAAAATTTGAGAGACATGGTTTCGATCAGTATTTTCATAGGAGTCTTCCCGAAAAACATAAATTTTTGTGAAGAGTAACCTACCATTATGAATAGAAACATTCTCTTATGAATTTTGATATAACATAATGAATAGTAAACTTAAATAGGATATTATAAAAATAATATTCATGTGAAAGTATAATGTACCTATATTTTAGAATAAGTAAATGAATGTTTTAAAAATATTTTTTTAATAATAAATTATGATTTCAATTAAATATTAAATTAATAATATTTAGAAATTTATTTGTGATAAATGGATTTCATTTTTTTAATTTAAATCTCAAAAAAGGAGTAGGGTGAATTTTTGGGAAATTTCTAATATACCTGAATTTTAGATGAATAATAATATCTAATAAATCATAATAAATGCTAAAACCAAAATTTCTACATCATGCATGAGTTATAGAGGAGGAAAATGGCCATTGGTTCGAACTATCATGAATTTATTACTATTCATGGTCATGTAATACTTACAGTTTCTTTTCTTGTGAAGAAATAATGTATTAAGGATTAGAATATTATGAAAACCCTCCCGTCCTCCACTATAAACCCCCTCACCCCCTATTCACTCCACTCCTCTCTAGGCTTGTTCATGGAAAATATTATTCTCAAACCTCTCCCCATGATCATCCCCCGTGTCTAACATCCCCTATTCTATTAAAAATACCAAAACCTCCCCCTTTATGTGGTTCTCAGTGGAGATATGCTCCGAAGGTCTTTAATAACAAGTGGAGAACACCAACATACTTAATGTAAGGGATCCTCCCCATTTCACTCGTAAACCAAGATTCACTTATATTATATACCTTTTCATATTTTATAAGTAATTATGGGGTACGATTACACACCTCCCGCATACTGTTCTCATGATGTATACATGATTAGAAATCCATTTTCTCTCTCATCAAGCCCTCTTTGGTACACCCGAAACAATACTGATAAACCATAATTAATTTGACACAGACAGTCATTGTTCATTCGGGTTTCCTTACCATTCATTATATCAAAATAGAGCTATCTTATCTGTTTATGTACATATTATATATTCTATTTAGTTCTAAAAAATTCATTTTTGAAGCCATTTTCATGACTCTGTTTTTGAGATATACATGTTTTTAAAGGCTTATCTCAATAAATCATTCTGATAAGAAAACCTATTTTAAGGGAAAATTGGGAATTTTTAGCCAATTACAAGTGAACGACATCCTATATTTTATACCAACATTATAATTATAAAATTAGTCGTATTATTATGGAAACCGTCTTGGTTAAATTATTTTTTTTTTGTAAAAGATTTTCCTCTTTTCTATTTTAAATACTCAACAGTATTTTCCATCAAACTGCCCCAAAATATTTTAAAACTTATGTTTAAAATATACATTTCTTATATGCTGTCACATATTTTTGATATCACATATCATTTTATGTGCCTATTTTACATTATGAACGTCCATTTATCTCTTAATCCATTTATTTTATGAACACTTTCATGACCCTCCCATTGGTTATGATTTTTGTCAGGATTTTAGTACCAAATTATGTCCATGGGTATCCTTATATTTTTTTATGGTTGATTATGTATGAATATTCTTGTGGAAGGAATATTCATGAAAAGGTTGATATGGGTGCACCAAGATAGCGCTCCAATGAATTGGGTGAAGTTATGTATCATTAGAATCTATATAAAACAGGATTTGCGTTTATCCTTGACACGTACTACAATGGAAACATGATCAGTGGTTAGCCTTGATCCATACTACTAGGGTAAATGGGATTGGAGGTTAGCTTTGACACTTATCAAAGACATGTTTTAGGTTTCGACTACATTTATATGATTCCATGTTAATATGGTCCCATATTGATGTTATATGATTTCATATGTTCCATACTTTTGATATTGTTATGTCACGCCTCCCAACTAATTTTCATAAGATGTATTCTTATGTTCATTCTATTACAGAGATTTTTAGATCATCCCATTCTTCATGTGTTCCCAATGTTACCCTATGCATATGTATGGGCTCAAATAAAATTAAGATCTCTTTAAGGAGATTAAATAAAGAAGTGTTTTTTGACCTATGTTTTATACTTTATGTACATTGTCTTTAAAGACGCAACACTTCATGATCATTTGCTTGTATTCTGATGTATATTTATTCTTAAAATCATCTAATGTTATATGTAAAGGGATAAGGTCGGTATAGTTGTTATTAGAGGACGATGTATTAATTTTTTGATATTTGGAACAGAGAACCTTAGTGAAAACCCTACAGATGATATGAACACTACGAAAATGACCATATGTTTTGGTCAATATGAAGTGAGTGGTTTATGAAGAAAATACATCAATGTCTAGATCAAAATAGGTAAAGGTGGATACAGAACAAATGTACCAAGGAGTGATAACTTTAACAAGGAGTTTTGGGCTTGACGTTGGGTATCATGGTACACGACAACGACCCTTGATTCACTATTTGTATTGACACTCCCAGGGGATATGCTTTGAAAAATTCAGGAGGTTACTGAAAATCATTATTTTTGAAATAAAAAAAATACTATAAGAATATAAGTTATGAAATAGATCAAGGATAACCTAGATTTAAACCTAAGGAATTAAAATTTATGATATACTTCTCCTTACAAGTATATACTTTTATGTTCATTGTTTCCTTTTTCTGCTCAATAGATATGTATTCAAGCCCAATAATTATATGATATTTCTCTTAGTTAATGAAGGAAAATAGAAGAACACATTCCAAAAATCAATGTGATAGGAAATGTGAAGATTTCCCTAATGAAATTACTAATATGACGATAGAGGGTGTTCAAAATTTCAGGACAATACTTGTTCACCTGGCTAAAGTTATGAATAATATCTTGAATCATATTGAACTCCCTCCTCATCCAATTAAAGATAATTTTACCATAGAAAAATTCATTTATAAATGGACTCCAATGTTTACAAGATATTCTGATCCACTCCACATGAAACAGTGGATTTACTCCATTGAAAAGATATTCTCTGTCCTCCAGTGCTTTGAAGAAGGGAATGGTATACTAGAAGTCTATCATTTTGATGTAAAAGATGATCTGTCGGGGACACTGATCAAGAATACAAATCCTTAATAAGAAATTGATTTAGAGGATAAAGAGTAATTCAAGAGGATGTTTTTAGTAATTATTTTCAGCAAACCCCATGTTTAAAAATGGAAAGAGAGTTCATCGGCCTCAAGAAGAATGAAGATAAGTCCATCAGGGTGTATGAAGAAAAGTACACAACGTTTGAATGGTACTACTCAGGCATTGTCCTGAACATCGAATATATGGTTGCTCATTTTTTTAGTGAACTAATTTTGAGTCTACGAAATTTGTTAGAGATTCAAGGCGTTGATAGTTATGAGAAAATTTTCCATTTTTTACTCAACATTAAAATAGATAATAGAGACTCTCATTGGTCTCATGTGCCTACTGAAAAGTAGAGGAAAATGGAGAACAACATGTGACTTTTTTGACAAAAAAATCCCATATTGGAATGAATATTAACGTCTCCCCGTGTAAAAGTTGTGGGAAGAAGAATCTTGGAAACTGTCTAAAGGTAACAAATAATTGCATCAAGAGTAAAATGTTTGGTCATCTGGATAAAAACTGAAAATGGGATATGAAGAATCCCACTAATACGGAAGAAGAAAAGAAGGTCCAGATCAACACTCAGGCTATACTAAAATGTTACAACTACAAGGATAATGGGAATTATGTAATAAATTTCACTAATTCAAGGGTTATTGGACTCAATTAGCAACAATATCCAAGGAAACAAGGAAGGGATTATGCTATCATTACAATTGAGGTGGATCCATAAATCGATGTGGTGACAGTTATGATAGATATTAATTCAAGAATAGAGAATGTACTATTTTATTCTAGTTCTGTGCATTCATTCATATCGTTCACGTTTTGTAGAACTATTCAAAAACCACAAAAAATTTGGTTGAATTTTTCTTTGTGGTAAAAAAGAATGGGGAAATCATTACATCCATGGTTTATAACTCATCCTTGGTATTCATTTTTTGATTGAAACTCATATAAAATATCTTCATACTTCCTTTAGTGGACTTTGATGCTATTTTGGGAATGGAGTGGCTATCGTTATACAAGGCCAACATCAAATGTTGGGAAAGGGAGATCACTCTTCACATCCCAAAAAATCCTCTAATTCTTTACAAGTGAACGGAGAAAGATTAATACCCTTTAGATTTATCATCTCATGTGTGGATATTGTTGCGTTATGAGAATGAATATCTTGCTCAAATGATTTAGAAAAATGAAAGAATCATACTTGAAGACATGCCCATCGTGAGATATTACACTAATTTATTCCCTAAAGTGTTTCATGTTCATCATCCTGGTCGAGAGGTTGAGTTCTCAATTGAACTTATCCCAAAATCTCTACCTATATCAAAGAAACCATATATAATGGCCACTATAGATCTAGAATTGATAAAGATGTAATTGCAAGAGAATCTAGAGAAAGGGTTTTATACGCCCGAGTGATTCACCGTGGGGTGTGCCAGTACACTTTGTCAAGAAGAAGGATGTATCAATGTGCCTACTCATTAATTATCGTGAGATCAATATAATCATCATAATGAAAAAGTATCACTTCTATGGATATATTACTAGTTCGATTATCTTCCAGGGGCTAGTTATTTCACTAACGTGGACCTTTGGACAGGATATCACCAATTAAATGATAGGAAGGAAGATATTCCTAATAAATACTATCGAACGAGTTATGGACACTATGATTTCATAGTGATATCCATTAGAATCAATAATGATACAAAAATTTTCATATATTTAATGAATAGCTTCTATAGATATTACCTTGAATTTTTTTTGTTAGTCTTTATTGACGATATTCTGAAATACTACAAGATAAAGAAGGAACATGAAGAGAAATTGAGTACAATGTTAATGAATTTGCGAAGGGGGAAACTTTGTGCAACGTACTATAAATTTGAGTTTTGGATAGAGGAAGTTTCATTCTTGGTGAATGTCATCACTAGTGAAGAGATATCTATGGACCCTTCCTTGAAAATGGTAATTGAAGAGTAGCATATGCTAACTTCTGTAACGGTGATTTGTATATTTCTGGGTCGTGATGGGTATTATCAATGGTTTGTGAAGAACATTTGATGATTTTAAAACCCAATGATCATGCAAACATGAATGAGAGTAACCTTTTTCAGGACATAAGAATGTGATGTCTATTTCAAGGTGTTGAAAAAGAGGCTTACCATTGCGCCAGTACTCATACACACAATAAGTGGACAACAATTTTTTATGTATAATAATGCTTCTAAGAAAGGATTTGGATGTGTACTAATTCAAAATGAAAAATTGATAGCCTATGATAAATGGAAGCTAAAAATCCATGAGAAAAACTATCATACCCATGATCTGGAGTTGGCAGTGATGATCTTTGTAATGAAAATCTAAGGGCATTATCTTTATGGGGAGAAGTATGAGTTATATACTGACTAAAAGTGTCTCAAATATATATTTACACAAAAACAGCATAATATGAGCCAGAGAAGATGGATATATCTCATAATGGATTTTGACTCCTCAATCTACAAACATCTCGGCAAGGTAAATAATGTGGTAGATCCTCTATATAAAGATGATCACAATTCTTTATGAATGATGAGAATTGAAAATGACCCGATGTTCATAGATTTTCTGAGGATGGAAATGGGAATCATTAAGGGAGGAACATCGTCATTCCATTCTGAAATGATTTATTAACCTTCTCACTTTCAGAAAATAAAGAATGCTCAAATAAAAAATGTGTAAATTCAGAAACGGTTGGAAGCTATCTGAAATGGGAAATCCTCCGATTTCAAAATTGGTGAGGAATGTGTTATATGAATTTTTAAATGATTATGTGTACCATCTGATCCAGATTTAAAGAAGAGATTTAGAATAATTCACATAACTCAACCTTCTCTATCTACCCATTGAGCACCAAGATGTATTGAGATCTCCGAGAAAACATTTTTTGGAGCATATGAAAATAGATATTGCAAAATATACATCAAAGTGTTGGGTATGTCAGTAGGTGAATATTGAGAGGAAAATGTGTAAGGGGATGATGCAACCACTACCCATACCAACATTAATGTGGGATAATATTACCATGTACTTTGTTAGTGGACTTCCATGTACATCTAGAGGAAACAATGCTATATGTGTTATTGTGGACCGTCTTACAATTAAAAATCACTTTATCACAATTTGATAGGACTTGCCATTGAATCAACATGCATGTATAAACATCAAATAACCTACATGGATTCATTGATTACTAATATATATTATATCTGATCGTGATCCTAGATTCACCTCGATGATTTAGAAAATAATCCAACATTCTCTAAGCCCTGAACTGATCTTCAGTACGACCTATCATCCTCTAACAGATGGCCAATCTGAGTGGACTATTCTGACACTGGAAGATATATTGAGATAATGTTCTATAGTCATCAAAGAAAAATGGGACCAACAACTTACACTGGTTTAATTCTATTTCAACAACAGTTCTTCATTGAGCATCTTAATGTCACCATATGAATCTTGTTATGGGAAAAGTTACAGAACACCGTTGTGTTGGGATGAAGTTGGTGAGCGTATGATTGTAGGACCGGAAATTGTCGATGAAATGGTGGATAATGAGAAATCACTAAGCAACATATCATGGTATCCTAAAGTTGATATAAGATTTATGTAGAAAATCATCGATGATACCTTGAGTACAAAGTTGGAGATAGGGTATTTCTTCGTATATCACTATGTAAAAGGGTAATGAGATTTTTTAATAAAGGAATGCTATCTTCCAGGTATATCGGTAACTTCAAGATTATTGATTTTGTTGGGGATGTGGTCTATCCACTATCCCTTCCCCTACCATGGCCAAAGTACATTATTTCATTCATATATCCCTCATAATGTATTACATACCAAACCCTTCACGTGTACTCTCTTCAAGGGAGGAACATTTAGAGGATGATCTTTCTTCCAAGAAGCAACCACTGAAGATCATAGATCATACAGATAATGATCTATGTAACAGGACTACACACATGGTCAAGGTACTTTAGTAGAACAATATGTATGAAGAGGCAACATGAGAACTAGAGGAGGGAATGAAGGAAAAGTAACTGCACTAGTTTTTGGCCTATAATATAAAATGAAATTTCGAGGGCGAAATTTCATAAGGGGGAAGAATTTAACGACCACATGTTTTTTAAAGGAGATTCTTTTCTTATAAATACATCGTAAAATCACATGAAAACAAAAAAATAATGAACTACTAAGTGATATGTGGCCATTAATCATATGTTTTTTATTTCTGTATTTGGAAATTAAAAAATCTAACATATACAATTGTGATCGGTAAGTTATTTGGAGTATGATAGGAAAAACATATTTTATTAGGGAATAGTAACCTACCCGTATGAATATTAACATAGTCTTATGAATAGTGATATACCCTATTGAACATTAACATTAACTATAATAGTATAAAAATAATATTCAATTGAATGTTTGATGTACCTATATTTTAAAATAAGTAAATGAATGATTTAAATCTCATTATCTAATAATAAATTGTGATTTTAAATAAATATTAAAATAATAATATTTAGAAATTTATTTTTGAAAAATGGATTTCATTATTTGATTCAACATGATGAAAAATGGTTCGGGTGAATTTTTTGGATTTTTTTGAAATACATGAATTTTTTATCAAAAGTTAATTCTTATAATTCACAATAAATGATAAACCTGAATCTAAGAACCATGCTTGAGTCATGGACGAATTAAATGGAAATTTGTTTGAACTCGAATGAATTTATTACTATTCTTGGTCATAGAATATTTACTAATTCTTGTCTTGTGAAGAAATAATATATTTATGACAATATTATTTTGAAAACCCTCCTCTCGTCCACAATAAAACCCCCCTCACCCTCTACTCTCAACTCCTCTCAAGTCTTGTGGCTTCCAAATATTCTTCCCAAATCACTCCACAAGCTCCTCCCTCATATCCAATAGCCCCTAGTGTCTTCAAAATACCAAAAACTCTCCCATTAAAGTGTTCATCAATGAGGTAAACTCAAGAGGTCATTAATAACAAGTGGAGGACACCAAAGAATTTAAAGTGAGGGATCCTTTACATTTCACTTTAAAATCATGATTTTTCAATATGATATGTTTTTTTATGAGTAATACATAATGATGGGGTATGATTACTCACATACCCATACTTCCCTCACTATTTCTATGTGACGTGAAACCCTTTATATGTAACACCCCGAGATTTTATGAGATATATTATTTTTAATTTTTTTGATGTCATCTATTGTACACTACACCATGATTAGCTTGTACTATATGCAACATCATATTTGCTTGCAGTATACGCAACACTATTCTTGGCTCGTGTTACACACAATTTTATGTTCGTTTTGTAGAAATTATTCTACGCAACATTAAGTATAGATTTTTTTAATGTATAAATGAAATAATTTTTCATTATGTTTTACGCAAAACCATAGGGAGCTACCACTATACACAACCTTGGCTTGGCTTTCATTATATGCAATCACGACCTTCCTTGATAGCGTGTGTAGTACGCAATACAGGGATTCTCTAAACAATGATATATTGTTATAATATTATGATGAACTAGCCATTATGAATAGTATTTACTAAATTATGAATTTTATAAAATTATTATTTATCGTACACATTTTCTAGAACATGGTATGAGAACAAAATAAATTTTTCGGGTAAAATATGTTTATTTTAAAATGCAGTTTTGTCACCTTTTGATGGAGCACCAACACTAAATCTAGTTTCTGACATGTTTATAAGTTCAATTTGGAAAAATTAAATTCTTCTTTGGAATCAGGATATAAAAAATTACTTTGGCTAATTTTTTCATATTATTCTGATAACTATCACATTTTAATGAAAAACTAATTTTTTCATTATAATAATATTTATGGTTAATAAATTATATTTAATTGTTTTAAATTATAAATAGAATATATTTTTACAATTTAATATAATCCATGTAATTACCGTTAATATTATATTGAATTCATAGGTAAAAACATTTCAATCATTGAAAATGTTTTAACTTTTAAAACCTATTTTCTTAACAAGAGGATTAATATTAAATTAATTACTACAACTTCTGTTTTTTGAATTTTGAAAAATGGATTCCATATTTTGATTCAGTGAGTCCAAATTATGTAAATAGGTTACTTTTATTTTTTTTGACATTATGAATAGTATCTATGGTAATTTTTATTTATTACAATTAAAGGTAATTCGGGTAATTAAGGTTAGCAATAAGATTATAAAAGTACCTTAACACCTGCCAAAATTCTATTTGATGAATAAACGTCGACCCCTATCACCTAAGTTTCAAAATATATTCGTCTCATGGACTATTGACCATGAAAATGATATAATTATAAATAAAACCAAAGAAAGTGACAACATGTCACTCTCTTATATCTTATAAGTGTAATAATTTTAATTTAGTGATAAACATCATAAAACTTCGAAAATGAATTGTCTACATAAATTTAATAAAATTAAATACATCATCTGAATTTATTTATAATTTTTATGGATTAAATAATTATCATCAATGATGACACAATAGTGATGTTGAAATAATTTTATTTATTGAAGTATCAAATGAATGGTTTTAAAAATATTAAAATAAATATTATATGAAATATTTAATGTGACCCACAATTTTTATAGATGAATATGACATTTTATAAATATATTAAATATTTTGGTTCGAATATATCCTCTGTGTAGATTTTATTTAAATTCAAATAAATGAATAGTGTCAAAATTGACACTATTGTTATTTTATAAAAATAACATATTTTAAAATTGTTTAGAAATCTAAAATATATTTAAAAATTAGAAATTTAAATTTATATGGTCTATAATGTCGTTAATTCTCCAATTATGGTCAATTCACAACACATAAGTAATTATTTATTACAATTTAATATTTAGAATATTATTACCAAAAATAAAATGTAATAGATTAAATAATGATAAAAAAATTTTATAAGGTTAAAAATAAATTTAAATCATGTATAAATTTTATTGGTTGATGATATTACAACCCTATCTCATCTCTTATTATAATTGAGTATTTTTTGTAGGTTTTTATGTGGGGTTGGAATTTATTATAAATTAATATTTCTTATATTTCCAGAGGTGCCCCTCTCCTCCCTTATAAAATAGAACCTCCTCCCTCTCCTCATCACACAATTTTGAGCCTTAAATCTCAGCCAAACCCTACCCATTTATCTTATCATAATATCTAGTTATATCATAGAGGTTCTGTTATTCTGAAAAGATCAACTCTAGTTCCCTAAGATGAAGTTTAAAAGAGGCACGTCGAGGAAGAGTTAATCTCTTCTATTTATTTGTTCTGGTTTCTTTCTTCTTATACATCCTCTTATTAACTTGTTTCATTATAAAGTAATAACATAAGTATCACTAATATACTGATATGTTATTATAAATATGAAACAACCCTATTACACCTTCTATCCGTCCTACGGAAAATGAAATCACCGTGCGTGTGTACGTACAGAATAACGTCTCCACGCCGTGGTGTGATCTGTTTTTCCACCACCACCTTACTTGGTTTAGTTTAATGTTGTAATGAATAAATATATATGGTTATTATAAAATCATACTGATTCTATGATATTATATCATCCATTACTATTCCATTCAATAATTATTGTAACGATATCATCGCTCGTGCGTACGTACGGATTACCGTCTCCACAACGCGATGAGATTCATTCTCCATATTAACCATTCTAGAATGATTATAAAGTATATATAATAAATAATCATGAATTATATGAAATAATAATGATACTTTATTAATTTACATATATTTTTCATTTACTTAATTCCATTTAATTCATTAAGGAAATGAATACAGCGTTCATGTGTATGTTCATCCTACCGTCTCCATGAACGGTGTATTTAATTCCACTTATTGATCTATCATTAATATTTATATGCTGAATATATATGTTATATAAATCTGTTTTTACATTGTGGAATTATTTAAATCAAGATATAAGTAATAATATCAAGAACAACAAGTCCAAATACGTACGATAAATGAAATGATTTTACCCAAAATGCCGCTTTAACATGGAATTAACAAAACAATGGGTAATATAATGTCATAAGTGAATCATATATGATATCATAAATATTATTATGGTTATTTTACTAGTTAATAATATATTTAAAACAACTATACAGAAGTTTAAGACATGTATGGATGAAATTGGACCTAAGGTAAGGGTTAATTTTGCAATCTCATTTTTATCCGAGATTGCTTATACGTAAGTATTTACTGGGGTTTTATTTTTCATCCATGTCCATAAAAAGGTTTTTCATAAAGTGTTTAACATTATTCCATGTATTTTTAAAGTCATTTTTACCCCTCTTTGACATTTACATTATGTTATGGAAGGAATATATTTTTGTTTACCATAAAAGGAACTGTTTATGTTTTCTGGCAAATGTATGAGGAGAATGTTTTTTAACTTATATAGCATGAATGGATTTTTTACAGTCTCATAAGACCTTATTTTCATGAAGCATACTATACAATATTTCATTACTATTTTCAACAAAATCCTTTTCCTTTAAAATTGAATTTCATTTTGAGAATAGAAAATGATTTTGAAGACAAAAGGATATTTTCCTCAAGAATTCATTTCAAGTGTTTCATCAAAACCATTTTCCATCTAAGATGAAATTATTTAGTATGTTTATGTTTCATGTATTATGTATCTATTATTTACATGGTTTTATTCTTCTGATGATGAAATGATATCCATTTGTGTTATATGGATTACGTTATGATGGGATGATGTTTATGAGACCCATTTTCTTCTTTGGGTTATGAAGAATGATTTATGTTTATTTTGTGGCAAAAGTAAGAATGATTTCATTATGAGATGGGTGGGACCTATATCTCCCTCTTATTCATTGGTTAAATATTTATATCTCATGAGATATACATGGATGGAATGGAAAGTTAATCTGGTTCCGTGATACAGGACTTGAACGAGGAGTGAACTCGATTCACTAAGGGACTTTGTCCACTATGATGGTCATGGAAGCCATGCCATGGCTACTATGGAAATAATATTATGTACTTAATGGATGACACAATTACATGTCTTATTCCCATGCTATTTTATCAGGATTAATTTTCCTTTATGATCTATGCCTTATAGAATGCCATGTTTTATATCATTGCTCAATATTTTGATGTTTAGATTGTATGCTCATGTTTTTAGGTTCAAATGTTTATGTATTGTTTTATGTTCTCTTTGTTTACCCTTACTGAGAATTTTAGCTCACCCTTTTTATGTTTTCTTTTCCCTTGGATTTAAATAAATTTTTTGGGTAAAACAAAAAGTGGAAGAACTTTATGATAGTTGTTGATGATCTTTCACCATGATTAGAATATTTTGTTCCGATTTTCCAAAGACACTAAACTAATACGATCTTTGGGTGTTTTTTGTTATGTATTATGTATTCAACAAAAGTAATTTAATATCAAAGTACGTCAAGCTTTGGGTCTCTACAGTTGGTATCAGAGCAAAGGTTTAGTTAACCTTTGGAAATTAGCATGCGAAAACTTTAGTGAGATCCCTAGAGATATTTCTAAGGTATGTCTAGGGATGTCCCTAAGGATAAGTATACGTATAGGTCATAGTCCTAGAATTACGGTAAAAATCTTAGAATTAAACCTAATATTTTATATATTGAAGGTACTCCCCCATTATTATGTTGTTTTCCTATAATGATTTTTTCCTCTCACACTGTTCTTTTTGAGTTTTAGACGATGGAAAGAACCTAAAAGAATCGTGTTGATCAATTTAATGGACATTGAAATGATTTTCCTCACGAACAACCTAATGTGATGGGATATGGAGTGAAAAATATTATTTATATACTTACACAAGCTATGAATCATTCTGGACTTCCAAATGAGCAGAGAAAGGAACAATATTCTATTGATTCCTTCATGAGGCAATGCCCGCCTTCTTTCAGTGGGACTTCTGATCCGCTTGTTGCTGAACAATGGATCAATACCATTGAAAAGATATTTTCCATACTTCGTTGTATAGATAATGAAAAAGTCATTTTGGCTATTTATCTGTTACAAGGTGATGCAGACCAGTGGTGGACTCTAATTAATAATACAAGACTCCACGATGAAATTGAATCCATGGAATGGGACGAGTTCAAGAACTTGTTTTTCAAAAAGAACTTCCCTCATATTCTTCGAAAAAAGATGGAAAAGTAGTTCCATGAGCATAAGAAGAAGGATGATGAATCTGTTGGTATATATGAAGTTAATTTTACAAGGCTTGCAAGGTATCCATCTAGCTTTATCATCCCACCTAAAAGTAAAGTTGATCAAATATTTAGTGGATTAAAACCAAGTCATCGAAGAGAATTATCTATAAGAGTCTTCAGTACCTATGAAGAAATTGTGTGTTGTGCTATCAAGGTAGAACTAGAAGTTAGTGTTACATATCCATCTCATGGTTTTGACAAGTAACAAAAGATGGAGTTCAAGGAAAAATATAAAATAAATGATGAAAAGAAGGTGAATGTTTCTTTATGCTCAAAGTGTGGAAAGAAGAGTGGTGGAGATTGTCATAATGGGACTAGAAAATGACTTATTTGTAGAAAATAAGGACATCGAGCAGCTGAGTGTCAAAGTAATGGAAAAAGGGTAGCTAATGATGTGAATAAAGAAAAGAATGCAGAGAACGCACCACCAACACCTCAATGCTAAAAGTGTAAGGAAATGGGGCATTACGCTAACCAATGCCCTAATCCAAGGGTTAATTATGATCGACATCAACAACAACTTAAGGCAAAGGGAAAAAGGGAAGTCACATGCGATCACTATTGGCGATGATGATTTTGACAACGATGTGGTGGAATGATTATGTTTTTATGTAATTGGATTCCAAAATAATGTTGTGGTATCTCATTTATAGTATCATGGAATATTAGAATATCTATGTATTAGTTTATTGTGGTTTTCAATAATATTATATTACCAATAACCATGAAATGTTATTGAAATATTTTTGGAAAGAAGATGATACACACATAATGAAGGGATAAGGAGAAAATAATATGATTGATAGTATTCATGAGCTCATAAAAGGACAAATTGATATCATGATTTGAGTAAATAGATTTTTTATGGGATTTTGGTATGTAGAAAGAGTTATCTTTTGACAATAATCATGTTCTCACTAAGGTTCAATGGGTATTCATTTTTCAAGAGAATATATGATTAAGGTATTCACATGTCTATAATGCGATCAACAAGATATACCGTATGATAAATGATGGTATTCACAAGCTCGGTAGATGAAATTTCTAGTAATCTTTTACTTTATACTATGATATTGGATAGAAATATTTTGGATAATCCAAAATATTTGAATGGATTAAGTTCGAAATCAAATATTATTGTTTAAGTCTAGATATTCCTTCGATATTATTTCTGTAATGTTATAATAGTATAGTTTTAGAAAAAGGACAATCTGCTGGGAAAGCGACAACACATCGCGTCGAACAAGGCTGTGGGAATCAAACCCACAACCAAAGTGCGGCAGGACATTATCACCTTCCACTAGCCTATAGAAAGTCCCTAGTTAGTAGAAATTAGTTTTATTTTATTAAGCAGTATGATAGTTTAAGTATAAGTCCATTTTTGGAATCAAATATGATTAACCTCACCATAGATTGACTTATGTATATTTGATAACTTTTTCTAACCTTTTTCTTGAGATAGATGGAATGACACATCATTCTATCACATGATCTACTAACACTTTATGAATGATAAATTCACTTCATTTCTTTGTGATATGAAGTGTAAATTATTCATGGAACGACCAACGGTGAGATTGTACCAAAATAATGTATGTATTTCTTCTAATTCAAAATTTTCAACTTTAGGGAAATGATATTGAAATCCAAAAACATTGTCCTAATACCCTCATGTACGATGAATCAGAAGGTACCTTAGATCATCACAAATTTATGGCTTTTTGATTGTTGGCTTTTTCATAGCCATGTTCTCTACCACTCTTCATCCAAACATGATGGTTAGATTTATCTTCCATATTCATATTTTCACCTATATTCTCCTATGTGGAAACCTAGTGATGAGTTACTTTGGGTATTGGTTAGGTTTCTAACGTTCCTTTTTAAAATGGTTATTTATTATTCCTTTTTATGATGGGGGTTTTTATGAATGAATATTTCTAGTAGTAAACGGTTTATAACCCCGACAGATTTTGAGGGCGAAATTCATTTCAAGGGTGGTAGAATGTAACACCCCATGATTTTATGAGATATAATATTTTTAATTTCTTTGATTTATTCTATTGTACACTACACCAAGATTATCTTGTACTATACAAAACACTATAATATCTTGCAGTATACCCAACACTATTCTTGGCTCGTGTTACACACAATTTCAAGTTCGTTTTGTAGAAATTATTATACGCATCATTAAGTATAGATTTTTTTAATGTATAAATGAATTAAGTTGTGATTATGTTATACACAACACAAAATAGAGATTCCACTACACGCAGCCCTGACTTGGCTTGCATTACACACAATCACAACCTTCCTTGATAGCGTGTGTAGAACGCAATACTGTGTTTCACTAAACAACAATATATTGTTATAATATTGTTATGAACTAGCAGTTATCAATAATATTAACTATAATTTGAATTTTATAACATTATTATTCATATTACTCATTTTCTATAACATGGTATGAGAAAAAAATAAATTTTATCAGGTGAAATAGGGGGTTTTCATGAATAATGCCGTTTTGTCGCCTTTTGATGGTGGACACACATTAAATCTAGTTTTTGACATTTTTACAAGTTCAATGTGAAAAATTAAAATTTTTCTTTAGAATCAGGATATATAAATTTACTTTGGATACATTTTTCATATTATTCTGATGACATTCATATTTTAATGAATAGTAAAAACACACTATTTTTAATTAAAAACAACTTTTTCCATCGTAATAATTTCTATTGTTAAATTAAAATATTGAATGGTTTTAAAGTATAAATAGAATATATTTTTACCAATTAATATAATGCATGTCATTACCATTAATTTATATGGAATTCATAGGTAAAAAAATTTCAATCATTGACAATGTTTTAACTTTTAAAACTCATTTTCTTCACAACAGGATTCATTTTAAATTTATTAATGCAACTTCTATGTTTTGAATTTTGAAAAATGGATTCCATATTTGGATTAAATGATTCTAAATTATGTTAATAGGTTATTTTTTTTTGACATTATGAAATGTAACTATGGTAATTTTTATTTACTACATTTAAAGGTAAATCTGGTAATTATGGGTAAAAATAATATTATAAATTTACCCTAACACCTTCAAAAATTGTATTGGATGAATCAAAGTCGACCCATATCACATAAGGGTCAGAATAGATTCGTTTCAGGGACTATTGACCATGAAAATGATATAATTATAATTAAAACCGAAGAAAGTGACAACATATCCCTCTCTTATATTTTATAAGTTTAATAATTTTAATTTAGTGATAAACTTTATAAAACATTGAACATTAATAGCATACAAAAATATAATAAAATTATATACATCATGTGAATTTATTTATTATTTTTAGGGATTAAATAATTATCATTAATGATGACACAATAGTGATGTTGAAATTATTTTATTCATTAAATATCAAATAAATGGTTTTAAAAATATTAAAATAAATATTATATAAAATCTTTAATTTGATCCACGAATATTATAGATGAATATAAAATATTAGTAATCTATTAAATATTTTGGTTCGAATATATCCTTTGTGTATATTTTATTTAAATTCAAATAAATGAATAGTGTCAAAATTGGAACTATTGTTATTTTATAAAAATAACATATTTTAAAATTGTTTAAAAATCAAAAAAATATTTAACAATTATAAATTTAAATTTATATGGTCTAAAATGTCATAAATTATCTAATTATATAAAATTCACAACACATAAGTTATTATTTATAACAATTTAAAATTTAGAATATTATTACGATAAATAAAATTCAATAGATTAAATAAGGATAAATCAATTTGATAAGGTTTAAAATAATTTTACAACATGTCTAAATATTTTTGATTTATGAGATTACAACCCGATATCATCTCATATTCGAATTGATTCATTTTTGGAGGTTTTTATGTGGGGTTGGAATTTATTATAAATTAATATTTCTTATGTTTCCAAAGGTCCCCCTCTCATCCCTTATAAAAGGGAACCTCCTCCCTCTCCTCATCACACAATTTTGAGCTTTCAAGATCGTCCAAACCCAGAACATTTTTCTTCTCAACATATCTAGTTATATCATATAGGTTCTGGAATTCTAAAGGATCAACTCTTGTGCCCTAAGATGAAGTATAAAATGGGAACGTCGAGGAAAAGGTAATCTCTTCTATTGATTCTTTGAGGTTTCTTTATTCTTATTTGTCATCTTATTCATTTGTTTCATTATAAATAAATAACAACAGTATAACTAATATAATGATATATTATTATAAATTTTAAAGAACCCTATTTCACCTTTTATCCATCCTACGGAAAACAAAATCACCACACGTGCGTATATAAAGAATATCGTCTACATGTCGTGGTGTAATCTATTTTTCCCCACCACCTTAAATGGATGGATATAATGGTGTAAATAATTACTATATATGGTTATTATAACCTCATACTGATTCTGATATATTATATCATCCACTCCAAGTCCTTTGATTAATTATGGGAACGATATCATCGCTCGTGCATACATACGAATTACAGTCTCCACGACACAATTAGATTCATTATCCATGTTAACCATTCAAGAATGATTATAAAGTATACATAATAAATATTCATGAATGATACAAAATAATAATGATACTAGAGTTATGTACATATATTTTTCATTTACACAATTCCATTCAATTGAATAAGGAAACGAATATAGCGTTCATGCGTACGTACGGCTGACTGTCTCCATGAATGGTGTTTTTCATTCCATTTATTGATCTATAATATATATTTATATACTGAATATATATGTTATATAAATCATGTTTTACATCCTGTAATTACGTAAATCAGGATATAAGTAATAATATCATGAACAACAAGTCCAAACACCTATGATAAATGAAACGATTTTACCCAAAATGCGGTTTTAACATGGAATTGACAAAAGAACGGGTAATATAAAGTCATAAACGAATCATATATGATATCATAAATATTATTATTGTTCTGTTACAAGTAAATAATATGTTTAAAACCACTATGCAGGTGTTTCGAACATGTATGGAATAAATTAGACTAATGTAAGGGATTATTTTGTAATCTCATTTTTATCCGACATTTCATATAAGTAAGTATTTACTGGGGTTATATTTTTCATACATTTCCATAAAAATGTTTTTCATAACGTTTTTAATATTTTTTCCTATATGTTTAAATTCATGTTTTTGCCTCTTTGACTTTTAAATTGTGTTATGGAAGAATTTTTATTTTGTTTACCATATGAGGAATTTTTTTAACTTTTTGAAAAAGTATGAGGAGAATGTATTTTAACTAATACGACATGAACATATGTTTAAAATATTCATAACGCCTTATATTCATGGATATTACTCTACAAAATTTCATGATAATTTTCAACAAAATACTTTTCTTTCAAAATTTAATGGCATTTTGTGAAAAGAAAATCATTTTGAAGATGAAAGGATATTTTCCTCAAGAATTCATTTCAAGTGTTTTATCAAAACTATTTTCCATATAAGATGATATTATTTAGTATGTTTATGTTTAAACTATAATGTATCCATTATTTACATGGTTTGATTCTTATTATGTTGAAATGATATCCATTTGTTTTATATGGATTACATTATGGTGGGATGATGTTTATGAGACCCATTTTATTCTTTGGGTTCTGATGAATGATTTATATTTATTTGGAGGCACAAGTAATAATGATTTCATTATGAGAAGGGTGGGACCTATATCTCCATCCAATGCATTGGGTAAATATTTTTATCTCATGAGATAGACGTGGCTGGAACGCCAAGTTAATCCGGTTCAGTGATAGAAGACTGGAACGAGGAGTGAACTCGATTCAGTAAAGGACTTTGTCCAATAGGATGGTCTTGGCAGCAATGCCTTGTCTACTATAGAAATACAATCATGTGATTAATGGATTATAAAATTACATGTTTTATTCCCATTCTATTTTATCATGATTAATGTTTCATTATTATCTATGGCTTGTGTACTTCCATGTTTTATGTCATTGCTCAATATTTTGATTTTTATATTTTATGCTCATGTTTTTACGTTCAAATGTTTATGGATTGTTTTATGATATCCATGTTTACCCTTACTGATCATTTGAGCTCACCCTTTTTATGTTTTCTTATCCCCAGGATATAAATAATAGTTTTGGGTAAATCAAAAATGGGAAAAACTTTATGGGAGATGTTGAAGATCATTCACCATGATTAGAAGATTTTGTTCCGAGTTTCCAAAGACACTAAACTAATACGATCATTGGGAATTTTTTTATCTATTAAGTATTATGAAAAAGTAATGTAATATCCATGTACATCAAGCATTGGGTCTGCACATTATCTCTCTCATCAAGCCCTCTTAGGTACACCCAACACTATGCCGATAAAACGTAAAGAATTCTACTTGAACCTCCATTATTTATTCAGATTTCCATATCATTCTTTGTATAAAGAAAAGTTATCTTATATATTTATGTAAATATTATAAATTCTATTTTGTTTTATAAAATACTTTTATGAAGATCCTTTCATAACTCTATTTTGTGGATATAGATGTTTTTATAAGATTCCCTCCTTAGAACTGTCCGATAAGAAAACATGTTTTAAGGGAACATCCCAAAATATTACCCAATTTCAAGTTCAAGATATCCTATGTTATAAGACATCATTATACATATAAAATAAGTAATTTTTTATGAAAACATTCTTGGTCCAATTCTGGTTTTATATAAAGGATTATACACATTTAAATTTTAAAAACATTATGGTATTTTCCATAAAAAAACAAAAAAATGATGTAATGTTAATGTTTATAAAAAACATTTCATATCTATTATCAATTTTTTGACCTAAAATATTGTTTTATATTCCTATTTTACATTTTCAATGTTCATGTATGTTCAAATCCCTTCCTTTCATGGAAACTTTCATGATATGCCTATTGGTTAAGATTTATGTCTAGATTATGGTACCAAATTCTTACCATGAGTACCCATATGATTATGTATGGTTGATTATGTATGATTTTTTATATAGAATGAATATTCTTGAAAATTTGGAGATAGGTGCACCCAAATAGTGCTCCAATGCTTTGGGTCATGTTAAGTCTCATGAAACGCAATGTGAAATGGGATTGGCAGTTATCCTTGACACGTACTACTATAGAAACATGGTTGGTGGTTAGCCTTGACATGTACTACTCTGGGAAATAAGATTGGAGGTTATCCTTGACTCATACAAAAGAAATATTTTATGTTTCTTCAACATTTATAATATTCCATGTTTATATTATCCCATGTTGTTGTGATATGATTTCATATATTCTATGCTTTTGATATCGTTATGTTACAACTCCTTACTATGGTACTTAATTTGTATTCATATATTCATTCCCATTCTATGAATTTTAGTTCATTACAATGTTCTATTGTTCCCTTGGGTACCCAATGTAGTTGTAAGGTATCAAATAAAGTTAATAGATCTTTATAGATATTAAATAAAGAAGGGTTTTTTATCCCAATATTTTATGTTTTATATTTCTATTCATCAAAGTTTCTATAATTTATGCTCCTATGTTTGTACTTGGATGTATAATTATGATTAAAATCATTTAATTGTATATGTAAAATTCTAGGGTCGATATATATAGTTACTCTATATATAACCTCAGTCACTACATAGGTGTTTTAATATTATTTATGTAGTTTTAGGAATTTCCATCCTAACTTTAGTAATAATTTCCTAAAATTTTATTTTACCTATAAGGGAATCATAAAATAATATTACCAATGTTATTTTACTAGGATGAATTAAAAAATAGTAATATCAAAGAAAAAATAATCAATTACAAATAATATTATGTGTTACTTTTATGATCTATATTAATCCTCCCCTTTCATGACATTCCTCACCTTTTAATTTTTTAATGATGAGGGGATTGACATGGAACACCATATTACACCTATTTAAACCGTATGCATTTCATGTATCGTAAAAAATTAATATTTTACAATAGTGATATTATCCTCTAGTAATGGATACCCTATGTGTGATAATCCATGAGTGTATACGTTAATGGAAAATATATAATATTGGGATCTTTTGGAGTTCTGTTAAATATGATCAAATGAATACGATATGATTTCCATAAAAATAATTGAATATATAAATTTTACGAATAGAAAAAATTTACCATAAAGGCTTACTCTTGAACAATATAAAAAATTTAATCCGGGATTCTATATCAATAAACTCATTAATATGTCATGGATATTTATTTTTTTCAAACACAAATATATTATTAATTAAAATTTTCCTTAAAATCCGTAATAATTTTTCATAGGATATACAATTTTTCTAAATTCATATCATCTCTGGATAGTCAAATATCATATGTAATTAAATTAATTGAGTATTATTTATAGGAAATGTATAATATTTAAGAACTTGTAAATATTAAAATATAATTTTAGAAATGGATCCATCTTAGACTTAATAACTGATATTTCATTGACTGGGAATTTCTCTTCCACTTTGTGAATAAAATAAATATCGAAGAAAAAATCATCATATCCATGTATCTCTTAAACTACATGGATTGTGGACCACATCAGTTGTTACTATCCACAAAATAAATTATCGATCCTTTATCTTCATAGTCAACTGAATTTTTTGGTAAAGTTGTAATCCAATAAATACCTACATTTGTTAGTGTTATATATGTAGAACAACAACTACTATAAATAATCTCAAAAACATATGTTAAATCTCATTAACTAATATTATTATTATATGTATATTTATATGAATAAATCTAGACACCATAATTCCAATATCACTATATATATCATTTAAATTATATTTTATAATTCAAGGATATGATGGTTCCTAAAATAGATTAAAATTAACTTATTTTTATAAAACATTTATATTTCATACTACAACAGAAAATATTTAATGACAGAATTTTCAACAAAAAAATCCGACAAATACCATTGAATAAAAAAATAATCGAAAATAATGATATAAATTATTATCAAATAGAAAGATGTATTTTTTAAATATATTTGATTAGAAATAATTGAATATTATAAATAAAAAATTTAATTTTTCATAATAGGAATGAAATTATAGATATTTTATTGAATTAAATTTTATACATGAAAATAAATAACCAAATAATAAGTCAAAATAGAAAAATGAATAATAAACCTTCAACATAAAAATTGATACATAAATATAAATAATATTAAAATTGTTAATAAAAATTAACTAATGTTCCATGTCAATATATTTAAATATTGAAGGTAAAAATATTAACAATGTGATTTAAAAAATTTTATTTACAAGATTAATTATGAAAACATTGGTTTGTTTTCCCATACACATTCTACATTTTCATTTTTGGTTGCATGGACTATTCTAACTCATTCATTGCTTTCCTTAGCTAATCATGTAATAGATTATGAAATCTCGCATAATAGGTTAACATGATCTAAATTATCAACAACCAAATTAATTATTTCCATTATAAAATGATAGACCACATATCATTAAATTGGTAAAAACATTAAATATTTATTTTTCATGCATTTCCATGATAAACGATTCCTCTTTAAAACTAAATATCTTAAAATCGTCATGTGTAAATATAAACTCGTAATGTTTCAGAAAATTATTTCTGTGTAATGAATTAGATGTTTGTGATGTTTCATGAAATATAAAATAATTAATCTCTAATATATCTAATGATTTTACAAAACATGTTTTTGATACAAAATAGGGATTTTATAATTGGAACAAATGGAATTATGTTACTTTTGTGATGATCATTTGTACACTATTTTCAATTTTAATATTTTCAGCCTAGTTTTTTGGGTAATATGTGTAACCATTAATATCAAAATAATACTATTTTATAAAATTATAACTTGGCCCCCTTCTTGACCATTTCAATGTTGTTCATTCAGATAATCTAATATTTAATTTCACCACAAACCATTAAACAATGTATTTTTATTTTCATTCATCAATCAGTTTTCATTATTTTTATATATTTTACTATCATATATTGTAATAGGTTATGATAAATATGATGGAAACATACATATAATTTTTAAAATTTAGAATTGTGAATGAATTACTTTAACAAATTGAATAATTTTTACCTTTAATCCACTGATCTTTTTTCCATCATAATCAATTATGAAATTTCATGATATATGGAGACCAATGTGATCCAATTAGAATATGTAATTAAAAAATAACAAAATTAACTATTATGATTTTTATTATTTAATAATAAATTCCTATGATTGATGTAGATTCATAGCATATCGATTCAAAAAATTAAATGACATTTAAAATGATACATCAAACAACAAATAATTAGGCCCACATATTCTTATCTATTATAAAAAAAATAATCACTAGATGATCCATTATATCAAAAGATGTTGATGGAAAAAACATTTGTAGTGGAAAATGATTTATTAATAAATTATTATATAACACATTTAATTAATTTTTCTCTGAATATTATACATTTGAAAATAATAGATTAACAAAAATTGGTGAGAAACATTCTTACGTGAGTCATAAATATAATACACGATATAGCTATAAAGAGTTGTTTCTTAAATTGATTATAGTCATGAGAAATCAAAACATTATATCCTCAAATGACACTAATTTTTTTATTTTTGAAGAAATATATCTAGTTAATTTAATTCCATTTACTCATTAGGGACAATATCTTTTCAATATTCCATAATTTGTTACAAACTAGATGTAAATATATTCTATTCCATTTTATTGTGGGTGAAAACACCAAATGTAGTCATTTGGTTCTTATACCTACTCATTCATGAAATACAACATTTTAAATTACTTTTATATATAAAAAAGAGATACTCAAATTGTTATATATGTTTATCCTAAGATGAATAATATCAATGTTATAAATTCACTCATAAAATTTCCAAACATTTTGATCAATTTATATTGAAAATTTCATCAATATATTTGTTGATTACCAGAACCACCATTCTACCTAACTTGAAATCAATATTTTTGACCTTATAACGATACTAATATACAAAAAAAAATTGTGGAAAATATTAGTCATGTAAATCAATAAATTCATTTTTTTATCATAAATAGTGACTATACATTCAAAAAAACATATTTATGTTTTATGTAAACTATATTTCTTCCATTATATTAATGTCTTATGTAAACTAGCTTGTTGTTGTCTAATGAATGGGGACCCTGTGTTCTCATAAAAAGCACTCAACTGCAATATTAATCAATGCCTAAAAATTGGTAAAATACTCCAATATTATAACAGGCATGCCCGAAGGAATATGTTGCACTTGATGTCTGCAGAAAACCCCATTTTATATCTATTGTAGTAGTGGGTCAGTGCAAGGGTTAAAGTTTTTTCTAGGGGAATACTGAATGTGAAGTGGGTTGGTGGTAAATAAAGGTAAAATTCTTTTTTTATACAACTCGGAATATATCAATATAGAGGGAAAGGGATTTGGGTGATAACATATATATGAAAATATGATATTTTCCCATGGATTATCTTGGGGCAACTACTAGTCCTTCCTCTCTTAATATTCATCATATTTATAAGCTCATAAGAAAAATCAAGTGGTTTATCTATGAATGTAAAAACAAGTTATTATCTTTTGGATGTCACATTAATCTTGTGAACAATATTTTGGTTTTAATTAATATGCACATTATTTCCCCCCTGATGGTTCCCGATAGAGTGATTTCTAACTTGGAGAGTAATATATTGTCCTTAATTATGTATTGGTAGATGAAAGGTAGGCATCATTCGGCATCGAGGAAATATATTTCTAGACCTCTCTCAAAAGGGGGAATTAATTTGAGGAGAGTCTCTTCCACCATGAAAGGGATTCCTACTAAGAATGCATGGGAGGCATTGGATGGTAGATCTCTATAGGGTAGGACAAAGAAAAACATTTATGTAATGAACATGAGATATAAGTGAGAACGACCTTATTAGATATGGAGATTTGTTCATCCCTTCAGGGATACATTACAACACCATTTTTGGTGGATTGGGGGAAGAGATAGTATAAATTGTGGGATGTAGGATTGGGGGGTGGTCAGGCATTGGTTCATGGGAATCCCCACACTAGACCTACCTTTTAAAGAGGCAGGTGAGCATCCCAGATTTATTCAGGCTATTCTAGATCAGAATCAACTCTCCCTTTTTGAAAACATTTTTACTAGTGATGATCCGAATTTATTAATTTTCCTAGGCCCTATGTCGGGTGGATTCTCCATCATTGATTTTATAGGTGGTACAATAGAATTTTCAAATATAGATTATTGGGGGGAGACTATTGGGTGAAAAGATCTCCCCTTGAAATATTATTTTTCGTTGTGGTGTGTGTGAAACAAAGCACTTCCCATTGATGAAAATTTTCAACATATGGGAGTGAACATGGATTCTATTTTATGGTGCAGTAGGACCATTAACCATGGGTCAATGGGGAATATATTCTATTACAGTGAATGGGAAAGAGAAATGTTTCTGTCCTTCTGTTCTTTCCTAATTTGGGTGAGTCTGTTGAGGTGTAGGTGAATTTTTTTCAGTTCATGGTTTGGAAGAACTATCATGCACCTAGCTAAGTGGAAATCTAGGAAAGTCATCCTCATCATGGGATGCTGAGTTTTATGTAAGGCTAGGAAGGAGGATCTACAAAAAATTGCTCTTGGATCTCATGACATTATGGTTTTTAAAATGAAAACATGCTTGTAGATTTGGCACAATTAAGTCTGAAATGACAATCTACGCCTTCAGTGAATGTTATATTTCCAAGCTTCTCAGGTAAAAAGAAGGATGATATTACAGATCAGGGTCGATGGGTAAGATGGGGGGATTTCTAGATAGGTTCTCAAGTGTAATATAGATGGGTATTTAAAATGTGGGGAGAATTTTAGGGGTGGTGTTTTCTGGAATTAGGAGTGGTCATAAATTGCAGCATTTGCATCGACATCAAGAGGAGGAGATGTATTAAAGGCGGATGCTTAAGCATTGGGGGAGGGTCTGATGATATAAAATCAAACGGATATCGTTTTGAAGATGGTGGAGGTAGATTAATTGATTCTTTATAAATCACTGATAGGAAGAATAAGTAATCCATGGAATGTTGTATACATCATCCAAAAATGTAAAATCCTCATGGTAAATCATATTGGGTCTATCACACATGGGGGAGGGTAACATGGTTGTAGATTATGTGGCATCTATGGCTACCTCAAATCAAATTACGTACTCCTTCTTAAACCTCGGTTCTTTTTATAGTGAGGGGATAATGTTTTTTGTTAATGATGTGATGGGCTTACATTACTTTAGACCACCATGTTATTTATTTTGTTATCATCATTATGGTACTTTATTCAAAATCAATAAAAATGTTAACATTCAGTCATATAGTTTTGCATCATATATACACTCTTATATGTTACATCTCAGCCTCTTTTAATATTGTAATTTTCAACAATATGCTTCAGATGATGAATTATTGTAAGATACTCTATTTCATTAGTTGGAGCATTGATGTATACTCTATTGAATGAATCAAAAATGTATTATTCATCTATTTTATATTGAGATATACCATATTTAGGAAATTATGAAAAAAATATTATATTCATTCCAATATTGAACACATTCATTGGGGAAACCATCTATCATTTTATATACAATTTGAATAGATCTGAACATTTTGTTTTCTTATTAACTTTCATATAAAATCAAATTTCCTCCTGGTTGTATATCTTATGAAATTACTAGAAATTTTGGGAATCTTTTATCACTCCAACCATTTTATTCATTCGAGTTAACTCATCTTAGTAGAAAATATGAAAATATAATTTTAGTGAAACCTATGAATAATTATTTCTTATCACCTTTATAAATTAGATCAACAGTTTTTATTTTTCATTGGTTTAACACATAGAACATGAATTAATTCGTCAATATGATCCAATGTGTAATGATTGAAATATTCTTCATCTTTAGATATTTCATTTATTTCATAATTCTCAATATAGTTTATAAAATTATAAATATAAACATATAAAATGAAATGGTATTTGATTACCCTATAACCTAATTTTATTATATTCATACATTTCATGAATTGATAAAAAAAATCATTTAATTATTCTCATGATTTAATTTAAAAAATCATGTAAATTTTCAACAGCATTCCCTTTTTAATCACAACATCCTCATTGAATTATCTAGTTACAACCCATTGATGGTAAATAAATACTGACATATGATGCATTTAGCTGATGAAAATGGAAGTATTGATAATGATGAAACATTGAAGAGAACCATTTTAAATAATAATATACTAAATCGATAAAACAAAAAAGACAGACTATGGTCATCAGTCATGTGGATTAGAGTTTTAATAGAAAAAATGAATTCAAATGAAATTTTAGGATTATTAATGATGAAATAATGGAGGGAATTAATGAAAAAAAGAATGAAAATTGATCAAATGAAAAATATTGGGTGCAAGTGGAGTGATATCAAAAGATGAGAGGACGAGTGATTCAAAAAGTGTGCATTAGAAAAATGGGGATTAGAAGAATTGTATTATATTTTGTAAAATATTTTAATTAAACTTATATTAAAAATGTAAAAATTTAATATAAATCATTTCTAATGTTTTATTATAGTGTAGAATGCCTTTAAATTCATTATAAATAAGTTTTTATGTTGGTATCGTCTTAACTGGCAATAAAATAATTATCAGGTTTTAATTTTCATCAGGTAAACAAAAAACCAACATTGGAACCATGATGGTAAATCATCTTTCTATACATATGTTGTATCTCCACTATTATAAGGTAATAAAAATATTTCAATTCAATGAATCTGAGGGAATACATTAGAGTCATTCTAGTAGAGGTCATCAGCCTTGTCATGGATTGTCATCCACACCATGATGAGTAAATACAATGGATTAATATTCCGGAATTTTTATTATTATTAATTCTAGTATACTTTAAAATACCATGATATGTTGAAACATCATCTATGACGTTTCAATAAAAAATATAATGATCATAATGGACAAATAGTGTTCTAAATGAACATATGGTGATAAACACACCATAATAGAGTTATTATTGGGATTACCAAATCCTTGTTAATATAGGGAGGAACATAAAATGTAATATGGAATCCGTAAAATTATTTAAAAATCCACTTGATAACGAATTTAATGGTGAGGTACTATTCTAAGAAAGGGGATGTTTTCGATATCAGTTTAACTGTAGATTTTTTAAAATATATACAATTATGAAGACAAATGATTATAATGGTGTTATCCAAATAGAATTGTGATTCCCACAAAATTAGAGTGAAAGGTTGTGGTGGATCTGATGTTGTTCCATATATAGGTGTTTTGAATTTTCTACATATATTATTATTTGAAAAATGATGTTATAACCATATTTTTGTTTAGAACATATTTAACCACTTGAGTATTATTGAACAAATTTCATCATATCTAATGGATATTAGTGAAATATATCTACTTGAATATGATCTAAGGGATTTATTTGTAATAGTGCAAGTTTATTTATAGAGGTTCTGGCATATTTTAATTTTTGTTTTAAATTCATACGACATTGATGTGATATTGTGGTCAAATTGAAACATATATAACCAAAATATGGGAAATATAAAATATTTGGAAGTATAATATGATAATAGTGTTGACTTAAATGAATATATTGAATTAATGAGTTGATTTAGATTTTGTTGAATTCCATTAAAGACCAATCATTGAACTAATAAGTTTTAGTGCATTTCATTGAGTATTGAGATATGATGAACATGGCATCCTGAAGAACATAATTTTTTGGTTTTATAAAATTTAATTATGTCTCTTATATGTTTCAATTATGTTAATAATTTTAATTTTATATCCCTCAAGGAAATTAGTGAATGGAAGATAGGAAGAGGTCATGAGCTTTATATACTTGCTGAGCATATCCTAAATATTTTAAATATTATCATGGGGACTGATAGTAATTTTCTTCTCAAAATATTATTAATATGTGATCCTTGGATGTACTCTAGGGTGATTTAACCATGAAAAATAAGTTTAGATATGCTTATTTGTTTTTTTCATTATTTTTTTCTTGTGTGTGATCATTATAATAGATTCCTGTTGTAATTGGAATTGTTAATTAAATTCCATGATTATATTTAAAAATGAATAATCTTAAAGGACACCTCTATTCACCCATTCATATATCATATAATGGGATATCATATTAAAATATTTTCTATTAATGGAACAAGTTTTTTATCCGTGTTTCTATTAAATAAAAATTCCATCATGAATAATTTTGTAAATGATATTGGAGATACTTTATTTTATAGAATAACTTATCAGGTTTAGAAGAATATAATGAGGTTAAATTTTTGATCTATTGGCCTTGATGCTTTAAAAAAAAAACTTAATGAAATTTAACTACCTGATTCAATTAAATTTTCAATGACGTATGAAAACAAAAGAATGTCGAATAATGATTTTCATTCTCAAAATAATTTGTTGGGAGGATTATCAAATAAGATATATTTGAATATGTTGTGTACATCATTAGAAAAAGTAATTTGGGAATAACTATTTAATATTTAATAGATTTATAAAAACATTAATGAAATAATATCTATTATATATTTTTTTAAAAATATATATGATTTTAAAATGAGTTTAAGTGAAAATGAAGAAAATTTTCTTAGTCCTGTAATTAAAGTCCTAAAATATTTAATGGAATTGGTCATGAAATGAAAATATTTTATATATTATTGGACGACATAAAAATATTTCCACACCTTTATATTGCAGAATTATAAGAAATTAAATATTTCAATCAATGGGAATTATCTCTTAATGATCTAATCATCAAACTACTAACTTAAAAAAATTATTGAATATTAAAATCTATATATTACAGTCATGTGATGAAATTTGATTCCAAATTCACGAGTAGAAAGAGGTTATGAGTTTGAAATTAAATAAGATATAATTAAAAATTTATTATCATTTTTTGAAGGAAATTTATGATATTTAAAAGATCATTTTAGGTTAATATACAATGATTATTTTTTCAATATGTAAATACTTGGAACATCCCTGATTGTTGTCCAACAAAATCTTACGGAGAGGATGAGAGTTGTAATTAACACCTAACTAATGAAACAATTTTCCAATATTAAAAAATGTAATTCAATAAATGAAAATGTATATATAATATTAAGAAAAGTGTTAGTCAGTAACGAGGATGAAAATACTGAGTACGACACAATAAAAGGTATTAAAACAATGTTTTTTATACACAAAAAAAATTCCCGAAGCCTGTAGTTAATTAATATATTGTTATTGTATATGTATTTTATCAAAAAGATAGAATTTTTTAATTCTAGGTGTAAATGGAATAATCCCATGATGATTTTGATCAGAATATTAATAGGAATAAGAAAAGATGGGTATTTATGCCTAAATATTCAAGTTACAATGATGATTTTGAAGAAAGAATTAAATATATTTATTATTTTTAAAGAATATGGAAAATATCAAGTAAAATCATATAATGTATAAATATATAATTTAATGGTTGAATGATATACTGTGTCATTAATGATATTAATATATATACCATGAAGAAATTTAATAAGATTATGAGACAATAAGTATATGTTTTATCTATGTCATTGAAAATTGAGTCTAAAATTAAAATAGATGGATCAATGAAAAAAATAATTTCTGGTATTTTTTTAGATAACATATTAATTGATAGGGATGAATGAGGAATATTACCTATTTTGGAAGTTTTGAGTTCTCAATTACACAATTTATTGGGTACAATTGCTATATATATAATGTTAGAATATAGAATTTTTATACATTATTTACAAAGATAAATTTAAGATGAAATTAGAATGTTTCAGTCATCAATAAAATACCCAAAATTTAAGAGTTATTCAAAAATAGTGAAAATTTGGAGACAAGTAATTAAAAAACTTTTATTTTAATGGATTTTTTATTTAACGGGAAAAAATATCCACATAATGACCATTATTGGGAATCAAAAATTTACATTACAAGACACCCAATTTGAATCCATTAATGTTGAAAATAAAATAAACTTTATATTTTAATTGAAATTTATTATTTAGATATTATTTAAATTTCTCTAAATTTTGGAATAATTATATAAAATATAGGAAAATATTTTAAAGATTCTCTTATAGAAGACAAAAAATATTGAATAAAAACTAACCAAATTAATTACCATCTGGAAACATATTTTAACCAATAGAGGAAGTGGAACAAGGATTGAATTATTCTCTTGAATTAAATTATAAAAAGTTAAATTATATCCCATCTCATTTGAGAGTTTTACAGAAATAATTTTATCTGATGATGGAGGAATATGAGTTCATGTTGATAGAGACTTCAAATCTACAAAGTGCACTATCAAGTGAATTTTTGATAGTTGGATCAATACCATAAATCAAGTAACCTAAATTCTCTATAAAAAATTATATGATGATTTGATGGAACTGTTCAGTTTGGGAGTTTTGGTTCACTAAAGATCAAAGGGAGTGGCAATACATTCCTCAGTAGAGATTAATTTAAGAATACTATTGTTGTATATATTTATGACATTTTATATAATTTTATGATTTATATCAGTTGTGTGACTTGAAATAAGAATTTCAATTCAACAAAAAGGGATATAATATCTAAGGATGGGATGGAAACATTTATTAACATAGTGGGATAATGTGGGGGAAATTATATCATGTGAAAATGAAGGAGAAATAATTTCACCATATTATTGATGATGAGAACAACTTATAGAACTCAAGGGTTAGCCACATTAATTAGTAGAATATAGAGAGTATATAATGTTTGGAAGATAATATTTATTTTGAATCATAGAATAGTATATAATATATTTTTGATTTGTTGTTGAGGGAAAATATGGTGAGAAATTATTATTATTCAATAATAAATTTGTAAAAAAATACTAAATCATGACTAAACTTATTTATAAAATCCAATTAATTAGGCTAAAATCAATATTAAAAAGTATGTCATTATATATTATATGAATATAAAAAGATGGGATGTGAAATGTTTATATAGTAAAAGTTAGAAGTATCACAATACATCGAATGATTTTAAATAATGCAATTAAATAAAATTATACGAATAAAAATGATTCAATGAAATGACAATGTAACTGAAGGTACCACATTATAAGTGGAATATATTTTCAAGAAATATGGAACAATACATGGTGTTTTAGTGTAATTTACTCATTAATATCATGGAGTCATGTTAAATAGTAACTATATGGTAAATTATATGGCCACGATGGTTTTGATATAATCATGAATCCCTCACTATTATTGGACTGATGTGGCAAAAGTGGATATGTAATCATAGAATCCATATTTTTCAGTCCATGAATATAAAATACACTATAAAAAGCATTTCATTAGGAGGAACACTTATATAATAATATGATATTATTTGGAATGAAATTTTTCATTCAATGTATATAAGGAAATTGAAGAAATTATAGTGATCATGTATATGTTGGTATTGTTTTAGTTTATTTATAAATAATTAAATACAATAAATTATTCCATAGATAACTGAATAAATATTTTAATTTAGTGATATAATAGTTTTTCAACATGCTGACAATTAATAATCTATTAATATGTGAATTAATATGAAGAATGAAAGATAATTTAGGAATTATAATAATCATAAAATACTCCAATTTATAGTGATTCTAGAGAAGCACTGAATACTAGAGTTGGATTAAAATTCCTAGGATTTTATCAGCACTCATAAAGAGAAACATTAATAGTGCTGTAAATAGAATTTATAAGGGGTCTTTATCAGCACTTTGAAAATCACCCATTAATAGATCCTTTATCATCATTTGTAAAAGTGCTGGTAAATTACCCCTTTATCAATGTTAAATAAAATCCTTGTTAAAGGTTCGCATTATCAACATTTTAAAAGCACAGATAAAGGTACTAAATATCTACACAAAAGAAAAAACTGAGAATTTTCACCATTATCTACCCATTTAAAAGCACTAATAATGGGGCATACTCTAGTATGCAATAATAGAAAAATGAATTACCATTGTATTGTGTCATAACCATGAGCCACAATACAAAAAACACCACCATATATTAATAGAATCAATTACAAATAAAAAAATTTAATGCAATGAAATTTACAACAAAAATATATGAAAGAACACTATATCAATGATATTACAAACATTAATTTATAAAAATAAATAAGTAAAAATTATTACATATATTAATGAACACTAATGTTCCCTAGTCTTTTTATCTTAACCCCAACTAATACTATTTCCGAACAAACCACCCTAGCTCGAGAAAAATAATTCACAATGACACTTTCCGATTATATCATGTATCTCAATGACTTGTAAATATAACATTATGAATCACTTAGACATGATATCAATTAGTACCCATAAAAATTGATTTACATATATGTTTTTTAAGATATAAAGACAATATGGGAAAGTTTTCTTGGTTTTTAGGGTGTGACACATTTTGAACTAATATTGCATGTTTAAAATGATAACGGACTATTTGAGTCATACTACGCACATCACTTATTAGACATATGTGATGAAGACAAATTCATATCAATAATGTCTTATGGATTTCTGTCCTTATTTATGAATCAATTTTATTGTGTTTTCATTGTTTTGAGTATGCCAATTTTCATTTATAGTAAAATTATAGTAAATTATAATGAAAATGAAAAAAATGATGTCTTAACAGTTACACTGTGAATTCTATTGAGGATAATATAATTAATAATTATCTAAATTATTTATTGATTATTTTTATAAATTATAAAATCAATTTTAATGTGTTTAATCGGTTTTGACTATGTCACATGATCATTTTTACTAAAATGTCATTTTAAACTCGAAATAGGAAATATGACTTATATTGGTCAAATCATGTATCAGTTTGACATGAGAAAGATTTTTACTCATCAAAAGTTATTTATGAATAATTTTCATAAATTATTTTTTCAATCGTAGAGAGTTTTCTCAGCCTTTTGTGAGTGACACTTTTTGAATTAAAATGTTGATTTTAAACTAATAACAAACACATTGACTAATTTTGGTCACATCATTTATCATATTAAGGTGAGGCTAATTCCTCAACATCAGAAATTACATCTGGATAATTTTACTAAACAATCAAAACATTCTGAATGTATTTCCTAGGTGTTGAGTAGGTTAGTTGTCTTTTTTTACTAAAATTAAAGTCAATTTTAAATAAAAAGATGCACTTAGAGTGATATTGGCCACCTTGTGTGTCATATTGAGGGGAAGATGATCCAACATGTGTCAAATGACATTTGGATAATATTCATAATGTGTCGAAACAATTCAAATTGTTTTCTCTATTTTAATTATGTCACCTATTTTTTTAAAAAAATTTAATTTTAAACTGGAAACACACACATTAAATCTTACTAGTCCCATTGTGTAACAATTTGATGTGATAATGATTCATCAATAATCGAAATTATTTTTGAATTTATTTCCTAAATTAGCATGATATATTGGTAATTTTTTATCAATTTTCATTGAGTGACTCTTTTTCAAAAAAATGTCAATTTTAAACTGATTATGGACACATTGAGTAATAATTGGAACATAGTGTATCAAAATGCGGTGAGGCTAATTAATATTATTCCCAAATAACAAATTTATCATTTTAAAAATGTTTCAAAACAATATTAAAGTTTTCAATTTATTTTGAATAGGGCAGCTATATTTTTTACAAAAAATGATGTGAATTTTAAATAAAAACCCAGAGTTTAATTCATATTGGTGACACTGTTCATTGGATTGAGGTGTGTCTAATTCCTACATGACATAAATGACTTAATGATCATTTTCCTGTAGTATCAATACAATAAGAGTTTGTTTTCTCATTTTTGATTTTGTCCATTTTCATTTTTTCTAAAATTTCATTCTAAACTAGAAACATACACATTTTCTCATACAGATCACATCAGGTATTTTATTCACGTGAAACCTATTATTATATTTCAAAAATTATTCAAGTCCCATTTTTCTAAATTATCACGACAATCCATGTTGGTTTTGTAATTTTTTAGTGAAATATAATTTTTGAAATAAAACGTAGATTTTAAACGGATAACAGAATCATTGAGTCATAGCAGGCCAATCATGAACAAGATTTATGTGTGGCTGATTCTTACTTATAAAAAATGAATAATTGATTATTTTACTAATATATCAAAATAATAAAATTCATTTTCATGGTTTTGAGTTGGTCAATTGTATTTTTTAATAAAATTAATGTCAATTTAAAATAAAAAGTATCATATGGTGTCATTTCTGTCCCATCATGCATAATATTGAGGTGCAAATGACTCTTACACTTTTCAAATTACAGATGGATTAATATCATAATGCATCAAAAACAATATTAGTAAAATTTCTCAGATTTTAGTACCTCATTTTTCTTTTTTACTAAAATGAAATTATAAAT
Source organism: Viscum album (assembly GCA_963277665.1). Lineage (NCBI taxonomy): Eukaryota > Viridiplantae > Streptophyta > Magnoliopsida > Santalales > Viscaceae > Viscum > Viscum album. Next base: position 63,879,616 of record OY728156.1, on the reverse strand, counting down.
TTGAAACATAAACATTGAATCATGCTGGTGACAACATTTATTGGTTTGATATACAGCCAATTCCTACATGTCATAAATTATCTATGAATCAATTTACTAAATTATAAGGAAAATCATAGTGTGTTTTCCCATTATTCAGTGATTAACTCATTTTTCACTAAAATAATGATTTTATATAGTTAAAAAATCGATGAGTCATATTCATGTATCTAATTGAGGTGATGCTGATTCCTAACATCTAAAATGTCGTATATATCATTTTAATAAAGTAGTAAAATAATACAAAGGAGTTTTATCTTTTTGAGTAGGTCAAATTAATTTTTTCTTAATATTTTTATGAATTTTAAATAAAAATATGAATATAGAGTCATACTATTCACACTATGTTTTAGATTGAGATAATGAATAATTACTATATGTCTCAAATGTTTTTAGACCATTTTACTATAGATTTATGAAAATCCTAATGTTTTTTCATAGGCTTCATTATGTGAGTTTTTTTACTAAAATGTGACATTAAACTATAAACACTTAAATTGACTCATACTGGTCATATAATCATTCATTTTGATGTTAGACCAATTATTACTTCACACAAATGATTTATCAATTGTTTTCCTAAATTATCAATAAATAATGAGTTTGTTTACCTAGTTTTCAGTTGGTGATAGTTTTTGAACAAAAATTATGATATTAAACTGATAAAAAAAACTTTGAGTAATACTTTGATCATTTTGTATTATATTCAGGATTGGATGTTTCATATAGGTCAAAATTGATATATTTATCTTTTTTCTAAAGTATCAAGACAATTAGAATGCCTTTCCTTGGTTTTGAGTAGGTTAGTTATCGTTTTTACCCAATATTATATTAATTTTAACTATAAATATGTTATTCGATTCATATATGTCTCATCATTGATCATAGTAAGGTGATACTGGTTCCTAAATGTCTAAAATAACATATGAATTATTTTATAAATTTTGAACACAATCTGAATTTGTTTTCTCAGTTTTCAGTCAATTTAATTTTTTACTCAAATGTAATTTGAAAATGGAAACACACACATTGAGTCATACACTCCACATCATGTATCAGTATGATTTGAGATCATCTAATAAATTTCACAAATCATTTTTTTAATTATTTTTAAAATATATCACTAAAGTACAGCTCCATATTCTTTGTTTTTAGGGAGTGACATTTTTCAATTCACATGTTGATTTTAAACTGATAATAGAAACTTTTAGGGATACATTGTGCATCTTTTTTTTGTGAGGATGATTCCTACACCACAAAAATAACATATGGATCATTTCCCTAATATCTCTAAGAAATACAAATTATTTTGATTAGTTTTTAATAGTTTAGTTTTTTAAATACTAAAATTGATATAACTTTTAAAAAAATGACACACATGGAGTCTTATCGGTCACATAGTGTGTCCAATTTTGGTGAGTTAAATTCTTAAATTTGTAAAATGATGTATGGATCATTACACTAATATATAAAAAATATTTTTTTTTATTTTGAGTACATCAGTTTTATTATTTAATAAAATATTAATTTAAAGTAAAAAGACACCCATTGAATAATATCAGTCACATAATGTTTTAGTTTGATGTGAGAAAAATTTTTACATGTGAGAAATTATTTATTAGTAATTATACTATATTATTAATACAATATGAGGGTTTTATATTGGATTTAAATTATTGACATTGTTAGAAATAAAATTTTATTTTTTTAACATGTAACATACACATTGACTCTTACCGGTCTCATTGTGTATCAGTTTGATATTAGTACAATTCCGAAACATAAAATATTATTAATGAATTGTTTTTTCTTAAATTATCAATAGAAATTGAGTTTTATTCCTATTTTTTATGTTTATAAAATTATTTGATGAAAAATATCAAATTTCAACACATAACTGACACAATTTGTAAGGGTGGGATCATTTTGTTTTAGAATTTGGGGTATTTAATTTTTATACGTCAAAAATAAATTACGGATTGTTTTACTATTCTATTAAAATATAACAATTCTGGTTTTTTTGGAGTTTGGTAGCTCATTTTATTTTTCACTAAAATTGATCTGCATTTTAAATAAAAATACACACATGGAGTCATACTGGTCACACAGTGCATCAGTTTGTGGTGCGTATAATTCATAAAAATCTCAAATGACTTATGTATGTTCCCATAAATTATAAAAACAATCAAAATTATTTTTCTACGTTTTGAGTATGTCACTTATCATTTTTACTATAATTTCCTTTTAAACTAGAATCATACACATTAACTTATATCAGTCCCATTATGTATTATTTTTAAATGATACTAAATTTAAACATATCAAAAATGATTTATTAATATTTTTACAAAATTTTCAATAAAATCTATGTTCATATTTGATGATTTTAGTTAGTTATTCATTTTAAAATATAATATCAATTTTATATAGATAACATAAATTTTGAGTCATATCGGAAACATCATGTATCAAATTGATGTTTAGCAAATTTGTATACTTCAAAAATGGATCATATAAACTTTTAATAAAATATAAAAATAAAATAAATTCGTTTTCTCTGTTTTGAGTATGTAATTTTACATTTTTACTAAAATTGATGTCAATTTTAATGAAAATGATGCACTTGGAGTCACACCGGTCCCACCATCCAATTTATTGAGATTTAGCTAATTTTTACATGTTTCAAATGAATATTTGATAGTTTTCTTATATTAATAAAAAATATGAATGTGTTTTTATATTTTTTAGTATTTCACTTTTTTCTTTCACTAAAATGTAATTTTAAACTAGAAACACACACATTGACTCATACCAGTCACATCGTGTATTAGTTTTATGTGAGGATGATTAAATTAATTTAAAAATTAGTTATGAAATATTTTTGAAAAATATCATTAAAATAAAAGTGTGTTTCTTAAGATCTATGTGACGGACACATTTTGAACTAAAACATCAATTTTAAACTGATAATGAACACTTTGAGCCATACCAGGCACATCTTGTATCAGGTTGAGGTGTATATGATTATTATATGACAAAAACCACTTATTTATCATTGTTCTAATGTATCAAAACAAGAATCTTGAGTTTGATCATTTTATAGTAGTTATGAGTTTGTTTACTAAAATAGTTATAAATTTTTTAAAAAAGACTCACATGGAGGAATACAATTCACATCATGTGTCAAACTCTGGTGATGATAATTACTAAGCCTTCAATAGAATAAAAAAATATCAACATTCAATGTTTGTGATTTTTTGGAAGATGGGTTTTAATTTTTGGGTATTTCTTCATAAGGTAGGTTCCTTCTATTTAATGTCATGTTTCCTTCAACACTCTCCATCCTCGATGACCATGATCTATCAATGTTGTTTATATTACAATAATTCTTCCATACACCTACAAGATTTGGTGGTTGATTACATACATAATTTTTTAGATATTTAATTTTGATAATATAAAAGTTTGATGATGTGATTTTTGTTTTATGGCTGTATTTTGACTATTATGTCCACTAATACGATATTTTATATTTAGGGAAGAGAAGTCATATGTAATAAACAACTTAATTTTGGTATTATTATTCAATTTTTTATTGGTGAGAGGTTTCTTTCACACTTCAGTAATATTTGATAGTACATGGAATGAGCTAATAGAAATCATAATATATGATATTCAGTTTTAAATGTTAATTGTTGTTAACTTTTTTGTTAAAAAATTTCTCCACTTAAATTCTTATACATAATGTTTTAAACAAGTGGTGAAAATCATGTTTTCAATTTGCAAATTTAATCACATGCACAATGTATTTTATCTTATATAAAAAATGTTCTATAATGTTGCCAACAATTTTTCTCAAAATAATCATGGTATAATCCTCATTCAACTACATTTCCAAAGAATTTTATTGTTTTGATATCATTTATTTTTTTCCTCCTCTACCTGGGTCTCCCCCTCAAAATCTTCTTCTTCATTATAATACACCTTGGTCTAAGACATTGATTATCCCTCAACCTCTACATATTAATCCTCCTCCTCCATTGAAATACAGTTTGAATTTTTATATGTCATTTCTAAGAAACAATTTTATTACCTCCATCATACATCTCTTTGAGAAATAGTTCAAAAATAAAATATAATTATTAGGAACCTAATTTTTCAGACACCAAATATATTTATAAGGTCATAAATCATACAAGATCACAAACCAATTAGGTAATCCATTAAATTTATTGATGATATTCATTATGACAATATATATGATTCCCACTAATATCTACAAAATTTGATTTCATATGAGGGTTATAGTTGTCAATAATCATGATAGAACTGAGAAAATATAAAGAAACAAATCTTTATGAAATATATTTAATGAAATTGTAATAACCATTGGAAATTAATTATTAGGGGATGGGGTATATTTATACATTATGATATCTTTCATAAATTTGAAAATATATTATCAATAATCAGTGCCATTATATTGATTCATACCTAATAGAAATAACAAAAAATTGAAATGTTTTGATATTTTAATATTTATATAAATACCCAATTTTTTTTAATTTGTATTATTCTATAGGAATTATCGCCTCATAAACCAACATCATGGATGTTATAGCCTATATTTATTATCCTCTCTACCATAACAATATTTTTTATAATACCCTTTATAAAACATATAATTCGATTATTATCTATAAAATACTGATTTAATTTGATTATATGTTCACAATACACATAATGTGTTTTCAGTTAGTCGTATATCCATGCATTGGATCCAAATAATATATAATGGGGTATCTATGTTGACTATGATCAACATCCAGTTTTTCCAAAAAAATATAAGTAATGAAAGAATTAATAATATTTTTTATGTGATTATAGGGTAGAATTTTACTTTTGTGTTCTAGGCCTAAAAAAGAGTATATATATGATGTTTGTTATCAAATCATTTTAATAAATAATTTTAATAAATCATTAATTTTCTTCAAAATTTCAATATCATATAATGTACTTTTTCTCATAGAAATAATATTGGTATCAATAAATCCAAATCATTCATCTCACCATTTTTATATTATATATTAGTAATATAAACTTCTATAGAAACTATGAATAATAATTAACTTCAATATACATATTAGATCACTATTTGGATAGATTTATTATCAAAAAGTAACATATGAATGTATTCAAAATTGTGGCGCTAAGCCATTCATCTATGAGAATTTTATTTATTGTGTCAAGATAAAATATGTATATCATTGAAACGCAAAATATTTCTTTTTAATATGAAATTCCATACATATATGATTCATTTAATGTGTTCTCATTGTGTTTTTGTAATTAAATTTTTTTTTCATTTTAACAGGATGGGGGAAGGTACTATCAGAATGTCATTTTTGATTTCTTCATTGATTCAATAGATTTTCATGATCCAACTTTCTGTTTCCCATCACATTATCCACTTATATTACCTTACCAAACTTAAAACCATTTATCATCAACTATTACATATTTTTCATATGAAAATAATTGTTAAATATATACTTCGTGTATCATTATAATATTAGATTGACATGCTATGAATGATCTGATCGCATCATTGACCATTGAATCATCTAGATCATCAAGTGGAGGTAACCTATAATTTGTCTATTGAGCTACCCTAGTTAACACTGTCATCTATTCTTTTGGGAGGAAATTATTTTGAATCTTTTCTCTCGAGATATTATCCATTGTACCCATCTAAACAAGGTGTTAGATGGTTGTTGACAGATGAAAATCACAAATAACCAAACCTTATATAATTTTAGTAAAATAATGTTATCATATGTTTCTTGATTCAAATTTAGGAGAAATAGTAATTAAAAATTTAGTTACACTGGGTAAGGAATACTGCTTGGGGGAATGACTAGCCTAAAATCTAGTATGATTAATTGGTTCATGTGTGGATACTTTTTCCACCATCGGGTTTATTTGATCTTTTCTCATACCTTGGTCTCTTACAGTCTATTCAAAAAATATAAAATATTGAGTCTATTTTTTTTGTGATTTAGTCTCACTATATTATTTTTACCTTCATTTGGATTTATTATCCCTAAATATATTCAAAGAGATACTCTAAAACCTAATACTCTGACACGACCATATTTATCTGGCCTGTTCAATGTTATTGAATTGTTTTTTACCAAGTATGTTCATTTCTGATTCATGTTCCTAAACCATATAAAAATTATGAACATAAATAGATATTTTAATATAATATTATTATAAATTAAAATAAATTACATTTATGTCATACTTATAAATTATTAGATTATTTTTCTTGATCTTTTATCAACTAGTTTTCCCACATTATTTAAAAGAGCCTACTTCTATAGCACATGATGCATGATGGATATGGTATTATATTTTGATTTTATAAATCTACTTATAAAAAGAGAAACATATGTTGTTTCCTATCACATAATTAAATTTTTTTTGTTAATTTAAATTGTATACAAATTTCTTCTCTAATAAATTGTACCATGTTCTTTCATTGTGATAGGGGTGAATTCGTTTGGATGCAGATTCATTATTTTTTTGTAAAAGATTACTATTTCATAATTTACTCTTTTTGGATCAAGTTATATACAATTAATAATGTTAAAATATAATATAATTCAATTCACCGTAAATTATTTCTCTTTATGATGATTAATGAATGTCATCTATGTTTTCTTCTTTATAATGTGTTAATAACTAACTAGTGGGTGGTTATTTACAATCACCTCAGCATCCCAAAAAAGGAAACTTCATTAGAAGAGTCCAAAATCCTATATAGGATTTTCTAATATCCATTACGAAAAATTTAATAAAGAAATATTCCAAAATAAATGAACTCTGTAAAGAATAATGTAAATGGAAACACTGTTTCATTATATATATTTTTAGTAAAACAAATGATGTTTATCATAACAATATTATAATATTGTTTGGAAGGATTTTATTTTTTTTGGGTAGATGTGGCGCAATGAATCTATATCAATCGATACATTCATCCTCGTTGTGACCCCATGATAACTTATAAAGATTGAATTGTTGGGGCCAAAAAGTTGGATTCCTTGATTCCTATCAAGCTCAAATTTTATAACCAAAATTGACACCATGATAATTTTATTCAATATTGTGATGCTACATCATTATTTTTTTCCATCAACATACTGTTGATCCCCTACTAATTTTATAGTTTAATCATAAATAATCTATTTTTTCACATTATTGGTGACATACTCTTGTATGTGGGAAATTTTTTCATGAGTAGTCAAACATTTAAATTTCCATAAATAACAACAATGTAATTATGGATAAATGATATTAAACAGGCTGCATGCATGCTCTATTTCAAATTTGATTAACTCTTAACTCCACATTCATAATCTTCTTTCAAATTATTAGCCTTCACCAATTTGGATCGAAGTAGTTAATTGAATTTATAAATATAATTTCCTCACGTTGGTAGGTGTATTATGAATTCATCCAAAAGTAATGTTTTGAAAAAAAATCATCGTCTTAAGCTTCATTTACAAAATAGTTCTTATTGAATTTTTTTATAGATACTCATCCCTCATCCCTTCTAGAGATCTACTTATGTTACATGAACTATTATAACCAAAATTCATCCCACAAAGGGTAAAAAAATTAAATTGGGATGAATTTAATAGAGAGTGGTTCAAGAAACATGGAAGATATTTTAGACGAGTCTCAATCAACAAAATTAAATAATAAAATTTTTGGAGATGATGTTGTTGTGGATTAAATATTTCTTCTTAAAAATTATTAAATTCATTAATTCTTAATATAAAATTTAAAATAACATCTCAATGTTGTAAATGGTCTCTAAACACACCATGATAACGTAATGTCATCATCAATGTGCTACACTTATGCTAATCTATGATACTACTCTGTTTCCCTTACTTTAATCTAAAAAAAGAGCTCTATATCCAATGAGGTTTAGGTGTAGGGTGTGAGTATTAAAATAAAAAACTAAATACTAACATGGTCCCTAAAATATATAATACATACATTTTAGTATAATTTAGTAACACTCGAAATAAACATGTAATATAAGTATTTGTGTACTAACCAACATACCATTATAATAAAATATACCGAATTCATTTAGTACCAGTGAATTATACTAACCATACCTTAAGGTTATACGTTGGGTTTTTCATGAATTAAATTCTTTTAACTGATAATAGGTTGACATTTTAATCATAATAGGATCAAAACTAATTTATCACCCAATAGAAATAACCACATTACAAGTACCATGATATTCTACCACAGAGTATCCAAGACTATCCCTCAGGGATAAACATAACATATTATTATTGCGTCCAAACAAAAAACGGGTATGACATATACAAAATTCATTGGAATATCATTTTTAATATGGTGATGTCTTAACATAATTTATATATCTAGTAAAGAACCACACAATGGGTTCCACAATACATCCATTAAACATACCTTTCTAAAACCCAAAATAATGAACAAACAACAACACAAATGTCACATCACCATCACCATTTCCCTCGATGAATCACTAACATTCTTATAGTATCTAGAATTCCAACAAATCATAACTAGGCTTCACATAAAATATAACTCTTATAATTGTTTTAAAATTTGTTTATGCAAAGTTTACTCTAACCCCCCCCCCCCCCACACATTCAAAAATAGCATTAATGAAACTAAAAATAGGGATTCTAACATATTACATTTTAAAAAAGATGTAATGATTATTCATATGAAAATTCAATTAAAAATTTATTACATTAATATATAAAATTTGTTATTCCTCTATACATTCAGTTTTATAAGTCAATAATTTCCCCCCCAACATATCCAAACTATTAGCTTCTATTATTCATTTTGGAAACCCTATTAACTAAAAACAATGTATTTGAAGGAAAAAATCTAATGAAACTTTATTCATATTTATTTTTCACCCAAATGATTGTTTTTATGAATAATTTCATAAAAAATTCTGCAAATTAACTAAGTGGTTCACATAATAAAATCTGTATTACGAAACAAAAAAAAATTAAATATGTTTTCATTAGTTTTATGGTGTCATTTTTGGTGTTCTAAAGAATTTGTAAAGTTGGAAGATGAAAGGATGAATAAATTCAAGAATTGGTTAGGAGATGCAGTATTTAAATATGTGGAAACAACATTGATGAAGATTCATAAATAACATCATAATGGGAGGAATCTCATTAAGTAACATTGGATCCCCAGATATGGGATGAATGATGGTTTTAAATAGAGAGTGTAATCCATCATATTAATATGAAATTAAATTACGAATCTAAGTACATATTAAATAAAGGTAGTGTAGGTCAGTCACAATGGTGTACTAATGTATTATATTATTGTGTAAGATAATATAATTTGTAATGCAATATTTTTTCCCATGTGCACATTTATTTATGATGTGTAAACTATTTTATATATTTCATTCTAAAATGAATGATTATTTACATCATTCATAAATATAATATAACAATTCAAAGAAGAACTAAATTTTCTAAAAATTTTCCCAAGTTTATCATAACTTGATTAATAATTCATTCATGCGGTATATCATCATATATTTATTCGATAACATATTCAACATGTGAAATTATGTTTAGATTTATATTAAATTTGTTTATGGATAACAAAAATTAATCAAATGAAAGAAAATATACATGAACTACCATTAAATTATATCATTATTTACATTGGGAAAAAATTAATTAATTCACACTACTAAATCACTTATGCGTCACTGATCATCCAATATTATTTAAGAAAAATAAATAAAAAACTATCATTCTATGAAATTTTGTGATTTTAATTTTATCAGTAGATGCACATATATTGATGATTATGCTTATTATCATAAACATTTTTTTATCTTTAAGATAATGTCATACTATTGAAACTAGTTTCAAACAATAAAAATAAATACTATCTGAAATGTAGAAAGAAATAATATAATGTAACATTCAAGAACATCACCATCAATTATAACAATGGGAGGATATGTAATTCACAGTGGTCTCGTGTGATGATGGAATGAGTATACAATATTGGGGTGGAATTTTGTAGGTATAGGTGAGAGAGATAGAGATAGATGATATGTAGAGTTCTTAATGGTTAAGAAGAGTGAAAAAATGAAATCAATGGAACCCCAAAAAAGAAACATTGGGAGAGGAAAAGAAGAAAATCATATAATCAAAATTTGTACATTAATTCATCAGATAAAATATAGTGGAGAAGTGTCAGAGGAAGGAGTATTTCATGAGATATTGAGAATCATGATTGTATGAGTCACCATTAGGGTTCTCTTAAATAATCATGGGAAAATTTAATATGACTTTAAAAAAAGAAGTGATAAAGAGGCCTTTTTATCGGCGTTAAATTGATAAGCAATGACAAAATGCATATTTATTAGTGATAGAAAAAAACATATAGTATATAGATTTATTAGCGATAATGTTTTAGCACATATAAGGATTCCTTTTATCAATGAATTTTTAATGTTGAAAGATATTGATCATTATCTGCGATAAAAAATCCTTGACAAAATATTTATATTTATAATTATAAATTAAAATATTCAAATAAAAATATATTATTATATATTTCATTATTATAAATATATAACTATTAAAATTATAATTATTTATTTATAATCATATTAACAATTTTATTTTAAAAAATAATTTATTATAAATATAAATATATAAAATTAAAAATTTAGTGTATATAAATTTACTATTAAATTTATTATTATTTACTTATAATTATTTATTTATAAATATTTATCTCACATTATATATTTATAATTATATATTAATTAATAATTATTAATATGTTAATATCATTTTATACATTTATATAATTTTATATATATTTAATATATATATATATATATATATTTATTTATTTATGTAGTAAATATATTAATTATTTGAATATGTTTATTAAAAATTTATTTTTTTAAATATATGTATAACATTATATATATTTAGGTAATTATATATATATATTTAAATAAATATACATATTTCTAATAAATATAAATGAATAAAAATATATCCAATAGTGAAATATATTTATTATAATTTTATAATTATAAATATATTTAAATCATTATAAATACATATATACATGTATATTTATATATTTAATAAATACTTATAAATGTAAATATATTTATTTTTAACAATGTAATCAAATATATATTCTTAAATTCATTTTAAAAATTAGTGAAGATGAATAATTAAAAATGACTACACATTCAAATGATTGAAAAAATTGATAAGTTTCATAATAAATACAAATTAAAAAAAATTGTAACATAAATTGATGTAATGATGAATACATATCGAAAATACCAAAAAAAATTATATAAAAAAATAAATATATAAAATAGAGAACATATAAATTAAAAAAATAAAAGTTCAAATAGAAAATAAAAAACAAAAAACAAAAAACACAATATATATATAATGAAAACATAATAACTATCAATATTGATATTAAAAATAAATAATTATAAGAGTCCGATTAAAAAAATACTATATTAAATGTTTCATGTTATAATTAAATTTTAAAATATTCTAAAATTTGAAAAAATGACATAAATATTAGGTGCATGTGTTTCTTTATCAAATTTTATTAACTGTGTAAATATTTGGGTGTTTGAATTGTATATAAAAATTCATTAATTTATTATATGTATTTAAAATAAATGTTACACACATTTGATATATTTGAGATTTAAAAGTAAAACAATATTAAAAATGATTAATATATTAATATTTTTTTTAATTATTTCATTTTATTCATTTTCTATATTTTTATATATTAACATATAATACTTGTTGCTATTTATAAGTAATATACATATATATATTTATTATTTTTTAAAATAATTTTTTCATTAATAAATAATAAAATAATTTTGTAATTTGTTTATTTTTATATTTTTAGTTTAATTATTACAATTTATTTATTTTATAAATCAATATATATTATATAAATTTTATTATTTTTTTCATCTATATTTATGTATATTAAATTTACTCATTTTAATCAAAAACTATTTAATAATAAAAGATTTTTCATAATTTAGACTTTTTAAATTTTTATCTATATATTTTACTTTATTCACATTAAATATCAACTTATTTAATATATATTATTTATTAATATTTATAATCTATATATATATATATTTATTTTATTCATTTTTTATTAATAATTATTTAATTAGTAAATTTGTTAATATTTTTTATCATTTAATTTGATTAATTGGCTAATTTTATTTTGGACATTATTAGTGCTGAAAAAGGTGACCTTTATCAGCTCATTTTTCTATCACTAGTAAAGGGAAGTACTGTAAAGGGTATATTTTCTAGTATTGATATTATAAAATTGGCATGTTAGTGGATGTCAATTAAGTTTTTTAATAAGAGTGAAATTATGTTAAAAAATCTAGTACAACATTCTCACAGAAAGAACAATAATAACAATAATAATATTTTATGGATTGATGAAGTAGTATATTTGTGGGGCTTAAAATAAAGTTGGTGATATATTTACTAAACCATTAGTTGTACTTGTGTTTGAAATGAATAGATTTAATCCTGGAGTTCAATCAATCTCCTCAAACTAAGGTGGTTCAGACTCCCTTCTCCCCACTATACTTAATTCATCATATGCATATTTTTTATTCTAGAATGTATTATCTTTATTAAATTATGAGAAGTAATAAGAAGAAATAATTCCTGGGAAATCATCATATGAAATGATATTTGACTATAAAATATACCGATGTCATGATATATATTAGAAAATTCTCTTGTTTCTGATCCCAATAATTGACTTAAATATGTTTATGGATATAAATTATAATTATTTTCTTATTTTTTGGTGTAGTGGATTCTTAGGAAGTATTATAAGTTAGAAAATCTAGATAGTAATAACCCTTTTGTATGCATTTTTATAGGGTTTGAATGATGGTATAGATATATATATTTCACATTATGAGCATTTTATATAAGTATTTATTCCTGGGTTTTGGAACCAAAAAATATGGGGGAAAGTTGACACCAAGGGTTGTATGTTGAATTTTTTTACCAATTGGAAGTAAATTTTGTGAATAGGAATTTATTGGATGTCTAGAAATATTAAAGAATGATGAGGGGATTTAGGAATATTGTAATCTAGAAAATATAATTCAAGAAGATGGAAGTCAAATTTTTCTAATAATGGTATGAAGTCTTCCCTGTATTTGTAATGGTTATCAAATTTATATATAATGAGCATTTTCTCTAAAGAAAAGAAAAATTCTTTATATATTTAATGTTCATATAACATTGTGTAAAAGTTATCTAGATATTTCAGACTAATTAATAAATTAGTAATGTATCAATCATTAGTTGGATATATAAGAGATAACCTGGAGCATATATAAAAGTCCTCATGTTTTATGTAAGAGTCATTTCTTCTTATAAAGGATTATATATAAGAATAATTTTTATGACTAAACAGATATACAAGAGACTCATTTCCTGGAATAACAGAAAATGTGTTTGAGTCATTATAATGGAACTTATTAGCCACATCATGGATGATTGTCCATGGCATAAAGTAAGACCATAAATGTTTATGATTCATGAAATTCAATTTATAGTTAATTCTTATTATAATATAAGATATAGAGATAATGAAATATAATGAATGACATTTCATATAGTTTTTGAAGATTATGATTTTTTTTGATTGGATTGGAACTAGGAAATAGTAAGGGGAAAAATATTTTAGACACCGTGTTTGGATTACAAAATTTCTATGAATACCAAGGATTCCAATAATGATCATTCTAGAACCAATAATATAATTATTATATACATATAATAACTGGATTCCTAGATAATTATTATTTCATGATGGAGTTTGTTTTTTATATTTTAATTCCTAATGTTTATGCAAAAGGAGAAGGAAAGTGTGATGAAAGACGTTTAAAGAGATTTTTTCCAAAATATTCTCTATTTCATTCTATGTTTTGTAACACATCTCAAAAGTTATGATTTGGTGACCTTCATGGGTGTTTTGAATTGGGGAAATGTCATGGTGTGTGAAAAACTATAGGTTATGAGTAGATTTATTGATTTTCTATTATTTAAAATCATTATTGTTATCGTATGAATTATAATTTCTGTGATGGATTTAATTATAGAAGATATACAATAATATTATCCTAGGGTAAGATTTTATGTATACGAAGTGAGATTTGAGAGGTATTTAATTAATTAATTTTCAATTTAATATTCATATGAGATAGATTAAATATTGTTATTTAATTTAAATATAATTATAAATAGTGTACAAATATAGAATATTGGGAGGTCAAGTGCATTACCATTGTGGAGTTCATTGAATATCTATTATTAAAGAGTGAACCTAAATATGGATGAATTCTAGGGAAGATATGGATCAAAAGTAAATAATTTAAATGTATATAATTAATGATATAGAAGGGAAGATTAAATAATCATGGAGAATAAAGATTGATTTTTATTGAAATATGTTTGATTAATATCATTTCAATGTCCAAAATGTGAGATGAAATTATCTTTTAAACCCCCTTTTATTGCGATAAAAATAATAGTGGAATAATATTTGAATATTGGACGATGAGTTATATTTCACTAATAATGTTAATTAAGAACCAGTGGATTATTGGTCATTTGGCATATAAACACATCATTTATATGTATACATTGAATGTAGCCTAGTCCAGGTTAACCAAGAGACCATAATTCACACATTCCACTTAGGGTGTATACTAGGACCTCAGGTAACAAAAGATATCCTATGTGTTGTGTGAATGTTCTGTGATCCCATTTCCTTGATAGTTGTGGTCTAGACATGAATGGAGAAATGGGTGTTTTATCCAATAATATGGATACATAAAGTGGAAATCCATCCAAAAACAACCAATTCATTAAGATCTATCACAATAAATATTTAATAATTTTATCTTTAGTTTTATAATATAATGTTTTGTATATTTATTATTGTTGGATATGTGAATCTATCATGCAATTGAATGTCAATAATCTTATCTTGGTTTGATTCCTGTAATAAAATAGATTAAAAATTATGAATCTATAGTTGAAATATAAAAATGGGAGGATGAGAATAAATCAACTATATTTTATAAAATGATATAGGATTACACATTAGAATTTAATGAATATAATATTTTATATTTTTTATATGTTCATATTTATCTCATGTAAGAATTTTATGGTAGAGGAATATTCAATAAAATATAATTTAAATTATTTCTAGTTGTATGAGTGTTATAAAAAAATTTATTTCATAAATAATTGGAATATTTTATATGAAAGGTAAATTGTTTTCTATGGGAAGGGGTATGTTTCTAAAAATTCTCACACCTCCAAAAAATAATATGAGTTTTCCAAACATATTTATTTATATTGGTAATCAAAACTCCTCAATTTCCACTTTATGAAACCCAAAAATATATTTAACATACCATTATTTCATAGAAAATTAATAATCTTCTTGTTCGTCAGATCCAATTATAATTGGGGTAATTATTGCATCTTGAAGAATTTATGCAATAAATAAAAATTATATTTCATAGAAAATGGTTCGATTGAATGTCTTAATAAAAGGAATAATT
Organism: Viscum album; assembly: GCA_963277665.1. Lineage (NCBI taxonomy): Eukaryota > Viridiplantae > Streptophyta > Magnoliopsida > Santalales > Viscaceae > Viscum > Viscum album. Next base: position 63,863,808 of record OY728156.1, on the reverse strand, counting down.
CCTTAGCAAAAATAAAGATACAACTATAATAAAATTTTATGATGAAGAGTTTTATATGATCAATGTTTGATCCCTTTATTATAATGTGATATTTTGAGGGATTTGATGTTATTTTAACAAATGTTTCAATATTCAATTTTTGAACACGAAATCCTTATTTGTTATAGTATCATTTTCAATTTTGTTGAGGAAATTTTATATAGCCACAAATCCCTGTAGATAATTATTTTTCATATATATTTAAGAGTTTACCCCTTTAAAAGGATATTTTTGAATTATTGTAAGAGTTTTATTTATCTCAGGATAGGTGGAAACCAAAATTTCTCCCAAATGAACCATATATATATTTTCAATGGATAAATTATATTTTTGATACACAAAGTTCAATAAATCACATCATTAGTGAGTAACATGTTCATGAGAAAGTCATTAGAGAAGAATTTATATAGGTAGTGTTAAAATATAAGAATAAATTAGGGTTTGATCCTCATTTAAGACCTCTATTATGATGAATCAGCCATATTAGATATTTTTTACATGGTCCACATTAATCTATCATGAGATCCCTCCATGCTGAATTATATAAAATATGTTATAAGGGGCATCCAGTACAATTAATACATTGTTTGAAGTCGTTAACACCATAGTCATTTATATAACCTACCCATCTGTATTAGTAGGTAAATTTTATATGGATTAGGGGTTTTCCATAGTATTAGTGTCCATTATTATTATAGAGTACTTATATATAATATATTTTTCTAATGAATCTATTTTCATGAGAGATCACTTATATGTCTATTAAATCACTTCAAGTGAACCAATAACATTAAACAAATCTTTCTGAAAATTTTAAAACCCTAAAAATCATATTCTATAAAAAATTCCCAACATCTACCAAACAAACATGATTGGGTCTCCCTGAACATCTAGAGGCATCCCTTTGATAATTTATTATGTAGAAAATGTAAATCGAGGATCATGTGATATATATCATCTAAATTTTCTTCCACAATATATTCAACCCTTGAGATACATTCACTCATGAAATCCCCTGAAAATTAGGACTCTCACTTTTAATGGGATGGTTAAACTATATCTCTCTTAGCTATCCCATATCACCTACCATGGTTGACCTAAACTATAACCATTTAAAACAGGTGTCTAGTCAATCCATTATCTGGAATACCTAGTCAAATCAGTTTTCCTTAACAATTAACGATATAAATATTTAGTATAATAATCAAATTACCCAAAGATATCTGATATTTTAGCTTGTCTTAGACCTGAAATCTCATAAATAAACCCCACATGAAGTAATATTATCTTTCATTCATATAGATGACCAATTTGGATGACTATAATAAAATTATGAGTCATAGAAATCATATAATACTAAAATACAATACATATAGTTCGTGGGTTTATGAAAATTTAATGGAACTTCAATAGTCTGGGATGCATGAACATAAAAGGTTCCACTATAGTCATGTATACACAACCATAAAAGAAATTATGATAATCAGGGTCATATAACCATAAAAGGTATGAAATTCAACGGTAAATATCACCAAACTGTATGGGTTTTGACACCATTTATGTGGATACATAGGTATCCCTTTCCATAGGAAATATACCAACTCAAAAAAACACCCCCAATTTACTAGATGTAAATAAATTACAACATGCTTTTCATTGTGTCTTTAAACTGATGAATGACTTACCAATGATGGGGGATAAAATAACTGTACAAACAAATGATTAAATATCCTTATAAATATACTAACATTCACATAAAATGATGGTGATATATGATAATTATCATAAAAAAGTTAATATGTATTGTTACTAGTAAGTATTTAAAAAATATTTCTTGAACATATGAGTCTTACAAAAATAATGGAATAAGTCCCTTCGTGGGAAATGTTTAACTGTCATCCTCTAAATAAAAACATGAAATTTAAATAATCTTTAGTTCATTCAAATGGCCAGGAAAATATTTTATGTGGGTATTTTAATTAAAAAAAATTAAGTTAACACATGGGGGAATATGCACTCTTTTATATTTTTTAATTATCATATTTTAGAAGAAAAAATACATTAGGATATTATTTTATTTTTAAATATGAAAATTCAAATTAAAAAAACTATGATGAAAATAATGCTTGATATTTTTTATTCATTATTTAATTTAAAATATTATTCTATCACTATTATTTTATAATTTTCCATATAATAGTATATCTCTACAATGTATAATTATAAATCAAGTCACATACACAATAATTTTATGGGTGTTAGTGAAAAACTACCATAAATACATCAATCCTTTTACCTGGGGTAGATTTTTTTACAGTAATGTGTACTATAGCCACAACTAGTCTCTAATTCAATCATATCATATCTTCAGATATGAATTAAGAAAATAATGATTTCAGTTAAACTCTAACTCACCTAGACACATCCTTTTATAATTCACTCATTTAACACCCACCTCATCAATTGAAATAGATTATCATGGAGTTGAAATATTATGAGTTCCAAAAATACTTAAAAATATCATTACATAATGAAATGGTATGAGATTAACTCTAACCTTCGTTGAAGTAAATTATTTAAATGATTAAGAGTATATAAGAGGAAATAAATTTATATCTATTTTAAATGAATATATGGATTTTATTTTCCTTCTCCCTTAGGATAAATATTTTTTAGTAGTAGTCCATAAAAAATTCTTCAGTCACCATGATAAAAAGATACATAAAATATAATTTGATTTGTATAATAAAAAAATTGAAAATTATGATTTTATTATGAAAATTTAAAAAATATATTTCTATCCCCCTAAATGAATTCCCCCCAATGGATACACCTTAATCATTTGATAAATAATAATTTAATTATTTTTATTAGTATAAATAGACATAAATATTCATTGTAGTTCATATGAATCCTTATTGAAAATCTCTAAAATCACCATCCTCTTTGATTCAATAAAGAATGTTATCCTCATACAGGTGGTTATAATGGTTAATATCTCTTTTTGAATCAATAATTGTATCGTTTTATGGTTGTTCTTCTGACAGTCATTTCTAATTTAAAATACCAGACTGTTAATAATCAGATAACCTTTTTATTTTTGTTCATATATGTGTTAAATCATGATTACCTTAAGCCTCATAATTTATTTCATTAGATCTTTTCAATCATAAAATTATGTTCTTCAATCCTATTGTTTCAAAATATGCATATGAAATTCCAATATTAAACATTAGTTTTAGGACAATGATAAATTTTATAATGGTGTTTTTAATCTCCATATCTAAATTAAAAGAAATAGAATTACATGTATATATAATGTAATATGGGATGGGGAAGTCCCAATGGATTTGATAAACATAATCATGGGAATATTCCACCTTGAATTAAATATAGGATGCCAGATATAGTGCCTGGATATTTGGTCAATTGATTGAAAATGTGAAAATGTGTTTTGAGATATTACTAGAGTTCTAGGACAATGGATCTTTAGTTGGTGGAATTAGTTTTAAATGGATTGTTTTTGAATCATGGGCCGAGATAATGGATTGTTCATGTGATAATTTAATACGTTGTTTCACCCAACATTATTGATGGTTTGGTGATCAAAGATGGAATAATGAAACAAAATTAGTTATATAAAAACATTCTTATGTGAAAAATGTTTTACATCAATTTTATGGTATATAATTGTGTGAATATTAGGTGAATATATTTAAAATAGAATGTAGACTAAACTTTGGTGATTTTTTCGATGTATAATGATTACTAGTTTTGAATGTGTGGGGAATCAATGTGATTTTATGGTGGGTATATAAATTTTAAATTGGTATTTTTTATGAACCGTGAACTGAAATGGATCTTTGGAAAAATATATAATAATAAATCAATAAGTAGTGAATCTAGGATCTTGTGTGACTTGATCGATTTTATATGGAGGGTGGGACACATTGCAGGTTAGTTGATGGGATAAATTATTAGATGGATGGATTTTTTATTATATGTGTTTGTGTTTGTTGTGTGTATTTTTATATGGACATGGTTAATATTATAATTTTTTTCAAAGGGGTAAAATATTGGTTTTCAAAATTTTAATCAGGATCTTAATTTATTGTTTACCCATGTCAATGCTTTTTGATTTTATGAAGTTTTTGGGAATGTTCCCCATATAGGAATGAAAATAATGTGATGAAATAGGTATGTTATTATGTAGATTTTTAGTTGAATTTTATTTCATAAATACTACTTCTACCTTTGGGAAGAAGAACAAGAAACCTGCTACTATGTTTAAATATGTTTGAAGAGCACTAAATTGTTGCATGGGTTAATTGATTTGATGTATTTATATAATATTAATGTTACGAATCAGATGGAAAACCCAATACACACAATTAATTATAGAATTTTCAAATATTTCAAAAATATTAAAAATTTATGCACTTCCATTTGTATATGAAAATATTTATATAAAAGTACTTATTTAATATTTTAAATAGTAGATTTTAATGTTTAATTTTAAAATTACAAAAGTAATGAATATGTAATTTTTTCCCATTTTATAGATATTTGGGGATTAATAATAATTAGAAATGATTCACACTATATGAAACAAATCATATATTAAAATAAAATCAATACGATCATTGATATAGACCTTCTTATTTATAATAGTAAATTAATAAACTATTATTAGAAGTGGGTGTCCCCCATTTATCCCAAAGTGGATTCTTATAAAATAATTAATTACTAAAATTTCTATCTAGAAAATTGAATACCTAGCCATTTTTTGGGTTTGACTACTTTCCAGTTTGGGAGATTTTCATTGGTGGTTAAGGATGACAATACGTAGATAATATTTTATTCTATTTTAGAGTTGTATTAGGATGGAATTAATGACTACTTATTCAGGTTTCCACCTTAAAGGGTCATTGAGATAGTTATTAAACAAGTTATATCTATAAAGGATAGATGAAAACCACTATCTAAGATAAAAATGGAGGTTTTTTAGGAGATTAAGGCATCGTTTTTTAACTTGGATATGAAGTGATATATTTATCAAATCTCATTTCCTTAGTGTTCTACTATTTTTCACTCTAATAATGTTTTCGGATGTTTATATTTATATCAATATTTTAATTGGTTGGATCATGTTTTAATCAAGAACGAGTACCCACTTCCACATATTTATAACCTATTCCATCATTTTAACGGAACAAGGTGGTTCTATAAGATTGATATAATTTGAGATTTATTCTATTGTCGGTGAGATCAAAGGAATTTTCATAGATTAGATTCAAAAATAGACATAGACATTGTATTTTTCCAGTGATTCCATTTTGTTTAATGAATTTTCAATTAGTAATTTTTTCGTGGATAAAAATGTGTTTTAATTAACACCAGGAAACCATTACGGTCAAATTCGTAGATTATATTTTCTTATACACAAAATATTTAGAGGGTAATAGTTGGGACCAAGATGTCATATTAGGAACACTAATAGAACATAAAAAATTTAATAGGCCCTTAAAGAGTCACTTTTTGATTATAGAACTTCAATTTAGGGTTTATGTGATTCCTTTGTTAGGTGTATCAGTTTACCCTAGAAATATCAATTATGAGGTTTATTGAGAGTTTCCATAAATAGATATAGGTCTATATAAATTATTTGGATAGGTATACTTTTACTTTAGATTCATTCATGACATATTTTTATTAGTATCACATATGGTGGCCCTTTCCATAATGTATGTGAGGTTTGAGTGGTTTGATCTAACCGAGACAGCCTTCCATGTGCTGAAGGCTGTATTCATGATTAAACTAGTCAAGAACATTCCTAATCATAGAGGATTATATATTTTATTATATCAGGTAATATGATTTTTTTGGAGAAGTCATGTTACATGTCTGATTATAATTGTCTCATGGGTCCATGATGTTATTTCAACATGATTGATAATAATAAATCCATTATTAATAGTTCATGTAAGTTTTCATGTTGTGATGTGGTAGAAATTTTTTTATATGTTTAGAAGAATATTTTATGGACTAACCACAATTCTATGAAGTATATATTTTCATATATTGACCTAAACAGTTGGTATAAAAGATGGGTGATGTTCTTATAATCATTAAATATTTAATGTACATGTAATCCATGGATAGAGAGAACTATAAATAATATTATATGTGTGAAAAATCAATTAAATTCAGTGCATTCAGTATATAGTGATTAAAAGTTTATATTACTCATTATTTTGTTTAAGAGTATGTCGGTAGGATTGTATGGATTTCTCTAAGCCCAAACTCCTTACTTCTTCGTAGAGTGACAGATAATCATATGTAATAATCAGATTTTATGGTTTTATGTAGAGCTTATATGGGGGGACACCGCCATATTGGATTTTGGATCATAATATGCTATTATATATTAATAATGACAATTTGGAATCAATGACCATACACTAAGATACGATACACAAATCACATGCATCAAAATTGGTGTTTTATATGGCTTTGACAAATATGGATCATGATAATCACTAATATTTTTTGTGGGTTTTTATAATGAATCCCATTATGCAAATATTTTTTGATGCCTCACCTATTTGTAGTAGAAGGTTGTGAACTAGAATCATATTGAACTTCTTAAAACACTACATGTTATATTATATTATAGAAATGTGATTACATCACAATATACTTCATTATAGGATAATTTCAGTCACCCAAGGGTAATGATACAATATCAATAATGATAGATTAGGTAACCAACATGGTTATCTTCCAACCAATTAGGGAGACCTAGCTAGTTTTTGAAATTGGTATCTTATATACATGATATGTAGTGTAAATAAATAGTCTTATTAAGTGTATCACATAAAATAGGTTTCCAAATTCACATCTAATTTTTGGTGGGGACTACAATGACAATATGAAATTGAAATTAAATTGAGTATATTATATCAACCTCAATCGAATGTGTAGTTTTATTGTACTATTAATATATTAAGTGATATAATTGAATATTACTATCAGGATTTGATAGATCATGGTAGAGTTATTTAGATACATTATAATTCAAATTAAAAAATTATTATAAAATTTCTATTAAGATGTCACCCTTTGAGGAATTTTCTGGAAGGTTATTCAAATATACTCTATATTTGTTAAAGAAGTCATATTCTTTTTTTGACTAAATAGTTTATATGAATACATTGTTATGGATTGCTGAAATTATGAAATGTGTTTGATATTATTGAATTTATAGTTGTGGTAAATTTTAGTTTCATTCATTGGAAATGGTATGTTTACATTTTGATATTATAATATAGTTAAATTGGATGTTTTTTAGGAGGAAAATGGATGGAAGAGACCCTGGTTTAATTTTTTTGTTCTATACAAATGAAAAACATTTATTGTCTTCAAAATATACCATATAATGCTCAATGATATCCTAACAGATGTTTAGTGTAATGTCTAGAGCCATAGTTCCACTATCTAGATCACTAATAACACTATGAATTACTATTGGGAACGTAGTGTCAGTTTAACTAATAGAATAGTTACCACATGGATAATTTTTTAAATTTAAATAATTTAATTCTTTTGTATATGTAAAGGCCACCCCCTCCGAATTTCTGTAGTTTTATATTGAGGTGATTCTTCTGCCTCCTCCACAACCCTTCTATTAAATTATAGGGATTTATTTTTTATTTGATTCATAAGTATTCTATGATATTTTCATCCTATATATAAGGATAACATTATACACACTATTTATTATGGTTTCTATTAGTTCATATCAATAAATCATTAAAAATCAATAATTATTTCTAATTAGTGAGGGTTTTATCGGATTCATCTATTACTTCATAGAAAGGATAAATTATTAGACAACATTTGATTGGGTAACACATATGTCTTTGAGGCTGGTGATCTCTATGAAATAAACCTTCATGATTTTAATTTATACATGATATATGCTAGAAAAAATGGGAATTCAAGTGAGGGAGACCTATATCCGGACAAAAAATATTGATACTCACAATTGTAAAGAAGTAAAATATTTTAAAATTGGAATACGGTTTTTTTTCATAGTTAAAAAGTTATAATATCATATAACGATTTTCCGCCAATTATAGCATAATCATGTTTCATCTAGAAAACTCCAAATGGTTCAATATGAGTTGCATAAATGATTAATGTCTTTTGGTGGTCTCCTGGGTTTTATTTTAATTGGTATCATGTGAGTGGGACTTTGATGGAAGGTTTTTTGGTTGATTTTATTATTAGAAAATATTTTTAATATGATAAGTAATTTTCTCTAAAAATATAATTGGCATAGGTAGTAAAAAATGGGATTTAGGATCCATGTTGAACATATAATTACATTGGAGTATATGTGAATATTGGATGATCTTATTTAATGAGTTATTTATGGTGGTTCATTATGAGTATTTGTAGGAATATGTGTATATCCAATTGGTTTCTAATTTCAATATTCATGATAATTAGAGGTTTAGGTTTGGATTTTATTTTATAAGCCTTGGGATGTTTAGGTGAAAATAGTTCCTTATAAAAGTCTATTGGATTGAGTTATTTGGGGCTTTCTAAATATCTAGATAAATTTTAAGGACAATGAGTTTTCTGTTGTAATGTGGTTTTTAATGGGATAATGGGTATGATATTTATGGGGGAGGCCATATATGGCTTAGGGAGTTGTAAGATTATTCTACATGTGGATTGGGGGATTGGATAACATGGTTTTGTATTTTATCTTTTCAAAAATTATTATTTAGAATTAGGAAAAAGAATCAAGATGAATAATACATATATGGATTAGGGTGTTGAATTATTATTCCACTTTTGTAGGGATGAGGAGGTTATACATCCATATTTTCGTGGACCATGACTTGAGATAGGAATAGTGTGCTATAGAATCCAATAATGTGGATGGTTAATGGTGAAAAAAATGATATTGTATGTTTATTATATGATAATTAAACCTATAATGGTTTTTTAGGATTAAATGGACATGTTATGTATATATTAATTGATTGGAGATAAGAGTATGATCAGATATATATATATATATATATTTTATAATAAAGAGACGGTTATACCCTATTTTTTCTTTATTATCCTAACCATATTGACATAATGTGAATTTTATTTTATAATATTTTCTAATAGTGGATTGGTTTCTTGATTTATATTGCATATTTGTGCCTTGTCATGCTATTTAGTGGTTTGTGAGGTCAAGTATTACTGGCCAAAAGATATTGCTTTGTGGTTCATGGTGTTACTCATATGTATACAATCATTTATTTATTTGCTTCCCAATGTATTTTTTAAGGGAATAGATATAGAGTTATATGGATTCTAGTTTTTATTGATAGTTAACTATTTATAGTGTTATATTGTACCAGATGTCCCATATTGAAGGGCTTATCCTAATATTCCGTGGAACATATTTTATATTATTTTAGAATTCAGACATGAAAATATATGGATTTCAATGTATGAATATTATATATGAATATATTATATTTTTTCACTAACATTATTTTTTAATGGATTTATTTATTTCAAATAGAGTCATGTTTTGTGTTATCAAAGTTATCACATGATGAAAGAACATATAAACTCTCATGTTGTATGTTATTGTTTTATTTACGATAAATGTATACCTGTCATATATTGTGGAATATATTTGGGTTCATTTTTTTGATTCCTATTGAAATTTATTCTCACATCCAACCAAAAGATCATGGTGAGTCTATGTACCTTGTGTTTGTATGCAGGTTAATAGGTTAGTACATGTGAATTGGCTAGACTAGCTTAGGAGGTTGTGGATATTTTTCCAAGGTTAGGATTAAGCTCCTAAAGTATATTAAACTTGTTTTATTTAGTTATCTTTTATTTTTATGTGATTGATATCATCCGAGATGTTAATAAATTATATGAATGAATTTCTATATAGTTTGGTTTCACCGATTATACCATGTTGGTATTTTATTATAAGGTTAGCATATAGATTTTTTTCCATTATTCATGCTTTTATGTTTTTTCAAAAAATTATATATGTTCTTTTAGTATTATAATATTATTATTAAATAGATTGTACAGTCTCATAAATACAGTTCATAGATTCAATATATTAGTCTCTAGCCTCTAGCCTATGGGGAGGCATGCCTAATATCAAATAAAATCCCTATCATGGTTACTGATCATATAGGATATTCTGGGGAATTAAAAAAGCATTAAATAATAATTTCATATTTATTAATTTCATAAAGGCTATATAAATGTACGACTATTTTGAACTCTATATAGTCACTAGTATTATTCTACACTAATACATATATAATTGAAGTCTAAGATACCATGATTGAGTTATTCATACTCTTTCTTTTTATTATTATAATTTTTTGAAATTTTATTAATCATGCGGCATTTTATTAAGATTTATTATTTTAATCATTTCCCATAGAGGAATGTCGTTGTTGTAGATGATTCATACTTGAAATTCATAACAAAAAAACATGTGTTTAGTTTCCTATGATTGGTGATGGTTTTGGAAGAAAATGTATAGATAAATTTTAAAGAAAAATATATTTTACATTTAAAATGTTATGGGACTGAGTTTTTTTGTGAGATTTTTGGAAAACATAGGTTTGGTTAAATTGTAGTCAACAACAAGTTAAATAGTTTTTTCTTTCATAACCTATAGTTCACTTGTTAATTTAATAAATCCATTGGTGATTGGACACTACATGAATACAAATTCATATAATTGTATGATGAGGATTCACATGTCCATAAAGGACAAATAGTTGTTTTAGTTAAGGGAACATCTTCTAGGGGTATGAATTTGATCTAGAAATATATAACACACAGACACACAGATATATATATATATATATATATATATATGGGTGTGAAAATGGAATTTCATAGACATTACGTAGTATGAGTGTGTGATATTGTGTTATTTGTAATTCATATAATGGTTGGAGCATGGTATGTGTGATTCACTTTTTTATCTTGTAATATTTCATTATTAGTTCTATATAAGGAGTGTGATGGGGAGTAAAGTGTAGGATTGATTATATGATTACAATTTTATAGGGGAATACAAGATCTTATTGTAGAGATATAATTCTTAGTATGGGTCTATATTTTTTGTTGGGATAAAATTATATTGTACACCTCCTAGTGTATATGATTAGAATTATATTTTTGGTTCTAACTATAATTTTTTATGAAACACTAAAAGTGTGTGTATTAGGGTATTATTTAAGAATAATAGTTCATGGGTATGGACATAAAGAAAGATAATGAAACATGGATAATGTGGTGTCATATTTTTTATCTTTGGCATGTATATATCCTTTGAATTTTACAGTTTCAAAGAATTTATCATTCTTAATGAGATATAATTTAATATGAAATTATTTAATGTCCATTTCATTAGCTGGTTGTTTGAATAATTAATGGTTTATAACTCATTGATACAAGAGTATTGTTTTAAGGTTTAGAAATTTAGGGCGTGTGTTTTTTTTGGAGGTGGATTTGAAAGAGACAGATAAAAGTAAAGGACAAATTTTTGAATGGTTCCTTATAGTCTATCATATCAAGGGGAAAAAGTGTGCATAATCTACTGACTTCAAAGTTATTATCATGATAGTGGTACTAGTGCATATTGATTACATACAAGGACTATTTTTCCAAAGGTTTTTGTAGATCTATATATTGAGTTAGGATTCTTTTGAATTATAAGGGTTTCAGGGACCCTAGGGATGTGATTGTATACATATTGGATATGAATTAACTTTTTCTTAAAGAGACCAGAGTTATTTTTGGGTCTCATGTTTAATATGGAACATGATCAAACATGGTATTGAATAAGTATTATATGATCATATAATGGTGAGATAATTTTTATTGATCTGTGAATATGTGTGAGGAATATCCAGTATGTTTTATATAAATTCTTGGAATATACATATAATATCTGAAACTATTAGAGTATGAAATAATGATGTATTCAATCACACAATATATGTATTGGTTACTTATATTGTATCAACAGATTCCTTGAGTTTTAATATTAGGGGATATTAATAGATTCAAAAAATGGTTTGGAGTCCATAGTGAGTATAAAAATAGAAATACTAGAGCTAGGATTAGAGATTTCGGTTTAGAGAAATATTTTTCAAAAAGTGGGATTGTGGTGATGGATCATATACATTCTAAAAAAATAAATGTGGTTCACTATGGTGGAAATTAACATTAATTTGATGATCATATGATGAGTCCTTTATTGAGATGAGAATAACTCATGTGTAGGAATGATTAGGAGGATATGGAATATGGGGTGGTAGGTTCCACGAGAGTGGTTATTATAGAATTCATATAATTGATAAAAGACTATAAATTTAATGAGGGATGAATTAAGATAATTTTTATAAATAACATTTGGGATGTGATTATAAACATTATCCAATAGTGATGAAGGATTACAAATTATTAAATATGAAATATGTAGAGTTGTGTGGTCATAATAGGAGTAAATACAAGGTTTTGTTATTTAAGTGTATTCTTTAGATGGATTGAATCATACGATATAAATATGATTGAAATTTAAAAAATAATCTGGAGTTCACCCATGAATTTATAAATTTTGTTTTTTATTTGAAAAGTGTGGAAATACATTGATTTAGATGGTTTAAATACAATAATTGTAAATTTCATTTTTACACCATGGTTGATTATCGATAGTTTCATAAAAATAATAAATTATTTAGTACAAAAACTTCTGATCCATGCTTTGGTAAATAGGAGTGGATGGTCAGGTGATTTATGTGTAAAAATCATTAATATCAGAGTTCATTATTGGAAAAGATTAATTTATCGTAGAGGCCATATGTAATCAATTACATGGTTTAACTATGTCTCAATGTATTGAAAATATGGTTCATCAAGATGATTTTTTAGAACTTTATAGAGGATATAGAGGTTTAGGATGAAACTAGTGCCTTAGAGTGTTGACTAGTAATTATAACACAAAATATATTTTTGATGATAGGGAATCAGTGTAGGACAAGTATGTTAGGGACTGATTGTTTCATTTTAAGAACAATAGTGTGGACTTTTGGATAATACGTCAGTATCCAAGATTGTTTTATAAGAAATTATATCCATTTCCAATTTATAATCAGGAAAGTAGTGATTTATTTTTAAGAGCAAATATGGGATCACAAAAGAGTCATGTATAATTATTTAATAAAAGATACCTTATGGTGGGGTGTCTACAATGGATTATATCATAAAGGGTAAGTTATATTTATTAATATTAATGATTTTTTTAATATTACATATAAGTATGTTTAATTTCTAATTTTGGATTTGGGGTGGGTCAACATTGATATATTTTGGATGAAAAAATGGATTATTTAGGGGGTATAGTAATGGGTAAAAATATTGGGTTATGTATTGTCTCTCTATATAAAATAATTAAATTTAATTGGTTGTAGAGAATCATAGATTTTTTTAGATTCTGCAAGGAGTCTGGTGGAATATCCATTGGTTGGTTTTCACTATCATGGCTTCCACGAATGCGATGTGGGGGCCTCAAGAACATAGTGGGATTAATTATTTTCAATATGGGTTTTCCAAGAGTATTTTCCCCAAACATTTTGTTTTTTTAATATATAATTTGGTTAAGTTGAAGGAAGTATCCACTTCCCTTAGCCATATTATGATGAGGGTTCCCCCCATCCCACATTATTCTCTTTTCTCTACAGGATTTAATCATCATCCAAATAATGTCCCATATATGATAATATCCTTCTATTGATATGGTAAAATTCTTTCACCTTATTATTTATAATTTATTTTTACCCATATTACTACATCAATGAAAATCAACAAATACCTCTATATTGGGGTATATTTAGATTTACTGATTACAAGTGAATTGGTAAAAATTAGGAGTAAATATGAGGGGAGTGATAACTTATAAGAATATGAGGTAGGTGGTGTATAGTATATAATAAAAACATGTTTGGTGTATATGTATCACATATGATTTCATTATTAGGTATTAAATCCCGAAATACTCGAATGAGGAATTAGACGGGCCTGGATCATTAGTAAAAATAGGAAGTTCTATTCAATATAGGGTTGAGTGTCATATGTTTTGGTTGGTAGTTATAATATTTAGGGTCATTATGTAACTATTGGGAAGCTATAATAGATTTATATGATGGACCCCATATGAGTCTTTGGGATTGGGATAAATAGTTATTTTTCTTGGAAGATCACATATATGGTACATAGAAGGATCAAGTGTGAATATCCCATTGATAGTGTCTTTTATGGTTGTTTTTATTGTATAAGTCACCTAGTAGTGATTTAATTAAATTTCTTTTATGGTGGAATTTTCATATGGGGGAAACTACAGTATTAAGGATATTTTTTTTTGATTACAACGTGTTTTAAGGTAATTTTTCAATGGGTTTGGAATTGTGAACATAGATAGTGTTTCATTATTAGTTTTTGTAAATAAGATGGTATATCCTATATGTTTAAAATTACCATAATTATATGTTTCTTGGTTTCTTATTTGTTAATCAGTGGGTATCATGGGACGTTTAGGTTAATTGATATACTTATAAAATTCCTTCTTGTTTTCTTGATTAGGGATTCCTTTTCAAAATCCTTGAAAAATGATTAAATTGGTTTCATATACGATGAGTTATGTGGGATAGTATAAGATAAAATTGTACTTAATCATTGAAATTAAAGTGTAATCTTAATATGAATTTGTTTTTTGGGTGATTACTATACAAAAGGATAGGGGTGGTATGACATAATGATGGTTTTTTTTCAAATTTTTTAACGTGGGTGTATATACAGATTGGGAATAATATGGGACATCAATATAATTGTGATATTTATAAATTCATAATTCAAGTTGGGTCTTAGGTTGAAACAAGTGTTATTTACTACGCTAATCACCCTCACGTGTGGAAAAACAACATAAAGGTTCTACATAGAATGAAATATGAGTTTATGTGGGAATTGTGGGTAGTATAATTTTTTATTGATAATCGTTAATGTGAAACATAAGATACAATAATAGTAGTCTAGGATGAATCATATATAAAATTTCTAGTTCATGATGAGTGGTATCCATTGTAGGTATATTAAAAGTTGAATGAGAAAAGTATGATACGAACTAGTTGAGTAAAATTTGTGATATTCATGAACTAATTTTTTAATTAATTATCCAAATTTAATCTAAGAAATGTGATTATGAATAGAAAATATTTCTATAATTTTTTATTATATTATTAGTTTCAATTTATTTTTTATAGGAGCCTAATTATTACATTCTATGGTTAATGTTGCCAGATAATAGTGGAAAATCATGATATTTTTAGTTCCCAATGTTACATTTAGGGGAAATACCATGGAGTTTCATGGGTATTTACATCATCTAATAAGGGAATATTCATTGAATTCCATGGATCTCTATGTATATTAGAAGAGTCATGGTAATGGACTTCTATGATATAAACTTTTTTCAATTTGAGAATATTTGGTATACAATGTCTTTTATTCTGAAATCATGATATGGAACATTGTGATGCTTTCTATAAGTATATTAGGGACATGAAGTTTAGCATCACTAATCTCATATTATTTTTAACTATATTTAGATAATTTAGGTGTGATGTGGTGTCATCTTTTCCTTATTGACACAAGACAACCTTATGTGAGTGATTATTTTTTTGTTATTCATTTATTTACCTTGATTGTATAAAATCGATATATTATGGAATATATTTGGAGCCTCAGTAATGGTGTTGTACTACATTGTATTACCAACCATTTTATATTAAATTTTGTGGATAAAAAAACTATTTGTTTTCTTATAGGTGATATGGTTGATATAGGAGGTGTGGTTAGAGAATCATGGGCGGGTTGTAGGGACAAGAACAAAAAATGATTGTGTTCATGGAGTAGAGTATTCATTTTTTTAATTCCATATTTCTACATGTATATTATCAACCTTGTGAGAGATTATTTTGATGTATTAATATATATATATATAATGTGTTTAGATATTATAGTATTTTAGTCTTTTATTGCAAGGATAAATTATTACTATAATAATATTAAGCAAACATGTATATTTTTGAATTCTATACATATTATTTAACTAGAATTTTATTATTGTGATATTAAGAGTAAATTTTATATAATTTTGATCATAAGTTCTCAAAATTAGTCAGATGCCTCTAGAATGATTGGAAGATCACCCGAGGTTAGATAACAACTTTAGCTCAATATTTTTTGGGTAGGGAGAGTTATTGTGTTACACGATGGGAGATCACGCTTGATTGATGTTTTCTATGTTCAAAATGTCGAGGGATTAGATATCTTAGTGGATTGTTTTATTTTAGAAGGAAACATAACTAGGGTAATTGTCCATTTATAATTTATTATTACAATTATAGAGTTATAATATATTCACCCATGGTTATTATTATATTACAATGGTTATCCATTCACCCGTTTTTTATGTTTATTGTGATTATTCAATAAAATTAATAGATATAAAAATAATGATTTATCATTAACCAATACATTATTTAAATTGTTATAGTGATTATATATTGACCTCTGTATTTTTTTATTGATAAATCATTAACCTTTATTGTTATTTTGGTGATAATATATTCAACATTGGTGGTTTATGGGTGGTGAGAACCAATTCACCCATATTCATTATTTCATTGGAGATAAAAAATTCACCGTTATAATCATTATTGTGATTTTTGTAATAGTAATATGGACTTATCAAAATATCATTTATAACTTTTACTCAAACTAGTATAATGGAATGTATGGTCGAACCAATGGGAAGTTTGGTGAGTACTATATGGGATTATATAATTTATATTCTACTAAAAATAGTGACTCCCAAGCCTAAAAAATATGAGAGGATTTTGGATAGAAATTAAATGAGTATTTAAATAGAGGATAATACATGTTGTTATTGGTGTTAGAAACTAAAATATGGTTTATGGGAAGGATACATGGGAAAAAGGGATCAAATGGAATTTAGTTGATGAAAATTGATAAATCCAAATGGAAATGAAAAATAATTTATTAATTTATAAAAACATAGGATGTCTTTAAGTGAATAAAATGTCATATCTCAATGAATGTGAATTGATCTATTCAAAAAACATAGTCTATAATTTTTTTGGGGTTTGTAGATATTTCAATAATGTTTCAAAATTGTTTTTCATTTTCCAGTAGAACAATGGAAAAAACTAAATTTAATGAAAAATCCTAGGAAAAATGGCTCACAGTCAAGAAGAGAATTAATCAATCAATATTTATGAATATGAAAAATATATCAATTATATTCCCCTAAATAAATTATTTCCATTTCATGTTTATCTTAAAAGAAATTAAAAGTGGTTGAAAATTTAATTATTGTAGGAAAATTAGATATAGAATAAATGGATTCTTCTTTATTGTCATTAGATATTAAATTCACTATTATATTATTTATTTTCATCCTAATTGGATCTTATATTATGCCTTTTCGGTTTTCCAACTTTTTAAATATTTGTTCAGTTCCTTGGCTCATTATGGGAATATTGATTGATCAGTGGTGGATTGTATCTAAAAAAATAAGTATACCATTGAATATAAACAAATATGAGTTCTTTTATCTTCAAATACATTCTTAATATTTTTAATTCAAATCTATACTTAGATATATTATTATAAAAATTATCTTAATAATTATGAATTGATATGAGAACACCTATGAATATAATAAAAATATTTATATTCATTAATCCTTTAATATTGACCTATATGATTTAATATCATCATTATCTTCTAAAACATTAGCTCCAAAGTTATCTAATGAATTTCAGGATTTTTGAGTATTTTAATTTTGTTTGAGAGTTGTTGAATCAAGAATTTGAATTCACTTTATAGAACCACTATGTATCCAGATAAAGTATGAACTGTATTTGGGTATGGTAAGTTTGATATTTAGAAAACCTTTTCATATTAATTATCACATTAGAGATACCATGGTGTGAGAGGTGTTACCTTGATGTTGTTGCATGATACCCTAACCAGAGATTGTGATGACTATAATATATCTATATATAACCATTATAATGTGAACTAAATAATGATATAGTACCATTATATATTCATTGAAATTGAAGAGTTACCCAGAATCAGGGGATGAAATACCATGATGTAGTTCAAAAATTTATATTCACAGGGATGTATCTTTATTGATGCGACATTACCCTAAAATATCTCTATGAATACCAGAAGGGCCTTTACACAAATGTTCAAGAACTATGGTACACTTACATATCTTTCAAAAAAATTATATTACCATTTCAAAACCCTTCTTCCATGAATTAATGTCCTTTATTGAGATTTACATCTATGCGGGTACAATTTCACAAGCTATTGGAAATGAATCCTTTACAATTCCTAACAATTTCAATGTTACCTATATATTAGAAATAAACATTACCCATACATATATACCATTAATATGTAAACTATCCATTTTCAGGTTTCTCAATTCAATATTAAAAAATTAACTTAATAAAAAAATAAAATTCTAAATTTCAATAGATGAATATGTTCCATCAAATTTCATTAAAAATATCCACATGGAGGAATGAAAGAATAAAAATGATAAAATAATTTAATATAAAAAAGTAAATTTATAAAACATTTTGCATATTAAAATCATGGATAAATCAATTATCGAAAACTATATGGAATTGTATAATATATGAATTAATATATTAAACACTATAATACTTATTTTCATAAAAAATAATAATTACAATTTTAACTTAAAATTATATAGAGACATTTATTATCTAATTACTATTTATCCTAAATGTAATTTCCTCAATATTTCACCAGATTGATGTGGAAACAACGTATGGAAATTAGGCCACATAAAATTCCACCACACATAAATCATTTTTCCCTCAAGAAACCAATTGATCGATTTTGATGGAAGTTAATTTATATTTTATGTAAAAGTAATATAATTCCAAAAAAGAGAATATTTCCATATATTTAACCTTGTGTATGATATAAACAAATTTAGATTATTGGTATTCTCAAAAGAAAAATGGATTGGAAACAAGTAGGTTTTATTTTATGAATAATAATGTTTTTGAAAATATTGAAAAAAAAATTATAACATACATCATGTATTATTTAAATTTTCTTAAAAAAATATATTTTTAGCCTTTTTGTACAAACTCACAAAATTTAGTACACAATAATTAAACACAACTAATAGATATGTTAGTTCAATATATAATAGATATATAACTAAATCCTCCACTAGTTTAGCTTTCATAATATATTGTTCACAAGTATTATGTGTTAATTTAATATCTCAATTAAATAAATTTAATTTGACCGTAAAAATAAATGAAAAAGATAAAGACTATATTACGTTTATAAATATTACTTCCAATGTTTTACAAAAGAAATAATTTTTTATAGTGATATGTAAATGTTACAATAAGATTGTATATTTGGGGTTAATGAAAAGATTAATCACACAATGATGGAAAATAGTAATCAGATCCTAGAATAATTGTTAGAAACTAATGTTTAAAATTAATATATGATAGAAAATAATTTTTTTAAATAATTTAGAAAATATATATTTGTACTACGTTGAACAATATTTTTGGCAATATAAGCCCCTTCTTCATACTTAAAATGAAACATTATCCCAAATGTATATCATCAAGTTGGAAAAACAATTATTTTTTAAAAAAATATTATTTTCAATATTATAGTTTGAAAGAAGTTTTTTGTGTAAAAGTTCTATTCCAATATCATGACACATCCATTTATAAAAAATCAACATTATTTAGGTCATTAAATTTTTTCCCACTTTTTCTTCTTATAAATTTAATGTAATATAATATATTGTCATAAACTTGAGATCATAAAAATTTAATTATATAATTATTTTAAAAAGGTTAATAATCAATCATAGAGTGTCATAATTTAATTAAAACATAAAATGAATTATAGTAGAAATAATTTTTTTTAATTTTCATTTTTTATAAAAAATGAAAGTTAAATTATAAAACTTTTAAAAATGAAAATATTATTATCATTATTATATATATATGTAGGGTGGAAAAAAATATTAAAAAACTGATTCAAAAAAATTTCATTCAAAAAGATTGAAACAAGCCTAGGGCCGAACAATAATTCCCATATTATGAATGTATTTAGTTGCAATCAAGAAAATCTCTTGCAAAAATATTATTTTATAACAGAGATGATTTTAAATAATATCATCACCCATTTAACCAATTAGATAAAATATTTGGGTAGATTTATACTGTTTCATTAAAATAATATATTGAGGAATAAAAATCATGAAAATAAAATCCCTTAACAATGGGTACTTTTTATCTGCGTATAATAAAAAGATAATTCACCTTTTCAGTACCTTAAATATCATCATAGTATCTCCATTAATGTTCATATAGAAGTAATGTAGATCTTTGATTAGTTATAACCATTTATCATAAAAATTTGGGATTCATGTGAGATTGTTAGAGGATGGGTTAGTGAAAGAACAAAATCCTGGTCAATAGATTTAGTGCAACGTTGAACTGAAAAATAAAATTTAAAATTTAGGAAAACAGTTTAGGTTTTAAGAGAAGCTACATAATAAATAATGAATATGAATTTTAATTAAAATTTTAAATAAGGTAAAATTTATAAAAACAAGTGTTTCCTCCCAAGTTGAACTATGTTTTATGTCTCTAGTAAGACATCCTAAAAAATATATGAATAGTTACATTTTGGTTTTG
This sequence comes from Viscum album, assembly GCA_963277665.1. NCBI lineage: Eukaryota > Viridiplantae > Streptophyta > Magnoliopsida > Santalales > Viscaceae > Viscum > Viscum album. The sequence continues at coordinate 63,842,836 of OY728156.1, read as the reverse complement.
GTTTCCTAGTTAGGAAAAAACACATATTTATTTATGCTGTATTTTTTAGTGTAAATAGATTTTAGGAACAAATACCCTTCTAGGGAAACAAAATGGTTTTCTAGGAGTAAACAGTAAACCTTAGAACATTAATTATATATGGAAAAGAGAAGGTAGTCTAGATTAAAAAAATAGTTTGTAATCCATTCTAAATTATATAATAGACATTACCCGATAATTATTTTTTGAGTTTTAGTGTAAATAAATATTCATTCAAAGTTTTTTGGATATATTAAAACCTCTCACAAAAAAACTCTTAAAAACAACGATACAAAGAATAAAACTACTTTATCTTAAAAATAAGTTTCCAGATAATTTTTCTCAATATTAGCAAGAAATATGTAAGGGTCATTTAAATCTAGTTATAAGAACATTCCTTATTTTTCTTAGAATCTATGTCATGTTTTATTACCATAGCATTAAATTAATCAATGAAATGGGTTTTTATGTTTGATACATGGTAAAAGGTATCTGTATCAGTCTATATTATATAGAATTACAAAACATATAACTAATCATATCATTTTCAAACCTCTAGTTGAATATGTTTAATTAATCAAATCGTAACCACATTTTACCTCTCTAAATTTAATTTGATGAACAATGTAACAATGTTGTTCCTTTAAACCAAGATTTTATATTATACATCCATGATGAATTATATATTTTTAATCACATAAAGGATTGTTCATTTGAGAAATTATACAAAATATAAACATCATGTTACAATTAATCACTCTATATTCACCATTTTTTGCTTCCATAAATTTAAAAAATTAATTTTCTTCATAAATTATCCATTATAACAGCATCTTATATAAGGATTCCAATGAAAGGATATTATCATCTAGGAAAAGAGATACATTCATGATCAAATTAGATAACTGAAAAAAAAATATCCTACAATACATCATCACTGTGATCCACAATAAATACCCCCTATGAACTTGTCTCAATCAGGTCACCCATGATAACTTATCCCATAAAAAATGATATGTAAAAAGACAATTAATGAAATTTTATGACCAGAAAATTCAATTATAATGTCATGAAACATATCATGTATACCAATAAACCCTCTATATTTACATTAATAAAGATATTGAAATGAGCTTAAATTTAATACATCACTGACCTATTATCCTAGGAATTTTTTAATTTTGATTTATATTTTTTTTTTCTATAGTTCCTAAGAAACTCAACTTGAAGCTACCCCATAAAAGATTCCAAATTATAATAAAATCATTATATCTTCTCAAAAAAATATTTATATATCTTACTGAAATTATTATATTGGAATAAATGTTCCACCACATGAAAATGTGGATGAGTATACTAAGGGGTTAATATATATTTATTCTACTGAAAATAAGGATAATAAATTGTTGGAAAAGAAGAGTGGTTGTGGATAAAAAACTAAAATAAAGATAAAAATGAGGGATAATAGGTGCTATGAGTGGTGTTATAAACTATCATATGGAATGCAAGAATGAGACATGTTTAGAAGGAATATGTTGGTATTTTTTGAAGATATATAATGAAACCAAATGATCATGATGAAAGAATTTAATGTGGTCTAAAAATATATGAATTAATTAATATTAAAAAACTATAATGAATATTTAAACATTCATTATTTAATCCATATTAATGGTTTATTAATTTTTAGTAGTGGTAAAGAATTTAAAAAATATTTCAAAAAATATTTATATTTCTCTGCACATTAATTAAAATAAAATTAAAAATATTAAGGAAAAAGAATATAAATAATAAATCATAATAAAGAAAAGTAATAAAGGAAAAAAGTTAACCCATGAGTTAACTAAATAAATTAAATTACCTCAATGAATGTATACATAGTTCATGTTCATCATGAAGGAATGAATAATAAAAATAAAATATAAATATAACAGAAAATGAATCAATGATGAAATGAATTCTTCTATGACTGGTTTAGATATAGAATTTATTATTTTATTCTATGATTTGAAATACCCTGAACTCTATATAATTCCTTAACTACATAAGCATTACCTAGAAATTAGTTTTGGTCCTCATCATTTTATTTGGTGAATGATCTATCAGTAGTTCTTGATATCTAAAAAATGAGTCAACCACTAAATATAAATAAATCCAAATTTATTTTCCACCAGTAGTGTCTCCTATATTTGATTTCATAATCTCTTCATGGGGCTCCTAATAAAATTAAATTTCATCCCCACTATGATTTAATCAATCTCACTCTTGAATATTGTGTCCCACATGTTGTTGATTACTCCTTGATGACTCTCCTATAAGATTCAGATTCATCTTCGACATTAATTGAATGACCATTGACATGATTTGTAAAATTTGGGGCTCCTTGCATGTTTTAATATTATTGGAGAGTTGGGTCTTCACAGATTTCAATTCCATATGAAGTGCCTTTATGTTTCCTGATAACGCATGAAGTGACAATTTTGTAAGATTATTTGAGAGTGAGATATCCATTACTCAAGTAATTTCCCTTAAAATGAACCTTAATAAGAGAAGTGATACCTTGGTGAAAATTATTATTTCCTTGGAAAGGGGGAATGTCACCATAACATGAGAAGATATTGACCTCGACATAGTCTATCATGGTCCTTACATAGAGAAATGATGTACAACAAAGTACCCTGGTATATCGTTTCATATGCTAGAGCAACCAAAAAACCATGGCTATGACTCCTTAGTGTAAATATCAATAATAATATCACCATAACATCTATGTATATATGAAATTACACTTATGAAGATCTTTGAATTTAAAAAATGACCATTACATAGTAGATGGAGTGATATAGTACACTTAAAATTCCTTCAACTATGGAAAAAGACTATTAATTACCTTGTTTCCCATGTTTTAATGTAGTTTACATAGTTGAATAGATGTGGTCGTACCCTTATTTTTGCTCCATAAATATACTTACCCCATTATACATAACTATATTTTCAATGTTACCTTAATTAAGGTCATCAAAATGGACTTTACATTTGAACCTTCAATTCGTAAATTACCCTTTGTGATATTTTTCCATTCCAAATTCAACATTTAATAGAATAAAAGAAATATAATTTTATATTTCAAATGTTGAATTAGTTAAAATAAATTCCATAAAAAATATACACATTGATTAAAGAAATAATTAAATCCAATGTCACTTTTAAGAACCACATTAAGAATATGTAAGATTGTTTAAATTTTAAAATCATAAAAATGGTTAACCATATGATATATGGAAATTAAAAATGATCATTTAACATATTGAACACAAAAATACCAATATAATTAAAATAATTATATAATTAAAATATTAAATAATAATATTCCAAAAATCATTTATGAACTAATTAAAGTGGATTTTTCATACTAATTTATGAAAGTAAAACCACAATACTATAGAGAATTTGTATAAAATGATTCTTGATCAGAGGCCTATTTTTATGATCGTAGAACACCATGAGAGAAGTGGGGTGAATTAGAGCATGAAAATTTTATTTTAAATATATGGATCATGTCTCCACATTAGTAATAACTTTTATAACCTGTCTGTTAGAAACATGTAGTTATGAAACAATAAAATGTAAAGATAAAACACAACAATTACACTTGGTTCAAAACTTTAGGCTAGATAAAGGAGAATAAAAAGAAATTATGTCGGTCACACCAAATTCCCTAAATAATTACTAATTATCTTAGAGTATATAAGTTCATACACAATTACTTAATGCCAGTAATACTTCCTTTACATAAATTAGGGATATCACACTACCTCCCCCATAACACTTCTGTTGAGTTCCCCAAGCTAACTCCATTGGGCGAATTCATTCTTATTTTAATAGAATGAATGATTATATTTTATATATTGTCATTTAATTATTTTTACATGACTATAATGAGTGACTATTACCATTGTATTCCATATTTGATGCACTTGAAAGCATTGTTACCTCAAACTCATCACTACTATTCATGATGACTTCAGTCTTCAAAAAACACCATTTTTAATTCAATGAAAATACCATTATTTGCGATACCACACAATTTTTGGAATATCACTACCTTCGTGGAGTTCCTTCATGAATATCCTCCATTAATATCCTTGCCTTCGTGGAAAATAATTCTTCATAAATATCTTTGTATTTTAGACATTTCCTCTTCTTCTATGTTTTAGCATTAATCAATTCATATCCATTTTTTTGATATTTAAGTTCACAATGGATTCTGTATTCATAAATATTTACTTTTTAGGTATAACTTTATTAATGTGGAATGATTCTCTGTTTCCAAAAAAATCGCAATTTGTTCTGATGAGGTGTGGCCACAAATTTATAGAATTTACACATTGCAAAGCTCTCAAATTCTCATGGCCTCCTCATGAATGAATTTAGTAATTCTCATGTATCTCCCATATTCTTGACGAACTAGAGATATTTTACATATTTGTGGACCATCTCATAGTCGCATAGATTCGCCATAATTTTATCCCATTTTCATGAAGCTTCAAGCCATCGTGATCTCGTATGTCTTTGTTATGTTTCAAAACATCAAAAAACTAAACCTTAGCTAGGACTAAGCTTCATGAAACGCTGTCATAGTGAAAATCAATCCTTTACCATATTTATGAATATTCAACCCTATAAATGCACCATCCTTGAATCTTTCTCCTATATTCGGATTTTTAACTCCCAAAATTTGATCAAAACATGGAAATGATGCCACCTTCAACACTGAAGTGGTATACATAGGAAGATTTCATTCCTTACAAACTCAATGAATAACCCCAGTGTGGATTTTCAAGAAACAAAAAACACACTATTATTCCATCTATTAAAAGAATTAGTTCCAACACTATATACATATACTATTTTTATAATTTTAATGGGATATTATCCTATATTTTGGATATGTTGATGAACTCATCACCGTGGGTAATCATACAATGATAATATATTCACATTTGGATAATTGTATTTGTGTCGATAACCAATTGACACATACTTTTTTTGTGTGGTGATAAATCCTTCAATGTTGATTAAATTTTAAATCATAACCTAATATCTGGTTATTAAAGAGGTTATGATATATTGTACATCAAAATCTATTATATGAGTGATGATGGAAAATTAACCCATAATTGTTTTTTTGTTGATATATTTTCACCTATGTTTCTACTATTAGAGTTGGTAACCCATTCACCCTCTTGTTTTTATCGAGATACATGCTGTCTATCTCATTCGGATAGTAGATGGTCTGGGGATTTTAATTCATCCAGACCTCTCTCTAGCCCCCATGATATAACATGTAATGAACTATACATGTGTACCATCTAAATTATCCTCCAAACTCATTCTACACTATCCCAAAGAGAAATATCAATAAATATGGTTTGACAATAAGAACATATGCATCCAAAAATAAACTTTTATAATGATTTATCATACGAAATATAACATTAATGAAATTTATCTATAGAAAAATCCTCAGATAAATAACACAATTTAAACATGACAATATAACATCTAAGAAACAAATAAAACTGAGAGTAACACTTAAATATTAAAAAATCATCTCTGGGTGTTACATGACCAACTTCCACATCACAATTCACACAACCGCTTCCAAAAAATCTTGAAATTTTAAGGATGATGATGAGACATGAGCACATTCTATAAGAACATAAAATTAGTAAAAACAAGAATATATAAGAATGGTGTTAGCTATAGGACCTATTAGGACTTCACCAAAGAGTCTATCCACATTCTCTATATGTTAATTAATATATTATAAAAGAGGATAAAAATAAAATAAATAAAATGCTTTAAATTTTAGGGGGATGATGAATACATCATAATAAGTTTACAATAGGGAGTGTTTTATAAGTTGTAGTATAAATTTTTTGAAATAATTAATCAAAATAATGAGGGAAAATATATTATTTCGTATATGTTATCCCCACAAGGATAGATACCCTGAGAGGGGGTTAATTAATTTATGAATGATTAAAACAACTTCCCCTCTGGATCTTATTTTTTTGTTAAACAACACACTCTTCAATCATTTTCTCATATCAATGTATGAATAGAAATTAAAGCATGCATGTGGAACATAAATTTTTCTTGTTTCACCCTATCTGGGATACATCCAAGGAGAATAAAATTAGGTTTTATAGATGTTGAAAATCCAATAAAGATCACCATCAAAATAATATGTTTGGGATTGATCACATATATGCCCAAGATCAATTTCTTTACAATGTTTGGGATCATCTGATGGAATTCCCAATGCTCCCTCCCTCATTATTATTCTCTAGCTCATTTTTGGTGGAACAGATCACCCTTTTCCTATTCCCTTTCTTACATCTCTTTAATTATATTCTCCAATAGTTTATAGGAATGTAGGTCTATTCATTATAACAAATGAATAAATCCTAATTTGTAGATATATTCTTAGTTCATGTCCCACTTTTATCCATTGGATTAGTATTATATTACAAGTGGTTTATTTGGAAACATAAATTTTTTTTATTTTTTTTGTATTTCATGAAACCTCATTTTCTTTTCCTGTAATATTTTAATTTATGTGAAAACCCAACATTCTTCCACACAATATTTCCTAACACCCAACTTATGCACATTATTTATGAACTAACTCTTGTGTGAAACATTTATGCGTTGTGTGAAACTCTATTAATGGAAAAATAATCTTGGGGGAACTCTTACATTATTCAGATGCTCATATTTCTCTAAGGGATGAATTACGAAAATGGGCTGTGTCTATGCATATTTGTAGACCTTACCAACCCTATGTATGACTTTCTATCCCACAGGTCGCCTTGCACACAACAAATAAGTAAGTGCATAGAACCAATTTTTGATGTTGTATTGGGAGCTTAAGTCTCTTAAGCATTGATCAATTCAACTTTATTTCACAGCTATTCACAAATCTGCATTTGTCTCACCATCTCTTTTTTTAATGTAAGTTCAAATAATTTATACAGTTGTTTCTTTTTCAATATTGGTATGTGGGGATCCCAAACATTCTTTCTTCATAAATTTCCAATTAAACATCAATAATTCACCCAACATCCCTGTTTAAAAACCCATTTCTCCATTCTCCATATTTTCGACCCAAAAATTTGGCAATATTTGTGAAATAACACCACCTTGTATATGCACTTTATTTCACCACCTACTGAGTGTCCATTAATTTTTCATCGATCGTTATCAATAAATCTTATTATCAATATAACTATAACTCCACAACTAACCATAGATTCATGCTTTCTCGACAAACACAATCATCCTAAAAACTCAATAATTTTACCTTGAGTGATTTTCCCCAAACAATCTTCCCCTTTGGGTTTTTTGACAACTCATCGCATTTTGATACATCATGGAAGCATATCCCATCTACTAGAATGAATAATTCAATCTGATTCACATAGTGATCAATGATTTACTCAACACATACACTAAATCCATATTTCCCATGGTCTGCATTAAAAATAAGAAGAGGTTGTATTGTTCATCAATGAATCACTTCATTCCATAAAATACTAAACTAATTACATCATGAACAAATTCTATCATGATATTTATCCTTTGAATGACTAGTGTTAGTGATTTCAAATATAAAACTCCCCCTATCTCAATGACCAACCAATAAACTTCCCCCTGTCTTGATTAAGACATTTTCTCCCTATTGACATCTAGAATGTCACCCTCTTTTTGAACAAACCTGAAGAGCACTTCATTGTTGACTGTGAAAGGGTACATAAAAAATATCAGTACATCATGAAAAAAACCATACCTCGAGGATATGGGGTTCCACATCCAAACATTTTTATGTGTACAGAGTCCACTAAACTCAAAAATACTATCGAGGATGTTAAAATATATATTATTTTAAGCCACTTATCATAATGTTAACAACACTTAATTAAAGAGGAACATAATAAAAATTAAAAATCCAATGCTCCCACTTATCCTTGATAAAATAATACTTGAATTCAATGTGAATTTCCCTCAAATTATTCTCTATAATTATTACCATATTTTTTGAACATGAATTAAAGCAACATATTCTGCTCAGAGACTTCATTTCAACTCCCATACCATCGAGATATTACTTCAACCACAATAAATGTGTACCTTATTAAGTAGCTGAAATATATTTATATTATATAGTTCTCAAGGAAATTATATCATGTTTCTTGGTATCTATGAAATAAAAAAATCCACCAAAATTAAATAAACCACCTAATGTTGACTTTCTATCCTTCACTGATCCAGCCAAATTTGCATTTGTATATCTCAATAGCTCATACTGATATTATTAATTGTATCGAAACTAAAATCCATCATTCCATTAATATAAAAGTGTATTATTTTCACTAAATGAATGTGGCTTTCCTTGGAATTTCATTGATATACTTATACATGGTGTTTGGAGAAAACAATATCAGGTATTATCACCATTAATTTCAATATAATTCTAATGATTTGAATTTATTGTGTAAATTTACAATATTTTATTCATCATCCCATGATATTTTCATGAAACTAGATACCAGAGTCATCATCTCCTTGGAATTATCTATACCACGTATTCTTAGAACCTACACAGAATATATAGATTTAGAAATGAATGTCCCATTCATACCTTGTGTAATGTGTAAACAATAGAAAAATGTCAGTTTTCCAATCATTGAAATTTAAAAACCAAATTTATGAATTCTGGAATAGTGATTCATTTAATCCCCCAAATATTAAGTCATAAATAGACATAAGAAACATCATACATTGAGAACTATCATTGTTGAAGTAGAGATTATAGTCAACTCCACTATGTTAAATATTAATATTCTTAAAATACTAACCTAGTATTTTACAAAATTCTATTGTTTTTTTCTTCATCCCATATACCACATTATTCATCTGAAAACACCTTTTCTAATATTCCTGAATTAGTAAATCATCTTGATAACAAATAAGAGCATCATCTTTGAAAACCCCATTTAGAAATTTTGATGAGACATCCATCATGATAAACTTGAACATTATTTTAACAATTATGGAAAATAATTATATAATTTTCTTGATCCTTGAAATTGGAGAAAATATTTAATAAAGATTAATACCATTAATCGTGGAAAACCCTTCTCACACTAGTTTTATTTGTTTCAATAACCACACCATCTTCATTCATCTTGTTGTGAAAGACCCATTAATTCCCAATGGATTTATTATCCATTATCATCTAAATATTCACCCTTGTCTAATTCACATCTATTTGGTCAAGCTCATAATTTTTAGCCTGAACCATCTTTTCATCTCTGTCTGCTTCCTTATACAATTTTGGAACTACTTATAATAATAATGATGCTTTATGTATACTCCACATCCTATTTGTTTTCAATGGTTTTGTATGATCATCTATTATGTTTTTTCTATCAATTTTGGTTCTTCTATTTGATCATTGTGGAGATACGAGGTTGTGATTATCCATTTTAATATCTAAAAATTATTTTTAATCAGCGTCTGGAAATTGAACATCCCCTGATCTAATTATCTCCTCTTCTATATCCACCTAAAACTATTTATGTATTTTCTTAAGATTCTTCTAATTCTATACTATAGTTTCATAGTTTCATTCAACTACATTTCCTTTCTTATTGTTAAATAATGTATATTATTTATATTCGTATATTATTGAATAAATATACCTTCATCTCTGTAGAGTTAAAACATATTGTGTTTCTCCATGTTGAGAATGAAACAATTACATCCAAATACATGAGTTCTCTTTAATGATGGATTCATTCCATACCAGAGCACATATAGAGTCATCACTTATTTCAGACATAATAATTCTCTATTTTATGTGCATACTGACATCATCACCTATTTATTGAAATTGGTTTCTTGGAGGTCCTTCACAATTAGCATTGTCCAAGCCATGTTTTTGATAATTTGATTTCGTCTCTAAACTACTCCATTTTGTTATGAAGATCGTATTCCATACCCATGGTGCCATATACCATTTTATAGAGATAATAATCCACTAGTTTATTTATGAACTATGTTCTATTATATTATCAGATCTTCCAATTACATTTTATCCAATATATTTTAAACACCCCTTTGATAAGTTTCTATACAAATAAACACCTAGTATTTTTTGGTGATGAAAAAAACACATTCCATTTTACTAAAATAACTAATAAAGGTAACATAATATCTTTTTCCATCAGTATATATTGTTGAAATATCCTTGTACGCATCAATATATGCCACAAATATTAATTTTTTTTACCTTTTTTCGTTTTCATTCAAAGTCTTTGGAATGATCATTGCTAATTGACAAGCATCAGACATATTTTTATGATCACATTATGATCTAGAAAGGTGTCAAGAATCATCATATTTCACTTGATCTTCCAATGATGTTTGGATCAAGTAACCAATAAATTTAGGCCATAACATATTTTCTTTTTCCATGGACAAAAGAAACATATATACTTCTCTACTAAAAAGATAGTTTTTCCCTTTCATATGCTTTCCATGAAAAAAACTACACCAAAATATTCTGAGATGAAACAAACATTATAAAAAAATCATATGGAATGTCTTAAATCACATAATTAACTGACTCTTAGTAAATTATGACTTATTAATTTAACAACCAAGACATCAATACGTCTCATGATTTTTCACCAAAATTTTATTTTCTAGTGCCAATAATTTTCAATCCTTCATCATTACAAATTTATATGATTCCTTATTTATAATACTAGATTCTAGCCACCATATCTTTATTTCATATCATATGTGTTGTTCATCCTCTAGAAATGAGACATATTCTAGTTTGATTTAATGCATTAACAGAAATCTCTGCCACCACTTCCTGTTCATATTATTTTTTGCGATCTATTTTTTGACTTCATAAATGATACAAATTAATGGTTTTGATCTTCCATAAATAATGGTAGACCATATTCATCAGGAAGAACTAAAATATATTTTACATTTTCAACTCAATTTATTATATATTTAGAAACTGCTTATAAATATATTGAATATATATCAATATATTTTTCTATATTTTCTATCTAAAATATCTTCCAATGTGTCCAATTCCACCACACTTGAAATAATGTCCATAAAATGATATCCTATTATAATGATTTCAGTATGGATACCCCTATTTGACTTCATCCCATTTATATTGATTGTATATGGAACAAACATTTTGTGTGTGTCCCATATTTTCACAAAAATATAATATAATGAGGCGTTCATTCATGGTTGTCACAACTATAACACTGATTGTCCACTATGTTATTTGAATCATCTAATTCTACATCATATCCAAATAAATATTCAGTATCATAATGGGTGATTTTTTTCTAACTTCAACCATTATTGATTTCAATTTTCAATCAAGCCCCATAGAGGCCTTATCATTTTTATTTTACTATTACTTCAAATTCTATTGGACCACTATGCTCCATTTTCATCTTTTCTATTACATGTTTGACCTAATTTCCCAATGTCATGCTGAGAGTCAATAGTTTTTCTTGATCCTTAATATTTCATTCCAGACAAAAAAATCCCCCTTTATGTTATTATATACATTTGATCTGATCTTTTACTCATTCAATCAAACTATCAATTTCTCTTATATATTCTGAAATTTTGATCTAGTACTCAACAAAATTTTCTGAGCTATATGGAATTGAAGAATTCAATTTTGTCCTATCTCCATTCACCATTAAATACTATTATTCATACAGATGCATATATAGTTCTCCATCACAAAACACTTTGTTGGTTTTCTTCATTTTGGCTCTCCAAATATATATTTATTCAAGAGAGGATTCTAATTCGACTTGAAAGTCAACTGTTCCTCCAAAATTTATTTCATCATTGCTGCGTTATTCCCCTGTTTCATAATTTCTGACAACATAAACCACATAATATTCTTCGCAATCCTGGTAGTCCTCCAATTATTCTAATAATGATCTTTCTAATCTGCCATAATCTCTTAAAATAATACAATTTATTCTTGAGAAATTTTTCATAAAACATTTCTTACATTTTATATAGTCTAATTGATTCTTTGGAGGAATTTGGATTTCAACGTCATCATCATCTGGAAACATCTTAGTGCACCTTGGTGGAAAATTTCAATCATTTTCACATCCAAATCATACAAGTGGAAGTTTTCCATTAACTTTTCTTTTCCTCTATGAAGATTTTAGGAAATAAATGACATCACCTAATTTGTCACTTCATTATCATGTCCATCTTCAATGGTTTGATTATTCATGTTCTTGAATGAATCATCCTTGGAATTACCCTATTCTAAAGCATAGTTATCATAATTTCAATTTTCATATGTGATAAAGTTAACTTTAATGTTATCTAATGTCTCTTTCTTTGGATCATTATCTTCTAATACATTAACATTCGTATTGAAATGAGGTGATTGTTTTATAATGATACACATACCAATTGTTATATATAAAATTAATTCTCTAATACCATTCATGTATTCCTCAACAACATTTACCAAATCAAATAATGTAATAAAAGATTCATTATGGTATATTTGTAGATCCTCATACCTTTTCCAAAGAACCTTCATCTTTTCTTGTCTAACATTTGATTCACAATCATTATTATTCATCAAAATTTACCACATATCATGTGATGACTTACATGACATCACATTTGTATATATTACATATTATTGGTATCCCCTAATGCATTAGTTCCTTTATCATCAATATCTAATTCCATTTATTATACTTCTGATAAAGAACCTCGGTCGATATTGGATAAAATTCCATGAATTGCTATTTTAAAGACAACCATTCCTGACGATAAGAAGTAGTTTTACACCCGATTAGTCCATAATTGAAAATTGATTCTATCAATGATCATAATCTATTTTTTACTGATAACCTCAACGTATTAAAATATTAGGGAACCATAGATTTTCATCCTTTGGCTCTAATACCAATTGTTATCTCCATTAGGTTAAATAACATGGTGAGGGGGGATCATGGTTTGATAAATTAAAACCACTTCCCATTTTGATCATGTTTCATTTCTAAAAAAATTACTATTCTCTTTGTTTCCCATAGAAATGAATGAACGAAAATAAAATCCAACACAAGACACAAAAAATTTACCTGGTTCACCCTAAATGGTCTACAGCCAAGGAGTATACAACAAAATTTATCTAATGTATCAAATCCAATATGGCTCACTTCCAAAATATAATGTGGGGTCAAGATCACTTCTATTATGTAAGAACCAAAATCTTCGTTTCAAGTATTTTTTCCTTTCTCTGGAGTTTTAATGATAAATGAACTTTCTGGATGTTTTCGATGTACACGTCATGTACTTTATGATTACATGTCGTGTACTTTCTGAGTACGTGCCGTGTACTCTTCTCCGGCTCGAAGTCGTGTGCTGGCCGTGCCCAGGCCACACACACGGTGTGTAGGGGTGACGCGGAGGCCGATTTTGGTGGAGTAGGAATAAGACCCATTACACACCATTTACTCTAAAATTACACGTCATGTACTTTATTTTTTTTCACTAAATGTACCGGGGTTGTGCCTGATGCACAGAAGCATCTTCTTTTAGGTCACATTCTTCCGAGAACAACCCGTACAGCCAGATCTTCAACGATCTTCCGCCTCTTCATCCGTTATCCGATTAGAGCACAGTCGATTGCGTTGGAATCACATCGGTGAGTTATTCCTTCTTCTTGAGATTTGTTTTCTGATTCCTCCTCGTTTTCGAGTTATTGTTGGTTGAGCGTTTTGGGCATTTTCTTAGATCTACGACGTTCTAATGGGAATCAATCATCGTGGTTCACCTATATCGATATCCTAGGATTTTGGAAGGTGGTTTGTGCCTTTATGTTGAATGTAGATGAGTATTTTGTGCAAATTCCACAAATTCCCTTGGGCGGGGAATTGTGGTTTTCCTATTTTTCCCCTGCTGTTTGCCTGATTTTCTTGATTGTTGTAATAGAGGTTTATGCTTGTGAGTAGAGTAATTTGTTTGTGCCCAAGTTGCCATGCCATGCTCGTTGTACTATTCAGTGTTTTCCAGTTTCCATGCCTAGTTGTAGGATAGTGGAACTGTTGCTTTGTATTGCTGTCGAGCCTTAGACTGATAGCCAAGTAGTTCTTGAGGTTTACATGGACGATGTACGCGCACTGAGAATTTTCATTTACACATAGGACTGTGAGTACCTAGTGTAGCAGAACATAGGGAGAATTGACGTAAATGCTTCTCTAGAGTTTCTTAAGTACGATGCGAGACCACAGAGGGAATTAACGATTAGTGCTTCCTCACAGAGTCTGTAGTTCCTCGACGTGGGCCACAGGGGGAATGAGACGTTGAGTCCTTCCCTAGAGATCCTTTAGTATGACACGAGACTATAGGGGGAATTGAAGGTGTGTTCTTCCTCATAGAGTCTATTAATTTTATATCTGAACCAGATGGGTAAGACTGTGTGTGCCTCCTTGAGGGTTGATAGTACCTGGGTTGAACTACAGGGGTTAGGCTAAGAGAGCTACCCATAGGGTTACCTGTTTTCTTCATGTTGCTGGTTGTAGTTGTTGTGTACTTTTATATAGAACTGTGGATTGTGGTTGTTGTGTGCTTTATTTTTTACTGCTTTCTGCACTTTCACTTTCCTTGTATTCATTGAGTATTAGGCACAAACCTTTGGGTGATTTCCTACTGGGATTTTTTCTCACACTTTTTTTGGGCATTTCTTTTGGGCCCAAGAAGACTGTTGTTAGAGGTATAGATAAGGGAAATCTCCCTTCTACTTCAGGTTCTTGATTGCACTATAGTTCGAGAGCATGGGACTGAGCCGTGTCTTGCGATGCCGAGGAGTTTACTTTGTTTACTTTTAAATTTTGTTTTCAGTTATACTTCAGCATGTTGGTCTGTTTACTGCTTTCCATAGACATATGTACCATGTTTCATCATCATTATTTTATACATTGCTTCCGTTGTTTAGTACAGTTGTTGTATGATGTTTCCTTTTTTTCCACTATTGCATATGGTTGTTCTTCAACTGTATACATTACCAAATGAGGGCATAGTTTCCCCACTAACTCACCAAGGCCCTCGCTACTAGTCGGTAGGCTCTGGAATTTGGGGAAATGTGCTTGAGGTCATGTGGAGAACCGGGTACGAGGCACTAGTAGAGGGGATCCAGATTCAGGACGTTACAAAGAGGTATCAGAGGAGTTCTTTTCTATTGCTTTTCTATTTAGAGACTTTATCCAGGGATAGGATGGATTCGGTACTTGGTATTAAGCTATGCCCGGGGGTAGCTAACCCATGTATATAAAAACACCATACTATCTTGTTAATTTATGTTTGCTGATTTTTGAGATTTTACGGTTTATATGACTTCACCTAGAGTGATTCACATGACTTGTGCTATTATTTTTTTGATATTTTGGTTCTATTTTTGTCGCAACCCGATGAGATGAGGGTATGCCATCTCATTCATCATATAAGAACTTGTAGAATCAGATTCCAGGCATTCCTGGCATGCCATCTAGGGTGTATTAGTAATTTCATGCTGTTGTGATAGACTTCGTGTAGATTATCCATGCTGTTGTGATAGACTCTTGATAGAATACATGATGTTATGTTAGAGGGATGTTTGTTTTCAATTTTATGTGACTGTAGGAGATGTCGAGCCATGATCCGTGGGGAGTATGTGCCTTCACGAATCTGAATATGAAACATCTTTTCCTTGTTTTAGTGTTTCTGGGGTTCTGTGCAGTTTCTGAGCTACTGCCCATAAAAACCTAGAATACCCGACGTGTACTTTTTGATAAACACCGTGTAGTTTCAAGCCGTGTCACTGACCATGTGATCAGAACAAGGTGTGGTGAATGTAACTTTAAGAACACGACGTGTATGGTAGGTACACGCCATGTAGTAATGAGCCCTGTACCCGGCCGTGTCACTAACAACACGGGTTGGGGTAGCTTGAGTAGCCCATGTCGTGTTGTAACAGAACACGCCATGTAGTCCCTTCCAGGTACCCGACTGTGTCACAGACAACACTGGTCGGCGTGAACATCTCTCAAACATGCCGTATTTCTTTTGGAGCACGCTGTGTAGTCTTGCCAAGTACCCGGTCGTGTCACGAACAACACAGGATGGTGTCACCTTCTTTATACACGCTATGTTTATTTGGAGTATGCCGTGTAAGGTTCAGCAGTGTAGACAGCCGTGTTTTTAACAACACGGGCCACCGAATCCTTGTCAACTACACGCCGTGTCCGCATGGAACACGCCGTGTAGTTTCAGTTTAAGAAAACGGTGTGGGTTAGCCATGTAAGGGACTCGGGTAGGGGAATAGTTTTCAAGTACATGTCGTGTGTGGGGTTAACACGCCGTGTGGATTGAGGTGTACACAACTTGTAGGGTAGGAGTACACGCTCAAGTCAGTGGCTTAAGAAGACACACCGTGTAGTTTTTATACACGTCGTGTAGTCGAGTTTTGTAAAGATTGTGTTTTCCTTCCCCTATTTCCATTTTGTACTCTGCTGTTCTCTGTCCTTGTCTTCTTGATCTAAGGTGTACTTTTGATTTTACGAGATATGCCTATGAGATGTCCTCCGGTCGTACGTCTGTCATCAGGCAGTGATTGGACGCCAGATAGGGCTGATCAGGGACTTCCTACTGATCCTCCAATCGAGCCAGCCTTGGCACCGACCATTATACTAGTTTCAGTCACTGATGAGCAGTTCAGGGAAGGTTTAATGACAGCGATGAAGGCCTTCCAGGGAGCACCACCTCCTTCCATGACTATGGAAGACCTGACGTGAGTTTTTCAGCAGAAATATCCTCCCACGTTCTCGGGGAAAGGAGGAACTTAGGCTGCAGTGTCATGGCTGGAAGCCATGCTGACTATCTTTGAGCATCTAGAGACGCCACTAGAGAGGCGGGTCAATCTCACTACCTACAAGCTATGAGACTCCACTAAGAGGTGGTGGGACATGATCTCACAGGTGGTTCATCAGCAGTCTATGGCTTGGGAGGAGTTCTAGCACGTGTTCTATGCCTACTTTTATCCGGAGACTGTGAGGGCCGACCGAGCCCAAGAGTTCATGAGCTTAGAGCAGGGTACTCTTTCTGTCATGGAATATTCCTCTCGCTTCACCGAGCTGTAGCGTTTCACACCCCTACATGATGGAAGTTGGGTGTTCTTAGCAAGGAAGTTTGAGGATGGTCTCATGAGGGAGATCCGCTCGCAGGTGAACATCTTCAAGCTGACTTCCATCACTTCCATCATTAACAAGGCACTGATTACAGAGCACAATCTAAGAGACTCTGGAGCTGTGAGCCAGGTCGTTTCTACTTCTAGATCTAGTTTTCTTCCAGATGACAGCAAGAAGCGCCATATAGAGTCTATGTGTGGTGACCCGAGGAAGCGTGATGCATCATCAAGCAGCAAGGTGACATGTTACCAGAGTGACCGGTCAGGGAACATGAGGCCGTAGTGCAAGAGGGACCCCATGGAGTGCTGATCTTGCGGCAATATGGGTCACCTTCAACGTTTCTTCCAGGGTTTCTTACTAGCAGTTGGTGACCTGGGTTCTTCTATGACTCCTCGTTCAGAAGTAGAACCACCAGTTTCTCACCAGTCAGGGAACTGATGTTCTTCCGGCCGTTCGGGCCGAGGTGGAGGTCGAGGCTGTGGCAGTCAGCAACTAGTCCCTCAGCACCAGCAGGGTGGTTCAGCTCAGAGTGGTCAGCTAGGGGTACAGGGCCATGGTGCAGTCCAGCCTTTCACCGTGGAGAAGATTTATCCGGAGTAGGACCCCGACCCTTCTACAGTTCGAGGTACGATTTTAGTGGCCTCAGTTTTATCTTCATCCCTTTTTGATACTAGTTATACATATAGATTTATCTCTGTTGTTGTCATGGAGTGCCTTGGGTTGTGCATCTTTTCTTCTACCGACTCATTGACACTAGACAAACCATTGGGGACGAGAACATCTAGTGCACTCCAGTGTAGAGAGTTCCCTCTTGAGGTTGCAGGGTATCGTTTATTATGGGATCTCTATGTCCTAGAGATAACAGGATATTATGTCATCCTTAGGATAGACTGGTTGGTTCCCTTCCAGGATGTCGTCGACTGTTATCACCGCATAGTGAGTTTCTCTTCACCAGAGGGTGAGTTTTTTCTTCATAGAGGCGAATGGGGCGGTCGGGCGAGTCGAGCAGGACTCGAGCATCATGGGATAGGAAGGGTGACAACCCAAATTGCTAGTCTTTATCTGGATGACCAGGGGACTTCACAGCTGGACTTTCTTCTACTGGTAGATTCTTTCAGGGATGTCTTTATAGAGGACTTTTAAGGTTTGCCTCCAAAACGTGAGGTAGACTTCTCTATTGAGCTCATGCCAGGAGCTGCACTGGTGTCCATTCCTCCTTATAGGATGGCTACACCTGAGATGTAGAAGCTCAAGATGTAGTTGGAGGAGTTGCAGGCTAAGGGTTTCATCCGACCCAGTACTTATCCTTGGGGTTCACCTGTCCTGTTTTCCAAGAAGGAAGATGGAACCCTTCGGCTTTATGAGGATTAACGGAAGTTTAACCAGTTAACATTCATGAACCTATATCCCTTGCTGAGGATCAATGACCTCTTTCATCAGCTTTGATGATCCCGGGTGTGCTTGAAGATCGATTTGAGGTCTGGTTATCATCATTTGTGCGTTACACCATCAGATATACCTCTGACAGCCTTTAAGAGAAGGTATGTTCTTTACGAGTATATAGTTATGTTGTTCGGTCTCACGAACACACCAGCAATTTTCATGGCACTCATGAACCGAGTGTTCAATCCTTATTTGGACTACTTCGTTATTGTCTTCGTGGACGATATATTGGTGTACTCTCACACTCGACATGACCATGCGACACATCTTGAGATCATTCTGAGTACACTAAGAGAGAATATACTTTATGCTAAACTCTAGAAGTGCCACTTCTGGATGGATCAGATTCACTTCTTGGGTCACGTCATCTCAGAGGCAGGAGTATCTGTGGACCCAGAGAAAGTAACAGTTGTAGCTTCCTAGGAGAAGCCGAAGAATGTCTTTAAGGTACGAGGCTTCCTAGGAAGGGTGGATACTACAGACGCTTCATTCAAGACTTTTCTCATATATCAGCACCTTTGACAAGTATAACCAAGAAGTGGTCGAAGTTCTTATGGTCAGATTCTTGTGATTTATCCTTTCAAGAGATAAAAGGGAGGTTTACGTCCACACCAATTCTAGTCTTTCCACAGCCAGGCAAGAGCTACACTATTTACTGTGATGCTTCAGGTATCGGGCTTGGAGCTATGCTTATGCAGGGAGATGGAGTCATTGCGTATGGGTCTTGGAAATTGAGGCCACATGAGAGGAACTACCTGATGCACGATCTGGAGTTGGCAGCTATTGTCTATGACCTATGGTATTGGAGATACTACCTACTAGGAGAGAACCTTGTAGTCTTCACCGACCACAAGAGTCTCAAGTATATCTTCACTTAGCTTGATCTGAATCTTAGACTGCGCAGGTGGGTCGAATATTTTCAGTCTTTTGACTTCGATCTTGCCAATATTCCAGGAAAGGGAAACACAGTGGCAGATGCGTTGAGTAGGAGAACTAAGATTCAGGCGGTTCAAGAGGCTAGCAATGAGTGGCAGCTGATGGCTCTGTTCTCTGAGATGCATCTAGAGGTGTACGACAGACATGGACAGACTTTCCTTTCTTTTGTAGTTGTTACCTCTAAACTTCTTGATTGAGTACGGATGAGGCATCTATCAGACTCATAAGGCTTAGTCCTACGGGAGAGTGTGTCATTAGAGGAACCTCTTCCTGTATGGACAGTGGGCATGGAAGAGATCTTGCATTTATATGGATGCGTATGGGTGCCAGTAAACATATGCGAGGAGCTGATGCATGATTTTCATTCCTCTATTTGGGCAGTTCATCCTGGAGTCACCAAGATGTATCGAGATCGTCATTTCCAGTACTGGTGGCCAGGTATGAAGAAGGATGTTGTTGGTTTCGTCATGAGATTTTTTACTTGTCAGCAGGTGAAAGTTGAGCATCAACGACCAGCATGCTTTTTACAGTAGTTACCTGTTCCGGAGTGGAAGTGGAACGATGTTGCGATGGACTTTATGATCGGGTTGCCGAGATCGGATCGGGGAAACGATGATTTTTGGGTTGTCGTCGACAAGCTCATGATGGTTGCCCACTTCTTGTCGATCATGGAGACCTTCAGTGTTGATGATATTTGACGACTTTACATCCGAGAGATCGTTCGTCTTCATGGAGTTACACACTCCATTGTTTCAGACAGGGATGCATGCTTTACTTCTCGGTTTTGGAAAGGGTATCAGAAGGCCTTGGGTACACATGTACTTTTGAGTACAACATACCATACCCAGACTGATGTCCAGTCTGAGCGCACAATCCAATTTCATGAGGATATTCTCTGATCCTGCATTCTAGTCATTGGAAGTTATTTGGATAAGCATATCCCTCTGGTAGATTTATCCTACAACAACAGTTTCCAGGAGACCATTCAGATGTCACCATACGAGGATTTGTACGGTAGGCCATGCTGATCACCCTTGTGTTGGCTGGAGGCAGGAGAGGCATCTTTGCTGGGTCCACGTCTCGTTCAGGAGACCTCAGTGTAGATAGAGCTGATTCGGAAGAGGATGGCTACAACAAGGTCTCGACAGAAGTATTATAATGATCAGCGAAGACGACCTCTGGAGTTCGAGGTGGGGGATCTGGTTTTCTTGTGTGTCGCACAGAGGATGGGGAACAAGAGGATTCAGAGAAAGGGGAAGCTTTCACCACAGTATGTTGTGCCGTTTGAGGCCTTGGAGAGGCTGGGACTAGTTGTTTATCTGCTGTAGTTACCTCAGTGGTACCGGTCCATGCACGACGTCTTCCACGACTCTAAGCTCTGACGCTACTTTTTAGACTCATCTCATGTCTTTCAACCTGAGGAGGTTGAGCTTGAATCAGAAGTATAGTTTGAGGAGCTTCATATTCGGATTGTCGATCGTAGTTCGAAGGTTCTACGATGGCAGTCTGTTCCTCTGGTACGGGTGCAATGGAAGCACGAGCGAGTATAGGACGAGACTTGGGAAAGGGAGGTCGATGTACACTCGCAGTGGCTAGAGCAGTTCGAGGATTCTTCTTATACACCACATTAGGTAAATTCGGGCTAGAATTTTTTTAAGGGGGGATGTTTGTAAGAACCTGGATCTTTTTTTCATGAATGTTTTTCCTATTTCTGTAGTTTTTAAGAAAAATGAACTTTATGGAAATTTTCGAAGTACACGCCATGTACATTCTGAGTACATTCCACGTACTCTTCTCCGGCTTGAAGCCGTGTGCTGGCCATGCCCGGGCCACACACACGGTGTGTAGGGGTGACGTGGAGGAAGCTTTTGGCAGAGTACGGAAAAGACCCAGTATACACCGTGTACTTTATTTTATTTCACTAAATGAATTGGGGTCGCACCTTACGCACAAAAGAATCTTCATTTAGGTCTCATTCGTCCGAGAGTGACCCGTATGGATAGATCTTCGTCGAGCATCTGCCTCTTCGCCCGTTCTCTTATTCGAGAACAGTCTATTGCGTTGGAATCGTAGCGGTGAGTTCTTTCTTCTGGTTGAGCTTTTTTTTCTGATTCCTCCTCATTTTCGAGTTATCTTGGGTTGAGAGTTTTGTTCGTTTTCTCAGATCTACGACATTTTAAGGAGAATCAATCATTGTGGTTCATGTATATCGATCTCCTAGGATGGAGGTAGGAGGTATGTCCCTTTATGTTCATAGTCGATGAGTATTTTGTGCAAATTCCACAAATTCCCTTTGGCGGGGAATTGTGGGTTTCCTGTTTTTCCACTGCTGTTTTCTTGATTTGCGTGATTGCTATAGTGAAGGATTATTCTTGTGAGTAGAGTAAGTTGTTTGTGCTTAGGATTCCTTGCCATTCTAGTTGTTCTGTTTAGCATTTTCCAGTTTCCATGCCTATTTTTAGGATAGTGGAAATGTTGCTTTGTATTGTTGTGGAGCCTTAGACTGATAGCCAAGTAGTTCTCGAGGTTTACATGGACGATGTATGCGCGCTGAGCATGTTATTTTCCACACAGGACTGTGAGTACCTTGTGTTGCAGACCATAGGGATAATTGACATAAGGTCTTCTCCAGAGTGTCTTAAGTACGATGCTAGAACACAGGGGGAATTGACGATGAGTGCTTCCTCATAGAGTCTATAGTTCTTCGACGCGGGCTACAGGGGGAATGAGACATTGCGTGCTTCCCTAGAGAGCCTTTAGTATGAGATGAGACTGTATGGGGAATTGACGGTGAGTGCTTCCTCAGAGAGTCTATTAATATCACAGCTGAACTAGAGGGGTAAGATTTTTTGTGCTTCCAAGAGGGTTTCTAGTACTTGGGTTGATCCATAGGGGTTAGGCTGAGGGAGCTACCCAGAGGGTTACCTGTTTTCTTCCTATTGCTGGTTGTAGCTGTTTTGTACTTTTATGTAAAACTGTGGATTGTAGTTGTTGTGTTCTATATTGTTTATTGCTTTCTGCACTTTTACTAGAGTTGTATTCATTGAATGTTAGGCACAAATATTTGGGTGATTTCCTACTGGTATTGTTCCTCACACCCTATTTGGGCCATGCTTTGGGCCCAAGAAGACTCTGTTGTTGCATGTATAGATAAGGGAAAGCACCCTTCTACTTCAGGTTCTTGATTGCACTGAAGTTGGAGAGCATGGGACTGAGCCATGGCTTGTGATGCTGAGGAGTTTACTTTGTTTTCTTTTGACTTTTGATTTAAGTTGTAGTTCAGCACGTTGGTATGTTTACTTCTTTCCATAGACATATGTACCATGTTGCATCATTATTATTTTATACATTGCTTCCATTGTTCAGTACAATTGTTGTATGTTGTTTCTTTTTTTCCACTATTGCGACTGGTTGTTCTTCCACTGTATAATTTATCAAATGAGGGCATAGATTCACCACCGACTCACCTAGGCCCTCACTTCTAGTTGGTAGCCTCTGCTGTTTGGGGAAACATGCTTGAGGTCATGTGGTGAACTGGGTATGGGGCACCAGTGGAGGGGCTCCAGATTCAGGACGTAACATATTACCAGTCACACTACCATAATATTGTTTCAGATCAGCTCCCTACTTTCCTAATAGTCACACCCTCTATCTCATTTTCTAGCTCACTGCAGGTGGAAATGCTCTCTTACATCCTCTCCCCATACCCACATATCTTGGAAGGGATTAATCCACATTTTATGGGAATGTAGGTCCTTTAATTAATACTAATTAATACATCATACATTCTAGATAGATTCCTTATTGATGTCCCACTTTCATCGAGTTGATGAATATCAAATTAACTTAGGTTTAACCTGAAAATTCAGTCTCCCACACAGTATTTGGGTTTCTTGCATGAAATTTTATAACCTTGATTGGAACATTTGTCTTTTAGAGAAAAACACCCAATCTTTTGCAAAAATTATTAGAATTCCAACTTTGACAAACTATCGATGAACAACCTCTTATGTTCACCTTGTATTCATTGTGGAAATCACTCTTTATGCATAACTCCTATTGTGCACAACACTTACACAATTTATAGCCACATATGTAAGTAATGGATGAGCTAATAAAATTAGTGGGTAGACAGTTTTTTATAGACCCATCCATCCATACATGCATGTCTCTCTCTCACTGACCGCCCTGCATGAAAAATTTCTTGGGACATGGAAAACCATTATTGTCATCACATTGAGTGTATAAGTCTCTTTCACGTGGATCACTTCATCTTAGTTCATAGGTGTGTGAAACTCTTCCTTAGTCTCTCTAACTAAATTTCATAGAAGTTAAAATATTTTTTGTGCATCATCCCTTTTCCAAAATTTAGATAAGGTGATTCCAAAAACTAACTAGCGTGAAACAATAAATAATTCCTTCAATATTTAATGATTTTTTCCCCAAAACCTTTCTCTATTATCCATATTTTTGATGGTAAAATTTGGCAATGCCAGAGAAACAATGTCATCTTATATGAACACTTATTTTAATGCAACTAGATAGATAATTCAATTATGAGAACTTTTTTAACATATCTATTCTACAATATCTCTAGAACTCAACATCTAACCATGGAAACTGAATTTATCAATAATAACAGTCAACCTATAAACTCTATAATTTTACCATGATGGATTCTTTTCTCTGCAGGCATTTGAAAAACAAAAATATTCATCAAAATATTAGAAAAATATTTCAAAATATAATGTTAGATATATCATGATAGTTATTAACATTCATTTGATAAAAAATTTTGTATGAATTAATGGAATTTAACGAAATATGTTCATGGTTAATCATCTAAATAATTAGATCTATCATGATTATTAATCAATGGATCATTAGAACTCCAAATTTAAAAAGTGGAAATGAATGTGTTCATATATCATGTAAAATGATGTCATAGGTACAACCTATATATTATTTATAGTCCACCCAAATCAATATAATCCAAAAATAATTATTACCGGTTTTAGATATTACACATACCTCATCAGTCTCATGAAAATCATTTCCTTGCGTACCCACATTACAAGATACATGTTTGATGCCTATATCTATAATGTTCTATTTGGATCCTCTAAAAGAGGTTTCAGTAGACTATAAAAAAAATATTGCTTATATAATTTAACTACTAAGGATCCTATTATTTATTAATGAATTTGAGTGATGAAAATAAATCATGGGATCTTTCCTTCAACATTTAAATTATGGGATCATGCCCTAATTACACAAATCACTCTCACCTCTGAACTCCCACATGAGAATAATCCCATATTCCACACTCATAAACTGTAATAATTGTAATAATGTAATCTACATAGAGGGATAATATCAATAGGGTATTATCATAAGAAGCTAACTAAGATATCATGAAACATCAATTTCAATTAAAATTTGTTTCTTCAAATGGAAATATAATGGGATAACTATCCTATTATCATTAGATTGTCATAATCAATATAAAATATTGTAATTTAATACAAGTATATTATTAATAATAGAACTATGGAAATTAAATTTTGTTTTATGAAGAAAAATTATTTCATTTTAAAATTATACTTTACACCCCTATTTAATATGTGATAAAATAATTACATTCAAATAATACATAATTTCCTAATTTAAATGATGTTAAAATTGTAAAAAGTAGACACTTTTCCATCCCCAAATGAAATCCTTTAAAACCGTTTGGAAATAATATCTTATATCAATCAATTTATTTTAAACTGATCATCTTACTTGAGATATAAAAACTGGTCCTAATCCATCACCATCCACAAAAAATAGTCAAAATATTGTTGAATATAATTAGAAATAAACATGGGATTACAATATTTAAAAATTGTTATTGGAGTCAAGATCATGATGAAATCATTCCATGAATGTTTATATTCATATAGAAAAGGATAAATTATTATTCTAGGTGTAACATTCATAGAACACGTATAAGGTCAAGAAACACATATTTTGGAATTCTAAAGAATAAATGAGTTAAAAGATAAGGGAACTTCATAAAAAACCTACCTTGATAATTGTATCGAAACAACTAAATTTCAGGAGGAAAATATGAGTACCTTTAAAATCTTGGTGGCTTTATAGAACAAGGAACATATTTTGACATAGAATAAAAAAAACATAAAATATAGTGGAACACCACGTTGGAGTGGAGAACAAAAGAAGAATTTAAATTGGATAGATGTTTCTATATGGTATAAAACGCAAATGGAAGAGTCCTATATGTGTAATATGGGGATAATAAGGAATATAGATGCTCTAAAAATGAATAGTTATGGAAAAACGGTCGAAATAGTGGAGCAAAATCTCATCTCTAGTAGTTCATAGAAACATGAAGAAAATTCAACATATGGGAGGATGGAGTTTTTATGTTGGTAAAATCCATGATTAAACACATCATTCAATGATATTAAAAAGTACAATGAAATTATTCGTCAATATGATGTAGATTCTATAAATTTGAGGAGAAATTGTATATTAAAATGTTTTTACTCATTATGACC
The DNA here is from genome assembly GCA_963277665.1 of Viscum album. Taxonomy (NCBI): domain Eukaryota; kingdom Viridiplantae; phylum Streptophyta; class Magnoliopsida; order Santalales; family Viscaceae; genus Viscum; species Viscum album. The sequence continues at coordinate 63,816,549 of OY728156.1, read as the reverse complement.
AGGCATCTATCTTGGTTTCTAGATCTAACATGAAATAAAGTGATATATAATGGTGTATAAAGAGGTCTAAGGGATGGTCTCTGAAATATGGGGTCACTATAAGGAATTTTTTCCCTTATAGCATGGCCTCAACTACCACAGAAGCAATTTGACAAAGTCCCTGGCTGTATGATAAAAGCTATTGTTGTGTGGTGTGGACTTACGTGTCATTGAATACTACCACCATATTTGGTAGTTTGTTTTAAAAAAATCTTCATTTATTATTCATCAAGGATTTTATTCCCCTTAGACTATACACAAACAAGGATTCACTATAAATCCTGTAATAAAATGCATATAATTTGGTAATGACATGTTATGATTTTACCAATCATATCAATTTTTGTCCTTATAAATATTATTGTTAGAAAAATAGAAAATATATTCAAAATAATTCTTCAAACATATTGTGAGGTGGATGTTGCACAATACACAAAAAGACTCACCCAATATCAATACATATTTGAAACTATCTCAATATAAATAATGGGTTCCAGAAGATAACCATGAAGAACATTATATTTTTAATTTCCCTAACATCAATTTAAGGATTCATAAATATAGTACAACATAGAAATAACATGTCCATCAAAACAAAATGAATAGATTCAATCACTCAAAAATGAAAAATATCAATAATTCAAAACTAAACCCCACCATTTGGTATAATCAAACAAATAATTGATTCCAAAAGAGATTATTCTATAAATATACATATATTATCATCATCCGGGTGACTTTATTATAACTAACATGGATTTATACCACAATAATCATACTGGGTGGTAAAATAAGATTTACAACACTGAGCCTCTCTTTGGCAAGATCATAAAAACATCCACCGACACCTCTTAGTATATTCTCTATTTAGAATCAACATCATCCTAGTTACCTGAGTATAACCCCAATTTCTATCGAAGAATAAATACACATTTTATCAGAATAAATATGTAGTGCACAAATAGGGAACTAAATATCACAAGGGAGATCATGCATCACATCAAGATATATAATTAAAAATAAAGGTATAAATAAAATGATACACGATAATTAAAACAAAACAAAAATATATTATATATCAAACATAAGAATACAATCAGGTAAGAAAGATATATGATGGATTTTAAAGAACAATAACCCATCTTGTAATGTTTCTCAATGAAATTATACAATCCACAACCAGGATAACATCAAACCACAATGGGCTGAAAGCACTAAAAATTAAGTCTATCAACTCAAGAGTGAACTATCACAATGATAAACCATATAATTTTCAAGCAAATGAATACAAAATCATGATCATAACCTAGGTTCACAATATAGGATTTAAAAATATCCAATAATATGTCGACATCATATTTAAAAAAAATTTACCAAATAAATAAAAGACACAATAAGGAAATCTAAAATAGTTTCTACTCTAGTGTTGCAAAAAAAATTGTTGACATCCAAAACAACAGGAAGCTCCTAAAATGTGTTAAAATATTCCATTTATAGTTTATAGGAGGATGTGTACTTTTTGATGAATTTCATACCCTATAATTCGGAGCTGATGATTCATGTTTGAAACTTTCCATTTATATGTCCCAATATATATAACCTCTTAATATGATCCAAATAGTTGCACCATTTATAAAATTTTATAGAATTTTTTTTAAAAAAATCTTCAACTGAATAGGTGTTTCACATTGGAAACACATTATACGCATCTTCATTGCAAGAGATTACTGTCCCCATTTACCAATACAAAGTTTTCACTATAAGGGTCATAATTTATCTAGAATACTTTTAGTGAGACATTATTCACATTCTGTGCACCACTTCCTTCATCTGAGATGATAAGGCCTTTGTAATCACAATTAGATTAGAGTTTGAACATGTCACTGAGACAAAATTTTCATGGTTTGGGTGGAATAATTTTATGAAATATACTTCCATAATAGAGTTGTTTCTTATAATCATAGGTAATAAACATACCAAAAATGGGATTTTCATGGCATACAGTATGACTGATATCTCATCCTGTCTAAAATCCAAGAGAAATGAAACATTATTTTTCACCACATCCTCAGGTTTCTTCAACTAAATATAGGATGACATGAATAATTCCAAACAATTTATTTCAAGTAAAAAAGAGGGAATAACAACATCCCAAAACTCATGGCTAGGCACCTCAAACATGGATATGATATACATGACCTTCATAAAATCAAATGTCTTTATAGAAACAAAAATCTCTTCAACTTCTTCTTCTAACTACATTGTTTCAAGGTAACCCCACTCATTTTCATAAGAAGGTGGATGAAAATATAAGAAGGCCTGAGTGGGGTCTAAATACTATAATGTCACTATATTCACCACTAAATTTAGATTCTGTGTAGAGTTAAATATTATATAGATCTATTCATATAATGGGGAAATACTCCATACACTAGATCAATGAGTTAACAATTTATATTTCTAGGAAAACATTTGGGGATACAAATTTGGACATCATGAAACACATACACATCAACTCAATAATTAAGAAACACTCAATAGGATCACGAATAAAAGCATATATGAAATTTTCCACCAAAATATCACAATTGTGAAATACCTAATATTTCTCCATTTATAGAACACTATACATTTCATAAAATATGTGAAATCTTTTAAATAAGTCAACATGTTTTGAAATATCCTATTACAGACCATTATAATTATTCAATCATTATAAAGGAAGTAATTCAATTTTTCAATTATCAAAACTATGTCCATTTAAAAACTACTTTTGATGCATATTTCCTATAAAATAATTTTCATTAAAAAATCATCAAAGGGTCCTTGAAAAATATATTTTCAAAACTAAAATATAAAAAAACTCAATTTTTGGTAACCGAAAAAAAATTCAATGAAAACAAAAATTCATGTTTTCGAAAATTAATTTTGTTCTCACATGGTTTCAAAAAAATAAAAATGTAATAAATTTGAAATAAAAAAGAAAGAGCATGATACAGACCACATCCACAACCGTCCAATCTAACCTCACTAGAGTGATGCGTTTTTTGAAATAAATGGACAAGGAACAACATTCAAATTAAGGTATAAATATTCATGGATTGGTTACCTGATATTATAGTGTATGACATTGATATTTTAAAATAATAAAAATATGTTTGATAGTGTATATGACACACAACACCAAGCATAATCAACAGACATTTTATATTTTTAATTAATACAATCATAAACAAGTCATTAAATTGGAAGATATGAATATGATTAACTAATTTATAAAATATATTTTTATTTTATAATAAATATTATTTTGTTGATAAATTCATAGTAAATAAAAACTAAATTTTTAATAATATTGATTTATTCATCAAAATATGTTTTTGTAAAAACTTATTTTTATAAGATTTAGTTTGAAAAAAAAACATTAATAATTTTATACACAATTATAAAATGTATTTCTTAAAATGAAATACATTTCTTAATTCAAAATATGAAAAAAAAAATATTTGGATTATTTTTGAGATTATTCTGAATATTATTATTTTTCAATGAATAGTAAAAAATACCTCATTTTATTCAAACCTGTTTTTAAATGCATATTATTTTTCCATTTTAATTAATTTAAAATAATATTTTATAATGACAAATCTAAATGACATTTAGATATAATATATCTATATAAATGAATTTAAATTTATATAATTATGATCCCCATTCATATAGTTAATGTATGAAAATATGATGATTTAAAAATATATTCAATAAAGACCCGCTATTAACACGTTATGTGGGTCTATTTTTAAAATACATTACACAGTTTCTATGATTTGATATTGATAAAATAGAAAAAATACCTATAATCATCATAAATAATATTAATAAATAAGGTGACCTTAATATTAGGTCATAGTGGATTGTAAAAATGTGTTACCACATTACTTCTAAAACATGTTTAATGACAGTTAATGTGATGAGATAAAGTTTTTAATGACACAAAAAATGTCTAATATCAATTGGTTATCCATATTTATACCATATATCATATAATATAAATATAAATTTCATTTGGTTGGAATATAATATTGATTATTACCATTACAATAAAATATTAAAATAAAAGGACAAAATGTCACTCTCTTACTTATAAATATCTATTCATTGTCAACATAGGCACAAAAAGGTGGTACATTCGGTTATAAATTTTCATTTTATGTGTAAATAATTTTTATTTGTCATATTATTTGATTTATACTTTTTATTAAGAAATAAATTCCCTTAAATAATTATGCAACATGAACATAGTAATTATGTAATTAATATGAATATAATAAAAATGAATATAACAATTTTGAAAATAATTTAATTTTAATAACTTTTTCTGCTAATTTTTTATATAAATATAAAATTTTAGATATGTTCAAAAGGATAATATTTTAATTCCCTATTTTCCTTTTTTTTTCAAAAAACAATAAAAAAATGTTTCAAAATACATAGTAATGATATATTATAATAAATAATTTTTTGTTTAATAGTATAAAAATCATAAAAATATTTTATTCGACCAATTGAATGGGAAATTATGGATAATAACAATGATTGTATTTTTATTTTCCATTTAACATTTTATAAGAAAAATAATTTAGCCTTAAAGGGAAATTTATTAATTATCATGGTTACGGTTAAAATGGGGTTTATCTAAGACATCCAATAGTTTTCAAATTATCATTTCACTACCATAGTTCTTTATACGATAAGTATGATATAAAAATATATAATAAGTGGTTTTAAATTATGTGATAATAAATATTATTATTTAGGCTTAATGTATAAATAGCCAATTTTAGAATACTAGTTATTGCGGTGCAATCTAAAATGGTAAAAGTAAGTAATCATGGATATTAAAGGACTAAAATGTTTTAAAATGTTACTATTGGGGGGGATCCAAAATATCTTCCCTCCACTAAATTATTTATCTATTTTGGAGACACATTATTAGTGGGTGGCCTCCCATTATTGAATAGTTTTGGGTTTCTGAAAATTCTACTCAACACACTTATAAATGAGAACAATTATTTTTTTTATTCATACTAGAATGACTTTTGGAGCAAAAAAATACATAATCATTACATTCTATACATCCATAAAAATTTCCCAGAGAAATTATATTGATCATAAAATCATCACTGGAAGTATTTGGGTGAAAAATTATAGGGGGTTTCCAAGAAGTATTTATCATTCTTAACCATGTGTTTTCTTCTATTTTGTTCCTCTACCTTCTTAAAATCTTATTGAATCCTGACAATATAATTAATTTAGTATGCACCAAATTTTTTTATTTTAAATTAATACCCTATATCCATCTTCCCTTCAATCAATTGTGAAGTAAAACATTTGTTCCTGTATACAATGGATGACCGCCTCACGAATTGATGCAATTCATTAACCATTACCGTTACTCATTGATGGTTTTAATGATTCATTTTCCACATGTATATATATATATGGTATTAATGAAACATTTATCACCCATTATGGTTAATTTATTATATAATTTATTACATTTTCATTAACTAGAATATGATAACGTTATTCTTGCATATGTGGGGATCACCACCACCATGTATTGATGTGATTCAATTTTCAAAACCACATCACCAGACTATAACATAAAAATGTCTGTAAAAAATAGTATGATATTTATTCTATAATTATCATTATGTAATGATAAAATGATAGTAGTTATTTTCTATCACGATCATTGAAAAATTGAAATGTTACTCATGTATACGTATAGTTTATCGTCTCTATGATTATAACATAGTTCATTTTTCGATCCATGCTTCATGGATGGTTTTAAAATTATCGTTTATGAATAAAAATTGTAAATATTTTTTGATTATTATTTTTAAGAGGATGTAATAATAATCTATTTTACCATAATCAATCTACTGATGTCACTTGGGGTATATAAACAATTTATCATCAAAACATTTGATTTGAAATTAATTTATTAATTTATTAAATAAAAACACATATTATAAATAAAAAGGAATAATAAATATAAATAATTTTCATAGGCATGTAAATAATGTAAATAATTTTATAAGTCAATTATATAAATAACATACACAATAACACATTCTATAGGTAACATATTTCATCTTAATTTCCTTTTATTAATGAATGTTTTATTTTTATACACCTTATTTCAATTATAAGACTTATATGTTTCACCTTTTAGAAGTTTATCATTAATAAATCTTAGTTATTTTAATTTTTTTTTTCGTTTCATATTATATAATATATGGGGATTTGACTTAAAAGTTACAAATTTGCATGTTTTTTATAACTCAGTGTAGTTTAATTGTGTTATATTAATTCTTCATTTTTTTGATATTATAAGATTATGTGTGGAATGAATTTTCAATATTTTATATTGAATTTTCATATTTTTTATTTTGTTTTACAATTGATACACCAAATCAATTCATTGATTAATCCTCAGTTCAAAAGTACAATAATTATAATGTATTTTATCTCAATTTTCCCTCATTGTGGCATACTCTATTGTTATATATAAAATTTAATTTATATAGTGTACATATTATTCATACTATATCACATATCATGAATCATTCATATATTATTTTATTTTATATTTTTATTCAAATTATTTCATCCATGGGAACTTTTCATGAATGTAATGAATGCGCAAGTGATTTATAAAACAATTTTCTTTAAAAAGTTTATATAATTTATTTAATTATTATGTTATTTCAATATTATATTTTAAATTGACTTTTTTAATTTAAAATTTATTTACCCTGGTTTCTTATTTAAATTTTTTACATATAATCACATCATTGGTTAATTATCACTAAAACATTATAAACATTCTAAAAAGTTCATTGTCCCAAATTTTTTTCTTTGGTACATTTGTCATGTTATAAATATTTTATATTTTAGGAGTTATATATACTATAAATTTTATATTTTATATCATTAATTTCTTCATATTCACTACATTTGATGTGACATTTAATGTCTTATCTTTTATGTGATTTATTATTTAAATGTAACCAATGTGGTAAGACAATTATGTTTCAATATCATTTAAATATGGATTGACTATGCTTGAATTTCCATTTATGTAAATTATTTTACAACTATATAATAAACCCCTATATTTTATTATCCAATGTTAATTCATAAAATTTTAATGTAATAGTACTACTTTCCACTCTCTATTAAATTAAATAATTGAAAATTTATTTTTAATAAAATAACAAAATCGTTCTATTTTTATTAAAAAAATACATCTTCTTCTAAAACCACGTTTAGTTAAAAAAAACTTGTAAAATGTTTTTATGATTAACCAACAATTTTTTGATGTATTATTTACCCATTTTTTGTCTTTTAAAAAATGGATTAAAGAATATTATTATCATTTTCTGAATGCTGTTTTTTTTCATTATTACAAAATTGAATATGGGTAGTTATTTAATATAATGTATAGAATTTAATACTATTAGAAACACAAATTTCAATATATATTACATTAATAAATTTCAATATTACATTCAAGTATTTTTTTTTCATAATAATAGAGAATTTATTTTTCAACATTATTTTTAAATTAAAAAAAATTATTTTTCAATAGGAATATTTGGATTATATTTTATGGTATTTCAATTTATTGATGAAAAAAACATAATTTTAATCAGGATCCACAAGGGATATTTTGTAATGATACCATCTTATAATTTATATAGATGGGATATGGTATATTTGACTGTGGTAGATGTATTTTGATATAATTTTCAATATTACTCAGGATAGTTAATGATTTTTTATATTTATTGGAGAAATTACTAGATATTTTTTTTCAATATGAATTCTTAAATTAATTATATTTAAAACATTTTATATGAGAAATGAATTGGAATTAGTATGTGATTTTAATGGATACCAATATCCCTTGAATGCACTTGCAACTGTTATGAGAGAAACTGTTTTTTTTTATTTGGACGAGGCCTTGAAAATATATATAATAAGTATTAGCCTGAGGGCCTAATGGTATGTTTATGATTTATGATATAATGAAGTCCATCACTATGAGATTAATTATTAATTATTATATGATTATTTTAACAGTTATAATTTGTATGTATATGTTCCAATCTCATTTGATTTATTAAATATAATTATTAGAAGAGTACTTATACCTTCAATATTATTATTAATGAAAAATTTATTAATTATATAAAATGAGTTTCTAGTAATTTATTATTCAATATTGATTATTCCTTTTTTATTCATGATATTTTAAATTTTTTTTACACCTTACTATTTATATTAGATCACACATTTTTTGTTTCGTTTCACCTTGATACAAGAAAAGAATATTTAATTGAGTTCAATAATGCACAATATTTAGTATAACTATTTCATAATTTATTTTCTCAATAATTATGTTTGATTTTATTGTATATCTAGTTTATCAATTATACTAAACTATTCATTAAATTTAGATGTTATCACTTATATCTATTTTTAATGTAATCATGTAACACCAAACTCTAGACTAATAAAGAAGGGGAATTTATATGTGCTATCACAAGAAGTTCAGTAGGATCATTATGAAATAGATTTATTACATCATATATTTTGAAAAATAAGAATATGACAATATTTTTTATTATTCAATGTAGGGGATTACATCATAATTTTTTAATGTTGATGTTATACGGTTTTCATCTCAATACTTCCCTATTTGGACAGTGTATGTGGATGTGGTTATAGAACATATGCATATTGGGGTAATAACCCTGAATAGAGTGAGTTGAGTACACCGAATCAACAATTCTAGAACATTGCGAGAGTTACGCAACTATTCACATTATATGAGACTCTTGGAAGTTATTCTGGGGTTAATTGACATTTTCATTAGGAAAAATTACGATGAATTAAGGAATAGAACCTATGGAAATCAAATATATTTCATATCCACATTCTATAAATATAAAGTGTCTTAGGATGATATGTATAATGTTAATAATTTTTTTACAATAACATATAATCTATTATAGGGGTTTTTATGGGATTTTACACGATTATAGATATTATATTACACATTTATAGTATAAAAACCTTTGTGTTTAAAGGTATAATGGAAAAAATATTTAAGGAATAATTATTTCAGAATTTATCGAAAATAAATTAAAGTTGTTAATAAAATATGTCTTTAATTTTCTCATTAATGTAACGGTATTAATATTCAATTAAGATAACATGATTTTGTGGAAAAAATTCTTTATAAATATCTGTACTGGTTAAAAAAGTGAATTGAATAATAATAATAATATTAGTTTTCCGGATATAAGGCCTCATCCTTAAACATTACTTAATATTGATATAATTTAATAATTCACATGGAGGATCTTTTCAAGTTTATAGTTTTAGAGAATTAGTACATAACTATTACATCTCAAAAGATTACAAAGTCTAGACTTCTACTAAGTTTCCATAAAATAAAAACTCTTAAAAACAAACATGTCTAGTTCCATGTTTTAGATAGCCTGTCTTTCCTTGATCCCATCCTTGACCCTATTCATCTTTAAGTACTATGGAAAACATTTCAAAAATTTGGGATAAGCATAAAAAGCCCAGTAAAGGATACACAAAGAAGGAAAACTATTATTTTTTCAATCAACAAGTAAACCAAGAATCCTTAATTAATGTAATACTTTTCGCCTTTATAATGTAGTAAAATAATCTTCACTGAATAAAAGATCATTACATACCCTTTTGTAACCAAAAGATTACCATAAAACCCATATTAAGAACACATAATATATAAAGGAACTTGGGACATAAAAATACTTAAATGGAATAACCATATGGTCGACTTCCACAAATATCACTTAATGTAATATCCATACGGCCGACTTCCATACCCAATGCATTGGAGGTTATAAGGTAACCAACCGCCCTGGTATTCACGGCACCACCCGTCATATGGTTTATCACGTAACCACCCGTCAAATGTAAATGTACCATTATAAAATCATAACAATTATAAAGGAAAGAAAACATTTCCACATTTCTATCACAATATATCACATAAATATATTGACATAAAAAAATCCATTATAAAAAAACATTTTCAATTCAAAAATACATAAAACAGTATATGGTATTTATATCATTTTAAAAACATTATGGCTTTTTAAGGAAGCCAAAGACCAAATAATACTCACTGAAGCAGATAAGGTCTTTGTCACCGCGTACGATAAAAGGAACATTCCTTTTTTTTTAATTTAGTAAAATGCTTCATATAAAAAGATTCCTTTTGAATAAAATTAAATTTCAAAGGGGTTTATAGACCGTATAAATTAATGTTGTGTAAAAAACAAAATATGCCTCAATGAAAAGAGATTGAGATGAAGTCCCATACAACGACGGTATCCTTTGATTAAGGACAAATCAAAGACATAATTATGTGTGAAAAAATAATACCCCAAATATAAGTGGATATTAAGTGTAATACAATCAGAGGTTATTCACACATATTCATAGAACGACATATTGAAGGAGTACAATTTTAACCCAAATAATAAAAATTTTGTTAAGAAGTTCCCTTGAAAAAATTCGACAGCCTAAAGGCGTCACTTCAAAATTCAGAAAATGAGTTGATGATAGATAAAAAGGGTATCTCATCACTTGTACATTATATTTAAAGCAATAAGGATAAATGAGAACATATCCCCATAATGGAATATGTAAATTAAAAGACATAACAAAAAGACGTCTTTTTAAAGAAGAGGAGGGTGAAAGGTCCCCTTACCGATTTGGGTAACTTTCGAAACGTACGCCCCATGGAAGAGGGGTCATAAAATGAAGATGTAAATATGAATAATTGAAATTATACTACACAAAGTGAATAATAATGTGCAGCACATACACCACTCAATGGAAATGGTGGCAAACATAGCAAAAATGTCCTCGGAATAATAGTGAGATGAAAAATCCCTTAGGAAAACTTGGTAGCCTAACGACGCCACATAAAACTTCCAAAAATGGATTCATGAGATCAAATAGGGTATCTCATAATATTAACATAAAAATTATTGTGTGATGAATATAAAATAACATCCCCAAACATAAGAAATATGAGCTTAAAAGAAATGACATAAAAGAGAGTACTTAAAAAGAAAGAGAGAGGTTGGATCCCTTACCTCAAGTCCGAATTGACTTGTTCGTTTCTTTATATTACTGAATAATAAACTTTGGTAAATTTATAATTTCTTAATGACCTCTTTTTAAAGATTTTTATTCATTTCATATCACACATTATAGTTTTATAATAATTGGTTAATAATGTGTGTTCATATCAAACATTTTTGTTGATGTTCGGTACATGAGTAAAACTTGAACTTGTTGGAAAACAATTTTCCATGTAGTTATAAGTACATCATCTCCAGAACAATATTGAGGATTTAAATATAATATATATCCAGTATATATTCATTTTATACTATTATATAACATTTATAGATAATAAAAATGAAATGCACCGTTTATGGAGACTGTAGGCCGTACGTACTTATGAACGCTACTTTAAATTTTTTTGTCATATTAATGGAATTAAAAAAAATGATAGATATATACATTATAATTGAAGAATTATATCCATAATATAGATGTAATATATGACATATATATCCATTATATATATGTACTTACAATAGTACATAATATTTGGAGATAAGAAATGAAATGTACTGTTCATGGAGACGGTAAGCCGTACGTACGCATGAACGCTACTTTCATCTCTTTAGCACATTAATGGAATTAAAAATAGATGAGAGATATATATATTATAATTATAGTATAACATATATGTTATATAGATCACATAATTTCATCAATTTCATTCTTTATACATTCCATGTATTGCATGAACGAGTCACATCACTTGAGGGGACGGTAGTCCACACTTCCTCAAATGAAATTATCGCATTTGCAAAACCTGAAAAGCATAAAGGTATGTATTAAATATAAAATACAGAATCATAAAGAAGAAATTAATATAATATATATCATAAGTAAATATAGTGCCATCATAATGGCCACCATGAGAAGTGGTATGAGAAGATAGAACAATCATCGTTTCGTGAGGCAGTAATTCGCCATCCACGGAAACAGTATGTTCTTTAACCATTAGATAGAGGTGTGTGTTAGTGTAGCTCGAATCCTCCTCATAAAAAATCCTAGTATATTTAAGATACTGGTGTTGTTATGAAAGAAATAAATAAAAATATTTTACGGGGTTTCAGAAGCAAAATAAAACAAAAGAACACTAGGGAAGACATTACCTTTATATCGGGTAACTTTTTTTAATTTGATCTCAATGGCATCCTTGGAAAGGATTCTGAAAAAAGTGAGGCTTCTAGGAGTAATAGAGGGATGTGGAGAGACAAGATGAGCAGAGTTTGGCCTATCCAATGTCTTGAGAGGAGTGGGTAAGGAGGTAGAGGTGGGGGCCTTTAATAAAAGAAGAGGAGGGGCACTCTTGGAAAGTTATAAAATATTACTTTATTATAAAATGCATATCTGATTTTAAAGGTACCAAAAGGATATATTTCTAGGGTAAGGTGATAGGAGTTCTAAATCCACCAATACAATAGGTTTTTTACAAGTTTAGGTCTTATATTTTTCATTATATTTTCATTTTATTTAAATCGTTAAATAATGACGTAATCGCTTCATCATCACCATGTCATAAATAATGTAATTTATTTAATGTCTAAAAAATATAAAAAAAATCATGATGTAGTAAATATTTTTAGCTTTCCAATTAATATTTATAGTCAAAATTATGACTTGTATAACTCCATTTAAAAAATGCTTTTATTATAACAATACATGTTTGTGACATTTATATTTTAACTTTAAATAAAAAGTTATTAATGTCATTTTCCAACCAAAGTGGCTCCATGGGGTCCCCAAGTTGACCCATGGATTGTCTTGGTCAAGCATGACACATCCAATAAGGGTAGGACACATGTCTAAGTCATTTAATATTATTAAAACTTTATTTTTACCTTAAATTACACTAATTACCTCTAATCACGATTAATAGAACATAAAAGTTACTATTCACCAAAAAAATATTTTAATAACATTGAACAAAATTTTACTTCCTAATTACAACCATGTTTGTCAGATTTTTGAAAATCAAATCACAGAAGTTTTAATGTTTCATTTAAACGAAAAATCAGTTTCTTTAACTACCACTTAGTGGTTTGACTATTCATCAAAAATTGATGTTTTTCAGAAAAATACCAAATATTCACCCTAAGATATTTTTGATATTCCAAATTCAAAAATTATGTCTATATTACAAAATTCAAAACATATAAGTTGAATTAATTACTTTAATATTTAATTCCCGCTGTCAATACAAATAGCGTGTTTTTATGAAACAATATCTATTAAAAGATTGACACTAGTTTAAGTCCAATTCCAAAGTGAAAATAATTCAAATGACAACCATAGGATTAAATGGTAAAAATATAATCTAATATCACAATAAAATAAATTACAAAGATAATCTAATCATATAAATAAATTAGATTAAAATGAGGTTTTGAATTAAAATACAGCATTTTACACTATTCATTAAATTATGAACTTTATCGGAAAAATACCAAAAATTTATACAAAGTACATTTTGATGTCCTGATTTTAAAAAGAATTTTATTTTGTCAAATATAACATATTAAATTTTCAATACGTTGATTTATAAGAGGTTCACCATCAAAAGGCGGTTAATCGTCCTTTTAACGAATATTAGAATATTTACGCTTAAAATTGGATTCATTCACATTTTAACATTTATTTTAAAAAGTAAAAATATTTGACAAACATATATAATCATTATGTAGTTAGTTCTGTTCATTCCCACCATTACAACGGCTAGGCGTTAACTACCAATTAAAATAATATTATTTTATTATTAATGTGCAATGTAAGATTCCCAAGTAACTTGTTGTCGCATATTGGGTACGCCATCGAGCATAGTGTCCCCTTTAATGTAATATTAATATTTTATTCAAAAATATGGATAAATATGAAAATTTCATATTCTTTATTTACCTTGGGTGTTACAACCTCCCCCCCTTTTGGGAATTGCGTCCTCGCAATTTTAAAATTGGGCTTGGAAACATCATTGAAAATCCCACATTGGAACAAGAGTCAGTAAAACTATCACATTAAAATAAAGAAAGAGAAGTACAAAGGTCACCCGGGTTAACCCATACTATGATTCCATGTAGGAAAACATGGATATGGAGGGAAAAAATGTGTCATGATCTAAGGGAGAGTGATAGAAAACATGTTTAGGAGAAAGATAACCACCAGAAAATCACAAACTGGTGATGGGTTAAACGTTATTTGATTCCCCAGTAAGAAAAGTTAATATAAAACATTTTTGTTTTTAAGTTACTTTTCATTGAGGAATTTATTTATGACCATAACTAAAACATAATGAAACATACTTACATGTAATGTTGACTTTCAACTTTTACTAGATTTATTACAAAAACTCATATTTCTCCAAAAGTCGATTATTTAGGATGACTTGATCACATTAAGAGCACTATAATCAACTTCTAGAGAATCACCTAATCCACAAAAGAGAACTATATATTTCCCATGTCTTTAGTCAAAAACCAAAAACAAAATTTTTATTACGAGATCAGATAATCCACAAAAGGATAATCCTTTATAAAAAGAAAATCTATTCTTAATCTCCAAAATTTGTCAAACAAAACCCAAAGTTCAACGAAGACCATTCGATAAACAATTGTCCATAAAATTCGTCAAAGTAAACCAAACTAAGATTGAAACCCAAATATTTGAAGGATTTAATCACATAGACTTCCAAGGTACAAATTAACATTTATCTCTAAATAACATTAGTTTCTCTTAAAGTCTCATATTGAAAAGTAATTAACCTAATCACACATCCTCCATGATAGGTTAATCATTTACATAGATTACCCAAAATAAAATTACTCTTGATTTCTAAAATCATCTTACTGAAAATAATTAGTTAAAATAACCAGGGATTTCACGTAGTCTAGTGGTAGGTGATAAATAACAGTCGCACTTTTGTTGTAGGTTCGATTCCCACAACTTTGTCCCACGCGACGGGTTGTCACACGATCTGCGTGTTTTCCTTTTTCCAAAACTATATAATTCTTAAAACATTCCCAAAAATGTGATAAAATCTTCAAAAATAATCATGACATATTTTAACCTCAAGTTTATCTCATTCATTTCATTTTCCATCATAACTTATAGTAACCCATAATTACCTCAAAATTAAGGATCATATAAACTGAAATGGTTACCTTTATAATTATTACCTGAACTTCCACATCGATTGGTCATTTCGTACATGATGCATTAGAGAACATACCAAGGTTCAAGTGGTTGATCATGACTCCTTGATAGTTTGTTTAGAACAACCACAAGTTTCCTAGTTGAATCCCCCATTTCATCCAGTCTCTTAATCAGAGAACCACCACAGTTTCCTTCAAACCCATTGTCACTTTGGTGCTGGCTAGATCCATACATTTACTAAAACCAGAAATGTCATTGTGAGTATATAAAAAAAATTATCATGTACAAATGAGGAAGATAAACAATAAGATATACATACACATTCAATTTATCAAAAAACTATTACTCTTTATGAATTCCTAGCCATTATGGTAATGCCACTTATGCTTAGAGAATACCCTAACCTCTAAAGTTATCTAAACCGTCCTCTGATACCAACTATAAGGCCCCAGCCTTAAACATTACTTAATATTGAACTATATGAATAATGCACATAGATGATCTTTTCAGGTTTAGTGTTTTAGAGAATTAGGGCATAACTATTACATCTCAAAAGATTACAAAGTATACACTTCTACTAAGTTTCCATAATATAAAAACTCTTAAAAAGAAACATGTCTAGTTCAATGTTTTAGATAGCATGTCTTTCCTTGATCCCATCCTTGATGCAATTCATCTTTATGTCCAATGGAAAACATTTCAAAAACATGGGATGATCATAAAAAGCCCAGTAAAGGATACACAAAGAAGGAAACTGATAGTTTTTCAAACAACACGTAAACCAAGAATACTTTATCAAAGTAATACTTTTCACTTTTATGAAGTAGTAAAAAACACTTCACTGAATAAAAGTTCATCACTTACCCTTTTGTAACTAAAAGATTACCATAAAACCCTTATAAATAACACATAACAAGTAAAGGTAACTTGGGACATAAACATACAAAAATGGAATAACCATACGGTCTACTTCCACACATATCACTTAATGGAATAGCCATACAGACAACTTCCATACCCAATTCATTAGAGGTTACAACGTAACCACCCATCATGGTATTGACAGAACCATCCGTCATATGGTTTATCACGTAACCACCCTCCAAATGACGAAGTACCATTATAAAATCATAACAATTATAAAGGATAGAAAAATTTTCCACATTTCAATCGCAATATATCACTTAAATATATTGACATAAAAAAATCCATTATAAAAAACCATTTTCAATACCAAAATACATAAAAGAGTATATGGTATTTATAAAATTTTAAAAACATTAAGGCATGTTGATGAAGCCAAAGACCAATTAATACTCACGGCGGCAGAAAAGGTCGTTGTCACCGCATACATTAAAATAATCATTCCTTTTTTTCGTTTAGTAAAACAATTCATATAAAAAGATTCATTTTGAATAAAATTAAAAGTCAAAGGGGTTTATAGACTGTATAAAAGAATGTTGCGTATAAAACAAAATATGCCTCAATGAATGGAGATTGAGACGAAGTCCCACACAACAACGGTATCCTTTAATTAAGGATAAATCAATTACATAATTATGTTTAACAAAATAATACACCAAATATAAGTGGATATTATGTGTAAAACAATCAGAGGTTATTCACACATATTCATAGAATGACATATTCAAGGAGTACAAGTTTAACCCAAAGAATCAAAATTGTGATAAGAAGTTCCCTTGCAAAAATTCGACAGCCTAACGACGTCACTTCAAAATTCAGAAATTGAGTTGATGAGAGATAAAAAGGGTATCTCATCACTTGTACATTAAATTTAAAGCAATAAGGATATATGAGAACATATCCAAACAAATTAATATGTAAATTAAAAGACATAACCAAAAAGAATTCTTTTTAATGAAGAGGAGGGTGAATGTTCCCTTACCAATTTGGATAACTTTAGAAACATACACCCCATGGAAGAAGGGTCATACAATGAAGATGTAAATACCCATAATTGAAATTATACTAAAAAAAGTGTATAATAATTTGCAGTACATACACCACTCAAAGGAAATGGTGGAAAATGTAGCATAAATGTCACATGAATAATAGTGAGATGAAAAATCTCTTACGAAAACTCGGCAGCCTAACGGCGCCACTTAAAACATCAAAAAATGGATTTATGAGATAAAATAGGGTCTCTCATAATATGAACATAAAAAGTACTTTATGAGGAATAGAAAATTACATCCCCAAGCATAAGAAATATGATCTTAAAAGAAATGACATAAAAGAGAGTACTTAAAAAGATAGAGAGAGGTCAGATCCCTTACCTCAAGTCCGACTTGCCTTGTTCGTTTCTTTATATTCCTGAATAATAAACTTTGGTAAATATATAATTGCTTAAATACCTCCTTTGAATATTATTATTCAGTTCATATCACATATTATAGTGTTATAATAATTGGTTAATAATGTGATTTCATATCAAATGTTTATGTTGATGTTCGATGCATGAGTAAAAATTGAACTTGTTGGAAATGATTTTTCCATGTAGTTATAAGTACATCATCTCCTGAATAGTATTAATGATTTAAATATCATATATATCGATTATATATTCATTTTATACTATTAAATAACATTTGGAGATAATAAAAATGAAATTCACCATTCATGGAGATGATAGGCCGTACGAACGCATGAACGCTAATTTAATTTTATTTGTCAAATTAATGGAATTAAAACTATATGAGAGATATATATATTATAATTCCATAATGATATACATCATTTAGATGTAATATATGTAATATATATCCACTATATATATGTACATACAATATTTCATAACATTTGGAGATAATAAATGAAATGTACCGTTCATGGAGATGGTAAGCCATACGTACGCTTGAATGCTACTTTCATTTCTTTGGCACATTAATGGAATTAAAACTAGATTAGAGATATATATATATTATAATTCCAGAATAAAATATATGTTATATATATCATTTAAGTTCATCAATTTCATTCATTATACAATCCATGCATTGCATGAACGAGTCACATCACTTGAGTGGGCGGTAGTCCACACTTCCTCAAATGAAATTATCGCTTTTGCACAACTTGAAAAGCATAAAGATACGTATTAAATGTTAAATACACAATCATATATAGGATATAAATATAATATATATCATAAATAAATATAGTTCCATCATAATGGACTCCATGAGAGGTGGTATGAGAAGATAGAACAATCATCGTTTCGTGAGTCAGTAATTCGCCATCCATGGAAACAGTATGGTCTTTAACCATTAGACGGTGGTGTGTGTTAGTGTAGTTCGAATATTCATCATAAAAACATCATAGTATATTGAATATACTGGTGTTGTTACAATATAAATAAATAAAAAGATTTTAGGGGGTTGGAGAAGCAAAATAAAACAAAATAACACTAGGGAGGACATTACCTTTAATTCGGGTAACTCTTTTTGATTTGAGCTCAAAGGCTTCCTTGGAAAGGATTCTGCCCAAATTAGGCTTCTAGGAGTAAAATAGGGATGTGGAGAGACAAAATGAGAAGATTATTTCCGATCCAATGGCTTGAGAGGTGTGGGTAAGGATGTTGAGGTGGGGGATTTTTATAAGAGAAGAGGAGGGGCACTCTTGGAAAGTTGTAAAATATTACTTTATTATAAAATGATTTTTCTATTTTTAAGGACCCAAAAGGATATATTTCAAGGATTAGGTGATAGGAGTTCAAAATCCACCCATCAAATAGTTTTTGGACAATTTTAGGTCATATATTTGACATTATATTTTCATTTTATTTAAATTGTTAAATAATGAGGTAATCGCAGCATCATCATGGTGTCGTAAATAATTTAATTTATTTAATGTCTAAAAAATATAAAAAATACTCATGATGTAGGAAATATTTTTAGATTTTCAATGAATTTTTATCGTCAAAATGAAGACTTGTATAACCCCATGAAAAAATGTTTTAGTAAAACAAAACATGTTTGTGACATTTTTATTTTAACTTTAAATAAAATGTTATTAATGTCATTTTCCTACCAAAGTGGCTCCAGGGGGTCCCCAAGTTGACCAATGGATTTCCTTGGTCGGCCAAGACACATACAATAAGGGTAGGACACGTGTCTAGGTCATTTCATATTAGTAAAACTTTATTTTTACCTTAAATTACACTAATTACCTCTAATCGCGATTAATAAAACTTAAAAGTTACTATTCACCAAAAAATAATTTTAATTACATTGAACCACATTTAACTTCCTAATTACAACCATGTATTTCAGTTTTTTGAAAATCAAATCACAGAAGTGGTAAAGTTTCATTTAAACAAATAAACAGTTTTTTAATTACCACTTAGTGGTTTCACTATTCATCAAAAATAGAAGTTTTTCAGAAAAATACCAAAAATTCACCCTAAGCTATTTTTGATATTAAAAATTCAAAAATGATGTATATTCTAAAAAATTCAAAACATATAAGTTGCATTAATTAATTTAATATTTAATTTCCACTATCAAAACAAATAGCGTGTTTTTAAGAAACAATATCTATTAAAAGATTGACACTAGTTTTTGTCCAATTTCAATGTGAAATTAATTCCAATGACCACCATCAGATTAAATTATAAAAATATAATCTAATTTCACATTAAAACAAATTCAACATATAATTTAATCATATTAATAAATTAGATTAAATGGGTGTTTTGAATTAAAATACAACATTTTACACTATTCATTAAAAAATGAAATTTATTGGAAAAATACAAAAAATTTATACAAAGTACATTTTGATGTCCTGATTATAAAAAGAATTTTATTTTGTCAAATATAACATATAAAATTGTCAAAAAATGGATTTAAAAGAGTTTCGCAATCAAAATGCGGTTAATCGACCTTTTAAATAATATTACAATATTTACCCTTAAATTTGGATTCATTCAAATTTTAACATTTATTTTAAAAAGTAAAAATATTTGACAAACATATATAATCATTTTTTAGTTAGTCTGTTCATACCCGCCATTAACATAGCTAGGCGTTAACTACCATTTAAAATAATATTATTTTATTATTATAATGCAACATAAGATTCCCAAGAAACTCGTTCTTTCATATTGGGTACGCCATCGAGCATAGCATCCCCTTTAAAGTAATATTAATATTTTATTCACAAATATGGATAAATATGAAAATTTAATATTCTTTATTTACCTGGGGTGTTACACCGGATGTTCGTCATAATATTCTTAATAATTTAAGAAGTAAATTAATATTATTTTAGAAAAATAAATACTCATCTTCTATGAGACAAATCATCACATTCAAAAAGGATTCAGTTCATAAACCTACAAATAGAGGGAGAAAATGTGTAAATTCCAACCACTCGCCTTTGTGGTATCCTAATTAATATTTTATTGTATCTTAAAAAATGAATTGGGGAATAAATTTTATATTGATTTTGTGGGAAAAAATATATGATCAAATAATATTTAATTTTAATTATTCTATGGTGAATAATGATATTTTAGGAGACGTTTTATTTTTTTGAGGTTTAAATAAAATTTTTGTTTCACATAAATGTTAATTTTGGATGAATGTTTTTCCATTTTCTCAAGAGTTTATAGTATGTATATGAGATAAAATTTGAGCGTGAAACATTGTATCATGTAGATATTTTTGGTATTATATTAGATATAGTTTAGTTTTTTTATTGAATGATCAATGTCAAACAATAAGTTTTATATAAAAATAGATATTAATGTATTATTTATTTATGTGAAGGTTTATTCATTTTGGTTATTAATTTATATTTTATTAACCATTTGAGTTTTATTAAATATTATAGTAATAAAATGTTATTATATTATGGATTATTAGATCCATCAAAATATAATATTAGTGCTTATGGAATAAAAAAAACATCTTCAATATTGATTTCATGGAGTAAGAAATGAAGTGGAAATTTAATGATTCCCAAGTGAAGGATGAATTTTCTCTTATGAAATAAAAAATAAATTAAATATATTTTATATTACCCTCAATATTGATAGTAAAAAAATCCCTCAACTATATGAAAATTGTCATAAAAAGCATACATTTACTGTTAATTTCTATGAATCAATGGCCTTTTCACTCTTCACTACTTTATGTTATTGTGATCGGTAACGTTCTCATGGTCATTCAAATTCTTGGGACTAATGATATCTATCACTCTATAGAATTATTTAGGTTCTAAACCATTATTCAATGTATATATTTTACATTCCAAATAATTTATTACTACTTGGAAATCTTGATATCTATTTTTCACCGTGACATTCATATATACCTTTCTATCTTATTAAGAGGAAGTTTTATTAATCCTTTTACAAATGAAGGTTTTAGAAAGAGCATTTCAAAATAACATACCCTTCATTTCTGAGTATAAATTAAAATTTTAATGTATAATATTATTTAATGTGGGGATAATTAATAACCCTAAAATTGTAAAATATTTTTTTTGATAGAACATATGATTTGAAACAATGAGCTTAAACAAACCATAAGCTATATTATTTAAATATGACCCTTATAACTTAGTTATTTAATATAAAGGTATAAATATGAGTAATTAACATATGAAATATATATGAACTACATACTCAATATTTATTTATATATAAACAAATTATAAATAATCACTCATATTTTATTGATGTTAATTTATTATTCAAAAAATACGGTTTCATAAAAAACAATTTACTTCTTTTGTGACCAAAAAATAAATTTAATTTTTTACAGTTGTTAATTTTTTTTTATAAAATTGAATTCATTTTTTATTTAATAATATTAACATTCACTTCATTTTAATTTTGGGGGGTTTTTATAAAATTGTTTATTTTCAATGAATATAAAAAAAAAATTACTTTTAATTGGAAACTATTTTTAAATTCTTTATGTATTTACAGTTCAATTAAAAAAAATAGACTTCAATAAATAATAATTTAAAAGAAATTTATATTCAATATATATTACTACATGAATTTAAATATATAAAATTATGATATGTAGTCATATCGTTAATATAAGATCATCTTAAGCTTGAAAATTAATACCTTCAGAACCCATTTTTTACATATTTTATGGGTATATTTATCGATAAAATTAGTAAACTTATATAATATAAATTTCATATAATGAATTAAATATTTTTATATTATATAATATCAATAAGGAAATAATTTTAAATTAATATATTGTTTTAATGAATAGTAAAAACAATAAAAAATTATTACCAAGGTTAAGGGTAAAACATGTTGATTGAGGGATAAGCTATGAGATAAGGATTAAAATATATTAGAAACATTCCTACCATATATTTCATTTCCATATTTAGTCACAATATAATATTTTTTCTCAAAATTCACCATTATTATCCATATGTCTAGAATTACAGCCATTATTATCTTTTATTTAATTAATAGGACAAAATTCCACACATTTACATTTAAAAAAATATGGTCATAACACATGGATTAAAATGATATTTATGTAGTTATAAAAATTCAATTGATGTATATTTAATTTTTATTGGTCATGGTTATAAATTTTAATTTTTAATGACAAATAAATTAACTTTAATACATATACAATTCATAAAAATTAATTATTAAATTTAGTGGAAAATAAAATAAATAAAATTATAACTTTAAAAATTATTATAATCTGAAAGAAATATTATGTTTCAAAATATTATTTTATGAATAGAACATGTTATGGATTCTTTCAAGGTATAGATTCAAATTTAATCTATTTATTGAAGTATTTTTAAAAAAGATTAAATGAATTATATTAAAATTGACATTAATGATATATTATAATAAAAACTTTTTTATCAACCGATTAAATGTTAATAAATAATTTATATTTAGTGATGTGAATGGTTAATTGTTTATAATATCAATAAATTATCTATTAATTGGATGTTTTTCATTTTATATTAACATTTTGTGTGCCCTAATGTGTAATAAATTAATTACAAGACAATTTATTTTCCAAATTTTCTAAGGAGGATTTATTTAGTTTAAACTGAAAGGATAAATTGTTGAGGCAAAAAATTTAATTATCATAGTGAAAACTAAAATTGTAAATGTGAGTAAACATGGAGGTAAATAAAAAAGAATATTTAAAATATGTTACTATTTTTGTGATTTAATTGTATATCAAATTACTATATGTTTTTATAAATTACTTATCAATTTTAGATGAATTTGTATTGAGAGGAAAATCTAATTATTGAATAGTTTTATGTATTTACAAACATCTACTCACCTAACTTATTAAAGGGAAGCAATTTTTCTCTATTAATCACACTATAATAGCATGTTTTTTTGAAAAATCATTAAAAAATTCCATTTCTTCCCACCCAACATCCTAGATGAATTTTTTCTATCATAAAACCAATATAGGTTGACTTTTGGTGTAAACATAAGGAGGTCATCTGAAAACGTGTTATTGTTCTTAACAAGTCGTTTTCTATTATCTCATTATATATCTCAATATATTATTATTCAAACATGATAATAAAATATCATAACTATATTTCATATAATATTATGTGATTATGTTATAGTAATACACTATATATATATATTTGTAGGAAAAGGGAAACAATATCAATGTTCATGTGTACGACAGACTAACACCTCATAAACTGATGTAATATTATTTTAATCAACATTTATTAATTATTGTTTTAATCATGTATATAAAAAATATATATATGTATATATATTATAAAATCTATATCATTTTATTATTATTAAATATAATATAAGTTATTACATTTCAATTTAGTTAAAAAATGATAACATCATTCACGTGTACGTGTGGATTACCACCTTCACGAAGTGATGTGATTACTTTTTTATAATCACATCATAATGTTCTATATATAAATATATTCAAAGAGATAGTATGATATTTATATTATTAATATAATTATATAATGCTAAATTAATTAATATTTTTTTCCATTGTGATAGCTATTTAATGATAATGTTACTCATCCATAGGTTCGACTAACCCTCTCCAGGATTTTGACATTGTTCAATTTTCACCAAAATACTGTATGGTTGGTATAAAATTATAATTGATGGATATTAATGACAATTATCTTATGATTATTAATCAATATATAATTTAATAATTGACTATTTTATAATAAAAAAATTATTCATGTCATTTTGTCTATGTGAACAGAATATTGTCAAAACAACTAGTATGAAATTAATTGATTAAATATTTAAAAATAAAATTCTATAATTAATAAAAGATATAGTAAACATGAATTAATTTATTAATCTAGTAAATAAAAAAAATTATTATTCAAAAATCTAAATAACAAACATGATGACTCAGACCTTAGGTAACGGGTTTTCACTAAACTTCTATTCATTGGGGCATACAATAATTGTGTAAAAAATTTATTTTATATGGGGTATATGTTTTCCCTAATACATTTTATATCATGAATTATTCATAAATCATGTAATATTATGTTTCAAATCATATTATTTCATCTATATGGAATTTAATTGAATGTTACAACGTTTTGTGAGTTTCATAACTCGATTTCTTTTCATTATGTTATATTACATATTAATTAAATTTAATATTCTATGATTCTGTTTGTAATGTAATATTATTTTTTATTTATATATGCATTTATTTAATGTGGGTGATCATTTGATATAAAAAATCAATTCATTGATCTACCGCCACTTCAATAATATGATATTTATAAAGGGATTCATATTTTTTTTATTCATTGATGGATACTTTTTTATTACTCACAATAAATCATTTATATGATGAATATAAAAATATTTATACATTTAATATAATGAATACATTATATATCAACGTCTTTTATGTTTTAATTATAATTATTTCATCTATGGATATTTTAAATGTAATTTACTATGTAGGAAGTGATTCATAACCCTATTTTATTTCATTGAGAATTTTTATTTCCTTTATTACTATATTATGTCAAATGTGTATATGAAGTGTAATTTTGTTATTAATGGTTTATTTATATTTTTTGCAGTGGATTATAATCATATACACAATTTCAATGAATTAAGAAATTTCCAAAAACTACTTTATAATCATTTGAATGGGATATTCGTCTCAAACTATCTTCTTTGCGACATATGTTTTATTATACACCTATATTTTTTTGAATATGTATCTAAATCCACTTTGATATGTTATATAAATATTACCTTTATAATAATGATATGTATTGTTTTGTTTCATTAATTTCTTTTATAGGGATTACAATTAAAAAGCCACCAATTTTTAAGGGATTTTTGATTCAATAAAATATTAATCATGATTGATTGTGCATAAGTTTACAAATAAATAATATTTTTAATCATTATATGATAAACCCATATAATTTTATTATCCAATTATTAATTTTCAAATGAAAAAAATTTAGCAAAATTTTCCACTTTTTGGTTCTTATTATGATTGACAATTATTTTTAAAATACCACTTTATTTCTCTCGTCGGTAAAAAATCCTTTCCCCCCAAATATATGTTTTCTAAAAAATAAAGAGTGGTTTATATATTATCCTAGAATTATTTAATTTAATTTTAACAAATTTTTTTACAATTTACAAAATGGTTTTAAAAAAATTACATTTCATTTTTCAAAATGATGTGTTTTTTTAATTTCTAAAAATGTGATAACAGAATGGTTTTTAATGACATGTATAGAATTTCACTCCATCATGACCACTAATTAGTTTGGATAATCCTTTACATGTTTCCATGATTTGAGTCAAAGTAAACGTTTTTTCTAATATTTTGTAAATATTTAGTCTTTAATAGTTATTTTCAATGTGAAAGGAAATTTTCCACATGACATTTTTAATAAAATTGTAGGGTATTTATATGCATCAATTAAAACAGAACATATATTAAATATTCTCTAGTGGGGATATATAATAATGGTTCGATACGTATTAATTATCTAGATGGATTATGATTGGATTTTTCGGGGACATAAATTTTGATATTATTATACATATTACTCTAGATAGTTTATGATTATGTTTATTGATTTGGGAAATTATTAACATTTCATATAGCAGATATTCAAAAAGAATTATTATAATGATTATGTTTCAACCCTTTCATATGAGGAATTAATTGGGTATACTATTTGATGGTTGGGTCACACTATACCCCTAGATGCATTGTGAGATATCATAAGTCAAACTAGTATGAATATTAGGCCAAGCCACTACCCATTTATGTAAGATCTTAATGAAAAAGGCCATGAAATTATGTTGATATTGTCCAAAATTATTCATTCCATCATTATGATATTTAATATTGATTTCTATGAGATTATTTTAATGTGTTTGATATCCAAGGATAATTTCCAAACTAATGTGAATATTTATATTTTATTATCTAATGAGAATTTATTTATTCCATATTATTTATACTTCTTTGTTATATATTAAAATACATGT
Organism: Viscum album; assembly: GCA_963277665.1. Lineage (NCBI taxonomy): Eukaryota > Viridiplantae > Streptophyta > Magnoliopsida > Santalales > Viscaceae > Viscum > Viscum album. The sequence continues at coordinate 63,789,560 of OY728156.1, read as the reverse complement.
GTTTTTTGTTACTCACTACGGAAAATTGATTATTAACTATTTATTAATTATATATTCCACTATATGTAGTAATTTATGTGTTGTTGAGATCAATGTTGTTTTATTTTCATTCCCTAAAATATTAACCATAAATATTTTAATTTTTTGAAGAATACATAATATTAACTTTCACTATATTGTAATGAATGTTTTCAAATGTAATGTTAGATTCATTTATGTATCTATTTTACTGGGAATATGAAACTATTTAGTGCTTTGAAATGTGTTATACTGTATATTATGCTAATGTAATACTGTAACTACTGGATTTGGGATATAGGGTGTGCAGTATTTATTGGTAAACCAAACTCCAACCACCCAATAGTTCCACGATTTCCTTCTACATCAGTTACATCAATTTCACCTAGTTCACCATACCATAATGGAATAGTGAGAATCAATCAATATTTTTGTCCCAACCCAAAAATAATTTGTGATTCCAAAATATCAATGATAATCTATTCAAGAAATAAATCTTATTTATCATCAAGAAAACAATAACAGAATATAATGTTTCATGTCCCCACATTCCCATGTATCAAAATTATCATCATTTAGAGGTGGTGATCATGCAATCATTCATGATTACCCGATGAGTGCATAAATATTCTCCATATCTAGATAAAATGAATAATCCAAAATAATATAATAGATTTCAGTTATGTTAATTTTATTTTTATTTAAAACCTCCCTTTCATATCATTTTTATCAAGCCCACTACATTTACCTTCTTAACTGATCTCTGTATGGATTCACCACTAATACAATAAGGATTATTATTCACCATAGGCATATTATAAAAAACTTGGAATCCAAAAATATCCTTTTTGACCCATTTATCCAATAATAGATGATAATAAAAAACCAATTACACAATAGAAACATCCTCACATAAATAAAAAACACAAAAACCCCACTATAAAAAGAGACGATACAAGAGATGAAAGTATAATAAAACTTATTGAAAAACCTTATCAAAGTGGTTCCCAACTACCTAAACTTTCCTTAGTCACCATCCCTCGACCAGCCTAGAATGATCAAACAAGGATTATTATGAGAAAAAAATAACATTATTTAAGAACATTATATTTATAAACACCAGACAATATAAGGAGTGTGCGAGTTAGCGGTCATTGAAGTATTTCAACAATGAGTATATACACTTATGCCATTAGTTAATTGAGATATGATAAAAGAGCAGATAACATATGATAACAAATGTATTTAAATTACAATAGGAATATTAATCCATACAAATTATTATGCAATAAAGAGGGTACTCAAAACAAAATTATTATCATTTCAAAATAATTTATAAAACCAATGATATAAAACATTTAATTTTTCTTTGAAATACAAACCGTTTTTAGAAGTGATTTCAGAACAATTTCAAAATATGAATATAGATTAATAGACAATGGAATTAACATGATCCTAACAGAAAAATATATTAGAGATTCAGCATAAATTAATTAAATAACTCCAAGTAGAATTATCTCAATAAATATATCAATAAAGCATAGAATTAATTTATGAAAGGAAACTTTAGTGCTTAATATCCATAATGAATGATGTCTTATATTGAGTGACATGAAAAATGATTCGATGGGTATAACATAGTTTTTATTTTTATTCCACCATAGACATGATGATAATTAAAGCACAATAACTATTCATTGATCTTATATCTAGTCTCACTAGTCTCAATAAAACTTGTTCCATGCATACCTACATTCTTTTTGGGATGTTTATATCCTAAAAGAATCAGATTCAGTTTGCATCCACTAGTATGGGTGTTAGTTCATGAGAAAATAATATATTTAAGGCATCTTATGTAACATCCATGGTTCTAAACACCAGTTAATTAAGGGAAGTGATATAAATCAATCTTGTGCTCATGAACTCATTTCATGTATCACTCTAATAAAAAAATACCTCGAGTGAATAATCCCATTTTTACACCCATAAATTAGAAGTCTTATAATTATAAAATTAAAATTAATGGAAAATATATAGATATGATCATCATACAATTGAAACTATGAAATCCAGAATCTTAAATTTTAATTCAAAACCATTTCATCAATTCCAAAATTTTAAATAAAATCAATCCTCAACTTCATTTACAAATTATCATCAAAATTAAAAACACATCTTAAAACCATTAATTTATTTCAAAAAAATCTTATGGAATTAAATTAAATATTAACAAAATTAAATATCATTATCGCATCATAAAACACAGGGTTACACTAATATATTCCATATGATCAATTTATTTATTTAAAACCATCAAGAACTCCCAATTTAAATAATGGAAAAATCATACTAACCTGAAACGTAGTAATTTCAATAAATTATAGAATTTAAAAACCTATAAAAATAATTACATATAACTAAAACTTTATTTGGAATTGAGTATTTCACATTAAAAATAATAAAGTGTCCTAATACCTCACCATACAAAAAACATTCACATGGTATTTTGATAAAAATAAAATTAAATATTGAATTCAAAAAATAAAAATCATTTGGTGGAATCCAGATCGAGATCATATAATTCAATACCATGTTAAAATTACTGAGAAGATGGATTTCATGGTGAACATTCATATAACTTTTATAAGAATAAGAAACACATATATTTAAATTTTTAATACACAATGAATTAAAATATTACATATCTACATGGATACACCTACCTAGATAAATATATCACAATAACATCAGTTAAGGATGAATCAATGAAGGCCCCTAAAAACTGGAAGGCTCCAAAATTCACGGAATGTTTTTTTAATATAGAATCAAACACCAAAATATAGGATGAAACATTATATCCTTGTGGGGAAATTGAGAAGACCTATGCAGTGTAGGATGTTTCGACATGATTTCAAATACATCTATAAGAGACCTCTATGGAACCTAGTGGGAGACTGAGGTGTAGGGATACTCTAGAAAATTATCTTCTATAACATAATAAGGAATTTTTGATATGGAATCCCTTCTATAAACTTTCATAAAAACTAGCTAAAAATCTAAGAGATATTAAAAAGGGGTATTTCTTGGGGTTACCACCATAATCGAACTCCTCATTTAATTACCATAATAACAAAAATTTAAAACCATATAAATTTATACTATTTTTGTATAACTAAATGATAAATTGTCAATTAAAGATATTTATCTCCCAAATACCTTTCATTTACTATGTTTTCCATAAATAAAATGAACATGCAAATTTTTTTGTTGTTTAAGAAACTAAGACATAGTCTATTTTAATAGACCCTCCATGGAGAATGAAAAAGCGTAGCCTCCATATGTTAGCGTCAGAATAGTGTAGTTGTTTTCCCTTCAAAATGTCCTCAACCACCATAATAAAACTATATCATACCACTTTCTATATAATTATTATTAGTCCTATACTATTTGGACTTGAGTGTTGAAGTGTGGAACCCCATAATTTTGAAGGTAGTTAATAAAATAATACAATTAAGCTTCATAAATCCTCCAGAAGCCCTTAATAATTTACACAGACATGTATTTACTCTTTAATAATAAATTAAATACCTACATACCAGTAAAATGATATTACACATATATTATTTTGTTTACAATTTTTTTTTCTATGTCATGTTATGCATGCACTAAAAAATATATATTTATTTAGTGGTACATTTTTATAGAAATCCGATTTTATTTTTCATACTCACCACATTAACATTAGTTGGAATGTAAACATCAGGATCAGGGAAATAGGTATGATAATGGTCTATATGATTGAAGGATGGCCTAATGATGGATAATTGGTAGTGTAAGATTGGCCCAAAGGGATCCTCATGGTTTCTTGTTTACATATCCATTCTTATTTATATTTTGGTTTCATATTTAGTATATGATTTACCAATTTGGTGATATTAAAGAAGATTTATAACTTGGATAACCTTATGGTGGTTTCAAATCTTTTCAAATCATGAGATCTGTTATTATTATTAAATCTTCATTGTGAAGGGATTATTTTATAAATGTCTTATAGATAATAGTTTAATATTATTTAGGATATTATTTACATATATGTGATAAAGGGTATCCCCCAAACATTATTGTTAGACTTTCAACTCTAGTAGGCATCCTATATAGTAATAGGTGGCATGCATTAGGTCCTATAATTCTTTCTATATTAGAATTATTTTAGAATTATTATATAGAGAATATCATACCATGAGACATATAGTATGTCAGTTTAATATATGTGTACTCATATATTGTCTATTCTGAAAGTAATGTCCATATGAAATTGACAAACACATCATGTTTCATTGATCAATGTGGATGGTTATATCACATGTTACTCCACTATATAGATAATTTCATCATATGTTGTTTATCTAGTTATGTTCATACAACTACTCAACATTTATAAATTGATAATCCCATGTTTTATAACATTTCAATATGATTAGAAATATTGTCTTGATTTATAAAAATCCACCATATTATAAGTAGAATACCCAACCACCCTTGATTAGATCAATCCCAAGGATGAGAAAAAAGGTATCAATGTCTAATGGTTTAATATGAGATCACATTTTATTCTTGGGTAATGGGGATTAATAATAAAATTGTAATCCAAGTATACAAATGAAATTTTATACGACACTCAATGTGGTTTACTCAGGTAGGTCCCCCAGATAATAAGTATTATTTTTTGACACATGAGTAAACACAATATATCTTTACAATCCCAATATCACTTGAATCTAAACATCTCATCCGAACCCATTCCATTACATAAAAATTATTGACAATGGAATACTAAAAAACATGTTGAGGTTCTAATTTACATTATTATATTATTTTATTTTCTACACACATAATAAAATTAAATTGAAAATTACTTTATTTTTTATGATACATTTTTACATTCAAAAATTAGTTCATTAAAATATTAATAAAACCATATAAATAAGAATCGTTACTATAATATTGAATATGTAAAACAATAATGGATCTTTTTTAATTACATGGGTTTTTAAACACGTTACAACATTTGTAACATGTTTTAAAAAACATATGTGAAACATGATATATATCTATGTAATAATACAATAAAAAACAGAAACTAAGAATTATTAGTTAGAATACAAATATGATGAAATAATATGTGAATAATTTTTATATTAGCATTCTTAATACATGTAGTTAAGTCTAAAAAAACCTATCTATTTTTTAGTTCATGATATCTAATATTATGATGAAATTTACTTATTTCTATTCAAATAACAAATAGATAAAGCCCTTTCTCAGAATATATACATTTTTTAGATCAATGGAAATCTGAAACCATGTAACTCTTATATAACGTTCTTATTTTACAAATATATCCTAAAATGTTTTAGGATATAATATAAAAATGACTGTTTTCAATTTTCCTTTTTCATATTTTCGTACATCACTATATTAAAATAATATTTTTCAAGATTCAAATAAATTTTAATTTTCAATATATATTTCCAATATATAAAATATACAGTAGAAAAATAAATATTTATTTTATTCATGGGGATATTAAAGAATTATCTTCGTAGGATATAAGTGAGTTTAACATTTACAAAAAAACAAATCATATCATTTATATATATTATTTTGAACATATCTTATATAAAACATTCTATCAAAATCTTATGTCACACCCCAAGATTCCATGATACACATGTCATTAAATAATACAGTAGCATGTGTTGTAGGCAACATCGAGTTCTAACACACCACAACTAATCAAACTAGCCGTTATGAATAGTAATACCCGCTTTTGAAATTTTATAAATTATATATTTCAAAATGGAAATCATTTTTGGATTCGGAATATCGATATTAGCCTAGGGTGTTTTTTTGTAATTTTTCTAAGAACATCCAATTTTTGATGAGTAGTGAAAAATACAAAACATTAATTAAAGTCAACTTTTTAATCCAAATAATTTATTGTGATAAATTATGAATTTGAGTGGTTTTAATGTATTTGTAGATTATATTTTTTCTATTCAATCCAATTCTGGTCATTGGACGTAATTTCACATTTAATCTATACGTAAACAAGTGTCAATCTTTTGATAGTTATTATTTCTTAAAAAACAGGCTTTTTGTTTGACAATGAGAATTAATGTTATATTAATTTATACCACTCTTGTGTATTGAAATTAGAAAAATGGATTCCACATTTAAAATCATGAGGACCAAATTGTGTAACTAGGTATCTTTAATTTTTTCACATTTTGAATAATTACTTCGGTAAATATTTTATTTAACATTGTTAAAAGTTAAATCCGGTAAATAAGGGTAAACAAATAATATTATAATAAACATAAATTACCCTAAAACGTGACCTAACGCTACTGTCTGATACATATCCGACCATAGAAATCTTTGGGTCGATTTTTGGTCCCCATGGTGCCACTTTTAAGTGATAATGACTCTTAATATTAATTATGTTAAAGTAAATACAAAAATGAAATAAACATAAATCTTTTAGAAAAATAATTTTTTACATAGGGTTATATATGTTATATTTTAGACTATATATATTAATTACAAATCTAAAACGATTCACTAAATAATGGAATTTATTTTTAATTTTTAGACATTGAATAATTAAATTTTTTAGGACCTAATAATGATGCAATATTTTCATTATATATGAAAGAATAAAATAATTGGTATTATAAGTATTAAAAAAATATAATTTGAAATTTTTTATGACATCCACAAATTTTATTGGCTAATATGACAAGTTTGGATTACTTAAATTAATTTGGATCGAATTAATAGAGTTTTTAGAACTTTAACAAAAATAAATTACTAAATAGTGTCAAAATTGACATAAAAGTGTTTTTAAACCAAATATTAAATTATAAATTGATATTATATTCCAAGAAAACTAATGTTCGGCCAATTGACTTATATAATGATAGGTTTATCATTAATGGACAACTTGGGGGGTCTCTTGGATGTATATAGTAGGTTTATTAACTATATAATATAAAAGTAAAAACAAACATGGTAATTGTCAAACTATGTAACTAAGAGTTAAATATAAATGATATGTTTAATATTGTGACCCAAACCTATCTAAAATTAATTGGATGAAAGGATTTCGACCCATCCCTACCTAATCCTATAAATAAGTCAGTTTTAGCCATTATAAACCAAATATTAATTTACTAAAAATAATATTTTATGTTTTTTCTAAGGTGCCCCTCACCCCTCTTATAAAAGGGCACTCCCCCTTATCTCAAATTAAAACCTTCAAAGCCTTTTGGTTTAGCCAAAACCTTCCCAAATATCCAATAAAATTCCCTTAATTCATCATAAAGTCCTTCCTTTTGTCAGAAAACCAACTTAAAGATCCCTTTTGATCAAATCAAAAGGAAGAACATGAAGAAGAGGTAATAATTTCTCCCCCCTCTTTCAAGTTCTTTTATTCTTCCACTTCATCATTCATTGATATTTACATTCTAAAATAATAACTCCAATATCTTCTTTATATTTTCATTTTATTATAAATATGGTACAACCATATTCATTATTCTATACATCCCTTGAATTACATGTCACCATAGGTGCATATGTACGGCTTACCGTCTCCATGTCGTGGTGTAATTGTTAATCAATACATTATTGTTATTTGGATGGGTATGATAATGATGTGTAATTGAAGTAAATAATAAATATAACATTATAATTGTTCTATAAATATGATATACCATCAAATTATATATTATTATAATGTCAAAAGAATGATATTGTCCCACATGCATACGTACGAACTACCGTCTCCATGAACGCGATAAGATTAATTCCTCATTGTATCCATTCAAGTATAATTCTCATTTGATGATTAAAAATAATGTTTAAGGACTTTATATCATTTGGGATATGAATAAGATACAACTTATCCATAACAAACACGGCTTATGTAACAAAACAAATAAAAAAACGAGTAAATTAACACCCGAAATGACGTTAATACTAAGATATTATTTACAAAGAAATGTTAAAAAGATCATATATGATATCATATTAATGTATATAATTCATGTATTGTAACGACCCGTCCTCGGGGACCGTTCCGTGACTACCCCAAGCCTGCCTTCCATAGGCCAGGGGCTGGCGATTGGTACCAAATGTGTAAATCCCGACAAAAAGGGGAAGGCATTGCCTTTTAAAAGTAAACAACCACCACAGAGTAAGCCAGCATAAGTAAACACTAAGTAAATTGAGTATAATAGTATGTGCAGAAAAGTAAATGGGCCAGAATACAAACCCAAACTGAATGTAAAGTACAACTGGAAAGAAATTACAGCAACTGAAAGGTAAAGCAGCAACATTGAGCTGTCCACCAGAAATCCCACCTGAAGGGTGGGTACAGATTGTCTCCTCAGATCCTCTGGTCTATCCGTCTGCTCCGTGTACATCCCGCACAGTGGTCCACCTCCAGGTACCGTCATGCTCCACAACCCTCAACTAAGATCAGTTCTATCTATCGTCTGCATCCAACAGAACATAGTGCGGGAATAGCCCGTGAAGGGGTGAGTATACGCTACTCAGTAGGGACCCTGAGACCCCCGAAAGTCTCCCAGAATCCACTAAGGTTAATCCAAAATGGAAATATAAAAGCACGAAGTAACATCAAACAGTACTTAGGTATATGTCCATACATATACCTAAGTCATCAATTCCAGTTTGGCTCCAACATCAGAGCCCAAGTTCGATCACGTCCATACATGATAACACAACCAATCCACACAGGATAACACAACCCAATCTATAATGGAAAGCAAGTAAATCATATCGAAGATAATGACTAAAAGTCAAGACTCATCTCAAACCAGGTTTTAAATCATGATGTAGAAACCATAGATGCTGGGTAACTCCCCCTCTATCGAGTACAGGGGGCATGCCACTGCAACCAAGAACTTCCCACTAACCTTGGACAGCTGTAGTATTCTACCCGTTGAGTACTGTGGGCCTGTTACTACAACCAAGCGCTTCCCACCATGGGTATGCCGCTACAACCAAGCGCTCCCCCTCATAGCCTACAGAGGTACTCCTTCTGTTGAGTACCGCAGGTCTGCCGCTACAACCATGCGCTCCTTCGCTGTGGGTCTGCCTCTACAACCAAGCGCTCCCCACTGGGCTATCCGAAACACTCTGAGTCGATCGATCAGCAGTCGTCAAGTCTCAGCCAGCTCTAGGGTTCCGTCTCATAGTATGCTTGTTTCCGATAGGTTCCTCTCCATGAGCCAAGGGGGTCGATACATCAACTGAAACGTAGTCCAAAGTTGATGTATCCCAATGTTCTCTCAACAAAAGAAACTCAATGCGACAGACGGCGCATCAATTGGACGCCCGGTCTGAGAGTTATTGGCATTTTTGTTTCAAGGGCCCGGTTGATTTTTAAGTCAAAACCAACCCGACCATACTCCAACTGTATCCAAACCTCGAGAGAAGTAAGACAAAACAACCGTCTCACTAAGAGGAATCCAAAAAAGTCAACGGCACGTCAATCGGACATACGGATCTCAAGTTATAAGCGTGTCCGCTCCAAGGGCCCAGTTCGTTTCGTGTTCGAACCAACCCGGCCATACCGATATTTCTTTGAAACCATGACTTTAATATACCTAAAAGACCGTCTCGATCCAAGGATCGCATCTTAACTGACGGTGCGTCGTTCGGAGGTCTGTAGCCCATGTTACGGGCATTTAAAGAAACCTATCTGGTTTTTTGGGGTTTTGGGCCCGGGCCAACCTAGCTCGAGACCCCCCCTGGGTCGGCCCGAACCGGGTCAACCCAACCCGGGTCTGTTTCAAGCCCAGTAGGGTGCTGCCCCGCCCGGCTGTCGCGGCCCGGCCCAGCAGGCATGGCCCGGCGCGGCCGGTCGGGGCCGGCACGGGCGCCGCCTAAGCGCGGAAGGTGGGGGGGGGGGGGACCGCCAACCCCTTCGATGAAACGGCAGACCCGCGGGGGGTCCGCCCATCTGCATTGACCAGGGGTCAAACCCCCGGTCTTTTCAGATCCGGCCGGCCATAACGGTCGGCCGGCGCACCATGCGGGATAGTTGGTCCCGCCCTCCAGAGCACCGACGGCTCCGGCCGCCCTCCATTGCTCCGTCGTGGCCTTGGTTCGACCGATGTGACGCGACTGCGCCGAGCCCCTCCGCCGTGGCCCCGCTCTGGCCGCAGACCGACTCCAGCCGCGACTTCATTCGGCATCAACGGCGTGGCACGACGGTGCCATGCTTCTTCGCCGCGTTCCTCTTTTTATCGGTGCGGTGCTATTGCACCGCGCTGCCTTTGTTCGTGCCGCAACAAGTACAAAATCAAACGGGGAGGAGGGTCGGCTGGGTTCGTGCGGTCCGACCTCCTGCCATTATAACGAAAACAGGTGGCCCATAATAAAATAACTTCGAAAAAGCATGAAAAAATTTAATCCATTAAATTTGAACTCAACCCCCTACCTCAAGGAGTTGTTGAACGATGGTCGTCACCGAAAAACGGCGTCGCGGAAGGTGGCGTCGCGGAAGACGGCGTCGCGGAAGACGGCGTCGCGGATGATGGTGTCGCAGAACGAGGCTCCGTATAGGTCATTGGTGAAGGCCCGAGGAAGGATACGACATTCCCCTCTCTTTGATGTGGAATGAAGATCGATAAGTGTGTCAGTATTCTTCACGTTCTTCTCCGAGGAAGAAGAAGATTTCCAAGACTTGAGTTCTCTTCTCCAAATATCTCCACACAACAATTCAACTATAATAAAATAAGGCTTTGCCTTATTTTACAACTCATGCCAACCCTTTTTGAAATTCAAAATATAACATTCAATTAATTGACTTAATTGAAGAGCGTTTAATAATCAAATTAATTTCGAGAGTTGACATGTCATTTAAAAGGGGGGGGGGTGTGGGTGTGTTACACAATTAAATTGCGAGAGGTCGGTTAAATGGAAAAGAAGGGGTGGGGCTCGTGTGGGACCCACATCACTAATATCCTACCTAGGGGAGTTAGGAATTACTGGGATCCACTCCTACATCCAATCATAGGTTAAAACTACTTAGATTAGAAAATAAAAATTGTGGCACAAATTTTTATTTCATTCTTTAGTTAACCCATTTATTTAATAACCTCGCCCGAGAAAACGCAACTCCAAAAAAGGTGTTCCTAAGAAATTACCAGCGCTGCGATTCCATCGGTGCCCTCAGATTTCGATTCCAAGCACCTGTTCAACTGTTAGCAAAACCCCCTCGTTCGTTCACTGAACGTACCCGAGCTAAACTTCGGAAATTGATTCCAGGCACACCGGGCCTCAGAATCAGGTGCCGTTAGAAACTGCATACTCGTAAAATCTCAATGAAAATTAAGAAAAAATTTCCCTTGTAATTTACGGGTCTTTACATGTATAATTTAATAACAATTATTTCACCATTATACAGGATGTTAAACTACCCTCGACAATGTAAAAGTACAAGGTAAGGGTTATTTTCACAATCTATTTATTATCTGAGGTGGTTTTTACGTAAGTATCTACATGGACGTCTTTATCATCCACATCCATGTTTCATAAATATATATTTCCAAACATTCTGACAATTTTACAGACTATGGGATAAAGTCATGTTTACCCTTGTTTGACATTTTATAATACGTTTAAAAAGAAATCTTTTTGTCATTATCCAAACACGGTCCATTTTAACCTTTTTGACAAAATTAAGGTAATAATGTCTTTTTTTAACATATATAGAGGGTGCGGATATTTTCCTCCATTATAACATCATCAAAGCTTCCCTTACAAGATTATATAAATATTTTCAAAATTAATGTTTTCTTTATAATTATGTGACTCTTAAATAATTTCTAAATAGAAAGAGATATTTCTCTAAAAAGGGGTTTGATTTCATGTATGTCAACATCTTTTGATGGATTTTAAGTTTATTTGAAGTTGATTTATAATGATACAAAACGTCCATATTTTATTGAAGGTTTTGTGATATATTTGACTATGGATGTGCTATTTTTATACCAATCATTGTTTATGGTCAATGTATTGACATTTCATATGCTAGTTTTAATATGTTTGTTTATATTATATTTCATCCTTTTCATATAATGAATGTATTGGATGTAGTAAGTGATGGGTGGATCCCGTTATAGATCTTCAGTGCATCAGTAGGTATAATGAGACAACTATACATGGAATTTGTCGATGCCCTTTTCCCAATTTTGATATATGGTTTTGGCCAAGGCCTTAATCATTTTTAGATGTCTTGGCCGAGGCCTTAACAAAATGTTTCAGAATTTCCGGCATTATACATTTACTCATTATGAAAACAATATTGATTCTCCATGTGGTTATTCGACTAGTAGAATACCAATTATTATGTTTTATTATGGAATTATTTATTCATCTCATATTTCGGCCATAAAAGTATTCATGTTTATTATTGGTTAAGGCATTTGGTTTCAATTATTAACCGTGATTAATATTTATGTTACCTTCCGCTGTATTTTGTACCCTTACTGAGCATTTGATCTCACCCCTTTATTTTTTTTCATTTTTCCAGGATATGATGAAGTTATTTATGAGTGACTTGGAGGGATTATTTAGGATTCTAGGATGTTTCCAATGGAATAAATTCGTGTTGTATCTCATTTCAAGTTGTAAAGTTGAACTTCTGTATGAATCTTATTTCCAATAATACTAAACTAATTGGTCTTTCGAGACATGATTTCCTTGTGATCATGCCAATATTATATAATAATGCACCGACTCTGGGTAACTGGTTTCAGGGAGTAACATTTGGTATAAAAGTAGGTTTAGTACAAAACCTTGGAATCTATATTTAGATAAACTCTGATTAAAGAACATAGCCCTAAGATAGACATTGACGATTAGTATAGAAGAACTTCATAGAATTTCGGTATTGTATAAATTTTGTGAGTTTTCCAAGAAATACATCCATGCCTGGATATGAGAAGGTAGAGGTAGATCTGGCACAAATGTACCTATGGGTAAAACCCAAAAACACCGATTTAATCTAGACTCGAACGGGAACTGGTGCACGACAACAGGCCTTACTACACTCTTGGGTACGGCACACCCGGGGGATATGCTTAGGATAATTGTCATCTTCTTTAAAACCCATCATGAAGGGTTTATGAGCCTATACTTCCTCAAAGAAAACATTTTTTATGATTATGGATTATATCCATAAACTCTTCAATTTATCGTAAGTGTTTTACAAGTTTGGAATTATGTATTTGGATTCATAAACTAATCTATTTTATTCCATTGTTTAGAAGTGGTTCCTAGTGGAAGAAATGGAAAATGTATCAATGAACGCAATCCATGTAGGGATTTCTCTCCTGTTCAAGATAATTATAGTGGATCTGGTGATGCAACTGGTGTTGATCATCTTATCACCAAACCGGGACAACTCACTCAGGTTATGAATAATAACCGTACATGAATGGAGAACCCAGCTCCACAGTGTGCAGGATCAATGTTATATCACTTCATGAGGAATAAACCACCAACATTCAATGGGAATAAAAATCCAATGGTATCATAGCAATGTATTAGTTCCCTGAATAAAATATTTTAGGCTTTGGGGAGTAGTGAAAGAGAAAAAGTTGTCATGACAGTTTATCACCTCACTGGAGATGTTGATCAATGGTAGCCACTGATTCATAACATAAAGGAATATGATGAAGTATAAAATATTGAATATAGGGAGTTTAAAGAGGTTTTCAAATAGAAATACATTCCTTGTGACCATCGAGTAGATATGGAAAGGCAATTTCTCAGTCTGAGGCAAAAGGGGGATGAGAATGATGCAATGTGTGAGGCTAAGATTACAAGGATAGTAATGAATGATGAAGATTATATAATTAACCAAAGAAGTAATATTGATCATTTCATTGATGGGTTAAAACCATTTCTCCATCGAGCTTTACTATCGCAATCCTTCTCGTTATACGAAGATATTGTATCATGAGCTATCAAGACAAAAAAGGAATTCTATAAGTCTTACGACTCTAAAACAAAGCAAGAGAAGAAGAGATATGCTAAACATATTGGGAAAAGAAATAAGTAAACAGGGAAAAGGGAAGAGTTTAATTTCCACAATGTGATAATTGTGGAAGGAAGCACTATGGGGCCTGTCTAAAAGAAAAAGGCATATGCTACAAATGTGTACAGAAAGGCCATATTTCTGGTGATTGTAAGGGAAATAAAGACACTACCAATGTTCAATGCTACAATTTCAGGGAGATGGGACATTATGCAAATTAATGTCCTAAGAATCAGGGAATCATACATCAGAAAATGACAATGGATCAAGGCCATGCTTATGTGATCACTACTGCTGAGGTTGAATCTCTAAAAGACATGGTGGCAGGTAATTTAATGGTTTCCTCAAGTTTGGAAAATGCTTTATTTGATTCTGTATCATCTCATTTTTTCATATCTTCCCAGTTTTCTAAGAAAATTAGATATTTCCAATTTCATTTAACAAGGTATTTGTCAGTCAAAACTCCTAAGGAAAGTATCATTACAACAATGTTTTTTGAATCAGTTACCATTAGAGCACAAAAATGTTCTTTATCTATTGTTCTCATTGTCATACCCCTAATTTAATTTGATATAATCCTCTATAAGGATTGTAATTCTATCCATGATGCAAAAATATATTTTAATAAGAAGTAGCTTACTATTTTTGATGATGATGATAAGGAACACCTTATCTTTAGAGCAGAATCGTCACCACCTAATTCTTATCTAGATCCACCCCTAGTAGCTCAATTAAATTCAATTATTGTTGAGAAAGAGAATGAAATAACTATGGGTGGGTAAAGGAATGTTCAAATAGAGTATTTACATATTGTGAAAGAATAGGATGATGTTTTTCCAAGGGATTTACCTGGACATCCTCCAGAACGAGAAATTGTGTTTTCCATTGACTTACATCATGGGTCAAGGCCCATTTCAAAGACCCCGTATAGAATAGCCACTATAGAATTAGTGAAACTAAAGAAACATCTAGATGAATTGAGTAATAAGGGATTTATTTGCACTAGTGTTTCTCCATGGGGAGCCCCTGTCGTTTTTGTTAAGAAAAAAGATGGATATGTGAGGTTATGTATCGACTACAGGGAGATCAATGCTATAAAAATAATGGAAAAGTATCCCCTGGCTCGCATTGATGATTTATTTGACCAACTTCATGGAGCTCAATACTTTTCAAAGATTGTCCTTCGATCAAGATACCATTACTTGTGTGTGAAGAAGGAAGACATTCCGAAGATAGCATTTCAAACCAGTTACGAGCATTATGAGTTTACAGTAATTTCTTTTTGATTGACTAATTCACCCTTTGTCATCATTGATATAATGAATAGAGTTTTCAGTTAATATCTCGATGATTTTTTATTTGTATTTATTGATGATATCTTTGTATACTTCAAAAGCTACGAAGATCATGAAAATCACTTTCGCATTATGCTGAAGGCCCTTAGAAGACATAAATTATATAAGAAATTTAGCTAGTGTCAATTGTGGCTTTAGGAGATTTATTTTCTTGGCCATATTGTCTCTAAGGATGGAATCTCTGTTGATCCTTCTAAAATGAGAGCAATTCAAGAATGGCCAGCACCAACGAGTATAACCGAGGTACACAGTTTTATTAGTTTAGCTTGTTATTATCATTGTTTCGTCCAGAATTTTGACCGATTGGATAAACCATTAACGAAGCTCACACGTAAATGGATTAAATCTATTTCGACAAAAGAGTGTGAAGAATTTTTTGATGAACTGAAGAGAAGATTAGTTATTTCTCATATATTGACTCTACCATCAGGGAATAATGGGTTTGTTATTTATAGTGATTCTTCAAACAAAGGACTTGGTTGTGTCCTTATGCAGAATGATAGGGTTATTGCCTATGAAACACGATAGTTGAAAATTCATGAGCAAAACTATCATACTCATCATCTTGAGTTAGATTCTGTAAAATTTTATTTGAATATATGGATACATTATCTATATGGATGGAAATGTGAGATATATACCGATCATAAGAGTTTAAAGTATATTTTCTCACAAAAATAACTCAACATGAGGAAAAGGCGGTGGCTTCAACTACTCAAGGATTATGATTTCACACTACACTACCACCCGGGGAAGGAAAATAAGGTGGAAGATGCTTTGAACAGAAAGGATCATGGAGTTTTGAACAAAATGAGAGTTGAAAGGGATCTAATTTTAATTGATCTAGTAAAGTTGGATATGGGAATAACCATGGACTGTGAAACATCGATACATTTCCAAATGGTTGCCAAACCATCTTTACTAGAAAATATTAAGAGTTCTCAGACCGATGATGACGAATTTCAAAAGATGATTGAAGCTTTGAATGATGGTAGATTGAATGAATTTTTTTATGAAGATGGAATTTTGTAATTTGGGAAGATAATTTGTGTTCCCAATATACCTGATCTAAAAATATAATTGTTGGATGATGCTCATAGTTCCATTTTCTCTATACACCATTGGAGCAAAAAAATGTATATAGATTTGAAAGAATGTTTTTGATGGGACAAAATAAAGAGGGATATTTCTGATTTTGTGTCATGATGTATGAATTTTCAATAAGTGAAAGCTGGAAGGAATCAGCCTCGAGGATTCATGCAACCTCTTCCCATACCTGAGTGGAAATGGGATAATATTATGATAGACTTTGTCATGGGACTACCAAAAACTCCACGAAGGAACGATGTTATATGGGTCATTGTTGATCATGTTACCACGTCAACACATTTTCATGCTATAAGAGAATATCTAAAACTTGAAAGTCCAGAAAGTCTATATATTAATGATGTTTTGAGACTTCATGGAGTACCCTTATCTATTGTTTCTGATCGTGATACCCGTTTTACTTCATGATTCTGGAAACTTTTTCAGAAATCCCTGGATACTGAACTTCGTTTGAGCACTATCTACCACCCCCAAAATGATGGACAATCAGAATGGACTATTAAAAACTTAGAAGACGTGATGAGATCTTGCTCACTTGACATTCAGGGTATGTGGGATCAATATCTATCTATGGTAGAATTTTACTATAATAATACCTTCCATTCAAGTATTCGGATGGCATCGTATGAATCATTATACAGAAATAGATGTCGCACACCAACCATTTGGTATGATATTGGTGAAAGACAACTTGTAGGCCCAGAACTGGTGGAGGAAACAATAGAAAAGGTGAAGGTAATCCAAATCCACATCAAAGTAGCTCAAATTAAGAAGAATAGCTATGCTGACAACCGAAAGAAGGATTTGGAATTTCAGGTAGGAGATCATGTTTTCTTGAAGTTATCTCCATGGAAATGAGTTATACGTTTTGGAAAGAAAGGTAAATTGAGTCTTAGGTATATAGGACCTTCTGAAATTCTAGAAAGAATTGGGGTTGTAGCTTATCATTTGGAAATTCCGCCAATTCACTTTAAAGTTCATGATGTGTTCCATGTATCAATGTTGAAAAAATACATGTCTGACCCCACGAATGTTCTCAATTATAAGGAAGTAGAACTGGAACCTGATATGTCTTATTGCAAAGAGCCTGTCAGGATTTATGATACAAGAGAACAACTGCTGAGATACCGAATGACTCATCTGGTAAAAATTTTATGGAGAAACCATAAGATGAAAGAGGCAATGTGGTAACCCAAGGAACTTATGATGAATAACCATAAGAGTCTTTTCGTGTGGTAGTATTCTGGAAATTTCAAGGATGAAATTATATGGATGGGAGAATGTAACACCCCATGCTTCCATGGTACACTTCTCTTTGAATAATACAGTAGTGTGTATTGTATGCAACTTTGAGTTCCAACACACCACAACCAATCAAACTAGACATTACGAATTGTAATACCAAATATTTGAAATTTTATAAATTATATCATTCAAAATGGACTTCATTTTTGGATTTAGAATATCAAAATTATCCTACGGTGAATTTTTGGTATTTTTCTGAGAACATCAAATTTTTAATGAATACTGAAAAATACTAAACATTAATTAAAAACAACTTATTTAATCCAAATAATTTATATTGAAAATTCTTCATTTGAGTGGTTTTAAAGTATAATTAGATTATATTTTTACCATTTAATCTAAATCTGTTCAATGGCCGTAATTTCACATTTAAACTACACATAAACAAGTGTCAATCTTTTGATAGTTATTATTTCTAAAAAACCTCCCTTTTTGTTTGACAACGAGAAATAATTTTAAATTAATTTCTGCCACTCCTGTGTTTTGAATTTAGAAAAATGGATTCCATATTTAGAATTAGGAGTTAAAAATTTTGTAAACAGGTAACATATATTTTAGATATTTTGAATAATTACATCGGTAAATATTTTATTTACAATGGTTAAAAGGTAAATCTGGTAAATAAGGGTAAAACAATAATATTATAATTATATTAAATTACACTAAAACGTGTCCTATCCCAATTGGTTGAAACATGTCCGTCCATGTGAATAATTGGGTCTATTTTGGGATCCCATGGTTCCACTTGTAAGTGATAATGACACTTTATATTAATTAAGTTAAGGTAAATACAAAAATGACATAAGCATATACCATTTAGAAAAAACAATTTACAATGGGTTATATATGTTATATATTCCACTAGACATATTCATTATAAAGATAAATAGATTTACTATATAATGTTATTTTATTTATAATTTTTAGACATTAAATAATTAAATTTATTAATGATACAATAATAATGCAGAATTTTCTTTATTAATGAAAGAATCAAATAATTGGTATTATAAATATTACAATAAATATAATTTGAAAGTTTTGATGACATCCACAAATTTTATTGGTTAACATATAATTTTATGATTACTTAAATAATTTTTTTCTAATTAATAATGTTTTTATGACTTAAAAGAATAAATTATTAAATAGTGTCGAAATTTACAAAAAAGAGTTTTTTAGACAAATATTATATTATCGATTTATATTCTATTCGTAAAAATCTACGGTTCAGCCAAAGGACTTATATAATGATAGGTGTATCATTAATGTACCACTTGGGGGTATTTTGGAAGTATATAGTATATATATTAACTATATAAAATAATAATACAGAGAGACATGGTAAATGTGAAAATATTTAACTAAGAGTTAAATATATATGATAAAGTTAATATTATGACCCAAACCTATATAAAATCTATTATATGAAAGTATTTCAACACTTACCCACCTTATACTCGAAATAAGTCTTGTTGGAGCCATTATAAACCAAATAATAATTTATTATAAAATAATATTTTAGGTTTTTCCTAAGGTGCCCCTCACCCTTCTTTTAGATGGGAACTCCCCCTTCTCTAAAATTAATACCTTAAAATCATTTTGGATCGGCCAACACCTGCCCAAATATCCTCTAAACATTCCTCACTTCATCTTAATGGACTTAAATTAGTCTGAAAGCCATCTTATGGAGCCATTTTGATCAAATCAAAAGGAATAACCTGAAGAAGAGGTAATAATTTCACCCTCTTTCAAGAGATTTTCTTCTTCCACTTATTCTTTATTTAATATTTCCATTCTAAAATAATAACTCAAATATATTCTATATACTGTGATGTTATTATAGATTTAGTACACCTAAATTAATTATTATATCCATCCCTTTAATGACATGACACCATACGTGCGTATGTACGGCTTACCGTCTCCACGTTGTGGTGTAATTGTGATTCAATACATTATTATTTGGATGGGTATGATAATGATGTGTAATTAAAGTAAATAATAAATATAAAATTATAATGATTCTTTATATATGATATACCATCCAATTATACATTATTTTTATATCAAAATAATGATATTTCTGCTCGTGCGTACGTACGGACTACCGTCTCCCCGAACCCGATAAGATTCACTCCCCATCGTATCCATTCAAGTATAATTCACATTTGATGATTAAAAATAATGTGTAAGGACATGATATCATTATATATTTGAATAAGATAAAACCTACCCATAACAAACATGGGTTATTTAACAAAACATATAAACAAAAATCAGTACGTTAACACCCGAAACGGCGATAATACTATTATATTATTAAAAAAAATGTTAAAAACTGATATAGGATATCATATTAATGTATATAATTCTTGATTAAATAAATAAAAAATATTTCACCATTATATAAGAGGTTAAACTACCCTCTACCAAGGAAAAGTAAAAGGTAATGGTTAATTTCACAATCTCTTTATTATCTGAGATTGTTTTTACGTAAGTATCTACTGGGACCTCTTAATCATCCACATCCATGTTTCTTTAAAATGTATTTCAAAACATTATAAATATTTTATAGACTATGGGTTAAAGTCATTTATACCCTTTTTTTACTCTTTATAATATGTTCACAAAATAATATTTCCATCGTTTTCCAAACAAGGTCCTTTTTAGCCTTTTCGAAAAAATTAAGGTAAGAATGTCTTTTTTTTAACTTATACATCGGGTGTGGCTATTTTTTGCCGTTATAACATCATAAAATCATTCCTTACAGGTTTAAAAGAATATTTTAAAAATAAATTTTTTCTTTATAATTATGTGACTCTCAGATAATTTCAAAATAGAAAGCGATATTTCTCTAAAAAGGGTTTTGATTTAATCTATGTCAACATCCATTGATGTATTTTATGTTTATTTGAAGTTGATTTGTTATGATACAAAACTTCAATATTGTATTGTTGGTTTTGTGATCTGTTTGACTGTGGGTATGCTATTTTTATACCATTCATGGTTTCTGGTTAAATTATAGACATTTTGAATGCAAGTTTTAATACGAATATCTATGTTATATTTCATCCTTTTGAAATGAGGAATGTATTAGACTTATTAAGTGATGAGTGGAGCCCGCTATAACTCCTAGATGAATTGTTGGGTCTCATGACACAAATATACATGGAATTGGCTGATGCCATCACCTAATTTTGATATATGGTTTTGGCCAAGGCCTTATTAATTTTTATAAGTATTGGCTGAGGCCTTGACAAAATGTTTCAGAATGTTTGGAATTATACATTTCCACATTATGAAAATAATATTGATGGTTTATGTGGTCATTCAACTTGTATAATACCAATGATTATGATTTATTATGGCATTATTTACTCATCTCAAATTCCGTCCATAAAAGTATTCATGTTTATTATTGGTTAAGGCATGTGGTTTCAATTATTTACCATGCTTAATATTTATGTTATCATCCGCTGTATTTCATACGCACACTTAGCATTTTAGATCACCCGTTTCTTATGTTTCATTTTCCCAGGATATGAAGAAGTTATTTATGAGTAACTTTTAGGCATTATTTAGGAGGCTTGGTTGTTTCCAATGGAAAAAATCATTTTGTATTTCTTTTCATATTGCAAGTTTGAAATTATATATGAATCTTTTTTCCAATAATACTAAACTGATTGGTCTTTTGAGACATGATTTCCTTGTGATCATGCCAATGTTATGTAATAATGCACCTACTCTGGGTAACTTCGGTCGGGGCGTTACATCTTATTAGAAATTATATTTACTCAAAAAACATTTCAATGAAATATTAACAATATGTCTAATGAAATTAACATATATTTTATTTTGTTGGAAATTTTTAAAATATAATTTTTAGTAACCATATCTCAGATGAAATTTTATGTGTTAAAATTATTATCATGAATGGAAAACTGTAATTATAAAAATATTTCACTAATATATTATGGTCAATCTTTCCAATGTATTTTAACAAATATTATAGCTAAAATGATTTTTTACTAAATTAATAAACATTTTTTAATAAATTAAATAACATTAATGTGTATAAAAACTAAATTTTATTTTATTAAAAAACATTTTTTTAAAATAAAAAATATATTATAACATAAGGCACAATTAGATGAAAATAAGAATCCAAATTTATAATTTCTAAATTTATAAATATTAAAGTAATCCTCATTATTCTTTTTATCATTAAAAAACTCTTTCAATTCTATTTTTCAAAACTAAAATATTTATCAATACATTATTAATTTATAACACCTATATATATTAAAAAACTTATTTAACAAATAGTTGGTATTATAAATCCTTAAAAATAGAATAGTTTATTTTTTTATTATTCATACCTAACATGGTCTCCATGTATTTTTTTAAACCCCTTCATGTATTATTGATGATTACACATCTTATTCCCATGATTTCCACAATGGAAATATTTTCATTCCATTTTAACAAATTCTTTAGGTTTAAATAACAATTACAGAGTCAAAATATTGGACCTTGGAATAATTTTATTTATCATTGAGTTTATGTGTTTACACATATATTATTTTACTAGAAAACCAAAACATTGACCCCCATGTAATGCTCAGTCATCCACTACATATTGGAGAGTTCATAAAAGATTTAGCTGAACACAGTCATCCAATCCATGGAAAAATAAGGGTATCAAGGAGGTTCCCCATAAAATAATTTTAATAGGGGTTTAAAATAATTATTAGTATGAAATCATAATATATTTTGAAAATTGTTGAAACCAAAATAAAACAGATTTTAGAATAAATATTGTGACTATATTCACACAGAAAGGACATACCAACCTCTCCATATCATTAAAAATCAAAATCATATTCAATACATGAGTGAAGACTCATATTTACCTCAATCCGTTTTTTATTATTTTTAAGATATCCAGTTTTAGATAATGAGGTAAAAATACATATAGATCCACTTATTCATGCATATCCCATATCAAGTTATACCACTGCATATGACATTCAACATTAAAATTTCAAAATATAAAATTCAAAAATTCCAACATTATCCCCCTAAAACCATGAGCTTACTCATATAAATCCACAAACAGTCCTCCAATATGAGGAAACCTTGATACAAGAGATTTGACTACATCACTGCCTTCTTCCATCATCAGTGTGTTCATCATTGTCATTCTCACCATCAGATATGATAACTGGAATCTTTCAATTATGTAAAATTCATTAAAATATAACTCTATAACAAGAGATCCTCTAAAACACAACTGCATCACCATCAATAGTTGTCGATAATTCATTCAATAATCCTGAAAAACATGATTAGTATCCATCATAACAAGGAATTATAAAAATGATAGATGAATAATGATTTAATGATAAAATTTAGAAAGAAAAACTGAAAAATGTCTATAGAACATGAATTATTCCCCATTTTCATAGCATTTTCCACCACTAAATGTCACCATCATCAAAACTAGAGATAATCATAGACATAATCATAGGAGAAAACCACATGGACATAGAAATTATAGAATGCCACAACCATTATAACCTCTTGTGAACTCATACCTAACTCCAAACACACCACAAAACCTCCATGCAATCAGTCACATACGGTTGACCTGAATGGAAACAATAGACTAGGAGGCTAGGATGAAAAAGAGAATTAGAGAAAGCTAAAGGGTGAAACAATGTCATCGTGTGACCATAAGAAGGTAAACTGGGACAAAAACCCTATGTAAATCCCAAAAGAAGGGATTAATGTAGAACTGATTAGAGAACCACTATATAAAGAGAAATATAATAGTGGGGATACAACTCTGAAAAAACGAATAAAAGCATCCAAAACCAAGAATTTCAAATGAGCACCATTGTGAGAAACCACCAAACACAAGCCAATCAATCTGGATTACCATCACAACTAACTAAGAATGGGGTTAAGAATGATAAATAATTCATCTATGTTGCAATACACTATTGATATTGTAGTTATAAAGAATCTAGATTATGGTTGATAAAACATAAAATATCCTTTTTCGGAATTTTTTATATATTATTTCATATTATTTAATAGTTTTAAAAGTCATGTATTTATAATTGGGTTTATCCCATACAAAAATATTCATTTCTTTTTGAAAAACATTCTTAATTGTCTATACAAAGACAAGTACATAAATCTAGAAATATTTTCTATTTTTATGATTGATCTAAAATAAATATTTGTGGATGCAATCATTTAAATCAAAAACAAAATATTTTATTGGATTAATATCAATTTTTAAATGTATATAGTATGGAATATTATTAAATACAATGGAAATAAAATATTTCCCCTTTTTTATTTCATATATTTTAGTTGGAGAATATTTATATTTCATTTAACTTTTTTGTTTCATTGGTGTTTAGCTAATTTTTTATCTATTTAGGATGATAATTATCTCCATCAAATATATATGAATCATGAAAATTTATTTGGAATCTCTATATTAAAGTACCTCATAATAAATAACTAAACTAAAATTCTTATGGATATTAATCTAATTATGGCCAACTTTTTAATTGTATCCCATTGTTCACATTAGATACCCTCACAAAATTATATTACGGTCAGTAATATGCATTTTTTTATATATGATAATCAATGGGAAATTATGTCTTGCACGGTCTTCCCATTTGGATATTCAATGACATGAATGTTGTATGATATAAAATCAATATAACACTTAATATTTATTTATGTATATTATATTTATCTCCCATTTTATCAAATGTATTTCATAAATATATTTTTTTATTACACAATTTATTTTTTGCATCTTATAAAATCTACTAAATTTATATATACCAAACATATTAATATATAACTCTTTATATTACTGCTATATAATTATCATTTAAATAATTTATAATAATTTCACACATATAC
Source organism: Viscum album (assembly GCA_963277665.1). Classification (NCBI taxonomy): domain Eukaryota; kingdom Viridiplantae; phylum Streptophyta; class Magnoliopsida; order Santalales; family Viscaceae; genus Viscum; species Viscum album. The sequence goes on along the minus strand of OY728156.1, from coordinate 63,764,681 downwards.
AAATTACAATTTTTCAACTTGTACGTGAAACATGTTTATTTAATGACTTATAATACTATGGAAGTAAAATCAACTCAATCTAAATTATCGAGTGAAGGGATATAACCCCCACTCATTTAGAATAATTCCTATGAGCTATAGATTATAGAGAATATAATTCAAAGTCCAAAAATCCATAGAGAAGTACTAAAAGATATTTTTAATTCAAATTACATCATTACATTCTATATGTATAAATCATATTTTAATATTAGTATGAAAACAAATTAATTTTATAATGAGTAATTGTAAATAATAATGGCCAATATTTGGGTGAATTACTATGATCATTCTGTTTTATTAATTTAAGTTATAGAATCATTATCTATATATATAATTAAAATCAATATAATTCATGAGAATAACACACACTATCACTCTTTTTCATGTTTTAGAACTCAATGATCTCTAGTGAAATGGATGTGACATCCTCCTTTGTCAATAGGAACGAAAACTCTACTCTAACACTAAAAAGTAACTCTATAGAACCCTACGTATCTATCAATTAAAAAATCCTTCACCTAGAGTTATATCCATACAAAAAGTGTTTCATACATTATACCCGAAAACACGAGGTAATAATCAATTACTAGTTACTTCAATATCCTTCTAGATTCAATAAATTAATGGTAAATCATCGAAACAGAAGACTTAAAATTAATGTATAATAAGGAAAAAATGTACTATATAAATTAAAATGAAGATTAATTACCATAACCTTTTTAAAAAATCTACACACAATATTAACTCAAATACGATAAATTAAAACAATAAATAATTTGAAAATTTAAAAACCAAAGACTAATTAATTTAATTGGTTCTCAATCATGAAAAAAATCAACTCTAGGTAGAAATAAATATTATAAAAATGGGGGAGAAACATAGTGAATATGGAATTAAATTTCTTTTAAATAAATCATAAACTCATTTAGTATTACAATAATTTTAACAATCAGTCTTAACTTATTTCTTTATTAGCATTTAAGTGGAATCCTATTCTTTTGAGTTCTATATATCTATTCATGGGAGGATGGTCACCAATCTATATGGAATGTTAAAATTTTATAACATCACAGATTTTACACATTCATTGGTATCATAATGGTTTTTTACTATTATAATATATGACATCCCTTCCTTTTTTCTACCCAAGGTAACTAATGGTTCAGGTTATTTGGAATATATATCTATTCAACAATGCCACAATAATGAGAAATTTTTTTTATCTAACAAGAATCTACATGCTGGTCATATAATATATGATACACATAAATGATAAGGATAAAATATTCTTCATTATTTAAAATAAACCAGAAAAGGAACGAATTGATTGATGTTTTGGTTGTTGATTTCATCACGCATTATTTCAAAAATTTGTATCTCAATTAGCGACATCATCAATCTGCTATGATGTTAATATTCCATATTTAAGGGAATATTGTTATTTAACGATAACATCGAGTACCAATATTATAATTGGAGACTCACTAAATAGAACAATTCATGTAAAATAGGGGATCATGATTGATTTATGATATCTTTAAATCATAAAGTCAAATAGAGCATTCATTGTTTAAATATACATTAATCATCAATGATATTATATTTTATTCTATAACATGATGATTCTATAAGAATAAAGTTATTGATCATTTTTTTAAATAATCATGTGATTTATTTAAATAAAAAAGCCTTTAAGATATGTTTATGTGAACTAATAACATCATTTCTGTTCATTTTGTGGGCCAGATTTTGGAGTAGTAAATAATTATTTCTTTATGGTAGACCCTACAGACGCCATAAATGAAGCCTCTCTTCTTTATAGTAAATATTCTGGTTTCATGACCATATTAAATCTTTTAAGTGGTCAACCATGTTGTTGAAAATATTAATTCGTCATATTAATTTAGAATTAACTGTATTCTCAACATTTTGGTCTAATTTTCATAAATATTTTAGACCACTCAAAACATCTCCTAAAAATTTCCAACCAAAAAAATGTTTCTATATTCATATAATAATAAAAATGGAAAATTAATTAATTTAAAATTATAACATAATATTAATTTAATAAATATATATAAATGCACTAATGTAAATAAAATTTGATAAATGACTAAAAAAATGAATTATATATGTTTTGTTACATTAGAATACATAATAAAATTTGTAAAATTATATATCTACAAATATACATCATTTGGTATATATAATTATAAATTTAAAATATTTAAACTAAATCATACATGAATTAATAATATAAAAACATGATATTTATAAATAGCAAACAGTTTTTAATAAAATAATAATTAAATTATATAAAACAATTTACAATATGATTTATATTTTTAAAAATTCAATAAGTAATGATAATATTAAAAAAAATTTGGATAAAATCCCCACTACCACTCCATTTTAAGGTGTATGATTCAAATTTTGTAAGACACAACATGTACTACCCCACGATCTAACCACTAAATTATTCAATGAAACTGGAAAAAACTACTGCAGACCCTTAGGCCTCACAATGCGAAGAGTTTAGTTATGCATGAATACATCTTATTAATAATGTAAATAATACTATATTTTTATATAATGTATTTTATATTTATTTAACATATTGATAAATGACATGAAAATCGTTTTGGTATAGCTAAAATATTTATCTAAAATACAACATTTATAATATGTTTTTAATATCATATTATCACTATTTCAGTAAAATTTTACTATTTTATATTTGACCATATTTTTCATTTTATAAAAACTATATTTAAAAATTTTAAACATACAACATAATATAAAATTATAAACCAAATCATTGTATATTTATATTTCTCATAAATCTCATCCTCCAAAATAAATTTGGATATTGTCTCCTATCTTTTTTTATGATGGTTTTCGAGAATTTATAGAATAAAATTTGAAACTAAATCATAAAATCACATTATTCTCTATTGACCATATCCTGGTACTTAATATATTGAAAATAATTTTTTAATGAATATTATGAAATGAACTATAATGAAAATTCATCTAAAGATGCATCCATGTGATGGTCTTATAATGATCCATGACATGATACTATATAACCACATCATGGATGTTAAATTTCTAGCACAAAATATAAATCAATGATAATTTCTTATAATACCATAGTTTAGAAATATGTTTTTTTTGTAATTATATATTTTTAGTTCTAATAACCATGTATTTTATATAACCAAGAGATTATTCTCTAAGTAAATCATAAAACATGATGTGTTTTATATAACATTTGAAAATTTTAGAAAAAATCATTATTCCAGTTATTTATATATTCAATACGAACAAATGGTAGGTGGATATGATAACACTATTAGGTTTTATTGGGGAAAACACTTGTCTATTTTAGTTCAAATTACCATAGAAACATATTACAATAAATATAACCATATTTTATTTTAATAGAATGAAATAAATAAATATGATAAATTATGAACATATTTTAAAATATTTAAATATAATGATCTAGGGTTGGTATAAAATTTTATTATTTAAAAAACACAATTTCATTTCCATTTTTATTATAATAAAATATTTATATTTTTTATTTGTTATAATATGATTTTGTATGATTTTTTTAAATTTAATTATATTTTTGGAATGAAAATATAAAATTTTTATTTTTCATGAACAATAATAAAATTGAAATATTATCCTATTATGGGTGCCAAATTTTTTTATTCTAGTTCTATTGTTGGTGGAATATTATTATTACTTTTGGTGTTTGGTTTTAATGAGCTTGAGAAGTTATTATTTCAATCAATTTTATTAAATTAATTATTTAATTAATGACCTGTAATGCATTATGTGTTTAGTTTCTGAAAAAATTAGTTCATCGAATTTAAATGGATCAGAATTTTTCATTGATTTTTTAGTGTAGTATAATTTAGTGGATTTTTGTTTCATTTATAGATAATATAAAATAACAATGAGACTTGAGATGATCAGGAAAATATTTTTTATATTTTATGAAAAATTACACTCGTTCAGTCATATTTTGATAGCTTTGTTATCGAGTCACTATTTGAGGTAACTATTTCCGAATAAATTAATATATTGTGGTACATCAATGTACGATTTAGGATCCCTGGAATTGAATTATCATGAATTTTATTTATATCATGAGATTATTTATTTATAATTTATATTATTTTTAAAATAATGTTTATAATAATAATAATGCATTTGTTTCTTACTATTTAATAAAATTTTCCTATGATGGAAACCAATATTTCCAGTTTCTAAATGATATGCATGTTGAAGCAAGCATTATTGTTTATTTTTTACATATTGACATGTACAACATGACAACAATATCCACCATTCTAGATTATTTTAAATGAATAGTGAACTAATAATTATATGTTAGATCTTCAAATTGGTAGATATAAGTGCAACAACTACACTCTAATTACAAAAACTAATCGCAACCATATTCTCTATAACACCTAAAATGAACATTCCAATTTATATTGGCAAGATTAATAATTGAGGGATTACTAAACACTATTTGGAGAATAGTTTACCTTCATTATTATTTTTCCAAATTAATCCCAATTTTTCATAAAAAATTTTTTCTGTTCATATGAAATATAAAAACTAATGAGTTAAATTTAAACCTTTTTACTTTCATTGTAACAACCTAGATAAATAAAAAATAAATTTTTATCTTTATTGAATTATATAGTTAAATTCATTATAAATGAATAATGAAAAAAGTGGTATTTATATAAATTATCTCCTCTATACTAATATAATTATAACCTCACCAATTAATGTAAAAATAAAATGTATGTATCAAATAATTTAAATTATGATATATTTATATCATGGAATAAGAAAATGAATTTTTAAAAAATGATAAAGTATGTGTTGGTATTCTTATAAGAGAAAAGATAATTAATAGTCTTATAATTAATATAATTATTTAAAAAAATTTAATTTCCCAAATTATATAAATTAATTAATTTTTTGATTTATTAAAATTTAAAAAAATTAATGTTACATTTTCTAATTATTCAACATGTCATAAAATCAGTTATAATATTAAAATCAGTATTTTTTAATAATCTTTTATCATATTTTAATATTAAATTTCTAATAATAATACAAATAAATTTCAAAATATAGATTAAATTTTTAATTTCCAAATTTTCCAAAAAAAATAGGGTGTTTTTTTGGGATTTCTCGAAAATAATTGTTTTTCATTAATAGTGAGATACGAAAATTTACAATATAAGTTATATTGATGAATTATTGATTCATGGATGATGTATTGATGATATAATCATCCGGTAGTTAAAAATACTAGGCAATAGTTATTTTATTTAGTCATAAGAATCAAAACTATTGATATTCTTGAGGAAAAATAATGAATTAAATAATATAAAACACTCATGTCCTCTCCCTCTCTATACAACCCATTTACTCCAGTTATCCATACAATATAAAATCATTTTTAGTTGTCTTAATTCTTCCCAATTCCATTCCAAATAATCTTCCAGACGTCCAAGACCATCTGGCCTCACCAAAATACAAAAACCATCTACCCTAAGGATGTTCTCAATGATACAACCTTCGAGAGGTAAAATCATCCATTTGTTCCCTTTTTTATTATTTCCTTCATTTATTTTTTATTTATTCATTATACTAACCTCCCTTATACATGGTGAGAAGAATAATACATTTTAATAAATATAATATATATTTTCATGGAATATCCATTATCAAAAATATTCTCATCTACTCGTTTTAGAAAATAATGAAAACATCATCTCTAATTTATCGACTCACAACAATCATAGACGACGAGTTTTTATTTTTTATTACCACATTAGAGGATTTTCAATAAACCATTATTATTGTTAAAACATATTTTAAAATTTATATTATAATTTTTCATCTTTATTATCTAATTTATTGAAATAATATTAAGTAAACAAAACAAATAGGCGATGTTCTAGAAAACTGCAAAAAACCCAGACATTTATCATTAAAATTTCTTCTAATGACTTATCCTTATTTAATAAGAAATGTAATATGGGATAATATATAATTATTTAAAAATATTTTTACCATTTCCTACAAAATCTAGATTTTTTTTCTTCCATTTGAAAAAAAACTCTCACGATTATTCTCAGTGTAACCAACCATAATGTTATCAAAAGAACACTCTTAGAATGATTGTTATGATATTTATAACTCATTAAAATGGCCATAAATTAACTTAATAAAGTTCTAATAAAAGATATAAGTGTGTTAATTTTTTTAAATTAAGTAATTAGTGAATATAATTTGATTATATAGGATATTAAGTACACATGAAAAAATCTTTAGGACATATGGTAACATAATTATTAACCTAATTACTATTATTTGGGTAACCCATATACTAAATCAATTTTTTAATGCCAATATTATTTGTGAAATTAATTTTTACTAAATTATATTTTATTACATCCCTTTATAGATTATATAAATATTTCATTCATTTTATTAATTCTCTCGTCAATGATATGATGTTTATATGAGACTTTCTTTAAAGAAATCCAGTTTTCATGTTACAACTCTTTTTATTAAATAAATGTTTTTACTCATAAGAAATAATAACATTTTCCATATTTCATGATTAATTATTTATTTGATGATTCCTTAATATGTTTACATGTTCATTTTCAATAAAAAATTTCTATTTATAAGAGCATGACTTCTAGAAAATGAAAAGTTATTTCAAAATGTAAATTTTATTTTCCTCAAGAATTTATACTCTATGCATTATTTTTGTATAATGACCATGTTATGGTTCTTGGGAATTGTAATGATAATAGGTTTTTCCGTAGTAAACTTACGGTTGGTGGTCCTATTATAGATATCCATGGATTTAGGTTATGTGAATGATATAACTGGTTAGGTCTCTCTGATTTTGTAGTCATGTCAAACTAAATAGCACACTCCGATGTATCCGGAAGAGATGCATTCTATGTACGAGTGATATGAAATTGATTCCATAAGATAATTTTTATGATTTATTTTTTCTTTCTATGATATTACAATAAACTAATGATTTTATAAGGTAAGCTAATTAGTTTATGTTTTATTCGTAAAAGTTATAACTTTGTGAAAAAAATTCATTTATAGAATATTAGTTTATGTATTTTTTTTTCATTTACTAAGATTTTTGTCATAATACTAATATTTATAATGTTTTTACAGCTATTGTGGATGGGTAAGGGAAGATGATAATTTATATTTAATGTTATGATGATTTATTTTGGAAAGAAATCATGTTTTGTTTTAAAAGTTTCTTATTGAGAAAACATGGTATTGGAGTAGAAGTTTCTAATATATAATACATCATGTTTCTATTAATGAGGTTATTAAATTATTATCTAAAAATATAAAGTTGAAATATCTTTGGGAATTTATGAATGTGAATTATAGTTGAAATAACTATATTATGTAATGTTTAAGGATGAGTTCTTTCAATTGGAATAAGAGAAAAGTTTAGATAACATTATGTGTAAGGATAATGCTAATATCATACACAGAAATGTATTTTTTAAATTTTTGGATAAATTGGAGTGATATAGTGTTTAAATATTACCATGTTTCTTTGTCTATGATATTTCTATATGATATTGTTTTTCATATAAGAAATATGGAAGTTGGAGTATGAATTCATTGAGAGGATGATACCCTTCGAATCCACAACCAATAATGGTGGGAATTTTAATTTAGAATTTGTTATAGTAATAGAATATTTTATATATAATATAAATAGAGGTGACATATATCACTCATATTAGTTATTTAACTAATTGATTAATATGTTAGTGGTGTAAACATTTATGGGGAAACACCCTTCTACATTTAGTGGATCTTCTGACATAGTTGTAGTTGAAGGGTGGATTAAATACCTATAAAATATTATCAATTTCATTGGGTGATTAGAGCATTCAATGGCTATTATTTTTATTTATCATTATGAAAGGTAAACTTACCAGTGGTGGCTTATTGTGATGAATATCAGGGATAAAAAATAAATTGATGCATTAAAGTGGGACAAATGAATTATATTTTCAAGTAAATATATTTTCCTTAAGATACATAACTAATTTTGGAAAAAAAAATTATATTTGAGACATGAGGATGATTTAATGGATACATATGATGAAAAATTCACATGATTGGAATGGTATTCCCCAAATTTTATCTAATATCATGACATTAAAATGTATTATCTTTTACTGGGGAATAATTTAAAAATATCGACGGTCATTGTCATATCATTGAATAAAAATTTAAGAAAAAGTATTCACTGTGTGGTGAATGTTGAAATTGAGTTTTTTGGTGATCTTGTGTTATTTGAAAACCAGTATAGAATGTTTTTTATGTGGATTGAAAATTTAAATAATACATGAAATGTGTATTTTGGTAGGAAAAATAAGATTAATTATTGGGAGAATTTTGGTAAAAAACACACTAGGTTATGCCATGTAAATTATGTGATGTATTTTTGTTTTTTTATGTTTAGGAATATAGATTTAAATTGAAATTTAAAATATTATGGTAGAGGTAAGAATAATTCAGATATATATATTGTAATTTGTTTTAAATGTAATCAGATTGGTCATTATGAAAATGAGTGTCCAAATAGGAAATTGAATAATGGGAAGAAGGCAATTAATAAGAAGAATGGTGTGGAGATATAATTTACATCTATTTCATATGATGATGAGCTGTTCAATGTAGTCATAGTTGGTACATTTCTTATTTACTGCAATTTAGTTAAATGTCTTTTTTTATTAATGGACTACACTTTCGCTCCAATTTGAGAAATTCTCTTGTAAATTAGAAACATAAAATTAAGAAATTAATCCATAAATTATAGTAGAAACACATGGTTGTATTATTAATGTAAAATTTATCTTTTCAGACTATTCATATCGATGTCCATGGAATAAATTTACCTGAAGACCATGTTTTTTACCCCATGTAAAATTTGATGTTATTCTAGGTATGTATTTTTATTTTTACCATTCTATGATTGATTTCAATGATAAAGAAGTTGTTTTTCAGAAATAGATTCAATTTTTATACCTGAATGATCCCATACCATTCCTAACATATCAGAAAGATGAGAAAATATTTAAATATTTAAATTAATTTTATCTTTCATGTATTTTTTAAAACAATGTATCTATTCAGAATAATTTTTTTGGTAAATGATAATTGGTATATTTTTCATGATGAGATTCTAAGTATTATACATGATTGGGAGGATAAATTTTATGTTGATTTAGTCCATGATGTTAATCCTATTTTAATAACCCCTTATCTAATGGATCACATAGAACCACTAGAATTAAAAAAATCAATTATATGATTTTCAAAAAATGGTTTTATTTTCTGGGTAATTCACATTATGGTGCTCTTATTTTTTTTATTAAAATATATATGGTTCTATGAGGATTTGTATCGATTATAGAGCATCGAAGAAGATCATTTTTAATAATAACTATCCTTTTTTATATCAATTACATGTTTGATTAGCTCTAAATATTTTAGTATTATTCCATGATATAAATGAGATTCAGGTACCATCTGCTTAGGGAGAATGAGGACGGCATGTTTAAAATAGTGTTTTAGAATAAATATTAGAATTATGGGTTTGTAGTTATACCCTTCAGCTTGAGATATGATCCTAATTCATTTTATTTATATTTTGAATATGATCATCAATGAAAATATAGATATGTTATTTGTTGGTTTTGTTGATGTTATTTTGGTTTATTCATGATGTAAATAGGATTATATTAAACATATAAGGAATGTTCTCTAAACCCTAAAAGAAAAAAGATTATACCAAAAATTTAGAGAATGTGATTTTTGGTTACAATATGTTAATTTAATTTGAATTATTATCATTAAGGAGGGAAAAAAGATTTACATGTCAAAAAAATGTGTTTTTTGAATGGTCAAGGAATTAAAATGTTACTAATAATTATATCTATCTTGGATTATAAGGCTATAACTACTGGGTTGTTAAAATAATTTCAAGGTTATCTAGACTGCTAACAAGGATAAAATGAAACATGGATAAATTTATTTAATACAAGAATATGATGTTAGTTTTTAGGAACTGAAAATTTGGATTGGTGAATTCTCTTGTATTGGCCATAGATTCAAAAAATGGAGTGTTTTTCATTTATAGAGTTGCTTCATTAAATGGCCATGGTTGAGTTTTGATGTATAATGATCAGCTAATTCTTCATGATTACCATATATTTACACGTCAAAATTTACATTACCCCTAAATGATTTGGAATTAGATGTTTTAGTTCCATTTATTAAAATTTGCAGACAACATTTATATGGAGAATGGTGTGAAATATATAATGATCTTAAAAGCATGATTTATATATTTACTTCGAAGGAATTGAACATGTGAAAGAGAAGATGGCTGGAACATATCACATCACGACCCAATGGGGATCGTGGAGATTCTCCCTAATCCCACATCAAAAGGCTAAGGGTAGGAATCAAGTTGAGTAGGACATTAAACACACAAGAGGTCTTATCCTAAGGTACATATGTGCCCACGACCACATAAAATTTCATCAAACAATATATAGATATTTAAAAACCAAAAATTAATTCACGTGTACATATTTTCCATCTAGATTAAAATAAATTAAATAAAATGAGAAAATATAGGTCCCACAAAAAAACCTGTAAAAATGTCCAACATTCATAGTAGGAGGGGATTGCTATCAAATGCACCCTCTGAAAATATCTTCAACCATGCTATAGCAAACACCATGGACAGTCTATCTCACAAAGCTCCGCCTTCTCTAGGTCCTCATAGTACTGTGTTAAAAGGAATTTAGACTACACACTACTTAATAATAATGGTTGAGTATAAAAATATATAATAGGTGGCCCAAAAACACCCAAAAGAAAGGGAGAAACAGATCTGCCACAATCAGTTCGTCGCCACAAGAGTGAACCCATAACGAGAGAAAAACTCTATCTCAGGACCAAACTCACCTAAACACAACTAGTCATATCATACCACATGATGTTTCAATATAGATAGGTGGAAAATAAACATGTAATCCAAGAAAACAACCAAATATTTTCATTTCATTTTCTATTCCTCATTTGGTTCTAAACTCATGGAAATCACTAGGTTCCAACAGATATATCTACACTGACATTCGAACATGAGCCCACACTCCATTAGTTCATTATTCCTAGATGTCTCTCATCTGATTGATAAAAACCGCTAGGTAAAACCACTTAATCGGGTACCACAATGCCGATAGAAAACCAACCATAACAAGGGAATAGAACTGAATAAAATCACATGTCAGATATTACCACTAAAAATGCCACACTAGATCTCAGTAGCTCCCAATCCTTAGAAAGTGGATCCCTCCTATTATATTCTTGGGAATGGATAAAAGTATATATTGAAAACCCATAACCCAAAAATCCTCGGTTAGAATATTACTCCACAGATCTGCTATGGAACACCTTAAACCCAAACTGGTAACACAAAGGAAGCGGGGATCACACCCAGGATCAATATGGGGACACCAAATACCAATCTAATATCCTAATGACTATATCACTCATAAAAAAGATTGTAACCCATTTTTTCTCATGTTGAGTCCATGAACCCCATATGGTATAACCTTTAATGTATGGGATTTTACTCCCAATGATACTACAAAACCTACAAAAATTGTCTGTATAGTTGGGGATCATATACCCAATGTTTCCATAAACCTACTCATAACTTCCCACTCTGTAGGAGATCATACCACCTAAAACAAAACAAACCCAGCCAATATATCATTTTAGATATGGCATCTCCTCCAAAGTTGTGTTGGTAAAAGTTATTATGAGAACCTGATCTAGGAAAACGATATGTGTGAGGATCCCACCCTAGTATCTCTGGATGTATACCAAAACTCTTATGATTTGATAAAGGATCCCACCTTGGAATATCCAAATCTATATTATAACTATATTCACGATCTTCTTAATGAGTGGATTATAATCCCTTGCTAAGGATTTATTACAAAACAAATCCTCATAGGGATTAACAAATAGAGATTACTCAACCACTGATGGTCTGAATGTCTCTAACCCAGAAGATCCACAACATCACCTCACATTGCATCTCTTAGAAAAAAAATGCTTCCTCGATCATGTTTTATGTGGAAAATTGATCACGATGGTATTCTCATTAGAGTAAATCTGTGATATCAATGTGTAGATACCAAATTCATAAACATCTCCATGGGGATACCATAGAGCATGTAAGAGGGTCTACATTGTGTCTAACCCCATCTATACACCCGACTATCTATTATTTAGAAATTAATTAGCTAGGCATGTAGAACCACAAGAAATTTACTATGAGTACATGACATTTCTCACATGAATCAATCTTCATCCATGAACTCCCATCACACGGAAAATATACTCATGTTCACAACATTTGTGTACCCCATTGGTATTTGGGATGTCCTGACTACACATCCCCTTTTACAGGTTTCTTTCCTATACTCATTCCCATCACCCCACATTGGTTTACTATGGTTTTGTACTATTAAATTTTTGTGTACCTCACCCAGATTATGTGAACATGTCTTTTGGCCACATGACTTGAGTTCACCACACTATGTGTAACACATAGTACACAATATGTAGTCCCTAAAATTTATCTTCCCCAAATGGGAAGAATACACTTCCTTCACACAGGTCCACACACCATGAAAATGAGATAATCGATATTAAATTCTCTGAAAATATCCCAAATCATCCCCATTCAACCCGATACATAAAAATCCTCCATCAAGGGGTCCCTTGAAATAGTCTAGGGGATATAAAAATATGAAACAATGTGTAAAAAATGAGACTAGGAATGTAAACCAAAACTACATACCTCACAGGTGAAATGTAGAAGATTTGAAGTAAAACTGGCCCACAGTTACTAATACAACACAAGACCTGAGCATTCGCTATCATGATATGAGACCGACTGTGTTGTGTTTCATTGATCTATCATTTGGGTCATCCATCCCCAAATATGAAGAATTTAAGGGTTTTTCCTTCTTCTATTATGCACCAAGGTGTGGTGGATGTGGAAAATTGGTTTAAATTTACTAAAAAAATATCCTCCATTTAACACCATGATCATGATATTCTTCCAAACCAAACACTTGATATTGAAAAATTTATGTTGCGCCTAGGGTAATAACATTGTTCTGAAATCAAATGTTATCTCAGAAATCAAATCTAATACTCAAGTCAAGAGTTATTCAATATTCTCAAAGAAACTTAACTTAGGTAATTAAAAATATGAATATACTTGCAATCAACACTTTGAGGGTATTATGGCCCTATAATTCCATCATAACTCAGTGTATAGCTTCAAAACTATTATTAAAAATATTGAAATGTCTTGTATGACAAGAATGAGTCACTATATTCTCCCCACCTTGGGTATTCTCATCCACAAAAAATGATTTTCTGGATTCATGGGAAAAAATAGAGCTCTCAATATGGACTCCCATGAAAGAGAGCTCAATAAGGCCACCACAACGGCCACCAAGGGTTACCATCCTACCAATGAGAACACACTCAGTGGAACATCTAGGACTAACTCACCCAAGTATTTCTCAATTTGTTCAACAACATTCAACCAAGTGTTATTAGTCTCCTTATATAGGATAGAGTGAAAATCCAAATCACCTTATCAAAAAGAAATTTTAGTGTTTTTTAGAACACCCCCTCACTAATATGACACAAAGACCAACCACACCATTCTATAGAAAAAAAATTCAAAGGAACTCATGCCGCGCACTATGATACTATTACCTTTGGGTACAACTAACTCCCTCACATAAATTTAATCATTTATCAATAATGTATCATATTGGGGAATGAATTCCCCATCCTCATGAGTTTGAAGTCATGTAAAACTAAATAACACACTACTAAAGTGTCATCCATAACAATATGAAAATGAAAACATGACGTTACCAACAAAAAATAGAAATTCACATGTGTACTAGTGGGTCTTATGACACCCTTCGTGCAAATCACCCAACACACAACACCAACATGTACACATAATTCATATGGACTCATCCACCACAAATTATCATTGCCCACTTTGGGTGGCAATATCTCACCCTCATAGATTTATATCATGTCACAAGAATGTGTCATTCTGAGGTAGGGATCCCTCTTCCTCGTGAATTTGAAGGTAGGTCAGCCAAAACTAACAAAAGGTATTTTTATCATCTTTTACATACATTGAGCAAGAATTATACGGAATAGAGTACCACCAAATAGTGTCTATAAATACTACTATCAAAAGAAGAAGGGTAACAGAGTGTACCTATATTCATCATCATATCCTCTAGTTTAATGACATCTATGGGATGTAGGTTTCTTATCCCACAACCTCTAGATACCTAATCCTACAATGGACTACATGAGGGTGGTATTGGAAACTCATACCATCCACCACCTCATAATTATCTACTCACTAAAACACCATGTTTCCAGCCATGCATAACATTGTGCTCAAAACATATCCTGAACAAAATTGGTCCATCCAGCATCTCCATCCCAGTAGCATGGAGGGTTAGAAAATCATGATCATCATGCCCCCGACCGTGATAAGTGTAACACCGCCTCTCCTATAACTGACCAAAACAGACGTTGGATCCATGAACCTTAGACCCTTCATCCTAGGATATCCTCCTCAAGAATCACGAACACATGGATCTTGAATCCTTCCATCATGTACTATATATCAAAATATCTCTTGAGGTCTCATATAAAAATATTCTGACACATTCAATGGATTTCAATTTAACCATAACACACTCCAAAAAAAGTCATTCTCCAACACTCTATCATATGTGGGAATGTACATCTGCACCACAGATGCAATGTTCTCTAGATGCAAGCCCTAATGAAATGAATGTTCTCTAATGAAAAAATCATACCCCATATATAGGGAGAAACACAATAGCTATGTGTAGATAATCGAGTACTCCACCATGATTCTTCTATCCTTCCAAAGCTCTAGAAGCATCTTGATATGGACCATCCTCAATAATATAGGTAGAACTATTCCCTAAAGTGCTTCTCAAACTCATCCCAATACTGATTTTTCATATCATGGGTCATTGTTATAAAACTCCACCATCGACCAAGTGAACCATACATAAGGATTGACTCTAGAAAAACCATATAATATGGTGGTTTCCTCACATGGTAGAAAATACACATCACTAACTTGATCCATTTATTATCTATCAGGTGTCCCGGGTCACTCTCATACCTCAGATACTGCTTCCTATAGAACACATGAAACACACTCAACCTATGTGGATCATTGGGCTTTACTTCAAGCACCAACTAAAGCTTTACATGTGGTAGCACAACTGACAGACCACCCAAAGGTCCAACCTATGAACCATTTCCTTGTAATGAGGGCTCGTCATTGGCAGGATTTTCACCAAAACACCACCATGGAAACCTATTATGTAGTCATTTTGGTGGAACCCTAAAATAAAATCATGGTGCACCATGGCCAATGATTATATCTGGGGAACTGACTCAAGAAGGATAGGAAAAAAATACCCAATACTATATGGTTTATGTACCATTAGTTTCAATACAACTAGTGTCCTCATGTACTCAGTGATCTAGAAGGTTATTAGTGTCTTGTTGAATGGATACATCGGTCACCATAACAAAACAATATTACTTTAACTAAAATCCTATTTTAAAACACCCTAATATAGTTTCTATACAACCCAATGCTCAAAACACTTAGTTGCTGTATTTTAACCCTCTTTGATACCACTTTGTCACTACCTGACCCAACGAGACTCAAGTAGTGCCTCCACATGCATGTCTTAATAAGCTAGAGGATGGAATCTAGTGCCATGTAGGATATCACATTTATGGGAGGCCTTAGAATAAGTAACATGGTTTCATTAACCCACAGACTCCTTCTGAAATAGTGATTATATTTATAAAACCATGAATAAATGAATACATACATATATCCAAACTATAGTATAGAAAAGAAAAAATGGGGAAAATAGAGAGGAAAAAAAATTTAAAATGAAAAAGATTCTAACCAACTTAGTATGAGGGGAATAATATCAAAGGTATCATCAAGAAAGAACATTCAACAAACACAGAAACAACACCATGTTTAATCAAGATCACTATGCTCCACCTGCTCTGGGTCCTCAAATCACTCAATAAAATGGAATATTCCTTGAAAACGAGAAATAACTTCTCAAAAAGGCAATGTGGGGGATATAATAAAAATATACAATATTCATCCCAAAAATGAAAAAAATATGGTTCCATTAAAAGGCAGTAGTAGCTCATCCCATATAGAGGGATCCCAAATGAGAGAGAAAATCTATATCAAGACCACCCTCAGCCAAACATGACTAGTCTTCTCATTCCATGTGCTGTGTCAACCTGGATATGTTGATAATGTACATGTAAATGATAGATACAGCAAGAAAACACCCAGATATAATAATTTATGGAATCATCCCTAGGATATTATTGAGGACACCAAAAACCCAAACCTATAACTCAATGATTCCACTCATATAGGGAAAAATGCCTAGGATCCACATGGGGACATTATAATGCATATAGACATCCTAGAGAATATATCAATGCGATAGAGGATTGTTTCAAATGTAATGTTTTCATAATGATTCCACAAACCCTATATCGCATAACTAATGATGTAGTGGAACAAACTCTTGAAGATACTATATACCGTAGACACATTCTCTGCTTAGTAGGGGATCATATAAATGAAGATGCCACATCCCTTCTGAAAACCACCCACTATGTAGTTGATAATAATATTAATGATTCCATAGACCCTATAGGGATATATTTCCAGATATGGGATCACCAACCATGTAGTGTGCTTTATGGTGACTCTGAGAAACTGCTCTATGGAAGTAATACACTTGAGGATCCCACCTCATCCTCTCTAGATGCATCGCATAACACTAACTATATGATAAATAATCCCACCATGGACTCTCCATATGTATATTAAAACATTATCCATGATATTCCTATCGAGGGTGATAATATCTAGTACTGAGGATGTAATACAAAAAAACCCACATAAGGATGAAATAACCATGGGATGATTGACATATAAATAATTAAAAAAGGGATATAGTTACAAAATGGGATGCAATAACCATGGGATGATTGACATATAAATAATTAAAAAGGGATATAGTTACAAAATGGGATGCATCATTCTTTGATAGTGCAAGCATGGAAATGGAAAAATATATCCATGAATTTTGTAGTGGGATAACAGAAAGTTTCTCAAGATAATAATGTTAATTTGGTTATTGTTCATCAACTGGATAAATATGTACATTATCATCCTGTTTTAGATACTATGTCTTTAGATCAACGTCCACGACTATACCAATAATATATTGTTAGGCCATTTGGTGTTTCGTTATCATTTATATTTTATCGTGATCCTAGGTTTTCTTATAAAATATTTTAGGTCCTTCATATTTTATTACTGATATAATTAAACTTTATCACATCCTGTAATCCTTAATATGATAGAAAATGGGTGAAAATAATTTAGAAATTGAATGATATCCATCAGGATTGTTCAATGGATAACCGGTTTTGTTTTGATAAATATCATTCATGGGTGGAGTTTTTTTATAATTTCAATTTCCATTCATGAATACTGATGGATCCTTTGGGGAAAAATCAAAGATGGACGAAAAATTATGTGGATAATTAGAGGAGAAAAATTTATTTGGAGGTATGTGATGATGTATTTATAAATTTTTCTCCTTGAAAAATTGTGATGTGGTTCAATATAAAGGGGAATCTATGTCAACAATTAAATGGACTCTATAAAATCTATGATAAATTTGGATTTTATGCCTTCTGTGTTGATTTTCCTCTGAGTTTTTCGAAGTTACACAATTTTTTTCATGCATTGATGATAAGAAAATATGTTCCCAATTCATCTGTTGTTTTAATACATGAGATTGTTTAGTAAGAGGATAAAATTTAAAAAAAAATCCTATTCAAATTCTAGATCATAGATAGAATGTATTCTAGAATTAGGTGATTCAATAGAATATAGTTTTGTAGAGAGATAATATAGTTGGACAAATAAAATCACATTCTAAAAAATATTTGAGTGAAAGTATACACACTTGTTTAAATAGTGAATAAAATTCATAGGTCACATTTTTCAAAAGGTTGGATCTAACAACCCAGATACATATAGAATAATTTGATTACATTCTTGAATTAAGTAGTTATATTCAATATAAAACTAAAATGAAATTAGTGGAACTAATTGAAATTAATGAATTTATACTAATATAATATTCACCACACCTATCAAAGTACAAATAAAAGTTGGCTTTAAAATAATTGAAAATATTTAATATTTATATTGTAGAAAATGTAAACAAAATATTTTGATATGATAAATAATGTCTTGGTATTTTTTTGAATTAAAAATTTATATTAACATTTTTATAATTAATATAATTATTTAAAAGAAAGTTCTTTTTCATAAAATATATTTATAGATTAATATGTTGATTTATAGTAATTATAATATAGTTTTATGTGACATTAACTAAGTTTTGAAATTATTATAAAATCAGTTATAATATTAAAATCATTATTTTCAAAATAAATAATGATATTAAATAAAAAATAAAATTTTCATATTTAAAAAATTATTCTCAAAAAATGGATTCTATTTATTTGAATCCATATGTCAAAAAATTGATCAGGTGTATTTTTGATATTATTCTAAAATAGTTGAATTTTTTGTGAATAATGAAATATGGTAATTTGTGTCATATATTAAATACATGAATTATTGAGTTAATGCTAATGTATTGATGGGAGTAGAACCCATTAGGTAAAAATTTCATTCAATTTATACTATACATAGTTTTATGAATATACTCTATTGATAGTCATGAACAAAAGTAATTAAAAAATGAATAAAATAATAAGAAGAACTCATATCCTCTCCGTATAAATAACATCCCTCAACCCCCCTTCTATTCTCGTTTTATTTTAGAAAAATGATAACAATATCTAGGGCGTGTCGATTTACTGACTTCATGGATGATGAGTTTCCATTTTCTATTACCACAATCATGGATTGCCATAAAATCATTACTGTGGTTAGAAATGATTTTAATATCTATTATAACATTTTTAATGTTTTGGAACTAATTTATAGGTATAATAATAAATGAAACAAATCTTGTTTTTGATGGTTAGGAAAACCTCTAAAAAGAAACCAAATATTTAACAGTAAAATTAACTATAATGATTTATATTTATTAAAAAATTATATATAGGGAAATTTGAAATTACATAAGATTATTATTTATATTTATTTCCACTTTTTAGTTTTTTCATTCACTTGACATAAGCTCCCATTATTATACTCAAGGGAACCGAGCGGAAATCCTTGAAACAAACACACATGGAAAGATGATTCAGGTATTTATAACTCATCAAAAGATTGTAAATAGAATTAATAAAATTGAAAAAATTAAATATGAGTGGGAATGTTTCTGAATTATGTAATTAATAAATCTAATAAGATTATATTGTAAATTAATTATACATTTAAAATTATTTCATACATCATTTAGGTAAATTTTTACCCAATTTCTATTCAATATGATAATAGTCTTAATCATTGATTTTTTCTTGAAATGAATATATTTGAAATGAATTTTGATAATATTTTATTTTATTTTGTGTCTTTACATTGAATATACATATTCTATTCATTTAGTTAATTCTCACTTCAATGATATGATTTTTTTGGGTCATTGTTTTCAAAAATACCATTTTTATGTAACAACCCTTTTTATTAATGATTATTTTTACTTATATGGAATAAGAGAATTTTTTTTATATCATGATGCATTATTAATTTGATGCTTCCATTAAATATTTATATGTATATTTTCAAATATAATGTTTTCATTTATATGTGTGTGTATTCTTAAAAATGAAAATTGATTTTAATATGAAAAAATTATTTTCCCCAATAATTATTCATTTATGAAATATTTACATTTTATGATCTTATTAATGTCTAAATCCATTGTTATTATAACAGGTGTTTTCATGATAAATAGAGGGTGGGTGATCCTGTTATATCTCTCTAATGCATTGGGTAAATTTGATTAGTAGGAACTCACATAGTTTTCCCAAATCAGGTCTCTTTATAACAGAAATAAAATGATCAATAAGCAGAAAAACATGAAATAAAATGAAATAAATAAGTATTATATGAGAATAATGGTAAAATAGTTCACATTTCTTCCTAATATATAGAAAAATCATATTAAAAAAATTCCCATATATAATTCCAATAATCCATTAGCATTTTTATCAAACATAGGTAAATAAATGATAAAGTCGTAAAAATAAAATATAAAATTGTAAAATAAGACAATGATAACATATGGTCAGGTTAACTATAACAATGATACAGAAACATGACTATTTCATAGTACAAGTCCCTAGAAACCATGAATCATTTTATAGGGAACATATGAACACCCCAGAATGTGAACACCCCCTAAAATGACAATTCATTTCCCAAATACAAATGCATCTCTCACTAGGAACTAGTATACATCCCTTAATGTGATCCCCCATATAATGAATAATAAAATAATTTACTAAATGCAATACCTTACACTTAAGTAATAATTGAAAACATTTGATATATTTCATCTCATTTCAAGGGAAATTTAGATTTCACATTATAATTTCAAACACCCTATTTCCATGAAAATGTACGTTTAAACCAATTTCTCAATCCTTTTCACGAATCATTAAAAATCATCATTCTTTTAGAGAAAATGTGGGAGAAAACAACTTCTCTAAATAAAATATTTACAATCAAAAATAAAAAAACCAATATCATTCCAATTATTTAGAAACATATTTTATAATACAAAGACAACAAACATTTCACGTAACCTAGGCTTGAGATGGAACCACCACCCATAAATATGTTCAAATGCTACTCTCAATAGGATCCAACAACACTAGAATGAAAATAGAGAAAAAAATTGAGTCCAAAATAATGATTCTCACAAATTAAAATTTTATATAAATAACAAAATATCTATACTAGGGAATATATCACAACATACCCTAATAAACACTCCCAACAAATCACAACAGACACGAAAGTGATCCCCTGTATGAAATATCACAATAAATCTTGGGAGAATTGAAGAAGCATCATCACAAGATCCTAGATACAAAAAAAATTCAATCATTACACCCTTGACAAACATTAATGATCATGAAAAATTAATTCTATTAGAAAGAGAGAGATAGAAAAAACCCATTATAGATATTGAACACTGAATGAAGTAATCTAAATGTGGTAGAGAAACTTAAATTCCAATTTAGGTGAAGATATGTTCAATGAATAATAGAGTGTTTAATAATTCATATTGATAAAACCTACTGAGTATGAGTGGATTATGTCCTGAAAATGATTTTTATGGTGCAATATCACCATAATAACCATATGTTGAAAAATAAGGAAACTCAAGCTAAATAAAACTAGAGATATATATTTACGGCATTAAATGAATATTTATTCATTAACAGGGTTATACAACCAAAAATGTTCAGTGAAGTGAAACCTAGGTCCATCAACATATTTACAACAAAAAATTGGGTTTATGGATACAAATGTTTTACACTATAATGTTTTTATAAGGAATTCACCCTACGAAACATTTATACACAAAATAACTCTTATGTAATAATATATAATTCTTGATATTTTATTAGTAGGACATGTTTTATAACATCCAATACATTTCAAAAATACATCGAGACCCAAGAATAATAAAATTAATCATTGAATGGGCACAAATATTTATCCTGGATGTCAAAATATCCCCACCATCACAATTTCCATCCCCGAGAAGTCATGAGGAGGGGGGTTCCCTGAAAATAGGTGAAACAATTTATCCCTTAATGATGATATCACATACCCAAGTCTCATGAAAATAATGTATATTTCCCTATAAAACTATATCATAAAGAATATAATTCCCATGTTAGAATTTCAACTAAGTATTAATGATCTCCATTGAATCCTCAGAAAGATATACATCTATCTCTAACTCAATATCATCTAAACATGGAACATGATTTGTTATAGGATTATACTTCCTATTCTATAATATATTAATAATATCACATATAACTATCTGATAAAAAAATACAACATATATGTATCTGATATGAACATATTAGTGACCTAAAATGATCCAACATATATGAGGAACATCTCAAAAAAATTTCCATGATGATGTTGACCCAATCACAGTGTGTCATTGAAGAAAAATTGGCCACCAATATTATAATCTAAAGGATCACATTAATGATCCATATATTTCTTATGACTCAACGCAAAATATATATGAGAAATATATCCAAAATCCTTGATGATTTATGAAAAATGATACTCAATCCCATAATAGAGTCTTCATCCATCTCTTCCTAACAAATATCCAAACTTCATGGGTGACTATAAATATCATCATAGGGTTCCATTCAAATCATTTAATGACAGGCATTTTTTTTGAATCCATCCACTGTTATTCTATGATTATTCCCTGATCCACCAAAATCAAGGATGCATGCAATGAAAATATAATCTAGGGTATAATAGGATTCCCTATTTGAGCGCATATACATGTATGGTAAGCTCTACTAATGTATATAAATGTACCCCTTACCTATTGTACACACATCAAAAAAACACGAAGTAAACGTGGTATCTCTATATGGAACAATGGTAGAGTGGACCCCATTAAACCACATGATATATTGATAATATTTCATAACCAATTCAATATTTTTAGTAGTGACCCACATTAGAATAAAATTATATTATTTAGTCAACCAATTAATAACAACAAAGATAGCACTCCTCCATCTGGGTTTTCATGGTAATATAATAAAAAAATTTATAAACACTTCAACCCATTTACAAACCTGTACTGGAAGAGGATGTAATAGTGTAGTTTTTTTTAGGTTCTCCACCTTTATTTTATAGAATATGTAACATTGGGATACATAATAAAAAATTTTATGATTCTTACACAGCAACCAAAAATGACATATCACGTCATAGATAGTCTTTATAGTTAATTTGTGAATTGAAAAAAAATTGTCTATGACCCTAAAAAAATTACTCCTAGGTGTTCGGAAGAGGATCCAATTATAAAATTGTAGAATATATTTAGAAGGGAGAGACCAAAAAATAAAAAATATATCCACAATATAAGAATTTTATGATTCTAGGGAAATAATTACCCTACTACTGACCTTGTATAATTTAATCAATGAGAGATGATTACAATTGAAAATTGGTCAAAACCTTAGTTGACCCATCCTACTAGGAATCTGTAAGAAAAGTAATGAAAACAAATATAATGTCCAAATCATTATTCTATTACATAGTGTAATGTGATTGAACATCTCTATTGAGATAATTAGCAATAACATTCCCCTTGACGAGGGAGTAGGTGATTTCACTATCCAGCATCACAAATTATTCCTCCCATCACATATACATTATATTTAATTAATTTTAAGAATGGTTAAAACTCAAACTCTTATGATCAGAAATTCAATGAACCTTTCCCTAGTAAGATATTATCACCAACACATAAGATAATTAATAACTATGGTAGTGTCTAAACCATTAGTGGGGGAATTATTCTCATGTGGATGAAGCTGAAGAGAGCCATATGCCACCACCTAAAAATAATTCATAAGACGAAAAGCTAGACCAATTCTAGAATAATATTAGAAATATCACATATTTCATATCGTGATCATGTAAGAACAAAATAGGCCCTACTATCAATATTATTTTCAATCATCAAAAGTCGTCTAACACTCAACATACAATGAGAATTTTAACTTGTTTCCTGTTAAGAGAAGTACAAGGTTATGTAAACTTCAACAAATCATTGAATAACCACTAATATTTCACTAAAAGACCAATTAATATCCATATATCAAATATGTTCCATGGATATTTCCATGAGAAAACAACCTTTAACTTCTCAGGATCTAATGATATGACATTCTTAGAAACCACGTTTCCTAAGAACATAACATCCTGGATCCAAAAAATTAATTTATAATGAATTTCCTAAAGATTGTGAATCCTCATGATTAAAAAAAATATTATCATATGGTTACCATTCTTATACACACATATCGAATAAACTATGTTATTTTTTTTAAAAACAACAAAAAAAATTTCATAATACTAATGGAATAACTTCTTTATAAAATCCAAAATAATAAAAGGATGATTAATAAAACCAAAATTCATCACAATATATTCATAATCGGAATACCTTTTCTTGAATTTTGACTTTAGAATATATAAATTCCGAATCATGAGATGATGAAAACCATACTGATGTTTGGTTTTTGAAAATGATTTCACTCCCTTGAAATAAGTAAAAAATAATGAAACACATGGGAAAATTATTCTTGTTCTAAACCATCACCCGGTTCATCTTTCAATTGTCCACAAATAAATTAAGTGAACCACTAGATTTCTAGTTAAAGACAATGAGGGTTTCCCATGGGAAACACCTGGGAAGAAAACCCCATTTTCTAAAAGGTTATCCAACCAGATCGTGAGACCCTTCCACTAATTATGTTATATATGATAAGATGATTTTGATATCGACTTTGTACCTTAAAAAATAGATTGTAAACTATACATCCCTCATTGGTTGAAGAGTTGTAAATAACTAGCTAAGAAATTTGGAGTGAGTGGAATAGATGTAAGAAGGTCTTTAGAAGAAATGATGACATCAATATCAACTACAATGACAGATAACAAGCTCCAATGGTCTTGGTGGGAAGGGCCTACATGACAAAACCTCTAATCCCACTCTTCCTGAAACAGTCATGTGATCTCATTAGTACTAATGAATGAAACATAGGGATGATAAAAACCAGTATCATTATGATGATAAATTATCAAATCCTTCCTGAAAAAAACATCATATAGATCTAAATCAAGAATAATAAAATCTGAAACTAACACTATATACTTTATTGATAGAGAACATGATGGGCCAAGAAACCTATTCTCCATCATCAGTCCATGTGGGTATTCTAAATACATATCGAAATAAATGAGATCCATTAGAGGTTTTATAACATAAAAACTAGGTATATGTAAATGAGTCTGAGGGACCAATATAAAATAAAGAACGTTATATAGAAAAAAAGAGAAAAATAGTTTCGCTCACTCTCAGTGGGCCCATATAAACCTTCACCTGAAACCCATCCACTGTGTGAAGTTTATTTTTTCATGGGGCCTATGATTGGATCCTTGTAGACATTTATTATTTTGACTACAATATTGTATACTTTGTAAATTAAAACCCCTAACTATAATGAGGCATAAACATAGGCTAGTAGAACCTATATAGATTGCCATAGATGCTACATGCATTAAAAATCATGGTAGGTTCCAGAAAAGTAAATTACGTGTTACATACCCTAGAATATTGATTGAAAGTGGTTGAAACATAACTTCCTACTATTGATGGTATAGTGTAAATCAATTTATGAAAACCACCTCCACTGCCTCAGTAATTATCCTTTAACTTTGTCATACTTTTTTGTGCACCATTCAAAGAGCCACTAAGTTGAAGAGATGGGGTAAAGTAACCAATATATCTCATCATATCCATCTCATCTATATTATCAATATTGAATCTACCTATAAAAAATTAATGATTTATCGTATATGTCAGAGATCTAATATTTATTCATAAAACATTTAGTCATCTCTAAGAACTCAACTAATCAGTCCTCCCCCACTATATAAGAAAAAAAAACTATCTCCAAAAACTTATTAGTGTGATGTAAAACTACAAGATCACTCTATTTTAAAGAGTGTAAATCCAATGATTTATCTATCATCATATACATTGGGAAGAACTAAATGAAGAATATGTTCTTGTAACCCTTCTAATCCAATACCACGTGCTAATTTTATTCTATCATGGAATCCCACCACATCTTGTTGGAACCTAAGAGTATGGACATCACAAAAATTATCTATATAACCATAAGTGATTATAAGAATTTAATAACCCTATTTATATTTTCCATATAGTACTCTACCTATTGATATTAATTTGTACCACTAAAGTATGTGTTATTCAAACATAGAAACACTCAAGATCAGACTCTATCTCCTCCAAATCATGCTTATACCTCTACAGATGGCACAAGAACTCATGGAATGTTCTATATCATGAATTTAACTTATCACTTGTTAATATCTATACGATTATGATCGATTTTTTATTCTATTGAGTATCAACTCTTATTGCCCCCCCTGAGGAACCCATGGAAAAAGATAGAGATACATATTCCAATATACCAGAAATAAAAAATATTATCAAACCATGGGAAAATCTCAGTTTAGATTAGAAAAAGATAAACATAACATATATTAAGGTCAAAAATTAATTGGATTTAAAAATCCCAGAATCCTATGATATCCTCACGCTCATCACAACTAGAGCTATCCATGTACATATAATACGCTAACTCTCGTGTCCCAACAATCAAATATTTCATCTACCAAATGTCTTAAGACAATGAATCTATTGTAAAAACATATATAGTTACCAATTTGTGATTAACCAAAATATGTTTTCCTCCATAAATGATACATGAAATGATCTTACCCATACCCAAAGGGTGTTCCAAATCCCTAAAAGTTGGCAATTAGTATCCTAGTATCAATCACAAACTAACGGAATCAGTATTTCCCAACCTGAAACAAGATACATGAATCACTTACACCAAAAAATGAAATATTTAAATTTAAATAGAGGGAATATATTCCATAACCAAAGAGAAATTATTGTATTAATATAACTCAAAATCTACATAAAATAAAGGTACAGGTCCCAACAAAACAAGAAAACACAACTGAGGCTAAAAAAACTCTACACCATATGGTATATTGTAATTATCTCACCCCGTCACCAACAACTACCAAAAAAGAACTGATATAAACATCACTGTATCATGATGGATCATTGTATTTTTCATAGATTAGAAGAAAAATCGAATTCATCAAAGAAACATATTGGTGTGTAGGGTGTCTTGTAAATATGATCTATTGGATCTCAAATAGGTGTTCCAAATCAAGTCTATATAAAAGAATCTTTATATGATCAATTTATTGAATAAAATTGTATGATAATAATGAATCCTTTTTATAGAAAAGTCTTGGTGAAACAAGTATATTTTTCCACTTTTCTAGAACATATATGAGAGAAAAATATTTAAACCACAAATATATAATACCATTTCCATTTTATATATTATAGCAATTTTAATGATAAATTAGTAAAATGAAAAATAAATACTCTTTGACAATCCAAGGGTAACTTATAATCAATTTATCTAGGTAAATCATGCCACAATATGACCAATGTTCACTATAAGTCCCTAGAACCTATGCATTGAGGATAATGGAATAGTGAAACACCCTATAATGTGAGCTATACAAAATTGTTAAAAAATTTCCTTGATCTAAATGAATCTCGCTATAAATCTTATGGATACCCAATAAATTGAACCACTTATAATATTAAAAAATAGATGATCCCCAATGCCAGACCTAGAACCTTATGTACCCAAGGTATCAATTTGATTCATTGTCATACATTTTATAGTGCTTAAAATTTTCAAAATTCAATTTGAAACAACCAATTACTAAAAAATCCATATTTTAATCCCATTTCAAAATCCAAATCACAGTTCATTGAAAATCCATGTTCTATTAGAAAAATATGATGAAATACATATTTTCTCAAAAACTACACTACTTACAAAAATAAATAACTCAACATTAAATAAAATTATTATCAAAATATTTAATAAATAAAGTGAAATCAATAGTTCACATAACATTTCTTACAGAAAAAAACCACCCATCTCAAACATGTGACAAACATTACATTCCAAAGGATCCTACAACACTATATTGACCAAAAATAAAAAAATGGAGGCCTTAAAATGATTCTAGAATTTCAAATTTTCATTACCAAAGTGATTATTTTTTTTATTTGATATATTATAACATACCTTGAGAAATACCCCTACTGAACCAAAACCATCACGAGAATCGGCCCCTAGAAAATGATTAGAGAATTTGTTTATGTGGAATAGAATAGACATTCTAAAATGATCATATGTCCATTAATAATACCCAAATACATTTCCATTACTAGTAGAAATGAACTTGTAGAAAGACCACTCACTAAGAGAGTGAAATAAAACCAATATAGATATCATGTTCTAAATGAATAAATTTGAAACAGGAGGATACATCAAAAGATTCTTCAATAAGAGATATGATATTAGGGTAAGAAAATAATGATTAATAAAATAATTGAAATGTAAGATTTATTATAATACCCATGGGGTTGGCGGGGTTACAGCCAATATTTGTTTTTATGTTTTTAACACCCCATAATGTGTTTACACAAAAACAATATGTCACTATGTGTTATATTAAAACTAAGTGATATATTTTTTATTTAAAAAATATATTTACATTTTAAAATCGGTTTTATAACATAAATGGTTTCACTATTTGAATGTAGGGTCCATAGTAATATTTGAGAAGTTGAAATGGGTTTTGTAGATTAAAATTTTTTATACCTTAATATATTTCAATATCATTCCCCCAGTCGAACATTTATTCTATAAATGAGTTTCATGATGTAAAATAGCCCTGTAGGTAGAACAAATAACATGTACTATTTAAAATTCCCCCCAAAAACTCAAATCCTTCCAAACTTCAGAAACATACTCTTAAAAATTAAAAGTGTTTATTTTATTATTCATTATGTTTCAAAAATATTCATAATTCCACCCAAATAGAATCATACAACACGAAGTTTGAGAAATACACTAAAAAGTAGGAATACGATGTCTCATATAATGTAGATCAATAATAGTTAATTTTGATATAGTAAATTTGACACCCAACTAATTCAAACATAAAATTCACAAAATGATCCATCATTCCTCAATCCATTGAAGACAAAGGGTCACTATATTTTTGTTTTTTCGTTACATAGATTATAGAAAATTTTGTCTACCAACATCCCAAAATAGATACATGTGTGGATTGATTATACAATTTTTAGTGGATTTTCACCACATCATCCCAATAATTATAAATAAATTAAATATATTTTCCATAAAAAAATTAAAATAATGTTAATATTGATAAAAATTCATACATCATATATGAAAAATGAAATAGTTGAACTACTAAGTTAGTCACAATTAGTTTCTATAATACGGTTTTATAGTTCTAGGTTGCCCACCAAGGATCTATTAACAAAACCTCCATTGATGCATTCGTTGAATCCATATAGGCAGACCTATACATTACAAGAATACAAATAATATTAATAATAGGGTCCATGACACCACAATTTGGTGAAAAAGAGTGACTATCAACTTCCATACAACTATTTCATTGAGATTTTATTTGAGACCCATTATAATCCTACAAATTTACATATATGTAATGGATATATGGTTTTACCCTATGTAAAATGATAGGAACACACCAATATAGACCCCCGAAAGGGACATTGGTAAGCTATGGGAACCATCCCAAGTATCTATCAATTAGGAGAAGGGTTAAAGACTTGCATGAAGAAGGAATAAATATATGAGGGAGACCTTATCCTATAACAAACTATTAAAAAAATGAATATAAAATACACAACAAAATCCTTAAAACACCTAAAATATGTAATTAATTGAACTGAATAATAATATATACATTAAACCATAGTTAACCCATACCACACCATGTAAGAACAGAAAATATTTGTAAACAAAAAATAAAAATTCTACAAGGTACTACTGACTCATGGAATGGGATAAAAAAATCACAATTGAATGTACTAGAACATAGTATATAAAAAATTTTCTCCACTAAGAATCACCATTAGTAGATACTATGAAACAACTCATCAAAACCAATAGCTCCACTTTAACAAAATTTGTCCCCAAAATACATGATGATTTCAAAAACATAAAATATATAAGAACGAGGCTCATGAACAGGTGAGTATAATACAAAAAGTATAACACTATAAGAACATAATTTAAAGATACGATTATATTTTAACTCAAAACCCTATACTATGGGATATTAAAATGTATCTCTGAGGAACATGATGTGATCAATGTTCAAGAACACAATTAAAAATTGATGTCTATATCCTTTTTAGCATTAATCTATGAGGGATAAGATCTCATTATAAACAATATATACCTAGAGTATCTAATTGATTCATAAAATCTAATGCCCATTGATTGTCTATAATCCATTACTAGATGGAATCCATTTTCAAAATGTCTTCAGGGTCCAAATAACACTAGTATTTATTAATATATTATATGACACATGACACCTGAACTACTAAATAAAATTGACATCCATGAAACATACATGATATCATAATGAGGGACTTCACCACAGTATGGGTTGTGTGTATTGACTATGGGTGTACCTAATCGTTATTAAGGATGATGACCCAAAATATAAGGGATTTTGAACTACAAAACCATTTCACATGAATTCACAAAATACAAAATGTGGGAGTCCAAAAAATCAACATGTTGGGAGTATATATTTCTTTACTATAGTGTACCTTAACCTATTTTGATAATGGGAGGACAAAAAACCACCTAAATATAGAATACCCCCACCATATTATAAGGAAGGAGTAACAAAACACCATCTTTCATATAATGAACACTTCCTTTTACCGATTATATTTATAGGGGATTATATGAACTCTATGTCTAATCCAAATGATTCTATTATAACGACCCAAAAATTTCCTATATGGACATTACATAAATTTTATTGAGTACTTAAACATTATACAAAAATATGACCAACGAGATAATTATAATAGTGTGTTTGGAAAAGATGGATTAGATCATTATAATTTGTTTAAAAATCCTCCTAATATCCCAAAAAGATTTTCCACACTATTACTCAAAATAAAATACATTATTTATAAACTAGTGAAATGAAATAATATGATAAAGTGAAAGCTCATATGCTCATTAAGGGTAAACAATGAAGAAATGAAAAAAATCATGATCATAAGGATATGAAAAACATTACTATGAACTTTTAAGATCATTCCTTGAATATCAAATATCCTAAACATAAATAAAGAATAAATATTATAAGGTCATAAAAAATCATGAGAAAATAAAGAACATGTGTCATGGAAACATAAAATATCATTAAAAAATTGAAGTATGGAAAACACAGAAGAATATATTGATTTCAAATGTTGCCAAGGAATCAGTTCCAAGACGATCATAGCTAGAAATATTTATTACCAAACCAGATTTACTTGTCATTCCAGACCTGTATTACTAATCCTTATTTAAATGTTGTTCCAGCCCAGTATTACAAAATAAGATTTAAATTCTTTTAAATTCATGTGTATCTCTTGAGATATTAATCTTTACGCAATGCAATGAATGGAGATATAGGTCCCTCCCATCACATAATGAAATAATTCTTACATGGGACACAAAAACATAAATCAATCATCATAAAATAACCCAAGAAATAATATGGGTTTCTTGAATATCATTCCATCATAATCCATATATAACAAATGCATTTCATAAATATTATTCCTTCATAGAAAAAATAAAACCATGGAAATAATAGGGATAAAAAAAACACTATTTATATTATTTTATCTTAGACATAAAATAATTTTGATAAAACAAATGATATTAATTTTTGATGAAAATATCCTTTCGTATTTAAAAAATTACGTTCCCCCAATTTCCTTGAAATTTTGAAATTAAATATTTTTTTGAAACAAAACATGAAATCTTTTAGAGTAAGCATAATGAAAATATAGCCTTGTTAATACATAAAAATCATTTCATGTCATATAATTTTAAAAAACAATTGCCCTTTACTTTGATCGTAAATATCAAAAAGTACCTCATATAGAATATAAACAAAATATTCCATTATTACCATTTAATGAATTCACAAATGGTTAAAATTGACATTAATTGAATTAATAATAATAGAAATTGTTTTACATATTTAGGAAAAATGGTCTTGGGTGATTAATATATACCACTAAAAACTTACATATAAACAATCTCTTATAATAATGATATTGAAAAATTATCTATTACATTATGTAACATATCCTTTGAATGTATCAAATCCTCTTGTATAATGATTTAAATAATTTTTCTGACTTATTCTAGATTTAAATTACTTTTTACAATATCATATAGTATCATATAATCATCTGTTTTTATTAACGTTATATTGTTACTCATTATTCAAGTGTTAACTACTTTATGTTATTTTTCATGTTTTATCGGATAAGCTCTTGTTCATATTCTTTGGTTATAGATATATCATTAGTTGAATGATATTAGTTAATATATATTATATTAATTCATTTGTATAATATTTTATTAACTAAGATCATTTAGAACGAGTTGTACCACATTTTAGAGACGGTAGGTTGTATGTACGTACGAAAGATTATATCATTCTTTTATTTATGAAATGGTATTGAAGTGGATGGTATATATATTTTAATAGAACAATTTTTTTTATAAAAATGATATTTATATATTATTTTAATCATTATACCAAAATAATTAAATCGGTATGAAAAACATATTACACCACGATACAGAGATGGTATGTTATATGTACGCACATGTGGTGATTTTATTTTTTGTAGGATGGATATAAGTTGGAATATAGATTTTCCATAACATTAATAACTGTTGGACTCCTCATGTGTTAATCATGTCTTAATGATCACAAATCTTATTACTATTAATTAATCTCGATCTTCATTGAACATCTTGCTATTGCTCTTCAATCTCTATAATAACTACTCATCATTTTTTAATAAAAAAATCTTATGGATGTTAATTACTCTCTTTATTATTTTCAAGTCTCATGAATGATCACAAATCTCACATATATTATCAAGCCTTTATGATTATGATTCATGTTCTCTTACCCTATAATGGTTAAACTTAATTCATTTTCTGCATATTACTGTCTAAGTCTAAATACAAATATTTGTCTAAGTATGGACTCATCGTGAAGGACTCACCGTGACGTAGACACCTTGAAGCACATACCATGAACCTCATACCGTGAAGCTCATACCGTGAAGAAGACACAGTTTACTTAATCACTGTGACACCGTTTCTTAACTTTTTGTCAATATTATTTAAATAAAACTAACGGTCATATTTCATGTTATTAATGAAATTAATGTTATTTAATGATAGTTGTTGGCATGTCAGGAAACTGTATCTCGTACCTATTAAAAGGGAATAATTTTTAATTCCAGAACGTGTGGAATATAAGGAAGATTAAGATGCAGTACATGAAAAAGTAGTGAAAAAAAAGAAAAGTGTGAATATACAACGAGAAGAACTTACATACACCCGAGAGCACGGTGCTGAACAAGAAGATCAATCCTGAGCAAGAAAGAGATTGACAGACCTTCAAAGAACTCTCATCAATGCAATCAAACACCACTGAAGAACTCACGACTAATCAAGAGATCATTTTTATTCCTGTAGAAGACAAGCTGACTACGACACTCTGATTTTCAATAGAAAAACTAGATAAGTACTCAGAAATATTCCTGCTGAATCCAATGAGTCCAGAGCTGCATTGATAATCACTAGAGCTTTATAAACTCTTGTTTTTTCTCTCTAAGTGATTTATTTATTAACTTTCAAGAAGTGTGGTGTAATATTTATTTCATATACACACACTGTCTCCTACACTGAACTAGGGAATATCAAAATCATCAAACCACAATTGTTTACTCTTGTTTACCCACGTCAACTGTGGAACAGGTCCTTGTGTGGCCTGATCTATTTGTTTCCCATGAAGAACAGTGGTAGAGGTCCCTGCGTGGCCTGGACAGTCTTGTAAACTGTTGTTAACCCCGATCCAGGGTGTGGATCAAATTTTATATAAACTACTACACCACCCATGCGATGCACGACACTATAAAATAATTCCAATTATTAAATATAGATTACTATTTATAAAACATAATAGTTAATATTAATATTGAATATATTTTAATAAAAATGAAATATATAATGAGGAATAAAAGTTACAGAAATTGAGGAACAAAATCTAGATACTGATCATCCTTTTGTATAAAATTAACAATGAAGGAACCAACGGTGAAACTGAATGAAAATTAATAAATAATATATAGAAATCATAAATTTATTCATAGAAAAAAAGTATGAAAATTCAATTTGTAGATACATGAAATTGGTCAACATTGGAACAGAATCATGGTAAGAGAACATCAATACAGTTTCACCTTTGACATAGAACTATGGAATGTAATTTAAAAATGATTAGAGAACGTCAATATTGTTTCAGTAGTAGATACATGTTTGACAACAAAAACAGGAACCATAATCATCAATAACAGTGTGTATGCAGATCAGATTAAAATTCATGTCATCAAAATGTGCAGTCAAAAGCCTCCAGGTACGGCCATGCATCGTTGTTGTAGAGTAGAAATTTTTCATGTTTCTTGAAAGTTATATTGATACCTGCAAACTATAATTATAAATGAATGTGAGTAAATGAGATATACTAGTATGAAAAAATAACTGGTTAATCCAGTGAAGTCAAAAAAATCATGTCATAATCAAATGGCTTATTTGTTTACAATATTTATCTATGAAAAAAATCTGTACAAAAATTGAATGAAAACAATTATATAATATGAAAAATGAAAAATCACTAATAATTGAAATAAATAATAGAAAATAGTAACTGAATAGACTCTATCATAATAAAATCATGACATATTTGAAAAATTGAATGTGCGCTACCTTCATCATTTCGGCGTGCAAATATCATGGACTCCTCAAAGTGTGCCGCCTTCATCTCTGCCACCTCATCCGCATCATCCCCATCCATCGCATCACGGTTCTCCTCCATCTTCCTCCCCCGCTCTATATCCTGTCATTATAAAAATAACTGATAACACTCATTACTTGTATAATAATATATAATTCCTTCATTAGCTTCTCAATGTTCTCTCGAATGGCATACTTTCAAGCACGCTGACAAATCTCAATTATATAATCACTACTGAAACCATGAGTTTAGCGCGTAAGAGCAGACATGTCGACCTCCCTCGATACATGTGACTTCCATAGAATCGCCCTGAAAATATGAAGACGTGATGACTCATCGGGAAGTGGAATATAGATGAGCTGGTCAAGACGGCCCATCCTGAGAAGTGCATGATTGATGATGTATGTCTTATTGGTAGCCCCGATGATAAACATGGTTTTCCTGGCAGTCATCCCATCCATTTTTGTCAGAAGTTGATTCAACAACCTGTCTTCCACACCACCAGTTTTGAAACATAATAAATCATATTAATATTGTAAATGTTTGAAACAAAAAATTAGTGGTACATATAATGGAAAAGATTGTACAATAGGTAGTCATTTATTGAGATAGAAATCATAGAGTAACAAACAACATGTGATAAAAAAAGCTAAAAATTAAGATATCAAAGAACACAAAGTCACCGGAATGCTGCATCAACAAACCCCATTCCATGAATATGTAGAGGATAGAAAATACTCCCATCATAGGATCTGTCATAGTTTTTCTGTAGTGACATGATCCCAAAACCCATTACCACCGTTTGTGTATTAGACATAAAATATTTTAAAATAATAGCTTTCGTGTTAGATAATTATAAATAGAAAAGGAAACTAATAACATGTATCTTAAATTATATATGAAATGGATTGAAAACAAAAAAAAACCTGATGTAATAATAAACAGTAAAACATGATGTAATAGGGTACCTGAATATATTTGTCGATGTTGTTGGGGATCCCAATAATTCCAACTTTGAGACCGGTCCTAATTTCTTATACGTTAATAGTAGAAACAAAATGAACTCACAGAGGCCCTACATGGAAAACGTGATGTCCCTTGGTCCATTTCCTATACAGTAAGAAAGTGAAAAAGCTTCCTCTAACAGAAGATACAGTTGAACCATATGTGGAGGGAGGGAAATAGAGTTGCGGATTACATGGCCTCCATAGAAGCACCTTTTTTAATATTTTCCAGAATACTCATCCTTTCAAGGCCAAGGGGGATAATCAGATTAGAGGGGATGCCCGTGGTCTTCACTATTATAGGCCACCCTATGCTTGATGAGGTTCTCTTGTATAGCATGTTTTTAATAAAAAAATTAACATTGGATGGATATTGCCTAAAATAGAGAATGGTTACATATCTAAAATTAAAATACCTCAAAAATCACAGAATATCCTCTCTGCGACAGATCACCTAAAATTATGTACACCTAGAATTCAACACACATGTAAGCCATATAACATACTGAAACTCTAAAATAATTCAACATACACGTACCTAAAAATAAGAAATGTCTATTATAGTGATTTAATGAAAATAATAGTCAATGAAGAAAAATAATTAATACCTGAGTGGACTGAGTTGGTGTGCCCATACAGGTGGAAAAAAGAGCAGAACCTAGAATGTAGGAGTATTAGTAACAGATTATGAGGAAAAAAGTTACATAATGAGCAACCTTGTATATGAAATAAATAATGAAGAAATATATTTAATATAAATACTGAATGACTTGGAACATAAGTTATGAAATTAAGCATTGAATGTTACATATTGATTTGTATGTACTGTAATAAGATGTTCCAGATCCCTAAACTAGAATCTATATCAACTGTAAAAAAATCCAGGGTGCCTAGGAACAACTCCAGGCTTCTCTTCCTCCACCAGAACCATCATTTCCTACATCAAACCAACTTTGAATGAGTGGACATTATTTTACATTGTTCATGAATAAATAGATGTAACCGTAAGGATTACTGAGTGGGAAAGCAAATCAAATTGAACCCACTATGAAAAAGTTTGATACCCCATTCAAAACAATTAATCATTTTGCAAATTTACATTACTTCCAATGGTTATGAAATAGTAATGAATTATTCAGATTGAAACTAATTCAATTAATCTGCATACCTTTTTAAATTATGATTCATTGTAAGACAATGCATGTGTACTTAATAATAACATATTTACCTCTGGAACCCTTCTAAATACCAATATTAGGATCCTTATGAACAGGAAATGGTTTTTTATTTTGGGCCCAACCCTTATTCTATTTCAGACCCGATGATCCTGGTAAGGTACTCCAAACTGGGAGAAAAGTCCATTATAGAAAATAGGATACCCAAAATGATTTCCAATAAAATTGAATGAAAACTCACTGTAAATAAAAATAAGAGTTAGTATGTACTGATAGAAAGTAGTTTTACCTAGTGCATTAATCTAATGTAGTGGACATGTTTTCCAGGACACTTGTGTGACATTAACAGTAGGTTAATATTATGTGTGTTATGTGGTTAGAACATGTAATATTAATTAAGCACCTGTCATAATGTCATAATACTAACTATTTCATCATCTAGTCATATTTTACAATTTCCAGCATCTCTTATAAGTTATTGTGCTCTATTTTTCTACATTATGAATGATT
Organism: Viscum album; assembly: GCA_963277665.1. Classification (NCBI taxonomy): domain Eukaryota; kingdom Viridiplantae; phylum Streptophyta; class Magnoliopsida; order Santalales; family Viscaceae; genus Viscum; species Viscum album. The sequence continues at coordinate 63,726,711 of OY728156.1, read as the reverse complement.
CAGGAAATTTCTTCATTTTAGAACATCACATTGTGAACCAAGAACGTGAAAGAGGTTTGATACCACTAAGGGTGTTGAAATGATCAAAAGAAACTAATTTATCTTATACGAAACCATAAGAATCCAAAAAACATAATAAAACCATGCATGAAACCCAAAACCATGATGTATATTAAATATAGAACCAATATATATAGCTTTTAGTGGACTTCACTTATATAGCATTCTTAATTTTCATTTTTTGTTGAATATCCCACCAATGATTTCCATAGAACCTCCCTCTACAGAGTGTATCTTTTGGCCAATAAGAATAATCAAATTGTTGAGAAAGATTTTCCAACATTCCAAAATAATGTGTGAAAAAAGTTACAAATTATGTTAGTACTTATGTAATATATGATTATCTAAGGATCTATATAGTAAATTTTAAAACAAAATAACCATAGAATTTCTATTAAGAATTTACAACCTGTTTAATAAAGAAGTCTGCAATGTGCATGCAGTCCATCCAAATAAGGAATGTTTTGGGTGTAATTGGATGGAATGTCTCCATGTAAACCTGTTATAATATCAGTTATCTGCTAAACGGTCTTTGTGTAACAGCCCGAGATTTTATGAAAAATATTCTTTTTATTTTACTAATGTCTTGTGTTATACGCTACACCAAAAGGAGCTTGCACAACACGCATCCTTGACTTGCCTTGCATTACACGCAATCGCAACCTTCCTCGATAGCGTGTGTGGTACGTAATCCTGAGTTTCACGAAACAATGATATGCTATTAAAATATTATTAAAACTAGCCGTTATGAATAGTAATAACCACTTTTTAAATTTTAGAAATTTTAACTCTCAAAATGGACTTCATTTTTGGATTCGGAGTATCGAATTTAGCCTAAGGTGAAATTTTGGTACTTTTCGGATAACTTTCATATTCTGATGAATAGTGAAAATTACTAAATTATAATTAAAAACAACTTTTTTAATCGAAATAATTAATAGTGATAAATCATTAATTTGAGTGGTTTTAAAGTATATTTAGAATATATTTTTACAATTTAATACAATGTTGGTCATTGGTTGTAATTTCACATTTAAACCAGACATAATCAAGTGTCAATCGTTTGATAGATATTGTTTCTTAAAAACACGCTATTTGTTTTAACAGCGGGATTTAATTATAAAATTAATTAATGCAACTTCTATGTTATGAATTTGGTAAAATAAACTTCATTTTTGAATTCGGAATATGAAATATAGCTTAGGATGAAATTTTGGCATTGTTCTGAAAAACATCAATTTTTGATGAATAGTGAAACTACTAAGTGGTAGTTAAAAAACTGAATTTTTCATAAAACTTAATTTTACCGCTTCTGTGAATGAAATTTCAAAAATCCGAGAGACACGGTTAATATCAAGGACTAAAATGTGGTTCAATGAGATGAAAATAATTTTTTGGTGAATAGTAACTTTTTACTTTTTGTTACCGCGGTTAATAGTAAATAGGGTAACTAAGGGTAAATATGATATTACTATTACACTAACACATGTCCTAATTCTATTGGACAAGTGTAATTCGACCAAAAACAAACCTAGGAATAACATATGACCATTTAGGCCCACTTGGATTAGATTAGGACCTTTATTATTAATTTATTTAAAGAAAGGTTAAAATAGTTAAAATCAATGTTTAATAAGTAAATCATTTTTAATATGGGGTTATACATAAGATAAATTCGATTGTAAATATTCATTAGAAAGATAAAACGATTTCCTACATAATGGTATTTTATTTGTAATTTTTAGACATTAAATAATTTAATTTATGTATGACACAATGATGATGCAGTAATTATCTTATTAATGAAATATTGACATATTTGATATTATAAACACCAAAATAAATGTAATTTGCGACTTTTTATGAATTCCAATAATTTTCTAGGTTACTATGATATATTAATGTTGATTTAATCAACTTGGTTCGAACATTTAATTCTGTTATGACTTTCACAAAAATCATATATCAAATAGTGTCAAAATTGACACAAAATAGTTTTTAAATCAAATATTATATTACTAATTGTTATTTTATTCCTAAAAATCTATGGTTCGGCCAAATGACTTAGATAAAGATATATATATTAATAATAAACAATTTGGGGTTCGTTTGGCATGTTATAGTAAGTGTATTAACCATATAGTGAAAGAAAACAAAAAGACACGGTAAAAGTTAAATTATTTAACTTAGAGTTAAATCTAATTGATAAGGTTTAAAATAATATCCAAACATGTCTAAATTTGATTGGTTGATGAGATTACAACCCTATCTCATCTAATCTTCAAATATGAGTCATTTTTGGAGGTTTTTAAGTGGGGTTAGATTTATTATAAATTAATATTTTTAAGAATTCCTAAGGTGCCCCTCTCCTCCCCTATAAAAGGACACCTCCTCCCCCTCCTCCTCACACCAATTTTAGCACTCAAGCTCGGCCAACCCCTGCCAAAATCTCTTCTCCACTTCCCTAGAAACATCCTAGAGGTTCTGGTCTTCCTCAAAGACCAATTGTAGTTCCCTAAGAGGAGGTCTCAAAGAGGCGCTTCAAAGAAGAGGTAATTACCGTTACCAATTCTTTCATCTTTATTTCTTCTTACACTTCTTCTTCTTAGGTTGTTTCATTATGAAGTAATAACATCAGTATCACTCATATACTGATATGTTATTATAAGTATGAAACAACCCTATTTCACCATCTATCCATCCTACGGAAAAAGAAATCACCGCGCGTGCGTACGTACGGAATACCGTCTCCACGCCGTGGTGTAATCTATTTTCCACCACCACCTTACATGGATGGGTATAATGGTGTAAAGAATAACTATAAATAGTTATTACAACATCATATTGATTCTGATATATTGTATAATCCACTCTGATTCAGTTCAATATTTATGGAAATGATATCATCGCTCGTGCGTACGTACGGGCTACCGTCTCCACGATGCGATGAGATTCATTCTCCATGTTAACCATTTAAGAATGATTATAAAGTATATATAAGAAATAATAATGAAATATATGACATTATAAAGCTACTGGATTTATGTATATATATACATATGTATGTCATCTACTTACTTCCATTTCAAGACAATAAGCAATGGAAAACAGCGTTCATGCCTACGTACGGACTACCGTCTCCATGAACGGTGTTTTTCATTTTATTTATCTACCTATTATATATATATATACTGAATATATATGATATATAAATCATATTTTATATTCTGGAAGTAAGTAAATCATGATATAAGTAATAATAATGTCAAGAACAACAAGTCAAAACGCCTACGATAAATGAAACGATTTTACCCAAAACGCTTCTTTAACATGGAAATTACAAAAGAACGGGTAATATAATGTCATAAGTGAACAATATATGATATCATAACAATGAATATGATTCTGTAATAAGTCAATGACATTATTTAAATCATTATACAGGAGGTTCGGACACATACGAATCAAATCGGGCCTAAGGTAAGGGAAATATCACAATCTCATTTTTATCCGAGATTGTTTATTCGTAAGTATTTACTGGGGTGTATTTTATCATCCACATCCATGTTCCCTCAATATGTAATATTGTTTCCATCCACTTGCAATAGTTTAAATCCAATTTTACCCTTAGGTGAGTTTTTAGTAAAGAATATGAAAGGAATCTTTTGTCGTTTTTCCGTACGAGGTACTTTTTGACTTTTCCGACAAAAGTACGAAGAATGTTTTTTTTAACTTATACGGCATGAATGGATTTTTAAAACATTATTTCCAAGAATCTTCCTTTACAAGTTTTCAATTTTATTTTTAATCAACTTCTTTTAGATTATAATTGTATGACATGTTAAGAAAAGAAAAGTGTTTTTAAAGAAGAAAGGATATTTTCCTCAAGAATGGAGTTCAAGTGTTTTATCAAAATTATTTTTCATCTAAGATAATAAAGGGTTCTGTTTCTATCCATATTTTTACATTGATTTGACTATGTTGTGATGGAATTATGTTTATGAATTCCTTTATCTTATATGAATTTATTTATGATGTCATGATGTTTCAAGAATCCCATTTTTGTTACATGTGTTATGCGATGATGTATGTTTTATGATTATGTGGCACACATAAGAAAGGATTCATTATAAGATGGGTGGGACCTATATCTCCCTCCAATGCATTGGGTAATGATTTTATATCTCATGAGATAGACATGGCTGGAAAGGAAGGTTATTTCGGTTCAGTGATACAGGACTGAAACGAGGAGTGAACTCGGTTCAGAAAGGGACTTTGTCCACTAAGATAGTCTTGGCAATGAGTCATGACTAACAAGAAATGATTTTCCATGATTATGTGTGAATGACACAATATTTCAAGTTTTATGTTATGATTATGGGGATCTCATTTTCACTTCTATGATTTATCCCATGATATGATATTATGAGCTCTTTTGCAGGTTAAGATTTCCAAAAGCTATGTTCTTATGTATATGATGTGACTGATATTTCTTTTGTTTACCCTTACTGAGCATTTGAGCTCACCCTTTTATGTTTTCTTTTCCCCAGGATATAATGAAAGGTTTTTAGGTAAAAAAAGGGAAAACTTTATGGGAGATATTGAAGATCTTTCCCCACGATTAGAAGATTACGTTCCGAGTTTCCAAAGACACTAAACTATTACGATCCTTGTGTGTGTGTTTTTGTTATGTACTAAGTATTCCGCAAAAGTAATGTAATGTCCATGTATGATAAGCTTCGGGTCGTTATAGTTGGTATCAGAGGAAATGTTTAGTCAACCTTTGGAAACTAGGATGCGAAAACGTTAGTGAGATCCCTAGAGATATTTCTAAGGTATGTCTAGGGATGTCTCTAAGGTTAAGTATACGTATAGGTTATAGTCCTAGAATTGCGCTAACGATCATAGAATTTAACCTAAGATGTTAGATATTAAGGGTACTACCCCTTTATTATGTTGTTTTCCCTAGCATGATTTTTGCCTCTCACACTATTCTTTTTGGGTTTTAGAAAATGACTGGAAACAAGGTGATTCACGATAATGGAGGATATGATGGACAATGGAATGATATTTTTCATGAGCAACAAAATGAAATGGGATTTGGAAGTCTAAACATCATTATTATGCCGAATCAGCAATCTCATAATATGATCAATAAAGTAAAATTTGGTAAGTTTCCTTACTCAGCTAATAATAGAAAGATGGAGTTCCATGATGATCATAGAGGAAAGAAAGTTCAATTTCCCCTATGTAAATCATGTGGGAAGAGGCATCAAGGAGAATGTTTCAAGGGAACTGGAAGATGCTTTGGGTGTGGAAAAGAAGGACACAAAGCAAGTAAGTGCAAAGGAAAAGGGTCGGTTAACACCATGGATGAGGATAATGGTATTGCTATGACATCAAAAATGGTTAAGTGTTTTAAATGTGGAATGTATGGGCATTATGAAAACAAATGCCCTAAGGGAAAGACTCATGAAGAGAATCAGTATGGTCGTATGGGAAGTATTTATGTTGATGATGATGATGAGACCAAAAATGATATGTGAGATGAAAGAATTGTTGAAGCTCAGTCAATGGTTTAGGAATGTAGTGGAATGATTACATGTTTATCATGTGTAATGTTGTATAAGTAATCTCATGGAATAAAGAGACATCTAAGGATTGTTACACTGTTGTCTTACCTTAAGTTTTGAAATTGTATGATGAATGGTACCAGTAACCATGAAAGGTTATTTAGATACTTTTGGAAAGTAGATGATATGTGCATAATGAAAGGATAAGAAGATAATGTGATGTTTGATTGTATTCATGATCTCATGATTGATATAAGGACTAAGTGATATCATGGTTTGAGTATATAGAATTTTGAGGATTTTGGTATGTGGAAAGTGTTAACTTTTAACTGCATTCAAGTTTTCACTAAGGTTCAATGGGTATTCAAGAGTATACATGATTAAGGACTTTGAATGTTTGGAATGTGACCAACAAGACATATCTTATGATATGTGGGGATCAACGACAGTATTAAATCTATGGTAATCGTTGTCACTATATTATGAGAGTGGACTGCAGTATTGTGTATAAGCCTAAAGATTATACTGGATTATGTTGGACATAAGTTAGTATTGTTTAAGGATAGAAGATTTTCGATGGGATGTTATAGTAACATAGTTTTAGAAAAAGGACAACCTGCAGGACGGGCGACAGCCCATCGCTTCGGACAAGGCTGTAGGAATCGAACCCACAACCGAAGTGCGACTGGCCTTTATCGCCTACCACTGACCTACAGAAAGTCCATGTTTAGTAAAAACTAATTTTATTATATTAAGCAGTATGATATATGAAGTATAAGTCCATTTTAGGAACCATATATGATTAATCTCACTATAGAATGACTTATGTATATTTAATAACTTTTTCTAACCTTTTGTTTGAGACAGATGGAATGAACAATCATTCTATCACATGAACTTCTAACACTTCACAAATAACAAATTCAACTTCATTTAAGAGATGAAGTAGAAATTGTTCAAGGCACGAACAAAAGTGAGATTATACCAAAATAAAGTAAGTATTTATTCTAAGCAAATTTTCAACTTTAGGGAAATGATCTTGAAAACCAAAAATGTTGTCCTAGTGATCTTATACCTGATGAATCAGATGGTACCTTATATCATCACAAATCTATGGATTTGTGATTACTGGCTTTTCCATAGCCATGTTCTCTACCACTCTCCATCAGAACATGATGGTTAGATTTCTCTTCCATATCCATATTTTCACCTATGTGGAAACCCAGTGATTAGTTTATTTGGGTAATCGTTACATTTCAAACTTTAGTTTTTAAAGCCAAGTTTTGGTATCCCCTTTTACGATGTGGGTTTCTATTAAAGAAACTTTCGAATAGTAAACCATTTATAACCCCGACGAATTTCGAGGGCGAAATTCATTTTAAGGGGGGTAGAATGTAACAGCCCGAGATTTTATGAAAAATATTCTTTTTTATTTTACTAATGTCTTGTGTTATACGCTACACCAAAAGGAGCTTGCACAACACGCATCCTTGACTTGCCTTGCATTACACGCAATCGCAACCTTCCTCGATAGCGTGTGTGGTACGTAATCCTGAGTTTCACGAAACAATGATATGCTATTAAAATATTATTAAAACTAGCCGTTATGAATAGTAATAACCACTTTTTAAATTTTAGAAATTTTAACTCTCAAAATGGACTTCATTTTTGGATTCGGAGTATCGAATTTATCCTAAGGTGGAATTTTGGTACTTTTCGGATAACTTTCATATTCTGATTAATAGTGAAAATTACTAAATTATAATTAAAAACAACTTTTTTAATCGAAATAATTAATAGTGATAAATCATTAATTTGAGTGGTTTTAAAGTATATTTAGAATATATTTTTACAATTTAATACAATGTTGGTCATTGGTTGTAATTTCACATTTAAACCAGACATAATCAAGTGTCAATCTTTTGATAGATATTGTTTCTTAAAAACACGCTATTTGTTTTAACAGCGAGATTTAATTATAAAATTAATTAATGCAACTTCTATGTTATGAATTTGGTAAAATAAACTTCATTTTTGAATTCGTAATATGAAATATAGCTTAGGATGAAATTTTGGCATTGTTCTGAAAAACATCAATTTTTGATGAATAGTGAAACTACTAAGTGGTAGTTAAAAAACTGAATTTTTCATATAACTTAATTTTACCGCTTCTATGAATGGAATTTCAAAAATCCGAGAGACACGGTTAATATCAAGGACTAAAATGTGGTTCAATGAGATGAAAATAATTTTTTGGTGAATAGTAACTTTTTACTTTTTTTTACCGCGGTTAATAGTAAATAGGGTAACTAAGGGTAAATATGATATTACTATTACCCTAACCCATGTCCTAATTCTATTGGACAAGTGTAATTCGACCAAAAACAAACTTAGGAATAAACTATGACCATTTAGGCCCACTTGGATTAGATTAGGACATTTATTATTAATTTATTTAAAGAAAGGTTAAAATAGTTAAAATCAAAGTTTAATAAGTAAATCAATTTTAATATGGGGTTATACATAAGATAAATTCAATTGTAAATATTCATTAGAAAGCTAAAACGATTTCCCAAATAATGGTATTTTATTTGTAATTTTTAGACATTAAATAAGTTAATTTATGTATGACACAATGATGATGCAGTAATTATCTTATTAATGAAATATTGACATAATTGATATTATAAACACCAAAATAAATGTAATTTGAGACTTTTTATGAATTCCACTAATTCTCTAGGTTACTATGATATATTAATGTTGATTTAATCAACTTGGTTCGAACATTTAATTCTGTTATGACTCTCACAAAAATCATATATCAAATAGTGTCAAAATTGACACAAAATAGTTTTTAAATCAAATATTATATTACTAATTGTTATTTTATTCCTAAAAATCTAAGGTTCGGCCAAATGACTTAGATAAAGATATATATATTAATAATAAACAATTTGGGGTTCGTTTGGCATGTTATAGTAAGTGTATTAACCATATAGTGAAAGAAAACAAAAAGACACGGTAAAAGTTAAATTATTTAACTTAGAGTTAAATCTAATTGATAAGGTTTAAAATAATATCCAAACATGTCTAAATTTGATTGGTTGATGCGATTACAACCCTATCTCATCTAATCTTCGAATATGAGTCATTTTTGGAGGTTTTTAAGTGGGGTTAGATTTATTAAAAATTAATATTTTTAAGAATTCCTAAGGTGCCCCTCTCCTCCCCTATAAAAGGACACCTCCTCCCCCTCCTCCTCACACCAATTTGAGCACTCAAGCTCGGCCAACCCCTGCCAAAATCTCTTCTCCACTTCCCTAGAAACATCCTAGAGGTTCTGGTCTTCCTCAAAGACCAATTTTAGTGCCCTAAGAGGAGGTCTCAAAGAGGCGCTTCAAAGAAGAGGTAATTACCGTTACCAATTCTTTCATCTTTATTTCTTCTTCCACTTCTTCTTCTTAGGTTGTTTCATTATGAATTAATAACATCAGTATCACTCATATAATGATATTTTATTATATGTATGAAACAACCCTATTTCACCATCTATCCATCCTACGGAAAAAGAAATCACCGCGCGTGCGTACGTACAGAATACCGTCTCCACGCCGTGGTGTAATCTATTTTCCACCACCACCTTACATGGATGGGTATAATGGTGTAAATAATAACTATACATAGTTATTACAACATCATATTGATTCTGATATATTGTATAATCCACTCTGATTCAGTTCAATATTTATGGAAATGATATCATCGCTCGTGCGTACGTACGGACTACCGTCTCCACGACGCGATGAGATTCATTCTCCATGTTAACCATTTAAGAATGATTATAAAGTATATATAAGAAATAATAATGAAATATATGACATTATAAAGCTACTGGATTTATGTATATATATACATATGTATGTCATCTACTTACTTCCATTTCAAGACAATAAGGAATGGAAAACAGCGTTCATGCGTACGTACGGACTACCGTCTCCATGAACGGTGTTTTTCATTTTATTTATCTACCTATTATATATATATATATATACTGAATATATATGATATATAAATCATATTTTATATTCTGGAAGTAAGTAAATCATGATATAAGTAATAATAATGTGAAGAACAACAAGTCAAAACGCCTACGATAAATGAAACGATTTTACCCAAAACGCTTCTTTAACATGGAATTTACAAAAGAACGGGTAATATAATGTCATAAGTGAACAATATATGATATCATAACAATGAATATGATTCTGTAATAAGTCAATGACATTATTTAAATCATTATACAGGAGGTTCGGACACATACGAATCAAATCGGGCCTAAGGTAAGGGAAATATCACAATCTCATTTTTGTCCGAGATTGTTTATTCGTAAGTATTTACTGGGGTGTATTTTATCATCCACATCCATGTTCCCTCAATATTTAATATTGTTTCCATCCACTTGCAATAGTTTAAATCCAATTTTACCCTTAGGTGAGTTTTTAGTAAAGAATATGAAAGGAATCTTTTGTCGTTTTTCCGTACGAGGTACTTTTTGACTTTTCTGACAAAAGTACGAAGAATGTTTTTTTTAACTTATACGGCATGAATGGATTTTTAAAACATTATTTCCAAGAAGATTCCTTTACAAGTTTTCAATTTTATTTTTAATCAACTTCTTTTAGATTATAATTGTATGACATGTTAAGAAAAGAAAAGTGTTTTTAAAGAAGAAAGGATATTTTCCTCAAGAATGGAGTTCAAGTGTTTTATCAAAATTATTTTCCATCTAAGATAATAAAGGGTTCTGTTTCTATCCATATTTTTACATTGATTTGACTATGTTGTGATGGAATTATGTTTATGAATTCCTTTATCTTATATGAATTGATTTATGATGTCATGATGTTTCAAGAATCCCATTTTTGTTACATGTGTTATGCGATGATGTATGTTTTATGATTATGTGGCACACATAAGAAAGGATTCATTATAAGATGGGTGGGACCTATATCTCCCTCCAATGCATTGGGTAATGATTTTATATCTCATGAGATAGACATGGCTGGAACGGAAGGTTATTTCGGTTCAGTGATACAGGACTGAAACGAGGAGTGAACTCGGTTCAGAAAGGGACTTTGTCCACTAAGATAGTCTTGGCAATGAGTAATGACTAACAAGAAATGATTTTCCATGATTATGTGTGCATGCCAAAAAGTTTCAAGTTTTTTGTTATGATTATGGGGATCTCATTTTCACTTCTATGATTTATCCCATGATATGATATTATGAGCTCTTTTGCAGGTTAAGATTTCCAAAAGCTATGTTCTTATGTATATGATGTGATTGATATTTCTTTTGTTTACCCTTACGGAGCATTTGAGCTCACCCTTTTATGTTTTCTTTTCCCCAGGATATAATGAAAGGTTTTTAGGTAATAAAAGGGAAGAACTTTATGGGAGATATTGAAGATCATTCCCCACGATTAGAAGATTACGTTCTGAGTTTCCAAAGACACTAAACTATTACGATCCTTGTGTGTGTGATTTTGTTATGTACTTAGTATTCCGCAAAAGTAATGTAATGTCCATGTACGATAAGCTTCGGGTCGTTATACTTTGGATCTTCACTGAAGTTGTCATAGCATCGACCCCATATTGGGTGTCTGCAGACCTCTATTAAAGATGGGATGAAGAAGAATCTAATTAGAAAAATCACCAATTAGAAATAGAGTTATTCCAGATTCTATTCAATTTAATGGACAGTTTGATTTTGACAATTACACCTATACATGAATCAAATGTGTACCAAATGTGTACCTAAGGGCGGTGGCCATAACTACAAGAGCAGTTGCAACTGCAATCTAATTCAAAATTTCCTGATCCCTGCATGGAAAGAGGAAGGAACACATTATTGTTGGTTGAACACATATAGAACCTCTATTTCCCTACAGTAAAACCATACTGCACGAGAATTCAGTTTATAAGTGAGAATATATATAATACCTTATTGCTGGTTGAATACATATAGTACCTCTTCTTAATCATGTAACATATCCTACTCCTCTAATTAATCCACCTCTTGAAAGAAAACCCTATAAAATATATGGAGAACCCTAAATACAATTATTCCTTTCTAATAGTGGTTCATCCACACTACTTCTGTAGTGACAGTGAATTCTTACATTGGTTGGGAAATTTTGAACCATATATTATCTACAAATATATTCTTTTCATTTCCAACATCACTACTATATTAATCTCTATATAGATATTTTTTAAATATATGAAATATAGTTCAATATCTGTACATATACATTAAAAAATATCTGTACATAGATATTAATATATACACTTTCTGGGAAATCAGTCTCTGTACACAGATATGGCGATGAAGACCCTAACATTCTTCAGATTCATTTATGCTTTTTTTCATGAAAATGTATAATATTTTAAATGTCAGTTGCTTCAAGTACTTGATATAAAATGAACTCTGATAGCCTATCATGATTTATGTTGTTTTAAATCAATCCATATAACATGGAAAACCCAAAGTACAGTACTCAAAAACCCACAATCAAAAAAACAATCTGAGGTAGATAAAAATGAAACAAAATGAAATTAAGTATTGAAACGACTACTCGCCCAAGCTATCAAGAATAGGATTCATGTCAACAGATGAAGCCCATAATTTCATTTATATAATATATTAGAAACTAATACATGAATCATCTCCATTAAAGGGGTAAAGTTGAATAAAAGGTGTCAGAAGTTGGTGAATGAAAATTAAAAGAAATCATCCTAACCTGAATTTTATAATTGCATCCATGCTTCCACAGTGTGTAATAGTAGTTGAAAATCCTTGATATCCCACTCTCTCCAATCACCAATCATTATCCATTATCCAACATGCCACCGGGATCCATCTGGGACATGCACAAAAAGTGATTTTTATTAGTATGGTGTTTTCCAAGTCATTTAGGCTCTGTTTGACAACCCTACTGAAAACTGTGTATAAACTTATCAATAAGTGATAAGCACTATAAAAAGTTGTAGTAAGTGTTGTCAAATGAATCCTAAAATTAGATTAGCATGCACATAATAAACATAACCACTTTACTATCATGACCACATAAAAATAGATAGTATAGTAAAGACACTAAAAAATCTTCAAATTGAAACAAATAAAGGCCAATAAATCCGAGAGATGAGTGCCCAGACTCTGAGAGAACCATCAATATCAAAAAAACACTGAAAACTCAAAAACTGGGAACTGGGGGAGGTATATGGATTTTAATCAATTTCCCATCGATCACTTTTTATACAACATACTAACCGTCCCTGAAATTGAATCTGAATCAAGATAAACAAAACACAAAAACTACTCATACAAAGTAAGAGTTATTTTCAAAACATGATACATCTGTTTAAACTGCTGAAAATAGGTTTCATGGATTTTGAGATGAAATTACCAGAAAGTTAAATATACAACAAACACAGCATTGATACATTAACATCATTGTGAACATGACATCGTATTACATATAATGCACTGCAATGTTAGATTAGAAACAATCATTATCCTCACTATACAGTAATCATTTTTATGCAATGTATCAAATATCCCCTGAACTAAATCTGAACAAAAACAAACCAAAAACAAAACAACCACCCATATCGAGAATGACTAATTTTAAGAACTTGACACATCATCTCTGGAATGCGTTTTCCTTAGCAGCCGAAAAGAGGTCAATAATAGGGTTTCAATGAAAAAACAGAGAAGATAATATTATTTTTATTAAAATATAATTTTTTATAGAATGTTTACAACAAGAAACCTTTCATGGTGAGAAAATATTTTATAAAATGAATATTTTTGAACAGGCAGAAACAACCAAAACAACTCATACGAAGTAGGGATGTATTTTTGTTGAGTAACACCAATACAGTACAGTACTCAAGAACCAACAAATAAAAAAAGCATCAAAGGATGATAAGAATGAAAAAATGAAATTAAGTATTGAGAAGACTACTCACCCAAGATATCAAGAATGGGCGTCATGCCAACAGATGAAGCCTATAATTTCATTTATATAACAGATTATAAATCAATAGAAGAAACATCTCCATTGAAAGGGCGAAGTAGAATAAAAGGAGGCAGAAGTTGGTGAATAAAAATTAAATGAAATCAACTTACCCTGAGTATTATAATTGCAACTGGGCTTCCACAGTGTATAACAGATGTTGCAAAATCCATGATATCCATCACTAATATATCAACCAACAGTGCTGAGTGATGCTGAAGGAATAAAAAACTAAAATAAATTCTTAAAATAACATTGAAACTTCACGGATAATTCCTATAGAATATAAAAGTAACATTTTAGAAAGAAAAACATAGCACTGAGACCTCCAAAGGTTGTGCCAATAGAATAGCATCAACTTTTATTCCTGGTAAAAAGCCAACAATAAAAACTACACATCTATTATCATTGCGATCATTCACTTCCGGAAGTACGTACATTATTTTTTAATGGGATATTAAAGTCATCTACTTCATGTTCTTTTAAAAATCTTAAAGAGAAGGGGTGATATTGGCTAAGGTAGAACCTCTTTAAATTCATAAGTTAGGGTGTCTCGTCCAATGATTCCAGTAGCCGAATAGGTATTGATAGGGGTTCTGGAGCCCAACATTTGTGTTATCTAAAATAAAACTAAAACCCAATCACAGTCCAAAGAAAATGAGAATGCGCATATACAAAAACCAGAATAGTTAATAAGGAAAATTGACTTCGGAATTCATACGAGTAGATGAACGGGTCCCAATTCCATGTTAGGGCATACAATGCATGCGATGGAAAAATGAGGTCGAATCGGCAGAGGAGAAACATACCTAAAGCCTCTTTTATAGCATACTAAGACTAGAGAAGTTGATTAGTAATGTTAGGTTGAACTGTTTCAAAGACACCCGGTAGGAAGAAACCCTTATATGGAGGTAACAGTATAGACGTCGCCAGACACTGAATGTCGTCATGGGAGTTGCAACTGGAATTGGAATATTGTGTCGTATATATATGTCGAAGCAACCCAGTAGCTCAAAACCCTAAATTGATTTTCAATAGGGGAGACTGTGCAATTGAGAAGAGTAGATGTCATCGACGGAGTTGTAAATGAAGAGTGTAATGTTGTGCAGGGCCGGAGTTTCGATGATTGGTGGTAGCCAACGGTGTCGCAAGATGGAAGTTGGAATAGTCATGAAACCCTATTTGAGAATGGTGGTAGCTGCGAAACCCTATTCGAGAGGGAGCCGGAGGAGAGTGCGTGTGGGGTAGGCGACGGTGTCGCGCGAAGATAATTGGAATAGCCGGGGAGAAAAAAATTTGGAGAGATACGTGGAGGAAGGAGGGAGTGACATGTAGGGTTGGAAGAAGCCTTCTTTAGTATAGATAATAGATTTGAGAGGACTAAGTATCGACTCGAGACTGAACCTCTTGTTATATCTATTATGCATCGTTAGTTTAAGTTTGTAGTATACTACATATATCTCATTTATTCGGCTTCTATTACTTTGAAATACAAAACTATTTTAAAGATAGTTTGGTAGTTAAATTAGAAAGTGTTTAGACATATTGTATATCAGTAGGTTAGTTTCAAAAGTTAGTTTTATCATGTCATTAAATTAACTGAGACCTAATAAATCTTTTAGAAGCTATGTGAACATTTACAATCTATATAAATTCACTACAGTTTAACTTGCTTTATAAATTTTGGGATTTTAAATAGACAATATGTTAACCGAAATTTTAATTGTAACTCAATTCACCCCCTCTTGAGTATCCACTCCAACCAACAATAAAATATCAGTATAAATGTGATATTGGAGACATTAATTTATATTTGAAACAAATAATGGAGACTAATGAGAAAATTAAATAATTTGAAAGAATCAGTAGAGGAGATTACCTCTTCTTTGCCGAGGTCCCTCTAGAAATCCTCTTAAAAGCAGCAGATTTGCTCTTTTAAGAATACCAAATCCTCTAGAATGAGAACAATGAATTTGATAATGGAAATGGTTAGGGTATAAAAGATATTTAATGTTCAATGTTAATTGAAATTGTGATATAAGATGTGCCCTTTTATAATTGAGGTGATGGGAAATTTTGGAATCCCTAAAAATTTTAATTTATAATAAAATAAAATAAAATAAAAAACAAATATATGTCAATTTTTAGAAGATGATATGAGATTAGGTCGTAATATAATCATTAAATAATTTTTTTACATGTTATTAGGTCAATTTATACCATATCATTTTAATTTAACACGTAGTTATTCTATTTCATTTTAACTCAAGAAACAATTGTATCAATATAAAAAGGATAAAACATTAGTTATTTCATTTAAATTAAATCAGAAAAAATAATTTTTATTTTTTATACAATATAAATATTATTAAATATTTTTAATAATTTTTTAATAATTTTTAATAGATTTAAAAAATATTATTTTGACAAAATATTTATTTTGACAATTATGACACTATTCATTTCTTGATTTTATAAAAATATCAATATAATATTTTTTCCATGAAAGAAATATTTAATTATATCTATAATGGGACTAATTCATCTATAAAATTAATTGTATTTATAAATTATACAAAATTATATATTTTACTATTTTTAATGACATTAATTTCATATTTCCATTTACAAAATAATTACTACATCAGTTTTGTGTAATTATATAATATACATATATGTTGATGAAAATTTAAAAAATACTATGATAAAGATAAATATTCTTGATTGAAGAGGAATAATTTTAGTTTAATATATCTTCTGTATAATCCTTCATTAAAAATTTAATAATTATTAAAACATGAATGTGACAACTATATCATCACCGTAAATAAAATGTTATATGTTTTTGAATCCTTTCGATATGGCTACCAATGGTCAATAAATAAAATTGTTTATTATTATGGTTGATTTATAGTCTACTAATAATTATGTTTTGAATTTAATATAAAATAATGTTTTCTAAAAAATCATTAATTTCCCTATTAAAAAATATGAGACATATTGTAAAAAAAAATTAACCCGAATAATTTTTTTATTCTACATTAAAATAATATGTTTGAATTTTTAAATTTAAAATAAGTAGGTGTCAAATTGATTTAAAATGGGTTCTCTATCAAAAGCCGAAGAAAACATCATTTTTTATAAAATACTTCTTTTATCCAAAATAATGGATCTTTTTTCCGATTTCATGTTTAAAAACATATAAGATCAATTTTAAAAATTATATTGAATATATTAAATATATGTTTCATTAATAAAGTCTATAAAGAGTGATTATATTATTTTATATAGTCACTTATATTCATTTAAATTGTTTTTAGAAGAAAGTTAATATTATTCACAGTCTCCATTATAATGAAATGGTTACAATATTTAGTTTTTCCCTTATAATTGGTCTTCTGTGAAATAAATTCTATCAAAATAACCTGAAATTGTATAGAACACAAGAAAAACATAGTGTTGCATATTCTACAACAAAAGAATGTGTTGTGTATTGGGCAAGCTTATCTTGGTGAATCATACAACCCAAAATATCAAATAATAACAATAATTTATCTCATAATAACATGGTGTGTTATATTCTATTCCCTATTAAAATAAATTTCACCCTCGAAATTAATCAGGGTTATGAAAGGATATAATCCTAGATCATTAAAATAGAGACTAAAACAACCTCTTAATATAAAATATTTGGAGAATTTACTGTTACTCAAAGTGTATAATAAATAGGTCTCTACATAGGAGAACATGAGTGATGAATGGGGATGGAGGAAAAGAATAAATAATCATAGATATGGATAATGATCATTGATTTCAATATTTTTGGTGAACAAGTAAATGTTATTAATCAAAAAAACCATTAATTAAAGAAGTGTGATAAATGGAATTGATATCATCATAAATTATGATAATAAGACACCCTTTTTAAATCACAGTCCCTTTTTCCTATTGTTGAAAAAAAATTATGATAATATATACTTACTTTTTTTGTATAATATCCCATTTGGTCATTAATTTAACAATTTCAACTTCATTTCTTATCCGAAGATATGATGTTAGAATTATCATTTGAAAAGTGTTAATATATCATTATTTCTATAAATATAATGATAGGTCATTGCATATGACTTTAAAACAATAGAAAGAATTATCAAAAGGTATAAAATATGCATAAGTCAACCTATAGTGATTTAATACTTTATTCTAATTAACTTTATCTAATTATTATCTTATACTATTAATAAATGGATAACATAACAATGCATTCAAAAACAAAAATTACAAACCATTAGAATGTTTTTCACTAAATCATTTTGACATTTATCACACAAATCACATTAGGCAGTTCATGTTCATCAATTTCAAAACATGTGAATAACTTAATAATGTACTATTTGGAAACCTAGAAATAATCTGACTTTTTAGATATAATGTTGTAAAACATAGATGTTTTCCGTTATTCATATGTAATGCATATATTCCTTTAATAAAAGATGTTTTAACATTTATCCATGATAACATTGATATTTTTTCAACCAATCAATTATGTGATTTAGAGTGATTAGTATAATCTAATTCACTTATTTATAACCAACATGTCTCTAATAAAAAAATGGATATCTTAAAATTAGGATCACATTATGTTTTATCATTCCCATAATATTATTTTTCTTATGAATATCACCTTGTCATTAAATCAAATTTATTTTCCATTAAAACAATTCAATATATTATTGAAAATAAATAGTGGAAAAATAATCCTAATAATCCTAATATAATTCACCATTCATAATTTTTCGATCCAAATATATAAATACATGAACTGTTTAACTTTAATGGTTTAATTGGAATTGGTCATTCCTTGTATTAGTAGTAGATTATTTTTTTAGGGCACAGAGTTGGGTTATTCCCATGTTTTCCAATTATGTGATATTGAACTCCATAACAATTCTTTACTCTATGTCCCTTTTACCACAGAGTCCCCTCTATTTGATGTATTCATCATGTTTCTTTTTCAATTATTTTTTAAATGTTCGGAGTTGAATAATCAATCCTATATATTCTTTAGAATTTGAAAATTTATAAATTTTCGTCTTCCTCTTATACGATGTGTTAAAAATTTCACCAATGTTTTATTTGTTGATCATATATCATGATAGCTAATTCAGCATATACACAATATATTTATCTCTATTAATTATCCAATTTCGTTGCTCATAATCACTAGATTGTCCATCAGACTACTTATTAATCCAATTAGTTTTTGTTTCCCCCATTATAAAAATCTAGAACGAAGGGGGTGAGAAAAAATCTCATAGAAGAAAACCGCATAATCAAGGGAAATTACATTAAATATATAACATCCTTGGTTCAATACAAGGTTAATCATGACTGCCACCACAATTATAGGGCTATAACATATAGATAGATTTATCCATAGGTAAATCTCTAAAAATATACATATAAATATCAATTTCGATCTCTTTATAATTTTGAATCCTATATTCCAATGGTTGACTAAACCGTTAGTCTGATACAATCTCTATTGACCTGAGAATTATGTGTATGGGAATACATAAATTTTGCAGAATAAATTAACATATTATAAAATGATTCCCAAATATAGTATTACTCTAATTTCTTTGTAATCATGGAGTATAATCTTCTAATATTTTTAATGATCTTCAACATATTCTATAAGGATCTTCCCCTTTAGTTGAAAAAATTAAATTGTTTCTATAAAACCAAGTGAAATAAAAAAATAAGAAAATGGGTGATCTTAGATACATATTAAAGGTAAACAGTTGAGACATTTGAAAATAATCATGAGCATAAGTTTATGAGAAACATGATTATGAAAATAAAATAACATACCATGCATATCAAATATCATATATATGAATCATGGAATAAAAATTGGAAGTTAATGAAACATAAATCATGATCCTCCAAAGAAAATGATTCATATAAGAAAAACATATGAATAAAACATGGAAGTGTGGAAAACACATAAGCATATACTGATTTCCATAGTATCCAAGGAATATCTTCCAATACCATCATTAGAATTATACCATATGCGATATACATGAATAGAAAATATTACTATTTCTTTGTTAGTAACATTACACTGTTACTCGTTATTCAGGTATTAACTTCATTATGTTCTTATTCGGGTTTTATCAGATAAGTTCATGCTACTAATCTTATGTTATAGTTATATCATTTACAGAGTGATATTAATATAATAAATATCATATTAATTCATTTATATTATCAATTTTTAATGAAAATAATTTAGAATGTATAGCATCGCAACATGGAGATGGTAGGTCGTACGTATTCACAAGCGAGGATATCATTAATTTAATTATGAAATGGTATCAAAGTGGATGATATATATATTTTTCCAGAATAAATTAAAGGTTATAATAATAATATATACTTATAATTTTGATAAATATACCCATCCATGTCACGTGGTGGTGAAAAACATATAACACCATGATGTAGAGATAGTTAGTCGTACATACGCATGCTTGGTGATTTCATTTTTCATATAATGGAATGAATGTAAAATATTGTTTTAATATAAAATTTATAACATCTCAGAATATAATTGATTCTGGATTTATTTATTTATAATTGAAACAACTCTTGAATATGATGTATAAGAAGAAATAATTTGAAGGAATCGATAGAGGAGATTATCTATTCTTCGATGAGCTCCCTCTAGATCACTGCATAATGGAACTAGAGTGGTTCTTTTGAGATGTCCAGAACCTCTAGAATCTAAAAAAGGGTGAAATATTTAATTATTTGAGGGTGAAATATTTAATTATTTGAGGATTATTAAATCATAAATAAATATTTTTGATCGTTGTAGACAATATGATAATTATTATATAGTTGTAAAAATGTTTTATACTCTTAAAATAATTTATTAAATAATTATGAAGAAAAAATAACAATTTATTCAATTTTGACCGTAATGATTTATTAAATTTTAGAAAATATCAATAAAAGTTGTTATCCTTGAAAAAAATATATTCTTATATACCTAATGGATCAAGTTCATTTAGAAAATTAATTATATATATTAATTATCCAATATAATATTTATTTTAATATTTTTAATCACAATAATTAGATATTACCATTAATAAAAGAATAACTACATTAGTGTTGTGTAATTATTTAACATACATATTTATTGAATTAAAATTTAATATAAAATAATATGATGAAGATAAGTATTCTATATTTCATTGGAATTATTCTATTTGAATATATATTTCGTACTATCCTACATAAAAAATGGAATTTTTATTGAAACATGAATGTGGAAACCATATCATCACTTTTAATAAAATATTATATGTGTTAAAATTTCATTCATATGTCTCCAAATGGTAAATAAATCAACTTTGGGATTAGTATCATTGAGATATTTTAGTCTAATATGATTTTGTAATGTGTTTTTATCTTTTAATCATTGTTATAATTTTAATAAAAATTATTATTTTGATTTTCCATTGGACAAATAATTTCTACATCATCAATGTAAGGTCCATTAAATTAAATAATTATTTCCTAAAAATTAAATATAAATTACCTTGATAAAATAAAGAAATAACATTAAATGTTTATTTTTAGTCAAATTTCTCTTCTATGTTTCCTTATTTTTAAAATGATATATTATATTAAATATACTATGTGAAATCATTAATTTTTCATTAATGAAGTTATTATAAGTACCATAATATCTTTAAAATGGCCCCAAAACGTCAAAAATAAATGTATAATAGAGAAATTTGCTTAATAAGTTAAAAAGTACCATTTAATTCATTAATACCACCAATTTTTTCATATATGGACACATAATTTATATTAAAGGCAAAGAAAATCACACTTGGTGTATTTCATTTATTTAATTATTATTTAAGTTATTATCATGGACAAGTATCCATTAAAAGACATAATTTCAATCAATAAATTTAATGGGATTAATTATATTAATCAAGAAATTTATTTTTCATTTTCTGATACTTTTGCAGTCATTATATTTTTTGAACGAAATTACAAAATTTGTGTTTTATCATTGTAACAAAATTTACCATGGTTACTATTCATATTCTTTAAAAATAAAATAGGCCTAATTAAAAAATATGGACCTCATGAATCCAAATTTCACATTAAAATTTCAAAATTCAAAACAATGAATTTGTTGAATTAAATTTTAAACAAACAATTAAAATGTCACGAAAAAAGTGCTTTTGAAAAATGCCCCTTTTAAAATGGAAAATGTATTTATAATTAATTCATGTAAAAAATAATTTTAAAACATTTTAATTGAATAAAAATTAACTAATTATATATTAAAAAAATTCCATAACATAATTATGTATTTAATTAAAACAAAAAAAATTCACAAAAATTCATTATTTTTTCTATTCATCCAAAAAAGAAACTTATCAGAAAAATAGAACCAAATTATCCAAATTATTTTTTTATTTTATGAATTAAAATAACATTTTTATTTTTAAAAATTGAATATAAAAAGGTTTCATAACTAGATTTAAAATGGGAGTGCCATCAAATGATGGATAAACTGTATTTTTTAAGAAAATACTTCATTTATCCAAAAAATTTAATTTTTTTCTTATATCATGTCTATAAAACATATAATATGAATTTTAAACATTATATTTAATATATTATATATATTTTTAATTAATAAAATTCAAAAAGAATTATTTTATTATTTTATATACTCAGTTATTTTTATTTTTATAGTTTTTCAAAACAATGTTCATACTATTCATACCATTCATTGTAGTGAAAGAGTTATAATATTTAGTTGATCACATATACTAAATCTTATATAAAATTACGTTGTTAAAATAACATGAAAATCTGTGTAATAGAACACAAACATAGTGTTGCATATACTACAAGCTAAGCTTGTGTTGCCTATTTCACAAGCTTATCTTAGTGTAGCATACAACACAATATATAAAGAAATTAAAAAGAATATATCTCATAATATCATCGGGTGTTACAGCACTTGTATTCTATTATCATCTTAGAGAATCTAATATCCTCAAACAATCCAAAAAATACATGAATTTAATTTGGATACTGATAGGTCTGGGTTGTTTTAATGTAGATGTTAAACATATTAAATATAGACAATTCATTAATCTATGAAATTTATCTAGGTGAGAAATCATGAATAATATTGTAACTTTTTTAGTACCCATAGTGTTTAGTAGGGTGCATAACATGTATGACTTTTCCTAATGGATGGTTGTATACTGGCACAACCTAGTACAAGTGAGTATGAAATACATGGAATGTCTTAGGATATAAATGGAATGTATGACCATGCTATTTTCACATGGAATTTTTATGAATGATCAATGTGTAAGACCATGTGTCCTCTAGGTGTGAATATTCTACATAGTCCACACCACTTGAGATTTTTTATATTATTTATGAAATGATATCATAAATCATGTTTGTATTGCTCCCTGACATAGAGTTTAAATAGATTTTCCATGATGCTCACTGTGTCAAGATATATTTCGTTTGACAGAATTTCACATAGCACATTTTTTTAGAAATTAGTGAAAAAATAATCACCACTACATTTGAGTGACATAGTGATATTTCTATTGTCAGAATCAATGTGTTAATAATGAATAAAAACACACTATCGATGGTGAGGTATTTAATTTTTTATTATAAAATACACATTCTGTAATAAAGAACATACTAGAAAACTAAAATCACAATCTCCATGTCACGAATTTCATCATCACAGGTGTTACAAGTCTCTTTACCACTACCTATTGAATCTATCTATACTAATTATTATCATGTTTTCCTATATTCTACAATCCTGAAATCATAATTTAACTATATAATGAATAACATGGGAATAATATTTGAAAATCTAATGATCATAGGTTATTTTTATAATATAAGTATTTACTCATATTTAGGTTCATAAAAATGTGAGTCGGGGAGAAGAAATATGTTTTTATTCCGGGTCAAAAATCTCGAAATAGCTTATGAACACAATAGCAGTGTTTATTTCTCAATGATATGTATTATGTATATTGAATAATAATATTAGAATTAAACCCCAAAATCAAAATCCATTATGAAATTAAATTATGTATAATTCTCAAAATAAAATTCTTCATAATGATTAAGGTTCCATCTCCATGTTTATCCCTTCTTTTGAATAAAAGAATCTAAAAATCAAGATATCAAGTTATAAGAAGAAAATATAATCAATTTTTGGATTATTATTTATAAGGGGTAATTAAAAATTATCTATTTTTAATAATTAATACAATATAAATTGAACTCTATTTCATTTAACATAAAAATATTTTTTATATAATCAAATTCATGAAAAAAAATATTTGGAAAAGGTAATAAATTTTCATTGTGAATTCTTTAAGGGAAAAATAATTATTTATTCAAATATTTTTATTTTATTAATATTTTATTATAATTTTATTTATACATAATCATGTTAGTAAATGGGAATATCATATAAATGGAAAATAATTTTACAAAACGAGATATTTCTCTTAATACCACACCATAAAAGTAATCATAAAAAACTTATTAAATCGAATTTATATATTTTATAATATCAATGGAATATTATTGAAAATTATTCATGATAAATTATATTTGATATATGGAAAAATAATTATATTTATTATTTCTTAATATTCAATTACTACATTTCCATATAAATAATAGTGATTTAAGAAAGTGGGAATGTGGGTTATATGACATGAGAAAAATAAAGCATACAATAATTTAGAACTTTTCCTATCATTTATTTGTATTTGTGTCACATTAATCATTAATTATTGTTTCCACCACTATGATGAATATAAAGAAATGTTCATTGTTAAAATGGTAGATATGTATTATTCAAATTATCCTTCCACCAATGTAAGGAAGAAGTAGATTGGGAGGGAGAAACCTCTAATATTTTCTAATAATTTCATGTAAGAATAGAAGATCAATTATATATCCATAACTATCCACTATAAATAAAAATTAATAATAATAAAACATCCCTTCACTAATCATTATTTAAACACTCCCATCTTGAAAATAATAAAATACTCTCTTAATGGAGTTTTCATTAAAAAACCTGATTCTAGATTAATCCATGTAAAGTTTTTCACTACTAGAGAATATCAATGAAACATCACCAATATTTGTCTATCCCAATCCACCTACATATTTCATAAATTAAAATATTTATTATGTCATTAAAATTATTTATCTATGGATACAAACCCAACAAAAACATATATAATACCGTAGTAACACCCCTTTTAGGAAATATTTTTTTTATTAAATTTCTAATAGAGATTTATTTTAGTAGAGATTAAAATATTTGTACATTAGATAAATATTTATTTATTTAATCAATATTAATTTTCCTTCAAAATAAAACAAACTTAGGGTCTCAAAAAATTCCTTTATGGGTAAACCCCACATTATTAGTTCATCAGAATAATTATAATATGTTTATTTGATCATCCCATATGATAAATTTAAAATTTTACAATATTTAATAAACAAACCTTCAAAACTCAATATTAATTTTTCACCTCACCTATAATTAATATTTAATTCTTAAAAATTAATTTCTACTCAACAAGGAACTAAAACACAAACTATAATATTATTTATAATAATTTATCGAAGGTGATATAAATATATAATTAAGGTAGATCATATAGTGGCAGTACACCTAAACATGGTGATTTTATTTCTAGTCATCATTTCCTTAATAATATAGAACATTTCAAAAAGAATACTAGATACTATAACTGAAGGAAAAAATACATATATTTTGTTTTAATACTAAATTTTTTATAGGTTATGAATTAATTTAGTTGAATTTTTATAGGATATCTTGAATAGTTTTAAATTACCTTCTAAATACATTATGTGTGTTTTGAAATTTCTTTTTACCAACTGATAATCTATTATGATCAATGTTGATATTGGTGGTTATATCTATGGTAAAAATTGGTTGGAGGAAGGTGATCCCAAATCAACCATCATTTTTATCATGGTTAGAAATTATATTTATAAGATAATTGAAGATACATTGTGAGATACAATTTTATAATCCATCATAAATTTCCAAGGCTAATGATATTACATATTATTTCCATCAATGATATTTTTTGTATACATAGATATTGGCCATTAGGGATTATAGCTAGTTTCTAATGTCACCCAGTCATACTTTTTAAAATTAGATTAATTATAATAATTGAAATATCTATTTAGTGGTTGATAACTTCTAGTCAATAAGAATAATACTGAGAATATAAACCTTGTGAATTGTGATCTATAAGTCAAATATCTTATTGTTTCTCTTTGTTATAATTTAGTTTTATTTTTTAAAAAGAATTCCATTTTTGGGAAAAAATACATACTATTAATTAATTGGTTATTAAATAATTGTTATTATTTTCTAAAAAGTTTTTTTAGTTCATGAATAATTTATTATATTATTTACCTTTTGAGATTATACCATATCTCATTCCAAGACTATTCATGAGTGGATTAATTCTTTATATAAGATTTTTAGTCAATATTTGGATGAAAAACTATGAATAGATCCCATTACATGGAAATTTATGATTATATTTTTTATTATAGTGGTACTCTATTGAATTATAAAATAGAAAAGTTTCTTAAGATTCAAAAAAATAAAAAATTGAAGACCATAAACTTAATATTATTGGGCAAGACTGATTCAATATTATTATCTCATAGACACATTATTTTAGAATATCTTGGTTAAACCAACATTCTTCAGGTTATTTGGGGGATTTCATAATTTTATATGTAAATCCATTACATTTATTATCCATTATAATGAATCTATTAGATATAATGGAATAAAAACCCATTTACATGAATTCTGGGGAGGATACTTTGTTCCCTTTATAGGTTGGTGAGAAAAAATAAAGGATAATTATTTTTTGGGATAATTTGTTATTAATAAAAATTAATTATTTAATATATATAATAGTTTAGGATTGTATCCCAACATGGGTAAGATGTTCTAGTTAAATATTATTCCATATTCATAATAATAAACATAAATATACGGACCACTAGTTTTTTATTGTGATGCCACTATGTAGGTTGTGAATAATATAAAGGATTTAATTCATAAATATTTGCATTCTAGTGGTTATAATTCACTATTATAGTACATTATAATTAATATTTTTAACATATTACTAATATAATATGTGCATATATATCCTTCCTCGGTAGGCCAATAACTGAAACAGAGAAGAATTTAACATTTACCAAAATAATGAATATTTATTTACAATGAAATTTTCTTGGCCTACACATAAAACAAGGAACCGATCTATATTTTTTAATATTTAAAATATTTATAGAAATTAATATAAACAATTTATTTTATAAAATATAACATTTTGATTTGGGATCTCTTTTACAAATTCCTCTATTATTATTCCTATTATAATCAACTAATATGATTGAAGAGTACACAAAACAATATATATTTTCAATGAACATTCAATGTTAAAAGGATGTATGGATTTTATATTATATAAAATTATAAAAAATTGATTATAGGTAAAATTTATTCATTCCATTAACCTACTAAAGAAAGAGAAAAAAACAATAAATTGTTAGGATCATGTTTGGATAACCACGCTGTATTGTCAGGTTAATTAGTTTGGGATTGATTTTTATCCTTTAAAAAGAATACCCATTTTTATGTGTCTATAACTTTTTAGTGGATGAGTATATTTTATAAATGACCAATATGTTATAAATAATGCACATAAAATTGTAAATCATAATGAATAAAAAGATTTTATAATGATGATACCATCTATTATGTATGAATACATTTATGGTGTATAGTGGTTATTATCACATTCACTCTATTCTTTATATTTTATTATCAACAAAATCATAGGAAAAGTGACGTACTCATACCTATTCAAATGGAACCAAAAAGTTATAATGTAATATTTATCAATGAAGCACATCATTATAGGATGCTAGCATATCCCTCGTAGAGTTCATAGATATTTAAAACATGTCTTCTTCTGCAGACGCTAATGATACTAATCACCATATTTAAAATGAAAAAATAAAAAGGAGTCCTCTATTTCATAGTAATTAAAATGTTGCCTGAAAATTTAGAAATCCAGTGTGATGAATATTATTCTTCTTAAAAAATAATAATTTCATGATGTTGTAAACTCATATTCTCAAAATTGTGTAACCCAAATGATAATAAAAATATAATTACTACTTCACTAATTATTCTTCTGATTTTTTATAAAAATAATATAATATATCATAATAATTTCATATATTCTTTTTCATTAATACAACATATCAACAATTTAAATATTGAAATTTCCCAACTATTCTTCTTGGTGTAGAACACATTTGTGAAAATAATTCACAATTCACATTCAATGTTATTTTATACAAGAATAATCTTATAAAACTCAATAATATCTATCATTTACATAAAAGGCATATCATTGAAGTGTTCATTGCAATATCAAATCATATCTTTTTTGTATTTGGTTCATTAATATCATAACACACAATACCCTGTGTGAAAAAATATTCCTTCCCTATATTTTTAATATATATTTTCATTGTTATTTCATGAATTATCATGTTCTGGTAAACATAAATTGAAACATAATGTTACAGTTGATATAATTTCTCAATTCCCATTCCCTTAATCGTTTTTCTTCAGAAATATTTTCATATATACATATATATGTGTCCACTTATTTATTATTTATATACATTTAAGTATGTGATTCCACTATATTATTAATGTATGTTTAATTATATGGTTGCATTATTTTCCTTCAATAAATAGAATAGAAACGAACTCCCCACATAAGTTAGTGTTTTCTTCTATCCATGTTTATTAAGAGTTAGTAAATTGTTCAGTATCTTATAACAAAATAGAGTAATGTAGATTTATTATTCATGAATGATAGTGAGTGAGTCAGATTCTCTATAAAAGGTTTTAACTGATTTCTCATTAAGATGCTCTATTTTTTAGAGAGAAATAAATATATCTCAAATAAGAAAACTTATCAACATGTATTGGTCCATAAATATTTATAGATGGAGAAATTCCAACTCCCCCAAATGTAAAATTTGTGATGCATGATTAAATTATAAATAAATAAAAAGGTGTTAATGTATTATATAGATATTATCATATCTTTAATATTTAAATTCAAATACTTCATAATCTTCATGTGATTTTGGAGAGTAAATGTGACACATATGATCTTCTTCACATGTTTATGAGACACAATAGTGGGAAAATTATCATAAAACCAACTCTTTCGATGATATAGGCTACAGTTCTTAACATTTCATCATTCCAATCATAAGATATTCAATGTATTGATTATCGACTTCATGAAAGGGCTCTAGCGAATGATCTCGTAAGAATGATACACATCATTCTTTTTATAAGAGACCGATGCTTTGATTATAATTATCAATTATTCCTTTTTTCTTAGCCTAATAATAAGAGATGGATGGAGAGATAACAATCAAATATTTTAATATTAACAATTAATTCTTTAATTGATGTATAGAAAAATCGAAGGATGTAGGTTGATAATGATCAAATTAAGTTATTGGATGACCTAGATTGATTAATATAAACCAATTAATTTTAAGAGTAAGATATTTGATCGGAATTTACCCACATTCAGCAAGTCCCACATCTTTATAGAACACTTTCCTTGCGTTTTTAATAATAATATTTGTTTTATCCACTTATTTGGAAATCACACCATCCCACCAGGGCAACAACACATCATTTTTTGGAAGACTGGGTATTATATTACATACTCCGTGCATTCTGTGAACACACCGATGTAAACCAATATCGGTTTTATGGACCCACCATGTATATATTCATTTGTAATCTCCATATCGGTTCTATACTCCTCTTTTATGAATCCTACAACTATAAATTCATCTCTATAAAACATTGTTGAACAATTTGTACTTCCTATATGGTTGAGGGGGTCATTTGTTAGACTACTTACGACCTAAATTATTTAATATATAATGTCAATTCATATACTCTTTGAAACTACAGATGAAACAAACATCTCCCATTCAGTTGAATTACTCAAAATAATACCTTCATGAAAAAATTTATTTTTCATGTTATTTTGAAATTAGATATTTTAATAAATAATGAGAAAATGATTATCCCAGGTTTATTAAACATTTATAATAGATAATCAACCATCATACCTTAAAATACACTTTATCTATAATTGTTGGATTGGAACATTTAACATACATGGATGGATCTTATTCAATGATTTTAACCACATTAAATATATCCTTTCCCAATATAAAATGATTCTATAAAAATATTCATTGTATGTACCAAAAAGACATCGAATATTATTTAATCATACAATGATATTCATAATGTAATTTTCTAAACAATAAGCATAGTTTCTTGGAGTGATCACTTCAGTAATAAATAACCATTCATGGGAACTTCACTTTATTCTTTATGTAGTTTCCATACTCTATCAACATTATAATGGAAATTTTTTAATATTCAATTCAGAATATACACACCATAATTGGTAATTATTCATGGTTTCACTTGTGTTTTTTTATCATTTTAGTCCTTATATTACTCATAAATATCAGCTTCTTGTTTTTTGTATGATTTATTCAATAAAATTTGATGTCCATTACCTACATATATTGAATGATATTTTGAAATATTTTTTTCTTTAAATGGTACAACTTATTATATTTGGTTTATAAACCATTTCGAATATATATTTTTTTATGAGTATCATACTTATTATTTATTTTAACCCAATGTAACATTACCTATAGTCTCCATCATCCATAGTGATTTCATATTAGTTGTTATAGTTTAAAGATTTAATTTTTTTTATCTTGTTACATCTTCATTACGACTACATACATTTGATTCCCCATATAGATTCATAAATGTATCATATATATTTATAAAATGAAAATTATTTCCTCCCAAATGTTGCTTTTGTTTCAACTATACATTAATCCCCAAATATTTTGGAATATTAATATATTCAAATATATTCATATTATTCCATCATTCATAATCTATGTGACCTAATAATTCATATCATCAATAGATTCCAATAGATATTGATCCACTCTTAATAATTTGAGTCTGGATAGATTAAAATGATTTATAATTTTTTTATCTTATTTATTATAATGATATTATTTAGGATAATATCTTATTTTACATTTAACATTATTTACTATAAATATAGTGGAAAACACTTCATTTAACATATATATCCAATTTTTTTTATTTTTTTCAGTTGAACTAAAATTTTTCATAATAGTGAATATAGAATTCATATTATTATTAATAAGGGATGTTACTTAATCATATGAAAACAAATAATATTGAACACTGAATTTTTTTAACTTATTATAACAACATGTAATGGTATTTAGGTAAATAATTAGCCTTATAATTTTTTCGCGGCTACAACTTCGTTATTGACATATGTTCATTGAAATTTTCATAAAACTCATATTGTCCATTTTGAATACATTCAATTTTGACTATGTGTTCTATAAATTTCGTATATTGGATGGATTACTCATCCTCCTCTATATTAAAAATATCTTTAAATTATATTAAGATCTTCATAACATCCTTATTAACCATATTATATTTCTCTTATGAAAATTTCTCATTCTCCTTGATCATTATTTATTTGATTTTAGGATTTCAATTCCATAAATTTTTATTGGATTATATTTTTATTCTAACAAATTGAATATATATTCATTTTTCTAAGTGGATCCATCTTTATTATAGATTATATAAAAGTAATCCATACCAAACCATGAAAATTATTATACAATTATTTTAATTGTAAAATCTATTTAATTACATCATTTTGTGAGATCCACACATTTAGTCAGTCATTGTGATAATGAAAACACTCCCTTTTTATCTTCTTATTGAATATGAGTAAGATTTTCTATCAAGGTCCATGTAAAATATGTTCAATTAAAGTATAATTATGAATGATCATAACTACTTCGGCATGGTTAAATTTCCATAAAATATGGAAATACAATATCTCATTGCTCTTCACCAGTATCTATTATAGAATAAATGTGCATCTCATGGGTTTTAAGATATATTTCTATATCACTAACAACTAGAAATGACTTGAATCACAAAAGAAAATATTTTTTTGGGAAACTGGCTCATTATCCTCTTTTCCTTGAGAGACGTCTTATTCATTTTTCTTAATTAATTATTTTTTTCTTCTATGTCAAGGTAGGGATAGTGTTATGGTATAACATAGATAAAATAACTATTACACTCTACTAAGAATTGATAAAATATTTATAATCATAAAAAATATTAAAATTTGTGAATATAATATGTTATATGAAAAAAATCTATGATAATAAATTCTAGGATCACTAAAGAGTGTCTAAAATGAGTTAGTGGGGTAGGTTAATTACTTGGGAATTAATTTTTATCACTTTAAAAAAATTCCATTTTTAAACCTCCATAACCTATTCACTGAATATTTCTCCATTCCTCTTCATTTGAATTTCAAAAGCATGCAAAGAAATTAATAATTCAAAAGAAACTTCAAAATTTTTAAATAGGATTTTCAAAAACTTTAGATGA
Source organism: Viscum album (assembly GCA_963277665.1). NCBI lineage: Eukaryota > Viridiplantae > Streptophyta > Magnoliopsida > Santalales > Viscaceae > Viscum > Viscum album. The sequence goes on along the minus strand of OY728156.1, from coordinate 63,694,190 downwards.
ATAGAGCACCATTGTACTATGTTTATTATCTTACTCAAAAGTAGTTTCATTCTTATATTTAAAAAATCATCAGAAATGGGATGTGTATTGTCTTATATTCCAAGAACCATCCCCTAATAATGAAAGAATTATCATTAAATTAATGTATTATAGGATGTCTTCATTCCCCAATTTAAGTCATCAAAAATGTAATCTAAATATAATTCATTCAATATTTTTTGACTCTAATTGTGTTCCTAAAATTGTAGTAGTCAAAATCATGTCACTATTTCTCATCAGTAAAAAGGATATAATAGAAATGAAATAACAATGTTGGATACCTCATCTTCATCATCAACCATACTAGTATCAAGATTATTTATATTGGTAATATCATTATCCTATAATCCAAATGTAAATAACAATATAACAACTACTTATCATATTATTCATCATTATTTTATCTTTGATAGACAATATAAGATATAGAAATAGTATTTTTGATTCAAAATATTCAAAAAATAATATCATCAATATTAATTCTACATTTTCTTCTATATTATTATTATTGTAGAAAATATTTATGAAAATGAATTATACATCACTTTTGATATCATATTATTAAATAATAATCATTAATAACTCCAAAAAAATTTCAAACACTTCAATGTAACATCATAAATGTATTGCGTTTAAAAATAAAATCATTTCCTTCATGTATTTGGGTCATGCATTACATAAGGATTAAAAACATATGTGAACAATATTTATACATTTTAGTATCAATTAAGTTTTGTTAATGTTTTATGCATGTGTTATCATTATCTTACTAAAATTCATTCAATATCCATATAAGATTGTATATGAAGTCTCTCTTCTCGTTCTAATAATAGATTGTTTATTTTTCAAACTTCATTGAATACATTTATATATGTGGGAAAACTTCCATTAACATTATGTTAGTTCATGTGTGTGAAATCACCATCTTCTTCAATTATGTATAATTTATTTTATTATTTTCTTTATTGAAATAGATGAATTTTGAATGTAACTCCCTGACCCCAGTTACCTAGAGTCGGTGCATTATTACGTAACATTGGCATGATCACAAAATTCTATGTCTCAAAAGACTGATTAGTTTAGTAGCCTTCGAAACACTAGATACATTCATAAGTCTTACATTACACCATAAAGTGAAAAACGTACAATAACATAGACCCTATTGTCCACACTAATATCCCCATCAGACTATCCCTACAGGTGAGTCATAAAATAAATCTTCACATCCAGGGAAAAATAAAACATATAAAGGGGTGAGATCAGATTCTCAGTAAGGATAACAATATAGCAGAAACATTCAAAAATACACATAAACATTTAAGGCAATGTATAACTAAAACAAAAGCATTTTAAACATGAAATTAAGCATAATATGGAAAAAATAAAATGAAATAATTCCATTTACTTATTTACAAGGATATTCTACTAGTCGAATAAACACATGCAATATCAATAACCACTTTCATAATGATGGAATGCATAATGCCAGACTATCATAACCACATATCAAAGGCCTCGTGCAAAGACTAAAAATAAGATTTTTTCAAAGCCTCGTGCCAAAACACTAGTTTGTCTCATGATACCTACACATGCATCGAGGAGATATAGGGAGATCCTCCCGTCACTTATTAAGTGCAATGAATTCCTCATATGAATAGGATTAAACATAACATTAACATTCGTATTAAAACTAACATACGTAATGTAAATACATTCTCTATAAACCATGAATGGTATAAAAATAACACATCCATAGTCAAACAAATAAAAAAACGTTCAATACAATATTGATGTTTTGAATCATAATAAATCAACTTCAAATAATCATGAAATCCATCAAAGGATGTTTTCATAGATGAAATAAAAACTATTAGAGAGAAATTTCTTTTTTGAAATCATTTAAAAGTCACATAATTGTAAAAGAAAACATTTACTTTGAAAATATTTTTATGAGATTGTAAGGGAAGCTTCAACGATTTTATAATGGCGTAAAATAGCCGCACCCAACGTATAAGTTAAAAAAACATTCTTACCTTAATTTTGTCAAAAATTTCAAAAAGTACCTTGTTTGGAAAATGATGGAAAGATTCCTTTCAAAAATGTATAAGGTCAAATAAGTATATAAATGACTTTAACAAATTGTCTAATAAATATTCAAAATGTTTTGAAAGACATTTTTAAGAATCATGGATGTGGGTGATAAAGAGGCCCCAGTAGATAATTACATTTGAACAACCTTGAATAATGAAGAGGTTGTATAATTAACCATTACCTCATTTCTGACTTGACTTGATCCTTCGTTAATCACCTGAATAATATACTAGAGTTAATATATAATTTCTTAATACCCTTTTTCAAGTTCATTATTAATTTTATATAACTTATTACCTTGTTATGAACATTATGTAGTCATTTAAGTTAATAACGGTGGTTTTGTCGATCTTTGGTACTTGAGTCAACAACAAAACTTATTATAATTACAAGTTGTTCATGTGGTAAAATATCCATTATCTCCAGAATTATATTCATGATCTAGATATCATATATATCATATATATCCACTATATACATGCATTTATAATTTTAAATAACATTTAGAGTTAAGAAATGAAATGCATCGTTCATGGAGACGGTAAGCTGTACTTATGCATGAACGCTACTTTAATTTCTATTTAATATTTAATGGAATGAAATCATAAAGATATTAAGTTATATTAAAATTCCAATATGATATATATTATCATTAACTCCTTCCATTATAAGTCCCACATATGGCATTAACGATTCAAATCACTTTGAGGGGGTAGTAGTCCTCACATCCTAAAATGAAATTATCACATTTACCCATAATGGAAATCATAATGGTATACCATAAATGAAAAATACAGAAGCATAAGGAAATAATAAACATAATATATATCATATATAAATATAGTGAAATATTAATGGCTACCATGAGAGGTGTTAAAAGAAGATTGAACAATCATCGTTTCATGAGGCAGTAATTCTCCACCCACAGAAACATTATGTTTTTTAACCAATAGATGGAGGTGTGTGTAAGTGTAAATAAAATCCACCTGATAAAAACATCATATAATATTAAATATACTGGTTTTGTTACAAAATAATGGAATAAAAAGGGTTTAAGGGGTTGGAGAAGCAAAATAATTCAAAAGAATATAAAGGAAGACATTACCTTAAAATCGGGTAACTCTTTTTGATTTGAGCCAAAGGCTTCCTTGGAAAGAATTATGCCCAAAGTGAGGATTCTAAGATTAAGATAGGAAATTTGAGAGAGTATTTGGGAAGAGGGTGGCCAAGAAAAATGTTATTGAAGGTGTGAATAAGGTGGTAGAGGTGGGGGCCTTTTATTAGAGGGGAGGAGGGTCTCTTTTGGAAAGATCGAATTGTTACTTTATTATGAAATGCTTTTTGAAATTTAAAGGTCCCAAAATGATATATTTATAGGATAAGGTGATAAGGGTTCTAAATACATCCTTAAAATAGGCTTTAGACATGTGTATGTCTTATATTTTACCTTCTATTTTCATTTTATATAAATCGTTTATTAATTAGATAATCATTGCATCATCATGGTGTCAAAAATAATTTTATTTAATTAATGTCTAAAAATTATAGAAAAATAACTTGATTTAGGAAATATTTTTATGTTTATAATGTCTATTTATAGTCTAAGAGATCTTTTATGTAGACAAAATAAAATTTGTTTGAATTAGGTGTTACATACTTTTGTTATATATTCCTTTTTAAAAAAAATGATAAAATGTCACTATCACAAAATTGTGATTCCATGGGTTCCCTAAGTTAGCACATGGAATCCCATGGTCGGAAATGACACAAAAAATAGCATTAGGACACTTGTTGGGGTCATTTTATATTATTATGATATTATTTCATTAGCCTTAACTTCTCGATGACTAATTACTCATGATAATTAAAGATAATTTTCGTCATTACTATTCATAATGTCCAAAAAACAAAAGTGTCTTAATTAAATAATTTAGACCTTATTATTCCAAATATGGAATCCATTTTTCCATATTCTAAACATAGAAATTTTAGTAATTAATTAAAAATTCTTCCCGCTGTAAAATCAAATAGCGTGTTTTTTAGAAACTATATCTATCAAAAGATGGACAACTTTCTATGTCCAATTTCAAAATGAAATTAATTATAATGACCACCAATGGAATAAATGATAAAAATATATTCTAATTATACTTTAAAACCACTCAATAGTATAATTTATCACTATAAATTATTTTGATTAAAAAAGTTGTTTTTATGTATTTTTGTACTATTCATCGAATATAGGATGTTTCTCAGAAAAATACCAAAAATTCAACTTAGGCTATTTTAGATATCCCGAATCAATAAATGAAGTCCATTTTGAAATATAAAATTCATATAATTTCAAAACGTGGGTATTACTATTCATAGCTGCTTCTTTGATTTGTTGCGGTGTGCTAGAATCTCAAACTTGCATACAATGCAAGCCATTGCATTATTGAAAGAGAAGCGTACTATGGAAGATTAGGGTGTTACATTATCCCCTCCTTCAATAAATTACATCCTTACAATTTGAAATTGTTCTTCAAAAATAAAAGGTTGAAAATAGAAATTAGCATTGTGGAAAACCCACATCAGAAATAAGGTTAAAAAAATTAGCCTTAATAAGAGGAAAGGGAAATGAAAAAGTCACCAAAAAATTATGATCTCGATTTAGAGATAATTTTTGGAAATTAGAGACATTTAATTGCAGAAAAAAATTAAATATTTGTAGGGAGTGATTGAGGTCATAAATCACAAAAAATTTATAATTGAGGGCCTCAAAGCGTTCAGTCTATGTTGATTTAAAATATCATAAGTTTAACAAAACATAAGGTATTAGGATAAAAGATTTTTTGTTTTAATATCCCTTTCCAAAAGTTTAATAATTAATTTATTCATAGAATAAGAGATAGGTTTATATATATATACTTGACAAGTAGATTTTCAACCTTCAACTAATTTCTACCACAAATTCATGTTTCACTCATAAAGACAATAGAACTCAAAAATATTATATTTATCCCAATAATACACGGTTCAGAATATTAAAACATACTATTTAGATTAGGAAAACTATTTTGTAATAACTAGGGACTTCCTGTAGGCTAGTGGTAGGTAATAAAGGAATGTCGCACTATGGTTGTGGGTCTGATTTCTACAGCTTTGTCCGATGCGACGGGTTATCCCCACACCTGTAGGTTCTCCTTTTCCTAAAACTATAGTATTATAATATTCCCAAAATAATATTCATAAATGTTTTAACCTTAAACAATAATATCCAATGTTAAAGACAATCCTTCCCAACCATTATAGTTATCCAAAATACCTCTATCCAGACTTTCTCTAAATGGTCTATAAATTCCAAAATCAATTCATCAGATTCCCCAAACAAAGTAATTTTTCTCATATTGTCACATACTAAAAATATTATTACCTTTATCATATTAAAAAATTAATGAAAAAACAAGTACTGCAGTACAATCCTTATATATATCACAATATTCTTATAACCATAATATAGTTCTTGAGTCAAAAAACACAAATACAATAATTATTCAACTTCATCTGTAGTAACAGCATAAGCATGGAATTTCTCTCTTGGCCTTTTCTAAGGTATGTTATATTGGTTCTTAGGGCATTCATTTTCATAATGGCACATTTCTCTACAATTGTAGCATCCAATATTGACTGCCTCTTTCTTTACCTTGTAATCATTATCCTGGTGACCTTTTTATCCACATTTATAACAAACTCCCATTCCTTTTAGGCACGTACCAGGTTGTTTTTTACCACAGTAGTCACATAATAGAAAATACTTCTTTCCCTTTTTCCCTTTATCTGTCTCTTTCTCCACCGTTCTGTCTTCTCATGCTTTATTTTCTTGTCATAAGACTTGGAGAATTCATTTTCTGTCTTGAAGCACATGAGACAATATCATCGTACGATGAGAAGGATTTTGATACTAAAAATCAATGAAGAAATGGTTTTAACCCCACAAAGAAACGATCAAACTTACTTCTTGGGTTACGTATATAATCTGCAGCATTCCACGCTAACCTTGTAAAGTTAGACTCATATTTTGTGACATTATCATCTTCCTTTTTCCTCAGATTCCGAAATTTCCATTCCATATTTGCTCGATTTTCACGATAAAAGTATTTTTCTAAGAAAAGATCTTTTATCTCTCTCCAGTCTATAAATGATACTTCTTCATCTTCCGTTGTATTTTTAATCAATGACTACCATTGATCAGTATCTCTAGTGAAGTGGTAAACTACCATGACAACTTATTCCCTTTCACTACTCCCTAAAGCCTAAAATATTTTCTCTAGTAAATTTATCCATTCCTCAGATATTAATAGATTTGTAACCCCATTAAATATTGGGGGATGCTTCCTCATGAAGTGATCTAACATTGATCCTCCACGCTGCGGATCAGGGTGCTCTATACGGGTAAGGTTATTATTCATAACCTGAGTGAGTTGTCCCAGTATGGTGATTAGCTGATCATCACCATTTGCATCACCAACTCCACTATTTTTATCTTAAGTAGGAGGGAAATCCCTACATAGAGTCTGTTCATTGATACAGTTTCCATTCCTTCCACTAGGCACGATTTCTAAACAATGGCATAAACTAGATCTGTTTATGATTCAAAATACATAATTCCTTACTTGTAAAACACTTAACATTAATTGAACAGTTTATGGATATAATCCTTAATCATAAAAATGTTTTTTTGAGGAAGTATATACTCATAAACCCTTCATAATGGTTTGTCAAGAAAATGATAATTATCCTAAGCATATCCCCTTGGAGTGTCGTAAACAAGAGTGCACCTAAGCCCGTTGTCGTGCACCAGTTCCCGTTCGAGTCTAGTTCAAAGCGGTGTTTTTGGGTTTTACCCCTAGGTACATCTGTGCTAGAACTGCCTCTACCTGCTCGTATGCAGACATGGATGTATTTCTCAGAACACTCACAAAATATCTACAATACCAAAATTCTAGGAAGTTCTTCTATACTAATCTGCAATGTCTATCTTAGGGATATGTGCTCCAATCAGAGTTTATCTAAATCTATCTTCCAAGGATTGTACTAAACTACCTCTGATACCAACTGTAACACCCCGACCCCATTTACCCAGAGTCGGTGCATTATTACATAACATTGGCATGATCACAAATGATCAAGTCTCGAAAGACCGATTATTTTAGTAGCCATGGAAACACTAGATAGTTTCATAAGTCTTACATTACATTATAAAGTGAAAAAACTACAATAACATAGTCACCATTGTCCACACTCATATCCCCTTTAGACTATACCTGTAGGTCAGTAATAAAATAATTTTTCACATCATGGGAAAAATAAAACATATTAAGGGGTGAGCTCAGATGCTCAGTAAGGATAACAATATAGCAGGAACTTTAAAAAATAAAAATAAATATTTTAGGCAATGTATAATTAAAACAAAAGCCTTTTAAACTTGAACATCAGTATAATATGGAAAAAAACGAAATAATTCCATTTACGTATTCATATGGATATTCTACTAGTCGAATAATCACATGCAATGTCAATATCCACCGTCATAATGATGGAATGCATAATTCCAGACTATCATAAACACATAGCGAAGGCCTCGTGCCAAGACTATAAAAAATATTTTTTCAAATCCTTGGGCCAAGACACTAGTTTGTCTCATTAGACCTAACGATGCATCGAAAAGCTATATCGGGCTCCACCCTTCACTTATTAATTCCAATACATTCCTCATATGAACATGTTTAAACATAAGATAAATATTCGTATTAAAACTAGCATAAGAAATGTTAATAAATTCTCCATACACCATGAATGGTATAATAATAACACATACACATTCAAACATATCACAAAACCCTCAATAAAATATGGAAGTTTTGAATCATAATAAATCAACTTCAAATAAGCTTAAAATCCATCAAAGGATGTTGACAGAGATGAAATAAAAACTATATGAGAGAAATATCTTTTTTAAAATAATTTAAAAGTCAAATAATTGTAAAAGAAAACATTTACTTTGAAAATATTATTATAAGCTTGTACGGAAAGTTTCATCGATTTTATAACGGCATAAAATAACTGCACCCGCTGTATAAGTTAATAAAAACATTCTTACCTTAATTTTGTCAAATATGTCAAAAAGTACCTTGTTTGGAAAATGACGAAAAGATTCCTTTCAAAAATGTATAAGGACAAATAAGGGTATAAATGATTTTAACCCATTTTCTAATAAATAGTAAAAATGTTTTGAAAGACATTTTTATGAAACACGAACGTGGATGATAAAGAGGACCAGTAGATAATTACATATGAACAACCTAGAATAATGAAGTGGTTATAGAATTAACCCTTACCACTTGACTGACTTGACTCGATCATTCTTTAATCTCAGGAATAATAAACTAGAGTTAATAACTACTTTCTTAGGAACCTTTTTCAAGTTCATTATTCCTTTTATATCACTTATTACCATGTTATGAACATTATGTAGTCATTTAAGTTAATAACGGTCATTTTGTCGATCTTTAGTACTTGAGTCAACAATAAACTTCTTATAATTACAAGTTGTTCATGTGGTAAAATATCCATCATTTACAATATTATATTCATAAACTAGATATCATATATATAAAATATATCTAGTATATACATGGATTTATAATATTGCGTAACATTTTGTTGTAAGAAATGAAATGAATCGTTCATGGAGATGGTAAGCCACACGTATTCATGAACACTACTTTAATTTTGATTTCATATTTATTGTAATGAAATCATAATGATATAAAGGTATATTATAATTTAAATATGATATATTATATCCTTTAACTCCTTCTTTTATGCATCCCACATATGACATTGACGATTCAAATCACTTTGAGGGGGCGGTAGTATGCACTTTCTAAAATGAAATTGTCACGTTTACCCATAATGGAAATCATAAAGTTATGCCATAACTGAAAAATATAGAGGCATAAAGAAAAAATAAAAATAATATATATCATATATAAATATAGTTACATCTTAATGGCCACCATGAGATGTGTTAAAAGAAGATTGAGCAATCGTTGTTTCATGAGGCAATAATTCGCCACCCATAAAACAGTATGTTATTTAACCATTAGAAGGAGGTGTGTGTAAGTGTAAATAAAATACTTCTCATAAAACATCCTAGTATATTTAATTTACTATTTTTGTTACAAAATAATGTAATAAAAATGGTTTATGTGTTTGGAGAAGTAATATAATTCAAAAGAACATAACAGAAGACATTACCTAAAAATCGGGTAACTCTTTTTGATTTGATCCAAAGGCTTATTTTGGAAGACTTCTGGAAAAATTGTGGCATCTAAGAGTATTAGAGGGAATATTAGAGAGTATTTGGGAATAGGTTGGCCGAGCCAAATGGAATTTAAGGTGTTAATAAGGTGGTAGAGGTTGGGGCCTTTTATAAGAGGAGAGGAGGGGCACTTTTGGAAAGATTGAAATGTTACGTTATTCTGAAATGCTTTTCGGATTTTAAAGGTCCCACAATCATATATTTCGAGGATATGTTGATAAGGTTTCGAAATAAATCCATACAATAGGCTTTATACATGTCTATGTCTTAGATTTTACCTTATCTTTTAAATTTATTTAAATCATTCATTAATGAGGTAATCACTACATCATCATGGTGTCATAAATAAATTTATTTATTTAATGTCTAGAAAATATAAAAAAATACCCTGATGTAGGAAATCATATTATCCTTCTAATTAATATTTTTATTCTAAGATATAATTTATGTAGACAAAATTAAAATTAGTTTACTTAGGTGTTATATACTTTTGTTATATTTTCCTTTCTTAAAAAAAATGATAAAATGTCACTATCACACAAATGTGATTCCATGGGGTCCTTAAGATGTAACAAGGAATACAATGGTAGGAACTCACACAATCAATAGCATTAGGACATATTTTGGGGTTACTTTATATTATTATGAAATTATTTCATTTCCCTTAACAACCCGATTACTAATTAATCATGATAATTAATGATAATTTTCGTCGTTACCATTCATATTGTCCAAAAACAAAAGAGTCTTAATTAAATAATTCGGACCTTATTATTTCAAATATGGAACCCATTTTACCAAATTCTATACATAGAAATTGCAGTAATTAATTTAGAAATTTTTCCCGCTGTCAAAACAAATAGTGTGTTTTTATGAAACAATATCTATCAAAAGGTTGACAATTGTTTATGTCCAATTTTAAAGTGAAATTAATTATAATGACCAACATTCGAAGAAATGGTAAAAATATATTCATATTTTTCTTTAAAACCACTCAATAGTATAATTTATCACTATAAATTATTTTGATTAAAAAAGTTGTTTTGAAGATTTTTTAACTATTCATCAAAAATTGGATGTTTCTCAGAAAAATACAAAACATTCAACTTAGGCAAATTTAGATATCCCGAATCCAAAAATGAAGTCCTTTTTGAAATATTAAATTCATATAATTTTAAAAATTTGGTATTACTATTCATAACAACTACTTTGATTGGTCGCAGTGTGTTAGAATCTCAAACTTGCGTACAATGCAAGCCATTGCATTATTGTAGGAGAAGCGTACCCTGGAAACATGGGGTGTTACATGCCACATCCTCAACAAATTCAATGCATACCATTGTATTTGGTTCTTTACATATATATAATTGACAATGATGTTATATCATTGTGTACTAAATAGAGTTTTATAGACATATTCTCTACGTAAAAAAGTGTGTTTTACATCCTATTTTCATAATACATCATACAAAGGCTCAACATGATGCTATGTTTTTAGAAAAAATAACATACCTCCAATAGAATTAGAGGAATTGACTCATCTCAATCCCTTAATTTTTATAGACGAGGGACCAACAACCCTATTATTCGGAAAATATGTCATGGTTAATAAAATAAGTGTGTTCAAATATTATTTAAAAGATCTCAATGATCTCATTATATCTCTATTATTTTATGTTACCATGGTTTTAGCCTCTTAATGAGACATCTTAAAGTATAACCGTGATTGAATTTTATTTATCAAAGGACAACTCTATTTATATATTATTGTATAACTATTTCTATACATGAATTTTTCTTAAAATAGACTAATTTTTATGTGATAATATGGAAACAATATCACATTTATGTATTATTAATGTTTTAAACATGGGTAATGGTTAAATTTGCAAGAAAATATAGCTTTTACTTCGAACAAACTCATACATAGATTATGATTGGAGATTGTATCTCATTCAATGACTCTCTTCACTATATATGGTTAGAGTGACAATGTTCTCTGATCAAAATCAGTTTTTATTATAATACTCATAGAAAAATTAATGTATAGAGGTTTAAAGTGATCAAATGAAGCGATAAAATGTTCTATTTTTCTTTGATAAAATTTCTATATTTTAAACATTAGTTTCTTAACATGTGTAAAATACTTATATATATAATGTACCATATCATTTTGGTAATCTATCACATGCCTCTTCAAAATACACTTTATTTCATCTACATCTCAGGATAACACCAGAGTTGAAACCCAGATTTACGTTACACGCACCTTCCCATATGGCCAATTACATAGCCATGCATTTTCCCCTAAGCATACTTCTATGAAATATATGCATTCCATTCCTGTGTTCACCATTGTGGGTATTATACTCATAATATATATGGAGATTACTTCATGTTATCTGTATGGGAACTATTCTCCCTCCCTACACTATTTGCAGCTATCCAAGTCAATAATATCTTTCATGGATAACCCCAATATACAATAAGTGTGACTCAGGGGGTCATTTTTTAGCAAATAGAATACAAAATTTAATATACATATGTTTAAGAAATATACTTAGTAAAAACTATGTGTGAAAATTTAAATAAAAATTATCACTATCTTATAAAATCTTCAATATAAATCATTCATGAAAAAAAATATTTTCATTGTATACTGCCTTATTTTGTTGTGGTAAACGTTGTGAAATAGACTATCACATGTTATTTGAAAACATAAAGTAGTTTATAAATAATTATTAAATTATTACACTTCATCGCTTAATGTATCAATTGTTTTTGAATATCCATGGATTGATCTTCTTAAAATTTTCAAATTACATCACTGTTTTCAAATATAATGATATATTCTAAAAATATTCATTGGAAGTAATAAAAACATATCAATGATTCTTTAATAAACAATTGAGATGAACAAATTAAGTCAAAACATAATTATAATAGTTTCTAGGGAAATTTACGTTAATCATCATAAAATTTTTTATGAAACAATCCTATACATCCATGTTTTTTTATTTACATAATTAATATTAAAATTAAGTGTTGTATGACTTAAAAAATTGAAAATAAATACAAAGAAACAATGTAGGTACATTAAAAATTCATGATTTTTTAATTTAAGAACACTAATAATATCCCTTCACTATCACATAGTGGAAATAATAACGAATAAGTATTCAAAAATAATACCATTGAACAATTAGAAGGTTAAATATTTTTATGTATATTTGTAACACAAGTTTAAAATATGGTATTTTTATTGATAAAACATTATATTCATTAAGTATTAGATATTTATAAATCTAGGGGAAGGATTAAATAATATTATATGAGGAACCCACCTTAACAAAAAATATGGCAATGAGAGCTCTAAGAGGAAATATTAGATTCCTGGAGCTAGGAAAATAATGAGGGGGACCAGATTTCATATGGTTTTAAGACATGAATTTATAAATAAACTAATTATACTCCCTTTAAAAATACAATATGAAACATATCGTAACTCTAATGGATTACACCATGATGTTGCGTAGAGATAATAATCCGTCATATTTAGTATAGTGTAGAATGTTTTACATAGTTTTCCCTCTTTCTAAAACCTAACTCCATTTATACTCTTATATTTGATGTTTAATTTCAATTTAACATATAATACCATTATTTTACAGAATTAATGACTCTGAATGAATATAATGTAATATATAAAAATATGATATTCAAAATAATATATATATAGTCAATCAACTAATTAACAAGAATTTTTAGTGATCCTCTTGAGAAAATAAACACAACCATTGAATTATCAATTATGTCTCACATTCTAAAGACTCATACTACAGTTTTCTATGTTTCCACCACCCATGAACAAAATATATAACATTACCAAAATTATATCCTCTCTCTCATAAAAGACATAAATAGATATTGAAACATGGGATTTATTAAATTAAATATTTATATCATCAGATTATATCACAAGAGTACAGTCATGTATACACATCCATATATATAATACATAAGAACCATCATGAAATGAGCTAAACATGATAATCAAATAATTATTTTATGTTGTTTATATGATTATATATATATTATTTTATGGTCTAATAGAACATTGAGTTATAATAACATATTTTTCAAATCATTGGTAACATTTTCAATGTGATACTCTATGGGAAAATGATCACCATTATTAAAATCATCAGGCCCTCTCATATGTTCTTTATAAAAAATTATGTTCCATTGATTACAATTAAACCATTTTTAAATATTATTCACTTATTTAATCAATATTGAGAAAATATTCGGCATAATAAAATATGATTAAATTAATTGAATACAATATTTTTTAGGGTGAAAAAATTATACCATTGAGAACATAATGTGGATACAATTTTATATTTGAATAATAGTTGATGTTAAATGAAAACTCTATGACTGATAGATTATGTTCCTGTTAAACACCCAAACCATGAATAAAAATAACTAATACTTTTTTCAAGAATAAAAATAATTCAATATTACTGACCATTATTCTTGGGGTGATATGTTATACATCTTTTTAATTGTAAATCAATATCACATTGTAACCCTTATTAAATATTAGAAATATATCTATAGTCCCAGTTAAAAAATTACTTACTAAAACCTCATAATTCATTATGATCTCCAATAAAATATAGATTCCCTAATTCTTATATTGAATAAATCACCCAAATTGGATGAAAATGAGACATATTTATTATATGAACATCTATAATCAATACTGTATATTAGCATTTTTAATATTGTGGCAATAAAGTTATAAATTCAATCATAATATCATATTGTTTCTATATTGGAATGTGATGTTTATTTATAAGACCAATCAATCATTTCTGTTATTTTATTAAACATGGTATGTAAACCTATATGAATAAATCCAATGATATCTCACTTCATATTTGGATTTAAAACAATATCAACAAATATCATGATACATTTTGACATTACATGATGAATAACTTATTTTAATTATAAATGATATTTCATTACTTCTTCCCTTATAGATGTTGGTACTACAAACATTTATAAAAATATATAATAGAATTATATTATTGAGAATAATAATAATGTATATCTTGATGACTAATGGTTTCCCTAATAAAGAAAAAGTATTTCTAATAAATATGAGAAACCACCACACCATCCATAATAGATATTTTTAATTAAATAAGAAACAAATTCATTAGATCTTGTTCCTAACTAATATCTTATAATTGTTTTCCGTAAATAACATCAATATATATAATTACATTACAAATTTCGCATTCTAATTTTTAGTATCTCAATGTATGTGAATCAATATCATCGTTTTTTTCATAGCTGAAAAAATATTTCCAAATCAAAGGATTTGATAGTTTACACCAACCATAATTGCCTTATGCTTAGAAATCATTATAATATAATATATTTGAGAATATGTTGATTGGTGTATATTATAAGTAATTCATTATAAAATGTCATGCATCTTTTATTTGAAGGCATGTATCATCGATGATAATTTCTATCATGTGTAGGGTGGTAATTTTCATGAGGGTGAATCTGTCGGGAAAAATAAGCTTCACATCATGATATTGAATAAGCACATGATCATGGCCTATCTATGTTTCATTATAAAATCCTATAATACAACACAATATTAAGGTAATATAATAATTAAATGTATAGTTTCCCTACTTTTCAATTATTTAAATGATACTTCACCTTAATTAGACCAATAAAATATGACACCATTTATTATAATGGTATTCATAATTGAAAAAATTATATAAAAGTAATGGACATTGGGATATCGATGCTCTAAAAGTCCGTGGAAAAAATAGATTTTAAAAAAATTATATGTTCCTTCCATGACATAAGCACCCTCTCCATGTTAGTGACAACTAAAATTCCAGACTCAAAGGACACATAACAAATCAATATAAGCAACCAAATCCATAAAAATAATTATACAGTTTACCATACCACTGATTTTCATATATAGGTTTAACTTTTTTAACAAGATACCTATAATTATCATAGTTGGATATTAAATATACAATATTATCTTCCAAAAATACCATTAAAAACATTTATATGAATAGATGAAATTTATGAATAAATATTTCCAAAAATACTAGATGGTAATTATTAAATCTAAAATAATAAATAAATATCTCTAGTGATCATATAATGATTAATATTTTATCATTGAAATATCCTATAGGTTCACTATGAGTTAATGACTCCAAAATCATAATTCAACATTTGAAGTATCCTCACACCTTTATATTGATATAATATAAAATCAATCATAAAAAAGGGTAGTGATTATTAATTATTAATTTACATAATCATTATTATTATACAAATAGAAATTAGCTTCCTTTATAAATTTTATTAGTAAATAATATTAGACAAAAATAAATAGAAGTAAAATGTTTGAAATGTCCCTTCTCCATAAACACAATTGTTAGTAATTTTATATCGCTAAACATCATTAGTTTCATATTAAACGTTTAATGGAAATTATTTTAGTTATAATAAATTATTAAATTGTTAAATCTATTTGATATTATATTTGTATACATGAAAAATCATCAATGAACACATTAACAAAAGATTAACCATTTAATGTATATCATTTTTATTTTCGACATCAACCACTATGAATACCATACTATATTTTTCAATAGTAATTGCCACTTACTACACTTAGAAGAGTCCAACATGACTAGCACTGAAATAAAATTAACCAAAAATTGTATACAAATAAATGGTTAAAAATGAAAAAGGAATATACTTCTTTCAGCTATCAAATGGGAGTCAAATCTCAATAGCTAGTACATAATATGAATAATATAAATTATATGATATAATTGATATAGAAATAAAATAAAAACATTATTCAAAATAAATAATATTTAAAATCATATTACTCCTACTCCATTCAAACAACATGTCAAATGGGTTGTATCAACTAATTAAATATGACTTTATTTTAAATTCATTGATATATTCCTAAAATTTAGATATAAAATAACAATGTGATTATTTACCAAATAACTCAATTATAATTATATAGTACAATAAAATATTCCATTGTATTATAGAGGGACCCAATTTTTTATTATTGGTGGGGTTTTACACCATATAAACCCCACCTATACCCTCAAAATATTCTTTTGGATAATATCCATCACTAGACCATGGAGTTATTGTCTAATAACCTAGACTTCCATATATACATCACCAACATGATCTATATAAATTTTAAGCCCCTTCATATCATCAATAATAATTAAATAGGAAAATATTAATTAGTTATTATTTATTTTTTAACAAATATAAACATTGTAGTTCCACATTCTAGGTCGATGAGAGATCACTGAGATGAGGGTTAATAATAAATCACAAATTAATTTTATAATTACTTTCAAAAAAATAATTACCATATATTAATATGAATGATTTATTCCTTCTTCATACTTATAAATCAAAAAAACTGAAAATGTATATTTTTTTTAAAAAAAAATTAATAAATATTTGATTACTAATCCCTATTGTTAATGGGAAACCCCAAAAATCATAAAATCGACTAGAATCACTAGTTAGTGAAAAAAAATTGTACATAACTTGTATTTAACCTATCATGATATTGTTTCAGTGCATACAATATGAAAATCCCTCCCATAGGTTAAAATTATAGTAAATATTATCAAAACCCAACAAGTCATCCTCCAAATAGATTAATATCATGTTGTTTTTGGGTTCATTTCTTTTTTATCATCTCATTCATGGGAACAAGTAACTTCAACATGTCCTATGAACAAAACATGACAATCTTATATTATTATTATTCTCCCCTTTTTATCCTCAAAAAAATAATTATGCATTATCATTTCAAAGAAACTCTAGATAATTTCATTTTTTGTGAGTCTCTATATCATATAATACAGTAGAAAACTCAAATAAGAATTTGAATCATCTAGTTCCATTAAAAAAATATTTTTATCACCAAATTAATTTAAAAAATCTTATAAAATAATAAATCATAGATTACACATATTATTGTCAATGAAATCTATAATTTTCTATAAGTGGATTATCAAGTCAATAATGAATCAAATTTGAAAATCCAATTGAAACAAAATCATTCCTTCAGACCTTGACTTATGATATTCTAACTATGGAATATTGTATTTAATTTCAACATGATTTAATGAATCATATATTCATTATAGTATATTATACCTTATATTGGTTCAACTACATTTAGAAATAAAAATATCACTTAAAATTCCAAGAACCATGGTGTTTTTTCCTCTACTCCTTCAAAAAAATATTTTTTAAGAATAAAAAATTGTAGTATATTGTGTTTGTACCCATTAAAAAATATATAAAAAGTAATGTAAAATACTCAAACCAACTATAATGAAAAACCAATACATAGTAAATATATCCATTGTAGATAATTAAAACTTTGTGACATCAAAGGATGATGTTTGAAATATAGTTCACTATTTTGATCCACTAACAAATACTTGAAGTAAATATATTTTATTAAGAAATAGATTAACAAGTAAAATTTATAAATAAATTGGTACCCAATGATTCACTGTGACATAGTGATCCACGTTTTGACTCAGAAACTCTTCATAGAAATTCCACTATGATGACACCCAAAATATCACATTTCATGAAATCTCCTATAAGAAACCTAGTCAACCCAAAATACATTGTAAAATGTTCATTTTGAATTATTTTTTAAAAATTATTTTGAATTTAAGAATGTAAAGTCTCCATGCTTTTTTTCTATGATATAAGAAATATTCACTTTTTTACATAGGTTTACCATCAAGAAAAAATATTGTGTGAAAATATTATTTCAAAAAGCCTTCTCTTTTTTGATATCCTAGACAAATACTGTGGAATTTTTGATGTACTATTATTGCATGATGAAGTCACTTATAATACCCAATTGATCTATTCATCCATAAATATCATTCATGAATTCTCAAATAACCGAAAAAATTTATAATGAAAAATTCTCAATAAGAATCACAGAGGAACACCTATGTTTTAACATGATTTAAATATTTGAAAAATCATCAAAATAATCAAATACACTCTATATTTTCTTCATTCATTATTTATCCATGTGATTAATGATCTAAACCTTTGGATTCTCTCTTAAAAATTGGAATATAAATTAATTTCATACTTAAAATATAAATAAGTTACTTATTATTAAAAATTTATAAGCCTGTATAGCAAAAACTTTTGTAGTAAATAATTATATTGAAAAAAAAATCATATTGTCTATAAAAAGATGATTTTTATTCTTACATAATAACACTTTAAAATGTTACCATATTTTCTTGGTATGATGACATTATACAACATGTAAAATTGATATTGTAATTTATCACTTATCATTTAGTAAATATTTCTTCATAATAAAATATTCCCCAAGAATTTTTGACACATAAATTCTTACATGAACTGCAACAAGTTATTATATCAATTAACACTTACAATTACTAGATTTTTACTTTTAATAATACCATTTAAATATATGACTCCCCTTATAAGATTAATCCCTATTATATGTAACATATATCAATGGATGATCCCCTTATAATCTATTATACCCATTTTTTAGATATTAGAAAACAAACAAAAATGAATACTTATATTTCATTTCATTATTCTCCCACTTTGGAAAAAATATCTAAATATATATAGAGATAGGGATTTAATCACAATAATATATCCTTTATATTGATGTTATTGAGCTCCAACATCAAAATCATGTTCAAAAATTAATTCTAAAGTTGTCTCTTGGTGATCACATCAACAATTTGATTCTTTTTTGGAAACAATTCCATGAATGATAAATTTCTTCCCACATGATCCATTTTGATGTGATGTTTTATTTTAATTTGATTATCAATTTTATATATAACAAAATTACATAAAAAATATACTGTATTTTATTATCAAATCCACAAAAAATTTAAAACATACCATTAACATTAATATCTTACAATTAAGTATTCATCCACTTCATTTTGGTTACAAAACATATAACATAATATATAATTTCTCAATAGAACTCATAGCGATTTAATTATATTTATTTGTTTGAAAAAATACATACCTCTTCCCATGATAGAAAATGTCACCAGATTTTGACCTCCTATCATCAATAGAACCTACCCAATATTTATTGATGTATCTAAATACATCAACTGTCAATTTTTTCATATTTGAAACTGAAACATCTTGTTCCGATTATATACCTAATAATCATATATTAAATAGATAAAATAGAATAATTTATAAAATATCAATAAATTATATTTCGAGTTAAAACAATAAACTTATTTATTGCTGCTAAAATTAGTGGTGAAATTATCTATGAATTCTCCCTATAGAATATATTCAAAATTTCACTAGGATACTTCTCCAGTGAATGAAAAATTATGATATTTCTTATGAGTTTTTTATAATAAAGTATATCATCTACCCAATAATAAAAATTTCAATAGACATATTTATCTCTTTTAAAAAAATTTCAATGAAAAAATTAACATCTATTGAATAATTGATTCTATATACATAGATAATAACAAGGAGAAAAATATATTTTCCCCCTTAAAATTGATATTAGTGAACTCTATTCCCTTTATAATTTTTAATATCTTTAATGATATTCTAGATTAGAATATACAGTTCTTGATTCTTGATTTATGAAAAAAACCTTCTATTACCTATAGAAACTAATCTATTCTACTATATGAAATATACCACAATGTCTCTTAATGTATACCCCATATTCAGACTCACCATTAAAGAAGGAAACATGAAATTATTTTGAATTATCATTTATGGAATTTTTGTTTTATAAATAATAATGATTCTGGTGGTTTAATGTTCTGCAATGGGTGAAAAGGAAAAATAAAATTCACTATTTTAACATGTGAATACTGAATACACAATAATATTTCTTTATTTTTCAAATCCTTTAACTTTTCATTAAATTTATTTCTAAACACCCATTTATTCTGACAACATTATTTACTTTTTCCTTGGTTATTGACGCCAAATATTCATCCTTATCAATATTGTCCCTTTAAATATTCCTTGTATAAACCATAAACTTATTCTCTAATTATTCATTAATATATATGTGTTTATTTTTTTAAAATAATAAAATTTGAGTGGTCATTTACAATGATATACTTCTTTGTACCTCTATTCCATGAACACTAATAAAATTTGGAACTTTTAGTTATATTAATAGCCTTTTTGAGATGAATGGGATTGTTACTCAGCACTTTTGATTAATTAATCTAATTATTCAAATTTTACTAATTTGAAAATGTCTTCCTTAACGGGAAACAATTTCGGTTCATTTAAAAAAATATGATCATCTTATTGTTCATGATAATCCTATTTTGTGGATTAGAGTAACACCATCAAATTTTAGAATCAATGATATTCCCATTATAGTTTTTATAATAGTGTTATCGCCTTTCATTTAGTTTATATCCTTAGAATATTCTATAAACAACACTTTTTGTAAATTTACCATGACTTTAACCCTTTTCTTTTTTGATACATGGGATTTCAAGAACTCCGAGATACCTCGAACATGTTTATTTTAATAAAAATTTAAATGGGGACATATGGTTATTTTTAAAATATAAAAAATGTTCCATAATTTGATATATTCTTCTAATACTTTTCCTTTAAAAATATATTATTATCTTTCTACGTTATAATTTTCAAGGAATAAGAACGAATATATTATTATTCTAATTTTTTATACCATTATGTTCTTTTGTGTATGATGAATACAGTTCATGTATAATTCTATTATTTTCAATTCAATAATCAAATTTAATATTTGTAAAACATGTTCAATTGTTTTCTAGATGATCTTGAGAGAAAATGAACAAACCATTTTCTACACTTCATTGAATCATTATAAACATTTTAATATCCTCATTTTGGTTATTGATAAACAAGACACAAGTAATATGAGGTATATTATTAATATAATTATTAAATTATATATCAATTTGAGTATATTAAATCCTTATAGGTCTAAAAACATATAAATTAATGTGATCTATATGGATATCATGAAATAAAACCATTACAACATGTAGACCACTTCCACTCCATTTAACATATAAAAAATGGAACATCATGAAAAATTTCTCCATTAGTTATCTTTTTTATATTCATTTATCAATGTAGAACGTCCATCAAAGATTCAAATCCTTATGTTCTCTAATTCTTTAATATCGCGTTCCTCTAACCTCACAAATATAAAATAAATTTCCTCAAGTTTAATTTCCTCAAATAATAATTTGTTCATCATCATGATTATTGATTTGAAATACATCCTGTCTAAAAATCACATTATTTCCTTCATCATAGAATTTTGTAATAGTTAAATTATTTTGTTTCAATCCATCATGAAAAGAATTTTTTTTATTTTTTCCTTTTCCTTTAAAACTTCCATTAAGCCTAATCCTTTGATCTTGATGGATACATAATTTCTCAAAGGGGACTAAACATTATATTAACTTTTCAATATTCATTAATATTTTTAAATCACCATTATTACGAGTGCAACATTTTATTTCTAAAATCTATATATTAAAAAAATTTATGATAGAAGTTCCAATTCAATAATAAAAAAATTATCCATTTTTTTCCAATTTATCTATTATTATTTAATATTGAAACACATATTTTTTAGCTAATTAAAAGATGAGAAATTATTTTTCATGATGAATAGGTTGTCTACACATTCCATAAGCTTCTTTAAGATCATTCAATTATTTTTTTTATATATTTTTTTAGTCATTTTCTAACATTCAATCATTTTAAGGGGTTGAAACCCTAAAAATACATACCTTACAAAACTACTATGAATACTATGTTGTTGATAATTTATCAAATATTCATGTTATTTATTATGTTTTCCTTGATAAAATCAAAAAAACTATAGATATCATAATAAACATAGTTATAATAATGTTTTCAAGAATTTGACATCTTTATTCTATTCATTATTGGGTCCCCAGTCATGGTCTACTCTAGAAAAATTAAATTGTTTTCGACTCTTGAGAAATTCCAATAAAAATTAGATATCTCTTGATTGTTTTTATAAAAACATATCATTGAATTTTTTAACTACATGTTGTTATTTAAAACAAATTTTAATTAAAGAGTTTAATAAATTTATTCCAAAATAACGGCCTTCCTAACATTATTGTTATTCTAAGAAATTTTATAAAAAAAATTGGAAATTTTTTCACCATTAGGTGTTCATTATTTATAGTGTTCAAATTACCCATTAAAATTTTAACAATTCATAACATCTAAAATATAATTCTAAAAAATGGATTATAATTTTTTATTCAACTCCTATTCTATTTTGAAAATTCTCAATATTATAGTGTCAATGTATTCTCATAATATTTCACCATTTCTTCAGATGTGATGATATGAGTTTTTTATTCATCATGATTCATCCATATGTTCTCAATATTTATAATTGATCATTAAATATATCTTCAAAATAGATTCCACATTTCTGGATTACTAATTATTCTTAAGAGTGTTTTATTTTTTTCTCCAATATATTGATCATCAAGTGGCTTTACTCTAATTCTATATTCTCATTGAAATATATATTATTACCTCATTTTTTTATTTCATAACTTCTTTAATGATAATTTCAGTCATTATCATTAACTATAGTAATGATCAATCATTAAAAAATTTCATCACAAAAAGTATTAACCTTTTCAACATATTTAGAAAAAATTTCATTATTGTCATACAGGAATAAGAAATTCGTCCTTTTTAAATTTGAAAAAATAATTCCCTTTCCATTGGAATAAAAGTTTTACCTATATTTCATTTTAGAATCTTTGTCAGTGTTTTACATGATCTTTCTTCTTCTTCATTATTTTCATCATCAAATAGAAACATTTAAATGTTTAAACAAAATGACCAATGACTTCACACTTTTAATATTTTATTATAAACTTCCCCATAAAAATTACAATCCAACATTTTATATTTCTAACGATAAGAGAGTTTATTTTATAAATAAATAATACACATCAAAATTGAAATAAAAAAACAAAATTGATCTTCATCTACATTATTGTTTTGATTCTATTGATTTAATGATTTTTTTAATATTAATATTTCATAGATAACCTTATTCTTGTGAGCACTATTATTTCTCGTATCACAGGAAATTATAATATTATGTATGTCATCAATAGTTACTACTTTTGTAACAACCCAAGATTTTATGAGAATTATTATTTTTAATTTCATTGATGTCTTTTGTTATATTCTACACCAAAATTAGCTTGTTCTATATGCAACACTGTATTAGCTTGCAGTATACACAACATTATTCTTGGATCGTGTTACACACAATTTCATGTACGTTTGATAGTAGTTATTCCTCACAACATTGAGTGTGTCTAGATATATATATATTCAATGTATAAATGAAATTTGGTTGGATTCTATTATATGCAACAACAAATGAGTCTTTCACTACACCCAATCACGCCCTTCCTCGATAGCGTGTGTTGTATGCAATACCGGGTTTCACTAGACAACGATATATGGTTATAATATTATTATGGACTACATGTTATTTATAGTATTAGTCTTTATTTATATTATTAACTACATTTTTAATTCTATAACATTATTATTTATCATACACATTTTCTAGAACATGGTATGAGAATAAAATAATTTTTTTGGGTAATATAATTATTTTTTAAAAAATGCAGTTTTACAACCTTTTGATGGCGCACCCACTTTAAATATAGCATTGACATGTTTATAAGTTCAATTTGACAAAATAAAATTCTTCTTTGGAATCAGGATATAAAAATTGACTTTGGATTATTTTTTCATATTATTCTGATAACTTTCATATTTTAATGAATAGTAAAAACATGCTATATTTTAATGAAAAGAATATTTTTTCATCATAATAATTTATATGGTTAAATTATATTATTGAATGGTTTTAAAGAATAAATATAATATATTATTACCATTCAATATTATGTATGTCATTAGTATTGATTTCACATTAAATTCATAAGTAAAATAATTTCAATATTTTGCAATGTTTTAACTTTTAAAACTCATTTTATTAACATCAGGACTAATTTTAAATTAATTCTTGAAACATCTGAGATATGAATTTGGAAAAATGGATTACATATTTGGAATAAGTAGGTCTAAATTATGTTAATAAGCTACTTTTTATTTTTAGGCATTGTGAATAGTAACTACAGTAAATTTTATTTACCATAGTTAAAGATAAATCGGGTAATTAAGAATAAATATAATATTATAAAAATATCCCAACACTTGTATTAATAAAATTTTATGATTATATTTTTTCCTAAATCTTACTTGGGTCGAAATTGAATCCAATGGAACCCACTTGTATTTGATTATGACCTTTAGTTTATTTTTTTAAAAGAATGTGAAATATGTCTCACCCAACCTTTAATAAATAATGTTTTTTTAATATAAGGTTATAAAAAATATAAATTGAGTCATAAATACTAATTTAAAAGCTAATATGATTTTTTAATGGTAATTTATTTGTAATTTTTAAGAGTTATTCAATTACCTTATTATCTTAAACATTAATGATGTAGAAATTATTTATTTAGTGAAAAATAAAAAATATAGTGTTTAGTGAAATAGTAATACATATCAAAAGGCACAACAATCTGAAAAAAAATTATTGGTAGTGTTTATATAAACCCTAATCATCCACTGGCCTAATGTTTGACCATTTTGATCCTTATAAAGGTAATTTTGATAATTATATTATTTTATTTTAAATGATTCCAAAGTTGTCACCTTCATAATTTAATAAATATAACAATTTACATGTTGTGATTTTAAGATGAAAAATTCTATTTTAAGTATTATAATGAAATATATGTGATATAGATTCATCATTGGATTTTATTTTTAAATTTTATGCTACAAACTATTATATTAAATAATTATACAAAAATCTTTTACTAATTATTTTATTAATTGATATACCAAATCAATGGTTTTAAAAATATTAAAATAAATATTATATCAACAATTTAATGTTCTCCACGAATTTTATAGAAAAATTTGACATGTTAGCAATAAATTAACTATTTTGGTTAGAATATATCCTCTCTGTGGAGTTTATTTAAATTACAGTAAAAGAATAGTGTAAAAATTGACACTATTGTTATTTTATAAAAATAAAATATTATAAAATTGTTTAAAAATCACAAATTTTTTTAAAATTTATAAATTGAAATTTATATGGTCGAAAATGTCATAAATTATACAATTATGGATAATTCACAACACATAATTATTTATTTATAACAATTTAAAAATTATAATCTTATTACAACAATTAAAATTAAATAGATTAAATAAGGATAAATCAAGTTGATAATGTTTAAAATAATTTAAAAACATGTATAAATTTTATTGGATGATGAGATTAAAACCCTATATAATATAATATTCATATTTGAGTCATTTTTGGAGGTTTTTAAGTGAGGTGGAGTTTATTATAAATTAATATTTCTTATGTTACCAAAGGTACCCCTCTCCTCCCTTATAAAAAGGGCTCCCCTTCCCTCTTCTCTTCACACCCTTTTGAACCTTGAATCTCTGCCAAAACCTGCCAATTAATCTTCTAAACCTGTATATTTATATCATAGAGGTTATGATCTTTTTAAAATTCCAACTCTAGTGCCCTAATAAGAAGTTTAAAGGAGGTGCGTCGAGGAAGAGGTGATCTCTTCTACCGATTCTCTCATGTTTCATTCTTCTTCAACTTATTCTTATTTAGTTATTAATTATATTGTAATAACATAAGTATCACTAATATACTGATATGTTATTATAAATAAGAAACAACCCCATTTTACCTTCTATCTATCCTACAGAAAACGAAATCACTGCGCGTGCGTACTTACAGAATACCGTCTCCACGCTGTGGTGTAATCTGTTTTCCACCACCACCTTACATGGATATGTATAATGGTGTAATGAATAACTATATATTATTATTATAAAATCGTAATGATTATATGATATTATATCATCCACTCCATTTCCATTCAATAAACATGGTAATGATATCATCGCTCGTGCGTACGTACGGATTTCCATCTCCACGAAGCGATGAGATTCATTTTCCATGATAACAATTCACGAATGATTATATATTATATATAATAAGTAATCAGGAAATATATTAAATATTAATGGTACTGAATTTATTTATATCTTATTTACTTACATCTATTAAATTTAATAAGGAAATGAAAACATTGTTCATGCGTACGTACGGACTACCGTCTCCATAAACGGTGTATTTCATTCCATTTATAAATCTATTATATATATGTATATTCTGAATATATATTATATATAAATCATGTTTTATATTCTGGAATTATGTAATCATGATCTATTTAATCATATAAATAATATCAAGTCAAAACACGAACTGTAAATGAAACGATTTGACCCAAAACACTACTTTAACATGGAATTTACAAAAGAACGAGTAATATAAAGTCATAATTGAACCATATATGATATAATAATAATGAATATGAATCTGTAATAAGTCAATGAAATTATTTAAATAATTATACAAGAGTTTTGGATACATACTAAGCATATCATACATAAGGTAAGGGATAATTTTCCAATCTCATTTTTATCCGAGATTGCTTATACGTAAGTATTTACTAGAGTTATATTTTTCATCCATGTACATAAAATGTTTTTCAGAAAGTGTTTAATGTTATTCCATTTATGTTGGAAGTCATGTTTACCCTTTTTTGAATTTTAATTTGTGTAATGGATGGAATATTTCTTTTGCTTACCATACGTTGTACTTTTTGACTTTTCTGAAAAAAGTACGAGGATA
Organism: Viscum album; assembly: GCA_963277665.1. Lineage (NCBI taxonomy): Eukaryota > Viridiplantae > Streptophyta > Magnoliopsida > Santalales > Viscaceae > Viscum > Viscum album. The sequence goes on along the minus strand of OY728156.1, from coordinate 63,666,642 downwards.
ATGTTTTTTTTAACTTATACGGCATGAATGGAATTTTACGGTTACATAAATCCTAATTTTCTTGAAGCCTAATCTACATGTTTTCATGGCTATTTTCAATAAAATACATTTTTTAAAAATTGTGTGCAATTTTGTGAAATGAAATTGATTTTGAAGAACAAAGTATATTTTCTTCAAGAATTCATTTTAAGTGTTTTATCAAAACTATTTACCATCTAAGATGAAATTATTTATTATGTTTATGTTTCAAGTATAATGTATCTATAATTAAAAAGATTTACTTTTTTTATGATGAAATGATATCCACTTCTTTTATATGGATTATGTTATGATGGGATGATGTTTATGAAATCCAATTTATCAGTTAGGTTATTATGAATGATGAATGTTTATTTTGTGGCACAAGTAAGAATGATTTCATTATGAGATGGGTGGGACCTATATCTCCTTTCAATGCATTGGGTAAAGATTTATATCTCATGAGATAGACATAGCTAGAAGGGTAAGTTAATCTGGTTCAGTTATACAGGACTGGAACGAGGAGTGAACTCGATTCAGAAAGGGACGATGTTCACTAAGATTGTCTGGGCAACAATGCCTTGGATACTATAGAAATCATATCATGTGCTTAATGGTTTTCCACAATTAAATGTTTTATTCCCATGCTATTTTGTCATGATTTATGTTCCATTATGATATATTCCTTAAATTCTTCCAAAATTTATTTGTTTTGTCAGGATTTTGATGTTTAGATTTTATGTTCATGTTTTTGCATTCAAATGTTAATTGATTGTTTTATGTTCTCTATTTTTACCCTTACTGAGCATTTGAGCTCCCCCTTTTTATGTTTTCTTTTACCCAGGATGTAAAGAAATGTTTTATGTATGAAAACAAAAGGGGATGATCATTATGGGAGATGTTGATGATCTTTCATCATAATTAGAAGATTATGTTCCAAGTTTCCAAAGTCACTAAACTATTTCGGTCGTTTGGAGTTTTTTTCCTTTTATTAAATATTCTGAAAAATTATTGTAATGTCCATGTACGTTAATCTTTGGGTCTTTATAGTTGGTATCAGAGGAATGGTTTAGTCAACCTTTGGAAACTAGGATGCGAGAACTTTAGTGAGATACCTAGAGATATTTCTAATGTAAGTCTAGGGATGTCCCAAAGGATTAGTATAACTATAGGTTACAGTCCTATAATTATGTTGACGATCATGAATAACCTATGGTGAACCTAAGTTGTCATGGATTAAAGAATGTGTGATAAGATAGACATCCCATAAGTAACTTTTTATGATTACACGGTTCCTCATTATTTTAACTGTTTCTTACACCATGGTTTTTGGTTTTAGTCAATGGAGGGAACAAGAAGGAATTGGATCAACATTGAATCCAATGGAAAAATTGGGGACTATGAGAAAATAAATTGAGTAATGCCTAGAAAGAATGATTTTGTGATTTTTCTGAATCAGTCATCGCGATATATGATTAACAAGGTGAACTTTAGGGGTATTCCCAATTCATCAAATAAGAGGAAGATGGACTTTTATGCATGTTCGCATGTTGAGGATCATAGAGAAAGGAAGATTGAGATTTATAAATAAGGGAAGAAGAACCTTGATGAATACATAAAATGGAGGGGAAGATGTTATCTATGCAGAAAGAAGGGTCATAAAGTGACATACTATTATGGAGTTTAATGTATTATCTGTAGAGAACATGGGCATTACCCAACTCAATGCCCTGACCTAAGAGGTTACTTCTAAATCAAGGAAAGACATATTTTATGAAAACCATTGAAGAGGATGGTTTGATGTGTTTATTTATTGGTATTCATGAATAATGTTTCTGAGGTACTTTTATGGTTAATTAGAATACCTATATATTGGTCCATTGTGGTTTTCCATAAGACTGTGTCATCGGTAACCATGAAAAGTGATTGAAATATTTTTGGAAAGCAGATGATATGCGCATAATGAATGGATAAAGAGAAAATAATATGTTTGATAGTATTCATGTGCTCATGACTAATATAAAGGCAATGTGATATCATAGTTTGAGTATAATGATTTTTTTTGACTTTGTAATGTGGAAAGAGACATCTTTTGACATCATTCATGTTTTCAACTAAGGTTCTATGGTAATTCATGTTGAAAGATAATACATGATTAAGTTATTCACATGTTTGTGATGTGACCAACAAGATATATCATTTGATATATTGGGGATAAAAGATGGTATTCACATGATCGGTAGATGACATTTCTAGTAATTGTTTTCTTTATACTATGAGCATGGTCCTAATTATTTTAGATAATCTTGAAGACTGGAATGTATTATGGTGGATATAAGTTAGTGTTGTTTAAGGATAAAACTTTTTTCGATATTATTGATGGGATGTTATAATAATGTATTTTTAGAAAAAGGACAACCTGCAGGACGGGCAACAACCCTTCGTGTCGGACAAGGTTGTTAGAATCGAACCCACAACTGATGTGAAATAGGCCTTTATTACCTTCCACTGGCCTACTGGAAGTCCCTGGTTAATAGAAACTCGTTTTATTTTATTAAGAGGTATGATAGATGAAGTATAAGTCCATTTTTTGAACGATAAACTATTAATCTCACCATAGATGGACTTATGTAGATAAATATTTCTAACCTTTTATTTGAGATAGATTGAATGACCCATCATTCTATCACATGATCTGCTAACACTTCACGAATTACAAATTCAACTTCATTTCATTAAGAGATGAAGTGGAAATTGTTCAAGGCACAAACAACTGTGAGATTATATCGAAATATTGTAAGTATTTATTCTAATTCAAATCATTCAACTTTAGGGAAATGATCTTGAAAACCAAAAATGTTGTCCTAGTGCCCTTATATCCGATGAATCAGATTCTACCTTAGATAATCACAATTTTATGGCTTTGTGATTGTTGGATTTTTCATAGCCATGTTCTCTACCACTCTCCATCAGAACATGATGGTTATATTTCTCTTCCATATCCATATTTTCACCTATAATATCTTATGTAGAAACCCAATGATGTGTTAGTTTGGGTAATCGTTACATTTCATACTTTAGTTTTTAAAATTATGTTTTAGTATTCATTTTTACGATGTGGGTTTCTATGAATAGTAAACAATTTATAACCCCGACGATTTTCGAGGGAAAATTTAATTTTAAGGGGGGTAGAATGTAACAACCCAAGATTTTATGAGAATTATTATTTTTAATTTCATTGGTGTCCTTTGTTATATGCTACACCAAAATTATCTTGTTCTATATGCAACACCATATTAGCTTGTAGTATACACAACACTATTCTTGGATCGTGTTACACAGAATTTCAAGTTCATTTGATAGTAGTTATTCTACGCAACATTGAGTATGTATATATATATATATATATTCAATGTATAAATTAAATGTGGTTGGATTTTGTTATATGCAACAACAATGGAGTTATTCACTACACGCAACCCTGACTTGGCTTGCATTACACGCAATCACGACCTTCCTTGATAGCGTTTGTTTTATGCAATACCGGGTTTCACTAAACAACGATATATTGCTATAATATTATTATGTATTAGCCGTTATTTATAGTATTAACTAAAATTTTAATTTTATAACATTATTATTCATCATACACATTCTCTATAACATGGCATGATAATAAAATAATTTTTTTAGGTAAAATAAATATTTTTTAAAAAATGCAGTGTTGCCGCCTTTGATGGAGCGCCTTATATAAATATTGTTTTTTCCATTTTTATAAGTTCAATTTTACAAAATTAAATTCTTCTTTGGAATCAGGATATAAAAATTTACTTTTGATTATTTTTTCATATTATTCTGATAACTTTCATTTTTTAATTAATAGTAAAAACATACTTTATTTTTATGAAAAACAACTTTTTTCATCGTAATAATTTATATGGGTAAATTATAATATATAATGGTTTTAAATAATAAATAGAATATAATTTTACCATTTAATATAATGTATGTCATTAGTATTGATTTTACATTGAATTCATAAGTAAAAAAAATTCAATATTTTGCAATGTTTTAACTTTTAAAACTCATTTTATTAACAACGGGATTAATTTTAAATTATCTTCTAAAACTTCTGTGATTTTAATTTGGAAAAATTGATTCCATATTTAGAATCAGTAGGTCTAAATTATGTTAATAAGCTAATTTTGTTAGACATTATGAATAGTAACTACGGTAAATTTTATTTACCATAGTTAATGGTAAATCGGATAATTAAGGGTAAATATAATAATATAAAAGTGCCATAAAAATTCTCTTAATATAATTGGATGATTATATTTTGCCTTAAATCATACTTGGGTAGAAATTGAATCTAATGGAACCCACTTGTATTTGATTATTACCTTTAGTTTATTTTATTTAAAGGAATGTGAAATATGTCTCACTCAAACATTAATAATTAATGTATTTTTAATATAAGGTTATAGAGAATATAAATTAAGTTATAAACACTCATTTGAAATATAATATGTTTTTATTTATCATGGAAATTTATTTGTATTTTTTAAAAGTTATTTAATTACATTATTATATTATACATTAATGATGCATAAATTATTTATTTAGTGAAAAATCAATAATATAGTGTTTAGTGAAATAGTAATACATATCAAAAGGACCAAAAATCTGAAAAAAAAACTTTTTGGTAGTGTATATATAAACCGTAATCATCCAATGGCCGATCTTTGGTCCTTTTGGATCCTTATAAAGGCGATTCTAACACTTAAATTATTATTTTTCAAATGATTCCAAAGTTGTCACCTTCATAATTTAATAAATATAAAAATTACTTGTTGTGATTTTAAGATGATAAATTCATGTAAAAGTATTATTATGAAATATATTAGATTTATCTTCATCATAGGATTTTATTTTTTAATTTTATGCTACAAATATGTATATTAAATAATTATACAAAAAAGTTTTACTAATTATTTTATTAAGATATATACCAAATAAATGGTTTAAAAATATTAAAATAAATACAATATGAACTCTTTAACATGCTTCAAGAATTTTATAGTCAAAATTGACATGTTAGGAATCAACTAAATGTTTTGGTTAGAATATATCCTCTGTGTGGATTTTATTTAAATTAATATAAATGAACAGTGTCAAAATTGACACTATTGTGATTTTATAAAAATAACATATTATAAAATTGTTTTAAAATCACAAAACTATTTTATATTTATAAATTGAAATTTATATGGTAAAAAAGTTCATAAATTATCCAATTAGGGATAATTAAAAATAGATAAGTAATTATTTATAACAATTTAAAAATTATAATCTTATTACCACAAATAAAATTAAAAAGATTAAATAAGGATAAATCAAGTTGATAATGTTTAAAATAAATTCCCAACATGCCTAAATTTTATTGGTTCATTATATTACAACCATATCTCATCTAATTTTTGTATTTGAGTCATTTTTGGAGGTTTTTATGTGAGGTTGAATTTATTATAAATTAATATTTCTTATGTTTCCAAAGGTGCCCCTCTCCTCCTTTAAAAAAGGGCTCCTCTACCCTCTTCTCATCACACCCTTTTGAACCTTGAATCTCGTCAAACACCTTCCAATTCCAACTCTAAACCTCTCTAGTTATATCATATAGGTTCTGGTATTCTAAAAAGACCAACTCTAGTGCCCTATGAAGAAGTTTAAAGGAGGTTCGTCGAGTAAGAGGTGATCTCTTCAACCGATTATTTCATGTTTCTTTCTTCTTCAACTTCATATTATTTATCTGTTTCATTATATTTTCAAAACATTAGTATCAATAATATACTGATATGTTATTATAAATAATAAACAACACCATTTCACCTTCTATCCATGCTACGGAAAACGAAATCACAGCGCTGGTGTACGTACAGAATACCGTCTCCACGCTGTGCTGTAATATATTTTCAACCACCACCTTACATGGATGGGTATAATGGTGTAAAGAATAACTATATATTATTATTATAACATCATAATTATTCTAATATATTATATCATCCACTCTAATTCTATTCAATAAATATGGGAATGACATCATCGCTCGTGCGTACGTACGGATTAGCTTATCCACGAAGCGATGAGATTCATTTTCCATGATAACAATTAAAGACTGATTATAAAGTATATATAATAAGTAATCATGAAATATATGACATATTAATAATACTGAATTTATTTATGACTTATTTACTTACATCTATTAAATTTAATAAGGAAACGAAAACAACGTTCTTGCGTACGTACGGGCGACCGTCTCCATGAACGGTGTATTTCTTTCTATTTATCGATCTATTATATATATGTATATTCTGAATATATATTATATATAAATCATGTTTTATATTCTATAATTATGTAATTTTGATCTATGTAATCATATTAATAATTAAATTTCAAAACATGGACGATAAATGAAATGATTTTACCCAAAACGCTGCTTTAACAAGGAATTTACAAAAGAACGGGTAATATAAAGTCATAAGTGTACCATTTATGAAATCATAACAATGAATATGATTATTTAATAAGTCAATGTCATTATTTAATTCATTATAAAGGAGGTTCTGATACATACGAATCATATCAGACAAAAGTTAAGAGATAATTTGTAAATCTCATTTTTATCCGAGATTTCTTATACGTACGTATTTACTTGGGTTATATTTTTCATCCTTGTACATAAAATGTTTTTCATAAAGTGTTTAATATTATTCCATGTATGTTTAAAATCATGTTTACCCTTCTTTGACTTTTAATTTGTGTTATGGATGGAATCTTTCTTTTGTTTACCAAACATGGTACTTTTTGACTTTTCCGACAAAAGTACGAGGATAATGTTTTTTAACTTATACGGCATGAACGGATTATTACGATTACATAACTCCTAATTTTCATGAAGCATAATCTACATGTTTTCATGGCTATTTTCAATAAAATCCTTTTCTATTAAAATTTTGTGGCATTTTGTGAAATGAAAATGATTTTTAAGAAGAAAGGATATTTTTTCATGAATTCATTTCAAGTCTTTTATCAAAACTATTTTTCCATATAAGATGACATTATTTAGTATGTTTATGATTCAAATATAATGTCTCTATAATTTACAAGGTTTTAATTCTCTTATGATGAAATTATATCCACTTCTTTTATATGGATTATGATATGATGGGATGATGTTTATGAAACCCATTTTATTCGCTAGGTTATTATGAATGATGTATGTTTATTTTGTGGCACAAGTGAGAATGATTTCATTATGAGATGGGTGGGAACTATATATCCCTCCAATGCATTGGGTAAATATTTAAATCTCATGAGATAGACATGGCTTGAATGGTAAGTTAATCTGGTTCAGTGATACAGGACTGGAACGAGGAGTGAACTCGATTCAAAAAGGTACTTTGTCCACTAATATTTTCTTGGCAGCAATGCCTTGGCTAATATGGAAATAATATCATGTTCTTAATGGTTTTCCAAAATTACATGTTTTCTTCCCATGCTATTTTATCATGATTTATGTTCCATTATGATATATGCCTTACGTACTTCCAAAAATTATGTCTTTGCTCAAGATTTTGATGTTTAGATTTTATGTTCATGTTTTTTCATTCAAATGTTAATGGATTAGTTTATGTTCTCTATTTTACCATTACTAAGCATTTTAGCTCACCCTTTTTATGTTTTATTTTCCCCATGATATAATGAATGGTTTTAGGTAAGAAAATAAAAGGGGAAGATCTTTATGAGAGATTTTGAAGATCATTTACCATGATTAGAATATTTTGTTCCATGTTTCCAAAGACACTAAACTATTACAGTCCTTTGGAGTCTATTTTTGTCATGTATTAAGTACTCAACAAAAGTATTGTAATGTCCGTGTATGGTAAGATTTGGGTCTCTACAGTTTTTGGATATTTATCTTAATTTGTAGATAATTTTAAATCATAAATATCTGGTGAGATGTAAATGATATTTTACACAATAATAGAATCTTATAAATTTTCATTTAAGACTCTCACATTTATTTTAATATTGTTAATCTTATAAAAAACATTTATGGTTTTATCATCATATATCTTGAGATCTTCAAAATTCAACCTCCGATTCAAAATGTTTTCCCACATTACATGGGGTTTCCTTTATAAATGTTATCTACCTTATCCCATATGCCTTGTTATATTTTAATTACATTCACCTTAAAAATTCATTATACTAACGATTGCGTAAAATAAAATTCCACAAACTACCATAATTCTCTAGATTCCTCTAATATATTGATGTATCAGTACCACAATCATTACTGCAAATGAATCCATCTATTTTTTATTCAGAAATATAATAAATAATAGTAAAATGGTATGGAATCACCATGTAAATGTATACTAAACGTTTCCACAAAATGTTGGAATACCACTGTGGTTCACATAATTTTATGTAGCTATTATAAATAATATAAATTATTGACTACTAATCTAATTAGAGATAAAATTAGAACAATAACTTCAATAATGCCACCCAAAAATAACAGAAACATGTTCTTTGATTCCATTTGATGAACCAACAAATGGATTTATATGAGATCGATATTTGTGTGGAATTAGTGATCTTAATGTCATTTAAATTTTCATTTTATCACTTACTTCACATCCAATTAATATGAATGACATTTTTTTAAATAGCTAACACACACCATAATAGGGAGAACAATGACTTATAAGGATCACCATTCAAACTAATTTTTCATATACTTGTAAAGAATGGGAAATCACATGATCATATGACCTAATATAATCAATTATGAGTACAAAAGAAATGGAATTATTCTTAACCAATTTTATATGTCTCTTAATAGTATTTAAAATCATGATGAAGACAAGTATATCCCACAAAACAATATAATATTAAATATTGATAAAAATTGACAAGACTTCCACCCAATACACTAATGTTATTTTTTGTGTGTCTTAATTTTTTCGCCTTCATCTCTTTTAGGATAACAAGTCTCTTTATTAGATTCTATGCATAGGGCATCGACATAGCTTCTTATTATATTTTATTTTTATTGTTCCCTTATCTACCATAATAGAGATATATGAGTATCCACTATTCAATGTAAATAAGGATCATACCATTCCCTAAAATATTGGTCTCTATATTATTTATATTAATAAAAAATGAATTTGGATACAAAATTCAATACTGATAAATTAACTGCATTCACCTGGTTATCTAATTTTATCAATCCATTTCTAGTAATTGACTCAAATAAGACCTCTTATGAACTATAGATTATAGTTAATTTCATCTAAGATCAAGTGTAGTAGGCACAAAAGTTGCAAAGGGATCCATATCTACATATCCAGTAATCAATAATGAATTCAATCCGACCTCGACTATGTTCTTTATCACCCCATCATATTTTATGTCATTTTAGAAAGATTTAAATGACTAAAATTTTATCTAAGGTGTATTGGACACCATATTGGTACAACTATACATAAATAATTAATGATAGACCACGATCATCGTAACATCATGAAGTATTTCCCATTATCTTTTTCTTAGAATAATTATTTTCATTAACTATGAAATTAACTACAACATGTTTCTACCGATGTGGAAAATTTTAAATTTCTACAAAAACTACTCTTCATGATCACCAAAAAAGACCATGGAGTAGTCCATATATCTATTTTAGATACATAAAATTTTATCAAACCACTAGATGATATGCAATATTTATCTCCCTATATAGATCCTCTGAAAATAATTGTCTATTTTCCACTATATACCATGAACAAATTCAAAAATCTATTTCTGTAAAAAAACAAGCCTAGATTCCTAATTTCGTTGTAATCCTATTCTGACACACAAAATTTTCATTTTCAAAATTCCACTATTATAAAACCCATAAAATAGATTCTCTCAACACATTAAACATGATATGTAATAATCTATGAAATACATAAAAATAAAATTTTTTAAATTTCACTCCATGTTATCAAGTGAGTCCAAACACTTCTATTAAAAATAAATGAAATAAATGACATAAGAATGAAATTCCATTCAACATAGGTGTAACACACCTAGATTTTTTTTTCAGAATATCCAATTTATGAAAATGATAGTATTTTTGAATTTCTAGATAAACACTGTAGACATATTGATGTGATATTTTGTTGTGGTGAAGGAACCTACCACATTAAGTAAATATCATAAAGAAGAAAGTATCTTATATAATTCTGAAAGCACTCTATTACATAAAAATAAACATTATATAATGTAAATAATCATGAAATACAACATTTTGAACATGATTTATATATTGGACACACTAGTGGACATACTATTCATATACACTCTATCTTATTTTCATTAATTCCTCAAAACGGGCTTTAAAAATAATTAATTTATTCTTGTAATTAATTAAAAAATTACTCTGAGGGAAATAATATTTCAACTACTCTTAATGTTTCCTACATATTAACATTTATCATAATGCACGAGATTCAAAAAATAAGGAAACATAATGAAGAAAACATGAATAAGATCTAGAAAAAAGGGTTTCTCAGGATTATAGAATAAGAATACTCATGATGAATATCTATAAGTCATGTAAAAAGGATAAAATTTCATATCATTTATCTAGTCTCATTCCAAATTACCATTTCTTGGATAAAATACCATTTTTTTAATTACCTCTACCTAGATATATAATTAGTACCTGAAATAATTTTCCATATCACCTTTGACCAAATTTACAATCACCAAAAGATGAAATAAATAGTGAGCATTAATTAAAAAATATTTATAAATAAATTTACCATCATTAATATTTATATGAAAATAATCCATATATATTTAATAAAATATACATTTTTTATTATAAAATAGAGAAATTAAAATATAAAGTAATTCATACATGCATTTGATGATAAATGTTACACCATAATTTTACATATTATAATGATATAATCACATTACAAAAGAACTCAATATTTAAAATTAACATTAAAGGAAATTAAAAAAATTAATGTTCTTAAAAAATCTATAATTTCATAAAAATTGAAATATACATCACTATGTGAGAAAATGACACTAAAAAGTATGAGATAGATGTCCCATATATGGTATATCATCAAGAGATAAATTATTGACAACCAAAACTATCTATTCTTATTGGACCTGTAAAATAATCTAAATGTTCCATATTTAGTATATATTTTTAATCCTAAGGGTGATCAATATTTGTTTTTATCTACTAATAAGATAATGAAATAAGTTGTATATGGATCCTAAAAATTATTGGTGTTGTTTATGAGTATATAATACATAGTAGGAAGTCTAAATATGACCCATATATGCCTATAAAGAGACCTAGTGTACAAAATTGAATTATAATTTAAGTATCACAATGTTTAAAAAATGAATAATATGTATCGTTCAAATTAAATAACATAAATACTATGTTTTTAAAATAAATTCATATAATAAAATTATAAACAGTCATGTAAAATATTAATAACATGTTTTCTTGATGATGCACAATCCAACAAGAAAACATCAACATTTCAACCATCTAGTTATTCTAATACTCAACATATATGGAGATTTATAACAAATAAATACAATATTTAATAACAATAATAGTGTTCAAGAAACCTAAATTTCATGAAAAGAATATCTTAAGTGGTTCTCTATAAAAAAATCAGAGTAATTTGAGGTTGGTCCTTGTATAACCCTCCCACACGACTCACACAAATGAATTTATAATGGGTATCCAGATTTCCAGTTTCTAATAGCTGTTCAATAATCATTTACCCACTATATTATCTCAATCAATTTCTATAAACATATATAACTTGTAGTATACATATCTTTTTGAGTAACTCCATCTAGTGGTAACATAGATGTATAATGTAATATTTCTCCTAGAAATAAATATTCACTAATAATCCTAGTGTGTTATTTCAGTTTTATAGAATATAAACATACACAACTAGCCATGTGGTGGTAAATAACTCAATAAAGGTATAATTTGACATCTACCCAAGTAATATGTTTTTTTATAAATGGATATTTTATTGGTCAAATAACATAACAAGATATATATATATTTATATATTTATATATAAATTTATCCATTTTAATGAATGATTTTAATAAAATTTACATTATGAAACACTAATTTTTTGTTAATTCTCCCTTTAACCCAAGATTCTATTATCACTCCTACATCACTCATATGAGACGAGAGAAGGGGTAACCTATGAAAATTTATGCCAAAGACTATTTCAATGTTCAAAATAAATATATATGGAATTGTATAAATGATTATAAAACATATTCTGGATGAATAAGAGTTCATGGAAACTTCCCTTCCATAAATAATTAAACAATAGTAAACATATACTATTATTACCCAATAAAATCCAAAAAATCCTTCACCAGGCTGCAAAGTAAAAAATAACTAATTAAAAGACCAGAATAACCCCTTTATATATAATAATATTAACTTTTTTTATTTCTAAAATAAATATAAATAGATGAAATACTTATTTATGATGATATTACCAAATATTTTATATAAGTAATATTTAAAAAATTGATCAAGAAACAGGAAATATTTTCATAAATCCACATTAAGAAAATAAGAAAGAAAAAATATCCCAATTAAGAAAACTTGTAAGGCTGTAGGATTTAAAACCTCACTTGAGGATTGAGTTTTTATGTTTTTATGTTATAAATTAACACAATGGGAAAATTTGTAATCATAAAAAATTTATAAATACCCACCAAAAAATTGGTGGTTTACCACTTGTTTTTTTGGATTTATATGCTCTACAATATTCACATTGGTATCCACTAGTAGTTTAGTATTTCTATTTTTCACATATATCAATTTACTTCCTTTATCTTCTATCATTGAACCACTTATAATTCAACTCTACTTTCCAATAAACATTATGCATCATTATAATATATACCAATAGGCTAAAATTTAAATTAAATAATCACCATGAATGATATGAGTCATGAGTTATATAATTATAGGTAATAAGGTGGTGAAATATATAGTGAATGTGGCGACTGAGCGTATCTCACCAAGACAGTTCAGTCTAACGATGTTTTTTTTGACACGTGTTTGGTGTGGAGCTTGATAGTGTTTGTTATAAATAGTTTATATCATAGGGATATAACAGGAACTAAAAATAAATATTTTTTATAATTTTTAGGGTTTTATATCTTTTATGGAGTCCAGCAACCCAATTCATATAAAAAATAACGATAATATGATAGAAGAAAAAATGAACATAAATAAAAAATAACGACTTTTATTGATATGTGGTAGTTTCTTATGGTGTGACTTGTGAAATACTGAATAATAATTTTTTATAAGTAATTATCTAACATAAAATAAGATATATTTTATAATCTAAACTTATTTAATTATTAATTTATATATTAATTAAATTTATTCATTTAATATTAAATATATAATAATTTATTTTTCATGTTGATAATTTTTATTATAACCAAATAATGTGGGCCATGTAATAAGACATAATATTTAGATATTCCTGACTATATAGACTACCAAATACTAAGCCTATAATTTAAAATATTTTAATTTAATTTGTATAGTATATATAAATATTGGATATAGACAAGTAATGTGGAAGAAAAACATGTTGGTAGGAATGCTGGAGTTGGACTTGTGGGAGGTTTTAAAAAATGTGTGGTGGGACCCATTGATATTTAAATTATAATTTTTTTTATAAATTCTTAGAGTATTAATATTCTAATCCATTTACCCTTATATAATATAAAAAATATATATGATATAATAAAAAATTATCATCATATATTTTTCATTAATATTATTTCAACAATAATTCTTTCCAATATATCAAATTGATAATCTGTCACTGAAACTATATTTATGACATAATTTTTTTATTAAAGACTGATATGATATTGGAATGAATGATATATGGTTTATTCCATGGGAATGTCACATGACCCTTTCGTATCAAAGTATCAAAAAACTGAGAAATTTCATCTGGAATCTAATTGAGTTAAATTAACATTCTATTATTTTTTATATTTCCTTATAGTTCAAGATAGAGATGTTTTTAACTTCATTATAAATTTTTGTATTGTTTTTTAGAAATAAAATAATTAAATAGTAAAATTTTTAATAAATCATCCTACGAATACCTTTAGAGTACTACTTCACTAGTTTTGTTTTTTAAAAATAAATATATTTAATTAGGGGATTTTATACTCATAGGATAGTTATTTTACTTAATGTATATTTTAGCATTGAATACAATTTGAGTATTTTTATGGTTTTATTGATGAATCCAACCCACATGGATATTATTTTGGGAATAATGATTAAGGGTATGGATATTTTTATCTATTTGTGTCATTATTTTGGAATGCCACATGATTTGGTACTATTATTGATAATGATGTTCCATATATAGGGTTTTGAGGGATTAATGTGGTGTGAACTACTCTTAAATATTATTGAGTTGATATTTCATTGTCATGAGTATTTAGGGTTCACAACATATATAAACATAAGAGTTAAATGGTGTGTTATTAGTATATTTTCCATTCCCAATTAAGAGTGGTTAGAATTTTTCATCTGTGGGTTTATTTGGGTGAGAGTAATCCAAAAAACTCTATGTTTAATTATATATAATTAAGTTTTTAAGGACACTATATGACATGTTATTTAGGTGACTAGTTTTATTGACATTTTGGGATGACCATTTGAGTATAATATATTCTAATCATAATTTTTGTGGTATTTTGAAAAACTTTCATGCCAAGTAACCTATGTAATTATATTGTTCTACTTGTTCCCATGGATTTGAAGGTGGTAATTTGATTACATGTTAGCTTTTCTCATCTATGATGAGAGATGACACTACAGGTTTATTTATCATTATTATGATTTTATGAATTATTTTATTTGTGACTATTTAATCATTTCATATTTTTCAGTGACTATTTTTTCATATAACACTACTAGTATATTTCATTTTGGTATGACTCTAACTCGTGTATTGATGTTCGGGCGGCCGTGAGTTATAATTATAGTATACATATGAAGATATATACTCTATAATAAATATTATTTATAATGGGATTTATGTTATCTAAAATTTCAATAGTGTTTGGTTCTCTAATATTTGATGTTATCGTCCACAATGTGTGGTTCCTCAATATTGGAATTAGGGTTCAAGTACAACATTACTTGATACTATCAGGGGAAAGACATAGAACTCTAAGAAGGTATGGTGTTGGGTACATGATAATTATTTCATATTTTATGATTGGTTTTGTGTTCTCCATAAATAGAGTGAGTGCTCACCCCTCTAATAAACACACATATTGGGGAACAGTTAATTTACCATGGTTTAGTTCCTTGAGTTATTATTATTCCAATTACATAATAATGCATATTTCTCACCTCTTAGGGTATCATCTGCACATGTTCTCAAATTGTAGTGCATGTATCTACATAATAATTTTTATTTGGAATGAAATTCTTATGATGAGCCTTTAAATTTGAATATCCAAAGACCATGACATATTTTTAATAACTTATAGACTTTTATTTTGTGATACATTTATGTTCAATAATTTATAAGACATATAGGATTATGCTTTCAACTATTTGGAGTATGAAATTAGTTAAACTATAATGGTATTTAGATTTTTGTTTATGGAAATAAATATGGATTTTTTTTAATTATACAAGTGTGTTCTTGGATTTGGTGTTTCTCAACACATGAGATGTATTTGTAGGTTGTTTTACACACATATATAAAAACAATTTTATTGTGGTGTACTTCTTGCTGTATAAGGTGATATATATCTAGCGGTGTCAGCCCATAGAGGTGGATGATGTGGTGATCATTGTTAGTTTCATAATAAATTAATCAATATATTTTTATTAATGTATAACATGGAGGTGAAATTTATAAAAATGATATTTTATTTCATGGATATTGTATTATATTTAATTTTTTGGGTTATTGATTATTTATTTTAATATTGTTGATCGATAGTATTTCATATTTTGAGTATCATAAATTTTTGTTTACATAATGATATTTTTTTTGTTTCATTCCATTATAATTACTTAATTAATCATTGTAGGTATCATTGGAAATTCTTTTTACTTTTTATTTGTCTCTTTCTTAGTGTTAGTCATTGACGACTATTCTATTTGTGGTGATATTGGTGAGACATACTCATCCTTATGACCGACTTGGGTGGGAGTGGGGTTGGCAGGCTAGGTCATGTTATAGTGGTATCATTGTGGTTTTTTCTTAGTTGTGAAGTTTAGATTTATCCATATATAATGATTTTTTAGGTAAACTAAATAAACAATAAAAGTGATATTTGTGTTCATTGAAAAAAGCTAGGGGACCCAACTATAGGGTTTGGTTTCTGAAAAAGAAATAAATAAGAACTATGATATTCTATTATCATTCAGGTACATAATGAAATATTACAAGTTATATTGTGGTCGGTATATTAATTATATAGTGTTCAAATTCTGATTATTTTACCTGGTTACTTGTTTTTGGGTAGTTTGTATAGGATTCCTATTTTTTAAATTACAATATAATTTTAATTTTATTATTGGATGTATTAATTATGAATTGATAATTATGAATTATTTTTGGATAGGATAATTTAATATGAGGTATCTTATGAAGAATATATAATGATTTGTTTACCATAAAAGTTCCACCTATGGTATCTTATGATCATAATGACAAATTCATCCATTTATTTAAATATTGGGGACATATACCTACATATATAATAGGTATTGAGATAACAATATAGATTGAGTCATGTGTAACTAATGAGGTATTTTATTATTTTTAGTATTAGATGCATCCCACGTATCAGGTTAATCATAATGTCAATTAATATAGAATGTTCATTTGATATTTGAAAAAAACATTTTGAGGAAATTTTTTTTAATAATTGTTTTCAAGAAAATAATGTTATATTAATGGTGTTTAAATAATTAAGAATGAAAACATTGTCTCAAGAGATGAGCAACTTGAATTTTAAATGTATCGTATTATTAATTCAACTGGATTTTCCCCTTATTTATATTATTTATTAATGATAGATATAATGTTATTCTATTAAAACATCTCTGAATTATTATAAAAAATATGTCATGATTCAAAGATTGATTCATTTCATTAGGATACTTAGTGTTGGGAGTTCGCGGTCTCATATATACAATAATTTATGTGGAGTATGTTATATATGATGTAACTTTTTCATCTAATTGTAAGGACAAATGTTGAGATAGATTGTTTTAAAATATAATACTGTTGTAATGAAATTTCTTATTAATCATTTTTGTGACTATGTTTTTTATAATTTGTTAATTTTCAAGGTATATGTTTTACATTCGATTGTGATGATGATTTATCATTTTATCATCTATATTTCTATAGAAGTGAATATACAATATGATTCGTTTATGTGGCGGTCCAATTCAAATTACATGAAATGGGTTTTTATGGGGTATGATCTATATAAATATGGTAATCTAGAAATGTCCAAGAACATCCACATGAAACATATTTTTATGGATCCTTAATGGAATATTTATGGTTTTAGTATCATAAGTGGAGGATTTGTGTGTGTAGTGTGATGGTTGATAGTTATTATTCTCACATCCTTAACATCCTTAATAACAACTCGCGTAGTGGTACTGGAAATGACAAGATTATTATCTATGTTTCTTATTTATTGTTTTTTATAGTATGTGATTTGTTAAAAACTACCAATTATTATTTTTAGTGGTATGATATTTAAAAAATGAGAGGTCTATAATCATTTCCCATATTTATATTTGTATTGGTTTATATGATCACGTTGAATAGTGATGAGGTTTTATATGATTATTCTATATTGTGTAACACTAACTAATGTTTATATTCAATACATGGGACAATAATACTGACAATTATGTTTTATTATAATTTTAATAAATAAATGAATGTAATTTTTAGATGTGTTTTACTATTTTTGATTGATGTTACTCCATGTGTTGTAACGTAGTACCATGAATTTCAATACCATCCTTATTAAATTTTAAGTAAAGTATTTCTATATTGATAACTGAATTCATTACTTGTTATAATGATGATATTGGGATATGAAATTACAAATAGTTTTAAATTCATCACAATATCATATTTTTATGAAAGGAAATAAATATGTGAAATGAGTTTATAAATTGGCCATCTCTGAAATTAAAAAATTTCATGCCATTACATGAGGGACCATCAACTCACTGATATATTTTATAATTTATGAATTAATATAATGTTAGTCACTGTATGTTATAACATATGATTATATCAATATTCTTTTAAATTATTACATGTTATTTTTTGTGTAATCATATCAACCTAGTTATACATCAATTTTATTTATTGAAGAGAATTGATTAATGATGCAAGTTTATCCAAATATTTTGTAGATTGTCTCTGGTATAAGTAGTAGTTAAGTAGAGTGGAACAATACTATGTTGTTATCATTTCATGTGAATCAATGAATGATTTATTTTAATGAGTAATATAACTAAAGGTTGTTTATAAATTGTAATTATTTTCTGATGGCATGAGTTGGATATGAATGTTTTTCCTTCTTTGCATTGATTGGTCTGAGATATTTCACTGAAAGAATATAAATGATTTTCTATAAATTTTTGGATTATATTGAGAACATTATTGAATATGTTAGGTTTTTAAATTTAGTTTTTTATTTTATGAATATTATAGAGACATGTACATTGGATTATTCTTTGGATAATGTTTTTCTTTTGGATGAAAATTTTTAACAGTTGGGAGAATATAGTACAATATTTTTCTGATGAGAACGACGTTGTTTCTGATTGTAAATTTTCTCCCCCTGTAATAATGAAATATTTTTTAGGTCCTATATTTTTTAAATAGTTGTTCAGTATGATTTGATAATATTTAATGATAATATTTGAGTGAAAATGTAAATTTACAAAAAAATTAATACAAATTTTAAAATAAAATTTTTATCTAAATATGTTACATTGGAAGAATTTCGTGATGGTTCCATTGATCCAAAAATGTATTATTTATCTATTTATATATTTTTTAAATTATTTAGAAGCGTTTTTATTTTCGACACAATTAGTAAATTAATTATATAATTAATTAAATATGATGCATGTTGTTATTTAGCTTTTAGAAAAAATGAGGTCATATATTAAACAATACAAAATATTGATTTTATATTAGCAAAGTTTTCTCAGATTGTATTGATTAATTTTAAACCAATATAAATTAAAAATTGTATTTGGGATATCATTTACATGTTTCCTATATTAGTTTATAAATAATATTTCACACCCATTTTCTACTTTTTTATAATAATGAAATTTAAGGTAACTATTATAGAATAATATCATGTTTATGGAGTTAGTTCCTCAATATAAAATTATTGAATCAACCATGTTGAATTGTTAAATATTCTATTTCACATAATTTTATTTTTTATTTTTTGATTCAAATAATATTTGAATGAAATATTATAATAAAGATAAAATTATTATTATTGATTTAAATTAAGTAATACTTTCCTATAGTGGATATAATTATACCCACCACATTTTCCTCTCTAGAACAACTCTAAAACTACAGTCATGACATTGGAAAGAATTAGTGTAGTGACCAATTTCACATAAACCATATGATTACAGTGGCATAGGTGGTATATTTATTCCCTCTAAAATTTAAACGCCGTATATACTAAATGCTAGCATCTTCCTTAAACTATTATAAATTATTTTAATTAAATGAGTATCATATATCAAAATGAAGGATCTATGATGTATGTAGTGGTCGACGGTCGTTCATTGCAATATTATATAGTGAATATGGTGTTAATTGTGTGTCACAGAAGTATGTTATAATATTGTACGTGGTAAATATTAGTGGCTCATGATATGGAAAAGTATATAGTTTTTAGTAATTTTCTTTTAACGGTTGGGGTCTTCGATAATCATGTGGGGTGGGTTACTCCATTTATAAAACATTATAATGAAAAGATTATAAATATAAAATAATAAATGGATCTTTTTTAATATATGGTGGTTTATTTTGGAATAAATATTTAATGATAGAATATGTATTGAGGAAGAAACTGTGATCTAGGGAAGAAGAATAACTATTTTACTTTTCCAATTAAAATAAATTATAAATTTAATTAACATTTGATTTTTTAAAATATATATTTTTTGTCTTAATTAGGTAAATTTTAGTGAGATAAAGAAAACGTATTTCGGATTGTTATTAATTTGAAAACATCCAATGACAAGAATTGTTTTTTAATTTATTTATTTTTTATATGTATTTATAGACACAAACACATAGTCCTAACAATCAAATTTTCCTCCACTATAAATTTAAATAAATGATATATATATATATATATTTGTATGTGTGTACACACACAAAAACACACACATTATAGATTGACATTTTTAGAATAAGAAAATCGTCATTAAAGTAATTCTACAGAAGTGGTAATGTTAGAAAAACACATAAAAGGAAATGAGGGGAGGGGATTAATAGGATTTATATTATCAAATAAGTTATATGAAAAAAATTAAATTCTTAAAAAGAAAAATGTTTTCCCCTACCACATATATAATAAATAAATGTATATTACCATAATAATATTTTATATATTTTTATTTTTTATTGATATATATTTTATAATATAAATATATTTTATTGAATTCCATATATGGAATTATAGATGTAAAATTTTAATAATTAATTCAACATAAATATATGATAGGTATGAATTATATGGGCATATAAATCTTACTCAACATGTAACCTATTCTAATACAGCATTTAAAAAAATTAATTTGATTTATTAGTTATAAATTGTAGAAATATGAATAGTTTATTTTTCTCGTTTTTCCACATATATTTTAATGGCGAGGATTCCAAGTTCATTATAAATAATTGTTAGTATTTTATTAGTATTTAAAAAAGTAAACATAAATTTATTAATAACCTCTCATATAAAATATCATGAGCACTATTTCAAACTTTTTTTTGATAAAAAACAAAATATCATGCTGGGACATTCAGTACTCATAAGATTTAATTTTTCTTTAATATTTTTTATCATATATCTAAATATAAAAATCCTATTTGTTATATAGAATATTATGGAATATGAGTACATCAAGATATGAACCAAAATCATGGGTATGAGTATCAAAATATATGTTGGATTATTTATTTCCTTCAAAAAATAAATAAAAATATCATTAATAATGATGTATTATGTAATAACATGAGTGGGTTTTATAGACTATGAATAACCCCCAATGGATTTTATTGGATAATTTCTCATTATCAGTGTTTTATGGTGTTCCTAATAATGTTCATCTTCAATGAGACTAAAATAAGCTCCACATGCCTCAAGAACATCTCCACGAAATGTAGTGGTTTCCTACTATAAATAATTAAATGTATATATTTTTTGATGACTATACACTATCAAGTATTTATAACCATAAATCGAAATGGTAGATATATTTTTAAAACAAGAAATATAATATAAACCATTAATAAAGGTGAATATCATAGAAAAGTGAAAATCTAAGTAAATAACATTTATAATGCTATAAAAAATATAAAACAATAATGTCATAATGTTATATAAATACAAACATGGTATTCAATGGTAACATCTTGTACCACATAGATTAATAATATGAAGAAGGCAAGAGATGCATGCAATACTATTCTTGTGTATATTCCTATTTTTAATCAATCTTTGACTATGATCCAATGCTAAAATATCACAAGAAACATGGCCCTTTGTATTATTAAGATCATGAAATAGGAATTCTTCCAAGATACTATGCTTCCTGAGAAAGCAGTGAGTAATGATCTGTAGTCCACCACCAATTATACCACCATGTGATTTTACTATATATTTATCTTCCAATATATATAATTTCTTTTAGATCCTTCATTACAAATAATGTAGAGTATAAAAATACCATAATATAGTATAACATCCTAAAACTTCCATTAAATTAGTATCATGAATACAGATAAACACATTTTTAAAATAATTTATAATGTTTTGTGACAAATAAAATATAATAGTTCATTCTATATATGCTTTAAAAATAATTTTTTCACAAAAAATAATTTTTATTTCATTTCTTAATAAAATAATGTATTTAATTACTTCAAATTTTTGAAAAATATTTTACCAATGAAACAAAACATTTTAATTAATCATTTCAAAATTATCTTATAGTGTATTATTGATAATTTTCTGAAAAAAAAATTATTTTTAATTGAATATGGCCAAATATAAATTGTTATTGAAAACTATTTTTTATTGCAAAAATTTAGAATGTAAAATATTGTTTTATAAGAAAAAAAAATTCCTTTCTACAATGAATAATTCAATTAATTTCTTTGAGAATATATTTTTGAGGAATTATAAATATAATTACTTTTTATACTCTAGAAATCATTTTTTCTTGAAAAATATTATTAATAAAATTTAATGGGTTTAATGTGAATTTAAATTATAAAAATTATATGAATTTAAATGGATAAAATTTAGTCCATATTTATAATAATAATAATTAGTATTTGTAAATATACATAGACATAGTTTTTCTTCATAATAATTAATAAAAATACTATGAATTTGTTACCACGGTTAATGTGAAAGTAGGTTACTAAGGGGATAAAACAAGATATATGATTATGTTTACAAATTAACCATTTATAAATCCAATTGGATACATATTTTTTGAAACCTTAATATCACACCATATAATATGTTTTAATTTTTGTGATTTTTTCATTATAATTAGATTATTATATGTTTGTGTTTTATGAAATTCCATGTGTAGCACCCCATGGTTTTAAAAATTATTGTTAATGTATAAAACACTAAGTCGTTATATAACTGAAAATTATTTAAGGGTATAGTTATAAACAAGCCTTTAAAATTTATTTTTTCTCTTCTATTATTTGAATTTCAAATACCAGACATTCACCGTTGTGATCAATATGTTTTTGGAAGTCTGATAAAAAAACATAATTATTTGTGAAATGTGAAATTTAAAAATTACAAAATAAGCTATGTAAATGAATATGAACATCAATATTCAGTCGTGGATACTATAAATCGACATTTGTAATAACACAGAATAAATTATTACTATTTTTATTAAGATCCTATATCATTGCTTTTCATGAAGAAAATAATAAAATAAGGATTAAAATAACAGAAACCCCATAATAATCTCCATTATAAATACCAACGTCACCACATATTCCTATCAAAACACTTTAGATTTGGAAATTTTCTATATTCTTCTCAATACACATCCTATGTCTCTCCACCTTGACTAGGAATTTCTAGTATCAAAAAAGGCCAATACCAATGGCCTTAAGGAGGATCTCAATGAGAATAGATAAAGAGGTAAAAATCACCTTTCTTTTTTATTCACTTTAATTTAAATTCATTTATTTTCTCAAACACTCTTCACCTAAAGTTATCCAAGAGGATTAAAATAGTATATAACATATATATAATGGATTTTTATCATATTTATGGTAAAACTCATCAACTTACATCTTTCCCTCTCTCTCTTATTCAAAAAATAATAACATCATTTGGGAAGTGTTGATTTACTAGCCTCGGGGATGATGTGTTTTTGATTTCCATTAAAAAAATAAAATATGTTTATCAAACCAGTTTTGTAGTTTATTTTTTAAACTGTATGATATAGGTTGTTAAATGTTAAATAATTTATATATATATATATATAATATTATGTTATATAACAAAACTAGTTAGGGATTATTGATGTACTACCTAAAAGATCTAAACGGTTATCACTAATGATTTACCTAATGATTCACTTGGAAAGCATATACCAAAAATGATTTATGGAATTACTGAATATTCAAGGGAAATATTAATAAAATTTTATTCTGCATTGGGAGTTTCACTTCCATTCGAATGGAAAAAATTTTACTAACCAACCAAAAAAATCAGGCGAAGCACGCACTCGAAATAATGGAAATATAATGAAGTCAAATATAGTTAAAATAACTAGATTATGTACTAATTAATTTTGGGTCCATATATTTGGTATAAAACCATGTTTTAAAAAACATTAGGGGATATGATGATTTTAATAGATTAATTTTACCTTATTTTTATATTTAAATGATATATCATATAATAATTAACATGTTACTCAATCTATGCAATGAATGTTTAGAATGGTTTTCCAAATAAGAAACATGGAATATGATGTTTGAAACAACCAAGATGTTGATATCATTTCGAATATGTAACCAAGAATGGTGGTAACTGTAATTGAGATTATTATGACAGTAAGGGATCAGAAAAAATAAAAAATTAATTGTGGGGGCATCTATACAAGAGAACAACTAGAGCTACCACAAAGGAACATGGTGATAGTGGGACATTTTAAGAGGCTACACACTTCTTCTTTCAGGGTATATTTTGACATAGTAGTACTAAAGGAATATTTAAATCAAATGAAAATTTATTATATGTTATGAGATGATTAGATATTAAAATGGTTAGTATTTACATTTATTGTATTCAAGGTGAAGTTTATAAATGGTATTAAATGGTCAATAATGTCTAGGATAGAGAGACTATTGAAGCATATTAGTGGGATGAATTTAAAAATATTTTCCTTTAAATTTATTTGCTTAAAGTTGTTTGACATAGGATGTTGAAGAAATTATTTGAATTAAAAAACAATGAGAAATATTTTATGGTCCTCTATGTAGAAAAATACTCCATACTAGAGTGGTATGCTCAAAATTTTATTCATGATCATAATAGAAAAATAAATCATTTTTAATCAAGATTAAATATAAGATACCGAATGGAATTTTCATCTCCTGAATTCAAAATAATGGAAAAATAACTGATGTGTTTACATGGTATAAATGGAGTTTTCTTATGATCACATGTACTTTGAAAAAATTAGAAAAATTTGTCTAAAAGGAAATTAATTGGAAATAAGAAATCAAATAAACTTGATGGCAGGAGAGTCCAATTTCCAATTTGCGAAAAATATTGTAAAAATACCCATCATAAATGTGTTACCAGAACTACGAAGCATTCAAAATTGGGTAATAAACATAGAAATAGTTTTTGTTCATAATAAATTTTAAAAATACTATGAATTTTTTACCACAATTAATGTGAAAGCAGGTTGCTAAGGGGATAATCCATGCTATATGGTTATGATATCAAATTAACATTATATAAATCCATTTGGATACATATTTTTTGACCACTTAATTTCACACCATATAATATGAATCAATTTTTTTGAATTTTTCATTAGAATGACATTATTATATGTTTGTGTTTTATTAAATTCCAAGTGTAAAACCTGATGGTTTTAAAAATAATTTTAAATGTATAAAACACTATTAATTTATATAATTGAACATTATTTAAGGATATAGTCATAAACAATCCATTAAAATTTATATATTATTAAATATGATTTTAGTTTCAAATAATATACATACACAGTTGTGATCAGTAATTTATTTGGAGTATGATAGCAAAACATAATTATTTGTGAATTGTGAAATTTGAAAATTACAAAATAAGAAAAATAAATGAATTTGTACAACAATATTTAGTCATGGATACTATAAATGGCCATTTTTTATAAAATAGAATAAATTATTACTGTTTTTAATAAGAACGAATATCATTTCTTTTCATGAAAAAAATATTAAAATAAGGAATAAAATAACGGGAATCCCCTCATCTTCTCCATTATAAATACCAACATCAACCCATATTCCTATCACAACTCACTATATTTGTAAATTGTCTATATTATTCCCAATACACATTATATGTCTCTCCAAACTGACTAGGACTTGCTGGTATAAAAAAAGGCCAATACCAATGGCCTTAACGAGGATCTCAATGATAATAGATCAAGGGGTGAAAATCCTTTTTCTTTTGATTCGCTTTCATTTAAATTCCATTATTTTCTCAAACTCTCTTCACCTACAATTATCCAAGAGGATTGAAATCTACTATAACATATATATAATAGAT
This sequence comes from Viscum album, assembly GCA_963277665.1. NCBI lineage: Eukaryota > Viridiplantae > Streptophyta > Magnoliopsida > Santalales > Viscaceae > Viscum > Viscum album. The sequence goes on along the minus strand of OY728156.1, from coordinate 63,640,323 downwards.
TTTTATCATATTTATGGAAAATATTAATCAATTTACATATTTTCCTCTCTATCCTATTAAAAAAATATGAATATCGTATGCGAAGTGTTGATTTACTAGCATCGTGGATGATGGGTTTTCCATTTCCATTAATAAAATAAAAGATGTTCATAAAACCATTTTAGTAGTTGATTTTTTAAAAGTGTATGATATAACCTATTATATATTTTAGAATTTATATTTTTTCAAAATATTGTGTTATATAACAAAACTAGTTAGGGATTATTGAAGCACTACCAAAAAGATCTAACTAGATAACACTAATGATTTACTAAATGATTCATCCTCTAACCATATACCCAAAATGATTTATTGAATTAGTGAATATTCAATAAAAATATTAATAAATTTTTATTCCACATTGAGAGTTTCACTTCCATTGGAATAGAAAATCTTTTACGAACCAACCACAAAAAATCATTTGAAGCACACACTCGAAAAAATGGGAATGTAATGAATTCAAATCTAGTTGAAATAACTAGATTTTGTAATGATTATTTTTGGGTCCTTATATATTGTATCAAATAATGTTTTAAATAACATATGGGGTTATTATAATTTTAATATATTACTTTTACAGATTTTTATATTTAAAGGAAATAACATTTAATTTTTAACATGTTACTTAATCTTGGATATGAATGTTTAGAATGGTTTTCTACAAAAGAAACATGGAATCTGATGTTTGAACGAACCAAGATGTAGATATCATTTCAAATATGTAACCAAGAATTGTGGTAATTGTGATTGTGATTTTTGTAACAGTAATGGATCGTCTAAAATAAAAAATGAATTGGGGTGGCATCCATGCATGAGAAAAACTAGTGCTACCGCTATGGAACATGATGATATTGGATCATTTTAGGAGGCTACACACTTCTGATTTCATGGTATCTTATGACACAATAGTAGCTAAAGGAATATTTAAATCCATTTAATTTTTTTATGTTATGGGATGTTTAGATATTAAAATGGTTATCCCTTTCATTTATTGTATTCAAGGTGAAGCTGATCAGTGGAAGTTTATAGTCAAGACTATCTAGTATAGAGAGTATATTGAAGCATTATAGTGGGATTAATTTAAAAGTATTTAAATTTAAATTTATTTTCCTAATGTTGATTGAAATATGATGTTGAATAAATTCTTTGAATTGAAGAATAATGAGGCATATTTGGTGGTCATATATATAGAAAATTAACCCTACTAGAATGGTATTCTCCAAATATTATTCATGATCATAATTGAAAAATAATTCATTTTTTATCAAGATTAAATCCATGATACTTAATGGAATTCACCTCTCCTGAATTCAAAATTATGAAAACTCATCTGATGTGTTTAGAGGGTATAAATGGAGTTTTATTATGATCACATGTACTTTGAAAACAATAAGAAAAATAGGTCTAAAAGAAATTTAATTGGAAATTATCAATCAAATAAACATGATGGTACGAGAGTCCAATTACCAGTTTCTGAAAACTATTGTAAAAATCACCCTGGTGAAGGACTTACCGAAACTACGATGTGTATTCAATTGGGTACGTTTTGAGTGATATACAGAGATTGAAATGAAAATGATTTTATGATCAATTTTGATAAGAAAATTGTAATGAGTTTTAAATGTGATGATATTGGTCATTATTAAAATTCATTCCCGAATAATGAATTCATTGATTGAATGCATCTAGACTATAAAAATAATGGTTTTACAAGATTCATTGTGGCTAAATTAGTGGATTTCGGGCCATCCAATGAATTAGAAATAGGTACTACTTTTAACTCATATTTTTTCCAATGTCTTCTTTGATATGGGATATACAAATTAATTTTTTTATTTTTTTTATAAAATTTAAAATTTGACCCCAAGAAGTGGTACATTAACATATGGTTAAAACACATCATGGTGATAGTTCAGCAAAAAGGTATTTAAGAATATTATTTTATTTTTCTATGGAAAAAATTTACCTATATTTCTTATTGATTTACCCTTAGTAGAGTTAGAATCTATTCTGGGTATGGATTGTCTTTCTGTTCATTAATCAATAAATGAATGTAGAGCCAGATAAGATGTTTTTTAGAGATTTTTATTTTTCATAAAAGAATGAACCCATACAATTGATAACATATTATTAACCTTAGAAACTATTAAATGATGGAAACGAATGATATATTTATCAAATTATAAAAAACAAGGGAGAATTTAAAATTACTGATATTCCAGTGGTAAATAAATACCTCAATTTTTATCATAATGAGTTTCCCAATGATAAACATAATTAGGATTTTCAATTCTCCATTGTCTTAGTTCTTAATTCTATGAAAATTTCAAAACCCTCTATATATTAGCTCAAATGGAACTTCTATAAATGAAAAATTAGTTGCAGGAGAAACTTGATAAAAGATTCATTAATCCTAGCACTTCACCATGGGGTTCTATGGTTTGGTTTTCTAAAACGATATATGGTTCCATGACAATTTTAATTGATTAGAGATATTTAAATAATAATACTCTTAATAATAATTATCCTTTGCAAATATAAATTACATTTTTGATTAGATCTAGGGAGCTCACTATTTTTTAATGATTGACTCAAGATCTAGATAGCATCAGTTGATGGAGATGGAGGATGAAATACCAAAAATATAATTTTTTACTTGATATGGGAATTATTATTTTGTTGTTATACACTTTGTTTTGACAATTTCTTAATAATTATTCATGGATCCTATTAATAGAATATTCCGTGAATATTTGGATAAGTTTTTTTGTTGTATTTATTGATGATATTTTTCTACTATCAAAATGCTAAGTGGATAATGAAAAACATTAAAGGATATTATTGAAATCACTAAAAGAAATAATTTAACATACCAAGTAATTAATTAATAATATATATTATCATCTAGGTCTATTTATGAATTAGAGAGAGTTTTAGAAGCTTAAAACGAAAATAAATCCAATCTTATGCATGAAATACACTAATATTTTTAAAAGATTTGTTTACTGCCTTTTGATGGAAAACCATTTTTAAATCAAAATATTGACAATTTTATAAGCTATATATGTCAAAATATAATTATTCTTTATGATTGTGACATTTAAATTTACTTTGGATAAATTTTTGGTATTTTTCTGACAATGTTCATTTTTTAATGAATAGTGGAAAATACTGCATTTTACATCAATATTGCATTTTTATCTAATTTAATTATATGGTTACATTATCTTTTTAATTAGTTTTAATGTTTAAATATATTATATTATTACCATGTAATCTAATGGTGGTCATTGGAATTAATTTCACTTTGGAATTGGAAATAAACAAATGCCAAACTTTTCATAGATATTGTTTCTAAAAAACCTGCTATTTGTTTTGAAAACAAGAATTATTTTTAAATTAATTATTGAAATTTAATTGTTGGTAATTTGGTAAAATGGATTACATTTTTGGAATCAGAAGGTCCAAATAATGTAATCAAGACTCTATTGTTTTTGGACATTATGAATAGTAAAGACGGTAATTATCTTTAATTATCTTGATTAATTAATAATCAGGTAGTTAAGGATAATAAAATAATAACATAATAATAACAAATAACCCCAAAATGTCTCCTAATTCTACTGGTTGGGTCATGTACGACCATTTAATTCTTTGTGCCAAACTTGGGGACCCCATGGAATCACTTTTCTGTGGTAATGACTTTTTATCTTTTTATTCTTAAAGAAAGTTAAATATAACAAAGAATGTATCACCTGAGTAAAAAAAATTTCATTTTGTCTACATAAATGATCTATTGGACTAAAAATAGTAATTAGAAATATAAATAGATTTCCTACATCATATAATTTTTTTTATAATTTTTAGACATTATATATATTAAATTATTTATAACATCATGATTATGTAGCGATTACCTCATTAATTAACGATTTAAATAAAATGAAAATATAATGAAAAATCTAAAACTTACACTTTTCAAAGACCTATTTGATGAGTATATATCGAACCCTTTTCACCTTGTCCTAGAAATATATCAATTTGGGACCTTTTAAATCCTAAACACATTTCAATATAATGTAATATTTTATAACAATCCAAGAGTGCCCCTCCTCTCCTCTTATAAAAGGCCCCCACCTCTACCTCTTTACACACATCTCTCAATCCATTGACTCGTCAAATATCTGCTCATTTTATCTCTCCACATCCCTATCTTCATCCTAGAAGACTTAATTTAGGCAGAAAGCTCTTCAAGAAACCCTTTTGGTACAAACCAAGAAGAGTTACCTGATTTACAAGTAATGTCTTCTCTAATGTTTTTTTGTTTTTTTTTTGCTTCCCCAACCCCCGAAACACTTTTTATTCATTTATTTTGTAACAAAAACAGTATGATAAATATACTAGGATGTTTTTATAATAATTATTCGAGCTACACATACACACACCTATATCTAATTGTTAAAGAACATACTGTTTACGTGGATGGCGAATTTCTACCTCACGAAACGACGATTGTTCAATATTACTATAACACCTTCAAAGGTGGCCATTAAGATGTCACTATATTTATATACTATATATAATATGTTGATGTTTTCTTTAAGCTTCTGTATTTTTCATTTATGTCATACCTTTATGGCTTCCATTATGGGTAAACGCGATATCTTCATTTTAGGAACTGCGCACTACCGCCCCCTCAAAATGATTTGATTTGTTAATGCCATATGTGGGACATATAAAGGTTGGAGTTAATTATATTATATATAATATTATAATGGAATTATAATATACCTTTATGTCATTATGATTCCATTCCATAAAATACGAAATAGAAATGAAAGTAGTGTTCACGCGTACGTACGGCTTACCGTCTCCATGAACGGTGCATTTAATTTCTTACCTCTAAATGTTATGTAATATTATAAATGCATATATATACTGGATATATATGATATATATGATATCTACATAATGAATATAATTCTGGATATAATAGATACATGAACAAATTGTAATTATAAAGAGTTTATTTTTTACTCAAGTACCAATGATCGACAAAATGACCATTGTTAACATAAATAATTACATAGTGTTCGTAACATGGTAATAAGTGATATAAAAAGAATAATGAACATCAAAAAGGTTCTTAAGAAAGTATAAATTAACTCAAGATTATTATTCACGATAATATAGAATGATCGAGTCATGTCTTATACGAGGTATGTGACTTCATCTAAATCTCCTTTCATTGAGGCATATTTAGTTTTATACACAACTTTCATTTATATGGTGTATAAACCCCTTTTACTTTTACGTTTATTCAAAAGGAATCTTTTTTATATGAAGCATTTACTAAATGAAAAAATGGAATGTCTTTTTTGTCATACGTATGCGGCAACAACGACTTCTCCGCTGCCGTGACTATTATTTGAGCTTCGACTTCCTCTACAAGCCATAAATTGTTTTATGAAAAATAAATACCATGTTTTACTTTTCTTTTATTTTGGTATGGAAAATGGATTTCATAATGTTTTTATATAAATGTGTTGTATTGATATCTTGTGATTGAAAAGTGGAAATGTTATGTTTCCTTTAGGAATGTTTTATGTGATATGATTATGTAATGGTTATTGGGAATTGTTATGAAGACGGGTTATTCCATGATAAACTAAGGGTGGGTGAGCCTGATATAGATCTCCAATGAATTGGGTAATGTGAAGGTGTTAAACGTTAAGGTTTCTCCAAAGAGATTTAGGGAATATACTGTGATGGGTATTCCAAACGTAACCATGAGGGTTACTCACTACGTAAGAATGTTATGAATGCCTCAAGTTACCTTTATGTGTTATGATTTCTATGATTTATTCATGATTTGATGTGGTATGTTAAAATGCTTATGTTTTTTGGTAACTTATGATTTCATACATGGACTAATGTTTTCATTTCTTACTTTTATATCCCTTACTTACCATTTTATGCTAATTCCAAGTTTTTGAAATGTTATTCACAGATCAAGGGAAAGGTACATGATGTGATGATAGTGTCAAGGAAGTGTCAAGAATGAATCCATGTTTTATTTTATGTATGATTCCGGTGATGGGAAAAATGAGTACTATCTTTTTTGTAACCACTTTGTTTAAATGTAGAATTTATTTCCTGATTAATTATCTAATTCTATAAAACTCTAAACCTGAAAATATCCTCAATTTGTATTCATGAAATAACTCACGATTAAGTAATGTTTATGGATGGGTCCTTATAGTTGGTATCAAAGGTCGGTTTAGATAACTTTAGGAGTTAGAAATCTATAAAAATATTATCCAAAAATATATTTTTTTTATGGTCAAATTGAAATGATATATAATTTGAAGATTACCATGTTTCTTCATCTAAGACATGTTTTTTAAGAATGGTTTTCTATAGAGGAAACATGGAAGCAGTGCTAGGAAGGCATTACGATGGAAATGGCTTTCTGAATCAGCATCCTGAGATGGTCAGAATTGGAAATGAACAGTTTGTTGCAATAATGGAGCAGTTGACTCAATCGATAAATGGTGGTGGTATCCATTCACTAGATTAGCCAGATCAACCATAGAGGAACATGTCAGTGGTGGAACATTTCATGAGGAAACATCCCCCATCCTTCAGAGGATCATCTGACCCTATGCTAGATGAAGGGTGGATTAAAGCACTAGATAAGATTTTCAATGTCATGGGGTGTTCTGACAATCAAAAGGTTATTCTTTCAATTTACCGTTTGGAGGGTGAAGCAGATCAGTGGTGGTCGATGGTTACAAATATTAGGGATGCTGATGAGATTGATGCTCTCGACTAGGATGAATTCAAAGGTATGTTTCTTTAGAAGTATTTTCCTAAGGCTGTTTGACATAGGATGGAAAAAAATTTCTTGGAATTGAGGCAAGAGGACAACTCAGTGGCTTCTTATGAAGAGAGTTTCACTTGATTGTCAAGTTATGCTCCAAATTTTATCTGAGACTTTGATAGTAAAATCAATCATTTTTACTCAGAATTAAATCCAAAATATCGAAGGGCATTGGCTTCTCGTGAGTTCAAAATTTAAGAAAAGCTTGTTCGATGTGCTGAGAAGGTGTTAATAGAGTTTTCCGATGATCATTTTTCTATAACAACAAGTAGAAGATAAGACCTAGGTGGTAGAAGAAAGATAATAATTCTTTAAAAAAATTTGATGGTAAGAAAACTAAGTTTCGAGTTTGTATTAAATGTGGTAAAAGTAATGTTGGTGAATGTCTTCTGAATTCTGGAAAGTGATACTGATGTGGTAAGATGGGACATAAGGCTCGTGATTGCACTGAAAAATATCAGGGTGATGGTAAGACCAAATTTGATTTACAGTTAGTGAAATGTTTTATGTGCAATGAGATGGGTCACTATGAAAATGAGTGTCCAACAAAGAGCTCGAGTGATGGGAAACAGTTACACTACAAGCAGAAAGGTGTGGTGAAATCCATTGCAACTACTTCAGCAGATGTTGGGCCATCAAATGAAGTGGTATCAGGTACTTTTTTTGTTTTTTCAGATTATACCAGTGTGTTGTTTGATTCAGGGTCTACACATTCTTTCATCTTAGAAAACTTTTCTAGTAAAATAAGAATACCATCTGAAGAAATGACTACTAAACTTGTGGTAAAAACACCTGGGGGAAATGTTGAGGCAAAAAAAATTTATAAGAATATTCATATCCATATCTGTGGAAATAAACTACATTCAAACCTTATTTTTTTTACCTCTATTAGAGTTTGATGTTATACTGGTTATGGATTGGATCTGTATTTACCATGCTAAGATTGACTATAGAGATAAAGAAGTTTATTTTCAGAAAGACTTTCAGTTTTTGTACAAGAATGAACCCTTACTGTTGATAACATATCAAGAGGCCGAGAAACTTGTAAAAGATGGAAATGAATGTTACCTTGCACATATTGTTGAAAACAAGGGAACTGTTCAGAGTGATGATATGGCAGTGGTAAATGAGTATCCTGATGTTTTTCCTGATGAGTTGCCTGGAATAATACCAGATCTGGAAGTTGAATTTACTATTGACTTAGTTCCTGATGCTAATAATATTTTAAAACCCCCTTATCGAATGGATCAAATTGAACTTTTAATGTTGAAGGAGCAATTGCAAGATTTATTTGAGAAAGTTTTCATTCGACCTAGCACATCACCATGGGGTGATCCTGTTTTATTTGTTAAAAATAAAGATGGTTGAATGAGACTTTGCATTGATTATAGAGCCTTGAATAACATCACTGTTAAGAAAAAATATCATTTTCCACATATCGATAATTTTTTTGATCAGCTCCAGGGAGCTCAGTATTTTTCAAAGATTGACCTGAGATCGAGGTACCGTCAGTTGAAGGTAAAGGAAGCAGATATTCCAAAGACTGCATTTCGTACAAGATATGGCCATTATTAATTTTTAGTAATACCTTTTGGGATAACCAATTCACATGTTGTATTCATGGACATTATGAATAGAATTTTCCATGAGTTCTTGGATAAGTTTGTGGTTGTTTTCATTGAAGAAATTTTGTTGTTTTCTAAAAGTAAAGAGGAGCATGAAAGACATTTAAGGGTTATTTTTCAAGCAATAAATGAAATGAAATTGTATTGGAAATTCATCAACTGTGAGTTTTGGTTGCAACAAATTTCTTTCCTTGGTCACATTGTTTCTAAATATGGGATAACTGTTGATCCTGCAAAAACAATGTTTGTTGAATAATGGACAAGACCCACAAATGTAACCGAGATTCGTAGTTTCCTTGGTTTGACAGGCTATTACTGGAGGTCGGTTAGAAATTTTTCACAGTTTTCTTGTCCAATGACTAAGCTAACTCGGAAGGGTGTTAAGTTTATCTGGACAAAAGAATGTGAGGATTGTTTTCCAGAATTGAAAAGAATATTGGTGAATGCTCTAGTTTTGGCACTACCTTCGAGAAATGGGGAGTATTTTATCTACAGTGATGCTTCATTGAAAGGACTTGGTTTCTTCTTATTGCAGAATGATCATGTAATTGCTTACGCTTTGCGTCAGTTGAAAAATCATGAGATAAATTACCCTACACATGATTGGGAATTAGCTGTTGTTGTTTTCTCTTTAAAAATTTGGAGGCATCATTTGTATTGAGTAAAGTGTGAAATTTATACTAATAACAAAAGTTTAAAGTATATTTTCACTCAGAAATAATTGAACATGAGATAGAGGTGATGTCTAGAATTAATCAAGGATTATGATTGGACAATTCATTACCATCCGGGAAAAGAAAATAATGTGGCCGATGCTTTGAGTCGAAAAAGAAATGCTTCATTAACAATGATGCATTTGGAACGTGATCCTTTGGTTAAGGATTTGATGAACTTTGGCATAGAAGTTATTGGTGAAGGATATCCTTCGGTTTTGTTTCAGGTATCAGGGAAATATTCTCTATCAAACAGAATTAAGCAAGCACAGAAGCAATACAACGAGTTGCAGAAAAAGGTAGAGCTGGTTCAGAATGGTAAGTTGCCTGAATTCAACATTGATAATGATTGTGTTTTGATATTTGGGAAGATATTGTGTGTGCCATGTGATTCATAGTTGAAGAGAGAGTTGTTATGTGAAGCTCATAGTTATCCATTTTCTTTTCATCCAGAATGTACTAAGATATATAGAGATCTTCGGGAGTATTACTGGTGGGACGGAATGAAAAGGGATATTGCTTTTTTTACTGTAATGTGTTTTACTTGTCAACAGGTTAATGTAGTGTGGCAGTTACTATAAGGCCCCAGCCTTAAACCTTACTTAATATTGAGTTATTACATGATTACACATTGAGGATCTTTTCGGGTTTAGAGTTTTAGAGAATTAGATCATAAAACTTGCATTACATTCCATATTTAAACAAAGTGGTTACATAAAAGATAATATTCAATTTTTTCCATCAATGAAAACATATTTAAAAATAAAGCATGGATTTTTCTTGACACTTCCTTGACACTATCATCATATCATGTACCATTCCCTTAACCTTTGAAAAACATTTAAAAAAACTTGGGATGAGCATAAAAAGCACAGTAAGGGTTATAAAAAATAAGGAATGGAAACATGAGTTCATATATACATAAGAATGTAATCATACATTACCCATAAAACATAGGCACTTTAAAATACCTCATCAAATCATGAATAAATCATAGGAATCATAAGACATAAAAGGTAACTTGAGGCATTCGTAACATTCTTACGTAGGGCGTAACCCTCTTGGTTAAGTTTGGAATACCCACCATAGTATATTCCCTAAATCTCTTCAGAGAAACCTTAACGCTTCACTCCTTCGCATTTCCCAATGCATTGGAGAGTTATATCGGGCTCACCCGCCCTTAGTTTATCATGGAACCACCCGTCTTCATAATAATTCCCAATAACCATAACATAATCGTATCACATAAAACATGCATAAAAGAAACATAACATTTCAACATTTCAATCACAAGATATCAATAAAACACATTGATATAAAAAAACTTATGAAACCCATTTTCAATATCAAAATAAAATAAAAGTAAAACATGGTATTTATTTTTCTTTTTAAAAGTAGGTATGGCTTGTAGAGGAAGCCGAAACTCAAATAATGGTCACGGCGGCCGTGAAGTCATTGTCGCCGTATACTTATGAAAAAAACATTCCCTTTTGTCGTTTTGTAAAATGTTTCGTATAATAAAGATTCCTTTTGGATAAACGTAAAATTCAAAGGGGTTTATACACCGTATAAAAGAATTTTGTGTATAAAACAAAATATGTCTCAATGAAAGGTGACTGAGATGAAGTCCCCTACAAAGACGGTATCCTTTGTTTAAGGACAAATCAATTACATAATTATGTGTGACAATCAAATACACCAAATATAAGTGGATATTAAGTGTAAAAAAATCAGAGGTTATTCACAAATATTCATATAACGACATAATCATGGAGTACATGTTTATCCCAAAGAATCCAATTTGGGTTAAGAAGTTCCCTTGCAAAAATTTGAGAGCCTAACGACGTCATTACAATATTCAGAAAATGAGTTGATGAGAGATAAAAAGGGTATCTCATCACATGGACATAAAATTTAAATCAATAAGGATATATAAGAACATATCCCAACATAATATTATGTGAATTAAAAGACATAACAAAAGAAGTCTTTTAAAAAGGGGAGGGTGAAAGATTCCCTTACCGATATGGGTATCTTTCAAAACATACTCCCCGTGAAAGAAAGACAATACAAAATTGATGTAACTACTCATAAATGAAATTATATTACACAATGAGTAAAATAATGGGCATTACATACACCATTAAATGGAAATTGTGGAAAATGTAGCATAAATCTCAGGTGAATAAAAGTGAGATGAAAAATCTCTTATGAAAACTCGGCAGCCTAACGGCGCCACTTAAAACTTCCAAAAATGGATTGATGCGATCAAATAGGGTCTCTCATCATATTAAAATAAAATTTATAGATAGAGGAATATAAAATAAAATCCCCCATCATAACAATGATGAGCTTAACAGATGTGACATAAAGGAGAGTACTTAAAAAGAAATAGAGAGGTTAGATCTCTTACGAAAATTCGGCAGCCTAACGACGCCACTCAAAACTTCCAAAATGGATTGATGAGAGAGAATTGGGTATCTCTTCATATGAACATAAAAATTACAGTATGAGTAATATAAAAGAACATCCCAATCACAAGAAATATGAGCATAAAAGGAATGACATAAAAGAGTGTACTTAAAAAGAATGAGAGGAGTAGGATCCCTTACCTCGGGTCCAACTTGTCTTGTTCGTTTCTTTGTATTTCTGAATAATAAAATTTGGTCAATTTATAATTTCTTAAGGACCTACTTTAAAGATTATTATTCAGTTAATATCACATATTATAATGTTATAATAATTTTTTAATAATGTTAGTTCATATCAGACGTTTTTGCCAATGTTTGGTACATGAGTCAAAAATGAACTTGTTTGAAAAATGATTGTCCATGTAGTTATAAGTAAATAATTTCCAGAATAGTATTAATGATTAAAATATAATATATATCCAGTACATATTCATTTTATACTATTCCATATCATTTGGAGATAAAAAACAAAAAGCACCGTTCATGGAGACGGTAGGTCGTACGTACGCATGAACGCTACTTTCATTTTTTCTTTGTCATATTAACGGAATTAAAAATAAATGATATATATATATATATTATAATTATGGTATAATATATATGTTATATAGGTCACATATTTTCATTAATTTCATTCTTTATATGTTCCATGTATTGCATGTACGAGTCACATCACTTGAGGGGGCGGTAGTCCACACTTCCTCATATGAAATTATCGCATTTACACAACATGAAAATAATAAAGGTATGATTTAAATATAAAATACAGAATAATATAGTAAACATAAATACCATATATATCATATATAAAATACAGTGACATCATAATGTCCACCATTAAAAGAATATTGAACAATCATCGTTTCGTGAGGCAGAAAATCACCAACCACAGAAACAATATGTTCTTTAACCATTAGATGAAGGTGTGTGTAAGTGTAGATAGAATACTTCTTATAAAAACATCATAGTATAATGAAGATACTGGATTTGTTACAAAATAAATTAATAAAAAGAGTTTAGGGGGTTGGAGAAGAAAAATAAAACAAAAGGACACAAGTGAAGATATTACCTTAAAATCGGGTAACTCCATTTGGTTTGAGCTCAAAGGTTTACTTGGGAAGACTTCTGCCCAAAGTGAGGCTTCAAGGAGCTAGAGAGGGATGTGGAGAGACAAAATGGGAAGGGTTTGGACGAGCCAAAGGCTTTGGAATTGTGGGTAAGGAGGTAGAGGTGGGGGCCTTTTATAAGAGGAGAGGAGGGGCACTCTTGGAAAGTAAAGAAATGTTACTTTATTTTAGAATGAGTTTCGGTTTTTAAAGGTCCCACCTTGATTTGTTTCGAGGATAAGGTGATAAGGGTTCTAAATCCACGCATCCAATATGTTTTTGACATGTGTAGGTCTTAGATTTTACATTATCTTTCCATTTTATTTAAATCGTTAAATAATGAGGTCATCGCTGCATCATCATGATGTCATAAATAATTTAATTTATTTCATGTCTAAACATTATAAAAAAACAACTATGATGTAGTAAATCCTTTTATCTTTCCATTTATTATTTATAGTCAAAAATATGACTTGTATAACCCCATGTAAAAATTGTTTGTGTAAAACATCTCATGTTTGTGTCATTTTTAATTTAACATTAAATAAAAAGATATTTATGTCATTTTCCAACCAAAGTGGCTCCATGGGGTCCCCAAGATGACCCATGGTTTTTCTTGGTCGCCCATGACACATCAAATGAGGGTAGGACATGTTTCTAGGTCATTTCAATTTATTAAAACATTATTCTTACCTTAAACTACACTAATTACCTCTTATCGTGATTAAAAACTTAATAAGTTACTATTCAACAAAAAAATTATTTTAGTCCCATTGAACCACATTTTACTTTTAATGAAAACCATGTATGTCAGATTTTTGAAATTCAAAACAAAAATATGGAAAAATTTCATTTAAATGGAAAAATCAGTTTTTATAAGTACCACTTAGTGGTTTCACTATTCATCAAAAATTAAAGTTTTTCAGAAAATTACCAAAACATCACCATATTCTATATTTGATACTCTGAATTAAAAAATTATGTCTATTTTACAAAATTCAAAACATATAAGTTGCATTAATTAATTTAATAATTAAATCCTGCGTTCAAAACAAATAGCGTGTTTTTATGAAACAAAATTTATCAAAAGTTTGACACTAGTTTAAGTCCGATTTCAAAGTGAAATTTATTCCAACGACCACTATTGGATTAAATGGTAAAAATATATTCTAATTTCACTTTAAACCAAATTCAAAATATAATCTAATCATATAAATAAATTAGATTAAAAGATGTTTTGAATTAAAATACAACATTTTTCACTATTCACTAAAAATTGAACTTTTCCGGAAAAATACAATAAATTTACAGAAAGTAAATTATGATGTCCCGATTCAAAAGAAGAATTTTATTTTGTCAAATATACCACATAAAATTGTCAAAAAGTGGATTTAAAATAGGTTCTCCATCAAAAGGCGGTTAATCGACCTTTTAATGAATATTAGAACGATTATGCTTAAAATTGGATTCATTCGCATTTTTAATCCTCTAACATTTATTGTAAAGAGTAAAAATATTTGACAAACATATATAATCATTCTGTACTTAGTTATGTTCATTCCATCCATTACAACGGCTAGTCGTTAACTACCATTTAAAATAATATTATTTTATTATTAGAGTGCAACGTAAGATTCACAAGAAACTCGCTGTTGCGTGTTGGGTACGCCATCGAGCATAGTATCCCCTTTAAAGTTATATTAATATTTTATTCAAGAATATGGATAAATGTGAAAATGTCATACTCTTTATTTACCTTGGGTGTTACATCCTTCCCCCCTTTTGGAAATTGCATCCTCGCAATTTTGAAATTGTGCTTGGAAACTTCATTGAAAATCCCACATCGGAACAAGAGTCAGTAAAACAATCACTTTAAAAATAAAGAAAGATAAGTACAAAGGTCACCCGAGTTAACCCATATCAGGATTCCATGTATGAAAATATGGACATGGAGGAAAAATATAGGGCCATGTTCTGATGGAGTGTGATATAAAATGTGTTTATGAGAAAGTTAACCGGAAAAAAATCACAAACTTGTGATGGGTAAAACAGTATTCGATTCCCCAGTAGGAAAAGTTAATAGAAAACATTTTTGTTTTAAGTTACTTTTTATTGATGAATTTATTCATAAGGAAACATAATCAATTATCATGTTGACTTTCATCTTTTATTAGATTCTTTACAAAAACTCACATTTTCTCCAAAAGATGAGTATTTAGGAAGACTTGTTCACATTAAGAGTACTATAATAAACTTCTAGAGAATCACCTAATTCAAAAAAGGGAACTATATACTTCCCATTTCTTTAGACATTAACCAAAACCAAAACAAAAAAGGTTAGTACAAGATCAGATAATCCAGAAAAGTATAACCCTTTATAAAACGAAAATCTATTCTTAATCTCCAAGATTTTTCCAACAAAACCCAAAGTTCAGCGAGGACCATTCGATAAACAATTTGTCCATAAAATTCGTCAAAGTAAACCAAACTAAGATTGAAACCCAAATATTTGAAGGATTTAGTCACATAGTCTTCCAAGGTACAAATTAACTTTTATATCCAAATAACATCAGTTTCTCTTAAATTCTCATATTGAAAAGTAATTAACCTAATCACATATCCTCGATGATAGGTTAATCATTTCCATAGATAACCCAAAATAAACTTACTCTTGATTCCTAAAATCATAAAACTAAAATGAATTAGTCTAACTAACCAGTGACTTCACGTAGACCAGTGGTAGGCGATAAATACCAGTCGCACTTTGGTTGTGGGTTCGACTCCCGCAGCTTTGTCCGACGCGACGGGTTATCACACGGTCTACGTGTTGTCTTTTTTCCAAAACTATATAATTATTAAAACATTCCCCAAAACGAGATAAAATCATCATAAATAATCATAACATATTTTAACATCAAGTTTATCTCATGCATTTAATTTTCCATCATAACATATAATAACCCATAATTACCTCAAAAGTAAGGATCATATAAACTCTAATGGTTACCTTTATAATTATTAACTTAACTTCCACATGGATTGGTCATCTCGTACATGATGCATTATAGATCATACTAAGGTTCAAGTGGTTGATCATGACTCCTTGATAGTTGGTTTAGAACCACCATGAGTTTCCTCATTGAATCCCCCATTTTATCTTGTATCTTAATCAGAGAACCACAACAGTTTCCTTCAAACCTTTTGTCTCTTTGGTGCCTTCTAGGTCCATCCATTCACTAAAAACAGAAATATCAGTGTCCGTATATCAAAAAATTCATTAAGTACTAATGAGGAAGATAATCACTAAGATATACTTACTCATTCACTTTATCTAAAAACTATGACTCTTTCTGAAATCCTATCCATTATGGTAATGATACTTGTGCTTAGAGAATACCCTAACCTCTAAATTTATCTAAACCGACCTCTGATACCAACTATAAGGCCCCAGCCTTAAACCTTACTTAATCTTGAGTTATACAAGATTACACATTGAGGATCTTTTCAGGTTTAGAGTTTTATAGAATTAGATCATAAAACTTGCATTACATTCCACATTTAAACAAAGTGGTTACATAAAAGATAGTATTCATTTTTTTCCATAAACGGAAAAATATTAAAAAATATAGCATGGATTCTTTCTTGACACTTCCTTGACACTATCATTATATCATGTACCTTTCCCTTGACCTATGAAAATCATTTAAAAAAACTTGGGATGGGCATAAAATGCTCAGTAAGGGTTATAAAAAATATGGAAAGGAAACATGAGTTCATATATACATAAGAATGAAATCATACTTTACCCATAAAACATAGGAACTTTTACATACCTCATCAAATCATCAATAAATCATAGTCATCATAAGACATAAAAGGTGACTTGAGACATTCATAACATTCTTACATAGGGAGTAACCCTCTTGGTTACGTTTGGAATACCCACCACAGTATATTCCCTAAATCTCATCGGAGAAACCTTAACGTTTCACCCTTCGCGTTACCCAATGCATTGGAGAGCTATATCGGGCTCACCCGCCCTTAGTTTATCACGGAACCACCCGTCTTCATAACAATTCCCAAGAACCATAACATAATCGTATCACATAAAACATGCATAAAGGAAACATAACATTTCCACATTTCAATCACAAGATATCAATAAAACACATTGATATAAAAAAACTTATGAAACCCATTCTCACTACAAAAATAAAAGAAAATTAAAACATGGTATTTATATTTCTTTTAAAAAGAAGGTATGGCTTATAGAGGAAGCCGAAACTCCAATAATGGTCGCAGCGGTGGTGAATTCATTATTGCTGCATACGTATGACAAAAAAATTCTCTTATGTCGTTTTGTAAAATGCTTAGTATAACAAAGATTCCTTTTGGATAAACCTAAAAGTTAAATGGGTTTATACACCGTATAAAATAAAGTTGTGTATATAACAAAATATGCCTCAATGAGAGGAGATTGAGACGAAGTCCCTTACAAAGATGGTATCCTTCGTTTAAGGACAAATCAATTACATAATTATGTGAGACAAACGAATACACCAAATATAAGTGGATATTATGTGTAAAAAAATCATAGGATATTCACACATATTCATAGAATGACATATTCAAGTAGTACATGTTTATCCCAAAGAATCAAATTTGGGTGAAGAAGTTCCCTTGCAAAAATTTGACAGCCTAACGGCGTCACTACAAAATTCAGAAAATGAGTTGATGAGGGAATAAAAGGGTATCTCATCACATAGAAATAAAATTTACTTCAATAAGGATATAGAAGAATGTATCCCAACATAATAGTATGTGAATTAAAAGACATAACAAAAGAAGTCTTTTAAAAAGAGGAGGGTGAAATAATCCCTTACAGATATGGGTATCTTTTGAAACATACGCCCTGTGAAAGTAGGACAATACAACATTGATGTAAATACTCATAAATGAAAGTATATTACAAAATGAGTAAAATAATGGGCAGTGCATACACCACTCAAAGGAAATTGTGGAAAATGTAGCATAAATCTCACGGGAATAAAAGTGAGATGAAAAATCTCTTACGAAAACTCTGCAGCCTAACGGCGCCACTTAAAACATCCAAAAATGGATTGATGAGATAAAATAGGGTCTCTCATAATATTACAATAAACTTTACAGCAAGAGGAATATAAAAGAACATCCCCCCATCATAACAGAGAGGAGACTAACAGAAGTGACATAAAGGAGAGTACTTAAAAAGAAAGAGAGAGGTTAGATCTCTTATGAAAATTCGGCAGCCTAACGGTGCCACTCAAAACTTCAAAAATGGATTGATGAGATACAATAGGGTCTCTCATAATATGAACATTAAAATTACAGTAAGAGTAATATAAAATAACATCCCAATCACAAGAAATATGAGCTTAAAAGGAATGCCATAAAAGAGTGAACTTAAAAAGAAAGAGAGGAGTAGGATCCCTTACCTCGGGTCCAACTTGTCTTGTTCGTTTCTTTATATTCCTGAATAATAAACTTTGGTCAATTTATAATTGCCTAAGAACATCCTTTAAATATTATTATTCAGTTAATATCACATATTATAATGTTATAATACTTGTTTAATAATTTTAGTTCATATCAGACGTTTTTGTCGTTGTTTGGTACATGAGTCAAAAATGAACTTGTTTGAAAAATGATTGTCAATGTAGTTATAAGTAAATAATTTCCAGAATAGTTTTAATGATTAAAATATCATATATATCCAGTACATATTCATTTTATACTATTCCATATCATTTGGAGATAAAAAACGAAAATCACCGTTCATGGAGACGGTAGGTCGTACGTACGCATGAACGCTACTTTGATTTTTTCTTTTTCATATTAACGAAATTAAAAATAAATGATATATATATATATATTATAATTCCAGTATAATATATGTGTTATATAAGTAACATATTTTCAATAATTTCATTCTTTATACGTTCCATGTATTGCATGTACGAGTCACATCACTTGAGGGGGCGGTAGTCCACACTTCCTCATATGAAATTATCGCATTTACACAACATGAAAAGAATAAAGGTATTCATTAAATATAAAATACAGAAGAATATAGTAAACATAAATACCATATATATCATATATAAAATATAGTGACATCCTAATGGAATCCATTGAAAGAATATTGAACAATCATCATTTCGTGAGGCAGAAAATCGCCAACCACAGAAACAGTATATTCTTTAACCATTAGACGAAGGTGTGTGTATGTGTAGCTCGAATCCTTATTGTAAAAACATCCTAGTATATTTAAGATACTGGAGTTGTTACAAATGAAATTAATAAAAATATTTTATGGGGTTGGAGAAGCAAAATACAACAAAAGGACACAAGTGAAGACATTACCTTAAAATCGGGTAACTCCATTTGGTTTGAGCTCAAAGGATTCCTTGGAAAGACTTCTGCCAAAATTTAGTCTTCAATGAGATATAGAGGGATGTGGAAAGAAAAAATGGGCAGGGGTTTTCCAAGCCAAAGGCTATGGATGTGTGGTTAAGGAGGTAGATGTGGGGGCCTTTTATAAGAGGAGAGGAGGAGCACTCTTGGAAAGTAAAGAAATGTTACTTTATTTTAGAATGAGTTTCGAATTTTGATGGTCCCACATTGATGTGTTTAGAGGATAAGGTGATAAGGGTTCTAAATCCACCGATCCAATAGGTTTTGGACATGTGTAGGTCTTATATTTTACATTATCTATCCATTTTATTTAAATCGTTAAATAATGAGGTTATCGCTGCATCATCATAATGTCATAAATAATTTAATTTATTTAATGTCTAAAAATTATTAAAAAAATAGTATGATGTAAGAAATCTTTTTATATTTCCATTGATTATTTATAGTCAAAAATCTGACTTATATAACCCCATGTAAAAATTGTTTTAGTAAAACATCTAATGTTTGTGTCATTTTTACTTCAAGATTAAATAAAAAGATATTTATGTCATTTTCCAACCAATGTGGCTCCATGGGGTCCCCAAGTTGACCCATGGATTTTCATGGTCGGCCATGACACCTCCAATGAGTGTAGGACATGTTTCTAGGTAATTTCAATTTATTAAAACATTATTCTTACCTTAAACTACACTAATTACCTCTAATCGCGATGAAAAACTTAATAAGTTACTATTCACCAAAAAATTATTTTAATCCCATTGAACCACATTTTACTTTTTAATGACAACCATGTATATTGGATTTTTGAAATTAAAAAGACAAATATGGAAAAATTTCATTTAAACGAAAAAATCAGTTTTAATAATTACCACTTAGAGGTTTCACTATTCATCAAAAATTGATGTTTTTCAGAAAAATACCAAAAGTTCACCCTAAGCTATATTTGATATTCCGAATTAAAAAATGATTTATATTTTAAAAAATTCAAAACATATAAGTTGCATTAATTAATTTAATAATTAATTCCCACTGTCAAAACAAATAGCGTGTTTTTATGAAACAAAATGTATCAAAAGATTTACACTAGTTTAAGTCCGATTTTAAAGTGAAATTAATTCCAACGACCACTATTGGATTAAATGGTAAAAATATATTCTAATTTCACTTTAAAACCAATTCAAAAGATAATCTAATCATATAAATAAATTATATTAACAGAGGTTTTGAATTAAAATACAACAATTTTCACTATTCATTAAAAATTGATCTTTTTCGGAAAAATACAAAAATTTACAAAAAGTAAATTTTGATGTCCCAATTCTAAAGAAGAAATTTATTTTGTCAAATATAACACATAAAATTGTAAAAAAGTGTATTTAAAAGAGGTTCGCCATCAAAACGTGGTTAATCGCCCTTTTAATGAATATTAGAATGTTTACGCTTAAAATTGGATTCATTCGCATTTTTAATCCTCTAACATTTATTGTAAAGAGTAAAAATATTTGAAAAACATATATAATCATTTTGTAGTTAGTTCTGTTCATTCCCGCCATTACATCGGCTAGGTGTTAACTACCATTTAAAATAATATTATTTTATTATTAGAGTGTAACGTAAGATTCCCAAGAAACTCATTGTTGCGTGTTGGGTACGCCATCGAGCATAGTATCCCATTTAAAGTTATATTAATATTTTATTCACAAATATGGATAAATGTGAAAATTTCATACTCTTTATTTACCTGGGGTGTTATAGTTACCGAAAGGGATGCTTCAACCTTTACCAGTTCCAGAGTGGAAATGGGAGGATATATCTACGGACTTCGTTGTGGGATTTCTAAAGACACATCGAGGTAATAATGAAATATGGGTTATAGTTGATCTCTTGACTAAATCTGCCCATTCCCTTGATATACGAGATACTTTTTCGTTGATCAACTTTCCTGTTTGTATCTTAAAGAGATAGTCAGGTTACATGGAGTTCCTCTAACCATTGTATCTAACTGTGATCCCAGGTTCACTTCTAACTTTTGGAAAGGCCTTCAGAAGTCGTTGGGTATTGAATTAAACATTAGTACAACTTTTCATCCTCAATCAGATGGGCAGTCAGAACGAATAATTCATACTTTGGAGGATATGCTACATGCTTGTTCAATGGATTATCAGGGAATTTGGGACCAACATCTTTCATTGGTTGAATTTTCATATAATAACAATTTTCATTCCAGTATAAAGATAGAACCATTTGATGCATTATATGTGAAGCGGTGCCGAACCCCATCTTTCTGGGATGAAGTGGGTGAAAGGATGTTGATGGGACCATAATTGGTAGAAGAGTTGGCAGAAAAAGTTCGGCTGATACAGAAACACACGAGAACATCTCAGAGCAGGAAGAAGAGTTATTCGGACAACATGAGGAAGGATCTCTTTTTAAGGTAGGGGATCATGTTTTTCTCAATGTTTCACCATGGAAAAGTGTGATGCAATTTGATAAAAAAAGAAAGCTGATTCCAAGTTTCATTGGACCATATGAAATTCTGGAGAGAGTTGTATCAGTTGCTTACCGAGTGGCTTTACCTTCGAGTTTATCTCAGATACACAATGTTTTTCTTGTTTCAATGTTAAGGAAGTACATGCCAGATCCATCTCATGTTTTGAGTCCAGAGGTAGTTCAGTTGGAAGAGAATCTATCTTATGAGGAACAACTGGTCTGGATACTTGACCACAAGGAGCACGTGTTCAGGAATAAGGTGATTTATAAAGTAATGGTTTTGTGGAAAACCCACATGAGTGAAGAGGCAACATGGGAATCTGAACATGCAATGAGGGATAAATACCCCCACTTATTCGATAAATAAATAAATTGAGGGGATGAAATTTTCTAAAGGGGGGAGGATGTAACATCCCAAGTAATTAATTAATAATATATATTATTATCTATGTTTATTTATGAATTAGATAGTATATTGGAGGCTTAAAAGGAGAATAAATATAATCTTAAGCATTGAATACAATAATATTTTTAAAATATTGTTTTACTCCCTTTTGATGGAAAAATATTTTTAAATTAAAATTCGGAAAATTTTATAAGCTCTATTTATCAAAATAAACTTATTATTTATTATTGGGAAATTGAAATTTACTTTGGATAAATTTTTGGTATTTTTCTGACAATGTTCGTTTTTTAAGGAATAGTGAAAAATACTGCATTTTACATCAAAACTGTATTTTCATATAATTTATTTATATGGTTAGATTAACTTTTTAATTGGTTTTAAAGTGTAAGTGGAATGTACTTTTACCATTTAATCTAATGGAGGTCATTACGATTAATTTCACTTTGGAATTGGGCATAAACAAGTGCCAAACATTTCATAGATATTGTTTCTAAAAAAACCGCTATTTTTTCACAATGGGAATTATTTTTAAATTATTTATTACAATTCCTGTGTCGGGAATTTGGTAAAATGGATAACATATTTGGAATCATATGTTCCAAATTATGTAATCATGACTCTTTTGTTTTTAGACATTACTAATAGTAACTACGGTAATTATCATTAATTATCTTCATTAATTAGTAATTAGGTAGTTAAGGATAATAAAATAACAACATAATGATAATAAATAACCCCAACATGTCTCCTAATGCTACTGGTTGGGTCATGTACGACCATGTAATTCCTTGTTCCAAACTTGGGGACCCCAAGGAATCACTTTTGTGTGATAATGACTTTTTATCTTTTTATTTTTCAAGAAAGTTAAATATAACAAAGAATGTATCACCTGCGTAAAACATTTTTAATTTTGTCTACATAAATGATCTATTCGACTATAAATAGTCATTAGAAATCTAAACAGATTTCCTACATCATAGTATTTTTTATAACTTTTAGACATTAAATAAATTAAATTATTTAGGACCTCATGATGATGCATCCATTACCTCATTAATGAACGATTTCAATAAAATGAAAATATAATTTAAAATCTAAGACTTACACTTGTCAAAGACCTATTAGATGAGTATATTTTGAACCCTTATCACCTTATCCTCGAAATATATCAATGTGGGACTTTTTAAATATGAAAAACATTTCAATATAAAGTAACATTTTATAACATTCCATGAGTTTGCCTCCTCTCCTCTTATAAAAGGCCCCCATCTCTACCTCTTTACACACACTTCTCAAGCCATTGGATCGTCCATGATCTACCCACTTTATCTCTCCCCATCCCTCTCTTCATCCTAGAAGCCTTACCTTAGACAGAAAGCTCTCCAAGAAACCCTTTTGGTACAAACCAAGAGGAGTTAACTGATTTATTGGTAAAGTCTTATCTAATGTTCTTTTGTTTTATTTTGCTTCTCCAACCCCCTAAAATCTTTTTATTAATTTTTTTTGTAACGACACCAGTATGTTCAATATACTGTGATGTTGTTATAAGAATTATTAGAGCTACACATACACACACATACATCTAATGGTTAAAAACATAATGTTTCTGTGGATGGTGAATTTCTGCCTCGAAAAACAATGATTGTTAAATATTCTTATAACACCCACAAAGGTGGCCATTAAGATATCACTATATTTATATATGAAATATAATATGTTTATTTTTTCCTTAAGCTTCTGTATTTTTCATTTATGGCATACCATTATGGGTTCCTTTGTGGATAAACGCGATATATTAATTTTAGCTAATGCGGACTACCACCCCCTCAAAGTGATTTGATTAGTTAATGCCATATGTGGGACACATAAAGAATGGGGTTAATGATATTATATATAATTTTATACTGGAATTATAATATACCTTTATGTCATTATGATTCCATTCAATAAAATATTAAATAGAAATGAAAGTAGCGTTCATGCGTATGTACGGCTTACCGTCTCCATGAATGGTGCATTTCATTTCCTTCCTCTAAATGTTATGTAATATTATAAATGAATGTATATAATATATATATATGATATCTAAATCATAAATATAATTCTTGATATAATGGATTCATTAACACCTTGTAATTATAAAGAGTTCATTTTTGACTCAAGTACCAATGATCGACAAAACGACCATTGTTAACTTAAATAATTACATAGTGTTCATTACATTGTAATAAGTGATATAAAAGGAAAAATTAACTTGAAAAAAGTTCTTAAGAAAGTATAAATTAACTGAAGTTTATTATTCAGGAGATTAGAGAACGATCGAGTCAAGTCGGATACAAGGTATGTGACTTCGTCTCAATCTCCTTTCATTGAGGCATATTTTGTTTTATACACAACTTTCTTTTATACGGTGTATAAAACCCTTTGAATTTTACTTTCATTCAAAAAGAATCCTTTTTATACGAAGCGTTTACTAAAATACAAAAGGGAATGTATTTTTGTCACACGTATGTGGTGACACCGACTTCTCTGCCGCCGTGACCATTATTTGAGCTTCGACTTCCTCTACAAGCCTTAATTTTTTTTAAATAAATACCATGTTTTACTTTTCTTTTATTTCGGTATGGAAAATGGTTTTCCTAATGTTTTTATATCAGTGTGTTGTATTGATATCTTGTGATTGAAATGTGGAAATGTTATGTTTCATTTTTGCATGTTTTATGTGATACGATTATGTTATGGTTCATGGGAATTGTTATGAAGACAGGTGGTTCCACGATAAAATAAGTGTGGGTTAGCCTGATATAGCTCTCCAATGCATTGGGTAACACGAAGGGGTTAAAAGTTAAGGTTTCTCCGAAGAGATTTAGGGAATATATTGTGGTGGGTATTCCAAACGTAACCATGAGGGTTACTCCCTACGTAAGAATGTTATGAATGCCTCAAGTTACCTTTATGTCTTCTGATTTCTATGATTTATTCATGATTTGATGAGGTATGTTAAAATTCTTATGTTTTATGAGAAAAGTATGATTTATTACATGGACTAATGTTTTCATTTCATAATTTTATATCCCTTACTGAGCTTTTTATACTCATCCCATGTTTTTGAAATGTTTTTCACAAGTCAAGGGAAAGATACATGATGTGATGATAGTGTCAAGGAAGTGTCAAGAAAGAATCCATGTTTTATTTTAAATATGTATCCGTTGATGGGGAAAATGAGTAATATATTTTATTTAAACACTTTGTTTAAATGTGAAATGTAATGCATGATTTATGATCTAATTCTATAAAACACTAAACCTGAAAAGATCCTCAACGTGTATTCTTGAAATAATTCAAGATTAATTAATGATTAAGGCTGGGGCCTTATAAATAATGTTATACAGAAACAGTATAAAATGTGATTTATTGTGAAATAAAATTTATTTTGTGTGGAACATTGTAAATAAGGATTGTATAATAGTTGATCCTACTAAAAAAGTTTTTTATGAATGAAAAATACTGAAAAATGTTATTGAGATTCATAATTTTCATGGGTTAAATGGTTATTATAAATAGTTTATTAAAAACATTATATGATAATATTTCATATAAACTATGTTATTACACTAAAGTATTAAATTTATCTTCACATAATAATGTGATGTTCTTTTTTAGGAACTGAAGAAGATATTAGTGAAATATTGAGTTTTGTCCCTTCCACCTAGAAATGGTGACTTTGTTATCTATAATGATGCTTTATTGAAGGGACTTAGTTGTGTTCTGATGCATATTGATTAGGAAATTTCTTATGCTTCATCGAATGTGAAATATCATTAGTTAAATTATCCCACACATAATTTAAAATTAGCATCTATGGTTTTTATTTTGAAAATATTGAGGCATTATTCATATGAAGATAAATGTGAAATATATTCTGACAAAAATATATTAATTATATATTCCCTTAGAAAAAATTAAACATGACTCAAATATGATGTATTGAATTGAAAATGGATTTTAATTACACAATCAATTACCATCCTGGAAAATAAAACAATGTGGATGTTTCCTTGGGCCAAAAACATAATTTAGCATTGACTATTTAATTTTGAAAAAATGACCCTTTGAATAATGATTTGATGAATTTTGGATTAGATTTTGTTGGTTAAAAAAATTATTCAATTTTTTAGGTGTCAGTGCAGTCATCTCAATTAAAAAGAAATAATAAAGCACATAAGAAAGACCTTGGACTATAGAAAAATTTAGGATTTGTAAAATTCAGTATGTTTCTATAATTTAAATATGATTAAAATTATGTTTTATGATTTTGAAAGAGATTATGTGTGCCTTGTGATTCTCAAATAAAGAAATAATTTTTGTGATAAGCTCATAGTTCTCCATTTTCAGTTCATCGTATAATTAATAATATTTATAGAAACATTTGGTAGTATAACTGAGGTGTGTAATGAACATAGATATTTTATATTTCACTGTAAATTTTTTGAGAAGTCAATTGGTTAAATCAGAGTGACAACTACCAATGGGGATGATTATTTCTTTTTCATTTCTATAAGGGAAATGTGAAAACATATCCATAAACATCATGGAGGTTTATCAAAGACTTCTCTATGTATGAATGTGATATGGGTTATTGTTGACCGAATGACTAAATCTTCATATTTTTTTCCTAATCGAGATACATTGTATTTGGATTAGCTTTCTCGACTATACATCAAATATATTTTCTGGTTACCGATAATTCCTCTATACATTGTACAAGACCTTGATCCTTGGTTCACATCATACATTTAGAATGGTCATTATATATAATTTTGAAATGAATTAAATTTCAGCACTTCTTTTCATCCTTAAACTGATGGATAGAACAAGAGAACAATACAGACTTCGGAATATATTTATTGAGGTTATTCAATAGACTCTGATGGAAGTTGGGATCAACATCATTCTTTTTTTGAGTTCTCTTATAATAATTGTTTTATTCCATTATACAAATTGACCTTTTTGAGGAATTATATCTGAAGGGGTGTTGAATTCCAGAGTTTGGGTCTAAATTAAGGGAAATGATGTTGATGGGACTAGAATCAGTAGAGGAAGTGGATAAGAAGGTGAAGATGATATAGAAACCCATTAGGAAATCTCAGTGTAGGAAAAAATTTATGACAATAATAAGAGGTAAGACAATTATTTCAAGGTAGGTGATCGTGTTTTTTTAGAATATCACCATGGAATAGTGTTATTCGGTTTTGAATAAAATTAATGTGACATCCATAGTTCACTATAACATATTATATACAAGAGAATGTTGGACTAGTTTCATGCTGTGTAGCATGACCTCCGAGTTTATCTAGGGTACGTAATGATTTTATTTTCTCTATATTGTGATTTTATGTTCCATATTCATCTCATGTTTTGAGGACATAAGATTTTTATCTAGAAGTGAAACTTTATTATGATGACAAGCATGCTCACATTCTTGAATAAAGGGATGAAGTATTAAAGAATAAGTAAATCGACCATGTAATGGTTTTGGAGAAACAACATGGTTAAATAAGAAACATAAGAATATTAAATTTCATTGAGGGAAATGTATCCTCACTTTTTAATAAGTTAATATATTTCTGAGGATGCAATTTACAAAAGATTGGTAGAATGTAATTCTCCATGGTTTTAAAAATAAATTAAAATACATTAATCAGTAAGTCATTATACAATGAAACGTTTTATTAAAAAGATAGTTAGAAACTAGTTGTTAAACATAATTTTCCCCCTTCGAGGACTTTAATTTCAAATAACAGTCTTACAAAGATCCTATCAGTATGTTATTTCATGTGTGATAGGAAAGACTAATTTTTTAAAGAATAATGTAATTTTCAAGTAACAAAATATTATAAATAAATAAATTATTGCATCTTTCATGATTCATGGATAATGTATATGTCCATTCACGCAAACAAACATGAAATTATTACTTTTTTTAGTAACATGAACTAAAAGTTTTTATTTTCATGAGAAAAATAATAAAATATTTAATAAAATAATAGAACACCCATCTTCTCCTCTTCTATAAATACCACCATCTCACCAAATTCCTATCAAACCTCTAAATCATTGAAAACATTCTTAAAATTTCATAAAAAATTCCCATGTGTCTTCCCCTAATTGATGACATTCTAGTTTAACCAAAAGTTCAATAGCAATGTCCTTGAGGATCATCTGAAGGAGAAGATATCTAGAGTTAAAAATCCTGCTTCTTTTTAATTAATTTTCCATTAAAGTATATTTATGTTCACATACTCTCTTCACCTACTCTTATCCAAGAGTAATTGAAGATATAATATCTTATATATATTGTAATTTTATAATTTTTATGGAAACGTTTGTAAAATTACTTATTCTATTCTACCTCTTATTAAAAAATAAGAACATCATGAATAATGCATCAATTTAACAAAGTCATGGAAGATGTGTTTTCAATTTCCATTAAATCCTTGAAATCTGGTCATAAAACCATTTTAATCGTTGCCATATATTTTAATGTGTATGATATAATATATTTTGTGTCCTAGAATTACTATATATACATAATATTATGATATACAATGAAACTAGTTCATGGTTTTTTAATAACCACCAAAATTATCGAATTTATATCAAAATTGATTCATTTAATGAATTTTCCTCATACCATATAACCAAAATGATTTATGGAATCATTTAATATTCTAGAAACATATCAGTACCATTTAATTCTACTTATGGTGTTTCAATTCCATTTAACAAGAATATCATTTACGGAAAAACGATGTAAATCATGTGAAGCATACAACCAAAACTATGGGAATGAGAATAAGTTAAATTTAGTTGAAATGACTTGATTGTGTAGTGTTTATGCTCAGGTCCTTTTACCAAGTGTGTCCTCTCCCCCACATATAAAAGGAAACTCCTCTTTTTAATTAATTAAACCCCCCTTTACCATATAGACCATCCAAAATTGAAAAAATATCTTTTACACTTCCATATCCAAAAAATATTGGGTTTTTCATCAGAAATGATATTTATAGGGGTCCTAATGAAAGAATCCACATGAGGCTAACCAAAAGAGTGGTTATTATCCTACCACACATCTTCCAAATTATTTTTTATTCTACCCGGTATAAAAATTATGCATCCATCAAAAAATAATATCTACATGAATCACAATATAATAAAATAATATTACAATTCTAAAATCACATATATTCACCTTATTCTCTATCAAATGAGAATTGAAAGAGTCACATGTGTAAACATGTGGACTACCTCCCCCACATAATGATACATTTCACTATCAATCACAATTTTCAATTGATGATTATGATGATGGTTTTAATTTTATATATTATATTTATTACATATTTATAATAAAGGAATTATAATATCCAATCAACCATCAAACCCTATAATTCCTTAGTAAATGATTATATTTCAATTTTGTACAGGTGGACTACAACCCCCGTGATGTTGTGTGAATCATTATTCATTTTATCCATACATATGAGTTAATAATGAAAAATTAAAAGTATATATTTTTTATTTGAGATATTAATAGTGTTTTTACTTACATAAATTAAATTTACATTTTGTTATTTTTTATAAAATAAAGATAGTGGTCATGTATACATTCGACATACCATATCCATAAAATAGTGAAAAACATTTTTCTGTCAAAATGTTTTCCAGATAACAGTATATATATATATATATTGAATATATATTATATTTATATCATGAATATAATTATCGAGATTATAGAACCAAGATCAGTGTATAGAGAAAAAAATAATGAAAAAAATCTCATGTAAAATATAAGAACTTACACACAGAAATAACAATTTTAATAAACAATTATTATAAATGGTTGTCAAAATGATATAAATGGAATATATAAAATATTATAATCTTTTATATTATTCTGAAAAGGAATGATAAAAAATTTATATTTACTATATAGGATGTTAGAGTTATTATGATGAAATTTTAACTTAGCATAAGTGTTTCTCATGTCACTTTTATTTTTTTGATGCATATTCCATATTTACAACATGTTCACATTTTTAATGTTTATACTACACAACAATGTATGTTATGATAATTTTCATGAAATATATGGTGATTTATGAATACATATAATGTTATATGTTTCATGAAAATTTAATTATGATATTACAACAGTTGGATGTTTCTATCATCTATAATTGTATTCATTGGTACATGTATAATGTAATGAACCAATGGTCATTTTGATGAGTAAATATATATATTTATACATGTTATAGAATGATTCTAATTTCATTATTTATATTTAATGTTTAATTTGATGTAATTATTTCATGGGGATTATAGTTTAAATGATTCCAAAGAAGAAGTGGATTTATGATGTAACATTAATTTTTTAGGATTCTTTATTCATGAATTACTATTGAAGTAAGTTATATGATCCTTTTCTGAAAATAACATTCAATTTTTTATCCACTGGTAATTCATGGAATTTTCCTTTTACAGTACCATTTGAATTTCAATTGTACTAAAAAATTATTATTTTTTTATGAAAAAATAAAATTATTTCTTATTTGATCAAGAAAATTTTTTATATGTTCATATATTTTATAAGAATTATTTAATACTATCTTTGGTTTTTTAATTTAATTTTTACCCATATTTTCATTCTATTTTTTTAAGGGAATCAGTTTTTTATTTTATTAATGAGGTGATTTTGACTTCTTATTAAATATTGGGAATCAATTTTTGTTTAAAGTTGCGGGGTATGAAAAAAATATCCAAACAACATGGTACGCAATGACATGAATATATATTTACATGGTTCCTTGTTATTTTTAAAGAAATTTTTTCCTTTGTATTTCTGATTTTTTTGATTTTAAATAATTTATATTAAATTTTAAATTGTATTTCCCTCATGAAATATTTCTTTTTATCATTTAATGTTATTTTTATTTATTATAACATTATTCTTTGTAGCATGTGATTTATTTGGAATATAATATGTTGATACCAACCTTTTTCCCTCTATAATATTTATGATTATGATGATGAGATGTTCATGAAATCTATTTAGTTTCCAGGGGATATGTTATAATGAAATGTTAAAATGATTATTGAACATTTTCACATTCCATGTGTTATTATATATGATTAATAATTTATAATCTCATCTAACACATTTTAATATATTATTATTATGTTATGGGTGGAGACATAATTATATATCCCTCTAATTCATTGGTCAAATATGGATATCTCAGGAGATAATAAGGACTCGAATGAGGAGTGATCCTAGTTCAATAAGGGACTCGATCCACTTTGATAATTTTGGGATTCAACCTGGACTACAGATATAATACAAGGAGTAGTTAAAATAATACACTTTTAAGGCCTTATCACTGATCATTTACTATTGAAGTGTTTTGATATTCTTATATTTTTACATCAAACATATGACTTATAACAAATTTTTTCTCTAATAGATTATATAATTTGATTCCATTATGATTGATATATTATTAAATTCTAGTATTTATTCCATGATTCAGGATTGTGATCTATGATATTATGGGTATTTTTTTTTCAAATGTCAATATAATTTTATCTTACAATTAAATTAATTTTATACTCATTTGATCATTTTTGTTTTCATTTTTTAAATATATTGGGAATTTGAGATCACTGTTTCTTAGGTTTCTTTTATGTAGTTTAGGAAGAATGGTTTTTTTTGGCATGTCTATGGAGAGTAAAAATTCGGAAGATATTCATAAGATATTATGATTATATTTCAGGAAATTATAACATTTTGTATCTAGAATCTAATGACACTAACCAATTATATACATTAAGAATGTATTTATAAAAATATATTTAATATTAATCTATTATGATAAAATATATATTTTGGTAATTTACAGGTCTCTATAGATGGTATTAGAGGATGGTTTAGTAGATATTTGGAGATAAAAATTAGAAAAATATGGTAAAAATCAACGAGATAAGTCTATGTATACTGTAACATCCTAAAGTAGATGTGTTTTTCCTTCAAATAATTATTTTTATAAGGTACTATGTGTGATTCATTGTAATAAATCTTGGTATAGATACTACAAGTTGATGTGGTTTTGAATATATATATATATTTAGTGGTAATAACCCTAAAAAGATATTTTACAGTATATCGTGACAATCAATATAATGTGTTTTGGATTAAAATGAATTATTCAAAACATAGACATATAATAAATTATTTTCATGTTTACATCGGATTCCATTATGGTTATATTTACCTGCATATTGATTTTTGGCATTATTTATTGGCTAGAACCCAATGGAATTGTGTTAATAATGAATGTGATGGATAGTATGGGGATTATGAGTAAGAAAATGGGATTATGAGAAGAGTAAAAGATATTTTTATTATTCCTAATTATTAATCATTGTATATGATTAACAATATTAACCTTTATCTACTATCAAACTCACTAAAATAATAGAATAATTCAGTTTTCAAAGAGATCACATGGTGTAGGCCTATGATGAATTAATACATAATTAAATTCATGTCATATATTGGGAATGAAAACCCATGGATAATCAATCAAAATATTTATAAAATGTATTATTTATGGAAAATACATGTATATTGTAATGAATTCCTTTGATAAATGAATATTATTATTGATGAAAATAAATTTCGTATGGCGGAACCATATATTGTTTGGTTTCTTAAATATGGGGATCATGGGATTTATATAAGTCAATAACTCATTTTAAAGGATATTTTCTAGTCTATTTATGGGTATATATGATGTTATTGTTTGTAAAAATGTTCCTTATAGAAATATCATTATTGTTTAAATTGATTTTTTGGGCATCGATTTTATTTCTTTATATAAATCCAATACCGATTTTAAATTAAGGAATGTCATATTTGTTATTATAAACTAATCAATAATCACTTATTGATACGATATTAAGTGTAAAAATAAAGTAAAAATTTAAAAAATTATATTTGTCTCAATTTCAATTCACATTGGGTATTTATCTCAGAGATTTTGGGAGATACTCCATATCAATGATATGACTATTATATAAGAGTTTGTTGATGTATTTATAGAATATTTTTTCTATATTCCCTCAAATCCATGATGTTGAGTTTTTAATTGAACTCAATTATAGGGAAAATCTATTAAAAAAACTACACATATATTTTCCATGATTGAGTTACATGATTTAAATATGAAACATCTGGAGAATCCTAATAAAGGATTTATTTGGCCATGTGAATGACCATGTAGTGAAACTTTTCATTTTATTAAGAACATATATGAATCTATGAGACTCTTTATTTATTATAAAAAATATAAATGTGCCAAAATTAATAATATGTATCTTTCCACATGAAATGAAAATTTACTCAATAAATTATGAGGAGATAAGTATTTTTCAAATATTTATCATTGATCATGATATTTTTTGTTGAGTTTTAAAAGATAAGACATACCCAAGATGACATTACATATTGGTTATGGGAACTATTTATTTATAGCTATTACATTTGGTCTTACTAAATAACTCACTATATCTTCATGGATTTAAGGAATAGATACTTTATAGATTACTTTGATCAAATTATGGAAGTCTTTATTGATGAAATTTGAATATATTCTAATTGTATGGAAGATCATGAAGATAACTTCAGAATTTTACAAAACACCCTATAAAGGAATTAGTTGTTTGAAAAAGTTAATATATGTATCTTTTTACTGTAAAAAGTTTCATTGTGGGTCATATATTTCCATGTTATTGGTATATCAATGGTTCTATCAATGTTGAATTATCTTGAACATTTTCCTGAACAACCACTATGACTGTGATCCCTAGTTTTCATGAATAGACCTAATATTTCTTACCCATTGTGGATAATTTAACATGGATATCTATTCCACTCTCCAATTAAACATTAAATGGATAAAAATTCCATTGGATAGAATAATGGGAATAAAAATTCATATAACTAATTATAATTTTAGTTAGTGCAGGTATGCATACACTACCCTAAAGTGCAGAATGATTTTTTATCTATATTAATTCATCAAATAATGGATATGTTTCTTCCTCATATATAAT
Organism: Viscum album; assembly: GCA_963277665.1. Lineage (NCBI taxonomy): Eukaryota > Viridiplantae > Streptophyta > Magnoliopsida > Santalales > Viscaceae > Viscum > Viscum album. The sequence goes on along the minus strand of OY728156.1, from coordinate 63,605,957 downwards.
TTTATAGTGATATTATATACATAATTAATATATAAGGTTCATTAGATAAATTTCTGAAATAATAATTTAGAGTTAGTTGTTGTAATGTTTTTCAAGAAAGATATAGAGGCCTTATTTTTAAATAGAATAGTACCACATATATACAGATCATAAATTTTTTAAACTATATATTCACTCTGGGAAAATATTAATATGAACTAGATTATAATTGTAGTGATGATTAATTATTGTGACTACTCAACACATTACCAAACTGGGAAAGTGAAAATGGTTTTCAATGATTTATGTCGAAAGGATTATGCTAGATTATCTATAAAGAATATCTTAAAAGATCCATTATTAATAGATTTCAAATTTATATATCTAGAAATATTGATGGAATTAGAGGTATCATATCTTACTCAATGTGTTGTCAACCACATATATATATAAATATATATGTTTTTGTGCGTAATTATGAATGTTCTTTTGATTGAGGATATATAGTGTCAAATGATGTTTTGAAATATTCCAAAGTAAATCATTGATTTTCATGGAATAATATGGTATGTGAACTGAGTATGTTTCTTTTAAATACCATATATTATTTTGAAATTTTAGCATTCATGTAATAATTAATCTTTCTCTTTCCATAATATAAGTAAAAATTTGTATAGATATTTAAAAGGGAATATTTGAGGGGACAACATAAAGAGATATATAACCGAGTATGTGTCTTGATGCTTTATATATTGATATGTTAAGGGAGAGTGATATAAGTAAAATGGGATTATATAACCATTACCCTTATTAGAATGGAAATAGAAAAACATCACACTATATTTTTTCATCCTAATCTATAATATTTCTAAGGCCCTAATGTTATTGTTGTTGTTGTCAATACCCATATACATTCAGAATCTGTTATTTTTATTAAATAATATTTATCACTTTATCAAAATTCATGAATATACATTAAATAATCTATATTATTTTAGGGAGAAAAAAATTATATTTTATCTGATTAGGATCTACATTTTACTAGATATTTGGGAGATGTATTCAATATTATCTGTATTCGATGTGGAGTTTTTATAAGTCTTATTATACTATGATATATTGGAATTTCCATCATGGAAATTTATCCATGTAGGATATATTGAGGTCATATTATATTGAAACCAATGGTGTTTAGGATCAACATCATCCTTATTTTGAGTTTTATTTCAATAATGTCCATCACAAGAGTATTTATATTGTTCCATATAGTGCCCACTATTTATAGAAGTGTATAACACCAAATTTATTAGACTAATTAAAGAATATAACATTTCATTACATTTTACAAAATATAGGATCCCGCCTTTTATTACATAACATTTCATTACATTTTACAAACATAAGATCCTTAAAGACTAGTGTCTGGAAAATCGAGAATATAAAACATGAGAACAACATAAAAAATTCTTCTAAAATAATTTTAAGGATTCATCATAGGTTCATCCTATGTAAATTTAATACATCTCATATCCTAGAGAGATACATCAAAGGAAAGGGCGAGGAGAAGGCTCGGTAAACGTAAACAAGGGAGTCAATATACTTGGGATATCAATAAGAACTTGAATAAAAAAATGAAGACATGATCAATGGAAGAATAAGAATATCATAAGGAAAACAATATGGAACATAACTTGAATATTTTTCTATAACATTTAATTTAGATAGTCGTGAACATATCACCCCAGCCCATCCACAAGGTGTCATAAACATTACCATTGTTATTCACCAAGGTATCATAAAACTTGTCATCTCTAGAGATTAACTCTTTACCCAATGAATTAAAGAAATATCAGGGTGCACCCATAATATGTCTATACATTCATGTGATCCACATAGATCATAATCACACATTTCCTAAATAACCTAAATGGAATCAAAGAAATTGGTTTCATGTCAAAATTGTGATGTTTAAAAAGAGCAAAAAAATAAGATCATAAGTCATTTATAACCCATGGAAAAGGACTAAGGATTATATTTATGTTAATTAAGAATGAAATATATAATTTTTATATATTTATGACCACCCATAGAAATGAAATGGGTCTGGGTATTCACATAAATGAACAAGGGTATTTCATGAGATAAAGAGATAGAAATTTTGAGACGAAATTTCTGCAGAATAACGGCTATATAACATGGTTTTACAAAACATTGAAAAGAGAGTGGAAAAGGGTAACCCAATAATAAATAACTCATAATACAGTATTTTTGTGGAATAATATCATGGTATGGATATTTGAATGACATTTCACATGAAAAGGAAATAGGAATGAAAAGAGAAGGTGCAATTTTGTTTACGAGAAATTCGGAAGCCTAACGACATCAAATAAAAATTCAGAAAACAAATTGTTGAGAGGATAAAGTGTATCCCATAATGTTGACATGAAATTTGCAGTAATAAGAACATATAATGACATACCCTTAACATAATTAGATGGAATCTATAAGACACAATACAAAGGAAGTCATGGCTTAAAAGAAGAGGGTGAAAGAATCCTTAACTTGAAGAGTATCTTCGAATGCTTAATGACTGGGACCTTGGAAAGCTTGAGGGAACCTTGGGAGGACTCCTTTGGAGGTAAAGAGATCAAAAAATCGTTGGGGAGTATTTGGAAATGAAACGAATGAGGGAAAGGCTTGGTATTTAAAGGATAAGTGAGGGGACAAAACATTAATTACAATGGGACACCTCATCGGTGGTATTGGAAAAACCATGAGCCTTCCCATGGTATTTGCCAATGGTATTGGCCACATGGGACACCACATAACATATCTTAATATTTATATGTCGACCATAATTATTTCGTAATTATTACATCCTTAATGATGTCATTAAACACCCGAAACTCAAAAATTGTATTTTCAATATTCACCGAAAATTCAACTTTCTTAGAAAAATCTCAGAATTTCACCTTAACCAAATATAGATTTTCTGATTTGATAAATGATCTCTATTTTATGAAAATTACTTTCTAAATATTTTTAATATACTTTTAAATAAAAAATTTATTCACTGAAAATTCAACAGTTTCCGAAAAATCACAAAAAATAACATTAACTAAATATCGATTCTCTAATTTCATAAATGAAATCCATTTTATGAAAATATTTTTCAACATATTTTTAATTTTATTTTTAAATAAATAAACTATTCATCTGAAAAAAACTAACACTTAACCAATAATTTTTAAAAAAATTATTTACCTATTTTATTGATTCATATTACTTAATCAAGGTGCCTAAATTATATTAATAATTCTTTAAGTGAAGTTGCTTATTCCATTTGGTCACATTACTAATTATAAGCATAAAACCACTATTCATAATGAACTATTCATGAAAAATCTATATTGATTTTATTAGACTCTAAATTTCATACTGAACACAGATGTAGAAGACCATTTTTTGAAAATCATTACACATTATTAATTATTTAAGGTTTACTTAAATATTTTAAAATATCATTTTTCTAGAATCATCAATAATATGCATACTATATTTATCCAGACATTTGAAAATTCAAAAACTTCACCATAAGAAGACATCACAATTTTTATTTAAATCAAACGATTACACAAGGAAGTTACGATCTCGTTATATAACCCCTTATAACACCAGCATAAGACCTAAGAGTAAGGTGTGCTGGGGTGATAGATTCTTGGGGAGGCTCCACCAACATTTCCTGAGTAGAGATTTCTATCAGCTTAAACTTCTCACGAAGGTGATCCCATTCCAAACTCAAATGATGAGGTTCATCTTGGGTTTGGTCCACAGCAAAGCCCAAAGGTGATACCTCCTTCCCGATTTGTATTAGATGGGCTTCGATTGACCCGAGACAACAGGATGGTGCAATCAAATCATATTTCTATATTAATTAATCAAGATCAATTGTATTTATAGACACTAATCACAAAATTTAGTATCTAACGGTCTTATTGGGCAATGGTCATAAAACAGTCGAAACCCAACGGTCTTATTTTAATTATCCTCATTTTTCTAAATGAAATAGTTTTGTTGAGTATAAAATAAAATAACACACAATGTTAGGAAACACAATTAATTCAAAATTTAGGGTCTTTATAATCTTCCCCCTTAAGAAATTGTGTCCTATAAATTTTAAAATTGTTCATGGAAATTACGTTGAATGTCCCACATTAGAAAAAGAGTCAGTAAAAATATTACTTTAATAGAAATAAAGGGAAGTAAAAATGTCACACAATTTAACCCATACTAGGATTCCATGTCAGAAGACATGGATATGGAAGAGAAAACAAAGGGTCATGTTCTAATGGAGAGTGATAGAAAACATGATAAGAAGAAAATTAAGCACAAGAAGATCAAAAACTTAAGATGTGTTAAAGGTTCTTTGATTACCCAATAGGAAACATAAACCAACAACGTTTTTGTTTTATGTTCCTTTTCATAATTTTGAGGAATACATTTACTACATAAAATAAAAACAAAAGGAAATATTATAACCTTCTTGTAGAGTTTCATACCTTAATAAATTTCCACAAAGAATAATCTTTTCTCCAAACAATGAGCATTAAAAAAGGCTTGGTCTCATCAAAAGCTCAAGAATTATCTTCTAGAGAATCAGATAATTCACAAAAGAATAACTTTATTTTTTCCTTGTCATTAGTCATCAACTAAAACTACAATGGTTAGTACAATATCATACAATCCCCAAAAGGATAATCCTTTATAAAAAGAAATATGACAATTAATCTCCAAAAGTCAACAAAAGTACCAAAAGTTCTAGAAAGACCATTAAATATACAATCATCCTTAAAATTATTCAGAATAATCAAAACTAAGATTGGAACCCAAAAATCAGACGGATTTAATCACATAGTATTCCCCCAATAAATCATTAAATTTATCTCCAAATAACATTGCCTACTATTAAAGTCTCATAATAAAGTGTAATTAACCTATTCACATATTCTCTATGCTAGGTTCACTATTTTAAAAAAATTACCCAAATCAACGCATGTCCACAATAAATAAATAAAATATTAAATAAATAAAACCATTCTTCCTCAATTTAAATCATGTAGTATTTTATTTCCCTTAGGCATATAGTACTCCAAAATAGAAAACATCATCCAAAACAACCTTTTATCATTTAATAACTAAATCATTTTCTTATACACTGAATATCCATTTGATAAAACATAAGTTTCCAAAATAAAATTATTCTTGATCTATAAAAATAGAAGGTGCAGTAGTCAATCTGAAGGGAATAACAACAATCTCATAATTCCCATATCATTATTGAAGGCAGTTTTTGTAATATTATCATTATTCACCCTCAGTTGTTGATAACCAGAATGAAGATCAATCATAGAAAAAGAATTGAGTCCCACAAAGTTGGTCAAATAAGTCACCAATTCTTGGAAGAGAGTGTTTTTTTATTCACTATGATCCCATTCAGTTATCTATAATCAATTCATAGCTCCATCGATCCATCCTTCTTCTTTACAAAGAGAACTGGTGATCCCCAAGGAGATACACATAGTCTGATAGACCAATTCTCCAAAAGATCTTGGAGTTGTTTCATTAATTCCTCTAGCTCCACATTTTCCATCCTATAGGGGGTCTTTGACATCGGATGAGATCCAGGTATGAGTTAAATTGAGAACACTACCTCTCTTTCTAGGGGAGGTCTGGGTAACACCTTAGCAAATATGTAAACGTATTCCTAGATGATGGGGAAATTTTCAAAAAGAAAAAATCATTCGTGAGAAACTTATTTCATTTACGAATATTTTAACTAAAAAGGATTTTATGTCTTAGAACTTAATTCCTAGACAAATACATTTTTCTATTATTCCATCATAATGATTCATAAAAATCATGCGATTATACAAACATATCCCCTGAGAGTGTCCTAACCACGAGTGCAGCAAGGCCCTTTTTAATGTACCAGTTCCCATTCGAGTCTAGCTCAAAGCGGTGTTTTCAGGTTTTTCCCCTATATACATCTATGATAGAGCCTCCTCCTGCTCATATCCAGACATGGATGTATTTTCTTGATAAGCCACTTACACAATATTCACCAAAATACCAAGAAAATTTCCTATATTCAAACTTTTCTATAGGGTTATTCCAGATGTTTTCATATCATAATTTCCATAAATAACTAAACTATCATTTGATACCAACTATAGAATCCCTCCTTTTATTACATAACATTTCATTACATTCTACAAACTGAGGATCATTAAAGTCTAGTTTCTTTCGAAATCCGGAACATAAAACATGAAAAAAAGATAAAACAATATTCTAACCCACTTTTAAGGCTTCATAATAGGTTTATCCTTTGTACATTTACTAAATCTCATATCCTAGAGTCATACATCAAAGGAAATGGTGACCAGAAGGCCCAGTAAGGGTAAACAAGGGAGTTAATGTACTTGTGATATCAATAAAAACTTGAATAAAAACATGAATATATGAGAAATGGAAGAATAAGAATATCATAAATAAAACAACATGGAACATAACTTGAATATGTGGCCACACATTTTCAATTATACATTCTTGATCATATCACCAAGGTCCATCCCCAAGGTGTCATAAAAATTACCAAGGTGATTCCCCAAGTTATCGTAAAAATTTTCATCTCTAGAGATTAATTCTTTAACCAATGCATTTGTGCACAATCAGGGTGCCCCATTAATATTTATGAACTTTAAATTGAACCACTTAGATCATAAGAAAACATCTCATAAACACACCAAATGGAATCAATGAAATGGGTTTCATGTCAAAATCGTGACGTTTAATAAGATCTTATAAATAAGATCATTATGTCAATTATAACCCATGGAAAGGGAGTGAGGGTTATATATATGTGAATTACATAATCATATATATCATATTTATATATTTATGAACAGCCATAGAAATAAAATATGTCTCAGTATTCACATAAATAAACAAGGTAATTTCTTGAGAGAAAGGGATAGAAATTTTGAGACAAAATTTCTCCAGCATAACGGCTATATAACATGGTTTTAGAAAACATGGAAAATAGAGGGTTCAAGGGTAAACCACTCATAAACAACTCATAATAAATCATGGGTGATGAATAAGATCATTATATAGATATTTTAATGAATTACCACATTAAAAGGAAACATGAAAGAAAAGAAAAGATGTTATTTCTTTTACAAGAAATTCGGCAGCCTAATGACGTCACATAAAAATTCAGAAATCAAATTGATGAGAGAAGAAAGGGTCTATCATCATTTGGAAATTAATTGGCCAGTAATAATAATATATAAGAACATACCCTCAACATAATTAGTTGGAATTTAGAAGACACAATACAAAGGAATTCATGGCTTAAAATAATAGGGTAAAAGAATCCCTTACCATAATGAGTAACATCGAAAGCATAAAGGTAAGGACCCTTGGAAGGCTTGAGAGAACCTTGGGGGGACTCCTTGGGAGGTAAAGAGACCAAAACATAATTGGGGAGGATTTGGAAATAAAATGAATAAGGTAAAGACTTGGTATTTATAAGAGAAGTGAGGGGACAAAGCATTAATTGCCAAGGGACACCTCATCGGTGGTATTGGAAAAACCATGGGCTTTCCCATGGTCTTTTCCCATGGAATTCTCTACTTGGGACACCTCATATGTTATCATATTCATAAGTTGACCAGAGCTATTTCATAATTATTACATCCTTAATGATGTCATTAAACACGCGAAACTCAAAAACTGTATTTTCACTATTCACCAAAAATTTAACATTATCTGAAAAATCCTAAAATTTTACCTTAACCAAATATCAATTCTCTGATTTGAAAAATGATCTCCATTTTATGAAAATAATTTTCTAAATATTTTTAATTAATTTTTTTAAAAAAAGACTATTCGCTGAAAATTCAACTATTTCAGAAAAATCCCAAAAATACACCTTTACCAAATATTGATGCATTGATTTAAAAAATGGAATCCATTTTATAAAATTAATTTTCTAAGTATTTTTAATTTAGTTTTTAAATAAAAAACACTATTCACCCAAAAAACTAATACTTAACCAATAATTTATGCAACAGTTAATTACCTATTTTATTGAATCACATTACTTAATCCAGGTGCCTATATTATATTAATACTTTCTTAAGTGAAGTTACCTAATCTATTTGGTCACATTACTAATCATAAGCATAAAATAACTATTCATAATTTACTATTCACCAAAAATTATGTTGATCTTATTAGACTCTAAATTTAAAACTGAACACAACTGCAGAAGACCATTTTTTAAAAATCATTACACATTATTAATTATTTATGGTTTACATAAATATTTTAAAAAATCTTTATTCTATAATTCATCAATAAAATTCATACTATATTTATCCAGGCATTTGAAAATTCAGAAACTACACCATAAAATGACATAACAATTTTTATTTAAATCAAATGATTACACAAGGCTGTTACGGTCTCATTACATAACCCCTTGTTACACCAGCATGGGACATAAGAGTAAGGTGTTCTAGGGTGATATAATCTTGGGGAGGCTCGGCTAACATTTCCTGAGTAGTGATTTCTATCATCTTGAACTTCTCGCGAAGGAGATTCCAGTCCTACCTCACACGATGAAGTTCGGCTTGGGTTTGGCCGAGATCAAAGCCCAAAGTGGCTAACTCCTTCTCGAGTTCCATCAGTTGGGATTAGATCAGCCCAAGACTACTAGATGGGGCCATCAAATCTTCTTTCTATATTAATTAATCAATATTAATTTTATTTATAGACAATAATCGAAACAATTAGTTTCCATTGGTATAATTGACCGACCGTCATACAACAGTTGAAACCCATCGGTCTTATTTTAATTATACTCATTTTATTAAATGAAATAGTTTTGTTGAGTATAAAATAAAATAACACACAATGTTAGGAAACAAAATTTATTCAAATTTTTGGGCCGTTACAGTTTGGGATCAACATCATCCTTATTTTGAGTTTTATTTCAATAACTCCCATCACATGATTATTAATATTGTTCCATATGAATCCCACTATTGATAGATTTTTATAACTCCACAATTCTAGGATGAATTGAAGAATATAATCTATTAGTACCAAGGTTAGGTGAGAAAATGGTATTGAATTTTAGATAAAATTTTCATCGCATTAAGGAATATTTTATTTGAGAATTTTGTTTTATTATCATCATCTCCAAAATCAATAATTCAATGATATTGAGAAATCATTCATTTGGTATTTTTATTTAAAAATGATTATGAGATTTGTATAGATGGGAAATATGAGTCCTATTGATATTTTACCCATTGATATTCTTGATCTTGTACGGATAGTTTATTATCACATTAGACATCCACAAAACTCTCTAATGTTCATTATTTGTTTAATGTATCTTTTTAGAAGAACTACATACATGATACAACATTTTAATATAATTAATTGTTATACTATTGAAGCATGATAATTCATATGAATAAAATCATACGGACATTTTGGATTTTAGTGGGACACCATAATGTCATGATTATATGAGGGTATTTGTTTCCTTGGCATGTTGAGTATGATGTGTTTTTAGCTAAATTTGTAAAATCATTTGGAAATTTCCATGATAGAAGAGTTAATTCACATGTTTAAAATTCATAAAATTTTAGTTAAAATATTTTTCATATTTAAAAAGTTATTTTAATCATAATTACTACAAGATTGGATAAAACATATTAGAAAATTGTATATCCCACTCATCAAAGGATATTTTTTGTCATTTTAGGAAATTTTTTGGTTTCATTTCCTTCAATTGGTCCCATATTAATCTATCTGACATAGAAAACTCTCTCATCTTTCTCCCTTATTCTTGACACACTCCAAGGTTGATTTTTCATGGTTTTATTTTTCCTTTTTAACCTGATTTAAAGTCTATGGTTCCATTAAACTCCCTATTGGGTTTTGGATATTTTTTTAGTTATTATCCAAAACCATAGTGAGCTTGGTTGGATGATTCCCAATTCCCTGGTTATTTAAAATTTTAGGTTTAACTTTTTAATGGCCTTTATACCTCTCTTTAGAAAATATCTACTGGTTTTAGTTGATGGCCATATGACTCTAAAAAATGTTGTAGGTATTTCAGTTTAATTTAATTTTATTAAAAATTTCATGGGTTCCATTCTTTATAAAGTAAAATCTAAAATAGATTATCCTGATGTGAGTTATTTATTATTGTATTATCAACGTTTCCCAAAATATTACTTGGCTTTCATATGGATCAATCAATATAATTTTATGATTAAATGGAACTATAATGAAAATTATTATTTCATGTATTCCAACAATTTGATAAAATTAAAAATATATTTTTCTATAATAAAATCAATTATCCACAGTGTACTATGAAAAGTTTTGTTTTAAAAGTGTTATTTTTTTCACTGTTCAATGGTTTTAAATGTTTTGAAAATAGTTTTTTATTATGAAATTAATACTAAATTCCTTCATTTTTTTATTCTTTTATGTTACCATTGGATGTGATTGGAAATGGAATTATTCTTTTGTACCAAATAGATTTGTAAAGGTATTTAAAAATGTGTATACTATAAGTTATAAGTGGGAGGACTGATAGGAACAATATAATGTTTTATTTGATTGACTATATTATTAGTCGTTTCATGAGCCTAGTTGTATTAGATAATGAAGTTAATGTGTATATATTTGATTGAAGTTATAATCTTGATTCATGATGTGGTTATGGTATGTAGATCTTGGTAGAAAAAAATTGAGAGTATGGAAGGATTTGGTTGCAATGATATCTTTTGTGATTTTTCATTTCAATGGGATAATATTTCATTTCTATGTAGCGCAACTCCTTTAGTAATTGCACAAGGGACCTTAGACACAAATTGATAATCCATGGGATGTATCTAAGCATGATGTGAATATTAATTGTTTAGTGGACCCTAGTTATATGTAATACCTAAATAGGGGTTGTATTTTATGGTACAAAATTTTATTTATTCCATTTATGGGATGTATGACCCTTCATGTAATATAAGTCAGTCAATGAATTCAGGAATTTTACTTGTCCCAATATTCTATATGGTTCTACCTATTGAAATGTATAACACGTTATCCATTTCATCATTCATTTTAATGTGTATTTCTTTTTTACTTAGATGGAAATTCATTGAATTATTTATCACCTTGTTACTTTTACTTGATATTTACTTTTATTAGTTCTTATATTTATTAGAATTATTTATAAATTTATAAGGATATTTTTATTAGATTTTTTCATCATTCCATGATATTATTTTAGATTGGTGTGTGAAATAATTTGAATTAAATGGTGGTATTGTTTTTCAGTGTTCTATACATTATTTTAAATTAATTTAAATTTTGTTACACCATACGGGGTTTATTTTGAATGTGATAGTTTAAATATAAAGGAATGGTTTAATAGTATACATAAAAATTTTTATGTTTTAAAGGTAGATAATTGGTTTTTGAATTATAATTATATTGACAAAGAATCAATATAACATGTTTGAAAAAATTTCACTTAGAGAAAATGATGGTTCTATATATGGTTTATTCTATACAAAGAAAAAGATATCAAAAAACCACGTGTTTTTATTTTTTTATTTTAAATTAATATTTATTTAATAAAGGGAATGAATTGTAATAATGTTAGAGTCTTACTGACCATATTCTCATTCACTACCTACTCACATTTGTAGGAATTTAGTCATCATGTATTCTTCATGATTTTCCACACCATTTCATTTAGGTTTATTCAGTGTTGTTTTCCATGGGAAGTAGATCATATTTTTATAATAGAGGGGACTCAAGAGATAAATAGTTATATTGGTAAATCTATCATATTAATTGATCATTTTATTTGAGTTTGTGTTTTAACCAATTTAGGCTCCCATTATTCTTTTTTATTTTTAGTTTTTTTGTTATTTTTTATTAAATGTTTATTTATTTGTAATGTATTTACTGAAATTTATTATTATTTTTCAAATGTTTTTTCATTTTTGGAATTTAGTTTTTTTGTCTATTATTATTTATTATTACATGATGTCTAGCACCAATATATCTCTCGATAGGATATCATTTGGGACCCACTATATATGTTTGTGTTCATTAGGGTGGAACCATCTACATTGGCTTCCCTGTTACCATTGATTCTTTTCATCAGCCGATGGGATTCAAAGAACCCATGTATCAGTGAATTTTCATTCCAAACATCAGTTGGGTTGAGGAACTAGGTTTATTCCATAAAAATGGAATTATATAATGTTTTTCGAAGATGGTGGTTTGGGTTTTTCAGATTCAATTTCTTTTTATTTGATAGTTTTTGGTAGAAAAGTTCTTAGACTACCTAAACATGAGATGTTGGTCCGGAGAAGTTCCTTGCTAGATATTCATTATGTTGGATATCATGATTTTTTGGGAGCATGTTTGTTTTATTTTGAGTTGTAGGTTTTTTGTTGGTTATTTTAATGATATTCATAATATGGTTTTTTATTACTCTTTGATAGGAGGATATTTCGGGATATTTCTTAGGAGATTCATAATTTTTGAGTAAAAATGGAATTAATTAATTGGGTGAATGGTTATGGTGAAATGTATTTCAAACTCTATGATGGTCATGCAGAACAGTCAAGATAACATCAATTTATAATATCAATGTCATTGAATAGTCTGAAAAATAATGTATCCAAATTTTACATAGTAAATAAATTTTATACTTTTTTTCTCATTTTTTTCTTTTGAATTTTTCTTTAACTGGTATTTTTTGGTTTTTTTGTTTAATTACGTTGATAGTTAATTTTTAATAATAATATTTTAAAATAATGTTTTATGATTTTGTATTTTTTTGTTTTTGTGAAACAAATTGTGTGATTTAGGGTGCTATTATGAAATTTCCTAGACCTTTTTACAATATCATTGTGAAAAATATGTGATTTTGTGTAGAATTTGAAAGGTGATCTATTACCTTGGCTTGTTTACTATATTATTGGGGCTAATTCTATAGGATCTAGAGATGGTTGATAAATTTTTTTGTTTGGATTTTTTATTCTATTTGGGCTGAAATTTAAAATTTTTTCACTACTATTTGGTTAATTTTTGTTTTATAGATTGACTCACTAAAATGAACTATAATATCAAGTATGGAATTCCCTTAGAAGTTTTCCAATGACCCTAGAGTTGAAATTCTAATTTCAGACTATTCCAAAACTCAAGATGTTGTTAATTTCTATGTTCTTCTCAGATCGTGGATCATGACCAATGTTCATGAACTGGTGACCTCAAGTATTGTATTGTTATTGAGGATCCCATGAGGTTATCGAGTTACAAGTCAACATTGAAGAGATTATTGACATGAAGAAAACTCCTAAAGCCTCTAGTGTGAGGTACACTATTACATCCCAAGTAAGTAAAGAATAATATTTTTTCATATCTATGTCTATTTATGAATTAGATATTGTTTTAGATTATTAAAATGGAATAAATCCAATCTTAATCATATAATACTCTAATATTTTTAAAAGATTGTTTTACCGCCTTTTGATGGAAAACAATTTTTAAATCTATCTTTTAAAAATTGTATAAGCTATATTTGTCCACATAAATTTATTCATTAGAATTGGGACATTTAAATTAACTTTGGATAAATTTTTGGTATTTTTCTAACAATGCTAATTTTTAATGAATAGTGAAAAATACTGCATTTTACTTCAAAACAACTTTTTCATCTAATTTAATTTTATGGCAAGATTATAATTTTTATTAGTTTTAACGTTTAATTATAATATATTTTCACCATTTTATTTAATGGTGGTCATTATAATTAGTTTCACATCAAAATCAGACATAAAAATGTCAATATTTTGATAGATATTGTTTCATAAAAACAGACTATTTGTTTTGACAACATGAATTATTTTTAAATTAATTACTGCAATTTATTTTTTTGGAATTTGGTAAAATGGATTCACTATTTCGAATCAGATGGTCCAAATTATGTAATTAAGACTCTTTTGTATTTGGACATTATGAATATTAACGAAGGTAATTATCTTTAATTATCATGATTAATTTGAAATCTGGTAGCTAAGGGTAATAAAATAATATCATAATAATATAAAATGACCCCAAAATGTGTCTAATTTTTTTTGAGTCATGGCCGACCATGGGATGATTTTAACCGAACTTTAGGGCCCATGAAGTCACATGGGTGTGATAGTGACATTTATGACATTATTTTTTTAAAAATGAGAGAAATATTACAAAGGTTTGTATATCCTAAGTAAAAAAAATTTATTTTTAAATGATCATATAGACTATATATAGCCATTGAAAATATTAAAATATTTCCTATATCATGGTATTTTTTTATAATATTTAGACATTATATAAATAAATTTATTTATGACACCATGATGATGTAGTGATTACATCATTAATGAAGCATTTAAATAAAATGAAATGATAAGGTAAAATCTAAGACTTAAACTTGTCAAGAACCTATTGGATGGGTGGATTTAGAACCATTATCACCTTATGCTTAATATATATCATTTTGGGACATTTAATATTCGAAAATAATGTTATAATAAAGTAACATTTCATGACTTTTCAAAAGTGACCCTCCTCCCTCTTATAAAAGCCCCCCACCTATACCACCGTACCTACACCTATCAAGCCATTGGATTGTCCATAATCTGATTATATTATCTCTCCACATACCTATATTACTCCTATTGGCCTCAGTTTTGGCAGAAGCCTTTCCAAGGAATCCTTTGGCTCAAATAAAAATAGAGTTACCCGATTTTGAGGTAATGTCTTCTCTCGAGTTTATTCATTTTATTTTCCTTCTTCACTCACCACTATCTTCTTATTATTTGATCCCCTAATAACACCAGTATGATAAATATAATAGGATTTAGTTATGATAAGGATTCTTCCTACACTTACACACACCTCTGTCTAATGGTTAAAAAACATACTCTTTCTGTGGGTGGCGAATTATTGCCTCACGAAATGATTATTGTTCAATCTTATTTTAACACCTTTCATGGTGGACTTTATGAAGGAACTATATTTATATATGATATATATTATATTTATGCCCTCTATATGATCCTGTATTTTATATTTAAAACATACTTTTCTGTTTTTCATGTTGTGAAAATGCGATTATTTCATATGAGGAAGTGTGGATGGCCGCCCCGTCAAGTGATGTGACTCATTCATTCCAAACATGTAATTTATAAATAATGTAATTAATTAACTTATGTTACCTTTATAACATATATGGTATACTGTAATTATAATATATCGATGTCTCATTTTGTTTTAAAGTCCATTAATATGACAAAACAGGAAAGTAGCATTCATGGGTACGTACAGCCTACCATCTCCATGAACAGTACATTTAATTTCTTATCTCCAAACATTATGGAATATTATTAAAACATATACACTAGATATATATGATATATTAAATCATGAACACCATTTTGGATATGATTTACTTATAACTAAATGGGAAATTCTTTTAAAAAAATTTCAATTTTGAATCATGTACCGAACATCAACAAAACGTATGATATGAACTCACATAATTAACTAATTATTATAACATGATAATATGTGATGTCATTTGAATAATAAAATTTAAGGGATGTCTTTAGGAAATTATAAAATGACCTATGTTTATTATTCAGGAATATAAAGAACGAACAAGAACAATTCAGACTTAAGGTAAGGGACTTTGTCTCGATCCCCTTTTGTTGAGGCATACTTCAATTTATATATGACCTTATTTTAATTGTTGTATAATAATACCTTTTGAATTTTTATTTCATTAAAAAGAAATTTTTTACATGAAGCGTTTTACTAAACGGAAAAACGAATGTTTTTGTCTTATGTATGCGACGACAATGACTTCTCCGCCACCGTGACCATTATTTGAGTTTCGGAAACCTCTACAAGCCTTAAATTTTTAAATGAAAAATAAATACCATGTTTTACTTTTTAATTATTTTGGTATTGAAAATGGTTTTGATAATGTTATGATTATATCAATGTTTTGTATTGATATCTTGTGATTGAAATATGGAAATTTTATGTTTTCATTATGCATGTTTTATGTGATACAGTTATGTTATGGTTCTTGGGAATTGTTTATGAAGTCAGGTGGTTCCGTGATAAAATAAGGGTAGGTGAGCCCAAGATAGCTTTCCAACGCATTGGGTAACACGAAAGAGTAAAACGATAAGGTTTCTCTGAAGAGATTTAGGGAATATACTATGATGGGTATTCCAAACGTAACCATTATGGTTAATCCCTACGTAAGAATCTTATGAATGCCTCAAGTTACCTTTATGACTTATTATTTCTATGATTTATTCATAATTATTATGATTTCATGAGGTATGTTAAAGTGCTTATGTTTTAGGAGTAAAGTATGATTTCATTGATTCTTATATATACATGGACTAATGTTTTCTTTCCGAATTTTTATATCCCTTACTGAGCTTTTTATGCTCATCCTTTTTTTTGCAATGTTTATCATAGGTCGAGGGAAAGGTACATGATGTGATGATAGTGTCGAGGAAGTGTCAATAAAGAATCCATGTTTTATTTTATATATGTTTCCCTTGATAGAAAAAATGAATAATGTTTTTGATGTAACCACCTTGTTTACATGTGGAATGAAATGCATGATTTATGATCTAATTATTTGATACTCTAAACCTGAAAAGATCCTCAAAGTGAATTCTTGAATTAACTCAAGATTATGTAATTTATAAGGCTAGGTCCTTATAGTTGGTACTAAAGTTCGGATTAGATAACATTAAGAGTTAGAATTCTATTAAATGATTATCAAAAAATATTTGTTTACATTATGGTCAAATTGAAATGATATATCATTTGAAGATTACCATGTTTCTTCATCTAATACATATTTTTTCAGAATTGTTTTCCACAGAGGAAATAGGGAAGCAGTGCAAGGAAGGCATATAGAATGAAATGACATTCCAAATCAGCATCGTAAGTTGGTTGGAATTGGAACTGAATAGTTTGTTGCAGTAATGTTGCAGTTGACTCAAGCGATAAATGTTGGTGGTATCCATGCATGTAATCATCCAGATCAACTGTATAGAAACATGTTAGTGGTGGAACATTTCATGAGGCAACATCCCACCTCATTTAGAGGATCATCTGACCATGTATTAGCTGATGGGTGGATTGAAGAACTGGAGATGATTTTCGATGTCATGGGGTGTTCAAACTATCAAATGGTTAGTCTTTCTATTTAAAATTTGTAGGGTGAAGCAGATCACTGGTGGTCGATGGTTAAAAATATCAGAGACGCTGATCAGATTGATGCTCTTGACGGGGATGAATTCAAAGGTATGTTTCTTGAGAAATATTTTCCTAAGGTTGTTAGACTTAGGATGGAAAAACAATTCTTGGAATTGAGGCAATAAGATGACTCAACGGTTGTTTAGGAAGAAATGTTCACTCGATTATCAAGGTATGCTCCAAATTTTATCCGAGACCTTGATAGTAAAATCAATCGTTTTTACTCATGATTAAAGCCAAAATATCGAAGGGCATTAGCTTATCATGAGTTCAAATGTTATGAAATCATGTTTGATATGCAGAGAAGGTGTAAATGGATTTTTTTTATGATCAAGTGTTTTATGACAACCAACAGAAGAAGAGACCGAGGTGGTAGGAGAAAGAGAAGAATCCTTCAAAAAGGTTTGATGGTTAGAAAACTAAGTTTGTAGTTTGTGATAAATTTGTTAAAAAGCATGCTGGGGAATGTCTTTTGAATTCTGGAATGTGCTTACGATGTGGTAATATGGGACATAAGGCATGTGATTGCATAGTAAAATATTATGGTAACGGTTAGACAAAATTTTATATATAGTTAGTGAAAAGTTTCAAATTCCACGAGATGGGTCATTATGAAAATGAGTGTTCAACAAAGAGCTCTAATGATGGGAAGAAGATAGACTACAAGCAGAAAAGTGTGGTGAAATCCTTTCCAACAACTTCAGGAGATGTTGGGCCATAAAATAAAGTGGTATCAGGTACTTTTTTTGTTTTTTCAGATTATTCCAATGTGTTGTTTGATTCTGGGTCTACACATTCTTTCATATCTGATGAATTTTCATGTAAATTAGGAATTCCATCTCAAGAAATGACTCCTAAACTTTTTGGAAAAAACACATGGGGGAATTGTTGAGGCAAAAAAAATTTATAAGAATCTTCATATACTTATCCGTGGGAAGAATCTACTTCCGAATATTATTGTTTTACCACTACTATAGTTTCATGTTATTGTGGGTATGGATTGGCTCTCATTTTACCATGCTAAGATTTACTATAGAGCTAAATAACGTTTTTTCAGAAAGACTTTCTGTTTGTGTACAAGAATGAACCCTTAGTGTTGATAACAAATCAAGAGGCTGAGAAACTTATAAAAGATGGAAATGAATGTTACCTTGCACATATTGTTGAAAACAAAGGAACCGTTCAGATTAATGATGTGATAGTGGTAAAAGAGTATCCTGATGTTTATCCTGATGAGTTTCCCAGAATAATACCAGTCCAGGAGGATGAATTTACTATCGACTTAGTTCTTGATGCTAATCCAATTTCAAAACCCCCTTATCAAATGGCACAAATTGAACTTTTATATTTGAAGGAGAAATTGTAATATTTATTAGAGAATGGTTTCATTCGACATAGCACATCACCATGGGGTGATTCTATCTTATTTGTTAAAAAGAAAGATGGTTCAATGAGACTTTTCATTGATTACAGAGCCTTTAATAACGTTACTTTTAAGATCAAATATCCTTTGCCACATATCGATTATTTGTTTGATCTGCTCTAGGGAGCTCAGTATTTTTCAATGATTGACTTGATATCAGTGTACCATCAGTTGAAGATAAAGGAAACATATATTCCGAAGACTATTTTTCATACAAGATATGGATATTATGAATTTTTAGTTATTCATTTTGGGTTAACCAATGCACATGTTGTATTTAGGGACCTTATGAATAGAATTTTCCATGAGTTCTTGGATAAGTTTGTGTTTGTTTTCATTGATGATATTTTGGTGTTTTATAAAAGTAAAGAAGAGATTGAATGTCATTTAAGGGTTATTTTTTAAACCATAAAAGAAAATAAATTGTATCGGAAATTCAGCAACTGTGAGTTTTGGTTGCAAAAAATTTCTTTCTGTGGTCACATTGTTTCTAAAGATGATATAACTGTTGATCCTTCAAAAACAACGGTTGTTGAAGAATGGACAATACCCACAAATATAACCAAGATTCTTAGTTTTCTTGGTTTGGTAGGCTATTTGCGAAGGTTTGTTAAAAAAAATTCCTGGTTGTCCCACCCATTGACTAAGCTAACTCCGAAGGGAGTTAAGTTTATCTGGACCAAAGAATATGATGGTTGTTTTCCAGAACTGAAAAGAAGATTGGTGAATGGTCCAATTTTGGAACTACCTTCCAGGAATGGTGAGTTTGTTATCTTTAGTGATGCTTCATTGAAAGGACTTGGTTGCATCTTAATGAAGAATGATCAGGTAATTTCTTATGCTTCATTCCAGTTGAAATCTCTTGAGATAAATTACCCTACAGATGATTTAGAGTTATCTACTATTGTTTACGCTTTAAAAATTGGGAGGCATCATATGTATGGTGTAAAGTGTGAAATATATACTAATAAAAAAATTATAAAGTATATATTCACTCAGAAAGAATTAATCAAGAGACATATAATATATATAGAATTAATCAAGGAGTATGATTCCACGATTCACTACCACATAAGAAAAGAAAATAAAGTGGAAGATCCTTTGAGTCAAAAAAGAAATTCTTCATTAATCATGTTATGTTTGTAACATGATCCTTTTGTTAAGGATATAATGAATTTTGGATTTGATGTTGTTGGTGCAAGAAAATCGTTTATTTTGATTCAGGTATTAGTGAAATATTCTCTATCAGACAGAATTAAGCAAGCACAGAAGCAAGATAGTGAGTTGCAGAAAAAGGTAGAGCTGGTTTAGAAGTGTATGTTACATGAATTCAACATTGATAATGATTGTGTTTTGAGATTTGGGAACAGATTATGGGTGCTTTTTGATTCATAGTTGAAGAGAGAGTTGTTATGTGAAGCTTCTAGTTATCAATTTTCAGTTCATACAAGAAATACTAAGATGTACAGAGATACTCAAGAGTATTACTAGTGGGATGTAATAAAAGGATATATTGATGATTTCACTGTGAAGTGTTTGACTTGTCAATAGGTTAAAGTAGAGTGTCAGTTACCGAAAGGGATGCTTCATCCTTTACTAGTGCCAGAGTGGAAATTGAAGAATATATCCACGGACTTCATTGTTGGATTACGGAAGACACCTCAAGGTAATAATGCAATCTGGGTTATTATTGATCGCTTGACTAAATATACTCATTTCCTTGTTATACGAGAAACTTTTTCCCTAGATCAACTTTCTCAATTGTATCCTAAATAGATAGTTAGGTTACATAGAGTTCCCATATCAATTGTATCTGATCGTGATCTCAGGTTCACTTATAACTTTTGGAAAGTCCATCAGATGTCATTGGGTACCGAATTAAATTTTAGTACATCTTTTCATCCTTAATCATATGGGTATTCAGAACAAACAATTCAGACATTGGAGGATGTGCTACGTGCTTGTTCGATGGATTATCAGGGACGTTGGGAACAACATCTTTCATTGGTTGAGTTTTCTTATAATAACAATTTTCATTCCAGTGTACATATGGAACCATTTGATGAATTATATGGGACACATTGTCGAACTTCAGCTTTTTGGGATGAATTAGGTGAATGGATGTTTATGGGACCAGAATTGGTAGAAGAGATGGAACAAAAAGTTCAACTTATATAGAAACAGATGAGAACAGCTCAGAGTAGGCAGAAATGTTATGCGGACAACAGGATAAAGGATCTATCTTTTGAGATATGTGATCATGTCTTCTTCAATGATTCACCATGGAAAAGTGTGATGTGATTTTGTAAGAAAAGAAAGCTTAGTCCAAGGTTCATTGGACCATATGAAATTATGGAGAGAGTTGGATCAGTTTCATACCGAGTGGCTTCACCTCCAAATTTATCTCAGGTACACAATGTTTTTCATGTGTGAACGATAAGGAAGTACATGCCAGATCCATCTCAGGTTTTGAGTCCAGAGGTAGTTCTGCTGGAAGAGATTCTATCTTATGAGAAACAATCAGTCCAGATTCTTGACTACAAGGATAACGTTTTGTGTAATAGTGCTATTCATCACGTAAATGTTTTGTGAAAAACCACATGATTGAAGAGGCAACATGGGAATATTAAAATTCAATGAGTGTTAAATACCCCCACTTATTAGATAAGTAAATAAATAACAGGGATGCAATTTCCAAAAGGGGGGATGGATGTAACATCCCAAGCATATAAAGAATAATTTATATTCATATCTATGTCTATTTTTGAATTAAATAGTGTTTTAGAGGATTAAAATGAGAATAAATCCAATCTTAAGCATTTAATAATCGAATATTTTTAAAAGATTGTTTTACCGCGTTTTGATGGAAAACAATTTTTTAATCTAACATTTGACAATTTTATAAGCTCTATTTTTAAAAATAACCTTATTATTTAGAATTTTGACAGTGAAATTTACTTTGGATAAATTTTCTGTATTTTTCTAACAATGTTCAATTTTTAATTAATACTGAAAAATACCGCATTTTACTTCAAAACTGATTGTTCATATAATTTAATTATATGGTTAGATTATAATTTTAATTGGTTTTAAATTATAATAAGAATATATTTTTAACATTTAATCCAATTGTGGCCATTAAATTAGTTTCACTTTTAAATTGGACATAAACAAGTGTCAATATTATAATAGATATTGTTTCTTAAAAAATGTTATTTGTTTTGACAATGGGATTTTTTTTAAATTAATTACTGTAATTTATGTATTAGGAATTTGGAAAAAATGGATTCCATATTTTTAATCATAAGGTCCAAATTATGTAATTAATACTCTATTGTTTTTGGACATTATGAAAAGTAACAACATTAATTATCTTTAATTATCATGGTTAATTAGTAGTCGGGTAGTTAAGGGTAATAATGTAATAACATAATAATATAAAATTACCACAAAATGTGTCCAAATCATCTTTTTTGAGTCATGGACGACCATGATAATCTTTTTACCGAACTTGAGGGCCCATGGAGTCATATGGGTGTGATAGTGACATTTATGACATTATTTTTTAAATAAAAGTGAAATATAACAAAGGTTCGTATATCCTATGTAAAAAAATCATTTTGTTTAAATAAATGATATCTTATAATATAAACAGTAATTGGAAAGCTAAGATGATTTCCTACATCATGGTATTTTTTCATAATTTTTAGACATTAAATAAATAAATTTATTTTTGACACCATGATGATGTAGTGATTACCTCATTAAAAAACAATTTAAATAAAATGAAAAGATAAGGTAAAATATAAGACATAAACTTGTCTAAAACCTATTGAATGTCTGGATTTTGAACCATTATCACTTTATCCTAAAACTATATCATTGTGGGACCTTTAAAATCCAAAAATCATTTTATAATAATGTAACATTTCAAGACTTTCCAGAAGTGACCCTCCAGCCTCTTATAAAAGGCCCCCACCTCTACCCCCTAACTCACACTTCTCAAGACCTTGTCACATCCAACCTCGGATCATATTATATATCCACATCCCTATTTTACTTCTATAATCCTCACATTGGGCAGAAGTCTTTCCATAGAGCCTTTGGCTCAAATCAAAAAAAGAGTTACCCGATTTAGAGGTAATGTCTTCTCTCGAGTTTCTTTCTTTTGTTTACCTTCTTCACTCACCACTATCCTATTATTATTTTAACCCATAATAACACCAGTATCCTCAATATAATATAATTTTGTTATGATAAAGATTCTTCCAACACTTACACACACCTCCGTCTAATGGTTAAAGAATATATTGTTTCTGTGGGATGCGAATTACTACCTCACGAAATGATGATTGTTAAATATTCTATTCAAACCTTTCATGGTGGACATTATGATAAAACTATATTTATATATGATATATATATTATATTTATGTCTTCTTTATGCTTCGGTATTTCATATTTAAAACATACCTTTATGCTTTTCATATTGTGATAATGTGATAATTTCATATGAGGAAGTGTGGACGACTGCACCCTCAAGTGATGTGGCTCGTTCAAGAAAATACATGGAATTTGTAAAGAATGTAATTAATGAACCTATGTTACCTATATAACATATATGTTATACTAGAATTATAATATATATGTGTCTCAATTAGTTTTAAAGTCCATTAAAATGACAAAAAATGAAAGTAGCGTTCATGCATACGTACGACCTACCATCTCCATGAAAAGTACATTTAATTTCTTATATCCAAACATTATGGAATATTATTAAAATGTATATACTAGATATATATGATATTTAAATCTTGTACACCATTCTGGATATTATTTACTTATAAATACATGGCAAATTATTTCTAAACAAGTTCATTTTTGACTCATGTACCAAACATCGACAAAACATTTTATATGAACTCACATAATTAACTAATTATTATTACATGATAATATGTGATATGAAATGAATAATAAACATTAAAGGAAGTCCCTACAAAATTATAAATTTACATAAGTTTATTATTCAAAAATATAAAGAACGAATGAGAACAAGTTGGACTTGAGGTAAGGGACTTTGTCTCAATCTCCATTTGTTGAGGCATACTTCAATTTATAAATGACCTTTTTTATTAGTTGCATAATAAACCCTATTGACTTTTAATTTCATTAAAAATGAATTTTTTTACACCAAGTGTTTTATTTAATGACAAAAGGAATGTTTTTGTCTAACTTATGCGGCGACAACGACTTATCCACCGCTGTGACCATTATTTGTGTTTCGGCTTCCTCTACAAGAATTAACATTTTAAATGATAAATAAATAGCATGTTTTACTTTTGTTTTATTTTGGTATTGAAAATGGTTTTGATAATGTTTTGATTATATCACTGTGTTTTTCTGATATCTTGTGATTGAAATATGAAATGTTATGTTTCCTTTATGCATGTTTTATGTGATATGATTATGTTATGGTTCTTGGTCATTGTTTATGAAGTTTGGTGGTTTCGTGTTAAACTAAGGGCTGGTGAGAGAGAGATAGATCTCCAATGCATTGGGTAACACAAAGGAGTTAAACACTAAGGTTTCTCTTAAGAGATTTATGGAATATACTGTGATGGGTATTGAAAATGTAACCATGAGGTTTACTCCCTACGAAAGAATGTTATGAATGCCTCTAGTTACCTTTATGTCTTATGATTTCTATGAGTTATTCATAAATCATATGATTTAATGTGGTATTTTAAAGTGCTTATTTTTTATGAGTAATGTATGATTTGATTGATTCTTATGGAAACATGGACTAAGGTTTTATTTCCATATTTTTATATCCCTTAATGAGCCTTTTATGCTCATCCCGTGTTTTTGAAATGTTTTCCACAGGTCAATGGAAAGGTACATTATGTGATCATAGTGTTGAGGAAGTGTCAAGAATGAATCCATGTTTTATTTTAAATATGTTTCATTTGATAGAAAAAACATTAATACTATTTTTGATGTAACCACCTTGTTTAAATGTGTAATGATATGCATGATTTATGATATAATTCTCTAAAACTCTAAACCTAAAATGATACTCAATTTGAATTTTTAAAATAACTCATGATTATGTAATGTTTAAAGATGGGGCCTTATATACACTACACCGTTATTTGAATAATATATATAGTAGTGGTGTAATATCACTTTTCATTGTCATGATTTTATGACTTTAACTTGGGGATATTTCAAGTCCACCATAATTGAGTAGTTTTATATTGATTAATTTTAATATAAGAAGGACATTTAGTTTTTTGGTATTTATTATGGTGATCAGTTAATGAAAAAAAATATTGAAATTGTACTTTTTTGTGTGTCCATCTCTATGTATCTTACTATTGATGACACATTGAAGATATGGTTCTATTTTAAGGTCCTTTACCTAGATCATACTTATCAAATGTTTATTGAAAGCTAGAAAAAATTTATGGAAATAAAACAGAAGGCCATCATCATATAAGAAATTTTATCATGGAAACCTATGAAAATGGATTCTTTCACTCCATATATTAATGATGATATAGTTGGTAAGAAGGGGTATTATAAATTTTATGATGTTAGTAAGTGATTTTATATCCCCAATATTCCTATAAAAATAAATAAGATGTTGTTAGTGTGCTTTTAGTTTGTTAATTCTGAAAATGTTGAAGACCCATGTTCATCATCTCTAAAAACATACAATTATGTGGAAATCTATGTAAAATTAAAGGGTATTTCAAGATAGATATCAATTAAAAGAAAATGTCTCAGACATTGCTTGAATTGAGAAAAAGATATATATTATTTCATTTGACGATGAGTTCAAAGATGACTGTCATTATGGAAATATCAACTTTATTAATTTTTTTTTAACATTTCCCATAACTTGAGTAACCAAATCCATATGATTCAAGATGGAAGAAAATTTATTTTGATCCAGCTTTTATTTCTTTTTTGATGTGCATGATCCATTAATTTATTTTATATTTTTTGTCTTCTATTTAATTTATTAACCATGTGTGGAGATTGTTTTCTGGATAACACAGATATTCCTGGGGTGTCGATAATAGTAATGGGGAAACAATATTTCCTTCAAGTTAGACTACTTGAGAAACAGATAAATGATGTTTTATTGGATTTCCATGAGTGGGGTTTTCATGAGTTTATCCATAAGATTCCATCTTTTATGTTTTTTTCCTAAGTTTAAAAAAATTGAATCACACATTTATTCATACTCATGTTGGGGAAACCCTCTTATTTAATCGATTATATTTTTTAGTGATCATGTATAGAGACATTTATTTATTCAAGATGTGGTTTTTATTATTTTTTAGGTGGATAATATTGTTAATGGAATCATGTCTCTTTGACAATGATCCTCCTTGTGGTGCTACATATCCAATGTTTCCACTAATATAGAGAATTTATAAATATTGGGGATACATGAGCCTATTCAACCTGTTATTTTTCATTTCATTAGGAGTGATCCTTTGGAATTATATTATTTTGTAGGCGTTATAATATTGATCTATTGAACTCGTATATAAAAAAAGTGTTGTTGATGTTTTTTATATAATATAATTTAGTATTCTGGAGTCTGATTGAAGTATTGTTGGACGTCATTATACTCTCTATTTCAATGAATACCATAAGGTTTGAAATCCTAACATCATCTTTTTTTTGTCTCTTCATATTCATTCTGTGAGGTGTCTATTTCATTTGACCAATAGTGTGTATTCATCGGTGAATTATGAATAGTTCAATAGTGTTTATCCCAATAAATGTAATAATTATGTCCCATGTCCATTATTTTTGGTTTTTGATATTGATTAATAATAAAGTCCTTATTATGTGTACTTTAGTAGTGTCATTCCATCATATCATATTTTATAACAGAAATTTTAGGGTTGTACATTTTCATGGTGGGGAGAATTGAGATTCCCCAATGGAACTATTATTTTTTGTCATTTTATGTATTGATTGACCCAAACTGTTCAATTTTATTTTGCTAAATCTGTGACAAAATTAGTAATTCATCTAGGTATCATGATATAGTTTCATGGTTAAAACCTGTTAAGCCCATTTTTATATACTCTTTCACTTTTTAGAACTACTGATATACACAGTTATCATAGTGAATGATAAATCATGATGGTAAACCATGAAACCCTATCAAATACAATAATTTGTATATTTTTTGATCCTTTTTAACTTGGGTTTCGTTCTATTAATCATCCACCTAGACACATCTATCTTGGATGAATCAACCACCCTTATCCCTTATTATACAACCTCTATAAGGTGGATTTTTTAGGGCTCGTGTTGAATTTTCACAAAAAATGTTCTCTTTAGGTTACTTTCTAAATATTTTTTGGTTTCCTTACTTTTTTAAATATTCTCTTAAACCCTAATGAACATAATTTTTCCACATCAAAATGTATGGATGTTATAGAATTGATATTATTTGTTTTTAGGGGCTCTGATCCCTCTGTGGGAACCTAACATGGTGGTTTTCACATAAGGTGATATGATTCCACCACATGAGGTTCCTTCGTTGATATTATTTTCTTTTATTTAAGAGTTACATGTATTCATGGTCTTCTAAATTATTTTGAAATATATATTTTTATGATGTGGGTTATCAAGTATTGGATTATTAATGACTTTCATATCATTACATGGTTTCTATTTTCCATATTTGTACAATTTCATGATTAAATGTAACATCAATGATAATTATTAGTTCATGTAATTCACATGTTTCATAAAATATAGAATATTTTCTTCTCAAACAATAGAATTCATTAGTTTTAGGCCTAATGTTATTTTCAATGTGGTGTTCCCTTTCATTTTTAATGGATTTTCATGTTTTAAAACATGGTTTGAGGTCTTATAAAATAAAATATAGATTCATTTGAGTTGTAATGGTTGTGTCGTAGTAAACATTATTATTTTCCATGGATTTATGTTCTAGTTCCATTTAAATATATATGTTCATCCATATATATATATATACTATTTTTGTCATGTTAAAGGCATGGTTGGCACTTTGTTATGTGATGATTGATAGGTTGGTTGGTTTTTCACTTTTTATGAAAAATTTATTGGTTAAATATTTTTATATATATATCAATTTGAGGGATGTCTGAATTGTGAGTCATGATGATTTTTGGGATTGGATTCTATTAAGGGAAATGGGATCGGTTTTATGGGACTGAATATGATGTAAACATTATGGGTTTTTATTGTTTTCTTGGATTCCATTTTTTCTCAAAGGGTCCCACATCCTTATGTAATTCCATGGTTTAAGATTATCTTTTATGCAAGAAGTGAGAAAATATATCTCTGATAATTGATATTATGTTACAGTTAGTAGCCCAAAGGTGTATGTAATACCAAGGACGGTAGTGACACTGATGAGACTTGGTTAGAGTGATTTATTTGATAGGATGGGTGACCATGAACATGTTTATATTATTTACACCGGTAAACCTTTTGTATTTTTCCCATTTGACCATATGTTGTTTCCATAACATTTGTCTCCCATGATATGAATTTCAATACATAATGTTCTTTGTGTATCTAATTTCTTGTATGGACTTCCATTCATGTGTTGATCCTCTTATGACATTGTCGTGATATTCAATTTTATTATTACATCTATTTATTTGAATTATTTATTACATTCTAGGGATATGTTTTCATTATATTTTTTACAATACCTTTTTGACATATTTTTTTGATGTTTTAAAACATATAAAAGAAAATGGGACTATTTTTTTCAAACTTATATATTTTATTAGAAATTCCTTTAATATTTTTAACCCATTCAAGGCATTGAATTCATTGTAATAATTTAAATATAATATAATTGTTTAACCTTATTCATTAGAATAATGTTGTATTAAAGTTATTTGATTGGCGTATGAATTATAATTGTTTGGATAAAATATCATTATTTCAGTTTTTATAATTAATGTGGTTAGAAAATGTTTTCTTTATATATATTTTTTATTCCAATATCATGAAAATTAATTGAAAACAAAAATTATAATATTATTAACAAAATAGATGTTTTCTTTTCTATCATAACTAGATCAAAATAGAATAATTGTGGTACCCAGGTGCCTTTTGGATGACACCCATCATACTCACATTGTTGGGTATGTTGTCTTAATTTATTGTACTAGATTCTCTAGCTCTGGGATTTTGGGTTCATTTGGTTTTATTTTCAACGGGATGTGGGTCTTTTCACATTGAAGAGGTGACATATGTGTCACATGGATATAATGTTTTGTCCCTATATTTTATGGATCTGGTTGGATCAAGAGGAGTTTTAACCTCTTTGTCCTTCCATTTACTTTCATTCAATTTCAGTTTTATTTTATATCCATGTATAAAAATCTTATATATTGATAATTGTTGGAAATTATTATTGTTTATCTATTTTTTTCCATTATTGGATTTATATGTATATGGTGTCTTCTTATTTTTTTTTCAAAACATCCAAAACATGGATACCTCATGTTAGGTTACCATTTGGGACACATTATTTAGGTTTTTGTTCTTCAGGGGTAAACCATCCAATAATTTATTATTTTTACCCTTTATTATTATATTCAACTAGGGGGATTAGGGACACCCTTCCTTGTTATTCGTAGGTTGTCTTAGACGAAAATTATGTCGTATCTGGGTCTAATTCATTATATATAGAGATAATATTCAATGAAATACGAATACTCACCGAGTTAATATTCTCAGAAAGAATCATAAATTAAATCAATCTATTAGGGATCCTAAGGATGGGATGAAATAGAAATTTTTAAATTTTTTAGAAAAGAGTGGCCGAATTTTTTAGGATATATAAATTTTTAATGTGGTTATAATGAAACACTATTATATTTTATAATATATTTCTATTAAAAAATATAATTTAAATGATATTTTGTGATATATGAAACCCTGTTCATAAAAGTGAGAAAGTATAGTATACATTAAAAACATAACTTTACAATTGGTGGAGTGATTAAGAATAAAATAATTTTAATAATTATATATAAATGTTTTATTTAAAAATATATATTAATACTTTTTTATGATTCAAAAATACATTTTTCCTCAAAATAAGGATTATTTAATTTTATAAAATATAACTTAATTGAATTATGATTATTTTTGATAATTTATTTGAAAAATATAACTTTTTTTTGAAATATTATTATATTAGTTATCTTTTGTTGAAATTTTGGGAATTATATAAAATCATTGATTTTCCATTGAATACTGGATAATATCTAATTTAATTGAAATATATTTTTTCATTTAATACATTTATGAAGTAAAATTTTGTTTTAAATTTACCAATAGTTTATATATATTATCAAAAAAATTAATAATAGTAATTTATATTATGATGTATTTTGGAATAAAACCCTCTTATTGTTAGATAACTATGATTTTGGAGTTATTCTATTCATAACATTTTAAGGGTTTAATATAAAATTAAAACATCTAATTATGTCAATTTAATTTCCATATTTGGAATTAGATTAATTGAAATTTTTAAAAAATTTATTTAATTATTGGCCATAATGAAAAGTAAAAAGATAAGAAAAAAATTGTACTATGGGTTGGGTGAAAACTGGTTTACCAGGAAGGGGTGGGTAAAACCAACAAAAAAGGGTAATAATGAAAATTAAAAACCTTTAAATCCAATTTCCGATCTATATTTCAACCTCATCATATCCCACCTTTAAATATATGTCCATTTTGAATCATTTTATTGAGAATGTGTATATTATTTTTATCTTTTATAAAATTATATGTGTGTCATCTCCCCACATATAAAAGTACACATCTCTTATTTCTTCATTAAACAAAGTTTATCCATCTTTCATAACAAATAACATACCCATTATTCTTATAAAATACACTATACATTAATTAGAATATTTAATTTTCCAAAAATACAATTCCAATGTCACATAAGAAGGGATATAATGAAGGGCTATTGATTTAGTGGTAATCATCCTATATTCCCCCTTTTATATAATTTATTTTTATACCTAATTTATATATGTGTTATTAATAATAAATTAATAACTTCATTATCATAAAAATTTTAAAATATTATTATTATTATGTAGCGACCATTATTTTCAATTTCATCTTCAAATGGGTTGATAATGTGTCACTCATGTGTAAGTATGGACTACCACCTCTACATTGTGATACAATTTATTTTTCATCACAATTTTTCATGGATAGTTCCTATGACTGTTTTATTTTTTATATTTAATATTAATGAAATAACTATTCATTTATAGTTATAATTTTATGTCTTCCTTCTTAACCTCTGAAATTTCATAAATTGAGAATGTCGATAGTGCGTAAATTTGGACTTCCACCACAACAACCCGATGTGATTTGCCTTTCAGTTCCTCTTTTATCAAATGGGAACTAGGATATATTTAATTCTTAAAAATATATATTACTAATGATATAATTATGTTTCTATAATGAAAAAATAATATTTATCTTTCATTATTTCTCTTCATTATAAAATGAAAATAATGATTGTGTGTACATATGGCTTATCGTCTACAAGAACGGTGTAAATAACTTTTATGCATCTAACAATTATAGATGAATATAAATATATTTTATAAATAACATATATTATATTGATATAATTATAGATATTCTAGAGAATATAAAAACACGATCGAATTACAAGGATAATTTCTAGTGAACTAAAACACTCATTAAAAACCAAATAGTTCACACCCAAAATAATGATTTCAATAAGGATTTATTCGTAAATGGATATATGAATAATATAATTTAGTCATATAAAACAACACATATATTATAATAATTATTTAATATATTTATAATTATATTATATTTATTATACTAAAGGTTATAGAATATTCAAATAAGGTAAAACATGAGTTTATATTTTTCTATTATCATTTTTAAATCTATGATACAAATCCCATATTATATTTTTTTTCCTATATGTGGTGTGTGTGATTTAAATGAATGTATATTAGGATTATTTTCATTAATAATATTGAAATTTTCAATTCTTGATAATTTCCTCTATTTAATTCTGTTTTGATCTAGATATTACCAAAGTTGTAAGGGTTCATTGTCTAAAATAGTCTTCTTTGAAAAAAATGTAATGTTTTCAACATGCCTTATTTTATGAGGTTTATATACAACAATTTTCATGTAATATAATTAATATACTTATTAAAATTATTTATAATGCATTATTTTTTTGTTATTCTTTCAGGAGGATTCAAAATTTAAAAGTAAATGATGTAGTAACAGATTCATGATTAAAGCACATTTTAATTATGATTTTTTAATATTGAATTTCTATTGAAGGAAAATATATAATTAATTTCTAACAAATGAATTTCATTTTCTTATCCTATTCTTATTCACGAAATTATCATTTAATAATATCATTTCCACTTATTTTTAATTGAAATTATTAACAAAATATTGGTAATAAAAACAATCTTTATTTCTTCGTCGGTTGGGAACCATTTTCATACATGTATATGATTTCATTAAAAAAATTAATAAGAAATTAGTACTCTACTACAATTTTTTAAATACATTTATATACATATATAATTTTTAAATAATTTTTTAAAATTATTCTTTTTTTAGTATTCCAAATAAGGTACTATTTATTTATTACCTAAATTTTGATTTTTATGTATTTTTTTAATGTATATAGTATGATTGGAAATCATCATAATATGGACTACACAAAGAATTAAAACATACCCTAAAAGGGTTCATGGTTCATTAAAAATAATATTTTTCCCCAATATTTTGAATTTTTTTATATTTTCAATAACTGTTTTCAAAATGAAAAGGGTATTTCCATCAAGATATATTTATTGTAATATTTTAAAGGTTTTTCTCATTTAAAAATACACTATTTTGTATTACATATGTTCTACAAGGTGTTTTATTCAATGATACAAGCCATATTTATTTTATATAGTGTTTATAAGTGTGATTATGAGATGATTATGAAGTACAATTTTTTCCATAGGAAATGTTATGGTTAATTTTTATATATTTTATGAAACTTATTTCCATTTGAATTATTATTATATATGATAAATGATTTATGATCATGTTTAACACATTTCATTTGATTTTTTTTAAGGGGCGGGTCGTGAATTCTATAACTATCAAATGAATAGGGTAAATATAGATATATCATTAGATAATAAGGAATGTAATTTAGAGAACAACATGTTCTATTAGAGACTATTTCCACATTGATAGACATTGGAGTGATCCATGACTAAATATTTTTTGGAATATGGAGTGGACCCAATCCACTGTTATAGTTATTTCTATGAGTTTTATTAATTATTATACTTTCACAAACATATGTAATATGAGAATGTTATTCTATCATAGATCGTTTTACTTTTCTCTTTTATTATTGATTTCTTATAAACATCTAGACATTATGTAAGGATTTAATATAATGTTTTTGATATAGTAGTTACAATTTTAAAATTTTATGTTCATGTTTTCATAAACTAAATCTCATGTTTTTCTGAAGTGATCACTGATACCTTCCTTGTTCACCCTTAATTAGAAAATAAGCTACCTCATTCTTATGATTCCTTTCTACATGTTATGAAAACATGTTTTATGATTGGTATATTTATAAGTAGTAAAATATTTTAGCATTTTTGTGAGTTGTGATGATTATATTTAATGAAATAATATGATTGTGTGTCATGTCACCAAATAAAAAACCATTATGGTCTTTTGGAATGCATTTATAAAATATTTTAATTATTCATCTATAAATATAAAATTTCTATGTTTGAAAATTATTATTCATTATACTAATGGGGTCCCTAAATAATCCTATAATATATCCATCGATAAACATAGTGATATATTAAAAAAACTATATTTTCCCTAATTAGTGTCATTCCCTCATATACCAACCACCCCCATATGGTGTGACCTAACTCATTTTGACTGGTGTCTAGGTATATCTAAACAAACCAAAATTAGGTATATTTATAATACAGTCACTCATTCCAATAAAAGTAAATATCTCATATCATAGGGTTTCTCTACCACCTTATGTGACAATGTAAACACAATGGGATAACCAACACAAAGCATGTATTTTTATGAGTTTATACAAGTCTTGACCATATCTCATATCAATGTAAAAAAATATGAGAGATAATCTAATATCAGTTACGGTGTCAGCTCATAATAATCATATTCAACATATAACAATATGTGATCAAGAGAAAAAACACTTTATTTTATTATTCTAACACATGTCCAGCTTGACCAATGTAAATATTTATAAACATAATGTGAAAGTTCCTTATGTTTTTAAAATTACCAATCCATCTGTATCTTGATCAAATAATAATGTTATAATAGAAAGGGGGAATGAGGGAAATATATGTGCATGGTGTTAACCCATGTGAATCTCTACCCCTAATCAAGATAATAGTAAGACCTCTAGGATAATGTCCCAGGTTTGTAATGATCTCGTCAAATATACATCCTTATCCCTTCTCATAACAGTATTTTTTAAACAGGAAAAGAAACTGAAGACATCTATGATCTCATTTCAATGGAATATTGATCCCTCATGTAAAAAGAAGAATTCATTCTTGAAGGAGGACTAGGCCATTATCCGTCATAAACCCTAGGTCTCAATACTAAAATTTAGGTCATATTGATAATAAATTATTTAAGGTTAGTCAAAACATCTATACCTTTATAATTCATTGTATGAAATCCCTTTCACACCAACCACATTAAATAAATCAAACCCATGTTTAATACTCCTCGGACCACATGGTATAAAAGAGTGGTTAACACACCCCTTATACCAATATATAATTTTAATTTTGTATAAGTTATCCCATACTCTTGTTATGAGTCTAATATTGGTGCACCATAAGGATATACACACATATCACTGATCAATTGATGCTTATGAAACATCATTATGTTAATGTAGTTACAATAAAACTCAAGGAATTCCCATTGGTTTTGGATTATAAATTATATAATCATTAATTTAAATCCAATTTCCAAGGATTTAAGGAATTATAATCCCGGGGCCTAGCATAGAAATAAAAAATATTTCTCCCCTTATACGGGCCATGAGGGAAATGTTTCTGATTAATTTTGTTGTCAATCACAAACAACTAGAAATAAAACATATCAAACGTTCGTGAAATAAATGTAAAACATTATCAGAATGTTAGGGACCACCAATCATGTAAACATATCATACTACAGTATTGAATATTTCCAGTTATTTGACTATTATTTATGAAATTAGATAACATATTATAATCTTAAAATTAGTGGATAATAAATGAAAATATTTAAAAATGTTAAAAAAACAAATTATATTGACAAGATTAGGGATAAAATTACTATATTACATTTATGAGAACTATAAACAATTAAATCCAAGATTTAATATGATATTTCTACACTTATGATGAAAAACATTAAAGAAATTAGGAGGGTATCATTATATTTTTAGTGTAAAAAGTATGAAAACCATCATTTAAAATTAAATTTAATGAATTAAAATGATTTTGTATAAATTTAAGAATTCCCCAAATATGAAATGGTCAAAAAACCCACTATTTTATGTTACAATTTCATTTAAAAGAAATTTAATTATTTGTGTTTCATTCAACACTATGTTTAAACAAACAATGATCTATTAATAATAAAATGATATAAACTAGATCTAATAATTAATGCAATAAATATTATTAACAATAATATGAATTTTATAAAAAATATATGTTAAATAAAATTCTTTTAAAGTCCATACAAAATATTTCCATGGAATTATATAAGAATTAATTTCATTTGATTCACTAAACAACTATTTTTTTAATGCAATTTTCCACATTTTGATGGTGCCTTTTATTAAAATTTAGTTTTTGAATATTTTACAAATTTTATTTTACAAAATAATCATTTTATATGAAGTCATAATATCAAAATTTACTCTGGTTTAGTTTTTTTGTATTTTTTGTATATGAGTCATGTTATATTGAACTGTTATAAAATATTTAATTATTATTGAAAATACTTTTTCATCAAAATAATTTACAGTGTTAAATTTTTTTTTAATTGGTATTAATGATTATTTAGATAAAATTTTTATCATTTAATATAATTTAGATAATTTTAATCATTTTTGAATTGAATATGGATAAGAAAACATTTCAATATTTTGAATGTTTTCACTTTAAAAATACTCATTCTCATCATGTCAAAGAGATTAATTTTAAATTAATTTCATCCACTTTTTTATTTGTTTTTTGTAAATATGATTCCATATTATAAATCAAAAGATCCAAATTTAGTAAATAAGACCCTTTTAGTTTTTGACAAAATGACTAGTTTGTTTTGTACTTTTTGTTACCATGGTTAAGAGAAAATAAAGAAAAT
This sequence comes from Viscum album, assembly GCA_963277665.1. Taxonomy (NCBI): domain Eukaryota; kingdom Viridiplantae; phylum Streptophyta; class Magnoliopsida; order Santalales; family Viscaceae; genus Viscum; species Viscum album. Next base: position 63,569,581 of record OY728156.1, on the reverse strand, counting down.
TATGAGTTAAGAATAATATAATTAATATTACAAAATTACCCCACAACATGTCACAAAATTATTGGATGAGTTGCTGTTGATATAAATCATACTTGGGTCTATTTTATGGCCACTTGAAGCCACATATATGACTTTAACACTTTTATTGTATTTTATTTTATTGACATTCAAATATTTCATATTCATGTTTTTAATTAGTTTTACATTTTATTGTGTAGATATTAAAAAAATATAATTGACAATAAATAGAAATTTTAAATCTAATCTATTTATATTCATAATTATAATTTAATTTTAATTTTCATGAAATATATTACTACCTTAATTATTTATTTAATGATGGTGGAACAATTATTTAATTAATGATAATACTAAATAAATGGTTATAAAAATAATAAAATAAATATAATTAGACATAAAAAATATCATCCAATAATTTAATAGATAAATTTAAAATATTAGTGACATATTATATCTTTTGTTTTGAATATAAATTTTTATGGATATTGTTACAATTCAATGTAAATAATGGTATCAAAATTGTCATTAATGTCATATTTAAATAAATAATAGTTCATTAAATAATATAAAATTCATAAAAACTAAAATTTGTAATAATGATTTGGATGATTTTTATAATAATATATATTACTAATTTATGGTTATTCTGTAATTTTATACTAACTATATTTACCCTTAATGTGGAAACACGCATGTTGTAACATTAAGAGTTAAAGAGGTTAAATAAGGGTTAAAAGAAAAATATATTGTTAATAATGGGAAAAACATGTATATAAAATATTTGTGGACAATATTTATACTTATACTCATCTTATATTATAAATAACTCAATTTGGGTCCATTTGGAATTGTAAATTTATAAATATTAAACATAATAGTTTTAAAGTTTTCAAAAGCAACCCTCACCTTAATTATAAAATGGAACCTCCTCATTCACTTACTCACGCAACATTGGGACTTCAATCCAGAGAAAACACAGACCATTTCTCTTAAATACATCCATATAATTTTCTTGGAGATCCCAATGTTCTCTATTTTAAAACTATAAATCCATTAAGAAATATTAAATTTAAGTCCATCCAAAAAGAGGTAATTGTTTTATCAACTAATTAATGTTAATTTCTCCATTAATTCTACTCATTTTTTAATAATAAAGTAATAAATCCAACACCATCAATATAATGAGATGTTATTATGAATTTTATACAACCATATTTGACCTTCTACCATCCTACGAAAAATGAATGCAATGTGTGTGCATACGCACCGCTCACCATATCCAAGTGAGGGGCTAATTTGGTTTTCATCACAAAATTATAGGGATGGGTAAAATGAATGATATACTCTATATATATGTATATAAATATGATAGTATAATTATTCTTTATAATTAACATACCATCCAATTCTGTAACCTTTTAACATTAGGAAAATGATATCGTCGCACGACTATAGGTACAACCTACCGTCTCCATGACATGTTGTGACTAATTTTACATGATAACCATTAATTAATTATCATAAATATATATATAATGAGTTAATTTAATATATATAAACTAAAAATTAATATTGAGATGAAATAAATATGTCCTATTCATAATAAATAGGGCTTACATGACAAAAAATGCATATGATGATGAAGCAGTTTACAATAGAAACAAGGGTAATAATGATATATTATAAAAAAGTATATAATAAAATAATATATGGTATAATAAATAAGTATGTGGTTATGTTATAATTTTTTAACATTATTTAATCCATTTTATTGGAGGTTAATGCAAATTAGACTAATGGAAAGAATAAGGTAACAAATATTTCAAAATCTCATTATTATATAGGATTATTTATCTTTATGCCCTGTTTGGGGAATATATTATACCATATCCTTGTTTTATTAAAAATATTTCAACTGATTTATACTCGTATCTGAATAAATATATATTTATTTTTACCCATTTTCTACAATTATCAACTCGGTTCAGATGAATGTTTTAATCGTTTTCCAAATGAAGTACATTATGAATTTTAAAACAAAAATAATAAATGAATGTTTTATTTAAATTATAAGAAATTTGAAGATTTTTATGTATTAATGATGTGTTAATTTTTTGAATATCCATTTAAATGTTTTCAAAATTATTTTCAAATATAAAATTTTCTTTTATAAATGTATAGATTTTAAATAAATGATTTCCATGTAAATTATGTATTTCTCTCAAGAAAAATTTAATGATTTTATTAGAGTATTTTCATTAATGTGATCAACCTTTTTGAGATCTTATTCATGATTGACACTTATGTTTTATGATACAATATATTATATTTTATGATTAGTTTTACTATAGTTGTTCTCTTTTGTTACCCTTCATGGTTTATGGTTAAAGTATTCACAATTCTTATTATAGTTTTCAATATGATTTTTTATGTTTTATATGTATCACTACACTCATATAAAGAAATCATAGCACTTTGTAAATAAAGAGCAGGGACTTCTATAGCCCCTTAATGAATCGGTAGGTCACATGAGACAAACTAGTTTGGGTATTTGTTGAGGTAGTACATATGTATGTATCATGTCTTGGTTGAATCCATGGAAGTATGTTTATGATGTCTGTCATTATGCATTCCCTATTTATGAGATTAGTTATCGCTATTCTATGTGATTATTCGATTATTCTAATATCCATGGTATTATTTATATGGAATAATTTTATTTTCAACTACTATTTCTATATTATGATCTTATTTATATTTTAAATGTCTATTGTTTCATTATACAAGTTTCCTTATTGTTTATTATTATTTTTTCAGAATAGATTTCATTTTACAAATTCCCTTACTAATCATGTCAAATCAACCTATTCATATATTTTTTTTACCAGGATGAAATGATGTATATAATTAAGGAAAAAATGGTTAGTATATGGGAATAGTTATGTTCTCAAAGGATTATCTATATTTTATTTTATATTTTTATTTATAATGTATGGTTCATGTATGTAATCTAGTATCTAAAATTTCTAAACTGATTGGTCCTTTGGGAGTCGAATTATGTACCTATGATAAAGTAATAATGTCGAGCCTTATCTCTACTCTAATAGGGTCATGTGTTTATGGTTTATATTAGTGGAGTTTTAGTTGAAATCAAGGAATGTGGATTTTGAAATATTTATATTAGGTAAGCATAACCGTAAAACAGACTTCGATAATATTCTCAAAGTGATGTTTCTTATTATTTTGAGATTATATTCATGTAGGATCGAAATAATGATGTAGATGTTCAATTTACAAGAGAGGGGGGGTGAATTTTATACATTAAAAATATCCTTAAAAAAGGAAAGATCTAAGTTTATCAAAGTTAAACTAAGCAAATTCACAACACCTCTAACACCAATTTGAGAATTGGAACAAGGTATGAAGTTACAAACTTCAAGTTCTATGCACATGCTTAAATCTAAAAAGTGATACTGAAAACCTGTTCTGGGAATATGGATCTATAAATTGAAACTTAACCAAAGTTATAATATGAGATTCTTCCTTAAAGCGTATAGAATCTAAATGAATCAGAGTACAAGTGTAAGGAAATATAAGAAGATTATACTTTCATTACAATACAATATGCAGCGAAAAAAAAAGTAGTACAACTACAAGTAACAAAGAATAACTCTTTTAACCCAAAGAGAAGGGTATCCAACAAACATGGATAAAGATCTCTTGATTTATACTTTCATGAAATTCTATCTTACCCACACCAGGGTAAGCCCTCGATATGAATATCAGAGTCTCTTTCTTGCTATCCCCGCATGCCCTCAACTTCAAGGTAGTTGGAACCTCTGTCTTCCTCAGCAAGGAAGCTCTCAAACATCAAGGTAGCCAGACCCTCTTTCTTCCTATCCCCGGAATCCCTGGAATGTAATCACCAATATTCGGAGTCGAACTTTATAAGAGTTCGAAGTCGAACTTCATAAGAGTTCGGAGTCGAACTCTTGAAAGTTCGTATCCAGAATTCAGAGTGGAACTTCATTACAGTTCTTTATAAGAATTTTAATCCTAAAAAAGAATACTCCACTTTTTGACATTATATGATTCTTGGTTTTTGGGTATGAATTCGGTTTTTATACTTAATAAAAATATTGATATTTATAAGAAAATCTAGATTAGGGTAAAATTCCATAAAGAATTAAATTTTCCTTATGGATGTAAAATATCAATTTTCTTAATTATAAGGTGTTTGTGAATTTCAAAACAAGAAGGAATGGAAAAGTCAAAAAGAAAAAATTATTGACTCAGCAATCACAACCTTTTTGTAAAGCACAAACATCCTTACGGAAAAGAATATAAGGACTTTGAAAAAATTTCATTAGACTTGGAAATTAAAACATATCTCCCTTTGTTCATGGATGAAAGTGAATAAAACTAACTAACCCTTAGGAATTAAAGCTCTAAGGATTGTATTCATAATTTCTGGAGTGGAGTTTTCATTATCATGGAAATGAAAAACTTCGTAATGGAAAAATCCACCTTATATTACAGATATTTAACTTAGAAATTTTTCCTTCTTCATTTTAAGTCTTTCTCCCTTTTTAAGTAGTTATTTTTCCTTCTCCCCCTTTGTGATTTTCAATAAGAATGTATGGGAATGGAAAATATGGTACCTGAAAGATTAGTAATAACACTACAATATACAACCAACCAAACAACATTTCATTAGAGTTGTCAAAAATTTTACAAGGAAAGATAAATATAACAAAAGATTGGAGTGGGTTTATTTGTCCTCCTTTTCCTTCGGGATCAGCTTCTCTAACAATTTTTTGAGCTTCTTCATGTCTATTTGATCTTCCTCGACTTGCCTCTCCAAGGATTTTGTCTTTTCTTCTTGGGGTTTCACAGCTTCTTCCTGAGCCTCCATGGCTTCTTTCTGCATCTTTATTAACACATCTTACTTTACGAGTCTTTTCTCAAGATCAATCCGGTGATTTCAATCATTTATAAGTTTTTGATCCAGAGAATTTGCCTTGTCAATTAGTTCCTTCACTTGTTGACTCCGAGAACTCTGCTCAATAATCAGCTCATCTTGATGATTCTTAATCTTTTTATCCTCTATGTCAAAAGCATCTTTCACTTCATTATGAAAATTATCAAAGACGACTAATTCTTCGTCAACTCTCTTAGACCACAGAGTTATTTTTCTGCAAGACTTTCTTTGCACATCATAATTGATAAGAAAACATTTATGGTCATCCTCGATCTTTATACACTTATCCATGACCATGGATAAGGAATCCGATTTCGGATTCATAATTTATTGCAACATCTGGAATCTTGAATCTATAGTTGGAAAAATCGGAATGGTGTCCACCAACTTCCTCAATGATTCAACCACAAAATCATGACCATGAGCTGATGACTCTGAATCAGATAATTCTCTTGGAGATTTCTCTTCCTCAATTTGCACTAGTTTCTTCTGAGAAGAACCACCAACCTCATTCTTCCTGAAGACTTCTTTTGTTGTTGTATCCATCAGGACATGCATCTCCTTATCAGAATTCGGAATTGGTTCCTCATCAGGAGATACTTCCTCGAATTCAGAAACATGAATAATCTGGTCTTTATCTAGTTTCTCCTTTTCTTTTCCTTCCTCAAGAAAATTTTTCTCATAGGATTCTTCCTCATCAAACAAAATATTTTCTTGTTGTTCTTCCTCAACCTCATTTTTCTCAACTTCTTCTCCCTTTTCGGAGTGTCTATTTTTGCAGATTGTGCCTTCTCTTTGTAATCTTCAACTTTATTGATCAAGGCATCTAAATATTCACTTCCCTCTTCTTCTTCTTCTTCTTCATATTCTTCCTCTACTTCTCCTTCTTCAGCTACTATTTCTCCTTCAACAACCATCTCTTTACCCTTAGATTTTTCCAGAGTGATATAGTTCTTAGCTGGATTTTCTATTAAAGAAGGTTCTGTACTGAATTTTTCCAGAATGGGAAGCATTTCAGAAGCTATTTCGGTATCTCTCAAAAGAGATTGCACCAGTTCAGCTTCAGACAACATCTTTTTCATCTTCTTTTCTTTTGCCGGCTTTTCTAACTCATCTACATCTCTCTCTTTTAGGTCCTTAGCCTCTACAGGGTCCAATCCGAAATATGGATCCCCTTCTTTCCTCTTTTCCTTGTCTGCGCTCCACATGTATGCCACTTAATCTGTATATGTTTTCTTCTTCTTTGGTTTGGGAGGAGTATACTGAGTTTCCTTAGATTTGGGATTTTCTTTATCAGCTACCACTTCCTTAATCTTCCTTTTCTTCCTTGCCTTTTTAGATGGTTCTGGAGTCTGTGCATCTTTCTGAGCTTCTTCAACCTCTTCCACAGATAGAGAGTAAAATTCTCCAGATTCTCTGGAAAAACCCCATCTTCATCCTATTCAAGGTGTCATCACTAACCAACATAAGCTTACAATTCTGGACTTTTGAATTGCATGCTACTTTGAAAGACTCTAAGCACCGAACTATCAGCTTAAATAGTAAGGAAGGAATCATGATTATCTGAGTTTTTAAGTTTCCTTCCTTGATGTTCTTGATCATGATCAGAACATGCCTCAGCAAATTTATCTTTCTTATATTTACCAAGAAATATAAGACATAAATATCACTTTTCATCAGATTATCCTTGTCACCCCTTCTTGGAACCAGATACCCGTGCACCCAAAGCTGAAGAATCCTGTTGTTTGAAAAATTATGAGAAATCTTAGCAGTTGTGACATCCTTGAGTTCAAGACATTCCAATGCCTTCACCTTGTTAAAGCTTCCTTTCACATCTGGAAGTATGTGTGATCAAAACTCCACTTCTCCTTATAAGGATATACCAACCAAGATTGTGGCCTTGGTGTTTGATCGCTTGTAAGTCTTCCCATAAGACTTGAAATAAAACAACTCTCTACCATCTTCCAACTGGACGAAAACAGACTCGTAGAACTCAATCAGCAAATCAGTGTAAATCTGATCCTATTTATCTGACATTGCTAAAAAAACATCCTCTCATCCATTCAATCTAATATTTTTTGATATAAGGGAATCAAACTTATAGAAATCAGGATTCACTAACCTTTCCCAAAAAACTAACCACTATTATATTGTTTTTGAAGTATACATATCTTGAGATGTTGCTTCAACAGACATTTGGAACTGAGAGATTTGAATGATTCGGAATGGCTTTGCAAAGATCTGAACCGGTCATAAGAAGAGAAGCATGGCTTCAAGATGCAAAAGCCTTGAAAAACCGATGTGGGATGAGTCTTGGGTTCCCCTTAATATAGGAGATTGATGTGGCCTTTGGTCTTCCAAATTCCATCTAACGGTTGAAAAACTTTTCGATCTGATCTGACAGTTGAGAACATTCCCACAAGGAAAACTTGACTCTGATCTTTTGAGGTTTTAAGAAAAACATTCGGATTTAAGGAAAACTAGAATCTAAATTATTTTTAAGAAATAGGAAAATACCAGCAAGAAAAATATGATTACGAAAACATAAGTAAGGAAATCATACCTTTCAGATTGGCTAGAAAGATTATTCTTAATTTGTAATATTCTTCTTGAATAAATGAATTTAAAAACGAAAAAAAAACTCATTACAAAAAAAACTCACTACGAAAGTTCATTACGAAAATCTCATACGAATGTCTCAATACGAAAATCTCATTACGAATGTTTTAGTACGAAAATCTCATTATGAAAGTTCCAGTACAAATATATCATTATGAAAGTTACAGTACAAAAATCTCATTACGAAACTTCCAGTACGAAAATCTTATTACGAAAGTTTGAGTACAAAAATTTCCATTCCGAGAATTTCCACTTCGGAAATATCTATTCCGAGAATTTCCAAAAACATGTTATGAAAAATTTGTGACAAAAGAAAAGAGAAAACTTTCAACAAAAAAATTACATTTTTTGTTAAACTAGCACACAAATGTACTCCCCCTAGGAAAATGAGTTTATAACTTTATGGAGAGTTGTTTAATAAGAAGTTAATGAAGCAGGATTACCTTACAGTTATCATTCCTACCCTCTGTTTAATGTATTCAAATCTATCATAAGGTAAAGATTTTGTGAAAAATATCAGCATGTTGATCTTGCGTTCTGATAAACTGAAGAATGATATATCCATTAAATGTGTGATCCCTACGAAAGTGATGCCTAATATCTATGTGCTTTGCATGAGAGTGATGTGAAGGGTTATTACTGAGGGCAATGGAACTTGTGTTAGCACACAAACTTTGAGTCTTAGTTACACTAAAGTCATAGTCTGTGAGTGTGTGTTGCATCCACAACACTTGAGCACAACAACTTCCAGCTTCTACATATTCAGCTTCAGCAGTGGAAAGTGCTACTGAGTGTTTCTTCTTACATGAAAAATAAACTAATGAATCACCTAAGAAATGACAAGTTTCAGATGTACTCTTTATATACATTCTACATCCACAAAAGTCAGCATATGAAAATCTTTTTAAAACAAAATCATTTTCAGAAGTATAAGACAATCCTAGATCCATGGTTCCCTTTAAGTAGAGAAAAATTCTTTTTACCACCTTTAAGTGAGATTCCTTGGGATTGGATTGATATCTCACACATAGGAATACTGAAAACATCAAGTCTGGTCGACTATCTATCAAGTATAGTAGGCTTCATATCATACCTCTAAAAGATGTTTGATCTACTGGTTTCCCAGCTTCATCAAGATCTAAAGAGTTTGAGGTTCCTATGGGAGTAATTATACTCTTAGTGTTGTCATATCCATACTTTTTAAGAAGATATTTAATATACATATGTTGAGATATATAGGTTCCTTCTGGTTTTTGAGAAATTTGAAAACCAAGGAAAAAAGTTAACTCATCCATCATACTCATTTCAAACTATTATTTCATTAGACTTGTAAAAGAATCAGTTAAATATTAATGGGTTGAACCAAATATTATGTCATCAACATAAATTTGATCAATCCAAATAGTTTTCTTATCTTTCTTTATAAAAAGTTTTGGATCTGCATTTCCCTTAACATAGTTATTTTGAAGAAAAAATCGTGTAAGTATATCATACCAGACTCGTGGGGCTTGTTTAAGGCCATGAAAAGCTTTGGTATGTCTAAAAAAATGATCAGGATTTTTTGTGACTTCAAAGCCAGGAGGTTGTTCAAAAAAACTTCTTCTTGTACATAACCATTAAGGAAGGCACATTTCACATCCATTTGAAAAAGTTTAAAATTGAAGAATGCTGCAACGGCAAGTAGAATATGAATAGATTCAAGTCTGGCTAATGGAGAATAGGTTTCATCATATTCTATTCCCTCTTGCTGATTATAGCCATTAGCAACTAATCTAGATTTATTTCTTACAATGACTCCATTTTCATCACTTTTGTTTCTGAAGACCCATTTTACTCCATTATCAGAAGTTTCCATAGGATTTTCAACCAAGGTCCAGAATTTATTCCTTTCAAATTCATTTAGTTCATCTTTCATGGATTTGATCCAATCATCATCACCTAATGCTTCATCATTTATTTTTTGTTCTAATTGGGAAAGGAATGCTAGATGTTGTACTTAATTTCTTAAGGAAATTCTATTCCTTGTAGGTTTATTTACATCACAAATGATACTATCACTAGGATGATTCTTAAGAAACACCTGATTTGGGTTTTGTAAAACCTATTCAAAAACATAGGGTAGAATGTCTTCTGGGGTAAATGTTTCAGAAATATCTTCTTGATCATTTTCCTTATCAAAAGGATCTTCTATGAAAGGATGAGAATAATTTTTTGAAAACACATCCGAGGATATAGGTTGAGAGGTTTTAAAAACAAAAGGATCAGATTCATCAAATTTTACATGCACTATTTCCTCAATAGTATAAGTGTTTTTAATGAAAACTCTATAAGCCTTAGAAGTTGTGGAGTAGCCTAAGAAAATTCATTCATCAGATTTTGGTGAAATTTTTGTAGATTATCTTTAGTATTCAAGATTAATACATTTCATCCTAAAACCTTAAAGTAGGAATGTTTAGTTTTTTTACCATTCCATAACTCATAAATAATTTTATTATGAAAAGGTCTAATAAAAACTTGATTTATAGTATAACAAGCAGTACTTACAGATTCAGCCCAAAAATGTCTAGCATTACAATTTTCACTCAACACGGATCTATTTATTTCTTGAAGAATTCTATTTCTTCTTTCAACTAAAATGTTTTGTTGAGGAATTCTAGGTGCTGAAAAGTTGTGAGTAATACCTTTTCTACTAAAAAAGGTTTCAAAATCAGTATTTTGAAATTCTCCTCCATGATCACTATGAATATTTTTCAATGGAAGATTTTTCTCATTTTCAACTTGGGCTCTAAAACTTTTTAAATAAGAGAAAACTTCAGACTTCTTTTCTAGAAAATAGACCCATGTAAATCTAGTGTAATCATCAACTAAAAAAACACATTGTATTTTCCTCCAATGCTTCAAGTTTGTGTTGGACCAAAAAAATCCATGTTTACTAACTGTAATGAATCAGTTGTTGAGACTTTACCAGTTGATTTAAATATAGATTTATGTTTCATGCCTTATTGACAAGGATCACAAACTTTAGAAGAATCAAATCTACGATCTGGTAGATCCTTAACAAGTGTCTTCTTAGACAGTTTACATAAGTTCCTAAGGATACAATGACCTAAAATTCTATGCCATAACCAAGAATGATATTCTATTGCACTAAGGAAAAGTAGGTCTTGGATCCTAAGGTCTTTTATGTTTAAATTGTAAACATTCTCTTGCATATTGGCTGAGATAATAAATTCTTCCTTGGAATTGTGAACTAAGAATTTATCATTCCTAAAATTCAGAAGGTACCCCTCTTCACATAATTGACATATTCTAATGAGGTTGTTCTTAAGACCTTTAACAAATAAAACATTTGAAATCCATGTTTTACCAAGAAGAAAAATATTACCTATACCAACAATTTCTCCCCGAGCATTATCTCTGAAAGTTACCTTTCCTCCTTTCTTCTTGATAATCTTTTCAAAATAGCTTGTGTTACCAATCATGTGTCGGGATCATACACTATCCATGTACCATATATTGTTGTTGGTACATACTTTATCTTCCTGAAAACATGAAAAGAATTAGACTTTTGAAATCCAAACTTGTTTGGATCCGAGATATCCAGATAACAAATTTTTTGGCACCCACATCGTCTTAGAAAATTAAGCGTTATGAAAACCAAGAGATTGAGTTTTGTTTAAAGTGAAATTCTTTGCCCAGCGACCACCACATTGACACTTGGTACAAAATGGGGCACATTGTGGAACAAAGTTATTGTTTCTAAAATTTGGTTTTGCATGGGTATAACCAAATCCGGATTTTTTTCTTAAAGGTCGTATTTGTGAATACATTTTATCAATATTTTTATTACCATTGGTAAAGTTTGATAAACACTTATTTAAGGAAAAAATTTCGGACTTGAGTTTTATAATCAAGTTTTTATCTTCAAAAACAATAGACTTAGAATTAGGGATAGGGCTAGGCTCTAAAACACTTTTCTTAGAAATTATTTTTTCTAACTCTTTAGAAAGTTTGTTCTTCTCAGAACATACTTCCTCAATAATTTTTGAAATACTTTAAAAATCAGCATTTTTCCTATCAATGTATTTAGAGAGATATGATATTTCCTTTATAAGAATAGTATTCCTAGAGTTTCCCTTGTCATGTTTTTTATTGAGTTTGGAATTCTCAATCTCATGAAGTTCAGCAAACCTAGAAACATCATCATAGGTAGGTGAAGTGTTTTCTCATCAGAAGAGGATTCTTCATCCGAAGAGTTATAATATTTTATATCATTGGAATTTAATGAATCATTGGTCAATGATTCAGAATTGTGTACCTTAGCCATGAATCAAAGATTGTTAATTGGAATTCTGGCTATAAGACCAAGATTCTTCTATCCTGAAGATTCATAATCACAAGATTCAACAAAAGAGTCACCACCACTGGCACTCCAGGTGTCATTAGCTTTTACAACATTCTTAGCTTTAGCTTTATAATACTTCTTTCTGTTCCTTTCATAATTCTTTTCTTTTCATTGGTTCTTTTTTGAGAAAAGGTAAATCTGGTCTAATGTGTCTTTCTCTCTTGCATTAATAACAATTTACTTCTCCATCTTTCCTATATTTCCATTCCCTTTTTGTATACTTGGATTGGAAATTTCTATGACCATCTATCTTGTTCATTCTTCGAGAAAGATTTCCTAACTCATTTTCTGAGACTTCACTCTCACTAGATTCGGATTATATAATAACTTTCTTAGACTTGGATCTGGTCACTCTCTCAGGAGTCTTATCTTTCAAATGATTTGATGTTGTTGTAAAAGCAACAGTACCATTTCCATTCTTCTTTTTTATGTTGTCAGCATCTCTCTTCATTCTTGGTTCATGTTGGATAAGAGTTCAAAAAATTTCATCTAACAAAATTTTAGTAACCTTCCTGTTCTCATCAATAGCTGTTCTTTTTTATTCCCACTAATTTGGCTTAATATCTATTATTTTATCCACCAGAGCATCATCATATAACCCTTTCTCTCCCATAGACTGAAGACTGTTCACTATAGTCATAAATCTCTGTTGAAATTTAAAAATTGGTTCACCATAAGGAAAATTGAAGCCACGGTATTCAGCTCTAAACATAGATATCCTAGTATCGATCACTTTAGAAGTGCCAAAGTGTGTAACCTATAACTTCTTCTAGATACAATTAGATGCTTCACATGAAGAAATTTGGATATATATATTTCTACTAATTGAACATAGTAAAGTATTGTGTACCTTATAATTATGTTGATATTCTTGCTTTTCCTGGTTAGTGAAAGGTCTAACTTCCTTATCAGGAATTTTATAATCACCAGTAAGCATAACAATGTTATCCACTCCAGTATTGATAAGGAAAGTCTTCATTCGATCTCTCCATCACTCATAATCATTCCCATAAAAAATTGGTTGTTATTGTAGTGTTTAGATTGTAAATAGAACCAACATTGATTCCTTCCATCTCTAATAAAATCTTTGGCAACCAAACTTGTTAATAGGAAAAGTTTGTAACCATAAAGTTCGGAATAAACAAAATCAGAATGAAAATTCAGAATGACAAAGATCGGAATGAAACTATCTTTCTATGAAAGGAAGAAAATTAATGAAAAAGTGAGCATTGAAAACTTATATGTGAGTATAAGTATTTCAAAGACCTGCTCTGATACCAATAGTAGGATCGAAACAATGATGTAGATGCTCCATTTACAAGAGGGGGGTGAATTTTATACTTTAAAAATTTCCTTAAACAAGGAATGATCAAAGTTTAAGAAAGTTAAACTATGAAAATTCACAACACCTCTAACACCATTTTGAGAAATGGATCAAGGTACTATGTTACAAACTTCTAGTTCAATGAACTTCCTTAAATCTGAAAAGTGATTCCGAAAGCAGGTTCCGGGAATATGGATCCATAAATTGAAACATAACCAATGTTTACAATATGATATTCAACAGTAAAGCATATAGAATCTAAATGAAACATAGTACAAGTGTAAGGAAAAATAAGAAAATTATACTTTCCTTACAATACAATATGCAATGAAAAAATAAGTAGTACAACTACAAGTAACAAACAATAACACTTTTAACCCAAAAAGAAGGGTATCCAACAACCTTGGATAAAGGTCCCTTGATTGATAATTTCAAGAAATTTTATCTTACCCACACTAGGGTAAGCCCTCGATACGAAGATCATAGTCTATGTCTTGCTATCCCCACAAGCCCTCAACTTCAAGGTAGTTGGAACCTCTGTCTTCCTCAGCAAGGAATCCCTCGAACTTCAAGGTAGTCGGCACCTCTGTCCTCCTATCCCTAGAATCCCTCGAATGTAATCACCAACATTCGGAGTCAAACATCATAAGAGTTTAGAGTCGATCATCATAAGAGTTCGGATTCGAACTCATGAATGTTCAGAGTCAAACTTCATAAGAGTTCAGAGTCGAACTTTCGAAAGTTCATATCCAGAATTCAGATTGGAACTTCATTACAGTTCTTATTTAGAATTCGGATCCTAAAAATAGAATACTCCACTTTTTGACATTTAATGATTCCGGGGTTTTGGGTATGAATCTAGTTTTTATACTTAATAAAAAAATTGATATGTATAAGAAAATCTAGATTAGGTTAAATTTCCATAAAGAATAAAATATTCCATATGGAAGTAAAATATCAATTTTCTTAAGTATAAGGTGTTTGAGATTTTCAAAACAAGAAGGAATGGAAAAGTCATAAGGAAAACCTTATTGACTCAACAATTCACATAAATCGTGAATATATTTTTTGTTTTTACTGGTTCGAAATTATGCATTATTATTAATAACATAATATATCATATTCCATTGTTTACAAATAGAACATAGTGGACGGTATTGATACCATATCAACACACATAATCCATGTAGGGATTTAATATGAATTATAATATTGTTGGAGCTAGAGCTACAACTAATTATCAGAAAACGATAACTATATTGAGATAATAATCATTGGTTGTGAATATTAACCTTTCCCATATGAAGAATCCTTATCCACAACATGGAGGAACACTTTTAGAATGGTTTATGATACTAAAACATCATTCATTTATTGGCACTAAAAATCCATTTATATAAGATAAATTGATAGTTTTTTTAGAGAATATATTTCATTATTTGTGTTTTAATGAAAGAGAGAATGTTTTTTCGGAAATTTTTAATGTCTTGAGAGATATAATATAATGGAGAAAAAGGATTGAATAAAATTATTTGGAGGAAGAAATAAAAATCAAAGAATGGTTGGATTTTAAAAAAAATTCATCTAAAAGATTTTCTTCCTGGACCATGAGAAAATATAGAGATGAAAATTTTGAGTCTTAGAAAAAATGATGATCTGAATATTTCGATGTATGAAGGAAAAATTAGAAGGATTAAAAGGCACATTATGGTTTATGTATTCCCTACATTGAGAAAGAATTATTGGATATTTTATGGGTTAAAACCTTTCCTATGATGGGAATTGGTATCTAAAACCATATCATCGTACGAAGATATATTTTCTTGTTTTATCAACATAGAGAAATAATTTTTTTATATCTTATGAATTTAAGGGAAATATTGAAAATAAGAGGGATGATAAACACTATAAAATAAAATAATGATATAGGATAAAAGATAAGAGTTCAATTTTCATCATACAATAAATGTTGAAAGAAGCATCATTGGACATGAAAATTAGGAGTGAGATTATGTTACAAGTGTGGGGAAAAGGCCAAAAAGCCTGGTATTTCAAAAGAAAGAATATAGTCTATAATGTGTAGTGTTTTAACTATATTCATTTGGTAATCTAGAAAAATTATTTTTCTTATTATATTGGAAAATTTACCAAAAAAGGAAAAGAGGGAAATAACACGATATTGTTATCACTGATGATGACATTGACTATCCTAGTTAGGTGGTGGAAGTTACTTTGATAATATCCAAAAAAATGATAATGATATTTTTATAATTGATCATTGCATTATTTTATATCTTCTTATTTTTTAATGAAAATAATATTTTTCAATTTTGATTTAGTAACCATGTTTTTATTCAAAACTCTTATGGGCAGTCTCATTGTAACAAATATGTTTTCGGAATTCCCCTTTATGATAACACAATCATTTTTTACATAATGCCTAATAATTATACATACCATTGAATTTGATATAATCCACAGGATGGACTATATTTCCAATTAGGGTAGGAAAATTCTTTTCAAGGAATATAAAATTATAATTTGTGTGGAAGAAGAATCCATTATTTATAAAGAAGACATTTCATAATTTGATTCTTATCTAAAGCCACACCATTAGCTATACTGAATGAAATTCATTGGGAGGATGAGAGTCAAACATCATTGTATGAAGAATGTAATCATAAAATTGAGTATGTACGTTTAATAAAGGAATACACTAATATATTTCATAATGTATTACTTGGACACACCCAAATCATGAATTTGAATTTTATATTGATTTTATCATGCATTCTAGAACAAAATTAAATACTCATTATAAAATGACCACAATGGAATGTGTTGATTTGTGAAACAATTAGAGGAGGTGGGTAAAATTCATTTTTTTGATTCTATTTTTTGTCTATTGGGAGCCCATGTTCCCTTTGATAAGAAGAAATATAGATCCATGAGGATATGTATGGAATATATAAATATCAATTATATTTAAATAAAGAAAAATTATCCTCTAGCACAAAATAAATAATTATTTTATCAACTTCTTGAATGATTTTTTTAATGATTGAACATTTTTTGGATATCATAAACAATAAGTAAATATATAATAAATTGTGATGATAGGTTTTAAAATGAGGAATGGGTATTAAATTTCTATGTTAATTTCATTTGGACATACTAATACACCCTATATTTTGATGGAACTAATTAACATGTTATTCAAGGAATATCATGATGATTTTTTTAATATTAATTGATGAAATTATGGTGTCTTAAATAATATATTATGATCATGAGAATCAATTTTGGACCATTATTGAGATAGTCATAAGTATATTGTTATATTTAATATTTAGAGAATGAGAATTATGGAATTAGTAAATTTATTTTCTTGGCCGTATTTTTAATAAAGTGGGAGTTTCTATTAATCCTGTAAAGATAGTGGTAATACATGAATGTACATCACCAATGAGCATAATCTAGTTATGTAGTTTTATTAGTTAAGATGTTTTCTATTGGAATTTCATTCAAAATTTATCTTGATTAGTTAAATAATTAACCAAGATTAAATGATTATGGTTAAGATTATATAGGGAAAATACTATGAACAAGGTTTTGAATAATTGAAGAGAACATTGGTAAAATATTTTATCTTGACAAAGTCCATGGGAAATGGTGTATTATCTACTTATAGTGATGCATCATGGAATGTACATAGTTGTTTCCTTAATCATATTGATTATGTTATTATATATGTATATAGGGAGTTCAAAAAAATGAATAGAACTTTCAAACTTGTGACATTGAGTTAGTATCTATAATATTTTCACTAAAATATGTGAGTTATATAAAAATCACAGGTCGGTGAAACATATCTTCTTATAGATAAAACTGACGAAGGGTAAAATGAGTTAGATGGAGATAATGAAGGATTTTTTTAATACACTACCACCTAGGGAAAGAAAAATAAGGTGGATGATGCATTAAGATGTAAGGGTAATAGTGTTTCGAAAATAATAACATGTGAAAGGGATCCATTGATCATTGATCTAGTAAAAATAGATATTATAATTATCAGGGAATGTTAAACATCACAGTTTATTCAAATGGTTTCCAAACAATTTTTATTGGAAATGATTAAATTTGCCCTTTCTAATTATGTGAATATTGAAAATAAAGTTAAATCTTCGAATAATGGAAAATTTGAGGAATTTTTATTTGAAGAAGGTATTTTAAAGATTTTAAAAATTCTTTGTGTTCACTCTATACCTGAGCTAAAATGTGAGTTGTTGGATGATTCTCATAGCTCAAATTTTCCCATACACCCTTCAAGTACTAATATGTATATATATTTGATTGAACATTTTTTTTGGGATAATATGTTGTGGGAGATTTCTAACTATGTTTCACGATGTCTAGTATTTCAATATGTGACTATTGAGATAAAAGATGTTATAGGTGTCCTCAAAACTCTTCCTATACTTGTGTGGAAATGGGAAGATATTAAGATGGAATTAATCATTATAATAGTTAGACTCCAAGAATGAATGATGTGACAAGGGTAAATATTGATCATGATACCAAATAAGATCATATTTTTTCTATAAGTGATTATTTAGCTCTTGAACTCCAAGATATACTATATATTAAGGATTTTTTATGAATTCATGTTACACCTCTTTCATTTTTGTTTGATCCTGATCTATGATTTACATCATAATTTGGGAAATCTCTTTAGAAGGCCCACGATACAATATTTATTTTGATCAATTATTATCACCCTCAAACTGATTGGAGGTCAAAATGATTATAGAAACATTAAAATACATGTTGATGTCCCACTTACATGACTTTCATGCTATGTGGGATTTTTATCTTCATTCGGTGGATGTTTCCTACAATAATAAGTTCAATTCAAGTACTCAAATGGCACCGTATGTATCATTATATATAATGACATATCACGCAACATATTTTTTGGATGTGGTTGGTGAAAGGAAACATTTAGGCCCAAAACCTATAGGGGAATCAAAGGAAAATCCAATTACTACTCAAATACATATCAAAACATCTCAATGCGTGAAAAGATACTATGCCTATATTAGAAAGATGTATTTGGAATTTCCAGTGAGAGGTCATATTTTCATAAAGTTATATTCATCTAAGGGAGTTATAAAATTCTGTAAGAATGGAAAACATGGCCCTAAGCACATCAAAACTTTTAAAATTCTAGATATAATTGTAACTATGGCATATTGTTTTGAAATGCCACCTACAATTTTAATAGTAAATATTTTGGTTCAATATCTCTTTGCTAATGATGTACATGCCAAACCAAATAATTTTTCTCACTTACAACTAAATAAAATTTGAACCTAATTAATCTTATTGTCAAGACACTATTAAGATTATTGACACTATATAGAAAGTGTTAAGGAATTGAATGACTCTGTTGGTAATGGTACTTTTGATAAATCATAAAAAAGAAAAGGAGGTGTGGGAAAGTGAGGAATTTAAAATGAATAAATACCCAAGTCTTTTTATGTGATGATATTCTAGAAATTTGTATGTTGTAAATTTTTTGGGGGGAAAATGTAATATCCTACGATTTAATGGTGTGTTTTTTATTTAAATTTGGCAAAACTCATCCAACCCAACACTGAGTTCAAACAAACTACGATATATTAAAAATTGAATGTTATGACTTAGCTTTTGAAATAGAGAGAATGAATAGTATTAACCACATTATTTAATTTATATGTTATATTTATTTAATAAAATTCTTTTACTTTTAATACAAATAATTTTATAGGCATAATATAAGAATGGATTCAACTTTTCGAATTATAAGACTATATTTTACAAAAGGTATTTTTACACACTTTTGATGTAACACTTGTGTTAAGTTTATAATTATCACTTTTATAAATTCTAATTTAATATTGAATATTTTTATTTAAAATGGTTAAATCAAAATTTAATTTGGTTTTCATTTTTCAATTTTCTAATAAGATTCATGTTTTTATGAATAGAGATAATATATTACACTTTATATGAAAACCAATTTTCAAATAAATAATTTATAGAGTTAAATTATATTTTTAATTTCTCTTAAAGATTAAGTAGATCAAACTTTTTTCATTAAATAAAATTTAGGGTATTTGATACAATTTTATTTGAATTTGGATATACAGACATTTCAATCATTTTAATGTTTTTATTTCCAAAACTTATTATCTCTTTCTGTTAATGGGATTAATTATAAATTAATTTTAGTAAATCATGTGTTGAGAATTATGAAAAATAAATACAATATTAACAATTAAAATTTCCATATTTTGTTTAAAGGCCCAATTTATTATTATACAAAATGAATATTAACATAACTACTTTTTAGTACCATGGTTAATGGTAGATCGAGTAATGAATAGTTAAAAGTAACATTGCAAACATCATTAAATTACCCTAACACATTTCATATTTTCTAGATGAGGGAGTGTCAACCAAAATTAGTGTTAGGGAGATTTTATGGCCTCTTGGAGCTTATCAAGTGACCTTAACTATTTTATAGTAATTTATTTTATTAAAATCCAAATATGTCACACTCATACTTTTGATAAGTATAACATTTTAATATGTGGTTATTAGGAACATATCTTTTACTATAAATAGTAATTTAAAATATAATATATTTATCATCATCATCACATATTATATTTTATGTTTAAGAAGTTAAAAAATACCTTATAAGCGTTCACAATGATGATGTAGTAATTATTTATTTAAACGAAATATAAAACAAATGATTATAAAAATATGAAAATCTATACAATTGTACATTATTTTTATCATAAATAACATGTATAATAATATTTGAAATTTTAGTGAAAATTAATAAATATTTTATGTTACCTTTTTATAGTTTTTATGTTAATATAATGAATCATATCGAAATTGTCATTAATATAATATTAAAATAAATAAAATTTTATTAAATGATATAATGTTTGTAAAATACTAAAATAAAGCCAAATAATTTGGATGAAAATTGAAGTTTCATCAATGACTCGTTAAAGGTTAATTTATAATTTTATTGTTTCTAAACTGACCAATAAATTTTAAAAATCATGGTTCCATGATAAGAGTTAAAGTGGTTAAATAAAGGTTAAAAACAAAAAAAAAACAGTTATAATGCGACTTAAAAATGTCTATAAATTACTGATTTATATGGTTTAGATGCATACTCATTTTATATTTTTAAAAACTCACTTTGGATCCATTTGTAGTTGAAAAATATTTTATATGAATTTAATATTTTGAGAGATCCAAAAGTGACCATCACCTCAATTATAAAAAATAAACTCCTCCATCACTTCCTCACATCTCATTGAGCATTGTATTTTGAAAATTCAGTATGATTTACTCCCTTATAAATCATTATAAATTTTATATAGGTCCTTTTAATCCAAAAAGTATAAACTCTAAATCTAATAAAAATATGTTTAATGGAAGTAAATCAAAGAAGAGGTCAATATTTTACCAACTCATTGAAGTTCATTTCTTATTAAACATTCTATTAATGTGTTGATTCCATAATAAACTAATAAATAATGTATCTTAAATATTTCTAAATTTTATTATGATTATGTTAAAATTGTATTCTTCCTTTTATCCATCCAATGAAAAATAAAAGCACCACATGTGCGTACGTACATGTTACCATCTCAACATCATGGTGTAATTTTTATTCCATCACCACAATATTTGTATGGGTATAAAAATGTATATAATGGATATAGATAAAATATATGAAATGATATTTATTATGTATAATTAATATATCTTCCAATTAATTATACTTTTACTATAAATGGAATGATATTTTCACTCGTGCATAAGTAAAGAACACCATCCCCATGATGCAATGTGATTAATTTCATATGTTAACCATTACAGAATGATTAAAATAAAGTATATAACGTGTAAAATTATTACCTATGAAAATATTATAATTATTTAGATTAAATAAATTTAACTTTTTTATAATATAGAATACATACATTACAGAACATGAATAATAAAAGGATGCATTTTACAACCGAAACATGGGTAATAACGATATTTTATTAACAAAATGATATAATAAGATCATACATAATATCATAAATATTTATATGGTTTTAGTATAGTTTAATAAAATTAGTTAGATAATTATATACGATGTTAGGTCACATTAAAATACTGTAATGTAGAAGGTAAGGGTTATTTCATAGTCTCATTATTATTTAGGATTGTTTATGTTAATGTCTCGACTAGGGAATATTTTCATCCATTTCCATGATTTCTAAAACTGTATCCAATTGAATATAATTATTTTCCTATGAATAATTAATATCTTTTACCAATGTTTGACATTTATAAAATGTTTCTAAATGAATATTCTTGTCATTTTCCAAATTTGGGACATTATGAATTCTTTAACAAAAATACGGATGGAATGTTCTTTTAATAAATATGACATGGGTGGTTTTTTCTACAGTCCTGATGAAGTAATGTTTTGAAACATAAATTACATGATTATAAGGTTTTCTTAAAATAAAACTTTTAGTTTTAGAAATGAATGTATTTTAAATAATTTATTTCAAATTAAAGGGAGTATTTCTCTCCTGAAATTGTAATTATTTTATTAGAGAATTTTCATCTATGTTGACATCATTTTTTATATCTTATGTTTTATTTTTATGATCTCTTGTGATACAATCTAAAATATTTTTTGATCAATTTTACTATGAATGTGTTATTTTGATACCATTCATGGTTTATATTTAATGTATTCACATTTCTTATGCTAGTTTTTAATACAAATGTTTATGTGGTGGTTGTCTCTACCCTTTCATATAAGGAAATAATTAGAGCTTTTATGTGATGGGTGGGATATACTATATCCCCTCGATGCATCAATAGGTCTTATTTGAGAAACATTTTTTTGGGTACTGGTCAATGCATCAACCATTTATGTATTGTATCCTGGATGATTCTTTGACATTATTTTTATGATGTGTGGAATTAAGGATTCCCTCATTATGAAATTATGTATTGATATTCCACGAGATTGTTCAATTATTAGAATATATATATGATCTTTTAAATGAAATTATATGATTTTAATGAACTCATTACATATTATACTAAATATTATTTTTTAAATGGAAGAAGTTATAGTTATACCCCTTGACATAATGTTTATTCTTATTTATTCATAATAGATGCTCTTTTATGCTTTCCCTGACTGAGTATATGAGATCACCCCATTATTATGTTTTATTATTCCTAGGATATCGTGTTACATATTATGACTACTATACAAGGTTATCCTTGTCTAGTAATGTTGTTTTCAAATTAATATCTATGTTGTATTTTATATATTAAATTATAATGAATGCTTTTTTTTATAATTGGGTTTCTGAAACTGATATACTAGTCAATCCGTTAGTATTTGAATATTTTATTAGTGTCGATGTAATAATTAAAGGAACCAACTATGGGCTTCTAGGGTTGGGTTCTATGAAAATGGACACCCATTAACCTATCATCTAGAATTCGGTTCCCTACCATGTACTAAAATAATGGACATTGACCACCTACTCACTAAATAGGGGATACCCATTTCTATAATACACATTAGGACCCAGTAACAAACCACCGAGTAACTAGTTGCTTCTTTGAAAAAAATAAAACTCATAAACTAGGATGCAAGCATTGAAAAATGATCCACATCCTTCACTAAGTCCCCCAATTTCCCAATAACATAAATTTTAATAAGGTTTGACAACTGTTTAATGCAATTAATACCTTAATATTTGTGGGATCACAAAACCTCACCAATATAGAATGTATAATCCATGATAGTAATCAATGACAATCACTAGTAAATAACTCCCTCCGCTACACTTGAATATCATCCACCACCCAAAGACTCCTCCAGCATAGGTTTTTTGATGAATCTACACATGTATCAGAGCTATCATCTTCATTTCAAATTATCCTCACCCTATTCTAATTCAAAAAAGGTAGTCCTCGAATGAAGTATCATTTTCCCGATTACAAAAATTTGTGTTATTAATAGAGAATGATTGGAAGGTATCATCTAAGGTGAGACATGCCTAATAAATCATGTATAACATGGAATAACAATAGAATCACTAACAAGTATTTTTGAGTATCAATATATTGGACCCCTAAAAATGGCCCAACAAAAATTGGCTCTAATTTCTCATTCATATGAATACAATGGTGTACAAACATGAGAATAATCTTCCTGAAAACCTAATTTAAAATATTAAGCTCTAGTAGATGGTGTCTATAGTATGAAATGATTATTTCATACTCTGAGTAGTTCCTCAAAATTATTTTTCAACTGGATATGATCTATTAATTAAAAAATCAGTATTTTTCTTATAATTGATTAAATAACAACATCTATCTAACATTTTGAAAAATAACATGAACTGCCATCAACTACCACAAAATATATCATTGGAATCAGAATCTGAAAATTCTTTTTATAGGTAAACATAGATTAAGAGAGATTACTCTTCCATGAACCACCTAAATTCAAGGCACATTATAGCATAACTTACTAAAAAATCTAGAATGTAAAATCATACTACCCAAGGGTTATAGGTTGGTATGTAGTGATCCTATCAACTATGGAATCACGATCCTTTGCCGATCCTACTAGAAGCATGATGTAATATGATATCATCATCCAAAATGATACTCCTATGAATAATGTGAAACAATAAACTATCCTGAGAATTTAACCAACAAATATTATCAATATTATCATCTTCCATAACCAATAGAATGTGCATTTCATTCGATAATTATTGTAAAACATCCCATTCATAATCACTATATTAAGGTAATGTAAACAACTCTATCATAAATATAATTTTCTTTCACACCCATGTAAACATAAAAATGAATAAATGATATAGTTTTATATTGTTTTATAATAACTCAACATGAAATATTGATAAGTGAGACATAATAAAATGATCATTATAAGATACATTTGTATCCCAAATAACCAATTCTACCTATGAAAATTATTATAAATCATGGTAATCCCAATGTATATAGCATATCTTAAGAAAAGTTATTACCACATTATCTCTTAAAAATGTCTCATGGGGACTAAAACATAGAATAATACAAATTGGATCAAATCATAATATTGATAACAAACATGTGCTTCTCTTAGCCAAAAATTAATTCCCTCAAAACCTCTAAGTATGAGTTAGAAAACAGATTCTCCTTCACCCTCTAATGGATTGAGGAGGTGATAGATAATGATGTTTGAGTATATCTATACCAGAAAAACTTGATATTAGGATAAATTTCATTATGTAGGCTCATCATCTTCCACACACTACTTTACCTAATTACTACATGATGATGATTATTTTTAATAAATATATTTACAAAAACATTCACCTTTGTAGGGGTAAATTTTTAATTGACGTCCACATACTAAAGATACATAACCCAACATCTCTATAAATGGTTTAGGTAATTCCAAAAAAAATATTCCTAAGGCTTTTATGACTAGTGTAAACCATCAACATCTCAAACAATGTTTTATGACCCCAACATATCAATGTATACATGAATCTCTCTAGATCCAAATCATGGGTCTATTAATTAATATCAAGTGGCTTCAACTACCAAGTTCTATATGAGACTATTCACAAATAATGAATTAGAATGTAACAAGGTCTAAATATTATTTCATCATAATAAACAATATACTTCATACAAGGGTATGGAATTCTTATGTTTGACATAGATTCCAACTTTCCCTTGAACTGCTTGAATATTTTCTCATAATGATCATACCACATATACCATAACCCATTATTGGATATGTATTTGGTGACATAAACTAGGTTGATACCACAATTATATATCCCATGTAAATTTTCTATATAACGGATAAAATACTTTCTTGTATTCCAAAGTCTAAATACATGTTTATAGGTACTAGATAATTTCTATGGGGAGATTATAACCTCATTCCAGCGTAATAAATAATATAAAAACTAACATGAATCATCCATTAAAAGTAATAAGTTTGTATAGAATGAATGAAATAAAAAATAATATATCAAATGAATATATATAAGTGTACATATTCAAAGTCCTAAAAACATACATCAACTGACTACCCACTAGAATTTCCGCATAAATGAATTTAAATAATATAAAAAATATATTTTGAGGCTCTAATTCTATCTGTAAACCTAAAAGAATACCAACCACATGATTCGGTGTAAGATACCCAACACTATTATGAATGGTTGGACCAAATACTGACCTAAATAGTTGTTAAATGTGATCTACTCAAGAAATAATGTTCACTGGCAGGCCAAAAAACCTGAAATTACAACTCAGTAGGAACTGTTAATGGGTTCCAAAAAATTACCATTAATATGGTGTATACACAGGTGATATACTCAAAAACAACCAATTAATCATTGAACAAATATATAAATTCTCCCTATTAGTCCTTGAGTTTAAACATTTTTTAATGATCTACTATACATTCTTTATCTATTATTATAGTTGCACTGTAAAAAAGGCTAAAATTATGAAAAATAAATTTGGGCTCAGAAACCATATAGTATTTCTGATTATTTTGACTCATGGGATGTAATATTAGGAAATATAATAGTATCATGTTTACTTTCACTATCCTAGGTAGTATCAAATACATACTATATACACGAGGTATACACCTCTGATCTAAAGTAATATCCTCTATATTCCATAGTCATCTTGAATAAACTTATGATTTTAGGTAATATCATAAAAATCATATATATATATATTTATATATATATGGTGTATAAAAATTATCCTAATGAGTGTACTAATAATATCATAATGTTCATATCAAAGGGCTAGTCCAAATGTGTATCAAACACATACCACAAATTATTCATTGAATCTGTGGTAATATCCATAGAATTATATGTAATCATAAATGTTGAATCCTTGAAATTAACAAATGTATTATACATATAAGGATCATTTTTTGGAAATTGGGTAGTACTCAGGAACCCAATATATATGATGATCATGCCATGATCCTAGTAATTATTCTA
The DNA here is from genome assembly GCA_963277665.1 of Viscum album. Taxonomy (NCBI): domain Eukaryota; kingdom Viridiplantae; phylum Streptophyta; class Magnoliopsida; order Santalales; family Viscaceae; genus Viscum; species Viscum album. The sequence goes on along the minus strand of OY728156.1, from coordinate 63,543,065 downwards.
CGTATCCCATTTAATAATTTGGATCAACATCTAAATCATAGAAATCACTATGATTATCAATGAAGTGACCATTATTGATGGAGACTAGAATCCACCATGTTCTTTTATAATAATATTAATCATGAAAAAATGGGGTTTTTAGGTCCAAACACCCATGAAAGAGTATCATATTAAGTTATAAACATTTTTGACCATTGAAGATTAAGAGGAATAAAAATCTCCTCACTTTATTTGTTTTGAAAATCGAACTGAAAGACATATTTATTACATCAAAGTCACAATGCATAACAAAATCCATCATATTGGTAATATAGTATTTGGATAATAAGGTTCATTGACTTAACCATAGGTATACGATGAAATAGAAAATAGTTATGAGGTACTAAATATGTGTATTCAAATATTCAATAAAATATGATGATTCATTGTAATTTTATATTTCTAAAAATTCATATTTAATTTGTGATGCATATGTTACAATTTTGATGAATGGTTGAGGTAGGAGAAAGAGAAACTATTCATTTTCAGAGTAGCCACATTAAGAATGAATTAAAAGAAATGATGTTTTTAGAATTAATGGGGAGTTACAATATAATCCATTCTCTGTGATTTGATGAAAAAGATTATCCTCTGTGTAATATAGTGCATGAAAGAAGTCGTGCTTACAAGAAAATTATTATAACATACAGAAGTTGCTAAAGACAATAATTTTGTGTCTTATATTTTCATTGTGGGAGAATCATAAACATATTGGTTTAAAATATGAGAAGGTTTATAATATTCATAAATTAAATGATATTTTAGAAGTTATGTTTTTGATACTAATCCATTAGATTCAGTATTCCATCATATTCATGAGAGGTAAAAATTTATGTTTATAAACTAATGAAATAGAAATTATGTTTTATATTATGAGTATCAAGAGGCTTAAGTATTTGTTGATTGTATTTCAGATGGGTTAAGAGCCATCATATTGATTGTACTCCAGGTGAACCCAAGATTGATCATAATCATGGAGGAAAGAATAAAAAGAAGAGACATGATAAAATACATTTTGAAAGTGTTGTAAATGGAGGTCAAAAATCATGATGAGTTTGTGGAAGAATATGTTTGCTTTTGATTGGTGTAGAATTATGTAACATGATATCATCAGTTATGATTTTTTTTCATGTGGGTCTAGAAAATTGGAATTACCAAATTTTATAATCATAATGAACAAATCATAAAACAAAATCATAATTAGAATCAGAATAGTGTTTTATAAGAATATTAATGATTTCTATTTATTTATATATGAAATTTGTACATAGAATTATAATGAATAAATCTAACTGGGTAATTAAATTGATGAATAAGAATCAAGATCTAATTTTTTAAAGATTTCAAAAGTAAAATAAAACTATTAGAATATTTGAGAAGTTTGAATATGGGTTGAGAAGCATTGAAAAAGTCATAAATTCATCTAGATTTCAAGAAAATTGTATAATTTTGAAAATTTGTTTGATTGAGTGACACATCAAGAATACTGCCTATACTCTATTTAGGTCTCTTTTAAAAGAGAAATCACATTTTTTCTAACATATGTACTCTTAATGAAAGGAATAGAGAAGGTAGTGAGATAGAGAATCATAGAGAAATGAATATGATTTAAATTGTGTCTTCCTAAATATGTTTTCCAAGTAAAAGAACCATATAATAATAGAAATTATTTAAAATAGATGATTATTATAATTAAAAATTGTATATGGACAATTTTATATTGATATTTGGATTGATGAAGTAATTGTTAAATTTTTTCCAAATAGTATTATGAGAGAGATATATATTTTCATATTGAGCGATTAGACTGGGAAAATTGGACTGGGAAATTATACTAAAAATACAACAATTTCTTGGAAGTTCTTAACATATTCTAGGTAAGAAATTGTAAAAATATTTTGAAGTATTTTTTTGGTTGCTTATTAGGAAGCACAATAAACTGTAATACATCATTTTTTTCAAGATGAATCATATGCTCTATTGTGTTTAATGTAGTTCTTCCTGAGAGTAAAGGAATTTATTCATTTTATTCCACACAAAATAATTATTTTTTATTGTATTGTGGGGTATTTTATAATTTATTAACCATAAAAAGTACATATATACTATTAATGAGTTGGGAATCATTTAAATTTTCGTGTTGCTGTAGATGTGTGTTTGAATTTTTTTCTATGGGTAAATAGATAATTAATTGGGTTTTAATGTTGTTTCATTAGGATGTAATCATAAAATAAAAAATATCACTTATCCACCACCACCCTTCTATGTGATATGACAATCTTGATTGGTAAATTAAAATTTGTACAAGAGTGAAGGATTCCTTCATTTAATCTTTGATGATGTTCTGAGGAGAAGTTGTTGTGAATTTGAATTTTTTCAATAGTGAAGGTATCACATTTTTATATGGGAATATCTATCATATCTAGAAGTCTATAATGGTTCATCATATCCGGTATATTGGGTATGATGTTCTTGATGCTTCAATAGATGGTTTTAATCCTATTGATGATAATGTTCCTCTAACATCGTTCAATAAAATGAATCATGAGAATGATGGAAGAGGTAAGAATTCATTACATTCGTCACTTCCTAATATTGAATTTTTATGGGTGAAGGGTGTATCCATTTCCAGAGGTTTATGGGATAAATTTAAAAACATACTCAAATGAAATATGAATGTAAAGAAGAAAAAGTCACATGTTTATAGGCTGATGTATGAAGATATTATGATGGGTGAATACGAATCTTTTGGTGACTTAATTAATATGGTGAATATAATATTCCGCATTATCATATATCTTATAGAAATGTTATAATATTGTATAGTTGATGAAAATATTTTTAGAATCATTCCTGGCATTTATTATTCTAATTATTATTCATTGGATGATATTGATCCTAAAATATTATATTCGGATGACATTCATGGCACTCCTATCTCTTCTGAAATGGGAATGGATAAATCTAAGAACATTAAAACAAATTTTTTTTATAGAAATTTTTTTATGGATACAAAGAAAGAGTAGTAAAAGACGATTATTATTTAAGTATAAGATTCCCATTCCGATTTTGAAATTGAGTTATGTAAAAATATTTTTTAAATTTTATCCTTGATTTATATGAATGTCAGAAAATTTATAGCTAAATATAAACATAAACAACCCCATAAATTATTCTACTATGGATTTATTGGTAATGTTGTATCTAATTTTTCATCAAGAAATAAATATTATTATATTTATGATTATGAAATATGGAAAAGAAGATATTGAAAAAATTGGGAAATAAGTATAAAATTTTCCACATGGAAGGAAAAATGTTCTTCAAATCCAAAGGAAGAAGTTTCTTATCTAATAAAAAATAAAATTAAGATATTGATGGTGAATCCAAAAATTCTAGTGTGTATTTTATTGAGAATATAATTATTCTAAAAATTAATAATGGATATTTTGGATGTAGTAGTTTATAAGAAGAAGAATATTGATATGAAAATCATATAAAATAATATTTAAATCACTAGAATGAATTATAATGAAATCCTGAATTTGAAAATGAAAGTTCCTAAAAAAATAAACAAGAATTTTATTCTAATAACGATGTAACATTTCTGAAATAAACTGATTATTTGATGAAATTTAACAATGAATAATAAAATTATAATAAGTAGATATGAGTGGAGTAAAATGAAAAATAAGATGAGATTAATGTTGTCCAAAATAACCTTTTAACGATGAAAAGAAAGGTACAAGATTCAAAAAAACTATCTCTGATGTTAGTGAATGATCTCATAATGATAAACTAGAGAAAGATCCAAAAAAATTCCTTTAATGATTGATAAGAAAGATGGAATAGTTACTATAAAATGATGGGAATGTTATGTATGTGGACAAGATTAATATAGTGGAAAATTATGATGTTGCTAAAAACATTGAGTCAAAAAATGTTAGTTAAAATTTTAAATATAGAAATTTTTGCAATACATCTGGTTTTGATAAGTATGAAAATAAACCAGTTCTAAAAAAGAATATTTCAATTGATAATTGAATGATTGGTAGTCAGAAAATTTAAAATAAGAAAGACAATAAGGTTGTTGAGAAATATGTTCACATCATTGGTTAATACAAATGTTTTATAAGTAAGTATTTTATATTTGGAAACTACTAGTACATTGGTGGATATAAGAATACTAAAAATATGATTTTATTCAACAAAAAATTACTTCTATTCCATAAATTATAGAAGTAAATGTTTGATGGGGAGTCAATCTAAGAAATTGAATATGTATTACAAGCTTGTTTAAAAAAAACCTGATCATGTTGGATTAAAATTTGAATATTATTTTTAACACCTAGAAACCATTTGTGAAAGGTGTGAATAACTATGAAATCATACATGTTGGTTGTCCTTTTTTAATATAATAAAAAATATTGTTAAAAATTATCTGAAGGTAGAGATGAACAAAGAAAGAACTCTTGTTGTACAAACTAGCCTGAAATCTACAAAAATATAACAACTATGGATTATTGAGACTGGGTTTCCTCCACATATAAAAAAATATAATTTTTTTAAGAACTTGAACTAATTTAAATATGGAACATTGATATTTGGAAATGATGATTCATAAGAATCAAATGTGTTATATCTACCACCATTGAGAAAAAAGATAGAATCCATGAAACCATTGTATGTTGATGGGCTATAACACAAATTTTTATGTGATTCACAATGTTGTGATTATGTTGATAATGTAATTTTCTATAAATATGTATTTTTTATGAAAATTGAGAACAATGGAAATATATTTACAAGATGCCAACTTGAAAAATTAAATTTAATACATATTGGTGAAAAACAAAACTCTTGTAACTTGGGTATGGTTGAAGAGAGTTTGATGTTGCATAAAAGGCTTGGACACATTTTTAAAGAGACCTGATAATGTTAGTAAAGTGATATATTGTCTTAGATTTTCCTGATTATCCCATAAGAAGATATTTTTGTTGCACTAATTTTCAAAATGGAAAAATTATAAACTCAATAAATAAAAATTTGAAATTTGTTCAAAAAACCACTATAAAATATACATTGAGATATTTATGTTACAATGATAAAATAGTGAAAAAATGGATTTATGTACTGCATCAATATCATTGATTACTTTACTCGGATTTATTTGGTTTTTTATATGAAACATAAGTCAGATACATTAAAAATGATAATACTTTTCAAGAGGATTGATCAGAAGGAATATGCAAATTCATTGAAGAATTCGAGCACCAAAAATTGGGTGATTATAATAATGAATAATTTGAATATTATCTTGAAAATAATTGAATTTTGAATGATTATAGTTTCTTATAAACTCCGCAAAAAATGGGGTTACAAAAATGTAAAAACAGAACTTTGGTGTTAATGGGGAGAACATTGTTACTTGAAGACATTGTTTCTCATTATTATTGGGGGAAATCAATTAGTACTTCTATGTATAGTTAAACCTGATGTCTTTATTAGTATTTTTTTAAATATTAATCTATATGAAATGATTCATTGAAAAACTCCATGTTTGAAAAAATTATGATTTTTGGGGGGTCGATGCATTATAAATAAAAAAGTTGGAAGCCTTGGAAAGTTAATAATAAAGGTGAAGAGGGAGTATTTTTAGAAAACTATATATAATAATGATGATAAATTTGTATTGACTAAGAAAAATAATTAATTTTCACACGGTTGATGTGAAAATTACTGAAAAACCTAAAGAGCAGAAAAAGAATCGTGCAAATATGAAATTTGAGTAGGACAAAAACATTATATTAACCTCTTTAAAAAGGATAAATAAAATTTTCATCCTAACAAAGAAGAATAATTAAATTCAAATTATTCACGTGAAGAGGATGAAACCAAAAAATAAAATCCCAGGATAAGGATGAATGTGGTGGATCATAAAAATATTAGTGATCAACATCAAAAGGTTCAAATAAGAAGAACCATTTTCTATATATAACTATATTAAAATTTTGAGATGAATGTTGTGACTTAAGCCTTTGAGTATTTTCAATGGGTTCAGGCCATGAATGAATATTTAGAGAAAATATTGAAGATTGATACGGTGGAACTCATACCTAAACTAGATTCCAAACATATTATTGGTACAATGTGGGTTTTCAGACAAGTAGAATGATGATGGTGAAATGATAAGGAAAATAACTCACATTAGTGTAAAATGGATACTAATGAATTGGAGTTTTTTTTATTTTAATGAAATATTATTTTTGGTGGAATGTTTCAAAATAATATAAATTGTTCATGCTGTTGTTGTACAATGATATCCCAAAATTTCTCAAATGGTTGTATAGTCCACATTTCTAAATAGGGATCTTGATGGGGAATGTTTACATTGAACAACCTTATGGATTTTTTTAGGAAATATTAATGTTATATATGAATATTGAATAAATTATTTTGTGGTCTAAAACAAGTTCTGAGGGCTTGGTATCTAAATTGGATAGTTACTTAAGGAAGATGAGTTTCACTGAAGTAAAAAATAATATAAATAATTTCATAAATAAAAATATAGGAGTTCTCCATCATTGAAATTTATTATGTTTATGAAATTATCTTTTCAGGGAATGATGAATGATCTACTGAAGTATTCGTTGAGGAAGTGTAAATTTTGTTTGAGATGTCCATGCATGGGGAAATTAAATAATTTCTTGGGATAAAATTTTTTAAAAACAAGAATCACATCCTTATTTCTAATGAAATATATTCTATGGAACTTCATAAGAAGTTCAGTATTAAAAAATATAAAAAAAATTCAACACCAATTTCATATTGAACAAATTTGTATAATTTTGGAGATGGTAAGGGAGTTTACAAGAAAGTGTTTTGAAAGACTATAAGATGTTTTCTGTATTAGAAAGCATTAATGCTTTCCATTATTAATGTTGTTACCTTTTCAAAAATATTTCAGAGAGCTATTAATAAATCACATTTAATTTCTATAAAAAAATTATTAGGCACATCAAAGTCACAAAAAATATATGAATTGCGTATGATAGAATAGTGAGTATTGTTTATTCTGGGTATTATATGTAGTTTAGGAAGAAAACATTGATTATAGAATATTGACAACTGGTTAAGTCTTCATTCTAGGGAAAATTTGGTTTTGTTGGAATAAAAATAAACATCATTTATTAACTCTTAGTATGGACCATAATGTCTATGTTGCGATTACTCTAGATAGTATCCAACTTATGTGGATAAAGACAAAGTTAGAAGATATACATATTGAAATAAAGTTACCCTTGATCTTGGGTTATGATAAAAAAGATCAATAAACCACACTAGGAATCTATAACAACACACTCAATAAATAAATATTAACTTCATATATAATTTCCTCAAAGAGAATGTGGAACTGAATTATTTGAACATTGACTATGTTCTTTTAGAACATTTTTCTAAATTTTTCAAAAAACCCTTTTTTGAAAGATTTTATTTCAAAATTCAGTTTGAACGGGTGTCTAAACTATTTATCATCAGGGTTGAGTTATATTTTTTACCTCTCTCGTATTATCATATGATAGTTTTATCATGGGTGAGAATTGTTACTCAAATCCATCCCTAATCAAATCATGTACAAAGGGTGAGTTCTGGGTATGTTTTTAATCCATCATTATTTAGTGTGAACTATTCTTACTGTTTGTTGGAGTGTTTTTTGGAAAAAAAATTTGTTTTCAAAGAATGTTAATGAAGTGAAGGGTGATGAGGAAGAAAAGATGATGATGATTTCATAATATCTAATTTTTTTAAAACATGGCTATGTTTTCATTAATTATTGTTTTATACGATGAATAGATTATATATACATATAAATTATAAGAAGTAATCGTTATCTAGAGGTTACGGAGTTCATTGTTTTATGAATCTTGGTTGAAAAAATCCAAATGGGGTGTTTTTTGGTCCCAAATAATAAAAAAGAGTATCATATTTAGGTATTGTATTTTATATTCAAGGATGTTTATGAAGATAACTAATCACCCCCCAGAGTTTTTGATGAAAATTAGAATAAACATCAATATATAAAAATCAGAGAAATAATTATTATGAAGATACATAAAATTAGTAATAATTTTATTTGATGAAAAGGTTCATCAAACACACCTTTGTTCTAAAATGAATGAAGTTATCTTAATGGGGAGATAATTAACTGTCTTCTTGAGTTTGAATTTTTTTTGGTTATTCATGGTTGTTTTTTATATCCAACAAAGAATAAGTATGATTTGAAACTAGTGATGCAACATTTATGAAATAATGGGGAGAAGAATTTCCTCTAATCATATTCTGACCAGTTAAATTTAGGTTCTGATTTTATAGAAAAGATGTTTTGAGAATGGACGAGACATTATAGTATTTTCAAATATAAATCAAATGATGTCAAATATGATATTCAGTTTAAGATACCCCATGAAGTAGGAAAAGATTACAAGACCAATTATATTAATGTTGGAAGTATCTAAATCCAAATATTTTTGGTCACATATTATCAGTGTGAGAGAATTTCAATAATATTTATTTAAAGGTTGAGATGCTTTACTGTATTAAGATAAGACAATATGTAGAAGAATATGAAGATGCTAATACTGAACCATATGATTCATTATTCTATTGTATTCATTGTAAGAAAAATTGGTTTTATTGAAATAAATAAAAATAAAATGTGATTTGTATTTAAGAGGATGAATATAAAACAATACCAGTTGATTTTATTTCACATTGGTAAAGATTCATTGCAATTAAGGGACTCTAGGTGAAGCCAAGACAAATCATAGGCACGGTGGAAAAAAGAATTAGAACAAGAAGAGGATTATTTACTGGCATTTTGAAATAGTTTCCAAAGGGGGTGATTAAACATAATGAGTTTGAAGTATATTATGTATTCTTTTGATTTGTTCTGATTAATGTAATGATATATCATCAGTTCTGAATTGTTGCATGTGAGCCAAAAAAATAATACTGACCAGATTCTATCAGTATAATGAATAAATAATAATGGAACAGTGGAATCAAAATATGACTAATGATTTCTATGAGGATTAAAGATGTTTATTTCTTTATATATCCATCTGGTTTAGAGATTCGTAATAAATAAATTGTATTTTTCAATAAGAATGAAGTATCAGAACCCCATAATTGTCTGTGAAAAATCTATGAAGCGAGATAAAAATATTATATAAATCGAGATGTTTCAATAAAGGATGATAAATGTTGATGAAGTCATAAATTAATTTTTAATTCTTGGAAAATGAATATCTCTAAAAATTCTGTAGATATGTAAACACTTTTAGAATATCATATAAACCATATTTGGGTCACCTATAAAAGGGAGAATAATTTTTACTTTCTGAAAGATGTTCTATTTACAATGGGAAGAGTGAGGAGTAGTGTTGAATAATTATATAGAGAAAAAGAGGTTTCCTGATTTAGTTTCCATGGATAAGGATTTCTAGATATATGAAAGATATGAAAAAATACATGATTGTGTTCAGATGATCATCATATTGAGTAATACAACTATGAAGACTGTATTTGGATTTCCATATTAAAGAGTACATGTACCAGATATTTCTTGACCGTATTGTGATAGAGCTAAATATTATCACATTGACTGATCATATTAGGAAAATTGGATTGGTAAATAGTACTGGGATTTATTATAATGTTTGGGATGTTCATACTTACTCCTAAGTTAGAATTTAATGGATTTTTTTAAAATATTATTTTTTGGGAAGTTGATTAGGAATCACAAAAATACTATCACATAATACCATTTTACATGAATCACATGGACATTTTTATTAACCACTTTCAAACACAACTTTAAGGAGATATCCATATCAATTTAGTCCCTTAAAAAGTGTTATTTTTAGTGGATTTTGTTTTATTATATTCTATGATAAGCATACCAATGTCATATAAACTATTATTGAGTGGTGAAACCTATAAATTTTTTTGATCCTTGGAATTTTTCATTGAATTGATTTTAGTAGGTAAATAAATCTGTAACTAGATATAAAGGATGTTTTATTATTTAGGAAACATAAAATAAAAAGGTATAACTAATTCACCCTTCCCTCTCTCAGTGATACATCTATATTGACAGGAAAATTATAGGGTTTTTACATTCCTGAACAATCTCATAAAACCAAGGGAAAAATATCATTTGAATGAGAAATTACTATCACTATAGCCATACTATTATCACTACATTAATTCAGATTCAATTCTAACACCTAAAATAATGACTAAACAAATGTATCCTTATATTACTCATCTATATGATTAATATAATATTGGGGCCCCAAAATGGTCCCCTTGTCCAAACCATGTCATTGACACAATATATGGATTCATGTATATCAGACTAATATTCAGAGTCCATGCCCAACTCATAGAGGGAACAACATCCATCTAAACATATTTAAATACCATATTTACTCACTATATTCCTAGGATAAGATATAGTTTAATTTCACTAATGATATGAAATTAGACTCACCTCATATATTCAGTCATCCTAGACCGATCTCCACGTACCAATCATATCCATAAACTGACAAAGAGACTACCTAGAATGGTAATCATATCTCAGTGGTGTGGGAATGTTCAGCCTATGCTCAACTAAAATAGATTGGAGGATTAAATGTGTATCGCATCTCTTAGATGGAATACAAATGCCAAACATTACAATTTCATTACTCATATGTGCATGAGAAAATTAAATAAATGCAAATTATCCCACTAAACACAGTTAACTATTTTAATTTACATACATCATTGTTTTAAATATCTCAAGGATAAAATTTAATATCAGGGAATCATCCATGGTCTTCTGAGTCATGATACTTCTACTCAAGGGTCCATTTTGTAACATGAATCTTTTCAATTATAATCAAATAAATATAATGTTAATTAAAATTTTTGATTCATTTGAATGTTTGACAAAAAAAAATTTATAAATATTATATCACATACATATTTAAATAAAATTAATTTTCCAATGGTAAATGTTCATGGATAACATCTCTCAATCAAATCGATTTCATTTTAGTCACTACTTTCCCACCAACTGAGCTCCCCCATGCACCATATAAACACATGATTCACAAATGCAAGCCATAATAATTTAATATTGTTTTATATTTTGATATAATTACTGATTCAAAAAATAAGAAAATTATACTTAGTTGAAAATTTAATTCATTTTAGATTAAGGCTTAAAAACTCACCCGGTTATATTTCCAAAACCAGACATGAAACAAACAACACATGTAAAGTCCACTAAAGACAATCCACACCATCCTAACATAACAGTGATCCAACACCTGTTCATTAATAATTTACATTAAATTTACTAAATAGAAAAAATATAATTAATCATTCTGTATTTCTCCCTCAAAACCATGAATAATGTAATGAAAAAAACATCTTCATAGTTCCCCTAGCTACATAGGTAATAACTCCATCATTATGGGATGATTCCTACTAGATCTAGTTGAATTGTGTCACAAATCCATGATTTACAGTGAAATCATACCAAAACTAACTCAAATCAAGGTGAAATGAAGATTAAGGAAGAAGAAGACCCCCATGGTCATCGCATGCAAGAAAGTGAATGTGGAGCAGGGGGATAGAAATTATAATTTTTTAGGGAAAAATTATAATTACCCATTTTAATGAATTATGTAAGGTTGTATAGTTTAAACCAAATATTCAAAATTGTATTCCAACGAAGAAGTTCAAACTATACTAAATACTCCCCCTCTAATGGCTTTCTAATATAGTTTTTGAAACTATACCCCAACCATACAAATATCTAATCAAATTTTTTGTTATTTTGTTTATGACATATCTACAACTATGAAAAACTATGTACCATGCCATAAGATAAATCCAAATCACCTCGTTTTCCAACATAATATCACATAATAATGTGCCAACCATGAAATAGTAAAACCATTCCAAGATTTCCATGACGAGACAAAGATCACATGAGTCTATTTGAATCAACCCATATACATCTCACACATTGATTTATATACCAACACATCTAATAAAGATAATGGAACTCTTAGAATTATAATCTAAATCTAAATTATTAGAATGACATCTCCTCTAAAAATATAAAATTCATGCCCCACCAAAATCTTACAATCCATAAATGAAATTGGATTTTATGACCACCCCTCTATAAAAATTTAGATAATTGATAATCCGCAGTGGTCTTTCAGTCACTAATATCAATGTATCTCAATTTTTAATCCATTCCCAATTTAATGTGTTATATCATGGAATATTTAATGTTATTCCACTTCATAACTAAAATCATAAAATATATTATTCTTTAAAATTATATTTATTATACTTCATCATTATCAAATCACTGATATAGTCATTATCCATTCTTATATATCACAGGACATTATGGTTCCTACAAAACTTCCTTCCCTTTTCATGGTAATCCTCACTATGGATATTTTTTAAAAAGGGTGATTTTGATCCATGGTACTCATCACCATCAGATTCTCCCACAAAATGAAGTTCCAATTGTACAAAATCAGGTAAATATGTAGTTTCACTCTCACATCACCAAATTAGATATAAAAACCTGGGTTATACCTCATATGAATCACCATTTGTAAAAATGAATGGTTGAAACTTTTGACGCACTATAAAATAAACTAATAATGACATTTAATCCTCACACACTTAACAATATCATTCAAAACTCAAACAAATGATTGAACCCAACACCTAATTTATTTTCACAAGATATATCCTCAACTAACGAAACCATCCATAATAATTTTTCCCAAATCACTAACCCATATTGATTAGACTTACCCTCTTATCACATTAATTCCATCTAGTTTCATATCATAATGAACAATAAGCATTTAACATCTTATACAAATCAATATTCTAGTATTTAATAAGGAACAAGATCCCGTTAGATCAATATTCTCACCATTATCTCTATGAAACCTCTACTATCAAATGAAAAATCTCATCATAATAATGACACTACCAACATGAGGGGTCATTACTTCATAGCCCATTCCCACATTATTTTCCACCAGTAAATATTGGGAAATATTGTATCACACATAAATAATTATAAACATGAACTATCAAATAATTCTCATTCCCAACTCAATAAGAACCTCATTCTTAGTATATACCTAATTTTGAACTATAACGAGGGACACTGACAATAATCAATTATATTGGAATCCCCACTCTATTACTTCCCTCATACCAATCCTTGATGGTAACCTGAATAAGATCCAATTACATACATTTTTTAAAGAAAATTCAAGACTCATTGTTGAGTCAATCATTCCATGAAACTCTAATATATATATGATGTCACCTCTCACAACAGGAGGACATTTCCTATTTCATCAAAACTATAAAATGTAATTCTTATAAGAATTCCATAAAAACCATTAGTCCTCTTCCAACACACATCCACTCACCGATTTATAATTCAAATAGAACAATGTGAAACATGTTTACAGAATCTCTTTTACATATAAAACACTACATGCATATTCTATCATACCACATAGTCACCTAACATAGATAATTCTCCCACGAGTCAAAAAATATCATTCCTTGTCACATATTTCTAAATAACATACTATGCTTCATTTTCATATCAACAAAATCAAAATAGAAAAATAGTTTTTTTCTTTAAAAAACCTGAGGCATTACAAAAATTCCATGGTATACAACATCACCACCCACTAAAATTTTTCAACCCTCTATCCACAATGTGCCTCTCCATTCTCTCAATACACAATAAAAAATGAATATAGAATCAAAACATTCTAGTACCCTACTAATAACAACCATTAAAATTAAACACTATTATATAAGAACCTCATGTGTTTTTAATCGAGATATCATATTGAATATAAATTCCCATAACATATACTTAGTTACACCTCCCATGACAGGGTTACATAACTCCAATAATATAATAATTTTTCATGTATAATTGGAATTAAAAATTCTCATCTAATTCATCACCCAGGATAACCTCATTTGACACATAGATCGGAATAGAAGAATAAAAATATCCTATTACCTAGTCACATGACTTGTCTCAATAACATTCCTTGTTGTATCTCTAAGGCAGTAGGATCTCCAAACTAGGACCTAAATTTAATCTCACGTTTGTCATAACACATAGGGAAACATCCCATCTCAGAATCTAAAGATCATTAGGGAACTCATGTTCCAAAATAGATAATCAAGGGTTCTCATTTTTGAATTCATTATAGAACAATTAATTACATGACACACCATCAACATATTAGAAAAATGATCTTCAATGGGAATTTTTATATAATATTAACCCCTTAGAGAACATGATCTCATATTTGTGTATACAATTAAATCATAAAATATTTTTCTTACTAATAAAACAGATAGGTATACTATTTGGTTTGGTATAGTTTCACTATTAATGAATATAGTAAAACACCTTATAGGTACTTACTAACTCTTTATGTAACCAAACATAAAACTCAACCATACTCAAGTTTCTAATTACCATACATTTATTTTCTTTATCATCTAATTAATGATCATTATAAATCCATTTAAGAGGTACAATTATGTTATTTTCAAGGTGTATCACACTATAATATCCACATGACCATTCATCAAGAAAAATATATTGTGTTTCAGATATGTATAATGAACAAAATAGTTATATAGTAAGCCCTTATATATGTCATTTTTGACACTCAAAAATTCTGATTGATGTCTTCAGTGATATCAGTCAAAAGAAACAAAATATATATCATGTAAATTCTATATACTAAATATAATGAATTTATATAGACCTCATGATGATGAGACAATAGCTAACAATCCATAATAAAAAATTTCATACCCATGAGAGTCACTATAAGTGAAATAATATATCTATAAATGAAAAAAACTAGAAAAATTATCCATTATGTCTTTTAACATGTAATTTATATTGAAATAAATTTTATGACATAAAATTCCATGTTCCTTCACTAGATTTTACATATTTTTAAAAGATATGTCCACCATATCCCAAATATTATGATAAAAAATTACACAAAAGTATTACATCTCATGGTCAAGAAACAATGATAAGTTTCCGAGAAAAAGCTTATATTTTACCTCAGTCTCACATACCAAACGATAAAGGTTTCCAACTAGCAATCTAGTTTAATGTGTTACCATGTAGAAACTATATTCTCATATCAATTTAATAAAAATAAAAAATAATCAAATATTATCCATAATAAATAATTAGAGTACATTTAATAGTATGATATAATATATAATATAAAATGAAAATGATGATATATAAAGACCCATGGTCATTCTAGTATACATTAATAGATAACCCACCTGGATAATCATGTATACAAGGGAAATAAAACAAAAAAAACAATGAAGATATAATGTCATCTTGGAACCTTGTGGCATCAAACCCATAAGGATATTTCAACGATATCTTACTCGGTCATGATAAATTTTTCCTCTTCCCAACCTGAACATTTGATAACTAATATTTTCTCATCTACCCATGTTCCTTGGTTTGTTGATTAGGGTGTGAGAATTACTGAGAATGGAACCACCATTGTAGTCTCAAACATTATCAGTAAATGATTTTATTACCAGGTGATATACATAGTAAATAGATATATTAACTATAAAATCTTAAGTAAATATCCACCCTCAATACTCTGTAAATAATTTGTAACCAAGGATCAATTTCTTATTGTTCTGGATAGTGTTGGATTCTCTTAGAACCCATGAAATAATCATTAGATATATTATCAACATCAATGGTCATATATTATAATTATAAGCATGAGTTCCTTATAAATAATCAAAATTAATCTAATAGTATCAATATTAGATTCCAAATCCATTGTAAGAAACTTGTAATTACATATACATGGGTCCTAGTCAATAGATCTAAGGTAATATACATGTAATCCCACCCATATATATATATATATTAGTTGGATTTTGCAAATCATGGTGAGTATCCAAGTCACAAAATATATATGATAAATTAGGTTTTCACAATAAGAATTATCCTAATAATCCATGTGATCAAAATTCTCCACAATTATATATTATGATTCTTTATGAATATCAAGGAAAGTACTTATTATTAATAGGGGAAATCATCCACCGGGTTAACATATCAAAATTATCATAATAATATAAAAATTAGTTAGCTACCTACCAGACCAATAACATCTAATAAGGGTCATCATTTCATGTGAATAAAATATTTCTGTCACTAAAACACTACTATGGTCACAGAGTCAATTCGGGTTCTTTGGTTACACATGAATCATCACTATTCATCATCATCATAAAACTACCCATCTCTAGGGTCAACAAAATACCAAGGCACCCACTATGGTTCCCAAGGCCATACCATATCACAAACACCCTATGTGAGTACCAATCTATCAAACTCGCCACTTTTGTCTATACCATTCATTATAAGGGAATAACATCCCTAAACACAACTATAAGCCCCCAACCGACTAACTAGACACATAAGGCTGCACACCCGGGTATTAAACTAAAAAGAAGATCAAATTCTAACCACACTTACTGATTTATCCTAGGTTAATCCACATAAAACAAGCTACATAGGCTCGGTACATCTTGGTAATCACATAATAATGGTAGAGGAACTCTCACCCCTTACTCATATCGATATGCTCAGAGGCATAAAGGAATATCACACTTTTCACTTGGCCTACTCAATATAATCAATTCTTATTAATTTTTCATACCCAATCAAGGGAACCAAAATAACCCATAATGGTCCACATTAATTACTTTATTCATTTTATTTTATTCCATATACGGAATTTGAATGTCAAGGATCGTATTTATAATCAAATCTTTAGCCATCAGTTGTTTAAGGACAGAAATATTTCTCATGTGTCTTTTTGTAACTTAAAACTATCTATTCCACTCTTAATCATTTAAAAAATTAAAAAAACCATTAAATTTAATGGGATGATCACCCTATGTGCCAAAATAACATTTCACATCCCTACATAAATGAAATTCTTTTACCGAAGGGTAGTGTCATGGGATCACCTATATCATTCCAATTAAATTCCTTTATGCACATCCTGAAAAAATGGATTATATCAAATCATTTTATAAATTCTGAAGACCCTAATTCAAACCATAATAATTAAATAATTCAATTATTGCATTTTATGAATATTTAATCCATTATTTTACAAATTATAATTAATTCACAATATAATTCAATTAAATTTACGGTCAAAAAACTCTCCTACGGAATATATCGCTCTAAAATGGTTACAACCCACCTTTGGAATATCCATTACATATTCATGAAACCATCCTAAAAGAACACCCTAAGAACTATCAAAAATTCAAAATCAATTTTCATTTAATTTACGATGTAACATAGAATATTCCATTAGGTGAATTACCTTAATAGTAATATTGAGAAAAAACTTATAAAAATAATCGTATGATGTTATATGAAGACACTTAAAAATCCATTATAATGGGATGATTCCACCACGATATGGTGTAAAAATCCCATCAATCAAATATTTTCCATGAAATAACACCAAAACTTCCAAACATAATGGGGAACTGAATATTGAGGGAGATTACCAAAATACATATTATGTGTGTGAAGGATAAGAAAGATATGAGGTTAGGAATTAAAAAACTATAATGAATAAAATATTATTTTCATAAGTATTAATGAAATAAATTAGTATTTATGGTATCCACATCGATTTCCAAACCATTCACAAACTATGTGGTGGTAACTTCTTGAATCCCTCCCCATTGCACAGTTGTCAAGACCATGTAGCAAACATGGAAATTTACATTGAAATGGTGTTACATTTTTTTTGGGATCTATTCTATAAGATAGATATAATGTTCCAATCCTTATGAAATATCAAATCCACATGTTTTACTTTCACTATTTCCCCTATCCATATGCCAACCATGCACTAGAGAAAACCCTTACAATAGTTTGAAAATTTTACTAGAAGGTTCGGAATCCTTTATAGAGTACCAATGAAACCTCCTCAACCTTGATCCACATCAAAAAACTTCTACTCATGATTATAATTTTTTTTAATTTCATTTGGAATATAAATTATTAGAAAGACTATTGTTATGAAAATCAGGAAAATTGAAAACCATATTTATTTGAGAACCCAAAAGGACACAATGTGTTACTAAAGTTTTTGGAAATTATAAGTGAGATGTGTTATGAAATAATCTCATATATTTACCTTTCATCCCTATGAATATACAGATCATAAAAAAAATTAGGCCAATCACATTAATCCGCATACATGACCTTATGAGGGTCTACTAGTACATTATCCTTTGATATCATCTTCCCTAATAAGTGAACCTCTATAATCAAAAACCGACACTTGGAAAAAAATGGAAGAAATGTAATACAGTATATTTATAATAAATAAAATATTAAAATGGTTACAATGATCCCCCATAAACTAATAAGACACCATGATATCATCAACCAAGATGACCATGAAGGAATCTGAATATTGATATAAGACTTGATTCTTTAGGTTTAAAAAGAATATTGGTTAACTTTTCAAAAGGAATGGAATCACTAGGTACTAAAATATTACATAAATTATTTTAAATTTCATATAAGGTATATTGTATGGATTTGTAAAAGTAATATGATTACCAACCACATGTCAATCTTAGATAAAAATGTGGCCCCATCCCCACTTATCAAATAGGTCATGTATATATGCTATAGGATACTAGTTCTTTATGGCCACATAGTTGAAACTCTAGTTATCCATATGAAATCACTGTTATTTATCATAATTCATTGATAATAATAAATTATTACACAATTTTGATTTGATCAATTGAATAAATAACTTCTCATCATGGCCCACTAAATAAGAATCCATCATCTAAAGCTTGAAATGATCCTTCCAATACATAAGAATAGATTTGTGTTGTTTTAATATCATAATATAAATTATAAAATCAAACTATCAGTAAAGTGGGAACACCAATAATAATTATTAAAATTCATTCATGAACATGTCAAAAATTGAAGGAAATATTATCTAATGAATATCCACATCATCATGAACTACACAATCTAACATGTGGGAAATATTTCAATGCGGCCAGATATTAGTTCTCTAAAGGCCAGTATAAAAAGGCCACTCATGGAAATGAGTATAATAGTCACCTTAAATATAATATAATGAAACTCATTACTAATATTAGTTGATATGTGGTCAAATGGATGTTAGTCAGTCCATATTCAGAAGAACATTAAAGTTATGAATCACTAACATATAGAACTCTATGAGAATCGTATTAACAAAAATGGATATTGAACACTATAGAAATCTCAAGATACCCTAAAAATTCACCCCTAATATAGTATTAATTATAATAAAACCATATATATACTCTAACAATATCCAAATATCCTTTTAAAACAAATATATAAACAAATATATAGATGCTATATTATATAAACTACATTTGAAGTGAATATTCTTCTAAGATAATTTAGGGACAAAACAATAGACCCTCTCTTTGATCAATAGGTGTCATCCCAATATCATAGATTTGGCCTACCCATGAACCGCTACCCTAGAACCTTGATCACTGAATGACCTAAAAAGCGCTACTATTCTACATATTTAAAAATACTATTGTACATATGCTACTATAGTACCTGCTACAGTAATGTCGCTACTACAGTTCCTGCTATAGTAACTTCACTATTATAGTGTCATCGCTGCTATATTATGTCATGGTTATAGTAATTCTATTGTTCCTGCTATAGTACTGCTACATTAACAAGATGTTTTCCCTGCCCTGATTTGATCCTGGGTCTTTTGGATGCCAAGAAGCAGCCTGTACCACTTGTGCATAGGCTCGTTGCCATATAAATATAATTATTATGAAAATAATACTAATAATAATAATAATTACTATTATAATTACAATTATTAATATAATTATTGATTTATGTTTTAATAAAAATCATAATGGGTGCTCATCTCCCCTTCCTTTTATCCATTCCATATCATACGACACCACTTGGGATTATCCTTGGTTGATCGTGATACACCTATAGGCTTCCTATTTGATCCCTATTTTCAACAATATTTCAGCAACATTATAGAATGACCTATAAGGTAAGGCCTCAAGTACCCGTATAATCTTTTTCTATTCTCTATTTACCCACTCTTGTCACTCGATTGTTGTTTGGCCAAACCCTAGAGTTGGGATAATCCAATTTTTTGTTTTTTATTCTGATGTTCAGGAAAGTCGTGCATTTATCGGGACCTCTCAATGTTTGTTTCGGTGTTCTCCATTTAATTTGATGTGTTTCTAGTTGATTTATTTTTCAATCCCCATCAAAGGATTTTATTAACATATGATTTTGGGTTTCATCTAGTTTATATAGGGTCCCTTTGGTGATTTGTATTCCCTATATTTATTTGTAACGAATTTCGTGATCCATAAAGAATTTGGTGATCCATAATGGCTTTAAATCATATACATATGTATGTGTGTGTGTAGTGTGTATATAATATCACCCTTGTACATATTTCTACATGGTGAGGGGAATATGTGAATTGGATTAAATGATATATATGAATCTATGGGTGTGAAAGTATGGAGTGATATTTGTCAATACATCATGTGTCGAAGACATTTCCTTGGTCTACGATTGAGGTAGGGTCGCTCCATTTCCCATTTAAATTGAGGTCATCCTAAATTGCTCATTTTCACAACATTCAACTAATATTTGAAGTAGTCATTTTTTATAATAAAAGATTCATTAATTTTAACTGAGCTATTACTCTTATAACTAATTTTTAAATTAGTTAGATGTATTGTTTAAAAAATTGCATGATTTTATAACAAAACCCCTCTAGTATAGGTGCTCTATCTACTAAACCAAAAGTAGTGATAGTTATTAATATAATTTTTTATGGTTTTATTTTTCAATATTCCTTCTTATGGTGATATTAGTCATTCATGTATTGGGGATTTGTATTTAATTTATGTTTTAATACCATTATTTAATATAAAAAAATTTAGGACACAAACAATAATCGAATTAGAAAATGGATTTTACATTTTTAATATATTTAAAGAGACAGGTCACCATATTTGTACATTTCCCATTTTATAGACAGAATGACATGTCATGATTTAATAATAGAGAAGGACCATATAGGTAATTTCCCACTTTTCCCATGATGTCATATATGTTCTGCTTCAACTGGAAAGTTGATATTATATAATAATGTAATCAAATGAACTGTATAGAATTTCATATCTTGTTCTTGATAGACTTTTTACCTTGATGGTATTAAATGGTATAAATGAAATGAATCTTTTTCAATGGTTTATAATGTTGGTATGGACATTCCTTTTTCTTTTTTTTGTTACTTCCTTTTTGAATTGTATATCTGCCCTACCTTGTGATTCTATTTGGTTACATGGTTCACCTGGAACATGCTGAGAGTGAACATGGATTCTATATTAAAGACTCATGGATGGACTAACGATATCATTTGGGTTACAAATAGTCACACCAAGGACTATGATTATCTTTTCATGTAAGGGATTCTCAAGAATTTAATATATTATTATGTGATTCTAGTTCCCTAGTAGAGAATCTATAGAGAAACACAATTGAAATATGGATACTCCATTCTTGGGTGATACACAGTCTCCTATATTTGACACCTGGGATGGACTCAAAGAATACAATTGATCTTAGTGTTACATGGGATTCTATAAGCATCATGTTCAACGAGTTTCATGGAATTGGATTATATTAGATGTTATTATTACGATACTACAGATTCATTATAGATATCTTAGGATGGGAACATGACTCAACCAACAAATTTTATGGATTGATCATTTATATTTTTCATTTAAATGTTTATTGGAATGATTATTATCAATTATATATATATGTATTTCCATGTGATATATTTTCTTTACTTATGATTCTTCTAGGATACATGGTTCACATGACACCAGATGAGAGAAAATATGGGATACTTATTAAGGACTCATGGATTGACTCTGTAACGTCCCAAATTTTTTTATGAAAACATTTTTTCTAAAATTGTGTGACGTAATATTTCATACTGACGATAAATATATCTCTTTAATAATAAAGTGAGTATAATTTGAATAGTGACCATCATGTTTTGACCATTATATGACTATTGGTCAATTAGGATGATTGGAAAGTATGACCTTTGGAAACTATAGTAATAATAAATATTTTAATGTCATAATTATATATTTTAATTATAAATGAAAATAAAAATTAATACCGAAACAACAGTTAATGGCCACGCCCATTAGAGTTGTGTCGTAAAAATCCCATTTATAATCGGTTTGTGGGGAGGTATAATTACTAGGATTCGCTCTTGGCCATGAACAATCCTATATTAAATATTTAATATTGAATAAATTATCATACAAGAGAAGTGTATTATAGTGGAAATTACCACTCAGGCGATGTTATTCGAGCCGCCCCAATAATCGATCAATATCGCAAACCTCAGAATTAGTTCATATGAGGGTGTTATAAGGGGTTATGTTTCATGGAATTATTTATTTAATTTATAATCCCTTTGTATAAATATAAATTTTATTTCATCAATATAGTTTTGGAAACAGTTTTTCTAGAAAATATGATGGTTTTGATAAATTTATCTTTATCGAACAAAAATTGTACTTTTTTGAAAATAAATAAATAAATATAATAAACTAATATATTATGAATATTAATAAATTTTGTCAATAATTTTTCTTTAAATACCATTATTAAAATATAAATGACAGAATAATTTTATTTTCTCAAATGATAGAAATATTACTATGCATTTTCTATCCACTATTATTACTAGTAAATAAGAATTTTTATATTTAAAAGCAAAAAATTTCATAATTAAAGAATTATTATAATAAAATAAGCATTAGTTAGTAAAATTCTTGTGTCTAAATATGTTATGGTGACTTTACTATTATTTTCTATTTTTTGCTAATTAAAAAAATACAGTTTTGATTTTTTGATATGATTAAATACATCATAATAATGTATTATGTAATATAAAATAATGGTAGACTCTTGTGGATTATAATAACTTAATATGGGTTCTACATGGCCAATAACATGGGAAAATACAATTTGAGAGCCCATGGTTTTGCAAATACCACAACTATGGTGTCCAAGGAAATCAATTAAAATCCATAATTTTCGCAATAAATACCAACCCATTCCTCTATTATCATTAATTTATAAATATTAATCTACAAAAAATGAATGTTTCAATCCCCAATAAGTCCATTAAATGTATCCCCAATCCTCCAAGTTTCCAATAATTGAGATTTAGTAGTTACACTTCAAGGTAAGGGAAATATCAACATCTCTTTTCCTTTCAAGGTCACCATTTAGAAAGAATGTCATTAAAATTTAAATAATAGTTTCTTATATCAATTTAATTTTTTCAATTAATATGTTTATATTCTTTTATTAATTTTATACACTTCCCAATAGTTTCTTAATGTTTTCTAATTCCATGCTCTCACATGTTATGCTGTCGATTTTAATTATCACAATTTCTACCTTTTTCTCCAGAAATTAATTTATTTTATTTATGTGAGTACCCAAACCTATTACATTTATGGGGGTAGTAAAAAATATGTACAATTTCTATATTTTAATATAAAATTGAAATAACTAATACCAAAATTCCCTTTCCATGGTTTATAGATGACATAATTTTCATATTTTAAGAACTTTTTAAAATTCCATTATTTTTATATGAAATCTTTTTATTTTAATCACCATGGGATATTTGTGAGATTTTTTACTATGATACATTTTGATCATGTGATTATTAACAAATATTATTGGTGTCACCTTCTATCACTATAATTCATTATATAAATAATATAATATCTAGATATAACATGTTTTACGATATATTGGTGAATAACCTAGTTAATTATTATGACAACCTAGTGAAAAATCATTGTTATATTCTTATGAATGTATAAAATAAATGTTGTATCAAAATTTAAATGTTATATTTAATTTTATTTTATTTATTATGTGCCTTATTTTATTTTTTAAATTCCATAATGATATTCATCGTGTTCTTATTGATATTCATCAAGACCATAGGTAAACTATTTACTTTTCCTTCCATTACTGGGCCTTATGCATGCCCTTTCCCTCAATGTGTGTCTCCAAATTATGAGTTTCACTAAAAGTATATTGGATTAACCATTTATGAAACATTTCAAGTGTATTCTAAGAATTTTTTAAGTTTACATGTATTATGTACCTTTTTTCCATGAAATTAAACTTTAACGTGTGATTTTTTTTTGTAAAATGAAATGATAAATTATGTATTAAAAATTAAGGATTCAATAGTTTTTATCAATGTAGGGTTTAGTTATTTTTGGAAAATTGGATATTAAAACATTATTAAGAACCATATATAAACATTTAAATATTAGAAAAATATATTCATATTGATGAGATATATAAAGAAAGTGGTTCTTGAGATAATAAATCTATATCTATAAACAGACAAGTGGATTTTGATATGGAATAGTTGTATCTAGGGGTTACAACTCTGACATGGTGTGGCAATCCTAACATAACATAACATTGTACATTCGAACAGGAATTATTGCACTCTTAGTTTGAAAACTCTATGGGAAATATTCGGTCAAACACAAGAATTGATTTAACCATTATGAAGGATTTAAATAAAATTTAATTGTTTTTAAAGAATAATATATTTAGAAATGATGTTTTATGATATCAAATTCATTTGAAACTATAATAATATTAAACGAAAGAAATTTCCTTTTATGGTTTTCTTCCATTAGAAAATAACAGGAAAAAATGGTTATCATGTAAATGGGGAGTATAGTGGACTAAGAGATGATGAAATTATGATGGAATTTAGAATGGAAAAAATCATGAGAATGATGAATCAGATTAATCGAGATATGAATAATTACTTGAATAAAGTTGAGAGACTAGATTTACTTCAAAAGTTAAAACTTTTTATTGAGTCTTTTTTGCATCAACAACCACCTTCATTCAGGGTATGTATCAACCCATTTATTACTGAATAGTTAATAAGATCTGTTGAAATGTTCTTTTCCTTACACCATTGTTCGAAACAAGAGAAAGTGTTTATGGTTTTGTAACACATAAAAGTAGATTCTAGTCAATAGTGTTCACTAGTTAAAAACATAAGGCTAAAAGGGGATATTGAATAGATGGAGTTGGCTGAGTTATGGGGAACATTTTTCATAAAATATTTCCCATATTCAATCTTAATGAAAATATAAAATGAATTCCAAGAGTTATATAAAAAGTATAATGAATATGTAAGATGATATGTGATGAAGATCCAAAAAATTTCTAAATACACATATTTCATTGTCATAGATCCTAACGTAAAGTTTGATAGATTATTTGGTGGACTATGACCCCATCTACAGATATATATATTAGTAATAAAGACTAAGAAAATTATTAAGAGACGATATAAAATGCTTGGAAGGTCATACGTGATTTCGGTGTCACAAAATGTCCTAACAAATGAAATGGTAAAAATATATATTTTAATCCAATATTAAAGAGTTTATTTGATCACATAAGGGTAGAAATTAATATGAAACATTCCGCGTGCAATATTTTTTTGAAGAAGAATTTAGGAAACCGATTTCCTAGTAATGAAAAATGATATAGGTGTGGAAAAGATGTCCAAATTTCCAAAAAACTATTGCAGTGAGTCTAATCCTCAACATATCCAATCTAACGATAATGTTAAAAAAATGTGTGCCATATATGAAGTAAAATGGTTCAGCTGTGTATAGCTTTGGATGATTTCCAATCAATTTTTTAATCCAATGTTAATAGAGGGGAGTCACCCTCAATATCACCATATGCCAAGGGATCATGGTCATGCTTTTTCTATCCTGGTGGTTGAGGTTGAAGCTACAAATTATGTGGGAGAAAGTAATCTCAATGTTATATGTAATATATGAAGTAAATTGTTTGATTTTGGTTATACAAATTCTTCTATTTTTTCCATGTTTTCAATGAATATATAATTAATACTTGAATTGAAAGGGTTGTAGTTGTCAACCAAGAATCATGGGGGGATTATCCAAAAATCCAATGTGTGTATAAGCTCTAGTATTAAATTTGGTGGGCACAATCTCATCACTAATCAGGTATTCATTACCATATAGTAATTGGAAATTATTCTAGGGAAGGACTATATCTCAATATATAATGAAATGATCAATTATTGATTCCATGAAATGTCATCAGTATTGAATATATAACCTAAAAATGTTTTCAACGGAGAAATATATTGGCCTGTGTTTTCTCAGGAAGCAACTACCATGGAATTTGTTATGTATAAGATCAGTGAAGATAATGATTGAAATGAAAGTATATGAACATGGAATGTCTGCATCATTCAAAAATACTTTGGCATATTTATTGAGGAGTTACCTAGACCTCCCCTATAAAGAGATTTAGATTAGTCCATTAAACTCATGAATGGTTCCAAGATAATATGAAATACCTCTTATAAAATGAACAATGGGGATATGGAAGAGTTAAATAAGAAAATAGAAGATATTTTTTAGAAGAGGTAAATAAAAAAAACTGTATATCCATCGGGAAAGAAAATTTCTATTTGTAAAGAAGAAGTATATATCTATGCATTCATTCATTAATTATATAGAACTTAATGGGATCAATGTGAAGAACATGTACCCCATTGTAATAATCGATGATTTATTTGACTAATGTTGTGTTATCTAATATTCTATAAGATTGGTCTTCAATCACATTATCATCAAATAATGGTGATGAAAGAAGATATCATAAAGACTTCCTTCCGATCATGATATGGGCATTATTAATTTGTTGTTATTCCTAACGCCTTGACTAATGCACCTACTATTTTTATGGATGTTATGAATAGAGTATTTAAGGAATTCCTTGATAACATTGTGGATTTTTTTATTAATGATATTATGATATCTTATAGTATTAAAAAGGAGTGTTATTATCACCATATGGTTATATATAAAACACTAATTAATGAGTGGTTATTTGGAAATTGAATCAAATAAGAATTTTGGATAAAAAATAGGATTTCTTGGAAAATATTTTAACTTATTAATGAATCTCATTTGACCCTGAAAAAAAACTAGGAGGTGCGTCCTCATCCTCCAATAGTAATATAGATTCATAGTTTTTTTTGGTTTAGAATTATATTATATGAGGTATGTGAAAAATATTTATTGTATTTCAAATCCATTGACATAGATAACTCCAAAAGGGGGTTTGTTCATCTGAACTATGGAGTTTCAAGAATATTTCTGATAGCTAAATAATATATTGGTTATTGTACATGTTTTTACATTACCCCCTAATAGAGATGGATTCATTATTTTTAGTGAAGAAAATATAAATGGTTTTTGGTGCATCCTCGTGAAAGATGATTATGTGATTGCTTATTCTTCTTGACAGCTAAAGCCTCATTAAAATGAACTACACCACACATGAACCATAGCTGGATGTGTTTGTTTTTACTCTAAAAAATCGAGGAATTTTATTTGTGGAATGATATTTGATCTATATATATACTATCAATGTTGGAAGAATATTTTATTCAAAAATTAATTAAACATGGTACATAAGAGGTGGTTCAACCTTTTTAATTACTTTGATTATTCAATTAATTATCATATTGGAAGAGAAAACAATGTCATTGAAACATTATGTAGGATATATTATAGTG
This sequence comes from Viscum album, assembly GCA_963277665.1. Classification (NCBI taxonomy): domain Eukaryota; kingdom Viridiplantae; phylum Streptophyta; class Magnoliopsida; order Santalales; family Viscaceae; genus Viscum; species Viscum album. The sequence goes on along the minus strand of OY728156.1, from coordinate 63,515,031 downwards.
TGTTGAAAATGTTAAGGATTCAATGAGATCTTTTGATAAATGTACTAGTAAAATTGGGCACAAGAATAATTAGGGAATGGACTTCATTAACAATAATTGAATTTATTTGTAAACCATAATTAACAAATAAGATCATAAAATCTAAAATAAAAATATTTTATGTTAAATAAAATAAGTTTTTGGATGTGAAGAGTGGGAAGTTTCATGAGTTGAAAAGTGATTTTGAAGGAGCACTAAAATATCATATGAGATTCAGTGTACCCTATCATTTGGAAATAATGAAGGAACTGATGGATAAAGCTCATAATTCTACATTTTCTATACAAGAGGGAAGAAAAAAATGTATAGAGACATTCATGATCATTATTGATGGGATAACATGAAATGGTATATTTCCCCGTAGTCTACAAGGTTTTTTATGAGTTAATAAGTTAATTCTATGTGAAAACATACTAAAGGGGGTATTAAAAACACTACCCATACCAGTGGAGAAATTGGAGAATATAATTATTCACATTATCACTGGTCACCTAAAAACACCCAAATGGAATAATGGGATATGGTTTCTAGTGGATCTTCTAACTAAGACTTCCCATTTTATCCCTATTCAGTAAGATTTAGGTATTTTATAACATTCCATGATTCACATGAAGGATGTGGTGAGGGTTTATAGAGATCATATTTCAATCATTTTTTATTTTGACTCATTTCTCACATTAAAATTCTATTAAATTATTCTACATGGTATGACTACCAAATTGAATTGTAGAATGTCATATCACCCAAAAATGATGTTCAATATGACAGGTCAATTTTGACACTCGAGAACTTGAAGTGAACCTTCTTGATAAAATTTAATGGTGAATTGGATCAACATATCCCAATAGTTGACTTATCTTGCAACAATAGATTCCCATTGAGTCATAAAATGGAACCATATTATGATTAATATGGAATTGATTTATAACTTCTACATATTGGGATAAAGCTTGTCATAGAATGTTTCTTGGGGCTAATATTCTACTAGAGATAAAAGAGAAGGTTCATGACATCAAAAAACCCAATAAGGATGCTTAGAGTCGGCAGAAGAGCAATGTTGACAACCGAGTAAAGGGAATAGAGTTTGATACTGGTGACATTTTTATCCATTGAATTTATATGTGGAATAGAGTAATTTTTTGGGAACTAGTGGAATATCAGCACTATGTACATTGGAACCTATGTAATCCTTGATCATAGAGAAGTTGTTGGGACCACATTGTGTATGAAGATTGTATTTTTTGTCAACAGTTGTCAATACTAGTAAAAAAGAATAAGGATATGAAAAAAGGAATCCAAAGTAAATGGAAATCGGATGAAGTGAGGTTGCCTGGAGAATTTTTATGCAATCATAGAATTGGATGTCATGTTGGGGAAATTTTTTATGAAGTTAATTGAGTCGATCGTTGAGATGATCCTATGTTCAAATAACTTGTGTCAACGGTGACAAATTGTTTGCAACAATGATGTATGGAGAAGTATCATCCATTTGAGGATGATTGGATCAGAATGGAGAAGTATCATCCATCTGAGGATGATTGAAGAAGAATGAAACTTTGAATAAGACCATGAAATTCTTCATGATAGAAATACATGAAAGAGATTACTTGAAGAATAAAATCATATAATTTCCATGAAGTGTAGAATGTTGGTCGAAGAAGAAGAGATAACGTGGAAGGGCTTGGCATACTGTGGAAGCCATGCATTTCACATTATATAAAAATCAGACGATGCATTGCTGGTTTGTATTTCACACATATCATGAGTTAGGAGAACTTGTGAGGAAATCCTTATAAAGGAAAGGGGGTGAAATGATGATGTCAGTCATATAATGTTTTGATTGGAAGGAATGATGCTGCTGGAGGATAGGGAAGTTTCAGTTCCCATTGCAACTCTGACGATGCTAAAGCTGATCTATCACAGGATAAATATCACGATAGTGGGATTCGTGATAAGTGCAGAAGAATGGTTATGGGAAGCAGTGAAGAGAGAAAATGACAATTCAATGGACAATGTGGGGATGACAGAAAAGCAAAATTTAAGGGGGTGCCGTTTTCCAGTGATTTCCAAATTTTAGGGCCAGAAAATTTGGAGATGAAGAAATGTGTTTGGCGACGGATGGAGCATGTAAGATTGAAGATGGTTTAGATTTTTGCCTGCAAGGCATGATTCTAGGTCAGAACATCGAAAAATGACAAAGGCATGGAGTGCATGGAAATTTAGGCAGGTTGCATGAAAAAATAATGTGGTGCGCGAAATAGTAGCGGGTTGCGCGAAATATCTGCGGGGGGCACAAAATAGTGGAAGATGTTTTTCGCACAAAAGGTGTTTCGAGATCAGAAGCTCAAAAATTTTCAAAGGCATGAGCTACGTGAAAAATTGGATCATTGCGCGAAATATGATGTCACGTGAAAGGATGGGTTTGCGCGCAAAATGGAATGCAGTGTGGAATTTTGTGCGCAATTTGTTGCTTCATACATAAAATGATGAAAATTGTCAAAGGAATGAAATGCGCGAAATATTGGAGCAGTGTGCGAAATATGATGTCGCGGGAAGGATTGGTTTTGGGTGCAATATGGAACGTGGTGTGGAATTTTGCGCGCAATTTCTGTATTTCGATTAGATAGTCGAAAAATGGAATAGTCCTAAGGTGCGCGAAAAATCCAAGAAGGTGCGCGTAATCTCAAAAATTGAGAGAAAGTTTTACGCGTAGAAAGGAGTTTTACGCGCAAGGTCCAAATTGCCTATAAATATGAGGTGACCCCCTCTCATTCTGTGTGTCTCGACACATAGACAAATCCCGAGCTCTGACGTGCAGAAAAATTGAAGTATAGAGTATTGCACGAAAAGACGATTGCTGCGCGAAAAAGGAACTGCTGTGAAAAATAAGAAGGTCTGCGCGAAAAAGAAAAGTTGTGCGAAAATGGTTATTTCACGCCAAAAGGTATATTTACGCACCAGGAATGAATTTTATGTGCAAGCCACCTATAAGGGTGTGTGAAAAATTTGAGGGTCCTGCAGGCCTTCGATATGTACATAGCACTCTCGAAGCAGCTTTGAGAAGAAGAAAGAACTGTGAACCATTTGGTTTCACAAGGAGAAGTTGTACCACACTCACACAACTGGTGTTCATCACTCTCGTTGTGATTTGTGAAGGGAATAAGAACTAGACGTGAAATTGAACTCATATCTTCAAAAATGAATAATTCAGTATACCAATACACTCAGGTGTTTGTATTGAGAAGAGAAGGAAGAGAAGAAGAAGAACAGAGTATTCAGGGCAGTTTAATCCAGATGATGCTATGTGAGCTGATCCTCAGTGTTTGAATAATCACATTGGTGTATGTGATTCTAGCTGAATAAAGAAAAAGTTTTTGTGTAGTTGTTTGTTTCACTGAGAAGAAGAAAGAAGAAGTCTAGTGCAGTTAGTGTTCCTCTAGAGAAGAATAGAAAAGAAAAAGGAAGAATTTCTTGCCTACTTCATTTCAAGTAATCAAGTGAAGAGAACTACATAAGATCAAGAAAAGAACCTACCTTACTAAAGAAGGAAGAAGACTGTCTCCTTAGGCAGTTTAAAGAACAAGCTAGAGGCTGCAAGTTGGTGTAGGATTTCACCAGTCCAGGGAAGAGGATTGTTTCCAACCCCCTCCAATGTGTAGGGACTCACACTGGATAGAGGATTGTTTTCCTAGCCACTCCATTGTAACAGCATTTTACATTATAGTGGAGAATCCATGCACTGGTCATCCCCATGAATGGCAAGGATGTAGAAAATCTTATAGAGTGGTGAACCTTGTAAAAATATCGTGTTCATATCTTTACCGCTTTCTATTAGTGCATGCGACTGGGAAAAGAGAATAAGAGAATCAAGATCCTAATAGGTCTAAGGGTATAGGGATAAAAGTTGGAATTGGTTTAAAATGTCCCCAACACTGATTCACCCCCCTCTTAGTGTTAGGTATATACCAAACTGGTCCTCTCAGAAGTAGTGGCCTATCGACTTTCCTTTCTTCTAAATATATCTAATTTTTAAAATGTATTCCATATTTATCTCTTAAGAAAGTAAATACCTAACCTTACACATATATTTAATCTAGAAGAGGTACAAATGGAGCATAACCTTTATTAGGAGGAGTAGCTAGATCAGCTCTTGGATTGTAGAGACATGGTTCTACAAAATAGGACTACCCAACACATTAACGTTCTATGGGGGAACCAAAAATATGAAGAATTCATATAGAAAATAGAGATAATAATGAATAAAAATTTACCACAAATCATCTAAATAGATATAATGAAATAAAATTTTTGGGAACAAATTTCATAAGTGGGGATAAATGTAATGAAATGAATTTTGGAATAGTAAATATATCGTAAAAATGGATGTTATATTATTTTCTAAAAAATATAAGTATATCTCTTTAATATTGATGTGATTATAATTTGAAATGTGGCCATATGTTTTCAACATTCATATGAAAATTGGTAAATTATGACAATTGATCAACATGACTGTTTGAAACAATTAACATACTAAATATTTTAACAATATAATTATTTCTTATAAGAAAAAATGAAAAAGGAAACTCAATGTATAAAAAAGAGACAATGGACTGATTTAGTAAAGTTGTTTCATATAAAACAAAATTTTCAAAACATGGAAGGGAGGTAGAGTCACTGGTCTTCGCTGTTGACCATACTGAATCTGAGCTTCAATAAGTTAAGTTTGAATGAAATCTCCTATGAGAGTTATTCAAGTTGGTCAAAATTACCACTCAGGATATGTTATCTGAGCCACCCCAAGAATATATAACTATCTCACACCACACCCTTTATTCATATATAGTGTTATATGGGGTTATGTTTAACATTGAGGGTTTTAAATGGAAACACAATGTTCGATAGCATACATGATACAACACTTCGAGCTTAAACAAATCGATAAATATTATTATTTAGTTTTGTACTTATCACATAGATGATACAATGTAGGGAATGAATTATATAAACTAAATTATGAAAATAACGATTACAAATATTTATATAAGGATTAATTGGTTACAGAATTAACATGAATGAATGTAACAACCAAATAAATATAAAAGATGTATTTTTATGAAAAACTATATAAAGGTGAAAAATTGTGTTTATAAAATATTCAAATAACATTTATGGATTAAATTAATGAAATATAAATCAAATATAATGATTAAAAACATCCTATTTATTTTTAATACATAATTTGAGAATAAAATAAATTTTACAGATAAAAGATTTAATTTTATAAAAATAATGTTTTACCACATTTTGATGGTGAACCCATTTTAAATCAGGTTTTGACACATTTATAAGTTTTATTTTAAAAAATAATATTCTTAATTTGAATGGGAAAATATAAAATTACTTTTTTTAATTTTAATAATTTTCATCAAGTTCATATTTTAATTAATAATAGAAAATACTGCATTTTAATTCAAAACTGCCTTTTCATTTAATTTATTTATGTATTTAGATTATTATTTTAATTGTATTTGAAGTATAATAAAATAAATATTTTACCATTTAATTAAACATTGGTCTTTGGAGTAAATTTAAAAATGAAATTTAATATAAAATATATGTTAACTTTTCATTATTTTACTTAAGAACCCCTTTTTCTTATTCCGTCAACGATATTTATTTTTAATTAACTATGGCCAATTATATGTATTGAATTTATAAAAACTTATTCTACATTAGGAAATATATGTTCGAAATTATTTAAATAGGTTCCGTTTATTTTTAGAAATTATGAATATTAACATTATTAATTATTTTTATTTACCTCGGTTAAAGTGTAAATTAGGTAAATACGGGTAAAAATAATATTATAATAATATAAAACTACACAAACACTTGTCTTAATATTATTGGATGAAAAATGAAAGACCAAGAAAACCCTTGGGATGAAAATTTGCCTTTTGGAAGCCACATGGGTGTGATTATGACATTTATAACTTTTAAATTAATGTAAGGGAAATATTATAATAAACATGAATCTTATTATTAATAAAATGTTAATATTGTGTTATATATGTTATATATTAGGCTATAAAGAGATATTGGAAATAAAAAAAATTATCTACATAATTGTAATCTATTTATAATTTTTAGACATTAAATAATAAAATTTAATTATGACACAATGACGATGCATTAATTACTTTATTAATGAAAGAATGATATAATTCATATTATAAGTATTGATATAAATATTATTTTACATAATTTATTTCATAAAAGATTTTTTTTATTTCTATTAAATTTTATAAGTTGACAAAATTGTTTTTTTGTAGTTGTATTTCTTTTAAGTTTTTATTCAAAATCAATTAATTGAATAGTGTAAAAAATCACATAAATGAAATTTTATAAAAATAATAAATTAATAAATTACATAAAAATTATATAAATATTCTAAAATTAAAATGTGATTATGATAATGTTTAAATGCTCATTTAGTGTCCAATTATAGTAAATTTATGCCATATAATATAAATTTACATCGTTAAAATATTTAATATTTTATTACCACAATTAAAATTGGAATATATTAACTAAGGGTAAACAAAATAGATATGGTTCAAAATAAAATAGATACATGTATAAAAATTTAGGGATAAGAGGATTTATAACTATCAATGTTTTATATTTTACATATCTCGTGTTTTATTAATTTTTATTAAAAAATAATTTATATTAATTCAAAATTTTATGAGTTTCCAAGGGTGTCCCTACCCTCTTTTATAAAAAAGCACATAGTCCCCTATAATAGTTACACTTGAAGATCCATTTGGTTCATTAATTCAATTCCAAAAACCCTTCCTAAATTCCCTATCTATATTCGTTAGGCCATATATTAGGCAGAACATCATTTTAAGAGGTTTTAATGTGTCATTCAAGGGTGATCAACAGAAGAAGAGGTATCATTTTCTTCATGTATTTTAATTTTATTTCATCCCCCACTCCCTTCAAGTATCATAAAACCGTGATGATATAAAAAATAAATTATCCACAATATAATGAGATTTTATTATCTTAATATCATCTCCTTAATCCATCTCCACTTCCAATAAATTGGAATGGAATTAATTATTTGTGTGTATGTGTGAACTGTCACCTCCATGAACCGATCTAATTTGTTTTTCATAGATATATCTCAAGAATTGTAAAAATAATGGAATTAGTGTTCATATATGATATTAATTACATTTTAATAAATATATGATAATAATTTATCAAGTAAATTCTTAGATTCCATGTTCATAAAAATGATAACAACATTCGTGTGTACGTGTGAGCTATCGCATCCACGATGCAATGTGACTCATTTTTATTTGATATATCAATTTTATGAAATATATTAGTATATTTGAATTTTTAATATGATATTAATTATTAGAAATCATTATGTAGAGATATAATAATACTTAAATACTATCCATAACAATCCATGAATAATGGAAAATCTTACCCATGCGTTAGTACAACATATCATCTCCATTGTTATAATATTATTCATTATTCATAACCCCACATCATGGTTTGAATTTAAAATATAATTTATGTATTTTGATGATAATAATTTCATTAATATTATTCTATATATTATGAACTTAAGACCACATGGAATAGGGACATCAAAACCATGTTGATTTTTTACTCAAGTTTCAAATATCGATAAAACATATAAAATAAACTGAAATAATTATGTAAGTTTAATATCATGGTAATAATTGAAATAAAAGCAATAATAAACCTATAAATGTTATCAAGATTTTTGATAATATTATACTTGTATTATTAAGTAATATAAAATAACATAAATGATGAGTTAGAATCATGACATGGGACTTTATCTCAATATTTGTTCATTGGGACGTATTTTGAAAATATAAACCACATACATTTATACAGTGTATAATTTTCCCTATGAATTTTAATTTCATTAAAGGGGTTTCCAAATGACTATTTTTATAGGACTCTTATTATTAGATGATAAATTGGATATATTTTTTAACACTTGTGTCGACTATAACCTTTCCACCACCATGGCCATTATTTGGTATTTGGATTCCTCTACAATCCATAATGTTATTAAAAGATAAGTAAATAAATTATTCCCTTTATTTGTATTTTGGTATTGAAAATGGTTTTATGAATATATTGTTTATATCAATATATTTATATTATACTTTATGATTCCAATTTATAAATGTTATTTCTATTATTTTTATTGGTTATGTGTTATGATTGTGTTATGGATCATGGGAATTACTTATGTATATAGGCGGCTCCATGATAAACTGGAGGTGTGTTAGCCCATGATTTCTCTCCAATTCACTGGATCATAATAAAGAGTTAAATGATAAGGATTATCCTAAGATATTTAAAGAATATACAATGATGGGTATTCAAAATGTAACCATGAAGGATCCACCTTATGTTACTATGAATGAAAAAATGTATGTATGATATTGATGACACAAGTTACCTTTATGTTTTTTCTAGATAACGCGTTTTTTAAGAATCTTATGATTTCATGAGGTATGTTAACGAGTTTATGATTTTGTGGTAAAAATTATGATTTTGTTAAAAAAAATCACGAGTTATATAAATTCATGGATTAACGGTTTCATTCTTTATTTTATATCCCTTACTAAGTTTTTTGTTCTCATCCCAATTTTTTTTGGAAATTTTAACAGGGTTTATGGATGGGTATGAGAATGAATAAATTTAAGAAGTTTTTTATCATGAAATGAATTCATATTTTAGTTTATTTAGTCTATAATTTTTAAAATAATATATACAGAGTAGAATTGCCTAATTTTTTATATTTGAAATAATATGTAATAGTTATGGCAAAATACTATAAAAATATACACTTAAAAATATACTCAATATGAATTTTTCATCTAACTCAAGACTATGTAATGTTTAAAGATCAATCCATATATTTGGTATCAGTGGTTGGTTTAGATAACTTCAGAGTTTACAGTGCTTTTTAAGCATATGTGACAAGATGTATATAACCACAATGGTTAGAATATTAGAATGATTTATAGTTATTTATGATAAATTGAATATTATTAATTAGTGTTCACCCTACTCAAAAGTTAATATATGATGATTTTCTTGATATAATCACACACACCATTTTGGTTTTCATAAATGGTTAGATCTATAAAGAACTAAAAAAACAATGTATGTGGAGGAAAATGTGGTGGTTCTCTAAAAAATAGAATGAAAAGAGAGTTTCAATGAGAAATCAGTTGGTTATTATAATCCTACCATCTAGATAAATGACTGACCACCTGAATCTTGCTCATATTTTTAAGGAATAATGATAACATGAAATAATGCCTATTTATATTTAAGTAATATTTATAATTGTATGTATATTGATCAACTTATGTGTTAATGATGGAGAGGAAAACACAAAGGAAATTTTTTTAAAGGTACTTTAAGATGTTATAGATGTGTTACTAAGGGCCATAAAGTAATAACCTTCCAAAAAAATGATGCATTCAATTTAATATATGAAATTTAAAGAAGTTCTTTTTTATTTATCAATTGAACGGTTTAATTATGTACAATATTGAAATTATGAAAATCAATGTACAACAAAAAAGGTTTGAGAATGGTATCAGAAGGATCATCCCAATATATGTTTATCAAGACCAAATGTCATTACAATTTATGACTAGGATACTCAAAATGAAAAATTAAAGGTAGGGATTATTTCTCAACTCGTGATTTGACATTATAGAATCTTAGGACATGATTCATGATTTATTTTAGGAAATAAGTATTAAGGAATAAGATTGAAAATCATGGTTAATAGATCATAATTAATTATGGATGATTAAGATGTATAAATTTTAGGAAATAAATATTTATGTTTGATCTATGGATGATGAAAATTTAAAAGTATAAATTATCATTTGATGATGATATTACTTTGGAAGAAATTTTTTAGTGTTTGTAACCATGATGTTAATTATGTGAAGTTTTTTGAGTTACAGTTATCTTCCGTATTATAGATATATTTATGGATAACTTTTAGGGATTATATATTATGGTGGAAATTATGGGTTATTACATTTTGGGATGTCAAATGAAATGTATGTGATAAAAATTAAGGATAAAACAAGTTATGATTATTTTATAGAATTTTTTCATTGTGGGAATGTGATAAGAATTAAATAATTTTAGAAAAATGACAACCTCCAGATTGTGTGACATCCCACAATGTTCGGAAGGACCGTTGGTATTAACCCACAACTGAAGGGGGGAAAATTTGGATCACCTACCACTAACCTACAGGAATTCGTGGTTATTATGATTTTTTTGGTTAAAATAGATGTTGAAATAAGAATTATGGGATTTTGGGAACATACATTTTATCAAATGGATATTATTTGTTGCTGTAAAATGTTTTGGGGATTAAGTGATAGTTATTTTTGTGATGAAGTTCACTATTTTATATAATTTATATGATAATGGTAAATATAACAATATGATATATTAATTATGGAGTAATGGTTTAATTATATTTTGGACGAATCAATGATTTTATTATAGGCTTATATTGTTTTGGGTTATTTAAAGAAAAGGATAACATATATTGAATATTATCATGAAAATTAATTTTTTTGTGAGATATTATGAGTAAATGATGATATTTGGTGAAAAATTTAATTAATTATGTTGGAGAACTATGTTATCAATTACATCATATTTTGGGTTTCATTGTTAGATTGGTTTATTTTAATAAATTTTAATGAAAATTGTTTGATGAATGGTCTTTGATAAACATTAGTTTTATGTTGATTTTTTGAAAACAAATGTAGTTTCATCATACAATAGTTTAATATTTTTTGGAATTAACTTTGTTGGATTTGGTTAATGTCTAATGATAAGGGAGAAATATAGTTAAATTTTTTCGGATTATAGGATTCTATAGAAGTTGATTCTAGTGCTTCATATGTGACTATGTCATCATGAATACTCATTTTTGAAGAAAAATATGAGTATGTGGTGGAATATTATTAATGTATGAATCTATAAATTTCATGAAAACATGGTTCCTTATGTTTATAGTCTAGAAATTAAGTGAATTCGTCAACACTATTAAAATTATCTAAAAAATGTTAGCTGTTTATTTTTCTTAATGGTCCTTTGAACCTTAACACATTTTTCATTTGTGAGAGATAACATTCCAATGATAATTTTCTCTATCACTCTCTATTAGTATTTTAGATTTTGTTTTACCAAATATGTTTATTTTTTCATATATTAAATCATAGTATGTTTTATGTTAGGTGACCTTCCTATAGTCCTTTCATTCTTCTAAAGAATATATTTATTAATCATTTTTCTGATGTGGGATTGAAATATAGGTATTTTTAAAATTCGTACATTAGTTACTAACCCCAAATTCAAATTGTGAGGATAAAATTTCTAGGGGGATAATATAACAACTAGAGTTCTTAAAAGTGAACATAATGTTCGACAACTTACATGATACACCACATTAATCTTAAACTAAAACTAAATGATACTATATAATATATTTGTTATCACATAACAGCTAGAAAAGAGGTAATGAATAGTGTTAATTAAATTATGAATTTTTCCCAAAATAATATAATGATTCATTTTTTACCATAATAACATAGACTAAATCTAGATACCAATTGAATATAAAGTATGTATTTTTATAAAAAACTAATTTAATGTGAATATGTGTGGTTATAAGATAATATAGTCACAATTTTTGTGTTATAATAATAAATTATAAGTTCCATGTAATGTTTATAATTAATCCTAGGTATTTTCCACACATTATATAAGCCCAAATTCAATTATATGGATAAAAGAAGTATCCTTATAAAAATGCAGTTTTACAACCTTTTAATAGAGAATCCATTTTAAATCATTTTTAGAAACTTTTATTAGGTATATTTGAAAATATAAACATTTTATTTTTTATTGCAACATAAATATTTACAATAGTTGAATTTTTGGTATTTTTAATTAAAAATTCATATTTTAGTGAATAGAGAAAAATACTAAATTTTAATTTAATATTATGTTTCTGTCTAATTTATTTATATACTCAGATTATACATTTCATTTGTTTTCAACTATAATTAAATATATTTTCTATAATTTAATACAATATTTTTCATTTGAATCAATTTTACAATTAAATTGTATATAAAAACTAATGTAAATATTGATTTTTTTTTTCGTAAAAACCAGTTTTCTTATTCTATCAAGGGGATTAATTTTTAATTAATTTCGGCCAATTATTTGTTCCTAATATGAAAAAATGTATTCAATTTTTTGAATCAGAAAGGCTTAATTATGTATTTATTCTCCCTTTAGTTTTGTAATTTATGAATATTAACATTAGTGATTGTTTTTATTTAACATTGTTAAAGTGAAAATATGGTAAATAAGTGTAAAAATAATATTATACTAATATAAAAATATTATAACACTTGTACTAATCTTGATGGATGTGATATGGCCGGCCAAGATAACCATTGGGATTAAAATATGGCCTTTGGAATCCACTAATGCACGATTATGACTTTTATAACATTTCATTTAATGTAGAGGGTAAATTATCATAAACACGAGTCTTATTAGTAAAAAAAATTAAATATGTTATTATATATGTGATATACCAGAAAATAATTTTCCATTGGAAATATAAATATATTACATAAATAATGTTATTATATTTATAGTATTTATAAATTAAATAATTAAATTTAAATATGACACAATGATGATGTAGTGATTGCTTTATTAAAGAAAGAATTAAAAAATCATATTATAATTATTATAATAACTATTATATTACATAATTTAAGTCACACATGAATTTTATAGGTGAATATAATATTTTTTATGTCTGTTAATTTTTTTTCCAATGTTATCTTTAAGTATGAATTTTATTTAAATTCAATGAAATGAATAGTATAATAATTAGAATAATTGATATTGTATAGAAAAAAGAATTACTAAATTATTTCAAAATCAGAAATAATATTTAAAATATAAATGTTACTATTAATATGGTAAATGATTATTTACTATCTAATTATTTTAAATTTACCCCATTAATGTAAAATTTATAGCCTCATAATATTTAAAATGTTGTTACTATAATTAAAATTTAAAGGTAACAATGAAAGGGTAAACTGAATAGATAAGGTTCAACATAAATACATGTTTGAGAATTTTTTGGATGAAATTATTTCACACTATCCTCATATAATCTTTGAAATATATCAATTTTTATTAATTTGGATAAAACAATTATTATATATTAATTTATTACTTTTATAGTTTACAAGGGTGATTCTCCCCACTCCATTAAAAGGTACACACTCTTATCTAATACTCTAACATCATAAACTATTTTATTCAGGAAAAATCAACCCAAAACCCTTCAACATTTTCCTCCCCATGTTATTGGTGAGTTTTTACGTAATACACCCTTATAAGAGGTGTTATGGTGTGCTTCAGGGGTGATTAACTAAAGAATATGTGTTTTTGTATTTATATATTTCTATTTTATTTCTCCTTCCACATACTTCATGTCTTATACAACCTTGAGTAGATTATTAATATATTATAATAAATATATTGAGATGTTATTATATTAATATAATCACTTAAACCCATCTCCACTTCAAACAAATGGGATGGAATTAATCACTCGTGTGTTTGTGAGAACTATCACCTCCACAAATCGATCTTATCCTTTTTCATAACCATCTATCACGACTGGTTATAATAAAGGAATTAGTATTCACATATAATAATCATGTCATATGAACCATTGTATGATGAAAATATATCAATTACATTCTTAATTTCTATATGCATAAAAAAGATAATGATGTTTGAGCGTACGTGTGAACTATGACCTCCACGATGTGACGTTACTCATTTTTAAATTTATATGTCACTTATATGAAATATATTAGAACATTAAAATTATTAATATTTTATTAATTATTTTATTTTCATTATAGAAATATTAAATAATACTAAAATTCATTCCATAAATATCATTGAAAAATGGTGAATGTTACTCACACATACGTAAGAGTTACTATCTCCATGATTAGAATGCTATTCATTTTTCATAACCACACATCATGGATTAATTTAAAGATATAATTAACATATAATTAATATAATTATTTCATGGATATTTTTCTGGATATGATGGAAGTATGACCACATGGACATGTGACATCAAAACCATGTTCATTTTCTACTCAATTATTAAATATCAAAAAAACATTCCATATGAACTGAAATAATTGTAGAATTTTAATAACATGTTAATAAGTGAAATATAATAAATAATAAACATTAAATATTTTCTCTATAAATTAAAAATTAATCAATATTTATCATTTAATAAGAACAAATAACATACGGGACAAACTAGACTTATGATAAGGGACTTCTTCTCAATCTCCTTTCATTTTGACATATTCTAATAATATACACCACCTTATTTTATACGGTGTATAATCCAAAACATTTAATTTTAATTTAATTTGATGGTTTTCAAAAAGAATCTTTTTTATATTATGCGTTTTACTACACAATAAATGTAATTATTTTTTGACATATGTGTTGACAATAAACTTTTCACTATCTCGATCATTATTTTCTATTTGGCATCTTATACTACCTGTAATGTCATTAAATAAAAAGTAAATACGATATTATTTTTTTCTATATTTTTTTATTGAAAATGGATTTTAGAATGGATTTTTTATAGCAATATATTGAAATTGTACCTTATGATTGTATTATGGAAATGTTATTTTTCCATTATGCTTGTTTATGTGTTCTGATTATTTAATGGTTCTTGGTGATTTCTTATGTATATGGGTGGTTCTGTGATAAACTAAGGGATAGTGAGTCTATTATATTTGTCCTATGCATTGGGTAATTATACGAAGTTAAAGGATATGGTTTATCCTAATATATTTAACGAATATACTAGGAATGGTATTCCCCACGTAGCCATGAAGGTTACTCCATATATAGCTATGAATGCTACAATGTATGTATGATATAGATTCCACAACATACCTTTATAATTTATGATTGATAAATTTTTTTATGGAATATTATTATTTCATGAGGTATGTTAAAGAGATTATGTTTTTTGGGTGAAAATTAAGGTTTTTTAAAAAAATTTCCTTACGTTTTAAAAACTCAAGGATTAATCGATTCACTCCTAATTTTATATCCCTTGCTGATTTATTTGTGCTCATCCCATGTTTTTGAAATGTAATCCACCATTTATAAGGATGGTTAATAGATTTTTATAAGTTAAGTTGTTTGAAAAAAAAATCATGTTTTATTTTAAAGATATTATACTTTCAGGAAAAAAATTGATAATGAGTAGAATTGTCTAAATTATAATATTTGGGTTGATATGTAATTTTTGTGGCCTAATTCAAAAAAACCCTAATCTAGAAAATAAATTCAATGTAAATTATTGTCTAAAATAATTATTATGTAATTATTTAGGTTGGGTCATTATATTATTTTTGTCGGGATTAGTAACAAAATATGTAATCCATTTTTATTGTTTAAAGTTTTATTCTTAAAATTTCAATTATGGAATAGTTTTTCTAAACAATATGACGTATTTAATAAATTGATTTTTTCAGACAGAAATTTTACTTTTTAGAAAATTTATAAATATTTATAATAAAATAAGTTAATATTAATTATAATTTTTTAATTAAATAGACTTCTTGAAAAATCATCATTTAATTTTAAGTTATAGTATATTTTTATTTTTCACAAATGTCATAATTTTTACTATGTATTATCTATCCATTATTATTTTTTAATAAATATGTATTTATATTTCTAAATGTAAAATTTCATATACATATAAAGCTATTATGATAATATAAAAATAATTTTTCAAATAAGAACTTCAAAATTAAGGGGGATTAATGAGAATTTTATAAAATATATTTTCTCCAAGTGAATATTAGAAATTCAGTTTTACGTTTTCTATATCATCTATGTTATAATAATGATGTATTATGAGTTATAAAATTATAATAGACTATTTTGGATTATAATAACATAATATTTGTATTATGTTTTCAAAACTATTGGATAATAAAATGGGAAATCCCATTTTTTTCAAATACCACTACTGAGTTGTTGGAAGAAATAAAAAAAATATCTATCACTTTTTCTATAAATAACCACCAATTTATATGTTATATTTCATGAAAAATTCATCCTCTACCCATATATGATAGTTTTACCTCCCAAAAAGTCCTCACAATATTTCTGCATGCTCTAATGTTCCCAATCCTCATGTTTTAGGAGTTACTCTGTATTGTAAAGGAAATCTCAGCTTTTCTTTCTTCCATTGAATATAAATTTTTATGTGATGATCAGGAACTATACCAAACCTTTTAAATAAATCATTATAGGGTCATCATTAACATTATTAGAGGCATTTTTGGTAGGGAAGTTATAATGGGGAGTGTTGCATAGCATGGAATATGACCTTTATGATATAAATGACCTAATGTGGGAGAATCATAGGCGAAATGTTTAATGATATGATCTCACGGTTTGTTCTCGATCTGAATGGAATTATGCAATCTTTGTTTCTTTTTTTGGTTGGAGAATCGATCATTTTCTCATGATTACATGGCTTATGTATGGTAGTAATAAAAATGAATAATGGTGTGTTTGGAATTTTAGAACACAATATGATTGTCTAAATGGGATATCATGACCCTTGTAGGTTGGTGATGTTTCCTATTATTCAAAAAGGATTTTCATGGATTATTAGTTCTAAGGTGGGTAAGTTTTCACAAACCATATATTTTAACCAAGATAAATTATAAGGGAACATTATTTTTTAGAAATTACTAGGCATGTCATTTGTAAAACTGAAATTCATAACATAACTCCGAGAGTTTGAAAAATTAAACCTGTTGTTTTTGGACATTGGTGGGGGCCTCTGAGATTCCATTGGTGACCTGATGTTTTTCAGGGGAGTTGGTCTTAGAATGCTACGAATTAGAGAGGTGTGAAAAGGGTGCCCAATTTCTCTTAAACTGGTCGTCCCTCAGCAGCAAATTGTGTGACCTCTAGTTGGTGGTCAGAGCCTGTGTGTGAGGGCAACAGAAGGTTTCAAATACCATTCAATGTGTTTATTTTAATTAAAATAAATAAATTAAATTAATATTAATATTAAAACTAAATAAATTAAAGGAAAATAATTTTAGAATGAAAATAAGGAAAAGATTTGATAATAATTATAATAATAATATTATTATTATTGTTAGGATTAATATTAATATTATTGATTTTGGTTTTTAGAAAACCATAAGGGGTGCTTATCCCACATTCATATTTTCTCTCCAAATCATGTTACACACCCCTAGGGGTCTCCTTGACTCTAAATAATGCCCCACCCATCTCCATCTACACACACCAATTTCAACCATATTTTAACTCGTTTCTCACATGATATTCATGGTATGGCCTCTGATACCTATCTCCTCTCCCGCATTGGCCAATTTATCCTCTCACATTATTTAATTTGAATTTCTCCAAAGCCTAATGTTGGGATAATATAAATTTATATTCTTTTTCTTCCAATTTTAGGGAATTCGTCGTGTCTTTCAAGACCTCTCCATGTATGTTTAGGTGTTCTCTTACAAAGGTGACGTGATTCGGATGGATTAGTTTGGATTATGAAATCTAAGGAATGGGTCTACATCTGTTGACTAGTTTCTATCAATTTATTTAGGTTTATTATGTTAATTTTTAGTTAATGGTTAAATATTTAGTGCTCTTTGAAAATATGTGAAGGATTTCATTCGTAAACATATGTATATATATATATATATATTCCCTTTACATATTCCCTCATGGAAAGGGGAATATTTGCATTAGATTAAGGGACGTGTCTATATATATATATTTATTTATAAATATGTGTGCTGAAGTATGGAGTGATCTTTTTCAACATGTAATGGGAAAGGGTGTTCATATTTATCTACTTTTGAAGTAATATCACATCCTTTTCCATTTAAATTCAAGATATCCTTAATTACCTGTTCTCTCACCTTAAAACTAAATAGTTCAGTATATCTTTTTTAGAATAAATTATTATTTAATGTTAATTGTGTTATGACTCTAAAAAAATTCATAAATGGGATAAATTAATTATTTAAGAAAAAATATCATTTTTTCATAACAAAACCACTCCAATAGAGGTGTTGCGTCTTCTTTACGATATTATAATGATTGTTATTAATATCATTCTTTTTATGGTTCGAGTTTTCTATAGGAATTATTGTGGTGATATTAGTCATGCGTGGATTTTGGATTTAGTTGTCATTTATTCCATAATTTCATTGTCTGATATATTCCATCTTTAGTAAATGGCCTCTAATTTCAATATAAATATGAGTTTCCATTTCTAAATTTTTGATTAACAAAGGTAAAATCTATATACTTGGATGACCTTATAGATTAAATGACTTTGTATTCTTTTATAAAAGGTATTTCCCATGTCACCTACAATAATCCAGTTGAAATTGATATATGAACTACAAGGTTACCTTAATTAAATTTCATCTATTGACTAGGACATATAGTTCATGATATATTGTTAAACTATATGGTATTAAATGAAACAAATGAAATGAATCATTTACAATGGTTTATAAGGGTGGTGAAGCCACCCCTTTTCGGTTGTTTTATAACCACCTATGTTCATTATATATGTACCTTTCCTTGTGATGTGAATTTGTTACATGGTTCAATTTAACCGGGATGAGAGAGAATTTGGGTTATATATTAAGGAATAATTTATAGACACATGTCCTCATTTGGGTTATGACCCAACATACTAGGGGTAATGCTTTGGCTTTCCCGGCTGGGGATTCCCAGTCATTTATTATACTCTTGAGTTAAATTATCTCAATATGGGAGATATTATGGATGAAATCATTATAATGATTCATACTCCTATCTTGGGATTAAACTCAGTCCTTTATGTGTGATACCTGTGTTGACATTGATTTTACCATACACACCGCAATTCCAAAGACACCATAAGGGTCACCTAGGATGGGCTCAGTTATTTGGGATTATATCAAGTGTTCCCATTGTGATACTTAGAATTCATTATCGATCACCTTGGATGGTAATGAGACACCACTAATGGATGTAACATGTTTCTTGTTTATTTTGTGCTTTAAAATGATTATTTCAATGATTATGATCAATTATATATATGTATTTCATTGTGATATATTTCTTTGCTTGTGTTTATTCTTGGAAACTTGTTTCACTGAATATATACTATGATAGAACATGAGGTTTTTATTTTGGACTCGTGGATAGACTCAGATGTTCATTTGGTTTATGAACAGATGCGCTCAGGGTGATGCATTGGCTTTTAATGGGAGGGAATCCCAGACAGTAATTATACACTTAGTGATACTGGATCCCTAGGGAATAAACCATGGATAAAATCATTGAAAAAAAGGATATTCCATTTTCTGGATGATACTCATTCCCTTATGTGTGATACCTAGGATAGACTCAATATTTACAATGCATCATAGTGTTATTTTGGATGTTTTAAGGGCCACATTCGATGGTCTGAGTGATATTGAATTATATTGGATATTCCCATAGCGATTATTGGGATTATTTATATATCTCATCTGTTGGCCATGAGACACCACAAAATGATTTTATGGTTTTTTTTGGATTGTATTATCTATATCATTGTCGAATCAATTGATATGCAGTCTTCATTATTATTATGTATTGTTCTTACATTTAAAATGTTTCCCTTACTTTTCTAGAACACTTATGTGATGACACAATTTTTAGTTTCCAACCCAATGTACATACTTTGGGTAATGTGTTCCTTGGTTTTCCATATAACTATTGGAAGATTTATATATAATATTCTTTTCCCAAGTATATTTTTCAGATCTTCAGCATAGGATGAAGAAGGTGGTATTCGACGTGTTTCTGTATAAGAACCCATACCAAGTTTATATTATTAATTTTTTATCAAAATGTATTTATTATATATGGTGAAACTATTAATTATTTATTGAACTATTGGGAATGGGATTGACAATGTGGGTCATGGACTACTAAAAGTTTTATCTTAAACCCTATATGGGCTTCAATTTCATTGGTGTAACAAAAAATTCCTACATGATTGATGGTTATGGGATTGATTTCAAGGGTTGTTTGGCATACATGGGAGAACGGGATCATATTGATGGGCTCGGGCTCAAAATGCTTGAGGAGTTGGCCATTGTGTTGTTTTTAAATTTTACTTCTTATTACATGTATAAATACCTTCCATTAAATGCATTATTATATGAAATTTTTGTTGTCCACTTATATTTGGTTATTTTATTATTCATCTGTTTTTTTAATGTATTCTTGTTTCCATTACATGAAATTTTTTACAAATGCTTACACTATTTCATACTAATTTAAACATTTTGTTGATGTTCATACTCTGACCAATGAGGAAATAGTCTCCCCATATATACACGCTATGACCATGCTACTATATTGAAGCCTCTGGCATTTGGGGAGATGTGTTTGAGGTCATGTGGTGACTGGTCTGGCTTTCTGTTTGGTGGTAATCCAGGTCCAGACATTACACACTACACCATGTATTTAAACATAAAAAAACTAAACTAATTTCATGATTGAACAATTTGATAATGGATATTATTGAATATAAATCTCTATTACATTTGTAGAATGATTTAGAATTGAGGATGATGGATAATGCCAGGGGAATAGGGAAATTTCATGTTGAAGACTGTGATGTCTAATTTCTCAAACGTTGATACATCTATTAAATTTAGGCATGATGATTCTTTAATTTAGTTTTCTAAGGATATGATTTCATAATAATAAATTACCATGCATCAACATAGAAAAAAAAAGACATCGATTAGACATGGAATAAAAAACAATGATAAATAAAATTTTCAAGATGGGTGAGTATAGATTGGAGAGGACTCTAATTGATGGGATAATTTAATGAAAAATTATTTTAATCATAAATAAATAAGGTACCTTGGTAGCTCTTCAGTTTTGTGGTTGTACCCACCAATGATATGGAATATGAGGATCTCAATACAATAACATAATAATAATATTTCTAATCCCTCCTTAGTTATTTGAAAAATCATGAATATATGGTAAACACATGATGAAACTAAGAATAACCATGTGTATTAGTCTGGCTGGTATATTATTTTTTATTTTAGATAAATATCATGGACATTGATAATGTCTCATATTAGGGTAATCTATGATTGAGCATAGATGAATAGTATATTTTCCGTACGAATGAATCATGGTAAATTTTTCTTACTATCGATTTAAGGATCAAATATTCATGTCCATTGTGTTAGGATCATTTTTATAGTTTCACATAATAAGTTTAATGAACTATATAGGATATAACATTGATGATTATGATGCATCAATTTAAATTTTAATTTTTTTCTATTTGCAATGACACAAGAAGAAAATGTGATTCACAATAGATAAAAGTGGAAATTACTTCATTTAGTGCGTGATAGAAATTTTCCCACGATCAAATCATGGGTTATATGATCTAGTACATATTAATGAGGGATATGGTAGGATAATTAGTTGTAACTTCATCAAAATTGATTTTTGAATATGAGGTAGGGAGTGATAGACTTAGACTCAAGAGAGATGATATTATTTTTCATGTTATTTTTCACTTCTTTTACATATCTATAGTTTTTCCTCAGGTGAATATCTTGAAAATTAAATAGATCATAATATTTTAATTGATTAGTTTAAATAAATTTTTTTATGCTTCATAACTATTCTCATGTTTTTTAATAACTTCCTCCTCAACTATGTTTTATCCATGTTTATCCATGGGTTTTTAATAATTGTGTGTTATTCCATATGAGCGGTTGTAATTTTGAGGGAAATTATTAACATCCATAATCATCCAGTTTCATATCATGTTATAAATTTTCACATGAATGTCACATCCCAATAAGAAAAGGTAGTTTGAGATTACATATAAAATCATTTTTTCATGTCTCTTCACTTTAATATAGTTTTTTCTTAATGCATTTAACACTAAATTTTGCATCATCATTATAAAAAAATGATTACTAAGTCAACAATCGTTTTAATTCTCTTTTTTAGTACACTAGATTTTACCTTAAGGATATAGGTAATATCTCCCCTTCCCTTGGGTTTGACCCTACATTTAATTTACCTAATGTGTATTATGTGATATAAATGATAGTTTAACATTAAATAATACATCCATCTCATAAAATATTACCATTGATGTTGGGTATGGAAATGATGGAGTGTCTTAATGCCCAAAAAAATAATTATAAAAGGTGTATAAAAATAAAAAAATATTACACTAAAAAAATTAAATTCTATTTAATTTATTTTTGGTGCCAAATCATAATCTCCATTTCCCTTTATGTGACTCTGATAAGGGTTTTTTAATAACTATTGAGTTAAAATTTTAATTTTTATTATTTGTTGAGATTTTTGGATGAGATTATTTCAGTTTTTGTGTCGATATACTAAATTGAAATTTCATTATTTTGTAAAATAGAACATCAAGGGGGATATAGTCAATATACATGGATTTTATGGTTTTTTTGTGTCTGTTATGGGACCAATTCTTAATAGTGTGTTTATAACCAACCATATAGTGCCTGTAAAATTGAAGACATAAAATTTTTTGGTGGCTGAAAATAAATTTCAATTAGCATTAGAAAAATGTTTATGAAAAAGTTTGATATATTTCATGAGTATAATAAATCTCATGAAGTTATAATGTGGAGTCCACAAAATAATATATTAATGTTTCTAGAAACATTGAAAATAAAAATAAAATATAAATAGATATTGAAGATAAAATTATCAAAATTTTAAAAAATTATAATATTGTAGAATGTGGGGGTCAAATTAGAGAGAAATCCACAAACATCGAAAATAAATATTTAAATACTGAGATATTTTAAATATGAAACTCATATAATTATGAAATAATTCATTTTATATATAAAGAGATCCAAACAGAAAATGAGATGAACGAATTTGAAAATCAATATGAATATGAAATAGATTCCCCATTGTTTTCTTATTTCTGTGGATTGACCTTGTATATAGATATATGAGGATTGAGAGTTTGATTTTTGTGTTTGAGAGAATATTTAAAAATACAAAAAATATTCAAAACTAATAAACAAATTTTGTTGATATTTTGAGTAATGGATTTGAAATTGAAATATGGGATATGTTGAAATAGAAAAATTAACATAAATCATTGATTTTGATAATTTTGATAAATGTTATCTTCCTATTCTCATATTGTGAAACAAACAATTATTAAAAAGGTTTTTTATGATAATGATGAAGAAATGTGTTTTAATAAAAAATGGTTGATGATTTTTCACTTCTTTTAAATTTTTTTATGATTTTTCATGAACGTATTTGATGAATATTATTGAAAGTTGTGATTACTATCTTTGATGAAATATTTTTAATTTTAAATCAATTGAATATGATATTCTTGAAGGTGAACTAAATAATTATTCCCCATTAATTGAATTAGAACAACAAATTTAAAGTGATTGGGAGGATAAATTTGTATGAACCTGGATATTCTTTTCATGTATGGATCATGATTTCCAGTGTTTTTTTAAGAAAGGGGAGGTTTTGGAAATTTTTTAACTACATGTTTTGTACTTTAGAGTATACATCGTGTACCTTGTCAGCATGTACATCCATGTCTTTATCATGTAACGTCTGAGACATGGCCTTGTGGGTGATGTGGAAGACCAATAATCTTGGGGGCCAGTTGAGGATAACGCACGACATGTTTATTAACAATACCTGATGTGTACGTTTTCTTTTTGTTGATTTATCATATGAGGGTCATTTTTAATACTCATATTCATCTTTTTTAGGTCTTGTTTCATCCAAGAGAAACTGTGAGTGAAAAATATTTTTTGAGACATAGTTTCTCCATCCAGGATCTCATTCGAACACTAACAGGTGCATTGGAATCCCCACATAGAGTTTTTCATTCTTCTTTCTCATCCCCTCCAAATTTTTTCTCTCTATTGAGTTATTCAAGGATTAATGTTTTTTGATGTTTTTTATATCTAATATGTTATTGGTCGATTAAAAGGATAAGGATCAACTAATCATACAATGTGGAGGTAGGTGGATTGTTGCCTTTAGTTTTTTGTGTTTGAGTTTCATATGCCAAAGTTCTGATTACCCATGTTTTGGGTATTTTGGGTTATGTAAATTAAACATTGTTTTATATTACATAGATTGAATGATTGATTAAGGGTTTTTTTTGTCATATTATGTGAAATTTCAGGTTTTGGGAACACACCATAGGTTTGTGGAACACACCATAGGATGGTTTCCTTGAATGAATATTTAGGGCCATTGGGTCTAGGATTCCTATAAGGAAGACATTTATTACTTTACTTCTTGATAGGATGGAAGTGGTGGTCTTTTACTGTTTATTAAATGTTTGTGATATACATTGGATATGTTTATCCATTTTTTAGTTGAGATTATTGTAGGATTTTGGATATCATATCTACATGATTTTATTGTATAGGGTTGTGAGAACCTAGTGCAGTTAGACCATAGTTAGAATTGACGGTGAGGGCTTCCTCAGAGTGTCTGTTATATTTCATGCTACGAGACCATAGGGGGATTGACAGTAAGTCCACCCAAAAGTGTATATAGTTTAAATTACGAGAAAACAGGGGGAATTGTGTTGAGTTCTTCCTCAGAGTGTCTATTATATTTCATGCTATGATACTATAGTTGGATTGAAAGTGAGTAATACCTAAATGTGTATATAGTTTACATTACAAGAAAATATGGGGAATTAATATTGATATTTTTTCTACAGAGTCTATAGTTGTTGTCGAAATACCATATGTGTAAATAATAGAGAGTGATTCCTCAAACTATCTCTTCCATTTATTGCATTATTTTGGCTAGAGGATTTAGACTATGTGACATACTCATAGGGTTAATGTAAATATTGAATGTTTGTGATGCTTATTCCAATAAAAATTGGATGATTTGATTCGGTGTTTCTTGGTAGTATGATGATATTCCTATTGTGATACCTAGTTGATTAAATAATTACCATTTAATGTTAATTAATGTAAATGGAACTGTAAGGATTTGTTAATTTTTTGTAGTTTTAGTTTCCTTTCCGCCTTTCCATTTTCACCTAGTATATATAATCACTAAGAGATAGGCATAGATCTTGCATGTGGTTTACTACTAGGAATCATCTCACAGCCAGTTTGGTTCATGCTTTTTCACCCAAAATGATTACTTAGTTGTATGTATCATCAAAAGAAAGTTTCATTTTTGATTAGGTACATGATTACTGAGTAACTTGATAGAATGGGACCAAGATGAGTCTTGTGATGTGGTTTTAGTTTACTTATTTTTATTTTTTCTGGTTGTATTACTAAATTTCTAGCATTGTGACTTGTTTGGATGTTTTCATAGATATATGTGACATGAATAATTTATATATTTGTCCCTCAGTTGATTAATTACTGTTAGTCATCCACTTTTTACTTATCGTATTGTTTTTTACTTCCACTACTGTTTAATATTTGTCATTCCACTATGCATGATCTTTAAATGTGTGAATAGTTTCTTCACTATCACACCCAAGGCCCTCGCTACTAGTCAGAAGCCTCTCATGTTTAGTTAAATGTGATTGAGGCCATTTGACCAACTGGGTACATGAGACCTTTGTGCGGAACCCAAAACCGTGATGTTACAAAGGTGTATAAGAGGAATTATTTTCTTATTTAAATTCTTGTTTAGAGCCTATAGACAGGGATATGATAGAATAGGTTGTTGGTAATAAGAGGTTCCTAAGAGTAGCTAACATGTGTATATATAAAATCCAATTTACCTCGATTATTGATTTTTTTTATTGTTTTTCAGTTGTTACCATTGATTTGATTTCACCATTGGGTGATTCACCTAATTTTTTCTATTCTAATTTATATCATTGAAGTTCTATTTCTATTTCAACCTGAGGGGATGAGAGTATGCCATCTCATTTATCATATAATAACATTCTAGAGATCGCTTGTCAAGCTTTCTTGTCATGCCATTTAGGGTGTATTATCGATTTCATTTCGTTTAAATATAAGTTGTTCATGATATGCATGTTGTTGAGATATATTCCTTGATAAAATACAATATATTGTTATGGTATTGATAATCTGTAGATTTTCTTTAGAATGGGTGCCAAACATTAGTCCCTGGGGTGTTATGGGCCCTAATAAATCATAATTTTGTGGATCATGTTATTTGTTTCACTTTTATACATTCTAGTATACATGAATATGATTTCAATATTTCATTCTTTGGGAATATGGTCCTCCATAGATTAGAATTTGTCCCTTTAATGCTTGTTTCAGTGTTTTTTTGGGGTTTCAAGTAGTTTCTGACAGTTACTATCTAGAAAAACCCAGAATACAAGGAGTGTGATAATGAATACATGCCATTAATCCTTCTATTCTCAAATAAAATTATTTTCTTAAGAACAAGCCATGTACGTTTATTACACACCGTGTAGAAAATGACAGTGTTACTAACCGTGTGAGAAGTGGCATGGGAATGAAGAACCTTTTTTAGGACATGCCGTGAATCTATTTAACGTGTCACCAACCATATGGGAGAGACATGGGTTGGAGAATATTTTATTGAGCATACCATTTTTTATGCATACAAGCTTTGTTTTTGTGATCTGTATGTCTAGCTGTGTGACCAATGACAAGGGTCGGTAAAATCTGTCTAGGAGACGTCGTGTCTGGTATAAACATGTTTTGTAGTTTTGTTCTATTGAACTATGTATTTATCGCCATGTACATGTACTTGGGTATTAGGGAACACTCAATTACACATCATGTCTAAATGAGAACATGTCGTGTTTATGGGGTGTTACACGAATAGGGTTGGTAGAAGTACACTCCCATGTAAATGCATAAGGGAACACACCATGTAGAGTTTGTACAAGTCACATACCCATTTTTTGTAAATCATGTTTTTTCCTTCTCTTATTCAATTAATTAAATTTTATGTTTTAGTTCATGATTATATTGTGTTGAGGTGTTCACTTGACCTTACAGATTCATACCCCCTAGACCTCCTCCGGTTGTATGATAGATACAGGGAAACAATCAACCCCAGAAATGGTAGATAAGGGACAACCATCATACCCTCCCATCATTCCTCTCTTGGAACAAGTTGTTATTCCGGACACAGGGGAAAATGAAATGTTCTGAGAAGGCTTCATGAGGATCATGAATAAATTCCAAGTATCACCGCATATTACCCACTCCATGGAAGAGTTGATGCATGGTTGTCAACAGAAACATAATCCCACATTATCAAGGTTTGGATGACATCAGGCTACATAGTCTGGGTTATAAACCATGATATCTATCATCAAGCATCTGGATACACCTTTTGATAGGAGGGTGAAGCTCGCGACATTTATGAAAAAAGATTCTTCAAAGAGATGGTGGGATGAGATATAACAGGTGGGACACCAACTAGTTATGGAATGTGATATATACAAGACGACCTTTTATGACTACTTATACCATGATTCCATGAGTTCTGGCGATGCCCGAGAGTTCATGAGTTTTTAGCAGTGTACTCTCTTAGTCGTGGATTATTCTTCTCACTTCACAATGCAGAAACACTTCACACATATTCTTAGGGGGGTGTGTTTTATTTGGAAAGAATGTTTGAGGGTGGTCTCAGGAATGACATCCTATCATAGGTGAACATCTTCAGGATGACTCTATATTATCTATAGTCAACCAGGCGCTGATCAACAAGTGAAACCTGAGTGATTTTTTAGCTGTGGGATAGGGTTTTTCCACATCCAATGTTTGTAATCTTCTGACTAATAATAAGAATCGCCACAGGGAGTCTACCCATGGATATTCGAGTAGATTAGATTTTCATTTAGGTAGCTAGGTGGTGTGATACCAGGGCGGGATATGAGGACATATGAAACCTCAGTGCCCAAGAGACCTTGTTGAGTGTCAATCATGCTTTCAGATGGGACATATTTAGTATTTTGGAAATTACCACCTTCCAGTAGCTAGTGAGGGAGGATCTGTTTCAACACATGGTATAAGAGAAAGTCCACCAGTCTTGCATTATACTGGGGTCTAGTGTTCCTTAGGACATTCCGTCCAAGGTGGTGGACATGGAATCAGTGGTCAGACATTTGGTTTTCAATAGCCACAGGGTGGATGAGCATAGGGATCTCAGATAGCTTCACAGGGCCACAGGGTATGTCTGGCTTTTGTGTTGGAGCAGATCCAATAAGAGAAGGATATCATAACCTCTACATTTTAAGGAATTATTTTAGTCATCTTAGTTTGAGCTTCTTCTCGTTTTGATATAGGGTCTTCGCATACCATTATATACGTGCCTATTTTGGAGATCCTTGGGCATTGTATCATTAATTCTGATGATATCATGATGTCAAACACTCTGTAGGGGATTAGAACAACTTGTTTATGTCAGTGAAAGTAGTTCCCTCTTGAGGTTACTGGGCGTCACTTCTTATGGAACCTTTATGTCTTAGAGATGACAGGCTATGACATAATTCTCCGAAAAGACTGGTTAGTTCCCTTCTAAAAAATAGTCATTTTATTTCACTGTAGGGTGAGTTTCACATCACCAGAGGGCATATTGTTTCTACATAATGGTGAATGAGATGTCTAAGTGAGAAGAGATGGGCCCGAGCATCATGGGTTGAGAGGTGTTATAGCCCAGATTGCATGTTTGTATATGGATTACCTGGGGAATTCAAAGATGTACTATCCTCCAGTGGTAGATTGTTCAATTGATTTATTTCAAGATTACTTTTTAGGTTTGTCACTGAAAATAGAGGTTGAAATTTCTATTGAACTTTTTCTAGGAGAGGCCCTAGTTTCTGTTACTCCTATCTGATGGCTACACCAGCGTTATAGGAGCTCATGAAGTAGTTAGAGGAGTTAGAACAAAAGGGAATCACCTAACCCAGTACCTATTGTTGGGGTTCTCCTATCTTATTTGTGATGAATGCATACAACACCCCCATACTATTCATTGATTATCTGAAGTTGAACCAGTAGATAGTTAACAATTGATATTCTTTTCTTAGGATTTATAATCTCTTTGATCAACTTTAAGGAGCTCAGGTGTTCTTGAAGACTGAAATGAGATCTGGTTATCATTAGTTGCATGTTTTACCATCAGATATAACTCTTATAGACATTCGGAGCATTTATAGTCTATACGAGTATGTGGTTACGTGGTTCTCCCCGACGAACGAGCCTGTATATTTCATTGCACTGATGAAGAAAGTGTTCCATATTTACTCAGATCATTTTTTGGTAGTTTTATTAGATGATATATTGGTTTACTATCACACCCTAAACATCCACTCTATTTATCTTGAGATTGCTTTGAGTGCACTGAGTGAGAATCAATTATATAATAATCTCTCAAATTTCTTCTTTTGGATGGTCCAGATTCATTTATTTGGACTTTTTATCTCTGAGATAGAAGTATTATAAGACCTGAAGTATGTCGGGTAGCAGTTTCTTAGGATCAGATTAATATTGTCTTTGAGGTATAGAGTTTTTTGGGGTAGTCTGGTTACTACAGATGTTTTATACCAGACATTTCACGATGGGTAGTGCCATAACTGAGCCTGACTAATATGTGTTCCACGTACTGATTTTCATGTTCTTGTGAGTCAGCCTTTTAGGAGATAATGGGAAGGTTTAAATCTGCAACAATACTAATTTTTTCATAGCCGGGAAAGAGTTATACCATCGACTACGATGGATTAGTTATCTGGGTGGAGTAGTGAATTTGCTCGGGGGAAGGATTCGTTTCATTTGGGTCTCGATTATTGTGGCCACATGAGAGGAATTTATCAAAAATGATATAAATTTGGCTTCAGTTGTTCGTGTCTTACAATGTTGGATACATTACCTTCTTAGAAAACATTTTGTGTTCTTAACTGACTGCAAAAGTCTCAAGTATATCTTTACCTAGCGTGACATGAATTTGAGTTAGAAATGTTGGATTGAGTATCTTCAGACATTTTACATTGATCATGACTACATGTCTGAGAAGGGAAATGCAGTGACTGATGCATTGACTTAGAGGGCATAGATTTAGGGAGTTCAAGTAACAGGTAGTGAGTGGAAACTTATGGCTATATTCTCTAAGAAACAATTGGAGGTACATGAAATAAAAGGGTATAATTTTCTCTTTCTTATTCAGATTTTACTTCTACAATACTTGATGGAGTGATAATGTAGAATCTATCATATTCTGAAGGCATATTTTTAAGTGATGGAGTATTTTGAGAGGACCCTACTCTTAGGTGAACCATATGCGAGTATGAGGTCTTGCACATTCATGTACATGAATGTGTGTCAATAGAAATACATGAGGAGCTGATATGAAACATTCAAACTTCATCTTGGGATGTTCATCCTTGTGTCACGAAGATGTATTGATATTTTCATCATTAGTATTTATGTCTAGGTATGAATAGTGATGTAGCTGTTTTTATATGAGATATTCCAACTGTATATAGATGAAGGTGGAGCACCCATGACTATCTTAGCTTCTACCATAGTTAAACATTCTCAAGTGAAAGTGTAATTATGTTGTGATGGATTTAGTGATAGGTTTACTGAGATCGCCTCGAGGGAATGATACATTTTGGGTTGTTGTTGAATGACTCACGAAGTTTTCACACTTTCTACCGATCAAGATGACCTTCAGTGTTGATGTGCTTGGGAGGTTGTACATTTGTGATGTGGAACAACTTCACGGGGTTACAAACACTATCATTGAATATTTGGACACACTCTTTACCTTAGGTTTCTAGAAAGGGATACATAATCCTTTGGGTACAATAGTATTTCTGAGAACAACTTTCCATCCCTAGATAGAATTATTGTCAGAGCACATAATTCAAGTGCTGGAGGACATTATTTGAGAATGTGTCTTAAATTTTTTAGGTTCAAGGGACAATCAAATCCTTCTATTGAAGTTACCCTATAATAAATGTTTTCAGGGTACAATTAATATGGCACATTTTGAGGATTTTTATGGTATGCAATGCCGATCACTTTTATGATGAATGGATGTAGGAGAGACAAATATGTTGGGACCTCATTGTGTCAAGGAGACCCATGAGAAAGTGGAGTTGATTCTGAAGAGGATATCTACTATATAGTCATGTTTGAAATATTATACTAATTGATGGCGGTGACCTCTAGGGATCGAGGTCGAAGACAAGGTTTTTCTACGTGTACCACCAAGGTTGGTACATATGAGGATAATGAGACACGAAAAGGTTTCACCAATATAACTTGGTTCGTTTGAGGTCTTGGAGAGAGTTGGGCCGGTTTCATATCTATTTATGTTACCATAGAGGAACTAGGATATGTAGGATATCTTCCATGTTTCATAAATTCAATGTTACTTTTCAGACATGTCTCATGTTTTTTCAATCTGAGGAGGTTGAGTTGGAGATGGATGCATCGTTCGAGGAGCAACATATCTGGAATATTGATCACAGTGTGAAGGTTCATTGTGGATGGTCTCTTCTTATGTTATGGGTGCTATTGAAAAACACGAGAGTGTAGGATGAGACTTCGGAGAGGGAGGCTGATGTGCAATCACATTTGCCCAAACTGTTTGAGGATTCTTCTTCTCCACCTAGTTATGTAAATTCTATGAAAATGTTCTTTATGGGGGTGGGATGTTTGTAAAAATGAAGATATTATATTGATGTATAGATCTTGATTTCACGTGTTTTTTAATAATGTGGGATGTTTTGGAAATTTTATAAGTACACACCATGTACATATGATGAAATGATGTGTACTTAGAAGTATATATTGTTTACCCTGTTAAAGCGTTCAACCGTGTCTTGGGTGTGTAATAGCTGATACATGGTCGTGGGTGGTGACGTGGATGACTGCTAATGTCAGTGGCTGGTTGGGGAAAATACAGAGTTTGTTCATTAACAGTACATGCTGGGTATATTTTCTTTTAATTGTTTAATCAGATTGCAGTTGTGTCTAATCCCCAAATTCATCTTCTTCTAGACTTATTTCTTCTAGGGGAGACTGAAAGCATGAATCTTTTCTAAGCCCATGTTTCACCTCCCAAGGTCTTATTCTAACTATAGTGGATGAGTTGGAATCCCCAAGGTGAGTTCTTCCATCTTCATGTGACTATCCTTCTGATTTTTTCTCCATCTATATTTATTCAAGGTTTATCGTTTCTGATGTTTTTTCACATCTAAGACATTCTAGGTCTATTAAAAGGCTACGGTTCGAAAGTATCGATCATACAACATTGAAGTGGGTGGTTTGTTTCTATTCATTGTTTTTCATTGAGTTTTGTATTCCAAAGTTATGATTACCCATGTTTCAGGTATTTTAGGTTAAGGAAATTAAACCCTGTTTTGTCTTCCATAGATTGATTGTTGGATAAAGGGGTTTTTTTGTGGTATTATGTGAAATTTCATGTTTAAGGAACACCCCATGGGTGAATTTACTTGTTTCAATGTTTATGGACATTTTATCTTGGTTTCCTATGAGGCAGAACTTTATTCGTTAGATTTATTGATAGGATGAAACAGATTGTATTTCACTTCTTGTAAAATTCATGGGATATGCATCAGAGATGTTAGGATATGTTTTAGTTCATATTACTACGGGCTTATTGATATCTTATATGAATAGTGATCTACGAACCTGGTGTAGTTAGTCTACATGGGGAATTGATGGTGAGTGCTTCCTCAGAGTGTTTGTTATATTTCACCCTACGTGACCACATGGGGGATTGATGGCGAGTTCTCCCTCAGTGTTTCTATAGATTAAATTACAAGACAAAATGGTGAATTTACATTGACTGTTTCCCTAGAGATTTTGTAGTTATTGTGGAATGACCAAAGTGAGAGTTGATAGTGACTGCTTCCTCAGAGTGTATTTTCCTTTTATTGGATTATTTGGTGAGATGGATTTGACATTGTGAGCTACCCAAGGGATTTATTTAAATATTGATTGTTTTTTGACACATCTTCCATGACAATGTAGATGATTGGGTTCAGTTATATTTGGTAGTTTTTTGAGATAACTATTCTGATACATAGTTGAATAAATGATGACCATTAAATTCTGATGAATGTAAATGAAAACTGTAGGATTGGTTATTTTTTTGTACTCCTAGTTTCCTTTCTTCTCTATCATGTTCACCAACTATATATACTCATTGACAGATGGGAGTGTATCTTGTGTTGGTTGCCTACTAGGATTCGTCTCACACCCGATTTGGGTAATGTATTTTGACCCAAATAGATTATATGATTTTAGGTATAGATAAGTGAAAGCACCCTTCATCATGAGGTTGTTGATTGTTGTGGAACTAGAGAGCATGGGACCAAGCTGAGGCTTGTGATGATGTTATGGTTTTCTTGTTTTCTTTTCCATTTGGTGTAGATCAGTATTTCTACCATTTTAAATAGTTTGGATAATTTCCTAGACATATTTGACATGACTCATTTAAATATATTTTATTTATTTATTTATTTAATTTCAGTATTTCGCTATTTACTGGTCATACGGTATTTTTAATCCATTGTTGTTTATTTTTTGTTATTCCATTGTGTGTTCTCTTTCAATTAATGCATAGTTTCCACACAATCACAGTCAAGTCCCTCACTGCTTGTTGGTTCCCTCTGGAGTTCGGGGAAATGTGCATGAGGCCATGTGACTAGTCGTGGACCGAATACCTTTGGGAGGCACCTGGAGTTGGGACGTTACAAAATTAATAGAATATGGGTATAAAATAAATTTTGATCACATCTTAGATGTTGAAAATAGAAAAAACATTTCCATATAGATGATTTATTTCTTTTATGGTGAGAAAAAATTGGAACAAAATCATTGTTTGGTAAGTTAAGTACTTTTTTATAATGAAAATTTAATTATTCCTTATTTTTAAATTTACTCCACAACTGAATAAGGTGTTTAATGTCGTTTTAAATCTAAAAAAATTTGGGAGAGAAATCCTTTATGTTTTTGAATTTAAACAATTCACTTTATAATCCTTAAAAAGATCCTCTATAAAATATTGTCCAGATAACATCCCCAAGAGCACCTAATTTTTTTTAAATATAATATTTTTAAATAGTTTGGATGATTTGAATAATTTTAATAACCATAAGAACACTTTTTAATTGGTTTCATATCATAAAAAATATAAATCAATTAAATGTAAAATAAATCCAAATATGAAAAAACAAATTGGCTACAAAGGGTCATTGTATTGATTTTTTTATTATGATCTTTTGGGATTGTGGGTAGATCATGAGGGAGTGAGTTCCTTTCTACAAAACTTTTAGTCTATTCAAATCACTATGAATGAGGGCTTTGGTGATAGTCCCTCAACTATAGTAGGAAACTTCTTTGAAGATTCCCATCATGATAAATATTATTCTCAATGGAAATTTTATGTTGTTTGGAGTGTGAAAATATATTTTGAAAGTCTATGTGCTCAAATAATTCAATTTTCAACTAAAAAATTGGAAAAATCATTTGGTGGTCCCTACTTTGGACACCGTATTACCTTGGAGATTATAATTAGTTATCTAGGAATGTCATGATGAAGACTATAAATTTATCACTCCATGTTATGTAACATATGTTACAATAAATTTCAGTTTCGTATTTAATTTAATTTTAATAATGTATATCATATCATATTTTTGTAATATAAACACTTATCTTACTCATTTCGTTCCCTAATTCATATAGAATAATCATTGTTTTGACAAATAACTACCAAATCATGTATTCATAACATTTGTTCCTCTATTTGGTCATAAATTTTGGTATCTAATACAAGGTTATATTATTATTTTAGGTAGTTTATTGGAGAAAACATGTACGCATTAAATTGTGTTATAAATTATTGATTTTTTTAGTTGACTATTAAGGAACCACACCATTGGTGTGGGTGTGTTTTCATTAATTCAACCTTAAAATATTATCTACTTCATCTTCCTAAATTGATCATTAATAAAATTAAAAAGATTTATAGTTAAGGATTTTTGTAATATTTCCCATAAATTGATTTTATGTACATGTTGTGTGTCCTTGGATATATTTATATTTATGAAAAATAGTGGCATAAATTTCATGGTTCTTTTCTGGTTTCAAAGTACTTTTTGTAAAAAAAAAATTAGAAAAAGGCTTGTTGAGAACCCTAAATTGTCTTTGGATTCTTGAGAATTATGAAATCAATCCACATTGTATGGAAATTTTTTATGGACATGATGAATGAAAAAATCTATGAACTTATGCTTGAAAATTTATATCTAAATTGAAATTATTTTTTTTGCTTTAATGTCAGCACATTTTTTCCACACTTCAGATTCAATATTTGGGGATAATGATTGATTTTAAGTGTGGTGGAGGGGTTAGTAAGTGTGATTTGCTATAATTTTTTTATAATGCACCGAAAATGTATGTATTATTTTTCTTAATATTCTTTAGTTTTTAAGAATCATTTATGGTAATTTAGTATATTAAATTTCTTCTAAAAATCTGAAAATTGGTTTTCCACTTTTTAGAGGAAATAATTTATTACCACATGAGATAAAATTGAAATATTTATTTACTACCCTCTTAAAATAATTTATTATTAATATATAAATTTGTGTTATAAATTAATAATTTAATTTTATACTTATTGATTTCAATAAAACATCTCACAAAAGTATTAAAATAGTCTAAAAAATAATATCTTAATTTAGGCAAAAGCTGTTTTTTTCTTCACTTTTCATTTTATTGTATTCATTAAAAATTGGAATAGTTTATTTTAGATACCCTATTAGTTATAATTTATTCCAATACAAGTCGTGTTCCTAATAATTATATCTACGAAATTATATTTTAATATTTTCATAGAGGAGAAGATATGTTTTAATGATTTATCAAAATACTTATAGGTGTCTATTTATATAAATTAATTATTTTAAAAAAATAGGCTTTGGTAAAATATTAATCCAATTCTTCCAAAAAACCATGATTTTCAAAGGGGAAACTCACAAACTTTTCATATGAATATTCATGGGGTAAAATAAATTTTAACTAATTCCTTACTAAAATTTTTGTTTTTCAAATTTAATACTAATTTAATTTTATTATATTTGACTATGTAATTTCATTTGGGTAATTAATATGATTTGAGTTGGGGAAATGATGAAACTATATTTTTATACAAAATTTCTACATAAATGTGGGGATAAATATATAATATAATGCAACTATATGTGAAAATAAGGTTGAATGTTCTATTGTTGTTGATCTTTAGAATAAATAATAATAAAATTCGAATCCTCGTGAAAATATGTGTTTTTGATTTCTTAATTATCAAATTATATTTGTTATATTTTATTATACATTTTATGACAAATATATTCCTTATATCTATTATAGTTTTAATTTTTATATTTTATCAATTTTATTTTATATTCATCAAAATGCATATTATGATTTTAAGTATTCCTTATTGGTTTTTTTGTAATGATGTTTATTTAGTGTTAAATATTGATATTTTTATTTTTAATTACAACAAAGATTTTTTAGAGTTGAATTCATATTCCTTAGATTTATGGGTTTATTTTTTCTTTGTGTAGCAAATTTAATTCACCACCGAGTGATATTTTAGTAATAGTATATATTTCATTTTGGAAGTCACCCATCGTAAACAATTTCACAAACTCTAACAAAATATAATTTTAGAGATTTCACATAATAGATTGAAAATTCTAAAAATATAATTGTTAAAATGATTTCTGTAAGATAATTGAACCCCACTTGTGTAACAGAATATCATTTATAGGCTCGTACAAGTTAAATCCTACCGTCATGTAAGAAACATCCCATAAGATTACTGGAAAATGAGAATTTATAAGTTAATGTTAACATAATATAATTTATCATTTATCATTTCGTTCTATGTATTCCAAGTAATCTTGATTTATGAATGTCTAAAAATGAGGATTCATTTCTATATGTGTGTATTTCTACCAATGAGAGTTCTAATGATGAAAATCGTTTAAATTTGTATGTAATTCACCATGAAGCATTAGGTGAGGAAGACGCAAATAATAAATATTGAAATACCATCAAATAATATAATTAATGACATGAATTTATAATAAAAAAACGATTTTATGCATGTTGGAGATCGTTCTGATCTTTTACTCAGGAAGATAAACTGATGAGTAGTATAATTCAATGGAGGAGAAGTCAGAAAACATCATGGGTTTAATATATAATAAAATAAAATAATGTAAATATAATCAATTTAGATCTTTTGTAATGTATAAAATAAATTATTATCCGTAGTTCATATTGATGTGGAATCGAGGATGAATGATGAAACTAGATAAATAAAATGATTCTTGGTGGAATCAGTGGTTTCTGAACACAAAAATAGTGATATATTGATTCCCTTCAGCCGTGAAAATAATTAATTATTTATTTTAGGAAGATGATTTTGATATATAAAAATATTTAGCATCTACATTGACAAGGTATGGTCAACCATGGATTTGTAATCCACAAAAATGAGAAAAATGACCATGAAATAATTCAAGATATATTGGATTAGAGAAGACTCTAGATGATATGAAGACTTTAGGATGTAGGGTAGTTATAATAAAAAAGTGTTAGAATTTTTAATTCATCAATTTTTATATAATTGGTAATGATTATAATGCCTGAAAGGTGATCCAAACAATGACACAATAAACCAATTTCACATCACCACTTGTGTTTCTTCACAAATTTTGACCATCAAATAATCATACAATGAAACTAAACTCAATAAATCATATTGGTTTTAGGAATTTGGTTATATTGAATCTGGATAAGCCAAAAGGATTATGATAATGTCTTGTATTTGGTTAATCTCATTTTGAGCAATTATTATTAGTGAACTGGGCTTGTGAATATATCCAAATTATTTTTTATTAATGTCCATGTTTAGAACATTTGGATGTGTCAATTCTGATAGGATGTTATTTCTAGTGCCACATAACATGGATAGTGAGTTATGAAGGATACCATGTGGATTGAAATGAGGCATATATTTTAGTTTATTGTTCATTTTAGGTGCAATTAAAATTAAATTAGTAGTTTTTGCACAATTTATAGAAGGGGAAATTAATTCATTTTGTGTGTCATAACATTTTTTCCATACTAAATTCCGAGTTTCATGAGACAACCACCTACAAAGCTAAGTTGGGGTAGGAGTATGATCTTTAGATTTATTAAATGTTATCAATATATTTAATATTGTAGATATTGATTTCAACTAGAATTAGAAGATGTTATTTTTTAACTCATATTTGTGTTCTTATCTTTCTCAATAATGTGAGATTATGTTAATATATTACAAATACATTCATGAAAAGTCTTTTTAATTGATCTATGTAAACAAAATTCATGATACCTATATATTTAATCATATTATTGATATATTACACCTTGACTACAATTTAATTTTTTTGGCTAAGCTTCTTAAAGAATTTTTTGGTTATCTTATACGAGATGTTTTAATTATCGAAGGAGATTGTAAATATATCTAATCAACGAGTTTCATGTATTATGGATTATTTTATCTCTAACATCACATATAATTTATAATATTTGGTTAGATATTCCAATGATAAAAATATTTTCTTATCTCTTCTCTTTGACATTGGTCATTTTAAAAAAAATGAGAATTTTATTCCACTTTATCTATCTATCCACATTGTTCACATAATCAATAATAATATTCATTATCTGTATTCATAATACTATATTTTAACTAATTCCATAGATAATAGCTATCAATTATCTTTGGTATGACCTTATATTATTCTATTATATATTCTAGTATATGATATTTTTGAGAATTTGATAGTTGTGATGAACTCGTTCACAAATCCTTTTGAGCTCCCATAGTTGATGTGATAAAAAAAATGCAACCACGCCTTAATTTATTTATAATCAATGTATTTTAGATGTTTTCTTAAGTGTATCAGTTTTAATGCTAGGTACCTCACTAACAATTATAATTGGGGACATCAATATGATAATTTAACCACTAGTATACCAGATACAGAGCATATGAAACTCTATGTGGTATATTTATGTGGGTCATTTAACATAAAACATTTTAGTGAAATATGATAATTTTTTTTATCTTACACATGAATCTTAGTCATGATAACTTTAATAATTTTTAATAATCTATAATACCCTATAAATAACACCATTTAGGGACAATTTAATTCCCTATATTGGGAGGTCAATTATCATAATATTTCAATATTTTTTACCAATATATATATATATATACATATATATTTATGCAACCAACATGAATGACTAATTAAGTGAATATTTCCCATTTCATGATACATTTTATATTACTAAAATTATTTTCAGAATATTTAACAAAAAACAAAATATTATCATATCAGTCATATTATATATGATAGTGTTCTAAATTAACTTCATCTTCACAACATTTTCTAGGATTTGTTAATAATATTACATATTTAAGTATTTCATATCATGTTTCCATGTGATAATCTGAAAAAACCCACCCACTAGACTCGTTAGTGAGTTACAACTATATAGAATGAAACATCGAATAAATTCAAGATTTTTAAATAGTATGAATAATTTTCAATCACTTAAACATATTTAAACACCTTAACACAAAAAATATTTAGAAAGGTAAAATCATTTTTTGACTAAATTGTTTTTATATATATAAGAAAATAACACTTGTAACCCAATCAAGCAATTTTTTCCTTGAAAAATAATATAGCTATTTACATTATTTTTATCATAACATCCTAATCTCCATATGGGTAATGATAAATATAATATGATTTTTAACTTTAATAATCCTTTAAGAATTATGAAAATTCATTTATCATGTAACTAAATGTATCTATTTACATTTTTATTTCACCATCACATATCTTACACAATTTAACGTATTAATTGAAAATCACTATTGAACATCAAATGTTGTAATATTTATTTGTAAACATTCAACTCTTTAATGTATAAAACTTTTCTATCTAGACACATAGAAACTGTTAAATTTTGAATAAGATGCTAATATATGAAAAAATACATACATTTAAAAAATAACACTTATTTAATTTTAATAGAAATATTTATAAAATGAACTATTATTTATACATTATATATGGAAATCTATTTATTTCGATCATTATCATTGAAAATTTCTAATTGTTAAAAAAATAAAACTAATGGGTTGTTATAAAATGTAACAGATATATTAAAAATATATTTATAAACCCTTTACCCAAAATAATTCTTTTTCCCTTTTCTTTTGTTTTAAAATTGTATATTTTTGTGAAACATAAACCTTAGGTACATAAATAATTATCTCATTTACCTCATAAAACTCATTATTAATTAATAACTTCTATTACTATATAATAGTGAAGAGATAAAATATAAAATTCTTTTAAGATCTATGTGAGATTGATTTGCTCCTTTACATAAAAATATTTTATATACCAACTCTTTTAATCATCACATAAATTCAAACTAAAAACTCTATCAATTATTTATATTATATAAATCCTTTTAAATTTACAACACCGATAATGTATACATTTTGTAATATAGAACCTATAAAACCATAGAATTGATATATGCAACACTGATACCGGATATGAACATACAATGGAGTGTTTAAAACTCATTATG
Organism: Viscum album; assembly: GCA_963277665.1. Taxonomy (NCBI): domain Eukaryota; kingdom Viridiplantae; phylum Streptophyta; class Magnoliopsida; order Santalales; family Viscaceae; genus Viscum; species Viscum album. The sequence continues at coordinate 63,473,911 of OY728156.1, read as the reverse complement.
TATCTCAAAACATCCCACTATTTAGAATTATTACTCAACATTATACAAAACAAATAAAGGTTTCAATGACCTTGAGTAGAAACTTGAAGAAACATTGTTGGACATTCCAATTAACATTCATATTTCTGATTTGAACATTCATACACATGTATTTTATATAAAACATTGAAACATATAAATAATATTCCATGTTTATATAATTTCAACACTCGATAATATTAGGTAATTATTTTTCATAAGTTCATTTATCTTGTTAGATCATTTCAATAGGTGGCAGGATATTGAAATATTCTACCAGAATGTGCATTATGGAAACTTTTAATCACAATATGTAATTAAAAAAATTATAAAATTATATATCATTGATAAACATAAAAAATTTAGTATTTGAAAATAAAAATTACATATGTCACATAGAATCTCATTCCTTTGAAACCCCATGTGAGTTATTATATGCTTATCACAATCATCTAGATTAATATATTAAATAACCTAAATGTACAGTTACATTTGATTATGTTTCTCTAACACCTAGAATCTACTTTTACATAATATTTTTTTTATGAAACCATTCTTATGAGTTCATTTGAATTTTCTTCCCATTCGTATAAATTTTTCAAAGCTATGTTTTTTAATGATGATATTATTATATACAACATAATACTTTTTATATGATTATTATTATAAGGCCCCAGCCTTAAACCTTACTTAATCATGAGTTATTACAAGATTACACATTGAGGATCTTTTTAGGTTTAGAGTTTTAGAGAATTAGAACATGAAACTTGCATTACATTCCACATTTAAACAAAGTGGTTACATAAAAGAAAATATTCATTCTTCCCATCAACGGAATCATATTTAAAATAAAACACAGATTCTTTCTTGACACATCCATGACACTATCATCACATCATGTACCATTCCCTTGACCTGTGAAAAACATTTCAAAAACATGGGATGAGCATAAAAATCTTAGTAAGGGATATAAAAATATGGAAAGGAAACACGAGTTCATATATACATAATAATGAAACCATACTTTACCCATAAAACATAGGCACTTTAACATAACTCATCAAACCATGAATAAATCATAGAAATCATAAGACATAAAGGTAACTTGAGGCATTAATAACATTCTTACGTAGGGAGTAACCCTCTTGGTTACGTTTGGAATACCCATCAGAGTATATTCCCTAAATATCTTCAGAGAAACCTTAACGTTTCACTCCTTCGCGTTACCCAATGCATTGGAGAGATATATCAGGATCACCCGCCCTTAGTTTATCACGGAACCACCCATCTTCATAACAATGCCCTAGAACCATAACATAATCTTATCACATAAAAAATGCATAAAGGAAACATAACATTTCCACCTTTCAATAAAAAGATATCAATAAAACACATTGATATAAATACATTATGAAAACCATTTTCAATACCAAAATAAAAGAAAATTAAAACATGGTATTTATTTTTCTTTTAAAAAGAAGGTATGGCTTGTAGAGGAAGTCGAAACTCAAATAATGGTCACGGCGGCAGAGAAGTCATTGTTGACGCATACGTACGACAAAAACATTCCCTTTTGTCCTTTAGTAAAATTCTTCGTATAAAAATATTCCTTTCGGATAAACGTAAAAGTCAAAGAGGTTTATACACTGTATAAAATAATTTTGTGTATAAAACAAAATATGCCTCAACGAAATGAGATTGAGACGAAGTCCCATACAAAGACGGTATCCTTGGATTAAGGATGAATCAGTTACATAACTATGTGTGACAACGAATACATGAAATATAAGTGAGTATTAAGTGTAAAACAATCAGAGGACATTCACACATAATCATAGAACGACATATTCATGGTTTAGAAGTTTATCCCAAAGAATCAAAATTGGGTTAAGAAGTTCCCTTGCAATAATTAGACAGCCTAACGGCGTCACTTCAAAATTCATAAAAAGAGTTGATGAGAGATAAAAAGGGTATCTCATCACTTGGACATAAAATTTACATCAATAAGGATATATAAGAACATATCCCAAAACTATATTATGTGAATTAAAAGACATAACAAAATAAGTCTTTTAAAAAGAATAGGGTGAAAGGTTCCCTTACCGACATGAGTATCTTCCGAAACATACGCCCCGTGAAAGAAGGACAATACAACATTGATGTAAATACTCATAAATAAAATAATAAATGAGTAAAATAATGGTCAGTACATACACCACTCAAAGTAAATTGTGGAAAATGTAGCATAAATCTCACGGGAATAAAAGTGAGATGAAAAATCCCTTACGAAAAATCGGCAGCCTAACGACGCCACTTAAAACTTCAAAAAATGGATTGATGAGATAAAATAGTGTATCTCATCACATTGAAATAAAATATACAGAAGGAGGAATATAAAAGAACATCCCCCATAATAACAAAGAGGATCTTAAAAGAAGTTACATAAAGGAGAGTACTTAAAGAGAAAGAGAGTGGTTAGATCTCTTACGAAAATTCGGCGGCCTAACGGCGCCACTCAAAACTTTCAAAATGGACTGATGAGAGAGAATAGGGTCTCTCATCATATGAACATAAAAATTACAGTATGAGTAATATAAAAAAACATCCCAATAACATGAAATATGAGCTTAAAAGGAATGACATAAAAGAGTGTACTTAAAAAGAAAGAGAGGAGTAGGATCCCTTACCTCGGGTCCGACTTGACTCGATCATTCTTTAACATCCTGAATAATAAACTTGAGTTAATTTCCACTTTATTATGAACCTTTTTCTAGTTCATTATTCCTTTTAGATCACTTATTTACATGTTATAAACATTATGAAATCATTTAAGTTAATAATGTTTATTTTGTCGATATTTGGTTCTTAAGTCGAAAGTGGACTTCTTACAATTACATGTTGTTCGTGTGGTCAAATGTTCATTATATCCAGAATTCTATTAATTATTTGGATATCATATATATCATATATATCCATAATATACATGTATTTATAATATTACATAATCATTTAGAGGTAAGAAATGAAATGCACCGTTCATGGAGACGGTAAGCCATACGTACGCATGAACGCTACTTTCATTTCTATTTCATATTTTTATGGAATTGAATAATAATGATATAGAGGTATATTATAATTCCAATATAAAATCATATATAATAACTTTAAATCCATCCTTTATACGTCCCACATATGGTATTAACGAATCACATCACTTTGAGGCTGTGGTAGTCCGCACTTCCTTAAATGAAGATATCGCGTTTACCCATAATGGAAACCATAAAGGTATGCCAAAAATGAAAAATACAAAAGCTTAAGGAAAACATAAACATATTATATAACGTATATAAATATAGTCTCATCTTAATGTCCACCTTTGAAGGTGTTAAAATATTGTTGAACAATCATCGTTTCGGGAGGCCGAAATTCGCCATCCACGGAAACAGTATGTGCTTTAACCATTAGATATAGGTGTGTGAAAGTGTAGCTCTAATACTTCTTATAACAACATCCTAGTATATTAATGATACTGGATTTGTTACAAATGAAATTAATAAAAAGAGTTTAGGGGGATGGAGAAGCACAATAAAACAAAAGGACTCAAGTGAAGACATTACCTTATAATCGGGTAACTCCCTTTGGTTTGAGCTCAAAGGCTTACTTGGAAAGACATTTTCCCAAAGTGAGGCTTCAAGGAGTAAGATAGGAAAGTGGAGAGACAAAATGGGCAGATTTTGTCCGAGCCAAAGGCATTGGGAGTGTGGGTAAGGATGTAGATGTGGGGGCCTTTTATAAGAGGAGAGGAGGGGCACTCTTGGAAGGTAAAGAAAAGTCACTTTATTTTAAAATGGTATTCAGATTTAAGAGGTCCCACATTGATTTGTTTAGAGTATAAGGTGATAAGGGTTCGAAATCCAGTCATCCAATAGGTTTTGGACATGTTTAGGTCTTAGATATTACATTATCTTTCCATTTTATTTAAATCGTTAAATAATGAGGTCATCGCTGCATCATCATGATGTCATAAATAATTTAATTTATTTAATGTCTAAAAATTATAAAAAAAATACTATAATGTAGGAAATCTTTTTATATTTCCAATAAATATTTATAGTCAAAAATATGATTTGTATAACCCCATGTAAGAATTTTTTTAGTAAAACATTTCATGTTTGTCTCATTTTTACTTTAACTTTAAATAAAAAGATATTAATGTCAATTTCGAACCAAAGTGGCTTCATGGGGTCCCCAATTTGACCCATGGGTTGTCTTGGTCGGCCATGAATCATCCAATGAGGTTAGGACATGTTTCATGTTCATTTCATATTATTAAAACATTATTTTTACCTTAAACTACACTAAATACCTCTAATCGCGATTAAAAACATAATAAGTTACTATTCACCAAAAAATTATTTTTATCCCATTAAACAACATTTTAATTCTTAATGACATCCATTTATGTCGTAGTTTTGAAATTAAAAACACAAAGATGGAAAAATTTCATTTAAACGGAAAAATCAGTTTTTATAAGTACCACTTAGTGGTTTCACTATTCATCAAAAATTGATGTTTTTCAGAAAAATCCCAAAAATTTACCCTAAGCTATATTTGATATTCCGAATTCAAAAATGAATTGTATTTTAAAAAATTCAAAACATATAAGTCACAATAATTAATTTAATAATTAATTCCCGCTTTCAGAGCAAATAGCGTGTTTTTATGAAACAATAAGTATCAAAAGATTGACACTAGTTTAAGTCTGATTTCAAAGTGAAATTAATTCCAACGACCACTATTGGATTTAATGGTAAAAATATATTCTAATTTTACTTTAAAACCAATTCAAAAGATAATATAATCATATAAATAAATTAGATTAAAAAGTGGTTTTGAATTAAAATATAACATTTTACACTATTCATTAAAAAATGAACTTTATCACAAAGATACCAAAAATTGACGCAAAGTAAATTTTGTTGTCCCAATTCTTAAGAAGAGTTTTATTTGGTCCAAAAGGATGTATAAGAGTGAAAAAAACTATATTTAATTACGGTTCTCCATCAACAGGCGATAAGTGAACCTTTAGTGAAAACTAGGGCATATACGCCTAAAATTGAATTCTTTCCGTATTTTATGCCTTTATCTTTTATTGGATATATGTAAAAACATTTAAAAAAATATATAATCATATTTTAGTTATTTCTATCCATTCCCGCCAATACAATGACTACATGTTAACTACCATTTAAAATAATATTATTTTATTATTAGAGTGCAACGTAGGATTCCTAAGAGACTCGTTGTTGCGTGTTGGGTATGCCATCGAGCATAGCGTCCCCTTTAAAGTCATATTAATATTTTATTCACAAATATGGATAAATATGAAAATGTAATATTCTTTATTTACCTGGGGTGTTACATCCTTACCCCCTTTTGGGAATTGCGTCCTCGCAATTTTTACAATAGAGCTTGGAAACATCCTTGATAGTCCCACATCGGAACAAGAGTCGGTAAAACAATCACTTTAAAATAAAGGAAGATAAGTACAGAGGTCACCCGAGTTAACCCATATGTAGAAAAACATGGACATGGAAGAAAAATCAAAGGGTCTTGTTCTTGAGGGAGAGTGATAGTAAACATGTCTAGGAGAAAGTTAACCATAAGAAAATCACAAACTTGTGATGGGTTAAACAGTATTTTATTCCCCAGTAGGAAAAGTTAATAGACAACATTTTTGTTTTAAGTTACTTTTTATTGAGGAATTTATTCATAAGGAAACATAATCACTTATCATATTGACTTTCAACTTTTACTAAATTCCTTAATCAAACTCATATTTTTTTCCAAAACACGAGTATTTAGGGAGACTTGTTCGCATTAAGAGTACTATAATCAACTTCTAGAGAATCTCCTAATCCACCAAAGAGAACTATATAAATCCCATGTCTTTAGGCTTTAACCAAAACCAAAACCAAAAAGGTTAGTACAAGGTCAGATAATCCAGAAAAGGATAACCCATTAAAAAGAAAATCTATGCTTAATCTCCAAAATTTGTCCAACAAAACCCAAAGTTCAACGAAGGACCATCCAATAAACAAATTTTCCATAAAATTATTCAAAGTAAACCAATCTAAGATTGAAACCAAAATATTTGAAGGATTTAGTCACATAGTCTTCCAAGTTAAATCGTAACACTTATCTCCAAACAACATCAGTTGCTCCTAAAGTCTCGTATTGAAAAGTAATTAACCTAATCACATATCCTCCATGATAGGTTAATCATTTTCATAAATAACCCAAAATCAACTTACTCTTAATTCATAAAATCATATAACTAAAAGGAATCAGTCAAAATAACCAGGTACTTCATATAGTCCAATAGTAGCTGATAAATTACCAGTCGCACATTGGTTGTGGGTTCGATTCCCGTAGCTTTGTCTGACACGACGGGTTGTCACACGGTCTGCGTGTTTTCCTTTTTCCAAAACTATATAATTCTTAAATAATTCCCCAAAAAGAGATAAAATCATCAAAAATGATCATAACATATTCTAACTTCATGTTTATCTCATGCCTTTCATTTTCCAGCATATTATATAATAACCCATAATTACCTCAAAAGTAAGGATCATATAAACTCTAATGGTTACCTTTATAATTATTACCTAAACTTCCACATCGATTGGTCATATCGTACATGATGCATTATAGAACATACCAAGGTTCAAGTGGTTGATCATGACTCCTTGATATTTGGTTTAGAACAACCACGAGTTTCCTCATTGAATTCTCCATTTTATCTAGTATCTTAATCAGAGAACCACCACAGTTTCCTTCAAACATGTTGTCTCTTTGGTACCTGCTAGATCCATCCATTCACTAAAAACAGAAATGTCAGTGTGAGTATATCAACAAAACCATCATGTACTAATGAGGAAGGTAAACACTAAGATATACATACTCATTCACTTTATCTAAAACTAGGACTCTTTCTGAAATCCTAACCATTATGGTAATGTCACTTATGCTTAAATAATACCCTAACCTCTAAAGTTATCTAAATCGAACTCTGATACCAACTATAAGGCCCCATCCTTAAACCTTACTTAATCTTGAGTTATTACAAGATTACACATTGAGGATCTTTTTAGGTTTAGAGTTTTAGAGAATTAGATCATGAAACTTTCATTACATTCCAAATTTAAACAAAGTGGTTACATAAAAGACAATATTCATTCTTCCCATCAACGGAAACATATTTAAAATAAAACACGGATTCTTTCTTGACACATCCTTGACACTATCATCACATCATGTACCTTTCCCTTGACCTGTGAAAAACATTTCAAAAACTTGGGATGAGCATAAAAAGATCAATAAGGGTTATAAAATTATGGAAAGGAAACATGAGTTCATATATACATAAGAATGAAATCATACTTTACCAATAAAACATAGGCACTTTAACATACCTCATCAAACCATGAATAAATCATAGAAATCATAGTACATAAAGGTAACATGAGGCATTCATAACATTCTTACGTAGGGCGTAACCCTCTTGGTTACGTTTGGAATACCCATCACAGTATATTCCCTAAATCTCTTCGGAGAAACCTGAACGTTTCACTCCTTTGCGTTACCCAATGCATTGGAGATCTATATCCGGCTCACCCGCCCTTAGTTTATCACGGTACCACACATCTTCATAAAAATTCCCAAGAACCATAACATAATCATATCACATAAAACATGCATAAAGGAAACATAACATTTCCACCTTTCAATAACAAGATATCAATACAACACATTGATATAAATACATTATGAAAACCATTTTCAATACCAAAATAAAAGAAAAGTAAAACATGGTATTTATTTTCCATTCAAAAAGAAGGTATGGCTTGTAGAGGAATCTGAAACTCAAATAATGGTCATGATGGTGGAGAAGTCGTTGTCGCCTCATACGTACGACAAAAACATTCCCTTTTGTCGTTTAGTAAAACACTTCGTATAAAAATATTCCCTTTGGATAAACGTAAAATTCAAAGGGGTTTATACACCGTATAAAAGAAAGTTGTGTATAAAACAAAATATTGCTCAATGAAAGGAGATTGAGACGAAGTCCCATACAAAGACGGTATCCTTGGATTAATGATGAATCAGTTACATAACTATGTGTGACAACGAATACACGAAATATAAGTGGGTATTAAGTGTAAAGCAATCAGATGAAATCCACACATAATCATAGAACGACATATTCAAGGTGTACAAGGTTATCCCAAAGAATCGAAATTGGGTTAAGAAGTTCCCTTGCAATAATTATACAGCCTAACGGTGTCACTTCAAAATTCAGAAAAAGAGTTGATGAGAGATAAAAAGGGTATCTCATAAATTGGACAGAAAATTTACATCAATAAGGATATAGAAGAACATATCCCAAAATAATATTATCTGAATTAAAAGACATAACAAAATAAGTCTTTTAGAAAGTGGATGGTGAAAGGTTCCCTTACCGACATGGGTATCTTTCGAAACATACGCCCCGTGAAAGAAGGACAATACAACATTGATGTAAATACTCATAATTGAAAGAATATATACAATGAGTAAAATAATGGTCAGTACATACACCACTCAAAGGAAATTGTGGAAAATGTAGCATAAATCTCACGGGAATAAAAGTGAGAAGAAAATCCCTTATGAAAACTCGGCAGCCTAACAGCGCCACTTAAAACTTCAAAAAATGGATTGATGAGATCAAATAGGGTATCTCATCACATTACAATAAAATTTACAGAAAGATTAATATAAAATAACATCCCCCATAATAACAAAGAGGACCTTAAAAGAAGTGACATAAAGGAGAGTACTTAAAGAGAAAGGGAGAGGTTTGATCTCTTACGAAAATTCGGCAGCCTAACGGCGCCACTCAAAACTTCCAAAACGGATTGATGAGAGAGAATAGGGTCTCTCATCATATGAACATAAAAATTACAGTAAGATTAAAATAAAAGAACATCCTAATAACAAGAAATATGAGCTTTAAAGGAATGACATAAAAGAGTGTACTTAAAAAAAGAGAGGAGTAGGATCCCTTACCTCGGGTCCGACTTGACTCGATCATTCATTAACGTCCTGAATAATAAACTTGAGTTAATTTAAACTTTATTAAGAACCTTTTTCTAGTTCATTATTCTTTTAGATCACTTATTGCCATGTTATAAACATTATGTAATCATTTATGTTAATAATGTTTGTTTTGTCGATATTTGGTTCTTAAGTCGAAAGTGGACTTCTTACAATTACATGTTGTTCGTGTGGTCATATGTTCATTATATCCAGAATTATATTCATGATTTGGATATCATATATATCATATATATCCAGAATATAAATGTATTTATAATATTACATAATCATTTAGAGGTAAGAAATGAAATGCACCGTTCATGGAGACGGTAAGTCGTACGTACGCATGAACGCTACTTTCATTTCTATTTCATATTTTTATGGAATGGAATAATAATTATATAGAGGTATATTATAATTCCAGTATAACATCATATATAATAACTTTAAATCAATCCTTTATATGTCCCACATATGGTATTAACGAATCACATCACTTTGAGGGGGTGGTAGTCCACACTTTCTTAAATGAAGATATCGTGTTTACCCATAATGGAAACCATAATGGTATGACCAAAATGAAAAATACAGAAGCTTAAGGAAAACATAAACATATTATATTTCATATATAAATATAGTGTCATCTTAATGGCCACCATTGAAGGTGTTAAAAGAATGTTGAACAATCATCGTTTCGGGAGGCCGAAATTCTCCATCCACGGAAACAGTATGTTCTTTAACCATTAGATGTAGGTGTGTGAAAGTGTAGCTCTATTACTTCTTATAAAAACATCATATTATATTTATTATAATGTAGTTGTTACAAAATAGATGAATAAAAAGAGTTTAGGAGGATGGAGAAGAAAAATAAAACAAAAGGACTCAAGTGAAGACATTATGTTAAAATCGGGTAACTCCCGTTGGTTTGAGCTCAAAGGCTTCCTTGGGAAGACTTATGCCCATAGTGAGGCTTCAAGGAGTAATATAGGGAAGTGGAGAGACAAAATGGGCAGAGTTTGGCCGAGCCAAAGGCTTTGGGAGTGTGGGTATGGAGGTAGAGGTGGGGGACTTTTATAAGAGGAGAAGAGGGGAACTCTTGGAAGGTAAAGAAAAGTCACTTTATATTAAAATGGTATTCGTATTTAAGAGGTCCCACATCTATGTGTTTCAAGGATAAGGTGATAAGGGTTATAAATCCACTCATCCAATAGGTTTTGTACATGTGTATGTCTTAGATATTACATTATCTTTCCATTTTATTTAAATCGTTAAATAATGAGGTCATCGCTGCATCATCATGATGTCATAAATAATTTAATTTATATAATGTCTAAAAATTATAAAAAAAACTATAATGTAGGAAATATTTTTATCTTTCCAATGAATATTTATAGTCAAAAATCTGATTTGTATAACCCCATGTAAAAATTGTTTTTGTAAAACATTTCATGTTTGTCTCATTTTTACTTTAACTTTAAATAAAAAGATATTAATGTCATTTTCCAACCAAAGTGGCTTCATGGGGTCCCCAATTTGACCCATGGGTTTTTTTGGTCGTCCATGACACATAAAATGAAGTTAGGACATGTGTCAAGTTCATTTCATGTTATTAAAACATTATTTTTACCTTAAACTACACTAATTACCTCTAATCGCGATTAAAAACTTAATAAGTTACTATTCCCCACAAAATTATTTTTATCCCATTGAACCACATTTTACTTCTTAATGACAACCATGTATGTCATATTTTTGAAATTCAAAACACAAAGATGGAAAATTTTCATTTAAATGGAAAAATCTGTTTTTATAAGTACCACTTAGTGGTTTCACTATTCATCAAAAATTGAAGTTTTTCCGAAAAATCCCAAAAATTCAGCCTAAGCTATATTTGATATTCCGAATTAAAAAATGAATTCTATTTTACAAAATTCAAAACATATAAGTCACAATAATTAATTTAATAATTAATTCCCGCTGTCAGAGCAAATATCATGTTTTTATGAAACAATAATTATCAAAAGATTGACACTAGTTTAAGTCTGATTTCAAAGTGAAATTAATTCCAACGACCACTGTTGGATTTAATGGTAAAAATATATTATAATTTCACTTTAAAACCAATTCAAAAGATAATATAATCTTATAAATAAATTATATTAAAAAGTGGTTTTGAATTAAAATATATCATTTTACACTATTCATTAAAAAAATGAACTTTATCAGAAAGATACCAAAAATTTACACAAAATAAATTTTGATGCCCCAATTCATAAGAAGAGTTTTCATTGGTCCAAAAGGATGTATAAGAGTGAACAAAACTATATTTAATGACGGTTCTCCATCAACAGGCGATAAATGAACCTTTAGTGAAAACTAGGGCATATACGCCTAAAATTGAATTCTTTCCATATTTTATGCCTTTATCATTTATTGGATAAATGTAAAAAACATTTAAAAATATATATAATCATATTTTAGTTATTTATATCCATTCCTGCCAATACAACGACTACATGTTAACTACCATTTAAAATAATATTATTTTATTATTAGAGTGCAACATAAGATTCTCAAGAAACTCGTTGTTGCATGTTGGGTACGCCATCGAGCATAGCGTCCCCTTTAAAGTCAAATTAATATTTTATTCACAAATATGGATAAATATGAAAATGTCATATTCTTTATTTACCTGGGGTGTTACAATTATTCTTTTATTAACCTATTATAGTCAATATTATTTAATTTAATTCCATTAAAATGATGACCTCTTCTAAATTCATCATCCCCATTAATGGTATATAATCTATATCATACTCAGGAAATGAGGTTGATTTGGTGTTAAAGTCACAGATTAGTAATTAAGGTTATCTATCTTCCAATTTTTATCATATATAACACATGTATAGATTAGATGAAAACATTTATCAATTCAATCATATAGATAAACCCTAATCTATGACATAGGTTTTTTGAACCTTGATGTTTCTTTTATATTTGTAACTCAAAGAAAACACCAAAAAAACCAAGCTTCCTATTCATGAAACTACATATTACTTCTATTCTTTACACATAATTACCTTGGGGTGGAACTCATTGAGAGAAAAATAGCCAAATGGATTATCAAAATCGTTAAAAGATCATTTTTTGAATGAATCTACCAATTTTTGTTTTGAAGAATATTTATCTGCACCGTATTTCTTAATATTATTCAATTTATATATTCATTCTTAGAAGAAAAAAAAATTGAAATTAGATTTACATCACCAAATTAATATGGCCAGACCATATTTATTTGAAACAATTAATATAACCAACATTTTGTGTTACTCACATGAAACTAAAAGCCAAATATATTTACAATTTTTGAAATTAATCTATTTAATAAGGTATATAAACTCCTTATATAAATATCAATAATTAAATTACACTAGAAATATCTGCTTATGAAATTCCAGAGAAAAAATATTCATCCTCTACCATTCTTAATCCAGTTATATCTTGGGGCTTGTGGGATGCCCAACCCCATGTCCCTATCATTTTTGATACTTTACCCAATAGAAAATCGAATTAAACATAACTCTAAAACCTAATATGAATAAACTATATATAGCATCTAAATTCATTTTATAAAATACAATTACAAACAATGTTATGTGTAGATAAAAAATATATCTTATATTACCACTTCTAGAATGTAATATAAGGAATTTAAATATACAGTAAACAATCTAAGTGATTAAAATAAATAATGAAGTTATCAAAAAAATATATAAAATCCATACCCTCAAATTATAAAATGGTAAATAAAATTAAATAAATAAAATCCAAAATATAGACATGAGAAAATAATTTTTAAACAATTCATAAAATATAGCAAATTATAAAGACTATTATTTTAGCATATAATTTATATATATTATATTATTTTGAATATAATCTATTTATATTATGTTAAAAACTATTGGATTTTCATATTATTCATTATATAGATTTTACAATTTCATATATGATAAAATATAAAAAAATTACTAATGAAATTTCTATTCTTTGAAAATATTATGGTCCAATTATCTCATAATTAAAATTATTTACACCATTAATAGTAAATCATCATAACTATTTGGAAGAGGATTAAAAAATAACCAAATATAATACATTAGTTGGATTGGTAAAAATTTATTAATTATGGGAAATTTACAATTTAAATAATATGTATTTATATTTAAACCTTGTTATGTAATTTAAAAACACCTTATAAACTACCAATAATGATTACTAGATAATCTATTTATTAAATTCATAATAAATGCCTTATTAAATTTGAAAACATTATTTAGTAAATAAATAGTAGCATTTTATAATACAAAAAAATGAGTTATAAAAATTATTTAATTAATATTAATCTATTTATAATTTATTAATTTATAAATCTTTATAAATTAATAAATATCTATGATGTGTATTTTATAATTTTTATAAAAAACTTTAAATAATAATTTAATTCATAATTGAATATAATGAAAAATATTTTTTCCATCAATCATATTCTATGATATAAATTGAATAATATGATATTTTATAAATTATATATAATGACTCGATTTAAGTCCTCTAATGTAACTAATAAAAATAGAATTGTGCATTAGAGAACACATTTTTGATTGACACATACACCATAATTTACAAATTTCTCATATCATATTTTTGATATAGATATATTTTTTATTGATTATATTATTCTTTATTTTAATAAACAATGTGTAGGAAATCATATTTTACAATATGCAGATTCAATGTGTTAAAATAAGTAAAAATGGTGGGTTTCAACTGTTTCCTGTATTAAAAAATCACATATCATATCTCACGGAAAAAATAATATAGAACAATTTGGTCTACTATATCTTCTAATTGAAAAATTAAATATAATATAACAAATATGAACATCATTTAAAATATGATTTCATAAACCTATTTCAAGGGAAGCAGTAGTTCAAATTCTAGGAATCATAATGGTCCAATTACAAATATTTGAATGCATTGAAGCGATATTAATTCCACTCCTAATATCACCATGGTTATAATATATGAAATATTTTCCCTGGAATTAATGAAACTACAAATATTAATAACTTACACCACAATGTAATTGTAATATATGAATCTAAATCCCACGGATTTGATACAGATCTCTAAATGGTATCCAAATGACATCTCCTCTCTATAAAATAACCATGGTCTAATTAGATCATGATTCCTCCTAATGAAAATCCCATGTAATCTAGTATTATCTATGACCACATCATGTTAATGAGGAAGAATAATGATAGAAATGGTTAATATAGAGTGACGACTAAGAATTGTGTATACATCCATACCACAACTACCACATGGTATTAGGATTTATATATCCACAAGGATGCTCATTGGTAGTTCATTCATTAACTCAAATGTTATAAATCATGAGTTAATGCACATCCAGTAAATTCAAATTAATCATGAATGTATCCTCACCCTCATGTTACATAACATATAACCCATATTTAAATGATAAACATCATGAATGATTAGTTTTCATACACCCATTTAATCAAATATAGTGGAATAATATATTTCCTAGTAAAGAAGGATGCGTACTCTACCACATCAAGGGAAATGAATTAATATATCAATCTTATTATTTAAATCCACTGTGATTTTAACAATTGTGTAATATGATCTTTGAGTTAATGGCATGAAAATCAGTTTTCTATTCAATGATAAGGTATTCCTCCCTCATTAGAAACAACATATTGATGTATCATATATAGGATATGGTTTAAATGGATTTTTTATGATTACTTTGAATTATAAAAATTTATAGGAATTGAAAAATATATTTCATTTAGTTTGGTTATCCAAATTTAATAACCATATATGATAACCTAGTGGGTGTGATCTTATGAGATGATACTTATGATGTTAAGTTTACCTACATGCTATATCGGAAAACTGATTTCATCATACTAATGTATGTTTTCTTTAGAAGGTAATGTGATTGACGTCTAGATCGTGCCATACATAATAGTAGATGATAACGAATATTTTCATTATAGATTATTATTTTTACAATCTGTAGATATGTGACACTAGATTCATTAATTTTTTTTATTTATTACTTAGGAAAATAATACCACATGTAGAATTATTCTTGGTCTGACCCTAACACTTATATATTTAGTTTATGTGAACATGAGTTCGGATTTTAGTATAAAAATGAGTTTAATACGAGCTAATTAATCTCATATCGCAAAGGGTATGGGTTCCACATATTATGAATGGAATTGCATACACCCTGGTTTATACTATCATTGATAGGTTGTGAATAATTGAAGTAATACCTGATATTGGGGTACACATATAGTTGACACTATCATTTTAAGGGAGGGGATTTCTCATATATGTTGTGGTTGGGTACTCTTTTACACAATTCCACTTATAGGATAATATATAGATCCTCCATCAATGGATTCAGGAACTCCTATGAATAATACATATCAACAATGTAGTTAAATCCTTTCCCATAGAATAGTTCCTTGAGTGGGTGTTATTCTATTTTATGATGAATGGTTATTACTCATGGAAAATGGAAGCTTCATTTAAAAACATAGTGTATATATCCCCAAAAAAAACTTGTTTGTGTGTAATTCATTTTCTAAGCTTCATAATTGGAATCTCTTGTGATGTATATGAATTATTAGTGACTAAATGAAATTTTGGAATGATCGATACTTTTTTAAAACATGTTTTTAGACTTTGTAGATTATAATAATCCCTGATTATTGTTTGAAATAGGTTACCAAGGGTTTTTAATTAGTTATGATGTTATATATATATATATATATATTATTTCATATTCATGGATTATTATGCATGGATTCTCTAGGATTTGGAATTTACTTAACACTATACATATCCAATTGGGTCTATGTACTCACCCCTAAAAGGAACATATTTGGTGGAATTATTGTTGTTGTAAAATTTTTGTTTTAGGTTTATGGTGTATATGGGGATTTGGAGATAGTTGTTTCAGCTGATAGAGGGAGATTAGTTGTTGGAATTTGTTGTGTCTTATAAAATTTTTCTGTAGCTATTCATTAATGAATAACATAGAGTCAAATTTTATAGATAATTTTAATCCATATCTGTTAACTACATCATATAATAATTAATGTGACATTGATTATGTATATTAATTTTCATGATTGATTGTTTGTTAGGCATTAATAAAAATTGAATGATAATTTCATTTGTATATTTCCATTAATATTTTGTTGATTTTTTTATTTAGTACTATTGGTAAAATTCCATCATTATTCTTCATGTTCTATTTTGTTTATTTTTCATTGATCACATTCCTATTATAGGTCATCATAGGGGTCCAAACACATTTTTTCAATAACCAAGGTTTTTTCCTAGAAGTTATATCCATGTTATTAATGAAAACCAAACCTTGTAATCAACTTGTGTGATTTGAAATAGATACCATGGAAAATAACGAATCCTTACACATAAGATAGGATATGGGTTATATGAATCCCTTAAAACAATGACAAGAATTATTATTCAATGAAAATCATGTGAAGAAAAATATTAATGGTAAGAAAAAGAAATGAATATTTCCATATCTAAATATTCTAACACACTACCATATAACAATGTATATCTATCTACATTCACTCATCATTCCCAATTAAGAATAAATGTCACTCCACTATATCTCAAACATAATGTCTAAAATTTATATAATAATTACATTATGATGAACATGGTTAATCACAATGTTTTAAAAAGTTGAATTTTGATAAACACTAAAAATATTTTATAATGAATTGCTCTGTAAAATCATGACAATTTATAAAAGTTAACTTTATACATGAATCTATCAAAACCATTACATAAATTCATGATGTTGGAAGCAATAATCATCTTTTACCTCATAATTACATCACATTAAAAAACCAATGTGTTTTGACTTGCGCAAAGTATTTTTTTTCTCTAAGAAAACTATATCAAGGTTTTATTCCCCATTCCTTAGAATTCATTCTTTGGATTATATTTATGTCAACTATGTCGTTTTTTATAATGAATATAATATTATGTAGAATATTAAATTTCATTTATCATTATTGAATATGAGAATTATTTTATTGATTTATTAAAAATTAGATTACATCTCTTCTTCTATTTTTGAATGAAATACATTTTTTATGTGTAATCATTCAAATAAATGATTATTATATGACAATGAAAATTTATTTGTTTGGGGGTAATTATAAAATAATTAAATCATTTATCAGCGATTCTATAATGTATTATAATGAAAATTTATTGGTGGATAATTTATAAAATATGGTACATGTATATGGAGCACTAATAATGATGGTTCAGTATCTCATGTACCATTGATGGTTATGTGAAACTAAACTCAAATATTAAGACTCCAATTAATATGTATTACAAAATAATCATCAAATAAATGAGATATAATAATTAAATAATTGAAATAAAATGTGTAATTGGTTCACATAGGAAATGAAATTTTCATGTAGGAATAAAATTAGAACATAATTGATTTTATATCATAGATACGTAAAGTGAAATTGGGGTTTTCCATTGTTTTTTTAATCAATTTAAACATACTAATAATATAAAAATTACATAGACCATATTCAGTCATATATATAACATTTTTCATATATGTACAATAATAACTAATTTATCTTAATTAAAATTATAGTTTGATGGCTGAATAATATAGTGAATGATATGTATTTGTACCTATAACCAATGATTATAATGAAGAATGAGTTAGATAATTCTGTTTCTTATATTTATGATGAATCCATGGAGGGGACATTTTTCATAATTAATAATTTTATATTTACCAAGAATAATTTGGCATCGTATTAAATGATATATTATTAGTCAATAATTGAAAAATAACCATATCTAATGTATAAAAAATAAACAATTAACAATAATGAAAAACAAATATTGTTCTCATTTCATCGAACATTGTTATTTTTACTAATGGGTCATTCATAAAAAATTATTAACAATAATTTGAAAATTTTGTTGTGTAATATAAATCTACTCAATATATGTGTGTATATGAATGGTTTATATATTTTGATAGAGTAAATGTAGTTTTTGAAAAATACATCCACATTATATAAATTGAATTATTTCTCATAAAGGCACTAAATTAAATTGGAGAAAAATAAGAATATTCATGGATATACATTAGAAGAAGTTTTTTATCTATTTCAGTCCTAATCTAAACTAAGAAAAATTTTATTTATGATTATACCTGAATTTATTTTAAATATAATGAGAATAATAAATTTTGACAGAACATATATTTGAGGATTTATGGATATAAGAATTTTGTAAGAGATCCATCTGTGTTTCTTGGTGTGAATAATTTTATGGTTCCTCGATATTTTTACACAGAAATGACATAGAATAGAATATATATTCAATAAAAGTTTATAATATCTCATATTTTAATATTTGTATTCAAATAGTATACCAAAATGATTAAATATTAAAGGAATTATAATGAAATCCTTGAAATCATATAATTATAATAAATCTTTACATTAGTTGATTTTGATAATAATTCGACATGTTCTAAAAATAGTATACAGGTTATTATAATAAATTTATTAACATTATAACATTATTATTTTATAAATTATTGACTAATATATATATAAATATTCTGAAATAAGATGCATCATTCATTATTTATGAATTTGATACTATATTTTCATTATTTTCGTTTACTTGTAAAATACATCATACTATAAAACATCCAAGGATTTTTTTATCATATTGATAATTTATTACTAATTATATCCCATAAAAATAATTATATATAGTATAAGGTTTCTTGTAATAGAAATTACTATCCCTATAGATCCATTATCAACTATGTTTTTTCAATATTTCATATATTGATCATATGTTTTTTTAGATAATTTGGTGTGAATTAAAATTGAAAAATGAGAAAAATGATCCAATTGCGCCAACTTTTCAATCACATCCAAAACTAGTATGATTTTTAGATCATATACATTAACTAGTTTAAAACATTATGAAAGAGAAATGAAAAAATATACAATGTAGTTTATTTCTAATGACATAAATGATACAGAAATTACATATATAAAATTTTAATAAATTTATATTAATACGTCTTTACATATATTTTAGTAATGTATCCTTAAATATTTTTTTTACGACTTATGTAAATTAAAAATATAATCCATATTAATTTACCTATTATAAAGAAATGAATATTTTACAATGAAAGTCTATGTCGTGGGCACTCTCAAATGATATTCGGTATTGATTCATTTAGGTGTAGCAGAGTGGCTCAGTAAGGTTGTTTCTCAATGAAGGAAGTAATTTTAAAATTTATATTAAAGGTATTTTGAAAATAACATAAACATGTGTTTAAAAGGATGGGATTTTTATATTTAAAAAACTATAATATGTATACTGGAAGAATATGTTATATTTTTTTTGGTTTTTGAATAAATCGAGTAAATGCAACAAAAAGATAATTTTATTAAAAACTTTTTATATAAATACTAATATCTTTAACTCATCCACTTCACTTAATTACTAATAAATTTAATATTAATTAATATCCACATAATTATGATACCCTAATTTTTTAACCTCAAAACCCTCAAAGAATAAACATCACCACAAAGATGAATTAAAATAAATCATAGGCTAGGTTCAAAACATGGAAACTAAACTCTCTTATTTGATTCTCAATCTATGCCTATATTATAGTCAACGGTAAAATAAGGAACATTTGAATTCTGGAAATAATTATTTATTGATTTTTTGTATTGTTTTTGATCTCTAAAAATTTATTTGATGTCATTTTTTCTGATTAAAATCATTCTCTCACAATTTGTACAATTCTCAACCTCACATGTTTCATGTTATTGTTCAATTTCATACATAGTTTCTTTAAAATTAAAAAATCATTTCATATATCATATTAAATTAATTATAGTATATCACTGATTCAAAATATATAAATTAATATGTTTTTTGGAAGACCAATTTTTGTTAATATTCCTTGTCTCTATGGAATACAATGTGTATTTTGGGAATCTCCTGCCTCAATGAAATTTGTCTAATGATGGAAATGGGATCATGACATAAAAAAATGGGCTTCAGGAAAAATAAAGTCCAATATAATCCAGAGCCTATGATGTTTCATGAAATCTATCAGTCTCAAATGTTTCCTCCTCTCAAATGTGTATGGAATAATTATACAACAGATTCAAAATTATGATCAAGAACACACCTCCCAAATACATGATCACTACGCATGGGCCTTTTTTAGGGACTATCCCATACATAAAACATAGAGTCACTATTTTATTTTTTGACATGATGTTTCATTAATATTTCAGGAATTTTATAGGTAACATGCTTGTTCAATAAATATGCATGCAAAGGATGTGAACTTAATAGTGAATAATGATTTTCATTTGGAAATGTCTCCCCAATTGGTACCTAATTTAAGTTCCTACCTCTTGTGTGTTAGTAATCACAGGAATGTGGTCCTCCACCATGTTTTTTGAACCCTTTTTATCATTTTCCTCAATACTAAATTATTAAATAAGGATAATCCTTTGGATAAGTGTATTATATGAAACATATTTCTTCAAAATTCACCTCATAGATACATGGAATGAAAAAAACTACTTCTGAGGAAAATAAATATGAATATAATTAATCTATTTTAAATATTATTGATATAAACTCCTTTCCATGATAATTTGGTTTTATTTGGTGTAATATAATGCCTATTAATCATAGGCAATCAAATTTGAACATCCTTCCACCCTCTATGGTAAGATATCTCAAAAGGATAATTTTGATGCATCACACATCATGTCAAATGTAATTTTCCACCATGGGGGATGTATCAACATGGGAGTGGTATGATGCTACTATGTGTAATCAAATGATACCAAACATACATAAAAAAAATTATGTCATTACCATTTTTATGGCATCTTGATAATGGTAGATCAATCGTACTAAAATCATGGATGATGCATCAATCGAAGCGGTTATACCCTCACAATGATCTAACAGCATGCACACATGAATGATATCGAATGGATGAGATATTATCTACCATAATTCTTTCAACCATTATTCCATGTTTTGACATTACATTGAAGAACAAAGTTCCATTATCTACTGTAAAATAACACTTCTAAATGCTGAAACCCAGATTCTTCTAAAAAAACTATTCAAAACCTTTCCCAAAATAAAGATAAATTCATTAAATGAACATTAATACAGTATAGAATCATCCATAAACACCTCCATGAAGGTCTCAATCAAATATATAAGGATACTCACCAGACATCTCTCGATGTTACCATTAGAATTTCTAAATCAAAATGGAATCCTTCATTAGGAAAATATATTAAATGTATTAGTGAATGTTTTCTTATTTCAGTCCTCTATAGCTATAAGAACATAAAAATGTCCACAAAATCCATGCACGAAATAATAGTGAATGTTCCAAACTAGACTCTCAATAATTGTTCAATAAATTGGATGTTAAAATATTCTTTTTGATTGGATTGATTTATTTTCCTATAATCAATACACACAAACTTTTTTTCACCCTCATTGGAACTAATTCGTCTCTATCATTTCAAAAAATATTAAAACCAATTTAATTATGAACAACCTAAATAGGACTCCACCACTGGGAATATAAAATGCGTTAAATTATACATTCATCAAGTAATGGTTTTAAATTATTTTTTACAACATCTACAAGAGTTGAATTAAGTATCCTTTGGGTCTACACAATAGTTTTAGACCCAATCCTTTTAAAGAATCATGTGCATAAAAATAGAGGGCATAATACCAGATATATTAGCCATCGTATACCATATTTTCGTACCATTCACCTTTAAAATATTGAAAAAAATTATTCATGTCCAAAATGGATATTTTTACAAATTATAATAGTTAATATCTCACTACTCAATAAGTATGATGTTTTAAAATTTAGTGGCAATTTATTAAGATCCAAGGTAGAAATGATTTAATTATAGCTATATTATTTGAACTAAAATATGTGCATAATTAACATCATTATCCGAATATACATAATTAAGATCAAAGAATAATTGATCAAATCCCCTAGCATACTCTATTACAATTTCTTAATTATAGTGAATTTTTTTTAGGATAAGAATATTATACCACCTCAAAATCAAATACAAGAGAGGTTTTAATGTCATAAACAGGTGTTGAAATGCCTTTTGACATAAAAATACCACCAATATTTATAATATCACTAATAATATGAAAATAAAAATCCATGTTTTTTTAACTTGGTGGTTGAAAATGAGAGATAAAAACTATAGAATAGTATAAAGAGGGGTACATCATAGAGTCCATAAAATTAAATATCAGAACTTCGTCAATGAAATAAAATAATTGAGTACCATCAAGGAAAGTAATAATTGTTCATTATGTTTTGTGGAAGTAAATAACTAAGATAATGGGAGAATTAGAATTTACCTCTTCATCATCCATGTTAAGCATGAAGAAATGTTCCAGAAATATTGTCTCTATTAACTAAACAACCAAATCCTTGAGGAATACTAATAAATATGTTGTAGATATATTCAGAAACTTCACCACAAATCTTGTTATATTCAAATAACCAACATATAAATTAGATAATACAGAGTGAGACATCACATTTATTGAATCTTACAAATCATATGATGCATCAGAAATGTGTAACTCCCCTACAGTGCATGGGATGGTGAATATCCACTTATCCTTTCACATTGTTGGAATATCTTAATTTGGTATTATGGGTTATGTATAATTACATCCTTTATTTATCCTCTAATTTCCCTTGATCCTTCATCAATTGTTACAATGTTCATTTAATAATTTTACATAACATTTTATTAACTTAATTTCTTTATGTTGAGTGATGTTTATCACCCCACACTTGAAAGTGTCCAAAACTCTATTTTACATTTACTATTTAGAAATGTTCTTGGTTTTAACAACTATATTTTGAATGGTAATGGGTTTATATATAACTTCATCAAACATTTTTTTTACCTTTTTCTTTCTTCTTAGGTTTTTCATCAGTGGTCCTCAATAGGACTTCTCTTGGGATTAAGTGAATCCTGATGGAAAGATAGGTGTAAATGCATAAGTTGATTTCTTCCCACTTTTAAATTTGATGGTAGTGAAATTCCCATTATAATTTTTTTATGTTGGGAAGGTATATTTGATGAGTTCATACTTACCATTTTTTGGAAGGTGGTGTCTATTTGGATCATTTTTGACGTCGACTCTTTCAACTCTGATCCTCGACTCTTCATACAATTTTATTGATTATTTTTTTAAAAGATTATTATTATATAAATATTCATTTTGGTTATAATCAACATGTTGTTTACATGTTGATTCTTGATATACTTATTGCTATTTGGTTTGTTGGAAACCAAACTATTAAGGAAGAGGCTATGGAAAATTTTGAAGAAATCTTGACTTTTTTATTTCCCAGATCCATACCTCATGTATGATGAATTATTCCATCCTTGGTTGTATGTTTCTGAAAAGGAATCAAACATATTTTTTGGATATAATATTTTTTTATTCTGATATTGTTTCCTAGGGAATACTAATATACAATTCCATGTCTCTTTAATTTTGTGAAATAGTTAGTTGGGTGGTCTATTTTAGTACAACTGCCACAACGCCTTTCATATGTGGGTTGAAATTTATTTTTTGTTCAGAGAAATATATATATCCATAGTGTTCAATTATTCCAATTTATTATAAATAAAATGAGTTTCAAGAGAATAAGGACTTACCAGATGTACTCCTCTAACATGTAGTACACCTTAATTACCAAATTATTTGGAGTTTTGTGCCATCTTATTAATCAATTCATGCGAAGAGACATGTGTTTATTCATCCAATTCAAATTTAGATTTAGAATAAAAAATAATACTATAAATATGCATGATACCTATATATATATTTGATAAGGTGTTACACATTTATTTGGTGATAGGGGAATCTTACACAAAACTTATTAAATATCTCCCTGTACTCATGCATTGTCTCCCTTTATTTGTTCTTGATCTCTGAGATCTCTTTTTGAGGGGATGTGATCATAGATGATAGAAAAAATTTATAAATGAATATACATATCAAATTGTTCTAATGTGTATGGACATAATTTGGTAAATAATATAACCAATCCCTTACAGTTCAATCAATTGAGAATGAGATTTCTCTTAGTTTGGTTTGAGCATAAGAGATATTTCTCTATTTCATTACTAATAATAATATATTAAATTATAAATGGTTATATTTTGGTTCCTACCTAGATAATACATGAAACATTGGATAAACGTGAATTATCCTAAATTTCATTTCAATTTCTAATTCATGAGTTATACATGCAATTCATATAGGATGATAATTAATATCAGGTGAAGGGATGATGATTAATATCTGCGACAACAAACTCTTAAATTGTTATATTGATATCATTGTTATTTTTGTTAGTCTTTGGATATTGTTTCATATATGTTTCAGATGAAAATCCTATTTCAAAATTCATATGTCAAAGAATTCCCTAGTTGGTTAAATATTGAAACTTACATTAGACCGAGAATGTCTAATTCGAGCCCTAAGCTTCCACTCAATCATGGTGGACAAATAAAAGAGATCAAAGGGATAAGATCGTGTAATAAATTTTATAAATTAAGAATATTAGACCATAATATCATTAGATTCTATTTTCATTTATGGTCAAAAATTTATTAAAATAGTGAGAAAAAAACAAACAATAATGGAGAAAGAGGAAAGTAGAATGGTGACCGAAGAGAATAAATAAGATAAAATAAAATTTAAAAAATCCATATAATTAGATAAATAATATACTTTCCTCTCATGAAATGGTACCAATTTTAATCGAACTGTCATGGGTACTACCAAATGATATTCGATTTTTGGTTATATACGATTAATATAGTGGATAACCCTGGTGATCTCTCAAGTAATAAACTAATTTAAAAAACATATTGAATATATTCTTAAAATAACATAAACACAGAACCTAAAAGGATATGTGTTTTTTGTCATTTATAATACTATAATATGTATGATGGATGGAGATAGTATATATTTTGGTTTTTCAAATGATACTAAGAAAATCAAACAATTTTTTTTTTTGAAAAACAATTCTTGAACTAATAATAAATCTAACACTACTTATTACCATAATTAATAATAATATAATTTAAATTAATATCCACCTAATTATGATCCCCTAATTTTTTGACCCCCAAACACATTGAGAATTAACATGACCATAAAAATGAAATAAATTTATCATTATGCAAGATTTGTAACATGAAATCATTGATACCTACATTGATTGTCATTCTAATGCTAGATTATTTCCAGTGTTAAATTAGGATATATATCTATTTTCTAAATAAGAATGAATTGTGTTTATCAATTGTGTTTTTAAATATTTATATTTATCCATTGACTTTTTTTCAATAATTAAGATCACACTCTCCCCATTACCACAAATCAGGACCTCATGTGTTTTTCGTTAATTTTTAATTTAAATTATTTGTTTATTTTAAATTAAAAACTAAAATAATATATCATATTAAATGAATTATAGTATCAAATATATTCAAAATAAATAAATAAATATTTTTTGAAGTAGGTCTATTACTACGAAAAATACACTTTCATGTGTGGTGTAGTCAGCATATAAATTTTATTCATTAAAAATGGTCATGAAATATGTATATCCCAATTACATTTATAAAATTGAGTTTCAATCCAACTAATATAATTAAATAAGAATAAAATATATCAAAAAAGGCTGAAATATAAGATAAACTAATATATTTTCGTGTAATAACAACAATAATACAATCCTGAAGAGGAATGTAAGAGTGTTTTGAGGATATCAAATATTTAATGATTCACTCCTATAATGTTTAATTGAAATGGAAATGATCCAAATATCATTTTATCCAAAATACCTTTGAAAATCTGAATATCATCAAATGGGAAAAATAAAAATTTATAGAGTTGAGGAGAGGCAAGGGTTTCAATATTTTTCAACTGCGAATAGGGAATTTGTCAAAATATTTTAATCCAAATTTATCTAAATTTTTTACCTAAAAATTTGTGACCTAGCTATCCTTCCAGAAGAGTTATTTATTAAAAATTGGGTCGTAGAACTTATCTCTAAATTTTTATATAGTCAATGCTCTTATGAATACATTATGGCCCCAACAACTAATTAGTGTCCAATGTGGTGTGCCCAGTCCAGTTTGACCTCATTCCCCATTTAATCTAATCAAATGAAAAATTTCTCTCAGATGCTTGGAAGGAATGTTTTATCCCATCTATTCAGAAACACTGTTAAAAATGTTTTTTTAAAGAGTACATTGAAATATATTTATGTTCATATTTTTATAATGAACATAAATTGAAGAAACTTTAATTTTCATCAAATTTTCAAATGAATACTCTAATAACAAATATTTACTAAATTATCATATCTAACATAGTTTAAATAAATTATGAAATTTATTATCAATAAAATATAAAGTAACAATTTTTTTGTCACAGTTTAACGATATTTATATTTGGAAAAAAATCATATATGTCTATGAATTTGATAACATTATAATTTTCTGGTGTGTTTATAAATTATTGATATTAACACATTTTTATATTTCTAGTCGATAATATACCATAATGTGTGATAACTTAAAATTATTATGTACTAGAATTTGGTCTAAATTGTTTTTATATGGGTGTAATAAATTTTTATAAATGTTTACATGTTCTTGTTAACATTCATATAGTAAACATGGAAACACAAAATTAATTTTCATATAATGTATATAAATATACTAATTTTCTTTATAAACTATAATGATACCTTATTTTAGTGACATATTATATTGTAGAGAGTTGAATAAAATAGTTACAATATATTATTAACATCTTGATTGGTTTTATCTAATGAAATAAAATTGTTTTGATAATATGAATTCAAAAGGATACAATATTGATTAAGCTGCAGTAAAATAATACTTTGGAACTTATTATAAACCCTTATTACATATTTTGTAAATTAATAATATACCACATAATTAAATTTATAATATTTCTATGACTATATAATGTTATATCTATATACATTGTCTCCTATATGAAGTCCATTCCATTTTCCATTTATTGAATTTAAAATATATTAAAAATAAATGATAAATCCAATTTTCATTATGGATTAAAAGATATTTTAAAATATAACATTTATAAAACTATAAAACAAATGTATTATTGTATCATGATAAAAATATTTTTTTCAATATAATATATAAAATGTTATTGGAATGGATTTTAATGTCCATATAATTTTTTAGGTGTTAGGTGTGGTGGAAGTAAGTTTAGATATGGATTCAATGCTAATAAATGAGTTTTGGATACATGGAGAGAAACATATCATTTTTTGTGACACGAGTGGATGAGGATTTAGTTTAGAGAACACTTTGTTAGGATTATTTCCTTAAATTTGAAGGCATTTTTATAAAAAAAAATCTTGTTTAAAGGACCACATCATAGATCATCCCAGTTCATGTATATAAATGATTAAAAAATGATAATATTTATTGGGTTGTATATTTCATAGAATATTTTTTGTTCTAATTTGATTTGACTGAAATGAAACATTATATCATTTGATCCCTTAAGTTTTTATATAATCTTTTGAAACATTATTCTCTACTATAGTTTCCTTTATCTTCATGAAACCACACAATTATAAGAGAATTTTTATAGTATTCTATAGACTATTTGTCTATTCTTGAGTCCATGGCTATATGAGATTGATTCTTAATAGTATATGGTTCAATTAATCTAGATTCTATTTATGTTCTCTAATTAGATCTTCTTAGAGGATTATGGTAGATAATTTTTCTTGGTATTGCTGAATAATTGATTAAGGATTCATGTGACATTTATGTATTATAGGTTTGGTGGAGGATCATCATAATATGTTGGGTGTTTAAACATTAGTTTACATATCTTATTATTATTGGTCAATATAATGAATTATTTGATGTATGTGATTAGGATTCTAAATATATTTTTATTATTATATATGTGTTCATAGAATGTTTTAGTTTTTCTCTAGGTAATTAGATGTAATCATCCTTAATAATTAAAAATAATTGATTTGAATTTAATGGAAGAGGTTCAATGATAATTTTCATGATATATATTGCTATTTCATTAATATTTTGTTGATCATATTTTAGTGAATAAAATTGGTTGTTACATATATTTAAATGTGTTTAAATATATTTAAATTAAGTGAAAATTAAAAATAATAATAATTGAAAACACGATATTATATATATTTATTTTTTATATATATCATGATTTGGTAATTTTGTAATGATGTAATGAATTAATTAAAATTTATTGTCATTTTTATTATAGAGATATGTTTTTAAATATTTATGGTAGTGGAATGGGTGTTTAGTTGATTCATTATTATGGTATCTTTCTTGATGTGTTTTGGGTGGTTTAGTTTTCATGTTTCCTGAAATTTTGTTAACTAATGAAATAATTGAATAAGTGAAGTTAGGATTGGCTGTGTTAAATTAATTCATTCATGAATTAATTAAATTTATGTTAATGAAATGTGTATAGTGATAAATAAATAATAATGTGAATATTGTGGAAAATTATAATTCATTTATAAATGATGATATATGATGAAGATATCATGGTTAATAATGCTAATATGTTATTTAAATGATTAATGTTGTATTGGTATTGATATATCCAAAAGAATTATGTTTTTTGTTTTTTGTGAGGCCACTTTATAGTTATTATTATAGTTATTGTCCATCTAGAGGTGGAAGTGAATGTTGATGTGGAATTATAATGATTTAAAGAAAATAGAAATTCATAATAGATTTGTTTTGATAGGATGTTAATTTTGAGTTAGGTTTTTTTTGATATTATATATAATTTTATGATTTTTATTTATTATATACTACCACGTGAATCTAGTAACATAACTAATGCTGATATGGGGTTTTGGGTACCAGGTGAACCAGAAATATAAAATATGTGGGTAATGTAGATGTATAAATACTCCACCTATTATTCTATTCCATAAATTCACAGTTTAATTCTATTGTAATATTTGTGGTAATGAGTATGGGTGATATTTAAGTAGTATATGGTTTTAATATTCTGATATGATGTGTTAATTTTATTTATAGATATGGAGTCTGTTTTTTGAATATGTATTTGGATTGTGTTTTTATTATATTGTTTTTTATTTGGTATGAATTTATTAATATGATAAGGGTTGGAGGGAACCCTGATGTTATTTGTTGCGGTTTAAGGGAAATTAGATCAGTGGGATGTTGGTTGGGGTTAATTTCATAACTTATATTCCTCCTGTTTGCAATATAATAATTATAAAAAGATTTTATGGTAAGAATATTGGGATATGGGTTGTTGTTTATTTTGGAAACTCTGTAATTTGGACTCATTTTATATTCATTGAGCCTTTATATTGTTTGTTCCAAATAAGCATGTTATTTCATGTGGATGAACCTACATAATTTTCTTATATTGTCCCCCCAAATTCCAAATAATATATTTTAATATATTTTTAATATACTTTAGTTGGTGAGGATATCCATTACTCGCTCATAGTGTTTAAATTTTTACTATTTACTATTTTTAACACCCTAATAATTTAAATGAACACTATGTTCTATATCATATAAAATATACAACCCCGAGTATAAAAGAACAATGAAATGTTGTTACATACATATGATTAATATAATCTAGTATTTGAGTTGTGGAATATTAATATAAGTAACTTAATTATGATATATATATATATATATATATTCATCCTAATATCATATTTATTGATATTTATTTCAAAATAAGAATTATTTTTTAAAAATCATTTAATGCAATAAAAATACATTTGTAATAAAAGTTATTTTTATTTATTTTTGTTACTGAATGTTACTATTAATATTTTTATCTTTTTAAAATTTTATTTTCTAAAAATTTAATAATTATTAATTACTATTTGAAAGCAAGCTTGGTGAAATTTTTTGCAATTTTCTTAATAGATTAATTTCACAGTGAATAATTAAAAAGTTAAATTTTAGTAAATTTCTTAGTTATTTTTATTGAAAGTTTACATTTTGAATTGAATATGATCTAAAATTATTTTCAATATACCTTAATTAAATATAATATAATTAAAAATGGATTAATCTATATTATATGTGAAATTTTTATGGATGTATTACTATGTTGATGATGAATCTAGATCTAGGTTTAATGGATCTTGATTCATTTGAGCACTGATATAAGTTTCTAGTCATGGTTGTATACTTCTTCTTGTTTAGGTTGATTCACACAATGTTTGGATTTTGGTTAGTGAGCATTCATCATCAATTTTGAGGTTTGTGGTCTATTATTAAAATTATAAACAATTTCCTTCAATAACATATATGTGATTTTAGAATTTCTATAGAATTTTTGTAAATTGGATAATTTAATTTTGTAAATCAATTAAGTAAGGGATTGTTGAATTAGTTGATTGATAAGGTTATAAAAAAGATCTGTTAATGGGTTCATGTAGTTATTCAATTTGAGAATTGGATTTATTCATTGGTGAATTAATTAATGTGTTGTTAGGATTTTGTAAGGAGATTAATTAATTGTTGAATTAATTAATAGGAAATTGGGATTATGGAAATTGGACTAATTAAATGGTGAATTAATTAATGGGATATTTTTTTTTGAATTGGATAAATTAATTCCTCAATTAATTAATATATTAATGTGTTATCCAGTTTAAATTTTGAATATTGCATGTTATTCGATGTGATTAATGTGTTTAATTCAGATTATTTTATAGATGGAATGTTATGTCATTGTGTGAAATGTGATAAGGGTGTGAATTTTTTTAACATTTATTGATGTGATATAAGTCATATATGTGTATGTGACTGATATATTTGTATGGGATAGGAACTAAGTCAACAAGAACCCATATGTGAGAATTATTGTATGTGATATGAACTGAGGGTCCAAATACGCCTGTTAGACAAATGATGGTGGGAAAGGGATGTGGGACTTAAATACCTATATGTGATAGTGAGAATAGGATATGTATTGAGAGTCAAAATAACCATGTAATGTTGGTGAGTGGGACATGTATTGATGCTCCAAATGGTTCAAGACATGCTATTCTACACCGATGAGATTCTAATTGGAATTTGGTTCCAATTGGCCATAATAAGATGTGAAATGAAAAGATAAATGATTACCATGTTATTGTGAAATGGTTCAGACTCCATCATGGGATGAAGTAGGTATTTAGAAATCATGTGTCTTGTGGAAACCATGGGTCTATGTGGATAATTATATAATAATTCGAAATGTTATAACTTTTGAATTATTTATATTTTTATTTATACAGCTTCATAAAATATTATTGACAATATATTGTTTTTGACAACATTGTTGGTGAACTAAAGATTTTTACTCTCACCCTACTCATGATTCCTTATCGATACAAAAAAAAAACTTCACTAGTGTAGGATAAGATAATGGAAAGAGTTCTTTGTTTGATGTTAGAGATTGGATTGAACATGGATGAGGTAATAAGACATGATTCGGGACCCAAATGGTAGTTCCCATTGTCTTTATTTCTTTTTGGTTTTTCATATTGAAACTTGAAACATGTTTATCATGAAATTTTTGATGTTTATTTTTGGATATTATAGTTTTTTTATTCACCACTTGATACTAGTTTTGTTTGGTTATTGTTTTATCATATGGTTACTTTTTTCTTCATTTATAATACATTAATAAAGATGGAATAGTACATACATGATCAATATTAGAACCTTACTACTAGTTGGTCACCTAGGGCATAAAAGGATGCACGCCTAATGTCATGTGACTGACATGTTTGCGCAATCGGTGTGTGGCACCTACATAAGGATGTTATAAATTTGTAAAAGAGAATTTTTCTTTTCTTTTTATTTTTTTATACTTTTTGGGAATGGTAGACATGAGAATAAGATGATTAATGTGTGCGTTAAGAGATAATTTATGGGAGTATATATCCCATGTATAGGGGTCAAAGCTGACTACCTATGAAGGGATTGCTATTATTGATGAGTATTGTTACAGTTGGATGTTATTTCACCCTGAGTGATGAAATTATTGCGTAATGTGATTATTGGTACTATATTTTTCAAATTTTTGACTCATGTATCAGAAAGGAATGTCTTATTAGAGGTCATACATCATTTTATGAACACATGAATTGTTTTGAAATGCATTTTCCCCTACTGATTTTTACCTTAGGAGAGTTACTTTTACTTCTCTATATGGTGAAAATTATACTCTCCTTGGAGAGTGGTATATCATGGCGGGCCACGCATGGCCAGTTCATTAGAATATAGGGGAGCTCATTTCCCTAGCTACTAGTCTATAGCTAGATGATGGGGGAGTAACAAAGGATGACTTTTTACCCATATTGGGATGATTTCCATATTTGTTTACTGAAGAAATATTTTCGATACTGCCTGAGAGTGTTGTGGAATTTAAAATTGAGCTCATGTCAAGGGTTGAACTAGTTTCTACTCCTTTATAAAAAATGGAACCAATACAATATCATGAGTTATATAATTAGAAGAAATAGACGAGGTATATTGGGCTTATTCATCATAGTAAACCCCCTATGGGTTATGAATTTTCTGAAATGAATGTTGGGGGACTCTCGCTTACATGTTTATTATTAGAAGTTGCACCATGTAACTTTGAAGAACTGATCCCTTATTTTTTGTATTGACAATATATTTAATCAGGTATGAGGACCTTGTGTATTATCTAATAATTGACTTGATTTTAGGTAATAATTTATTGAGGATTAGGCCTTCTAATATACTAAATACATATTTCATATGGATGTATGTTCTATATGAGTTCTCCATGATTTTTCTTTGGTTGACCAACAAACCCAGGATATTTATGGCCTTAATGATAGAATAATCCACCCATACTTGGAACAATTTTTTGTTAGTGTTTATTGATGAAATATATTTGTACTCTCTGAATCATGATAATCATTCCCAATATATTGACATCATCTGGAGTACACTGAGAGAGCACCAAAAATTCACCAATATATATTTCCTTTAGTTTTTTAATGACCATGTACTCTTTTTAGGTAACATAATATCTAAGGATATGTTTATGTGGAACTCAGAATGATAGAAAGAGATGATTTCTTTCAGAAACCAATTAATTCCCTTGGTATCATGAGTTTTATGGTTCTTGGGCCATTATCAGAGGTTTAATTAGAACAATTACTATTTGGAAGAGCCTCTTTAATTCTTGACCAATATGGGGATAATTTTTAGATGGTCTGGAAAATGTGATAATTCATTCTATGTGGTTAAGAATCATTTGTCTATGACACTAATCAAGACCCTACATGATCCATGTGCAAAGTATACAGTGTTTTGTGATGCATATGGGATTGGGGTTGTTGTAATGTTGATAAAGGGAGTCATATTTGTGTCATATGGGTCTCAGTAGTTGAGGCCACATGAATGGAACTAACATATGCATGAACAAAAATTGGATATGGCCGTTTGTGGTTTTATATATTGGAGCATATCTATTGGATGAAAATATTATGTTCTATACTAGTCACAAGAGATTAAGTTATATCCATTCCAAATATGATCTGTATCTCTTATACCAGAGGTGGGTTCAGAATATATAGTCAGTTCACAATGATCTAGAATATACACTCTAGAAGGGAAACAATGCAACTGATGCTTTATGTAGGAAATATCATACTCATGATGTTAAGGAGGCTAGTGTTAAGTGAATAATGTTGACATTATGGGATGATATAGATTTTGTGGTTTATGACGTAAAGGAGAAGATGAATCTCATAATTGTTTTAGTGGAGTGTTCACTTTTTATCATGATTAGAGAGAAACAAGATACAGATCTAGATTTTTGGTTATTGAGGGAAATGCTTGTAGGATGGAGATTCACTATCATATTATACCATATTTGAGGATTATATCATTAATTTTAGGAATATAGTTTTAAGGCCTATGAGTATGTGACCGGAGATGATGCAAGAATTTCGTTCCTTGATGAGGGAAATGCTTGTAGGATGGAGATTCACTATCAGATTATACCATATACAAATCATTTTAGGTAATATTTTGTCTTATTCTGAGTATATCTTGATATAGTTTTACCACTGGGTTGTTTGGGAAGAATTTTAATTTTTTTGGAAAAAAGTGGGGCAGTGACTGATTGGTGCATTGTTTTACCAATGAGTGTGATTATGCCCACAATCAATGAAAAACCATATTGTGGGGGTTCACAAGACATGTGAAAATTTTTTCAACGCATTCATCCTTTCAATTGAAATCATGCAACACCCTAAAAGGATACAGATTACTAGGCACATGGTTTGGGGAAACGGTTCACCCAAAGAAGTTTACATTGCATGTTTATTTTTAATGAAAAAAATTATTAAAAATTATTCAACCCCCTTATTATATCCCCCCTCGATACTATACCTCGACCCAATAATTTTTTCTACTATTTTTAGATGTTATTGGACAGATTCTAGGGCCTTTCGTGCCCCATTATTGACAATTTGAATCCTGGATTGATGATCGAAACCATTCCTGGCATGAGATTCTCACACGGAATGGTTTCCACTATTTTTTCCAAACATTTATCATCCTTTAGAATGATTTTTTCACTTCCAAATGATAGACCGAGATATATGAGGGATTTATCTTTATTATTTTGATCTTTTATATTCATTTTAGATCAATGATGTGTCTCTTGTCATGTTCTTTATTAATCCACTTAATTTTGGGGACTTCCATTGGTGAGAGTTCATCACCTATCTTGTGGGAGGTGGTCTTTTATTTAAATCCTAACGTATTTATTTTAATTACAAATATGTTATTATATAATATATTTATATTCATTATTTTACAAACTAATTCCATAAATTGAATAAGATAATTGTAAAATTAATAAATTAATTATGTGTGTAATTGGTTGATTAATATTATTATTGAATAGATCAAGTATTGGGTTCTTGTAACTATATAATTATTGATTGGATTTATTAGATGGTGAATTAATTAATATGATATTGGGACTTTGGAAATGGATTAATTAAATGGAGAATTAATTAATGGAAATTTTGGATTTTGAAAATTTAATTAGTTAATTGGTGAATTAATTAAGGGGATATTTGGGTTATGAATAGTATTTACTAACTGATGAATTAATTAACTGATTAATGATTTATATGGTTTAAATTTTGATATTCTCATTTTATGGAATGTGATTAATGTAATGATTCAAGGATTGTTTGGATAGTTTGAGTAGAATATTAAAATGTTATGTGTTATATTCAAGTTGATGTTGATTAACATTAATTGATGTTGTATATGTGATAGTTGGGTGTTTGATTGAGATATGAATTTGGAACCTGGAATGAGGAACATAATACCTATATGTGGTTATTATTGTATGGGAAATGGGCCAAGGCTATAAATACCTATGTGAGATAAATTAGTGTTGGGAAGGGACGAAGGATCCAAATAACCATATGATGTAGATAATATGGGACAGGGACTAACCCTCTAAATACCCATGTCACATTGAGGCTTGTGATAGGAATAGAGGCTCCATATACCCATGGGGTGTCATACGCGACATTTTATTCCCATGAGGTTAGCATTGCAGTTTTGTTAAAATTGGTCGTGATATGATGTGATATGAAATGATAAATGAAAACCTTGGTATTTGGATATGCTTCAGTCTCCGATATGATTTCTATCACGTATTGAGGGTTTGGGTGTCCTCAGGTAGACGTGTATCAATGTGGTTAATTAAAGAATATTTCAAAATGCTATAACTATTCACTTACACATTTTACTTTATTTCTTATACTACTGTATATATTTTTATTGTCTACATATTACAATAGAAATCGTTGTTGATACCATACTATGTTGTACTCACACCCTAATCCAGCTGCAAGATCAGTACCTAAATGGAATTTCATTTTTCATTACAATATCAGGGATACAGTTATTTGTGGGATGGATTATATGGGATGGATCATGGCTGATGGAGCCAAATGTGATTCTATATCAATTTGGGAAGTGTTAGTTTATTGGTTTATATATTGGTGTAAATATGGACACATGAAATGTTTATCGTAATATATATCTATTTTTTGGATATTTTTTTATCAGGTAATAATTGTTTTTTTGGTTAATGGATGTATAATTTGGTTATTCATATTTATTTCTCATATAGTTCTTTGTTGATAAAGAGGGTATAGTCTCTCTATGATCAAAAATAAAAAAAAATGATTTTTTTCAGTAACATCTTGAGTATGAGGAGGCACACCTATGGTAATGCTACCAACCATTTCGGGGAATTGGGGTTTGGAACCTCAGTTGGGCTGTTACAATTCCTTTTTTTCTCATTATTAATAGTATGTATGGTAACTATTTTCACCTCGGTATGGGTAAAATATATAATTAAGAGAAAAAATTATATTATGATGCCTAAAAAAACACCAAGACTTACCTTTAATATATCTTATTTGTGGTCACTGAAAATCCTCATACATGATTCTATGAAATTAATATATTTTATAATTTTAACCAAAAATTATATATATGTTATTTTATATAATGAAAATTACAAAATGTTTCTCTCTTTCTTTAAAATATATCATAAAAGTTAAAATACTGATATAAATAATTTATGAATGAATATTAACTATTATTTTGAAAATAATTATATTTTTTATTATGTCTATTTAATTTTTTTATTTTATGGACTATATAATTACTTTAAATAATTATGAAATGCTGAGGTGGTGTTTGTAAAAGCAGAATAACAATCTCCCAAATTATTAAGGAAACAGTAAAACCAACATTTTTTGGATATGTTATTGTATCTCAATAATTTAATATATGTATATATATAACATATTTTTTATATTTTAAAACTATATGTTATAATAACATTTTCATTCTGAGGAAATTAATTCCAAATTAAATAAACTCTTTCTAAAATGAAATACATGATATTTTACAATAAAAAAATATTTTATTAAATGATTTATTTTTCATAAGACTAATATATTTAGAAATTATAAAGGTGTGTGAATTAAAATATCAACCATGTTCTATTTATGTTTAACTTATTATTTTTTGTAACTTTTATTTACACATAATTAATACAAAACATTGAATTCAGGGGAATCATTTAAAGGGTTAAAAGTGTGAAAAAATAAAAAGATAAGTGTGAAAACCTCAATAAATATTTTCCAAATATTATTTTTGAGATACTTTTGTCTCATGAACATTATATATTATAATTATATATTTTTTTCACTTTTATATTAAACTATATTTATATTATTATATAATTTCAGCTATTCGAAGAGTTCCCCTCAAATCAATTACGAAAGGGAACATTCTCTCTTTTATTCAACACACATTTTGAGAAATACAATTAAAAAAATACCGAATTTAAGTATTCTTAAACCCGTTATAATTTCATATAGGTTGTGGTATCATAAAAGGACAATCCTAGAAGGCTTATGGTGTATTCCAATGGGGTTTTCAATGAATGGGTGTAACTCATAATTGTGCATTTTCATTTTACTTGTTATTTTAATTAATTAATATATTATTAAATAATGATAATAAAATTAACAAGAATAACCAATATATTGTGATATTATTATGTTTATTTCATAACCATACTCCATCGTATTCTTCAATCAAATGGGAAATGATACCATCTTTCTGTACATGGCAGACTACTACCACATGAAATGATTTTTTCCATCACAAACTCTAAAGGTTGGTATTAATTATTGAATTAAATTATATATATGATATTAATGAAATAAATGTAAATATGTAAAAATTCCATATCATCTATTTTCTTACCAATCTATATTTTGGAAAATGATAGCATCATTCATGCATATGTGTGTACTATCATCTCAATGAAATGCTGTGATTTATTTTTCATCATGAAATCACATGTATATAATATATATGTGTAATTAAATATATAAATATATATTTTTGATATAATCGTCATTTTTAATGAAAAAATAATACTTACCTCTATTCCATCATGTGGATTGCGAAATTGAAATGTTACTTGTGTGTATGTATGGCCTACCGTCTCTATGATTATAAAATAAATCATTTTTGTTAACCATAATTGATGGTATGTTTTAAAAGTAAAAATATTTTATAAAAATTATAATTATTCTATGATTATTATTATTTTCATGTTTCGAAAAAATATAAATTTTACGACCATTAATATACTGAATCCATTTTGAAGTCATGAGCCAAACTTCTTGAAAACACTCAATGTCGTCTTAAATAATTATATTGTAACGCCCCGACCCCAGCTACCCAGAGTCGGTGCATTAATTACATAACATTGGCATGATCACGAGAAAGATCAAGTCTCGAAAGACCGATTAGTTTAGTAGCCTTGGAATAACTAGATACATCCATAAATTTTTACATTACATCATAAAAAAAC
The DNA here is from genome assembly GCA_963277665.1 of Viscum album. Classification (NCBI taxonomy): domain Eukaryota; kingdom Viridiplantae; phylum Streptophyta; class Magnoliopsida; order Santalales; family Viscaceae; genus Viscum; species Viscum album. The sequence continues at coordinate 63,434,902 of OY728156.1, read as the reverse complement.
ATCTTGTCTTCATATCCCCTCATACTATCCCTGCAGGTCATTCATAAATTACTTCTTCATAATCCTGGGAAAAAAAACATTGAAAGGGGTGAGCTCGGATGCTCAGTAAGGATAACATTATAGCAGAAGCTTTCATAAATGAGCATAAACACTTAAGGCAATTTATAACTAAAACAAAAGCCTTTTAAACTTGAACTTCAGCATAAAATGGCAAAGGTAAAATGAAATAATGCCATTTACTTACTCACATGGATATTCTACTAGTCGAATGATCACATGCAATATCAATAACCACTTTCATAATGATGGAATGCATAATGCCAGACTATCATAACCACATAGCCAAGGCCTCGTGCCAAGACTACAAATAAGATTTTGCCAAGGCCTTGTGCCAAGACACTAGTTTGTCTCATGAGACCTACTGATGCATCGAGGAGCTATAGCGGGCTCCACCCGTCACTTATTAAGTCCAATGCATTCCTCATATGAACATTTTTAAACATAACGTAAACATTCGTATTAAAACTAGCATACGAAATGTCAATACTTTTACCACAAACCATGAATGGTATAAAAACAGCACATCCACAGTCAAACATAACTAATTCGATACAATATGGAAGATTGTATTGTATCACATTAACCTCAATCAATAATAATGAAGGATGTTGACATAGATGAAAATAATCATCAAAACTATTTGAGAGAAATATCCCCCTTTTCTTGAAAACATTTAAAAGTCACAATATTTGTCAAGAAGCCATTTAAAAGTAGATTTTTGAATCAAAGTGTCCCATACCACATTGAAACTTTTTAAAAGGAGTTTTAATTTCTAAACTTTAATGTCCATATAAATAAATCCTTTAAACCATTTTTAAAACATGGACATTAATGAGCATGATTTAGATGAATAATTCTTTAAAACATTTAAAAATGGTATTTTGGTTAGAGATTCTTAGCAAAAGAGACACTTGAATACAAATAATCGAGGTGATCAAAACTTTGTAATATCATGAGAATAAAGGGAATCATGATATACTATGTCAAAGTACATTATATATACACCACATAAAAGTGATTTGGTGTATATCATCAAAGAAGTCTCAATGGAATGTAAATTGAGATGAAATCTCTCATAAAGGTTGTATCCTTAGGTTAAGGATAAATCAATGACATAATTATGTGTGACAAATATAAATACACTAAATATGATTGGATTTTCAGTGTAAAACAATCAAAGGACATTCACACATATTCTTGTAAAAACAATACCAACGAATTGGATGTTTAACTCAACAAATGGAGAATGAGTTAAAATTACTCTTATCAAATTCATATCAATGACTTGAGAATTACCAATGGAGTGATTATGTGTATCAAACTTATATCCACAGGAAGGGGAGTGGAAATTATGACATAATCAAATGAATAGTGATTCCACACATAATCTTGGGGTAATATAATCAATGAAATATGTGTAAAGCCAAATGAGTGGAAATTGAAATCTCAAATTCCCTTATCGATTAGGTAACTTACGAAACATACACCCATGAAAGAAGTATCATACCATGATGATGTAAATACCCATAAATTAAAGTATATTACACAATGAATACGATCATGGGCAGTACACATACACCACATGCAATAATTAAGTGGTGATCAATGGAATTCTCACGGAATTAAAAGTGAGATAAGAAAACCCTTACATTGTACTTTTTCCTTGGTCTATGGTAGGTTTACCTCCTGTATAATGGTGAAATAATTGTTATTGAATAATAAAAGAATCATTTACTTTAATATGATATCATATATGATCTTTTATCATTGATTTGTTAATAATATTTTAGAATTATCGTCATTTCGGGTGTTAACGGGTTCATTTTACTTTATATTCTTTGTTATGTGAGACATATTCGTTATTAATGGGATGTATATTATTCATATCCAGAATGGTATCAAGTTCTTAAACATCATTTTTAAATTATCAAATTATACGATGGAGAATGAATCTCATCACGTTCGTGGAGACGGTAGTCCGTACGTACGCACGAACGCTACTTCCATTTAATTTTTATTTTAAAAGAATCGAATCCAAATTATACATAGGTATATTACTATTCCAGTATAATATAATATTTTATATATGTTACTTAAGTTCATTTACACCATCCTTTATACGTTCCATGTGTGGTATGAACGAGTCATATCATTTTAAGGGGGCGGTAGTCCGCACTTCCTCAAATGAAATTATCGTATGTATATACAACATGAAACGAATAATGGTATGAAATAAAATGGAATTACAGAAGCTTATATATAAAATATATATCATTAATATCATATTTAATTACAGTTCCATCCTAATGGCCACCATGAGAGGTGGTAAGATGTATTTGAACAATCATCGTTTCGTGAGGCGTTAGTTTTCCATCCACAGAAACATTATGTTCATCATCCATTAGATGGAGTTGTGTGAATGTGTAGTTTTAATCCTTCTTATAACAACATCCTAGTATATTGAGGATACTGGTGTTGTTATAAAATAAAGGAAATAAAAAGATTTTGGGGGTTGGAGAAGAAAAATAAATGAAAATACTTTAAGAGAAATTGTTACCTTTAATTTAGGTAACTCACTTTGGTTGGAACCAAAGGACTTCTTGAAATGCTTTATGCCTAAGGGGAAGCTTCAAGGAGGAGGAGAGGGATGTGGGGAGCTTAGTTGGGCAGAGTTTGGACGAGCCAAGTGGCTTGAGAGGTGTGAGGAAATGAGAAGGAGGAGTGCCCTTTTATAAGAGGGGTGAGGGGCACCTTTGGAAAAGCTAGAAATATTAATTTATAATAAATTCATATTCGGTTTCCAAAGGCTCCAAAGTTGACTATTCAAAGGATGAGGTGGGGATAGGTCGAAAACAACTCATCCAATAGAATTTAGACAGGTTTGGGTACTTATATTAACCTTATCTTTAAGTATTAACTCTAAGTTAATTAGTTTCACTTTTACAATGTCTCTTCGTATTTTTATATAATATGGTTAATAAACTTACTATATACATCCAAGCGACCCCCAAGTGGTCCATTAATGATTAACCTATCATAATATAAGTCTCTTGGCCGAACCTTAGATTTTTAGGAATTTAATATCAATTAATAATATAATATTTGTTTTAAGATATCTTTTATGTCAATTTTGACACTATTCAATAGTTGATTTTTGTGAAACTCATAACAGATTGATTAATTCGAAAAAAGTCAATAAAATCAATCCTCATATATCATATTATCCTAGAAAATTAGTTTAATTCATTAAAAGTTTCATATTATATTTATTTGGGTGTTTATAATATCAATTATTTTAATTTTTCACTATTATAGTAATTACTGCATCATCATTGTGTCATAAATAAAATAAATTATTTAATGTCTAAAAATTATAAATAAAATATCATTATGTAGAAAATCTTTTTAGATTTCTAATTAATATTTATAATTTAAAATCCAACATATATAACCCTATGTAACAATTGTTGTTCTAAAAGATATATGCTTGTGTCATTTTTGTATTCATTTTAACTAAATTAAAATAAAGTGTCATTATCACTTACAAGTGGATCCATGGGGTCCCCAAATAGACCCAAAGATTCCCATGGTCGACCATGTATCAACCAATAGGGTTAAGACACGTTTTAGGGTAATTTAGTATTATTATAATATTATTTAGTTTAACCCTTATTTACCGGATTTACCCTTAACCATGGTAAATAAAATATTTACCGCAGTAATTATTCAAAATGTCTAAAAATAAAAGTTACCTATTTACACAATTTTAACATCCTGATTCCAAATATGGAATCCATTTTTCTAAATTCAAAACACAGAAGTGGCAGAAATTAATTTAAAATTAAATCCCGCTGTCAAAACAAAAAGCGTGTTTTTAAGAGATAATAACTATCAAAAGATTGACACTCGTTTATGTTCGGTTTAATTGTAAAATTATGTCCAATGACCAACATTATATTAAATGGTAAAAATATATTCTAAATATACTTTAAAACCACTCAAATTCATAATTTATCACTATTAATTATTTTGATTAAAAAAGTTGTTTTTAATTAAAATTTAGTAATTTTCACTATTCATCAAAATATAAAAGTTATCCGAAAAGTACCAAAATTTCACCCTAGGATAATTTCGATATTCCGAATCCAAAAATGAAGTCCATTTTTAAATATAAAATATATATATTTTCAAAAATTAGGTATTACTATTCATAACGGCTAGTTTGATTGGTTGTGGTGTGTGTTAAAACTCAAGGTTGCGTACAACACACGCTACTGTATTATTCAAAGAAAGCGTACCGTGGAAGCTTGGGATGTTTCATTTTAAATTTTTGATGTCCCCATTTAGTCAAAAAGTTTAAAATATAGTATTTAAAAAGGGTTCACTATTAAAGTTGATAAAAGTGCAATACTGAAAATGAATTTGTTCTTGCATTATATCTAAGAAACTCATAATATGGATTCTAAAATTATAAGGATTATATAAACATTAAAATTTATCTAATACTATTCATAACCTCTTTTGAACGGCTTGTTTGGTAAGTCATGGTGTGCTTGAACATGGTGTTGCATGTAGTGAATGTTATTGAATTATTTTGAAGAAATAACACACTATGAAATCTTGGGGTGTTACATTCTCCCCTCCTTCAATAAATTGCGTCCTCGCAATTTGAAATTGTTCTTCGAAAAAAAAAAGGTTGAAAATAGATAATATATTTGTGGGAAAACCCACATTGGAAATTGGGTTACTAAAATTTAGTCTTAATATGAGAAAAAGAGAAATCAAAGGGTCACCACCAAATTATGATCTCGATTAGGAGAACATTGGTGGCAACTAGAGACATATAATTGGAGGAAAAACGTAAATATTTATAGGTGGTGATTGAGGTCATCAATCACAAACAAGTGTAAAATTGAGGTCCTTATAATCATCAATCTATGATGATTTGAAATACCATCGGTTCAACAAAACATAGGGTATTAGGATAACACATTTTTGACGTTTCAAAATATCTTAGTTGAAATCCCACATCGAAAAATGAATTAATGAGGCCTCTATTTAAAATAAAGAGTCGAAAGTATGAAGATTACCGAAAATAACACATACTAGGGTTCCATGAAGGAAAATATGGATATGGAGGAGAAATCTAACCATCAATTATCTGATGGAGAGTGGTAGAGAACATGGCTATGAAAAGGCCAAAAATCCCAAAGCCATAAATTTGTGATGATTTATGGTACCATCTAGGACAACATTTTTGTTCTATGTTTCTTTTATTAATGTTGGGGATTTTATTTATGAGATTGGCTAAGAACATTATGAGATATACTTAAATTTTAAGTAGATTTTCATTCTTTAATAAATTTCCACCACTAACTAATTTTTTTTTAAACGATGAGTATTCAAGAAGACTTGGTCACACTGGAAGAGCTAGAATAAACTTCTATAGAATCACATGATCCATGCAGGATAAACCATATATTAATCAAAACCAAAATGGTTATTGAATGATCTAATGATCCCCCAAAAGGATATTCATTGAGATAAATATGCACTAATCTTAATTTCTAAAATTAAACCAACAATACCCCAAAGTTAAATAGATACCATTCAATAACCAATTGTCCTTAAAATCCTTTAATATAATCCAAACTAATATTGAAACCCAAAACATAGAAGAATTTGATTATGTAGTCTCCCATGTTACATTGTATCTCCAAATTACATCAAATACTCTTAAAGTCACATACTTAAAAGTAATCATCACATATTCTCTGTTATAGGTTAATCATTTCCATAAATAACCCAAATCACTATAAATAAACAATAAAAATGTAGATAAAAATCCACCATTACTCTACAAATGAAACCTCATTGTATTCTATTTTCCTTGGGCATATAGTGTTCCTAACAAAACAAACATCTTCCAAAATATCATTTATCACTTAATCACCAAATCATTTTCCTATACCAAGGGTATTCATTTGATAAGACATAAGAACCCAAATCATCTTATTATTGATCAATAAAAGCATTTAACAAAAAAAAATAGTCACACTAACCAGGGACTTCACGTAGTCCAGTGGTAGGCGATAAATCCCAATCGCACTTTGGTTGTGGGTTCGATTCCCACGGCTTTGTCCGACGCGATGGGTTGTCACACGGTCTACGTGTTTTCCTTTTTCAAAAACTATATTTTATAATATTACCAAAATGAGATAAATTCCTCAAAATAACATAATTTAACCACAAATGTTATATCATACTTTGCATTTTCATCCCAAATTATAATAACTTATCATTTTCTCAAACCCCAATGATCATATAAAACCAAATGGTTATTTATACCTATATCCACAAGAGAAGAGACAATTCTTCCTCAAATATCATTCTCACATGGCAAACTGCGGGGTTACAAATACAAGAGAAAATTATTCCAAAGCAAACCCATCAACAAGGAGTGCTAATACTTTTTAAATTTTTCTCCACCCATTTATTTCCACATAGCTTCTTCTTTGACCAAGAAAATATCCTATAAAATAGGACATTCACTCGGGTAATGGCCAGGTCCCCTACATTTACGACAAATGACTGTAAATGGACTCTTGGGACCATTTTTATCTTCTTCCATAGTACTCTTCATTTTTCTTCGGCAATTCTTCACTTTATGTCCTTCCTTCCCGCACGTAAAACATTTCGTTGTCCCATTGAGACACTTTCCTGAGTGTCTCTTTCCACAATTCCTGCATGATGAAAATTGAGGTTTCTTTTCTCCATGGTCTCCATTGCTGGAGATCTTATCATTTATCACCTTTCTCTTCCTTGTTGAGTCTGGGAGTTGGTTAATATATATGTTGTTGATCATATTTTTGGAAAACTGATTTGGCATAAAGACGATATCTTTCACGCCTATCAACATTCCATTTTGTTTCTCATTGCCACCACTGTTCCCAACTTGTACATCATTCTCAAAGTCACTATGACTTCCTTGGAATCCAGCCATTGACTAAAACCAGAAGGCATTGTGTGAGTAATAGTAGTCGTAAAATCATTTAGAGATTAAAATGTCACCATATTCTCAATTTGAAACATATTAAGATTAACCAAGGTCATTTTCTCTCATCTTATGTATATATTACTTAAATCGGTTTGTAAAGAAAATGTAAATTATCCTAAGCATATCCCCCGGGAGTGTCGTAACCAAGAGTGCAGCAAGGCCCGTTGTCGTGCACCAGTTCCCGTTCGAGTCTAGCTCAAAGCGGTGTTTTCGGGTTTTATCCCTAGGTACATCTGTGCCAGAGCCGCCTCTACCTGCTCGTATCCAGACAGGGATGTATTGCTCGGAAAACTCACAAAATCTTTACAATACCAAAATTCTAGGAAGTTTTTTTTATACTAATCCTCAATGTTCATCTTAGGTCTACGTGCTCTAATCAGAGTTTATCTAAATCTAGCTACCAAGGTTTGTACTAAACTTCCTCTGATACCAACTGTAACGCCCCGACCCCAGCTACCCAGAGTCGGTGCATTAATTACATAACAATGGCATGATCACGAGAAAGATCAAGTCTCGAAAGACCGATTAGTTTAGTAGCCTTGGAATAACTAGATACATCCATAAATTTTTACATTACATCATAAAAAAAACATCTTGTCTTCATATCCCCTCATACTATCCCTGTAGGTCATTCATAAATTACTTCTTCATAATCCTGGGAAAAAAAATAAAACATTGAAAGGGGTGAGCTCGGATGCTCAGTAAGGATAACATTATAGCAGAAGCTTTCATAAATGAGCATAAACACTTAAGGCAATTTATAACTAAAACAAAAGCCTTTTAAACTTGAACTTCAGCATAAAATGGCAAAGGTAAAATGAAATAATGCCATTTACTTACTCACATGGATATTCTACTAGTCGAATGATCACATGCAATATCAATAACCACTTTCATAATGATGGAATGCATAATGCCAGACTATCATAACCACATAGCCAAGGCCTCATGCCAAGACTACAAATAAGATTTTGCCAAGGCCTTGTGCCAAGACACTAGTTTGTCTCATGAGACCTACCGATGCATCGAAGAGCTATAGCGGGCTCCACCCGTCACTTATTAAGTCCAATGCATTCCTCATATGAACATGTTTAAACATAACGTAAACATTCGTATTAAAACTAGCATACGAAATGTCAATACTTTTACCACAAACCATGAATGGTATAAAAACAGCACATCCACAGTCAAACATAACTCATTCGATACAATATGGAAGATTGTATTGTATCACATTAACCTCAATCAATAATAATTAAGGATGTTGACATAGATGAAAATAATCATCAAAACTATTTGAGAGAAATATCCCCCTTTTCTTGAAAACATTTAAAAGTCACACTATTTGTCAAGAAGCCATTTAAAAGTAGATTTTTGAATCAAAGTGTCCCATACCACTTTGAAACTTTTTAAAAGGATTTTTAATTTCTAAACTTTAATGTCCATATAAATAAATCCTTTAAACCATTTTTAAAACATGGACATTAATGAGCATGATTTAGATGAATAATTCTTTAAAACATTTAAAAATGGTATTTTGGTTAGAGATTCTTAGAAAAAGAGACACTTGAATACAAATAATTGAGGTGATCAAAACTTTGTAATATCATGAGAATAAAGGGAATCATGATATACTATGTCAATGTACATTATATATACACCACATAAAAGTGATTTGGTGTATATCATCAAAGAAGTCTCAATGGAATGTAAATTGAGATGAAATCTCTCATAAAGGTTGTATCCTTAGGTTAAGGATAAATCAATGACATAATTATGTGTGACAAATATAAATACACTAAATATGATGGGATTTTCAGTGTAATACAATCAAAGGTCATTCACACATATTCTTGTAAAAACAATACCAACGAATTGGATGTTTAACTCAACAAATGGAGAATGAGTTAAAATTACTCTTATCAAATTCATATCAATGACTTGAGAATTACCAATGGAGTGATTATGTGTATCAAACTTATATCAACAGGAAGGGGAGTGGAAATTATGACATAATCAAATGAATAGTGATTCCACACATAATCTTGGGGTAATATAATCAATGAAATATGTGTAAAGCCAAATGAGTGGAAATTGAAATCTCAAATTCCCTTATCGATTAGGTAACTTACGAAACATACACCCATGAAAGAAGTATCATACCATGATGATGTAAATACCCATAAATTAAAGTATATTACACAATGAATACGATCATGGGCAGTACACATACACCACATGCAATAATTAAGTGGTGATCAATGGAATTCTCACGGAATTAAAAGTGAGATAAGAAAACCCTTACATTGTACTTTTTCCTTGGTCGATGGTAGTTTTACCTCCTGTATAATGGTGAAATAATTGTTATTGAATAATAAAAGAATCATTTACTTTAATATGATATCATATATGATCTTTTCTCATTGATTTGTTAATAATATTTTAGAATTATCGTCATTTCGGGTGTTAACGGGTTCATTTTACTTTATATTCTTTGTTATGTGAGACATATTCGTTATTAATGGGATGTATATTATTCATATCCAGAATGGTATCAAGTTCTTAAACATCATTTTTAAATTATCAAATTATACGATGGAGAATGAATCTCATCGCGTTCGTGGAGACGGTAGTCCGTACGTACGCACGAACGCTACTTCCATTTAATTTTTATTTTAAAAGAATCGAATCCAAATTATACATAGGTATATTACTATTCCAGTATAATATAATATTTTATATATGTTACTTAAGTTCATTTACACCATCCTTTATACGTTCCATGTGTGGTATGAACGAGTCATATCATTTTAAGGGGGCGGTAGTCCGCACTTCCTCAAATGAAATTATCGTATGTATATACAACATGAAACGAATAATGGTATGAAATAAAATGGAATTACAGAAGCTTATATATAAAATATATATCATTAATATCATATTTAATTACAGTGCCATCCTAATGGCCACCATGAGAGGCGGTAAGATGTATTTGAACAATCATCGTTTCGTGAGGCGTTAGTTTGCCATCCACAGAAACATTATGTTCATCATCCATTAGATGGAGTTGTGTGAATGTGTAGTTTGAATACTTCTTATAACAACATCCTAGTATATTGAGGATACTGGTGTTGTTATAAAATAAAGGAAATAAAAAGATTTTTGGGGTTGGAGAAGCAAAATAAATGAAAATACTTTAAGAGAAATTGTTACCTTTAATTTAGGTAACTCACTTTGGTTGGAACCAAAGGACTTCTTGAAATGCTTTCTGCCTAAGGGGAAGCTTCAAGGAGGAGGAGAGGGATGTGGGGAGCTTAGTTGGGCAGAGTTTGGACGAGCCAAGTGGCTTGAGAGGTGTGAGGAAATGAGAAGGAGGAGTTCCCTTTTATAAGAGGGGTGAGGGGCACCTTTGGAAAAGCTAGAAATATTAATTTATAATAAATTCATATTCGGTTTCCAAAGGCTCCAAAGTTGACTATTCAAAGGATGAGGTGGGGATAGTTCGAAAAAAACTCATCCAATAGAATTTAGACAGGTTTGGGTACTTATATTAACCTTATCTTTAAGTATTAACTCTAAGTTAATTAGTTTCACTTTTACAATGTCTCTTTGTATTTTTATATAATATGGTTAATAAACTTACTATATACATCCAAGCGACCCCCAAGTGGTCCATTAATGATTAAGCTATCATAATATAAGTCTCTTGGCCGAACCTTAGATTTTTAGGAATTTAATATCAATTAATAATATAATATTTGTTTTAAGAACTCTTTTATGTCAATTTTGACACTATTCAATAGTTGATTTTTGTGAAACTCATAACAGATTGATTACTTCGAAAAAAGTTAATTAAATCAATCCTAATATATCATATTATCCTAGAAAATTAGTTTAATTCATTAAAAGTTTCATATTATATTTATTTGGGTGTTTATAATATCAATTATTTTAATGTTTCAGTATTATAGTAATTACTGCATCATCATTGTGTCATAAATAAAATAAATTATTTAATGTCTAAAAATTATAAATAAAATATCATTATGTCGAAAATCGTTTTAGCTTTCTAATGAATATTTATAATCTAAAATCCAACATATATAACCCTATGTAACAATTGTTGTTCTAAAAGATATATGCTTGTGTCATTTTTGTATTCATTTTAACTAAATTAAAATAAAGTGTCATTATCACATACAAGTGGATCGATGGGGTCCCAAAATAGACCAAAAGATTCCCATGGTCTACCATGTATCAACCAATAGGGTTAAGACACGTTTTAGGGTAATTTAGTATTATTATAATATTATTTTGTTTAACCCTTATTTACCGGATTTACCCTTAACCATGGTAAATAAAATATTTACCGCAGTAATTATTCAAAATGTCTAAAAATAAAAGTTACCTATTTACACAATTTTAACATCCTGATTCCAAATATGGAATCCATTTTCCTAAATTCAAAACACAGAAGTGGCAGAAATTAATTTAAAATTAAATCCCGCTGTCAAAACAAAAAGCGTGTTTTTAAGAGATAATAACTATCAAAAGATTGACACTCGTTTATGTTCGGTTTAATTGTAAAATTATGTCCAATGACCAACATTATATTAAATGGTAAAAATATATTCTAAATATACTTTAAAACCACTCAAATTAATAATTTATCACTATTAATTATTTTGATTAAAAAATTTGTTTTTAATTAAAATTTAGTAATTTTCACTATTCATCAAAATATAAAAGTTATCCGAAAAGTACCAAAATTTCACCCTAGGATAATTTCGATATTCCGAATCCAAAAATGAAGTCCATTTTTAAATATAAAATATATATAATTTCAAAAATTAGGTATTACTATTCATAACGGCTAGTTTGATTGGTTGTGGTGTGTGTTAAAACTCAAGGTTGCGTACAACACACGCTACTGTATTATTCAAAGAAAGCATACCGTGGAAGCTTGGGATGTTTCATTTTAAATTTTTGATGTCCCCATTTAGTCAAAAAGTTTAAAATATAGTATTTAAAAAGGGTTCACTATTAAAGTTGATAAAAGTGCAATACTGAAAATGAATTTGTTCTTGCATTATATCTAAGAAACTCATAATATGGATTCTAAAATTATAAGGATTATATAAACATTAAAATTTATCTAATACTATTCATAACCTCTTTTGAACGGCTTGTTTGGTAAGTCATGGTGTGCTTGAACATGGTGTTGCATGTAGTGAATGTTATTGAATTATTTTGAAGAAATAACACACTATGAAATCTTGGGGTGTTACATATATAATTAAATTTTATTGTAAAATAAATAAAATTTCTGGTTTAAGGATAATTCATTAATAAATAAATATGTTATTCTGAAATTTAATTATTTAAATATGTTTATTATTCTGGTGTTAAAGGATGTACATAGAAATTTTGGATTCAATGTAATTGATTTCATCTCAATTGCACTTACATGAGGCATGCTTTATTATTATATTTTTATGTTCATTTTTATATTTTATATAATTACATTTTTCACATTATATCATTAAGCAGACATAATCAATTTTATTTTATGTTAAAATTTTTAATTTCATTTAAGGGGTATAGATTAAAATGTTTGCAATGTGATAAAAAGTTCCTTAACTTATTTTTCATTAATTGGGTAATATCACTTATTCATAAACTATATTATGTGAATAATATATGTGAAATGAAATTTTCTATTTATTTTTTGTTTTTTTGAATTAAATATGTTACACATAATCTCTGCAATGATTAATTCTAATTTCAAGGATATTTACTTTCCAAGGGTTATTTTTATGAAATTATCACTCATTGGGATGTATATATGTGTTATCTAACATTATTATTTTAGAAAATATATGTAACAAACATTTAAAATTTTATATCATGAAACACACCAGTTTAAAAATATTTAAATATTCATTTGAAGTTATTCTTTCATTGAACATTCAGTTCAAAACATACCAAAGTTGTATGTGGGTTATGTATCAAACCCATATTTAATTGAGACTGTCTATGGTTTAATTTAGATAGAGAAACTACATGATTTTAATAATATAAAATCATTTTATTCTTATTATCATACATTTATTTTAATAGATTTTATATTTATATACCAGTTTACTCTCTTTGGTACTGAAAATAGTTCAAAAATGACTCTATGAAAATTTGACATATATTCACATCTTTTGTTCCAAAAATGATATATTTCAAATAATTATTTTCTAACAAAAATTCAATATTTTTTTGATACTTATTAAATGATTATTTAAATTCATTTTTAACAATGCTTAAATTTTTTAATGTTTTTAACAATAATCTTGTTGTCATTTTCGTAATAAGGTAATTTTTACCAAATGTGTGAATAAAATAATTTTTAATGATTAAACCATTATTAATGATTACTACAATTAAAATTATTAAATAGTTTGGATATTAACGTAAAATTTTCTGAGATTCATTCCGTGTAAATTTTTTTCCAAATACTCTAGAAATTTATATATTATTAATCTGAATTTATATTTGAAAAATTTATTTTCCTCTAGGTTATTTTTCATTATCATTTCAGGTTATTTATATTCATGATTAAAAATTGACATTTTTTATATTATGATTGAATAGGTATATATATCATTATTTTTATTTATTGTGTTTCATTATGATTTTTGAAAATATATTTATATGAATCCAAATTCATTTCCAGGGGTAAAAAATTCCATGAAAGAACAACAATTATAAATATGTCTCAAAGTGAACGCTTTTAATTGTTATACCAATGATATGGTTTGTAGAATTTATTGATGGAATTTATTTTGTGTCGTGAATCCAAATAAATATGGGAATTCTTTTATATCATATGGGTGGTCCTATTGTATCACTATAATGAATTGGGTTATGATAAAAGATATAACTAAATATAAGTAACTCCCAAGAGATGATAGAGTTGGCCATTTATTAGTTTACTAATTATAGATTATTGGTATTAACCAGATAGTGTTATCCAATCTAAAATGTGTTATTAAGGGCCCAATGAATATTATCCCAAGACACTAACATGTTTTATATATACATTATACTATATTTTATTTAATGTTTTAACGAAATATTTTTTTCATATACCATATGCTTTTTCAATTATATGAATCATGTACTATGTTAATGTTTTATTCCATATCATAGGATAAATACTAATTTTATATGAGTATGAACTCTCTTATGTTATTCTCATTCGCTTAAATTATTTCATCAAATACTTATTCTGATCATATTCTCATTGATTACAATAAAATGTCAAGGCTTACGTTTACCCATACTATGCATTTGATCTCACCCATATTAGGTTTCATTTTCCACATATTATACAGAATGATGTTAAATGTTTTTCTAAATAAGTTACATGCTTGGGAAAAAAATTGGGTCATTTTTATGAGTATTTTCACTTTTGAAATGGGGTAATAGTGAGAAAATCATCACATAAAGGCATGTGTAATATTATGGAAGTGATTTTCCTGATTCTCTAAAACTATTAATATAAATCGTAAATAGAGATGTTGAGGATAAAATATTTATGTATGATGTTGATTGTTTTTAATGAATAAAAATTTCTGTTGTTTATGTATAAATAATCCAAATATTAAATGACTATTTTTTATCCTAGGATCATGGAGACCAGGTTTGATCGTATTATACATTGTTTAAGATAAGGGTTCAGGAATATTTGGATATTAACATGTTTTCATGTGAGGTAAAGTAAACTGTAGTGTATCAAATTAGAGTAATATAATTTCATGGATCATAATGGGTTAAATGGATTATACACCCTTTTTAGTATACAGGTGAATGAATTTTAACATTCTTAATTATAGCAACCCACTCTTAACCTATATAGATACTGAATATTTTTTAAGAAATATTATAATATTATGAAGATAACTGACCAAGGACCATAAGAGATTAGTGTATTTGTAATTTAGGAACAAAATCATCTAACATGGTGAAATGACACCAGTTTTTCCTAGAAATATCTCCCCTAAATGTACATGTACCTAAAACCATTCTTCATAGAAAATAGAAATAAAACATATGAAATGTGTGAGCTCATATGATCAGTAAGAATAACTAAAATATATAGATAAGCATAACATTAGCATAAGGGTATGAGAATATGATAAATAAATAATATCAAATCCTTCATCACAATGATCATAAACATGAATCATGGAATTAATATTGGAATATCATAATATATTTATGATAATGAAATTGATAAAATATGTCTTGAAAGCAACACATAGAATTAATACATATAAATTGTGGTAGGCACATATTCATATATAATTATTTCCCTAGTAGTCAAGGATTCCCTACCAAGGTAATATTAGTAGTATGGGTTTGTTTCACATTCCTTTATATATATATTATTAATATTAGTTCACTCACCATAGCATCTTGGTAGGAATGTACCACTCCCATGGACATAATAGTAGGCATGGTTCACTCCCAATACTATCATAGTCTATCTCCTAAGATATAAAGCTTTTCCCACTGCATGATAAGGAGATATAGGTCCCAAACATCTCATAATTGATTTAGAAATATATGTTACACAAGATCATTAAAAATCATATCAAAGCACATGAAATGGAATGTGTTTCATAAACATGCAATCATATCATAACATGTTGAAAAAAATGAAGGTTTCATATTCATTTCATCACAACATAAGAAATGAAAAGAATCTTGTTTCATAAGCACAAAACTAGGGTGAGGGAAAATAATTCGGGAACATATATCCCATGAGAGTGGAATAGATTTCATAAACATATAACATGTAAAAGATAAATGTATTTCTTAATCATCATGAAATGAAACATAATCCATTCAATGAAATATTATTATTGGAACCATTGGATAATTTCTCAGAAAGGCACGAGAAACATAGAAATATGTAACCTTTTATTTAGAATAATTTTGATATATCCATTAAAAATACTTCTTGATTAAAATATACTTTCATCTTTGCAAAATTATTCTTGAAAAATAAATCTTTTTGAAAAAAATTTTCAATTAAAATATAATGAATATATATATATAAGGCTCAAATTGTTTTGAAATCTTTTTTCTTTGAAAACTTATAAAAGAAGATTGAAAACCATTTGAAAACTATTTTCCGTGATTTCTTATAAAATAAGACAAATATTTTTTAGTGATTTTTCATTGAAAATAAATTAATGAAATATAAAACAATAATTCACATAATTGAAATCATTTTTTTAAAAACAACCATTTTAATAAGTATAATGTATGATTTAAAAAATCATTTAGAATACTTCTTAAATATGAAACCTTTTTAGAACAATTATATTTGAAAAGATATTTTTAAAAAAACATCCAAAATATTAAGATATTATTTTATTATAAATAAATATAAATTATTAGTCTATTAATGGATTCTTTATGGAGTGACAGTCATAAAGATGAGTAAATCTATACCAGGTGGACTTTTCTTTTTTAGTGTAACAAGATTAAATATGTTTTTGGATCAAAAAATGAAAAGAATATTCCTATTTCAGAATAATTTCTCTTTAAAATTTAAAACATGGGAAATTTCATTTTAATGATCATACTACAATCATTGAATAGTTTTTTAGAATCCTTTTAGAAAACATGGTTTTGGGGGAACACAAATTTCTGAAAGAAGAGCAAGGTAATTTCACAATTTATTAAAAAGTAAACCATGATAATATTATGTACTAAAGAGTGTAAAAAGGAACCATTACATTGATATGACTAGAATAATTAGTGGGAAGAAAAATACTGATTTTTTTAAAGATATATAATAACATTTCAACAATGAAAACAAATATATAAATAATCTTGATAAATGATGATACAGTTTCAATAAACTCTTATAACTTGGTAACTTTTAATAATACTCCCCTTGAAATAAAATGAAACTTTATTGAGCATAAAATATCATGAAAACTAATTATATACATGATATCACATGGTAATTGGAATCATATACACCTCAAAAAATAATATATCATTATAAAAAACATGAGTCTTAGCGAAGGAAAATCCTGACAAAATAACTTTACAGATTCGGTACCTTTTGATGAAAAACACCCATGAAATAAAGATAATCAAATGGATATTAAAATACCAATAAAATTTTTTTTAATAACAACCAAATTCATTAAAGGTTATTATATACACCACACAATATAAAATAGTAGTGAACATGGTATGTATCTCACGGATATAAAAAAATAGATGAAATTACCTTACCTTATGTATTTACAGTCATCATACTCATAAAAAACACCTATATAATAATTTTATATTTATTATATATATTTTAAAGAGACATATTACTATATATAATACTATATATTAATATATTATGAATATATAATACCCTTTTATAAAAAATTCTAGGCTTTGGTTAATACCCCATTTTTTCTTCTTACATGTTTCCACTTATTATTCATGATCATATTACTTAGATCATGATTTAATTACATAAATTACGTAAAACATTATATAAATATCATATAAATATAACATATCTTTATTTATAATAAAATATTAAATATAGAATGATGAAATTAATACATTATTCATAGATACAGTTGGTCGTACGTACAGATGAGTATTGTCTCCTTTTTGTTGTATTTTTGAAATAATTGGAGTAAATGAATTATATTTATATGTGTATAGAATAAAATAAAATCATGTTAACTATGTACTATATATAAAATAACTTCACTTGAACCATCATTAATATATTCCATGTAATGTGTGACGTAATCATTTTTCTTTGATGAGGCAGTAGTGTACATATCCACAAACGATGTTATCGTATTTAAAAAATATGGAAAGTATAAAGGTATGTGTGTATATAGACAATTAAAAAATCAAAAAAGTAATAATATCTACTATATATATGATATATAAATATTATTCCCAACAAAATTCCCTTCCATCAAAGTGGGTAATGGAAAAAAGAACAACATCGTTTCTTGAGGTGGTAGTTTGCAGTATAAAAGAATAGTAAGTTCACTACACATTAGATAAAAGGGTGTGTATGTTTAGGTTTAAATATTAATATAAACACCCTTAAATATATTTAAGATAATGATGTTATTATATATTAATGGAATAATTATATTTTATGCGTTCGATAAAGAAATTAATAGAAATGAGCCTGAGGAAGGATGTTACGTCTTCTTCTAGTAACTTTATTTGGGTTGCACGAAATAGATTCCTTGTGTGGATTTATTTCCAATGGTAGTATTATTGGACTAGGTATGTTTTTTGGGAGACTAATTTGGTTTTTTTTATGTTAAAATGTGGCTTCAGAGGTGTGAGGATACAGAGGAGTGAATTCTTTTTTATAGTGTAGGAAGAGTTGCATTTTTTAAAAAACCTATTAGAATTAAATAATTGGAGGTCTCCCTCATCCAATGTGTCTAAAAAATTTATAAAAATTAAGAAATACTGAATAATGGTTCATAAAAATATGAAACATACAAAAATTGTTGTATTTTTATAATTTTGATCCTTAACTTCTATGTTCCCCAAATATTGTCATTTTGGATTAAATTAGTGTATCTTGTATCCTAACATAATTAATTAATTTGACCATTAAGACTAAATTAATTTTAGATTTATCAAAAGTAGAATAACCACTTAATTATAATTATGATATATAAATTAAAAATAAAAATAACATGTGTGATAGAAATTAATTTTTAACAAACTGCATATAACGTTCAAAAAAATTACATTAACAGGGATTGTGCTCACAATGTTTTTACTAAACATCAGTAAATATATTAATTATAAAATAACTATTCATCCATGAATAGAAAATATTTTATATTTATTAACCCTTACAGATAACATGGTATATTTTAGGAATTTAATTACTGTTAAATCATTTAATAATATATCATTTGTGGTAAAATAACAATAATGTGAATTTGACATAATTTTTGTAATTTTAATTTAATAAATATAAAAATAAAATTGTAATACAAATATATTAACTTCACACCTTTTTAAAATGATATATTTTTCTAAAAAAATAATTAATCATAATAATTCCGCCAAATTTATTCGATTTTAATATTTATAGTATCATTTATTTTAATTAAATATAAACTAAATAATCATTTTGTTATCATTTCATAATAATTTTTAAAAACTAAATCATCTATTAAAATTATTAATAAATCATTTTGATATAAAATAACTCATTTAATTTTCAAAAAAAAATTATCACAAAAAATGTTTGGTTTTTTTATATCTAAAAATTTTATAAATGTTAATGGTGAGGAAAGTTCCCTTTTTGTCTTTTTCCTTATATACATTATGAAATATGGAACTTTTATTAAATATTATACTAATAACTCATGGTATTCAAACTATTGACGTATATATTCGATATATTGGCTCCTAATGGATTTCTTGTTTGCGCCTTGGTCATTTTGGCACTTATGTTTAACATTTATTCCCAAATTAAGCATATTTTTACCTTGACCAATGTCTTTAATTTTAATTATTTTTAATTGTCCTTTTGGTCAAAAGATGAATTTTATATTTTTATAATACATATATTAAAATTTTAAACCATGAATATCTATTTTTCATAATTAAAATCATAAATGTGGCTTGATTATGTTAAACAGTAACCTTGGAGACGTGGCAAGAAAGTTGGGTTTCAATGTAAAAATGATCCAAATATCAATACATTTTTATAACTGAAATGAATATACAAATATTTGAATGGAGTTAATTGGATTAATATATTTTTAATTAATAGATTTTGCCTTTAAAACCCAAATTTAAATATATATTATTATTACTAATTATTTAAATGAACATGTAGTTTTTAACTAAAATACATTATTTCCATTATTAATCAAAAAATAAAAACATCGTAGAAAAATAAAAAACAATTAACTAATATAATTTGGATATTATAAATAAAAAAATTATTTTCACAAATAAAAAATATTAAGGTATCAGAATTTATTTTTAACATAGGAGCTCCATTAATTGACAACAAAACTAGTACTTATGTGCATTCTAACTCAACATTGCGTGTACCAAAATATAATCTATGTTTTTCATACGGTTCCAGATCAACATGGTGCTGCATATAATGTAATAATAATTTATTTATTTTAATTATTAATATAAAAATTATTATATATTTTCTGGCATGAAAAGAAAAATATTTAATCAATTTGAAAGAAATTCACAAAATCTCAAGTTTTTGCATTCTACCATCATTAAAATGAATTTCACCCTGAAAATTAAAATGTGTTATTAAGGGTTTAATAAATGATTTTTCATTTTAGAGAAATCCACATCATAAAAATAAACAATAAAAAATACATTGAAAATGAAATGTTCAAAAAAATGGTTATCTAGAATAACCTTTTACTGGGTTTCCACATATGAGAACATCGACGACCAATTCAAAAATTGGCATGGAGACCAAATCAAACAAATGTGTTTTCATGGAAAGTGATGGAGAATATTTTACGATAAATTTAACAAGAACCAATCCATTTCTAATATTGTCTTAGAAAAGAGAATTAATATCATAAAAATGATTTTAAATTGACAAAAAAAATTCAAGGCCCTTTACTTAAACAGGTATAATTTTGTAACAATGTGTACATGATCATAGCCCAAAATCAAAATTTATTTTTCCTTAATAAATTTAAAATTCAACTCTTCTTCCAAGATATGTGGTAAAAAAATTATATCTGAAGCAATAATGAATCATATTATCCATGATAATTCATCCCATGTA
The DNA here is from genome assembly GCA_963277665.1 of Viscum album. Classification (NCBI taxonomy): domain Eukaryota; kingdom Viridiplantae; phylum Streptophyta; class Magnoliopsida; order Santalales; family Viscaceae; genus Viscum; species Viscum album. The sequence goes on along the minus strand of OY728156.1, from coordinate 63,413,933 downwards.
CCTTCATTATCAATATAATAATGTGGATAGAACAGGCTTTCCCATATAAAATAAATTCTCATATTGTGAGATGATATTTTACTCTCACAAACAACTTCATATGAATTCCCTAAATAGATAACATTATAATCCATCTAAAAGATTAAAATAAAAAACATACAAATTATGTGTACTAAGTTAGATCAACATTTATTCCCCCTATACCATAAGTTGCCTCTAGGATGTGAAATTCAAACCATTTGATTACCTCCATCAGGTATTCTCCTAAAACATAGTAATAATCTGAATTATCAAGCATCCATAATGAAAACATTCTGATTTCCTTATTCCAATGTTTATGGGATATATTCATAAAATCCAAAATGTTTTAAATAGAATTCATTATACCATAATTCACATGACAAAAAATCCAAAATAAAATAAAAGATAATATGTACATTCAAATTTAAATAGTAATATCCAACATATATTTCTCAAAACATCTATACCATAACATAAATAACATATTAAAGTTTATCATTACTTTATTCATGTATTTACCATTATCATACCCTTTCCATTAATATGTATTTATATTATTAGAACCATTCAACATACTCTTTTGAATCCATAATGAAAAATATAAACTGAATAATCTATATATATTTCACAATTCATAATTCAAGGATCTAAATACTAAGACACATCAACTATTCTACTTCTTCCATGAGCCATTAACAAGGACACAACATCCTACTATTACACACACATTTTCATTCACATTGCTCTTTGAGTATAATCATCATGAAAAACATAACAATTACATATAACACCTTTCATTTTTTCTTCTTGATCTCTGAACATGTGAAATTTCATTCCATAAATAACATTAATTCAACACATAATGAATAAAACCTTTTATTTTTTCATAGTGAGAACCACAATCCAGTCCATTATTTTAATTGAACAGATAAATATTATATTACAGATACTTTCTTTGTTTCCTTCCATTCCAAAGTAAAAAAGTATTCTAGTTCCTCTAAGAATTCCACCTGGGAGATTCATTCCTCATTCTGGACACAAATGATACTAAATATTCTTTCTCCTATAGACTTTATTACCTAATCTCTTAGAAACATTCTTCCTTCTCATCCTTGGTGAGACATAGAATTGGTTAAGTCACATTATTTTAATCATTTTATGTGAAAAAATAATAGGCATGAGCCTAATATCTATCACTCTAGTGATCACCACATTTTAATTCTTATTAAGAACATTAATCTAGTTCCTTATTCTTCCCACCAATAATTAAATCTATAAAGCATTATGTATGAAAAATATATCTTTGTGGAAAACTAAATTATAATTTCTAATAAATTATAGGATGTCTCAATAATGACACCATGATATGACACCTTAGGATAATCCATTGTTATCAGTAGCTGAATTCTATTTAAAGCCTTCATGATGGTCCATGAATTATTCTTGAAAATCTTGATCACATCACTTTGGGGTATCAAACTAGGTCTGCAGTTAGACCAATTATTGTGTACCTGGTTACACCGGAGTCAGGCCTGATGCACCCTATCAGAATTGGTACCCCTAGGTACATCGGTGCGAGAGCCACAAACACATTTACAATACAAACATGGATGAATTAATGATGACATAAACATTGTAAGTTCTTTGGCCATTTAATCATTGAAAAACCTTCTTTCTGGTCCAAATCTGTGTCTCCCAAACAATTATCCGATAGAGGATGGGGATACTTTGATGTGATAAAAACCCAGATTTCTGCCCATGATAATGTCGATATGAGTTGTATTCCTGATGATTGGGAAATATGTGAAGTTATGCTGAGTCTTAACCCTGAATGTGCTCTAGACCTCGATGGGTTCTCTGTCTTGATTTACTAAGCATCGTCAGATGTTGTGAAAAGAGATGTCATCTCTGCTATTCCTGACTTCATTTATGGTGGGGGGTAATCTTCCCTAGATTTCTGGTACCACAACCATTTTTTCCTCCACATTATCAAAAACCCTTCCTCCATTTATATTACCAGTCAGTGAGTATTTGTAACATTCTATATAACATTTTATCCAGCCTAATCAATGCCAGAGAGTTGACTCATGTGCCTCGGTTAGTGTCCTTGGAACAACACAGATTTTTAAGGGTCTGTCTATTTAGGGGGCATTGAACTCACATAAGAGATGATCAGAGACATAAACATTAAGGCTCGTGTTTCCAATCTTTCTATTAAGCTTGAGAATAATAAAGAATATGATACGGTAGAGTGGGGCTTTATCAATCAGTTGATGTCATGGATGGGCTCTCCTATAGAATATTGACATCATCTCTATGTTCTCCATCTTCTCCTGTTTTGAGGTCACATTTCTGGGGAAATATTATGGGGTTTTCATGGCCACCTACAGGGTGAGGTAGGCTGATCCATTGTCCCTGAGCATTTTCATTCACTATTAGGATTTCCTCATCCAACATCTTTATAGGGGTATCAACTGGGGTGAGGGAATGATAATCGAAGAAAAAGGGCTTCTCACTATATTTCACAGTTGATGTTTACAGAAGAGACATTATTATTCATGATTGAATGTATGCGGTCCATCAGAGACCTTAATAGGGGTTTGTAAGAATACTGTTTATGGAGAGGGTGGGATATCAATAGGGCCAGAAGAAACTACATTATATCCAAGAGATTCACCAATTCTCATATCCATATTGTTCATCATACACTAGATATTCATAGAGGTACCTTCCCTATGGATTACCTGGGTTTCCCAATATCCCTTGGGAGGCTTCCCAATTGTGCCATAGACACCATCATCCATAGGATTACTAAACAGATTCTCAACTGTAAGAACATCTACCTCATGTTCTGGGGTTGGATAATGTGAGGTTATAGTGTGCTTCTTTCCACTCCCATCCAATATCTCCCATCTATCAATGTCTGGAAGATCATCATTAACCAAATATATAAGATACATGCTGACATATCTGGGAGCCACATTCGAAGGGGAGTTGTCCCTGGGCTTCTGGGAATAGGGTAGAATGACCAGTGAGGGAAGACAATATAAATGTTCACCGACATGAAGTCGTGATCATGTGAATTCATGTAATACTATCATCGGATGTTCTGGAACATCACACGCTTTGAGGGATCACCCTTCACAACTCCCACCTTGATCCTGAGTTCAGGGACGTCATCCATGAATCTCTATTTTTTCAGGTATCTGTTTTCTTATTATTTAACTATAACCTCATTCCGGATTGATCGTAGGAATGGGACATATCTTTCTAGAACCAATATCGTTTTGTGATCATCCATTGATTTCGTGGGTGCCCTGTCACCCTTATCACTCTCAATGAGGCCATATATCTCCCTATTTTCATTGTAGTGACCTTGGATGAGGCCAAATTGATATCTTAATCCTTGTAGATCTCCACACATAACCAGATAAATGTGTCTTCACTCTATCTCTTCTTATGGGTCCTTCACATCAAGAGACATTCAGCACACAACAACTACCCTTGAATAGGGAGATACATGGAACAAGCTTCTATGGTCCAAACGTACTCCTCTCAAACAAAACATTCATACCATGAGGCTATGTCACATAGCTATTTCCACTGATGAGAACATTAATCACTATGGAATTTTGATGGATTAAAGGTTCCAATACTTCTTGGAACACCAAAAGGAAAACATGGAACTTTTTTTTGAATGATAATGGGTGAGGGTAGTGTGGAATTATTTAGGAAAGTTTATAGAAATTCAAGATAACAGCATAGAAAACATGCATTTTCTATACAAATGGGTCCATAGGTAAAAAGATAGGGGACCTGATTAGCTAGGTTTCACCATGGTCATTCATGTGGGTTGTTGGTCGCTGTCGCAAGCAAGGAATAGGGCCAGAAATGAAGTTACCACAGCTTCTGACTAGGGCTTCATCCTTCATATTGTGTTTCTTTCCTCAACCTGATTAGATACATTAGACACTATAAGGATGCTCTTACACTCCAAAGGAATCAGGTTTGCAATGACATCTCCTCTATGAGACACATTAGTAGTAGAGGGAAGTGGTTTTGCTGGTCTCCACCCAGTATGGGTCATGAAAAATGTAGATTATTAGAGGAGGATGGGTGGTGAGATACCACTCATGGTCCGTCATCATGGTTTTCTATGCTCGCATGGGTGCCTTTTCTTCCCTCAAGGCAAAGGTGAAGGTGATTCTAATTTTCCTAACTGTATGCCATCAATAGGAGATCATCTTATCTGAGGTTGAATATGAAACTCAAATTATTCAGAACACTATGCAAGGCTCTAGTTTTACTCTATGGTCTATTGACTACATCAACAAGAAGTTCAATGATATGATTTGTGGAACCATCAGTGTGGTCTATACATGGTACGAGGGGAACAAGGTCATGGACCACCTCGTCTCATTCGAGGTTCCATGTCCAGATCACATTTTTTTCATCCTTCAATCAACTTGAAGATGGAGGGGGCTATCTTGGTTAGATGGTATACAATCACCCTCCACTACATTCGACCTCTGTAGGATTCCCATTTTGGGGGTTTTGTGTAACATCCCAAGTAAGTAATGAGTAATTGATATTTTTATCTATGTCTATTAATGAATTAGATAGTGTTTTAGAGGCTTAAAATGAAAATAAATCCAATCTTAAGCATGGAATAAACTAATATTTTTAAATGATTGTTTTACTGCCTTTTGATGGAAAACCATTTTTAAAACTATGTTTTGAAAATTTTATAAGCTATGTTTGTCAAAATAAAATTATTCTTTATGATTGGGTCATAAAAATTTCCTTTTGTGAATTTTTGGTATTTTTCAGACATTGTTCATTTTTTATTGAATAGTGAAAAATACTGCATTTTACATCAAAACTGCTTTTTAATCTAATTTATTTATATGATTATATTATATTTTGAAATTGTTTTGAAGAGAAATTAGAATATATTTTTACCATTTAATCCAATGGTGGTCATTGGAATCAATTTCACTTTGAAATTGGACTTAAACTGGTGTCAATCTTTTGATACTTATTGATTCATAAAAACACGTTATTTGTCATGACTACGGGAATTAATTATTAAATTAATTAATGTGACTTATATGTTATGAATTTTTTAAAATAGACTTCATTTTTGAATTAGGAATATCAAATATAGCTTAGGGTGAATTTTTGGTATTTTTCTGAAAAACATCAATTTTTGATGAATAGTAAAACAACTAAGTGGTACTTATAAAAACTGATTTTTCGTTTAAATGAAATTTTACCATTTCTGTGCTTTGAATTTCAAAAATAAAACATAAATGGTTGTCATTAATCAGTAAAATGTGGTCCAATGAGATTAAAATAATTTTTTGGTGAATAGTAACTCTTAAGTTCTTAATCGCGATTAGAGGTAATTAGTGTAGTTTAAGGTAAAAATAATGCTTTAATAAATTGAGATGATCTTGACACATGTCCTACACTCATGGGATGTGTCATGGCCGACCAAGACAATCCATGGGTCAACTTGGGGACCCCATGGAGGCACTTTGGTTGGGAAATGACATAAATAACTTTTTATTTAATGTAAAAGTAAAAATGACACAAACATGAGATGTTTTACTAAAAAAACTTTTAGATGGGGTTATAAAGATAATATTTTTGATTATAAATAGTCATTGGAAATCTAAAAAGATTTCCTACATCATAGTATTTTTTTTATAATTTTTAGACTTTAAATAAATTAAATTATTTATGACCTCACGATGATGCAGCGATGACCTCATTATTTAATGATTTAAATAAAATGGAATGATAATGTAAAATCTAAGACCTAAACATGTCCAAAACCTATTGGATGTGTGGATTTCGAACCCTTGTCACCTTATCCTCGAAACACATCTATGTGGGACCTCTTAAATCCGAATAACATTTTAAAATAATGTGACTTTTCTTTACCTTCCAAGAGTGCCCCTCCTCTCCTCTTATAAAAGGCCCCCAGCTATACCTCCTTACCCACACACCCAAAGCCTTTGGCTCAGCTAACCCCAGCCCATTTTGGCTCTCCATATCCCTCAATTACTCCTTGAAGCCTCACTTTGGGCAGAAGTCTTCCCATGTAAGCCTTTGAGCTCAAATCTAAGAGAGTTACCCGATTTTAAGGAAATGTCTTCTTTTAGGTCCTTTTGTTTTATTTTGCTTCTCCAACCTCCTAAACTCTTTTTATTAATTTATTTTGTAACCACTACAGTATCATAAATAAACATAGATGTTGTTATAAGAAGGATTCTAGCTACACTTACACACACACCTACATCTAATGGTTAAAGGACATATTGTTTCCGTGGATGGTGAATTTATGCCTCCCGAAACGATGATTTTTCAAAATTATTTTAACACCTTAAAAGGTGTCCATTAAGATGTAACTATATTTATATATGATATATAATTTTTTTATGTTTTCTTTAAGATTCTGTATTTTTCATTTTGGGAATACGTTTAAGGTTTCCATTATGGGTAAAGGCGATATCTTCATTTAAGGAATTGCGGACTACCGCCCCCTCAAAGTGATTTGATTCGTTAAATACCATGTGTGGGGCGTATAATTGATGGAACTATGATATTATATATTACATTATACTGGAATTATAATATACCATTATATCATTATGATTCCATTCTATAAAATACGAAATAGAAATGAAAGTAGCATTCATGCGTACGTACGGCTTACCGTCTCCATGAACGGTGCATTTCATTTCTTACCTCTAAATGATTATGTAATATTTTAAATTCATGTATATACTGGATATATATGATATATACATAATGATTATAATTCTGGATATAGTGGATACATGAACAACATGTAATTATAAAGGGTTTATTTTTTACTCAAGTACCAATGATCTTTAAAACGACCGTTATTAACTTAAATAATTACATAGTGTTCATGACATGGAAATAAGTGATATAAAAGGAATAATGAACTTGAAAAAGGATCTTAAACAAGTAGAAATTAACTCAAGTTTATTATTCAGGAGATTAAAGAATGACTGAGTCAAGTCGGACCCGAGGTATGGGACCTCGTCTCAATCTCCTTTCATTGAGGCATATTTTGTTTTATACAAAACTTTATTTTATACAGTGTATAAACCCCTTTGACTTTTACATTTATCCAAAAGGAATATTTTTTTATATGAATATTTTTACTAAATGACAAAAGGGAATGTTTTTTTCGTATGTATGCAGCGACAATGACTTCTCCGCTGCCGTGACCATTATTTGAGTTTCGGCTTCCTTTACAAGCCATACATTTTTTTAAAAGAAAAATAAATACCATGTTTTAATTTTCTTTTATTTTGGTATTGAAAATGGTTTTCATAATGATTTTATATCAATGTGTTGTATGGATATCTTGTGATTGAATGTTGGAAATGTTATGTTTCCTTTATGCATGTTTTATGTGATACGATTATGTTGAGGTTCTTGGGAATTATTATGATGACGGGTGGTTTCGTGATAAACTAAGGGCGGGTGAGCCCGATATAGCTCTCCAATGCATTTGGTAACGCGACGGAGTGAAACGTTAAGGTTTCTTCGAAGAGATTTAGGGAATATACTGTGATGGGTATTCCAAACGTAACCAAGAGGGTTAATCCCTAGGTAAGAATGTTATGAATATCTAAAGTTACTTTTATGTCTTATGATTTCTATGATTTATTCATGATTTGATGAGGTATGTTGAAGTGCTTATGTTTTATGGGTAAAGTATGATTTAATTCTTATTTATATATGTACCCATGTTTCCTTTCCATATATTTTTATATCCCTTACAGAGATTTTTATGCTCATCCAATGTTTTTTGAAATGTTTTTTCACAGGTCAATGGAATGGTACATGATATGATGATTGTGTCAAGTGAGTGTCAAGAAAGATTCCATGTTTAATTTTTAATATGTTACCATTGATGGGAAAGAAGAATACTATCTTTATGTAACCACTTTGTTTCTATGTGGAATGTAATTCATGTTTTATGATCTAATTCTCTAAAACACTAAACCCGAAAAGATCCTCAATCTGTAATCTTGTAATAACTCAAGATTAAGTAAGGTTTAAGGCCGAGGCCTTATAGTTGGTATCAGAGGTCGATTTAAATAACTTTAGGAGTTAGAATTCTATTATATGATTATCCAAAAATATTTTTTTTATGGTCACATTAAAGTGATATAGTATTTGAAGATTACCATGTTGCTTCATCTAAGACATGTTTGTTCAAAATGGTTTTCCGCAGAGGAAACAGGGAAGTAGTACTAGGAAGGCATGCAGAAGGAAATAACCTTCTGAATCAGCATCCTGAGATGGTCGGAATTGGAACTGAACAGTTTGTTGCAGTAATGGCGCATTTGACTCAAGCGATAAATGGCAGTGGTATCCATACACGAGATCAGCCAGATCAACCGCAGAGGAACATGTTAGTGGTGGAACATTTCATGAGGCAACATCCCCCATAATTCAGAGGATCATCTGACCCTGTGCTAGATGAAGGGTGGATTAAAGCACTGGAGAAGATTTTTGATGTCATGGGGTGTTCAGACAATCAAAAGGTTAGTCTTGCTATTTATCGTTTGGAGGGTAAAGCAGACCAGTGGTGGTCGATGGTTAAAAATATCAGGGATGCTGATGAGATTGATGCTCTCGACTGGGATGAATTCAAAGGTATGTTTCTTGAGAGGTATTTTCCTAAGGCTGTTCGACATAGGATGGAAAAGAAATTCTTGGAATTGAGGCAAGAGGAAGACTCAGTGGATGCCTATGAAGAATGTTTCACGCGATTGGAAAGGTATGCTCCAAATTTTATCCGAGACCTTGATAGTAAAATAAATCATTTTTACTCAGGATTAAAGCCAAAATATCGAAGGTCTTTAGCTTCTCGTGAGTTTAAAAGTTATGAAAAGCTTGTTCGATGTGCTGATAAGGTCGAAAAGGAGTTTGTTGATGATCAAGTGTTCTATAACAACCAACAGAAGAAGAGACCAAGGTGGTAGGAGAAAGGAAAGAATTCTTCAAAAATGGTTGATGGTAAGAAAACTATGTTTCCATTTTTTGATAAATGTGGCAAAAGGAATGCTGGGGAATGTCTTCTGAATTCTGGAAAGTGCTACCTATGTGGTAAGATGGGACATAAGGCTCGTGATTCCACTGGAAAAGATCAGGGTGATGGTAAGACCAAAATTTATTTACAGTTAGTGAAATGTTATAAGTGCAATGAGATGGGTCACTATGCAAACGAGTGTCCAACAAAGAGCATGGGTGATGGGAAGCTGTTAGACTACAAGTAGAAAGGGGTGGTGAAATACTTTGCAACTACTTCAGTAGATGTCAGGCCATCAAATGAAGTTGTATCATGTACTTTGATTGTTTTTTCAGATTATTCCAATGTGTTGTTTGATTCGGGGTCTACACATTCTTTCATCTCTGAAACCTTTTTTAGTAAAATGGGAATTCCATCTCAAGAAATGACTCCTGAACTTTTGGTAAAAACACCTGGGGGAAATGTTGAGGCAAAAATAATTTATAAGAATCTTCCTATCCTTATCTGTGGAAAGAACCTACTTGAAAACCTTATTGTTCTACCTCTAGTAAAGTTTGATGTTATCCTGGGTATAGATTGGCTCTCTATTTACCATGCTAAGATTGACTGTAGAGCTAATGAATTTTCTTTTCAGAAAGACTTTAGTTTGTGTACAAGAATGAACCCTTACTATTGATAACTTATCAAGAGCCCAAGAAACTTGTAAAAGATGGAAATGAATGTTACCTTGCACACTTCTTTGAAAATAAAGGAAATGTTCAGATTAATGATGTGCCAGTGGTAAATGAGTGTCCTGATGTTTTTCCAAACGAGTTGCCTGGAATAATACCAGATCGGGAAGTTGAGTTTACGGTTGACTTAGTTCCTAATGCTAGGCCAATTTCATAACCCCCTTATCGAATTTCTCAAATTGAACTTTTAGAGTTGAAGGAGCAATTGCAAGATTTATTAGAGAAAGGTTTCATTCGACCTAGCACATCACCATGGGGTGCTCCTGTTTTATTTGTTAAAAAGAAAGATGGTTCAATGAGACTTTTCATTGATTATAGAGCCTTGAATATCATCACTGTTAAGAACAAATATCACTTTCCTCATATCGATGAATTTTTTGATCCGCTCCAGGGAGCTCAGTATTTTTCAAAGATTGACTTGAGATCAGGGTACCATCAAGTGAAGGTAAAGGAAGAATATGTTCTGAAGACCGCATTCGGTACAAGATATGGCCATTATGAATTTGTAGTAATGCCTTTTGGACTAACAAATGCACCAGCTGTATTCATGGACTTAATGAATAGAATATTCCATGAGTTCTTGGATAAGTTTGTGGTGGTTTTCATTGATTATATTTTGGTGTTTTCTAAAAGTAAGGAGGAGCATTAATGACATTTAAGGGTTATCTTGCAAACCTTAAAAGAAAAGAAACTCTATGGAAAATTCAGCAAGTGTGAGTTTTGGTTACGAAAAATTTATTTCCTTGGTCATATTGTTTCTAAAGATGGGATAACTGTTGATCCTGCAAAAACAAAGGTTGTTGAAGAATGGCCAAGACCCACAAATGTAACTAAGATTAGTAGCTTCTTTGTTTTTGCAGGATATTACCGAAGGTTTCTTAGAAATTTTTCTCAGTTATCTAGTCCAATGACTAAGCTAACTCGTAAGGGTGTTAAGTTTATCTGGACAAAAGAATGTGATGATTGTTTTCAGGAATTGAAAAGAAGATTGGTGAATGCTCCAGTTTTGGCACTACCTTCCAGGAATGGTGAGTTTGTTATATACAGAGATGCTTCATTGAAAGGACTTGGTTGCGTCCTAATGCAGAATGATCAGGTAATTGCTTATGTTTCACGACAGTTGAAAACTCATGAGGTAAATTACCCTACACATGATTTGGAATTAGCGGCTGTTGTTTTTGCTTTAAAAATTTGGAGGCATCATTTGTATGGAGTAAAGTGTGAAAAATATACAGATCACAAAAGTTTAAAGTATATATTCACTCAGAAAGTGTTAAACATGAGACAGAGGAGATGGCTGGAATTAATCAAGGATTATGATTGTACAATTCATTACCATCTGGGAAAAGCAAATAAAGTGGCTGATGCTTTGAGTCGAAAAAGTAATGCTTCATTAGCAATGTTGTGTTTGCAACGTGATCCTTTGGTTAATGATTTAATGAACTTTGGCATAGATTTTGTTGGTGCCGGAAGTTCTTCTGTATTGTTTCAGGTATCAGTGAGATCATCTCTATCATATAGAATCAAGCAAGCACAGAAGCAAGATAGTGAGTTGCAGAAAAATGTAGTGCTGGTTCAGAAATGTAAGTTTCCTGAATTCAACATTGATAATGATTGCGTTTTGAGATTTGGGAAGAGATTTTGTGTGCCTTGTGATTCACAGTTGAAGAGAGAGTTGTTATGTGAATCTCATAGTTCTCCGTTTTTAGTTCATCCTGGCATTACTAAGATGTACAGAGATCTGTGTGAGTATTACTGGTGGGATGGAATGAAAAGAGATATTTCTGATTTTACTTTGAAGTGTTTGACATGTCAACAGGTTAAAGTGGAGCCGTAGTTACCGAAAGGGATGCTTCAGCCTTTACCAGTGCAAGAGTGGAAATGGGAGAATATATCCATGGACTTTGTTGTGGGATTACCGAAGACATCTCGAGGTAATAATGCAATCTAGGTTATTGTTGATCGCTTGACTAAATCTGCTCATTTCCTTGCTATACGAGATACTTTTTCCCTAGATCAACTTTCTCGTTTGTATCTTAAAGAGATAGTCAGGTTACATGGAGTTCCCCTCTCCATTGTATCTGATCATGATCCTAGGTTCACTTCTAACTTTTGGAAAGGCCTTCAAAAGTCGTTGGGTACTGAATTAAATTTTAGTACAACTTTTCATCCTCAATCAGATAGGCAGTCAGAATGAACAATTCAGACATTAGATGATATGCTACGTTCTTGCTCTATGGATTATCAGGGAAGTTGGGACCAACATTTTTCTTTGGTTGAATTTTCATATAATAACAGTTTTCATTCCAGTATTCAGATGGCACCATTTCAGGCATTATATGGGAAGCGGTGTCGAACTCCAGCTTTCTGGGATGAAGTGGGTGAAAGGAAGTTGAGGGGACCTGAATTGGTAGAAGAGATGGCAGAAAAAGTTCAGCTAATTCAGAAGCACATGAGAACAGCTCAGAGCAGGCAGAAGAGTTATGCGGATAACCGGAGGAAGGATCTAACTTTTGAGGTAGGTGATCATGTTTTTCTCAAAGTCTCACCATGGAAAAGTGTGATGAGATTTGGTAAGAAAGGAAAGCTGAGTCCAAGGTTCATTGGACCATATGAGATTCTGGAGAGAGTTGGATCAGTTGCATACCGGGTGGCTTTTCCTCCGAGTTTATCTCAGGTACACAATGTTTTTCACGTTTCGATGTTGAGAATTTATATGCCAGATCCATCTCATGTTTTGAGTTCAGAGGTAGTTCAGCTGGAAGAGAACCTATCTTATGAGGAACAACCAGTCCAGATTCTTGACCACATGGAGCAATTGTTACAGAATAAGGTGATTAATCAGGTAAAGGTTTTTTTGGAAAAACCACATGATGGAAGAGGCAACATGGTAATCTGAAAATGCAATGAGGGATAAGTACCCCCATTTATTCGATAAGTAAATAAATTGTGGGGACAAAATTTTCAAAAGGGTGGAAGGATGTAACATTCCAAGTAAGTAATGAGTAATAGATATTTTTATCTATGACTATTAATGAATTAGATAGTGTTTTAGGGTCTTAAAATGAAAATAAATCCAATCTTAAGCATGGAATACACTAATATTTTTAAAAGATTCTTTTACTGCCTTTTGATGGAAAATCATTTTTAAATATATAATTTGATAATTTTATAAGCTATGTTTGTCAAAATAAACTTATTCTTTATTATTGGGACATCAAAATTTACTTTGTGTGAATTTTTGGTATTTTTCAGACAATGTTCATTTTTTAATGAATAGTGAAAAATACTGCATTTTACATCAAAACTGCTTTTTAATCTAATTTATTTATATTATTATATTATATTTTGAATTGGTTTTGAAGTGAAATTAGAATATATTTTTCCAGTTAATATAATGGTGGTCATTGGAATCAATTTCACTTTGAAATTGGACTTAAATTGGTGTAAATCTTTTGATACTTATTGTTTCATAAAAACACGCTATTTGTCATGATAGTGGGAATTATTTATTAAATTAATTAATGTGACTTATATGTTTTGAATTTTTTAAAATATACTTCATTTTTTAATTCGGAATATCAAATATAGCTTAGGGTGAATTTTTTGTATTTTTCTGAAAAACTACAATTTTTGATGAATAGTGAAACCACTAAGTGGTACTTATAAAAACTGATTTTTTCGTTTAAATGAAATTTTACCACTTCTGTGTTTTGAATTTTTAAAATCCTACATACATGGTTGTCATTAAGAAGTAAAATGTGGTTCAATGAGATTAAAATAATTTTTTGTGAATAGTAACTCTTACGTTCTTAATCGCGATTAGAGTAAATTAGTGTAGTTTAAGGTAAAAATAATGCTTTAATAAAATGAGATGAGCTTGAAACATATCCTACCCTCATTGGATGTGTCATGGACGACCAAGAAAATCCATGGGTCAACTTGGGGACCCCATGTAACCACTTTGTTTGGGAAATGACATAAATAACGTTTTATTTAATGTAAAAGTAAATATGACACAAACATGAGATGTTTTACTAAAACAATTTTTATATGGGGTTATAAAGATCAGATTTTTGATTATAAATAGTCATTGGAAAGCTAAAAATATTTCCAATATCATAGTTTTTTTTATAATTTTTATACTTTATATAAATTAAATTATTTATGACATAATGATGATGCAGCGATGACCTCATTATTTAACGATTTAAATAAAATGGAATGATAATGTAAAATCTAAGACCTAGACATGTCCAAAACCTATTGGATTGGAGTATTTAGAACCCTTATCACCTTATCCACTAAACACATCAATGTGGGACCTCTTAAATCCGAATTCCATTTTAAAATAAAGTGACATTTCTTTACATTCCAAGAGTGCCCCTCCTCTCCTCTTATAAAAGGCCCCCACCTCTACCTCCTTACCCACACTCCCAAAGCCTTTGGCTGGGACAACCCCTGCACATTTTGGCTCTAAAAATCCATATATTACTCTTTGAAGCCTCACTTTGGGCATAAGTCTTCCCAAGGAAGCCTTTGAGCTCAGATCTAAGAGAGTTACCGGATTTTAAGGTAATGTCTTCTTTTGAGTCCTTTTGTTTTATTTTTCTTCTCCAACCTCGTAAAATCTTTTTATTCATTTATTTTGTAACAACTCCAGTATTTTCAATAAACTAAGATGTTTTTATTAGAAGTATTTCAGCTACACTTACACACACCTACATCTAATGGTTAAAGGACATTCTGTTTCCGTGGATGGTGAATTTATGCCTCCCGAATCGATGATTGTTCAAAATTCTTTTAACACCTTCAAAGGTGGCCATTAATATGACACTATATTTATATATGATATTTATTATGTTTATGTTTACCTTAATCTTCTGTATTTTTCATTTTGGGCATACCTTTATGGTTTCCATTATGGGTAAATGCGATATCTTCATTTAAGGAAGTGCGGACTACCGCCCCCTCAATGTGATTTGATTCGTTAAATACCATATGTGGGATGTATAAAGGATGGAACTATGATATTATATATGATATTATACTGTAATTATAATATACCTTAATATCATTATGATTACATTCTATAAAATACGAAATAGAAATGAAAGTAGCATTCATGCGTACGTACGGCTTACCGTCTCCATGAACGGTGCATTTCATTTCTTACCTCTAAATGATTATGTAATATTATAAATGCATGTATATACTGGATATATATGATATATACATTATGATTATAATTCTAGATATAATGGATACAAGAACAACATGTAATTATAAAGGGTTTATTTTTTACTCAAGTACCAATGATCATTAAAATGACCCTTATTAACTTTAATAATTACATAGTGTTCATGACATGGCAATAAGTGATATAAAAGGAATAATGAACTTGAAAAAGGTTCTTAAACAAGTAGAAATTATCTCAAGTTTATTATTCAGGAGATTAAAGAACGACCGAGTCAAGTCAGACCCGAGGTATGGGACTTCGTCTCAATCTCCTTTAATTGAGGCATATTTTGTTTTATACAAAACCTTCTTTTATAAGGTGTAGAATCTCCTTTGACTTTTATGTTTATCAAAAAGGAATATTTTTTTATACGAAGAGTTTTACTAAACGACAAAATGGAATGTTTTTGTCGTACGTATGCAGCGACAACGACTTCTCCGCTGCCGTGACCATTATTTGAGTTTCGGCTTCCTCTACAAGTCATACCATTTTTTAAAGAAAAATAAATACCATGTTTTACATTTATTTTATTTTGGTATTGAAAATGGTTTTCATAATGTTATTATATCAATGTGTTGTATTGATATCTTGTGATTGAAAGGTGGAAATGTTATGTTTACTTTATGCATGTTTTATGTGACACGATTATGTTGAGGTTCTTGGGCATTATTATGAAGACGAGTGGTTCCGTGATAAACTAAGGGCGGGTGAGCCCGATATAGCTCTCCAATGCATTGGGTAACGTGAAGGAGTGAAACGTTAAGGTTTTTCCGAATAGATTTAGGGAATATACTGTGATGGGTATTCCAAACGTAACCAAGAGGGTTACTCCCTACGTAAGAATGTTATGAATGTCTCAAGTTACCATTATGTCTTATGATTTCTATGATTTATTCATGATTTGATGAGGTATGTTGAAGTGCTTATGTTTTATGGGTAAAGTATGATTTCATTCTTATGTATATATGTACCCATGTTTCCTTTCCATATATTTTTATATCCCTTACTGAGCTTTTTATGCTCATCCCAAGTTTTTTGAAATGTTTTTCACAGGTCAAGGGAAAGGTACATGATATGATGATAGTGTCAAGGGAGTGTCAAGAAAGAATCCATGTTTTATTTTAAATATGTTACCATTGATTGGAAAGAATAATACTATCTTTATGTAACCGATTTGTTTATATGTGGAATGTAATGCAAGTTTTATGATCTAATTCTCTAAAACTCTAAACCCGAAAAGATCCTCAATGTGTAATCTTATAATAACTCAATATTAAGTAAGGTTTAAGGCTATGGCCTTATATTTTGGGCTTTTCTTTTTGTTGTGCTTGCTCTATAGAAATAAAATTCACATTATGATGATAACATAAGAATAAGACAAGGGATTTATTGTGAAAACAAAATAATTTAAAATTATATTCATAGTAGTCAAGGAATATTTCCCAAGTCTATCTTAGTAGTATTAGTTCACTACAAATACTATCCTAATATTAATATTTCTCCCTAATTGTCATACTAGTAGTCATGGTTCAGTCCCAAGAATATCTTAGTCTATCTCATGGGATATAATTATTTACCCAATGTATTGTAAGGAGATATAGGACCCAAACATCTAATAATAAAATCATACATATGTGTTCGACGAAATCATAAAAAATTATATCATAACCTGTGAAATGAAATGGGTGTCATAAAAATGTAATAATATAATAATTTATTAAAAAAATTCAGGTTTCCTAAAAATTTCATAACAACATAACTCATGAAAAGAAGAATGTTTCATAAACATAAAGACTAGGATAGGGAAATGGGATTCATAATAATATAACCCATGAAATAGGAAAATATTTCATAAAAATTTTACCTATAGAGGAGAAAATTATTTTTAAACATCATGTAATGAAACATATTCCATTTAGAGAAATAATATGACTTGAACCATTCGATTATTTCACTCACGGGCATGAGTGACATCAATGAATGTCATATTAGATGGAAAATAATTTTGATATATCGTTTGAAAACATTTCTTGGTGAAAATAACCTTTCTTCATTAAAAAAAGGATTTCTAAAACATAAAACCTATTGAAAACCATTTTCATTGAATATACATTAAAAACATATAGTGAAGGTTGGAATTAATTTTGTAAACCATTTTTATTAATTTCTTATAAAATTATATTGAATACATTTGGAATATGGTTTTCTATGAAATGCTATAAAATAAGCTTTAAAACATTTTGTCAATCATTTCCCTTGAATAAATATAAAACAATCTTAAAAGAATTGTAAATTGTTTTAAATGAAAATAATATGAAAAAAATTTAAAAATTAATTTATATCATTAAAATCTTTTACATTGAAATCAACCATTTTGAAAACATATAAGGGATGTTTTGAAAATTATTTAATCCACATTTTAAAGCTAACAAATTATTGAAAACAATTTTCTTGGAATACCACAGTAATGAAAATTATAGTATAAAATAAACAAATTAATTTTCATTAAAAATATATTTTTATTATTTTAATTTAATATTCAAGAGAATTATGGACATTATCAGGGGAAAGTTCTTATATGTCGAACATTCGTTTTTTAGCAAATTATTTTAAAAAAAATTATATGCCGGAAATTGATAACAATTTTACATTTTAAAAAAAATTTTGTATTATAGTTAAAAAATGGTAAAGATGTATTTTTATTATAATATTATAATAGTAGAACATTTTTTTGAAAACAATTTAGTAATGTTGGTTTTGAAGGATCACTGATTTTTGACTATTGAGAGAGGTATAGCCAGACATTCTTAAAAACTCATTCTTGATCATATAATACCAAATAGATGAAAAGTGATATCGTTTCTTCAATATCAAATGAATAATGATAGGTAATTAAATTCATTTTACTTATTGATATTTGGGTCATAATATTTCATCTATAAAATAATATTCTTAAACATTCAAAATAAATGATGATATTTGTTAAAAAAATATTATCACTTGGTAAACATTAATCATAATCTCCATGTAAGAAAATTAAATTACATGGAACAAAAATAATATGAAAAATAAGAAGTTTAATTATATAAAATTACAGTTGGAAGCATATACACCTCATAAAATAGCATAGATGCATAACAAAATGTGTATCTCAAAGAATGAAAATTGAGATAAAATAAAATTTCCAATTTGGTATCTTTGTAACTATAAAACCCATTAAGGAAAAATCATAAAATGGATATAAAAAAACCATAAATTTATTTATAATAATAATAATTATAAAAATTCAATTGAAATATATACCCCATGCGATAGAAAACCACTGTGATCATGGCACGTCTCTCACAGATATAAAATGTTACACGAAATTTCTTTACCTTATGTCTTCACGTCCGTCATACAAATAAAAACATACGATATAATAAATTTATGTTTACTATAAAAATTTTATAGAAAAATATTATTATTTTAAATTAAATATATTATTTATTATGACCTTAGATTACACACTTATAAAAAATTCAATGTTTTGTGTAATATCTGTTTGGTTCATTTTACATGTTTCGACTAATTATTCTTGATCAACTTCCATAGATAATGATTTACATACATAAAAAATGTAAAAATGTATATAAAATGTATATATGTTCATTATATATGTATTTATAGTAATATATAAAATATATAATGATCAAATGGAATTCACTATTCTTAGAGATGGTATGCCTGACATACAAATGAACATTGTATCCTTTTTGTTGTCTTATTAAAAGAATGTAAATGATATATATGAATATGTGTATATAATATAATTATATAATAATATTTTTATATATCAATTATTATAAATAAACCCATACTTAATTTGTTTTATGCAATGTGTGAACGAATCACATAGCTCTGAAGAGTTGGTAGTCCACATGTCCACAAATGATGTTATTGTATTAACACATGCTAAAAATAATTATAGAGTGTGTTATAAACAAACAATAAAATAATAATGGAATAATAAATATTATATATTTAATATATAAACAATATTTCCATCATAATTCTCATCTATGAATGTAGGAAAAGGAAAAATGAATAGACTCATTTCGTGAGGCTATAGTTTTCCATACACAATAATAGTAAATTAGGTACCCATTTGATTGGTTTTTGTGTTTATCTGTGCTTGTATAACCATTAAAATAACTATATATATATAGGATACTATTTTTATTATATAATCATGTAATAAGTATTTATGGGGTTTCAGTGAATGAAAATAAAATAAAAAATCTTGAGGAAGGATGTTACATCTTTTATGGGTAACTATTTTTGGTTTTCAAGAAATGGATTCATTGTGTGGATTTCATCTCAATGAAAGGATTATTGGTTTAGGGAAGCTATATTGGGTGATTATTTTGGCATATTTTTTGTTAAACCAAATGGATTGAGATATATTAGGACATGTAGTAGTGATTTCATTTTTATAGTGGAAGAGGAGTGTCGATATTGTAAATAAAAAAAGTAATAAAATAATGGAATGTATCCCTTATATAGTATTACAAAAAATGGAAAAATAATTTATTAAATGTGAATAATAGTAAAAAATTATCTACCTAACAAAAATATGTTCATTTTTATAATTATATTCCTTATCTTATGAGTTTCCCCAATTTTATCACATCTTTTTTATGGAAGTATATTGTATCATAACAAAAGTATCATAACCATTAATACTAAATTAAAGTGTGATTTATTATATATAATATAATCAAAATATTTTTTTCATGATAACTGATTAAATAAATAAAAATAATATGTTTTTTAGTAATTAATTTATAACAAGTGCATGTTACATGCAAGAATCCATGCTTGAATTGGGACTGTGCTAATAATGTTTTTACTATATATGGTTCAATGCATTAATTATAAAAGACAATTTGGAACATTAATAGACAATTTATTCCATTAATTAACACTTTAAAATTTCTTCTTATAATTTTTTATTTTTATTAATTTTAAATAATAAAATAAAATATCATTTATTGTTAAAAAAAATTAATAATAAATTACGCATTATTTATATAATTTTAACTTAATAAACATCACTACAATTTTTGAATCCAAATACATTACATAAAAAAATTAACATGATAAATTCATCTAAAAATATAGTTAATGACAATAATTCATCCAATTTACATCACATTTTATATTTATATCCTAACTTATTTTAATTAGATATTAACTAAATAATCACTACATTGGTGTTTCTTAAGAATTTTATGCAAATAAATCATCCATATTAATTATTAATAATTTATTATGATATAAATAACTTATTAAATTTTCAAATGGATATGTATAACATAAAATATGTTTTGTTTCATATCTATCAATTTTATAATGGTTAAAGGTGAGGAATGCTCCTTTTTTGTCTTTTTTCCTTATATATCATATAAAAAAGAAAAATTATATATTAAATTATCCCACTAACTAGTATAATGTGATAATTGGAGGTATATATTCTAAATATCTGATAATTTTTTTTAATATGTATCTAGTAAAATTCAACATTATGTTCATGGTTCATTCCCTAATTAATCATAATTTTACCTTAATCACTCTGATTAATTTTAATCACATTGACTAATAATATTTTTCAATATTTTAATTTATCTTATTAAAAAAAACTATCATAATGATTACAATTATTTATATCATTTTTTTAATTAAAATCATTAATGCGGCTAAATTATTATTAATGCTAATCCCACATATGTTGTGATAAAGAATATTTTTAAAGTAAAAATTTTCAAAAGATAAATAAGTTTTTATAACCAATTTCAATATAAAAAATTTTATATGACCTATGCTTGACTAATAAATGTATAATATATCTATTTTGAATTCAAAAAAATTAAAATATAATAAAATTATTATTATTATTTAATCGAAAACGTATTTTTTATCTAAAATTTGATGTTTTCACTATTCATCAAAAAAATTAAACTTCTTAGATAATTAATAAAAACTGATCACAATTAAATTTCAAAATTCTAAATTAAAATAATATTTTAATTTTTAATATATAAAATTTATAAATTTTTGTGAAATTAGTTTTAAAATAAGTTTTCCATTAAAAGGATTTAAAACACAGTCTTCCAAGCATGCTAACTCTGTGTTGCGTGTACCGAAATCCAATCTAAGTGTTCTATGTTGTGAAAGATCAACATAGTGTCATATAGAACACAATAAAATATTATTTCATTTACATTTATATATAAAAAACAATATATATTTTGATTCTTTAAATTAAAAAGAATAATGTAGTTTGATAAAAAAACAAAGTCTATAGTTGTTATATTAATGATATTTCAGGTGTCATTTTATTGGGTTGAAGTATATATAAACCTTATATTTAAGAGGAAGAATTATTTTTATTATAATTATATTTCATTTTTAGTAAGTAATAGGTCAATGAAATTCATCAATTTTTTTGTTTATTGGCATTATTTAGATATACATCTATTTATTTTTTGAATGATCAATGTTGGACCATCAATGTTATTTTAAATATTAATTTATTATTTCTTAACATGATAGTTTTTTCATTTTGGATATTATATTATCATGTGCTAACCATTTTGGATTTATTAAATGTTGTGAATATATATTTTTATCATTTTATATAACTCATGGACATTTATGATTTGATTATAATGCTTCAGGAACAAAATCTTTCAACACATAATTTTACATAAAAGATGAGGTAATGGAAGAATATTCTTCAAACATGCATCTAACGTATTAATTTTAATTCATGTATTTCATGATAATAAATACTATATATTTGATTTTGTCCTTAGTCAATATTATAATGTAATTCCTCAACATTAATAAAATATAATTGAAAATTAAATAATATCATAATAACTTCATTTCTAATTATTTTATAGTCTTTTTACACCTCATTGATTTATGGAATAATTTTCAATTATTTTATTAGGATCATTGACTTTAATATGATACATATTTTATTAATTCTATTTAATTATATGAAAATTACATTTCTTCCATTTCTATATTTTCAAATCCAACCAATAGTATCCAATTTAGAAACCTAGTAATGTGTTATTCCAAATTACCTTAAAATTTCACATTCTATCTTTTTAAGAGGATGTTTCAGCAACAAATTTTTTGATGTGAGTTTTCAGAAAAGTTATTTTATAATATTAAACCCATACTTATAGAGAAAATTTTCAATATTTGAGTACATAATTTATTAAATGGGAGAAATATGTGACACATGATATTTAAATTAATGCATTATTTGATAGTTTATGAACAAGAAAACAGTTGCTTAAACTAAATATAATGTAATATTATTTCAATATGAATGATATACACTAGCCATATAATTATGGGATATAAATAAGAGTAAATAAATAATATATACATATATATATATATAGGGTCCTACTAAAAAAATATGTTGATTATTTCTTTATAAATAAAAAATTTATTTCTCTAATGTCATTTTAATCATACAAAATATAGTTTCATCAATATTGAATTTTCAATTTTTTATGGGGAAAATAATAATTAAATTAAAAAAGTTTATATACATTATTTTATAAACGGAGATAAATTTTAAATTAGATCATCAGAATTATGTTAAGGAGAAATTTGGTGATTTTTTGAAAAGATAGGCATTTTAGGTAATTCTGAAAATACATATTTTTATTGTCAAACAATCATTTATTTTCAATTGAAACAACCATTATCCATTTTATTTGATCATAAAATTAAATTTATTTGTTTTAATTACTTATAATATAATTATTCACAAAATAATCATTATTATTGTCTGTTTTGGTATAAGTTTATTTTTATGCTTAAAAAACATTTTTCAGAAAATAGTTTTTAAATCATAATGTTCTTCAACATTAATTGATTATAATAATCAATACTGATGAATAATTAAAATTAAATTTATAGATTATATATCAATATATATTAATTTATTTTCACATAATTATTATTACAATACGTAATGTTAATGTAATATCATCTCATTCTTGAATACTATTTTTTTTTCTGAAAACATCCTTTCGTCCCATTTTGTGTGTATATTTATTAATTAATATATTCCACTAATATGAATTTAATATTATTTTTTCCCATATTTTTAATCAAGATACTTAATGATTTAAAATAAATCCCTTTAATTTTATTAATTATGAATCGTAAAGTGGTAAATATTGATGACCTCATTACGATTAAATCAGGTTAGAGAGGTTAACAATAATATCATATATTTTATAAAATATAAATAGAAATTTACTTTAATATATTATAATTGTTTAATTACACCATCATATTCAACAATTTTAATTTTTGAAAATAATATTCTATATTTATTTGAAATCAACTTAATATTATTTTATGTAATGATAATATAAATTGTAACTTTAATGTTATTAAATTTATCTTATATGTTCACATAGAGATAAAAGTAATTTTATAATGAATATTAATTTTCATTTTTTTAATATTTTAATTATATTTATTATGTTAATTTGAAATGAATTTTTTGGGATGAAATAGTTTCATTAAACACATATTCAATTCCATCATAGTGCATGTGCGAGAAGATGAAAAATCTTTAAATGATTTTAAAAACTCCAAATTTATTATTTTTTGGTGAGTATAAGTTTCAACCAAATATTATTGACATATATAACACTTTATTGATGTTTTAAATTATTTATTCTAATACAGTTGTTATCTTGATTACTTCATAGGGAAATTATCTAGATATATCCAAAAATTACATTAATGACATTTTTATAATAATAAATATTTCATTAAATGATTATAAATTGCTAACAATACTATATTCTAATAATATAATTGGATGTAGATTTTAAATATCGTCTTTGGATAACTTATTGTACTATTTTTCTTTTATAGTATCATTCTGGACCCTAAAAGAGTCAAAACCAATGACATCACAGTAATTGTCAAAATGGTTAACATGAGTTAGGATAAATAGATATGTGTCAAAAAATCACCTAAAAATTTCTCAATATTATTAGATGAGATTATTTTAAAACATAATAATCATATGTTATAATAATATCAACTTTTTTGAATCATTTAATTGAATATTAATTTATATTAATTTAGATATTTATGTACTTTCAGGTGTTCTCCTCCCCTAACTCATAAATGGTAACATCTTATCCTCACATCATTTTAGATTTTAATTACTGAAATTAATCCAAGACCTAACCAAAAATATCATAAATAACCTTTCCAATTCCCTAAAAGAATTTTTTCAATAAATTTACAACCAAGAAGTCATAATGTGTAACCAACAAATGGTTATCCAAAAAAGATAAATAAATGTTAATTATTCATTTTCATTCTAATTATTATTTTACCTCTATCAAATATTCCTAAACCATTTTAGTACACTAATTATATTTTTCCTCATATGTTAATATATAATTATTTTTATGTTTTATATTTAATCCATCTCATTATTCTTTCAATTGTTAAATGAAATCATCATTTGTGTGTACCACAAACTACAACCAAATGAACAGATATAATTCCATTTTCCATCATATACTATTACAGCTAATTATAATGATCAGTTTAAAGTAAATAAATGAAATAAATGATATAATAATAATTAAAAACTGATAATATATCATCTATTTTCATAAAATTCCATCTATGGAAAATTGATAACATCGTTCAAGCATACAAGTGGATTATCGCATCCATAAGGAGATGTGATTCAATACTCATAACCACACCCCATAGTTGGTGTATATAATTTAACTTAAAGATATAATACGATATTTTTTATAATAATCATAATGATCTAATGTTAAAATAATACATACCATATTTAATTAATTTTCATTGAATAATGGAAATGTTACCCAATGAGCATATACAACCTCTTGTCTACATAATTGTAAGGCAATTCATCATTTATAAACATCATTCATGGTTGTCTTTAAAAGTAAAAATAATTGACTAAAACGAAAATTTTGTAAAGATTATTATTTTTATGATTATAGAACAATTATTCATTTAACCACGGTTAGTACTCAGAAGTTATATTAAGGTTATGGAATGAACACCCAAAAAGTATTATACATGGATTGACTGATTGAGTGATTATCTATGGAATTAAAATAATCGAAATAATAATTTTAAGGATATGATGAAAATTATTTTAAATCATATTAATAATAATAAAAATTTATATAATTTTTTTAGAAAAGTGTTAATGTACGAACACAATAAGTCTTGACTCAATGTAATGGATTTAATCTCATTTTTGCTTCCTTAAGCCATGTTTTAATGTTAAAAATAGAATTTCATTTAAATAGTTTATATACTACCCTTTTACAAGATATATAATTAATAATTCATAATTACTGTCATTTTATTTTACCATTCATGTTAATTCATCTAATGGTATTCTATTTGGATGATTCGAAATTTGTAAGGGGTTTCATAACTCAATTTTCATTCATTTGGTTATATCACTTCTTCTATGATTATATTATATCAATATTATGCCATAAATTGACATATTTATTTATGATTTCATAGGATTATTTTTACTAATCAACTATTTCATAAATCAAGTTCCCAAGACCTCCACAAAACCTCTTTTGATTCAAACATTAATGCCCCGACCCCATAAGGCTAGAGTCAATGCCTTACTTAATTACATTTGTATGATAATAATGAGTAAAATCATTAGGGTCTGATTAGTTTATATGTTTTTGAAAACCATATTACATACATGATACCCATTTTACGTTGGGAGAGTAGAATAAAACATAATTCATAAAAAAAATTATATCTTTGAAACTCATTCCATGAAATCATCTTCATATCATAGGGATAGGGAAAAAGTAAGGGCGATGTAAAATTCCCATTAAGGGTAATAGTATATTAGATATAATTAATAATTCATAAGCCTAGTGAATATGGGATGTTAATAAACTCAAAAATCCTTCAATTCAGATAATTAGATAAGGGAAAATCAATATGGAATGGTAAATAATAGAAAAACATGCCATTTATACAATAAACTGTGATTTAAATGCATCAAGAGATAATTTCATAGAAAAAAATTCATGGAAAAATAATAATTAATTAATTTTAAACAATAAAAATGCTTAATTTTTATATATATATGTTCCCAGTCAATTGATACATTTATTATCAAGCTATATTCTCTTGAAAGATTAAACTACTTTGATTTTGCCAACTGATTCATCTCATTATACCGGTGATGCATCGAGGGGTTTGCATTAATGTCCCCCAACCCATATAATTCATGTAAAAATAATTTTTTATACATTGAAGTAATCAATTTAAATCATAAATCATGTGCATTATTAAATATCCATATTGAATAAAAGATAAAAATTTATAGATAATTTTTCAGTTATTCAAAGAATTTTCAAACAGAATATCATCTGTAAAAATTGAATACCATTTAAGAAATAATAATATCTATTTACTGATAAAATTTATATTGGAGATAAATTTAATGAATGATGAAATTGTCCTATGGATGAGATTTCATCCTGATTATTTAAAGAATCACAAAAGAATGTGATATTTCAAATATATCTTTTACCACTTGGCAATTTTCAAGTCAAAAACCCTTTGATGAGTTAGTTCAAAGAGAAACATAACATTTCAAAATTATTAGAGAATAATTATAAAAAATGTAAAAGTTTCTGTATATTTTCCATATTAATGTTAATTGGTGTATAAAAACAAATAATCTTAAATGGAATGTAAATTCAGAAAAAATACATTACAACTTGGTAACATTTGAATTATAATCCCCATAAAATAAATGACTTCAAATGAAAATATTAATAACATGATTAAAAATATCTTCATAATGTAAACATAAATTCTGATAGTTTAAGCACCCCATAAAATAAAAAAGTTGTTAAATTAGTGTATGCCTCATAGAACAAAATGTGAGATAAGAATCACTTACCTTATGCTTCATTTCAGTTATGTGTTTTTTCTTCTTATTAATATTTTATTAGAACATGTAAATATTTTAAACTTAAAACCATTGTCACAGTTATTATATAATATATGGTCTTATTATAAAAACTCATTACACATTGTTTTGTAATCTTTCATTATTTTCCCTATTTTAGGTGGTAAATTCCTAGTTCTTTTATTTTGTTATAACATTTTATTTGTTTTTTATATTATAAATTTCATTATATAATCATATCCCCAATTTTTACCATTTTTTAATTATCATATTTATTCATTAAATATGTTTTTAATAGTCTAAAATATTTGAAGATATAAAATGAAATTAATCGTTCATATATATGGTAGACTGTATGTTCACATGAATGTAAATTTAATTTAATGTCATATTGAAAACGTACGTGGTATATATATATGAATATTGTAATTATAGTATGAAAATATTATCATATATTCCAAATTATATTCTTAGTACATTCCTTTAAAATGATTACATGTATAGGGTGAACGATTCACATCTCTTTGAGGAGGAGGTTTCGCACATGTCCACATACAAAGTTATCATATTCCTAAAAATTGAAATAATGAAGTTATTTATTATATAATAATTAAAATATAATAAATATATTTCAAATATCATATATAACATATATTATCTCTAAATACATTATTATTACCAACTATGAATGGGGTTAATGGAAGATGGAACGTCATCAGTTCACAAGGTCGTAGTCTTTTGTACACACTAGTGATGATTGTGTATGCCATTTTATGGAAGTGCTTGTGAGTGTATTAAATAACATTTAATTTTAAAATTATAGTATAGGGAGGGTAAT
Organism: Viscum album; assembly: GCA_963277665.1. Lineage (NCBI taxonomy): Eukaryota > Viridiplantae > Streptophyta > Magnoliopsida > Santalales > Viscaceae > Viscum > Viscum album. The sequence goes on along the minus strand of OY728156.1, from coordinate 63,385,964 downwards.
GATGTTATTATATTGTAAGTATATAAGAATAATAGAACTTGTAGATTGTTAAATTAATTTAAAATGATGGTGGTAGAATGTTGAATATTATTCAGGAAACTCATTTTGGTTTATACGAAATTAATTCCTTGGATCCCTTTCATCCAAAATTTTGGATTCTAGGATGAGGAGAGTATTTTTTTAATCTATTTGATAATTTTTTTAGTGGGAAAATGCATTATATGTGAACATAAGTGAGAGGGGTTAATTCCTTTTTATAGTAGAGAAGGAGTGGCATTCTCATTAAAATAAAAAAGTTAAACACTATTAAGAGTTATAAATTACATAATGATCATATAATAAATATAATAATTAAATAAAATGGAGTATATGGTCGAAATATTTCTAGATAATTTGTTTTTGAAAACTTTTGTAGGTCATTTTGGATTATGTTTAAGGTTTAGTCCCTTCTTATGATAAATTTTATCTTAATCTCTATAATTAATATTAACTAGTTTCACTAATATTTTTTCCTGAATATAATTTTATATTAATAAAAATAATAAATTATTATTTTTTCAAGAAATTATTCATTTTATCCAAATTTAATTAAAATAAGTGGCATAAATTAATTTAAATTAATCCCACATATGTGATGAGAAAAAGTGTTTTTAAGTAAACATTTTCAAATGATTTAGATGGGTTTTATATAATTTCCATGTGAAATTAATATAAATGTCTTAAATTGGATTAATTTAAAAAAATTTATTAATTTTATTTAAACCAAATTTAAAATATAATTGCTCATTATTAATATATGAGATGAAAAAAAATTCAATTAAAATTTAGTATGTTTTCATTTTTAATAAGAAAATATAACATCATAGAAAAATACAGAAAATTCACCCCTAAAATAATATTGATATTAATATTTTGAAAATTAATGTTTTATTCGACACATAAAATATATTAAATTTCCAAATTTTTTTTGAAAATAGGTGCGCCATTATTTCTTGAAAAAATTGATGTTATAAACATTTTGATTTTTATACATAATATTGGTTTTGTTATTATATTATGATTACAAATCCATTAGAAGAACATAAAAAATATTTAATTAAATATTTAATATATATATATAAATATATTATATTTCAACTATTCACTTATTGTATATAATTTAATTTATTAGGATAAAATGTATTTTTCATAATAAGAATAATTTTTATAACAATTTTCCATTTTATTCAATTAGTTCTTATATTCATTTCTAATTAATTTTCAGCCAATTAATTGAACCATATATTTTCATAACATAGTTATACATAATCATAAATTCATATTTAATGCCTAATTTATATCTTATTATATAAAACAATAATATTTTAATAATATATTCTTATTTTGTGAGAGTCGATCTTACATGTACCATAATCTATTGAAGGAACTCAGTATTTTTTAACACATAATAGCTTAGTGTCTTATGTTCTAAGAGATAATCCTAGTTGTTATAGTATAATATTAACTTGGTGTTGTGAATAAACAAATCTAGAAACAAAATTAAATATATTATAAGATGGAAAATATTTTAATTTCTTCTTGTGTTACAATTTTTTGTTTCTATAAAAACATTTATTTCAGAGGGATGAGTTTTAGAGTTCTAAATGAATAAATATTTTTCATGGAATTTTCAATCATAGTGGTCCATGAATTATAGGATAGAGTCATTATAGTTTCCATCAAAAATATGTTTTTTTATTTCATATCAGAGGAAGAACATGTTATGCATATAATATATATCCTTTAAAATCATATCCCATATGATATATAAAGAAATTTTTCTATGTGATTGTTTTGTACATTTGAGTTGAGTTAATTTGGGAATTTCAGGCCTTGGTAGTGTTTAATAGTATATCTATTTAATATTTAATCTATTTTGTATTGGTGCGTAACCAGGAAAATTGAGTTTTTTCAATTTCTCTATTATTGTTGGTTATTACAACAGAAATATTTTTGAATTATCTTTAATTGTAATAATTTTGATAGACTAGATCATGAAGAATATGATTCTTTATGAACAAAAAATTTTGAAGTGGCATTCCATTGTTCAAAAGAGAATATTTTTTTCTCAAATTCTTTTCCTTCCTTAGAGACGATTCATGTTTGATTTCATTTTTGATGATTATCTTCTTCATATGGGATTTTGTGATGATTTATTAGTGATTAAAGTTATTATATGGAACTAAAAAAATTTATCCTTATGAACATATTTATACCACTTATTATCCATATTTTTAGGAAGTTATGTTTTCCTTGAAATATTTGTAGTATTATGATATTTTAGAGTATATTTTGTTATTCAATAATCAAAAAAATCCAATGATATATTTTTTTGAAAATAAGTTTTTAAAATGAATTACTATATAAGTAATGTGTTCCTACAGAATTATGAATTTTTTAACTCTTACCATCTGTGGAATAGAAATAAAATATTTAATAAATTGAGTAGAAATACATGTAGTGATAATTCACATAAAGCATAATATAAGTGAAGGGTGATGGTGTGATTCGAGACCTATAATTTTTCTCTAGATAAAATTGGTGATTGAGTTTCCCATATAATATTAAAAGACATTTTTGTTGTTTTAGTACATGTAAGAGTCACATATAGAAGATTATAAGGGGAAGGTGTAAAGAGATCATAATATTGATGATTGTTCCCTTGATTGATTACCAGTGGATTAAATTCATCATGTATTATTTTGTTGGAAGCCAACAATCATATTTGATAATTTATAGGTGGTTCAACATGGGTTTTATATCTCACAATTAGCCATGAATTCTAGTATAAAACGATATATTATACTTTAATGGATCAATTTAGGTGTCGAGGAATATAATGCTTAGTATAGGAGTCCCAGTCTTGATGAATGTTATTTAAATCGGAGATGACCATGAACTAAGTTTGAGAAGGGCTATTGCATCACTTGTATGTCCCTTAGTGGAAATGGGATGATGTTTTGATTTATTTTGTGACATTATGTCCATTTTCAATGGGTGGATAAAATAGCATATGTCTTTTGTTGAATTATTGGAAAATATTTCTTATTTAATAATCATATACAAGTCAAATTGCATGGATATTATTATAAGGCTTTATGAAAATGATTTTATGATACTAAAATGGGATATGAGATAAAAAATTGATCAAGATACTTGTTTTACTGGTTATGTATGGAATTTTCTAAATCATTCTTTTGGATGAGATAAATTCATTATCATATATTTTATTCTAGAAATATATGGGAAATATATTAGATGATCAAGACACAATATGACATACTTTGTACACGTGTTCATTATTTTGGATGGTCATGGGTGATGATTTTTTCATCTTTTTAATTTTTCCTTCAATAATAATTTTTACATATCCATAAAAATACGATTTATTTTAGGAATTATTTAAGTGGTTGGGTAGATCTTCATTCTTCTAAACCATGGATTGAGAAGTAAAAATTTCTATATAAAATTTATTACATTATATGATAGAGAATTTGTAGGTTATACATGAGTGGATGAATTCTTCTATAGGTTATTAAAAATTATTATACTTATCATAAAAATGAAACTTTGTAGTTTGCGTTTTTAAATTATAATTTTATAAAGGTTTTATCCCAAAAATAGTAGTGTAGATTCATTGCAGTTAGTTTGATTTCATTATTGTTAATTAAATTATTATTGGTGTTTGATTATGTTAGTTAGGTTGTGTATGTATTAACATTTTTTACTTTATACGGATTGGATTTATGAAATCATTTATTCATTTCAATATTTCATATATCCTCACAATGACTCCCATGTAACTAATTGGGGTGAGTTATAAATATAGAAGGATGAAAAGTTCTTAAAGTTGCCTATTGATATTTTTGATTATTGGGAGACGATTCATTGAGGATGAATTATTCCATTATTAACACTTTTTTGATGGAATTATAACATAGTGTAATGTAAATGGAAAAAAGATCACTAATGTGAGATATTTATGAAATTTTATTCATTGTTTTGGTTCTTTTATTGATATTGATATTTTATTTTACACTGAATGATTTATGGTATTTCTTCCCATCATAGATACATATATATTTTATGATTTAATTATTTTCATTTGAGAGGTATTTTACAGGGTGTTTATGTGTTGATCATGTTTTATTTTTCCTTATGTTTTTTGTTCATGAGGATTAAAATTGTTTTATTGGTATCTAGTATATATATTCGATGATTTTTATGGTCCCATAATTTCTTTTTTAACACTCTATATTTGGAAGGAGTGATTTTAATTGAAATTTAGAGTGCATAGATGATTATTTGGTTCTTGTATTATATAATATCATGTTCTATACCACTCCACATCACTTTTGTTCTTGATCCATCTATGGTTTTTTTATTAGTCACGGTACATTTTCATTTTTATATAAAAGTGGTGTTGGAGTTGAGTACGGTCATTATTCGGGGAATCAAACACTGTAGTATAAAATTTGATGTGGTTTTGGAGGTCTACATTTTTTTTCATATTTGAGAATAAATTTTTTATGAATATATAATTTTTGGGGTATTAGTAAATTGGTTATGGTATTTTATTATCATTGAAAACAAGGTTGTTTAGTGATCACAACATCATGATTTTTTTGTGAATATTGTAGGAAATTCAAAAAAATGGATATGGTTAAAGTTAAGTCATTGTTGTTTATCCAATGTTATGTTTTTGAATAAAAAATGACTAAATATTTTTATGGACCTGAAAATTTTTATGTGACAGGGGTTATAAATTAGTATTAGAAAACCCTTGGTGCAGTGGATGTTATGATTTCCCAGTTTTTAAGGGTGTTCATAGTGTATGAGGACATCTTCCCTAATGATGTTCTAGGTGTAACTCCCCACCATAATACAGACTTCTAAATTGATAAACACCCCATTATAGAAACAATTTATCCACCAGCATATTGGATGTCTCTCACATTGCTTCATGAGCTAAGGGTTCAATTAGAGTACATGTGGAGAAATGGATTTTTAGAACCAGTGTTACACTGTAGGAAACACATGTTTTGTATTCCAATAATTTTAATATATTATTGAGGTTATGTGTGTAATACCTATTCATGAAAAAAGTAATTGTGAATAACCCAAATCCACTATCAAGGATCAGTGACCTCATTCACTAGATGAGAGGAGAAGGTTGGTTATCAAAGGTTAAACTCAGGTCAGGCTATAACCAACTCCAATAATGGGAAGAGGATAATCCGAAGATGAAATTTAGATGTCTACCTAATCACTATAATTACATGTGGATTCCCTTTATAATTACAAATTCCCGAGCAGTGCTAATGGGGCTCATAAAACATATATATTAACCATTCGTAGACTAGTTAATGGTACTCTTAATCGATGATATCCTGTATATGTGACATCAAAGGAAGTTCACATGAGACACATTAGGATAGTTCTGGATGTATTCCAATAGTACTAACATTATGGAATTATCATGATGTTCATGTTCTAGATTCAAGTAGTCCACATTCTAGAATATGATAACTTAGTGGGTGGAGTGGCAGTGGACCCAGCCAAGGTCATGGATGTGTTTGATTTGGAGCCACCCATTAGAATGATAGAGGTTAGGATCTTCCTTGGGATGGTTGGATATTATGGAAGATTCAAACATGATTTTTCCAGTAAATGATGATCCACGAAATTTTTAACCCAACTGGGGAAAACATTCTTATTGATAGAAATGTAATAGCATGATTTTTAGCAATTCATTTTGTGTTTGGCGAGTAATCCAATATTGATATTTCCAAAATAGGGTGTCAAATACATAGTGTTATGAGATGTTTTTGAAAAATACTATAAAAATAAACTATATCCATAGACTAATTAGTTCACTAATATAAGTTAATTCATATCCTTTTTTATTTAAAATTTTTTGAGTTAGAATAGATATACCCATGGTTAGATCGTCCCCTATAGAAACAAGATTCCCTCTTATTTTATCCTCCCACTAGGCATTTCTTCTCCCACTCGCCTACTATCCCAATACATCCCCCAAAACCAACATAATATTTTCATTTATCAACAGACTCGACCCCATAATATCCTATTTAGAATATCATTAATGTTTCCTCAATCCTTCACCAGCTTCCCCATTCATGATTCCTTTATTCATAGTTCCTCCATTTACATCTTCTCCATTTGTGGTTCATCCAACCCTCACTCGTTCCTCCACTCTGCCAAACCATTCATTAGGTGTTCCTTCTCTATTAGGTGCATCAGCACATGATTCCCTTATTATAGATTGAGATACCTATCTTCCAAATGATTGAAATTCCCTTCTCTAACAACATCTCTCATGGTGAATGTGATCAATCCCCTTTTGGAATGACATTGGCTCACACACAGGAACCCAACCTTATAGGGATCATTCAATAGAACCCTACCAGCTCCCTTCTTTTGCAGATGAACCCATCTGTCCAAGGGAATGAACCTTCTGGATCAATACAACCATGATACACCTATTCTTGTAGGTAGTCACGGTCCATGGATCCCATTGAATGTAATTAAAAACCAATTATTTCACCACTACGTAGTGGCTTTATATTTATTTATCCATATACGAATTAGATATGTCTTCTTTGGTTCCTCACATTTCCCTTCATCACAGATACAATATTCACCAACTATGAAACATTATGGATAATTTGGTCTTCATTCTACAAGAATTTGCAACATTATATTCCTATTAGTGTAGAGGAGTTATCATTTATATATTATATTTTATAACTATTTCATTTTTCATTTAATAAAAACAATTATATTCATATTCCCAATGCATATTATATATTCTGGTGATACATATTTGGTATACTTGGTATATGAAAAATTTTATATATTTTATATGGATTTATCATATGTTATACATGAATGATTAGTATCCACTACAATCATATTACATATTTATCTCGGAAAATATACACCTTTTAACAATTACCCATATCATAATGCATCCTCATTTATCATTCATTTAATTTGGACCAAAATAAAAAAATAAGGAGATATTTATTTTAGATTATATATTTATTTAATGATGTAATTTTCACATTCAAGTTCATTTATATTAAATATATTCCACATATTAATCTAGTTCATATTATCATTATGAAAATGTATTAAAATTTCAAATACCATAACTTTCTCAAATGTCGTTTTACTTTATATACTTATATTTTAAAATATTAGTATCTTTCTATTTTATTTTTAAAATATGAAGTAATAATTTAGTAATTAAATTTCAATGATGTGAACATGGATGATTTTATATAAATAGAGATATCATTGGGAAATTACGGGGGTGTATTATTATTTTTTTCCATAATCATTACTATCGGTTGTTTAATATTTATTAGTTTCTTATAGGTTATAATTATTTTACATTCTTATAGATTTAATATTAAAAATAAGAATGGGGTAGATGTTTGATATGTTATTAAATTATTTAGGGTGTGTGTGTTTCTTATAATTTTTTTATATTTCTATTCTCATGAAATGTTTTTTTGTTGTAAAATTATGATAATTTAATTTTCTATTGGAACAAAAAAAAAAAATTCAATTTAAAATCATGTATTTATTATAATTTCATTTTTTGTATTTTAATTATCAGAGAAATATATGATATAGATAACACCCATAATTTTTATATTTTTTTCTTGTGAAAAAAATAAAATATTAAATTTTGGATTTAATTAATATGAAACAATTATTTGAGTTTTTGATGTAATGATTTATAGTGTGAAATTATAATGTCTGTTAACATTTTAAAATCTAGTAATATTATAATACATTATATTTCTAGGTGTGATAAGAGAATATAGAATAGGATATACTGTTCTGCTCAGTTGTATTGAAAACCATAGACAATGAAATTTGAAGTTATATTCATCCAACTATAGAAGGATACATCAGATATTATTTTGATTGATCCAATTGAAATCAAAATATTATAATTATTATCTATTACCATGTATTCTTATAAATATGAATTGAGTATTATCATTACTCTAGTAGAAACATGAGAGTTATTTTTTTTATTCTATTTCATGTTTCAAACATCCTGATTCCAAGAGTGCTTCCAATTTTATTTTTATTTGAAATATTTAAATAGAAAAACCACGTATTATTTTTCCAGTGTAAACGATATAATTATTTCTTCTTATAATTATTCAATTACTATTTATTATGATCAAATTGTTCTAGAACAAAACAGAGTTTATTATCATTCATGATCAAGGGATATTGTTGATAAGAGGGTTAGTAAATCTGATCCCTTGGTATAATCAACTTATTGGAATAGTATTATTTTAATTTTTTTATTTCATTTGTTAGGGGATTTTTTTGTTTGAGAACTGGGTGTATAAAGATATGATTATGATACATACACATGGTTTTTCATTCAAGTAATATCATGGGGAATAAAATGAGATACCATGGATTATGTTATGAAGCACATGTCACAAAATTCTAATAGTAATGGGTTTCATAGTTTCATATTTTAAAATTCATTTCTTTTAATGATATTTGATGGAATCTCTATAAAGTTTTCATATTTTTATATTTCATTGTATTTGAAATTTTTATTATTGACATTCTATTTAATGAACTATTTTTTATCTAGCAATTTTTTTATTCTCTATATATTTATATTGTACTATACTCTACTTTGAATTGTTATGGGATTATATCTTTTTGTCATCATAAACCAGACTAGGATGGATTTTTTTTATTTTAGAATTCTAAACCTATTATAGATTCATATTATATTTCATATAATCCCAATAAAATAAAAATATATATAAAGGGGAATTAATTTATTATAATAGAAACATTTCAAAAAAAGGATTTAAATATCATTTTTCATTTCCATGATATAAATAAATCTATTTTTAACCATTAAATTAATTGTTTTCAACTTAATATAAATAAAAAACAAACTATATCATTTAGAGAACATGGTTTTAGAGTTTTCATCAATGAATAATAATATGTGGTCAATGATATTTAATAATAATAATATAGTTGTGAAATGGTATGAAACATGAAATCAAAAAATATCCACCAAAATATTATCACATTCCAATCACAAAAAAGAAACATCATTATATGATATGAAGAAGTATTTATATAGACATATTATACAATTAGAATGTAAAAATCATGTATATACAAGGGAACCAAATCCAAAAAATTCCATATTATTATAAATACGACTATTAATAGTTCATAACCTATTATCTCCCAGGTAATGTCAATTATTTTACTAAGGTATAAATTTATTCCATAAAAATACCAACAATTCCTCTATATCCACACTTATTAATATGAATATACACCTTTATATAAAATACCCCATGTGGTGATTGTTTTTATGTATATACATAATCCATTTTTACAACAATGTCTCTTTAGATAAAACCCTTGTTGTATTATTTTTATAACAACGGTTAATAAGATATGTATTTATAGGAAGAATTCCAAGATCATGTAGGAAAATTAAAATTATCTCTTATTTATTAGCAAAATTAAAATCTATAATATAATAAGACTAAAAATTATAATATATTACCATTGGATTCATAGAAAACAATTATATCAAAACATCTCCACTGATGAAAAACTCATATCGTGATTACTAATTTCTAAAATTATGATTTGATTGATATCATGTTATGTGTAACCCCTCACAGCTATTCTATAAGTTACACTAGAAAAATTAAAATATTCTTTTAAAACCTAAGGTAATTCAATATTATATTTATAACCAACAATTTTCTATATCTTAGGCCTTCTTGATATATAAAAAAGAAATGTACATGTAAAAGGAAATATCGTTCCTTTTATATAGTGTGACATAAATTAAGACCGAATCGTTAAGGAAAAACGGATTACAATCATTCACTACCTCTATTCATGTAATTGAGGGAACATTTCCTTAGATATATTTAAGTCATGTGATTAAAATGATAAAATGATCTTGGAATGATCTATATTTTTTGGGTTCATGTATGTGAAGATATATATACCATTACATAGTCAATGCATCCTCTTATATTTATCATTGTATATCCCATTACATAAAACATGGGTTACAAAATTATTTCATTAATTGGAGAAATAATTTTCCATTAAAACATTTTTAACTATGTGACAACTATATTTTTTCTAAATTTTTTCAATATAGTTCAATTATAAAATAATAAATATCCTTCAAATCTCCAACCAAAACATAGAAAAAAGTTTTCATATATTGATTCATTAATTAAAATGATACGTAAATGTTTTTTTCAGTTTTTATATAATCATTGAAGCTATTATGGAAACATGAATTCAAAAATATTTTAATATCTATCCTTGAAAGAATTTATCTACACAACCATTATATTGAAAAATAATAATCCATTAATAACAAGTAATTATCTATAGGTAATATATTTATAATCCTTATCAATATCTCTCTTGAGTTTTCATTTAAACACAATGGGTTTATACTTAATGGGATATGACCAAAATATTAAAATGTTTTTGGTATACAGAATTTATTTTACAATTATTATCCTCTTATATTATTTTTGATTATTCCCAATTTGATCACACTTGTTTCATTGGTTTTGATTATTATCAATAAATAAAACATGTCACCTAACATGAATAACAAAAACCCAACTCTTTGGTTTTATTATACCTATATAGTATGTTTATTATGAAAAAGTACTACCACTAAGTATTATTAAGTTTATATTTGATTAAGAAAATGGATGATGATGATTACTATACATATTCAAAAACATCAAATTCAGAATTGATTGATTTATTTTGGATCAGCACAACCACCTCTACATCCAATAAACTTTTTGAATCTAAATTTTTCATTATATCTCATCTATTTTAGTTAAAAAACTATGCACTTCAATTAATCAAAAACCATATCCCTATTAGAATGAATCCATCTTTTTTACAATACTATCCAATCCAAGATAATGAACATTTTTCTCCCCAATGTTATAAAAACATATTTTGTGAGTGACACAGGAAGTTCTGATCAACATTTATTAATGAAAAATGTATTGATCATTCAAATTGGTCAGTATATTTTGGATAATTGAGAACATATTTATTTTTTAATGCTTATTTTATACTTATTTTTTTAAATAATAAATTATCCAATAATTAAAATGATTTATATAGATATATCTTATGGTGGATACATTCATTATAAGAGATGGATATGTTTATTGTGGTCACTATCAAGCTCTTTATAGCTTCAGTGGAAATGTTGTTTTTCAATTAGATACTATTTTTTTAAAATTATTTATTGTGTAAAAAATTTGATTAAAATATTCAAAGGTATGTGGTGTTATATAACATTCCATATAATTTAGATAAATTTTGGTACAATTTTTTCTCCTAATGTTTGAGGGTGTTTATATGAAATTTATATCCTATAGAGTTGGAAGTATATCACTATAATATTTAACAATATTAATAAAATTAATGATGTATACATGAATGTGGTGGATTAATGTAAATATAAACTAGTGTTTAAGGAATAATGTAATAAAATCTATCTTGTTGTGTTTTTGTTATCTAGTGATTCATGATACCTCTAATCGATGTATGTATTAAATGAAATTGTCTGTCATTTAAAGAAAATTCATTTATTAATTATCATTTTATTTAGAATTTGGATGTACAAATCGATCTATATATTAATTTATCATTGTTATTTATGGGCTGATGTGTCATTTATCTTATATATTTTACAAACAAACCATATATATATACATATATAATATAAGTTGGTATATCTCACTTCTTTTCACGTTATTTTCATACATGTTGTTTCTTATGATGAGGTCATTTTTATCCACCACCATCAAAGGTAGTGAGTTTGACATCAAATTCAAGTAAGGTTTCTTTTATTTTTATGCGTTGTCCCCATACGAATTAGGGATTTTGTTATTTTTGGGTTACCTGTATTTTTTATTTTGTTTTAGACCATATTGAGGTGGATTCAAGTCGTTAATGTCTAAGGTGACTTATATATGTATGAACAAGTAGGCATATACATATATATGTTCCCATTTATATTTATTCACTAATGGAAGTACGAATATATATATTCAGGTAGGTGAACATATATATAGATATGAAATATGAATACATGTTTAACTGTTATGTGGTATATGCATGTACAAAAATATATCTAAGGAACCCCCTTGTACATGTTTGTCCCTTTGAATATGTACAAAGTGTGTAGGTGTAATTATATATATGTGAAGGTGAATATGAATAAAAGTCGTAAAAAATAAATATTCTAGTAGACTTCGGCAAAAGTAAATGACCTTGAAGATGAGGTAGGTTCCCTATCTCTAACCCTTTAATTTGAATTAAATGTTTTCATGATTGTTTAAAAAACACATTTCCATAATTTATTGATTATTTTATATATATTTTTTCTAATTACGACTATATTTTTCAAATAATAATTTAAGAAGAATACATATCATATATTTTTATCAGATAAGAAATTGAAACTGTGGTCAAATTTTAGTAGTTTATTTGAATCTATATATACAATCTAAAATATAATTATTGCCACATGAGCATAAGGATAGAAATTGATTTTATCTTATATATGAAAGATATGATACATGTATCTCAACAAATATCTGTCAAGGTTCAATTTATCCTCTTTTATTCGAAAATAATGAAATTAAATTCCTTGAATGAATAATTTTCCAAAATCACATGTCCTTTGATAATTCCATGCCTAAATTAACATAACAATAACACAATAATATATTTCATAGATAATTATAAGAGTCGTCATGGTTTTATGGGATTCAAATGGTTTGAATATAGTGTTCTATGGAATAAATAACTCAGTGTTCTATGTCTTATGAATATTCATGAATCTCTGTTAATCTGATCAGTTGAAAATTTTACCCAACTGTATTGTAGAAAATGAAGTTTTATAATCATTAATGATGATGATATCTTCATTTTTAGAAAACATGAACTGATATTTCTCATAAAATACTAAAAGATAAAAAATTATTTGTTTTCTTTTCATCAAACAAAAAAAATGTCCTTGAAAATTAAACACTTTCTTCATAAACATCACTATGAATAAGATGGAAATAAACTCGATTACCTTAGCATACATAATTCACTTCTTAGTACACAGTGTAATTATTTTTCATTGAAATTATTGATGAACCATCATCAGATCAATCTGATTTCTCCATCCCCTAATGGAGATCCAATGCTCATTTCACCAGGGAATTGTTTTCAAAGTCTTTATCATTTAGTGGGAAATATAACGAATTTGGAATTTTCCCACCATATATCCTCAAATTTCATGTAATTAAATATATTTCTAGATTAATTAATATCATATTGAAATAATTTTATTCCTCAAAAATGATATCTCAATAGAAAAATATATAATTACTATTATGGAATGTCTAGTGAGGGTAATACTTATGTGTCATTGTGGAAATGGGTTAGTATTTATCATACAGGTGGGATAAGGTCTAGGTTTATTTATGGTATCAGTAACATTCAGCAGTGAATAAGACTGCTTTGGGAATATACCTTCAGATTGTAACCTCTATAGAAGTAGTACTAAATTGATGATTGTAAGAGTGGGACATTGGTAGTTCTAATGAGCTGGAAATATTTCGAATACATATTCTATATAATAATCAATGATGTGAAGGAAATGAGTCAGTTTTAATATGTATGGAATTTAAAAAGCTCTTATTGAACAAAGTGTGATAGATTACCATTTATTAAGTAATATATCTAATCAATTCTTATTACAACTGCTTAAAGATCATATAATGGTATCTTAGAGATAGACATTGTTTATTACTGAGTGATATTTTATATTATTATTATTAATGTATTTCATCATAGGACTCAATGTTCAAGATATATTTTATTCGTGAGATATTAATTTTGGATATTATAGATACTATTAGAGTAATTTGATTGTATTATACTTTCAATATGTTATTTTTATTACTATCTCAATCATGTTTTCATAAAAAAATATTTTGAGATGATTCACATCTTGTAAAGGTGATTCACATACTTGGAACTTAATGGAACAGTAAGGGGACACAATATGATTTTTTGGGGATTTCCATCATCCATCATCTATATATTACTCCATACAAGATGATTGGATAGAACAATATTATGTTGGGTGTCATTGTTAGTTTATAACATATTTAATATTGTTGTTAACCAATAATCCATTCTTTTCAATCAATTATATAGATATTTATTTTTATAATGAGTCATTTCTACTAAAAGAAATCAATAGATAAATAATGTAATTTTAAATCTTTTCTAGTATGTAAATTAGATATAAGGGGTTCCAAATATGAAAACTCTATAAATGTTAATAAAAACTTATAACTATTTTTATTTCACCATGACTTTCTCATTTGACCAAATGGAAAATCATAAAATATATATGTCATATTTCGGCAACATTGTTCATCTATAAAATCATCATATCTTCATCCCATGGTCAAATTCTCCACTATTTCAAAATGAAGGGTCGTACCACATCATATTTTACTTCCTAGAATATTTTCATTCTATCTATTATATCCTTAAATCTATAATTGGGCCCTATCATTGTTCCAAATGGAAATCCTACTCATCAATTTATGTTCTGTATTTGAAAGATTTTTTTATAAGATATATTTTGTTTGATCTCGTTATCTATTTCTCAAAAATGTTGAATTAACATACAATATATTTATTAGTAATTAATTTGATTTTTATTATATTAGTTAGGTTTTGACATAAAATATGTGCAATACAAAAATGGTTTACATTTATTAGAGGAAGGGGAATTGTTTAGTGGTTTTTGATTGAAATTCAAGAATGACCAAGATCATTTTCTACTTAGATTTCAAATTTATCCCTCTTCAAAAATATAGGACTATGCAAGGATGATGGTGAAACTTTAGTTTGATATGTTCATAGTATGTAGCCTAACTCTTTACCCTATTATATATTTTTTATTTTAGTTAATATTTTTTGTCATTAATTTTTCCTCATGGATGAAACCGATTCATTTTTGAGTAATCATCTTCTTTATAATTTTTTTATGTAGTAGGATCTTCCATGATTAATATATCATTAGGTAAGGGGACTAGTTATGGAATGGGAAATGCATTTTTCATGGTTCTTTCTCTCCTTCATTACCTTTTCTATTTATAGGTTCTAGATAAAGTGGAGATAAATGAGATAAAAATGATGCTGATGAAATGGAATCAATGTTGTCCTTGACTATATAGGATACACACAAAATATGTGGTTGGTACTAAATTTTCAAAATATTGAGTTTCTGGGAACAAAATATTAGCCAAAAAATTGGTTCTTACCCTTCGTGGAGTTTAAAAAAATTGTGGAAATAAATTTTTCAGTGGTCTCTAATGGTCTACAATGAACATCATGAATGAATGTGAGACACTACAGTAGTTATTAATGTACGAAAAGGTTGATGGAAGGGACCCCCAAGGATTGAGATGTAGGTTTGATCATTAAACCAAGATTCTAATTGGGGAAATATTGGATGGGGCTACACCTGTATATGATGTTGAATGATATATACTATGAGATGGAGTTGCATGATGAAGATATGGGGAGATTATGTGTATAAATTTCTATATGAAAATTAATTTGGTTGTCGGAGTATGTCTTATATATCAAATTACAATTTGTAGTGCTGGGTGTGGTGTAGTGCGACTGGATTTTTTTTCTAGAAATAGAACAATACATCCATTTTTGTAAACCATGACAATAGAGCAGATGTATTTTTCTATAATTAGATAGATGTATCAATTGTTTACATCCATGGGAGAAGACCTAGTTCCTCGGTTTGAACCATGGATAGTTCCCTACTTTCATTGCCATAGACTATGGAAATAAATCTATCTGGAAGAGTATATATCCATATTTTGTAATTGTGAAAATAAATCTACTTCCACAGTTTCAATTGTTTCTATAGTGTTTTCCCAATTGTGATATCATTAAAACCATGAAAAGTCATATGATTGTTATTTACTATAGCCTTAGTTTTTGGTTCTATAGAAAGTGTTATAAAATATTTAAATAGAATAGTTTTCTATTTGTTGTGACCGAGATTGGTTTGTTCTACTGCAGAGGCAAGTAGTGATTACCTCTATTTTTATTAGTTGAGACCACACATGAATAACTAAAGGACCCATGATCTCATGTATGTAGTGGTAGTCATTTCACTAATGATGTTGTGGATGTACCTGATGGGCGAACAATTTATCATCTAATATGATCACAAGAGTTTCAATTATATCTTCTCTCAGAATGATCTCAACTAGATATAGAGGCGATGGATATTATTCCTCCAGCATTATGACTTTAAAATTATCTATACTTCTCATAAGGGGAAGGTGGTAGTAGATTCTCTTATAAGCTGATATTGTTTTCAATTTCTTAAAAAGGCAGCAGATTAGTTGGCCAAATTACAGTTATCCCTAGTGGGTGGATATAGGTAAAACATACCTCTAGTTGATGGTTGTTACCCCTCCACTATTCCTGTGAGTCAGGGAGGCACAACATGAGGATACTGAATTTGAGACCATATATAATTATATATTAACTATACATGCCCTTGATGAATATTATAATCATTAGGATCCTGTCATTATTTTGAGATGATGAAATATGGTACCAGAGACATTGTGAGTGGGTCTTCTATAGGATATTTATACATCTCATTCAGAAGTACATCTAGGATTACAAATGATGTTCTGAGATGTCAAATATCATATTTTGTGGGCCCTAATGAATAATGGTTTTCTGAGGATTTTCTACGGATTACATAGTTATGAAAAGGTGATGGTTGAGCACCATGTTAAAGTGGGTTTAGCTCAAAACAATGAGGTTATATTAAAGAAGATCAATGGGATATATGTATACTTCATGATATCCATTCCAGGTACATCTTGGGTACATGATTCCATTTGGGTGATCATTGAAAGACTTAAAATATATTCCAACATCATATTAATTTGGGAGATGAGTCCAGGGGAGAGAATTTGATGCTTGTAAATGCTAGAGATTTTTGTACTCTATGGATTTACCTCAAAAATCACTATGATCGGGATTCTTTCATCACATCATTGATGTAGAAGTGACTAAAATAAGAATATGTGACTTGGTTAGGGTTGATTATAGGTTTACAATCATAAATTTATGGTTAAAATATCATACCATTTATGGTTTAGAGTGCATGATCTGACCCTTCATGTTGGACATTGGCCATAGTTTGGAAGATCACCTATGATAAGTGTATTTTCATAAAACAATATCTACCATGCCACCATTGGTATTGAACTATTGGGGGCTTTGTATGGGAAAAACTGAAGGTCACCACATTATTGGGATGACCCAGGAGGGTCAGTACTCATAGTCCTAGAGTATGTGTGAGAAACTATTGAGAAGTTTTAGATCAACTAGGAGTGGATGAAGACTACACAAAACCATCATATTTCTTTTGTGTATTGACTACTGAGTCATTTGGTGTCTGATGAGAGAGAATGTTTGTTCCTGTGTTTTCACATTGATGTGGAATATAGATATTTGGATGAGGTGGAATTCTTTCTTCAGGATTCAATGGCCTTTTTCATATACTATGTAATGTTTGTGAGGTGGAATAATTCTTATTTATACCTCTGCATTTGCACTGAGGAGAAGATATCTTCCACATGTCAAGATGAGAAGGTGCGTAGAAGACCCATTTCATGTTATCAACTAGGGTAATATCGACATCGAGGACAGAGCAACCATTTCCATGTACCAAATGAAGAATGAGGATCATAAGTTGAATATCTTTTATGTGTGATCAATTCCATTAGTTTGTGACTAGTTGAAATATGAAAATATCTAGGTGGGAATATTGGAGTTGGAGACTCGTATTCATGCTCAGTACCCACATATCATTGTGTAGACCATGTTTGTCTTAATAGGATTTAAATCCTCAAGGTGGGGTTAATGACTCAAATTTTGAAATTTTTATTTTTAAATATTGTATGGATTATTTTTAATACTAAGTGATAAGAATGAGTTTCATTCTGAGTCCAAGTGTGACCATAATAAATGTTTCAAATATAATAAATATATTAAATAGAACGTGCACACAGTTTTCCAAAAAAATTGTAATAACATCTAAAGGGGGTCCCAGATCATATATCTAAATAAAAAATTAAATTCATATTATGATTTTCTCCCATATAATAAATTATATAGGTCTATTCATGGACTATATTAATGTAGTCATCACAAGAACATAAATGAGTAAAATAATTAAATAAATTTTTTATTTCTATTTTTTCATTGTGCCGAGAAAGTCATTAAGTAGACTACAATGGGAAAACCCATGGTTAGCCACAAACCCATATAGTAACTGAACGGATACTAGATAGATTTTTTTAGGATCTCTCCCATATAAATGGTGACCAAATTAGGGATTGACGATCTACATGAAATATAATTGAAGGATTATTCCATTTAAAATAATGCCACATAATTATTCATCAGTGATGGATAAAAATTGAGTTTAGACATTATTTTGATTATTTTCCTCAACATTCATAGTTTCTATGATTAATTTTAACCATTCAACCAAATTATTGATTAACAGTTTGGTTTTCCTGTGGGAAGGGTTTGATTAATTGGGTTTTGGGAAACATTATTTGTGATTTTTTGTTCTTTATTTCTACTCTCACAACAATTAATCGAGGTCTAAATGGACTTTAAATGAGGCTTATTCTTCTTTATTTATTTATTTTTGTAACCTGATTTTTTGTAGTGGTTGTTATTTATTTATAATTAGGTTCATAATATCGTAATTAATCAATCATTTTTCTCCCATTTTTGGGTGGAATTATCTAATTGTGTAGATATGTGATCATCAAGACTTGATGGTGGTGTGTTGAAAAATATTTAATTGCATCAAATGAATTAGATATGTTTTTTCGTGTTATTTGTTGAAAAATGAAAAACACCATTCAAATCAATTTCCAAATGAATTAAAGGGTTATATGTTTTTGTTCATCGACATTGTGTCTTATATGTGGCTTCCCATTTATTTTCTAAGTGAGGCATGGCCATATCAGTGGTCGGAGAAACAATGTAGTTGTGTCGATTCCAAATTTGGATTTGAAAAAAATATATATGGCATGGAATAAAACTGAAAGATAAATTGAGTTTGGGGACACCTATAAAGTATATTGGGTTATATAATACATTTATGTTCCACACGATGTGTGAATTGGTCAAGAGTCATGTCTCCTCTTGCAAAGGAATCATCTTGTACCATGGATGGTACAAAGAAATGGGTTTGGGGTACAAGGGTTGGACAACATAGTGTTGTTCTCTACAAGGAAACAACCTTGATATATACTTTTCATTAATCATATACATATAAATAGATAGATTACATGGTTATCTAACACATAGGTTACTTATACACATATATTTACACATCTTGAGACATGGGTTGTTTATGAGAGCAGGACATGTGGTCAAGGTACATGGTGTATAAACCCTTCTAATATATATTTAATTTATTTAATATGGATTAAAATCCATTTCCTATATATCATGGAAAATTCTCATTAAGGTTCATTCAACTTATCCCTCTACCAAAGGTTTTGAATGGTAATTACTCTTACACACATAAAAATGATCCCTTCATCATGAATTCTTGGATATGTTAATTGGATTCCCTCCGAGTAAAAAAATGTGAGATACTCTGTAAATATTCATTACCTAGGTGGAGTTATTGGTATCATCATGAGCAATACTATTTTGGTGATGGTCCTCTACATAACAGTTTAACACATATTGAGTTTTTGGTATCCCCTAATGGACATGGGTGTAATCCTCATTTCTGTATGGTGTCTCTTCAAACCAAAATTGAGTACTTATAATAGTGAGAAGCGATGAGAACTACCTCCCATATAGGAATCATTAATGAATTCAACCTTAGTAGTGTGTTCTCATAGATGAGTTCTATATAGAATCTTTGGGCATGAATCCTAGGTCGGTATACTATGGTTCTGATATACATTAGATTGTGTATATTTGTTGAGTATATCTGGATATTATTGATATATGTGTTATAAAAATTAAAAGATTATATTTGAATATATATCTTTTATTGGATTCTTTGTGTTTTTTATGTTTCATAGTGGCTATTGTTATTCTCACCCCTACATGGTCATTCCCTCCATGTGTCATGTCTTGTGCAGATGATAAGCCTTTTAAGAGAGTCCTAGATAGACTCATACCTGGAAGTATTTTGTGAGACCATGTAGACCACGGTATGTTCATGAGATATTTTTATAGCTTCCCTATTTTTACATTTAGTTTGGGCATGTTTACAAACACTTTTTGGTATTCATGTATCTGGCCATGTTTAGTTTCCTATAAACCCAATCGTACATTGGTTTTTGGATTTATATTTCTTCATGCATGGAAATTTAGTGTTTTTATATTTCAGTGTTGTATAAGTTTCAATATGTGTGTTTTCATATATATAGTTTCTGTCCTTCAATGTTAGGGATATTCATACATGGCACTAGTTTCTAGCCCATGGCCTATTATAAGTAGGCTTGGGGATTCAAAACATAGCCCCCATTTGGATGTGTCGTGATAGTAAACAATTGATTGGTGTGTGTGGTAACATTAATATAAATACATATAGATATTTATTAATGATTTATTTTTGTATTCATGTATCATGTAACTAATTAGAATGGATTAGGGCTGAGAAGGAATTTAGATGAATAATAGGATGGAGTTTGACATCCCATTAACAGGATTGGTGTTGTTTAGAACATCTGTGAATTGGGATCTCCCATAAATTATTTCTCTAATGGTATTTTGTTTTAGTTGAGGTATCATGATTCCTTTGGGAAATTCTTAGTGTATGATACATGATTTGGGTATCCAGTTTTTGTTTAACTTGTGCCGGAAAGGAATGTACCAGAGGATTAGGCTAAATAATTATGGGTGAGAATGTTATCTATCTCACACATGATGAGTGACACAATTATAAGAATTAATTGGGGTGTAGTGAGTGTTTTGATATTGATGAGTCGATAAAGAATAGACGGTGGTGATAAAAAGGGGATTTATCTTGGAAATGAGTATATACAAGTCAATTAAGAGATGTTAGAGGAGACCCATGTGTAGATCATGGGAATCATTCTGGACTACATAGTAAGAGACCATAATGATTAAATAAAGTCATATTTTTGTGGTACATAATGAAATAGATATGGATTTATGAGAGACATTGGAGATATTTAATTTAGCATTGGGTTCAGGTTTATTGGGATCCTTTTGGAAATGATGTCACCATTGGGTGATGGGATTGAGTTTTTATCCCTGATTTGACACTAATTAGTTTGGATTATGTATTAGAAATCATGACCGATGAAATGTGTTTTTTTCAATATAGTGCGATAGTTCTTTAGTGACAAGTTCCCAAGAATTATCGGGTGGGCTATGTAACTTGACGACTTCCTTGTTCGTTCTTTCACGTGTGTGATTATGATAGGCGATGGACTTGATGGGGGGAGGATTATATGGTTAGGCTCGGTCATGAGTGAGATAGCACTATATGGACTTATGTTGGTGTGATGGTGTCTTTATTAATTAATTAGTTCATTTATATAATATGATTGAGTTATGATGATGGACATTTACTTGTGCAGTCTTGGGTCATGGATCACCAATGCGATGGGATATGTCAAGTTGTTATATGAGACATGGATGGTAGACCATACAATGAGTGATATGTTAGTGGATTTATATCATCATGTGTGACTATAATCTATTCATTTGGGTGGTGTGTAATGGTCTTGAATTACTCCCTACACTCTGTCATTTGGTAATAGTTAGGAAGCATGTACAAAAAAAATGAAGTCAGTATATTGCGGATTCTATAGTGGCACTGAAGAAGCTTTGATCAGGTGTCATGTTATGTTGGTTAGCATATAGATTCCTAATATGAAACATTTATTGCGGTCTTGGTTGGAATATGACATTTTATGCACATATGTGACATTTATATTATCCCTTTCCTATAAATATTGATAATGGTGCAAACTATAGGCACATAGTGAAACCCCACTTCAATGTATTTATGACACCCTGAATGGTCATCATGGTGTTCATTTAGACAATATGTCTACTTTTTTTAGTAAATGATTTGTATCTGATCAGACTTTTAATGAAAAAAAATTAAAAATAAAATTTCCCTTATGATTAAATTAAATTTTGTATAATGTATTATGGTTAGAGAAAAATTTTTCAATTCATTGGTTTTATTATATATTATCAAATTAAATGTGAAAATAATAATTATAACCATTTATAGTATATTGTTTCAATAGTTCTCATAAGATTAGTATAAATATAGGGTTTTAGAAAATCAAATTGAAAAAGATAAAGGAATTGTTGACCTCAACCAGTATACTTGTATACCATGAATAATCCTTTTTATATCTTCTAAGGGAGGTATCATCACAAGGTTTTTTCCTCAAACAATTCCATGCTATGATCTAACTACATAAGCATGGTTGATTCTTTTCCTAGAGAAGTTCAATCTCACTGAGATAAAAGCCCAAACCCTGTATGCATATACATCCCATAAAAGTCTCACCATCGTGCACCTTACCCTTACTGGTTTTTCTGGTATATTTAAGGTATATGTATCAAAACCCCAACCATATGAATATTTATATTTTATATAATAATGTATATACTTTCATCTTATTAGTGTTACATTATAAATAATTTTTATTTTGATACATTAAAGAAATTCGTATTTTTGGTAAAATAAAAATTAAATGTAGAAAATAATTTTGATGATTTGATTGATATTTAAAATAAATAATATATTATTGAAAAATTATTATAAATATTTATTTTAAATATAAATGATCCAAAAATTTTCATGAACAAAAATATAATTTTTAAGGGCTTGAAAAGTATTATTTTATAAAAAAATTTCATTTTTAAATAAATATAGATTGTTATTTTAAAAGTTAAAATGCATATATATAGATTATTATTTTAAAAAAATGAATGTTTTTTTGGAATCATAATATCAGAATTATCCAACACTAAATTATTAATTATATTATGAGATAAAACAATTCTAGTAAAAATAAAATAATGTATAAATATATAGTGTGTATTATGACATAATAATGAACCAAAAGTGATGTAATAAATACTATTATGTGTATTCATGAAAAAAGAATTTTTTATTTTTAATGTAATGTGTCTTTATTTTTATTTGATTACTTTTATAAATCATTAATTAGTCCCCCACTACTATAAAATATTTTATAGTTTTAAAATCAATACATTAAGACTATGAGTAACATCCACATCATCAAGGGTATTATTTAATTACATTGTACACTTTTAATTATTAAATAATTAAAACATTTTCCATTTGAATGAAACCATAGGAAAACCCATCAAATGGATTTCAGTTTTTATTATTTTGTAATATAGAGCCCAAAACTAATTTTGGTGAAATGATAAAGAATTACCCACTCATTTCCTTTATAAACCTACATAATATCATATTTATCATAACTTAAAATTATTAGGGGAACATACTTACTCATTACTCTCCTCCCTATAGTTATACCATTATTACTCCAGATCTCAACTGGTTCATCCCAAGCATTTGGAGTCACACTTTCAATGCAATGGATCCTTTATTTATATTATTTATTAAAACATCTTATTTATCTTATTCACTTTTCATCAATTCATAATATCTGGACACTCACTTCCATATACCCCTTAATATAATTTTTATGAATAAATGATTAGATACACCATTCACAATCATAAATATTTTCTATGAACATGTATTCTCCCCTGTTATGCTGTATAAAATTTAACATGATTTTCTTTTCCCATCAAATGTGCAGTGAATACTCATACCCATTTCTATTATGGAAGTTCCAATTTATGATCATATACCTATTTTTTGGAAAAAATTTTGTTTAATCTACTGTCCTTTATGATTCAATAAATTATTATGATGAATGAATCCATTTTTTATAATCATTATGGCACACTTAAGAATGATAATAAAATTAATGTGATGGGTGTACCCGAAATTATATAGCGATCTAATGTATTGGGTAGTGTTTTAGCCTCATTATAATTCTTGAAAAGGATTATGGGGTGAATCTCATCATTAATAGTACTTTTTTCTATAATGATTTCTTGAATTTTAGAGTTGACATTTGATAATGATGTAGTGTTTTAGGTTATTGCCACATCTCACATGCTATCTTAAGGGTTATCACATTTTATAATGCCTTATTGTTTACGTTTATAATTATAACTCCTTTTATGTCACATTGATATGCCTATTTTTTATTATTTATTAATTTAATAAAGTTATTATATTTTTATTCCCTTAATGGGATTTAATACTCACACATTTCTTATTTATGTCTCATGGTTATCCCATGAAATTTTATGAATAATATTGTTACAGATGTTTTCAATAATTATGATGTACTTCAGTTTATTAAAGTGGTTAATTAAATTACCTAATTCTGAATTAAATTAAAATTCATGATCTTTTGGGATTTAATATGAGGAATCTTATGTAATAAATCATGAAATAAATTGTAATTATGAGAAGGGTTTTTAAATTCACTATCAAGGGAAATGTTTTATTATTTATTGGATTATTATTATAAAACACTAGAGAATGCCTTAGGTGTAAGAATTTTTATAAGGAGACATACCTAATATTTTGTAAGTACAGATTAAGTGGATTTATCAGGTTAATACATTCCTATAACGGTACTACAAGTGGATGTGGATCTGTAACATATGTAGAGATAGATAAAACCAAAACAAAACCATTTGGGGGTAGACTCAACTGAGAATGTGTTCTTGACAATGGGCCATGCTACACACTAGGATAGAAACTCCTAGGAGATATGACATTGTAAATTCATAATATCATTATGAACCATTATTATGGGATTACAAAATACCCCTCAAAATATATGTTAAGAAATAGATCATGGTTAACATAGATTGAAGCCTATAAGTTCATAATTTATGGATATGAAATTAATTTATATGTTACCACCTTAATTTCATTGTTTTCATGTTTATATATTTCATTATTTAAAAAAGTCGTTTATTTTCTTGTTATTATATAATATATCCAAAAATGTGATAAATTTTGTTAAAAAACCAGTGTGATAAGAAATCCGAATACTTCCCCAATGAGATGCCCACCATATGGGAGTGATGATCTAGAAAATTTGGATGACACTCTCTATGCTGACTCAATGTTTTATAAGAAACCTATATCCAGAGGAGTTACCAAACCCCTCTAATAATGAACATGTATAAATAAAGAGCTTTATTCAACGAAGCCCTCTTACTATTAATGAATCATATGATCACTTAATTAAAAAAATAGAGGATAAAATCAATTGATTAAATTATATCCATCATTCAATGTAATGAAAAAATAATGTTCTCATAGATTTTTATGATAGAGAGGTGGAAGCTGATCAGTCGTGGACATTGATCAACAATGTGAATCCAGAGGAATAGTTTGAAGTGATGGGGTCATAGGAATTCCATGACTGTTTTTCAATATTTCTTATCTTCAAAACCTCTAACATTAAATGGAAATGGATTTCCATACAATGAAGAAAAAATATGGTGAATATATCGATCATACAAGGGAAACATTAGAATACATGAATGATAGGAATCCATATTTGATGTTATCCATGAATGAATGGTTAAACTCTTCATTTTTGGGAAAACACCTAGACTAAAGAAAATACTAGTTGATTTGAGACATTGATATCTATGATTAAATTGTTTTATATACCCCAAAAATCAAAATGGATATCAAATAATCTTAGGATTTTTACGGGGATAAGAAGGTGAAAGTGGAGTTTAATTTATGTAGTCTAATTCTGAAAAAAAATTCAGAATATCACATATGAAACATGTCGAAAATACACCTTAGAAATTTCCTAATAGTGATGAGGATAGTCACTATGTTCAGGATAGATGTACCACTATCTAGAGATTTTTGATTAGGTAACCCCACTATTATGATAAAGTAAAGTAATGCCATTATTATCCAGTAGTGCATTGTTCATTATTTCAATTGTAATTAACTAAGAAATGTTGCGGTCTAAATCATTGAGCCTCGTTTTTTTAGAGACAACCAACAACCTCCAAGGAAGAAAGGGAGAACTTATGGTTTCCAACACAATTAGGTGGATCTCAACAATTATGTGGTGATAGGTATGCTAGTTATTCATTCATTAATAGAGATTATAATTATTTATTATGGTTCTATTAATTCCTTTATATCATGAATGATTAGTAGTCCTTTTGAAAAACCACAAAAAATCTGGGAATTAGAGTTTTTGGTGAAAATGGAAAAGGGGGAAATATTTGAATCCCAAATATAAAAACCCTTCCCAATACTAATTTTTTGTTTGAACATCCCAATGAACTATGTAATCCCCATCCTTTAATTTAATAAAATTATATGTGTGTATTGGATATACCTATATTGAGCCAACATAAATTTCAATGATTAGGAAATCACTCTCTAAATTTGAAATTATCTTCTAATTATGTAAAATTTCAAAGAGATTGATGAATCTTCTTTGTCTCTAAAATATCAATAATTTTTATTATTACCTTATGATAAATAGTATATAGATCAAATGATTAAGTCTTAAGAAATGATCATTCTTTAATATGTTCCCTTTTGATGGAATACATTGATGTGATTCCTAAATAATTGCTTTGTCGTCTTCCTGGTTGAGAGGATGAATTTTCAATCGACCATATACATCAGGTACTCCCATTATCTATAAGTCATAATAAAATGACTATTATGGAACAATATGGGATATAGAAAAAACTATACAAGAATATTGATAAAGCGTTAAAACACACAACTGCTTCTCCATGGGGTTCTCTATTCCTCTACAATAAAAATGAACATTGTTTAGTGCACCTTTGAAATTATTATCATCAGCTCAACACGATGATGATAAAGGAAAATAATCTTCTTCCATAGATTGATAACTTGTTCAATCATCTATGTGGATTCAAATACTTATCTATAGTGGATATACAATTTTGTTATTAATAAGTTAGATTAAAAAAGTAGGATATCAACAGCACTACATTTTGTACAAGGTATGAGAACGATGAGTTCATAGAGATGCCATTTAGACACACCAAATGCTCCAAAAATATTTGTGGAATTTATGAATATAGTCTTTGATGATTACCATGAAATATTTTTGGTATTATTAATAGGTAATATTCTAATATACATATAAATTATGGTGGAGAAAGATAAGTATCTGATAAATTTGATGAAAACTTATGAAGGAAATTATTTATACTAAGTACAACAAATGCGAGTTCTAGGTGCTGGAATTTTTAATATTGGTGACTATCAATATAATAAATGGAATATTTGTGGCCTATTCAATTATAGATTAAATTAATGAATGAATGATACTATCATATGTGAACATTATCTAAAATATTCTTGGATTAGTTGGGCATCATCATCAATTTTTTATAAATTTATCAGGATTTCCCAACACTCTAACCAATAAAAATTAGAAGGGAGTTACGTTTTCATATAATGATAAATATGAGGAGAGATTCAATTAGTTAAAATATATTATTATCACTACACATATAATGACCTTATCTTCATGTGGATAAATTTGAATGGTATTTAGTTATGCTTAAAATAATGGTTTGGGATGGGTGTTAATGAAGAATAAAAAATGACAGCCTATACCATATGGCAATTGATAGTCCACAAACAAAACTACCTAATGAATGATATAGAGTTGGTGGCACTGAACATCACATTTAAAATCTATATGAATTATCTCTTTGCTGGATGTTTTAAATATATATGGATAATAAGACCCTCAGGTATATATTCACACAAAAAGAGCTAAATATTCTCCAATGATGACGGTTATAGAATATTAATGAAAATGAATTATCGATCCACTACATTCGTAGGAAACAGAATAATATGTTAGAAATTCTATTTTTACAGGATCAAGAAATTATATAAATGATGATAATTATGGGAGATTTAGTCTTATTAGCTTTGAAAAGGACGGCCAAGGGAATCCTATGTAAAGTAACATCATCAATCCTTTCTAAAATGTGTGATCAATTATCCCTTATAGAGAAGAAAAATTATTATGAAATGTTGATGATAAAATTCAAAAGAAAGTAGAATCTATAATAAAATGGAAATTCTAATAGTTGAATTTTAATTAAGAACGAGTTACAATATTTGGTTATTTACTATGTGTATAATAAAATTATAGGTTAAAGAAATAGTTGGATGATGTATATAGTCTAAATTTATGTATCCATCCAAGAAGAATAAAATTATATCGAGATCTATGAGAACACCCTTTGTGTGAAAATATGAAGAAGGAGATAATGGAGTATTTATCATGATTTATTTAATATTGTAAATTTAATAATGAAAATAAAAAAATGTTCAAAATGTGGATAAATCACCATGGACATTTACACTGTTCTTCTAAATATGTCAATAATAAATAATGCCATATCTACTGTAGTATATCATCTTACAAAGACTGATCACTTAATTATAATTTAAGAGGATCTATCCCTTGATAAAATTAAATTTATTTACATACGAGATGTTGTGATCCCGGCTAGAACACAACTACCGATTTTCTTTGATTGTTATCCAAGATTTACCGATATGATTCGTAATATTCTCCAAAAATTTCTAAATAATAAACTGAGCATTAGAATGAATTATCACCAAAAACTAATAGCCAATCTAAGTGAACTATCCAAAAATTCGAGGACATGATAAAGGCGTCCTCAGTTGACTTTAATGTTGGATGGGTTCAACATCTTCATGTAGTCATATTCTCATACAATAATAGTTTCCACTCAAGCATCCTTGTGGATCTTAATGTAGACAATTATGTGAACTGGTTCCTAACACCTACATGTTGGGATGATGTTGGGGATCAAAAACTACTAGTCCAAAAATGGTTAGGATATGGTGGAATAAGGTTAGTCCATTTAGAAACACAACAAGGATGGTTAGAGTCAATAATAGACCAATATTGAAAATCATCGATTAAACCTTCAGTTTCAGGTTGGTGGCATGGTATTCCCCCATATTTCACCATGTATGAAATTGGTGATATTTTGGATGAATGGGAAGATTATTCTAAGATACATAGGTTCCTTTGAGATCATTTATCATATTGGAGTTGAGGCATATAGTATAGATATTTGAAAAAACCTGCATCAAGTGCATGATATATTCTACATATCCCTCTTCTAGAAGTAAATATGATACCCTAGACAAGTACTAAATCTGTATGTGGCACCATTGGATAGTGATCTCTCACACAAGGATCATCTGATGAAGATCATATATCTTAGATAAAATGTTTTATGCAATTAAACAATTCACATAGTCATTATGCTATAGATATCCCAAAATTCTTAAGAAACATGGGAATTATAGGAGGTGATTATATATTATTAATCATTTCAATTTATTTGTGAGAAATGAAATGTTCATGTGTAAATTTTTTGAATTGTGGATGATTGTAATGACCTAAAAGTTTTTAAATATAATTCCCATTATGATTTAATAAAATTAAACATAATGTATTAAGGTTATAGAAAAGTCATTTAATTATATGGAATAATTATGTCATATTGAATTTATATTACCATTAAAAATCATAAATATTGATAATATAGACACTGAATAATGATCATCTGATTAGTATAAATATACGTTCTCAACAAATTGAATTGAAATTTAAAAAGGAAGGGATGGCCTCAACAAGTATAATTGTACCCTATGAAGCCCATTTTTTGAGATTTTCAGGGAGATAGAATCACTATTATTTTCCCTTGACCAAGCCTATGAAGATATCCAACAACATAAGAATGTGTTATACTTTTTATGGTAGAAGATCAAGCTCATAAAGATCACGACCCAAACCATGTATGCAAAACCACCCCATGAATGTCTCACCATCATGCACCTTAACCTTGCGACATTTTCTCATTTGTTAAAGTTATATGTATCAATAACCAAATAATAAGAATATATATTTTTTATAGAAAAAGGAATAAATTTTCAACTAATTATGTGGCATTATAAATGAATTTGATTTTGATATAGGAAAAAACAAATTTTATATTTGGGTAATTGAAAAACTCAATAATGAAATTTAATTTGGTGAATTAATTGATTGAAGGAACATATAATACTTATTGAAACAATATTATTAAAAAAATATTAAATACAAATGACCATGATATTTTTATTAATTAAAATGTAATTTTTTTATGTTTTTAGAAATTGTTATAGTAAAAAAAAATTCTCAATAAATTATTATTATTATATTTAAAGTGAAATACACATATTTATAAAATTATTTTTATAAAATGAATATATTTTTTAAAATAGCAATATTATACAATTGGAATTTTTTCATAATGTTCCGAGATAACAGGATTTCCCGGGAAAAATTAATTTACATAAAAATATATGGTCTGTATAATGACGTAATAATGACCCCAAAAGTGTTATAATAAATAATATAATGGAAATACATCATTAAATCTATGTTTTAGTTTAAAAACAAGTTTATTTTATGGTTATTTTATTAATTTTATAATGCTTTTTTGAATCATCCAAAACTATTAATATATTTTATGGTTTTGAAATCATTTCTTTCTGAGTTTGAATCACATATACATCATCATGTGTATTATATTATTATGTTTGACCCTTGGCCTTATAAAAATTTAAAAACCAATTAAATTTGAAAGAAAACATGTGTAAAACCCATGATAAGGTTTGTGGTTTTGGTTATTTAATTATATAGTTCCAAAAACATATGTTTGAGATAGGATAATGAATTTCCCACTCATTTCCTATATAAACCCTCCCATGATCCCATTTCACTTCACTAAACATACTAGGATCAGAACCTTACTCTTCTATACCCTATCTAGAGTCCACCCAAGGTTCTTCTATGCTCTTATAGGGCTACTCCAAATCATTTATAGTCACACTCTAATTGTAAGGGTTCTTTTATCTCGGCTCTTTATTGAAGTATCTTATTTATCTCATGAACATTTGCACTAGTTATTAATGTTGGGATATTCACATCCATATCATCCTAACTATACATTTTATGTTTAAACTATAGGATATACCATTAAATTGCATCACACCCATCTATGAGCATTTATACACTACTATTATTGTTGAGAAATTTCACAACATTTTTCCATGGAAATAAATGTATAGTGAATACACATATTCATTTCGTATCAATAGTTTTCACCATTATGAAATTATACCAATTTGATTGTGTATTTATATTTATTTATTCCACACTGCTTGATCATGGAATAAATTATGATGTTGAATGAGTCTATGTAGTTAGATCTATCGGGCACACATAATCTTTAGAATGAAATGAATGTGACATGTGGTAAAAGAATTATATAGAGCTCCAATGCATTTGGTAATGTTTTAGTATCAGGAGACATAATTTATGAGATTAGGGAGAGAACCAATTCCATCCTGGAAATTTATCCATCATTATGTATTGGATGGTATCTTTGACCAATTTTTATAATGAAAAGTTTCATTTTTTTCTTCATCTCTTGTTTGTCTTTATGTCAATGATGGAACAACCAATCGGGTCTTTAATGTAAAAAAGCCTTCAATTTTGGTATGTTTTTCTAACCAATTTGAAATTCAAATTGATTAAAATAATCTAAATTTTAAAATTTGATGTTTATTTGATCTAATTTAACTTTAAATCCATTAAAAAAATATACTGATAAAATAAATTTCATCAAATATAAGTTCTGAATTAATATCCATTATTTATCACAATTCATCAAAATCAGAATCATCATAAAAACAAACTAGAAATTCACAGTAACCTAATTTTTATGTTTATATTTTTAAAATTATGTTCATTTTTCATATAAAATTTATAAAATTCACAAAATTTGAATTTAAAATAGGTTCTCTATTAAATGGTGTTAAAACATATTTTATAAAAATATTTGATTTTATTT
Source organism: Viscum album (assembly GCA_963277665.1). Lineage (NCBI taxonomy): Eukaryota > Viridiplantae > Streptophyta > Magnoliopsida > Santalales > Viscaceae > Viscum > Viscum album. Next base: position 63,353,606 of record OY728156.1, on the reverse strand, counting down.
GTAATATTGGGTTTGTTCCTATAAAAGGCCTATATAGTATATCTGATGAATTTTAAAATATTTTATTTAATATTAAAAATATATATCTCATTATTATCATTCACTGATAATTATAAATCAAATTTATTAGGATAATATTAATTTGTGAACAGAAATGTTGTTTTTACAAAAACATTACATTTATATCCAATTGATTCTTATATTCATTGCAAATGTAATTGTAAGCAATGAATTGAACCATGTATTTTCATTAGTTTATAAATCCTATTAATAACCACCAAAATAATGACTATGTAATATCATATTATATTAAAAAATAATATTTCTAATAATATATTACTATTCAATAAAAGACAACATTGTTTGGTACGAAAGCCGTCATGGAATTTTAGTCTTGCATTTAATGTAATCTCACATCAGTGTCCAATGTAAAGAACGCTAAAATTTATGATTTATTTAGTGCATGAATAACATAGTGTTGTGTATAACAAAAGTCAAATTTAGTTCTTTAGTGTAAATAAATATATTTTTAGTGTTTGTAAAATTAAATATTTCCAAATGATTAAATTATATAATAAATAACCTTTCATAAAATAAAATTTTGTCACATTTATGAAAACCCTGCTTTTTATTACAACATAAACATGATTTATTACATAAAAATTCACTTGATACAACAAAGAAGTTCGAGAGGTTTAGTTTCTTTGGGGCTTAGGATCATTACATAAAAACTTTAAACTTGAAATACAACATCTTTATTGAAAACTTCCTTTACATGACCACTACATTCCTTCTTACTTAGCATTGCATGGGATAACCTGAGAACATGCATAAGAAAAGGGTGAGCTATAAAGCCCAGTAAGGGAGTACACAATGAATAACATGAGGAGTACAATACATGTTAGTAAATAGGAACATCAATAGAGCATAAGAGTAACATGAACATAAAGGCATGATAAAGCATGATAATCATAACATGGAAATGTGGCAACAACACTTAACATTGAATTAGCATGAGCCAAGGCTCATTGCACATGGAGCATGAGTAAACCCTCATTTCACTTGAAGCACGATTAAACCCTCGTTGCACTTGAATTAGCATGAGTCAAAACTCATTGCACATGACGTATCATGATAGTATACTTTACCAAATGCATTGGAGCGCTATAAAGGGCACACCCTTCTTAAACATTTCATTTCATGCATAAGTGTGCCACATGGATCATAAAACATGGATTCATAAAACATAATCATTTCTTCCACGATAAAGGAATGTTGAATTCATACATGAAACTTTATAATAAATATGTAAATCTGCATAAAGGTGAATACCCTTGATGGAGAAATGGGCATGGTATTCACTACACAAAGACATTGGCTTAGAAAATCGGTGTGATTTCGGCAGCGTAACGGCGTGACACAAGAATTCATAAAAAAGGTTGATGAGAGAGAAAGGGGTTACTCATCATATTTACATGTAATGGACAGTAAGGAGATCGTATATATACATGTCCCAACAATAGAAATGGAATTTATATTCATGATACAAAAGTATTGCTTGAATGTAAAAGAAGAGAGAGAAGTTTCTTTCGGAATTTCGGCATAGTAACGGGTGTACATGGGAGGCATTTAATGAGAGAGAAAGGGTTCTCCCATAATTCAAACAATAATAGGGCAGTATGGTGGAGGTGAGAAACCATACCCCAACATTCATAATTGAAATAAAAAGGGACATACAACTTAAAGAAAATTGATAAAAAATGAGAAAGGAAGAAAACCCCTTACTTGGATGTGTGATTCCAAAGGCTAGATAGAGGCTTGTGAGAGGCTTCTTGGTAGCTTGGGGCACCTTGTGAGGATTCTAGAGAGAGTAGGGAAGAGTTTGGACGAACTCCAAGTGATTTTAGTGAGGAGGAAGTGGGAGCTTGGATGGGTTTATATAGGAAAGCTGAGAGAATTCTTTATTATTTAGGTTCGGGACCCCTTATATTAAAATAATCCAAACCACAAACCATCCGATGGTATTTTCCCATGGTTTCTGGAAAAGGAAAGAGGAAAACAATATTTTACAAGGCCAAGGTCCGAAATTATTAAAAAATTAGGGTTGCGTATGTGGAGGTGAGTCACACTCCCATGGAAATTAATTGAAAAAGGCAAAGTGTTGAATAAGTCTTGAGGGATCCATTAATGCTTTGAAAAGTAAGTCAAACAAACCCAAAACCTCATTATTTTAATGATAAAACACATATTGGCCGAACATAAGGATTATGTTATTTTATTACATCACCATTGGGTCATTATGTTGTCATAAAACACATTATATATTTAAATGGTATTTAATTTTTACCCAAAAATTTGACTGTCTCAGAAAATTAAGAAAAATTCACCGTTAGATAATTTCGACGTCCTGATTCCAAAAATAATATTTATTTTATCTAAATAATTTTCTAAATATGTGAATTTTAACTTTTAAAATAAAAACCTACATTTATAAAAAAATCCACGGGTTTTGACAGAAATGGCTTTCAAACCTTAATAAAAATTTTAATTGCATTCATAAAATTATAAGATCATTTATACTTAATAAAAAAATAATTTAATATTAATAATAATATTTTATTAAAATATTATTTAATTCAAAATTCCTTTAGTTTAAAAAAATATAATTCTTAATTAAATAATAACTAAAACACCATTTGTACGTTAAAAAATAATTACAACGTATCAAAAATGACTGGAAATTATATTCATTATTATATATAAAAAAATAATGTACATGAACATGGTGCTACTTATTTGTTACATAACCCCTTAAAATAGCCGCATAAGACCTAAGGGTAAGGTGTGCGATGGTGACAGACTCTTGGGGCGGCTCAGATAACATCGCTCGAGTGGTAATTTCAATCAACTTCCACTTTTCCCGTAGACGATCACGTTTGAGCTTGACTTGATGAAGCTCAGCTTGGGCTTGGTCAAGGGAAAATCCCAAAGACGCCACCTCTTTTCTGAGCTCCGACAAATGGGCTTCGTAAGGGGAAATTCTACTGGATGAGGCCATCGCATCCTTTGTCTAAGAAGAAATGGGTTTGTTAAAGCCTTATATTTATACTACTCAGATGATCACTGTTCAACGGTTATAAAAGTAACGGTCACAAATCATAACGTAAAACTAAAGGAGTTGACATCTTATAAAAAACATTTTTCATAAAGAAACATTTACCTAGATCAAGAGGGATTTTCCATTAATGAAACTTTGGGTCGTTACAACATTCACCCCTTAAGAAATTTCGCCCTCGAAATTTTCCTTTTCCCACACTAAAACAAATGTGGGTAACTTAGCTTCATCATATCCTCCGACTCCCAAGTTGCTTATTCAAACTTGTGGTTTCTCCACAACACCTTGACGAGGGGCATTGTCTTATTTCGTAGAACTTTTTCTCTACAATCTATAATCTTCACTGGTTGCTCCTCATAAGAAAGATCGTCTTCTAATTGTACCACCTCGGATGAGAGTACATGTGAAGGGTCTGGTACGTACTTCCTTAAGAGGGATACATGGAAGACATCATGCACCTTGGCCATAGTAGGTGTAAGTGCTAGTCTATAGGCCACAGCCCCAACACGATCAAGAATCTCGAAGGGGCCGATGTACCATGGACTAAACTTCTGTTTCTTTCCAAACCTCATGACCTTCTTCCACGGAGATATGCGTAAAAACACCATGTCTCCGACTTTAAAATCAAGGTCTCGTCGATGATTATCTGCATAACTCTTCTGTCGACTTTGGGCTACCTTGATATGATGCTGAATGGTTTTCACCTTCTCCACCATTTCATCAACCATTTCTGGTCCAAGCAGCTTACGTTCACCGACCTCATCCCAACATGTCATTGTTCTACACCTTTTCCCATACAGGGCTTCATATGGTGCCATTTGGATGCTCGAGTGGAAACTATTATTATAAGAGAACTCAACTAGATGAAGATGTTGATACCATCCTCCTTTAAAGTCCATTGAGCACGCTCTCAACATATCCTCAAGTGTTTGGATAGTCCGCTCGGATTGGCCATCAGTTTGAGGATGATAGGCCATACTGAAGTTCAGTTCAGTATTCAGAGCATGTTGAAGACTCTTCCAAAACATAGAGGTAAATCTTGGATCTCGGTCAGACACAATAGATAGTGGTACTCCATACAACCGTACCACTTCCCTGATATATATCTGTGCCAGCTGATCCAATGATAAATCCTCTCGAATAGCAATGAAGTGTGCAGTCTTTGTAAGACAATCCACAACAACCCAGATTGCAATGTTGCCTTTGGATGTCCTTGGAAGTCCAGTGACGAAGTCCATGGTGATGTTCTCCCATTTCCATTCTGGTATGGGCAATGGTTACATCATCCACTTAGACTTCTGCCTCTCTGCCTTCACTTGCTGACACAACAGGCACATTGATGTATATTCAGCAATCTCCTTCTTCATATTATCCCACCAAAAGTATTCTCGGAGATCTCGATACATCTTTGTGCTCCCTAGGTGAATAGAGAAATTTGAACTATGTGCATCATCCAAATGATCCTTCTTCAGCTCCGAACATGATGGAACACATAGTCTTTTCCCAAACCGCACAATTCCTTATTCATTAACATTAAACTCTGAGGATTTTCCCTTTTTTATAGCTTCCACTTTTTCTTGGATTTCTGCATCATCCTTTTGAGCATCCTTTATCCTTTCCAAAAGTGATGGTTGAGCAATCATTTGTGAAAGGATTGATGATGTTCCCTTCTTTATGATTCACACATCCATCTTCATAAAGTCTAAGAAGATTGGATCCTTCTCAATTCTCATCATTGATAGAATAGCTGGATCCTTTCTACTTAGGGCATCCGCCACCTTGTTCGCTTTCCCAGGGTGGTAATGTATTGAACAGTCAAAATACTTGATGAGCTCTATCCATCTTCTCTGGCGCATATTAAGCTCTTTCTGTGTGAATATATATTTAAGACTCTTGTGGTCAGTATATATCTCACATTTCTCTCCATAGAGATAATGCCGCCATATTTTCAAGGAAAAGATCATCGCCGCCAACTCCAGATCATGCGTTGGATAGTTTCACTCATGGATTTTCAACTTCCTTGAGGTATAGGATATCACTTTATCATTCTGCATCAGCACACATCCTAAGCCCTTCTTCGAAGCATCACTGAATACCACAAAAAGCTCCCCACTTGTGGGTAAAGTGAGCACAGGTGCAGTGATAACCCTCCTTTTCAACTCCTTAAAGATTTATTCTCATTCATCACTCCAAGAAAACTTTACTCCCTTTTGAGTTAGTTTGGTAAGAGGGTTGGACAATCGTGAGAAATTTCTCACAAATCGTCGATAATATCCAGCTAACCCCAAGAAGCTACGGATATCAGTTACCGATGTTGGCCTCGGCCATCCCTCAATTGCATCTGTTTTGGAGGGGTCCACAGATATCCCATTGCTTGTGATGAGATGGCCCAAGAATGAGACTTCCTTCAACCAAAACTCACACTTGCTGTACTTTGCATAGAGCTTCTCCTTGCGCAAAGTATCTAGTACAGTTTTTAAATGCTCCTCATGGTCCTCCTTGGTTTTGGAGTATATTAGAATATCATCTATAAAGACTACCACAAATTTGTCAAGGTAATCTCTAAATACTCTATTCCTCAAGTCCATGAATATTTATGGATCATTGGTGAGTCCAAAAGGCATTACTATGAATTCATAGTGCCCGTACCTTGTACGAAAAGCAGTCTTGGGGATATCTTCCTTCTTCACCCTTACTTGATAATATCCCGACTGCAAGTCCACCTTGGAGAAGTATTGTGCTCCAACCAGCTAATCAAACAAGTCATCGATTCTTGGGAGAGGATACTTGTTCTTTATCGTGATTTTGTTAAGTTCACGATAATCTATGCAAAGCCGCATTGACCCATCCTTCTTCTTGATGAAGAGGACTGGTGCACCCCATGGTGATGCACTTGGGCGTATAAACCCTTTATCCATATTCTCCTGTAGTTTTTTCTTCAGCTCTTCAATCTCAACAACAGCCATTCTATATGGAGTCTTGGATATTGGTAGCGCCCCAGGTATAAGTTCAATTGAGAACTCAACATCTCTTCTTGGAGGAAGACCGGGAAGTTCCTCGGGAAATACTTCAGCGAATTCCCTCACAATAGGAATTTCTTCAAGGGTGGTTTCTTCCTTGGACTCAATCATCTGAGCCAGATATGCGTGCTCATAAGGCAGTAATATCCATGCTTGAGAAGATGGAGCTAAAGGAGATTCATCTTCCTCCTGACACTTGTAAAGAATCGAGGGTTGATTCTCCATATGGAGTGTGATTTCCCTCTCCCGACAATTTATGTTGTCTCTATATAAGGAAAGCCAATACATGCCAAGAATTGCTTCAAATCCCACCAAAGGGAGTATGAAGAGGTTCGCCGGGAAATTCAATCCACAGATTATAACAGGGGAGGATTTATATTCATGGGATGCAATGATTTCCCCATTTGCCGTACTCACCGACATCTTTACCTCCAGGATTTGTGGTGGTGCTGTGATTGTTCTACTAAACATTCGAGATATAAAATAATGCGTAGAACCTGAATCAAAAAGTATGTTCGCTATTCTTGAATGAATAACTAACGTAGCTGTCACCACTTCGTTGTCAGGGTTCACCTCAGCAGAAGTGATGGCAAAAGTTCTTCCTTGCTGTCTTGTAGGTTGCCGGTTGCCTCTGATAACCCTTGGATTAGGGCACTGATTTTCAAAATGACCCGGTTCTTTGCATTTTTAGCATTGAACAACGAGTTGAGGTTCGAACGGAGCGTTCCTCTCCTCTGTCGTAGCTGCGGGTCCTTCTTGCTGATAGTTAACAGCTAGGTGCCCTTCTCTTCCACACTTGAAGCATTTTCTTGTCCCCCTAAGGCAATTTCCAGGGTGCTTCTTTCAACACTTTTGGCAAGTGGGGTGCTGGAATTTCTTAGTGCCGTTGGATTTATCCATCGGACCACCAGCATTGAAGTCCACCTTACGCTTCTTGTCCCCATGATACCCCTGTGATTCTTCGATCTCCATTTCAACCTTGAGGGCACATCGGACAATTTCCTCATAGCTGTCGAAGTCACGGATCACTAATGCTTTCCGCAAGCAAGGCTTCAGCCCACCAAAGAAGCGGTCAACCTTGCATTCGGGGGTAACGACAAATCCGGAAGCGTATCGTGCAAGCCTTGTGAAGTTTGCCTCGTACGCTCCCACAGATTCTTCATCTTTCTGTTTGATGGAAAGGAAGTCCCTTTCCATCTTTCGACAGAGGGTGCGTGGAAAATATTTATCGAAAAAAATCTTCCGGAATTCCTTCCATTCCAAAGCCTCGTTCTCCTCCTCAGGCTTCTTATTTTTGATCAACGTCCACCATTGATCAGCTTCACCCTCCATACGATAAGCCGCCAGGAGAACCTTCTCTTTTTCATAGCATTGGAGGATGGAGAATATCTTTTCAATGGAGTTGATCCATTGTTCAGCGATCGTGGGATCGGATGATCCACTAAAAGTAGGAGGCCTTTGTCTTATGAATCTTTCAATAGCGACTTGTTCATTCTTAGGGGGGGGGGTGAACGATCCTCTTAACCAGTGTTTCTATTCAAAACATGAGTTATCTGAGAGAGAAGCGTGACAAAGTTCGCGATTCCCGCTCCCATTGGATTGGGCATCTCATAAGTACAATCATCACACTGATCTTCACAACGGTTGTTAGCCCGAGTTCTCCTATTACCGGCCATTGGCTGGAATAAAAGGACAGTTAGGGGTAACACATAAAGGGTAATCCAAAGACAAAAGTTTGATGACTTATAAATAAACATTAATCTCTTTAACTCATGAGTCTATAGGATTCAATCCAGGCTTTTCATGATATTCCTTCTAACATATATTCTTAGGGGCATTTTTTCCCTTAATAAGGGTTCATACTAAGATTGTGAATTTATCAAAACATATCCCCCGGGAGTGTCGTAACCAAGAGTGCAGAAAGGCCCGTTGTCGTGCACCAGTTCCCGTTCGAGTCTAGCTCAAAGCGGTGTTTTCGGGTTTTACCCCTATGATACATCTGTACCAGAGCCGCCTCTACCTGCTCTTATCCAGACAGGGATGTATTTGTTTGATAAACCACTTACATAGTATTTACATAACTTAGGGATGTTTTTATTATGATTAGTCTTGTATCTAAGGCTTTACTAGGGTTTCCTAATCCCAAAAATAACTAAACCTATCCTCTGATACCAACTATGATAACCCTGCTTTTTATTAAAACTTAAACATGCTTTATTACATAAAACATCACTTGATACAACAATGAAGATCGAGAGGTTTAGTTTCTTTAGGGCTTTGGATCATTACATAAAAACTTTAAACATGAAATACAACATCTTTATTGAAAACTTCATTTACATGACCACTACATTCCTTCGTACTTAGCATTGCATTGGATAACCTGAGGACATGCATAAGAAAAGGGTGAGCTATAAAGCCCAGTAAGGGAGTACACAATGAATAACATGAGGAGTACAATACATGTTAGGAAATAGGAACATCAATAGGTCATAAGAGTAACATGAACATAAAGGCATGATAAAGCATGATAATCATAACATGGAAATGTGGCAACAACAGTTAACATTGAATTAGCATGAGCCAAGGCTCATTGCACATGGAGCATGTGTAAACCCTCATTGCACTTGAAGCACGAGTAAACCCTCGTTGCACTTGAATTAGCATGAGTCAACACTCATTGCACATGACGTATCATGATACTATACTTTACCCAATGCATTGGAGCGCTATAAAGGGCGCACCCTTCTTAAACATTTCATTTCATGCATAAGTGTGCCACATGGATCATAAAACATGGATTCATAAAACATAATCATTTCTTCCACGATAAAGGAATGTGGAATTCATACATGAAACTTTATAATCAGTATGTAAATGTGCATAAAGTTGAATACCCTTGATGGAGAAATGGTCATGGTATTCACTACACAAAGACATTGGCTTAGAAAATCGGTGCGATTTCGGCAGCGTAACGGCGTGACATAAGAATTCATAAAAAAGGTTGATGAGAGAGAAAGGGGTTCCTCATCATATTTACATGTAATGGACAGTAAGGATATCATATATATACATGTCCCAACAATAGAAATGGAATTTAGATTCATGATACAAAAGTATTGCTTGAATGTAAAAGAAGAGAGAGAAGTTCCTTTCGGAATTTCGGCATAGTAACGGGTGTACATGGGAGGCATTTAATGAGAGAGAAAGGGTTCTCCCATCATCCAAACAATAAGAGGGCAGTATGGGGGAGGTGTGAAACCATACCCCAACATTCATAATTGAAATAAAAAGGGAAATACAACGTAAAGAAAATTGACAAAAAATGAGAAAGGAAGAAAACCCCTTACTTAGAAGTGTGCTTCCAAAGGCTAGAGAGAGGCTTGTGAGAGGCTTCTTGGGATCTTGGGGCACCTTGGGAGGATTCTAGAGAGAGTAGGGCAGAGTTTGGACGAACTCCAAGGGATTTTAGTGAGGAGGAAATGGGATCTTTGGTGGGTTTATATAGGAAATGTGAGAGAATTCTTTATTATTTATGTTTGGGACCCATTATATTAAAATAATCCAAACCACAAACCATACCATGGTATTTGCCCATGGTTTCTGGAAAAGGAAAGAGGAAAATAATATTTTACATGGACAAGGTCCGAACTTATTAAAAAATTATGGTTGCTTATGTGGAGGTGAGTCACACTCCCATGGAAATTAATTTAAAAAGGCAAAGTGTTGAATAAGTCTTGAGGGCTCCATTAATGCTTTGAAAAGTAAGTCAAACAAACCCAAAACCTCATTATTTTAATGATAAACACATATTGGCCGAACATAAGGATTATGTTATTTTATTACATCACAATTGGGTCATTATGATGTTATAAAACACATTATATTTTTAAATGGTATTTAATTTTTACCCAAAAATTTGACTGTCTCAGAAAATTAAGAAAAATTCACCGTTAGATAATTTTGACGTCCTGATTCCAAAAATAATATTTATTTTATCTAAATAATTTTCTAAATATGTGAATTTTCACTTTTAAAATAAAAACTGACATTTATAAAAAAATTCACGGGTTTTGACAAAAATGGCTTTCAAACTTTAATAAAAATTTTAATTGCATTCATAAAATTATATGATCATTTATACTTAATAAAAAAATAATTTAATATTAATAATAATATTTTATTAAAATATTATTTAATTTAAAAATCCTTTATTTTAATAAAATATATTTCTTAATTAAATAATAACTAAAAACACCATTTGTACTTTAGAAACTAATTACAATGTATCAAAAATGACTAGAAATTATATTAATTATTATATAAAAAAAATAATGTACATGAACATGGCGCTACTTATTTGTTACATAACCCCTTAAAATAGCCACATAAGACCTAAGGGTAAGGTGTGCGATGGTGACAGACTCTTGGGGCGGCTCGGATAACATCGCTCGAGTGGTAATTTCAATCAACTTCCACTTTTCCCGTAGACGATCACGTTTGAGATTGACTTGATGAAGCTCAGCTTGGGCTTGGTCAAGGGCAAAGCCCAAAGACGCCACCTCTTTTCCGAGCTCCGACAAATGGGCTTCGTAAGGGGCAATTCTACTGGATGAGGCCATCGCTTCCTTTGTTTGAGTAGAAATGGGTTCGTTAAAGCCTTATATTTATACTACTCAGATGATCACTATTCAACGGCAATAAAAGTAACGGTCACAAATCTTAATGTAAAACTAAAGGAGTTGACATCTTATAAAAAACATTTTTCATAAGGAAACATTTAACTAGATCAAGAGGGATTTTCCATTAATGAAACTTTGGCTCGTTACAACATTTAACCCCCCTTAAAAAATATTTCTCCTAGAAATGCATCTCGGTATCAATTTTTTGATACTTTAATGTTACTTTAATATATTCACACATCGTAATGATGAATAAAAAATCATCCTTTAAAAAAGAAAATTTGAAAACATAATATTTACCCAAAGTGATGTATAACTTGGTTTCCACATATGAGAACATATCTGGAATGTGAAAATATATAGTTGGAGGAAATGTGTAAATATTTATAGGGAGTGATTGAGGTCATCAATCAAAAACAACATAATGATAAATGGAAGGTTGATGAACTCAAAGTAATAAATATGTGATGTATTAAAAGGCCTTCAGTTCATCAAAATTTTCGTATTTTGATAAATATTTTTCGATATCAATTTCATGGAGTTGAGGAATTATTTTTACTATTTATGAATTGTATGAAATATATGTACATTTTTTTATAACATTTACGTATGAACAACCTCACTCTTTATTTGTGACTTTCTTGATTTACACTTCACCTCTTAATGTATGAAATGATGGTCAATTTTTCCTTATTAAATCATTAAGTTATCATGAGATCAATAAATAGAAGGGTATTTCATTCCATTTATCTTAATAAAAAATAAGGTTACCACATGTTATCCAATATTAATAAATCCTAATATGGTGAGATAATTTCTTAAATTTCTAAAACCACTTCTGAATATTACCATATACGATTCTGCACATAGTTAACCTAATAAACATTTAAAAATTTAATTCACCCATTCATACTTGAATATTCTATAATCATATTCAAAAGCTGTTTTTATTAGAAACATGGGTTCATCCTTGTACTAATAAAACATTACATTAGAATTTATTATTTTAAAATACATGTAAAGTGATATAATAACATGAAATATCATTAATGTATGATCAATATGATTATCACATGGATTATTCATACAAAATCAAACTTGAACATAAAAACTAGGGTGTTATGTATTTTTCTAATATTCATTATTAACATCATCCATTGTGACTATATGAACATTCTCTTTTCCATTTTTTTCAAGAGGATGTTCTGTCTTATTATCCCATTTAGCCATTGGATTTGGGCCATTGATTCTCAGAATGAAAAAATTCCCAAAACATGAAACAAAGAAATATGGATGTTTCATTATATATATTTATATATATCCATCCATTTCATTAGAATTTTTTCTTCACATCACTTTTACATTCTTTTTATCATCATCCATGATTCACATATTTGAATAACATTCTTATTCATTTCAAGTACTCTCATATGTTCTCTTTCCCAAGTTTTGTTAATGATCCAAAATTCATTCAATGAGATTTTCTTTCTAATGTTTATTTAATATAGTATTAATTGCATAAAAAAAAGAATATAACAAAATACCAACATTATAAGAGAATAATTAAGGAAATAATGGGTATTTATATATGGTAAGGATCATATACATATGGAATAGTAACATGACATTTCGAATAGAAATGAGAACTCAATGAATAGTACACCAGGCATTATAATATTAACTTCACATATGAAAGTATAAATAAAATTTAGGCTTCTTATTAATGAATGTATGCTAAATTTATATCAGAGTATAAGTAATTCAATATTTTAAAAAATGATTATTAAGTGTTGGTATTTATTAAGTTATAAATATATACTTACAATAATATAATTGAAAAAATAGTTAAAAAGAAAACTAATCATCATAAAATGTATTCATAAATTATATTTTGTTCTACTATGATTTTAGTATAATTTTTTTATACATTAGTTCATTTTTCAGAGTGTTGTCAAATCCGTTACAAATTTAAAATCTGTATTTTCCTTGTAAAAGATTATTTTAGTTGAAAATTAATTTCTCATATTAAGAAACTTATATTCATAAAAAAGTGTCTAATTTTTAAGTATAAACAACGAAAAATTGTGAGGCTTAATTTTTGGTTTTTTATAATTACATGTATTATTTGTGAATAGTAAAATACATTGATTATATGGTATAAATTTATTATATATTAAATACCCTATTCCTTGAGTCATGGATTATGTATGAACCATAATCCCACACATACCATAATTATTTAAATATATTTCTTGATAATTTTTAAACTATTCATGTTCATGATCTAAAATAATAATCAAATGAATAAAATAATTAAAATACACCTCTCTCTTCCACTATAAATACAACCCCTACCCAACTCTCCCCCTCACACATTCCAAGCATTGAACCTTGTCAAATTTCTATAAAACAGACTTCAATACCCCTAACTCACGTTGATGATCTCCTGGTCCCATAAAAATACCAATATATTTTCCCTATAGAGGTTGTCAAATTGGATGAAATCAAGAGGATGGAAACATTTTATTTTTCTTTTAATTTATTTTCTTGTTTTTTAATATTTCATTTTACCAAATTAACTCCCATCATAAAAATAGTATAATAACTCCATTGGATTAAATATATTAGAATTTTATTATTCTAATGTAATAATCCACCATCAAGACCCATATCCTCTGCCATTAATTATAAAAATGGAAACATTGTTTGTGAAGTGTTGTTTCATCACCTTCACGGTTAAAACGATTCCATTTTCCTTCACTATATCAATGTTTTCAAAAAAAAAATTATCTTTGTAAAATATTTTAAATTTTATATTAAAATTTTTTTTAATGGATGTAACATATGTACATAATACTAATTGATAAATCAAAATTAGTTTTTTGTGAAATAAAACAGCTTAAATTATTCTAAATGAATATTGTCAACAAGTTATCTAATGATTCATCCTCATATATGAGAAAAAGTTTATAAATCCAATTAAAAATTCCAATGTTAACTAATAATATATAATTCATATTATGTGTAATTATACCTATTTTTCATGAATTACATTTCTTATAAACAAGGAAAACTATCAAGGAAACCATGAAATCAAACGCTCCCAAACTGTGACATTAAAAATTATTAATAATCAATAAGGCCATAAATGATATTGATAAACAATAATGACTAAAATAAATTTATATATGAATTTTAATTAAATAACTAAGTTATTTAATTTTATATACTTGTAAATGAAGTTCATGTGAAGAAAAAATTCGGACATAAGGTAAGGGATTCTACCTGAACATTCATTTTTCCTTCAGGTTATTATTTCACTATCATTAAACCAATGTAATGATTCCTTAATTTTTTATAATTATTTTATATTCTATTTATATTTTACAAAATCTTATATACATATAATTTCATCCTTATTTTATGGGTAAATACATGTTTTATATTGATCCATTCAATTAGAAGAATACCCGATTAAAGGGAACTTTCTAATTTCTTACCCATTATCAAATACCATTCAAAATCTATTTTGGGACACTAGTATTTTTTTTAAATCTCTAAAAAAAATTTAAAACCATTATTTTTTTCATTTATTATTTTATACAAACAATTATGAAATATAATTTGTTTTTTCAAAGAACTCTATTTTGAAATGTTAAGAATTTAACAATGACTTTATTAGAGTATTTAAATTTAATTTAAAAAATATATTTTATATTATTTTTAATGATATATATATATCTTATTTTTCTTATAAAAACACTATTAAATGTATTAGGATCAGATTTACAATGGTTGTTCTATTTTGATTCCATTCACGATACTACTAAGAATTGTCAGTGATTATGGTTTTAGATTTGGAAAATTTATATACATTTCATATGAATATATTGTTTATGTTTAACCTCATTCATATTAGGAATTAATTGGAATTATTAATTAATTTTTGTGAAATTTATTGACCCTGGATGCATTGGTAGGTCTCATTAAACAAACTACACTATTTTTTACCCATTATGTATAGTCTCTAGGTCGAATGGTTGGTGATATGTTTATGATATCCGAAATTATGCATTCCCTCATTATGAAAATTTTAATTGATGTTCTGTTTGATTGTTAATCTTGTAATATAAACATGATGTTTTTATTATGGAATTATTTATCCATCTTTTATTTCTGAGATTTTAGGTCAAGATTCTATTTTAATGACATGTGTTATTAGTTATTCACCATTCCTTATTGTTTATACATATATTAGATTATACTATATTTCATAACCATACTATTAATTTTAGATCACCCATCTCTTATGTTTTATTCTTATATATTATTCAATGGTTTATATTATAAATAACTTCCAGGGATAATCTTGTAGTTATGAGAGTTTCCAATGGATTTTTATCTTGTTTTTCTTTAATGTTTTAATTTTAAAATTGTATATGTATTTTGGACTCCAAAAATACTAAACTAATTATTAATTTTTGTATTAAAGTATTTTATCTATGCCAATTTATTTATATAAGACACCAACTTAGGATATTGGGGTCATGGTTTTTTGAGTTTGTATTAGTATAAGTTAAATAGAAATTATGGGATCAACATTTAGAAAAAATATATATTAGGAGAACATAACCCTAAGATTTACATTAAAAATAATAATTGAAGACATGTTAATTTTTTTTAAAGGTAAATGTTATGGGGATCTAATTATAAATAAATCAACGTCTAAATACTACAAGTTGAAGTAGTTCTGGAACAGATGTACATAGGTGTAATAACCCTAACAAGGTGTCCTGGGCCTGACATGTGGAGACCAAATACATGAAAAAATTCCATGTAGTAAACCTTGTTGGAAAATAAAGTGTCATATTCTTAGGATAAGTCACATTGTCTTTTAAAACCATTATGGAGGATTTAAATGAAAATATGACCCTATAGAAACCATAATTATGAATATAAGATTAGATATGCAAGAAATTTGAATTTATGAAATGTGTATTTCTAGTTTGAGATAACCCATTATAATTCATTCCATATTAGAGTTTATTACATTATATAGAAATGGTGCTTATTTTATTAACCGGAAACTGTATAAATGAACATATCCCATGTAGGAATTTCTCTAATAGAATGATTTTGATGTTCGTACTAGAGTTGAAACTGGTGGTAATAAAATTATAATATTTTGGGGTTGAATACATCAGGAAATGAACAATAATCTTACAGAAATGTACAATCCTATTAAATAATGTAGACGAGCTATGTTATACAACATTATGAAACAATATCTCTATCAATCAATTATACTAAAACAAAATTTGATGTGGTTCAATGGATATGTTCCTTGGAAAATATATTTCACAATTTTGGAAGTAATAAAATAGATGATGTTATCGTAGAATTTTATCATCTATCAAGAGACACAGATCAATAGATGTCACTAATTCAAAACACAAAGGATGTTTAAGAAATAAAAATATTGAGTAGAATGGTTTTAAAAAATTTATTTGAAAACTATTTCCATCAGGAACAATGAGCTTATAAGGAGAGTAAATTCCTGATTCTAAGGAAAAAAGCGGTGAAAAAAACATTCATGTTTTAAGCGGACATTAAAATGTTATTGAGGAGTTCCAAAAACTACAAGAAATATCTAAGGGTAAATATTGATCATTTATTAAATGTTTTAAAAAATTCCCCTAAAGGGCACTGCTCTCCCAAAATTCATCCTTGTATGAATATATAGTATCACATAAAATCATTATAAAATATTACTTCTCTATGAATTATGACTTCCAAGGGACTAAAGAGAAGAAGACGTCTAATGGACACTCTGGAAAAGGAAATTTGTAAATTTGTAATGAGGGGAGAGTTGAATTTCTACTATGAAATAATTGTGGGAAGAAACACCTTGTTAATTTCATAAACGGTATGGGTGTTTGTTAAATGTGTGGGGAAAAAGAATACCAATTCAATTATTGAAATGGGAAGAAACAATATTCATATTATCAATGTTAAAAATGAAATGATATGGGACAACATGGAAATGAGTATCCTATGTGTCAAGGAAAATTTCTATAATGAAGGCCTAGGGGGAAGTTCTATGCTTATATAGTCACATCTGATGAGAATAATGTTCCTAATGACATAATGTAAGGTAATTAAATAATTTCGTAATACTTTTCCATTATTTATTTTATTCTTAAATCATTTTATTCTTTTATACATTCCCAATTTTCAAATAAAATTCAGAATTTACCTTTTTATTTAACAATGGATTTTTCAATCCAAACCCATTGTGGAAGTATCATTTAAAATATTATGTGTTCGTCAGTCTGCATTATGACACATAAAAACACTTTCGTAGGTTAAATTTTCATCATACCAATGATTGACATTGATATAATCCCTGGTATGGAATGAATTTAAAAATGTTATATGAACAACTATATCAAGATGAATGAAGTAACAGATTTTAAGGAAAATATAGATTACCTTATCCATAGAGTAGAAACATAATCATCTGGTTATTATCTAGATCTACCTACATTGTCTCGTCTAAATAAAATTCTCGGTTAGGGAGATAGAACATAATCTAATTGTGAGGAGAGAAATATTAAAATTGAATATGTATATATTTGGTGATAATACATTGATATATTTCCTGATGATTTACCAAGACATCCCCTCAAGTAGACTGTCATGTTCTCAAGAAATTTATTTCAATGTGGAATACCTATATTGAAGACCCCTTATATAATGATCATTGTGGAATAAGTAGACAAAAATAAACAATTAGAGGAATTTAATGATAAAGGATTTATTATCCCTAGAGATTGTCAATGTGTATCCCCCATTCTCTTTGTTGAGAACAAATATGGATTCATCATCATATACATTTAATACATGGAAATCAATGATATTACAATAAAGAATAAGTATCCCCTACCATGTATTGATTATTTATTTGATAAATATCACAAATATCCATATTTTTTATTATTTTCCATTTATATGGATATCATTAATTTCATTTAAGAAAGGACTATATTCCAAATATATAATTTCAAACTAGGTAATAGCATTATGAGTTCACATAAATTTCATTTTGACTAACTAATTAACCCTATGTTTTCATGTATTTAATGAATAGAGCATCCATATAATATCTTGATGATTTTTTAGTGGTATTTATTGATGATATATTGGTATACACCCAAATCTACAAATACCATGAGAATCAAATGAATATTTCCCTTAAAACTATTTATACAAATTAATTATAAGGGATGTTTATAAAGTGTGTATTTTTTATTCAATTAGTTTAATCTCTTGGAAATATGGTATCTAAATATTGAATCATTATTTATCCTATGAAGAAAAATAAGGATTAGTAATTACCTACACCAATGTATATAACTGAGCTTTGTGGTTTCCATGGTTTAGAATGTTACTCTCATCATTTTATTTATAAAATATCCTTATCCACTAACATGTTAACCATGATTACACATAATGGGGTTATGTTTTTTTGGGAAAAATAATGTGATGATTCTTTTGAATAATTCAAGAGAATTTTAGTGAGTTCTTTGTTCTTGACACTACAATCAGGAAATGGTGGATTTCAGGTGTTTAGTGATGCATAAAAAGGATTCAGTTATGTCCTTATCAATAATGATTGAGTTAAGAAATATGCATCAAGGTAGTTAAAAATAAGGAACATAACTTTCTACCTCATTATCATGAGTTAGAAGATGTAATATTTCCACTAAAAATGTTGGAATACTATTTCTATGGTAAAATATGTGAGATATATACAAATTATAAGATCATGAAATATGTATTTTCATAAAAATACCTCAACATAATGAAAATTAGATGGATCATGATACTCATGGTTTATAATTTTTCAATACACTATCTCATATGAATGGTAAATAAGGTAGTTGATGAATTGATCTAGAAGAACCATGGAGTTCTAAAAATAATGAGGATTAAAAAGTATAATATGTTTATGGATCTAGTAAAGATAGATGTGTGAACTATCAATGGAGTTTAAAGATCATTACTTTTTCTAATTGTATTACCATCCACATTTGTTAGAAATAATTAAAATTTATCAGTCTAATGATGAGAATCATCAAGAAAATTAAAGATCAGAATGATGGGAAGTTGGAAGACTTTATGTATGACAATGGAATTCCGAAATTTGGGAATATTATTTGTGTCAAATATTTACCATAGATAAAATGAATTTTTTTTGATGATTCCCACATATCAAATTTAACTATGCACCCATGTATCAATAATATGTATGGATATTTGAGGGAATATTTATTGTAGGATAATATAAATAATGAATTTTTTTATGTATCAATATATTTAGTCTCTCTATATGTAGAGGATTAAATGAGACAGACTAGAAGAGTCATGAAATCTCTTTTTATTCCTACATTGATATGGAATAACAACACTTTGTATTTTTAAACTGTTTTGCCAAAAAAATCCAAGAAATAATGATACAATATTTTTTATTGTTGATCGACATACAAAATATGCACATTTACACTCTATAAGGGAGGATTTTTCAATTGAGTTCATTTCACTTCTATATATTAATAATGGTTTATGACTACTTGTAACACCTCATTTAATTTATTATGATCAAGATACATGATTTACATATGGATTCTGGAAATATTTTTAACATTTTCAAGATACTAAGATTTTTTTGAGAACTAGTTATCACCCTAAAAGTGGCGGGAAGTCAAAATGGATGATCCAAACATTAGAAGTCATGTTGAGATCAAGATCACATTATTTTAAACATATGTGAGATTATTATTTAACATTATTGGAGTTTTTATTCAATAATATAATCCCCTAATGTATGTAAATATAACCATATTAAGAATTGTATGGAAAGAGATGTTGTATAACGATTCCTAGGATGAAGCTACTGAAAAGAAGAATGTAGACATAGAGCTAGTAGAGGAAACAACATAAACGGAAGAGTGTAATAAAATAATATCCAATAATATCAATGTTGAAAAATAGTTATTCCAATAATCAATGTAAATATTTTTAATTTCATGTGTGGATCATTTTTTCGAATGTACCTCCATAGAATTTCGTTATATTATTTGTGAAGAAATGGAAACTGAGCCCCATGTACATTAGAACATTTGAAATCATGGAGAGAGCTGGATATGTGGCTTCTCATTTTCTGATTTCCCGTAGCCTTTCTAATGTACAAAATTTGTTCTATATCTCCTTGTTATCAATGTACATACCAGACCCATTTCTTGTCCTTGCATTGGAGGAATATATTAGAACCTAACATATCTTAATGTGAAGAGCCTATATGGGTTTGGACAATGAACAACAAGTGATGAGGAATCAGATTACTCAGTTCATAAACATACATTATCAAAAAAACAAAACACATAAGAGGCGACATGGGATCCTGAGGAACATATAATGAAGAACTATCAAAATATTTTATTAAGGTCACTTTTTAGAAATTATGAGGAATATATTTTTGTACAAAGGGACAATATAACAAGCCAAAATTATATCACTGAGATCATAATTCTAATGTTTATTAAATATAGTATAAATCTTATAAAATCACATAGGGAACACAATAACATCTTTATAAATGAATAATGAATAAAATAATAGGTTTTAATAGATATTAAGGATCATATAAAAATGAAATAGTAACTTGGCCTCTGGAAAAGTAATGTGACCCTTAAGAATAGTAAATAATCCAATTTAATATTAACCACACAAATGAAAATATAAAAAAAATTAACAATTCAATAAATGAATGTATGATATAATTATATCATTGTATAAGTAAGCAAGTATTTTAAAAGTTAATAATTATGTTTTGGATTATTTGTGTGTTATAAATATTTAAGTAAAATTTTATAATTATTTAATGGATATAAAAGATAATATATTTTATAAATATTAGTAAATAAACTAATATTTTTCATGTTATTTATTTAAGATAATTTTATAAGGCCTTAGTTCATTTGTAGAGTGTTATAAAATCAATTATAAATTAGAAATATGTATATTTCACGTAAATGATAATTTTAATTAATAAATAAATTTCTCATATTTTGAAAATTATTTTAAAATTTTTATTTCATTTTTGAATTCAAAATGTATACAAATGGTTATGGTTAATTTCATTAATTTTTCTAAAATACCTGAATTTTTGGTGAATAATAAAATATGGTAATTTACAATATAAATACATTATTAGATAAATACAATATTACGTGAGTCCTAGATGATGTATGAACCATAAGATTGAACATAACTTAATTATATTAATATATTTTGTGATAATTAGTAAAATTTTCACTGTCTTGAGAAAAACTAATAAAAAATGAATAAAATATTAAATACAACTTCTCTATATTCCATTATAAATACCTTCCATCACCACACCTTCTCCTATAATAATCAAATCGTCGATCCATTTTAATTCTGAATCAAATTATCTTAACAATCCCATATACCATGTTCATGAGATATTTATCTAATTAAAAGACCAAACCATTTCCCTATGTATGTTCTAAAGGTGGAGATAATCAAGTGGTAATAACATCTTTCATTTTATATTTATTTCATTTCAAGTTATTTTATTTTTTATTATATCCTAAACTCCATTTATCAAAATAAAATTATAAATATATTACCAAAAATTTAGAATAATTTTATTTTGGTAATGTGATAATCCATCATCAAACCCATTCTCCTCTCCCTTTTATTCTAAAAATGAAAATCTTGTTCGCGAGGTGTTATTTCATCGCCTTCAAGGATGAAATGTATTAATTTTCATTCACCATATTCGATATTTTCAGCAAAACTATTTTAATTGATGAAAAAGATTGTAAAATATATATTATAAATCATTTCTGTTATGAACATAACATATTTAAAAAAAAAATTAAAATAAAATGAGTTCATTGTGATAGGAAACTGATTATATTAATAAATAGAATATCATTACCATGTTATCCAATGGTTAATATAAAAATCTAGGAATAAAAATCTATATAAAACCAATTAAACATCTATATATTCATTATTAACTTATAATTAAAATTCAATAGAATTGTTTCCATTTAACTTGAACTCTATTACATTTAACCAAGCGAACCAATCATGAAAAATAGGAAAATGAATTCTCCCAATTGATGAAAGTAAACTCTATAACACAACAACAATGAAATAAATGAATTTAATAAACATTAATGCATATTATTTATATAGATATTTTTTTAAATTATTTAATTAATTTATTTAATTTTATTATCAAGGACACTATGGTCAAGTGCAGAACACATTCAGACATAAGGCATGGGATTCTACATGAACCATCATTTAATTTCTTTCGGTTATTCTTTCATTATATTTAACAGAAAATAATGAATATTTATTTTTGTACATCATATATATTCTATTTCGATGATATAAACTCATATATCCTTATTAATGTGTCATTGTTTCATATGTTAATACATTTTTTACAAGGTCCTCTTTTAAAATAGGAAAATCTAATTAAAGGGAACATCATGACTTCTAACCCATTTTCATGTGTCATTCATAAAATATTTTTGTACTCAATTATTTTTATTAATTTACTAATTTTTTCATGAAAATATATATATATTCATTTTAATTTTTTTGTAAACCATTTTTCGCAAATAAATAATAATATTTCCAAAATAACTCTTATTTTAAATGTAAAAGGGGAATTTCTCTCAAGAATTTCTCTATGCTTTTATTATATTATTTTAATTTTTTTCAACACCTATATGGATTTTTATTCATTAATGAGATTGATATCTTATTATTTGAATCATTCATATTTATTAATATTTTTATGATCAGTTTGACTTTGGATGTGCTATTGTCATACCATTCACTGTATTACTCAGAATTGATTCTAGTTATGTTTATATATTGTAATAAACCAAGATTTTGAAAGATATTCATTTCATGAATTTTTTTTTATTCTCAACAATACAATATAATTTAATTAAATAAGTGAGTATATTTAAAATAAAACCATTAAGTTAGGACTGTTATGTGAGTGTTGGTCAATATGACTGTTAGAAACTATATTATTAATGTTATGATTATTATTTATAAATTCATTTGATAATGGTTAATTAATTCAGAATGAGTAGTTTATAGAGTCATCCAGTAGACTCCAGACATATGAATCCAAGCGTTTTGTGCTTGGGAAGGAGGTTCGGTCACTCAGCTTTTCTCTTAACCAAGCCCAAGCTGAGCTTTAACATGTGAAGCTTGAACGGAATCACATACGTCTTAAGTTCCAGATGATAGAAATCACTTCTAAAGTAATGTGGTCTAAGCCGCACCAAGAAACTATCACAATTTCACACCTTAATCATAGGTCCCATGCAGGTGTTATAAAAGGATATGTAATTAGGCCATAGTTACTTTATGTAATCCTTTCATGTAAATAAAATTATTATTTATTCTTATAGTAAAATTTATCAATTTAAAATATAGACATAAATATAGGATGAATTTAAAGAAGTTCCATATTATTGATTAATATCAAAAAAAATTATTTTAGAATACTTTTTTTATACTTTAATTAATTAATAATATTAAATTATGTTAAAAAAATGTCTTTTTCAGTTGTGATTTGTAAAAAAAGATTCTAATAAGATCAACATAATTTTTGGTAAATAGTAAATAATGAATTGTAATACTAACCTTATAAATATTAACTTGACCAATGTAATAATATCCTCACTTAATTATGTTAAAATATAATTTAGGCATCTTGATTGGTAATATGATATAATTGCAAAAGTAAATAAATAATTCAGAAATTATTAGTTAAATAATATTTTTTGGGTAATCATTGTTTTTTATTATAAATTTAATATCTCATAATTATAAAATTATTTTCATAATATAGAGATAATTTTATGATTAATATCATCAATAATAGGTTTGGGTGAATTTATGATATTTTTATAAAATGTTTAGTTTTTCACTGAATAGTAAAAATACAGTTTTGATTTTTGATGTGATTAATGAGATCATTAATGATGTAATCATGATTAAATAGTTATGGTCATCTTGGTAATAGTAAGATATGTTATTATGTGCCCCGTGTGGCCAATACCGTGGGAAAGCCTACAGTTTTTCAAATACAACTAATGTGGTGTCCCTTGGAAATTAATAAAATATTCCCTCACTTTTTCTTTAAATACTAAATCATTTTTAATTCATTTTATTCCAAATTCATCCTCAGCGAAGTTATTTTATTTTTAACTCCCATGGAGTCCCCTAATTGTTCCTTAAATCCTCCCAAGGATCCAACCATCGTGTTTTGGAAGTTACTCTACATGGTAAAGGAACTGTTCACCCTCCTCTTTTAGTCATACCATATGTTATCTATTCTATTTTCTAATTTATTATATAAGGGTATGTTATTATATATCATTATTAATGTCAAATTCATGTCCAATTTATTATATACACTTTCCTCAATCGTGATCTAATTTTTTGAATTTTTATGTGATGTTGTTAAGCTAACGATTTTTCGTAAAAGAATTCACATCTTCCCTATTCATTCAAGTTTCATTTTCATGTGGTATGTCATTCAATCATCCATACCACGATCTTATATAAATTTTATTCTCTCTATATATTATATTATTTGTTATTTATGGGTTGGTAACCCTTTTTCCATATTTTTTAATATATACAAAAACCATGTTGTATATCTGTTATGCTGAAGACATTTCATCTCAAAATATGTCTCCCTCTTTCAAAAAAAATTCTACCATTTTATGTGAATACCCAAAACTATTTAATTTTAATTGGTATTAATAAATAAATAAAAATTTTATATTTAATTCTAGAATTGATATACATAAAATCCTTATTCCCTTACCAAGGGTTATAAATGACATAATTATCTTGTTTTTAAGGACTTTTTAAAATGTCACAATTTTTATATGAATCTCATTTCATTAATTCTATTTAGTTTATTTATGAAATGTATGATTATTATCTATGTGTATCACGTGAAAATAATGACATATTAGGGTTTCACTCTGATATAACTCTAATGCATTGGGTAATGAATTTAATCTCTATAGATGATAGGTTTTACGATGCCTTGGTGAATAACCTAGGTAAATTTTATGAAACCTTAGGGATGGACCATAGATATATTTTCATGAATGACAAAATTAATTGTTTTATCCATATTATCAAGTTAATATTCAAGTTATTATTTCTATAATATAGCACTTTATCATCCCTTTATGATATCCCGCATATTCATATTGATATCGCTCAAGATCACTTAAATATTGATTCCCTTATTTTCTTTACTGGGCCTTCTACTCACCATTTCCTTTGATGTATGTCTCCAGATTGTGAGATATGGTTACTGTACATAGGGTGAACTTTTAAAGACTCTATTCAAGGGGATTTAAAATAATGACTTATGTTTTAATGTTTTACGATCATTATTTCCATGACAATAGACTTTAAAGATCCTCTATTTGTAAAATGTATTGAAAAGTTTTGTAATAAAAAGGTGGGATTCCATAGTTGGTATCAAAGGATAGTTTATTTATTTGTAGAAATTTGGCTATTTCTTCATTATGAATAACACTATATAAGAGTTTAAAAATAGGAAAACTACCTTTTACTTTGGTGAAATATTATATTAGTTGTTTCCGAAAAAATAAATCCATGTCTGGATATGAACAAGTGGATGTGGCTATGGAACATATGTTCCTAGGAGTGAAAACCCAGACATGGTGTTTCGAGATTGACTCATGGTGTCCTGGTACATGTCAATTTTCCATTCTTCACTCCTGGATTGACACTCCCTGGGGATATGTTTTCTTAATCACTAGATTTCTTGGAATCATTATGAAGGATTTATAGAGAAATGCAATTGTTTATGCATGTAATTTTTAAGACCTAAAATACTTTATAGTTGAAAGATTTTTAAATGAATCAATCTTCTAACATTGTTTGTATTCTTTTTTAATATTTTTTGGAAATAGGAGGAAACATGGAATTGTTGACCACAATAGGCCATGTGTTGACAGTCCTCTAATGGAAGCCAGAATGTAAATATTCATGGGAATGATGAACCATGTGACTCAAGACATGGTAAATATCATAAATAAATCTATGATACTCATTTCACCATGACGGGAACAACATTCTGTTGAGTCTTTTATACGTTAACGGCCACCAAACATTAGTGTATATTCCAAACCATTGATTATTGAATAGTGGATTAGCTCTATGGAGAAGATATTTTATGTGCTCTAAAATTCAGAACAAGAAAAGGACTCCATGGATGTTTACCGTTTAGAGGGAGGAGCTGATTAGTGATGGGAAGCTGATTAAAAATATGAGGCCTTGAGTATAGGTTTAATCTATGGAGTGGGAAGCGTTCATAGAGGTATAAATCAATAAGTATTTCCCTCATTCTATGAGAACAAGATTAGAAAAGCAGTATCTCATGATAATGATGAAAGAGAATGAATCAGTTGGAAGATATGATATGAACTTCACAAAACCTTCCCATTTTACCTCATGATTAGTCATGGATCCAAATGGGATGTCTGATAGATTCTTTAGTGGACTGAGAACTAATCTGTGAAATAATCTCACCATCCAAGACTACGAAACCTATGAGGTGATTGCACTAAGTGAAATGAAAGTTTAATTGGATTTTGGTGAGACACGGTGGTCTAATAAGTACAATGACAAGAAGAGATTAATGGATCTATCTTAGGTTGGATCTTCGATCAGGGAAAAGAATGTAGGAAATTGCAACATCTCACATGTAATAAATGTGGGAAGAAGAATTTGGTGAACTGCCTACTTGAGAGAGGTATGTTCTACATGTGTGGAAGAGATGTCCATATTGAATAGAATTGTCATATTTATGTAAATCCTCTACATCCCTACATTAATGAAAAGGGTAATATGGTTCCGGACCTACCTAATGTCCAATGCTATAACTGTGGAAAACATGGGTACATTTTTAATAATTTGTCAAATCTGAGGTATGTGGAGTTGAAGTACCGTCAGCCTCAGAAAAGGCCAAGGGAGAAAGTTTGTGCTTTTTATATCACCACAACTGATTTTTATGTGTCAAATTATGTGGTGGTCGGTGCTGTTTTTGTTCCCTCTATTATAGAAAGTACATTGTTTGATTCTAGTACTACGCATTACCTTATTTCCTCTAGGTTTTCAATGAATTTAGAATCATACCATGATTTTATTAAGGAAGAGTTATCAATCAAGACTCATGGTTGGACTACCCAAACATAATCAGTGATTAGAAACTCTAGTATTTTCATTAGTAAGCATAATCTTATCAAAAATATATTAGTCATTTTCATGATTTAATTCAACATTATACTATGGATGGACTGGATCTCAATGTATAATTCTATGATAAAATATAGAAGAAACAAAATATATGTATTCTTGAATAAAAAATATTTAGATATCTACTATATAGAGATATATCAACCTGATCTATTTCTCGAAAAACCTCCTATATCCTTATTTATGGAGTTTATTAGGGAAGAAGTAGATGGAAATGAGAGTTTAAGGATAGAAAATGTGCCCATCATCCATGAATACATTGAAATATTTCCAAATGAGGTACACATACCTCCCCTAAAAAGAGATGTAGATTTATCCATTGAACATGTAATTGAATCTCATCTGAGTTCAAAGACCCTGTATCGGATGGAATATGGGGAGTTGGAGGAATTAAAGAAACAACTCCAATATCTTTTGAATAAGGTGTTTATCCGACCGAGTGTGTCTCTTGGGGGAGAACCTATTCTCTTGGTGAAGAAGATGGATAGATCAATGAGACAATGAAATTATTATATAAAACTAAATAGGATCAAAGTGAATAAATAATAAACTCTTACAGGAATTGAGTACTTATTTGACCAACTTAGTACTGATCATTTTATGAGTAAGATTGATCTTAGGTCTGGTTATCATCAATTGAGGGAGAAGAAAATAGATATTAGAAACAGTGTCTTCCGAACAATATATGGGCATTATCTATTTTTTGTTATTCCTTTCAGACTGAGTAACACACTGTTATTTTTATGGATGTGATGATTATATTCATTAAGGACTAGCTTGATATCTTTTCACTAACATTTATTTTTTATATTCTAATATATTCCAAAATCCACAAGGAGCATGTGGATTATCTAAGTTTTATTTCTCAAACTCTATGGAAGGAGATGTTTCTTGAAATTTTATCAAATGTAAATTTTGATTACGACAAGTTTCTTACTTGAGGCACATTATAACCATTGAAAGAATAATAATCCACCCTGCAAAGGAAAAGAATGTAGAGGAGTGGACATATACTAAAATAATAACTGAGATTTTCAGTTTCCAAAGATTTAGAGGAATGTTATTGGAGGTTTGTGAAAAAAAATCATGACTTTCTTATCCATTAACCATGTTAACTCGAAAAAGGTTCAAGTACTTCTGGGAAAAGGAGTGTGATGAATGTTTCCAAGAGTTGAAGAAGTGATTGGTTACAAAACCCATGTTAACTCTGCCCTCAAGTAGAGAATGATTAGTTATTTTTAGAGATTCCTATATTAAAGTGATTGGGTGCGTCCTCCTAAAAAATGAATGAGGGACTGTTTATGCATCTTAATAGTTAAAGACTCGTGATCTGAATTATACAATGAAGGATATAGAGATGGTGGTTGTTGTTTTTTCTATAATGATTTTGGGGAACTATCATTATGGGGAGAAATGTGATATATACATACCCACAATTTTTGAAGTATATTTTAACACAATAACAAATTTAATATGAGACAAAGGATATGGTTGGGAAATCTTAAAGACTGTGATTTTCCAGTTCATTATCATCCTAGAAGAGAAAGTAAAGCCATTGATGCATTAAGCAAAAATTACTTAGTTGTTTCTTCCATGATGAGATTCAAATATATCCTTTCATTGATGACCTAGTATAGCTAGAAATGGAAATGATGTGGGAGGGGAAATCATCAACCCTAACCCAAATGAATTCTCAACAATCATTACTAGTGAATATCAAGAAATATCATAATGAAGATCCTTTGTTATAGAAGAAGTTTTTGGATGTGATGGATGTGATGTTTCCTAAGTTCAATATTGATCAATATGGTGTACTGAAATATCACACAACACTATGCGTTCCATATATTACAGAAATAAAGAATCAGCTGATGCATAATGCTCATTGATCTGCATTCCCCATACATATTGGAAGCACACAAAATGTATAGGGACCTTTAAGATCATTATTGGTATGATAATATGAATAGGGATATTGCTGAATAAATATCAGGGTGCCTAGTATATCATGAAGTGATGGTAGAGTGACAACTTTCTAAAGGGTTATTGACAACCACAACCCATAAAATTATGGAAGTGGGATAATATCACTATGGACTTTGTCACTAGTATCCTGGGGAAATCCAATGGAAACAATATGATATGGATTATTGTGGACTGTCTCCCAAGGACTACCCATTTTATCTATATTTGATAATATTCCACTATCGATCAACTTTCCATGATTTATGTGAAGGAAAAGAAAATGCAACCTGGAGTTCAAATTTCTATCATATCTAATCGTGATCCAAGGTCCACATAATTTTTTTGGAGAAGTCTTTAACATTCTATGAGCACTGAATTGAATTTAATTACGACCTACCACCCCCAAACTAATGTCCAATCCGAAAGGACTATTCAAATACTTGATGACATTATGGAAACATGTTCAAATGAATTTAAAGGTGGATTGGATCAACATCTTCCATTAGTTGAGTTTTCGTATATCAACATCTTCGACTCGATCATTCAGATGGAACCCTATTAAAATCTAAATGGGTAGATATGTAGGACTCCTACTTGTTGGTAGGAATCTGGTGAGAGAAGGAATCTTGTGCCTCATTTTGAGCAAGATATGATAGAAAATGATCATTTCATACTGAAAAACATTATGGCTTCTTAGAGTTGGAAAAAGATCTATGCTCACAACTGTCAACGAGACATGGAGTTTGTTGTTGATGAAAAAGTATTTCTTCAAATTTCACCTAGGAAAAGAGTCATGAGGTTTGGGACATACGTGAAGCTTATCCCTAGGTACTTTGGACACTATGAAATCCATAATCATTTATAAGTAGTAGCCAATCGACTTTCAATTCCTCCAAATCTAGAACATGTTAATAATGTATTACACATATCCCACTTGAGGATGTAAATACCTTATCTTTCACATGTACAAAATCCATAACTGGTACAACTGGAACATGACCTCTCTTATGAAGAGCAATTGGCGAAAATATTGGATAAAAGATACAAGGATCTATTATAAAATAATACCTACCTTGTTATGTTGTTGTGTAGGAACCAAAAATATGAAGAAGACACAGGGGAACCTGAGGAATCTATGAACTAGAAGTACCCCCACCTTTTCTCTTTTAATGGTAAGAGTTGAAATTACACAGGAAAAATTTATTTAGGGGAAAGAATTTAATGACCTTATCATTTGAATAATATTTGTTTCCTGAACTTGTCTGTTATTTTATACTCTACAAAACTGTATCCTTTAATTAATTAATTGAATAAAATTAAAACGAGATTATTGGGTTTTGACTATTATATGACCATTGTTCAATATGACCATTTGAAGCTACAATCATAACATTATGATTATAGTTTATAAATACTTGTGTTAATGGTTAATTAATATAGAAAGAGGAGTTGATGGCCTTATCCAGAAGACTCGGTCCATACGAAGACCATATGTCGGAGCCTGTGAAGTAGGTTACAACACTAGGCTATGCTCTAGACCAAGCCCAATCTGAGATTTGACTTGTGAATCTTGAACATAATTTCCAACAAGAGAAGTTAAAGCTGATAGAAATTACAACTTGATCAATGTTGTCTGAGCCACCCCAAGACTCTACCACCATTTCACATTTTACTATTAAGACCTATGCAGGTGTTATAAAGGGATATATAATGAGTCCTTATTAACATTATGTAATAATTTTGTATAAATAAAATGGTTTTTAATTATTATGGTAAAATTTTCCAATTTCAAATATCATGATAAATAGAGGATGAATTTATATAATTTTCATATTGTTGATGAATACTAGAAAAAAATTCTTATTAAATATTTTTTATAGTTTAAATAATTAATAATGAGAAATTATTTTGAAAAAATGTTCTTCTATAATTTTTATTAGAATGAAATTTAGATTCTAGTAAGATCAACATAATTATTGGTGAATCGTAAATAATGAATAATAAAACTACCATTATGAATTGTAATGTGACCAATGGAAAAGTAACCTCACTTAATTAAGTATAAATATAATTTAGACATCTTTAATAGTAATGTGATATAATTGTATAAAGAAATAACTGATTTAGAAATTTTTAGTTAATAAATAGTATCTTTTCTAGTAAATAGTTTTTTTCTAAAAAATTAAATATCTCATAAAATATTCCCTTATATTCTCTATAAATACCAACCCATTCCACCATTCATTTCATTATAAATTCATTTTAAATGAAGCTCTGATACTTTTACCTCCAAAGGAGTCCTCCTAAGGTTCCATCAACCCACCAAGGTCCCAACCCTCGTGTTTTTGATGTTGCTCTACATTGTAAGATAACCTTTCACCGTCCTCTTTTAGTCTACAACATTATTTATGTTTTGTCTTCTAGTTTCCATTTTGAAAGGTTGTGGTAGGTTATTATTTATAATTATTACTATGAATTTCTTTTCCAATTTATGAGAGACCCTTTCCACACTCATCAACTAATTTTATGTATTTTTTTGTTACATTGTTAGCTTTCCGAATTCTCGTAAAATAAATCACATATTCTATTTTGTTTCATCTTTCCTTTTCATGTGGTATTTTATTCAAACATACATACCATGATATTATATAAATTTTATTCATTAACTATAATGTATTATGAGTTATTTATGTTTGGTTAACCCTTTTTCCCCAATATTTTTAATGTTTATTAAAACCATGTTGTATAGCCATTATACTGCCGAATTTTCATCTCAAAATCTCTCTCTCTCTTTCTCAATAAATTCTCTCATTTTATCTGAATTGAAAAACCAATTTAATTTAGAGGTTATACATCCAAAAATAAAAATGATATTTTTTTCTATAAATGATATGCATAAAACTTTTTTCCCCTTCTATGTTTTTTAAATGACGTAATGATCTTGTTTTTATGAATTTTTTTAAATTGTCCCGATGTTGATATAAACCCCATTTATTTTATTTCATTTGGTTTATTGACGAAATGTATGATTATGATCTATTTGGAACACATTAAATTAAATACATATTAATAGTGAACCCAGATAGAATTCTAATGCATTAGGTAAAGGTTTTCATCTCTATAGATGACAATTTTTACGATACCTGGGTGAATTACCTTGGTAAATTTTATAACACCTTATGGATGAATGTTGGTGATGTGTTCATGAATGTAAAAATTAATTGTTTTTTCCATATTTTCAAGTTATGATTAATTTTCTTATTGATATAATATTATTCTTTATCATTCCATTATGATATCCATCATGTTCTTATTGACATCACTCAAGATCATATATGAACTATTCCACTTGATTTTTTTACTGGACCTTCTGCACACCCTTTTATTTGATGTATGTCTCCAGGTTATGAGATGTAGAAATTGTATATATTATAAACTTTTTTAAAAGATTTAAAAGGGGATTTAAATGAATTTTTTATGTTTTCATGTTTTATGTTCTTAATTTCCAACACACTGGGCTTTAACAATCTTATGTTTGTAAAATGTAATGAAAACTAATGTAACAAAATGGCAGGATGACATATTGATTAGAGAAAACAATTTAAATTTCATATGATTGTGTCATATATATTTAAACCTATTCATGTAAGGAATTAATTGTACTTATAATATGATGGGTATGACATACTATAGACCGTCAATGATTTAGTAGGTCTTATGAGACAAACTGGGCTAGGTTTTTACGCATTATATATGGTTTCTTGGTCAAGGACTTGAAGGTATGTTTATAATGTTCGTCATTATGAATTCCCTCATTATTAAACTACTAATTGATATTCCAATTTATTATTAAACTAGTATAATATCAATACTTATGTTTTATTATTAAATAATTTAATTAGAATTTATTTCTACCATTTTATGAAAAGGATTACATTTTAATGAATTATGTTTTTAATTACTCATCATACATTATTATTTATTCTTATAATAGATTCTACTATATTCCATACCCTTATTGAGAATTTGATCTCACTCATTTATTATTATTTTTCCCCAAGATGAAAATATTAATATTATGAATGGATTTTACATATAATCTAGGTGTTATGGATATTTCCAATATATTAGAAATGTGTATTTTCCTTTCATGTTTTATTCTAAATACTATTTATGAATTATTGTTTGACAAACTAGAAAAATGATCTCGGATTTGTGATTCAACTCATTTATCTATTCGAATATATTATTATAAGGTATTGACTCTGGGATACTTGTTTTGGGGTCTTTACTTTTTTGGAGTGTTAGAGTTTTCTAATTTTTTGTCTCTCTAAGGATTCCAGAGTATCCATTGAACTCACTATAATTTTTCCTTTTTAATAACTAAGATTGAAATGTAACTCTATCCTCAATTACAACTACGATTTCAAAATGCACAATCTATTGATAGAAACAAATGTTTCTTGTGTCAAATTCTATTCTGAGACTAATATTTAAGCCACCGAATAAACTATCAAATTTAATTTCAAGTTTGATGATAATTTAAAATGAGTAACTCATATGTATTGTGAAATTAGCCTCGTATGTAATGACATATTCATTGTATTTTTTTCTCATGTAGACAAACACATTTTCGAACATCGTAAAAAGAAAATGAGGAAATATATTTATTAAAAAATATGTTCTTGACATAATCATAATCTAAGGATTCATCTTAATCATGCTTCTTCGTATTAGAAATTATATTCCACCACTAGCCTATGTCACCTTCTAATTGAAAAACAACCATAATGACATTATCAGTATCCAAAAACTATCGAATAGAGAATATCTTTTTAGTGGATCTGATTCAATGGTCAGAAAAATATGGATCAAAAGACCCACTGAAAGAAGGTTGACATTACCTCATAATGGAATCAACAGAAAATTCTTCTATCCTTTACTCAATTATAAGATCGCCATGGATTTGTAGCTTGAGAATGTTGCGTGAGAATAATAATGGTGTTCTTAATTTCAGATCACATTCCACTCTAATTCTATAGAGAATGGTCATTACATTGTCTATTGTTGTCACTATTAAAATATCTTATTTGAGTTTTTTCCATTTAATAACACCAAAAGGCATAGAGTAAGACAAAAATTCCATATTTAAGAACCAAATAATCATGAAAATCCACTTAGATATTGTCAAATTATGAATTATTCCTTAATCTATGACATCGATGTTTTATCCATGTTATTTACAGAAAAATTATTTTTAAATACTCTATAATTGTTTTTGAAGTTTTAAATATTTCAAAAATAATCTCACCTGGGAGTGTAAAACCAGTTGTTCAGCAGAGCCTACTGTTATGTACATGATTACGCTTGAGTCAAGACAATCAAACCATGTTATAGTCATTACCCCTAGGTACATCGATGCAATGGACACATCAACTTGTAGTATCCAGATAGGTATTCAATGCTAGGAAACCACTCACTATATCCTTTACCAAAATACTAATCCATTTTTCTATATAGTATGTCATCATTAGACTTATCTTAAGGGATACTGCTAGACATATATTTAGAAATAACTCCAGGTATCTAAATAATGTTTTATCATCTGATCTTATAAAATATAGTTACTCATTTTCTATCATATCAATAATAATGAACTTGTATTAACGTATATAGACATTACATATTATTTTTAGAATATTTATTAAATTACTCAATATGATTCCCAATGACCATATTAGTTTATTTCCATTGATAACCATGAAACATAAATTATGGTATTTAAGTGAGATACACTATCTACCATTAGATTCATGATGGATAGATACCTTCTTAGACACATCACACATAAAACATATCTTATAACCTGGTGGAAGGATACATAATGAGGGGTGAGATAAGATGCCCCGTAAGGGTAAACAAGGATGATGTGTAAGAATAAAAAAATCAAAAGTTCAGTACAACATGATAATATCATTAAAATATCATACCCCACTTATCAATGAATGTGTACATGAAATATAGAATAATTATTAACTATTAGAACGAAATGAATCATATAATAATCAATAACATAATCCATGATAACATAACATATGATTAAGACTTGGAATTGGGACTTAAACATCAATATAGAACATCCTTAACATGTATAAGTTGAAACATGTTTAATAGTTATAATATGGAAATGAAATCAATACCTCACATAGACTTACGGACATGAAAAAAGTCTACATATAATGATGTTAACATGATATCAAGTTAATTTATAACATTATTAACATATAATAATGGTCACACATAACTTATGGACATATAACCAAGTACATGCATTAAATTATTAAAATGTAATCAAGATCACACACAAAATTTTGAACTAATAATATTGCTCAATCATAAAAGTTTTTAACATGGATTTATGTTCATAAATAATCATTTCAAAATGAAACTAGGTCCATGAATAACATTGTGAACATGTAATCATATTAACACTTAACATTTATAATCATGATTCATACATCAATACCTAATGAAATTAAGAGATATATAGGTCTCACCCATCAAATAATAAGTGTTCCCGAAAATTATCAACAATCAATGTATCATAATCCCTGAAATTAAATGGTTATAAAAAAATTTAATCATATCATTACATATAGAAAAACATAGTTCTCATAATAATTTCATCAAATCATAACCCATAAAAAGATGTGGGTTTCAAAAGAATATAACCCCAGGAAGAGAAATGGGTGTGAAAAGAATAATTTCATAAAAACATAAACCATTAAGGAATGAATATTAATGGATCCTTTATATCATTTACCATTATGTTATGAGTAACATACAAGGATGTAATATTATATGGAAAATAATTTTGAAATATCATTTAAAAAATAAGAGGAAAATATACTTTCATCTTTGAAAAATATTTTAAAACAATTAAATATTTTAAAAACCATTTTATTTGAAAATCCATTAAAAAAATATAAATATGATTAAAATAAGTTTAAAAACCATTAATCATTAAAAACTAATAAAATAATATTGAAAAATTTCTATAGACTATTTCACTAGGATATATATAAATTAATATAGAAAAAAATTTGAAAACAGTATTCCTCAAAACCTATAAAAGTATCTTGAATTTTATTTTAATCATTTTACTGTGAAATAAATTTAAAAACACATAAAATAAGATTTTATATATTTCAAATACTATTTATTTAATATAACAAAATGAAAACATATAATGGATTCTTTAAAAATCGATTAAAACATTTTTTTTACAAAAAACAATTTTATAGACCACATTTTATTTTGAACCTAATTTGAAATAAAAAAATTTCTATATTATTAGGAAAATAATTTCCAAAAAAATATCCTTTTAAAAATCAAATTAATCATTAAGGAAGTTCTGGTAGTGATTATGGGTATGTCTATATAAGCTAAACATTCCTTTTTCGCCATAAAATTTTTGAAAAATACATTAATCTGAAAAAAAGAATATTCAATTTAAAAGAATAGTATCAAACATTAAGCATGAATAAAAATTTATTTTAAAATTCATATGATAATATTAATACATATTCAATTTTTTTTATAAATCCCAGTTTGGAAGTAACACCCAATTCTGACCAAAAAGAGATATAAATTATGATATATGCAAAAAAAACTTCATAATTATATTTAGTATCAATTTGTGTAAACATTACATAATTACATAGATATAAAATTTATATAAAAAAGGTAAAACAATTTATTATTGTTCTTGTAATTTGAATCATAATATTTAATTAATAGAATTGTAATCATAAATAATCTTGATAAATGATATTATTGATGTTATAAAATGTTACCACTTTGGTAACATTATACCATAATGAAATGGAAAGAGTAAAAATCTATGAAGAATATCCTATCAGAAAAATATTTATAATAATTATATAATATATTAAATATAACTATATACAACTCATAGAAAGATAAATTTGTGAAACATGGCATGTGTATCAATAAAGAAAATTGAGACAAAATTATGTTTCAAATTTGGATACTTTTGAAACATAACAGAAATGAATGAAAATTAATAAAATTAATATGTTAATAGATCTAAATTTAAATATAAGAATCATTGAATAAATCTATAGTATTTAAAAATTCCACAAAAAGGAAATGAGCTCACAAAAAAAAGTGAGATGAATCTTCATTACAATAAGTCTTCACTTTCATCATACATACTCAATCATACATTATAATTTAAAAATTAATGATAATTATACATAAATTATATATAAATATTATTATAAATAATACCATATTTGATTTTTTTATCAATTTATATTATCTTTTTGTTATTAACTTCTAGTTAATGTAACGTTTGAGGTAATATCCGCTATGTTTTTCATATATGTTTTGACTTTTTTTATTGATCCTCTTAAATTGATCAGGTTTAAATTATTTGCAGAATTTAATAAAAATGTGTAAATATCATAAATATTTAGTATATTTATAATTATTATAATGTATATAATATATTAATATTGAACAATATACACTTTTGATGGAGATGGTAGGCAGTACGTATGCATGAACACTACTTCCATTTTAATATCATATTAAAAGAAAGAATATAAATGAAATATATGTATATATATAATGTATTTTCAATATATTTTCTATTAAATATATAAACTATAAATTTACTAATCACATATTTTATACATAAGATGAAAAGTGTGTACGAATCACATCACTTTAAGGAGGAAATAGTCCACACATCCACACAATCAATTACCCTAGTTACAAAAAATGGAAAGAAAAATATGTTCTATATAAAAATGAAAAAAGAATAAATAAATTATCAATATCACATATAACATATATAAAAACGGTTATAATAATAATTAAAAATGCATAAATTTGGTAAAGGAAAAAAACATAGTTGCCTGAGGCGGTAGTTCAACGTATAGAAGAATGATAAGTTTGTTTTCCATTTGATAGATGTGTGTGTCTGTAGAGTTTGAACACTGAAAATAAAAACAAATAATATATTAATGATAAAATTTTTATAATATTATCATATAATAAGTATAATATATGTGGTTTATAATGAAAATAAAACAATGGAGACGGAGGGAGGATGTTACCTCTTATTCATGTATCATCATCTGGTTTCCATAAAAGGGCTTCCTCGGATGAATTTATGCTGAAGGTGATCCATCTAGGTTGTGGGTAGAGATTTATAAGAAATATAATCGATGATATTGGTCTATACAAATTTGATTGAGAGGTGTGAGGAAGGGTAATGTGTGAGTTCCTTTTTTGAAGTTGAGGTTGTGTGCCATTCTTATAAATTTTTTGAATGGGGATCCCACCCACGTTTTTAATATGAATAGTGGATCCAATAATGGAACCAATTAATAAAATTTATTATATGGTCAAAATATTTCCATAAAATTGATTTGGAACAACATTTTATTTTATTTTGAACCTAAAGATTAGGGTTTATTTTGTTATTATGCTAATTTTTCTCTTAATTGTTGAAATTAATTTTATTAATTTCATTAATATTATTAGTAAAAAATTATTTTTACCATATTAAAAATAATAAATTATGAAAATTGAATATATGGAATTAATTTTTTAATATTCGAATCACATAAGTGTTATAAATTAATTAAAATGTATTCCTATAAAACAAATGACAATGTATGTTTTTAATGAAAAATGTTCAAAAGTCTGGTATTATTTAATGTACAATTTTAAATTAAAATTAACTAAAAACATATATATTATTAGTGGATATGTACTTGATATAACTGAACATTAAAACTAATAAAAACATATTTTACCATTATAAAAAAATTATGAAAAACAGGTCTGGAATTAAAATCCAATATCTTTCACTATTCATGAAAAAATGAAACATCATGGAAAAATAAGTAAAATTCACCTTCAAGTATTTATTTTTTATTTAAAAATGAATTTTATTTATATATATATAATTTATAAAACTTCATAAATATATATTTAAAATATTTTATCCCTTAAATGGCTATAAAATTTCTTTTATAAAAATACAGGATTTTATGTATAATATATGGTTTGTTCCCATATTATGACTATAAAATATATCCAAGGAATGAAAAAAAAAATTTATTGTGTATATAAAAAATATATTTTATTAATATAATTACTAAATTGTTATTTATTTAATTAAAAAGGATAAAATTCCTTTATGAGTAAAAATAGTTTTTTTAAAACATACCCTTTAAATCCCATTGGTTCTTATATTAATTTTAATCTATTTGTAACCAATTTATTCAATTATTTATTTTATTAGGATAGTTAATAGTATTCAAAACCACCAATATAGAAGTTATTTTTTATCTTGTTATATTAAATTATAATATTTTAAATAATATATTATGTTTATGCCAAACTCAGCTTTATGTGATTAAAAAGTCATCATGGAAAGTCCATCATGTGTGTAATTTAAGATAACCACTTTGTTCCATGTAGATCAGGATTACAAATATGTTCTGTTTTGGGAATGAATAACATGGAATTGTGTATAATTCAATATAAAAATTTCTATTAAATATTAAATAAATTATTTTATGTGTTATATGAAAAGGAAAATATCAAAAGGGATTATCTAATTTGTGATAAAAGGTTTCAAAAAATCATAGGGTGTCATGATGGAAGTGTACAATGAATGATATGAAAGGATATGTTTGAGTGAATAAATATTTTTTCAAAAAAACATTTTTTTCATTTATATATTCAAATTTAATATGGTTATCATATTTGTATCCAGTTTACCATGACAACAAAAATTTTAATTCCATTTGGATGTGATTTCTTATATCTGGTGTAATTATAATATTTTAGATACAACCTCTATGTTACTTATGTCAGGGCCGTAATATCATATATTAAAGGATATTTAGTAGAAACATGATTAAATAAATTAACAGAAACATATATTAATGATTATAACCACATGATAGACATTGATGATTAATATTTAAGGGAAAAATAATGTTTTGGTAGGGTATAGTTTTTTTTCTTGGAAATACATCCTTGATTGTATGCTACATGTGTATGTGGTTCTGGAATAGATATATATATGGGAAATAACTCTAAAAAATGTGTGTTGACTATGACTAGATCATTACATGGTATAATCCAACTGTCCATATTGTGCACCTCCTTTGATACTTCTATTAGACATTATATAGATAATCAATATTTATTTGGAAAATTTATGAAGGATTTGAATAGATAATGATAATTAATAACCTATGATAAAACTATGTTGTCCTAGAATAAAAATATGTGTCATCATTTATACATCTTATAAACGATTATATGGTTTCTAAATCATTATTATTGTCTCGTACAGTATTCTTTTTGGTTATAGTCAACGCCTAAAATGTAAAAGAATGATGGTAACATTTAATATAAATTATATTATGGGGATTATGAGATAAAAATGGTATAATGACTATATTGAAAAGTATTATGATTATTCATGATCAGTTATCCCAAAATATGATTTAAAACATATACCTTAAACATCTCATAGACTCACCATTAAAGAGAAATATAGATCTTTCTAAGAGATCTATTTGTGTACATCCTGGAGGAAGAAATGATTGATTTCCATCA
Source organism: Viscum album (assembly GCA_963277665.1). Taxonomy (NCBI): domain Eukaryota; kingdom Viridiplantae; phylum Streptophyta; class Magnoliopsida; order Santalales; family Viscaceae; genus Viscum; species Viscum album. Next base: position 63,312,711 of record OY728156.1, on the reverse strand, counting down.
TGTTATAAATTTGGAATATGACACCTCGGAATGTATCCCAAAGGAATATTAAAATGATTTTTGCATGGAAAAAATTTTCATAAATCAATGACTTGGTTTAGAGAAACGAACAATATAGTTTAAGGAAATAAATTTTATTTCGGGGGTCTATTAATATATAATTTTCTAAAACGAATGGAAACTATGAATTTGATGAGTCAATTGTATCATTCAATGGGTGAATCATAGGCCATGTATGGACTTATGTTTATTTAATACAATTGAACAATTTATTGATATTCCCAATGATTATTTTAGAAGTATTTTTACCAATGTTATTTTCTATATATGTATCATGAAATTTCTAAGGATTTTGTTGTTTTAAAAAATATATATGTCTTCATTAAATTAATATTTATGGAATCCATCATGTGTTTATGTGATATATATTGATCACATGTTTAATGTCTTACATAATGACTTTTATGTATTGTCTGTTCTGATTTTACTAATACTAACGAAATTTTGGGGGGAAATTGTTGAAATAAACCCCATTGGTTTAGTATGTGTTTTAGTTAAAACATTAAATAATAATTCCATTAATTTTAATAGAAATATTTTTTAAATTATTGGTAACAATTAGGGTTTATCTTTTCGTTTCGATTGAGGTAAGGGGGGGTTATTACACTTTGTTAACAATATATGAATTTTATTAATATGGATTCATAAAATAAATTACCCACATTATAGGTGATAGACGTTGACATCAGGTAAGGCCTAGGGGCTTGAAACCATAATTAATGGTGATAGTGATTAAAACCTACCACTTTCCTAAATGATGTTTAAGTGAATATGTCATAATGTGGTGTTTTCCTTAGGTGTGGAGTAACAATGGTCGACAAGGGTCAGTTGTGAGAAGTAATTTTTTTACATTTTAAAAAAAATAATGTTTAATTTTATTTAATGTTACACGAAGACAATTTGAAATTTCCTTTTTTAATATTCCTTTTTTATATAATTCAAGGTCATCTTCATAACCATGGAATTCATCTAAATATTAGAGAAATAACCCTCTCTAATGAATTATGAGGGATTGAAGAATGGATCGTGGATCATCACACCAATGGAGTGGGTGGATCTCATCAACAAAATAAAAGCAACCACTCCTTGAAAATTACCAATCAAACTGAAGGTAGGGTGGTTATTTTCCATCATGGTCTCTTTATTCATAAATTATATGATGAATTCCGACCAACCAACTAATTCGTCGATTTGTGGTTAGATCGTTTGCGGGATGCATATTTGTAGTGGGGTTTTAATAGTAGAAAGATATTTTCGATAATTATGGATCTTTTTTTATCCTTATAATGAGAATGAATAAATGATGATACGAACAAAGGCCAATGTTCATTATTTTGGTGTTCATGGTGACATTAACTTCCCCTGTTATTGGTTTTACTCACCATTAGACCCTCTTGTTGAGGCTCAGTTTATTAGGAGGCTCCAACAACATTTAGACCATTAGATTGGTGGAAATACGAAACATAGGCTATATCGATGTAGCTCACAACATGGGGATTGCAGATATGGTTACATTATCAATTTTTGAAAACTAAATTTGGCTTGTTGGTTCATGGAAGGGACCACCAGGGCGCTAGAAAGTAGTGGATTGACTGCATGAGAGCCATGCCAGATGGCCTTGTGTGGTGGCTTCGGGATGTGGAAATAATTAAGTTGGGTTGGGGGTGGAGAATCTACAAGGTGAGGATGTGATGCATGTGCAACGAGGGCTACAACGTCTAGGTGGGGTAGGCTAGAGAAGATTAGGCAAGTCCTAGCTATGGTGGACCAGACCCAATTGGTAAGGGTAAACCTGACAAAGTTAGTTGGAACCTCGAATCAAATCTGACCTTGGTCTGACACAGTTTGGACCCGAGCATCCAAATCGAGGAATTATTGAATGAACTTCCATGTGGTTGCAAAAACCTTTTTCTGATCGATTTTCATGATAGCTTGAACTATAGAATATTTTTCAACTGTATAGGAGTTCAAACTAATTTTTCGACTTCCATGGTCAGTGGACCGACCACCCGGTCTACCCACGAGCCAATGAACCCCCTTCTGATTTTCAAATTCCCTTTACATTCAAACTGGGTGCCTATTTGACACACTGTCTACAAAGTTAAGACCCATAAGACATGGAGATCATTTACAGATATTCTATGTGTGGTTTTGTGGATGTGTGCATACAACCTAATGGATTGAATATTGGGTTCTCCTAGAATTATCCTACATCGAAAAGAGTCATGTGGATCACTGTGACATAGAGACTTAGTGTCTCATGGATACTATGTAACTCTCTAAGAATGTGAGTCTTCTAGAGACTCAATGTATCATAGAGACTGCGCCATTCTCATGGATTTTGTGTCTTAAAGAGACTATGTGTCTCATGGAGACTTCAAGACTCTCACGGAATGTGTATCATAATAAGATTGTGTGTCTCATAGAGATGGTTTTTCTCAGGGAGACTATGTGTCTTATTAGAGAAAGTATATATGGATATTAATAATATATGGGAGATGTGAGTATATCTTTTAGTTGATGACAGTTCTATTCCATCATGGTATTTTTATCATGGTACATACATTGTGGTATTTCCTTTGTGGTTTCTTTTGAGGTATTTTTTATGTGGTATTTCAAGTTGGATATTTCATGTGGGGTATTTCTTATGTGTTCTTACTTTTTTGTTTTGGGGTGCCTTTATAAGTATTATTTTACTCACCCCTATACAGTATTTTTCTGCACATGTTATATCTATGGAAGAAGAGAAACCATTTGACAGATTCCTAGGTAGAGTAGGACCGGACATAGCTTTGTTTGTTCATGTCAGCCAGGATTTTCCAACGAATTTGATCATAAGTCCCAATACATTTTACTATAGGTATAACATTTTGGTTTATAGAATTTTCATTTAGTGGGGTTTTATTCTAGCCTAGTATACATCACCAAAACATACATTCATGTTATACTCTATTTGATGGGATATAATGTATTAATTAATTTTTTTAACATAATGTTTTTGTATTTTAGTGTTTGGGGCTTGGAGATTTGTTCATGAGTATAGGTACATAAAAAAATTCTTCCAATTTTTGTGATATGCCTTCTCGGATCTAGTCACCAAACATTATCATATTGGAGTTAGGGATGGGGTAGTTAGGGAACTGGCTCCTTTGGGATGGGTCGTGATAGAGTGGTCTCATAGGAAGGTTCGGTTCGACATTAGGAACATGATTATGGGAGTATGCTTTGGGAAAACATTATTATGTGTTTACAGTTCTTATTTTAGGATAGAGAATCTTGTGTTGGTACCCCAGATGATGAAATCATACACCAAGACTCTAATTTATTCATTTTCAATCGATATATAAAAACACAGGTTGTATGAAAAAATAATGGTACATGCATCATATAAGAATGAGTTGTGATTTCCATGTACATCATGAGTCATCTCTCCAGATATACTATATTGACCGCATAACATATTTTTTTATAATGGGATGCCTACATGCTATAGGCAACCAAGATTCCATTAAGTTATCATGAGTATTACCCTCATAGAGATGCGGTATGAGTATAGGGGAATGTACGAGGGATAATACCTCTGAGCGGTTTTCCATTGATACCACCACCAATGAAGAAGTAGTTATTACCATCATTATATTCTATGGATGTATGTAGAATTACTACATTGTAAATGTTCTAGAGGCAGTGAACTCTTTTACTTCAAGGTGATCTAATCCCCAAAGCAGTTGAGCATTGGCTTGAGGTAGTTATATGTTTCATATGCCTTGTTAGGATGCCTTTCGTCTTAATGATGGTAATTGTCATATATCTTTTCTAGGGTTTAGTTGGGAGATGGTGGAGATTATTGAACTATACACATGATGAGAAGGATTTATCTTGGATTGACTCTAAGCGTCTCTTCAAATAGGAGTTCTTTTTTGCTACATTTTTATCAGTGGGCATATAAGAGCTTCTGCATCTATAACATGGCAGTCTGACTGTGGGAGTGTACTCAGTGAGGATTAATAATATTTTACATTTCTCCAATGATATATTAAAAGTCCAGTTCATTATGTATTGAACATTAAATAATGGTACACATTAAGAGATCAGTTCATCCATGATATCCCTTATAATTCCTACTATTGCAGGGGTACTTGAGAAAGTTCTTCTAGTGGTGAGTTTTCTGGAGGAGTATAAAATAGTATTGGGAACAACTAGTAGTCACCTGGTATTTGATACCTTAGAATAAGGTAGCCGATGATAGTCATGGGGACCCAAATGGGTCAGGAAATTTGGGGCACGATCCAAGTGCATAGGATAAGTGGCATGCGACTCTCATTTTATAGTAAATCAGATGAGGTACATGATATGTTAAATGTGCAATGGTCAAGAAAAAACTGCACAATATTGACTGAAACATCATATGTTCAATAAAAAAATGGTTAGAGACCATTAAGGATTGGTAATAGAGTGGATTAGGGTGTTATGTAGGGTGGTAGATGTGGTAGAGGTGTAGGCTGGGTAAAATGAGGTGTGAAGAGGATCGATTTACTACCACCTTCCCCACCAGGTGGTCCACAAATGCCTTATGGAGATGGTGGATAGGGATGATTCCATCATTAGGTGATGGATTCATATGACCCTAGCCCTCCATGGATTATTATAGGTATGATATGTGTCTTTTAAACGATAGTTGTAGTTTTGATAGGCATGGGTGCTAGACGTTATTTTCCATCCATGAACCTTGTTCTATACACGTAAATTATAATTGAACCATAAAATCAACCATTATTCTTAGATAATCCTACAATAGAATAGTTTCTAATAACAAGACATTTTTTGGCAATGTTAAATTACTCTTTAAGATGAGATTTGTAATTTTGATCTCTCAGTAGCGGTGTCACGGCCTTACGAAGTCATTCTTGGTATGGACTGGTTATCCACAATCTATGCTCATATTGAATGTTTTAGGTATATTGTGTGGATTTTCCTTACTTATGGGACTAGTATTCAATTTTTTAGAGAAACAAAAACCTAGGATGTGTTGGATAAACTTATCCATAAGAGGGAGTAGACAATCACTCCTCAGTTGCCTAGCCAGGCCATCAGTGTACTGGATGATATATGTCATCAGTTTCATATTGTGGTGGAGTACATGGATATCATTCCAGAGAATGTTTATGATTAATTTCTTATATAGAGGTATAATTTTTTTTATATATTTCCATGTATGAAACTGATAACTACACCTACTAATTGGATGGCTCTGAAAGAGCATTGTGAGATAATGGTATAATTAGAGGACATCGAGATGAAAATATTTTCGGGGCCTAGTGTTTCACCCTGGGCATCCCCAGTTTTTATTTCCATGAAAGAAAACTAGAACATGAGGATATGTGTGGACATTTGTAGAGTGAACTAGGTGATGGTGAAGAATAAAAATACACTTCAAAGGATCGATGACCTTTTCAATAAGTTGAAAGGGTCACGATGGTTCTTGAGGACTGACCTCATATCTGGTTATCACCAGCTTCCTATACGAGATGATGATTTATTGCAGATTAATTTCAAATGATTATATGTTCACTATGAGTACATGTTGATTCTATTTTGATTGAAGAACTCTGTATTTGTGTTCATGGGAATCATTAACACAATATTTCGACCATACCAACATTGATTCATGGTGGTCTTCATTTATTACATTCTAATGTATTCAAAAACAATGGAGGAGAATGAGAGACACCTTATGATGGTCCTAGACACACCCCGAGAGTATCAACATTAATGGAATCTCTTGAACTATATGATTTGTATTAGAGAGGTCCATTTTTAAGGACAGATCCTTTTATATGGTGGAGTTTTAGTGGATCTAGTGAATATTGAGGCATTTCATTTTTTGGGAGACATCTAATGGTGTTACTATTGTGCAGAGATTCCTTTTATAGGATATGTATTATTAAGGGTTTGTAACTAGCATTCTTGAAAGATTTGACATGAAAAGGTAAGACTTTCATGTTGATAGAGAAGTGCCAAGAGTTCATTTAGTAGTTGATACAGAGATTCATGAGTGCTCCATTCATGATATATAAAGAGTATGTTTTCTAGTATATAGTATTTGGTGATGCATTAGGAAAGAGTTTTTGATATTTTCTGATAAGGTTCATGTGGTGATTTTCTATGGTTCACGCCAATTGAAAACACATGAGCAGAACAATGCAAACCATGATCCTGAGTTTGCTAAGGTAGTATTTTCATTGAATATGTTGTGACGCTACCTGATGGTTGATTAGTATATCATCTACCCTGACCACAAGAGTCACATGTATATCTTATCATAGGAGGATTTGAACATGGGATTTAGGTGATGTATATATTTCCTCTAGGACTATAACTATAAAATTATATATACTCATTATAAGGTGAATCTGGTGGCATATTCTCTCAGCATGAGATTGATTTCATAGTTGTTGAATGAGGCATTCGAGTAGTTAGCCTCATTGCAGATATCCTTTGTTGATGGAAATGGAGCAGCTTACATCATACCCATGGTTTCCACCCATCCAATATTAAAAAGATTCATGGAGGCATTTTTTAGGGATTCTAACTATAAGGATATGCATTCATAGATGTTGATAGGTCATTCCCCTAAGGGAATTTTGAAAGCTACATTCCACATCGTTCTTATTATAGGACATACAGTAGTATTGGTCATACAGGTGGAGAGGCTGATAGACATTCATACATAACCATTTGCAGTATATCCAAGTTTGGTGAAGAAGTATTGGGAACACCGACAGTAGTTTTGGTGGCCATGAATGAATAAGGGAGATTAATAATTTTCTTCATGATGCCTAAATTTTCAGTAAGTATAACATGATCTCCATGTTCCACTAGGTTCCACAAAACCACCAGAGTAACTAGAATAGAAGGGGGATAGGATATCGATGGACTTTGTGACTAGTTTACCACTTACATACATGGAGAACAATGTCATCCTAGTAATCATTTGACGAATCACCAAGTCAGCCCACTACTTGGATATCTAGGATTATAGTATAGTATAGATCTTACGATTCCTCAAAATGAAGAATATTGAAATAATCCATGGAGTTCCATTAATGAGTTTATCATATTGCGATGCCTTCTTTACATCCCAATTTTGGAAGGGATTGTAGGAGGTGTTTGGGACTATTTTTTTCTCGACAAATCTATTTATCCCATAGATAGATGGATGAAAGAGTAGACCATTCTGGTTCTGTAGAATATTATATGTTCTTGCATTCTAGATTTGGCTGCTGATTGGAGGACCACCTACATTTGGTGGAGTTTTTATAAAAAAAAATACCTACCATTCCACCATCATAATGGAACTATTAGAGGTATTGTATGGGAAACCATGTAGGTCACCACATTTCTGGATATACCCAATAGAGTTTGTACACTTAGGAATAGAGTATCCACATGACACAATAGAGATGGTGATGGTCATCCATGAGTAGATGAAGAATGCAAAACCCCATCATATGTCTTATTCTGATTGGTGAATGAGGACTTTGGAGATGAAGGTATGAGAACACATGTTCCTTTAGGTGTCACCTCTATTCAGATTATATAGATTTTACCATGGTGGTTGGCAATCTATGAGGGTCATTGGCCCTTTACAATTTCAATGTAGAGATGGTGAGGTGGTATACCTCTTGGATATACCACTATAGTTAGAGATAGAGCATGATGTATTCTATATGACATAGTTGATGAGGTATGTTCATGACCGATCACACTTCATTGATGGGAGAAAGATAGACCTCAAAGATAGGGTGACTTTTAATGAGTACCTGTTGGAGATCAGATGATCTATAGGAGATGATATTTCAAGGATGGTTGATTCCTATAGTGTTCATTTGGTTGCATCATAGTAATATCCAAGAGAAAACATGGAAGTAGAAGGATCATATTCATGCTCACTACCATCTTTTGTTAGATTATAACATTGTTTTGGATTTAGGGGATGTAATTCCCTATGTTGGGGAGAATGAAATTACTCATATTTTTCCAAAAAAATTAGAAATTATTTGGGAAAATTAAGAGACAAAGTGCTAAGATGTCAAGTGATTTTGAGGCATGATGTTCCCATTAAATTTTTTTAAAAAAAATTATGGGTTTAATAGCACACCCACATGAATTTCTCTAAAAAACTGAATATCTATTTAATGGGTTCTCAGATAAGAAATCATAAGGAACTGTTGATCTTAGAATTGTGGATTTACCCCAGGCATGAACTAACTAAGGTTTGCGTGGGTATTCTTAAGAAAAAGACACCTAGGACACAACCATAAATAAAATAATTAAATAAAAGTATTTTATTTTAAATTCTTTATTACTCAAAATGTTGAATCAGTTTGGAAATATAAAACCTCCTTTGAGTTTGTGATGTGGTTTTTCCTTAGGTGAGGCATAACATTGATTGATTTTATTCAGCTATGAAATTTAATTTTTGGATGTTTTAAATAATAAAATAAATTCAGTTTTATATTAATTATGTTACATGATGATGTAGTGAAATTTCCTTTTTCTAATATTATTTTGAAAATGAATTCGGAGTTATCACCATAACCATACAATTTCTATGAAGTGCAGACAAACAACCATCCCTAATGAATAATGATGGATTAGAGATTATATTTTGTATTGTCAGACAAAAAAATTAGAGGTTCTCGTCGATGATGAAAAAGAAACAACTCCTCATCAACAATCAGTCCAACTTAAGTAAGGGAATTAATTTTCCTTCATAGTTTCCCCATTCATAAAGCCATTCATGAATATAGAAAAATCCCCAAACATGTTGATTTTTGGTATGATCATTTGTGGGATGGATATTTTTTGCGTGGTTTTAATATGAGATAGTTCTTTGTGACCATTATGTATCTTCAATTATCATTTTAAGGAGAACTAATTGAGACTGATATTAACAGAGGATGGGCTTCATTCCCCATGTGTTCTTGGTTAATTCCACTTTCCACATTCATGGAATTATTTTTCATTGGACCCTCTTGGTCGTAACTCGAATTTCAAGGAGGCTATGATGTAATTAGACATCCAGATTAGTTGAAAGATGAAACAAAGTCTTAGTCAATGAAGCTCACAAATAGAGTATCAAAGATATGGTTTTTTATGATTTACAAGATCCTGAGAGGGCCTTATGGTCGGAAGAAGGGACCACTGGCAAACCGGTGGAAGCAACCGACAGTGGAAAGAAGTTTCCCTTTGCATGTGGGAGGAAGTGGACGTATTGGCAGAGCTATGTTGGTACATCATCTTATCCACGTGGTAACAATGATGAAAACCACATGAAAGGGGAAGCATATTCATGGTGTGGACACGACGCATGGGAAACACAGACCAAGTAGAATGCAAGGGCTATACAGGTTAGGTGGGAGGGGCCTTAGGGAGACAGACCAGTCCAGATGGGCTGGGCCAAAGAAGAACGAGCCGGGCATTACTAGAGAGGGCTGGGCCTAGCATGTCGGGGATGACCCAGAAGAGCAATTCGGACCCTCAGTTTGGGTCATACCTCAGTCAGACTACGGTCCGACATGGGTGGCCACACTAGAACATGGATAACCAAGCTTCCACGTAGAAACAACAACTTTGTAGTATACATCCATGTAGGTCGACCACTATGGATAGTGACTGACTACCTATTTGATCCCTATCTAGTGGGTTCTATTATGAATTTTCAAACTCCTGTAAATTTCCAAAAATTTCTCTGTTTGACAAAACATCTATAGCGTTCAAACATTTTCTATGCGATTTGCTTTTTAGATAACTTATGTGGGTTTTTTGTATAAGGTATAATATGACTTAATGTATTATAGAGTAGTTTCTCTCCTAATGAGAGTTCATTGGGAATAATTCTTTGGATCGATGTGACATAAAGACTAGGTGTCTCATGGATAATGTGTGACTCCCAAATATTATATGTCTAATAGAGACTGGGTCTCCCATGTAGAATTTGTGACTCCCAATGACTATGTGTCTTATAGGTATTGTGTGTCTCATGGAGACTATGTGACTTTCTAAGACTGTTTGTCATACTGAGATTGTGTGCCTATGGTGATTGTGTGTCTCATGGAAGTTGTGTGTCTTATTAGAAAGATTTTGTTTGGTAATTTTTTATATATGGTCCATATGAATATACCTTTAATGATATTACTATATTATTCCTTCATGGAATCTCTTTCATGGTACTTCAATTATGGTGTATTATGTGTGGTTTTTCTTGTGTGATATTTTATGTGTTGTATTTAATATGTGGTATTTGTTTGTTTCATACGTTTTGGTATTGGGGATCCTTACTGAGTATTTTTTTACTCCCCCTGTATGATATTTACATGTATATTTTATGACATTTCAAGAAATTTATGTTACGACAGATTCTAGGGTGGCCGAGGACCGAATAGAGAATTGTGAGTTCATGAAGGGTGAGGTTTTCATACAGATTCAAGAATTAGTCCCATTACCTTTTTCTACAGGTCATACATTGTTGTTTATAGAGTTTGGTTTTAGAGGGATTTGTATTCCAACACATTTTACATTACTACCCTTTACATTCCTATCACACTCTGTTTTTTGGGATATAGTGTGTGATTTCATTTTTTTATATAGTTTTTTAAAATTACAACATTATGTATTGGAGACCTTAGGGTGTGTGTGTGTGTGTGTTTATTAATATATGAATGTTCCACAAATTTGTGGGATATGCCTTCTCAGTGCATGTCACCAGCCCATGTCCTATTAGAGGGAGGCTTGGGGTACTCATGGAAAAGAACACTCTATGAAAGGTATTGATAGATATTTTTACCTCTTAAATTAAAAATATTACATTATTTATTCACATATACTTATAAAATGATTTTGTATCAATTATACAAAAAATAGAACTAGTTTTTTTCATTAATAAATATCATTCACATTCCCAAACAAACAAGAACTCATTCGTTTTATTTTATTATGATTTAATAGAATGTTATGACTACTAATAAATATAATTATCATATTATTTTAGGATATTTTTCTACTGAGAATTTTTAATAAGGAATATAAAATGTTGGCACATATCATGTCATCTGGTAAATATTTCATGTACTTAAGTGTACAATATTCTATTCATTCAACGGGTATCCTCATGTACTTTAGTGTGTCAACTTGGGAAACATTAATTCCATAGGGCATAGGTGACCACTCAATCCTGAAATATTACATCTTTTATTTATCAACCAATTATCAATATATATATTATGACTTGATCTATAAAACCTCGTTGATCCAATTAACATGATCATACTCTATAGAACATTAGATTATACTTTAATTCAGTCTAATATAAGATATTTTATATTATACATGAATAAATGTAACACATAATATCTATTTTCTATAGGTCATCAAAATATTGTTCTTGTAAAATTTTGGATCCCTTACAAACCACTTTGGAAAACATGATTGATTTTTGAAATTTTTATACCTTCTCAACAATATATGATTCCACAAAAACTTTTATATTCATCATATGGAGATCCCCTATAATTCTTCTGTTGAGGATTGAGTCATCAAAATCCTTTTAAAAAATTTTATGGACATGGAAGTGTTTTTAGAAAATTATAATTATAATGGTTATTATCATCATAACTATTGAAAAAGATATGTTCATAGACTGTTTATAATACACTACAAGAAACATTCAGTTAACAATTATTCATTATATGTATAACATTTACCCACCATTATATTTTATTATTTAATCCCTCTCTAATAACTATACATGAACACTATAAATCACAATAATAAAAAAATAAATATTTTTATATGGAATATATTTATAAATTCATAAGAAACATTCCAAACATAACATTGTTTCATGTACTACTTCCTTGTAGGATTCATTTTTCTTATTACATAATAGGTCACCGAACAAAATAAATATAAAACCATGTATATGGTTTTAACATCCCTTTATAGTATTCATCTCTACAACAACACTTTCCTATAAATATTATAGTTTAATTATTCCTATAACAGGACATATCCCACAGAATAATTGACATCATTAAAGTCTAACATTCCTGAAGTACCTCCAAAAAGAAGTGTTTCTATTTTGAAGAAATGTAGTAAATTTTATGACTAATATCTTTTAATCTTTTTAATAGTTATAACCAATATAGCTTATGAATCTTAATAGTGATCCACTATGTGATTTCATATATTATATATATTTTTAATATTATATTTAACTGAACATTCACATCAAAAAACATGTTTCTTTGAAATGATTTATTTATATAATATATTAACTCATATGATATCCATTAGTTACATTTGTTGGAATATGATTTTGTTTTATATCTCTATTCCTGGAATATTTATTGAAAGGAATTATTGTAAAATTAAAATACTTATATGGACTCATTATTAGTACCACTTCCACTTCAATCATTAATCTAAGGTGTATAAGGAAATGTGAGAATTGGAATAAGTCAATTCTATATTTAAATGATTGAGTTATAGATCGTTAAGATATTGTATAACTATTATGTTTATATGATTTCAAATATATTAATGAGTATAATAATTAACTCAAAATTACATACCTAAAACATCATAAAGGAAACCCATGACTAATATGAATCCCAAAAATCTTATTATAACAGATCACACAAATATTGTTGAGATAATTCCAGAGTTACTATGGTTTTATATTTACCAGTAAATGATTCTTTTCCTTCAAACATAATTACTATGTTAATTAAAATACAAATGATTTTTATATCTTGAGATAAAAAAATCTGGTATTGGAATATCATGTATATTTACTTTTAGTTTTACATGATCTTGAATTATTATTCCATAACTATTCATTACATGATTCTTAACTTTAATATTAAACCTTAATTCAAGATATTTGAAATATTTTATAATTGTATCCCTGGTCCAAAATGATTATTTATCTCTTCATAATTAAATTAATTATAATATAATTTATTTTTAACCATTCATTCCCTCTAATAAGAGTTAATAAAACTATTTTTCTAATAATACTATTTATAAGGCATGTTACTATTTATATTTATTTAATATTATGATTTGTGTGTTTTTTATGTATGTTGTTAATGTATTTTGTATAAAATTATATCAATATATGTTTTAAAATTACATATATAGTGATTCTATATAATTTATATGTTTTTTAAAATCTGTCTATGTATTGACTCGTTTTATGGGAAAAAAATTAAGGGGACTGCATTATATTATTCAAGATACTACATGAAAAAAATACAGGATGACCACATCAAAAAAATAAAAATATCTACATGAATAAAATCAAACTGACCACAAAATCCAAATATATGGTATTCCCTGAAAAAATCCAAGAGTCCACAAGAACAGAAGACATGTAAAGACATGAATAAAAGACATGTAACCACATGAAAAAAGGCTAAGTGACCAAATGATGAAACTCAAATTGATCATATAAGGAAACATGACTAACAACAAAAAAATATATATTCCATGATAGTTGTAGTAAATGTTTTTTTAACTATTGAACTGACAGCATGATGAAACTCAATTGACTAAAACGTTTTCAGTATACCATAAGGTAAATTTTACATTTTTTCGAATAAACAACAACAATATTTCAAATATGTTTTGTTAAGCTATTTTATCAATTTTTAAAAATCCAAAATTCCACAAATTGAATAAAATCATACACATGAATAAATTAAATTTAAATTGAGTTATGTTCTAAATGAGCTTTTAGATATTCATTAAGTGAAAAAAAAATTGATTAACTATTTTTAATACATTTTATATATGAAACTTTATTAATTTTCTATGAGGTTTTTGTAAGGGATATTGGTTGTATATTTATTTAATAAGTAAATAATAAATTATTTTGATTCTAATAAAAATTATTGGATAAAATTATATTTTTTTTTCATCATGTGTGTTAAAATTAATACATGTTTCCCAAAAATAAATTTCACTGTATAAATTGATTGGTGTTTTAATAGATTGACATTCATTATTTATGGGAGTGTTCCAAGGAATTTATATGTTTTTGTTATGGGTTATTAGATTGTTATTATTTATTCTAATAATTCCTACTATAAAACATGTTTTAATATTATAGATTTTTGATGTAAAAAATATATTAATAATTTTTATATGAATTGATAGAATCTATATATATATATATATATATATATATATATATATATGATTCCCTTATAAGGATCAAGTGTAATATATTTCACCTCTAGAATCAGGTGTGCATGGAAGAACTCTATAAATTATGTCAGAAAGAACCAGTGAAAGTTGGTGTTTGAGGAGACTCATGAATTATACTATTCAATACTCCTTGTTAAGTTGTTACAACTCTTAATTTTACTTCAATAATTGGATCCATTTATGGCAGGTTAACTTTACTTCCTCAACACTAACATCCATTCATGTTCATTTAGTTTTCGTGTTTCTTAATTCATTCTATTTTATATGTAATTAATAATTTTTCTATTGTAGAACCCATAAATGTTAAGAGTAATGTTATACTACCTGATACAAAATTTACGTAATGTATTTTTCCTCTAGGTACACAAAAGGTAGGTTGTTTGGGTTGTGAATCATGGTGATAGTATTTTGTAGTTGAAGATGATAAAAATTACTATTTGTATTTTTCCTCCATGCGGTAGAAATGAAATCTAAAGGGTTATAACTCCTGTTTAAAGTAAAATATTCCATAGATAATTAATTTTTTCTTCCTATACATTTGAGAGGGATGATGAAAAGAAAATAAACCTATAGAGTATAACTATTATAAATATATTCTCTTTTATTTCTAATTTTATTTCTACAATATTAATTATTAAAATTTATAATAATTAATTTTACATTTATATAATTTTTCATGTCACACATACCATTTTTGATCATTCATCCATTTTGACATTGAGATATAAAAATTTATATCAAATAGATCCTAATATATTTATAGTACTTAAATTTAATTTTCAGTTAATAAAATCCTGAAATAAATACTCAAGGGTAAATTTTATAATTTGATATTAAAGGACTGAATAAAAATGTTTTTTTTACACCTCAAATATCTTCATTCATTGATGGTACTGATTATAATCATTTAAAGTCTCACATTGATTCTTTTCTTAATAACCATATTGAGGCGAACCATTCATAACAAATTGAAATACAAAATTATTTTAGAAAAGAATACAATCCATGTTACAATAATAAACACCATCAAAATATAAAGTGTTTGAGAATATAGATACTAAATATATAATAATATTATTTGATAAAATATATTCAACATATCGGAGAAATTTACTCTCTCAGAGTGCCCTTCACATAAATGGAAAACATAAATATTTTCTTCATAACAAAGGGGAAATGTGAACATAATAATGTGTGAGACGGCATGACCAGTAAGGTAAAACATTGCAGATATCAATTAATGATCATATAATATCATAATATAATCGTAAGTGTATGGAATGATGATCATTACTTGTTATTTTCATACATAATATATCATAGATCACAAATCCTAATACATGGATTAATGTTTTAACATTTTAAAAGTCCTGAATCATAAGAGTGTGAAACTATCATTAATCAATCATGATTGATGATATTGTTTCATAAGAATATGAAAATCTCATAGGAATTGTGATGTAAACATATTCAAAGAAAATCATTTCATTATTCATGGATCAGTTCTAAGGCGATCATCACAAAGTGGATAAAGTCCCAAAATGGATTGGGTTCACTCACCAATATCTTTCAATCCCTATAATGGGTTCATTTATCTTCCTCATGATATTATCCCATGATATATAAATCATTAATCAGTTAATTATTGGGGTATATATATATTTTTCAAACCCATCATGTATTTAAAATAATAAAAATTTATGCTACAATATCATTGAATCAATCATCATGGCATCATAATTTAACTGCAGTAGAAGAAAACAATTCCAATATTAAATTATCAAAAAAAAGCATAATATAATATGGGAAATAAAATATATTGTATCAGAAGATCATTTTCCCAAGGAATCATAAGAAAACTGAAATCAATTTTATATCTCTAAAAAATTCTTTTAAATGAACATTTTAATATTTCATTGAAAATAATGGAAAAATATCCCTTTCCTTCAATAATATTTTAAAAAAATATTCCCAAAATATTTATAAAGTTATTTTATTTAAAAATAAAAAATGTAAACTTTAAAATGATTAATCTATGAGAATAAAGGCATCATTAGTTGTAAAAACTATTCATGCCGGAAACTATAAATTAAATTTTTCATATATACTTCTTACAAGACGTCATAAATGTCTACATTGTACGTAATTATAAAAAATAATTATTTATGGATTAAAATTTAAATAAAATATGGATTAAAATTAATTTAAATAATCATCGGATAATTGAAAATAAAATTTATGAAAATATGTAAATGAACATGAGCATATATAAAAAATCCATGACTATAAAGGAAATTCGGTCGACTATTGAAAAAATATTTTCTTGACTGATTTATGTACCAATAGGAGGAGAATGAACTGAAAACATGATGAAAATAAAAATAATCCAAATTAGAATAAAATAAATGGGATTTATAGGATTAATGTCATATAATTCCACCAAAAGATATTAGAGCAAAATCAACCATGATTAGAAATTAAATTGTAAAATAAACCATTACCCAATGTCATTAATTTCATTATTCGCACTCTTTTGTGACTTTTTAATAAATTTATCTATATTAAATATTTATACCAATGCCATATTTACACATATATTATTATATTGAATTACTCTATAATTTCCATATTCAAATTAATTAAAAATTATTCAATAAAATCAACATTCTATTGAAAAACTTTTTACATGAATTTTTAAGGTAGACAATTCAGGTACATAAAACATGATCATGGATTCAGTATATAAAATATACTAATAATTATTTATTTAAAATATTTATTAATTATATAAAATTTTATAACTATTCATATAATTTGGTGATGGAAAATTAATTACATTATTTTGTGGAGACAGTATAACATATTTACCCATGAGTAATTTTTTCATTTTCTTACAAATGAAAAAAAAAGAATGGTAAATAATAATATATTGATAAATATTAATAATAAATATTAAATATAATAATTATTCCTTAAATTAATATATATTTCCATCCATGTATGGGGGAAATGGGAATCAAATCACATCACTTCATAGAGTTGGTAATCCACACATAGGCATGAATGATGTAATAATTTCTTATATGAGAAAAGGCCATAGAAATTGTTTATAAAGGTAACATAAAATCAATTTAGTATGAAATTGATATTTATTTATTAGTGTTGTAATTATTATAAAATATTTTTATGATATTTAAGATGGAAGAAACTAAAAATACAATGTTAAATAAAATTACCACTTTTTTGGGAAACGTTTACTATAATACTCCTTATCCCTTCAGAAGATGCTATTTTGGGAAGAAAAATACGTCAAAATTGGAAAAAAGAAGTCAAGAAGGTATCTTTAATAGTGATATCTAGGATATTTTGATAAAACGGTGTGAAAAATTAAAGGGAGAGGATGTCATTTTTTTAGTGAGGGAAGTGGAACTCGTATAAATTTCCAAAACATTGAAATAAAATGAATTTAAATTAATTTCATAGTTTATCAAAGGATACCAAAATTCAATGACAAAATATGTTTTTATATAAATAAATTATTTAAAATGGATTTTTAAATGTTTCAATGACACTTTATATAGAGACGAAATCTTGATGTACATTTACATTACATTACTTTTGCAGAATACTTAATACATAATAAAAAAACACAGGGACTCTAATAGTTTAGTTACATTGGAAACTCAGAAAAATAATCTTCTAATCATGGTGAAAGATCTTCAAAATCTCCCATAAAGATCTTACCCTTTTGTTTTCTTACCTAAAACCATTATTTATATCCTGGGGAAAAGAAAACATAAAAAGGGTGAGCACAAATGCTCAGTAAGGTTAAATATAGAGAATATATAACAATCCACAAACATTTGAATGAAAAAACATGAACATAAAATCTAAACATCAAAATCTCGAGCAAAGACATAAATCATGGAAGTATGTGAGGCATATATCATAAAGAAACATCAATCATGATAAAATAGCATTGGAATAAAACATGTAGTTGTGGAAACCCATTAAGAACATGATAAAATTTCCATAGTAGTCAAGGCATTTCTTCCAAGACCATCTCAGTGGACAAAGTCCCTTTCCAAATCGAGTTCACTCTTCATTCCAGTCCCATATCCCTGAATTAGATTAACTTACTATTCCAGAAGTGTCTATATCATGATATATAAATATTTACCCAATGCATTGGAGGAAGATATAAATCCCACCTATCTCATAATGAAATCATTCTTTCTTGTTCCATAAAATTAACATAAATCATTCATCATAAACCAATGAATAAAATGGATTTCATAAACATCATCCCATCATAACCTAATCCATATAAAACAAATGGATATGATTTTATCATTAGAAAAATAACACCATGTAAATAATAGAGAAATTATACATAAATATACCAAATAATTTCATCTTAGACAGAAAATAGTTTTTATAAAATAGTCGAAATTAATTCTTGAGGAAACTTTCTTTTCTTCTTCAGAATCATTTTATTTTTACAAAATTCCATGATATTTTAGAAGGAAAAGATTTTGTTGAATATTTTCATGAAATATTGTAGAGTAAGTTTCATTAAAATAAGGAATTATAAAACCATAAAAATCTATTCATGTCGTATAAGTTGAAAAAAACATTCTCCTCGTACTTTTAACGGAAAAGTCAAAATGTACCACGTATGGTATATAAATGAAAGATTCCTTCCATAACACAAAGTAAAAGTCAAAGAGGGGTAATCATGAATTTAAACATAAATGGAATAATTTTAAACACTTAAGTAAATAACATTTTATTATGTACATGGATGAAAAATATAGCCCCATTAAATACTTTTTGTTAAGAATAGATCTAGTAAATACTTATGTATAAGAAATCTTGGATAAAAATGAGATTGAAAAATTATCCCTTACCTTAGGTCTGATTTTCTTTGTACATATCCAAACCTCCTGTATAATGATTTAAATAATTTCATTGACTTATTAATGAATCACATTAATTTTTATGATATCATATATGGTTTACTTTTGACTTTATGTTACCCGTTATTTTGTAAATTTCATGTTAAAGCAGCTTTTTGGGTCAAATCCTTTTATTAATTGTACGTGTTTGGAAATATTGTTCTTGATATTATTATTAGTTATATAATGATTTACTTACTTACAGAATCTAAATCCTGATTTATATATCATATATATTCAGTATATATATATATAATAGATAGATAAATGAAATGAAATACACCGTTCATGGAGACGGTAGGTCATACGTACGCATGAACGTTGTTTTAATTTTCTTATTGGCTTTAATGGAAGTAAGTAGATGACATATATATATATATACATAAATAAATTAGCTTTATCATGTCATATATTTCATTATTATTCATTATATATACTTTATAATCATTCTTGAGTAGTTAACAAGGATAATGAATATCATCGCGTTGTGGAGACGGTAAACTGTACGTACGCCCGAGCGATGATATATTTCCCATATTTATTGAATTTAATTATAGTGGATGATATAATATCTCAGAATCAGTATGATGTTATAATAACTATACATAGTTATTTTTTACACCATTTTACCCATCCAAGTAAGGTGGTGGTGGAAAACAGATTACACCACGGCGTAGAGACGGTATTCCATACATACACACGTGGAGTGATTTAGTTTTCCATAGGATGGATAGAAAGTGAAATTGGGTTGTTTCATATTTATAATTACATATCATTATATTAGTGATACTGATGTTATTACTTTATAATGAAACAACTAAATACGAATAATTTTAAGAAGAATGAAACTTGAAAGAATCGGTAGAAGAGATTATCTCTTCTTAGACAAACCTCTTTTAGGATTCCTCTTAAGGCAATAGAGTTGGTATTTTGTGGAGAACAGAACCTCTATAATGTTTTAGGGAAGTTTATAAGGGAAATGGGCAGGGGTTGGCCGAGTTTGAAGGCTCAAAATTTCCTATAGAGAAGAGGGAGGATGTTCCCTTTTATAAGAGAGGAGAGAGGCACCATAGGAAAAACATTAAATATTATTTTATAATAAAGTCTTATTCGGTTTATAATAGCTCCAAATTAATTTAATTCTAGACTAAAGTGGAGAAGGTTCAAAATCCTCCCAACTAATAGGTTTTAGACAAGTTTAGTTTACTATTATAACCTTATCATTTAGATTTAACTCTAAGTTAAATAATTTAACATTTACCATGTCTTCATGTTTTCTTACACTATATTGTAATTAAATATACAATAACAAGTCAAAAAAACCCATGTGGTTCATTATTAATATATATAACCTGATCTAAGTCATTTGGACGAACCTTATATTTTTAGGAATAGAATTTAAATTAATAATATAATATTTGTCTTAAAAACTATTTTATGTCAATTTTGACAATATTTGATAATTGATTTTTGTGAAAATCATAACCGAATTATTATTTCAAAAAACATTAATTTAATCAATACTAACGAGTCATGTTAACATATGAAATTATTTTAATTCATAAAAAGTCTCAAATTACATTTATTGGGGTTTTAATAACATGAATTGTGTTAATATTTCATTAATAAGGTTATTACTGCATCATCATTGTTTCATTAATAAATTGAATTATATAATGTATAGAAATTATAAATAAAATACTATTATTTAGGAAATATTATTATATTTCTAATGAATATTTATAGTCAAATTTATCTTATGTATCACCCTATATTATAAATGTTTTAGTTATTAAACATTAATTTTAATTCCTTTAACTCTTCTTCGAATTAAATAATAATAAATTTCATAATCTAATCCATTGGACCTAAATGATAATATAATATTCCTAAGGTTTTTTTTGGTCTAATTAAAATTATCCAATATAATTAGGACATGTGTTATTGTAATAATAATACCATTTTTACCCCTAATTACCCTAATTACTTTTAACCGTGGTAAATAAAAGAAAAAAGTTACAATTAACCAAAAATAATTTTTATCTTATTGAACCACATTTTAATCCTTCATATTAACCGTGTCACTCGGTTTTTCTAAATTCAACTCACAGAAGCGGTAAAAATATGTTTTATGTACAATTTCAAATGCTCCTAGGAGGTGGTTAAAAGACTCTAAAAAGATCAATAAAATTTTTATATATCTATATTATTATAAAATGACTCTAATGAATTATATTGAAGTTATATAGGTATTATGTATCTATTTTGACCAAAAATAAATTTAAATAAAATAAATGATTATTTAAATAAAACTTCGGTTTTAACTAATAACTCAGTGTTTTCACTATTAATCAAAAATTGAATGTTTTCAGAAAAATACCAAAAATTATCCCTAGTTTAATTTCGATATTCTGAATCCAAAAATGAAGTCCATTTTGAAAGATAAAATTTATATAATTTCAAAAAGTGGGTATTACTATTAATAAGGGCCAGTTTATATAATATTTTAATAACATATCATTTTTTAGTGAAACTCAGTATTGCATACATCACACGCTATCGTGGAAGGTCACGATTGCGTGTAATGAAAACCAAGTCAGGGTTGCGTGTAGTGAAAGATTCCTTTGTTTTTGTGTATAATAGAATCCAACCATATTTCATTCATACATTGAATATATATATATACAATCAATGTTGCGTAGAATAACTTCTATGAAACGAACATGAAATTCTGTGTAACACGATCCATGATTAGTGTTGTGTATACTGCAAGCTAATACAGTGTTGCATATAGTGCAAGATAATCTTGGTGTAGCGTACAACATAATATATTAATTAAATTAAAAAGAATATATCTTATAAAATCTTAGGGTATTATATTCTACGCCCCTTAAAATGAATTTCGCCCTCGAAATTTGTTAGGGTTATAAATCGTTTACTACTTGAAAGCTTCTTTCATAGAAACCCAAATCGTAAAAATGAATACTAAAACATAATTTTAAAAACTAATGTATGAAACATAACGGTTACCCAAATTAACTTATCACTGGGTTTCCATATAAGAGAACATAGGTGAAAATATGGTTACAGAAGAAAAATATAACCTTCAATTTCAGATGAAGTGTGGTAGAGGAAATTGCTATGAAAATGACAAAAATCACAAAACCATAAATTTGTGATGATCTAAGGTACCATCTAGGACAACATTTTTTATTTTCAAGATCATTTCCCTAATGTTGAAAAAAATGGAATTAGAAGAAATACTTAATTGATTTTGGTACATTCTCACCGTTGGTCATTCCATGAACAATTTCCACTTCATCTCTTAAAGAAATAAAGTTTAATTTTTAATTCATGAAGTGTTAGTAGATCATGCGATAGAATGATAGGTCATTCCATCTGTCTCGAAAATAATGTCAACAATAGTTATATACATAAGTTCATCTATGGTGATATTAATTGTATACTGATCAAAAAATGGACTTATACTTCAACTATCATCCTGATTAAAAAAATAAAACCCGTTTCTACTAACCGAAGACTTCTTGTAGGGAAGTGGTAGGTGATAAAGGCTTGTCGCACTTCGGTTGTGGGTTCGATTCCCGCATCCTTGTCCGACACAACGCGTTGTCACCCGTCCTACAAGTTATCCTTTTTCTAAAAGTACAGTATTATAAAATTACAGGAATAATATCAAACACAAATTTCCAGCTTTAAACAATACAATCTGATGTCCTACATAATCCATTCCAATATTTAGTCTTACCCAAAATATGTTTGTCCAATTTCATATTGTAAAGAAAATGATTACTGGAAAGGTCACATAACAAGCACGTGAATACCATCAATTATCCCCCATATATCATGAGATATATCTTTTTTATCACATTACTATCATGTTAATACCTTAATCATATATTTTATTTAAACATAAATTACCATAGAACCTTAGTGAAAACGTGAATTCTATCAAAAGTGAACTCCTTCCAGATAAAAAAAGCCCAAAATTTTTATATACTCAAACCATGATATCACATTGTCCTTATATCGGCCATGAGATCATTAATACTATCAAACATCACATTATCTCCTTATCCATTCATAATGCGCATATCATCTACATTCTAAATATATCTGAAAAAACCATTTCTGGTTACAGGTACCATTCAACATATGCTTTCATGTACTTTATAAAAAAATAGTGTAACAATCCTTAGATGTGTCATTATTCCATAGTAGCATTACCTATATAACATAACTCTTGATAAACCTAAATCATTCCACTACCTTCTTAAACCATTGACTGAGCTTCAACATTTCTTTCATCTCACATATCATTTGTAGTCTCTTCATCATCATCAATATAAATACTACCCATACGACCATGATGATTCTCTTCATGAGACTTTCCCTTAGGGAATTGGTTTACATAATGCCCCTATAATCCACATTTAAAACATTTAACCATTATTGTTGTCTTAGCAATATCATTGTCCTTGTATATGGTGCTAACTAATCCTTTTCCGTTGCAATTACTGGCTTTGTGTCCTTATTTTCCACACCCAAATCATCTTCCAGTTCCTTTGAATCATTCTCCCTAATGCCTCTTCCAACGTGATTTACATGAGGGGAATTGAACATTCTTTCCTATATGATCATCATGAAACTCCACATTTCTCTTATTAGCTGAGTCGAGATACTTACCAATGTTGAGATTATTGATCATATAATAAGATTTATTATTATTCATAATAACGATGTTTGGACTTCCAAATCCCGCTTCATTTGGTTGCTCATATATAATATCATTTCACAGTCCATCATATCATCCATTATCGTGAATCTTCCTATTTCTAACCATTTTCTAAAACAAAAAAATAATAGTGTGAGAGGAAAAAATCATTCTAGGAAAAAAAACATAATAAAGAGGGAGTACCTTCAATATATAACATCTTAGGTTTAATTATAAGATCATTGTAGTAATTATAGGACTATAACCTATACGTATACTTTACCTTAGAAAGACCCCTAGACATACTTTAAAAATATCTATAGGGATTTCACTAAAGATTTCGAATCCTAGATTCCAATGTTTAACTAAACATTCCCTATGATACCAACTGCACAAACCCAATCATAACATACATGGACATTACATTACTTTTGCGGAATATGTAATACATAACAAAAACAAACACACAAAGACCATAACAGTTTATTGTCTTTATAAACTCAGAGAAATAATCTTCTAATCATGGTTAATGATCTTCAACATCTCCCATAAAGATCTTCCTCACTTTTTTCTTACATAAACCTTTCTTTATATCATGGAGAAAATAAAACATAAAGAGGGTGAGCTAAAATTCTCAGTAATGGTAAACAGAGAGAATATAAAACAATCCATAAACATTTGAATGCAAAAATAGGAACAAAAAAATATAAACATCAAAATCTGGAACAAAGACATTAATCATGGAAGTGCGTAAGGCATATATCATAAAGGAACATCAATCATGATAAAATATCATGGGAATAAAACATGTAATTTAGTAAAACCATTAATAACATGATATTATTTCCATAGTAACCAAGGCATTTCTTCCAAAACCATCTTAGTGGACAAAGTCCCTTTCTGAATCGAGTTCACTCCTCGTTCAAGTCTTGTATCACTGAATTAGAATAATTTACCATTCCAGCCATGTCTATCTCATGATATATAAATATCTACACAATGCATTGGAGGGAGATATAGGTCCCAACCATATCATAATGAAATCATTCTTACTTGTGACACTAAATAAACATAAATCATTCATCATAACCCAAAGAATAAAATGGGTTTCATAAACATCATACCATTATTACATAATCCTTGTAAAAAAATGGATATAATTTAATCATAACATAAATAACACCATGTAAATAATATAGTCATTATACATAAACATTCCAAATAACTTCATCTTAGATGGAAAATAGTTTTTATAAAACAGTTGAAATGGATTCATGAGGAAAATATCCATTCTTCTTCAGAATCATTTTCTTTTTACAAAATTCCATGAAATTTTAAAATGAATGGATCTCGTTGAAAATAGTTATGAAATATTGTAGAGTAAGATTCATTTAAATAATGCGTTATAAAACCTTAAAAATCCATTCATTCCCTATAAGTTAAAAAAACATTCTCCTCGTACTTTTAAAGGAAACGTCAAAAATTACCATGTATGGTAAACAAAAGAAAGATTCCTTTTATAACAAAAAGTAAAAGTCAAATAAGAGAATCATGACTTTAAAAAAATTGTAATAATACTAAAAACTTTATGAAAAACATTTTTTATGTACAAGGATGAAAAATATAATCCCAGTAAATACTTACGTATAAGCAATCTTGGATAAAAATGTGATTGAAAAATTCTCCCTTAACTTAGGTCTGATATGATTCATACGTATCCGTGCCTCCTGTATATTGATTCAAATAATGTCATTGACTTATTACAGAATCATATTCATTATTATGATATCATATACGGTTCACTTATGACTTTATATTACCCGTTCTTTTGTAAATTGCAAGTTAATGCAACGTTTTGGGTAAAATCATTTTATTTATTATACGTGTTTGGACTTTTTGTTCTTGATATTATTATTACATATATCATTATTTACTTACTTACATAATGTAAATCATGATTTATATATCATATATATTATATATATATATAATAGATAGATAAATGAAATGAAATACATCGTTCATGGAGATGGTAGGTTGTACGTGCGCATGAACGATGTTTTCCTTTCCTTATTGACTTGAATGGAAGTAATTAGATGCCATATATATATATATACATAAACTAATTATCATTACAATGTCATATATTTCATTATTATTCATTATATATACATTATAAACATTCTTGAGTGGTTAACATGGAGAATGAATCTCACCGCGTCGTGGAGACGTTAATCAATACGTACGCATGTGTGATGATATCGTTCCCATAATTAATAAATTGAATTTAGTGGATGATATAAAATCTCAAAATCAGTATTATGTTATAATAACTATACATATTTATTTTTTACACCATTATACCCATCCAAAGAAGGTGGTGGTGGAAAAACATATTACACCACGTCGTGGAGACGGTATTCTATACGTACACACGCGTGGTGATTTCATTTTATGTTGGATGGATAGAAGGTGAAATGGGGATGTTTCAAATTTATAATAACATATTAGTATATTAGTGATACTAATGTTATTACTTTATATTGACACAACTAAAGAAGAATAATTTGAAGAAGAAAGAAACTTGAAAGAATCGGTAGAAGCGATCACCTCTTCTTCGACGCACCTCTTTTAAGCTTACTCTTAAGGTACTAGAGTTAGTCTTCTGAGGACCCCAGAACCTCTGTAATGTATCTAGGGAAGTTGAGAAGCGAAATGGTCAGGGTTTGGCCGAGTATGAAGGATAAAAATTGTAAAATAGAAGAGGGATGAGGTGCCCTTTTATAAGGGAGGAGAGTGGCACCTTAGGAAAAACATAAAATATTATTATATAATAAAGTCATATTCGGTTTATAATACATCCAAATTGATTTATTTAGAGACAAAAATTGGGATGGGAAGAAATACTCTCAACCAATAGGTTTTAGACATGTTTAGGTTACTATTTTAACCTTATCATTTAGATTCAACTCTATGTTAAATAATTTAATCTTTACCATTTCTTCTTGTTTTCTTAAACTATAAGGTTAATAAACTTACTATAATAGGAAAAACGAACCCGAAGAGGTTAATTATTAACACATATATCTATATCTAAGTCATATGGCTGAAACGCACATTTTTAGGAATATAATATCAATTAGTAATATATTATTTGTCTTAAAAACTATTTTATGTCAATTTTGACACTATTTGGTAATTGATTTGTGTGAAAATCATAACAGCATTATTAGTTCGAACAAAGTTAATTTTAACAACACTAACATGTCATATTAACCTATAAAATTATTGTAATACATTAAAGGTCTCGAATTACATTTATTTGTGTATTTATAATATCAATTATGTTAATATTTCATTAAGAAGGTAATTACTTCATCATCATTGTGTCAAAAATAAATTAAATTATTTAATGTCTAAAAATTAGAAAATAAAATACCATTATGTGGGAAATATTTTTATCTTTATAATTAATATTTATAGTCGAATTTAACTTATATATAACCCTATATTAATTTTTTTTGTTATTATACTTTGATTTTAACTCTTTTAACTGTTCTTTGAATTAAATAATAATAAATGTCATAATCTAATCCATATGGACCTAAATGATAATATTATATTCCTAATATTGTTTTTGGTCGAATTAAACTTATCCAATAGAATAAGTACATGTTTTACTGTAATAATAATATCATTTTTACAATTAATTGCCCTATTTACTTTTAACCGTGGTAAATAAAAGTAAAAAGTTACTATTCAAAAAAAATTATTTTTATCTTATAGAACCACATTTTACTCCTTTATATGAACCATTTATTTCATATTTTAGAAATTCAAATCATATAAGCGGAAATATTAAGTTTTATGTACATTTTCAAATGTTCCTTAGAGGTGGGTAAAAGATGGTAAAAAGTTCAATAAATTTTTTATATATCTATATTATTATAAAATGACTCCAGTGAATTACACAAAACTTATATTGGTAATATGTATCTATTTTAACAAAAAAAATATATTTAAATAAAATAAATAATTATTTAAATAAAAAGTCCGTTGTAACCAATAACTATGTGTTTTCACTATTCATAAAAAATAGAATGATTTCAGAAAAATACCTAAAATTCACCCTAAACTTATTCCAATATTCTGAATCTAAAAATGAAGTCCATTTTGAAAGATAAAATTTATAAAATATCCAAAAGTTGGTATTAATAATCATAACGGATAGTTTATATAATATTTTAATAACAAGTCGTTGTTTAGTGAAACTCGGTATTGCGTACAACACACGCTATCGTGGAAGGATGTGATTTCCTGTAATGCATGACAAGTCAGGGTTGCGTGTAGTGCAAGATTATTTTGTTGTTTCGTACAATAGATTCCAACTATATTTCATTTATTCATTGAATATATATATATATATATACACACTTAATGTTGCGTAGAATAACTTTTATCAAATGAACTTGAAATTGTGTGTAACACGATCCAAGATTATTGTTGCATATACTGTAAGCTAATACGGTGTTTCGTATAGTGAAAGATAATCTTGGTGTAGCGTACAACAGAATATATGACAGAAATTAAAAATAATATATCTTATAAAATCTCGGGGTGTTACATTTTATCACTAATATCTTTAGTAAAAACCATTGTTAACTATTTTAACGATTATCATTGAAAAGAATTTTAATCTCAATTACTATTCATTATAGCCAAATATGAAACTGAAATACTTATAAGAATTATTCATTTTTATTTACATTATAGAAACAATTTTATAAATTATAACTTGTATAAGAGGAAGAAATTAATTCTAGACTAACCATACAAAACACAATGAAAACTGTTTTTAGAAAAATACATTTTCAAAAATAAAAATATATTTAATATCATTTTATACATGTAAAACCCATGAAATTAATTTAAAAATGATAAATTGAATATATAATCTAAAAAAATTGATTACAGTCATTCATAAATACTATTAATTTAATTTATATTTATAAATACAACATTGCGTGTATAAAAACTTTTTTTTCCAAAACACGTGTCATTTACATACAAATGTTTTTACTTTAAATTATATCATATTGATAACCAAAAAATTATTTTTCTAAAATTATCACCTATAATTTTTCATTTTTTATTAATACAAATTTAGATATGTGTATAAAATTTCATATAATAATTTATTTTAAAACATATTTTGGATTAATAGTTTCTTAACTGAATTAGAAATTATTTTTTTCAATTATATTTCATTTAAATACTATATAATTTATTTTATTATAAATATATATAAATTATTCACAAAAGTTTAGGGTTTCAAATATATATATATCAATGAAGAAAAATAAATATTCAAAAATATTAGGGTGTTTCATTCTACCCACTTTAAGAATTTTCTCCTTCATATTCCATCACTTTAAAAAACTGTGGATTCCTCTACCACATCACATTATGTGGTTTCCACATAGATTCCAAATAATGTTGATTCCTTTAGAGAATATTAACAATATTTTTTTCCAATTACACCAAACTTTTTCCATATTATCTATTATTTATATGATTATTTATTTATATGTGATATCATCTTCTAATGGTATAACGTATTAGTTTAGTGCATGTGATGGATCCAGTATTTACATCTTAAAAAGAGATGTATAGAACTCACTATGAGTTGTTTATAGGTTTCTAAGATGAATTACGAAATAAAATATAGTCTCTATATAATAAATTATTTAATTGGGACTGATTTATTTTGATCATTTCCTTACCTTCTCCAAAAATATCAAAAATATTATCATTGGAGATATCTTTACGAATCACTTATCTATAATATTGATATCATGATCTCAGTGACAATTTCCAGAATATTCATTCTATCACCTATGAGAATCATTTATTTTGTTGTTATATTTTTAACCTTCTATGTCATTTCCATAGTTTTTTCATGATTGAATTGATTTTATCCTTTAATATCATTCCAATATTTTTTATATTATATTTTCTTCCATAGAGGACTACATAATGATCCATTTGAATGGTCATGTGAAATATATTATTTTAATAAAATTAGATTAAAGGAACATGTTGATCCTTACATCCATTGAAAAACCTAAAGAACAAAATTATATTATATTCTAAGGATTTACTGGTACCTTCATTTAGACTGGATATCTGAGGAGAATATATAGTTCTAAAGAATATCTTTTTATTCAATTATTTATGAAAACTTATGTAAATAATTGAGGTAAAAATTGATTCACTATTAAATAATTTTGAGGTTGGTACTCTATACAAACATTCCACTTCCTTAATGAATTTTATGGTTATCTAATCAAGAGATAAATATTCTCTAATTGTAATGAAATGTTATGATTCCATAAGGTGATCACTACTACATAAATTAAATTATTTACTGGTGATGTATTGGAGCGTCCCATAATGAAATCAAAGGTGATTTTCCCCCCTTCACCTCATGTTCGGGTAACAGTTTAAAAACCCATTGTACATACGTCTCTCTGACTTAACATTTTATAATTTCAAACACTAAGATATGTACTTTACAATACCAATAATCAAATTATCCAACAATAAATTTTCATTATGCTATATGTAAATACTCATCCATGTTGTCTGATTCATATTCATCTCAATTTTTGTAATTTCATTACTTAGTATTTTTTTATCAATATATATTTCTCACCATTCACCATAAATATACTGCATACATATCTTTGTTGAATAAAACATTCAATGATGTTTTCAATTTTTGAATCATGAAATTTTATTGATGAACATTAAATAGGAATGATTAATAATCTAACACCTTATCATTATTCATGAGAATACATCCCAGTCACTCAAATTATTGACCAATATAGATCAGAAAACCATCCCCACTATTGCATAATGTATGCATAGGTGGAATGAAAAACCATATATTTTGTTCCTTGAAATTACAATTACAATCATATTTCTAATGAAACATGGATTCCTTCAAAATAGGCTAGGTTAGATTATTTTACATCTAAATAAATTTGGCACAAAGTGTTGATACCACATATACATCCCACAATAACTATATACTATATTAATCATGGTTTGAATAGACTATTGTTTAGTAAAATTATTCTTTAAGGGATCCACTAATATACACACTATTTTCATTATGTTTCCCATTAATTATTAATATTTTTTTATTAAAATTTACATGTAATATATATTTCATAAAACATTCATATCATGAAGGTCATCAAAAAAATTAATTATGTAATATCAATTTTATTCCATGTTCATGTAATATAAAAGATTTTTTTTATAATTAAACATAAAACTGATTAAGGTAATCTAAAATGACTATAGTAATTATATCTGTGATGATAATTGGGGAATTTGTACTTTAAAATGGAATCAACAAATAAATAATATGACAACACCTAATGCATATGTTTTTGTTGGATATAGCCTCATTATTGAACCATTGTAGATGATATCCAGAAAGATTATTAAACATTAAAAATTATTTATTTCCTCAAAAATTCTAAAAAAATCAGCTATATGTGGTATATGAATGTTATTATTCATAGTTATCTTGTAAATTTCCCAATAATCAAATTAAGTATTCATTAACCCATATTTATTTATAAAAGGAAGAAAAATTTCACTGTATGTAAATTTACTTTTCTGATTTAATCCCTGATAGAGAATCTACTATATTTACTTCATTAATTCATAAAAATAAATAAAATATATTCTATAATGATTATTTTAAATATACATATTCATATGTATGAGTTTAATTAAAAAATAAATGTCCAAATTCAGGGGAAGACTAAAAAATTGTTCTTAAAATACAATGTATATTACCCAATAATAGGCATATGTTTAACATTTCCCACACTA
This sequence comes from Viscum album, assembly GCA_963277665.1. Classification (NCBI taxonomy): domain Eukaryota; kingdom Viridiplantae; phylum Streptophyta; class Magnoliopsida; order Santalales; family Viscaceae; genus Viscum; species Viscum album. The sequence goes on along the minus strand of OY728156.1, from coordinate 63,280,773 downwards.
TTATTTTTTGATGGTACCATTATTAGATGTATCCCACCTAAAAAATTTCATTTTAAAATGGGTAAAATGAAAATAGAAAAATTACTAAGATTATATTCCATGTAAAGTAAACAACAAGGATATCATGAAATGAAAATATGAAAGTATAAGATATGAATAAGTGAAAGATATCATGATAATTAATTATGATGTTCATAACGAAAAATTTATATGTCATAAATAAAAGAGTATTGGTATAAATCTATATTGTGTAAGAATATATGAGTCATAAGGGTTTGAAATCATTATTAATCAATCATGATCTATGAGAAAGTATCATAAGAATAAATAAGTGGCACCAGAGTTTATGAAACATCATAACTACAAAAAAAATTCTTTGTCAATTTTAATATAACATACTTTATTTAAAATATTATTCCAAAAAATATAATTATTTATGATTCCGGGGAATGTTTGGGGGTTTTTTAAGTAAAAGTCTCATTCTGGCTATGAGAAATTTTTGGATTAAAGTTATTCTAGCTGTGAGACATTTCTAGAGGTAGGTTATTCTAGTGGTAAGTCATTTTTTGTGGTAGTTCATTCTGTCACTGAGAAATTTATATTGGTTAGATATTTCTTGTATTATATAATTAATTTAGCGAGACATGTATTTTGGTTATAGATTCTAGTTTTGTTACATTTCTATTGTTAGGTCACTCTAGTAGTGAGACATTTATACTTGTACATCATTTTGTTGGTGATATATTTTTAGTTAAAGTTAATTATAGTAGTGAATCTCTGGCAGTGATTCAATTTCCAGTATATACTATTAGTTACACATTAGTGGTGACTAACTAGAAGTAACTCACTAGTGGTGAATTTCTAACTGTAAATCAGGAACAATGTTCCTGCTTTGTAGAAATAATACGAATTTGATTTTTTTTAAAATTTTTCTGAAAAATGGGTCAAATATCGTAATAAAGGGGTTTCAAATATATTTCAAGGATTATTATTCATAGCTTAAATTTCTATAATATTTGGTGTCTATTTAAATGTATAATACATGTGGAGTTATTGATATCCAATATTAATGTATAATTAAAACCATAACAAATCTCAATAGTTTGGGATCAGAACTTTTAAAAGTTAATCATTCATTCATTATTTAGGGATTGTTTTTCTTGATATGGGTGGTTCCAAACCCTTATTCCATTATAGTTCCAGGTCCATATAGAAATATCCCATTTCATCTCCCCTAAATTTTTTTCCCTCAAATTCATGCACCCCTTATTTCTGGTTCTGGATATTGGTGTATGGATCCTTTGTTCCATGTATTAATTCATGTGTTTCTTCTTTCTATGTGTCATGTAGGCATGGGTGACCTTGTATTTCTACGTGAAATTGGATTCAATGAAATTAATGAAATTTTTATATTGGTTAACAAATATAAAATGGTGAAGGGTAAAGTGAATCACATAATTTTAGAAGATTTATTATTATTATTGATATATTGTTTGTATGGGTGTAATTCCTTTCTAAAATTTTTGGCCATTGGGGTATTTGAATGTCCTTTTATGGTGTGAATTATAGAGTCCATGTTATTTGATTATTGGGAACACATAAACCATAATTAACTAATCATGTAAAGTTGATTAATGAATTGTATTTCTCCATGATCTTATAGATTATGTGATAAGACGATTACATAAAATAGTATAATTGAATAATAACCCCATTGGAATATATAAAAAGGTGTCAGTGATGTTTTATGTGATTTTATGTGAGTAATGGTTTTGGTTTTTGATCATGGGGATGATTTGATGTGTAGTTGATATGTTTTAGTGTGTTTGAGGTATTGAAAGAGATATAGTTTTGCAGTGGGTATGTATTGGTTATATTGGTGGTGGTGGTGCGACGGAGATGTGATAGAGTATGTGATGTGGTTTTGGATATTAGGATAGTGCATGGTGCCTATTAATGTGACTTTTATAATTTTAGTTTCTCGATTACTAATTTATATTGAAATGAATAATAATACTCAGCATGTTTAATGAATTATTTTATGATTGTATATTTTGATAAAATTGTTAATTTTCATATATTAATTAAGGTATTGATATACTAAGAAAAGAGAAGGTTTTAAAGGAACTAGGTGGTAATGTATAATATATAAAATGGATTATTGATAATAAAAATTTTAAATGTAAAATATCACTTTTTTTTATTTTGGGGGGATTGTGCATTAAGCATTGGCAGTAGGAGTTGAGGTTCATGGGGATTTTTTCTGCCTTATTTTGGAAACAATATGATAGGTATTGGGTGTTGTAAATCTATATACCCCTTGTATTGTTTTGATTTATATAAACACCATACCCTCATCAAGATCTATGTGTTTACACCCATATATTCACATCTGGGATTATTTCCTCAAAAACAGGATAGGATGATCGATGGTTGGATACCCTCTCTTCCCCATTCCCTTGTCCATTAATTGTTGATATAAGTGGGTTGTGATGGGAAGAAGAAAAAAGCGTCACTATCAACATGTGATGTGATGAGTAAATGACGAACCATATGTATTCGTGCGAGATTTTTTGACATTGATTATGTTGGGGTCATACATTCTAGGAGGTGGTAATGTTGTTTATAAACTGCAAGTTCACTACACTACAACCAAGTTTATGAGATATGATTTTTTGGCACAAGAGTCTGTAGCTGGGATTTGATGGGATGTGATGATGTTTGGGAGAGGTGAGACACCCGGAAAATGTGAATGAGGTGCTTTGGTTTTCCTACTAATTATATCTATATGCTCACCCGACATATAAAAAACTATTTTTTGTGCCAAATATTACATCATGGACCGTTATAAGAATTAATAGCTCATACCTTTGGAAAAATACTATATTGGTGCTTTAGATTAGATTTTTGTTATTTAAATTGGGGACCGTTATCTGTAAAAAAATTATTTACACATGGATTATGGGATGGTTTTTGGTATTCTTATATAAATTTAAGATAGTATATTGCGGTTCATTGCACTTATATCTCGATCATTTTTATATTATTAATGTTAATGCCTCTCTTACATGTGATTTGTATACACTCAGTTCATGTCACCAACCCAGTGCATATTGGAGGTGGGGCCTAGAGGTCATTATTTCTCTCCCATCATTAAGATATATTTGGATTTAGGGTTCATGAGTAAGTAGTATAAGAGGGCTGATGGATTAGCTGTAATATGGAGTTTTTAGTTAGTCATAATGGGGATTGTAATTAGTTTTATGGATATAGTTTTAGTAGACCTTGGTACATTATATATGCTAGGGAGACAGGCTCGGGCATGGGATTTTAGGTCCCCATGACAACATTCATGAACTATAATCTTATTGGACTACGAAGATATGTGGACCAATTTTTTGGTGGTGAACTAGGAGAGGTTCATGCATCATGATGCCCGGTATTCCAGTTTGAATAAAGTTGTCTTGGAAATAATTTAGACATAAACTGAATAAAATGTTTTCAAATAAATATTAATAAAATAACATATTACCATGATTAAGGAATTCATCATGTATAAGAACCTCAAACATAGATTAGTCATAGGGTTGTTGTTATTAGATATGTAGAAGAGTCGGGTGTAATCATTTTCACGAAGTTTAGGATGAAGTGTCACACTAGGATTTTTGATTCCATGATTTTTTTCATATCACGTTTTTCTTCATAGCTTTCTCTATGTTTTTGCATGTTCTGGGTTTGAATTATTTGTGTCTCTTTTGTTCTTGATCATGGACCATGGTATTGATGGTATTGTATGAAAAATGGGCTACTCTTTTTTTAAAAGGATGATATTAGGTTGTGGTGTTTTGGAGTTGGTTATGTGATATTCCTAGTGGCATCACTTATGGAGTAAGTTGTGGAGGTGGTTTTCACCCTTGTGTTGGATGAGTCATAAAGTGAAAAGGTGGTATTACTTTGGGTATTGTGTCCCTTATTCATGGACTATCATTCACCCTTGGTATCCCCCTTCGACCCCATTAGAATTTGTGGTAAAAAAAACTTTTGGTTTCCAGAACAGGCAGCACTGTTTGGCCGCACTGTTCCAAACCATACAAGAAAACCATGCTAGTGTTTACATGTCACTAATAATATTTTTGAATATCCCATTTTTTTCCTCCAAGAAATAAGTCCAATAAACACCATTCTTCTCTCTTTCATTACATACCACCAGGACTAGTCTCCAAGTTTTCTCTCACTCCATTGGACCTCATCATTGGAGGAATATTTGATGGGGGAAACATTAACTTTAGGAAAGCGAGTCATTCTATCGTTGATTTCTTCTCTTTATTTAGGTTTTATTCCACTGTTTCTTGAAGTTCCTCTTGTCTTGAATATAGGGTTAGTACCTAGGGATTAACCATGATTATTTTTTAAAATCATGAAAATTAGGGATGGATTTATATTCCTTGAGGTTCGGCGGTTGTGTCGTTGATGTTTCACACCATGTTATATGGGTTTTGACACCAAAAGTAGGTGATTCCATGTGTAACCATTTTATGATGAGTTCGATTGCTTGGATTGTTAATTTATAATTTTTTTAATATGTTCTATGAGGTGAAAAAAATGTTTTTGTTTGATTTGGTTAATATTTTATGTTATAGTTTCTTTTTATCTTGGAATTCTGTGCTTTTCAGTCATGACTCTTGCGGTAATGTTTGGGTGTATGATATAAACTATGAAAGTAATTTATTAGTTGTTTAAAGGGTCTGAAAATTCTGGTTTGTTAAATATTTAGTGACATGTGGTCTATGAAATGGTGTTTTGAATGTATTTTATTTGTAAAACCATGTAATTCCTCTTAAATATTTTTTTTATGAAAATGTGTGATTCCATGTGTATGTTTTTTGTTAATGTTTGAGGTATTTTTATAAAATATAGGTGTGGTCTAATAAAAATTTATAAGGCATAAATTTATGTTTTGGGTTTGTATTGGTTGGGTTTTGGCCTTAAATGATGTTTTTGAAATGGGTTTGTATGCAAAACATAGTTATACCCTCTGGGTTGGTCTAATAAAAATTTTATGTGGTTTAATGAGTTACACAATGTGCGACGAGGAATTTTGTGTACTATTTTTGTTGATTTATATTCTTAAAATGAGCTTTTTAAAGATAAGTGGTCAGTTTTGACTTCAATCATTTTGGGAATTGTTTTTAATCGGTTTATGTGATTTATGAAATTGTGATGGGGTGAGAAACATGTTTGCGGGTTGTTTGTGTGAGTGTGATGTGAAAAATGGATTTTGTTTAAGAAAAGGGTATTCTATAACATGTGAGTGGGATGTTATGTGATGATTATCATCATGGAAATGATTTTATAAAAATATTAATGGATTTTTTTAATTTTTTAAGATATGAAAAATGTGTTGCGAGCTATTTTTAGTGTGAATAATATTTCAAAATGCATTATAATGGAAATTGGGTTTTGTAAATTCTGTGATGTACATGTGGTATTTTTTGTGAATGTGTAATTTGAAAGTGGAACTTTTATGCGAAAATTATATTTTATTGTCTTGTTGATATTTTTTTAGCACAAGAGGGAAGCCCGGGTATCTTGGTGTGTGGATGTGTACTTGTATGATAGTGATCCCATGGTGGTCGGCCTCAATTTAACTAATCATGATTGATGATTTAAAAACTATCTAAACCATGATGATGATGATTGTGTATGACTAGGTCATGTGTATGTTTCCTAATAGTGGATCATGCATGAGAAAAAATATTTTGACGGTTACTATCAACAAGAAATGAGGTACCTGTGACCCACATCGAGCTAGTGCCTAAGGGGTATTTCCCATTGCTTGTGCTCACATTATATTTTGTTCTTATGATCAGCATAAGATTTGATTGGTTGGAAAAAATTCAGTAGAATTTCTGTTTCAATTAAATGATTTTGTTCATTAAAATATCCCACCTGAATATTATTTTGTTTTAATGATAAATCTTTTAGAAACTATCACAAGAATTTTTTTTATTGACAGAACATGAAGTATTTTTTGTCAAAAAAAAATTATCACATGGAATATCATTGTGGTGGTATCCTATTGGGATTTTTCTAACACACTACATACACCATTGGGTGAATGTAGACATGGTTATTTTTTCATACGGTTGGATACATTTTTTAGTTCGAGTGGTCTGGGTTTATAGCAGTTCATCACGATGTTGTCTTGTAGAGACGACATATAGGTGGTGACTATTTCCAAGATGATGGTTTTTGGGCTCTCATTTTATGTTTTGAACCTTTGTAATGGTCTTTTAACATTTTAAAAAAAAAAATTAATTCATTTCTGAATTTTAGTGATATTTTTTTTTGTTTTAGAAATACAGATTTTGTTTCTTGGTTTTGTTTCTTGTTTTATGTTTATAAACTTAGGTAAATCATTCCCAATTTCATTTTTATGATTCCCAGGAACTTGTACCATACCATGGGGATTGGTAATGCCCTTCGGGACTTTCCACGGGCTTGTTTGATTGCCGGTTTGGATGATGATTAGATCTGGTTAGTGAAAGGAAGTCATAGAGGGGAAAGAGATCATTAAAAGTACAGTCTATTTTTCTAATACTCATGTTTGGGTGTTGTTCGATTTAGGAGTGTCACAGTCTTTTGTCTCGCCTACTCTAGTCCATACTAAGAGAAAAGATATTGAAGGTATTTCCATTAAACTAGTGTTTACTGCACTAGTAGGAGTTGATACCAACTTATTTGATTTATTTTGGGGGGTGTAGACTGATGATGGAGCTCTATTAATCACATGAGGCTCTTTCATTTCAATAGATGAAGTCATACAATGTTATCCCTTGTATCAAATGGTTGTTTTCATTATAATTTTTTATTGACTACATCCCAAAAAGGGTCATGTTATCATGTGTGGATGGATAGTGTGTTCCCTTTGGTGGTTAGTGGGGTTGTCATGTGGGTAGTATGATGTTGATCCCCTTAGTTCCTTATTGGATGTGTTTTTGGTGAAATCATTATATACCGAGGTAGTGGATGTCCCAAGGATCATTTGAGAGTGTTTAGATGATTTCTTTGAGGAGGTTGTGATGTTACCCCCTCAGTGTGATTTGGAGTTTACTATAGACATGTAGCTCGATGATACCCTAATAGCAATGGATTCTTATTAGTTATAACCTTCTGAGTTGTGAGATTTAAGGACTCAAATAATTGATTTGATGGAGAAGGGTTATATATACCCTAGTGTGTCAATATTGGGTGCTCAATTATTATTTTCCAAGTAGGTGGATGGTAGTCGATGGTTATTCATATACTACTAGAGGATGAAACACGTGATAGTCAATACTATTACCCCATATAGATAATAAATGACCTTTTTGACCATATGTGAGGGTATATTTACTTTTTTATTATTTATCTATGGTCTGGATATCACCAGCTTTGTCTTATGGAAGGAGTTGGCCAAAAAAATCATTTAGATGTTGGTATGGGAACATAATGTTTGTATTCACTCCATTTGGATTTATGAACGCACTATCTATGTTCATCGGTATTTTTAACACCATGTTACAATACATCTTACTTTGGTGCTTAATCATATTCATTGATGATATCTTGAATTATAGGAATTCATCAGAGGAGCAAGAAAATCACTATAGAACTATCTTACATGGTCATCGATGTAAATAGATCTATTGAATGTTTTTATGTGAAGGTTTTGGACTTGAGAGTATAATTTCCAAGAATATGTGGTGTCTCGATAAGGCATAGAAGCGGACAAATCAAAGCTCGAGGGAATTATTTCTTTATTTGAACACAAGAATGTGTAAGATATTCAAGATTTTCATGGACTTTTAGGATATTATCAGATGTTTGTGCCTGATTTATATTGATTTCATTCCCATAGAATTCATTCACTATGAAGGAATAGAATTTTTTGTGGACTGGTTAGTGCTATAGAGAGTTCTTTTACCTGACGATTAAGTCGTTCGTTGCTCCATTGCTTCAGTTTCTACATTTGGTGTGATGTTTGAGTTGTTCATGATATTTCTTATCTAGTCATGGAATTTTTTTAAATGAAACAATGAATAATTTCCTCTTATGGGTCTAGGAATTTATGTCCCCATGACCATTAAAATGCCACCCATGATCTGGTGTTAGTAGTGGTTTTGTTTAAATTAATGTTTTTATGACTTTACCTTTTTTGGGAGACCATTTTCGACTTCACATATCACAAGATATTCTGGTATATCTTTTCTCAATGTAACATAATGTTTTGGTAGCATTAGTAGACGTATATTTTTAAGGGTTATTATTTTGAGATCTCCTAAACCTCAGGAAAATGGAATGTTGTGACTGATGAATTGAGCTGGAAGATACGGAAGGATATTATTTAGGAGTTTCACTATGCTTGGAGAGTAATGGAGGAGTTGGAATACTTAATTTTATATTCATGGTAGGATAGTTGTAGATGATATTTATTTTCTAGATAATGGTGTAGTCTTCTCTGATGTGGTAGGTAGAGGAATCTCAGTGGGGAGACTCAAAATTATAAGTAACACATGATCGTGTTGGTCATTGTGTTTATCTGTATGGATGGGTAGAGGATGGTTGAAACCAGAAGCTATTTTATGGGGGTTTCTTGTTCTTATGGTGATGTTTGGGGGTTGGGACTTTTTTAAGTCACATATATCACCTTTTGTAGCAAACCGAAGAGTTTTTAAAATGCACAATGGCATGAGGGTGCAGTATTTGTATCCTCAGATGAAATGGGTGGTGGGAGTGTTTTTGTTAATGTTCATGGTTTTATGTTAGATCAAGGTCGAGCATCATGTTTCTGGCAGTTTGTTGTAAACCTTGGATATTCATGAGTGGGAATGGTATAAATTATAAATGTTTTTTATTCATATTTTTTACCCTGAGCCAAGATAGTTCATGATGTTATTTTGGTAATCAGGTATTTTATGATGATATAAGACAACATCTTGGTGGTCATGGAGTTAGGCGAAGTGGATGATTTTTCTATGAGGTATGCAATTTAGGTGGTGTAGTTTCACAGAGTTCTACAGTCCATTTTCTTGGATTGGGACACACATTTTCTCCCGATTTGAAATGGATTACAAAATGATTTTAGTACTAAAATAGAGCTCAGCAATACCTTCCACCCTCAGACAGAAGGGAAGACAGAGCGTACTATCCTGACACTAATGGATCTGTTGCGACTATGCTTCGTGGACATTGGGGGATTTCAGAAATGTTATCTACCATTGATTGTGTTTTCTTATAATAATATTTTTTATTCATCCATTAGCATGACTCCAGTTGAGCCTTTGTACATAAGACTATGTCAATATCCATTGTGTTGGACAATGGTTTGGGATGTAACAGTTCATAGTCCTGGTGTGGTGTATATAACAATTAAAAAAGTTTCATCATGATTGTTAGAGGATAAGATCATTGCAGTACAAGAATAATTTTTATTAAGTTCATATGTGATGGCCCATGGAGTTAAATGTTGGAGTGACCATGTTCTTGATGGATTACCCATGAAGTGGGTAGTAGAGTATTATAATACAGAGTAAGAGTTCCCCTAGTCTTGTTAGGGACTTTGAGATATTGGGGCATGTTGGTGAAGTGGTGTATCAGTTGGTATTGAAATAATTTCTGGAGATTATCCAATCAATCATCAACATTTCTCATCATCATTTATATCTTCGTGATATCTATGATTTCATTTACTTGGGTGAGTTGGATATAATAGATGGTGTGATGTTCATGGAGAGGCCATTATAGATATGGTATCTTCAAGAGAAGGTGAAAAATGGATAGAAAATTTCTTTGGTTTCATTTTTGGAGGGGCATGGTGGCATGAATAGGAGTGCATGTGAGAGAGAGACCTAGATTCTTTCATAGTACATGATGTTATTTTGAGTTTTTTCTTTATCTATTTTTCTTTATGTTGTTCTTTTTTGAACATGGTGTTTTATGAGAAATTTTTGTTTACCTTGATCTGTTATGTGTTGTGTGATTTGTACTAATGTACTTACATGTGGAAAAAAGATAAGTCCTAATTTCTAATCAATACAAATTATACTAAAATGTGCTTAATCTCATGTGTGAGAGTTAGTTTCTCTTAGGGGGTAGTTTATTGACATCGAGAATGGAATTCCATGATTCCAATTTTCATGTATTAACATTTTTGTTTAGCTATTATGCATGTTTTGGTTAGCATGTTCAGTTTTTCTCACCATTTTAGATGTAAATGATACATGAGATGTTTCCCAGGGGATGGTTGTTCTGAAAATTTCTCTCCTTACTTCCAGTATTTTTTTCAATTCTACGGGTGACAGTTGTTTGAGATGTATAAGATGTAATATTCTGGACAATCTAACCGATTACATTCTGAAAAAAAATAATCATTGAGGTTTCCCAATAAAGTATGTAAAATTTATGTGCTTAAAGGGTAATTCAAGCTATTAAACAAATCTATACGTAGGTCATTATGGAAGGGAGAAATTTTTGGTGATAGGTAAGTTTTGTTGTGAGACCTTTCTTTTGGTAGTTCATTCTGGAGATGATAAATTTCTGGGAGTAGGAAATTTTGTTGGTGGGACAATTCTAGGAGTGAGAAAATTATGTTGGTAGGTAATTCATGTGGTGAGAAATTTCTGGATGGATGCTATTATTTTGGTGAGAAATTAATGATTTTATGTAATTATGGTGGGGATATTTTCGAGTAGTTTGTTGTTTTGGAACTAAGTCGTTCTATTGGTGAATCGCTAGTACTGACTTTCATGGAGTGACTCGCTAGCGAGGAATCTCTTGTGGCGACTTGTAAAAAGTGTTCTCATTTTTCCATAATTTAATTATTTTCCATTAGGATATATTTTATGATTAAAAATTGGATTAATTCTTTAATTAAGGGTTTCTTAAATCCATTTGAAATTATATTAATCATGCATTTTACTTATAAAAATTTGAAGACTTTTAAATTTTTTATTACACAAGGATTTAATGATATCTGAATTCAATATCAACTTAAAACCATATATACTCCCGATTTTTCATGATATAATCATTGAAAATATATTTCTTTTAATCATTCTCATTGTCTTACTTTCAGTCAAGATAGAATGTTCTTAATCCCGTTTCCCTTCTAGGAATGCTGTATTATTGCTACAATCTATTTTAGGTCCCCATATTTTTTAATTCCTTTAATGTAATTGTTGGTCTGAGTGGATACTCAAGAGGGGGTGTTAATTGAGTTCCAATTAAAATTTCTGTTAAAAATATTTCTCTTAAAATCCCCCAATTTAAAAACAAAATTAAACTGTAGTGAATCTATACAGAGTGTAAAGGTTCAATTAGTTTCTCAAATATTGATTAGGTCTCAGTTAACATAATTTTAAGATTAAATTAACTTTTGAAACTAACTTATTGGTTATCAATAAGTATTAACACTTTCTAATTTAACAATCAATGTAGCGTTAAAATAGTTTTTTATTTCAATGTAATAGCAGCAGAATATGTAAAATATATATGTAATACTTATAGACTTAAAATAAAAGCATAGAAAAGTTAAAGAAGAGGTTCAGTCTCAAGCCGAGACTTAGTCCTCTCTAGAATTTATATAAAATGATCCACACCTTGGATCGGGGGTAAACACCAGTACACTACTGTCGAGGTGCAAAGTCCTCTACCACAGTTCTTCGTTGGAAAAACAAACAACAGCACATAGGTTGTTCAGGTCATACTCGACCTCTACCACCATCCACAATGGTAAACAAAAGAGTTATAGAGTTTGAGTGAGGATTTAAGAATCCTCCAGTTTAGTATAGGAGACAGTGTGTGTGTGTAAAATAAACAGGATGCACACACTGCTCAAAATGTAAAGAAAGAATCACTAAGTGAAGTATGATTGAGTTTAGAAATTCTTTAGTTATTAGCAGTGCAACTCTGGACTCGTTTGGTTCATCAGAAAACATTCTGAGTCCTTCTCTAGTTTTTCTCAGAAAACAGAGTGTCGTTTTATTCTTTGTTTCTTGGTCTCGCTTAGCAGCCTGAGTGCATGAAATGTTTGTTGTAGTTCTTCACTCAATATACAGCTTGTGTTCTCCTCTAGAATAAGTTTATTCGTGTATGTCCATGATTCTTGGAGTATGGATATAGACTAGAGAAAACAAAATGCTCCACATTTGAATGCTTGTTCAGTTCTTTCTCTTTCACCCTTCATGTCTCTTCTTTTTTTTCTTTCAAGGAGTGTCATATGCATCTGTTTAAATTATCCATTGTTCTCTTTCGATCACTTTATAGCTTTCATCTTTGGATGAAAAGAATAATCATCTTTTTCATGGGTACTAGGTACGGTTCCCTGACATGCAATAGAAATCATTAAATATCATTATCTGTATTAAAACCATCAAATGTAATAGTTAGATAAATAAATAAATAGTATGAAGAGTATAGGGTTTGACTGGTTGGTCAAGCATTAGTAGTGTTCTATTGGTAGACGTGGACGGTGGAATTTGTGTCACAGAACCTTCCATCGGTAGATCTTTTGAACTTGCATCGGTAGCTCATATACCAGTGACTTTAGTTCTATCAGTAGCTGTCTCTCTATCGGTAGCTCTTTGCATCAGTCGATGTTTGCACGTATCGGTAGACTTAAACTATCAGAAAAATTATATCGATAGCTCTGGGTTGTGATTTAGAACTCGTATCAGTAGGCTTACTCTATGGGTAACTACTGGTAGACATGCACATCGGTAGCTCGGTTGTTCTATCAGTAGAACTTGTGTCTGCTTACCAGTAACTCTGTTTATATCAGTGACCTTAGTGTAACGATGACTCTGTCTATCCGTAGGCTAAGTCTATCGGTAGACTGAGTACCGGTAGCTCTAGCTAAACACAAATTAGTGACTTAATACTTATCTGTTTCATACACAACATATCTGAATGGGATAGAATTACTTCAGAACTTATATAAACATGGAGAAACAAAGATTAAACTATCTTAGGGATTATATTAATATTATAATCATCCTAAGCACAGATTGAAAGAATTAATATATAAAAAAACATTAAATTGATATTATCAAAGTATATGAAAGCATAAATGGGATTATCAAAACATGTGAGGTCAACAATCTCCCCCTTTCTGATAATCACAACTTATGATATTATCATTAAAAAATGTATCAGAGGATATATAATTTAGCTCAATTTTCTCAGAGAAAACAGTATGGTATAAAACATAATTTATCATAGATAGAATTAAATGTATCAAAGATAAAAGAAAAAACTATGATATCAAAGGTAAAATTTAGTGGTATCAGAGAACTTTAGAGAACTAAAAGAAATGATATCAGAGGATGAGGGAAAAGACACTAGTATTAGAAGATGAAATTTAGAGGTATCAAAGGGGAAAAACATGATATCTCTTAGATAAAATTTCTCCCCCTTTCATTAACATTTCTCACACATGGTTAATATGTCTTCCTCTTTTGATACATAGAGAGTATTTCTCCTCTCTTGTAAAATATTTCCCCCCATTATGATAATCAAAAATTGGGAAATAATAAAGAGAAGTGGAACAATAGGAATAGAAGAAAATCAATTTTATTAAATATGAAAAATAAAAACAAAGACACAAAACAAAATACATAGGATTCCTATCAAATAGTCCATCCACTGGATCAATCCACATCCTTAATGTGAGATTTTCCCTTGGGGTCAGAAGAGGATTCTGGTGAAGGCTTAGGAAATCCGGAAATGACCACAGGAAGCTGAGCAACTGACACTGTGTCTGGCCTGTATTGAGAAGTCCTTTGTGTGATCATAGGTGTGAGGCTTCAAATGGCTTGGACAGGATTCATTCGAATTGGAGAAGCAGTAGAGGCAGAGGCAGGCAAAGCAGGTGGGACAATTACTGGCCTAGAATCAACATGTAGAAAAGGCAGCAACAGATTTCTGAATCCATAATGATTCATCCTCCTCTCTCTATAGAGGGTATGAAGTCATCCTTGTTCTCCATAAACTTTTCCAACACTGGAGTCAATTCTCTTAGCTTGCTAACCTACTTTCTAAAGGATTTATTGATATGAGGAAGATTCATATTCTCAATAAGAAGCTTAAAATGACTGGTCATTGGGTCTTTGTGTAAATTTTAGAGAAATAGGAGTCCACATTTTCTTTCAATTCTTTTTGAAAGGCAGAGGCTTCTCTCATGTATTCTTGGACTATCTTCATAATTTCTCTGGCTGAATCTCTGGTAGAAAGAACAACTCTGCTCAGTTCAGATTAGTCCACAGAGCCACTGGTTGAGGCAGAACCAAGCTCCCCATTCATCATAGCTCGAATTTGATTCAAATCCATCTAATTTTTAGATGCAAGAGAACCAACATAGAAATATATAGTCTCTTTGAAGCTTTTGGTAAAACCACTGATAAGATTTTGAAAATCTGATTCCTGGGATTTAATATGATCTTTCATATAAGTTTTGAAACCTTCAAATACTGAAACCATCTGACTTACAACACTCTTCACATAAGCTAAGTCCTTACATTCTTGGGATTTTGAGCTCATGTAAGAGTCTAAAGAAACAACAGATTCCTTTAGAGCGTCAAGATCTGCTTCAAGTCTAGAAACTTGAGCCTTTCATTCTTTAACTTCTTCACTTATTTCTCCCATAAATGTTGATAAATTGTAGGCAAGAGATAGTTCAAAAGATCTTTCCAGCATAACCATTTCTTCAGCAAGACTGCGCTTCATCTCAGCAATTGAGGCATGAAAAGATTCTTTCAGCTCATCCCTTAAGATATCCATATCAGCCATGGTAACCAAATCAGCAGGTGCAATAGCTACAGATGCTCTTTCAGAGGCTAAACTGACCACAGAGTCAGTCATAACTGATTGAATTGAAGATACTATAGAAACTTCCATTTTCATTACCTCTTGCACAACAAATTCTTTAAGGTTTTTCTTCAGCTTATCCAGGTCATGCATTCTGGCCACATCTTTATGAAATAACTCAGAATTGACATCATAATTAATCTTAGGTCTATTGTGAGATGCCTCATTATCTGAATTTGAATAGTCTATACCATAGACTATAAAACCTGTGTCTTCTACCCAATCATTAAAACCAACAGCCACTGTGACTCTTACAAACATAGATATATGGTCCCCCTCAATGGGTGCATCCACAATTAGGATAACAGCATTCTCAACATCATGCTCATCATCACTCTAAATAGGTATTTCATCCTGAGAAGAATCTTCCACTATCATTTCCATTAGTGCAGCAGAATGAGGGTCTTCTAGATTAGGTAAGGGTATGTCAACTTCATTTGTTTCCTTAGTAGGTACAAAATATTGTCCAATCACTAGACTCAGGATCAAATCAGCTGATAGAGATTATTCACTCTCAGGAACATCTTCTTCAATTTCTACAGTAGTAAATTCAACAGCCTCTAAAGAAGCTTCTTCATTATCTGATTTATGTTGAACTAGATTTTCATGAGTTGGGCTAAGAGTCAAGTCAGGGTCTCCTCCTTCATCAGTAGAGGACTCTTCCTCTTCTGAATCATCACAATATTCTGGATCCTCTTCATCAGGTCCCAGACCTGGATCCCTCATATCCTTTGGTCTTGAAGGATGAGTTAGAGGATTAATCTTGTCATACACCCTCTGGTCATCATTGACCCATTCTCCTCTCCAAGGGTTCCAATTTTTTTCATGTAATTACAAACTGTAGTTGTGATACAGAATTTATTCTTCACTACCATGGTCTCATCTTGAGACTTATAAACCCCTTTTACCTTGATCATCATAGAGATTAACATAGAAAAGAATATGGCATTTGTCTTTGATTTTGGCCTTGTCATATCTTCCATTTGGAGCATCATCAATCTGCAGAAATTAACCTTTACACAATGTCTTCAGATGTGCAGGAGATAGATATCCTGATATATCAAATTGGCAAAGTCTCCTCTCCTCGGTATCAAGGCATGTTTAACAAATTTGAATAGCAATCTATTCTCTCCATCCATTTCTGTAGCAACTACATGTCTTTGACTTCCATCACTAGTCAGCTCTTCCAAAGCAGTCTCATAATCGAAAATGTCACTGGTAAGTGTCATGGCTCTCACGATATATCCAAATACTCATTTATGTCGAACTTTCAAGCACTCAGCCCACTCAACAGATGAGAACAACATCTCATTTCCATTCACAAAAGAGGTTACTTGATTTTCATTCTCCGATTCTTCAATGGTTACAAAATCGTAAAACGGTTTCAATAATTTTTTAATGTAAGGACCATTTTTGTTCGAAAAACACTCTACCCATTTTTAATCTTCAATAACTTCAAGCACTAAGGACCTACTAGGTAGCATCCATTCTATACACAGTTCCTTTTCAGTCACAATAACTCAATTTTGTAGATGAGGATTCACTGGTCGTCTCCCTAAACAAGTTCTTGCAACACTTCCACTACCACTTGCTTCTTGCTCGGTCCTTTTCTTCTTTGTTTTCGGCTCAAAAGATTCATCTCTGACAGTAGGAAGTTTGGTTTTTCCATCGATGGTTCGAAGGATTTTGTGTTCTCTATGGATTTGGGAGCTAAGGTTAGAGGGTTAAGGTTTGAGGCTCTGTGGATTTTCAAGTAGCTCAGACTTTAGTTTTATCATTTATGAATCATAAAATAAATAAACAAAATTAAATAAAGTAAAAATGATTCATATTCTGGCGACAGACAGAAGTTTTAAACCAGTGCGCACATCGGTGAGAATTTCTATCAGTGAGGTTTTACATCGGTGAGGTTTTCTATCAGTGAGGATACATCGGTGAGGTTTTCTATTAGTGAGGTTACATCGGTGATTTTTTCTATCATTGAGGTTACATCGGTGAGAATTTCACATCGGTGAGAATTTTACATCGTTGAGAATTGCTACCGATTGAGGTTAAACATTCTCAACTCATGTCTAATGTAACTTAACCTATCCGAACTCAAAGGTTTAGTGAAAATGTCGGATAATTGATGAGCAGTTCCTATAGTCTCAAGAGTAATATCACCCTTTTGGTAATGATCTCTCAAAAAATGGTTCCTTATACCAATGTGTTTGGTCCTAGAGTGAGACACAGGGTTCATCGAGATATTTATTGCACTAGTATTGTCACAGTTGATTGACACATGACTAAAGTCATATCCATAGTCTAAATGAGTGTGTTTCATCCACAAAATTTGTGCATAACAACTACCAGTAGCTATGTACTCTGCTTCGATAGTGGATAATGCTATAGAATTCTGCTTCTTACTACACCAAGATACTAAGGACTTTCCTCATAAATGACATGTTCCTGAAGTGCTTTTTCTATCCAGCTTGCAACCAGCAAAGTCAGCATCTGAATAACTCATTAACTCAAAGGGTTGTCCTTTTTGGTAAAACAAACCAATGTTTACAGTATGTTTAAGATACTTAAAAATTATTTTAACAGTAAGTAAATGTGATTCTTTTGTATTAGCTTAAAATCTTGCACACATACACACACTAAACATAATATCTAGTCGACTAGCAGTAAGGTAATGCATGCTTCCAATCATACCTCTGTAATTGGCTTGATCAACTGGTTTCCCAGTTTCATCTGCATCCAATTTACAAATACTACTCATAGGAGTTTCACTTTACTTAATACTATCCAAACCAAAATGTTTTAAAAGATCATTTGTATATTTACTTTTAATCAAGAAAAATACCATTTTCATGTTGAAACACTTGAAATCGAAGAAAATATTTAAGTTCTCCCATTAAACTCATTTCAAATTAATTTTTCATACTCTTTTAAAAATCAGTACATAAATAATGTTTAGAAGATCCAAAAATAATATCATCAACATAGATTTTAACTATTAAAACATCTTTACAAATTTTATTAATAAAAAGAGTTGGATCAACAATCCCTTTAGTAAAACATTTTGAAATAAGAAAATTACTAAGTCTATCATACCAAGATCTTGGAGCTTGTTTCAAACCATATAAAGCTTTAGAAGGTTTAAAAACTTGATTTGGAAAGTGAGTATTCGTAAATCCAGGTGGTTTTTCAAAAAAACATCATTAACAATAAAACCATTTAGAAAAGAACTTTGACATCCATTTGATATATCATGAAATTCAGATGAGCAGCATATGCAAGTAAGATCCTAATGGCTACTAATCTAGCAACAGATGCAAAGGTTTCCTCGGAGTCTATTCCTTCTTCTTGACTATATCCTTGTGCAACTAGTCTATCTTTGTTTCTAACTATGTTTCCAGACTCATCAACTTTGTTTCTAAAAACCCATTTTGTGCCTATTGTTAAAGTGTCATTAGGTCTGTCAACTAATTCCCAGACTTTGTTTCTTTCAAATTTATTTAACTCTTCTTGAATAGACATTACCCAAAATTCATCATTGAGAGCATCATTGATATTTTTAGGTTATAGCTATGAAAGAAAGTCTTGATGTTCAACCTGATTTCATAGAGAAGCTCTAGTATGTGTCCCTCTATCAGGATTACCAACAACAACATCCAAAGGATGATTATTTAGAATCCTTGTAGATCTAGTAAAAGTAGGATTATAAATTTCAGGTTCATCTATAGGTTCGGGTTCCATAGTACCAGATTCTGGAATATGTCCAGAACATGATGTTTTTATAGTATGTTCTTTAGATTTATCATTAAGGTTCAGAATACTCAAATATTCTTCATGATTTTCAAGAGAGGTTTTAGGATCATGTGGACCAGTTTCATCAAAATTGATGTGAACATATTCTTCCACACATTTAGTTCTTTTATTAAAGACTCTATAGGTTTTTCTAGTTAATGAATAACCATGAAAAATTCCTTCATCACTCTTAGAATCAAACATTTCCAGATTATCATTTGTATTAAGAACAAAAACATTGCATCCAATGACTCTAAGGTAACTAACTTTAGGTTTTCTATTATTCCAAAACTCATAAGGGGTCTTCTTAAGAACTTGTCTAATTAAGACTCTATTAATAATATAACAAGATGTATTCACAGCTTCAGCCCAAAAGTAAATAGGCAGGTCATATTCATTAAACATGGTTATATCTATTTCATGAAGGGTTATATTCCTTATTTTTACTGCACCATTCTGCTGAGGTGTTCTAGGAGCGTAAAATTTGTGACTATAGCCATTGTGTGAGTAATAATATTCAAATTCATTATTTTCAAACTCATGTCCATGATTAAATCTTGGAGTTTTAATCTTAAGTTCACTAAGGTTTTCTACAGACTTGGAGTATTTAACAAAGTAAGAACAAGATTCACTTTTGTGAGCTAAGAAGTATACCCAAGTATATATAGAAAATTCATCTACTAGAACATAGACATAGTTCTTCCTATTTAAACTAGAAACTCTTGATGGTCCAAACATGTCCATGTGAACCAACTCGATAGGTTGAGAAATTGAAATTTCTTTCTTTGATTCAAAAGAAACATTATGTTGCTTTCCCTTTTGACATGGATTACAAAATTTTTCATTTGGGAATTAATGTTTAGGTAGGTCTCTAACTAAGATCTTTCTAGTTAGTTTTCTAAGTGAATAGATTTTGTAGTGTCCTAGTATTCTGTGCCAAAGCCATGAATCTTTATGAAAATAATTTAAACAAGTAACATTTTCTTTAGCTAAGGAATTTAAATCAACTGCATAAACATTTTAATTTCTTAAAGAAGAAAATACTAAAACATTTTTAGAATTAAAAAACATACAAGAATCATTTTCAAACTTCACATTAGATCCATCATCACATAATTGAGAAATACGTAACAGGTTATATTTAAGTCCATCAACACATAAAACTTTAGAAATTAAAACTGAATTAGAGTTACCAATCTGGCCAAGGCCGATGATCATTCCTTTAGAATTATCACCAAAGGGGACATGGACTCTATCAACCTTTATTAAAATTTTGAAGCATGAATAATCTCCAGACATATTTCTTGAACATCCAATGTCCAAGTACCATACCTTCTTGTGAGAACTCTTTAAGCATCTTTCCTACAAAACAGTTTTAGATAAGAAAATATTTTGGTACCCCGATCTTCTTGGGTCCAGAAAGGTTAGAAATCAAAGCTTTAGGTACCCATATTTGTCTTATGGGTCTCATATAATATACAGAGTCAAAATATTTTGAAAGATAAACTTGATTTAACCTATAACCATATGAATAACTGGTTGAAGCATATGAATTTCCAAAACTAGAATAAGCAGAATTTTGTCCAGACTTATGAATAAATCGGGTTTTAGTGAAATGTCTCTGTCCAGGTTGGTATCCCAAACCAATAGTGTATTTAGGTGAAACATGTTTACCAAAAATTTGAGTAAGTGTGTCTTTTCCAGTTGTAAACTTCTCTAAGTCTTTTCTAAGATGCTCATTTGACATTTTCAGTTTTGTATTTTCCTTTAACAGTTGAGCATTCTTCTCTTTTTCAATAGTAAGTTCGGTTTTAACTGTAGTAGTGAGAGCATGTTGTTTCTTTAATGATTTGTATTTATCCATAATTTCATTGCATGTCTCTTCCAGCATATTGCAGTATTCAAATAATTCCTTACTAGTCATGTTTTTAGAATCAGAATCAGATTCTGCATCATCTTAAGAATAATAAGAATGTAAAACAGGAGTATCTAAAGTTACCATAGATGTGTTGGTCATGAAACACATGTTGGCATGATTCTTCTCAGAATCAGAAACATCAGATTCACTTGTGTTGTCTTCAGATGCACTCCAGGTAGCCTTCTTAGCCTTCTTTTACTTATTGTCCTTATAATCATATTTCTTTTTGACCATTAATTTTGGACAATCAGCCTTGATGTGTCCTTTCCTTTTACACTCATATCAAACTATTTCATCATTCTTGTCAGCTTTCTTCCAATCCTTCTTCCAGTGTCCCTTGTTTCCATACTTTCCGTTGTAGTTAGATTTTATGAAGAATTTTATCTTCCTAAAAAACTTCTTGAATCTCCTGGATATTTGAGCCATCTCAGCATCACTATCTGATTCAGAATCTTCACAGGTTGAACTCTCAGTAGGTATTTTATTTTTCTCCTTGCCTTTACTCTTAGATGTAGTAGACTTGAATGCTACGGATTTTCTCTTAGGTTCATCATCTTCCTCCTTATTCACTTTGACTTTTTCCTCATACATAATTAATTTACCAATAAGCTCCTTTACTAGTAGTGCTCCAATGTCACATGACTCTCTGATTGAGAAAAATGTGCCTCTCCATCGTTTTGGAAGACATATCCGTATCGTCGTAATTTGTTTCTTTGGTGGAACGACTTTACCAAGTGAATTCATTATATTGACTATCTCATTAAACATGAGATACATATCAGAAATAGGTTCATCAGTTTTCATTTAAAAATTGTCATATTTAATAGTATAAGTATTCAATCTCCTTTCTTTATCATTGGTTGTTCCTTCATGAGAGACACCCTACGTATCCCATATTTCAAAGGAAGTTTTACAAGCAGAAATTCTATTAAACACTTCATCTCCTAAAGCACAGTACATAGCATTCATAGCTTTAAAATTATTATTGTAAGTAGTCTTTGTAGGTTCAACCCAAGTTTTTCTTTCAGTTTCTAGAATTTTATATTGAGACTCTAAAACAGTCCATACATCAAAACCCATACTTTCTAAATGAATTTACATTTTCAGTTTCCACTGGGCATAGTTTGTTCCATTGAAGAAAGGTGGTCGGTTATTAGCAGCACCCTCTAGTCTATTATCCATAACTAGATTTTAGAAAATAGTTTTAAAGAGATAAAAATTTAGAACTAATAGAAATTTAAGATCTTTAAAGATGCAACTAAAATCACAGTTGAAAAACAGAGTATTTCAAAAATCCTTGAACAAAAACAAATCCTTTGATACCAACTGTTGATCGGAGTGGATACTTAAGAGGGGGGGTGAATTGAGATCGAATTAAAATTTCTGTTAGAAATATTTCTATTAAAATCCCCCAATTTAGAAACAAAATTAAACTTTAGTGAATCTATAAAGATTATAAAGGTTCAATTAGTTTCTCAAAGATTGATTAGGTCTCAGTTAACTTAATATGAATATAAATTAACATTTGAAACTAACTTATGAGTTTACAATAACTATAAACACATTCTAATTTAACTATCAAAGTAGGTTTAAAATAGTTTTCTATTTCAAAGTAATAGCAGAAGAATATGTAAAATATACATGTAATACTTATATACATAAAATAATAGCATAGAAATGTTAACCAAGAGGTTCAGTCTCAAGCAGAGACTTAGTCCTCTCAACAATTTATATAATTTGATCCACACCCTAGATCGGAGGTAAACAATAGTACACTATTGTCCAGGTGCAAAGACCTCTACCACAGTTCTTCGTGGAAAAAACAAACAACATCTCACATGTTGTTCAGGTCTTACTCGTCCTCTACCACCGTCCACAGTGGTAAACAAAATATTTATAGAGTTTAAGTGAGGATTTAATAATCCTCCAGTTTAGCATAGGAGACCGTGTGTGTGTAAAATAAGAAGGATACACACACTGCTCAAAATGAAAAGAAAGAATAACTAAGTGAAGTATGATTGAGTTTAGAAATGCTTTAGTGATTAGCATTGCATCTCTGGACTCGATTGGTTCATCAGAAAAGCTTCCGAGTCCCTCTATGGTTTTTCTTAGACAATATAGTGTCATTTTATTCTTTGATTCTTGGTCCAGCTTAGTAGCCTGAGTGCATGAAATGTTTGTTGTAGTTCTTCACTCAAGATACAACTTGTGTTCTCCTCTAAAATAAGTTTCATCGTGTTTGTCAAAGATTCTAGGAGTATGGATGTAGACCAGAGAAAACAAAATGATCCACATATAAATGCTTGTTCAGCTCTTTCTCTTTCAACCTTCATGTGTCTTCTTTTTTTCTTTCAAGGAGTGTCATATGCATCTGTTACTATTATCCAGTGTTCTCTTTCCTACAATTTATAGCTTTCAGCTTCAGCAGAAAAGAATAATCTCCTTTTGCCTGGGTACTAGGTTCGGTTCCCTGACATGCAACAGAAATCATTAAATATGATTAACTGCATTAAAACCATCAAATGTAACTGTTAGATAAATAAATAAATAGTATGAAGAGTATAGGGTTTGACTGGTTGGTCAAGAATTAGTAGCGTTCTATTGGTAGACGTGCACGGTGGTCTTTATGTCGCAGAACCTTCCATCGGTACCTCTTTTGAACTTGCATCGGTAGCTCATATACTGATGACTTTAGTTCTATCTGTAGCTGTCTCTCCAAAAGTAGCTCTTTGCATCAGTAGTTGTTTGCATGTATCGGTAGACTTACAATATCAACCGACTTCTATTGGAAGCTATGGTTTGTGATTCAGTTCACGTATCAGTAGGCTTGCTCTATCGGTAACTACAGGTAGACATGCACATCAGTAGCTCGGTTGTTTTGTCGGCAGACCTTGTGTCTACTTACTGGTAACTCTGTTTATATCAGTGACCTTAGTGTAACAGTGACTCTGTCTATCAGTAGACTAAGTCTATCGGTTTACTGAGTACCATTAGCTCTATCTAAATGCAGATCAGTGACTTAATACTTATCTGTTTCATACACAACATATCTGGATGGCTTAGAATTACTTCAAAACTTATATAAACATGGATAAACAATGATTAAACTATATCAGGGATTATTTTAATATTATTATCATCTTGAGCACAGATGTAATGAATTAATATATAGAAAAACATTATATTGAGATTATCAAATTATATGAAAGCATAATTGGGATTATTAAAATAGGTGAGGTCAACAGTAATCCTTTTCATTATGGAGTAGATAGATGGTAAAAGGATCATCTCGTTTGAAGTAGGAATTCAATTATTTCATCACCCAATGTATCTAGTGGGGATCTGTGCCCATGTTTAACTATATAGAGTTAGATTCATCCAAATGATCTAATTTAATCATTTAGTTAAACAAAATTTAAGAAGGGGTAGTGGAATGTGAGTCACATTTTTTTACAAGAATTTTTTGTATTATTTTTATTATGTTAATATAGTCCTAATGCCTTTTTGAAACATTTGGATCTTGATGGGCCTTTCTTTTTCTGTTATGGTGTGAATTATGGAATTCATATTTTGTGGCTTTTTATAACACTTAAACATTAACATGATAATAATGTACAGTTGGGTAATGAATTGGATTCCCATGCGTCATATTTATTTTCTGATAACAACCTTAAATAAAGAAGTGAAATGAAATAATAAAAGCATGAAAATATTAAAAGGTGTTGTGTTGTGGTATGGGATGTGAATTTTTGAATCTTTGAGTATTGATATCATGGCGATGAAATGAAGCACATTTGATAAGTTTTGATGTGTGTGGGGGAGTGCATGAGATGTGGTTTTATGGAGGGGTTGTGAGGGTTGTTACAGTGAGGTGGTGCAGTGGGGAAACAAAGGAGGATTTGATGTGGTTATGGTTTTTGGTCTATTGTACGGTGCTTATTGTTGTGTGTTATACATTTTTAGTTTCCCCGTAAGTAATGGATAGTATAATTAATACTAATATTTTTAATATTTAGTGAATTAGTTTATGAAGGGTTATGGATTAAATGTTTTATTTTAATATATTAATGAGGGATATTTATATTAAATAATGTTCATTATTTAATGGAATGGGTTTGAAAAAGTGATTTGATAAAACCAATGAATGTTACTTAAAAATATAAATATGAATTGTGGATTGTGATTTTCATATTGGGTGTTCTGGTTTTTAAGTTTGGCATTAAAAGTGGAGGTTCTAGTGAGTTGTTTTTTTCTTTTGTATTGAACTTTTAAGATGGGGCTTCTGAAATATAACTCTATATACATCTTATATTCCTGTAATTTTTGTAAACAACCCACCCTTATTGAGTACTATGTTTTTGAACCAATATAGTCATGCGGGGGTGTATTTCCTATCATACTTGTTGGTTGGTGGATAGAAGGCTACATGTTTTTACATGCTCTCCCTTCTAGGTATTGATCATATGATAGTTTTGTGGTAGATATAAGTCAAAATAATCACTATCTACACGTGATGTGATGATTGTTTTAGGGTTTAGGTACGTTCGGCCAAGATGTGGTGAGATGTATTATAGTAGAGGTCATGTATAGTCAGAGGTGCGAATGAATTTTATTTACGTCATGTTAATGGTACCTTAATACTCCTGTAATGAGATGTGATTGTTTGATTATTTCTCTATAGGTAGTATGTGATATGATATTGCATTATTTATTATAGGTGGGAGTTATAGAATGCAGTGTGATGGGGTGAAAGAGAAGAAAATTGATTAGAAATTGGTCAGGAGAGCCCATAGTCGATATTCTTCATAATACATTATTATACCAATATGAATTATATTTTGAGTGAGCCTTGTTGATGTTGGGATTTTTCTTATTATAACTGTATAGCTATTCTTTGGTTATGTTGTTTATCGAATAGGTCCACTAGTTTTCTCTTTTCATATGTACACAATATACTTTGGTTTTCATACTGAGTATACATGTTTTCACACCCTATGTATAAAATCTTATTTAAGGTTCCTAGGAGGACATTATGCACCGTTTTTAGGATTCAGAGCTTAGACCTTTGGATAATTGATGTGTTTCAACTATATAATTGTTTTGGGTATTTACATTGGGGACCTATATCTTAATAATCAATATTTACACATGGATTGTGGGATAGATTTTGGACTTCTTATATATATTTCTTGGTGTTGATTCCGGTTGACTCATCTTATCTTGTTGTCATATTTATATTGAAGAGTAATTCCACCTTAGCAAGATATTTTTATTCTGTCTGTACTAGTCACCATCCCAGGTCCTTTTGGACGTGGGAATCCGGTGGTCATTATCTCTCTACCCACATTATATTTTCTTTGGAGGGTTGGGTTTGTGACATTCGGGTGCATTTCCAAGTCCATCACCATATGATTGAAAAAGTCTCAAAATAGATTGGGTTCACTCCCAAAAAAACATTTATATCCTGACATGCATTAACTACAGATACTCTTCATATTTTATCATGACATATGAATCATTACCCATGAAATTATAGGGATATAAAATTTTGGCCCCACTAAAAATATATAGAAACCATATATATTTTGTCTGAAATATCATATAAAAATTCATAATATCTTCATGTCATAATTTATGCCAAATGAATGGGTTTCATAATTATTTTATCATTTCCTAATCATAATACATCTATGGAAAGAACATGTCTAACTTCATTATAAAATATACCAATTAAATCAAAATAATCATCAAAGCTTTACGATATATATGAAAAATTCCTTTAAAATAAAATTTGAACCATTTTTTTAAAATATTCAATAAAATATCCATTTCTATTGATATCAATTTTTAAAAAAAACTCCCAAAAATCTGAAGAAAATTATTTAATTTATAAATACAATGAAAAATAATTAATATAGATTAAAATAAAAATAATCTTAACAATGAATGGAAAATCCATGTTCCCCATAGACAGTAAACAAATATCAAACATAATATAAAATAACATAAATTAACTAATCAAAAAAATTCTAAAAATTTATTTTTAATTCATTTAAATAGATACTAAAATATTTTTGAATATAAAATTAAAGAATCAATTTATCTTATAAAAAAAATTCTAGAAATAATTTTTAATGACATAGACATGGATGAAAAAGTTCATCGACCAATTAAAAAATAATGATTGATTCTCTAAAAACAATTTGTCTATTGATTTGTGTTTCAATGTGTTTAGAACTAAATTAAAACTTGAAAAAAATAAACAAAATATAAAAAAATTGGATTATTGGATAAATAATAAACAAATATAGTGATGAATATTCAATAATACATAATCCCTATTAAAATTAAGATTGCAACATATGCCCTTAACTGAAGTCATGAATTTTTTCATATGCACTCATCTTGTCTCATATATTAAATTTATATATATTTTAAATATATACTAGTAAAATATTCATAAATAAATTTAAAATATAAAATTAAATTATCATTTTTAATTATCCATTTATAAATAATTCTCTATGAAAATCAACATTTAGGTGAAATCATGTCTATTTTTCATGAATTTTTTGATTCAACGATTATAGTCCTTGCAACATGATCATGGTCTCAACATCTCAAGAATAGAAATCATGTTTAATAATCATATTTAAAAATTATGAACAATTTCATATCTATTCATGTAATATGGTAGTGAAAAATGAATCAAATAAATTTATGGGGATGATAATCTATATGTATACATCAGTACTATTTTCAGTTTCCAACCAATAAAATAAAATAAATATATATAAAAATATAACATTATAGATTCTTAAAAAATGTCATGTTGGTCATATATATTAAAAAATACATCCATTTAACTATCAATCTATGATATACATGAAAGATGAAACACATTTCTCATTAGAGGTGGTAATCTACACGTACGCATGAATGACATTTCCATTTAACATAGAATCATAAGGAGGAAAAAATGGTTGTAATGTTATCATTAAAAAACATAATTTTATTAATGATAAATATTTCACCATGTTAATATGATAATATAATATTTGTACAAGTTTGATGAATAATAAAACCCAAAATGGATCGGTAATGATAATTACTACTTCTTTGTGAAACATACATTTTCTTATACCTTTACACATAAATTGTTGGTGTTTTGATAAGATAAAAAAAATCCAAAATATGGGAAATGATTTTAATTAGAGATTTTTATATCAGTAGGATGATATATGTTCCTCGTATTTTGTTATGTAGAAAGGTTGAGAGGACCTCCTTTTATAATTTGGGATTGACACTCTTATAGATATTAAGAGAATTAAAATATAATAAGCTCACATTTATTTTAACATGAACTGAAGTAAACCCATATTAGAAGATAACATATTGTTTTTTTAAAAAAATTAACTAATTTGATTTATAAATATTTTTTTGTTGTTTTATCCCTTATTTTATTAGTTTAACCCAATGTCAAACATTTTAGCAGTTACTATTGTGATGAATTTTTACCTCATATACTATTCATTACAAAAAAATTAAATTGAAATACATTTGATATTTGGAAATCATGATTTAAAATATAGAGACTATTTGACAATATTAAATTTCTTTAATTTCCATAAATTCATTTTAAAATAACTAGGTCAAATGAAACAGAATTTTTTTTATAGAAATTCATTTTTAATGGAAGCCATGAATTTATTATCATTCCATTCATATTAACAAAAATAAAATTATTGTTAAAATATATGTTTCAATATACTTTCTAAAAATTTCATTGAAATCATTAATACATATAGATAAATTTAATTAATTGACATTAGGTCATAATTCATCTATAAAAGTGGTATTTTTTCAAAAATGTCTTTCATTCCTAATAATTGAATTAATTTTCTACATCTATAAAATATGAATTCCCATAAGTTAAATAATATGAATAAATATATGTGGAAATAATAATTCTCATAAAATAATAATTCAACACAATTTTGAATGATCGTAACTATTTCCTATGTGAATTTAATAAAATCAACTGTTGTATTTCATTTGAACAAATATTAAAGGATATGATTTTATAATATATAAGGACTGATCACATAAGAATTGGGTTTTGTGAATCAAAATATAATGAATAGAGAAATAATTCTAAAATATTAACGAGTTATACACAACATTATAAGTTGGATAGTCATGCTAAATCCATCCAAATAGCCTAACATTGATTTAGAATCATTAACAGCTAGTAATTCTTTGAGATGTTTTTTGAATTATAAGGTCATGAAAATGTTATATTTTCAATTATGTGAAAATGTATTGAACCATTTCATTTCATATGTAAAATACCACAAAATACAGAATCTATTTCATGATAATCATTTTGGGTTACATAATCATATGTGAAAAATATTGGGTATTTATTGATATGGATATCAAGAGTTTAAGATTGGATTAGAATAAAAAATGAATTTATTGTTTCATAGATTTATAACAAATGATATTGGAAAAAACGAATTAAAATCTCTCTAGATAATTCAATGATGGTTGAAATAATATAAAGATATTAATCAAATGAATGACAATTTAATAATGTTTGAATAGATAAATGTAAAAATTTCATAAAATATAAATTGGATGAGATTTTGTGATCTTTACTTTAATATAGAAAAAATTAATAATTCATCTTGATATGATATTTTAGAGAAGGAATTTATTCATTTAAAATCAAATTTTCATGTCCCCATATAATTTCTTGATTATGAAATGAAAATTTGTAAAAAAAGATATAGAGTTTTACAATGGGGAAAAAATAATAAATACTCAAAGATAAGAAAATGTAATTACACATTGAATAAATAATGAAAGCTAATGATGATAATGATGTTATCTATTATAAAATACCATAAATATGGAATATCTATCCTTACTGTCCAAGATTCAATAATGATATAAAACAATTTACACAAGTATAAAATGAAAATTAATGAAATATCATCTAGTTTGAGTTATACATTAGATTGTTATTCAAGTGGAGTATAAATAATATGATACGAATTAGAATACCTTTGTTTAATGAAGTTAAAAAAATTTTGAATGTGAATCAGATTAGTCTTTCACTTCTAAACATAATTTTAATTCTTCTATAATTGAATTATATGAAGATATTGATAAACACAATCTCATAGTTGACAAAATTAACAGATTATTCAAACATATTAAGAGAAAAAAATAATTTTTTTAACTAAAAATATAACACTAAATAATAATACATTTGTATAAAAAGATAAATTAAGTGATTATTTGTATGTTTTCTACATTAAATCATAGATATATATACATTTAGTCTAAATTTAAGGAATACCAATGAAATAAGTTCTATTCCATTTCTAAAGATAATGATGAACATAGAAATGGAATTGAATGGTTAAAGAATAATCTATCTTGTTTATTTCAAGGGTGTCAAAGATATTAAAAAATTTTAATTTACATAATATGAAGAAAAATTAAAATGGTCTTGGTAATGATAAAATATTACCAAAAAATTATAAACATTATTTTGTAAAGGTTTATTTGTAATTTATTATATTATTTATTTTTATAATTTTAAAAGAAAGCTCAATATGATAATGTGTGATACATGAAATTTCAACAAACTATAGGTCATACCAAGGGTTTTATTTATAAATTTTTTCACTCTCAATTTCTATTTAATACAATATTGAAATATATTTTGATTCCAAAAAATGTAATACAATAATATTATAGAACCTATGAATTCATGGATATAATGGAATTCTTAATTTTTTTAGTAAACTGTTCTTTGAAGCATAAAAATGGATTTATGGTAAGATTATAGGGGGTTTTCAATCCACATATCTAATGGTATTTCTAATTTTAAATATATTAAGAGTTGTGATGGTTGTAGTGCTACATTCTGTGATAAATCAAAAAATATTAATTGGTATTTAAATTTTATTTTTTATCACAAAGTTTTTATTTGTTAAATGATTAAAACATAATTTAATAATAAATTTACTAGTTTTTAATATTAATTTAACTAAAAATTTAATTAAAAAATTTAATTTTTCTAATGAATAATATTTCTGGATTAATAATTAATTGAAGTAAAATATTTATTCAATAAATTTTTTTATGTTGTGTTAACATAATGTCAAATTATCCAGTGATGAACAATATGAAAATGTTTTATGAAATATAAGTCAATGAGAAGAAAATTTTAGGTTATTATACAAACATTCCAAATGAAAAAATTAAATAGACCCATTATTGTTGAATATTTAAGACACATATGTTTGTGATTCATGCTTAAATAGTAAGCAATTTACGGATTCACATAATTCTTCTCATGAATTATGAACATCTTTCCTCGTTAAACTTTTATAATTTTATTTCTTTATCCCCATAGAAACTTCTACTCTTAGAAGAACTAGGTATGTTTATTTTATTAATGAAGTATAAAATAAATTTTCTTAGAGTTTTTTCTATCTAAAAAAATTTGAGATTCTATTTATGTTTATTATCTACAATAAATCCTATCCAATTGTATATGGTTTTCTAAATTTATCTATTTAAATTTTTAAATGTGGTAAGTTTTAAAATATATAAATTAATAAATTCTATGATGATAATGGATATTAAATAATATTTTAGGTTCAGGAATCCCATAACAAAGTGTGGTTGAAAAAGAGAAAATAATACATTACATGGAAAGGCTAAGACATTGTTAAATGATTATTCCTTGATAAAATATTTTTGGACAGAAGAAGTTTACTCATTTTTTTCATACTCAAATTGAATTATCCTATCACCTTTAATAAACATGAATCATTATAAAATATAGAGAAAATAAGGAAAATAATTTATTATTTTGGAGTATTTCGATGTACGGATTAGATTATTAATACCAATGATTAAATGAAAAGGTTTTATTCAAAAGCTAATGAAGGTATTTTTCTATGATATTTATATAGATTTTTCGAAAAAATAAAATTGGTTTTTGAGAATTATGTTCTTGTTAAATATGATTACAATTATTTAAGGGAAATAATTTGGAATTTAAACTTGGTTTGAGATGGCTTTATAGAATAATACATTGGATAATGTGAAAATTCGGACTCGGATTCAACCATTGGGGAGGATATTCCCACATAAGAACATAAATAAAATGTGCATTAAGATAATACATCTATCAATGTAATATGTTTTATTACTGATAGATGAATAAAAGTAAATTTTATAAGAAATATATTTTTATTAATATTTCATTTCCAATTTTTTAGCACAAATGTATATAATGTTTTATCTGATTCAAAAAAATAATGGAAATTGATAAAGAATTTAAAAAATATTTAAGGGAATTAAATATAATACAAGTTTGAAACCCATGAGTGTCAAAATATTATTAACATCAACAAGATCTTCATACACAAGTTAGATGAATATAGAAAATTAATTTGTAATAATGTTATATTATTTTCTTAGGGATACAATAATGAATAAGGAATAGAATTTGATGAATCATTTTCAATAGTTTTTCATCTAAAAATTATTGGAATTATTCTGATATATTCTTATCATTGTGGAATTAAATGTTTTCAAATGGATGTCAAAATATAAAATTTTAATTTTTTTATTTCTATTTTTAAAAAATACAACCCAGTTTATTTTAATAAATATAATCCAAACCATGTTCTGAAACATTAAAAATACATTTATGGTTTCAAATATTAACTTCTTACATGTTATAAAAGGTTTTCATTGTTTCTTTTGAATAATAATTTTTAAAAGATAAAAGTTTATCCAAATATATTTTTTAAATGTGGATAATATAATAGTTCAATATATAAAATATATATTGATAATATTATATTTGTATCCTCATGTATTTATATCTATAATAAATTTTCCACTAAAAAGTATTAAGTGGTTAATATTCTTAGTAGTGAAATTAATTACTTTTTTGGGATTATATGTCCGTTATGGATAGAAGGTATGTTTATTAAGAAAATAAAAATATATAAAAATATAGTTTCAAAGGTTTGGACTTGATTATTTTATAATATCAAATGTTATAATAAATACATCATAAAAGATAAATTATTAATAAGTTTATAATTGTGTTCAAAATTATTTTTTTATAGAAATGATTGGTATATTACATTATATGATAGCATTAGGTCATATTTCTTGTTTCTAGTGTTTATTTTTTCTAAATTCAAAACCTATCATATAGAATGTCATTTACTTTTAGATAAAGGTATTACTAATTAAGTTAAACTTTTTTTGAATATTACATTGTTTTATCCTTCACATATTTCATTTGAACTAACTAGTTTTTCATTATTCATATTTTGATGGTTGAAAAATTGAAAGACAATGAACAACAAGAATTTATTTTAATTTCATTGTAAATTAATAGGTTAATGGGGTTTTAAGAGACATTTTTAGTGGATTTATCAACATATAAATATGAATATGTAATTTTTGTTTCATATTTTTCAAAGTATTTATGTATTAAACTAAAACATACATATATTAGTTGTAATTTTTAAAAGATCATAATTTATATTAATAATATATTTGAAATTTATTTCAATAAAAATAATTTTTTGAAATATATGACACGAAAATTTTATGTTAGGGATCATTTTTTTGAGATTATGATCATAGTATATTATTTTTTTTGGAATTAATTCCTATATAAATTTAGTATGAAATAATTTTAACGATACTCTAATATTGAACTAGGAATGAAAAAATAAAATTTGAACTTGGTATGATGGAATTTCAACATTATTAATTTTTTTTAAAATATATTAAAATTATTCTTATGATATTTCATTTTAATATTCACTCATTGGCCAATATGAATATTTATCTATTCTATTATATGAATTTATAAAATGTGATTTATCAATCTATTACTACATTATTCATTGAATATTATATAATTTCATTATTATGTTGATATGTTTTCATATATCAATGTTGATTGTCAGATATTTTTTAGAAATTTTTTTGGAATACTATAAACAAACAACGATTCATCAACATAGGGGGAGCATTAATTTTCGGATATTCACATTAAAATGGATTGTTTCTTTCCCAATATTTATTTAGGGTTAGATTAATGTGTTCAATGAAAAAATTAGAAGTGTTATTTAATTTCCCATAAAAATTTATCTATATTGAGGGGAAATATTTAACCTTAATAAGATTGTTTTTAAGAGAGAGATATTTATATAAACCTCTTTGTAAATTTCAAAATAGGGATGATAAATAGGAATTAATGTTTTTATTATAATTATTAAAAGAAATATATTTTTGATGTGGATCATTGAACCAATTTTTTACTTAGATGTTTAAAATAATAATAATTCTTGTAGATTTTATTTTATACTAATACCCACTCTATAATGAGTTATGAAATGAATTTTTATGTTTAAAATTTAAATAATAAATGATATGGCTTATAAATAATTTCTATTATTATATTCATGAATTTCAGGTATATTGTGAATTTATTTTAGGAAAATTTCATCCATATATTGTTCAATATCACATATATTATGAGTTTATATAATTAATATATTTTTTAAAATGTGTTTATATCTTGACAGACACTGTGAACAAAATCCATGTAACTATATGAACAAAATCCAAGAGACTGAATAAACCAAATCTAGGAGACCACATGAGAAACATCCAACTGATCACATTAGAAAATGATAAGTTATCACATGAAAAAAAATCCAATAGGACACTTGAAAAAAATTATATGGGACTATATTAACAAATTCCATGAGAAAACATGAACATAATTTATGTGACAGAATGAGAAAAATTCATGAGACCATTTTAATAAAATCATAGAGACCTCATAATAAAAATTGGATGAACTCATGAATATGGTTCGACCATTATACAAGAAGTCCAAAAATTTCTTAAATTTTAACATAGCACTTTACGAAACTCAATAG
Organism: Viscum album; assembly: GCA_963277665.1. Lineage (NCBI taxonomy): Eukaryota > Viridiplantae > Streptophyta > Magnoliopsida > Santalales > Viscaceae > Viscum > Viscum album. The sequence continues at coordinate 63,246,153 of OY728156.1, read as the reverse complement.
ACCACATTGTATTTAATCAATTGTACGCTAATTTTGTCTATGTGTTAAAGGAAACACATACAATGTTTTAATATATCGTGCAAAAATAATTGACCACACAATGAAAAATTAATCATTCTCAAGTTGAAATAATTAGACCAGTTGATAAAATATGAACTCCAATTGGTTCTAATATATCATGAGTAATCAAATGTTAGTTATGGGAAATATTTATTATGATCACTATTTTTCTTTATTTTTTTTATTTTTAAATTTTTTAACCCACTATATTATTTTTGTAAAGGATCTATTTCATCAAATTATTTAATAAGTAAATAATTTATTATATTTATTTTAATTATTAATAATTGGGAGGTTTATATAAAATATTAAATTTTTATCAAAAGGGTCAAATTCTCATAGTGGTTTTATAAAAAATACAAGATTCAAAATTTAAATTATTTGGAATTTGAACAGATTAACCAACATATTTTATGGGTGTGTTAAAATTATTTTTAATTTTTTTGATATAGTTTTTTTTATAAATTATTATATTATTTAAAATATAAATAATTTTTAATATTACGGATTTTCATTGTGTACTTTATTGGAATATTTTTCATTCAAATTAAATGAAGATACACACACATGTTTCCTAGGGAAGAATCAAGTGCAAAAAAAATTCTTATATTTAATATGTTATGCATTGAAAAAATCTATATATTGATTCTGAATTAACCATTAAATGTTTTTATTTATGGAGAGTCATATAATATATTTTAAAATAACCTATTTTTATTTATTAATTATGTTGGATGAACTTTATTCATTTCCTTTATTGATATTGGAAATAATTACACCACCTCAATAGTCATATATATTCATGCTAATCTATTTTTCTTGATGTTATTAATTAATCGCAATTTATGTGTTCTTGATAATTTATGGGTTATACTACCCATAATATTTTAGAGTCATTTTTTACAAAGCTATTAAATGGTTGTTGTTTTTGTGTACCTCTAGGTTTGAAAAAGACAATCTATGAAGGTTATGAATCTATGGGAGAAGAAGTCAATAGTGGGTTGTGAATACTAGTCCAAAAGTGTCTTCATTGTTTTTTTACTCAATGTTATAAAAAGTTAGTTAATAAGTTTTCTGAATCCCTTAGATATTAGATATTCCAACTATATTTTGTTCCATCTCTTATATAAATTTAGTGGGGTGATTATTATAGAAGGATCATTAATATCTAATCTCCTATAAAATTATTAATGTTATTTTTTCTTTTTTATTTCAACTTCATAAATTAGTAACATTGTACACACTTTTTTTATTCTTTTATATAGTTTAATTTACACCACATATTTACCATTTATACATTATAAAATTGATACCAAACACACCAATTATTAAAGTTTTATTAAACCCCTAAATAAGTATGATATTGTATAATAACATTCAATTCGTATATGAAATTTTATTTCATTATGTGTATAACTCGATACTACAATGAATATATTTGTAAAATGCAACAAAAACAATTTTTTTTAGAAAATCATAATATTTGGAAGATTCATGTTGTGATTATCTCTTAGAAAACATAGGAATATTCATCCTTCAACTACTTATAATGTTCTGATTACTTTCTGTAATATTTCTAAACATTTTTTTTATTTGGATGATAGAATGATAAATAAGTATTTTATTTAAGACCCAAAAAATTAATTTTTTTGGTTACATATAATGATGAATATCTATAGAATGGAGTATTTTTTCACTTATTCATTAATTAATTAAAATTACTCTTTATGTTACCTTTATATGCATATATGAAGAAGTCAACCAAATAATAATTTCACTCACCTTGAATAATGTGTATCCCAAATGTATACTGAAAAATAACCATTTAATCAAAACAAATCATCTTTTTTTATTCTTTTTCCAAATATCAATCAACATATGTGATGATAAACTATGTTTACATCAATCTATTTATTCTTGGTGAATCATAGTTAGAAGATTCATAAGTATATTATCCATAATTTTTATTTTTTATTCATGGGTAATATAGAGACTCTATGTTTTAATGATGATAATATGATCTCAATAGTTAATTTTTTAACAATATGTTATCCCAAATTTTATATTTGATCAATTTACTTAAACATAATAAGGACACGATCATTAGTTTGGTACCCAACTTCTAGTTTAAACATGTATAATGTAGTGTCAATATCATTTATTTTCAGCCTCTCTTTCTCCATTCCATGTATTATCTAATTACTTATCTTGAGGTACACACAAATATCCATATTTTTCATTATTATCTTTTTGAACATAGTTGATTACATGATGCAAGGGACATTTGATGAATTCCAAATTTATCTTTTTTTGGAATAATTTTAACATTTATTCAATCACTAGGGTGTTTAATCTTGAATATGGATTCCAAAAAATGTTAAAATATTCTTTCTATAGTGTATAGAAAAATTGTCAATTTCTTTATTGGAATTGTTTTTGGGTGAATACATTTTCATTGTATAAAATGAACATAATTTACATATGTTTTGACTTATTATTTTTTATAATAAATAAAATTATATATTAGTACATTATCATTATTACTTAATGTGAATTTATAATTTACCTTGTACTAGTCTCTAGTTGTTTTATAAAATCTCATAAAACCCACTATTATATTAAAAATATATTATCACATGGATATTTTAGTTTCAGAGAACCATATTTCACTTTTAATAGCCCAAACAAATTCATTGTCAATTTTTTAAATGACACATAGGTAGTGTTTTCTTTATCACTCTATTTAACTCATAGTTTCTTATTTTTTTAGTGGTATCTTTACTCCTGAACACATATTCTTTGGTTTCCTCAATGATTACTTCCATGTTACACAAAGTAAAATAATTAAAATAGTGTTGATTAAAACATAGCTATGTAATCCCAAAAGCCTCATTAGAACTACCCAATAAATATATGTTCCATGTTATGTTCTATAACACTACCTTGATATATTGTTACAATCTAACTCCTGTGATGAAAAGTGACATCTAACTGTATATTTTTATTAGTGGATTTTACTTTACATTTAAATAAATAATTTATATTTTATTATTCATATTATTGTTAAAAATATGGTGATTTTAACTGATAAATTAACCATGTTGAAAAATAAATTTTCAAATAATACTTTATTTTATTATATCATATCATTATTTTTAAAATATATAAATTATGGGATAACATTAAATAATCCAAATAATCCCTAAATTTCATGAATAAATAACCACGAAGTGATAAATGAAAAAAATATGTGTTGTGATTATGTTATTTTAAAATGTTTTCGGTTAATCAAGTGCATGATAAGCCAATATTAACCCTATGAAGAATGATCCTTGATCCCATAACTAGATTGAGTCTCAAAATTCTTCCACTAAAATGTGTATCTCTTTAGTCAAGTAAACCTCGGCTCAAATCCAAAAATGTCTCCTCTAAGTGGGATCTATACGATTTTTAATATTTATCCCACTCATATATAAGAAGTCTCATTTCTTTAAATTTGCATAAAATATTCCATAGAAAATTAGTTATGTTCATAATAAAGATAGACATCATGATAGTAATGACATCACATTTATTTTAAAAATAATGTTATCTGTAAATATCATGAAATAGAAATTTAAATTAAATAAAACAAACACATATATTAGTCTTCCATACAAATGATCAATAATAATATAAAATTTTAATGTATTTAGGATCAGGAACTACATATAATAAAATCACATTTTATCATTAAAGGTGAATATGATTCGGTGAAAAAGAAAATTAATGGTAAATATTCCACTCAAAAAGAAGAATTAATTCTCATTATCAATTATCTGTGTCAAATGATGGGTGAATTCACATTTGAGATGATATTTTATAACATTATAAAAACATATAACTTCAATGTTGATGGAATGGATAACGCAACAACAACCACGTAAAATTCAAAAAAGGAAAAAAATAATCATCAATATTGTGCACCATAGTCTGGTCTCTCAAATCCTCAATAATGACATAGAGGTGACAAATAAAATCAAAATTATACTTGGCCTAGTTGGGTTAATATTAATTTGAGTGGATTAAAAAATTTTATAGAAAACCCCCATATCAAATAACCTTTAAGTAATAATTTGTTCAAAAATAATAATGATTTTGGGTGATTTTATAACATTATGATTTCCATAACTCTTAGAAAGTCTTATATAAGAAATGATTTAATTTATTCCTCATTATATATATTGAATAAGGATTGTCATTCATAGTAATATAAGAATCGAATTTTAGTTCTTGTAGTGCACCCCATAGGGATACCAAGATCACAATTCAAATTAGATGATTTTGGATATTTGTTTCATTAATGACACATGTATACAAGAAATGTACAAGTTAATTTCCTTATTTCTAGATAAAATCTAATTTTATTCATCAAACTTCTGAGATGTTTCATACATTTAATATTTTTTTTCCATTATATATTTTTGGAATATATGTCATGGTTCTATGTCCCTCATGAAATAGGAAAACAGTTTATGCATATACTTACAACCCAGGACCTATTTTCTATGAATTTTGAGGCTATATCTATCACAACCCGCCTTCACCAAAAGAAGGGAAGGGTCAGCAGATTGCCAAGACCTTCCTTCTTTAAGTTGAAGGAGAGATAATGACCCCCGAGACCCGCCTTCAATAGGTCCCGAAGTGGCGACTAGCACCAAGGGTATAGAAATTTCTCACAAATGGAAGGCATTACCCCTTTTTTGTTTTATAAGATCGAGATATGAGTTGATGAAACTCAACAACACCAAGGTAAAAGAAAAGTAAATCCAAAAGAAATAAACCATTCCCACATGCATGTTCCAAAAGTAAAGCCACAAGTACAAAAGGTGACTCTAAGGTAAGTACCAAAGAGGAAAAAAAAACAAAAACTGCAACAGCTCCAAATGTCTAAGCTAGTAAGGTCCTGCGTGATCCCCGAAGTCCTCCTGGAAACCTGAAAGAAGTTTTATATACGTTGGGTGAGCATACAAGTACACTCAGTAGGGAAAACCAAAGACTCTCGTGCACAAGTGGGGGAACTTACTAAAGTCTCGTGAGAAAAGAGTAAACCAAACACCTAACAAGGAAAACTATCCACCCTAGGCCTCACCAAGGCACACTACCCTAATAACGCAAGTCAATTAATATATATTAAGATCACATCGATGTTTGGGTACCCCGCGCCACTTTCCCACTAGTTATTGAGACATCCTACGCATCGGACCAATCCCGCCATTCTCACCGTTGTCCCACTGCCACACCCGCCCGCACACACCTGGGCCACAACCACACGCAGTCCCACTACCGAAATCCCACCCGCACACACTTGGGCCTCAACTATCACATGTATCCATGCCTGCAAACACCTAGGCCAGAACAACCACCACCACGCCTGAAAACACCTGGGCTAAAGGATCCACTGCCACGCCCGAAGACACTTGGGAGACCACCTGCCGCACACACCTGGCCAACCACCACACTACTCCGCCCGAAGGTTCTTGGGCTAATAATGGACCTTAGGTCATCACATCCTGCCCGAAGATACTTGGGTTATCTGGGAAAGGGAGAAGAAAAGGAGCTAATAACCAGCCACTATGAATAGTGTTGGGATGAACACCCTCCCCCATGAAATGGGGGTGTTCGGCACTAAGTTCTCAACTTGGGTGGGGCGCAAATAAGAAACACAATGACACAATTATATATATATATATATATGTAACAAGCACTCACCCAAGCTAGTTTTTTCTTCAGATAGCCTACAGATCACAACAGCACTCAAGTCCGAGTCACGAATCACGCTAACAACCCATTTGTCCCCTTTCTCATTTCACGTTAAGTAATAATGTTTATGTTTATGAACTATTGGGCAACTAGTAGGCATAGGCATAAGTCTCGGAAAGTAAACAGTCAATCATCAACCAAAACGCCCACACCAGGTTCTCAACAACAGAGGATTCCACCCCAATTCGTGATATAAACAAGTATCCACCCGGTCTTAAAACTCACAACCACCAAATCCATACCAACAGGAGATCCCATCCCCCAAATTCACACAACCACCGAGGGTATAAAAGAATAGGGGATCCTATCCCCTCTCACATCTCCAGCAATCGGCCCGAAAGGAAAAACAACCAACTACCACCACCAACACAAGTGAGGGATTTTCCAGATTTAAATTACTTAACACACTCCATGATTCAAATTCCTTGTGTTCTAACCGGGAGTTATCACAGAAGGGTTGATCCTGGTGATTTCAATTTATTCAGCCGGATATACGTGATCTACCAATTCACTTTTCTCAGCAGGAGTTTACAACCACAAATAAGCCATTTAAAACATCAGCAGGGTTCATTAGTGCACCAAAAACGACCACCAACGGCCTCAATTTTCAGGAGCCATAAGCCATCACAACTCAACAAGATGGTAATAGAAGAAACAACATCAAATATAAGGCAACATCAAAAAACACGCCCCCCCCCACTCTTTCTTTATAGAAATCGTTCATTATCTTTATTAAGTTCAGTGCAACCAGTTCTACAGAAACAAAAGCACACCAACCCCGCATGATACACAAAAGAGAGAGGTGAAGGAGAGATTCCCTACTTGTTGATAGATGGTCGACGTTTAGGCCGTGGGCGCGGAACTTTACGGATAACGATGCGCCCGATGCACAAGAAGCTGTTTGTGAAAAGCCACGATCGAGATAATAGAAACCACGGCTAACCCTTATTTTATAAGAGTCGAGGACAGTTATGGTGAAAACGCGAAACCACGTAAGGCGCGGGGGTCATGGGTTGACCACGCGGCTCCACTCATCATAAAAAGGGTGGTCGGGTGGTTTAAGCCGACTCATGAATTGACTATGTATTTAATAAAAACTCTTATGCACATTATGGGTCTTTAAGACACTCTTAAACGAGTCAGAATAGGGTTTAAAACCCTATTTGCGTAAAGGAGCGCTACTGGAAACAACTTGACAAGGCCGGGTGACGCCAATCGGTCTCACCTATCGGTCGCACCGATTGGTCTCACCGATCGGTGTCACCGATCGGTCACGCCGATCTGTCTCACCGATCGGTGACACCGATCCGTCTCGCCAATCGGTCTCACAGATCGGTCGTGCCGATCGGTGGCACCGATCGGTCTCTCCGATCGGTCTCACCGATTGGTCTCGCCGATTGGTCTCGCCGATCAGTCTCACCAAGATGCCACTCCTTTAGGACCCGGATTTTGGCAAAGGGAAGGACCAAGAGAGTCTGGGTCATCACATCAGACACCTCTCAAACTATTCTCATCCCCGAGAATTTAAACAACCCAGAAGGAAAGGGCAGGTCCGAACAACCACCCCGAAAGATACCTCTCAAGAGTGAACCTCATCATAAACTACGAACACCTTCATGTCACGACACACGAAACATATCGTGCCAAACTGCCCGAGCATGTGGGTTGGGGAGACTCCTCCCCCATGTCAAGATATTATCCGCTTTGGGCGGCACTGAATCGCCTCCACGGGTTTAATTGCATCCACCTTAATGCTTCTTGATTAGGGGTCGGGTTCTCACCTTCCCCGTAGCAGGGTCTTTTCACACACAAGAAGAGGAAGAAAACCAGTACATTTCATAGCCAAAAGACAAAACGTTCTATCACAACAGGTAAAACAAGGAACACAACATAAAACAACTCTAGGTACTGGGTACGCATCTGTGCTTCTCTCTCCCATGTACTCCCCTCAAGACCACCATGTCTCCACAACACGCGAACCAAGGGAATGGTTCGCCCGCGAAGCACCTTTTCTTCGCGGTCCTCGATCACCACTGGTCTCTCCACAAAGGTCACGTCGTCCTCGATGTCCAGCTCACCCCAATCAAGGATGTGTGAATCATCGTGCAGATATCGACGGAGCTGGGACACATGAAAGACATCATGTATCCTTAGTAGCGGCAGTGGAAACGCTAGCTGGTAATCCACTTCTCCGACCCGCCGCAACACTTGGAAGGGTCCGATGAATCTGGGAGAAAGGTTACTCCCTTTTCCAAACCTCTACTGCCCACGCCGAGGGGAGACCTTTAAGAACACGTGGTTCCCAACCTCAAACTACAAGGGCCTCCTCCTGGTATCAGCATATGACTTTTTTCGGTCCTGGGACACATTCATCCTTTCCCATATGAGCTTAACCTTCTCTGTCGTGTTCTGCACCACCTCCGGACCAAGGATGCATGCCTCTCCTACTTCGGTCCAACACACAGGCGAACGGCATGGCCTCCCGTACAAAGATTCAAATGGGGCCATGCCAATGGTAGGGTGGTATCTATTATTGTAAGAAAACTCTACCAGAGGCAAGTATTGCACCCATGATCCTCCTGAGTCCAGAAGACATGCTCGCAGCGTATCCTCCAAGGTCTGGATGGTGCGCTCTATTTGTCCATCTGTCTGGGGATGGAATGCAGTGCCAAGGTGTAACTGGGTTCCAAACTGATGCTGCAATCCTCTCCAGGCTCGCAAGGTAAACCGTGCATCCCTATCCGAGACTATAGACCTCGGAACTCCATGCAACCTCACCACCTCATCCACGAAAATTCGTGCCAAAGCGTCCACAATACTTGACTCCCTGATCACCAGAAAGTGAGACGATTTTGTCAACTTTTCTACTACCACCCAGATGGTGTCGTACCCTCCTTGGGCCTTGGGTAGTCCCGTGACGAAATCCATCGAGATGTCATCCCACTTCCACTCGGGGAAATTTAGGGGTTGTAGTAGGCCGCCTGGAACTCGGTGTTCAGCCTTCACTTGCTGACACACTAAGCACTTGGCCACAATCTCTGCCACTGCTCGCATAACTCCGGGCCACCAAAACCGCCTCTTCAAACCCTGGTACATCCTGGAAACTCATGGGTGTACCGCCAGTTGTGAGTTGTGGAACTCACTGAGAACCTTGCCGCGCATCACCTCCGAGACAACCAACCTTTTTTGGAAAAGCATCCGGATCTGACCATCCTCTGTCCATCCCTCCGGTGCATTGCCCTGGTCAACTTGGTAACACATCACTTCAAAGTCTAGGTCTCCCCACTGAGACTCCTCCACTTGCTGAAACATGGATGACTACATTGTCATCTCTTATAGGCAGCCTCTACTGCTATCCATCCTTGCATCCAGGTGTAAGGTAGCCAACTCTTCCATTGCCTTCCAGGCATCCGCCGACTCTCAGACCGCATCCTTATGCATCCTCCTGCTCAAGGAATCAGCCACCACATTGCCCTTGACCTCAGTATAAGAGATCATGAAGTCGTAATCCTAGAGGAACTCCACCCATCTCCGCTGTCGCATGTTTAAGTCCCGCTGGGAGAAGATATACCTCATGCTTTTGTGATCCGGGAATATCACAAAGCGTTCCCCGATGAGGTAGTGCCGCCATAACTTTGGCGCAAAAATGACCGCTGTAAGCTCCAGGTCGTGGGTCGCGTAATTACGCTCATGGGAAATCAGCTTCCTGGACCCATAAGAGATCACTCCTTGTCGCTGCATCAACACGCATCACAGGCCCTGTCCCGAAGCATCACAGAATACCTCATAGGCCATCCCTTCTTCTAGTAATCTCAACACTTGGGTACTGACCAACATCTCCTTCAGATAGCTGAAGGCTGACTCGCACTGCTCACTCCATATGAAAGCCTGGTCCTTCTTGGTCAGAGCCGTCAAATGGGCTCATACTCGGGAGAAGTTGGGTACAAATCTCTGGTAGTAACCCGCCAGCCCGAGGAAACTTCGGACTTCCGCCACATTCTTGGGTGCCTCCCATGAAACAATCGCCTTTACATTTGATGGGTCCACCGCTACCCCCCGCTCAGACACTACGTGCCCGAGGAAGTGCACTTACCGTGTCCAGAACATGCATTTTGTCAACTTCCCATAGAGCTGGTGTTGTCAGAGGACCACCAAAACTGTCCCCAGGTGCTCTGCATGGTCCTCCTCTGATCTTGAGTAGACCAGGATGTCGTCGATGAACACAAACACGAACCGATCCATGTACTCCGAGAAGATGGAGTTCATAAGCCCCAAGAACACAATCGGGGCATTCGTAACACCGAAGGCCATGACTACGAACTCGAAGTGTCCATACCTGCAACTGAACGCTGTCTTCAGGATGTCGCTCACTTTCACCCTCAGCTGGTGGTACCCAGACCGCAGGTCGATCTTTGAGAACCATCATGCCCCTTTCAGCTGGTCGAAAAGATAATCTATCCTTGGAAGAGGGTAGCGATTCATGATCGTCACCTAATTCAGCCTCATGTAGTCTATGCACAACATAATACCACCATCTTCCTTCTTTCCAAATAAGACCGGATCACCCCATGGTGACGCACTCGGACGAACATAACCCCTCTTCATCAGATCGTCAATTTGTATCCGCAACTCCTGTATCTCCGAAGGTGACATCCGGTAGGGAGCCATCGGGATTGGATGAGCTCCGGGCTGCAGTTCTATCCCAAACTGGATATTACGTCGAGGGGGTTGAGTCGTCACCTCCTCAGGAAAGATGTCAATAAACTCACGAACGATATCTGGCACTTCCATCATTTCAGCGTCTTCTGATTCCACTATCAGCTCGGTCAAAAAGGAGAGCAGAGGTTCCTCTCTCCTGTTTCCCTTCAGACTGCTCCGCTCACCGGTGAAGGTAACACGCCGGCTATCCAAGTCTGAGAACACAACCCTTCTTAGAAAATAGTCGATGACGGCACACACAGAAAATAGCCAATCGATGCCTAGGATGACATCGTATGGCTGAATCTATAGTAGAAGAAGATCCCTAACCGACTGATGTGGCCCTATCATCTTTCTAAATCCCCGAGAAACAAACAACAAGTTGGTCGGACCTCCGACTGGTGTTCTCAACACCAGGGGCACTGGAAGTCTCTCCGCATCTAAACACAAGGCACTGGCTAGGCTGGGTGCAACAAAGGAGTGTGAAGCTCCGGTATCGAACAAGGCATAAGCAAGAGTTCCAAACAGACTGATCGTACCTCGAACAACCACTGGCCCTGCTGGAACTACTACCTCTACGACGTGTAACTGTCCACGCCCAGCTCCCCTGCCCATCGGCTGTCGGCCACCTCCCTGACCACGCCCTGGTCGAGGTCCTTGTGGAGCGCCCTGAGGTCGGCTTCCTCCTACGTCTGCCCTTGGAGGAACGGGAGCTCGCTGTCCCTGCTGCTGCTGTTGGAAAGGTCTGGCTGGAAGCTGCTGCTGGGGCGGGTGCTGGGGATGACTACCACTGCTGTACTGCACTCGTCGGGGCACTGAATCTGGAGATGTCCAGGGCTCCAACAGACGAAGCACCGCAGTCCCGGTCCCAAAGGGAAAGGGCAAGGGTCGGGGGATCGAAACTGAAACTATTGCAGTCTGCTCCCTGCTGGTCGGAACCTAGAGGGTCCTGACGTTGGAGGCCTGGTGCTGACGACCTTCCCCTTCGATGGTCCCATCTGGATCCCCTCTTGAGACACTCCCCCTAGAGAATGCATCCTCTCCACCACTTCGGCCTTCTCCAGGACCTCCAAGTACGTCGGAAAGGTAAAGGGGGTAACAACATACTGGAGGGAGGGTCGGAGTGCCTCCTTTAAACGACTTGCCCGAGACTCCTCGTCGGGAAAGAGGTCCGGAGAAAAACGTAGGAGGTCCTTGAACATGATCCCTAGCTCCCTCACGGACATACTCTCCTGCTGGAGGGAGAGAAGTTCCTGCCTCTTTTCTGCCTTCATCGTCGAGGAGAGGAATTCCTCCCGGAACTCACTCTCGAAATCCACCCAAGACACCTCAGACTCTCTCCTCTCCCCCAGGTAAAGCGTACACCACTGACGTGCCACTCCCCACATCTGGCTGACGGCTAGAGGAACCCAGTACTCGGTCGGGGCCCGAATCAGGCCGAAGGCTATAACTAGCTCCTCTAGCCAGCCTTCCTTCTTCATATTGGAGGTGTTTCCCTCATACTTCTCGAGGGCCTGTTGCTGGAAGGCTCGAAGAGTCTTCTGCCACTTTTCGTCCTCTTCCTCTCGATCAGCTCACTGCCGATCGGCCAAGGTAGTCTCCAGGGCCTCAATCGCCTATACCACACGTGGTCACCTTCTAGGTTCCATAGATGCAAGGTAAACAAGGAATGTCTAAGCCCATGTAGTGCAAAATATCGTTCTTAAAAATTCATAAAATTTAATTTATTCTTAATCCCCAAGACATCCTAGAAACACAAGAACACAAGTCATTATGATGCATGTACCTTTCCTAGGGTCTCTACCCTACAATCAGTGTGGCCTCACTTGGTCATTCGGTAGGTCCAGAGTCCTTACATCGGATCACGGGGGGCCCTAAAATCCCGTGTCCTAGCCGGTCTTCCCTGGCCTAATTCACGCACTAAGGTCACCCAACACTGTTGCCTTACCATACCATGCAATCCTCACTATGCCTAACCCCAGACTCCATCCTATCTCTCAACCATCACCTCTGATACCATTCTGTCACGACCCACCTTCACCAAAAGAAGGGAAGGGTCATAAGAATGCCAAGACCTTCCTTATTTAAGTTTAAGAAGAGATAATGACCCTCGAGACCCACCTTCAATAGGTCCCGGAGTGGCGACTAGCACCAAGGGTATAGAAATTTATCACAAATGGAAGGCATTACCCCTTTTTTGTTTTATAAGATCGAGAGATGAGATGAAGAAACTCAACAACACCATGGTAAAAGAAAAGTAAATCCAAAAGAAATAAACCATTCCCACATGCATGTTCCAAAAGTAAAGCCACAAGTACAAAAGGTGACTACAAGGTAAGTACCAAAGAAGAAAAGAAATTTAACAACTACAACTGCTCCAAAGGTCCAAGATTGTAAGGTCCTGCGTGATCCCTGAAGTCCTCCTGGAAACCTGAAAGCAATTTTATATACGTAGGGTGAGCATACAAGTACACTCAGTAGGGAAAACCAAAGACTCTCGTGCACAAGTGGGGGAACGTACTAAAGTCCTGTGAGAAAAGAGTAATCCAAACACCTAATCAAGGAAAACTATCCACCCCAGGCCTCACCAAGGCACACTCCCCAAATAACGCATGTCAAGTAATATATATATTAAGAGCACATCGATGTTTGGGTACCCCGCGCCACATTCCCACTGGTTATTGAGACATCCTACGCATCGGACCAATCCTGCCATTCTCACTGCAGTCCCACTGCCACACCCGCTCGCACACACTTGGGCCACAACCACAGGCAGTCCCACTGCCGAAATCCCACTCGCACACACCTGGGCCTCAACTGTCACATGTAACCATACCCGAACACACCTAGGCCAGAACAACCACCACCACACCCGAAAAAACCTGGGCTAAAGGATCCACTACCATGCCCGAAGACACCTAGGCCTCATCCCAAAGACACTTGGGAGACCACTTGCCGCACACACCTGACCAACCACCACACTACCCCGCCTAAAGGTTCTTGGGATAATAATGGACCTCAGGCTATCACAGCCTGCCCGAAGATACTTGGGCTATCAGGGAAAGGGAGCAGAAAAGGAGCTAATAACCAGCCACTATGAATCGGGTTGGGAAAAACACCCTCCCCCATGAAATGGGGGTGTTCGGAACTAACTGCTCAACTTGGGTGGGGAACGGATAAGAAACACAAAGCTACAAGTATATATATATAGGTAACAAGCACTCACCCAAGCTAGGTTTTTCTTCAGACAGCCTATAGATCACAACAGCACTCAAGGCCGAGTCACGACTCACCCTAACACTCCATTTGTCCCCTTTCTCATTTCACGTTCAGTAATAATGATTATGTTTAAGCACTATTGGGCAACTAGTAGGCATAGGCATATGTCCAAGAAAGTAAACCGTCAAACAACAACAAAAACTCCCACAACTGGTTCTCAACAACAGAGGATTCCACCCCAATTCGTGATATAAACAAGTATCCACACGGTCTCAAATCTCACAACCACCAAATCCATACCAACAGGAGATCCCACCCCCCAAATTCACACAACCACCGAGGGTATAAAAGAACAGGGGATCCCATCCCCTCTCACATCTCCAGCAATCGGCCCGAAAGGAAAAACAACCAACTACAAACACCAACACAAGTCAGGGATTTTCCAGATTTATACGACTTAACACACTCCATGATTCAGATTCTGTGTGTTCTATCCGGGAGTTAACACAGAAGGGTTGATCCTGGTACTTTCAATTTATTCAGCCAGATATACATGATTAAACAATTCACTTTTCTCAGCAGGAGTTTACAACCACAAACAAGCCATTTAAAACATCAGCAGGGTTCATTAGTGCACCAACAACGACCACCAACGACCTCGATTTTCAGAAGGCATAAGCCAACACAACTCAACAAGATGGTCATAGAAGAAACAACATCAAATATAAGGCAGCATCAACAAACACGGCCCCCCTCTATTTCTTTATAGAATTCGTTCATTATCTTTATTAAGTTCGGTGCAACCAGTTCTACAGAAACAAAAGAACACCCACCCCGCATGATACACAACAGAGAGAGGCGAAGAAGAAATTCCCTACTTATTGATAGATGATCGATGTTTAGGCCGGGGACGCGGAACTTTACAGATAACGATGCGCCTGATGCACCAGAAGCTGTTTGTGAAAAGCCACGATCGAGAAAAGAGAAACCACGACAAACCCTTAGTTTATAAGAGCCGATGACAGTTGAGGTGAAAATGAAAAACCGCGTAAGGTGCGGGGGTCGTGGGTTGACCATGCGGCTCCACTCGTCATTAAAAGGGGGGTCGATTGGTTTAAGCCGACTCATGAATTGATTAAGTATTTAATTAAAACTCTTATGCATGTTACGGGTATTTAAAACACGCTTAAACGAGTCAAAATAGAGTTTAAACCACTATTTGCGCAAAGGAGCGCTACTGGAAACAACTTGACAAGGCCGGGTGACGCCAATCGGTCTCAACGAGCGGTGGCGCCGATCAGCCTCACCGATCGGTCTCGCCGATCGGTCTCACCGATCCGTCTCACCGAGATGCCACTCCTTTAGGGCCCAAATTTTGGCAAAGGGAAGGACCAAGAGAGTCTGGGTCATCATAATATCCCTTAAGGAAATTGGGGAAAATTCCATTTTAAAATTTTTTTAAGATAAAATTCATCCCCATATTCACAGTTTATCATGAAATATTGACAAAAACCTGAAATAATTTCATTAATTATGAGTTTAAATGGCCATAAAAGTATTATAATATATAGTATATCCACTCATTCCATTACTATCATGTGACTAATAAACATATATAGGATTCCAATGTGAATATATATAATATAATCTAATATATGGTGGAGAAATTTAAATATTCATAAAATGAATAAATAGATCATGATTTTTGGTGTTATTTTCCCACCACCCATAAAACTATTGAAGAGACCCAATATTCAATTGTAAATGGGGTATAAGAAATATTACCCTTGAAAATCCATATTCCCTCAATTTTTCTCTCTATCTAATACTTAATGTTTGAAGAAGGAAAATACAAAAAAAAATTGTATTTATTGGAAAGCATCAATCATATAATATTGAGAAATTTATAAAACATGGAAATCCATTAAAATAGAGATTCATGAGACTTCAAAAAGAAAATTTCCCACCACTCATTACTCTATCTATATATAGTATTGGTTAAGAAATGTAAGATGATTATTGGTAATATGACTCTAACAATCAAACCAATATGGGAAGGAACTTATGTTAGAGAAAATTTTACTCATACATAATATATTCAATTTTAGAATGGATATGCAATGTATCTTTTTTATCCAATAATGGGAGGTTAAACAATAATAATTTCACTATAATTAAATTGGTTTCACATAAAATTATCATATACGTGAATTTATACATTGGTGAATCTTAACCTAGTTACATGATGTAAAATTAATGAAAAAATTTAAAGTTGAATGATATTAAACTATATGAAAATTATCTTAGTCATCTAACATTAAACTCAATTAAAAATAAATTGTCACAAGACATTAAATTTTATATAATATAGTAATATTCTCTTTCCCATAATCAACCATGTGATAATAGGGACTCTTTAATTAGACCATGTTTTTTACACCTTCAATGACCCATGTGGTATTATAGATTATGAATTATTACATTGACTATCATGATTTACATTCACTATGTCCTTGGGATGGAAATACATTCATGGTCAGATGTTACAAAACAACACTATACAAGGTCTATCTTGAAAGAAATTAATGAAAATATAGTGATAAATCATGTGGGATCTGAATCCCTTACATATGTGTCAGATCTATATAAGATTATCTAGCATATATTCCCCTTTTTCCATTGATATATTCTAAAAGGACACCCTATCCATTTATAAGAGTCGTATTTACATGAGAACCATTTTTAAGAATAATGTGTTTCTTTTTTCTTATTGTTTCAGTGTATGCAGTTACATTTGAATAATTGGATCCAACAATAAAATTTTTCCCAAATATATCTACACTCAACATTGGTGATGGGATCATTTTAACATTCATGATAAGTTCCCTTCACAGGTTTTCAAATAAAATTGTCTGATTATTTTATAAAAACTATGTGTGTATTGATTTCTATTTCTATAGTTAATGTAGCGATTGGTTGGTTTATTATCATTTTCCTATTATAGAGATGATACCTATTTTTTCTTCCCATGTTCTCCACACTTCAACTCATTCACTTCATGTTTAATCATTCATTCTTGTAGTTGGTAACTCATGTATTTTTATTTTTTTGTTCTATTTATAAGTTGGATGTGCCAAAAAATTATGAGAACATTGAAGTTATTTATTCCTAGTATTTCAATATATGTAAGGATAATGTCGTCGTTAATCTTATTCCAAACATAAAAAACCGAATCATTAAACCACCTCTCAGTGTACAATTTCCTCATTATTTTCTAGTTTTTCTATATTAGACTATTTGTGAATATGGATTATATTTTCCACTATAAAAACTATCTTTGTATTTATTAACACTATTGAATAATATATAATGACACATGAAAAAAATTATCATTGTCCCAAACACAAATCCCAATAAAAAAATCCCACTTTGTTATAATGTTTGAAAGCATGATCTAATTTTGGTTACACATCATAGGTTTAGAACTAAGAAAGATCCATATTGTTTTATCCATGAGTCATATTAGTTAATGGCCCGAAAAAATGGTTTTATTCCAATTTTTAAACACCTAATGATTTTATATTCCTTTAATTGGATTTTTTTGATATCATACACCATATGAAACCCCTTGCATTAATGAACATTGAAATATTATTATTTAAATATGGTTATTAAAACGTAGTCATTGGGTTGGAGGGTATCAATATGAATAACAAAATTTTGAAATATTTTTTGATTATGTTTCAATCATAAAAATGATTTTTTTAATCATAAAAAATTTAAATTCTTCTAATTTTTTTCACTAAGGAATATATATGTATAAATTCCTTTAATTCCATATAACTACATTCTTTATATAAATTGTGTTTAGGTGGTCTATGAGTAAATAATTTGAAAACATTTCTATATTTTTTGAAATTTTATTTGATATAAGTAAAATAGTTTTTGTAATTTTCTAGTCACAATATTCATAGAGTGAATTTTAGATAATTTGATGAAATTTTTTATTTTTGAGTGAATAGTGAATACTATAGATTTTACAAAAACCTATCATATTTATGACATTAAAAAAATATAATAACAAATTTATATATTATGAAACATTTTTCTGGAGAAAATATATATTAATGATTTATTATAGTTCATATTAAAATATAATGTTTAATGTATAAATATGTTCTTAGCATTTTGTAAATCAAAGTAATTATTTTGTTATAAATAAAAAATATATTAATTCTCCAATGTAATAAAGTATTTACAAACTTACAACTACATTTAGTTTAGTTTGAAATAAAAATTATTATAATTTTTTTAGCATAATAAAATTAATTCTATTTTTTTATACATCATATTGTATTTTTCTATAAAATTATTTTTTGTTGAATTTTTAATCTAGAAACATATATTATAATTATTTTCCGATATTTTTTGAATTGAATCATATAGAAAGTATTCAATATTTAGAATAATAATTGTTATACCATTTAATATTTTAAAATTAATTTTTTTCAATAAGGAAATTTAAAATAGTAACAATATATTAACATGGTTCATATTAAACATGATTGTAGTGGGATTAACTAAGACATAATGTGTGAAAATGTAACAAAAAACTTTTATAATATTTTTTTTGAATATTTTTAGACATTATAATATCTTAAATTTTGATTCATTGAAATTTGGGGAAACCTTCATATGAAAATTAATTTTAATTATTTAAAACATTGATTTAATTTAATATTGGTCCCTCTCATCGATTATAAATGGGAACCTACTATGTACACTTATCCATAAAATTTAAATCCTATAGATTATACTATCCCAAAAAAATTATTTATAGTATCAATTTCTTTATTCTTTTGATTTTATATTTCCCTAGAAACACTCTCATAAGGATTATGGTTTAAGACAATGGAAGTCCCTTAGTGAATTTGTAACTATCTTACTCGAGTCTTTCATAGTTTTATTATTATTCAAAACATTTTATAACTGTTGTATCTATACAAAAATAAAAAAAATTTCCAAAAATATACATATATGTTCTTACAGTTCTGGTAAAACTATTTTCAGCCTACTTTCATTCAAATGTTGAATATAAGTATTGATCGTGTGTGACTATAGACTATAGTCTCCACATAGCGATATGGTTCATTTTCCATCCCCTCCTCACATTGATGGATATAATTATGTATTTAGTACACACACACATATATATACATTTGAAATTATCTATATAAATATAAATATTTAATTATAAAGCAGTCTTTTTATTTCATTCGTTAATTTCATCATTAAATGATAACATCATTCATGTTTATGGACAGACTACCCTCTCCTTGAATGATATTATTCATTTTTATATCTCTACAATTAATATATGGTAATAACTATTTATAAAATAATTTTTTTTAGTTATATAATTATTAAATTTATTTATATTATATAACCATGATCAATATATTAGGATCAAATCATTTTAATTAAAATATTCATTTAGAATAAAAATGATAACAACCAAAATGATGACGATAATGAACTATTATTAATGAACTTGTGATAAAATATTATAAGTAACCCTTTTGAGGTATTATATGTATGAATATGATTCTGGTTTTTAAGTATAAAAGCATTAAATTTATTATACATGATGTTAAAATGCCTTATAAAGCACGTCAGAATATAAGTAATGGTTAATTTAAAAATCTCATCCTTATTGCGGATCACATATTATTATGTTTCCATTATTGTAATTATATAAAAAATTTATCTTAAACTCCATATATTTTCTTTTTTTATAGTTATTTCTATATATTATATTTTAAAATTTCATTTTCCCCTGTCTATATAATTAAATGACTAAAATAAATGTTTTACGAAAAAATGAAATATTTTATATTTGCTCATGAATCATTTTTTCAATATTTCCATTAATATTTTTTCAAAAAAAATCTATACTATGAAATTA
This sequence comes from Viscum album, assembly GCA_963277665.1. Taxonomy (NCBI): domain Eukaryota; kingdom Viridiplantae; phylum Streptophyta; class Magnoliopsida; order Santalales; family Viscaceae; genus Viscum; species Viscum album. Next base: position 63,226,409 of record OY728156.1, on the reverse strand, counting down.
TATAGTAATTTCATGTTTACAAATTATTTAATATCTAAAGAAAATCTTAATAGGATTATTTTTATTATTTATGAATGATGTGATTTTTTCTAAAGATGTGAATGGAATACGTATTTTATCATTAAAAGCATGAAAAACATTTAAAATTGTAATAACTATTATTTTACATTATATTAAAAGTTTCCATTGTTATTTTTAACGAAAATATTTTTCCTTATATATTGGGAATTTTTAGATTTTAAATAAGTTATTTCAAAATTAAAAGGATATTGTTCTCAAGAAAAGTTCCCATGAATTTTTTAAATTATTTTCATCCATGTAAACATTCTTTTAGGAATATAATGATTTATTTGTGATATACTCAAATGATATAATCACCAATACTACTCTATAAGGATAATTATCATTATTCCTTAGAGTGTAACAATAGATAATGGTAGCATTTCATATGTTAGTATTTCAATATGAATGTTTATGTTGACTATGTCACGACCCGACCTCGGGGCCCGTGCCGTGACTACCCCAAGCCCGCCTTCCATAGGCCAGGGGCTGGCGACTGGCACCAATGGCGTAAATCCCGATAACTGGGAAGGCATTGCCATTACAAAAGCAAACAAACACCACAGAGTAAGCAAGCAGAAAAGTAAACACAAGCGAAGAAAAGTAAAAGGGCCGGAAATACAAGCCCAACTGTAAAGTACAACTCGAAAGGGAAAAACAGCAGCTTGAAGAACGAAGCGGCTCCTGGGTTGTCCTCCTCAATTCCTACCTGAAGGGTAGGTACAGATGGCTCAGCTCCTGGATCGTCCACCACGGATCCTACCTGAAGGGTAGGTACAGATAGCTCCTCTACTCCTCGGGTCCTGTCGTCTACTCCGGGTACGTCCGCCCAGTGGTCCTCCTCCGGGTACCGACCTGCTCCGCAAGCCTCAACTGCGATCTGCGCTGTCCGTCGTCTGCAACCAACACAACGAAGTGTGGGCATAGCCCGTGCAGGGGTGAGTATAAGCTACTCATTAGGGACCCCGAGACCCTTAAGGTCTCACTAAATCCAACATGGATATCCACAAAGTAAAGACAGCAATCACGAAGTAACATCAGACTCTACTTAGGTATATTCCCATACATATACCTAAGTCATCAAGTAACCCATCCAAACACAAGGATACACAAAAATCATGAAATCAACGGATAACAATCACCCAGGTATATGCCCATACATATACCTAAGTTATCAAGCGACCCATCTCAATCATGAGGAAACGCAAAGATTCATTGACTCAGCTCAAACCAGGATTTTCATTATCGAAACCGTAACTACTGAGGAGCTCCGTCTCTAGAGTGTACAGTGGTCCTGTCACGACTCCGAGGTACTGCTCACTAACCTAAGACTGCTGAGGTACTCCTCCTGTCGAGTACTGCGGGTTTGCGGCCAACTACCGGGCGCTCCGTCCGCTGAGGGTCTGTCGCCAAATACCGGGCGCTCACCCAAATAGCCTACTGAGGAACTCCTCCTGTCGAGTACCGCGGGATTGCTGCCAACTACCAGGCGCTCCGTCCGCCGTGGGTCTGCCGCCAAATACCGGGCGCTCCGTCCACTGGGCTAGGCGACTCACTCCAAGTCGAGTCGGTCAAGCAGTCGTCTGGTCTCAATCGGCTACACGGTCTCCGTACTCTGCACGCTCGTCTCCGGGAGGGTCCGCTCCACGAGCTACTGGTCGATACTCCAAGTATCACAAAGTCCCATAAAGAAGTGTCTCAAAAGACCGCCTCATCATAGGGGTCTCAACGCAACAGACGACGCGTCAATCGGACGCCCGGTCTGTGAGTTATTAGCCTTTTCGTCCTAGGGGCCCGGTTGGTTTCGTGTGCGAACCAATCCCGGCCGTATCACAACTGTACCCTGAACTCCCATAGGGTATACTCAAAGGGACCGTTACTCAACGCAATCACCAACGCCGCTGACGGTTCGTCGAACGGACGTCCTGGCTGAAAAATATCAGCTTTTCCGTTCCAGGGGCCCGGTTGGATTTCGGGTACAATCCAATCCGGCCATACTCCGACTGCATCCAAAACTCGGGCGGAGTATGTCAAAAGTTCCGTCTCATCAAGAGAAAGTCAACGAAACAGACGGCGCGTCAATCGGACGCCCGATCTGTGAGTTATTGGCTTTTTCGTTCCAGGGGCCCGGTTGGTTTCGTGTACGAAACGACACGACCGTACTCCGTCGGCATCCAAACCTCGAGCGGAGTATGAAAAAAGTTCCTTCTCACTGAGAGGAATTCAACAAAGCTGACTGTACGTCATTCGGACGTCCGGAGCTCAAGATATGTGAATTTGACCGAAATGGTCCGAAAACGGGGGGGGGTCCGGGTCCGGGCCGACCCGGCCCGACCCCCTTGGGTCAGCCCGAACCGGGTCCGACCCGGTTGACCCGGCCCCGCCCGGCCAGGGCCGGTCCGGCTCGGCTCGGCCGAGCGGCCTGACAACCCCGCGGCACCCGCGGGGTGTCGCGCTGGACACCCGCGCGGTGCCACCTGACAGCCCCGCGGCACCCGCGGGGTGTCGCGCTGGACACCCGCGGGGTGCCGCCTGACAACCCCGCGGCACCCGCGGGGTGTCGCGCTGGACACCCGTGGGGTGCCGCCTGACAACCCCACGGCACCCGCGGGGTGTCACGCTGGACACCCGCGGGGTGTCGCCAGACAACCCCGCGGCACCCGCGGGGTGCCACCCTGGACACCCGCGGGGTGCCGCCTCCTCCAGCCGCCGGCGCCGCTGCGCCGGCGACCCGCGCCGCCGCCGGCTTCCGCGGGCCGCCGGAGCCGCTCCGGTGGTCCGATTTGCTTCCCGTCTGCGCCTACGGTCATCCCGGGACCCGACCTTCACTACGGAGGCCTCAAAATTAACATGCGGCCTCGTTTGTCGTCGCCCGTCAATCTGCGCTCAAGAACAAAATAAAATTAATTTAATCTGCGGCCTCTTTGGCGCGGCGCGACGACGTTGCGTGCTTGAACGACTTCTCGGCGTGGCGCGAAGGCCTCTCGATCTTGTTTGATTTCATTCCACAGCGCGGCGCGACGGCGCCGCTCAATAGTTGTCGTACGATTCCCGCGTGGTGCGACGACACCACGCCATCTCGCTCCATCCGCAAGAAACAACAAGAATAAAGGAGGGGGGGTTCGGCTGTGTTTGTGCGGCCCGACCCCCCTCGCATTAGATTGATAACAATCGGCCTTTCTAGAATGATAATCCATCACAATATTTTTAAAAATAAATAAAAAGATTCGTAAACAAGGGCCGACAAAAAAAAGAACCTTCAAGATCGATGGAAAGATCAACAACTTTAAAAAGGTTTAAAACCCCTACCTCAAGCGTTGTCGCTCGCGAGTTCGTCGCGGAAGAGGACGATCATCGCGGAAGAAACGTCGCCGGAGAAAGGTCGTTGATTCCGTTGTCGTCGAGGTGCGTCCGAAGGGAGAACGTCGCTTGGAAAGGAACGATCGTCGCAGATGAAACGTCACGGAAGAAGCGTCGTTGATTTCCGCGGTTTCGGCGTTCTTCGTCGGAGGCCGGCGTTCTTCGCGTTCTTCGCCGAAGAAGAACGCTCTCCTCCAAATTCTCCCCACGCCACAACCTTCCACCCAAAATAAAATAATAGTAATCTTATTTTATTAACGCACAAGCAACGATTAAAAAAAAAGAAACGAACAATTAATTCCAAGAATTAATTTACCAAGGAAACCACCCAATTAATTGGACGAAAGAAACAGCACAATTTAATGGTATGTTAAGAAACTAAGAAACCGCGTCAGTTGACTTTCAGTTTCTTTGACGGGTTTTCACGGGTGCGTTACTTAGCGGAAGAAACGATGGGGCTCGTGCGGGCCCCACCCACAAATATCCTATCAAGAGGATAGGATATTTCAGTTGCACCCTATCCGCTTCAACTAAGCTTAACCAGCTTAATGTGGCTTTCAAGTGAAATAAAAATAAAGTTGTCGTAACAACTTTATTTTATTTCTTAACCTTAAGTCCCAAAATTTAAAAACCACACCTGAGCAAACACAACTCCGGAAGAGGCGTTTCTAGGCAAAACCCGGCGCTTCGATTTCATCGGTGCCCTCAGAATTTGATTCCGGGCACCGGTTCAAAAGTTAGAAAAACCCGCTCGTCCGTTCACTGAACGTACCCAAGCCAAAACTTCGGAAAATGATTCCGGGCACACCGGGCCTCAGAATCAGGTGCCGTCAGAAACTGCGTTCTTGTAAAATTCCAAAGAAAATTAAGAAAAAAATTTCCTTGAAATTTACGGGTCTTTACATTACTCCCACCATAGGGATTTACGTCTCCGTAAAGCTTCACCACATACTTAGGGAAACAAAGCGGTACTGAGCACGTATCTGAGCCTTCCGCTCCCATGTGCTCTCCTGGAGGTTCCCGCGCTGCCAAAGAAAGTGCACAAGAGGAATCGACCATCCTCCTAGGATCCGCTCCTGTCGATCGTCGATCCCCACAGGAACCTCCGTATAAGACACTCATTGCCACCGTCTAGCTCCTCATGGTCGATGATATGCGAAGGGGGGTCGAGCACGTATCTCCTCAGTTGGGATACGTGGAAAACGTCGTGCACCTAGTGCAACTGAAGTGGATGGGCCAAGCAGTAAACCACCTCGCCTACCCAGATGAGGACCTAGATAGGTCCGTTGAACCTCGGAGATAACATGCCTCCCAGGACACATCTCCGTAAACCTCGTCGAGGTGAGACCCGTAAGAAGACGTGGTCGTCATCCTCGAACTCCAGAGGTCTCCATTTCTGATTAGAACTGAAACTCAAAACTCCTGCTGCCACGAAGGTAAGGTGGGTCGACCCAAGAATGATCGGCTACACCCTCCTGTGCATGAGTTTATCTTGAGCTGCCCAGGGTTTCCTTTTCGCTGACCAAGGAAAACCTATCCCAACGTTGTAGAGAAACCACAACCTTTTTGCCTATAACAGTCAACCTGGGTATGATCTGTGAATTCGATCCATAACCAGACCAACGTCGCAAGGCCTCGACGCTGCCACCAAGAGATTCCAACCGAAACTCTCGCCTCGTGGTCAGATCACACTGTCGGCGTAAGTGTGATTATCGAGTCTCCTCCCAAAGGTATCTCCAGACGTGAGGGTCAAGTCAACGGCTTACCCGGAACCTCTAGGTCTGGGACAAGATTCATGGAAGGAAAGAATGATTGGTACCTATGTCTAATGATATGGCAGGTCATAATAGACATAGCCCATACCCCGAATCATTCATAGAGCCCCTGGGTCACACTACTTGACCGCATGCAGCTACTCTCCTTCCCAGCCCTCCTGCTCCCTGATCCTGGCGGGGATTTCAAAGGCGGGTGGTTGTAACATGTTGAGATGTACACCACCACCTACTGCTCTCAAGGCCCCACTTCCACGTCTGCTACTCCACAGATTCATCTGTCCTTTAAGCTTCCTCTTCTTGAAACATTTAACACGCCCGAGTCTCTAAGACTGGCACTGGTTTCCTGTTTCATACAGCACTGTGCAGTCTTCATCCGCTCCTGGATGAACTGCACCTCCTTTGCATATGATCTGGAAGAGCTGCTAAAATTTCTCCTTTGCCGAAAAGAGAAACCTGGTCTCATCCCCTCTCTAGATGAACCACGCCCATTGCCTAATACAGTCAATCCTGTCATGAAGGATGCATTCATGCCATGGATGACGTCGTAAGGCCTCGACGTAACTACTAAGAGATCCAACTGTCACTCTCGCCTCTATGGGTCGAGTCACACTGTCGGCATCAGTGCGAGGTCACTGGGTCTGCTCCAGTTGAAATCTCGAAAGTGAGGGTCAAGTCAACAGTTTAACCGGGACCACTCAGTAACATCACAAAAGAGGACAGGAAGGCAAACATCACAAGAGATAAGTGTCTTCTTTATTATTACAGCTCATAATATAAAGACACGAATACAACATCAAACATGGAACTATAAGTACAAGAGACGTATCCACTAGTTCCGCTCATGTCCACCTGCTCCAAGAGTTCTACTGTTGCTCAAGCATTTGTCGCTGCCTCTATCTCGGTGGCTCCCTCAAAGCCTGCGGATCGGGAGTCGGACAGTCACGTGCCAGATGACCCTTTCCGCGGCATGAGTAACACAACCTGCTCCTTGCACGGCTAGCTCTGTTCCCACTCCGGGTGCCCTGCACCACCGGTCCTAAAACCCGAGACCGCCCAACTGCTGGTCTGGTCTTTCTGGGCCTCTGCATTATCTGTCTACTGCCCACAGATGACTCGGCTTCTGATCGAGAAGCACGCGACAAAGGCAGCAGCTCCCGAACACGCTCGGGGTGTAGAGCTACTGGTACATACTCCAACCTGAAGGAGGTCTCGAAGTCTTCCCAAGAGAAGGACATCCCACGGCAAAACTGGAACAAGTGGCTCCACCACCTGCCTGCTGCTGCCTGAAGAAGGCTAGCCGCAAAGATTGCCATAAAGTCCGATGGCATCCCCACTAACCTGAAGACTCCCACCACAGCCTCCAGCCAATCCTCATCCGCCTTCGGGTCCGTCTCTCCCCTGAACCTGGGTGGCCTCTGGCGCTGGAACTCATGCAGCGCACTCAAGCATCGTGCATCGCCTACTGCTGGGGCTGGTGGCATCGGTGGCCCAACGTATGGTAGTACCGCTGGTGCCTCTGCTGGTGCCTCGACTGCAAGAGGGCCCTGAACCGAAGCCTCGTCGGTCGGCAGGCTGTCAGTACGCACATCCCTCTGGGCTAAAGCTGGTCGTCCGAGAAAAGGCATCCTGAAAGAAACATCGTAACACGGTCAAACGATTAAACCTGGTGAGCTGACCTGGTTTGAGCTGACATTTTTAAACTTTCGAAACACACACGCAATCAGTGTTTTCGTGCACAAAGTCGGAATTCAGTTGTCAGGGTCCTGGTGTATGGATACGTCGGCCGCCCGCACCAACACTGGACTCCCTGAACTGAAAACCATACTCGGTACCCTTAACACTATTACTTCACAGAAAGAATGATCAGAATCGGCGGTAGAACCGACCACCTCTGATACCAATCTGTCACGACCCGACCTCGGGGCCCGTGCCGTGACTACCCCAAGCCCGCCTTCCATAGGCCAGGGGCTGGCGACTAGCACCAATAGCGTAAATCCTGATAACTGGGAAGGCATTTCCATTACAAAAGCAAACAAACACCACAGAGTAAGAAAGCGGAAAAGTAAACACAAGCGAAGAAAAGTAAAAGGGCCGGAAATACAAGCCCAACTGTAAAGTACAACTCGAAAGGGAAAAACAGCAGCTGGAAGAACGAAGCGGCTCCTGGGTCATCCTCCTCGATTCCTACCTGAAGGGTAGGTACAGATGGGTCAGCTCCTGGATCGTCCACCACGGATCCTACCTGAAGGGTAGGTACAGATAGCTCCTCTACTCCTCGGGTCCTGTCGTCTACTCCGGGTACGTCCGCCCAGTGGTCCTCCTCCGGGTACCGACCTGCTCCGCAAGCCTCAACTGCGATCTGCGCTGTCCGTCTTCTGCAACCAACACAACGAAGTGCGGGCATAGCCCGTGCAGGGGTGAGTATAAGCTACTCAGTAGGGACCCCGAGACCCTTAAGGTCTCACTAAATCCAACATGGATATCCACAAAGTAAAGACAGCAATCACGAAGTAACATCAGACTCTACTTAGGTATATGCCCATACATATACCTAAGTCATCAAGTAACCCATCCAAACACAAGGATACACAAAAAACATGAAATCAACGGATAACCATCACCCAGGTATATGCCCATACATATACCTAAGTTATCAAGTGACCCATCTCAATCATGAGGAAACGCAAAGATTCATTGACTCAGCTCAAACCAGGATTTTCATTATCGAAACCGTAACTACTGAGGAGCTCCGTCTCTAGAGTGTACAGTGGTCCTGTCACGACTCCGAGGTACTGCTCACTAACCTAAGACTGCTGAGGTACTCCTCCTGTCGAGTACTGCGGGTTTGCGGCCAACTACTGGGCGCTCCGTCCGCTGAGGGTCTGTCGCCAAATACCGGGCGCTCACCCAAATAGCCTACTGAGGTACTCCTCCTGTCGAGTACCGCGGGTTTGCTGCCAACTACCAGGCGCTCCGTCCGCCGTGGGTCTGCCGCCAAATACCGGGCGCTCCGTCCACTGGGCTAGTCGACTCACTCCAAGTCGAGTCGGTCAAGCAGTCGTCAGGTCTCAATCGGCTACACGGTCTCCGTACTCTGCACGCTCGTCTCCAGGAGGGTCCGCTCCACGAGCTACTGGTCGATACTCCAAGTATCACAAAGTCCCATAAAGAAGTGTCTCAAAGGACCGCCTCATCATAGGGGTCTCAACGCAACAGACGACGCGTCAATCGGACGCCCGGTCTGTGAGTTATTAGCCTTTTCGTCCCAGGGGCCCGGTTGGTTTCGTGTGCGAACCAATCCCGGCCGTATCACAACTGTACCCTGAACTCTTATAGGGTATACTCAAAGGGACCGTTACTCAACGCAATCACCAACGCCGCTGACGGTTCGTCGAACGTACGTCCTGGCTGAAAGATATCAGCTTTTCCGTTCCAGGGGCCCGGTTGGATTTCGGGTACAATCCAATCCGGCCATACTCCGACTGCATCCAAAACTCGGGCGGAGTATGTCAAAAGTTCCGTCTCATTAAGAGGAAGTCAACGAAACAGACGGCGCGTCAATCGGACGCCCGGTCTGTGAGTTATTGGCTTTTTCGTTCCAGGGGCCCGGTTGGTTTCGTGTACGAACCGACACGACCGTACTCCGTCGGCATCCAAACCTCGAGCGGAGTATGTCAAAAGTTCCGTCTCACTGAGAGGAATTCAACAAAGCTGACGGTACGTCATTCGGACGTCCGGAGCTCAAGATATGTGAATTTGACCAAAATGGTCCGAAAACGGGGGGGGGTCCGGGTCCTGGCCGACCCGGCCCGACCCCCCTGGGTCGGCCCGAACCGGGTCCGACCCGGTTCGCCCGGCCCCGCCCGGCCAGGGCCGGTCCGGCTCGGCTCGGCCGAGCGGCCTGACAACCCCGCGACATCCGCGGGGTGTCGCGCTGGACACCCGCGGGGTGCCGCCTGACAGCCCCGCGGCACCCGCGGGGTGTCGCGCTGGACACCCGCGGGGTGCCGCCTGACATCCCCGCGGCACCCGCGGGGTGTCGCGCTGGACACCCGCGGGGTGCCGCCTGACAGCCCCGCGGCACCCGCGGGGTGTCGCGCTGGACACCCACAGGGTGCCGCCCGACAACCCCGCGGCACCCGCGGGGTGTCGCGCTGGACACCCGCGGGGTGTCGTGCTGGACACCCGCGGGGTGGCGCCTGACAACCCTGCGGCCCCCGTGGGGTGTCGCGCTGGACACCCGCGGGGTGGCGCCTGACAACCCCGCGGCACCCGCGGGGTGCCACCCTGGACACCCGCGGGGTGCCGCCTCCTCCGGCCGCCGGCGCCGCCGCGCCGCCGCCGGCTTCCGCGGGCCACCGGAGACGCTCCGGTGGTCCGATTTCCTTCTCGTCTGCGCCTACGGTCATCCCGGGACCCGACCTTCACTGCGGAGGCCTCAAAATTAACTTGCGGCCTCGTTTGTCGTCGCCCATCAATCTGCGCTCAAGAACAAAATAAAATTAATTTAATCTGCGGCCTCTTTGGCGCGGCGCGACGACGTCGCGTGCTTGAACGACTTCTCGGCGTGGCGCGAAGGCGTCTCGATCTTGTTTGATTTCGTTCCACAGCGCGGCGCGACGGCGCCGCTCAATAGTTGTCGTACGATTCCCGCGTGGTGCGACGACACCACGCCATCTCGCTCCATCCGCAAGAAACAACAAGAATAAAGGAGGGGGGGTTCGGCTGTGTTTGTGCGGCCCGACCCCCCTCGCATTAGATTGATAACAATCGGCCTTTCTAGAATGATAATCCATCACAATCTTTTTAAAAATAAATAAAAAGATTCGGAAACAAGGGCCGACAAAAAAAAAAGAACCTTCAAGATCGAAGGAAAGATCAACAACTTTAAAAAGGTTTAAAACCCCTACCTCAAGCGTTGTCGCTCGCGAGTTCGTCGTGGAAGAGGACGATCGTCGCGGAAGAAACGTCGCCGGAGAAACGTCGTTGATTCCGTTGTCGTCGAGGTGCGTCCGAAGGGAGAACGTCGCTTGGAAAGGAACGATCGTCACGGAAGAAACGTCGTGGAAGAAGCGTCGTTGATTTCCGCGGTTTCGGCGTTCTTCGCCGGAGGCCGGCGTTCTTCGCGTTCTTCGCCGAAGAAGAACGCTCTCCTCCAAATTCTCCCCACGCCACAAGCTTCCACCCAAAATAAAATAAGAGTAATCTTATTTTATTAACGCACAAGCAACGATTAAAAAAAAAAGAAACGAACAATTAATTCCAAGAATTAATTTACCAAGGAAACCGCCCAATTAATTGGACGAAAGAAACAGCCCAATTTAATGGTCTGTTAAGAAACTAAGAAACCGCGTCAGTTGACTTTCAGTTTCTTTGACGGGTTTTCGCGGGGGCGTTACTTAGCGGAAGAAACGGAGGGGCTTGTGCGGGCCCCACCCACAAATATCCTATCAAGAGGATAGGATATATCAGTTGCACCCTATCCGCTTCAACTAAGCTTAACCAGCTTAATGTGGCTTTCAAGTGAAATAAAAATAAAGTTGTCGTAACAACTTTATTTTATTTCTTAACCTTAAGTCCCAAAATTTAAAAACCACACCTGAGCAAACGCAACTCCGGAAGAGGCGTTTCTAGGCAAAACCCGGCGCTGCGATTTCATCGGTGCCCTCAGAATTCGATTCCGTGCACCGGTTCAAAAGTTAGAAAAACCCGCTCGTCCGTTCACTGAACGTACCCGAGCCAAAACTTCGGAAAATGATTCCGGGCACACCGGGCCTCGGAATCAGGTGCCGTCAGAAACTGCGTTCTTGTAAAATTCCAAAGAAAATTAAGAAAAAAATTTCCTTGAAATTTACGGGTCTTGACAGACTATTTATTTAATTGTAATTCATTTATTTGATATGATGAAGGAAATGAAATTAATATATGAGATGTGGGGGCCATAATAGTACCTATAATCATCATTGGATCTCTTTAGATAAATTATTTTGTGTATTTGAAGTAAAGATGACCTATTTATGTATTATTTTGATAACACATGGACTTTATGGTAATATTATGATGTTCGAAATTATACATTCTATCATCATGAAATTAGTTGTTGTTATACAAGTGATTATTTATTTTTTTATTCCATACATGTATTTATTCATCCTTTTTGATAAAACATATATGAAATATTTGTTTATTGTTTATCCATGAAATACTATTTCAAGATTTATTTATTCTCTAATAGATATTTAATTTTATATCATCCCTTATTGAAAATTTAAGCACAACATTTATTTTTGACCTTTACCTAGGATGTCAATATGGGAACTATTAATGAATTTTTGAATATACTAGAAAAAATAATAGTGATTCAATATAATTTTATGTTATATATCATGTCTTAAACTGTAAAGTGAGAGTTATTTATATATATAGACTCACAATATTTCTAAACTATTATATACTTTTAGATGATCTCTCTAGTATCATGTGCCAATGTAGTAAAATAACCACCAGTTATAGGTTTCTAGATTAGGATTCTTACAGTATGTATCATAAAAGGTTTAGAATGAACCTTGAGAACTTAATTTTGGAAAACCTAGATTAGGGAATATATACCAAATAAATATTCTAATGATAAATTTATGAATAAGATAATATCATAATGGTTTTTTATGTTAGATAGTCGGGGTTTTCATAGAAATTATATCCATAATTGGACACTAGAAAGTGGATACCATTATGGAAATGATCCACCTTGGAATAATCACCTAGAAAAATGATGTTCCAGTATCAACTCGCTATTTACTCGATGCAGGATGAGTGGTACTAGGACTTTAAACTATTATAGACACTCTTATGGGATATTATTTGGTTTATTCACAAACTACTTTGTAACCATTATGAAATATTTGAATATACCATTTAAAATTTAATATTTTCCAAAAAGTACTATGTTTATTATTTTGATATTAGATATAGATAAATTAGCTTTTTATGTTAGGTTTTTAACACATTTGGAATTATACAATAGGATTTGTAAGTTAATGATATAATATAGTCTGTTCCATTATTTACAAATTATCCATTATATGATGAATGTAATACCTTTCAAAAATTGTAAAACATTTAGGGATTTCTCTCAATAGAAAGTTAAAATGTATCATGTAAGAGGTTATATAATTGTTACTATATTAGGATATATTAATCGTGTTATGACTAATAAACATTCCCAAATAGAACAACCTATTGATTCATAGAATGATTTAATTATTTTGGACCTCATTATGCGGTATAAACCTCTATCCTTTAATGGATCCACTAATACATTGCAGCTAAATATTTGAACAAGTAACATTTAATGATATTTTATGCTTCAAGAATTTATGAATCTAATAATATTACTCTAGTATTAACACCAAAAAATAAGGATTTTATACACAGTTTGAGAATTGGGAGAGAATCAAGAGATACATTAGTTTCTTCTACATCCTTGGTTATAGAAAAACATTATCCAACCTATGATTCCTTTAAGGAGGAAATTAATTTTTCCCTATTTAATTTTACAGATGGTGAACCCCTCCTCTATTATGGTTTCTCGCATGAACAAGTGTTATTCTCATCCTTCATTACTATTATTTACATTCAAATAGGGATGAATTCATAGGGTTTCGTGATGGTCTAAGGTAATATTCACAATCACCAATATATATGGGTTCATTATTAATTATTTCTTTTTTTGATATTTCTAGTTTATTGGTTTTATTTTTTAATTCCCAAAATCATGGTTGAATCAGAAAAATTTAATGAGGCGGTCATTCTTCATTGGATGGGAAAATCCTATGATTTAATTTTTATATTATCAATCCTCATTTCTAAAATTGATTTTAATACCATGGATTCATTTAAATTATTCCATTAAATTATATTTAAATTGTTAATTTTTTCGTAACAATGATAGATAGATTAGTTATGAAATTAAGTTATAACCATGCCACAGGGGGGTCGACATGATGTTGGTCAGGGTTCTGATGTGATGATGATTTTCTATGATCTTGCAATAATGAACAATATTTGAAGAAAATTTAAAATAATTAAATATTATTGTATAATTATTTATAATTAATAAATATTTTAGGCTTCATGTGGATTGGAAGTGGTTGGTTGTTCTTGTTTGGTCCTCGATGGGTATTTCTTGTCCAAGGAAGAGTTTTTAGACTTTAAATTTATATAGGGAATTAGATTCTACAAAAGGAATATTTTCTTAGTACCCACCCTATATAATTTTTTTTGTCTAATTATAATGTGTGGGATGAATAGTCACACCACTAAAAGAATTTATTTTTTATTAATTAATTGAATTACTTAATTAAAAGTTGATTTTTAATTTAAATGTCTGAACTTTAATGAGTGGAATAACATATTAGGGCCTCATATCCCTTTATGAATTAACTTATTCGCCTCAGTAACTAATAGCCATGTTTGTGACATAATTAAATTCACCTTGATAGCTAGTTCTCATTGTAGGCTGTTCCTTTGTTAAAAATTAAACGATTATTATATGTTTTCATATTGATATGAGCCTTAGAACACTTCTAAGAGGGTGGGGGTTGTTAAATTACTTGAGATGAATGTAATTAGATATCAATAAAAGTACTTTTTATTTTCCTTTTGATGATTTGCCTCTGTGTGTATAGTTGTTGGGTTGGAACCCAAATATTTTGGGATGCGTTTTCCCTTGTAGTTTGACCTTTGGCAGACTGTGATCATGTTTTTTTTGTGTTGAATGATAGTGAGAGACATTGTAACCAATGTTTCTTAATGAACAGTCTATTCAGATGGGATAAATGTACGACACTCAATAATGGACCGTGGGATAGTGAAATTTTTAGGATGACACTAAGAGATACTACATTTGTTGATAATTTGGAATTAACCTAAGACATTACATAGATCAAGGATACCAAGTTAGATCCCATGTGATGAACTTGTATATTTAGAGATGGTATGTATAGTTATGGGGTGATATGGATATGGGTGTCACCATAGAACATAAACCAATGGCTAAGACCCGATGGGTTGTAAGGATTTGTTCGGGTGTGGCCATTTTCTCATTCCTCTTATAGTTTATTTTATTTTTCATTATTATCTATTATTTCCCCAAATTAATAGGAGTCATTTGATGGGGATAATACTAATGTGAATTCTATGGATACCCGAGAATCATCTGTGGAAATGGATGATACCCTGTGAATATATGAATATTTTTTGTTTTTCATCATTCTATATTGGGTGATGTATGCATTGTTTTATTAAAATCTAGTGTGTGTCTGTATGATATGTTGTTGATGTGGATTCTAAGAGGTTTTATCAAGGATTCAATAATATATTTGTAGATGTAAATCATATAATAATACATGGGTTTCATGGTAATCCTATTTTCATATAGAAACCACTATGATTCCCATAGATCTCATGATTTGAATTATGATAAAATAAGACAATTATTACTTCTTGGGAAATAAGAATTTTAATGGAGGTATTATGTTACACAAGGTTCTCTATCCTCAAGCATGGATATTTTTCATCCTGATGGTTACTATTGGATCCCATATTTCGATGACTAGGATACACCTTGGATAAATTCTACACACTAGTTTAGTTTAGATGAGGATTTTGAGATAAGGATTCTTGGGTGATTTACCATGAGATATATTAAATAAATACATTTTATTTCCTTGGTCCCACAATAATTTTTAAAGTTAGGATGTATATGATTTCATAGTTCCTTCCTCCTCTTAGGTAATAGACATCGACATGAAGGAGATAAATTCTCATGTACTACCACGGGGTGAAGCGTTAGGGCCAAATGATGGTGTATGTCTAGTTTTTTAATAGGTTCTAATATTCCTCGTGGTGGAGGCATGATAAATGGATCCCTATATTATAGAAAGGGGTCCCCCTATGGCGATTCTCATTTGTTGAGACACTTTATCATTGGATGAAGAAGGTATTGATAATCAGGTCTCTAGATATGTGGATAAAAAGCAGTTTATTTTTATATTAAATTAATATAGTCTTTTTTTCAGATGAACATAAACATGCATATATAAATTCCATTATAGTTTCATATAAGACTAATTTTTTGTGTCTCTACTATGTTTTTTATAGATAGACCTCTCGAGCATCTATTGAACTTGAGTAGTCATGTATGAATAAATGTTTTTTATGAATATGTTTGATTAAGGCTGGATATTTTCATTATAAATTGAGATATATGGGAAGACCTTGGAATATTTCTATGTGGAATGGATTAGTGTATTAGGATAACCTTAAATCATTATTCTTTTATTCAATATATTTTTTATATATGATAGACTCTGTGGGTGAATGGTAATGTATGTTTGAATGCGTACATAACATTTTATTTTAGAATATTCATATTATTTATATCATATGTATACACAATAATGTATTTTTATTTCATACTTATTTATGATCACTCGCTATAATACAGTGTAGAGTCTCCCTATGGTACTACCGTAGACCCCCATTATTAATCCACAACCTCTTGTATATGTGGAGTTGGTCCAGAGGACACATGGAATATCATGTAAGGGGACCTGTCAAGGATCCTCCAAATATGTATGTTACATAATTATATTAGAGGAATTCTTATATTTTGTCTTAATATTTGTGACATAGTATTGAGGGGACACATGAATGTTCCAGGGCATATGAAAGAAATAGGTTTAGTGCATTATGAACACATTTTTCAATATCATGTCCAGATTAACAATGATAATAATTATGTAATAAATTTTTTGTGTTGAAATTTTATATATTATTCAAAAACATGTGATGAAAATGATGTTTTTATTTATTAATTATTAGTTATATTAGGATATTGGGTTTTTTAAAGATGGAAATAGTATATTTTGGATTGTCCCCATAGAAAAAATAGGTGTTTCATTCATCATTCTTGACATATACGACTAACATGGCATATTAGGGAATATTAATATTTGATTTATGTTAATTATGTGAGGATAAATTATTTAAAGTGTTAGAAAAAATCTATATAGTGATTTTCTATATACTATCTCGGTGTAATTATACTTAGATGGAAAAATGTGTATGTATATATTTCCTTATAATGAATGTTCATATGGATTATATGGTGTGAATACCTATGGTGTTGGAGATAATTCTGTTTCTTGATGTAGGGGAAATGTCATGACACTAGTAGAATAAAAGAGTGATTGTATTGTTAAGCGGTACACCCCATGTTTGTGGTTATTGAATAATGTTTGGTTATATAAAGTTCTAGTGATAGGTTATAGAGTGTTTTCCCATATAGTATAGAGTGAAATTCATTCTAATTGAGCCATCTATTTATGGTTACAAAATATGAATTTTCTATTATGGTACAATTATATAAATAGGACATTAATTATGATATCACGACTTTGAATGGGGAAATATTATATGAGGATTCGAGATGACAATCGATGCCATTGTGGTTGATGCCTTTGTATGAGGTTCCTTATTTATGCATATATAAGATCCTTGAGGGAGGGGTAATATAATGTGTATTTCCTAGTTATTGGAGAATGTAATAGAGTAATTCCCACGAGTTTTTGAAATTCTGTGGGAAAAGGCATTTGGAATATGTGGGAGACCAAGAGACCATGACGTGTAGTTTAGTGTGTTTGTGGGATAATTTTTATTGTTACTCAAGGATGACCTTCACGTGGAGTGTCCCAATCTTTTGAATTCCTATGGTTGGAATGGAATGGGTAGATGAATTGAGTTTACATTGATTAATTAGAGGTGAAATCAAAGGATTTTTTATTCATGGATTACTATAGTGACGACTATTACGATTATTATTAGTGACATTGAGTATTAAAGACACTTTTTAGTGTTGAAAATGTTGAGGGTTTTCCCTTGTCGAAACTATATAATATTTAGGATCATGGAAAAAGAAAGTGAAAGTAATATTTATTAAGAAAATATAATTGTTAGTGGTTCACCATATGATAAATCATGGCACCAATGTAGTTCCAAATTTTGATAAGGATATATAAGTGATCTCTGGACATGTTGAATTTTCATGATATATATAATAGTTAGTATTTTTGTGTGTCATGCTATCCAAGGTGGTTTTCTTACTCATGATAGCATGATTTATATTTTATTTAGTGGGTTGATATTGGATAGTACAATTTTTAATTTTCATGTGTTATTAAGGTAGCGATCACATTGTTTACTCATGGTGTTATTTAAATTTCAGCGAGACTCATCCGGGTTTGTGATGATGGATACTTTTATTTTATGAGATATGATGATAATGGACAAGAAGTAACAATATAGGTGCATTTTGGGTGTAACCATTCAAGGAAAAATTCGACAAGTTGTGTGGGGGAATTCATCTTTTGGAGAGTGAACTATCGATCAAGTAGGGGAATGACCATCAATTTGGATGAATCTCAGTGGTTTTCATAGATTGTGTTCCTATGTATCATGAATAGGGGATGAGATGGTATTTCTTGGTGGGACGTGGGAATGTATGATCATGGTTATTCTAGGTGTCATGTTTGGTGATAGATATTGTGTCAGTTGTGATGATATGTAATATTGCTTATTTGTGTAATGATAAAGATTTTCCTATAGTGGGGATTATAATAACAGTTAAGGGTAACATGTCCAATAAGATGATGTTCCATGGATGATTGATATGAGTGGTTAAATGGTCCTTTTGTGATTTCAAATGTTAGTGTGAAAAAAGATATGAGTTGATCTATATTCTATGTAATATTTCATAGGTGAGTTCAAATATCATAATCGATAGATTCCATGATATTCATATTGATATTTTCCAAACAATATCAGTCTATGTGTGCTTCGGTTCTCATGGTATGGTAGTGCATATATGCTAGTTCTGTAAAATAAATTTTTGAGCATGTAATTACAATGAGAGTCATGAATGGTCTTCAATAAGAATGCTCAAACAATATTAGGTTATCCATTCGGAGTAAATTCATCAGGATCAGGTGCTTTAGGTGACATTTCACTAGATTAATCTAAACATATCAGAGACTAGTCATCCATGGTTGGGTCAACATTAATTCTCATGTGTATTTTTTTATTAGGGGAATGGATACCATTCTAGGGGTTCAATTCAATATTTGGATATAGAATTCAATAATTGGATGGATCATCTTAAGGGTAAAACTAAATGTTTAGAATTTTTCATTAATAGTGGGTACACATCAACTTTGATTAATAATCAAGAACAATTAGTTGAACTGGTGTTGGATTAGTGACTTCAATTATTTTTGGGTTTGTGTATTCAATACTACATTAAGCGTGTCATTTTGAGCTGTGATGAAGGGTTTTCTTATATTGAACTAGAATAAATAGCTAAATATTATATTGAGTATACCATGAATTGGGTGAATAAATGTTTGAGGAATCAAATAATTCCTCATGATAGATGGTAATTGGAAACCATGATCTTGGTGGCTCAGTGAAGAAATTGGGAAGTAGACCATGTTTTAGCGGGTTCAAATTCTTATGGTAGAGATTCAATTTTGAGATGCATTATGAAATCAATTATGAAACCAAACCATAGTGTGATGAAATGATGACACTAATAGGTAAGGGTCGATGATGGGATTCTATATGAGATGTATCAAGTAAGATAAGTGTTATCGGGGGAGTTATTAAATGGATTGTGTTCATATCACCATGAAACAAGAATAAGTATTTAAAATTTTTGATTTTAGAGGATGGTTTTATTTTTGAAATGAATTTTGCAGTCAAATTTTAAGATTTTTAGTACCGTAAAATCATTTATATATGTGATCTAAGGCTCATGAATAATTTTAGGATATTTTTGGGAATATTGGGGTCACACGAGATCCCTGATAGAAGTTATCATGGATACAACTTCATTGGTGGTTGATGCCTTGGCTTCTAAAAAATATATCTCTAAGGGGATTTTATTTGGTCAAATAACTATTTTCACCCTTAAATTTTTAAGAGTTTCAATAACATATTCCCTTTTCTACGTTATTTCAAAAACCATAGTGAATCCCCTCATTGTTTCCTCCCATACATTATAAAATGTGGTGGATTAATAGGGGTTTCTTAAATATTTACATTAACATTCAACTCCATTTATCTCTATTGGTTTCCTCCTTCATTATTTCTTTATTTTGAGGGTTTCAGTTTAGGTTTTTGATTCAAATTCAACAAAATCATTGTATATTATGAAAAATTCATTGTTCTTTAATTATTCATAGGAATCGGGCATCCCATGACTATATCAACAATTACATAGTTCATTATTTTTAAAAACAAGTATCACAACCTAGATTTATTAAGGATTTTTCATTAATTCATATTTATATTAATAATATTTATCTAGTTCGTGTTTTTTATTTTATAAAAAAACTGTGTTATTAACATTCCATGTGGTGTGAAAATACCATTAGCTGAATCTCATAGGTGATGTGTGATTCTTATTATTTATTACAGGTTCTCTCTATTTAAATAACATTTAATAGAATAAAATTTAAATTTTTAATTAATTATAATGTAATTATAGTTAATTAAAATGGGGGTTTTGTTAGGATTTAGGGTCTTGAGTAGATTAGAGATTGTTGGTTTAGATTAGATGGGCTTCTAAATGTCTCTATAAACCATGGAGAAAATTTTTTATCAAGAATTTTAAATGGAAATATGATTCACCATGAATTATGTGGTCCTAGTAATATCCCTATCGAATAAATGTTTTCTTATTAGTATTCAAGATAAATATATTCAGGACACTAAAGTAGTTGACCATTTTGAATAATTAATTTTTTTTAATTTTTTTTATGTTAAATTAGTTATTATAAGGTAACTAAATAAAGTAACAAGGCCACATTTTCACTTTTTGAATTATCCTATTGGCCTTGATAAGCAATTGATTATTCTCTTACTTAACTAGTTTCCCCATTATTACAATCATCCTAAGGGATTATACATTGTTAAAAACTAAATCATTTCAAATTTTAGGCCTTCAAAATGATCCTTTGGACACCTCTATGAGGTGGTGTTGGATGTTATGATATGATCATACCAAGCCTTCCATGGGATGACCATTGTGACAACTAAGGTCCATTAGGGTCAATGACCCTTGTTTTGGGGAGAGCACCCAATTACAGTAAGATGTTTTCCCAGGAGGTTAGATTTTGGGAAGTTTTGGATCATGTTTGGGTGAGAAGACAGACCCTGAATGAACTTATTCACTGATATGGGATGTGTGTTTTCTCATTAGATAGGGATAATGTGCCACTTTCTAATGATGAACCTAGGTCCATGAAATTTTCACTATGATATAGAAGGATTTAATTTCCTTCATGAATCAAGTGTTTACCAGGAACCTAACATGAGACCAACGATTCCATGGGGGATGCCTATACTCTAGAGATGGCTTTGGGGATATTAAGAGGGTTAATATTGATATAGGTAAATATGATTATGTGTGTCACCCTAGAACATGAAATACTAGTTATTATTTGAGGGTATGTGATTATAAATTTGGGTATGGAAGTTTTTCCATCCATTATTATGGTTTAATTTATTTATTTTTAGAAATTATGATTTCTAAGAAGACCTAGGAATCATTTAATAGGCCCAGAACTAAAGTATTGTGCCAAGGTATTCAATAATAATCAACTAATATAGATAAGGCCCTATGATTCATGGAGGGTATAGGATCTTATCTTAGGGTATAATGGGAAATGGATTCTTAGTTTTAAAATAATCACGTTTTTATTTGTTTGATTATGTGACCATGAAGGCCTATAAAAAGGTTGCCAGGATACAGTATCAAATTTGGTGATGGTGTGAATGCCAAAATGTTTGGGGTTCCTAGGATTCCATTATTATAGTGAATCCTTAGAAAATTAACAAGGAGTATAGGATTTAAATTTTAATACCATCCAACTTTGTGAATTTTTGGCAACCCATGATTTGAATAAAAGTATGATGTTTTAGTTGGACATACATCCCCACGAATAGATGTGTTACACCCTGATTATTACTATTGGATCCCATCAATCTATCTGTAGGATACCCCCAATGATCATGTGGTTACACTGGTTTTGTACATCTGATTAGCCAAGATATAAAGATTACCTAGTGAGTATCCCTAGAATCCATCAGTATGTTCAATTTTATTCCATGGGAAACCCCATAATAAGTTATGTCAAGATATATTGGATGTCATAGGGTCTTCCCCTTCTATGGAATCATACATCATCCTCACATGGATTAATTCCCATGTACTCTCATGGGTTTCATCCACATGGCATGATTATGATGGATGATGTTTATTCCCTAGGTTCAAATACTCATCCTAGTGGATTTATGAGTTTTTTATCAACCAATATTTAATAGAGGCCCTTTAAGTTGATTCATGTTCATAAATACATGTTGAAACTAGATGAAGTATGTTTTTTGATCATGGTCCTGGACCTGATAATTAATGGTGGGTTAATATTTAATTAATATCATATTGTTTTTCTCAAGATGATCATGTAAAATTAATTTATAATTCACTTTATTTTTGTTTACAGAGATTTTTTTTTGGTTTCATAGAGTTTCTTGCATAACATACTACTCAAAACATCCATGGAAAATCTGTACATGAGAATATCAACATGTGTTTTAGGTAAACTTTAGTTTTAGGCCTGTTATTTTCATGATCGAGTGGGATAGTTCAATAGAATAAGAATATTATTATGATTTATGTATTAGTGTTTTAGTAGAGGATTATAAATTTACTATATTAATTTTTTAAAATTTTCATATGCGGTCGATTTAGTATATGATCGGTTTTAAAATCTTGTATCTCTCCATTCAATTTTATTTTAGCATGTTCATATTATTTATTTTTTTCTAATAATATATCATTATGATGTTTGGTTACCTATTTATGATCAGAAACATTGATGTGTGGTATTATCTACTAATGTTATGAGCTTAAACCCTAACTACTATTTAGAAACCTCTAACATATGGGGAGGTGCATCTGATGTCAAGTGTAGAACCAGTTTGTGACATCATTCAACTTGCGGCCATAAATGAGATTTAAAATCAGTCACTACAAAAGTTTCTTGGTATTATAATATAGTATGATGTTACTTCACATAAATGAAAAAATCACCATGTCATATATATTCAAGAGAAATCAAGATAATTAAAAGATGAGAAGACAATAATAAATACAGATTTTAAGTGGAGGAAAATAAGGGAATGATGAAACATACCACATGTGATAATTAATAAAATAAATGGGTGGTACTTAAATGACGGGGATGAGATTTTTCATCATGTAAGATGTGAAATTCAATAATTCATGTGAATGAAAAGGGAATGAAAAATCCTTAAATGTCTAGCGTTTCGACTGTATGGATATGTAGAGTTATGAAAAAAAATCATGTAGTGTAATTATAATTTTTCAAAAAAAAGAAGGGGGTAAAGTCCATGGTTCAACCTATTAAATATAGTAATTTTAATATATGGGGACTTCAACATAATATAGTATAGATAATAGAGTATGTTTTGTGGTTCCCACTCTCATTAGTCTATCCATGATGTCAGTTCTGTTATTTCTCAAACTCATCTCAAGGATATTGGATTCACAAGGGACCATTTACATGTTTTAATAACATGATGGAGACGAACTAAACATGGTGTTTTCTTGATCGTTGTATAGATAATATTAGTTCCATATTAGTCTATCTGGATGCTATGGTAAATCACTTAATGAATGCCCTTTCTGAAAATTATCCTCTTGTTTTTTATCTCTCTTTCTGATCCGATCATGTGAGATGCCTCCTATTATCTCATCCTTAGACCCCTACCCTATATATGATTAGAAAATGATATACTCCTTGGTGATTTTTGTTCAAGGATTATCATTGTATATACTTCATAAAAAGATCAAAGTTCTCACAAAAAGTCATATATGTTGGCATAACTCTTAACCCCACCCCCATTTCCAAAAGATGAATGGAATTATTACTGAAATTATGTATAGGAAAATATCTATAGAAAAAAATAATGGTACATTTGGTATAATTTTTTATAAGAAATAGTTTTTTGAAAAAATAATCTTGGATCTAGATCAACAGTTTCATGAGAAATCCATGGTTAAATGGTTGAAGGAAGGGGTCATAACATGACCTATTATCATGCATGCATCAAAGACAAAAGATGATCCTATAAGAAAAATATCCTCTAAGAGAACAAAACCTACCCATATGATCATGAAGTTGTAGGAAGGATGGATTTATCTCATTTTATGTCCCTCCTAGATGTCCCTGGTCTCATCATATGGTGTGGATATTATAGTGGGAGTGGAAATATTTTTTCTTCCATCCCCATTTTTGTGTCTAATTAACCAAAAATCCATTCATGTTGATATAGTATGAGATGAAAATCCACAATTCCATGATTGATCTTAATCCTAAAAGGTTTCTTGGTCGTGACAATTTCCCTGGACAATACATTGTTGGTTCTTCGGACCTTCTGATAGATGATCTCATTGATGAAAACCAGAATTTATTCAATTGATTCGACCTCCCATGAGTAGGTAGTGTGGAAACATTGGTTTTTATTCTATAGTTAAAGGGTCCAACATTTCTCCATAAATACTACCCAATAAGTATGTTAAACGTCACATAAAATCGTGTAGAATAAATTCTTTATCATATTCTCTCATTTCATCTTCCATATTGGATATCAGAGGAGTTTCATGGGTTTAACGAGTGTTGATCCATCCAATGATCCATCAGTTTGTCTCAAGAAATGATCATCAAAGTCAACCACAGGTATATAGGTTCCAATTCATTTATCAAACTAGATAATGAAAAAACATATCATAGGATTTAACAGAACATCACTCTTGAGGTTCTATCATTCATGGGATTTTCAAATTGATTATTTGATCATCTATACAAGCATTTCAACTCTGCATGGCTCTCAATATCGTTCATGGGGAAGATGTGAAACTTCTTTAATTTGGTTTGTGGAATATTGCAGGGTGAACCACTATCTCCCAGTTTGTCTTTTCTCATTCATGAAACCCTAGGTCACATAATCAATAATGGAATCTTTAACAGAAGAATTTACCTTATGGTGAAAGAATCGCCATAGGAATATCTCCAATCTCATGTTCACTAAGGATACCATAATTGTACTAGATTGGAGAAAAATATTGATATTTAGAATCAAAAAAATACTATATGATTACATTAACATGAATAGAAAAGTGGTAAACTAATATAGAGGTGGTTTTTACAATTAAAATAGTTCCATGGATAGGTATGCTAATATTTTTGGGATGGGAATTGGGAATTTAGAGGCCATGAATTCCGTTGTTCTATCTAAGATACCATGTAATCCCAAGAATCCCAAATATTCATCATTTCAATAAGGTGGTTGATAGAACTATTAAGTAGATCAATAATTGGAAGAAACTATTTTTTATTCCAATTTTACAATAATCATTTAAAACAATGTTTTTTCTTCGATCATAGTGTATATACATTATTCCATAAAAGTTCCAAAATATGTTCTCAAGGGTATTGAAAAAAATATAAACTATTTTAATCGGCACACTGATTTAGAGAGGAAAATACAATTGGAGTCATTGTAATGACTAAACAAATAAGAAAAAGTGGGTAGCCTTTAAAATAAATGTATCCTCGGTGAGATGCATAGCCAGCATTATAAATTGGCATGTTCTTATATAGAGGTTTGGGAAATGTGGGGTAGTTTTATAGTGGAAAATACAGGAAAGACATAGCGTCTCTAAAATTTAACTCCTCCAACTTATGTCACTTGATTCACCCTCACATTATTTCTATACATAGTCATATCTGGTGGATTGTGTGTAGAGGAAATATCAAATTTTGGTTTTATTACTAATTTGTAGTCCAAATTAGTTTCCCCAAATGCCATATCCCAGATATGATGATCAGTATTAATAAAGAGTATCCAAAACTCACTCATTCCGTCTTGGTCAAGGGTGAACATGATTTATTTGATATCATAGAGATATATACCCATCCCAATCAATGTGACTTTATAGGTTTGATGTCAATATCTATATCAATGAATGATTACCACAATCTGGTATTTACCCCTTCTATTGTGGATATATGGGGATTTTCTATGGAGTAGTGATAAAACCTTAAAATTATGATTTCTATTGTGGATATTACAGAAAAAATGAAGGAATGCATGGTGATCCAAATGGAGGGTTTCTAGATTATCTTAGAATCTAGAAATAATGAACGACATGAGGGTATCTCTAACGCAAAGATGGATTTTAATTACAAAAATCATTCTTTTTTATTGATATATCTTGTCCAAGAATGGTTTTTATTGATACCACCTCCTTTAAACCCTTATTTCCAACAAACATCCTTATCCTCAATACCCAATTTGATCACTACGAATTATGGATTTGATGCTCCCCACATAGTTTGGGACACAAATTTACCACTAACAGCTCATGTAGTTCATGTATTATGAGTGGGGAGGTGTGTTTTGTGATTCCTTTGTTGTTTATGTAATTTAATTCACTACATTATTTGAGAATGGTGATTCTTTTTATGTGTAATCATGTGAAATTATAATAGGTCTCGTCCTCTGTAGGAAAAAAACACTGATCTTGTTTGCGTTGAAACCAATTCCAATATTATTTTTAACTCCCAATGATGTTATGATTCAATTCCATGGCCTTTTGCTTATCTCATCCATATGTTTTGAAGGCATATCAAAAACCACATAGATTCCCTTAATACATATCATGAGGACACAAATGTTTCAAATTTCCTTTGCTCAAATACTTTTCATGTTGTGCCTATAAATTTATTTCCCATATTGGATTTTCCCCTGAAGGAGTCCACATATTCTGAGGGGATAACCCATGACTCTATCTTTTTTTTTTTCATGATTGCATTTTATTGACTTTGAACCTTTATTATAAATTTAATAAAATTAATATGTTAATTAATACTACATTCTATATAATACACTACATGAAACCACATGCTTAAATGAACTATTAAATAATATTTATTGAATATAACATTTATAACCTAGTCATTATGTTGGAAGGTATGAATATGAAAAACAAAAAATATGAAATATTTTTAGAAATTAATTTATTACAATAAATATTTAATTTCAATAAAAAATTAAAATCGAATGATTTTTTATCTTGGCACTTTATGAGAATAAATTCAATTTATTCCATAAAAATAAAATCTTATCAAAAATGGGGTTTTTGGTGATTTATGTATGAATATTTATAATAACTTTATCCAATTTTAATAAACTATATTTGATACAATTAAAAAAATCAAATTTTCATATCATAATTTTCATATTGTGAATTGTTATGAATTTTCATAAATAGTTTATATTTTGGGAAATAGTGAAAATACTGATTTTATAGAAATGGAC
This sequence comes from Viscum album, assembly GCA_963277665.1. Classification (NCBI taxonomy): domain Eukaryota; kingdom Viridiplantae; phylum Streptophyta; class Magnoliopsida; order Santalales; family Viscaceae; genus Viscum; species Viscum album. The sequence goes on along the minus strand of OY728156.1, from coordinate 63,199,689 downwards.
AGTTTAATGACACTATAATTATATATGATTAAATTGAAAAATTAAGTAAATTATATTCTAAAAAAATTTATGTAATATGTAATACAATGAATAAAAAATATAATATTGAACATAGGAATATGTTCTTTAATGTTGGGAAATATTTGTAATGCTTTTGTCTAAATAAGAACCATCTTTAGTTATCTTCATATAATAAAGTATTTTATAGGTTAATTTAATTTTTGGGGTTTTTTAAAATAATGACATATATCCATTTCTTTATCATAATACAATTAATATCACTTTAACAAATATCATAATTTATTTAAAAAAAATTATCCATGAAATAAATATTTTTTAATGGAAAATTTTATTTTGTTTTCTGATGTTATATGAAAATTAATTTCACCCACTTATGATTATTAAAACTACTAAATTTTAATTTATATATTTAATAGTATAAATTAAAAATAGTAAATAATGGATTTTTATATTATTCGTGGTAAATAGTAAAAAAAATTAAACTCTATTAGGGATAAAATAAGATAACTGGGTGTCAAACTAAGAGATATAAGTGAAAATGTAACCCAAATGATATCTAAATATTATATGTTAAATATATTTATAACTTATATTATCATAACATAAATATAAAATCAATTTCTTCGCATAAATAAAATATTACTTTATATAATGAAAATATTTAATGTAACTCCATTTGTATCCCTCACCTAACTTATAGAAGGGATCCTCTTTTATTACCTTATTCACAAGCTTTGATCCCCAATATTGGCCATGACCCACAAAAAAATCATATATTCCTTCCCTTAACTACTGAAGTTATTTTTTATCCTAATACAATCCATTGAATGGATAACATGTAATCCAATAGAGGTCCCTCAGAGAATAGGTAATCCGATTTTATGAATCATTCTGTGTTTCTTTTATATTCTATATCATCTAAATATATTATTTTCATAATAACCTAACTTATATAGTATTATATATATATATATTATGAGTACGGTTCGTCCATTTTCCACCTCCATTCCATAAAAGGGAATGAAAAGTATCACTCATGCATATTTGTATACTACAACCCCCGCATAGAGATATGATTAATTTTCCATCAATTCCTTAGTTAAATCAGTATATTGATGGATTTAATAAATATAAATTATATTTATTATATAATTATTATCTTTTATTGATAATAATATTTTTTATCATCCTTTAAATATTTTCAATAGAAAATGAAAACAATGTTCCTGCGTATGCACAAAGTATATCTCTTGGAATATTATAATTTATTTTCTAAATATAAATTTTATTAAATGTTATAAAATTGTATATAATTAATATATTTTATATTATATCATTATTTTCATTCAATATATGATGTAACCATGATAAATATACAAGGACTACTTGTTTCGAATCAAAACATACACACAAAATGAAGTAGTTAACACCCAATATGTTCATGATAATGAAATATTGCTAATTAATGGGAGATAAATTGTTATAATTAATATATTTATGGTATTATTAGGATGATCTTGATTTATGTATAGAAATATAATAAATTTAAACTTAATATACAAATTTTTAAAAGCACATAGAAAGTAGGTGAGACACTAGGAAAGGGTTTATTTCGCATTATCCACTTTATTTTGGATTATTTATCATTAATTATATTGTGAAGGAGATATATATATTTATTTTACTAAAATTTATTTATTTTTGGAACTTTCAAGATTTAAATCCATTTTCTACAATATAATTTCTCAAAAGTATGAATGGTTTTTATAATAAATAGATTATTTTTTTATATTTAGTCAGGATTATTTTTATTCTATATTTTCATAAAAATATCTTTAATAATTGTTTTTCTATTTTTCATGGATTTCATAAATTCTTTTTTTCGATTTTTTTATTTTTATAAAATTTTCCAAAAGTAAAAATATTTTCATTTTCCAAATGATGTACTTTTTACTGTATATGTCATCAATATAATTATTTTAACATTTAAAACATCAATCGTATTTCCCACTATCAATACCATTATTTACAATGTATATTCCTTCAAAAAAATTCATGGTTCCTTTTATATAAAATGTTTTTTTAATATAATAAAACATTAATATTTGAAATACAGAATTTCAAAATAGATATCATATTCCCCTAAGAAATTATATAATGATATTTTTAATCTATTTTATTTTAGGTTAAAATATTTTTATGAGTCATTTAATTTATTGGTGATATAATATAATGATTCTATCCACCATATTACTCTTGATGGATTGTAATAATATTTCATTAGTGAGTGTCTTTAGGAAATAGTAACATTTTTATGATTGTTATTCTATATGATATTTTTGTTTTTATGTGTTTAATTTTTATTCATTTCATTTGTATGATGAATGTATTTTGATTTAAAATTTATCAAAATTTTCCATTATAAATCCTTTATTCATAAATAGGTTTCACAACACAATTTATAATGGGCACTTGTCAGACTCCTGATATATTTTTGTAGTATTTATATGCATAATACATTGATGGTAATATTATGATGTCCAAAATTATGAATTCATTCATTATCATAGTAATTATTATGATCCATGTTATTATTTATGTTTATTTCATGCATTGATAGATTCCAATGTTATGAAATTTTTTATATAGAATATTTTTTCATTTTTAACTTATTTTATATTATTTCATGTTATCCTTATTCTATGACAAAGTTTTTTATACATTCCCATACTAATTATTTCAGAACAAATTTCTATTTCTTTACATTCCCTATGATTTCATTAAGGGATATACGAATGATTATGGACATATAAAATATGAAACAAAAAAATCACTGTAATTTTAGGTACTATTTCATGTTTCAAATTGTAATGTTAGAATAATGTTTGAATTTAGTCTCCCATGATTTCTATCCTATATGATGTGTTGCGATATAATCTAAATTAAAATGTTCTAGTGTAGTAAAATAACCTACATGTCCTAGTTATCGGAGTCCATATTTTACATATCAACCAATGATTTGATAAAAAGGTCCCTAATCTAATAATTGTGTCAAATAATGTCAAATGGAATGAAATCTATTCCCTTATCATATAATATTCAAATACATGACATCTATTCCACCCAGAATGAACATAAAATTGCTCCGAATGATCTATTCTATGTGTCCTACCATCCATGTATAATACCCAACCCCATGTATGTATGTTCAGAATATAGGTCCCCTACAAGGTCTAAATTCCCCATTATCTCAAAAAAATTGTATTTCGATCCCCCAAACTCAAATTTGAATATGTATTTGTGAAATACCCTTGATTAAAAAATGAAATTTCTTATGTTCCTAATCTGACACATGGTTTTAAAATTATCATACCTATTCATGTATAAGAATATACCATCATTGGGGTCCAATTGGTGCATGTTTTTTCATTTACTAATCTATATAGGTTTTCATTCTCATTTATAGTTAATGTTCTTCAAATGGGTAAGAAATTGGATTTTATCTATGTATCCCATTACCAGTTTTCAAAATGAGAGGCTTCATGACACTTTTCTTTTCGGAAAATATATTGTTCCTTTGACACAAGCGATATATGTTTAGTTAGTGGAAAATAATCATTTCCCATGTCACTATTTGGGATTATTAAAATAGTAAAATATATGTATCTTTCCCTAGGAATTTTTAGGTCATGTAAGTTTGACCACTGAAATATATAGTTAGATATTTACCAGTTATACCAAAAATGAGGTTGTATACACAATAAAATGGTTAAGGATAATCTAAAAATAATGAAAGGTCAATCATTATAAATACAAATAACCTCTTTGAATAGTGAATATAGTTTAAAGAGATTATTCTTTAAAAATAGTTCCTTGATGGGTTATTTTAATCATATTTTACTAGAACTGATGGTGTAATCTTGTAGGGAATGTGAAATTAAAAACATGACGTGTATTAGTGTATAATGATAATATATATTACCTTATAAAGACATTAATGTAATTTAAATTCCTGATGCTTAGACAAAAAATATAATTATTTCCATAATTTCCATGACCATGATTTTCGATTATAGGGTTCCCTTGTACATGATTACGAACATAGAGAGAACTCTTAACAAATTCATCATGTATTTTCATCATGGTGCATAGATATATTGTGATAGATTTTCTAAATTATATAATTTGTTAGATTAATGGTGAATAAATATCAAAAACATTGATGATATCTTGTTGTGATGGCATGCAAGGTTATCTTAGGATGTATTCTTGGAGAAATAACATTTGACCAATTTCATCTTGAGAATATATAAAAACTATATTATCTTTTATAATTAGGTATTCATGGGTTATACTTTTTGGTGCATCCTACATGGGACCATCCACATCATCCATGAAAACACAGGGTGTATTGAAGGAAAATCTGACAATTACTTTCGAAAAAAACTAGGTGGGATCCACTCTATTCTGTACAGTGTGTCCAGCTCCATACATCAGTCTCACATAAGCCTGATTCCTCCCTAATATTGTAGAAGTTATTCTTAATTACCATCAGAAGTATTTAGTCCATATAATCCAGTTTTTTTATAAAATTGGTCTCTGTGTTTTCACTCCCTCTTCATCAGTAACCTGTAAAAAACTAATTACAACAACAATTTTTTATGATTCAAAATAATGGTGAAATTTTCACAAATACATAATGTTAATTTGTATAAAAAAAAATTGATTCTTGTTTAGATTATACAGGGTTTTGATTTTTAGGTTAAAAGTTAAGATATTAAAAAATCTCTTTTTATCTCCTCCAAATTAATGTGCCGTCTGAATTTCAAGTGAGAATATGTATTTCACTAGTTTAGGAATGTATATTAGAGTATATTTGAGTAGATTAAACTCTATGGTTATATTGGGGAAATTTAGTTATTGTAAGTATACTGATATCTTTCATGATGCATTTTTCATATAGATAAATGTGTGAGAATAGCCTCCTAATGACATGTTATTCTCTTCTATAATGGGATTCAGATTATATGGGAGGTGTTAAATATACTTTTTCATCCTTTAAAATCATAATAAATATTTCATTAAAATCAAAATTCTATCTAGAAATGTTTTACTCGTAGTTCTCTTTAAGGAATTTGTTCTACCTCTATCCTTTGGATGTAAAATCACCCAACCTGTCATATTTAAGGAAGCTGTTATCATATTGGTTCATGGTCCATTGCGGTGATAGAATATTCCATTATGTGGCCTTAAAATAAATATATATAGATTATATGCTCTTGGAATAATGTTTTGTGTCGGTTTTTTCTTGGACTATCTATTCTCTTTCAAATTTTCTTTCTTGAGCATCTATATAGAGGGTATCTCACTTTTAGTAGATGACCAGACCATGTATACCTACATTTCCCTCTACTCCTTGAATAATATATATCTATAACTTATTTAATATAACTCATATCTCATTATTAATTCCACATTGAGGATATCCCCTTCGGGTAGATCATTATTGATTTCATCAAATATTCTATAAGAGTACTCCCTTAGGATGTTGAGATTCCTCACATAGGGAATTAAGTAAATATAGTGGCTAATAAACATGCTCACAATTGCATCAATGCTTTGGGTTTTATTTGTTACTCATTCATTGGAACCTTTATAGTGGATGTTATATGTGTTTTGTGTGATGACTCTCTATGTCTCCATCAATTTAGACATACTTGACATTTTTTCATCAATGAAAAATTTCCTAATAAAATAAATATTAATTAGCTATTCCTATTATATTAATATGGGATCATATAAATAGGAAAATAAATATTTGGTTAAAAAATACACCCTTACACATTCTTCCCTCTCATATGGTTTCACACACTATGTTGGTCGCTATAAGTTGTATCTGTGATAATGTTACGTCTGATTGAATATAATATTTCTCGTTTCGAATTTTTTTAAGAATAATTGAGATATTATAATCATGTTCATAATAAACGTTTATAAAAATTTTATTTCACATCCCCGTGGATGAAATCATGGATAATTTGGATAAAATATGTAATAATGTAAAAAACATTGATGCCAAGAAGCTGTGGAATATTTCAAAAGAAAAGGTGGATGCACAACTATTTAACGATAATCATAGTGTTGAGTTATCTATTAAATTTATTTATCATTATATTTCTAATGATTCAGTTTAATGTTATGATGAGTATGTGGTTAATAAATCACATTTATATTTATACCTAGGGATTATAATAAAATGTTAAAATAGATGTCATTATTTAATATATATTTTTTCAATTTATCTTTGTTGTATATGTGTTTTGATGATTAAAAATTAATTATTTATATTCTAATGTCCATAACATAAGTTTTTCAAATTTTATCTCTAACGTTTCTTATAATTCATTATCTATTTATTTAATATCATCCAAATTAATTTATAATATTGATGTGAAAAGTAACTTATTCTATTGGAATATATATGTTCGTTAAATGAATTAATCTAATGTAGTAATTTTACCATACATATAACATAATTATCATATGAAATAATCTCAATACATGTGTTTTATTTCTAATATATGAACAATTGATTTATCCTACAGAATACCAGTTCATGAATTTTACCCTAATACATAGGAATATTATCAAACAGAGAATATAAATTATATTACTCATGTTAAAATTCAGAATGAACATTAATAAAAAATATGAGAATTCTATTATAATATAAATAGAACATTATAAAAAGGATTGTATTATGATCATAAAATAAATCCATAGAATTTCATTATCATATGTCAGTAATATTTTATCTTATGAATAATATTTATCTTATAGAATTAAGAAGTCAAATTTTTTATCTTTCTAATCTACTCTGGGAATCATCTTATGAGAATAGTTTTATCAGATGATTATCTTATAAAACATAATCCATCTTGAATATATGCATGGTTATAATTATAACATTTTCATAATATCTCAATAATTCCACTCAGTCTTTTAATTGTATTAATAAATATATTTTGAAATAATGAAATATTGTATTATATAATATTTCTTTTTGCTAAAAATAGAAATATCCAAAGAATAATATTTATAAAATTCCTATTACATAAATTTATTCTGCTAATATAATATAATGGAACCCTCAATTAAAAAAATCTATTATACAATTTTCAAATGATTAATCACTTGAATATTGTGATTTCTGAATGTTCTTAAGTAAAAAATAAAAAGAAGAATATATAAATTGAGGAGATTTTAAATATATAATGACGATAGATACATGGTTTTAAGACTATGAATATGATAACACACAAACCTCTGTACATATGAAATATATGATACAGTCAAGGCATCAAATCTCTTGAGAATATATCATTTAAATCTCTTCTATAGATTTTGTTTTTATAAGATCATCCTTGTGCAATCGTAGAACCAATAAAGATAAATTTAAAAGAATGCCCTTATCATTAGACTTATCTTAAACTTCTATTAGCTGGTAATTTCAAATATTTAATAATTATCATTCCAAAAATCTTTTATTATAATTACTATCTTCTCTCATTGTTATTGAGTGTTTTAAGAGTATATATAATTATTATAAATCGAAAGTATGGATAAAATCTCATGTACCTTTGTAATATGTAATAATTTCTCAAACAGAGCTACGAGCCCTCGAAAAGATGGATAAAATTATGAAAATCACCAATTTCATGGGGTAGAGTGTTGGTATAGTAGAATAGTGAATTTTTATTCACCCAAACACTATAAATATCTTATGATTGATCATTTTATTTTGACATTTTGTTTTTAATCTTTTTATTTTTATTACAAAAAATATTATAACTCGTGTACCCTAAAGAGGAGGTTTTTAAAATAAAATAAATATTCCTGATCTCAATTCACTCCCATACTAATATTTTTTTTATCAATTTATTAGAAAATAATTGTGATTAGATATCATGACTCTTGATTTCTAAATTATTAAATTTTGATGACCAAACATATTTTTTCGATTTTATTATATGGATGATAACATTATAAATATGTCAATGGATTGAGCTACCTATTTTAATTGTGAAAATTAGGATTAATGGAACATAAAAATGATCATCTATTTGAAGAACCCTGGTCTAAAATATTTTAACAATGTTTTAAATCCTTTTTAAATTTTTGAGACACAACTAGAAATATGTTATTCTCACTATAATCAGAGAGATGATCTGAATTCTATATTTATTAATGTTATTATCTTTGGTCTTGGTCAAAATGTGATTAAATGATTTTCTCAATGTAAAAAAACCAATTAAATATGGTCTTCCATAGAAGTTTCATATGAATTTAAAAACTCTCATATATGATACAAAAAACTTATGTTTGAAACATTAAAAATGAATTGAGTAGAAATTATTATTAAATTGAATGTAAGAATCACTAAAAATTTAACTATATTGTTGCTCTATGAACAAAAATTACTGATCTAGAGTATTATTTTATATTTCTAAAATTATTACCACCAAAGTGGAGATTAATATTAACTTCCATCATGAAATATATATAGCTCAATAATTTACAAACACAATATATCTTGAGATCTCGTCTGATTTATGAGGAATAAATTGAAATTATTATTTTAAGAATGAGATTAAGTCATAAAAAATTCACATATAAAAATTAACTGAATATTATACAACATTGGAAACAAAGTATCAATTCGTCATAATGAATAAAAGATCCCATAACAAACCATTCAATAAATTTTTTAATGATTTGTAAAGATTAAATAAACAGATTATATATTTGATAACACAGTTGGAAAATATTACTGTATCATGTATTGAATCTAGTAAACATTTGATAGTTTTCAAAATGATGTTCATGACATTAAAGATATTTATTAATCAATTAAAAATGTTTTTATTGATTAATTGAAATACATTGTATAAACCAACCCAAAAAAATATATTATAGGAATCAAGGTTGAAAACCCCAATAATTATAAAAATTATATTGTACTAATTTCTAAAAGGTAATCCATAACTATAATTACATGATTTCATAATTGAATAAATATGAATTTTCAAAATAACTAATGTAGATAAAATATAAAAATATATATAATAAATAAAGTTGTTATATCCACAATGTTATACATATCAAATTTAAATTTTATTAAATGAAAATAGATTCGGGATTCTAAATATTTCAGAGCTAAAATTTCTAAACCCAATAGTGTATGCATACAAAAAATTCTTCTTGTTTGAGTTTTCATTGTTGGTAATTAACTATTTAAATTTAAATGAAAATATCTTATGAATAATTGTTATTCAAGGGACATAAGTTTAAAATTATAGATCATACAATCGTTATCTGTGATTGATGGAGGCTATGTCAAATATGTTGACAACATGAAATAAAAGATAGTTATCATAAGATATATTGTAAACAAAAATTCAATTCTCATCAACAAAAAAGTACTATATGTATAAGGTTTAAAGAACAACATGATAAGTATTATAAACATTTTGAAGATGTTATTTGGTAGATTTTTTCTCTCAATATTTATGGAAAATATATTAGTTTCATAGAAAAAAGAACATATAATTTCTATACTATATAAATGTATTATTTGTGTAGACCAAATTTTTATTGATTGAATGCATATGTAAATTAACCTCGTATTTTTAATATAAATCATAGAAATTGTAGTATTTACTCTTCGATAATTTCATCCAAAATAAATATGATTTCTAACTATCCAAATCATAAACTGTAAAAAAATTAAATTTAAATGCATGGTAAGTAGGAAATCAACACAACTCATCTTTTAAAAAATTTAATGAGGTCGATACTTTTAGATTCTTATATCTTATCCATATGGATCTATTTGGACATTATAGACCATAAAGTCTTTCTTTCAAATATTTTTTTATTACATTTGTTGATTTACTTGGATTTAATTTTTTAGAGTTAAAAGTGAATCATATTCTATATTCATTAATTCATGTAAACAATACAAAATTAAAAAGATTCCAAAATTATCCCATTAGAAAGTGACCATGGTGGATAATTTCATAGTAATAAATTTAAATCATTATACTCAATGTATGGTATTAAACGTACTTTTCTCCTAGAACTCTTCAATAAAAATTATATTTATTAAACTAGTAATATGAATTTTCAATAAATTTCTAAAAACATTATATGTGAATATATCTTTCCCAATCATTTTTTGGATGAATCTATTACCACATCATATTTTTCCTTAATAGAGTTCAAATATTTTCTATTTTATTGAAAACACACAATGATTTATGGAATAAATTAAAACCAAAGGCATGATACTTTAAAATTTTAGGATGTAATGATTATATGATAATCACCAAGGAAAACATGGTAAATTTGATAAAAATATGATAATTGATTTTTTTAGTCTACTATACTATTAAAAACACTTATATAGTTTTTTAGTAAATTTTTATAGATTGTTTAAGAGTCAACTCATATAATGTTTCCTAAAATTTGATTCTTTTCAACATAAAATAACTCAAGATGATGAGTTAAGGTATTATCTTAAAGGAATGATACCCACAACCCTTACTAAAAATAGAATGGATGATTAATTGGAATTTTTTGTGAACCAAATATTGTAAAGGTTGATACTAGTTAACTAGATTGTGTGTTAGCTAGACCATAAATAAACCATACATATTATCCTCTAGAATTAATTATAGGATGTTTATATTAAGGGTTTATGACATTAAAAACTATTTGAAACCTTGTATAATTATCTTATTTTATTATCTCAGTTATAAGATAGAAACATAAAAATTTGAATTAGTTAATGGAAGTTAGGTTATAAAAATTCATGAATAATTAAATGAGTTCAAGAGAAATTTTTTAGGAATTAGTTTATAGACACTCAGACTATCCTACAATTTTCAATAAATTGGTAATTGTGGACAAACACAATGATAAAGGTGTAATCACTACAATGTATCCATGGTTAGTTGAAAGTGGTTTTATTTAATAGTGTGTGATATATTATAATGATTCCTTTTTTAGTATCCCAGTAAGATGAAATTAGAATCCTCCAACCATATTCTTCTCTTGTAAATTCTAAATTATATAAAATTGATGATAAATAAAAATTTCTAAATGGATTTATAATGGAGTATGTATATGTTGAAGAACCTCCAGGTTTTAAATACTATCATTTTCAAAATTCTATATTTAAACATACCAAATCTCTCTATGGAGATAATCAAGCACACATAAGATTGTATAAAATAGTAAGTTTTTTATTATATAATAGTTTTAATATGGATTAATAAAACCCAGATATTTTGAAGAAATCAAAATACTAGAAAAGAAGGTTATACCAACGGTTTTAAACTGTTTGTATAGGCTAAAAACCCATTGTTATATCCTATAACAACGGTTTTCAAAAATATAGGGTAGTAAGCCATGAGGAAAGCCCTATACCAACAATTTAATTTAAACCATTGGTATAGCCCACAATATTTATTGATATACCAACGGTTGTAGGATAACCGTTGGTATTTGTTTGTATAACATTTTTACCTACGGTTGCCAGAATCCGTTGGTATATATTGAATACTGAACACTATACAAATGATTTTAAAATCGTTGGTATTTTTTTTAAATTTCTCTCCAAGTATACCAACGGTTTTTAACTGTTGGTATTGTGTTTTTACAGAAATATTATACTAATAGTTTGAAACCATTGGTATTGTGTTTTTACAGAACTATTATACCAATGGTTTAGAACCGTTGGTATTGTGTTTTTTTAGAACTGTTGCACAACAGCCCTCCAGTAGCCCCTCCAGTATACACCTTCATAAACAATATCACAAAAAAACACATAGAGACTTAAAACAGCAAATAAACACCTAAAATAGAACAAAAAACACATAAAACCATCAAACTCTTCTAACCATGTCATATACTACAATTCCCTATTTCAATCTTTATATGACAACAATCATCCAGTAGAGTTAATAACAGTTTCAATAACTCAAACATTACTTACACACATTTCAATCTTCATATGACAACCACTCTTCCAGTAGTAATTCACCTCACCCCTACACAACCCCCCCCCCAACTAGCATAGCCCCCACCTCCCCATCAACTTCTAATAGGTAGAATAGTCTGAGAAAAACTTATTAGAGTTGAATAAGAGTTTGAAATTGGCTGAAATCCCAATTTGTTTTTCTTATCCTAGATTTGGGTATGTAATAATTTGTAATGCATTTTTCATTGAACTTGTATTTTTTATAATATATGGTGAAAATGTATTTTTTAGGAGTTTCTTCACTTATGACCCCAGGAGTGAAACTACCCAAATCATGAAAAAGGAGCTTGCATCTATCGTTTATGAGTGTAAATTTCAGTTGTTGTATTCACTTAAAATGATGTCCATTTGAAACAAAAGAGAGATATTTTGAGTGGTGCCAACCACACCGTACCTCGTACTGAGGCGGGGTTGACATTTTCACGTGAAAAATGACATATAGATCGTTTTCCTAATGTATCAACACAATCCTAATGTGTTTGGTCAGTTTTCCGTATGCTGATTGTTTTTACTTAAAAGCATATCTGTTTTAATCAAAAGAAATACACTTTGAGTGGTACCGGCCACACCGTGTCTCAGATTAAGTTGGGGTTGACTCTTAAAAGTCACAAATGATCGATGGATCCTTTTCTTAATGTATCAATAGAATACAAATGTGTTTGGTCCGTTTTCCATATGTCAGTTGTTGTTTTCATATAAAATGTTGTCTATTTAAATGAAAACTGAGTCACTTTGAGTGGTGTCGGCCACACCACAGCTTAGATTGAGGCGGGGTTGACTCATACATGTCAAAAATGACCCATGGATCTTTTTCATAAAGTTTCAATAGAATTCTAATTCATTTGGTTGGTTTTCCATATGTTAGTTGTTGTTTTCACTTAAAATGATGTCCATTTTAAACAAAAGAGATACATTTTGAGTGGTGTCGGACACACCCCACCTCGGATTGAGGCGGGGTTGACTCTTACTTGTCACAAATGACCAATGTATTTGTTTCCTAATGTATCAACCCAATACAAATGCGTTTACCGAGTTTTAATTATTCTAGTTGTTGTTTTAAATTAAAATCATGTCAATTTAAAACAAAAGAGAAACACATTGAGTGGTTCTGGCCACAACGGCCCACCGATTTAGGCGGGGTTGACTCGTACACATCACATATGACACATTAATCATTTTCCTAATGATTCAATAGAATCCTAATGACTTTGGTTGGTTTTCTGTATGTCAGTTGTTGTATTCACTTAAAATGACGTCCTTTTGGAACAAAAGAGAAACATTTTGAGTGGTGTCGGCCACACCACGCCTCGGATTGAGGTGGGGATGACTCATACATGTAAAAAATAAATCATGGATCATTTTACTAAAGTATCAACACAATACGAATGTGTTTGTTTAGTTTTTCATATGTCAGTTATTTTTACTTAAAAGCGTATCCATTTTAAACAAAAGAAAGACACATTGTGTGGTACCAGCCACACCAGACTTCTGATTGAGGAGGGGTTATCTTTTACAAGTTACATATGACCCATGGATCGTTTTCATAATGTTTAAATAGAATTAGAATGCGTTTGGTCGTTTTTTAATATGCCAGTTGTTTTTTTCACATAAAATATTGTCCATTTCAAAAAAAATTGTGACACTTCGAGTAATACCGGCCACACTGTGACTCAGATTGAGGCGGGGTTGACTCGTACACGTCCTATATGACCCATGTATCTTTTTCTAAACGTTTCAACAGAATTTTAATGCTTTTGGTCTGTTTTATGTATTTTCAGTTGTTGTATTAACTTAAAATGTTGTCCTTTTGAAGCAAAAGAGAGAGACTTTAAGTGGTGTCGGCCACACCACACCCCCGATTGAGGCGGGGATGACTCGTACACATAAAAAATGACCAAGGGATATTTTTTCTAAAATATCAAAACAATATAAATGTGTTTGGTCAGTTTTAAGTATGCTAGTTGTTGTTTTCACTTAAATTCGTGTCCATTTAAAACAAAAGAGAAACACATTGACTGGTGTTGGACACACCAGCCCTCGTATTGATGTTGGGTTGACTTGTACACGTCACATATGACCCATGTATCATTTTCCTAATGTTCCAATAGAATCCGAATGCATTTGGTCAGTTTTCTGTATGTTAGTTATTGTACTCACTTAAAATGATGTCCTTTTGAATCAAAAGAGAGACACTTTGAGTAGTTCCGACCACACCTTGCCTCAGATTGAGGAGAGGTTGACTCATACACGTCACAAATGACCCATAAATCGTTTTACATAAGTATCAACATAATCTGAATGCTTTCAGCTGGGTTCAACTCCCAACGCATGCTTTTCAAGTGCGCGAAACACCTAAAAAAACATATTCAGTCATGCCATGAAAATCGTGTGTCCTAATGACATTCTGTCTCCCCATACTCCTCACGAATAATAATTAGGGTGTTTTGGTGTGATTTCATGTCATTCTGTTGTCGTTCAGCATGCATTTGACCATTAAATGCGTGTTTTCGCCATTTAAGACACACGGAGTGCATTTTTGGCCAGTGCGGTCACACGACACATCCGATTGATTTGCCGTCTGGCAGACAATTTCACAATTCACCCACCCTTTGTTGTCGTCCGATTTCAGGAAATTCTAGGGTCGTTCGGCTGGTTTCAACAACCCCACACACGCTTTTCAAGTGCGTCAAACACCTAAAAAACACATATTCAGTTGTGTCGCACAAACCGTGTGTTCGAATGACATGTCGTATACTCGTACACCTCACGAATAATAATTAGGGAGTTTTTGTGTGATTTCAAATCATTCCAATGTCGTTCGGCATGCATTTGATTGTTAAACGCATGTTTTGGCCATTTACGACACACAGAGAGCGTTTTTGGCCAATGCGGTCACACGACAACTCTGATTGATGTGATGTCTGGATGACCATTTCACAATTCTCTCACCCTTTGTTTTATTCCGATTTCATGGCATTCCGATGTCGTTCAGCCGATTTCAACCACCCCACACATGACTTTAAAAAGTGACGAACACCTAAAAAGCACATATTCAGTTGTGTTGTGAAAAACGCATGTTCAAATGACGTGTCGTCTTCTTGTACACCTCATGAATAATAATTAATGTGTTTTCATGTAATTTCAAGTAATTCTGATGTCGTTCGGCATGCATTTGACCGTTAAAGGCATGTTTTAGCCATTTACGACATGCATAGAGCGTTTTTGGCCAGCGCGGTCACATGACACCTCTGATTGATGTGTCGTCTAGCTGACCATTTAAAAATTCACCCACCCATTGTTGTCGTATGATTTCATGGAAATCTGAGGACGTTCGGCCGGTTTAGACCATCCCACGCACACTTTTCAAGCAAGCCAAACTCCTAAAAAACATATTCAGCAGTGATGTGAAAACCGTGCGTCTGAATGACATTTCGTATCCTCATAAACCTCATGAATAATAATTAGGGTGTTTTCATGTGATTTCAAGTCATTATGTTGTCGTTCGGCCTGCATATGACTGTTAAATGCATGTTTTGGCAATTTACGACACGTCGAGAGCGTTTTCCGCCATCGTGGTCACATAACACCTACGATTGATGTGTCGTCTAGCTGACCAGTTTAAAATTCACCCACCCTTTGTTTTCATCTGATTTCATGGCATTTCGAGGTCGTTCGGCCAGTTTCGACCACCGCACGCAGGCTTTTTAAGCGAGCCAAACACCTAAAAACACATATTCAATCGTGCTGTGCAAACTACGCGTCTGAATTACATTCCATCTCCTCATACTCTTCAAAAATTATAATTAGGGTGTTTTTGTGTGATTTTAAGTCAATATGATGTCGTTCAGCATGCATTTGACCGTTAAATGCATGTTTTGGACATTTACGACCTGCAGAGTGCATTTTCGGCTTGTGCGGTCAAACGACACATCCGATTGATGTGCCGTCATGCCGACCGTTTCACAATTAACCCACCCTTTTTTGTCGTCCTATTTCATGAAATTCCGAGGTTGTTCGGCCGGTTTCGACCTCCCCACGCACGCTTTTCAAGCGCGCCAAACACCTAAATTTCACATATTCAGCTGTGTCGCACAAACCGTGCGTCTAAATGTCGTGATGTCAACTCGTACACCTAATGAATAATAAATAGGGTGTTTTTGTTTGATTTCAATTCATTATGATGTCGTTCGGCTTGCATTTTACCATTAAACACATGTTTCAGACATTTACGACACGCTGAGAGCGTTTTCGGCCAGCACGGTCACGCGACACCGCTGTTTGATGTGCTGTCTAGCCGACCATTTCAAAATTCACCCACCCATTGTGTTCATCCTATTTTATGGCATTCTGAAGTCGTTGGGCCAGTTTCGACCTCCCCACGCATGCTTTTCAAGCGTGCCAAACACCTAAAATGCACATATTCAGCCGTGTCGCACAAACTGCATGTCTGAATGACGCGTCGTCTCCTCATACACCTCAAAAATAATAATTAGGGTGTTTTTGTGTAATTTCAATTCATTCAGATGTCGTTCGGAATGCATTTGACCATTAAATGCATGTTTTAGTCATTTACGTCACGCAGAGTGCGCTTTCGGCCAGCGCGGTCACACGACACCTATGATTGATGTTCCATCTGGTCAACCATTTCAAAATTCACGAACCCTTTGTAGTTGTTTAATTTCATGGAATTCTGAGGTCTTTCGGAAAGTTTAGACCACCCCGTGCACACTTTTCAAGCGTACTAAACACCAAAAAACACATATTCACTTGGTCCATCAAACTGTGCATTCGAATGATGTTATGTCTCCTCGTACATCTCAAAAATAATAATTAGTGTGTTTTCATGTGATTTTAAGTCATTCTGATGTCGGCCGGTATGCATTTGACTGTTAAAACCATGTTTTGCCCATTTACGACACGCGGAGACCATTTTTTGCCAGCGTGGTCACATGAAACCATTGATTGATGTGCCGTTTGGCCGAAAATTTCACAATTCACCCACCCTTTGTGGTCATCCGATTTCATGGCATTCTGAGGTCGTTCGGCCAGTTTGAACCACCCCATGCAAACTTTTTAAGCGCGCCAAACACCTAAAAAACACATATCCAGTCGTGTCGTGCAATCCACAAATCTGAATGACATGTCGTCTCCTCGTACACTACATGAATAATAATTGAGGTGTTTTCGTATGATTTCAAATCATTCTGATGTCGTTCGCCAAACATTTGACCGTTAAACGCATGTTTTGGCCATTTGCGGCATGCGGAGTGTGTTTTCGGCTAGTGTGGTCACACGACACCTCTGATTGACATTCCGTCTGGCCAAACATTTCACAATTCACCCACCCTTTGTTATCATTCGATTTCATGCTAGTCCAAGGTCGTTCGGCCGGTTTCGACTACCCCACGCACGCTTTTCAAGCGCACCAAACACCTAAAAACACATATTCAGCCATGCCACACAGACCGTGTATCCGAATGGCATGGAGTCTCCTCGTAAACCTCATGAATAATAATTAGGGTTTTTTCGTGTGATTTCAAGTCATTCGGATGGTGTTCGGCATGCATCTGACTGTTAAACGCATGTTTTTTCCATTTACGACATGCTGAGTGCGTTTTCAGCTAGCACGATCACACAACACCTCCGATTGACGTGCCGTCTAGCTGAATATTTCACAATTCACCCACCCTTTGTCGTCGTCTGATTTAATGGCATTCTGAGGTCGTTTGGAAGTTTCGACCACCCCACGCAAGCTTTTTAAGTGCGTCAAACACCTAAAAAATACATATTCAGTCGTGCCACACAAACCGCACATCTGAATTATGTGTCGTCCCCTCTTACACAACACAAATAATAATTAGGGTGTTTTCGTGTGATTTCAAGTAATTATGATGTCGTTCTTCATGAATTTGACTGTTAAACACATGTTTTGGCCATTTACGACATGTAGAGTGCATTTTCGGCCAGCCTGATCACATGACACCTCTGATTGATGTGCCTTCTAGCCGACCATTTCGCAATTCACCCACCCTTCGTTGTCGTCCGATTACATGGTATTCTGAGGTCGTTAGGCCGGTTTTGACCACCCCACGCTCGCTTTTGAAGTGCACTAAACACCTAGAAAACACATATTCAACCGTGTCGTGCAAACCACACGTTTGAATGACATGTCGTCTCCTCATACAGCTCAATAATAATAATTAGGGTGTTTTCGTGTTATTTAAAGTCATTATGATGTCATCCAGCATGCATTTGACGGTTAAACGCATGTTTTGGCCATTTACGACACGTGGAGTGCATTTTCAGCTAGCGATGTCACTCAACACCTCCGATTGAGGTGATGTCTAAAAGAACATTTCACAATTCACCCACCCATTGTTTTCTTCCGATTTCATGGCATTATGAGATCATTCGCCCGGTTTCGACCACCCCACGCATGCTTTTCAAGCGCGCCAAACACTTAAAAAACTCATATTCAGTCGTGCTGCGCAAACCTCGCATTTGAATGACGTTCCGTCTCCACGTACACCTCACGAATAATAATTAGTGTGTTTTTGTGTGATTTCAAGTCATTCGGATGTCGTTCGTCATGCATTTGGCCGTTAAACACATGTTTTTGCAATTTACGATAGGCAGAGTCCGTTTTCGGCCGGGGCTATCACACGACACCTCCGATTGATGTGTCGTATGTCCGACCATTTGACAATTCACCCAACCTTTGTTTTTGTCCGATGTCATGGAATTCCAAGGTTGTTCGGCTAGTGTCGACCACCCCACGCACACTTTTCAAGCGAGCCCAACACCTAAAAAAACATATTCAGTCATGCCGCGCAAACCACGTGTTAGAATGACATGTTGTTTCATCGTAAACCACATTAATAATAATTAGGGTTGATTCATGTGATTTCAAGTCATTCTGATGTCGTTCGGCATGCATTTGACCGTTAAACGCCTGTTTGGCCATTTACGACATGCTGAGAGCGATTTCAGCCATCACGGTTACACGACACCTTTGATTTATGTGTTTTCAGGCCGACCATTTCAAAACCCCCCCACCATTTGTTTTCATCCGATGTCATGGAATTCCGAGGACATTCGGCTGGTTTCGACCACCCCAGGCATTATTTTCAAGCGTGCCAAACACCTAAAAAGGACATATTCAACCGTACCACACAAACCTCATGTCCGAATGACCTGTTGTCTCTTCGTACACCTGAAAAATAATAATTAAGGTGTTTTCGTATGATTTCAAGTCATTCTGATGTCGTTCGGCATGCAATTGACCGTTAAACGCATGTTTTGGCCATTTACGACACGCGGTGTTTGTTTTCAGACAACGCGGTCACACGACACCTCAGATTGATGTGCCGTCTGGCCGACCATTTCAAAATTCACCCACCCTTTGTTGTCGTTTGATATCATGGCATTCTGAGGTTGTTCGGCCGGTTTCGACCACCCCACGCATGCTTTTCAAGCGCGCCAAACACCTATAAAACACATATTTAGTCGTGGAGTGCAAAACACGTGTCCGAATGACGTTTTTTTATCCTCGTAAACCTCACGAATATTTATTAGGGTTTCTTCATGTGATTTCAAGTTATTCTGATGTCGTTCGGCATGCATTTGACCGTTAAACACATGTTTTTCCATTTACGACACATGGACTACATTTTCGGATAGCGCGATCACACAACACCTCTGATTGACATGTCGTCTGTCCGGACATTTCACAATTCACCCACCCTTGGTTCTCGTCCAATTTCATGGCATTCCAAGGTCGATAGGCCAGTTTCGACCACCCCACGCACGATTTTCGAGAGCGCCAAACACCTAAAAACAAAATCTTCAGCTGTGCCGCACAAACCACAGGTCCAAATGACATGCCATATCCTTGGACACCTCACTAATAATAATTAGGGTGTGTTTGTGTGATTTCAAGTCGTTCTAGGGTCTTCTGGCATGCATTTGACTTTTAAACGATTGTTTTGGCCATTTACGACACGCAGAGTGCGTTTTTGGCCAGTGAGGTCACACGACACCTCTGAATGACGTGCTGTCTAACTGAACACTTCAAAATTCACCCACACATAGTTTTTGTCTGATTTCATGGCATTCTGAGGTTGTTCGTCTAGTTTCTACCACCCCACACATGCTTTTCAAGCGCGCCTAACAACTAATAAACACATATTCAATTTTTTCGTGAAAACCGCGTGTCCGAATGATGTTCCATCTCCTCTTACACATTAAGAATAATAATTAGGGTGTTTTAATGTGATTTAAAGTCATTCCTATGTTTTTCGGCCTGCTTTTGACCATTAAATGCATGTTTTGGCCATTTACGACATGCATAGTGCGTTTTCAGCAAGCGCGGTCACACGACACCTATGATTGACATGATTTCTGGAAGACCATTTCAAAATTCACCCACCATTTCTTTTTGTCCAATTTCATGGCATTCCGAGGTCATTAGGCATGTTTCTACCACCCCACACACCCATTTCAAGCGCGTCAAACACGTAAAAAACACATATTCAGTAGTGCCATGAAAACTGCACTTCCTAATGATGTGTCGTCTCCTCATACACCTAATCAATAATGATTATGGTTTTTTTGGGTGATTTCGAGTCATTATAATGTCGTTTGGCATGCATTTGACCGTTAATCAAATGTTTTGTCCATTTACGACATGTGGGGTTCTTTTTGGCCAGTACGATCACACGACACAACCGATTGATGTTCCGTCTGGCCGACCATTTCAAAATTCACCCATCATTTTTTTCGTCTGATTTCATGGCATTTCAAAGTTGTTCTGCCGGTTTCGACCACCCCATGAACGCTTTTCAAGCACACCAAACACTTAAAAAAATAAATATTCAGTCATTCCACGCAAACCGCAGATCCGAATGATGATATGTCTCCTCGTACACATCAAGAATAATAATTAGGGTGTTTTTTTGTGATCTAAAGTCATTTAGAAGTTGTTAGGCATGAATTTGACCGTTAAACTCATTTTTTGGCCATTTACGACATGGGGAAAGCATTTTTGCCCAGTGATGTCACACGACATCTCTGATTGACGTGTCGTCTATCCGACCATTTCACAATTCACCAACCATTTTTTCATCCGATTTCATGGAATTCTGTGGTCATTCAGCTGGTTTTGACCACCCCACTCACGCGTTTCATGCTCACCAAACACCTAAAAACACATATTCAGTCATGACGTGCAAACCGCATGTCTGAATGTCATGTTGTCTCCTCGTACACATCACGAATAACAGTTAGGTTTTTAATGTGACTTCAAGTCATTCAGATGACATTCAGCATGAATTTGACCTTTAAACACTTGATTTGGAAATTTACGACATGTGGAGAGCATTTTTGTCCAGCGAGGTCACATGACACCTCTGATTGACGTGCTTTCTGGCTGACCATTTCACAATTTGCCCATGGATCATTGTGTAAAAGTATCAACACAATCTGCATGTGTTTGGTCAGTTTTCCGTATTTATATTGTTGTTTTAACTTAAAATGTTGTCCATTTAAAATAAAAGTGAGACACTTTGAGTGGGGCCGGTAACACCGCGCCTCAGATTAAGGCGAGGTTTACTCATACTCGTCACAAATGACCCATGTACATTTTACAAAAGTATCAACACAATATGAATGTGTTTGTTTGGTTTTCCATATGCCAGTTGTTTTAACTTAAAAGAGTATCCATTTTAAAAAAAGAAATACACTTTTAGTGGTACCAGCCACAACATGCCTCAGATTGTGGCAGGTGGGGGGGGGCTATCCGGGGGGCTGTCTGGGAAGGTGGGTGGGTAATGTATCTAAAACTCTATCTAGGAATCATACATCAAATTCCAACAAAACTGTGAAACGCCGCGGGGTTTCATCCTTGAGTAGGGCCAAATCACGACATTACTTTGGTGTGACTGCGGCGTGACCGCGACGTGTTAGCCCATTCCTGCAATATCAGTGGGGCAACATCTTCCTGCCAGGATTCGGAATAAATCTTATGTATTTGACCTTCACATTATAGAAACTGATCTTATTTTATAAAAAACAGACTCTTAATTTAGGATTGTGGTATGATAAAGATACATATTTTATATTCATTTTTTTTAAAAGTGGTACTATGTAGTTGAAACCACTAATTGAGCGTCAAATTATCACACCGTAAACTATCACTGTGAGTTTTTATAGACAACGCACCTCTGTTGGATGGGTTTTATTATAAAAACATGACTTTATTTATCAAATGAAACAATTATAATAAATTAAACTTATTCAAGATATGCAATTGAATATAATTAAAATGAATTAAGAAAGAATCTAAATTAAATTAAAAGCATTCTTAAATTAAAGAATCTTCCATATTCGGTCATAAATAATGTTTTATAATGGATTCAAAAATATCCATACCAGAGTGAAAAACCAGGTTCAAAAATAAAGAGTTATACATAATTAAAAAATGTAATGGATCAATATGCCCCTGATCACCATCACAATCACCACTATCATCATCTGCCTCATCCTCTCCGCCATCTCTGTCCTCTTCGTCATCCTCATCATCGTCCCCATGCTCATCCTCGGCCCCATCCTTTCCCTCGGTGCCATCCTCACCCTCGGCCCCATCCTCGCCCTCGTCCTCATCCTCATACTCTCCCTCATCCTCTTCAGAATCCTCATCATCACCATGAACGTAATCATATCAACCACCACTAGAACTACCACCTGGTGATTTTGATAATTCACCCATTGATGACATATATGTATGAAAATCCGCGCTGGCCTCTGGTTGAAGTGATGAAGATAAAGCTTTTTTCAGTTTCATAAATTCTTTGTCCCTCTGAACTTGTACATCAAAATTTGTGACAGTTTTATCATACTTTCATGCTTCCTCCTTGACCTATTCTAACTCGGTGGTAATATAATGGATACCTGGAGAGGACCAATACCTCGTCAGGACTATATTTATACTAGGTCGGCAGCATACTTGACCAGAGTTCTCATCTCCTAAAACCTGATATAAATGATCATGTGGCCCAAAATGGTCAGGCTCTTGGGCATCAAGGGCCTCTAAAACATCCTATTAAAAATATTAATATATTATTAAATTTTAAAATAGATATTAAACTTTGAAATAAACAAATTATAACTAACAATCTTTTCTTGTGTTGGTTCATTAACCGCAGTTCCATCTTTTTCCTTATACTCGAGCAAAACAATTTTGCTCGAGGGATACATCCATTAATATTCAATTTGTGCTTCTGTAATGACATTGAAACAATATAATGTGAAAGTATAATCATATATTCAATATTCAATAAATCACATAATTTATGTAGGAAACAATAAAAAAAGGAAAGTCCTAAAGAAAAATTATAAACAACTATATCATACCAGCTGCCTCTCATGATTTGACATAGTTGTGCGCCCCAATGTGTGGAGGTATTTCTTTGAATCAATGTTTTTTTTGTTTTTTCAGAATATTACTAAATAATTCTTAATAATAAATTAGATAATATTAATGAAAAAATGAAAACTGTCACTTCAATACCTCAAATGGGATTAATATCTTAAATTTGGAAGTCACCCAATGGGTAATCATTTGGCATTATTCCTCTATCGGGCCGTCATCCACGATAGGTAATGTCTCGAACTCCCTGTCCACTCTATCACACCATCCAACATACAGCTCATGATTATAAGCTCTCCAAAGCTCTCCTAGAACATTTAAACGTGTTGGTCATGCACCTCCACCATCAGATAAGTTATACCGAAGTTGACACCCAATATATTAATTCATATAAATACAAAAAAAATACTACATTAAATCCAATAGATTTTTTACCCATATTTATGCCCATGCAATTTCCTTGACTTTGTGTGGTCGATGTCTCCAAGAGAGAGGGCTGACCGGAATGATGTCGGAGTATTTGGCTAGCATCGCCAAAAAACCCCGACATTACTTCCTCGATTTATCAATCATTTTTTCATCATCATTGTATTCAACCATCAACTATTTCTTGTTGTTCCATACCACACGCTAGTGATTATACCTCCTCCCTCACCTCCTATAAGTAGATGAATCTGTTATTAAGGAAAAAAATTAGTACACGTTATAATAAAAATAAATTTTGGTATATAAATTTGTTATACTTATATAAATATACCTGTGGTAGTCAAATCAATGGGAATCGCTAGATGTGAATAAGGTGAAGGAATATCCTGTACAGGTGGAGTGTCCTCTATGTACGCTCCTCAACCACACACTGTGTCAGAGCAGGAGTCGATGAAGGTGGAGTATAATAGCTCGGAGATGATGAACCATAAAAAAAAGATGATGGCACACACGTCTATCCAACTGGTTGTGTAAACTTCGAAGGTCTAAATACCTCATGTGTCCCTAAAGACAACCCCAGATCAAAATGGGGAATAAAAGGTAAGTCTGTGGTAGGGGCATAGTCTAATCGGGTATGACCAGTGGATCATCTAACTCTCACACTACGAGCTCTCGTACCACTAGCCTCAGTACCGGGACCAGCAGATGATAGTCTAACTCTGAAACCACCCCCTCCCACCACCAGTCTTTGTACTGGGAGCAATATCAGGCTCCTCATCGGATATATCTTATCTAGGGGGTGGATCCTGAATAAAATATTAACAAAAAATTAAACAAATGATATAATAAGTTATTGAAAAATATATATTTGAAATAAAATATTCACAATAGGGATGAGTGGAGGAACGCCCATCTATGTCATGCGATGATTATTTTCTGTCATCTTTTTCCACCGCCTCTCTTAAATGGGCGTCATTTCCTACAATGAAAACAAATATGGATGTAATTAGAAACAGATAACTAATGTGTAACCCAAAAAATAAATTAAAAAACCATTCTGATAAAAAAACATAATGAAACAAAATATACATGGTGGTTTGAAGGAATGTACTCGGATACACACTCTGAATAATGTAGGTGACACATGTAGGTGACAAAACGACTGTATGATTCTATATATTTCCCACCACAACTTCGGGTTCACAATCAACACTGATAATTGAGCTATTGGAGTCATCATAAATAATAAATGGATTGATTCCAATTACAGTAAGGATAGTGACAACTTCATCATCACCATCATCAAAAACATGTCTGGGGTTTACTTCAAAAATTACACAAATTTGAAGATGGTGATGATCTTTGACATGAAAAACTTGTTTCACCATTGATGCCAATACATATGGTCCATCGGTGGCAAGAGTGTGAGTCATGTCGATAACTCAAAATCCACAATCATCAATAAAGGTACCTTTCCTCATCATTGAATCAAACCATTTACATTTCATCATTGTGACTTGACCCTGTGAGAAATAATCCAAAATTATTATTTTCTCCACGACAACTTAATAAGCTAAATTTTTAGAATGAGGCCTATTATTTGATGAACTGGCATAACAGTCTGTTGCGGCAGATAGCCTAATAACATCATGATGTGTTCTCATGTTTCTTGCTCGTTCAGTGATAATAAATTTGTATCAATTGATCACATGTGATTTACAAGCACGAACCATTGTATTAGGACCAGAATCCAAAGCTCTTATTTCCTCAGAAACAGCGTCTACAGTCAAACTTGATACCTGAAATATAAATAAATAATAAACTTAATTAAATATTATTTTTATTTAGTTATTATAGAAATATTTTTACCTTCAATTTCAACCAAGCAGAAAACCCTTTGATATGAAAAGTGTCTTTCATTCTCAAAGATAATGAACAATGATTTCTATATATCAATTCTTTGTGTTCGCTGTAGATAAAAATAATATTATTTTAACAAATATTTAAAATTACATGAAATAAGATAAGACATAGATGTTAAATTTACATACTTGATATACTCATCAAACACATCAAAATTGAACAACACTGTGTAATGTGCTATCTCTTGCTCTTCATTGCTTAATTTCATCAATGTATATGATCCCGAAATTTCTCCTGTCTAAGGAAGATATGGAAAACTAGGTTCAATATGCCCATATTTTTCTTCTTCATTTCTCATTGGTCTGTTTATTCATGTAGTAAGATCAGACAAATACATTAAGAAGAAATCCATACATTCTTTATCCATGTAACCGTTCACAATATAACTTTCGGGATAATTCATGTTCCGAACATTTTGATTTCAATGTTCACATGTTTCTTTCAGTTGGATACATCCAACAGAAAGCAACAGGTCCCCCATGACGTTTTTCGGTAAGAATATGGATAGTCAGATGCAACGTGCATCTAAAAATGATGGAGGGAATATATTCTCTAACTCACACAAAATTAATGGTGTCTCTACCAACATTTTTTGCAATAAGGATTTGGACAACCTTTTATCACAAAGATCTCTAAACAAATAGGAAAACCAAATAACTGAGACTCTTACATTGTTGGCCAAAGATGACGGATTGCTATTGTAATCAACTCATGAAAAAGGACATGATAATCACGAGTCTTCAAATATTTCAGCTAAAAATCTTCTATTTTGACCTGTTTTCATATATTGGTTGAATAGCCATCAAGAACATTAATAGTCTCTAGAACTTCCAAAAATTGATTTTTTTAGTAGGTGTCATCACATAAGAATCACATGGAACTTGCCATTTATTTTCACTGATATAGATAGGATGCAAATTCTGGACTGATCCCCCAATCTACCAAGTGATGCCGATATTGTAAATCATATTTTGTCTTCCCCTTGATATTTAGGAGAATTTAAATCAACGTTTCACATATATTCTTTTCAATGAGCATTACGTCTAAGCAATGACGTAACAAGTTGGTTGACCAATATGACAACTCAAAGAATATACTCTTCTTCTTCCAATTGTAATAGGTATCATGGGAAACATTTTTCCTTTTTCTAGATTTCATTACAACCTTCCAAAATGAATAATTAATATCTCTAAATTTATAAAGCACATCAGTTCCAGACATACACTGAGGGGAATCTCCAGTGTCTGTGGTATTGCCAAATTTTCGACGATTGTTTCTATATGGATGGTTCATTTGCAAGAATCACTGATGTCCCAGAAAACTAAAACTACGATGATATTTCAGTCTTATCAATCGAGTATTCTTCATAAAAACATGACATGATACTTTTCCTTTTTTTCTCCATCCAAACATCATTTCATAAGCATGAAAATCATTGATCGTCCACATAAGCGCAACATGCTTCTAAAATATGTCTTCTGAACATGCCTCGTATGTGGGAACTCCCACGTCCCAAATAAGTTTCAACTCTTTTATTAAAGGTTGCATATATACATGAATATCATTACTAGGATCAAAAGGACCAGATATCAGTATACAGAAGAAAGTGTAAGTCTTTTTCATACATAACCATGGGGGAAGGTTATAAAGGTGTATGAAAAATGACCATGTGCTGTGAAAATTAAGCATCTACCCAAATGGATTAACATGATCACATGAAAGACCCAGTCTCACATTATGCACGTTAGCTGCAAATTCAGGATATCGAGAATCAAATCTCTACCATGAAAATCTATTTGCAGGGTGAACCAACTTCTCATTATTCTTTTTTCTCTCGGTGTAATGCCATCACATTTTTACTGATATTTCATTATACATGAAAAGGTTCTATAATCTAGGGATCAATGGAAAGTTCCACATTACTTTTTGTGGCACACGGGATGGTGTTCCACCATCTTTTGGCTTCTATCGGGAGGTTCCACATTTTATATAATCATGTCTTTCATCATTCTCCTCCCAAAATAAGCTGCCATCATTCGGGCAAGCATGAATTTTTTTTTGAGAATCCATGTTCATCGATTAACTTTCGTGCCATATAGTGGTTTGAGGGAATATCTGCATCATCTAGAAGTATGTCCTCCAAGAAGGTAAGAATGTAATCAATTGTAATATTGGAAATTCCATACATAGTTTTCCCATGAAACAATCAGATTAAAAATTCAAACTTTTTCATTTTACCACATTGCCAATATACTCGAGTCATCGTAGCATCATTCAATTTTTTCAGCCTATCAACATCAACATTTTCATTGGACACATCATGTGTGCTTGTTTCAAAATATTGTTGGCTGGACATCCTTTCCTTCTCATGATGCCGAATAAATGTAAACTTATCATATATCATACTCTCCAATTCAGTCCTATCATTTGGATCATCAACATTTTGAGATTCCATTTTCTCTCCATTGTGATACAACACATTAATAGTTTGTTTGGAAACCATATTTGGTTACATGATAGCTAACTTCTTCAAGACTCAACCATGGTATTCCAACATAATTAGAACATGGGAAGTGTATGTAACCACTATCTAAAGCCTTATCAAATGCAAAATCTAGAAATCTGTTCAAATTATTTTGAAAATCGGATGAAATCTGATTAGTTTCATACATCAAACTTCTATCAATTCTATAAAAAATTACTGTAAGTCATTTAAAAGAAATTCAATAACATTGAATTTCAGTAAAAAATATATTTAGGTAAATGACAATTGTTTACATTAAATAAAAGCATAACAGACACATCACTCTATATGAGAATCAGATTATGAAATACAACGAAATATTGTTTATATAGGAAAATAATATATAAAATTTATAATGCATATATTCAAGGATTTCCCTGTAAGATATTCAAAGTGGATCAAGGAATACATAATCCTTTAGGTTCTTGTTTGGAGTACATGAGTTCTATACATTAACTTCTTCATGGAGATCGGGATGAGTAGTAAGATGAGGATCAGGGGAGTGGTGGGGCTATCCAAGGGGGCACGGGGTGTCCAGGGGGGTGTGGGGTGTCCAGGGGGTGGTGGGGCCATATGGGGGGTCGAAGGTGTCCAAGGGGTGGGGGTCTGTCTAGGAGGTCAGGGTTTCCATGTGGGTGGGCTGTCCACGGGGGTGGTCAGGCTGTCCAGAGGGTAGGGGGAGTCGAGGGGGTGGGAGGGATACCCAAGGAGGTGAGCGGGGTGTCCAGGGGGTGGTTGGGGCTGTCCTGGGGATATGGGGTGTATAGGGGGTGGGTGGGCTTCACATGGTGGTGGCAGGGCTGTTTAGGGGGTCTGGGGTGTCCAGGGGGTGGGCGGGGCTATCCCTGGGGGG
The DNA here is from genome assembly GCA_963277665.1 of Viscum album. Classification (NCBI taxonomy): domain Eukaryota; kingdom Viridiplantae; phylum Streptophyta; class Magnoliopsida; order Santalales; family Viscaceae; genus Viscum; species Viscum album. The sequence continues at coordinate 63,170,414 of OY728156.1, read as the reverse complement.
TGGGTGGGATGTCAATGGGGGGTGGTCAGGTTGTCCATTGGGGGTGGTTGGGATACTGATGGGGGTGGCAGCACTGTCCAGTGGGGTTGGGGTGTCAAAGGGTTGGGGGCTTTTTAGGGGTCGGGTGTCTGGGGGGTGGGGGTGTCCGAGGGTGGTGGGCGGGTGTCTGGGGGTGGGATGGGAAGGCTATCAACAAGGGCAGGGGGGTATGCAGGTGGCACAAGTTGTCCAAGGGGTGGGCGGGCTTTACATGGGGGTGGTGGGGTTGTCTAGGGAGGTCGGGTGTATCCAGAGGATGGTGGAGCTTTCAAGGGGGTGGGGTTGTCTAGGGGGTACGAGGTGTCCATGGGGTGGTCGGGGTTTCTAGGTGGGTGGGGGGGGGGGTGGTGGGGATTTCCAAGGGGGTACAAGGTGTCTATGGGGTGGGCGGGCTATCTCTAGGGGTAGTGGGTAGTCCACGGGGGGAGGGGTGGGCGGGGCTGTCCAGGGGGTACAGGGTGAGTGGGCAGGTTGTCCAAGGGGGGTGGTGGGGCTATCCAGGGGGTACGGGGTGTCCAGGGGTGTGGGCGGGCTGTCCACAGGGGTGGGGGGCTGTCCACGGGCGTACGGGGTGTCCAGGGGGTGAGCAGGCTGTCCATGGGAGTGTAGGGGCTTTCTAGGGGGTCCAGGGGGCGGGGGCGGGCTTTCCATGAGTGGGGGCTGTCCAGGGAGTACGAGGTGTCCAGGACAAGCCACCCCCACCCCCCTTGGTCACCCCACATGCCCCCACCTGGACATCCCTCCCCCAACAAAACCAAAAACGTATAACAAACACTTTACCACCTTCACTAAACAAACCCCACTAAAAAGAACATTTACGATATATGAAGTGTAGAACAAAAAAACATAAAACAAACAAATTGTTCGGTACTACAACAAAAGTAACTCTAATTTAACCGAAATCAAAACATAAAACATAAAAATAAAAAGAGGAATAACACTAAAACAAATACAACAATTAATAATTTCAAGTTAAGAAATAAATATTTGTTTGATTGAAGAAGGATCTTCGGCTGGAAGGTATTTCACGGTAGGGAATACATTGAGAAGAGGTCTAGATTAGGTCTTCAATCGGACCTACTGAGAGTTGGGGTGCTGGGTATTTGGGGGAAAACATTCCCAAGTCAATCGCACCCCATTGGTGATAATTTTTAGGCTTACACACTAATAGTTTGTTCGTGGATCATAAAGAGGTTTACTTTTATAATGTATAGATAGAAACATTTATTTTTAAATTTGAGATTAATAATAAAGGATGACAATGATAGTATACATATCATAAAGAACACCAAATAGTGATGCTTTAAAGGTATAGTTTATAAAAAATATTCTATATACTCACAGACAGGTACCAATCATGTATTAGTCATTGATTCAATATCACATAGTGTGAATCGTAAAATTTTCCAAAATACCTAAAATAGGATAAAATGACATGATCTTTCTAGATAATGAAATAAATGTAGAAATAGGAGGAATAGAGATTATATAATTGTATTTGGGAAGAGGTTTAAAGAGTCTAACCTAGATGGGGGAGTTCCAGCCGATCGGATGGAAGAACTCGGTTTAGGGTTCACCTGTGCGCCCGGGCTTCTGGAAATTGGGGGAAACGAGTTCTGTGTTGTGCTATGGGGGATTATAGAAATCATGAGTATTTTAAGAGACCTTTCCCAATGGTTTGTAAAAACCATTGGGAAATCATGACTTTTCCCAACTCTTTTTAAAAACCATTTGAAAAAATGTCCATTATCAATGGTTTTCTACAAACCATTGGTAAAGGGTGTAAACATTTTGGATTTCCAAACAGTTTCATCAAACTGTTGGGAACGCCTTTACGAAACCAAGATTTACCAACGGTTTTTACAAAATGTTGGTAAATAACACTTATACCAATGGTTTTAGAGAACTGTTGGTATACAAGTGTTTGGAAAACCCAAATTTCCAGTAGTGTCATCATCAATAGGTAACTTTCATGTGAAAATATATGACTATGATATTATTTTTTTGTGAAATAAAAAAATTGTAGTATTTTTTAAAAAATCAAGAAAAAATTAATTTGAAATAATTATGATGGGTGAGTTAAACTACTTCTATAGATGTCAAATTTATCAAAAATAATTTCCAAATTTTTTAAACCAATGAATATTCAAACATTATTTACAAAAAAATTACATGAAAAAGTAAGACATATTCAACTCGTATGAGTTACAGTTTTAGAGTTGACTTAGATGAGGCTGGAAAACCATTTGGAGATAACTCATATAGAGTAATCATTGGACGTTTTTTATATTACAAAATTTTGTGAAGACCTTATGTTTTAATATTGTTTTTTAGATATATATTCGATAAAAAACAATATCATAGAAATGATTCCAAAAAAATTAATTTATTTAAAATGAAATGCTTATAGTTATATGATTTTAAAAAAATGACCTTTAATTTTTATTTCACATCAGTATTAGGATATTCATTTTCTAGCAGTATAATAGAAAGGAAATTCATCTCAGGAACTTCCATTTTTTGTGGATGTTTTGTATAATGGTCAATTTAGAAAAAAAAATATGTAGATTTAACAACTATTGAAGCTTAATATACTTCATGTGTATGTTTTTGTGCATAGATTTTGTAGATAAAAACACCCAAATTTACATTTAATTCAATTTTAATCTTATTCTAGTAATATTTCTTTACCCATGTGCTATCCAGATTTCCAAAATATCAATAAAACATTCTTTAACAAGGAACATTCATTGATAGCATAATTCCAAAAGATATCATGCATATGATGGTGATATCTCCAAAAAAAATTCATCAAAAATAAATTGGTATAAATCATTATAGATCATTTTAATAATAATTTTTTTATTTTATTAAATCACAATTCGGTTAATTTAATTTTACCAAATTATATATTACCTTTTTTTATTTTATAATTGAGCATGAATTTATATTTATTAAATTTTATTACATTATTTAATTATAAATTTTTTATTTTATTTTTATGTAATATTATCATACTAATATTACATATAGGCTACTTTCATAATGATCACCCAACACCTCTCACTATAAGACCATATGGTAATAAAAAATAGAATAATATAAGTAAAACCTATGCATGATCCCTTTGGAATTATCTAAATCCTCATCTTCCTTTCTCTCAAACCTAATAACCCTAAACCATATTCAATAATGTAATTATCTAAAGTGACATATAAGGAAACTACTAGTAGAGCCAATTTCTCACATCCGATCAAAAAAAATTTGAGATGAAGTGCTATCATGTTTTTTTATATGGATGAAAAATAAATAATTAATAAGATAATAAAAAATAATAAAGTATGATTGATTGTATTTGATGAAAGGATATTATAGTTCATACTGATATTTAATTACAAGAGTTATATGAAGCTATTGTGTTTCATTTTTTTGGGGTCGATTATCTCATCAGTGTGACTTTAAAATAAATTTATTTTCTGACATATATCTTAGGGATGTATGATTTTTTCGATGCACTCATGGATGTTTTTCTTATTTTTAAACCAATGAGCTTCAATAGATTATGTGAGCACTCTGAAAATTATTAAATCCCAATTTGAAAAATATGGTAAAGATGAGAAGTCTAGGAATTAAATAGAAATAGAAAGGAATGTTCTTATGAAGATCAACAGATAAGAAATTCCAATCATAATAGTGAATTTGAGAAATATCTTTTCAATGATATAATGTTAATGTATTTATTATTATATAAAATAAAGTAATAATTGAATGATACATTAGATGGTATATGTTTCATAGCCAAAAAAAGCAATAAATATTTTCCAATTGGAAGTCTATTAACCATGGTCTTCATAAATATTGTGTTCATTTGGATGAGTCCACTGTAACTAACCACCCAATGAGGCTTGATCTATAACTACCCATATCGCACATCCATATGCAAGGGTCTAGAGATAATCCCCAAAGAGAATAAATAATTTTGGAGTCATTTCCCAATGTACCAATATACACACACCAAACCATAATTATGTAAAAGTATAGAGAAATAATATTATATAATGAAACATATAGGGAATAAACCATTCATGTAAAACCTCTATAGATTTAAAGAATAATACAACATAAAATTCAATGAATTTTTTTTAAATACTAACCCAATAAGAATTATTTCCTAACATAAGAATAATAATAATGAAAATTTCAGGATATCCTAGCTCCAAATATCTATGTTTTGACAACCTTACATAGTAAAATTCAATTAGGTAACCATGTGTATATCTGTAATCACTGTAGACCTGTTTGTCATTTCTATAAAGAAAAAATAAGGGGAAATAATATTAAGGGTTGAGTTTATAAATACATATTATAATTTTTTGATAGTTGAAGGAGGATAATTAGGACACGGGATAAGAATATATAGATCAACCTATATAAAGAGAATGAAAAATTCAACACCACTAATACCTATATATATATAAATATAAATATATGATCATTAAATAAACACAATTGATATGTAAAGTAGATCTCCAACTATTATACTGGAATAGAAAAAGATTATACTATAAGTTCTATAGGGTTATTCAACGATGCCTAGTATATCATGTTCTTTTCTTGAAGAAAAATCCATATCATGTCACACATTGAAATTGTGCCACAATATTGATGGGATACAATAACTAGGTTGCGTACCCATGCCATGTTACATAAAGAGGATAGAACGTAATAGGTTGATAGATAATGGACTAATTCCTTATCTCAACTAGATAGTTCCACATTGACAGTCTATAGAGAACCGATGAGCTGTCCTAGTATAATGGTACCACTCTAATTGTCAATAACTCATAACCTAACTATATAGGAGGATGCGGCTATAATTTTGAAGGACCCACTCTATAAATCCGTGTGAAGGTACCACTATAATGGCTGAGGACACATTCTTTAAATCTACATGCGGTTTCTACTATAATGGATATATAGAGGACCTCTACCCTATCCTAGTCAAAGGGTGACAATATAGTGGTCAAGGATGGATTATCCAACTCCATTGGAGGGATCCACTCTGATGGTTGAAAAATGAATCATTCCATGTCCCAATATAAGGGTTCAACACTAGTATTTTATATAGTTCTATTCCTTGTCCCAGCAGGAGGGTGTCCCTGTAGTGGTTGAGGACCCAAGCTCTTTTTTCATTGGAAGGTTCCACCCTAATCACTAGTATGATTTGGCCTAATCATTACCAACATTGAGAGTCATCTAAGAAACCATAACACTGATAACACCTCCCATATTATCTAAAAATACACTATAAAAGACTCAATAATGTTCTACATGTATGAAATATTCGGATAGGCTACTCAGAGAAAAATATCCAACTCTAAATGAATGGTATAAGATAGGTAATAGTATCTTAAAAAAGAGATACATGGTGTTTATGGGACACATACGATGTGTGATCCTAGTCATGTACCTATACATTTGCTTAACAATACATGTATTTTTACCATGTAGCCCTACATAGTTTATTATGTGACAACACGACTTGTCTCATACACCCATGGTTTAGTCGGGTACTCATGGTCATATCTGTGTTCTATGTGTCTTCTTTGTGTCCTTCTTGTCATTTTCATGTACACTGGACAACTCCATCTACTCTTTCCATGCCAGGTACACATCTGTTTCCTGTCCATGCCAATTTTTTTGTACTCTTAATGTAAACATTGGTTCAATAATGTTGATAAAAAAACATGTAGTCATGTTTTTTCAAAATCCATGTTCCTGTAAAATTTCTTCTAGATTCACCACCTCCACATAGAATCATTCCCATATGACACCCAAAATCATGTGAAGGATGCTTCATTAATAAGTCCCTGAACTCTAAATGATTGAAATTCAATTTGTTTTATTCATGTTGGTTTTTCATAAACCCCTTGCACCTCATTCCATGGTCGATCTGTCTTAGATCCCATATCCATGGGAATCAAGAATAGAAACAATCAAACTTCTTGAACCATCATTTAATCATTTATCCATTTTTCATACATTAAATTTTAATGATTCGAGGTGTTCAATCAAGCTTTTACTACATTACAATAGTATAATCATGACCTTGTAATGAAATTATGATGAACATGAAGCACTGGTGTGGAAAATCATAAGAAACAATGGTGCAACAATAATTGTCGAAGATTTATTTTTCAACGAATATATATTGGGGATTATAAGGGTGATAAACATGGAGAAATGGGTATCAATGAAATGAATAAGTCAAATATGATAATTTTTTTCATACAATGGATCATATTAATGTATATTGTATACATAAGAATGATCATGTCCAATATATTAAATATAAGGATGTAAATTTTCAAAATTCAAGCCCTAAATCTTTTCTGTTTTTCCATTGGTGAAAAAGTCGTAGAAATACAATTGAGGACTATATTTTGTGTTCACTACACCTAAATTCACAAAATTTTAAGGATAATCATCATATGAAATCAATATTCTTATGAAGAATTATGAATCCACTTCTCAATGGTCCCATGGCCATGCATCTAAACCTAGAGATCCAGCATAATGAGTCTCTTATAGAGGAAACCAAGCATTGTTTTTTTAAATTATTTACTAAAATATTTAATTATTTATTCCATTGAATTCAACCAATAACAGTATTCTTATCTGAATTCCCTTTTTTGACCCACATTAGATAATTCCTAGGGTAATCCTTGGGTTCTTGATTAAACCATTGTCTCATATTTTCAAATCAAGACACTATTTAAAATTTCTCCAAACATTTATGAAAAATATGCACATGTAATAAAAAACATATTAACTATTTTAATAAAATTAAATAATGGATAACTATGCCATGAAATCTCATTCTGCCTCAGTGCCTATATTTGATAATTTTCATGGATATATTTCATAGTATTAAAAAAACTAAGTCTTAAAATTAATTACTTCTTTAAAATATTCATACTTAAAAATAAAAACTAAACAAACAGATGGGGATACTGAGACATCATATTTCTCTCCTACTCCCCTATGATATATGTCATGATCTTGGGTGGCCTCAACACATGAACCAATGAGACATTCCATCCATGAAGTATCCTCTCTTGTCAGTCCTTGATCTCTAATGAGTTCTCTATGAACATTTCTCCATACTCAACGTCTAGTATTTCCATGTCATGAAAATTTATTGGATGATGAATATATATCTTTATCTATTAAACATGGAAGACATCATGAACCCTCACTAACTATGTGGGTGGGGAGAGGTTATAAGAAAACTCTTCATCCTTTTTAAGGACCCCAAATGACCTAATGATCCATGGGGATATATTTACTCCCAAACTGAATATCTGCAATCATCATCATGGGAAAACTCTTAGGAAAACAAGGTTTCCCTACTAAAACTCTAAGGGGAAAATATTGTTGATATTTTGATGATTTTCCAATATTTAATATAGTCCAAATTTGATCAAAGATGACCTGAAACCTCTTTTTCATCGGTTACACAATCTATGGCCCAACAAGATACGCCTCACTAATCTCAATACCTGATAAGCGTGACTTATAGGGTAGATGATATTGGGATTTGAAGTGTTCCAATCCAGTATTAGAGTGGTAGATATTATTATACGCAATCTCTACTAATGGAAAAATGATCCTCCCAACTTTAAAAAATGTCTAGCATTCTATCCCTAAACATATTATCTAGTACCTATATATTGTTCTGGATATAACCATCCAACTATGGGTGGAATGATGTATTCATCCTCCTTTAGGTCCCAATGGCCACCTCTAGGTATATCCAAAACAGAGGAAGAAACCAAAAATCTAGATTGGATGTAGTTGTAGAAGGAACCCCATGAAATTGGATGATCACCCTTATGTACAACATTCTCAAACTATCCACCACATTCTAATCCCTTATAGAAAGTATGTGTTCCAATTTAAAAAGTCAGTCAACTATCACAAATACAGAATCACGGCCTCTCACTATCCAATGAATTCATACCAAAAATTCCATGAATATAATATCCCATTTATACTATAGTATCTACAGTGGTTGTAACAAAACCTATTGAAACCTGTTGATTAGACTTCACTAACTAATAGGTGAGATACCATGTGTTGAACTCATCCATTCTCTTTCTCATGCTACCCCACCAAAATTATCACTGATGGTATCATTTAATATTCCCCACATCGAGATGCACATCAAAGGAAGATATTTGAAAATCATTTATAACCTCCTCCCACATCATGACATTAAATTCCATATCTCCCAAGAAATTGATGACATGATTCAATCCTTTAGAAAATCTATTTTGTGAATCTCTTAAGGATATATGGTCAGGTAAGACCTCATAGTGGTGGTATCCCAACAAGTACTCTCTCACATGTTTTAGGATTGGAGGAGTCAACACCATTAACTAAAGAAAAATTTCTACCTCCTCCTCAACTATAGTCATCTTTAAGGAAGATAAATAATTTTATGACTCCTCTACCAAGTGAGAATGAGAATTCATGAAAAGGCAATGTTACACCACATTTCCCTTCCTTATAGTATATACTATATTCAAGCCAAAGTACTATAGGAACTCCAACTAGTGCCTCTATCCCATGTTAAGTATCTCTAATTGAAGACATACCTATGACTCTGATGAACTGATTAATCAAAAATGACCTCTACCAGAAGATACCCCTATATATAGATGGAGAAAATACTACCATTGAGAACTTCATTTCATTAGTCTCATATCCTCTTTTCATGGGGTCTCAGCTTCCTCAACCATATTCCATAACTCCCAACATCCAATTCAACAGGCAACTGAGCCCAATTTGAGATAAATTTAAATATATGAATTACTCCATACCCTCCTCTATTTTCTAAAATAGGAAGACTCATTAGACTAAACATCAACTCCTCGTAGGGTATATAGCATTTCTCAGTCCAAGTAAAGGCATACCCTTTCCATGTTCGGGATTTTAAAGGTGATTCAATCTTGGAGAAGTCTTCAAAAGAAGACTAATATTACCATACAAAGACAAGAAATCCCACACTTATAATAGCCTCTTTGATGGATCCCCAGATAGCACTATATTGTTCTTCATTGGGTATAGAAATAATCCACGCTCAAAAATGATTTTCCCTAGGAATTAAAACTCTTGGATTAAGAAGTATCTCCTTAAGAGAATGTCATAAAGCTGGTTCACCCATAAATATATATTAAAATTATCATGTCCTATAAATTCTCCTTATCTAACATGGATTATATGAGCATGTATTCAGTGAATACAAAAACAAATCATTCCATGTATGTTTGGGAGATTTATTTTATAAAATCCACAAACATAGTGGGATAATTTGTAACAAAAAAATGAATCACTAGTAACACCTAGTGTCTGTAGTGAAATATGAATGTTAACATTAGAATATCAGCCTTATGAACTCCCGAATGGTGGTAGATAATCTATAAATTGGCCTTTGAGAAACATCTCACTCCATGAAATATATCAAATTACTCCTCAATACTCAAAATATGTATTAATCATTATTATGTCTTGGTTCAAGAGATCAAAATAGACACATACCCAAGAGAATCCCAAATCCATGAGAACCCATGCTCCTTTTCCATGAACAATAATAGAGATACCAAGGGACACATTGGGTCTGATAAATCCCATCCCTCGATGGTAATCTAACTACAACCTTATTTCCAAAACCTTGGTTGGGTCCATCCAATATGCCATAAAATCTATCATTGTGATCCTAGGGTTCTAGTCAATAAAAATACCATTTACTTCCTCAAAGGAATACCTGAAATGTCCCCATAAAATAATTCTATAAAATCAACCATTACAAAAAGAATCAAGATTCATTGAGTTTATACTTTACAAGGGGATACATTTTTTTCTTAATGGGTGATAGTTTATAGACACCTTCTAACGAAACCCACTGATAATTCAATGATATATCTCATGACCATTAATAAGAATCTCGTCCTATCAGTGCGAAGGGATCTAACTCATATGTGGTGACAATTAATATAGTCATGAAATATAGACAGCTAGTCCATACCCAAGAATAATTCATAATTTCACATAATGGTTACCAAAGGTCCTATTATTTCCTCTCTTCACCAAGAAATAGATCTCACTGTTGAAATATAGAAGGTATATAAGAATATTTCTCTCTGGGAACCTTATGATGAAGATGAAAGTCTAAAGCCTCAACTAGGAGCTCTTGTACACAATATATGAGTAAATAGTGGAAGTAATGGTTCACACCAATGTATACTAGTACTAATTAAAGAGTATAATAACAATAGATCATGCATATAATCATCTCATTTGATTTTGGGTCTTACACATCCAATGTATGTAACTGCATGTGTCCCCAACCGCAATATCCCTTAGCCAGAAATGGGCCACCTAGTGGATGTATTGGAAGTATATTTTAACAACATCTACATGCCACATCTCATCATTTAGAAGGACCACATTCCCCTCTTCCATCCCATCACCTCTTGGGTTCACCCTACCCTAGCCTGGGAGATCGATGATCAAGACACCTGCTCATCCATGTTGGCCCATCCACTATCTATCAACCCTCTTTTGCATGTTATGTTGGGAAAAAAAATTCCTTGTGATGTCCGTCAATCACATACATAACATCTCCCCTCAATATTCTTCCCTTGTTAGCAACATATTCTTAATGATGCATAACCACTTTCCTCGAGTCTAATCTAGAGAATTTCACTTATGCTGAGATCCTACTTACTGGCACTTACTAAATACAACAGAAGACTCACCCCAATAATTACCACTACTATCTCGGTCTACCTAGAATCCTGCTTTAAGGAATAAACACATCTCCAGTTCCCCATCCAAAAAAATAATATGTAATAATTCATAGAGATACCACACATGAACGTATGTCTCTATAGTGAACCTACTCAAACTTCTATTCCCAAAAGTACCCTTCGTGAATCATGCCAAGGAATAACACATAAAATTAGTCAACCGCAAATAATACACAGTAACTATCATCCCTCCCTACAGCAGCTCCTAATTATCTTGAATCTAAATAGAGCATGACCATTAATGGTAATTATACACATGAAATAGCGTCTGTAATTTAGCCTATGATAGTGTCAGATCATGATTAGTTTTTGTGAATGGGATCTAGTAGCACCCAACTACTACATAGAGAAGAAATGATGCTAGTAACACTATATAATTATTTAGTATCTAGGTAATACTGAAAACATGGATCACCAAATCTAACCCAACATATTCTTCTTATGGATTTGGCTTACCATAGAACCAGAGTGGAATCTGGTAATGTAACTCATAGAGTAGGCCAAGATTGTGTGTCTTGTCTTTATAATGTTTCGGTACTATCTGGTTCACAATGGGTGGGTGTTTTTAAACCTAGACACATATAATAACAATTTTATGTGATGGATTCAGAAACAATGAATAATCACTCATCAGATCCTTATCATGACCTAAAATTGTTAAGATGGATAGATCTATCCATGGTGGCATCCAGAAAAAATTAATATAGATGAATACCGATCATATTAAAATAAATATATATGTGGGGATATGAGTCAATAAACATATTCAAAGACATTTTATTTTATGATGCATGTACCAATGTTCCCTACAACCAATGTCTCAGTATGTTGAGTTGATAGGCATGTAGATAGATTTTTATTGTATAGATACATCTGTCGTTGTACTAACAATGGGTTCACTATCCTAAGATCCACACACATGAAACTATGAAACTGTGATCATAATTCTTATACACATAATCGTTATGGGAAAACATTGCACTCTATAAAAAGTAATGAATCATCTTTTATACTGATATACCTTAACCTAAACCAATGGGTTTCAAGCTATTGCTACAATATTCCGACTACCATAAGCCAAAGGTAGATGTAAATTATTGAAATTCAAAACAAATATGGGAGGAAATTTCCTATGTAAAAGTATTATTTTAAAAAACAATCATTAAGTAGAAGTGGATGGGAATAATAATAAAAGATGAAATATCTTGAGAATAATCCATCCATGTAAATCCTTGGGGGAATATAAGAGTACAATAGTGTAAACTAAAATTACAATGGGTAAAATGAAAAACCATCCATAAATATGTTGCATCCTAAAATTATTGGAATGTGAATTTTGAGAGTGACCATCTCTAAACTGAAAATCTATAACCACTATATGTGTTCAAATGAAAAAATTTATCCTTATGATCCTCTGTAATCATCATCAAATAGTCAATCATCTTAATAATACATTGCACATACAAGATTCCCAGCATCTCGTGTATATTTCCTGTAGAAACCACTATGTGTTGTGAAACCTAAGCACGATGTCATATAGTCAAGGGGATAAAATATCTAGGTAGATGACCCATTACCCTGTACAAAGGTAGGGTGCCACTCAATGGGAGTATATATTGGGGACCCATGACTTATCCTAGTAAGTTCGACTTTGATAGTAGATAGAGGACCCATGTCCTATCCCAATAGAAGGGGTCCATGATCATGGTCGAGGACCGATGCCCTAACTCTATAGGAAGGCCCCCCAATAGTGGTTGATTACCCAATCCTTGTAGCAATAAGAGTGTTTCACTCTAATGTTTGGGGACCCATTCCCCAACTCTACAACAGGGTTCCACACTAATGGAAAGATATAAGACCATATCCATATTTCAGTAAGATGGGGCCACACTGATGATCGATAGAGGACACATGACCTATTTTAAAAGGATAATTTTTCTATAATAATCTATAGAGGATTAATTCCTTTCCTTGGTTTGATGGTTCCAGTCTAGCTGAAAAGGATCCATGACCTAACTCTATAAGAGGGTTCCACTCTAATCACTCTGATGATCCGCCTAATCACCACTATCATCGAGCATCACCTAAACAAGAGTCACAATAACAACTCCTCTCATCATATCTAAAAATACACTATGAACACCACTTGTAGGTTCTATATATATAATTGTCATCATAGAAAACATGTTGAGTAAGATACAATTCCAAAAAAGTAGATTCACGATGTAGAAGATTCCTCAAAAGGAATTACATGTTGTATAGGTGACCCACAGCGAATTTTGTATCCCTCTACATCCTAGTCTTGTTTTTACCAATACAATGATCATAGCCGAAACATCCACACACATTGTTTTAGGGGAATACAAAAAATTTCTTATCCACCCATGGAGGACCTGTGTTCTCCTATCTAGGACTATGTCCTTTGGGCCGTGTTAGTGGCCTTCGAGATCAATGTGTGTACATTGGTCATGTTTGTGAACTCTTTTTGTGTCTGGTACACATCATGTGCATGGCTGTTAACATGTCTTTTTAATCTCATACTACATATTGGTACTCTATTAATACCTCGCATGGTATGATTGGGTCCTATACAATTTTTTATAAATATAATTTTTAAAAACCCTAGAATTGTAGATTTATAAATAACATGACATGTGTTCTTGTGATCAACATAGTGTGTAGCGTCATTTTTCACTGAATCCATGATCCACTATTTGTTATTATAGATTCATAAAAGAAATTTTCATCACACCCCTAGGCTTCCGAAAATCTATGGAAAGAGCTTATGTCCACTGATTTCATCCCACCAGTGGACAAAAACTGGATTCCATCGATTCATTGTAGTTCTCATATTCCTTGCACGACTAATGTCACAACAATTTGTTACTGAATCCAATGTTTATGGGAATCTTCACCCAAAATATGAATACATTTTAATAATTCATTCATATCATAGATCCATTCTTGTCACATGAATATACTATATATTTTTGGATTTGATCATTCTCAGTCCTTCCCAATAATAGTAGAATCATTACACCATGGTCCAGCAATGAAAAACACCAAGAATGGTTGGGGGAAAGCACAAAAAACAAAGGTGATGTTTTTATGGGAAACTACTCTTGTCCAATTAATAAAAATTGTTTGTTACTAGGTGGAAAATATGGAACCATATTTATTATATGAATGAATACATTTTATCTAATACATGGGCTCATGAAAATGATTAAATTGACACAAATGGATGAAATAATAATAATAATTCTTAATCATTTAATCATATGGAAAAAATATAGATATGATGATCCTTACCTTGAATAAAATCAATCATTAGTGATGAAAAATGGTGAACCAAGATGGATGAAGATCTATTGTGTTCAGATCAGCTCAATTCAACTTGATCTGAAGGCTCATCAACATATAAGATAAATCAACCCATGAAGAATGGTGGTTCCCCTTATAACATATCCCACGGTTATGTTGATAACCCTAGATACCCACCATATTCAATCATTTATAAATATTACTGGGTTTAAGGTTGTTTAATAAATTTATTAATTATTATTTATTTAATTCACCGAATGCACCCTCCATTGATCTCTTTATCTGAACACCCTGCGCTAACACACTTTAGGCGAAGCCATGGTTAAACATAACATTAAAAATTCTACCAAGGTATATTATTTTCAATCTAAGAAACTATTTAATAGTCAACCTTATTTTATGAACAATTTTCATGTATAATTTAACATATATTTATTTTTTTTTTAAATTATCTACAAGAACAACTGGCCTCAGAATCACTTGTCGTCTCATTAACTGTCTTTGAAATTATTCCTTGATATATTTCAATGTAAAACATACAAAATATATTGTCTCTACAACAACATCTACCTATTTTCATTTATTAAAAAATTAATTAAATGTGTGTTAAAATATAATGGATTATATTTGATTTAATATATGAAAATGATGTTTGTAGTCAGTAAAAATGATGCGGATTATGTGGACCATGCTTTTTTTCAAGTGGAGTCTTCTCATTGTGTAAATAATACAAAATATTTCACTCTTGTTTTTCAATATTACATGCATCTTTTTAGGAACCTATGTCATTTTTAGGTATAAGAGAAAATATTGATAATGAAACTATTTCATATAGTATTAGAAGGGTTGGATTTTTTATTTATGATGTAATTAAAACTATGGAAGAGATGGTTCCCAAAGTTCATACAGAAATCTATCAAGTGATTGAGAACCATTCTCCTGAAACTAGTAAACCGGTAACTTTTCATCATTCTTCTATAGGATAAAATTTTTTTGTCCAAATTTATGTTATTAGTCAATATTTTTCTATAGAAGACCATCTATACTATATCATGATAAATCCCTCTCTGTTAAATTTCTCAATATCGGGAGACCAATCAAAAGTTCATAAGATAATCATATGGTTTTATGAGGCAAAATTTGGGTTGTGATGATGGTGAAGAGTTGGATGACGAAAATGTATCCACTATAATAATTATTGTAAGAAGATTAATATTATACTCTATCTACCATTTTTTAGTTATATAATTCCCCTTGATGATGAAAATCAATAAGTTTATGAAGGTCATTGAACTAAAGTTCACCATGATTTTTTTTTCACCTATTCAATCACATCACACTAGATCTATGATTACTAAAGGAGATATTCATTCTACTGATGTAATAGTTAGACCATGATATTAATTGATTATTAGTGAATGAAATTTGTTGTAGAATATGTTGATTTATTTCATAGAATAATTGAAGAATATTTTGGAGAAAACAATTTTGAAAAATGATTTTGACTTGTTAAGAGTTTTGATTCAATTAATGATTGAGAATGTATCAAATATATATTAATCAAGCCAGAGATCCATGTAATAGGATGAAATATATTCAATTTTTGAAAAAATGTCTCTTGTTTTTTTGTACATTTTCCATTATCATATCCTCAAAGTCATGAGAAATTGACTCAAAATACAGCATAAATGACCTTTAAAGGGTGATGTTCATGAATTATAATATTTCATATAATCTTATGATGAATCATAATAGAAATTGATTAATCTAATATGGGTATAATTATATGATTAATGATATATTTCTTTCAATATGTAATGCCCCATTTCAAGAACACAAAGGTACTAGTTTTATTGTCACTATATTGAACAAAAAGGTTGGTTCATTGGAAAAATCCTTTAATTTTAGAATAAAAATTAAGAAAATTAGATCAATTAGGTGTGGAAAAAATGAGAGTAGAATCATAAACATAAGGGAATTAATAATATT
Source organism: Viscum album (assembly GCA_963277665.1). Taxonomy (NCBI): domain Eukaryota; kingdom Viridiplantae; phylum Streptophyta; class Magnoliopsida; order Santalales; family Viscaceae; genus Viscum; species Viscum album. The sequence goes on along the minus strand of OY728156.1, from coordinate 63,154,188 downwards.
TTGTTAAACCCTAAGAGTGACTGATTCCATCTCAATGATACAAATTTTCAGTAACATAATAAACTTTCACTCATTTTGTTGGTTTAGTTATTGTATTTGATAATTAGTTCAAAGTTTTGAATATTTTATTTTTGAATTATTCCAGTAAGGTATATTTTTATAACATCTCTATGATTGTTTCTCAAAGACAATATAATGGATTGGAAGCTCTATAATACATTTATAATAAATACAAAGTGAATTGAAATTATCCACACATGGGATATACTGTCCCATCTTAATGGTATACATTATTTAGAACCTTACATTATTGATCACCATGATTTCACATCTCAAAGGTTAAAATATATCTTATATCACACATAGATCTGTTTCCAGGATAATATCAGGAATGCGGATGAATCGTCATTTTCTTTACCCACTTCTTCTACTAAGATTCCATTCATCCCTCGAGATCAATTTGATTTGGAAGAATATTGAAAACTAATATAGATGTTTATTTCAATTTTATTAGGACATATAGAGGAGATAATTTTGGTCATATAGGATATTATCATACCATGGAAGATGTCAGTGGATAAGGTGTTGTTTCTCTAAAACATACATCATCATTACTAGTTGGGTAACCTCAGTCCATTAAAATTCCTCTTCCAAACCAAATACTGATACCCACAGACTAAAATGTTTTAATCTCTAGGTTGTTCAACTAGTAATGTCTCCCACAAATATTATAATGGTTTTTTAGTAAAATATTTACTAAAATATATTTTATTATATTTTATTACTTATTAACTTCTGTTTTATTTTTCCACATTCTGATTATTTTCATGTAATTTTTTCTAATTATTCTTAGTTACACTATAAATTATGATTATTTATGTATTTATTTTCTTTATTTGAGTTCATAATTCTCATTGATATATGAATATTTATTATTGTTACTTATTATTATTATTATATATTTGTATCGCATAAATATTTTTTTTAAGTAAATATTTATTCAAAATTCTATTCACATTTAGTATATCATGTCCATACGATTCATAATTATTCCTCTAAAACATAAACATTATTATTTTACACTATACTACATCTATTTTATATCACAAAAATAGGTGGATGAAAATAAGGATATAAAATTAGAAACCCTTTTATATTATTTTTCATCAAATCATTATTTATCTTTCAATTTATTTTTTATTAACAAATTTGTGATATTTTTAGACAAACTTATGTTGTTTTAACATGTATCAATGTTTTTTGTGTTTTTATGATTCAAAAAATATATATTTATATTTTTATGATTTTACCTAATTTTTTTAGATTTTATCTCCAACTCTTATTATTTTTCAAGGTCTATTTATTGTCTATATTTTAATAGAATTTATCTTTCAATGGTGAAAAGTCACTTATTCTATCTGATTATAGCTCTTTGTTATAATAATTTATCTCATGCCAGATTTTTTTTATGGGAATCATCATTATCATAAGAAATAAACTAGATATATGTAATAGAATTTCATTTGGTGAAAAATTTATTTACCATTAAGAATCACAGTTTTGAATATTTATCCTAATATAAATAATTTTTATTCTATAGATAAATTAAATTACCTTTTTAATGTTCAAATTTACAAATCTAAGTATGATAGATATTAGTAGTTGCATTTCATCCCAAGAAATGGAAATTTTTATAAGGATTATATTACATTGATCAACTGAAGTTGTATAAGTTTATTTTCATACATAAGAATGATATTTCCGTATGAAGAACAATTATCCAATTCATCATACAAGTCAATGATCTATTTTTTCTTATGAAGCTGCTCTATAAATCATCTTATGACAATAGTGCTACTAGATTTTTATCCTTCAAAAGAATAATCCATATTCTATATCATCATGATTATACAACTATGGTGGGTAAAATATCTTGATATGTCAACCCATTATATTAATCATGTCAAAAAAGATCAATCCAAAGAGGAAAAGTATCACAACTCGCTCACTGGGAATTTCATTACCGGTAGGCATGATCACCCACCTCTACTCTTGCTGTTATTCCAATAGTAATATACCCCATTTTTTATGCAATACAAATTCTTGTGGATGTTTTGGGAATTTTTTGGTGGTACCATTTGGCGTCAAGGGAATGTATTGACAATGTGTCTCTAGCGGTCAGTCTTGGCAGTAGCGACTCATTCTGGTTCTCTTCTTGTTTTTGGGTTTTATATTTCATTCATTATTTTGTATCTAGACTTCACTATTTACTAGTGGTCCTTTGATCATGGTGGTGTGGTATGGTCATGAATTTTTCCTAGAATTGTGAACCTTTGTTCTGTAATGTGTTCAGTGATGGTTTTTATTCCTAACTCTAATGATGGTATGTTTTTTTAGTTTCAGTTTGTGATAGATGACATTATTATTTGTGATTATGAATTTATAGGAATCATTAATATATTAATGGGGTGTAATATTTTTTTTTCATCAACCTATGGATGATCATTCTAACCTCGGTGATTCTGCCTTTTATCTTTAATGGCTATTGGTAGTGTTTAGAGCCATTTTTATTCTCAAGTAAATTTTTTTTGCGCATTGATGCAGTAGTTCAAATGAAAATGAATGACATGTCTCTAGACGGTGGTTCTCACTGGTGTAGTGGATCATGATGGGTGACTGGGTGCTTTAGGGTTCTCATATAGAGGAATGAGCTAGCGTTTTATATCCCAAGGTAGTGGCATGGACCCTTTTGTTTTAATTTATAATTTAGTGAATAGTTTTCATGTATCATTTATTGAAATTTATGAATTTTGATTGTGGTGTTTCGAAATCGATATTTGAAATTATATGGTTCTCACTGAACCATAAAGTGGATTTTGGAAAAATGATAATTATTTGTTAGTATCTATATGTGGAACCTACAATTTAGATAAACTGTATTTTGGATAAGAATGAAAGTATCTGAAGAAGAATATTTCTGACATCACATCCTCCTATGATTATTCCATATTTGTAAATAAAGAACCTACACCACTATGACCCGATATTATGAGCTTTTCAAAAGATAATTAACTCAATAATAGTATTTATCATGGATTCTTATGGTCATAGTCAAAAGAGAAGATATCTATATAATTTTTTTCTATTACATGATTATGATAGATACGTGGATTTATTTATTTGAAAATTATAACACCTAAATCTCTGTACATGGGAAATATATGGGAGGATACATGTTGTAAATATCATGAGAATGCATATATTAAATACATTATATGATTTTTATGCATATAAGAACATCTTTTTCAATCAAAGAATCCCTAGACACAAATATTGAAGAAACACATATTTTTTGGAAAAATCATAATTAATATTAGTTTTTTCCAGAAAATGTGAGCAGCATAAACCTTCTAACATTATTTATTCAAATTAATATATGCACTCATTATGATCAAATATGATGAGATCGGGTTAAATTATTGTAATGGTAGATACTGATTTAATTTTCATGGACCTTTGTAATAATAAATAGGTAAATGCACTATGTTAGGATCTCATGGAAAAAGGTTTCACATAGTAAAAATAACCAAAATCGTGGAGTAGATTGTTTGTTGATTGGACTAAATTTTTTTTCCTTGAACCACTATAAATCTTATTTGATTTATCAGTTTCCTTATGAAAATTATTTTCCCACTACTTATTTTTGTTATGGAATTTATCGTAAGATGCATACCCTGAAGATGGTGTATTCAATAATAATAAAAAAATTAATGAAAATTTTCACCACCCATTAATTTTTCAGTAATCTATTTACTATGTCAATAATTATTACATATGTATATATATTTATATTTTATTTTATAAATTGATTATTTGATGAAAATACATAGACACAATTGTAGGCCAATGAAATGCAAGAGAAATTGACTATGAATGTGTAAAAATTGAATACATATATGAGATATTGTATTTCATGTAATTATTATTTTCATATATTTGAAATATTAATATTCATATTTTACAATTATTTTTATGTAAGAGTAGTTAAATAATAATATAACATATAAATAATTTAAATTGATAAGATAGACATATTTTAATTTTATATTTAAGGTAAAATAAATAAATTATATATAGTTACAATATATAATTTGAAAAAATTTAAGAAGTAAATAGAAGTAAATTTCATGGAAAAAGATGTAAATATGATCATATTCTCTATAAATGATGAAATATATTATTCATATTATATAATTTCTGTTACACTCATCAAATTAAGAGATAAGTACTTTTTTGAGATATAATAACTCAAACTAAATATATTACATATTCTAACACATAGTATCCAATGAACTTTGTACATATTAAAATAATGTACCATATGTAAAATACACCAAAAACATGGAATATATATATGTTGTTTGTAGTAAAATTCTTTATATTTATAATATGATTGTATGTGAGGAGTTTTTATATAAAATGAGCATTGAGTATATATTAATAAATTTTATGAAATTATTATGTAAACCCATTTTTTATTTATATTTATAACATTATAAATTATATATAATTTAGATATATATAAATATACATCATCTTATGATTATAAAAAATATTTAATATAAATATAATGGTTGTATTGTACCATGTGGTTTCTATTTATCATATTAAAGTAGTTATAATTTATCAATTTATAAAACTACATTTAAAAATAATTTTTATCAATACGTCACTTGTTACAATGTTTTACTTATAATTCATAGAATTAAATATTTTCTTATTTTTTATTTCTATTATATCTATTACAAGACTCATAATTATTTTCAATGTAAATTTCTAAATATATTTTGGTATATTTTGACATTATAATTATATAATTAATACACTAAAATGGAATATAATTTTATTATAAAAATTATGTAATTTTAACATGATGATATTAAACATAATGAAGTATGTTATTATAAAAAAATCATATTTATTTTCATGTTAATTACATGAATATATGAGTTGATAAACAATATGTTTACACTAAATTTACCTAATATATGGAAGTTAAAAGATTAAATAATAGTTTTTTATTTTTTATAATGTTGTTTTCAAACATTTAAACTACTGAAAAATTGAATATAAATGTTTGGATACACCGTCACATTTATTTTAAAGGTCATGTAACTTATTTCCCCTAAAACTATTTGATAATACATTTTATAATTTTTATTTTGAAATTAATTTATCATTTATCAATTCTTATTTCTATATAATGGAAATCATTTTATTTTAATAAATTCACTAATGCAATAATGTGGTAGTTATAATTGTAATGTTGTTTTTTGGAGTAATTTTAATTGCATTAAAAATAGTTTCCCATAGTTTATATTTAATTTAAAAATTTCTAATTTCTAGAATATTATTTTTACAAAATAAATTTAATTCTTGGAATTATGTTCTTTAAATTATTAAAGGGTTGAAGTTTAGTTATTTTTTATAAAAATAAAATAATTTTTTAAAAAAGGATAAATTATGGTTAGATGAGACAAATATGAAATCATATATTTTAAGCATCACACAATTCATGTATATTTGTACTAGTTTCTTAATTTATTTACTGCAATGTAATATTGGATAACTAGGGTAAGTAATGGGTCACTTTGAGGGTAATGCAGCATATAAGATGATGGAACATTAAAATATTTAGAACATTCTTCAACAAAATAAAACTCACAACACCTATAAATTCCATCCTCTGTATTATTAGTTATCAAATGCAATCTATTCACTTTTCAAAAGAAAAATTTACTTTAAATATTTTGAGTACCCTATAAATATTTTTTTCATTGAATTCTATTTTCATAGATAGTTATACCATTCATCTAATTTGGGAAATGTTGACAATTTGTCCACCAGTTATTTATTATTATATATTTACTTTTATTGAGGTGTTTTTATGTTATTGGTTCCTTGATAAAATTATTATATTATAGTTCTTGAATTCCATTGATAGATTAATTCATTGAAATTATTAATTTAATGTTTGGTCTCAAATTATATAATCCCTCGGTTCATCGATGTGTCTCATGAGAAAAAATTTCCAATCTATTTGGAGTATGAGTACCCTTTAATATATGATGTATTGTAACAAGTCCTTGATAGCACTCTTATGATGTCTATAACTGTGCGTTCCAACCTTGTGAAATCATCTTTGTAATACAGATGATGTATTATTTCAATTTATAGGACATTTATGGATTATGGTATTCCTATATATTCATGTGGCATGAATTATTTATCTAATCCATTTATATTGTATATTCAATTATTATTATTTGTTATATTTTTTCACAATATCAATCTTGAATAGTTTTTGTTGTTAGAGGTTTTGGTTTTAAGACAATAAGCATAAGAAAGGAAAGTGTCTCTATTTTATGCTCGTTATCTCATATTTGAATTCCTATTATTGTACTATTATTTACACTGCCACTTCATATTCTACAAAGATTATATATACATTTAATTATAACAACATTTATCTTTTATAAATGTCATAAAATCAAAATATTTCTCATTTTACACATTTATAAGTCATTATCATGAAAAAGTGAAGGCTTTTTTATCCCCCATTAAAATTTTATTAGCATTTACAATGGTCCATCATTTAAAATTTCAATGTAAATTTAATAATACATCCATGATATCACTGTAATTGATTTCAAGGAGATTTTATTTATATATGAGGTCCCATTTCACTAACATTAATCTTCAACTCATATATTGATAATATTCATACACATTTCGTTAACCATAAACTAATTTATCTAACCCCAATATATTTCTTGTATTTATAGTATTCGGCCTGTATTATTTCAATTAAGTGGACCATACTTAAGGATATATGAGGAAAATGTATTTTCTGGAGCCTAAATCGTGTCCCCAGTCGATCAACCTCTATTTCAGCACATGTTCAACATTCCCATAAATTTATACTCACCTATATGCCTTTTCATAAGAATATGTGATATCTCTAATGCATGAAAAATATTTTTTATTACATAATAAAAATTTTAGATAGAAGAAATTTTAATCACTTTAGTCTACTACCGCTATTAATACATTTATATAACTATATATATTGATTTATCACTATAATATTTATATGTTTATGATAAATAAAATTCCATGTTTTTAAAAATTAAATAGTACTTTTTTGAACATTTTGAATCCAAAATTATTCTATATAGGATTCAATGGAATTCATCTAAACATTATTATATATTCCATGACGAATATAATCTATTATCTTGAAAGTATATCCATCCATCATATATAGGGAGAGTACCATTTAAATAATTTATAGTTAAAGTTGTATTAACCAAATATTCATATAATTATATTTATTTAGGGAATCTATTAACTTATTCCTATATACATTTAACCTCTATGGTTTGAGTACACTATAAATAACTATTTCTATCAAAGTGTATTCAAATATATATCAATACCATTTATTTAATTGTGGAACTATTTAAAATCTATATTCCCATTATTTATATATGGATATTAATGGTTTAATCATAATTTATTATGATAGTGGTTACTTTGGGATCATTATTTATTATGTTATTAAAAAATTTCTTTTCATGTAATGAATGCTTTGTACATATTAAAATAATAGTTGGGTGAAATTATATAGCCCCTTGATGCATCAAATGGTACCAGGAAGGGAAATTGAAAATGTATTTTGTGTATACATACACATTTAAATATGTTGCCTTATCACAAGACCGTGATGATATTATTAAGAACTATATCATTATGATATCGATTGTCATGAAATCAGTTATTGCTAACCTTGTGATCATTTATATCAATTTTCATGAAATAAATGGATTATGTTAGCCTATGGTGTTCATATGAAATGAACTATTTGTATATTCCATTTATATTTTTATATCATTATTATTTTATTTTAGCTTCTATTTAATGTAATACATTACTGGTCATTTGAGATCACCTATCCATATGTTTCCCCATTTCCCCAAGCTAAGAAGTGAAAAAAAAAAATTATGATCAGATTTATGGGTCTAATAAATTAATAATCATTTTTACTTAAATGATGTAATATTGAATGTTGTAATGTGACTTTTATATTCCTAGTATCTTAAGAACTACTAAACCAAGATCTTGTAAATATAGTCTCATTTATTTTAATTACAATGTAATTAACAACCCAATAGCTCTGGGTGACCAAATATGGGGGTGTTACAACTATCATCGAACTTGATAAATCCAAGGATGGGACATTAATTTTTTATATGTAATATCATACCTTGTATGAAGATAAATTTAAGAAATATAGTGATGAGAAATATAATTTTAATAATATCAACAAATAAAAGTTTCATGTATTGAATGAAGTCATTGGGTATAAATATTATCAGTTGTAAATCATGCATAGAATAATATAGGACCTTGAAATTCCTTACAATATATTAGTAAGATAAATGAAAAAAAACATTGAAAAGATAAATAAATAATGTGAATAATAGATGAATATAATTGATTTATTTAAAAAAAATTGTGAATATGTAATTTCATAATATAGAGGTTATGTTGAAAAATATAGAAAATAGTAATGCATAGTCATCACAACCATTTTATATGAAATTTAATTTCACATGTATTTCTAATAAGATTCTTTCAATTAACAAATACAAATGTTGGTGTTAATAATGGATAGTGATACCATATAAATTATTCCTACTCAATATCATGTATGAATTTGACCGATGATCCAATTAATTATATTTATACTAATATTTTTTTTTTCTTTCTAGTATATATTGAATTTTAAATTCTGAAAAAATAATACATGATGAATTTGGATCATAAATCCAATAATTCATCACTGGTAAATGTAATAATTAATAAGAAGACACCAATATATCTGTATTTATGTTTCAAAATTAAAGCTATATAATTATGGATAGACTAATTATAAAGGGATTGAGTAAAATTTTTACTCTATCATTAATGTTGTTTGAGAGATCCGACCATTAAATATTGGTAAAAAAATGTTCCTAATGATTGAATATGTATTGAATTATGGGGGTACATATATGAATAAAATAATAATTTTTTGAAGTTTATGTAATGTTTGGGGAAATGAAAAAAAATAAATGAGAATAGATATGAATGTCTTAAGATGTTTTATTGAAATTATAATACAGGTAGAAATTTTGATGTTGAGTGCTTGAAATAAATCCATGCTTAATTCATTTGATAATTAGTAGATATGACCAAAAGTAATATATTTGGAAAAAAATATGATGATTATACATTATTGTACAAACAAAATAAGAATTCTGAACACAGTAATCCCCAAATAGAAGATGGAAAGTATATAAAACCAAAGTAGGTATGTATATTTTATTAGACAAAAGGATACACTAGGGTCCATTGGAAATGTGAAATTGGGTTCATTATAAATAAAATAATGATATAATCAATGATGTATAATGATAAATAGTGGGATATGAGTATTGGTTTCTTGGTAGACATCCAAGATGAATACATTTAGAGGTTTTTAAAACATGGTATCCCACATGCAGTTGATAAGTTGTTTAGAAGTTTTAACAAAAATATATATACCCCTATCAATTTCATGACTATGATATTAGGAAAAAATTATTCATTTAATATAATGTTAAATTTCCTATAAAATTTACATTTTATGAAAAAAATGTAAAAAAAGGGGTCCACATGTAAGAAAAGGGTTGAGAATATTCGTAATGAATGATTGATCATATGGTCGTCCCTATAAGTGTTTTCTATGAAAATATAGCTATAAATATAAAGTTATTTTTATTTTTATACATGGTGAAAAGATTATTTTTTCAAATGATAATGTATAAAATATAAATAAGTCAATACTACACATGAATGGCCAAAATTGGATAGTAAAAAGAGGAACTATTATGAAGATTTATCATCAAGATAGATATGAAAAAAAATAAATTATTAGTTGAGAAATAGAATTATGTCCTGATTATCTCATAAATTAGTTATGAATCATAACCTTTATCAAGACCACTCCCCACATAGTGTACCCATCTAGGATCGGTAATATGAGAATATAGATAATAAATCCTAAGCCTCACCTCTAGTAAGAACTGGGTTTGTGACTACCACCGAGGGTATAACAAACACACAGGTGGGAGGCATTACCTCTAATATAGAAAAGGAATGAAGATAGAGATGAGGAAGAAACCAACTAGCCCAAAATTATACTATAAAATAAATGAAATTCCAAGTACAGAAATGAAAATTCGTTAAAAACTACTACATCTAAAAGGGAAAAACTAAAATTACCAAATGATAGTAAAACAACAATGACCATGAAGCCCAAACTACAACAGAAAACCCCCCAATCGATTAGGGACCAGATTAATCTCCATCGTGCTCCATGTGACCAAAAAATAGTTTATTTAACTTTGGGTGAGTATACCAGTATACTCATCAGTATCATCATCAATGTATCTCATGAAAAATTAAAGAAAGAATTCCATAGCACAATGAAAAACAAGTGAAACCAACCCATAACCTAAATAGGTATTCTCTGCTCCTAGCCTCACTATATCTAATCTCACCATGTATCACATAAAATAGTGGATAATATAGTAATGAATGTAAAGGCTGCCCCTTAACCACATCACCACTGGTTTTCCTCTTTCCCCCTATATTGCACATCCATGACATCTCTCTCCAAAAAGGATTGGCCACAAACACATGGGATAAGACCCAAAACATGAACATCCTGAAATTCAACACCACAACCACACTAAAAAAATTAAATATGTAGTTTTTAGCAGCAACCATAGCTATCATAGCATGTATCATACATTGGTTGTTATATCTCAATCCATTGAAGCACATACACCGAGTAAGGATCCTCAAACCAACACATCCTATACACATTCCACCTATAGTAGTCTATAGGAAACTATATCAAGAATATATGTGTGTGAGATAACCACATGCCATTATAGCCCTTTACCCACATATATTGGGAAAACTAATAGCCATTCATACTCATACATGTTACTACTTAGAGAAGATAGTGGGTCCAAAGGGTGTATTCATCCTTCAATCCTTCAATCTGGATGTCGGAGAAAACACACCCTTCCAGGCCTAGAATCCTCGAGGTGTCAGTTACCCAAATAGACAGGGTGATGTAGCATATAGAAATATAAAGGTAATAAATATAATATAGTTCACAGCCACACTAATGTGAAAACTAGTCTGTGAATCAACTGTGGCTAACGTCTCTTGGGCTCTGGGCTAATGCTACTAAGACTATATATCATATAAGAATATAACCATTTAAATATAAATATTATGTCACTTTATCCATTTTTATCAATTTAAATTTACATTAATGAATTCTTTAAACAGTAGTTATCCATTATCAATTCTAAATTATATTTAATTATCATTCCAACCAAGATCAATGCCCTCTAGGAATATCCATACGGATTCCATGACCTTTGAAAGTCTCAACCTTAGCATTATGTCCCTGTGAGTTTCAACCACAAGAGTAAACCATTTATTAATATATTAACAACATTAACACTTCTATATATCCATATTTATATTAGTTCAAGGAAAAAATATGATAAAAAAACACAATGGGATTAATACAGTGAGTAGATGAACTAACCATCGTGTCTTTGATTATTGTTGTATGAAAGTAGACCCATCCATCATCGAGAATATGAACATGAGAATCATGTGTCATACCCCATGTGTTTTACCCTCTTTTGGATTGAGGGTAAAAATAGAATATACCTCAAATAGTGTGTAGAGTTAAATATATAAACAAACAAAAGGTTCAATAGGAATCAAACATCCATATAAATTTGTAATCCCATATTTAACCCATTCAATCATTCGCAGTGTCCTCCCGACACCCACATATACAAATAGATGTATCTCTCCAATCAATGATTCAACATCTGCAACAACCAATGGGCCTACCTTCCACCAAATACCACATCATTTTCAAATGCTTATCCATCTATCTTAGCCATCCCAAACTCACATCGCATCAGAAGAAGTACAAAACAAATAAACCTAGAAAATAGGATCTTGTCCATAAACAAGGCATTGAGCCTTCACACACAATGATCTCTCATGGATACAAAGCAAAAGTAACATGACCTTTATAATAATATAGATAATAAATACCCACAATGTCATATATTTATCACACAACTGGTTATCTATTTCATCTTGATTTAACTGATTCAATTAGACATGCATAACTGCTTCCATTTCATTGTCATCAAATCACAACAAGAATAACCAGATTTATTAACATGCATCATTAATCCTTCATCCAATCAACATACAATTAATATTTCCACTAAATTATTTATCAATTTCCATCAATAATGACATGATAAACATGAAATTTATTGATATCACACTATCCAGAAAATAAATAGGAGATAACAACATTATGCAATTGATACTAACTCTTTAATCCATTCCAAATATTTATTATGTCAATTTCAAAATGATCTATTGACTAAATCATGATAAATCGTTGACTACGCATAAATAAAATAGAGAATACATGAATACCCTACCTCAAAAGGCTTCCAACATTAATGTCATGACAACATGTCAACAAAATGAATCACAATCACCTCTCATGTAATGGTGACATCCACTTGAGGATGTTCCAGCAAAACCACATCAACCATCTCCAATTAATGCTCTATTAGAAACATGTAGAACACATTATATTATATGGAATAGATAAATTTGATGAAAAAATTGGGGAACCATGAATAATTAAGTTTGAACATACCTTATGTCGAATACATATAAAAAATTTCGGGTTTCACCAAAATAGGGGGGTGCACATGCAGGAGGAAAATTACCAAGTAACATGATCCAAGGATTGTAGTTTGATTGTATGACTCCAAAGGGAAGAAGAAATCTAGGTGACCCATACCAAGGAAAAAGAGAAGGAATAACAAGGGAGGGATATATATTGACCCTCTTGAAAATCTAATTGATCATAAGATTAACATTCAGTTTTGTTTTTCCATTATAGGAATATCAAGTATAGATTATGAGTTTTGACTAAGTAAAGGCTCCCAGAAACTAAGGAAAAACTAATATAGGAGTTATGGTATCTGAATCGGACTTAATACCCTTAAGAAAAAGTCTTTGAATTTTCAATACATCAGAGATAACATCAAAGAGGTGAAAGTGTAAGAAGCTGGAAATATTGTTCACCTATTGTTGGATGTCTCACTTATCAAGAAACACGTAACACAAACAGTTGGATGTCTCACCATTATTGAAACATTTTAAACCTAATTTTTGATGTTTCACTATTATAGAAACATTTTACACCTACTGTTGGATGTCTCAACGTTTTGAAAACCCTGTACACCTACCGTGGGATGTCTCACCATTCTAGAAACACTATACACCTGCCATCGGATGTCTCGCCATTCTGGAAACATTGTACATATACTATTGGATGTCTCACCATTCTGTAATCATTTTACACCTACTATTGAATGTATTACTATTTTGGAAAAATTGTACACCTTCCATTGGATGTCTCAATATTATTGAAACATGGTACACATAACGTTGGATGTATCACAATTCTAGAAACATTGTACACCTAATGTAAGATGTCTCTCCATTTGGGAAACACTGTACATGTACTGTTGGATGTCTCATCATTTTGGAAACACTATACACCTACTCTTATATGTCTCACTATTCTAGAAACCCTATACACAATCCAATGGATGTCTTAGAGTTATGTATGCACATTTTACTATAATATAAATTTTGAAAATTTCTAGAAATAAGTCACCGAGAGCACCCAAAACATCTCAAAAAAATATTGTTAAAATGGAATGAAGTGGAGTGGTCTGAGACATTTTATAAGATACCTCTCAAACTATTCTAGCCCTCACGAATCCTGAACCATCCTAGAGATAAAAAAAGGGGTTTGAATAAACACCATTTTGGAAACCTCTTAAGGCTCTCGACACAAAAGGATCTCAACCACTTCCAAAAGGAATATCTCGAAAACATGAAAAAACCAAAACCTGATCCTAAACATTCTCCCAAGGGAGATACCTCTAAAAAATAAAGAAATAAATAAAAAGAAACATGATATTTCCATCTTATAAACTCAAATTATATATAACCACCAAACAATAAATGTTATAATAGAAGAGATAAACATAAAATAGATCATGGTACTGAGAACATATTTTTGACTCATGTTCCTATCTAATCTCCTCCAAACCATATTTCTTCCATAAGATATAAACAGAGGGGATATTGTAGGATTGAATATGTTATGAGATTATCAAACACAACAGGGGGGTTAATTGTATTCTTTAAAAATTCATTTGGATCCTTTAAAGGTTATTTTAATAAAGTTATAAAAACATTCACAAATCCTCTTAAAGAACCCTTTTATTAAACTTTACAACCTTAAGAGAAAAACATAAAAAATATTTTCATCTTATAAAGATTCTACCTTAAAGCATATAGAATCTGTAATATAATCAGAGTAATGGAATTAGAATGTATAAGAATGTTATACATTCTATCTTTAAATAAGTTAAGATTACAGCTGAAATAAAACAGCTTGAAATAAAAAACGAGTAACAATGAGATTCTTTTAACCCAAAGAGAAGGGTATCTAACAACCTTGGATAAAGGTTCCTTTATTTATACTTTCCATAAATACTGTCATACCCAAACCCATGTATGCCCTCAATCTAAATATTAGTATCTGTCTTGCTATCCCTGCAAGCCCTTAATTTAGATGGAAAGCAGAACCTCTATCTTCCAAATCTAGAAGCCCACGATCAACACTATCGAAGTTTGTAGAAAGAAATTCTGAACAAGTTTTTCACACCTGATCAAGTTGTTGATGACATCTGCACGAGGAACTGATATTTGTAAGAGCCACTCTCTCTAGAAATCACTTCACATATTTTTCACATGCATCATGTTCACCCACACTCAGAATTTTAGAACTATTTGTCAAAAGTCTTTTTCTTGTTCAAACGGAATTGTATTTATAAGAAAAAATTCCCAACGGTCGGCTCCACTCCAACAGTCATATTTTCCTTAATTTTCAGAGGGACCTAGACTCATGTCAAACATACAACAGTTAGTTTGTAATATATTGTATGACATAATTTTATGTTAAAGATAAATTTTATGTTTAATAAAAATTAGAATCTGATATCATTGGAAGGATACATTAACCTACTCTAACAATATCAAGGAAACGTAATCTTAAGAATAAATCGGATTGAGAAAACGGTATCACATTTACTATGGAATCAGAATCACAATGGCGGTATCACTTATAAAATTGAATCAGAATCACAAATACAGTATCAGTTATACACCAGAATTGGTATCATAATGATGGTATCACTTATACAACAGAATCAGAATCATAAACACAATATCGATTATACACCAGAATCAGAATCACAAAGATGATAACACTTATAAACTGGATTCGGAATCCTAAAGATGGTATCACTTATACACTGGAATTGGAATCACAAATACGGTATCATTTATACATCTTAATTGGTATCATAAAAACAATATCACTTATACACTAGAATCAGTATCATAAGGATGGTATTACTAATTTCTATATATATAACAAAATGATATTATTGGAATATAAAAAAATAGTACTTCAGAAAACAACAGAACTTAAGAAAATGTGTTTGTGATTTTCAAAACCATAGACCATAAGGAATGGAGAAGTCATAATGTAACCATATGGACTCAACAATATACCCCTTTTTTGAAATTACAAAAATCTTGGATAAGGAAGAATATTTTAACATAGATAAACAAGTATGAAAAACTTATATCCCCCTTTGAATGATATTTCTAGTGAATACGACTGACTCCCACTTAGGTTGTCTTTCCCAAAGATCGTATTCTTGATCTTTAGTATCTAGTTTTCTTTCTTAATAAAATATCTACCCCTTAGAAAAACATCCCTTCTTAAAAGAAAACTCCCCCATACTTGGTCATTATCCTTTCTTACCGTACTCTCCCTCAATAGATTCTCCTCTTTTGAGATCTTCATTAAATTCTTCCATTAAATAAATTCTCCCCCTTTGTGATTTTCAAAAAGAGGAAAAAACAAGGAGAATTATAAGATGTACCTGTAAGGTTAAGCAAGAATACATTCTAAAACCCAAGAATTGTATGCATGAAACATCTTAAAAAATAATTTGGAAATAAGGTTTAGATTAAAAAAACATCAGATTTTTAAGAGATTCATCCATCCTTCTTCTACTCAGTCAACATTTTCTGTATGAAAGATTTATGTTTCTTCCCATCCTTTTGATCTTATTCAAACTTATTCGACAAGATCTCCTGATCCTGATTGTTTTTTCTAATGACAAGATTCTTTCTTCTTGAGTATCCACCTTTTTATCTATCTCAACTCTCACTTCTTTCTCACTGCTTAAAGATCGGCCAATGGAATTGAGTTGACTAGCCTTCTCAGAGTTTGATGCCTTGAACTTGTTGAACTCAGTTTCATAAGAAATGAAATATCTGTTTGTTGAATCCATGATGTCACAGGACTGCCTTAACTATTACTTTATGGTTTTGGTGTAGTTAAAGACTCTCTTAATTGTCTCCTTCTAAGATTTGTAATCAATCAAATGATTATTGATGTCTTCTTATTACTTGACCACCATGTCCATAAGCATATTGGTCGATTCCGTGTTTTGATTTAGATTTTATTACTTAATTTGACTCTAGGAATCTATATTTGCAAGAACTGGAATGGTGCGGACCAACTTTCTTAATGATAGCTTAAAAAAGTCATGTTCAATAGATGATGAGGATTTAGAACCTGAAACAACATTCCCTTTCCGAGATCCTCTTAGTGTAAAGTAAACTTAATTTTCTATTCGCTTAGAGGACATATAAGGTGTTTCATTTTATGATGAGGCAACCAAAACAATCTTACCTTTGATAGGATTTTAAACTAGAGATTGTTCAGCAGATACTTGGATAACAAAAAGATCTACTTGTTTAACTTATTCCTATTGAAACTATTATTCTTCACCAACTTGATGATCATCCTATTAATTCTATTATACATCCACTTCAACTTCAACTTATTCTTCTTCTTCAAATTGTACTTCGTTCTAAACTTCTACTTTTTCCTCAATATCTTCTTCAACATGTTCTTCGATTTGTTCTTCTGAAAAAAGATATAGAGACTGAACTTGAAAGAGTTACAATGTTGTCTTCCACTTCGCATAAAAGGGCATTATATTTTTCTTGTACTATCTGATCCTCCATTTCATGAATAGGTTAAGATAAAGATAAAAATTTCTTGGCTTTCTAGAAACCCAGAGTGACAGCCAGATTCATATGAACAACTTGAGGTTTAGGCCCTTCTTGATATTTATGTTCTACTGCTTTTAGTAAATACTGAAAAACTTGCGCTTCCAATGATTTATTCATCAACATGTTCTCTTTCTTTTCTTTCTCACTATTTCCATCTTGCTTGATTTTCAAGAGCATAGACTATGTAGGGTTTAATCCAAAGGAAAGATATCTTTATTTCCTAGTAGCTTCCATTTCTCTGGACTTTGAAACCGTTACATCAGAATATGATTCCAGTTTATTTGTAGGAGGAGGTGCTGATACCGGGACTTCAAGGAGCTGGTAGTGCCAAGACTGGTTCTTCAAGTTTCAATTTCTTGGGTACCGATTTTCAAGATTACAGAACATTTCCCTTTTTCTGGACAACCATTTTTTCAAAAGTTTTGGATTCTTGTAAAAACTCTATCTTCATCCTCCTTAGAGTGTCATCACCAATCAAAAAAATATTAAAAGGTTTTGAGACTGATTAGTATCTGAAATTCTATTATTGAAGGCACATAATAATTATCCTAGATATAGTTACCGGATATATAAGAATTTGAGATATGATGGATCCCCCTTTTATTACTTGGATGTTGAGGAATATATACTTAACCAAGTTAATCTTTCATAAGATGATGAGAAAGTATAAAATAATGATATCACATGTTTTCAGAGAGTCCATATATCCTTTTTTTGAGATAAAAATACTTGCATCAAGAGAGCTACCATATTGTGGTTTGTTTTATGTTTCATAATCGTCATATTCATAACATACATGAGACCAAGATAATCCAAATCATTGAATTTCCCAAAAGAACCTTTTTTCTCATGGAGTTTTTGGGAGCATAGTATAGATTCCCCTTCATACTATATGTTGAGAACATTTTCTTCCTTCTTATAGGAAACAATATATGTTTTATCAGAACATTTGAACTTAAAAAATCCTTACCATCATTCTGAAAGAATGTAATGGATTCATATAACTGAATAACTAGGTCAGGAAAAACCAGATCCTGGCTCTTCTCCTTAGACACACAGATACTTTCCCATCCGTCAGTTTTTATCACCATAGAGTTAAAAGAGTCATATTTTTCAGATAAGTTAGGGTATACCATCCATTCCCTAAATATTTACCAATCATTTAATTCTTTGGTAATTGGCATCTGATTTAATGAAGTTTCAGGAGTCATTTGGGATAAATGGGACAAAAGAATCATAATGGGGACTTTTATGGCAATAGAACATCGGCACTGAGATCAGTAAAGATGATGTGGTGATTATAAATGTGGAACCCCATATATAGACATAGCTATGACCTTTAATCTTCCTTATGATAATTAAACAGCTAAATATAACCTGATCTGATCTTTCAGTTGGGGATGGATATAAGAAATATGAATTCCGATCTTTTGTAGTAATGAAAACTGGAATTGAAATTTTTTAAATACCAATAATTAAAACATAAAATAAGAAAATCAAGAGTAATAAAATGTACCTTTTAGAATACTCTATGTTGTTTATCAGTATTATATGAATTTTCATGGATGTTTTAGATTTCGGGATTTCAATACTGAAATTTCCAATACTGAAATTACCAAATCTGAACTTTCTGATACTGAAATTTCAAATACCAATATTTTCAAAGGCCAAAACTTCAAATACTAAAATTTTCAAATACCTATATTTTCTAATACCGAAATATAAAATAATGAAATTTAAAATAAAGAAAATATAAGGGAAGATAAAACACTAATTTGAATAAAAAGCTCAAGGAAAGAGGAAAAATATGTACTCCCCCTGAAATAATGAGTAGTTTAATATTAAGAGATTATTTAAACATGAAGTTGATATAAATGATTACCTTACATAGATCATTCCTAGCTACTGTTTAATGTATTAAAATCTATCAAAAGACAATGGTTCTATAAAAATATAATCATGTTGTTCTTGTGTTACGATTAATTGAAGAATAATCTCTTCTTTAAGTGTGTTATCTTTAAGAAAGTGATGTCTAATAACTATGTCCTTTTCACGAGAGTGATACATAGAGTTTTTACTCAGGGAAATGGAAGATGTGGTATCACACATTATTTGAGTCTTAGTAAAACTCATACCAATGTCTGTGAGTGTGTGATGCATCTACAACACCTGATCACAACAACTTCCAGCTGCTACATATTTAGATTCAGCCATGGAACGTGCTACAAAATGTTTTTTCTTTTGTTGACCAACAAACTAAATAATTTACTATGAAATGAAAAGTTTTGGGTGTAATTTTTCCATACATTTTACAACCTCCAAATTCAGCATCTAAAAACATTTAAGATCAAAATTATATTCAGAAGAATAAAAAAGTCCCAAATCTAATGTTCCCTTTATGTAGAAAAAAATTATTTTCACTCCCTTTAAATGAGATTATTTAAGATTTTCTTGAAATCTTGCACGTATGCATAAAAAGAAAATTAATTCAGGTCAACTAGATGTTTTGTAAAGTAAACTTCCTATCATCCCTCTATAAGATGTTTGATCCACAGGTTTCCCTACTTCATCAATATAAAGAGTATTTGAGGTTCCGATAAGAGTACTTATACTCTTAGTATTATCATACCCGATCTTATTAAGATGATATTTGATATACTTATGTTGAGAGATGTAAGTTCCATCTATTTTTTGAGAAATTTGAAAACCAAGAAAATAGGTTATCCCACCCATCATACTCATCTCAATCTTATATTTCATATGTTTCACAAATGAATCAGTCAAGGGTTGCTGAGTTGATCTGAAGATGATGTCATCAATATAAATTTGGACAATCAAAACATCTTTACTATTTTTCTTTAAAAATGGTTGGATCCAAATTTCCCTTAACATAGTTATTTTCAAGTAAACAATCCTGAAATTCTATCACACCAAGCTCTAGGTGTAATGCCCTGACTCTAAAATCCAAGAGTTAGTGTATTATTACGTATCATTGGCATCATCACAATAGAACATGTCCCGAATGAATGATTAGTTAAGTAGCCCTGGATGTATTAGATATATTCATAAGATTCACATTACATCATAAAATGGAAAACTACAACAACTTTGTTTCCATATACAACTTTGAGATCCCGTAGAATATCCATCTAGATCAGTCATAATATAATTCAAGACTTCCTAGAAAAAATAAAACATTTAAAGGGGTGAGCTGAGAAGCTCAGTAAGGATTACAATATAGCAGAAACATTCATAAATAAGAATAAACATTTAAGGAAATGTATAAAACTAAAACAAAAGCCTTTTCAACATAAAATTCTTCATAATATGTAAAATTTAAGTCAAAATAATGCCATTTACTTACTAACATGGATATTCTACTAGCCAAATAATCACATGAAATATCAATAGCCACTTTCATAATGAAGGATTGCATAAGGGCAGAAATCATAACCACATATTCAAGGCCTTGTGCAATGACCAAAAATAATATTTTGGCATGGCCTTGTGCCAAGACACTAGTTTGTCTCATGAGACCTACCGATTCATTGAGAAGCTATAGCGGGTTCCACCTGTCACTTACTAAGTCTAATGCATTCCTTATATGAATAGTTTTAAACATAACATAACCATTTGTATTAAAACTAGAATTAGAAATGTCAATAAATTATCCATAAACCATTAATGGTTAAAAAATTACACATCCACAGTCA
This sequence comes from Viscum album, assembly GCA_963277665.1. NCBI lineage: Eukaryota > Viridiplantae > Streptophyta > Magnoliopsida > Santalales > Viscaceae > Viscum > Viscum album. The sequence goes on along the minus strand of OY728156.1, from coordinate 63,133,018 downwards.
AACATATAAAAAAAACTTCAATAGAAAATGGAAGATTTGTATCATAATAAATCAACATAAAACAAGATTAAAATCCACTAAAGGATGTTGAAATTGATGAAATCAAAACTGTTTGAGAGAAATATCTCATTATTTTTTTGACATCATTTAATGTTACGTAATCATAAATGAAAACAATTATTTTTAAAATATTATTATAAGATTATAAGAGAAGCTTCGACGATGTTATAATGGTGGAATATAGCCCCACCCACCGTATAATTTAAAAAACATTCTTACCTAAATTTTGTCAAAAAGGACATGTAGTAACTTGTTTGGAAAATGACGGAAATATTCTTTTCAAAATGTATAATGTCAAATAAGGGTATAAATGACTATAAAACATAGTATAGTAAGTAGTAAAAATGTTTTGGAATACATTTTTAGGAAAACGCCTATGTGGATGATAAAGAGGTCCTAGTAGATAATTACATATAAACAAACTTGAATAATAAAGAGATGGTGAAATTAACCCTTACCTTGTACATTTCCTTGGTCGATGGTAGGTTAAACATCTGTATAATGGTGAAATGATTTTTGTTAAATTATAAAAGAACCATATACATTAATATGATATCATATATGATCTTCTAATATTGATTTGTTAATGATATTTTAGTAGTATCATCATTTCAGTTGTTAACTGATTCGTTTTCCTTTATATGCTTAGTTATATAAGCCATGATTGTTATGAATAGAGTGTATATGATTTATATCTAGAATTATATTATGTTATTTAAATATTATTTTCATTCATCACATGAAAATTATTCTTGAATGATTATGATGGGGTATTAATTTGTTCACGTTCGTGGAAACTGTAATCCGTACGTACGCACGAGGGAAAATAACATTTTTTTTAATTATAATCATCAGAAAATGGATGGTATATCATATATTAAAAATAATTAACATGTTATATCAATTATTTACATCAATTATATATCATTATTATACCCATACAAATTATATGGTATTGAATAACAACTACACCACGACGTAGATACGGTAAGCCATACGTACGCACGTATGGAGACATGTTATTAATATGATGGATAACATAATGAATAAGGCTGTACAATTTTGATAATAACATCACAGTATATAGAATATAATTGAGTTACTATTTTATAATAGAAACAACAATGAAATAAGAACTGGATGAAGAAAATAACTTGAAATAGGTGGTGAGATATTTAACTCTTTTTCGGGTTCTTCCTTTTCATTTGATCAAAAGAGCTCCATAGGTTGTCTTTCTGATTAAAATAAGGCGTCTAGGATAAATGGAGGATAGATGGAAGGATATTTGGGCAGGTTTTGGCTAAGCCAATTTTATTTTAAGGTGTTAATTTGATATAAGGTGAAGTTCCCTTTAATAAGAGGGGTGAGGGCACCGTAGGAAAAGGTGGAAATATTATTTTATAATAAAATCATGTTCGGTTTCTAATGGAACAAAAATGAATTATTTAAAGGCTAAGATGTGTATTGGTCTAAAACCACTCAACCAATAGGTTTTAGATAGGATTGGGTCACTATATTAACGTTATCATTTTGATGTAACTCATAGTTAAATAGTTTGACATTTACCATGTCTCTTTGTATTTTTATATTATATGGTTAATAATCGAACTATAATCTTCCAAGAAAACCCCATGTGGTTCATTAATAAAATATATAATATCATGTAATACATTTTTTGAACCATATATTTTTAGGATTAGAATACCAATTAATAATATATATATTTTAAACTCTTTTATGCCGATTTTTTCACTATTTGGTATTTTGTTTTTTCTAAATTCATAACAGCATTATTACTTCAAAAAAATTAATTTAATCAACCCTAACATGTATTATTAACCTAGAAAATTAGTTTTTGTCATAGGAAGTCTCAATATACTTTTACATGGGTATTTATAATAACAATTATTTTATTATTTCATTAATAGGGTACTTACGGTATCATCGTTGTGTCATAAATAAATTAAATTATTTAATTTCAAAAAAAAATAGATAAAATACCATTATGTAGGAAATATTTTTAGATTTATAATGAATATTAATAGTAGAATTTATCTTATATATTACTCTATATTAAAAATGGTTTAGTTATTAAACATTGATTTTAACACTTTTAATGTTACTTTGAATTAAATAATATTAAATGTCTTAATCTAATCCATGTGGACCTAAAGGATAATTTTTATTCCTATGGTTGTTTTTGGTCGAATAACACTTATCCAATAGAATTATTACATGTGTTAGGGTAATTATAATATCATTTTTACCCTTTATTACCCTATTTAATTTTAACCGCAGTGAAAAAAAGTCAAATGTAACATTTCAACAAAAATTATTTTCATCCAATTGAACCAAATTTTACTTAAATAAATCAACTATGTCTCTAGGATTTTTGAAATTCAACTCACAGAAGAGGTAAAATTAATTTTTATGTAAATTTTCAAATTCTCTTAAGAGTTGGGTAAAAGATGGTCAAAAGTCCAATAAAATTTTAATATATCTAAAATTCATATAAACTGACTCCAATGAATTACATTGAACATATATAGGTATTATTTATTAATTTTGACCTAACATAAATATCTATAGGATAAATAATTATTTAAATAATAATTCTTTTTTAAACTAAAACTCAGTGTTTTCACTATTCATCAAAAAATGAGAGTTTTCATAAAAACACCAATATTTCACCCAAAGTTAATTTTTATATTCAGAATCCAAAATGAATCACATTTTGAATGATAAAATTTTTAAAATTTAAAAAAGTGGGTATTAATATTCATAACGGCTAGTTTGATTGGTTGTGGTGTGTTAGAACTTGATGTTTTGTGCAATAGACACTATTTTAATGTTCAAAGAGAAGCGTACCATGGAAGCATGGGTCGTTAAATTCTCCCCTCCATAGAATAATTTTATCCTCAAAATTTCTAGAATATTACTGCATAAAAAGACTCGGGTGGTTCTTCCTCATATGTTCCTCGGTTTCCCACATTACCTATTCCATCTTATAGTTTCTCCATAGAACTTTTACCAGACGAGTCGTCCTGTTTCTCAGCACTTGTTCTCTTATATCAAGAACCTTGAAAGGCTCTTCGCAATAAGAAAGATTGGGTTCCAGTTCTAATTCCTCATAGTTGAGAACATGCGTTGGGTCAGGCATGTATTTTCTCAACAGTGATACATGGAACATATCGTGAACTTTGGAGAGACTTTGCGGAATTACCAAATTGTATGCTACAACCCATGTTCATTATAGAATTTCAAATGGTCTGATGTACCTGGGACATAATTTTCCTTTCTTACCTGAATGTATAACACCATTCCATGGAGATACCTTCAAGGAAACATGATGTCCTACCTGAAATTTCAAATCCTTCCTTCAGTTATCGGCATAGCTCTTTTTCCACCTTTGATATGCTTTGATGTGGTTTTGGATTACCTTCACCATTTCCATCATTTCATTCACATGTTCTGGGCCTACGATTTCTCTTTCACCAACATCATCCCCACACGTTTGGAGTGCGAATTATCTTTCCATATAACTCTTCATATGGTGCCATCTGAATACTTTAATGGAAGATATTGTTATAGAGAAATTCTACTAGAGGTAAATATTGATCCCACATACCTTTAATGTTATGTGAGAATGATCTAAACATGTCTTATAAGGTTAGAATTGTCTGTTCTGATTGTCCATCAGTTTGGGGATGTTAGGACGTTCTCAAATGATGTCCAGTATCTAGGGCTTTCTGAAGACTATTCTAGAATATTGATGTAAAACCTGGATCATGATCAGAAACAATCGATAGTGGTACTCCATGAAGTCTCACAACTTCATTAATATATAGTTTTTCAAGACGTTCAAGTGGTAAATCTTCTATTATATCAAAAAAATGTGCTGACTTCGTAAGACAATCAACAATGACCCATATATCATCGTTCCATGTAGGAGACTTTGCAAGTTCCATGAAAAAGTCCATCATAATATTGTTCCATTTACACTCAAGTATGGGAAGAGGTTTCATGACTCCTCTAGGTTGTTGTCTTCCAGATTTCACTTGTAGACAAACTATACATCTTGACACAAAATCAGTAATCTCCCTCTTCATGTTGTCCCACTAAAAATGTTTCTTCAAATCTCAATACATCTTAGTGCTACCATGGTGTATAGAGAAATTGGAACTATGATAATCATCTAACAATTCCCTTTTTAGATTAGTTATATCAAGAACACAAATTCTCTTCCCAAATTTCATAATTACATCTTCATACCAAAATTCACTCAATCTCCCATCATTCACAGTTTTAATCTTCATTTGAAACTCATGATCATTGGTATGTGGACTCTTTATCCTTTCAAGTAATGATGGTTTGGAAACCATTTGAAAAAAGTGTGGATGTTTCACCTTCCATGGTTTTACCCATTTCCAACATTGCTAGATTCATGTATATAGGTTCCTTTTCAACTCTCATCTTGTTTAGAACCCCATAATCCATTCTATTGAAAGAATATTACACCTTATTTTTCTTCCCCAGGAGGTAGTGTATGGTGCAATTATAATCCTTGAGTAGTTTAAGCCATCTCCTTTGGCACATGTTGAGTTCTTTCTGTGAGAAAATATACTTCAAACACCTATGATCAGTATATATCTCACATTTTTTACCATAGAGATAATGTCTCCATATTTTCAAAGAAAATATTACAGCTGCTAAATCAAGATCTTGAGTAGGATTGTTTTGCACATGAATATTTAGCTGTCGTGATGCATAGGAAATAACCATATCATTCTTCATAATGAAACAACCAAGTGCTTCCATTGATGCATCACTATAAATAACAAACCCATCATTCCCCGATGGTAGAATAAAGAAAAGGGCATTGACTAATATTCTCCTCAATTTTTCAAAACATTCTTCACACTCTTTTGTCAAAAAAATTTTTAACCCTTTTACAAGTGAGCTTTGTTAATGGGTTAGCCAATCGGGCAAAATTCTAGACGAAATGCCAATAATAACCTGCTAAACCAATAAAAATGTGTACCTCATTTATACTCATCAGTGTTGGCCATTATTAGATGTCTCTTGAATTTGATGGATCAACATAGATTCCATCCATAGAGAAAATATGACCATGAAAAGAAATCTCTTGTAGCCAAAATTCACACTTGTTAAACTTCCCGTATAAATCATTTCTTTTGAGGGTCATTAGAATAATGCGCAAGTGATTTTCAAGATCTTTGTAGCTTCTAGAGAATAGCATGTTATCATTTATAAATACCACTAAAAGTTCATCATGATATTCCTTGGAAACACTATTCATTATATCCATGAAGACAAAGGGTGCATTAATCAATCCAAAAGGCGTTATTGTAAACTCGTAATGCCCATACCTAGTTCGAATTGCTGTTTTCAGAATGTATTCCTTCATCACACACAATTGATGATATCCAAATAGAAGTTCAATCTTTGAATAGTATTTATCTCCATGATGTTGGTCGAATAAATCATCAATGTGAGGTAGGGGATACATTTTGTTCATTGATATAGCATTGATCTCCTTGTAGTCAATGCACAACCTCATAGATCCATCTTTCATCATAAAAATGTTAATAAGGGATCCCCATGGAGAAACACTAGGGTGAATAAAAACCTTATTACTCAATTCTTCTAGTCATATCTTTAGTTCCACTAATTCCATAGTGGTCATTCTATAAGGGGACTTAGATATGGTACTTGAACCTGGAATTAAGTTGATGGAAAACTAAATTTTATGTTCTGGAGGATGTCCCAGTAAATCTTCTTGAAACAAATCAACATATTATTGCATAATAGGCACATCCTCTGTTTGAACATTCTCATCCTTTCCCACAGGTATTTCATTATCTTCCTCCCAAATAATTGGATTTTGTTGATCTATTGGGGGTGGATCTAGATAAGAATTAGGTGGTGATGTTTTTTTTCTAAAGAAAAGGTAATCCTTATCTTCATCGAGAATTGTAACATCTTTCTTCTTACAATATATATTCACATCATGGTCTGAAATCCAATCCATACCATGGATTATATCTAATACAATCAGGGGTAAGATAATGAGATCAGTAGATAAATAACATTTATATTTTCTAATGGGGACTGATTCATAAAAAAATATTTCAATGATACTTCTCTTAAGAGTTTTTACTGAAAACTCCCATGTTAAATAAAATTGGATATATCTAATTTTATTAGAAAACTGGGAAGATATAAAACAATTAGATGATATGGAATCAAATAAAACATTGGCTAAACATGAAGAAACCATTAAATTATATGCCACTAAATCATTCGGAGTTTCAAACTCACCAGTAGTGATAGCATAATCTTGTCCTTGATCCCTTGACCTTTTCTGACGTACGTTCCCCTGATTCATAGTACATTCGTCTTCATAATGTCCCATTTCTCTAAAATTGTAGCATTCAACATTAACAACCTCTTTCCTTCCCTTGCACTCATGAGATTGGTGGATTATTTTCACCACACTTATAACAGACTCTCATTCCTTTCAGTCAAGTACTAGGGTGTTACTTCCCACATTTACTACAGGATCGATATTCACCATTTCCCTTCTTCCACTTATTTCCATTTCCAGAGTGTTCAGCAGATCGCTTCTTCTCTTACATTTCATTAAAGTCGTAAGACTTAGAGAATTACTTTTCAGTCTTGACAGCACATGAGACAATATATTCGTATGACAAGAAGGATTGTGAGACTAATTCTCGACATAGAAATTGTTTTAACTCATCAAATAAAATGTCAATATTACTTCATGGGATACGTATATAATCTGCAACATGCCTTTCTAACCTTGTAAAGTTAGCTTCATACTTTGCGACATTTTCATCATCCTTTTGCCTCAGACTCAAAAATTTTCTTTCCATATCTGCTCGATGGTCATGCGGAACGTATTTATCTATGAAAATTTCTGTAAACTCCATCTATTCCATATTTGATACTTCATCATCTTACTTTTTGTTTTGAATCAATGACCACCATTGATCAACATCTCTAGTGAGGCGATAAACTGTCATGACATCATTTTCCCTTTCTCTACTCCCCAAGGTGTGGAATATTTTCTATAAGGAATTTATTCATTGCTCAACTACTAATGGATTTTTACCCCCATTGAATATTGGTGGTTTTTTCCACATTAAGAAGTCTAAAATTGATCCTCCACGTTGTAGATCAGGGTGCTTAATATGAGTAAGGATGTAATTCATAACCTGAGTGCATTTTCCTAGTACAGTGATAAGCTGATCAGCACCAGTAGCTTCACCAGCTCCACTATAATTATCTTGAGTAGGAGGGAAATCCCTACATGGAGTGCGTGCATTGATACCATTTCCATTCCTTCCACTAGGCACTATTTCTAAATAACGGAATACACTAGATTAGTTTATGAATCATAATACATAATTCCAAACTTATAACATACTTAACATAAATTAAAAAGTTCATGGATAAAATCAACAATCATAAAAAATGTTTTCATTGAAGTGGTATATACTCATAAATCCTTCATAATGGTTTGTAATGAAAATTTGGATTATCCGAAGCATATCCCCAGAGAGTGTCGCAACCATGATTGTAGTAAGGCCTGTTGTCAGGCACCAGTTCTCGTTCGAGTCATTCTCAAAGCGGTCTTTTCAGGTTTTACCCCTAGGTACATCTGTGCCACAACCACCTCTACCTGCTCGTATCCAGACAGGGATGTATTTCTTCGAAAACTCACAAAATATCTATAGTAAAAAAATTCTAGGATTTTCTTCTATACTAATCCTCAAAGTCTATGTTAGGATAATGTGCTCTAATCAGAGTTTTTCTAAATCTAGCTTCCAAATATTGTACTAAACTTCCTTTGATACCAACTATAATGCCCTGACCTCAGAATCCTAGAGTCGGTGAATTATTAAAATACATATCCATGATCACAAAAGATCATGTCTTGAAAGTCCGATTAGTTTAGTAGCCTTGGAAGTACCAGATACATTCATTTGTTTTACATTACATCATAAAATGGAAAACTACAACAACATTGTTTCCATAGACAACACTAATATTTCATAGACTATCCCTGTTGTTCAGTCATTATATACTTCCTCACATTCTGGGAAAAAATAAAACATAGAAAGGGCTGAGCTCAGATTCTCATTAAGGATAACATTTTAGTTGAAACATTAATAAATAACTATAAACATTAAAGGCAATGTATAAAACTAAAACAAAAGCTTTTTCTACATAAACATCATCATAATATGGAAAATATAAATCAAAATAATTCCATTTACTTACTCACAAAGATATTGTACTAGCCAAATAATAACATGAAATATAATAACCACATTCATAATGTTGAAATGCATAATGCGAGACATCATAACCACATAGTCAAGGCCTTGTTCCAAGACTACAAATAAGTTTTTTTCAAGGCCTTCTTCCAAGACACTAGTTTGTCTCATGAGACCTACATATGCATTGAAGAGCTATAGTGGGCTCCACCTGTCACTTACTAAGTCAAATTCATTCCTCATATGAAAAGTTTTAAACATAACATAAACATTCGTATTAAAACTAGCATACGAAATGTCAATACTTTATCCATAAACCATGAATGGTAGAAAAATAACACATCTATGGTAAAAAAAATTACATCACCATCAATAAAAAATGGAAGATTTGTATCATAATAAATCAACTTCAAACAAGATTAAAATCCATTAAAAGATGTTGACATAGATGAAATGAAAAATGTTTGAGAGAAATATCTCATTCTTTTTTTGAAATCATTTAAAGTTACATAATAATAAAATAAAAACATTTATTTTGAAAATATTTTTATAAGATTGTATGGTAATCTTTTTAGGAGATATAATGGTGTAATATCACCGCAACCTCTATATATGTTAATGAAAACATTCTTACCTTAATAATGTCGAAATATTCATAAAGTTACTTGTTTGGAAAACAACAGAAAGATTCCTTTCAAAACGTATAAGGTAAAATAATGGTATAAATGAAATTAACAGATAGTATATCAAGCAGTAAATATTTTTTGGAATAAATATTTAGGAAAATACAGATGTAGATGATAAAGAGGTCCCAGTGGATAATTACATATAAACATCCATGAATAACAAAGAGATTGTGAAATTGTCCATTATCTTGTACTTTTCCTTGGTTGAGGGTAAGTTAAACTCCTATATAATGGTAAAGTAATTTTTATTAAATTATAAAAGAACCATATTCATTAATATGGTATCATATATTATCTTCCAATATTGATTTGTTAATGATATTTTCGTAGTATCATCGTTTCAGTTGTTAACTGATTCATTTTCCTTTATATACTTTGTTATGAAAGCTAGGATTGTTAGGGATATAGTTTATTTGATTAATATCTAGAAGAATATTAAGATCTTTAAATATTATTTTTAATCACCACATGAAAATTATTCTTGAATGATTGCGATGGGGAATGAATCGCATCGCATTCATGGAGACGATAATCTTTACATACGCACAAGCAAAAATATCATTTTTTTGTACTTAAAATCATAAGTAAATAGATGGTATAACATATATACAGAATCAAAAACATGTTATAACTATTATTTACATCGATTATAAATCATTATAATACCCATCAAAATAATAATGTATTGAATAACAACTACACCATAACGTGATGACGGAAAGCCGTACATACGCACGTATGGTGACATGTTAGTCATAGGATGGATAACATAATGAATATGGTTTTACAATTTTTATAATAATATCACAATTTATATAAGTTACTTGAGTTATTATTTTATAATGGAAAAAACAAAGAAATATGAAGTGGAAGAAGAAAATAACATGTAAGAGGGGGTGAGATATTTACCTCTTCATCGGGTTATATTTTTTGATTTTAAAAAAAAGTCTCTTTAGGATGGCTTTATGATAAAAATAAGGCCACTAAGTTGAATTGAGGATATATGGGAGGATATTTGGGCTGGGGAAGGCCGAGCCAAATGGCATTGATGGTGTGAATTTGAGAGAAGGGGAAGTGGCATTTTATAAGAGGGGTGAGGGGCACCTTAGAAAAAGCCAGAAATATTATTTTATAATGAAATCATGTTCACTTTATAATGGATCCAAAATGAATTATTTAAAGGATATGGTGGGTATGGGTAGAAATCCACTCAACCAAAATGTTTTAGATAGGATTGGGTCACTATATTAACATTATCTTTTAGATTTAACTCTTTGTTAAATAGTTTGACATTTACCATGTCTCTTTGTATTTTTATATTATATGGTTAATAAGCTTACTATAAACATCCAAGAGAACCCTAAGTGTTTCAATAATGACATATATAATAGTATTTAATCCCATTGTCCGTACGATAGGTTTTTAGGAATAGAATACCAATTAATAATATAATATTTGTTTTAAAAAGTGTTTTATGTCAATTTTGACACTATTTGGTATTTTGTTTTTTCTAAATTTATAACAGAATTATTACTTCAAAAAAATCATTTAATCAACACTAACATGACCTATTAACCTAAAAGATTAGTTTAATTCATTAAAAGTATCATTTAACATTTATTTGGCTATTTATAATATCAATTATTTTAATATTTCATTAATAATGTAATTACTGCATCACAATTATGTCATAAATAAATTAAATTATTTAATGTTTAAAAATTATAGATAAAATACCATTATGTGTGAAATCTTTTTATATTTCTAATGAATATTTGTAGTCTAATTTATATTATGTATAACACTATATTTAAAATGTATTTGTTATTAAACATTGATTTTAACACTTTTAACTCTTGTTTAAATTAAATAATAATAAATATCCTAATCCAATCCAAGTGGACCTAAAGGATCATATTTTATTCCTATGGTTTTTTGTGGTCGAATAACTCTTATTCAATATAATTATTACATGTGTTATGGTAAATATAATATCATTTTTACCCTTGATTAACCTATTTACTTTTAACCGCGGTAAATAAAAGTCAAAAGTAACTATTCGCCAAAAAATATTTTCATCTCATTGAAACACATTTTACTTACTGATATCAAATGTGTCTCTTTGATTTTATAAACTCAACTCACAGAAGTGGTAAAATTATGTTTTATGTTAATTTTCAAATACTTCTAGAAGGTGGGTAAAAGACAGTAAAAAGTTCAATAAATTTTTTATATATCTAAAATTATTATTAATTGACTCCAATGAATTACATTATACTTATATATGTATTATGTATCTATTTTTATGTAAAATATATTTAAATAAAAATAATAATTATTTCAATAAAAATTCATTTTTAAACTATAACTCATTGTTTCTACTATTCATTAAAAATTGAATGTTTTTAGAAAAATACCAAAATTTCACTCTAATCTAATATCGATATTCTAAATCAAAAAATGTAGTCCATTTTGAAATATAATATTTATAAAATTTAAAAAAGTGGGTATTTCTATTAATAATGGCTAGTTTTATTGGTTGTGATGTGTTAGAACTCGAAGTTGCGTACAACACATGCTATTGTATTATTCAAAGAGATGTGTACTGTGGAAGCTTGGGGTTTTACAGTAGGGGCTTGTTTGTGTGCATAAAAAGTTTTTGTAAGTTTATAAACATGATTAGGATGTTTTTTATCTTCAAATCCCTAGGTTGAACTACATATACTTCTTCATGTACATAACCTTTATGAAAAGCACACTTTACATCCATTTGAATATGTTTAAAATTAAAGAATGCAGCAATGGATAGAAGAATACGAATAGATTCAAGTATTTCTAAAAGAGAATAAGTTTCTATATAGTGTATTCCTTCTTTTTTGTTATAGCCTTTGGCAACTAATCTTGCATTATTTCTAACAATGACTCCATTTTCATCACAATTGTTTCAAAAAACCCATTTTACTCTAATAACAGATGTTTCATTAGGTTTTTCAACCACGTTCCAAACCTGATTCATTATGAATTTTTGAATTCAACTTTCATATATATTATCCAATCTTCATCACCCAAGGCTTCTTCGGGGGTATTTGGTTAAAATTGGGAAATAAAATCAACATGTTCAACTACATTCATTAATGAACTTCTACTTCTTACTGGTTGATTAACATTTTCAATGATATTATCACTAGGATGATTTAAAAGTAACAAATGATTTGGGTTTTGAATGACTTGATCATCAATATAGGGTAGAAAGTCTTTAGGGGAAAATGTTTTAGAAACATTTTAATAAACAATTTCCTTATCTGAAAGTTCTTCTATCAAAGGATGGTGATCAGTTTTAAAGAAATTTTTCAGAAATAAGTTCAGGTTGTTTGAAAAAAATAGGGTCATTTTCATTGAAACTAACATGTACTATTTCTTCCCCAGTGCAAGTGTTTTTATTAGAAACTATTTATGCCTAAGAGTTAGTAGACTAACCAAATAAAATTACATCATCAGATTTGGGTGACAATTTATGTATGTTGTCCTTATTATTCAAGATAAATACATTGCAACGAAAAACATTGAAGTATGATAGTTTTGGTTTTCGGCCTGTACATAACTTATACGGTGTTTTATTTAGAAAAGGGCATATTAAAACTCAATTTATAGTATAACAACTAGTACTTATAGCTTGAGCCCAAAAATGTTTAGCTATATAATACTCACTCAACATGGTTCTAGTCATCTCTTGAAGAATATTATTTCTTCTTTCGACAACATCATTCGGTTTTGGAGTTCTTTGAGTCGAAAATTTGTGAGTAATAGCATGTTTACTAAAAAAAGTTTCAAAATATGAATTTTTAAATTCTCCTCCATGATCACTATGAATTTTTATCAATAGAAGGTTTGTCTCTTTTTTATCTTGAGCTCTGAAAATTTAGAAATAAGAAAAAGCTTCATATTTCATTGCGAGAAAATAGACCCATGTTAATCTAGTAGAGTCATCAACTTACACAAACACATAGTATTTTCCTCTAATACATCCATTTTGTGTTGGGCCAAATAAGTCCATGTGCACTAATTTTATGTCACTAGAATTTTTAACATCACTTATAGATTTAAATCTAGATTTTTGTTGCATTCCATATTGACAGATATCCCAGACTTTTGAAGAATCAAGCTTATGATCTGATAGATTCATAACATGTTCTTTCATAGAATTTTTACTAAAATTACCTAATTTATAGAGTCCTAGTGTTCTATGAGAAATCCATGATTAATCTTCAATTGCACATAGGCATGTTAGATCATGAATTCTAAGGACTTCTAGGTTTAGTGTGTATAAATTCTCATGACTATCGGCTGAGAGAATAAACTCATCCTTGGAATTGTGTACTAAGCACTTTTCATTCCTAAAATTCACATGGTGTCCTTCATCACATAATATAATTATGATGATGAGGTTGTTCTTAAGACCATTAACAATTAAAAATTTGAAAATAAAGATTTTCCAAGAAGAACAATGTTACCTGTACCGACAATTTCTCTTTCAGAGTTGTCTCCAAAGGTTAATTATCAACCTTTAGTCTCTAAAATCTATTTGAAATAGTCTTTGTTATCATTCATATTCCTGGAACATCCACTATCCAAGTACCATATGTTGTTGGTACTTCAATCATTAACCTGAAGAAGAAAAGATATTTTTTCGGAATCCAATCTTGCTTGGATTTAGAATTGTTGGATAACAAAATTATGGGTATCCAAATTTGTTTAGAAACGTAACCTTTATGAAACACAAGAGATTGAACATTATTTAAAGAATAGTTCATCTTCAAATTCCCACCACTCTGACATTTAGTAGAAAAAGGGGATCTTGGAGGAAAAAAATAATTGTTTCTAAAAAAAGTGTTTTCATGAGAATACACTAATCCTTGATTATTACAATGAGGTCGGATATGAGAATACATCTTTTCAAAATTTTCTTTTCTAGAAGTACAATTTTCAATAAGTTTCTTCAAGTAAAATAGTTCAGACGTTAGTCTTAGGACTAAATTCATATCCTCTATAATAATAGACTTATAGTTACCTTTAGCCTCTAAAAATAATTTTCAAATAACAGATTTTTAAGATCTTTATAAATCTTATCCTTATAAATATTAGCTTCTTCATGTTTGATAGAAAGATTTTATAAAACATCATTTTTCATATCATGATCTTTGGTAAGATCTGAAATTTCTATTAATATAATAAATTCTCTAGAATTTTATTTTTCAAGTTTCATAGAAACATTACTATTTATTATCATTAGAAAATTAGAAAATCTATAAACTTCATCATTGGAAAGAAAAATGATTATCATTATCTGATAAAGAAGATTCTACATCAGAAGAAAAATCATTATGAGGAAAATTTTCACTCAAATACATATTTGTTAAGGATTCATCAGTTCATACCTTAGCTATAAAATAATGATATTGAAATGGGGCTCGGGATATTAAACCAATATTATTTGTCTTAGAAGAATTATATTCTGAAGATTCATTTGAATAATTTCTAGCATTGGCTCTGCAAGTGTCATTGGATTTTATGAATTTTTATGCTTTGTTCAGTAGAACTTCTTCTTGTTTCTCTCATAATTCCTTCTTGTCTCTTTTTTTAAGCAATGGAAAATCCGAACTAAAATGACTAGTTCTTCTACATTCACAGCATGTCAAGTCTCTATATTTCTTTTCTTTTCCATCATTATTCTTGTATCTATATTGGATGTTCTTCTACCCAAGAATATTGTTCATTCTTTGAGAAAGATTGTCTAACTCATTTTTGTAAGATTCACTTTCACTAGATTTATATTGAACAACAACTTTATTATATTTGTATCTTGTAAGTCTCTCATGAGCCTTTTCATTCATATGATTTGAAGTAGCTTTAAAAGCCACACCTCCTTTCCATTCTTTTTTTAATATTATCAGCATCTCTCTTCATTCTGGTTTCATGTTGAGGAAGGGTTCCAAACTGTTCATCAATGGAAATTTGTTTAACTTTTCTATTTTCATCTATAACAGTTCTCTTGGATTCACATTCTTTAGGAATGATGTCTATAATCTTGTCTACAAGAGCCTCATCACCTAAACCTTTCTCACCAATGTATTGTAAGATGTTGATGATAGTCATAAATATTTGGTGTACCTTACATACGAGTTATTCATAAGGAATGCAGAAACATGATACTTATCTCTGATCATAGATCTTCTAGTTTCAATAACTTAGGAAGTTCCAAAGTGAGTTACTTCAAGATTTTTTCAAATACTATTTGCAGCTTCACAAAATGAAATTTGGCTATATATATTTCTAGTCATGGAACACAACAAAGTATTGCGTGCCGTAATGTTCAGCAAGTATTCCACCTTTTCTGGGATAGTAAAGGTTATAAGTTCATAATCAAGAATCTTATAATATCTTGTTAACAAAATGTACTTGTCTACACAGGTGTTTATCAAAAAGGTCCTTATTCTATCTCTCAAGTACTCATATTCATTTCCATCGAAGATTGGTGGTATAGTAGGATTGAGATTATCTAGAGATCTAATATGAATTCTTATCATACTAAAATAATATTTTGTTTCACAAAACATGTTAGACGTAAAATATTATAAACAAATAAGAAAAAGAAAACATGATCAAGATAAATTATATGTGGATATAAGTATTTTAGAGACCTCCTCTGATACCAATTGTTGGATCTAATATGTAATGAGATGCTCAAATACAAGAGGTGGGTGAATTCTATTCTTTAAAAATTCCTTTGGAACCTTTAATCATTAGTTTAACAATGTTAAACAAACGTTCACCAAACAACTTAAAGAAACCTTTTCATAAGCATTACATCCTTAAGATAAACACTTTTGAAATATTTTCTTAAAAGTAATATTCTATCTTAAATCGTATAGAATTTGTAATATAATTAAAGTAACGAAATTAGAATGTATAAGAATGTTATACTTTCCAACTTTAACAAAGTTATGATTACAGAGAAAATAAAACAACATGAAATAGAAAACAAGTAACAATGATATTCTTCTAACCCAAAGAGAAGGGTATCCAAAAACTTTGGAGAAAGCTACCTTGATTTAAACTTTCATGAAATTATGTCTTACCCAAACACAGGTAAGCCCCCATTCCAAACATCGGTATCTGTCTTGATATCCCCAGAAGCTGTCAATTTAGAAGGAAAATAGAACCTCTTTCTTCCAAACCCGGAATCCCATGATCAACACGATCAGAGTCTGAAAAAAGAAAGTCTGAACAAGTTGTTCACGCCTGAACAAGTTGTTCATGACATCCGCCCGGAGCACTAAGAGTTGTAAGAGCCTCTCTCTACAAATAACTTCACAACTTCTTCACATGCATCTTGTTCATCCACTCTCATCATTATAGTTTGAGTTGTCCAAAGTACTTTTCTTGTTCAAATGGACTTGTGTTTATAGGAAAAACTTTCAAATGGTTGGCTCCACTCCAAGAGTCATATTTTTCGTAAATTTTGGAGTGACCTAGACAAGTTTCAAACATACAACGGTAAGTTTTTAACAGATTGTGTGACATCATTTTAAGTTAATGAAAAGTGTTAAGTATAAGAAATCATGGAATCCGATATCATTGGAATGATAAATTAAACAACTCTAACAATATCAAGGAAACGTAATATTATGAATAAATCAGATTGAGAAAACAATATCACATTTACACAGGAAATAGAATCACAAAGACAGAATCACTTATACACCAGAATCAGAATCACAAAGACGGTATCACTTATACACTGAAATCGGTATTATAAAGATAGTATCACTCATACAACAGAATCAGAATCATAAAGAAGATATCACTTATAAACCAAAATCAGAATCACAAAGACGGTATCACTTATACATTGGAATCGGAA
Organism: Viscum album; assembly: GCA_963277665.1. Taxonomy (NCBI): domain Eukaryota; kingdom Viridiplantae; phylum Streptophyta; class Magnoliopsida; order Santalales; family Viscaceae; genus Viscum; species Viscum album. Next base: position 63,116,027 of record OY728156.1, on the reverse strand, counting down.
TCAGAAAGACGATATCACTTATACATTGGAATCCAAATCAGAAATGAGGTATCACTTATACACCGAAATCAGTGTCATAAAAATATTATCACTTATACACCAGAATAGGTGTCAAAAAATGGTACTACTAATATGTATGTATAACGGAATGATAATATGGAAGCATAATGAAAATAGTACTTAAAAAAACATAAGAAAAGGTGTTTGTGATTTTCAAAACATAATACCATACGAAATGGAGAAGTCATAAGGTAACCTTATTAACTCAATAGATATCACTCTGGTAGAACACCGTTTCCTTGTAGTTCTGGATCTCTACATGGCACATCTCGATGGTCGAATCATCGTTAAGATATATCACTCTCCAATAAATAATTTGAGAGTCTTCTTGAAGATAATGACAGAGATGTGACATGTGAAAACATCATGTATCAATAACATATGCAGGGAAAATTACTACATAATATGCAACATATCCCACATGAGCCAAACCCTAAAAATCTTCATAAATCGAGGAAAATTCATACCTCCATGGCCAAACATTCGCTACCCGTGACAAGGAGTCACCTTTAGAAACATGTGACTCTCAACATAAACCTCCATAGGTGTCTTCATTAGATCATTATATGACATATAATGATCATGTTAAGCCTCCATCCACTCATGAGTTTCCTAAACCATCTCTTTCGTACTGTTTAGAAATTTAGGCCTACAAATTGATGACTCTCCGACCCATGTCCTGCACAACAATGAAAAGAAAGGTCATCCATAAAAGGCTTAAAATGACATAATTATGATGGTGGAGTGGAAACTATAATTGTATGAGAACTCTACAATGGATAAGTGAATCATCTAAAAACCGCCAAAATCTAGGATATAAGAGAACAACATGTATTCAAGAGTTTTGATGGTTTACATTGTCTGAATATCCATATATTGATGGAAAGTAGTTCTTTAGCATAGTTGAGAACCAAAATAATGTTGAAGACCTCTCCACACCCTAGAGGTAAAACTATGATCTCAATAAAAAATAATCATCCTCAGGACATTGTGGAGTCTTTCCACCTTTACCAGATATTTCATTGACAAAACCTTCATTGAGATCAATTACTTGATTGCATTGAAATTTAATGATTTCATCAAACATTCCAATACCACACATATAGTTTCATGGCCTCCAATAGATTGAGGTAAATGGGTAACAATTTCCATAGTAATGCCCTCCCACATCCACTGAGGAACATCTAACAACTGAAGAAAACTAGAATGAACATGTCACTCTGCATTCACCTACATGCATAATAAACATTATTACACAAACTCCGCAATTGCACACTTCAACCCAGAGTACCAATAACGACTCCTCAAATACTAGAACATATTTTTCATGCCAGGATGTGAAACTATGTTTGAACTATGTATATCTCGAAAAACCATCTCACAAATTTCCAAATGAATCAAAATCCATACATGAAACAATACCATGTGTTTTTCGTCCAAGAAACCCATTGAGGGGCACTCCAAAAACAAATAGGCCTCTTCATACATCCACCTCAAGATCCCCAAACTACAAATATTCCACCTTGTGCACCAAATATAACTATTCCATAATTTAAAAAAGACAAACTCTACCCCATATCCACCCAAATACATATGTAATGAAGAAGGTTCATCCTTCACTCTCTAGGAATCACTCGATTCAAAAAATGCATTACTACGCGACTTTCATCCCTGAACATCAGCTAAAACATTCCCATTTATAGTTTTATATTATATTTTTATGTCGTAATCCTAAAAGAACTCCATCCACTGTTGATATCTCATGCTCAAGTCTCACTTTGATAAATGTAATTCAGGCTCTTATGATTGGTGAAGACTACAAAAGCTCACCAAATAGGTAATGTCTCCATAACATCATGGAAAACACTACTGTTTCCAACTCAAGATTTTGGGTGGAATTGTTATTTTTGAGGGGATAAAACTTCAAATACCCATAAGAAATGACTAATTTTTACTGCAACAGAACAATACCTAGTCCCATATGGGAAGCAACACAGAAAACCTAAAATTGAACTACTTCTACTAGATGACAATGAACCATATAACTGACCAATATCACTATTATATACTCTATAGATTCTAGACAATGATTAGTCCATACGAACACAGTATCCATTCTATTCAATGTTGTCAATGGTGTTTCAACATGACAGAAATTGTCCCTGACCCTCCTGTAATAGCCTCCAAGATCAAGAAAACATTGCACCTCTACCACCGTATTGGGGATTCTGAAGACAAAAAATCATCTATAATAGATGGGTCTATATCTAATCCATGCTGGGATACAAAATTCTCAATGAAACAGACTTCTGGATCCCAAAACACACACTTCGACAACATCCCAAACAACTACTGATGATAATGGACTCCCAAAATAGCATGATGATGCTCCATATGATCCTCATCACACATGGAGTATAAAAGATGTAATCAATGAAGACCTCTATGAAAATATCAATGAACTAATCGAACAAACCCTTCATAAACCCCATTAATAATCCCAAACCATTCTTGACGCCAAATATTATCCTAATTGAGCGCAATTGGGAGAGACTGCGCACAATGACTCGGGTGCGTGCAATTGAAGGGGATTGCACACATGACCGGGGCGCACGCAATTGAAGTGGATTGGGCACAATTGGCCATCCTACACGCAAGTGGATAGGATTGCACACAAGGGGAGAACCCTGAAGAGATTGGGATTCATTCTTAAACCATGGGGATCTCGCATGAAGGCGGACCCCGGGGCGATTTAGCGTGAAAAGAATCATACCTGAAAGCTATATTTTCACACGCGGAAGGAGAATGATGCTTATAAGAGCAGGTTTAGATTCTTCAACCCTTAAGTTGAAGGGGGTAACCATCTATTTATAGGTATTTGGGGGCATAGAAACCAGGTCAACGTGAAATAATTTCACTCCTTGGGCGGCGGCACGAAATGTCGACCACACGGTGCGGGGTGAAAAATATTTCACGCCCTTGCCGAAGAACTCTCGTGAATCTCAGAACATTCCACATGGGGCATAATCTTATACGAGCACTTATGAATTGTTTTGTGTGACCCCTCCATGCCCCCCCAAAATCGGTACCCGGATTCGAATATGACATCACTTTTCCTTTCTGTAACCTGCATCATCCCTTGAGCATTTTTCTGCGTCTACAAATGCCCCCCCTTGGAATTGGATCGGCTAGGGGTCGCAATTGTCAGATTCTGAGGGAAATGCCAAAATGCAGAACATTGTGGGGTCCTTGCGCGCAAAAAAACCTGTAGCGGCATTCTAAACACTAGGTGGCGTGGAATCTGCTTTTCATGTGTGCTTGTAATCCAGGAATTTCATATAAAAATCTGTCTCGGGTCCCACGGTCCATACGAATTTCCTCACACGAGAAGCTCCAAGATGTCATGCGCGAAAATTTCTCCAGCCCTTCACGAAAAACTGCTCCAGTTGGGCCCAATCCCACCGAGATCATGCGTCTTTTTACGTGCAAACCCAATGTTTTTCGTGCCACATCCTGAAATTACGTGAATGTCTCTGATTTTTCACGCCACTATCTCATATTCTGCGCCAACATCTCGGGCACTTGTCGGTAGAAAATGGCCACAAACCAGGCTGATGAGGGAGAAGTCACTTCTCTAAGTGCTAAAATAGTCGCCAACATAGAGGTTTATGGCACCCAAAATATTGTCTCCAATAACCATTCCCTTTTAAATATGCTAACCCCACATAAAAGGAGTAAGCCTTGTCCAACAATCTACCACTATGGGACTTAGGTATTCTAGGGGAGGTCTCTTTGTAGGTTTTTGAGGTGGATGCACTATGGTCATGGGTGACCCGTGAGGACGATCTCCCTTGATAAAACATCACCAATAACTGTCATCCTGCCAAGGAAACCAAGAATATGGACATTTAAATCATGAATCCCAGGACTAGAACTTTTTCAAGGAGTGACCCTTTTGCTTAGACCTCCCAGACCCTCTATGCAAGAACCTTCAGTCAGAGCATCACAGACGAGGATAAAGGCTGGCTGTAGGACTAGGACCTGTGGTCCAGAGGCAACTTCACCAGAAAATGGGCCTGGGTGTACTAGGTTCACCATACATGTGACCAATTTGGGGCCAATATGCGGTCTATTGGCTTATTCAAAAACGTGTGGATGTCACATACCCTGAGGTGCTTTTGCGGAAGTGATTCCGACAACTCAAGGTCACTAGTGTGGAACCTGGGCAGCGAGAGAGTATGGAGATTTCTGTTAGAGGGGGAAGGTCATAATCACGCTGGTAAACGGGGCCCAAAAAGGAGAAGACCGCCACAACGGGGACGTCACATGGTGTGGCCACACACTCGTCGCCTAGAAGAGGAGAGTCCCACGGAGCGACCAGATAACTTCCTATGAAGAAAATAAGAAATCAACTTCAACCTTCTCATGACGCAATCTTCCATGTGCTATGGTTGGCCTGACTAACCCTGCAGTAGTCAGTGAGTACTAAAGCCTTCTAGAAAAAGATAGTGTGAGATGGTATCTAGTTTCCAGAAGTCAGTATTTCTTAGATTGTTGATAGAGTGAACATTCATCGACAACATGCATATATGACGGCAATGGACATGTTCTAACGCCAACGAGGTTAGCACGATGAGCCGTCTTTCTTAGTGAAAGTGATTCTCATCCAAGATCATGATCTGGAAAGGATGTCGTCGGAGAATGATGATAGCAATGATTTGATGGAGGGCGGCGAGACAGAAGATGAGGATGCTGAAGGAGAAGGTGAAGGAGAGGAGGAGCCCGAAGGTGAAGGGTCTCAAGGGGCATCCCACCAAGGGAGTCTCCAGGAGAGTGGTGAGATCACCGGCTATGATGTATATGTGACTGAGCTACTCGAGGTATGCTTCAACCATTATCTATCCTCCTCTTTTTATATCCTCTCCTTTTCAATCCTTAATCCACCCTCTTTATCTTACTTAGGAGCGTATTACTGACGATCAAGAGTCTCTAGTCAAAGGAGGGGGGAAGTTCCAATGGAACAAGGTGGGGCACTGATGCCCATTATAGAACTGATGAGCACTAAGGGACCCCCCACATTGATAGCTCCTGTAGAGGCCAGAACACTAGAGGCTGGCTCCTTGGATTACTGTAAGCTTCTTTCTTCGATACCATTACTTACCGCCAGAGGACTAAATTAACTAGGGTTCTCCTTGTCTATACAGTGATGATGGCATAGGAGGCTCGTCGGGATGCTGATCCTGGTCAATCCACAAGAGAGTCAATGGAAAATGTATATCCCTATCCAGGACATGCCTCCCAAACTGAGTCAGCCCCATTAATTGGTGAGGAGAGAGTGGTGGACATCTGTGGCGCTGCTATTGGGGAAGGGTAGGAAGTTGAAAAAGGTGCCACGTGGGTCGTGGCGAGTGAGAAAGGTCGCTCAGATGATGAAGAGCCTGACTCTATGGGGGGAATATCTGAGGAAGACCATGCTGCTAGCATGTTAGATGTTTTCCTGTCTATCAGCCTGCTGATCATGAGGAGATTGATTATTCTAACTCGGAAGTGGCTAAGGAGAGCCGGATGACATGATGCAAAGGGTGGAGGAGCATCTGGAATTTTCTTAGTCAGCCTCACAAAGAATGGCTGATGCGGATGGCATCGCTCCACACCTGGTTGCATTTCATATGTGCTGTAGGGGAAAATTTTCAACGCCTTCACTCGACGGTCTGTGATTACATGGCCGAGATGATGCACGAGAGCAGCTGGCGCTCTAATGTCTCAGTTCTGAGAGGTTTCAAGGAGTACCCGAGCATTTCAGAAGGCAGACCAGGTGGTCAGACACCTCGAAGAACAGGTGAAATAAAAGGAGATATTCATCACAAACTGTTCAAAGCTTGTGGAGCAGTTGGGGACCAAGCTGGCAGTTTCCCAAGAACAACTAGTGGAAGCGAGTCATCAGATGACTGAACATCAAGGTGAACAGGCGTGAGCATGGGCTAGGGTTATAGAACTGCACATCATGGACTCTGATGAAGAGAGGGTCCTCATGGGTTAAGAAGCAGTCCTAGAGGCCACCATCCAAAAGGTAGTGGTGTTGGGGCGATCCATCCAGGAAGCCAACCCTTAAGGGCCTTGTTTTGGCCGAACCCATAAACATAATTCACCTTACTGCTTCTTATTTTGAACTGTATGTTATAGAAAAATTTATTTACTTGTCCCCTTGGTTTAATATGCTCAACCATAATCTTGAAATAAATAGCAATCCATTTCTAAGGTCATGTGGTCCATACCCGATGTGAGAGATAAGGGATTCTTGTATTATCACTTCGTTTGATCGCTAGAGCGTGAACCAAGCTTTGGGAATTCAAGATCCAAGTCTAGATTTTCGAGGAGAAGAGGGAGGCCCAATCAAAGGAAGGGGACCTCAGATCTATCGTTGTGTTGTATCTTCAACATGCTCAAGTTCACGAGTGGGGAAATGTACGGGTCATTAGAATCAGTCCGAACATAAGAGAATGAAAAATGTGAATCACGTTACCCAAAATTTAGAAATCTATGGGAGGGGCGTGGCAATAATGGAAAATTGTTGAACATGTTCAAAACACATCATACCGATATCATGAGCCTGAAATTAGGACAAAAAATGGGGTCAATCGCTGACCATGCTCGAAACACGGGAAAAAACTCAAAATATCGTCCATCAGTCTTCCAGAACACTGTCCCAGGACTACAGGCGGACCATAGGCCGAGCATCCATACTATTAAGGGGTCCCTCCAGATGTTAAATATGATGAGGGTCCAAATAAAGGGTATGCAATGCATGGATGTTGAAGTGGTGGTTTTTTCGAACAGAATCCAACACTCTTGAAATTACACCACTGTGGTGGAAGCAAATTAGGTGGTCACATTATTCTGATCATGGATCATTCCTACTTTTAGATAGGACTTCCCTAGTGAGGTAGATGTCGCTTCCCAATGTCATTATGGGCCATCTCGAACCTGTTCAGGGAAAATGTTATAGTGATACAACTCCCCGAGGGGGTCTGGCCAAGAGGCCGAAAGTGAGAAAGGATGGGATTTGTGATTCCCGGGGCTGGACCTAAGAAAAAATGTTTGGGCATTCCTAAAAATCCCATAAGGATGAGAATCAATCCATACGAAGTTCTAAAAAGGGTCTTAGTTTATGGTATTATAACTCGGACCGGGGATCGTTAAGAAATGTAGGGCACACATGGTAAGGTGATTATGTAACCCGGAGTGAATGAGGACATGTGTCCAGATTACCATGTGTTCCTTGGGGAAGTATTTAGGTCAAGGGACCGAACACGAAAGTTAGGCTGGTCCCATGGGGAAGTCCCCACGAGTTCCTACGTATCTCATGATAATGAGAATCAATCCATATGTAGTTTTGAGGGGTAGCACGGTAAGGTACCAGTGCAAAGGATGAAAGGGGCATGCGGGTCTGTCCCTCGCACCAAAAAAAGCGGTATTTGATGTATCTTGTTTGTCCTTTAAGGTGAATGGTTTTTTTCATTTATTTTTGTGAAGTGATAGGCCTAGGGTAGATTTTCCTGGCATCGCCACAAGAATTAATCCATATATGAGTGTTGACAAATTGTGTGGTGGATGAATGATACCCAACATGATGTCCCCTATGATGAGGTCACCACAACGTAGTGCCATTTTTCGTCGGGCGGCCAGGAGGATATCATCACAGTTTAGGGTCATGTGATAGGACCAGAGAGCACAGTTTAATGTTATATGGCTTGGACAAGAAGGAATGTGCATGACGTGATATAGCAGACCCGACATGAGGATGAGGTCCACATCATCACCATGCACAACTCTGGGAATGGGGCATTGGGCCAAGAGGCCGGTAAGGGTGAGAGGATAAGGGCCAAAAGAAGCTAGATTATAGTTGAGATGGACCCGGAAACATGATTTTCGGGTGATCCCATGTATCCCATGAGTATGAGGATCATGCTGCACATTGATATTAGAGAAGATCTCGGTATATGGACTTTAGAGCTCGGATAGTGGGAGCCCCGAAGGACGCTGTATTGCAGCATTTTCCCCCTAACGTGCGGAGGTGCACTGAGGGATAGTGCCAATAGTATCAAAATTCTACTATGAAATGATGGGTTGGAACATAATGTGAATCATGTAACCAAAATTCAAGGCCTTAAGGGGCTGGCATGGTGACAGAGGATTACTGCTGACCATGTTCACAACATGGCATCCATGTCGCGTTAGCCTACAATGGGGACAAAAAATGAGCATCAACTGCTGACCATGTTTGCAACATGGGACTTGTATCAATTTTTTGTCTGAAAACCCTTGTGGACATTGGACTGTAATGGTAGGAGATCCCTTATTCCTAGCATCCTTGCCGTTTTAGGGGTCCCATTAGGTGTGATAGGTAATGGGGGCCAAAATAAAGCAGAACACGAAGCCTGCTAAGTGAATGGAAACTTTCCCAAGTTGGATCTGACACTCCATGTCCTAGACCAGAGTACTCTTGGACACATCGGCATACCACTACAAAGGGTTTAGGGGATCAACTTGGGAGTAGCCAATCTGCACAGATGAGTATAGAACAAAGAAGTTGCGAACTACCTAGGTGAAAGGGGGTGTGACACTATTTCCACAAACATAACGTAAAGGCGGGCATAACCCTTTACCACACCCATATATCCCTCTCATGGAGAGGAACATGCCAAGGGGCCTAGGTGACCAGAAGATCTCTAAGAGATGGGACTGGACCCAAAATCTAAATGTTCGGGCAGTACTATGCATCCCATAGGGATGGGAATCAAGCCATATGTAGTTCTTAAAGGTTCAGTTGAATGTAATGAATGACTAGCATGCAATTTAGGGTCATGCGGGACAATCCAGTTTAAGGTCGTGCAGGACCATCGGCTCAGGAAAATTATTTCATGAGGAACTTGGCATTGGTGGGAGGAGTTATACTCTCACTATCCATGGTCACCAGAGTGTATGCTCCATTGGGGTAAACCTTATGATCAATGAAAGTTCCTTCACATTTGGACTCCAACTTCGGTGGTTTTCTACTAGGTATCATTGGTGTTCTCAGAGCCAGCACCAAGTCACCTTGCAAAAAAGTGAGGAGGTGAACCTTCTTACTGAAGGATCGAGTTATCCTTCTCTGATGCCTTTCTAGGTTGTGTAGGGCACAATGACTATTCTCATAAAGTGATTCCTATTTAGGTATATAGATTTTTGCCACTCTATCTGGTTATTGCTAGTCATAGACGAATTTGCGGAATGAGTGTAACTGGATCTCAATGGGTAGGATGGCCTCAGTTCCGTACACTAGGGAATATGGGGTCACCTGGGTGGAATTACGAGTCGTCATCTAATAAGCCCAGAGGGTGTTTGGGAGCTTATCCGGCCAACTCTTCATGTTCTGACAAACCATTTTTTGCTTGATCTTAGAGAGGGTTTTGTTAAATGCCTCGATCTACCCATTTTCATATGCGTGGTAGTGAGAGTTATGGTTAGAGCAGATGTTGTACTTGGCATACAACATTTTAATCTTGGCTTCTCAGAAGACGGTGTCGTTATCGGTGAGTACAGCATGATGAAATCTAAACTGATGGATGATATTGGAACTCATGAAGTAAATGATAGAACTGGCCTTGACTTCCTTGAGTGGAACTGCCCTTTCCCACATGGAATACAAACAAGTGGTGGTCAGGATGAACCAGCATTGGTGAGTCGTTGATAGGGGATATGGTCCTACGACATCCAATCCCCAGACTACAAAGGGATAAGAGTACTTTGTAGTGTTCAAAGGCTCCAGTGGCCGATGCACGAAGGTAGAATGAAATTGGAATGCATGGAACCTCTTGGTGAACTCGAAGTAGTCATGGATCATGGAGGGATAAAAATACCCTAATCTCCGAATCTGGTGAGACAATTTTCTCCCAGCCTGAAGGGCACCACAGGAACCGGCGTGAACCTCTTGAATGACCTGTGGAATCTCAACCCCGTGAATGAAAAAGAGGAGAACACCATCAAAACCAAACTTATATAAGATTGGCTCAAGACTGGGACCACTCTGGGGGGTAAACTACAGTGAGCGACATCATATTTTCTTGTGATTTTCCCGATCAGCTGGGAGGAAACCATTTTGGAGATACTCAATAAAAGGGTCTCTCTAGTCGGGAGTCGCTTCATCCGCTACATCTAAAGAACATAGGGGTCCTGACGTGGAGGATCCAGAGGAAAGATGGCTAATCCACATGCCATCTTCATCCTCTGGGGTGACGTGGGAAATAACTCTACAGTGTGCCACATGTATAATCAGATCATCCTGCTCGAGTTTAGTAAGTGATGCAGCCAGACCGGTAAGTGTGTCAGCTCGACCGTTCTTAGATAGAGGTACATGAGTAACTTCCGGTCGATGTGGAAACTGGGCCATTAGATTGAGGGCGTGCTCCAAAAATGGTATGAGATCTGGATTTATGACGATATAACCACTGTTGACTTGCTTGATGACTAGTTCGGAATCCCCTTTCGCATGCAAATGGGGCACATCGATCTCGAGGGCCAGCTCAGGGCCAGTGATAAGATCCTGGTACACTGCCTCGTTGTCGGTGCTTCCTTCTGACAATAGAAATGAGTACAGAAGAATGGATTGTGTCAGGATAAAAAAGACGATACCAAGGACTACTCTGTTGAGTCGGGGATCATTGCACCTCTTACCGATGGGGCTCTGGGAGGCACCATCAAAGTGCATCTTCCAATATGGTATGGCTTGATAGACTGAGAGGATTGACTCCTCGGGAAAATCTAGTTCCAAGTGCTGGTCCGCGGAGGGTGGATGGGAAGCTAGAATGTCTGCTAATGCATGTCCCTTGATAGCCTTATGGGGAAAAAACCTAATGTTGAACTACTGGAGGATTACCGCCCACCATGTTAGCCGGCCAGTCAACATGGGACGAAATAGGATGTACATCAACCGGTCTACATGAGACACCAGCTGTACCTCGTGGTGCTGCATGTATTGTCACAATTTATGTACGAAAAACACGAGCGCAAGGCAGCTCTTCTCGATGGGGGAGTATCTGGTCTCTGTATTAAAGAGCACGCAGCTGAGGTAGTAGAGGATGTTCTTTGTCCCCTCATTATTCTTCTGAGTGAGAAGGGCACTGAGGGACCATTCCAGGGCGGTGAAATAGAGGACCAACGGCTACCCGGAGATAGGAGCCATCAAGACCGAAGGCTGGAGCAGATACCGCTTGATTTTCTCATAGGCGGTCTGGAACTCCTAGTCCCACTCATAAGTGGTGCCCTTCGTCATGAGACGAGATAAGGGCTTACAATTTCCTACCAAATTCTCTATGAATCGCCGTATGTAGGCCAAGTGGCCTTGGAAACCTCGAAGAACCCAAATATTAGTTAGGAGAGGCATCTGGTTGATGGCCTTGATCTTCTCCGGGTCTATCTCGATGCCCCGGTACTGGGAATCAAAGCCAATATACTTTCCAGAGGTGATCTTGAAGGAACATTTCAGTGGGTTCATTTTCAGGTTGCAGGAATGGAGGAAGCCGAACACTTTATCAAGATCCTTGAGATGGTCTTGGTGCTAGAGGGATTTGACAACCAGATCATCCACATAGAACTCTACCAATGTCCCAAGGATTGGATTGAATATGATGTACATGGCCCGCTGATAGGTGGCACCTGCATTCTTCAGGCCGAAGGGCATGAACTGGTAACAAAATATACCGTGGGGCGCCCTGAAAGCGGTGGACTCTTCATCCTCGGTGGCCATCCAGATATAATTATATCCAGAATTGCCATTAATGAAGGAGAGAGCATGGAACCCAGATGTGGTGTCAATCAAAAGCTCCGTCATAGGAAATAGAAAATCATCCTTTGGATAATGGCGGTTGAGATCGCCAATGTCGATACAGACTCTGATCTATCTGTGCTTCTTCTTGACTGGCACAATGCTAGCTAGCCACTTTGGGTACAGGACCTCCTCAACGTGATGGGTTGACTTTTTTCATCCAATATAATTTTTTCATGTGTTAGGGTAATTTTAGAATATTATTTTTACCATTAATTACCTGATTTACCATTAACTGTAGTAAATAAAATTTGCCATAGTTACTATTCATATTGTCAAAAAATAAAAATTAGCCTATTAACATAATTCGGAACTACTGATTTCAAATATGGAATCCATTTTTCCAAATTAAAACACAAAATTTGTAGTATTTATTTAAAATTAACCCGTTCGTTGAGAAAACAAGTTTAAAAGTTTAAACATTGCAAAAGATTGAATGGTGTTTACCTATGAATTAAAAGTAAAGTTAATGATAATGACATACATAATATTAAATAGTAAAAATATATTCTATTAATACTTCAAAACCATTAAATATTATAATTTTACCATATAAATAATCTTTATGAAAAAAGTTGTTTTTAATTCAAATTTAGCGTATTATTACTATTCATCAAAATATGAAAGTTAACCAAAATATTAAAAAATTATTAAAAGTTTATTTTATTATCCATATTTAAATAAATAAGTACATTTCATCATATTAAAATTATAAACATCTAAAAAACTATATTTAAGGTGGGTGCACCATCAAAAGGTAGAAAAACTGAATTTGTTGAACAATAGTTATTATACCCAAAAAAAAATTATTTTGTTCCCATACCATGTTCTAGAATATGTGTAAGATTAATGATATTGATATAAAATTAAAAATGTGGTTAATACTATTAATAACATCTAGTTAATAATATATCATTGTTTAGTGAAACTCGGTATTATGTACAACACATGCTATTGAGGAAGGTCGCTCTTGCGTGCAACACAAGCGAAAAATAGTGTTTTCATATACAACAATATAATATGTTTTTGTGTGTATCACATGGTAATATTGGTGTAGTGCACATCCCTAAACATCACTAAAATTAAAAATGTTTTTTCTCATAAAATTTCTGGGTGTTACAAAAACAGATCACGATAACCTCTCCCACAATGACTGCATCCACTAGTGGACACCATGTAAAAACAAAATAAAACAACACCCAAGAAAAATCAATTAGAAACATGGAGATTACATGACATTCTATGGAAAGGATAAATTTGATAAAAATTATTGACTAAACCAAAAGAATGGATGTTGAACATATCTAATATCGAATAAAGATCGATATATACTTATTGCACCAAAAAATGAGGTGCACATGTTGTAAGAAAACTCCAAGGGAACATGATATAGGTATTTAAATTTTATCACACGACTCCTTTGGGAGGATGAAATCTGGGTACCCTATACCATGAAAAACAAGAAGGATGAAAATTGATGAAAGATATCTTAGCACTTCTGAAAATGTAACATGACAACAGTTTAAGATATAGTTTAAATTTTTCATTAATGGAAGATCTAATAAATATTATGCACTTTGACCTAGTAAAGGATCCTTGACACATAGAAAATTATGTATAGGAGTTATGGGATTTGAATTGTCATTAATTTTTTTAATACAATTCTTTGAATATGGTTTATGTAAATGGTAATGTCAATGGGGTGAACCTATAAGAAGATGGACACACTATTCAAAAACAGTTTGATGTATCACTAGTCTAGAAACACTATACAGATACCATTGGATGTCTCATCACTCCAAAAAAACTATAAACATGTTTTTTGGTTTCTCTTCATTCGGGAAACTCTATACACCTACTATTGGATGTATCACCATTCTGAAAAAATTGTACACTTACCACTTGATGTCTCACCATTTTGGAAACAGCGTACACCTACTGTTGGATGTAACAAATTTTGGAAACATTGTAAACATACATTTGGATGTCTCACCATCCTGTAATCACATACACCTAATGTTTGATGTCTTACCATTCGGGAAACACTGCACACCTACTGTTTTATGTCTCTTCTTTTTGGAAACATTTTAATCCTACTATTGGATGTCTCACCATTCTATAAACACTAAAAAACTCTCATTTGATGTGTCAGCATTTTGGAAACACAGTTCACCTACCATTTGATGCATCACCATTTTAGAAACAATATACACCTACCATTGGATGTCTCACTATTCACATAACTATATATTTTAAAATGTGATATAAATAAGTAACCATGACCTCCCAAAAGTACTCAAACCCTTGATTTTTATAGAGGAATGGATCAATGAGGTATAGTCCATTATAAACCTATTCCTATATCTCTTTATGTGTTTTTATGTTTATTATATTAATGTCATAGAATCAATAGAATATAACTAGATCATTTATATATTTTATATACATTAGTAGAAGATATCCATCACGAAATATATTGAATTTATCATTTTGAAACATTTCATGATGGTATCTTATTGGTTTTTTTTGTAGTTCTCATTGACGGATATCATCTATTTTTAATAGATTTGGTGTGCATCTATTTAGAGGGATAATATAAGTTGGTAATCCTCTATAATATGTTTTTATAAATATGGAATTATGGAATGTTATTATAAAGGAGGTACTAAAGGAATACAATTTAAACTTTTCTTATCATTACATTGATTATATAAAATATATTTTTATGGGGATATGATTACTAAAGTAAATTATTTTTAATGAGTGATGAAATATTCTTTCACTTAATATTTATAATGAGTTTTTAAGATAAGTTATGGATTAAAATTTCTTGAAAATCTATTGAACAATCCCTAAAATTGATAAATTGAGTTTGGTATCATATATTATATATTTTTATGGATATCATGGATACCTAAATTAATCACCATTCTTTTATTACACTATGTATATTTCATTTATAGTTGTATTTTATTATTTTATGGTTCATTTCAATATGTTGTTTGATTACATCCAAATCTAAAGAGAATATGGGAAAAAATTGGAATGAGGAGAAGATGTAATTTTAAATCATTGAATAAGCCTAAAGATGTTAGGTGAATATTTTTTATCCATAATTTTTTATTTTAGTTTCATTAGTCATCGTTTATTTTCATAAATTATGTTCTTTATAGAGGTTTGTTACTTGATCGTTTCTTTGGTCTAGGGGTATTATTGGTGTTCTTTTTTTATGAAGATGTGTGTGTTCTAGACAAACTAGGTTTTGTGTGGCCTTTCAACCAATTTACAAAAAAGGGTTAAAACATATGTACTTTGTTTTCTGTTCCCAATATTTACTGAAAATTTTCTTTGGTGTTCAATGTTTATGAGAGGTTTGGTGATAGTTTTTTAGTTCACCCAGGTTTTGTGATTTTATGACATCTTTTCAATGGATTACTAGTGGATGTTGTCTTTAATAGAAGTGGGGATATAAAGGCACATGTCTTGATTGGTCAATTTTCATACCAACTCAAATTTATAATTTTTTATTTTTTAAATTGAATATTTTCGTATTATTTATTTCTTCTTTTTAAAATTATACCGTCTCGAATTTTGTGCCTCACGTAGGTTCCATCTCAATTTAAAATTTAATGTTGATAAATAATTACCTTTATAAGTGATATGAGAATTAATTATGTTAAATTATAACAATTTATATTATATTAATTATTGAAGATAATAATGACATTTTCTTTTTAATTGAAATTTGAATTGATGAGAAATCCAATGGGTAATATTGATGAACCCAAAGGGATTTATGGGAATGCTGTTTTATTTGTTAATAATAATGACGTGTGATGGAAATTCAATGTGTACTAATGTTGAGTGATGGAGTTATATCCCAATGAAGATGAGTGATGTTGACTTTCGTACCAATAAAAAATAGATCATCATCACATGATGATATTTATGTGAAAAATTAGACATTGATTTTAATATAATAAATGATTGGTAGTTGGTTTTTAAAGAACTCAAGAAAAGTGTTATTGAAACTGGAATCACTCTCGGTAATATTTTTGAATGGTTATATCAATTGACCCTTTAAAATTATTATGAACATGATTAATGTATTAAAAATCTATCTCATGGATTTATAATCCATTTATGTATTTTAGATCCTAAACGATTGTATTATTATTAGAGATGGTCTTTTGAATGAATGTTTTATGATGGTGAATTTAGTGTTATATCTAGAGGGGTTGTATTGATTCATGGAAATATTAACAATTAATTAATATTTCTCAACAATGAAATTATAAATTATTTATCAATGATATAGAAAATATTTTGAAATTTTTGAAATTTAATATTATATTAGATTACATAATGTGATTTGAGAAATATTGAGGTAAAATTAAGTGGTTTAAAATATATTTGAATAGTGGTGCATTCATGTGTAATATTTTTTTTGTGTTTTTAGACCTCAATAAATAGAACCGTGTTGAAATATTTTAATATATGTACATTTTTGTATGTAAAGGAGTTAGAAATATCACCAATTTAATGGAATATGTAATTTTTTATGATAATAGAATCATATAGTTGAATATCATATTATATATATTATATATTTAATGTGATGAAAATATAAACTCTAGAAAATATAAGGCCCCAGCCTTAAACCTTACTTAATCTTGAGTTATTACAAGATTACACATTGAGGATCTTTTCGAGTTTAGAGTTTTAGAGAATTATATCATAAAACTTGCATTACATTCCACACATAAACAAAGTGGTTACATAAGGATAGTATTTTTCTTTCCTATCAATGGAAACATATTTAAAATAAAACATGGATTATTTCTTGAAACACCCTTGACACTATCATCATATCATGTACCTTTCCCTTGACCTGTGTAAAACATTTCAAAACAACTTGGGATGAGCATAAAAAGCTCAGTAAGGGATATAAAAATATATGGAAAGGAAACATGGGTACATATATACATAAGAATGAAATCATACTTTACCCATAAAACATAAGCACTTCAACATACCTCATCAAATCTTGAATAAATCATAGAAATCATAAGACATAAAGGTAACTTGAGGCATTCATAACATTCTTACGTATGGAGTAAGCCTCTTGGTAACGTTTGGAATACCCATCACAGTATATTCCCTAAATCTCATCGGATAAACCTTAACGTTTCACTGCTTTGCATTACCCAATGCATTGGAGAGCTATATCGGGCTCACCCGCCCTTAGTTTATCATGGAACCACCCGTCTTCATAATAATGCCCAAGAACCTCAACATAATCGTATCACATAAAACATGCATAAAGGAAACATAACATTACCACCTTTCAATCACAAGATATCAATACAACACATTGATATAAAAACATTATGATAACCATTTTCAATACCAAAATAAAAGACAAGTAAAACATGGTATTTATTTTTCTTTTAAAACGATGGTATGGCTTGTAGAGGAAGCCGAAACTAAAATAATGGTCACGGTGGCGGAGAAGTCGTTGTCGCCGCATACATAAAACAAAACATTACCTTTTTTCATTTAGTAAACGATTCGTATAAAAAAGAATCCTTGTGAATAAACGTAAAAGACAAAGGGTTTTATACACCATATAAAAGAAGGTTGTGTATAAACAAAATATGCCTCAATGAAAGGAGATTAAGACAAAATCCCATACCTCGGGTCCGACTTGACTCGATCGTTCTTTAATGTCCTGAATAATAAACTTGAGTTAATTTCTACTTTCTTAATAACCTTTTTCAAGTTCATTATTCCTTTTATATCACTCATTTCCATGTCATGAACACTATGTAATTATTTAAGTTAATAACGGTCGTTTTAACGATCATTGGTACTTGAGTCAAAAATAAACCATTTATAATTACAAGTTTTTCATGTATCCATTATATCTATAATTATAATCATGATGTATATATCATATATATCCAATATATATATGCCTTTATAATATTACATAATCATTTAGAGGTAATAAATGAAATGCACCGTTCATGGAGACGGTAAGCCGTACGTACGCAAGAACGCTACATTCATTTATATTTCGTATTTTATAGAATGAAATAATAATGATATAAAAGTATATTATAATTCCAGTATATTATCATATATAATATCATTGTTCCATCTTTTATACATCCCACAAATGGTATTTAACGAATCAAATCACTTTGAGGGGGCGGTAGTCCGCACTTCCTTAAATGAAGATATCGCGTTTACCCATAATGGAAACCATAAAGGTATGACCAAAATGAAAAATACAGAAGCTTAAGGAAAACATAAAAATATTATATATCATATATAAATATATTGACATCTTAATGGCCACCTTTGAAGGTGTTAAAAGAATGTTGAACAATCATCGTTTCGGGAGGCATAAATTCACCATCCACGGAAACAGTATGTCCTTTAACCATTAGATGTATGTGTGTGTATGTGTAGCTAGAATCCTTATTATTAAAACATCCTAGTATATTGAAGATACTGGATTTATTACAAAAGAAATTAATAAAAAGAGTTTAGGGGGTTGGAGAAGCAAAATAAAACAAAAGATCTCAAGTGAAGACATTACCTTAAAATCGGGTAACTCTCTTTGGTTTGAGCTCAAAGGCTTCCTTGGGATGACTTCTGCCCAAAGTTAGGATTCAAGGAGTAATAGAGGGAAGTGGAGAGACAAAATGGGAAGGGGTTGTCCGAGCCAAAGGCTTTGGGAGTGTGTGTAAAGTGGTAGAGGTGGGTGCCTTTTATAAGAGGAGAGGATGTGCACTCTTGAAATGTAAAGAAATGTTACTTTATTTGAAAATGATTTTCGGATTCAAAAGGTCCCACATTGATATACTTCGAGGGTAAGGTGATAAGGTTCGAAATCCACCCATCCAATAGGTTTTGACATGTGTAGGTCATATATTTTACAGTATCATTTCATTTTATTTAAATCCTTTATTAATGAGGTAATCGCTGCATCATCATGATGACATAAATAATTTAATTTATTTAAGTCTAAAAATTATTAAAAAAATACTATGATGTAGGAAATAATTTTATCTTTCCAATGAATATTTATAGTCCAAAATATCGTTTATTTAGACAAAATTAAAAATATTTTACATAGGTGATACATTCTTTGTCACATTTAACATTCTTTAAAAATAAAAAGATAAAAATTGACTTTTTCACAAAAGTGATTCCATAAGGGCCCCCAGGTTTAGAACAAGGCATCCCTTGGTCGGCCATGAGACAACCAGTAGCCTTAGGACACATTTTGTGGTCTTTTTGTATTATTATGATATCATTTTATTATCATTAACTACCTGATTACTCATTAATCAAGATAATTAATGATAATTACCATCGTTACGATTCATAATGTCAAAAAATAAAAGAGTCCTAATTACAAAATTTGGACCTTATAATTCCAAATATGTAATCCATTTTACCAAATTATAAACACATAAATTGAAATAATTGATATAAAAATAATTCTTGTTGTCAAAACAAATAGCGGGTTTTTTTGAAACAATATCTATGAAAAGTTTGGCATTAGATTATGACCAATTCCAAAGTGAAATTAATCCTAATGAACACCATTGGATTAAATGGTAAAAATATATTCAGATTACATTTTAAGACCAATAAAAAGGATAATCTAGCAATATTATTAAATTAAATGAAAAAGCAGTTTTGATGTAAAATGCAGTATTTTTTCACTATTCATTAAAAAATGAACATTGTCAAAAAAATACCATAAATTTATCCAATGTAAATTTTGATGTCCCAATCATAAATAATAAGTTTATTTTGACAAACATATCTTATAAAATTGTCAAAAAGATAGATTTAAAAATGGATTGCCATCAAAAGGCAGTAAAACAATCTTTTAAAAAATATTAGTGTATTCCATGCTTAAGATAGTATTTATTTTCAATTTAAGCCTCTAAAACACTATCTTAATCATTAATAGACATAGATAAAAATATATATTATTCATTACTTACTTGGGATGTAACATCCTTCCCCCCTTTAGAATAATTGCGTCCCCGTAATTTATTTACTTATCGAATAAATGGGGGTACTTATCCCTCATTGCATTTTTAAATTCCCATGTTGCCTCTTCTATCATGTGGTTTTTCCACAAAACCTTTACCTGATTAATCACCTTATTTCATAACACTTGCACCCTGTGGTCAAAAATCTGGACCGGTTGTTTCTCATAAGATAGGTTATCTCCCGGCTGAACTACCTCTGCACTCAAATCATGAGATGGATCTGGCATATACTTTCTCAACATCGAAACGTGAAAAACATTGTGTACCTGAGATAAACTCGAAGGTAAAGCCACCTTGTATACAACTGATCCATCTCTCTTCGGAATTTCATATGGTCCAATGAACCTTGGACTCAGATTTCCTTTCTTACCAAATCGCATCACACATTTCCATGGTGAGACTTTGAGAAAAACATGATCACCTACCTAAAAAGTTAGATCCTTCCTCATGTTGTCTGCATAACTCTTCTGCCTACTCTATGTTGATCTCATGTGTTTCTGAATCAGCTGAACTTTTTCTGCCATCTCTTCTACCAATTCTGGTCCCATCAACTTCCTTTCACCCACTTCATCCCAGAAAGCTGGAGTTCGACACCGCTTCCCATATAACACCTCAAATGGTGCCATTTGTATACTGGAATTAAAACTGTTATTATATGAAAATTCAACCAAAGAAAGATGTTGGTACCAACTTCCCTGATAATCCATCGAAAAAGATCGTAGCATATCCTCCAAGGTCTGATTTGTTCATTCTGACTGCCCATCAGATTGATGATGAAATGCTGTACTAATATTTAATTCAGTACCCAACGACTTCTGAAGGCCTTTCCAAAAGATAGAAGTGAACCTCGGATCACGATCAGATACAATGGAGAGAGGAACTCCATGTAACCAGACTATCTCTTTAAGATACAAACAGAAAAGTTGATCTAGGGAAAACGTATATCGTATAGAAAGGAAATGAGTAGAATTAGTCAAGCGATCAACAATAACCCAGATTGCATTATTACCTCGAGATGTCTTCGGTAATCCCACAACAAGGTCCATGGATATATTCTCCCATTTCCACTCTGGCACTGGTAAAGGCTGAAGCATCCCTTTCGGTAACTGCCACTCTGCTTTAACATACTGACAAGTCAAACACATCACAGTAAAATCAGCAATATCACTTTTCATTCCATCCAACCAGTAATACTCTCGCAGATCTATGTACATCTTAGTACTGCCAAGATGAACTAAAAATGGTGAACTATGAGCTTCACATAACAACTCTCTCTTCAACTGTGAATCACAAGGCACACACAATCTCTTCTCAAATCTAAAAATGAAATCATTATCAATGTTGAATTCAGGCAACTTACCTTTCTGAACTAGCTCTACCTTTTTCTTCTACTCACTGTCTTGATTCTGTGCTTTCTTGATTCTATCTGATAGAGATGATCTCACTGATACCTGAAACAAACCAGAAGAACTTCCTACACCAATAAATTCTATGCCAAAGTTCATAAAATCCTTAACCAAAGGACCACGTTCCAAACGCAACATTTCTAATGAAGCATTACTTTTTTGACTCAAAGCATCAGCCACTTTATTTTCTTTTCCCGAATGGTAATGAATTGTACAATCATAATCCTTGATTAATTCTAGCCATCTCCTCTGTCTCATGTTTAACTCTTTTTGAGTGAATATATACTTTAAACTTTTGTGATCAGTATATATTTCACACTTTACTCCATACAAATGATGCCTCCAAATTTTTAAAGCGAAAACAATAGCAGCTAATTCCAAATCATGTGTAGGGTAATTTACCTCATGAGTTTTCAAATATCGTGAAGCATAAGCAATTAACTGATCATTCTGCATTAGGACGCAACCAAGTCCTTTCAATGAAGCATCACTGTATATAACAAACTCACCATTCCTGGAAGGTAGTTCCAAAATTGGAGCATTCACCAATCTTCTTTTCAATTCCGGAAAACAATCCTCACATTATTTTGTCCAGATAAACTTAACACCCTTCCGAGTTAGCTTAGTCATTGGACTAGATAACCGTGAAAAATTTCTAACAAACCTTCGGTAATAGCCTGCCAAACCAAGGACGCTACGAATCTCAGTTACATTTGTGGGTATTGGACAGTCTTCCACAAATTTTGTTTTTGCAAGATCAACAGTTATCCCATCTTAAGAAACAATGTGACCAATGAAAGAAATTTGTTGCAACCAAAACTCACACTTGCTGAATTTTCCATACAGTTTCTTTTCTTTTAAGGTTTACAAGATAACCCTTAAATGTCTGTCATGCTCCTCTTTACTTTTAGAAAACACCAAAATATCATCAATGAAAACCACCACAAACATATCCAATAACTCATGGAAAATTCTATTCATTAAGTCCATGAATACATCAGGTGCATTGGTTAGTCCAAAAGGCATTACTACAAATTCATAATGGCCATATCTTGTACGGAACACGGTCTTCGGAATATCTGCTTCCTTTACCATCAGCTGATGGTACCCCGATCTCAAGTCAATCTTTGAAAAATACTGAGCTCCCTGGAGCTGATCAAACAAATCATCGATATGAGGCAAAGGATATTTGTTCTTAATAGTGATGTTATTAAAGTCTCTATAATCATTGAAAAGTCTCATTGAAACATCTTTCTTTTTAACAAATAAAACTGGAGCACCCCATGGTGATGTGCTAGGTCGAATGAAACATTTCTCTAATAAATCGTTCAATTGATCCTTCAACTCTAAATGTTCAATTTGAGCCATTCGATAAGGGTGTTTTGAAATTGCTTTAGCATCAGGAACTAAGTCAACAGTAAACTCAACTTCCCGATCAGGTATTATTTCAGGAAACTCATCAGGAAAAACATCAGGATACTCATTTACCACTGGCACATCATTAATCTGAACAGTTCCATTATTTTCAACGATGTGTGCAAGGTAACATTAATTTCTATCTTTTACAAGTTTCTTGGCCTCTTGATAAGTTATCAACAGTAAGGGTTCATTCTTGTACACAAACTAAAGGTCTTTCTGAAAAGAAACTTCTTTAGATCTACAGTCAATCATAGCATGGTAAATAGAGAGCCAATCGATACACAGGATAACATCAAACTCTACTAGAGGTAGAACAATAAGGTTTGCAAGTAGGTTCTTTCCACAGATTAAGATAGGAAGATTCTTATAAATTCTTTTTGCGTCAACATTTCACCCATGTGTTTTTACCAAAAGTTCAGGAGTCATTTCTTGAGATGGTTTTCCCAATTTACTAGAAACGTTTTCAGAGATGAAAGAATGTGTAGACCCCGAATCAAACAACACACTGGCATAATCTGAAAAAACAAACAAAGTACCTGATACAACTTCATTTGATGGCCCGACATCTGCTGATGTAGTTGCAAAGGATTTCACCACCCCTTTCTGCTTGTAGTCTAACTGCTTCACATCACTCAAGCTCTTTGTCGGACACTCGTTTGCATAGTGACCCATCTCATTGTACTTAAAACATTTCACTAACTGTAAATAAAATTTGGTCTTACCTTCACCTTGATCTTTTTTAGTTCAATCACGAGCCTTATGTCCCATCTTACCACATCGTTAGCACTTTCCAGAATTCAGAAGACATTCCACAACATGCATTTTGCCACATTTATCACAAACTAGAAACTTAGATTTCTTACCATCAGACTTTTTTGAAGAATTCTTCCCTTTCTCCTACCACCTCGGTCTCTTCTTCTGTTGGTTGTTATGGAACACTTGATCATCGGAAAACTCCATTTCCACCTTCTCAGCACATAAAACAAGCTTTTCATAACTTTTAAACTCACGAGAAGCTAATGCCCTTTGATATTTTGGCTTTAATCCTGAGTAAAAATTGATTGATTTTACTATCAAGGTCTCGGATAAAATTTGGAGCATACCTTGCCAATCGAGTGACCCTTTCCTCATAGGTAGCCACTGATTCTTCCTCTTTCCTCAATTCCAGGAATTGTTTTTCCATCCTTAGTCGAACAGCCTTAGGAAAATACTTTTCAAGAAACATACCTTTTAATTCATCCTAGTCGAGAGCATCAATCTCATCAGCGTCCCTGATATTTTTAACCATCGACCACCACTGACCTGCTTCACCCTCCAAACGGTAAATAGAAAGACTAACCTTTTGATTGTCTGAACACCCCATGACATAGAAAATCTTCTCTAGTGCTTTAATCCACCCTTCAGCTAACACAGGGTTAGATGATCCTCTGAATGATGGGGGATGTTGCCTCATGAAATGTTCCACCACTGACATGTTCCTCTATGGTTGATCTGGCTGATCTCGTGTATGGATACCACCACCATTTATCGCTTGAGTCAAATGTGCCATTACTACAACAAACTGTTCAGTTCCAATTCCGACCATCTGAGGATGCTGATACGGAAGGTTATTTCCTTCTGCATGCCTTCCTAGTACTGCTTCCCTGTTTCCTCTGCGGAAAACCATTCTGAAAAAACATGTCTTAGATGAAGCAACATGGTAATATCCAAATACTATATCAATTCAATTTGACCATAAAAAAAATATTTTTGGATAATCATTTAATATATTTATAACTCCTAAAGTTATCTAAACCGACTTCTGATACCAACTATAAGGCCCCATCTTTAAACCTTACTTAATCTTGAGTTATTACAAGATTACACATTGAGGATCTTTTCTGGTTTATAGTTTTGGAGAATTAGATCATAAAACATTCATTACATTCCACATATAAACAAAGTGGTTACATAAAGATAGTATTCTTCATTCCCATCAGTGGAAACATATTTAAAATAAAACATGGATTCATTCTTGACACTCCCTTGACACTATCATCATATCATGTACCTTTCCCTTGACCTGTGAAAAACAATTCAAAAAAACATGGGATGAGCATAAAAAGCTCAGAAAGGGATATAAAAATATATGGAAAGCAACGATGGGTACATATATACATAAGAATGAAATCATACTTTACCCATAATACATAAGAACTTCAACATACCTCATCAAATCATGAATAAATCATAGAAATCATAAGATATAAAGGTAACTTGAGGCATTCATAACATTCTTACGTTGGGAGTAACCCTATTGGTTACGTTTGGAATACCCATCACAGTATATTCCCTAAATCTCATCGAAAAAACCTTAAAGTTTCACTCCTACGCGTTACCCAATGCATTGGAGAGCTATATCGGGCTCACCTGCCCTTAGTTTATCACGGAACCACCCGTCTTCATAATAATGGTCAATAACCTCAACATAATCGTATCACACAAAACATGCATAAAGGAAACATAACATTCCCACCTTTCAATCAAAAGATATCAATACAACGCATTGATATAAATACATTATGATAACCATTTTCAATACCAAAATAAAATAAAAGTAAAACATGGTATTTATTTTTCTTTAAAAAAGAAGGTATGGATTGTAGAGGTAGCTGAATCTCAAATAATGGTCACGGCGGCGGAGAAGTTTTTGTCGCCGCATACGTACAACAAAACATTCCCTTTTGTCATTTAGTAAACGCTTCATATAAAAAAGATTCCTTTTGAATAAAAGTAAAAGTCCAAGGGGTTTATACACCATGTAAATGAAGGTTGTGTATAAAACAAAATATGCCTCAATGAAAGGATATTGAGACGAAGTCTCATACCTCGGGTCCGACTTGACTTGATCATTCTTTAATGTCTTGAATAATAAACTTGAGTTAATTTATACTTACTTAAGAACCTTTTTCAAGTTCATTATTCCTTTTATATCACTTATTTCCATGTCATGAACACTATGTAATTATTTAAGTTAATAACGGTCGTTTTAACGATCATTGGTACTTGAGTCAAAAATAAACCCTTTATAATTACAAGTTGTTCATATATCCATTATATCCAGAATTATAATCATGATGTATATAGAATATTTATCTAGTATATACATGCTTTTATAATATTACATAATCATTTAGAGTTAAGAAATGAAATGCACCGTTCATGGAGACGGTAAGCCGTACGTACGCATGAACGCTACTTTCATTTCTATTTCGTATTTTATAGAATGGAATCAGAATGATATAAAGGTATATTATAATTCCAGTATAATATCATATATAATATCATATTTCCATCCTTTATACGTCCCACATATGGTATTTAACGAATCAAATCACTTTGTGGGGGCAGTAGTCTGCACTTCCTTAAATGAAGATATCGCGTTTACCCATAATGGAAACCATAAAGGTATGCCCAAAATGAAAAATATAGAATCTTATGGAAAACATAAACATATTATATATCATATATAAATACAGTGACATATTAATGTCCACCTTATAAGGTGTTAAAAGAATGTTGAACAATCATTGTTTCGGGAGGCATAAATTCACCATCCACGGAAACAGTATGTCCTTTAACCATTAGATGTAGGTGTGTGTAAGTGTAGCTCGAATAATTCTTATAACAACATCCTAGTATATTTAAGATACAAGGGTTTTTACAAAATAGAAGAATAAAAAGAGTTTAGGGGGTTGGAGAAGCAAAATAACACAAAAGGACTCATGTGAAGACATTACCTTAAAATCGGGTAACTCCCTTTGGTTTGAGCTGAAAGGCTTCCTTGGGAAGAATTATTCCCAATGTTAGGCTACAAGGAGTAATATATAGAAGTGGAGAGACACAATGGAGAGGTTTTGGCCGAGCCAAAGGCTTTGGGAGTGTGTGTAAAGAGGTAGAGTTGGGGGCCTTTTATAAGAGGAGAGGAGGGGCACTCTTGGAATGTAAAGAAATGCTACTTTATTTGAAAATGATTTTCAGAATCAAAAGGCCCCACATTGAAATAATTAGAGGTTAAGGTGATAAGGGTTCTAAATCCACTCATCTAATAGGTTTTGGACATGTGTAGGTCATAGATTTTACATTATCATTTCATTTTATTTAAATCCATTATTAATGAGGTAATCGCTGCATCATCATGATGTCATAAATAATTTAATATATTTAAAGTCTAAAAATTATGAAAAAACTACTATGATGTAGTAAATTTTTTTAGCTTTCCAATGAATATTTATAGTCCAAAATATCGTTTATGTATACAAAATTAAAAATATTTTACTTAGGTGATACATTCTTTGTCACATTTAACATTCTTTAAAAATAAAAAGATAAAAAGTCACTTTCTCACAAAAGTGATTCCATGGGCCCCCCAATTTTGGCACAAGGAATCCCATGGTCGTACATGAGACAACCAGTAGCCTTATGGCCCATGTTGTGGTCTTTTTGTATTATTATGATATCATTTTATTATCATTAACTACCTCATTACTCATTAATCAAGATAAATAAAGATAATTACCATCGTTACTATTCATAATGTCCAAAAATAAAAGAGTCTTAATTACATAATTTGTACCTTCTGAATCCAAATATGTAATTCCTTTTACCAAATTCCCAACACATAAATTTCAATAATTGATATAAAAATAATTCCTGTTGTCAAAACAAATAGCGGGTTTTTTTGAAACAATATCTATGAAAAGTTTGGCATTAGTTTATGACCAATTACAAAGTGAAATTAATCCTAATGACCACCATTGGATTAAATGGTAAAAATATATTCCGATTACATTTTAAGACCAATAAAAAGGATAATCTAACCATATATTTAAATTAAATGAAAATGTAGTTTTGATGTAAAATGCAGTATTTTTTCACTATTCATTTAAAAAAATGAACATTGTCAGAAAAATACCAAAAATTTATCCAATGTAAATTTTGATGTCCCAATCATAAATAATAAGTTTATTATTACAAACATAGCTTATAAAAATTTCAAAAGATATATTTAAAAATGGGTTGCCTTCAAAAGGCAGTAAAACAATCTTTTAAAAAATATTAGTGTATTCCATGCTTAAGATTGTATTTATTTTCATTTTAAGCCTGTAAAACACTATCTTAATCATTAATAGACATAGATAAAATTATCTATTATTCATTTTTTACTTTGGATGTTACAGAAAATAATTTCTATGTGTAATATATTTTAGTTAATGTTAAAAGATTAGTAGCAGTTGTTGAAATAATGTGAAAAATGAATGAACCGCCCTATCAAACATAATATATTATCACACTTATGTATTTTTAAATTCTCCCTTCCCACTATGATACATAATATTTTATATGTGTTATGTATTACTTTCTTCTTAAAATACAATAAATTTTTTAAATTCATGATATTTACAATGATGAAAAATACATATTACTGAATATGTTTAATAATTTTTATAATGAAGAAATGTACATGTATGTTAAAACCTAATGTAGGTTGTAATATGTAAAGAATAATGTTTTATATAATTGAATCTCATTTGAGAAAAAATATCAGATTTAAAATTTTATATAGGTTTTTATATTTTATAACATGTTTTTTTCTCAATAAGAAGAGATTAATTCAGGTGAACTATAAAAAATAAGAGTGTGATTCAAGAAAGGGATTGGTAATATAATATTTCCACCATGGAAATGAAATAATTTCTATAAAAAATTTTACGAAAGAAGAATAATCCAAAACATGCTCTATGAGATGGTTTTAATTCATATGAAAAGATGATGACCGCATAGCAATGTGTGATAGATAGAAGTGTCACAGGAGAGAGTTTCACTAAAAATAAAAGATTCCACACTACAATGATTTACTATGAGTATTCATGCATTCATGAAGGTTTATTATAGATTTTAAAGATATTTTTAGAAGAATAATCTCACATATATTTAATAACTAAATATATATATTGACTATGATTAAATTGTTTTAAATGAAATTAAATGAGAATAAAATATAGAGGTTTTCCAACCAGATTTTAATTGTGTGATTGTATAACTACAAATCAACAAATATATCTATAATTGAGTTTCAAGAATATATTATTGTTATTAAGTGAGGGTAGTAAAATATATAATTTCATGGGTATTCTACCAAAATAGTAAAAATTGATACACTGTTATATGTAAATAATCTAGAGTATCAAAGAAACTGGACTGAGGCATTAGGGAGGAGACGAACCTATGCATTAAAATGGGAGAATGAGTTATATGATATGTCAATATCATATATAATGGTTGATGATAGATGATGAGGATAATTATACAATTGTGTCTATGCTCATGAAAAATTTAAAAATTATAGAAGAAATCTAATACATGAAGAATAATGCTCATGTGAACACTATACCAGAAGATTAATGCTGCCAAATGCCTTTTCATGATTTATTGGGTAAGACCATTTGAGTTCGTAGGATATAGTCTAAATAACCATTTAGAAGACTACAAACTTTTGGAATCCAACATAATGAACATGTTTAGTCAGAGTAATAATTTTTTATAATATTTACCATTATTTCAACTTGTGTAATATATTATATATCTATATCTATTACTTGTCAAAAATATAAAAAGGATTATTTGTCCAAATTTTGACTGAACCATGTAAGTATTTTGTGGTAATATTTCATACATTATGACATTCATGTGGTTAGTATTCGGGGAAATCATAAGAATAATAATATATTATGATAATTAGAATCATTTGTCTATATATTTGATAAGGGATAATATAAGAGTGTAAAAATAAATTTCAATAACAAGTCACCTCTGTTCACCCCCCCTCTAAGGTTATTTCCCAATTCATCCAATGAACTATACAAAGGTGCAACATTAATTTGAACATAACAATATAACATATATTTATTGTATACCATTGGAAAATTCAGTCACTTTTTAGTATGTAGATGAATCTAGGTTTGAGTTTTTAATAAATCTATATTAATTATATAATACGATTTATAATATATATTTCTACTAAAGAACTAGTTAATATATATAATATCATTGAAAAAGGGAAAAAATATATAAATGGAAACCATGTCAACACCTATAATAAATGTATAGATTTCCCTCCCAAACTAACTAATGAAATTGATGTTGATTATGATATGTCTATCACTATATTTGGGAATTTAACATGTGTTATGATAAATCACTATTTTGTTACGAAAAAAATTATTTTCCTTTAATAAGGTGTAACATCATTTTGTCATTTAATATGATATAAACAAAACTAATTAAAAAGAATAACTAATCCATTAGGGGAAGAGTAATGAATAAATTCATTATAGATGATATTTATCACATTAGTTGATCATGTAATGGAGAACATTAACATTGATATATATATTTGAAGTGGATATAATGATATATGGTGGTCATTTACTCAAAACACTAATAATGAAAAATAGTAATATTTCTAGGAATGAAATTATTTTAAATAATTATTCCTTGAAAATTATTTTCCTCAAGAGTAAATATCAAACATTGATTTTCAATTCCAAAATTTTATATTAGAGGAAGAAGAAATTATTTCTTTATATTTAAGTACTTCTAAAAAGTTGGAAGAATATATTGTGCACTATTCCTACAATCTATAAATCAATATTGACAACTTAATTAATTGAATAAAACCAATCCATAGACTCAACTTGGTGGACCTTGTGGTTCTCTCAGTGCTTCGACTTCTCTCCCATGATGAATCCCTTTCCCTATTGATTTTGAGTCATTATCCATCCTCCCAATATGATGGGGTGTTGCGATATCTCATCCACATGTGAAGGATTACTTCTCACCATTCTCAAATTCAACGTTTCTTACTTCTTTCCCCAATATCAGTGTTTCTCCGATGGTCCTAGATATGTTTAGGAGGCGTCATAACACTCTATTTCCTCATAGGAGATCAATAATGACACAAATCATCGCAAACATACTCTTGTGGCAAGGTATTGTCTTAAATTCCCATAGGTTTATGAGTTCTAATGGTTAATTTTTAATTCCTATGATATTCAAGAGCGTGTAGTTGTCCGATTGATTAGTCTAAGGAACATCATCACTCAGTTTGGGTTAGAGGAGGACTTTATCAACACTTGTTCGATGTCTCCTCGTCATTGAAATGGATTTCCCATTTATATTATTTTTTTCAGCATTGAGTTTATTACGAATCGTGATTCATCGACAATGGCGACAAGGGTAAATCTTCCTAGTCTACTGTATTCATTTTAAAATCCACCCATTCTATGAGCTCAATGGAATATGATAGGATTATATCATTATTCTAATTGTCAAACTGAGACTGTGTGTCACCCCATATGCCCATGATGTTTTGTGGAGGATGATGTTGGAAGGCCCCCAATGACCTGGTTTTTGATCATGTATGGATGGATTTTCAGTGGAAACAAGATGTCATTTTTTGAGTCTTAGATGTCCTTCCATGTTGCTTGAGTTCGTCTTGGTCTCCGGGAGTTGGTATGTCACAAGAAAAGTTTGGAAAGGGGTCTCACATGTAGTGATGATGGTGCGCTATGATGGTTGTGATGCTTCTAGCTTGGATGAGCCGATATTGAGGTATCCTATTATAGATGTTCCACCAAGACAATATTCTGTGGAGGTGAAAGATAAAGGTTGGTCTAAGTTTTCTTGTGGTCATGTTCTATCTAAGGAGAAAAATAAGTCTTATTCATATTTAAAGTTGAAGAAATAT
Organism: Viscum album; assembly: GCA_963277665.1. NCBI lineage: Eukaryota > Viridiplantae > Streptophyta > Magnoliopsida > Santalales > Viscaceae > Viscum > Viscum album. The sequence continues at coordinate 63,084,410 of OY728156.1, read as the reverse complement.
GATCACACATAGTTTATTATTCCTGTTGGTGTTATGAAGGATGTGTAGATGCTAATGAATCTCATGTGGATAATGTTTCTAGTATTCAACCTTATTCGTCTTCACAGAATGCAATGATAGTAGAAGGTTCAATGTGTAAGGAGAAACATGATTTTCATGACTCTATAGATCACCCACAATGTTTAGCCATGATTAATACTAACAAAAAATATTAGCAGGTCCTGGAAGTGAATGATGTTTACAAAAACATTAATATCCTACGAAAATGGGGTTATTTTTCTAATATTGTCAATTAAAATGATAGTGGTATGGTCAGACCTTCCTATAGTGAAATTGTTCCATATGGGAAGAATAATGTTTCCAAAAGTAAAGATGTTACGACTTCCCCCACCAAGATGAATTCCCCAGAAAGACTATTCTTACCTACTGAAGCTGGTGTCTACCAGGGATTTTGTCAAGAAAAAAAAGTGATGATGTCCCTGTTCTGAAAAAGGGTAAGCAATATTCTAATGAGTTTCTACCTTTAGAGAAATTGATCCTTAGAATGTTGTATTCCAAGATTATTAAGCCTTATGAAATGAGATCAAAGTGGGAATCAAGTAATTTGGAGGAAGCAACATATCATGGATGTGGTGACAGGTATGACTTTAATGATCTGTAGTTATCTTTTTCATTGTTTTTTTCATTGAATGTTGTATATTTCTTATGTTTTATTAAATGTTCAGAGGTTCGCCTATAACTGATATTTTATGTTAAATTAAATCCATATACGTGATTTAGTCTCCCAAATAGATTCATTATATTAGGATATATTGACATGTTCTATCAGGATTGTGAATTACTACACCAAATAACATATATTTAATGGAAAATAATAGAATAATATTTTTATTGTGAAATATGTGGAATAAAATATTAAAATGGAGAAGAATGGGAAAATATAATTTCTATCATATAATAATTATAGAAAAAACACCCTATGGATAAATTTAATGGATTGAGAATTTTTATAAGTATGGATAAAATTTTTATCAAGATCATGAGATAAAAGAAAAGAAAAAATCAATACATATTGATTCATTTAATTTCAAGGAGATGGGGAATATTTAAATCGATACCCTATGTGTCTAGGGAATCATCCATAGAAATGGCCCATGGATCAAGGTTTGGTTTATATAATTTTTATAGAATATGTTATGGTTCTAAATGATGTAATATTAGGTAAATTTATAATAAACTCAATGGGAGATAATATATTATTTTAATTTTTATAAATGAAATATTATAATTTTTTTGAATTTCTGATGAACATTGAATCATTCCCAAATACATTAGTGAATCTAATTTTAGTTAAAAATCCCAAAAGAAATATTGTTGAATCAAAATTATATTGGGTTATTTTTTCTAGAATGAATGGAGGTTAACAAGTCTCAAACCTTGTTTTACTTCCAATAGTTTAATTATATCTAATTAAATGGATGGATTGGATCTCAAAATATATTGGAACTTTTTTATAATAAATCTATTTTAATTTGTGACACTGACAAAAAAATTCATGTTTTTAGAAGAGAGACGTTTTTATCTGATCCATGTCAATAACCACCACCAGTGGTTTATCTAAATGTAATTATTAGATAATTTTGAGATAAAATATAATATATAAAATAGAATTAATTTCTAATAATTGAATATATATTAGTTGTGAAAATTAAATTGATTTATTTTCAAAGGAATTACCAAGATATTCACCTGATCATGAAGTAGAATTATCTATTGATCTCTTCTCGGATGAAAACCCTGCCTTCCAGACACCTTATAGGAAATATCCTGTGGGATTATTTTTATCATAGAAGAAAAATTGGATTCCGATGATAAAAAATTCAATTTCCCTACTATCTAACAATAGGGAGAACTTTTAATCTTTGCATATAATAATGATGGGAATACATGATTTTTTATTAATTATAGGAAAATCAATTTCATTACAATAGGGAAAAATTATTATTTTCCATAAATTGATTATCTTTTTTATTAATCTCATTGATATTAATACTTCTATATTATTTAATATTGTTTTTATCAAGATTCATTAACATTTAATAATGATGATCTACTATTGATGAAATTTAAAAAATGTTCTCAGTGTTATGAGTTCATTTTTATGATTTCAAGATTATAAAAATCACCTTTTATATTTATGAATATAACAAATAGAGTATTAAAGGAGTATATTGGTGTATATTCAATTTTATTTTTTTGGATAACATGGTATACTATATGTGATATGAAGAATGTGAGAACAATAGATGGATTTTTTTGGTGAAACTAAGACAAAATGAGTTATATGAGAAATTTATTAAGTGTGATTTTTTGAAATGAGAATACTATTTTTCCATATTATCTATGAGGATGGAATATTTATATATCCTTCAATGAAAATGGATGATAAATAATATGAAGCACTAATATATATAACAATGATATACATTTTCCTTTATTTTGATTCTTATTATCAATGATTAATTAAAAAAATATTCCTTGTTAACCAATCCATTAATTATTTTAACATGAATTGGGGTTATATTCGTTTGGTCAAAAAGAATGTGATGATATATTTTAGGAACATTATAAAAGGTTGATCAATTTATTTACATTATAATTACCAGTGTTGAAGGAATGATTCTTAATATTTAAAAATTCATGAATGAAAAGATTAGAATTAATGGTTAATTTACATGATAGAGTTTTTTCTTAAGCATTGATGAAATTAATGACCCATCAAATAAATTATCGAACTAATGATCTAGAGTTTAAAATATTAATCGTATCTATAAATATGTGGAAAATTTATCTATACATGGGGCATATATATGGATCATAAGATATTATAATGTATAATAAAATAGAAATAAATCTACATGAGGAAAAGGAGATGGTTAGAACTACATAAGTACTAGGACTATGGAATACACAAACATTATGGGTAGATAGAGATGGATGTTGATTCATTTATTTGGAAGGACCGCAGATCCATTTCCTTGATAAGGGGAAATAAGGATCCAATACTCAGTGATTATGTAAATTTGGAAAAGGGAATTATTATGTAATGGTAAAAATCATTACATTTCAATGTAATTAACAAAAAGTGATTGTTATAGAAGATAAATATGTCTTGACAATAGAGTCTTCAAAATAATTTTAATGAAATGGAAGATGATATAATGGATGAATTTAACAATTTATATAGTGTTTTTTAATTTCAGAAGAGGTTATATGTACCATAAGTTCTATAGTATAAGTGGAAATTAATATATGATGCTAATGGATCCAATTTTACCAATAACCAAAGATGCACCATGATCATTATGTATTAAAGAGATCATTTCTGGGGGGACAACATGAAGTATGAAATTTATGACTAAGTGTTATGATTCCTTGTATATCAATAATAAAATATTGATACAAACCTAACAATGGGATTCATGAAACCAATAACTATACTAATTTCAATGTGAGATAACATCAAAATTGAAAATTTCTCTTAGAATTGTAATACATATAATAGAAATGATACAAAATGGGTTATTAGGTTGTCCATACAATTTCTAAAAAAATTTAAATAATAATGGAGAGTATACCCATAATGTGGATTTAACCACATTATATTTATTATGTTGCATGGATTCATGGTGAAATTTTGTCAATTATATTTCATCATGACTAATATTTCATATATAAATTTGGGACAAGTATTCAAAAAGATCTGACCACTAAGTTACATTTGAGAACCAATTGTCTTACTCTAATTGATTTTAATCTAAAATCACTATACAGACATTAGAGGATATTTTGAAGACATTCATATAGAATTTACATGGTATTTGAGACTAGAAATATTATTTTGTTGAAACTTTATACAATAATATTTTTCAATCTATCATTAAAATAAAAATATATGAATTTTTATATATGAATTTTTCTACTCCATCATATTGGGATTAAATCTGAGAAATAATGCTAGTTGTTATAGGACACATCAAAGAGAAAATTAATAAAGTTTGATACATTCCTAATCATATCAATGTTGGACAATGTAGGCTAAAAATATATACTGAAAATTGGGGGAGTGAAATTGAAATTAATGTAGGAGATCATGTATTATTAAAGGTATCCACATGGAAGGGAGTTTTTGGATTAATAAATAAATTAAATAGAATTCCGAGGTACGTTTATCTTTTTGTGATTTTTGATAATATTATAGTTTGTAGAATATTTTTTTAATTTTCCATCCATAGTATCTAAAGATGATTAAATATTCTGTATTTCACTATTATTTGAATACCTTCTAGACCCAATTAAAAAACTCACAATCATGTAGATAGATATAGATCCAAACATGTCAAATAATTAATAGATAATATAGGTTATTTTTACTACAGATAAAGTGTTTTAGAATCATATAACAGGGTTTCTAAAGGAATATTTGTTAAAAATCATGTTTTAGGAAACAATATGGTGGATTGAAGAAGCCATGATGAATAATTCCCCATAAATATTCATGTATTTATGAATACCCCATTTTTCATGGATTATATTATTTAATGGGGTTATAAAACTAAATATTATATTATTAATATTTCACTAAAAACAGTTTATTTAATTTCACCATTGTAGTATAAAAAAATGTACTATTATAGTTACCAAAATTTCTATGACTAGTATAGAATAACATTACATGTGAAGTATCGTTGTCCATACAAAAATAAAAAATAGTTCAACAAGACAATAAAAATGTTAATAATTGATCTACAAAATTTTTAAAATGAAATAAAATTTAAAAAATGTTAGGAAATTTATAAATGGACTGTATATAACATTGATTGAATATTGAGTTAATGATGAATAATGGAAATAATAGTTAATTACAGGAAGTGGAAGGATTATATGACCATTGGAAATATAACTATTATATTAGTAACCTGAAAATAAAATAGTAACTAAGGTGTTGGAATAATAAAATAGAGATTATGGTATCTATTTAAGTAACCAACAATTTAATGATTACTAAAGATAAATTAAGTTTTTATTAGTATCCCCACGTAATAAAATAATAAATGAATCCATATCTAATAATGTAAATTTAAATAGTCATTTTTTTAAAAATAATATACATCATTTAAAAAAATTTGGTTTTAATCTAGAATTAAATATTTTCATTTAAACAATTTGAGGTTCCTAGTAAACCAGTGAATATGAAACAGAGATAGGGAGGTGAATTAAGTGTCATACAATATTAAAAAATTGAAATAATTTTATTAATGTTTTAAAAAAAATTTGGACTTGAAACTAAGATTTTGGTAAATATTATAGGATCGTGTTCTATTTCAAAATTAATAAACATATATGAAATATAAAACAAATTTTGGGCTGAAGCCTCATTTATAATTTAATGAAAAGAAAAGGCCTCTTTGAACTGGGTAGAGGGAGACCCATTACATAGCCTGAAGTCCTAAAGGGCATATAGCCCATTACATGGCCTATATGCCCAAATTTTTGGGCCAAGGCCCATTCTGTGAACAATAATACTATATTACTATCCCGCTATAGTACCACATAGTATCCACCACTGCTACAGTACCCTGCCACTACTATAGTGACCTACCGTCACTACAGTGCTCGTCGTTGCTATAGTGTCGCTGCTGATACTCTACCCTTTAACCAATGGGTTTTGAACCACCACTTTTCATTTAGTATTATAGGGTGTATAGTGCTAAGACAAACCCCTACTTTCGTATATGAAATATAAATAAATTGGTAAATAGAAAAACTATTTGTACAATATTTAGTGCCTCATGGACGTCCACCCCCTTTCCATTCATGGAATTTCTATTTAACATAAATTCTACTAAAATATTTTTATTAAATCATGTATATTTATGTGCTATTTTTATCCTAACCTATTCAAAATATATTACATATGTGTGATATGTTCACAATATTAGATAACCTATCATACGAAGCATCCCACATAATTCCATCCAAGCTAGAATCACATAAGCCTTTCATTTATTTATTTCCTCCTCCAATAGATATAGATCAGAAATACTAAACAGCAATGTCACTAAATTCAAACACTAAAATTCTTCTACAAAATCATAGAATCTTGAAAAATCGTTATCACTTCAAAAAATTACCATGAATCTCATCCTATGAATATATAAAACATCTATATCATAATAACATATTGTTTAATAATAAAAATTTCAAGATCATAATGTTTAGTTACACAATTTTATTACTTCACACTCAACCACATCTTTATAAATTTATTCTTTTCCTCTTTCTTCTTCCTCAACTATATTTATTTAGTAGTACAAATTTCCACTCTCGATACTTCTAATTATATTTCCTAAAACCCTGTAGATTTGTAACTTCACCTAAAGTTCATATTCTTATACCTTTCTCGCTAGAGGATAGAGTTAAATATAATGATCTTCTTCCTCAACCCCATAAATTTATCTCTACTACATAATCACACATACACACACAATACATCACCAGATCAACCTATTTATATTCTTTTTTCATTCTCTATGATAAAATAAATATTTTCATCTGTTGGGGTGGATATAATAAATTTCATCTATAATTTTTAATTACCCAAAATATAATATAATGTATCAATTGTTTATAATTTCTAAAAAAATACTTAAAATAATCTTAGATTGGGTTCCCAGGATATTTCATGAACCCCATTTTCAACTAATATCGTATTCCAAGAAAAACCTTAATAGATTCCCAGAACATTGACATATATAATCTAATTAATTTTTTTTTCTGAACCCTTAAATTAGTAATCCACTAAATTAAATATTCATAGAATCTATACATTACTATTATTTATAGGATATGTAAAATTTACACATCAACAGTAGCTTTCAATGTTGATACATTTAATTGTAAAATGAAATTTTTCCCAAGAAACAGGTACAGATCTCAGTTGGAATCATTAAATTGCCTTATTAGTATACCACTTACCCTATAATAACCTTAGTTTAGTGTATAGTTACTTATGAAATAAATGGTTGTTCAAGATTTTATGGATTTTCATTTTCATTATTCTTGGAAATATGTGAAATAAAATTTAGTACTATTGAAGTTTATGACATTCCTTCAAAACATGACCTCCAACCATAACACCTTGAATAAAACCTTCTCATGATCAAATCATATCACAAAAATCATTGCGATGTTTCTTAATTATCTATTAAAAAATGAATGATATATTTTTTCATCATAATTATGAAATTCTAGAATGTCAAACTACCTTTATCTGACATTTATTTTTTTAGTCATTCCATTTAATATGAAAATGTGACCATTAATTTTCAAATAGAAACCATGGAATGAACGTTACATGAGTTAGAGTGATATTTAAATATATTTGAGTAGTATTTACATAGGTACAGATGACATTTACAAATCCTTAAAATCTTCTTCAGTAACCCATATAGTGTTTTCATTTCATCTTGGAACATTTTATCTTTTTTAGGTCTAGAAAGAAACTTACATGGGCATATGATGACCCATATACATATCTTAGTTCACACATATGATGCTGTCTTTTCCAATTAATTGACACATTCCCTATTCTCAGTGATAAATATGAAAAATATTTTGACACTTAAACAAGTACTGGATGACACATGCATAGTGCAGGTTGACACAATCATAGACTATGAATAATTTTTATACAATAGATTCCTTTGAAAAATTACCATACTACCTAGGGGATGACACATATATAGGGAAAATTTTACTCATAGAAAATATCATCTAATGAATCATTTTATTTTGGGACTTCACAAATTTTATACTTTTAGAACTAGTGTTCTGTAACTCTTCAAATGAAATAAACAGGAGATCCAAATAATTATAAGAATTCTTCAAAAATTTTAAAATATCTCTGACAAACTAAAAGTATTTATAAGAATCCCAAACATACTAACCTAACATTTAAGAACATTATCTTCTAATTAATATAGATTTCGAAATTGTATTATAACACATCAAACATATAATATGGACAACAGATTCCAACCACTTGCAAACTATTATGAATACCAACATAACTTCTCTTTGGGATGATTTCATGTTTTTATTTGATTATCATCTCTAAAAATCATCATATTTGATGGGTTTCACACTAAGAATACAACTAATATCTTCTTTAATGATGGCTATGAGACGATCCTTTATATTCCATTTAAAAAAAAATGATTATCTCTTGCATTATCCATAGATAAAAATTTTAAATAATTAATACAAATTGACTTTAATTATATTTTTAAAAAATTGACATATTATTATCCAAGATAAAGGGAACATTAATTTCCCCATTATATTTGATAACAATACCAAATGGATATAAATGTCAATGAAATATTTATCCCCTAATTAATAAAAATAAAATGTTGTTCTCCCCATTAATTATGTGATAGTGTATATTTGAATATATTTTATACCCTCTGATAATTACACAACTCCATAGGTAGTAATACTCAAACGAACACATATAAATTTAAGAAATTCACCTTCAACCCATGTGATCATCAAATATACTAGATCACAATTAATCCAAAAATTTAAGTAATACCCCACATTAATTTAGAAATATTCCATCAACTCATCAACTATTGGTATAATTTGGCTTAAACTTGATAAAATTTAAAACAACAAATTTTATACACAAAATATATCCAAAAATCCCTCCAATATGGTTCTAACTTCTGAATTTATTTATATTGTTTTTATAAACACCTTTTCAATTAAAATATATTTCCATTCACTCACTTTAACACTAAAATAAAAAAACATTCCCCTACGATATACTTGGAATACATTTTTTGGTTAGATAATCACTACCCTTAATAAAAATAATAAATATGTATTTAAAAAGGTAGTGGAAGAATGAAAATCATACCTTATCCTTCAATTTTGATGGGAATTCCATGATATCTCGAATATTCATAAAATAATTAATCTTTGGAAACAATGACTATTTTGAAATCTACCTCTCAATGGGATATCTTAAAACATAGTCACCCTCAATCTCAAGATCTTATGCATTAACAAAATGGTATGGTAAAATGGTGGTCCACCTCATATTGTCAGATAGAGATGTGGGGAAAAAACTTATTATAGAACCCATGAAAATTCATCTTTGTAGAGACCCGTATCTTGACGTACATGGACATTACATTACTTTTGCGGAATACTTAGTACATAACAAAAAATACACACACAAGGATCGTAATAGTTTAGTGTCTTTGGAAACTCAGAACGTAATCTTCTAATCGTGGTGAAAGATCTCCAATATCTCCCATAAAGATCTTACCCTTTTTTTTACCTAAAACCTTTCTTTATATCCTGGGGAAAAGAAAACATAAAAGGGTGAGCTCAAATGCTCAGTAAGGGTAAACAAAAGAAATATAAATCTCATCGTATACACAAGCACATAAATTTTGGAAATCATAACCTGCAAAAGAGATCATAATTACATAACATGGGATAAATCATGGCAGTGAAATGTAATCACAATAATCATAACTTAAAACATGAAACTTTGTGGCATACACACATAATCATAGAGAATCGTATCTTATTAGTCAAGACTCATTGCCAAGACTATCTTAGTGGAAAAAGTCCATTTCTGAATCGAGTAACCCTCGTTTCAGTCCTGTTTCACTGAACCGGTATAACCTACCGTTCCAGCCATGTCTATCTCATGAGATATAAAATCTTTACCCAATGCATTTGAGGGAGATATAGGTCCCACCCATCTCATAATGATACCATTCTTATGTGTGCCACAAAATCATAAATCATACATCATTTCATAACTCATGTAATAAAAATGGGATAACCCATGTAATAAAAATGGGATTCTTAAACAACATGACATCATAAAACAATTCATATAAGATAAAGGAATTCATAAAAATATTTCTATCACAACATAATCAAATCCATGTAATAATAGGGATAGAAACAGAACCCTTTATTATCTTAGATGGAAAATAATTTTGATAAAACACTTGAACTTCATTCTTGAGGAAAATATCCTTTCTACTTCAAAAACACTTTTCCTTTCTTAACATGTCATAAAATTTTAAACTAAAAGAAGTTGATTAAAAATAAACTTGAAAAATAGTAAAGGATGCTTCTTGGAAATAATGTTTTAAAAACCCATTCATGCCGTATAAGTTAAAAAAAACATTCTTCATACTTTTGTCGGTTATGTCAAAAAGTACCTCGTATGAAAAATGACAAAATATTCCTTTCATTTCTTTTACTAAAAACTCACCAAAGGGTAAAAATGGATTTAAACAATTGTAGGTGGATGTAAATAATATTACATATTTATGAAACATGGATGTGGATGATAAAAAACACCCCAGTAAATACTTACGAATAAACAATCTCGGATAAAAATGAGATTGTGATATTTCCCTTACCTTAGGTCTTATTTGCTTCGTATGTGTCCGAACCTCCTGTATAATGATTTAAATAATGTCATTGACTTATTACAGAATCATATTCATTGTTATGATATCATATATGGTTCACTTATGACTTTATATTACCCGTTCTTTTGTAAATTCCATGTTAAAGAAGCGTTTTGGGTAAAATCGTTTCATTTATCGTAGGTGTTTTGAATTGTTGTTCTTGACATTATTATTACTTATATCATGATTTACATACTTCCAGAATATAAAATATGATTTATATATCATATATATTCAGTATATATATATATATAATAGATAGATAAATGAAATGAAAAACACCGTTCATGGAGACGGTAGTCCGTACGTAAGCATGAACGTTGTTTTCCTTTCCTTATTGTCTTGAATGGAAGTAAGTAGATGACATACATATATATATATATATACATAAATCCAGTAGCTTTATAATGTCATATATTTCATTATTATTTCTTATATATACTTTATAATCATTCTTAAATGGTTAACATGGAGAATGAATCTCATCGCGTCGTGGAGACGGTAGTCCGTACGTACGCACGAGCGATGATATCATTTCCATAAATATTGAATTGAATTGGAGTGGATTATGAAATATATCAGAATCAATATTATGTTGTAATAACTATGTATAGTTATTCTTTACACCATTATACCCATCCATGTAAGGTGGTGGTGGAAAATAGATTACACCACGGCGTGGAGACGATATTCCGTACGTACGCACGCGCGGTGATTTCTTTTTCCGTAGGATGGATAGATGGTGAAATAGGGTTGTTTCATACTTACAATAACATATCAGTATATTAGTGATACTGATGTTATTACTTCATAATGAAACAACCTAAGAAGAATAAGTGGAAGAAGAAATAATGTTGAAAGAATCGGTAACGGAAATTACCTCTTCTTTGAAGCGCCTCTTGGAGATCTCCTTTTAGGGCACTAAAATTGGTCTTTGAGGAAGACCAGAACCTCTAGGATGTTTCTAGGGAAGTGGAGAAGAGATTTTTTCTGGGGTTGGCTGAGCTTGAATGCTCAAATTGGTGTGAGGAGGAGAGGGAGGAGGTGTCCTTTTATAAGGGAGGAGAGGGGCACCATAGGAATACCTCAAAATATTATTTTATATTAATGTCAAAATCGGTTTATAATGGTTCCAAAGGGTCTTATTTCGAAGCTAAAGTGGGTATGGGTCGAAATACTATCAACCAATAGGATTTAGACAAGTTTAGGTTATTATTTTAACCTTATCAATTAGATATAACTCTAAGTTAAATAATTTAACTTTTACCGTGTCTTTTTTTTCTTACACTATATGGTTAATACACTTACTATAACATGCCAAACGAACACCAAATTGTTTATTATTAATATATATATCCTTATCTAAGTCATTTTGCCGAACCTTAGATTTTTAGGAATAAAATAACAATTAATAATATAATATTTGATTTAAAAACTATTTTGTGTCAATTTTGACACTATTTGATATATGATTTTTGTGAAAGTCATAACAGAATTATATGTTCGAACCAAGTTTATAAAATCAATATTAATATATCATAGTAACCTAGAAAATTAGTGGAATTCATAAAAAGTCTCAAATTATATTTATTTGGGTATTTATAACATCAATTATGTCAATATTTCATTAATAAGATAATTACTGCATCATCGTTGTGTCATACATAAATTAAATTATTTAATGTCTAAAAATTACAAATAAAATACCATTATGTAGGAAATATTTTCAGATTACTAATTAATATTTATAGTCAAATTTATCTTATGTATAATCCCATATTAAAAATGTTTTAGTAAATAAACATTGATTTTAACTCTTTTAACCCTTCTTTAAAAAAATTAATAATAAATGTCCTAATCTAACCCAAGTGGGCCTAAATGGTCATATTTTATTCATAAGGTTGTTTTTGGTCGAATTACACTTATCCAATAGAATTAGGACATGTGTTAGGGTAATAGTAATATCATATTTACCCTTAGTTACCCTATTTACTATTAACCGTGGTAAAAAAAGTAAAAAGTTACTATTCACCAAAAGTTATTTTCATCTCATTGAACCAAATTTTAGTCCTTGATATTAACCGTGTCTGTCGGATTTTCGAAATTCCATTCACAGAAGTGGTAAAATTAAGTTTTATGCAAAATTCAGTTTTTAACCTACCACTTAGTGGTTTCACTATTCATCAAAAATTGAAAGTTTTCAGAAAAATACCAAAAATTAGGCCTAAGATATATTTGATATTATGAACTCAAAAATGATGTCTATTTTACCAAATTCAAAACATATCAGTTGCATTAACTAATTTAAAAATTAATTCTCGTCGTCAAAACAAATAGCGTGTTTTTAAGAGATAATAACTATCAAAAGATTGACACTAGTTTATAACTGGTTTAAATGTGAAATTACATCCAATGACCAACATTGTATTAAATTGTAAAAATATATTATAAATATACTTTAAAACCACTCAAATTAATAATTTATCACTATTAATTATTTCGATTGAAAAAGTTGTTTTTAAATAAAATTTAGTAATTTTCACTATTCATCAAAATATGAAAGTTATCCGAAAATCGCCAAAATTTCACCCTAAGCTAATTTCGATATTACGAATCCAAAAATGAATTCCATTTTGAAAAATAAAATTTACAAAATTTAAAAAAGAGGTTATTACTATTCATAACGGCTAGTTTTGATAATATTTTAATAGTATATCGTTGTTTAGCGAAACTTGGTGTTGCGTACAACACACGCTATCGTGGAAGGTCGCGATTGCGTGTAATTGAAGCCAGGTCAGTGATGTGTGTTGTGAAAGCTCCTTTTTGTGTAGCGTATAACACAAAACATTAATGAAATTAAAAAGAATATTTTTCATAAAATCTCGGGGTGTTACATTCTACCCCCCTTAAAATGAATTTCGCCCTCGAAATTCGTCGGGGTTATAAATGGTTTACTACTCGAAATTTTCGTTGATAGAAACCCACATCGTAAAAAGGAATACCAAAACATGGCTTTTAAAAACTAAATTATGAAATGTAACGATTACCAAAATAATCTAATCACCGGGTTTCCACATAGGTGAAAATATGGATATGGAAGATAAATCTAACCATCATGTTCTGATGGAGAGTGGTAGAAAACATGGCTATGGAAAAGATAGCAATCACAAATCCATAAATTTGTGACGATCTAAGGTACCATCTAATTAATCATATATAAGAGCACTAGGACAACATTTTTGGTTTTCAAGATCGTTTCCCTAAAGTTGAAGAATTTGAATTAGAATAAATACTTACTTTATTTTGGTACAATCTCACTGTTGTTCGTGCCTTGAACAATTTCCACATCATCTCTTAAATAAATGAAGTTGAATTTGTTATTCGTGAAGTGTTAGCAGATCATGTCATAGAATGAAGGGTCATTCCATCTGTCTTAAACAAAAGGTTAGAAAAAGTTATTAAATATACATAAGTCATTCTATAGTGAGATTAATCATATATGGTTCCTAAAATGGACTTATACTTCATATATCATACTGCTTAATATAATAAAACAAGTTTCTACTAAACATGGACTTCCTGTAGGCCAGTGGTAGGCGATAAAGGCCAGTCGCATTTCGGTTGTGGGTTCGATTCCCATAGCCTTGTCCGACGTGATGGGATGTCGCCCGTCCTGCAGGTTGTCCTTTTTCTAAAACTACATTACTATAACATCACATAAATAATATCAAAAAAAGTTCAATCCTTAAACAATACTAACTTATGTCCATCATAATCCATTCCAACCTTTAGGCTTATCCATAATATTGCAGTCCACTCTCATAACATAGTGAAAACGATTACCAGAGATTTAATACCATCGTTGATCCCCATATATCATAAGATATGTCTTGTTGGTCACCTTCTGAACATTCAAAGGCCTTAATCATGTATTCTCTTGAATACCCATTGAACCTTATTGAAAACATGAATGCAGTTAAACGTTAACACTTTCCACATACCAAAATCCTCAAAATTCTATATACTCAAACCATGATATCACTTAGTCCTTATATCAATCATGAGCTCATGAATACTGTCAAACATTTCATTTTCTCTTTATCACATCATCATGCGCATATCATCCACTTTCCAAAATAAATATCTGAATAACCTTTCATTGTTACTCATACCATTCATCATAAACTTTCAAATCTTAAGGAAAGACAACAGTGTAACAATCCTTAGATGTCTTTTTATTCTATATTACAACATTACACTTGATAAACATGTAATCATTCCACTACCTTCTTAAACCATTGACCGAGCTTCAACAATTCTTTCATCTCACATATCATATGTAGTATCTTCATCATCATCAAAAAAAATACTACCCATACGACCATACAGATTCTCTTCATGAGACATTCCCTTATGGCATTGGTTTGCATAACGCCCGTACATTCCACATTTAAAACATTTAACCATTGTTGATGTCGTAGCAATACCATTAACCTCATCCATGGTGTTAACTGAAACTTTTCCATTGCACTTACTGACTTTGTGTCCTTCTTTTCCACACCCAAAGCATCTTCCAGTTCCTTTGAAACATTCTCCTTGATGCCTCTTCCCACATGATTTACATAGGGGAAATTGAACTTTCTTTCCTCTATGATCATCATGAAACTCCATCTTTCTCTTATTAGCCGAGTCAGGAAACTTACCAAATTTTACTTTATTGATCATATTATGAGATTGCTGATTCGGAATAATAATGATGTTTGGGCTTCCAAATACCATTTCATTTGATTGCTTATGAATAATATCATTCCATTGTCCATCATATCCTCCATTATCGTGAATCATCTTGTTTCTAGCCATTTTCTAAAACCCAAAAAGAATAGTGTGAGAGGCAAAAATCATGCTAGGGAAAACAACATAATAAAGGGGGAGTACCTTCAATATCTAACATCTTAGGTTTAATTCTATGATCGTTAGCATAGTTCTAGTACTATAACCTATACGTATACTTAACCTTAGGGACATCCGTAGACATACCTTAGAAATATCTCTAGGGATCTCACTAAAGTTCTCGCATCCTAGTTTCCAAAGGATGACTAAACCTTTCCTCTGATACCAACTATAGTGGTCTGGAATTACTTCTAGTGGACTATAATTGATACCTATCAGGGCACTGCATGGGCGGCTACACCCCCTGGGCGGGACACACCACCATCCCCAGTGGCAGCCATTTTCTCATGAAGCCCTTGGGCGGAGAGCCATGCTTCGTCCAACGCTCACATGTGAGAGTTCCCAAGGATCGGATACATTCCTACCCCTTTTACCTCTGATACCAACTGTAGAGACCCAAAGCCTGACTTACATGGACATTACATTACTTTTGCGGAATACTTAGTACATAACAAAAAATACACACACAAGGATCGTAATAGTTTAGTGTCTTTGGAAACTCAGAACGTAAGCTTCTAATCGTGGTGAAAGATCTCCAATATCTCCCATAAAGATCTTCCCCTTTTTTTACCTAAAACCTTTATTTATATCCTGGGGAAAAGAAAACATAAAAGGGCGAGCTCAAATGCTTAGTAAGGGTAAACAAAAGAAATATAAATCTCATCGTATACACAAGCACATAAATTTTGGAAATCTTAACCTGCAAAAGAGATCATAATTACATAACATGGGATAAATCATGGTAGTGAAATGTAATCACAATAATCATAACTTAAAACATGAATCTTTGTGGCATACACACATAATCATAGAGAATCATATCTTATTAGTCAAGACTCATTGCCAAGACTATCTTAGTGGACAAAGTCCATTTCTGAATCGAGTAACCCTCGTTTCAGTCCTGTTTCACTGAACCGGTATAACCTACCGTTCCAGCCATGTCTATCTCATGAGATATAAAATCTTTACCCAATAAATTGGAGGGAGATATAGGTCCCACCCATCTCATAATGATACCATTCTTATCTGTGCCACAAAATCATAAATCATACATCATTTCATAACCCATGTAATAAAAATGGGATAACCCATGTAAAAAAAATGGGATTCTTAAACAACATGACATCATAAAACAATTCATATAAGATAAAGGAATTCATAAAAATATTTCTATCACAACATAATCAAATCCATGTAATAATAGGGATAGAAACAGAACCCTTTATTATCTTAGATGGAAAATAATTTTGATAAAACACTTGAACTTCATTCTTGAGGAAAATATCCTTTCTACTTCAAAATCACTTTTCCTTTCTTAACATGTCATAAAATTTTAAACTAAAAGAAGTTGATTAAAAATAAACTTGAAAAATTGTAAAGGAAGCTTCTTGGAAATAATGTTTTAAAAACACATTCATGCCGTATAAGTTAAAAAAACATTCTTCGTACTTTTATCGGTTATGTCAAAAAGTACCTCGTATGAAAAATGACAAAAGATTCCTTTCATTTATTTTACTAAAAACTCACCAAAGGGTAAAAATGGATTTAAACAATTGTAGGTGGATGGAAATAATATTACATATTTATGAAACATGGATGTGGATGATAAAATACACCCCAGTAAATACTTACGAATAAACAATCTCGGATAAAAATGAGATTGTGATATTTCCCTTACCTTAGGTCTGATTTGCTTCGTATGTGTCCGAACCTCCTGTATAATGATTTAAATAATGTCATTGACTTATTACAGAATCATATTCATTGTTATGATATCATATATGGGTCACTTATGACTTTATATTACCCGTTCTTTTGTAAATTCCATGTTAAAGAAGCGTTTTGGGTAAAATCGTTTCATTTATCGTAGGTGTTTTGACTTGTTGTTCTTGACATTATTATTACTTATATCATGATTTACATACTTCCATAATATAAAATATGATTTATATATCATATATATTCAGTATATATATATATAATAGATAGATAAATGAAATGAAAAACACCGTTCATGGAGACGGTAGTCCGTACGTACGCATGAACGTTGTTTTCCTTTCCTTATTGTCTTGAATGGAAGTAAGTAGATGAAATACATATATATATATATACATAAATCCATTAGCTTTATAATTTAATATATTTCATTATTATTTCTTATATATACTTTATAATCATTCTTAAATGGTTAACATGGAGAATGAATCTCATCACGTCGTGGAGACGGTAGTCCGTACGTACGCACGAGCGATGATATCATTTCCATAAATATTGAATTGAATTGGAGTGGATTATAAAATATATCAGAATCAATATTATGTTGTAATAACTATTTATAGTTATTCTTTACACCATTATACCCATCCATGTAAGGTGGTGGTGGAAAATAGATTACACCACGGCGTGGAGATGGTATTCCGTACCTACGCACGCGCGGTGATTTATTTTTCCGTAGGATGGATAGATGGTGAAATAGGGTTGTTTCATACTTATAATAACATATCAGTATATGAGTGATACTGATGTTATTACTTCATAATGAAACAACCTAAGAATAAGAAGTGGAAGAAGAAATAAAGTTGAAAGAATCGGTAACGGAAATTACCTCTTCTTTGAAGCACCTCTTTGAGATATCCTTTTAGGGCACTAAAATTGGTCTTTGAGGAAGAAAAGAACCTCTAGGATGTTTCTAGGGAAGTGTAGAAGAGATTTTGTCAGGGGTTGGACGATATTGAATGCTAAAATTGGTGTGCGGAGGAGAGGGAGGAGGTGTCCTTTTATAAGGGAGGAGAGGGGCACCTTAGGAATTCCTCAAAATATGATTTTATATTAAAGTCAAAATCGGTTTATAATGGTTCCAAAGGGTCTTATTTCGAAGCTAAAGTGGGGATGGGTCGAAATCCTATCAACCAATAGGATTTAGACAAGTTTAGGTTATTATTTTAACCTTATCAATTAGATTTAACTCTAAGTTAAATAATTTAACTTTTACCGTGTCTTTTTGTTTTCTTACACTATATGGTTAATACACTAACTATAACATGCCAAAAGAACCCCAAATTGTTTATTATTAATATATATATCCGTATCTATGTCATTTGGCCGAACCTTATATTTTTAGGAATAAAATAACAATTAATAATATAATATTTTATTTAAAAACTATTTTGTGTCAATTTTGACACTATTTGATATATGATTTTTGTGAAAGTCATAACAGAATTATATGTTCGAACCAAGTTTATAAAATCAATAGTAATATATCATAGTAACCTAAAAAATTAGTGGAATTCATAAAAAGTCTCAAATTATATTTATTTGGGTATTTATAACATCAATTATGTCAATATTTCATTAATAAGATAATTACTGCATCATCGTTGTGTCATACATAAATTAAATTATTTAATGTCTAAAAATTACAAATAAAATACCATTATGTAGGAAATCTTTTCATCTTTCTAATTAATATTTATAGTCAAATTTATCTTATGTATAACCCCATATTTAAAATGTTTTAGTAAATAAACATTGATTTTAACTCTTTTAACCCTTCTTTAAATAAATTAATAATAAATGTCCTAATCTAACCCAAGTGGGCCTAAATGGTCATATTTTATTCATAAGGTTGTTTTTGGTCGAATTACACTTATCCAATAGAATTAGGACATGTGTTAGGGTAATAGTAATATCAAATTTACCCTTAGTTACCCTATTTACTATTAACCGTGGTAAAAAAAGTAAAAAAGTTACTATTCACCAAAAATTATTTTCATCTCATTGAACAACATTTTAGTCCTTGATATTAACCGTGTCTGTCGGATTTTCGAAATTCCATTCACAGAAGCGGTAAAATTAAGTTTTATGCAAAATTCAGTTTTTAACCCACCACTTAGTGGTTTCACTATTCATCAAAAATTGAAAGTTTTCAGAAAAATATCAAAAATTTGGCCTATGATATATTTGATATTATGAACTCAAAAATGATGTCTATTTTACCAAATTCAAAACATATCAGTTGCATTAACTAATTTAAAAATTAATTCTCATCGTCAAAACAAATAGCGTGTTTTTAAGAGATAATAACTATCAAAAGATTGACACTAGTTTATAACTGGTTTAAATGTGAAATTACATCCAATGACCAACATTGTATTAAATTGTAAATATATATTACAAATATACATTAAAACCACTCAAATTAATAATTTATCACTATTAATTATTTCGATTGAAAAAGTTGTTTTTAATTAAAATTTAGTAATTTTCACTATTCATCAAAATATTAAAGTTATCCGAAAATCGCCAAAATTTCACCCTAAGCTAATTTCGATATTACGAATCCAAAAATGAATTCCATTTTGAAAAATAAAATTTACAAAATTTAAAAAAGTGGTTATTACTATTCATAATGGCTAGTTTTGATAATATTTTAACAGTATATCGTTGTTTAGCGAAACTTGGTGTTGCGTACAACACACTCTATAGTGGAAGGTCGTGATTGCGTGTAATTGAAGCCAGGTCAGAGATGTGTGTTGTGAAAGATCCTTTTGCTGTAGCGTATAACACAAAACTTTAATGAAATTAAAAAGAATATTTTTCATAAAATCTCGGGGTGTTACAATCTTCCTATCTCTAAATTTTTAAAAACTATTCATGTAATCCCATTATATTACTTTCTATGTTGGATCAACATTATGATGTATAAATTAATTTTAATTTTAAAATATCTTCATTGATGGAACCTCCTTCATTACCATTGAAGTCAATATAATTTTATTCTATTATTGTTTTTCCATCCACATATTCTATTCCAAATAGGGTGGAAAATCTATTTATAACTCTTTTCTGACTTGTTATATCATCTCATTATCAATTGAATCTTCACAATATATATCTTTATACCTAAAATAAATTTCATTTGTCCATTATTGTTCATTTTTGTAATATGAAAAGAACTAAATTTAAAATTCACATGTCATTCCTTCATAAACCTTGTATACATCACATTGTAAACTATTATACATCCCTTTTTTGAAAACCCTTTCATATTTTTCATCAGGTATGTCAACCACCAAACCAGTCCTACTTTCTATTTCTTGGATTTACTTATTAAATTTTGGATTCATTATTGATCCCATTTATGTTTAAATACATGGCCATATTTTATTGGTAAATGATGTGGTATCTAATTCATTAATATAATCACATATTGATTTTGGGATGAACATCTAGATTACCTTTCATTACATTATTCATGGGAGAATGATTTTTTACTAACATATACCACAAGAATGATTTCTTTTTCACTTTATTTTTTTCCAATATGTACAAGTTATATCTTATCAAATGTATAGTATGGATACCCTATAGTGTTGTAAAAGAATACATCGTATCTGTGACCAGTATTATTTTACTTTTCACAAAAAAATTCATTTATTCCAAATATTTCCCTTCTTGACATATTATTCTTTTTCTATGAGGTATTCTTCAAATTAGAGGGGGTTTATCTATTTTTATCCACATAACAATACTTTATGGAATCTATTATTTGAAAATGTTAAATTATTATACAATAAAAAAATGTCTATATTCCCAAACTTGCAAAAACACCAACATCGTCAAATCTACCTTGTAATTTTTCAAGTAGATGTTGTCTGTCTCACCAGACAAGTTTATTATTTTTCAGCTATAATTCTAACTTGTTGTTCTTCTTTTTGTGGGATATTTTTATTATGTATAATCAGAAAAAAATTAGTTTAATTTTTACATCTCTATGTATTTTTTTAATTTAATATTATTTCTACACATCAGGAAGAAGCATAATTTTAACAAATTCAATTTTTACGATTACGTTATATATTTTCCATGTTTATGAGGGGAGGATTATTTATATTTTATCAACATATATTTTACAATATAAAGAATATCAATTAGGAAAAAGGATATATAAAATACATGGGATGTAGTATATTTCTACTCACAAGATTCTCAAGAACCAAAATGTATAGATTCGATATTTTTAAATTTCACATATAACTGTAGGAACATAATCAGTAGGGTCAATGTATTACACTCAAATAAACTCAGTCAATATTTCAAGACATTATTTATCCATCCCACTTAATTTTTATGCATCTTGTTACATAACATTAGATATTAATATTATTCAATTACCTTTCTATCTGTAAAATCATGTTTTGAATCCTTGGAATTCATAAATAATTTACATAGGTAATCCAACGCATGGAACAATTCATTGAGAAAATATTCAGATAATATTTTTTCCAAAAGGTCCCATTGAATTATTTTGATACCTTATGTGTATATTTAATTTTAATCAAAAATATTTTTTTCATTGACATTCCAAAAATTTGTGACACTTTTATAGGAACCCATATTTTATGCTAAGGAATTTTCTATTGCATCTACTTCCTCTTCTAGCTATGAATTTTACAATTGTAATGAAACAACCCCATCCCCAAAATGTTTCCAACTTAGGCATATAATCAGGGAAGGGAGATAATGATTCCAAAAGCCCACCTCTAATAAGAAATGGGTTTGAAACAAGCACTAAGGTCTTAATGTACACACATATGGGAGATATTTCATAGTAATATATGAAAAATAAGATAGACAGTATAAAACCCAAAAAAACTCTATCTCATAAAAATAAGAATAAATCCCAATAATTGATTTTAATGTATGAAAATAAAATTTAAATATATAAAAAACAAAAACATATCCTTGGTGGTGACAACAAAGCTCCAACAACTACTGGAAAAATATTTAAATTTTTAAATTTCATTTCGATCAACAACCATCTCTTGTTGACCTGGAATATAGTTTATATGTACGTAGGGTGAGAATAAGACGTATTTTTTTTATTGATCCTCCTATAACCTCTTGTGAAAAATTGGAAAGAATCAAACTAAAGATAAATGAGTAAAAAATAAAACTAACCAATTTCCTAAACAATATTATTATTCTATTAATATACTCACCATGTTTCAAATAAAAATTATCCAATAAAAATTTAAAAATAATGGGAATGTAACACCCCAAGATTTCATAGTATGTTATTTTATTTAAATTTATTCTATAGTTTGCGCTACAGGAAACACCGAGTTCGAGCGCAGCATGTATTACCAAACTAGTCATTCAAAAAGCTGTTTTTAATAGTATTTACTAGTTTTTGAATTTTATATACTACATATAACTTTAGAATCCTTATTATTTGTTTCTAACTCATAATCTATTTCCAAATTCATTTTCTCAGATAAAATAAGTATTTTTTTGAAAAAAAAATTCCACCATTTAATGGGAACCCATTTTTAAATCCAATATTTGACACTTTTATATAATAAATTTAAAGAAATTAAATTATTCTTTAGAATGGGGACAAATAAATATATTTTGGATTAATTTTTGGTACTTTTATGATATTTTTTTTTGATGAATACTGAAAAATACTAAATTGTAATTGAAAATAATTTTTTTAATTGAAATAATTTAGTGTTAAATTATTTTGATTATAATTGTTTGTATGGGTAATTATATAATATTTTTATCATTTAATATAATTTAGGTCATAATAAGTAATTTCACCTTTAAATTTGACATTAACACATGTCAATCTTTTGATAGTTTTTACTTTTTAAAAACCCATTTTTCGGTTTTGAAAACGGAAATTAATTTTAAATTAATTATTAAATCATCTATGTTTTTAATTTGGTAAAATAGAATTTATTTTTTAATTTGGAATATCAAAATTAGCTTAAAGTTATTTTTTTTATTTTTTTGAAAACATTCAATTTTTGATGGATAGTAAAAAACACTGCGTTATAGTTTAAAACTGACTTTTTATTTAAATAATTATTTATTTGTTTTTATTTTATGTAAAAATAGATATATAATACCTATATAAGTTCAAATAAATTCATTGAAGTAATTTTTTAATTAAATTAGATATATTAAATTTTATTGAACTTTTTACCAACTTTTACCCACCTTCTAGGAGCATTTGCAAATTTCCATAAAACATAACATAACCACTTTTGTGAATTTAATTTCAAAAATATGAGAAACGCGGTTAATATATGTTTGTAAAATGTTGGTCAATATGATTAAAAATAATTTTTGGTTAATAGTAACTTTTGACTTTTATTTACCACAGTTAAAATTAAATAGGGTAATTAAATGTAAAAATGATAATATAATTATCCTAAAACATGTCCAAATTCATTTTTATAAGTTAATTCTACCAAAAAACAACCTTAGAATAAGATATGATCATTTAGGACCACTTGTATTAGATGAGACATTTATTATTATTTTATTTAAACAGTAGTTAAATGTCTTAAATTTAACGTTTATTAACTAAACCATTTTTAATATAGGTTTATACATAAGACAAATTAGACTATAAATATTCAAAAAAAATTTAAATATATTTCCTACATAATGGTATTTTATATATAATTTTTAGAGATTATATAATTAAATTTATTTATGACACAATGATGAGGTATTAATTACCTTCTTAATAAAATATTAAAATAATTTATATGATAAATTTTAAAATAAATAGAATTTAAAAGTTGCAATGCCATCCATGAAATTAATAGGTTAATATGATATGTTTGGGTTTATTAGATAAAAAATTCAATGTTTTTAGTTTTTTATGACTTTCACATAAACAAAATACCTAATAATGTCAAAATTGACATAAATTAGTTTTTTAAAGAATAGTATAGTATTGGCTGATATAATATTTAGAAAATTATAAGGATCAGAAAAAGAGATTTAATAGTATTATATATGTTATTAATGAACCACTTCAGGTTCTCTTGGAAGTTTAGAATATGATTATTATCCATATAGTGTAAGAATACTTGAAGACACGGTAAAAGTTAAACTATTTAACTAAGAGATAAATCTAAATGATAATGTTATAATGGTATCCAAAACTGTCTAAAACCTATTAGATGAGAGGATTTCCACCCATCCCAACCATATTGTAGAAGTAAATAATTTTGGATCCCTTAGAAACCGAAATTGATTTTATTATAAAATAATATTTTAAACTTTTCCTAAAGTGACCCTTACATCTCTTATAAAAGAGTACTTCCCCTTCTCTAAATTTTACACCTCCAAAGCCATTTTTCTATGACAAATCCTACCAAATTATCTTCTAAACATTCCCCAATTCATCCTAGAGGCCTTAATTTGATCATAATTCCAACCTAAAGAGCCCTTTTAATCAACTCAAAAGGAAACACCCGAAGAAAATATGTTAATTTCACCACCCTCTTCATGTTCTTTTCTTCATCAAGTTCTTATTTCTTTTGGTTTCCATACCAAAATAATAAACCAAGAACCTTATACATACTATTATGTTATTATAAGTATGTACAACCATATTAATTATTCTATACATCTTATAAATGAATACGTCGCCATACGTGTGTACGTACGACTTACTGTCTCCACGTCGTGGTGTAGTTTGTTATTCAAACACATCATTATTTGGATGGGTATATAAATGACTATAACTAATATAAATAAAAAATAAAACATGTTAATTACTATTTATATATAATATACCATCCAATTACATTTTATCTCACCATCAATATAATGAAATATTCGCTCATGCGTACGTATGACTCACCGTCTCCACGAACGCGATGAGATTCATTCACCCTCGTAATCATTCAAGAATAATTTTTATTTTATGATTAAAAATGAAGTTTAATAACTTAATATCATTTTTTAAATGAATTAAATATAGCCTATATACAACCAACATGACTTACATAACAAAAACTATAAATGAATCTAAATCAATTAACAACCAAAACAATGATACTACTGAAATATAATTAAAAAAGAAATATTTGAAGATCATATATGATATCATATTTACGTATTTGGTTCTGGTATAATTTAATAACAATTAATTCACCATTATACAGGAGGTTAACGTACCCTATATTAAGGAAAATTACAAGGTAAGGGGGTTTCATCTCACTTTTATTCCTGTGAGATTTATGCTATATTTTCCACAATTAACTTTTGTTGTGTGTATGTACTGCCCATGATTGTATTTTTTGTGTAATATAATTTAATATATGGGTATTTGAATCATCATTGTATTATCCTTCTTTCATGGGGTTTGTGTTTCGTGTGTTACAATATCAGTAATAGAATTTCAAATATAAATTTCCACTAATTCGGTTTTAAAGAATCTTCATTGATTACTTTACCCCAAGATTATTTGTGAAATCACTATTTATTTAATTATGTAGTAATTTCCACTCCCTTGGTGTGGATATACATTGGATACACATAATCAATCCATTGATAAATTCTCATGTCATCGATATAAACATGATAAGACTAATTTTAACTCAATTTCAATTCATTGAGTTAAACATACAAGTCATTGGTGTTGTTTTTACAATAATATGTGTGAATATCCTCTAATTGATTTACATAGAATATCCATTCTTCTGGAGTGTATTTATATTTTTCACACAAAATTAGGTCATTGATTTATCATTAAGCTATAGTTACGGTCTTTATATAGGAATTCATCTAAACATACATTTCATTAAGACTTATTTGTTATTATGTGCCAATACACTATTATTTGGTGTATATAAAGTACTTTGACATAGTATTTCATGAATCCCTTTATTCTCATGATATTATAAAGTTTTAATTCTCTAAATTATTTGTGTTTAATCACCTCTCATTTGGTTAGTATCTCTAACAAAAAAATCATTTTAAATGTTTTAAAAATTTATTCTTCTAAATCTATCTCATTAATGTCCATGTTTTAAAAATGGTTTTATGGTATTATTTATATGGACATTAATTTTTTAAAATTTAAATTACTTTAAAATGTTTCAATTTGGCCTGGGTCACTATGAATAAAAAATATTTTTTAAAAATATTTTTGATAAATAGTGATACTTTTAAATGTTTTCATGAAAAAGGGATATTTTACTCAAGAATTTTTACTGATCATTTTCAACTATGTCAACATCCTTTAAGGGATATTATTATTGATCGAGGTTGATTTATTATGATACAAATATTATATTCTGTATTGAAGGTTTTGGGATATGTTTTTTTGTGGATGTGCTATTTTTATACCATTCAAGGTTTATAGATAAAGTATTGACATTTCATATGCATGTTTTAATACGAATGTTTAATGTATGTTTAAACCTTTTCATATAAGGAATGAATTGGACATAGTAAGTGACAGGTGTAAACCTCTATAGTTTCTCGATGCATCGGTAGATCTAATGAGACCAACTAGTGTCTTTGCACAAGGCCTTGAAAAAAATTTCTTTGTAGTCTTGGCACAAGGACTTGACTATGTGGTTATGAAGTTTGGCATTATGCATTCAATCATTATGAAATGGATATTGATATTACATGTGATTATTTGGCATCTAGAATATCAATGTGAATATGTAAATGGAATTATTTAATTTATCATTTTCATATTACTCTAAATCTTACATTTAAATGGATTGTGTTCTAGTCTTATACATTTCCTTAAATGTTTATTCTTATTTATGGTAGTTTCCACAATATTGTTATCCTTACTGACGATTTGAGCTCACCCCATTATAATGTTTTATTTTTCCCAGGATGAAATGAATTATATTATGATTAACCTGTAGTAATAGGCTATGGGATATAAGAGTGTTCAAATGGGACATAATATTGTTTTTTTTATTTCATGATGTAATGTCAAACTTATTTAGGTCTCTATTACTTCCAAGGCAACTAAAGGGATCGGTCATTCAAGACACAATTCCTTGTATCATTCCAAGGTTATGAAATAAAGCACTGATTCTGGGTAATTGGGGTCGGGGTGTTACAGTTGCTATCAGAAGAAGTTTAGTACAAACCTTGGAAGGTAGATTTAGAAAAAAATGTGATTTGGAAACACTACCCTATGATATACATTGAGGATTATTATAGAAAAAAAATCCAAAAATTTTGGTATTGAAAATATTATGGGGGTTTTATAAGAAATACATATCTGTCTAGATACGAGTATGTAGAGGCGGCTCTGACAAAGATTTACCTAGGAGTGAAAAATCAAACAACGAGTTTTTTTCATGACTTAGGGAATCCTAAAACATGGAAATGGGCCTCATTGCACTCTTAGTTACGACACTCACGGGGAATATGCTTAGGATAATTCACATTTTCATTACGAACAGATTTGAAATATTTTAATATATGATGAGAATAAATAAAATTAGTAAATCTTAAGGTGGTTTAGATTGAAAATAATGTTTCATGATATTCTAAAAATGATTTTATGACTCACACTATGATTTATTTTTTTTGTCAATGGATGGATTCCAATGAAATCATAATAACATTGAACTAGAGGTACAATGTGGGAAGAGTAGTGGAAATGAGAAACGAAATGGAATTTCAATAGGCATAAATGAATTTGTGTTCATGCTGAATCAGTTTTCCAAAAATATGATCAACAACACATATATTAACCATCTCTCAGACTCAACAAAGAAGATAAAGGCAGTGAATGATAAGATATCCACTAGTGGAAACCCTAGAGAAAAGAAATCTCAATTTCTATATTTCTAGAAATGTGGAAGGAGACACCGAGTAAATTGTCTCAACGGAACACATAAATGATTTATGTTTGGTATAGAAGTACATAAATTAATGAATTGCCAAGGAAAATTTAAGATTACTATGGAAGAATATAAAAATGATACCAAGAATCCATATACAATCATTTTCCATAAATATAGGGGACTTGGGTAGTACTAGAGTGAATTCCCTATTTTATAGGATAACCTCTTGGTCATGGGAGAAACTATGTGAAAATAAATGGATGGAGAAATGTTTAATAGTACTAGTGCTCTTTGTTGATGGGATTACATTGGAATTCTTTTTTCTAGTATGTGTAACACTACAGTTTGTTATGTGAAAATGCTATTTTAGGAATAAATATCTTCTATATTGTTGATATAGTTATAAATAACAATTTGGGTTTATATGCTCCTTGAATTTGAGGAAATTACATGTTATTAAATTTTGGGATGAAAATGTGAGATATGAGATAAAATTTGTGGTGAAATTATGTTATTATTATTTTGAGGAATTTATCTATTTTTGGAATGTTATAAAATATTTTTTTTAAGAAGGACAACACGCAGACCGTGTGACAACCCGTCTCATTGAAAAAATCTATGGGAATCGAACACACAACCAGAGTATGATTTACATTTTGCGCCTACCATTGGCCTATATGAAATCCCTGGTTAGTGTGAATAATTATTTTTAGTTAAATGATTTTATTGATCAATAATATGTTGATTCGAGGACTTTTTTCTTATCAAATGGAAACCCATACTATAGTAAAATGATTTGGGGATTAATTGATTAATTTTATTTTGGAAGATGTGTGTTCTGTTGGGAACACTATATGCCAAAGGAAAATAGAGTAATATGGGATTTTATTTGATGAGTAATGGATGATTTTTATCTATGTTTTTATTTAGGATTTATAGAAATTTGGGTAATTTATGGAAATGATTAACTTATCATAGAAAATATGTGATTATGTTAATTACTTTTTAGTATGTGACTTTAAGAGTAGGCGATGTCATTTAAAGATTCAATTTAACATCGAAGGCTTCATAATCAAATTCTTCTATGTTTTGGGATTCAATATTATTTTGGATTATATTGAAGGATTTTTTGGACAATAGTTTATTTAATGGTATTTAATGATCTTTGGGTATTGATGGATTAATTTTATAATTATGATTAGTATTTCATTATCTAAATTATTATCCTATTTGGGGATCATCAGATCTTGTACTAACCATTTTTGTTTTAGTTAATCTATAAATACAAAGGAAATATATAGTTTATCCTTTGTGGATCATGTGATTCTCTAGAAGTTTATTCTAGCACATTAGGTGTGACCACATCATCTTGAATAATCATCATTCAAAAAAAATATGAGTTAGTGGTAGAAATTTATTAAAGGATAAAACTATACATAAAAAGTAAGCATATATCTTTATGTTCTTATTCAATTTCATATATAAATTCATCATATTAATGAAATTAAACATAAAACAAAAATCGTTGATCATTTACTTTTTTTAATGGAAAACTGATGAACATTTTTCTCTTCACGTGTTTGTCATTTTCTTATTGTAACCATTCTCCTGATCAAGTTTTCTACCACTCTCCATCACAACTTTACACTTAGTCTATCTTCCACATCCATGTATACCTACATGTAATCCTAGTATGGGTTATCTCAGGTGACCATTGTACTTCTCTTTCGTTATTTTAAAGTGATATTTTTATTGACACTTTTTCTGATGTGGTACATTCAATGAAATTCACACACATAATTTTAAAATTGCAATGACACAATTTCCCGAAGGGGGTATGAATTTTATTGAAACTAACAAACTCGTCACATAAAATTTTCAAATTCTCCCAATAATGACTCTGTAGCGTAGCTCGTTCCACAAACTTCTATTTGACTGGTCGTGGAGCTCAAATGGGGATACAGATGAGAAGTTATGGTTGTTCGATGTCGGGCTACTGGAAATGGCTATCCAGGACAGTTTTGGGGCAAAGTATGGATTTGCGTGTAAAAAGGGAATCTTGTGTAAAAAAAGGGAATATTACTTGCAAGAACAGAATATTGCGTGAAATAAAAGAATATTACACACAACCACACACAAAAACATATTCCTTGAACAATGTGTGTCAAATTCCATTTGCGCGCGTGCCCGCTGAAGGTCGTGCAGAAAACCAATGGCACGCATGGACTTTTTCATGCACCGCCATGCACCGAAAACCACCGGCACCCATGGAATTTTACATGCACAGCCTGGTGGGTGCATGATTTCATGCACCATCCTGGTGCGCATGGTATTTTTTGTGCACTACCTTACGCGCACGGAATTTTACACACACCGCCTTTCACATGCAGAATCTTACACGCACCGCCTTGCACAGAAAACCACTGACCCGCGTGGAATTTTATGCGCACCTCCTCACTAGTTTCCTCCTATAAATACAAGTGCACCCCCTTCTTCCCAGGAGGCTCCCGAAGGTTGGCAGCCTCTCTAATGCATGTAAGTCCAAATTTTCTATGCACACATGTAAAATACCCTCTCTTTTATGCAAAACATCACTTATGAACGTAAAGGGGGAAACCCTCTCAATTTTGTGCACAAAACATTACTTTTTCATGCAACAGTTCCACGGTGCCTAGTTTCTCTCGCACCAAAGGTTTCCCCTATCCAATTGTGCACAATGCCTTCATTATTGAGCGTGCAGTTGCCCTATTGGGCACATGACTGCCTATTGCACGCACATCTCCCATTTTGTATGCCCAGCTCCGCTATTTCGCACACATGTCCCGTATTGTTCACACGATAGCCATTTTGCAGGCATAACTCCCCTTTTGCATGAACGTGTCTCGTATTGCACGTATGTATGCCCTATTACGTGAAAGTCTTCCATATTTCCCGCAACCCCTCCTTGCGTGTAGCCCATCCTTGGTATCGCTCCTATTACACCCAGCCATATCGAGGCCTGCACCCACCAGTCCATACCTAGGGGGTTGCGCCCCCGCACCCCTGCTTGGGGTCACTGCCAGCCTATGGTCCTAGCCCTTCAGGTTGATCCCTTCGCTACCGTCCGGGACCCCCATGATAAATGGAGAGTCACACTATGAACTTTTCAGGCCGAGACGTCAGAATTTTCCATTGCGCCCTTATGTGAAGCCGCCTTCCAACTATGGGATTCCATTATTTGAGATACTCCTCCACACAAAATGAAACACCTTGAAGTCAGGATATTTATATTGGTCTATTTCCCATGTCATGATTTGAGATTCTCATTATCAATCACCATGAGTACCTTGATTCGAACCATTCCTCATCCAAATCATCCAAACCCCATCACTTAACTCCTATTCTAGGTTGAACCATATGGGCCGCCCTTGCGTAAGTCCCATCACCATCCATTGTTAGGAGCCTTATGCATAATAGTTTTATCTACATGAAATTAAACTATAGTAATCCTTATATTCCAATCATAGGATGTCTCTTGCTCCAAACAAGAGATGCCTTATGCTCCAAGCCTAAGATGTTAGTAGTCATATCTATATGACTCTAAACTGTAGTAATCCCTATGTTACAAACATAGGATTCCTCTTTCTCCAAATAAGATATGCCTTATTTCCCAAGCATTAGATGCCAATAGTCCTATTTACATGAATTTAAACTGTAGTAATCATTTTGTTCCAAACATTGGATTTCTCTTTCCCTATATGAGAGATGCGTTATGCTCCAAGCATAAGATTCAAGTAGTCCTATCAACATGACTATAAACTGTAGTTCACCCTATGTTCCAAACAAAGTATGCCTCTTTCTCTAAAAAAGAGATGCCTTGTGCTCCAAGAATGAGATGCCAACAGTCCTATCTACATGAATATAAACATAGAACACCATATGTGCCAAACATAAGACACATCTTTCTCCAAACAAGGGATGCCTTATGATCCAAGCATATGACGCCTAATTACATGATTACAGTGGCGTAATTTCAAGATATTTGGAATCCATTCAAACATTCTATCACTCAACCTCACGCTTTGTGTGTCCTTCATTCAGATCTTCATCCACTTCCATGTCTAAAGGGACCCAATAATGGCTTGGTCCCATGATGCATCTTCTCACCTACCATCCTGGGCCAATTCCCTGTAAGACTTTGTAAAACAATTCAAGTCATGTTCTATGTTTCGAACATGGTTAGTAGTCGACCCCCATTTTTTTCCTCCAAATATCAGGATAAAGCGTTATGGATTCTTTGTTTCGAACACTGTAAATAATTTTCCATTTTCACCAGGCCACCCTCTTTGTGTTCCAAATGTCAGACATGTAAATCACACATTTAATCTCCCCTTGCTCAGACTGATTCCAACACCCTTGGTGTTATCCCACTTGTGAACATACACATAGGTGATTGAACCAATCATATACCTTGACTCACCAGTGGGGTGGGATGACCTCATGGGAAGACAAGAGGAAGAAATTATGGAAAACATCAATGCATAAGCCCCATCCACCATTGCCTCTCCATAATGGCTCCCGATAATCTCCCTTGCACAAGCCTCATTCACCGTTACTGCTCCAAAACGTCACCCTGTCAGCTCCCTTGCGTAAGCCCCATTCACCATTACATCTCTATAGCGGCACCCAGGAAGCTCCCTTGCGTAAGCCCCATTCACCATTACCTCTCCGTAGCGGCACCCAGACAACTTCCTTGTGTAAGACCCATTCACTATTATTGCTCCATAGCAGCACCTAGGCAGCTTCCTTGTGTATGCCCCATTCACCATTGCCACTCCTTAGCGGCACTCGGGAAGCTTCCTTGCATAATCCACAGTCACCATTTTTTCTCCATAGCAGCACTCGGGAAGCTTCCATGCGTATTCCCCATGCACCATTGCCACTCCATAACAGCACCTGGACAACATATATGTGTTAGCCCTATTCACCATTACCACGCCATAGTTGCACCCGAGAAACTTCTTTTCATTATCCCCATGCACCACCCTTAATGGACGCACCTTTTCGCTGTGATCATCAGGTCCTTGCTGCCTCTTGTATCTCACACCGAGCATGGCTCATCTAGGCTTAGAGCAAGCACCAACCATGAAAAACACTTTGGGAAGCCTAGATTATAAGCCCCACGCACCAATCTGAACTACATGGTCTTTTATCCTTGCCAAGGAATGGTACATAGGAAGCCTCAATGAGGTCGAAGCCCACCGACCATTGGTCGCTCCGACCCCCTTCACGTCAATGCACCAAGCCCCATCTGAACTACGTGGACTTTGATCCTTTCCATGATGAGGTATGTAGGAAGTCTCCTTGAGGGTCAAGCCCAAAAACCATTGGTCCCGACTACCTCATGTTGGTGTACCAATGCTGCCCATCTGAACTACGTAGTCATTGATCCTTGCCAAGGTGAGGTACGTAAGAATCCTCCCTGAGGTGCAAGCCCACCACCCATTAGTCGTACCAACCACCATCACGTCGGTTCACCAACTCCTTGGGAAGCCTTGATTATAAGTCCCACAAACCAATTCTGAACTATGTAGACTTTGATGCATGCCCAGGAAAGGTATGTATGAATCCTCCTTGAGGTTCAAGCCCACCACCCATCAATTTTTATCCCCTTCACGTCAGTTTTCCCCGATCCTACATGAATTTAAACTGTGGACCTCAATCAGTGGTTAGTCATTGTTTCCCTGTCTAACGGTAAGCTGCTGTGACCCCATTCAGTAGTAAGTTGTTCTCAACACCATTCAACGACAAGATATTGACATCCGCAACTAGTGGTAAGCCGTTGTGACCCCATCCAGCGGTAAGACGTTGAATCCCCCAATCGGCGGTAAGAATTTTTCAGATGAACTACAAGGACTTTGATTCCATACCACTGGGATATGTTGGAATACTCTTTAAGACTCAAGACCTATATCAGCGTCATCCTCGAGGCGAACCCATCTCAATATCCATCCAATTCATGGAACCTTCCATCATCCATCCTGATTCTTACCTGAGCCACCACATCCCAGTGGGATCATGATAGTTCATTCCCCATTCACTTTAACAACAATCGGGAATACAACCACACATTGCCCCAACATTGATGCTCCTTCCAGAGGTTGTTCCCTTCTGATCCACTCTAGTCAGTTTTCTGATCAGTACAATCTTTCTCCGCAAGATGTTAAACTCACGGCGTAACCGAGTTAAACATGGAACGTTGAGGAAAACTTCAAAGACATGCCTCTGGCATAAGATACCCCACGACTGATGTGGGATGCCTCAGATTCTGCAACCTTGAGATGCCCACTTATGAGGAAGAATACAGGTTCTCCTATGTCCACACACCTATAAATGCCTCGACATGCCAGATGATATCATCTACTCTGAAGAATGGTTGCTGCCCTAACTGGACCCCATGGAATGTCCAGACAGAAGCAGTGTAATTAACTGGTGTCCATGAAGATATGAAATTGGGAACAAGATTCATGAAATATGACATAATCTATATGGGAGACTCAGACTAGGTGAAGAGTTCCGAGGAGTAATCCATGGAAAGATGAACCGACATCCCATCTTCGGGTTTCGATCAAGGAGAAAACGTCCCCGAACAAGTGATGGATGCCACCCGCCTTTGGAAAGCAGGAATGCAGGGCAACAACTGCCCATCTTCCACAGAAGGATGTGCGCGCCCCGGAAAAAGCATCGGAAACAAATGTAACACCCCAATATTTCATACTAATTTATTTTCATTAATGTAATTCAATAGCTTGTGCTAAACGCAACACCGAGATCAAGGGCACCACGAATTAGCAAACTAGTCGTTCAAAAAGTGGTTATGAATATTATTTTCTGAATTTTGAATTTTATATACTCCATATAATTTTAGAATCCATATTATGTATATCTTAGACATAATATAAAACAAAATTCAATTTTCAGATAAAAGAAGTATTTTTAAATAAAATGCCATTTTACCACCTTTGAATGAAAAATCCATTTTAAAACATATATTGTACCCTCTAATATATTAAATATAATTAAATTAAATTCATCTTTATATTCGGAAAATGAAATGTTATTTTGGAAAAAAAATTGGTGCATTTTTTATAACTTTAATATTTTGATGAATACTGAAAAATACTAAATTTTAATTGAAAACAACCTTTTTAATCGAAATAATTTATTGTGTTAATTTATGAATTTGAATGGTTTGTAAGTATAATTAGATTATATTTTTATCATTTAATACAATGTATGTAATTATATGTAATTTCATATTTAAATTTGACATAAACACATGTCAATATTTTGATAGTTTTTGCTTTTTAAAATCCCACTTTTCGGTTTTGACAATGGAAATTAATTTTAAATTAATCAGTGCAACTTTTATGTTTTGAAATTTCTAAAATAGATTTAATTTTTCAATTTAGAATACAAAATTATCTTAGGGTATATTTTAGGTATTTTTCTGAAAACATTAAATTTTTGATGAATAGTAAAAAACACTGTGTTATAGTTTAAAAATGACTATTTATATAAATAATAATTATTTTTTAGTAAAAATAGATATATAATACCTATATAAGTTCAATTTAATTTATTTGAGTCACTTTATAATAACATTAGATGAAAGAAATTTTATTGAACTTTTTCCTTCCTTTTACCCACCTTTTAAGAGCATTTAAACAATTTTCATAAAACATAATTTTACCACTTTAGTGAATTGAATTTCAAAAATCCATGAGACACGATTAATATCTTAATGTAATATACAGTTCAATAAGATGAAAACAATTTTTGTTGAATAGTAACTTTTGAATTTTATTTATAACAGTTAAAATTAATTATTGTAATTAATGGTACAAATGATGTTATAATTACCCTACCACATGTCTTAATTCTATTGGATAAGTGTAATTAGACCCAAAAAACCTTAGGAATAAAATATTATCCTTTAGGTCCACTTGGATTAGATTACAACATTTATTATTATTTTATTTAAAGAAGAGTTAAAAGTGTTAAATTCAATGTTTATTAACTAAAACATTTTTAATATAGGGTTATACATAAGATAAATTTGACTAAAAATATCCATAAAAAATATAAAAATATTTCCTAGATAATGGTATTTTATTTAAAAATTTTAGTTATTAAATAATTAAATTTATATGTGACACAATGATGAGGAAGTAATTACCTTCTTAATGAAATATTTAAATAGTTTAAATTACAAACATTAAAATAAATATAATTTAAAAGTTTTAATGCAATAATTTTTTTGGGTTAATATGACATGTTAGGGTTTATTATAAAAAAAATTCACAGTGATAAGGTTGTTATGACTTTCACAGAAAACTAAATACCAAATAGTGTCAAAATTGAGATATATTAGTTTTTCTAAGAAATACAATATTATTGGTTGATATAATATTCTTAAACATTTAAGGATTGTCCAAAGGGCGTATATAATATTATATATGTCATTAATGAACAACTTGAGGTTCTCTGGGAAGTTTCTATTATGTTTATTAATAATATAGTGTAATAATACAAGAAGACACGGTAAAAGTTAAACTATTTAACAAAGAGTTAAATCTAAAATATAATGTAAAAGTGGTAACATAAAATTGTCTAAAGCCTATTTTTTATTTGATTTAGTCCAATGCCCACCTTATTTTCCAAAATAAATCATCTTTGTGCCATTAAAAATAGAAAATGATATTATTATAAAATAATATTTCAATCTTTTCCTAAAGTGACCCTCACATCTCTTATAAAAGGGTACTTTCCCTTCTCTTAATTTCACATCTCCAAAGACATTTGGCATGGCCAAACCCTGCCCAAATATCATTACAACTTCACTCACTTCAACCAAAAGTCCTTAATTCGATTATAAAGCCAACCTACGGAGCCCTTTTGATCATCTAAAAAAGAAACACCTGAAGAAGAGGTATTAATTTCACCACTGTTTTTTATTTTTTTATTTTTTTCTTCCACATCCTCTTTCTTTTTGTTTCCATAACAGAATAATAAATCTACTTCCATATACAAACTGTGATTTTATTATAAATTTAATACAACCATATAGTTTATTCTATCCATCCTATAAATGAAGAAGTCATCATACATGAGTAGGTTTGACTTACCGTCTTCATGTCATGGTGTAGTTTTTTATTCAAACACATCATTATTTGGATGGGTATAAGAATGAGTATAACTGATGTAAATAAAAAATATAACATATTAATGATTATTCATACATAATATATCATCCAATTACAAATTATTTCACCATCAATATAATGATATTTTCCCTCGTATGTACGTATAGCTTACCGTCTCCACGAACGCGATGAGATTCATTCCCCATCATTATCATTCAAGAATAATTTTCATTTTTTGATTAAAAATATTTTTTAAGAACTTAATATCATTTAGTATATGATTAAAATACATATTATACATAAAAAATGACTTATGTAATGAAACATATAATGTAAAACGAATTAGTTAACAACCAAAACAATGATACTACTGAAATATAATTTACAATGAAATATTAGAAGATAATATATGATATCATATTTATGTATTTGGTTCTTGAATAATTAAATAAAAATGTTTTCACTAATATAATGTTTCTTAACCAACCATATACTAAGGAAAATTACAAGGTAAGGGGTTTTCATCTCACTTTTATTCCAGTGATATTCATGCTATATTTTCCACTATTAACATTTGTCTAGTGTATATAATACCCATGATTGTATGGTTGGAATAATATACTTTAATTTATGGGTATTTAATCCAACATTTGATGATCTGTCTTTAATGGGTTCTATGGTTCGTAAGTTACCAAATTGTTAAGGGAATTTCAAATTTCAATTTCCACCCATTCGATTTTAAATAAACATCATTGATTACTTTACCCCGAGATTATTTGTGAAATAACTATTTATTTACATATGTAGTAATTTACACACCCATTAGTGTTGATATAATTTTGATACACATAATCACTCCATTGATAAATTCTCAAGTCATTGTTATAAACATGATAAAAGTAATTTTAACTCCATTTCTATTCATTGAGTTAAACATCCAAGTCGTTGGTGTTGTTTTTACAAGAATATGTCTGAATGTCATCTGATTGATTTACACTAAATATCTAATAATATTGAGTGTTTTTATATTTTTCACACATAAGTAGGTCTTTGATTTATCCTTAACCTAATGATATGGTCTTTATGAAAGAATTCATCTAAACCTACATTCCATTGAGACTTCTTTATTGATATTCTCCAATTCACTATTATTTGGTGTATATAATATACATTGACATAGTATATCATGAATACCTTTATTCCTATGATATTTTAATGTTTTTATTACCTTAATTATTTTTATTCAAGAGTCTCTCATTTTGTTAGGAACTCTAACTAAAATATCATTATAAATGTTTTAAAATTTTATTTTTCTAAATATTTTTCATTAATGTCCATGTTTTAAAAATGGATTTATGGTATTATTTATATGAACATTAATGTTTTAAAATTGAAATTACTTTTAAATGTTTCAAAGTCATATGTAACACTTTGATTCAATCATTTATTTTAATTAACTTCCTGATAAATAGTGAGACTTTTAAATATTTTCAGGAATAATGGATATTTCCCTCAAATATTTTTACTGATCATTTTCAACTATGTCAACATCTATTACGGGATGTCATTCTTAATTGAGGTTCATTTATTATGATACAAATCTTATATACTATATTGATAGTTTTTTGATATGTTTGACGGTGGACGTGTTATTTCTAAACCATTCATGGTTTATGGATAAGGTATTGACATTTCATATACTAGTTTTAATATAATGTTTTATGTAATGTTTATAACTTTTCATATGAGGAATCCCTTAGAGATAGTATGTGACTGGTGGAGCCCGCTATATCTTTTCAATGCATCGATAGGTATCATGAGGAAAACTAGTTTCCTGGCACAAGGCCTTGATAAAATATTATTTGTTGTCTTGGAACAAGGCCATGACTCTGTGGTTATGAAGTCTATCATTATGCATTCCATCATTATGAAATTGGCTATTGGTATTACATAGAATTATTAGACTTGTAGAATATCTATGTAAATAAGTAAATGGGATTATTTTATTTATATTTTCCATATTTTGGTAATGTTTACATATAAAATGCTTGTACTCTAGTCTAATACATTGCCTTAAATGTTTATTCTTATTTATGACAGTTTCTACTATATTGTTATCCTTATTGATAATCTGAGATCACCCAATAATTTTGTTTTATTTTTCCCAGGATGAAATGATGTATATTACGATGAACCTGTAGGAATAGGCTAATATATATAAGTGTGTTCAAAGGGGATAAATATTGTTTTATTATTTATTGATTTAATGTAAATATTTTGTATGCATCTAGTACATCCATGTTTAATAAACGGATTGGTCTTTTGATAGATGATTCCTTGTATCATGTTAATGTTATGTAATAAATAACTAATTCTGGGTAATTGGGGTCATGGAGTTACAGGGTACCCCACTACCACTTCCCAATAGCATTTCCACACTTCCCCAATATCACACATCCTATTCCCTCTCAATCCTAAAAGCATCCCAAAGATACCAAGGCTAATATCATGAACAATGTGAGTCACATCATCCCATCATACCATGCCCATATCCAAATAGTAACCAAGTAGTTTTGAGGGTCACCACATATCAAAAATTGTCTATTACACCTCAATCCCTGACATCCCAAACATAAGATACGTCTAATAACCACATGGATACATTATATTTATATATATCTATTTGAATTAACTACAATACATTATAAAAATTTCTACAAATTTATGGTGGAAGACAATTTTCATGCAAACAAGCACATTATACTACCTAGAGAGTAGATTGGGACAGGAGGGTGTAGTCATCAATCCATTCCTCTCCAACCTATATAATGTATGAATCACCATCCAAGAGTCCACTGGGTGTGAGTTTCCAAATAGACATGGGTAGGGTAGGGTATAAAATCTGAAATCATACAAGATATATATAATGCTGACAACCACACTATGGGAAACTACCTAGCCTTGAGCTCTTTTACTGCTGGCATGGCATGAGACTCCTAGATTACACTACTATAGTCTATGAATCAAGATTATAATATCAATAATAACAATTTTAATTAAAATATTAATTATCCATCATTTAATTATTTCAATAATTAAAAATATTATCCTTTTAAACCATGTTCTAATGAGAGAATGATTTTTTTATTGATTCTCAAGTATATCATCATTATAAACCAGAATTAAAAACCAACCCCATTAAATAAATAATTGATTTATAATTTCATAATCATATAGGTACTCTTGTACATAGACCAATATATGACATAAAATATTCACCCATAGTGCATTGTATTAAACTGCATCATGAAGTTAGAACTAATTGTAAAAATACCAACCACCCTTGACCATAAAAAAATTATACTCATTATCAAGGAAGAACCACAACAATCATCACAAAAACAAAATGAAATACCAAGTTTAACCAATTATATTAATTCATGTTTCATCCCCAAAAATACTACACATAATATCGAATTTGGAATCTCATTACAACATCATCATCATATTCCAAAATTAATTCCAACATTTGAGCCTCGAGTATCCCCACCCATATCATCACCAAAACTAGTATCTTGTACCACCATCACATCTTCAACTATCCCCACACATTATATCAACCATATTTTTTTTCATTCAACCAAATAAATTCTATAATCCATATAGCATTAAAAAATATTTAAATTTATTATTCCACACATACTTTCAAAGGGAACTATAGGAAAAAAAAGTAATTCCATCATTTATCAAACAAATTTTTTCTTACTCAGTCATAATTCTTTAATTTAATGAAGTTATTAAATTTACATTGTTGTGTTTAATTAATCTATTAATTTAAAAATTATTCTCAACAACTATGGACTTAAAAATTTTCCATGGATAAATATTATTTATTTTTATCCATTGTTCCAACTTAAGATTCTTTTTCATTTATCAAAAAGCCATATATCCATCATTTCAACTTTTCTCTCTTAATATAAAAAATAAAATAACATATTTATGTTTTTATCTAGTTTACACATATATATACCTTTCTTAAAAAACACAATAATAGATAGATCGCTGACTATTATATCTCCATGTGAAAAAAATAAAAAAGTATATGATCAAAGATCAAAAATATTTCAAATCAGAATATAAATATTCCCACAAGCGATTATATTTATATTTCTTGAATTAATTAATGACTTGTGATAAGAATATCGAATAATTACTATGGTTTATAATATTTAATAATATTATTTCAAAAAAACATTAACAATATTTTCAGTTGCAACAATATCCATTTCATGATTTTAGAATACAAGAATTATCAAAAAAAAATCAAATCATTTTTATTTAAAGAGTTAAAAACTAAAGAAAATAATAATATATTTTTTATCAATTATTAATAATACAATAAAATTTAATTTATATATTTTTATCACTTTGATAATTTCATGAATAATTATCATTATTCTACAAAAAACAACTACCATTTTCATACTATAATATTATAGATGTGAAATATTTTGATCCACATCATGTGGTATATAATTAATGTCAATTTTGAAATTACCATCAAATAAATTAATTTCAATAATAAATTTATAAATTCAAGGAAAAAAATATTATTCCTTATCTTGAATTATTATTTCTAAAAAAAATCTACGAATTAAACAGGTTTACCATTTTTTTCAAACAATAAACTTCTATATCATTTTATGAAATAATAATAACATAATTCATATATTTCCTAAAATTTTAATATAATCAGAAGAAATATTATATTTTTTTAATTAATCTTTCATTACATATTATATATTTATTAATATATAATTAATATATATACAAAACATATAATTGATTATCAACATTTATAATTTTCATATTACCACATATTTCATCCTTAATTGATTTTTTCAAAATATTAATTATATTTTGGATGATCACATTCATTTAAATAGAAGAGTCTAAAGCATGGTTATTTCTCATATTCATAGTAAAAAATATATAAAATTAATAGATCCCCTATATAGATGATTTATATTTCCATGATGGAGAAAATAATGGAGAGTGGGAGATGATAGTGACATGATAAATTTTGGATAGGCCTAAAATGAATTTATAACAGGCTTTAACAACCATGAAGGTTAGGATTGGAAATATAAGAACGCAATATGAATGAAAATATACTCAAATAAATGTAAGAAACATATATTTTTAGATATACAGATATCCATCTACATATACTTTGTATACTCTAACAAATATTCCATTTTTTATTCCCCATCTAATGATATTAAATTTTAATACATTTATATTTAATATATTTATAGTTTATGATCAATTAATATTATGGAATGTCAATAATTTATTTTAAAACTATTTATAGATTCAAAACCAAGTATTTCCTCATATTATATCAAATTAATTTCATTAAAAACATGTTATATGTCAAAAAATGGATAAATAACATTTAGTAGAAAAGATGATACCCTTACCTGAAAATAATGCTTTTTGATAGGCCAATATTGTCTACCCATTATGAAATTCATTACCAATATATGACACACGAACATTATGTAAGGGTTATACATTTTTACTCTTATGTGGATCACTACCCATTTGTAGGTATAAACAATTTTGTAGTACCCTCACACATGTAATACATTACCTTTAAATGACCTGAGGGGTGCCATTTCACAAGTCATAAAAATACAAATCTAACCATAAATGAAGAATGATAGAGTCACGTACCATTATGCATGTAAGAACATACCTTTATGAAAACATAGAGAGATCAGAATCCCCTTATTTAATAGGGAAGCTACCCTTTCACAACTATATGAAAACTTGAATTACCTTTATGTATATAAGGAATGGTTCTGGTCACCATTACAATGATATGGATTTACCCATATGTGACATATAAAAAATATCATATACATATACTGGACACATAAAAAGCATCCTTTACACTTATACACCATAATAATACATGGCATACCCATGGACAGCTCAATATTAATCAAAACGGTAAATATGCCACTGAGAATACTAAATTTTTATTTAATTCATTTTTTTAATAAATATGATAATGATTTATTATCACTAATGAAATTATACAAAACAAAAAAATATACACAGTTTTTAATATTATAGATTAAATTCATAATAATATTAAAATCATTGAAATTGATTCTATAATATTTAAAACCATTTTAAAACATCATTTTATATTTCTAGAAATTTCTAAAAACCTTAAAATTTTAAAGAAATTATTGTTGAATAACGAGAAACCCAAATCAATAAATAAAGGTATTGGAAAATATTTTGGAAAACATCATTACATAACCCTTTAACAAATTTTAATCCAAATGAATTCAAACAAAAAAAAACAAAAGATATGGAGAGAGAGAGGACTAATTTCACCACCCCATAATATACCTTTATTTCTATACAAGTATCCAAATATTTTACATTAAAACACATTAAATTAAAAAAATTTAAAAACAGTTCATAAAGACACTTATATTTACAATCTAGTTGGTTATTAAAAATTCAAATGAGTAACCTTTTAAATATTTCCACAAAACTTGATAGTTTTCATAAGATTATTTGAAAAATAACATTCAATAAAAATGGAAATCTACTTTAATATAAATAAAATTCCATTAAGTATTGAAATTATTAAATTAAGAAAAATATTTATAAAAAATATAATTTTTCTAAGAAGGTCTCATTGAATAATATTACATAGCATGAAGAATAATCGTAACGATACCATAGTCAATGTAAAATTTTACTTTTCAAAAAAAAAACAATATTAGATAACATGAGTTCAATGATAACAATAATACATAGGTAAGTTACAATCTTCAATTAAAATCATTTTATTCAACTAAAATATTTTTTATATACACTTTACCGAGATAAAATTATCTATGAAAAAAATCAAAGCATGGTGAGATTAGATTTAACGTATGAATTTCATTACAAAAAATCATGTGGTTTAAATTATCAACTTTCTCTATCATTAAAATTTTCACTTGTTTCTTAACAAAAATTATTTACCTAGAATAAACTTGTGAAAAAAATGTGTTTAATCTGATATCACCATGTTTTGATTTTTTTCAAATATATTTTATCTTTGTAAATTTTATATAATATATTTGTTAGTTGAATAAAAATATTTTAATGGACGAATGTAAATTAAAAATGTATGTGTATTATCATGGAACTCAAGTTATCTATGATGGTGGCATAAAATGACACATATAATGATGATATTAAAATTTTATGATGAATATGTTATTATGTGTAGTGATTTCAAGAATAAATCCATGAAAGATTGAATTGGTTTTTGTTGGGAATTCCTGTTGTTGTTTTTCTCAAAGATATGATGTTTTCTTGATAATTAATATTCTGGTTTAAAGGAAGTTGGGTTGTTTTTATTTACACAATCTGTTACTATTTACATGATGTATTTTGATACCAAGAAATGGAATAATAAATAGTATGTGGTAGCTTGGTTTATGTCCTAGAGTACCTTAATGATTATGAAATGGAAAATTAATTAATAAAATAATTTTGATGGTTCTTCATTTCTATTTAGGATGACTATATAATTTATAATTCAAGAAAAGCATTAATA
Source organism: Viscum album (assembly GCA_963277665.1). Lineage (NCBI taxonomy): Eukaryota > Viridiplantae > Streptophyta > Magnoliopsida > Santalales > Viscaceae > Viscum > Viscum album. Next base: position 63,039,433 of record OY728156.1, on the reverse strand, counting down.
GTTACATCAACACATTGATTAAAACTATTAAAATATTAACCATGGAAATATTTAAATAATCGTTAATTTATTAATTTTTTAAAATGATGTTTTATTATTATATATTTTTTTATAAAATTGTTGTTGTACTCTCGAGTCCTATGAGAAGTTTGCGGAAGATAAGACCATGACTAGGTTGTTTACAATAGTGTGGCTATAATATTTTTACATATCATGTATGTTTTATGATTTCATACATTATCCCACCCATTTAAGAATGGATAAACACCCCATGTAGATTCATGGAGGGTGTATTATCCAACATAAAGGATGGTGAGGAACAGATTGTTGAAAACCCCTCTAGCCCCCCTCTTCTCATGGTTGTATTTTTTTCTTGTATTCATCGGTGTTATCTTTCGCCATATATTTTTAGAGGGAATTAATGGGGGTTTTTTTATTTCACATGAATATATCTTGAGATATATTATTCTAATTGTTATTATTTGTATGTTATGTATGGTATGTGATGGATTGTGGTATAATATTCAACATAAGGGCTATAGTGGATTCTAATAACTACTCAATTAATGTTTCGATATATTTATGGGATGATGTGATGATTTAATGTACATAGTTTATGATATTATCTCACGATTCTTTAGGTTAGACAACATCAGCCCAAATTTATTTGGGATCCATTTTAGAGGGAGATGGTTCCGGAAGAGTGATGTTGGCGTGGAATGGGAAACCGATGGAGAAGTGGTGTTAGTGTACCCTTTTTTTAATCATTTAATTTTATAACACTTATTCAATACATGGTGACTATGGGAAAAGAATATTAAATATGTTTAGGTGATGAGTTAATATCATTTGTATAGGTGATGGTCAGTAATCAAGATGTAATTTATTAGTTCAAGGAGTTATTTATGGATTTTTGGACTTCTGTGTTTTCACATTCAAGGATTTTTTATAGAGTTTTATGTGGATTCAGTCATATGTTATCTCAATCAAATCTTATATTATGAGTTTTTATTATTTTTTCATGAACATGAGTTTTTTTGTTGGTTTCCCTCTTATTCCTATCATTTATCATATCTTAGATTTAAGGTTCACACACATATGTGTATGGTATACCCTCAGTGCTTATATCCAACTCATGGACTAATGGAGGCATTATTTAGTCATCATTATCTCCATTATGTAATTGAAATCCCTGAAGGGTAACCATTAGAAAGAGTTTGTCATAATATAGTGGTATTATATAGACAATTATTGATATGATAGATAAGGAGATTTGCACTAGTGGGGATTCATGTGCTGACATCAAAACAATATTACTTGGTGTTTTTATTTGTTTTACAAAAGGATGATATTCTAGTATAATTTATTTTAGTGGTCCCCATTATCCAATGAAATTATCTTAATGTTTAATTATTATTCTATGTGAATTGATTCTTCATATGGGGTAAAGATAAAGGAAATGACAATGTATCATATTTGAATGATCCAATGTTTGAATAAGTGAATGAAATGTGAAAATATAAAAAAAATAACTTATTAACCATTTACAATATATATCCTAGGTTAATAATTCATAAATTTTATTATTTTTGAAGGGGTGGTATTAGTCTATGTCCCCATTTGATTCATTACAAATATGTTAAACATGATGTTTCGTCAAATCTCTGAATAGTGGAGGGGAAAAAATAAGGATTTCCGGAGAAAAAAATATTTTCTCTAGTGCTAGAGTTTTCAAAAGTCTGAGGGTATCATATCAGATCATTGTATACCGGTTTGGTTGGAGGATGTGGTGATAGAATTTTATTTAAATAATAATTTTGAGGGATCCTTGAGAAATGTTATGTGTTGTTAATGTAAAACACTTGAGAGTGATTTAATTCAAATGTGGTAAATGGAATTTGGAAAATTGATCACATTTTTATTTTTTCATGAGATTACTCTTTGTAAATAATTTTTGTTAACAAACATGGAAAAATTTTATAGCTAGAGAAATTAAATAATTTAAACGTTATGATTTTTTTAAGGGAAGTTATATGTTAAATCTAATCTCACTAGGATTTGATGTTTTTCAAATTTATTTTATCATTGTAAAGAGTATATAATAATTTTGTCATATAAATAAAAAAATTAATGTTAAAATGTAACTATCCACTAAGGTATGATAAATGAAATGGATAATATCTAATCCAAAAAAAAACCCATGTTCATGAAAAACTAATATGAAATCCTAATACACAATTTGAAGGTGATAAAATATGACTAAACGAAATTAGAAAACTAAAACCAATCCTTAAAACTGATAAAAAAAGTCTAACATCCCCAAAATAACTCCATGAACTAGTATATTACATCTCAATTAACTACCATTTCATGTTGGTCTGAAAAAAATATATATTTATGGTGAGTATAACATGTATACACAGTAAAATCATCCTAGAAAAATCACATAAAAATATCAATTAATTATATTAATGATCGGTGAATAAACTAATGAAATTATCTCCTCACCTAAACATTTTTACTGTTATTTTCCCATAGTTACCATGTATTGAATTCATGTGATCATATTAAATGATTAAAAAAATAGGGTACGTAATACCACTTCCCCACTGGTTTCCCACTCTACCCCAACATCCCACTTCCTGAGCCATCTCTCTCTAAAAGTGAACCCAATGAAATTGGGACTGATATTTTCCTAACTAATGAATCATGAGATAATATCATAAATCATGTACATTGAATCATCACATCATCCCATCAATATCTCCAAAAATTAACTGAGTTGTTCGTGGAATCAATTAGATCCCTTTTGTTTTTTATTATACCACAATCCATCACTTACCAAACATAACATACAAATAATAACAATTAGGTTACTATATCTAAAGATATATTCATGTGAAATAAACCAATTCTATTGAATACATATAAATAGATATATAGGGAATGATAACCTCCATCAATATGAAAACCAAATATTTCCATGAGAAGAGGGAGGGGCTATAAGGGTAGTCAATAATCTATTACTCTCCAACCTATATGTCGTATAATACACCCTCCCACAATCTACATGGTATATTTTTCCCTTATTACATGGGTGGGATAGTGTATGAAATCATAAAACATACATGACATATATAAATATCGTAGCCACAATAATGTTAACTACCTATTCTTGGGATTGTCTTTTTCAAACGTCTCATAGGAATCCTGAGTGTCACAAAAATGGTATAATTTACAAAATCATACAATAATCAATCATAATTTTTAAAAAAGCAATAAATTAACCATTATTTAATTATTTCCATGATTAATATTTTACTCATTTTAATCAATGTGACGACGGAACTATTCATGATTTTCTTGAATTGTAATGTCATCATCATAAATAGAAGTCAATAACTATCTATATTATTTAATTAATTAATTTACCATTTCATAATCACCAAATTACTCTAATCCATTGCCCAATCTACAACATAAAATTTAATCTACCATTTCATGATATCAAACTACATTATGTACTTAGAAACAGATTGTGTAAATAGAAATCACATATCTTACTTTACACAACAATTTTCATTATCAAGAAAACATCCTAGCATTGAGAATAACAAAAATAATAATTCCCAACAAAAAACCATTCTATCAGTCATGGACTCATTCTTGAAAACATTATGCATAATAACATATTCATCATCACATTTTAGTATCAACATTATATGGGTTAATCTGTTCCACCATCATAGCCTTTACCATCCCTGACCATATCATCTCCATAACCAGCACCATACTCCATAATCATATCATCAGGCATCCCCGCCCATTATTCTAACCATACACAATTATCAATTAACCATATCAAGGTACTAAATATATTGTGTATAATTGTGTATTTAATTATAATATTCCCCATATAATTTTAAAGGCAACTATGGCCAAACCAAATAAGTATTATATCATTTATAAAATAATTTTTGGATCAATTAACCCTAAATCTATGATTTATGATATCACTAAATTTAGATTACTATCATTAATTAATAAATTAATTTAATATTTAATATTAGATTCTACAACCTTTAAATTTTCTAATGAAAATATTACTTATTTTTTATTATATTTTACATCTTAATATTCTTCTTAATTTATAAACAAACTTGATAATAATTACTTCATCATGCCACTTTTAATATAATCAAATTATTTCTTACATTAAGTTATTATAAAATTTTTAACAAATCATCCATTGTTAACAACCATAATAACAGATATCACACTATCTGGTAAATCTCATAAGAAACACAATATATATCACATATTATGTGATCAAAAATCCCAAATATATGAAACATGAATATTAATATTTTTCCATTTGATAATATTTATATTTTAATAACTTATAATACACATGTAGTATTGATGTCTATGAATGACTAATGTTCTACACATGAAATAATATTCTATGAAAAAACAATGATGAGATTTATATATACAGAAATCCCCATTTATATTTTCTATTATATAAAATTAAACAATAAATTCTCACCAATGTTATTTAAGAAGTTAAACATTAAAGAATTCTCCCATTTTTATTTTATCAATTATTAATTAGAAAATGAAACATAAATTTTACTATTTATCTATCTTGAATAATTTTTTGAAGAATTATAAGCATTAATTAGAAAGGAACTATCATTTCATACTGATAATATTATAGATTATAAAATATTTTTATCTACTACATGTAATAATTCATTAAATTTAAATCATGAAATTACTGTCCAAAATATTTATTTTTGATGTGAATATTAATATTATATAACAAAATTATTTAACCATGGAATGAGATAACATTTCTAAATCATATCTGATAAATAATAAGGTTTACCATTTTCATAAGTTTTAAACTACCTTATAATTTCATGAAATAATATAAACACCATAACCCTATTTTATGAAATTATATTATTATCAAGTGAAAAAATCTATTGAATAAATTAAAAATTCAATAAAAATTATGGAAATATAATATTTCTTTGATATAATTTCAGAACATGTAATTCATCCTCGCCTTTTTTAATTTCTTAGTTATATAGCATTTATTTCTCATGTGATTATTCCCTAGATTAGTTTCTAATCATGGTTAATCTTATTCATCTAAATATAAGAGTCTAAAGAATAATAATTCTACACATAAGCCATATAAGATAAGTATAAATCATGGATCCACTACCTAAAAGAATTATTTTTCCATGATGTAGTCAATAACTGAGAGATGGTGATGATAACTACACAGTAAATACATTAGTATCATCCAGTAAATTTTTTTTCAATCTTATAAATCATCTAAGGCATGGTTTGTAAAATCAAAAAAAAAGATAACAATGAAATGAGTCTCAAATGGGTTGAAGAAATATTTTTTTAATATTTACATATATACATCCATGGATACTTGTGAACCACCATCAATAATTCTTTGTTATATTTCACATCAATTTATATTAAATTGGTTTCCATTTCAATTTTTATCACACCATCATTTATGATCAATTATTATTAAGGGAATCTAAATATTTCATTTATTTTTATTACCATATTAAAAACAACTTATTTTATCACATTAAATCCCATAAATGTCATTAGAAATAAATAAAATGTCAAACTAAAAGTAAATAAGAAGGTTCAACACTGAAATGATCCCCTTAGGTGAAAGTTAGGCATTATATAATGTTAATGTTCTTTTTCCCATTGGTATGTGGTCACTCATATTTGAGACACACATGATGAATGAGGGTATGATTTTTTTATGAATACACTACATTGTATAATTTTGTATGTACAAGAAATTCATGGGTACCCCTGCGTAGCTAAGGCTTTATATTTTCACGAGTAATGGTTAACCATACAAAAGTATTAAAAATCATAATATACCCTTTTGTGAAGAATGATAGTGTCACGTATCATTATTTAGGTACAAACTACCTTTATGAATAATGATGAAGGTTGGATAAAACTTACATAGCAAGGAATATACCCTTAAATAGTTAGTTGAAATATATGATTACCCTTAGTAATAGAACGAATTCTCTAGTTCACCTTTATATATTAATGAATTTACCCTTAAATGAAAAATTAATAACTATCTGTAAACTTTTCAAATATATAGGAATCAATCATTAACCTTACTCACCTATTTATATCTGGTCTTACCCATACCCAACACTATTTTCATGTGTAAGGTTAAATATTTCCTTATAAATTTTAAATTTTAATTAAAAATAAATTAATAATTTTAAGAAGGGTTTATTAGAAATTCCAAAATTATTAATAATTTCTAAATAATGTAATTTATTTTAAAACCATATAAATTAACATAAAAAATAAATTTTAAAACTTAGAAATTATATCCATAATTTGTTTAACCATTTAAGAAGAGTATTAAAAATTTTAAAATCATTATAAAAAAATTCCTAAATTTAGGAAATTTTCCACTAAGCACTAAAAAATATTATAAAAACATTTATGGGATCAATATATATCTTATACACATACATTAGATACCCCTCAAAAAATTCTTAACCTCATGAATAAAAAACTAATAAGTATGAAGAAAATGATTGGGAATAATTTAACCCCCTGTGAGATAGATCTCAAGGATCATCATATATTTGGATCACAAAAAACCATTATAGAAAACAATATTATAGTTACATAACACATTAATACAATATCTTGGGAGAGATACCTCTTAAGCAGTAAAAGTGGGATTAATAAAACATTTCATCCTGAGAAGAAAAAATTTCAAATATAAACATGACATCAGATAATTCATCCTACCAAAATATAGCATTAAAAATTTTATTAATCCTATGAAAGCATTCAGGACTCTCATTCATAGGTAATATCCCAAATTGAAAAAAATCAACAAATATATACTTAAAAAACATTTTATATAATTCATATCAATCATAAAATATTACTGGAGGATAGTCCATCTGAAACTATCTCTTCACAGTGATTAAACAAAATGGTATAATACACTATTTTAGATAAAACACCATTATCTATATCATTTAAAAAATTAAAATAGGAATTAGAAAATATGATAATCTATATACACTTCACAAGTAATTAGAGAGAGTATATTAACAATATTCCAAAAAAATATTGATAAATTAATATATGTAATTTCTAATATATCATTTGTTCTTGGTGGTTTATCACCTCAAAACATAAATATCTTCTTCCAAAATATTCATTTCTTACTAGATATGTCTTCAAAATTTTTCTATAAACAATTTTTTATTTTAAAAACATATTCATAAAAACCTTTATCCCACACTCATGTGTTTATAATCCCATTGGTTAAAAATAATCATATGAAAACACTTTAAAATAATTCTTTATACAATTGTATTTATCAAAATATTAAATGATAAACACATTAAATCTATTCTATAATCAATATATTAAATTAATATGTGCTTCCTAGAGAAAAATCAATTAATTATTGAAGTATACTATTTATAACAAGGTAAATTTTTTCAAAAGGATCCCAATAAAGATTGTTATACATCATAAAAAAACATCCAAAGAAGACATACTCAAATTAAAATTAATATGTTCTTAAAAAATTTACATTTTACATGAGTTTGATGATAACTCATGAACATATAAATATTACATTATTTTATAAAATTAATTTTATTCAACTACTAATGTTATTACATGTTATTTACCAAGATAAAATTAACTCATATATCATCAACACAGGTTGATATCAAATTTATCAGATGGAATTCATTGAAACAAAGAAAGAGGTTTATAATTTCCAATTTATCTTCCATTAAAAAATTTATACATATGTTTACAAACATTATTTATAATAATAAACCTCATGAAAAAAACCTAAAAATGTTGGACATTCAAAATTATTATTACTACATGTGCATGAAATTAATTTAAGGTTTTTTAAATTATCATTATAAAACTTTCATCAATCATTATATAAACCCTAATAAATAGAGTTGAAATTAGTAAAAAAATCAATGGAATCTATCCACCATACCATGATATTATCTTATTTTTTTGTCACTCACAAGCCTATTTGTTTTTAAAATGATTTATAATAGAATTCATTATGATGGGGGATGTTTTTCGTCAATTCATAAACTCAAATCCAAAACATATGTCAATTGTTCAAGAGGAATGCCTTTTTAGGTTGGAAGAATACCATGACACAACCACATCCTAAAAAATTCCACATGCACAACCAACGATATCTAAGGGTTTAAATTAACAATAGAGAGGGTAATTACTCTAACACGAGGAATAATAAAATTAAAGGGAATCATACAATATTCTCCATTTCCTAAACTAAATCACATTTCTGGTTGAATTTTTAATGATAATATTAATTTAATGAATGTATATAATTGAAAACACAATCCCATGGAAAACATTTACACCACATCTAGATCAATAGAAGAGTATAGGATTCACCTGATGATTACAATCCCTCCCCCAAGATGAAATAAGGGCATGAGGACAGAATAAATAAAAACACCTTTGTCAAAAATAATATCCCCAATGATAGAGTAATAAAATGATATGTAAAATATTATATAAAATAATTTCATTGTACAGTTTTTAGTATCAACATCACAAAAATGGAATGAGTTATACTTACCATATAATAAGAATGAAAGGTGTGGGTTAGAAATTAGAGGTTGATGTCATATAAATGATCATAGGTAAATGATTTCTTAGGTTTGTTTCGATTGATTGAACTTAGAGATTTTATTACACACATTATTAATGGATATAAATCGTGGATTGAGGATAAAACTAGTCATTTACTTTAATGGGGTTACAGTAAAAGGGTTTAATGTGATAACCTAAGCTATTATAAATAATATTACAAATTGCGTGAATAAAATATTTAGAATGTAATGTAGTTATAGAATAAAAATTCACTACATTGGATATCTTGGACCATTATCAGTTATATCCTTATAGACTTAAATAATTACTGAGTAGCATAACCATTTATAATATTTCCATTATACATTGACAATTAATATTATTGTATTATAGTTTATGATTTTGTCCAGTTGAAAGATAAGAAAGATTTAATGTCCTCAACCAGTAGGATCATACCCTAAAAAGCCCATTTATTTGAGATTATTGAAGGAATATAATCATTGGTATTATCATTGGAAAAGTCCATGTCATGATTCAAAAACTGAATAATAATTGAAACTGTTTATGGGAGATTTTATAGCTCATAAAGATCATAGAACAAACCATGTTCATTGAACCACCCTAAGAAATCTCACAATTTAACACCATGCCCTTTAGCAATTAAATCTTGTGATAAATGGTTATGTATTTAAAACGTAACATTATAAATTTTAATATATTATTTCAATAAAATAACAAATATATATGTCCTTTTATTATATTTTTATAAATTATTAAATAATGATTTGGATAAAATTTACTTTTGATACGATGAAAGAAAAATTATATATTTTAAAAATTGATAGTTTCAATAAAGAATCTTTTTTTATGAATTATATATGTATTTAAACAAATTTAACATTAATAAAAAAATTATTAAATAATATTTTTTAAAATATAAATTAAAATATAATTTTTAGATGTAGAACTTAATTTTTAATTGTATGAAAATATTCATAAAAATCATTTTAATATAAGTAGATATTATAATTAGAAGTTTAAATTTTCATATTTGTAAAATTATTTTTATAAAATAAGATTATTTTTAAATAATCTTGTTAATGTTATCCAAAAGTAATTTTTTTCATAATGATATTATATTTTCAAATTAATGGTTAAAAATTAAATACGATAAAAATATATGGCATGTATTGTGACATCATAAAATCCTAATGTGATGTAATAGATACTATAAATAGTATTTGTGACCAAAAATAGGTTTCCCGTTAAAAATTATTTGGTTTTTATAATGTTTTATTAATTTTATTAGACCATAATTAATCCTCTAAAACCTATATTATATTTTATGGTATTAAAAACATTTTTTTATAAAAATCAAAAACATCAACATCCCTAAGGAAATTTTTTTATGGATTTATGTTTGTATCATTATAAAATAATGAAAAATACTACTATTTTGAATAAAAAATGGGTCATGTTCATGTAAAGGTTATTGGTTTTGATAATATTATCTTATAGAGTCTAAAACCTACGTTTATAAATTCAAAAACAATTCCATTATTCTTTTTTATAATTACCATGACATCCACCCACTCCACTTCACTCATAAACCATGAACATGATGTTACTCTACCAATCCATATCTATAACCCTTACAATACTCCCCTAATATAACAACTATAAACATGATCTCCAATATCTAGTGCTAAAAATATAAAAATTACATTTCAATATTTTATACCGATGAAGGATAAAAAAATTTCCCAAAAAAAACATGCAACATAAAAAGGATATACCAGATCACATAATTTCCAAATTAAATTATATGTTAGTATATTGACATAATTATAAGAAATATATTACATAAACAATACACATTTCTTTAAATGAGTATTTCTCTAACTTATCCCTTCACAATTGTTATTTCATAATAAGTTTTAATCATCTTCCATATGAAAAATTTAGTCATAATTCATTCAACAATAATTCTTCAAAACACGGGGAAAAGGAAACATAATATGGATGACCACAAATTCTCATTCAGGGTAAACATAATAATCAACTATTTTATTTAAAAAGTGAATATAGGGAGATCATAAGGGTATGGATATATAATCAAAGTGAATAAGAATATCATGAAAACATTCATACCCATTAATACCTGAATCCCCAATGATAAATGTATGGAATCAAGCATTCAAAGTTGAATGATTTATCATACTCAATAATAAAGAGCTATATAATATCATCATTGATCAAATTAATAATTTATATCCCATATAAAACATAATGAAAATCTAATGACCCAAAATCTGGTAGCCTAGATATGGTGTCAGCTTTATTTCATTGGCGTAGATTTAATTGGTTTAATGATAAAGGAAAAATTATTTTTATAGATATTTAGAACCATATATATAAATTATTCCTATTTTACATTTGTATAATAAAATATATCAAAATTCATAATAATAGAAAATAAGCATCATCATTTAATTTCATTTAATGAACTCATATTCATAATGTAAAAAAGTAAGTGTGAGATTGTAACAACCCAAAGTTTCATTAATGGAGAATCCCTCTTGATCCAGTCAAATGTTTCTTTATGAAAAATGTTTTTATAAAATGTCAACTTCTTTAGTTTTACGTTAAGATTTGTGACCGTTACTTTTTATCCATTGAGCAATGATCATCTGAGTAGTATAAATATAAGGCTTTAACGAACCCATTTCTACTCAGACAAAGGAAGCGATGGCCTCATCCAGTAGAATTGCCCCTTACGAAGCCCATTTATCAGAGCTCGGAAAGGAGGTGGCGTCTTTGGGCTTTTCCCTTGACCAAGCCCAAGCTGAGCTTCATCAAGTCAAGATCGAACGTGATCGTCTACGGGAAAAGTGGAAGTTGATTGAAATTACCACTCGAGCGATGTTATCCGAGCCGCCCCAAGAGTTTGTCACCATCGCACACCTTACCCTTAGGTCTTATGCGGCTATTTTAAGGGGTTATTTAACAAATAAGTAGCACCATGTTCATGTACATTATTTTTGTATATAATAATGAATATAATTTCTAGTCATTTTTGATACATTGTAATTAGTTTTTAAAGTACAAATGGTGTTTTTAGTTATTATTTAATTAAGAATTATATTTTTTTAAATTAAAGTATTTTTGAATTAAATAATATTTTAATAAAATATTATAAATATTAAATTATTTTTTATTAAATATAAATGATCTTATAATTTTATGAATGCAATTAAAATTTTTATTAAGGTTTGAAATCCATTTCTGTCAAAACCCGTGAATTTTTTTATAAATGTAGGTTTTTATTTTAAAAGTGAAAATTCACATATTTAGAAAATTTTTTAGATAAAATAAATATTATTTTTGGAATCAGGACGTCGAAATTATCCAACGGTGAATTTTTCATAATATTCTGAGACAGTCAAATTTTTGGGTAAAAATTAAATACCATTTAAAAATATAATGTGTTTTATGACATCATAATGACCCAATGGTGATGTAATAAAATAACATAATCCTTATGTTAGGACAATATGTGTTTTATCATTAAAATAATGAGGTTTTGGGTTTGTTTGACTTACTTTTCAAAGCATTAATGGAGCCCTCAAGACTTATTCAACACTTTGCCTTTTTAAATTAATTTCCAGGGGAGTGTGACTCACCTCCACATAAGCAACCCTAATTTTTTTAATAAGTTCGGACCTTGGCCTTGTAAAATACTGTTTTCCTTTTTACTTTTCCAGAAACCATGGGCAAATACCATGGGATGGTTTGTGGTTTGGATTATTTTAATATATGGGGTCCCAAACCTAAATAATAAAGAATTCCCTCACCTTTCCTATATAAACCCACCCAAGCTCCCACTTCCTCCTCACTAAAATCCCTTGGAGTTCGTCCAACCTCTTCCCTACACTCTCTATAATCCTACCAAGGTGCCCCAAGCTCCCAAGAATCCTCTCACAAGCCTCTCTCTAGCCTTTGGAAGCACACTTCCAAGTAAGGGGTTTTCTTCCTTTCTCATTTTTGTCAATTTTCTTTAAGTTATATTGCCCTTTTTATTTCAATTATGAATGTTGGGGTATGGTTTCGCACCTCCCCCTTACTGACCTCTTATATTTTGAAGGATGGGAGAACCCTTTCTCTCTCATTAAATGCCTCCCATGTACACCCGTTACTATGCCGAAATTCCGAAAGGAACTTCTCTCTCTTCTTTTAAATTCAAGCAATACTTTTGTATCATTAATCTAAATTCCATTTATATTGTTAGGACATGTATATATATGACCTCCTTACTGTCCATTACATGTAAATATGATGAGGAACCCATTTCTCTCTCATCATCCTTTTTTATGAATTCTTATGTCACGCCGTTACGCAGCTGAAATCGCACCGATTTTCTAAGCCAATGTCTTTGTGTAGTGAATACCATGCCCATTTCTCCATCAAGGTTATTCACCTTTATGCACATTTACATATTAATTGTAAAGTTTAATGTATGAATTCCACATTCCTTTATCGTGGAAGAAATGATTATGTTTTATGAATCCATGTTTTATGATCCATGTGGCACACTTATGCATGAAATGAAATGTTTAAGAAGGGTGCGCCCTTTATAGTGCTCCAATGCATTGGGTAAAGTATAGAATCATGATACGTCATGTGCAATGAGTTTTTTTACTCTTGCTAATTCAAGTGCAACAAGGTTTTACTCGTGCTTCAAGTTCAATGAGGGTTTACTCATGCTCCATGTGCAATGAGCCTTGGCTCATGCTAATTCAATGTTAATTGTTGTTGCCACATTTCCATGTTATGATTATCATGCTTTATCATGCCTTTATGTTCATGTTACTCCAATTCTCTATTGACGTTCCTATTGCCTAACATGTATTGTACTCCTCATGTTATTCATTGTGTACTCCCTTACTGGGCTTTATAGCTCACCCTTTTCTTATGCATGTCCTCAGGTTACCCCATGCAATGATAAGTACGAAGGAATGTAGTGGTCATGTAAAGGAAGTTTTCAATAAAAATGTTGTATTTCAAGTTTAAAGTTTTTATGTAATGATCCTAAGCCCCAAAGACACTAAAACTCTCGATCTTCTTTATTGTATCAAGTGATGTTTTATGTAATAAAGCATGATTAAGTTGTAATAAAAAGCAGGGTTGTCATAGTTGGTATCAAAGGATAGGTTTAGTTATTTTTGGGATTAGGAAACCCTAGTAAAGCCTTAGATACAAGACTAATCATAATAAAAAAAATCCCTAAGTTTTGGTAAATACTAAGTAAGTGGTTTATCAAACAAATACATCCCTGTCTGGATACGAGAAGGTAGAGGCGGCTCTGGCACAGATGTATCCTAGGGGTAAAACCCGAAAACAACGCTTTGAGCTATACTTGAATGGGAACTGGTGCACGACAATAGGCCTTGCTGCACTCTTGGTTACGACACTCCCGGGGGATATGTTTTGATAAATTCACAATCTTAGTATGAACCCTTATTAAGGGAAAAAATGCCCCTAAGAATATATGTTAGAAGGAATATCATGAAAAGCCTGGATTGAATCCTATAGACTCATGAGTTAAAGAGATTAAATTTTAGTTATAAGTCTTCAAACTTTTGTCTTTGGATTACCCTTTATGTTTTACCCCTAACTATCCTTTTATTCCAGCCAATGGCAGGTTATAGGAGAACTCGGGCTAACAACCATTGTGAAGATCAGTGTGATGATTGTACTTATGAGATGCCCAATCCAATGGGAGCGGTAATCGCGAACTTTGTCACGCTTCTCTCTAAGCTAACTCAAGTTTTGAATAGAAGCACTGGTCAAGAGGAACGTTCAACCCCCCCCCCCCAAAGAAAGAACAAGTCGCTATAGAAAGCTTCATGAGACAAAGGCCTCCTACTTTTAGTGGATCATCCGATCCCACGATCGCTGAACAATGGATCAACTCCATTGAAAAGATATTCTCCATCCTCCAATGCTCTGAAAAAGAGAAGGTTCTCCTGGCGGCTTATCGTATGGAGGGTGAAGCTGATCAATGGTGGACGTTGATCAAAAATACGAAGCCTGAGGAGGAGATCGAGGCTTTGGAATGGAAGGAATTCCGGAAGATGTTTTTCGATAAATATTTTCCACGCACCCTCCGTCTTAATATGGAAAGGGACTTCCTTTCCCTCAAACAGAAAGATGATGAATCTGTGGGAGCGTGTGAGGCAAACTTCACAAGGCTTCCACGATTCGCTTCTAGCTTTGTCGTTACCCCCGAATGCAAGGTTGACCACTTCTTTGGTGGGATGAAGCCTAGCTTGCGGAAATCATTAGTGATCCGTGACTTCGACAGCTATGAGGAAATTGTCCGATGTGCCCTCAAGGTTGAAATGGAGATCAGAGAATCACATGGGTATCATGGGGACAAGAAGCGTAAGGTGGACTTCAATGCTGGTGGTCCGATGGATAAATCCAACGGTGCTAAGAAATTACAGCACCCCACTTTCCAAAAGTGTGGAAAGAAGCACCTTGTAAATTGCCTTAGGGGGACAAGAAAATGCTTCAAGTGTGGACGAGAAGGGCACCTAGCTGTTAACTATCAGCAAGAAGGACCCGCGGCTACGACAGAGGAGAGGAATGCTCCGTTCGAACCGCAACGCATTGTTCAATGCTACAAATTCAAATAACTGGGTCATTTTGCAAATCAGTGCCCTAATCCAAGTGTTATCGGAGGCAACCAGCAACCTCCAAGACAACAAGGAAGAACTTTTTCCATCACTTCTGCCGAAGTGAACCCCGAAAAAGAAGTGGTGACAGGTACGCTAGTTATTCATTCAATAATAGCGAACTTACTTTTTGATTCAGGTTCTACGCATTCTTTTATATCTCAAAAGTTTAGTAGAACAATCCCTTCACCACCACAAATCATGGAAGTAAAGATGTCGGTGAGTACGGAAAATGGGGAAATCATTGCATCCCATGAGTATAAGTCCTCCCCTGTTATAATCTATGGATTGAATTTCCCGGCAAACCTCGTCATACTCCCTTTGGTGGAATTTGATGCAATTCTTGGCATGGATTGGCTTTCCTTATATAGAGCCAACATAAATTGTCGGGAGAGGGAAATCACACTCTATATGGAGAATCGACCCCTGATTATTTACAAGTGTTAGGAGGAAGATGAATCTCCTTTATCTCCATCATCTCAAGCATGTATATTACTGCCTTATGAGCACGCATATCTGGCTCAGATGATTGATTCCAAGGAAGAAACCACCTTTGAAGAAAAGCCTATTGTGAGGGAATTCACTGAAGTATTTCCCGAGGAACTTCCTGGTCTTCCTCCACGAAGAGATGTTGAGTTCTCAATTGAACTTATAACTGGGGCGCTACCAATAACTAAGAATCCATATAGAATGGCTGTTGTTGAGGTTGAAGAGCTGCAGAAACAACTACAGGAGAATCTGGATAAAGGGTTTTTACGCCCAAGTGCATCACCATGGGGTGCACCAGTCCTCTTCGTCAAGAAGAAGGATGGGTCAATGCGGCTTTACATCAATTATCGTGAAATTAACAAAATCACGATAAAGAACAATTATCCTCTCCCAAGAATCAATGACTTTTTTGATCAGCTGCGTGGAGCACAATACTTCTCCAAGGTGGACTTGCGGTCGGGATATTATCAAGTAAGGGTGAAGAAGGAAGATATCCCCAAGACTGCTTTTCGTACAAGGCACGGGCACTATGAATTCATAGTAATGCCTTTTGGACTCACCAATGCTCCAACAATATTCATAGACTTGATGAATAGAGTCTTTAGAGATTACCTTGACAAATTTGTGGTAGTCTTTATAGATGATATTCTAATATACTCCAAAACCAAGGAGGACCATGAGGAGCATTTAAAAACTGTACTAGAGACTTTGCGCAAGGAGAAGCTCTATGCAAAGTATAGCAAGTGTGAGTTTTGGTTGAAGGAAGTCTCATTCTTGGGCCATATCATCACAAGAAATGGGATATCTGTGGACCCCTCCAAAAAAGATGTAATTGAGGGATGGCCGAGGCCAACATCGGTAACTGATATCCGTAGCTTCTTGGGGTTAGCTGGATATTATTGATGATTTGTGAGAAATTTCTCACGATTGTCCAACCCACTTACCAAACTAACTCGAAAGGGAGTAAACTTTTCTTGGAGTGATGAATGCGAAGAAAGCTTTAAGGAGTTGAAAAGGAGGCTTATCACTGCACCCATGCTCACTTTACCCACAAGTGGGGAGCTTTTTGTGGTATTCAGTGATGCTTCGAAGAAGGGATTAGGATGTGTGCTGATGCAGAATAATAAAGTGATATCCTATGCCACAAGGCAGTTGAAAATCCATGAGCGAAACTATCCAACGCATGATCTGGAGTTGGAGGCGGTGATATTTGCCTTGAAAATATGGCGACATTATCTCTATGGAGAGAAATGTGAGATATATTCTGACCACAAGAGTCTTAAATATATATTCACACAGAAAGAGATTAATATGCGCCAGAGAAGATGGATAGAGCTCATCAAGGATTATGACTGTTCAATATATTACCACCCTGGGAAAGCGAACAAGGTGGCGGATGCCCTAAGTAGAAAGGATCCAGCTATTCTATCAATGATGAGAATTGAGAAGGATCCAATCTTCTTAGACTTGATGTATATGGATGTGGGAATCATAAAGAAGGGAACATCATCAATCCTTTCACAAATGATTGCTCAGCCATCTCTTTTGGAAAGGATAAAGGATGCTCAAACAGATGATGCAGGAATCCAAGAAAAAGTGGAAGCTATCAAAAAGGGAAAATCCTCAGAGTTTAATGTTAATGAAGAAGGAATTGTGCGGTTTGGGAAAAGACTATGTGTTCCATCAAGCTCGGAGCTGAAGAAGGAACGTTTGGATGATGTACATAGTTCAAATTTCTCTTTTTACCCAGGGAGCACAAAGATGTATCGAGATCTCCGAGAAAACTTTTGGTGGGATAATATGAAGAAGGAGATCGCTGAATATACATCAAAGTGCCTGGTGTGTCAGCATGTGAAGGTAGAGAGGCAGAAGTCTAAGGGGATGATGCAACCATTTCCCATACCAGAATGGAAATGGGAGAACATCACCATGGACTTCGTCACTGGACTTCCAAGGACATCCAAAGGCAACAATGCAATCTGGGTTATTGTGGATCGTCTTACAAAGACTGCACACATCATTGCTATTCAAGAGGATTTCTCTTTGGATCAACTGGCACGAATATATATCAGGGATGTGGTACGGTTGCATGGAGTACCACTATCTATTGTGTCTGACCGAGATCCAAGATTTACCTCTACGTTTTGGAAGAGTCTTCAACATGCTCTGAATACTGAACTGAACTTTAGTACGGCCAATCATCCTCAAACTGATGGCCAATCCGAGCGGACTATCCAAACACTTGAGGATATGTTGAGAGTGTGCTCAATGGACTTTAAAGGAGGATGGGATCCACATCTTCCCCTAGTTGAGTTCTCTTATAATAATAGTTTCCACTCGAGCATCCAAATGGCACCATATGAAGCCTTGTATGGGAAAAGGTGTAGAACACCGGCATGTTGGGATGAGGTCGGTGAACGTAAGCTGCTTGGACCAGAAATGGTCGAAGAAATGGTGGAGAAGGTGAAAACCATTCAGCAGCATATCAAGGCAGCCCAAAGTCGACAGAAGAGTTATGCAGATAATCGTCGATGAGACCTTGAGTTTAAAGTCGGAGACATGGTGTTTTTATGCATATCTCTATGGAAGAAGGTCATGAGGTTTGGAAAGAAACAGAAGTTATGTCCAAGGTACATCGGCCCCTTCGAGATTCATGATCGTGTTGGGGCTACGGCCTATCGACTAGCACTTCCACCTACTATTGCCAAGGTGCATGATGTCTTCCATGTATCCCTCTTAAGGAAGTACATACCAGACCCTTCACATGTGTAACACCCCAAGATTTCATAGTGTGTTATTTCTTCAAAATAATTCAATAACTTGCACTACACGCAACACCGAGTTCAATCACACCATGACATACCAAAGGAAAAAGCCATTCAAAAGAGGTTAATAATATTATTGACTAAATTTTAAACTTTATATAATCCTTATAATTTTAGATTCCATATTATGAGTTTCTTAGATATAATGCAAGAACAAATTCATTTTCAGTATTGCACTTTTATCAACTTTTAATAGTGAACCCCTTTTAAATACAATATATTAAACTTTTTGACTAAATGGGGACATCAAAAATTTAAAATGAAACATCCCAAGCTTCCACGGTACGCTTTCTTTGAATAATACAGTAGCGTGTGTTGTACGCAACCTTGAGTTTTAACACACACCACAACTAATCAAACTAGCCGTTATGAATAGTAATACCAACTTTTTGAAATTATATATATTTTATATTTGAAAATGGACTTCATTTTTGGATTCGGAATATCGAATTTAGCCTAAGGTGAAATTTTGGTACATTTCGGATAACTTTCATATTTTGATGAATAGTGAAAATTACTAAATTTTAATTAAAAACAACTTTTTTAATCAAAATAATTAATAGTGATAAATTATGAATTTGAGTGGTTTTAAAGTATATTTAGAATATATTTTTATCATTCAATTTAATGTTTATCATTGGACATAATTTTACAATTAAACCGAACATAAACAAGTGTCAATCTTTTGATAGTTATTATCTCTTAAAAACACGCTTTTTGTTTTGACAGCGGGAATTAATTTTAAATTAATTTCTGCCACTTCTGTGTTTTGAATTTAGGAAAATGGATTCCATATTTGTAATCAGGATGTTCAAATTGTGTAAATAGGTAACTTTTATTTTTAGACAATTTGAATAGTTACTGTGGTAAATATTTTATTTACCATGGTTAAAGGGTAAATCCGGTAAATAAGGGTTAAAAAAATAATATTATAATAATAAAAAATTACCCTAAAACGTGTCCTAACCTTATTGGTGGACACATACCCGACCATGGGCATCCTTTGGTCAATTTGGGGACCCCTTGGAGCCACTTGTATGTGGTAGGGACACTTTATATTAATAAAGTTAAAATAAAAATAAAAATGGCATAAGCTTACATCTTTTAGAAGAACAATTTTTACATAGGGTTATACATGTTGGATGTTCGATTATAAATATTCATTAGAAATATAAAAAGATTTCCTACATAATGATATTTTATTTATAATTTTTAGACATTAAATAATGTATTTTATTTATGACACAATGATGATGCAGTAATTACTAAAATAGTGAAAAATTAAAATAATTGATCTTATAAATACCAAAATAATTATAATATGAAACTTTTAATGAATTAAACTAATTTTCTATGATACTATGATATATTAGGATTGATTTAATTGACTTTGTTCGAAGTAATCAATCTGTTAGGAGTTTCACAAAAATCAACTATTGAATAGTGTCAAAATTGACATAAAAGAGTTCTTAAAACAAATATTATATTATTAATTGATATTAAATTCCTAAAAATCTAAGGTTCGGCCAACAGACTTATATTATGATAGGTTCCTCATTAATGGACCACTTGGGGGTCGCTTGGATGTATATAGTAAGTTTATTAACCATAATATATAAAAATACAAAGAGACATTGTAAAAGTGAAACTAATTAACTTAGAGTTAATACTTAAAGATAAGGTTAATATAAGTACCCAAACCTGTCTAAATTCTATTGGATGAGTTGTTTTCGACCTATCCCCACATCATCCTTTGAATAGTCAACTTTGGAGCCTTTAGAAACCGAATATTAATTTATTATAAATTAATATTTCTAGCTTTTCCAAAGGTGCCCCTCACCCCTCTTATAAAAGGGCACTCCTCCTTCTCATTTCTTCACACCTCTAAAGCCTTTTGGTTCGGCCAAACTCTGCCCAAATAATCTCCCAACATCCCTCACTACAACCTAGGGGCCTTAGTTTGATCAGAAAGCCAACCTAAGGAGCCCTTTTGATCAAATCAAAAGGAAGAACCCGAAGAAGAGGTAATGATTTCACCACCCTTTTCTAAGTTCATTTCTTCTTCCACTTCTTCTTCCTTTGTTCTTACCATTTTAAAATAATAACTCCAGTATCTCACATATACTGTGATGTTATTATAAGTATGGTACAACCATATTCAGTATTCTATCCACCCTTTGAATAACATGTCACCATACGTGCGTACGTACGGCTTACCGTCTCCACGTCGTGGTGTAATTGTTATTCAATATAATATTATTTGGATGGGTATAATAATGATGTGTAACTCATGTAAATAATAAATATAACATGTTAATGATTCTGTATATATGATATACCATTCATTTATATATTATTTTAATATCAAAAGAATGATATTGTCGCTCGTGCGTACGTACGGACTACCGTCTCCACGAACGCGATGAGATTCATTCTCCATCGTATCCATTCAAGTATAATTATCATTTTATGATTTAAAAATGATGTTTAAGGACTTGATATCATTCTGGATATGAATAAGATACAACAAACATGGCTTATGTAACAAAACATATAAAAGAAAATGAGTAAGTTAACACCCGAAACGATGATAATTCTAAGATATTATTAACAAATCAATGTTAAAAGATCATATATGATATCATATTAATATATATGATTCTTGTATAATTTAATAACAACTATTTCACCATTATACAGGAGGTTAACCTACCCCAACCAAGGAAAAGTACATGGTAAGGGTTATTTCACAATCTCTTCATTATCCGAGGTTGTTTATATGTAATAATCTACTGGGATCTCTTTATCATCCACATCCATGTTTCTTAAAAATGTATTTCAAAACATTTTTACTATTTACAAGAATATGGGTTAAAGTCATTTATACCTTTTTTTGACTTTTTATAAGAGGTTTATAAAGGAATCTTTCCGTCGTTTTCAAAACAAGGTCCTTTTTAACCTTTTCGACAGAATTGAGGTAAGAATGTTTTTTTTTAAACTTATACGGCGGGTGCGGTTATTTTACGCCGTTATAAAATCTTCAAAGCTTTCCTTACAAGCTTATAAGAATATTTTCAAAGAAAATGTTTTATTTTATATGGATCTTAAATCATTTCAAAATAAAAGGAGATATTTCTTTAAAAAGAATTTTGATTTCATCTATGTCAACATCCTTTGATGGATTTTAAGATTATTTGAAGTTGATTTATTATGATACAAAACTTCTATATTGTATTGAAGGTTTTGTGATATGTTTGACTGTGGATGTGTTATTTTTATACCATTCATAGTTTATTGTGAAAGTATTGACATTTCGTATGCTAGTTTTAATACGAATGTTTATGTTATGTTTAAACCTTTTCATATGGGAATGCATTGGACTTAATAAGTGACGGGTGGAGCCCGCTATAGCTCCTCGATGCATCGGTAGGTCTCATGAGACAAACTAGTGTCTTGGCACAAGGCCTTGACAAAATCTTATTTGTAGTCTTGGCACGAGGCCTTGGCTATGTGGTTATGATAGTCTGGCATTATGCATTCCAACATTATGAAAGTGGTTATTTATTTTTGCATGTGATTATTCGATTAGTGGAATATCCATGTGAATAAGTAAATGGCATTATTTCATTTTATTTATGCCATACCATGTTGAAAGTTCATGTTTAAAAGGCTTTTGTTTTAGATATACATTGCCTTAAATGTTTATTCTTATTGATGAAAGTTTCCGCTATATTGTTATCCTTACTGGGCATTTGAGCTCACCCCTTTTCAATGTTTTATTTTTCCCAGGATTATGAAGAAGTAATTTATGAATGACCTGCAGGGATAGTATGAGGGGATATGAAGACAAGATGTTTTTTTTATGATGTAATGTAAAAATTTATGAATGTATCTAGTTATTCCAAGGCTACTAAACTAATCGGTCTTTCGAGACTTGATCTTTCTCATGATCATGCCAATGTTATGTAATAATGCACCGACTCTAGGTAATTAGGGTCGGGGCGTTACAGTTGGTATCAGAGGAAGTTTAGTACAAACCTTGGAAGCTAGATTTAGATAAACTCTGATTAGAGCACGTAGACCTAAGATTAACTTTGAGGATTAGTATAGAAGAACTTCCTAGAATTTTGGTATTGTAGAGATTTTGTGAGTTTTCCGAGCAATACATCCCTGTCTGGATACGAGCAGGTAGAGGCGGCTCTGGCACAGATGTACCTAGGGGCAAAACCCGAAAACACCGCTTTGAGCTAGACTCGAACGGGAACTGGTGCACGACAACGGGCCTTGCTGCACTCTTGGTTACGACACTCCCGGGGGATATGCTTAGGATAACTCTCACTATCTTTACAAATCATTATGAAGGGTTTATGAGTATATACTTCCTCAAAGAAAACATTTTTATGATTATGGATTATATCCATAAATATTTCAATTTATGTTAAGTGTTTTATAAGTATGGGATTATGTATTTTGATTCATAAACTGATCTAGTGTATGCCATTGTTTAGAAATGGCGCCCAGTAGAAGGAATGAGAACTCCGGAAATGCACATGATCCAAAGAGAAGGAAGGATCATATCTTTCATGGTCTTAAGCAAGAATTTATAAGAGAAAGAGTCTCCCATGTATTATCATCATATGATGAAATAATATCATGTATTGATAAGATAAGTAAAGAGATTACTGAGTCCTATGGCTTTGAAGGGAAGCAAGAGAAGAAAAGGATATAAGAGAGAAAGATGGATAAAGGGAAGAGGGAAAAGAAGAATTTTCCCATATGTGGTAACTGTGGAAAGAAACACCCTGGAACTTGCCTGAAAGGAATGAGAGTTTGTTATAAGTGTGGAGGAAAAGGGCACAAAGTACGTGACTACAAGGGTAAGAAAATGATTTCAAATGTACAATGATTCATTTGCAAGGAGTTTGGACACTACGCGAACCTATGTCCCAGTCATCAGACTATGACGCAAATGATGCTATTGGATAATAATCAAGTTATGATACTACCACAGATGAAGAGGAATGATTAGAGTTCTTATGTTGATTATGTCAATTGAGTGTTGTATCAACAATGTACTTTTTATAATGATTATGGAGTATATAAGGATTGTACTGCAGTACTATTTCATTAAGGACTTGAGATTGTGTGGAACAAAGAAAAGTGACTCAATAGCAGGATAAATTTTTGGAAAATATATGGTTGAGAGAAAGATAAACCATAATATGGTTCTGATACTGAGTTAGTGATTTTAGAATAATACATGATTGATTTGGATAAATTATATTGGATATTCTTGACTACCTTGGAACTGATTAATGATCTGTATATTCCATTATTGTTGGGGTTTAAAACATTTTTGGATTGATGAAGTATATCCATCATTCTATATGGAATAGGGGAGCATGAATGTAATCAATAAGGAATATGGTAATTCAGGATGTTTCAGTGTATTAAAAGAATACAAGATGAAGGTATTCATATGCTATTATGGGGTAAAAAGGATCGACATTATTCTTACCTTCCTTATAAATGTTGGACTGTGAGTTTGGACAGAAGTATTTTGGATAGTTCTAGTTTGGATTATTTTGGATTGCCATAAAAGGACAACTCGGAGGTCGGGCGACAACCCATCGCGTCCGGCAAGGCTGCGAGACTTGAACCCGCAACCGAAGGGCGACAAGGGTGTATCACCTACCACTGGCCCATGAGATGTCCTGGATTAAATAATGTAGTTTTTATTAAAAGATCATGTAGATGAATTATAAATTCGTTTATTTTAGAACCCTATACGAATAGTGTAAATAGAATTTTTTTTTACATTCTATTATCTTTTAGAGTGAAAGATGAGTTTGTGGTAGAAATTTATTAATGGATAAAACTCTAAAGTATGTCTACCTCCTTATGTTCTTAGCCAATCTCATAAATAAATTCCACAACATTAAGAAAAGGAACTTAGAACAAAAATGTTGTCCTAGATGGTACCTTAAATCATCACTAATTTATGGCTTTGGGATTGTTGGCCTTTTCATAGCCATGTTCTCTACCACTCTCCATCAGATAATTGATGGTTAGATTTCTCCTCCATATCCATATTTTCCTACATGGATCCCTACTATGTGTTATTTTCGGTAATCTTCATACTTTACACTCTTTAGTTTAAATAGAGGCCTCATTAATTCATTTTTCGATGTGGGATTTCAACTAGGATATTTTGAAACGTCAAAAATGTGTTATCCTAATACCCTATGTTTTGTTGAACCGATGGTATTTCAATTCATCATAGATTAATGAATTTAAGGAACTCAAATTTATACTTGTTTGTGATTGATGACCTCAATCACTACCTATAAATATTTACGTTTTTCCTCCGATTATATGTCTCCAATTTCCACCAATGTTCTCCTAATCGAGATCATAATTTGGTGGTGACCCTTTGATTTCTCTTTTCCTCATATTAAGACTAAATTTTAGTAACCCAATTTCCGATGTGGGTTTTCCCACAAATATATTTTCTACTTTCAACCTTTTATTTTCGAAGAACAATTTCAAATTGCGAGGACGCAATTTATTGAAGGAGGGGAGAATGTAACACCCCAAGATTTCATAGTGTGTTATTTCTTCAAAATAATTCAATAACTTGCACTACACGCAACACCGAGTTCAATCACACCATGACATACCAAAGGAAAAAGCCATTCAAAAGAGGTTAATAATATTACTGACTAAATTTTAAACTTTATATAATCCTTATAATTTTAGATTCCATATTATGAGTTTCTTAGATATAATGCAAGAACAAATTCATTTTCAGTATTGCACTTTTATCAACTTTTAATAGTGAACCCCTTTTAAATACAATATATTAAACTTTTTGACTAAATGGGGACATCAAAAATTTAAAATGAAGCATCCCAAGCTTCCACGGTACGCTTTCTTTGAATAATACAGTAGCGTGTGTTGTACGCAACCTTGAGTTTTAACACACACCACAACTAATCAAACTAGCCGTTATGAATAGTAATACCAACTTTTTGAAATTATATATATTTTATATTTGAAAATGGACTTCATTTTTGGATTCGGAATATCGAATTTAGCCTAAGGTGAAATTTTGGTACATTTCGGATAACTTTCATATTTTGATGAATAGTGAAAATTACTAAATTTTAATTAAAAACAACTTTTTTAATCAAAATAATTAATAGTGATAAATTATGAATTTGAGTGGTTTTAAAGTATATTTAGAATATATTTTTATCATTCAATTTAATGTTTATCATTGGACATAATTTTACAATTAAACCGAACATAAACAAGTGTCAATCTTTTGATAGTTATTATCTCTTAAAAACACGCTTTTTGTTTTGACAGCGGGAATTAATTTTAAATTAATTTCTGCCACTTCTGTGTTTTTAATTTAGGAAAATGGATTCCATATTTGGAATCAGGATGTTCAAATTGTGTAAATAGGTAACTTTTATTTTTAGACATTTTGAATAGTTACTGTGGTAAATATTTTATTTACCATGGTTAAAGGGTAAATCCGGTAAATAAGGGTTAAAAAAATAATATTATAATAATAAAAAATTACCCTAAAACGTGTCCTAACCTTATTGGTGGACACATAACCGACCCTGGTCATCCTTTGGTCAATTTGGGGACCCCTTGGAGCCACTTGTATGTGGTAGGGACACTTTATATTAATAAAGTTAAAATAAAAATAAAAATGGCATAAGCTTACATCTTTTAGAAGAACAATTTTTACATAGGGTTATACATGTTGGATGTTCGATTATAAATATTTATTAGAAAGCTAAAAAGATTTCCTACATAATGATATTTTATTTATAATTTTTAGACATTAAATAATGTATTTTATTTATGACACAATGATGATGCAGTAATTACTAAAATAGTGAAAAATTAAAATAATTGATCTTATAAATACCAAAATAATTATAATATGAAACTTTTAATGAATTAAACTAATTTTCTATGATACTATGATATATTAGGATTGATTTAATTGACTTTGTTCGAAGTAATCAATCTGTTAGGAGTTTCACAAAAATCAACTATTGAATAGTGTCAAAATTGACATAAAAGAGTTCTTAAAACAAATATTATATTATTAATTGATATTAAATTCCTAAAAATCTAAGGTTCGGCCAACAGACTTATATTATGATAGGTTCCTCATTAATGGACCACTTGGGGGTCGCTTGGATGTATATAGTAAGTTTATTAACCATAATATATAAAAATACAAAGAGACATTGTAAAAGTGAAACTAATTAACTTAGAGTTAATACTTAAAGATAAGGTTAATATAAGTACCCAAACCTGTCTAAATTCTATTGGATGAGTTGTTTTTGACCTTTCCCCACATAATCCTTTGAATAGTCAACTTTGGAGCCTTTATAAA
Source organism: Viscum album (assembly GCA_963277665.1). Classification (NCBI taxonomy): domain Eukaryota; kingdom Viridiplantae; phylum Streptophyta; class Magnoliopsida; order Santalales; family Viscaceae; genus Viscum; species Viscum album. Next base: position 63,012,251 of record OY728156.1, on the reverse strand, counting down.
CCGAATATGAATTTATTATAAATTAATATTTCTAGCTTTTCCAAAGGTGCCCCTCACCCCTCTTATAATAGGGCACTCCTCCTTCTCATTTCTTCACACCTCTAAAGCCTTTTGGTTCGGCCAAACTCTGCCCAAATAATCTCCCAACATCCCTCACTACAACCTAGGGGCCTTAGTTTGATCAGAAAGCCAACCTAAGGAGCCCTTTTGATCAAATCAAAAGGAAGAACCCGAAGAAGAGGTAATGATTTCACCACCCTTTTCTAAGTTCATTTCTTCTTCCACTTCTTCTTCCTTTGTTCTTACCATTCTAAAATAATAACTCCAGTATCTCACATATACTGTGATGTTATTATAAGTATGGTACAACCATATTCAGTATTCTATCCACCCTTTGAATAACATGTCACCATACGTGCGTACGTACGGCTTACCGTCTCCACGTCGTGGTGTAATTGTTATTCAATATAATATTATTTGGATGGGTATAATAATGATGTGTAACTCATGTAAATAATAAATATAACATGTTAATGATTCTGTATATATGATATACCATTCATTTATATATTATTTTAATATCAAAAGAATGATATTGTCGCTCGTGCGTACGTACGGACTACCGTCTCCACGAACGCGATGAGATTCATTCTCCATCGTATCCATTCAAGTATAATTATCATTTTATGATTTAAAAATGATGTTTAAGGACTTGATATCATTCTGGATATGAATAAGATACAACAAACATGGCTTATGTAACAAAACATATAAAAGAAAATGAGTAAGTTAACACCTGAAACGATGATAATTCTAAGATATTATTATCAAATCAATGTTAAAAGATCATATATGATATCATATTAATATATATGATTCTTGTATAATTTAATAACAACTATTTCACCATTATACAGGAGGTTAACCTACCCCAACCAAGGAAAAGTACAAGGTAAGGGTTATTTCACAATCTCTTCATTATCCGAGGTTGTTTATATGTAATAATCTACTGGGATCTCTTTATCATCCACATCCATGTTTCTTAAAAATGTATTTCAAAACATTTTTACTATTTACAAGAATATGGGTTAAAGTCATTTATACCTTTTTTTGACTTTTTATAAGAGGTTTATAAAGGAATCTTTCCGTCGTTTTCAAAACAAGGTCCTTTTTATCCTTTTCGACAGAATTGAGGTAAGAATGTTTTTTTTTAACTTATACGGCGGGTGCGGTTATTTTACGCCGTTATAAAATCTTCAAAGCTTTCCTTACAAGCTTATAAGAATATTTTCAAAGAAAATGTTTTATTTTATATGGATCTTAAATGATTTCAAAATAAAAGGAGATATTTCTTTAAAAAGAATTTTGATTTCATCTATGTCAACATCCTTTGATGGATTTTAAGATTATTTGAAGTTGATTTATTATGATACAAAACTTCTATATTGTATTGAAGGTTTTGTGATATGTTTGACTGTGGATGTGCTATTTTTATACCATTCATAGTTTATTGTGAAAGTATTGACATTTCGTATGCTAGTTTTAATACGAATGTTTATGTTATGTTTAAACCTTTTCATATGGGAATGCATTGGACTTAATAAGTGACGGGTGGAGCCCGCTATAGCTCCTCGATGCATCGGTAGGTCTCATGAGACAAACTAGTGTCTTGGCACAAGGCCTTGACAAAATCTTATTTGTAGTCTTGGCACGAGGCCTTGGCTATGTGGTTATGATAGTCTGGCATTATGCATTCCAACATTATGAAAGTGGTTATTTATTTTTGCATGTGATTATTCGATTAGTGGAATATCCATGTGAATAAGTAAATGGCATTATTTCATTTTATTTATGCCATACCATGTTGAAAGTTCATGTTTAAAAGGCTTTTGTTTTAGTTATACATTGCCTTAAATGTTTATTCTTATTGATGAAAGTTTCCGCTATATTGTTATCCTTACTGGGCATTTGAGCTCACCCCTTTTCAATGTTTTATTTTTCCCAGGATTATGAAGAAGTAATTTATGAATGACCTGCAGGGATAGTATGAGGGGATATGAAGACAAGATGTTTTTTTTATGATGTAATGTAAAAATTTATGAATGTATCTAGTTATTCCAAGGCTACTAAACTAATCGGTCTTTCGAGACTTGATCTTTCTCATGATCATGCCAATGTTATGTAATAATGCACCGACTCTAGGTAATTAGGGTCGGGGCGTTACAACATGTACTTTCTTCTGAGGTGGTGCAATTAGAAGACGATCTTTCTTATGAGGAGAAACCAGTTAAGATCTTAGATCGTAGAGAAAAAGTTCTACAAAATAAGATAATGCCCCTCATCAAGGTGTTGTGGAGAAACCACAAGCATGAAGAAGCAACTTGGGAGTCGGAGGATATGATGAAGCTATGTTACCCACATTTGTTTTAGTGTGGAAAAAGGAAAATTTCGAGGGCGAAATTTCTTAACGGTGGAATGTTGTAACGACCCAAAGTTTCATTAATGGAAAATCCCTCTTGATCCAGTTAAATGTTTATTTATGAAAAATGTTTTTAAAATATGTCAACTTCTTTAGTTTTACGTTAAGATTTGTGACTGTTACTTTTTAGCGGTTGAGCTGTGATCATCTGAGTAGTATAAATATAAGGCTTTAACGAACCCATTTCTACTCAGACAAAGGAAGCGATGGCCTCATCCAGTAGAATTGCCCCTTACAAAGCCCATTTGTTAGAGCTCGGAAAGGAGGTGGCGTCTTTGGGCTTTTCCCTTGACCAAGCCCAAGCTGAGCTTCATCATGTCAAGCTCGAACGTGATCGTCTACGGGGAAAGTGGAAGTTGATTGAAATTACCACTCGAGCGTTGTTATCCGAGCCGCCCCAAGAGTCTGTCACCATCGCACACCTTACCCTTAGGTCTAATGCTTCTATTTTAAGGGGTTATGTAACAAATAAGTAGAACCATGTTCATGTACATTATTTTTGTATATAATAATGAATATAATTTCTAGTCATTTTTGATACATTGTAATTATTTTTTAAAGTACAAATGGTGTTTTTATTTATTATTTAATTAAGAATTATATTTTATTAAATTAAAGGATTTTTGAATTAAATAATATTTTAATAAAATATTATTAATATTAAATTAATTTTTATTAAATATAAATGATTTTATAATTTTATGAATGCAATTAAAATATTTATTAAGGTTTGAAAGCCATTTCTGTCAAAACCCGTGAATTTTTTTATAAATGTCAGTTTTTATTTTAAAAGTGAAAATTCACATATTTAGAAAATTATATAGATAAAATAAATATTATTTTTGGAATCAGGATGTCGAAATTATCCAACGGTGAATTTTTCATAATTTTCGGAGACAGTCAAATTTTTGGGTAAAAATTAAATACCATTTAAATATATAATGTGTTTTATGACATCATAATGACCCAATGGTGATGTAATAAAATAACATAATCCTTATTTTCGGCCAATATGTGTTTTATCATTAAAATAATGTGGTTTTGGGTTTGTTTGACTTACTTTTCAAAGCATTAATGGGGCCCTCAAGACTTATTCAACACTTTGCCTTTTTAAATTAATTTCCATGGGAGTGTGACTCACCTCCACATAAGCAACCCTAATTTTTTTAATAAGTTCGGACCTTGGCCTTGTAAAATATTTTTTTCCTCTTTCCTTTTCCAGAAACCATGGGCAAATACCATGGGATGGTTTATGGTTTGGATTATTTTAATATAAGGGGTCCCAAACCTAAATAATAAAGAATTCCCTCACCTTTCCTATATAAACCCACCCAAGCTCCCACTTCCTCCTCACTAAAATCCCTTGGAGTTCGTCCAACCTCTGCCCTACTCTCTCTAGAATCCTCCCAAGGTTCCCCAAGCTCCCAAGAAGCCTCTCAAAAGCCTCTCTCTAGCCTTTGGAAGCACACTTCCAAGTAAGGGGTTTTCTTCCTTTCTCATTTTTGTCAATTTTCTTTAAGTTGTATTGCCCTTTTTATTTCAATTATGAATGCTAGGGTATGGTTTCGCACCTCCCCCATACTTCCCTCTTATTGTTTGAATGATGGGAGAACCCTTTCTCTCTCATTAAATGCCTCCCATGTACACCCGTTACTACGCCGAAATTCTGAAAGGAACTTCTCTCTCTTCTTTTACATTCAAGCAATACTTTTGTATCATGAATCTAAATTCCATTTCTATTGTTGGGACATGTGTATATATGACCTCCTTACTGTCCATTACATGTAAATATTATGAGGGATCCCTTTCTCTCTCATCAACCTTTTTTATGAATTTTTATGTCACGCCGCTACGCTGCCGAAATCACACCGATTTTCTAAGCCAATGTCTTTGTGTAGTGAATACCATGCCCATTTCTCCATCAAGGGTATTCACCTTTATGCACATTTACATATTGATTGTAAAGTTTCATGTATGAATTCCACATTCCTTTATCATGGAAGAAATGATTATGTTTTATGAATCCATGTTTTATGATCCATGTGGCACACTTATGCATGAAATGAAATGTTTAAGATGGGTGCGCCCTTTATAGCGCTCCAATGCATTGGGTAAAGAATAGTATCATGATAAGTCATGTGAAATGAGTTTTTTACTGATTCTAATTCAAGTGCAACGAGGGTTTATTCGTGCTTCAAGTGCAATGAGGGTTTACTCATGCTCCATGTGCAATGAGCCTTGGCTCATGCTAATTCAATGTTAAGTGTTGTTTCCACATTTCCATGTTATGATTATCATGCTTTATCATGACTTTATGTTCATTTTACTCCAATTCTCTATTGACGTTCCTATTGCCTAACATGTATTTTACTCCTCATGTTATTCATTGTGTACTCCCTTACTGGGCTTTATAGCTCACCCTTTTCTTATGCATGTCCTCAGGTTACCCCATGCAATACTAAGTACGAAGGAATGTAGTGGTCATGTAAAGGAAGTTTTCAATAAAGATGTTGTATTTGAAGTTTAAAGTTTTTATGTAATGATCCTAATCCCCAAATACACTAAACCTCTCGATCTTCTTTGTTGTATCAAGTGATGTTTTATGTAATAAATCATGTTTAAGTTGTAATAAAAAGCAGGGTTGTCATAGAGATGAAATGTGTATTAATGGTTAAGTAAAAAAAATTATATCTTACATCCATAAATATTAATAAATATAGTAAGGAAAATATCTAAAAACACATTCCATTTAAATTACATTACTAAATTAACTGATAATTCATAATCATTACGTAAATGTAAATAAATGAAAAACAAATTCTTTTAATCAGTGTAATTGGAATGAAATGCATCAAAAGAGAATATCATAGTGGTAATATAATGTATAATAAGATAAAATAATTCTCAATGATGTAGATTATTATTTATTTTAATCTATGATCTCATATATCATGATACATCTATAGTAAATAACTTTCATAAGATCTTTTAAATTCATCATGTAAAAGACTGTTTAATTTGGCGAACTAAATTTATCTCATGTGAACTACCAATTCATTGAAGGAATATTTTATATTGGTCCCCATCTTTAAGTGTACACCCAAATAATTCCTCACATTCTAATGAATTTTTATATTCCTAAATCAATATTTATTATCATTAAATATTTATATTGAGTAAAGGTTATGTATTTATCAATATTTCACTCCTTAATCAAATAAAATTCAAAGTTAACTCTTTATTTAAAAATATTTCAATTTTTATAAAATAATCATACAAATAATACAATAATATATATATTTAATGAAAACCTGATTTATAATTACAAATAATCACATATATGCGATTGTTTTTATATAAATTTAACAATCAGAAAATAATGTGTGATTGTACAGTAACTTTTACCACTTGTTAATATCATAGTCAAATACCCACAGATGTAGTAATTCAAATTGAATATTAAAATATCATATGTTCTGAATTAATCATGATTTTACATGTCAATGTTGTATTATTTACAACATAAAAGTGAAATTAGGTGTATGATATTACAATATGCCTCAATGAAGAGAAATTTAGACAATGCCTCTTACATCATGCTTCATATTGGTTGAAGGTTATATAACATCATTTATAGTAGTTTTAAAAAAGATATTAACTTATTATATAACCATATTTAAATTTATAATATCATAAATTATTCGTTTATAATATTTTACAATTTGTTCGTTATTGATCATTTATAAATTTCATGGTTTTTGGGTGTTAATTGTCTAAATTTTTACTTCATGAATTGTCATAAATGTTACAATTATTATGAATATTATATAGTTTCATAATATTGAAATTAATAAACATAATAAAATTATAACATTTATAAAATAATTTTAATTTTATGTAAAATCATTAAAATTGTCTTGAGAAATGAAGTATGTTTCGATCTTGGATATGGTATGTCGTACATAACAAGTGGAACGTTTCAATTTTCCAATGATCATATTAGAAAGATTGTAAATAATATATTATATTTAGAGAATTATCATAATATCATATTATTTCTCTATATATATACATCAATATATCATCAATATGGCATGGTTATGAAAATATAATCACATTATTTCATGGAGGAGGTAGACCACACATACATGAAGAATGTTATTATATTCCATTGAGTGAATAGGAATGAAATAAATTGTTATTTGCATTATATTTATATAATTATGAATATTTAATGAATATAAAAACTATATCATGTATATAACATATAATCATTTACATTAACCTTATCACTGTCAAGGTAAAGCATTATTGAATGATTAATCACACCACTTTGGGAGGCGGTAGTATATCGTACACACGGGTGATTTTATCATGTATCGTATGCAATGAAAATTAAAAAATAATATATATATATATATATATATATATTATAATGACCCCATATGTATAATTATTTTAATAGTAGGATATATATACATTATATAATTCATTATACCAAATTTTATAAGTGTTAAGGGAAAAACGAATGGCATTGGTTCATGAGGTGACAGTCTGCCACATGCAAGAATGATGATTTCAGAACTCATTTGATGGAAGTGTAGACAATTTTATGACATTAACACTATATAAAAACATCCTTGTATATTTAATACAATAATTTTATTAAATTATTATGGTTTTATAATAATTTAAGGAGGTGGAGGGAGAAACAAAATAAAAATGATCAGTCGAGAACGTTATATCTTCATTGGGTGTCCTCCATAGGTTTACAACAAAATGCATCCTATATTGGATATATGCCCAAAATAATTTTAATAGAATAAAGGGAGGGAATTTTGGATGTTATTTTTGATGTTATTATGTAAATTAAATAGTTTTAATGAGTTTATAGGAGAAGAGGGTGAGTTTCCTTCCATAAGTGAGGTGGGAAGAACACATGTAATTTTTTTGAAAAGCTTACATTATACCCATGAATTTAAAATGAAAAAGATAAAAAAGGGTAATTATTGAATCTATATGAGTTAATGTCAAAATATTTCCTTTAAAATTTATTTGACATGTTTTTTGATCATATTGAACACTTGTATTCTTAATCCCCCCCACCAAGAAAACAATATTTACTTTAATATACGTAAATAATTTGAAATGTTTTCACTATTAAATATTGTAAAAAAATTAAGTTTAAATTATTATAAATTAAAAATTAGTATGACTAAAAATATTTAATCAATTTTTAAAAATTTAATTTACATAAGTTCGAAAATCTAATTTAAAAGCAGTGTTGGAGACGCGATGAAAAATAAATTTTTTAATGTGAAAATGTTCAAAGGTTTACAAGGTTTTTATATCAATATTTAATGTGAAAATAACACCAATTAACTAAATTAAAAAATTGTATAAAATTGAACAAATTTTACTATAAAATAAATTATAAATTTAATTTATCACTAATAAATATTATAACTAAAAGGAATTTTTCTAATAAAATTCATTATTTCTCACTATTCATTTAAAAATTAATCTTTTCAGAAACAAATATCAATAATTAAGTCTAATATAATGTTTATATTATAATTAAATAAATGGTGAATATTATTCAAATAAATTTTACAAAATTGTTTAAAACTATTTTTAAATTATGCACACAAAGAATGAATAGACCAACATTTTAATAAATGATGTTTTCAAAAATAATCTTTGAAATAATTGTAATTTTGTTTCTACTTAAAAAATAACTAATAAAATGTGAAAAATAAATATTTTCAAAAGTTATTTAATTATATTCATACTTTCTATTCCATGGGATATGAAATATCTTCCATATTAAATGATAAAAGTACTATTATATCGTTGTTCATTAGTACTCAATCATATGTGTAATGAAATATTTTTTAGAAAGTCCTCAAAGCATATAACACGAGATAACATTTTTATTTCATGTAATGAAATATTTTTAATTGATTGAATTTAGAAAAATATTTTTCATGTTTTATCAATCTCATTATTCTGTGTCACATACTCTATTAAATAAAATGATCTTATTTTATAATCTTGGGGTGTTATATTTTTCCCACCTTAAAAAATTTATGTCCTCTAAATTTAATCTTCATCTTAGAAATCAATAGTTTGGCATTATACAATTAGAATATTTAAACACTCACATCATAAAAGGTTTAATAAAATATAAATATAATAATAAATATTGGGAATAATAAAGGTAATATATAATAACACATAAAAAGGTTTCTATGTAGGGAACATTGGTGGAAATTGGTGATATGGATATGGAGGAAAATAATAAATTATTATACATAGTGATTGATGTTATTGATCGAAATAATGCAAGTGATCAAAGGAATGTTTAGGGCCTCATATACATATATCTATGATAATTTTAGAGACCATATAATCCAATGAAAAAGAATATAATTGTCCAACAGTTATATTTCATGTTTTTAATTGAAGTTGAAAATTATTTTACCACATATGAATATGTGGAAAAATATTTCATTGATATTTTTTAAAATATTAACTACAATTTCACCCATTAGTAGTTTCGATAAATTTCTTATTCATCCCTCGCTCCGTGAAATGAATACCCAATAATTATTCTTTTTTCCATGTAGAACTAAAATTTACTTTTAGAAGATAATGGAATACATAAAACAGGGAAAGATTTTTCTGTCTAGCTTAAACTATTTTCCAAAACCAGTAAAGGTAGCACAAGTTATCAAATATTCATAAATCATCATATGGTGAGGTAATATATTAATATATAAACCCTCATGAAAATTTCATATTAATATATTTCATAAAAGGTTAACCTTTTGAACCTTCAAAATATATCAACATCCATCTCCTTAAAAACAAGGTCACTAAATGTATGATATGTACATACCATTTATCCCCTAACCAATATGATGTTTCTCTTGACCATATCATAAAAAACATGGGAATAACATTATAATGTATTTTTTGAAGCATTTTAATAACATAAATTATTATAAATCCTTATTGAAAACATTCATTCTACTTAATTCCAAAAATAAAACAGATATTTTTAAATGTATTCCAATGTTTCAAACATATTGTTAAATCCATCAGTGATGGTGTAAACTATATTGTAAAAAAATTGTTAATTAGTTCTCGTGTATTAGGGTCGTTCTAGTTTACTTTGACTATATATATCATCTCTTTATCCTAACATCATTACCTTAAATTTAGGAAAATATGAATTGTTATCTTTACCCTAATCATTTGTTTTCCAATATTTTTAACGTGAAACTAAATGATTTTTTATTTTTCATTAGTTCCATTCAATATCTTATCTCAAATAAATAATTAAATTGTACTTATGTAAAATCATTATATCATGCATTACTATTTAGATGATAATATCATCAATAAAATACTTTTACAATGTTTATTTTGGATCTAAATACACAAGCGTATTATTCATTCCACTTCAGTTGTGTCACTAAAATATGATTGACTATGACCCCTAAGTTTTTTTTATTGATTATTACTATGATTCTTGAGTCATTAATTTGCATATATCCCATTATTCTAAAAATTTAATCGTTTCACATTGTAATTTTAATTCACTCCCTTTCAATCATGATATTTTTGTCATTTCTCTACACTTATAGAAAAATCTTATTCACTTCATGCATGTGTCAAGGTGTCTCATATCATAATTATCATATGAAGAAAAATAATTATTTTCATTCTTCCCCTTTTCAATATTTTGTCTACTATACCCTTATTCCTTATCTTCCCTTCAATGCCTTAATAGTTTTAGAATTATTTCTCGGACTTGATGGCCCATAAATTTATATCATCATACGATGAAAATGATTGAAATACCCATTACATTTAGTGTATTTTCATAAGTATTATAAATAAATGGTCTATCATAACCTCTTTGTTTCGTATCTAATTAGTAATATATCTTTCTAACCATGTAAAGGTAGCTTCATACTCCAAAACACATTCTTATTCCTACTTATTTAAGCTATCAAAAATTCTCTTTATCCCATTTTTTTATCATGAGGGAAATATTTTTGGATGATTGTCCTATTAAATGTTGTTTATTCATATAGTTATATTTCCTTTTCCTCCCTAGTAATCTGGTTATGTGATCACCATTGATCATCATATCATTTGTGACAATAAACATATTGTGTAAAATTTTCTTTTTCACCACACCCAATGAGAATCAATATCCTCTCTAGTGACTTTGCCTATTTCTTAGATTCAATTGGATTAGTAGTCCCACTAAATGATGGGTGTTCTATCACATTAATCATATAAACAATAGAAAATCATGTTTTTGAATAGGATTACCTTTCTAGGTAAGATTATTTTTCATTATTAGAATTATCTAGTTTAATATATCCATATTTCTTCAAGATCCAATTATAGCTATATTTCTTCCCTCAAAATGATAATCTCTACATTGACCATGAGTGTAGATACCCTTCTTCCTTCAAGGTTCCATTTCCATGTGATATGATATTCTATATAAGATCATGTCATTATAAAACATAATTTATAGTCCCAAAATAACTTGAACATTTTTTATATCTATTTACATAATCATAAACATGGTTTCCATGGGTATTTTTTTATTTTCAAAACCTTCATAATGATTTGTAATTAAAATTTGAATTATCTTATAGATATCCCCCAAGAGGTTATCCCGGTGCATAGTAAGTCTTGTTTTCATGGACGTGGTGGTGATCAGGTCTATCCCAATGTACCCTTTACAGAATTACTACTCCTAGGTATTTATATTCTCGAAACATTTCAACTTATATTATCTATATAGGGATGTAGTTTTAGTTAACCACACATTAATATTCCATACCAAAACATTACGATGTTTTTCTATGCTCATCATCAAACAAAATCATTGGATCATGTTCCCTGACCTATCTTTTCCTAAATCTAGTTCTTATGGTTTCTAATAAACACACACTAATACAAACTGTAACTATCCCAACACCAATATTCTTGATCTAGTTTCAACTTTATTACGTTAAAAAAATAGGTTCAGTCGAATCATTAATGAATGAAAATTTTAGTAGTTTTGGAGAACCAACAACAAACATGATACCCTAACTTCATTTGGAAAAGAGAAGAAACATAATACATAACAATATAGAATGAAACTAATACTTTAAATTAAATTCATGAACTCTTATTCAAATCTATAGGGAATGATAAAAACAAATGGGTTGATTAAATTCTCAATAATGGTTATGTATAAAGGTCTTTATCATGAATCAACAAAGAATAATTAACATGAAATGCTAAACACCTGAACAAATATTCTCATTAAATAACTTGAATTTTTGAATATATATGTCATAATAAATCATTGATTTTATATTACTGAATACACGATCTATTTTATAACACCCCAAACATCCACGGTACACTTCTCTTTGAATAATACAGTAGCGTGTGTTGTACGCAACATCGAGTTCTAACACACATCGCCACCAATCAAACTACCAGTTATGAATAGTATTTTCCACTTTTTGGAATTTTATAAATTTTTTCATTCAAAATGGAATTCATTTTTGGATTTGGAATATTGAAATTAGCTTAGGGTAAATTTTTTGTATTTTTATGAAAACATTCAATTTTTGATGAATAGTGAAAAAACACTGAGTTATAGTTTAAAACAGAATTTTTATTTAAATTTTTATTTATTTTATTTAAATTTTAATTAATGTAAAAATAGATACATAAAACCTATATAAGTTCAATGAAATTCATTGGAGTTAGTTTATAATAATATTAGATATATAAAAATTTTCTTGAACTGTTTACCGTATTTTACCCACCTCCTATTAGAGTTTACAAATTCACATAAAACATAATTTTACCGTTTTTTGAGTGGAATTTCAAAAATATGAGAGACTTGTTTAATATCAAGGAGTAATATGTTGTTCAACAAGATAAAAATAATTTTTGGTGAATAGTTACTTTTTTCATTTATTTACCCTTGTTAAAAATAAATTGGGTAATTAAGGGTAAAAATGATATTATTATTACCCTAACACATGTCCTAATTATATTGGCTAGGTATAATTATACCAAAAAAAACCTTAGTAATAAAATATGAACCTGTTTGGTCCACTTGGATTAGATTAGTACATTTATTATTATTTAATATAAAGAAGAGTTAAAAGAGTGAAAATCAAAATTTAATAACTAACACATTGTTAATATAGGGATACACATAAGCTAAATTTGATTATAAATATTCATTAGAAAGGATAAAATATTTCCTACATAATTGTATTTTATATTTAATATATAGACATTAAAGAATCTAATTTATTTATGACATAATGGTGCTGATGTAATTACCTAATTAATGAAATATTAAAATAATTGACATTATAAATATCCAATTAAATGTAATTAGAGACTTTTTATGAATTAAACCAATTTTTTGGTTAATATTACTTATTATGTTGGGTTAGAGGGATTTTTTTGAAGTAATAATGCTGTTATAAATTTAGAAAAAACAATATACCAAATAGTGTAAAAATTGGCAGGAAAGAGTTATTAAAACAAATATAATATTATTAATTGATATTATATTCCTAAAAAATCCAAGGTTTGGCCAAATGACTTAGATAAAGTTATATATATTAATAATGAACCACATGGGGTTTTCTTGGATTTTTATAGTAATTTTATTAACCATATAATATAAAAATACAAGGAGACATGGTAAATGTCAAACTTTTCAACTAAGAGTTAAATATAAATGATAAGGTTAATATAATGACCCAAACCTATAAAAAATCGATTGGTTGAAAGGATTTGGACCCATCCCCACCATAGCATCTAAATAAGTATCTTTGGATCCATTATAAACTGAATATGAATTTATAATAAAAAATTTAAGTTTTTTCTAAGGTGCCCCTCATCCCTCTTATAAAAGGGCACTCCCCCTTCTCTAAAATTAGTACATTCATAGCCTTTTGGATCAGCCAAACCCTACCCAAATATCCTTTAACATTCCCTAAATTCAACCTATAGGCCTTAGTTTGATCAGAAAGCCACCCTAAGGAGCCCCTTTGATTAAATCAAAAGGAAGAACCCAAAGAAAAGGTAATGTTTTCCCCACCCTTTTCCAAGTTCTTTTCTTCTTCCAATTCTTCTTTCTTTGTTATTTACATTCTAAAATAATAACTCTGATATCTTCTATATGTTGTGAGGTTATTATAAATATGGTACAACCATATTCAGTATTTTATCCATCCTTTTAATGATATGTCACCATATGTGCGTACGTACGGTTTAACTTCTCCAAGTCGTGGTGTATTTGTTATTCAAAACATTATTATTTGGATGGGTATGATAATGATGTGTAATTTAACTAAATAATAAATATAACATTATCATGAATCTTTATATATGATATACCATCCAATTATATATTATTTTAATAACAAAAGAATGATATTGTCGCTCGTGCTTAAGTACGAACTATAGTCTCCACAAACGCGATGAGATTCATCCCCATCGTATCCATTAAAGTCTAATTCACATTTGATGATTAAAAATAATGTTTAAGGACTTGATATCATTCTGGATATTAATAAGATAAAACCTATCCATAAAAAACATGACTTATGTAACAAAACATATAAAAGAAAACGAGTAAGTTAACACTCAAAATGACGATAATACTAAGATATTATTAACAATGCAATGTTAGATGATCATATATGATAACATATTAATGTATATGATTACTGTATAATTTAATAACAATTATTTCACCATGATACAGGAGGTTTACCTATCCTTGACCAAGGAAAAAGTACAATGTAAGGGGTTCCTTATCTCACTTTCAATTCTATGACATTTCCATTGTTCAACACTTATTTGTTGCATGTTGTGTGTGTACTGACCATGATTGTATTCATTGAATAATATACATTAATTTATGGATATTTAAATCATCATTGTATGATCCATATTTCATGGGATGTGTGTTTCGTAAGTTACCAAATTGGTAAGGTAGTTACAAATATCAATTTTCACTCATTCAGCTTTACACATACTTCATTGATTATTTTACTCCAAGATTATCTGTGGAATCACTATTCATTTGCTTATTTCATAATTCCAACTCCCATTTCTGTGGATATAATTTTTATACACATAATAACTCCATTGATAAATTCTCAAGTCATCGATATGAACTTGATAAGAGTAATTTTAACTCAATCTCCAATTGTTGAGTTAAATATCCAATTCATTGGTGTTGTTTTTAAAAGAATTTGTGTGAATGATCTATGATTGATTTACACTGAATATCCAATCATATTCAGTGTATTTATATTTTTCACACATAATTATGTCATTGATTTATCCTTAACCTAAGGAAACCGTCTTTATAAGATATTTCATCTCAATTTACATTCCATTCAAACTTCTTTGTTGTTATACACCAAATCAAATATATATAGTGTATATAATGTAATTTGACATAGTATATCATGAATCCCTTTATTCTCATGATATTAAAATGTTTTTATTATCTCAATTATTTTTATTCAAGTGTCTCTATTTTGGTTAGGAACTCTAAAAAAAATATCATTTTAAATGTTTTGAATATTTATTATTATAAATCATTCTAATTAATGTCCATGTTTTAAAAATGGTTTTAAAGATTTATTTATATGGATATTAATTTTTTAAAATAAAAATTCTTTTTCAATGTTTCAAAGTGGTATGGGACACTTTGATTCAAAAATCTATCTTTAAACTGCTTCTTGAAAAATAGTGTGACTTTTAAATGTTTTCAAGAAAAAGGGGGATATTTCTCTCAAATAGTTTTGATGAATATTTTCATCTATGTCAATATCCTTCATTATTCTCGATTGAGGTTAATATGTTACAATACAATATCCCATATTTTATTGAATGACTTATGATAGACTGTGGATGTGCTATTTTTATACCATTCATGGTTTGTGGATAAAGTATTGACATTTCGTATGCCAGTATTAATATGAATGTTTATGTTATGTGTAAAACTTTTCATATGAGGAATGCATTAGACAAAGTAAGTGATGGGTGGAGCCTGCTAAAGCTCATTGATGCATCAGTAGGTCTCATGAGACAAACTTGTGTATTGGCCCAAGGCCTTGACGAAATCTTATTTGTAGTCTTGGCACAAGGCCTAGAATATGTGGTTATGATAGTCTGGAATTATGAATTCCATCATTATGAAAGTGGTTATTACATGTGATTATTTGACTAGTAGAATATCCATGTGAATAAGTACGTGGCATTATTTCATTTCATTTTTTCTATATTGTGCAGAAGTTCATGTTTAAAAGGCTTTTGTTTTAGTTATACATTACCTTAAATGTTTATGATTATTTGTGAAAGTTTCCACTATATTGTTATCCTTACTGAGTATCTGAGATCACCCCTATCTATGTTTTATTTTTCCCAGGATGTGAAGATGTTAGTTATGAGTGACTTGAAGGCATAATCTAGGAATCAAGGATGTTTTTAATGGAATAATTTAGTGTTGTTTTTCTTTTCAAGTTGTAATGCTGACCTTATTAATGTATCTATTATTTCCAAGGAAACTAAACTGATCGGTCTTTCAGGACATGATTTCCTTGTATCATGAAAATGTAATTTAATAATGCACTGACTCTGGGTAATTGGGGTCGGGGGGTTACCGTTGGGATCAGAGGAAGTTTAGTACAAACCTTGGAAACTGGATTTAGATAAACTCTGATTAGAGAACATATCCTTAAGAATGGTTTTGAAAATTAGTATAGAAGAACTTCCAAGAATTTTTGTATTGTATAGATTTTGTGAGTTTTCCAAGAAATACATCCCTATATGGATACGACCAGGTCGAGGCGGCTCTGGCATAGATGTACCTAGGGGTAAAACCAGAAAACACCACTTTGAGCTGGATTCGAACGAGAACTGGTGCACGATAATGGTCCTTGCTGCACTCTTGGTTACGATACTCCTGGGGGATATGGTTAGGATAATATACATTTTCATTACAGACTGATTTGAAGTATTTTAATATAAGATGAGCATAAATTACCTTGGATAATTATAAGGTGTTTCAAGTTGAGAATATGTTGTCATGATATTCTCTACATTATTTTATGACTGCTGTTACTCACACATTGCTTTCTGGTTTTAGTCAATGGCAGGATTCCAAGGAAGTCATAGAAACATTGAGAATGATGTTCAAGGTGGGAGCGGTGGTGAAAATGAGCAACAAAATGGAATTTTGATAGGAGTAAAATATACCATGTTTATGCCAAATCAGTTTTCCAAAAATATGATAAAAAACAAATATGTTAACCAACTGTCAGACTCAACAAAGAAGAGAAATGTGATGAATGATAAGAGCTTCAGAAGTGGATACCATGGAGAAAAGAATCCCCAATTTCCATCATACATGAAATGTGGAAGGAGACACCCAGGAAAGTGTCTCAATGGAACAAAGAAATGCTTTACATGTGGGAAAGAAGGAAATAAAGTGAAGAATTGTAGAGGAAAAATGAAGAGTACTATGGAAGAAAACAAAAATGGTACCAAGATTATCTTTACAGTCATCTTCCATAAATATAGAGGACCTGGCCATTACCGTAGTGAATTCCCTATTTTATAGGTTATTTACTTGGTCAAAGAAGAATCTATATAGAAATAAATGGTTGGAGAAATGTTTAAAAGTATTAGTGCATCTTGTTGATGGGAATACTTGGGAATTATTTTCTCTTATATTTGTAACCCTCTAGTATGCCATGTGATAATGATATTTGAGGAAAACTTATCTTTTCTATTGTGGATATAGTTATAAATAACCATTTTGTTTTATATGATCATTGGGTTAGATGCAATTATAAGTTATTATATTTTGGGATGAAAATGAAAGGTAAGAGATAACATTTGTGGTTACATTATTTTGAGGAATTTATCTCATTTTGGCACTGTTATAAAATATAATATTTGAAAAAGGACAACACGCAGACCGTGTGACTACCCGTCACGTTGGACAAAGCTGTAGGAATCTAACCCACAACCAGAGTGCGTTTGGGATTTATCTCCTACCACTGGACTGCATGAATTCCCTGGTTATTATGACTAATTGTTTTTAGTTAATTGATTTTATTGATCAATAATAAGTTGATTTGGGATCGTATGTCTTGTCAAATGAATACCCTTAGTATAGGAAAATTTTATGGTGATTAACTGATAAATTTTATTTTGGAAGATGTTCTCTTTGTAGGGAACACTATATGCCCATGGAAAATAGTATACAATAAGATTTCATTTGAGGAGTAATGGTGTATTTTTATCTATGATATTATTGTAGATCTATAGTGATTTGGGTTATTTATGGAATTAATTAACATATAATAGATAATATGTGATTAGGTTAATTTCTTTTATGTATGTGACTTTAAGAGTATTTAATTTCATTTGGAGATACAATTTAATGTGGAAGACTACATAACCAAATTCTTCTATGTTTTGGGTTTTAATATTAGATTGGATTATATTGAAGAATATTAAGGAAAAAAGTTTATTGAATGGTATTTATTTAACATTGGGGTATTGTAGGCTAAATTTTAGAAATTATGATTAGTGTTTCTTTCTCTAAAGGAATATCTTTTGGGGGGATCATCATATCTTGTACAAACTATTTTTTGTTTTGATTAATCTCTAAAGACAAGGTAAATATATAGTTTATCCTTTATGGGTCATGTGATTCTCTAGATGGTTATTCTAGCTCATCCAGTGTGACCATGTCTTCTTGAATACTCATAATTTAGAAAAATGATTAAGTTGTAGAAATTTTTTAATGAATTATACTCTACTAAAAAGGTACATATATCTATTTATTTTCTTATTCAATTTCATAAATAAATTCCTCATGTTTATTAAATGTAACTTTAAAAAATGTTGTCCGTTTACTTTTACTACTGGGAAACTAATGACTGTTTGTCCCATCATAACATCGTGGTTTTATTGTTGTTAACTTTTTCTTGATCATGTTTTCTATCCCTCTCAATCAAAACATAGCACTTATTATATCTTCCATATCCATGTTTTCCTACATGGAATCCTAGTATGGGTTATCTTGGGTAACCTTTGTACTTCTCTTTCTTTCTTTTAAACTGATAGTTTTATTGACTCTTTTTTTGATGTGGGACATTCCATTATATTCCCAATCCCAATCTAAAAATTATTAGGACTCAATTTATTGAAGTAGGGGATAATGTAACCCCCCAAGCTTTCACTTTACACTTCTCTTTGAATAATACAGTAGCGTGTGTTGTATGCAACTTCGAGTTCTAATACACACCACAAACAATCAAACTACCTGTTATGAATAGTAATGCCCACTTTTTAAAATTTTATAAATTTTATATTTCAAAATTGACATCATTTTTGGATTCAAAATATCAATATTATATTAGGGTGGATTTTTTGTATTTTGCTGAAAACAATCATTTTTTGAGGAATAGTGAAATAACACTAAGTTATAGTTTAAAACCAAATTTTTATTTAAATAATTATTTATTTTATTTAAAGTTAGTTAATTTCATAAGAGATACGCAATACTTATATAAGTTCAATGTAATTCTTTGGATTTAGTTTAGAATAATTTTAGATATATTAAAATTTTATCGAACTTTTCTCCTTCTTTTACCCAACTCCTTGGTGAATTTACAAGTTCAAATAAAACATAATTTTACCACATTTGTGAGTGGAATTTAAAATATATGAGACAAACGGTTAATATCAAGGTGTAAAATGTGGTTCAATAAGATAAAAATAATTTTTGGTGAATATTAACTTTTTAATTTTATTTACCATGGTTAAAAGTAAATAGGGTAATTAAAGGTAAAAATGATATTATTAATACACTAACACATGTCCTAATTCTATTGGATAAGTATCATTCTACCAAAAACAAACTTAGGAGTAAAATATGAACATCTTTGGTCAACTTGAATTAGATTAGGACATTTATTATTATTTAATTTCAAAGAAGAGTTAAAAGAGTTAAAATCAACATTTTTAATATAGGGTTACATATAAGATAAATTTGATTATAAATATTCATTATAAAGTTAAAGAGATTTCTTATATAATGGTATTTTATTTATAATTTTTAGACATTAAATAATTTAATATATTTTTGACACAATGGTGGTGGAGAAATTACCTAATTAATGAAATATTAAAATAATTGATATTATAAATATCCAAATAAATGTAATTTGAGACTTTTTATGATCTCCACTAATTTTATAGGTTAATATGACATATTATGGTTGGTTAGATTTATTTTTTTCGAAGTAATAATGGTGTTTTAAATTTAGAAAAAACAAAATACAAAATAGTGTCAAAATTGACATAAAAGAGTTTTTTAATAAATATTATATTATTAATTGATATTCTATTCGTAAAAAATCTATGGTTCTGCACAATGACTTAGATAAGGATATATATATTATTAATGAACCACTTGGGGTTCTCTTGGCTTCTTATAGTATTTTTATTAACCATATAATATAAAAATACAAAGAGATATGGTAAATGTCAAATTACTCAACTAAGTGTTAAATATAAATGATAAGGTTAACATAGTGACCCAAACCTGTCTAAAATCTATTGGATGAAATTATTTCGACCCATACCCGCCTTATAATTGAAATAAGTCACATTGGAACCATTATAATCCAAATATGAATTTATTATAAAATAATATTTTATTTTCTTCCTAAGGTGCCCCTCACCGCTCTTATAAAAGGGAACTCCCCCTTCTCTCAAATTCATAACTTCAAAGATTTTTGGTTCAGCCAACCCATGGAAAATATCTCTATGATTCTCCCACATTAACCTAGAGGCCTTAGTTTGATCAGAAACCAACCTATGGACCCCCTTTGATCAAATCAAATGGAAGAACCTGAAGAAGAGGTAATGTTTTCACCACCCTCTTTCAAGTTCCTTTCTTCTTCCCCCACTTATTTCTTTTTTATTTCCATTATAAAATAATAACTCCAGTATCTTCTATATATTGTTCTATCATTATAAATATGGTAGAACCATATTCATTATTCTATCCATCATTTGAATGACATGTCACCATATGTGCGTACGTTCGGTTTGCCGTCTCCACGTCGTGGTGTAATTGTTATTCAAAACATTATTATTTGGATGGGTATGATAAGGATGTGAAATTGAAGTAAATAAAAAATATAACATTATAATTATTCTGTATATATGATATAACATCCAATTTATATATTATTTTAATATCAAAATAATGATATTGTCACTCGTGCGTACGTACGGACTACCGTTTCCAAAAACGCGATGAGGTTCATCCCCCATCGTATCCATTCAAGTATAATTCTCATACGATGAATAAAAATAATTTTAAAGGACGTGATATCATTCTGATATGAATAATATACCACCAATCCATAACAAACATGGATTATGTAACAAAACATATAAAAGAAAATGAGTAAGTTAAAACCCGAAACGCCGATAATACTAAGATATTATTAACAAAGGAATGTTAAAAGATCATATATGATATCATATTAATGTATATGATTATTTTATAATTTAATAAAAATAATTTCACCATTATATAGGAGGTTAACCTATCCTTGACCAAGGAAAAAGTACAACATATGGGGTTTCTTATCTCACTTTTGAGTCCGTGATATTGCTATTGTTCACAACTTATTTATTGCATGTGGTGTGAGTACTTCCCATGATTGTATTAATTATGTAATATACTTAATTTATGGATATTTACATCATCATTATATGATCCATATTTCATGGGATTTATGTTTCGTAAGTTAGCTAATTGGTAAGTGAATTAAAAATTTCAATTTCCACTTATTCGGCATTCCACATACTTCATTGATTATTTTACTCCAAGATTATGTGTGGAATCACTATTCATTTTCATATTTAATAATTCCCACTCCCATTTCTATGGATATAATTTTTATACACATAATCAGTCAATTGATAAATTCTCAATTCATCGAAATGAACTTGATAAGAGTAATTTTAACTCAATCTGCTTTTGTTGAGTTAAATATCCAATTCCTTGGTGTTGTTTTTACAAGAATATGTTCGAATGTACTCTGATTGATTTACACTGAATATCCAATTATATTGTGTGTATTTATATTTATCACACATAATTATTTCGTTGATATATCCATTACCTAAGGATATAGTCTTTATAAGATATTTTATCTCAATTTTCATTCCATTGATACTTCTTTGTTGTTATACACCAGCTCACTTTTATATGGTGTATATAATGTACTTTGACATAGTATATCATGAATCCATTTATTCTCGTGATATTATAATTTTTTGATTACCTCAATTATTTGTATTCAAGGGTCTCTCTTTTGGATAAGAACTCTAACTAAAATATCATTTTAAATGTTTTAAAGATTTATTATTATAAATATTTCTAATTAATGTCCATGTTTTAAAAATGGTTTTAAGGATTTTTTTATATGGACATTACTGTTTTAAAATTGAAATTCCTTTTAATTGATTCAAAGTTGTATGGGACATGTTGATTCATTAATCTATTTTTAAACAGCTTCTTGGCAAATAGTGTGACTTTTAAATGATTTCAAAAAAGGGGATATTTCTATCATATAATGTTGATGAATATTTTCATCTATGTCAATATACTTCATTATTCTCGATTGAGGTTAATATGTTATAATACAATATTCCATATTGTATTGAATGAGTTATGTTTGACTGTGTATGTGCTATTTTTATACCATTAATGGTTTGTGGATAAAGTATTGACATTTTGTATACTAGTTTTAATATGAATTTTTATGTTATGTTTCACACTTTTCATATTAGGAATGCATTAGACATAGTAAGTGACGGGTGGAGCCCGCTATAGCTCCTAGATGCATCAGTAGTTCTCATGAGACAAACTAGTGTCTTGGCATAAGGCCTTGACAAAATCTAATTTGTTGTCTTGGAAGAAGGCCTTGACTATGTAGTTATGATAGTCTGGAATTATGCATTCCATAATTATGAAAGTGGTTATTACATGTGATTATTCAACTAGTAGAATATCCATGTGAATAAGTACATGGCATTATTTCATTAAATTTTTTCAATATTATGTTGAAGTTCAAGTTTAAAAGGCTTTTGTTTTAGTTATACCTTGCCTTAAATGTTTATGCTTATCAGTGAAAGTTTCCGCTATATTGTTGTCCTTACTGAGCATCTGAGCTCAGCACTTTCTATGTTTTTCTTTTCCCAGGATGTGAAAAAGTTAGTTTGGAGTGACTTTCATGCATAATCTAGGAATCTTGGATGTTTCTAATGGAATAATTTAGTGTTGTTTTTCTTTTCAAGTTTTAATTTTTACCGTATTAATGTATCTAGTATTTCCAAGGCAACTAAACCGATCGGTCATTAGGGACATGATTTCCTTATATAATTCCAATGTTATGTAATAATGCACTGAATCTGGGTAACTGGGGTCAGGGTGTTACATATTTAATCAATAATTTGAAAATAAAAACGAAAAAATATATAATATAAAACATCCCGAGATTTAAGGAATGTATTTCATTCAAATTAATTTAAATTTTTTGTTATATTTAATTTTATTTTAATAATTGTTTATTTTTTCATTTAAAACACCAAGTTTATCTTTTCTTTCACTTAACATCATTCCTTTATTATAAAATGTGTTACAAATAATGTCGAGTTTTATCATACTATAATATATTATTCATATTATTATAGTTAGCACATAGTCATTGGAATATAGAAAATGAATAATATTAACTAAATAATGATATTTATAAAAAAAATTATATATATTTATTTCATTGGTAAAAATGTAATTTTAAAGAAAATACTCTAATTTTATAATATTAAAAAAATTTATATTTAATGTATTCAATCAAATTTTTATAATTAATCATATTTGTTTTTTACATATGAAATAATAATAAATATCATTTTACGCATAAAAATTTACATTTTTTAAATAAAATTTTGTCCCTGTTTGATGGTGTAGATGTTTAAAAGATAAATTTTCACAGTTGAATAAATTTTATTCGAAAAAAAACTTATTTTTTGACATAGAAATGTCAAAAATATGGAATTTTTAATTTTTCAAAATTTTCTGAGATGTTACATTTTTTATGAATGGTGAAAAATATTAAATTTTATTCGATAACTAAATTTTTGTTTAAATAATTTATAATGTTGTATTATATTTTTTATTATTTTATAATACACAATAGTATTATTATATATAAATTTGTCTATTTTAGTTAATCTTAATCTATTCACTTCAAAATTTTATAAAAAACATTTTACACATTTGAACATTTTACCCTTAAAAACATGTCATTTTTTCCCATAAGTGGGATTAATTTTATATAAATATCCACCACCTCTATCAATTGAATTTGAAAAAATGTATCAAAATTATTTAATAATAATAAATTATAATTACTATTATGGTAAAAGACGTATAGAAAAAAAAATTTGTTCATGAAATAAAAATTACTTACATCAGGTGAAGTAAAAAAACTAGTTTATATAGTGGTTAATGATTAATATTAAGGGTCCAAATGACATAGAAACGTTAAAAACCATATTTTAAGGAAATATTTAGAACATATGTCCTATTTTATTGATAAAGATTCATTATTGGTGAAAAATAATAAATGGTATACCTCCCAATAATGTTTACATTTTGTTATTTATAATAATGACACTACTCCTTACATATAAAAGGGTTTCAGTCTCCCTAATTCTACAATCTTCTCAAGAATTTTGGATCCTTCAAAACAAACCCAAATAGACTAACATTATCCATGACCTGAAAATATATTATTTTTTGTAGAAGTAATGAAAACCAAGGGACAATTTTCATATAATCCAAAAGATGTTACCTAAAGAAGAGGTAACATTAATCAATATGCTCTCTTGTGTTATTTATTTCTCCACCCATTGAATTATTATTATAACATGATTATATAGTAAACATGGTATAAAAAATATAATGAGATGTTATTATTTTTTTTTACAAACTACTACCACACCCCCTTCCATCAAATGTGTTCATAATCATTATATGTGCTTACAACAGACTAAAGCCTTATGAAATGATGTCCTTTATTTTTTAATTACCACCTCTCGCGGCTGGGAATAATGATGGACATATATTTTCAATATTATATATAGGATATTTATGACATTAACATCACACTTTATGAATTAGATCCTTAAATCCATTTCTATATTTAATATAGTAGGGAATACGATAACGCAACTCGTATGCAGTGTGGACTACCGCCTATTGAAGTGTTGTGATGAATTATCAGCAACATGTTAAATTGAAGGTATTAATGGTCTATTTAATGATAATATATGATATATTTTTAATATTTATTATATTAATTTCATAATTGTATTTTCTTGAAATTTAATGTATCATATTCTTATTTCCATTACACACAATAAAAAATAAGATATTGTCATTCGTAGAGGTGTAGACTACTGCATGCTTGAAGGGAAGAGATTCTTATTTTTTCATCACGAAATCACAATAATGATATATATAAGTATATATTATTAAATATAATTCTATTTATTATATAATAATCATTGTTTGTAAATAATTTTGACTTTCTTTCAATTTATAATGATTATTGAGAATGGAAATGTTATTCATGCGTATATATGACCTACCATCTCCATAACAGTAATGTTTTCTCATACTTCATAACCATAATCCATGATTTATTTTGGATGAATTTTTTATCTATAATTATGTTTAATATTTCATTATCATTATTCTTGATATATTTATATGTTGATCTATTTGACCGTAATCAACATAATTAAGATGATTTTCAGATAGTATATGAATTTTGTCAAAATATCCAAAGTAATATTAATAAATTAATTAATGGTATATTACATGTAAATAAGATAAAATATTTAAATAATAAATATTATTAATATTATTAAAAACAATTTAATAAATAAAATAATTTTATTGTTCATGATAATAAAAAACAAGAATAATGATTCAGACTCAAGGTAAGGGTTTTTTCATCTCACTTTTCATTCTGTCAGATACACACCATATTCACCATGTATTTTTCTTGTGTAGTTTGTATGATATTATTAAATTTATTATATTATTATTATAGATTAATTTATTGGAATTTTTATATACATTTGAAGTTATATCTTTCATGGGGTTTATAGTTTTAATGTTACCAATGTTGTAAGTGGTTTTTCCCAATTTTCATTTATTGAGACATTTATTATGTTATACACCAATATTATTTTATAATGTGTATAGAATTTCACATTAACATGTTATATTATGAATATAAATAATTTTGGGGATATTATATTTTAATTTTATTTTACTACATCATGGGGAAAAATTCAATGTTCCAAAAGTGTTAAGATAATTTTGTTATAATTACATAGATTATTTAGAGTGTGAACAATTACGTCTCAAATGTTAAAATATTATAATTCTTGGGAAATATATTATACTCTTATTATTTATGAAAAAAGTATGTAATATTACCATTTTTAGATGATTTTTTACTTTAACCATTTAATCAAATGTTTTTAAAACAATGTGATTAATATATATTTTCACTGGGAAATCTGTATTTTTCAAAAACCATTTTTTCTAAAAAAAATTAAAATGTTATTAACCTCATAGAATTTTTTTAATTATATATTAAAAATAATTAGAATTAATTTTATTCCATTTTCGAAACAATTCTTTTTTTGTTTTTAACCAAAAATATGAAGGGATCCTTATTTCCATTTTTTGAATCAGCCATATTCGATACTTTTTACAACTACAAATTCTTTTTTTGGATAGCATGTAAAAATTTAATGCTTCTATTTATTTGATGATTATTTTCCTAGTTTATGAGGTTATTTTTTAATATTTTATAAAAAATATTCAAATAAAAGGATATTAAAACCTTTTTATGTTTTATAATGTTTTTTTCTAAATAAAAGGATGCTTTCCTCATGAAATTTTTAATGATCTTTTATTGGTACTTCCACTTATGAATTTTAAAAAACCTTTTTATTACTTATCCTCATTTTGGTAATTTTTTTATTGATTATATACTCAATATTTTATGGATAGATATTGTTTTTTTCAAAGAGATCATTATAGAACCCATTTTATTTCCTCACATTAAACATTTTTCGAATATAACTTTAGGGACCCATTTATTTTCAATTGATTAATCATGTTTCACTTAGAATTTTATAGAACTAATTTCATTTCCATTAGTTAATCATGTTATTAAAGTAATAATATTTTTTCCTGTGATTTTATTTTGAAATAAAATATTTAATGTGTTATAATTTTTTATGGTATATGAATATTTGATGGGTGGTCACATTATAAACCAATTGTGGGTGGTTCAATGATAAAAAATGACATATTATTCCATGATAAACCACATATGGGTGGGTCCGTGATAGCCCTTGAATTTATTGGGTATGGAAATCGATAATATAGTTATTACATTTGTTTATGTTATTGTAAAAGTGAGGTGATATTGATGTCCCAAGTTACATAATTTTTTTATTTATACTTGATTTTGATTTATAATTTTTCTCAGGATGTATATTTATATCACAAGTCTTATTATTATTGTTTTGATGACTCTTTCCTTTCCCATGTTATCATGGATGATGATCGAGGTACTGATGTGTATGAGTTCTTTTATGATTCTCTCATGCACACTGATTATGTCTTCCTATCATTATGACCACTTATTCTCATTGATAACATAAATTTTTTAAAGCTTATGTTTACCAATACCAAGAGTTTTATCTCCCTCTTCATATGGTTACTTTTACCCATGATATAAACAATGTGTTACAAATATTTATGTCTATAATATATTTTAAATGGATTATGTTTATAGCCCAACATGAAAAAAAAATTTCAGGTTATGTGAGAGAAATGATGTGATTTTTTAATTTATGAGTTATTTCTAATTTTCTTAATCTCTGAATCCAAAAGGTCTTGTAGGATGCAAGTGAGCCAGTTTTCTTTTTGATGTTGTATGATTTATATAAAAAATTTGTTCATAATTATAATCATTAATGCTGAAAATATAAATATCATGATATCAATATAGAATATAGTAGTGGAAGTCGTAGGTTTAAAATTTTGGGATCAATGGATTGTATAGATATCTTTTAATATTACAATGTTTTCTTGTGAGGCAATCTAATGTTTTTTGGATAAAATTATAAGTATATAATAATAATAATATTTATTAAATTTTTATTTTCCAACACACCACTTGAGGTTTTATGTGATGATGTTTCAAAGTGATAAATGTCATTTTTGGGAGAAATTGTATTTCATTGGAGTATTTTTATAAACTAAGATCAACATGAAGTGTTATATAAGGAAGAGTTATTTATCATTTAAAAAAGGAAAACTCATATACTAGGTGACATCCAATCACATCTAGCCAAATAGTGGGGCATGAACCCATAAACAAAAGATGATATGGGTTTCTTCACATTCCACTTGTATACACGATTACCTTGAATGTATGTATTTTTTAATTGATAATTATTTTTTTATTTAATAAAATATGAGATTTTATTTGAGGAATAAGAATTTATTTATCTTGTAAAAACTTATGCTGAAATCCTTCAATTTTTTTTCAATCATAGCCATGATATGATTGATGAATTTTAAGGATAATTATTTTCTAAATTAACTTGTTTGATATCTGTGTATTAATTTTAATGAGTAATTTATCATATGAAGGTTTATTCATTTTTGGTGTTACCATAACATTTTCTAACCATTTTAGTTTAATTTAATGAATGGGTGAATATATTTATGACATTTTTATGGTTATATGGTCTTAAAATTTTTATTTTAGTGCTTTAAGGGTGAGAATTTTACCTTGGGTACTCAACATATTGAGACAAAGATAATATTTTTGAGGAAATCGGTTAAAAAATTAAATTATACATATCAAGGAATTATATTTCATTATGTTTTCAGTATAAATGGTGAAAGATTATGAAATATTGTTTTATGTTATTACTAATATTTCTAATGGTATCAATGACCTTATCCACATATATTTTGATATTGTTTTTTATCATTTAATTATTCTTGAACATATCCTCTATCACTCCATGTAGGTCCTATGGATTTTGTCCTTCTAATCCTATCTTTTAATACACAACAATTTTCTTCCTATGTGGAATCCTAGTTATTTGTAACATCTAGAAAATATTATTTTTAAAAATATCCAATTTTAAGGGATGTTTTATTTATTTCATTTGAAATTTCTTGTATTCCTTAATGGATTTCTAAAACTATTAATCAGATGATAATAAGGATTAATTTGGAGGGTGAAATTCATTTATGGGATGTAGGAAGTAAAATCATGAGATTTAATTATATGACTTATTTAAAATTAATTTAAAATGTTTAGTATCATTCATTACAGAATATTTATAGTTTATCGTGCTTTATACGAATCATGATGTTTATCTTGTGTTTCCTATCACATCATGTTTTTTCAATATAGTTTTTTACATGCAAGATCAAGTCTTACTAGACAACAATATACTATTAATATTCTAAAAACTATCACATAGTCACTAGAATGGAAAAAAGGAACATAGTTATATATATAATGAAAATATTATTTACACATGTTTATATAATGAATTAATTAGATACCAATTAATCATAAATGAAAATATTTCCCATTTGAGAATAAATGGAAATATTTTACAAAAAACATTTTATATGTGCACATGTTTTTATACCAATAAAATAAGTAATTAATTTTTTTTTGGGATTGAATTAATGAATTATATATATAATATATCCAATAAATTTTTAACATTAATCCGAGTTTATTTTTATACATGAAACAAAAATAAATCGAATTTTATGCAAAAAATTGTATTATTCTAATGATATTTTTTTTTCATTTCGGTGGAACACTTATTTGAAAAAAATATTATGAAATATAAAATATAAATTTGAAAAAATAAAATTATTATTTGAAAAAAATATATAAAAATTAATTTTGTATTAATTTTTTTAAATTTTCTAAGAAGTTTCATATTTTGAATAGCATTAAAAAATGATTAATTTTATTAAAAAATTGATTTTTTCTATAAATAATTTATAATGCCATATCATATTTTTAATTATGTTAAAAGTAAAAATAGAAATTTTTTACATAAATTAATAATATTTTGGTAATTTTAATATATTTAACAATGAAATTGGATATAAGAACATTTCAACCTTTTGAACACGTTGACCTTAATAAACATGTTTTCTCTTCCATTATGCATGATTAATTTAAAATTAATTTCTGCCACGCCTATGAAGGGAATTTGAAAATAAGGATTCTTTATATGTAATAAGAATAATTTATAATTTATATTATGTTCAACAAATAATTTGAATAAAAATATTAATGAAAAAAATTAAAATGAATTACAGTGATTAATGTAAAATGATTATTCTTGGTGGTTAAACATTAATCTTAAGGGCCCAGATAACCGAAAAAACATGTCCAAAACCCATTTTATGGATATATTTTGATAAAATATCCTATTTTGACATAAAAATGATACTTATTTAAAGAATATCATAAATTGGATACCTCCATAGTGTATTTTCATTTTTCGTACTTACAAGTATATTATTCCTCCTCAATTGTAAAAGGGCATTCACTCTCCCCCATTCTACACACCTCTCACATATTTTGGCTCATCCAAAACATAATAAAATAAACTAAAAAATTACCCCCACTTATACTAGAATCATTATATTGAACATAATGAAAACTAATGATGAATTTTTGTATACACCAAAAGCAGTTCCCCGATGAAGCTGTAACATTCATCAATGGGCACATTTCTTTTATTTATTTATCCACCCCTTAAATTATTCTTATACCATGATTATATAATAACCTCACTATTAAAATTTTAATTAGATTTGTTATTTTATTGTGATGATATATTACCACACAATATTTCATCAAATGGGTTATGAAATCATTATTTATGTGTACAATGGACTACTGTCACGCAAAAAGATGTTGTTCATATTTCCATTACCGCGTCTCATGGTTGGGAATAAAGATATACGTACTTTTTATATATGATATATATTATATATTTAAAATAATTATTCCTATGTATTAGTTATATATTATACACAATTTATAAATATAATTCCATATGGGATATGATAACGTCACTCGTGTGTATGACGGACTACAACCTCGAGAGGTGTTGTGTACTGTTTTCAACAATGAGTTACATTAATTGTAATAAGGTTAAATATAAAGATTATATATTATATAAATGAAATAATTCAGTTATTCATCACATAATTATATTCCTGAAAATAGAATATATAATTATATTCTTTCTAATTAACACCGCACAATAAGTGATAGAGTTGTTCCGAGGCGTGTGGAATACCACCTCATTGAAGCAATGCGTTTCTTTTCATTTCATCACCAAATCACAAAAATGATATATATATATATATATAAGAATATATAATTAAATATTACAGTATATATGATATAATTATAATTTTTTTAAAATAAATGTTAGTTTAATTCTTTCTATAATGATCGATGAAGAAATCGGAACGTTACTCGTGCTTACATACAACCTACTATAACCATGATCACACCATTGGTAAATGTGTCATAGTCATCATTAATTATTGGGTTTAAAAGAAAAATTTATGTAAAAATAATATTATATAGTCTTAATTTTTATTATTTATAAATTTATATACTGAAATCTTTTACCATAGTCAACCTACTGAATTTTATCTTGACACATAAGCAGAATATGGGAAGAACATCAAAAGTAAACATAATAAAATAATAAATGTATATAACATGTTAATAACTAAAATATAAGTAACAATACACCTAAAACATTTCTCAACCAACTAAATAGTTATCATAATTTTATCGTTCAAGATGATAAAGAACATACATGACAAATCTGACATGGGGTAATGGTCTTTTCTCACCTCACATTTATTTTTGGGAGATAAAATCTTCATTCATCCCTAAATTTGGTTTTGTGTTGTATATAAATCCAATTATTTTATTTAATTATTCTTATAATTATATTTATATTTATTTAAAAACCCATTTTTTGATCTTTTATTATTGGGGTTTAGGGTTTTAAATCTTCCAAATTAGTAAGGGTTTTGTCTCAATTTTCCTTCATCATGATGTTGGTAATATTATTAAATTATCTTAATATATATGGTTTATATATATAAAAATTTACATTTATAACATTAATATCGGTATTTTTCATGATATTATATATTTTATTTTATTTTATTTCTTTGTGGGGATTATATGTAAAATTTTCTAATGTGGTGACTTTTGTAACAATCTCATATATTAATAGGATTGTATAATATTATATCTCAAATATTTAAATATTATAATTATAATGAATTATATTAAAATATTTTCATGAATGAAATTTTTATTTAACAGTTCCTTGTTTCCATTGATTACTATATAAAACATTCAGGGAAAAAAATTTACAAAAATGACTTCTGTTCTCTCTTCAGTTAAAAATATGATTTCCTCAAAAAAATGATTTATAAAAATTAATCCAAATTATTTTTTAATTTGTTTTAATTTATATATAATAGAAACTTTTATAATCATTTTTCAAAGTAATCTTATATCATTTTAAAAATGATTCTATTTTGATTTCCAAAAAATTTTGATAGGTACCTTCTAGTATATTTCTAAACATGGGAATTTCTAAACAATTTAAATTAAAAAAGTAATGTTATTTTTATATTTAATGGAGATTAGATATTTAAAATCATTCTTTCATTTAATAATTATTTGTATATTTACTATGTTATTTTTTACAAAATGATTAAAAATATTTTTCAATGAAAAATATATTCAAAATTATTTATGTTTTAAAAACTAATTTTCAAAATAAAAATCATATTTTCCAAAATAAATTTTTTAGTTATATTTTAATTGTATTTACATTTATATAATTTGACAACTACTTTCTTTAATTATACTACATTGATGATATTTTAAATGATACTGTCCCCATTTCTTTCTGGATGAATTAATATTATTTCGAAGAGATTGTTATGGAACCCTTTTCATTTACTCAGGTTAACAAAATTTTGAATATATTATTATAATAACGATTTATTTTCCCTTGGAAAATAATGTTTTATATTGATTGTTACAAATACTATTTGTTTTACATAGTTCAACCATGTTATTAAAGAAGAATTCATTTCCTTATTAAATTATGATGAAATACAAGATTCTATGTGTCAGGATTTTGTGATGGTACTTAGAAGTTTGATGGGTGTAACATTATAATCAAATTATTGATGGTTCTATGAAAACTAATGATGGGTGGTTCCATGATCAACCAAGGATGGGTGGTTCTATGGTATCCCTTCAACTCATTAGGTATAGAAGTCGACCATATGTTTATTCCCTTTTAATAGTGATTGTAAGAGTGAAGTGAAATTGGAGTCCCATGTTATGTACATTTTTTTATGTATTCTATGGATATATAATGCATCACAACATTGAGATTTACATCACTTAGATCATGATTTTTGATTTTTATGATTATTTCCTTTTTCCAGGATTTCATGTTTAATGATCCTAGTATTTTTTAATATTAGTTTATTTATGATTCCCCCATGCACTCTGATTATATTTCCAGTCTTTTATGCATGATTATTCTCATATTTGATGTTAAATTCATAAATATTATGTTTACCATTTCTGATAATTTTATATCACCCTTCTTAGGTTTCATATTTACTATGTTCTAAAGAATTAGGTCGAATGATTTTTATCAATAATAGATTTCCCAAGGATGATGTAAATGGAATAATGTAAAATAACAAAAGATGAGTTAAGTTGAATAAATGATCATTTAACTTTTTTTATTTTTTTATTTATAATTTATTTGTAAAGTTTCTTATATTAAAAAATAAATACAATGTTATTTAGATTACATAATATTCCACATCGATCTTAAACAAACAATGAAATATTATTTTTTTAAACATCATAACCTAGTAGATAGAATGTTGGTAATGAATAAGATTAACTGAATTATTTATAAAAGGTTTATATATTAATATATAATTAAGTATTTGGTGATAAATAAATAACAAATGAATGAAAAATAATTTTTAAAATATAAGCAAATGTTTTTTTGAACCACTGTTTATTTGTTCAAAAGTAAAATCTATGACAATAAAAAAATCACTATTATTAGAATATAGTAATGAAATATAAATATAATACCTTCAATGTAATGTTTTGAATTCACATTATGGGTTTTCTAAATTTATATAAGAATACATCCAATTTTACACATAAAACTAGTATATATCAAAAAAGTAAATTGTTTAACCTGTTGATGGAACACTTATTTTAAATATAAACTTTCAATGTTTTATGAATTAGATTTTAAAAAATAAAATTATTCTTTTATATTATAATATAGAAACATAATTTAGTTTATTTTTTTTATATTTTTCATATATGTTTCTGGTCTTTCTAAATAATGAAACATTACAACATTTTAATTGAAAACTTTTTTTCATAAAATTTATTTATAGTATTAAATTATATATTTTAAAAGATTTAAAATATAATTAGATTATTTTTTTAATAGTTAATAAAATTT
Organism: Viscum album; assembly: GCA_963277665.1. Classification (NCBI taxonomy): domain Eukaryota; kingdom Viridiplantae; phylum Streptophyta; class Magnoliopsida; order Santalales; family Viscaceae; genus Viscum; species Viscum album. Next base: position 62,977,885 of record OY728156.1, on the reverse strand, counting down.
ATTTCATTGGAATCATTTTCACATATAATTTCTATATAAAAAATTTCAATTTTCGGTACATTTTTACTTTAAAATATGTTTTCTCAAATTTTCAATGGGATTTATTTTAAATTAATATTATTAATTTTATGTTATGATATATGAAATGTAGATTTAATTTTTTTAATAATATAATCCAAATTTTTAAATTAGGTTCTTCTTAATTTTTTTGTACATTATGTTTAGTAACATTTGTAATATTATTTATTACTACGGTTAAGGGTAAATCACGTAACTAAAGGTAAGAATAATAATATAAAAAAGTAGAAAATTCCAGTAAAACATTTTATAATTTTAATGGAAGTTTTAATTTCTAAAAAATTATCCGTAGACTTATTTTATGTCATCTTAGGGCCATTTCAATTAATTTAATACATTTACAGTATTTAATTCAATGAAATTTAAATTTTTCCTTACTCTGATTTTTAAAAATTGAAATACTTTTAATATGGAATCATATAGGGGGAATTTATAAATATAAATATAATTTTAACAGATAAAATTGTTTTATTAATCTATATTTTTAATTTTTTGTTTTTATGGATTAGATATTTATATTAAGGGCTTACACAATGATGTTGCAGTAATTATTTAATGAAATGAAATATAAAATAGTTGGTATTAAAAATTTTAAAATAAATATAATTTGTGAAAATTAATTTCATCCACAAATTTAATGGACTAATTTTAAGTTTTATTAATTATTTTATATTTTTTGTTCGAATATATCATGTTTTCTGATACTTTTAAAAAGTAAAGTACTGCAAATTGTCAAAATTGAAAAAAAATGAATTTTTAAAATAAATAATATTTTATGCAATGAAATAAAAGTCACAAAAACATAAAAATCATATTAACTACTACAATAAGACTAAAAATATCATTAATTGGTCATTTATTTTTATCTCATAACATTAATGTATGTATATTTATGCACAATGTGAAAGTTACATTATATCCTTCTAATAAATAAAAAGGATAATTAAGGGTTAAAACTAAAATACAATGATTGAAGAATAGTAAAAACATATATAAAATTTATATTATTTTTATATATAGATCCATCATAATATTATATTTGAAATAAATTAGTTTTAGTATATTTTTATTTAAAATTAATTTATATTTATTCAGTAATTTGAAAAATTCAAAGAGTGACCTCCCCTCTCCTATAAATGAAAATTCCAATATTCTCTTTTTTCCCACATATAACCAATTTTTATTATCCATTATGTATATAAATAACATCATATAACCCATACCCATGTTATAGAGATTTTATTTTAGGATTAACAACTCCCTTATTTTTATTTTGGAGTTAAGAAAAAGAGATCATATGACAAAAATATATTGTTTTAATCAAGTATTCGTATTTAATTTTTTCTAACACCTCCTTCAATTATTATTACACCATGGTTAAGTGAAAAATCTAGAATTATAATTAAATACATAAGTTATTATGCTAATATAATCAGAAAAATACATATCAAATTCCATCAAATTGAAAAATAGGTAATTATTCGTGTGTGTTCTAGACATCCATATCGCAAACCAATATAATTATTTTTCTATCATTGTATCTCAAGACTGGTTATAAAGAGGGAAATTATGTTTATATAAGATATTCCTGACATATTTTTCATTATTAAATAATTATATATAATTTTTTATGCCATTATATTAATATAAAAATGATAAATGTGTTCATGTGTACATGAGAAATATCGCCTCCAACAAGCGATGTGGTTCATTTTCATCCTCACATGACATTAATGCTGTACAAAAATATATTTAAATTTTTAATATGATGTTATTAATATTATTATAATTCTGTAAAAGTAAAATAATCCTTACCTTATTTCTATAATGATCACTGAAAAATGGAAATGTTAATCATGCGTACGTATGGCTTTGCATCTCTACGATTATAACATCATTCGTTTTTCCTATCCAAATATTATAGATGGATTTAAAAATATAATTGATATATAAATGTTATTATTATTTCCTGAATTTTATTATATAGTTGATTTAATATTAAACACTTTGACTATTGATATCATACCCAAGTCATTCGGGACTCAAGCACTGAATATCGTTAAATCATCTAACATGAAAATAAATACTTATAAAACTATTATAACCTAATAAAATTGTAATAAGTTATATAAAATAATTAATAATCTTTAAAAGGTTCTCAATAAAGTCAATCATTAACTTATGTTTATTATTAAGAAATAAAAAGTACATATGAGTTGAATCGGACTCAAGGTAAGTGACTCTTTAACTAAAAAATCATTTTAATTGTTTTAATTAGTTATTATTCTAAATCCTTATCATTAATGTATATTTTTTTCAAAATGGTTTCTATGAATTAATTTATATATTCCTATGTATTTATAAATGTTAATATTTTAGTTTCATTGGAATTTTAAAAGTTGTATAGGATATATTGATTTAAAAATCTCTTTTTAAATGTTTAAATTGGATTTTGAAAACGAATATATTATTTATATAACATAATCTATTTTATAATGAGTGAAAATGAAAATTTTAGATTGACATGTTTCATATTACATGATATTATATGTGAAGATTATATAAAGGAACATGAAAATATTATTGGTGGTTGTGTGATATACCATGGATGGGCGGTGTGACGACCCAAAATTTTGTTAATGAAAATTCATCTTGATATAATTAATTGTCTTATTGTGTAAAATAGTTATATAAAATTTTAAATTATTTGGTTTTTTGTTTTGGGATTTCAAAATATCGTTATGAATTGTTTCCATTTCTAATATAGTTGTTGACCAGTGACCACATGATTAGTATAAATATAGGGCTTCAACAAATCCAATTTACTCATACAAAGGAAGGGATTGCGTCATCCAGTATAATTTCTCCATACAAATCCCCTTTTTCAGAGCTAGGAAAGGAGGTGGCATCACTGCGCATCTCTCTTGACCAATTCCATGCTGATATTCAACATGTTAAGCTTTAATGGAGCTACCTATGGGAGAAGTGGAAGTTGATAGAGATTACCACCCGATCAATGTTATCTAAGAAACCCCATGAGTCTATCACCATCACACACCTTACCCTTAGATCATTTTTGTCTATTATAAGAGGTTATTTAAAAATACATTAGCACTATGATTATGTTCATTATTTTTGTATTTAATAATGAATATATATTCACTTTATTATTATTACTTTGTAAATGGTTTTTAAGCACAAATTGTATTTTTGGTTATTATTCAATTAATAAATATATTTTTTTGAATTAAAGGATTTTTTAATTAAATAATATTTTAATAAAACATAATTTCTAAATTTATTTTTATTAAATATAAATGATCTTATTTTTTTATTACATTTGTAATTTTAATTATGGATTGAAAGCTATTTTTGTAAAAACCCAAGTATTTTTTATAAATACTTGATTTTATTTTAAAAGTAAAAAATTTAAATATTTAGATAATTATTTAGATAAAATGAATATTATTTTTTTGAATCAGGACATCTAAAGTATCAAATGGTGAATTTTTCATAATTTTTTGAGACAGTTGAATTTTTGGGTAAAAATAATAATGTGTAATTATATAGTGTGTTTTATGACATCCTAATGACATAATTTTGATGTAATTAAATACAATAAATGGTGTTTTAGAAGAAAAAATTACCATTAAAATAATGTGATTTTAGGTTCTATTTCATTATTTTACAAAGCTTTGGTGGACCCTCCAAAGCTTATAAAATGATAAAACCGTTTTAAATGTTTTCCTTGAGAGTGTGTCCACCTCCACATAATAAATACTAATATTTTAATATATTAGTCCATTGGATATATAAAAAATTTATCTCAACTCCACTTTGGAGAAATACATGGGAATATACATGGGTTGGTTTTTGGTTTTGATTAGTTTAATGTGTGGTGCCGAAAACCTATATAATAAATAATTCCATCTCCTTTCCTATATAAACCCACACAAGCTCCCATTTCCACTTCACAAAAAGCCTTGGGAGCTTGACCTACCTCTGAACTTCTCTTTCTATAATACTCCCAATGTTCCCCATCCTCTCATGAATCCTCTCGCATGCCTCTCCCAGGCCTTTGGGATCACACTTCCAAGCAAGGGATTTTTTATTTTCTTATTAATCTTTGTATTTAATTATGTTTTTATACCCCTTTTTCAATTAAAAATGATGGGGTAAGATTTTTCACCTCCCTCATACCTCCCTCCTTATGTTGGAGTGATAATAGACCTCTTTATCTCTCATTAATGCCTCCCATGATCACCTATTACCATGGTGAAATTCTGTATAAAATTTCACTCTTCTCATTTACATTCTAGTAGATCAATTTTATATTATCAATCTAAATTCCATTACATATATTGGTAGATTAATAGATATGAACACCCTTACTTTACAATTAATATGATGAGACACCCCTTTCTCTCTAATCATCCATTTTTATGAATTCTTATGTCACGTCATTATACTGTCGAAATTACACCACTATTTTCATAGCCAAAATCAATTTGTTGTAAATACCATGACCATTTCTATATCAATGGTATTCACCATTATGACAATTTAATTATTTATTATAGAGTTTCATGTATGAAATCCACATTCCTTTATTGTGTAATAAATGATGATGTTTAATTCATCCATGTTTTATGTTCTTCGTGGCACACTTATGCATGAAATGAAATGACTAATAAGGGTGTCTACTGATTGTTCTCCAATGTATTTGTTAATGATTATTTTCCTGGTACATCGAGTGCAATGAGGTTTTAATCATTCTAATTAATGTGAAATTGGACTTTACTCATTCTCCATGTGAAATTAGACTTGGATTATTCTAATATCATGTTAAAGTTTATGGCCACATTTCTAATTTATGATAATCATAAAATATCATGAGTTCATGTTCTTGTTTCTCTTATGACCTATTGATATTATTATTTCCTAATATGTATTTTATTATTCATGTTACAGCATGTTTACTCCTTTACTGGGCTTTATAGATCACCCTTTTCTTATGCAGGTCCTCATGTTATCCCATGTAATGCCACAAACGAAGGAATATGTGTGATCATGTAAATGATGTCTTAAATAAAGTTATGTATTTCATGTTTTAATTTGTTATGTAGTGTTCCTAATACGCAAAGAAACTAGACCTATCAATATTCTATGTTGTATCAAGCTAATAGTTTATGTAATAAATCATTTTTAAGTGTGTAATAAAGATAAGTGTTGTTATAGTTGGTATCAGAGGATATGTTTAGTTTTTTTGAGGATTAGGATTATAAAACCCCAGTGAAAACCATAGGGATAATACTATGTATAATAAAAACATCCCTAAATTTTGGTGAGTATTTGTTAAGTGGTTGAACAAGAAAATACATCCCTATATAGATACGATTAGGTAGATGAGGCTCTAGAACATATATATCTAGGGGTAATTCCCGAAAACACTACTTTGAGCTAGACTCAAACCGAATCTGGTGCACATCATTATGCCTTGTTGCACTCTTGGTTACGACACTCTCAGAAGATATGATTTGGTAAATTTATACGCCTAGTATGAACCATCTTTAATGGAATAAAAAAAATTCCCTAAGAATATATGTCTGGAAGTAAATAATAGATAACAATGATTGAAGCATATAAATTTATAAGTTAAAGAAATAAAATTTATCTATAATCTTCCATTTTCATCTTCGGATTACCCTTTATGTGTTACCCCTAAATATCCTTTTATTCTAGCCAATGGCCAGTAATTGGAGGAATCCTGCTCACAAAAGATGCTAAGATCAATATGACTACTGTTCTAATGAAATTCCCAATCAAATGGGTGTGGAAATCATGAACATGGTCATGAAACTCTCATAGATAATTCATGGATTGATATGAAACATGGGTCAAGAAGAAAATTCAAACCACCTAAGAAAGAAAAAGTCACAATCAATAGCTTCATGAGAAAAAGGCCACCTAATTTTAATGGATCATTTGATCCCTCAATTGGAAAGTAATAAATCAACTCTATGAAATGATCTCCTCCATACTTTAATCTTCTAAACAGGAAAAGGTACTTCTAGATTCTTATCATATGGAGGGTGAATCTGATCAATGGTATAAATTTTTCAAAAATACAAATCCTGGGTAAGAGATCGAGGCATTGGAATGGAATGATTTCTAGAAAATGTATTTCTATAAATATTATCCACACACCCTCTTCCTTAGGATGGGAAGGGTCTTCCTTTCCCTCAAGATAAATGATAATGAATACATCAGAGAATACGAGGAAAAATTCACAAGGCATTCACGATTCTCCTTCGTATTTTTCATTACCCCAAAATGCAAGGATGACCGCTTCTTTGGGGGGAAAACATAGCATACAGAAAACCATAACGATCTATGACTTCGAGGGATATGATAAAAGTTTCTAATGTTCCCTCACGGTTGAAATAGAGATAAGTGAATATTGGGGGTATCTTGGGGATAAGAATTGTAAGGGTGACATAAATTCTGGCGGTTCAATGGATAAATCCAACGGTGCTAAGAAAATCCAACACCACACTTTCCAATGGTGTGGGACGAAGAACCCTAAAAATTGATTGAAGGGGATGAGGAAATGATTTAGGTGTGGAATATAAGGTCACATGTCCATTAAATATTGGCATGATAAACCCACAACTACGATAAAGGAGAGGAATGCTCTGTTCAACCCTCAACACATTTTTCACTTCTTTAACTACATGGAACTATGGAACATTGCTAACCAGTTCCCTATGGCAAGTGATTTTGGAGGTGACCGAAAACCTCGAAGTTGTTAAGGGAGATATTTTTCCATCACTACTTCCAAAGTGAATCCAAACAATGATGCGGTGAAAGGTATGCTTTTAATTCATTGAATAATTGTGAATGTACTTTTTTATTCAAGTTCTACGCATTCTTTTTTATCCTCAAAATTTAGTATAATAATCCAAACACCACTATAAATCATCGATGTAAATATGTTAGTAAGTATGTCAAATGGGTAAATCATTTCAACCCATGAATATAACTACTCCCAAGTCATAATTTGTGGATTTAGCATCATGATGAACCTTCTCATACTCCCTCTAGTGGAATTTGATGCAATTTTAGGAATGGATTGGCTTTCCTTATATTGAGAACACATAAATTGTTGTGAGAGGGAAATCACTATCTATATGGAAAATCGACACTTGATTCTGTACAAGTGTATGGATGATAATGAGTCTTTTTTAGAACCATCATCTCATGTGTGGATATTACTACCCTATCATAATGCGTATCTGGATCAGATGATTGAGTCTAAGGAAGAAAACATCTAGGATTAAATTCTTATTATGAGGCAATACACTGATGTGTTTCTTGAGAAATTGTCTGGACATCCCCCTTGAATAGATTTTGAATTCATAATTGATTTTATAACATCGGAATTTCAAATATCCAAGACTCTATATAAAATGGATGTTGTGAAGCTAGAGGAGCTGAAGAAAAAACCATTGGAGAATCTAGATATAGGGTTTATATGCCCATGTGCTTCACCATGGATCACACATATCCTCTTTGTCAAGAAGTAGGATGGGTCAATATACCATTGCATTGATTATCGTGAGGTCAAGAAAATAATAATAAAGAACAAGTATCCTCTGCCACAAATTGATGAATTGTTTGATCAACTACATAGAGAACAATACTTCTCCAAAGTGGATCTATAGTCCGGATATTACTAAGTAAGGGTAATGAAGGAGGATATCCCCAATAATGCTTTTCATACAATATAAGTGCAATATGAATTCGAAGTACTGCCTTTAGGACTCACTAATTTTTCAGCAATCTTAATTGACTTGAGAAATAGATTCATTAAATATTACCTCAACAAATTTTAGGTTGTCATTTAAGATGATATTCTAATATACTCTAAAACTAAGGAGGATAATAAAGAGAATCTAAACACTATACTAGAGACCATACGAATGAATAACATCTAGACAATGTACAGCAAGTGTGAGTTCTGTCACCCTTGCTCTTGACCCCTCCCAAGCCTATATTCAACATGATAAAATTGAATGGAACCTCTAGTGGGGGAATTGAAAGTTGATAGAGATTACCACCTGGGCGATGTTGTCCGAGCCATCCCAAGAGTCTTTCACCCTTTCACACCTTACCCTTAGGTCATATGATGGTGTTATAAGGGGTTAATTAACAATACCTTTGCACTATTTTTATGTTCATTATTTTTTATATAAATTTTATTATACATACATTTTATTATTGTTACTTTATACATGGTTTATAATGAGTACATAGTATTTTTGGTTAATATTCAATTAGGAAATCTATTTTGATGAATTAATTGATTTTTTAATTTAATAATAATTTAATAAAATATTGTTGAAAAATTAGTTTTTATTAAATATAGATGATCTTATTATTTTTATGAATTCAATTGTAATTCTTATTATGGTTTGAAAGTTGTTTTTGTCAAAATCCATGAATGTTTGATAAATATCGTTTTTTATTTTAAAATTGAAAACTCATACATTTATAAATATATTTAGATAAAGTTAAAATTATTTTTTCAATTATTATGTCAAAATTATCTAACTATAATTTTTCATAAATTTCATGAGAAAATCGAATTTTGGGGTAAAAATTAAATACCGCATAATTATATAATTTGTTTTATTAAATCATAATGAACAAATAGTGATGTAATAAAATACAATAAATGAATATTTTGGTCAATATATTATTGACCATTAAAATAATGTGATTTTAGGGTTTTTTATTTATTTTACAATGCTCTGGTGTACCCTCCAAGGCTTATAAAATATTTTAACCTTTTAAAATGTTTTCCTAGAGTGTGTGACTCACCTCAACATAAAAAGCCTAATATATTAGTATTTCATACAATGTACATATAAAATAATTTTTTCCACTCCCCTTTGGAAAAAATCAAGGTAAAAAACCTTGTGTTGGTTTGTGGTTTGGATTAGTTTAATGGGTGGTGCTGAAAACATAAATAATAATGTATTTCTTCTCTTTTCCTATATAATCCCAACCATGTTCCATCATCCTATTAACTCAAAAACATTATAGCTAGACCAAATTTTTCATTCCTATCTCTATAATCATCCCAAGGAACCCTAATCTCATATTAATCTTCTATCAAGCCACTCCCAAGACATTGGTATCACCCTTCCAATTAAGGGATTTCTAACTTTTTCATTTTTGTTAAAATTTCATTATGTTGTTATACCCTTTTGTTTTAAATTATAATAGTTGGGGTATGATTTTACACCTCCCCAATACATCCCTATTTATGTGTGATGATGAGGGAACTCTTTCTATATCATTAATTCTACCCATGTACAGTTGTTACAATGCCGAAATTCCATAAGGAATTTCTCTCTTCTCATTTACTTATAAGAAATTCTTTTGTATTATGAATCTAAATTTCATTACATATGTTGAGACACGAATATATATGACACTCCTTAATTTAAATTTCATATTATGAGATAAAATTTTCTTTCTCATAATCGATTTTTATGAATTCTTATGTCATGCAGTTATGCAGCCGAAATTGCACTGCGATTTTCCAAGGCAAAGTCATTAGGTAGTGAATACCATGCCCATATCTCTATAATGGGTATTCAAATTTATTAAAATTAACATTTTTATTATATAGTTTCATGTATGAATTCCTCATTCCTTTATGATTTAATAAATGATTATGTTTAATGAATCCATGTGGTTTGATCTATGTGGCGCAGTTATGCATTAAATTAAATGATTAATATGTGTGTGCCCTAATAGTGATCTAATGCATTGGGTAAAGACAAGTATCATTATATGTAATGTGAAATGAGGGTTTACAGATGATAATTCATGTGAAATTATGCTTTACTCATTCTCCATGTTCATTGATCCTTCTCTCATACTAATATCGTGTTAAATGTTGTTTCCCCATTTCAAAGTTATGATAATAATGTTATATCATGACTTTATGTTCATGATTCTCTTAGGACCCATTGATATTCTTATTTCCTAACATGTATTGTATTTATCCTATTATTACATTTTTACACCCTTATTTGTCTTATAGCTCACCTGTTTTATGTGCATGTCATTAGGTTATCCCATACAATGCTATGTACGAAGGAATGTGTGTGATCATGTAAAATAATTTTTCAATAATATTGTGTATTTAATGTTTTAAGTTGTTATTTAATGTTACTAACCACCAAAAATACTATCCCTCTCTATATTCATTGTTGTATAAATTGAAGGGTATTTGTAATAAATCATGTTTATGTGTGTAATAAAGAGAAGAGTTGTTATAGGTGGTTCCATGATAAACCAAGGATCGATGGTTTTGTTATAACCTCCAAAGCATTGGGTATGGATGTTAGTTGTTCAATTTTAAAATTGGAATGTGTAGAATTTAACCGAATTATTTTTACATTTATTATATACATGTTCCATATTAACTACTCATATTTTACTTTATTTCTTATCAGTTTTCATGATAGTCATTTTATTTTCCAAATGCATGATTATAAAATTCTTTAAATGTGTTATTTTTAGGATTTTTTTTAAAGGTATTCAATGGACTAATGGTTTTATTTTTATTAAGTACCTTAATAATATTTTTTTCTCATTTATATAATTAAATAAATCATAGGTTTTAATGAAGATTTTTTTCAAATATTGGATAAGGGGAAAATTGTAAACATAAATCAGTATAAGAAATGATTCATATTAATGGATTTTCATTTTTAGAAAAAATATATACTGATTATAAGTGTCCACTTGTATCATATGGGGTTAATATGTATGATTTTTTTCTAATTCAAAAATATTGTAAAACAAAATTATCTTTAGGAAAATTATCTGATTTCTAGTTTTAAAAATAAATTTCATATGAAATTATTATACTAGGTACATAATGTCTATTTTAGAGCATAGTATGAGAAAACATATATGTTAAGTTGTTTTCTTGTGATTTTTGGTTATAATCACGGGGTTATAATTTTCAAGATGATCATATGTTCAGTGTATTAGGAGACCCATTTGAAACATTGTGTTATGAAATATTAAGGCGACTAATGGTATTTATGGATACATTCATATTATTATATTTTTATGGGTTATTAATTTTGGGGTGAAAAATGAATAGTGTGACATAAACATTGAGGTTAAAACATGATATAGATATTTTTTAGAAATTAAAATATTTTTTTAATTTTATATGAATAATATATTTTTAAAAAATTGACCACAAATAGGATGGGTTACAAACTATCATGTTCAAAAATAAAACTGGAATTTAACCTACAACAGAATGGTGACAACGGTGAAACACTTAAGACAAGCCTATGTGAAGTCTAAGGTCAGTATGATTATTTATTTTTTGTGAAATGTCATGATGAAATAAGAATATGTTTATTTTCAGAAAATATTTCATTACAAATATAACACATTGATATTGGGAAATGATTTGGAGATTTTCTGATTAATGTTTTTTCTAAAGATGTTCTCTATTTTTTGGGAGTCCAATTGGATTAAGTCAGATAGAAAAATATAGGATTTTATTTTTTGAGTGATGGTTTAATTTTATTTTGAATGTATATAAGATTTTATTCTGTATTTATAGTGATTCAAGTTATTTATGGAAATAATTACCTATTTAAGCAGACTGTTTGGGAAATTAATATTTGGTGTAAGGCGCCATGACTAAATGATTTTATTTGGAGAAAATTATTAAAATATTCCTTTAATGACAATGTGATCAAATTATACTCTGTTTTGGGTTTCCAACATAGATTGGATTATTTTGAAGAATTTAAGGACAATAATTTATCAAATGGCCTATGTAAAACCTTCGGTATTACTATTTAAGATTGATGATTGATGCAGTTTTTCATCAAATATAGGTTTATTATTTTTTGGAAAATATATTATCTGACCCTAACCATTTTGGTTTTGGGTTCTGTTTCATGATAGGATAAATAGATTGTTAATCTTTTTTACATCATGTGATTCTCTAAAAGTTGAATCAAGTGATTCAATCATGAAAATTTAATCTTGAATACCCATCACTTGGATAAAAGGATGAGTTTATGGAGGAAATTTATTAAAGTATAAAACTCTACATTTCTAGTATGTATGCTTTCTTAGGTTCTTAATCCATGTATTAAAATAAATCCTCAACCCTCTGAAAAAATTCTTGGAATAAAAAAATTTCCATTTATTTATATCAACTGTATTTTGAAACATCATATATTTATGGAATTATGATTCATAACTTTCACATGACCATGTTATCTATCAATATCTTTTAGTATTTGTGAGTTATATTTCATACCCATTTCAATGATTTCAAAAATGGAAACATATTATGTGTTATCTAAGGTGACATTCATACATTCATTTCATTCATTTAATGTGGAGGTTTTATTATTCCTTTTTCTGATGTGGGATTTCAACAATGGTATTTTGAAAATTTAAACTTTAGTCAATGATCCCAAATTCAAAATTTCAGGGATAAAAATTATAAAAGCAGATAGGGAATGTAACATCCTAGTTTTTTAAAATGAAATACTATGTTCGATAAAGTTGATGATACAGATAATCATGTTTATATGAAAAACATAATAACATTATGTTACCACTGTAACCTATTTTTTAGAATAATTGAAATCTAAAATATTAAATTAATTATGAATATATGTTTGAAAAATGTATATATAATTAATTATATGGTGATATTTTTATTATAAATGAATTTAATAACCTTTCTAAATAATAGGAAATGTTTTTCTAAAAAACATTTTAAATGGGCACACGTGTATTTTATAAAAAAATAACAAATCATCATTTTGAGAATATATTAAAGATATAAATATATAATATATTAAATATAATTTTAAAAATTGACCATATGTTATTTCTAGACATTATAAAAGAACAAATACATTTTATACATAAAATAATATTTTTTCACATAAGGATATTTTCATGCATGTTGAAAGCTTGTAACACCACAATCTTCCACGACACACTTATCTTTGAGTGATACAATAGCTTGAATTGTACGCACCTCCGAGTTCTAGCACACCACGAAGAATCATACATTCTATTTTAAAAGTTGTTATGAATAGAGATACATACTATCCAAAATTTTATAAATTTTATTTTTCAAAATGGACATTGATTTTAGATTCGGAATAGAAAAAGTAGCTCAGGGTGATTTTTTGGTATTTTTATGAAAACATTTAATTTTTTATGAATCTTTAAAAACAATGCATTATTTTTTAAAACTGACTTTTTATTTAAATAATTATTCATAGTTTAAATTTATATCAATGTCAATATAGTTTCATAATTCTGATATTAGTCTAATTTAATTCATTGGAATCATTTTATAATAATAATAGATATGTAAAATTTTATTTAAATTTTTATCATATTTTACCCACCTTCTAGGAACATTTGTAAATATGTATAAATCATAATCATACTACTTTTGTGAATTTAATTTCAAAAATCTGGTAGACACAGTGGTAATCAGTATGTAAAATGTTGTTAAATAGGATTAAATTACTTTTTTGTGAATAATATCTTTTGAATTTTACTTAAAATGGAAAAAAGTAAAAAGGGTAATTAAATGTAAAAATAATATTATATAATTACCTCAACACATGTCATAATTATATTAGATAAGTTTTTTCGACCAACATCAATCTTAATAAAAAAATGATCATTTTTTATCCACATGGGTTAGATTATTACATTTATTATAATTTATTCAATGAATAGTTAAATGTGTTAAATTTCAATGTTAATAACAATCCATTTTTAATATCCTGTTATAAATAAGATAAATATGTATATAAATATTAATTATAAATATAAAAATATTTCCTACATCATATTATTTTGTTAATAATTTTGAGACATTAAATAATGAAATATATTTCTAACACAATGATGATGTAGTTATTAACTTGTTAATGAATCATAAAAATAGTTTATATTATAAATATTGCAATAAATGTAAATTGAATATTTTGATTCCATACACAAATTTTCTAGGTTAATATGACATGTTAGGTTTGATTCAATGTATTTTTTTCTAAGGAGTCAAGTTATGATGTTTTAAAATAAACTAAAAACAAAATAGTGTGAAAATTGACATAAATGAGTTTCTAAAACAAATACTATTTTATTAAATTATATAAAAGTAATAAAAATATAATATTCGTTAAAATGACTTAGATAATGTTACATATTTTATTAACGAATCACTTGAGGTTTTCATGTAATTTTATAGTAACAATATTAACCATATAGTATAAAAATACCACATGACATCATTAAATAAAAAATATTTAACAAAGGGATAAGTGTAAAATATAATGTTAATATGGTGACCTAAACATGTCTAAAAACAATTGGTTGAGATTATTTCGACCCATATCCACATTAGTCTCAAACTTTATCCATTTCGAGCTATTATAAACTGAAGATAATTTTACAATAAATTAATATTTCAAACTCTTCTTAAAGTGCCCCTCACCTCTCAAATAAATGGGTACATCCCCTTCTCTTAAATTCAAAACTCCAAAGTTATTTGTCTTGGCCAGAACCTTCCCAAATATCATCCCAAATACGCTAAATCTATCCTATAGTTCTTACTATGATAATAAAACCAATGAAATGAGCCATTTTGTTCCAATCAAAATGAAGCAGTCGAAGAAGAGGTAATTATTTTATTACTTATTTCAATGATATTTTCTTATTCTACATCCCCTTTCTTGGATGTTTACATACTAAAATAATAACTCCAATAAATTTTACATACTAATATGTTATTATAAATATGGTACAACCATATTCATTATTCTATCCATCCTATTAAAGATGATGTCACTATACGTGTGTACGTACGACTTACCATCTCCACGTAGTGGTGTAGTTTGTTATTCAACACTCCATTATTTTTTTTTATAATAATGAGTATAATTTATTTAAATAATAAATATAATAGGTTAATTATTATATATATATAATATACCATCATGTTATATATGATTTCACCATCAATATAATGATATTGTCACTTGTGTGTATGTACGGATTATCGTCTCCATGACGTGATGAGATATCATTCCCCATAGTAACCATTAAATAATAATATTCATTTTATGATTAAAAAAACAATTTTTGAGAACCATATATCATTCTAGATATTAATCAAATACATCGTATCCATAAAAAACATGAATTACGTAACAAAACATATAATGGAAAACTAATTAGTTAACACCTGAAACAATGATACTACTGAAGTATTATTAACAAAAAAATATTATAGGATCATATATGATATCATATATATCTATATAGTTCTTTTATTATTCAATAATAATGTTATAACAATTATACAGGAGGTTAATGTACCATTGAAAACCGAAAGATACAATGTAAAGGTTAATTTTACTATCTCTTTAGTATCTGAGGTTTTTTATATGTAAGTATATACTAGGACTTCTTTAACATCAACATACATGTTTCTTAAAATTTATTTAAATTTTTTTATATAATTCTTATTCAATGTGTTAAAGTCATTTATACCATTTTTTGTCTTTTTATAAAACGTTTTTAAATGAATCTTGTTTTGGTTTCCCAAACGATGTACTTTATAACCATTCTGAAAAACTAACGAAAGAATGTATTTTTAACTTATATGGTGGGTGAAACTATTTTCTTCTATTATAATACCATCTATGCTTCCCAAAAAATCTTATATGAATATTTTCAAAATTAATTTTTTCTTTTATAATTTTGATTATTTTAATTTATTTCAATATTGATAGAGAAGATTCTCTCCAAATATTTTTGGAATGATTTCATATATATCAAAAACTATTGACATATTTAATGTTTAATTGATGTTGATTTATTATGATACAATATTCCATATTGTATTGAAAGTTTTATGATATGTTTGAATGTGGATATTCTATTTTTATGTCATTCATGTTTTATGGTTAATGTATTACCATTTCTTATGATATTTTAATACGAATGATTATATTTTTTGTCACTGTTTTCATTTGAGAAATTCATTGGACGTAGTAAGTGACGGGTGGGACTAGCTATAGGCCCTTGATGCATTAGTATGCCTCATGAGAAAAAATAGTGTCTTGGCATAAGGCCTTGAATTTTTTTATAGTCTTGGAATGAGTCCTTGACTATGTGGTTATGATGTCTGACATTATCCAATCCATCATTATGTGATAAGATTTTTATGTTACATGTGATTACTCAACTAGTATAATATCCACATGAATATGTACATGGAATTATTTGATTTAAATTTTTCCATATTATGTTGAAGATTATGTTTAGATGGATTTTATTATAGTCTTATACATTGTCTTAACTGTTTATGATTAATTATGATAGTTTCAGCTATATTGATATCCTTACTAAGATCTTGTGCTCACCCCTTTCTTATGTTTTATTTTTTCCTTGTATGTGAAGAAGTATGTTATGGAAGACCTATAGTGATTGGATAATGGATATGAGTGTGTTCAAAGGAGGAAAAATGTTACTTTTCCCTTTTATAATGTAATGTAAAACTCGTGTATATAACTAGTAATTCCAAGGCTACTAAATAGATCAGTCTTTTGGGGCTTAATCTCTTCTGGTCATTCCAATGTTATTTATTAATGCACTGAATCAGGTTAACTGGGGTCGGGGTGTTATATTTGGTATCAGATGGAGTTTAGTAAAAACAATGGAAATGATATTTAAAAAAACACTGATTAGATAACATTACACTAAGATAGAAATTGAGGATTAGTATAAGAGAATATCATAATTTTTTAAAAATTTCATTATTATGTGGGGTTCTCAAATCAATACCTCCATGCCTAGATACTACAAGTAGATTTGGTTCTTCCATAGATGTATCTAGGAGTGAAAAATTCAACATGGAATTTCAGGCCTAACCCGGTGTACTTCGGTACAAGACAATGGGCCTTACTACACACCTAGTTTGACACTCCCTGGGGATATTTTTAGGGTAATTCACATTTTATTTACAATCCATTGTAAAGGATTAATGAGTAAATTATTCCCCAATGAAATTTTTTTGACTATGTATTATATGCATAAACTGGTAAATTTATGTCACGTATTTTACAAGTATGGAATTATACATTTTGATTCATAAACTAATATAGTGTATGACATTTTAAAGAAATGGAATCTAGTGGAAGGAATGGAAACCATATCAACACACGTAATCCCTATAGGAATTTCCCTCCTATTTAAGATAATTATAATGGGGTTGGTGAAGAAACTGGCGATGAACAGTTTATAACCATACTTTGACAACTCACTTGGGTTATGAATAATAAACTTACACATATGGACCACCCTGATCCCCAACCCAGAGGATTAATGCCATACCACTTCATGAGGCAACAACCAACAACATTCTATGGGACAATAAATCTATTTGTAGCTGAGAAATGAATAACATTCATAGAGAAAATATTTCTTGCATGGGGATCATCCACAGGGAAAACGTTTTCATGGCAGTTTATCACCTCTTCGGAGATATAGATCACTATTAGTCATTAATTTGAAACACAAAGGGGGATAAAGATGTATCAAATATGTAATAGAGGTAGTTTAAAGATATTTTCATTGAAAAACACTTTTCATTCGATTATCAAACATATACGGAAAGACTATTTCTAAGTTTGAAGAAAATGTAGGATGAGAATGTCACAAAGTATAACGATAACATTACATGGCTAGATAGGCATACAGACGATTATATATGTAAACTACAAAGTAATACAGATCGAATATTTTATAGGATAAAACCATTTCTCTGATGGGAATTAGTCTCACAATCCATATCATCGTACGAAGATATAGTGTCGAGTGCTATTAAGACAAAAAATAAATTTTATACGACTTATGACATTAAAGAGAAGAATGAGAAAAAGTGATATGTTGATCACTTTGGAAAATTAAATAAGGGGATGAATGGAAAAAATGAATTTCCACCATGTAGTAAATGTGGGAAGAAACTCCCTGGTACCTAAATGAAGTGAATGAGTGTTTTTTACAAGTGTGGAGAAAAAGGCCCCCAAGCTCCTGAATGCAATGGGAAGAAATAATCTACCAACATTAAATTCTATAAATTTAATGAGATGGGAAATTATAAAAATGATTGTACTAATCGTCAAAGATTTCTTCCCTAGAAAAATAAATGGGATAAAGACCAAGCTTATGAGATCATTACTACTGTTGTTGACGTTCTTAATGATGTGGTGGTAGGTACTTTAATCATTTCTTTAAAAATAACCACTACTTTATTTGATTCTGGAACATCACATTGTCTCATATCTTCAATGTTTTCCAAGAAAATTATATACCTACAAATTGAATTATCAAGGGAGTTGCCAATAAAAACTCGTAAGGTAAGTAACCTAGAAAAAATGTTTTGTCAATCATTTGCCTTTATGGATTATAGAAATGCTTTATCTGATGATCTAATTGTCATACACATGATTTAATTTTATATAATCCTCGGTATAGATTGTCCATTGGACCATTATGTGAAATATTATTATAAGAAGAATTAGGTTATAATTTTTTATGATGGTAAATAATCTCTTATCTTTAGAGCAGAAACATCACCATCTGATTCTCATCTAGATCCACCCCCATCATCTCTACTAGATTCAATTATTGCGGATAAATGGAGTAAAATAATTATGGGTGGGGAAAGGAATGTTCAAGTTGAGGATGTACCTATTGTGAAATAAATTGTTGATGTTTTTCTAGAGGATTCACCTCGACAACTTCCAGAATGGGAAATTATGTTTTCTATCGACTTAATTCCCTTTTCATAGACCATATGAAAAAATCCTTATAGAATGGCCACAATAGAATTATTGGGACTATGGAAACAAATAGATTAATTGATTAATAAAGGATTTATTATATCTAGTGTTTCTCTATGAGGAGACCATGTTCATTTTTTAAGAATAATGATTGATCTATGAGTTTTTGTATTGACTACAGGGATATCAATCCAATAACAATAAATAATAAGTATCCCCTACCTCACATTGATAATTTATTCGACCAACTTCATGGAGGTTGATATTTTTTCAATGATTGACCTTTGATCTGGATATCATCATTTTTTTATGAGGAAGGAAGACATTTCAATGATTTCTTTTCGAACCAGGTGTGGGCACTATGAGTTTACAGTAATGCCTTCGGTGCTGACTAATGCACCTTCTGTTTTCATGGATATATTAAATAGAGTTTTCAAGGAATATCTTTATGTATTTTTAGTGGTATTTATTGATGATATCTCTATATCATCTAAATTCAATGAAGATCATGAAAATCACATGTGCACTATTCAGAAATCTCTTAGAAGAAAGGTGTTATATGAGAGGTTTAGAAAACGGGAATTTTGGATTCATGAAATTTTTTTATTGGAAATATTGTCTCTATTAATGGAATAATTGTTCATCCTTAAAAGAAAAGGGATATCCATGAATGGACAACACATACAAGTATAACTGTGGTACACATTTTTTTTGTCTAGTTGGTTACTCTCAGCATTTCATCTTGATTTTTTCCAGATTGGATAACCCGTTAACCAAGCTCACATGTAAATGGGTTATTTTTTTTGGTAGAAATTGCACAAAAAATGTTTTGAACAAATGAATAGTAGATTAGTCAATGATACTATCTTTAATCTACCATCGAGGAATGATGGATTATTAATTTATAGAGATACATGAAAGAAAGGACATGGTTGTGTCCTCATATAAAATGATAGGGTTATTGCCTATACATCAAAATAGCTAAAAATTCATGAACAAAACAATCATACTCATGATCATTAGTTATCAGTTGTAATCATTGCTCTGTTGATATAGAGAAAATATCTCTATGCTGAAAAATGTGAGATATGTACTAATTGAAATTGATTGATATATATTTCTCACAGAAAGTAGTCAACACGAGTCAAAGGTGATGGCTTCAAATACTCCTGGATTATGATTGCACAATACACTGCCACCCTGTGAAGGAAAATAAGGTGGAATATTCTTTGAGAAGAAAGGATCATGGTGTTTTGTACAATATTGGACATGAAAGGGATCCTATATTCTTGGATCTAGAAAAGAAGTATATGGGAATAATCATGAATGGAGAAACATAAATACTTTTTCAAACGGTTTCTAAACCATCTTTAATAGAAACGATAAAAATTTCATAGACTTTTGATGAGGAGTTTCAAAAGAAAATTAAATATTTGAAAATTGGATATTGGTTGAATTTTTATATGAAGATGGAATTTTGAAATTTGGAGGAGGCATTGTGTTCTAGATTTACCTGATCTAAAAAGTGAATACTTAGATGATGCTCATAGATCCAATTTCTTATAAACCATGGTATCACTAATATGTTTGTATATTTGAAGGAACATTTTTTGGTGGGACAACATGAAGAGGGATATTGCTGATTATGTGTCAAGATTTATGATTTTTCAATAGATGAAGTTTGTAAGGAAACATCCTAGAAGATTCATAAAACCTCATCCCAGTGATGAGTCGAAATGGGATGATATTATGATGTAATGTTTCATGGGGCTACCAAATAATCCTATAAGGAATGATGAAATATGGGACATTGTTCATCATCTTACCTAGTCAACAAATTTTCATGCTATAACAGATAATTTACCACTTAAACGTTTAGTAAGACTATATATTTATGAAGTTGTACGACTTAATGGTGTAACCCTATCAATGTTTCTGATCATGATCTCCATTTTACATCATGATTATGGAAAAGTCTTCAGATATCCCAACGTATTGAACATTGTTTGAGCACTGCCTACCACCCTCAAACAGATAGACAATAATAATGGGCTATTCAAACCTCATAAGACATGTTGAGATCTTGATCACATTACTTTAATGGTATGTGGGATTAGTATTTCCCTCGGTAAAAGTTTCCTATAACAATTGCTTCCATTTGAGTATTCAAATGGAACCATATAAAGCATTATATGGAAAGATATGGCGCACACCAACTTTTTGGGATGATGTTGGTGATAGAACCTCTTAGCCTTAGAACATATTGAGGAAAAAATGGAAATAGTGAAGATTATCCAAACCCATATCAAGGAATATCAAGGTATGAAAAAGATATATGCTAATAAACAATGGAAGGAATTGTAATTTCAAGTATGAGATCGTGTTTTCTTGAAGTTATCTCCCTATATATATGTTATACGATTCAGTATGAAGGGTAATTTATGTCCCTGGTACCTCATACATTTAGAAATTTTAGAAAGAATTAGATTTTTATTTTACCAATAGGAAATACCTCTAAGTTTCTACAAAGTATATGATGTGCTCTTTGTATCACTACTGAGAAAATACATGCCTGACCTAATGCATGTACTCATATGTGAAGAAATAGAACTAAACCTGATATGTCTTATTATGAAGAGACTATTATAATTATTGATATCAAAGAATAAGTGTTGAGAAACAGGATGACTCGTTTAATAAATCTTTGTTTGGAGAATCTATAAAATGGAAGAGGCAATATGGGAACACAAGAAACATATGATGAAGAACCACCTGAATCTTCTAATGCATTAATATTATAGAAATTTTGAGTATCAAATTATATTAATGATGAAAGAATTTAACACCCCAAGCTTCTGTAATATGATTTCCATTGAATAATACAATAGCTTGGGCTATATGTAGCTCTGAG
This sequence comes from Viscum album, assembly GCA_963277665.1. Classification (NCBI taxonomy): domain Eukaryota; kingdom Viridiplantae; phylum Streptophyta; class Magnoliopsida; order Santalales; family Viscaceae; genus Viscum; species Viscum album. The sequence goes on along the minus strand of OY728156.1, from coordinate 62,955,949 downwards.
TTCTACCACACCCTGACCAATCAATCTAGTCTTTTAAATAGTATTTTTTAATAGAAATTCCCACTTTTGAAATTTTTATAAATATTCTTCATCAAAATGGACTTTTTTTTGATTTCAAATATCTTAATTAACATAGGGTAATTTTTTGGTAGGTTATTTAAAACATTCAATATTTGATTAATAGTGAAAACACTGTGTTATTGTTTAAAACCAACATTTTATTTAAATAATAATTTTTAATATAAATTTATTTCAAAGTCAAAATAGATAGATAATATAAGATTTAGCCCAACTTAATTAATTGATGTAATTTTATAATAAGTTTAGATATATAAAAAATTATTGAAATCTTTAACATCTTTTACAAACCTTCTAGGCACATTTGCAAATCTGCATAAAACATAATTTTACAGCTTATGTGAATTGGATTTCCAAAATCTGATAGACATGGTTGTTATCGGTAAGTAAAATCTGGTTCAATAGGTTGAAATTGATTATTGGTTAATAGTATCTTCTCAATTTTATTTACCACGGTTGAAATAAAATAGTGAAAATAAAGGTAAACAAAATATTATAAAATTATCCCAACACATGCCCGAATTCTATTGGATATTTTTTTATTGACCCAAATCAACCTTAGGAAAATAATATGATCATTCATTTATCCACATTGGTATGATTATGACATTTATTATATTTTATTTAAAAATGATTTAAAAGTTTTAAATTCAAATATTAATAACTAAACCATTTTTAATATAGGTATATACATAAGATAAATTAAACTATAAATGTTAATTATAAATATATAATGATTTAATATATCATAGTTAATATTTATAATTTATAGACATTAAACAATAAAATTTATTGATTACACAATAACGATGTAGTAATTACCTAATTAATGAAAAATGAAAATAATCGATATTATAAATATTAAAATAAATGTAAATTGAAAATTTTGATGTTATACAAGAATTTTCAAAGTGAATATGACATGTTGGGGATTATAAAATTTATTTTTTTAATGAATCAAGTTGTGATGACTTTAACAGAAACCAAAAACTATATAGTTTCAAAATAGGAAAAAATGAGTTTTTAAAACAAATACTATTTAATTAAATTATATAATGGTCCTAAAAATATAAGATTCTTACAAATGTCTTATATAATGTTACATATGTCATTAATTGACCACTAAAGGTTCTTATGGCAATTTATTGTAACTATATTAACCATTTAGTTTAAAAAACAAAAAGATGTCGTAAAAGTTAAACTATTTATCTAAGGGTTAAGTCTAAAGGATAAGGCTAATATGGTGACCTAAACATGTATAAAAACTATTGATTGAGATTATTTCTACCATCCCCCCTTATCCTCAAAATAAATCCATTTTTAGAAATTGGAAACTAAAAATAGTTTTATAATAAATTTATATTTCATGCTTTTCCTAAAATGTCCATCGCCTCTCTTGTAAAACGTTACTTCACCTTCTCTTATATTCACACCACTAAATAAATTTGGATCAGAAAAACTAGGCCAAAATTTACCCCATACTACCCTAAAATTTACCTATAGTCCTTACTTTTATGAGAAACCCAAACTAAGGAGACCTTTTGTTCAAATCAAAAGGAAGCATGCGAAGAAAAAAGAATGTATTTTATCACCACTTTCAACATTATTTTCTTCTTCTATATCCCATTTCATTGTCATTTCCATACTAAAATAATTCCTCCAATACCTTCTACATAATTTTTTGTTATTATAAAAGGTTTTAAACCATATTAATTATTCTATCCATCCTATGAATGAAAAACTCACCATACGTGCTTACATACGGCTTACAGTCTTCATGTTATGGTGTAGTTTGTTATTTAACAGGTCAATATTTTTATGGATATAATAATAAATTTGGATGATTTAAATAATAAATATAAATTGTTATTTATTATTTATATATAATATACAACCAATTAAATAATATTTCATCATCATTTGAATGATATTGTTTCTCATTCTTACGTACATCACACCATCTCCACAACACAATGAGATTTCATTCTCCATCGTATCCATTCAAGAATAATTTCCATTTAATGATTAAAAATTTGTTTAAGAACATAATATCAATAATGATAAGAATCAAATATATCCTATCCATATCATAAATTACTTACATAACAAAAAATATAAAGGAAAATTAATTCTTTAACACCCGAAACAATGATTCTACTAAAATATTATTAACAAAACATTATTAGAGGATCAAATATGATATCATATTTATGTTTATGGTTCTTGTATAATTCAATTAAAATGCTTCAGAAATTATAGAAGAGGCAAATTTACCCTAAACTAAGGATATTTTAATGTTAATGGTTAATTTTACAATCTCTTTATTATCCGAGATTGTTTATACGCAAGTATCTTCTGGGAATTCTTTGAAATCAACATCCATGATTCTTAAAAATGTATTCCAATTTTTTTTTACTATTTACTAGACTATGGTGTAAAGTCATTTATACCATTTTTCAAATTTTTATCATATGAATTGAGAGGAATCATTTCATTGTTTTCTAAATAAGGTACCTTAAGGAATTTTCAACAAATTAAGGAAAGAATGTTTTTTTTACTTATATGGTGGGTGCAACTATTTTCCACAATTATAACACATTCAAAGCCTCCCTTACAAGTTTATATGAATATTTTCAAAATAATTTTGTTTTATAATTATGAAAATTTTAAATAATTTCAATGTATAAATAGATATTTCTCTCAAATAGTTTTTGGACTTATTTCGCCTATGTCAACATCTATTTTCAGATTTTAGGTTTAATTGATGTTTATTTATTATGTTCCAAATTCCATATTGTATTGATAGTTTTAAGATATGTTTGACTATGGATTTGATATTTTTATGTCATTCACTGTTTATGGTTAAAGTATTAATATTTTCTAGGTTAGTTTAATATGAATCCTTATGTTATGTTTCACACTTTTCATGGGAGGAGTGCATTGGACATGGTATATGATGGGCATGGCTGGCTATACCCCCTTGATGAATTTTTATGTCTCATAAGACAAACTAGCATCTTGACACAAGGCCTTGACAATATTTTGATTTTTAGTCTTGGCACGCGGCCTTGAATAAGTGGTTATGATGCCCAACATTACGCATTCCATCATTATAAAGTTATCATTTGATATTACATGTGATTATTTGACTAGTTGAATATACATGTGAATAAGTAAATGGAATTATTTGATTTATCATTACCATATTATACTAATTTTTAAGTTTAAAAGGCTTATGTTTTAGTCTCATATATTGCCTTAAATGTTTATGCTTATTTAAGATAGTTTCTGTTGTATTGTTATCTTTACTGAGAATCTATGCTCACCCCTTTTTTCTGTTTTCTTTTTATAAGGATGTGAAGAAGTATATTATGATTGACCTGCAGGGATAGTATAAGAGATATGAGTGTGTTCAAAGGAGAAAAAATGATATATTTTTATTTCATTATGTAATCTAAAACTTATATATATCTAGTACTTCCATAGAAACTAAACTGATCGGTAATTCAGGACATGATCTCTTGTGATAATTCCAATGTTATCTAATAATTTACCAACTCTAGGTAATTGTGGTCAGGGCGTTACATGGATAAATTGTTTTGAATAATGTTTTTGACGTTTTTACAAATTCCATTTTATGAAATAAACATATTATTGAAAATATTAATATAAAAATTCCTTTTGGGTGAATTTTTATCATTTTTTATTAGTTTCATGCTTTGGTAAATGCTGAAAAAATATTGATTTTTAATTGAATACCATATCTCATCATATTTAGTAATAGTGTTAAATTATATATTTGAATGTTTTTATATTATATTTATAATAATTTTTTGTAATTTAATACAATTTAAGTCATTTAAATAATTTCAACATTTAATTTAGATATAAAAACATTTCAAAATTTTTAATGTTATTATTGAAAACATTTTTTCTATATCCATCAATGGGATTAATTTGAATATAATTTTAGCCAATTATGTTTTTTGAATTCTGAAAAACAGATTACATACTTGGAATCATAAGTTAAATTTTTAGTAGATATGAAACTTTTATTTTTTTAATATTAATAGTAAAGTTATTGATAATTTTTAGTACCATAGTTAAAGGAAAATTGGGAAATTAAAATAAAATAAAATATAATAAATAATATAAATTTACATGAATATTTCTCTTAATTTTATTGTATTTGTTATTTTAGAGAAATAAAATCATTTCGACGAATGTATGCACTTTTGGATCCACATGGATAAATTTTAGCAATTTACATTGTTTAATTAAAAGAATGGTCAATTATTCATACTCTTGTTTTTATCAAGTTAAATATTGGAAATATTAGGTAATAATGAATACATGTTCAACTATAGGTATTATTTTGAAATAAATATTTTCTCTTCTTTAATATATTTTAATTTTAATTTTAATAGAAAAAACTATTAAATTAAAGTCCTATAAAATTATGATACAATAATTTTTTATTTAAAATAAATATAAAATAAATAAATATTTTTTTTAAAATAAATATATTTTGAGATAATTAATGTCATAAATTGTTTTCTTATGACGTTATAATGTTATTGAAGATTTAAATTAGTGTTTTTGATGATATCATTTTTTTGATGTTTTTAAAAAGTCATGTAATTAATAGTGTAAAAATTGACATAAATGACATTTAAAAATAAAAAATATTTAATTAAATGATATAAAATTTATAAAAATATAAAATTCATTCATATAATTAGGATAAGCCTAAAAGTTTCATAAAAGTCCCATTTATTGGTCCTTCGGGATTTTATTGTAATTATATTGACCATCAACGTGTAAATAGCATTATATCATGGTATGATTTAAAAATGATAAATTAATTTTTATACTATCAAATAAGGATTAAAAATTCGTGAAAACATACCAAAATTTTATTGGATGAAATTATTTAAGCCCATCATCATAATATATTCTAAATCAATAAGTTGGGAACAATTTAGAATATAATATTAATTTATTTTAGTTTATTAATTCAATGAATTTCAAATGTTCCCCTCCTCTATCATATAAGAGGGAACCCATTGTTATCATTTTATAAACCTGAAAAACTAATTTCATTATCTATTATCTTCCCAAATAACTTATTATATCCGCTTCCTATATTTTAGGTCTCTTGTTTTATGCATAATACCACCGTTGGTAGTCTTAAAGTATCACAAAAAAGATATCATCTGAAGAAGAGGTATTGTTTTAATTAAGAATTAATATTTAATTTATTATTCAATATCCTTAATATAATATTCCTAAATATATTTAGATGCTATAATTCTAATATCATCCCCAAAATCCTCCTCCACTTCCATAAATTGGGAAAAAATCCAACGTTCGTGTGTACGACAGACTACCACCTCATGAACATATTTAATTCATGTTCCATCACATTCTGTCAAGACTAGTTATAAAAAATGAGTTAATGTTTATATATGATATTATTGAAATATTTTTCATTGTGAAATAATAAAATATCATTTTTTCTTAACCTTCAATGAAAATTAAATCGATAATATTGTTCATTGGTTACTGTGATATATATCCTCTCTGAAGCGATGTGGTATGTTTTTCATCACCAAATCACATTAAAGATATATATAGATATAGATATATTTTTAATATTATATTAATAATATATTTATCATTAATTAAAGATAATATAATACTTTCCTTTTCTATAATGATCATTAAAAAATGAAAATGTTACTAATGTGTACGTACAATTTACAATCTCCATGATGGTAACTTTGTTGAGTTTTCTTATTCATATATAATCGATGGATGTAAATGTTTAATTTATTTATATATTTTATTATTATGTCATTAATATTATTCTATAGTACATTTACTAAGGAAAAAAATACTATTGACATTATACCCAATCCATTTTTTACTCATGCATCATGTTTCGTCAAAACATCCTATAAGATCGTAAATAATTATGTAATTGAAAAAAATGGTAACAACGTAATAAGTGATATGAGGGGAATAATAAAGATGAAAATGCTCTAAATCAAGTAAATTATTAACATAATTTTTTAATTCATTATAAAAAAGGTATATGTGATGAATCCGAATTATGTGAAGTGACTATATAACTAAAAATTAATTTTAAATGTTTCAAATATTTATTCTTACAAATCATGCTCATTAATTTACATTTTTACCAAATGGTTTTTATGAATGTATTTACGTATACATGAATCTCTTAAAATTGAAATTTTTTATTTTTTAAAAAATGTTTCAATGTTTTATGAGACACATTTATTTAAAATTTTCATTTTAGAAGTTTAAAATGGATTTCAAAATGGATTTATTATTTATATCACAAGAAATTAATTCTTCTGATTGAAAATGAAATTTCCATAGTGAAATTTTGAAAAGTCTAGTCTTTTATATCTTATTATTATAAAATGGTACATTGAAATTTTATGGGTGGATATGTGATAAACCAAGGATGTGTGGCTCAATGATAAACCAAGTATGGGTGGTTATGTTATAACAACCAATTAATTAGGTATGGAAGTTGGTAATTTGGATATTCTATTTATAAAAGTGACATGTATGGTATTTTACTGCCTTGTTATTAATTTTTTGAATAATTTTGTCCCAATTTACCAACTTATCTTCTATATTATTGGTTATGAATTTCTATGAAAATAATTTGATTTTCAAAAGGTAATATAATGACCTTTTTGAAATTATTATCCCTTTTATGGTAAAAATTTATGTTTTAATGAAATATTTTATGGATTTTCACTTGACTAATGTTTTAATTTCTTTTATGTCCCTTACTGGTATTTTTTTCCAATCCCATTTTTAAATTTTTTTCACATGGTTTAAGTAAGTGTTGGTTCAAGGATTAAACTAAGGAAAATTGTGAAGATATACCTGCATTAAAAATCATGTAATTTTTTTATTGATTTTTGTATTATGGAAAAAATTAATATTGGGTAAAGGTGCCTAATTTTATTGTACGGGTTTACAATGTAAAATGTTTTCCTAATTCATAAGAATTTAATCCTAAAATATATTAAGAAAATAGTGATATCAAGTTTTAAAAATAGGTATAATATGTAATGTTTCAAACAGGTTCTTTATAATTTTGGTTAAGGCTGGATTTCAAAAACTTTTAAGATTAGGATGATTCTTATGTGTCATTGATATCATCAAGGGTTTATAATTTTCAGTTTGATCAAATTTTCAGTATCATAGAAACCCCTTTTGTGGCTTTATGTTATGAAATTTTTAAGTGACTAATAGTATTTTTGGAGATAGTCTTTTTTGAGCTAATTTGGGGTTATTATTTTTGGGTGAATATTAAATGTATGGAAAACAATTTGAGGTTATAACATTTTATGGTTATATTCTAAAACGTTATCATATTTTGGGAATATTTTAATAATTATAAAATTTTATAAAATGGAAAACCTGAATGATGGGTGAAAACCTGTGTAACACCCATAGATTTCATAGTACATTATTTCTTCAAAGTAATTCAATAACATGCACTACATGCAACACCGAGTTCAGCGCACCACGACTTACCAAACTAGCCGTTCAAAAGAGGATATGAATAATATTAACAATGTTTTTAACTTTTTATAATTCTTATAATTTATAAATACATATTATGAGTTTCTTATACATAATGTAAGAACAAATTCACTTTTTCAGACAAAATAAGTATTTTACAAAAAAAATGAAATTTTACCACCTTTTAAAAGAGAACATTTTTTTAAAACCATTATTTAACTATGTTATATATCTTATTTAATAAAATTAAATTATTAATTAGAACTGGGTCATAAAAATTTAGTTTGGATAAATTTTTGGTACTTTTCTAATAACTTTCATATTGTGATGAATAATGAAAATTACTAAATTTTAATTAAAAAACATTTTTAATCGAAATAATTAACAATGATAAATTATGTATTTGAATATTTTGGAAGTATAATTAGATTATATTTTTACCATTTAATAAAATATTGGTCATTATAAGTAATTTCACATTTAAATTTGAAATAAACAACTATAAACCTTTAGATAGTTATTATTTCATAAAAACATGCTTTTTGTTTTGACAAAGGAAATTAATTCTAAATTAATCTCTGCCACTTCTTTGATTTGATTTTGGAAAAATGGATTCCATATTTTTAATCAAGATGTACCAATTGGGTATATAGGTAACTTTTATTTTTAGGCATTTGTAATATTTACCTCAGTAAATATTTTATTTAACGTGGTTAAAGTGGTAAATCCAGTAAATAAGGTTTAAAATAATATTATAATAATAATACATTTCCCTAACACGTTTCATATCTCTATTTGCTGATACATTTCCAACCATTGGAATCCTTGGGTCGATTTAGGGACCCCATGGAGCCACTTGGTAGTGATAATGACATTTTATATTAAATAATCTAAAGTAAAGACAAAAATAACAAAAGAAAATATCTTATAGTAAAAAAATTATATGAGGTTATATAATTGATATATTAGACTATAAATAGTAATTAGAAATATAAAGATATTTCCTAAATCATTATATTTTATTTATAATTTTCATACTTCAACTAAATATATTTATATTTGACACAATAATGATGATGTATATTCCTCAGTAATATAATAATATAATAAATGATATTATAAATACTTAAATTAATATAATTTGAAAGTTTTAATGCCATAAAAATATTTATAATTGAATATGACATGTTAGGGTTTTTTAAATATATTTATTTTTTAGAAATATAGTTTTTAAGACTTTAACAAAAATCAATTATTAAATAATGTCAAAATTGACATAAATGCATTTTTTAAACAAATACAATATTATTGTTTGATATAATAATCCTAAAAATCTATGGTTCAACCAAAAGAATTATATAATGATAGGGGTATCATTGATGAACTACTTGACGTTCTCTTGTAATTTTATACTATATATAATAACCATATAATTTAAAAATACAAAGAGGCATGGTAAATGTCAAACAATTTAACTTAGAGTTAAATATAAAAGATAAGGTTAATATAGTGACCCAAACCTATCTAAAACCTATTGTTTGAGTGGTTTTACACCCATCACCACCATATACTTTAAATAATTTATTTTTTAGCCATTATAAACAGAAAATTATTTTATTATAAAATAAAATTTCAATACATTCTAAAGGTGTGCCCCACCCTTCTGATAAAAGGGAACTTCCCCTTCTCTCAAATCCACTCTTTCAAATCCAATTGTCTCAGCCAAACCCCACCCAAATATCCTCTACATTGTCCTAACTTCATCCTAGAGGCCTTCCTTTGGTCATAAGGCCATCCTAATAAGCCCTTTTGATCAAGTCAAAAGGAAGGACCCGAAGAAGAGGAGGTTAAACGTACCCTCGACCAAATAAAAGTGCAAGGTAAGGGTAAATTCTAAAACCTCTTCATTATTAAAGGATGTTAATATGAAATTATCTACTAATACCTCTTTATCATCCACATACATGTTTCTTAAAATTTATTTCAAAAGATTTTTAATATTTACTAGACAATGGGTTAAGGTCATTTATAATCTTATTTGACATTATATGTTTTTTAATGAAATCATTTCGTCGTTTTCCAAACAAGTTACATTATAACAGTTTCGTCAAAATTAATGTAAGAAAGTATTTTTTAACTTATACAGTGGTTGTGGATATTTTCATCCATTATAACATTGTTGAAGCTTCCCTTAAAATCTTATAAGAATATTTTCAAAATAAATGTTTTCTTTATAATTTTGTGACTCTTAAATGATTCCAAAATAGAAAGAGATATTTCTCTCAAATAGTTTTGATGTCTTCTATGTCAACATCCTTTGATAAATTTTACATTTGTTCGAAGTTTATTTATTATGATACAAATCTTGCATATTGTATTTAAGGTTTTGTGATATGTTTAGCTGTGGATGAGTTATTTTTATGCAATTCATGGTTTATGGTTACATTATTGAAATTTCGTATGATAGTTTTAATACAAATGATTATGTTATATTTCATCTTTTTTTTAAGATGAATGTTTTAGACTAGCATGATTCGAGTTGGGGACCGGTAAATGTAGGACCTCCGGGTTGGAGTCTGGTTAGAGAAGACCCTCTAGTTTGGAGTACGATTATAGAGGTTGTCGGGGTTGGAGTCCAGTTACAGAGGCTCTCCGAGTTGGAGTCCGGTTATAGAGGATCTCCAGGTTTGGGTCCTATTACAATTTTCCCCTAGATCCTGGAATGAGGCCTTGAAACAGAAATTCATTCTGGTATTATACATTCCCTCATTATAAAAATAATATTGATGGTTTATGAGGCCATTTGACCACTAGAATACCCATGATTATGTTTTATTATGCAATTATTTACTCATATCATATTCCTTCCATAATTGTATTCATGTTTATTTTTGGTAAAGGCATGTGTTTTCAATTATTCACCATTATTAATATATATTTTATCTTACACTGTATTGGTTACCCTTACTGAGCATTTGAGCTCACCCCTTTATATGTTTTATTTTTCCTAGGATTCTATGAAGTGTATTATGATTGATATGCATGGCTAAGCTAAGGGAATAATGGAATTCATAAAATATTATTTGTGTTGTGTTGTATGTTATAAATTGTAATGTAACATTCATGTATGTAATCCATTTTCCAAGAATTCTAAACTGATCGGTCCTTCGAGACATGATTCCTTGTAATCATGACAATATATTAAAATAATGCACTGACGTTGGGTAATTGAGGTCAGGTCATTATAGTTGGTATCAGATTAGGTTTAGAAATAAACTTGGAAACTAGATTTATAAAATATTTAATTAAGGAACATTACCCTAAGATAGACATTCATGATTAGTATAGATGAAATTCCTCTAATTTTGATATTGTAGAGATTGTGTGAGTTTTCCAAGAAATACATCCCCTTCTGGAAATGAGCTGGTAGAGGTGGCTCTAGCATACATATACTTAGGGGAAAAACCCAGAAACACCGCTTTGATCTAGACTCGAATAGGAACTGGTGCACAACAACGGGTCTTGCTACACTCTTGGTTACGACACTCCCTGGGGATATGTTTAGGATATTTCACATTATCATTACAAGGAATTATAAAGGATTTAGGTGTAAATACATCCTCAAATAATACATTTTATGATTATAGATTATATGAATAATAATTTCAATTTATGTTAGTTATTTTACATGTTTATACCTATGAATTGAGATTTATAAACTAGCCTATTGTGTCCCATTGTTTAGAAATGGTGCCCAGTATATGTAATGAGACCTCGAGCAATATAAATGTTCCAAAGATTAAGAAAGATCATATCATTCATGGTGTTTAGAAATAATTTTGAATGAAAATAGTCTCCCATGTATTGTCATCATATGAAGAAATAGTAGAATGTGTTAATAAGATAAGTAATGAATTTTCTGAGTCCTATGGCTTTGAAGGGATGCCCGAGAAGAAAAATATGGTAGAGAGAAATATGGATAAATGGAATAAGAGAAAGAAGGATATTCCCCATATGAGATAAATTCACATAGAATCTCCTTGGTAAATTCTTAATGTGAATATGAGTTTGTTATATGTGTGGAGAAAAATGACATCAAGAACGTGATTGCTAGGGTGAGGAAAAGGTTTCAAATATACAATTATTCATATTCAAGGAGTTGGTACTCTATTTGAATCAATGTCCAAATCATCATAGTATACCCCAAAAACTATTATTGGATGAGATTCATGTTATCATACTACCGAGGATGAAGAGGAATGATTAAGTGTTCTTATGTTGTTATTAATGTATTGTGTCATTTGAGTATTGTATCAACGATGTACTGGTTATATGAATATGGAAATAAATAAGGATTGAACTGTAGTATTATTTCATTGAGAACATGAGATTATATGGTCCAGATACTAAGGTAGTAATTTTGGAATAAGAGATGGTTGATTTGAATATATTATATTAGATATTCTTAACTACCTTGGAAATGATTAATGGTTTGTATATTCCATCATTGTTGGAGTTTAAAACATTTTAGGGTATAAGGAGTAAATATAGTATTCTATAAAGAATAAGGGCGCATGAATGTAATCAATATTGATTTATAGTAATTTAGGGAGTTACCATGTTTTAAAAGAATACATGATGATGGTATTCACATGTTATTATGTGAAAAAAGGATCTTCATTATGTTTGACTTCCTTATAAATTTTGGACTGTGAGATTAGATAGAAATATTTTGGATAAGTATAATGTTTGGAATACATTATGTTTGAAATTGGATACTATTTTTATGGTTATTTTTGGATTTTTATAAAAAGTACAACATACAGACCGTGTGTCAATCCGTCGCGTCAGACAAAGCTGCGTGAATCAAACCCACAACCATTTAGCGATTGAGATTTATCGCCTACCAATGGACTACGTGAAGTACATGGATTGTATAATCTAGTTTTTTTAAATATTATGATAGGTGAATTATAAATTAATTATTTTTGGAACCCTATAAGATTAGTATTAATAGAATATTTTTTTGAAGTATTTTGGAGTGAAAGATGAGTTTGTGGTAGAAATTTGTTAAAGGATGAAACTCTACTTGTCAAGTATACATACATACATACATATATATATATATATATTCCCCTTATTATATGAATAAATTAATTCTAAAATTTTAGGGAATGGATATTAAAACCAAAAATGTGTTATCCAAACACCTTATGTTTTGTTGATCCGAAGGAATTTTAAATCATCATAGACTGATGGATTTGAGGCCCTTAATTTTACACTAGTTTGGGATTTATGACCTCAATTAATACCTATAAATATTTACATTTTCCACCAATTATGTGTTTCTAATTAACAATGATGTTCTCCTAATCGAGATCCTAATTTTTTGGTGACCCTTTTATTTCCCTTTTCCTCTTATTAAGATGAAATTTTATAAACCCAATTTTTGATGTGGGTTTTCCCACAATGGTATTTTAAATTTTCAAAATTTTATTTTTCAGGAAAAATTTCAAATTGTATGGACACAATTTATTTAAGGGGAGAAGAATGTAACACCCCAGTATTACACAGTACATTATTTCTTCAGAATAATTCAATAACTTGCATTACACGCAACACCGAGTTCAAGCGCACCATGAATTACCAAACTAGCTGTTCAAAAGTGGTTATGAATAGTATTACCTAAATTTTGAACATTCTATAATCATTATAATTTAGGAATCCATATTTTTAGTTTCTTAGAAATAATTTAAGAACAAATTAATTTTCAGATAAAAGAAGTATTTTACAAAAAATGCAATTTACTACCTTTTAATAGAGAAAATTTTTTAAATAAATATTTAACAATGTTATATATTAAATTTAAAGAAATTAAAATATTATTTAGAATTGGGATATAATAATTTAGTCTAGATAAATTTTTGGTTCTTTTCTGATAACTTTCATATTTTGATGAATAATGAAAATTACTAAATTTTTATTAAAAATAAGTTTTTTAATCGAAATAATTAATAGTTATAATTTATTAATTTTAATTTTTTGGAAGTAATATTAGATTGTATTTTTATCATTTAATAAAATTTAGGTCATTATAAGTAATTTCATATTTAAATATGACATAAACAACTGTCAATATTTTGATAGTTTTTATTTCATAAAAACACGATTTTTGTTTGGACGACAGGAATTAATTTTAAAGTATTTTCTGTGACCTATGTGCTTCGAATATGGAAAAATGGATTCTATATTTGGAATCAGGAGGACCAATTTGTTTAGATAGGTAACTATTATTTTTATACATTTGGAATATTTACTTCCGTAAATATTTTATTTACCATTGATAAAGGGTTAAAGACAGTAAATAAGGCTAAAAAATAATATTATAATAATATCAAATTACCCTAACACGTGTCCTAACCCTATTGTATGATGAATTTCCGACCATGGGAATTTGTGGGTCGATTTCGGGACCCCATGGAGCCTCATGGGAGTGATAATGATATTTTATATTAAATAATCTAAAGTAAACAGAAAAATAACAAAAGCACAACTCTTTTAGTAAAAAAAATTTATTTGAGGTTATATAATTGATCTTGTAACACCCCAGGTAAATAAATAATATGACATTTTTATATTTATCCCTATTTTTGAAAAAAAATGTTAATATTAATTTATAGGGAATGGTATGCTCGATGGCTTACCCAATCCGCAACAACGAGTTTCCTTGAAATCTTATGTTGCACTCTAATAATAAAATAATTTTATTTTAAATGGTAGTCAACACCTAGTTATTATAATGACAGAAATGAACAGAACTAACTACAAAATGATTATATAAGTTTGTCAGATATTTTTTACTTTTTACAATAAATGTTATATGATTAAAAATGCAAATAAATCCAATTTTAAGCGTAAACATTCTAATATTCTTTAAAAGGTCGATTAACTGCCTTTTGATGGCGAACCTCTTTTAAATACACCTTTTCAAAATTTTATGTGTTATATTTGACAAAATAAAATTCTTATATATAATCAGGACATCAAAATTTACTTTTTTTAAATTTTTGGTATTTTTCCGATAAAGTTAATTTTTTAATGAATAGTGAAAACTGTTGTATTTTAATTCAAAACATATTTTTAATCTAATTTATTTATATGATTAGATTATCTTTTGAATTGGTTTTAAAGTAAAATTAGAATATATTTTTACCATTTAATCTAATGGTGGACATTGGAATTAATTTCACTTTGAAATTGGACTTAAACTAGTGTCAATCTTTTAATAGATATTGTTTCTTAAAAACACGTTATTTGTTTTGACAGTAGAAATTAATTATTAAATTAATTAATTCAACTTATATGTTTTGAATTTATGAGAATAGACATCATTTTTGAATTCAGAATATCAATAATAGCTTATGTTGAATTTTTGGTATTTTTCTGAAAAACATCAATTTTTGATGAATAGTGAAACCACTAAGTGGTAGTTTAAAAACTGATTTTTCGTTTAAATGAATCTTTACCACTTCTGTGATTTGAATTTAAAAAATCCGACATACATGGTTTTCATTAGGATGTAAAATGTGGTTTAATGGGATTAAAATAATTTTTTGGTGAATAGTAACTTTTATGTTTTTAATCGCGATTAGAGGCAATTAGTGTAATTTAAGGTAGAAATAATGTTTTAATAATATGAAATGACCTTGAAACATGTCCTCCCATTATTGGATGTGTCATGGCCGACCAATACAATCCATGGGTCCACTTTGAGACCCCATGAAGCCACTTTGGTAGGAAAATGAAATTAATAACTTTTTATTTAGAGTTAAAATAAAAATGTCACAAACATGAGTTGTTTTACTAAAAAAAATTAAATGGGTTATACAAGTCATATATTTGACTATAAATATTCATTATAAATCTAAAAATATTTCCTACTTCATGATATTTTTTATAATTTGTAGACATTAAATAAATTAAATTTTTTATGACACCATGATGATGCATCGATTACCTCATTATATAATGATTTAAATAAAATGAAAAGGTAATGTAAAATCTAAGACCTACACTTGTCAAAAACCTATTGGATGGGTGTATTTATAACTCTAATCACCTTATCCTCGAAATATATAACATTGGGACCTTTAAAATCTGAAAATCATTTTATAATAAAGTAAAAGTTCATAACTTTCCAAGAGCGCCCCTCCTCTCCTCTTATAAAAGGCCCCCACCTCTACCACCTTACCCACACCTCTCAAGCCTTTGGCTCGCCCAAACCCTGCCCATTTCATCTCTCCACATCCCTCTATTCATCATTGAATCCTCACCTTTGGGCATAATCCTTTCCAATGAAGCCATTGAGCTCAAATCAAAAAGAGTTACCAGATTTAAAGGTAATGTCTTCCCTTGTGTTCTTTTGTTTTATTTTTCTTCTCCAAACCTCTAAACAATTTTTATTCCTTTTTTTTGTAACAACACCAGTATCTTCAATATACTAGGATGTTTTTATGTTAATTAATCGAGCTACACATACACACACCTTCGTCTAATGGTTAAAGAACATTCTGTTTCTGTGGATGGAAAATTTCTGCCTCACGAAACGATGATTGTTCAATCTTCTCTTAACACCTTTCATGGTGGCCATTATGATGACACTATATTTTATATATGATCTATATGGTATTTATGTTTTCTATATGTTTCTGAATTTTATATTTTAAACAACCCTTTATGCCTTTCATGTTGTGCAAATGCGATAATTTCATACGAGGAAGTGTGGACTATCACCCCCTCAAGTGATGTGACTCGTTCATGCAATACATGGAATGTATAAAGAATGAAATTGATGAAATTATGTAATCTATATAACATATATATTATAATAGAATTATAATATATGTATATATATCTCTCTCTCAAATATTTTTAATTCCATTAATGTTCCAAATAAATGAAAGTAGCGTTCATGCGTACGTACGGCTTACCGTCTCCATGAACGGTATATTTCATTTTTTATCTCCAAATGTTATGTACTATTATAAATACATATATATAATGGATATATATTTCATATGTTACATATATATGATGGATATCATTCTGGAATTATAATATATATATATATTTCTTTTAACTTTAATTCCATTAATATGACAAAAAATGAAAGTAGCGTTCATGCATACGTACGGCCTACCGTCTCCATGAACGGTGCTTTTAATTTTTTATCTCCAAATGTTATGTAATAGTACAAAATTAATATATAATTGATATATATAATATTTATAACATTAATACTATTCTAGATATGATGTACCTATAACTACATGGAAAATTCTTTTCCAACAAGTTCAATTTTTACTCATGTACCGAACATCGACAAAAACGTCTGATATGAACTCACATTATTAACCAATTATTATAACATTATAATGTGTTATATGAAATGAATAATAATATTTAAAGGAGCTACTTAATCTATTATAAATTGACCAATGTTTATTATTTAGGAATATAAAGAAGCAAACAAGACAAGTCAGACTTGAGGTAAGGGATCCAACCTCTCTCTTTCTTTTTAAGTACTCTCTTTTATGTCATTTATTTTAAGCTCATATTTCTTAAGTTTGGGGATGTTATTTTATATTCCTCATACTGTAATTTTTATTTACATATTATGAGAGACCCTATTTTTTCTCATAAATCCATTTTCGGATGTTTTAAGTGGCATCGTTAGGCTGCCGAGTTTTCGTATGGGATTTTTCATCTCACTTTTATTCTCGTGATATTTATGCTACGTTTGCCATTATTTCCTTTGATTGGTGTATGGAATGCCCATTATTATACTCCTTTTGTAATAAAATTTCATTTACGGGTATTTACATCTTCATTGTATGACCCTTCTTCCATGGGGTGTACATTTCGAAAGTTACCCAAGTCGGTAAGGGAAACTTTCACCCTCCGATTTTTAAAAGACTTATTTTGTTATGTCTTTAAATTTATGTCTTATTATGTTGGGATATGTTCTTCTATATCCTTATTGATGTAAATTTTATAGTGATGAGATAACATTCACTCTCTCATCGACTAATTTTCTGAATTTTGAAGTGATGCCATTAGGCTGTCGAATTTTTTTACAAGGGAACGTCTTAACCCAATTTCGATTTATTTGGGTTCAACTTGTACTTCTTGAACATGTAATCCTATGAATATGTGTGAATGAAATCTGATTGTTTCACACTTAATATCCACTTATATTGGGTTTATTTATATTTCTCACACATAATTATGTGATAGATTTATCCTTAATTTAAGGATACCATCTTTATAATGGATTTCATCTCAATTTACATTTCCATTGAGACTTCATTGTTGTTATGCACCAATTCACTCTTACATGGTGTGTATAGTATCCTTTTACATATTATATCATGAATCCCTTTATTCTCATGATATTATAAAGATCTGATTAAATGTTATACTGCAATTTTTTGTATTGAAGAGTCTCTCATTTTGTTAAAACCTCTTTAACAAAAATAACGTTTTATATGTTTTAAAGATTTATTATTCTAAATATTTATCTTTAATGTCCATGTTTTCAAAATGGTTTTCAGTATTTATTTATATGGACATTAATGTTTTAAAATTATAATTCCATTAAAAGATTCAATGTGGTATGGGACACTTTGATTCAAAAATCACTTTTAAATGGTTTTTGAAAAAGGATTGATTAATTAAATATCTTGGAATTACTTAGTGTGATTTAAAATGAAACGTTGTTATTGAAATGATTATATTTTCAATATTTTATGTGTAATGATGGTACTTGTAAAATTTAAGGGTGGTTACGTGATAAACCATATGACGGGTGGTGCTGTGAATACCAAGACGAGTGGTTACGTTATAACCTCCAATGCATTGGGTATGGAAGTTTTCCGTATGGATATTCCATTAAGTATGTATGGAAGTCGACCGTATAGTTATTCCATTTAAGTTTGTTTATATCCCAAGTTACCTTTATATGTTATGTGTTCTTTATATGGGTTTTATGGTAATATTTTTATTACAAAAGGGTAAGTAATGAGTCTTTTATTTCGTGAATAGTTTTTACTACTTCATAAAGGTGAAAAGTATTACTTTGGTAAAGTATTCATGGTTTACTTGTTGTTTTGAAAAAACTACTAGTTTTCCTTCTTTTTGTATCCTTTACTGGGCTTTTTATGCTCATCCCAAGTTTTTGAAATGTTTTTCACAGGACTTAAAGATGAATAGAGTCATGGATGGGTTCAAGGAAAGACATGCTCTCTAAAACATGGAACTAGACATGTTTCTTTTTAAGAGTTTTATTTTATTTTATGGAAACTTAGTAGAAGTGTCTACTATGTAATCTTTTGAGATGTAGTAGTTATGACCTAATTCTCTAAAACTCTAAACCTGAAAATATACTATATGTGAATTATTCATTTAATTCATGATTATGTAATATTTAAGGCTGGGGCCTTATAGTTGGTATCAGAGGTCGGTTTAAATAACTTTAGAGGTTAGGGTATTCTCTAAGAATAAGTGTAATTACCATAATGGTTTGGATTTTAGAAAGAGTCCTTGTTTTAGATAATGTGAATGAGTAAGTATATCATAGTTTTTATCATCCTAATTAGTACATGATCGTTTTGATATACTCACACTGAGTTATTTGGTATTAGTAAATGGCTGAATCTAGCAGGCACCAAAGTAACAGTGGATGTGAAGGAAACTGTGACAGTTTTCTGAGAAAGCAATTGAATGATATGGGAGCTACAATGAGAACTCTTGTGTTTATCCTCAACCAACTATCTAGAGTCATTATTTACCACCTTAACCTTGGTGATTTCTATAAGGAATCATATTTGTGAGAAACAAATCCCTACAGAACTACAGGTAATAATCATAAAGGTAAGTGTGTTAAAAAACATATGTGTCAAAGATGTGGAAAGAAACACCAAGGAATATGTTTCAAAGGGACAAAAATAAGCTATATATGTGGTAATTAAGGTCATAAATCAAGAACCTTCCATGGAAAAAAGGAAGCATACAGTTGACTCAAGGAATGGGAAAGAAGTTATTTCTGAGGGATCAATTGAATGTTTTAAATGTGGTGTGCATGGTCATTATGAAAACACATGTCCTATGAAGATGTTTTGGGAATGGGATCACCAAGATCGTACAAATATTCGTTTACCAATACCTAATGCCATTCCGATTGAGGATGAAGAAAATGACAATGACCAATTAAAGGTATGGATTATTTCTTAACTTTTGTTTTCCTATTTTGGAATCCTAGGATATGATTCATGATTTTTTTTATAGGAAAGAAGTATTTCAGAATAAGTTGGAAAGGAATGGTTAATGGATCATGAAGAATGTTGAATGAGTGAGAAGTCAACATGTAAGGGCATCAAGAGTTATGGTGTAATTATTAAGAGTATTATGTCTTTTTTGATGATGTGGTTACATTAGAAAACTTTTTATAGTATGTGTAACCCAGATGTTTGATATATGAAAATTTTATTCAAGGAATAGTTATCTGTTCTTTTTTGGACATAGTTATAAAGAACCATTTGGGTTTATATGATACTTAATTTTTAGGTAATTATGGGTTATCTATGATATGATGGAAAATGAAAGGCATGAGATAAACTTGAGGATAAAATATGTTATGATCATTTTTGAAGATTTTATATCATTTTGGGGGATGTTTTAAGAATTATGAAGTTTTGGAAAAAGGAGAACATGTAGACCATGTGACAACCCGTCGCGTCGGACAAAGCTGTGGGAATCGAAGCCACAACCAAAGTGTGACTGGTATTTATCGCCTACCACAAGACTACGTGAATTCCCTGGTTAGTTTGACTAATTATTTTTAGTTAGATGATTTTAGAAATCAAGTGTAATTTTATTTTGGGTTATCTATGTAAATTATTAACCTATCATGGAGGATGTGTGATTAGGTTAATTACTTTTCAGTATGTGACTTTAAGAGCAACTGATGGTATTTGGAGATAAATGTTAATTTGTACCTTGGAAGCCTATGTCATTAAATCCGTCAAATATTTGGGTTTCAATATTAGTTTGGATTACATTGAAGAATTTTATGGACAAATTGTTTATCGAATGGTATTCGTTTATCTTTGTCTTTTGTTGGACAAATTTTGGAGATTAGGAATAGATTTTCTTTTTTATGAAGAATTATTCATTTTTGGATCTTGTTGTAACAATTTTGATTTCTGTTTTTGTTTAAATACATAGGAAATATATAGTTCTCTTTTGTGGATTAGGTGATTCTATAGAAGTTGAATATAGTACTCTTAATTTTAACAAGTCTTCTTAAATACTCATCATTTGGGGAAAGTATGAGTTTGTGTAAGAAATTTAGTAAAAGTTGAAAGTCAACATGAAAAGTAAGTATGTTTCCTTAAGATCAAAAATGAATTCCTCAATTAAAAGTAACTTAAAAAAATTTTCCTACTAACTTTTCCCACTGGGGAATCAAATACCGTTTAACCCACCACAAGTTTGTGATTTTCTTGTGGTTAACTTTCTCTTAAACATGTTTACTATCACACTACATCAGAACATGACCCTTTGTTTTTTCCTCCATATCCGTATTTTCATACATGGAATCCTAGTATGGGTTAACTCAGGTGACCTTTGTACTACTCTACCAATCTTTTAAAGTGATAGTTTTACTGACTCCTTTTCCGATGTGGGGCTTTCAATGAAGTTTCGAGACTAATTTTAAAATTGCGAGGAAACAATTCCCAAAAAGGGGGAAGGATGTAACACCTCAGGAAAATAAAGAATATGACATTTTTATATTTATCCCTATTTTTAAATAAAATGTTAATATTAATTTAAATGTAACGCTATGCTCGATGTCTTACCCAATACGCAACAACGAGTTTCTTTGAAATCTTACGTTGCACTCTAATAATAAAATAATGTTATTTTAAATGGTAGTCAACACCTAGCCGTTGTAATGATGCGAATGAACAGAACTAACTACAAAATGATTATATATGTTTTTCAAATATTCTTACTTTTTACAATAAATGTTAGAGGATTAAAAATGCGAATGAATCCAATTTTAAGCGTTAACATTCTAATATTCTTCAAAAGGACGATTAACCGCCTTTTGATGGCGAACCTCTTTTAAATCCACTTTTTGAAAATTTTATGTGTTATATTTGAAAAAATAAAATTCTTCTTTAGAATCGGGACATCAATATATACTTTGTGTAAATTTTTGGTATTTTTCCGATAAAGTTCATTTTTAATGAATAGTGAAAATGTTGTATTTTAATTCAAAACATCTTTTTAATCTAATTTATTTATATGATTACATTATCTTTTGAAATGGTTTTAAAGTAAAATTAGAATATATTTTTACCATTTAATCCAATTGTGGTCATTGGAATTAATTTCACTTTGAAATTGGACTTAAACTAGTGTCAAACTTTTAATAGATATTATTTCATAAAAACACGCTATTTGTTTTGACAGTGAGAATTGAATATTAAATTAATTAATGCAACTTATATGTTTTGAATTTTTTAAAATAGACATAATTTTTGAATTTGGAATACCAAAAATATCTTAGGGTGAATTTTTGGTATTTTTTTGAAAAACTTCAATTTTTGATGAATAGTGAAACCACTAAGTGGTTGTTTAAAAAGTGATTCTTCGTTTAGATGAAACTTTACCACTTCTATGATTTGAATTTCAAAAATCCGACAAAAATGGTTGTCATTAGTATTTAAAATGTCGTTCAATGGGATTACAATAATTTTTTGTTGAATAGTAACTTTTAATTTTTTAATCGCGATTAGAGGTAATTAGTGTAATTTAAGGTAAAAATAATGTTTTAATAATATGAAATGACCTTGAAACATGTCCTATACTTATTTTATGTTTCATGGCCGACCAATAAAATCCATGGGTCAAATTGGGGCACCAATGGAGCCATTTTGGTAGGAAAATGACATTAATAACTTTTTATTTAAAGTTAAAATAAAAATGTCACAAACATGAGTTATTTTACAAAAAA
The DNA here is from genome assembly GCA_963277665.1 of Viscum album. Taxonomy (NCBI): domain Eukaryota; kingdom Viridiplantae; phylum Streptophyta; class Magnoliopsida; order Santalales; family Viscaceae; genus Viscum; species Viscum album. The sequence goes on along the minus strand of OY728156.1, from coordinate 62,933,217 downwards.
ATTTTCTAAATGGGCTTATACCAATAATATTTTTGACTATAAATATTCATTAGACAGATAAAAAGATTTCATATATTATGATAGTTTTTTGATAAATTTTAGACATTAGATAAATGAAAGTATTTATGACACCATGATGATGCAGCGATTACCTTATTATTTAACGATTTAAATAAAATGAAAAGATAATGTAAAATATAAGACCTACATTTGTCAAAAACCTATTATATGGGTTTGTTTCTAACTATTATCACCTTATCCTTGATATATATAATTTTGGGAGCTTTAAAATCCGAAATCATTTTATAATAAAGTAAAAATTTATAACTTTCCAAGAGTGCCCCTCCTCTCCTCTTATAAAAGGACCCCACCTCTACCACCTTACCCACACCTCTCAAGACTTTGGCTCAGCCAACCCCTGCCCATTTCATCTCCCAACATCCATCTCTTCATCATTGAAGCCTCACCTTTGGGCATAATCCTTTCCAAGGAAGCCATTGAGCTCAAATCAAAAAGAGTTACCTGATTTAATGGTAATGTCTTCCCTTGTGTTCTTTTGTTTTATTTTGCTTCTCCAACCCTATAAACTATTTTTATTCCTTTTTTTTAAGAAAACCAATATCTTCAGTATACTAGTATTTTCTTATGTGATGTATTCGATCTCAACTTACACACACCTTCACCTAATGGTTAAAGAACATATTGTTTCTATGGATGGTGAATTTATGCCTCACGAAACGATGATTTTTCAATCTTCTCTTTACACCTTTCCTGGTGGCCATTATGATGTCACTATATTTTATATATAATATATATGGTATTTATGATTTCTATATATTTCTGAATATTATATTTAGAACATGCCTTTATGCATTTAATGTTGTACAAATGCGATAATTTCATATGGGGAAGTGTGGACTACTGCCCCCTCAAGTGATGTGACTCGTTAATGCAATACATGGAATGTATAAAGAATCAAATTGATGAACTTATGTGATCTATATAACATATATATTATAATGGAATTATAATATTTAAATATCTTATGTATTTTTAATTCCATTAATGTGCCAAATAAATGAAAGTAGCGTTCATGCGTACGTACGGCTTACAGTCTCCATGAACAGTATATTTCATTTCTTATCTCCAAATGTTATGTACTATAATAAGTACATATATATAATGGATATATATGTAATATATTACATAAAAATGATGTATTTCATCCTGGAATTATAATATATATATATATATATATCTTTTAACTTTAATTCTATTAATATGACAAAAAATGAAAGTAGCGTTCATGCGTACGTACGGCCTACCGTCTCCATGATCGGTGCTTTTAATTTTTTATCTCCAAATGTTATGGAATAGTAAAAAATGAATATATACTGCATATATATGATATTTAAATGATTAATACTATTATGGAGATTATGTACCTATAACTATATGGAAAATTCTTTTCCAACAAGTTCAATTTTTACTCATGTACCGAACATCGACAAAAATGTCTGATATGAACTCACTTTATTAACCAATTATTATAACATTATAATGTGTGATATGAACTGAATAATTATATTTAAAGTAATTCCTTAAGAAATTATAAATTGACCAACGTTTATTTTACATGAATATAAAGAAATTAACAAGACATGTCAGACTTGAGTTAAGGGTTCCAACCTCTTACTTTTTAAGTACTCTCTTTTATGTCATTTCTTTTATTCTCATATTTCTTATGTTTGGGGATGTTATTTTATATTCCTCATACAGTACTTTTTATTTTCATATTATTAGAGACCCTATTTGATATCATAAATCAATTTTTGGAAGTTTTAAGTGGCGCCGTTAGGCTACCGAGTTTTCGTAAGGGATTTTTCATCTCACTTTTATTCCCATGACATTTATGCTACGTTTTCCACTATTTACTTTGAGTGGTGTATGTAATGACCATTATTATACTCCTTGTGTAGTATAATTTCATTTATGGGTATTTAGATTTTCATTTTATGACCCTTCTTCCATGTGGTGTACATTTCGAAAGTTACCAAAGTCGGTAAGGGAACCTTTCAACTTCCTCCTTTTAAAAGATTTCTTTTGTTATGTCTTTTAATTTACATCTTATTGTGTTGTGATATGTGCTTCTATATCCTTATTGATGTAAATTTTATAGTTATTAGATATCATTCACTCTCTCATCGACTAATTTTCTGAATTTTGAAGTGATGCCGTTAGGCTGTCGAATTTTTTTACAAGGGAACGTCTTAACCCAATTTCGATTTCTTTTGGTTCAACTTGAACTTCTTGAACATGTAATCCTATGAATATGTGTGAATGACCTATTATTGTTTCACATTTAATATCCACTTATATTGGGTGTATTTATATTTCTCACACATAATTATGTGATATATTTATCATTAATTTAAGGATACCATCTTTATAATGGATTTCATCTCAATTTATATTTCCATTGAAACTTCATTATTGTTATGCACCAATTGACTCTTAAATGGTGTGTATACTTTACTTTGACATATTATATCATGAATCCCTTTATTCTCATGATATTATAAAGTTCTGATTAAATGTTATTCTGCAATTATTTGTATTGAAAAGTCTCTCATTTTGTTAAAAATTCTCTAACAAAAATATCGTTCTAAATGTTTTAAATAATTATTATTCTAAATATTTTATTTAATGTCCAAGTTTTCAAAATGGTTTTCAGTATTTATTTATATGGACATTAATGTTTTAAAATTATAATTCCATTAAAATCTTCAAATTGGTATGGGACACTTTGATTCAACAATATATTTTAAATGGTTTTTGAAAATGGATTGACTAATTAAATATCATGGAATTACTTATTGTGACTGAAAATGAAATTTTGTTATTGAAATGATTATAGTTTCAATATTTTATGTGTAATGATGGTACTTGGACACATTACGGGTGGTTACGTGATAAACCATATGACGGGTGGTGTCGTGAATACCAGGACGGGTGGTTACGTTATAACCTCCAATGCATTGGGTATGGAAGTTGGTCGTATGGTTATTCCATTAAGTATGTGTGGAAGTAGACCGTATGGTTATTCCATTTAAGTATGTTTAGGTCCCATGTTACCTTTATATGTTATGTGTTCTTTATATGGGTTTTATGGTAATCTTTTGGTTACAAAAGGGTAAGTAATGGCCTTTTATTCCGTGAATAGTTTTTACTACTTCATAAAGGTGAAAAGAATTACTTTGGTAAAGAATTCATGGTTTACTTGTTGTTTTGAAAAAACTAACAGTTTTCCATCTTTTTGTATCCTTTACTGGGCTTTTTATGCTCATCCCATGTTTTGGAAATGTTTTCCACAGGACTTAAAGATGAATAGGGTCAAGGATGGGTCAAGGAAAGACATGTTATCTAAACCACGGAACTAGACATGTTTCTTTTTAAGAGTTTTTATTATTATTTTATGGAAACATAGAAGAAGTGTCTACTATGTAATCTTTTGAGATGTAATAGTTATGACCAAATTCTCTAAAACTATAATCTGGAAAAGATCCTATATGTGAATTATTCATTTAATTCATGATTAAGTAATGTTTACAGTCAGGGCCTTATAGAACTATTCGATTATAAATTTTCATTAGAAAGATAAAAAAAATTTCCTACCTCCTAATATTTTATTTATTATTTTTAGACATAAGATAAATATATTTATGTATGACACAATAATGATTCAGTATTTTCATTATTATTGAAACAATCAAATAAATGGTATTATATATATGAAAATAATTATAATTTGAAAGATTTTATGCCATACGAAAATTTAATAGGAGACTATGGAATTTTAGAGTTTATTAAATGTATCTAGTTTTAAGAAATAATGTAGTTAGGACATTAAAAAATCAATTATTAAATAATGTCAAAATTGACATAAATTAATTTTTAAAACAAATACACTATTATTGGTTGATATAATAATCTGAAAAATCTAAGGCTCTGGAAATAGAGATATATAATGATATTTGTATCAGTAATGAACGACTTGGGGTTCCCATGGAGGTTTATAGTTAGATTATTAAACATATAATATAAAATTACAAAGAGGCATGGTAAATGTCAAACTATTTATCTAAGAGTTAAATCTAAAATATTAGGTTAATATAGTAACCCAAACCAGTATAAAACCTATTTGATGAGTGGTTTTAGACCCATCCCCACCATATCCTTTAAGTAGATTATTTTGGAGCTAGTTGAAACCAAAAATGATTTTATTATAAAATAATATTTCAATCTTTTACCAAGGTTCCCCTCACCGTTCTTATAAAAGGGCACTTCACTTTACCTAAAATTCACACCTTATAAGCCATTTGGATTGGAAAAAACCTAACAAAATGTCTTCTCCACTATCATACCTTCATCCTTGAGGCATTCATTTGGTCAGAAGGCCATCTTAAGAATCCATTTTGATCAAATCAAACAGAAGAACCTGATGAAGAGGAGGTTAAACGTACCCTCGACCAAAGGAATATTCAAGGTAAGGGTTAATTCTACAACCTCTTCACTATTAAAGGTTGTTAATATGTAATTATCTACTGGTACCTCTTTATCATCCACATACTTGTTTACTAAAATGTATTTCAATACATTTTATCTATTTACTAGAAATTGGTTTATGGTCATTTATTTCCTTATTTGACCATATATGTTTTAGAAAGAAATCTTTCCGTCATTTTCCAAACAAGGTACTTTATAACAATTTTGACAAAAATAATGTAGTAATTTCTTTTTTAACATATATAGCAGCTGCATATATTTCCAACCATTATAACATCTTCAAAGATTCCCTTACAAGCATATAATATTATTTTCAAAGTAAATTTTTTCTTTATAATTATGTGATTCTTAAATTATTTCAAAATTGAAAGAGATATTTCTCTCAAATGGTTTTGATTTCATCTTTGGCAACATTCTATGATAAATTTTACACTTGTTTGATGTTAATATATTATAATACAAATCATATATATTGTATTTAGGTTTTTGTGATATGTTTGACTGCAGATGAGTTATTTTTATGCAATTCATAGTCTATGGTTAATGTATTGACATTTCATATTCTAGTTTTAAACAAAATTTTTATGTTATATTATACCTTTTCATAAGATGAATGTATTGGACTAGTATATTCCAGGTTGGGGACCAGTAAAAGTAAGCCCTCTGGGTTGGGTTCCAATTACAGCAGACCCTCCGGGTTGGAGTCCGGTTATAGAGGCTCTCCAGGTTGGAGTCCGGTTGTAGTGGATCATCGGGTTGGAGTCCGGTTACAGAGGCTCTCTGGGTTGTAGTCTAGTTATAGTTAGCCCCAAGGTAATGGCATGATTCCCTGACAAAAAAATTAATGTCTAGTATTATACACTCCCTCGTTATGAAAATAATAATGATGGTTCATGTGGTTATTTGACTAGTATAATACCCCTGATTATGTTTTATTATATCATTATTTATTCAGCTCGTATTCTTTCCATAAAAGTATTTATGTTAATTATTTTTACATGCATGTGTTTTCCATTATTCACCACACATAATATTTATGTTATCATTCGTTGTATTTCTTACCCATACTGAGTGTTTGAGCTCACCCCTTTCTATGTTTTATTTTTCCCGTGATTCCAAGAAGTGTATTTTGATTGATATGAAGGTTTATGCTAAGGGAATAATAGTGTTAATAAAACATTATTTATGTTGTGTTGTATGTTATAAAGTTTAATGTAACATTCATATATGTAATCTATTTTTCAAGACTGCATAACTGATCAGTCATTCAGGACTTGATTCCTTGTAATTATGCCAATGTATTAACATAATGCACTCACTCTGGGTAACTAGGGCTAGGGCGTTACAACCTGTCACATGAATAAAGGCTACATGAATCAAACACAAAATTGAATGGTGACAAGGTTCCATCTCCTAGCACTGGACAATGGCAGGTCAAAGGTTAGAATGAAATTTCTTTATTTAAATCAGTTTATGGAATAATAATAAGTATATTTTGGTAACATATATTTTATCTCTTTAATAACATTTAGAGTGGGAAATGCTTTGGTGATTATGTTATTAGTGTTGTTTTGGAAGAAGTTATCTATATTAGGAATCTTATAAGATCACGGTATATATAAAAATATGGGATTTAATTTTAGGAATAATTGTTTTTCTATTTTTTATAAGAATCTATGATTAATTTTGGATTTATGTTAATTCAGTTTATTTGTAGAAATGTTTAGCATATCATGAATATTGATAGGGAAATTAATTTTTGGTATAATGTTTCAAGAGTAATTTTTTTATTATGTGATAACTTATAAAATTTATATTTGATGTTTATATGATCATATCATTCCTTATTATGGTTTTCAATCATAGATTGTAAATTATCAAATGGTCTATAATGAACATTGGGTATTACTAATGAATCTTAAATATTGATGTTGTTTTTCACCATATAATGGTTTACTATTTGATGTGAATTTTTTTTCCTTATCCAAACCATATTAGTTTTTGAATTATGATTCACTATTGGATAAATATATTGTCAATAGATTTTGGATTAGGTTATTCTCATGATTTGGATTCTAGTGAATCAATCTTGAAAAATTCATAATGAATACTAATAGATTTGAGAAAAAAATGAGTTTGTGGTTGAAATTTATTAAATCATGAAACTATAAATTACAAGAAATTATGTTTCCTTATATTATTATTCTTGGTAGTATAATAATTTCCCAACTCTATGAAAATTTTATTGAAGAAAAAATTTTATACATTTAATTTTATCAGGAGTCTTTTAATCCATCACATATTTATGGATTTGTGATGGTTACCGTTCCCATTATCATGTTCTCTATCATTATGTTTTAGTCTTTGAGAGTTATATTTTTCTTCTATGTGATATTTTTCTTAAATGGAAACCTATTATGTGTGATCTCAATTAAACATAATAATTCTATTTCTTTCTTTTAAAGTGGATGTTTCCTAATACAGTTTCTAATGTGGGATCTGAATAATTGTTTTTTGAAAATCTAAACCTCAGTTACTAAGCCCAAATTCAACATTGAGAATTTTTTTTCAAAAATGGGTTTTGAAATATAACATTTCAGGTTTTTTGAAAATAAATACTATGTTTGATATTGTACATGATACACCACATCGAGCATTAATAGACAACTAAATTTTATTATGTTACTATTATAACATTGTCATTAGAATTATGGGAATGAATATGATTAATTGTAATACCATGAACCTATTTACCTAGAGATATTGCATTATTTTAGTACATTGGCTTGATTGAAAAGAATAAAGTCCAGATGGACTGATCAGTTTAGTAGTCCAGTAAAATAGATTGAATACTTGAACGTTACATATCACTCTCTAACGTAAAACATAGCGTGAATAATATTTTTAGAATGACATTATTCCCCTATATTAACATTTCATATCAATCATAATACACTTCATGGCATCCTGGGAAAATAAATCAAAGGAAACGGGTGAGCAGAGATCCTAAGCAAGGGTAATAATTTCAGCGAAAGCTATATGATTTTTAAGGCAATATATATGATAAAAACAGTAGAAATTTAAACATAAACTTAAACATAATATGGAAAAAATAAATCAATCATTACCATCCAAACATTCACATGGATAATCTACTAATATAATAATCACATGTAATGACAAATTTCATAACAAGGGAGTGAATAGTGTTAGCCATAATAACTTCTACGTCAATGCCTTGTGCCAATACCATTCACAAATATTCTGTCGAGGCCCTATTCAAAGACATTAGATTTTTTCATGATACCTACCGATTCATAAATGGAATATAGCAGGCCTCACATGTTACTTACTATGTCCAATGCATTCCTCATATGAAAAATTAGGAAACATAACATAAACATTGAATTAAAACTATCACATGTAATGTTAATAGATTAACTGTAATCCATGAATGGTATAAAAATAGAACATCCAAAGATAAACTTATCACAAAACGTTCAATAAAATATGGAATACTGTATCATAATAAACCAACATTAAAAAATCATAAAGTCCAATAAAGGACGTTGACATAGATGAAAATAATTTAATAAATTCCTTAAAACCCAAGGGAAAATATCCATTTTACTTTAAAACATTTAAAATAATGATCTAGTTAAATATTCTATTCCCAAAAAACATAAAATATTCATTTAAAAAAAATTGAAACATGTACATGGATGAAAAATATTTCCCAGTAAATACTTACATATAAACAATGCCGGAAAATTATTACATTGAGGAATTAACCCTTACATTAGTTCTGATACTCTCTTTACCTGTCAGAAAATCCTATATAGTCTTTAAAAATATTATTAACTTTTATAAGAATAAAAATAATATTTATGATATCATATATGATTCTTTTATGACTTTATATTGCCTTTTATTAAGAATTCCATGTTAATGCAACATTTCAGGTAATAATCGCTTTGTTTATCATACATGTTTTAAATTTTTATTCATGATAATAAAATTAATATCATGATTTAATTACTTCAAGAATGTATAATATTATATATTTATATATCATAAATATAAATATATATAATATATATATTTATTAAATGGAATACATTGTTCATGGAGACGGTATGTCATAAGTAGGCAAGAACGTTGTTTCCATTTTCATGTTGTATGGATGTAAATGAATGACATATATGTATCTATATATATATCATCCTGGTATAATTATTATGTCATATATTTAATAATTATTAATAATATTAATTATTATAATCATTCAATTATGGTGAACATGGATTATGATTCTCATCGCATCTTGGAGACAGTAAGTCGTACGTACGAACGAGCGACAATCTCATATATTTAATGGTTAAATGGTATATAATTGGCTGGAATATGAATTTTAAATAAACTATATCACATTATATTTTTTATTAAATTCCATTATAATCATTTTCATACCCATAGAAATAATGTGTACATGAAAAAAAATTTACACCACGACTTGGAGATAGTAAGTCGTACATACGCACATATGGTGGTATTATTTTTCATAGGATTGGTAAAAATAGAAATATGGTTTTCAAATAATTTTAACAATATACCAGAATATATTAAATTCAAGAATAATTATTTTTTATGGTAAAAACATAGTAAGATGGCGTAGATGAAAAAATGAACTCTAAAAAAGCGATAAAACGATAACCTCTTCTTCTGGTGTCTCCATATTATTTGTATAAAAACCTCCTTAACTTGGCATTCTATACAATATTTGGATGCTAGGATCATGTGAGGGATATTGGGAGGATATTACGATAGGTTTTGGCTAAGCCAAGGGTCATTAGATGTGTGAATTATAAAAGGTAGGTTGTGTACTTTAGGAAAGTCCAGCAATATTAATTTATTATAAACACCATTTCCACTAGAAATGGCCCGAAACTCATTTAATTAGAAAATAAGATGATTTTGGTTCAAATAATTGTCATAAAATAATGATTATAAATTTGATAATATTTTTTATCTTTATCTTTTTTGTTTAACTTGTATTATAGTCTTTCAAATCTTATTGTGATATCATATTATTCACACTTTTTGGGATAATGTAATTAAAATATCTTTTCAAATGACCCAAAAAAAGTCATTTATTTCATATTTTTAGTTTTTATAACCATTTGGATAAATCATATATTATAATGAATTTAACATCATTAATAAACTATTTTATGTTTAAAGTTATCAATTATGACAATTTTGGACACTATTTACACTTGACTTTATTACAAATTCATAACAACCAGATTCCATCAAACAAAAAGAAATGAACTAAATTGTAACATTTCAATATCATCCAAAAAATTCTTTTATTACATCTAAATAACTAAATTTATTTTATTTTATCTTTTATTATATATTTTATTTGAATCCTTTATTAATCAAGCAATAACTACATCATCATTGTGTCGTAATTAAATTTACTTATTTTAGGTATAATATTTATAAATATATTATCGTATGTATTAAATATTTTGTTTAATTATCATTACAATTTATTGTTTAAAATATCAATTATATAACTCCATATACAAATTGTATTAGTGAAAGATACATGTTTAGGTTATATTTTTCTATACATTAAATTAATTCTTATAAAATGTCATCTTCAGACACAAGTGGTTCCATAGGGTCCCAAAATAGACATAAGGAAGACCATGGTCATACATATCACATCCATTAAGAATATTACATGTGTTAGGGTTGTTTAATATTATTATAATCTTATTTTTTTACCCTTATTTACCAGATTTACCCTTTAACCATGGTAAATTAAATAATTACTAAAGTTACTATTTATAATGTCAAAAATTAAAAGGTACCTATATATAAAATTTAGACATCTTATTTCCAAATATGGATTCAATTGTTCCATTTTAAAAATAAATATTTTGGATTAAATTAAGTTAAAAATAATTTTCATTTTCAAAACCAAAAAAGCAATTTTTTTAGAAATAACAATTTTCAAAAGATTGACATGTGTTTATGTCCAATTAAAATATAAAAATACCTCAAGTAAACTAAAATTTCTTAAATGATAAAATTATAATATAATTTTTCATTAAAATCACACAGATTTATAATTTTACACTATAAATTATTTTGATAAAAAAACATGTTTTCAATTAAAATTTTGTATTTTTAACTATTCATAAAAATATAAAAGCTATCAGAAATATATCAAAAATTTATTCAAAGTAAATTTTTATATCATTCATATAAATATGAATTTAATTTCCAGAAATTAAATATAAATAATTTTCAAATATTGGATTTAAAAAGAGTTCTCTATTGAAAGATGGGAAAAATCCAATTTTTTGAAAAATACTTCTTTTATCTGAAAATTCGAATTTTTTTATATTATTTGTAAGAAAAAAAATATTAATGTTAAAATAAAATCGGATATATATTAATTCTAAATAGTGGTTAATACTATTCATAAACACTTTTTAAGTAGTTAGTATGATAGGTCGTGATGTGCTTGAACTCAGTGTTGCGTACATCACACACTATTGAATTATTTAAAAAGAAAGAGTACCTTGGAAGCATAGGGTGATACATTATACCCTCCATCGATAAATTTAATCCTCATATTTTAAATTTGGTATTGAACACTAGGGGTTGGAAATTTCAAAATATCTTAGTTGAAATCTTGCATTGAGAAATGGATGAATGAGGCCTCTATTTTAAAATAAAGAAAGGTAAGTACAAACGGTAACAGAAATAACCCATACTAAGATTACATATTGGAAAAACTAGATATAGAACGGAAAAAACCGTCATGTTTTGATGCTGATTGATACATAATATTACTAGGTGAATTTTGACAACCAGAAAGCTATAAATCTTCGTTGATCTAAGGGACCATTTTTATTCCACCTGAAAGAAACTAATAGGAATTTTATTTGGTTTTATGATCCATTCCATCATGTTGCATAATTAATTTAATTAATAGAATAAGAATACAAGGAATCATAATTAATTTACATATAGAGATTCATCCTTTAACTAATTTATACATTAAACATATCTTTCTCTTCAAAAGATATAACACCAAAATATTCCATTTATCTCAATAATATAAGCTTACAAATACAAACATATAGTATTGATGAAAAAAAGTATTTTATATTAACCATATACTTTTTGTAGTCTAGTGGTAGGTGATAAATTCTTGTCGCACTTCGACGGAAAGTTGGATTCCTGCATCTTAGTCTGACACAATGTGTTATCACCCAACTTACATGTTGTCATTTTTTAAAAGTATAGTATTATATCATTAGAAAAATAATCTTAAGAAATGTTTTAACATTAAAAAATATTATCAAATGTTCAACTTAATACATTTCAGCCTTTTGATTTTTCTAAAATATGTATGTCTAAGATTTTATTAAAAGGACGCTAAATTTAAAAAATAAATTGATAAATTAGATTCCCCAAACTAAGTAATGTTGTTATTAATGTCACATAATTAATACATGATTATCTTCATCATATTGAAACCATAATGAATACGAAAAATAATGTTGTACAATCCTTATATTTATGACAACATTTTTATAACAAGAATATAATTCTTGAATCCCAAAATGAAGATACGTTAATTATTTCATATCAACTGTAGAAAAATTATAAGTTAAACTTGAACCATTTTTTGTTTCAGAGAATTATTTTCATGCTGATTTTGACATTAGTTCACATAATATACCATATCCTTACAATTATAACATTAAACAATTTCCTTTCTTTCCCATAAAATCATGAGACTAGTATCCTTTTTCTCTAAATTTGTCTAAACTCCCATTCCTATTAGGCAAGTTCCAGGGTGTTTCATCCCACAATTTTCACATAAGGGAAAATCCTTCATTCACTTTTTCCATTTATCTATCTCTTTCTTGAATATTCTCTTATTCTCTTGATTTAATTCAATTTTATAAGATGTAGAGAATTTCTTTTTCTCTTGAGAGTACTTAAGACTATATCATCATATGATGAGAAAGATCGTGAGACCAATGCCCATTGGATGACTATTTTTAACCCATAAAAGAATCGATAAATAGTATTTCTTGGGATTGGTATGTAGCTTATAGCGTGCCTTTATTACCTTGGGAATTTAGCATCATACTTTTCACTATTCTTATCCTCTTTTTTCCCCAGGCTCAGAAAGTTTCTTTCCCTATCATCTAGTTGTTCAGGAGGAAATTATTTCTCGAGAAAGTATTCTTTAAACTCCCTTCATTCCATATTTTTCACTTCTTCATCCTTTGTGTTTTGAATTAATGACCACCATTGATACAGATCTTCAGATAGACAATAAACTACCATGAGATTCTTTTCCCTTTCGTTACTTCCAAAATAATAAAATATTTAATTTAAGGGACTTATCCACTACTCAAATACAAAAGGATTTGTAGTCCTATTGAATGTTAGAGGATGTTGTCACATGAAGAGGTCTATCATTGATCCTCCAAATTTTGGATCTAGATGATCATTAATAGTATGGATATTATAAATAACCAGAATTAGTTGTCCCAGTATGGTTATAAGATGTTCAGTTCCTAGTTATGTCACCAGCCCTACTATCATTATCTTTTATATGAGGTAAATTTGTACATAGAGTATGTGCAGTTATAAAATTTTCATTTCTTCTAATAGGTGTCATTTCTATATAGTTGAATATACTAGATTAGGTTGTGAATCAGAATTCATAATTCCAAACTCATATAATAATTAACATAAGTTGAAAAAATTATACATATATAATCGACAATCTTAAATATGGTTCTTTTGAGAGCATATTTACTCATAAATCCTACATAACGGTTATCAAAAAAAGTAATAATTATCTTATGCATATCCCCTTGGTGTGTCAATCCAAGGGTGCAGTAAAGACCATTTCCATTTACCAGGTTTACCCAAGTCAATCCTGGAACACCTTGCCTGAGTTTTCACACCATGGTACATCTGTTCCAGAACTACATCCACTTATAGTATCATGACTGGGATGTACTTCTTGTAATATCCATGTAGTTCGTACTCTACCAATATTCTACGAGGTTCCTCTATACTTATCCTCAATGTCTATCTTTGGGTTATGATCCATAATCTGAGTATTCTAAATCGATTTTCAAGGATGATGCTAAACTTTCTCTGATACCAAATGTAATTCTTAGACCGTATTAATCCAAAATTAGTGCATTATTTTAATATATTTGCATTTTTAAAAGGAATCAAGTCTCAGAGGACAGATCAAAATATCGGTCTTGGAAAATAGATTAAATACATGAATGTTATATAACACTTTCTAACATAAACCACAGAATAAATAGTCCTTTTATAATTACATTATTCCCCTAGATTAACCCTGTATATCAATCATTATACACTTCTTGGCATCCTGGGAAAATAAAAAATATGAAAGGAGTGAGCTCAGATAGTCAGTAAGGGTATATAAATCAACAAAAGATATAAACATTTAAGGCAAGATGTATAATAAAAATAGTCTCCTTTTGAACATTAACATTAACATAATATGGAAATAGTAAATCAAACATAACTAGATAATCATTCACAAGGATATTCTTATAATTGAATAATCACATGAAATAACCAATTTCATAAAAATGGAATGCATAATGTTAGGAATAATATCTACTATGTCAAGGCATTATGCCAAGACCATTCACCAATTTTTTTAAGGCATTTTTCCAAGACACAAGTTTTTCTCATGAGACCTACCGATGCATCGAGGTCTTATAGTGGGCCTCGTCCGTCACTTACTATGTCCAATACATTCCTCATATGAAAAGGATGAGACATTAAATTAACATTCGTATTAAAACTAGCATATGAAATGTTAATACATTAACTGTAACCATGACTTGTATAAAAATTTCACATCCATGGTTAATCTTATCACAAAATCCTCAATACAATATGGAAGATTATATCATATTAAATCAACTCCAAACAGGCCTTAAATCCAACAATCGATGTTGACATAGATGAAAATAATTTAATAAATTCCTTAAATATCATTGAGGAAAATATCACTTTTATTTTAAAACATTTAAACTGATAATATAGTTAATGATTTCCTTCCGTAAAACCAGTAAACATTCCTTTTGAAAACATTTTTATGAATATGGACATTGATGATAAGTATGACCCAGTAAATACATACACATAAACAATCTCTGATAATAATGAGATTGAGGAATTAAACATTACCTTCGATCTGGTGCACTTCATACATGTCCAAAACACTACTATAATGTGTCAAAGCATATTAATTACTTATATATGAATCATAATAATATATATTATATCATATATGATTATATTATGAATTTATACTACCTATTAATAATCAATTCCACATTAATTCAACATTTCAACTAATAATCGCTTTGTTTATCGTACATGTTTTAACTTGGTGTTATTCATCATATTACTTAGCTTGTGATTTATATAATTACAGATTGTATAATATAATTTATATATAATATATTTATATATAATAAATTTTAATATGAAATTTAATACACTATTCATGCAAACGGTAGACCGTATATACACATGAATGTTGTTTCCATTTTCGTATCATGTGAAAGGGAGTGAATGACTTATATATGTATATATATATCATCCTCATAGCATTATAATGAAATATATTATATATTTATTAATAATATTTATTCTTAAAATAATTCTTGGATGGTGAACACGGAATATGATTCTTATCGCGTCGTGGAGATGGTAAGCCATACATACGCACGAATAACAACATCATTTCCATAATTTTTAAATGGTATGGAATTGGATGGAATATAAATTTTATAGAAACAATATAATTATATATTTATTATTTAAATAAA
Organism: Viscum album; assembly: GCA_963277665.1. Lineage (NCBI taxonomy): Eukaryota > Viridiplantae > Streptophyta > Magnoliopsida > Santalales > Viscaceae > Viscum > Viscum album. The sequence goes on along the minus strand of OY728156.1, from coordinate 62,917,714 downwards.
TTATATTCATCGTCATACCCAAATAAATAAAATGTAAATGAAAAACAATTTACACCGTGTTGTGGAGACGGTAAGCCATACGTACACACACATAATGGTAATATTCTTCTTATGATGGGTAAAAGGAGGAATATGGTTGACTCATAATCAGAAAAACATATTCGAATATAGTATATTATGGATTATTTATTTTATTATGGTAACAACATGGTAAGATGAAGTAGAATAATAAATGAACTTTTAAAGAAGGGATATAATAATTATCTCTTCTTTAGGTGTCTCCTTTTGATTTGAACAAAAGGACACCATAAGTTGGATTTATGCAAATATTTTTTCTTCTAGGATGAAGTGATGGGTGTTGGTAAAATTTTTGGGTAGGTTTTGGCTAGCCAAATGGATTTGGAGGTGTGAATAAGTAGGTAGAGGTGGTTCCCTTTTATAAGACAGAGGAGGGGCACTTTAAGAAAGTCTAGAAATATAAATTTATTAAATATATATTTTGACTAAAAATTGTCCAAAACATAATTAATTATAAGTTAATATTATTTTGGTTTGAATAAACATCATACAATAATTTCCTAAAAAGTTTATAATTTTTTTATACTTTTCATTTTGGTTTAACCCTTATTTTAGCCTTTTTAATCTTACCATAAAATCATGTTATTTACACATTACAGGTTAATGTGGGAACCATATCATGTAAAATGACCCAAAAAAATTCATTTATGGCATATTTATAATTTTATTATAAATTTGGTAGAATCCTATATTTTTATGAATGTAATTTCTTTTAATAAAATTAGTTATGTTTTAAGTTATGAATTTTGTCAATTTTGGACACTATTCATACAAGCCTTGTTTAAAAATTAATAAGAACCTAATTATTTTGAATAAAAAGAATTAACTAAAAAATAATATTTAAATATCTTCCATAGATTTCGTAGATGCTATCAAAATAACTATATTAAATTTATTTTAATATTTATAATATCATTTATTTGAATCCTTTTTTAATGAAGCATTCACTACATCATCATTAGGTCATAATTAAATTTATTTATTTTATGTATAAAATTTTTAAAGAAAATATCAAGATTTTCTAAATGAATTTAAATCTCTAATGACTATTTATAGTCAAAGAGATAAATTATATAACCCTATATAGTTTTTTTTAGTGAATGATACATATTTACGTTATATTTTTCTGTACATTAAATTAATTTTTATAAAATGTCATTTTCACACCTATGTGGCTTAGTGGGGCCCCAAATAGACCCAATGAAATAAAATGGTCAGTCATATCTCATCCAATAAGATTAATAAATGTGTTAGGGTTATTTATTATTGTTATAATATTATTTGTTTACCCTTATTTACTAGATTTACCCTTTAACCATTATAAATAAAATTATTACTAACGTTCTAGTCATATTGATTAAAAATAAAAGGTAACTTTTTAAAGAATTTTTAAATTCTGATTCCAAAAATAAAATCCATTTTTCCAAATTGAAAACACATAGTTTATAGAAATTAATTTAAAATAAACTTCTATTTGTCAAAACCAAAAACTAGGTTTTTATAAAGTAAAAAAAATAAAAACATTAACATATGATTATGCCCAGTTTAAATGTAAAAATATTTATAATGAATTAAAATATATTAAATAATAAATATAATATCTAATTATACTTTAAAAACAATCATATTTATAATTTTACAATATAAATTATCTTGATTTAAAAAGCTGTTTTCAATTATTATTTAGTATTTCTCACAATTCATCAAAATATTACAGTTATCCGAAAAGTGAAAAACATTTATCCAAAATAAATATTTCTGTCAAAAATTTAATGAATAATATAATTTCATAAAATTAAATATATAAAATTGTTAAATTTTGGATATAGAAAAGGTTCTACATTAAAAGGTGGAAAAACTACATTTTGTTGAAAAATTCTTCTTTTATCTGAAAAATTGAAATTTTTGTTATATTATGTATAAGAAAAAAAAGATAAATGTTAATATTATATATTATATATATAATTAATCATATATTTTAATAATATTCATATTCCTTTATTTAACGACTAGTTTGACAGGTCGTGGTGCTTTTGAACTGAGTGTTGCGTACATCGCATGCTGTTGAAATTTTTAAAAAGGAAGACTACCATGAAAGCTAGGGGTGTTACATTATTAAATTATGAATATATGGTAGACATATTTATATTTAATTAATTATATTATTACAAATTAATAAAAAATGAAGGTAAAAACATTTTTAAAATAAATGAAAAATGATTTTTCTGAAAACAATTTAAATGCGCATACGGGTATTTTATAACAAAAATAATCAAATAAATATTTATTGAATATATTAATGAAAAATATATAAAATATAGTGTTTTAAATTCGTATTTTATTTTTTATAGTAATAATATAAGAACAAATATAATTTTAGAAATAACGGAAGTCATTTTCAAAAAGGCAGTTTTGCAGCCTTTTGATGAATAAAATATTCTAAATATTAATTTTGAAAATTTTAAAAATTAAATATAAAGAAAATTATTTTTTAAAAATAATAATATATATTTTTTATTTGTTAATTTTTTTTATATTTTTCTGATCAGTTTCAGGTTTTTGTGAATAGTGAATTTTTTTTTTCATTTTAATTGAAAACAGTTTTTCAACAAATTTATTTTTATTGTCGTGATATATATATGAATTGTTTTAAATTATAATTAGTTGATTTTTTATATTCTAATCAATTTAGGTCATTTGAATCAATTTCAATTTAAATATGGATATAATAATATTTCAACCTTTTGAAAGTTTATACTTTAAAAACTCATTTCCTCGGTCTATAAATGGGATTAATATGAAATTAATTAAACCCAATTATGTGGTTTATTTTCAAAAAATAGATTCAATATTTTGAGTCATAAGTTCAATATTTAGTAATAAAGTCCCTATATTTACATTATGAATAGTAACTTTAGTTATATTATTGATTTCAACAGGTAAAGGTAAATCATGTAATTAAAGTTAAAATTAATTTTATAAATATTAGAAAATTACAGTTAAACATTATCATATTTTATTGGACAATTTATTGTCTACAAAGATAATCATAGTTAGAATTTTATGAGCTCTTGTAGAAACTTGGATGATTTGAAGCCATATATAGTATTTAACTAAAAGAAATGTCAATTGTTTCATATTCTTTTTTTTTGTATCATGTGAAATACTTTATATATAGGGTAATATTAGAGACATGTTCCACTATATGTAGTATTATGAAAACTAGAATTGTTTTCTTCATCATCATATTTTAATTTTAATATTTAAGGAATAAATAATTAAATTAATAGCTTATGCAGTGATGATGTCGTATTTGTTTAATTAAAAGAAATATCAAAAAAATTACTCAAATATATTAAAATAAATCTTATTTGATATAATTAATTTTATACAATAATTTTATGGAAAAATTTACATTTTATTTTTGAGTTAATTTAGTTGGTATAAGATATAATATTTTTATGATATTTTAAAAAATCATATAATGAATAGTGTCAAAATTTACAAAAATTATATTTTAAGCTAAATTATATATTTTAAATGATAAAAAATTCTTAAAAAATAAAAATTTCATCCAAATTATTTTTATAATTCTCAAAATGTAATTAGTTACTCAATTATATGTAATTTAATGTTTCATATTAATTATATTGACCCAAAATGTGTAAATTACAATATATCAGTGTAAGAGTTAAAAATGATAAATAACTATTAAAACTAAAAGATGAGGATTAAAAAATAATCAAAACTTATCAAATTTTCAATAGATGAAATTACTTCGACCCATAATAATACTAATTTTAAAATAAATTAGTTTTGAATGATTTAAAATATAAAATTTATTTATATTAATTTTATATTTTTAAACATTCTAGGATTTCCCTTCCCCTCATCTATGAAATGGCATTATTTTTCTCTTATCTTCCCTATTTGAAACCTATTTATTTCTTCCATGATCTAAAAAATTCACTTTTTATAATCTCTCCCAAAATTCTTGGGTTATTATTTTAGTATGAACATATGGCATATTGTTCTTAAGATGTCAATAAAATGTGGTCATCTGAGAAGAGGTATTCTTTTAATAATGAATTTCTACTTTTTTAACTTCTTCGACTTCCATAAATATTATTCAACCAAGATTAAGTGATGCATCTAGTATACAAAATTTAATGAGATTTTTTTTGTGGAAATATAATCCCCAAAAAACACCTCCACTTCCAAAAAATGGGAAAAGAATTAATCATTCACGCATACAACATACTATCACCACGTGAACCGACCATAATTCGTTTTCCATCACCGTCTCTGAAGACTAGTTATAATAAATGGATTAATTTTTATATTTTATATTAAAGTAATATTTATAGTTATTAAGTAATAATATATCCTTTTTTACCATTCCATGTCCAAAAAAAGGAAAATATCATTTGTGCGCACATGTGAACTATCACCTTTGCAATGTGATGTGATTCATTTTTCATCACTGCATCAAATGAATAAAATATATAAGTATAATTAAAATTTTAATATGAAATTAATAATTTTATTAAATATTTATAAACATAAATTAATACATACATTTATTCCATAACGGTCATTGATAATGGAAATTCATCTCATACATACATAAAATTTACTATCTCTAGAATTGAAACATAGTTCATTTATAATATCCATACGTAATGAATGGATTAATAAAGAAAATTGACTTATAAAAGTGATTAATATTTCATGATTCTATTTATTCATATGATTAACTAATGAATACTTTTAGTTTTTACATAATACCCAAGTTATTTTTGGGCTTATGCACTATATATAGACCAAACATTTAATAAAGATCATGAATAATTATGTAATTGTTATGATAACATTTTAATAATTTATATAAAAGATATAATAAACAAGAAATTTTATCAAGAAAGTAAATAATAGACATAATATTATTATCCAAGAAGAAAAAAGGGCATACTTGATGAATCAGACTCATGGTAAAGGAATTTCAAACAAAAAAATTGTTTTAAAAGTATTAAATATTTATTTTTATAAATTATTTTTTTATTTCAATGTTCAAAAAATAGTTTTTATGAATCTATTTATATGGAAATAAATGTCTAAAAATAGTAATTTTTTAGTTTCTTTAAATGGTTTCATATTGGTATGGGTCACATTGAATTGAAATTCTCTTTTAAAATGATTAAAATGGTTTTTTAATGGGTTGATTATTTCTATAACTAGAAAAGTTTTCTTCTAAGATAAAATTTTGTTTTCAGATGATAGTTGTAAAATAAAAATCCCTTATTCATTATGATAATATAATGGTGCTTAGAAATTTTATTTTTGGTTAAATGATAATCCTAGGGTGGTTCCATGATAAATACTAGATAAGTAGCTATAATATAACCTACAATTCATTCAGTATGGATATCTTCCATATGGATATTCAATTTGTAATGGTGACATATATAGAATTTGATCGCATGTTTATTCCATTTTATTATAATTATCTCACAAACTAGTGAATTATATTTTATATTTTACATTATAATTTTTCATGTGAATTGTTTGATTTTCCCATGGTAATATAATCATATTTATGAAATTATTATCCACTTTTCAAGGTAAACATATATGTAAATGTTATCTGAATTTTAAATATTATAATGGATTCCATTCCATTATTTACATTACTAATCATTTGTGCTTATATAAATTTTTTAATTTTTTTTGAATTTAAGGAAGTGATGGTTCAGGGATGATATCAAAAAAAAATTCTAAGATATTCCAGCTTATGAAATCATGTTTTATTTTAATGATTTTGGTTTCATTGAAAAAATTGATACATAGTATAATTTTATACTATTATTGTATGTGTTTACATGTAAGATATTATCATGTTTCAATAAAACTATTAACATAAAATATTTTTAGGAAAACAAAGTGATCTTTTGTTTTTAATAATCACTAGAATATATAATGTTTAAGTTTGTGCCCTTACATTCCTTGTAATTCTATAAAATATAATCCCAAAATTTCCTTTACGATATAAGAAATCAAATTATTCTATTGATGATTTCTGTTTTAAATTTAATAAATTTGGTCATAATTATCGTTATTAAATCCAAAAATATAATTTTCATTATAATAGCATGGGTTTTGGGAGTCCAGATCATGGGTTGATATATAATACAATGGAGAAAATATCATGTATAATAAAATAAATGAATTCTCAGTGAATTATATTCTTAATTGTAGGAATACTTGATCCTAGTCATGATTATACCAATAACTTCAAGAACATTATCAAGATGATTTAAATACTATATGTTGAAACTAATTTAATTTGGACAAATGAATTTTTCTCACAAGAAATATCAATTAATCAAGTGTCTATATGATTCCAAATCCTACCCCTCACTGTTGGTCCAAATAATTCCTCACATATAAAATGATGAAATTAATTCATGAATCAATATGTATCATCATCACATATCTTTTTTGAGAAAAAAATACAAATTAATAAACATTTACATAGTTAATCAATGAAATTTAAAAGTAAACACAATAAACACATGGACCCAAGTAGCCTGTAGCCAGAGTATTACATTAGTAATATATAAAATAAATAAGGAATTATAATCTCAAAATGATGAATAATTTTGTTTCTGGAAATCCAGATAACAAATTTTTTTTATATTACAACTTATAATGAAAATAGCATTGAAACTCTTTTTGAATCATCCATAAACTTCTTGAATATCCCTATAAGTCATTCATAATATACATCATTAGATCCTAGGGGAAAATAAAACATAATAAATGAGTAATAATTAATCCTAAGTAATGTTAAAAAACACAAGATAAGGTATAATAAATAAAAATTCACAATAATAAATATTTAATGTAAAAAACATTATCATTAAAACATAATCTTGAGCATAATATGGTAGGAATAAAACCGGATTACAAAATTTCATAAACAATTACATGAAAAAGAGAAAAAACCATGGATGTTATAATATTTAAATAAATAAATGTAATGTAAATTAATATTATATTAATCATAGAATTCATAGTCGATGTCATCCTAAATAAACTATCAAGGATTTTCCCCAGACATCATACATAAATGTGTAAAAACGCAGTCTGGATTGTATAATGAGACCTACATATTAATCGAGGGGTTATATAGGGACTTTATTGTCACATAACATGTCCAATCAATTCCTCATATAAAATGGGTGAATCATAATCAACATATACATTGATATTGAAATAATAAAAGGAAATGTTAATAACATTCCCCAAACAATATAGATATCCATAATACATTCTTGTTAATGTGGTTAGATAGAACATACAAAGTCAAAATGATCCTAAAACTATTAGTAAAATATATTATATGATATCATAAAATATCAATAAAAACTAATCATAATATTCATTATAGGGAGTTAAAATATATGGAAATACTTTAATAAAGTCATTGTTGAATTCTTGATAAAATTAACATTTTTTACTTTATGGATAAGGGTTATTTTGAAAAAATGTTTTTTTTTCATAAAATTATTTTTTAAACATGTACATAAAAGAAAATTAATGTTAAGGTAAAAAAATAATATTTTAGTAATAAATAATGTTAAAAAGTTAAAAATAGTTTTTAAGAAACAATAGAAATTGTACACTTCAGTGCAGGTTGATGGAAAATATTAATGAGTCAAAAAATGAAAAAATTAATATTTGTTTACATAAAACTAGAAAAGATAGAATATTTTTTTCATTATAAAAATAATGATTTAAAAAAAATATTTTTGTCTTATAAAATATTTTGGAGTGTACTAGAAAATATTAAATAAGTTAAGAAGTACCTTTTAATCAAGCATTCTAATCAGGATGAATTGAAATGTGAACCTTATAAAATCATATACTTCCCCATCAAAGATAGAGAAAATGATATATGTAAATATTTTTGAACATATAAATATAATTTATAAGAAATATATATAATTAAATAAGAAATACATTGGGGTAATGAGAGAGAAAGCATAAATCGAAAAAAAAATGGTGGTTTGGGGATAATTTCTTACCTTGTATCTAAAAATAGGGTGTTCTTGTACTTAACATTCGAGATATTAAAATTATATTCATTTATAATAAAATTCGTAACCCCTTAAAAATGTTTTGATTTATTATGATTTTATTAATTTTTTATATCCTGTAATGGGTTATATGATTTAATTTCATCCTTTAAGAGTGTTATTTTCCTTTGTTTTCAGGATTGGGTCACTTGTATGCATGTATGAAGGATCATGTAAAATCAAAATATTTATCCATAATTAAAATTATTTTTTATAATGTAATTTATTTAACCATTAATGGTATTATATAACAATTTTTTGCCATATATGAGGATGATTCAATAGATAAAACATTAATCATAACAGTTTGTATTATTTTGGACTTTCCACAATAATCACAAATTAGATTTTAATTATAAAATAATATTATAAATATATACTACGTAAATAACATTAAATTTGTTTTATTACATATATTAATTTTTTTATTAGCCATTAAATTGGTTTTATGTCCATAATTGAAGGATTATTTGAAAATTGAAAACACTTCGTCCATGTAGGTGGTAAATCGGCAACTCACGAATGATGTTTTCATCTGTAGAATCAAAAGGGGTAGATAATAGAATTTTTGGTTAACATACCTAAACATAATAATATTTTATTATATGAAATATATTTTATTTATCATGTATGTTTGGATATGGGATGTGAGGAAATGGATAAGAAGATAAATAAATCAAGAGAAAAATTAATATAACTAAAGGGGATTTTACCTATGGAAATCATATCCTTGGAAACCACATTAAACAACATTTAATTGGTATTTTGAGTGAGACCAAAAAATAATAATTTGAGGGAGGTTTTGTAGATGTATTTGGAATAATTTGGAAAATATTCCAGGCATTGGATGTGTGAGTAGAAGAGGCGTTGAGATGCGATATTTATAGTGGAGGAGAATAGTGTTTTTTCATTATTTAAATCATTTATTTTAATTTCAACTCAATGATATAAATACTTTTGAATAATAATAATATATAGAAAATAGAGTAGGTTAATTATATATTATCGTTGTTACGTCATAAATGACTCAAAAAATATATCATTTAACTTATTATGTATATGTAATGTAAATTACCGTATTTCATTATAAATCAGAAATTTAACTATTATCCAAAAAATCCAAATAAATCAGCCTATTATTTATGTATATAATTTCTAAATGGAATCCATATTAGAATAATAATTTTATATATATGATAAATAAAATTTTAAATAAAATGATTATTTATTCAAAAAATAACAATTTTTACATTATAATTGCTTTTATAACACATTTAAATTTTAATTAGGGTCTTATAAGATCGTATTATAATCATTTGTCAAAAAATTACTTATCTATGAATCAAAATTATGATAATAAATTTTCATCTAAATCATTATATTATATATGAAATTGTAAATAAATATTTACGATTTTCAAAAATTCCAACAAATAATTTATCATTTTTAAAACTTTTAATTTATGATACCAAGATATAAATATATCATATTTTTATTTATAAGAAACCCAAATATTATTTATTAATTAATATGTGATGTTACAATTCTATTGGTCATATTACTATTCATATTGGTTACATTACTATTCCAATGGTCATAGATAATAGTATATTACCATAATAAACATAGTGTTCCATGAAGAATAATCCATCATAGATATGAAATTTTAAATGAGGAACACCATAAAACATTAGGGTGTTACATTATACCCCATTAAAAAATATTAATTCTTGAAATTTCTTATAATGTCACTTCATTAAAATATTTGGGTAATTCTTCATCATAAATTCCTCTAGTTCCCACATCACCTCTTCAATTTTATTCTTTTCCAATGTAGCCTTATGATTCATGTCATCTGATTCTCAACACATGATCCACATTGTCCAGAATCTAGATATGATCTTCATAGAAATATAAATAATGATTCAATTCTATTCCTTTGTAACTGATGACATGCATTTGGTCTTGAATTTACTTCCTTAAAAAGAGACATGTAACACATAATGTAGTTTTGAAAAAATATGTGGAATCACCATACGATAATCCATAACTCTGACTCTCATTAGTATTTTGAAAGGACCACTATCTTGAGGGATTTTTTCCATTTCATTCCAAAGCATATGACACCCTTCCATGGATATACATTTAGTAAAACATGATCTTCAACTTGAAATTCCCTAATAGTCCATTTTTATCAACTTATATATTTTTCCTACTATGAGCTTCATTGATACAAGTTTGAATATATTTCCCTTTCGTTGTTTTTTCTACATATTCTGGTCCTACAATATTCCTTTCACCAACTACATCCCAAAAATATGGTGTATGAAATATCTTTCCCTAAAATTATTCATATGGTGACGTTTTAATACTAGATTTCCAACTATTACTATTGGAAAACTCTACTAAAGATAAATACTGATCAAACAAACCTTTAATGTCAAGTGGTTAGGACCTTAATATGTCTTCTAACATTTGAATCACTCTTTATTATTTCCCATCAGTTGGATGGTGATGTGTAGTGCTCAAACGATGCTTAGAATCTAGATCCTTCTATAAACTCTTATAGAACATCGATGTAAATCATGGACCATGATCATAAAAAATGGAAATAGGGGCACTATGATCTCTTACAACTTTATTAATATAGATTTGTTTAAGGTGGACTAGTGAAAAATCCTCTTCCACAGAGATGAAATGTCTATATTTGGAAAGTTAGTCAATAATTACCCATATTTCAATATTGTTTCTTTGAGTTTTTGGTAATATATTGATGTAAAAAATAGTATTGTCTTCCTATTTCCATATTCTAATAGGAATAGGTAGCATAAATCCTCTTGGATGTTGTCTTTAATCCTTTACGTTTTGAACGACTAATCATCTTGATACATAATAAGAAATTTCTCGCTTCATATTATCCCACCAAAAATGTTCCTTTAAATTTATATACAAATTACTTATAACATAGTGTATAAAAAAAATTTAGATATACGAATCATCTAATAATTCCTTTTTCATCATGGATTAATAGGTAACACAAATCCTCTATCCAAATTATTGAATTCCATCATCATAATCAAATTCTACCAAAATACCTTCATATGCAGCCTTAATTTTACATTAAATATTTTCATCATCAGATTGAGAACGTTTAATCCTTTAAAATAAATTTATGTTGGAAACCAATAGAATATATAATTATTTTTCACTATACTTGATAATTTTTTATCCGTATTTTGTTGATATATGTACACATGATCCTCATAAATACTCAATTTTTTTAGAACTCTATGACATTTCCTTCTTAATGCATCTTCTTCCCAATTTTCTTTCCCTCGGTAGTAATGTATTAAATATTTATAATCATGGAGTAGCTTGATCCATCTCATTTTCCTCATGTTGAGGTATTTATGTGAGAAAATATTATTTCATGCTCTTGTGATATGAATATATCTCATATCTTTAATTATACAGAGAGTGTATTATTATCATTGGATAAAATATTATGTCAACTAACTCAAGATCCATAGTTTGTTAGCTATATTCACATGTTTTTAACTACATTGATGCATAGGAAATAACTATTATATTCTGAATAAGTTCTTGACCAATTCTTTCTTTGATTAATCACAAAATAAAAAAAAATCATCATTTCATTATGGTGGAATAATAAAAAGTGTACTCACGAGTGTTCTCTTCAATTCATCATAAGATTCTTCACATTATTTATTCCATATGAACTTATCCCCATTACGAGTATGCTTTATTAACATGTTATCTAATATCAAAAAGTTATGGATGAAATTCCAATAGAAACATACTAAACCAGTGATACTATCTTCCTTGGCTATGTTCGTTGGTCAAGGTCATTCCTGAACTACCTCTTTCTTCATAAGATCAACTATGATTCCATCTGGAGAGACAATATGTCCATGAAAATAATGTGTTTCAATCAGAATTTTAGATTTTCTAAAAATCTAATAAAACTATTTTTAAAAAGATTCACCAGATCAATGTATAAGTGTTTCTTATGGTCCTCATAGATTTTTGAATATATGAATATATTGTTGAAAACTAAAATGAAAAATCCATCAAGATAATTCTTGAACACTATGTATATTAGTCCCATAATAAAAGAGGGTAAATAAGTCAGTCCAAATAGAATTACATTAAACATGTAATGTCTATACCTGGTTGCAAATGTTTTATTTGGAATATCATCCTTCTCCCGAAGCAACTAATGTTATCCAAGTCAAAGGTATATCATTGAAAAATATTGATCTATGAGATTTTCATAAAATAAGTGAGTAATTATCGGATTTGGATACATGTTCATTATTATAATAGAGTTGATCTTCCTATAGTCATTGCATAGCCTCCGAGATCCATATTTCTTATTAAAAAAGGAACTAGAGATCCGAAAGTTGAAACACTAGGTCATATAAATCATTTATCACTCAATTCATATAATTTTTTCTTTAACTATATTAACTCCATTGTGGCCATTCAATTTGGAGTCATTAATATAAGTCTTGTATAAGATATTAAATCCACAGAAAACTCAACTTCTCTCTTGAGAGTATATCCAGGTAAATCTTATAGAAATACCTATATGTGTTTTTTTAAAATAGGTATGTTACCAATTTGAATATTTCTTCCCTAATAAATAGATTATAATTTATCTTATTCTGTAATAATTTCAATTAGAAGAGCTATTACAAGTGGATCCAGATATTACTCATATGATAATGTCTCCCCTTTAAAGATGAGAAATATCACACCATCATCATGAATCATAATTCACCTCTCATTGTAACAATTTTTTTCATTATAAATTTAAAGGTAATCCGTATTAAAGATTATATCAAAATAAACCTATTGTATGATAATAAGGTTAATAATTATATCATATGTATGTGTTATAATAAGAACTTTTCAATCTATGTTTTTTAAAATAAGGATTCGAGATTGAGTCTTTACTGAGAACTCCCTTGTTAAATGGAATCACGTATATCAAATATTTAAATAAAACTGTGAATATATAATGGATATGATGATCTTCGATCCCATAAATATTTATGTACATTTTAGGAGTTGATGAATGTACTTTCCCTTACATCAATAGGAAAATCAACCTTATATTTTTTGATAACATATTATTGTTCTTCTTCAAATGGCCTTTTTCAGGGAATTTTTCCTCGAATTATAAGAAAATCATTTTCATAGTGTCCCATATCATTACAATTATGTCATTTGTCATTTATATATTCTTTATTTCCCATGAAATTTGGGTTTGGTGTCCATTTTTGCTAAATATTTTCCAAAATCCCATCCCCAATAGGAATGTTTCATGATGGTTATTTCCATATTTTTTATAGGATTATAGGTAAGCTATTACCTTCATCCCCATTTCTTTATTTCCTTTTCCATATTTTTCAGTATCCCTCTTCTTCACTTGCATTCTTTTAATATCATATTGCCTAGTGAATTATTTCCCTTTCTAGATAGAACATGAGACTATATTTTCATATATTGAGAATGTATTACTGACTAGTGTGTTTCAAATAAATGGTTTTAACCCAATACAAAATTAATCAATCATGCTAATTAAATTTTCATACATTATCCACAGTATGCCTTTACAAACATCTACGATTAGCATTATACATGTCAATATTTTTCCCCTCTTTCTATCTTATAATCAATAATTTCTTCTCCATATCCAATCATTGATAATGTGTGGAATATTTTTCTGTGAAAATTTTATTAAATTATTACTTTCCATGTTTTCAATTTATTCCACTTCATTTTTTCCTTTGAATTAATAACCACCATTGATCTACATCATCCTGTTGATGATAAATTTATATTATAATATTCCACCTTGTGTTACTTCCCAAAGTGAGAAATATATTCCTTGTGGAACATATCCAAATCACTACGACAAATCGGGTTTTGACCCATTGAGTGATGAAGATTTTTATTGAAAAATGTGGCCAAACATCATGACACTGAATTTTGGATCATGATGCTCCATGAAAGTAATGTTATTTCAAAAAACATAAGTCAAATTTTCATGATATATTTAAATGTTTTACAGGTCTATTTTTATGTCCATCTACAACATCATTATCTTGTATAAGAGTGAAATCCCTACATGGGAAATACACGTTTATATGTTTCCCATTATTTCCACTGTATTCTATTTATAAACAATGGTAGAAAATAAATTATGTTATAATTAATAATTTATAAATTTCATTATACATAAAAATATCAAAAATTTATTAATAGTTAATCTCATAATCATAAATCTATTTTATTTTGGGAAATATATATTTTTAAATCCTTTATAGTGGTTTGTAAATAAAAATTAAATTATCCTTAGAATATCACCTAGGTATTTCAAACCAGGATTGTTGTATGGGTCATTTAAATGTACTGGGCTACACTGAGTCGGGTATAACACACATTGTCATAGTTTTTACTCCTAGATGCATCTGTTCAAAAACTGAATCCACTTATATTATCCCAACATGGAGGTTTATCTAGTAAGACCCACATAATAACTACCTTAACAAAATTTTAAGATGTTCTGATATTTTTTCCATAAATTACATCATTGATTAATGTTCCCTATTATTTTTTTTCTATGTGTAGTTTCTGCGGTTTCTACTAAACTTCCACTAATACCAACAATACAGACCCCAAACCCAATATCCTAGACCATATACCTTACATTATAACATTGGAATAATAAATAAGTATGTAACATCTCAATGGAATTCATATTTTAGTTTATTTTTAATACCATATACATGCATATGTTTTATTTGTTCAACTTAATAGAAAAAACCAAATAGAATCTCCATTGGAGATATCTATACACTCTAAGATTATCACTATAATTCATTAATAAAATTCATCGTTGTATCATTAAGAAAAATAAAACATAAGAAAGTTGTGATCATAAATTCTCTTCAAGGGTAATAAATAAAGTGGAATATATTATAAATAAAGAAAAATAATAATTTATATTGAATAATAAAATAGATATTCAGTTGTATCAAAATCTTGAGAACAATATGGGAGGAATAAAATTTGATTAAATAATTAAATAAATAATCACATAAGAAAGAAACATAACCATACATATTCTACTAGTCAATAATCACATGTAAAATTACTTAATAATATCTTAATGATATAATTCATAATGTTATACTTTATAACCATTTCATAAGGGATTTATAAAAAACACAATACATAAAAGCTTAAAACCCATGTCTAGATTGTCTAATGAGACCTCTAATGAATCGAGAGGCTATCTTAGGACCTTCCAATAATTTTATAATTCCAATTCATTCAACATATGAATGGGGTGAAAAATAATAAACATAAAGATTTATATTGAATATAACATATAAAATATTAATAAGTTCCCACAAATAATAAACATAGTCATAAATCATTCTGAGAAAAATGGTGAATGGTATCATGATAGCACATCTAAAATGATCATAAACCACTTAGTAAAATATTTTAAATTAAATAATAAAATATCAATTACATTTAATCATATGATTAAATATAGGATATCAAAATAGATGAAAGTACTCTAATAAAATCATTGATAAATTACTGAAATAAATACCCTTTTACATTATAATGAAGGGTTTTTTTGGAAAAAAACATATTTATTTGTAATGAACTCATATTTTTAAACATTTATATCCCATAAGAGACATGGTAAGGATAATGAAATTAGGTTTTAGGTATAAATTGTATCCAACATCTATTTTTTTAAACATTATAAATGGACCACTTTAGTACCGTTTAAGGAAAAATATAAAAGAATTAAAAATTAGAAAAAGGATTTTTTGTTTACATAAAACAATATATGTATATATCCTACATTAACATGAAAAAATTAGAGACTTATAAAATGTATTTCTATATTATAATATATTGTGGAGTATACTTGAAAATGAGTAATAAATTGGGAAATACCCTTTAATCGGGCTTTCATATTAGGAGGAATTTAAAAGGGAACCATATAAAACATGTATGTCTGCATTAGTAAAAGATTTAATGATATACGTAAATGTTTTTGAAAGATATAAAAAGTATTTATATGAATTACATTAAAATATATAATAAATAATTTTGGGAAGAGGGATAAAAAGATTAACCCAAATAGAAAATAGAGGATTAGAGAGAATCCCTTACCATATGTCTGAAAAGGATTTTCAAATCTACCTAACATCCTCAATAATAAAATTATATTCATTAATAATTTAATTAATAACCTCTTAAAACTATATTTGATTTATTATAATTTCTATATTCATCTATTTCCTTTTGGATGAGTTGTAAAATTCATCTTCCTCATTTGGGTGTGTTTGTTTCCTTGTTTTTCATGATTGGTTCACTTGTATGCATGATCAAATGTTAATGTAAAATGGGAATAGTTATAAAGAACTAAAATTATAAATTTTTAATAAAAATAAAGAATATTTAAAGGTCATAGATATCATTTTTCATGATATAAGGATGATTTATTAGATAAAAAATTAATGATAAAAATTTGGATTTTATTATATTTTTTCAACCATTATGAACTAATTTTTTGTTCTGATTAAATATTATGTATATATATATTTTCAAGAACATTAAATATATTTTTTACATATATTAAAGTCTTTATAACCATAAAATGGGTTTATGAACATCCATTACGTCCCAATGGAAAAACAAAATATTTTCATCCATGAAGGTTGTAAATCGACACCACATGGATGATGCATTCATTTTATGAATAAAAATTGAACGATATGATAATTGATAGTTTATATTAAATTATAATTGTAAAATTAAATTATATAAAATATATTTGATTTATCATGTAATTTTAGACAGAGTATTTGAGTAATGGATATGAAAAAAATGAAAATATATATATGAACGAAAGGGGATTTTAGCTCTTGAATTCCTCTCCTTAAGATCCTCCTTATAGAACATTGAAATTGTTTTTTGTGTGAGAAAAATTAGATGAATAATTATGGGGGTGGTGTGTGAGATGGATTGGAATGAAATTGGACATGATTCAATTATCTGGAGGAGTGAGAAAAAGTTGTGGTGTGAGGTGGTATTTCTAGTGAAGGAGATGATTTTTTGATTATTTATTCTGATTGTTTATTATTTTTCCAAAATAATGTATAATTTTAGTTCCAATAATGAATAAATTAAATATTAAATTAGGTATATATACTTTGGTGATGAAATTCTAAATTAATAAATTAATATTTTATTTTACATATAATTTATATATACCACAAATTACCATATTTCACTATTCAACAATAATTCAACTATTTTTTCAACTATGTAAAAATTCACCCGAACATTTTTTATGCATATACATAAACAATGAAATTTATATTAGGAAATTTATTATATATATATGTTAAATTTAATTTTTAAATAAAATAATCATTTATTCAAATAATAACGATTTTAAAATTATAACTAATTTCATAACACTTTCCAAAATTAATTAAGGTCATATAATAATATAATATAATCAGAAGAAAAAAAATTATTTATTTATGACTTTATTTTATAATTAAAAAACTACTTTTATAAATTTATATTAAATATATAATTGTAAATATATTTTTACCCTCTAAAAATATACAAGGAATGAAATTATCATTTTTAAAACATTTAATTACTTATACCAAGATAAAAATATGTCATATTTTCATTAATATGATACTCCATTATTATTTATAGTTAGATAAGTGAAGTTACTATTCAATTTTTGATATTATTATTTCTAATGGTCACATTACAATTTCAACTATCATACATAATAATATATTATGTTTTTAAAATTAGTATTGCATGGGAATAAACTATAAAATATATCAAATTTTAAAAAACCCAAACCATAAAATCATGTGCTATTACAAAAATCATATGTATAAATAGTTTATGGTTTAGGAAGTGGAAATATCTAAAATATTGGAATATTTATATCTAATATAAATATTATATCCAATAAAAAATTAACACATGGAAGTTATTTTTTCAAGAAAAAACAATTACAAAAGAATGTGATATTGTACAACAACTTGAACCACTACATAATTTCCATGTCAAGTTACCTTGGATGAAATAACAAAAATTGAAATAAAAATATAACAAAATGTGAATTAATCATGATATATCTGGTAAAATGAAAAATATATTCACCATGTAAAATGAATTATGTTTATTATATTACATTATGCCTTGATAAATGGAAATTGATACAGTGTCACTTAACATACACTAACTTTTTCATGAATATTATTTAATATCATCTATGTTTGTTTTAAAAATATTATTGAATTATAATATAAAAATGTTAATGTTTATAATATCATATATGAAACTTTTATATAATCATATCACCCATTAGATAATGATATTTTATTATTTTTGTTATTTCAAGCATTTATTTCCTTTTTTCTCATCTATATTATTCCAAGAAATTTAATGTTATTGATCATATTATATATTCTAATAATTAATAAAATTTTAATAAAATATTTATATATTAGTTAATCACTAAAAAATAATCGTAAAATTTTTTCTTGGGAAATTAAATATTTTATGACCATGGAGAAAGTAGGTTGTATGTACGAATGTCTAACGTTTCCATTTCCCAAAGGTCATTATGGAAAAATGATATGTAATCTATTATATCTCAATAATGATCATAATAATATATTATTTATTTTAATATACTTATATATTTTATTCATGTAGTGTGGTGATGAAAATATTATCACATCATTTCATGGAGGTTGAAGTCCACATGTATATGAATGATGCTATTATCATTCCTTGAGTAAAACGGTCTTAATGAAAATTGTATATATTATATTTTCGTAATGATTAATATTTCAGTAATATAATAATTATTTCATATATATAACAGATAACCATTAAAATCATGCTTTTCACATCCCATGTAAAGGATCCGTGAAAAAAATCACATTGCTTCAAGAGGCGATAGTCATCCACACACACAAGCGACATTATCAAGTTTCATATGGAATGGAAATTATTAAAAGATATATATTATTTAATGACCCCAGAGGTATAATTACGTTATAAATATTATATAAATAATTGAGATCTATCATAATACCCAACCGTGATAAGACATAATGGAATCAAGAATGACATTGGTTTATGAGGCGAGAGTCTTTCTTATACATAAATGATGATTTTGTATCCCATTTGAGTGAAGTTAAGATTTATTTATATAAAGATAATTTTCAAAAAACATAATAGTGTATGTAAATTACTGATGTTTTTATATCATCATTTTTTAATAATAATTTAATGGGTTTGAGGAAGAAATAAAATAAAAACACTCATTAGATAATGTTACCTCTTTTTCATGAATCCACTTTATGTTTTCACCAAAATCATTATTATGATGGTTTTAATCCATAACTATGGCTTTTAAAATAAGGGTAGATAATTTTTTTATTTCATTTGTTAAGATATTGGTTAAAAAATTTCTTTTAATAAATGAATAAGAGAATATAATGGGGAACCATAAATATTTGATGTTAGTTGCACACTTGTACTTTTTGGATAATATTAACTCATACCCACTTTTGTTTCATGAAAAAATAATAAAAATGAGGAATTATATAACATATAAGCTTTAAGGTAGAAATAGTTCCATAAATTTGTCTAGGATAGATTGGGAGGTCATTTTAACCCTTATAATCTTAGTTTAACCCCCAGTAAATTAGTTTTACATTAACCACTGTAAATAATGATTACTATTTTCCCTATTAATTTTCTTTAAAATATTTTTTTACCATATTATATATTTTGAATTATTCATATTTTTAATATAGAATCAGTTTTTTCATATTGAATTCACATATTTGGAAACTATTAATTTAAAATTACTCATGTCGACATGATAAGAAAACAGGTTTTTAAAGGGGGAATGTTCAAGAGTATACAATGATTTATAATGTAAAATAAACATGAATATTAATAAATTGACCATAATTGTATTAATTTATATATATTCAACTAAATTTACATTAAAAAAATTATAAATATTATTTATCATTATAAATAATCAAAAAAAGAGACCATTTTATATTAAAATTCATTATTTATCACTAATCATCAAGAAATTGAAAATTTCAACCAAAATTCCCAATTATTAACCCTAAAATAGCTTTTGTCACATCCACTTTTTCAAAATTTATTTAATTTATTAATTTTATTTGCGCTTGTTAGTTCAGGTCGAAAGCCGACTTTAGATTTCGAGTTCTTTGTGTTTTGGTCTAGTTTGCGTCCAGCGCAACACGACCGAAGCTGCGTGGCCTCACCTGGGTCGCCGCGCGACCCCGCCCGTTTCACCGCACGCCCTGCTCGATGGTTAATTAATTAAATGAAAGGGATCAGTATAATAAAACAATAATATTAACAGTGTTAAGAATATAATTTGTTTTGTGTCGTTATTAATATTACTCTTAATAAAATAATAAATTACGGTCACCTCTTATTTTTATTTGGTTTAAATTATTTTGTCGGGATACGAGTTGAGTCGGTTCAATATTGGTTTTTTTTGTCAAAAAAATGGGTCTTTGCAGCTTGGCAACGTCCGACGCTCGAGCGGAGCATGAATTGGAGATCGCGCGGCCTCGCCTGAGCCACTGGGAGGCCTGCCGATGTGAGCTAATCAAATAAGGCGAATTAATAATAATAATAATAATAATAATAATAAAACTAATAAGGTTTAATAGATTGTTTTAATGATAGCAATACATATATTATAATTTGAGTTATTATTATTATTAATGCTGAATTTAGGTTTTACTTCCTTTTCATTATATTATATTTTATTTTGTTTTAATTTCATTTTATTTTAATTATTAATTTATTTATTTATTTTCTTTATTTTCTTTTTTTTCCTTTTCTTTTTCTTCTCCTTTTTTTTCCTCTCTCCCTCCGTTTTTTTTGTTTCTCTCTTCCTATGCGTCGCGATTCCCCTGCTACCCCCCCCTCCTCGTCGCGGCTCACCCCCCCCCCCCCTTCCCCTCTAACCCTAACCCCGTCACGGCCCTCTCCCGCTCGCCCCATCGCCGGCCGGCTCGCCCCGCCATCGGCTCCCTGTCACGGCCCTCTCCTGCTCGCCCTGCCTTCGGCACCCCGTACTCCTCCGGCGCTACCCAGATCCGGCGCCCTGGACCTCTCCCCCTTTCGGCCTGGTCGAATCGCAACCCCTCCTTCCATTCCCTTCTTCTTCAGGCCGCGTACCGCCTCCTTCGCCTTTTGCTCGGCAGCCTCCCTTCCGGCCGAGCCCGCTTTTCCCGGCAGCCTTCTCCCCATCCGGTTAGGTCTCTCCTATATTTCATTTTATTTATTTATTTTTCTAAATTTGAGTTTTTGGTTTTACAATGACTCTTGGGTCTGGTTTTGAGGTTTGATTGTTTGTTTTGGGGTTTTAATTTGATGATTTTGCGTTCAAAATCATGCGTTTGAGCTCGCGCTAGGTTCCCTGCGGTGCAAACGGCGCGCGGTGGAGTTTTCGCACTAGAATTTGAAGGTTTCACATAAAAATTTGGGGTTCGACGTCGAGGTAGGTGGTTCCATGCCTTTGCATCATCTAGATAATTTAATTTGTTTGTTTAGTTAAACTTAATAAGTTCTACGATTTAGTTGCATGGTGCGATCTTTGTTTAAAATGTTTTGGCATGCTCGTTTGATGAAAATTGGATTTCCGAAATGGTATGATTTTGTGTTTTATATGTGTTGTTGTATAAATGAATGGTTGTGTTTTTATAAGTTGCGCGGAATGCGTTTTAAAAAAATTGTTTGACATGTGTGCGTGATAAAAATTGCACTCTCTTTAGAAATGGTTATGTTTTTATTTATTTATTTATTTCGACCTTGTTGTGGTAAATTTTAAAAGTGTCTAACCAATTGTGCAAATGGTGTAAATGAGGTTTTAGAAAAGTTGAGTGTTTAATTGATTTTTAAAATCTTCTTTTCATGGAATGATTTGTTTGTTTTGAAGTGAGGTTTTATGGTATACATGTGATATGTTTTGTAAACTAAGCGATTGTTTAATTGAGTGGTACTTGGGATTCCAAACAAGGTTGAAAGGTTTTGAAGGTTGTTTGGTAGTGCGAGAGGTGTTTTTAAGTCGCTTTAAGTGTTTGTTTATTTAAATAGACATTTTCAAAGTATATGAATCACTTTTGGTGTGTTTTCCTTGTTCTGTACTTTTGAAATTTAAATGATTTTTTTTTTAAAGTGGTCTATTTTTTATAAAATGAGACATGTCCTTTGTGTGCGTGTCTTTGAAATAGTGTTTTGGTATGAAAGAGGTGACTTTTTGTGTAATGTCAAGCTTGGTTTGTGAAGTATGAAAGTGGTGCATTATTTGAATGTCAAACATGTTTGAGCACAAGGGAAAACCCTGGGTATCTAGGTGGGCAGACTAGAACTAGTGCGCTAGTGAACCGGATGGGTGTCGTCCCTATTTCACTTAGCTGGATTGACGATTGCAACACTAACTAAACATGATATCTGAGGGTCGTGGCATTCTAAGCCACGTGTTCTGAGGGTCTTGGCCTTCTAAGCCACGTTTTCTGAGGGTCGTGGCCTTCTAAGCCACGTTTCACCGAGACACGAGGTTTCTAGGATCCCACTCGAGCTAGATGAACCTTAGGGGTTTTACCTATAGTGCTCTACCATTTATGCCATGGTGCCTTCTGTCGGCATATGGAGGACCATTTGGGTGTTAGCGTGTGTGTGTGTGTGTCTGTGTGTGTGTGCCCATATTAAACTCTTCCCTTCCTCTCAAAAATCATATTTGTGAAATGCATTCCTTTTAGTGATTTCCTTTAGCATTTGGCTTGTAAACGTTTTATTTAAAACCATCTTGAAAGTATAATTTTGAATAAACACATTAAATTGTCTTTTTGATGTTGTGGCATGGAACCCTTTTTATTGGGTGACGTCCTATTGGGCTTTTGGCTCACACCGTACATACACCATTGGGTGTATGTAGACTTTGTTTCTTGTGTATTCCAGGTTGTGACTTTGTGCTCAGTGATGGTGGTTCAGGTTGCAGTTGGTCTTTTAATGCAGAGTGGTGCTGATGTGACCTCTCTTTTACCGGGAGGTTTGAGTATGAGTTTTAGTTTTCGCTGTCATCTTTTCTTTTTAGTTATTGGTTCAATTTGTAGATTTTTAAACTTGTTCATAGTTTAAAGGCACGTTTGGTTGTCTATTCCTAGTTTCAGTTATTTATCTGCTTAATTGTTTTTCTGTCTTTTACTTCGGGTAAATCGTTCCCATGTAATGTTTGTTACCCGGGTACTTGTGCCAGCCCGTGGGGATCGGGAACGCCCTTCGGGTCTTGCCGCGGGCCGGGTCAGGCGTCGAGTTGATGGCGACCCGACCTGGTTCGTGACAAAATGGTATCAGAGGGCAAGGTTTGCTCTCTTGGATCGTTTTCTTTCAGGATAGGGTCACGGTATACTTGAGTTAAGGTTGTCGGGACTCGATGTCCTGACTGCGAGTAAGGTGCCTGGCCAGCACACCTCGTGGCGGGACTCAAGTTACCAACGTATGTTGAGGTTTGTCTGAGTTTTCGGTCCGTGTGGTTAATTGTGTCTAAGGGAAATGAAAAAGGGGTAAGGTCAGTGGTCCTAGTGAGCACGCAGGGTCTGGCAAGCCCTGCGGAGCTGGGGATGCTGTCCTAGAATACCCTCCGTGGCAGTGGCGTGACTGGCGTATGGCCGCCAACCATACGTTCCAGTGACCCGCTGACACAAGTTTCTATTGCGTCATTTCTCGTCCCCTTGTTTTGGATTCATGAAAAATTGGGTTTTAAGTAAAAATGTTTTGGTCATGGAAAATGTTTTCAAATGAAACGCTTTAAAAAGAAAATGATGTATGAAGTTTGAAAGGTGTGGGTTGAATGTTTTGGTTTTGAAAAAAAAATGGAAAGGTTTGGTTTTGATCCTTGGCGCTCTCATGGGCAACCACATGCATGAGTGTATACGAAAAGGGAAATGGTTAATGGCACGAGAGGATGAGTGCCGGGATGGACATGAGGTGGGTGCCAGTGCGGCACGAGAACATGCATGTGCGAAGTTCATGGGACGCCATTGGTGTTTGTGCAACCCACTGGGTTTTCTTATTTTCAAAATGTTTTGTTAATGGAAAAAAAAATTGGTGTTTTAGTAAATGGTGTTTGTGTGGCACGTCCTTGTGTTTTTGAGATGTTGGATGTGTGGCGTTTTGAGCTGAGTATTCATTATGAATGGTTTGTGTCCCGGGGTTGCGTTCTTGTTTGTAAGTTGGTATTCAAGTGTGTGGTTAGTAAATTCTTTTGAAGAGTACATCGGGGAGACCTTTCAGTGGTTTCCCCTATATGTTTGGTGTTTGCTTGTGTGGTATGACTTGACCGTTGGACTAATTTGATTTGGGTCCATGGTTTTCATTCTTGACTAGTGTATGCCCCCCCATAAAGCGTTAGAATGCAACTAAAATATGGCCACAGACAATTCGTCATTGGCCGGCCCTCCAGTTAATCAGAGTACTCTCTTTTTGAATTCTATAATTGAACCCACCTCTCCATTCTACAACTAAGACCTCTCGCAGCGGGATGACAGATGCGAGGGGAGTTGAACAGAGTTTGGTCTTTTGAGTTGTCTGATTCGTCGGGTATGAAGTTGACATCGTTGTGTCTAAAGGTTCCCCTAGAAGTGGTGAAAGAAATTCTAGTGGGGAAGGGTGAAGGCGATTGAGATCTATCAGTGCTTATCAATGTTTTGAATGGTTGTAGTGTTTACATTAGCCGCAAGGGTCTGGTTCGGTGACGTCTTGCAGCGTGAGGTCCCTTTGTTAGTCAACGGTGGTTTGGAAGCAACCCTAAGTTGTTGGTGCGGTCTATCGTTCAAAATGACCTCTAGTATTTGGTTTGTTTCATTTAAGGAAAGGTTCGTGTTAGGCTACTAGTTTGACAAATCCAGTCATATGAGGCTACTATGGTCGTTTGCAGGAATCATGTGTTGTTCAAGATGCGGTCCAAAGTCTTTCTCAGCGCAATGTTTCTCTTGACAACAATGATCGTGCTTGGCGACGATTTTTGGTGTAATGTTCTCATTCAGTGTAACAATGGGTGATGCGTGTGTACCATCTAAGCTCTCGTTCTGGTGAATGTTCAGTGTGAGAGTAATTAGACATCGTGGTGTGTTGCATCTGTTGGTATTGCCTCAGGTGCAGTATGATTGCGTGTGACACCGGAAGGAAAAGCTCCGCTCGGGAGTCCTCAATACCTGACTGCGAGGCAGGAGATGCTTCAAACATCAGGGCTCCAGCTATAGGCCTCGGAGCGAAGCTGGAACGTGGTCAGGAACCCCGGGAGTGTATGGGACCCCGACTTTGTTTCTGTCATTGGCGTTGAAAGTAGAGGCAGTTTAAATTGTTCCTATGGTTGTTCTGCTCTGAATGACCCGTCTGGTTGCGTGTGGTTTTCGCGTCTACGTGGAGGCATGTTCGTCTCGTGCCTTAAGGTCTTGGGGGTTGCGTTCCACTAGATGTAGTCGCTTTAGTGGTCCTTGTGAGAGTCTGTTGGGTAACTCGGTCTCTAATCTGAATGGTGTTCATCCAGGAAATTTAGAGATGTTGTTTGTGGTCGGCTGTGGTTTTGACACCTAGTGGTCGGGCCCCTCCCTCCCCGCCCTTTTGGTTGAGTGTTTGGTCACCATCAGAAATTTTTCAATTTTATATATCCTCTGTTAGTTCTAGTGGCGACGAGACCCACGATGGGTCTCGTACAATGGTCTTTGGAATAAATCGGTGTTGGCCTTTCCTTAATGGTGGGGAGTCTGCCCGGACCTCCCCATGTTGGTTTTCAATTCTCGCCTTGGGCGTTGGTAGGTTCTTAATGGTGGGGAGACCCACATTAAGTCTCACACGAATGCCTCTAGAATGAATCAGTGCTGGACCTTTCTTTAATGGCGGGGAGTCCGCTCGAACCTCCCCCTATCGGTTGTCCACTCTCATTTCGAGCATCAGTGACTTCTTAATGGTGGGGAGCCCCTCGAGCTTCCCCATGTTGATCTATAGGTTCTGTTTTCAAAGATAGTTTGTTGATAAGTGATAGGAGTGTTCCGAGGACGTGGTTTGACCTCTTTTGTTCATATTAGCCAAGTGGTGTGGTTTCGGTTTCAGAGTGCTTGAGGTGTTTTGGCGTGTGAAGTTGGCTCTTGTGGGTTCAAGAGTTCTTTTTCTAAAACAATTGGCTGGAGGCGTTCTAGCTTTTTGGGGCAGGCGACACATATCGGAAAGTCTTTTTATGCCCTTCTTGATGTTGTCTTTGAGTCACTTTCTCTGAGCATGATGTTTCTCTCTCTCTTTTGTTGATGTTTTTGGGGATCCTATTTGATCCTTAGTGGGGTGCTATTTCCTACTTTGGGTCTCAGCCTTAGTTGCGGCTTTCCGGGGGCGGAAAGCTTTATGGTGGGGAGAATTGTCACATCCACTTTTTCAAAATTTATTTATTTTATTAATTTTATTTGCGCTTGTTAGTTCAGGTCGAAAGACGACTTTAGATTTCGAGTTCTTTGTGTTTTGGTCTAGTTTGCGTCCAGCGCAACGCGACCGAAGCTGCGTGGCCTCACCTGGGTCGCCGCACGACCCCGCCCGTTTCACCGCACGCCCTTCTCGATGGTTAATTAATTAAATGAAAGGGATCAGTATAATAAAACAATAATATTAACGGTGTTAAGAATATAATTTGTTTTGTGTCGTTATTAATATTACTCTTAATAAAATAATAAATTACGGTCACCTCTTATTTTTTATTTGGTTTTAAAATATTTTGTCGGGATACGAGTTGAGTCGGTTCAATATTGGTTTTTTTTTGTCAAAAAAAAAATGGGTCTTTGCAGCTTGGCAACGTCCGACGCTCGAGCGGAGCATGAATTGGTGATCGCGCGGCCTCGCCTGAGCCACTGGGAGGCCTGCCGTTGTGAGCTAATCAAATAAGGCGAATTAATAATAATAATAATAATAAAAATAATAATAATACTAATAATAAAACTAATAAGGTTTAATAGATTGTTTTAATGATAGTAATACATATATTATAATTTGAGTTATTATTATTATTAATGCTGAATTTATGTTTTACTTCCTTTTCATTATATTATTTTTTATTTTGTTTTAATTTCATTTTATTTTAATTAATTAATTATTTATTTTTTTTCTTTTTTTCTTTTTTTTCCTTTTCTTTTTCTTCTCCTTTTTTTCCTCTCTCCCTCCGTTTTTTTTTCTCTCTTCCTATGCGCCGCGATTCCCCTGCTACCCCCCCTCCTCGTCGCGGCTCACCCCCCCTTTCCCTCTAACCCTAACCCCGTCACGGCCCTCTCCCGCTCGCCCCATCGCCGGCCGGCTCGCCCCGCCATCGGCTCCCTGTCACGGCCCTCTCCTGCTCGCCCTGCCTTCGGCACCCCGTACTCCTCCGGCGCTACCCAGATCCGGCGCCCTGGACCTCTCCCCCTTTCGGCCTGGACGAATCGCAACCCCTCCTTCCATTCCCTTCTTCTTCAGGCCGTGTACCGCCTCCTTCGCCTTTTGCTCGGCAGCCTCCCTTCCGGCCGAGCCCGCTTTTCCCGGCAGCCTTCTCCCCATCCGGTTAGGTCTCTCCTATATTTCATTTTATTTATTTATTTTTCTAAATTTGAGTTTTTGGTTTTACAATGACTCTTGGGTATGGTTTTGAGGTTTGATTGTTTGTTTTGGGGTTTTAATTTGATGTTTTTGCGTTCAAAATCATGCGTTTGAGCTCTCGCTAGGTTCCTTGCGGTGCAAACGGCGCGCGGTGGAGGTTTCGCACTAGAATTTGAAGGTTTCACATAAAAATTTGGGGTTCGACGTCGAGGTAGGTGGTTCCATGCCTTTACATCATCTAGATAATTTAATTTGTTTGTTTAGTTAAACTTAATAAGTTCTATGATTTAGTTGCATGGTGCGATCTTTGTTTAAAATGTTTTGGCATGCTCGTTTGATGAAAATTGGATTTCCGAAATGGTATGATTTTGTGTTTTATATGTGTTGTTGTATAAATGAATGGTTGTGTTTTTATAAGTTGCGCGGAATGCGTTTTAAAAAAATTGTTTGACATGCGTGCGTGATAAAAATTGCACTCTCTTTAGAAATGGTTATGTTTTTATTTATTTATTTATTTCGACCTTGTTGTGGTAAATTTTAAAAGTGTCTAACCAATTGTGAAAATGGTGTAAATGAGGTTTTAGAAAAGTTGAGTGTTTAATTGATTTTTAAAATGTTCTTTTCATGGAATGATTTGTCTGTTTTGAAGTGAGGTTTTATGGTATACATGTGATATGTTTTGTAAACTAAGCAATTGTTTAATTGAGTGGTACTTGGGATTCCAAACAAGGTTGAAAGGTTTTGAAGGTTGTTTGGTAGTGCGAGAGGTGTTTTTAAGTCGTTTTAAGTGTTTGTTTATTTAAATAGACATTTTCAAAGTATATGAATCACATTTGGTGTGTTTTCCGTGTTCTGTACTTTTGAAATTTAAATGATTTTTTTTAAGTGGTGTATTTTTTATAAAATGAGACATGTCCTTTGTGTGCGTGTCTTTGAAATAGTGTTTTGGTATGAAAGCGGTGACTTTTTGTGTAATGTCAATCTTGGTTTGTGAAGTATGAAAGTGGTGCATTATTTGAATGTCAAACATGTTTGAGCACAAGGGAAAACCCTGGGTATCTAGGTTGGAAGACTAGAACCAGTGCGCTAGTGAACCGGATGGGTGTCGTCCCTGTTTCACTTAGCTGGATTGACGAATGCAACACTAACTAAACATGATATCTGAGGGTCGTGGCATTCTAAGCCACGTGTTCTGAGGGTCGTGGCCTTCTAAGCCACGTTTTCTGAGGGTCGTGGCCTTCTAAGCCACGTTTCACCGAGACACGAGGTTTCTAGGATCCCACTCGAGCTAGATGAACCTTAGGTGTTTTACCTATAGTGCTCTACCATTTATGCCATGGTGCCTTCCGTCGGCATATGGAGGACCATTTGGGTGTTAGCGTGTGTGTGTGTGTGTCTGTGTGTGTGTGTGCCCATATTAAACTTTTCCCTTCCTCTCAAAAATCATATTTGTGAAATGCATTCCTTTTAGTGTTTTCCTTTAGCATTTGGCCTGTAAACGTTTTCTTTAAAACCATCTTGAAAGTATAATTTTGAATAAACACATTAAATTGTCTTTTTGATGTTGTGGCATGGAACCCTTTTTATTGGGGGACGTCCTATTGGGCTTTTGTCTCACACCCTACATACACCTTTGGGTGTATGTAGAATTTGTTTCTTGTGTATTCCAGGTTGTGACTTTGTGCTCAGTGATGGTGGTTCAGGTTGCAGTTGGTCTTTTCATGCAGAGTGGTGCTGATGTGACCTCTCTTTTACCGGGAGGTTTGAGTATGAGTTTTAGTTTTCGCTGTCATCTTTTCTTTTTAATTATTGGTTCAATTTGTAGATTTTTAAACTTGTTCATAGTTTAAAGGCACGTTTGGTTGTCTATTCCTAGTTTCAGTTATTTATCTGCTTAATTGTTTTTCTGTCTTTTACTTCGGGTAAATCGTTCCCATGTAATGTTTGTTACCCGGGCACTTGTGCCAGCCCGTGGGGATCGGGAACGCCCTTCGGGTCTTGCCGTGGGCCGGGTCAGGCGTCGAGTTGATGGCGACCCGACCTGGTTCGTGACAGCTTTTATATGATTATTTAAAAATTATGATTATTTTTTTTCAAAAAAAATATAAAAACTGATAAAAAATGAGTTTTAATTTTTTTCCCAACGCCTGAGTGTATAATATTCCAGAAAAATGCATTTTTTTATAAAATGTTTCTTTTACATTGAAATAATTATAATTTTATTTATAATGAATGGATTACTAAGAAATTTATGTATGTTATATATTTTGAAATAGTTATCCAATTCTATTCTTGCTCATTATTCTAACAACTTGGTGATGACTGAGATATAAAATAATTGTTTTTATAGTATGTTGTTGTCTGGTAAAACATGATGTTTCCTGTAATGAAAGATATTGAAGTAGAAAATTGTTTTGTATAATATTATAAAAATAGAGTGTATTTTGTAAGGAATTATATTAAATATATTTACTTTTAATAAATATATTTTTATGTTATTTATTCTAAGTATACATGTCACACATTCTATCAAATAAAATGATATTATTTTATAGTTTTGCAGTTTTATTTAGAACATATTAGTATATTTTGATATTATCTTAATATCACTTCTAATAAATATAATAAAAATTATATTCAATTTTTTTTCTCTATAGTAATAATTCATTGTGTGATATCACAAACCCACCCCTCATTGGTTTATCATGGAACTACTCATGATTGGTTTGTCATAGAAACACTTGACCTTGGTTAATAATTTAAGAACCCATCCTTGGTTTAAAGGTGAATAAATATTCCATGATTAAAAATGAAACCACCAATATTTATAAACAATTACAAATAATCATATCTGTATAAAGTATATTGAGAATAAATTTTATCATAAAAATGTTTAAATAACCATTATTCTTTAAATACCAATATTAACTTTTGGATGTTAATCATTTTCTAAAACAATCAGTTTCAAACATGATTATCCCATTGAAATGAAATGGGTTGCATAAAAATCATTGTGAAGCCTGATTATCCTCTGGAGATTAAATATGTTCCATGGTAATCTCTTTAATAAAATTACATTCTACCTGTATAAATAATATTTATTGTATCATTACAAAATATACCTATTAGAATATAAGTAATAACAAGGTTTATTGATTTTAAAAATTGAAATACCATTTGAATATAATCAAAAACGTTTTTGAGGAAATAAAAATTCCATTTTGTACATGTTTTTTAAAAAATTATAAATTCCCAAAATATTGGGAATATACTTTCATTTTTAAAAACTAATTGAATCATATAAAGTAATGTTAAATTAAAATGATGTCTGGAAAATACATTCATGTTATAAATGTTTAAAATATACATTATTTTCAAAAATATATGAAAAATTGAGTCTAAAGTGACCAATGAGTAAAATGTTATGAAAATTCATTTTAAAACCTTTTAAAATAAGTTAGAATATCATATAAAATTTATTTATTAAATCATTTATTTTAAAAAATTAACAATTTTGAAATAATTTTAGAAAAAATTTAAAATCAAATTGAAGGATTCGTGATCTGGAATAGGATACAAGATCGATATCACTTAAAGATGATATTCTAGATGTTATTCTAATTAATAAGGGTTAAATTGAAATAAAATATCTTAAAAATCATAATAATTTTTTAAAAAATATATGTGGTTCTAGAAGATAAAATCATATTATTTCCTCAAAGGAAACATTGAAATTAAATAAACCAAATGAAATGAAATTGTAATATAGAACTTTTTAACAATTGTGTAACTCTGCAATCTTATTCCCCATATGTAAATAACATAAAATGATATATCAAATTAAAATTAATATAATTACGTTGTGATATATAATTTAGTATTATAAGATATTCACCATATAAAATATGTTCTGTGTATAAGATTCCATATTTCCCAAAGAATAAAATTTGATATGACAACCCATAAAATGATAAAAACACTGAATATGAATAAATAAATAAATAAAAAATTTCAATAAAATGAAAATATATATTAAAAAAATTTATATTATACATAATATATTATTAATTCATTAAAAAATAATCATACAATATTAATTTCATTTAATTTGTATTATAACGTAATGATAATAAATTGATTTATGAAATTCTATTCTACTTGGTATCTTTAAGGTAAAATACAGATTGATAAAATTATTAAAATTATAAAGAAAATTTATATTATTTATGAAGGTTGCATGATATGAAATGTAAAATGGGAATAATATAAACCATATGAATTGAATTTTGTGCATAACAATAAAATATTCCCTAATGAAGAAAAAATAATGTCAAATCTCCTACTGTTTCGGTAATCTCTAGATTAAAACCTCATGGATGAGAGTACACAATAAGGATTCATTAGACCCAATAATTTTCTTGTAAATAATATTAAAATACATTAATGGGAATTATATACACCAATAAATAAAATCAATTTTAAATATGGAATATGTCTCAGGGAAATAAACGAGAGATAAGAAACCCTAACCTTTAATCTAGACATTCCATGTGTGTTGTTTAACTCCAATAGAATAATCATATATCAATTATTTAATTTTATATTATTCTTTTGGATTAATACTTTATTCAATAATCCTTTTTTATTAATTTTAGTAACACATTTAAATTCTAAATTAGTGAAGTCCATGTGATGTATTTTGTGGTCAATCAGTTCATTATTTCAAAACTGAATAGGTGTGTTGATTATTGTCAATGCGAACAGTAATTAAACATCTAAATAATTATAATAATAATTAAATATTAATAATATTTATAAATAAATTATTCTTTTCAAACCAATCATAAAATATTGTAATAAAAATGAATTATGTTACAGGAACAAAGAAGACTGGCCTTATAGATTCATGAGAAGTGTCTCCATTTATCCAAAATTATTTCGGAAATAAGTTAATAATGATATTAAATTTAATATAAGACAATTATTTCACAATTTTATTGTTTTTTAGTTTAATAAATTTATATATATATATGTATATTCCATGTGATGTGGTGATGAAAAAATAATCACATCACTTTGTGGAGTTGGTAGTCCACACGTACAAATGATTGATGTTATCATTTTATAGCGTAAGATAGAAAAATATATTTAAAATATTATAAATAATAAATACATTATAAATATAATTATTATTTAATTTATATAACATTTTTTAATTATCATTATACTTGTAACCATCCATGTAAAGTGTTAGTGAAAACTAATCACATCAGTTCATGAGGTGGTTGTCTGCCAAACACAAGAGAGGCATTGTTTTATCCCACAAACAAATTAATTTTAGAATATATATATGATATAATTAATCTAGAAGTAAAAATATGTTACAAATAAAATATATATACTTTAAATTAATCATTATAACAATACTTGAGAGGAAATGATGGTAAAAAATGACATCGGTTCATTAGCCGATATTTCACCATAAATGAGAATTTTGATTTTATTTTTCATTTGATGGAAGTTGATATAGATTTAGATTATAAAATTATAATAATAACGAATAATATAATTTTATTTAATTTTGAAAATATATCATAATAATAGTATAATATATTATGAAGGAGGGAAAAGAAATAAAATAAAAATACTAAGTTAAGCCTGATATATCTTCTTCAGACAACCTCCTTAGGTCAGCATTGAAATCATTCTTAGGATGTATTTATGATCATAAAATGGTTTTAGTTCGTTTTTATGTAATTTATTATGGTATTTTCTCAGTTACTGGATGATGAAAAATGTATTTTATTGTGTAAAGAGGATATAATATGGGGTTTCCATTTATATGACAGGTGAGTGACATTCATGTAATTTTTGAAAATAACAACATGTAACCACATATTTCACATTCTAAATGGACCCCAAAG
Source organism: Viscum album (assembly GCA_963277665.1). Taxonomy (NCBI): domain Eukaryota; kingdom Viridiplantae; phylum Streptophyta; class Magnoliopsida; order Santalales; family Viscaceae; genus Viscum; species Viscum album. The sequence goes on along the minus strand of OY728156.1, from coordinate 62,883,792 downwards.
TAACCATTATATAGACTATTATTTTATAAGTTCTAAATATTTCCATAAAATATATTTTATATAAGTTTTTTAGTCATTTTAATCATTATATTTTTACCCCCAAAAACCCATTTTCACCTTCACCATGGTAATTTTTTTTTTTCACAATTAATTATTTTAAATATTTATGTTAAAATTATTATAAATTATTAATTATTTATACTAAAAACATTAAATAAATTTTAACAAATTCAATTCAAATAATTGGTAAAATTTTATTTAAAATTAAACTCATAGATGCGATGATAAAGTATGTTTTCAAGAAGTGTATTTTTAAGGAAAAAGATTATCTTATATCAACATTGTGACTTGTAATAATCATTACATGAATTAAAAATAATATATATATATATATATAATTTCCATAAAATAATTAATCATTAGGGTTTTTTAAATTAACTAAATTAAATAAACATTATGCATATTATAATAGTTTCTTAAAAATTACATTCTTAATCCCAAAACTAATGTTATCTGGAAATAAAATATAATGCCGATTTAAAATTAATTAATTTGTTTAAATAAAAATAGAGACTAATTCTATAACATTTAATAATATCCAAATAATAATTTAATTTTAAAGTTACTTAATTTATTTAAATAAAAATACATTTAAAAAAATATTTGTTTTAAATTATTCACTAAAAACAAAATATTTCTAATAAAACACAAAATTCTACCATAAGTAAATTTTTCTATGATAAATTATAATTTTATTTTAATTTTAGAAAAGAAATTTTCTAAAAATTCAATAATTTATGATAATATTTTTTTACGATGAGAAATAAATATCGTTATTTATTAAAACATATTTTTGGAAATTAAAATTAACGATCAAAAATTTTATTGGTTATTTGGTAAGAATTTAACAATAATTTATATTGAGCATGAAATTTAAATTCATATTTCGGAAGTTAATTTATATAATTTATATCTACCAATTTAACAGATTGGTTATAACATTTATGTATATCATGGGTCATTTATGTTCGGGGTTGTGTTATTAATATTTAATCGAACATATTTTTCGTTTCTAAAATATAGAGTTATTATAACCCCTCTATTAATGTTTTTCTTAAATATATTGACATTATCATGGTAATAAATGGATGGAAATTTTATAATATATTATTGGAAACCCACTTCTTAAAAAGGGTTCACAAAATGTCATCATGATAAGAGAGAAAGAGAATTACAAATGTCATCTGGAATAACACACAACAAGATTCCAAAGTATGAGAAAATTGGTTGAATGTGATGGTATTGAAATTATAAGAACCAGGATCCTCATGTAATGTAAATATCTTGTTTTCAGGTTGTTTTTTTTAAATATAGTATATGGGGTTTTCTAAGGACACATTGTGTACCAATATTTCCATATACAACCACGTGATGACCATATAATGGCCGAGTACATGGTTGTGTGGTGACTTAGAACACCGCTTAATTCGGGGCCTGTTAAGGATACTACATGGCTTGTACATTTTTGAACACACTATGTAGATTTCTTTTTATCTGATATATCAGAGTGGGGTAACTTATTATGTCCATAAAAAACTTCTTCTCCCCATGAGAGCTACCTAGGAGGTCATTTATAATTTATTCATTCCAGGATGTCCCGAGATTATTGACTGTAAGAGATACCCACATTGTCATTAGTAAATGGTATGTTCTATGTTGGACCAAAGGGGGTAGACTATGACAGCATCATAAAGGGTCATTATTTAATTTATTAATGATGTGTTAGACCAAATGGGGTAGACCATGAGAGATACCCATAGGTTAATTTTCTAAAGATTTGATATTATGTTAGACCAAAGCGGTTAGACTGTGAAAACATTATGAAGGGGTCATTTATGAATAATTGTATAGTTGTGATGAGTCTTACAAGCCAAAGCATAACCTTGGAATTTGTCTTACATGATTGTTTAAAAGTTATTTTTAGACATCTGTTTGGTTACATTTCATAGGGGATACAGATCTCATGTTTGATACTCGGGTAATATTATTCATTGAATGAATAATAGAAGAAAATGTATGCAATTGAAAACTATAGGATTGTTTACTTTTGAGTACTTCTTAGTTTATTACATTATTTTCGTAATTTTACCTATTATATATATTCAATGATAGTAAGAAATAGATTATTTGGTGTTTTTCTACTGGGATTCCTCTCACACCCTATTTTGGTCGTGATTTGGACTCTAACAGATTATATGATTTCATGTATAGATAAAGTTAAGCACTGATCTTCATCATCTACATGATTGATGTTTGTGCTGGAGATCATGGGACCAAGATGAGGCTTGAGATGCTATTGGAGTTTACATGATTTTCTGTACATTGGTTTTGGTACTGTATTTATATCATTGTGATTTTTCTGGAATCTTTCTTAGACGTATGTTGCATGCATCATTTATATATATGCTCCAGTTATTTTATTACTATAAGTATTCAACTGATTACTTCTATTGTATGGTTTTTCCAATTCTGCTATCATTTACAATCTTCATTTTTCTATGTATATTAGGTCAATGAGGTAATAGTTTCCTCATTATCACACCATGACACTAACTTGTAGTCGGAAGCCTCTAGGGGTTTGGGAGAATGCGCATGAGGTTATGTGACCAATCGGGTTTGGGGAACCTTTAGGCAACACCCAGATCTGAGACGTTAGAAAGTGGTATCAAATGATTTTCTTTCCTGTTTTTCCTTAATATTTGGAGCCAATAGACTTGTATACGCTGTAATGGGTAGTTGTTAATAAGTTGTTCTTGGGAATATCTAAACCATGTACAAGTAAAATCGTTGTTGCCCCAAATATTGCATTTATTATTGTTTTAAAATTGGTATAGTTTATTTGGTTTCACTATTGGGTGATTCACTAGTTCTGTGCTATTAGGATTGATATCATTGTGATTCTATTTCTGTTGAAAGCTATTTAAATGATAGTTTTACATGTCATGAATCAAATAATAATTTTCTAGAGATAAAATGTCATGCATTCTTGTCATCACATTTAGAGAGATCTACTATTTGAATGTAGTTTTGAGAGATGTTGTGCTAGATATGCATGATGTTGTTATAGATTTTGTGATAGAAATACATAATATTTTTTATAGGGTATTGGTATATGTAATGTTTCATTTGGATGGATTCCAAGATTTAGTCCCTGAGGTGTTATGGTCACTTTTGAATCAGAATATGGTAGATCTTGTTTGTACCTTAATTGATTTATTTTGAGATATGACATGAATAAGGATTCCAAACAATGATTCAGAGAGAGTGTAGACTTCAATGGATTATAATATGGCATACCTTTGAAAATTGTTATAATTTGGGGGGTTCTGTAGAAGATTCAATGTCTTACTATTCATATATCCAGACGATATTGTGTGTGATGTTATTATTACACACCAAGTGTCCTAATGATCTTGAAGAACTATATATTAATAAGTACACACCCTATACCATATGTACACGTCGTGTAGTTTTTTACCCGGTGATTGACTGTGTGTGCAGAGACACAGGGATGGTAACATTTTGGTAGAACACACTGTGTACTTGGAGTACTCATCGTTCTGTAGTTAAGCATGTATCTGGTCATGTGACTAAAAATATGGGTGGATATAACTTTTGAGTACATGTCATGTCTAGGGTGAAAACAACATGTAGTGTTACTCCAATAGTACTGCGTAGTTATAGCTTTCGAGAAGTACCTGGGTAAGAGGCAACTTTTGAGTACATGTTTTGTCAAAATGTGTACAAGTTGTGTGTTTGGGTTTGACAGGACCAGGCTAGCATGATTACACTCTGATTTTAAGGCTTATAGTGAACACACCATGTAGTAGTTCTATAGGCCATGTAACCCTCTTTTGTAAAACTTGAATATTTTTCCTTCTCATGTTCCTTTCTTTCACTTCTTTGTTTCAGTCCATAATGATCATGAACTAAGGTGTGTAATTAATCTTGTAAAGTCATTCCAACAAGATGTCCTCCAGCTGTACACTAGATGTAGGGCGATGATCAAACACCCAAAATAATATATCAAGGACTAACCACAGATCCTCATATCGTTCGCGTTTTTTCATTAGTTGTGATACCAGATGTAGGTGTTCATGCATAGTTTCCTGAAGTCTTTATGAGGATGATTCTGACTTTTTAGGAAGCACCACATACTTCCCCAACTATGGAAGAGTTGACATAGGTGTTCCAATACCAACACCCTCCCACTTTTTTCATGGATGGAGGACCACAGGATATAGGGTTATGGTTGGAGGTAATGCTTTCTATCTTCGAGCATATAGAGATGCCTCTTTAAAGGAGGGTGAAAATCCCGACTTACATGTTACTCGATTCCACCATGAGATGGTGGGATGTTATCTCACATGTGGTAAGTCACTAGTATATGACTTAGGAAGAGTTTTAGAGGAATTTATATGATTAATTCTACCTCAGTACATTAAGGGGTGATCAATCCTTGGAGTTCATGCATTTAGGGTAGGGAACTCTTTAGTGATGGATTACTCATCTTGTTTCATATAGCCTAAATGCTTCACACCTGTTCTAGGGGCTGACAAGTTATCCCTGGCTAGGAAATTTGAGTATGGTCTGAGATACGACATCTGATTGCATGTGAATGTTTTCATATTTACTTTAGTGATAGGTATAGTAAAATTGGTGTTGATTACCATGTTTAGTTTTAAGGAGTTTGGATTTCTATATTATGGCAGTTTAGCATCCATGGTGGGTACTCATTCGACCGATATCTGGAAGCAGCATAGGTATCATTCATGCATTTTTTCTTTAGTTAGATGAGTGTTGTGCTACCACTATGGAATGAGTGGTTACATGAGAACTCAGTGTACGAGAGACCCATTAGAGTGATGATCTTGTATGATGATTGGTTATCATCGGTGTTTCTGCATGATTTTCTGGCCAGCAGCTACTGAGAGGTGATCAATTATGACTTCATGTGCAGGAGTAGGACCACCATTTTCTTATCAGTTAGGGAACTGGAGTACATTAATCCCTTTATTCTGAGGAGGATGTCATGGATATTATATCCAGATGATAGGTGTTTCAGCAATGTCTTGGTGGATCAGCTCAGGGTATCCAGGCAGGGTCGCAGGGTCGTGGTATAGGTCAAACTTTTGTGATGGAACAGAACAAATAGGATTAGGATCCCAAATCCTCTACGGTTAAAGGTCCGATTATAGTTTCGTCAGTTTTAGCTTCTACTCATTTTGAAATTATGGATTCTCATAGTTTTATATCTGTTTTCATTATGGAGAACCATGGGCTCTATTTATTTATTTATAATGATTTTATTATCCTAGACACTCTATTTTGATTTTGGATGACAAGTTTATGTCAGTGAAATGTGTGCACTCTTGAGGTAAGTGGGTGTCAATTCTTGTCGGGCATCTATGTCTTAGAGATGGAATGCATCGATTTCAATATCGGAATAGAATGGTTGGTTTCTTTACGACCATTGATTATTTCTATCACAACAGGGTGAGTTTCACTTCATCAGAGAGAAAATATTTTCTACCCAATGGTGAATGGGATGTCCATACAAAAGGAACTGGACCTGAGCATCATGGGTTTAGTGGAATTATAGCCTATATTTATTGTGTATATCTAGATGTCCTGGGTACTTAACAGATGGACATTCCTCCAGTGGTGGAAAATTTGAGGGATGCCTTTCCATCCAAATTTTCAGGTATACCTTCAGAGCAATTGGTGTATTTCTCCACAATGCATGTTCCAGGAGTGGAACTGATGTATATTCCTTTATATAGGATGGCTACACCAAAGTTCAACGAGATCAATAAGTAGGTAGAGGAGTTGCATGAAAGTGGTTTCATTTGATATAGTACTTATCCTTGGGTTTCACCTCTCCTTTTTGCAAAGATGTTGGATGATACCCTGAACCATCGTGTGGATTATCTAATCCTGAATCAGTTGACAGTCACTGTTGGTCGGAGTTGATACTCAAGTGGGGGGTGAATTGAGTTCCAATTAAAATTTCTCTTTAATAACATTGTCTTAAAACCCCCCAAATAAAATACTGAATTAAATTGTAGTGAATTTATATCAAAGTAAAGGTTCTGTTGGGTTCTCAAGGGATTGATTATTTCCCAGTTAATCAAAACAGAAGAGTTGATTAACTTTTGAATCTAAATTATTTATTTACAACTAATATAAACACTTGTGAGTTTAATTATTAAAGTGAATTTAAAACAGTTCTGGTTTTAATGTAATTTGCAGCGGAATAAAAAAAATAACTTTTAAAGAAATAGCACAACAGATATAACCAAGAGGTTCAGTCTCAAGCCAAGACTTAGTCCTCTCAACAATTTATATAAATTTGATCCACACCCTGGATCGGGGTTCATAACAGTTTACAACTGTCCAGGTCCAAGACCTGTACCACTATTATTCGTGGGAAATAAAACAACAGAAACCAGCTGTGCAGGTCACACACGACCTCTACCACTATTATAGTGGGAAAAGAAAGATGTAAAGAGTTTGATGAGGATTTACAGATCCTCTAGTTAAAGTAAAGGAGACAGTGTGTGTGTTAAATACAGCAGATAACACACACTACTCGAAATTTAAAATAATTAATCACAGAGCAGAGATGTAGTGTTTAGAAATTGCACTAGTGATTTCATTGAAGCTTTGGACTCCTTGTGTTTGATCAGAAATGGTTCTGAGTCCTCTTCTGGTTTTTTTTCTGAAAAACAGAGTGACATCTGCTTGGCATCCAGGTTCATGGATAGTGAAAAATGTAGTCGATGAAGTTCTTCAATGTCCTCGTGAATGTGCAAAACTCTTGTTGATTAAGATTGATTGTGTATGATCTCTTATTGTGTCTTCCAAAAATATCTCATCCACCACTCTTTTCACTCATGTGTGTCTCATGTTTTCTTTGCACCAACAGGGAATTCATGTATTTATGGCACGAGCTCCAGCAAAAGAAATGATTTCTTTTTGCTGGTACGAGATACATTTCCCTGACATCCAACAACCTTCATTAAATAAATGACAGAGAATTAAAATATACCTAATATGACTATTGGTTAGATTAAATAAAGATAAATAAATTCAAACAGCTGTTTATGACTATCGGTGAGTCAAGTGATCGGTAGGTCATCATCATCAGCATCGGTGGCTAGACATCGGTGTGTCCTGATCAGTGACTCAGATGATCAGCATCGGTGTGTCATGATCGGTGACTCATTTGATTAGCATCGGTGTGTCATGATTGGTGACTAATTTGATCAGCATTGGTGTGTCATTATCGGTGACTCATTTGATCAGCATCGGTGTGTCATGATTGGTGACTCATTTGATCAGCATCGGTGTGTCATGATCGGTGACTCATTTGATCAGCATCGGTGAGTCATGATCGGTGACTCATTTGATCAGCATCGGTGTGTCATGATCGGTGACTTATTTGATCAGCATCTGTGAGACATCTTCGGTGACTCATATGATCAGCATCGGTGTAACCGTTCACTTTTGATATGGATCGGTGCGACCATTGTCTTTTGATATGGATCGGTGCAACCATTCACTTTTGATATGGATCGGTGTGACCGTTGTCTTTTGATATGGATCGGTGCGACCGTTGTCTTTTGATATGGATAGATGCGACTGTTCACATAACAGAACACAAAGTGTCTGTTTTTTCCAGAAGACTTCCAGAATACTTGTAAATCAATAAAAAGCATAGATAAAAACATGATCCAACCGACATCGAGAATACTTGTAAAGCAATAACAAGCACAGATAAAAACATGATCCAACTGATATAAACAGATTCACTAAAATATTGTGATTATGTATATGAGAAATCCAACTGGATTAAGTAACGATGATTTATGATTATTAAAACAGAAATCATTGGATGAATTCAACAATCTTCCAGAGGGCTCAACAATCTCCCCCATTTTGATAATCAGAAATCTAAGTCATAAATAAAAATAATATATCATCAATAATAGTGACAAGGCATAATAAGAATAAAAACACTATGAAAAATAAATCTCCCCCCTGAATTTATGCCTTTGTATATTTATGTAAACATTTCTCCCCCTACCATAGTATGTTTCTCCCCCATAGATATAAATATCCCCCTTTGGGATAATCAAAAAGGAGGGAAAACATATAAAGAAGAGATTAAAAGAAGGCATCATAGCGAATAAAGAGAGAAAAAAAAGTTTTGTAAAGTACATCAGAGTACAAACAGAACATTGTTCACCCTATCAACAATAAGACACAACTATTTCATGGGATGTAATGGGGCTTTGACTTTGTCAGACTGATCAATGGTTGGAAAGTTGGAAGGTTTCGAGGAAGGGTGAACTGGGAAAATTTGAAAATGTGGTAAGATGAATCTGGAAGGTGGATGAGAGGATGCCACAGAGATTTTCTATTGAGCAGTAGTAGCTGGTTGATAAGATTGCTGAAGAACTGGCCGTAGTTAAGATAGATCTTGAGCAACGAAGATCTGATTTGGAGCAACATCAGAGGCACAGAGAGGTTCAGCAGTAGGAAGCACAATGGCGGTGGCATGCTCATTCAGATAAGGCTTCAAAAGATTTATGAAATCCTGAATAACTTCTGCACCATACTACATATCCTTCTCAAAATCATCCTTATTCTCCATGAATCGTTCCAAGGTTGGAGTAAAATTTTGCAACTGACAAACATGAGTCTTGAAAGATTGAGTGACTGGAGGTAGTTTCAGATTATCAGCCAACACCTTGAAATTCGCGGTCATCTCATTCTTGGTATAAATATTGGAAACGTAATGATCAACCTTTTCCTTGATTTCTTTCTAAGCTTTATTGGCCTCTGCTGAATATACTTTTACCATATTATGAATGTGATCATTGTGCTCCTTCATCTTCCTCAACGAGTCTAAATCAAGAACTTGTCGAATGGCGGACAATTCATCATGAACAATCTTCCTTAGAGCCTCTAGCTCTTGAGTAGTGATCTTGGTTACTTTGGCTTCACTGGCTTGAGCAACTATCTGAGTTATCTGAGCTTTCAACTTCTTCAAATCAGAATTCCTAAGATGTTCAATCAGATTCCATAACACTTCCATCATACCCGAGATGGTTGATCTAAATTCCTTTGATAAAGAAACTAAATCAGATTGTAGATCCTTCCGAGTCTGATTTAGAGAGGCTATGTGCCTACTAATAAACTCACCAGTATTGGCCAGATCTTGTCTAATAACATTTTATACTCTTGTTGAAAAGTCTTCCAAAGAATCATCAGCAACTTGCAGAGAAGCTTGAGTAAGAACATTTGAAATTTCTTCTCTAACTGTATCTTTCACAATAGCAAGCAACTCAATTTTGAACTTATCAAAATCAGACTGAGAGATAGTAGAACTAGGTAGATGAACATCTGCAGCATCAACAACATGAGAAGACCTTGCCTCAACTGGTTGGCTTTCCTTCACAACCGCAGTAGATTCTGATTCATCCTCTTCTTCTTTAGAATACTCTAAACCCAAAACAGCAAAACTAGGGTAATCATCCCAGACAGCAGCACACAGGGTATATTTTAGTTTATCATAAATTTCTTTTCCACTGATTTCTAGAGAATCTCTCTTGCCACTGGTATTTGTTTCTTGCACAGTTTGATGTGGTTCTATTAGAGGTACAGAAAGACCATCCACTGGTCGGTTATCACCACCACCACCATCATCATCATCTCCATTCTCATTTCCATTCCTCATAGAATCTTCACTATTAGATACTTCAGTGTCAATATCTTATTCAACACCAAGAACATGTTCTGATTCAGGTAAGGCTAAAGGTGTACTGGCAGGTCCAAAGTCCATTTTTCTCTTAGGGCTCACAGTATCAGAATCACTAATATCATCAGGAGGTGACAAATGTCCTTCTTCTGTTTCGACTTCTTCCATCCCTTGTTTACCAGACTCTTTAGTGCCTTTATTCTGTTCAACATCTACTTCTTCCTCATCAACAGAATAAATTGGCTCCTCATCTGATTTCAAACCAGGGTCTCTCAAACCCTCCGACCTCTTTCCATGATCAGTGGGATTGTAGGATTCATACATCTTGTCCTCATCAGCATCCCCACATTTTTTCCATGGGTTCCAATTTATTTTTATCCTTTAACAAATTTCATTGTTAACACAAAAATCACTATCAAATTCAGCTATCTCATCAGCTTCATCAACACATTCTAGATTCTTTAACATAGCAGAGATCATTTTGGAATAGAATAGGGAACTGGCTTTCATAGAAGGCTTCACCATTCCGTCTATGTGCACCATTAGATATCTACAAAAATTGATCTTCTCATGGGTATTTAGTAAAAACAATAGAAAACATCCTGGAATTTTACAGCAGAAAAATCTCTTTTCCAAGGGAAAATTTGGGGCGGAATAAATTTAAAGAGAAGTCTACATTCACCATTCAACTCTGAGGATGTGATTCTCCTTGACTCTCTGTTTCCAGTAAAAATCTGTAAAGCTAACACATAAGAGAAGTATTCAGTTTTTGGAGAAATTTTTCCAGCATAATCCTCATACCGACCCTCATGGGGTACATTTAAACATTCAACCCATTGTTTAGATGAAAAAGATATTTTCTTTCATTTCACTACAGAAGTCATTCTGGCATCCTCTACACCATTTAATGTAACTTTCAGATTTATATAAAACTATTGCACTAGATTTGGTTAGTATACACAAGTGTTATCTGAGAACCAGGCTTTCCATCCTTGCGATTATAAAACTTGTAACAACAGCGACTTACATGTCAAAATCTAGGCAGAACTGACTTCCTTTTCTACAGCAATAATCCAAGTTTCCAAGTTCGGATTTACTGATTTTTGAGTGGTACTACTCTACTCGCCTCGAGCACGCTTTGAAGGTACAAGACTGTCTGATCCTTTGCTTGTTCTCTTTTCCTTAGCCATTTGACGATTTTAGGGAATGCAGGAGTTCGAAGGTTCTAAGTAGTGGAGAAGAGAGGATATAAGGCTTGGAGGGAAATGAAAGGTCGACGGTTTGGGGAATATAAACAGCCGCGTATCATTGATTTCATCATTTAGGGTTCCCATAATAAAGATAAAAGTAATTAATTAATTACAACATAATAAAAAGTAATAGAAATATAGATCGGTTTGACAGATCAGTTTCATAGATCGGTTTCACAGATCAGTTTCACAGATCGGTTTCAGAGATTGGTTTCACAGATCAGGTTCACAGATCGGTTTCACAGATCGGTTTCAGAGATCGGTTTCATTGATCGGTTTCACAGATCCGTTTCACATATCAGTTTCATAGATCGGTTTCACAGATCGGTTTCACAGATCGGTTTCACAGATCGGTTTCACATATCGGTTTCACAGATCGATCATACACAACTCTTGTTTAATAAACTTCATTCTTTCAGAGCATAAAGGCTTTGTAAAAATATCAGCTAATTGATGTTCAGAACTAATAAATTCTAGAGAAATATCACCTTTCTAATAATGATCTCTTAGAAAGTGATGTCTGACGTCAATGTGCTTTGTCCTAGGGTGAGACATAGGGTTCTTAGATATTTTGATCGCACTAGTGTTGTCCCATTTAATTGAAACATGATTAAATTCAAATCCATAGTCCAATATAGTGTGTTTCATCCCCAGAATCTGTGCACAGTAACTACCAGCAGCTATATATTCTGCTTCAGCAGTAGACAATGCAACTGAGTTATGTTTCATACTACACCATGATACTAGGGACTTTCCAAGTAAATGACATGTTCCAGATGTGCTATTCCTATCTGACTTACATCCAGAAAAGTCATCATCTGAATAACTAGTTAGGTCAAATGATTGTCCTTTTGGATAAAACAAACCTAAATTCACAGTATACTTAAGATATTTAAAAATACTTTTAACATCCAGTAAGTGTGATTCTTTAAGATTAGCTTGAAATCTATCACACATATATGCACTAATCATAATATCTGGTCGACTAGTAGTAAGATAAAGTAAACTCCCAATCATACCACTGTAATTGGTTTGATCAACTGGTTTCCCAGTTTCATCAACATCCAATTTACAGGTAATACTCATAGGTATATCACTTTCCTTAATAATATCCAAACCAAAATGTTTTAATAAATCTGTAGTATATTTACTTTGATTTAGAATAATACTATCTCTAGTTTGAATGATTTGAAATCTAAGAAAATACTTAAGCTCTCCCATTAAGCTCATTTCAAACTCATTTTGGATATCCATTAAAAAAGCAGTACTTAAAGAATATTTAGAAGATCCAAAAATAATATCATCAACATAGATTTGTACTATTAAAACATATTTTGAAATCCTTTTTATAAAAAGATTTGGATCAGCTATTCCTTTTGTAAATCCTTTTGAAATAAGAATGTTTGGAAGTCTTTCATACCATGCTCTTGGAGCTTGTTTTAAACCATATAAAGCTTTAGAAAGTTTAAAAACATGATTTTGAAAATGAGGATTTGAGAAACCAGGTGGTTGTTCTACAAAAACATCTTGAACAATAAAATCATTTATAATAGCACTTTTCACATCCATTTGATATAACTTGAAATTCAAATGTGATGCATAGGCAAGTAAGATCCTCATAGCCTATAATATAGCTACAGGTGCAAATTTTTCCTCATATTCAATTCCTTCTTCATGATTGTAACCTTATGCAACTAGCCTAGCTTTGTTTCTAATGATGTTTCCAGATTCATCAACTTTGTTTCTACACACCCGTTTTGTCTATATGGTTATAGTGTCCTTAGGTCTTTCTACTAATTTCCATACTTTGTTTCTTTCAAATTGATTTAGTTATTCTTGCATAGCCATTACCCAAAATTCATCATTTATAGCATCATTGATATTTTTAGGTTCTAACTGTGAAAGAAAACATTGATGTTCAACCTGATTTCTTAGAGAAGCTGTAGTCAGTGTTCCTCTATCTAGATTACCTACAACAACATCTAAATGATGGTTCTTTAAAATTATAGTTGGTCTAGAAAATGTTGGGATAGAGATTTTAGATTCATCAACAGGTTGAGGTTAAACAGAAGCAGGATCTAGAAAATTTCCAGAACTGAATGCTTTAACTATAGGTCCACAGTCTTTATCATTAAGGTTCAAAACAAAGAGATCATCTTCAATATATTCAAGAGAGGTCTTAGGTTCTTGTGGATTAGTTTCCTCAAATTTTATGTGAACAGATTCTTCCACACATTTGGTTATCTTATTGAAAAATCTATAGGCTTTAATAGAAATACAGTAACCTAGGAAAATTCCTTCATCACTCTTGGAAACAAATTTGTCAAGACTGTCTTTAGTATTAAGAATAAAGACTTTGCAGCCAAAAAATTTGAAGTAGTTAACCATAGGTTTTTTATGGTTCCACAACTCATAAGGGGTCCTCTTAAGAACAGGTCTGATCAAGACTCTATTAATAACATAACAAGCTGTATTTACAGCTTCAGCCCAAAAATAAACAGGTAGGTCATACTCATTAAGTATAGTCCTAGAAATTTCTTGCAGGGTTCTATTCCTTCTTTCTAACACACTATTCTGTTGGGGTGTCCTAGGGGCAGAGAAACTGTGACTATAGCCACTCTGTGAGCAGCAAGATTCAAACCCATGATTTTCAAACTCACGACCATGATCACTTCTCGGGGTTTTAATTTTAAGTCCACTAAGGTTCTCTATAGACTTGGAATATTTTACAAAGTAAGAACAAGCTTCACTTTTGTGAGCTTAAAAATATACCCAAGTATATCTAGAAAATTCATATACAAGAACATAGACATAGTGTTTCCCATTTAAAATAGAAACTCTAGAAGGTCCAAATAAATCAATGTGAACCAACTCAAGAGGTTGAGAAGTTGAAACTTCTTTCTTTGATTTAAAAGAAACTTTATGTTTCTTTCCCTTTTGACAGGGATTACAAACTTTGTCTACTGGAAATTCAAGTTTGGGTAGGTCTCTATCTAAGTTCTTCCTAGTAAGTTTTCTAAGTGAATGCACATTATAGTGTCCTAATATTATGTGCCAAAGCCAAGACTCTTTAAGAAAATCATTTAAACAAGTAATATTCTGCTTAGCTAAAGAATTTAAATAAACAGCATAAACATTTTCATTTCTTAAAGCATAAAACACTAAAAAAAAATTAGAATTAAAAAAATTGCAAGAATAATTTTTAAATGTAACATAAAAACCATCATCACATAACTGAGAAATACTTAACAAATTGTATTTATGTCCATCAACAAATAAAACATTAGAAATTAATATTGAGTCAGTGTTACCAATCTGGCCTAAGCTGATGATTTTTCCTTTTGAGTTATCACCAAAAGTGACAAAGCCTCCATCAACATTTACAAAACTCTTGAAGAATGATAAACCTCCTGACATATGTCTTGAACATCCACTTTCCAAATACCAAGTCTTCCTACAGGAGCCTTTTAAGCAGGTTCCCGACAAAACAGATTTAGATAGGAAATGATTTAGGAACCTAGATCTTCTTGGGTCCAGACAGGTTATCCAATAAAACTTTAGGTACCCATATTTTTCTAATGTGTCTCATAAGATTTCTAGATTCAACAGATTTTGAAATATAAACCTTATTAGATCCGTAACTATGAATATAAATAGTTGAAGCATATGAAGTTCCAGAACTAGCTACATTCTATCCAGATTTTGGAATGAATCTAGTTTTGGTAATTTTACTTTGTCCAGGTTGGTATCCTATACCAGTAGTGTATCTAGGTGCTATTTTCTTACCTAGAATCTGAGTAAGATTATCATTACCAATGTTAAATTTCTCTAAGTCTTTCTTAAGTTTATCATTAGATAATTTCAGTTCAGTGTTTTCTTTAAGCAACTGAGCATTCTTTTCCATTTCAATATCACGATCAGATTTATGTTTAACTGTTAAAGCATACTATTTCTTTAAACCATTGTATTTATCTTTCAGCTCATTACAGGTTTCATATAACATATCACAATATTCAAATAGTTCATATTTTTACATGATATCAGAGTCAGTATCATCTTCAGAATAATAAGAATTTAAGGCATGAGTTTCAGCTGTTACCTCAGAAGTGTTTTTCATAAAACACATGTTTGCCTAATTTTTGTGTTCAGTTTCAGAAACTTCGGATTCAGTGGAGCTATCCTCAGAAGCACTCCAAGTAGCATTCATGGATTTCTTAAAATTATTGTCCTTTTATTCATACTTCTTCTTGTATTTCTACTTTGGACAGTCTGCTTTTATGTGTCCCTTTATTTTACACTCATAGCAGACAACATCATCTGATTTGTCAGATTTCATCCAATCCTTTTTCCAATTTCCCTTGTTGTCATAATTACCTTTATAATTTTATTTTATGAAAAACTTCTTCTTCCTATAATACTTCTTAAACCTTCTGGAAATGTGATCCATCTCAGCATCACTATCAGAAGCACTTTCACTGTCTTCACTGCTTGAACTTTCATTTATAGCTTGGAGCTTCTCCTTATCCTTGTTCTTTGAAGTTTTAGTCTTGAAAGCAACATAAATTCTTCTAGGTTCATCTTCCTCTTCTTTATTAACCTTGAGTTATTCTTCATACATCATCAACTTTCCAATTAGTTCTTTGATTGGCAGTTCACCAATATCACATGATTCTCTAATTGAGACAGAAGTTCCTCTCCATCTTTTAGGTATACATCTCAGAGTTCTCATAATTTGTTCCTTTGATGGAACATCCTTTCCCAGAGAAGTCATTGTATTGAAAATTTCATTAAATATGAGATACGTGTCAGAAATGGGTTCATCAGGATTCATCTTAAAATTAGTATACATAATAGTATAAGTATTCAATCTCATTTCCTTAACATAAGTTTTTCCTTCATGAGAAACATCTAAGGTATCCCAAATTTCATAAGCAGTTTTACAAGTAGATATTCTATTAAATTCCTCATCTCCTAAAGCATAGTACAATTCATTCATAGCTTTACAATTATTATTGTAGGCAGCCTTAGTAGCTTCATTCCAAGTAGATCTAAAAGTAGTAGGAATTTTATATTCAGATTCTATAGCAGCCCAAATATCAAATCCCATGCTCTCTAAATGAATTTTCATCTTGATTTTCCACTGAGCATAATTAGTGCCATTGAAAAATGGTGGTCTATTGGTAGCAACACCTTCAAGTCTATTATCCATGATATCTTACTTAAAGAAATGATTTTAAAGAGATAAAAATTTAGAAATAACCGAAATTTTAAGAACATTAAAATAAAAATAAAATCACAGTTAAAAAAATAGAGTACATTATAAAATATTCTAAATCCTCTGATACCAAATGTTGGTTGGTGTGGATACTCACGTGGGGGGTGAATTGAGTTCTAATTAAAATTTGTGGTTAAAAACATTGTCTTAAAAACCCCCAAATAAAATACTGAATAAAATTGTAGTGAATTTATATCAAAGTAAAGGTTTTGTTGGGTTCTCAAGTGATTGATTATTTCCCAGTTAATCAAAATAGAAGAGTTGATTAACTTTTGAAAGTAACTTACTGATTTACAACTAATATAAACACTTTCGAGTTTAATTATCAAAGTGACTTTAAAACGGTTTTGGTTTTAAAGTAATTAGCAGCAGAATAAAAAAAATAACTTTGAATGAAATAGCACAACAGATATAACCAATAGGTTTAGTCTCAAGACGAGACTTAGTCCTCTCAAAAATTTATATAAATTTGATCCACACCCTGGATCGGGGTTCACAACAGTTTACAACTGTCCAGGTCCAAGACCTCTACCACTGTTATTTGTGGGAAACAAAACAACAACAACCAGTTGTCCAGGTCACACACAACCTCTACCACTATTAAAGTGGGAAAATAAAGATGTAAAGAGTTTGCTAAGGATTTACAGATCCTCCAGTTAAAGTATAGGAGACAGTGTGTGTGTTAAATATTAAAGATAACACACAGTACTCGAAATGTAAAATAAGGAATCAGATAGCAGAGATGTAGAGTTTAGAAATGGCTCTAGTGACTGCAATGAAGCTTTGGACTCCTTGAGTTTGATCAGAAATGGTTCTGAGTCCTCTTTTTGTTTTTTTCTGAAAAACAGAGTGTCGTCTGCTTAGCATCTAGGTTAAGAGATAGTGAAAAATGTAGTCGATGAAGTTCTTCAATGTCCTCGTGAATGTACAGAACTCTTCTTGAGTAAGATTTAGTGTGTATGAGCTCTTCTCGTGTCTTCCACAACTATCTCATCCACCACTCATTGCACTCATATGTGTCTCATCTTTTCTTTTCACCAACAGAGACTTCTTGTATTTATGACACGAGCTCCAGCAAAAGAAATGATTTCTTTTTGTAGGTACGAGGTACGATTCCCTGAAATCCAACAACCTTCATTAAATAAATGACAGATCATTAAAATATAGCTAATATGACCATTGGTTAGATTCAATAAAGATAATGAAATTAAAACAGTTGTTTATGACTATAGGTGAGTCAAATGATCGGTAGGTCATCAGCATCAGCATTGGTGGATAGACATCGGTGTGTCCTGATCGGTGACTCAGATGATCAACATCGGTGTGTCATGATCGATGACTCATTTGACCAGCATCGATGTGTCATGATCGGTGACTCATTTTTTCAGCATCAGTGTGTCATGATCGGTGACTCATTTGATCAGCATCGGTGTGTCATGATCGGTGACTCATTTGATCAGCATCGGTGTGTCATGATCGGTGACTCATTTGATCAGCATCGGTGTGTCATGATCGGTGACTCATTTGATCAGAATCAGTGTGTCATGATCGGTGACTCATTTGATCAGCATCGGTGTGTCATGATCGGTGACTCATTTGATCAGCATCGGTGTGTCATGATCGGTGACTCAGATGAGCAGCATCGGTGCGACCGTTCACTTTTGATATGGATCGGTGCAACCATTGTCTTTTGATATGGATCGGTGCGACCGTTCAATTTTGATATGGATCGGTGCGACCGTTGTCTTTTGATATGGATCGGTGTGACCGTTGTCTTTTGATATGGATTGGTGCGACCGTTCACTTAACAGAACACATTGTGTCTGTTCGATCCAGAAGACTTCCAGAATACCTGTAAACCAATAACAAGCACAGATAAAATCATGATCCAACCGACTTCCAGAATACTTGTAAAGCAATAACAAGCACAGATAAAAACATGATCCAACCGACTTCCTGAAAACTTGTAAAGCAATAACAAGTACAAGTAAAACATGATGTAACCGACTTCCAGAATACTTGTAAAGCAATAACAAGCACAGATAAAAACTTGATCCAACCGATATAAACAGATTCACTAAACGATTGTGATTATGTATATGAGAAATTCAACTGGATTAAGTAACGATGATTTGTGATTATTAAAACAACAATCATAGAAAGAATTCAACAATCTTCCAGAGGGCTCAACAGTCACGAAATGATATCCCTTTCTATGAATTGATGTTTTTTTATTATCATCCAGGATCCTGAGTGTTCTTGAAGATTTTATTGAGATTTTGATATCATCAGTTACGCATTAGACCTTCATATATACCTCTTACAACTTTTTGGAGATGGTAGTGGCTATACAAATATTTTGTTTTGTCATTCAGTCACACGAACATGATAGCAGTTTTCATGGAACTGATGAATAGGGTGTTCCATGCTTACTTGGGTTATTTGTGGCTATATTTTTGGACTCTATCTTGGTGTAGTCTCACACTCAAAAATACCATTCCATCCATCATGAGATCTTATAGAGTACACAATGATAGGATTAGTAATATTAGAAACTCCCAAAAAGACACTTTTGGATGGATCATATTCACTTCTTAGGACATTTCATCTATCAGATAAGAGTATCAGTAGACCTAGTGAAGGTGGGAGTGGTACTTTCTTGGGTGGATCTGAAGAACATCATTGAGGTATGGAGTTTTCTAGGGTTGGATAGTTACCAATGACGCTTTATTCAGGACATTAAATTCTTAGCAGTACCCCAGAAAGGCTTGACTATGAAGGACGATAAGTAGTTATGTTTTTATTCCTGTGATTCAGAACTTAAATAGAGGAATAAGATATTTACATTTGCATCGATTATAATTTTTCTACATCCAAGCATGAGTTACACAATTTAATATGAAACATCAGGTATCAGACTAGGTGTAGTTCCTATGTAGGGAGAAAGAATAATTGCTTATGGGTCTCAATAGTTGATGCCACATTAAAGGAATTAACTGACTCAGGATCTCATGTTAGTTGTAGTTTTGAATACTTTGCATTGTTAAAGAGATTATCTATTAGTAGAACATTTTTTGGTTTGCACAGAACATGAAATCCTAATGTATATCTTTACTAAATGAAAACAAAATTTGAGATAGTAATGGTTGGTTGAGTACATTAAATGTACTAAAATTGAGCTTGCCTACAAACATGGGAAAGGCAATGCAATGGCTGATGTGTTGAGTATGAGGACTCAAATATAAGAAGTTCAGGAGGCTAGCCGTGAGTAAAAGCATAGGAATATTTTTCTGATATGCATTTGTAAGTGCATGATAGATAGGTGTAGATGTTCTTTTCTTCTATTACTCTTACCAGTACTCTACTAGATCAAGTGAAAATGAGGCTGCTTTTAGATTCTGATGTCTTAGTCCTTAGGTAGAGTGTGTCAGGTGAAAACCCTACCCATGGGTGGATGGTAGGATAGGATGAAGTTTTTTGTTTTAAGGGGCACATGTTGGCATCACCAGGAATATGTGAAGAGATATTGTGATATTTTTATCCCGTTGTATGGGAATTTCATCATAGTATCACCAAGATGTCTCAAGATCTACATCATCGGTATTGGTGACTTGAAATATGAAGGGATATATCTGGTTTTGTTATGAGATGTTTCACCTGTCAGTATGTGAAGGATGATCATCAATGACTGGAAGTAATATTAAAATAATTACCCATTCTTCAGTGTATGTGGAATGATTTCACGATGGATTTTGTGATAGGTTTACCAAGGTCTCCTTGTGGGAATGTTAATGTTTGGGTTTTTTTGACAGACTCACTAAGATTTCACTCTTCTTGCCAATTAATTAATATTTTAGTGTTGATTAGATTTTAAGGTTTTACATCCAATAGATTGTACATTTAAATGAAATTCTGAACATTATTATTTTATATAGGGATTCCTGATATACTTATCATGTTTTTCATGGACTATAGATATATTTTTGTACACAGGTACTTCTGAGTATAGCTTACCATCCTTAAACAGATAGTTATTCTTAGTGCATGTTTCAAGTTTCCGAGGACATTCTTTGAGAACGTGTTCTTGATTTTGGGGGCTCTTGGGAGAGACACATTCCCTTGGTAGATTTTTCCTACAATAAATGTTGTCCGGACATGATTTAGATGGATCCTTCTGGGGGAATTATATAGTAGGCCATGCCAATCACCCCTATGTTGGATAGAGGTAGGATTGATAGCTATACTGAGACCTCATCTTGTCTAGGAGACAATTGAGCAGGTGGAAATGATTAAGAAGATAATTAATACATCAAAATCTCCCCAAAAATCTTATATTGATCGATGGACATGACCCATGGAGTTTGAGGTCAAAGATCAAGCTTTCCTATGTGTCACACCATGTTTCGGGAGAATGAGGATTAGGAGACTGGGGAAGCCTTCACCATGATACATTGGGCCATATGAGGTTTTGGAGAGAGTCGGGATGGTTTCCTTTCGGTGGCTGTTACCTCAGTGGTATTGGGATGTTCATGACGTATTTCATATTTCTCAACTATGACATTACATTTCAAACTTTTCACATGCCTTTCTACCCATGGAGGCTGAGATTGAGGTGGATTAATCATTAAAGGAGCACCATATTTGGAATGTGGGTTGCAGAACAGATGTTCTATGTGGTTGTTATGTTCCACTATTATGTGGGTTATGGCTACATGACCATGCTCATGATGATACATGGAAAAGGGATGCCGAAGTGCGTTTATAGTGGCTGGAGTTGTTCACAGATTCTTTCTTCACCACTCATAAAAGTGTATGTTGGGGACAATTTTCTTTAAGGGGGATGTTTGTAAGAACACGGATCGTCATTTCATGTATGGATATTTTTTCAGGGTTTTTTTATAAAATTGAAGAAAATCGTATTTTCTAGGTATACACCATTAACATTTGAGTGCATGTTATGCACCATGCTTGTTGTGTACAATCGTGTGCTTTCCATGTAATGGCTGAGTACAAGGTTGTGTGGTGAACTAGTAGACCACTGATGTTGGGGACTTGTTAAAGCTATTATACTGTGTCTATATTTAATGAACACATTTTTTAGTTTTCATTTTATTAGATATTTATTAGATCCGGACTTCTTCTAATGTCTATAAACATCTTCTTTTTTTCATGCTTCATATAGGATAGGGATATAATGGATGATGAAATCTTAATCCCTCCCGATTCTCTGTCTGATCTCTGATTGAGACTCCTTCGACTGCATTGGAATCCCACCGGTGAGTTCTCAATTTCCCTATAGACTATATTAATGATTCCATATATACCATGGATTATTCAAGGTTTATTTTGTAACTCCCCAAGATTTCATAGTGTGTTATTTCTTCAAAATAATTCAATAACATTCACTACATGCAACACCATGTTCAAGAACACCATGACTTACCAAACAAGCCGTTCAAAAGAGGTTATGAATAGTATTAGATAAATTTTAATGTTTATATAATCCTTATAATTTTAGAATCCATATTATGAGTTTCTTAGATATAATGCAAGAACAAATTCATTTTCAGTATTGCACTTTTATCAACTTTAATAGTGAACCCTTTTAAAATACTATATTTTAAACTTTTTGACTAAATGGGGACATCAAAAATTTAAAATGAAACATCCCAAGCTTCCACGGTACGCTTTCTTTGAATAATACAGTAGCGTGTGTTGTACGCAACCTTGAGTTTTAACACACACCACAACCAATCAAACTAGCCGTTATGAATAGTAATACCTAATTTTTGAAATTATATATATTTTATATTTAAAAATGGACTTCATTTTTGGATTCGGAATATCGAAATTATCCTAGGGTGAAATTTTGGTACTTTTCGGATAACTTTTATATTTTGATGAATAGTGAAAATTACTAAATTTTAATTAAAAACAACTTTTTTAATCAAAATAATTAATAGTGATAAATTATGAATTTGAGTGGTTTTAAAGTATATTTAGAATATATTTTTACCATTTAATATAATGTTGGTCATTGGACATAATTTTACAATTAAACCGAACATAAACGAGTGTCAATCTTTTGATAGTTATTATCTCTTAAAAACACGCTTTTTGTTTTGACAGCGGGATTTAATTTTAAATTAATTTCTGCCACTTCTATGTTTTGAATTTAGGAAAATGGATTCAATATTTGGAATCAGGATGTTAAAATTGTGTAAATAGGTAACTTTTATTTTTAGACATTTTGAATAATTACTGCGGTAATTATTTTATTTACCATGGTTAAGGGTAAATCCGGTAAATAAGGGTTAAAAAAAATAATATTATAATAATACTAAATTACCCTAAAACGTGTCTTAACCCTATTGGTTGATACATGGTCGACCAGGGGAATCTTTGGGTCTATTTTGGGACCCCATGGATCCACTTGTAAGTGATAATGACACTTTATTTTAATTTAGTTAAAATGAATACAAAAATGACACAAGCATATATCTTTTAGAACAACAATTGTTACATAGGGTTATATATGTTGGATTTTAGATTATAAATATTCATTAGAAAGCTAAAAAGATTTTCTACATAATGATATTTTATTTATAATTTTTAGACATTAAATAATTTATTTTATTTATGACACAATGATGATGCAGTAATTACTATAATAGTGAAAAATTAAAATAATTGATATTATAAACACCCAAATAAATATAATATGAAACTTTTAATGAATTAAACTAATTTTATAGGATAATATGATATATTAGGATTGATTTAATTGACTTTGTTCGAAGTAATCAATCTGTTATGAGTTTCACAAAAATCAACTATTGAATAGTGTCAAAATTGACATAAAAGAGTTCTTAAAACAAATATTATATTATTAATTGATATTAAATTCCTAAAAATCTAAGGTTCGGCCAAGAGACTTATATTATGATAGGTTAATCATTAATGGACCACTTGGGGGTCTCTTGGATGTATATAGTAAGTTTATTAACCATATTATATAAAAATACAAAGAGACATTGTAAAAGTGAAACTAATTAACTTAGAGTTAATACTTAATGATAAGGTTAATATAAGTACCCAAACCTGTCTAAATTCTGTTGGATGAGTTGTTTTCGACCTATCCCCACCTCATCATTTGAATAGTCAACTTTGGAGCCTTTGGAAACCGAATATGAATTTATTATAAATTAATATTTCTAGCTTTTCCAAAGGTGCCCCTCACCCCTCTTATAAAAGGGCACTCCTCCTTCTCATTTCCTCACACCTCTCAAGCCACTTGGCTCGTCCAAACTCTGCCCAACTAAGCTCCCCACATCCCTCTCCTCCTCCTTGAAGCTTCTCCTTAGGCAGAAAGCATTTCAAGAAGTCCTTTGGTTCCACCCAAAGTGAGTTACCTAAATTAAAGGTAACAATTTCTCTTAAAGTATTTTCATTTATTTTGCTTCTCCAACCCCCAAAATCTTTTTATTTCCTTTAATTTATAACAACACCAGTATCCTAAATATACTAGGATGTTGTTATAAGAAGGATTCAAACTACACATTCACACGACTCCATCTAATGGATGATGAACATAATGTTTCTGTGGATGGAAAACTAACGTCTCACGAAACGATGATTGTTCAAATACATCTTACCGCCTCTCATGGTGGCCATGAGGATGGCGCTTTAATTAAATATGATATTAATGATATATATTTTATATATAAGCTTCTGTAATTCCATTTTATTTCATACCATTATTCGTTTCATGTTGTATATACATACGATAATTTCATTTGAGGAAGTGCGGACTACCGCCCCCTTAAAATGATATGACTCGTTCATACCACACATGGAACGTATAAAGGATGGTGTAAATGAACTTATGTAACATATATAAAATATTATATTATACTGGAATAGTAATATACCTATGTATAATTTGGATTCGATTCTTTTAAAATAAAAATTAAATGGAAGTAGCGTTCGTGCGTACGTACGGACTACCGTCTCCACGAACGCGATGAGATTCATTCTCCATCGTATAATTTGATAATTTAAAAATGATGTTTAATAACTTGATACCAGTCTGGATATGAATAATATACATCCCATTAATAACGAATATGTCTCACATAACAAAGAATATAAAGTAAAATGAACCCGTTAACACCCGAAATGAAGATAATTCTAAAATATTATTAACAAATCAATGATAAAAGATCATATATGATATCATATTAAAGTAAATGATTCTTTTATTATTCAATAACAATTATTTCACCATTATAAAGGAGGTAAACCTACCATCGACCAAGGAAAACGTACAATGTAAGGGTTTTCTTATCTCACTTTTAATTCCGTGAGAATTCCATTGATCACCACTTAATTATTGCATGTGTACTTCCCATGATCGTATTCATTGTGTAATATAATTTAATTTATGGGTATTTACATCATCATGGTATGATACTTCTTTCATGGGTGTATGTTTCTTAAGTTACCTAATCGATAAGGGAATTTGAGATTTCAATTTCCACTCATTTGGCTTTACACATATTTCATTGATTATATTACCCCAAGATTATGTGTGGAATCACTATTCATTTGATTATGTCATAATTTCCACTCCCCTTCCTGTGGATATAAGTTTGATACACATAATCACTCCATTGGTAATTCTCAAGTCATTGATATGAATTTGATAAGAGTAATTTTAACTCATTCTCCATTTGTTGAGTTAAACATCCAATTCGTTGGTATTGTTTTTACAAGAATATGTGTGAATGTCCTTTGATTGTTTTACACTGAAAATCCAATCATATTTAGTGTATTTATATTTGTCACACATAATTATGTCATTGATTTATCCTTAACCTAAGGATACAACCTTTATGAGAGATTTCATCTCAATTTACATTCCATTGAGACTTCTTTGATGATATACACCAAATCACTTTTATGTGGTGTATATATAATGTACTTTGACATAGTATATCACGATTCCCTTTATTCTCATGATATTACAAAGTTTTGATCACCTCAATTATTTGTATTCAAGTGTCTCTTTTTCTAAGAATCTCTAACCAAAATACCATTTTTAAATGTTTTAAAGAATTATTCATCTAAATCATGCTCATTAATGTCCATGTTTTAAAAATGGTTTAAAGGATTTATTTATATGGACATTAAAGTTTAGAAATTAAAACTCCTTTTAAAAAGTTTCAAAGTGGTATGGGACACATTGATTCAAAAATCTACTTTTAAATGGCTTCTTGACAAATAGTGTGATTTTTAAATGTTTTCAAGAAAAGGGGGATATTTCTCTCAAATAGTTTTGATTATTTTTTTCATCTATGTCAACATCCTTCATTATTATTGATTGAGGTTAATGTGATACAATACAATCTTCCATATTGTATCGAATGAGTTATGTTTGACTGTGGATGTGCTGTTTTTATACCATTCATGGTTTGTGGTAAAAGTATTGACATTTTGTATGCTAGTTTTAATACGAATGTTTACGTTATGTTTAAACATGTTCATATGAGGAATGCATTGGACTTAATAAGTGACGGGTGGAGCCCGCTATAGCTCCTCGATGCATCGGTAGGTCTCATGAGACAAACTAGTGTCTTGGCACAAGGCCTTGGCAAAATCTTATTTGTAGTCTTGGCACGAGGCCTTGGCTATGTGGTTATGATAGTCTGGCATTATGCATTCCATCATTATGAAAGTGGTTATTGATATTGCATGTGATCATTCGACTAGTAGAATATCCATGTGAGTAAGTAAATGGCATTATTTCATTTTACCTTTGCCATTTTATGCTGAAGTTCAAGTTTAAAAGGATTTTGTTTTAGTTATAAATTGCCTTAAGTGTTTATGCTCATTTATGAAAGCTTCTGCTATAATGTTATCCTTACTGAGCATCCGAGCTCACCCCTTTCAATGTTTTATTTTTTTTCCCAGGATTATGAAGAAGTAATTTATGAATGACCTGCAGGGATAGTATGAGGGGATATGAAGACAAGATGTTTTTTTTATGATGTAATGTAAAAATTTATGGATGTATCTAGTTATTCCAAGGCTACTAAATTAATCGGTCTTTCGAGACTTGATCTTTCTCGTGATCATGCCAATGTTATGTAATTAATGCACTGACTCTGGGTAGCTGGGGTCGGGGCGTTACAGTTGGTATCAGAGGAAGTTTGTTACAAACCTTGGTAGCTAGATTTAGATAAACTCTGATTAGAGCACGTAGACCTAAGATGAACTTTGAGGATTAGTGTAAAAAAACTTCCTAGAATTTTGGTATTGTAAAGATTTTGTGAGTTTTCCGAGCAATACATCCTTGTCTGGATACGAGCAGGTAGAGGCGGCTCTGGCACAGATGTACCTAGGGATAAAACCCGAAAACACCGCTTTGAGCTAGACTCGAATGGGAACTGGTGCACGACAACGGGCCTTGCTGCACTCTTGGTTACGACACTCCCGGGGGATATGCTTAGGATAATTTACATTTTCTTTACAAACCGATTTAAGTAATATATACATAAGATGAGAGAAAATGACCTTGGTTAATCCTAATATGTTTCAAATTGAGAATATGGTGACATTTTAATCTCTAAATTATTTTACGACTACTATTACACACACAATGCCTTCTGGTTTTAGTCAATGGCTGGATTCCAAGGAAGTCATAGTGACTTTGAGAATGATGTACAAGTTGGGAACAGTGGTGGCAATGAGCAACAAAATGGAATGTTGATAGGCGTGAAAGATATCGTCTTTATGCCAAATCAGTTTTCCAAAAATATGATCAACAACATATATATTAACCAACTCCCAGACTCAACAAGGAAGAGAAAGGTGATAAATGATAAGATCTCCAGCAATGGAGACCATGGAGAAAAGAAACCTCAATTTTCATCATGCAGGAATTGTGGAAAGAGACACCCAGGAAAGTGTCTCAATGGGACAACAAAATGTTTTACGTGCGGGAAGGAAGGACATAAAGTGAAGAATTGCCGAAGAAAAATGAAGAGTACTATGGAAGAAGATAAAAATGGTCCCAAGAGTCCATTTACAGTCATTTGTCGTAAATGTAGGGGACCTGGCCATTACCCGAGTGAATGTCCTATTTTATAGGATATTTTCTTGGTCAAAGAAGAAGCTATGTGGAAATAAATGGCTGGAGAAAAATTTAAAAAGTATTAGCACTCCTTGTTGATGGGTTTGCTTTGGAATAATTTTCTCTTGTATTTGTAACCCCGCAGTTTGCCATGTGAGAATGATATTTGAGGAAGAATTGTCTCTTCTCTTGTGGATATAGGTATAAATAACCATTTGGTTTTATATGATCATTGGGGTTTGAGAAAATGATAAGTTATTATAATTTGGGATGAAAATGCAAAGTACGATATAACATTTGTGGTTAAATTATGTTATTTTGAGGAATTTATCTCATTTTGGTAATATTATAAAATATAGTTTTTGAAAAAGGACAACACGTAGACCGTGTGACAACCCATCGCGTCGGACAAAGCCGTGGGAATCGAACCCACAACCAAAGTGCGATTGGGATATATCGCCTACCACTGGACTACGTGAAGTCCCTGGTTAGTGTGACTATTTTTTTTTGTTAAATGATTTTATTGATCAATAATAAGATGATTTGGGTTCTTATGTCTTATCAAATGAATACCCTTGGTATAGGAAAATGATTTGGTGATTAAGTGATAAATGTTATTTTGGAAGATGTTCGTTTTGTTAGGAACACTATATGCCCAAGGAAAATAGAATACAATGAGGTTTCATTTGTAGAGTAATGGTGGATTTTTATCTACATTTTTATTGTTGATTTATAGTGATTTGGGTTATTTATGGAAATGATTAACCTATAACAGAGAATATGTGATGATTACTTTTAAGTATGTGACTTTAAGAGTATTTGATGTAATTTGGAGATACAATGTAACATGGGAGACTACATAATCAAATTCTTCTATGTTTTGGGTTTCAATATTAGTTTGGATTATATTAAAGGATTTTAAGGACAATTGGTTATTGAATGGTATCTATTTAACTTTGGGGTATTGTTGGTTTAATTTTAGAAATTAAGATTAGTGCATATTTATCTCAATGAATATCCTTTTGGGGGATCATTAGATCATTCAATAACCATTTTGGTTTTGATTAATATATGGTTTATCCTGCATGGATCATGTGATTCTATAGAAGTTTATTCTAGCTCTTCCAGTGTGACCAAGTCTTCTTGAATACTCATCGTTTAAAAAAAAATGAGTTAGTGGTGGAAATTTATTAAAGAATGAAAATCTACTTAAAATTTAAGTATATCTCATAATGTTCTTAGCCAATCTCATAAATAAAATCCCCAACATTAATAAAAGAAACATAGAACAAAAATGTTGTCCTAGATGGTACCTTAAATCATCACAAATTTATGGCTTTGGGATTTTTGGCCTTTTCATAGCCATGTTCTCTACCACTCTCCATCAGATAATTGATGGTTAGATTTCTCCTCCATATCCATATTTTCCTTCATGGAACCCTAGTATGTGTTATTTTCGGTAATCTTCATACTTTCGACTCTTTATTTTAAATAGAGGCCTCATTAATTCATTTTTCGATGTGGGATTTCAACTAAGATATTTTGAAACGTCAAAAATGTGTTATCCTAATACCCTATGTTTTGTTGAACCGATGGTATTTCAAGTCATCATAGATTGATGATTATAAGGACCTCAATTTTACACTTGTTTGTGATTGATGACCTCAATCACCACCTATAAATATTTACGTTTTTCCTCCAATTATATGTCTCTAGTTGCCACCAATGTTCTCCTAATCGAGATCATAATTTGGTGGTGACCCTTTGATTTCTCCTTTTCTCATATTAAGACTAAATTTTAGTAACCCAATTTCCGATGTGGGTTTTCCCACAAATATATTATCTATTTTCAACCTTTTTTTTCGAAGAACAATTTCAAATTGCGAGGACGCAATTTATTGAAGGAGGGGAGAATGTAACACCCCAAGATTTCATAGTGTGTTATTTCTTAAAAATAATTCAATAACTTCCACTACATGCAACACCATGTTCAAGCACACCATGACTTACCAAACAAGCCGTTCAAAAGAGGTTATGAATAGTATTAGATAATTTTTAATGTTTATATAATCCTTATAATTTTAGAATCCATATTATGAGTTTCTTAGATATAATGCAAGAACAAATTCATTTTCAGTATTGCACTTTTATCAACTTTAATAGTGAACCCTTTTTAAATACTATATTTTAAACTTTTTGACTAAATGGGGACATCAAAAATTTAAAATGAAACATCCCAAGCTTCCACGGTACACTTTCTTTGAATAATACAGTAGCGTGTGTTGTACGCAACCTTGAGTTTTAACACACACCACAACCAATCAAACTAGCCGTTATGAATAATAATACCTAATTTTTGAAATTATATATATTTTATATTTAAAAATGGACTTCATTTTTGGATTCGGAATATCGAAATTATCCTAGGGTGAAATTTTGGTACTTTTCGGATAACTTTTATATTTTGATGAATAGTGAAAATTACTAAATTTTAATTAAAAACAACTTTTTTAATCAAAATAATTAATAGTGATAAATTATGAATTTGAGTGGTTTTAAAGTATATTTAGAATATATTTTTACCATTTAATATAATGTTGGTCATTGGACATAATTTTACAATTAAACCGAACATAAACGAGTGTCAATCTTTTGATAGTTATTATCTT
This sequence comes from Viscum album, assembly GCA_963277665.1. Lineage (NCBI taxonomy): Eukaryota > Viridiplantae > Streptophyta > Magnoliopsida > Santalales > Viscaceae > Viscum > Viscum album. Next base: position 62,853,638 of record OY728156.1, on the reverse strand, counting down.
TTAAAAACGCGCTTTTTGTTTTGACAGCGGGATTTAATTTTAAATTAATTTCTGCCACTTCTGTGTTTTGAATTTAGGAAAATGGATTCCATATTTGGAATCAGGATGTTAAAATTGTGTAAATAGGTAACTTTTATTTTTATACATTTTGAATAATTACTGCGGTAAATATTTTATTTACCATGGTTAAGGGTAAATCGGGTAAATAAGGGTTAAAAAAAATAATATTATAATAATACTAAATTACCCTAAAACGTGTCTTAACCCTATTGGTTGATACATGGTCGACCATGGGAATCTTTGGGTCTATTTTGGGACCCCATGGATCCACTTGTAAGTGATAATGACACTTTATTTTAATTTAGTTAAAATGAATACAAAAATGACACAAGCATATATCTTTTAGAACAACAATTGTTACATAGGGTTATATATGTTGGATTTTAGATTATAAATATTCATTAGAAAGCTAAGAAGATTTTATACATAATGATATTTTATTTATAATTTTTAGACATTAAATAATTTATTTTATTTATGACACAATGATGATGCAGTAATTACTATAATAGTGAAAAATTAAAATAATTGATATTATAAACACCCAAATAAATATAATATGAAACTTTTAATGAATTAAACTAATTTTCTAGGATAATATGATATATTATGATTGATTTAATTGACTTTGTTCGAAGTAATCAATCTGTTATGAGTTTCACAAAAATCAACTATTGAATAGTGTCAAAATTGACATAAAAGAGTTCTTAAAACAAATATTATATTATTAATTGATATTAAATTCCTAAAAATCTAAGGTTCGGCCAAGAGACTTATATTATGATAGGTTAATCATTAATGGACCACTTGGGGGTCGCTTGGATGTATATAGTATGTTTATTAACCATATTATATAAAAATACAAAGAGACATTGTAAAAGTGAAACTAATTAACTTAGAGTTAATACTTAAAGATAAGGTTAATATAAGTACCCAAACCTGTCTAAATTATATTGGATGAGTTGTTTTCGACCTATCCCCACCTCATCCTTTGAATAGTCAACTTTGGAGCCTTTGAAAACCTAATATGAATTTATTATAAATTAATATTTCTAGCTTTTCCAAAGGTGCCCCTCACCCCTCTTATAAAAGGGCACTCCCCCTTCTCATTTCCTCACACCTCTCAAGCCACTTGGCTCGTCCAAACTCTGCCCAACTAAGCTCCCCACATCCCTCTCCTCCTCCTTGATGCTTCCCCTTAGGCAGAAAGCATTTCAAGAAGTCCTTTGGTTCCATCCAAAGTGAGTTACCTAAATTAAAGGTAACAATTTCTCTTAAAGTATTTTCATTTATTTTGCTTCTCCAACCCCCAAAATATTTTTATTTCCTTTATTTTATAACAACACCAGTATCCTCAATATACTAGGATGTTGTTATAAGAAGGATTCAAACTACACATTCACACAACTCCATCTAATGGATGATGAACATAATGTTTCTGTGGATGGCAAACTAACGCCTCACGAAACGATGATTGTTCAAATACATCTTACCGCCTCTCATGGTGTCCATTAGGATGGAACTGTAATTAAATATGATATTAATGATATATATTTTATATATAAGCTTCTGTAATTCCATTTTATTTCATACCATTATTCGTTTCATGTTGTATATACATATGATAATTTCATTTGAGGAAGTGCGGACTACCGCCCCCTTAAAATGATATGACTCGTTCATACCACACATGGAACATATAAAGGATGGTGTAAATGAACATAAGTAACATATATAAAATATTATATTATACTAGAATAGTAATATACCTATGTATAATTTGGATTCGATTCTTTTAAAATAAAAATTAAATGGAAGTAGCGTTCGTGCGTACGTACGGACTACCGTCTCCACGAACGCGATGAGATTCATTCTCCATCGTATAATTTGATAATTTAAAAATGATGTTTAAGAACATGATACCATTCTGGATATGAATAATATACATCCCATTAATAACGAATATGTCTCACATAACAAAGAATATAAAGTAAAATGAACCCGTTAACACCCGAAATGACGATAATTCTAAAATATTATTAACAAATCAATGATAAAAGATCATATATGATATCATATTAAAGTAAATGATTCTTTTATTATTCAATAAAAATTATTTCACCATTATACAGGAGGTAAACCTACCATCGACCAAGGAAAAAGTACAATGTAAGGGTTTTCTTATCTCACTTTTAATTCCGTGAGAATTCCATTGATCACCACTTAATTATTGCATGTGTACTGCCCATGATCGTATTCATTGTGTAATATACTTTAATTTATGGGTATTTACATCATCATGGTATGATACTTCTTTCATGGGTGTATGTTTCGTAAGTTACCTAATCGATAAGGGAATTTGAGATTTCAATTTCCACTCATTTGGCTTTACACATATTTCATTGATTATATTACCCCAAGATTATGTGTGGAATCACTATTCATTTGATTATGTCATAATTTCCACTCCCCTTCCTGTGGATATAAGTTTGATACACATAATAACTCCATTGGTAATTCTCAAGTCATTGATATGAATTTGATAAGAGTAATTTTAACTCATTCTCCATTTGTTGAGTTAAACATCCAATTCGTTGGTATTGTTTTTACAAGAATATGTGTGAATGTCCTTTGATTGTTTTACACTGAAAATCCAATCATATTTAGTGTATTTATATTTGTCACACATAATTATGTCATTGATTTATCCTTAACCTAAGGATACAACCTTTATGAGAGATTTCATCTCAATTTACATTCCATTGAGACTTCTTTGATGATATACACCAAATCACTTTTATGTGGTGTATATATAATGTACTTTGACATAGTATATCATGATTCCCTTTATTCTCATGATATTACAAAGTTTTGATCACCTCAATTATTTGTATTCAAGTGTCTCTTTTGCTAAGAATCTCTAACCAAAATACCATTTTTAAATGTTTTAAAGAATTATTCATCTAAATCATGCTCATTAATGTCCATGTTTTAAAAATGGTTTAAAGGATTTATTTATATGGACATTAAAGTTTAGAAATTAAAACTCCTTTTAAAAAGTTTCAAAGTGGTATGGGACACTTTGATTCAAAAATCTACTTTTAAATGGCTTCTTGACAAATAGTGTGATTTTTAAATGTTTTCAAGAAAAGGGGGATATTTCTCTCAAATAGTTTTGATGATTATTTTCATCTATGTCAACATCCTTCATTATTATTGATTGAGGTTAATGTGATACAATACAATCTTCCATATTGTATCAAATGAGTTATGTTTGACTGTGGATGTGCTGTTTTTATACCATTCATGGTTTGTGGTAAAAGTATTGACATTTCGTATGCTAGTTTTAATACGAATGTTTACGTTATGTTTAAACATGTTCATATGAGGAGTGCATTGGACTTAATAAGTGACGGGTGGAGCCCGCTATAGCTCTTTGATGCATCGGTAGGTCTCATGAGACAAACTAGTGTCTTGGCACAAGGCCTTGGCAAAATCTTATTTGTAGTCTTGGCACGAGGCCTTGGCTATGTGGTTATGATAGTCTGGCATTATGCATTCCATCATTATGAAAGTGGTTATTGATATTGCATGTGATCATTCGACTAGTAGAATATCCATGTGAGTAAGTAAATGGCATTATTTCATTTTACCTTTGCCATTTTATGCTGAAGCTCAAGTTTAAAAGGCTTTTGTTTTAGTTATAAATTGCCTTAAGTGTTTATTCTCATTTATGAAAGCTTCGGCTATAATGTTATCCTTACTGAGCATCCGAGCTCACCCCTTTCAATGTTTTATTTTTTTTTCCCAGGATTATGAAGAAGTAATTTATGAATGACCTGCAGGGATAGTATGAGGGGATATGAAGACAAGATGTTTTTTTATGATGTAATGTAAAAATTTATGGATGTATCTAGTTATTCCAAGGCTACTAAACTAATCGGTCTTTCGAGACTTGATCTTTCTCGTGATCATGCCAATGTTATGTAATTAATGCACCGACTCTGGGTAGCTAGGGTCGGGGCGTTACATATTTTTTCACCATTTTTAGAACTATGATGTTTTAGGCCGATGTTCAAATATATAGATTATACAAACATTCAGGTTGGTGGTTTATGCTGTTTGTTGTTTGTCTTGGATCATATATGCTAAAAGTGTTGCATACCCACATTTGGGGTATTTCTTGATTGGGAATTGAACCCTGTTTGTTACCTACTATGGTTATATTTATTGATAAAGTGTTATTATTGTGTGTAAGGTATGATTCCATGTTATTTGGACACCCCATGGGTGTGTTTCCTCTTGTTTGTTTGTTTGTAGCCATTTGGTCTAGGATTCCTGTTAGGCTTCTCTTGACTTCCTTGCCTTGGTTGATTATGATGGAGTTGTATTGATTATATGAAATGCATGTGATATTCTTGTGAATGATTATCCATGTATAAGTATCACATTACATGAACTTCTATGAAATTATATGCACACTATTTTTTCAATGCACCATGAGATCCTTGGTGTAGATGATTGTCCAACAGGTATTAACCTTGAGAGCTACCCAAGTGGTTGTTTATAATTACCATATTCTATGTTGACCTGGGGTTATAGATCATGAGTTATACCAAGGAGGTAGTTTATAATTTATTTTTTCATGTTGACTCAGGAATAATGACCAATAGAGCTTCTGAGGTGGTCATTTGTTAATGATAAATCATATGTTATACTGAGGGGGTAGACCATGAGGGATTCACATATGGTCGTTATTTCATTGATTGAAGTTGTGTTAGACCAAAGGAGATAAACCGTCAGAACATCCTATTGGGTCGTTATCTAATGAATTGATGTTATGCTAGACCAGATGGGTTAGACAGTGAGAACATTCCCAGGGGTTGTTTATGCACAATTGTATAATTAGGATGAGTCTACCAAGCCAATGTAAAAGTATCGATTTGATCTTACCTGATTGTTCGAAGGGTCTTATGAGACATAGTTTCTGATACATTACATAGGGGATATAGATCTCGGGCTAGATCCAGGGGTAAAATGTTTCAATGAATTAATAATAAACTTAAAAGAATGTAATTGGAAATTGTAGGAATGCTTACTTTTGAGTACATACTAGTTTATTTCTTCATTTCCTCATATTACCTGCTATATATATTCACTGATAGTTAGGCATAGATATATTGGTGGTTGCCTACTGGGATTGATATCACACATTATTTGGGTCATGATTTAGACCCAAACATGTAATATTACTATAGGTACAGACATTAGAATGTGGACTTAATCAATTACTTGATTGTTGTTTGTTATAGAGAGCATGTGACCAAACTGAGGCATGTGATGCTATTGGAGTTTACATTTTTTACTATAATTTGGCTTCTATATTGTATTTCTCTATTTTTAACTTGTTTGGATTCTTTCCAAGATAGATGTTATATGAATCATTTATGTATATTCTTCAGTTGTTTTATTACCATCAGTCATCCATTGTTTACTTCTATTTTATGGTATTACTGCTTCTACATTTGTTTATTATTTTTTCCCATAGTGTACACACTGCTATTGAGAAAATATTTTCCACATTATCATACCTTTTCCCTCACTACTAGTAGGAATCCATTTACATTTTGTGAAATGCGCTTGAGGTTATGTGATCAATCGGGTTCTGGGCACCATTAGGCGGAACACGGATCTAAGACGTTATAGAAATATAAGAAAATAATAATTCAAAAATAAATATTTATTGTGATTTACATCTTTGATATCCATAAATTAAATGATCAATAAATGATTAACAACCACAAAACCTTAAACAAATGATTTGTGAAAAGGGTAATAGATTTCATCAGAAATTAGGGTAATAGGATAAAAAATTTCATCAGCTTTTTCCTAGAGTTTAGAAATTATTTTACCATATATTCTATGATCATTAAGAAATATACATACATAATGAGTATAATTTCATCCATTTAAAAATTTCCACCACAATTTATACTTTTATTCTAAAAAATTATTATTTATGATGATTTTGTTTCATTCCCAAATCACTAAAATTCACCTGTAAATGATCACATAACCATAAAAGGGACTAAAATATATTCCTCATACCTATATATATTTACCAAAACAAAACGGGTTTTCATGTGAAATGGTAATTCCCAAAAAGTATAAACCTTCATATAATGAAATATTACATCAATATCTAAAATTCAATGTTAATAATTAATGATTAAACTAAATAATTCCATATATAAATGACAATATATCAAAAAAATCCAAAATTACTTCAATATTATATATTACATTTTCTTCAAATTTTATATCATACCATTAAATCAATAAGACATAAAATATTGATATCTTCTTATAAAATAACATTAATCAGTTAGTCACAGAATCAATTTTCAATCTGATGGTCATTATTTTGGTAAAAAATATTTTTCCACAATTATCTATCAATCCATGATTATATAATCCATAAAGGTAATCAATTCCATAAAATCTATATCTATAATTTTTTTTTCATAATTCACATTAGACAACATATTTACATATACATAAACTAGATAAAACATCTCCAAATATATTCTCCATCGATATAGAATTCTATCATATAAAAACATAAAAGGGGTGTCTAAAACATTTCAATTATGATTAAACCTAAATTTTTAGAGACATGATGGTATTTATAAATTTTAATATAACATCACATGAAAATATACTTATATCCATATTTATATAAATTCTCATTTGATTCTAACATTAACATCCTTGAACAAGTATGACTAAATCCGATGATAAAAAGAAAATCATTATATTTTCATCATTGGGCCTGATGAAGGTGAACATATTTTCACAATTAAAAACAAAGAAAATAAAAACAAAATATTGGATCAATTACAGTATTAATTATATTTATGTTTTTTAGTTTTAGTAATTTTGGGGAAATTCTCACATAAATTATACTCATATATTTAAATGAGACTTTCTCCCACACAGTGCAACATTTATTTTTTCACATTAAGTCATCATCATCATCCACATTAAATCCTTCTAGACATAAGTAATTCAACATCATTATTGATAAGATGTGGAAAATGAAAAATAAGAAGGTTGAATATTATAATACTATTAGGGTATGTGGACACACCTGAATTTCATGAAAAAGAAACAAATAAATATTCAAACCCATCAATACCTGGAATGTCAAACATGAAAAAAATGTAATAGTGAATTAAAAAAATAAAGATTCATTAGAATAAATAATAATGATTAATGTGATATAAATATTTATCATATACAACTTTTATAACCCAAATAAATCATAATGAAATTGTATAATTATCTTGTTATGATATCATCATATCATTTCTAACAAATGGAATAACAAATATGGTCGACTTCCAACTATGGGGTACTTAATTAATTTTTGGCCTACAATGGACCCACACATACAAGGTTTATCATAGAACCACACATCCATGTTTTATCAAGGAATGACCCATTCTTAGTTAATAACATAACCACATTTCCTTGGTTCGTAATTGAATCATTATCCTTGGTTTATAGTTGATCAATAAATCATTTTAAAAAATTTATAAGAACAAATTTTTTAATAAAGTACATAAATCATTAATCTAGTAATAAAATAATTTAAATAAACATTATTCTAATTGTAACAATAATAACTAATGGAAATGAAATGGCTTCCACAACAATATATTTTATACATGATTTCCCCATGGAAACGAAATTGGTTTCATTAAAATCAAACAGAAATATGATTAACCCATGTAATGTAAACATGTTCTATGTGAATATCATTGAGCAATATTAATCCATCCAATAAATAATGTTTATGTAATGATTAAAAATTATCTTTATTATATCATAAGTAAAAATGACATTTGTTAATGTTTATAAATGGAAATATTAATAAAAGGAAAGTAGAAACGTTTTTTAGGAATATACCATTTTCATTTAAAAATAATTTTTAAAAACAAAAGAAAAAATTATAGTGTTGAATTACATTTATTTTTAAAAAAAACTAGGAAAAATACAAAGAAATTATAAAAAAATATTATTTCCATAAAATCTATTAATTTCATAAATGTTTAAAATAAAAATTCATTTCAAATTTTTTTGAAAGATTGAAGAAAAAGTGAACCATTTGGAAAATATTAAGAAAGTTCATTATAAAACACTTTAAAATGAAGTGAAATATCAAATAAACTGTTTTTGGGGAATAATTAATTTTTATCGTAGAACATTTTGAGAATAATTTTACATAACATGATTGTGGAAGAGAAATATTTCCGATCTGGACAAAGATACAATATTGATATCCCTATAAATGATGTTATGACTGTTTATCTAAATAATAAGATGGGAAAAAGATATCATCATTATTAACCACATTCTTAACCAGAGAGGAATAGATATACTTGGTATAATAATATAAGGGAATAAGATTTTCTACAATGGATCCTTTATCATAAAAAATCTATAAAAAATACTGATTGTAACATAAAACCATCGCCACTAGGGTATCTCTTCAATTGTATGTTATATGAATGAATAAAATCAAATGATATATTAAATATGATGAACATAATGATTTTCATGAAATATAATTTCAATGTTATAGTAGATAAGCCTCACAAAATAATTTAATTGTACATAATAACATATTCCTCAAGGATGAAAATTTGAGATGAGAAACCCATACAATTTTCATAACATTAATTTTATAATTAATCAAAGAATATGTTATATGTATAAAATATAAATCCATATAAAACATGTTTAAATAAATAATAAGATAATAAAAATTCATTATTGATATAATCTGATAATATTAAAGGAAATTGAGAAGTTATATAACCCAATTAATACATATTTAGTTATGAAATTGTTTACCACAAGGTAGCTCTCAAGTAAAATCCCCTTTGATAAATTAAATAAAATTTAAATATAAAATACCAAATTTTTAAGGATTTGTCATATTACATGTTAAATGGACATTATATAAACCATATAAAAGTAACTAGTAGAATAAAAATAATATATACCTTAAAGAAGGAAATTTTAGATGAAATATCATACTGTTTTGGTAATCCCTAGATTAATACTTCTAGAAAGATAAAACCACATATGGAATAATGAGTCCAAAAAAATTTCATATAAATAATAATAAAATAAAATCCTGAAAATTATATATATCATAAAAAAATTAGATAATAATGAATATTTCATAATTAAGTAAAAGTGATATGGAAAAACATTACTATGTATCCATAATTTCCTTGTGTGTCCTTTAACTCATTAATTTAGTATTATATAAATTATTTTATTTCCAACGAAATTTTTCCTGGGTTAATACCATATAGTTAAATTATTTATTTTATTTTATTTTAATTACATAATTAAATACTTTATTAGTTAATTCCACATCGTGTATTTTGAGGACATCTTGTGCATTGTTTCAAAATGGATTTGGTGGGTTGATTGTGGTCAATGAGGTCATTATTTATAAATATAAATATTGATAATCATGAAATATTTATCATATATATAAATCAATTATACTATAAAAAATAGTGAAATATAGTTATGAATAATTAACTGTGTGGCGATTATGACGACAGTAGGCTATATGTACTCATAAGTAAGGATTTCATTTTTCAAGGACCATTATAGAAATAATATAAGTATTTTCATATAAATATAGAATGATAATTTTATGTGAAATATAATATTATTTAATTAAATATATATATATATATATATATTTATCATACATGTATTGTGGTGATGAAAAAAGAACCACATCACTTCGTGGAGGCAATAGTCCACACATACGCACGAATGTTTTTTTTGATATTTTAGTGAAATAAAGAAAATGATATTTGACTGATTAAAAATTATATATATATAATCAATATCAAAATTAATTCAGATTTTTCACTTTTATTACTTATCAGTATCCTTTTTACCTTACATATAAATTGGTATTCATAAACAAACAAAATCTATTCGTGAGGTAGTAGTCTATTGTACACTCATGCGACATTTTCCTATTTACCATTAAATAGAAAGTAAGAAGGTATATTTGATATCAAAACTAAAAAAGTTTAATTATATTATAAATATCATATATATTTATATATACTTTAAATAAATCATTATTAAAATACAATATATGTGGTGATTTAAAATGAATGACATCGGTTCGTGAGATGGTAGTCCATCATACACATGAATAATGATTTGGTATCCCATTTAATGGAAGAGGATAAATGTTTAGGATATGTAAGTAAAATATTAAAATATTAAAATATATGAGATAATTTTATTATTATTTCATAATAATTTGATTAATAATATAGGGAGGTGGAAGAATAAATTAATAAAAATTCTCGGTTATGCATGAAACCTCTTCTTTGGACTACAACATTAGGTTAACACCAAAAACCTTCATAAGATGGATTTTCTATAAAAAATGGATCGAGGTTATGGGGAGGGAATTTAATAATTAAATTTGTTATAAATTTTTAAATCTATTGTTCTACTATGTTGTTGATAGGAGATGGAAGGGGTGGGAATTTGTAAGTGATTTGAGTGGCACACTTGTAATTTTTTAGAATAGAATGGTGTGCCAATGTTATCCACATTAAAAAATGGCCAATGATGTACCATTATTTATCCTTAGATTTGCTAAGTTATATAAATTACATTACAATGGTTTTTAACCATTTTTAAATCATTTATCCCTTATTGTAGTAACTTAAATCTCGATAAAGTTTTTCTCACCTTAACCATGGTTATTTATCATTACTGCTTTAACTATTCATTATGGTAAAAAATATATATTATCATATAATATAATATAAATTATGATTTTTAGGAATATAGAATCTTTTTTACCAAATTCAGTTAACATATCTGGAAATTATTAATTTAAAATTAAACCCACATATGAGATAAAAATCACATTTTCGTGAAAAATATTTTTCACGTAAATGATAATTTTATATTAACACTTTGTCTAGTAATAATCATTATATGATACTAGATTAGTAGTTATTGATATATAATCTATAATTTCTCTTAAAATAATTACTGATATCATGTTGTTTAATGCAATTAAAAGGGTGATACATTATTCCATTTATCACAATTTTCTGACAAATAGCATTTTAAACACCAAAAATAAACTTACACAAAAAACAATATAGACGATTAAAATGAAATAAATTAGATTAAATATAACTAAAGAATAATTATTTTTCTTTAAATAAAATTAAAAATATAATGATATTATTAAGTAACTTAATTTATTAAAATTAAATTAAATTTTCATAATAAACATTATTTTAACTATTCACTGAAAAATCTAGATTTCACCCTAAGTTCACTATATGTGAACATAATTTAAATTTGATAGGAATTATTCAAAAATAAATTTTATTTTATTAAATTCCATTTCTAAAATATATAAAAATAAATTACATAATGTTTTCATGAAAATCATTAAAAATAATTTTTGAAAAATATAAAATTACATTAAAAAAAATTGATTGATTATTTAATAAGAATTTGTAAATAATTTATATCCAGTACTATATTTATACATGTATACATTTCATGAATTATTTTATACTACTCATACCCACTAGTTTAATTCTAGTCTTTAATAGTTGTATATTTCCTAGGTTATTTGAAGTCTTAATATCTTGTTGAATACGCTATCAAACATATTTTTCTTTTATAAAATACTAGGGTGTTACACCCAATCTGTTATTATGTTACTCCAAAGAATTTATAACATCCATCTCATGCTAAGGGGTTATCTCTTTATCATATCTATTTAGGAACCTAATTTATATTATGCCTTTTATTTCAAATTTTTTATGTTGGGATATGTTCTTACACATCCCTATTACATTAATTATGGTGTGTATGTGATGATAGACTACTTTCACTCTCAATAAAGCCATCTATGGACCTTTATGTATACATGATATGATTCCAAAATTATCATATTATTTCCCATGAAAAAACATGGGTATCTTGAATACCCATCCCAATATCCACTCAATCGTATTATCCTAGATGCACCTAACCATTATTGATTACGAAAATTGCATGTTTTAATCAATAATTATTTATAATGGGATTAAAAGTTATGAAGGGAATAATTATATTATGTGAAATATTTGGATCACTTAGGCATGTGCATGATATTAATGTGATGGGTAGTCCTGAAGTTATACATCCCTCTAATGCATTGTGTAATTTTAATCTCCTAGGATACCATGTATAGTGTGAGAGACGTTATCATAGCACAGAATATTATGATATCTAGGTGGTTAGCCTTGAATTATGATTATGATGTCATGTTTTATGTCATTTTTACATTCCAGGTTACCTTTATGTTTTTATCTTATATCTTATTCTGATATTCATGTTTATATTGTCACACATTCTATAACTTTATGATATATGTATTTATTGAAATATATTAATTTCATCATTTGATTCTTTGACTAATTCTATTACTAGGATTTATATCTCACTCCTTGAATATGTATGCCATCGTGTTATCGCATTTAGTTTTATAGGGTCCAATGAAAATAAGGGAATTTTTTATGTTTTTTAAATAACGATGTTGTTCAAATGTTTTCTTTTATCATGTAATGTACCTAATTTTAAAAAGACTCTAGGACTAATAATCATCTAGGATTGTATTAATGATACCATTATATAATTAATAATGATGTAATGTGTATTAATGATATGAGTTATTAAATATTATATCATAGAAAGGTGTATTTATCTTTTTGGGATTAAAAAAATATAGTGATTGACAGAGGGATAAAACCACGAAAAAAAATTCCTTATATTTTCATAATGTACCGAGTAAGTGGTTTCCATACAAATACATCACTAACTAGATAAAACAAGTATATATGGCTCTAAAATAGTAGTTCCTGGGTGTAATAACTTCAAAATGGGTTCATTGAGCTGGACTCGATCACTGAATAGTAAATAGTTGTCCTTGTTGCACAACATTTTTTTTCACTCATAAGGATTTTTATTTAGTAAACTCATAATATCAATAAGAATCATTAGAAAGGAAGAAAATGTAAATAAGAATTTATGTTAATAAATAGATCATCGATAACGTATATTGAATCCTATAAATTCATAGGTTAAGGAATATATGAAATTTTTGAGTTACCACTTTAATTTTTATGTTTTCCAATTTATGTATTTAATTTTAATTAAAAATTGAATCCCTAATATTCCCTTATTTTTTATTAAATTGATTTAAATAGGATAAAATGGGTCAAAAACCAATGTGAGGGGAAATGTGATGATTTAAAAAAACGAGATTCACAATATGATTAGAGAAGTAATCATGAAATTCCTAAAAATAAAAGATAAATTATCTCATGAATTAAACTTAAATATGAATTATGAGTAATGAATGAGTCTCCCCATGAATAATAAATTTAAAATTTAAATATTTATGAAACAAAGGCCTCTAAAATTATGTAGAAATTTAAATACCTTAAAATTCTTTCAATCAACAAAATCCATTGAAAATAAATTCTATTTTATTAAATACTCTATGTAAGCGATGGTTTCTTAATTTTTAGCATATGGAATGAGAAGTTGAACAATCGTGGAATTTGGAAAAAAATTCAATTCCTTATGAGGATATCGATGTGATGGAGTGGAAGTGAATTCAAAATATCTTTTCTAAAAACTATTTTCCATGAATTATTTAGATTAAAATGTATAGGGATTTCCATAGCCAAAATAAAAATGAAGAACAATCCATCAGGTTATTCGAATAAAACTTCACAAGATATGCATGACATTCCTCTGGCCATTTCACCACCACTTAATATAATTTTTACCTCTTCTACGATTGGATAATGCTGAGTCTATGAAATAGTTTTCCAATTTGAGACTACAATAGCTATGAGAAATATTCCAAAGGTTCTCTAAAATATGATATGCATATCTAAAAATATCATCGGTCTCTTGAGTCAGAATATTAGCCATAGATAATGAATTTTATATCTAACTTTACAAAGAAAAAAACCTGGAAAAATAAATTTAATCACCCCATTATTCCAATGTATGTGAATAATCATTACATAAATTGCATGATTGGGATAAATAAATTATTTATGTATAGGAAATAAGAGAACGTAGATTGTAAATGTTTGTGGGAGAAACTCAAAAATGAGTTGGATGAATATAATTCTTCATTTAACCAACATCTTACTCTATAAAATTTAAATTTCATGGAATAAGCACACTATGTGAATCAATAAACTATTCCATTTTATTTCAATGAAAACTAATGAAAACAACCTTCATGGACTATAGAGAATGGGAGAGCCTATGAAATCACAACTGATAATGAGCATCATGACAATGAAGTGTTGAACGGTTCTCTAGTTATTAATTATATTATATCACATGTGGAAAGTAAAACTATACAAAAACCTCCTAAAATAATGTATGTTGTGTCTTTGGAAAATCTAAAATGGGGCAATTATTACATCCCAAGTATATAACTCCACCCATATCCATATTTGTGGGATTAAAATCCAATTGAACCTTGTGATATTCCCTTTAGAGTAATTTGATTTAATTTTTAGTATATATTATCTTTTCTTATATATATCCGATATAAAATGGCCATTTCTGGAAATCACCCTCCATATAATGAATTTTCTACTAATTCTATACGATTTTAAGGAAAATGATTAATGAACTTTGGTATAATCATCTCAGTTGTTGATATTATTTCCCTATGATAAATCATATCATTATCCAATTATTGTGATTACAGAAAATTTCATCCGTGAAGACATGGATGTTGTGAGGGAATACACTAATGTGTTTCCCAATGAATTTTATTGTCTTCCTTGATGTCACGAGTGTGATTTATCTATCGATCATGTACCTAAATTCATTTCAATATCAACGATACTATATAAAATAAAAACTTTTGAACATTAAAAGGTTAATAAGTAGCTCTAGGAAAATCTGGGTAAAGGGTTTATATACAAAAGTTCTTCCCCATGGGGACTACTATTCAAATTCAACAAGAATAATTATAGTTCAATGAACCGATTCATTGAATATCATGAAAAAATAGATCATGATAATGAACATGTATCCATTTCCATATATTATGGTCTTTTTCAGCCTACTAAGTAGAGAATAACACTACCCTAAGGTGGATATTTTTTCATAATATTATCATCTAAAATTGAAGAAGGAGGGTGTCCTAAATACCTATTTTCATATAAGTTATGAGAACTATGATTTCATATTAATTCAATTTAGAAAAATTAATAATGTTGATATCTTTATTTACAACATGAATATGTTATTTTGGGATTATGTCGACAAATTTATTTTCGACATTATATATGATATTATTATCTAAAAAAATAGAGGAAGAAGATATGATCCATTTTAATTCTATACAGATTACATTGGGAATTAAAAAATTGTTTTTGAAGTACACTAAACATGATTTCTATATGGAAAGTTTACTTTCCTAGAGAAATTTTAACACCATAAAGGGATAGTTATTATCCTTAAGAAAATAATGAAATTAAAGGATGGATATGCCCAACCCCTATGATAGAGATTTATATTTTAGTTGGATTATCCTGGTACTATCATCGATTTAGGAGAAACAACTCTTGATTTTAAAGCACACTATCCAAGAAAAATTGATTGGGAGTAATTTTTTTATGATTGATAAATGTGAAGAGATATTTAAAAGAGATGATGAAGAGGATAATCACTACACCTATGATCTCAACACTCACTAATGGTGGAAGAGTTTTTTATATATAATTATTCATCCAGAAGGGGAATAGGTAGTGTAATCACACGACATTACAATGTGATAGCGTAAAACTCCCACCAATTAATGATATATGAGACAAACCTCACAATACATTATATATAACTAGTTTTAGTGATCTTTACTTTAGTTATTTGGAGGTATTATCTTCATAATGAATATTTTTTCATATATACTGATTATAAAACCTTCAAGTATATATCAACACAAAAGGATCATATCATGAAAAAATTAAGGTGGGTAGAGCTTATCAAGGACTGGTATTACTCAATCCATTACTATCATAGGATGTTGAACAATATTAAAGATTCTATAAGTAAAACAAATCATGCAACGCTACACACAGTGTGGAATGAAAGGTATCCAATATTATTTGACATGAAAATGATAGATATAGGAATAATAAAAGTATTATTATCCTACCTTACTCAAATAAATTCTCAACCACCAATTCATGAAAAGATAAAGGATGTACAAAAATATGATGTTGTTAAAGATAAAATATATGTGAATATTATAGTTTTCATCTTTTATAATGTTATAGTTTTATGGAATTGAACCTGAATATTTTTTCCATAAAAATATAACTAAATAAGGAACATATGCCATTAATTCATATCTCGTCTGTTCATATTCATCAAGGAATCACTAAAATATATAAATATTTAAATTAAACAACTAATAGGATAACATGATGAGTGATTTTTTGAGTTTATATCTTGATTCTTTGTCTATCAACATGTCAAGGTGGAAAAAAATCGTATAAGGGTATGACATGACCATTTCCTATATGATTATGGAGATTAGAAAAAAAAACTTTCTATTTCATCTTTTGAATACCCATGAACCCTAAAGAAAAAAATGTTGTCTGTTTGGTAGTTAATCACTTTAAAATTTTAGTACATTTAATTTCTATCAATAAATATTTCTCACGTGATCAAATCATCATGATATATAAAAGGGTAATTGTAAGATACCATTGGGTGAAACTCTTTATTATATTTGATTGAGATATATGGTTTTTCGTGAGGATTTGGATAATCCCTCAGTAATTATTGGATACAAAGTTTAGTTTCAATTCTAATTTTCATTAATAGATATATGGCCATTCTGAGAGGACTATTAAGACTCTAGAGGATATACTGATATGACTTTAAATGTATTTACAAGGATTTTAATATCATAAAAATACCCTAGTAGAGTTCCCAAATAACAATAGTTTGTTGCATTAAAATTGATCAATATGAGATTATTTATGGGAAGAGGTGTTAGACTCTAACATACTATAATGAAGATGGAGGGAGGAAGATAATGGAACATGATCCTATCTGTGAGATAAAATAGAAGTCTTAAACACATCAACATCATATTAAACCTACATAATTTCAAAATAAAATTTGCATGAAAAATCATTGATGTCATATAAAGTTTCAAATAAAAGGTAATGTGCTCATCAATATATCTAAATAAGAGAAATTCATGATGGTTGTGAATAAGTAAAGCTTATCTCAATATACATCGACCCCTTTGAGATCCTTGAATTAATCTAAGTTGTTTCATACAAACTAGAAAACACACCAAACCTATCTCAATAACATGATATGATCTATGTATCCATGTTAAGTATGTAAATACCAAAATCCTCACATATACTAAATCTATATATTATAATATTGGAGAGTTATTTTTAATATGAGGATAATTTGATAATGATCTTAGATCATAGTGAAAACTTTCTACAAAACATGAAAACTCAAATGGCCAAATTTTTGTGGTAGAACAATGCATTTGATGAAGAAACTTGTGAAAATTATAAGAAGATGAAATAAAAATACCCTCATATATTTAAATATATGAAATCAAATTCTCAAGGGTAGAAATTTGGATGGGGGGATGAATGTACCAAACCATACATTTACAAATTAAATTGTCTTTTAATGAATAAATTTATAATCAAGTATGTATTTTGATAAAAAATAATCACTAGTTTGTCTATATTTGATGTTTATCAGTATTAACGTACAATATTTAAATGTCCTTTAGGCATCATAACCATTGATTCTATAGTATTTGTACTGTGGCCATGAATATTTGTATATTAAGGTTATGATAATGTACAATTGACAAATAAATAAGGAATTATGGACTTTATAAGTGGGATAGTACCTTATGAGACCCATTTATCATATATTTAAAATGATATAACATCATAAGGATTTTCCCTTTACCCAACATAAGATACTATTATACAACTAAATATTGATCAATACCATTTAAAAGAGAGTTTCATTCTCATTTAGATCATTCCCAAAACCATTCTTGTAAATCAACACCTATAAAATCCCACCATCACATATGTTACACATAGGGAATTCACTAGTTTAATAATGGAATAATAATATAGACAATAATAGTATGAATTTTTATATTTCTAATCAATAAAATATTTACTATATTTATCCTTTTTAATTATTAATTTTTAACAGATTAAATAATTTGTATGATATAATTATATTTTGATAAGATGAAATAGAAATTGTAATTTTTGGAAATATATAGTTTCAATCTATACACTCATTTTAATGAATCCAATTTTTTAAAAAATTAATTATATTTTAATAAAACAATTTGATTAAATTATATTCATTTAAAGATAAGTGCTAATATAATTTTATGAAGTCTCATATACATTTTGATGGTAAGAAAATATTATTGGAATAAATACCCATATTAATTTTTCAATGTAAATTTTTAATTGATAAATGTAAATTTTCAATTTAAAATAATTATATAGAAAAAATAAAAATAATTTTTGAAATTGTCAAATTGAAATTAGATTAGTGTTAATTTTTCAAAATTTTCCAAGTCCATTGATGTTTTGGGTAAAAAATATATATGGTATAAAAATACAATTGGTATTATGGAATCATAAAAGCCAAAAAGTGATGTTATAAATACTATTAAGATTATCGAAGACCAAAATTATTTTTAAACAGTAATATAATGTTCTTATAATGTAGTTGAATAATTTTATAAACCCATAATGAATCCTCCATAACCTATACTATATATTATGGTTTAAAAATCAATTCTTTATAAACATTACATACTTTCACAAGAATAAGGGAATAGGTTTAATTATTTTGTAAATTATAATTATAAAATATATAAAAACACTCTTATTTGGAAGAAATAAAAGGAAAACCCATTTTATGGTTTTTGGTATTGATTATTATATCTTATAGATTCCAAAACATAAGATTAAATGCTATTCCTGAATTATCTCATATTTTTTGCAAATACCCACACATAATTTCACTTCACTTAACTCAAAAAACTTTATTATAAATTTAATCTCCCTATAACTCACTAGATCTCTCATAAGGTTCCCCTATCTAATGATAACGTCTTCTCATTCCATTATAAGTTACCTCTCAATGTAAGGGATACTATATTTCCCCAATTTATTCAAGAACATTATTTTCACTATGCCTTTCAATTTGAAATTTTTCATGTTGGGATATGTTATTACACAGACCTATTATTTTATTTATGAATTTATAGTGATGAGATACTCATTTATATCTCGTTAAACAATTCCATGAACCATTATATTTACCCTCTATACTATTTAAATTATCATGTGGGTTTCAATGCCACACATTTGAACTGTGAATACCCACAACCATTTCCACTTATGTTTTTTCACCAACGTGTACATATATGTAATTTACTAGGTAATTTCATGTATTTAACGGAAAAATATTTATCATAGGATTAAAAATCATGAAATAAATTATCATGTTTTATGATCAATGTTGCATGCTATTGTACGTACATGATATTTAAGGGTCAAGTGGACCACAAATTATATATACCTCCAAAGAATTGGAAAATATTTCTATCTCATATGTTAACATATATGTTTTTTGGTTCATTTTCCTAGGATAATTATAGTATTATTATTATGATATTTTAATTGATTTATGATTATTGTATCATGTTTTATGTTGTTTCTTCATACCAATATTTCCATCATGTTATCACCATTTATCATAATTTATTATTTGTGTTTATAATCATCACCCCTTTTATATCTATTTGATATATTTATTGACTCAAATATATTAAATGAATCATATTATTCATTCATTATACTCCTACTATTTGTTAAATATCTCCCCTTTCATATGCAGGTTCCATTTTTTTCTCATGCTATTTTAGAAAATCGATGTATAAAATGGGTTTTTAGGGTTTTTAAATAATTATGGTGTGCCCTTGTTTTATGTTGTTATATTATGTTTCAAATTTCCAAATGATATTAGTTTTCTTGATCTTAATTAGATTTATTTAGTGAACCTTAATGTAATAAATCTTGAAATAAAGTGTATTAAAGATATCAATTGTCACATTTCATGATCAACATGTAAATTCAATTGTATCACCACACATAAAGGGATGAACTCAGAAATCCTATAATGGGCGGGACACTAGATGAGAAGCCCATGCTATAGAAATAAATTAAATAAATAGTTTTTTTTGAAACAATTCCCTTTAAATCCAACACAAATCAAACAACCCTTTGAGAACCCAGAGGAAAAAAACCACCATTGTCGAGCTAAGACACAGATTTCCTTCATTTCCATCAATAATTTGTTCTCAATCAGATCTTGATCCAAACTGGATGATATCATTTCCTCCTCCAACCAACACTATATCAAATGATCTGATGTTTATCCTTCATATAACTATATAATCTGGTGTTATAACTCTTGAAATGTTATCCTTTAAGAGTTTTCATTTTCTTCCTCCCCTCTATGGTGATTTGATGAAACATCTATTTGAATGTATTCATCCCAAACTAGATAGAGATGTTAACCTAGAGAATATCCTATGAATGAAAAAAAATTAGAGACTCAAAACCTAAGAATCATATTATTTATGTTTAATTAGTTACTACTATTTTATTTAACATTTTTCAATTTTCTTCACCATTCAATCACATGTTCATAAAAATGTGCAACATGATCCTTTTGTTGGACTCTACCATGAAATAAGCATCACCTCATATGGAATATCTTGTAAACTTGATGGCCTTTAAATTAGATCGCACGGGTTCCAAAAATCCTATATTTTGTTCAATCACCTTTATTTATAGTATGTACTAAGACCACTTGATACTATTTAATAGACAATTGATGTATCCCCACCAATTCATAACTCTATCCATGATCATTTTTCTCAACATCAAATTGAATACTCTTTTTCATGACCCCCCTCATTCAAAAGGAACCCCTCGTAATCTAAAGATGAGGGAAGGAAGGTAATGATTCTTGAAGCCCACCACCAATATTTTGTAGGTTGGTGAAAAAAACATCAGGAATAACATACAGATTGATGGGATCTATTACAATATAAGGTTTTAGATACAATATATATAAGATAGAAATATCCAAAAAATCATGAACATAAAAAACAATAAATTCCAATAAATGATATGAATGTAATAATATAAAACTGAAATAAATGAAAACAATAATATAGACCCTTGGTATTGACCATGAATCTTGAATAGCAACTGAATAACTCCTCAAACAATAAAGTAATGCATGATCACCAACTAGATCCCTTTAACCTAAAAAATATTTTATATTTATATACAAAGAGTATAATTCGTATAATCAATAAGAACATCCCAATAACCTCTTTTGGAAAAATCTAATGAGGCATACTAAATTCCAGTGGGTTAGAAAATTATACAAACTCGTTATCTGAACTGGTTTACTATTATTTTCTTATCCTTGACATGGATATATCTCATCAAGTTCCACATACAAGTGATAATATAATATAATAATAAGAAATGGTACCCCTATATTACTTCCCTAATTGCTTTCATATCTTCCCCAATATCACATGTCCTAATCTATCACTCCATAATATCCATCATGAATACACCTAGGTAAATTTAATAAATCTAGAATAAACTGAGGCTAATATCATACACCCTGTGAATCACATTAACCAATCATCCCATCCATATCTAAAAATAGTAAATGAATATTTTCTATGCACCATAATAGCTATTATGTTGGGTATTACACCTCAATCATACTCATCTCATTCACTGAAAAACAAGAAAACCCATTATGATAATATATTCAAAAAAATATTTGAATGAAATAACCATAATTCATTATAGACCTATACACATATATGTGGGGAAATATATACACAATGAATATGAGAACATAATACAACCAGGATAAGAGAGTGGGGAATAGAGGGTGTATTCAGGAATTTCTTCCATTCCAACATGGATATTAGAGAAAAAACCATCCCATAGTCCACCATCTGTGTCTCTCTCTATAGACATTGGTGGGGTAGCATGTGAAATATAAAAATATACAAGATATATAGGTATATCACACTTTATGGGAAACTAAAAATCCATGAAATCATCATCCAATAATGTCACACAGTACTCTTGACATCATTTGCTATGGTTAATGTATCAATAGAATTCAAGAATCAATTAAAATTTGAATAACATAAATAATTAATGTCACCTAATTATTTAAAATAATTTCATTTTAATCCTTTAAAACCAAGTATCAATAATCCTATTAATTATTTTCTTGTATAATCATGTTTTCTATCATTATAAATTGCATTTAAGAACAATCCTTGTTCTTTCATTAAATCATTAATCATATCATAGTCATCTGGGTAATCTAGAACCCAGACCAAGCTACCTCATACATTGTGAACTCAAAGTTCATGGTATCTAACTACTCCCCGTTGTTAGAAACTGACTGTAATAATATCATCGACCCCTTTTAAATTAAATATGTATATTTTATATCTAGAAGTAATCCCATATTCCACCACAACAGCAATGTAAAATCCCAGAATCAAAACATTTTATCAATCCAAGTACCTTCCCTGACCCCACTGAACACAATACCACATCTATAATCCCAACATCATCATTCAAACTATAACTTCATTCCACCATCATATCCAGAATCATCGCTTCCCATGTCATCACAATAATTAGATAAATGTGCCACCATCATAGCCTTGATCATTTATTTCCATTATTCTAACCATATAATAATATCATTCAACAAAATTAAGGAAATAAATTCATAGAGTATAAATATAAATTCATATTTGTTATTCCATAAGTAATTTCAAAGGAATATATAGCCATACCAAAATAAGGAATTCCGTCCATTATCAAACAACATTGATCATGCTTAGACACGAATAATTGTTTAAAGAAATCATTAATTTTTCATTTCCATGTTTTATTTAAATATTACTCTATCAATTAATGACAAAAACTATAACCTTTCTAATTTTACAGGGATAAATATTGGTTATTTTATTTTTTTTCTTCCTTATGCTGCTTTTTATTAATTAATTAACTCAACGATAACCATTTCAACATGCTTATATTAATATAATCAAAACGTTAATTGCTTTAAGTTGATATTAAATTTCCAAACATAACAACCATGCTCAAAACCATAATTATTAATTATATTATATCTAGTGAATCTTAGAAGAAAAAATATGTATTTTGATGTATGAAGTCACACTTCATAAATTCATCAAACAATAATATTAATATTCCCACATGTAATAATATTTCTATTTCAAATATTCATTGTACGCAACTGATAATAGACTCTAAAAAATATTAATTTTCTTTGTATAAGATATGATTATTTAGAAAAATAATAATATGATTTCCATATGAAATAATATCCATTTACATTATTTAGTTTATATAATTACCCAATAATTTCTCATTAGAATTATTTAAGATTTTAAATACTGATTCATGATATAATATTAATATTATCATTAATTAATTAGATAAAAATATTCAATTTATCTCTTTCTATCGAATTGATAATTTCTAAAAAAATATTAGTATTCTACATGATTAAACTGTCCTTTTCATCAAACAACCATAAAAATTATTAAATATTTTCTCTATTATATGTATTAAATCATTAATATTCATTCTTAAAATTATGATCTGAAATATTGATTTAAATAATAAATATCTTGATATTAAGTGAATATTATTTTCCCTTGGAATTTAGTACTATTTATAAATCAATTAAATAAATTGAAAAAGATTAAAATTCTTCACATGAAAAAAAATTCTATTTCATTTAATAAATTAATATTAACAAAATAACATAATTACGTCAAATTAATGTGTTATCATAGTCTAAAATATACTTTATTAAATAAACATACATTAACAATTCTATAATTATTAATATTTATTCAATAACATTACATAATTTTTAATTCAACCCCTCGTTTAAAATTTTCATATTATCATATATTTATACATCATATGATTATTTTATAGATTCTTATTTAATTATTCTTAATCACCTTCATGTAAATAGAGTTGTATAAATAATACTATTTTTACACTTGTATAGAATTAAATAAGAAGTTATATATACCCCACCTTGAAGAAAAATGTTTTCACAATGCAGTATACATAGGATAAATAAATTTCATAATAGGCACAAAAACACAAGAGAATCAATGAATGAGTTTGTGGCATGATTTAAGATCCTAGAAAGCGGTGCTTGGACCATCCAAACAAGAGAGAAATGGATAAAGACATAAATAATAGAAATAAAATGGTTTACATGATTTAATTATATCCCTATATGGATACTTCAGAAACACAATCCAACATTCAATATTTTATTTCACATCAATTTCTTTTAAATTCGATTCCATTTAATTTTCACCATACTATCCATTTGGATCTCTCAATGTTATGGGATGTAAAAGATTTCATTGTAAACTCTTTTCAAATTTATAAACACTAATTTGGTAACATTATAAGTCATTAATCTCATTGAATACATACTATATGTCAAAAGAAAAGGGAAAATACGATTTTATATAAAAAAATGGCACCCTTATAGGAAAACTATTTTTTTGCATATTGGTAATATTCCATTATACATATGCAATCAATTACCATTACCTAAGACACACATGATATATAAGGGTAAATATGATTTACCCTTACATGGATTACTAACCTGATATAGGTATAAGAAATTAATAACTAATGTTATTCAGGTAATACATCACCTTTTTGTAAGAAAGGGGTACCCTTACATAGGTATTGAAAAAACAAACTACTCTTACATGATTAAAGATAGTGTCACTTATCATTGCATGTGTGTGAACCTACCTTTAAAAAGACTAATGATTCTATGATGACCCTTATAGAGTAGGGATGCTACCCTGACACAACCAGTTTATATCCTAGCATACCCTTATATAGGGAATAATGGTCCATGTATCCTTTATATATAGGTGGATTTACCATTATGTGGCCAAGAAAAAAATATCTACTTATGAGACATATATAATAGAGCCATAACCCTTACACACCCCATTTAAACATGTCTTACTGTTATACAACCCCATTTTCAGGCATATGGTTAAATATTTAACGAAAAATTTGTATTTTTTATTAATACAACTTATAAAAAAATTAAGAACATTTTTTATCACTCAAAAATAAAAAAATATTTCAAAAACCAAATAAATATCACTTTAAAAACATAGTAATTTATTTTTAATAAATTTTAATACAATTGTGATTACATCCATATTTTTGTAAAATGAATTTATATACTCATTAAAAGGTAAAAAATATTTACAAAACATCTTTTATATTTTATGAAATATTTCTCTAACTACCATATCACCTATAAAAACAATTTAAGGGAACAATAAATATTACAGACCCTAACACATAATCTCAGGGTAAATAAAAATATATAACTCACCAATTTAATAATGTAATTCATCAAATATTCAATACCCTTGGGAAATAGGTCATTTAAAAATTCACTGAAATCTCTATAACAACTAGAACATGTATAAATAAAGGAATAATTATGAATAGATTCAACAAAATGTAAACCAGTCCAAACACATTTTGTTAGTTTATGATCCACTTCTTTATTTGAATATTTTATTAGTTTATTTTCCACCCAATTAATTTGATTTTGAAAAATTATATGTTGTAGATCCCATATCTATATTTATAGGGATGAAAACATATATACTTATCTGAGGGGCTTCCAAAAGCTCTTCAAATTTTTAATTTATGTGTATCATGTTAATATAAATTGGTTAAAAATTATACTTCCAATAAAATATTGAAACTTATTCTTGTAATATAGTTATAATATAACATTAAATCAAATTTATAGGTAAATGTCACCCTAGTACAATTTTAATATCTTAATACACCATGTAATAAACACCTAAGAAGGCAGGGAATCAGGTGATGTCAAATTTTACAAATTTAAATTTTTTCATTAAACCAGCACAAACACTATTGAATTAATGATTTAATGTTAGTTAAAACTATTGGATCATGTGTTGTTAAACCTAGAATACACCTTTATGAAATTTATAAAAATAATTAAATTGAGAATGTTGTTTTATAAGGCTCATCCCCTCCCAAAAATTCTAAACCATACCATTGGTGGGATGTCCAAGTCAAAGATTCTACACTAATATACTTTGATCAGGACAGGTGGACTTGTGGGAAAATTTTATTTATCCCAATGATACCATTTCACATATATGCTACATGATAAAAATATTACACCTATGAACATATGAAATAACCCACATGCTTCAATAATAATAACCTTCCATTGTTATGTCTTCCTTTTCATTCCTCAATATCTTATAGTAGATTACAAATATAGTAAAGGAATTCCAAATAACCCAAATGATGATATTGTGGATCAAATTTTGAGAATCATTGACTACCGTTATATCTTTAAAAATTTCATAATAATTTGGAATTTAAATATGTATAACTTCTATATTTTTATAATATATATCTAAACAATCAGACTTCTCAAGTGTGGATCAAAAGTATACAAGTTTATTATAGTAAAATCAACTATGACTTCAGTAACATATTCTATTATTCTATATTCATATTTTATTTTATATGTTTAGTAGTGTAGTTTAGCATAGTTAATAATTATTCATTTGTTTCTTCAAAACCATGTAGGTGTGCATCTTTAGCATAGGTTTGATTTCTTCTATAATTCTTAGAATTGCATGCAGCGAAATATCCTTTTATTTCCTTTTATTGATTTTGTTTCTCTCAGATCCATATTCAAAGATCCACAAACTACGAAATAGTTAATCAACCGACAAATACACATTTCTTTCCCCCTGATATACTCAATATTATCACATTCATGGGTGGCTATATTAAATTTCATATATTATTTCAAAATATCCAAAATGGTATACTATGAATAATTTTTCATTAATTTTTAATATAATACATATAAATTACCCAATTTGGGTTCCCATGATATTTCATGAGCTACTTTTTTATTTCAAAATATATTTTTATGAAAACCATTAATAAATTCCTCTCACATTTTCAAATATAATGTATCTTCTATTGCTCATTAGGACTAATCTTCTCCTTATTAAAATAATCATCATAGACTCTGCACTTTAATCTCCTTCAACGGATACATATAACATTATATATGTATATATAACAAATTTTAATATAGTTATTTTTAATATTTTGTGAGAAATTCATTAAAAACTATTTAGAGATTTCATTTTCAGTCTATTCATGTTAGAAAAAATATCAATTTTCCCTCTCTACTCATCTCAAGATGGTTCGTACATGTTTAGTTGTTAAATAATTTTTTGTTATTCTATGTGTTTTAATATATATTATATTTTAAATCTGATAAACTCAATTTAGTACATTTTTATTTTCCATCATTTTTTCATAGATTGATCTTCCTCTTGACAAATTTGATGATCAGTATCTCATGTTTCGAATATATATGTATAATGATGTCACGACCCGTCCTCGGGACCCGTGTCGTGACTACCCCGAACCCGCCTTCCGTAGGCCAGGGGCTGGCAACTAGCACCAAAGGTGTAAATCCCGATAAAAAGGGTAAGGCATTTCCTTATAAAGTAAACAAACACCACATATTAGCAAAAGTAAACACTAAGTAAAACTGGGTACAATAGTAAGTGTGGAAAATAAATGGGCCAGAATACAAACCCAAACTGAAACTAAAGTACAACTGGAAAGAAAGTACAGAAACTGAAAGTAAAGAAGCAACGTCAAGCCATCCACTGGAAGTGTTATAATGTAAAAAAACACCACAGAGTAAGACAGTATAAGTAAACACTAAGTAAAACTGGGTACAATAGTAAGTGCGGAAGGTAAATGGGCCAGAATACAAACCCAAACTGAAAGTAAATTACAACTGGAATGAAAGTACAGCAACTGAAAGTAAAGCAGCAACGTCGAGCCGTCCACTGGAAGTCCCACCTGAAGGGTGGGTACAGATAGCCTCCTCAGCTCCTCGGGTCCAGAAGTCCGCTCCGTGTACGTCCCGCCCAGTGGTCCACCTCTAGTTACCGACCTGCTCCACAAGCCTCAACCCCGATCAGCGTTTTCTGTCATCTGCATCCAACCCAACATAGTGCGGGCATAGCCCATGCAAGGGTGAGTATACACTACTCAGTAGGGACCCTAACACCCCTGAAGGTCTCCCAGAATCCACAAATTGTAATCCACAATGGAAAGATACAATCACGAAGTACCATCCAACACTACTTAGGTATAAGCCCATACATATACCTAAGTCAACAATTACAGTTCAGCTCCAACATGGGAGCCCAAGATCGATCACATCCACACAGGATAGTACAACCCAATCCACATAGGAAAGCACAACACAATCCACATAGGAAATAATGTCAATCATATCGAAGATAATGATTGAAAGTCAAGACTCAGCTCACACAGGTATACTTCTTCGTAAGATAATAGAGATGAAGGGATGTAGCCACTGATTCATCTAAGCTGGGACCCACGTAGGATACTAAACCAGCTAAGCTGTCGGACCCACATAGGATACAGACCAGCTACTCTGCTAGACCCACGTAAGATACAAGAACAGAGTCAAACACTGCCGGTCCCACGTAGGATACAAGAACAGTAGTACTGCCGGACCCACGTAGCATACAAGAACAGTACTCATCACCGTCGAACCCAAGGAGGATTTTAGTATGGTCTTCATTGCTGCCGAACCCACGGATGATTACATTGCAATCATCATTGCTGTCGAACCCATGGAGGATTTCAGTGCAGTTGTCGTCCCTGCTGAACCAATGAATGATTTCAATGCAGTCACCATCGTCGTCGTAGTCGCAGCCAGCTCTAGGGTTCCCGCACACAACATGCTCATTTCCGGGAGGGTCCACTCCATGATCCAAGGGGTCAATACATCAACTGACACGTAGTCCGGAGTTGATGTATCGCAAAGTTCCATCGTAACAAAGGGAACTCAACGCGATAGATAGCGCGTCAATCGAACGCCCGGTCTGAGAGTTATTGACTTTTTAATTCCAGGGGCCCGGTTGTTTTTAAGTCAATACCAACCTGACCGTACTTCAACTACATCCAAACCACGAACGGAGTAAGTCAAAAGGTCCATCTCACTATGAGGAATCCAATAAAGCCGACGGCACGTCAATCGGTCATCCGGAGCTCACGTTATAAGCGTTTTCGCTCCGACGTGCCGGTTGGTTTTGTGTTCGAACCAACCCGGACATTCACAATGTTCTCCGAAACCTTATGTGTAATATAACTAAATGACTGTCTCGTTCCACGTATTGCTACGCAACTGATGGTGCATCGATCGGAGGTCTGTAGCCCAGGTTATGGGAATAAGACAAAAAGTGGTCCGAAATTGGGGGGGGTCTGGGCCCGGTCCGACCTGGCCCAACCCCCCCTGGGTCGGCCGGAACAGGGTAGACCCGACCTGGGTCCGGGTCTGGCCCATTAGGGTGCGGCCCAGCCCGATGGGCACGGCCCGATCTGGTCCACACAATCTGGGCCGACCCGGCCGGGTAGCACGATGGCTCGACCAGCGGTAGTGAATGGTGGGACGTGGTCCCCCTCCCTTCGTGCTCCGCGTATGCAGCGGGTTCTGCATCCTCCACCGGATCCCGTGCGGCTGCGGGATCCCGGTCGCCAGCCGCCGCGTCTGAAGCCGCGACGGTTCCTCCTGGCGGCGCACCGGGACGCCGCCGGTGAAGTCTGCGGGCCACCAGAGCCGCTCCGGTGGTCCGTTCTTGCTCCCGTCTGCGCCTGTGATCATCTCAGGACCCATAGATTAGTGCGACGGCCTCTAATCGCTCAACAGTCCCATTTCATCGTCACTCAATGTTCTTAGCATCAAGAATAGAGAATCGGTGGGTTCAGACTTGTTTGTTGGTCCGCACCCACCGCGTTAGTGGTTCAAACGACATCCAACAATTAAAACACATGTCGAGGATATAAACCACATAAATTAAATTAAACCAGAACCCCCTACCTTGATGAAGTCATCAAATGAGATTTGTCGCATAAATAAGACGTCGCGGAAGATGGCATCGCGGAAGGAGGCTCCGTAAGAGTCGTCGACGTTACGGTACACGGCGTCACGGTGAAGAGGATTGTCGGCGTCACGGTACACGGCATCTCGTCATCGATCTTCGAGGAATTAGCGTTCTTTGTCGGTGTCGGTGCGTTCTTCGTGTTCTTCATGGAGGAAGATGAAGTTCTTCGTGGAACTCTTCCTCTCGACACAGCGAAGCAACCCTTAATCAAATAAGACTTTGTCTTATTTAATTAACACACACAAGCCAACATTCCATTTCAAATTCAAAAGAATTCATTCAATTAATTAAATTAATTGAGGAGTCTTAACAGTCCAATATATGTGAGAGTTGACTTGGCATTTAAAAAAGGTGGTGCGGGTGTGTTACACAAAATATTAATGGGGGTTTTCCAACTTAATGGGAGGTTTGAGGAAGAGGAATAAGTGGGGATCGTGTCGGGCCCACCTAACTAATATCCTATCAAGAGAGGTTAGGATTTAGTGGGTCCCACCTAACTTCCATACGTAGGTTTAAACTACATAGAACAAAAATAAAATTTTTAGCATAATATTTTATTTTATTCATTAGTTAACCCATTAATTTAAAAAAAACCACACCCGAGAAAACACAACTCAAGAAAAGGTGTTCCTAACAAATTACTGGTGCTACGGTTTCATTGGTGCCCTCAGATTTCGATTTCGAGCATCGGTTCAAAATTTAGGAAAACCCGCTCATTCGTTCACTGAACATACACGAGCTAAATTTTGGAAATCGATTCCGGGCATATCGGGCCTCGGAATCAGGTGCCGTCAGAAACATGGTTCTTGTAAAATCCAAAAAAAATTAATAAAAGATTTCCCTTGAATTTTACAGGTCATTACAAATGATTTGTAATTATTTATCATGATTCTGGTCACATGAATCCAAAAAATTTCATTCCATCATATATATGTTATTCTATAATCAAAAACTACCACAATGAATTATTTGGGGTTTTAGTGTTACCCATATATAATTCAATATTACCTTTATGTATCCAATAGAAAATATGGTCTTACCAGTACATATTTTCGGATGACATTTTTTTAGTTATTGGTTACTTTTATATAGTTTTGAATAAAAAAATTACTGTAGAACATATTAGTTTCCTTACATATATCCCCATTCATATGGTAGAATTATTTAATTTTTTGAAGATATTATGACGCACACATAGACATCAAATCTAAAAAAATAGATAATGTTTAAAACATTTAAGAATAAAATATCTTATAAAATGACTCATGCATTTTTATAAATGAATCAATGTCATAATATTTTCAAACTTATTAATGTTCTTGATGACAGATTAAATGGATAGGTTGACTAATATGTTTTTTATGAATAACAATTATGCCAAATGTGCAATTTAAAAACTTTTATACTTCCTCTAAGATGACACACACACATAGCATAAATTAACCATACACAATGTCGGAAAATGACCCATATGTTACATTAGAAAATCCATTTTTCTAATATATTTTATAAAGTATAAAAAACCACTATTCATTTCCAATTATTCATGAGGAAGACCTACTATTAGGTGGTATGGTCATAAAACCATGGGTATTTGGAGGTTTGTTTCTATTTGAATGCGACCAATATCATGTAGTTTTTTCTAATTTTTGATGGTTTTTGATACATGATTTTGAAAGTCTCTATTATAATCATTGTAAAAAAAGATGAAAATTATGGAAATATAGAATTATATAAATGTGTCTATAGTGAATGTTAAGAGTGTAACATCCCATGGAAATGGGTAATGTTTGGTCAATAGTTTTTCAAACCATGAGGAATTCCAATAGAAACCCTGAAACCCCTAATATAATGTAAAAATGTAATTTTTAAATGTTAGACCATTGTTTTTGAAACCATTATATTCCTTAGGTGACCATGAAATATAGTTTACTAGAATTTATCATATATGGTACATTATTTATGAAACAATAAATCCATGCTACTTGAGTTGAATGTTTTGAGGAAGTGGTGCGTACATGGATGGTGCATGATTTGGTAAGCATTAATGTGTGACCATGCTCTAGGATTAATGAAATCAAAAAAATTAAATTTCTAATGAAAAACACACCCAAATATCCTAATTCATCATCCATGTAAATAAATTTTCAAGACTCCCTTTCCGCCTCAATATAGTTTGGCTTATATGGGTTTCCCTTCCACCATTCTTATTAGACCATGTTTTATTTGATAGAATTGATTCCTCTCGATAAGTCTACGTCTCATCATGCCATATATATATTTTTTATCTTCTTCTCCTAGTTTTCATGATATTTTTTAATAACCCTAAATTTATATCGATTAAATATGATTTACGAAGTCTTGGATTTTTGATTCATTTTAGTTGGTGTTTCCCCGTGATAAATATCAATTACGTCCATAAGGGGTCTATAATTTTTCTTATTTATCGTATTGATTTAATTTTTCTTCAATTTTTTATTAATTCAAATTTACCTTCTATCTGAAATATAAATAATTTAAATAAAATTTATTAGGAGCATTATATTAATTAAGGACCCTTATATTGTCTTTATTCCTTAATATAATTAAACATAAGAATATGACTTTATATAATTTTTTTCCATGGAATTTGTTTTACATTTTGATAAAATCATAATATGATGACATTATCTAAAAATATAAAATCATGAATTAATAAATAAAATATGATAATAATTTAAAAGGATTTCTTTTATGTCAGATTAGTAAAAGATGACCTGTTGATTAAATTGAAAAATTGGTTTTTAATGACATGCTCAGGGCATGATAAGATGATCAATTTTAATGTTTATGAACTTAAGGAATGGTTCCATGGTAATTACCTTGGGTATTTATTCTTTGGATATGGAGATATCATTTTCTATAGCCTCAATCAAATTTTCTACGATGTGTATATTCTCTCAGGTGCGAGTATTATTCTAGGATGATTATATTTCCCTAGGTGTGACCATTATTTCTAGGATTGAAATATTTCTTTAGGAATGAGTATTGATTGTGGATGGTTATATATTTTCTGGGGAGAATATAATTACCATGTTTATATATTTCCCTTGATGTGACTTGTATTATGATATTGGTATATATTCTCATTGTGATGCTAATTATTCATAGACATATATACTTTTCCAAGGATGGTATGGCGAGTCTTATTAGTCACCATGGAATCAAATGAGCATTTAAGTATATTTATTTTTTAAGTTATTATATACTTTGTTCTTAGAAATTATTTTCACTTAAATGTGATCTTTCTTCTTCATGGTATATTTAGATATGTTATTGGTGGTGGATTTCTAATTTGTACTCAGACATTTCTATGGTCTACATTAGTACATGAGCAAACTTTATGTCTATATGACATAATTATTGAAATTTACTAATGGTTGGAACATGATTTTGGATTCTATGTTGTTCCTTTGGAGTTTTTCACATGGTTTAGTCTTCAAACCATTATAAGGAATATTATAGTTTCACTTATTGTTTCTAGTAGGATATTTGTGTGGTTTTCAACTATTATTTTTTATTAAGAAGTATAGAGTTTAGATTGATATTTCATGAGTTATTATTACTTATAGTAACTTGCATTTTTGTTTTTATACTTATTATTTTGAATGCTTATATGAAAAATTTTTCCATTACTTTACAAAGTGAAGAAGGTATATTCTCCCCACATTACTGACATAGACCCTTGCTCCTAGCCTACAACCTCTCACATACAGGGAGGTATGCCTGAAGACATAAAGTGATATATGGTTTGGAACCATTTAGAGTCCATGTATAGAGGTAATTATAATATTTTATTAGATATATTGATTATTATGTTATATTATTTAGTTACTATGATTGATTGGAGCTACGACATTGTCAGGACATGGTATGGATTTTTTTTGGGAATAGCTAGTGCACATATAAGGGTAGTCCATGTTACCATGGATGAGATTTATTTTCATGCATTTATCATTTTCTGTTAATATATTTTCCCTTCATTGATACCAAAATGTTTTAATTTTATGATTTATGGGATTTTAACCACTTGGATATATTAAAAATAGGTTGTGAGTTCTTACATCATCACATGCTTATAGGATTTTCTTGTAATCTGCGCAATTTCATTTGGTGATTTATTCAATATAATTTGGTTGGTTGTGTAAAATGGTACTATGTGAACACTTGTTTAAATTGTTATATTTAATATTCTAAATTTTAATAACAATTAAAATATAGAGTATGAATTTATTTAGTAACCTAATGTCTACATTTGATTTTACGTAGCTCTTTTTATGAAATAATAGTAAAACAATTATAGATAAACCATCAAGATATAGATCTTGAGTGTGTTAGTGTACATTATGTCATTTCATGAAACTATGTTTAGGTTGGTGGGGATAGTTGGAGTTCCCCTAATTTTATATGACTATGAAATTGGATTTATAAAATAGTTTGGATATATTCCTATTATAACATTATCATAAATTATAATATGATTAACTATTATCGTGACATTTTTTAAGGCATGTGTTTTTTGAAAAATTCTTTATATATTAAATACTATATAGTTCTAAGAGGGAGGAGATGGTATTTTCCCTCTGGATGTTGGTCTAAATATCTATTATTCTAGGTAAGGTGTTGTTTGGTCAACATAATGTAGGGTAGTTGATAGTTTTTCATGTAATTGAGAAATGGGCTCCTCAACCTATAATAACGAGGTCTGATCTGACTAGGGATATTCAAATACATCCCCCAATAATTTTTTCAAGGGAGTGTGGCCCCCTGGAAGCTAAGTATTGGATAGAACCTATCAAAACCATTTTTATCATCTTAATGCTCCTTAATAAAAAAAAGTAATATGTTGGTCATTTATATGATTTGAGGATGCGTAATGTAATGGTGGGATGTTTTAGTATAGGTAGACCAGTATGTGGGACAAACATAGAAACATTTCAAGGCCCATTTCATTCACCACTTATTTATAGAGACATTGAGAGTTGAAATGGATAGGGATTTACTTCATATTATAAAATGTAATATATCATTCACATACTATGTCAATATTTTCTTTAGAGGATTAGAATTTCGATCCAATTTTTTATAGTTTTGAGTTGATCGAAAAAGGAAATACTGAGGAAATAATGTGATGTGGGATTCATGTCTTTGTAAAATTATTTCATGTTATCTCCTTTTCATAAAATATGAATTAGTTGATTATATCATAAAATATAACGAGGAAGGGAAAATGAATAGGGTTTTTGGATTTTACTTTGGGTTTCATTAGTTAATCTTTATGTTGTAGGAACTACCATTATGAATGTTCATGCCATTTTGGTGGTGGTTTGAGTAGTTAGACCAATTGGTTTTATCTGTCATCATGGGGGATTATATTATCATGTTATATTAGTGTG
This sequence comes from Viscum album, assembly GCA_963277665.1. Lineage (NCBI taxonomy): Eukaryota > Viridiplantae > Streptophyta > Magnoliopsida > Santalales > Viscaceae > Viscum > Viscum album. The sequence goes on along the minus strand of OY728156.1, from coordinate 62,817,707 downwards.
GGAGAAAAATCAATACCTACACCCATTTCCCAAGTCACCAATCATGTTTCAATTTTAATGAAGGGTGGGAACTTATTAAAGTTTTGTATGAAAGATCTAGAATTATCTATGGTGGTGTACCAAGGTTGTTGTAGGGATCATGAGTAGGATTACCTACACTGTGATCAGAAGATATTTGGAGTTTGACCTGTCATTCATTGTGGGGTGGAGTACATAGTTCTTAGGGACATGGACAATAATAGTAACAGTGAAATACTACACTAGTTAGTCATAATTAAACTTAGAGTAATGGTATGGGAAAACTTCATGTCATATAGCCTACTACTATAGTCTATGATGTAAAGTTACATATATTTTGTGGTATATTCATAATATCTTCTACCATATCACATATATTATTTGATTCAAGGTATTAAAATTCTTACATATTTTCCTAGTTTTTTAAGAGGCAATGTGGGGAAATAGAATATATATATACATGGTGATTTTAATTTACACTTAATTGGGAGTGAGAGAAGAAGTAATTCACCTTTGTAGATAATTGTCCTTATGGATTAGAGGACAATGATTTTTATTGGATATCCCCTTTTTATATTTGAATAATTTTTACCAGATCCTTAGAAAGCATTTGTCATCAACACACTATTCTCACCTGGATTTTTACAATGGATGAGTGTCTTTCATGTCTCCTGATAGTAGTGAGTATGTTCACATTGGTGAATAGTGGTTAGAGGAAGAGCACATGGTACATGAAAATATATAATTAGACAAGAACGTGACCCGAGTTTCTTTTTTGATAATGGATGAAGAGGATGCACCATGTGAATTTGTTCCTCATAAAGTTGATTGAGTGTAGGATTTTTTCGACTTGAATTCATAGGATTTACACCGAAAAGAAATATTTACATTACTATTGAGATCTTACCTGAATATCATCTAATTTCAAATCTACCTTTTTAGATGGATACAATATAAATTCTTGAGGATAAATCATAACTAGAGGACTTAGAGGCCAAGTAATTTATTCATCCATGATCATTCCCTTGAGGATATACATCTATCTTCACTATAATAGAAGATGACCCATTATATTCATGAGACAAATAGCATGTGTTGAATCATATGTGACTAAATATTGGAAACTGATTCAAAGTATTGACATCATGTTTTCAATGTCGTATGGTGATCATGTTTTTTTTAAAATATTGAATTCAGATCATGGAATCACCAACATAGATTACGTAATTTTGATGTCATGTATAATGATTTTAGGATAATATACAGTCTCTATGAGGGTCGAATGATGTTCTGTGATTTCAATAACTTGTTGGGAGTATTTATGGAATTGATGAATAATATTTTTCAACAGTATTTGCAAAGAATTTAAGATATATTAGTGAATGATATTCTCAATTATTACAATATTATACAAGATAATGAAAAACACATAGATATTGTTTTGGATGATCTCTATAAAAATTATCTCTATGAAAAACAATCTAAGTTAATCTATTGGATCGAAAAGGTGTACTTTTTGGGCCACATTATATCAGGAGATAATATATCTATATACCTTGTAATGGTCTAAACATTTTTTTTAATTGGGGTAAACCCAAAATTGTATTTTACATACATAGAGGTTTTTTAGTTTTTATGGTATTACCAACGTTTTATTCATTATTTGATCTCAATTGGTAGTGATAATGAAATAATTTCTCAAAATGGGGTGATTTTATAATGGTTTGACTCTTGTGATGAGGTTTTTTTGAAGATAATGGAATGGATAACTACAAAACTAATCCTTGAACTATATGAAAAATTTATATATTTAAATGTGTATAGTGATATGTCAAGAGTTGGGATTTGAGTTGTTTTGATATAGAGAGGTCTTGTGGTGTCTGATTGATCTATGCAGCTGATACCTCACGAGTGAAATTACCAGACCCATTACCTAGAGCTGGGAGGGATAGTCCATGCCTAGATATATTTGAGGAACTAATTCTTTAGGGAAGATTTTTAGGAGTATAATGACCTCAAAAGCCTGAAATTCATCCTTCCCAAAAAGAACATGAACCTTTAGGAGTGATGGTGGGATGATTATTTATAATCATTTTACATTGAGATAACATGTAATTTTATAAAATTAAATGTATCTGTAGATTCTTGTTAATGAATAACATAATATTTGGTATTTTAAATTTCAAGTAGCTAATATAAACTGATATATATTTTCAATGAGTTACATTCTTATTTTTGGCAGAAATATTGTTGATTTTTTTTATCTTTTTCTTTTTTTACTTCATTGCACAGAAGAATGAAGAGAGACAAATATATAATCAAGAAATTTTATCCCTAAGGGAAAAAATAACTATTGAGGATCCATAACTAAACTAGAAATTTGATAATGATGATATTTTAAATGTCTACATTCATGTCATGGTTACCGATGGATTTAATGAAGAGCTTATGTGTTTATTACATTCCCTAAATTAGGTGGTTCGCAATGGATTGGAAATGATGCACTAAGACATGAACCGGTAATAACAATAGATGGAAATGAAGATGGATTTCAATGATTCTGTTAAAAGGCAATCAACTAATCAATGGATAAAGGCGGATAACAAAACATATACATTCTATTTTTACGAAATTTACATTCCACAATGCAAACGGGATGATGTTTCTGTAACTTTTTTGATGGTGTTTTTGAGGATTCCATATAGAAATTGTATAGCTTGGGTAATAGTAGATCGACTGAAAAAGGTGGATCACTTTTTTCTAATCAAATAGTATATTTTAGTGGATGTTCTATGTATGATATATGTTCATGAAATAATGTTCTTAATTTGGGTCCCTTATACTATTTTTTCTTACCTAGTTTCTCATTTCACATCACGATTCTGGAAAGGGTTGTAGAAGGTGTGAGTTACATAGGAGAATTAAAGTTCTAAATATCATATATATAATGATTAATAGTGTGATATGAATTTTTATACATTAGAGGATATGTTTAGAGCTTGTGTTATATATTATCGTGGTTCAAGGGATAACCACATGGAATTCACAAAATTCACTTGAAATAACTGTTATAAGGATCCTATATGGATAAAACCATACAAGGATTTTTATGGTTGACCATACTTCTCTACTCTATGTTTGTTATAATTCGGTGAGTCGGTGTTGATTAGGTTGAATCAATTACATGATACAAGATAGAATTTTAAATTAATACATAAGTTGTTGTATGTAATGGCCGAAACATTCATTAATGGAAATCTCACTTAATCTAATTAATTGTATCTTTATGTGAAATGTTTATATAAAATATCCACTTCTTTGGTTTTATTTTTTTTGATTTAAAAATACTATTGTGAATTGTGACCATTGCTAATATAGTACTTGAACAATGATTACATGATTGATATAAATATAAGGCTTTATTAAATCCAATCTACTCAGAAAAGGGAGCGATGGCCTCATCCAGTAGATGTGCCCCATATGAATCCAATTTTTAGTGCTTGAAAAGGAGGTTGATTCTTTGGATTTCTCTATTTACCAAGCCCAAGACGATCTTGAATATGTTAATCTTGAGCGGGACCGCCTATGAGATAATTGGATGTTGATTGAGATTACCAACCGAGCAATGTTATTCGAGCCACCCCAGAAGTCTGTCCCCATCACACACCGTACTCTTCGGTCTTATGTAGGTGTTGTAAGGGGTTATGTAATAAGACCCAAGTACTATGGTTAAGTAAATTTCTTTTATATAATAATGAATATACATTCATTTCATCATTGTTACCTTGTAAATATTTTTTAAAGCACAAATAGTATTATTAGTTAATGTTCAACTAAAAATATATTTTGATGAATTAATGGATTTTTGAATTAAATAATATTTTCATAAAATATTATCATTATTACTATTAAATTAATTTTTATTAAATATACATGATTATATAATTTTATGAATGCAATTGTCATTTTTATTCAGGTTTGAAAGCCATTTTTGTCAAAACCCATGAATTTTCGATAAATGTCAGTTTTTATTTTAAAAGTTAAAATTAACATATTTAGAAAATTATTTATTTAAAATTAATATTATTTATGGAATTAATAAGTCTAAATTATCTAATTTCGAATTTTTCATAATTTTCTGAAATAGTCAAATTTTTGGGAAACAATTAAATACCGTTTAAATATATAATGTGTTTTATGACAGCATATTGACACAATAGTGATGTAATAAAATACTATAAACTTTATTTTCGGAAAATATATGTTTTAACACTAAAATAATGTAGTTTTGGGTTTGTTTTATTTATTTTACAAAACATTAGTGGACCCTTAACAACTTATTAAACATTTTGAATTTTTAAATTGTTTTCCTTAGGAGTGGGACTCACCTTCACATATGAAACCCCATTATTTTAATAAGTTTGGACTTTGGAATTATAAAATATTGTTTCCCACTACTATTTTCCAAAAACCATGGGCAAAACCATGGGTTGGTTCGTGGTTTTGATTTGTTTAATGTGAGGTCTCCAAAACCTAAACAATAAAGAATTCCCTCAACATCCCTATATAAAGCTTCCCAAGCTCCCACTTCCTCCTCACTAAAATACTTTTGAGTTCATCAAACCTCTTCCCTAATTTCTCTAGATTCTTCCTAGGGTGCCCCAAGCTCTCAATAAACCTCTCCCAAGACTCTCTCATGCCTTTGGAAGCACACATCCAAGTAAGGGGTTTTCGTCCTTTTCTCATTTTTGTCCAAAATTCATTAAATTGTTATGCCCTTTTTAATTTAAATTATACATGTTGGGGTAAGGTTTAGAACCTCCCACATACATCCCTCTTTATGTTTGAATGATTGGAGACCCCTTTATCTCTCATTAAATTCCTCCCATGTACATTGTTTTCTATGATGAAATTTCATAAGGGATTTCTCTCTACTCTCTTACATCCAAGTACTTATTTTGTATTATGCATCTAAATTACATTAATTTTGTTGGGGCATGTATCTATCAGAACACCTTACTGTCCATTTCTTTTACATATGATTAGACACTCATTTCTCTCTCATCTACCATTTTCATGAATCTTTATGCCTTGTCATTATGCTGCCGAAATTGCACCGAATTTTTCCAAGCCAAGATCACTGTGTAGTGAATACCATACCCATGTCTCTATCAAGGGTATTAACCTTTATGAACATATTAATATTTAATGGTACTTTCATGTATTTATTTTACAATACTTAATCGTGGAATAACTTATGGTTTTTATTTATTTCATGTTATATGATCCATGCATCACACTTATGTGTGAAATGAAATGTTTAAGAAGGGTTCACCCTTATAGCACTCCAATGAATTGGGTGAAGTATTGTATCATGATACGTTATTTGCAATGGGTATTTACTCATTATAATTCAAGTGTAATGAGGTTTTACTCGTGCCTCATGTGCAATGAGCCATGGATCATGCTAATTCCATGATAAGTGTTGATGCCACATTTCCATGTTACGATTATCATGATTTATCATAGATTTATGTTTATTCTTTTATTGTTATCTATTGATATTCCTATTGTCTAAGATTTATTGTATTCCTCATGTTATTCCATGATTATTCCCTTACTGATCATTATAGGTCACCCTTTTCATATGTATGTCCTCAGGTTATCCAATGTAATGTTATGTACGAGGGAATGTAGTGGTCATGTAAAAGAAGCTTTCAATAAATATGTTGTATTTCATGTTTTATGTTATTATTCCTTGATCCAAATACCCAAAAACACTATACCTCTTGATCTTCTTTGTTGTATCAGGTGAAGTTTATGTAATAAATTTTGTATAATTGTGTAATAAAAAGAAGGATTGTCATAGTTTGTATCAGAGGATAGGTTTAGTTATTTTTGGGTTTAGGATTAGAAAACACTAGTAAATCCTTAAAGACAAGACAATGTATAATAAAAAAAATCATTATGTTTTGGTGAGTGTTGAGTAAGTGGATTATGAAGAAAATACATCCATGTATGGATATGAGTAGGTAGAGGAGGCTCTGGCAGAGATGTATCCTTGGGGCAAACCCAAAAACACTGCTTTGAGCTAGACTCGAACGAGAATTGGTGCATGACAACATGCCTTTCTGCACTCATGGTTATAACACTCCCAGTGGATATGCATTGGTAATTTCACAAGTTTAGTATGAACCATTATTAAGGGACAAATAAAATTCCCTAATATTTTATGTTAAAAGTAGATCATGGATAACATGGACTGAAGCAAATAGATTCATATCTTAAGGAAATAAAAGTTATTTATAAGTCATCAGTTTTGTCTTTGGATTACACTTTATGTGTTAACCCTAACATTTCTTTTATTCTAGCCAATGGCCTGTAATAGGAGTACTTGGGCAAACAACTGATGTGAAGATCAATGTGATGATTATTCTAATGAGAGGCCCAGTCCAATGGGAGCGGGAATCACAATCCTTTTCATGGTTCTCTCTCAATAAACTCATGATTTGAATAGAAACATGGTTCAAGAGATACGTTCAACCCCCCCCCCCTAGAAAGAACAATTCACTATCGAGAGTTTCATCAGACAAAGTCCTCCTACTTTTAATGGATCATTTGATCCCTCATTCACCGAATAATGGATCAAATCCATTGAAAGGATCTTCTCCATCCTTCAATGTTCTGATCAAGAGAAGCTTCTCCTGGTTTTATATCATATAGAGGGTGGAACTGAAAAATGGTGGACATTGATAAAAAAATAGAAATCCTGAGGTAGAGATCGAGATGATGGAATGGATGGATTTTTGGTAGATGTTTTTCGATAAATATTTTCCATGCACCCTATGGATTAGATGGAAAGGGACTTACTTACCCTCAAGCAAAAAAGAAGACGAATTTGTCAGAGCATACAAGGAAAACATCACAAGGCTTGCACGATATGCCTCTGGCTTGGTCGTTACCTCCGAATTCAAGGTTGACAGCTTCATTGGTGGGCTGAAACCTAGCCGGAAGAAAGCGTCGGCAATCCGTGACATCGACAGCTATGAGGAAATTGTTTTATATCCTTGTAAAGTCGAAATGGATATCAGAGAATCTCAGTGGTATCATAGGGATAAGATGAGTAAGGTGGACTTCAATGTTGGAGGTCCGATGGATAAATCCAATGGTGCTAAGAAGACCCAACACCCAACTTGCCAACAGTGTGGAATGAAGCACCCCAGAAACATCTTCAAGGGGACGAGGAAATAATTCAGGATTTGAAGAGAAGGGAACTTGGATATTAACTGTCGGCAAGAAAGGCCAGTGGCTATGATAGAGGAGAGGAATGCTTCATTCGAACCTCAACATGTGGTTCATTGCTACAACTGTAATGAACCAAGGCATCTTGCAAATCAGTTCCCTAATCCAAGTGTTTTAGGAGGAAACCAACAACCTCTAAGGTAGCAAGGGAGATCTTTTTCCATCCCTACTGTCAAAGTGAACCCCAACAATAAAGTTCTGATAGGTACACTAGTTATTTATTCATGAATAGCGAACATACTTTTTGATTTAGGCTCTAAACATTTTTTTATATCTCGAAAGATTATTACAATAATCCCAGCACCACCAAATATCATAGAAGTGAAGATGTCGGTGAGTATGGAAAATGGGGAAATCATTGCATCCCCGAAATATAACTCCTCCCCATTCATAATTTGTGTAATAAACTTCCTGGCGATCCTAGTCATACTCCATATAGTTGAATTTTATGCAATTCTTGGTATGGATTGGATTTCCTTATATGGAGCCAAAAAAAATTGTAGTGTGGGGAAAATCACTCTCCATGTGGTGAATCGACCCCTGATACTTTACAAGTGAAAGGTGGAAGATGAACTATATTTAGATCCATCGTCTCAAGCGTGGATATTAATTCCCTATGATCATGTGTATCTGGATCAGATGATTGATTCGAAGGAGGCCAACATCTTAGAAGACATGCATATTGTGAGGGAATTCACTGAAGTGTTTTGTAAGGAATTGTCTGGTCTTCCTCCTAGAAGAGATGTTAAATTCTCAATTGATATTATACCTGGAAAGTTACCAATATCCAAGACTCGGTATAGAATGGATGTTGTGGAGTTTGAGGAGCTGAAGAAACAACTACTAGAGAATCTGGAAAAAGGGTTTCTAGGAACAAGTGGTTCACTATGTGGTGCACCAGTCCACTTCGTCATGTAGAAGATTTGGTCAATGCACCTTTGCATCGATTATAGTGATCTTAAAAAAAATCACGATAAAGAAAATTTATTCACTCCCACGAATTGATTACTTGTTCGATCAGTTGCATGGAAAAAAATACTTCTCCAAGGTGGATTTACGGTCGGGATATTATCTGGTAAGGGTGAAGAAGGAAGATATTCCCAAGGCTACTTTTCGTAAAATATACATGCACTATGAATTCATAGTAATTCTTTTTATACTCACTAATGGTCTAGAAATCTTCATGGAATTGATGAATAATGTCTGTATAGATTGCCTTGAAAAAATTTTGGTAGTCATTATAGATGATATTCTGATATACTCTAAAACCAAAGAAGATCATGAGGAGCATCAAAAAACTGTACTACAGACCTTGTGGAAGGAGAATATCTATGAAAAGTATAGTAAGTGTGAGTTCTGGTTGAATGAGGTCTCATTTTTGGTAATATCTTCACAAAAAAAAAGGATATCTTTGGATCCCTCCAAAACAGATGCAATTGAGGGATCGTCGAGGCCAACATCAGTAACAAATATCTATAGCTTCTTGTTGTTAGCTAGATATTATCAAATATTTATGAGAAATTTATCACGATTTTCCAACCCTTTTACCAAGATAACATAGATGGGAGTAAAGTTTTCATGGAGTGATAAATTAAAATAAAGCATCCAGGAGTTGAAAAAAGAGGCTTATCACTACGCGCGTGCTCACATTACCCATAAGTGGGGAAATTTCTGTGGGATTCTATGATGCTTCGAAGAAGGGCATGGGATGTGTGTTGATGAAAAATGACAAATTCATTTCCTATAATTCAAGGAAATATAATGTTCATGATCAGAACTATCCAAGACATGACCTCGAGTTGGATTCATTGATCTTCACTTTGAAAATTTGGCGACATTTTCTCTTTGTGGAGAAGTGTGAAATATATACAGACCAAAAAATACTCAAGTATATATTCACACAGAAAGAGTTGAACATGCACTAATGAAGATTGTTAGAGCTGATCAAAGACTATGACAGCTCAATCCATTACCACCCTAGGAAAGTGAACAAGGTGGTGGATTCTATAACTAGAAAAGACCCAGTGATTCTCTCATTCATGAAAAATTAAAAGGATCCAATCATCTTAGATTTGATGAATATGGACATGGGAATAACAAAGAATGGAACATCATCAATACTTTAACAAATGATTTCTCAACCTTCACTTTTAGATAGGTTAATGGATTCTCAAGTGGATGATGTGGGAATTTATGAAAAAGTGGAAGCTATTAGAAAATGTAAATCCTCAAAGATTAATGTTAATGAAGAAGGAATTGTGAGATTTGGGAAAAGAAAATTTGTTACGTCATATCCGGAGCTTAAGAATGAACTTTTGGATGACGCACATTGTTCAAATTTCTATATTCTCCCAGGAAACACAAATGTGTATCGAGATATCCGAGAGAATTATTGGTGGGATAATATGAAGAAGGAGATCGCTGAATATACATCAACGTGTCTTGTGTGTCAGCATGTGAATGAAGAGAGGAAGAAGTTTAATGGGATGATGCAACCATTGCCCATACCAGAATGTAAATGGGAGAAAATCACCATGACCTTTGTCATCAAACATTCGAAGACATCCAAAGGCAACGATGCAATCTGGGTTGTTGTGGATCATATTACAAAGGCTGCACAATTCATTTCTATTTGGGAGGATTTCTCATTGGATCAACTGGCAGAGATATATATCAGGGAAGTGGTAAGGTTTCATGGAGGACCACTATCTATTGTGTCTGATCGAGATCCAAGATTCACCTCTATTTTTTAGAAGAGTCTTCAACAAGCTCTAAAAACTGGACTAATCTTTAGTACAACCTATCATCCTCAAACTAATGGAAAATCTAAGAAAACAATCCAAACACTTGAAAACATGTTGATATCGTGCTCAATGGACTTTAAAGGAGGATGAGATCAACATCTTCCTCTGGTTGAGTTCTCTTATAATAACAGTTTCCACTCAAGCATCCAAATGGCACCATATGAAGCCCTTTATCGGAAAAGGTGTAGAAAACTGGCGTGTTGGGATGTGGTCGGTGAGCGTAAGCTTCTTGGATTAGAAATTTTTGAAGAAATGGTTGAGTCGGTGAAAACCATGTAGCAGCATATCAAGGCTGCCCCGAGTTTATAGAAGAGTTATGTCGATAACCATCGACGAGACCTTGAGTTTAAAGTTCTATACATGGTATTTCTATGCATATCCTTGTGGAAGAAGGTCATGAGATTTGGAAAGAAAGGGAAGCTAAGTCCAAGGTACATTGGCCCCTTTGAGATTCTTGATCATTTTGGGGTTGTGGCCTATAGACTAGCACTTCCAACTACCATGGCCAAAGTACATGATGTCTTTCATGTATCTCTATTTTGGAAGTATATACTGGATCCTTCACATGTACTCTCTATAGAGGTGGTACTGTTAGAGGATGATCTTTCTTATGAGCAGCATCCGGTGAAGATCATAGATCATAGAGAAAAATTTCTACAAAATAAGACAATTCCCCTTATCATGGTGTTTTGGAGAAACCACATGTTCGAAGAAGCGATGTGGGAATCAGAGGAAATGATGAAGCAGAGTCACCCACATCTATTTTTGTGTGGAAAAGTAAATTTCAAGGGAGAAATTTCTTACGGGGGGAGGATTGTAACGACCCAAACTTTCATTAATGGAAATCCCTCTTGATCTAATTAAATGTATCATTATGTGAAATGTTTATATAAAATTTCAACTTCTTTGGTTTTATGTTTTTGGATTTTAAAATACTATTATGAATTGTGACCATTCCTAATATAGTCGTTGAATTGTGATCACATGATTAGTATAAATATATGGTTTTAACAAATCCAATTTACTCAGACAAAAGAAGCGATAGCCTTATCGAGTAGATGTTCCCCATACGAAGCCCATTTTTCAGAGCATGGAAATAAGGTTGCATCTATGGGATTTTTTCTTGACCAAACCCAGCCCGAGCTTGAATATGTTAAGCTATAGCGGTACCGCCTATAAGAGAAGTCGAAGTTGATAGAGATTACCACACGAGCAATGTTATCTGAGCCACCTCATAAGTCTGTCACCATCATAGACCTTACTCTTCGGTCTTATGCAAGTGTTATAAGGGGTTATGTAACAAGACCCTAGTACTATGGTTATGTACATTATTGTTTTATATAATAATTAATATACGGTCATTTTATTATTGTTACATTATAAATTGTTTTAAAGCACAAATAATATTTTTCATTAATGTTAAACTAAGAAATATATTTTGATAAATTAGTTTATTTATTAATTATATAATATTTTAATAAAATATTATTATTATTATGAAATTAATTTTTATTAAATATAAATGATCATACAATTTTATGAATGAAATTGTAATTTTTATTATTGTTTGAAAGTCATATTTTTTAAAACCCATGAATTTTTGACAAATGTCAGCTTTTATTTTAAAAGTAAAAATTAACAAATTTAAAAACATATTTGGATAAAATTAATAATATATCTGGTATTAGGATGTCGAAATTATCCAACAGTGAATTTTTCATAATTTTGTGAGATAATCAAATTTTTGGGTAAAATTTAAATACCGTTTAAATATATAATGTGTGTTATGACATCATAATGACCCAATTGTGATGTAATAAAATACTATAAACTTCATGTCTGTCCAATATATGTTTTATCATTTAAATAATGTGATTTTGGGTTTTTTTGATTTATTCTACAAAGCATTTGTGTACCCTTCAAAATTTATTAAACATTTTGTCTTTTTAAATTTTTTTCCTTGGTAGTGTGACTCATCTCCACATAAAGAACCCCATTATTTTAAGATGATAGGACTTTGGACTTATAAAATATTGTTTTCCACTTCCTTTTTTAAAAATCCATGGGCAAAATCTATGTTCTAGTAGGTGGTTTCGATTAGTTAAATGTGAGGGGTCCCAAACCTAAGTAATAAATAATTCCCTCGCCTTTCCTATATACACCCACCCTAGATCCTACTTTCTCCTTTCTAAAAGCCTCAAAAGTTCATCCAACCTCACCCTCCTCTCTCTATAATCCTCCTATGGTGTCCCAAGCTCCCAAGAAGCCTCTCTCAAGCCTCTCTCAATCCTTTGGAAGCACACTTATAAGTAAGGGTTTTTCTTCCTTTCTCATTTTTTCCAATATTCATTAAAATGTTATGAACTCTTTAATATCAATTATAAATGTTAGGGTATAGCTTAAAACCTCCCCCATAATTCCCTTATTATGTTTTAATGATGAAATACCCCTTTCTATCTAATTAAATGCCTCCCATGTACACCTGTTACTATGCCGAAATTCCGTAAGGTATTTCTCCCTCCTCTTTTACATCCACGTAATTATTGTATTATGCATCAAAATTCCATTACGTTTGTTGGAAAATGTATCTATATTAACCTATTGCTATCCATTTCTTGTACATATGATGAGACACCCTTTTAACTCTCATCAACCGTTCTCATGAATCCTTATGTCACGCCGTTATGCTGCCGAAATTGGACCTCATTTTTCCAAGCCAAGATCATTGTGTAGTGAATACCATACCCATGGCTCTATCAATGGTATTCACCTTTACTCACAAATACATATTGAATGGTACTTTCATGTGTTTATTAAAAATTACTTAATTGTGGAATAACTTATGATTCTGATTGATTCCAAGTTATATGATCCATGTGACCCAGTTCTGAATGGAATGAAATGTTTAAGAAGGGTATGCCCGAATAGCGCTCCAATGCATTGGGTAAAGTATAGTATCATGATACATCATGTAGAATGGGTGTTTACTCATGATAATTCACTTTCAATGAGTTTTTACTCATGATTCCTGTGAAATGATGTTTTACTCATACTCTATGTGTAATGAGCCTTGGCACATACTAATCCCAGGTTAAGTGTTGTTTCTACATTTCCATGTTATGATTGTCTTTCTTTATCCCGCCTTTATGTTTATGCTTCTCTTGTGCTCCATTGATATTCCTATTTCCTAACATGTATTGTATTCCTCATGTTATTCCATGAGTATTCCCTTACTGAGCTTTATAACTTTCCCTTTTCTTATGCATGTCCTTAGGTTATCCCATGTAATGCTAAGTACGAGAGAATGTCGTGGTCATGTAAAAGAAGTTTCCAATAAAGATGTTGTATTTCATGTTTTAAGTTTCTATGTAATGATACTATGCCCAAATGACACTAGACCTCTCGATATTCTATGTTGTATCAAGTGATGATTATGTAATAAATTATGTTTAATTATGTAATAAAAAGCAGGGTGGTCATATTGCCTAACTTTTTGAGAAGACATCTATCATATATGGACTGATGGTGTAAAACTCTTTAGTTTGATGGAAGAGATTGGATATTACCATGAATATCACTAATGCTAGATAATAATCATATTAAGAGGTAGATAATTTTAGCACTAATATATTTGGGGTTGTTCATGGTAGTTTAGGGAATTGGTCTTGTAACATACTAGTTTTCTCACCCACAACATTTTAGTGCAATGCATGATGTGTTCCATGTAACACAGTCAATGAGATACCATTTAGATCTATATCACATGATTTAAATTGATACTATTGAACTTGAGTACAATTTTTCCTCTATATAGAATATGTTTTATATAGTAGATCATAGTGATAAGGCTCCTGATAGAGAGACAATTCCTCTTGTGCGAGTGAGGTGGTAACACAATCGCAACCTAAAGGAGACTTCAGAATCGAAACCAAATATGAAATCATAGTGGTCAAAGTTGTTTCCTAGAGAGACTTGGAGACATGTGGGTATGTATAAAAAAATAAAGTACTCAAAAGTGGGGATGTTATAAGAACCTAGTAATCATTTTTTAGTGCAGCTCGAGGATGACATTCTCGGTGGTCGGTGGTTATGAAACCCCTAGTTTTAGCAAGATGTTTTTATAATTAAAAAATTACAATATCTTATTTATTTTTCTTTTTTAAATTGTGATATATGTGGTTATAGTAGTTGGTAATTATCTATGATAATTTTGGAATCTAGGCTATGAAATTATAAAAATTTATATTTAAAGATAAGGGTACACAATTAGTGCATGATAAGTGTAAAACTTGATAAAAACATGGAAGAGGGTTATATGCAGGTACATAGTTTTCTAAACCATATATAAGGATCAGAAAAACAATAAAGAACTTGTTATAATGTTTCAATTCCATTTCATATGGTCTTTTTATGGTTTGTGAAACCATGTATATTCCCCATGTGACCATGAAAAATGGTTCAATTATATTTTTCATTGTTTACCAAACCATTTATTTTGGGAACCTTGAGGTAGGGAAACCCATATGGTTGGTATATGGATTGGAAAACCATGCATGATAACTTTGTAATTGTAATAATGAAATTTTGAATAAAATTACCCAAAAACCGTAATATTTATCCCTATACATATCCTCTTGAATATCCCTTTCCTTTTTGATGAATTTTGGCTTCTAATGTCTTTCCTTCCTCAACTTTTGGCGGGTTGAAGAATCATTCAATATAATTGATTCCACTCTTTAGGGATAATTCTCATTGTGACCATGTCTTTTCTATTATATTAGTCTCCTTATTTTATTTTTCATATATTCATATCCCTAAAATGGTGGTTATAGAATCATATTTAGTATTTCATGGTTCGTGGGATGATTTTAATTATTGTTTTTTGGTGATTAATATCCATTGACTTTTAGGTAGGACCATTAAATTATTTCTTCTATTTTTTTCAATTTATCAATGCATGAATTGTGTGGTTGCATTATTTTACCATGTGTTTTACCTATAATTAATTAATATGAAAATATTCATGAAATTTACGATAGCTGATTAAACTTTTATAGTTTGTTTTCCATAATTGTATAGAAATCTAATAATATTCCTTGAAATGAAATTTGGTCAAGGAATGATTTTGAAAATGTGATGAATCTAGAATAAGATGGAATTAATTTTAAATGAAAAATAATTGCTTTGGACAATATTATTATTAGTATTTGAAAATATGAAGATTGATATTGGAATGATGATATCCAGTGTGTTTATTGAATATGTAATGTGGGTTTTAGTAATTTGATCAATGCATGCTGATATGATGATAAATTTTAATATGGTTGGCCTTATGGGGTGGTTCCATGATTGGTATTCAATTTGGTATTTATTTTGTGGATTCAGAGGTATTATTTCTTCTAGGGGTGATCAACTATTCTTGGACAATTATATTTCCCTATGTGCGACAATTTTTTGGAAATATGAATTTATCAAGGGTAAAACCACTTTTTTTAAGATGAATATATTTCCCCAAGAATGATTACCATTCTAGGATTTTTATATTTCCCTAGGTGATACTATTTTTTTGGGATGGGTATATTTAATGAGGATTGAATTAAAATTTAAGATGGTTATACCTCCCTCATGGTGATTCTAATTCCTCAAAAACACCAGGAACAGTCTGAGTGAGGTATGTTTAGTCTCTGATGTCACTATGGAACCTGATAAGAAATGAAGCCTATTAATTAGCTTATTTTTATATATGTTTTACAAAAGTGTACTTTTTACCTTTGCATTAACATACTGTGACATGATATATTTATAGACTCCATTAATGGTATCCTAATGAGTAATATACACACCCCACTCAGTTGGACATTGGTAATTTAGTAGACTTTATGATTGTATGACAGGATAATGGGACGAACCGAGTGGTTGATACATGATTGTTATAATTTGTTAGATCATGGAATTTGGAGACCAATATTCTTCTCCAAATCGTGATGTGGGATCTTCTGGATTTTTATTTTGTATTATTTTCATATATTAGTGGGTTTATTGTTTTTTGGTTGTCTATCAAACATGTATATAGTTCAATGTGATATTTCATGAGTCAGACGTACTTGTTGGAACAATCATGTTTTTTTCAATTGGTTATTTTCAATAATAATATTGTTTATATTATTTTTTATATTTCAATAATATGGCCAAATTATATAGTATCGCCCCATAAAATTCTAGAATAAAATTTCTGTACAACAGCCTTTGGAAAATGGTAAGGTTCACCTAAGGATATATAGAGATCTCCTGTTTAGAAATGATGAGGGTCAATGGATTGAGGGACAGTAAATAATGTTTCATAAATCATTAAATTAATTCATATGAATTATTATATAAATCTATTACTTCTGTAATATTTTAAAACATCTTGGACAAAACAATATAATTATGGTAATTTCATACTGATTAAGGTCAATTCCATGGACATTCTCTACTAATTTATCTATTATTACATATTATAAAATAACACATAGAAATCCATATGTAGATGTATTCTTCCAAACACTTAAAAAAATTACACAACACTAGATACTCTGTATCAGTACATATCATGATCTTTCATTACGAATGGATCTACTGCTCATCTGATTTGATGAATTTATCTCAATAAAACAAAATTCCATCTTTATTTCTTGTGGATATTGGTATGTTATTCACATTCCATTACTTATTTTATATTGATTATTATTTTTATTCCCTATAGATGCAAAATTTATATTATTTAGTACACATTAATTTAATTTATATTGAACAAATACCACTTATTATTATTTAAATACAATGGTATTTCAAAAGTATAATATTTTGATACAAAACATTTATTATAGGAATCTGAGTGTAATTTTTTAGGGGGGAACATTTTTTATTTTTTATGAATAATGAAATGCATCAGTGTATAGTGAATGTCGTTAAAATATAGTATTGGTTGTTATATGTTAAATATATTTTTATTTTCATCCTAAAAGATATAAAATTCCATTATCACAATAAGTCTTGCATTAGTTACTTTATTTTTTCACAAAAATATAAAAAACTAATACTATTAGTCAGAAATAGAAAATAATGCATATTTTTTTCTAAAACATCCTTCTCATTCACTAAAAAATAAACCCAACTCCTACCCATTTTTATTAAATTGAAAACATTGCTATGAAGATGGTCCAAAAAATCCTCCCCAAAATAACATATACATAATTCTAATGATCTATTCTGGGAAAAATACTATTCTAAGATGCCTAGAAATTCCATCCAAAGGATCTGACTCTAGAAGGAAAGTATGTCTTCTAATTTAATCTCATTCAATTCAATTTTTTGAATTCTCCCAAATTCACCCTTCTAAAATTAATAAGTATAACTACATTATTATATTAAGAATATAGTTATGAAATAATATTGAATATATAATCATATAAATCATATAAATCCTTTTAATAGTAGTTTATAACATTTATTTCATCATGACTGATTTTAACAACATATATTGAAATTTTATTAATTGAATAATACCTCCTTACATAGATTATTTAATAAATTTAATTAATGAAAATATACAATATATAATACATTAATAATTTTATATAATATAAAATTATAAATATTTTCATGATGTTAGTAGTAAACAATCATATCTATTTAAATTGAGAAAAGCACATATTGATACACTTTTCTTAATCTATATAAATATGTACCTATATATTGATCACAAAACACTTATAAGAATATAATGATATTAATATATACATCATGAAATATAGATATCATATAACAATTTTATAATAGCCTTTGACTATTACCATGACATCAATTTTTTTTTGAAATATGAACAGAAGAAATTAAAAAAAGATCGATGCAAGAAAACTAATATAGTAAATGAATGAAATATAATACAAAATGAGTTATATTATATGAAATAATAATTAATATGATTCAAATTTAAATATTTATTATATGTAAATATATTATTCATGATGTTATAGGTGTGTCCTTCTGAGATAGAACTCCAAGCATGTGTATTCTTCCATGTTCCCATTTGATTAATATAATATTTTATATATTGATTATATTTTGTTATATAACTCATATAAACAATATTGAATTTAAAAATATTTTTTCTCAATTAATTTTTGTGGTATTAATTATCAATGTACCTCTCTTATTGAATTATATTTCCTCTTATCCATTTTTATAAGGTTTTTTTCTAAAATATATTTATTTTCATGAAATTTTCTATTTAATGAATATATTCTCATATAAAACTCATGTATTTATGGTTGGATGAATAATTAATTTTCTTCCATTAAATTTGAGTTATTTCATTTCTCATTACCTATATTGATTATTTTTAGTTCATCCACTCATTATTTTAAAGTATTTTCATCCAAAATATAATTTCATTAAGAAATTTTTTCATTATTTAATATATTTTCTCATATAGTCATCATAAATATCATGAATGGACAACTAACTATAAACTAGTTATTTAATATGATTTTATTGTCACTTTAACTATGTCATTTATTAACAGTTGACCTGTCAGATTATTTATATGGTTTTCTTTTTAAAAACATGAATTTAGTAATATATTATTACATAATTTTATATCTTCTCTTCAATGTATTATCACCAAAGGAATAATAGTAATCCTTATTTATTTTCATAATTTTTTATTTATTTGGTATCATTTTCATTCTTATTGATTTAAGGGGTATCTCATACTCCTTTTTTATTTTTATTGATTTTGTTAGCTACCAGTATCTATCTATCTCCCTTGAAATCAAAATATTCTTCCATTTCTGTATTCATTATATCATGGATGTATTTAATTTCTTCTTAATAGTTTATATTTAATTGAGGGTATACCTCATTGAATTATACTATATAAACACCATATGTTTTAAAATATAATATTAAGGGGTGTTTATCTAGAAATTACTATTAATCATTTTATTGGTAGAATATTCAGAACTTGTATTATCATTATTTTAATAAGGATAATTACTTATTATATATACACATTTATGTAAGTTGTTACTTAGAGATTAATTAACAATTTATTGGTAATCTCTTATTTATTATCATATCACAGATTCATTGGACATAGTCTGGGATGGGTGGGAACAAAATTAAATAGCTCCTCGAAACATTGGTATGTCTCATGAGATAAAATATCATAGAAATTTGGTGTATTCTTACCCATTTATATCTTATTTTATAGCTAATGAATTGATGTTACTGTTAGGATGTGTCACATTATTATTTCAATTAATATAAATTGTATATTATTGTTAAATTAATTTTTTATCTTTTGTTTTTTCATATATGGATATATATTTATCATGTTAAGAAAAATATATAATTATATGATTATTTATTTCAATATTATTATGTATTTATTATTTCTATTATGATAAAATTTTTTTTACACTACCCCTTACTATGAATCATATCTCAACCCTTTGTATTATTTCTCTATTTTCAAGGTAACTATACAAATCATTATGAATGATCTAAGGATTATAAAATGAAGAATACTAATTTTTCATATCATGTAATGTTTTTACCATGTAATAAATTAATGATATACATACCTAATCTCTTCAGACTATGGAAATTAATATAATTTTTATTATGATCTTTATATGTTGTACCATTATAATAAATAACAAATAGGTTTCGGTTACTATGGCTATGATTTTTATAATCAATATATACCATTCTATTTCTAGTTACATTCCATAAATCATTATCAATAATATCATTATGTAATTATGGAAAAAATATGGACCAATTTTCGGTCTTTGAAGGTGTCTAAGTGTATTTTTTAATCAGTTAAATCAAAAAAAATATTTGATTAGGCATTTTTATTTTCTTATATATTGAAACAATCATCTAGAATAACTTTTGGGTATTAATTGTTTCTAAAATAAATTTTATATAAATTAAAAAAAATTATATGGTGAATAAATGTTTTTGAATATGGAGGATAATTTTTAACTATGTTTTATATGTAATTTAACATAAAACCATAATCTCACAAATAGAAACAAATATTTCCTTTAAGAATAAAAACTATATTAAGAATATAGTTCAATTTGTTGAATAAAAAATATTTAGCTGGATATATGAAGATGAAGAAACAGTTTCATATTTATGTAGAATGTTTTTTGACAATAATTCTAGTGAATCAAAGGAAAATGATCCATTTAATTTGTTTACCCATTATGATGTGGAAGGGATTATTTTAATGTTTATGGATTTTTGTATCATAAAAATTATTCATGTGATTAAATCATTCATCAATATATAATTACTTAATTTTATTCATTTAAATTTAATAACACATTATAATTAATTTATGTGTGATTTTTTATAACATGAGATTTTAATGATAAGTAACCCATTAAAGGTACAAATTTGAGTTTTCATTAATTGATAATCATCATGGAATGACCTGGTATTTGTAAATATATTATTATTACTCAATATTCCACCTCATATTGTGATGTAATGTTAGCTCATAATTTGAAACCCTAGCTTGGTGTTGGGGAATGATTTTTTATGCCACATAAACTATAGTAAATTACCCTAATCTCTATAGGATGAAAACTATTTATGAAGGATAAAATAAATTATTAGGAATATATTTTTACCTCAATTAATAAAAATGAATTTTATAAAAATGTGTGTTCTATATATAACTATGTCATTTGAAATAATTGAAATTAACATTGAATAAAATGAGGTTTACAAAATTCAAAACATAAGCGGAATTAAATATTTTGACCCACATAAATATAGTTGACTCAAATAAAATCCACAAAATTTTTATCCTCAAACAATGTCTTTGATGTGATTGTTCACAAATGGTATAATCATGACACAACTGTTCCTGCTGAGATAGATGTATGATTGAAATGATGATGTAGATTCTTAACATACTAAAGGGGGTGAATTGTATACTTTAAAAAATTAATTTGGAACTTTTAAAGATGTTAATGTTAAACAATGTTAAACAAAGTAAATTCACAAGACCTCTTAGTTCTACAAACATGCCTTATTCCAGAAATATGGTAATGGAAATGAAACTTATGAAAAGTTTACAAAGATAATGATTCTATATTAATGCGTATAGAGTCTTACTAATAAGAGTACAAGTATAAGAAGGTATAATGATAGTTATACATTCATTAACAATCAAAATGCAGTGGAAAACAAACATGAAACAATAAATGTAACAAGTAAGAAATATTTTAACCCAAAGAGTACGGTATCCAACAAACTTGGATAAAGATCCCTTAATTTATACTTTCAAGAAACTCTACCTTACACACACCAAGGTAAGCCCTCGATACGAATATCGGAGTATACCGTGCAATCCTCGCAAGCCCTGGAACTTCAAGGTAGTCGGAACCGCTATCTTCCTATCCCTGAAAGCCCATGAATTCACTCAGCAACATTTGGAGTCACACGAAGCAATTCTGAACATGATGTTTAGTATGCACAAAGCATGAGAGTATCTCTCTCTATAAATAACTTCAAAACCATGTGGTATCTAGAGTTGTAGAACAGTAAAGCTGTGATCTCTTTGAAATGAGCTCCAATATTTAGGCCCATCTTTAACAGTCATCTCCCACCTCCATCAGTTATATTTTTTTTTGAATTTTTGAGGGACCTATACACGTGTCACTCAAACAAAAATTGTTTTGAAACAAAAAGTATAACATAGTTTCATAACTATAACAAGGGTAATAAAAATATGGTTTCTTTGACAAATTCATTCTTCGTAGTCTAAGAAAAAATAAAAGTTCAGAGTATAACTAAAAAACCATTCAGTGTCAACAATACATGATATTCAAATTCTATCTTCAAAAGAATTTAGAACCTGAATTCTATAGAATTTCGCAGTCTGAATTTCAAGGAAATTCAGAATCTAAATTTTGAATAATTCGGAGTGTGAAATCATAGAATTCTGAGTCAAAATTCCATGAATTCGATGTATTAATTCATAAGATTTTGGAGTTTGAATTCATAAGAAATCTGAAAAAACATTCATAATAATTCGGAGGCTGAATTCATAAGAATTCGGAGTCTGAATTCAAAATAATTTGGAGTCTCAAGTCATAAGAATTCTGAGTCTAAATTCATAAGATTTCAGAGTCTGAATTCATAAGAATTTGGAGTCATAATTCCGAATAATTCAAAGTCTTAATTCATAAAAAATTCGATGTTTGAATTCATTAGAATTCAGATTCAGAATTTATAAGATTTCAAAACCAGAATTTGGATCCTCAAAACAAAATGCTCTATATCTATGTATTTGTATGGTTCCGAGGTTTTTCAAATGAAACTGAATTTTACACATAGAAATAAAATGAGATAGATATAAATAAATTATGAAATGAACAATGAAAACATGGTAAGGATAAATATTCCATGAGGAATGAAAATTTTCATTATTAAGATAAATATTACGGGAAATGAAATTTTCTTTATGGTAGAGTGTTTTGGATTTTCAGAACCTAAACGAATGGAAAAGTATTAAAGAAACATTATTTTCTCAACAGTCTCTTCCTTTTTTGAAATCACAAACATCCTAATGAAAAAGAATTTAAGGAAAAAGAATTTTTATGATCTTAAAAAAAACCTCTCCCTTTAATTATGGATCATACTGAATATGACTAACCACACCATAGAATTTAGTATCACTAGGGATTGTATTATGAATTTCTTGAATGAGATTTCTCATTTTCATTCATACAAAAATATTCATTATTAAAATTCACCCTTGGATGAACTCCCCCTTTGTTAGGGAAACTTATTCTTTACTAAGTATTCTTTTTTGAAATTCCTTTCACTGCATTTGTGATTTTCAAAAAGAAATATAGGGAATGGAAAAGGAAATATGGTACCTTAAATATTAGTACTAGAAAACCAAAAATAAAGCGCAATCCAAAATTCCATTATGAATGGAAAAATTTATTCAAGGAATAAATACAACCAAAGATCATAATTGAACGAGATTATCCTTCCTTCTCCTTCGTAATTAGCTTCTTCACTATGGTTTTGAGCTTCTTGAGTTCCTTGTGATCCTCCTCTACACATTTGAGAAGTTGATCCAGATCTTTTGATTTCTTCCCTAAGGTTTTGATTTTTTTCCGGATACTTAAGAGATTCTTCCTGACCCTTTAGAACTTATTCTTGATTAACAATCTTCTCTTCTATCTCAATCTTGAGAACCCTTTATCTCTTCCAACTCTGAGAAACTGAATATAATTTTCCACTCAGATCATTCACTAGTTTCTTCCAAGTATTATCTTCAGGAGATAGATTTTCATCAAAAGACAAGGTGAGATCTTTGAACATAATATCTTCGGTTTCAAATGAATCCATACATTATCTAGAAACTCATCAATAATTATCATTTAATTCATATATTTCTTTGACCATGTAGTCATCTTCTTGCAATATGTTTTGTGGGATTCATAATTTACGATAAAGGTTTTGAAATCAGCCTCAATATTATCACACTTATCCCTCACCCTGGATATTCAATCTGATTTTTGATTTATGGTATGTTGAAGCATCTGGAATCTAAAGTTTATGATTTGAAATAAATGGATAGTTACAATAATATTTTTCAAAGACTTGACTACAAAAATCATGTCCAAGAGAGGATGATTCTAAATCCAAGATTTTGGTTGGTGAGGTTTTTTTTCTTTATCAGCAGCTTTCCTCTTTGATAAACCAACCACTTCTTTCTTCTTCACCAATGCTCTTCTATGTGTATCAATAACCACCTATTTTCCTTTATCATCTTTCGGAATGAATGTTTCTTGATTGGATGATTCAATTTCACAATCAGATAGTTGAACAATTTTATCTTCATCTACCTATTTTTTCTCAACTCCTGCCTCAGCATCCTCTGGCTGAATGAAATCGTGGTTGGGGATTTATTCTTCATACACTTTTTAACTTCTTCTCCACTCTTCTCATCTTTCCCTAGGGTAGAACGTTTTTATGAATCAGCTTCAGAGGCTCAAAATGATAATTTATCAAAAGGTATTTCCTTCTCATGAAAATCTTCAACTTGTTTTATCAAGTCATTTATATCACCACTGCCTTCTTCTTCTTCTTCTACATGTTTTTATAGGACTTTTTCAAGAGTCACAAACTTCTATCCTAGAGTCTCTAGTAAAGGTTCTATAAGAATGGATTATGGTACCAGAATATTCTCCGATGATTTCTCAGCAGCCTTCATAATTTATTGGAAAATCTCTACCTTAGATAAATTTTTCTTCTACTTCTTCTCATTCTCATGCTTCTCAATCTCTTCAAGTGCCTTTTCCTTTAATGAATTTTTTTCAGCATGGTCCAGGACAAACATAGACTCCCCTTATTTCTGATTTTTATTATCTTATCTCCACTTTACTACTACTTCATCAGGATAAGATTTTTGTTTCATTGGATTTGGGGGTGTTGACTGAATATCCTTAGCCACTGGATTTTTTTCCTTCTCTTCTACTTTATTCACCTTTCTCTTCCATCCACCCATTTTAGAGGTTTCAGCCACCTACAGTTTCATTGAAAGAGCTTCAAATTCCTATTCAAGAATATCACTGAATCTTTTTTATTATTTTGAAAAACCAATTTTCATCCTTCTCAAAGTATCATCACTCAACAACATGACTTTTCAATTCCTCGACTTAGAACTACAAGTTATTTTGACAAATTCTAAACACACAACAATCAAATTTGATAGAATGGAGGGATATATAATAATTTGAGATTTCAAAATCCCATTCTGTATATTCTCAATCATAATCAAAATTTACTTATCCAAATTTATCTTCCTTAGATTCACCAAGAAATCCAAAATATATAAGTCACTCTTCTTTAGACTATCCTTATCACATTTTCTTGGAATAATGAATCCTTGAACCCACAATTCTATAATCCTAATGTTTGTAGACAGGTAAAGAATCTTCGTATTCTTTTCTTCTAAACGACCAAGACAAACACTATCTTTTTCCCTAATAAAACATCCTTGATCATTAGGTAGCTTGTGAGTACAGAACTCATCTTTGGCTTCGTAAGGAATACCAACCAAGCTTACAGCCTTGGTGTATGAAAGTGAATATGACTTTCCATAACACTAAGAAGAAAACATAATCATTCCTTCATCCTTAAAAAAGATACAGACTCATAGAACATTACGAAAACTCTGGATATAGAAAATCCTGAGCTTTTGGTTTTGAAATAGATGCACTCTCCCAGAAATTGAGTTTGATATTATTTGAAATGATAGAGTCATATTTGGCATAAAAATTTGGATCACTAACCTTTCTCTATATATTTACCATAAATTTATTGACTTGACAATTGACATTTTATTCTAGGAAGAGGCATTGGCAGAAATTCGGATGTAAGGAGTATCTGAAAAGTTCACAATAGGCTTATGTAGGAAGGGCAGAGCTTCATCATGCAAGAGCATTGAGATATATGTGGGAAAACCATCGGGATTCATTTATATAGGCATTGAGATAACGATTCATCTTCCATGATTTATCCAACATTTGAAATATTCTTGACAAGATCAAATGGTTGAGAAAGTCGAAGAATAATTTTTTTTTGAATCTGATCTTTTGAGGGTTTTTAAGAAAAACATTCGGATTTAAGGAAAAAATGAATACTAAAGAAAAAAAATAGATGAAATTACCAACAAGTAAAAGATGATGAAAAAAATTTGAGATAGAAAACATACCATTCAGATTGATAGAAAGATTATTCGTAATAAGAAAAATTCTTCTTGAAGAACATTAGATTCAGAATATTTTGATTACATAAACATTGACTACGAACAATCTATCTATGAAAAGTTTCATTATGATAATTTTAATTATTAAAATATTTATTACGAAAAAAAACTAACATCTATAAATTTTATTATGAAAATTTTGAACTAAAAAAATCTTCATTACGAAAATTTAACTACAAAAACATTCATTATGAAAAAGTTAACTAAAAAATTTTCATTCTGAAAAATTTAACTACAAAAATTTTCATGACAAAAATGTTAACAAAAAAAATTTCATTACAAAAATGTTAACTAAGAAAATTTTCATTACCAAAAATCTATCTACAAAAATTCCATTACGATAGTGTTAAATACTAAAATTTTCATTACGAAAAATTTTAAACTAAAAAAAATTAGATTGAGAAAAAATCGAAGACTACAACAAATTTTTAAACAATGAAAAAACTTTTAGACTACAAAAAAAAAATTTGAGTACGAAAATTTATAGACTACGAATAATGTTTAGACAATGAATAAAAAATTTAGACAAAAGCAGAAAATTTAGTCTTTGAAACAAAATTTAGACTACAAAAACAAAATTAGACTACAAAAAAATATTAGACTCCAAAAAAGATTTAAAATATAACAAACAAATGTTCTCCCCCTATGAGAAATAGTTTCTTACTATAATAATATTGGTTTCAACAAGAATATAACATAGAAGATTACCTTATGATTATTATTCCTAACTTCTTTTTAATATATTAAAATCTATCGAATGGTAATTATTTTGTGAAAATATCAGCATATTGATTTTGTGTTCCGATAAATTGAAGAATGATGTATCCTTTTTTGTGTGTGATCGCAAAGAAAGTGATGCCTAATATCTATATGTTTTGAATGAGATTGATGTGCATGGTTTCAACGTAAGGAAATTGAACTAGTATTATCATACAAAACTTATGTTTTGGTAAAACTCAAACCATAGGCTGTGAGTGTATGTTTCATCTACAACACTTGAGCACAAAAACTTCTAACTGGTACCTATTCAGCTTTAGCAGTGGAAAGTTCTACTAAGTGTTGATTTTTTCACAACAAAGAATCTAATGAATTACCTATGAAATGACATGTTTCATATGTACTTTTCTTATCCATTCAAATTCCACCAATGTTAGCATCCGTAAAATCAATTTGAAACAAAAACATTTCTAGAAGTATAAAAGATTTCAATATCTATGGTTACCTCTAAGTAGCGAAAAATTATTTTCACTACCTTTAAATGAGATTCCTTATGATTTGATTGATATCTTTCACATAATAATAATAAATAAATTAAGATAGGATGGCTATATGTCATGTAATTTAGACTTCTTATCATACCTCTAAAAGATGTTTGATCTACTGGTTTCTCAGCTTCATCAAGATCAAGTGAATTTGAGGTACCAATAGGATTACTTATACTCTTATTGTTGTCATATACATATATTTTAAGAAGATCTTTAATATAAATATGTTGGGATATATATACTACTTCTGGTTTTTAAGAAATATAAATACCTAGTAAAAATGATATCTCACCCATCATTCTAATTTCGAACTCAGATTTTATTAGATTCGCAAAGGAATCTATTAAAGATTGCTGAGTTGAACCAAATATAATGTCTTCAACATAAATTTGAACAATCAAAACATTTTTCTTATTTTTCTTTATAAAAAGGGTTGGATCATCATTTCCCTTAACATAATTATTTTGAAGAAAAAAACATGTAAGTCTATCATACCAAGATCGAGGGGCTTTCTTAAGTCCATACAATGCATTGGTAAGTTTGTAAACATGTTCAGGAAGTTTTAAATCTTCAAAACCAGGAGGTTGTTCAACAAAATATATATTTAGTACAAAACCATAAACGAAATCATATTTAACATCCATTTGAAAATGTTTGAAATTTAATAATTCTACCAAGGAATGTAGAATAAGATTAGATTCAAGTCTAGCTACTTGAGAATAGGTTTCTTTATAGTCTATTACTTCTTTTTTATTATAGCCTTTAGCAACCTATCTAGATTTATTTCTTACTATGATTCCATTTTCATCACATTTATTTTTGAAGACCCATTTTACCCTAATAACATAAGTTTCATTATATATTTTAACCAATGCCCAGACATTATTCCATTTGAATTCATTTATCATATCTTGCATGGATTTAATCCAATCATCATCACCAAAAGCTTCATCAGTTATTTTTTGTTCTAAATGGGAAAAGAAATCTAGATGTTCATGAACATCTGGTCTTTACAGGTTGATTTACATCACTAATGATACTATCACTATGAAAAATTCTTAAGAAATAATTGATTTGGGTTTTGTAAAACCTGTTCCTCAACATAGGATAGGAAGTCTCCTGGTGTAAATGTTTCAAAAATACCTTCTTGATCATTTTCCTTATCAGAAGGATCTTCTATGAAGAGTTGAAAATCAGTTTCTGAAAACACTTCTGAATATGTAGGATGAGGTTGTTTAAAAACAAAAGGATTTGTTTCATCAAATGTGACATGTACTATTTCATCAATAGTGAAAGTATTTTTATTGAACACCCTATAAGCCATAGAGTTTGTGGAGTAGCATAAACAAATTCCTTCATCATCTTTTGGTGTGATTTTATGAAGATTAACATTAGTATTTAGAAGGAATACCTTACAACCAAAATCCCTGAAGTAGGAAAGTCTGAGTTTTCTACCATTCCATAACACATAAGGAGTTTTATTAAGAAAAGGTCTAATAAAAACACTATTTATAGTATAGAAAGGAGTACTTACAGCTTCCGCCCAAAATTGTTTGGCTACTGAATATTCACTCAACACGACTCTTGTTATCTATTGAAAAATTCTACTTCTTATTTCAATAACAACATTTTGTGGATTGGTTCTTGGTCTTGAGAAGTTATGAGTAATTCCTTTTCTACTACAAAAAGAATCAATATCAAAATTTTAAAATTCACCTCTATGATAAGTATGAATAGTTATCAAAGGAAGGTTTTTTTGCATTTTTAACATGGGATATAAATGTTTTGAAATAAGAAAAATCTTCAAATTTATTTTTTAGAAAATAGACCCATGTTAATCTAGTGTAATCATCAACTAAGACAAATACATAATATTTTCCTACAATTCTTCCAGTTTGTGTTGGACCAAAAAGATCTATATGCACCGACTATAATGAATCAGTGGTTGTGACCTCACCAACTGATTTAAAACATAATTTATATTTCTTTCCATATTATTAAGGATTAAAATCTTTTAAAGAATCAAATCTATTCTCCAATATATCATAAACTAGAATTTTCATAGTGACTTTAGAAAGGTTCATAAAGTTACAGTGTCCTAACCTTCAATGCCACAACCAAGAATGATCTTCCATTTCACTAAGGCAAGGTAGATCTTGGCTTCTAAGGTCTTCTAAGTTTGCTCTGTAAAATTCTCTTACTTATTGGCAGAATGAATAAACTCTTCCATGGAATTGTGTACTATGAACTTTTCATTCCTAAAATTCAAAAGGAATCCTTATTCCCATAATTGACTTATGCTAATGAGGTAATGATTATGACCCTTAAAAAATAAAACATTTAAAACCAATGTTTTTCCAAGAAGAACAATGCTGCCTATACCAATAATTATTCCCTAAGCATTATCTCTGAAAGTTACTTTTCATCCTTTCGTATTGATAATATTTTACAAGTTGTTTTTGTTACTAGTCATATTCCAGGAACATCCACTATCCATGTACAATGTATTATTGTTGGTATTATCTCTATTTTTTTTAACCAAGAGAGTTATACTTTCAGAACCCAAACTTTTTTGGATACGGAAACTTCAGAAAGTAAAATTTTAGGAATCCACATTTTCGTAGAAAAATAAGATTTGTAAATACCTAAAGACTTATTTTTGTTAAAGGAATTTTTTTCCCAATGCCCACCACACTAGCACATAGTGCATAATGGAGTAATTTGAGGAATAAAATAATTGTTTCTGAGAATCGATTATGAACTTGTATAACGAAAACCAAAATTATTCCATAGAGGTCGAATTTGGGAATACATCTTATCAAAATTTTCTTTGACTAAGGTAAAGTTTGACAAACACATCCATGATGAAAATATTTCTAAAATTAGCTTAATAAACAAGATCTTATCCTCAAAAACAATATTTCTATCACTAGAGTTATTCTTGAAAATATTTTTCTTAGAAATTACTTTTTCTAGATCCATAGAAATTATATCTTTCTCAGAATTAAATTCCATAAGGTTTTTTTGAAATCCTTTCAAAATCAAGGGTTTTCATATCATGATCTTTACAAATATCAAATATTTCCTTAGTAAGAATATAAATTCTAGAAGTTGTCTTATAAATATTTTCCTTGACATTATAATTTTTATTTTCAAGAAGCTTAGCAATCCTAAAAACTTCTTCATGGGTAGGTAAAGCATTATGTTCATCAGAAAAAGATTCTTCATCTGAGGATTCATAGTATTTACTATTACTATAATTTTCATTCAATGATATATTGTTGTTGGATTCAACATAGTGTACCTTATCCATTGAACGATGATTTTCAATAGTTGTCATGGCAAGTAAACCCAAATTATTCTGTTCAGAATATTTGTAATCTAAGGATTCATATGAAGAGTCTCCACCACTAGCACTCCAGGTTTCATTATCTTTCAAAACATTCTTAGATTTATATTTATAGTAATTATTTGTATTCCTTTCAGAATGATTTTCCTTTCTATCTTTTCTCATAAGCGTGAGACAATATGGCCTTATATGTCTATCTCTTTTGAATTCATAAAAAGTGAATTCAGTGTCTTTCTTGTATTTCCTTTCTTTCTTCTTATATCTATAGTGAAAGTATTTATTCTAAATTATCTTATTCATCCTTCAGTAAAGACTAGCTAGTTCCTTATTAGAATGTTCACATTCACTTGATTCAGATAAAACAATGACCTTCTTAAATTTAGATATTGTAACTCTCTCAAGAGTTTTGGCGTTCATATGATTAGAGGTAGTTGTAAAAGCCACACTTCCATTCCAATTCTTCTTCTTAAAATTGTTATCAACTATATTCATTCTATTTTCATGTTGAAGAAGACGTCCAAAATGCTCATAATGATTGATATGTTAAACTTTCCTATTCTCATCTATAGTTATCCTCTTGGATTCCCACTCATTAGGCATGATGTCTATAATATTATTTACAAGTGCCTCATCATCCAAACCTGTTCCACCTGTGGATCATAATATTTTGACAATAGTCATAAATCCATGTTTTACATTACATATATGTTCTCCATAAGGAATGAAAAAACCATGGTTCTCAACTCTATGCATAGAACTTCTAGTTTTAATAACTTTGTAAGTTCCAAAATGATTTACTTCAAGCTTCTTCCAAATACAATTTCCATATTTAAAGGTGAAATTTGGATATATATATTTCTATTCATGGAACATAACAAAGTATTTCTTTCCTTATAGTTTAGTTGATATTCTGACTTATCTAGATTAGTAAAAGTTATGAATTCTTTATCAGGAATCCTGTAATCTCCAGTCAGCATAACAAATTTGTACACTCCATTATTTATGAAAAAAGTCTTCATACGATATCTCCAATATTAATAATCATTTACATCACAAATAGGTGGTCTAGTAGGATTAATATTGTCAATCAAACCAACAAGCATTCATTCCATCTCAATTAAAATATCATGCCACACAAACTTGTCAGTAGTAAAAGTTTGTAAACAATAAAAAAAATATCATAAGCAAGGAAAATATAGAACACTGAAAACTTGAGAATGAAAACTTATATGTGAAAATTCATATTTCAGAGACCTTCTCTGATACCAATTATAGGATTTAAATTATGATGTAGATGCTCAATATACAAGAGGGGGGTGAATTGTATAATTTAAAAACATCCATTGAACTTTTAAAGATGGTAATGTTTAACAAAGTTAAACAAGGTAAATTCCCAAGACCTCTTAGTTATACAAACTTGCTTGATTCCAAAAATATGGTTCCAGAAATAAAACATAAGAAAATTTTACAAAGATAAAGATTCTATCATGAAGAGAATATTATCATACTAATCAGAGTACATGTATAAAAAATTATAAGATAGTTATACTTTCCTTAACAATAAAAATGCAGAGGAAAATAACTTGAAACAATACAAGTAACAAGTATGAAATATTTTATCCCAAAGAGTAGGGTATCCAAAAACCTTGGATAAAGATCCCTTGATTTATAAATTCAAGGAAGTCTGTCTTACCCACACCCGGGTAAACCCTTGATATGATTATTGGAGTCTGTCTTTCTATCCCCGCAAGCCCTCGAACATCAAGGTAATTGGATCCTCTGTCTTCCTATCCCTAGAAGCCCTAGAATGTAATCAGAAACATTCGGAGTAACATGAAGCATTTCTGAACAAGATGTTCAGTACGCACAAAGCATGAGTGTTTCTCTCTCTATAAATCACTTCAACAACATGTGGTCTCTAGAGTTGTAGAACAGTTATGTTGTGAGCTCTTTCAAATGAGCTCTTATTTATAGGAACATCTTCAGTGGTTGGCTCCCTCCTCCAAAAGTCGTATTTTCCCTTAAATTTGGGAAGGACCTGTACACATCTCACTGAAAAAATGGTTTGTTAAAAACATAAATCACGACGTCATTTCATAATTATAACAAGGGTATGCAAGATAAGGTTGCTTAGTCAAATTCATTTATTAGAGTCTAAGAAGAAATTAAAGTTTGGTGTCTAACCAAAAAAACCATTCAGTGTCTATAATACGTCAATATTCAGATTTTGTCTTCAAAGGAATTCAGATCCCGAATTCTATAGAATTCTAGAGTATGAATTTCAAGGAAATTATGACAATAAATTCTAATGAATTTAGAGTGACAAATCAGATAATTACGAGTTTGAATTTAGAGAACTCGGATCCTGAAATCATAAGAATTCAGAATCTGAATTCATACGAATTTGGAGTTTGAATTAATAAGAATATTGAGTCTGAATTCATAAGAATTCAGAGTCTAAATTCATAATAATTCGGAGTCAGAATTTAGAAGAATTTAAAGTCTAAATTCATATGTATTTGGAGGATGAATTCAAAATAATTCGCAGTCTGAATTCATAAAAATTCAATGTCTTGATTCAAAAGAATTCAGAGTCAGAATTTATTATAATTTGAGCCAGAATTGGGATCCTAAAAACAAAGTTCTCTATTTCTGAATATTTATATTAGTATGAGGTTTTAGATATGAAACCTAATTTTTCACATAGAAATAAAATGAGTTATATTTAAATAAATTAATACATGAATAATGAAAACATGGAAATGATAAATTTTCCTTGAAGAAGTAAAAATTTCCTTATTAAGATAATTCTTAGGGGAAATGAAATTTTCCTTAAGATAGAGTGTTTGTGATTTTCAAAACATGATGGAATAGAAAATTCATAATTAAACTTTATTGTCTCCACAATAGACTATGTTTTGGTTAATGTCACACCACCATAGTATTTTTTATGGAATTTTTACAAGGTATATGATATCTCAAGGATTGGAATTATTCTCCTACACAATGATACCAAGATAATCTAATTATACTATTAATATAATCTAGTGGATTTTGAACATCCCAAGCATTTGATTGAATGTTAAAAAAACAAATTACAATGATGTGACATATGTTACCAAGAGTTACAACACATGAAATGTTTATGAAGTATTTCTATATAAGTTGTTGAAATTTTTGGTTTAAATAGTGTTCCATTTCATGTATAGTATAATGATTATCATATTATCTAATGTGAATAAATTAGAAATCATATTAATACAGTACATTCTTCTCCCATTGTTGCTCTTTTTCACTCACTCTCTCTCTCACTCTAATATATGGCTCTATCAAACCATTATAAAGAGAGTATTTTTATATGTAATTGGGAGGTTAATATATCGCATGTATACCATAAGATCTAGGAAAACATTGAATAATTATATTTGGTGGATATCAATCAAATTTCAATTATCTTCTATATATTTGCATTGATATAGAAAAAGGTACATTATTCTTCAATATTTAAATTCAATTCAAATGAATAGCATGATATTTTTTTTATGGATTTTGGTTGATATTTCCTACTAAATATGGCTAATTTTTAACCCCTTCAAAATCCATAAGTTGTATAAAACTCACTCCCATTTCATTTGGATCAAATTATCAAAGGGTTGATGAAACTTGAAAAATATAAACTCAATAAGCTACGGATGATTGGTTCAAAATGAGTGTGGATCTTAATTATTTCTTGAACATGACTTCGTTTGATGTGTATAATGATTTTAGTATTATAAAACTTATAATCTAACATTGTTAATGTAAAATTATTATATAAAAGAAAGAAGAAAAATAGCTCCATATTTTTTTATATCACTACAGTATCGTCAATTAATCATTATCTCATAGTAATATTCACTATAAAAATGACAATTAAAATTTATATTTTTATAATTTTTGGCCCCAAATGGAGTTCCTCTCGTAAAATGAAAAAAACATTTTATGGAATGTGATTATATAATATAGGGATAACATCGTTTTTTCCAACAGACTATAGCCTGCCAAAAATGGCTTGCCCAAAATAATTATAATTATACCCTGTAAATAGTTTTCACCTAGGGAACCACTATGTAATGTCCTATAAATAAAACAGGTGTGGTTTGTATAATTTTAATAATTTTTTTAAAATTAAAAAATAACTTTCACCGGAATGAGACCTTTTGACCAACATCGAATCTATTACGTGTTTTTAACTATTCAAAATAATGGTAGACTTGATCTATGTATAATGTGTTTTTTTATGGTAAATAATATTTAAAATTATTATAAATAATAAAAAAACATTATTTATAATTTTTTTATAAATTTACAAATTTTCTATAAATGTTAATATAATATTTTTAATAGAAATAAATTATTTTATAATTATGTGAATTTTCATTTAGGGAAAGTGTTTAAATAAAATATTAAATGTTTATATGAATATATATGTTTTATGAAATATTATATCTTTTATAATATGAAATAGTGAATGTTTAATTCCATGAAAATTAATAATTTTGATGATTTTATATTAAACAACGTATTAATTTATTATGCTTATTTATTGTATATATTGTCCAATAGTGTGTTTAAATTAAAAAATTTATAAAATTTTTATCAATTTCTTATAAATGTTTTATTCAATTTCTAAATTTTGGAATCATTTACCAGGTTTATTCACTACTTTATCATTCATGAATATAAGTGATATATTTTTAATGGATTTATACTTGAGTTAAAATTGTTAAATCGATTCTTTAAATTAATATACATGATTTTAATGGGCCTCATGTTATGATTGGTAATCTATATTTTATTCCTATATAAGGTATAATGAATTTACATGGGTTATGAGAATAAACAAGTAGTGAATTATAGTTTATAAGTATTTTCTCTCATATTTATGATAAAATTATTGTATCTATTTTATAATGAACCATGGGTAAAGGTACATTGGCCTAGATTGATCTATGACATAAGAGATTATGCTCTATCTAAAAAAGAGGATGTTGGAAATAAATCACTCCAATCATACCATTTTGATGGTTTTATATTTATTATGATTATAATCCTTTAAATTGAAAGGTTTCATGTGCCTTCTTCATGCGATACATTTAGATGTGTATAAATATAACTGACCTTTATTTTGGTTGAGGACTGCAAGTTATGAGTAATATCAATTGGTACACATATATATTTTTTGAACAAATTCATTTGGTATATACAATAGGGATTATCAAAAAATAATAATAAGTGTGAATATATAAATATAATACATGTGATTTAATGTAAGATTTTTAAATCCCATTAAATACTAAGTGTTATATACCTTCAAATGAAACAGTTACTAAAACCTTGATAATCTAAATAAGGTATTTACATACTAAATATTGGTGCTCAAGAATTATATTATATAAATAATGAATGTTTTGTGTGACCATGATTGTATTAGGTTCTCATATATAGTGTATGCATTCTGTTACACTAAATAGATGAAACATAATATTTCAGAAAGTAGATGAATAAAATTGACATAATCCACATGATGAACATGGTAGGAAGTTATCTAATAAAAATATATAGAATTTATATATGATATCTTATGAATAATGGACTTTATAAATTGTTATGTGGTGAGAAGAACACCAAATTAGAGACAGTACTTGGTGATATGTTAATCTTAGCCACAAATAGATATACTGTATATTGAAACAGGCTCATCATTTCAGTGGGAGAAAATTAACTAAAATTACTTATAAAATAAATATAATACATGGTAATCATAAAATAAAAGATTATAACATTGATAAAATAGAAATATCATCATTATCAAACATGACTTTAAGATCAATCCCATAGAATGAGGTCCTCAATATTAGAAACATACTAAACTAAAACCAAAAATAAGAATCATTTTAAAGTAAAAAATGATTTTTTTTGTTAGAAAAATCATTCCTAAAATATCAACTAGTGAATTCATTTAATATATATATCTTGATGTTCATAAAAAATATTTAAAGGATTAATTGAAGATCTAAAATTGTATGTATGAGTCCACATAGTATAAGTTATAAAATAATTATTAGAACATGGACATGTTCAAGGAGAGATAGAAACTAAAAATTAATTTTCAAGAACAATCAATGAATGACAGGTATGGGTTGTCAAGTGAATTATTCAAATGAAATATGACCAGAAGAACTTAAATATTCACTCATGTAGTCAATATTATTTGGTTTGTAAATAATGTTGAGGGAATATGGTCATCATTTTATCTTTATCATTCTATTTAATTCATTTTTCAATAACAACAAAAAATATTTTTACAGTTTCTTATAAAATAAAACAAGAATGAGTGAAATTAATATTTAATTTGACTCTTCAATGTGTTGGGGATTGTGAGTTGATGGGGGAGGTTCAGGTACTATTTTTTTGGTGATATTATATAAGGTAAAACGAATAAGATGAAAAAATAATATTTGAGGGTCAAATTGTTATCCATTATCATTGATAACTGATTTAGAGTTAGGAAGGGGTGGAAGTGTATCAATTATGGTGCACATAATCAATATATAAGTAATTTATTGGAATACCATTCTATTTTTAAAAATCACCATGGATATACCACATCAATTATTACTGTTAAAAATTTAATTCATCTTTTTTAAATGTTATATGATACTGGTTGTACAATATATATATGTACTGTATGTATATTCAATAGGATAAAATATAATAAGGATTGGGTGTTTGAGATTTATGTATGCATTAATGTGTTGAAATAAAGGGTTATTACAAATTAGATTCAGACTCAATGAACTACTTAAAATATAATATATATTTTGACAAAGGATGTATATATTGTATTTAATTATATCTAAAAAATATTTGATAATATTAAAAGAGAATATTTTCTTATAAACATTTTTTATTATTTATCCAGTTTTATTATATAATATAAAACAGGATAAGGACTATTTGGTTTTATTTTGGATAAATGACTCTATCTAATAAATTTTATAAACTATAAATGAATTATATAGCAACACAATGCAGATGAATATTTTAAAGAAAAAACTCTTATTTTCATAAAATTTCTCGAACCATGTAGAATACAATATAAGATATTATTATTTTTATTTTATATTTTAAATGCTAACATTAGATTAATTAAATGTAATTTATAAACACAAATGTGTTTCTATATCATATTATAATATTTTATACAAAATACAGTTTATAAGTGGCTAGTTGTAAGATCAAAGACTTTAAAAAGGTATGTACCTATTTAAATTTTGGGTTCAATCACTATTTTTGGGATAATAAAATTTTTTGGGGAGTATGTTGGGAATTTTGGGTATTCTAAAGGTTCAGGACACGTGGAAGGGGCGAACTAGGGTAATCTATGTAAGGCATGTGATTGGATAACAGTTAAGAAAACCATGTAGAATTCTCGGGTAACCGTAATGTATTGGATATAGGCATAACACACAGTCAGTGAACCACCTCTAAAACCATGTGGCCTGAACTGGTTATCGTGCAACCTATCATTCTTTGGAATGTGGCTATGTCATGGTTCTAGCAATGTTTTTCAACCCATTTGTGTAAATCATGCACCCCAATAAATTTTGTAAAAATTACAAAAATTCAATTGTGGGATTTTAACCCCTCATCCTGTTTTAACCAATCACTTCCTTCCGTAAACACTAGTGATGAACAAGATCCCCCGCATAATTCCAAGGGTGATTCTCCTCCATCCCAAGTTCATTTTTATTATAGTAGGGTGAAGATCGATGATCCATGTTTGTCTAATCCCCCTTTTTATTCTCTTTTGGTTTTGGGTTTTTCTTCTTCTCTTATCTCTATTTAATGCACTAAAACTCTTATTTTTCAGTGATATATAGGTTTATACATTAAATTGTGGTTTATTTAGGACCCATGTATTCTATTAGAAGTTTTTTATTCAACATATTTGAGGTTAGTGGTCTATATGTTATATCCCATGGCTTTTGCAAAGATTTGTGCATGTGGGGTCATGTTCATGTTCTCTCTTTGATGTGTTATTAGTGTTGTTGGATTTACTTGATATAATTGGTGCCAAAAAAACCAATTTAATGCATCATGATACATGTATGATATATTAAGGGTGACATAACTAATTTAGGGATACCCATGGGTGTTCCGACCCTATCAAACATGGTTAACAAAATGTAATGTCTGAAATTGACATGTGATTAAGTAGAGACCTTGGAGAATGTGTACATGGGTTTATCTAAAATTTAATAAAAGATTATGGGTATTTGTGTTGATGAATAATGTTTTTTATTTAAATTTTATTAGTCATTTAGGTATTGGGAATATTAATTTGTGATAACGGTTCTATGATGTAAATGATAAATGTGTAAATGGATTGCGGTATAATATTAATTCTAATTTAAGATTATATATTTTGAAATATTGGTACTGATATTGGTAATTATTGATTATAATGTGATTGTGTGTGGTTATTGGACAAATAACCATGTGCATGTGGCTTGGTTTGGTGGGGTACTGACATGAGGTTCTACGCCCATGGGTCGAGTTAGACTGAGGCTCTAAACGTCACCCCTCAATGTGTGGGTAAGGGAAGGGGTAGAGTTTTGTTCCTCTATTGCTTTCATTCAACGTGGACTAAGGTTTTGAGTTGAATGCAATTTGGTTGTTTTAACGTGTTTCTTAAGTGATATAATACTTGAGTTATTCCCTTATTGTGTATGATTATTGAACATGGATAATCCCTTAATCAAATAAAAAGGGTGAATTAATCACTAAGATGTTATAAGTACTGAATGTGAATTTAATGGTTTGTTATCTTAGTGGAAAACATATTACTAATGGCTACATGAGTTTTCTTATATTTTAAAATTGTTTTTTAAAAATTTCATGTACTAACTATTTAAACTAAAAATTTGTTAGACATAATTCGTTGTGGCCTTCTGAGATGTACTCACACCCTGCTCATGCCACCATTGGGTACCTCAGTAGACTTCAGGGTTGTAGGTCAGGAAAAGGGTAAATGATTGGTGATGTGATGTTGATTAAAATTTGGGATATGTGTGGATGAGGTTCTAGACATGGAGTTAAAACCATTTTTTGGATTTATCTATTGACTTTATTTTGGATTTTGTTCACTCTGTACTAATGCAAGAAATTTCATTAATACTATTGGTCGTGGTTTATACCTAATTTTTTAAATGGTTATTTATGCATGTTCATTGATTATTCTATGGTTTTTCTAATTTTCTATTTATTTTATATTTTTTATCACTCTATTAAGAGGGTATAGTCTCCTCATGTTACTTCTAGACCCTCTCTACTAGTCGAAAACCTTAGGAATACATGGAGGTGTTCGTGAAGTCATGTGGCGACCCAGATTGGTGCATCAGTCTTGTGGATCCCAGATCAGGGATGGTAAAAAGTTGTATTTGATGATGAATTTTTTTGTGACTTATAGTTTGTGTATGGTAGGAATATGTTTAGTAAGTTCTTGTACATTATAAATGAGCATGTTCTTGAGAGTTTCATACCCATGTATGATGGTAAACCCAACTCACCAGTTGTGAGATTTGTTGTTCTCATTATGAATTGTTATAGTTGAAAATGTTTTGTCATTGGGGGATGCACATGTGGTGTGATATGATAATTTTATAATATTTATCTTATGGCCGTATCATCACTAGATTTTTTATTGCTTCATCATTATATTCACTAAGGTATATAAGAGACATGTATTATGGAAGGAACACACAGGACGAGTTTGGGGAACATAAATGGTAGTATTCATTCGATTTTCTTGAATGTAATGAAAATGGTGTCTAGGGATATGTTGAAAATTGGTAAAAAGGGAAATTAAAATTTTATATAAGGATAAATGAATTATTCTTGATATGGGTATGTAAGTGACTCAAAATGTTGTCACAGTAGGTTTTGAAATAAAAATTGTTTTGAAATGAGCAGAAGGAAAGGCTTGTAACTGTGTGATTTGGTTGTCTTATGTTAGTCAATACCTTGGTTTATATGGTTTAGGTTAGTGATTCGGGTATAATCAATTATGTTTGGATAGTGTATGAGAAATTTTATTTCTATTGATAGTGATAAATATTTCCTTATTTATTGTGGGTGTTTTTTCGTCTATGTTCAAAATATCATGTTTGTCCTTATAGAGAAATACCACCATAAAGGTGAGTTCCAATTTGGAAAGAAGAGGTTTTTTTAAGATAAATCCTCTTATAGTGGATTTAGATAATATTCTGATTTAGAAAAATAGAGAATATTAGTTCCATGGGAACATTTCTTTTTTCAAGAAGATGATGGACTAGCATATAGTGTGGGTTGAACAATGTGCATTCTAGTTGACCATAAAGTTTCAGCTACATCACCCATAGAACATTACTAGAGAGGGTGTTCCAGAAGTATTAGAACTCTATATTGAGTCTATCCAAACTATTCTTGATCATTTAGAGACTCATCTCGAGGATTGAGTCATGTTAGAAACAGATATGATGTGTGGCTAGAAAAATAATTAGTGGGATATAACTATTCGAAAATAGAATTTCAATGACTGATGTGGCTGGATTTCTAAGAGATTATCCTAAAACAGTACTATCTATAAAACTTAAGGAAGGATAAATATCAATATTTTTTTCACTTGACCTAAGGTGAAATGTTGGTGATGTATTATGGCAGTCTATTCACGGATCTCCACTATTTCTTTCCAACAGTGGCAGGTGATGAGGTAGGTGTGACGAAACCTTTTCAGGATGGGATGATACATGAGATTATTTCACATGTGAACATTTTCCATTTGAAATGATTTTATGAATTAGTGGATAATATTCATATCTTATAAGGGAACCTGAAGGGTGCTTCTGGTGATGGATTCTTAATGATAGTTGGTCAAGTTGGTGGTGCAGTTTCCGAGAGTAGGTACCGCCATTTTAGGAATCTCCATCAGGGTGGAAGTTTACATTAAATTATAAAGAGGTGTCCAACCTCTTAGGGTGGATAACATGCCTTTTTCTAGAACCATGGAAGTCTAGTGACCATGTGCGGCCAGTTTCCCTGACCACTAGTCAGGTTTCGAGTGTGAAAAAGGTTGGGATATGTGTATAGTTTCTTTAGCAACCTGCGACAGTCATGATATGACCGAAGTAATAGGTAGATGATGAGTGTTTGTTGAGGTTTATCAGGTCTGTACCAATTAGGAATTTGTAGCTCTATTGGTTATAATGTTAGGGTTATGGGATGTGGAACTCTTTGGTGAGATCATTTATTCCAGTAGTATAGTGATGTGAAGGGAACCCAAGTTAGAACTCATGGTATTAGGGATGTTTGTCTTCAATAATATCATTTGAAACTAGAAGGTGATGATGCAGGACTGTCTACCATTCGAGGTATGATTCTTATAGCTTATATTCTTTTTAGTTCTTTATTCCATAATGGCATGACATTCTATTTTAACTCTACACATTTTGTAGTCTTATTGGGCATACTAGTGGAACTTGTGTGTGGGGTTCTGACAATTTATACTCTATTAGGGTTGTGATATTAGGGTATCATAAAATTTTGGGGTTGCAATTTAGAGGTTGGTGGGTACCATTTTCTATGTCACTTTTATATACTTGAGATGTCGGGTTTTTAATTGATATTGGGTATGGGTTGTTTGGAGTTATATTAGGACCATATTGAATATTACCACATCAGTTGATGTTCACGTATCTCAGTGGAGACACCTATGTCCTTCCTGGTGAGTGGGATGTTCGAGTAGGATGTTCATGGACAATTTATCAGTATTTGGGAGAATTCAATACCCTTGTGTATTTTTTTGCACTAGAAGAATGTTAAATAGAAAAAATATATACCATTCTGGATCAATTTCAGGATGTTTCTATTGGGGATTTATCTAAGATACAACATACAAAAGAGGTTATGTTTATGATTGAATTAATGTTAGGGGAGGATCCATTTTCCATTCCAACATATCGAATGGAACCCATAGACCATTAGAAACATAATTTTTTTCTTCAGGAGTGGATGTATAAAGTGTTTATCATTCCAACTATGTCACATTTTGGATCTCCAATACTATTTTCTAATATGGAAAATATTTTTGAGTCTATGTGTTTAATATAGGAAGTCGAATCAGATGACAGTTAAGAACCAATAATCATTACCCATAATAATTGACATGTAGGATCAATGGAGGGGTTCCTCGGTGTTCACCAAGACTGATTTAAGCCAATTATTACATCAGTTGATGGTGAGTCCATCTAACAAACTGTATATATCATTCCAAAGAAATTACACGTTATATTAATTTATGGTTATGTCATTAGGGTTGAACAATGCACCCGTTTTTTTCAGGGGCTTGATTCACCATATATTTCACCGATATCTTAATTAGTTTTCAGTCATCTCTGTAGATGACATATTAGTGTACATATGAACTTTTGAATATCATGCCAAAAAACATGACATCGTCTTAAGTACACTTAAGGGTCATATAATTTATGCCAGGATGTCAAAATTTCAATTGTAGTTTGATAATGTGAATTTATTGGGGTATATAATCACTGAGTTAGGGGTGTTGATAGATCCATACAATTTTCAGGTTTTAGTTTCTTTAGACCATCCCAAAAAAAATTATGTTTTGTGTTTTTTGGGATTCATAGTTATTAATGATAATTCAGTAAGGATTTTCCCTTTTTGACAACACCACTATCAGTATGGACCATGAAGGGAGTTATGTTTGAGTTGTCCGAGGCAAGATATATTTATTTTCAAGAGTTAAAGAATCCATTTACTATCACACTGATTAATATCTTACCTGAACCAGGTAAGAGGTATACCTTGTTCTGTAATGAATCTAGTTTTATAATGGGGGAATTGTTTTGGATTCCCTAAGACATAATACTCATAATCAAGTGGTTATAGATTCTAACTTCGAGAAGAAAATAACGGACTTATTTCTCAATATTCACCTAGAAGTGTATGATGGGCATAAGAAATTATCCCTTGCGTCTATACCAATTGTGTCCTCGATTTTGACTTGGTTACATGAGAGTCAGCTAGAGGATTCAATGTGTTTGGCTATGAAATAATGTTTTAAATTTATGGATTCACCATCTAGTTAGACTATTGGTGATAAAGGAATTATCAATGTTTTTTGTCATGTTGTTTTACTAGTTTCTATGTGGTAAGAGTTAATTTTTGAATTTCATGATCCAAAATTGGTTGTGCATCCTTCCCTAACTAATATGTATCGTTCCCTTTGTAGGCAGTGTTAGTGGTTGAGAATAGAGAATAGGGTTTTGGTTTTTTTGACTGATGACTTACCTTTCAGTAGATGAATGTTGACAATCATCATCAGGGTTGTTTGTTACATTCATTTCCCCTTCTATAGATGAAGTGGAATGATGTAATGATATATTTTGTAGTTAGTCTTACTATAACACATCAAAATAATGATGTAGTCTAGGTAGTCAATTACTAATTAACTATGGTGGACCATTTCATACCAATCTAAGAGACCAAAATGTTTGATTAGTTTGGTGATTTATATGTTC
This sequence comes from Viscum album, assembly GCA_963277665.1. Lineage (NCBI taxonomy): Eukaryota > Viridiplantae > Streptophyta > Magnoliopsida > Santalales > Viscaceae > Viscum > Viscum album. The sequence continues at coordinate 62,773,488 of OY728156.1, read as the reverse complement.
GAGAAATAGTGTGGTATCAGGGTGTGCTGAGAATAATAGTTTCATATCATAATCTATGGTTTTAATTATGCTTCTAGAAAGGATTATAGAATCCACATCATACCCAATTATTTTTTAGTATGGATGATCACCCGCAGAAGGATGAGATGTCCAAGACAATGCTTCTTGTATTAGAAGATATGTTTATATAATGTGTTTTGGATTTTGGAGGTTCATGGGAAAATAAATTTCCACATGTTGAGTTTTTCTATAGAAACAATTTTCATGCTATGATTCATATGAATCCTTTTTTGGAACTCTATAATAGACTATTTAGATCTACGTTGTGTTGGTTAGAAGCAAGGAAATCTGAGCTATTAGGGATGATTCTCATGTAGGAGACATTAGATAAAGTTATATTGATCCAAGAAGCATATGACAAATACTCCGATTATGGATATGTCATATGCAGATCAGATTTATAGCCTCCTTATGTTTTCGGTGGGTGATAGTGTGTTTATTTTGGTATCACCAAGGATGGGACACTATTTAATTTAGACACATGGCAAGTTGGCACCCATGTATATGGGATTGATTGAGATTGTAGAGATGACCAGACTGATGGATTACTGAATGGATCTTCCACAACAATATAGTGGAATGCACAATGTTGGTAATGCCTTGAAAAAAAAATAGTTTCACCCTGATATGTATTTAATCATAAAACCTGAGGATTTAGAGTTGGAGTATGATTAGTACATTAAATAGAATCTAGTTTGTTTTGTGCACCATAGTGATGAGGTCTTGTGAGGCAGGACAATGCACATAGTTCATGTTGTATTTCAATATGAAAATGTTCAAGAAGAAACTTTGGAGCGAGATTTGGATATCTAGGCCCAATGGACCAATCTGTTTTCTTGATAACCACAGTAATTCTTGGTAATATTGGCATGAGGAATAGCCATAACCATGTGGGGAGGTTGTAAGATCTCATACATCACGAAGGTTTGTCTCGATCTAAATTTTGGTTTCAATCTATTAGTTTTTATTAAAATGGTTTTGATGAGTATGTCAAGTCTTGGTGGATCTCAATGGTTGAAGACTTGTTGAATTGGAGAACCATGAAAATATATGAAAGGCATATGGTTGGTGAAAATTTAATCAAACCATGCAGAATTCCTATGTAACTATGAACCATTGGATATAGGATTAATGCATTGTCGATGCATGGTATGCAGAACTATGTATCCTGACGAAAAAACAACAGGACCCACATTACCTTGTATAGTTGATAGCACCTAGTTTTCACATGTTTTTTCAAACCACTCTTATAATCAGTTCACCCATTTAGTATTGAGAAAAAAAATAAAAAATGATATTATAGGAATTTATTTTCTCATCTGATTTCCCCCTCTCATTTCCTCCAATGAACCCTAGTGCAAAACAAGATCTCCCAATTAATGTCAAGAGAGATTTTCATTGTTCCCTAGGTCATTAGAAGTGTCTTTGTGTAAAGATTAAATATCTAGGTATGTCTAATATATCTCTTTATTCACTTTTGGTTTGGGGTTATCATCCTTATCTTATCTCCATATGATGCTTGAAACCCCTTTTTTTCTAATGATATCTAAAAGTAGACCTTAAGGGGTGTTTGAATTGAGATCTAAGGCTTTGGTTAGGTGTGTTTTCATTATCAGATTTGAGTTAGGTGGTCTACATGTTATATCCTATGGGTTTTTCATATATTTGTGCATGTGGGGTTATTCTTATGGTCTCTCCGTGATGTGTTTGTGGTCTAATTAGAAATTTTTGATATAATGGGTTTCAAAAAACCAACTAAACCACTCATGACCCCCTAGGGATGCATAGAGTGTGACTTGACAATTTTTTGAAGTCCCATGGTGCGTGTTGACCCTACCAGATGTGTTTAATGGGAATTTAATGTGTGATATTGACTTATGATTAAGCAAATCCTTTGTGGAATGTGTAAATAGGATAATGTAATGATTAATAAATTATTATGGGTAGATGTGTTAATGACAAAAAAAAATTATTTGAATATTATTAGTCAGTTAGGCATGTGGAATTTGAATTGGACCAAAATGATTATGTGATGTAAATGATCAATGTGTTAATGGGTTGTGTAATAATATTTACTCCCATTTTTTTGATTTTGTATGAGATATGGATAATAATAATTTTTTTCTTAGTGGTAATGTGGTTTTTGTGTGATGATTGGAAAAATAAAAATGCGCACACGACTTGGTAGAGTGGGGTATTTAAAGGAGGTTCTATTCCCATGGGATGAGTTGGATTGAGTCTATAAACTCCACCCCTTGATGCATGGGTTAGGGAAAAGGATGTAGTTTTATTTCCCTGATAGTTTCATTCCACCTAGACTGAGGTTTTGAGTAGTGGATAATGTGGTTGTTGTGATGTGTTTCCCTAGTGAGAAAATATCTAATTTATTCCTATATTCCTTGCGATTATTGAACATTCCTAGTATATTAATCAAATTAAATTGGTCAAATAAGCCTAAAAATGTTATAGGTATTGGATCTAATTTTAATTGTGCATTATATTAGGGGAAAAATTATTACTATTCGATAATAGAATTTTATTTTATTTACTTATAATTTCATTTAGAAATTTCATTCAGTATCTATTTATATTGGATATTTTTTAGACATAATTGGTTGCGGCCTAATGAGTTTTTCTTTCACAATGTTCAATCTATTGTTGGTTACCCAAGCTGACTTCATGGTTGAATGTCAGGTAATCGGAAATGGTATGGTGTGTTAATGTTGAGTTGGATTTTGGGTGTGAATGGTTGAGGTTCCAGACATGGAGTTGGGATCATTTTATGGATTCCCATGTTATATTTATTTTGGGTTTTTTTCACACAATATTGTAGCGTGACAAGTCATACTAATTATTGGGTGTGTTTTGTACCCAGTATTTTTTAATGATTATTTATGCATGATCATTGATTATTCAATGTTGTTTCCAATTTTATATTCTTTTTTTATTGTGTCTTACTCTGGTAAAGATTCTATATCCTCCACATGTAACTACCTGACCTTTTATACTAGTCAGCAAGTCTACCATACGAGGAGGCGTGCTTGAGGTCGTATGGTGACCCAGCACAAGACACCAATCTGGTGAATCCTGGGTCATGTAGGTTAAAATAATAGAACTACTCATGGACTTAGAGAACATTATTCAATAAAAAATAAAATATTAAACAAGTCTAGTTTAAATAGATGGTGATTTTATCTCCTGATGGATTTTCAGAAGAGTTGGTGAAGAAAAACATTATTATAATGAGTTACATTTAGATACCATAACGATAACAATGAAATTTTTAATGGAAAAAATCTATAATGATAATAATGAATTTACATAAGTTTTTCTGTGGATAACATAAGTTTGTAACATATTAAAATTTAATGTTGTGAAGTGAAATTATTTTAACACTATGGGTATGGATTTTAAATTTAGAATATGATTCGTATGTTTAATAGTTATTCCATAAAAATATTTATATAAATTTTACTCACATAAATATTTTACTGATTGTTTTTATCCGATGTACACATAGAGATATTGTAGAAACTACATAGATATATAATGATTTTAATAAAAACCTAATATTTTAACAACCATATGGCCTTTATAGTGTTCTGTCATATAGGATATGATTATATGGGTTATTTTGTATGGTTTTTTAAGTATTATTAAAATTGTATAAGAATATAAATCATTTCATGTTATAAGAATGGCAGTATTCACATTATCATTATATCATATTGGATACATACATTCATGGAATGAAATAACAATTGAACCCTCAATGTACAAATTTGAGTTATCCCTAACCAACAGGTTTTAGTTATTAATATAGTTTGAGGATATTTTATGAGTTTATCAAGGGTGTGATTTCATATTGAGATAAAAATAAAGTCATGAGAAAAAATTAGTTTCATATTCATTGTGCTCGACCAAGTATACTACATAGTGTGGAAATGATTATGTATTTTGTATAATAGGGGGAGTATGTTTCACATTGAGTCCCCAAATTTTATGTTGAAAATATACATATCATGAGAACCTTTATACCTTAATACATTTCGTACACCACACCTAAGGTTGATCTAATTAGGGATGGTAGGGTCTATTTTTGATAATGTCTTTGGTACAGGGTTAACTAAGATGGTATTTTTCCACTTCTGTTATGAGTATGGAATTTCAGACCTTGATAAAGATAGAATTCTGAAGTGTATGGATATACCTATATAACTTGTATCTGATGTGCTTATCTAATTTAATGAGGGGAATTTGATCTATACATATACATAATTTAATGAAATGTGATATGTTAATCTATATAGTCAGTCTATACTCATAGAATTAATAAGTCATGAGTAGGATATGTGGCATTCAAGAACACTATGTCTTGTGGTTACTCATTTTCATCGACAAAGGGATTCCATTATTAGGAATACATTAATATTATACAGTTAGTGGAAATTGGTATTGATATACATATGTTTGATTGGTGTCATTCTCGATTATTTTATATCTCTATTTACATTAGTGTTTTTATAAATTCCACACTTTTCTTAAAATAATGGATTTGAGAATTCATATTTTTTTTATTCAAAAAACTTACTGGGGGTCATAGTGTATAGGTATATGAATAAAAATTTGATGCAAATCCAAAAGTGTTTTGGAGGATAACAAAATGTTTTTTGGAGGGAATTTATTTACTTTTTATATATAATTTAATGTGTAGTAAAAGTGAATGATATATTTTCAAAAACATTTATTATATTATATATAAAATATGTTTTCAAAATGGTTTTATAACTTTTTATGTTTGATTTCCATAATGTGAAATTCTAATAAGTTTGTGAAGATATATTTTATTTGGGAAATTAATGGGATTGTTTAATAATGGAAAAACCATAATATTTTGGATTAAATAATGTCCAACAATGTGTTATGAAAGACTTTGTCATTGGGAATATCATTATACCATAGTTTTCCCCATGTCTATTTTATATAATATGTGATATCATATGTATCTACCTTATTCTCATACTCCATTTTATCATTATCCATTAATTACCATGTTGTTATAGTATAGACGAGTTTTAACATCACAAAAAATTTTTTAAACATTAAATAAATTAATTAAAATGAATAGTTTTCTATTAAAAAGAACATAAATCATGATATATTTATTAATAAATTTCAATTTTAATGGGTAAAATTTTGGTTTCCATAGAGTAACCTTGGATGATTCCCAATCATTGGGAAACTCATTCAACGCATGGGTCAACTAAGAGGAAGGAACATGTAGGATTCTTTTTAGTGGTAAATATAAATATTTTTTCAATGAGATTATAGAGATTTATATTCACATGGTAAAAGGTATGTTTCTCTTCATTATTTATATTCATTGAAAATGATTAGAAAAATCATATGATGTTATAGGTTTTGGTTGACGTTTTAATCTATTTTTTGATTAGTGTTATCCAATCCAAAACCCACAAATCGACATAATAGATCTATAGATCCTTGATAATAATTAATGAAACCTTACATTTACCAAAATCTTTTCTAGTCATGTTTATATATCCATTGAATTACCCATGTAGGGTTGAGTATAAATTCCCAAGGATTTACCCAATAAATCTGATAAACATCCATGGATGAGTAAATATGAGAAATGAAATTCTAATGAATAATAATAAATCATAATAAATTACTCTAAATCATATATTTATCATAATATCATTTAAAAACCAATATATTAAAACCATTTTTTCAAAAATAGATAATTTTCAAGTGACTCTATATTAATTTTACCATTAATGATATAGGTTATAACCCACATTTTCTCCCCTATTATGTTCTATTTTCAAAAATTTCATTTTCCAAAATCCTCAAAAACCTCCCATTTTTTGAAATACAATGGAAAATCCCCATTTTCATAATATCCCATTCATGGAAAATCTTATATGAATATAGTTAATTCATGTAAAATGAATGCTATATTTTCACCAAAAATAATTTCACACATCCACTCAAACCTCACGGTAGTAGTAAAAACAATTATGTTATTCACTAAAATATTATTTACCTAGGGTATTATAAAAATATTGGTTTTTATCAATTTATCATTTTAAATAATAATATGTCTAATATCAAAACATAGATAACAAAATTGATCTATGATTATAAGTTATTCTCAAATGATATATGGATTATTGAATTCCTAAAAAGTAATTAAGACACCTATCAATATGATTATTGAATGATTCTTCACAAATTCCCAATTAAATAATCCTTTTAATTTCAACCTCCAATTTCTTAATACTCACATTGATATCTGAACGATTTTTAACCTTCTCCATATATTGTTGTCCAAATTACACCACCAAAAAAAGTGAATTATGGGTATATCAGGATAACTAAATGAAGTTATAATATTTATAATTTATAAACCCTCTCATCCTACCCTCCATTAATACATGATGTAAAATACTCATTAATTAGTGTGTAATTCTCTCATTTGGTCCTCTAAACCAAAGTATGTTTATTCTATTTTAATCACATTAGAGTTTTACATTTCAAATTTCAGTCTTTGATTAATCCTAAAATTAAATCTATTTCATTATATTTTCTATAAACTCAGCCATTATACATTCTATATATACTAATGTACTATTTATAATAAATCCATATTATACCACCACTAAAATTCCTCATGTTCTCTAATCAATACATAGTTAAAAATTATATTGAAATTAATGTCACAATAAAAATTTATAAATTAAAAACAATAATTCCATAATAGTTCATTCTCTTAATCACATAATAAAACCCATGAAATAATGTCAAATATAGATCCAACAAATTAATTTTTATAAATTTATTCCCCAACTCACAAAATGATTTAACATAAATGATAAATTTATATCAAAAAAATATTAATTAAATTAATTTTTTGTAATCCAATTGTCTCATCAATCGTACTTCTATAAAAAAACCATGTTAATATCAATGTTATTAAATAAATTTAAAACATTTGTCTTTAATATTTCTCCAAAAAAAAACATGCATCCCTAAAAATTCCCCTTGTAAATTCATTATTGGAATGATTTATACATTTTTTCAATATGAGCCACCCTTTATTAAATATCATAATTAATCAATACATTCTACCACAAAACATTTTCTAAAGAAATACAATGTTCTATATAAAATTTATCTTGATTCTAAAAATAAAATCATCCGTTACTCATTAGACATATTATATTATATCTCAATTTCATCCCAATTAAAGTTATAAAAATCGCCCAAAAAAATATATAATTATTTGGGAAATATTTAAAACCTTATAAATTAATATATAAAATTAGGGAAACACCATATTATAATCCACCTCACTAATTTACTCCATGATCTCAGAAGGTACCACATTCTGTGAAAATAATAATCTTTTATTTCTTAAAATTTTAGGTCCCAACATGAGACACATTATTAAAAAAAGATATTTGGTATCAAGCATCAAGTGACATCATTTTCTAGCAATGTAAAGACTATATTGACAATCAGATGAAATAATATATATCTAAATTAATTTATATTTTTCCCATATCTTACATGAAACAAGGTATAATAGGATTCTTTTTACCATCTTCAACCCATCATAATGGTTATCAGTATGGACGACAATAGAGAACCTCAAAATTTTAATATAGATTATTATATTTCACTAATATATAATAACTGGTGAATTATAAATTGTCCTCTTAATATCACCCACTTTCAACAACACACAATAAAATAATATACTGAAGGAAAAAAGTAACTTTCTCTATTTACATATGTCACACCCCGACCGCGGTGTCTGTAATTTTTCTCCTTTCTTGGTCCCGGTTTAAATTTTTCGAAGAGTAATCGCGATTGGTGGTTTCACGCCGGTGCGCGGTCACCGCATCGTTAGTGGTGACCGTACGTTCAGCCCGGGTGACAGTGTGTTCACCCGATGTTTTAAATATTATGATTTTTATGTTGGAATTTTATTATTATTATTTTTTTAAGTTGTGTTATTAATATTATAGTTATTTTTATTTTATGCAGGTTTATACATGTTATATATATATATATATGTATAATAATGTATATATATACATATAGGTCTATATATGTTTATGTATATATCTTTATATGCATAAATGTATATATATGTATTATCTTTAAATTATTTTATTATTTGATCAAAATAATTATTATTAGAATTAACTAATGTATTATTTATTATTATTATAAGTTCTATTATTATTATCATAAGTTTTATTATTATTATCGTTAATATTATAAAGTTTCATTATTTTTATTATAAGGTTTTTATATCATTATTACTATAATGTTTTAGTATTATTATTAATATATTAAGGTTTTATGATTATTATTATACTTATTATTATTATTCATATTCTTATAATGTTACAAATATTATTATTAATAATATTATTATTATTTTTATCACATATATATATATATATATAATCTTAATCAAAACCCTAATCCACCCTACCCCTACCCTAGCGCCCCAACAAACCCCCCCCCCTCTCTCCTCTCTCCTCCCTTTCTTCTCCCCCCCACCTGCACGCTCCCGTTTCCACCGCTCCCTGACCTCGTGCTGCCGCGACCTCCCCCTGCCTCTTCGGTGCACAAGACCAGCTCCGGCCTCCTCTTCTCCCGGCGTGACCAGTCCGTCCCGACTCCTCCGCCGTCCCGCACACCCGGCCTCTCCTCCACCGGCCCCCCTCCTGCGCGCTCCCCTCCGACCCCGTCTCCGGCGCTTCCTGAACCCTCCAGCGGTCCTTCCCTCGTCCGGCTCTCGTTCCGGCCCAGATCCCCTTCGCCGACCGCACCGCCTCACCCTGTTCCGGCCTCCTCCGGCGAACACCCCCGGCGGCCCTCTCCTTCAGCGCCGACCCCATCCCGGCTCCCCCTGCCTCTCCGACGTCCGGCGTCCCGACCCCTACCCGCGGCTCGCCGCACCGAGCCCGCATCCGGCACCCCCGACCTCCCCTCCTTCCGGCGCGACACCCCTCCTTCGTCGTTCTCCCCTCCACCCGTCGCCGCACGACTCCCCTCCCGCTCTGATGCCCTTCCACCGCGGCGACCTCCCCTCTCGTCCAGCCTGCGTGCGCCGCACCACCCCCCCTCCGCCTGTGGTGAGTTTTATTTTAGTTTATTTATTTATTTACGTTTTATTTTCAACATTATTATTATCATATCAATAATAATAATGTTATTATTATTATTCCATTATTTTTATTCTTATTAGAATTTTGTTATTATTACCATTAGATTATTGTTATTATTATTATGTTAATAGTATTATTATTATTATTATTATTATTATATTATTATTATTATTATTATTATTGTTACTATTATTGTAATTATTATCATATTATTATATTTATTATTATTATAATTATTATCATATTAATATTATTATTATTATTATTATTATTATTATTATTACTACATTATTATTATTATTATTGTTATCATATTAATATTATGAAGTTATTATTATTATAATTATAATTACTAACATGTTATTAATATTAATATTAATATTATTATCATTATTGTTATAATTATTATTATCATTATTTAATTATCATATTATTATTATTATTATTATTACTATTACTATTATTATTATATTATTATTATTACATTTTTATTATTATTATTATGATGTTGTATTATTATTACTACATTATTATTATTATTATTATATTATGTTATTATTATTATTGTTATTATATTATGTTATTATATTATAATTATTAATATTAATAATATATTAATAATAATAATAATATTATTATTATTATTATATTATTATATTAATATTGCTATTATGATTATGATAATATTATAATTATGTCATATTATTATTATATCATTATCATTTTTAATAAGTTGTTTTTATTATTCTCATTATGTTATTGTAATTATTATTATGACTATGTTATTATTATATTATTACTGATATTAACATTTTATTATGGTTATTTCTATTATGTTATTAATATCATTGAACCCGTTTAACGGTCTACTGTTTTAGGACCTGTTTGACGGCGCAATACGGTGCACCCTTCTTCGCAACGAGAGATTTGCACCGTGTCATTCTTTGTTCCGATTCGAGGTAGGTCTCCCATTGCACTTGCCTTTAAATTTAGAATTTATTTATTCCTTGTCTTTTCACTTAGTTTCAGTAAATTTAAAAGTATTACTAAGCAGATATTTATAGTGTAGTGATCTGCTGATAAATGAAAGTCATGTTAAATTGCGTTTTGAAATGTTTTGGTGTGTGTAAATTAGTAGGTGTATTATTTATGAAAAAAAAGTGTTTCTTATAACCTTGATTAGAGGAAATACCGTATGACTTTTAAACTTGAATTTGAAATCTTTAAGTGTGATTCTTAGTTGTTGAAAAATGTTTTCCTTTAACGCGTAATTAAAAGTTGGGATTTCATTTGAGAAAAATTATTCTTTCAAAAGGTGATAAAATGCCCGTTTGGCTCTTGATAAAAGTGGGGTGCGTTGGATATTGGAAAATTAATCTACTTGTGAAACCAGTGTGTTTAAGTTTAATATGTTGATTTGAGTTTCTTAAATAAATTTCTAAGTGTGTTCTGGTTTTCAATGAAATGACGTGTGACATATAATTTAGAAATGTTTTGATATTAAATGGTTTAAATGTAAATGATGTGGCAGCCCAGTTGGCACTTTGTTGATTGTGAACTGACTACTTATATATACACGCACTTATGGGGAATCTCTACAGAGGGACTTCCCTTCGAGGGTTGTCGTGTAGCGGTGTCCGTGTAAGGGGTTGGCAAGTGCGGTGAGATGAGTCACGTGTGCGAGGGCCTCCCACTTACACAGTATCATTAAAACTACCGCGGGATCCTGGGCGTCTTTTAGAGAATCGAGTGACGGTTGCTGGCTAACCCCGATTAGACGGGTTAGTCCCCCCTTGGTAGGTAAGGCCTTGTGGGGCGTACCACTGGTTGGCTGGTAGGGCGGCCAGTTGGTTATTGACTATAGAGTACCATGCCGACAAGTATTCTGAACCCGAGTACGTCTAGGGGTTTTCTAGGGATGTTTAGGATCGCCCATGGTTATTTCGTATAGCTTCTTGTTTACTTTTACTTGCACTTGTTTTATTTCCTGCTTGTTTACTTTCAGTTCTTCTTTACAGCTTGTACTGGTTACTTTGTGGAAATGGCTTTCAAATGAAAATGTGTTTTTCTCTTGTGTAGTAAAACTAAAAATGTAACACTTCTTTATCTTCCAGAACTAATTTAGAATCAATGGAAATAAATTCAACTTTAGAAAAGGAATAAGGGTAATGTCTCGTGTTTAGATTTTCAAGTGAAACATTATAAAAGCTTACTTTTATACATTGTAGTTCATACCTGGAATAGGTAGATTCTTTATTTACTGGTAGTGCTTTGGATTGTGTTGTTGGGATCACCTACTGAGTACTTTTGTGCTCATGCCTATCTTTTAACATTTCAGTTGTAGGTTTCTTGTGTTCAGGTTTTCTTGGCTTCAGTCGCTCTGTGAGGGAGCGACGTTGGTTGTAGTTGGGTGGTGACCCGCAAGGTCACGTGGAGGTATGTCGTGGTGTAGTTTTGTTTATGTCTTTTTTGTGATCATCTGTTTGTTTAGTTTATATACTTTCTTTCGATCCTGTTTTTAGTTTGGGCTGAAATCGTTCCCATGTGTTCTCTATGATGCCCTGGCGCTTGTCGCCATCCCAGGAGGATCAGGAACGCCTCTTGGGACTTTCCGCGGACCGTCTCGGGTGATCGGTTCAGGGTCGATCCGGGCTGGTTCGTGACAAAATGGTATCAGAGGCAGGTTCTTGTTATTTGGGTTGTTTGGTAGGTGGAGATTAGGACTTTAGGGACTCGAGAGGTAGGTACGGGAAGGACGTCATGAACCTTCGCCCGTCCTGCACCTCGAGTCGCCAGGGGTAGTTCAGGAATTGTGTCTTTATCTCTTTCTGGTTTGTTTTGGATTGAGAGATGACAACGGAGGCAAACCGACATTACGTCATGATTTCACATGGAGTAGTGACCCATGTGGAGTTTGAGTACACGATTTGAATTCCTCCTAGTGGTCGAAGTTTACTTGGGACATGGCCCACTACCATGTCGCTAGGTTGAGCGTGACTACTAGTCCCTCACTTCAGTGGTTGATGCAAATTTGGTTACTTCTTTCGTTTTGGTTTGTGTGAGTACGTAGTTGGAAATGAAAAAGGTTTTTGAAAATTTGGACTGGTTTCTTTTAAAAGACCTTAAATGTGTGAAATGGGTTTTAAAAATGAAATCTCTTGATTTGGAAAATCTGTTGTTTGCTTGGAATTGGTTAAGAATGATTTGGGGTGAATCCTCAGGTCCTCTTTATGAACGTTTGCACATGTGTGAGAATGCACGGGGAAAAAATGCATGTTGTTGTGAGTATTATTTGAAAGTGGATAAAGACATGTGCAACTGGTCACGAGATTACCTGGGTGTGTATTTGAAATTAAAGGCTTGACCTTGTTTTCTAAATTGGTTTTAAAGGGGAAATGGTTTTGGAAAGTTTTTTGTTTGAAAGTGGATTGGTTTTGGAAAGTAGTTATGAAAGTGGGTGGTTTAAAGTCTAAAATAAAAAGGGGATTTTAAAAAGGATATTTAATTTTGGGTTGTGTTTGTGTTTGTTTGGTCTTTGTGATGACTGTTTTTGATGAAGGAGCTTTTATTGAAGTTGCTTCGGTTTGATATTGGTTTTGGCTTTGTGTTTTATATGTCTCTCAGGAAATGCCGCCCCGAAAGGTCTCTAAGGACTCTGATAGGTCATGCCCAGTTTTTGATCTTCCTCAGACTTTGCCTATTCTCCATGGTGATTAGGGTCCTCTAGAGGCAGTGGAATGGCTCGAGGAAATGGAGTGTGTCTTTAGAACATTGGGAACTCCCGATAGTGTTAAGGTTCGTGCAATTATGGAGTTGTTTGAGGGTCCAGCTCTGGACCAGTGGAAGATGGTTACCCCACCGTCAACGCAAGGTAAAATGACGTGGGATGTCTTTAAAACTGTTTTCATCCAATGGTTTGTACCTAAAGAAGTGAAGCTGGAGAAAAAGAGAGATTTTGTGCATATTCAACAAGGCCAACGAACGGTGAAGGCGTATGCTGACCATTTTAAGGAACTGATTTCCTTTTCTCCAGAGGTAGCGTCTTATGAGCTCATGAAGGCCTCTCTTTTCACCGGGGGTCTACGTTCAGAAATCAAGGAGCGAGTCCTCCCTTCTAAGGACCTTTGTTTCGAGAAGCTGGTGGAGGAAGCATTTTTGGATGAGTTGGTTTCTGGAGCACAGTTAGTTGGTACTCCATCATCCCCGGTTGTTCGTAAGAGTTCCCCCTCTGGTGAGGAAAAGACACCAGAGATACCTATTCCTAAGGAGTTATCCTCTTTGGTCCCATCTTCCAGTTCATCAGATCATTCAATGGTGTGCTATCAGTGTGGTCGTTTCCGGCATTTAAATTGTCTTGTCGCAAACCTCTGAAGACGTGTCATCGATGCGGCTGTCTGGGTCATCTGGATAAGTTTTCAGGAAGCGTCGCTTGAAGAGGACGTTGTGACTGGAGAATGTTAGCACCTAACTGTGAGGCAGGAGATGCTTCAGCCATCAGAGCCCCAGCCACAGGTCTCAGGGTGAAGCTCGTGCACAGTCAGGAGTTTCCAGGATTGTGAAGCCTTGGTCCAAGTTCTATCTTATGTATTGATAGGGAAACAATTGGAAACTTTTTTTTATATTTGTTTTCCTACTATTAAGGTTTCAACAGTGTTGTAAATGCGTTTTTTTCATAAATTTATGATGGACTTGTTTTATGATACTCTAAGCGGACTTTTCATGTGGAGGTGATATTCTGAATTGTGTGTCCTTCTTAAAAGTATGTTTGACTCTTGTGTGGTTTGACCTCGGTTCAGCTTTGTTTGTCAGATGTAGTTATGTTCTGTGGATTTCAATGGATCATGTCTCCAATTTGATGTTGGTTAAGTCTTTTTTGTGGGTTCTCTCTGGTGTGAAGTTCGTTGACTCTAGTCAAGGTTTCAATGTTTCGAAGGAGGTGTTAAATCTGATCGTGATATAGGAGTCGGTTTGGATCAGTTGTGAGTTTCCGCACTGGACCCTCATCCGTGTGGTAATATGTTTTGGGTGTTAAATTTTCGAACCAGTTAAGCTCTGGTGGTGGGGAGAACCCCTTCGTTTTCTCCCCTCAACCTCGGACCTCAGTTTTCTCTTGAATCGGTCGGGTGTGACCTGTGTAGAGTAAGGTCATCCCCGAGATTCTCAGTTCTCTCTGGTTCCATTAGTTACGTTGGGGCATGGACTTAAATTTTTGACCGACTATTGGCCTGGTGACTTTCTGGGGGCAGAAAGTGTCTGTGGTGGGGAGAATTGTCACACCCTGACCGCGGTGTCTGTAATTTTTCTCCTTTCTTGGTCCCGGTTTAAATTTTTCGAAGATTAATCGCGATTGGTGGTTTCACTCCGGTGCGCGGTCACCACATCGTTAGTGGTGACCATACGTTCTACCCGGGTGACAGTGTGTTCACCCAGTGTTTTAAATATTATGATTTTTATGTTGGAATTTTATTATTATAATTTTTTTAAGTTGTGTTATTAATATTTTTTTTTTATTTTATGCAGGTTTATACATGTTATATATATATATATGTATAATAATGTATATATATACATATAGGTCTATATATATTTATGTATATATCTTTATATCCATAAATGTATATATATGTATTATCTTTAAATTATTTTATTATTTGATCAAAATAATTATTATTAGAATTAACTAATGTATTATTTATTATTATTATAAGTTCTATTATTATTATTATAAGTTTTATTATTATTATCATTAATATTATAAAGTTTCATTATTTTTATTATAAGGTTTTTATATCATTATTAATATAATGTTTTAGTATTATTATTAATATAGGTTTTATGATTATTATTATACTTATTATTATTATTATTATTCTTATAATGTTACTAATATTATTATTAATAATATTATTATTATTTTTATCACATATATATATAAACCTAATCAAAACCCTAATCCACCCTACCCCTACCCTAGCGCCACAACACCCCCCCTCTCTCCTCTCTCCTCCCATTCTTCTCCCCCCCACCTGCGCGCTCCCGTTTCTGCCGCTCCCCGACCTCGTGCTGCCGTGAACTCCCCCTACCTCTTCGGCGCACAAGCCCAGCTCCGACCTCCTCTTCTCCCGGTGCGACCAGTCCGTCCCGACTCCTCCGCCGTCCAGCACACCCGGCCTCTCCTCCACCGACCCCCCTCCTGCGCGCTCCCCTCTGACCCCGTCTTCGGCGCTTCCTGAACCCTCCAGCGGTACTTCCCTCGTCCGGCTCCCATTCCGGCCCAACTCCCCTTCGTCGGCCGCACCGCCTCACCCTGTTCCGGCGAACACCCCCGGCGGCCCTCTCCTTCAGCGCCGACCCCATCCTGGCTCCCCCTGCCTCTCCGACGTCCGGCGTCCCGACCCGTGCCCGCGGCTCGCCGCACCGAGCCCGCATCTGGCACCCCCGACCTCCCCTCCTTCCGGCGCGACACCCCTCTTTCGCCGTGCTCCCCTCCAGTCGCTGCCGCCCGACTCCCCTCCCGCTCCGGTGCCCTTCCACCACGGCGACCTCCCCTCTCGTCCAGCCTGCGTGCGCCGCACCACCCCCCCTCCTCCTGTGGTGAGTTTTATTTTAGTTTATTTATTTATTTACGTTTTATTTTCAACATTATTATTATCATATCAATAATATTAATGTTATTATTATTATGCCATTATTTTTATTCTTATTAGAATTTTGTTATTATTACTATTAGATTATTGTTATTATTATTATGTTAATAGTATTATTATTATTATTATTATTATTATAATTATTATTATATTATTATTGTTACTGTTATTGTAATTATTATCATATTATTATATTTATTATTATTATAATTATTATCATATTATTATTTTTATTATTATTATTATTATTATTATTATTATTACTACATTATTATTATTATTATTGTTATCATATTAATATTATGAAGTTATTATTATTATAATTATAATTACTAACATGTTATTAATATTAATAATAATATTATTATTATCATTATTGTTACAATTATTATTATCATTATTTAGTTATCATATTATTATTATTTTTATTATTATTATTATTATTATATTATTATTATTATTACATTTTTATTATTATTATTATGATGTTGTATTATTATTACTACATTATTATTATTATTATTATATTATGTTATTCTTATTATTATTATTATATTATGTTATTATATTATTATTATTAATATTAATAATATATTATTATTATTATTATTATTATTATTATTATTATTATTATATTAATATTGCTATTATGAATATGATAATATTATAATTATGTCATATTATTATTATATCATTATCATTTTTTTATTAAGTTGTTATTATTATTCTCATTATGTTATTGTAAATATTATTATGACTATGTTATTATTATATTATTACTGATATTAACATTTTATTATGGTTATTTCTATTATGTTATTAATATCGTTGAACCCGTTTAACGGTCTACTGTTTTAGGACCTGTTTGACGGCGCAATACGGTGCACCCTTCTTCGCAACGGGAGATTTGCGCCGTGTCATTCTTCGTTCCGATTCGAGGTAGGTCTCCCATTGCACTCACCTTTAAATTTAGAATTTATTTATTCCTTGTCTTTTCACATAGTTTCAGTAAATTTAAAAGTATTACTAAGCAGATATTTATAGTGTAGTGATCTGCTGATAAATGAATGTCATGTTAAATTGCGTTTTGAAATGTTTTGGTGTGTGTAAATTAGTAGGTGTATTGTTTATGGAAAAAAAGTTTTTCTTAGAACCTTGATTAGAGGAAATACCATATGACTTTTAAACTAGATTTTAAAATCTGTAAGTGTGATTCTTAGTTGTTGAAAAATGTTTTCCTTTAACGTGTAATTAAAAGTTGGGATTTCATTTGAGAAACAATATTTTTTCAAAAAGTGATAAAAGGCCAGTTTGGCTCTTGATAAAAGTGGGGTGCGTTGGATATTGGAAAATTAATCTACTTGTGAAACCAGTGTGTTTTAGGTTTAATATGTTGATTTGAGTTTCTTAAATAAATTTCTAAGTGTGTTCTGGTTTTCAATGAAATGACGTGTGTCATATACTTTAGAAATGTTTTGATATTAAATTGTTTAAATGTAAATGATGTGGCGGCCCGGTTGGCACTTTGTTGATTGTGAACTGACTACTTATATATACACTCACTAATGGGGAATCTCTACAGAGGGACTTCCCTTCGAGGGTTGTTGTGTAGCGGTTTCCGTGTAAGGGGTTGGCAAGTGCGGTGAGATGAGTCACGCGTGCGAGGGCCTCCCACTTACATAGTATCATTAAAACTACCGTGGGCTCCTGGGCGTCTTTTAGAGAATCGAGTGACGGTTGCTGGCTAACCCTGATTAGACGGGTTAGTCCCCCCTTGGTAGGTAAGGCCTTGTGGGGCGTGCCACTGGTTGGCTGTTAGGGCGGCCAGTTGGTTATTGACTACAGAGTACCATGCCGGTAGGTAGTCTGAAACCGAGTACGTCCAGGGGTTTTCTAGGGATGTTTAGGATCTCCCATGGTTATTCCTTATAGCTTCTTGTTTACTTTTTCTTTCACTTGTTTTCTTTCCTGCTTGTTTACTTTCAGTTCTTCGTTACAGCTTGTACTGGTTACTTTGTGGAAATGGCTTTCAAATGAAAATGTGTTTTTCTCTTGTGTAGTAAAACTGAAAATGTAACACTTCTATATCTTCCAGAACGAATTTAGAATCAATGGAAAGAAATTCAACTTTTGGAAAGGAATAAGGGTAATGGCTCGTGTTTAGATTTTCAAGTGAAACATTATAAAAGCATACTTTTATACATTGTAGTTCAAACCTGGAATAGGTAGATTCTTTATTTACTGGCAGTGCTTTGGATTTTGTTGTGGGGCTCACCTACTGAGTACTTTTGTGCTCACGCCTATCTTTTACCATTTCAGTTGCAGGTTTCTTGTGTTCAGGTTTTCCGGGCTTGAGTCGCTCAGTGAGGGAGCGATGTTGGTTGTAGTTGGGTGGTGACCCGCGAGGTCACGTGGAGGTATTTCGTGGTGTAGTTTTGATTATGTCTTTTTGTGATCGTCTGTTTGTTTAGTTTATATTCTTTCTTTCGAACCTATTTTTAGTTTGGGCTGAAATCGTTCCCATGTGTTCTCTATGATGCCCTGGCGCTTGTCGCCATCCCGGGAGGATCGGGAACGCCTCTCGGGACTTTCCGCGGACCGGCTCGGGTGATCGGTTCAGGGTCGACCCGGGCTGGTTCGTGACAACATATCATTCTGAGAGTAAAATAATATACTCACACTCTATTGCGTCATAATAGAATTTTATAATCCCTTTTTTAATCTTGATATCATTATCAAGAACCTATCTAAAATAATTTTCTTAGTAAATCCATAATTTTTATAAAATATTTTACATAAATCATAAAATAGCTATAAAATAAAATATTTACCAAATAGGAAATAAATGAACATATTTTTTATGTGAATCTACCATAAAAATTTACCATACTGTTTCTATGAGTATCTTGGTAATCTAATTACAAAATATATTGATGAATCCAATTTTCCCAATATTGTAAGATGTAATTGCTAAAATAACCTTGTAGGTTATCAATGTTTAAAACATTCTTATTGATAATTTAAACCTTAATAAACAAGTTCAGTAATGTTATTCTTCATTGTCAACCCCTATAATTAGTGTCGGTTGTCCTCATATATCATGGTACCTCTATGATGATCTTATAAACTCAAATGGTTCAAATTATTTCTATAATGATTTTTAAATTATAAAAGGCCACCAATATTTCTCTAAAATGAATCATATAATCTTATGTGAAAACCTATTCATTATTAGTCTATCCACCAAATGTGGAATCTATAATCTTTTTATAACCTCTATATAATAACAGATTTTCCTATAGTTGGGTTTTTAAAATATAATTCACATTAAGATTAGATATAATTTTATCCTCCATCATATCCTATATCATTATGTGAAAATATAAAAACAAACCAAACTAGCTACCATTTTGCTGAAGATTTATTCACATCTTATGTTGGATTTTTCTTACTCAAAGTATATACCATGGAATTTCCTTTCCCTAGTATATAAATTATCATCAATTAAATTTTTTTAAGCTAATATACCCACATAATTATTATCATGTTTATAAAATTATATGATAAAATGTATTTCAAATTTTTATAAATGTCATACTAAAAAAATATCACTAAAATGGTAATGCCTCAATGTATTTATAAAAGCATTGTAGATAAATAAAAATAGTGAATAATATTATTATTATTTTTCATTTAAATTGCATAGAAACATATACAACTACCATGACACAATGAATCATAATGCCTTCTAAGTTTAAAATAAAATAATTCACAATACACCATATTGGAAAACATTATTTTACGATGAATTTGAGCAATAGTTGTGGTAATCCTATAATACAATTACTAAAATGATTCATGAAACATCACATTATAATAAAAAATAAATTACTTTTGAAAAAAAAACCATGGGAAAATCCATAATTTAAAATTTCTATATAAATCGGGCGTAATGTCTAGGTAAACATTTAAAAATTTATATCTTCAATATATTATTAGGTATTTGTATTGTAATTTACTCTTCTGCCTTTACAAGATCATCTTAAATACAATTATATGAAATAATTTGACAAAATAAATTTCACTTCTTGAATCTAGATGTAATATTTATATAACTTGGAATAAATCATATTATTACATATTGATTCCAAAATAATTTCCAAGTGTACCGCATGATTTATTCTATTTTGTGAATATATCATAATATCATAAAAATGTTTTACTACGATGGAATCCAAATCAATATATGAAACACAATTCATTGATTTCATAAATTCCTAATGTGTGTTAATTAATCTAATATTCCTTGAAAAAAAAGGCCATACCAACATCATTATTATAAAAAACCAAAGTAAACAAATATCATTATTTTACAACATTTACATAAGTTAAACATTTTATATAATAATAATCTAAAAATCACAAGATTATAATGTTTTGTGTATTTAAAGAATAGCTTTACATGAAATTTAATTTACATAAAAATTGAATATTTAACTATAAATGAGCCACATAAGAATCCCTTATAGACTACTCATGAGTTATACATTGTTACATAACCTAGTAAATGGAAATCAACTAAGTGTTAATATTAGATGATATGTAAGTAAAAAACTCATCAATATTGCCTCGAGGGTTATATAATTAACATCAGAGAAGAAATTTGTAGGGTAGAAATATATTTTCTGTAAGAACCTGGAATAATAAGATTTTTTCAGATGTCTTGATATTGGGGAATGGCATCTCAATTGAACAAACGTGTTACATGGAATATGAGTGTGAGATAATAATGGAAACATAGAAATAATGTATGACTATGTATGTACATAGAATCATAAATATTGGGATAAAACATAGAGCATGACCTCATAATTATATTTCTAGGCCCACTACCAAGAATATCATAGTTGATAATGTCCCAGAGTTGATTTGGTGCACTCCTCATTCCAATAAAAAATGTGGATATCATATCATATTGGATTTGGTCCACTCACGATTATAAATCATATTACATCATGATTCATAATGCTTTAACTAATGAATAAAAGGGATATATATTTCTAGGCCTACCAACAATATAATGTAAATCATAATATTCACATGTATACAAGTTCCAAATGAGTAAATAACTCATAAATAAATAACAAGTTTGATAAAACCTATGAGAATGATGTGCGTCTCATAATCATGTAGCAAGCCCAAACTATATACTGTATTATAAGGATTCCCAGTCAAAGAAAAAATGAAATTATCATGAACATTATAATTTTAAAATGAAACATATATTTTGAATTTTTAGTTCCATTGTATAAAATTTCATAATAATGATTTGATAAATGACTCTAAAATCAATCCACTTATGTGGAGCTTTATTAAATGGGTAAAATTTATTTTAAATAATGAAGTAACATATTGTTTACCATTGTGATATAATTTATATTGGAGGATTTTTATTAAAATAATTAATGTTTTAGAACATTATTTATGGTTAAAAAATATATTGGGGTGTCACTTGATAAGAATTAAGATTTTGGGAACTTCCCTTTAATCATATTTAGTTGAAATTGAAAGTTATAAAAT
This sequence comes from Viscum album, assembly GCA_963277665.1. Lineage (NCBI taxonomy): Eukaryota > Viridiplantae > Streptophyta > Magnoliopsida > Santalales > Viscaceae > Viscum > Viscum album. The sequence continues at coordinate 62,751,992 of OY728156.1, read as the reverse complement.
GAAATTAAAAAATTTATTATTACAAAAAAAAAGAATGGTTACATAAACAAGATATATATGTTATTAACATATTAAAAAATAATGATTAATTAAATTAGAATAATATAGAGGAAAATAGTGAAAAATAATCTGAACACATAACCCAAAAGAAAGGATGGTGGTTTGTAATATCCCTTTTAATGTTTTAAAATATTATTATTAAATTACCAAATATTAAAACATGATTACACTGTAACATTAATTAACTATGAAACCAAATGAAACTTATCTTATACTACTTACTCAAATTTAATAGGACATCTTTTAGGTAGCTTAATTCTATAAAACATAGGATAATTAACCACGATTACATAACTCCCAAAATGATAATCAATATAAAAATTTATTTCCATAACATGTCTATGTTCCTCATTACACAATTAATTTTACTACCCCTAATTCACATTGTTTTATAAAATTAATTAAATATAGATCCCAACTAAAGAGTTTTCAAGAAAATTTAGAAGACAAAATACATTGAGTTATTTAAAATATACATTCTATTAAATAAAACCAACATTCTATATATGACCATGGTCATGTGATTGAATTATTTACAATTTTTTTATGATGCATGATCTATTCCCAATTTTGACCCATTATGAGTTAACATATAATAAATAAAAATATTATTAAAGGTCTTCATCGTCCTTTCATTTCCTAAATACTCTTAATAACTCAAGGATTTCCATTGGAAAATTAACTATATCATTTTATAGTCATATTTTGTATATCAAATGTCCTATTATCCATACAGATTGAACTTCCCTAAACTCAACATTAAAACCATGATCTGATACCTTTTATCAACACCTAGACTCTGTGACTCAAATCAATATACTCGAACCAATACACCTCATATCCCCAAGTGTGTTATTTTAATGTCTAGAGGATAAAAAAAATTCTAAGTGGAAAATAGACCATCAAAAAAATTTACCTTAAAGTAATCATCAAAAAGTAAATAAGAATTCATGATTTATCTAAAACTATTTCATTTAATATCTTTTTTAATTCATTTTTGAAATGAAATAATGTTAAAAAATTTCAAACTCAATGTGTAATAATGCATATTGAACTAAGTAAAAATAAGTAAATTAAATCAAACCCATTGACTCTAGATCTTCATACCACTTCTCGATAGTAGCTCCATCACCCACTTTTATCAAATTAAAATCCATATAATTTTTTAGTCCATTATAAATTATTGGTACATGTCAATTGAATAGAACATGTTATTGGTGAATATGAGCATGGTTGGACTTCCCGAATGAATATGATAATAAAAAATTTGTGATAAAATCAGATAAATGAAATTGTAACCGGTAATGATAAATTAAAATATTTTTATGTAAAATATGATATTCTAAAATAATTTAAAAAACAATGATATCTTAATGCAATATATATAAGCTATTTACCAATAATCTTGAATTTTCTATTAAATAATCAATCTGTTTCATCTTTAAATAATTTATTTATAAACCATATCTTCTATCTAAAAAATCATTTAGAAAATAATTTATTTATATAATTATAAAAAAAATTAAATTCCTAAAAAATATTATGAAATACCTAATTTTATAAAAGTCACTTAAATATTTAAATTTTCTTTAAATTTACTAGAAATCCACATTTTCATGAAAATTACCAAAATTCCCTCATTTTCTAAAATTTTCTATAAATCTATTTTCTTAAAGTCAATATATAATAAATATATTTTTGAATGGTCATTATAGAAGAATAATAGAATACTATTACAAATTAATGATAAATAATCATTATAATATAAAAAAAATCATTTCCACAAACACACAAAAATTAATTTATATAAGTAAAATATATATTTTTTACATATAAAAACACCCTTCCCCATGAATTATCAAAATATAGTTTCATAAAAAGTTCATTTGTTAAATAGGATAGTGTTTATCTAAAACCAAAAATAAATAAACTGTTCCAAAATCATAATCAATGAAAAAATATTATATGAAATAAAATATATATAAAGTGACGAATTCCCCATACAATATGTGATTGCAAGAATTCACCAAAAATTCTCAAATCAATGCACATTTCATGTTAACCATCCAACTCATTGATAATCCTTTAAATATCTTGGCTTCCATTCTATTTCTGTCTATCTCATCATCCAAGTTAAACTTCCACGACTATAATTGAAGATGTAACTCAAAATAAGGGAATAAATTTCCAATCCTTTTAATTTATAGTCCCTTCCAACCAACACCCTTTTAATCCTTTATGAAAAACCATATTTAATGTGTCTACAATAGTCACATTAAATCATAAAAACCCATGTTTGAATATTCCATTTCAACGTCCATTATTTTTTTTCTTAAAAACTTTTATTCATCCTTAAATATTATAATTTAAAAAACTTATTCCTTATTTATCATCAAATTATTCATTCAGAAACTCATTTAAATTTTCATTACATAATAATAAATCAATAAATCCTGATAAGGGATGTATACGATAGATACCATGAACGAGGGGTGAATGTGGGTATGGAAATATGTTACAAACCAAACACATATTATTTTAATATGTTAATAAACTAGTATATCATAACCTCATGATTATTATGGTCACTTGATTTTAACTTCTTTATAATGGGATCTAATTACTCTTCTATTAAATTATCCTTTTTTGGCTGTAGTGACACTGACCCTTGTAGCTAGGATTTGGTGATATAATTTATTATATAGGAATAGACACAATGGGTCGAATCATGATGGATTTATAATTTTAGTAGTTTTGGAGAAGAATTGGCATATATAATACCCATTTCTCATTGGGAATATTAAGAAACATAATACATAACAACAGAATATGAATTAAATCCTTGAATAATCATTCCATGAATTATTTTTCATATCATGGGAAAAATGAAACAAAAAAAAGGTGATATCAAATGCAAACAAATGGTTATGAAAAACAAGAGATATCATGAATCTATTTTCATAATAAATATAGATTAATAAATAATTGAACACACATTTGAATTAAATAATAGGTTACTGCATAATAAATTGTGTAAGGTAAATAACAAGAAAAACATTTCATTAAATCAACAAACTATGAATTAAATGAATCTTGGGATAATATCATTGTGGAAGTCTTGTGCATAATAATAAATTAATTTTTCATGAAAGAAATTTTTAATTATCAAATTTTATTTTTACCATGCACTTGACACCTTTACCATCATGAAATTTCACTACAAAATTTTACACATTATTAGTACAAACCCATCTGATTTTGCTACCTAATTACTCTCATTATAATTTTAATGCATTTAAGGGCTTTCAATAAATTTTACAAAACTTGTTTCATGCATATCCAAATCATTTTCACATATGTAATACTTTATTCAATTCTAAAATAGTTTTAATAATCATAATGTATCTGTATTGAGTAATAGATACAAATTAATCAATATTTCCCCCAATTAAGAAAATAACATTAAATATAAAAAAATATATAACAATTTTATATGTTTTGGGAAAAAAGTATACCCATCACAAAATAATATTTATATTTAATGGAATAATAATTTCCAATTTAATATTATCATAAGAAAATTATTTTCTAAAGATAATGTTAACAATCACAAAAGAATGTGAGATTATATAATAACTTTGAACACTTGGAAAAAATAATTTAAATTTTACATGGTTGAAATAATTAAAAAGTAAAAATAAAATATCATAAATAGTAAAATATTAATGATATTTCATGTCAATGGTGTAGTATATACACCACATAAACGTTAATTGTTGCGTAATAAAAAATAAGTATCAATGGAATGTAAATTGGGAAAAAATATTTTACCTCATGATTCTTTTTATTTGAATGTTCCTAAACTCTATTATAATGGATATAAATATCTTATTAATTTATTAAAAACCATTATTAATATTTTTGATATCATATGTGATCCTTTTATAATATTCTATCACCCATTCATTAGTAATAATTATTTATTTTCATTGTTTTAGGTGTCAATTTCCTTGTTTTCTCTTGCAGGTTTCATCATGAAAAATATATTTAAACATATATTATATAGTTTAAAAATATACATAATAATTATTAAAATTTAATTACAATATTTATAAATAAAATATAATTATATGAATATTTATGAATATTTTTTTGAAAAATAAAGTATGTTACTATAATAGAGACGATATTCCACAAATAAGTATTAGATATGTTTCTATTTACAATTATCATTCTAGAAAAAATGTAAGTAACATATAGTCATTAAATAATTATCATAATATCATATATACCATATCATTTGTTTAAACATAGTTATATATATCACTCTTTTGGTGTCATGATAAAAATAGACTCACACAATTTTGTGAAGGTGGTAGTCCACACATACACGAACGACATTATGAAATTTAATTTAGTGAAATGTTTAGAAAGAAAATGATATATATTATAATTCAATAATGATAAATTTTTCTTTAATATCATATTAGTTTTATTTATATCAAATATAATCATTAAATTTACCCTTATCACTGTCCATGTAAAGAATTAGTGAATGATGGATTACATTGCTTCATGAGGCGGTGGTCCACCGTACATAGAAGCAAATTTATCATATATTTTATAGAATGAAAGGTAATAAAGATATATATGATATCAATATTAAAAAAATTAAAATTTTGTTTTTAATATCATAAATTAAATTTAGATCCATAATCATACAAATGCTTGAGAGGTGGTAATGGGAAAACAAATGTCATCAGTTCATGAGGCAGTAGTCCTCATTACACACGAATGATGATTTCATAGCCAATTTGATGGAATTTGAGATTATTGTAGGTAATCCCTATAATAGGACAAAATATAATTATATTTAATATTCTAGTATTATTATATCATCATTTCCGAATAATAATTGAATGAGGTGGAAGATAAAGTAAAATAAAAATTCTCATTGAAGAATATTACCTATTCATCATGCATCATTGATATGTTTTAACTAAAATACATATTGATATGGATTTATATCAAAATTAAATCATATAGGATGAGTTGAGTGATGTTTTTAAGTGATTCACTTAAAAAGTTTTTTCTAATTTTTGAAGAAGGGAGGGGAGTGAGTGTCATTTTATAGGTGAGGGGGAGTAACATTTTTTGAAAATACCCAAAACTGTTCACTATTGGGAGGTCATTATTACAACATGTTTCTCATAAATAGATAATTAAATGGTTAATTGTATTATATAGTATAGAAACACCTCCACAACATAATAATATTCAGGTTTTAGACATTTTTTCTATAACTTCTAAGTCTCTAGACTTTTATAACTATGGTTTCTCTCTACTGTTATTAGTTTTCGACCTTATGTAATTTAACTATTAAGAATAAATTATGGTGAGATTTGATATATAATTTTACTCCAATTATTCTAAATATTAAATCCAATTTTTAAATTAAAAAACCAATGGGTATTTCAAATACATTTTAACACAAAAACATGGAAGTTAAAATATATGATTTTAATGTTAACCGTGGTAATATAGTTTTTTAATATATTCTGGTCAATATATTCATTATTAAATGAAAATTTTCCCATTAATGAGACATTGATTATATTTTATAAAATTTAAAGATCACCAGGAATAAGATTGGTTTTTTAGTAATATTATATAATTTAATAAGTTGTTATTTATTATAAAATATTGTTAAAATCAATTTTGACATTATTAATTTAATTTGAATTTTAAAATACTAAGAAAATCCATGAATTAAATATATTATTTTAACACAACTACTAAATGACATATTCATCTTCAAAATCAATGTAAAAAACTAATTTATTAAATTTAATTCACTTGTAATATAGTTAGTATCATTTATATTATTTTTTGGTTAACTAAATAATTACTATGTTAGTGTTTCTTAAGTACATAAAGTCAATATTTCATTTCAATAAAATGAAAATAAATTATAATGATAATAAAAAATTATTTATCTTTAAAAATAATATTTATTACTAAACATTGTTTTTTTGTTTCCCTAGCTGAATTCTTAATTGATATTAAAAGAAACGATGGTTTCTTTTCCTTATCTTTATTCATATTATAATATTGGCGACTTTTGGGAGAAAATGTACCAAAAACTAATATAAATTTATCCTAATAAAATTTCAAACTATATATTTCCATTAAATGTGTGTTTGAAAAATTGGAAGGAAATGTTACCCATTTTCATCTTATTTTATCACTCGATAAATCAGTTTTTACTTTAACCATTGTAATAAATTTTTACTATTCCCACAATTACTTGTTGTAAAAAATTATCTTGAAATTACATAAAATTAAAAAATTTGATGATTCAAAATATTAAATCATTTTTTTTTGTATTTGGAACACAAAATTAGAAAATTTTAATTTAAAGTTATTTATACGGACATGACAACACATAATATTTTTAAATATTAAATGTTCAAAAGTCTATAATGTTTTTCCATCATTATTAAATATTAATATTCTTCCAATGAACTAAATTAGATTATTTTTTATAAAATTTAAATAATTATATTTTGAGACCAATTAAACATATAATTTAACATTATAAATTACCCTATTATTATTTTGGTATTATGAATTAAATAATTAATTTTATTTTTTCAAACAATTTCTCGAAACATGATTATATTAATTTTCATATAAGGTTCTCATAGAGGGACTAAACTGTACTTTATAAAAATAATATATTTTAATGAATATATCTTTCTCAATCATATAATTCTTATTTATCATTGATAAATAATAATTATACATTTGTAAACTACATTTTTCCTAGGATTTCTAATTATATTATTAACCTATATTCCAATAGATAGGTAATAATTTGTTTATTAACCAATAATGTTAATAGTATATTGTTGTTCGATAAAACATAGTCTTGCATGAGAAATAAGAAAACTAATTATTGACTATCACATGTGATATTGAATAAACTATTTTTATTTTATTAAATTAGTGTGTTATATTCTCTAACCTCAAATAAATTTCAACCAATAAATTTAAAATTGATCTCAAGAATCAAGGTTCTAAAATTTGAAAATACCATTATTGATAAACCCACATCATACAAAGTGTCAATAAAAAATCCTTTTATGTATAAAGAATGGTAAGTGCACAGTTCATATGGAATAATTAGATAACCATGTTTCTAAGTAGTATAAAATAGGTGGGAAATGAAAACATAGATATGGAGGAAGATAATACTTCCCAATTATTAATAGAGAGTAATATAGTTCATTGATGAAATGAATTTTGGTTATCACATGAAGTTTAACAAAATAAAATCCATAAATAAAATACATGTGAAAAAGGACATTTATAACAAAAAAATAATGATAATAGGAAAATATTTTTGTTTCAAAATCATTTTCCAAGAGTTGATATATTGTTTTACTATCTACTAATATTAGTAAATATACACCGTTTATTTATTTTGGATTTATAATCACAATTTTATCCATTGGTTGTCCTTGAATCAATTCAAAATTAATTCCATATACCATGAAATTAATATCCAAAAACTATTTTTTATTCTGAATGAACTAAAAATAACTTTTAGTAAAACATATGATCAGTGGAAGTGTAACATGATAATTTTATTTTATTTTTGAAAAACAAAATGGTTTGAAAAAGTTATCCAATAAAAAAATTACAACATAATCGATTTCATAAATATTTAACCTCAATGATCTTCAAAATTATGCCTGAAAAAAATATAAGGAAGTTCACTAAATCACCATTATATTCCCTAGATAAAAAGTGGCTCTAAATTTTCACATACCAAGGATATAAATATCATCATCATTTATTATCATTCAACAAGATAATGACCAAAATTACAATAATATATTTATATAATATTAATTATTCCATTTTCCATAAATTAAACACATATTATTTGATGTATTCATCATATACAAAAAATGATGTTAACTCCATAAATTATTACATAAACCACTTCGTTAATATATTATTAATTAGTTCCATGGTATTCTACACTATCTAGTTTACATTATCCACAAAGTTCATCTCATTATACCAACATCATTATCTCAATAGTAGAAACCGATTAATAGTTATATTTCACTTAATCATGTTTTCCATGAAGTTCAAATTTCAATTGAATCATTTTTTGTTGCCATTAGTATCATTCAACATATTCTCTCAAATCATTCATGAAATTGTTTTTAGTACTATCATTATATATTTCATAACTATTAGGGTGATAATATAATCAAAAAAACTCCTTTTCAAAATATTTCATGGATCCAAATATAGAAGAACAACATTCATTCTATATCATTAATACAAGTTGTTTAATCTTAGAGTTATCCCAATAAGGTATTTTTGTTAGATTCTCTTTACACTTATGGAATTTTTTTATAATTCTTCCAATCCTTCTAGATAAAACATTGGAGAAAATATTTTTACTTCCTCCCCATACATTTTTAACCCGATGATCCTTTTCTCCACAATTATAACAAACTCTCATTACATTTATAAATTTCGCGGGGTTATTCATTCCACAGTTCTCACATGATGTAAATTACTTCATCTCTTTCTTCTTCTTTAATTATTTTCATATTTAATGATGTTTTTATTACCTCTTATTATCTACATTCCCCATGAATATATAATATAATTATAATTACATCTCCATTTTTATGGAACAACAAACTATTTCATTATATAATGAAAATGTTTTAGAGACCACTACCTTTAATATTCATGGATTAATCTCACCAACTAAATTTTCAATCATTCAACCTTATGGAAAATGAAATCTATACTCTAACTAAATATCATTGTAATAGTAGATTCATAATCTAAAAAAAACTCTTATTCCTTTTTCTTTAATCTATGTTACTTTTTCAGCATCTCATTCTCTTACTCACAAGGGAAATATTTGTCAATAAAATTATCCTTAAAATATTTCCATTAAATTAGTTAAATTTCATATTCCCACCTTGTAATATTGATCAATGACCACAATTGATCAGTATCACCTTTGAGATATTACACTATAATTGTACCCCTTTCCTTTTGACCACATCCCATTAGAATAAATGTATTCTCTAGAGAATTAATCCATTTTTTAGCTTCCATTGGATCAATAGTCCCACAGAATGATGGGGGGATCTATCACATAACAATATCAACCCTTAGGTAATAACACTATGTAATAGGTTTCTTCATATAGGTATGGTTATTTTTCATAACCTAATTAAGCATCCCTAGTATATCTAGAACGTGGTCATTTAAAATACTATATATAATGGCTTTATCGGTCGGGTATTCCCATCATTGGCCATGATTAGTGATATATTTCATCCTTATAGGTCAATTTTTAAACACACACATACACTTTATTAGATCATAACATTATGTATCATAATTTATAATCTCAAAAAAAGTGAAATACATATCATAAAGAGAATAAATTATACCCAAATAATCTCATAATCATATTAATGGTTTCTTTGTGGACATCATTTTTTTAATTCTTCCTCTTTGATTGTGATGAATGTGTGAATTTTCATAAAAATATCCTATAAATTGTAATTATTGTGTCTATTAAGACCTATATTCATTTACTATGTAAAATTTGAGTGAAGCGCAACATTTTTTTTTGGAGTTATCACTCTTAAATATATGGTTTCCCAAACCACATCCACTTTTAGTATTAATTGATTGATGTTCTAGGAAAAACCAAATAGTCTCTAAAATTTCAAAACATTAATATATTTTTAATTACTTGACCTCGGTGTCTATCTAAGGATAATATTAACTATTATTTACTTTCTATATCTATTTCTCAATGTTTCTTCTTAACTTATTTGTATACCAATGTAATGACACAGACCCCAATAGCCCAGAGCTAGTGATTAATTTATTGCATTGGCATAGATACAATGGGTCAAATCCAAAATGAATAATCAGTTTGTAGTTTTGGAGAACCATATAATTACAATATACACATTTTTCTTTAGGAATTGAAAATAAAATATAATACATAACCACAAAAAATGAACTACAGCCTCTAAAACTCATTCCAAGAATTTTTATTCATATCCTGGGGAATGGAAAACAATTGTGTTGATATAAAATGATTAGTAAGGATTATTTTTTGAGGAATAAAAATTAATCAATAAATAAAATACATATGGAATGATAAATAACTACAAACATAATCCACTTAATTAATAAAATGAGAATGAAATGCATCTACATAATATAATTATGAAAATATAATGGATAATATTAATTGAATTATGAATTAATTAAAACACTAATTATCAAATATCATGTTTCTTAGGAACATGATTCCAATACCATCATAACCTTTCACAAGATACTTCAAAACATACGGGGTAAGAAATCATCTGATTTCCACAACTGATTTCTCTTATGAGACTATTGATGCATAGAGAGGATTTCTATTAATATCCTCAAAATGATGTTATTTATTTCCAATGAATTCCTTATATATCAAATAATTTATTTCATTCATAGAAAACGTGATTTATCATAAAAAATCTGCACTGAATAAACGATATATAGTCATCACTATTTCTACAGTGAATAAAATAACATTCCAGGTAAACACCATATGTAAAAAATGCTATATGGTTTATGAAATAATCACACACATCACATAAAAGTATGTATATTTACGATAAATATAATTTCCAGTGAAAATTTATCAGAATAATTCTATTGCTTCATGAGGGAGTTAATAATCACCAAATAATAATATATTCCACAATAACGTTTACCAGCTAGTAATTTTCAATTCAAAGTCACATAGTTGGAATAGTTAAAATTGAATATTAAAATACTATTAAGAATGAATTATTAATGATTGTATATGTTAATGGGGAATCATATACACCACATAAAATTAAAATGGTGTATAAAAATTAATATGTTTCAATGGAATGTAAATTGAGAAGAAATTTGTTACTTCACAATTAATTTTGGTTGAACATTACAGGACCACGTGTATATTTATTTTAAAAAAATTAACTTATTAAAAACTCATATTAAAATATTTAACATCATATGTAATCCTTTAATTTCTTATTCTCACATGGTTGTTAATAATCATTTATTATTTTCATTTTTTAGGTGTTATTTCCAATGATTTGTCAAGCATGTTTCATTAAGAAAAATAAATTTCTTGATCATATTATATAGTTTCATTATAAACATAATCATAGTCATGATGTAATTATAATATTTATACATAAATTGTATTTTTATACCAATCATTTATTTTGGTTTTTAGAAATGAAATTCATTATGATTAATGAGATGGTAGGTTATACCTACGCATGAGTAATGTTTCCATTTCCAATGATCATTATGGAAAAAAGGTATGTAATATTTTATATTTACAGAATTATTTTCATATCATATATAACATATTATATATTTAAATATACTATACAATTCATGTGGGGATTTGATGAAAATAAAGTCACGTAATTTTGAGAAGGTGGAAGTCCACACATTTGTGAATGATGTTATCATCTTTCATTTAGTGAAAATGTAAGAAAGAAATTGATATATATTTTTATGAACCTATCTAGGGTTTCATATAAAATGGCACCAAACCTAGTTTGTGGCATGGGAGGAAGGGATTTATCGATCCACGTGGGCTAGAAATAAGTGAAAGGGTATCAACAATACAACTTGAAAATTATTTCACCCTATTGCAAAAACCTAGAAACTGACAATAAATATAATAAAAAACTCAATAATCGTAACTAACAATGGAAAAACATTTTTCATATTCATTCTCACAAATATTAAAGAAACCAATGTGCGATACAATAAAAAAGATAAGACCTTGATATCCACAAAACAACCATATGACAAGTGGAGTGTCATCCTTGATCCACCACCACAACACCTGTAAGGGAATACCACTAGAATCATGAACCACGATCTCCAAACATATTTCCTTTACCAATGTCAAACACATTCAAGTCAATATAAAACTAATGGTGTAAGTACAGTGTGAGCCAAATCCTAGTATAAGGCCACTAAACAAAAGTTCCATCCTATAAACATTATAAGATAGATAAACATGCACGTTTTATAAAAGAAAACTAGTAACATATTCATGTGAGACATTATAAAAAATATATAAATATGTTTAAATAACCAAAAAAGTATACCATTTGCTGAAGGTAACTACAATATCACTATATAGAATTAAGTTGTGGGATATACCTTTAAAGACTAGCAAGAAATGTGACACTATGAACAGCTTATCTCAGTGAAATTTAGTATAGAAAACACAACCATAAGCTCTATCATGCCCAAGCCACTAGGATGGGACACCCCAATAGTCTAGTTGTATCCAACCATCATAGTTTAGTAATCATTTTAGCATTAATCATGCAAGATGAATCATAGAAGAACCACTTTAAGGACATCTAGAATACATATCCTAGTCAACCCATATAGTTACCTAGGTTTTCCTTTGAGCTAAATTCTTATTTCATATATCACATACATTATCAATTTCACATGTACACAAGACAAACAATGCGTCACACATGTTAATAAACTATTTATATGCTGAAAATCTCTTTTGAAAGGAAACACACACCAAAAACCTTTAAAATTATGATTCCCACCATTCACAGCTTTTATCAAATACATTGAATGCACCAAACCATGTTTCATATATGAAACACAAATGAAACATAACTCATTTCTTCTTAAAACCCATTTTCAAAAAATTAAATAATTTGGAATCATTACAAAAACCCATTTCACTATTCATGCACAAAGTGTAGAACATTTACAATCACATAAAAATAAAATATTAAAATTAAAAATAATTTTTAGTCATGGAAAAAATAACCATGTACGAAGAACCTTCCAAAAAATTGTGCAACACCTCAACCACACCTCAACTGAACCCTATAAAGGATAGATCGAATATAAAACATCAAGATCAATCCCTAAGAATAAATATTTTACTCTAAAATGACACAAAATCCCATTAATATGTTAAAATCATAATAATGAGGAATAAGTCCCAATAATATAGGAGTAATACAATAAATATAGTACTTAATTGAATATATAAAGAGAAATCAGACAATAGTTTCCACCAAAATGGATCTCGATGATGATTATTTGAAGTGGAGGCATGCCAATGGTTGAATTCCCATGTAGGGGTGAATTTGGGTGGTTTGGGTCTAAATTAGGGGAGATAGAAACGGTAAAGGCCACATTTTAATATCATGAATAGGACAAATGGTTTTCCACCATGGTTTTTTCAAACCTTGGGGAAACGGTTATCCCCATATGGTTTAAGTAGGGTATGTTATGTGGTTACACCACATTGTTTGTAAACCATCCACTTACAATGTGATAAGCATATATCCAAAAGCACCACTTTGATTCACAGTTACCTAGACAAGAGATCATAGTATGGAAACCCATGAACCAACCATGTACACTACGCAGTAAATCCTAAAAAATTCCAGTTATCCCTATTATCCCACCTATAGATCAAGGCAAAAAGATAGAAAATAATATATGGGAAAATACCTCAAAAGGATTTCACAGTTGTAAAAATTATCCCCACCATGAAAAATATATTCATCATAAATTGACTCTAATGATTAATCAAAAATAAAAATTGAAACTCTTTCTCATCCCAGGATTTCTACTCACATGTCTCATTCTTGTAATTATCATGCTATCAATGGACCCATGCAAATGGATTAGAATTCCCTCAAAGCACATTCTCTTGCGAATCCAAATCTGTACGGGTCATTCCAACACAGATAATTTGGGGTATATATGTAAATATTCATAATTTGACAAATGATTCATATCTGAATTATACTTCTTTAGTTGAGAGACATAGAAAATGTTAGGAATTTATGTCAACTATGGGGGGAAATCTAACTTGTATCCCACCATACCAGCATGTTAATTAATTTCAAAAGTTATAAAGAGTAACATTGAAAGATTCTCTTTCATACCCAGGTAGTGGTGATCTGAATGAAATGTCACCTTTAGAAACACATGGTCACGCATAGAAAACTCATGATCTCCTCATCTCTAATAATTATAACATTTGTGGAGAATCTGAGCAGTCAATAACCACTACTTTATTAGATTGACCATGTCATATGTATATTTCACCAAAATCAATCCTAATAATGGGGTCTCACCCAACATAGCCCAACACAAATGATACAAGAATGATCTACAATTGAGCACATCAAAGGGATTCATTTGGATCATGTATTGGAAAAAATTATGATATGAAAACTTAACCAATACAAAATGGTAATCCCATGATTCATCAAAATTAAAGACACCAACATAGAGCATGTCTTCCAGTGTCTAATTTTACTACTCTATCTAACAATCCTCTTTGGGATGTTATGTCATGCTCAATTTCACATATTAATTTAATTCATTTTGAAGGCCTTCCAAAAACTGAGAGGTGAAACTTGGGACTCTATCAGAAAAATTTTGGAGGAGACACCGTGAAACCTCGCTATTTCTCAGGCCTACAATAGGGATATGCTGATCCACCATATATGAATATCTGATAGGAATAAAGTGGGGTGATTTGGTGAGATGATCAATTTCAACCCATATGGCATTCATCACTTGGGGTGTATGAGGAAAGATGACAATAAATTCAATGCAATCTTCTCCCACATCCTAGAAGTAATGGGCAGATACTTACTAAATCCTAAGATCTTTTGGTGCACTTCTTTTACATGCTAACATGTATAACACCACGATATGAATTCATCTATATCCCACCTCAAGCATGTCAAGCAGAACTATCAACCAGCCACATAATTAATTTTGGTAGCACCAAGATGAATAACCCACTAATTCTGGTGTCTATCTTGAAACACCGCCATTATCAATGGAAATGACAACACATAGTGGAACATAAATCACAATATTCTCTTGAGAATCAACAACAAATCCCATGGAATCTCCCCAGTAAGATAAAAAAACAAATGGTTCTTTCCTAGCTCATCTCTAGGATTCTCCCACTGAATCAACTCCAGAAGAGAAGGAGCCAACTGGATGATGGAAAATAGCACACCTCTACTATTCTATTTGGTATACAAGTGAAACTCAAGAAAAAACCTTCAACATCCACTCATCCCTCGACATCCCCAAATCATTTACCGGTACATTTCATATCATAGCATCTTCCACAACATTTCCTTTTCCTGGGTTATAACCTATGTCAAATTCGAACTCCTGTATTTACTCCACCCAACATTATTGCCTTAAGTTCCAATCATTCTGGTTGAAAATATAGGCTATGATCTTATGATCAGAATAGAAACAAATCTCCCCAAATAGATATTAGTGCCATGATTTCAATATATTCATCACTACAGCTATCTCCAAGTAGTAGATTATATAGTTTCTATCATGTTGTTTGAGGTGACATGATCCATACGTCATCACATAGTCATTCTCTATATGTAAAAATATGGTCACCATACATGAGGCATCATAATAAACCACATATATTTTTAAAAAAATTGAGAATTTCATCAAGGGACCATAGTTAACCATTTTTTTAGTTCCCAAAAGGATTCTTGGAATTCATGGACCAATTCAAAAATCAACCATTTCTAGGGAAGATTGGTAATGTGCTAAGCTAGCTAGGAGAAATCCCAATTGAAAAACTTGCAATATCTTGCCAAAACTAGAAATATTCTGATATCAAAAACATTATTCTATTTCTCCCATAACATCACTACACTAATATTCTCAGGGTCCCCCAAAACCCCTTATTCTGAGATAACATGGCCCAAAAAAATCACCTCTCTAATATAGAAGGAGAATTTAAAAAATATGCCATTAAATTGATGATCTTAATGAGTTCCCAAAACAGTCTTGATGTGTCTCTCTTATTCTTACCTAGATATAGAATAAACAAGGACCTCATCAATATATACCATGATAGAATAATTGAGATTCTAGTGGAACACCCTGTTTATATGTTCCATGAAGACCACTAGAGTAATATTTATCCCTAAAGTCTTGACCAAGTACTCGAAGTGTCCTACATTCTTTAGAAAGTCATTTTTAGGATGTATACCTCTCTCACCCTGTATTGGTGTTAACAAGAATGAATATATATCTTGTAAAATACCCATAACCCTCTTAACTGGTCAAACAATTCATTAATTTGAGGAAAATGATACTTGTTGATGATGCCTACCTTGTTTAGATGCCAATAATTGATTCATAATTGGAGAGATTCATTGAAATTTTTAGATAGCAGAACAAGTGCATCCCCCGGAGAGGCAAATGTTAAATTGAAACTATTGAATTACAAGTACTTCTTATACAAATTTTATTCCCTCAACTTAGTGGGTCCATATTATATGAAGGAAGAGATATAATTTGTGTTTTCGATGCCATGCCTATAGAGAACTCCACATCATGCTCCGAAGTTAATCTTAAAAATTCATCAAGAAACACCTTAGGGAAATCATCTATACCCAAAGGTAATCCACTCTATGAAACACCACCACCATACTCTAGAATAAGTGATGATAATTGAAAAATATGGTTCCTCAATTTCATATTTGGAGGTACAGCACGATCCGACCAAGGATACTATTCTCTTTGAAAAACCAGGGTGCTTCCATCAGGTTCCAAAAAAACTCACCATCTTCCTATATTAATTGATATGTTCTTTAACACACTCCATACAAAATATTCATATAATTACATCAAAGAGGTACATATCAATGATAGGACATCCCAATCAAGCTTGATCCCATACCTAGGGAGTGAAAAGAATGGAATAAGACACCCTTCTCTCACAATGTACCAAGATGAATTGTCATCTCCATAACATAAAAAAGAATATCAGTTGGTAAATTTATCAGGTTAAAAAGGAAGACAGATATAAATGAAGCAGAATAACTTTTATGAAAAAAATGGTAGAAATTGACTGTGAACTCAAAATGGTACCATGAACTTTCAATGTCCATGTATATGTTTTAGCTGGTGCACGATCCACCACTTGAAGCTGCCTCATCTCAGTTTGAGCCTGAGAATTACCAATGGCCAATTTAATATCCCTAAATTAATATTGGCCTGATGAGGATCAATCCCTACTACCACATCCTTCAAACAATGTTCTCATCATCCTTGATACCTCTGATTGAGCTGAAATCCCTTTGGTGAAAACATATCCTACACCACTCTAATATGGGAACATCACCTTATTAAAATGGTATAGGTGCCCCACAGCTACACAACTATGGTAAGGTTTGAGAGGAGTTGTTTTGAGTCAATAATGTTTCCTTATGACATTTCCATTCCATCATGTTTGGGGAGATTATTGAGTAAATAAGGTATCCTTATGACTTTACCATTTCCTCAAGTTATGAAAATCATAAACACATTATCTTATAGAAAATTTCATTTACCCTATGTTTTACTTTCATAAGGAAAATTTCAATTACCTAAGGAAATTTATCCTTACCACATTTTTCATTGTTCATTTTGTCGAAGTATAAAATTCGGTTTCGTATCCAAAACCTCGAAATAAAATATATACAAGATATAAAACATTCTGTTTCCAGGATCCGAATTCAGGTTCTGAGTTCTCTGAATTCAGACTTTGATCTTTCTTGAGTTCAGATTCCAAGTTCCCTGAATTCAGACTCTGAACTGTCTATGTTCAGACTCTGAGTTCTCCAAATTCAGACTCCGAACACTTACGGTTTTGGGCTCTGAGTTATCTGAATTCAGACTCCAAACTTTTTTAATGTTTAGACTCTAAACTCTTATGAATTCGGACTCTGAATTCTACTGAATTCAATTCTCTGATTGTCCTAGAAATTCAGAATCTATAATTCTATAGAACTCAGGTTCTGAATTCCTTGGAATATAATATCTGAATATCTATGTATTGAATAGTTTTTAGTTAGACGCCGAACATTCAGTTTTCCATAGATTCAGAAAAATGAATTTGGTGACGTAACTATATTTTTTATTACTCATGTTTTGGTTATAAAACGATTTCATGCTTTCAGTTACTAACTAACCATTGTTTGAGTGACACGTGTACAAGTCCCTCCAAAATTAAAGGAAAAATTTGACCGTTAGAGGATGGAGATGACCGTTGAAGATGTGCCTATAAATAAGAGCTCATTTGAAATAGTTCATAACTTTAATGAACATGTTTATCAATCTAGAGATTATATGATGCTGAAGTGATTTCTAGAGATAGAGACTTTCATTATTTGTTCATACTGAACACCGTGTTCAGAATTTCTTCATGCAACTCCAAATGTTGCTGAGTACATTCAAGGGATTCCAGGGATAGGAAAATAGAGTTGCTGACTACCTTGAAGTTGAGGACTTGTGTGGATACCAAGATCGACTACAATATTTTTATTGAGGTCTTACCCTAGTGTGGGTAAGATATAATTTCTTGAAAGTATAAATCATGGGACCTTTGTCCATGTTTGTTAGATACCCTTCTCTTTGGGTTAAAAGATTTACTATTTTTTAATTGTATTGTTTCAAGTTTTTCATTGCATTTTGTTTGTTGAGGAAAGTATTACTATCTTATACATTCATACACATTTATTCTTTGATTTTGTAATATTTTATACGGTTTAAGGTAGAATCTTTGTCTTTGTAAAATTTTGTTATGTTTCAATTCCAGAATCACTTTTCCAGAATTACATTCTCGGAATCATATTTCAAAAATCAAGAAAGTTATTAGAACATAGAGGTTTTTTGAATTTACTTTGTTTAAACTTTTTTAAAAAATTAAATGTTTAACCAACATTAAAAGTTCCTAGATAAATTTTTTTAATGTATAAAATTCACCTCCACTCTTGTATATTGAGTATCTACATCATTTTACTAATACTACAATCAGTATCATCTTGATCCTTCATTTGGTATCATAGGAGAACATCATACTCCATACCAACATAACAATTGGTATTAGAGGATGGGTTCAATATGAATAAATATCACAATTATATTCAGAAGAGAATTTATCTTCTTCTTTATTTTCGGAATCATATTTTCGAACTCACAAGTATGGATTCATATTTATTTTAAAGATACTCTTGTTATATATTTTCCTTGCATAGGATTTTTTTTCTTTTTTCCAAACATTAATTACTGACAAGTTTCTATAGAAAATATTATCTCTTATGATGTCAGGAATGAATGTTGGTTCCATAGACAATGTAAATTCTGCAAGACCACTGATTTTCGATGGGAATGATAATTAATATTGGAGAAATTGTATGCAGACATTGATTATCAATAATGGAGTAGAAATTTGTTTTATGCATACTTGAGGATATAAAATCCCTAACAAGGAAGTTAGCACTTTCACTAATTCTAAAAAACATGAATATCAACTGAATTATAAGGTATAAAATACATCTCTTTATTCTATGACTAGAAATATATATTCCCAAATTTCAACATGTGATGAAGCAAATTGTATTTGGAAGAAGCATGAAGTTACACACTTTGGAGATTCTATAGTTATTTAACCTAGAAGAGCCATGCTCAGAGATGAATATCATGGTTTCTTCTTTCCTTATAGAGAACCCATATGTAAGGTACAATAGATATTAATGACTATTAATAATATTTTAAAATATATGGGTGAGAAATGATTTTATGATAAAGATATTGTAGACAAATTCATAGGCATCATGTCCAATGAATGGGAATCCAATAGAACTGCTATTGATGAGAATAGAATGGTTACTCAGATTTCTCTTAATGAAATTTTTGGAACTCTTATTCCACATGAAACTAGAATGAATAGAGATGCTGGTAATATTATGAAAAATAATGTGAATGGCAGTGTTCCTTTTATAACAACTTCAAATCATATGAAAGCCAAGACTCTTGAGAGAGTTACAACATATAAATCTAAGAAGATTTTTATTCAATTCGAATCTAGGGGAAGTGAATCTTCTGAGAATGAATTATCCAATCTTTCTCTAAGGATGAACAATATTGTTTTAAATAAGAACATTCAATCCAGAAACAAGAACATTGAAATGAAATATATGAATGATTCTGAAGTCACAAGTTATGAATGCAAAAGAGCACGATATAAAAGGCCATATTGTTCTATGCTGAAGATAAAGGAAAGAAAGGAATATCAGTTTAAGAGTAATAGAAATATGTACTAAAAAAACAAATCTAAGAATGTGTTGAATGATAATGACACCTGGAGTGCCTGTGGAGGAGACTGTTCAGATGAATCATCAGAATATGAATCTTCTGGATAGAAGAATCGTGGATTAATAGCCACACTACATATTAAAAATCATTTTTAATGGATAAGGTTTACAATGATGAATCTATGACCAATTTATCCTTGAATTCTAATTATAGTAATAGTAAATACTATAAATCCTTGGATGAAGAATAAACTTATGATGAATATATTACATTACCTACCTATAAAGACGTTTCTAGGTTTGCTAATCTTTTTTAGAATGAAAATTCTAATGTTAAGAAAATCCTTGATAAGGAAAATTCAAGGATTTCTATTATTACTAAGGAAATATCATATCCTTATAATGATCTTGAAAAGAAAACCCTTGATTTGGAAAGTATTTCAAAAAAGATTGAGGAAGTAAATTCTGAGAAGGATAACCTTTATAAGAATCTAGAAAATATAATTTCTAAGAAAAAATGTTTTCGAGCCTATCATAAGTTCTAAAACTAATGTTTTAGAAGACACGAACTTAGCTATTAGACTAAAGTAAGAAATATTTTCCTTGATGAAGTGTTTGTCAAAAATTAACTTAGTTAAAGAAAATCATGATAAAATATATTCACTAATTTGACCTCTAATGAATAATTTTTCATTTGGTTATACTAGATCAAAACCAAATTTTAGAAAAAATTATTTTGTTCCTCAAAGTGCTCCATTATGCACTATGTGTCAGTGTGGTGGACAATGGGAAAAAAATTGTTCCTTAAACTAAACATAGTCTTTAGGAATTAAAAAAGCTTTTTTTTCAATTAAAATGTGGGTGCCTAAAAGTTTTCTTTCTGGAATTACCATATCCAAGAATGTTTGGGTTCTGAAAATATAACTCATTTATTTTCAGGAATATATGGAATATACCAACAATAATTGTTGGTACATGGATAGTGGATATTCCCGACATATGACTGGTAACAAAAACTTATTCGAAAAGATTATCAATATGAATGTAGGAAAAGTAACTTTCAGAGATAATGATTAGGGAGAAATTGTTGGTATAGGTAACATAGTTCTTCGTGTAAAAACGTTGATTTCAAATGTTTTATTTGTTAAATGACTGAAGTACAACCTAACTAGCATAATATGATTATGTGATGAAGGTTACCTTGTGAACTTTAGAAATGACAAGCGCTTAGTACACAATTCCAAGGAAGAGTTTATTTTTTTCCATAGGAAAGATAATGTTTACACACTAAACATAAGATACCTTAGGATCCAATATCTACCTTTCATTAGGGAAATGGAAGATCTTTCTTGGTTATGGAGTTGAAGTTTAGTACATTGTATCCTTAGGAACCTATGAAAAATTTCTAATAAAAGACTAGTTAATGTTCTATTGGAGCATATATTTGATTCTTCAAAAGTTTGTGATCTTTGTCAATATGGAAAGAAACATAAATAAAGCTTTAAATCAGTCTGTGAAGTTTCAACAATAGATGCATTATAGTTAGTGCATATGGATATTTTTGGGCCAACAAAAACTGGAAGCATTGAAGGAAAATATTATGTATTTTTCTTAGTTGATGATTACACTAGATTTAAGTGGGTCTATTTTCTAGAAATGGAATCTAAATATTTTTTTTATTTCAAAATTTTTAGAGCCCAAGTCAAAAATGGGAAAACCCATCCATTGATAACTATTCATAGTGATGATGGAGGAGAATTTCAAAATTCTAAATTTGACACTTTCTGTACTGGAAAATGAATTACTCGTAACTTCTCAGAACCAAGAACACCCCAACAGAATTGTATTGTCAAAAGAAGAAATTGAATTTTTCAAGAGATAACAAGAACCATGTTGAGTGAGTATTCTGTAGCCAATCATTTTTCGGCTAAAGATGTAAGTACTTCTTATTATACTATAAATTGTGTTTTGATTTGACCTTTTCTAAACAAAACTCTTTATGAGCTATAGAATGGTAGAAAACCAAGACTTTCCTACTTCAATATTTTTGGTTCCAAAGTGTTCATCCTGAATACTAAACATAATCTTCACAAATTCGCACAAAAATATGATGAAGGAATTTTCCAAGGCTACATTACAACTTCAATGGCTTATAGAGTTTTTAATAAAAACAATTCCACTATTGAAGAAATAGTACATGTTAAATTTGATGAAACAGATCCATTTTTTTAAACAACCTCAACCTACATCTTCAGATGTGTTTTCAAAAATTGATTATCATCCTTTGTTAGAAGATCATTCTAATAAGGAAAATGTCCAAGAAAATAATTCTGAAACATTTACCTCAGAATATTTTCTACCCTATGTTGATGAACAGGTTTCACAAAACCCAATTCAATTGTTTATAAAGGATCATCCCAGTATTAGCATCATTGGTGATGTGAATCAACCAATAAGGACTAGAAGTTTATTAATAAATGAAGTAGAAAATCCAGAATTTCATTCCCAGTTAGAACTAAAAACACTGATGAAGCTTTAGGTGATAATGATTGCATAAAAGATATGTAACATGAACTAAATGAATTCGAAAGGAATAAAGTCTGGACCATGGTTGAAAGACCTAAGGAATCTTTTGTTTTTAGAGTAAAATGGGTTTTCAGAAATAAGTGGGATGAAAATGGAATCATTTTAAGAAATAAAGCTAGATTAGTTACTAAGGTATATAATCAACACGAATGAATAGACAATGAAGAAAGCTATTCTCCAGTAGCTAGACATGAATCTATTCATATTTTACTTTCCTTTGTAGCATTCTTCAATTTCAAACTTTTTCAAATGGAAGTTAAATGTGATTTCTTTAATGGTTACGTTCAAGATGATGTTTTGTTAAAAAACCTCCTTCTTTTGAAGAGAAAAAACATCCAGAACAAGTTTTAAACTTACCAAAGGCTTTTATGGACTTAATCAAGTCCCTCGAGCTTGGTATGATAGACTTAGAAGATTTTTTCTTCAGAATAATAATGTTAAGGGAAATGCAGATCCAACACTTTTTATAAAGAAATATA
The DNA here is from genome assembly GCA_963277665.1 of Viscum album. NCBI lineage: Eukaryota > Viridiplantae > Streptophyta > Magnoliopsida > Santalales > Viscaceae > Viscum > Viscum album. The sequence continues at coordinate 62,728,603 of OY728156.1, read as the reverse complement.
AGAAAAATGTTTTCATTGTTCAACTTTTGTATTGATGAAATTATATTTGGTTCAACTCATCAATCTTTAACTGATTCCTTTGCAGATCTAATGAAATCTGAGTTTGAAATGAGTATGATGGTTGAGTTGAAATTTTTCCTTGGTTTTCAAATTTCTAAAAAATAAGAAGGAATCTATATATCTCAATATATGTATATTAATGATCTTCTTAAAATGTTTCTATATTACCACACTAAGAGTATAATTAATCCCATTGGTAGCTCAAATTCACTTGATTTAGATGATGTTGGGAAACCAGTAGATCAAACATCTTTTAAAGGTATGATATGAAGTCCACTTTACATGACCTCTAGTGATCCAGAATTATTTTTTTGGTATTCTTATGTAAAAGTTATCATTCCAATCATAAATAATCTCATTTAAAGGCATTGAAAATATTTTTTCTCTACCTAAAGGGAACAATGGATCTATAACTCTTTTATGATTATAGAAATGACTTTGTTTTAAAATGTTTTTCGGATGCTGACTTTGGTGGCTGTATTATGGATAGGAAAAGTACATCCAAAAAATATCATTTCTGATGAGATTCATTAGTTTCTCAGTCATGAAAAAAGAAACACTCAGTAGAACTTTCCACTGGTGAAGCCGGATATGTAGCAGCTGGAAGTTGTTGTGCTCAGGTTTTGTGGATGCACCACACACTCACAGACTATTGTATGAGTTTTACCAAAACACAAATTCTATGTGATAATACGTGTGCCATTTACCTAAGTAAAAACCATGCACATCACTCTCGTGCAAAGCACATAGATATTAGGCATCACATTCTTAATGATCACACACAAAAATGTGATAACATTCTTCAATTTATCGGAACACAAGATAAACATGATGATATTTTCAAAAAATCAATACCCTTCGATAGATTGTAATACATTAATCAGAATTTAGGAACGATAACCATAAGGTAATCTTCCTTGTTATCTTTATGATGAAACAAATATCCTTAAAATAATAAAATTATTTTCATAGTGGGAGTACATTTTCTTGTTAGTTAGATCAAAATATTTCATAATGAAAATTTTCATAGAAAGTTTTTCATAAATTTTTGTAATAATTTTTTTTTGAAAATTTTCATAATGAAGTGTTTCTTAAATTTTCGTAATGAAGATTATCTAAATTTTCGTAATAAATATTTTCAAAAAATTTTGTAGTCAGTTTTTTAATATTTCTCATAATCATTTTTTTTGAAATCTAAAGTTCATCAAGAAGAATTTTCATTACTACGAATAATATTTTAAGAAATCCAAAAGGTATCTTTCCTTTCTCAAATTATTGTAATCATCATTTATATGTAGGTATTTTCATCGGTTTGTTTTAAAAAAATTTTATTCACTCTTTCTTAAGTCCGAATGTTTTTATTAAAAACCTCAAAAGATCATATTCAATCAAAATTTCTTTCTGGTTATCATCTCAACCGTCAGATCAGATTGTTTTTTTTCAACCGTTGGATTGAGATTGGAAGAAGAATAGTCACCTCAAATTCTTATATAAAGGACCCCCAAATGGTTCCCCCACATTGATTCTAAAGGTTTTGCATGTTGAAGCTCTTCCATTCTACTTATGCTCGTTCTGAACTTCTCAGAACTTGCTCAAATCCGAATTTTGTCAAAGAATCATCTCATAAAGACATGTCAATTGTCAATACAATCTCAGAGTGGTAGGTTTATAGGGAAAGGTTGTTGTATCCAAACTTCTTCACCAAGTATAACTCTATACTCTCAAAAAACAACAAGCTCAATGGATGGGAGATTGTTTGCGTATCAAAGCCAGAAGCTCAAGATTTAGTGTTTCTGGATCGTCAAGTTGAATTCTATGAAATAGTAATATTTTTCATGGAAGAAGGAAATGAAAAATTGTCTTTTAAAATCTAGGGGAAGACTTATACTTTCTTGTACACAAGGGCTGCAAATTTTATTGAAGTTCTATAAGATGGAGAAGCTGAATTTTGTTCTCATAAGTTTCCAGATGTTCAAAGAAGTTTTGTAAAGGTGATAGTTATGGAATTCCTCAGTCAAAAAAATGTTAAGACTCCGAAAATTGTTCACCTCACTACAAATTATCAGATTTTCAAATTATGGGTTCATGGTTTCAAAATTCCGAGAAAATGTGACAAGGACACTTTGAAGAAGAGTGACATGTATATCCTGGATTTTTTGTTTAATCTGAGGACGATCAACTTGGTTAGGTATATTCTGGTTATGATCAGGAAAATAAAGAATGTAAATCTGACGGCTCAGATCATTATGTATCCAACCATTCTTTCGAAGATGATTTTTCGGTGCTTATAGTCTTTCAAAATCCTTTATAGTTCAAAAACCAAGGAATTGAAAAGTCTTGCTGGTTAGTGATGATACTTTGAGAAGAATGAATGTTGGATTTTCTAAGGAATACAAAGAATTTTATGACTTTATTGAGGAAAAATTTGAAGTTATATCAAAGAAACAAGTGGCTGGTGAGACCTCTATGAAGGGTGCAAAGAAGAGGAAAGTGAAGGAAGTAGAAGAGAAATAAAAAACTCCAGAAGCTAAGGAAACCCAACGCACACCACCAAAGCTTAAGAAGAAAAAAACTTATCTGGATGAGGTAGTAGCAAAATGGAGAGAAGACAAGAAGAACAAGAAAGTAGGGGAGCCGTGTTTTCATTTGGATCCTACAGAAGCTAAATATTTAAATGAGAGTACTGCTGATGAGATTGAGAAGAAAGATAAAGAAAAGAAACAAAAGAAGAAAATGACTGAATCCAAGATAGTGAAATCACTTCTGAAGGTTGGTGAGAAATCATCCGAGAGTATACCAGTACCAAACTCATTCTTTCTAGAAGCTTTACCTGAGACAACATTAAAGAAATATGGGAATTTAGAAAAAGTCCATGAAAAAGTAGTGCAGGAAGAAGAAAAAGAAGAAGAAGGCAGTGGTGATACCGAAGATCTCATTAAACGAGTTCAGGATTTTCATGGGAGGGAAAGTTCATCTGGGAAGTTATCAATCCAAACTTCTAAGGCGGAGTCTTCAAATCCCACTACTCCTAGTAAATATGAGAAGGAAAAGGATGAGAAGGGTGAACCTGAAGTGAATAAGTTGTATAAAGAAAAAAGTTCTAATCATGATTTCATTCATCCATAAGATGCTAAGGCTGGACCTGAGAAGGAAAAGGTTGATGTAGACAGAGTTGTTCAACTGTCTGATAGTGAACATGAATCCCCTGATGAGGAAGCTATTCTAATGGTTGATAAGCGAAAAAAGGTGGTTTTTGATACAACTAATAAATATATTGTGAAGAATAAAGATGTAGGTCATTAATCAAAGAGAATGGATGATGTACTAGAGAAAAAAGCCTCACCAAGTAAATTCTCAGATTCGGAATCATCCTCCATGGGACATGATTTCAGAGTTCAATATTTGAAGAATCTTGTTGGAACTATTATGATATTTCCAAGTATTGAATCAAGATTTCATACGCTTCAACACACCCTAAATCAAAAGTCAGATTCAGTATCCATGGTGATGGATAAGTGTGTAAAACTGGAGGTAGATTTCAAGAATTTTCTCATAGTCTATGAGGCTCCCAAGAGATCTTGCAAGAAGATAACTAGTTGTTAAAGGAAAAAAATTCAAGTGATGGGAAGCCTTGCTGATTTTCAAGAATGTTTCAAGGATTCATTTGACACAGAAGATGGGAAGATCAAGGATCTCACGAATCGCATTGAGGAAAAGCTTACTCTTGATTACAATACTCGGTTGCAAGATGTGAAAGATCTAAATGGAAAACTATACTCAATTTCCCACAGTTAGAAGAGAGAAAGGGATCTCCTGATTGAGATTAAAGAAAATATTTCTAATCAAGATGAACTATTGAAGGCTCAGGAAGAGGCTCTTAAGACTCATGAAGAAATAATTAAGGCTTTAGAGAAGAAAGCTAAGTATCAGGATCTTATTCTCAAATGAGAAGTGGAAGACAGCAAGGAGCTTAAGAAGCTCAGAACAATGGTGAATATGTTGATTCCTAAGGAAAAGGAAGGCTAACTTTGTTAATATATGATATTTTGTTGTATTTTCCTTATTGTATAAATTTTTTCCAATCTTAATGAAATTTTGGTTCCTCTTTTTTGTTTGGATGTTTTGTACTATTATTTTAGGTACCATATTTTATATTACATTCCCTATATATCTTTTTGAAAATCACAAAGGGGGAGAAAGGAAAATTAATTCTTATAACAGAACAAATTTTCCCAATTAAGGTGGAGTGTTCATCTATGGGGGAGTGTTCATCTAAAGGGGAGTTCTTATACAAGAATATTTTCATATGCAATAAAATGCTAAATCACATTCTAAAAATCTATAATATGATAATTAGTGTTCCAAATACTAAGGGCGAGTTATTCATATTTATCATTTCCCATGTGATAAGGGAGATATATTTTGTATTCAATGTCTAGGAAAATATTTTCTAAGTCCTTATATTCTTTTTCGAAATTATGTTTATACTTTCCAAAAAGGGTGAGATTGTTGAGTCAATAAGGTTTTCTTATGACTTTTCCATTACTTCTTGTTTGTGAAGATTGTTGATTCAATAAGGATTATTTATGAATTTACTATTTCTTCGTGTTTTGAAAATCACAAACACTTTATTTTAAGGAAAATTTCATTTACCATACAGTTTACTTTCATAATGAAAATTTTCCTTCACCAAGGAAATTTATCCTTAACATGTTTCTCATTGTTCATTTTGTCTAAGTATAAAATTCGGTTTCATATCCAAAACCTCAGAATCATATATATTCTTTGATATATAACATTTTGTATCGATGATCTGAATTCAGGTTCCATGTTCTCTGAATTCAGACTCTGAACATTCTGATTTTAGACTCCGAGTTCTCTAAATTCAGACTTTGACCTCTTATGAGTTTTGACTCTGAGTTCTTTGAATTCAGAATTTGAACTTTTGTAATGTTCAGACTCTGAACTCTTATGAATTCAAACTCTTTATTCTACTGAATTTAAGATTCTGAATTTCCTTGAAATTAAGACTCTGGAATTCTATAGAATTCCGGTTCCGAATTCCTTTGAAGGTAGAATCTGAATATCTATGTACCGAATGGTTTTTGGTTAGACTCTGAACATTCATTTTCCCTTACACTCTGAAAAATGAATTTGGTGATGTAACCATATTTTTTCTTACTCATTTTTTGGTTATAAAATGATGTCATTCTTTTAATTACTAACTAACCGTTGTTTGAGTGACATGTGTACAAGTACCTCTGGAATTCAAGGAAAAATGTAAGCATTGGAGGAGGGATTCGACCATTGAATATGTGCCTATAAATATGAGCTCATTTTAAAGAGTTTAGAACATTGATGAACACGTTGATCAATCTAGAGATTACATGCTGCTTAAGTTATTTCTAGAGAGAGACACTTTCATGCTTTTTGCATACTGATCACCCTGTTCAGAATTTCTTTGTGCGACTATGAATGATGCTGAGTACATTTGAGTGCTTTTGTGGATAGAAAGATAGAGGTTCCGACTTCCTTGAAGTTGAGGGCTTACAAGGATAGCAATACAGACTCTAATCTTCATATCAGGGGATTACCCTGGTGTGGGTAAGACAGACTTTCTTGAAAGTATAAATCAAGCGACCTTTATCCAAGGTTTTTGGAAACCCTTCTCTTTGGGTTAAAAGATTTACTACTTGTTACTTATATTGTTTAATGTTTTCCATTGAATTTAGTTTGTTGAAGAGAGTATAACTATCGTGTACTTCCTTATACTTGTATAATCAGATTTTGTAAGATTCTATATGCTTTAAGGTCGAATATTTATCTTTGTAAACATTTGTTAGGTTTCATTTCCAGAATCACTTTTCTGAAATTACATTTTGGAACTCATATCTCTATAATCAAGAAAGTTAGTGGAGATTAGAGGTTTTGTGAATTTACTTTGTTTAAATATGAAAAACAATAGAATTGATAAACCAACTTTAAAATTTCTTAGATAATTTTTTTAAAGTCTACAATTCATCCCCCTCTTTTATATTGAGTAACCACAACATTTTACTAATACTACAATCAGTATCATTTTCATCCTCCAGTTGGTCTCATAAGAGAACATCATACTCTATACCAACCAAAAAAGTTGTACATGTAGTTTGAATGTGTCTGGACTCCCCACGTTGATGGCATACAACCAACCCAAGTTCAGAAGAAATGGATGAAAGCATTCGAGATAAATGACATTATTTACCACATCCCTTCACCCGCTACTCATCCCATATTTTCCTTTTCTTATATTAAATGACACTACCCAATACTGAAATAGGCCTAGGGACTACATAACATTATTTCTAATCAATCTTAATAATGAATCCAAGATTGAACACCTCAGCACAGTTCTTCATCTTAAGAATAAATACCTAATAACAGATATGTGAAAAAAAACCCCTCTCAAACCTCCAAGCCCTCATCTGCTCATTTGAAATGATTTGAAGGGTGTACTAGACTATCCCAACAAATCATTTGGTGTACTACATCACAGTCTGGACCTCAGAAAAATATTATTAGGCTTCTAGGATATAACATAGGACAAGACCCAGGATAGTACTGGTCATTGATAATAACCATAAAACCATTATAGTTTATCTTCTCATACTTTCATGTGTGGAACACTAAGTCACACCACCTCTGACTGGGACCTTCCAGCATGAATAAACTACATTTCTCCCTGAATTATTCATGAGTGTTTAGAAATTAGAACATACAATCTATAATACCAATCCATTCTTCTACTTCCTAATTTTTTTGTAATACCTCGGAAGGAAGGTTTCTCATTCTTAAGAAATGCTTAGGCCTTTCAATCTTAATACCAGGTTTAGCTTCTCTAACTATAGAAAGACTTGGACCCTCTCCATGACCCAAATCATGGACATCCCAAACAACATATTCCACTAATATCTAATCAATTGGTAAGGGATAACTCTTTCCAGACTCTTCCTATAGCTACACAGGATGTATCTAATGAGGAAACATTCTAAAAGAATCAATTACCCAACCGAAGTAAATCAACACAACAACTCTAAAATATTTTAGCAATAAAATAAAATTTCAACATACCGTAATTTGAAACAAATAAAACCAATCACAATAACATAAAAACACGAACACTCCATCCCCACATAGTGTCCTCATACAATCTACAGCCTGTATACCTTACATGATTAAGAAGATAATCAAAAACCCCAACATCCAACGGTGACTCATGTTCCGCCATGAGGTGTGGTGACTAGGCACCCTACTCAAAACCAGAACCTCAAGACCTAATAATACTATATCTTATTTATCCAGGATAATCACAAATATCATAACACAAAAATATTATGATATTATTTGATAACATTTATTCATGAACTAATTGGGAAAATCATCAAAACTGATGCCAAACTCAGTCCATGGCATACCCCGAAGGGTGTCTCCAATCCCCATTGGCTATTAACAAGTTCCTAGGTATCAACAATACGACCTGGGAATTCTTTCTCCCAATTAAATAATCATAGGAAACATCAATAATAATGAAATCCAAAATGAACAACCAAAACCAGAAAAGGGTTAAATTTTTTCATATTCAAGCTCACAACTCTAAAGGAATACGAATTGGGCTATAAATAAAATTGAAAAACACATTAACCCAAACAAACATATGACAAGAAGATTGTCATGCATGAGCCACCAACACAACACCCACAAGGTAAGACCACTAAAATCTCAATCCAACATATCCAATCATCTTTACTTTACATGTCTCAAATATAAACAAGACTACTTACACCAATGGTGTATGTTGGGTGTGATCCAAATCCCAGTTGAATTCCACCCAACAAAAATTTCCCATGATATAAACAGTTCAAGATAAATAAACATGAATGATATATAAAAGAAAACTTGGAATCTCATCATGGAAGACATCATAAAAGAAAAAAATATTTATTTTAAAATGATTGACAAAGAATGTTGTATCCCAAATGTAAGCACAACATCACCATATTGAACGATGTCTTGAGGGAACCCTCTAGGAAATAGATAAAAATGAGAATCTAGGTACATTGTATCTTGGTGAAAAATATTATTATAACCACAACAATTACCACTCTCACACATGATCCCCTCAGAGTGGACACCTCAATTGCCTAATGGTATCCAAGCGTCATATATTAATTAAAATGTTAGCACCAATCCTATAAGAAGAATTCGGGATGAACCAATTCCAATTCATCTAGAATACTATTTAAATTCCACCATCCTAGTTAGCCAAGTTTCTATTTTTTCTCAGTTCACATATCACATGTCACATAAAATGTCACTTTTACACATACACAATCCAAACAATTATTTACAAAAGATAAACCCCAATTTCTATGTTGTAAATATCTCTTGAAACCAAACATACATCAAAACCTTTTAAGAAATGATTCCCATCAATCAATCATTTTATCAAACACCTTTAAGGAACAAAACCAGGGGGAATATATGAAACACACATGTAACATAACTCATTTCCTTTGAAAATAATTATAAATGACAAATTAATATTTAATCATTTGAAAAACTGATATTTCACCCCAAACACAATGCATATAACATATTCAATCACTTGTGAAAAAAATATTAATTTCACCAAAAAATGAATAAGCATAGAAACACTTACCATAGATTAAGAAACGTCTATGAAACAATACTAAACCTCATCCACACTGCAAACAAACCCTATAAAGGAAATATCAAATATAAAACATCAAGAAAAAACCCTAAAAATCACGATTTGATGCTAAAATGACACCCAACCAGAAAAAGTTGTGAAACCTGGAAGAAATTTTGGGTTGGAGTAGGACACTCATGTGGGGGTGAATTCAGTTCCTATAAAAATTTCTTTTAAAAAATCATAATATCCCCCTATTTAAAAACAAAAAGGTCATTTAATCAAATTAGTAAATTTATAATAGTTCGGGTCTTCAATTCATTTATCAAGAGATTGATTAATTCTATGTTATATAAACCTAAATGTCTGAAATAAAATCTAAGGAAATTTAAATAATATATATTGTTATAAATACTATCCTAGACTAACTGTGAAATTGAATATTATCTTTCTAAAATTATAATTAAAATAGAGTATACTATATTTGAAAACATAGGTGAATAAAAAATGTGGTTTTGTATCAAGCCGAGACATAATCCGCTCCACATGGTGATCACCTGCCACCATGTAATTTATATTAATAGTGATTGATCCACACAATAGATTTCGATTTATAATATAATATAGAGTTGACCATGTCACTTGAACTCTACCAGAGTTATATGATGGATATTAGAACTACCAGGCCATGCAAGGGCCTATTCCAAAGTTCTATGTGGGTGGAAAATGGTGTAATATAGTAGTAGTGAGAGGATACCATGTATCATCAAGTTTAGCATAGGAGACAGTGTTTATTTTTAATATACACACACACACTGCTGTAAATATTAAAAAACAATACAAATCTGAACAAGATATAATAATATGGTATTAAAAATGCTCTATGTGTTTATTTAATGGATCTCTGGACCTCTAGGATGTAGTAAATTTGATGTTCGGGTCCTGTTTTAAAATCAGACTCAGAAACAGAGTATTGTGGGTTCTGTGTTTTGGTTTCAATAGTTATTTTGTAACTCTTCGTATCACTTCTTATTCTTTGATTTGGTGATATAGAGATCTTAGAACAATAATACACAGAAATCGTTTTGTATTATCATCTTTAATATTCTACTTCTAGAATTCATGTATGTTTTCTCTAACAAATATTTCAGTTACTTCTTCGAGCTCGTGTTCCACCTTGTATTTTATCTTGGCTATTTGTGTTTTGGCCAACAAGAAGCACTATCTCATTACACCTCATACCTTCAAATGTTAGGTGTTATGATTACAATAAAATAATTAATTATTCTAGTGTCATTAAATGACTCGTATATGACCGTCAGAATCAAAATTTAAATTTAATTGTAAAAAATGTAAAAATTTCTAAATAAGAAACAATTTCATAGTTGATTTTGAAATAGGAATGCTTCCATAGTCACGGTGAGTCAGAAACAATACCATATTCATTGGTGACATCCTTCGCATGTTCTGGGACCAGTAAAATGGTTATGGTGTTTGGTCCTATGCCATTTTTGGAACTAGTATCACAATTACGGTGTCTATTGCTTTACAAATTCTGGAACCGGTAGCATGGTTATTGTGTTTGGTCCTTTACATATTCCGGAACAGTTAGTACAATTATGGTGTCTATAAAACTATTTCTTATACTTTTTCAAATATCCGATTAGTGTCTTGTTAAAGTCATGGTGTCGGGGAAATTGTGTCGCAGACTTTGCTGATTTTTCATACTAACCGGGGAGAATGTTTGATCACAGAAATGGTGCCTCATACTTAGTCAAATATCTCACATATTTCATAATAATTAATACTCATATAATGGATTATGGTTAATAATCATCATAATAAACTATAATTGAACAATAATAATCATTATTTATAAGATTTAAATAGGATTTTCATGATTTACATGATATACATGATGTACATGATTTGCATGATTTACATGATTTGTGGGCATTTAAACAAGAGAAATACAACAATCTCACCCTTTTATATGATAAAAAATCAAATATTTTACAAGACATATGTCTTAAAGAGTAATAAACATTGTGTTTATCATATCATACAGATTATGTGAGAGTAAGACTTAAACTCAAGAAAATCCATGACAGTACTAGAGAATGTATGTCACAATATTCAATCTCCCTTTATCACAAATTCCAGATCTTCTAGCCCTTTGGGATTATCAAAAATAGTTTAAGAAAAAAACACTAAATGAACCCCACAAGTGAATAATAGAGATTCTAAAATTATCATCTAATCTATAAACAATGTTTATCCATAATAAAAAATTAGAATACATCACAACCCTATAAAAAAATTACTTCAATTATCTAAATATTATACAGCCACAATATTATACTTGTTAGAGAATATAGGAGTAGAATCCTTAGTGATATATGTGGAGGTGGTAGAAGCAGCATTAAGGGAAGGTAATAGAACTCCTTCAATGATTGAAGGGGAAATGGTTCCTCAGGTGAAAGACCGAGGAAATTTATTCTCAAAAATAACAGGTCTCATCTGGATCAGATCCTCTTAAACAGACATTATAGCAGGGTAAAATAAAGTGGGGGATGAATGATAGGTGGATGGAGGTAGACCATTCCTTAATGGAGATGTTACAGGAGGCATGAAGCATGTACGTTAAAAATGATTATATGGTTTTATGAAGTTTATGAAATCCTTAATTATTTAACCACCATACTCTATGTAATTTTCAAAGACATATTTATTTTCCAAGAATTTATCTATAGTATGTGTGATGTTCTTTTGCTTCTGGACATGATCATTGAAATATTGAGAAACAGAAGGCAGATTTATACTCTCCACAAGATACATGAAATAGTAGGTCAACTAATGTTTGGAATTTATCCTGTTGAAGTAGTAATCCACTTTTCTAGAGATTTATTGTTGGGCATCAATAGTAATTTTTGAGTCAATTCTTACCAGTTCATGCACATGGTAACTCTTATTAACATCTTCATCAAGAAATTATTATCAAAACCTTCAATAAATGAATGAAACTTTTATTTTAATTATGTATCTAACCATTTCATTATCCAAGGGATAAGAAGGATAGGCAGAAACAGATGGGGTAGATGTAGCTAATGTGAGAGAATTATGTTATTTTAGAATAGTTTGTAAACATATAACACACTCAGTGGTCTGATTATTGATTCTCAATACAAGTGAATGTATCTCATTTTCTATTATGGTGTTATTATAACCCACCTTTTCATCCACAGTAATCACGTTTGGTTGAATCGAATATACAATATTTTTGGTATCATATCAGCATCATCTTCAACGAGATGAGAAAGATGAGCCTAATCAATATAAAAGTCATTCTTTATTTCCTAAACCATATATTTTAAATATTTCCACTTGTCTCTCAACTTTTGGTTTTCAATTAGGTCTTCTTGAATCTAAAGAGGCATTTCTGTTGGATATTCCATAAGATTTTCTCCAGAAGTAATGAAGCATCATATTCATTGAGGGTAGTGATAGGATAAGGTTAAGACTACAAGAGATTCTCAAAACCAGACAACATATTTTCTCAAAAAACCATCAGACCTTCTTCACTTACATAACTAGGATTTTTTTATGTATGTTCAGGATAAGGAATAGATATAGTGTATAGATCCTTACCAGATATTAATTCCCTAGTAGTAATTGGTTGGAGATGAAACATAATGAAAGATCCAATCCTTGAATGGATGTACCTTGAGACTCATCAACATCAAAATACCTTTGAATCCTATACCAGGTATCCAGAGAACTTGAATCCATAGGGTTTTTCTCTTCAATCCTTTACAATATGGGGTTTTATCCACCAAAAAAACATGCATCTCTTTTATGACTAAGAGACACTATATCATTCCAAATTTTCACATCATTTCCTTTATCAGATTCATCCACATATCTTGCAAATTGATAATCGCATTCCATTTTTACATTAGTAGGAAAAAATAATTTTGTTTCTTTATATTATTTGTCTATATATTTTTTAGTAGTAGCATGAACTTCCATAATAGAATCTTTTTATTCAACATCTTTACTCTTATCAACAGTTTCACTTTATTTTCTAGCTTCTGCATCTCCTATAAAGAGATGATATTATCTATAGGTAACATCATGAGGTTGTCTATGAGATTCATGATTCGGTTCTCATGTCCATTGAGGAATCCGTGGATTATTGTATTCTACATCAAGATATTTTTCTTCTTCAGTTCTATCAACATCAATTCCTTCATTTGAGTATTATATACTGTCATAATATTATAAAACAGGATCAGATATGTCCTTAGGTATTTTAGGATACTCAACTCAATAAAAATACATATAGTCTGTCAATATCTTCAACGCGTGATCTCTACCATAGATTACATATGAACGTCATTAGTATACCTGTATCTTTACATAAAAACCCATAATATTAAACCACTTATTCATTATTACCAACCACACATTTGGCTTATAAAAATTTTAGATATAAATCATGAATTAAATAAGGAGGTTTAATTTTATATTATCTAGATCGTGTCACATATGTGAAGAATAATGAACATGTACAAATTATTATTGTGAAAATTCTTCAGGATATGTATCATTAATATGTATTGATATTTGATAGTGGAAAAGAATCATTTAATTGGATATATTAGTTGTATAAAAAACATAAAAAACAATATTTTATTTTTATCCATTTCAGTTGTAATATTCCTTCCTTTCTTTTTTATTTCCAATCAAACTACCTAGAGCCTCTTCTAGGATAAACTAATCACTTGTTGGAGGAGGTACTATTTTATATTCCTAAAAAATTTATTCATGTTGTATTCAAAGGAAAGAATATCACAACCTCAATGAAAGGGTACATCTCTATCCATTCACTATGCTTCTATCCACAAAATCATCTTTAGAGCTAAAAGGGAATTGAAAATAATGATAAAATTTGATGATCAGCTTGAGATAGATAGGTCTTTTCTCTTCTGTAAACCACACTAACAATAACTATTCATCAAAGACATTCAAAACCAGTGACTTACTTAACATGAGACAATTAGAACATATTTTATTCTCTAGCCCAATTTTATGATCTGCAAGACACTGGTTTAGCGGGATCTCAGGCATAGTAATCAGAGCCTTTTTTTCATTGAAGACCAGTGAATTTTAGGATATGATAAAAACAGATGATTTATACTAGGCGTACAACATAGGATCAATAAATATGAAGAGTTCAGGTGAAAATATATTTGCTTTATGAGTAGAGAATATGAGTGAATAGAGAAGTGAATAGATGGGTGTTAATAATTTAGGGAGTTCAAACATCTCAAAACACAAAAACATTTTATAAAAAAAATAAAATAATCAATACATCTATATAAGAAAAATATTATAAAAATATAAGTTTGAGTCATAACAGTGAGATCAGGACAAGAAGTCACTATGTGAATTTTGCAGTGTGACTCTAATTGGTGTTACTGTAACTAGTGAGACATAAAATAAGAAACAACAAGGTGAGATACAATAACTGAGGGACTATAATTATGAGATCATAAGTGTGAGAAATTAATAGTTACATAGTAAACTAGTAACTCATGGATGATCATTAATAATTCATGTATGATTTATCTCATCCATTCATAATTTAAATTCTTAGTGAAAATTTCTGCATGTTAATGTTCAGGGATAATGAATAAAAATTAATTTAACTCTTTTGATAACGACCTCTCAAATGGTGATGTATTTCATTAATATATTTTATTCTAGAAAGAGAAATATTTTTCTTATAGATGTTAATAGAACATTTCTCATCACGGTTTACAAGGACATGTCAAAATAGATTTCAATAATCTTGAAATTGTGTGTTTTGTCAAAAAAATATGAGCACAACAACTACCAGCAGCTATGTATTCGGCTTCCGAAGTAGTTGATGCAACAAAATATCTATTTTTAAAACACTATGATAGTAGTGACATGTAAAAAAAGAGACATATTCCAAAGGTTCTTTTTCTATCTTACATAAAACCTCTAAAATCAGCATATGAAAATCCAACTATATAAAATTATTGTTCCCTAGGATAGAACAGTCTAAAGATGGTAGTATGTTTGTTGTATTGGAAAATAATTTTAACAGCAAGAAGTTGTAATTCAATGGAATTTTCTTGAAAAAATCACACATAAACATAATAAACATAATATCAGTCCTACTAGAAGTTAAGTAGATTAAATTCACAATCATTCTTCTATAAGTGGTTGATAAAAAAATTACCATTTTCTTCATGACCCAATTTACAGGCGGTACTCATAAAAGTGTCACTACTTTTAGTACTATCAAAACAAAAAATATAGAAGATATTTTGTATATTTACATTGATTTAAAATAATACCTTCCTTATTTTGAATAATTTGAAGTCCAACAAAGAATTTTACTTACACCATTAAACTTATTTCATATTTATAGTTCATCATCTTTGAAAAATCATCATATACAGAATTTTTAAAGGATCCAAAAATAATACTATCAACATAAATTTGAACATCTAAAATATCTTTAGAAATTATTTTAATAAAGAGAGTAGAATCATATTTACCTTTTCTAAGGCCTTTATATATAATAAAACTACCTAATCTATCATAAAATGCTCTTGGTGGTTGATTTAAACCATATAAACATTTTTAAAAATTAAATACATGATTTGGAAAATGAGTTATTTAAAACATGCGATTTTTCAAAAAAAACCTTTCCATTTATATACCTATATTGAAATAAACTCTGAACATCCATTGAATATAGTGTGAAATTTATATGTGCAACATATCAATAGAATATTCTAATGGCTTCATATCTAGAAACTGGTGAAAAGGTTTCCTCATAATCTATCCCTTATTCTTTACTATAACCTTCTGCGACTAATCTAGCTTTGTTCCCCAAAATATTACCATATTAATATTCTTTATTCCTAAACATCAATTAACTTAACATGGTCAAGGTAACTTTATTTCTATCCAATAGTATCTAGAAATTATTTATATCAGACTGATTTAATTCTTCTTGCAAATCCATCACCCAAAATTCATAATTTATTTCCTAATTGATTTTCTTAGGCTCATGTTGTGATAAAAAAAGCAGTATGTTCTACCTGATTACTTATAGAATCTCTACTATTAGTTCATTTATCTACGTATAAAACTATATAATATAAAGGATTGTTTTTAAAGTTTTTAACAGATATCCAAAATAAAGGTCTAGTGGTTTCAGTTTCTTTAATAGGCTTGGGTTCATCATAACTAGAATTTAGAGAATTTACAGAACTAGATGATTAAATAGATTTTTTGATAGTAGGGTCAGTATATTTAATAAATATGTCCATATTTGACACATAACCCTCAAGGATTTACTGGGAGGTATTAGGTTTATGTCGATCTATTTCACCAAATTTCTCATGTACAAATTTTTCCACGCATTCGGTTTTTTTATTAAATACACTACAAGATTTACTACAGATTGAATAACCTAGAAAGATTCATTCATCACTTTTGAATGAAATGTTTTCAATATTTTTCTTAGAATTATGATTATAATCTATGAATCCACAAAACATGAAGTAACTAATTTTGGGTTTTCTATTTTTCTATAACTCATTAGGAGTTTTCTTAAGAATTGGGCTGATTATGACTATTAATAATATAGAAAGCTGAATTGACACCTTCATCCCAAAAATATATAGGTAGGTCATATTCATTAATCATTGTTCTTATTATTTATTTTAAGGGTCAATTTCTTCTTTCAACAACACCATTTTGATGAGTTGTCTTTGGGGAAGAGAAGTTATATAAGAACACGTGTTTTTTCTGATAGTTGTTTTGAGCAGAAATTTCAATTTTTTGCTGTTTGACACTCGTGAGGGGTAAAATGGTCATTTTCCCCTTCCAGATAATCTCGAATATTTTTTTTGACAACTTCTTTGGTCCCAGAATAGGGTGTTTACACTAGGGAAAGAGTTTGGAGGAATTCTGAGCTGTTTGAATCTTTGTTGAATATTTAATATTTAATATTATTAAATTAAATATTAAATTATTCACATTGGTTTGTTTGGAAATAACTTTTAAATGGAGCTTCAAACTGATATTCTGTCTACGTCTCTGAGTCTAGAATGGGGTGTTTATCCTAGGGAAGGTATAAACTCATGTTAGGCGACAAGGCCGGCCTGGGCCCTGTTTTCTTCCTCTTCTTTTCTTTTTTCCTTCTCTATTTCTTATCTCTTCCTCATCCTTACGCATGATCTATAGGCGATCCTCCATGGCAATGTCCAATGATAGATTTTTGAGATTGAGAAATAGGGAGAGACAGAAGACAAGAAGGGTACCGATTCAAAGCCCTCAACGTGCTGAGTTGGCATGCGACATCCGAGGACAGTGAAATTAACTAAGGCTTCGGCGGTTTCCGCCCAAAGGTAGATCCATTTATGATTTCTCCATAAATACCCTTCAAAAATATTGTTTTAACAAATTAAAGGCTTATATTTCTTTCTTCTATGCCCATGGGGCAAGATCTATTGTTTCGGGGGCAAAAACGGACGAATCGAGCATTTTTAGTGATTTCCCATCGGAAAACCAAGTTTACACGGCGTGTGTTCCAGGGTAACACGCCATGTTTTCTTCTCATTCGGGGAAGATGAATTTTTCTTAAGTACACACCATGTACTTTGAGTACATGTCGTGCCGTGGGTGGCCATGTGGCTGGCAGTGTGGAATAGAACCCGAAATAGTGGGTTTTTTTGAAGTACACGCCGTGTACAGTAAATTACAGGTCGTGTAGTGGTACTTGGGCATGTGTTTTAGTGAAAACACACACGTTGTGACTTTTTTGTGAATAGTACACACCGTGTACAGTAAATTACACATTGTGTACTATTACACAGGCAGGCCCAATGTGCTCTGGCCATGTGCTCTGGCCATGTACTGCTCTAGTTTAGTAATTTTGGGGTATCATGGGCTCTAGAAGTCAGAATTGGGCATGTGAGTAGTCGATTATGAGCGTTGTTTCATGTAGATCACAATGGTGGAATCCTTTTGATATTTAGAGGTCATATAAATTGGGGTTTTTTGATTGTTATCTAAATGGAGGGGTTCTTCCTCCAGTTATCGAGTTCAGTTGTCATCTGAGAATGAGACTTGGCGTGTATCATAAGTTGGGTGTTTGGACCAACTTAGTTGAGACCTTTAATATGAGATGATATGGGAGTTAACTCCCATATCCTTTTCTACAGAGTATTTTTTCTTTATGAGACGTTCCCTTTAGGCCTGTGAGGCCGTGAGACAGGGCACGTCCAAGGATCCTCGGAGGGATGCCTTTACATGTGTGCTAACCAAGGAGTCCCTTGTAGGATCTCTCTCTTGTTCATTATTTGATATGACCCATGTTATGGAATTCCTATGTTGTCCTTCCTTTGAGGATCTCGTGTAGGACTCCTCCCTTACTCCTCTCTATGGATCTCACATTGGATGCCTTCTCTTGTGTTTACCTTGAGGATCTCGAGTATGATGCCTCCTCTGTGTTTGACTTGAGAGACACAGTGGGTGCTAATTGTTTGACCCACCCTGAGTTGTTATGTCGGGTTTGGGTAGAGATGGTGATTGGGTGTCACCTATAACTCATTCCAAACTGGTAATTCGTTTGGGCCTTGGATGTATTGTTGACTTGGGCGTTTGGGCCACCCACACTTGTTTTTTATATCGAACATGGTTTATTGATGTTGTAGTGGTTACCATAAGTGCTTCCTGGTTGGTTGTCTATTGAGCCTGACACAAGGCGTCTTCTTGTTTTTTAGGATGAATAATTTTCCTTGTTTTCCCAAGGAGTAGGTGCTCTGATGTTTATTTCCAGCTTTTGAGTTGATTTTGTGTATCGTTGTGCTAAGAATCCATGGTTGGGGTGTCATATGGCTGAGGCCTTTGCTTAATGATATCTTGAATTGCATAGATAATCTAATGATAAGTTAAAACTGCAGTTTGGGATCATTTCTTGGATCCAGGACCACCCCAGGGGTGCATTCTTCTGTTTAGCCATTTGGCAAGGGTACCCAAATGTATGCCATGATTTTATTATGTATTGAATTTTCTTGATAGAAAATTTGTATAAGATTTATTGTTATGCATTTGGCTGGGCCTAGTTACTTGCGCCTGAGGGCAGTGTTTTACATTAGCCTGAGGGCATGGATCTGATTAGCTTGAGGGTGTGGTTTTGATTATCCTGAGGGTGTGGTTATATTTTTCCTGAAGGCACAGTTATATTTAGCCTGAGGGAAAGTGTTCGTTTATCCTGAGGGCGTTGTTATATTAGCCTAAGGGAAAGTGTTCGTTTAGCCTGAGGGCGTGGTTATATTAGCCTGAGTTCAAGTGTTCGTTTAGCCTGAGGAAAATGTTTCATATGACTGAGTTCAGTAGCTTCCATGCCTGAGGACAAGATTCTTATAAGCCTTAGGGCACTATTATTTATTCCTGGGGGCAGTCACCAGAGGGTTTCATTTCTGTTTTCTTGAGGGAGAGGATTCATATGTATGAGGAAAATGGTTACCTGTTTTTGGTTAACTTGTTCAGAGATATATTTCCGTCACTGGCCGATGTAGGTACATGTCTATGGGATTACAGACCCAAATATTGACTTAATGATACACGGCTTGAGTGGCACAACATCCAGCTCAATACCCTTGTACAGGATATCCAGAAGATCAGGATTATGGTCCCAAAGATCGACTTCTGATGTTGTTTCTTGTTATTTGAATCACCTAATCATGAATATTGATATTTATGTATATGTGTATAGGTATGGGACTATACATGTGTACGTATATAGATATGGACATCCCTGGTGGCTCTTTCCCAGTTGATAGGGATTACATACCCTGAGTTTAACTGTGGTTGAACATTTGGTTTACTTCTTTTTGTTGTGTTCAAGCTAGGCTGAACACATTGTTGTTGCATACACTTTTAAAAGCACAGTTATAGGTTTCATGTCGGGGTGCCCTACAGAGATTATTTCTCACCCCTACACGTTCACCTCGGTGGATGTGTAGACCTTATGTCTACTTTTCAGTTTGATCACATGTTGTATGGTGGATATGGCTGAGGCCCAGTGTTGCATGATTGAGCGGAGCTGCTCGAGTAGTTCTACTGATCGGGTTGTTGCAGTTCAACAGTGTCTGGAGATCGGGTATGTGGATTGGATCGGAGTTAGTAGTTGATACCTTTAGATTTACTTTCTATTTCTTTTTTACTTGTATCTGTATGGTCGTTTCATTGAGTGACCAGTGTTGTATTGAATTTCATAGTTGTTCTGGCTTTTACAACATTTTTCTATTACTGCTTGTTCTATTTCAATTGTTTATTACTTCCTTACTCTGTTTACTTTACGATGTTTATGATAAATATTTATTTCCTCTATTTTCTTACTCTGTTATGAGGGAATATTCTCCCCAATATCACACCCTAGGCCCTCGCTACTAGTCGGCAGCCTCTAGCATACGGGGAGGCGCACTTGAGGCCTTGTGGCAAACCAGCTCAGAGCACCGATTTAGTGGCTTCTGGGTCGAGACATTACAAAGTGGTATCAAATGAGTTTTATTTCTTGGTCTTTAATATTTGGGATATTGTAGAATTAAGTATTAGGAATGTGTTGGAACTTGTGATGGATATTGGGCTGGTGCATCGAGAACACTTGTTCCGGTAATAAGTCCTGGTTTCCAGGGTTTGGGATTACTGTTCTGATTTTGCGATGTTACATTTGTATATGATTTTCTCCTTGAGTGACACTCATGTAGTGTGTGTTTTTTATTTACTATGCATCTCTGGATCATGGCCATTGGTAAGATGCCAAGGGTTGATTTTGACTCTTGTCCGGCTAAGGAATGAGTCTTCTTAGACATCATACTAGGCATGTATGATTCACATCATATAGGCCTACTAGTTTGTTTTTTTAATAACGACTGAGACCTTTTTGGTCTTCTTACACATAATTTTTACTCTAATGGTAGGTTGTGTCGATCTACATTGAGGCATTTTTGTTAAGGCTGATGACTCATTCCTTGTGCACAGGTGGTGTAGTGACCATAGTTGATCTATGTGGCACGTGATTCCTTTTTGTTCAACCCAAATTGGGTGTTGTTTCTCAAGTCTGTGGTTATCAAGTCGGATCTTTGAGAACTATGTTGATAGATACCAAGGATTTTCTTATGAACTGGACCTCCTTATGGTATTGTTGTATACAGATACCTGATGACCGTCAGTTCAGTTTATCTTCTTCTTGGATTGTAAACTCCAGGGAGTAGTTCCTTCTAAGGATTCTCGGTGAGGATCAGGTCCCTTGTAGTTAGTATTTTGTTATTTTTTTCCTTTTTTCGTTGTGATCTTTACTATCTCCTGAGAGGTTTTGGATCGTTTAGGCTATGTGGTTAGACCTTGTTACCTAGTTCTGCGGCTTTTTCTGTAGTGCTAGGTGGAAGACCTAGAGACCCTTGGTTTTGACTCGATCCTTTTTAGGTCGAAGTCTGTTCTGTTATAGGGAAACCTGTGTGAAAGTGGTTGACTAGTGTTTGAATCCTGGTTGGGTTTTGGAAGGATGTTTTTATGGCTCGGAGGGAGCTTGAAATGCCTTTAGTGAAAGATTAGTGTACTCTTATAAGAGATGATCATGCAATATATTGACTCATCTTGAGTATGCTAAGAGACCTTCGACCCTACATCGAGCCCCTTTTTCCTTCTTAATGTTCATCTCTTTTGAGGATGGAACCTGTTCTGTTTGTGCTCTTGGAGTGGTTTAAGGAAATCCATATGGTGGGGAGTGATCCATTAGCCGTTTGAGGCCGGGTATCCTCTATTTGGTTAATCTACGGTGTTTCCCATGATCTTTTGGGTTCATACTTTCTTTTAAGACGACGGCAGGGGTATTCTTATAGTGGAGGGTACCAGTTTGGTCATAGTTAAATATCTTCTGTATAGAAGGTGGTTGTTATTGATATAAGGATTATCGTTGGACTGTCCAAATATCTTGGTTATGCAGATTCTTGGGTTAGGAGCATAGATGTTGGTCCTTTCACTGGGCTTCTTGAGGGTGAGAAGGTTTATGGTGAGGATTTTGTAAGAACCCGTGTTTTTCTGGATAGTAATTTTGAGCATAAATTTGAATTTTTTTTGTTGGAAACTCATGAGGGGTAAAATGGTCATTTTCACCTAGCATATAATCTCGGATAATTTTTTTGACAACTCCATTGGTCCCAGAATAGGGTGTTTACCCTAGATATAGAGTTCGAAGGAATTCTGAGATGTTTGAATTTTGGCTGAATATTTAATATTTAATATTATTAAATTAAATATTAAATTATTTGTGTAGGATAATTTGGAAATATAATTTAAATGGAGCATATTATTTGGATTCCTTCTGCTCCATTGAGTCTGGAATGGGGAGTTTAGCCTAGAGAAGGCATAAACTCATGTCGGGCGCTGGGGTCGGCCTGTGCCCCTTTTTCTTCCTCTTCTTTTCTTCTTTCCTTTTCTCATTCTTCTCTCTTACTCCTACTCCTTGCGCATGCTCCATAGGCCTTCATCCTTGTCCATGTCCCATGGGAGATTTTGGATACTGATAAAAAGGGAGAGATAAAAGGCAAGACGGGTACCGATTCGAATCCCTCGATACGCTGAGTCGGCGTGCGGCATCTGTGGACCGTGAAATCAACCGAGGCTTCAGCGGTTTCCACCCAAAGGTAGGGATGTTTATGTTTTTTCCATATATTCCCTTTAAACAAGTTTTTTAGTTGTTTTTAAATCCATGTATTTCTTTTTTTAATGACTATAACACCCCATGCTTCTACGGTACGCTTCTCATTGAATAATGTGATAGCGTGTGTTGTACGCAACACCGAGTTCTAACACACCATAACCAATCAAACTAGCAGTTATGAATAGTAATGCCTAATTTTTTAAATTATATATATTTTAAAATGGATTTCATTTTTGGATTCGGAATATCGAATTTATCCTAAGGTGAAATTTTGGTACTTTTCGGATAACTTTAATATTTTGATGAATAGTGAAAATTACTAAATTTTAATTAAAAACAACTTTTTTAATCAAAATAATTAATAGTGAAAAATTATGAATTTGAGTGGATTTAAAGTATATTTAGAATATATTTTTACCATTTAATATAATGTTGGTCATTGGACATAATTTTACAATTAAACCAAACATAAACAAATGTCAATCTTTTGATAGTTATTATCTCTTAAAAACACGCTTTTTTTTTGACAGCGGGAATTAATTTTAAATTAATTTCTGCCACTTTTGTGTTTTGAATTTAGAAAAATGGATTCCATATTTGGAATCAGGATGTTCAAATTGTTTAAATAGGTGACTTTTATTTTTAGACATTTTGAATAATTACTGCGGTAAATATTTTATTTACCATGGTTAAGGGTAAATCCGGTAAATAAGGGTTAAAAAATAATATTATAATAATACTAAATTATCCTAAAACGTGTCCTAGCCTTATTGGTTGATACATGTTCGACCATAGGCATCTTTGGGTCTATTTTGGGACCCAATGGTTCCTCTTGTAGGTGATAGGGACACTTTTTTTTAATTAAGTTAAAATGAATACAAAAATGACACAAGCATATATCTTTTAGAAATT
The DNA here is from genome assembly GCA_963277665.1 of Viscum album. Lineage (NCBI taxonomy): Eukaryota > Viridiplantae > Streptophyta > Magnoliopsida > Santalales > Viscaceae > Viscum > Viscum album. The sequence goes on along the minus strand of OY728156.1, from coordinate 62,705,165 downwards.
TTTTTTTACATAGGGTTATATATGTTGGATTTTAGATTATAAATATTCATTAGAAATCTAAAAAGATTTTATACATAATTATATTTTATTTCTAATTTTTAGACATTAAATAATTTAATTTATTTATGACACAATGATGATGAATTAATTACTATAATAGTGAAAAATTAAAATAATTGATATTATAAATACCCAAATAAATATAATATTAAACTTTTAATGAATTAAACTAATTTTCTAGGATAATATGATATATTAGGATTGCTTTATTTGAATTTTTTAGAAGTAATTATCTGTTATGAGTTTCACAAAAATCAACTATTGAATAGTGTCAAAATTGACATAAAAGAGTTCTTAAAACAAATATTATATTATTAATTGATATTAAATTCCTAAAAATCTAAGGTTCGGCCAAGAGACTTATATCATGATAGTTTCATCATTAATGGACCACTTGAGGGTCGCTTGGATGTATATAGTAAGTTTATTAACCATATTATATAAAAATACAAAGAGACATTGTAAAAGTGAAACTAATTAACTTAGAGTTAATACATAAAGATAAGGTTAATATAAGAACCCAAACCTGTCTAAATTCTATTGGTTGAGTTGTTTTCGACCTATCCCCATATTAACATTTAAATAATCAACATTGGAGCCATTAGAAACCGAATATGAATTTATTATAAACTAATATCTCTAGCTTTTCCAAAGGTGCCTCTCACCCCTCTTATAAAAGGGCACTCCTCCTTATCATTTCTTCACACCTTAAAAGCCTTTTGGTTCGGTCAACCTCTGCCCAAATACACTCCCAACTTCCCTCACTACAACCTAGAGGCCTTAGTTTGATCAGAAATCCAACCTATGGATCCATTTTGATCAAATCAAAAGGAAGAACCCGAAGAAGAGGTAATGATTTCACCACCCTTTTCCAAGTTCCTTTATTCTTCCACTTCTTCTTCCTTTTTTGTTACCATTCTAAAATAATAACTCCAGTATAATATATATACTTTGATGTTATTATAAATATGGTACAATCATATTCAGTATTCTATCCACCCTTTGAATAACTTGTCACTATACGTGCGTACGTACGGCTTACCGTCTCCACGTCGTGGTGTAATTGTTATTCAATATATTATTATTTGGATGGGTATAGTAATGAATGTGTAACTCATGTAAATAATAAATATAACATGTTAATTATTATGTATATATGATATACCATCCATTTATATATTATTTTAATATCAAAAGAATGATATTGTCGCTCGTGCATACGTACGGACTACCGTCTCCATGAACGCGATGAGATTCATTCTCCGTCGTATCCATTAAAGTATAATTATCATTTGATGATTTAAAAATGATGTTTAAGGACTTGATATCATTCTGGATATGAATAATATGCATCCTATCCATTACAAACATGGATTATGTAACAAGATATATAAAAGAAAACAAGTAAGTTAACACCCGAAACAACGATAATACTAAGATATTATTATCAAATCAATATTAAAAGATCATATATGATATCATATTAATATATATGATTATTGTATAATTTAATAACAATTATTTCACCATTATACAGGAGGTTAACCTACCCCAACCAAGGAAAAGTACAAGGTAAGGGTTATTTCACAATCTCTTCATTATCCGACGTTGTTTATATGTAATAATCTACTGGGATCTCTTTATCATCCACATCCATGTTTTCTTAAAAATGTATTTCAAAACATTTTTATTATTTTCTAGAATATGGGTTAAAGTCATTTATACCCTTGTTTGACTTTTTATAAGAGGAATCTTTCCGTCCTTTTCAAAACAAGGTCCTTTTTAACCTTTTCGACAGAATTAAGGTAAGAATGTTTTTCTTAACTTATACGGCGGGTGCGGCTATTTTCCGCCGTTATAAAATCTTCAAAGCTTTCCTTACAAGCTTATAAGAATATTTTCAAAGAAAATGTTTTATTTTACATGGCTCTTAAATGATTTTCAAAAATAGAAAGAGATATTTCTCTAAAAAGAGTTTTGATTTCATCTATGTCAACATCCTTTGATGGATTTTACGCTTATTTGAAGTTGATTTATTATGATACAAAACTTCTATATTGTATTGAAGGTTCTGTGATATGTTTGACTATGGATGTGCTATTTTTATACCATTCATAGTTTATGCTGAAATTATTGACATTTCGCATGATAGTTTTAATACGAATGTTTATGTTATGTTTAAACATTTTCATATGGGAATGCATTGGACTTAATATGTGACGAGTGGAGCCCGCTATAGCTCCTCGATGCATCGGTAGGTCTCATGAGACAAACTAGTGTCTTGGAACAAGGCCTTGGCAAAATCTTATTTATAGTCTTGGCACGAGGCCTTGGTTATGTGGTTATGATAGTATGGCATTATGCATTCCATCATTATGAAAGTGGTTATTGATTTTGCATGTGATTATTCGATTAGTAGAATATCCATGTGAATAAGTAAATGGCATTATTTTATTTTATTCATGCCATACTATGTTGAAAGTTCATGTTTGAAAGGCTTTTGTTTTAGTTATACATTGCCTTAAATGTTTATTCTTATTTATGAAAGTTTCCGCTATATTGTTATCCTTACTGGGCATTTGAACTCACCCCTTTTCTATGTTTTATTTTTCCCAGGAAGTGAAGAAGTAAATTATGAATGACCTGTAGGGATATTATGTGGGGATATGAGTGTGGATTATGGAGACAATATGTTGTTATAGTATTTTTTCATTTTATGATGTAATGTAAGACATATGAATATATCTAGTGTTTCCAAGGCTACTAATCCAATCGGTCTTTCGAGATTTGATCTTTCTTGTGATCATGCCAATGTTATGTAATAATGCACCGACTCTGGGTAACTAGGGTCGGGGTGTTACAGTTGGTATCAGAGGAAGTTTAGTACAAAACTTGGAATCTAGATTTAGATAAACTCTGATCAGAGCACGTAGACCTAAGATGAACTTTGAGGATTAGTATAGAAGAACTTCCTAGAATTTTGGTATTGTAGAGATTTTGTGAGTTTTCCGAGCAATACATCCCTGTCTGGATACGAGTAGGTAGAGGCGGCTCTGTCACAGATGTACCTAGGGGTAAAACCCAAAAACACCACTTTGAGCTAGACTCGAACGAGAACTGGTGCACGACAACGGGCCTTGCTGCACTCTTGGTTACGACACTCCCGGGGGATATACTTAGGATAACTCTCATTTTCTTTAAAAATCATTATGAAGGGTTTATGAGTATATGCATCCTCAAAAAAACATTTTTATGATTATGGATTATATCCATAAATAGTTCAATTTATGTTAAGTGTTTTATAAGTATGGGATTATGTATTTTGATTCATAAACTGATCTAGTTTATGCCATTGTTTAGAAATGGCACCTAGTGGAAGAAATGAAAACTGTATCGATGCACGCACTCCATGTAGGGATTTCCCTCCTGCTCAAGATAATTATATTGGAGCTGGTGATGCAACTGGTCCCGATCATCTAATCACCATACTGGGACAACTTACTCAGGTTATGAATAATAACCTTACCCGTATGGAGCACCCTGATCCACATCGTGGAGGGTCAATGTTAGATCGATTCATGAGGCAACAACCACCAACGTTCAATGGGAGTACAAATCCATTAGTATCTGAGCATTGGATATTTTCCCTAGAGAACATATTTTAGGCTTTGGGGAGTAGTGAAAGGGAAAAAGTTATCATGGCAGTTTACCGCCTCACTTGAGATGCTGATCAATGGTGGTCATTGATTCAAAATATGAAGGAAGATGATGAAGTATAAAATATGGAATGGAGGGAGTTCAAAGATCTGTTTTTAGAAAAATACATTCCTCGAGACCATCAAGCAGATATGGAAAGGCAATTTTTGAGTTTGAGACAGAAGGAGGATGAGAATGTCACAATGTATGAGGCTAACTTTACAAGGATAACAAGGTATGCTGGAGATTATATACGTAACCCAAGAAGTAAGATTGATCGTTTCTTTCATTGGTTATAACCATTTCTCCGTCGAGCATTAGTCTCACAATCCTTTTCATCGTACGAAGACATTGTCTCATGTGCTATCAAGACTGAAAAGGAATTCTCTAAGTCTTATGAATTTAAAGAAAAGCAAGAGAAGAAGAGGCCTACTGATCAATCTGGGATTGGAAATAAAGGGAAGAAAGGAAAGTTTGAATATCCATCTTGTGGTAAATGTGGGAAGAAACACCCCGGTACTTGCTTGAAGGGAATGGGATTCTGTTACAAGTGTGGTGAAAAAGGCCACCAAGCTCATGATTGCAAAGGGAAGAAGGAAGCCACCAACGTTCAGTGCTACAATTGCAGGGAGATGGGACATTATGAAAATGAATGTCCTAAGCGTCAGGAGAACTTACCTCAGAAAAGGCCAAGGGATCAAGGCCAAGCTTATGCTATCACTACTACTGAGGTAGAAGCTCTGAAAGACGTGGTGGCTGGTAATTTAATGGTTTCCTCAAGTTTAGAAAATGCATTATTTGATTCTGAATCATCGCATTGTTTCATATCTTCCCAGTTTGCTAATAAAATTAGATATTTCCAATTTGATTTAACAAGGGACTTGTCAGTTAAAACCCATAAGGGAAGTATCATTGCAACAAAGTTTTTTGAATCATTCCCCATTACAGCACATAAATGTTCTTTATCTACTGATCTCATCATCATACCTATGATTGAGTTTGATATAATCCTTGGTATGGACTGGCTTTCAGACTATGATGCGAAGATTTATTTTATGAAAAAAGAGGTTACGATTCTTGATGATAATGATAAGGAACACCTTATTTTTAGAGCAGAATCGTCACCACCTAATTCTTATTTAGGTCCACCCTCAATAGCTCAACAAAATTCAATTATTGGGGAGGAAGAGAATGAAATAACTGTGGGTGAGGAAAGGAATGTTCAAATAAAGGATGTAGATATTGTGAAAGAATTTGTAGATGTATTTCCAGAAGATTTACCTGGACATCCTCCAGAACGAGAAGTTGAGTTTTCCATTGATTTTATTCCTGGATCAAAGCCTATATCGAAGACCCCTTATAGAATGGCCACTGTAGAGTTAATCGAACTAAAGAAACAAATAGAGGAGTTGAGTAATAAAGGATTTATTCTCCCTAGTGTTTCTCCAGGGGGAGCCCCTTTTCTTTTTGTTAAAAATAATGATGGATCTATGAGGTTATGTATCGGCTACAGGGAGATCAATGCTATAACGATAAAGAACAAGTATCCCCTACCTCGTATTGAGGATTTATTTGACCAACTGCATAGAGCTCAATACTTTTCAATGATTGACCTTCGATCTGGATACCATCAGTTGTGTGTGAAGAAGGAAGACATTTCGAAGACAGCATTTCGAACCAGGTACAGGCATTACGAGTTTACTGTAATGCCTTTTGGATTGACTAATGCACCCTCTGTATTCATGGATCTGATGAATAGAGTTTTCAAGGAGTATCTCGATGAATTTGTGGTGGTATTTATTGATGATATCTTGGTATACTCCAAAAGCTACGAAGATCATGAAAATCACTTGAGCATTATCCTGAAGACTCTGAGAAGACATGAATTATATGGGAAGTTTAGCAAGTGTGAATTCTGGATCCATGAGATTTATTTTCTTGGCCATATTGTCTCTAAAGATGGAATCTCTGTTGATCCTTCTAAGACCAAGGCATTCCCTGAATGGCCAACACCTATGAGTATAACTGAGGTACGTAGTTTTATTGGTTTGGCAGGTTATTATCGACGATTCATCCAGAGTTTTTCCCAATTGGCTAACCCATTAACGAAGCTCACACGTAAAGGGGTTAAATTTTTTTGGACAAAAGAGTGTGAAGAATTTTTCGAAGAACTGAAGAGAAGATTAGTCAATTCTCCTATATTGACTCTACCATCGGGGAATGATGGGTTCGTTATTTATAGTGATGCATGAAAGAAAGGACTTGGTTGTGTCCTTATGCAGAATGATTGAGTTATTTCCTATGCATCACGACAGTTGAAAATTCATGAACAAAACTATCCTACTCATGATCTCGAGTTAGCAGCTGTGATCTTTGCTTTGAAGATATGGAGGAACTACCTCTATGGTGAAAAATGTGAGATTTATACTGATCACAAGAGTTTGAAGTATATTTTCTCACAAAAAAAACTCAACATGAGGCAAAGGAGATGGCTTGAATTACTCAAGGATTATGATTTCATGATACACTACCACCCGGGGAATGAAAACAAGGTGGCAGATGCTTTGAGTAGAAAAGACCATGGAGTTTTGAACAATATGAGAATTGAAAGGGATCCAATTTTCATGGATCTAGTGAAGATGGACATGGGAATAACCAGGGAAGGTGAAACATCAATGCTTTTTCAAATGGTTGCCAAACCATCTTTACTAGAAAGGATTAAGAGTTCTCAGACCGATGATGAAGAATTTCAAAAGAAGATTAAATCTGTGAATGATGGGAGATTGAGAGACTTTGTGTACGAAGATGGAATTTTGAAATTTGGGAAGAGACTTTGTGTTCCAGATATACCAGATCTAAAAAGGGAATTGATGGATGATGCTCATAGTTCCAATTTCTCTATACACCCTGGAAGCACCAAAATGTATAGAGATTTGAAGGAACATTTTTGGTGGGGAAACATGAAGAGGGAGATTGCTGATTTTGTGTCAATATGTATGGTTTGTCAGCAAGTGAAAGCTGGAAGGCAACAGCCTGGAGGAGTCATGCAACCTCTTCCCATACCGGAGTGGAAATGGGACAATATTACGATGGACTTTGTCATGGGGCTACCAAAGACTCCTAGAAGGAACGATGCAATATTGGTTATTGTTGATCGTCTTACCAAGTCTGCACATTTTCTTGCTATAAAAGAAGATCTACCCCTGGAACGTCTAGCAAGACTATATATTAATGTAGTTGTGAGACTTCATGGAGTACCCCTATCAATTGTTTCTGATCGTGATCCCCGTTTTACTTCAAGATTTTGGAAAAGTCTTCAGAAATCCCTGGATACTGAACTTCATTTGAGCACTTCTTACCACCCTCAGACAGATGGACAATCAGAACGGACTATTCAAACCCTAGAAGACATGTTGAGATCTTGCTCACTTGACTTTCAGGGTATGTGGGATCAATACTTACCTCTCATAGAATTTTCCTATAACAATAGCTTCCATTCGAGTATTCAGATTGCACCATATGAAGCGTTATATGGAAAGAGATGTCGTACACCAACCTGTTGGGATGACGTTGGTGAAAGAAAACTTGTAGGTCCAGAACTGGTGGAGGAAACGATGGAAATGGCGAAGGTAATCCAAAATCACATCAAAGCAGCTCAAAGTAGGCAGAAGAGCTATGCCGATAATCGAAGGAAGGATTTGGAATTTCAAGTCGGTGATCATGTTTTCCTGAAGGAATCCCCATGGAAGGGAGTCATACATTTTGGTAAGAAAGGTAAATTGAGTCCCAGGTACATCGGTCCTTTCGAAATTCTAGAACGAATTGGGGCTGTAGCTTACCGATAGGCAATGCCACCAAGTCTCTCTAAAGTTCACGATGTGTTCCACATATATCTTTTGAGGAAATACATGCATGACCCAATGCATGTACTCACCTATGAAGAATTAGAACTGGAACCCGGTCTGTCTTATTGCGAAGAGCCCGTCAAGATTCTTGATACGAGAGAACAAGTGCTGAGAAACCGAACGACGCGTCTGGCAAAAGTTTTGTGGAGAAACCATAAGATGGAAGAGGCAACGTGGGAAACCGAGGAACATATGATGAAGAACCACCCGAGTCTTTTCATGCGGTAGTATTCTAGAAATTTTTAGGACGAAATTATTTGATGGAGGGGAGAATGTAACACCCCAAGCTTCTACGGTATGCTTCTCATTGAATAATGTGATAGCGTGTGTTGTACGCAACACCGAGTTCTAACACACCATAACCAATCAAAATAGCCGTTATGAATAGTAATACATACTTTTTGAAATTATATATATTTTAAAATGGACTTCATTTTTGGATTCGGAATATCAAATTTAGTCTAAGGTGAAATTTTTGTTCTTTTCGGATAACTTTAATATTTTGATGAATAGTGAAAATTACTAAATTTTAATTAAAAACAACTTTTTTAATCAAAATAATTAATAGTGATAAATTATGAATTTGAGTGGTTTTAAAGTATATTTATAATATATTTTTAACATTTAATATAATGTTGGTCATTGGACATAATTTTACAATTAAACCAAACATAAACAAGTGTTAATCTTTTGATAGTTATTATCTCTTAAAAACACGCTTTTTGTTTTGACAGCGGGAATTAATTTTAAATTAATTTCTGCCACTTCTGTGTTTTGAATTTAGAAAAATGGATTCCATATTTGGAATCAGGATGTTCAAATAGTTTAAATCGGTAACATTTATGTTTAGACATTTTTAATAGTTACTGCGGTAAATATTTTATTTACCATGGTTAAGGGTAAATCCGGTAAATAAGGGTTAAAAAATAATATTATAATAATACTAAATTATCCTAAAACGTGTCCTAGACTTATTGGTTGATACATGTTCGACCATAGGCATTTTTGGGTCGATTTTGGGACCCCATGGTGCCACTTGTAGGTGATAGGGACACTTTTTTTTAATTAAGTTAAAATGAATACAAAAATGACACAAGCATATATCTTTTAGAAAAACAATTTTTATATAGGGTTATATATGTTTTATTTTAGATTATAAATATTCATTAAAAAGATAAAACTATTTCCTACATAATGATATTTTATTTATAATTTTTAGACATTAAATAATTTAATTTATTTATGACACAATGATGATGAATTAATTACTATAATAGTGAAAAATTAAAATAATTGATATTATAAATACCCAAATAAATATAATATGACACTTTTAATGAATGAAACTAATTTTCTAGTATAATATGATATATTAGGATTTCTTTAATTGACTGTTTGCTAAGTAATCAATCTGTTATGAGTTTCAAAAAAATCAACTATTGAATAGTGTCAAAATTGACATAAAAGAGTTCTTAAAACAAATATTATATTATTAATTGATATTAAATTCCTAAAAATATATGGTTTGTCCAAGAGACTTATATCATGATAGTTTCATCATTAATGGACCACTTGGTGGTCTCTTGGATGTATATAGTAAGTTTATTATCCATATTATATAAAAATACAAAGAGACATTGTAAAAGTGAAACTAATTAACTTAGAGTTAATACTTAAAGATAAGGTTAATATAAGTACCCAAACCTGTCTAAATTCTATTGGTTGAGTTTTTTAAGACCTATCCCCACCTTAGAATTTAAATAATCAACTTTTGAGCCATTAGAAACCTAATTTGAATTTATTATAAACTAATATCTCTGGCTTTTCCAAAGGTGCCCCTCACCCCTCTTATAAAAGGGCACTCCTCCTTCTCATTTCTTCACACCTTCAAAGCCTTTTGGTTCGGCCAAACTCTGCCCAAATACTCTCCCAACTTCCCTCACTACAACCTAGAGGCCTTAGTTTGATCAGAAAGCCAACCTAAGGAGCCCTTTTGATCAAAACAAAAGGAAGAACCCGAAGAAGAGGTAATGATTTCACCACCCTTTTCCAAGTTCCTTTCTTCTTCCACTTCTTCTTCCTTTGTTGTTACAATTCTAAAATAATAACTCCAGTATCACATATATACTGTGATGTTATTATAAATATGGTACAACCATATTCATTATTCTATCCACCCTTTGAATAACATGTCACCATACGTGCGTACGTACGGCTTACCGTCTCCACGTCGTGGTGTAATTGTTATTAAATATATTATTATTTGGATGGGTATAATAATGAATGTGTAACTCATGTAAATAATAAATATAACATGTTAATTATTCTGTATATATGATATACCATCCATTTATATATTATTTTAATATCAAAAGAATGATATTGTCGCTCGTGCGAACGTACGGACTACCGTCTCCACGAACGCGATGAGATTCATTCTCAATCGTATCCATTAAAGTATAATTATCATTTGATGATTTAAAAATGATGTTTAAGGACTTGATATCATTATGGATATGAATAATATAAAACCTATCCATTACAAACATGGCTTACGTAACAAAACATATAAAAGAAAACAAGTAAGTTAACACCCAAAACAACGATAATACTAAGATATTATTATCAAATCAATATTAAAAGATCATATATGATATCATATTAATATATATGATTATTGTATAATTTAATAGCAATTATTTCACCATTATACAGGAGGTTAACCTACCCCAACCAAGGAAAAGTACAAGGTAAGGGTTATTTCACAATCTCTTCATTATCCGAGGTTGTTTATATGTAATAATCTACTGGGATCTCTTTATCATCCACATCCATGTTTTCTTAAAAATGTATTTCAAAACATTTTTATTATTTGCAAGAATATGGGTTAAAGTCATTTATACCCTTTTTTGAATTTTTATAAGAGGAATCTTTCCGTCGTTTTCAAAACAAGGTCCGTTTAACCTTTTCGACAGAATTAAGGTAAGAATGTTTTTCTTAACTTATACGGTGGGTGCGGCTATTTTCCGCCGTTATAAAATCTTCAAAGCTTTCCTTACAATTTTATAAGAATATTTTCAAAGAAAATGTTTTATTTTACAGGGCTCTTAAATGATTTTCAAAAATAGAAAGAGATATTTCTCTAAAAAGAGTTTTGATTTCATCTATGTCAACATCCTTTGATGGATTTTACGCTTATTTGAAGTTGATTTATTATGATACAAAACTTCTATATTGTATTGAAGGTATTGTGATATGTTTGACTGTGGATGAGCTATTTTTATACCATTCATAGTTTATGATGAAATTATTGACATTTCGTGTTCTAGTTTTAATACGAATGTTTATGTTATGTTTAAACCTTTTCATATGGGAATGCATTGGACTTAATATGTGACGGGTGGAGCCTGCTATAGCTCCTCAATGCATCGGTAGGTCTCATTAGACAAACGAGTGTCTTGGAACAAGGCCTTGGCAAAATCTTATTTATAGTCTTGGCACGATGCCTTGGCTATGTGGTTATGATAGTCTGGCATTATGCATTCCATCATTATGAAAGTGGTTATTGATTTTTCATGTGATTATTCGATTACTAGAATATCCATGTGAATAAGTAAATGGAATTATTTCATTTTATTCATGCCATATTATGTTGAAAGTTCAAGTTTGAAAGGCTTTTTTTTAGTTATACATTGCCTTAAATGTTTATTCTTATTTATGAAAGTTTCCGCTATATTGTTATCCTTACTGGGCATTTGAACTCACCCCTTTTCTATGTTTTATTTTTCCCAGGAAGTGAAGAAGTAAATTATGAATGACCTATAGGGATATAATGTGGGGATATGAGTGTGGATTATGGAGACAATATGTTGTTGTATTAGTTTTTCATTTTATGATGTAATGTAAGACATATGAATATATCTAGTGTTTCTGAGGCTACTAAACCAATCAGTCTTTCGAGATTTGATCTTTCTTGTGATCATACCAATGTTATGTAATAATGCACTGACTCTGGGTAACTAGGGTCGGGGCGTTACAATGACCATGGGGCTCAATCTATTGTTTCGAAGGCGAAAATGGGTGAATCATGCATTTTTAGGGATTTCCCGTCGGAAAAAACAGTATACATGGAATGTGTTCTAGGGGAACATTCCATGTGTTCTTCCCATTCAGGGAATATGATTTTTTCATAAGTACACTTCGTGTACTTTGAGTACATGTCGTGGATTGGGTGGTCGTGTGGCTGGTCGTGTGGAACAGAACACGGAATAGTGGTTTTTTTGAAGTACACACTGTGTACAGTAAATTACACGTTGTGTAGTGGTACTTGGGCATGTGTTTTATTGAAAAAAACATGGTGTTACTTTTTGTGAACAGTACACACCATGTACAGTAAAGTACATGTCGTGTACTCGTACACAGGCAAACCCAATGTGGTCTAGCCATGTGCTCTGGCCATGTACTGCTCTAGTTTAGTAATTCTGTGATATCATGGGCTCTGGAAGTTAGAATTGGGCATGTCAGTAGTTGATTCTGAGCTTTTTTCCACATATATCACAATTCTAGAATACGTTTGACATTTATAGGTCATATAAATGGAGTTTTGGTGGTTTTTAACTAAATGGAGGGGTTCTTCCTCTAATTATCGAGTTCAGTTGTCACCTGAGAGTGAGACTTGGCGTGTGTGATAAGTTGGTTGTTCAGACCAACATAGTCAGGAACTTTAATATGATATGAGCTGAGAGATATCTCCCACCTTTTCTAAAGAGGATGTTTTCATTGTGATATGTTCCCTTCTGGCCTATGAGGCCATGAGACAGGGCACTTCCAAGGATCCCTGAAGGGATGCCTTTACTTGTGAGTTGATCTAGGGAGTCCCTTGTAGGATCTATCTCTTGTTCTTTATTTGATAGGGCCCATGTTATGGAATTCCAATGTTGTCCTTCCTTTTAGGATCCGGTGTGGGGATCCTCCCTTACTCTTCACTAAGGATCCCGCATTGGATGCCTTCGCTCGTGTTTCCCTATAGGATCCCGAGTATGATGCCTCCTCTGTGTTTGACTTGAGAGACCCAGTGGGTGATCATTGTTTGACCGAACCTAAGTTGTTACATCGGGTTTTGGTAGAGATGGTGATCGGGTGTCACCAATAACCCATGCCAAACTAGTGATTCCTTTGGGCTTGGGATGTATTGTTGGTTTGGGCGTTCGAGCCCCCCGCACTTGTTTGTTTATATCTAAATTTGGTTGTTGATGTTGTATTGTTTACCAGAGGTTCTTTCTAGTTGGTATTTTTTGAGCCTGATGCAAGGCGTCTTCTTATTTGTTGGGATGCTTACTTTGCCTTTTTTGTCTGAGTAGTAGGTGGACTGATCTTTATTTCCAACTGTTGGGTTGATTTTGTGTATCATTGTGCTATGAACCCATGGTTGGGGTGCTATATGGTTGGGTACTTTACTAAAATATATCTAGAATTTCATAGATAATCTAATGATAAGTTAAAACTATAGTTTGGGATCATTTCTTGGATCCAGGACCACCCCAGGGGTGTGTTCTTCTATTTAGCTGTTTGGACAGGGTACCCGAGGATATTCCATGATTATATTGTGTATTTCATTTTCTTGAGAAAAAATTTGTATAAGATTTCTTATTATCCATTGGGCTTGGCCCAATTACTTGCGCCTGAGGGTGGTGTTTTACATCATCCTGAGGTCATGGTTCGGATTAGCCTGAGGGCGTGGTTCTGATTAGCCTAAGGGAGTGGTTATATTTAGCCTAAGGGCGTCATTATATTTATCCCGAGGGAAAGTGTTCGTTTAGAATGAGGGTGTGGTTATATTAGCCTGAGGGAAAGTGTTCATTTAGCCAGAGGGCAGGGTCATATTAGCCTGAGGGCAACTGTTTGTTTAGCTTAAGGGCAACATTTCATATGCCTGAGGGCAGTATCTTATGTGCCTGAGGGAAATTTTCTTCTATGCTTGAGGGCACTATTCGTTATGCCTGAGGGCGGTCACCTGAGGGTTTCGTTTATGTTTGCCTGAGGGTGAGGATTCATATGTCTGAGGACAATGGTTACATGTTTTTGGGTAACTTGATCAGAGATATATTTCTGGAGTTGGCCGAAGCAGGTACATGTCAATGGGATTACAGACCTAGAGATCAACTTAATGATACACATCTTGAGTGGCACGACGTCCATCTCAATGCCCTTGAAGAGTATGTCCAGGAGATTGGGCTTATGTTCCCAAGTATCGAATACTGATGTGGTTTATTGTTATTTGAATCATATAATCATGAATATTAATATTTATATATATGTGTATAGGTATGGGACTATACATGTTTACATATATAGATATGGACATCCATGGTGGAACATTCCTAGTTGACAGGGATTACATACCCTGAGTTCAACAGTGGTTGCATGTTTGGTTTACTTAATTTTGGTGTGTTCCAGCTAGGCTGATCACATTGTTGTTGCATACACATTTAGCAGCACAGTTATAGGTTGCTTGTCTGGGTACCCTACTAAGATTATTTCTCACCCCTTCATGTGTACCTCAGAGTACATGTATACCTTATCTCTACTTTTCTGGTTGATAATGTATTTCATAGTGGATAGGGTTGAGGCCCAATGTTGCATGATCGAGCGGAGCTGCTCGAGTGGTTCTACTGATGGGGCTTCTGCAGTTCGACAGTGTCTGAAGATGGGGTACATGGATTGTTTCAGAGTTAGTATTTTAGCCATTTACTTTTACTTTCAGTTTCTTTTGTACTTGTATCTGTATGTTTGGCCCAATGGGTGACCAGTGTTGTATTGTATTGCATAGCTATTCGGGCTTTTACAACTGTTTACTATTAGTGCTTGTTCTATTTCAATTGTTTATTGATTTTGTACTCTTTTTACTTTCCACTATGTATGATGCTTAGTTATTTATACTGTTTCCTTACTTTTGTATGAGGGAACAATATCCCCACTATAACACCATAGCCCCTCACTACTATTCGGCAGCCTCTGGCGTATGGGGAGGTGCGATTGAGGCCTTGTGGCGAACCGGCTCGGAGCACCGGTTTAGTGTCTTCTAGGTTGGGACATTACAAGTTAGGACTATAGCCATTTTGTGAGAAAAAAAGTTCCAAATACTTGGTTTTAAAAATCACGGTCATGGTCACTTTATAAGAATTAAATTTTAATACTACATTGGTTTATCCCTATTCTAGAATACAGGGTGAAATGAGAACAAGAGTCACTTTTGTGAGCTATGAAAAGGTCAATATATATCTAGAATAGTCATCTACATGAACATAAAAATAGTTCTTCTCATCAATACATGGAACTCTAGATGGTCCAATAGAATATATGTGAATAAACTCAAGAGGTTGTGAAGTTGAAACTTCTTTATTTAGTTTGAAATTGATTTTGTGTTGTTTACCTTTTTGACCATGATTATAGACATTGTCATTTGGAAACCTGTGTTTTGGTATATCCTTGACAAATAATTTTCTAGTAATATTTCTAAGACAATATATGTTACAATTTATTAGTCTTATATGAAAAATCCAAGACTCTTTGTGAAAGAAACCAATTAATGAAACATTTTGATAAACTAAAACATCTATGTGAACATCATAAATATTTTTCATTTATAAAAGATGTATATGTAACCTCATTTTTAAAATTGAAAAGATTACATTCATTATTTTAAAATTTAAAATAGAAACCATAATCACATAATTGTCAAATACTAATCATATTATATTTTAATCCATCAAAAAAATACCTTAGAAAATTAAACTGAGATAGAGTTACCAATTTGGCCAAGGCCTATTATTTTTATTTTATAATTGTTAATAAAAGTGACATGTCCACCATCAAACTTTATCAGATTATTGAAGCATGAGTAATCTCTTAGCATGTCAGTTAAATATTCACTATCCATGTATAGACTTCTACATGATCTCTTTATAGATATTTCCTATAAAATAATTTATAAATTGACTATTTTGGTTCCACGATTTTTTTGGGGCTAATAACAGTAGTAATAATAGATTTGGTAACCCAAACATGCTTCATTAGTTTCCTATATAGTGTTTTAATGTATGGGAAACCTAAAATTTGTTTGGTCCTAAAAAGTAGATGTAGTGAATGCCATCCCATTTCTAGAATTAAAATATTTTTTATTTCTAGATATGAAGACTTATATTATAAATTTTGTTATAAAATAAGTTTTAGTTATGTTCCTCAGTCCAGGTTAGTATCTTGTCCTAGTATTTTATGTAAGAGCTAGTTGTTTATCAAGCATATTTGTCAGATTACTCTTTCCATTATTATATTTTTTGAATTCCTTCTTCAATTTCTCACATGATATTCTAAGATAATTATTCTCTTTATGTAACTAGGAGTTTTTTTCTATAGTAATATTATAATTAGTAGTAGAAGTAAGAGAATGTTGATTCTTCATGAATTATACATATCTTTTAATTCCATTCATGTATCTCCTTGTATTTAACATTATTTAATCATTTTTTCACTAGTCATATTTTAAGAAGCACTATCATATCTAGAATAATAAGAATTTTGTATAGTATACTCAGGAGTTATGTCAGATGTGTTTTTCATGAAACATATACTTTCATTGTCACATTTCATATCATGTGGTGATTCTGATTCACTTTTCATATCCTCAAAGCACTCAAAGTTTCTTTCCATTCCTTTTGTACTTTCTCTATTTTTTCCTCATACATTTGTTTATACATTATCTTGGGACAATCATTTTTTTACATGAATTTGTATATTAAATTCCAAAAAGACTATTTCATTTGAGTTATCAATCTGTTTCCAGTCCTTATTCCAATTACCTTTATTATCTTATTTTCTATTGTGGTTGGTATTCCTAAAGAATGTTTCCTCCTATAAAACTTCTTATACCTTCTAGATAATTGATTTATTTCCTCATCTTTATCTTATTGTGAATTATAATTGGTTTTACTGGAATAATGAGTCGATATCCATTCATTTTATTTGTGATTGTAAGTAGTGGTTTTGAAATCCACTGAATTTCTCTTTGGTTTTTCTTATTAATCTATTTTTACCTTTAAATATTCCTCATAAATCATAATTTTACCTATCATATCCTTGAATGGTAACTTTCTGGTGCCATGAGATTCTCAAATTGATACTATGGTTCATCTTTATCTTTATGGTAGATGACCGAGTAGCCGCATGATTTTTTCATTAACAATGTCTTTCCATGAACCCTCATTATTTAGACAATTTCATTAAACCTCAAATAAATATCATAAATGGATTCAACAAGCTTCTTCATAAAGTTTTCATACATAATAGTATATGTATTTGATTCTCAATTCTTTAAAATTAGTAGTTCCTTTATGTGAGAAAGCTATGAAATCCTATATTTCATAGAAATATTTACAAGCAGATGTTCTATTAAATTCTTCATCACTAAATCACAAAATAGGGAATTCATATCATTATAATTGTTCTTGAAACCAGGTTATCTGGCATTACTCTATGTAATTCACGGTGTTTCCCATATTTTATATTTATCTACTATTACTATCCAAATATCAAATCCCATTCTTTCTAAATGAATTTTCATTTTAATTTTCAATAATGCATAAATTTTTTCAATTATGGTATGGAGGTATATTAGTACCAACACCTTCTTATATATTATCCTTAACAAATAATAAAAGATATATTTTAAATAGAAATTGATTTTGCACTAACATAAATTTAGAGATCATTAAGACACAACTAAATCATAGTTGAGATGATGTGAAAAAGCTTTGAAACCTTTCAAATTAGAAGTTAAAAAAAATTATACCAAATGTTGGTATGAGTAAGACACTAAAGAGGGGGTGAATTGAGTTCATATAAAAATTACAATTAAAAAATTAATTGAATATCCCCCAATTTAAAAACTAAACATTACAATTAATCAATGTAATAAATTTATAAACGTTTGTATGTTTAGTTAATTTCACAAGAGATTGATTACTTCTCATCTATATTATCCTAAAAGACTTAAATAACTTTTCATACCAATTTACTAAATCATGAAAGTAATAAATACTATCCAATACTAACAATCATATTGAGACATAGTTTATTAAAATAAGAGTTAAAATAGAGTAAACTATATTTGCAAAGATAGTGGATTAAATCAAGTGTTTTAGTCTCAAGAATAGGGATAATCCACTCCTCTTGGTGATCACTTACCACCATGAAATATATATTAATAGTCTATTATCTACACCTCATATTAGGGTTTACAATATCATAAAGAGCTTTCAAGGTCACAAAACAGGTACCACAGTTCTATATGGGAAATTAAATTTACCAGGCCACACAAGGGTCTCTTCTATAGTTTTACGTGGTTAAAAAATGGTGTAAGCGAGTAGAAATGAGAGGAAATATTATACCATCTAGTCTATCATAGGAGAATGTGTGTTTTTAATACAAAAACACACACATATAAAAATATTAATAAAACAATACTAAATAGAGAAGAATATAATATGAATGGATTCAAAAGAAAATGAGTTTTGTTATATGCAGATCTGGACTTCTAAGAAGTATAAATATTATGTTTGGGTCCACTCCCAGAAAAAGACTCAGAAATAGGGATTCATGAGTTATATGTTCTAGTTTCTATTGAGTTATTGTGTAATTCTTTGTATCACTTCTTCTTCTTTCATTTGGAACTTCAATGATGTTTGCATGATGGTACACATCAAGCATTATGGATTATTTTCGTTCTTATTATTGTTCTAGAATACATGTATGTTTTAACTAATGATTCTATTAGTAATTTATTCTTGTTTTGGTTCCACCTTATATTTTGTCTTGGGTTTTTCGGTTATGGCTGACAATAATAATGTTCTCATCACACCATGTACCACGTACTATTAGGTGTCATGTCAAAAAAACTTTAATTTTTTATGTGTCATTGAATGACTCAAATATGTCCATTAGAACCAACATTTAAATTTAAATAAAAAATAAAGAAAAATTGTTAAAGAATTGTTTCATAGTTGGTGGTGAGACAGGAAAGGTTCCACCATCAAAGAGAGTCACATAAAATGCCATAATTAGAATTTACATCCTTCACGAGTTCTAGAACCGGTAGCAGGTTACAGTGACTTATCATCTAAAATTTATAGTTCTGGTAGCATAGTTATGGTTTCTGGTCCTTTTCAATTTTTGGAAGAGGTAGCATGGATATAATGTTTGGTCCTTTGAAAATTTTGGAACCGGCAGTAGGGTTACAGTGTCTGTAAAATGAAATCTTGTCATTTTTTAAAATTCTGAATGGTGCCTTCTTATGGTCACATTATCTGTGAAATGGTGTCACATAGATTTCCAATTTTTCAAACTAATCAGTGATACAGTATGATCATAGTAATGGTGTCTCACACTTTGTCACATATATGCCATCGATATTAATAATTAATAGTCATAAAATGGATTAAGGTTAACCATAATAATTATAAAACATAATAGATGAATTATAATCATGATTTATAATATTTAAACATGATTTAGCTGATTTAAATGATTTACATGATTTTAATGATTTTAATGATTAACACGATTTATGAGAATTAAAATAAGAGGATTTAAATAGGAAGTGTAATAAAACCCTTGAAAATAGGGGGTGGTTGATGAAATATGGAACTTATGTGAATATTTGAGGATAAATCAAACAAAAATTGCAACCATAAATTATCCCAAGGGAGAAGAGAGGGATGAGAGGTGTTCTTAGGATTGAAATCCAAAGTAGGGGTAATTTTGGATGTTGTTTGTTTAAAATCGGGGAGGGAGAAAAAGGAGAACCCAAATATTAATGTCTTGGATAGGAGACATCGTTTTGTCACGTTGTTTTCCAAGCACTAAGTCATCATTTCTCCCCTTACTATCTATGTAGGAGATGCCACACTATTAGCGCACACTATTTATAGTTCGTGTTCTAACCTTGCAATATTTTTTTTCTAAAAAAACATGACTACATGATTACCTAGACAATGGTAAATAGTTTGAAAAACATGTTCAAACCATACACATTATGCTATAAAGCCTAAAAATTTATACTTTTCACTATTTACACTCCAAAATTCCAATGACAGAAGCCATACCAAAAATAAATGGATTAATACATCAAAAGAAAGTCACTTGTGTGACATATATATTATCCATACAAAATGATAAATATATCTTTAATGTAATAATTTTTCATGTATATAACATATAATCATTGAATTTAACCTTTTCACCTTCCATTTAATTTGTTAGTGAAAGAATAATCACTTCACTTCATTAGGTTATAGATCGTCGTACGTAGATTCGACGTTATCATATTTCGTATGGAATGGAATGTAAAAAAAGATATATATATTATATAATTAATACATAGGTATAAATAAATAATAAATATAATATATATTTATATACATTATTTCCATCATAATACCTAAACATGATGAGTGGTAATGGAAAAAAGAATAACATCAATTCGTGAGGCGGTAGTCCATCGAACACATGAAAGATTAATTTGTAAAACATTTGATGAAAGTGGAGATCATTGATGGTTTTTATCATAACAAAACAATATCTCTGTATATGGAAGATACTAGTGTTATTTTATCATCATGTCCTACTAATAATTGATGGTTCTGGAGGACGAAAGAAAATAACAACTCTAGTTGAAAAAAATATCACATATTTGACTGTTGTCCTTATATTTTCATAAAAATATTTCAAAGGTTGGATTTTTGTTCAATGAAAAGAATCATGGATCAATTCAGAGAATTTATTGTGTGATTATTAGATTTATTTTTTGAAAACTGTTTTTTGTGAACAAGTGATGGGAGTTACATTCATTTTATAGTTGAGGATGAGTATTAGTTTTGTAAATACCCAAATGTGTTCACTATTGGGAGGTAAATATAACCATATGTGAATCATGTATTTATAATTATAGGATTGGAGGGATGATATCGTCAAGACACAACTGAAACACCTAATAAAACACATGTTTCAGACATTTTGTTTCTTTAACTTATATATTTTCCTATTTTTCTGTTTTCATTTTTCACTATGGTAACTTGATTTTTAACCTATACAATTTTTCTATTAAGAAGAAATTAAATTAATCCATATTAGGTAATTCAAACCCACTATTTCTAAATATGAAATATAATTTATCAATTAAAAATCTTATGTCGCTTGAAAATTAATTTTAACAGAATAACATTAATGTGAAAAAACATCATTTAAAGCATAACCGCACTAACAGAGTTTTTTATTATTTAGGGGTCAATATAGTCATTATAAACGAATAATTGGTCTATAAATGAAAAATATTTGATATTTATTAAAATTTAAAATTAATTTTTTTTGAATATAGGATTTTTAGTAATTTTAAATTAGCTAAAAAATATCATTTATTATAATATAATATTAATGTAAAATTTTGCATTATTTATCACATTTGACTTTAAAAACATCAAGAAAATGATGTAATTGGAATGTATTATCTTTAAATATGTATAAAATGATATATTCTTCCAAAAAATTAATTTCACACAATGATTCATTCAATTTACTTCACTTATAATAATTTTAGTACCAATTATTTTATTTTATTTTTAACTACATAATTACCACGTTGGCATAGCTTATGTATTTGTATTCATTTTTACATATCTAAACAACAAAAATGAATTATCTTGTTAAATAAAATTAATTAATATAACCGAACATATGTTTTCCCCTATCCTAAATTAATAAATATATATATAAGGTTCCTTTTTCCCTTTCATTACCTATCTTTTTATATGTGTAAATTTCAAGGAAAGGCATCACAAAATCACATATAAATAATTAATACGTCCCAAAGGGTTGATATTTTTCCATTCAATAGATTTTTGACCAGTATCATGGTAATATTTACACATTATTTCTAAGTTTAAACCCTAGTAAATCAGTTTTCACCTTAACGATAATAATTAATTATTATAATCTTATTTATTCATTTTGTCCAATAGTTAATATTAGATTTTTATAAACAATAATTTATGATGATTAAAAATGTAGAATCTTTCTATATTAATTAAATTCACATAATTGAAAAAAATTAAATTAAAATTTATGCAACATGCATGACAATAAATAGGTTTTTCAAGAGAAAATGTGCAAGAGTTTCCATGTTTGTATATCAAAATACAACATGAAAATTATTCAAATAGACTATATTAGATTCATTTATTAAAAAATTGAATAATATATGCTTTAAAACTAATTAAAAATATAATTTATCGTTATAAATTTTTTAAAAAATTATGTTTTCAATTAAAATTTATTATTTTTCGCAATTTATCAAAAAATAAGTCCTCTTAGAAAAATCCAAAAAACCCCCCTAAAAAAATTGTTGTATTATGATTTTAAAATTGATTCTTTTTATTTAAAATAGGTTATATAAAAGTGGTAAAAAATAATTTCATTTCTTGTGTGAAAAGATATATTGAACCTTCTTTTATAAAAATACCAATTTTCAAAGAGAAATTATTTTTCATCCAAATAAAACTTATTTATTATCTATAGATAAAAAAATTATATGTTTAAGATATATATTTTAATAATATAGTCTATTCAATTCCTAAAATCCAGTCCAATTTATTGGAAATAATTTTCATGTTAAATAATAATATTCATAGTATATTGTTGTTCGTTAAAACATGGTGTTTCGTGTAATTCATGTTGTACGATGTGTTCCATGGCACCTACAATGTAAAATAAAATGCATTTTTTTGGAATGTTTGTGTGTAAATATTCTGTTGATTAATTTTTTAATCCACACTCACCACTTATGACATATAGAATATAAATTCGGCTTCTAGAACATAATAAATTTACTTGGTTCACACACACTTGGATAATCCAATGACCCGGAAATTAGTAGTTTATGGATGAACCTAAATCCACTAATCTCAATAATCTAGTAATGGTTTTGAGATATGTCTTGGGACACTCCCATCCATATTTTGGATGTGGTCTCACTGCACCCAAGGAATCCATCCCTTCCTTCCCCCACCTTTAATCAATTTAATCTGATAGGGATTACAAAATTGGTGTAAAGTCCAAAACTAAACAAAAACATTGTTGATGTTTGATTGAGTATGGAATGGTTCATTTCAAATATTTTTTTTTCATCATAGTACAATGTTATCCTTCACCATAGAAAATATCATCACCTTTATGTGGGTCTTCGTGAAAACTCTTTAATTATTGGAGGAATATTCAAGGAGTTTTAATTGAATTTATATATCATTCCAGAAATCCTCACATGAATAAAACCACATTTAACATTATTTCTCTACATTAATCCTCTTCTCATTGTTTTGGAAAAATCATAAATGAGTATTAATCATTCTCAATATTTCTTCCTAAGATAAACTATAAAATATTTCTCCTTATACTATATAATCATATATCTTAATGATTCTATGATAGATCTTTATTCTTTATCACATGAATTCATATATACAAATATGATCGCTCTGATTTTCCTAAAATCAACAAGAATCTGTATATATTTCTTGTAACCAAACATTCTGATCTAATGGTTATGATAAAACTACATTTCTCTTACCTACTAGGATAAATCTAGGTGTCTCATTTAATTGTAGTGTGATGAAACATAACTCTTTAATTTTTTTACTTCTATAGACATGAATATATGATCTCAATCATAAAATAAGAACATTTCCATTATTTTCTCCATGTTTTAGTCTTATAGGTTGTGGTTATATCCAATGTGACCGTTTTATAGTTCTCGCATAGGGAAGTTCTCTTCACTCTAGTAAATTTTCTCCTCAAATCCCAAGTATCATGGCTATTTTTAATAATGAATCATACATAACCAAGACCGACCACAATCTTTTGTACAAATTTTCATGATATGGAACAATTTTTTTTGGAGAAACTCACTCAAATATATTTTCAAATACATTAACTAAACCATATCTAGTTTAGGTAAACAAATCATGATTCCCAATATATCGCCCCAAAAAAGCAGGAGGATTCTCAAGGAACCTGTATCAACTATATTTTAAATATTCAATGTATACAAAAACAACTATAATTGGAATCCCACATTCCAAAATGTACATAACAATTCTCCATGACATCTTGTAATGGATCCTCATTCCCATATTATCATATTCATATATCCATGTTTCCATGTAGTACATAAATTTTCCATTTTTTTAATTAAATCAATCTTCCTCTACTATGAGTTTCACAACACCCAACTTAGGTTTCTCCATTTATCATAAGACTATACCAATTGTGAAATTACAAGAAACATGACCTTGTGAAAATATTCTTATTGTTTTGTGACAATAATAATCATGGTACTCTAATCCATGGGGTTATTGACTTCATATTCAAAAATACTTTCTGAGTTTTATTTATGATGAATATCACCTACATAGTTGTTTTCCTGTATAAATTTTTTACTTTTGGATGATACTTATATATGGTACTCAATACTCTACACTCGACTCATTACCTCATGTGGTACCACCACACACATTAGATACTATACTGATATAATACCATCATGTGCTATATATTAAGTCTTTATTCCCAAAGCAGCCTACAATATCTCTTCTCATCAACTCCCACCAAATAAAACACAAAAATCATGCTAGTACATTTCATCATAGTTTTTAGATTCTATAGTGGTTTTGGCCAAGGGGTTATGACTTTTTACTTCATAACAAACCACTTCTATGGCATGGCTAGTAGACCATGGCCTAGTACCAATATTTTGGGTATATCACCCACCATATTTATTCCAAAACCATTAAAAGTATGAATCTTCTAGAACAACTTAACATCCCCTTTATAGATAATATCTACATTTATTCAATTTAATTATAACACATCCAACAACAAAAACTAACTTTTGTGATCAAAATTTATTACAAAGAACATCAATAATTGTTTTTTCTAAAAATGTAATAACATCTAAACATTAATCATCAATTTTAGTTTAATAATCTCAACCTATATAATTTTTGGTAACCCCACCCATGAATCCAAATATACATCAAATAATCATAAATCTCCCTAATCTCCATCTGAATAATACTCTATATAATTTTGATCATATTTTTATATTCAGGACACATATACTTCCACATTTACATAAAAAAGTAATATATGTTCTATAAGTAATAGATATAATAATGGAAAATAACCTCCCTTGGTTAAAAGGGATATTTTATTTAGATACATTACCATGTTCCCCATATATTCTAGATTTATAATAGAAAATATGATTTCACTTTGAAAATACTATTTGATGAACCTTCTGTAATGAAATCATTTGATACAATTTTACACGAAACCAATATGTTATAATGGGGATTCATAAATATATAATCTCATAATTTATCAACATAGTCAACGATATAAATTTAGAGATAATATAATCCAAAAATTTAAATACACATAAAGGATTTATACTTTCCCACAATCTCTATAATGGATAGAAAATGTTAAATTCAATAGTAGATTTGAATTTCAGTCTCGAAAAAAACTATAATTACAGAAAATTTTTTATATAAATTCAGTGACTGATCTTACCACTTATAAGTGAGCTATCAACACTAACAATAAGAAAATTGATTCATAACTCAATGTAGGAAACATGACATTTATCCAATAAAATAACTATTATCTATTGACCTCACCTAATTCAATGAATTTCATGAATAAAGAATTTTATTTTTCTAACAAGGAATGTCTCTTATCAACTCAAATAAATATTCAAAAATATATTAGGGAATAAACATAAATAATATAGTGTGTTGGTCAAACATTAATAAATCTTTTTGAATCTCATATGGACACCAAAATTTATTTTAATTGTTCAAAATAATATCAATTATTAATAGATATTTATTTATAAAATCACATGGTGATTTTCCATGCTTTATTGGGATGCCACATTTATATATTTAACAACCAAGACAATGATAATGAACTCAATAAGTAGATATATTAAATTTATATAGTATTATATACTTCCATATTTAGATGCCTTTAATTTACCTAAATACATCAGGTGATATAAAATTTTTTCCATAAACAAATAAATCATGAAATTCATTTTTTTTTTCTAAGCCATCAATGTGTCCACTTATATAATCAAGGACTGATAATAGTTAATGAAATTTTTTTTACATAATATTATTAATCATAACCCAATTCCACATGTGACAATAGATGATACTACACTGATGATTCATATTAAACTCATGTTCATGTAATTCCAAATTTTTATTTTTTTACTTTATATCCTTCTAATAAAAAGTTAGACTTTTAGAGAAATGCATAACCGAGTTTTGCATATATTGAAGAAGATTAATCATGGATCATATCTCCCCCAAAGCGATAAATTAAGTCAGAATAGTTAACAAAATTTAAAGTCAAGGGTAGATATAATCTATAGCTTCGTAAAGTTGGTGTTAATGGTGAGTAATTAGGGACCATCATTTTCTAATTAATCATAATTTTTGAGTTTATTTATATATTTTTATAATCATTGGTATAATATTTATTCTTTTTAACTTATTTTTCATTGTACATTCTTTTAAATCAAAAATCAAAACAATCCATATGTGTCACCCAAGGCGCACACTCCCATTTCAAGTGATGAAAACAAAAAACATTACTTGTAGGATTTAATACAATGTGGGATATCCACAAATAAACATTTCATTATTTTACATAATTTACATATGTTAATCATTACATATAAAAAATGATCACACAATCCCACTAAATGAAGGTTTAATTTATTTGATAACTTTAAATATAATAAACCTATTAAATAATTTATGTGAACATTTCTCTATAATTAAAACACAATATTACTATTTTAAATTCCACATAGGTTATATTCGTCTTTAGAACCTAAGGAATTGAAATATAGTAAATAGGTGAGGTAAAATACAATGTAAGGGAATATATATAAATATTTAATCATATATTAGATTATAATCTCTTGAAAATACATGATAGTTGGGAAAATATACTATTAAATGAACATGGACTAATTAGGGTTGTTTAATTCATTAATAGAAGGAAATTTAATATCAATTAATTAATCATATTACATGGAATATGAGTGTTAAATCCTATGACAATAAAAAATATCCATAGAGAATCGCATAGTTATATAACATATGACTCTGGCACAAAAATAACAATATTAACCATAATATATTTTATTAAGAATCACATTTTGATTCCCTTATTATATTATGAATCATGACTAGTATTCTATAAGTGATCCTGATTTATGACCTATTTCCCATTTTAGATCAATAATTATTTATCATTCTACTTTTTCCTCATGAAATGGAAATCTTCAACAATAAAAATTACTGTTATATAGTACCCAACCATCATATAATAATCGTCAATACATATTTGTTACCCTTGAAATCAATAATTTCACATATATTGATGAACCCAAGGAAAAAATGGGATTCAAAAAAATTCAAATTTGCATCAGAAAAAATTATTTCAAAACATACATCAATTGATACAAACAAATAAATCACTGAAAATGATTATTTAAAATTTACTTTTATTGGGTAACTTATAAAACATGACTCTATAGAATATATATTTAATGGATTTATAGTGACAAATGGAAGAGAAACATATGAGAATTTTTAGAAAATATTTCTTAATATATTTGAAAATATAAGTCATTATGATCCACTTTCAAGATAATAATCTTTTGAGAATTTTACAGGTATAATTTTGAAACATTATTTTTAAATAAATACCAATAAATCATCCTTCAAAAATAAATGATATATTTCCATTGAAAATACTTACTTGAAGATAAAATGTATGATTAGGAAAATAATTCCTTTTTAATGATATTATAAATACCATTATTAATACCAATATAATAAAATGAGTATTAAATAATTAATTTTAAAATAGGTAAATGGAAATGTGAATATCACCATAAATATAATATATTTATTTATTAAATAATTTAATGTTAACATTGTAAGGATGATTCAATATATATATGTAAGAGGTAAAGCTTATTTGGAGAGTATCATAATTATTTTTAACATTATCAAATTTTATGATGAAGTATATAAATTAATGTAATTCTATAGAAAATAATATGTAAAGGTAGTACAATATCATCATATTATAAATTAAATAATTTATATAAAACCATACTCAAGGAGGAATAATTATTACTCAAGAAAGTATATTGAGTCCGGAAAACCCTTTACCTTTTCCTCTGCCTTCCAATTAATATCATTAAAAACATTCATAATAATCAGAACCAACATAATTACTTATTTCATAAACATATTCATATATATATTACCCAATATATTCTTAAATATTGTCATTTATTATACATTGATAATTTATTTATAGATTATTCTCATTATAGGTTGTTAACGATTTTGATTGTCTCGTGCATTATTTTAAACTTCAAATGTCAATTAAAACTTTTTTATACCATTTTCATCATTAGTTGATTATACCAGGTATTAGAATATATTTTTTATGATTATTTATAGTTTTCTAATTTCATTCCATGAGATAATTATTTATGATTCCTAAATATGGAAACTGTAATGAGCTTATTTGAGTAATTTTTTACAAATAATAATTGTAATATTAATAAGGAGATAAATATTAATATAATAATAATTGAACATTAATACTGGCATAAAAATAATTTTATTTCATTAAATAAATTCATAGATTCGTCAAAGTTGGGTTGTGATGAAAGAAAATATATTGTTTCATAGAAGAGTTTGTATATTTGTACATAAAGATGGCATTTTAATTTTTCATAAAACATAAGAACGAAATAAATTTGGTTATATTTTCAGAATTCTAAAAATCTTATAATTGTAATATTTATTCACTTAAAAGAATTTAAAAATATAAATTTTATTTTATTAAGAAAAAAAATTTGTTTCTTGATGGAATATATTTATAAGAATGATATTAAATATATTATTTAGTTATTTTATAATGGACATTGTGGTAGAATTAGAATTATCAAACAAATATAAATGAAAAGGACTGATTTTTGGAATTTTTTACATTAATCCTTGTAATTACTACTTTTTAAAATTACATTAGTTATTTCATGATTGTTATATTGAAGATACATGAACCTATGGGTTTTTTGTAAAAGTTTCGGTATGTTCTGGGGATGTTTTTTTGGATCTAAATAGCATTTGGGATAAGCTGAAGTGGTCTGGTGATATGAAACTTTTATAAGTGATAGGAGTGGAATTTTTTTAATATAATAAAAGGACAAGTATCTATTAAAATCTACTGTCCCCAAAATATTATAGAAATTGATAGGGAATGATTTTAGGTCATGAAGCCTCCGAGAAATGCTTTTGGGAACCTTTTTTGTCATTATGTATTCCTTTTACCATTTTTGAACCCTTTTACCAGTTTAGATTTTACCCTGGAAACTAATTTTTACGTAAGTAATTTTTTTATTCATAAAAATAAAACAGATCTTATTAAAAAAATGGAAACATAATATTAAAAATATGAAATACAATTTATTAGATAAAATTTGTAAAAGTGATTAAAATTAATTTCAAAATAATAAATTTTGTATCGTTAAAATAGTATTGCAAACAAAATATAACTTATTTTCAGAGATTTCAAATATAGGACTACAAATTAAACATAAAATTATTAAATGTATAATTTTACATATAAAATATATATTTTATCAAATAAATTTTTGAAATATATTTTTATTTATGGTTATATCCAAATTATGTTATTAAATTCTTGGTGTTTGTGTGAATACTATTTTTCACTATTAACATAAAATCAATAATTTCATAAATATATGAAAAATCATCATAATATAGTTTTATTAATGTGAATGTAAAATATTAATTTCTTTTCAATTATTAAAATCTAATATTTTGGAATATTTCCTTTAAAAGTAGAAATGAAATAAAATGATAAATGTATTTATAGAGAAAAAAATTAAAATATTATCTATTATTATTTCTATTTATTATCAGTTAAATAATTAGTTTCAATATATCTTTAATAATAAAATATTATTTATCATCATTTAAATAAATTATATTTAGTTTCTTTTTGTAAAACTTTGTACTGCATAAAAATAAAATTTTAGAAAAAATAAAATTTTAAATATAAAATGATATTATTTATTGTTTAACTATATTAATTGAATTTCATCTCTTCGTTATTATTTAAAAAGAATAATTTTTTTAATAGAAAAATTTTTAATTAATAATTTCATTTTTATACAATGAAAAATTATATTTAATTAAACCCTCAATATGTCCAGTTGAGAACTGATGATATTATATGCTGTTTTCAAATTCAAGGGTGGCGAATCTACTAGCATAAATCTCATGGAAATTTCAATGAAATTTAACATCACTAGAAAATTATTTTTCTTAAACCGTAATTAATGTGGATTGTCTTTGGATCAGTGTAGATAACCCTCTAATGAATCTATCCCATTTCCATGTTCGGATAGATTATCGTTGTAATGAAGGATTATATTAAACAAAACCAATTATTCTTCTTTATATAATTATTACATAATATAATTACCATAATGTGTACCCTCTTATTCAAAAATTACTTTATAACAGTCACATTATAATATATATTATTATTTTCATAAAAATGTATTGATATTTTATTCTAGTGTGGTTTTGTGTGTGAAATAGTTAATTCAACATATAAATAAATAAAATAAAATCGCGGGGCATTTCGTATTCCTTAAATAAATGAAATCCTCAAAATCTTGATTTTATATAACTAATGATAAATATATATAAAATATACACATGACTCAGTATATAATTTTTTAGAGATATCAAACATACTAATAAATGAATCATATATTTTTCACAAAAATAACCTTATCCATAATATTATGTTTCTGTCAAATTTTTTGAGCTAACGATCCCTAATGATTAGTTTTCATAACTACTATAACTGAAATAATTTTCTTAGAGTGTTCATAATCACCCTTTCATATATATATAGTCGTAGATTGGCTTTAAATATGAAATTTGGATTCTCAATTTGGGTTATATATATGGTTCTATAGATATAAAAAATATATTTCCAAAAACACTTAAAATTAATATTCACAACTTATTAACAAAAAAATTAAACATAATAGAGAATTACATTTATTTGGGTTCTTCAATTATGAGTCGGTTTCAAAAAAAAATATTTATGATGTCTTATCAAATATTATTTTCCAATAAATATTGATAAACATTTATCGGAAAATGTATTAACTTTTTTAAAAAATATTGGGTGGAAAATAAATTGTTCGATCATAAAAGGAAAACTACTTTATATATTTTCAAAAATAACACTAATAAATAAAACATAATGAAAAATAGTAAAAATTGTTTAATTTGAAAATATAAGTATATCTCGATTGAAAATATTTATATTTCAAATTACTAAATTATATCATTTCTATGAGTAGTGAATATGGATATGGAAGTGAAAGACCTTATTTTGGGAGAATGATAATTATCATTTTCATCAACATGTTTTGTAAATAATTAAATCCTTTAATTTAATTAAATATAATAAAATGTGTTATATTATTATAATTCATCATAGTACCAAATAAAACAATTATTTAAATCAATAGAGAAGGTGGAAATGTTATAAATCATGAAAATATTTTTTTTCAAGAAATACGCTTACTTTTTACTCTAGATTCCATGAATAAAATTTATCTTTATTTATAATAAAAATAAACATTTTAATAAACTTATTTGATTCACTATTAATATTTATTACCCTATTTACACATTAATTGTAATTATTTATAATAATTTATTAGTAATCTATTGTTTATTTCCATCACCAATTGTTATAAATTTCAGTTCATTTATGCATGATTATTAAATATCATTTTCGATTTCCATTATTATATTATAAGATCATAATTAAAAGATTATACAAGATACATGAATATGTTATTTATAATTATTTATAATTTTTGTATTTCATTCCATGATAGTTTAATTCGTATGTTTTGAAGATGAAAACAGCGACGAGCTTATTTCTATAATTTCTAAAAAAAACATTATATATTAAAAATTAGTTAAATATTAATATAATGTTTACATAAACATAATAATAAAATAAAAAAACAATTTAAATCATTTAACTTGTTCTTATAATCATCCAATTTGGGTGGTGATGAAAAATAAATATTTTATTCTATATAGGCGGTAGTTTGTATCAACACAGAAATGACGTTTTCATTTTCCATATAATGTTAGAAATTCAGAAAATAGTTATATTTTGATAATATTAAATAATTTATATATATAGTACCTATTCATCAAATATTATTTTATAGCCATTTCTATAGGGTGGTTATAAAAAATTAATATTTCACTATGTGGAGGTTGTAGTACAAAGTATGGCAAGACTATGTATTCATTTTCACGAGAGAATTGAAAGGTGGACATCAACATTAGAAATTTTATGTAAACTAAATATTATAATTTTTTTCTGTTATTATTTTATTGTATACTATTATTTATAATTAGAAGTAATAATGAAATATAAATGAAATGTACTGATGTGGGAATTTCATCTTTACTCTTTGAATAACTCCATAGGAAATTGGGTAATGTATTTTAGGGGTTATCCATTGATGAAACGATTACCTCTATAATATATCATCGAGTTATGGATAGGTATTTGGCAAAAAAAATTGTAAACTAATGTTATTTACATGTGACTATAAGTTCCATAGTGAAGGGATAATTTATTAAGTGAAGTGTATTTTAATAATTAAATAATATCACAAGTCATAATTTAAATAATGTGGATCCTAATGTGGAGAATAATGAAGAAGATGTGAGTTTTGGTTGGTAAGTTACCTAAATACTAATTAAAGTCCATATTTTTTTCATTATTGGTTCTTTTACAATTTTTTTAACTCTTTTAGTATTTTTTATTAAATTATGGTAAATAATTTTTACCTCTTTGTCATTTATATTTTCCCTATTAATAAAATGTATATTATAAAATAATTTATACCCTTTTATTCAAACTATTAAATCCATTTTATTAGCAAAAAGTTATAAACGTGATAATAATTCATATTAAAATAATGAATGTATAACTCATTAAACGGTTTTTGTAAAAAAATATAACAGATGTTTAAAAATTTGTTAAATAGAAGATTGTAAATTAATCATAATATTTTAAAATCTATAATATTTCTTATAACATATATATTTAATCATGAAATTTTTTTCTTTTTTTTATTCTTATATCCTAAATGATCTCATAAACGTTCTAGTATTTATAAAAAATATAATTTTTCACTATTCCCATAAAAAATAACAATTTTAGAAAAAATTAAAAAATTCATAATAATAAAATGTTATAATGATTTATCCAAATATGATATTATTTTTTTCCAAATTAAAATTATTAAATTTCATAATTTACCTTTCTAATTTAAACATATAATATAATGAAAATTGGTTTTATTGGAGTATTTTTTTAAAAAATATTAACTAGTCGTGCTATTATTTCATATTGGATGAGAATTTTATTAATGATAATATATTATTGTTATTAAAAATTTATTTTATCATCATTTAAATGTAATATATTATGTTTATTAGTGTAAAAATCATGAGGCAAATAAAGAATATTTTAGTAAAAAATTATTTATATTAATAAATTGATCTCATTAGTTGTCATCTATACTAATTGAGATTCGTCATTAAATAATCATTAAAAATTAATTGTTTTTTTTAAAATAAAAATATATCAAATAAATAAAATTAATTGTTTTTAAAATAGATACATGTTTATAGAAGCTTAACTTATTCTTAAAAACCTCATAATATATTCATGAAAAATATAAGGACCACATATAATTTTGTGGAAGTTATATGTTGTTATTCATCTAGCATTGATCTTGTGGAAATTTCAACTAACTTGAAATTCTATCACAAAATATTTCACCTGAACCAAAAGTGATGGAGTTTGGATTAATGTTTTTCTAGATAAAACCTTTGTGATTATGCCTCCATTATAATCCTAAATAAATGAGCTTCATAAAGAATACATCCACTATATGATTCAATATATTCAAATTTTCTTAGTATTTTCACAATATTGTTTTTTCGATTTATACCCAATAATTCAATTGATACTTTATTACTATCACATTATAATACTTATAATTTTTTTAATAAAATTAATGTAGATTAATTTTTTTATTTTTTATGTCTGAAAGAAGATATTCATCATTGTATATAAATTAATACTAAAATATTAATGTGTTACACTCTTCATTGATTATTCTTACCATTAAAGATTTATTAATTTAAAAATGATTGGTCTTTTCTTATCTTTACATTCATACTGTAATTTTTTCTTATAAGAATTATTAGGTTATTCCATATATACCATTCTATGAGAACTTATTTAACATGATCTCTTCATGTTTTATCAAAACTTGAACTTATTTGTTCTATCAAAATATTCAATTTTTCTCTCCAAGATATTTTTGGTACGACTACAGATATGGAACACATCTTCATAAAATTTTCCATTTGGAAATATTCATTAACAAGCTTCTAAAGTATATCGTTCATGGGAAAAAATGTGTTATTGGATTTAGGTTGGTTTCATGGTTGCATATTAGCTTAAATTTTCTTAAAAAAACATAAGATTCATGTTTATCATTTTAATAGGTATTGAAATTAATTTATCCATTCTTTCTTTGGATTGGTAAGTCATTTTCTCTTCATAATCACACATGTTAATATATTCTAATACATTTGAATAAATACATGAAATATAACCTTGAATGCAACTTTATGAGCACATTTCCCCAAACATTCCATTATTACTCATTCAATTTCCTATACCATTTGTAGTGACCTTCTTTATTTTATGATTAGAATATACAAAATTTTTATTTTTTTTGGAATTTCTATGAATCTCTTTTTCTAATGAAGTAGAGAGGTATTAATATAACCAATATTAATTTTTTCCATTGGAGTACGGTATTTGTTACAAAACTATGTTTCCCAGAATTAACCATGAAATAAAATATTTATTATTCATCTCATTTTCATTGTTCATATGATAATTAAAGAAAAAATATAAAACATATATTATATTAAGCACACCTTTTTCAATTTATTATTCAACATACTTCTTTGATGAGATTGACACTTCCTCTAGTTTTTTTTACTTGCACCTTTGAACATGTTGAGTATCCTGGTCTTCCTAGAGTTTATTTATATTACAAATCACATACTATAGTTAATATAAGATTTTATCTTGTATGTAATATTTCTATTTCATTTTAGTATATTTATGGAAATGGATTCTGAAAGGTATACCTTCTCATATAATAGCAATTGATTCTCATCAACAAGTTATACCACATGTTTAGTAATATTTTACTTTTGTGAATATGAAATCATTAAATCTATGACCATAAGTACCATCCCTTTAGAATCAAAATTAAAATTTTCCATTCTTGTGGAAATATCTCTGAATTCATCATCATAGTATTCATTTTTTTCACATATATTAGTATCCAAATCAGCAAGACCATTGTTAAAGAATTTAAATTTTTATCATCAATTTCCATCACATTGACAGAGATCTATTGTTACATTTTTCCCATTTCAATATCTTGTAATCTTTTGTTAGTTTCTCACATATCTCATATAATTGGTAGAAAACATCAACATTTATTCTTTATTGGATGTTTTCACAATCATTGGATTCATGATCTGTTTGAATATCATGATCCACATGATGTATTAATGAATCATTTATTGAATTAATATACTCATAACCAGGTTCCTCTATAAATTTCCTTGGTCGGATTCTATATTCTTTTATCACACTATTTCCATAAAATACTCTGATATATTATATTCCCCTAAAATTATTATTCTTCATAAAATTTTACCCATTTTACATGGAAAATTTAATATGACAATGATAAAAAACTCATATCTAAATTATTTTTATCATTTCATATAAATAGAAAACAAAAAAATGAAACTTATGATTTGATACCACTTGTCAGTCCATAAAAGGTACTTCTATGGGAGATACCCTGGGGGCGGGGGGGGGGGGAATTTAGGAATGGAAAATCATTACAAATGAAAAAAATATTCATTTAATATCTCAATGAAATTTTATATATTAACAACATGATAAATAGATTCACATGATTTTCAATTCATTAGATAATGGATTTATTACGCCTCCAATAGACATATATTTTTGGGTTTTAGTAATTATTTTAATCCATATTCACCATAAATATATCTAAACATGTTTCATGCTAATATGATAAAATGATTTTGCACGGTTCTTCCAAAAAATTATAATCTAAGGATCATGGTATTGAAAAAGTTTTGATACACTATAATCTACATATTTCACTGATTTAGTGGATGGATTAGGTTATTTCTATGGTCACTCCAATTAATTTTTTTTTTATTCTCATTACCCAAAAAAACACTTCGCACATATCCCTCACCTTCACTCACTAAAATAGTGTAGGGTTTACCACATTGGAACAGAGGCTAACACAAAATAACCACATTTTTTTTATTTCATTGTGTATACATATGTGGAATTGAACTACTTGTTCTATTCATCATCTAAAGGATGTGAAATCCCACAGGGATAGAATCATCACCAAAACAAGAGTCTTAATTAAATATTCATCCTTGATGGTATAATCTATAAGAAGTTCTATATATATTCCCATTTAATTATAAAAATTAGTATTGGAATAAAACATTGTTTTCTATTACTGTAAATCCTCTTCATATTCTTCTAGTATAATTTTAAATGAGTGGAAATATTCCTCAATATTCTTTCTATCATAGTATTAGAATATATTTTTTATTATTTTATAGTATAAAATAGGTAAATGATGCTATATGATATCCTTTTTCTACCACTCATAAATTCAAATATAATTAAATCATATGATCTAAAATTTAGGATAAACCCTCCTTTCAATTATCTATTGGGATCATTCTATGCCTCCCAACTAATGTTATTGTGTACAGATATACATATTTAATTTAAATAATATATCCTCATTTGTCTCTATGATGACCAGCTAATAAACACTTCCCTTAGATCCCTCACCTTCTCTCAATACAATAATATAGTTATTTCCTCATTTGAAAATATTCCAATAGTGAAAAATCACAATTTTTGTTTCATTGAGTAATGATGGGTGCCTTTTTACTCCAATTCCTTTTTCTTACAAGAGGGTTTCAACTTCTTATTGGATATAACCATCACATTTCAATAACTCATCATAGAATTTATTTCTTTATTGGGATAATCATTATAGATTTCAAATTCTATCCCCACTTATTCTTAATAATTTGAACTATAATTAACGTCATTTTTCATTATTAAATGCTCTACATTAAACTCTACTTGATATTTTGGAAGAATTTTAAATTAGTGATGATATTCGACAATATTCCTTCCATAATTGGACTAGAATCTCCACCACAT
Source organism: Viscum album (assembly GCA_963277665.1). Lineage (NCBI taxonomy): Eukaryota > Viridiplantae > Streptophyta > Magnoliopsida > Santalales > Viscaceae > Viscum > Viscum album. The sequence goes on along the minus strand of OY728156.1, from coordinate 62,667,813 downwards.
TATTCTACAACATAATTTTATTTAATAATGATATAATTATCACATAGTTAGATCTACAATTCATCTCTATCTTTTGGTATATTATACAGTCCTTTTTATAATGTCTTGGTAACCAACCATTTTTATCGAATTTTTGAGATCGAACCTCATTTCTATTCTTTTTTGAGATCACACATGGTGTCCCACCTAATTTTAGTTAGGTAAAAAAATCATTAATTTCAATAACTAATCTTGATATTTCTCAATGAAAACACCATTCAAAAAAAATGTTTCAATTATTTTTCTATAGGATTTTTTCTACCAGAACATGGTGATGTCTACTGTACATATTTTAGGGCTCTATAATAGTGTCATTATTCACACTACATGGTATGTTCTCCTATAATATTGAATCTCTTATCCATTTTAAAATTTTATTTAACCAAACAATGATTGACCAGGATGTGTTTTATTAATTTCCATGGAATAATGTTGTTACATAAAAATTTACCCCCTAAAAAGGCTTCTATAATTCTCACCAATCCATTTACACTTCAACTCAATAAATCTCAATGATTAATAAATAATAATGTATACCACGGTTCATATATAATAACCATAACCAACTATTTTTATATATGTCTTATATGGTTACCAAATCACCCATATAGGGACTCCCCATTTCTAGTAGGTACTCAAGTAAGTTAACAAGGTGTCCACTGTGGAATTGTCTTATCAATCTACCAATTTTGGAATATCCTAGTTTCCGGGTAGTTCATGCATGTTAATTTGTTTTATAAAATACTTCAACCTCAACCTTGAATTCCGTAATTACCTAGTTAGGATTTCCAATTTTTCATTAGTAAATTCCAATTATGAAAAATTGACCTCTATGGTGTGATGAAAATATTTTCCTCATATTGAAACCATGATTTTCATGATACTCTACTCCATATCATTTTCAAAATACTTTTAAAAATACTTTTTTTTCATCTTTAAGAACTTATAACTACACTCTCAACTCATTAACATATGTAGATTTTCATTTTACGATTATTTTTTTATTCCCGCAACACTGAATCAATCCAATTATCCACTCCTCTATTCAATTATATCTTACAATATATTTTTTCTTCCTATGTTACCTAATTATAATTTATAATGAGCTTATCCACTACCACATAGTTACTGGATACTCTAGTGATGTTGTACAGGGATGGAACCTTTTTCAATGAAACAGACCACCACCATGACAAGATCGTTGTATACCACAACATGTTACATTCCATTTGGTCATAAAATCATCTATAGTTTTTCCAAACACCATCAAGACCATTACTACCCATAATTTCATCAATTAAACTTCAAGATAAATTTTAATATTCTTCTCCTTTTGGAAAATAAATCCAACACTAACAAACATGCTTTTATGTACAACTGGTCTAATATGGAAAAGAAAAATAATTATTGAACATAAATTCTACATCATTAAAACATCAATCCTCAATTGGATTCTAATAAAATCCATGGTTGAACACCACCAGAATTACACTAATTGTCCAATAAAAAATACATATAATAATCAAATCAATAAAATTATAAATATTAAAAATTCAACAAGTTCAAAACCCATTAATTGGTTCTCTAAAATTAATAACATACATTGAGTTATCATATAAAATATAGATTCACCAATTAATAAACTAGAAATTAATTCCCTAAGAAACATGAAAAAATTACCTCTATAATCACTATATAATTGAAATAATTTATTTTTAATCCAATTTTCTTATAAACCAACATCGATAAATAAACTAAAGTTAAAATTGACGTAATAAATAAACTTAAAATATTTCATGATAAACATATGATACATGTGTGACTTATTTTTTGATTTATCAGGCATGAGTATAAAAAAATGAATGTTATACACATTGGTTGTATATTTCATAATATTAAAAAATACATGAGGTTAAAATGTTATCTTACTAGTAAACCTTTATATTTTAAAACTCATATAATTTTAGTCTTGATATTGAGCCAAGTGGTTGGGTATTTTTTAATCACATTGACTATGTTAAATAACCAATAATGGATTTTTATTCCAAGATAATTATTATAAATTTTTTTGCATATATTTAATCAATCTAAGGATGTGTAAAACCCTAAATAGTTGAGAAACATGTTATGATTTTGAGTGAATTGATGTCATGGCGGTGGCCTTGACTGAAGTAGACATTGTTTGATGGATCGTGGAATCTGTTGTGTGAGGATGGATCACTATAGTATGAATAATGTTGTAATTTTTTATGTTCTATTATTTATTTATGAGTTACATTTTTCGATTATTGATTTTTTATGCTTGAAGTGTTTCGATATTTTTAAGATGTTGTGGAATCACTTGTTTTGGTTAGTCCCTACTCTATTTAAGGTAATAATATAATATTATATTTTTTGGGTTTTTATTTAATTTTATATAGAATGTTTGATCCTATCGTAGGAGGTCATAATTGTTTCCCATTGATCTCAATTGTAGATAAGACACTATATTATTCGATTGGTTAATTTTTTGGTGGATTCTGGAAAAATGTTGTAAATATTAAGTTTATTATTCATAGGTTTTGTATCTAAAGGTTAAAAAATCCAAGCATTACATTTTGGGGCCTCTGATAAATAAATCAGGTGATATGTATCTTCCTAACAATGAATGGCCATTTTAAATTTGAAATATGAATCTAAATATTTATATTTGATAATGGGAGTTATTTTGTTTTTGAGATATTTGGATTTTAAGTGTTCCCATTAAACAAAAAATGTGGACATTTAAACATAATAAATGGAATTGAGTAATATGGGATATGTTCAAATAATTATATGAATGTATTGAGTTATTTTAATTTATCATGGTTATAGAATTTCCATATAGAACTATTGATGGTTATTTTCTTTATTTTAATCTATTATTTAGGTACTGGGAGAAGGTTTTACGATATGTCTGATATTATTTTTAACTGTATTTATATTATTTAGAATCCCATGAAATGTGAAAAATATGTACTAATAATATTTACGAAAAATAATAATGGTGATTCTCTATTATATTAGAGAAATGTGATTTCCATTAGGGTTTTCACCCTATAATAATGGAGCCCCATGTAAGAATAAATGTGAATAAGTTTAAATTCTTATAATCATGACGGCACATATTCATGGTGGCCCACATAAGAACCATATTCCACAAGGATCTTCTACAACATGTAATCATGAAATCTATGTAAAGATAATCCAAGTTGTGTAAGAAACATTCTACGATCTTCTTAAACATGACCCAAAAAGGATAACTATATTTGTCTAAAAACATTTCAATTATGTAATAAGCTATTCAAAATAATAGATCTAAATTAAATGTTTCAACATGTGCTAATCTTCAGGGATGAATCACCAAATTTATTTTTATGTAATATGATTCATGATGGGATTATAGAATCAAACTAAATATTATTTTTGTGATGATATTAGTGTTGAATTCCCAAAAATATGGTTCCACATCATTGTACCATGCTTATGTGCATTGAATTTCAATTCTTATAACTATCAGGGTGTATTTTATGTAAAATTTTATCATTATTCTCAAAGATACATAAAATGAAATGTTGGCCATCTTAATGGATGAAATCATACAACATTTAGGATGATTTAAAATTTAATATTTTAAAACATTCTCTACCAATTCTATTGGAAAATTATTCCATTAATATTGACTAGATATTTTATTAAACGGAACATGATAGATAATTTAAATAATAATTATGGATAAATTGTTCATGTATTTAGTAAAGTATAATAATATAGATATCATGTGAATTTTTTAATTTGATATTTATCATAAGAATATATAGATTATTATATATAAGATAGGTAAAACTAAATATATAGATATCAATTGTGATTGTGGATTCAATATAAGTTGAGGAAATTTAGTTTATCTAATGAAAATTATATGATTTTTATTGTGAGGGAATGATATCATGTCGATATATTCACACTCTCATTCATGAGAAATCATATTGACTAATTATAAGGGGTTTATTGTTCTAAAGTTTTTACACTAATATTATTTTTGGTACTTTAACGATCTCTTTATGATTATCTATCCTTTAGTATTGAAGCATCTCATAGTTATTTGAATATATGATTCAAACAAAATATAGAAAGAGCAATTCTAGACTACTAGTGGTACTATTATTCATAACACCATTCACCTACATGATTTATGTGGATGATACCTTCCAACAAAGAGAAGTTAATGATACCTTCTTGAACATTGTTTTCCATTTTTTAGGAATTTTTTGTCACAAAATTATAGTAATAATAAAATTCATTGAAGCACCAATGGTTTATCATACCAAGGAGTAAGATCTCATATTAAGTAAAAACCATATAAATTTTCATGTATGATGTATTTATCTAATATTCTATTATACATGTGAGGAGAATAGTTTCATTAAGAGGGTTTAGAGTTTAACTAATCATAGGGGTAAAATTGAAAAAAAAAGTTTGTAAAATGAAATGGGAACCAAGGATTCACCCCCTCTCTGTGGTACCCCCGCAGAATCAGGGATCTTTAATTATAATACAAGGAGAATAAAGAATGAATTTATTCACATATATGAGATTAAATAGTTACATGAATCATGAATAATCTTTATGTTTTGGAAAAATAATACTCTATGGGTATATATATAATTCACAAAGACACGTCTCATTGTGGTTTGTTTGGATATTTGTTTTTTTGATATATTTGGTGAAAAATCCATTTTTATATTTCAGAGAATTTATGTATTTCATGACATCAATAATTTATTATGAATACTCAACATTAATTACTATTTATTAGTAATCCTACAGAGTCATAATCTATTGGACATTATTATATTTGAATATGGAATAATATTCATACAAATTATTTCTATATATTTTTTAGAGTTCTATATGATAGTTTATTATTAAAAGGAGTTTTTATATAATTTCATAAGTTGTTATAAAATATGTTAATTTTTTTGGTTATTTTAGTGTAACTATGATATTTTTGGAGATATATTCAAAATTACCAGTTTTATAGAACAATATAATCCAAACATGTTATATAATAAGGCAAAATATAATATTTTATACAATATGATAATAGTGTGTTATGATATATAATATATCATACAACATCACAATATTTCACTCCAAGAGATGATATATTGTAATTAAACTATATATATGATATATCTTATCTTATATCATATTATAAAATATTGGTTTATCGCATGGTATTTCATACTTATTATAAAACACATGTTCTACACTTGATGAGTATACCATATATTACATTATTATTATATAGTAAATCACTAATTACCAAACCAATAATATTTTCTAATTGGGTTATATCAAAAAAATTCTAATATAAATAATCTCATTGTTTTATTTACACAAATACACTTTGATTTTTAATTGTCATATTAATTTTAGCTATTATCATTTTTGATTCTTTACATCAAGTTATCCTTGAATATATACTTGTATTATTTTAAATCATTTTAAAATATATTTTTCCTCTGTGTTTATAATGATTTATAACCATAACATTAATTTTTTATTTCATAGTTTTCAAATAAATTCAATAGATACTTGGGAGAATCCCAAGAGCGTATATAATTGAGTTTATGGCCATTGTGTTGGACTGTCAGAGTCTATCCAACACTCCTATAATTTCCCACACTTGAATATCTATTCCTTATCCTTATTTAGGTCCATAGAGAAAATAATATATCTTTGGTTTGAATATAATCCCACCCAAACATTGTATTAATCATTCAAAATATGGATACACCCTTAAGGGAAGATTAATTTTGTTTTTCTATAGTAATTTTCATCAACCTCAGTGATTGAAGATAGGGTCATTCCTAATTATGGAGAAATTTATATTCGTTATTCATATATATATATATATTGTTTTTTGTGTTATTTTAGTCTTATTATACTGTAAATGATGATTATAATGTCATTTGTTTCCTTGAAAAGGGGTTCTTGATCTTTATAAATTGAACAATGGTATCAAAGAGAATCTTAAAGAGTTATAAAATTCTTGGTAACTCTCACACACGAATGGTGATGATGTATTGATCTACATATTAGGTAAACATTATCAAGGAAAAATGTTTCATGGCCCAATGATTTGGGGAAATTGATTAGTTTTATATGTTCATATAGATATAACATTGCACATATTTTTAGAGATATTTCATCTTGTAAAAAATGGTATCAGAGCATTACAATACATTCAGAATCTCTAAATCATTTGGAAAATTTAGTAAATTTTTTGTATCACATTTTTATCATTTATTATGTTATTAAAATTGGTATATAAATTGAAATATGGATACTCTTCTGATTTGAGATATCATAAAAGGATATATGAGTTATTTTTTTCATGGTTTTACAATATGTTTTATTATAAGGTGTTATGAGGATCAAAATATATGATATAAAATATCACAATAAGTGGAATGATATAATCCTTAAATTTATTGAAAATGAAAATTTAAAATATGACCCTATGATATCAAATGATTTCATTCTTATTCAATGAAAAATAATGAATTGTATCACTAATATGATGTATCACATATAATAAAATATGATAGATCATTTTGAATTGTCAACAAAAAGCTATGATGTGTCAATAATAACGTTCAATATAGATTTATTACTATATAGTGTCTTATGATATGGGTAATATAACAACATATGACGTATATGAAAATTGTTATCTTCTACATTTTCAAATATTGATTGAATTTAAAATTTATAAGTAGTTTATAAATTATAAAAAATGATATCATAAGATATTAATATAATTAGTGAAAAATATATAAATTAATTTATTATAATGAATTAATAATTAGTTATGAAATGTTTATATACCATTTATTATATAAATATCCCTTATATTAAATGTTAATATTAAATACCTTTTAGATTTATATGACTTGACTTATAGTTTTGATATAACGTGTTGTATATAATGTATAAATATAATTTATAAAGTGTTTATAAATTAAAAAATAATAAAAAATACAAAAATGTTAGATTAAACTATTACTTTTAAGTAATTATTTATATTAAATCATTATACTAAAATAATATTTCAAAAATATATTTAAATCATATCAAAATAGGTTTTGATCATTTTTATGAAAAAGTTTTAAATTGTAAAAAATATATGATATTTAGATTATATAAATTGACTACAAAATATAATTATAAATTAAAATTTGAATATTTCTTTTAGTTTTATATATATACTTACAATTTCAAATAAAAGTACAATATAAATGATTTCATATTACATAATGTATATAAAGTAATAAAATTTATTTGATTATAAATTTTTTATAATGCATGGAATATTTATAAAGTGTTTACATTTATTGATATATAAATTATTGATAAATAGTTAAAATCATGAATTAATATATTAATTGTTCTTTTACTTAGTTTATTCTCATATTTATTCATATATATTATTTTTATATTATGAATATGTATATGTTTTATTTAAAGTGTTAAAATTCTTCAATAAATTATTGTACAATCATCTAAGGTGTTATATGCTATGTATAAAAATTGATTTAGTTATCTTTTACCTTGAAATTGGATTATATAGCATAATGAGATTAAATTTAAATGTTGATTATAGTTTTTAAATTTTTTTTTTAAAATTATGAGGGAATTGTGGTTTTTATTGATTAATGTGACTTTGACTATATGGACACTATGTTAGATTACTAACTGTATTGGAGGATATTTCCTTATATAGAATAGTGGTGGATCACTATAAATCATTCCAAATATTACTCAACGAGTGATTTTTTTATTAAAATGATTCTATGATTTTAAATTATATGGATTAATATACCTTATCATGAGTGGCGTTTAGATATATATGAATATAATTGTCTTTTAATTTGGGTTAGTGGCACCAACTATGAGTTTTTTAAATAGTTACACATCAATATAGTTAAAAAAATATATGTAGTGAAAGGAATAATATTTTAAACTAAATTAATATAAGAATGTATATGACTCAAGTTAATACACTAGATAGGATTGAGGATATTTATAATTTATATTAAAAGGGGTCGTTATTTCTGTGAGATTACATTTAGTAACAATTCTCATTAAATCAATGTAAAACAATATACTCATCTAAAAATATCATCTATTTTAGATATAATGTAATCGTTATCATCTATCATGCGATTCCGAATAATTTCATAAAATTGGTTATAAATTTATAACTATTAATAAGAAATGAAAATTTTATATATTTGAGAATCATTTTATGATTATCTATATGTTGAGTTAGTAAACAAAATGAATCTAGATTTTTATAAGAAGTAAAAAATAATTGAAATTATGTTTCAGTGATGTTATATTAATTATATCTAGATTACCATTAACATCCCCTGAAGTAATCTATTTTATTAAGTATGAGAATTTCTTGGTGAGTTAGAAGGTATCAATTATGGTATGTTCTAGTTGTTAAATTCATTTTATAATTATAGGGGGGAGTGTTTTGATAATATGAATGATTTCAATAAATTTTTACCATATTCATCAATGTTTTTAGGATATATTATAATGACATGTGATTTTAAGGAATTTTTATTGTGCTAATAGTACAAATTCATAAAGGTTTATGCCATATAAAAAATATATGATTATTTAAATTGTTATACGAGTTTATTAAAAACTAATATGTGTTTTACGATGGAGGAGAATTGATTCCATATGTGATGAAATTTTACAAAATTCAAGAATGGTTTTTAGAAACATTATAGAGATTCAATGTCATGTATTAGTGTTATATAATCAATTTATTAAATTTTTAAGGCTATAAGATACCAAATAAATACATTAAAATGTGGGTTAACTTCTTGGAGTTAAATATCATGTAAATAATTGGTCTATATTTAAATTTTAATTCATGATTAATGAAAGGGTTTATAATAAATGTACTTAAATTCAATGAAAAATATCACACTTTGATATATTTATATAAAGGATGTGTATTTTCATGTCATTTATATTATATCATAAGAGATTTTTTATGGTAACATAGAGTTATTATAGACAATATGAGATAATGGATTTAATAACATTTCTTATGATGATTCAAATTCACCATCATGTATTAAAATAAAAAAAGTAATAAATGAATTTTAATTAATTATATAGATTTTATCATATATATTATTAATGTATGTGGAATTCAGATTCCACCACCAATCAGTGGTATATTTTAAAAAAAAACCTTCTCAATTAACTCTTTGAACACATACAATATAAAACATTGTATGAATACAATAGTTTATTTTTAATATATTACAACTATAAAAAAATATGAGTGATTTAATAACACAAATATATTTATGTATCTTAGAACGATATTCTAAATATAATGTAGAATCTAAGTCACTAGTGGGATATTTTGGTCATTGAGAAGTTCAATGTAACACCAAGAGATTTTATGAGATAATATATTTTTAATTTCATTTATTTCTTGTGTTGTATGATACACCAAGATTATATTCCACTATACGCAACACCGTATTATCTTGTAGTATATGCAACACTATTCTTGGATTATCTTGCACATAATTTGTTGATAATTTTATAGAATGCATTTCACGCAACACTGAGTATATATATTGTTCAATTTATAAATGAACTATGATTATATTATGTTATATGAAAAACAAATGCATTCTTTCATTACACACCACATTTACTTGGCTTGCGTTACATGTAAAAGAGACCTTCCGTGATAGCTTATATTGTACGCGATAATGTGTTTTACTAAACAATGATATATTATTAAAATATTATTTTTTTAATGGGAAATAAACAAGCTGTTATTTTTATTATTCATGACATTTTTAATTTTATATGACATTATCATTCATATTACACATTTTCTAAAACATTATATGAAAAAAAATCAATTATTCCGATGAAAGAAGTATTTTTCCAAAAAATTGCAGTTTTACCACCTTTTGATGGAGCACCCACTTTAAATCTATTTTTTACACATTTATAAGTTAAAATTGTCAAAATAAACTTTTTTATTGGAATAGGGATATAAATGTTTATTTTTTCGAATTTTTGATATTTTTCTAATAAAATTTAAATTTTAATGAAATGTGAAAATACTGCATTATAATTCGAAACAACCTTTCCATAAAACTTATTTATATAGTTAGATTGTCTTTTTAAATGGTTATAGTGTATAATTTCATTACATTTTTTCATTTAATAAAATTTTGGTCATTTTATGTAATTTCACTTCTAAATTGCACAAAACACATGCCAATATTTTGATAGTTATTACTTCTTAAAAACCTATTTTTTAGCTTTGAAAATGTGAATTAATTTTAAATTAATTAATGAAACTTCAATGTTTTTAATTTGAAAAAATTTATTCCATAAATAGAATATGAATGTTCATATACTGTAAATAGGTAGTTTTTATTTTTGGACATCATGAATAGCAACATTAATAATTATTTTATTTATCATGGTTAAAGGATAAATCTAGTAAATAAGGGTAATAAATCATATTATAATAATACTAATCTACCCTAAAACATGACCTCAACCTATTAGATTAGATATTTCCAACCGTGGGAATCCTTATGGTGATTTTGGGACCCCATTGATTCACATCGATGTGAAAATGACATTTTATAAAAAATAATTTAAAGTAAATATAATTTTAACCAATATCTATATCTTTTACAAAATCGAATTTAAAATGTGGTTATATAAGAGATGTCAATGTTTAAAAATATATTTTAGAAACATAAAAGTATTTCATACATCGTGGTATTTTATTTATAATTTATATACATTACGTAAATATATTTATTCATTACACAATTGTGATGTAGTGATTACCTCATTAATGAACGATTAAAATAAAAGAATTTTTATGTATTAAAATAAATTTAATTTGAATAATTTGATTCCATATATGAATTTTATGGATGAAATGTAAATATTATGGATTATTTAATGCCTTTGGTTTTATGTAAGAAGTTTTTTATAACATTTTCAAAAAGGCAAGTATGAATAGTATAAAAATTTACATAATTCATTACTTAAAACATAGAATAGTTTATTAAATGATATTAACTTCCTAAAAATTAAAGATTCTACCAAATGGTTAATATAAGTCCATTTATGTCATAAATAACCTTTTTTTGGTTTACAAGATATGGTAATTACATTAACCTACAATATGTAAATAACATGATATGTCGGTAAGACTACAGCTGGAAAAATAAGGCTTAACCAAAAAGATAAGGATAAACAAGTAATCAAAACATGTTTAAAAATTATTGTATTATGGGTATTAGATCCAAAATCATCTTATCTAAAAATTAAATTAGTTTTTTACCAATTTAACATGAAATTTATTTTATAGTAAATTAATATTTTAGGACGTTTTTTAAAGTTTCCGTCTCCACTCTTATAAAAGGGCACATCCTCCCTCTCATCATAACTCTATTTTGAACATTCAATATCGGCCAACCTCTTCCATTTCTCTTATAAACATCCTAGTTATATTCTAGAGGATCTTGTATTCTCATAAGGGCATCTCTAGTTCCCTAAGATGAAATTTAAAGGAGACACATCAAGTAAGAGGTAATCACTCCAATCGATTCTATCAAATTTATTTCTTCTAATAATTCTTCTTCATTTTTTATTTAAATATAAAGTAATAACATCAATATAAAAAATATAATGATATGTTATTATAAATATGAAACAATGCTATTTCACCTTCTATGAATCCTATGAAAAATGAAATCATAGCTCGTGCGTTTGTACGACTGATCGTCTCTACACCATGGTGTAATATAGTTTCCACCACCACCTTACATGGAGGGGTATAATGGTAGAAATAATCAAAATATATGTTTATTATAAAATGATACAAATTCTGATATATTATAAACCATCTAATATTATACCATTCAACAATTATGGGAACAATATCATCACTCATTAGTACGTACGGCTTACTGTCTCCATAACATGATTAGATTCATTCTGCATGTTAACCATTTAAGAATGATTATAAAGTATATATAATAAATACTCATGAAATATATGACATAATAATGCTACTAGATTTATGTATGTATATATATATATATATATATGTTTCATTTACTTACTTCCATCCAATTCAATAAAGAAACAAAAACAGAATTCATGTGTACGTTAAACCTACCATCCCATCACGACCCATCCCCCGGGGCCCACGCCATGACAACCCCAAGCCCTCCTTCTATAGGCCAGGGGAAGGCGACTAGCACTATAAGGCATATTCCATTAAACCGGGAAGTAATTTCCATTATAACTTGTAAACTCACACAACCAAGCACAAATTAGGATACGAGCACAATGTAAACTGTATAGTAAAAGAGTGATGAAAGTAAAAAGGGGCCAGAATACAAGCCCAACAGTAAAAGTACATGTACAACTAAAAAGAACAAAATATTTCATGGATCTTCCACCAAGGATCCTACATGAAGGGTAGGTACATATTGTCTCCACATCACTCCACGTCAGCCTGTCTCCTCTGTGTACCACCTGGCCTTGGCTCCCCCATGTCTCAACCCAACTACTCATCATCTGAAGTTCCACCTCCTAGCCCCCTCCAGTCCCAGTACCCTCGTCCTCAATCAGCACTATCTTTCATCTGCACGTAGCACAAAATTGTGTTAGCATAGCCGGTGTAGGTGTAAGTATTACAATACTCAGTTGGGACCCCGTGACCCCCAAAAGTCACTCAAAATACACAAAGGATAACCCACAATGAATGGAAACAACATTCAACCCTACTTAGGTATATGACAAAACATATACCTAAGTTATCAAGTATACACATATCATTCATGAGGAAACACAAGGCCTAACTCATTAGCTTAAATCTCAACATTTCCATGAAGGAATGAATACCACGAAGGAAGCACCACAAAGGTATGTTGCACAAAGGTAATGCCACACTGAAAAATACCACAAAGGTATCACAATGAAGAAATGTACCACAAAGGTAATGTTTCACAAAAGAATACCACAAAGGTATCACAATGAAGAAAAGTAACACAAAGGTAATGCCACACAGAAGAATACAACAAAGTTATCACCAAGAAGGAAAGTACCACATAGGTACGCCACACAGAGGAATAACACAAAGGTATCACCACTAAGGAAACTACCACACAGGTACACCACAAAGAAGAATATCACAAAGGTATGACCATGAAGGTAAGGACTCAGCTCAGACCAGGTATAACCTAGGTACGGTAGTAATGATGACTAGATGTAACTACTGAATCATATTATTCCATTAAAAGGCAGACTGAAATAGGATCCTAAATCATCATCAGACCCACATAGGATCATAATACACTGTCAGACCCACATAGGATCCTAGTACGGCATCAGAACCACACAGGATCCTAGTACATAATCAGATCCACACAAGATCATTGTAGAGTAGACCCACACAGTATCCTAGTACATCATCATTCCCACACTGGATCCTAGTACAGTAGACCCACAAGGATTTCAAGAGCTGATCTATGTGTAATCCGCCAATACAGACCCACGAAAGATCAATTTCTCATGTTACATCCAGCTACTGGGTTCTCGCACTAAGCTCGCTTGATTACAGGAGGTTCTTCTACTCAGGCCACAGATCTATACTCCAACTGCAATTAAGTCCCATGAAAAATTATCCCAAAGGACCGCCACATAATAGAGGTGTCCATGCAATAGATGGTGCATTAATCGGACGCCCGGTCTGTAAGTTATTAGACATTTAGTCCCGATGGGCCGGATGGATTTGTGCTCATTCCTTCCCGACCATACACCATCATTATCCAAATCATATGAGGGGTATACCAAAAGGACAGTATCACTCCAAGATTTCTGGAAACGTAGACGGTTTGTCAAACGGACGCCCGATGCCAAAGTTATCACCAAAAGAGCGAACATGGGTCGAAGTTGGTCCGGGTCTGGTCCGACCAGGTCAGACTGACCCAGCCTGAAAGACCCGACATGACCCACATTGTGTGGGCCAGACTAGATGGCCCAGTCTAGACAACATGGCATGGACACATGCGATGGAGATTCGCGCGCCCCCTGCTCCTACTCACTGAACGGCCGAAGCCGTTCAGCCGCCAGGCAACTTGTGGGGCCCTCCATGGGTACCTCTCAATCCAGCTCGGCCGGCCGAAATGGCCGGACCTTGGTCCTCCCAGTGGCTCATCATGTGCCGCACCTCCGTGGTCGGATGAACGTTGGTCGAATTCCTTTTTCTACCACACCCAAGAGGGTCACGGCCTTCCGCTCCAACGGCGGGGTGGCGGTCGCGCCGCCTGTTCTTTCGTGTTCAGCCGAAGCGCCGACCACTGTTCGGTTTCCACCACATCTGCTTAGCCGTGGTTCCCTAATTTAGTGGCGTGGTCACCTCCACCACCCTTCCATGTAGCTAACTATTGTGTCGGCCACCCATCAGTGTGCCCCTTTCTTGAACATCGGACACCCTTCTGGTGAACTGCTGCGGCTCGACAACCGTGACCATCCCTTCTTCTAGCAATGTGAATGTGAACCACCCTTCTCCCATGCAGTGTGAAGAAAAAGTCAAAAAGGAAGGATTCAGAGGGATCAGGTCATGTTCTTTTGGCCCATACCCTCAGCCTTAGATCGATAGCAGGCATTTCATGAATTATTCCCAAAGAAAAACAAAGATTGAACCCTACCTCATTCATTCGTTGGTGTTGGTGTGGGGAAAAGTTGAAGATGTTGATGTTCATCACGTATATAACATGCCTTCATTCCCGACCTCATTCGTCGGTTCGTCGTATAATTGCTCTTCGATGAAGATTGTTCTTCGTTGGAGAACATTCTCCCACCGTGGAACTTCTCTTGCCAACCCAAAACTCAACTCAAAGAATAGGATATATAATAAGATCTTAAATTAAGACAGTAAAATTATCTAATAAAAAAGATCATTAAATGGTTCGCTACACTTTATGTGTAACCACTAATTTAATGCTTCTCATTAAATGAGGAGTTTGAGGTTGGGCGGTCCCCACCTTGAAGAAATCAAATTGGGGGGTTTAGGATCGGGTGGTCCCCACCATAGAACATTCAAATGGGAGGATAAAAATTAAATAAAAGTTATTCTATATTTTATTTTTATTCAATAAAAAATATAAAAACTAACTTTCACCCTCGACCAACTAACGTTGATGTGGAAGTATCCTTAAGTTGATACTAGTGATATGAGTTAAACGGCGTCCTTGGGTTTCAATTTCGAGCACCGATTCAAAAGTTAGAAAAACCCGCTCGCACATTTACTGAACATATCTGAAGAAAAGTCAAGAAATTAATTCCGACCACACTAGGCCTCAGAATCATGCGCCATCAATTATTGTAGACTCATAAAATTACCATATAATTTAAAAAAATTACATGAAATTTGCGGGTCTTTACATTCTCCCCACCTTAGTGCTTTGCATCCCCAAAAGGCCCATCACAAAAACTAGGAAAACAAGTGGGGGTGCAGAGCACGAATCTGAGCCTCCCAATCCCATGTGCTCTCTTGGAGGATCATGTGATGCCTACGAATGCGCAACAGAGGTATCGTCCGCCCATTATGGACCTGCTCATGTCGATCCTGAATGTCCACTGGAACCTCTATAAAAGTCACTCCATCATCGATGTCTAACTCATCGTTGTCGATGATTTGAGAAGGTTTGTTCACGTATATCCTCATCTGAGATACGTGTAAGACGTCGTGAAACCGGTGCAACCGAGGAGGAAGATCTATGTGGTAATCCACCTCAACAACTCTGATGAGGACCTGGAAGGGTCTAATGAAACTCTGAGATAACTTGCCGCCCAGGCCAAACCTCCACAAAACATGTCAGGGTGAGACCCGTAGAAAGACGTGGTCACCATCCTCTAACTGCAGAGGTATCCATCTCATGTCAGTATAATACTTCTCCATGCATTGTGCAGTCTTCATCTTCTCTTGGATGATTTGTAATTTTTTTGTGGAAGCCTGTACCATCTCTTGTCCTATGAGTGCTGACTCCCCTGGGTCAGTCCATCATAGTGGTGATCTGCAAGGTCGCCCATACAACGCCTAAAATTTTCCTCCCAATGCTGGAGTGATAATTGTTTTTGTATACGAACTCCACCAATGGCATGTGATCCTACTAGATGCGACAGAAGTTGAGGACGCATGAACATAGCATGTGATCGAGGGTTTATATAGTCCGCTCAGTCTGGCCATCTGTATGAGGATGGAAGGTGGTGCTCAAATGAAGATACATCCTGAAAGACTCTTGCAACCCCTTCAAAATCTGGGAAGTAAAATTTGCATCACATTCAGATATAATCATCAAGGGTACTGTATATATCCACACAATCCCCTGTACATAGAGGCATCCCAAGCTCTCTACTGAACCCTGCTCTCTAATTGGTAGGAAGTGGGCCGACTTGGCGACTCGGTCGACGATCACCCAAATAGAATCATGACCACTGGATGTACGTGGAAGTCATGTCACAAAGTCCAGAGATATCACATCCCACTTCAACTCTGGGACCTCTAAAGGCTGAACTACCATTATGGTACCTGATTCTCCACCTTCACTTTCTGAAAATTGGGGCATCGAGATACAAACTCTTCTACTGCTTTCATGATTCCCGGCCACCGGCGCTATCATCAGAGATCCTAGTACATCATCGACACTCTTGGATGTACCGCTAGAGTGGATGTATGGAACTCCCTCATCACTTCCTTCTGAAGAGACTCGGGTACTATGGTACGTCCTCTGAAGAGAATGACATGCTCCCCACCTTACGAAAGTCAATTAGGTGCCTGTCTTGTGGATATATGAGCATGTTGACCCTCGCAGTCAGTTTCCCCTTGCTGCACCTCCCTGACTTGCTAAAGGAGTGCGGGAGTCATTGTAAGAGACTGATGAAAAGATTCTCCATCTCGATCCACAAAGGATATCCTCAAAGTGATCAACTTCTCGGTCACCTCACCTAGAAGCTATATATACCAGACCTTCTGCTTAGTGCATATGCTACAACATTCCCCTTCCCAGGAGTATAGACCATCTCGAAGTCATAGTCCTGGAAGAATTAAAGAAAATGTCACGGTCTCAGGTTCACTTCCTTCTGAGAGAAGATATACATACAACTATTCTAATTCGAGTAGACTATAAAATGATTTCCCATCATGTAATGTCACCACATATTCAAGGTTAAGAAAACTGCTGGTAAATCAAAGTTATGGGTATCAAAGTTCTACTCATGCAATATCACCTGTCAAAAACCATATGTGATCACTGCTTTCTCCTACATCAACACACACTCGAACCCGGTCCCTAATGCGTCATAGTAGACTACATACCCTACACCCTCTTCTGGTAGCCTCAAGATGTGGGCACTAGTCAGCCTCTGCATAAGCTCTTAAAAACTCTGTTGGCATCTCTCCGACGATGTGAAAGGTTGTACCTTCTTCGTCAGCACTGATAAAGGTGTTGCAATTATGTAGAAATCTGGAACAAATCTCCTGTAGTATCCAACCATACCTAGGAAACTCTGTACCTATGTCACAATCTTGGGTGGCTCCCATTAAATTACCACCTCAATATTTGCTGGATCCACCGCAACTCCAGCCTCTGAGATGGAACGTCCTAGAATGTAAACCTCTCATATCCAAATCTAGGACTTCAAGAGATTACCATAAAGCTGGTGCTATCGGAGTGTGTCTATAACTTTCTACAAATGACAGGCATGCTCTACCTCAGTAGCTGAGTAGAAGAGAACATCGTTGATGAAGACTACTATAAAAAGATCAAGATATGGCTGAAATATCCTGTTCATGAATCCCATGAACAGTTCTGGAGTGTTGGTCACACCGAACGACAAGAAAAAAAATCTCATAATGGTCGTACCAACATCTAAAAGATGAATTCTACACATCCTCATCATGTAATCTGAGCTGGTGATATCCTGATCTGAGGTCTATCTTCGAGAACCACCATGTTTCCTTCACCTGATCAATAAGGTCAGTGAACCTCACTGAGTACTAAACTACAATCATATTTCCCTTCTACAGATGATGAAGCTCGTGAATTTTCACTACGCGAAGGGTTGTTGGGACAATATCTCCCTCAAACAGGATCTCAACGTTTTCCCAGAGAAGCATCACCTCATCATGAAACTGGAGCTTCAAGATTTACCATTGGCCTGCTTTTTCCTGTATATGACTGGTGGAAAGGAACACCATGAGATCAGTTGGTGTCCCTACGAGTCGGAAGACTCTAACCACGACCTACAGCCAATCCTCAGTCGGTTGTGGGTCCATCTCTCCCCTAATCCTGGGTGGCCTCCATCACTAGAACTCATGAAATATGCTTAGGCGGCATGAACCCTCTGCTATTGGGGCCGGTGGCATCGATGGACCAATGGATAATGGTACCGTTGGTGCCTCTACTGTAAGAGGGCCCTGAAGTGAGGCCTCTCTGTTTGGTGGGATATCATCACATACTATACCTAGAACCCTGGCTAGCTATCTACATGGAGGCATCCTAAAAAGGAATCAGATGTGCCACGATCAATAAGTAATACCTTGTGATTTGACTCAAAGACATCACAAATAAAACTCTCCAAAACACACATGTAATCAGTTTTTGTGTGCACTGAATCAGAAATACGATGTCAGGATCATGGTGTATGGATATATTTGTCCCCGTACCAACACTACATTCCTTAAACTGATAACCATACTAAATACACTTTACATTATTTTCGTTAAAAAGATCAGAGTACAATGCTTTACAGTATAACTGACTCCTATGATACCAATTTGTCACGCCCCTTCCCCCTGGGCCCGTGCCATGACTTCCCCAAGCCCTCCTTCCATAGGTCAGGGGATGAAGATGAGTATTGAAAGGAATATTCTATAAAACTAGGAAGGCATGGCCCTTATAACCTGTAAACTCACACAACCAAGAAAAAAGTAGGATATGAGCACAATGTAAACTCTATAGTAAAAGAGTGTTGAAATTAAAAAGTGGCCACAATACAAGACCAACTATAAAAGTACAAGTACAATAGAAAAGAACAAAACTGCTCTTGGATCATCCATCGAGGAACCAAACTGAAGGGTAGCTACATATTGTCTCCACAGCCCTCCACGTCAGCTTGTCTCCTCTGTATACCACCTGCTCCTGGCTCACTCAAGTCTCAGCCCAACTACTCATCATCTTAATGTCCACCTACGATCCACTTCCAGTCCTAGTACCCTCATCCTCAGTCATCATTTTCCATCGTCTACACATAGCACAACACAGTGTGGGTGTAGCCCGTGAAGGGGTGAGAAAGACAATACTCAGTAGGGACCCCAATACCCTCAATGGTATCCCAAAATCCACAAAGGATAAAAAAAATCATATAAACAACAGTGATCTATACTTAGGTATATGCCCATATATATACCTATGTTATCAAATATACCCATATCATTCATGAGGAAACACAAGGCCCAACTCATTAGCTTAAAGCTCAAATGTTCAATGGAGGAAAAAATACCACAAGGGTAGCGTCACAAAGAAAAATACCATAGAGGTATCATCAAGAAGTAAAGTACCACAAAGGTAATGCCACATTGAAGAATACCATAAAGGTATCACCACGAAGGAAAAAACCACACAGGTAACGCCGCATAGAAGAATACCCCAAAGGTATCACCATGAAGGAAAGTACCACATAGATATTTCGCACAGAAAAATACCAAAAAGGTATCACAACGAAGGAAATTAACATAGAAGTACTCCACAGAGAAGAATACCACAAAGGAATAACCATGAAGGTAAGGACTCAGCTCACACCAGGTATAACTTAGGTATGATAGTAAAGATAACTCGATGTAAATACTGAATCATCTTACTTTGTTAAGAGGTAGAACCACGTAGGATCCTAAATCATCATCATACCCACATAGTATCATAGTACATTGTCAGACCCATAGAAGATCCTAGTACATCAACGGACCCACACATGATCCTAGTATATCATCAGACCCGCATAGGATCTTAGTACATCAGACCCACACAAGATCCTAGTACATCATCATACCCACACAGGATCCTAGTAGAGTAGAACCAACATGGAATCTTAGAGTGTATCCATGTGGAATCCTCAAATACAGACCCATGAAATATCCATTTCTCATGTTACAACCAGCTACTGGGTTCCCGCACTAGGCTTTCCTCATTCAGGGAGGTTCCACTCCTCAAGCCACATGTCAATATCCCAAATGACAAGATGTACCACAAAGAAGTATCCTAAATGACCGCCATGTAATAGGGGTCTCAACTCAATAAACGATGTATCAATCAGATGTTTGGTATGTAAGTTATTATCCTTTTAGTCACGAGGGCCTAGTTGGATTCGGGCTCGATCCACCCGACCGTACCCCAACTTTATCCAAATATCAAGTGGGGTATACAAAAATGACCATATGGATCCAAGGTTTTAGGTTCCATAGATAGTTAATCAAATGGATGCTCGGTGCCAAATTTATGGCCAAAAGAGAGAATATGGGTCGAAGTTGTTCTGGGTCTGGTCCGACCCGTTCAGACCGACTCGACCCAGTCCGACCTGGCCCGGCCCATTCTGGGCGGCCCGGCTTAGGCGGCCTCGCCAGGATGCATGCAGTGGAGAGTCGTGTTCCCCCCACTCCTACTCACCGAACGTCCTAAGTCATTCGGTCGCTAAACTGCACACGAGTCCCGCTTGATCCAGCTTGGCCGACCGAAATGGCCAGCCCTTGGTCCTCCCTACAACACGTCATGTGATGCCCCTCCGTGCGGCCGGCTAGGTGCTAGCTCCCTTAGGGTGCACCACCGCGTCTCGACATCCATGGCCTTCCCATCATCCGGTGGCATGGATGTGCACCATCCTTCTCCCATGCAGTGTGAAGAACGTGTCAAAAAGGAAAGATGTTAAGGGATTAGGCCGTGTTTGATTGGACCGTACCCTGTGCCTTAGACCAATAGAATTAATTTCATGAATTATTCATGAAGAAAAACAATGATTGAACCCTACCTTGTTCACTCATTGGTGTTGGAATGATGAAGAAGTAGAATATATCGATGTTCATCGTGCCCACAACATACCACCTGATCGCGGGCTTGGTCATTAGTTCATCAGATAATCGCTCTTCATTGGAGGTTTTCCTTAATTTTAGAACATTCTCCCACCAAGGAACTTACTTTGCCGACCCAAAACTCTACACATAGAAGAGGAGATATAATAAGATCTTAAAATAAGTAAATAAAATCATCTATAAATACGATCATTAAATGGGTGGTTACAGTTCTTCTGTAACAACTCATTTAATGCTCCTCATTAAATGAGGAGTTTAAGGTCGTGTGCTCCCCACATTTATGAATTAAAATTGGGGGTTTAGGCTCAGGTGGTCCCCACCATAGAACATTCAAATGGGAGGATAAAAATAAAATAAAATATATTCTATATTTTATTTTTATTCCATGAAAAACATGAAAACTAACTTTCACCCTCAACCAACTATCGTCGAGGTGAAAGTCTCCTTAAGTGAATACCAGCGTTGCGAGTTCAATGGTGTCCTCAGATTTCAATTTTGAGCACTGGTTCCAATGTTACAAAAACCCACTCACATAATTAATAAATGAACCTGAAGAAAAGTTCAGAAATTCATTTCGGGCACTCCGGGCCTCGGAATCACGCGCCATCCGTTTTGGTGGACTTGTAAGATTCCCATATAATTAAAAAATATTACATGAAATTTACAAGTCTTTACAGTCCCCATTAATGGTTTACCCCATTTTATTTATCTATATATTATATATATATATCTATATAATGAATATATTTGACATATAAATATTTTTTTACATTTTTTATGTATTTAAATCGTGATATATGTAATAATATAAAGAATAAAAGGTTCAAACACATATGATAAATAAAAGGATTATTACCCAAAACTTTTCTTTAACATTGAGTTGGAATATGAATGGTTTATATAATTTCATAGGTAAAACATTTATGATATAGTAAATATTATTATTGTTTTTTTAGAAGTTAATAATAATTTTAAACCCACTATATAGAAGTTTCAGACAGATATGAAAGAAATCAATCCTAAGGTTGTGGATAACTTTTCCTCTCTAGATTTTATCTGAGATTGTTTATTCATAAGTATTTAATAGGGATATATTTATCATCCATGTCCATGGTTTCAAAAAATGTTTTCATAAAATTTTCACTATTCTTCCATGTATTTTTAAATTCATTTTTACCCCTTTTGACTTTTACTACATTATATGGAAGCAATATATTTTTTGTATACCATACGAGGTACTTTTTGACTTTTTGGGTAAAATTACTAGGAGAATGTTTGTTTTAACTTAGAAGACATGAATGGATATTTACATTTTCACGACATCGTATTTTAAAAAATCATAATCTATAGTATTTTATGATTTTTTCAACTAAATTATTTTATTTTAAAATATCGTGGAATTTTGAGAAAATAAAATGTACTTGAAAAAAAGGTTATTTTTCTAAAGAACTAATTTCTAGTGGTTTATCAAAATTATTTTCGATATAAGATGACATAGAGTACTGTTTTTTCCCTATTATTAATTTTATTTTATTTTTTTATGATGGAATTATTTTTAAGAAGCCTATTTATATTATATATAATATGTTATGATGTAATTATGTTTAAAAAACCCATTTCATTTCATGGGTTATGTTATAATGAATGATTAATTTTTTTGTAGAAGATGTAAGAATGATTTCATTATGATATGGGTAGGAACTATATCCCCCTCCAATTCATTAGGTTGAAATTTATATATAATGGGATTGACATGACTAGAATGGAAAATAAATTCGGTTTAGTAATATAGGGCCGAAACGACACGTAAATATGGTTCAATAGTACATGGCTGGAACAACAAGTAAGCCTAGTTTTGTAATGGACTTCATCCACTATGATGGTTTGGGAAACAATTCATTGGCCACTATGGAATCATATTATGTGATTAATGGTTTTCCATAATTACATGTTTTATTCCCAAGACTATTTTATCATGATTAATGTCCCCTTATGATATATTCCTTATGTACTTGCAAGATTTATTTCAGGACTCAATATTTTGATGTTTAAATTTAATGTTCATGTATTTATGTTCAAATGTTTATTGTTTGTTTTATGATCTCCATGTTTACACATACTGAGAATTTGAGCTCACCCTTTTTATGTTTTATTTTCCCCAAGATATATAGAAATGTTTTTGGTTGGAAAAAAACAGGGAGAAGATCTTTATGGGAGACATTAATGATCTTTCACCGTGTTTAGAAGATTTTTTTAGGAGTTTCCAAAGACACTAAACTAATATAATCATTTGGAATTTGTTTTTGAAATATATTAAGTTTTTCACAAAATAAATGTAATGTCCATATACGTCAATCTTGGGTCTCTATAGATTGTATTGGGAAGAAGGTTTAGTCAACTATTGGAAACTAGGATGCGAAAACAATACTGAGATTCCTATACTTATTTTTTCAGTATGTCTAGGGATGTCCCTATGATTAAGTATAAGTATATATTATATTAATAGAATTTTAATAACGATCATGAATAACATATGGTGAACCAAAGGGTCATGGATTAAAGAAGGTGTCATATGTTAGACATTTAATAATTTGATTTTTATGATTATGTGGTTTCTCAATATTTAAACTATTTCTTACTCTATGGTTTCTGGTTTTAGTAAATGGAGGGAACTATAATGAAATTGGTTTAAAATTGAATCTTATGGACAAATTGGGGAATATAAGCCATGAAATTGTGCAATGCCTATCGAAAAAATATATTTTGATTATTCTAAATCAGTCATCGCGATATATGATTAACAAGTTGAACATTAGTGGTATTCCTAAGTCATAAAATAAGCGTATGATGTAATTTTTTGAATGATATCATAGTGAGGAACATAGACTAAGGAAGATTAATTTTTATACATATCAAAAATAAGGGAAGAAGATCCTTGAGGAATACCTCAAATGGAGTGGAATATGGTATCTATGTGGGAAAAGAGGCATAGAGTGATGGACTGTCCTGGTGTTCAATGTCATATATGTTGAGAACATCATAATTACCCAACTCAAATCCCTAACCTAAGAGGTTACATCTAAATCAATTAAAGACATATTCAATATCAATAAATGAACAGAATTTATTGAAGTGTTTATGTATTGGTATTCAAGAATAATTTTGTAGATGTAATTTTATGGTATTATGGAATATTAAAATATCTATTGTTTATTATGATATTCAATAAGAATATGATACGGGTAACCATGAAAAGTGGTTGAAATATTTTTAGTAGGAGCGCGATATGAACAAAATTAATGGATAAATAGATAATGAGATGGTTGGTAGTATTAATGTGATCATGACTAGTAAAAGGACAAAGTGATATTATTGTTTCATTATAAAGAATTTTTGGTATTATTGGTTTGTGGAAATAGTTGATTTTGATATAATGAATGTTTTCACTATGGTTCAAGGGTAATTCATGTTATTATTATGTTTTAATAGAATACATGATTAAGGTATTCACATGTTTGAAATGTGACAACCATGGACTACCAAATGAGATATGGGAGGCAAATGTTAATTCAATTTAGTTTACCAGCTCCTGAAGTTTTATGTTTTAAATTTTTGGAAGGATGGTAATGTTATCCATTTATGGATTGTGTAAGTTATTTTCAATTTTATGTTTTTTATATTAATGTATTATCTCACTATATGTAGACTTATGAATATTTTATTAGTTGTGTTAACATTTTAGACAATACAAATAGAATGAAATATCATTCTATTGCATAATCTTATAACACTTAGAGAATGAAAAATTAAACTTCATTTCATTAACTAAGAGATGAAGTGGAAATTCTTTAAGGCATAAAAATGGTGATATTTTACCAAAACCATGTAAGTATTTATTTTCATGAAATATTATTAAACAGTAGAGAAAGGATCTTGAAAACAAAAAAAATGTTAACCTAGTACCTTCTTATCTGATTAATTTGATGGGCCCTTAAATCATTGAAAATTTATGGAATTTTGGTAGTTAACATTCTTCAATAAAATGTTCACTATCACTATCCATCAGAACAATATGGTTTTATTTCTCTTATATATCCATGGTCTCACTTCCCACCTATGTTCTCCGATGTGGAAACCCAATGATGAGTTACATATGGTAACTATTATATTTCTAAATTTCCTTTATAAAATGATGTTTTACTATCCATTTTTTTATTTTGTTTTCCATGAAAGAAACATTTAAGTAGAAACCCATTTATAACCCCAACAAATTTCAATGGGGAAATTCATTTTAAGAGAGGAAGAATGTAACACCCCAAGATTTTATGAGGTAGATTATTTTTAATTTCATTTATGTATTGTGATTTATGCTACACCAATATTATCTTTACCTATACACAACATCGTATTAGCTTTTTGTATATGCAACACTATTCTAGGCTTGTGTTGCACATAGTTTCAAGATCATTTCATAGAATTAATTTCATGCAACATAGAGTACAGATTTTGTTCAATGTTTAAATGAAATATGTTTTGATTATGTTATATGCAAAACCAAACGAATCTATCACTACATGAAACACTAACTTTGATTTCATTACATGCAAGAGCAACCTTCCTCAATATCTTGCATTGTAAGTGATACCGAGTTTCACTAAACAATGATATATTATTAAACACTTTTTATAAAATAAGATAAAAACTAGCCGTTGTGAATAGTATTAACCACATTTTTATTTTTATATAAAATTATCATTCATAATACATATTATATAGAACATTCTTTGAAAACAAAATCAATTTTTCAGATAAACGATGTATTTTGCAGAAATATGTTGTTTTACCACCTTTTGATAGTGAACTCATTTTAAATCTATTTTATAACACATTAATATGTTAAATTTGAAAAAATAAACTTCTTCATTTTTATAGGGAAATACAAATTTACTTTTGTTTAATTTTTTTTTAATTTTTCTAATAAAATTAAAATTATAATGAATAGTAAAAACTACAATATATTAATTTAAAACTTCCTTTTTATCTAATTTATTTATGTAGTTAGATTATATTTCTAATTGGTTATAATGTGTATGTGTAAAATATTTGTATCATTTAAATCAAATTTTTTTAGTGGATGTAATCTCACTTTTAAATTGAACATAAACACATGTCAATCTTTTGACAGTTATTATTTCTTTAAAACCCATTTTTTATTTTTGACAATGGAAATAAATTTTAAATTAATTTCTACAACTTCTGTGTTTTGAATTTGAAAAAAATGGATTCCATATTTGGAATTAAAATGTTTAAGTTGTATAAATTCATATATTTGTAGACATTATGAATAGTAACTTCAGTAATTATTTTATTTACCATGGTTAAAGGGAAAATCTGTTAAATAAGAGTAAAAATAATATTAAAATATTATTAAACTACCCTAACACATTCCTTAATATAATTAGATGATAGATTTTCAACCATGGGAATCCGTGGGTCGGTTTTGGGAACCCATGGATTCACATGGATGTGAAATTGACATTTTATAAAGAATAATTTAAAGTAAAGATAATTAATACCTAAACAAATATATTGTAATAAATAGACTTTAATATGGAGTTATATAATAAATATCTATTTTAATAAATATTAATTATAAATCTAAAAATATTTCCTAAATCATGGTATTTTATTTATAATTTTTAGACATTAGATAAATATATTTATTTTTAAAACAATTATGATGTAGTGATTACCACATTAATGAAAGATTCAAATAAATGAATTTATAAATATTAAAATAAATTTAATTTGAATATTTTGATTCCATCAATGAATATTATGGATTTAATTGACATATTATGGATTATTTAATGCCTTTGGTCATTCATATAGTTGTTATGGATTTTTAAAATATTCAAGTATTAATAGTATCCATAATTTACATAATAAAGAACATAAAACATAAAATTGTTTATTAAATGATATTAAATTCATTAAAATATAAAAATCTTCAAAATTGTTAATATAAGTC
Organism: Viscum album; assembly: GCA_963277665.1. Classification (NCBI taxonomy): domain Eukaryota; kingdom Viridiplantae; phylum Streptophyta; class Magnoliopsida; order Santalales; family Viscaceae; genus Viscum; species Viscum album. Next base: position 62,640,478 of record OY728156.1, on the reverse strand, counting down.
CAAATGTGTCATAAATAACTTTTTTGGGACGTTTTTCATGATATGGTAATTACATTAACCCACAATGTGTAAATAACATGACATGATAAGAAGACTAAAAAGATTAAAAAAAGGGTTAAACAAAGTTGATAAGGATAAAAATATTAAAAACTGGTCTAAAAATTATTTTATAATGGTTATTTGAACCAACATCATCTTATATTATAATTAAATTAGTTTTTTACCATTTTAAATTAAAATTTAATTTATAATAAATTAATATTTTAGGTCGTTCCTAAAGTACCTCTCTCCTATCTTATAAAAGAGAACCTCCTCCCTCTCCTCTTTACTTCATATTGAGAATTCAAGCTCAGCCAACCCCATCCCATTTTACTTATAATCATACCTAGATACATTACAGAGGTTATGGTCTTCTAAAAAGGCTAACTTTATTGCAATGGGAGGAAATTTAAAGGAGGCACGTCAATGAAGAGGTGATCTCTTCTACAGATTCTTTTAAATTTATTTCGTATTCTACATACTCTTTATTAGTTGTTTCATTAATAATTAATAACATAAATATAAATAATATACTTATATTTGGTTATAAATATGAAACAAAGCTATTCCACATTCTATCTATCCTATAGAAAATGAAATCATTGCGCATGTGTACGCACGGCTTACCATCTCCACGTCGTGGTTTAATATGTTTTTCACCACCACCATACATAGATGGGTATAATGGTGGAAATAATAACTATATATAAATATTATAACATGATACAAATCCTAGTATATTTTACACCATCCACTCCTATACCATTAAACAATTATGTGAACGATATCATCGCATGTGTGTACCTATGGCGTACCGTCTCCATAATGAGAGGAGATTCATTCTCCATTTAACTATTCAAGAATGATTATAAGGTTTATATAATAAATAATAATGAATTATTTGACATAATAATTCTACTATAGTTATCTATATATATATATGTTTTATTTACTTACTTTCATCCAATTCAATAAGGAAACGAAAACAACGTTCATGGTTACGTATGACCTACTGTCCCCATGAATGATGTATTCCATATCATTTATCTATATTATATATATATACATATATATATATATATATATCGATATCTATATACTGAATATATATGATATATAAATCGTTTTTAACATTTTATAATTAATTAAATAATTATATATGTAAGAATATTAAGAATTGAATGTCCGGACACATATGATAAATAATACGATTGTTACCCAAAATGATGCATTAACATTGAATTGAGGAATGAATGGGTAAAATAATGACATAATTAAAACATATAAGATACCATGTATGTTATTATGGTTCTGTTAAAATTTTATAATATTTTTAAACCCACTATACATGAGTTTTAGACACATACGAAAGAAAAAGTTCCAAAGGTAAGGGATAACTTATCCAGTCTCGTTTTTATCCAAGATTGTTTATTTGTAAGTATTTAATGGGGTTTTCTTTATCACCAATGACCATGTTTTAAAAAAATGTTTTCATAAAATTTTTACTATTCTATCATGTTTTTTTTAAATAATTTTTACCCCTTTTTGAATTTTACTTCGTGGTATGGAAGTAATATTTTTCTTGTTTACCATACGAGATGATTTTTTAGTTTTCTAGTAAAAGTACGAAGATATTATTTTTTTGAATTGCATGGAATGAATGGATTTCTACATTTTTACGATGCCTTATCTTAACAAATTATACTCTGCAATATTTTATGTTTTTTTCAACTGAATTTTTTTATTTGAGAATTTCTTGGAATTTTGACAAAAGAAAACATTTCTGAATAATAAAGGATATTTTTTTCAAGAACAATGTTCAATTGGTTTATAAAAATTATTTTCTATCTAATATGACATAGTTCTATGTTTTTGTACCTATTATTACATTGATTCGATTGTTTTTAAGGAGGAAATATTATTTTGAAGTATATTTATCTTATATGGATTATGTTATGATGTAATGATGTTTAAGAAACCCATTCAATTTCATGGGTTATGCTATGATGATTGATTTTTATTTTTGTGGAACATTTATGAATGACTTCATTATGATATGGGTGGGACCTATATATCCCTGAAATTTATTGGGTAAATATTTATATCTGAGGAGATATAAATGACTAGAATAGAATGTAAATCTAGTTTAGTAATATAGGGCTAGAATGACATGTAAATCTGGTTCAGTAATACATGGATGGACGAATAGTAATCCAAATTCAGTAATGTACTTCTTCCTTTATTATGGACTTGGAAACAATGGTCTAGATACTATAGAAATAATATTATGTTCTTAATGGTTTTCCAGAATAACATGTTTTGTTCCATGGCTATTTTATCATGACTATTGTATCCCTATGATCTGTGCCTTACGTACTGCCAAGATATATTTTATGACTCAATATTTTTGATGTTCAAACTTTACGTTCATATTTTTATATTCAAATGTTTATGGTTTCTTTTATGATCTCTATGTTTATCCTTTCTGATCATTTAAGCTTACAATTTTTATGTTTTCTTTTCCCTAAGATATAAAAATTTGGTTATGTAGGGACACAAAATGGGGAGATCTTTTTGGGAGATGTTGAAGTTCTTTCACTATGATTAGATGATTTTATTCTGAGTTTTCAATGAAAATAAAGTAATATAATCATTGGGAATTTGTTTGGGTCATGTGTTATGTTTCCCTCGATAGAAATGTAATGTCCATGTACGTCAAACATGGGTCTCTACATTCATGGTTAAAAAATATTATATCCACCTAGTATATATTCAATATGATTGTAAGATTATTTTTAAAAATGTTTTAAGGTATATTTGTAAAGAGAAATGTAAATAGTCATATTTTGTTAACAAAATAAAGTGAATACAACTTATATCCTATAGTGGGTTAAGGATTTTGAGTGAATCAATAATGTTATATATATTATAACAAAATTGATATCAATGTGTTATTTAGAATGATATTACCTATAAATTATTATAGATATCAATATATAAAGATTTAAAAGTTGATTGTAGAAGTTATTAATGTCATAACATTTCTTATTGTGAAGTTAACATGATTGAATAATATGTTCAAAGAGTTCAATATTAGTAAAATTATTCCTAAGTATTTGCATTATTGAAATTGGATTTATTAATTTATATAATTTAGAAAATCGTTTTAGGGGTTTTTTAGATAGTAACATATATTTTGGGAAGGAAATGTATAGAGGTTTATTGGGTTTAAATATAACAAAATTTGTAGTAAAACTAATGCTAATATACTGGTTAATTATATGATATATTATTTAAATAGTTTTAATTAATTTTTTATTATTATTCAGAATATAATTTTATAATGTGTAATATATAATATCATATACAATGTAGTTTCCAATTTTTACATTCTTTTGTGTTATATTTAGAAATTAAATGAAGTGAAATGATGATTAACCACTCAAAATGAAACATTGAGTTATCCCTAAACATTTTATTTCATGTATTAATATAGTTTTTGATGAAATGTTATAGTCATGGTGAGAAGTATTTTTAAGGAAAATATATAACAAGTTCATGAGGAACAAAAAGAGTTTTGTGTGTTGGATGACCCCCATGTATAACCCCATGATGTTTCATACACTATATATTTGAAATGAATGTGGGGCATGTTTCATAGTTGTATTTTTCCATAAAATATATCAAAAGATACCAATAAATAAAACATTTGTAAATTTAAAACTTTCTTACACAATCATTAAGGAATATCTAATCTTGGGGTGGTTGGGTATATTTTAGATCTTTTCATGGGTTGAGGAATAAATAAGACTGTGTTTTCCTATTTCTTGAAAATTATGGCATGTAGGACCTTAATTTAGATAGTATAACAGAGGGTATAGTTATATATACATAGGATATAGAATGTTATTATCAAGGAGATGAGGGACATGTGATGCACTCATTTATAGGGGTAACTGTCAAGTGATGTATAGGATTGACATAATCTACAAACCATTGTTACATGATGTATTAAAAAAGGGTTCATTAATTCTTTTATATTGTAAAAGTATTGGACATGTTTATAGAGATACCTTTACTTGAGAGTGATCATTCCAGATCCATTTGTAGCTTGAGTAGAATTAACACTTCCCAAGAAGGTTCTCTTTGCGTACATCTATGAATTTTGCAAGTCATATTTTTTTCATTACCAACAAGGCCCTTAGGGTCATATATTATGGTTGACATAAGGGGAATTTAGTTTTATAAACATCGAAGAGATACTGTAAAAATATTTATGATATTATCCCAAATATTTTTGTCTATAAAATAACATGGTATTGTATATGGTGTGATATATGTTATATTTGATGAAAAAGTTCCTGTTTTTTTGGTAATATCTAAAAATGTATTGGATATACATTTTAAACACTATTTATATGATATAATATAATATTAAAGGTCAGTTGTAGAACATGGTTTTAGATTAATTATGATATTAAAGAATATATGAGATAAATGAATATATATGTGTGTGTGACATATGCTCTCATATTTCATATTATATAATATATGTATGCTTCATGTTATGTAATTATTATTTTAAATGTCATGTTAAATACATTTTATGTATATTTTATCATATGACATGATGATATGAGAAATCACACATTCCCAATTCAATCATAGAGTCATATTGGGTTATATAATATGAAGGTATTGTAAGAATAAGTGTATAATATGATTTAAAAACACTCTATGATTTTTATGAAAATTTTAATGTGATTTATTATGGATTGGTATATTACACATGTTCCTATCATTAATCTATATGTTTTATAATAAGAAATTTTGGAAGAATATATTTAGCCAAATGGGTCAAAGGATGTCATAACCGAATTATTACATAATCATTAAAAAATTGATTAAAAATTATATTGACTATTTTTTCCATGAGGGTCTATATTAAAGAGGAATTATCCATTATTATGGGTTTTCAATGTAATGACCTGAATTTTTTAATAATATTTATTTCCTAAATATGCGTGTTATTTTATTTTATACTCAATAAAACTATATCCATTAATTAACGAGCTGATTATAATTAAATGACATTGTTGGGTTTCAATTTTTATATGGACATTGGTCAACGTGACCATTGGAAACTAAATTATTAACGTTACAATTATTGTTTATAAATTCATATGATCATGGTTAATTAATACAAAAAGAAGAGTCAATGGATTTATTTGGTAGACTCATGCATTATGAAGCCCATCAGTCGGAGCATGTGAAGGAGGTAGCATCACGGGGTTTTTCTCTTGACCAAGCCCAAGCCGAACTTCAACATGTGAAACTTGAACAGAATCACCTAAGGGAAAAGTTGAAGCTGATATAAATCACCACTCAAGAAATGTTGTCTGAGCCACCCCAAGATTCTATCACCGTAGAACACCTTACTCTTAGGTCCTATGCAGGTGTTGTAAGGGGCTATGAAATGAAGCCTTAATTATATTCTGTAATCCTTTTAAATAAATAAATTTTTAATTCTTTTTGTGGTTAAATTTGTAAATTTCACATGTCAGGATAAATATTTGACAAATTTAAAGAAGATCCATATTATTGATGAATTTTTTAAAAAGGGGATATTTTAAAATATATTTTTTTTCTTTAAAGAATTATTAATGTGAATTGATTTTCAAAAAAAATGTCCATCTACAGTTGTGTTTAGTAAGAAATTTAGAGTCTAATGAGATCAACATAATTTGTGGTGAATAGTAATGTATTAACAATAACATAACATTATAAATAGTAATGACTAGTAATGAATAGTAATTCGACCAAAAAAATAGAAACTTCACCCCTGATTGTATAAATACATTTTAGACATCTTAAAAGTAAAAAACTATCATAGTTTAGGTTTTGGTATTTTTGTTTGTCATAAATATTTTATATAAATTTTTATAATTAATTTAATAATTTAAAATGGGAATGATTTTTCATAAAATTTGATCATAAATTGTTACATTATTGTCTTATGGTTATACTATAATGTTATGGGACCTTGATTACTTTCATAAGGTTCTACAAAATGAGTTATAGTTATAAAGTTGTATTTTTGAAATAAATAATGTTTTTATTTAAAAAAATTATTGAAAATACATAAAAACTTATTTTCATGAAATGGAGTTCATTTTTGATTTCAGAGAACTGATATTATGTTAGAGTGAATTTTTGGGATTTTTCTAAAACAATTGATTTTTCGGTGAATAAAAAAAAATACAGTTTTGAGTATCCAGTGTTAAATGACATCATTGATGATATAATGTTGATGTAAATAATCTGGTCTAATTTTTAATAGTAATATAAGTTATGATGTGTCCCAAGTGGCCAATACCATGGCAAAATACCATGGTAAAGCCCATGGTTTTGCAAATACCACCGATGAGGTGTCCCTTGGAATTTAATAATTTATTCTCTCACTTTTCCTTTAAATACTAAGCCATTCCCTCATCCATTTCATTCCAAAATCCTCTTCAATGAAGTTATTTTCTTCTACCTTCCATGGATTCCTCCCAAATTTCCCTAAATCCTCACAAGGTTCTGACCTTCAATCTTTCGACGTTAGTCTTCAAGGTAAAAGAACATTTCACCCTCATCTTTTAAGTCATGACTTCCAATATGTTATGTCTTATAGTTCTATTTTTTTATGTGGGGGAATTTTTTTCTACACATTTACTAATTTCCATTTTATTTATAAATCATGAGATACCCTTTCCTCTGTTATAAATTTATTTTTTGAGTTTCAAAGTGACATCGTTAAGCTACCGAATTTTTTTTAAAGAAATCACATCTTCTCTTTCCTCTAAAGTTTCCTTTTTATGTGGTATCTCATTACAATTTCCATACCATGTTCTTATGTCGATGTTATTTGGTCTTTATACTGTATTATATGTTATTTATGAGTGGTTACCATTGTACACTCTCTTTTTAATGTTTTCTAAAACCATGTTATATAGTTGTTATGCTGCAGAATTTTCATCTCAAATATATCTTTTTTTTTTGAGAAATTCACTTTTATTATTTATGAGAATAACCAAATCTATTTTCATTTATAGGGGTATTAATAAATACATAAAATTGATCTATTTTATTTTTTAATTGACATTTATATAACCCTCACTCCCTTTTCATGGGTTATAAATGACCCAATGATCATGTTTTTATGAACTTTTAAAATGTCACGATTTTGAAATGAAAATCATTCCTTTTATTATATATGGGTTATTTATGAAATGGTTGTGTACGATATATGTGGATCACATTAAAATAAATACATATTAAGGGTTCTCCCTCATATCCCTCCAATGAATTGGGTAACGAATTTAATCACCATAGGTGACAAGTTTCACGATACCTTGGTGAATAACCTTGGTAATTTTTATGTAACCTTGGGGATGAACCTTGGCGATATGTTCATTAATGTATAGATTAAATTATGTAGACACATATTCATGTTATGGTTCATGTTCATTTAATTATTAAATTCATCTATGTTCATTTCTCATGTCTTTATGTCTTTATCAAGTTCTTATTGATTTCCCAAGTAAACTGATTCCCTTATTTTGTATACTGGGCCTTCTGCTCACGCATTCCTTTGATGTATGTCTCTAGGTTATGTGTTACAGTAATTGTACTTAGGATGATCCTATGATAAAGCATTACAAGTGTATTATAAGGATGATATATGTTGTTTTCGTGTTTTATGTTCCTGATTTCCAAGACACTATACTTTAAAGATCCTCTGTATGTAAAATGTAATGAAAAGATATGTAATAAAAAGGTGGGATTCCATAGTTGGTATCAAAGGATAGTTTAGTTATTTATTGAAATTAGGAAATGAAAACATTCGGAATAATCCTATAGAAAAGTTTAAATATAGAAAAACTTCCTGGTATTTTGGTGAGTATTGAGTTATTGGTTTATCAAGAAGATACATCCTTGTCTGGATATAAGAAAGTAGAGGCAGCTCTGCACATAGGTACCTAGGACTGAAAACTCTGACAAGGAGTTTCGGTCATAACCCGGGGTATCCTAGAACATGACAATGGGCCTTGCTACACTGTTGGTTATGACACTCAGAGGGGATATGTTTGGTTAATTATAATATCTTTATGAGTCATTATGAATGATTTATAGAGAAATGTAATTGTTTAATTAAGTTTTAAGACATACATATTTTATATTTAAAAGATTCATAAATGAAATAAGTTTCTCAATAAGGTTTTATTCTTTTAGAAAATGGAGGGAAATATGAGGATCTTTACAAATGGTGACGGCAATGGACCATGCACTGGAGGCCCTCCGAAGGATGCTAGAATGGAAACTTTCATGTGAATGATGAATCAACTGACTCAAGTAATAGGAAATAACTTGAATCAAGCTGAGAGGTCGATCTCTCCGTGAAGGGAACAAAATTATGTTGAATCCTTTAAGCCTCAATGACCACCAACCATCAGTGTATCTACCGACCCATTGATTTTTTATCTATGGTTCCGCTCTATCGAGAAGATCTTTTCTGTGATATGATGTTTTGAACAAGAGAAGGTTTCCCTAGCTATCTATCACTTAGAGGGAGAAGTTGATCAGTGGTGGGAACAGATTAAAAACACAAGGACAAGAGTGAAAGTTGAATATATAGAGTGGGAATAGTTTAGATGGATATTCATCAACAAGTATTTCCCTCGATCGATGAGAACTAGAATAGAGAATGAGTTTCTCGAGCTAAATCACAAGTAGAATGAATCTATGGTAAGGTATGAGATGAACGTCACAAAGATTTCATGTTACACCACTATCATTGTCATGGATCCAAATGGTGTGGTTTATAGATTATTTGGTAGAATGAGACCTCATCTGCAGAAGAATATATCCAACCGAACCTATGATAGCTATAAAGAGATCGTTTATATTGTGATGAAAGTCGAGCTGGAGTTTGGTGAGACACAGTGGTCTCATAAATATAACAACAAGAAGATATTGATAAATCCCAAATTTGGGAATACCTTTGATTAGGGAAAGTGAGGAAATAAAGTGCAACGTCCCATGTGTAATAAATGTGGGAAGAAGCATTCGGGGAACTGCCTGGTCAGGAGCAGGAAATGCTACAAGTGTGGAAGAGAAGCCCATATTGTGAGGAATTGTTGTAGTAAGGTGAAGCCTCATCTTTCAAACAATAACGACAAGGGGAAGATGGTGAAGTCCCTACATGATTTCCAATGATTTAAGTGTTGACAACATGGGTACATTTCCGATCATAGCCCAAATCCAAGGGAAGTAGAGTGGAACCACCATCATCCTCAACAAAGGCCAAGGGAGTAAGGTTTTTCTTTTTCTATCACGACAGTTGAATTTGATGCTCTTAATGATGTGGTTGAATGTACAATTGTTGTTCTCTCAATTATAGAATGTAATGTGTTTGATATTGGTTATACACATTCCTTTATTTCTTCAATGTTTTCAAAGAATATAAAATCAAACCCTGATTTTCTAAAAGTAGAGTTATCAGTCAAGATCCATGGTGGGATTATCGAAGCATAATCAGTATTTTGAAACTCTAGTATTAAATTTAGTGAGAACAATCTTATAGAAAATCTAGTAGTCATTCCCACGCTAGAACTGGACATTATATTAGTGATGTAATATCTCTCAAAGTATACTTCTAAGATCAAAGGCAGAAGAAAGGAAATCTCATTAGTCTTGAATGTAGAACCTACAGTTATCTTCCAAGGAGAGATATCTCAACCTGATCATTGTCCAGAAGAACTGCTATATCCTTATTTTTGGATTTGATTGGTGAAGAATAAGAAATAAATGAGAGATTGAGGATAGAAAATGTCTCCATCATCCAGGAATAAGATGGCATATTTCTTGAGGAGTTTCTTAGACCTCCCCCAGAAAGAGAGGTAGTGTTCTCTATTGAACTCGTACATAGATCTCATCCAATATCAAAGACCCCGTATAGGATAGAAAATGTGGCGGTGGAGGAATTAATGTATCAACTCCCAGATCTTTTGGAGAATGGGTTTATCCGACCGAGTGTGTATACTTGGGGAGCACTGGTTCTCTCTGTAAAGAAGAATTATGGATCGATGTGGAAATGCATTGATTATAGAGAACTGAATGGGATCACAGTAAAGAACAAAGACCATCTTCCAAGAATTGAGGGCACATTTAACCAACTTAGTAGGGATCAATTCTTCTTTAAGATTAATCTTTGATCTGGTTATCATCAATTGAGGTTGAATAAATTATATAATCCAAAAACTACCTTATGATCAAGATATGGGCATTATGAGTTTGTTATTATGCCCTTCAAACTAAATAATGCACCCGCTATTTTTATATATCTGAAAAATAGAGTCTTTAATGAATACCTTGATAACTTTTTGGTTGTTTTTATTGATGATATTCTGATATATTCAAAAAATTGTAAGGAGCATGAGGATCGTCTAAGTGTTATTTTGAAAACACTATAGAAGGAGATGGTTTTTGGAAAGTTCATTAAATGTGAATTCTGGTTACAATAAGTTACATTCTTGGGGAACATTGTTACTAATGAAGGAAACATATTTGACCATACAAAGAACAAATTTTGTAGAGGAGTAACCTCACCCTACAATAATAACATATATTTGTAGTTTCCTTAGATTATCGGGATATTATTCGAGGTTTTTGAAAAACTTTTCATGACTTTCTAATCCATTAACCAAGTTAACTCGAAAAGTGGTCATGTTCATCTGGAAAAACGATTGTGGGGAATGCTTCCAAGAGTTGAAGAAGAGATTGTTTATTATACCCATGTTAACTCTTCCCTCAAGTATAAGAGGATTCATTATTTTTAGATATGCATCTCCAAAAGGTCTAGGGGGATTCTTCATGGAAAATGAAAAAGTCATTGCTTATTCATCTTGATGGTTGAAGACTCCTAAGAAGAAATATCCTATGAATGATCAGGAGCTAGATATGGTTGTTTTTGATGTAAAGTTATAGAGGCACTATCTTTATGGTGAGAAATGTGATATATACACAGACAATCAATGTTTGATGTATATTTTCACACAAAAGAAATTAAACACAAGACATGGGAGATGGTTTGAACTTCTCAAAGACTATTATTGTTCAATTCATTATCATCCTGGAAGAGCAAACAAAGTCACTAATGCATTAAGCCAGAAATACCCAGTTGTTCTTTCGATGATGAGGATTAAAATATATTCTTTGATCAATGACCTAGTAAAACTGGACATGGAAATTATAAGGTATTGGACATCATCAACCCTATCCCAAATGATTTCTCAACTGTCATTACTAGAGAAGATCAAGAAACATCAGAAAATATATCCTTTGTTACAGAAGAAGTTTGAGTTTGTGAAGGATGGGAAGTTTATTGAGTTTAATAATGATCAAGAAGGTGTACATGAATTTCGTACGAGACTATATGTCCCATCTATTCTAGAAATAAAGAAGGATTTGAGGGATTAAGCTCCTTTTTATACATTCTCTATACATATTGGAAGCACAAAAATATATAGGGTCCTTCATGATCATTATTGGTGGGATAATATGGAAATGAAGATTGCCGACTACACTTCCAGGTACCTGGTATGTCAACTAGTGAAGGTGGGGTGACAACTTCCTAAAGAGGTATTGCAACTGCTACCCATACCAGCATGGATGTCGTACAATATCACTATGGACTTCGTCACTGGTCTCCTAAGAACTTCCAAAGGAAACTATGCGATATGGGTTATTGTGGAACATCTCACCAAGTCTTCCCTTTTAATCTCCATTTGGGAAGACTTCTCTCTTGATCAACTTTCTAGAATTTATGTGAAGGAAGTGGTAAGGATGCATGGAGTTCCACTTTCTGTAGTATCTGATCGTGATTGAAGGTTCACATTAAAATTCTGGAGAAGTCTTTAACATGCTCTAAGCACTGAATTGAATTTCAGTATAGCCTATCAACCCCAAACAAATGGCCAATCTAAAAGGACTATTCAAACAATCGATGACATAATGAGAACATTCTTAATAGAATTTAAAGGTGGATGGTATCAAAATATCCATTTAGTTGAGTTCTCTTACAACAACAACTTCTACTCGAGCATTTAAATGGAACCCTATGAAGCTCTATATGGGAAGTGATGTATAACTCCTACTTTTTGGGAGGAATCTGGATAGTAAAAGCTTCATGGGCCTAATCTTGTGCAAGAGATGACGAAAAAGGTCCATGCCATCCAGCAACACATTTAGGCTACTCAATGTCGATAGAAGAGCTATGCCGACAACCGTCGAAGGGACTTGGAGTTCGATGTTGGTGATAAATTATTTCTTTCAAATTTACATTGAAAGAGAGTCATGAGGTTTGGGGAGAAAGGGAATCTCGGCCCTAGGTGCATTGGCCCATGTGAAATCCTTAATCGCGAAAGAGAAATGGCCTATAGGATTGCAATTCCTCAAAATATAGCACAAGTTCAGGGTTTCGTTCACGTATCCCTCTTTAGTATGTTAATACCAGACCCTTCACATGCACTAATTCCAAAGGTGGTATAATTGTAACATGACCTGTCTTATGAGAAGAATCTGTTGGAGGTCTTGGATTGTAGAGATAGGGTTCTATGCAATAAACCTAATCAACTTGTTAGGGTGTTTTGGAGGAACCAAAAATGTTACAAAGCCTGGTGGAAACCAGAGGAGTCTATGAGGTAGAAGTAACCACACCTTTTCTCTTCTTAGGGTATGAGTTAAAATTTTGGGGATGAAATTTCTTAAGAGGAGAAAAATCTAATGACTCAGATTTTTTAATGATGTTTAATTCCTAAATTTGTTTGTTATTTTATTTTATACTCAACAAAGCTATATTTTTTAATTAATGAAGTGATTATAATTAAATGAGAATATTGGGTTTCCACTATTATATGGCCATTGTTCAATATGACCATTGGACACTAAATTCATATTGTTACAATTTTTGATTATAAATTCAAATGATATTGGTTAATTAATAAAGAAATAAGAGTCGGTGACATCATTCAGTTGACTCGGGCCATATGAAGCCAATCTATCAGAGCTTGGGAAGGAGGCAACATCCCTAGGCTTTACTCTGGACTAATCCCAAGCCAAACATCAACATGTGAAGCTTGAATGGAATCACCTACGGGAGAATTTCAAGCTGATAGAAATCACCACTCGGGAAATGTTGTCCAAGATACCCCAAGAATCTATCACCATATCACACCTTACACATAGGTCCTATGCAGGTGTTATAATGGTCTATGTAATGAATCCTTAGTTACACTCTATATTCCTTTTTTATAAATAAATTTTTACTTCTTTTTAAGGTAAAATTTGTGAATTTCAAATATCCGGATAACAATTGGTTCAATTTATAGAGGTTCCATATTATTGATGAATTTTTGAAAAAGGGGTTATTTTAAAATATTTTTTTATTCATTAAATATTTAATAATGTTAATTTATTTTAAAAAAATGGTCTTCTATAGTTGTGTTCAGTATGAAATTTAAAGTCTAATAATATCAACATAATTTTTAGTGAATAGTAAAGTAACAATAGTAACATACCATTATGAATAGTAATGAATATTTATGTGTATTAAATCAACAAAAAAATATAAACTTCACCCATGAGTGTATAAATACATTTTAAACATCTTAAAAGTGAAAAAATTATCATAGTTTATGTTTTGGTATTTTTTGTCATAAATATTTCATTTAAAATTTTATAATTAATTTAAAATTTTTAAATGGAAGTTTATTTTCATAAAATTTAATCATAAATTGTTAATTTATTGTATTATGGTTATATGATAATTTTATGGGACCTTGATTACCTTCTTATGGTGTTACAAAATGATTTATAGTTTTAAAGTTGTATTATTGGAATAAATAATGATTTTATTTAAAAATTAAATTAAAAATATTTAAAAAAATATTTTCATAAAATGGAGGTCATTTTTGAATTCATAGTATCGATATTAGGTTATAGTGATCTTTTGACATATTTTTGAAACAGTTGATTTTTTGTTGAATAGTAAAAATACAGTTTTGAGTTTCGGGTGTTTAATGATATCATTGATGATGTAATCATGATGTAAAAATTATGTTAGAATTTTGAATAGTGATATCTGTTATTAGGTGTCCCATGTGGCCAGTAAAACGGTAAAATATCATAGGCAAGACCATCATTTTGCAAATACCATCAATGAGATGTCCCTTGGAAATTAATAATTTATTCCCTCACTTTTCCTATAAATACCAGGCCATTATCTCGTCCATTTCATTCAAAAATCCCCCACAACAAAGTTCTAGTATTTTTACCCCAATGAGTCTTCCCAAGGTGACCTCAATCCTCACAAGGAAAAGACCTTCACTATTTCAAAGTTACTCTTCAATGTAAGGGAAACTTTCACCCTCCTCTTTTAAGTCATGACTTCCATTATATTATGTCTTATTCTTCCATTTTATGTTTGAGAGTGTTATTATATATCTTTAATACTTTCCATTTCTTGTCAAAATTATTATATACCCTTTATTCTCTCATCAATTTATTTTTTGAATTTTTAAGTGACGTTGTTATGTTGTCGAAATATTGGTAAGAGAAATCGCATCTTCTCTTTCCTCTCAAGTTTTCTTTTTGTGTGGTATGTCATTAAAATTACCATACCATATTCTTATATCCATGTTATTATTTATTTATACTTTATTATAAGTTATTTATGAGAGGGTTACCCTTGTACCCTCCCTTTTTAATGTTTTATAAAACCATGTTATATTGTCATTATTCTGCAGAATTTTCGTCTTAAATCTCTCTCTTTTTCTCAAGAAATTCCTTTGTATTATTTATAAGAATACCAAAATATTTTTTCATTTATAAGGTAATTCATAAATACATAAAATTTATCTATTTTATTCAGTATTTGACATAAATATAACCCTTTCTACCTTTCCATGGGTTATAAATGACTTAACAATCATGTTTTTATGAATTTTTAAAACGTCACGATTTTGAAATGTAACCCGTTTCTTTTATTCTCTATTGGTTATTTTTGAAATTATTGATTATGATTTACTTGGATCACATGAAAATGATGACATGTTATGGGTGCACCCTGATAGCGCTCTAGTGCATTGTGTAAATAATTTAATCTTTAGAGATGACAAATTTTACGATACCTTGGTGAATAACCATGGAAATTTTTTGAAACCTTGGGGATGAACCTTAGTTATATGTTCATGGATGTATAAATTAAATGTTGTAGCCACATATTCAGGTTATGGTTCATGTTATTTTCATTATGAAATGTCTTTACATACATTGCTCATTTTTTATGTTTTTATCAAGTTCTTATTGATTTCACAAGTAAACGGATTCCCTTGTTTTCCTTATAGGGTCTTCTGCTCACCCATTCCTTTGATGTATGTCTCCAGGTTCTGAAATGCAGTTATTGTACTTATTATTAACATATGATTAAGTGTTACAAGTTTATTTGAAGGATTATAAGGTATTTTTTCAAGATTTATATTCCCGATTTCCATAACAGAACACTTTAAAGATCCTCAGTATGTAAAATGTAATGAAAAGTTATGAAGTAAAAAAGGAAGTATTCCATAGTTAAAGCTCATATAGTCCTATTATCTTTTATTACAGTTAAACATATATTTTTTCTTCATTAAGTCTCTATTGATACTATAATATCTATAATGTAAGTATAATCGCATCAAGATGATGGGAGATTCTATAAATTCATGGATACACCCATATAAAAGAGTCATATAGTTGTTAATTATGAAATTATTCTCTAAATTGAACACTGGGGTGTAGTGGTTTAGACAACATCAATTTATGCCTTTGGATACACCATAGTTTTTTAGCATACCCATACCATAGTTATTTTTATGAATATTATAATATATATGATAATTCATAGTTTGGATTCCATCTTTCAATTCAAGAAAGAAACATAATTGAATCAACATATGGTGGTGAAATAAAAAAAATTAATTTCATGGATGATCATTTGAACATTAAAAAATACTTGAGTTTCATGATAGATGTTATAAAGAATTGTAATTTTTGAGAATTTGAGAAATGTCTCATCGATATAGTTGAAAAATTGATTTTGAATGTTGTTCATCTAATGGATATATTAACTAACATAGTCATCAAAGAATATAGATGATATATATAATAAAAATTCTAAAAATAAATACCCCACTTATCTCTCCTTTTATGCACCTAAAAATATGTTTATAGTATATCATGGTGTTGATACATTTCTTACTCATACATGAATTGATTCCAATGAGCTATGGTTATATCGAGAACCATCTTGATCTTTCTTATCATGGTATAAAATTCATACACTGGTAAATACTTAGTCACATTACTAATTTACCATGTCTAGAAACTAATGTGAGGTAATTAAAGATAACAATGTGGGAATTAATTCACCCTTGAAAATAAATAAAAAAAAATCATAAACTCACAAAGAATTCAGCATAGTGCACCCATTGGTTTTACATCCATTTGAAATCAAGTAAGTAGCTTAAAAAATAAATAAAATAAAACTATGAATAAAAATATATATATCCAACCCACTATATATACATATAATAAGAGATATATGAAAACTAAACACTACGATATCAAAGTAATCAGAAGTATGATATAGTGGTTACATACATGGAATTTAATAAATAAAATATTCTAAAAATATTGAACTTAAAATATCCTCATTACTGGAGATCACCATCCATCTTTACTAACAATTTCTGCACGATGTGTGACCTAAAAGAAGGACCTCATAAGAGGATCATATCAATAATTGAATATGGCCCAAAAATATCCACCGAGACTACTGATACCATGTTGTATAAGTAGTATGTGCCTAAAATTTCTAAGTATTTTTCTACCATTAATAGATTCATTTATTTTTTTATATTATTAAAATATAATAAATCTAATATCAAAAAAAATATAAGGAAATTTTTGGATAGCTAAATAAAAAATAACTAATGAAGATGCTTCAAATCCTTCTACAAACATGAATACTAAGTCAAATGAAATGTTAAATTATTTTATTTAATACCCTATTTGAATATTTCCATTTTTCTATTATAGGGAGATATTAATTTTAAATTTTGAAAAATAGAGTGGCTGAATACCAACATCCTTCCAAGAAACAATTTAGAAAAATAAAAAAAGTTAGAATCTAGAGGTAACAAAACAATACAACAAGGTTATATGTAAACATAAATGGGGAATATATAGAAATAAGTAACTCATTAATTACATTATAACATATCCAGATAGAGTAAGAAATGAAAATAAAACTAAATCATAATAAAATTGTATGAGTAAGGATGTCTATTTAATGTAATATTTATTCATGGGATAATTCTTAGGTCATGTTGAGATGGTCATAGATTCACTTGGGTGGAACAATATACTAGTATATTGATTCATTTCTATAAAACTAACCATTATCATACTCTAAATGGCCTCATTGGGTGGAACTCCATATAGATAGATTCACATCATACACTAATGAATCCTTGTTAGTAGCTAAACATAATTATTATACAAATTTTACCATTATCAAAAACCTAAATACATAGGTTACATTGGAAATTAACATCTAGGGATGGGAATCATTAATCCGGTATCAATAAAATACTAATAAAATATCTCCAAAAAAAGATTCTAAATATCAATTCTTCATCTGACCTCCATAAAAAATTTTATATCCAATCCATGTTCAACATACATACACTAGATAAAATAATAATGTTTAACTCCTATGATGTAGAAGAATATGTAAAATATTACTTCATGGGTATCAAATTGATGTTGTATATTTTTTAATGAAAAACATTCTATGTGTTTAATAGGTTATTTGGTTTCAAGACGATATCCTAACTGTATAAAACCATTTTAAAAAAATAATTTAAACTAAGTGCTAATCAGACATGTCATTCATATGTAGAGAAATCAAATAATTAATTAAACACAACCAAATATATCATATACATATTGACACATGTCTATTGTGGGACATTGAAAAATTAATTTTATCCATATACTAAATTTCTTAATAGTTGTATCCTATGGTTGTCACTTATATTGGACATCACAAAAATGAATTTTGTCCTTTCAACTAGAGAATTTGTTTTATTTTGGTTTTGTTTGAAAAATTAATCACTATTGAAATTATAATGTATTGAAAGAAATATTATGAGAAAGGTTAATTGGTCATGTTTTTCTCACCACATGAAATTTTTTCATAGTCCTTGAATGGCTATTATTTTCACCATATTAATTTATAAGTCTCAAATTATTAAATGTATTTATCTAAATATCATAATATATATGATATTATGGATATAGACCTAATAGTGATTATTATATGGTCATCCTCTCTTCACAATTGTGATAAAATGTACAAAAACTCTTAATTTATTCAATAAAAACCCACTTGGGTGAGGGTGTTCCTTATAAATTAAAAATTCAATCTCTGCCATCACACATGTGAAACAATTTTTGGACACTCACCACCTAATGTAACATTCCCATTCAATAAAACATAAACCAAGATGAGATTATTTATTATTAACTTATGTAATAATAGTGAACTAGATTGAATCATTAAACACAACTACATTCTACGAATTAAACATTCACTAAAAACCAAAATCAATTAATAGGAAAATATATTTTATAAAATAAGGTATTGGGACTCATGAACTATAAGGGAGACTAATATCTTTCCTATTCAATGATAATATTACCACACTATATGAAGGACAACATAGAATAAATGGGGGGTTATAGAATTTAAGAAATAAATAAAACTAGAAGATTAATAAAAATAACTATTGGAAACAAGGATCTTAATAGCTGTAAATGGTGTCTATTTTGGGTTCTTTTCAATCCACACAAGGGTTGTTCAAGGAGGTTAAAAGACAATAGATGGAAATGTATAGATGGATTTAGGGTTAAATGTGCCATCATTTCCTATTATTTTCAATTTTTGTTTCTAAAAATCTTGAGGAATGAGTATGCTTCATGGAAGGAGGATTTATATGATTAAATGTTCATTAATATGGTAAATTAACGAGTTTCACTGTGATTGGGTTTCACAAATACTCTATTTTGTGATTAGTTTAGATTTGTAAAAGCACGGACCTATGAAAATGAATAATGGAATGAAGGTGTTCTTCATGACTACATGAATAGTTTTGAATGAATAATGGGATGATAATAAATCATTGCGACTCTAAGAAACTTTGTTAATAGGTTGAATTTCACTTGAGTTTCAAGAATAGAGGGTATTTTCAATCATGAATGAAGAGATTCATGAAATGGCCATTGCGGGTATGGGATCATTGTAAATGGTTGAGCCTATAAATAGGTGGAGAAGCCCACTTTAATTCACATAATGATATTTGGAGAATAGTCTGAATCACACTAAATTCATGAAGGCAGGGAGATTCTTGAATCTCGATTTATTTTCATTATTTTTCATCATAAAAATAGTAGTTAATTATTAATTTATTCCAATGATTTTGAGTTATGGGATTTTAAAAAAGACTCAAAGATTCATGTCTACATAGAGTTCCTTAATGTTATTGTTCACTGTGAATGTTTTCAGCTTCATGATGGTTGGGAGATTAGTGAAAGTGTACGTGTTTTCAAATTATGGTATTTATGAGAAACATAAATGGGATTTTGTGTAGGCTAGGGGATTTTTGAATAGTGGTGTTGAACATATGGTTTTAATGAATAGTATTTAATGTGCATCGACTCAGGCTACAGTGAATGCAGAATCTCATGACTGTCAAGGAAAAAGACTAAAATTGAAATATTCTAAAGTAACATAATTTCATCAATGAATGTAATACCTCACCTAAGGTAGTAAGATAGAGAGATCCAAGGGAATTTTTCTAAGGGAGGTAGTTTGGCATACCTAAAAATCATGTAATGGTTTTGTTCTTGGAACCGAGTGATTGTGTCTAAATTTTTTTATTCCACAATAACTAGTGAATCTTAGTGGATTTAGGTCACACTATCAGTGTGACATCCATGGAATATCCTATAGTGGTTACCAAATCAAAACTAATTTTTTATCATATTAGATGTGATTGTTTACAAATTAAAAAATTCTCTCAAATAGGTTTTATAAATCACTATGAATGTGGGAACATGATCCATTTTTTTATAAGGATATTTTGATACTCAGATTCACACCACCCTCTCTTAGTTTTCTAGGACCATATAAGTGGCATTATAGTCATTTAATAGTAGTAAAATATATCCCTTGTAGTCTTCATAGAGAATTTAGTGAATTTCTGGGGAGTCCCTGATTTTGAGGGGAGGAAAACCCATATATGGATGAAAATGATGGTATCTCATTTAATATCCCATGGGTTAGATGTTAATTTTTCCAATAATCATTAGATTTAGGTTACTTATGTGACATTAATTTCTATAACTGAATTAGAAATGAAAATTCCTGATAAAAATTCCATAGATAAAAATTATTTTAATAAAGTACTATATGATCAAATATATTTAATAATAATGAGTTTTACTATAGCGATGTCCGTGTGGAAGAAAATGGAAAATATAAATTAATTTGATAAAAATGTAAAAAAGTAAAAACATAAAATCATTTTAAATTAGATCGATGATCTGAAAATGAATCCATATTGAAATGAATATAGCTTCCTTAATCACATAACTAATGTTTTTAAATATATTTGAGGAAATGGGAAAGAAATTGCAGATATATAAATTGTGAATAAAGTCATATTTTTTATCTCATATACGTATAATCATAAACATTTAGATCCTGAGGATGGATATTTGTCTGAACATTCCCTTGATGATGTGATAAATAGTCTGATGGCTTATGAAATGATAGTCAAACTAGATGATGCTTCCACTACAGTAATCAAGGAAATGGTATTCATAGAAATGAGAAAACAAGAGGTTTATATAGTAAGTGATGATGAGTAAGAAGAACTAATTTATCCCTTATCCATGAAATTCATAAAAGGAAAGAGGGATATTTGAAGGCATGCTTATGCTAGATTTTTTTAGTGTGGTAAAGTAGGGAACATTCCCTATTGGGGCCCAAGGAAAATTGATTATGTACAATGTGAATGAAAAATCATGAATAATTCTAAAATAGGATCTCTAACAAGGGATAACTCAAATAATGAATTAAATATGGAATAATGGTATTTTCTGAAAAGAAGATCAAGAGGATAATGAATTTTTGGCGGATATATAATTAGAGTTTAAATCTGAACCTAAATCATACATGATGGCTACAGATGAAAAAGAATATTCTAAAAAAGAAAATGATAACAAATTTTTTTTTATCTTAATATTCAACATGAGTGTTCTGGGGATGTGCTTCAGAATCAAGTAATTAGAAATAGAAATATGGGATCTATTTTGAAGGAGTCACCAATGTATATTAATCATCTTGAATATGACCATGATCGACTAGAAAGTGATTCGGAACATCATTAATAAATACTTGAAATATCTAAATAGGTCGTAGAATTTGAACTCAATATTTAAGATAAGGAAAAATTATTTAATGACCATACATCAAGACAAGAGAAAAAATGACAAGATAGTGTAAGGATATGAAGAATAATTTGTTACTATACAGACTAAACTATAAACCAAATCAAAACCAAGGGATTAAATATATAATTAAATTGTTTAATATTCTCATATACATAGATACACGAAAGATATAAATGTGGTTATGAATGATTAGGGAAGGCCATGTACAATAAAGGATCCACAATTATATGAAAATAATTAATTTTCAATGATATTAAAAAATCTGATACTAAAAATAGGATGAGACAAAATAAAGAAAGTTAGAAGGTTGGACAAATCATAATGGAACCATATGTCATAACAAGGAAATCCTCAAATAAAATATAAATTTGGGATAAAAATAATTCTTCAAATATCAAGGTATGATAACAAGTTAGACACCATTACAAAATAGGATGACATTAGGAGTAATGAAAGTGTGTGGAAATTACCTTTTAGGAAATATCAATTTTAAGGATTTTTGGGCCATACCCTGCCACTCTATGAAGAAGATATGATTTTTATAAATGGGGAAGAACATGGTAGTCAATAAATGATAATGAGACCATATCCTTATTCATATTGAAGAAATAGTTTCTATGTATATTGTTTTTAATTTTCTATATATGGACATAAATCTATTCATTAAAGAAATAAAAAAATGCAAGAACAATACCTACAGAACATATAGACAAGTAAATAAACCCATCCAAGTGAAGTTAATCTTGAAAATAGGTGTTTTACTTTTGAAAAAAAGTATGTGTATAATGAACCCATTCATCATGAAATTATATTAAAACGACCATATTAATCCTCCACCCAATCAGGTATCTCATGGAAGGAAAAGAAGAATAATGAGAAATCCCACCCAACAGAAATAGTGCTCAATGTTAAAAAGAACAATATCACCTTGACTCATGATAGTGGATGTTCCTCCCACATGATATGAAATGTAGTTAAGTTGATGAATATTATGAAAAGAGGTGGATGGAACATTAATATTTTGTAATGATGGCTATTTAAAAATCAAAGGTGGTGGTAATACAGAATAGAAAAATAATGAGTTAAGGAAAACTAAAGTTCTCTACATTGAGAGTTTAGGGTCATAATCTCTTGAGTGTAAGTTACCCATGTTACTCAGGAATGATAGTGAAATTAATTCTGAGGGGTTTCAAAATCAATGAAAAGGAAAGATATTATCTCATGAAATTATGTATAATTGATATAAATTTATACCAGGTTGATAGTAAATTGAACACTTGTTACATAATAGTTGAAGAGAAAAAATTACTTGTCGCATAAGAGGTTGGGTCACCCAAATCAACAAAGAAAGGAACAAAAATATATTTATAATATATTTATTAACATTTCTAATATGAAGTGTTATTAAGAAAATACATGTGATTCATGCATTAAAGGAATGATGGTTGGGAGTTCATACCGACTAGAAAACAAGGAGTCTACTCTTTTGAATACTATCCGTAAAGATATATGTGGTCGAATGAATTTGGATAGAAAAAATGGGAGAGGTACACCATTTTTTATGATTATAGTATAATTTATTATGCACTATCTCTGTATATGAAAATCAAAGTGATTTATTTTAGGAAGAGTTATCATTAAAGTGATAAGAATGAAACTGGTCACACAATCTTAATTCTATTATTAGACAATGGAGGTGAATACTCATCCATTGAATTTTATAATTAATTGAAAAAACATGACATAACGAATGAGTTTTCTATAATGAGAAACCATTAAAAAAATTGGGTTTTAGAATATAAAAATAAATAGGTGAACAATATATCTAGAACTATGAGGATTTAGAGTCAGGTTTCTCATCATTATTGGAATGAGGCTATTCCAGTAGTAGTGTACACTCACAAATGTAAAAGTGTTTCTGTGGGAGAAACCAGTACAGCATATGATATATGGTCTTGAAATAAAACCAATAAAAATTATTTTCATGACTTTTGAAGTAAATTTTTCAACAAAAATAATTAAAAAATAATGCAATGTGTGGTGATGTTGTAGATGAGGAAATATTTCATGAGTATTATATGAATATTTACTCCATAAAACTATATAATAGTCATCATAAAATTATTATAGAAATAAAATATAACAAAATAATTGTAGAAAATCCTATAATTACTTTTAAGAGAATATATCTTGATATGATTGGAGATTAAGAAGTATGTGGAAAAGGGATTTATTCACATGTGGAAATATTGGACCGATTAAAAAACAATCAGGTCTCACCAAATGATGATGATTCAGAATAAGAATCATAAGAGTAAACCATTTTTATATTAACATCATCAAAACCTCATTTGAGAAATTAAAAAGAAGAAATTTATTGATCCATCATCGTGTGTATTAGGAAACACAGGCAAAGGTATGGATAACGAGTAATGAGGAACCTTATTTTATCATATTGATTATGGAACCAATTTAATTTTAAGATACATAAAAGGATGAATCATGGGTTAAAGAAATGATAAAATAACTAGATCATATTTACAAGAACCAGATGTAGGATAATGTTAAGTGAACCAAAAAAGAAAAATTTCATTTCAATAAAGTGGATTTAAAAAAATAATAATGGAAATGTGATAAAAAAACAAGGTATCCTTTATGTGTGAAGGCTATGCACAGATTGATGTCATTTATATAGAAGAAATGTTTTCCCTGGTACCTATTCCAGACTAGATTAATATTTTACATTCAATGTAATTTCAATGTGAGTACAACAATTATTATATGGATTTCCAAATAGTATAATTAAATTAAGTTCCTAAATGAGAAGTATACATTGAAAAACAATAGGGATTTTTGATTTGAAATGATGAGTCTATGGATTGTAGATTAAAGAAGTCTCTCTATGGTTTGAAGTAAGAACCATGGGCACGGTATTATATATTGGATTCTTATCTAAAGAATATGAATTTAAATATAGGAGGTTTCAACCAAATTATCTATATGAATAATTCTAAAAAAGGCTAATTTAAGGTTCTTGTGTATGTGGATGGTATTATTTTTTATGGAAGAAGGACGAGATCCATGGAATAATTTTATTTCTACATGAAATATCGATTTAAAATGTATATAATTTATGAACTCACATAATTTTAGGGGTCTTATGTGGATCAAAAGAAGTTTTATAACTTCATCTCTTAGGAGAAATATAAAAAACACAACTAAATAAATTCAACATGCAAGACTCCAATCCAATGTTGACTCTAATTTAAACTAATATAAATCCTAAAAATCAAGATGATGGGACATATGTGGATCCAAAAAATATATAGGGGAATCATTGTAATATTATTATACTTGACTATAAAACGTATATATATCATCATTTTAAAATACTTAGCGGTAAGAATTCAATGTAAACTCAAGGAAGAGAATTTGGATGAATTTAAATGAATATTAAGGTATAATAAAGGAACAATCAATTTTGGGTTATACTACACTATGGGAAGAGATAATGAAATATGATAATTCCATGATACTAACTAGACATTAGATTTGGTAGATATAAATTCTACAAGTTGTGGAGCCTTATTTATTTGAAATAAATGTGTTGGATGGTTGAGTTAGAAACGATAATGAACTTATCTTATTATAGCTGAAGTAGAGTATATCTCCACTAAAAAGGTATACACTCAGATATTGTGGAGAATGAAACATTATACAAAATTAGGGGTGAGTTGAAATAGCTAATGGAGATTCACTAGAAAAATAAGAGATCGATTGATCTTTAATGGAATCAGGTTCAACACTTTCGTACTAGAAAAATTGAGGTCATATATCACTTCATAAAAGAAACATTTGAACATGAGGTGATCAAAATAGAGAATGTTTCAACTAATTACCATGTGGATAACATTATTACTAAGACAATGTTAACACATACATTTAATAAACTTCATATGAACTTCTCTATTCATCCACCTCCCGATGCATGAGGAGGTTAGAATCAGTCCCCTCTCACAATTTTTGTTAATTGTTTAAATATGATTTTGTATGTGATGGATGTTTATGGGATAAATAGGATATATAGGGAGTTGTTTTGGAGAAATTCAAGTACAAATACTAGTTCATTGGGTTTATTGACAAAGGGGGAGGTATTTGGAATATGGAATTCAATGACTGATCTATGGGTTTACGTGAATGGTCTCAATGATTTTGTTGGTGGTATATGATAGTATGAAATTCTATTTTTCCAATCTTGTTTTCTTCACTAGTAGTTTCCCACACATATATAGAGTGATGTATGATCAATTTCAATCCTATCAAGTGTTTTTTTCAAGGCTATTTATTTACTATGCTTTTATACATATTTCCAACAAACTGAATGGGGAGATTGTTAGTTCCAATGATCTCTATAGATAGAAATGGAAGGTATTTATTTTTTTGATACCCCACAATAGGATTGATCGAGGAGTTTAAAATACCATAGATATAATGATGTACATGTTTATAGTTCAAATGGTCGTGTCACTAGCCAGTGTATTCCAATTTGTTGGTTCTCAAAATCTAGTGGATGGTATATGCTTCATGAAATGTGTATTTCTAGGATTAACTCTTTATTAATATGGTAAATGAATTTATTTCATGAAGATAGGGTTTTGTGAAAACTAGGTTCCATGAATGGTTGATATTTGTCAAGGAAAAGATAATTTTGAACTAATCATGGGATGAAGTTATTCTTTGTTACTATGAGAATCTTCACAAATGCGCAAAGGGATGATGGTAAATCATTATGACTATGAAAATATACATGGATGGGTTAAATTTTATTGGATCATTGTGACTATAGGATATTCATAATAATGACTGAAGAAGTTTGTGAAACGTCTATTGGGAGTATCACATCATCCCAAAGCGACAAGCATATAAATAGTTGGCCACTCCAACCTCGTTTTAATGGATGATTTTTAGAGAAATGGATGAATCACTCTGAATTTGAAAATCTATGGATCTTCATGAATCATGATTTATTTTTGAGATTCAACATCTTGAAAGTACTAGTTATGTCTTAATATATTCCATTGAACTTGAGTTGTGGGTGCTTAACAATGACTTAGACATTCCAAAAGACATAATGTCCTATAAAGGTGTTGATATTTCCAAAGGATGTGTGTACTATGAAGTCTGTGATCATCATAATGTTTTAGATCATCATTAATGTCATATGTTTGTGAAGGTTTGTATTTATTTGAAACATAATGGGGTAATCACAATGTCATGTAGCTTCTAGAATAGTAATATTGAACATATGGTTTCAGTGAGCAGTTCATTCAAGTGTATCAACTTAGAAATATTGTGCAATTGGATTCTCATTCTAATTTAGGACAAAGTGTTAAATGTCAATATACTATATCAAACATCATCACATTAAATTGAGTGAGAATTTACCTAAGTTATTGATTTATGGGGAGTTGGCTAAAGTGTTTTTAAGGAGGTAGTGAGTTATCTAAAAAAAATTTAAATTCAGTGTTCTAAGAATAGATTCTATGTTTCAAAACTTTTTTATTCTAAAATAACTAGTGAAGCTTATTGGATTTAGGTTTGAAAGACCCATTGTTATATTATTATCCTATTATTATCCCTTAATAGGGATCTATGTAAAACAATTGTGTTTTCATTCTGCTTTGATTATTTGATAACTTCATTATACCATCATTCAAGTTTTAAAATTTCCGAACAATGTGGTAACAATTTATATTGTTTTAATAGAAAAATTTGGCACCCTATTTCAACCCTCCCCTCTCAAGGTTTTATAGGGTCCTACAAAAATTTTATATTCTCATTAAAAAATCTTGATCCATGCCCTAATTTAATTTTTTGAACTCCCCGCCAATATGCCTTTATATTGTCTTATAAAAAAATAGATTCCTAATTTTAAGACATTATTCAGTCCAATAAAATCAACTACCTCTTTATTTATAAATTTTCTTTATTTTAGATAGATTCAAATATTTTTCATGATTTAGTATTCTATGAAACTCACAAATTTCTTCTTGATTATATCTGTGGTATTTTATATTCATAGATCCTTGTAGAACCCACTAAATTATCATATGTATAATGACACAACATTAAAAAATACAAAAAAAATTATTCCTTAGATAATAATTATTTTTTTTAAAATTATTGAAGTTCTTTTAATTTTACTGATTTAGATAATTAGGACCTCATCCTTAAATATTTAAAAATTACATCAAAAGGTGTAAATTTCCACTCAGTAATCATTTTCAAATAGGGAAAAACATTTAATATATAGCCAAATATCTTTTTATAAAATATCATCAAATTCTTTTTAATTACTTCATCCAAGCCCCTACCCATTATAAATACCACATTGGATGATTTTTCAAATATTTGTTAAGAATAAAATGTTCTATAATGAAAATATAAAAAGAAATAAGGTAATACATTTGTCCATGAAAAATACATAAAATTACCAATTTAAAAATAATCATTTAGATCAAAATAAACATTTTCATCCTGATGAAATCATATTAAATAACCAAATATTTTCAAAATCATATCACAATGAATATTAATTAAAGAAATAAAACTCATGGAATTTTATTTTCACTCATGAAAAAAATGTGATCTTTTTAAAAAAAGCTATAAATTTCTCCCTTAAAGAGTATCATATACTTTTCTACAAACATAGTCTCAATATGATAAAATGTGAAATAATAATATTTATATAAAACCCCATTTTATGTATAGAAAAATAATGTAGGTAACTGGGGAAATTATTTTTATATCACTCTTATAATCACTCTTACAAATGAAATGCCCAACCTGATAAATTACAATAATCTCTTTGGAGAAACCTATAATCTGCTCACTCTCTCCTTTTACCCAATTCATTGTATAACTATATCGGGGTCACCCATTATCATGATCCATATCAAGATCAACCATATTCATTAGTTATATCAGTATCATCCATAATCCTAAACAATTTTAAATAACCATGTCATAATCAAAACATATGAATGATTTCATTTTCATAATTAAACATTTAAAATTTTTGTTCCCCCTAAAGGAAATAAATTTTTTAATATTGAAATATCTATTCCATTTAAATCCATTTATAAAAACCCCAAAAAACTGAAATGGGATTTTAACATTGAATAAAATATAAATTTTTTTAATGGGATAATGGAAATTAAATAATGATTATAGTGGTGAAAAACTCCATTTAGATAATTTTCATTAAAGAGAACAATCCACATTACTTTTGTCAAATTGTTCCATATAAAATATGTAAAATCATTATTTTTAATGCCTATCGAATAACAATTAAAGATTATTTTCTAATTCATTAATTTCTATATAAGTACATCAATAAATAATTATTAATATGTTCATTTGATAATAATTATTGTAAAAAATTATTTAAAAGAACTAAAATGTAGTTTTTAACGTAATATGCCCCTTTCCTTGAGTTTGATTTATTGCATATGATTTTTATATCTTTTATTACAAAATTTTATCAATTATATAATGTCTTAATAAAACATTCTAGGTTTAATAAAATTTCATTTAACCATTTATTTCATTTATTTCAGTAACATATTTAATTTTTTAATCATTTATGTCCATATTAGATTTTTTGATGACATTCGATTCGTAGGTCCAAAATGACTTTTATAGGTTGACTATCGGAAAATATTTCATTATTCAATAACATAGAAATTAATTATAATGACATAAATATCATTTTTATACATTAAATATACTCTTGAAACCAAAAATGAAAATTGTTTATGTAAAATGAATAATGTTACAATCATGAAGATGGGAGGTTGTATATATTCATGAGTAATGTTACCATTTTTAATTGGCTTGATGTAAAGAATAAAAGTATTATTATATCCTTCCATAATTATTACTATATAAAAAATATCATTTTATCAGATTAAATAAAATAATATATATTATCTCTGTGATTTGGTGGGGAAAACAAATGACAACCCTTCATGGAGGTGGAAATCCACACGTATGCACGAACAATATTATAATTTTTAAATAAATGGAATGAAAAATAAATATGCGATCTAATATCATGAAATGATGATAATTTTTTAATTAGTATAATATAAATATAAACTAAATAAATCATCATCACTATGTTTGAGTGGTGGTGATGGAAAATTTTGCATCTGATCACATGGACGCAGTCCGTAGTACACCTGAATGGTGGTTTAAATTCCCATTTGAATGGAGAGGAGTTGTATATAGGTTATGAAATTAATTTTTTTAAAAAATTAATGATATTTAATATACTGATGTAAATGTTTCATCATGGTTGAAGAATATTTTTTGGATTTATAAGAATATATAAATAGAAAATTCTCTATTAAGAAACCCACCTCTTCTTCAAAAAACCACTTCATGTTTACACCTAAATCCTTCATAAGGTCATTTATATTAAAAAAAATTAGTATATGTTAATTGATGTTATAAAGGTATTTGGGTAGGTATGTTTTGAACCAGAGAGCTCAAAATGAGTTATGAAGATAGGAGATGAGGTTACCTTTTATAATTGATGGAAATGACACTCTTGGAACAACTTAAAATATTAAATAATATATATATCAAAATAATGTAATGTGGTACCATGGAATCCAACATTGTAATAACACTTATTATAAAGTATAAATAAACTAAACCAATAATAGTTATACTAAATTTGTAATTTTTATCATTATCTTATAGTTAAACCATTTTAACCTCATTTTAACATTAAACATGATAACATTATTTTTTACCCTGATAAAATAATTTCTAGAACTATGATGATGGGGAGGGTATTTACATTAAATAGTAATATTTTTGTTAAGGAATTTATTTGATGAAAGAAATTCATATCACTTTTTAGTTGGTTGAAATCATAGTGGGTATTTTTTTTAAAATAATCAGATTCACTTTTTCCATCATTAGGAGTAGAAAATGTTTAAAGGAAAAGGTTCTAATCAGTCGTGTATTGAGTCTGGAATGGGATGAGATCATAATCATAAATTGTTCTGAATATTGATTGAGGGAATAGGCTAAATAGAGAATGAATATTTCGAGAAATAAATGGTCTTCATATTCACATTGGATCTGGTATGAAAGTAGTGACTGTATCAGATTCTACTTGGATATGATAAAATTAAATAAGATTATGCTTTATTGATTCAAATTTTTAAATAAATCATAAGTTTATTGGAGAAAATACGATTCAAACTTGATGGATGAAATGGGAAAATTGGTATCCAAAATCATACCCATATTTATCATATATGGGTGTAAGAGAAGAAAGAGATACTACCGATCAAAAAAAGAATCATTCCCGGATTTATCGTATCTAGTTAGAAGAGAATAAAAAGTGAGATGAATATCATACCCAAATAAATCATACTCAAATTGATCATATCTAAGGAAATCATATAATGAATGATCATACCAAGAATGATCATTCAAAGAAAAGCCTACTCAGGATTTGAAGGAAAGAAAGAAGCGAGAATTAATGGAATGTTATGATACATTCCAACTGATGTCTAACAATGATGAAGCTAGTATCAAATGATTATAAAGTTATGAATAAGGTCAAAATACATGATCAGGTTTTTGATTGAGTTTAATTTCTATATATTATATGAGTCCAATGAAAATTTTTATGAGAAAAACTGATCAACAATGTCATCAACCATTCCATAAATGTTTGAATTACATTGTAAAATTTTCAACTAGATCAAGAGAAAAGTAAAGAAATGAAGAAGATGATTTGTATCTCTATTGTGTCAAAATCCTTTGTTTCATAATTATTTTTTTCAATATTGTCTAGGGAAGATGATAATAAGAAGCCTTGTATATCAACTAGGTCAATAGAAAAGGTAAAGAAGTTCAAAGAGTAGAGGTGAAAGAGTTTTCTAGATGTGCTATCAATGGGGAGGTCAACAGTCAACATAATTATTTTATTTATCATTCAGAGAGGTATCCATTTCTTTGTACATTTATATTAAATTTATACAAGACATTTTATAGAATAAATTAGATTCAAAAAATTATACCCATGGATTCAAATTAGATTGGTAACTTATATGAATGTATGAAGAAGAAGTGAATATTTTAGAATAATTTAGAATATTCAAGAATACATTTAAAAGTCAAAATACACCAATTATTTTAGGTAAACTATTATTTGGGTGAATTTGATTATGTGGGAATATTGATAGGGAATCCCACAAAAGCATCTCAAGTGTCTCTTATAAAAGGAGAAAAGTACATTGTATTATGTTGTTGAACGATTCATTATTAATGGAAGTTAATATATATATTTTTTGTAATATAAATATGTTTCTATATTCACATTTGTTGAATATTTTTTTATGGAGAAGCGAAAGAGAAGTTTCATTATTGGAATTTTTTATTCAGCTGATCATCGTAATCAATGATTATCATAGTCAACTGATTACCGTATTCAAGTTTTAAATTGAATTTGACTTACCAACATATAAGGATAGATAATTAGATTATGGATTTTTGTACATTGATTTCAAAAACAAGGAATAATAATATTTCACAAAATCTTATTAGGGTGAATCATACCGGGAAGAATCGTACCAAAGAGAATCTTACATCGAGGATTCAGACTGGGAATAATCATTATGAAAAAAAAAACTAACTTATTTTACCATAATAATGTCTAAGAAGATATTAAAAACTTTTGGTAACGATATTGAAGATGTTTTTTCAATTGAAAAAATTTGTGTAATTTAAAATAAACACATGTAACATGAATATTTACACAGACATTGTACTACCATATTTCTTCTAAATGTGTGAACATGTAGTTTTGGATCGTCTTCAATGTACTGCACGAGTGAATGTGTATATCCCACTAATTTCAATAAAATAATTTTTTTCTAGTGTATCATGTGGTATTGGATAATTTACATACCATACCAATGATGTAGATATTCATATTGAATAGATGACCTTGTAAATTCTTATTTTTTTGTGGACATGTGTTTGAATTGATTTCAGTAGGGAATAAAAACATAATCAAGAGGAAAAGGATGTTTAAATTGAAATTAAACATAGAATAAAAATATCACTAATTCACCCCACCCCCATTCAGTGATACAATCATCTTGACTAGGCTATTTCAACTAGTATCAATGCATAGTTTCCCTTAGCTTAATCATTAGTGATTGAGAATTTGAAATATTTGAATAGTAAATATATTCCGAAATTCAATGTTAAGACTTATTACATCTGGAAAGATAGAATTTTTCCCTATATTATTTTGATTGGATATGATGTTCTTTATTCCGAAATAAAAGGGTTTCCTCATATTGATTTTAAAACAATCTTATATCTCTTGATAAGATGAATCCATAGAAAGATAGAATGTTCCAAAAATCTATGTGATCATCACTTTATTAAAGATAATTCATAGGATTAATATTTATTTCCACAAATGTATATGGGATAAATTGAAAAACATGTAAGAATACAATTCAAAAGAAAATAAGGAAGAAGTTACAAAACATAGATTTATATATGAAAATTTAGAGATGGGTTAGCATGAATTTGTTGGGGACATATTTACCAAGTATAATTAAATTTTGAGTACTATCAGAAGTCTTGGTGAAAAGTTAGATGATTATACATCTTTTGAAATGATCATGATAATACATAATGACAATTTTGATGCAAAGGTTTCAACATTGTAATACATAGATTCAGAAACATTATCTCTTAATGATTTTCATAGCACTCTCATTATTTATGAAATGTTATGGGATAAATCTATTAAAAAACATTTAAAAAGGTTGATAGATAAGTTCCTTCAAAGGCTGAAAATAAAGAAATGTCATAGATGATTATTATTTAAGATGAAGATAGAGAATATGATTCTATATATGAGGTATATAAAAACTATGATGATATTTTATCCTTGTTTTCTAAAAATATGAAAATATGTGTGGGGAAATAAAAAGGTAAAATTCCCTTAGAATGTTTTGAATGTAAAGGAATTGGTCAATTTGTGGCCAATTTTCCTAGAAGAATGAAAGAAGAGGATAGAGAATAAGAATAAATAAATACAAGAATATTGTAGATGAAATAGTGTGACAAAGTAAAATTTTATTCCACCAGGAATGATAGGGAATTATTCAATTCTAAAACAAGAAGCTTCTGATAAAAAAATGAATAAGAATAAGGCAGTGATACTAAATATAAAATATTAGTTTAATATGGTATTGAATATAATTTTATTGAAATAGTTAATGATCAAGAATTCTGAATCATAATTACTTAAATAGAAGAAACTCAACTTGAACATCATTTGAAAGAAGAGTTGAACGAATTTCTTAGAATGATCAAAAGGCATGAAAAAAAATATAGAAGATGAATAATCTTCAACATGTAATAAATAATAGTTTTCTAAGGGGAAAATGTGGTTGGTAAAATGGATTTATGATTTGAATAAATATCTTAATGAAGAAAAGAATTGAAATGAGTATTTGGAGGTCATGTTAAAGGAAAAAGAATAATAGTTGGAAGTTGTTTAATAAAAATGTTCACAAGATGAACAGAGAAATAAAATCATCAAGAAATTAATCTCCTGAATTTAGATAGATTTAGCCAACAGACAAGTTTGATAAGGATAAAAATAGATACATTCAAAGGTTGAGAGAAATGATGAATTTTTTTGAAATGAATCTGTTTGGGAAAGTAAGGTATGTGACCATGAAAAAAAATTTCAGGGATTGAGAAGTCTCAACGTGACATGAGTCTAATTTTTTTTAAAAAATATCAATCTGAAAATTTCTAAACTCTTTTGGATTCAATAATTAAGAAAATAAGAGGATGAATCTGATTGATAATAGAATGGTTGGGGGCTCAAAAAATAATTTAAAGAATGTGTATGTGAAACGTATTCACAATTCCAATCAATATGGAAGATTCATAAGAAAATAATCCTTCCGTGGTTATTTCTGGTATTGTTATGGATTTTTACATAGAATAAATATTTGTTTTTTCAACCAAAATAATTACTATTATTCCATGGTTTATGAATGGTAGAGGTTTAGTGGGAGTCAATTACATAAAAAGAATATGTTTGAGAAGGTTGATAAAGGTGGATTAAAGATTGAAAATAGGTTCCAACCTTTGGACACTATTTTTTAAATATGTAAAGAACTTACGCACCTTGAAAAAGGATGTCTATTTATCTCACTGGAAAAATGATTCTTAACAATTCTCTTAAGCCGAATATGAAGAAACAAAATGAAGAGGTAACATATCTTCTTTTTGAAACCCCACTGAATTCTAAAAAAGGAGAACGACCTTATATTCTTAATAGCTGGTGTTCTTATCATATGAAAGGAGATATGAAATTGTTTAATAATGTGAATGAATATAAATAATTCACAGTGAAGTTTGGAAACATTTTATCACTAAGAATTAATGGTGTTGGATTATCCATCATTATGAATGTAAATATGAACTCCAAAAATATTTTGTATGCTAATGGGATAAAACTAAATATGATAAGTGTTTCAAATTTCTTTATGAGTGTCAATATGATATCTAAAAAAAATTGGTTTGTTTTGTTAGGTGAATATTATGGAATGATTGTTATATGAGGCCAACATACAAAAAGAGGATTGTTTTAGATATTGGAAATACAATAATATTATTAAATGCATATAGTGGAAGATAATCAATTATGTCGTATATGTCTAGAAAATATGTTTAAAATAAATTGAGAAACCTATAAAAGAGTGATAGTGTTTGATATATTTATTATTTTATAAAAACAAAGAGATTGTTGTTTCTCTATTTTTTAGAAAGTAATGATTAAAATGGTGTGAATAATAATGTTGAGACATGTTTAAAACAACCCATGGAGTTCAATCATTCTGATATCTAATGAACAATGAGAAAAAATATCATAAAATAGAGATAAGTATATCATAACGTTTATTGATGATTATAAACACATTACATGTGTTTTGAATATGAAACATAAATCAGAATCATTTATAATGTTAAAAAAATTAGAAGGAATGATAAAAAAGAATGTGAGTATTCAATGAAGAAATTCTGAACATATAATTGGGTTTAATAAAGAATTGAATAATTTGAATGTTATCCTGAGAAATATGTAATTTTGAATGATTATAGTTCACCATACACTCCTCAACAAAATGGAATTTTAGAATGAAAGGATAGAAGTTTGGTGGAAATGGGAAGAACCATTTTTCTTGACCATCGCATTTCTCATTACATTTGGAGGCAAGCCACGAGTACAACTATTTACATCCTTAACCATTGAATATATATTTATTAATAAGATATGTCTCCATATAAATTTATTTATAGAAAAACTCCACGTTTGGAACTTTTCAATGTGTTCTAGAGTCCAAGAATTACAAATAAGAATGTTTGAAACTATGGAATATTGGAGCAGAAAGGTGAAGATGGAATATTTCATGGATATTCTCTGGAAGAAAGAGGATATATATGCATAAATTAAGAGATAAATATAATTTTTGATCTTATTAATGTGAATGTAATTGAAATAGTTTATAGAGAAAAATGTGTCGATGCAGAAAATTAAGTTGATAATGTTCAAGAAAACAATTCTAATAAGGATAAAGAGGATTGTATTCATAATCAAGAAGAAGAATAAGAATCATCTATTTCCAATGGTGAGGGAAATACTCAAAAATATCCTCCTACTATAAAGAAGAAATTATAAGCTCAAAATATACTGTTTTGTTAATATTATATGGTTCATACAATAATATCAACAAATGTTATTACAAATAATTATTTGTATTCAATAGTGCATCCAAATGATGTGAATGTTTATTTTGAATATCCAAAATGGTTTCAGAACATGAATGGAAAGTTTGATCATAATGAAAATAAAAATACATGGGAACTCATAACCAAGCCATAAAATAAATACATTTTTGGCTCATTGTGGGGTTTCCAAAATAAGATGAATAATGAAGTTTGATTTATAAGAAACATGGAATGATTGGTGTGAATAGGGTTTTCAAAAATTAAAGGTATTGATTTCGATGAAACATTATATCATGTGGAATGACTTGAATCAATTAGAATCATTATTTATATTTCTAAACAATTGGGATAATAGATCATTCAAATGGATATTAAATCCACATTCCTAAATGGTTATCTTGAAGTGGAAGTTTATATTGAACAACCTTTTGGAATTATTGTAGAGAACTATTAATGTTTTGTTTGAAGATTAAAAAATGATCTATATTGAATGAAACAATCTATGAAGTAATGATATTAAAAATTGGATACATTCTTAAGAAAATTAATTTCAAGAATGTAAGAGTGGATAATATTTTCTATAATGAATAATGTGAAGCATATTCCATCATTTTAATTGTTTATGTTGATGATAATATCTTTTTAGGGAATGATGAAATAATTGGTAAAAGGTATGCTAAAGAAATGATAAAGGTATTTTAAATGTCCATTATAGGTGAAATGAAATACTCTCTAGGGTTAAAAATACATAAAAGGTTTTAGTATGTGTTTTCCCCCTCAATCATCTTACTTTTTGATAGTAATTTAAAGGGTGAGAATTGAACTGTTTCATCAGTCAATCCATTTGATGCATGTAAAAAGTGGGAGTTTTGGGAAAGCTGTGAATTCAAAGTTCTTTTTTCGTGGACTATTAAAACTATTTATTGGAGTTATTTGAGGAAAATAAATTTTTTTATTCTAGGGTTGATGATAAAAAGATGAGTTTGAAGAATATTTGAGGAAGGAAAAAAGAAAACAATTTTTATAATCAATATTTTTGGACTAATTGGTCTTAATTTCATTAATTATTGGTTCCTAAAACAAGTTATGTTGCGTAGGCAAATAATTTTTGATATGTAATCTATTTCTTCAGGATATAAATTAATGCTATTTATAAATCCTATATGAAAAAAAATCCAAAGTTGGATATTGTTAGTACGAAGTTGATGAGGAACATATTTGTTTTTAAATGTTTTAATATCATTTCATGGAAAGTATATTAAGAACAGAAATCACCTCTCTTTTTATTTGGTGGAATTTATACTTGGAATTGTTTCCAAACGAATCCGACTCACTCTATCCATCTTAATGAGGAGTTTTTGTTCGAAGTAAAAGGTTCTAATCAGAGTACCATGTGTCAAGAATGGGAGAAGATCATAATGAGGAATTGATTTTAATCTAGAATGAGAGAATCAATCGCATGGAGAATATATGTCTATTTGAATAAATGTTCATTGAATTCACTTTTGATCTAGTATAAAATAAGTTATTGTATCAGAGTCTACATGACTATGATAAAATAAATTTTGATTATTCTTTTTTGATTCAAATTTCATATAAATCACATGTTGATTGGAGAATATATGATGGAAGCTAGATGGAAAAAGTGGAAAGAGGTGTTCTCTATTGTGACCAGATTAATTGTATCTGAGTGCAAAAGAAGAAAGATAAGTTTCCAGTTAGAAAAATAATCATATATTTATTTATAACATCATTTTGGAAGAGAAGAAAATGGGACATGAAATCATACCTAGAAAAATCAAACTCATCCGGATTGTATCAAAGGAAATCGTACCCATAATAATCATACCTATAATATCATACTCATGTGATAAATTATGGAAATATGTTTTAATGAATGGAATGTTACGACACTTTCCACTAGAAGTATGATGATGTTAAATCTTGTTCACATGAATTTAATTTCATGAATAAATTCATGTTACATTCATAGTTTTGAGAAAGAAGGAATTTTTTGAATATGAGATGAGGACAATGAAAATTATTATGACAAAAATTGACCAACAATATACTCATACATTAAAACAATGGTTGAATTACATTGTAAATATTCCCACTAGGTCATGTGAAAATTTGATGAAATGAAAGAGATGGTGTGTATATTAATTAGGTCAAATCCATTGTGTTAGAATTAAATAGTTTTATATTTACAATTATGTCAAGATAATATGACAATAAGATGTATTGTATCTCAACTAGGTCAATAGAAAAGGTGGATAAGTTCAAAGAAAAGAGGATAAATACTTTTTCGGCTACGCTGTCCAGAGGAAGCTTGAAATTCATAAGAATTATTTTATTCATTATTTTGAGAGATATCCATTTCATCATACACTTGTATTCAATTGATACAAGGAATTGTATAAAAGTTATCAAATTCTGAAAATTATACAAATGAATTTAAATTATACTAGAAACGGAAATGAATGACTTTTGATGAAGTAGATATTGTAGAAGAATAGAGAATCTCCTAGGAGAATTCAGGAAGTCAACATTCACCTTAGATTTAAAGGGAAATCGACATTAGGGGAATTTGATTAATCTGGAAAAATTTTGGGGATTGCCACCAAAGAATATCGATGGTCCCCTATAAGTGGAAAAATCACATTGTAATTTACTACAGGTTGATGTATTGTTCAGGAGAGAGAATCTATGATTTTTTAATTAGAGAAATAAGTTTCCACATTCACGTTTTTAGAAGAAGTTTTGACAAAGAAATGAAAGCGAAGAATTGAGATAACAATGTTTTTTTTTAATAGATCATTATACTCCATGATTACCATACCCAGATGATTACCATATTCAGATTCTCAATTATATTTGTTTGATCATCATATTAGGCTGCATAATCAGATTCTGGATTTTCATACTGAGATTTATGGACTGAGACATAGTCAAACCAAATAGAATCGTATCAGTGAGAATCATACCAAAAATAATCTTATCAAGGAGAGTGGTACTCAGAGGAATTAGAATGAGGTGAATTGTACATGGTAAATCGGACAATGTTTTCCATAACAAAGTCTAACAAGTTCTTACAATCATCTGGGTAAGAAATTGTAGAAGTGTTTTTGATTGAATAAATTATTGAAATTGAAAATAAGATTAGGTAACATGTGTGGTTAAAAAAATGTATTACCATATTTATTCTACAAGGTTCCACACTTACTTTTGGATTTTCCTCAAAGTACAGCATTAGTGAATGGGTATATCCTACTCATTGCAATCCAAGGGTTTTTTATAGTTCATTGGGTGGTATGGGATCATTTCCATGTCATTCCTTGGGAATATCTATTATTATTTAATAGTGAACATTAGGAATATTTGTGTTCTTGTGGATGTGTGTCTGAATTGTTTTCATTATAGAATAGAATATTTAACTAGGGGTGAAGGATTTTTCAATTGAAATCAATGATAAAATAAAAAATATATCACTAGTTCACTCCCCACTTAGTGATGCAATCATCGGGACTGGTCACATTCAATAATTATACTAAAAAAGTTAAAGGATCCTTCTAAATTAATATATATTTTTTGATAAAATAATTGGAATCCTATTTAGTAGCTTCAAATTCAAAATGGGAAATAAAATGCATTTAATAAAATAACACAAAATGCATGACCAATGGTTTATATAAACATAACTAATTTAAGTGATAAAAGTAATTTTACCTTTATATCTTATAATTAATTGGTTTTATTGATTAAATTTTCAAAATATTAGAGCTTTTTTACATTAGAGAAAATCCCAAACCCAATAGAATCTTCTAGTTAATCTATTCAATGAAATGAACCAAAAAATAATTTCAAATTTCGATACAATTTAATATTTCATCCTATAAGTTATGTTTGGGTTCCCAAATTCAAAATAAAATTTTAAAATTTATTATTTAAAAAATAAATTCTAATTTATTTGAAATAAAATAATAAAATATGATTAATACAAGTATTATGTAATTTTACCCTTATCTTTTTAGATTAATCCTTGGTAAATGTGTTTTAACATTCAATGTGGTAATAGATTTTTACTATTTTTACTAGTCATTAGTACCAAAAATTGAGATAATGATATTAAATTATATTATTTTTTATGACCTATAATATTTAATATAATTTATAAAATTCAATTCATTAATCTTTCAAATTTTATTTTTAAAATAAACTAAAAATAGTGACAAAAATAAATTTCCCAGAAAAAATCATTTTTAAGATTAATAATATTCTTATTAAAAATTGAAGTATATTTTGGATTCTAATTAAATTAATTGTATTATTCCTAAATCAAATGAAAGAATGAAATTTCAAAACTAAACCATAATTTAATCTAATTTCTAAATATATCAGCAATAAAAGATAGTTTTCAATAATAATTAGTATTTGTCAGCACGTGAACCTCATCCCAGTTGGTGATGACTCATTAAGTGCATCCAAGAGGCCCGAG
Source organism: Viscum album (assembly GCA_963277665.1). Lineage (NCBI taxonomy): Eukaryota > Viridiplantae > Streptophyta > Magnoliopsida > Santalales > Viscaceae > Viscum > Viscum album. Next base: position 62,599,419 of record OY728156.1, on the reverse strand, counting down.
ATCAAATATAGGAAGATTCTAAATTTTGGGGTACTATAGTAGTACTGTAGCAGGACTGTAGTAGTACTATAGTAGTACTGTAGCAGGAACTATGCAGAATAGTAGCATGTACTGTAGTGGGAACTGTAGCATGCAATATTTGGCACTGTAGCAGCATGGAATATACCCCTGTTTGGACCTTCGGGCATCCGATTTGGATCCCAAGTCAATTAAGGCCTTCGGGCCACCCATGTCTTTGGGTTAGTAAAGCCTTCATGCCACCTCAAGGCCTTTGGGCCACCATATGTGCAGATTAAAAATAGAAAACCTAAATGGAGCAATCTTCAGAAGGAGGACGAGCAAGGAGATTTCACCAAAGCAGAAGGTAAAAGGATTGCAAAAAAGAGAGGGTATGGAACCTGCCATTGGGAAAAGTGTATGCATGCACGGGAAAGCCTAGCCAAATAGCCATGTGAGGGTGGAGAGCTAATTTCATGATGAAGATGTTGGGGAGGAGTTGTTCTATGTAGTTAGTCTATTTTGTATGTAATATCTGAAGCCTATAGGTAATGAATTCCTTTAAGGCCTACGGGCCATGTAATACTTACGCCTACGGGTCTTGTAAGGATTCCACCTCACCCCTTGAATGCTGGATTATCAAAATAAAAAAAAATGAAGGCCTTCGGGCCATTGGAGGAGTATTTGTCACTATTTATTGAAAAATTCATACTTTTTACGAAATTATCAACAATTAAACATAATATAATTTTTAAATTATGAATTTAAAATTTAAATTATTCTTTAAAAATTAAATATAAAAAATGTGTGAATTATGTTTTTAAATAAAATAAAATAATACATGAAATCCCAATTTGGTTTGAAATAATGTTTTTTCATTTAGATAAAAAATTTACCTAAAATTATTTTAATGAAAATAAAATTATAAAATATAATCAGTTATTATTACGAAGACATATTGAATATTTATTTTAGAATTACGTATGTTGTAAAAATATTGCCAAATTTTATAAATTGGTTGTGGGAAATCTTATTTACTATTTAAAAAATTGGGGTTATCTTCCCCCTATACTGTATTCATATTCCCATGTTTATTCATCCATCATATGGGTTTTACACAAAACCATAACATCATAAATTAATTTATTGTACAACACATCGTTTTTTACTTCAATAATATGTACTGTTTGATCCTCATACAAAATTTCTTCTTTAAACTGAAGTATATTAAGATGCAAACTATGAGATGCATCTAAAACATATTTTCCTAACAATGAAAATTCAAATATGTCAGGTTCATGAGATAAAATCATAAAGAAATTTCACATATCTAGAAACTAATCTAATATTCCTTAATATATAATATTTTCTCGTGAATCATGTACTTAACTATCTTTTTTACCAAATTTAATAACACTTTTACATAGAGATAATTTAATAAAAACAAGATCCCCTAACTCGAATGAATGAAATTTATATCAATTATCCTAGTAAAATTTCTTAATTTTTTATGGTGTCTACATATTTTACTAAATATTATTTACCTTATGATAGATTCTATCTACTAATTATACTCCCATTAACATTCTTTCCCAAAATTCATCACATAAATATGGATTCTAACATCACTTTCCATAATTTTTTTTAAAATGTTACTTTTTTATATTAGAATAAAAACATGTTTTATAAGAAAAGTCATCCAATGTGATTTTTGATCCCAACATAGATATAAATTCATTGAACAAACTTGAGCGATATACTCCAATGTATATGTAGAGACCCGTAGCCTGACGTACATTGACATTACATTACATTTTGCGGAATACTTAGTACATAACAAAAACACACACACAAGGATCGTAATAGTTTAGTGTCTTTGGAAACTCGGAATATAATCTTCTAATCCTGGTGAAAGATCTTCAACATCTCCCATAAAGATCTTTTTTTTTCATACCTAAAACCTTTCTTTATATCCTGGGGAAAAGAAAACATAAAAGGGTGAGATCAAATGCTCAGTAATGGTAAACAACAGAAATATCAATCACATCATATTCAAAAGAACATAACATTTTCGAAATCTTAACCTGAAAAAGAGAGCATAATTTCATAACATGGGATAAATCATGGCAGTGAAATGTAATCACAATAATCATAACTTAAAACATGGAACTTTGTGGCATACACACATAATCATAGAGAATCATTTCTTGTTAGTCATGACTCATTGCCAAGACTATCTTAGTGGACAAAGTCCCTTTCTGAATCGAGCAACCCTCGTTTCAGTCCTGTTTCACTGAACCGGTATAACCTACCATTCCAGCCATGTCTATCTCATGAGATATAAAATCTTTACCCAATGCATTGGAGGGAGATATAGGTCCCACCCATCTTATAATGAATCCTTTCTTATGTGTGCCACATAATCATAAAACATACATCATCGCTTAACACATGTAACAAAAATGGGATTTTTGAAACATCATGACATCATAAATCAATTCATATAAGATAAAGGAATTCATAAACATAATTCCATCACAACATAGTCAAATAAATGTAAAAATATGGATAGAAACCGAACCCTTTATTATCTTATATGGAAGATAATTTTGATAAAACACTTGAATTGAATTCTTGAGGAAAATATCCTTTCTTCTTCAAAATCAATTTCTTTTCACAAAACATCATGCAATTTTAAAAGAAATAGATTTTATTGAAAATAGTCATGAAATCTTTTAGAGGAAGCTTCATGAAAATAAGGCTCTATAAAACAGTAGAAATCCGTTCGTGCCGTATAAGTTAAAAAAAACATTCTTCGTACTTTTGTCGGAAAAGTCAAAAAGTACCTCGTACGAAAAACGACAAAAGATTCCTTTCATACGTATTACTAAAAACTCACCGAAGGGTAAAAATGGATTTAAACAATTTTAGGTGGATGGAAATAATATTACATATTGAGTAAACATGGATGTGGATGATAAAATACACCCCAGTAAATACTTACGAATAAACAATCTCGGATAAAAATGAGATTGTGATATTTCCCTTACCTTAGGTCCGACTTGCTTTGTAACTGTCCGAACCTCCTGTATAATGATTTAAATCATGTTATTGACTTATTACAGAATCATATTCATTGTTATGAAATCATATATGGTTCACTTATGACATTATATTACCCGTTCTTTTGTAAATTCCATGTTAAAGAAGCGTTTTGGGTAAAATCGTTTCATTTATCGTAGGTGTTTTGACTTGTTGTTCTTGACATCATTATTACATATATCATGATTTACTTACTTCCAGAATATAAAATATGATTTATATATCATATATATTCAGTATATATATATATATATAACAGGTAGATAAATAAAATGAAAAACACCGTTCATGGAGACGGTAGTCCGTACGTACGCATGAACGCTGTTTTCCTTTCCTTATTGTCCTGAAATGGAAGTAAGTAGATGACATACATATGTATATATATACATAAATCCAGTAGCTTTATAATGTCATATATTTCATTATTATTTCTTATATATACATTATAATCATTCTTAAATGGTTAACATGGAGAATGAATCTCATCGCGTCGTGGAGACGGTAGTCCGTACGTACGCACGAGCGATTATATCATTTCTATAAATATTGAATTGAATTGGAGTGGATTATACAATATATAAGAATCAATATGATGTTGTAATAACTATGTATATTTATTCTTTACACCATTATACCCATCCATGTAAGGTGGTGGTGGAAAATAGATTATACCACGGCGTGGAGACGGTATTCCGTACGTACGCACGCGCGGTGATTTCTTTTTCCGTAGGATGGATAGATGGTGAAATAGGGTTGTTTCATACTTATAATAACATATCAGTATATGAGTGATACTGATGTTATTACTTCATAATGAAACAACCTAAGAAGAAGAAGTGGAAGAAAAAATAAAGATGAAAGAATTGGTAACGGTAATTACCTCTTCTTTGAAGCGCCTTTTGGAGACCTCCTCTTAGGGAACTAAAATTGGTCTTTGAGTAAGACAAGAACCTCTAGGATGTTACTAGGGAAGTGGAGAAGAGATTTTGGCAGGGGTTGGCCGAGCTTGAGTGCTCAAATTGGTGTGAGGAGGAGGGGGAGGAGGTGTCCTTTTATAGGGGAGGAGAGGGGCACCTTAGGAATATCTCAAAATATTATTTTATATTAAGGTCAAAATCGGTTTATAATGGTTCCAAAGGGTCTTATTTCGAAGCTAAAGTGGGGATGGGTCGAAATCCTATCAACCAATAGGATTTAGACAAGTTTAGGGTATTATTTTAACCTTATCAATTAGATTTAACTCTAAGTTAAATAATTTAACTTTTACCGTGTCTTTTTGTTTTCTTTCACTATATGGTTAATAAACTTACTATAACATGCCAAAAGAACCCCAAATTGTATATTATTAATACATATATCCTTATCTAAGTCATTTGGCCGAACCTTAGATTTTTAGGAATAAAATAACAATTAATAATATAATATTTGATTTAAAAACTATTTTGTGTCAATTTTGACACTATTTGATATATGATTTTTGTGAAAGTCATAACAGAATTATATGTTCGAATAAAGTTGATTAAATCAACACTAATATATCTTAGTAACCTATAAAATTATTTTAATTCATAAAAAGTCTCAAATTACATTTATTTTGGTGTTTATAACATCAATTATGTCAATATTTCATTAACAAGATAATTACTGCATCATCATTGTGTCATAAATAAATTAAATTATTTGATGTCTAAAAATTACAAATAAAATACCATCATGTAGTAAATCTTTTTATCTTTCTAATGAATATTTACAATAGAATTTATCTTATGTATAACCCCATATTAGAAATTATTTACTTATTAAACTTTGATTTTAACTATTTTAACCCTTCTTTAAATAAATTAATAATAAATGTCCTAATCTAATCCAAGTGGGCCTAAATGGTCATATTTTATTCCTAAGTTTGTTTTTGGTCTAATTACACTTGTCCAATAGAATTAGGACATGTGTTAGGGTTATATTAATATCATATTTACCCTTAGTTACCCTATTTACTATTAACCGTGGTAAAAAAAGTAAAAAGTTACTATTCACCAAAAATTTATTTTCATCTCATTGAACCACATTTTAGTCCTTGATATTAACCGTGTCTCTCGGATTTTCGAAATTCCATTCACAGAAGCGGTAAAATTAAGTTTTATGCAAAATTCAGTTTTTAACCTACCACTTAGTGGTTTCACTATTCATCAAAATTGAAGTTTTTCAGAAAAATGCCAAAATTTCACCCTAAGCTATAATTGATATTCCGAATTCAAAAATGATTTCTATTTTACAAAATTCCCAACATATAAGTTGCATTAATTAATTTTATAATTAAATCCCGCTGTTAAAACAAATAGCGTGTTTTTAAGAAACAATATCTATCAAAAGATTGACATTTGATTATGTCTGGTTGAAATGTGAAATTACAACCAATGACCAACATTGTATTAAATTGTAAAAATATATTCTAAATATACTTTAAAACCACTCCAATTAATGATTTATCACTATTAATTATTTCAATTAAAAAAGTTGTTTTTAATTATAATTTAGTAATTTTCACTATTCATTAGAATATGAAAGTTATCCGAAAAGTACCAAAATTTCACCTTAGGCTAAATTCGATACTCCGAATCCAAAAATGAAGTTCATTTTGAAAAATAAGATTTACAGAGTTTTAAAAAGTGGTTATTACTATTCATAACGGCTAGTTTTAATAATATTTTAATAGCACATCGTTGTTTAGTGAAACTCGGTATTGCGTATTACACACGCTATCGAGGAAGGTCGCGATTGCGTGTAATGCAAGGCAAGACAAGGATGCGTGTTATGCAAGATCCTTTTGGTGTAGCGTACAACACAAGACATTAATAAAATTAAAAAGAATATTTTTTTTATAAAATCTTGGGCTGTTACATTCTACCCCCCTTAAAAGGAATTTCGCCCTCGAAATTCGTCGGGGTTATAAATGGTTTACTATTCGAAAGTTTTTTTAATAGAAACCCACATCGTAAAAAGGAATATCAAATCCAATCTTTAAAAACAAAAGTATGAAACGTAACGGTTACCCAAATAAACTAATCATTGGGTTTCCACATAGGTGAAAATATGGATATGGAAGAGAAATCTAACCATCATGTTCTGATGGAGAGTGGTAGAGAACATGGCTATGGAAAAGCCAGTAATCACAAATCCATAGATTTGTGATGATATAAGGTACCATCTGATTCATCAGGTATAAGATCACTAGGACAACATTTTTGGTTTTCAAGATCATTTCCCCTAAAGTTGAAAATTTGAATTAGAATAAATACTTACTTTATTTTGGTACAATCTCACTGTTGTTCATGCCTTGAACAATTTCCACTTCATCTCTTAAATAAATGAGGTTGAATTTGTTATTCGTGAAGTGTTAGCAGATCATGTGATAGAATGATGGGTCATTCCATCTGTCTCAAACAAAAGGTTAGCAAAAATTATATACATAAGTCGATCTATAGTGAGATTAATCACATATGGTTCTTAAAATGGACTTATACTTCATATATAATACTTCTTAATATAATAAAACTAGTTTCTACTAAACAGGGACTTCCTGTAGGCCAGTGGTAGGCGATAAAGTCCAGTCGCACTTCGGTTGTGGGTTCGATTCCTACAGCCTTGTCCGAAGCGATGGGTTGTCGCCCGTCCTGCAGGTTGTCCCTTTTTCTAAAACTACGTTACTATAACATTCCATCAATAATATCGAAAATCTTATATCCATAAACAATACTAACTTATGTCCAACATAATCCAGTCTAATCTTTAGGCTTATACATAATACTGCAGTCCACTCTCATAATATAGTGACATCGATTACCAGAGATTTAATACTGTCGTTGATCCCCACATATCATAAGATATGTCTTGTTGGTCACATTCCAAACATTCAAAGTCCTTAATCGTGTATTCTCTTGAATACCTTAGTGAAAACATGAGTGCAGTTAAAAGTTAACACTTTCCACATACCAAAATCCTCAAAATTCTATATACTCAAACCATGATATCACTTAGTCCTTATATCAATCATGAGCTCATGAATACTATCAAACATTTAATTTTCTCCTTATCCCTTCATTATGCACATATCATCTACATTCCAAAAATATCTGAATAACCTTCATGGATACTGGTAACATTAATCATATACTTTCAAAACACAAGGAAAGACAACAGTGTAACAATCCATAGATGTCTCTTTATTCCAAAATTACACATGATAAACATGTAATCATGCCACTACATTCTCAAACCATTGACCGAGCTTCAAAAATTCTTTCATCTCACATATCATTTGTAGTCTCTTCATCATCATCCACATAAATACTACCCATATGACCATACTGATTCTCATCATGAGTCTTTCCCTTAGGGCATTTGTTTGCATAATGCCCATACATTCCACATTTAAAACACTTAACCATTTTTGATGTCGTAACAATACCATTATCCTCATCCATGGTGTTAACCGACCCTTTTCCTTTTCACTTACTTGCTTTGTGTCCTTCTTTTCCACACCCAAAGCATCTTCCAGTTCCCTTGAAACATTCTCCTTGATGCCTCTTCCCACATGATTTACATAGGGGAAATTGAACTTTCTTTCCTCTATGATCATCATGGAACTCCATCTTTCTCTTATTAGTCGAGTCAGGAAACTTACCAAATTTTACTTTATTGATCATGTTGTGAGATTGTTGATTCGGCATAATAATGATGTTTGGACATCCAAATCCCATTTCATTTGGTTTCTCATGAAGAATATCATTCCATTGTCCATCATATCCTCCATTATTGTGAATCATCTTGTTTCCAGCCATTTTCTAAAACCCAAACAGAATAGTGTTAGATGCAAAAATCGTAATAAAGGAGGAGTAACTTAAATATCTATCATCTTTGGTTTAATCTAATATCGTTACCATAGTTCTAGAACTATATCCTATACGTATACTTATCCTTAGGGGCATCCCTAGACATAACTTAGAAATATCTCTAGGTATCTCACTAACGTTTTCGCATCCTAGTTTCCAAAGGTTGACTAAACCTTTCCTCTGATACCAACTGTAGAGACCCGTAGCCTGACATACATTGACATTACATTACATTTTGCGGAATACTTAGTACATAACAAAAACACACACGCAAGGATCGTAATAGTTTAGTGTCTTTGGAAACTCGGAATATAATCTTCTAATCCTGGTGAAAGATCTTCAACATCTCCCATAAAGATCTTTTTTTTTCTTACCTAAAACCTTTCTTTATATCCCGGGGAAAAGAAAACATAAAAGGGTGAGCTCAAATTCTCAGTAAGGGTAAACAACAGAAATATCAATCACATCATATTCAAAAGAACATAACATTTTGGAAATCTTAACCTGAAAAAGAGAGCATAATTTCATAACATGGGATAAATCATGGCAGTGAAATGTAATCACAATAATCATAACTTAAAACATGGAACTTTCTGTCATACACACATAATCATAGAGAATCATTTCTTGTTAGTCATGACTCATTTCCAAGACTATCTTAGTGGACAAAGTCCCTTTCTGAATCGAGCAACCCTCGTTTCAGTCCTGTTTCACTGAACCGGTATAACCTACCATTCCAGCCATGTCTATCTCATGAGATATAAAATCTTTACCCAATGCATTGGAGGGAGATATAGGTCCCACCCATCTTATAATGAATCCTTTCTTATGTGTGCCACATAATCATAAAACATACATCATCGCATAACACATGTAACAAAAATGGGATTCTTGAAACATCATGACATCATAAATCAATTCATATAAGATAAAGGAATTCATAAACATAATTCCATCACAACATAGTCAAATCAATGTAAAAATATGGATAGAAACAGAACCCTTTATTATCTTAGATGGAAGATAATTTTGATAAAACACTTGAATTGAATTCTTGAGGAAAATATCCTTTCTTATTCAAAATCAATTTCTTTTCACAAAACATCATGCAATTTTAAAAGAAAGAGATTTTATTGAAAATAGTTATGAAATCTTTTATAGGAATCTTCATGAAAATAAGGCTTTATAAAACAATAGAAATCCGTTCGTGCCGTATAAGTTAAAAAAACATTCTTCGTACTTTTGTCGGAAAAGTCAAAAAGTACCTCGTACGAAAAACGACAAAAGATTCCTTTCATACGTATTACTAAAAACTCCCCGAAGGGTAAAAATGGATTTAAACAATTTTAGGTGGATGGAAATAATATTACATATTGAGTAAACATGGATGTGGATGATAAAATACACCCCAGTAAATACTTACGAATAAACAATCTCGGATAAAAATGAGATTGTGATATTTCCCTTACCTTAGGTCCGACTTGCTTTGTAACTGTCCGAACCTCCTGTATAATGATTTAAATCATGTTATTGACTTATTACAGAATCATATTCATTGTTATGATATCATATATGGTTCACTTATGACATTATATTACCCGTTCTTTTGTAAATTCCATGTTAAAGAAGCGTTTTGGGTAAAATCGTTTCATTTATCGTAGGTGTTTTGACTTGTTGTTCTTGACATCATTATTACATATATCATGATTTACTTACTTCCAGAATATAAAATATGATTTATATATCATATATATTCAGTATATATATATATATATAACAGGTAGATAAATAAAATGAAAAACACCGTTCATGGAGACGGTAGTCCGTACGTACGCATGAACGCTGTTTTCCTTTCCTTATTGTCTTGAAATGGAAGTAAGTAGATGACATACATATGTATATATATACATAAATCCAGTAGCTTTATAATGTCATATATTTCATTATTATTTCTTATATATTCATTATAATCATTCTTAAATGGTTAACATGGAGAAAGAATCTCATCGCGTCGTGGAGACGGTAGTCCGTACGTACGCACGAGCGATGATATCATTTCTATAAATATTGAATTGAATTGGAGTGGATTATACAATATATCAGAATCAATATGATGTTGTAATAACTATTTATATTTATTCTTTACACCATTATACCCATCCATGTAAGGTGGTGGTGGAAAATAGATTACACCACGGCGTGGAGACGGTATTCCGTACGTACGCACGCGCGATGATTTCTTTTTCCGTAGGATGGATAGATGGTGAAATAGGGTTGTTTCATACTTATAATAACATATCAGTATATGAGTGATACTGATGTTATTACTTCATAATGAAACAACCTAAGAAGAAGAAGTGGAAGAAGAAATAAAGATGAAAGAATTGGTAACGGTAATTACCTCTTCTTTGAAGCGCCTTTTGGAGACCTCCTCTTAGGGAACTAAAATTGGTCTTTGAGTAAGACCAGAACCTCTAGGATGTTACTAGGGAAGTGTAGAAGAGATTTTGGCAGGGTTTGGCCGAGCTTGAGTGCTCAAATTGGTGTGAGGAGGAGGGGGAGGAGGTGTCCTTTTATAGGGGAGGAGAGGGGCACCTTAGGAATATCTCAAAATATTATTTTATATTAAAGTCAAAATCGGTTTATAATGGTTCCAAAGGGTCTTATTTCGAAGCTAAAGTGAGGATGGGTCGAAATCCTATCAACCAATAGGATTTAGACAAGTTTAGGGTATTATTTTAACCTTATCAATTAGATTTAACTCTAAGTTAAATAATTTAACTTTTACCGTGTCTTTTTGTTTTCTTTCACTATATGGTTAATAAACATAATATAACATGCCAAAAGAACCCCAAATTGTATATTATTAATACATATATCCTTGTCTAAGTCATTTGGCCGAACCTTAGATTTTTAGGAATAAAATAACAATTAATAATATAATATTTCATTTAAAAACTATTTTGTGTCAATTTTGACACTATTTGATATATGATTTTTGTGAAAGTCATAACAGAATTATATGTTCGAATCAAGTTGATTAAATCAACACTAATATATCATAGTAACCTATAAAATTATTGGAATTCATAAAAAGTATCAAATTACATTTATTTTGGTGTTTATAACATCAATTATGTCAATATTTCATTAACAAGATAATTACTTCATCATCTTTGTGTCATAAATAAATTAAATTATTTGATGTCTAAAAATTACAAATAAAATACCATCATGTATTAAATCTTTTTATCTTTCTAATGAATATTTACAATCGAATTTATCTTATGTATAACCCCATATTAGAAATGATTTACTTATTAAACATTGATTTTAACTATTTTAACCCTTCTTTAAATAAATTAATAATAAATGTCCTAATCTAATCCAAGTGGGCCTAAATGGTCATATTTTATTCCTAAGTTTGTTTTTGGTCGAATTACACTTGTCCAATAGAATTAGGACATGTGTTAGGGTAATATTAATATCATATTTACCCTTAGTTACCCTATTTACTATTAACCGTGGTAAAAAAAGTAAAAAGTTACTATTCACCAAAAATTTATTTTCATCTCATTGAACCACATTTTAGTCCTTGATATTAACCGTGTCTCTTGGATTTTCGAAATTCCATTCACAGAAGCGGTAAAATTAAGTTTTATGCAAAATTCAGTTTTTAACCTACCACTTAGTGGTTTCACTATTCATAAAAAAATTGAAGTTTTTCAGAAAAATGCCAAAATTTCACCCTAAGCTATAATTGATATTCCGAATTCAAAAATGATTTCTATTTTACAAAATTCCCAAAATATAAGTTGCATTAATTAATTTTATAATTAAATCCCGCTGTTAAAACAAATAGCGTGTTTTTAAGAAACAATATCTATCAAAAGATTGACATTTGATTATGTCTGGTTTAAATGTGAAATTACAACCAATGACCAACATTGTATTAAATTGTAAAAATATATTCTAAATATACTTTAAAACCACTCAAATTAATTATTTATCACTATTAATTATTTCAATTAAAAAAGTTGTTTTTAATTATAATTTAGTAATTTTCACTATTCATCAGAATATGAAAGTTATCCGAAAAGTACCAAAATTTCACCTTAGGCTAAATTCGATACTCCGAATCCAAAAATGAAGTTCATTTTAAAAAATAAGATTTACAGAGTTTTAAAAAGTGGTTATTACTATTCATAATGGCTAGTTTTAATAATATTTTAATAGCACATCGTTGTTTAGTGAAACTCGGTATTGCGTATTACACACGCTATCGAGGAAGGTCACGATTGCGTGTAATGCAAGGCAAGACAAGGATGTGTGTTGTGCAAGATCCTTTTGGTGTAGCGTACAACACAAGATATTAATAAAATTAAAAAGAATATTTTTTTTATAAAATCATGGGCTGTTACAGTATAAATCATTCACTCTAACCTTTTTTCATATTGTTTGATGGGAAAAAAACCCCTTAAGAAGTCCTCTTAGAATTTTTCATTGTGAATGTGTTGGTTGAAAAATACGTATGATAGGAAATGAAAATGGTTAGTATTTTACAATACAAGTCTTTAAGGTGGACTAGTTTCTTAGTGTTTTCCAAATTATTGGGCCTCAAAAGGGGGAGAATGTTTTTTGGAAAATGAATATTCTTCTACAGTGTTTTTTGATGAATTGAAAAGTAAAGTTGGAAAATTCATGGTTTCCCCATAGTAATGTTTTTAGAACTACGAAGGATGGTACAATATAGGTGTTTAAGGTGTAATAGTTTCTTAGTGTTTTCCAAATTATTGGGCCTCAAAAGGGGGAGATTGGTTTTTTGGAAAAAGAATAGTCTTCTACAAAGGATTTTGAAGATTTCAAAAGTAAAATAAAAAAATTCGTGGTTTCCCCATAGTAATGTTTTAAAAACTACGGATGATGGTAAAATATAGGTGTTTAAGGTGGAATAGTTTCTTAGTGTTTTCCAAATTATTAGGCCACAAAAGGGGGAGATTGGTTTTTTGGAAAACGAATATTCTTCTACAAAGTATTTTGAGGAATTGAAATGTAAAATCATAAAATTCATGGTTTCTCCATAGTAATGATTTTAGAACTACGAAGGATGGTGTGTAGACCTAGGGGGAAGGTATGCAGACTACGGCACAGTACATGGACCATAAAGGGAAAATGGTTTCTGGAAAGGATTTCATTTCTCATGAGGTAAGATTTTCAAGAAAGTCATGATAGTTCATAGGAAGTCTTTTCATTTGCAGAAGTAAGGGGGTGATTTGTTGAGCATAGAAGGGATTTGTTCATAGAAGAGATCATCTACTATATAGGTTCAAGGCACTATGTAGTTTGCATAATGAAAATGGATTATGGAAGAAGTAGTGCACTATTAAGGATATACCACATCAATATTTTTGGTACCTTAGATCAGGAGATTGTGAGAATCTAGTTACTTATATAATGACTTCTAATCCCATCATTACCTAGAGTGATTTTTATTTGAAAAAAATATTTCTCCTATATAATTCGTCTATTTTGGAAAGTGGTACATGGTGAAGGATTCTTTAAAGTGATGTGGTTCGTGAGGGTGAATTCCATGAATGGTGGAGTTGTTTATGGTAATAGTTGTGTAAGAATTTTGTGGGGATCTCCTTATAGGAAAAAAAATAGTGTTCCATTAATGAAGCAGTTTGTGGAATAAGGAACGTGATATGTGGAGGTAGTACACTGAGGTAGTACAAATAGGTAGTACAAAGAGGTGTTACGCATATGAGTTATGCGGAGGTGGTATGAAGAGGCGGTACGTGGAAGAAGTGATTCATTAAACATACATGCAATACAGTGTAATGTATTTTACAAAGGATGAAAGTGGATCATGAAGGGACTAAAACAGTTCATGAATTTAATTTTCACTAACTAATAGTATGGGGAAAAATGTATTTCATCTATGGGTGTAAAGGGACTTCAATATAGAATTTATTTATAGTTTAGGTTTTGTTATTTTATAAACATTTTGGGGCCTATAAGTCCATAAACTATTGGTGTATCCCTTCTAAGAGCAGTTGGAAAAGTATAGGGAAGATGGTAATCCACTGTCATGGTAGAGATTCCAGGAAAGATACATAGAGAGTCACCCTTGATAATGCTATCATCAGACCCTAAATCTTGTATAGGCAATGAGACTTGACATAGAATTGATCTATCCTGAACCTTGTGATTTGGATGTGAGACTTAGTAGATTTGGTACATCGGTACAACATTGCTCTATGCTCTTTAGACATATCCTGGTGAGGGTGAATAATGTAAAAGTATTTTGTCTCGTTTATGACATGATTTATATTCATACATTGAAATGGGAAAGAGAGAGAAGAGTGTATTGTTTAGCAAAGAAACAAGATCTGAAGAGGATTTATTTTAAATCTCTCTCACCCAGATTCACCCCTCTATCAAGGTATTTACCATTTTTGGGATAACAATCGGTATTATATGGAAAGGTTAAATGTCAATAGTTCACCCTAAGTATAAAAAATTGTGGTTCTCAATCACAAAGTAATTCAGATGTTCGATGGAAAAAAATTTCAATCATTGATGTATCATAAGAAAGAGTACATTTGATCATTAAGAATGGTTTTCATAACAATATATACGCTTCTAATATCATCCAATATCAATAGTAGTGCTTCATAAAAAGCTGATATAAGGGAATTGGATGTCAATGATAAATGGATTAATGATTTAGGGGGATCCTTATCCAATTATTTCTATACAAAGGTGATGTCATGTAAAACATATAATTCTATGTGGGAAAATCTGTTGATCATTCAGGAGGCATTCTAAAAAGTTAGAAAAGACAATCTGCATTTTATATGGAATGAATATGATGATCTCAGAATGCACCCTACTAAGTCTGTTGATAAATTCTTTGATCGGGTGAATGTTTTTGTAGAAGACATGTGTAGTCTCAAAGAAATTATAGAAGATATAAATATTGTCAAATGTATCTTGTGAAAACATACACATTGATTTAATCTATTGTCTTCTATATTAGAAGATAAAGAAAATAATTATGTAACATATGATAACTTACAAAGTTTTCATGTTTTTATGAAGTGAGAAATGATGATAACGATGTTGTGGAAAAGGGGAAGTCCAAAGATGGTGAATTAAAGGACATGAAGAAGATGTCTATTGAATATTGAATGCAGTAAGACAATTTGGATTATTTCATTTCATTTCCCTATTCCAATCTACAAATAGGAAGATGAATGTTAATGTGTAATCATCCAATTTCATTCTTCTGATGTAGAAAGATTGTAAATTTTTAAGAAATGTGTTCTAAGAAGATTAACGATTACATTTAGTACAATGATGAAATTTCCCAAACCAAGTATTAATCCAATGTTAATGGTAGGAGAAGTGCAAAAAAATTACTTTAAAAATAAGAATCTTTATTTAAAAGAAGATGATAGTTTAGAAGAATCTAATTTAGATGAGTTAGAGGACTACAAGGATCAGATGTTAGATGCTATAATGGAAATTTGTAGAAATTACCAATCAATTTAAGAAAGCTATAATGATGATGGAGAAGTAAAAGGAAGAGTTTACCTTTAGAATGAATTATATGCTTCTCATAAATGGATTTATGTTTGGAAATACAAAACATAGAATGGAAATAAAATTGATTTGTGATGCCAAACATTACAAGAAACATCAGGAAGGATAGAATTCTAAGATTAATGAAGAAATTGAACCACTAAAGTCATCAAAACCTGATAACTCAGAAAACTTGGTTGAGTAAAAAATCATAATTTAAGAAACAAAAAAGGGATATGGATAGTTTGATTAATACTAGAAAATATCAAATCAAATTTATCGAAGGGCTTGAATAAGAAGTTTTAAAAATGATAATAAAAGTGAAATAGTAGGATATACTATTGATTCTAGAATAGTAAGACACGTTGTTCATATAAAAAAAGGAAAAGATTAATTTAGAGTCTTAGTATAGTAGACAAAAGACTGTTAGGAATGGAAAATGATTTATCAGAATGATACAGCTTCTATAGGGATTCATCACAAAAAAAATAGTAATGGTTGATGATAGACCACAAGATCCCACTCTTAGAGTGAAGATTGATTTGGGAATGAATAAGAATTAGAAGACTGAGTTAACTAAAGGGAGAAACTGACGTGAAGTCTTACAACAAAAGACGTACCCTTCATTAGATGTTATTGTTTTTAAAAGATGAGACACTCATAATTTTTTTTACATATCAAATATTTATCATAGGGAACACAACCAACGTAGGTAGAAATAAAGGTGTCAATATTCTAGGACATCATTTGATGTTCAATGTTTATAGTGAGGAGGATTCTGGGACATTGGAGGATATTTCTCATTGATAATGATAATAATTGTACCAAAGAAGAAATAATCTAGCCATATGTAGTAGCTAAAGGTATCATCAAATGAGATGAAAATGAAAAATCAATCCATAGCTCTGTAGCATGAAGCTCGTTCGTCAAACTTGGAGGAAGATCAATATTTTCCATCTATATTAGGTATGCTTTCAAAAATAAGTATGAAAAAGAAAAAAGATATTTGATTATAAATTGGTTGCATAGATTACTTTTAAAGCATCAGATCGTACTAGAATATAGATTATTGATTGTGGATTCACCTCTCATATTTGATGTAATAGGGATCTAGTGACCATAATTAGAAATATATGGATGGTGTCATAATATTTGGAAATGAGGAAGACTTATATACTATTGGATCAAGAAAATCTAAGTTTGGGAGAAAATACATGACACATGTTGATCTCATATTAGTTCAAAGTATCAATAATAAAATTCTTAGTGATAGTCAACTATGTTTCTCAGAACAATATATAATCATTTAAATGCAATTATCTATGATCATGGAAAAGAATGGGGTAATGGTTTTGTAGTGAACGCATATGAAATGAAATATCTTCCTTGTAAGTGTAGAAGAAGATATATGCTTTCTGTCCAAGGAAGAATAAAACATGTTATGGTGTAAAATTATTTTCTTCTAGTTCTAATGTCCTTGGAGAATCCGTTGAAATATGATGCATCTCTAGGTCTCCCTAGATAATCACGTGATCATAGCCATACGTGTGATTCCTTCCAACAAGTGGAGATCATTCGAATGACAAATAAGAAAAACGATAAAATGTCAACAATATTTTTTTATATGGTTCATATTGATATGTGCCGAAAAATTTCACCAAGAACTATTGATGGTAAGAGATTGGGTTCCCACTAACTCCTTAAAACTGGCTTATTCTGAAAATACTAAATAAATCATTTTGAAGGATTGATGGTAAGAGATACTATATTTTCTTCAATGATGATTTTATCAGAATGGTGTGGCTATTGATCATCTCCCACAAGTCTGACGTGTTCAGTTTCATTAAAATATATTGACCGAATGTTGAGAATATTCTAGGTAATAAAATCTAAAATATCAAAATAGATAATCGAACCGAGTTCATGAATATCCATGTGTAGGATTATATCGAGAAACATGGGATAAGGAAAAATGTTTTAGTATGTGGAACTCCATAAAAAATTGGAGTTATTGATATAATAAATTGAATTATCAACAACATGGAAAGAAAAATGCTCATTGATAAAGACCTACTCTATATGTTTGAGAAATAAGCAGTGATGAAATTAGTTTACACATGAAATAAATGTTTGTTTTGTCCAATAGAAGAAATAATCAATATGAGCTATTGTATAGAATGAATCCAACGTTAATGTTATTTCGAGTATTTGGAAGTAAGTTTTTCATTCTCAATAAAAAGAAACATATTATGTTTGAACCCCATGGAGATGAAGGTATATTTTAGGGATACTCATAGAAAATAAAAGAATATAAATTCTTCAATAAGTGGGTTGGAATGGTTGTTAAAAAAATTTATTTAACTATAATATAGAATGAGAAAAAATTTCAGCAAATACATGATCAGACTTCAGAGGACAGTTATTTATAGAATCAAATATGAGGGGATGATCCAATTCTAGAGGCTTATTCAGAAAAATATTCAGATGATGATAAAGATGAGCACAATTTAGTATCTACACAATGATAGAAGATAATATCCAAAATTGATAGACAGTACATAATTTGTGATCATATAACACTAGTATAGACAAGTTGGATGAAGACTCTATAAAAAGAATCGTACTTATCGTAGGTATAGCCTAATTGTATTAATGAAGCAGTTAGAGATGAGAATTGGTATTAGTCTATGAATGAAAATATTGAACAAATTGAGAAGAATCAGACATGAGGTTTTTTTTGGAGGCCAATAGATAATAATTTCTTCAAGATTAAATGGTACGTTCGTAATAAGATAAATGAAGAGAGTGGTGATATTTGAATCAAGGTTTAATAGTGTTAAAATATTATCCCAGGTCAAGGGAATTGATTTGGTTGAGACATTTTCAATTTTTTTAAGGCTAGAGATAATCAGATGATTAATGGACATAGTTGTGAAAAAAGGCAATAATTTCCAGATGGATGTTATTTCATCATTTATGAATGTAGTTCTAGAAGAAGAAGTTTACATTGAACATTTGGATAGTTTGTTCATTCATGAAGATGAGAAAAAAGTTTTTTACTGAATAAGGCTTTATATGTTTTGAGGAAATCACCTAGAAAATTGTATTAAGGATAGATCAGTTTCTAAAGAATCTCTATTTTTAGTGTGGTGGGGTATATTATTATTTATATTTCAACAATGATAATAATAGATGAATGATGGTGTTGGGTTATGTCAATGACATAATATTTTGTGGATCTGATGAACCATAGTGCGGAAACTTTTCTGAGTTTATAAGAAGTGTGTTTGAAATTCCAATGATTGGGGAAGTATCATTTTTCCTTGGTTTATTGGTGACATAAGGGTAGAATGGATCACTCATTAATCAATATAAATATTCCAAGGATGATTTTAAAATACATGTAATGGATAATTCCAAGGAGATGATGACTCAGGTAGCTACTCGGATGAAACTATCATTAGATGATTAATGCAATGCAGTTAACATTACATAATACAATAATATTATTTGCAGTCTACTATACATGATATAAAAAAGACCTGATAATGACTATTCCACATTCTAGGAAACATAGAATCAATGAAATACTAATTAAACCAACTTTATTAAAGTGAAAATCACTTTTTAATATATCAAAGGCATGGTGGATTTCGGTTTGATGTACACTGTAAAATATCTATAAGATTTATAAAGATATACTGATATAGATTGGTCTGATTTAGTGGATGATAGGAAACAATTACTAGGTGGTGCATTCTATTTTGGAATATTGTTTATTTCTTGGATACAAAATAATGGAGATTTAATTTTATTAAGCAATTTAAAAGCTGAATTTATTTTGGCGACTCAATTGTGCATGGAGTTATTGTGGATGAAGAAGTAGCTTGAGGATATGTGAGTTTAAGTGAAGTGTCATATAATAGTACATTATGATAATTCAAGTGCTATAAATCATTGAAAAAAATATGTCCATCAGTTAAGAAAAAATCACATTGAAATCATGTATCATTTTCTTATGGAGAACGTGGATCAAGGGAATATGGAGTTAGAGTATGAACTTATAGAGCAACAAGTTGCATAAATTCTGACAATGGCCTTTTCATAAGAAGCATTTAAAATATATCAAGTGGATCTATGTTTATTGTTAACTCCCCACACTTGAAAAAATGTGGATGTGATAACCCCTCTCCCTGAGGTTTGATTTTTTTTCTCATGTACTCATTTGTGTAATTTTCATTCCTATATACAACAGTGAAGTGACATTCGGGGTTATTGACATAGGGGGAGAATTTTTGCATATTAAAATAGAGAAAATGTCCTAATCAAGACATGGGGATAAGCTGTTTGGTTAATCAGTGAGATAGGGGATGTAAATCTATTAGGTGGATTATTGAATTTGATTATTCTAGAAGCGATCGATCAAAGGATATATATCAAAAAAGGTGATGTTCGTGATGAAAGCAGTAGAGTGGATTCGGTATGGAATAGAGTGATTCATTTTTCTACATTGAATTATACTCTTTTTTCTCTCATTGAACACTGATCATGTGGGCTTTGTGGGTGTTTTAATAAAATCATTAATCTCTATCTCAATCTCCAGATGTGAATGCTATTAGAAGATAGAAGAATCTTTAATTATGTATCAAATTATAATGTGTTTTCAAAAAACCCAATGGGGGTATTTTTGGTTCAAAGTACATCAAGTATTACTCTTGGTCTTTTTGGGAGTGATTATGTTTATTGATAAAGGTAGATGATCATGAATGAGTATTTTTGGGGTTTTCCAAAGAACGTGTTTAAGTTGGTGTATTTTCTCAGTGTTTTCCAGATTTTGGGGCCTCAAAATAGGGAGTTTGATTTTTTGAAAAGGACTGTATTTCCGAAAAATAGTTCATGAAATGGAAAAGGAAAATCAACAACATCAAGTTTTCTACATAGAAATGCTACACAAACTGTGAATGGTGGTAGGGAGACTGTGAAGGGCAGTACGCAAACAATGACATAGTATGTGGAACACATGGGGAAAATGGTTTGTGGGAAGGATTATGGTTTTTGGGAGGAAAGAAGTTCAAATAATATTTGATAGTTAGTGGGAAGGTTCATCGTTTTTAAAACTGAGGTGGTGATTTATAGTTCTGCGCAAGAATTCATTCAGGGAAGACACCAGCATCTATCGAGGTTTGAGTTAGTATGCGGACTGAGTATGGAAAATCGTTCATAGAAGAAGAAGTACATGGTGAAGGCTATACTATATCTTAATTTTGGGTATCTTAGTTTAGAAAATATTATGGATATATTTTCTTATATAAGAAATTATAACCCCATTATAACCTATAGTTATTTTCATTTGAAAAAATATTACTCCAGAAGCATTTGATTGTCATTAACCAGGCCAGGTCGTCCTCCGACTCGGTGCCTGACCCGATCTGCGACATGGCCCGAAGGGCGTTCCCAATCCCCACGGGCTGGAAACTAATGTCGAGCACCAAAATGAGGCAGTTGGGAATGATTTAGCCTAGAACATACATATAAACAAATTACAAAAACTGAGAATGTTGGTTAAATACTTGCAATTGAAAATAGAATAATTATGTACAGTTAAATATACCTCTATGTGACCTCAAGGGTCACCACCAAACACCGAAACAATCATACTTCAAGAGAGATCCAAAACTTGAACCTATAAATTAAATGATAAAGTAGGTGTGAGCACTGATATGCTCAGTAGGAAAGCCCATATACAAAAACACCTTATGCCACTACCTTTAATAAGAAATTAAAATCATGCTAGTTTGAAAATAAGGAATAATAAAATAATGTTTTTCTCTATTTTCAAATTCAAATAACATGCTTGAATTTCAAAGGAAAAAAATTCTCTTCCCTTTTCAAAATAGGTTTTGAGCATGAATGAAAATTTTGAAATTTAAGGAGACTAATGTAGGTAAAAAATATGATTTCTAAAAAAGGTGGAACGAGCATGAAACAATAATATTAAAAATTGTAACAATAGAAGAATGGAATGTCCCTAAGCAGCTAGTGTTAGTTGAGGACCTACGATCTTCCTGTCTGGGTGAAACGTGGCATTAAAGGCCACAACCCTCAGAAAATGTGGCTTAGAAGGCCACGACCCTCGGAAAACGTGGCTTAGAAGACCACGACCCTTATTCATTCATATGTTAATTAGGGTTGCAATCGTCAAACCTACAGTGAAACCGGATCAAGTCACCTCCAAACCACTAGCCCACGAGTCCCAGTTCACCCACCAAGATACCCAGGTGTCCCATTGTTCTCTGGTTCAAATGATGGTGAGTTTTAACCACGAATGAATATATGTACACAACACTTTCTTTATCCAAAACTCATTCAACCTCTCACCACTACTCTCCCACCTTAAGCGCATTCTCCCTCATTCACACCACAAAAAGCATAAGCATCAACACTAGGCACATATCACAAATCACATTTTAACAATTGAATTACATTTTTCAAACTAGGGGGAATGCCTCAAGAGGGGATTTTTTCAAATTTTGTAAACCATTTTCAATGTGCCACATGGGCCCATTAATTTACAAAGAATATTACCAATCTGAAAATGATGTTTCTCAACATCATTCAGTTCCAAAAATCTTCTTAAGAATCCATTGGTGCAACCAAGGAACCATAATTTTTAAAACATTGTTAAAATAAATCAAACCATTGAAGAAAGGGAAATTACCAATTTACCCCAGATTTATTCCAAAACTAATGCATTCTTACAATATAACCAAAACATGAACTTCCCAATTTTTAAAGTCCTGAACTAATTTATCTTTCTTCAAAAATAAACATTCAAACACACATGCTAGACACTTAAGAAAAAACCACCTTATGGATTTTTCATTTCAAAACCAATTTAGCATAAAAATGGTATTTCATTTTCCAAGCATGGTTAGGATCATATATCAACATGAAAAACACACGTTGGAAACTTTATAAATAATACATAGAGAATGAAGAACCATTTTTTTTAAAAAACAATTCAAAACATTCATTGTGTCAAGATAGAAATCATATCTAAAAGAAAACTACGCATTTTAAATCGTAAAAGTGAGCAATTAAATATAAATGGATGTCCAACGCTAAGCATCACTAACACATTCTATAGCATGTATATACGATTTAACATTGAAAACTATTTTAAAGCACTAAAGAATTTATGGAATTCAAATTTATGGCATAGACATAGGGGACCAACCTCAAACACGCAGCTTTTGACAAGGGTAACCCGAGACTGCTTCACCTACATGCATGTACATTTTCATGTATATTCATATATACGGGTCCTTACTGTCGATGCCTCCAACCCCAAAGGAAGGGACCAATCACTATACATATGATTTTATAAAGGAATTAAATACTTAAACAATTTATAATTCATTTTAAATATCACATAAAAGGTTTATACCAAAAACACACTCAAAACATCCATTCTAAAACCATGTGCACCATGACGCAACATCAAAAACATGATAAAATGGAATTCGCACCCCTTGCAAGGCGTAATTAACTAAGATAAAAGTTTATTAAACACTACGAAAATCTCAGCATGAGTTATCTCAAAATCAAAACATTCATATCAAATAAACATGCTACTAAACACATCGAAATATTATTAAACATGAAGTAAAACTATATTCAAACCAAGAAAACTATTAAGTGGGTATACTAAATCAATTAAATAAGAAAATTAATTCATCAATCAACATATATATGTTGAAACACATACCTTCAGCATCTAAACATCGCAAATGCGGTGTAAAAACTCTTCCACATGACAATCGCACCACAATCAAACACAAAAATACCCTAAAAACCATAATTTGAACCAAAAACATCAAAAACATGACAATATTGACACTAAAACCTGTGTCGATATACTACTAATAGATGAAACAACCAATCAAAGTAAAATTCACCTGCGGCGAGGGTTCGGGAAGTTGACCAAGCACGACGGAGAGGTTTCAGAGGTCTTCCACACACTAGGGAGGTCTCCAAAGGGTCCAACTGTGTAGGTGGGGCACGAACAAGGCTGTCTGGTGAAGATGGAGGGTGTCGGCCGACCTAACCAAAAAGGGGTGTGGCCATGGGAGAAGTGGTCAGGGAAAATAAGAGGTGTTTTAGGTCGCTGGCAGTAGGAGAGGAAAGCCGGGGAGCTGGGGCGCCAGTCCGGGTGCCCATCGCCAGAGGGGGGCTTGAGAGGGGCGGTCCAGCGAGGGAGAGGAGGAAGATGAGGGGAGAGGAAGTCCATGCTAATGTAGGTAGTTCGGGGTGTAGGGAAATCGGGCTGCAGCAACGAATGAGAGGCAATGCGAGGTGAGGCGGGTGCGAGGTGGCACCGGGGTCGTCTTTCCAGAATAGAGGAGGGGAGGCGGTCGACCAGGGGATAGTGGGGGAGAGGTGTGCTGTGAAAAAACCAAAGGGAAAGGGGGTCTGGCATGACGTGAAGAGAGGTGAGGATGAGAGTAAAAAATTAATAGAGAAGAAAAAAAAGAAAAGATCAAAAAAGATAAAAATAAAAATAAAAATAAAAAACCAATAGAAAAGACTCAGTCCAACAGAAAAATTATAAATAAAAATAATAATAATAATAAAACTATTAGTTTATAATAAAATACTCACTTAAAATAGTATTGACAATAATAATAATAATAACCTTATTAAATGATATTACTATTATTATTATAAAAACAAATTATTTTTTTAAATTTATTTAAATCCTTTCTATTTTTATTTTGTGCTCAAAATAATATTCAACTTTGTTAATTAACTACCCACACCGAGCAGGCAACACATTGACCTAATGATGCCACATAGCTTCGTATGTGCCATGCCTATGTGTCGAACTCTGCAAGCCAAAAACAGATTTATTAAAAAAAACACTAAACTCAAGTCGGTTCTGGTCCATACCTCAACAATTTATATATATATATATATATATATAATGTTGGATAAAATTATGGGATAAAAAATTAAAATTTAAATCATTACCAAATTGCAAAGTCAGGGTGTGAGAATTCTCCCCACAATGACACTTTATTCACCTAGAAATTCCCCAAATACATGTTCAACCAATGATTCCAAGCAAGGCCACCAAGATACCTAAGGTAAAAATTCAATCTCCTCAAGACCGAGCTTTCAGAAGGCCCATGACCTGAAATTTCAAAAATATGAAAACCAAAATAACCAAGAATAATAACCAACAGTAAGGAATTCACCTCCAAATAAAACCACAACATGGAACACCCCGACACCTAACATTGGGATCACTAGGGTCGCTCGAGTTCTCCAAGAACGCTCGTAAAGTGACCCACTACCAAAGCAAACCAATAATCATGGACAAGGTCGGGAAAAGCAGAAGTATGGGGTCGCCCCGCCAAGTGCACTTTGAAGATAGAGTTTTTTCACAAGTCCTTCTTATGGTGGTCTCCCCACCATATTATAATTATTTCTAAACATTGGTTCTTCAAACCAAAAAACTCACAAACCCAGACAAACATCTAACACTAGCTTGACCATCCAAGCTCCCTATGTTTAACCAACCAATACAAGAGGGGATGTCAACGAGACCCGAGGGGATGTCGACGAGACTCGAGGTGGGTCTCCCCACCATTTTAGACTTTCCCTAAGAACATGACACCTATACGGGCATTCCAAATTTAATTTGAGTGATACATACTAAACTCTTCAGCACAAACCCACTAACACACTCTGACATGCATGGGAAAATCCCCACAGTGGAAAACACTCAACCACGTGAGATGTTTTTGATAGCATAACCCCATAAACATAGCGGAAAAATGGACAGCCATGTTCCAATTCTACAAGTCTAGAGCATCTCCAAAACGAGTACAATTTCGACTCCTAAGAGTCCCACAACAAGATTTATAGAGTCTACCCGCTAGCTTTACAAGAATACGGATTCTACGAACCTCTTTAAAGCCCATGAAGAACTCTCGCAAATGAAGAACACAAAAAATAAACAAGGCCTTTACGTCATTCACAAAAAAATATAAAGACTTCAGAGGCAATACAATAATAGAAAACTTAATTCTGCCCACTTCTAACACTATTGACCTCGGTTGGACCAAACCCATCCCACATCCGACTAGTTTTTGACTGCGTGCAAGCTTCACCATGAGACCTACGGCTGGGGTCCTGATGTCTGAAGCATATACTACCTCGTAGTCATAAGCTGACCACATCTGACTGGAACTTCCTCTGCTGAAGAATCAACCTATATACTTCTTCTCATGTCCCATGTGGCCACTCTATCAACATACCCACTGATAATTGCAACGAAAAACTTAGTGTGTCAGATTAACCACACTAGAGATAAGAGATTGAGTGGTCTATCCGACACACAACACGAACTGATAGAAGGATCACTCCAAGAACATGCCCCTTCAGTTCACAGTTTTCATCAGATAAGGAACCTTCACTTCCATAGGTATAACTACATGATGAGTCCAGTCTTGAGGATCACTCAAGACATCCCCACTCGCGATGAAAATAGAATGATCACCATTTGCTGGTGTATTCTCACTCCTCCAAACATACTTGAGACAACATACGCATGCACAAAATTTAGAGTCCCTAAAAAACTGTAAACATTACCAACATTCTCAATGAAATAAATGATATCCAACCAACCTCGATATTTACAAACAGTCAACACAACCGAGCAGAACCCAACTCTGCCACTCCCCTGGGAGTCTGAGCTGATCCAAGAACTGAGAGACCCACTAAAAACCCATGAGACCTTTTTAGGGGGCATATCCTGAACAGGAACACAAAACAGCCTTCCTCAAATCCAAACACATCACAAAAAAATCATCCACACCTCAAACAAAATTCCAGTAATTCCAATTTAAGACATCAATTCTTTTTTTCTAGGAAAGACACCCACTTGAAAAACCAAACACTGCATAAAAAGTCCTAAAATCTCCTTTGAAAAAGTCGTATTCACTCTGAAATCAATGTCATTTTCCAATTCCCAAAACAATTTAATAACAAAACCCCATTTAAAAAAAATCACACTTTCTAGGAAACAAGATGTGGCCTTCGAAATCAATCAATAACCACTGATATTCAATGTTGCATCTCAAGTATGCATTTTTGTGCCACTCAGGAAACCATCCAAACGATCCACGAACTGTCCATTAATCATGTCCACATGCACATGCAAGCACCCATAAGAATACTACTGAAA
This sequence comes from Viscum album, assembly GCA_963277665.1. Lineage (NCBI taxonomy): Eukaryota > Viridiplantae > Streptophyta > Magnoliopsida > Santalales > Viscaceae > Viscum > Viscum album. The sequence goes on along the minus strand of OY728156.1, from coordinate 62,572,593 downwards.
GAAAACAAGGCTACTCCGCATTCAAAACAAAACATTCTCAATATCTGAAAATACCTTTTTTCAAAACCATTAAAAATTTTGAAGACAATTTTTTTCAAAATTCTTCCCATTTCTAAAATAACTCACTTTTATTTATAATAACCCAAGACTTTATTTTAGAAATCTGACTTCAACAAATCAAATTCCATGTTCCAAAAACAAGGTTCAAAAGAAAAACACCCCAAGAATCATGCCAAACATGTACCAAAATAAAATAAGAGCAACTCCAAAGTCCACTTTCCTAAAAAACACTTTTTCACCAACCCAAAACTAAAGAAATACATCACAAACATTAATGCACCTAGATGGAGTAATAGTGGTCATGTCTAACCCGGCTGCATGGTTTAGAAGACCATGCCCTAGACAAGAACCAACCACTAAGAGTGTCAAAATTTACACTCAGGCATCACATGGGTCACTTATCCATGTGATACCACGTTCAATAACTGTTAACTCCTATCGTCATCCCCTATCCACAATGACCAAAGCCAAAACTAATATCTTGAACTATCCCTGGTCACTTGAGCATCAGAATGAGTAAGAGTTCACGACGCTCTTCTTGCACCAACCACTCGAGTACCGACAGTCTTATCATCGATCTACCTGAAACCCCAAATAAAAAGAACAAAACCTTCTCTAATAATATTTTTCACGAACCATGCCAGGTCGTCATCCGACTTGGCGCCTAACCCGATCTGTGACATGGCCCGAAGGAAATTCCCAATCCCCACAGACTGGAAAGTACTGTTGGGAACCACAATGCGGTAGTTGGGAACGATTTAGCCTAGAACAGACATATAAAAAAACGACACACACTTTGAAAGGTATTTAAATTCATTCAATTGAAAATAGAACATGTATGGATAGTTAAATATTCCTCAATGTGACCTCATGGGTCACCACCAAACATAGAAACAAGCTTACTACAAGAGAGATCCAAAACTAGAACCTGCAACTGAAAAGATAAAGTAGGCGTGAGCACTAAGATTCTCTATACGAAATCCAATATATAACAACACCATATGCAACAACCTATAATAAGAAATCAAAATCATGATAGTTTGAAAATAAGGCATATTAAAATAATGTTTTTCTCTCTTTTTAAATTCAAATAACAAGCTAGAATTTCCAAGAAAAAAAAACATTTCTCTTCCATTTCCAAAATAGGTTTTCATCATGCATTAGCATTTCAAAATTTAAAGAGGACAATTTAGGATAAAAATATGGTATTCACAAAACAGTGAACAAGCATGTAACAAATCGATTGAAAATCATATCACAAGCACCACGGGAAGTACCAAAGAACCTAGTGTTAGTTGGAGACCTAGGATCTTCGTGTCTCAGTGAAACGTGACATAGAAGGCCAAGACCCACATAAAACGTGGCATAGAAGGCCATGACCCTCAAAAAACGTGGCTTTGACGACCATGACCCTTAGTCATTCATATGTTTAGTCAGTGTAGAAATCATCAAACCTCCAGTGATACCGGATCAAGTCACCTCCGAACCACTAGCCCACAAGTCCTAGTTCACCCACCAATATATCCTGGTTTCCTATTTTGTGCTCTGGTTCAAGTAGTGGTGAGTTTTTATCAAGAAATTATATATGTACACTACACTTTCATTATCCAAAACTCATTCAACCACTCACCACCATTCTCCATCCTTAAGCACATTCCCCCTCTTTCACGCCACACAAATCATAAGCATCAAAACTAGGCACATATCACAAATCACATTTTAACACATGCATTACATTTCTCAAACTGGGGGGAATGCCTCAAGAAGGTTTTTTTTCAATTTTGTAAACCATTTTAAATGTAACAAACGAGCCCATTAATTTACAAAGAACATTACCAGTCAAAAAACATTGTTTCTCAATATCTTTTAGTTCCAAAAATCATCTTCAAAATCCATTTGTGCAACCAAGGAACCATACTTTTAAAAACATGCTTAAAATAAATCAAACCATTGAAGAAAGGAAAATTACCAATTTACCCCAGATTTATTCCAAAACTCTTGCATTCTTACAAACTAACCAAAACATGAACATCCCTCTTTTTAAAGTATTGCACTAATTTATCTTTATTAGACAATAAACCTTCATACAGACATGCTAGAACTCAGAAAAAGCCACTTTAAGGATTTACCATATCAAAACCAATTTAGCATAAAAATGGTATTACATTTTCCAAACATGGTCATGATCATATATCAACATGAAAAACACAGGTTGGAAACTTTATAAACTATTCATAGAGAATGAAGAACATTTTTTTCAAAAAAAAAATCAAATCATTCAGTGTGTCAAGCTAGAAAATGTATCTAAAAGAAAAATTCTCATTTTAAACAGTAAAATTGGGCTATTAAATATAAAGGGATGTCCAACGGTAAGCATCACTAACACTTTCCATAGAAATTATATACTATTTAATCTTGAAAACACTTTTAAAGCACTAAAGAATTTATGGTATTCAAATTTAAGGCATAGGTATAAGGGACCTACCTCAAACACGTAGCTTTTGACAAGGGTAACCTGAGACCGCTTCACCTACATGCATATACAATTTCATGTATATGCATATACATGGGTCCTTACGACCAATGACTCGAACCCCCATGGAAGGGACCATTCACTATACATATATTTTCATAATGGAATTAAACACTTAAACAATCTATAAAGCATTTGAAATATCACATCAATGGTTTATACACAAAACACACTCAAAACAACCTTTCTAAAAGAAGGCACACCATTACACAACACCAAAAACATGATAAAACTGAATTCGCAACCCTTGTGCGTCATAATAAACTAATTTTTTTTTTATAAAACACAATGAAAAGCTCAATATGAGTTTTCAAAAAATCAAATCATTTATATCAAATAAACACGCAACTAAACACATCAAAATCATAATAAACCTTAAGTAAAACTATATTCGCACAAAGAAATATAATCAATGAGTATATTAAATTAACTAAATAAGAAAATTAATCCATCAAAAAACACATATATGTCGAAACTCATACCTTCGACATCGAAACTTCTCAAACACGGTGCGCAAACTATGCCGCATGACAACCACACCACAATCACACACAAAAATACCCTAAAAACCAGAAATTAAACTGAAAACATCAAAACCACACCAAATTTGACACTAAAACCTACCTCGATATACTACCAACATATGAAACAATCAACTGAAGTAAAATGCACATGCGACAAGGGTTTAAGAATCTGAACAAGCACGACAGAGAGGTTTCGGAGGTGTGTCAAACGTTGGGGAGGTCGCTGAACGGTCGAGATGTAAAGGTGGGGCACGACCAAGGCTATCTGATGAAGAGTGAGGGTGCCAGACGTCCTAACTGGAAAGGGGCGCAACCATGGGACCAACATCCAGGGAAAGGAGGAGGAGGTGCAGGTCGATAGCATCATATCAGGAAAGCCTAGGAGGTGAGGCACTGATCTGTGTGCGCATCATCGAAGGGAGATTGAGAGGGTCGGTCCAGCGAGGGAGAGAGGGATGATGAGGGGAAGGGTATTCCACACTGAAGGAGGCTAGCCGACGTTCAGGGGAAATGGGGTTGTCAAGACTGAAGAGATGTGTGGCGAGGTGAGGCGGTTGTGAGGTGGTGCCATGGTCTTCTTTCCAGAAGAGTGGAGGGGAGGCAGCCAACCTTGGGTTATTAGGGGGAGGTGCACTGAACAAAACCGGGGTGGAAGGGGGTCTGTAACAACATGTAGATACATGAGTAAGAGAGTAAAAAAAGAATATGGAACAAAAAAAGAAAAGGGGAAAAAAGATAAAAAATATATAACCAAATGAAATGACTTATACCAACTTAAAAATTATAAATAATAATAATAATAAAACATTTGGTTTTTAATAAAATACTCATTAAAAATATTAATAACAATAATAATAATAATAACCTTATTAAATGGTTTTACCATTATTATTATTAAAACAATTTTTTTTAAATTCATTTAACTCCTGTTTATTTTTATTTTGTGCACAAAATATTATTCAACTCTGTTAATTAACTACACGCACTAGGCATGCAATACATTGACCTGGTGATGCCACATAGATTCATCCTTGCACTGCCTATGTGTCAGACTCTGGCAATCCAAACACATATTTATTAAAAAAATCACTAAACTGAAGTCGGTTCTAGACCATACCTCAACAATATATATATATATATATATATATAAATGCAGATAAAATTATAAGATAAAAATTAAAATTAAAATCATTTACAAATTGTGAATTAGGAGTGTGACATTGACAATTTCTGAAAATGGTTTGTGATAAAATATTCCATGAATTGAGGTGATCCTAGAGAGATAATTACCCAATGGTTTAAGTGGTTCATCATAACAGTTCTTTATTTCTTTGGGTGTATTTACTACTCTCAAAAAATAATTGTTTAATGGATGAAGTAGCTCATAGTCAAAGGAAATATGCAGAAGATGAGGTTTCATGCAAAGCTGGTTAAAAGAGGTGGTACATAGAAGAATTATGTGGAGGTGGTAATAATTAGAGGTACATGAATTTGGTATGCATATGAGGTGATCTGGGAAGCATAAACACAACACGGTGTAGCATAGTTTGCAGAGGAAGGAGATGGTTCTCAAAATGACATAAACAATTTATGAAAGAAATTTATGCTAACAAACATTACAAAAAATAGTGGATTACATCTATATGTAAAAAAAGACTTCAACAAACCATCTATATATATTTTAGGATGTGTAAATTCCAAAATATTAAGGGAGTTACAAGACCATAAATTCTATGTGGATCCCTTCCAAGCATAGTGAGGAAGGGAAGAGGCTGTTGGTTATCATTTTCACTGGTAGTGAGATAGAAGAGATACATTAAGAGTAACCCATGGAAATACAGTGAGAAGTCCCTAAATATTGTAAAGTTAGTGAGCCAAGGAATATAAGTGATCTATCCTAAAAAATTTAATTTGGTTCACAACACTAGTGTATTTGGTACAATGGTACAATGTCGTTGTATGCTCGTTTGACATATCCTAATGAGGGTGAACCATGTAAAATTGTTGTGTCTTGTGTATGATTTAAATTCTGTTCATACATTGGAATGGGAAATAGAGAGAGTAGAGTTTTTTCCTAATAATGAAACAATATCCAAAGGGGTGTAATTTTTAGTCTCTCATTCCTTGATTCACCCCCCCCCCACTCAAGGTATTTAACCTAATTAGGTAAAATTGTGGTTAAAAGTTGTACTAAAACATAATTCAATACCTAATGACTTATGATGTATATTCTATTAATTATTGGTGAATCAAGGATCATTATTAGATATAATATAAATAGGGACTTAATGTAATCTAATTTTCACATTAAAATAATGTTTATAAAATTGATCAAAGGGAATATTATCTAGAATGGAAATAAACTATTATGATTTAGTAAATCAATAAATAATTATTTGAATCACATTATTACTATGAGATGTATTCGGTAATACCACCATAAAATCCATTGATATATTATCTCATTTACATTAATGAAATGTAAAAGTTATGATCATCTCCTTTAGTATTTTTTTCCGCTTTATCCTACTAAATTTGGAAATATTCATAGTAAAATAAAATATATATTTCATTCCTAAAAGAATGATCCTGAAGGTCTTTATATATATATCATTATAAAAATATGAATAAAAAATGTAGAGTTATGAGCCACATAGAATAATTAATTCTCTAGAAATGGGTCACATGAAACACATGACCTTTTTAAATCTCAAATCCCTTCTTTTTTAATATTAAATTTTTAAAAAAATTGTTCATTTTTATTAACATATTTTGTTCCCTATGAGCATGCATAATCATTCCTAACAAATAAATTTATGTTGACATATGGAAAAAATAGAGGGAGTTCCTTCATGAAATATTCTTATGCTAACATCCATCAAATAATTAACTAAATTATCATATTCCATACAAAGAAGAGTTAATAATTTATTATCTTTTAAACTAAAAGAATTAGAAACTTTTTTTACTTTACCTGAATTTTAATGAATTGAACATTAATAATACTTTATCAACTCTAAATGACTCCTCTATATGATATTTAACTATTTATATGTGAATATATACATTATTCATTTCTAATCATTATATATTTCACACTTTACTACATATAAATGATATCTCCAAATTTAAATAAAATACTACAGCTTATTGTTCATATTCAATTTTAGAATAATTTATCTTGTGGGGATTTTATTAACATGAAGCATTAGAATTTAACTAGTCATTTTCCATTAAAAAACAACACAGTACATTCAAGGAACCATCCTTGTAGAAAAAGTCAATGTTTTTGGATGGATGGGCCTAAACTAGAGCATTCACAAATATTCTTTTCAATTCCTGGAAGCATTAATTATATTTCATTTTCCAGTTGCACCAAATTAATTTTTTTGTTAACTTGGTTAGTGAGATATATAACCACTAAAAGAATTGAAAACCCCTGATAATAGCTTACTAATGAAATAAAACTACAAATAATAGTAACATTTATACTAATTTTCTATTCTTCCACCACATTATTTTTATCTAGATGATTACATATTCCATCTTCATTTAGGATATATCCAGGGGAAGAAATATATTATTAACAAAATTAAAACTTTCTAAATTTCTAATATAACTAATTTTTTAAGGTTTTCAGAACAATCATTATATTTTTTCAAGGATCCACATAACATTTAAAATAATCCAAAATATCCTCCATAAAAACATTCACATGTTTAATAAATATAGATAGAATAAACTACTCATAATATCCATGAATAAAGATGGTAAAATTTTCAACACAAATATAATACAGACAAACATATAATACCCATTCCTAGTATGAAACAGTATATTAGAAATGTCATCATCCATCACCTTCAGTTGATGGTAGCCAATAAATTGATTAATTTTCAAAATATAATGATCCCCTTGGATAAAATCAAACAACTCGTCTGTATAAGTAAATAAATACATATTATTAACATCTATGTAATAAAATTATCTATATTTAATATAAAGCCTCATAGAAAAACATTTCATTTTAAAGAATAAAATAGGATTATCCCATAATTCTTTAATCTGATGTATGTATCCTTTGTTGAGAAATTATTTTAACTTCCTTTTACATTTAGGTAATTATACATGACCAGAAATATTTGGAGGTTTTGAAATTTACTTAGTATTAGGCAATAAGTGAATACTGAACAAAATATCATGATTAATAATAACACCTGACAAATAATTGTGAAAAAACATTATATTATTTTACTGCTAGAACATTGTTAATCTAAACAATTTATTTCCTTTTAACAATAAGAGTGTGATAACTTTAACTTCGATTTGTTATAATTTTATTAGTTTCTTAACTTATTATTGAACTTTTATATGATCATGATAACCACTAAGAAGGGGGGTTGAATTAGTGATGATATTTTACAATGTCAATTTCAATGAAATTAAATCCCAAAACTTATTATAGAAATATTCCATATAAAATTTTAATGAAAACCTTAGAAGAATTTAAATATAATAATGTAAATAATGGCACACAATATTTTCTAGGTTCTCACCTAGTGTGGGTATCTATATCCTCTCCATGGAAAATCCCATTATCTTTTTGAAATTCACTAAAATAGAGAATTCTTAATAATGATACATCTTTAGTTAGATTACTTATATATATAAATATGTATGGTTACACAAACCCCCATTAGATAAAAATTTGAAATTCTAAATAATGACCCAGAACCATTGCCAAAATCTTTGCAAAAAATATATTTGAAAATTCATCTATAAATGTTCTATCTGATTTTCTTTATCTGGTATGTGTCCATAAAGTGTTCCTTTCATTCGTCCATTACACACCATTCGATGCAACTCAATGATATTTATCAATTGGAATATGCTATGTCCTTTGAAGGAAACATATTCTCCTCTAATATGATTAGAATATGATTCTTATTACTCTCAATAGTGTTCAATATATGTACTATGTCAAATATCATTGAAGAAAACTGTGTTAATTGACACTGATTTACACCCTATACCTGGTAACTCTTATCACTTCAAAATTGTCTATATCAATTCAAATTAAACTAAAACATAGCCTATGTTAATCTCTCATTACTCAAAAACATTAGTTTTTAATCTTTTTAATTATATTAATATTTTTATTATATGTTTTTCACACACCCATTTTTTATAGGTTAACTCAATGGAGAATATTTGTGAACTAAAATTTATTTTTCCACTCAAAAAAATGTATATTCAGAAACTCCGTATAATTTTTAATTTCACTAGATGCTAATCAAGTATTCTGGAGTCAACATTAATTTTCATGAATATTTATGAAATCTCAACATTGAAATCCTTTGTTCAAAATTCCATATTCTCACTGTTATATTACTTATTCCGTCTTCCTTATCTAATCTAGATATGTAAGAATTATTAGATCATCTCAGTCTCATCATTATTAAAAATATTTTTAATGTTATGAAAGTTCCTCAAAAATAAATTCTGTAATATGTTCATAAAATGTATTCATTGAAAATATTCTATCAATCTCTTTTATGTCTTCATTCTATCTGATCGTCATACTTCAACACAAACTCTACTCAAAATAAACTTCTCAGAATCACCCATCTGATGACATCATGAATGTTTATTAATTTTTTTATATGATATATGTTCATCCAATTGTTCTTTATCTAATAAAAAAAATATGATCGCCCTCCTATTGTAGTCCACACAATGAATTTGAAACCATAAACATCATAGAACATATAACAAAAACATTACATCATAAAATACATAATATAATTATATCCTGAAACAACATCATCCATAATACAGTAAACATTAGTAATTTTCTACGGGATAACATTTCTTAAACATCCAAATTCTTCAGTCCCACAAATATTCTCTATCTGCTTTATTTCTCTAACCTGCAATGTATCGTAACCTTTATAATACTTATTAATTATTAATCATCTTATTCTATTTTAAATTCTCTCCCATTTGGATTCCTATAATTTATAAAAATATATATAAACTCATTAAAACCCTCTTATTAAAAATATTTATCTAGTAAAATCAACTTGGTTTTATCTAGTGCCACAATATGGTTTATTTATCCACAAGAATTTATATTCCTTTACACATTTGGCATATTACCTTATATAGTGTTTTTGATACCTTTATGTAACCTTCATAGACAATATGTGAAACTTACATATGCTTCATGGATTCTGGGTGAACTATATGTATCCTTCATTCTTTTACTTGATATTTTTATGAACTCTATATCTGGAGAAGTACTTATGGTGAGAAATGTGTTACTTCTTACAAAAAATTATATATAACACGAATCTATCGTATATGTTTTTTTCCATTTAATTTTATCCCCTTTTACATGCATATACAAATTTATCTGGGATCATGAAATTATTCTAGATGTTTAGAACATGATAATGGTTGATAATTGTATAATTTTAAAAATGGTTCCTCACGTTAGTATGGAAACATATTTTCCTTTTTTACTAAATCTTATATGAATATTTCCTAACATTGATTAAGAAAAATATCTTAATAACTTTTTAAATTATTTCTCAGCTATTTGAAAAATAAATTCTAATCAAATTATGATGGAAATAAATACTAAAAATTCTATAAATACATTCCAAGGGATCAATAACTCATCCTTTGTATTTTTTAAAAACATTGGAAATGGCTCATTATCTCTTTGAACTCATTTATTTTAAAACATTGATTAAATAAAAACCATTATCATAGATATCATCTTGCTACCACACTACTAGATAGATCATATTATTTTAGAGAATTATATCACTTGGTGAAAATTAAATCTTTTCACCACAATAAGATAAGATCAATCTCAATTTTATTTTCTCACTACCATTTTAGGAAAAAAAAGTGATTTGGATTCAGTAAATATTTATTTTAATATTTATACATTGTCTCTAAATTATAAAATATAATAAAAATTATCATGAGTGATTCCTTACAAAATTTTTGATGTATTAGGTGAATTCTAGATGTGTATTTAGAGCTTAAAATTTTAAAATTTATCCATTTTTTTATCTTTGTATAAAAATTCAAAAAAATTTGGAATCTACTCAAATATAACATCTCTACCAGCAAATTTCATCATTATAAAGTGACACTAAATCAATTTTTGTTTATCAAGAATATTATAGAGTGTTTTTAAAAATAAGAATGATACATTGATTATCACAAAGTATATTCAATGGATTTCTTATATTAATTCTCACACAATCTAGCTAAAATTTCATCCAATACATTTTAGTGCTATCTTGGATGGTGGAAGCATATTCATCTTATACTATATATAAACTAACAAAACATTATTTCTTACTTGTACATCCCACACAACATTCTCCCAAAAATAAATATCACCCTAGTGTTTAATTTATATTATTAGAATATCTCTCATAATCAATATTAGGACCCAGTATTTTTATACATTAATTTCACATCTTTTTTATTAATATTCCATGAATTTGAAAAAAACACAACTAAATACCATAATAGTTTTGTGTGATTTGAGACTAAAAACAAAATAATCTTTTTTCATGAATAATCTTCAACATTTCCCATATTCATATTCCCATTTTATAATATTTATAAACATAACCAATAAAAAACATCTATTCATAAAATGGGAAAGGAAGCATAATAAAAGGTATGATAATATTTTTAGTAAGGGTAAATATGGGAATCATTAACATGGAATGATTATAAGTGTATGAGAACATGAGAATTACATTTTAAAACTATATCTTGCATATCAAATATAGACATATTATTTCCTGGAATAAATATTGGAAATTAATAAGATATCAACAATAATGGAATCAATAATCATTATCTAAGAGAATATGAAATATTTAAAATATAGATATTTGTAGAATATACAAAATCTTATAACATTGTGAACATGTGTAAATATAGCAGCTTCACTCATAATGTTAATGACATGAAATATGTCTCTCACAAAAAAAATGTACATGAAACCAGGTACACACGTAACCTTATGGAATTAAAATCAACATCCATGCATAACACTATGACAATTTAATTATTTTCAATAATAACATTGTGATCATGTCATCAAGTTCATGCATCACATTGTGAACATGTAATTAGGTTCACGCATAAATTTTTTAAACATGTATTCATGTTCATTAATAAAATACATACTCCAGAGTTATACATATTTAACTGATAATTATAAGGAGGTATTGGTCCCACCAATCACATAATCTAGATATTTGTGCTCCACAATATCATGACACATTCATCATTTCATAACTCGTGAATAGGGGTATGGTTTCAAATAAATCATTATAGTATAACCCATGAGAGGAAATGGGTTTCATAAATGTATTTTAATAATAATAATACACCATTTAAATAATGAATAAAAATTCTATCACTATATCATATCTCTAGTAATGTATAAGTAACATCATAGAATGTAATATTAGATAGAAAAAGATTTTTGAAAATTCACTTAGAACATTTCTTGAGGAAGATAGAAATTCAACTTTGAAAAAAAATTCAAAAATAAAAAAAATATGGAATCCATTTCAATTAAAATAACTTCGAAAATTATAAATTAATCTTGAATATATTGAGTTTTCTTGATAGAATAAAATTCCATTCTTGTTGTAAAAAAATTCCTTTCATATTTTCGATAAATTCCAAAAGGGAAATATTTTGAAAACAATGTGGATATCCACTTTAAAACAATTTTAAAAATTTAAAATATAAGTAAAATTTCTTTAATAAATCTTTTGTGTAATTTAAAAACTATATAGAAAATAGGGATATGGAATTAAAAAGGATTTCGATCGAAGATAAAAATAAATTCCTTTTTCAAAAATGATTTTTTGCAATCATGACTACATAAAAGGGGTTAATGAATGGAAATTTATTTCTCATTATATGAACATATAATAATAATATTTATTATATTTATGGTATTTGGATTTTAATATTTTATCCTCATAAGCATAAACATATACAGTCCCGATAAACAATGAGATTGAGACATCAAAACATGACTACTTTTGTATCTATTGAATAATAGGACCCAATAAATAATATGGTCAAATGAAACATTTAATATCATGAATATAATTAAATTAATAATTTAACATGTTATAGGGTAATTATATACACCTCATAGAAAAATAATTGTGTATAACATAACTTATGTCCCAATGAAGGCAATTTGAGAGAAAAAATCCATTACTACTTTGGTATATTTTTATCCATAAACCTAGAAATGAAATATAATAAAAAAAATATGAAAATCCCCATAATATTTAGGGACATGATCCATTAAAATAAAATCATTTCAATTATATACACCACATAAAAGAAACACATGGTGAATATGGAATATGTTTCACAGAGAATAAAGCTGGGACAGAAATCCCTTACATTAAATATCGAATTTTTACACACATGTTCAAAAATAAATTATAATTAAAATAATAATATTATAAATAAATTAATTACCATATATATATAATACCATATATGTTTTAATTGTGTCCTTTTGTTAACCTTTTATAAACAATTCCATGTTATAATCACTTTTCGGGTAAAAAACTATGTTATTTTTTCTTGTTTGTTTTTATTTTTATTAGTCCCCTTTAATTGATTATGGTTACATGAAATCATGAATTTTAAAATTGGAAAATATATCATATATATGTTTTGGAATCACCATCCCGGAAGACACTAGAAGGGTGTTATGAGCCATGTTGGCTACATAACCTCAAGCACATATTTATGAAGACAAGAGGCTACCGACTATCAGTGAAGGCCTTTTTTAACTTGTCTATGGGGAATACTATTCCCTCATAGGTAATAGGTAATAAGTAATATAATGTTGAATAAAAATATTTAATAAAAAATAGTGGATGATTATAAATAAACAAACATTAGCATTAGAAAAAAAATAACCCCAACGAAAAAATAAGAAGAGTGGAATATGATTAATAAACTAGATACATAATGATGTCATGCTAGGATGTCTATTCTAATTTAGGATAATGGAAAATAGGAATAAAAACATTCATTCATATATTTAATGAAAACAAAACAAAGTAAAACTGTAAAGACCCATAAAAATCAAGGGAAATTTTTTTTTCTTAATTTTCTTGGGAATTTTACAAGAACGTGATTTATGACGGCACTTGATTCTGAGGCCCGGTGAGCTAGAAATTTCTATCCGAAGTTTAGCTCGGGTACGTTTTGTGAATGAATGAGCAGGTTTTTTTCTAACTTTTGAACCGACGCTCAGAATCGAATTCCGAGGGCACTGACGGATTCGCAGCGCCGATAATTTCTTTGGAACACCTTTTCTGGAGTTGCGTTTTCACGAGAGAAGTTGATAAAATTGTGGAAGTTAAAATAAAAATTTAACTACAATTTTTATTTTCTAAGTGGTTCAAAACTTTGGGTGGAAGTTGGGGGAAACCACCCAACATCCCAAGGGAGGTTATGAGGGTGGTGGGGCCCACACGAACCCCACCCCTTCATATTCTCTAACTCCTTTAACTCACTATTAATTTGATAACTTAAGTTATTTAATTAAGTGAGTTTAATTTGAATGGTTGAAATTCAAATGCTTATGTTATGTTAATAAGATAAATGATGAACTTATTTTATTTTCGGTTGTTTGCTTGTTGTGCGAGTCTTGGGAGAAAAGTTGAGGAGCTTGAAGAACTTCTTCCTCTTCGACGAAGAACGCGAAGGGCGCCGGATTCCTCGGAGATCAACGATGCGACTTTCTCCTTCCGCGACGTCTTCTTCTGCGATAGTTATTTCTGCGATGAACCCTCACTCAACGTGTTTGATGAGGTAAGGGTTTTATGCGTTTCTATTTCGTGATTAATTCCGTTGTTTTCTTCCTTCCAAATTGAACCGCCTGTTATCGCAATAACGGGAGGAGGTCAGACCGCACGAACACGGCCGACACTCCTCCCCTTTTTGGTTGTTTGATATTGATGCAGCAAGAGAAATGCAACGCGGTGCCGAAGCACCACGCAGGATTTGTTAAAGGAAGGGAGGATAAGCGCGGTGTCGTCACACCGCCTCGTTGGAAACAAACAAATCAGTGGCGCCGTCGCGCCGCGCTGTAGAAGAAGAACCAAAGACGTGGCACTGTCGCGCCGTGCCGGAGGACCAAGAAAGCACCGCGGCTGGAGTGGGGTCACGACGGAGGGGCACGACGCCTTCACGCCGTGCCGGACGGACCAAGGTCGCGGCGGAGCAGGGGAACCGGCAGCCGGTTCTGGGCCACTGGTGTCGGAGCAGGGGGACCGGCCCTTGCCGGTCCCGTGGCGGCAGCAGCGGGCCGGCCAGGGGAAAATCCAGGGGTTACAACCCCTGGCTGGCCAGTTGAGCGGCCCCATAATGGGGTTGCAGTTACAAAATAGGGGGCAGCCCCCCCCCCCCCCCGCCCTCATCCGCTCGGCCAAACGGTCGAGCCACCTGCTGGCGCCAGCGTGCCTGGCCGGCTGCCCTGGCCGGTCCGCCAGACCGGGCCGTGCCCAGGCCGAGCCGTGCCCTAGCGGGCCTGACCCAGACCTGGGTCGGGTCTACCCAGTTCGGGTCGACCCAGGGGGTATCGGGCCGGGTCGGACCTGGCCTGAACCCCCTAATACCGGACTGTTTCGGTCTGTTGCCCATAACATGGGATGCAGACCTCCGATCGACGCACTGTCAGTGGAGATGCGATTCTTGGAATGGGACGGTCGGTTCGACATATTACACTCAAGGTTTCAGATTACTTTGGGTTCGTCCGGTTTGGTTCGTACACGAAACCAACCGGGCCCTCGGAGCGGAAATGCTTATAACTTGAGCTTCAGACATCCGATTGACGTATCGTCGACTTTGAAGGATTCCTCTTAGTGAGACGGACCTTTTGGCTAACTCCGCTCGAGGTTTGGATGCATTTGGAGTACGGTAGGGTTGGTTTTGACTTAAAAACCAACCGGGCCCCAGGAATGAAAAATCCAATAACTCTCAGACCGGGCGTCTGATTGACGCACCGTTTTTGAAGTTGAGTTCATGTTGACGATACGGAACTTTTGGATCTCAACTCCAGACTATTTGCCAGTTGATGTATCAGTCCTTTAGTTTGTGGAGCGGACCCTCCCGAACGAGCTTGCTGTGTGTGGGAACCCTAGAGCTGGCTGCGACTGCGACGATGATGACGACTATGCATAAATCCTCCGTGGATTCGACAGCGACGAATACAGCACTCAGCGATCCTACGTGGATCAGTGCTACCGATCATGTGTGGGTCAGATCCTGTGTGGGTCAGCACTCAGTGGTCATGTGTGGGCCAGCGCCTACAGATCCTGTGTGGGTCCGATCCTATGTGGGTCATTGTGGGGGTTAGTTACCTATCGATCCTGCGTGGGTCATTGCGGGGGTTAGTACATATCGATCTTGTGTGCTTCTGATGGAATAGATGAATCAGTGGAAATATCTGATCATCTCTACCGTCATATGAAGAAGTATACCTATGTGAGCTGAATCTTGACATTCAATCCTTATCTTCAATAAGTTGACTTGATATCATGTGTGGATTACGTTTTGCTTACCTGTGTGGAATGGGTTGTGTTTTCCTATGTGGATTGGGTTGTACTCGGGCTCGGATGTTGGAGCCGAACATGAATTGATGACTTAGGTATATGTATGGGCATATACCTAAGTTGTGACGGATGTTACTTCGTGATTGTATCTTCCTTTGTGGATTATCCTTTGTGGATTCTGGGAGACCTTTGGGGGTCTCGGGGTCCCTACTGAGTAGCTTATACTCACCCCTGCATGGGCTATGCCTCCACTACGTTCTTTTGGTTGCAGACGACGGACAGCGCTAATCGCGGTTGAGGCTTGCGGAGCAGGTTGGTACCTGGAGGTGGACCATTGGGCGGTACATACTCGGATCGGATGGTTGGACCCGAGAAGCTGTGGAGGCTATCTGTACTCACTCTTCAGGTGGGACCTCCAGTGGACGGCTCGAGGCTACGGATTTACTTTCAGTTGTTTTTTTCCCTTTCCAGTTTACTTTACATTTAGTTTGGGTTTGTATTCTGGCCCAATTACTTTTCTGCACTTACATTTGTATCTTCTATTACTTAGTGTATACTTCTACTTCTTGCTTGCTCTGTGGTGTTTTTTTACGTTACAAAGGCAATGCCTTACCTTTTTATCGGGAATTATGCCTTGGTGCTAGTCGCCAGCCCCTGGCTGATAGAAAGCGGGCTTGGGGTAGTCACGGCACGAGCCCCGAGGACGTGTCTTGAAAAATTGGTATCAAAGGAGTTCGGTTCTACCATATAACTTTGGAATCTGATCTTTATTCTATGTGAGGCAATAGTGTTAAACGTATTGGGTGTGGTAATCAGCCCAGGGAGTCCAGTGTTGGTGCGGCGGTCGACGTATCCATACACTAGGACCCTAACTTCTGATTTCCGACTTAATACATAAAAACATTGATTGCATGTGTGATTCATGTTTTCTTTGTGATTACATTATGTCAGCACACCGAGTATATTATTTGACCGTGGCGCACCTGTCTCTTTTCAGGATGGCCCCACGATGGTAGCCAACTAGGTTTCTTGAGATTTGTGCGTGACGACAGCCCACCGAGCAACGAGGCCTCGGTACATGGCCCTTTGATAGCAGAGGCACCGGCTGTACCTCTACCCGCCGAGCCACCGATGCTACCACCCCAGCCGATGACGATGCATGTCGCCTTAGTGCACTGCATGAGTTTCAGCATCAGCGACCGCCTAGGTTCCATGAGGAGATGGACCCTCAGGAAGCCGAGGATTGGCTAGAGGAAGTTGTACAGGTTTTTATGTTAGTGAGGACACCAACGGACCTCATGTTGATCCTTGCAGCGAGCCTACTGCACACGGCAGCAGGAAGATGGTGGATCTTGATGCTCGAGGTGCACGATGAGGCATCTCTCCTCTGGACGGACTTTGAGAGCCTCTTTCGCTCGGAGTTCATCCCAGCCACCCTCCGTGCGGTGCGCATCCATGAGCTTCTTCAGCTGCGGCAGGGCAGCTTGACGGTCGCCCAGTACTCGGCGAGATTTACTGATCTCTCCCGCTACTCGACAGACATGGTACGGGACCCATTCTTCCAGGCCCGGACCTTCGAGCAGGGTTTGAGGATGGATATCAGGGCATCACTGATCTCCCTCAGCATTCCAACGTAGGAAGAAGTACTAGAGTGAGCCCTTCTGATCGAGAGCTTCCTTGTTGAGCCTACTTCAGCAGCCAGACCTACCGCAGGAGGGCACGTAGCAGAGTCTTCTGCAGCAGGAAGTTGACGGATGACTCATGGGTCCAGGCAGACCAGACCCTCAGGAAGACGACCTCAGGACACTGGCTCAGCAGTGCAGGGCACATAGCGCGAGGCCTGTCTTTCAAGAGGCAGACAGTGCTACGCTTGTGGCGGGCAGGGCCACATGACTCGTGACTGCCTAACCCACCATGCTGAGGAGTAGTAGACGGTTGAGGGACCACCCAGGCAGAGGCAGAGGGTCGACCGTGGCAGTCCTCAGGGAGCAGCGGATGAGGCAGAAGAGCTGGCCGAGCAGTAGGTGGTGGTAGACGCTTTGATACTCTTCCACCACCACCACCAGAAGGTCCACCCCGACCATAGGGAGCTGGCGGGCAGAGATAGGCACAACTTCAGGCAGTGAAGGCCTACGACCACGGCATGCCCGAGATGATTCGAGGTACTATCCGTGTCTATTCCACTCTTGCTGTAGTTCTTATAGACACAGAAGCGAGTCATTCTTTCATAGCCACTTCCCTTGTTCAGAGCTCGGAGATTCCGATAGAGCCGTTGGCTCTATCCTTACGGCTAGAGACTCCTACGGGAGCAGACTCGACGATTACGCATTGGTGCCAGTAGTGTGAGCTTACTCTAAGAGGCGAGAGCTTTGGCTGGGATCTTCTTGTAGTGACGTCGAGGCCTTACGAAGTCATCTTGGGAGTGGATTGGTTATCTACAGTCCATGCTCAGATTGACTATTCAAGGTGCGATGTGTACGCACCGACGGAAGAAGGTTCACCTTCACCGGCGAGAAGGGAGCCTCCATAGCACAGGATGGACATCCGCAGAGGAGAGGGAAGCCCATCACTCATCAGTTGACTAGCCTCATCCTAGGAGCAGCTGACGTATGGAGTCCTAGTTTTCCTTCAGTGGTGGATTAGTATGCGGACGTTTTTCCCGATGACGTTCCGGGACTACCTCCTCGTAGAGAGGTAGACTTTTATATTGACCTATACCCCGGGATAGCCCCGATATCCACTCCAGCATATCGGATGGCCCCCATTGAGCTTCGAGAGCTACAAGTACAGTTGGAGGACTTGCAGGGCAAGGGTTACATCTGACCCAATATTTCACCCTGGTATTCCCCGATATTGTTCACCAAGAAGGCAAGATGGGAGGTTGCGACTTTGTGTCAACTATCGTCGCCTAAACCAGGTGACAGTGAGGAACAAGTATCTGTTGCCGAGGATTGATGACCTCTTCGATCTGCTCAAGGGAGCATGGTGGTTCTCGAAGATAGACCTCAGGTCCGGCTATCATTAATTTAGAGTTCGGGACGAGGACGTGCAGAAGAAGACCATCAGATGTCGGTATGGCCACTATGAGTTCTTGGTTATTCCATTTGGCGTAACCAATGCTCTAGCAGTGTTCATGGACCTCATGAATAGGATCTTTCAGCCATACCTCGATCTATTTGTCATGATATTCATTGACGACATTTTGATATACTGGACGACTGAGGAGGAGCACGCCTACCACTTACGGGTTGTACTAGACACACTCCGAGAGCACCAGCTTTATGGAAAGATTTTGAAGTGTCAGTTCTGGATACGTGAGGTCCACTTCATGGGACACACCATCTTTGAGGCAGTAGTTTCAGTGGATCCTGCAAAGATCAAGGCAGTGCAAGCTTGGGAGCCACCCAGGAGCGTGACAGAGGTGCGGAGTTTCTTGTGACTAGCTGGGTACTACCGGAGATTTTTTCCAGACTTCTCCAGAGTTGCAGCACCACTCTCAGCTTTGAAGAAGAAGGGTAAACCCTTTGTGTGGTCAGACAGATGTTAGCGGAGCTTCGAGGAGCTGAGACAGATATTGACCAGCGCGCCTATCTTGAGGTTGCCGGAGGAGGGAGTAGGGTATGTAGTTTACTACGATGCATCAGGGACCGGACTCGAATGTGTCCTGATGCAGGAGTGGGCCGTGATCGCATATGGATCATGTCAATTGACGTGCCATGAGCAGAACTATGCTACACATGACCTGGAGTTAGCAGTAGTGGTCTTCTATCTGAAGATGTGGCGACACTATCTGATGGGCAAGTGCTTTACAGTCTATTCTAACCATCAAAGCCTCAGGTACATCTTCTCATAGAAGGACCTGAATCTGAGACAGTGACGATGGCTTGAGTTCCTCCAGGACTACGACTCTAAGATATTCTATACTCCTGGGAAGGGGAACGTAGTAGCTGATGCTCTCAGTAGGAGGACGAGCATCCAGCTACTTGGGGAGGCGATAGAGCAGCTAGCCGCTTTGCGGATATCCTTCGTGGATAGAGATGGAGGAGCCTTCCTTCAGTCACTCATATCACTCCACTACTATAGTGGGTCAGAGAGGTACAACGTGGGGACACTGACTGTGAGACGCAGCATGCACAGATATCCTCAGGACAGGAACCTGATGGATTCTCTGTGGGAGGAGATCACGATGTCCTTTTCATAGGACGTACCTTGGTACCAGTTTCTTTATGGGAGGAGGTGCTGAGAGAGTTTCACAATTCTCCTTTGGCGGTACATCCTGGAGTGACGAAGATGTACCAGGATCCCAGATGACAGCACTGGTGGCCAGACATGAAGAAGGTTGTGGCAGAGTTCGTTTCTCAATGCCTCACCTGCCAGTAGGTGAAGTTAGAGCACCAGGTACCAGCAGGTTTGGTACAGCCCTTGGAGGTCCCGGAGTGGCAGCTGGACGGGATATCTTTGGACTTCGTGACTGGACTTCCATGCACTTCCAGAGGTCACAACTCCATTTGGGTGATTCTCGACTGACTCACCAAGTCGGCTCACTTCTTACCCATCAGAGAGCAGGGCTAAGTGGAGAGCTTGGGACATCTCTAAATTCAGTATATTGTATGACTACATGGTGTGCCATCATCTATCGTCTCCGATAGAGATGCTCGCTTTACATCCCGGATTTGGAAGGGGTTTCAGGAGGCATTCGGGATGCAAATACGTATGAGCACCGCATTTCACCCTCAGACGGATGGTCAGACAATGAGGACCATTCAGACTCTTGAGGACATGATCCATGAATGTGTCCTTGACTTTGGTCATAGATGGGAGGACCACCTACCGTTGGTGGTGTTCGTGTACAACAATAGCTACCACTCCACCATCGGGATGGCACCTTACGAGGCGTTGTACGGCTGACTTTTCAGGTCATCTCTGTGTTGGACAGACCATGGGGAGTCAACACTTGTGGGACCAGAGATGGTCCAGGCCATGACAGAGAAGTTCCAGGTCATCTAGGAGCATATGAGGATAACTTAGAGCCGACAAAAGTATTATGCTGACAGGAGGTGGAGGACACTAGAGTTCGAGGATGGTGACCATGTCTTCTTGCAGGCCTCACCTCGACGTGGTATACAGAGATTTGGCCGAGGCAGCAAGTTTTCTCCACGCTTCATCGGACCATTCCAATTCCTTAGCAGGATTGGAAAGGTAGATTATCGCCTGGCTCTACCACCTCAGTTGCACCAACTGCACGACGTCTTCCACGTATCTCAGCTGGGGAGATACGTGCATGACCAGACACATATCATTGACCATGGGGAGCTGGACATTGATGATGGGGTAACTTTTGTGGAGGTCCCAGTGGAGATTGAGGATCGATAGGAGCGGGTCCAACGTTGATGGTCGATTCCTCTAGTGTGCATCAGATGGCAGCACGAGAACCTCCAGGAGAGCCCTTGGGAGAAGGAGGCTCAGATGTGTGCCCAGTACCCACTTTTGTTTCCCTAGTATTTGATGTACCTTTACGGGGACGGAAATCCCTGAGGTGGGAGTAATGTAAAGACCCATAAAATTCAAGGGAAATTTTTTTTCTTAATTTTCTTGGAAATTTTACAAGAAAGAGGTTTCTGACGGCACTTGATTTCGAGGCCCGGTGTGCCCAGAATTTCTATCAGAAGTTTAGCTCAGGTATGTTCAGTGAACGAACGAGCGGGTTTTTTTCTAACCTTTGAACCGGTGCTTGGAATCGAATTCCGAGGGCACCAATGGATTCACAGTTCCGATAATTTCTTATGAACACCTTTTCCAGAGTTTTGTTTTCATAAGAGAAGTTGATAAAAATTGTGGAAGTTAAAATAAAAATATAACTTCAATTTTTTATTTTCTAAGTTGTTAAAACCATTGGGTGGAAGTTGGGGGAAACCACCCAACATCCCATGGGAGGTTATGAGGGTGGTGGGGCCCACAAGAAACCCACCTCTTCATATTCTCTAACTCTTTCAACTCACCATAAATTTGATAACTTCTGTTTCTTAATTAAGTGAGTTTAATTTGAATGTTTGAAATTCAAATGCTTATATTATGTTAATAATATATGTGATGAACTTATTTTATTTTTGGTTGTTTGCTTGTTGTGTGAGTCTTGGGAGAAAAGTTGAGGAGCTTGAATAACTTCTTACTCTTCACCGAAGAATGTGAAGAACACGAAGAGCGCCAGATTCCTCAGAGATCGGCGACGCGACTTCCTCCTTCCGTGACAGTTATTTCCACGACGAACCCTCGCTCAACATGTTCGACAAGGTAGGGTTTTATGCGTTTCTATTTCATGCTTACTTATGTCATTTTCATCCTTCCAAATTGAACTACCTGTTATCGCAATAACGGGAGGAGGTCAGACCGCACGAACACGGTCGGTACTCTTCCCCTTTTTGGTTGTTTGATATTGATGCGGCACGAGCAAGGCAACGCGGTGCCAAATCACTGCACGAGATTTGTTAAAGGAAGGGAAAAGAAGCGCGGCACTGCCGCACCGTTCCATTGGAAACAAACTAATCAGCGGCGTCGTCGCGCCGCACTGTAGAAGATGATCCAAAGATGCGGCGTCGTCGCACCGTGCCGGAGGACCACAAAAACACCGCTGCCAGGGCGGGGCCGCGGCAGAGCAGGGGAACCGGTGGCCAGTTCCGGGCCGCCGCCGTCGGAGCAGGGGACCGGCCCTTGCTGGTCACGTGGCGGTAGCAGCCAACCGGCCGGGGTGGACTGGCCTGACAGGGGAAAAGTCGGGGGTTACCACCCCCGGCTGGCCAGCTGAGCGGCCCCATAATGGGGTCGCGGTTACAAAATGGGGGGCATCCCCCCCCCCTCATCTACTCGGCCAAATAGTCGAGCCACCTTCTGGGGCCATCACGCCGGGCCGGGCCGCGCCAGCCGGGCCGCACCCAAGCGAGTCGGACCCGGACCCATGTCGGGTCGACCCGGTTCAGGCCGACCCCGGGGGTATCGGGTCGGGTCGGACCAGGCCCGAAGCCCTTAATACCAGACTATTTTGGTCTATTGGTCATAAGTTGGGTTGCAGACCTCCGATCGACGCAACATCAGTGGTGATGCGATCCTTGGAATGAGACGGTCGTTTTGATATATTACACTTAAGGTTTTCTAGTACTTTGGGTTCGGCCGGGTTGGTTCGTACACGAAACCAACCGGGCCCTCGGAGCAGAAACACTTATAACTTGAGCTCCGGACGTTTGATTGATGTACCATCGACTTTTAAAGATTCCTATTAGTGAGACGGACCTTTTGTCGTACTGCGCTCGAGGTTTAGATACAGTTGAAGTACGGACGAGTTGGTTTTGAATTAAAAACCAACCGGGCCCCTGGAACGAAAAAGCCAATAACTCTCAGACCGGGCGTCCGATTGACGCGCTGTTTGTGACATTGAGTTCTTATTGACGATACAGAACTTTTGGATACATCAACTCTAGACTATGTGTCAGTTGATGTATCAGTCCTTTGGCTAGTGAAGCGGACCCTCTCAAACAAGCTTGCTGTGTGCAGGAACGCTAGAGCTGGCTACGACTACGACGACGATGGCGACTGTGCAGAAATCCTCTCTGGATTCGACGGCGACGACTACAACATTCAACGATACTACGTGGATTAGTGCTACTGATCCTTTGTGGGTCAGATCTTGTGTGGGTCAGCGCTCAGTGGTCCTGTGTGGGCCAGCGCCTACAGATCATGTGTGGGTCCGATCCTGTGTGGGTCAATGCGGGGGTTAGTTACCTATCAATCCTATGTGGGTCATTGCGGGGGTTAGTACCTATCGATCCTGTGTGGGTCCGACGGCTTAGATGAATCAGTGGCAATATCTGATCATCTCTACTGTCATACAAAGAGGTATACCTGTGTGAGCTGAATCTTGACATTCAATCCTTATCTTCGATAAGTTTACTTGATATCCTGTGTGTATTACGCTTTTCTTTCCTGTGTGGAATGGGTTGTGTTTTCCAGTGTGGACTGGGTTGTACTCGGGCTCGGATGTTGGATCCGAACGAGAATTGATGACATAGGTATATGTATGGGCATATACCTAAGTGGTGACAGATTTCACTTCGTGATTGTATCGTCCTTTGTGGATTATCCTTTGTGGATTCTGAGAGACCTTCGGGGGTCTCGGGGTCCCTACTGAGTAGCTTATACTCACCCCCTGCACGGGCTATGCCCACACTACGTTGTGTTGGTTGTAGACGACAGACAGCGCTGATCGCGGTTGACGCTTGCGGAGCAGGTCGGTACCCAGAGGTGGACCACTGGGCGGGACATACTCGGAGCGGACGGTTGGACCCAAGGAGATGTGGAGGCTATCTTTACTCACCCTTCAGTTGGGACCTCCAGTGGAAGGCTCGAGGCTGCAGATTTACTTTTAGTTATTGTTTTCCCTTTCCAGTTGTACTTTACTTTCAGTTTGGGTTTGTATTCTGGCCCACTTACTTTTCCGCAGTTACTTTTGAATCAGCTTTTACTTAGTGTATTCTTCTACTGCTTGCTTGCTCTGTGGTGTTTGATTACTTTACAAAGGCAATGCCTTCCCTTTTTTCAGGAATTACGCCTTGGTGCTACTCGCTAGCCCCTGGCCTATGGAAGGAGGGTTTGGGGTAGTCATGGCACGGTCCCTGAGGACGGGTCGTGACAAAAACAACTACATCACAAGAAAAATCTATGTCTACATCCCCCAATCTCTATCCAAAGTAGAAAGAAACACTCAAGTACCAGAAGCAGCAAGTTTCCCATTGTCCATACCTATGAGAATAAACTCTACTCAGGTACCAAATGATTCCTGAGCAGGGAGTGAGGTAATATCCTAGTAATCCGACACCCATAATGTCTATACCCTTTCATTTTTGGCTATAAACAAAAGCAGTGTGACAATATATGATAAATACTATAAATTAAATAAACAAAAATAAAATAAGTATAACTTCGTCCATGTTCTATGTAGAGACCCGTACTTGACGTACATAGACAATACATTACTTTTGTTTAATACGTAATACATAACAAAATTGGACACCAGAGAACCGTAATAGTTTATTGTCTTTGGAAACCTGGATCAGAATCATCTAATCATGGAGAAAGATCTTCAACATCTCCCACAAAGATCAACCCCTTTTGTTTTGTTACCTAAAACCTTTATTTATATCCTGGGGAAAAGAAAACATAAAAATGGTGATCTCAAATTCTCAGTATGGGTAAACATAGAGAACATAGAACAATTCATAAACATTTTAATGAAAAAAACTTGAACATAAAATCTAAACATCAAAATCTTGAGCAAAGACATAAATCTTGGAAGTACGTAAGGCATATATCATAATGAAACATAAATAATGATAAAATAGCATGGTAAGAAAACATGTAATTGTGGAAAACCATTAATAATATGATATTATTTTCATAGTATCCAAGTCATTGCTGCCAAGACCATCTTAGTGGACAAAGTCACTTTCTGAATCGAGTTCACTCCTCATTCCAGTCCTGTATCACTGAACCGTATTAACTTACCATTCCATCCATGTCTATATCATGTGATATAAATCTTTACCCAATGCATTTGAGGGAGATATAGGTCTCACCCATATCATATTGAAATCATTCTTACGTGTGGCACAACATAATCATAAATCATTAATCATAACCCAATGAATAAAATGGGTTTCATAAACATCATCCCATCAAAACATAATCCATATAAAACAAATGGATATCATTTCATCATATGAAAAGTGAAACCATGTAAATAATTGAGACATTATACTTGAAACATACAGATATGATATAATGTCATCTTATATGGAAAATGGTTTTGATAAAACACTTGAAATGAATTCTTGAGAAAAATATCCTTTCTTTTTCAAAATCATTTTCTTTTCACAGAAATGCCATGAAATTCAAAAATAAAATGATTTGGTTGAAAATAGTCATGAAATCCTATAGAGGAAGGTTCATGAAAATTAGGTGTTATGAAACTATAAAAAGCCTTTCATGTCATATAAGTTAAAAAAACATTCTCCTCATACTTTTAACTGAAAAGTCAAAAAGTACCACGTATGGTAAACTAAAGAAAGATTCCCTCCATAACACAGAGTAAAAGTCAAATAGGGTTAAACATGACTTTAAAAATACATGGAATAATATTAAACACTTTATGAAAAACATTTTTATGGACATGGAAGAAAAATATACCCCAGTAAATACTTACATATAAGCAATCTCAGATAAAATTGAGATTCACAAAATTATCCCATACCTTATGTCTGATATGCTTCGTATGTATCTGAACCTCCTGTATAATGATTTAAATAATTTCATTGAATTATTACATAATCATATTCATTGTTATGATATCATATATGGTTCACTTATGACTTTATATTACCCATTATTTTGTAAATTCCATGTTAAAGCTGCGTTTTGGGTAAAATCGTTTCATTTATCGTACATGTTTCGATTTGTTGTTCTTGATATTATTACTCATATCCTGATTTACTTAATTCCAGAATTTAAAACTTGATTGATATATAATATATATTAATTATATAAATATATATGATATATCGATAAATGGAATGAAATACACCGTTCATGGAGACGGTAGGCCGTACGTACGCATGGACATTGTTTTCATTTCCTTATTGAATTTAATGGAATTAAGTAAATGAAAAATATATGTACATAAATATAGTATCATTATTATGTAATATATTTCATTATTATTTATTACATATATACTTTATAATCATACTTGAATGGTTAATCATGGAAAATGAATCACATCGCGTTTGTGGAGATGGTAGTCCGTACGTACGCACAAGCGATGATATCATTCGCATAATTATTGAATAGAATTGGAGTGAATGATATAATATCTCAGAATAATTATGATGTTATAATTACCATAAATTGATATTCTTTACACCATTATACCCATCCAAGTAAGGTGGTGGTGGAAAAATTGATTACACCACGGCGTGAAGACGGTATTCCGTACGTACGCACGCGCGGTGATTTCATTTTACGTAGGATGGATAGAATTAGAAAAGGGATTGTTACATATTTATAATATAAAATAAGTATATTAGTGATACTGATTGTATTACTTTACAATGAAAAAAAATAATGAAGAGGAAGATGAAGAAGAAAGAAACTTGAATGAATCTGTAGAAGAGATTACCTCTTCTTTAACGCACCTCCTTTAAGCTTCCTCTTAAGTGACTAGAGTTGGTCTTTTGAGAAGATCAGAACCTCTAAAATATTTATAGGGTAGTCTAGAAGATAAATGTGTAGGGTTTGGATGATCTTGAATGCTCAAATTTTTATGAAGATGAGAGGGAGGAGGTTTTCTTTTATAAGGGATGAGAGGGGCACCTTTGGGAACCTAAAAAATATTAATTTATAATAACTCAAAACCCACATAAAAACCTCCAAAAATGAATCATTTTAGAAGATTATATGCGATATGTTGGTGGTATCTTCACCCAATAAAATTTATACATGTTGTAAATTTATTTTAAACCTTATAAACTTGATGTATCCTAATTTAATTTATTTAATCTTATTTGTGGTAATAAGATTATAAATTTTAAATTGTTATAAATAATTACTTATGTGTTGTTAATATTCAATAATTTGATAATTTATGAAATTTTAGACCATAAAATTTTAATTTATAATTTTTAAACATTTTTGTGATTTTTAAAAAATTTTATATTATGTTATTTTTATAAAATAACAGTAGGGTCAATTTTGACACAATTCATTTATTTGAATTTAAATAAAATCCACAAAAAAAATATGTTCAGACTAGAATATTTAATATATTCAAAACATGTCATATTTATCTAGAAAATTCGTGGATCATATTAAATAGTTCATGAAATATTTATTTTAATATTTTTAAAACCATTTATTTGATATTTCAATTAATAAAATAATTTCAACATCACTATTCTATCACCTTTAATGATAATTATTTAATCTCTAAAAATTCTATATTAATTTACATGATGGAGATAACTTTATTATCTTTCTATAGATTATTCATGTTCGTAGTTTCATGAAGTTAATCACTATATTAAAATTATTATACTTATAAGATTTAAAAGAGTGACAAGTTGTCACTTGCATTGGTTTTAATAATAATTAAACTATTTTCATGGTCAAAAGTCCATAAAATGAATCTAATCCGACCATTAGTTTATATGGATATAATTTCAGTCATAAAATAGAAAATTTTCATTTGTTATGGTAATTTTATAATTTTAGGTTTACCCTTAATTACCCGATTTTCCTTTAACTGAAGTAAATAAAAATTACTGTAGTTAATATTCATCATATAAAAAAAATAAAAGTAACCTACTAACATAATTTAGACCCAGTGAATCCAAATATGGAACCCATTTTTTAAAATTCAAAACACAGAATTTTCAGTAATTAAATTAAAATTTATCGCATTGTTAAAAAACATGTTTTAAAGATAAAATATTGCCAAAGGTTGAAATGTT
Source organism: Viscum album (assembly GCA_963277665.1). Classification (NCBI taxonomy): domain Eukaryota; kingdom Viridiplantae; phylum Streptophyta; class Magnoliopsida; order Santalales; family Viscaceae; genus Viscum; species Viscum album. Next base: position 62,544,281 of record OY728156.1, on the reverse strand, counting down.
TTTATCTATGAATTCAATGTAAAATTAATTTTAATGATATAAATTATATTAAATGGTAAAAATATATTATATTTATACTTTAAAACCATTTAATATTATAATTTAAACTTATAAATTATGGAAATGAAAAAAGTTGTTTTTAATTAAAATATAGCGTGTTTTTACTATTCATTAAAATATGAAAGTTATCAGAATAATATGAAAAAAATTTATCCAAAGTAAATTTTTATATCCTAATTCCAAATAAGAATTTTATTTTTTCAAATTTATCTTATAAACATGTCAAATACTAGATTTAAAATAGATGTGCCATCACAAGGCGGCAAAACTGCATTTTTTTTAAAATAATTATTTTACCCAAAAAAATTATTTTATTCTCATACCATGTCCAAGAAAATCTGTAAGATAAATAATAATGTTATAAAATTCAAAATTTAGTTAATATTATTCATAAAGGTTAGTCCATAATAATATTATGACAATATATCATTGTTTAGTGATACCAGGTATTGCGTACTACACACGCTATTGAGGAAGGTTGTGATTGCGTGTTATGCAAGGCAAGTTTGGGATGCATGTCGTGTAAGATCCATTTGGTTTATCAAACACCACAAGACATCAATGAAATTAAAAACAATAATTCTCATAAAAGCTCATGTTGGTAAATTCTACCGCCCATAAAATGAATTTCGCCCTCAACATTCGTCGGGGTTATAAATGGTTTACTACTTGAAAGTTTCTTTCATAGAAACCCACATCATAAAAAGGAATACTAAAACATTATTTTTAAAATTTAAGTATGAAACATATCGGTTAACCAAATTAACTCATCACTAGGTTTCCACATAGGATAACATAGGTGAAAATATGGATATGGAAGAGAAACCTAACCATCAAGTTATGATGGAGAGTGGTAGAGAACATGGCTATGAAAAGGACAATAATCACAAAGCCATAAATTTTTGATGATATAAGGTACCATCTGATTCATCGGATATAAGGACACTAGGACAACATTTTTGGTTTTCAAGATCATTTCCTTAAAGTTGAAGAATTTGAATTAGAAGAAATAATTTCTTTATTTCGGTATAATCTCAATGTTTTTCGTGCCTTTAACAATTTCCACTTCATCTCATAAAGAAATGAAGTTGAATTTTTCATTTTTGAAGTGTTAGAATATCATGTGATAGAATGATGGGTCATTCCATATGTCTCAAACAAAAGGTTAGAAAAAGTTATCAAATATACATAAGTCCATCTATGGTGAGGTTAATCGTATAAGATTCAAAAAATGGACTTATACTTCATCTATCATACTGCATAATAAAATAAAACTAGTTTCTACTCACCAGGGACTTCCTGTAGGCCAGTTGTAGGAAATAAAGGCATGTCGCACTTCGGTTGTGGGTTCAGTTCCCACAACCTTGTCCTACGCGACGGGTTGTCTCCCATCCTGTAGGGTGTCTTTTTTTCTAAAACTTCACTATTATAACATTACAGAAATAATATCAAAAAAACTTTATAGCCTTTAACAATACTATCTGATGTCCAACATAATACATTCCAGTATTTAGAATTATCCAAAATACATCTATCCAATCTCATAGTCTAAAAAAATGATTACAATAAATTTCATTAACCAAGCATGTGAATACCATCATTTATCCCCCATATATCATAAGATATATCTTGTTGATCGCATTCCAAACATGTGAATACCTTAAACTTGTTTTCTATTAAAACATGAATTACCATAGAACCATAGTGAAAACATGAATACTGTCAAAAGGTTACACTTTCCACATACCAAAATCCCAAAATTTCAATATACTCAAACCATGATATCACTTTGTCCTTATATCAGTCATGAGATCGTTAATATTATTTTCTTCTTATACCTTCATTATGTGTATATCATCTGCTTTCCAAAATATTTCAATTACATTTCATGGTCACTGGTGCCATATAATTATTGATAACCAATACATAGATATTCCAGAATACCACGATACCAAAAATTTGATTCCATGATACTATTTTGAAATCCCATTACATTAACACTTAATCCTTCCACAACATCATTGTCATACTCAACATCACAAATAGTGAACGCCTGTGACTTCCCTTTATCATTTTCCCTAAGAGGTTTCTCACATCGATCATCATTAACCCTTGGATTAGGGGCATTGATATGCATAATGCCCCATTTCCATGCACTTGAAGCATTGATGTGTTGGTGGAGCGTTCTCTGTACCCTTTTCTCTATTCACATCATTAGATACCATTTTCCCATTACATAGACACTCAACAACTCTATGATCTTCTTTTCTACACTTGAAACATTTTCTAGTGCCTTTTAGACAATCTCCTCCATGCTTCTTTCCACAATTTTAGCATAAAGAAACATTGACCTTCTTTTAACCATTGTTCTGAGATTTCTCCTTGAACTCCATCTTTCGTTTTTTTGTCAAAACCATGAGATGGATATGTAACACCAACTTACAATTCTACCTTGATAGCCCAACGCACAATTTATTCATAGCTACTGAAGTCTCTAACAGCTTATGCCCTTCGAAGACTTGGTTTTAAGCCACTGAAGAACCGATCAACATTACTTTCATGTTGGATAATAAAGCCAGATGCATACATTGAAAGCCTTGTAGAATTATCTTCGTATAGACTAATAGATTCATCATCCTTTTTCTTAATCTCAAGGAACTCCTTTTCCAAATTTATTCAAAGAATACAAGGGAAGTACTTACTGAAAAACAAGTTCTTGAACTCGTCCCACTCCGTGGATTCAATTTCATCTTGGGGCCTTGAATTCTTAATTAGAGTCCACCACTGGTCTGCTTCACCTTCTAAATAGTAAACAGCTAACATGAATTTTTCTTGTTCTGAACAGCGATGTATGGGAAATATCTTTTCAATGGTACTGATCCATTATTCAGCAACAAGTGGATCAGAAGACCCATTGAAAGATGGTGGGCGTTGCCTCATGAACGACTCAATAGAATATTGTTTCCTTCTCTTATCATTTGGAAATCTAGAATGATTCTTACCCTGTGTAAGTATAGAAATAAGATTTTTCACTCCATCTCCCATCACATTTGGTTGCTCGGGAGGAAAATCATTTCATTGTCCATTACATTGATCAACACAGTTTTTTCGGGTTCTAGCCATCGTCTAAAACCCAAAAAGAAAAGTGTGAGAGGACGAAATCATTCTAGGAAATCAACATAATAAAGGGGGAGTACCTTCAATATATAACATCTTAGGTTTAATTCTAATATCGTTACCATAATTCTAGGAATATAACCTATACTTATACCTATCCTTAGGGACATCCCAAGACATAACATAGAAATATCTCTAGGAATCTCACTAAAGTTTTCACATCCTAGTTTCCAAAGGTTGAATAATCCTTTCCTCTGATACCAACTGTTGAGACCCATACTTAACGTACATAGACAATACATTACATTTGCAGAATACTTAATACATAACAAAAACAGACACTAAAAGACCATAATAGTTTAGTGATTTTGGAAACTTGGAACATAATCTTCTAATCATGGTGAAAGATCTTCAACATCTCCCATAAAGTTATTCCCCTTTTGTTTTCTTACCCAAAACCTTTCTTTATATCCTGGGGAATAGAAAACATAAAAATGGTGAGATCAAATGCTCAGTAAGGGTAAAAATAGAGAACATAAAACAATCCATAAACATTTGAATGCAAAAACTCGAACATAAAATCTAAACATCAAAATCTTCAGTAAAGACATAAATCTTGGAAGTAAGTAAGTCATATATCATAATGAAACATCAATCATGATAAAATAGCATGGGATGAAAACATATAATTGTGGAAAACCATTAAGCACATGATATTATTTGCATAGTAGCCAAGGCATTACAACCAAGACCATCTTAGTGGACAAAGTCCCTTTCTGAATCGAGTTCACTCATCGTTCTAGTCCTGTATCATTGAACCGGATTAACTTACTGTTCCAGCCATGTCTATATCATGAGATATATATATTTACCCAATGCATTGGATAAAGATATAGGTCACACCCATATCATATTGAAATAATTCTTATGTGTGACACAACATAAACATAAAACATTCATCATAAGCCAAAGAATAAAATGGGTTTCATAAACATCATCACATCAAAACATAATCTATATAAAACAAATGGATATCATTTCATTATAAGAAAAGTGAAACCATGTAAATAATAGAGACATTATACTTGAAATGTACACTTATAAAATAATTTCATCTTAGATGGAAAATGGTTTTGATAAAACACTTGAAATGAATCTTGAGGAAAATATCCTTTCTTTTTCAAAATCACTTTCTTTTCACAAAATGCCATGAAATTTTAAAAGAAAATGATTTTTTCGAAAATAGTCATGAAATCCTGTAGTGGAAGATTCATGAAAATTAGACATTATGAAACCGTAAAAATCTATTAATGTCGTATAAGTTAAAAAACCATTATCCGCATACTTTTAACAGAAAAGTCAAAAAGTACCACATATGGTAAACAAAAGAAAGATTCCCTCCATAACACAAAGTAAAAGTAAAAGAGGGTAAAAAGTGACTTTAAGAATACATGATAGAATATTAAACACTTTATGAAAAACATTTTTATGGGCATGGATGAAAAATATATCCCCGTAAATACTTACGTATAAGCAATCTCAGATAAAAATGTGATTTGAAAAATTATCTCTTACCTTATGTCTGATATGCTTCGTATGTATCGAAACACCTGTATAATGATTTAAATAATGTCATTAAATTACTATAGAATCATATTCATTGTTATTATATCACATATGGTTCACATATGACTTTATAATACTCATAATTTTGTAAATTCCATGTTAAAGCAGCGTTTTGGGTAAAATTGTTTCATTTATCATACGTGTTTCGATTTGTTGTTCTTGATATTATTACACATATCCTGATTTACATAATTCTATAATATAAAACATGATTTATATATAATATATATTCAGTATATAAATATATATGATATATCGATAAATGGAATGAAATACACCGTTTATGGAGACGGTAGGCTGTACGTGCGCATGAACACTGTTTTCATTTCCTTATTGAATTGAATGGAAATAAGTAAATGAAACATATATGTACATAAATACAGTATCATTATTATTTAATATATTTCATTATTATTTATTACATATAAACTTTATAATCAAACTTGAATGGTTAATCATGGAAAATTAATCTCATCGCATTTGTGGAGACGGTAGTCGGTACGTACGCACGAGCGATGATATCGTTCCAATAATTATTGAATAGAATTGGAGTGAATGATATAATATCTCAGAATTATTATGATGTTATAATAATCATATATAGTTATTATTTATACCATTATACTCATCCAAGTAAGGAGGTGGTGGAAAAACTTATTACACCACGGCGTGGAGATGGTATTCCTTACGTACGCACGCATGGTGATTTCATTTTCTATAGGATGGATAGAAGGTTAAATTGGTTTGTTTCATATTTATAATATCATATCAGTATATTAGTGAAACTTATTGTATTACATTACCATGAAACAACTAAGTAAGAGGAATATGAAGAAGAAAGAAACTTGAAATAATCGGTAGAAGAGATTACCTCTTCTTCGACGCACCTCCTTTAAGCTTCTTCTTAAGGGACAAGAGTTGGTCTTTTGAGATGATAAGAACCTCCAGAATGTTTCTAGGGAAGTGGAGAAGAGGAATGGGCAGTGTTTGGCCATGCTTGAATGCTCAAATTTGTGTGAATAGGAGAGGGAGGAGGTACCCTTTTATAAGTGAGCAGAGTGGCACCTTTGGAAACCTCAAAAATATTAATTTATAATAAATCAAACCCACATAAAAAACCTTAAAAATAACACATATTAAGATATTAGATGATATAGGGTTGTAATCGAATCAACCAATAAAATTTAGACTTGTTGGAAATTTATTTTAATCATTCTCAACTGGATTTATCCTATTTTAATTTATTTAATCTTATTTGTGGTAATAAGATTATAAATTTTGAATTGTTATAAAAAATTACTTATGTGTTGTTAATTATCCATAATTGGATAATTTATGACATTTTAGACCATATAAAGTTTAATTTATAATTTTTAAATATTTTTGTGATTTTTAAACAATTTTATATTATGTTATTTTTATAAAATAACAATAGTGTCAACTTTGACACTATTCATTTATTTTAATTTAAATAAAATCACACAAAAGATATGTTCAAAATAAAATATTCAATAGATTCATAACATGTCATATATATCTATAAAATTCGTGTAGCATATTAAATAGTTCATACAATATTTATTTTAATATTTTAAATCCATTTATTTGATATTTCAATTAATAAAATAATTTCAACATCATTATTGTGTCACATTTAGTTATAATTATTTAATACCTAAAAATTATAAATAAATTTACAGGAAGGAGATAATTTTATTATCATTATGGAGACTATTCATGTTCGAAGTTTCATGATTTTTATCACTAAATTAAAATTATTATACTTATAATATTTAAAAGAGTGGTATGTTGTAACTTTCGTTGGTTTTAATAATAATTGTAACACCCCAAGATTTCATAGTGTGTTATTTCTTCAAAAATAAATCAATAACTTGCACTACACGCAACACTGAGTTCAATTGCACCATGACTTACCAAAAAAAAAGCCATTAAAAGAGGTCATGAATAGTATTAACTAAATTTTAAACTTTATATAATCCTTATAATTTTAGAATCCATATTATGAGTTTCTTAGTCATAATGCAAGAACAGATTCATTTTCAGTATTGCACTTTTATCAACTTTTGATAGTGAAACCTTTTTAAATAAAATATTTTAAACTTTTTGACTAAATGGAGACATCAAAAAATTTAAAATGAAACATCTCAAGCTTCCACGGTACGCTTTCCTTTGAATAAAACAGTAGCGTGTGTTGTACGCAACTTCGAGTTCTAACACACCGTAACCAATCAAACTAGCTGTTATGAATAGTAATACCTACTTTTTGAAGTTATAAATATTTTATATTTTAAAATGGACTTAATTTTTGGATTCGGAATATCAAATTTAGCCTAAGGTGAAATTTTGGTACTTTTCGGATAACTTTCATATTTTGATGAATAGTGAAAATTACTAAATTTTAATTAAAAACAACTTTTTTAATCAAAATAATTAATAGTGATAAATTATGAATTTGAGTGGTTTTAAAGTATATTTAGAATATATTTTTACTATTTAATATAATGTTGGTCATTGGACATAATTTTACAATTAAACCGAACATAAACAAGTGTCAATCTTTTGATAGTTATTATCTCTTAAAAACACCCTTTTTGTTTTGACAGCGGGAATTAATTTTAAATTAATTTCTGCCACTTCTGTGTTTTGAATTTAGGAAAATGGATTCCATATTTGGAATCAGGATGTTCAAATTGTGTAAATAGGTAACTTTTATTTTTAGACATTTTGAATAATTACTGCGGTAAATATTTTATTTACCATGGTTAAGGGTAAATCCGGTAAATAAGGGTTAAAAAAATAATATTATAATAATACTAAATTACCCTAAAACGTGTCTTAACCCTATTGGTTGATACATGGTCGACCATGGGCATCTTTGTGTCAATTTTGGGACCCCATGGATCTACTTGTAAGTGATAATGACACTTTATTTTAATTAAGTTAAAATGAATACAAAAATGACACAAGCATATATCTTTTAGAAAACCAATTGTTACATAGGGTTATATATGTTGGATTTTAGATTATAAATATTAATTAGAAAGCTAAAAAGATTTACTACATAAGGATATTTTATTTATAATTTTTAGACATTAAATAATTTATTTTATTTATGACACAATGATGATGAAGTAATTACTATAATAGTGAAAAATTAAAATAATTGATATTATAAATACCCAAATAAATATAATATGAAACTTTTAATGAATTAAACTAATTTTATAGGATAATATGATATATTAGGATTGATTTAATCTACTTTGTTCGAAGTAATCAATCTGTTATGAGTTTCACAAAAATCAACTATTGAATAGTGTCAAAATTGACATAAAAGAGTTCTTAAAACAAATATTATATTATTAATTGATATTAAATTCCTAAAAATCTAAGGTTCGGCCATGAGACTTATATCATGATATTTTCATCATTAATGTACCACTTGGGGGTCTCTTGGATGTATATAGTAAGTTTATTAACCATATTATATAAAAATACAAAGAGACATTGTAAAAGTGAAACTAATTAACTTAGAGTAAATACTTAAAGATAAGGTTAATATAAGTACCCAAACCTGTCTAAATTCTATTGGTTGAGTGGTTTTCGACCTATCCCCACCTTAACCTTTGAATAATAAGCTTTGGAGCCATTAGAAACCGAATATGAATTTATTATAAATTAATATTTCTAGCTTTTCCAAAGGTGCCCCTCACCCCTCTTATAAAAGGGCACTCCTCCTTATCATTTCTTCACACCTTCAAAGCCTTTTGGTTCGGCCAAACTCTGCACAAATACTCTCCCAACATCCCTCACTACAACCGAGAGGCCTTAGTTTGATCAGAAAGCCAACCTAAGGAGCCCTTTTGATCAAATCAAAAGGAAGAACCCGAAGAAGAGGAGGTTAACCTACCCCAACCAAGGAAAAGTACAAGGTAAGGATTTATTTCGAAATCTCTTCATTATCCGAGATTGTTTATACATAATTATCTACTGGGACCTTGTTATCATCCACGTCCATGTTCCTTCAAAATGTATTTCAAAACATTTCTAATATTTAAAATAATATGGGTCAAAGTAATTTATACCCTTGTTTTACTTTTTATAAGAGGTTTATAAGGGAATCTTTCCGTCGTTTTCCAAACAAGGTGCTTTTAACCTTTTCGACAGAATTAAGATAAGAATTTTTTTTTTAACATATACGGAGGGTGCGGTTATTTTCCGCCGTTATAAAATCGTCAAAGCTTCCCTTACAAGCTTATAAGAAAATTTTCAAGAAAATGTTTTATTTTATATGGCTCTTAAATGGTTTCAAAAATAGAAAGAGATATTTCTCTAAAAAGTGTTTTGATTTCATCTATGTCAACATCCTTTGATGTATTTTACGCTTATTTGAAGTTGATTTATTATGATACAAAACTTCTATATTGTAATAAAGTTTTGTGATATGTTTGACTGTGGATGTGCCATTTATATAGCATTCATGGTTTATGAGTAAATTATTGACATTTCGTATGCTAGTTCCAATAATAATGTTTATGTTATATTTCAACCTTTACTTCATATGAATGTGTTGGACAAGTATGTTCCAGGTTGGGGACTGGTTAAAGTAATCCCTCCAGGTTGGGGACTGGTAAAAGTAAGCCCTCCAGGTTAGGGACTGGTAAAAGTAAGCCCTCTGGTTTGGTCTCCGGTTATTAGAAGGACTCCGGGTTGGTGTCCAATTATTAGAGGCACTCCGGGTTGGTGTCCGGTTATTAGAGGCACTCTGGGTTGGTGTCCGGTTATTAGAGGCACTCCGGGTTGGGTTCCGGTTACAGTTAGCCCCAAGGTCTTGGGATGAGGCCTTGACAAAGAAATTAAAGTTCAACATTATGCATTCCAACATTATGAAAGTGGTTATTGATTTTTGCATGTGATTATTCGATTAGTAGAATATCCATGTGAATAAGTAAATGGCATTATTTCATTTTACTTTTGCCATACTATGTTGAAGTTCAATTTTAAAAGGCTTTTGTTTTAGTAATTCATTGCCTTAAATGTTTATGATTATTTTGAATGTTCCGCTATATTTTTATCCTTACTGGGCATTTGAGCTCACCCCTTTTCTATGTTTTATTTTTCCCAGGTAGTGAAGAAGTAAATTATGAATGACTTGCAGGGATATTATGAGGGGTTAATAGTGTGGATATGAAGACTTTGTTGTTGTAGTAGTTTTTCACTTTGAAATGTAATGTAAAACTTTATGATTATATCTAGTGTTTCCAAGGCTACTAAACCAATCGGTCTTTCGGGATTTGATCTTTCTTGTGATCATGCCAATGTTATGTAATAATGCACCGACTCTGGGTAGCTGGGGTCGGGGCGTTACAGTTGGTATCAGAGGAAGTTTAGTACAAACCTTGGAAGCTAGATTTAGATAAACTCTGATTAGAGCACGTAGACCTAAGATGAACATTGAGGATTAGTATAGAAGAACTTCCTAGAATTTTGGTATTGTAGAGATTTTGTGAGTTTTCCGAGCAATACATCCCTGTCTGGATACGAGCAGGTAGAGGCGGCTCTGGCACAGATGTACCTAGGGGTAAAACCCGAAAACACCGCTTTGAGCTAGACTCGAACGGGAACTGGTTCACGACAACGGGCCTTGCTGCACTCTTGGTTATGACACTCCCGGGGGATATGCTTAGGATAACTCTCATTTTCATTACAAATCATTATGAAGGGTTTATGAGTATATACTTCCTCAAAGAAAACATTTTTATGATTATGGATTATATCCATAAATAGTTCAATTTATGTTAAGTGTTTTATAAGTATGGGATTATGTATTTTTATTCATAAACTGATCTAGTTTATGCCATTGTTTAGAAATGGCGCCCAGTAGAAGGAATGAGAACTCCAGATATACACATGATTCAAAGAGAAGGAAGGATCATATCTTTCGTGGTCTTAAGCTAGAATTTATAAGAGAAATAGTCTCCCATGTATTATCATCATATGAAGAAATAATATCATGTGTTGATAAGATAAGTAAAGAGTTTACTGAGTCCTATGGCTTTGAAGGGAATCAAGAGAAGAAAAGGATGGAAGAGAGAAAGATAGATAAAGGGAAAAGGGAAAAGAAGAATTTTCCCATATGTGGTAACTTTGGAAAGATACACCCTGGAACTTGCCTGAAAGGAATGGGAGTTTGTTATAAGTGTGGAGGAAAAGGGAACAAAGTACGTGACTGCAAGGGTAAGAAAATGGTTTTAAATGTACAATGCTTCATTTGAAAGGAGTTTGGACACTACGCGAACCTATGTCCCAGTCATCAGACTATGCCGCAAATGATGTTATTGGATAATAACCATGTTAGGATACTACCACAGATGAAGAGGAATGATTAGAGTTCTTATGTTGATTATGTCAATTTAGTGTTTTATCAACAATGTACTTGTTATAATAATTATGGAGTATATAAGGATTGTACTGCAGTACTATTTCATTAAGGACTTGAGATTGTGTGGAACAAAGAAAAGTGACTCAATAGCAGGATAAATTTTTGGAAAATATATGGTTGAGATAATGATAAATCATAATATTGTTCTGATACTGAGGTAGTGATTTTGGAATAATATGTGATTGTTTTGAATAAATTATAATGGATATTCTTGACTACCTTGGAACTAATTAATGATTTGTATATTCCATCATTGTTGGGGTATAAAACATTTTTGGATTAATGAAGTATATCCAGCTTTCTATATGGAATAAGGGAGCATGAATGTAATCAATAAGGAATATGGTAATTCAGGATGTTTCGGTGTATTAAAAGAATACATGATGAAGGTATTCATATGCTATTACGGGGTAAAAAGGTTCTACATTATGTTTACCTTACTTATAAATGTTGGACTGTGAGTTTGGATAGAAGTATTTTGGATAGTTCTAGTTTGGATTATTTTGGATTGCCATAAAAGGACAACCCGGAGGTCGGGCGGCAACCCGTCGCGTCCGGCAAGGCTGCGAGACTTGAACCCGCAACCGAAGGGCGACAAGGGTGTATCACCTACCACTGGCCCACGAGATGTCCTGGATTAAATAAAGTAGTTTTTTAAAAGATCTGGTAGATGAATTATAAATTCATTTATTTTGGAACCCTCTATGAATAGTATAAATAGAATTTTTTTTACGAGTGAATGATGAGTTTTTGGTAGAAATTTATTAAGGGATAAAACTCTAATTTTAAAGTAAGTATATCTCCTTATGATCTTAGCCAATCTCATAAATAAATTCCTCATCATTAAGAAAAGCAACTTAGAACAAAAATGTTGTCCTAGATGGTACCTTAAATCATCACTAATTTATGGCTTTGGGATTGTTGGCCTTTTCATAGCCATGTTCTCTACCACTCTCCATCAGATAATTGATGGTTAGATTTCTCTTCCATATCCATATTTTCCTACATGGAACCCTAGTATGTGTTATTTTCGGTAATCTTCATACTTTCCACTCTTTATTTTAAATAGAGGCCTCATTAATTCATTTTTCGATGTGGGATTTCAACTAAGATATTTTGAAACGTCAAAAATGTGTTATCCTAATACCCTATGTTTTGTTGAACCGATGGTATTTCAAATCATCATAGATTGATGAATTTAAGGACCTCAATTATACACTTGTTTGTGATTGATGACCTCAATCACTACCTATAAATATTTACGTTTTTCCTCCGATTATATGTCTCTAATTTCCACCAATGTTCTCCTAATCGAGATCATAATTTGGTGGTGACCCTTTGATTTCTCTTTTCCTCATATTAAGACTAAATTTTAGTAACCCAATTTCCGATGTGGGTTTTCCCACAAATATATTTTCTACTTTCAACCTTTTATTTTTGATGAACAATTTCAAATTGCGAGGACGCAATTTATTGAAGGAGGGGAGAATGTAACACCCCAAGATTTCATAGTGTGTTATTTCATCAAAATAATTCAATAACTTGCACTACACGCAACACTGAGTTCAATTGCACCATGACTTACCAAAAAAAATCCATTAAAAGAGGTCATGAATAGTATTAACTAAATTTTAAACCTTATATAATCCTTATAATTTTAGAATCCATATTATGAGTTTCTTAGTCATAATGCAAGAACAGATTCATTTTCAGTATTGCACTTTTATCAACATTTGATAGTGAAACCTTTTTAAATAAAATATTTTAATCTTTTTGACTAAATGGAGACATCAAAAAATTTAAAATGAAACATCCCAAGCTTCCACGGTACGCTTTCCTTTGAATAAAACAGTAGCGTGTGTTGTACGCAACTTCGAGTTCTAACACACCGTAACCAATCAAACTAGCTGTTATGAATAGTAATACCTATTTTTTGAAGTTATATATATTTTATATTTTAAAATGGACTTCATTTTTGGATTCGGAATATCAAATTTAGCCTAAGGTGAAATTTTGGTACTTTTCGGATAACTTTCATATTTTGATGAATAGTGAAAATTACTAAATTTTAATTAAAAACAACTTTTTTAATCAAAATAATTAATAGTGATAAATTATGAATTTGAGTGGTTTTAAAGTATATTTAGAATATATTTTTACTATTTAATATAATGTTGGTCATTGGACATAATTTTACAATTAAACCGAACATAAACAAGTGCCAATCTTTTGATAGTTATTATCTCTTAAAAACACGCTTTTTGTTTTGACAGCGGGAATTAATTTTAAATTAATTTCTGCCACTTCTGTGTTTTGAATTTAGGAAAATGGATTCCATATTTGGAATCAGGATGTTCAAATTGTGTAAATAGGTAACTTTTATTTTTAGACATTTTGAATAATTACTGCGGTAAATATTTTATTTACCATGGTTAAGGGTAAATCCGGTAAATAAGGGTTAAAAAAATAATATTATAATAATACTAAATTACCCTAAAACGTGTCTTAACCCTATTGGTTGATACATGGTCGACCATGGGCATCTTTGTGTCAATTTTGGGACCCCATGGATCCACTTGTAAGTGATAATGACACTTTATTTTAATTAAGTTAAAATGAATACAAAAATGACACAAGCATATATCTTTTAGAAAACCAATTGTTACATAGGGTTATATATGTTGGATTTTAGATTATAAATATTAATTAGAAATCTAAAAAGATTTAATACATAAGGATATTTTATTTATAATTTTTAGACATTAAATAATTTATTTTATTTATGACACAATGATGATGAAGTAATTACTATAATAGTGAAAAATTAAAATAATTGATATTATAAATACCCAAATAAATATAATATGAAACTTTTAATGAATTAAACTAATTTTCTAGGATAATATGATATATTAGGATTGATTTAATCGACTTTGTTCGAAGTAATCAATCTGTTATGAGTTTCACAAAAATCAACTATTGAATAGTGTCAAAATTGACATAAAAGAGTTCTTAAAACAAATATTATATTATTAATTGATATTAAATTCCTAAAAATCTAAGGTTCGGCCAAGAGACTTATATCATGATAGTTTCGTCATTAATGTACCACTTGGGGGTCTCTTGGATGTATATAGTAAGTTTATTAACCATATTATATAAAAATACAAAGAGACATTGTAAAAGTGAAACTAATTAACTTAGAGTTAATACTTAAAGATAAGGTTAATATAAGTACCCAAACCTGTCTAAATTCTATTGGTTGAGTGGTTTTCGACCTATCCCCACCTTAACCTTTGAATAATAAGCTTTGGAGCCATTAGAAACCGAATATGAATTTATTATAAATTAATATTTCTAGCTTTTCCAAAGGTGCCCCTCACCCCTCTTATAAAAGGGCACTCCTCCTTCTCATTTCTTCACACCTTCAAAGCATTTTGGTTCGGCCAAACTCTGCCCAAATACTCTCCCAACATCCCTCACTACAACCGAGAGGCCTTAGTTTGATCAGAAAGCCAACCTAAGGAGCCCTTTTGATCAAATCAAAAGGAAGAACCCGAAGAAGAGGATGTTAACCTACCCCAACCAAGGAAAAGTACAAGGTAAGGATTTATTTCGCAATCTCTTCATTATCCGAGATTGTTTATACATAATTATATACTGGGACCTTGTTATCATCCACGTCCATGTTCCTTCAAAATGTATTTCAAAACATTTCTAATATTTAAAATAATATGGGTCAAAGTAATTTATACCCTTGTTTGACTTTTTATAAGAGGTTTATAAGGGAATCTTTCCGTCGTTTTCCAAACAAGGTGCTTTTAACCTTTTTGACAGAATTAAGATAAGAATGTTTTTTTTAACTTATACGGCGGGTGCGGTTATTTTCCGCCGTTATAAAATCGTCAAAGCTTCCCTTACAAGCTTATAAGAAAATTTTCAAGAAAATGTTTTATTTTATATGGCTCTTAAATGGTTTCAAAAATAGAAAGAGATATTTCTCTAAAAAGTGTTTTGATTTCATCTATGTCAACATCCTTTGATGGATTTTACGCTTATTTGAAGTTGATTTATCATGATACAAAACTTCCATATTGTAATAAAGTTTTGTGATATGTTTGACTGTGGATGTGCCATTTATATAGAATTCATGGTTTATGAGTAAATTATTGACATTTCGTATGCTAGTTCCAATAATAATGTTTATGTTATATTTCAACCTTTACTTCATATGAATGTGTTGGACAAGTATGTTCCTGGTTGGGGACTGGTTAAAGTAAGCCCTCCAGGTTGGGGACTGGTAAAAGTAAGCCCTCCAGGTTAGGGACTGGTAAAAGTAAGCCCTCCGGTTTGGTCTCCGGTTATTAGAAGGACTCCGGGTTGGTGTCCGGTTATTAGAGGCACTCCTGGTTGGTGTCCGGCTATTAGAGGCACTCCGGGTTGGTGTCCGGTTATTAGAGGCACTCCGGGTTGGGTTCTGGTTACAGTTAGCCCCAAGGACTTGGGATGAGGCCTTGACAAAGAAATTAAAGTTCAACATTATGCATTCCAACATTATGAAAGTGGTTATTGATTTTTGCATGTGATTATTCGATTAGTAGAATATCCATGTGAATAAGTAAATGGCATTATTTCATTTTACTTTTGCCATACTATGTTGAAGTTCAATTTTAAAAGGCTTTTGTTTTAGTAATTCATTTCCTTAAATGTTTATGATTATTTTGAATGTTCCGCTATATTTTTATCCATACTGGGCATTTGATCTCACCCCTTTTCTATGTTTTATTTTTCCCAGGTAGTGAAGAAGTAAATTATGAATGACTTGCAGTGATATTATGAGGGGTTAATAGTGTGGATATGAAGACTTTGTTGTTTTAGTAGTTTTTCACTTTGAAATGTAATGTAAAACTTTATGATTATATATAGTGTTTCCAAGGCTACTAAACCAATTGGTCTTTCAGGATTTGATCTTTCTTGTGATCATGCCAATGTTATGTAATAATGCACCGACTCTGGGTAGCTGGGGTCGGGGCGTTACAATAATTAAATTATTTTCATGGTCAAAAGTCCATAAAATGAATCTAATTCGACCCTTAGTTGATATGGGTCGACTTTAAGTCATCCAATAGAATGTGGGCATGTGTTAGGGTAATTTTATAGTCTTAGTTTTACCCTTAATTACCGGATTTATCATTAACTGAAGTAAATAAAAATTACCGTAGTTACTATTCATAATATCAATAAAAATAAAAGTAACACATTAACATAATTTGTATCCAATGAATCCAAATATAGAATCCATTTTTCAAAATTCAAAACACAGAATTTTTAGTAATTAAATTAAAACTTATCCCATTATTAAGAAAACGGGTTTTAAAAGTTAAAATATTGCCAAAGATTGAAAAGTGTTAACCTATGAATGCAATGTAAAATTAATGGTAATGACATAGATTATATTAAACGGTAAAAATATATTATATTTATACTTTAAAACCACTCAATATTATAATTTAACCAAATAAATTATTACAATGAAAAAAGTTGTTTTTAATTAAAATATATCGTGTTTTTTACTATTCATTAAAATATAAATGTTATCAGAATAATAAGAAAATTTTATCCAAAGTAAATTTTTATATCCTGATTCCAAAGAATAATTTTATTTTGTAAAATTGAACTTATAAACATGTCAAAAATGATATTTAATGTGGGTGTGCCATCAAAAGGCTGCAAAACTGCATTTTTTTAAAAATACTTATTTTACCCGAAAAATTTATTTTGTTCACATAACATGTTCAAGAAAATGTGTAAGATGAATAACAATGTTATAAAATTTAAAATTTAGTTAATATTATTCATAAAGGCTATTCCATAATAATATTATAATAATATATCGTTGTTTAGTGAAACCCGGTATTGTGTACTACACACGCTATCTAGGAAGGTTGTGATTGCGTGTAATGCAAGCCAATTTAGGGATGACTGTAGTGAAAGTTCATTTTGGTTTAGAGTACACCACAAGACATCAAAGAAATCAAAAAGAATAATTCTCATAAAATCTTGAGTTGTAACATTCTACCCCCTTAAAATGAATTTCGCCCTCGAAATTCATCACGGTTATAAATGGTTTACTACTTGAAAGTTTCTTTCATATAAACCCACATAGTAAAAAGGAATACTAAAACATAATTTTAAAAAGTGAAGTATGAAACATATCAGTTACCCTAATTAACTCATCACTGGGTATCCAAATAGGAGAATATAGGTGAAAATATGGATATGGAAGAGAATCTTAACCATCAAGTTCTAATGAAGAGTGGTAGAGAACGTGGCTATGAAAAATCCAAAAATCACAAAGCCATAAATGTGTGATTATCTAAGGTACCATATGCTTCATCAGATATAAGGGAACTAGGACAACATTTTTGATTTTCAAGATCATTTCTTAAAAGTTGAAGAATTCTAATTAGAATAAATACTTACTTTATTTCAGTATAATATCACCGTTGTGCGTGCCATGAAGAATTTCATCTTTATCTCTTAATGAAATGAAGTTGAATTTGTCATACGTGTAGTGTTAGCAGATCTTGTGATAGAATTATTGGTCATTCTATATGTCTCAAACAAAAGGATAGAAAAAGTTATCAAATATAAATATGTCTGTCTATGGTGAGGTTAATCGTATATGATTAAAGAATGGACTTATACTTCATCTATCATACCTCTTAATCAAATAAAACTAGTTTCTACTAACCTGGGACATCCTATAGGCCAGTGATAGGAAATAAAGGCTTGTGGCACTTCAGTTGTGGGTTCAATTCCTGCAACCTCGTCTAACACGACGGGTTGTCTCCTGTCTTGCAGGTTGTCTTTTTTTTCTCTAAAACTTCACTATTATAACATTAAAGAAATAATATCAATGAAAAGTTCTAGACTTCAACAATACTATATGATTTCCGACATAATCCATTCTAGTCTTTAGACTTGTCCAAAATACATCTGTTCAATCTCATAGTATAAATAAAACAATTACTAGAAATGTCATTAACCAAGCATGTGAATACCATCATTTATCCCCATATATCATAAAAATATATCTTGTTGATCACATTCAAAACATGTGAATACCTTAATCTTGTATTCTCTTGAAACATGAATTGCCATAGAACCATAGTGAAAACATGAATAGTTTCAAAAGGTAACTCTTTCCACATACCAAAATCCCAAAATTTCAATATACTCAAACCATGACATCACTATGTCCTTATATCAGTCATGAGCTCATTAATATTATTTTCTCCTTATCCATTCATTATGCGCATATCATATGCTTTCCAAAATATTTGAATTACTTTTCATGGTTACCAGTACCATATAATTATTGATAACCAATACATATATATTCCAAAATTACACAATACCATAAATGAGATTCCATGATACTATTTTGAAATCCCATTACATAAACTCTTAATCACTCCACAACATCATTTTCATACTCAACATCACAAATAGTGATCACATGTGACTTCCATTTATCATATGTCTTAAGAGGTTTCTCACATCGATCATCATTAACCCTTGGATTAGGGCATTTATTAGCATAATTCCCCATTTCCTTGCACTTTAAGCATTGAAGTGTTGGTAGAGCGTTCTCTATAGCCTTTTATTTATTCACATCATTAGCTACATTTTTCTCATTACTTCGATACTCAACTGCTTGATGACCTTTTTTTCGCACTTGAAACATTTTCTAGTGCCTTTTAGACAATCTCCTCCATGCTTCTTTCCACAATTTGAGAAAAAAGAAACATTCACCTTCTTTTCACCATTGTTTTGAGATTTCTCCTTGAACTCCATCTTTCGTTTTTTGTCAAAACCATGATATGGATATGTAACACAAACTTCCAGTTCTACCTTAATAGTACAATGCACAATTTCATCATAGTTACTGAAGTCTCTTATATGTTATTACCTTTGAAGACGTGGTTTTAAGCCACTGAAGAATCGATCAACTTTACTTTTAGGTTGGATAATAAATCTAGATGCATACCTTGAAAGCCTTGTAAAATTCTCTTTGTATATACCAATAGATTCATCATACTTTTGCTTAAGCTCATGGAACTCCATTTCGATCTTTTTTCGAAGAATGCGAGGGAAGTACTTAATGAAAAACAAGTACTTGAACTCGTCCCATTCCATGGATTCAATTTCATCTTGGGGCCTTGTATTCTTAATTAGAGTCCACCACTAGTCTGCTTCACCTTATAAATGATAAACAGCTAAAATGACTTTTTCATGTTCTAAATAGCGAAGTATGAAAAATATCTTTTCAATGGTACTGATCCATTGTTCAACAACAAGTGGATCAGAAGACCCATTGAAAGACGGTGGACATTGCCTCATTAAGGAAACAATAGAATATTGTTCCCTTCTCTGATCATTTGGAAATCCAGAATGATTTATAGCCTGTGTAAGTATGGAAATAAGATTTTTCACTCCATATCCCATCACAATTGGTTTCTCGAGGGGGAAATCATTACATTTTCCATTACATTGATCAACATGGATCCTTCGGGTTCCTACCATCATCTAAAACCCAAAAAGAAATGTGTGAGAGGAAAAAATCATGCTTGGAAAACAACATAATAAAGGGGGAGTACCTTCAATATCTAACATCTTAGGTTTAATTCGAATATCATTACCATAATTCTAGGACTATAACCTATAATTATACTTAACCTTAGGGACATCCCTAGACATAACCTAGAAATATCTCTAGGGATCCCACTAATGTTTTCACATCCTAGTTTCCAAAGGTTGACTAAACCTTTCCTCTGATACCAACTGTAGAGACCCATACTTGACGTACATTGACAATACATTACATTTTCGGAATACGTAATACATAACAAAAATAGACACCAAAGGACCATAATAGTATATTGACTTTGGATACTTGGAACATAAAATTCTAATCATGGTGAAATATCTTCAACATATCCTATAATGATCTTCCCCTTTTGTTTTTATAACTAAAACATTTATTTATATACATGGGAAAAGAAAACATAAAAAGGGTGGGCTCAAATTCTAAGTAAGGGTAAACATAGAGAACATAAAACAATCCATTACCATTTCAATGAAAAAACGTGAACATAAAATCTAAAAATCAAAATATTTAGCAAAGACATAAATCTTGGAAGTACATAAGGCATATATCATAATGAAACATAAATCATGATAAAATAGCATGGGAAGAAAGCATGTAATTGTGGAAAACCATTATGAACATGATATGATTTTCTTTGTATCCAAGGAATTTCTTCCAAGACCATCTTAGTGGACAAAATCCCTTTCTGAATCGAGTTCACTCCTCGTTCGAGTCTTGTATCACTGAACCGGATTAACTTACCATTCCAGCAATGTCTATCGCATGAGATATAAATCTTTACCCTATGCATTGGAGGGAGATATAGGTCCCACCCATCTCATATTGATATAATTCTTACGTGTGCCACGATATAAACATAAATCATTCATCATAACCCAAAGAAAAAATGGGTTTTATAAACATCATTCCATCAAAGCATTATCCATATGAAACAAATAAATATCATTTCATCATAAGAAAAGTGAAACCATGTAAATCATAGAGACATTATACATGAATCATACACATATGAAATAATTTCATCTTAGACAGAAAATGGTTTTGATAAAACACTTGAAATGAATTTTTGAGGAAAATATCCTTTCTTTTTCGAAATCATTTTCTTTTCACAAAATGCCATGAAATTTTAAAAGAAAATTATTTTTTTTTGAAATTAGTCATGAAATATTATAGAGGAAACTTCATGAAAATTAGGCATTATGAAACCATAAAAATCTGTTCATGCCGTATAAGTTAAAAAACATTCTCCTCGTACTTTTAAAGAAAAAGTCAAAAAGTACAACCTATGGTAAACAAAAGAAAGATTCCCTCCATAACACAAAGTAAAAGTCAAAGGGGGTAAAACATGACTTTAAAAATACATGGAAGAATGTTAAACACTTTATGAAAATCATTTTTATTGACATGGATGAAAAATATACCCCAGTAAATACTTACGTATAAGCAATCTCAGATAAAAATGTGATTTTCAAAATTATCCCTTTCCTTATGTTCGATATGCTTCGTATGTATCCTAACTTCCTATATAATTATTTAAATAATGTCATTGAATTATTACATAATCATATTCATTGTTATAATATCATATATGGTTCACTTACGACTTTATATTACCCATTGTTTTGTAAATTCCATGTTAAAGCAGCGTTTTGGGTAAAATTGTTTAATTTATCGTACGTGTTTCGATTTTTTGTTCTTGATATTATTACTCATATCCTAATTTACTTAATTACAGAATGTAAAACATGATTTATATATAATATATATTCAGTATATTTATATATATGATATATCGATAAATGGAATGAAATATTCCATTCATGGAGATGGTAGGTCGTATGTACGCATGAACGCTGTTTTCGTTTCCTTGTTGAATTGAATGAAATTAACTAAATGAAACATATATGCACATAAATCCAGTATCATTATTATGTAATATATTTCATGATTATTTATTATATATATACATTATAATCATACTTGAATGGTTAATCATGGAAAATGAATCTCATCACGTTCGTGGATACGGTAGTCCGTACGAACGCACGAGCGATTAAATCATTCCCATAATTATTGAATAGAATTAGAGTGAATGATACAATATCTCAGAATTCGTATGATGTTATAATAGCAATATATCGTTGTTTAGTGAAACCCGGTATTGCGTACTACACACGCTATCGAGAAAGGTTGTGATTGTGTGTAATACAAGCCAAGTTAGGGATGCGTGTAGTGAAATCATCTTTTGGTTTAGAGTACACCACAAGACATCAATGAAATTAAAAAGAATAATTCTCATAAAATCCCTGGTTGTTAAATGATACACCCCTTAAAATGAATTTCTCCCTCGAAATTCGTCGGGGTTATAAATGGTTTACTACTTGAAAGTTTCTTTCATAAAAACCCACATCATAAAAAGGAATACTAAAACATAATTTTAAAAAGTGAAGTATGAAACGTATCAGTTACCCAAATTAAGTGATCACTGGGTTTCCACGTAGGAGAACATAGGTGAAAATATGGATATGGAATAGAAACCTAACAATCAAGTTTTGATGGATAGTGGTAGAGAACATGGCTATGAAAAAGCCAACAATCACAAAGCCATTAATTTGTGATGATATAAGGTACCATCTAATTCATCGGATATAAGGGAACTAGGACAACATTTTTGGTTTCCAAGTTTATTTCCCCGAAGTTGAAGAATTTGAATTAGAAGAAATACTTACTTTATTTTGGTATAATCTCACCATTTTTCGTGCCTTGAACAATTTCCACTTCATCTATTAATGAAATGAAGTTGAATTTGTCATTCAAGAAGTGTTAGCAGATCATGTGGTAGAATTATGTGTCATTCCATATGTCTCAAACAAAATGTTATAAAAAGTTCTCAAATATACATAAGTCCATCTATGGTGATGTTAATCATATATAATTCCAAAAATGGACTTATACATCATCTATCATACCGCTTAATAAAATAAAACTAGTTTCTACTTACTAGGGACTTCCTGTAGGATAGTGGTAGAAAATAAAGGCATGTCGAACTTCGGTTGTGGGTTCAATTCCCACAACCTTGTCTGACCCGATGGGTTGTCTCTTATCCTGCATGTTGTCTTTTTTTTCTTCTAAAACCTCACTGTTATAAAATTACAGAAATAATATCGAAAAAAAGTTCTGGCCTTAAATAATAATATCTGATGTCCGACATAATCCATTCCAGTTTTTAGACTTATCCAAAATACATCTGCCCAATCTCATAGTATAAAGAAAACGATTACTAGAAATTTTATTAACAAAGCATGTGAATACCATCATTTAGCCCCCATATATCATAAGATATATATTGTTGATCGCATTCCAAACATCTGAATACCTTAATCTTGTATTCTATTGCAACATGAATTACCATAGAACCATAGTGAAAACATGAATGCTGTCAAAATGTAACTCTTTCCACATACCAAAATCACAAAATTTCAATATACAGAAACCATGATATAAATTTTTCCTTATATCATTCATGAGCTCAATAATATTATTTTCTCCTTATCCCTTCATTATGTGCATATCATCTGCTTTCCAAAATATTTGAATTACGTTTCATGGTTATCGGTACCATATAATTATTGATAACCAATAAATTGATATTCTAAAATTCCACGATACCATAAATGAGATTCCATGATAATATTTTTAAATCCCATTACATGAACACTTAATCATTCCACAACATCATTTTCATACTCAACATCAAAAATAGTGATCACATGTGACTTCCCTTTATCCTTTTCCTTAATAAGTTGCTCACATCGATCATAATTAAACCTTGGATTAGGGCATTGATTAGCATAATTCCCCATTTCCATGCACTTGAAGCATTGAAGTGTTGGTGGGGCATTCTCTGTAGCCTTTTCTCTATTCACATCATTAGCTACCATTTTCCAATTAATTAGTCACTCAACTACTCGATGAACTTCTTTTCCACACATGAATCATTTTTAGTGCCTTTTAGACAATCTCCTCCATGATTCATTCAATAATTTGAGCATAATGAAACATTCAACTTCCTTTCACCATTGTTCTAATATTTCTCCTTGAACTCCATCGTTCGTTTTTTGTCAAAAACATGAGTTGGATATGTAACGCCAAATTCAAGTTCTACCTTGATAGCACAACAAAGAATTTCTTCATATCTACTGAATTCTCTTATAGCTTATTCCCTTCAAATACTTGGTTTTAAGCCACTGAATAATCGATCAACTTTACTTTCTGGTTGGATAATAAAGCCAGATGCATACCTTGAAGGCCTTGTAAAATTCGCTTCATATATACCAACAGATTTATCATCCTTTTGATTATGCTCAAGGAACACCTTTTCTATCTTTGTTCAAAGAGTATGAGGGATGTACTTACTGAAAAACAAGTTCTTGAACTCATCCCATTCCATGGATTCAATTTCATCTTGGGTCCTTGTATTCTTAATTAGAGTCCACCACTGGTCTGCTTCACCTATTAAACGGTAAACAGTTAAAATTACTTTTTCATGTTCTGAAATGCGATGTATGGAAAATATCTTTTCAATGGTACTGATCCATTGTTCATCAACAATTGGATCAAAATAACCATTGATAGATGGTGGATGTTGCCTCATGAAGAACCCAATAGAATATTTTTCCCTTATCTGATCATTTGGAAATCCAGAATGATTCATAGCTTGTGTAAGTATAGCAATAAGATTTTTCACTCCATATCACATCACAATTGGTTGCTCGGGAGGACAATCATTGCATTGTCCATTACATTTATCAACACGGTTCTTCGGGTTCTAGCCATTGTCTAAAACCCAAAACTAAAAGTGTGAGAGGCAACAATAATGCTAGGAAAACAACATAATAAAGGGGGAGTACCTTCAATATCTAACATCTTAGGTTTAATTATAATATCATTACCATAATTATAGGACTATAACCTATACTTATACTTAACCTTAGAGACATCCCTAGACATAACTTAGAAATATCTCTAGGGATCTCACTAAAGTTTTCATGTCCTACTTTCCAATGGTTGACCAATCCTATCCTCCGATAACAACTATAGATAATTGTACTTGACGTACATAGACAATAAATTACATATGCGGAATACATAATACATAATAAAAACAGACACCGAAGGACCGTAATAGTTTAGTGACTTTGGAAACTTGTAACATAATCTTCTAATCATGGTGAAATATCTTCAACATCTCCCATAAAGATCTTCCCCTTTTGTTTTCTTACCTAAAACCTTTCTTTATTTCCTAGGGAAAAGAGAACATAAAAATGGTGAGATCAAATAGTCAGTAAGGGTAATCAAAGAGAACATAAAACAATCCATAAACATTTGAATGCAAAAACATGAACATAAAATCTAAACATCAAAATCTTCAGCAAAGACATAAATCTTGGAAGTATGTAAGGAATATATCATAATGAAACATCAATCATGATAAAATAGCATGGGAAGAAAACATATAATTTTGGCAATCCATTAAGAATGTGATATGATTTCCATAGTAGCCATGGCATTACTGCCAAGACCATCTTAGTGGACAAAGTCCCTTTCTGAATCGAGTTCACTCCCCATTCAAATCATGTATCACTGAACCAGATTAACTTACCGTTCCATCCATGTCTATCTCATGAGATATAAAACTTTACCCAATGTCTTGGAGAGATATATAGGTCCCTCCCATCTCATATTTAAATCATTCCTATGTGATCCACAACATAAACTTAAATAATTCATCATAACCCAAAGAATAAAATGGGTTTCATAAACATCATCTCATCAAAACTTAATCCATATAAAACAAATGGATATCATTTCATCATAAGAAAAATTAAACCATGTAAATCATAGATACATTATAATTGAAACATAAACATATGAAATAATGACATCTTAGATGGAAAATGGTTTTGATAAAACACTTGAAATGAATTCTTGAGGGAAATATCCTTTCTTTTCCAAAATCATTTTCTTTTCACAAAATACCAGGAAATATTAAAAGAAAATTATTTTTTTGAAAATAGTAATGAAATCCTGTAGAGGAAGCTTTATAAAAATCAGGTGTTATGAAACTGTAAAAATCTGTTCATACCATATAAGTTAAAAAAACATTCTCCTCATACTTTTAGCGGAAAAGTCAAAAAGTACGGCGTATGGTAAAAAAAGAAAGATTCCCTCCATAACACAAACTAAAAGCCAAAGAGGGTTAAACATGACTTTAAAAATACAATTAATAATATTAAACTCTTTATTAAAAACATTTTTATGAACATGGATGAAAAATATACCCCAGTAAATACTTACGTATAAGCAATCTCAGATAAAAATGAGATTTGCAAAATTATCACTTACCTTATGTATGATATGCTTCGTATGTATCCAAACCTCCTGTATAATGATTTAAATAATTTCATTGAATTATTACATAATCATATTCATTTTTATGATATCATATATGGTTCACTTATTACTTTATATTACACGTTCTTTTGTAAATTCCATGTTAATGCAGTGTTTTGGGTAAAATTGTTTCATTTATCGTACGTGTTTTGATTTGTTGTTCTTGATATTATTACTCATATCCTGATTAATTTAATTACAGAATGTAAAACATGATTTATATATAATATATATTCATTATATAAATAGATATGATATATCGATAAATGGAATGAAATACACCGTTCATGGAGACGGTAGGCCATACGTACGCATGAACACTGTTTTCATTTCCTTATTGAATTGAAGGGAATTAAGTAAATAAAACATATATGTACATAAATCCAGTATCATTATTATGTAATATATTTCATGATTATTTATTACATATATACTTTAGAACCATTATAGAATAGTTAATCATTGAAAATGAATCTCATCCCGTTCATGGAGATTGTAGTCTGTACGTACGCACGAGGGATGATATCGTTCCCATATTTATTGAATAGAATTGGAGTGAATGATATAATATCTCATAATCATTATTATTTTATAATAACCACATATAGTAATTATTTACACTATTATACCCATCCAAGTAATGTGGTGGTTGAAAAACCTATTACACCACGGTGTGGAGACGGTATTCCGTACGTACGCACGCATGGTGATTTCATTTTCCGTAGGATGGATAGAAGGTGAAATGGGGTTGTTTCATATTTATAATATCATATAAGTATATTTGTGATAATTATTGTATTACATTACCATGAAACAACTAACTATGTGGAAGATGAAGAAGAAAGAAACTTGAATGAATCGGTAGAAGAGATTACATCTTCTTCGACACACCTCCTTTAGGCTTCCTCTTAAGGGACTAGATTTGGTCTTTTGAGATGATCAGAACCTCTAGAATGTTTCTAGGGAAGTAAAGAATAGAAATGGGAATGATTTTTCTGATCTTGAATGATCAAAGTTGTGTGAAGATGAGAGGGAAGAGGTGCCCTTTTATATGGGAGGAGAGGGGAACCTTTGGAAACCTCAAAAATATTAATTTATAATAAATCATACCCCACTTAAAAACCTCCAAAAATTACTCATACTCAAATATTAGATGAGATAGGGTTGTAATATCATCAACTAATAAAATTTAGACATGTTTAAAATTTATTTTAAACCTAATCAACTTGATTTATCCTTATTTAATTTATTTAATCTTATTTGTGGTAATAAGATTATAAATTTTAAATTGTTATAAATAGTTACTTATTTGTTGTTAATTGTCCATAATTGGATAAATTATGACATTTTAGACCACATAAATTTTAATTTATAATTTTTAAATATTTTAGTTATTTTTAAACAATTTTATAATATTTTATTTTTATAAAATATCAATAGTGTCAATTTTGACAATATTCATTTATTTGAATTTAAATAAAATCCACACAGAATATATGTTCAAAATAAAATATTTAATTGATTCATAGCATTTCATATATATCTAGAAAATTCTTGAAGCATATTAAATAGTTCATACAAATGGTTATTATAATATTTTTAAAACCATTTATTTGATATTTCAATTAATAAAATAATTTCAACATCACTATTGTGTCACCTTTAATGATAACTATTTAATCCCTAAAAATTCAAAATAAATTCAAATGATGGAGATAATTTTATTATATTTCTGTAGACTATTCATTGTAGAAGTTTCATGAAGTTTATAACTAAATTAAAATTATTATACTTATAAGATTTAAAAGAGTGACATGTTGTCACTTTCTTTAGTTTTAATAATAATTAAATTATTTTCATAGTCAAAAGTCCATAAAATGAATCTAATACGAACCTTATTTTATATGGGTCGACTTTCAGTCATCCAATAGAATTTTGGAATGTGTTAGTGGTATTTTATAATCTTAGATGTACCCTTAATTACCTGATTTATCTTGAACTGAAGTAAATAAAAATTACCGCAGTTACTATTCATAATATCAAAAAAATAAAAGTAAATTATTAACATAAGTTGGACCCACTAAATCCCAATATGGAATCAATTTTTTTAAAATTTAAAACACATAATTTTCAATAATTAAATTAAAAGTTATCCCATTGTTAAGAAAACAGGTTTTAAAAGTTAAAATGTTGCCAAAGATTGAAATGTTTCTAAATATGAATTCAATGTTAAATTAATGGTAATGACATAAATTATATTAAATGGTAAAAATATATTCTATTTATACTTTAAAACCATTCAATTTTATAATTTAACCATATAAATTGTTGTGATGAAAAAAGTTTTTTTAATTAAAATATACCGTGTTTTTACTATTAATTAAAATATGAATGTTATTAGAATAATATGACTAATTTATCCAAAGTGAATTTTTATATCCTGATTCCAAATAAGAATTTTATTTTGTCAAATTTAACTTATAAACATATCAAAAAATAAATTTAAAGTGGGTGTGCCATCAAAAGAAGGCAAAATAGAAATTTTATAAAAATACTTACTTTACCCGAAAAAATTATTTTGTTCTCATACCATGTTCAAGAAAATGTGTAAGATGAATAATAATGTTATAAAATTAAAAATTTAGTTAATAATATTCATAACGGCTAGTCCATAATAATATTATAACAATGTATCATTGTTTAGTGAAACCCGGTATTGCGTACTACACACGCTATCGAGGAAGGTTGTGATTGCATGTAATGCAAGCCAAGTTAGGGATGCGTGTAGTGCAAGTTAATTTTGGTTTAGCATACACCACATGACAACAATGAAATTAAAAAGAATAATTCTCATAAAATCTTGGGTTGTTACATTCTCAACGACACACATCCATTACCATATGCTTCATCCTATGTTGGGAATAATAAGAAAGCATCTATAATTATAAACAAGAATATATATATATATATATGAAGGCTATAATTAAAAAGGTGGATAAAAATGAACATTCCCCCAAGATTGTGGTTTAGATTGGGGACTAGTTTGTGTGTCAAAAAATTGCGCTTCAATGCACAAAAAGATATCACAATTAACATAGAACTAAATAAGTATCAATAATAACATTCCATGCATTATCATTATTATTATATTCAAGACGATTGTTGAAGTTTGATACCATCCCAAAGGTATTTCTATGGTAAATCTTTCAATTTATCCAATACCATTATGATTGTCTAAGGTAATTTTTGGAACGACCAAGTATCACTTAGGGCATGGATTTATCATGAGTATCTCCCAGTATCCCACATCGGGGGTCATGTATCACATGTGGAATGGTATATACATTTTTTCAATGGGATTGTCGTTGAATGTTCCTTTGTTAAGTAGTATCACTCATGAGAATTTAAAATATCAAAGAAACCCTTATCTGGAAAATGTCTTAGACATTGCCTCCCAGTCATAATGTGTAACTGGTCATGTTTGGAGATTCCCTATATGGTCCTTTAAAAGAAATTGACATTGTATCAGTACTTGTAATTTAATTAGATTTAATGATAGTTGATATCACATATTATGAGTTTATGTTTGTAGAAAAAAAATTTAAACAACAAAAATCCACACACTTCCTAATCATTCAAGAAAGTCAGTCATAGTAAAAACAAATTCATCAGCAAAAGCAGAAAAATACACAACACGATAACAACTGTAACAAGGAATAATCATTTGGCATAAATAAACCAACAAAACCCCAAAGATCAAGGTTTATAATTATCCTAAATAATTTATTTAATTTATACTCATTAGAAAGGGACCACGAAACACATATTGGGAAAAATTAATTATTCGCGGCTAAAATAAAATATACCAAATACATTGGAACACCAAATGTGTTGTCCATGATTTTGAAATAATTTAAATAATATAGTTTATCTCATACCTGGGTGTAACAGTAAATCCAAAAAATTTAATTAAATTAAAATATGTGCAATTAAATATTTTCTATAGGAACTGATGATCCACACAATGTGTGATCTAAAAGATTCAACCAAACAAGGGGAGAGAGAGTAAAAACCCTACCTCATAACCAAAGAAGATCTTACACTCTGCAGTGATCTTTGATATGAAATAAAAATTATGAAAACATATGATTTTAAAAAAAAACCCAAATTTCTAGTAAACTCCTTCTGCGGAAGATTTCATTAAGGATAGTGGATGAGATCCTATGATTCTGGGTGTGTAAAGTTAGTCATACTGAGAGATTTATTGTGCACCATAACTCATTATAATCATATGATAAATGAAGTCAAAGCATTCCTCAAAAAGATGATAAGAGAGGAGTAGGTATACCTATGGGGGCGCAATAGGGGTGACAAACCAAGGGAAAGGGATGAGAGAAAGAGAGAAAATAATATAAAATAATAAAATAAAAGAGAAAAAAATAATGAAAAACTAAAAATAGAAAAATGATTAATAAATAAATAAAATAAAATCAATAGGAAATAAAAAAATATTAAAAATTGGATAATACTCATTTAAAATCATTTTTCTTTTATAAAGCCCTGTTTTATTTTATTTTACAATTTATTTTTATCCTTTTTTAAGTTTCTTTTAATTTCCTTTAAATTTATTTCTTTTCCTTTTTAAATTTCTTTATATTATTTTTAACCCATCTATTGCGCTATAATGCGATGTAATATGTCACATAAAACTAGATAAATAATTTAAATAAATTTAATACCTATCAGGGAGCCGCAACATGGTGCATATGTGAACACATTGGGTTGATATAAATATTTGGAATAAAAATTTAAATGGTTTGCACCTTGATTAAAGTCGGGACATTACAGCTTCCCCTCCTTAAGAAAACTTTTCCCCGATTACCCCTTACTATGGTAGCGGAAACTTGTATGAGGAATGATATGGTTATTGAGCATATACACTGATCTTCTTCTACCAGGACACATTCTGAACATGCCCATTATTCCATAACACCTAAACCAAAGGAACCAGACTACCCTAATGAACCATCATGATATGGTTGATGATATAGATTAGACACACCTCAAAGGATACATCAACTTCATGCTCTATGTCGTCAGTATCAAAAGAATGATATGGGTCTGGATGATACATTCAAAGATGAGATATATGAAAGACATCATATATGGCATAATATCTTTGAGTTAACAGTAACAGATAGGATACTATATTATGTCTCTCTACTATCTCAGTCATCCTGACATATCTCGATGATAAATTCCATGTCTCGTGATCCGCTGGTGACCCAGCCATTGAAAAACACTCATTAAGACTCGATGTCCCACCTCAAACTTGAGAGGTATCCAGAGAAGATTGGTATAATATTTATTTCTTGACTGGGTTGTAGTTATACACTTATAAATAAACTAATCTCGATCAGATGTCTCATGAATGAGATGAGGACCCAATAGAGCTACCTCACCTACATGAAGCCAGTATAAACATGAAAATCATGTTCTACCATATAGGTCATCCCATGGAGCCATTTTAATTGTCTCCTGAATGATTTTATTATAGGAAAACTCAATAAAAAGAATATTTTTCTCCCAATAACCTATAAAATCAAGAATCAGGATTGGTGAAAATCCTATATCACTTGTATGGTCTACATGGATTGTCCATTGGTCTGAGGGTGATATGTAGTAATAAAGAGTACCTGTGATCCCAGCACATTCTATAACCCTTTGTCAAATAGTGATGTAAAGAGGGGAACTATATTAAAGATAAATGAACAATGTACTCCATGAAGTCTCACTATCACCCAGATATATAGCCGTCCTAACTCATCAATATATATATTCTCTCAAATGGGTAGGAAGTGTGTGAATTTGTGTAATCCATCAATAATCATCCATATTACATCACTAACTTAAAGAGATACTGGAAAGACTCTAATGAAATCTTCTATGATGTCATTCCATTTTCACTCAAGAATGTATAGAGGTTGTAGAAGACTAGTAGATTGATGGTGCTCTGCCTACACCTGCTAATAGGTGGAGCACCGAGTGAAGAAACTTGCTATCTGTTTCTTCATACCCGACCACTAGTACTGACGGAACATGTATATGTAAATAATGGTAAGTACAAGATGAAGTTCCCAAATTGAGGTATGATATTCCTTAATAATTTATTCCTCGATATTAGACGGTACCCATAAAATGCCATAGTAAAGCATAGATTTAATGGTATCAACAACCCAACCGGGAGGTGTGTTCTCTCATGTTATGATTTCCCTTAGAAAGATCCCCTATGGATCAGATAACTATCATATAAGGACTTTCTCCTGAAGAGATGATTTCACTATAATATATATTAGAAACTGTAACCAACACTGTTTATATACCTCCAAATGAATCTAAAAAACAAGGCCCTCATTTTCCACTTGCTACAGGTGACCTAGACATCTTGAGTCTATGTCTAGTGATTCAATGCATCATCAATGGCATTACCCTTACCAACAGTATAACCAAGATCAAAATCGAATGAATAAGTGTATTCAATCCATCTGCACAACCTTAAATTCATGTCTCGATGTGTAGAGATATATTTCAAAATTGTATGATCAGTGTAAAAAATGAACCTCTCCCCCACAAAGTGGTGTCTCCAAGAGCATAAATCATGCACCAGAACTACTAACTAAGGTTTGGTTGTAGGGTATTTCTTCTCATGAGGTCTTAGCTGGCGGGATCCATAAGTCTTGACTCCATCACCCTACATTAAAAATACACCCAGTCAGATTCCAGAAGCATCATAGTAAACTTTACAGCTTCTACCTAGATCTAGAAAAATCAAGATCATTACAAATATTTTACTTTCACTTAACTCCTAGAACTATTTCTCATAGGCTTATGACAGAGATAATATGTACACTATTCTTAGTCAAGTTCAATGAGAGGCACTTCTAAGTAGTAGAAAACTGGGAAAAACTCTTGTAAAAGACTATAAGACCTAGTAATCAATGATTGTCGAATTTTTTTTGAGTACTCCCATGAAACTAAGATTCTCAACTTTTCTGGTTCAAATGATACACCCGACCCAGATATTATATGACCCAAGAGGTGATCCTTATCAATCAATAAGTAGAATTTGTTGAGCATTTCATATAGCAAGTTCTCTCTCAGTATAATATGGATGTTCTCAAGATTTGTTGAATGGCCATTTCGGGATTGTGAATATATAAAGTTGTCATAAAAAAAAACAAAAAAATCAATGTGAAAGTAACAAATATGATTCATCAGAGCAACGAGGACTATCGGCAGATTCGTGAGGCCGAATTGAAAAAATAGGTACTCGTACAAACCAAAACAACTTTGGAATGTCGTATGTGGTATGTCATATGGCCTTCATACAATCACATGGTAAAATCCTGACTTTAGATCAATCTTGGAGAAAACAATTTCTCCTTGGATCTAGTTGAAGAGGTCACCAATATGAGGCAAAGGATATCGATTCATTACTATAAGCTAGTTGAACGAATGGTAATCTATGAAAAATTGGAGTGTACCTTCCACCTTCTTGGAGAAAATAACTCATAAACCCCACAGTGATGTGATAGGTCTGATAAAACCCTTATCCTCGATTTCTTCAGCATTATTTTTGAGTTCATGTAGCTCTATAAGTTTCATTAAATATTGAGGAATATACACTAGTACCACGCTTATCACTAGCTCAATAGTGAATTCCATATCCATCATGGGGGTAAGAGGGAGAAATCGACAGGGAAAACATCCCTATAATGATTCACTATTGTGGGGGAAGTCCATTAGTTTTGTTCCCCAATCACTCATGAAGAGACTTTATAATTAAGCTATCACTCTTCCTATTCCCACTCATTTAAGTCCAGTGCGATCATCCAGTATGTCCCATTCATTTTTCTATAGATTTGTGTCACCGTCAGGGGATGTGAAGGACACTCGGTAGTGATAGAAATTCACTTGGGCATTATAAGAAGCATTCAAATTCATACCAGAATGAATTCAATTCCATACATACCAAAGATATAAAAATTTGAAAAGACATGGGACCCACCTATATCAATGGGAACTCTATGTAGTGATATATTCCCTCAGACCATTCCCCTTATAGAGTGTCGAGAGACATCACACTGTAAAGGTACTTGATTGTAAAAAACGGGCTTTTAACAACAACAGCAGATAACCAGGAATGTGATGCACATATATCAAAAAGGAAGAATCTAAATTATAGGCTACTAGAATATTACCTCTAATCGTATGTGGTTCTGCACTCTACTACTCTATTTCTGGTTTCACAACATAGATAAAACATGGACCATGGTATTAAGATTATGCCTGACTAGCATAAGTAGGTCCACCCACTAATGCAGATCGTTTGGAACATTATTTACATGACCATAACCTCCACCATTACTTCGTCCAGATCGGCCCATGAAAAATGAACATCTAGCTTCTTATTGAATCATTTATCCTATAACCTATAGTGGTGTTAGTATAGATCCTCTACCACTGGATGTTGGTGAGAAAGAATGCAAGAATCACTGGTGGTGAACCATCTTGTCGTAAGATCGAAACTCTATCTGGTCACTCATGCATGAAGGCTTATTATAGATAGTTCTTCCACACTAATGAAATTGGATAGAACTAGAAAACATGCTGCTCATGATGGATATCATCCATGTGCACTTTCAAGACAATGCTTCTTATTTCTTGAATAACTATCACCTAGTCTCAGAACTTAACCACCCCAGCTTGTAGGTTTATCTTCTCTATCGTTTCATTCCAAAGTGAGGTCCTAATTGATTATCTATTAAATAGTGGTCAAATAAAAGTAGTTCACCTATGAGAGTACGATATATCTTAGTCTATACTTAATGATTCTTGATGTATTCTGTGCTTCACTAGTCATAGATGGGGGAAAATGCTGAATCTTTATGAAACAAGGGAAATGCAGTAACAAAATTATAGTGGCATGATAAAGATGTAATAATTCCCTGGCATGACCATCTATCAAAGTCTATAGAAAAAATTAATTGTATAAAGTGAGTTGGAAGTCTTCCTAAACCATGTCTCTAGTTTGCTCTACCTGGGAAATAACATCCAATCAATGATTGGTGGAGTCCTAAAGCATGTAGACTTCAAGTTTGACCCACCACTCTAGAAGTATCTCAAGATGGTCAAAGAAAGACATTAGGGATTATATCAATGTTACTGCTATATACAGACCGCCACTCCCTGAAAAGGTTGGAGGGTGCCACTAAAAAATATCATGTGTGAGATCTTCTATGGAGTAGTTAGGTTTGGGAAAAATTCTAGAATGACTACAAAAACTTGAGGATTCCATCCCTAAACTAGGATTTTGAACCCATAGGAATGTCGAATGGAAGTGTTATATAAGAGGTACCATAGGTGGTACTACATGTAACACTACGGGGGGCACTACAAGGGTGCTTGTGGTGGATCTAGACCCACCATCTTGGGAATGTGCTCATTTCTACTCTCCTGAGGCACGACGGAAAGATACCACCGTGGAATTGGTCTGCAATAAGCAATGACACACCATCATACAGAATTCATATAAGATTTATATGATAATAAAATGTGAAATAAATAGGGTAGGAATATTACCTTCCACTTTTCGCTACATAATAGTTAGCCCACCCCAAAATAAGGGTCTAGATAAAGATGAGAAATATTAAAAGGATCAATAAAACAAGACCTACCGACAATTTCCCCTAAAAAATCATGATATAATATAAAAACTACCACAAATTTATATTTTAAAAATAGGAACTTCAAAATCTTACAACTACGCACAAAATCAGTCACATGAAAACATGCAGATTCACTCTTAAAGTAAATATGACATAGAAATATTAGTGTCATTATAATCCCTATGGTGCCTAATATGATGCCTGGAATTTCATTGACCACATATCATCAGATTGCACTGGTAAAAATAAATATCTCAATAATACCAATATCAATAATAGTATAAAAAAAGTGTGTCCCCCAACAGTGAAATCATTTCAATAATAATTGGCATAATTAATAACTATAATCCAAGTCATGTAATTGGGGTATCCCCTATAAATGGGTTAGATACATCCAGAAACATAGTACATTTCAAATCCATATATTCTAGTCTCATGAATAACCCAAAGAGTATGATAAAATGAAAAACAATCATTTGATACCATTTGGTAGCATCGACGTCTCAAGAGCCACTTGAAGGGTGCTCTGAGCTGGGTTGGCCACATAACCTCATGCACATCTTCATGAACAGAAAAGGCTAATGAATAGCAGCGATGGCCTTTTTAAAATTTTTCTGGGGAAGACTATTCCTTCATAGGTAATAGGTAATATACATTGGAAGAAAATAAATTTGTAACAAACAGAGGAATTATATAAATAATCAAACTATAGTATAAGGAAAGAAAAAAACCAAACTAAATAAATAATATGATTAAAATATGATAAATAAACAAGATACAAAATGATGTCATTCTATGATGTCTATTCTATAGTAAGAGTAGGAAATATATGAATCGGGCATTCAATCAAATCTTTAATGAAAACAACACAAATTCTAAGAACATCTTCTCGAGGAAAATCATGGTACTCTTCCCCCAAGCTAGATCCTGAGCAGTAAAAAACTATCAAACAACTGAATCACCATGATTCCTAGTATCCCTACCTATGATCCTAAATTATACTCAGGTACGAAAAAATGCCTGATAAGGGAGTGAAATAAAATCCCAGTAGGCCGACACCCACGGATTCTAAAACATTCCATTTAATGTTGTAAACAAAAGCAGTGTTCAAATATATGATAAATGAATGTAATTAAATAGAAAAAAATAAAATAAGTATAACTTTTTTCATGTTCTTAGTGACACCCATCCATTACCACATGCTTCATTCTATTCTCATAATTTAATGAAATTACATGTAATAAGCATGATTCTTATATATATATTTGTGAGAAATAAAAATACAGAAAAAAGTAACATACCCCAAGCATATTATTTACCTTAGGGTCTAACTTATGTGTCAAGCAAGTGTTCCTCAATGCCCAATTATATATCAAAATTCACATAGAACTCAATAACTATCAATAATAACCTTCCACATATTATCATTATTTTTATATTCATGTTGATAGTTGTAGTTTGAGCTCATATAAAAGGTTTTGCTAGAGTACATCCTTAAATTTATCTAATACCACATATCTCATCCATGTAAATCATTTGAAAGACCATGTATCACTCAATGAATGGATTTATCATGATTCTATCCTAATATCTCACATAAGTGGTCATGTATCACCCAAGGCCTGGCATAACCACTTTTCCAATGGGTCCATCCATGAATGTCCCTTTGGGAATCAGTATCACACATGATTATATAGAAAATAAGGGAAACCTTCATATAGAAAATCCTTAGACATCCCCACCCTTGGGTAATGTTTAATTGGTTAGGAATAGAGAGTCCCAATGTAGTTTGTAAAAACACACACATTTTCTTACCATGTGGAATATAATTTTATTTCACGGAAGAAGATATAATATACTTCTCATTTATAATTGCAATAGAACAATTTAAGTAACACATATCCACGTAATTAATAATCCTTCAAGCAAAACAATCACAGTCAAAACACATTATCAAAAAGTTAATAAAAATTCACAACCCAAAAGTAGTTGTAACAATGAACAATAAATATTCATAAATAAACCAACAAAACACAATGTTCATGGTTTAAAATTATCCTATATAATTTATTAAATTAAATATCATTAAAAATGGACCAGACAACTCATATAGTAAAATAATTTAATTATTTGGGGCTAAGAGAAAATATAAAAAATATTTCATCACACGTAAAGGGGTTTCAACGATGTTTCAACAATTTAAACAGTCTATTTAATCTCAAACAAGGGTGTAATAGTTAATCCATGAAATTTTATTAAATTAGAATAGGTGAAATTAAATATCTCTCGTAGGCACTGATGATCATCATGATATGCGATCTAAAATATGCAATGAACCATATGGAATGTGAGTAGAAACCCTACCTCATAACCTTTGAGGATTATAAGCTCTATGATCACCATATTTTAGCTAAAATGGAACAAATAGATTATTTTATATTAAAAAACACAATTTCAAGTAAAAAAATATATGTGGAATATTCCACGGTGGATAGTGGATGAGATGTTATAATTCTTCTTATGTAACATTAGACTTATAAAGATCCGTCTTGAATACTAGAAGACATTAAAATAAATTATAGATGATGTCGCAAGAGGCTTTCAATGGATAAGAGGAGAGGAGTAGGTGCATCTATAGGGGGGATACATGGAAAACATACCAAGGGAGAGGGATGCGAGAATGAGATGAAACAAAATATAAGAATGAATGAAAAGAGAAAAGGTAAAAAATAAAAAAAATGAAAAATAAACAAAATTATTATAAATATGAAATAAATATAAAAAAAGTGAGGGAAAAGAAATAGAAATAAAATAATTAAAATGGGATAATTCCCATTTTTAATTTTTTTTTTTTTTGTTACCCCATTTTTATTTAATTTTACAATTTATTTTTATCCCTTTTTAATTTATATTAATTTCCTTTAAATTTCATTCTATTATTTTTTTCAATTTATTTATATTATTCTTAACCCAAACACTACACAAGTGAGTGATGTAATATTTCACAAAAAACTGAGAAAATTATTCAAATAAATTTATTATCTGCTCAGGACCCGCAATAGGGTGTGCCAGTGTGCACCCTAGGTCACATTAAGGAATTAGACTAAAAAATTAATTATTTTATACCCTGACTAAATCTAGTACATTACAAATTTAGTATATATTTATTATCATTAATCCATAAAAGTTAGAGATAGAAAATGAAATACATTATTCATGGAGATGATAAGTCGTACATATGCATTAATAATGTTTACATTTTATCAAAGAATATAAAGAAATAGAGGTAAATAATAAATATATTTTGAAAAATAATTATAATTTCCTATATTTAATAAATATATGTTAAATTAATCCTTATTACCTTCCATGAAATGATTTAGTGGAAGACAAATCAAATTGATTCTCGAGATGGTAGTTCGCCTTACATATGAACGATGTTATATTATACCCCATGTAATGGAAATAAAAAAAATTGTATTTGATTTAATAAATAAAAAATTATAATTATATTAAAAATATTACATTTCATAATTTAATATTTCCATTTTAACATCAAAATAAAACAAAAATGAAAACACATCAAATCATTCTGTGACACGGTAGTCCGTTGTATACACGAACAATGTTATCAAACCCCCCATATAATGGTGAATAAAAAGGTATATTTAATATAATTAAAAATGTATTATTGTGTAAAAATCATCATATATATTAATTTAATATACCATTATAACCATCCAAGTAAAACTGTTATGTAAAACACATCACATCTGGTCACGAGGCGGTAGTCCGCCATATACAAGAGCTATGTTATTGTATTCCCTGGGGTTGGAAGGTACGAAGGTATATGTGGTATTATAATTATATAGGTATAATATTAAAATAAATATCATATAAATAATTTAAAACCATCATTATATTTATCTTTGATAGGTGGTTATAAAAAAGGAATATCATTAGTTCACAAGGCGATAGTCCACTATTTACAAGAATAATGGTTTCATATCACATTTGATGGAAGTAGAGATGGATAGAATATATTCCATATAAATATAACATCCCAAAATATATTATAATATTTTTTCATATTTTTTCATATTTTATAAATATTTTAAGTACATATAAGATGAAGTAAAACAAAAACACAGAGGTAAAAACATTACCCCTTCCTTAGAAGGCCTCTTTAGGATTTACCTAAAGCCTTCCTAGATTGGAATTTTGATCTCCAAAAATGACTCAATGATGGTGTTAGAGTGTCATGGAATATGTTTGGAACATTTTTTCTGAGATAAATAATTTTCTAAGTTTGAATAAGATATGATATTTTTTTACGCTTTTAAAGTGAGGTTTGTGTCACAATTGTAATTTTTTGATAAGAGAAAGGTGTACCCACATTTTTCCCTTGATAAAAGTACCCAAAATGGATCATCATGGATCCTATAATATATATGTTTTAAATATGACCTAAAAATGTGTGTATTTTATGTTTCTTGTTCGTTTTACTCCTCATCATTTAAGTATACCATCTGGTAAACCTGTTTTAACCTTAACTGCGATAATTAATTTCTAATGTTTTTAATATTCACTTTAGTTAAAAATGATGTTTAACTTTTATTATAATATAAATTTTTCGTTATTTGATATAATTGATCCTATTTTACAAATTTCATCTATATTAGAGGGTATTTTTGATTTAAAATTAATCATGCATACATGATGAAAAAAATGTCTTCCAAAGAGAAAATGTTCAAAAGTTTAATAGGTTTTATAATAAAAATTAAACAATAAATTGATTATAATGTCCTTAATTGTATTAATAAATATACAATTTAAATAATTTTAACTTTATATTCACATTAACATATTTTTTATAAATTAAATTTTTTTTAATAAAATTAAAAAAACTTCATAAAAACTAGTAATTTTAAATATACATCGAAAAAGTTTTACTTTTAGAAGATTCAAAAAAATTATAGGATGATTTTGAAATTATGAAATCACAAATTAAGTTTATTTTCTAAAATTAACTTTATAGAAGATGAAAAAATTAATATTTAAATAAATGTGTGAATGGAGGCAAAACTCATTTTCATGAAATACAGTTTTTATGCATAAAATTTAATTTATTTAGATATCTTATTTAGAAAAATAATAATATTATTAGTAGAAATTTCTTTTGAAAATAAAATTTATAATTTTTTTAAAAATCATTCACCAAATATTTTTTTTATTTTTATTTTAGTAAAATGTGTTTTTGAGTATAAAAATAGATTTTAAAAAGAAAAAAAATTTCTGTGTTTTCAAAAAAAATTATTTTAATTTATAATTCATTGGCCGCCCATGAATTAATTAAATATATGTGTTTGCTTTTGTAAACCATATATTTTTATAATTTAGTTATTCCTAGTAATACTCTCTATTCTAATTCAAACGTGATAACTATCATGTTGAATAATAAAATTTTAATAGTATGTCATGTTTCATTAAATATCGGTGATGCATGTAACACAAGTTAAACTCTCTATTGCATTTAATGAAAGATATCAAAGAAATTAAATTAATTTGAAAAAATATATTTTTCAAAATATAAAGGTGTTACATTAAAAACCTATAAATAAATTTCATCGTCAGAGTTCCAATTTTTTCTCGGTAATCAAGGGTTTAATATTTGAAAAATCCTTTATTGGAAACCCACATAATAATAAGGGTTATCAAAATTTTATTCTAAAATGAGTGGAAGGGATTAGATAAGTTCACCTAAAATAAAACATTGCTTGGTTATTATATAGGATAACATTGGTTGGAAGTGAAAACTAGAACATAGAAGTGAAAACAAACATCCAAATACTGATATAGAATGATATAGATCATAGTTAGGCATAAGTTAATGGCCACAAATTCCAAAATCATTAATATTTAAAAATACTATAAATTAAAAGTAAATAAATTTAAATGTAGAAAATTTTATTTTAATATCCTTTTATAAAAGTTGATTAATTTTCCAAAGATGATACAACTACATGATTTCGGTCCATTTCATAATCACAATCAAATCCTTTGGTCATTATTTGATCAATTTCAACATCACCTCTTACATTATGAAATGAATATAAAATTTTTATTTATTTCTAAATCACCAATGAAACATAATATCCATAAAATAATGATAATTATTCCTTAGATTACTAATTATTTTCAAAAATAATATATTTATCATTGGTTATCCAATAACATCCAACGATCAACATAGTTCATTCCTTTAATATTTATCCTTAAGGCTCACCCTTGATAGAACAAAATTGAAATTGAAAAAATTTATAAAAAAGGTCACTAAATTTAAAAAATAAAATTATCATTAATCTCCCAATTATCATAAATTATCCTTTAACTGTCCCAACCATATATTTCAATACCTTAGTCATGTATTTTCTCGAAACATGGTAATGACCATAATTACTATAAAAACATAATGAAAACATATAAAACTTCTCATCACTTGAATGTATCAATGTATTATTGAATATATTCCACAAATCTAGTAATGTTTTAAACTCCATCAATGATAACATAAACCACTTTGTGCACAAATCATTATTCAGCTCCATATTGGTCAATAGCTTCCAATTTAAATTATTTAAATCCACCATATCATTACCCCAACAACATTATCACAATATTAGGAACATATTAATGGTTACCTTCCCCTAATAATGTGTTTTCAATAAAATATCACCCTTCAATTAAATAACTTCTCTTAGCCATCAGTACCATTCAACATATTATTGAAAATCCTCATTGGAAAACTTATACAAACAAATCCATATATATTTCATAATTCTTGTATTCCAATGTGTAAAAACATCAATTATTCTACATTATTGTTAAACTATTAAGTATGATTAATCATCGTATTCATTAATAGGTCCATCCTTCTATATGTCATTTATAGTATCTTAATCATTTATAATAAAATCCTTTACATGCACCACATTAATGTTACTCTTATTGAGAATTCCCTATTGGACATCAATTTTTATAATTCACATACATTACAAATTAATTGAATTCAAAAATTGATGATTCATTATGTAAACCACACTATCATCCACTCTATTGACTGATCTTATTTTTTTTCACACCAATAACTTAAAATATTATCCTACTTATGTAGACATAAATCATTTTTTATTCCATTAAGATATTCCCTAGAGTTATTCTCCTTGAATTATTTCTATATAGGATACTGAATCTTCTTTCTTCACTAGTCTTCACCACACCGACTGTCAAAGATCTCTACCATTATATTCTTTAGTGAGTTTATGAGATATTAATGGTGACATTGTTTAATCATATATCATGATAACTATTTAGGAATAATCAAAATAGCATGTACTCAAGTTATCATCCCATTTTTTTCTCATCAACATTCCATATATCATATTAAATGTTAACTCAGTTCCTTCATGTTCCCACTATTGACTTAAATAATAAATAATATTTTGAGAAACCATAATAATATTGTGAAACCTCAAACTCCTGAAGAATCACTTATCATATGACAAAATCATGACACCATATATTAAATTTATGAAACCCTAATTTTAACCTTGGTCATTCTTGGTTGTTATTCAAATCAATAATGATAATACTTATAGATTTTTTGTCTTTCTAAAACATATTTTTTCCGGAGTGTAAAACTAGGCTCGTAGTAAGGCCCATTTTCATCCACCAAGTGATGATCGAGTCTACCTCAATTGAAACTTTTTTAGAGTTATTATCACTATGTACCGCTATGTCAGAGCCACAACCTCTTTTATTATAAAAATAGGGTGTTATTTAATAGGAAATCACTTATTATTTTCTTAACCGTGATTCAAGGATGTTTTTCTATACATTGATATATCATCATCATTATCCTTGGTCATATCCCAAGACATATCCATATAAATATCCCATAGAACCTAATGAATAATTTCTCATCCTAGTTTAAAAT
Organism: Viscum album; assembly: GCA_963277665.1. Classification (NCBI taxonomy): domain Eukaryota; kingdom Viridiplantae; phylum Streptophyta; class Magnoliopsida; order Santalales; family Viscaceae; genus Viscum; species Viscum album. The sequence goes on along the minus strand of OY728156.1, from coordinate 62,500,164 downwards.
GGATAACTAAACATATCCTTTGATAAAAACTATAAGGATCCTATATTTTCATGTATAAATGTAACATTTTGATAGATGAATTTCAGTGCATTTTAATAAAACACATATGAGAACCATAATAGATTAGATTTTAGGTATGAGAAACACAATATTTTTCTTTCATAAAAGTTCTTCAAAATAACTGTTAAATATCTTCTATTTTTATAAAAATCATGAACATACCATAAATAAAACCTCTCATCATAATCTAGTATATAAAAAAAGAAATGGTGATCTCAAATATTGGTTAGGGTAAACATTTTATATTCTTAAAAAACATTATTATAAGGGTATAATTAACTGATCAAAATATGTGAAAATAATAACATGGATATCAATGATCAAAATCTTATGTAATGGAATAAATATTGGAAATTAATAATACATGAATCACAATGGAATCAAGTAACATGATAAATGTGAACATGACATGGTAATAATTTGTAGATTTGTAGAATACTCAAAAATTCTAACATAATTAATATGTATAAATAGAAAAAAATTCACTCTTTAAGTAAAGGACATTAAATTAGGCCCTCACATAAACTTATAGACTTGTGACTGGGTCCACGCATAACCTAATTGATATGAAATCTTGGAGCACACATAACAAAATAATGAAGTAACCAGGTTCACATATAACATTCTTAACATATCATTAGGTTCAGTTGTAACATTGTGAACAAGTAATCAGGTTCACACAAAAAAATTGGACATGCAGTCAGGTTGATGAATAAAATTTTTACTCATGATTTTTTTATCTCTAAAAATTTAATTTAAATGATATATAAGTCCATGTTTTTACATAATTCATACATCCATTCAAAATAATAACATAAAGCAATCATTATATCATAATCCATGAAAAAGGGTTTGGTTTTATAATAATTTCATAATAGTATAACACGGAGAACGAAACAAGTTCCACAAACATGTTTTCATCATAACCATAAAATGTCCAAATAAATAATAAATATGGGATCATTGAATAACATACCTATTAAATCCAAACTAACATCAAAATATGTCATCTTATAATGAAAATTATTTTGTCAACATTTCTTGAGGAAAATTGATTTTCCAATTTGAAAACAAAATTAAAAACAAATCATTTTTGAAATAATTTTTTTTCAAAAAATTCATTTTAGACAGGCAGATAAATCCTTAAATCATTAATTGGTCATGATTGTGTAAAATTCCATAATCATTAAAACATATATTCCAATCACATTTTTGTAAATATCCAAACGAGAATTAATTTGAAAACAATATAAATAATAAATTTAATGAAAAATATGAAAATTAAAATGTTGATAAAAATTATTTATTAAATCATTTGGGTAATTTTCAATTTTATTACAAAAATAATTCTTGAAAACATTGATATGGAAGAAAATTGGTTTTTGGCCCATGAGAACAATAATGTCGGTTATCATTAAAAACATTATTTTGGAATCATAAGTAAATAAAGAGGGAATAATGTAAAACAAATTGTTTATTATCATGAAATAACTATAGTATAAGAAAATTCATGATTTTCATGAGATATGGATCATAATATTTCATCTATAGAGGCACAAACATAAAAAATTCCTAAAAAGAATGGGATTGTGACACCAAACCATTAAAACATTGGAATCTTTTGAATATTTAGACCCATTAATGAATAAAATAAATTGAAATACTGAAGTTAATTAAGAAAATATCCATTATATATCATGTCAATGAGATAGTATGTACAACTATTATAATAAAATTTGTACAAAACATAATATATGTCCAAAAGAAGAAACATTGGGACAAAAATACTTTACAACATTATTAACTTTTTAATTATTAACCCAATTAAAGAGATATACTCTAATGGATATGTATATCCATATAATTATCTAGATAATAGTAATAAAAATAAATTAATTGGGGGTATTTACACCATATAAAATAAAAACATGGTGAATATGGCATGTGTATCACTGAAAATAAATGTGATACGAAAATCACTTATTGTAAGTCTAAAATTAATTAATACATGTTAAAATAAAATTTATAATAAAAATATTATAGAATCATAATTATATATATCATACCATATGTTATTAACTTATGACCTTTTATTCAAAATTCATTAATAATTCCATGTTGAAGTCACATTTTCTGAAATAATTACTTTGTATTTTTTTCTGTATGTTTTGATTAGTTATTTATAGTCCTCAAAAAAATATCATAGATACCTAATTATCATAATTTTAAACATTATAATAATATCATATATATATTAATAATATATATATTTATAGTAATCAAGAAAATTCATATACAAAAAATGAAATACACTATTTAGGGAGACAATGTGCCATACATAAGCATGAATATTATTTCCATTTTCTCCATAAATTAAATGAAAGAAAGAAAAATATTAAATAAGAATTAGATATTAATTATGATTTCATATATGTAACATATATTCATTAAATTTATCCTTAATACCGTTCATGAAAATCTTTGTTGAATAATGAATGACATTTCTTGGTGGGGGAGAAGTAAACCATACACACAAACAAAATTATTGTATCACCCATAGATTTAAAAGTATGAATGTATCTGTGATATAAAAAAATTAAAAAGTATATATATTTCATAAAACATAAATATTAATTAATTATATCTTTATTACTATCCATGTAAATCAAAAATGAAATGCACAACACATCGGTTTGTGGGATGGTAGTCTAATGTACACAGGAACCACGTTAACATATCCCCCATGGAATAGAATTTACCAATGTATATGTAACATAATTACATAAGTATAATAATGTTACAAATATTATTTATATTCATTCAATATATCATTATTTTCATCCAAGTAAAACAAAAAAACAGAAACACATTACATCGGTTAGCGAGTAGGTGGCCCTCTATACACACTGGCGACAATGTTGTTTTCCAATGGGTTGGGGGTAAGAAAATAAGTATGGTATTATATTTAAAAAAATGGATAATATTATCATAAAAATCATATATAAATATTAAATACATAATTATAACCCATCGTTAGAGGTGGATATGGAACATAAATAACATATATCCACGAGGCGGTAGTCCACCATATAGATGAATTATGATTCTATATCTGATTTTATGGAAGTGGGGATGGATATAGTAAATTTAAATAACATAATAACCGCACAATATATATGATATATATTTCTTATTTGTTCATAGTTTAATCACATATGAAAAATTAATTATAATAATTATAATAAAAATTAGTATTTAAAATAAATACCTCTTCTTTGGATAAACTATTTTAGTTTAACCTAAATATTTACTATATTAGCATTAGGATCTCACAATGTATTCTAGGATGTATGGATTTATGTGACAAATATATTAGGGTATCACTTCTCAAAACCAAGTTACCTTGGAAATGTGAATAGTATAAGAGAGCGGTGACCTTTTATAAGTGAGGTGAGTGGCACAATTGTAATTTTTGTAAAGGAAAGGTGCACCCACTATTTTAACATTAAAAAAGATTTTAAATCTACCATTATAGATGATATATGATATATGGTAAAAATATTTACACCCATTGGGTTTTTTAAATTTTTCTAGGTAATTTTACCACTATTATTTTTATATTAACACCTATGTAAACCAGTTTTAACATTAACCACAGTAATTAATTTTCCCTATTGTTATTATTAATTAGTTTAAATAACAGGTTTTTTAATTAATAAATAATTTAAATTAGTTATATTACCGATATGAAATAAATTTTTCTATATTTAATTCACTTAATTAGTAGAATTTTATTTAAAATTATTCATACAAATGTGATGAAAAAATAGTTTTTAAAAGCGAAACATTTAAAAATATTAAAAAATATTATATCAAAATTAAATATGAATTTGTTTGAAATTACATAAATTTGATTAATAGATATGTAATATATCTAATTTTACAATCATAACCATAAATTGTTTTTTCTTTTAAAATTATCCTAATGAAATGACTATCCTAAATAAAAACAACTATTTTTTACTATTTAACTAAAAATTTATCTTTTAAAAAATTATCAAAATACCAATGAAATATATTTTCAACACTATTATTTAAAATATAAGGTTTATATTTCCAACTTAATTTTTTAAAATTGGAATATTTTATTTTAAAATAATTACTTAAAATCGGACAAAACAATTTTTTTGAAAAAAAACATTCTTATGTATAAAATTGGATTCATTATAATCTCTTATCTAGTAAACAAATAATCATTAAAGTCATTAAATATTATATTTAATATATAATAAAAAAATCATTAAAGTCATTCACCGAAGTTTATTTTTTAATTAATTTAGGTAAAAATTTTCATGGGCCGACCCAAGTCAGGGCTCTAGCTGCAACAACCCCAAGCCCACCTCCGTAAGCCGGGGGAAGGAGAACAGTGAAAAAAGGAATAACTAACATAGTTAGTCCTTTACCGAAGTAGTTTTATGTGCACATGTACACACACAGACACACATCCTTATGTTTCAAAAGTGTAGAGGGATTAAACTTAAAAGAAATAATCTAAGGGAATAACCATGCATGAAAAACATATTGAGAGTACAATAGTACAGTAGTAAAAACATAAATGTAATGGGAAAAATACGCACCCAACTATAAAAATTATCAAAACTAAAAAAACTAATGAATAAAATAGCTGAGAGAACCTAGATCATGAATCCCAAGTTGTGGCCACCATACACAGTCCAATGTTCCAGATATCCCTAAGCTCCCTTGGACTAACTACCAACCTGTCTGTCATCAGCATAAAGAATGAAAAATGTTGGAAAATCATATGTAGTGGTGAGAATATATATACCTCATAGGATGCCCCGAAAATATAAGGGGTATAATTAAGAGAGAAATTAGTATTAAAATGTTAGTAGATGCAAGATACAATCAATGTGAACAACTCAACCCGAACCAAGAGTGATAGTAACCTCATCCATACTAAAGGGGTCAACACAGTGAGTAGATTAACTAAATGTTGAGTCTTCACCACTAATAATAGGATTGAAACACCTAAAACCATAATTATCTAGTCACAAAAAGAACATTTCATACGTTGCATGGCTTTTCCTATCCTATAAAGATAGTAACCAAATAAAAGTTTTGAATATAGAAGAAGGTATATATATATATATTCATGGATAAAATAATCCCAATTTGGAGATTAAGACAGTCTCACTATCACTACTCATCCTTGGAAGAAGAGTCTCCAATAGTTCTTATAGTCCATCAATGATCCCTATCATCTCATGTGTCTACCCAAAAGTATCTACAAAATTCATGTATCACCTCTTTACCATTCCACACAGTTGAGGGTCCAAAAAATAATTGCAAGGAACTCATTACCTGTTATAATAGGAGGGTCTCACTCTGATATTTCTTAGGGAACTTCAATGCCCAGTCCTAATAGATAATATCACATGGAATGTATCTATAGATGATCCACACACATCCTGATTGTGGTGTGGGTCCCACTCTTTAACAGTTAAAGACTCCACATCCAATATATACTATAGGTTCATCTTAGGATTCATTAAGGAACTCCACTACCTGCCCTGTTAGGGAGTACAACTCAAAAAGGGTTGAGGAACTCCACTGCCCAGCCCTGCTGGAGGGTTCCACATGGAAAGGTTGTTGAGGAAATCCAATACCCAACTCCAATAGAGAGTACTGCTCAAAAATTTCATCGAGGAAATCCACTCCACTCCCAACCCATCTATATGTTACTATTTGAGATGTTCGTCGAGAAACTCCACTACACATCATTGTTAGAGGGTACCACTTAGAGTGGTTCTAGTGATCCTGTGTGATCAATATCATCATCAGGCATTACCTAACCAACCATCATGCTTAGAATAGTCCACATCATATCCTGAGATCCACAGTGGAAGGAACGATCATATTTTACATGGAATCACACTCAGGAAAGGATAATCATGGTCCAAAATCTGAGTTCAAATGAAGAAGATATGTATTGTTGATGATTCCTCAAAAGAGTCCAATGGTTACATATCTTGTTAGTGGATCCACATAGCATGCGGTCCTGCTCCATAGCATGGTAATGTCTATAAGAGGGTAATAATTTTCCAGGCCTTGAAATAGAATATTTCTTACAGATATAATCAAGAGAATTTCAAATTCAATCAAGACATGTGGTGTCCATATCCCCATGTCTATATGGTTAACACCATGTATGTGTTCTTTGGTACACGACTATGTAACCCAATATGGGTTCCCAACCTTGTGATCTACCATATAGTTTTCTCAATTGAGGAAGGGATACATTTCCTGTAGGAGGGATACACATTGTTCCATCCTTATGATTTCCCAAAACCCTATCCACCTTCAATGAAGAGATACAGTTCGTGTGTTAAAACATATACACATTTTTTAGTCAAGTTTCTCACACAAAAAAGTCATATATGTAGTCTGTGATTCAAATCTAACCTCTTAGCTTGATCTTTAGCCCAATCAGCACCCTAAAAATATTGATCTAGCCAAAAATCATGGTTTATGGCCGTCATTCATGAATAACAAGTCATGTTTTCACTCATAGGAGGACTTTCAAACATCTCATACACCACTAAGACTTTATTTAATAATTATGTTATCACTGATCATCACAAATACTATCCTTGTCTTGAAAAAATCCTAATTCAATTATCATTTCATCTATCCACCCTTTGTTTGCATAATTTTTGTGATTCTGAGGGTTTGATCGGGATTAGTACAACCAGACAATGTTAAACCTAGACTGTAGGTTCTAACCAGTGATGATCATGAACAAAACATGGGGTAAATGTATAATAAAAATATTTTTATCTATTATTTCCAAGAGTGATTATATAACAATCAAGAACATGCATCTAGGGAAATGAAACATTAAATAAATCATTTTATATTTCAATACATGGGTGCATGATCAATCCACAATTGGTTCATATTGATATAAGGGATAGACCCACTCAATCCATTTAAAAAATATGGCATAAATCAAAAAATTGATGATTCCTACATATAGATTGGATCATTCTCCATTGAAGAACATTCTCAGCAATTACTGATTGTTGTCATTATGTTTGTTGAATCTCAATCGATTTTGACTTACAGATTCATCATCATCATATGTGTTTCCCCAAAAAAGGAGGAAGAAAGAGATATGGAATCCTCCCATTGTTTATGAAACTAGAGTTGAAGGATTTTCCATGGAGATATTCTTATAGTACATTTCCCTGCATCAAAATGAAATTATTAATTAATTTAATAATACTATATTTCACTGAATGTACTACCAATGAGTGAGGAGTCTGAGTTCCCCTCTTCAACCAATTTTTTATAACTCTCAGGGTAAACACCACATTATAGACTAAAAAGTGGTCTTATATTTTCAATCTGGACTTATGTTTAATATTTATCCTATTTTCATTAAGTAACATTCATTCATAATATAAAATATACTTAATATTTTTATAAAATTAAATCTGGGCACACCGAGCCTTAGAATCATGTGTCCTCTCTTTGTGTAGATCTAGATATATATATATATGTATATATATATATATATATGTTTCAATGTCTTAAAAGGTAAAAATAATATGGTCTCTATATCAATACCCCGTTCAATATTATTATCCCTAAAAATAAAAACAATGAAAATAACATGGGATACTGATCCTGCACCTGACTCTTGAACTTATAAGAACTCTCTTGTTTATCCTCGTACTAACATAACACATGAACTAAGGGTCGGTCCATCCATGCAGGGTAATCTATTGTCAATCCATTATCGCCACTTTATGCTTTGTAATGGTGGCTCCATCCTCAATGCACATCTCACCCCAGTCAAAAACAAGTAAGGGGTCATGCACATATCTTCTCAACTACGACATATAAAAGATGTCATGCACCCAATCCATCTATGGGGGTAGGGAGAGGTGGTAAAAAACCTTTAAAAACCTATGAATGATCAAATAATTCTAGATGAACCTCATGGATAACTTTCCACCGTATCCGAACATCTGTCATACCCTTCTTGGGAAATATTTAGGAAAGTGTTGTCTCTCTACTAGAATTTTAAGGGCCTAGAATAGAAATATTTGTTAAACTTTTATCTACTATTTAACAACCACATCTAGTCATGTGTGACCTGGACTTTCTCTGTCATCACATGCACCCTCTCTGTTTCTACAATCAATTTCTCACCTCTCTTTTTCCAGTACAATATCGACATGCAGGGTCTCCCTCATAGGGAATCGAATTGTTTCATTCTGATACTTGAGTTGAAGCTATTGTTTAATGTAAATAATAACATTTTAAGGTGATCCTACCTTATCAAGAGAAACTCTAAAACGAAATCCCTCATCCTATCCTCTAACAACTCGATAGTCTGCTCAGTCTATCCATCAGTCTGGGGGTAAAAGGTTATAATCATACTTATTTGGGTCTTGAAATACTCTTTCATGCCACTCCACAATCATAACAAAAGATGTGTGTCTTAACAGAAGACAATCAATAAGGGAACCCAATGGGGGAGATTGATATCTCGTGCATACAGCTACCCCAAACTCCCCACCAAACTCTTCTTCATGGTAGTAAGGTATTGTGCTGACTTCATGAGTCATTCTTCTAACACCCCGATAGAGTCATAAATCATCCTTATGCCCAAAATCCTAATAAAACATTCGATATTCCATCCCACATCCACTCCACTATATGAAGGGTTTGCAACAAAACATACAAAATATGGTGGTCAACCTTCATCTACTGAAGAGTGAGGCACCAAGAGATGAACATTTTTAAACATCATATCATATTGGACCATCAAAACTAATACATAATGTATTTGTAGATCATACCCACACCATGATGTACATCAAATGTATAATTTTTGAACTCTCACATCACTACCTCCCACTTTGTAACTATAACCATCATCCATCCCTTAAGAAGATAAAATGATTCCCTCCTTCAGAATATCCATCTATTGAGTCTCCTAGGGATATCTGGTCACATAATAATTCATATTCGATGATTCCCAGCTAGGACTATCTCACATGATCAATAAGAAAAGGTGTCAACCCCCATTGACTGTAGAAAAGTTGAACCATCCTACTTCACCAGTTTTAGTTGCATGGAAGAAAACTTCTCTAAAGAATCTTACAAAAAGTTATCATGGGGTTTCCTGTTAAGGGAATCGTTATCAACATTTCCCTTCACTAGAGTATAATCAATATCAAATTCAGTGTCCTAAATTATTTCTAATAAACATATCTATCTTAGATTCAAGTCTCTATGTGCAAAAAACTACTTGATACTTTGATGGTATATGTAAACCACAATTCATTCTCCCAGAAATTAGTTCCTCCACAACATCAACAAGAAGAATATCAATATTATATCTACTTCATGAGGTGCATAGTTATGATCATGAGGTCACAACTATCTCAAACTGCATTTGATAAATTCATATCACTGCATCAACACGTAGTTGATCCCATCTCATGGGGTATTAAAAAACACCATTAACTCTATGCCTTCATATTGTAGTATAAAAACTAAAAAATCCTTAGCCTCATGTTAAACTCCTCATAGGCCCTCAAAAACATCTAATTCTAGGAAAATGATTTCCCCATCCATGTCAAGGAAATCAAAGGGGGCTGTAATTCTGGATAAGTATGCCACAACCCTTTTATAGTGACCCACAAAACCATGAATTTTCTACACATCCGAGATAATCATAGGTTGATCCAATTTAAATACTACATATAACTTCATTGGGCCTATGGCTAAACCATTTTTAGATAATACATTCCCTATAAATTTAAACTCATGTATACAGAACTAGAACATTAAGATCATTCTATAATGACAGTGCTCTCGAAAAAATGTAGGACCATCCTCATGTTATATAAATTCTACTCCATCAATGCAGAGTATGGGAGTATGTCATTTATAAATAGAATAAAAATTACACAATATATTTTAGGAAAACATGGTTCATAAAACCCTTAATCATTATTGGGGAAATTCTTTACATGGAATGTCTTCATTGGAATATCATCCTTGTGAACCTTCCACTTGTGGTCGTCAGACCATAGAACAATCATCGAGAACCATATCATACCTAAAAATTGGTCAAAAAGGGCATCAATCCTCGACAATGGGTAATTTTTCTTTATCATGTCCTGGTTCAAACAACAATAATCTAGAAAAAATAGTAATCCCTAATCATCTTTTTTCATGAAAAACACTGGAGCTGCCTAGGGGGCATAGTATGTCTGATGAAAGCCTTATATCGAAGGTCCTTGAACTAAAAATTCTACACTTTGAGCTATATTGGGTCTATATGATATGATGTAGAATATATATGAGGGATTATGGGATGAAAGTCGATGAAAAACTCTAATACTAGCTATAAAGGTAGTCCTAAAACCACCTTTGGGGAGATGTTCGAGAAATACACCACAACTGAAGGAAACCAAATTCTTAAAGAGCCATCCACAACAAGGGATATACTTGTTAACTAATGGTTGATGGGATGCATCCTATGCCTCATAGAAAATACTTCCCCTACCACGATATTTTTATCACAAAAAAATGAGTATGTTGCCCCACTAGTGTGAAGGAATTTGAATTTCCCGCAATGATAGTCAAATATGGGCTCAAACTATGGACAAACAATCCATACCAAAGATGGAATCATAGTGTTCCGTAGTGAAGACTAAAAGCACCCACATGAACTTCTCTCCACCAAGATATTTCTCACACTTCAAACAAATAAAGGATACTATAGAAGCATTCCCTATAGAAACCTCATGAATAATCTGCTAGGCTAGCTCCCCAACTGAGAGCCCCAACTCTCACAATAGAAGTACATAGATGAAGGAATTAATGGGACATGTGTCTAATAATAATAAATAAATATTATAATAAAAACACATCATACCTATGATTATCTCGTTCACTATGGGATAATAATCCTCCAAAGCATACAACTATCCACTACCCTGACAGGCAACTCACTATGAAAAAAGTGGGCCTCCAGGTTTGGGTGGGGGAAATATATCATAGTAGCATCCACCACCAATATCTCCTCATGCTTATATGCCAACACTAACTCATTAGAGACCACCCTTTCTTCACATGGGAGAGCATTGATCAAGACACTACATCTGTTACAATGGTCCATCAGCTGCATTCCTACGCTCCTCAACACATCTGGTTGGGCAGTAATGTTCTTATTACCTGTCCCCTCATTAGTTATGCAACACCCCTATAATGGATTTCATGGTTCTTTATGTTGCCTTTATACCATACAACCATGCGCTTGAGTCATCTAGCTAATGGTTTCCTTATGTTGAGGTCCTATCAATCGTAGTCTGGTAGCTGTTGTGGATGATCAAATCTATGATTCCCACATCCAAACCCAGCTACCCAATATCCATCCAACATAATAGTCTTTATCACTAGATCATTCTCTAACACCTTGACATAGCGGGGGATGAAAAGAGTAATTACACTGGAAATGATCTCCCTATAGAGTCACAATTGAAACTTATGTGCCTGGAAATATCCTTCATGGATCATGATAAGAAACTAATTAGTAAGGATTGTAAACTATAATGTGTACGCATACATTGTGATGCCTTTGTTCTGCAACTCCAGAATCTCTAGGATTCGAACTATGTGAATGAATGACATGTTGTGCTTGTCATGGAATTACTGCTGGATGTCAGACCACGAGAGTGTTGGGTTAACGTGCATCTGAATAAAGAGGCTCCACTAATACCCTAACTTCTCCATGGGAGTGTAAATACTCTATTGAAGCCACATAATATATCTGTATCCAAACAATCATAAATATATGGACCACAAACACGAACTAATCTTATACTACATAAGGATATGGATCTCCATGGAATCTCCAAGGCCTTAGGTGATGGAACTTGCATAGTGTAGTAATCCTATGAATGTACTTATACTACTATTATAGAATGATGTCCTAATAAATTTTTATAGTTTATTATACCTTCCCACATAGAGAAATGGGATCATGGGATGGACCATAAACTAAGGAATCATCACTCATCAAATCATTATCCTGATTCAGATCTGGTATCCCAGATGGTAATCATCATGGAGGCTTCCAAAGAACTATCAATACTCACCATTATTATATGAAAATATATATATATTTATATATAACAAAAATGGGGAACCGAATCATGATGAACATACATGGACTCAATTGTGTCTAATGAATGTACCGTTAATCACTGTAACAATTTTCTCAGTATTTTGAGCCAACATGAAGGTAGTCAAGGTCCTGGTGAATGTATACATTAGCCACATGTAGCATAACTAGATTCCCTAGCCTGAGAGACAAACTCATGACACTTTGACATTTTTTCCCTATACCCAACCAAATCCTCATATGGGGAATAGTTTGAACAACATCCAAAGGATCAAAACCCTTATAATACCAATTTTTTATGACACAACCCAAGAAGAGGATCAAGCCTAAACTACCAAATTGCCACCTCTATAGGCTATTGGGACAGTGACTAGAAACAAAGGCATTACAACCACATGGAAAAACTTTCTTAATTACCTGTATGAGCATACAATGTCATCTCAATGCGGATGTGCAGAGGTAATAAAATAAAAATAAAAAAATCTATGGGAATAACCATGAAATAAAAAATTATAGACTGCATATGATTACAGTAGTAAAAATTGAAAAGTAAAGGGGAAAAATAAATTCTCTATGAGAATTATTTCCCATCATTATGAAACTGAAAGAAGCAACCTACTAAGAGCACCCATTTCACAAATCATGTGTTGTGGCCACCGTAAGCGATCTAAAAACAAGGTATCCCTGAGCTCCTCTATAGTCACCATTGAACTATCCATTATCCACAAAAGACATGAGACTGTGTGAAAATACCATGAAGGGGTGAGTATATAAATACCTAGTAGGATTCCACAAATTATAATGGGGGTCTAGTTAAAGATAAAACATGAATAGAATGAATGATGATTTAAGATACAGTCAATGAAAACATCTCAACACAATCCAAGAGTGAGAGTAACCTCATACGAGAACCGGGTGATCAACATGATCAGTAGATGAAGTAAATTTTGAGTCTTCTCAAGATATAATAGGATATTAGAATCATCTAATCCTGAGAATCTAGACACATAATGTTTATGACATTCCCTATACATATTTTCCTCTCTCGTAAAAATATAAAGAATATATAAGGTGTTGATATAAAAGAAATTTAATATATATATATATATACTGAGAAAAAATAATCCTAACTAACAAAGTAAGGGGATATGCATATCACAACTCATCTTAGTAATATGTGTCTCCAAAGGATCTTAAAGTCCATCAATGATGCCCAACATATCACACAACATCTGAGAAGTATCTATCCAATTCAATTCACATGTAATCACTATGTCACATAGATGAGTGGATACAAAATATAGAGAGGGAACACATCCCAATATACAATAGGATGGTCCCACTCTGATAGTAATTGAGGAACTCCAACACCAAGCCCCTGTCAGAGGTTAAAGCTCTGAAAGTTCCTATAGAGGACCCATGACCATGATAGTGGGGGTCCCACAAAAGTAACTATATTATATTCCACAATAAATTTCTACTGGAGGGTTAACTCGATAATAATAAAATAACTCCACTACCTAGACCTACAAATGGGTACTACTCAGAATGTGTTATGAAACTCCCCTACCCAACTCTTCTATATGGTACCACTCAGAATGGTCGTCAAGGAACTCCACCACACAACTCTTTTGTAGGGTACCGATCAAAATGGTCTTTAAGTAAATCCATTGTCCAACCATTCAAAAGGGTACCATAATGAAAATTCATCGATGAACTCCACTACCCATCCCAATGGGAGGGTACCGCTCGACAATATCCTAGTTATCATGTTTGATCACTATCATCAGTGGGAATTTCCTAAATAGATGTAATGTAGAGAACATTCCACATCATATCTCTAACTCTCTAATGGATGGCACCATCACATTCTATGAATAAAAAAACTCAACATAGGATACTCGTGGACCAAAATATGACTTTACATAATGGTGATATGGATGATTGATGTTTCCTAAAAATATGTGTATGGGTACATGGCATGTGGGGGGTCCCACATTGTGTGTCATCAAGATCCACCACCAGATCATGTCACTGGGGGTGCAAGGCTCACAATACATGTGATAGTATACATTGTGCTGGTGGACTGTATGGCATGTCAAATTCAACTGGGACTGAGCCATGTCTTTCTTGCAATGTTTTTGTATTTGACCTTGTGTCTCTGTACATAGGTACACAACCATGTAATCCCACACAAGATCCAACACATTTTATCTTCCACATGGGTTAATAAACTAGGGATGTGGTACATAATGTGTAGTAGGGATACACTCCATGTAAACCTTAACATTTCAAAAAACCAATGTTCCCACTTCTAAAGGGATACACGTCATGTGTTCATAATTATACATGATTTTTAGTTTGGGGTTTCATAGTCAGTCATATCTAAGATACATGCATCATATTAGGCCTCAATGCTTGATCTCTAGGAGTATATCCACTGAAAATTAATGAATATAGACAATAATCATATATTTTGGTTGTTATTCAATTGAAATTAGTCTTCATTTGTCCATCGGTGGTCCGTCACACATCTTTCACACCATTATGCCTTAATTCAATAGTGATTTTATCTTTGGTCATCAAAACGACCATCCTCATCTTAAAATAATACTATATTTATGCTCGATTCATCAAAATACCATTTTTTGTGAAATCATTGCAACTCCAGGGTTTATATCAGTCTCGATACCACTAGGGAATTGCCAAACCGAGAGAACATGGTCTAGCAAGTGATGAATGCAAAAAAACTAGGTGGGAAAGAACAAGAAAAAAAGTTTAATTGAATATTTATAAATGTTCATAACTAATGATCATGAATGGGAATCCAGTGTTAAAAAACCTTGAATAAATCAATTTATATATCAATATATGGGTGAATTCTCAATCCAAAATGAGTGAAAATATATAGAGGGGATCGATCTATTAAAACTATTTAATCAAAATAACATAAATCATATAATTCATGAGTCCTACCATGATATTGGATCATTTATCATCTAACAACATGATAACTAGAAATATAAGGATTTTTTTTGTGTTATTTGCATCCCTATATCTTCTAATATGGTGTTCAATTATTGTCTGATGTGATTCTCCAATGAAGGAATCCGATGGATCTTTGGAATCCTCATAGGGTTTATGCCGGTAAACCATGAGGTTTTCCATGGTGATATTCTGATATAATATTTTGTTGAATAAAAATTAAATAATTACTTAATTTTATAAAAAATTATTTTACTGAACATATCTCTAATGAGTGAGGAGTCTGAATTCCATATACCGACCCATTTTTTATTGCGGCTAGGGTAAACACTGTGTTCTAGAATCACCCATGGTCTTAGATTTTTTATATGAGATTCATTTTAAGATTTATATCTTTTTATTTAAGTAACATGTGTGTTTTATATATGATATATTTCATATATTTAAAAAATAAATTTCAGGAACACTGGGGCTCAGAATCACATGTCGTCTTAGTGAATAGCTCTATAAATATATATATAAATGTTTAAAAGTATTACACATACAAAACTGAGATCTATTCAAAACTCATTTGTGCATATAATTTATAGAAATATTTTATTTATTTTCAAAAGTAATTTATTATCATTTTTAATTAATCGGTCACTAAATAATTCCTTATATATAATTATTTAAACAATAAATTTTCATATTTGGGTTCTAATATTCATACCCCCCCCCCCCACAATTACAATTTTAATGTTATAACTATCATGTTAAATAATAATTCTTTAATATTACCTCATTTTTTATTGAAACGAAGTGTTTTGTGCAATGCATTCTATACTGGGTGTTTTATTTAATGCATGATATTTGAAGAAATTAACTTTATTAGATATTTTTTTCATAAAAATTTACAGTGTTATATTCTACAGCACATTCAAAAAATACATCTTCGTAATTTTAATTTGTTATCGATAATCTGGGGTTTAATGTTTCAAAATTCTTTTATTTGAAACCAACATCATAAAAATGATTAATAAAAAATTTTTAGAAAATAAAGAAAGGGATGTGTGAAGGTCATATATAATTACACATAAATGGGTTTTAATATTGGATAACATTAGTTAGAAATAAAAACATAGACATATAAGAGAAAAATAAGACCCAAATACTAATAGAGTGTGACAGAGTACATGGTCAGTAGAATGGTAATGACTAAAAGTCCATAAATCATTGATTGGTGAGCAGACCATTCATTCTTCAGAAATAAAGGTAAATGTACATCATTTTATTTTAACATCCTTTTCTGAAAAGAGATGAATTTTTAATGAGATAATATAATTACTTTATTTCATTCCAATTCTTATGCGTAATCTCATCCTTTGGTTTTACATCGATCAATTTACACATACTCTCTTACTTTGAGAAATGAAGATGAAATTATTTAGGAATAATATGCTAGTAGATCGTAAGATCCATAATTTAATGATAATTCATTCCTTAGTTTCTATTTATTATCCAAAATATAATTGATGGAATAGTTAATCCAAAAAATCCAAACATAATTTATTCCATGAATAGATAACCTTAAGGCTCATCATTGTCTAAAAAAATTAAAATCTAAATGTTTATAAGGAATTTCACTAAAATTACAAAATACACATAACATTAATCACAAAAATATTACAAAGTGTCCCATAAAACATGTCAACAAAAAATACCATAAGACCCTACTAAAAATATACATGTTTACCCATTACTTGAATAAAACAATATAATATTGAATATATTCCATATATCAAATAATTTTTGTAATCTCGATCAATGGTAACCAAACCCATTGTGGAAAAAAATAGTTAATCAATTCCAAGTTCATCATTACTATCCAATTTACATTATTCATATCAACATATTATTTAGCCCAACATCATTATCTCATAACCAGGAACATTTTAATATTTATCTTCAATTAATCATGTTTTTTCTGTAAAATATCATGTTCCCATTAACTCATTTTTCTAGGTCATAAGTACCATTCAACATATTATTGAAAATCCATAAAGAAAAAAATATTGAACAATATTTATATATTTTTTAAATCTTGAATTCCAATACATATAAACATAATTAATTCTACTTCATTATTAAACCATTAAAGGGGAATCATCATCAAATTTCTGAATGCCTTCTTTCTTTCATAGGTCATTTGTATTCTCTTCATCATTAAAAACAAAACCTTTACATATACCACCTTCTTAATCCTCTTCTTAAGATGATCTCCAAGGGAATCAATTTTTATTATTCTTATACATTATATATTTATAATATTCTACAATTTATAATTCCTTAAGAAAACCACTTTTCTCATCCATTTCACTAAACAAAAATTTCATTATTTCTTATAAATATCTTACACTATGTAATTTTTTTACACACATAAAACATCTTCTCGTTTCTTTATGAAATTTGATTTATTTATTCTTCCCAAATTCATGATATATAAGAAAAGGAATCATATTTCCTCTAGGGTCTTCAAAACTCAAACTATCAACAAACTCTATCCTTATATTATTTTTGGAGATTGAGTGTTATTTAAGGTGAAATTTGTTCATCCCATATCGTGAAAGCTGATTAAGAATAATAATAGTATCACTTACTATATTCTTCATCCTATTTTGTTTCTCATCAACACATTGTCAGTCATAATCAATGTTAACCCAGTTCCTTCTTGATCACAACAATGAATAAACCAAAAATCATATTGTGATAAATAGTGATCATATTGGTAAACCACATTATTATAAACAACAAATTATAGGATGACTAAATAATGTTCCCATATTTTCAATTTATCACACCATAGGCTAAACTTTGTCCATTTTTGTTCTTCATTAAAGTCCATCATGATATTTTTTTAATGAATTTTTCAATATCCAAAACATTTTCACCTGGAGTTTCATACTAGGTGTACATAAGGATCCATTTTCATACACTGACGGATTACCGAGTCCATATTAATGAAGAAATTTTGTAGTTATTACACCTAGGTAACTCTGTACCAAATCTACATTAACTTCTAGTATCCATATAGGTGTGTAATATTATAGAAACCACTTGGTCTATCTCATACCAAAGATCTAGAACATTTTCTTATACATTGACTTATCCTCACACGTATCCATCATAATATCCATAGACATATCCATAGAAATACACCTTTAGATATCACTGGATTTTTCTCCTTCTTGTTTCCAAATATTAACAAAACCAATCCATTGATACCAATTATAAAAAACAAGGACATTAATATATACATAATACATATCATTATATGATTTCTCAATATATTCCACAAACATGAACTTGAGGAGCATAATAGTTCAGTTTTATTGGATACTAGAAACATAATATTAAAATTTCATAATATATATTCAGCATATCACATAATAATCATAAATTTTTTTACTATTCATAAACCTATCATACATAAATCCTTTCTTCATAATTTTGGAAATATAAAAAAAAATAACGGTGAGAGCGCAATATTAGTAATTTTAAATATAGGACATGTCTAAACATAATTTCAGTGGAGGGTATGAGAACATGAGCATAACGTCTGAAAAATATTCTCAACATATCAATGAACTAAGTCATGTTTAATGGAATAAAAATTATAAATTCATAAGATATGAATCATAATGTAATCAATGAACATTACCCCTAACAAAATAACATTACCATAATAAATTTATTAGTATTATATTAAAGTAACATTTTTATCACGAATAAATAAAAAGAGGTTCCCTCATTATATTAATGACGTTAAATAATGACCTCACATAAACATATGAACATGAAAAATGGTCCATGAATAACACTGTGAACCTATAATCTGGTTCCATAATGACATTGTCAACATTTAATCAATTTCAGGCATAGAATTTTGAACATGCATTCAGGTTCAAGCATAACATTTCGGACATGTAATTAGGTTAACACATAACATATTTACACATGATTTATACATATTTACCTAATTTATTGGATTTATATTTAGGTCCAACTTGTCATTTAATCGATGCATATGTCTTCCATAAGTTCCTAAAAAATTCATCATATCATAACCCATCAAAACGGGTGTCCTTTCATAAATATTTCATTACTGTATAACCAATGGAAATATATTTGTTTCATAAAGATATTTTCATAATAATAAAAAACCGTAAAATTAAATAATAAATATGATATCATTTGACTATATCCCCAGTAAAACTTACGTTACATTAAAGTATTTCTTCTTAAATAGAAAATTATTTTGAAAAATCACGCGCACCATTTTTTGAGAAAAATATCCTTTCCGCATTGAATTTTTTAAAAACATATAAAATTTTTAGAAATAATTTCATTTAAAATTTCTTTTTAAAAATATAATTGAATATTTAAACCATTATGTGGTCAAGAAGGAATAAAATTTCATACAAATTAAGACAATGATTCCATTCACATTTTTTTAAAATCCAAGAAATCATTATTTTGAAAACTACATAAAAATTCCATTAAAAATAGTATTAAAAAATAAAACCATGGTTAAGAATTTTATAACTAAATACATTGGTTAATGTTAAAACTTTTTGGAAAACATTTTTAGAAAATAATGATATGTAAGAAAAAGGGTATTTTATCAAAGAGAGAAATTAATATAGTTTTTTGTAAAAGCATTCTTCTGGAATCATGAGTATATAGATGGATTATAATTAAGAAAAAAAATTTATTATCCTAAAAAACCTGATTAAAATAATTTAGAAGTTTTTTTGAGAGATAGATCATAATATTTCATCATCAGAAGCATAAAAATAAAACAAATCCTGATAAACAATGACATTGTGACAACAATCCTATACAACATCCGTATCATTTTAATCATAGGACCCATTATTGATTAACATAAAATGAAAATTTTAATATCATTAAAATAATTATATTCATGATATTACATGTCAATGGGGTAGTATATACACCTCATATAAGATTATATGGGCATAATAAATCTTAAGTCCAATATAATGATAATTGAAA
Source organism: Viscum album (assembly GCA_963277665.1). Classification (NCBI taxonomy): domain Eukaryota; kingdom Viridiplantae; phylum Streptophyta; class Magnoliopsida; order Santalales; family Viscaceae; genus Viscum; species Viscum album. The sequence goes on along the minus strand of OY728156.1, from coordinate 62,479,832 downwards.
CAAAATCCCTTAATGATTTGGTATCTTTTTAAATATAATATCCATGAAATAAATATCTTCCAAATAATATGTAAATAAAAATAATTTTAATGAAAAAGTTGTGAAAATAAATTTTTTGTTAGTATATACAACAAATAAATGAATCCCATAGTGAATATGGCATGTGTCTCATAAAAAAAGTGAGATGAAAATCCCTTACATTGATTCTCGATTTCCTTAATACACATTAAAAAATACTATATTATAAATAAATGTTTATTATAAATATATTATAGAACAATAATTATATATATAATAACTTATATTATTTAATTATTTCATTTTATTACCTATTTATTAAAAATTCAATGTTTAAATCTCATTTTGGGTAATAACTACTTTGTTTTTTTGTATATTTTGTTTTTGTTATTTTAGATCTTATTAAATTTATCATAGTTCCATTTTATCATTAATGGTAACCATGATATAAATATCAAATATAAATTCCTTATATAATTATTTAGTTAAATTCATAAGATCTAGAGATAGAAAATCAAATACACTATTTATAGAGATAGTAAGTTGTGCGTACAAATGAATATTGTTTCCATGTTATAAAAAATGGAATTTCATTAACAATTAACTCTTTATTACTCAATATAATGTTATATATATCACATGTATTCATTACAAGTATCCCTATTACCTTATATTAAAATAATTATTGAAAAAAATTACATAGTATTATGAGTCGATTGTATTCTGTGAACGTGAAAGACGTTATAATATCCACGAAAAATAAAAATTAAGAAAGTATATGATATATAATAATTAAATAATTATAATTAAGTTAAAAATACTATATTTATTCCTTTAATAAATCTTTTCTATCATCCAATAATATTATAAATTTAAAACACTTCACATCGGTACATGAGGCGGTGGTCCATCGTACACTTGAAATATGTTATCGTATTGCCCAAAAAATGGAAAGTAAGAAGGTATATGTGATATAATTATAAAATTATTATTATTATATTTGTATATGATATATTAATTTAATCTATCCTTATTATCATTCATGTGAAACTGAAATGAAAAGGACATTACCGTGGTTACTGAGGAAATAGTTCAATGTACACATGAGCGATGTTATTATATTCCAATGGGCTGGGAGGTAAGAAGGTAAATATGGTATTATGATTATAGGGATATATTTATATCATAAATATTTGAAATAAATTTTAAATCCTATATTATATCTATCTTTGACATGTGGTATTGTAAAATTAATAACATTGGTTGATGAGGTGGTATTCCACCACACACAAAAATGATGATTTTTTATCCCATTTTAGGCAAGTGGATATCTATATAGGTTATTCCATTAAAATAATAAAATATTTTTATATTTTATATAATGGTGTTATTATTTTATCATCAACTAAAAATATTTCAATGTGTTGTAATAAGAAATAAAACAAAATATGTTTAGGCCAAAACAATGGCTCTCCTTCAGACAACCTCTTTAGGTTTAACCACAAGCCACCCTAAATTAGATTTATGAACTAAACATTCCACTAGGATATGGGTGTTGAAGTAATTAAGATATTTTGGTATGTATTCTCTAATAATATGGGTTTTGAAGTGTGATGAGAATAGGAGAAAGTGACCTTCTATAAGAAAAGCGAGTGGCACAGTTGTAATTTTTGAAAAGAAAAATGTGGTCCCACATTTTTCTTATTCCACAAGGATCCATAATATACTCTTGATACTATAATATATGTGGTATAAAATAATTAATTCAATTTATATTAGAAATATTTATATGTTATTTTATTCCTTACCTTTTTAGTATAACTCCCAGAAAACTCATTTTATCAATAACCACAACAATTTATCTTTAATATTTTTACTATTCATTTTGATCAAAACATAAGTTGACCATATTATATAATATAAATAATTTTGATTAAAAATATGGAATAATATTTTCCAAACTCTATTCACATAAGTGTAAAATAGTAATTTAATATTAATCCCATAGACGTGATGATAATAATGTTTTCCAAACAAAAACATTTCAAAAGATTAAAAAGTTTTTAAATAAAAAATAATATATTAAATTTATTGTAATTAGATAAATTGTATTAACTAATATATAATTGAACTGATTTTACCTTTAAAATGATAATGTAATTTGGATTCTTTAATTTTCTTAAAATAATTGACAATTCAAAATAAAAACTAGTATTTTTCATTAATCATTGGAAACAATATGTATCTAGAAAATTATAAAAAATCACACAATGTAAAATGATAACTTATATTATTTAATTATTTCATTTTATTACATATTTATTAACAATTCAATGTCTAAATCTCATTTTGGGTAATAACTACTTTGTTTTTTTGTATATTTTGATTTTGTTATTAAATTTCTTATTAAATTTATCATAGTTAAATTTTATCATAAATGGTAACCATGATATAAATATCATATATAAATTCCTTATATAATTATTTAGTTTAATTCATAATATCTAGAGATAGAAAATCAAATACACTATTTATGGATATAGTAAGTTGTGCGTACAAATGAATATTGTTTCCATTTTATAAAAAAAAATTAATTTAATTAACAATTAACTCTTTATTACTCAATATAATGTTATATATATCACATGTATTCATTACAAGTATCCCTATTACATTATATTAAAATAATTAGTGGAAAAAATTACATAGTATTATGAGTCGGTTGTATTCTGTGCACGCGAAAGACGTTATCATATCCACACAAAAAAAATTAAGAAAGTATATGATATATAATAATTAAATAATTATAATTAAGTTAAAAATACTATATTTATTCATTTAATAAATCTTTTCTGTCATCCATTAATATTATAAATTTAAAACACTTCACATCGGTACATGAGGCGGTGGTCCATCGTACACTTGAAATATGTTATCGTATTCCCCAAAAAATGGAAAGTAAGAAGGTATATGTGATATAATTATAAAATTATTATTATTTTATTTGAATATGATATATTAATTTAATCTATCCTAATTATCATTCATGTGAAACTGAATTGAAAAGGACATTACCATGGTTAATGAGGAAATAGTTCAATGTACACATGAGTGATGTTATTACATTCCAATGGGTTGGGAGGTAAGAAGGTAAATATGGTATTATGATTATAGGGATATATTTATATCATAAATATTTGATATAAATTTTAAATCCAAAATTATATCTATCTTTGACATGTGGTATTGTAAAATTTATAACATCGGTTGATGAGGTGGTATTCCACCACACACAAAAATGATGATTTTTTATCCCATTTTAGGCAAGTGGATATCTATATATGTTATTCCATTGAAATAATAAAATATTTGTATATTTCATATAATGGTGTTATTATTTTATCATCAACAAAAAATATTTCAATGTGTTGTAATAAGAAATAAAACAAAATATGTTTAGGCCAAAACAATGGCTCTCCTTCAGACAACCTTTTTTAGGTTTAACCACAATCCACCCTAAATTAAATTTATGAACTAAAAATTCCACTAGGATATGGGTGTCTAAGTAATTAGGATATTTTGGTATGTATTCTCTAATAATATGGGTTTTGAAGTGTGATGAGAATAGGAGAAATTGGCCTTCTATAAGAAAAGCGAGTGGCACAGTTGTAATTTATGAAAAGAAAAATATGGCCCCACATTTTTATTATGCCACAAGGATCCATAAAATACTCTAGATACTATAATATATATGGTATAAAATAATTAATTCAATTTACATTAGACATATTGTTATGTTATTTTATTCCTTACCTTTTTAGTTTAACTCCCAGCAAACTCATTTTATCCTTAACCACAACAATTTATCTTTAATATTTTTACAATTCATTTTGATCAAAACATAAGTTTACCATATTATATAATATAAATAATTTTGATTAAAAATATGGAATAATATTTTCCAAACTCTATTCACATAAGTGTAAAATAGTAATTTAATATTAATCCCATAGACGTGATGATAATACTGTTTTCCAAACAAAAACATTTTAAAAGATTAAAAAGTTTTTAAATAAAAAATAATATATTAAATTTATTGTAATTAGATAAATTGTATTAACTAATATATAATTGATCTGATTTTACCTTTAAAATGATAATGTAATTTGGATTCTTTAATTTTTTTAAAATAATTGACAATTCAAAATAAAAACTAGTATTTTTCATTAATCATTGGAAACAATATGTATCTAGAAAATTTTAAAAAATCAAACAAAGTAAAATAACATAAAAATGAGGAATATTATTTGAAATAAATATTCTATTATTAAAGAATATTACTTTTAAAATCTCATTTTGGGTAATAACTACTTTGTTTTTTTGTATATTTTGATTTTTTTATTTTAGATCTTATTAAATTTATCATAGTTACATTTTATCATAAATGGTAACCATGATATAAATATCATATATAAATTCCTTATATAATTATTTAGTTTAATTCATAAGATCTAGAGATAGAAAACCAAATACACTATTTATGGAGATAGTAAGTTGTGCGTACAAATGAATATTGTTTCCATTTTATAAAAAATGGAAGTTAATTAACAATTAACTCTTTCCTACTCAATATAATGTTATATATGTCACATGTATTCATTTCAAGTATCCCTATTACCTTATATTAAAATAATTAATGGAAAAAATTACATAGTATTATGAGTCGGTTGTATTCTGTGCACGCGAAAGACATTATCATATCCACAAAAAATAAAAATTAAGAAAGTATATGATATATAATAATTAAATAATTATAATTAAGTTAAAAATACTATATTTATTCATTTAAAAAATCTTTTATATCATCCAATAATATTATAAATTTAAAACAGTTCACATCGGTACTTGAGGCGGTGGTCCATCGTACACTTGAAATATGTTATCGTATTCCCCAAAAAATGGAAAGTAAGAAGGTATATGTGATATAATTATAAAATGATTATTTTTTTATTTGTATATGACATGTTAGTTTAATCTATCCTTATTATCATTCATGTGAAACTGAAATGAAAAGGACATTACCGTGGTTACTGAGGAAATAGTTCAATGTACACTTGAGCGATGTTATTATATTCCAATGGGCTGGGAGGTAAGAATGTAAATATGGTATTATGATTATAGGTATATATTTATATCATAAATATTTGATATAAATTTTAAATCCTAAATTATATCTATCTTTTACATGTGGTATTGTAAAATTAATAACATCGGCTGATGAGGTGGTATTCCACCACACACAATGATTTTTTATCCAATTTTAGGCAAGTGGATATCTATATAGGTTATTCCATTGAAATAATAAATTATTTTTATATTTTATATAATGGTGTTATTATTTTATCATCAACTAAAAATATTTCAATGTGTTGTAATAAGAAATAAAACAAAATATGTTTAGGCCAAAACAATGGCTCTCCTTCAGACAACCTCTTTAGGTTTAACCACAAGCCACCCTAAATTAGATTTATGAACTAAAAATTCCACTAGGATATGGGTGTCGAAGTAATTAAGATATTTTGGTATGTATTCTCTAATAATATGGGTTTTGAAGTGTGATGAGAATAGGAGAAAGTGGCCTTCTATAAGAAAAGTGAGTGGCACAGTTGTAATTTTTGAAAAGAAAAATGTGGTCCCGCATTTTTCTTATTCCACAAGGATCCATAATATACTCTAGAAACTATAATATATATGGTATAAAATAATTAAATCAATTTATATTAGACATATTGTTATGTTATTTTATTCCTTACCTTTTTAGTTTAACTCCCAGCAAACTCATTTTATCCTTAACCACAACAATTTATCTTTAATATTTTTACTATTCATTTTGATCAAAACCTAAGTTGACCATATTATATAATATAAATAATTTTGATTAAAAATATGGAATAATATTTTCCAAACTCTATTCACATAAGTGTAAAATAGTAATTTAATATTAATCCCATAGATGTGATGATAATATTGTTTTCCAAACAAAAAAATTTCAAAAGATTAAAAAGTTTTTAAATAAAAAATAATATATTATATTTATTGTAATTAGATAAATTGTATTAACTAATATATAATTCAACTGATTTTACCTTTAAAATGATAATGTAATTTGGATTCTTTAATTTTTTTTAAATAATTGACCTATTCAAAATAAAAACTAGTATTTTTCATTAATCATTGGAAACAATATGTATCTAGAAAATTATAAAAAATCAAACAAAGTAAAATAACTTAAAATGAGTAATATTTTTTGAAATAAATATTCTATTATTGAAGAATATTATCTGTAAAATAATTTTGAAAAAATTGATACAGTTTTTTTAGAAAAACACAATTTTTTTCATATACTATTATTTATTTATATATTATCTTGAAAAAATATAGGATAAATTTTAAAAAATTTGTTGTATATATAATATCTAAAATTAATTAATATAATTTACAAAAATAGATTGTTTAATTTACTATGGTAAAACAAATTTATGTGCATGAATATAGTTTTTCAGAAAAATATTTCATTTATTTTAAAATGATTTTTATTATTAATTATAATTAATAATTTACCAATGATTTAATTATATTTAGATTTGTAATACATATATTTTCATAATTTATCTGACCCTATTCATACACACCATTCAAACTTCTATGTGATAATTATCATATAAAAAAATAATATTTTAATAGATTTTCGTGTATCATTAACACTCAATGTTTCATGTAACATAATCTATCTAAGAAATTAACTTTATTTGAATAAAATATTTTATAAAATATCAAGGTGTAAAAGCAGCACCAGAATATCCATGAAAGTTCATGTTATAATGTCTTTTATAAAATAGTTCATAAAAAGTTATTCCTATAACAAGCTATAGAATTATTTTAATGGATAATATGTGTGATTTCATTGGATCACATTGATATTTATCATAAAAAAATTATAAAAGAGTTTATATTTGATGTTTTAATAGAGATAATGATTCCTACAAACTTCAATAACTTGTTCTGATTCACACATTTCCCGACTTCATGTTATCTCACCTTTATTATATTTGAAATTGATATTGAAACTTATTTGGAATAAGTCATTCTTATTCATTATATTAACACACTATAATAAATTTATTCTGATATATAAATACATCTTTGAATATTTTAAACTTCTAATACTAGAAATAAAATTAACTCTCTTGGAATTGTAATTTTAAAAAATATCCATTTTTTAGAAAATTATTCATATGTTTAATCCTTGTCATCTACAAATAATATTTCATCAATGTAAATAATGAAAATTATATTACATGTTATAAATATCATAAAATTTTTGTTTCTATATAATTTTCCTACAAAAACGTTCATCTATTTTAGGAAACTATAATATTTAGAGTAATTTTCATGAGGTTCCCATTTGAACCCATGCAGATCTTTATTCATATTTCTCATCATTGTTCATATTTATCATGTAAGATCACACTAGTTTTCTCAAAATAAAATTCTAATTCACTTTATCTATTTATAAAGGATTAATTAAAGTCCATCTGAAAAAAATTGTAACAACATTGTACAAAAACTTCCATGAACAATCATATAGTTTCTAATCTCAATCATTCAAAATGATACATTAAAATAAAAACTGTACACCAATGATTAACCATTGAAAACTACTATTTATTTATTTATAAAAATTTATCCATGTGCTTTTAACAGAATTATAAATACCCATAGTTCTCCTATAACATTATTTTCCACTAGTCATGGATCAATCTCCCATGATTCATTTTTTACAAATTGATCTAACACTTAATTCCTTGCATCAACCTGTTATTTATATTCAATTTCCTATAAAACTAACACTACTTCCAACTCATATATTAGTTATATCCTTTTCGCTAATCTCAATTTCCTTTTGGTCTAACCTTGTGTTTCTAATTTATAATTATTTAGTTAGATTCAAACAATTTATATAGGTTATGTATTTTAATATATTTTTATGTCTCAGTTTATTCATCCCATGTTTAATATAATTCAATTTTTATTTGTCTTGTCTTGTATTCATCTTCACTTTTATTATCTTCATTGTAATATTTCAGTATATCTTATGTAACATGTTCAATAACTTGTTTTAATGAAATTTGATCTTAAAAAACATAAATATCATAGGAATTAATAAATTTTTGATGTTGTATGTTTTAATATTTTTATCATGTTTCATTTAGTGATTAACCTAAGAAAATTCCTTAATAATAAATCTCATAAAATTTTTATAGGTTCATATTTTTTATCTACATTAATAATGGATACTCAAAATCCATAAACGATTTCCCAGAATTTTTTTCGTATACAACATATGAACAAGATATATTTTATATTCTAGTTGTAACAAACAACTATTTTGTCATGAATAATAGTACTAATCGAGTCTCTATAAAAAAACATAGAATGTTTCTATTCAGAGAGCATACATATTCCTATTTACACTAAAATTTTATTTTATCTTTCCACCACTCCTTTTGGATTGAGACTTCATTCGTCACTATAAGGGTGTCTGATAACATGTTTCATTAGAGAGACTTCGAATAAAATTTTTGTCTACTCTATTTCATTGTTAGTTCTCTGATTATTTATATAAACACCCACCTCTATTTCAAAATCCCTATCAGAATATCTAAACATCTCTACAAACTATAATTTATGTTTTGTGAAAATTATTCTTGTCAGGAGAGTTCATTCATTAATTAATGTTGTCAAGTATAAATCAATTATAGTTTATTGATGTATCATAATCTCTCAAACATTAGAGGAAATTATCTCATTAGTTACAGTGGTTAGGATTTAAACATTCCTATTTCTCTGCTCACAATCATCTCATTTTAATATATTGTATAAATAGCATCATTTTTCAATTTAAGTAGTGGATTTTTTATAATTGTATTTACATTATAAAGTTATATCATTTTTCTGGGTCAAGATCCCCATGTATTCCACTAAAAATATTTCCATCATCATCATTAAGGTATCATGTGTAATAAGAATCCCTTATCAATAAAATTTTTCCATGAGATTATTCCCCCTTATTAATAATAATTCTATATTCAACCATTCTATGTTACAAGAAGATTTTTGGGAGTTGAATTCTTTACCATCCTCAAAAAGACTTCTAATAATTAATAATTTGTATTGGGCCCATATCAATATAAAAAATTCTGTTATGTTATTTTATAAGTGTTAATATTATTTACTCTAATTCCCCTATTATTTTATGAACTATTTATTCCAAAAGTAACTAATTTACCATCAAGTAATTCAACATTTTTAACAAATTTTATATCACTGTTCATGTATGATGAACAACCATTATCACTAGTCAATGATATATCCATTTTTTCTTTTATAATGGCATCAAAAATAAAATATATTTCCTAAAATATTATTTTTTTTCTTACATCATGTTCAATTCATTCATAGGAAACATATCCATCTAGATTATTTAAAAATTTATTTACCAAAGTGACCCAATTAGTCACATATCCCATAATCATCCTCCAAGAAATCAACTCGGTTTAAAATAGGAATCATTGAGGCATCTAATTATTTTTCATTTCAATCTTCTTGAAAATTTGGAAATTTGTCTCTGTTATTCCAGTATTTCTACTATTATGTTCATTCCTATTTATGGGGAGATACATTTTTTCTAATATATATAACTTTTTCCCCATAAATTTCATATTGATATTAAAACCCATTGAATCTAAATCATCAAGAGAAAAATAATTTTTCCCATTTAATACATTCTAGATTTTTAAACATTTTTCTTTACTTATTTACCACTAGTGAGAGTCGTCGTTCTTATAAAGGTTATTTTAAAATATTTTTGATGTTTTTTCCCTAAATCCTTTTTGAAAACCAATATCTTAATAAAATGTTTTTTACACCATCGAATTTAGAAAAATCAAATCGTCTTTTAAATTTAGTGGGAGATGATTTCACTTCATTCTTAGAATGTTCATTATCAGTAGCTTTAGAAGTTTAATACAATTTCATTGATTCTTAATTGAAATTTTTATTCATCTTCTTCAAATTACTTTTAAACATAGTAAATTTTTATTGGGTTTTACAAACATCAAATTCCTTAGTAGAAATTTTCTTATTATGATATTCTTCCATATTTATTTATTTAATAACATTTAGTCTGAGGTTATTAATATTACCACTATACAAATTTTTATTTTTTAGAAGACCATACATTCCTACATTGTTTTTTACCATTATTTATTTATCATTCTATGTTATTCCATAATTTTTCTGTTTTTATCCAGACATGCTACATGTTCTGATCATAGGATATATTCTTTATAGGATTCTTCACCTTCTTCTTTTTCAATATTTGATAAATATTTATTTTTAAAATCATTTTAATATAAATTTCTATGCATTATGAAATTTACATATTATAAATATTTTTTTAAGTGGATTCATATTCAACTTTATTTTTAAAAATACTTCATCTTTTCCTTGTTAACATTTTTTTAATTCCAATGGTTTTATTATCACCCTTAAATGTTTTTATCAACTTATTCTATGATGGTTTTCATTCAAAATCATCTTCATATTCTATAACATTATTATTAGTATAATTAATATAAAGATAAATAATTCCTCCTTACTCAAAAAAATTAAGTGTTGTTTTTCCTCCATATTGTCCTCAACATATCTAATAATTTTTTGATGGAAAAAAAAATATTTTTTCATTTATGTCATCATCTTCATTGTCTTTTCAATCAATGATGTTAAAAATGTCATTATCCTTTAATTTTATCTTTTTTATCTCTCCAAAATACATTTCAACATTGATTTTATTTTAAAATGTTGGATCATTCATTATATCATACGAAATACAAAATTTATGAAATTCATAAATAGATAAATAATATTTACTGTATGAGGTAAAATCATGGCATCAAAACTATCAAGAAAAATTAACATGACTTTATTTAAAATTTTATAATCATCTAATACATCTCCAAAACATACTATATATTAAAAAATATCATTTACTCTAGTATTGTACGCATATTCATTTTATTCATCTATTATTCTGATACCTTCTTACTTATATGCAATATTTGTACCTTTTCATCCTTCACCTTAATATTTCCCTTAAAGATACATTTGAGTTCTTACCAGGTTTGTTTAGTTATTCTAAGAACTTCCACATTCATGAAAAAAAATTCAAAAAATGGCATTAGAATAACATTTCTAGATTTTCCATCTATCATAATATAGATTTTTTTCAATAAACACCATAAGATCATTTTTATCAATGGGTGAAAACCCAACTGTACCGAAATAAATTTACACCAGTATAATATATAAAATATATGGTACCATTATTTTGTTTTAATGGTAATTGTTTCCCATAGAAGGTATGAATACAAATAATTTTCTCTAAAATGATAATTTCAATGATAATGAATAAATAAGAGATCATAGGTTATGATGCCAATTGATTTTTTATTAGATCATGAAAACCACTGAGAATGGGGTTTAAAATAATGACGATAGTTTTTAATTTTAATAACCTTGAAAGTAACCACTATTTGTTTTTGATTTCATTTCCATATTATCTATTTATAATAACCTCATTAGAATGAAATTATAAGAATATAAGGTTGGAATATAGGATTTATATGTTTCTAACCCTTTATGGATGACTATTATAATGACCCATACTTTAAATACATTGTTAATACTTCAAAATTGATGCACACTTATTACAACATATACCAAAACCATGAAAGGACCGTATAGGTATAGTGTCTTTAGAAACTAGGAAACATAAACAACTGGTTCATAATGAATCTACATTGTCTCCAATTTATTTCATCATATCTAGAGTCCCTTTTGGCATATCCTACTTAATAACATTTTTCCTGACCTGGGGAAAGAAAGCATAAAAAAGGTTGAGTTCAAATGCTCAGTAAGGGTAAACAAAAGAAATATAAATCACATCATATTCATAAGAAAATAACATTTTGGAAATATTAACCTGTAAAATATATAATATTTTTATAACATGGGATAAATCATAGTAGTGAAATGGAATCCCAATAATCATAACTTAAAACATGAAACATTGTGGCATACACACACAATAATAGAGAATCATTTCTTAGTAATCAAGACTCATAGCCAAGACTATCTTAGCGGACAAAGTCCATTTCTGAACCGAGTTCACTCATCGTTTCAGTCTTGTTTCACTGAATCGGTTTAACCTGCCGTTCCAGCCATGTCTATCTCATGAGATATAAATCTTTACCCAATTAATTATAGGGATATATAGGTCCCACCCATATAATAATGATACCATTATTATGTGTGCCACAAAAATCGTAAATCAAACATCATTGCATAATCCATGTAATAAAAATTGGATTCTTAAACATTGTGACATCATAATACAATTCATATAAGATAAATGAATTCATAAAAATAATTCCATCACAACATAATCAAATAAATGTAATAATAGTGATATAAATAGAATCCTATATTGTCTTAGATGGAAAATAATTTTGATAAAACACTTGAATTCCATTCATGAGGAAAATATCCTTTCTACTTCAAAAACATTTTTCCTTTCTTAATATGTCATACAATTTTAAAATAAAAGAAGTTGATTATAAATAAACATGAAAACATGTAAAGGAAGCTTCTTCAAAATAATGTTTTAAAAATCCACTCATGCCATATAAGTTAAAAAATCATTCTTGTCGTACTTTTGTGGGAAAAGTCAAAAAGTACCTCGTACGAAAAATGACAAAAGATTCCTTTCATATCATTTACTAAAAACTCACCTAAGGGTAAAATTGGATTTAAAAAATTGTATGAGGATGGAAATAATATTACATATTGAGAAAACATGGATGTGGATGATAAAATGCACCCTAGTAAATACCAAAGTATAAACAATCTCGGATAAAAATGAGATTTTGATATTTTCCCTTACCTTTGGTCTGATTTGCTTCGTAAGTGTCTGAACCTCCTGTATAATGATTTAAATAATGTCACTGAATTATTCCAGAATCATACATATTTTTTATGATATCATATATGGTCATATTCTTAGCTTCTTATTAGTAATATTTCATTGCTACTTGTTATTCGGGTGTTTATTTCTTTTCGTTCTTATGCGTGTTTTGTTGAATAAATTCTTATTATTCTCTTTAGGTTATAGATATCTCATTTACAGAATGGTATTAGTGTAATATATATCATATTCATTAATTCAATTAATTTATATAATCATTATTCAATAATGATCATGTATAACGAGTCGCATCACATCGTGGAGACGGTATTCTGTACGTACGCGCGAGTGATGATATCATTCCCATGATCGTGCAATTGTATTGGATTGTATTTATACTATTTCAGAATCAATATTACTTTACAATAATCATATATAGTTATTATTTACACCATTATACCCATCCAAGTAAGGTGGTGGTGGAAAATAGATTACACCACGACGTGGAGACGGTATTCCGTACGTACGCACGTGCGGCGATTTCATTTTCCGTAAGATGGATAGATGGTGAAATAGGGTTGTTTCATATTTATAATAAAATACCAGTATATTAGTGATACTTATGTTATTACTTCATAATGAAACAACTAAATAAGAAGAAGTGTAAGAAGAAATATAGTTGAAAGAATCGGTAATGGACATCACCTCTTATTTGAAGCGCCTCTTTGAGACCTCCTCTTAGGGCACTAAAATTGGTCATTGAAGAAGAACAGGACCTCTAGGATGTTTCTAGGAAAGTGGAGAAGAGAAATTGGCAGGGTTTGGCCGAGCATGAAGGGTCAAAGTGGTGTGAGGAAGAGAGGGATTAGGTGCCCTTTTATAAGGGAGGAGAGGGGCACCTTAGGAAAAACTAAAAATATTATTTTATTATAAAGTCATATTCGGTTTTTAATAGCTCCAAATTAATTTATTTCGAATCTAAGGAGAGGAGGGGTCGAAATAATCTCATACAATAGAATTTGGACAAGTTTAGGGTTCTATTTTAACCTTATTATTTAGATTTACCTTTAAGTTAAATAATTTTACATTTACCGTGTCTTTTTGTTTTCTTACACTATAAGGTTAATCAACTTACTATAACAAGCAAAACGAACCCCAAATTGTTTTTTATTAATATATATAACCTTATCTAAGTCATTTTGCTGAAACATAGATTTTTACGAATAAAATAACAATTAATAATATAATATTTATTTTAAAAACTATTTTATGTCAATTTTGACACTATTTGGTATTTGATTTTTGTGAAAATAATAACAGAAATATTTGTTCGAAAAAAGTTAATTAAATAAATACTAACATGTCATATTAACCTATATATTTATTTTAATTCATAAAAAACATCAAATTACATTTATTTTGGTATTTATAACATCAATTATGTTAATATATTACTAATAAGATAATTACTGCATCATCATTGTGTCATAAATAAATTACATTATTTAATGTCTAAAAATTATAAATAAAATACCATTATTTAGGAAATGGTTTTATCATTCTAATGAATATTTATAGTCGAATTTATATTATGTATAACCCTATATTAAAAATGGTTTAGTTATAAAACATTGATTTTTAACTATTTTAACTATTCTTTAAATAAAATAATAATAATTGTCCTAATCTAATCCATGTGGACCTAAATGGTCATATTTTATTCCTAAGGTTGTTTTTAGTCGAATTACACTTATCCCATAGAATTAGGACATGTGTTAGGGTAATAATAATTTCATTTTTACCCTTAATTACCCTATTTACTTTTATCCGTGGTTAAAAAAAGTAAAAACGTTACTATTCACAAACAATTATTTTCATCTCATGGAACCACATTTTACTTACTGACATCAACCGTGTCTCTCGGATTTTCGAAATTCCACTCACAGAAGCGGTAAAATTGTGTTTTATGTAAATTTGCAAACTCTCCTAGGAGGTGGGTAAAAGACGTTGACAAGTTCAATAAAATTTATATATATATAAAATTATTATAAAATGACTCCAATGAATTGCATTGAACTTATATAGGTATTATGTATCAATTTTGACCTAAAATAAATTTAAATAAAATAAATAATTATTTAAATAGAAAGTCGGTTTTTAAATAGTAACCTAGTGTTTTCACTATTCATCAAAAATTGAATGTTTTCATAAAAATACCAAAATTTCACCCTAGGCTAATTTTGATATTCCGAATCCAAAAATGAAGTCCATTTTGAAAAATAAAATTTAAAAAATTTTAGAAAGTGTATATTACTATTCATAACGGCAAGTTTTAATAATATTTTAATAGCATATCATTGTTTAGTGAAACTCAGTATTGCGTACGACACAAGCTATCGAGGAAGGTCGTGATTGCGTGTAAAGCAAGCCAAGCTAGTGTTGTGTGTAGTGAAAGATTTCTTTGATGATTTATATAAAAGAAAAACAAAATATTTCTCATAAAAGTCTCGGGTGTTGCATTCTACCCCCTTAAAATGAATTTCTCCCTCGAAATTCGTCACTTTGTAACAAATAGATGAGGATACCTTTCCATAATCATGTCCTCTAGCTCCCATGTAACTTCTTTTAATTGGTGGTTCCTCCATAAAATTCTTACCAAGCGAGTGGTCTTGTTCCGTAGTACATTTTCGCTACGATCTAGAATCTCTATCGGCTGTTCTTCATAAGGAAGATCTTGTTCCAACGGTACAACTTCTGAGCTGAGTACATGTGAAGGATCAGGTATGTACTTTCTCTGAAGAGATACATGGAACACATCATGAACATGAGAGAGATTCGTTGGAAGCACCAATCGGTAAGCTACCTTCCCAACACGATTCAGTATTTCGAAAGGACCGATATACCTAGGGCTCAGCTTTCCCTTCTTTCCAAATCTCATTACTCTCTTCCAATGAGATATTCGTAAAAACACTTTATCACCCACTTCAAACTCTAGGTATTTTATTCGGTTGTTGGCATAACTTTTTTTCGACTCTGAGCTGCTCTTATGTGTTGTTGAATAGATCTGACCTTTTATGTCATCTCATCAACAAGATCATGTCCTAATAGCTTTCTTTCCCCAACGCCATCCCAGCAAGTTGGAGTCCTGTATTTCTTTCCATAGAGAGCTTCATAAGAAGACATATGAATACTAGAGTGAAATCTATTATTATAAGAAAATTCCACCAAAGGTAGGTGTTGATCCCAACCACCATTGAAATCTATAGAGTAAGCTCTCAACATATCTTCTAGAGTTTGAATTGTCCTCTCAGACTGACCGTCTATCTGAGGATGATAAGTAGTGTTGAAACTCAACTCTGTATCCAGAGTATGCTGAAGACTTCATCAAAACTTTGAGGTAAACCTCGGATCTCGATCAGATATAATGGAAAGTGGTACTCCATGCAATCTTACCACTTCATTTACATATATCCTAGAAAGCTGATCTAGAGAGAAATCCTCTCTAATAGTAATGAAGTGTGCAGACTTTGTAAGACGATCAACTATGACCCAAATTGCATTATTGCCATTGGATGTTTTCGGAAGTCCAGTGACAAAGTCCATAGTGATGTTTTCCCATTTCCATTCGGGTATGAGTAATGGTTGTAACATCCCCTTAGACTTCTGTCTCTCAGCTTTAACTAGCTGACAAACAATGCATCAAGATACATATTCAGCAACATCTCTTTTCATGCCATACCACCAGAAGTACTCTTTCATGTCCCTATACATTTTCGTGCTTCCAGGATGAATAGAGAATGAAGAATTATAAGCCTCATCCAGCAGCTCCTTCTTTAATTCGGGGATGGGAGGAACACAAACCCGATTCCTGAACTTTATTATCCCATCACAATCAAGGTTGAATTCAGGAACATTTCTCACCTTCTTTTGTAACTCTACGTCTTCTTTCTATGCCTCTTTAATCTTCACATGTATAGATGGTTGAACATTCATTTGAGAAAGATACGATTTTCCCCCTTCCATTATAATTCCAAGATCCATCCTTTGTAAATCCATAAATATTGGATCTTTTGTGATCCTCATCATGGATAAAATGGCATGGTCTTGTCGACTTAATGCGTATGCCACCTTGTTTTCTTTCCCAAGGTGGTAATAAATTGAGCAGTCGTAGTCCTTAATCAGCTCCAACCATCTTCTTTGGTGCATATTCAGCTCCTTTTGTGTGAAAATATACTTTAAAATTTTATGATCAGTATAAATATCACACTTTTCTCCATAAAGATAATGCCTCGAAATCTTTAATCCAAAGATTACCGCAGCTAATTCCAAATCATGAGTTGGGTAATTTTTCTCATGGATTTTGAAATGTCGTGAGGCATAAGATATCACCATATCATTTTGCATAAGAACACACCCCATCCCCTTCTTGGATGCATCACTGTAGATCACAATCCTTTCTCCACTACAAGAAAGTTTGAGTACAGGTGCACTGGATAACCTTCATTTCAACTCCTTGAAATTCTCTTCACATTCCTTCGTCCACACGAACTTAACTCCTTTTCGAGTCAACCTGGTGGGTGGATTAGATAATTGTGAAAAATATTTCACAAAACATCGATAATATCTAGCCAAACAAAGAAAACTTTGGATATCAGTTACTGTTGTTGGTCTCGACCATCTTTCGATAACCTCTATTTTTGCTGGATCCACAGATATCCCCTCTTTTGAGATTATGTGACCCAAAAATGTAACGTTTTGAAGCCAAAATTCACACTTGGTAAATTTGGCATAAAGCTTCTCTTTTCTCCGGGTCTTTAATATAATTCTCAAATGATCTTCATGTTCTTCATTTCTCTTTGAATAGACAAGAATATCGTTTATAAAGACTACCAAAAACTGATCAAGATAGTCTCTAATGACTCTATTCATCAGATCCATGAAGATACCAGGGTCATTAATAAGACCAAATGGCATCACTATAAATTCATAGTGTCCATACCTTGTACGGAAAGCCGTCTTTGGTATATCCTCCCATTTGACCCTTAATTGATGATGCCCTGAATGAAGATCAATCTTGGAAAAGTATTCATCTCCGCGTAGTTGGTCAAATAGGTCATCAATGCATGGGAGAGGATATTTGTTCTTGATCGTGATCATGTTAAGTTGTCGATAATCAATGCAGAGTCTCATTGATCCATCGTTCTTCTTAACAAAAAGAACAGGTACTCCCTAATGTGACGCACTAGTGTGTATGAATCCTTTACCAAGATTCTCTTGGAGTTGCTTCTTCAATTACTACAACTCAATTCGGGCCATTCTATAAGGTGTCTTTGAAATAGGCAAAGCACCCGGTACGAGTTCTATTGAAAACTCAACTTCACGATTTGGTGGAAGACATGGGAATTCCTCTGGAAAGACATCATCAAACTCTTATACAATGGGCATATTCTTAATCGTGAGTTTCTCACCAACCATTTGAGATAAATAACCTTCATTTAGTGGAATCAAAACCCATATGATAGAAGAAATTTCCACTGGAAGGTTATGTTCATCCTTGCATCGATAGACGATCATAGATTGATCTGGAATATGAAATGTGACTTCGCTTCTTTGGAAATTGATATGAGATCCATATAATGAAAGACAATCCATTCCAAGAATAACATCAAATTCTACTATAGTAAGGATCACAATAATTGTAGGAAGCACTTTCCCACAAACATCAATCGGAGAAGAATTATGAACTTTTGATGTGACTGTTGTGCCATTAGGGGTTGTCACAGCTAACTCAACCTCTAATTATTGAGGTAATATGGTGATACCCTTATAAAATTCTTCAGAAATAAAAGATTGGGTTGATCCATAATCAAATAAAACATTTTTTACTTTAGAGTGGATGGTAAGTGTATCTTTCACCACTTCGTTATCGTACTCCACATCAATGATAGAAATTGCATGTGACATTCTTTTGTCTTTGGCCTTAAGAGTTTATTGATGCTGATCATCATCATCAGCACTGGAGTAGGGAATTGATTGGCATAATGCCCCATTTCCTTGCACTTGAAACATTGAAGGGTAGTATGTTCATTCTACGTATCCCTTCCTTTGATTGCATCATTTGACATCTTCTTCCCATTATATCGACATTCAATTGCCAGATGACCTTCTTTTCCACACTTATAACATTTTCTTGTCACCTTAAGACAATTTCCTCCATGTTTCTTTCCACACTATGAGCATAAGGGAAAACTTGTCTTCTTTTCAGTGTGCTCTTTAGATTTTCCATTGAATACCATTTTCCTCTTCTTATCAAACCCATACGACTGATGGGTTACACTAATATACATCTCATCCTTGAGAGCACGTCGAACAATTTCCTCATAGCTATTGAAGTCCCTTATGGCTAACACCCTTCGAATACTTGGTTTTAAGCCACTAAAGAATCGATCGATCTTAATCTCAGGTTGGATAATAATACCAGAAGCGTACCCTGCAAGTCTTGTAAAATGTTATTTGTAGGTACCAACAGATTCATCATCCTTTTGCTTCAGTTCAATAAAATCCTTCTCCAGATTTGTTCGGAGAATACAAGGGAAGTAATTATTGAAAAATAATTTCTTGAACTCGTCCCATTCCATGGACTCAATTTCATCCCTTTGCCTCCTATTCTTAATAAGATTCCACCATTGATCAGTATCACCTTCCAAACGATACACTACTAAGATGACTTTATCATGTTCAGAACATTGAAGAACTGAAAATATCTTTTCAGTGGTACTGATCCATCGTTTAGCCACTAATGGATCAGAAGACCTGCTGAATGAAGATGGACGCTGCCTCATGAAGGATTCAATAGAATGTTGCTCCTTCCTTTGCTCGTTTGGAAGTATTGCATGATTCATAGCTTGAGAAAGTTGGGTGAGCATGGCTACAAGACTTTTCATTCCAACTCTCATGACGTTTGGTTGCTCAGGGGGACAATCATTGCATTTCCCGTCACATTCCTCATTAACACGGTACCTTCAGGTTCTAGCCATTGACTAAAATCAAGAATAATAGTGTGAGAAACACTAATTATAATAGAAAAAACACATAATCAAGAATAAAATTTTACACTTAAGGTATTATCATAGGTTGTTCATGGCCATTTCTAAAACACTAAGATTGTGTTTTATGCGTAGACTTATCCTTAGGTTTCTTACTAAGGCTTTCACATACTATTTTCCAAAGGTTGACTATACCTTTCCTCTGATACCAACTATAACGACCCATAATTTACATACATTGTTAATACTTCACAATTTGAGAACACTTATTAAAACATATAACAAAACCATGAAAGGACCGTATAGGTATAGTGTCTTTAGAAACTGGGAAACATAAACAACTGGTTCATAAAGCATCTACATTGTCTCCCATTTATTTCATCATATCTAAATTCCCTTTTAGAATATCCTACTTAATAACCTATTCCTGACCTGGGGAAAGAAATCATACAAAAGGGTGAGCTCAAATTCTCAGTAAGGGTAAACAAAAGAAATATCAATCACATCATATTCATAAGAACATAACATTTTGGAAATCCTAACCTGCAAAAGAGATTATAATTTCATAACATGGGAAAACTCAAAGTAGTGAAATGTAATCCCAATAATCATAACATAAAACATGAAAATTTGTGTCATACACACACAAACATAGAGAATCATTTCTTAGTAGTCAAGACTCATAGCAAAGACTATCTTAGCGGTGAAAGTCCATTTCTGAACCGAGTTCACTCCTCGTTTCAGTCTTGTTTCACTGAACCGATTTAAACTTCCGTTTTAGCCATGTCTATCTCATGATATATAAATATTTACCGAATGAATTAGAGGGAGATATAGGTCCCACCCATCTGATTATTATACCATTATTTTGTGTGCCACAAAAATCATAAATCATACATCATTGCATAATCCATGTAATAAAAATGGGATTATTAAACATCGTGACATCATAAAACAATTCATATAAGATAAATGAATTCATAAAAATAATTCCATCACAACATAATCAAATCAATGTAATAATAGGGATATAAATAGAAACCTATATTATCTTAGATGGAAAATAATTTTGATAAAACACTTGAATTCAATTCTTTAGGAAAATATCCTTTCTACTTCAAAAACATTTTTCCTTTATTAACATGTAATACAATTTTAAACTAAAAGAAGTTGATTAAAATTAAACCTGAAAACTTGTAAAGGAATCTTCTTGGAAATAATGTTTTAAAAATCCATTCATGTCGTATAAGTTAAAAAAACGTTCTTCTGGTCCTTTCAGCAGAAAAGTCAAAAAGTACCTCGTACGAAAAACGACAGAACATTCCTTTCATATCATTTACTAAAAACTCACCTAAGGGTAAAATTGGATTTAAAAAATTGTAGGTGGATGGAAATAATATTACATATTGAGGAAACATGGATGTTGATGATAAAATACTCCCCAGTAAATACCAAAGTATAAACAATCTCGGAAAAAAAATGAGAATGTGATATTTTCCCTTACCTTAGGTCCGATTTGCTTCGTAAGTGTCCGAACCTACATTATAATGATTTAAATAATGTCATTGATTTATTCCATAATCATAATTATTTTTTATGTTATAATATATGGTCATATTCTTAGCTTCTTATTAGTAATATTTCATTGCTATCTGTTATTCGGGTGTTTATTACTTTTTTTCTTATGCGTGTTTTGTCGAATAAATACTTATTCTTCTCTTTAGTTTATAGATACCTCATTTCCAGAATAGTATTAGTGTAATATATATCATATTCATTCATTCAATTCATTTATATAATCATAATGCAATGAAGATCATTTATAACGAGTCGCATCACATCATGGAGACGGTATTCCGTACGTACGCACAAGCGATGATATCGTTCCCATGATTGTGGAATTGTATTGGAGTGTATGTATAATATTTCAGAATCAATATCACTTAAAAATAATCATATATAGTTATTATTTACACCATTATACCCATCCAATTAAGGTGGTGGTGGAAAATAGATTACACCACGGCGTGGAGACGGTATTCCATACGTATGCACGCGCGGTGATTTCATTTTCTGTAGGATGGATAGATATTCAAATAGGGCTATTTCATACTTATAATAAAATACCAGTATATGAGTGATACTGATTTTATTACTTCATAATAAAACAACTAAATAAGAAGAAGTGGAAGAAGAAATAAATTTGAAAGAATCGGTAACAGACATTACCTCTTCTTTGAAGCGCCTCTTTGAGACTTCCTCTTAGGGAACTAAAATTGGCCTTTGAAAAATACTAGGACCTCTAGTATGTTTCTAGGGAAGTGGAGAAGAGAAATTGGCAGGGTTTGGCCGAGCTTGAAGGCTCAAAGTTGTGTGAGGAAGAGAGGGAGGAGGTTCCCTTTTATAAGGGAGGAGAGGGGCACCTTAGGAAAAACTACAAATATTATTTTATTATAAAGTCATATTCCGTTTTTAATAGCTCCAAATTGATTTATTTTGAAGATAAGGTGGGGAGGGGTCTAAATCCTCTCATCCAATAGAATTTAGACAAGTTTAGGGTTATATTATAACATTATCATTTAGATTTAACTTTAAGTTAAATAATTTTAAATTTACCGTGTCTTTTTGTTTTCTAACACTATAAGGTTAATAAACGAACAATAACAAGTCAAACAAACCCCAGATTGTTTATTATTAATATATATAACCTTATATATGTCATTTTTCCGAACCTTAGATTTTTAGGAATAAAATAACAATTCATAATATAATATTTGTTTTAAAAAATATTTTATGGCAATTTTGACACTATTTGGTAATTGATTTTTGTGAAAATCATAACAGAAATATTAGTTTGAAAAAAGTTATTTAAATCAATAATAACATGTCATATTAACCTATAAATTTTTTTTAATTCATAAAAAATCTCAAATTACATTTATTTGGGTAATTATAACATCAATTATGTCAATATTTCATTAATAAGATAATTACTCCATCATCATTGTGTCATAAATAAACTAAATTATTTAATGTTTAAAAATTATAAATAAAATACTATTATGTAGGAAATCTTTTTATATTTCTAAATTATATTTATAGTCGAATTTATTCTATGTATAACCCTATATTAAAAATGTTTTAGTTATAAAACTTTGATTGTTAACTATTTTAACTATTCTTTAAATAAAATAATATTAAATGTCCTAATCTAATCCAAGTGGAACTAAATGGTCATATTTTATTCCTAAGGTTGTTTTTGATCGAATTACACTTATCCAATAGAATTAGGACATGTGTTAGGGAAATAATAATATCATTTTTTCCCTTAATTATCCTATTTACTTTTAACAGCGATAAAAAAAGTAAAAAGTTACTATTCGCCAAAAATTATTTTCATCTCATTGAACCACATTTTACTTAGTGAAATCAACTGTGTCTCTCGGATTTTTTAAATTCAACTCACAGAAGCGGTAAAATTATGTTTTATATAAATTTTCAAATTCTCCTATATAGTGGGTAAAAGCCGGTGAAAAGTTAAATAAAATTTTTATATATCTAAAATTATTATAAAATTACTCCAATGAATTGCATTGAACTTATATAGGTATTATGTACCAATTTTGACCTAAAATAAATTTAAATAAAATAAATAATTATTTAAATAAAAAGTCGGTTTTTAATTAGTAACCCATTGTTTTCACTATTCATCAAAAATTGAAAGTTTTCAGAAAAATACCAAAATTTCACCCTAGGCAAATTTCAATATTCCGAATCCAAAAATGAAGTCCATTTTGAAAAATAAAATTTACAAAATTTCAAAAAGTGGGTATTACTATTCATAACGGCTAGTTTTAATAATATTTTAATAGCATATCATTGTTTAGTGAAACTCGGTATTGCGTACGACGCAAGCTATCGAGGAAGGTCTTGATTGTGTGTAAAGCAATCCAAGCTAGTGTTGTGTGTAGTGAAAGATTCCTTTGATGATTTATATAACATAAAAACAAAATATATCTCATAAAAGTCTCAGGTGTTACAACTATATATTTTTGGTGGAAACTCTCATTATTCCATCTAAATTCACTACAATGGAAAAGTAAATAGAGTGATATAATTCTCAATTGACTCCTTATATATCCCAATAAGTCTTATTATAGTAACATACATCCATTAAATAGTTATTTCATTAAAAATGAGTCAACACAAGTATAATAAACATTGTAACACACCTATCTAAAATTTTATCAATAAATCTTATGTCTGATTTTATCCATCTTATAAGTGTCCATATGGTTTGACCAAACATTATCTAGTGTAGTCTTCCATCTTCACCACATTGATACTAGGATTTTGGTATAATATATATCTGAATAATAAGAACTCCTACACCTCAAATATTTTCAAAATATTTGTCAGGTTACTCTGTCTGGTGATTTTTATGATGACTCTATATGATATATCTGATCAGTCCATTATATGGAATACCCATAGAAATACTTTATCTGATATGTTTTATGACAAAAAATATGTCTATTATACTTAAACGTCAACATTAATTGAAACTTGACCTCATTGGAAACTCATTTTTCAAAAAACATCAACGTCCCCAAATTTTTTTACTTGTGAGGATTGTAAGCACATGTTATACATTCCACAAATTTATAGGTTCTCCTGAGGAAATTCAAGAATGATATGTATTTTATTTTACTACTCAACTAAAACTAAATTTTCGAAACTATGAATAATTTTCGATTTCTCTATATAATTCTCAAGTATTCAAGAGCTACTTGAGTATACATTATGTTTCCCAAATACAATGCATCTCCATTATTTATTAAATTTTATTATCCTAGATTTTATTGAAATTCATAAATATTCATTATCTAATCAATATATTTAATTGTAGATTTTAAAGATCATCATCGTAAATGTTATGATTATTTAAACAAATATGTAAATAATCTAAAAATAAATGCACATCATAAGTTTATCTGATGAACTTATCATGATCATTTAATATGGTTCTTCTATATCTTTATTTTCAATGATCATCCTACATTAACACAAAATTTCATTATTGAAACCTCATAGAATCATCCATATAATGAAAACATGAATGTTTATTTGACATCTTCTCATTTCATAGATGTCCATCCAAAGGATTTTTGTATAATGGACTCGAGTCAATAGCCATCCTTCAATACCACACTCTATGAAATTATATCCTCAAACATCATATATCTTATAACAAATATTTCTCCACTTAAAAAACATAAAAACTATATAAAAAACACTTTAACAACTACTATCCCTTAACCGTAAGTCATTTTTTATATGATTATATTGCTGAAACTTCTAAAAACTCAATCCTGAAAGCCTCCTATGACTATTGATATACTTTATATGGTATTGTGACATCAACATTATAATACTTTTAAAACATTAATCTTCTCATTGCATTTAAATTTCTCTCCCTTTGAAATTATTATACTGTTTACAAATTTCAACAATCTCAATGACACCTTCTTCTTACAAATCCTTTATTGGTATCATCTACTATGTTTCATCTTGTGTCTCTATCCAGTTTTTTCATCCTATGGACTTTATTTAATTTTATAAATTGGTAATACTACCCTTGTGTAGAATATTTTTACCTTTATGTATCCATTATATACTTTTTTTTAATCTTATGTATCATTCATGAATTCACAGTGACCCTTTCATGTCTTTTTTGTTATTGCTAAAATTTTAAATGAACTCTCTATCGGGGAAAAATTATCTTGTCAACATTTTTTATTCAAAAAAGACATAATCCAAAAAAAAAATCCCTTGTCCATTTTATGTTCATTATTATTTTTTACTCTTATAAATGAATGTAAAAAAATTCATCTTGGAACATGAAATGCTTCATGATGTTTGGATGTTCAGATTGGTTGAGCATCATCTGATTTATGCAATGATTCCTAAAATTTATAAAGAAACAACTATTAATCCACTCGAATATCTTTTAGGAAATTTTTTGAATCCTTTTAGGGAAAATATTTTTTGAAAATTCAAAGACATTGTCTCATCAGTTTGATAAAAACATTCAAAATAGTGTATGTTGAAAATAAACAAATCATATTATAAAAAAATCTAAAGGATATTAATTTACCAAAGGTATGAATTCATTATCATATTTAAACAAAAAATATTTTCATAAACCTAATTATTTGGATTTAAAATATATCATAGAATGATACACTAAACGATTATCCATACTTATAATAACATCAAATTCGATAATGGGAAATACGATAGGTTTTTTAGGTAAACCACTCCTATAGATGATAATAGAAATAAGTTTGTAAATTGTTTTTTCCTTACCACTACACCATGTTAATTTTCAAAAAGGTATTAATTAATTTATTTAGGTGTCATTTTCATTTTACCAGTAAATTTATCATAAATGAAAGAATTTATAAGGCCAAAATAAAATAATTCCTTAGAATAATTTGAATAAATAAGTTGTGTATCTCTTATAATTTCCTTTTATGAATTAATATCTACTTAAGTAGATGAAAATCATTTAACCACACAATTTTTTCTTATAGCCTTTTTATTCCAATCACGTGTTCTCTTATTCGTACACACATCCACATAATAACCCATCATAGTGCATTTAAAACTCCTTACTCTCCCTTTATCAAAAAATTCCATACAATTTTATTTTTTATTATAATCAAGAGGTACATGCTCAATCTTACCATATTGGTTTCTCTTACTAGATATCATAAGAGAGTTTCTTCGGTGATTCTTTCCCCATCAATCATGTACTATAGAAACACTTCATACCGTCAGATTTCATCATTTGATTATTCCCAATTTCCATCACATAGACCACTATTTCATCTTGTAATTGTAGGACACAGGATGACCAGAAAACTCTATTTTTGCCATAAATTTTTTTTAAAAAGTTTGTCATAATTATTAAATTAATCAGATTCCAAATCTATTCTTTATCACAGATTTAATCCTAATTAAAACTCATTATTTTTTCTATCAATATCACAGATAGAAATTAGTGTATATATTTCCAATCAAGTGAATTTTTCTTTCTACAGGGTCCTAAATATTAATTCATCTTTCATAATTATATGAATTTATTTTCTATTATAATAATATTATTCAAACCCATTTTTAGTATGGGTTAATTTCCAACAGAGTTTATTCCGAGAATTGGAAACACCCCTTAGCTATTATATCCATGATGGCACATGGGACTGATTTCCAAACACATATGTTCATTGGGAAACATGGTCAATGATGCTTAATAACAAACATTGGTTAAAGGAGGGAAGTTCACTCTCATCAAAACATTTTTCGGGTGATTATTACCTACTCTTAGACTCTCTTTTACATTTATAAAAAATTGTTGAATATCTATAAAAGTTAAAAATATCGAACTAGTCACCCCTATGTATTAATAATAAATTATATACATGTTCTGATGAGAATCCATCTAAATGTATTAGAGGTTCTCTATATGGGTTGTATTCATAATTTTAGGATTTTACTTTTAAGCACCACATTACGGCACTCTAGAATTTATCATCATCCATGGATATAGAGGTTTTTTTGATGTTGGGGTTGATCCCTTAAATGGGGCTTCCTAAGTAACATTTTGAAAGGAAATAAAATTCATGATGTTTGATTCCACTTAACATGACACATAATAACATTTATGTTCAGGTGAAAATGACTAAACCACAAAGATTACCATCTTGTGGAATGGAATTATAGAATAATGGGGCCTTGAATAAGTTAGTGTAGGATATATAATGAAATAAAAATATATATCTGAATGGGATATATGATCCTAGGTAAAGGCGTAATCAGGTAAATAATATGGCTCACTAAGGATGGTGACGGGGGTCCTAATGTAATATCTTACTCCAATTTGAATATGACCCTACTGGGAAATGGCCTTGAAATGATTAGGGAGGTTTCAGGTTGTTATGTTTGAACCTAAGGGAGGCATCCTACATATCATATTTGGACATGAATTAAATCTCACATACTTATAAAGGGGATGGGTATTATAATTATAGAGTAGGTCATAGTTGTTACTTTTTCTAAAATACATCCCTCTGATGATTTAGGTATTTGGGAATATGGTCCATTGAGGAGGAGTTAAAATAGATTTTGTATATATTTTCTAGTATTTCCATGGACAATTATCATTAAAATGAAATGATTTCCAATAAATTATAAACCCATGTGAGTCATCATAGTTTCATGAAATAAGAATAAGTCGAATATCTTTCCATCTTTACAATATCATTTGTCTTCTACTGGATAAGGGGGAGAGTAATTTATTGTTGGGGATGTCCCATAAGAAATAATATGTATTACTCTTTGGGTTATTCCTTTATAATTCCACCCCTTCTAACATGTGGAAGAGTGAGAATGGGTGATTTAAACAATGATATATGGAGCACGTCTTTTGATTCCTTTCAGGTTTACAGGAACTAATGTAACCAGCCTACTCTTAAAGCTACCCTCCACCATCCCTAAATCTAGGATCATAATTACAATAGTTATTTATTATTGAGGATACTCTAATGATCCTATAAATTAAGTATCATACATATGAGGATTCTATTACTATTGGAATTTATGATTGAGAGGGAATGCTGGAGTTCCATCGATTTCAATCGTTCATGTTTGGAGGATGTGTAGTAGGTCTTGGAATCCCTTCCCCCTCTCTTAGGAGAGGGACAAATATATATTCTCTTCCAATCAATATGGATGTGAATGTAGGGCATAAAATTTGATTCACCTAGGTGATATATGAGTGAGATATAGGATTCCTCACCCAGGTGATATGTGAGTGATATTTCATTAACGCCACCCATGTGTTTATTTGGAAAATATCGAGGTACATAATAAAAGTATTAGTTTGGATATTTTTATGTAACTTATTAATTTTTTAATTTATAGATACTGGATAAAGGGTAACATGGGAAACAAAACTTATGAGATACCTTTCATGAACCTTAATGGGTCTCCTCAAGTTCTCATGGAATGATCTCATGTGAGTCAAAATCTTATGATGAAGACATCACTCTAAAAATTGTGTATTAGGGGTGTGGGATACATACATATTTCTTTGGTGTTATTGACATTATAGGATCATTGATCATTGTATTATTATAAATAGTAAATTATTTTAATGCTTGTGAAGAAACCTAGAGGGTTTTGAGGACTTTGGTGAAGGAATATCATCGTTAGAGGTTATAGTAGTTTCCTTCGGCATCGAATCATGTCTAATAAGGAATCCATGTTTCGTGTTTATTGGAATTATAAAGACACTAGGAGAAGGAGGTGGTAGAAAAAGTCACATTCATAGGCCCCTCACACAGTTGTGATCTGCTATAGTTAGTTGTACATGTTGGGCTACATAGTTTGTATTTTTATGAGATCATTTGTAAGAATTTATAGGAAAATTTTTTTCACTAAGCTTTACTTTTTATCTTCCATATAATTATGGTATATTCCATTTAAATTTTACACCCTCATGTGAAAAAAGGAGAGCCAATAAATTCACCCCATTAGGATTAGATCTGATTGGAGGATGATGTTTTGATCCAATGGCATATTAAAACATGGACACTGATGGATCCTTCTTTCACTTGAATCCATGTTTTCATGAATCTTTATTAATATTTTTGGAACACAATATTTCTTGAGTATTGTTCAAGTTAGAGGTGACTTTATGGGTTAAGTAGGATATTCATGCATGTAGGCCATGTTGGAACCCAGTCATTAATAAATAGCATAACTTATAAAAGGACCACCCCTAAAATTGTAAGGATGCATGTATTATATCTTCATAATTGTTATTAAAAAATGACTTCCATGTATTTTTTTTGTTTTGTACTCATTTTATGCCTTCACTTTCATGATTTTTTTAATGTGACATTACTGTTGTGCCTCTACCATGTCACCTAGGTGAGTGACACACATGAGGAAACTGCGCTAAGTGACCTTTATGAGGTAACTCGAGTGAGAATCTTGCTTGAGGTCACTAAGGGGAGTGACCTATATATGGTCACATAGGTGAGAGACTTGTACAAGGTCAATTGGGAAAGGTCCCTTCCAAAGGCACTGCCTTTTTAAATTTTTTTTCTTGGAATCTATAAAACTATAACCATTTATCCAGTGAAAATCATGTTGTTTCATTTTTTATTTTTAATGGATACTCAAAATTTTCAAGTATATGGTGAATAATATATTTCACATATCATTATAAGGTTATACATATTTTGGTGGGATTATTAAGAATTTCATGAATCCACTATTTTTTATCTAGCAATACTTCTCAAGAGCTACTACTGTGAATCTTATAAAAGTGAAATATTTCTTCTTTTTGATTATGGATTTTTTAGAGAATTAATTATTATGAATCCAATGAATTATTTTATACTTTATTGGTTCTAGGAGTGTTAGAGTTTTTTCACTAGAAAAATCACATCTATTGATAGATTTATAAATGGGGAAATGATAAACTACGTATGTGTCAAGCACTATAGTAGGAATGATCTAGATCAAAATTCAGAGACTCAAGGATAAAATCTTCACTTTTACTCATCTATATTCTATGCTTCTATGATGGATTAATAAAAAAATTTGTGGAAAAATTGTACATCCACTACGGATTGGGTGTAAAACTATATTGGATGAGGCTGTAGTTTATGTGAAACAATTGGGCTAAATTTAGAATTTTAATTCGAGGAATTCAAAATCTATGTTACTTACTAGGTGTCCCAAACATATTTTTATAAAAAACTAGACATCATTACCAATATTATTAGTTGATGGATCTTCAAAAAAATTCTATCTAACGTACGAAGAATTTGGAATTATTTAATGGGCCATCTACTAAACCTTGGGTGTTCCAATCCTTAGAGAGATGTACGAAAATTTATTCCACCAAAAACAATATGAGATGATTATTAAAAAATTCATGTTTTTGGTCCTCAGCTATTATAGGCATCCAATGATGTTTATAAGAAGTAACCTCACCCAAGGGGTCATTACCATTCTAAGGCCTTGAATAATTTTTTCCATGGAGATAAAAGGATAGATCCTAGATTCCTATGCCCAATGGGATTTCCCTTATAGGATAAGTGGGGAATCTCAATAATGTATGGCCTACACTAGGGTAGGGATAATATTATTGGTGGTGATATAACTTCAAGTAGAACATCACCTCCAAAACCCACCACATTAAGTTTAATTCAATGTAGTTGAGTATATACATACTTCCTTTCTGTGAATCTAATGGTATATTTGAGGCTAAAAACATTTTTCATGGTGGCTAGGTTGGCTAGAAAAAAACAAGTGGGGTTGGTACCCATATCCTGGTAAATATTAACCTGTAATTTCTGAACATGTATATGGGGAATCTACCCCCTTTTTTATTTTTGGTTCATTTTAACTATTGTGGGGAATAATCATTTCAGTCTTCAATTCTTAAACTATGATGAGTGAATTTGGTGTTCCTCGATTCTAGTTTTGACCATTTACTTATGTTTTTTATACATTTAACCTAGATCATTGGTGTAAGAATACAATTTCTTGAAAATTAAACAATTAGATAATTTTAATTTCCTCCCATATGGGTATTAACCAATTATAAAATTTACCAATAATTGTCTTGGTGATGTTGAGCTGAGGTTGAATATGATATCATTCATAGATAGTTTGTTGAAAACCTGGATTAATGGTTATGTCATTTATGAAGATTTCACATAGTAAACTTTTTCCAACCAAATTATGTTCTTGAAATAAAAAACTATATCCCCTCCAATTCATTTCTAATTATTGAAGCACCCAAGTGTGGTATGACAGCTCTGGATCCTCATGTACCTTGAGGTATCTCAAATAGTATTCAAGATTCCTCTATCGTTTTTGTCTAATAGGTTGAATTCTATGTATGATGATACCTTTTTTCCTCATATTCTCATGGGGAATATACATAAATTATATCCAATGTAAATTTTATTGTAACAGATGGATGTGGAATGAGAGTTGGAATGGCTCATCCTAAAAATATTGATGATGGGGCTTCAGAATCTTCGAAATGATCTCAATTGTGGGTCACACATTATGCTATAGTTAAATAGAATGAACCTATCATGTCTAGGTGGTCTTGTTTTCATCTTTGGGAGGTAACTCATGATCTAGATTCCCAACCTCCTTTCATGATGGAAATTCTTATAAAATCAATAAAATAAAATGTTTTCTGGTCATACTGACAACTAGACAAAGAATCATAAAAACATGTGCATCCCAAATTAATTGAATTGTATAAATATATAACTTCTGAAATTGATTACTTATGGATATGTATCCATGATGTAATAAATGTGCCCTATAATGGTTACATTATATCCTCTTAGATCATCTAGTATGATACTCATCATGATGAAGTGGAAAAAAAAACCTTTAGTAACTGGAGATGTTTGTATATTTTACTCATGAATGGATTCCGTCATTGAATTGGGTGAAATATGTGATAAAATGGAATGATACAAAGGATGTGATTGATCAAGATACTAATTAATGAGATGATTTCATCAATTTCAGTGAGGTATTAATATATTATATAATTTTTTATCATCCACAATATTATTAGTATTATTATTATTATTATTGAATAAGGTGTTGTCTCTAAGGAAGTACAAAAATTTAATTTTGAAAGGGAATAAGAAATGGAATAAATGCTAGATTTTGAATCACAAAAAATATGGGCCAAGTGCCTCCCCCATTAGGGTAATGCAATATACCAATATATCATATGATTTTTTCCTTGTCCAGATGTTCATGGAGGAGGATATGGTGATGGAATTCACTCTATTTCCTCTTTGTTACCTTTATCTTCAGTAGAATGTACCATTTTTCTATAGTATTAGGCGAAGGGACAATAGATAAAAAATATATTGTTTATGTGTATCACTAGTCATGCTGAGTTTTCCAATAGAAGTTTTTATTAATTTATTATAAATATGTATATGATTATGCTAGTGGATTATAGAATTTACTTCTCTTTCCTATCTCAATGGGCTTAAATATAACCCTTCTATAACTAAAGAATATATTACTAATGATGAATATATTCATGTTGGATTTTATTTCACCATAATAGGATTGTTTAAGGGTGTTTAATAATATATTCATATTACTAACAAGGGATAAGAGAATCCTTGTAATGTATAATTTTCATAAAAAAGTGTTATGTATTCATCTTTGACACTTTCCTATAATTTAATTTTAGATCCACATAATGTACTTGAATATCTTGTGACAACCACCACAAGCCATATTCCTTTGTCAAAAGGGGTCAATCAAGATCTTAGGTTGTCTGATGAAGGTACCAATGTTGATCAATATTTTTTGGGTCCTACAAATGTTGTTATTAAAGAGAAGCGGGTATAAAAAAAATTAAAAAAGGGGATAATTTTGGTCCTAAACCAAACATCTAGAATTCTTATTTTGGTGAGGATTGTATGAGATGTAAAGCATTGTATAATTAATTATATGTATAATTTGAAACTGATATCATTGGAAAAGGTCATGAAAGGTTTAGGACAAACTAATTGTTGGTCGGATTGGACACTGAAGAGGGGGGGGGGGTGAATTGAGTTCCGATTAAAATTTCTGTTTTAAAAACATTTTCTTAAAAACCCCCAAATAAAATACTGAATTAAACTGTAGTGAATTTATATCAATGTAAGGGTTTGGTTGGGTTCTCAAGGGATTGATTATTTCCCAGTTAATCAAAAAAGAAAGGTTTATTAACTTTTGAAACCAACTTACTGATTTACAACTGATATAAACACTTGCGAATTTAATTATCAAAGCGACTTTAAAAAAGTTTGGGTTTTAAAGAGATTAGCTGCGGAATAAAAGAATAACTTTGAATGATATAGCACAACAAATATAACCAAGAGGTTCAGTCTCAAGCTGCGACTTAGTCCTCTCAAAAGCTTTTATAAAAAGATGATCCACACCCCGGATCGAGGATAAACAATAGCAACCAGCTGTCCAGGTCCAAGACCTCTACCACTGTTATTCATGGGAAAAAGAACAACAGCAACCAGCTGTCCAGGTCACACATGACCTCTACCACAATCCCAGTGGGAAATACAAAATGTAAGAGAGGTGAGTGAGGATTTACAAATCCTCCAGTTAGTGTACTGGAGACAGTGTGTGTGTAAAATGCAACAGATAACACTCACTTCTCAATATATAAAAAGGATAAATCACATAGAAAATATTTAGAGTTTAGAAAATGGCTCTAGTGATTTTCATGTTGTTCTGGAATCCTTTGATTGATCAGAATTCGCTCTGAGTCCACTTCTGGTTTTTTTCTGGAAAACAGAGTATCGTCTGTTTCCTTGACTTCCAGGTGTAGAGACAGTCGATGAAGCTCTTGTGTTATGTTCTCGTTCTCAGCTCTTCACTGGTATGCAGTAATGAGTTCTTCGTGTAAGTTTTGTCATCTCTTTGCATTCACTCTCTATTGTTCTTCCAGCACACCTTTGTGTTTTGTATGTCTCGTGTATTCGTCTATGTCTCGATGTGCTCCGTATGTATTTGTATTCGTCTATTCATACTCTTTTGTAGTAGCACAACCTTCCTTTAGTTAAACCACGTGCTCCGACAAAAGATGATTTACTTTTTGTAGGTACGAGGTACAGTTCCCTAATATCCAACAGCACACATTAAATAAATGTCAGTGTATTAAAATATATCTGATATGATCGTTGGTCAGATTAAATAATGATAAATAAATTAAAGTAATGTCGGGTTCTGTCTCTGTAACGGTATCTCTTGATATTGGTAGACTTCTGTTACAGTGGGTGTCTATAGGTCTGAGTATCTGTAGACATTTGTAACAGTAGACTTGCATGTCGGTAGACTTGATGTATCGGTAGCGGTGGACTTGTAACAGTAACGGTGGCTCTGCCTTTACCAGTAGCGGTAACTCTCTATCGGTAGCTGTGGCTCTGCCTTATAACGGTAGCAGTAGCTCTCTATCGGTAGATTTTTCATAACGGTGGACTTTAGCATATCGGTAGCTCTATATCAGTAGCTGTCGACTTCGATGTAGCCGTAGGCTTGAGTACCGGTGAGCTTGTAACTGTTACTCTATCAGTAGACTTGATGTACTGTATCGGTAGACTTTGATGTAGCGGTGATCTTTGAGTACCAGTGAACTTGATGTATCAGTGAACTCCGTATCGGTAGCTCTATTTGATATCAGTATCTCTATTCTATAACGGTGGCTACTGTTCTGTATCGGTAGCATGTTTGTAACGGTAGCTGAAAAATGTTTGATCATTCACTTGGGAGAATGAGTTAAGTCATAGTAAACATATATCTGATAATTCAAAAGACTGAATTTAAGCATAATGAAAGTAACAACATATATTAAAGTATATTTGGAATGTATTAAGCATAATCAAGATATAAAGAAAGAATGGTTGGGATTATCAAAACACAATAAAGCCACTTAATTCCAGAGGGTTCAACAATCTCCCCCTTTTTGATAATCACAACTTATGCCAAAATAAAGTAATATCAGAGGAAACAAAAAAACAACAAATATATATATATATATATATATATATATATCAAAGTATGATATCAACAGTATAGTATCAGAGGAAAAATATGGAAATAGGAATATATCAAGAAATAATGTAGTATCAGAGGAAATCACAAGCAAGATTCTTTGGTTTGCATATTTCTCCCCCTATCAATTTAACTACAGGATTCTCCTCCAACGTAGTGATTTTCTCCCCCTTTGTCCCCTTAGGTGAACAACATTCTAAGGTTTCCAATAATATCTCCCCCTTTGTGATTAAAAAAAAGGAGGGTTTTAGAGAAAAGAGAAGGACTAGGAAAGAAAAGAGACAGAGTAAAATAGACAGTGAAGAGAGGAATGGAGTATAAGATTGATAAGTAAAAGATACAGTGGGAAATTCAGAGAAGTACAAAAATACAATTAATCCCATCAAAAAAATGGCTAGAAGCACTCAATCATCCTCTTGAACAGGTGTCTTTCCCTTGGGATCAGCAGAGGGTTCAAAGGTAGAGTTAGCAGGCTTGGGAATTCCTAAAAGAACAACTGCTGGATCAGCAACTGATACAGTACCAGATCTGTAATCTGAGCTCCTCTGAGTGATCATCGGTGTCAGGCTCCTGATGGCTTGAACTGGAGTCAGTTGAGGAGTACTCCCGGAGGCAGAAGCAGGAAGTGCAGGAGGTACAATCACTGGTCAGGCATCCACATGCAGGAAGGGCAACAACAGGTTTCAGAAATCCATTATAATACTTCATCATCTCTCCATTACAAACACAAAATCATCTCTATTCTTTATAAAATTATCCAAAGAAGGAGTAAGATCCCTGAGCATACTAACTTATTCCCTAAAGGCTTGGGAAACTGGAGGAAACTTCATATTTTCATGAAAAATCTTGAAATGGTTTGTCATTTGGTGCTTGGTATAAACCTTTTCAAAATAAGCATCCAACTTATTTTTGATTTCCTCTTGAGAAGCAGTAGCTGCCCGCAGGTGATCACGAACAAAACTACTAACTTCCCTAGTGGTAGCAAGAATCTGAGTATCTCATGCACCACTGGGACTGGCCTTATCCAATTATTCCTGAATAATAGTGCGGATCTGGTCAAGGTTCACACTGGATCTAGTTAAGGGAAGAGGTTTCATTGAGAAGGCCACTGTCTCCTTGAAAGATTGAGTCAGACTACTAACTACTTTCTAAACAAGTTCATCCTGACTGTTCAGATGTTCTTTGACTGACTTTTTAAAGGCCTCAAAAACTTCCAAAAACTGTTTGACCACTTCTTTGATATATCGAATGTCAGTGTGCACTTGGGTTTGAGAACTGTTCAAAGCAGTCAATGAAGCGATTGATTGTCTAAGAGCAACTACAGCTCCTGTCCAACTCTCAATCAGAGTGTGGAACACCTTATGTTCATCCACCATTTTTTCACAGGACTGGACACACTGCATCTAATGGATAACTCAAGGGATTTCTCCACGCTTTTCATCTCTTCACCCATACTTTTCTTCATATCTGCCACTGATTCTCTTATTGCTTCTTTCAATTCAGATTTTAAAGACTCAAGGTCCTTCTGGGTTGCCACATTTTCAGCCATAGTGGGTATGTAACTAATTCTTTTTGGGGTTGGTCTTCCTCATCCGAGTCTCCATAAGAAAGTCCAAGAATCATATATCCGGGATCTGATGTCCGACCTTCAATGTCATATAACACTAATACTGAGCCAATATTCTCCTCCTCACTTGGAACATTCTCCTGAGATATTTCTTCCAACTGTTCTTCCTGAGGTAATTCTGCACTTTCCTCTAAAACTACAATAGATTCAATATCCATTTGTTCTGAGTCATTAA
This sequence comes from Viscum album, assembly GCA_963277665.1. Lineage (NCBI taxonomy): Eukaryota > Viridiplantae > Streptophyta > Magnoliopsida > Santalales > Viscaceae > Viscum > Viscum album. Next base: position 62,442,195 of record OY728156.1, on the reverse strand, counting down.
TGACTATCTCGTTAACAGGTGCTGCTGCTATGTCTTCCTGATCAGCCACTATTCTGACTGTACTGACTATTAGAGGACTCAAACTGAGCTCTTTTTCAACATTTTCCTCATCAACTGCTTCACCATCAGCCTCTTTTTTTCCATTAACATTATGATCAGATTCGGTTGTCTCATCCTCCTCATAGGTGTCCTTGACAACATACTGGCATGCTTATTCTTCTTCTTCTGTATTCTCTATATCATTTTATTTTAAGACAGTTTCTCTTTTTGGTAGTTCTTTTGGGGGGGCTAGCTGCTCCATAAGAAATAACTTGATGCACAGGACTAGGGGGTAAGTCTGGATATCCTCCTTCCTCTACTAATGTCTCTTCCTCCTCAGCATCATCATCATTGTAGACCGGTTCTGGCTCATCTGGTCCGAGACCAGGATCCCTCACATCCATTGGTCTGGAAGGATGATCCATAGGAGTATACTTGTCATAAATTTTCCCATCATCATTCACCCATGATTTCATTCAAGGATTCCAGCTGACTTTCATGTATTTACATACAGTTCTTGTAATACAGAAGTTATCCTTGACCACTACCAGCTCATCATGAGGTCCAGCTATCTCCTTCACTTTCAGCATTCCAGATATTAGCTTTGAAAAAAAACAAGGCATTTGATTTTGACTTTGGTCTAGTCATCTCTTCCACTTGAACCATAATCAATCTACATAGATTGTTTCTCACACTGTGCTTCAGCAAATGTAATAGATATATGTCTTGGAATCTCAAAGTGGCAAAGTCTCCTCTTCACGGACTAACAACATGCTGAATAAACTTAAACAGCAATTTGTCTTCTCCTACCATCTCTGAATAAATCACCTTTATAGGGGTCTCATTCCCTGTGAGTTCCAGTAGAGCATCTTCATATTGAAACACATCACTGGTTGAAGGTACAGACTTGGAATAATAAGTAAAATCGCCCTTATGAGGGACTCTTAGGTTCTCAGCCCATTCTCCTGAAGTAAACGACACTTCCTGACCATTCACATATGAAACCATTCTTCTTTCTTCTTCAGACATTTCCAAAACGAACGAATTCGAAGAACTGTTTCACCAGTCCTGGAAAATAAGGTTCGTTGTTGTTCGCGAAGCATTCTAGCCAACCATTTTCTTATAAAACCTTAAGAACAAATGATTTGCTTTCCATCAGCCATTATGCACACACTTCTTTTTCAAAAAAAATCTCTCCCCTTGAGAGATGCGGGTTTATTGGATTCCTTCGAGCTACACTTCCACTTCCACTTCCACTGGCATTCGATAGTTTCTGTTGTTTCGCTTGCGGCTCATCACTCCCATATGTGACTTGGGGTCTCTTGACGCGGGCCATTACGGATTGGAGGCTAGGGTTCTGAAGATCGAGAGGTTTAAGTTTAAGAGAATTCAAGCAGACAGGTTCGCAGTGAGATTGAGTGAGTCTAGTTCGAGTTTTAATATCATTTAGGATTCATAAAGCACATAAATCATAAATAAAATAAATAACGATTCGATGACTCGGCTTTACAGAATTTTAAAACAGCGCGATATGTACCGGTAAAGTCTCTTAACGGTGAGGTCTTCTAACGGTGAGGTTTTCTAATGGTGAGGATTCTCTAACAGTGAGGTTTGTCTAACAGTGAGGTTTTTCTAACGGTGAGGTTTTTCTAACGGTGAGGATTCTCTAATGGTGAGGTTTTTCTAACGGTGAGGTTTTTCTAACTGTGAGGATTCTCTAACGGTGTGGTTTTTCTAACGGTGAGGTTTTTCTAACGGTGAGGATTCTCTAACGGTGAGGTTTTTCTAACGGTGAGGTTTTCCTCTTAACGGTTTAAGGATAAGTTATCATTCCTAATTCATGTCTAATGAAACTTAATCTTTCTGAACTTAAAGGATTAGTGAAAATATCAGCTAATTAAAGTTTAGTGCCTATAAACTCAAGTGTTATATCACCTCTTTGTTAATGATCTCTTAAAAAGTGGTGTCTAACATCAATATGTTTAGTTCTAGAGTGAGACACATGGTTCTTAGAGATATTAATCGCACTAGTGTTGTCACAGTTGATTGAAACATGTTTAAAGTCAAATCCATAATCTAGTAGTGTGTGTTTCATCCACAGAATTTGTGCATAGCAACTACCAGCAGCGATGTATTCTGCTTCAGCAGTAGACAATGCAACTGAGTTCTGTTTCTTACTACACCATGATACAAGGGATTTTCCAAGTAAGTGACACGTTCCGTATGTGCTCTTCCTATCTAAATTATAGCCAGCAAAATCAGCATCCGAATAACTTATTAAATCAAATGATTGTTCTTTTGGATAAAACAAGCCTAAATTCATAGTATGCTTAAGATATTTAAAAATTATTTTAACAGCCAGCAAGTGTGATTATTTAGGATTAGCTTGAAATCTAGCACACATACATACACTAAACATAATATCTGGTTGACTAGCAGTAAGATATAGTAAACTCCTAATCATACCTCTATAACTAGTTTGATCAACTGGTTTCCCAGATTCATCAACATCCAATTTATAGGTGGTACTCATAGGTATATCACTTTCTTTAATACTATCCAAATGAAAACGTTTTAAAAAATCTTTTGTATATTTACATTGATTTATAATAATACCATATTTAGTTTGAAAGATTTGAAAACAATGAAAATACTTAAGCTCTCCCATTAAGCTCATTTCAAACTCATTTTGCATAACTTCTGAAAAATCAGTACATAAAGAATTTTTAGAAGATCCAAAAATAATATCATCAACATAGATTTGTACTATTAATACATCTTTTGAAATCCTTTTTATAAAAAGACTGGGACCATCTATTCCTTTTATAAATCCTTTTGAAATAAGAAAGTTTGAAAGTCTTTCATACCAAGCTCTTGTACTTGTTTTAAACCATATAAAGCTTTAGAAAGTTTAAAAGCATGATTTTGAAAATGAGGATTTGAAAAACTAGGTGGTTGTTCTAAAAAAACATCTTCAACAATACAAAAATTTAGAAAAGCACTTTTCACATCCATTTGATATAACTTAAAATTCAGATGTGATGCATAGGCAAGTAAGATCCTAATAGACTCTAATCTAGGTACAGGTGCAAAGGTTTCATCATAGTCAATCCCTTCTTCTTGATTGTAACCTTGTGCAACTAGCCTAGCTTTGTTTCTAATGATGTTTCGAGATTCATCAACTTTGTTTCTAAACACCCATTTTGTGCCTATGGTGATAGTGTCCTTAGGTCTTTATACTAATTTCCAGACTTTGTCTCTTTCAAGTTGATTTAGTTACTTTTGCATAGCCATTACCCATAATTCATCATTGATAGCATCATTAATATTTTTAGGTTCTAGCTGTGACAAGAAGGCTTGATGTTCAAACTGATTTCTAAGAGAAGATCTAGTCGGTGTTCCTCTATCAAGATTTCCTCAACAACATCTAAAGGATGGTTCTTTAGAATCCTAGTTGGTCTTGAAAAGGTAGGGCTAGAGATTTCAGGTTCATCTACAGGTTGAGGTTCAACACAAGCAGGGTCTGGAAAATTTCCAGAACTGGATTTTTTAACTACAGGTCCACTGTCTTTATCATTAAGGTTCATACCATTGAGATCATCTTCAAGATTTTCAAGAGAGGTCTTAGGTTCATGTGGACCAGTTTCATCAACTTTGATGTGAACATATTCTTCCACACATTTGGTTCTTTTATTGAAAAATCTATAGGCTTTACTAGAAATAGAGTAACCTAGGAAAATTCCTTCATCACTCTTGGATGGAAACTTGTGAAGATTATCTTTAGTATTTAGAATAAAGACTTTTCAGCCATAAACATTGAAGTAGTTAACCTTAGGTTTCCTATGGTTCCACAACTCATAAGGGGTCCTCTTAATAACGGGTCTAATCAAGACTCTATTAATAACATAACAAGCTGTATTTACGACTTCAGCCCAATAATAAACAGGTAGGTCATACTCATTAAGCATGGTTCTAGCAATATCTTGCAGGGTTCTATTTCTTCTTTCTACTACACCATTCTGCTGAGGTGTCCTAGGGGTAGAGAAATTGTGACTATAGCCATTGTGTGAGCAGTAGGATTCAAACTCATGATTTTCAAACTCACAGCCATGATCACTTCTCAGAGTTTTAATCTTAAGTCCAATAAATTTTTCTACAGACTTGGAAAATTTTACAAAGCAAGAACAAGCTTCACTTTTGTAAGCTCGAAAATATAACCAAGTATATCTAGAAAAGTCATCTACAAGAACATAGACATAATGCTTCCCATTTGAACTAGAAACTCTAGAAGGTCCAAACAAATCCATGTGAACCAACTTGAGAGGTTGAGAAGTTGACACTTATTTCTTTGATTTAAATAAAACTATATGTTGCTTTCCCTTTTGACTAGGATTGCAAACTTTTTCTGCTGGAAATTCAAGTTTGGGTATGTCTCTAACTAAGTTCTTCCTAGCAAGTTTTCTAAGTGAATGCACATTGTAGTGTCCTAATCTTCTGTTCCAAAGCCAAGACTCTTTATGAAAAGCATTTAAACATGTAATATTTTCCTTAGCTAAAGAATTTAAATCAACAGCATAAACATTTTCATTTCTCAATGCAGAAAACACTAATACATTTTTAAAATTAAAAACATTGCAAGAATCATTTTAAAATTTAACATAAAAAACATCATCACATAACTGAGAAATACTTAACAAATTGTATTTAAGTCCATCAACAAATAAAACATTAGAAATTAATACTGAGTCAGTGTTACCAATCTGTCCTAAACTGATGATTTTTCCTTTTGAGTTATCACCAAACGTGAAAAAACCTCCATCAACTCTGACTATGCTTTTAAAGCATGAGAAGTCTCCGGACATATGTCTTGAACATCCACTGTCCAAGTAACGGGTCTTTTTATAGGATCTCTTTAAGTAGGTTTCCTACAAAACAGATTTAAACAAGAAATGATTTTGGTGCCCAGATTTTCTTTGGTCCAGACAGGTTAGCCAATAACACATTAGGTACCCATATTTGTCTAATGGGTCTCATAAAATTTCTAGATTCAAAATATTTTGAAAGATAAACCTTATTAGATCCATAACTATGAATATAACTAGTTGAAGCATATGAAGTTCAAGAGCTAGCTACATTCTATCCAGATTTAGGAATGAATCTAGTTTGGGTAATTTTCCTTTGTCCATGTTGGTATCCTATACCAGTAGTGTATCTATGTGCTATTTGCTTACCTAGCATTTGAGTAAGAGTATTTTTACCATTGGTAAACTTCTCTAAATCCTTCTTGAGTTACTCATTTGACAATTTTAGTTTAGTATTATCTTTAAGCAAATGAGAATTCTTTTCTACCTCAATATCCAGATCAGATTTATGTTTAATAGTTAAATCATACTGTTTTTTTAAACCTTTGTATTTGTCTTTCAGCTCATTACATGTTTCTTCTAACATATCACAATATTCAAACAGTTCATATTTAGACATGTTATCACATTCAGAATCATCTCCTGAATAATAATAATTAGAAGCAGGAGTTTCTAAAGTTACCTCAGAAGTGTTTGTCATAAAACACATTTTCCCCTTGTTTTTGTGTTCAGTTTCAGAAACATCAGATTCCCTAGAACTATCCTCAGAAGCACTCCAAGTGGCCTTCATGGCTTTCTTATACTTGTTATCCTTGTATACATACTTCTTCTTGTATTTCATCTTTAGACAGTATGCTTTTATGTGTCCCTTCCTTTTGCACTCATAGCAGATAACTTCATCCGATTTATCAGGCTTCTTCTAATCCTTTTTCCAATGTCCTTTGTTTTCATACATACATTTGTAGTTGGACTTTCTGAAAAACTTCTTCTTCCTATAAAATTTCTTAAACCTTCTAGCAATGTGAGCCATCTCAGCATCACTATCAGAATCACTCTCATTGTCTTCACAACTTGAACTTTCATTGATAGCTTGAAGCTTTTCCTTATCCTTATTCTTTGAGGTTGTAGTTTTGAAGGAAACGGATTTTATTCTAGGTTTATCATCTTCTTCTATGTTTACTTTGAGTTCCTCTTCATACATCATCGGTTTTCTAATTAGTTCTTTGATTGGCAGTTCTCCAATGTCACACGATTCCCTAATGGAGACAGAGTTTCTTCTCCATCTTTCAGGTAGACATCTCAAAATTCTCATGATTAATTCCTTTGCTGGAACATCCTTTCCAAGAGAAGTCATTGTGTTGACAATTTCATTGAACCTGAGATACATATCAGAAATGGGTTCATCAGGCTTCATCTTAAAATTATCATACTTAATAGTATAGGTTTTCAATCGCATTTCCTTAACATTAGTTTTTCCATCATGTGAAACAGCTAAGGTATCCCAAATTTCATAAGCAGTTTTACAGGAAGATATTCTATTAAATTCCTCATCTCCTAGAGCAAGGTACAAAGCATTCATAGCTTTACAATTATTATTGTAGGTAGCCTTAGTAGCTTCATTCCAAGTAGTTATAACAGTAGTAGGAATTTTATATTCTGATTCTATAGCAGTCCAAATATCAAAACCCGTGCACTCTAAAAGAATATTCATCTTGATTTTCCACTGAGCATAGTTAGTGCCATTGAAAAATGGTGGTCTATTGGTAGAAACACCTTCAAGTATATTATCCATGATAACTAAAATAAAGCAAAGATTTTAAAGAGATCAAATTTTTGAAATAACAAAAATTTTAAGAACTTTAAAATACAACTAAAATCACAGTTGAAAAACAGAGTACAATATATTTTAAACATCCTCTAATACCAAATGTTGGTCGGAGTGGACACTCAAGAGGGGGGGGGGGTGAATGAGTTCCAATTAAAATTTATGTTTTAAAAACATTGTCTAAAAAACCCCAAATAAAATACTGAATTAAACTGTAGTGAATTTATATCAAAGTAAGGGTTCAGTTGGTTTCTCAAGGGATTGATTATTTCCAAATTAATCAAAATAGAAAGGTTGATTAACTTTTGAAACCAACTTACTGATTTATAACTGATATAAACACTTGAGAATTTAATTATCAATGTGACTTTAAAACAATTTTGGTTTTAAAGAGATTAGCAGCGGAATAAAAGAATAACTTTGAAAGATATAGCACAGCAAATATAACCAAGAGGTTCAGTCTCAAGCTGAGACATAGTCCTCTCAAAAGCTTTTATAAAAAGATGATCCACACCCTGGATCGGAGATAAACAACAGTAACCAGCTGTCCAGGTCCAAGACCTCTACCACTGTTATTCATGGGAAAAAGAACAACAACAACCAACTGTCTAGGTCACACACGACCTCTACCACTATCCCAGTGGGAAATACAAAATGTAAGAGAGGTGAGTGAGGATTTACAAATCCTATAGTTAGAGTACAGGAGAATGTGTGTGTGTAAAATGAAACAGATAACACACACAGCTCAATATGTAAAAGGATAAATCACAGAGAAAATATTTAGAGTTTAAAAAATGGCTCTAGTGATTGTCATGCAGTTCTGGACTCCTTTGACTGATCAGAATTTTCTCTGAGTCCTCTTCTGGTTTTTGTCTGAAAAATAGAGTATCATCTGTTTCCTTGGCATCCAGGTGTAGAGACAGTCGATGAAGCTCTTGTGTTATGTTCTCATTCTCAGCTCTGCACTGGTATGCAGTAATGAGTTCTTCGTGTAAGTTCTATCATCTCTTTGCATTCACACTCTATTGTTCTTCCAGCACACCTTTGTGTTTTGTATATCTGGTGTATTCGTCTATGACTCGCTGTGGTCTGTATGTCTCTGTATTCGTATATTCATACTCTTTTGTACTAGAACATCATTTCTTTAGTTAAACCTTGTGCTCCGACAAAAGATGATTTACTTTTTGCAGGTACGTGGTACGGTTCCCTGATATCCAATAACACACATTACATAATTGTCAGTGTATTAAAATATACCTGATATGACCATTGGTTAGATTAAATAATGATAAAGAAATTAAAGCAGTGTCGGGTTCTGTCTCTAGAATGGTAGCTCTTGATATCGGTAGACTTGTGTTACAGTGGGTGTCTGTAGGTCTGAGAATCGGTAGACATTTGTAAGAGTAGACTTGTCTATCGGTAGACTTGATGTATCGGTAGCGGTGGACTTTTAGCAGTAACGGTAGCTCTGCCTTTACCAGTAGCGGTAACTCTCTATCGGTAGTTGTGGCTCTGCCTTGTAAAGGTAGCGGTAGCTCTCTATCGCTAGACTTTGCATAACGGTGGACTTCAGAAAATCCGTAGCTCTGTATCGGTAGCTTTCGACTTCGATGTAGCGGTAGGCTTGAGTACCGGTGATATTGTAACTGTAACTCTATCGGTAGACTTGATGTACCGTATCGGTAGAATTTGATGTAGAAGTGATATTTGAGTACCGGTGAACTTGATGTATCAGTGAACTTTGTATTTGTAGCTCTATTTGATATCGGTATCTCTATTCCATAACGGTGGCTACTGTTCTGTATCGGTAGCTAGTTCGTAACGGTAGCTGAAAACTGTTTGAGCATTCACTTGGGAGAATGAGTTAAGTTATAGTAAACATATATATGATAATTCAAAAGACTGAATTTAAGCATAATGAAAGTAACAACATATATTAAAGTTTATTTGGAATGTATTAAGCATAATCAAGATATAAAGAAAGAATGGTTGGGATTATGAAAACACAATAAAGCCACTTAATTCCAGAGGGTTCAACACTACTTTTCCTATTTCACATCCTTAGAGCCAGTTTATCTTAGGAGGTGCTTAACGGTTCTAAAGAAGTTGAGTAGAATCAGTGCCAAGTAAAGTTAAAATATAACCTTCTGAGTTGCAAAAAAATATTATGTTTGATAGCATACATGTTACCCCACATTGAGCTTAAATGTTCAGCTAAATATTGTTATTTAATATGGTAGATATTTCATAGCCCTTAGAATGGCTGGAATGAACAGTATTAACTAAATTATAAAAATATGATTTACACAAGTATATATAATTAATTATTTTGTTACAAATTATTAATAGTTGAAAATAAAACCCATTTAAAAAAAATGTTTTCTTAAAAAACTATTTAAATGTGAAATACTGTATTTTATATTAATAAATTCATTAACCACACATCGTGGATTATATTTCTGAAATATATATATATAAAATATTTAATGGAATTTTTAACACTTGGTTTTTTTATATAGTCATTATATAAGAACAAATCCAATTTTACAGATAAAAGTTGTATTTTGCTAAAAAATAATACTTGATACATTTTTATATCACACATTTTTTAAATCTAGTTTTTGGAACTTTTTTAAATTATATCTCAATAAATAAAAATATTATTTGAATAATAAGTATCAATATTTGAAATGGTTTTTTTTTTGGTTTTATGATAAGATTCCTTTTTTATGTATAGGGAAAAATACTACATTTTTATTGAAAACTATGTTTCATAAAATTTATTTATATTGATAAATCAAATATTTTAATGTTCTAAATGTATAATTAGATCATGTTTTTATATTTTAATTAAATTTAGGTCCTTATAATCAATTTCAAATCAAATTTTTATATAAAAACATTTGAATCTTTTGAATGTTTTTAAATTAAAAACATGTTTTATCAATATGTCAACTATATTAATTTTTAATTAATTTTTGTCAATTATTGATTTGTCAATTATTGATTTGTCAAATTAGAAAAATAAAATCTATACAATTATTCATAAAAAAATCATAAAATATACCCCTTTTGTTTTGGGCAATATGAATTGTAACTGTAGTAATTGTTTTAAAACAATTACCATGGTTATGTATAAATCATGTAATTATAGGTAAAAATAATGTTATAATTAATAAAAAATTACCCTGAAAGTTATCCTAATTTCACTGGATGTGTTTTTTCTACCAAAATAATCATTGGGATGAATTTATATCATATTTAAGCTAGTTGGATGAGAGTATGAAATTTATAATATTATATTCAAATTATAATCAAAATTCCCACACTTATGTGTTTAACAAGTGAAATATTTTTAATACTGGTTTATATAAGGGATATGTTTGACTATAAATAATATTTTGAAACATGAAATATTTATCTTTATCATGATATTTTATATTTAATAGTTAGGGAATAAATAATTAACTGAAAGTCTTATACAATGATGATGCAATAAATCTTTAATTGAAGGAAATGTCAAAGAAATGATATTAAAACTATTATAAATTATAAAATTTGATAGAATTAATTTTATTAAAAAATTATACTAATTTTAAATGATATAGATTTTTTAGAAGAATGTTTTTCCAATTATCTTGTTTTAATGATATTTTCTACAATTCACATAAGGAATAGTGTAAAAACAGACATTATTGATATTTTAAAATAAATAATATTTCATTAAATGATATCAAATTTAAAAAAATTAATTAGGCCAATTGAATGGGATAATTTTAAATATTTCCTCAATGACCAATTATTTTTGTTTTGAATTTTTATAGTAATTATATTTACCCTAAATCTGAAAATTACATGATATCACGGTGAAAGTTAAATAGGAACCATTACGGTTAAAACAAAAATATAAAGAATAAAAAATAATAAAAAATATTATAATTATTATTGATAGAATATATTTTATCCCATATTTATCATATCTTATAAATAAACCATTTTGGACCCATTTAGAAAAGAATTATAATTTATATTAATTTAATATTTTTAAGACTTCCAAGTGTGCCAATCCCCACTCCTATAAAACTGAAACCATTATTATATTTTATTCACACCTAAAAAGATATTTGGTTTGGAAAATATATGAACAATACAATTAACATAATATATCCTCAGATTATGAATCTCTTACATTTTGTATAACACTGACCTTACAGTTTTTAAGGCGATAATAAAAAGAGATCATCCAAAGGGGATGTATCATTTATAATTATGTGTTTCTATTTTATTTTCTTCATCCACATCCATAAAATATTCTCCCACCATTATATAATAATAATTGTAGTATTCTCAAGATAATGAGATATTATTATGTTAATATGGTCAACTAAACTCATCTTCATTTCAATCAACTGGGAAAATAATTAATCATTATTATATATGGAGGACTGCCACCTCGTGATCCGATATAATTCATTTTCCATCTCCATATCTCAAGAGTTGTTATAATGATGGAATAATATATTATATATCATATTCAGGAAATATATTTCATTATTTAAAAATAATATATCATTTATTTTCATATCATTCTATACAAGTAAAAATGATTTTGTTGTTTGTGCATACCAGTGAACTATCTCCTACATGAAGTGATGCGATTCCATTTTCAATTCCAAAACATGAGGATGATATATTAAATAATACTTAAATGTTTAATATTATATTAATTCTATAATTGTAATGCCATAAATATACAATTATTATTATATTATTTCCATAATTATCATTGAAAAAATGGAATCGTTACTCAGGTGTACATACAACCTACCATATCCATGATTATAACGTAATTAATTATTCATGAAATTTTTTAATGGTTTGATTTAAAATCATAATTTATATATAAATGTAATTAATATTTCATTAATATTATTTTAGATATTATGTAATAATAACAACTTTTTCTATAGACATCATACCAAAGTCATTTTGGACTTTTGTATTGAATGTCTTTCAAACATCCATTGTAAGTCAAATAATTATGTAATTTTTATAACATGATCATGAGTGATATAAATAGTAATAATAAACTTTAAACATTTTATCAAGAATGAAAATAATTATCCACATTTTATTTTTCAGGAATTTAAGGAACATACGTGATGAATCAGACTCAAGGTAAGGGATTTCGCCTCAATCTCCTTTAATTGAGGAGTTTCTTGATGATATTAACCATTATTTTTTTAGAAGGTGTATATACCGACCATTTTAATTTTAATATCCATATATTTTTTCTCTTTATGTTATTTAATGTTTTATTAATTGGTCATGAGGCATATGATTTAAATGTTCAAATTTGTAGGAGTCACTCTAAATGTTTAATGATTTATTTGTAAAATATTTTTATACATGTCAATATTGTTGATAATAATTAGAATATTTATTATATGGATATAAAATTATTTTAGAGTAACTTTTAACTATAATTTTAATATCAGTAATAGATTTTGAAATGAAATAATTTTACACATCCTATACAGATTTTTTTTATAATGAAATTTGGAACGTTCTTTTTAACGTATACTACAACAATAGAATCCCTTATATTGTGATAATTATTTTAAATTTAACTTTTTATAGAAGAAAAAATGGTTTTTAAAAAAAATAACTAATATAATATTTTTGATAGTTTTTTATTTAAAATGGATTTTAAAATTGATTGATTATTTTAATATCTTGAAATTATTTATGGTGATTATAAATGAAATTTTTTTAGGGAAATGATAAAAATTGAAATCTATTTTATGTAATGATTATATAATGGTAGTTTGAAATTAGATGTGTGGTTATTAAATAATTCAAGTATGTCTTGTTCCATGATAAACCAAGGATGTGTGGTAACATTATAACCTCCAATACATTTTGTACGGAAGTCTACAGTATAGATATTCTATTTTTATGAGTGACATGTTTGGAAGTTTTCTACATGGTTATTCATTTTTTACTTGTGAAAGGTATAATAATTTCCCAAGGAACCGTTATGTATTTTATATGATTTATATGGTTTTTATGATAACATTTTGATTATAAAAAAGTAGGAGGTAAACTTATTTTGAAAGAACATATTTACTACTAATTATGGGTGAAAATTATTAATTTATATAATTATTTCATAGATTATATTGTTTATCAATGGACATACAGTTTCCTTATTTTCATATCCCTTAATGATAATTTTATTCTCATCCCATTTTTTTTAATTTTTTCACATGACTTATGGATGAGTAGAGATTTTGGAGATGTCATGTTAAATGTCATGAACAATTTTCATAAAACTGATCATGATTTATTTTTAATGTTATAGTTTATGGAAAAAATTGATACTATTATGAATTGAAGACATTATATGTTTTGGTTTTGTAATTTTTATGTTATGTCCGAATTCGTTAAATCTATATACCTTAAAATATCATTACTGTGAATGAAATTAAAATTCACAACATGATTAAAGAATGTAATGTTTTATGTAATATTTATTATAGTTGGTATTCCTTGAAAGGTTTATAAAGAATTAGAGATTTAGAATTTTGGTTAAACAGAGTATAGGTTTTGATGCATATTGTTTTAGATAAATACTTGTTCTATAAATTTTTCTGATTAAGGAATGTCAATTACAAATGGAAGGAGGAGGATGTCAAATAAAATTTGTTTCTCTTCTTGATGACATTCTTCCCATAATTCTTTAAATGTCATGTTTTGATGATCCTCAAACGTTTTTAATATAAAAAAATCTGAAATAAATTAATGAAATATCATAAATCGCATCTATACAACTATACCACCGTGGTTAATGGTTTTCCTTTAATCAAATCCTATTTTCACAATATTCTCATATTTTCCAAAATGGTAAATATTATCATGGAATTTTTAATTGTTTTTCCTTATCCTAGAATGTTGAGGCATATTAAAATTTGTATAAAGGTGATAAATTAGGTGACCCTTATAATGAATATCTATGTTTGGTTTTAAATTATAGTATTTCATATCATACATAAAGTATATTTATGGGGCCCTTGATTGAATGTTTCAAAACATACTCAGTGTGAATGTTTTATAAACATCATGTTTTATCAAATGTTTTGAAATTATATTTCATATAAAATTATATTTCATATAAAATTATATTCCACAAATTTTTACCTTATAATAACTATATAAAACAAGTTGTGCATTTTTTATTTGAAAAAAGGAAGCATTATACTTCGATGAATCTCTAATGCATTGTTTCAATGTACAGACCATCTATCTGTATGAAAAAAATGACAATGATGTATGGTGGACATGATGATCAAGGTACGATGTTATTTCATCTTGGAAAATTTTTATTAAATCATATACAGACAAAATCCAAAATTTTAAGATATAAAAGACATCATGAATTTTCAATTTTAGTTAATTATCGTTTGGGCTACAATTAAGTTGTATACAAGAACCATTGTAGTTAAAACATTCAATTAAATGATGAAACGGTACCTTACAAGTACATATATTTCCTTATATTCTTAATCCTTGTAATAAGATAATTCATCAACTCTATGAAAAGGATTTTGAAACAAAAATGGTATCCATTTTCTTTTCCTACTACGATATCAAATACATTTTAACCCATCATGGATTTATGGTTCAATGAATTTTTACTTATTCCGAAACATTTTTTATCACAATCCATCAGAACTAGATGGGTTTTCATCTCATTAATGTCTATGTTTATTATAAGGAAAAATAGTATGTGATAACTTTTGTGACCTTTTTACTTCAATTTCATTCTTTTAAATTGGTGGTATTAATAATTCTTTTTATGGTGTAGGATTTCAATAAATGTATTTTCAAAAGTTAATTCTCTAGTTTTTTATCCTGAGATCAAATTATGAGGTTACAATTTTTAAAATAGTAGATAATTTAACATCCTTATTTTTTAAAAATAAATACTAAATTCAATAGCATACATGATATGACATGTCGAGCTTAAATGAAAAACTAAATATTATTATTTAAAATGGTAGTTATGACATAGTCATTAGAATAGTGGGAATGAACAAGATTACCTGAATTAAAAAAATATTATTTAAACTTGTATATATAATTAATTAATTGGTGACAAATTCATTATAAATGAAAATATACCCTATTTAAAATAAAAACAAATTTTTTTATGAAAAACTATTTAAATGTGCACATGTGTGTTTTACACTTATAAATTAATAAATCTAAAATTTTGGATTATATTAAAGATATATGTATATATTATTTAATTTAAATTTTAACATTAATCTTATATATTTTATATACATTATATAAGAACAAATCAACTTTCATTGATAAAAGAAGTATTTTTCAAAAATTAAATATTTTCCACCTTTTAATGCTGAAATTGTTTAAATCTAGTTTTTAACAATTTTATAAATTATATTTGACAAATAATATTTTTTTAAAAAAATATAATATCCAAATTGAATTTGGATTAATTTTTTCTCTTATAAGATCTATTATTTGATAAATAGTTAAAAACAACATTATACATAAAAACAGTTTTTTCCTCAAATTTATAAATAGTGTAAAATTGTATATTTGAATGATTTAAAAGTATAATTTTATCATGTTTTTGTCATTTAATCCAATTTAGTCTATTGGAATCATTTCCACAATTAATTTTTATATAAAAACTTTTCAATGTCATGAAGGATTTTATTTTAAAAACATTTCTTATTATTTTGTCAATGTGATTAATTTTTAACTATTATCCTCTAATTAAATATTTTGAATTCGGAAAAATGGATTCCATAATTTTAATTAGAAGGTTAAAAGTTTTTAAAATGGATCCAATTTATTTTTTGGAAAAGTGAATAGTAACATTATTAAAAAAAAATATTACCATGATTAAGGGTAAATCCGGTAATTAGGTGTAAAAATAATAATATAAATAATATAAAATTACCCCAATTCTACCCATATTCATTTATATGAATGTGTTTAACACAAATCATCCAATGGATGAAAATTTTTTTTTTGCAGCCACTTTGATTTGAGTATGACATTTATAATATTATATTCATAATAATGTCAATTTTGTCAAAGTTTTTTTAACAAGTGAATAGTTTTGAATATGTTGTTATATAAGGATATATTAGACAATAAATATAATTTTTAAAAATAAAACATTCATATATGTCATTATTTTTTTTAAATTTCTATGGAAAAATAATTTAAAAAAGAATATGCGATGATGATATAGTAGTTTCTTAATTAATGTAAATATCAAATAAATAATATTAAAAATATTAAAATAAATTTAATATAAAATATTTAATTTCATCTATAATTTTTTCAGATTACTTTTAATGTTTATTAATATTTTTTATGTATCCGTTATAATTTATCTTTCGTTTATGTTATATTTAAAAAGTAATGTAATTAATAGTGTCAAAATTTGAATTATTTATATTTTAAAATTAATTATATTTTATAATTTGATATAAAATATCTAAAGAAATTATTTTCAAAATAATTATCAGGATAAGTCTCTGAATTTCATCAATAACCCATTTAATTGTGTTGTGGTATTTTATTGTAATTATACTAACCCTCAATGTGTAAATTACATGATATCATGGTAATAATTAAAATGGTAAACTAAGGATTAAAACAAATTGATAAGGATTTAAAAAATAATCAAAACACATATAATTTTTATTTATTTAATTTATTTCATCACATAATAATCCTATATTTAAAAATAAAACAATTTTTGACTTACTATTTAAAAAAATTATATTAATTGAATATTTTGATGAATTCCAAGATTGTCACTCCCCTCTCCAATAAAAGGGAACAAATTATTCTATTTTATTCACACACAAAAAACATATTTGGTATAGAAAATATCAAACCTAATAATTTCATGGAATCCCTTATCACATTATATATAATGTATCTTAGGCAGAACACTCCCTTTATAGGTGTTAAGGAGTTAATCAAAATAGATCGTCTGAAGGAGAGGTATCATTTTTAATCGAGTGTTTATATTTTATTTCATTTTACACATCCTTAAAATAATATTCCATTATTATGTCTTAATAAATAAATTATAAAAAATATATTTATACGTTATTATGTTAATATCATCACCTAAATCCATTTACATTTCCATCAAAAAGGAAAAAAATTAATCGGTTGTGCATTCGTCGGACTACCACCTCGTCAACTGATAAAAATAAATTCTCATTAACGTCTATCAAGACTGGTTATAATGATGTAATTGATGATTATATAAGATATTTATGATATATTTATCATTATTAAATAATATTATATCATTTATTTTCTTACCTTTTCATATAGATAAAAATGATTACGTTGTTCTTGTATATGTGTGAACTATCACATCCACGAAGTGATGAGATTCATTTTTCATCACCACATTACAAGGAAGATATATATAAGTATATTTAAATTATTAATATGATATTAATTATATTATTATCATTCTGTAATTATAAAATTAATATATCATTCTTTCCATAATGATCATTGAAAAAATGGAAAAGTTAGTCAATCCTACATACGACCAACCATCTCCAGGATTATAACATAGATCATTTGTCATAACCATGTATAATGGTTTCGTTTAAAAGTATAATTGATGTATAAGTTTCAATATTATTTAATGACTATTATTCTAGAGATGATGGACTTATGACCACTTTGACTATAAACATCATACAAAACTCATTTTGGACACATATACCTAATATCATTAAAATGTAAATCGTGATATTAAATAATTATGGTATTGTTATCACATGATAATAAGTTGTATAAAAGGAATAACTTACATTTAAAATGTTCTTATGAATTTAAATAATTAACCTATATAAATTATTCATGATGAAAAAGAACCTACATGATGAATCAGACTCAAGGTAAGGGATTTCATCTCAATATCCTTTCATTGAGGCATTTTGTTGATGATATTAACCTATATTATTTTATAAGGCCATATAAAAAACCATTTACATTTAAATTCAATATTTTATCTCTGCTATTTTTATTTTTTTAATGTTCATGTCGTTTATGATTCAAATGTTCAATGTGGTATGGATTCTTTGAATGTTTAATGATTTATTTGTTAAATATTTTTATCTATGTCATCATTCATGATATTATTTAACACATGTATTATATAGATATTAAATTATTTTAATGGGAACTTTATCTTTTTTTTAATTTCATTCAACTATTTTAAAAATGAATATTTGTATATGTTTTATATGGAATGTTTTAACAAATAAAAAAAAGTAATTTTCATTTTAACATATTTTGCAACATCAGATTCTCTACCACCATGACCATTATATGATATTTTGAATCCAAAAAAATTCCTAATGTTTTTAAAAGAAAAAGAAATATATAATTTCAATTTCTAGATATTTTTGTTTTGAAAATGGTTTTAAAAATGGATTGATTATTTCAATATCTGTAATGTATTTATTGTGATTAAAAATGAAATTTAATGAGTGAAATAATAAAAAATGAAATCATTTCCATATATTATGATTATTTATTGGTACATGGAAATTTGATGGGTTGTTATGTGATAAATCAAGGATAGGTGGTTCTATGATATGCCAAGGATAGGTGGTTATGTTATAATATATAATGCATTGGGTATTGAAGTCGGTCATGAAACTATTCTATTTGAATGACTCACATGTATTGAATTCAACCACATTGTTATTCCATTTATAGGAGTGATGAGTATAATTTTGAAACAAGGTACCTTTATCTATTTTCTATGATTTTTTTTGGGTTTTATGGTAATAATGTGATTAATATAAATGTATGATATGGTATTATTTTCAAATTAAATTATTTTCTACATATTAACGTTGACAAGTTTTGTTTATGATAATTTTTTCATGGGTTTTAATTTTTGTCAATGAGATGTAGGTTTCCATATTTATATTTCCCAATCAGATATTTTTATGATCGTACTAATTTTTTAAAAAAAATTTATATGAATTAAGGAGGATTAATTACTTTTCAGATGTCATGTTGAGTCCTGGGAAGAGTTTTCATAAAACTGATCATGCATTTTTTTTAATGTTTATGTTTATAGGAAAAATGATACTTTTCGTTAGTGTCCACATTATATTATAATGGTTTTTATGTTTGATTTATGGAAATATTCTATAAATATTTAAGCTTGATAAGATCCTAAATATGAATGAAAATGAAACTCTAGAATTAACTCAAGATTGTGTAATGATTTAAGGACATATCCCTTGAAAAAATTCAAATGGTACACCTTAAAGAGGAGTTGGATATTATCAATGGATTTTTTTTCAAACTCAACCAATACATAAAGAGGTTTCATTTATAGGATGAATAATTTTTTATGGAAAAGGATAACATTCATCATGTTAGAGATGCAATCATTACACAATTCACTAGCTTCAACAAACGATGGAACAACCTCAAGAAAGGATTCGATAGATCAAAAAACTAATTTCTTAATGTTGTAATACTTGATAGAGATACTCTAGAATATTAATTTTCCTATAATATTTTTTATATATAAAATAAAAGGAATTTTTTATTAATCATCCATTTCACCATATCTTTTTTCTACAATTATAAGATATCATTGAAGATCAATTTTTTGAATGAACTCCCTCACATCAATGTGTGGTAATAAATAAGAACATGAAGATAATTTAATTTTTTACAATGTCTGGAGACCTTGTGAATATAGTATCACTACTTATATATCCTTATCATATACCATTAAAATATTTTTTCTTTTATTTCATCATCCTAATTTTTTTCCTAAGCTAGATATAATGATGATTTTTTGAACAAGAGCCGATTTTTTCTTATTCTTCTATTTAGGGATTTTCAGAATAACATGTTTTATTCATTTTTTATATAAATTAACTAGTTTTTACTCAATCATATGGAGTGAATATATAGTGATATCAAACTCAAATATTTCTCCGGGATCCATTTGTGGGTTTTCATCCTAGAGAGTTTTGGGTATATTTATTTGGCAGTTTAAGGTCTTGAAATACCGAGAAATAAATATGATGATTTATGTTGAACAGTTTTCACCATAATTTACTTGTATAATGACCCAAGTTGGAATTAAAACTTTATAATGATCTAACACTACACAAATATGAGAAGGGGTAAATTTTAATTCATGATATGGGATTTTTTGGGATTCAAAGAGATGAACTATGATAAGTACACAAGGTAGGATCATGGACCATTTTTGAAAAGTAAAATACATTTATATGTTCAGGGGGTACTATATTGATATGATTATTTTCTCTTAGAATTTAGAACTACATTAATTAATAGGCTATATTTTCAGGAATATTATGAAAAGGCTTGTCTAATCTGTATGGTTCATAGTGAAAACAATGGTTTCCTTCGAAGTTGTACACTCATATTATCGATGTCCATTGGTGGTTGGTGATGCTATGAGTTTCCAAAGACCATGATTTATATATTCTAAAAAAATGCATCTATGGATGAAGGTAAACTTTATATTTGAATTGGATATGGATGAAAAAGGGGTTTTCTACTTTAATAATGTGTTTTTTCAAGGAAAAACTCACAGTAGTTTTAAAAGCATGGATTATGAAAATTCATATAAGATAATATAGAGGAACCTATTTTGAATAGTTTAAGGTCATGTAGGTTAGGAAAATTATATGTTTGATACACAATTCCATAGATCACACAGTTTTGAGGGCATTAATAAAATATATATCAGCAGATTCTGGACATGACAGATTCAGGTTGTCATATATAGATACCATGGTATTCTCAAATCTCATGGAGTGGGATGGGATAGGGATGTACGGGATGATGAAAAAAAAATTTTGAAAATAAATTTCTATTACATTGTTTTAAAATAATTCATTTATTAGAGTAAATTCCCTGAGGTTCCTAGATCCATTTGATTTAAAGGCTATTTTTGGATGTCAATAAAAAAATCTATGTTTTAAGAATATTATTAATAGGAAAAAAAGGTGTCCTTAAAAATTGGATTCTCTTATTATGGATAGCCAATGAAATTTTAAGGGGATATTTGATTTCCTAGACAAGGAGTGTTATTTGTGAAGGGAAGGTGTTTAGGTTATACTAGATGCAATTAGAATGGTGTTAGACATAACTAAGTAGAAAATGTTTTACATAGATATAGAAAATATATAAGATATAACAATTGGTGTTGTTTTTATGGTTGGTCCTATGATGATGGATTCAAATATAACTATATATCTCATTAGGATGAGAATAAATACAAATGTATTTATGAATTAGATATACAATAGGAGACAGATTCATGGAATGATGATCTTCCCTTGTGGGGGACACAATTACACATATTTTATGTCAAGTGATAGGGATGTGAAACAAGAATTTTAATATGCGTCCTAAGGGAAGTGAAGAATTTAGATAATATCAAGTGACAAGGATATATATTGCTTTTTTAATGGACTTGTATCATGGACCATCCATTTCATGTTGATTTTTCCAATAATGCTACAACATTCTCTAGGAATGAATGGATAATGTTCTAAGTAAATGAATAAAGTTTCTATATCAGAGAATATGACATGGGACATGTATATAGAAGATAGCCGTCTAAAGAAATTCAAAAACCATGCACCACTACAATGTTCTCCTGGTGAACAAAGAAAAAATATTTATCCCATGGGGGAGAAAATTCCATTGATTAATAAGACACATTGTAAGAGAATTATGAAACAATATATTGAGGTGTATCATGCATAATAAAAACAAAATTTTCTATTAGAGTTGGGTTCATTGATCACTAATAGTTAAAGTGAGTTTATAGAGATTATAATTTCCCATTCCATGGGGCATGTTTTGTGAACAGAACTTATTGGTACATAATTGAAGAATTTAAGCTAGAACTGACAATAAATGGGTAGAGTGATCCATTATTAAGAAAGAATTTTATATAATTAAGTGATAATTAGATGCTATAACTTTTATTTGATATCTAAGTATCAATATATATCATGTGGAAATAATAATCAAGGCACATATAGTTCTTATATAGAAAACTCCCCACATATGTTTAAACGTATACTGGGTGGGGAACATTTTTTTTCTTCTGTATACTCCTATATTTGAGAACTGGGTGTCACTATGTATCCTATAGTAATATGAATTAAGACTTGCATAGATCTAGGAAAATATCCATATACAAGTCTTATTTTTTTAGTGAGGGGGAATTTTTCTTTGAATATAGGTTCATGAAGAAGATGAGAACCCACGATAGACTCTCTCATGAAAATATGGATCACACATAGGACAATGTGCAATATTTTTTTCTTAGGATATAAAATATATGAATTACTGCAAATCTCATTGATATGAGAATCATGACACATGTTGATCTAGAGAAAATTTGTTATTGAGAGACCAAAACCTATAATAGTGGTCCTTAAATGAAAGGACCTATTTTTTTTTAATTTTACATCATATAATAGGTATATGAACCATGAATTTTAACTTATTAATTTGAGGATGTTTCCCTACAATATAATGACATAGGATATGGATGTTTTGTTTCACAAACATGGAAAAATTTTATAGGTTATCACATTGTAAAACATCATTTGTAATGATATACACGTGTTTTACGGATCAAAATACTGGACTGTGATATGATCATACCAAGAAAGGAGGCCCCTTATCATGATTACTAATCCCATTTGGGATATAGCCAGTTTCAAAAAAATGAATATTGAGTGTTTTATCAGATCACATGGGGTTATCTAAAGAACATTGGGGATGAAACATAGTAACATCAATATGTATGGAGTGGATTCATAAATTGGTTAGGAGTTATTTTATGTGAATGAATTAAATTAAATAAAACATGAGTGAAAAAAAATCGTACATGGGATCAGAATTTGTTTCTAGGACTGGGATAAAAGGTTTATGCATTGTTATGTAGGATGGGTAAATAAGATTCAATCAAAACTTAATTCTTGTAAAATATTCTGTATAATGATTTGACTCATATATAGGGAATGTGGATGAATTTTTTATGTTTTATTTGGGCCTATAATGACGTAAACATGAATCCCTATATATCTCATAAAAATTAGAATCAATCTACTCATAGTAATCAACATTACATGTACTTTGACATCATGTGGTGAGTAAATGTGTTCCATGAAAGGAGTTACAACAAGGGATGCAAATATTTTGTATCGAAATAGAACTATTAGTTTGGAAATTCATATCAAAATAAGTGTTTATGATCAATTTTGGAAATCATATTAGAATAATAGTTTCCCAAATGTTCTGGAAATCAACTTAAATGAATATTTTCTCGTGATTTTGAGAAATCACCTTAGAGGATGATTTAGCAAGGAGTACAAAAAGTCATCATCTCATAAGAAGAGGCATCCTATGCCCATTCCAAGATTCTTATTAGTATTATATCCTAGTGAATCCTATGCTTTGTGCATGGGGTATGACTACATTTTAACTTCTTGTTAAAAATATTTTTTTTATTATTTAATGCCCTCTAACTATTATGGTATGGGTCATTTCTTTTAGGATCATATGACAAGGACTGATCTATGTAGTTTAACATCATGATTTATAGATGAACAGAAGCATGTAGTTATTAGTCATATGACATATATAATATTAAATTAACCACATGAAATAATTCATGATAAGTATTTTTTTTGTAGGTAAAAGTATTCTCCCCATCCATGGTGATCAATGATTATACTTCATTGAATATACCTTCTGGATGGAAAAGGGTGCATCCCATTCTGGTCTTAAGATTTGGAGGTTTCTACCCTCGTATCATCAAGATCATCATGAACAAACCCAATTCCTGTTACAGAAATGGATTGAGGTGATATTTTTTTTTGAAATCTCAAGATATTCAGTTTTGGTGGACCTATAAATAAATAATGGTCTATAGTCTTTTCTCATTAAGTCATTCCATTTTTTTTCAAAAAATTTTGGGACTACACATCTATTAAAAATTGTTCAATGATGGTATTAGATAGTAAATTATACTAGACTTGAATAAGAAAAACTACTTTTTTCTTATCTATCAATGAATTCAAGTACACCTGCATAGCATTACAGGTTGTGGTAAGGTAGGCCCAGAAGGCATGTGGAATCTTTTTGGTTTATGTCTTATTATTATTGTCTACCATTTTCTATAATATGATTTATATGGTATTGTTGAAAGACTCTATCTATCAATTTTCCACTACATAGTAGAGGTATTAATGGTAAGGCTAACTGTTTTTATTTAGGTATAGCCTATTCTATCAGATGGAAAGAAGTTGGTACAACTTTCTATCATTATTTTTTGATAGACACCAAACCTGGTGACGATAATGGATATCATGAAATTGTTAATTCTTTTTTTCATTACATCTTTAAGGGGTATTTATTCATCCTATTTGAATAATAATTCATTATCAATGAGGATATATAAAAACTAATTGGTTGTATTGGGAGGGTATAGTCCCACAAAATCCATTCCCCACATGGAATGTAAAAAATATTATTCAGATTTATAAATCAATTATATAAATTGATTGATGAAATTTGAATGAACTTGACATGGATGACATATTTTGGTGAATTTTTTACAATACAATGTCATCGAATACCTTAAATATCTCTGACTTATAATTTGGTGTGAGTGTTTGGTTCCAGACTGATAGACACCATAGCCACAAGAATGGAATTCTGTTACAATGGTGATAATCTCTTTTCCATCAATTTATCTGGGAATGGTTCTATGAAATCCTTATTTATAGAGGACTTTGTGATGACATGTGTTGTCAAAGTTGTTAACACTAACTACCCACAATTGGAACATCCCATTACTGGCTCTGTTCAATAGAATAATCCCACATTAAAGGTAGTTCAAGATGTGTCTCATCCAACCATTCATAGGGTTATCTAGTTTAGGGGGTACAGTTGACCTCATTTAAATCATACCTGCTACCTTGGAAAAAAAATAATCTATTCTATGATGTGAAATACTGATCACTATATAAAATTTATCAGGATCTACTAGAGTTATAGCTATATATTCCATTGCATCTATGTAAGTATTCTATGAGTGTTGGATATGAGTTAATAACGGATCAGAAGGGAATTCCGCCATTATACTTAGACATAATAAAGTAAGGGGGAATTATTCTTCATTCATGTTAGGGTAATCACCATTGAACTGCTTAAATAAATTCTCTAAGTAACCTTTAATGTTCATATGGGTCATTGGTATTTGAAATATGATAATTAACCATAAAATTAGGTCAATGTACTAAATAATATTGTTGGTTCAACTTTATGACAACAGAAAATAATAAGGAAGAATTGACTTTCCTGGGGAGATAATGATGACTACCAACCTTAATTTATTGAACGTAGAATATTCAATCCTTTTTTAAATTAGTATTTTAGAAACTCTATCAAATTACATAT
The DNA here is from genome assembly GCA_963277665.1 of Viscum album. Lineage (NCBI taxonomy): Eukaryota > Viridiplantae > Streptophyta > Magnoliopsida > Santalales > Viscaceae > Viscum > Viscum album. The sequence goes on along the minus strand of OY728156.1, from coordinate 62,416,893 downwards.
CCTATGTTCTGGGGGAGTACAAGATAAAGAATATTTCATTATAAAGATGTTCATTATTCATATAAATTTCTTCTATAATGTAATTATCTATGAGGAAATATGTTAAATCTTATCCTTTTATCTCCTTCTTAGTTATAAACTAAATGTCAAATTTCTGCAATATAACTGCCAATCATGCTAGACATTCACCCCACATGGGATTGTTGAGGATATATTTGAGTGGGTCATTTCAAGAGACCAAATGGACCTTGTGGGGTGGTATGTAGATCCTCATATTTTGAAAAATATAGATTACTTCCAGACAATTCATCTTGATGTCTGAATAATAAGTCATAGTTTCCAGAATTGTACGATTGAGATAATAGATATTGTTTTCATTTCCATTATCATTTTTTTAATGAGAAAAGCACCCAATGGTCACCCAAAAAATGTCACATATTGGGTGATAATCATTATTTTAAAGGGGGGATTATCACTGTTGTACTCGAAATTTATTTTTTGAAATTATAAAAAACTTCATGATCATCATCAGCCCACTAATATCTAACCCCTTTTCTAATCAACTTTGTGAAAAGAAAAAATTTCATTCCATGTATTCTATAATGTTTTGTGTTTATAATGGATGAATATATATTTTTCCCAAATAATTATGGTTTTTATGAAGTAGCATTTCATAGATATCATTTTATTCTTAGGATTAATTTTTATTCTTCAGTGGTGTACTATGATAATGAGGAACTTTCCTGTGGTTACACTAAAAGAACAATTTTTGGTGTTCCTTTTCATACTATGTTGTCGAATGTTTTTTAAAACCATATCAAAGTCAGAAATATGGACTGAATTTTATCAATATGTGACAACAAGATCATTTAGATAACAATAAATATATATCCTTTGAAATGGTTGGATGATGCAATTCATGGTGTATTGGTATGTAGCTCCAGCATTCTTTAGACTGAAAGGAATCACCCACCAAAAAATACCCTTTTGGTTCTCTAAAGGTAGTGGTTTATTAATCTTCAGTATCCATTCAATGTTTGGTTATATCATGAGTTTCCATACATGATGTAGGGTTCATGGTTTCCATCAGTTTTATCAATTAGATGTTTTGTAATTGGAATTGGGAATTCATCTTCTAAAAAGTACCTGTTGAGATATCTAAAACCCATGAAAAAACTAATTTTTCCATTTTTTTCTTAACTAGGACATTATTGGTGATAAATTTCATGTATTTTACTTCCCAAATGAAAATTTAAACATTATCTTCAACTTTTGAATCACAAATTGGATTTGTTAACTTAATTACCTATTCAAAGTCTCAATGATCATTTGTTAGACCTGGTTGATGGGTGGCCACATCAGGATTGAGTCCTAGAATTTCTTTGTAATTCCAAGAAAATAAATTTTGATGTTTTTTAAATAAAATTGAATGTAATATTTATTCATAAATGGGCATAGATTAACTAGTCATTAGAGGTCTTGGATCTTCCTGTGTTCAAAATTTTACTATCAATGTTCACAATTAGTGGTCGAGACATATTCCTTGAATATTTGAGGAAATTTTTTGAGTTCGTCCTTATATTCATTTTCCTCTTACTGTTCATCATCCTTCACGCCTATTTGGGACATGTGATTGATGAAATGTAATATTTAGAGCAACAAGAATGATATATATTTGGAGACTCAGAGGTAAAAATATCTTTATTGTCTAATGGTGGTATGAAAATTCCTTCATATTCAGCTAATGGTGTTGGGGTATACTGAATTTTTGGAGATTGATTGCGGTAATTTTTACCTAAATAATCACTCACAAAAAAGGATTAGAATCATTTTAAAAACATCTAATCTCAACTAACCTGACTAATATCACATGTTTTGATGATTACATTCCCAACTCTAAGATTACAATGTCGATTCGGTTGATCTTAAACACATACAAATTACCAAGAACCTTGAATGGGTTGAACATGGTCATTTATAGATAATTTGGTGTAGTAACCTAAGTAGAGTCATTATTGATCAGATGCTTCCCTTATCTCCAATAATATATTTCAACAATTTATTAATCCTCACATTATTGAATGGATAATTTTTCATCTTGTAATTTTTCACTTTACACATTGATGTAGAAAAAAAGTATTTTTTGATATGATGAAGGGATGAACACATGTTGGTGAAATGAAGGTATCCACAATAGGACATTTAATGTTGTATCTTATTGAATGACTAATAATTAAAAGTTTTACAATAGGACCCCATATTTAGTTTTGATCTTTATTTAGATAAGAGGATTTTGTTGGATTGTTTTATACCATTGATGTTTCACCGGTAATGGATGTAGTTCAGTTTCGTCGTAACCTAACCGATGAATTTTTTTAATTGGAACGTGGATTAATCTAAAAAAATATCGATGTAAAATCAATTGAGATCAATTTAATCTTTCCAACCAGACATATATAATGGTATGACATGTCCTTATATCACAATATCCTTGTTTTGTTCTATAAAAAAGATAATCATATGACATCCCGTGAGGTCAATCTCTACATGATATATCTTAGTGGTAGTTACCAATTGTTATAACTCCTAAGGGATTATAATTTCCTATAACTTTTATTCTCAGACATCCATTTACATATTAAGGGAATCCATTATTGAATGTATCATAGAAACTATGTCCCAATGATTCAGGATGTTGTCTTTTTAAGTCATATATCTACATCATGTTATAGAGGGTTGTTCCTTAATAAGAACATTTGAGTTATAGGTTCATGTGGTAGATGGATCATAAATCTGAGCATATTTTGAGGTTATCTTTTATACTATTGGATTAGTTCAACATGGAACACCCACTAGTTTGGGTATATGATACATTAACATTATTTATAGTCAATATTTCAAAATAATGGTTCTTTAAGGTTATTACAGAGCATGATTATAGTACCATGTTTTTTATTTTTAAGGGATATTTCAGGATCCTTTTAAGTATAAATTTTTATAGTGGGGATGTATCTAGAATACTAGGTCCATCACCTATTATACCTTCCACTTCCTCCTCGGTTCTTGTGGATTCTCCTTGTGGAACCCCAATATGGTGTAGGGAACAAGGTTTCCTGTTCCTACACATTCTGGGAAAAGGATCCATTATGAAAATAACATTAATGGAACTAACGATTATATCATTATCTAGTAAAGATTATTCATGGTGGGAAAATTATTTCAATATGTTTTAGTGCGATGGTGATGGTACTATCATTAGTAGAGGCATGAAATATAAGAGAGTAAATATCATCCTTTGAATTCATATAGTTTCATCTTCCTATACATGATTTTATTTCTTCAAGACATGTCATTTCTTGGGAGATCATCTTTTAGTGGACTTTGGGGATGATGATGTATTTTGTATTATATAAGAGGATACTAAGGGTGTTGTTGGATTATTTAAATGTTACTTAAGGATATCATGTGTTCATTTTAATGTTTCCCAGTTAATCAATACATTTAACATTTGTATGTTCATTCTCATAAATTATTTCCATTCTTAATTTTATCCAAATTTGTTGACGAAACATACACCACTTATGTTGGGGGAATACCAAACATCATTGGCCTAGATTCAACCATAATTTGTAGGATTTATTTGAAAATAATATAGTCTCATTTGATGTGAAATAATATTCTATTCATGTGGAAATAATTTATAAATTAGTCAATACTAAATTTATTAGATCACTTCAACTCTGATGATTTTAACAGGTTATTTTCAACAGCTTTTATAGAGTAACCTGGGACTTTTACACCTCAGAATGAATATAAATTATTATTTTTTACATTGATTTGAGAGTTCTCATGTTATCTTACCTCTTCTTAGTGGGGTATTTTTTTTAATGTTTTTGAGGTGGTTCCACATAAGGAGGTGTGTTCTTTGTAATTGGATCCAATATAGAGACGAGTATTAAGGTGATGGTCGTGTTTTCCACTCTTCTCATTATCTCTCCCTAAGATACTATAATTGGTCTAAATTTGATATAGTTTTAAAAATATAGTTAGTAAACATATATGAAACCAACAGATGATCCCACAACCCACCAAGATACATTACCAGGATAGGCAGTGTTCACATCTCATGATGAAGGTTCTAAAAGAAAATACTCAGAAATCCATCTTGTGGAAGTTATAGGTTCAAGAATTAATTCAAACCCTTTCAACATGAAATAAAATTTATTCAACTATAATTATAATTCGTTATTATGCTTAAAAGATCACTAAATTGTTTTATATAGTAGAGACATGAATATATTGAGAAATAATGCAAATATATTCCCACACATTGATTGGTCTAGCTGGTCAACTGATATTACATATGATGGTTGATCCCTATAAGGTCTACATAAAAAAGCAGAGTTTCTCTACCTCTTGTTTTGTGACAGTTACTATCATGGGACCTAAAAGTGACATAAGGTGTTTCAAATGTTGTTTAAGGTCCCTCAAGACATTAAAAATCGTGAATTTATTATTCCTCATGTTACGTGGTGGAAGAGTTGTATCCAGTAATTCTATTTATGAATTCCTCGTCGGTTGTACAGGTTCATATGATCCTTCCACATATTTCAATTGATATGTAAGTTAATTAATTGTGTCACATATCTAGGGGGTATCCATCTATGTAATAGCCTTGATACGGTGATCAATGTATTGAGCTCACTATCGGGATTCTTCATGTACTCATGGTGGGTAACCTATAGGGGTTGGCCTATGCAGATGCGTATTACCAAGAACTGGGCGTATCCCAAATAGAGGGAAATATTGACGTTTCTATATCATGGGATACATGTATATGATTTATTTTTATCCCACATTTATCATATTTTCTAACTCTATATAGCAATTTTAATGAATCCTACTTTTTGAAGTACATTGGTTAGGTGGGTGATATGAGGCTCTTCTTTAAAAACATATCCTATAGGAATATTCCATTTTAGTAATTCCACATTTATCTTTCTTAACTCTCCATGTCTTCCTCACACTAAGAAATTATTTTCTTAAGTGTGAGAGTATAAACTTTTTAAGGCAGCAGGTGAGGTACGACTTCACATTTATTATTTACATGGTAGAGGCTCATTAAAAAAGTGTTAGTGGAAAAATTGATGGAGTCCTTAAATTTTTAGTAAGCCATTGGTTCTTGCTATGCATACGTTCTTCAGTAATTTCCATTGGTAATTTATTTTAGATGAAAACACCCTAATCATTTTCTATTATATAATCTTCAGTTCGTATATCATTCATAGGGGATGTGTTAATGACATTCACAGAAGCATAATTCATTTCTTGTGTCACATTAGAAATGAAATAAAAAGAGGGAAAACTGATCAGTGAGTATCATTCATTAGAAACATGATAATCAAAATTACTTTTCCCCTAGTATATCACATTTTTTATCACTAACTATAATGTGTTATTCTTTATATCAAGTATCATTTTTTACCATTCAGAGAAGGGCCATTCAGAGGGAGTCCCCTAGTAGTTTTCCCTATATTTTCCAAATGAGAAGATATGGTCACAAAATGTGATCAACTAGGAGGTTCTTTCTTCTACCACTCCTCTTATTTAGGATTGGACTAGACTCTGTTGGTGAGGAGAAGGAGTTAAAAATCCCCCCAGCCCTGTGAGTTGGGGTTGTGCCCACTCCACTACTACAATATTTTGGAAAACATTTATTATATTTATGAGGATGGGTTTTGTTATAATTTTCCCATATCATATGGGATAGGGTTTCTTATATATATATATTCAGCTTTTAATTATAATCTATTTATCTTATTGATACCTATTCAATAATGAGTTGGGTGAATTGTATTATCTTCACACGAGCTTAATTCTTTTGAAGTCATTTGAAAATAATTATAAATTGTCCTTCATAAAATGTTATTCATGTTGAACCATACTAGATGAATCATGAAATATCCTTTCAATGTCTCACTAACATCAGGTTTGACACTTCTGAGATTTTTGTAGGACCAATTCATATCAGGAATTATATCTGTCATTAGTAATGTTTTCCTCTATGAAATGGATAGAATCACTATTATTGAAATATGTCACTTTAGGGAGGCTCAACTGATCATATATTTGTGTAAAATGAAATGATCCATGTTCAACTCATCCCCTAATTTTCTCACTAGATGGGGTGTTAGTGATAAAATTAGGTTTCTTTCTAATGAATGAAGGTATGTCCTTTGGAGACACACCCTCTTTTTCCATGATTTCAGGATTCTCAAAGTTGTATGGGAATCTAATTCAATTTGATAATGTAGTTATTTGATAACATTAGAAAGATGCTTGTGTCTTTCATAAGGCATGAATATATTCCTTGGGTGATGAGGTGTCATGCATATGTTAAGGTGAATTTTATGAACACATTGAATTGACAATTTTTTAGGAATTTCATATTAAGGATTGCTTAAGAGATAAAACATTACTGGTATATTGTGTTCATCTTATTGTTTTCTAATAATAAATGCGTCTGGTTCATCTTCCATAAAATATTCCTCATTCTAGTTTGACTAATGTGTGAATTTCTTATATATTATACTATATGTTGTGGGTTTATGAGGAATCTCCTATTCTATGATGGAATGAAAATGATCAAAGGGTGGTTTTGATTGTGAACATTTCCTTGGAGTATATTCTGGTTGAGAAAGGATGTGACATTTAAATGATAGGGTATCAACCATGACTAGCCTCATCATACCAAGCTCTTCATGATATGGGGGACTTATATGAATTTATTTATAAATAGAAGTAATTACTTATCAAAATGAAATATACTATATGGATGACCTTGATAGAAAATTATATAATGGTGTGGGGGCAATATCATGGCTCTATTTTTTATTTCAAACAGAATATAAATTGCATGTTCCTTGTGGAGGACCTTCTAGGTGGATGATGTAAATGGGAGGACCTTCTTGATATTTGATATTCTAATCATGTTTAGGGTATAAATAGTGTTCATAAAGTGATGGGTTCTCTAGATCAATCATTTTATGGCCATGATGGTATCCATTATGTAATATATTCTAGGGAGGACCTATATAGTTTTTGTTGGAAATAATTTTAGGATTACATTCGTAAATGTAAATTTTACTTCTCTAATTTTGTAATGTATCAGTATGATCATGGTCCACAATTGGTAGTTTTTAGTGGATTCAAAAACATCAAACACAAGTTGAGTAGGTTTGTGCTTATGCTCTTGTATTTTCAATCACTTTTGATGTGACTTATTTGTTGATGTTGTCTACTAAGTTGTATGAGTCACATATCATAGACAATGACTTTAATGTAAGTGAGATTTCTAAAATGAATCCGATATTTCTAATAGAATATGATGATCAGATTGTGGTGTTTTGTGGGGATATATGCCTACCCTTGATTGGTTGTTGAAGGAATCAATGTTCTATAATTATAATAGGTTTGTGTTCCAAATAATGTTGTTTATTTATCGTGGAATTTTATTAATGAACCTCTATAATAAGAGAGGTAATATGAAATCGATATAAAGTGACAAGCATATAATGTTGATGGGCCACATTGAATGTGGAGGTGGAGTTGTGTTCCTGATTCTTAGTCACTATTGATGAAACAATTTTATCATAGTAAAAAATTTAGAATGAGGATATGAATATAGTTACGTCCTTACATAATTTTCAAGATATAGGGCTGACTTATACAATTGGAATGTAAATTTATTCCCATTCCATAGTTGGCATCGGGTTATATCCCTGGTCATTTACTCCATTTCATTCCATGATATTATGAAAATTTTCATGTGTGTGGGAAGATACATAGCTGTACCCCCTATTTGGTGTTAGGGTGTCAAATAAGGTTTCTCTAGCCTATGAAAATATTTATTAGAAATATTTATATTCTCAATCAAGTATATGGGACCAATAAATGGTTTTTACATGACTTTTGGGTGGTGTTGACTGGAACGAATTGGGATGTGAGCATGTTCATGGTTATTTGATCACCTCCTTCGATAAGATGTCATGGGCACCTTGGTTTGAGTGACCTAGATCAGATCCCATTTGACAACATCCTCATCATGTTGAGGACTTAGAACCACATGGAATTTGTGGAAGTGGTTTTTGGAAGGATCCATATATCCTTACTCTTGTTCTATTGAGATTTGAATATCACTAACCTCTTGTTTCACTTCCTTAATGTATGGGAGGCACAATCCTTTTCATTTTAGGGAAAGGATACTGAAATAATTTCAGGAAACGATGGGTATGTTTTACTTTTTAGCCATTTACCATATCCTATAAGATATTTAGTGGGTTATTATATATTTTATGGATGTGTGTGAAGCCTCCATGGTTGGTAAAGTACCCATAAGGTGGTACTCCGGAACAAGTATGTTTGAATCCTGGAATTTAATAAACCAATTCAGAGATAGTGTCATATTGTTAGATGATGACCTATAATGCATAGTAGCATATTAGTGTGATTTTGATGTTGGTATGAGACCATTGGACTGAATTGGGTTCTTTCAAAGGATCCTATAGAATGAGATGGGAAACAAAAACAAGAAAACTTGGAAAATAAGCCTGATAATAAACAACCACGTGCACCATTGATTGTATTAAAATAAAATCAATATATGGGCCTCTTTCATTTTCTAAGTGATGAAAATGGGTCCTTAATTATGGTTTACAGAGTCATGAATGTATTGGCATCATGTTCACCATTTTTTCACTACCACTCTTGTGATGGGTTGGATTCCAATGAGGATTATTTGTGGAACTAGAAACACCCAATAGATCTCATTTTCATTACAGATCATCAGATTTTTTTCCATAGGGATGTAAAAATTAGAGAACATGACAAATTATTCTTAATATATCACATTATTTGAGAGTATAGATAGTCGGATAAATGACAAAATTTTGGGGGGAATTATTTCCTACTCTAAAACACTCGTACAGAATTAAGACATATTCCTGAATCCATTTAAATGTTCCAAAAATGGAACCAGTCACCATTATATTTTAATAATAAATTAAATCCACGTGTTAATATGAAACCATCCATATTTACTATTGGTCCTCTATCTTGGTTATATTCATTATTTTGTGATGATGGTTTTAAGGATAATAATTTGGCACTATATAATTTATCTTCATCCCTGGAGACCTTGGTTATTTTGATGTTGGTACTGGGTCCTTTATAGGGGATTCCTACACCTCATCTTGAGAGGAATAAAAAATGTAGTTTTTATCCACATTAAAATAAAATATATACATTATGTTTTCATGTTAAAAGTAACAAACCATGTAGTTTAACATCTCGTGGAAAGTACATCTTGGTGAAAGGGTCCTGGAAAAAGGTTATGTGGGACTTATGTGAGAAATTTCAAAGATATATGAAAAGGGTGTTGGATCCCATATAAAAGGCTTGATTTTACTAGAAATATGGCCCAATAAGGATGGATAAGGGGGATTAGGTTTAATTAATCCCTCAATATAGGATATAAACCTATTTGGAATATGAATGAGTGAATTTTTGGGTGAGTTTTTTGTACTGGGTATGAACCTTAAGGATAATTATTATGTACCCCATTTGGATAGGAATCAATTCCCACATAGTTCATGATTTTTTAGTTATTAAACCTACATAGGTTTCCCTAGAAATTATTTCATTATGAATATATCCCTTTGAAAATTTGTCTTTAGGGTAATATGGACCTTTCAATGGTGATAATATGGTTGGGGAATATACCAACTAGGATGTACATGGTCATTGTTCATGTTTATGCCATGTTTCATAATAACCTCTAATCCCTTGTGTGTCACACTCGGTGTGAGAAATAATAATAAGTGAAATATCTAGAAATACATAAAATATGATTCATCTTATGGATGATAGGTCTAAGGGTATAGAGGAGGAGGATTTCCCACATGAATGACATGCGGATTACTCCATAAGGGATTCCCAATAAATTCCACCTCTTATGATAGGTGGAAGAGTGGGTGAGTGAGAGGCGATGGATGATAAATGGAAATTTTGATTATATTATCTTCAAATGTATTGCAATAGATATTTTCAACTATCCTTATAAGTCATCCACCAATATACCTAGTGTTGGGATACTATTTTTGGCTGAAATATTTTATTTTGGAATTTTTTAGGACCCCACCTATTTGTTGGGATGAATTTGGGACTACCATTACCACAATAAAGTATGATCAAGACTGAATTCTAGTGTTACAAATATTTATATCATCCATGTCTAAAGGATATAGAGGAGGTTTTGGATTCCCCTCTCATATTTGGAACTATGTTTTGGGTGTAACCAATCCTTGGATATTTGAAAATATGTCCTAATCTTTGGTTATCCTAGGTGATACCATGGCAACATGGCATTGGATTCTACCAGGATATGGCTTGTAGAGAAAATAGGTACTTCATCCTAGTGTTTCTTAGGTGAATTTGAGGATACCACACTCATGTATTACATAGTTTATTTTTTTTGTAACTCGCACAAGTACTACATGGGTTATTTTTGAAAAAGGATAACTTGGTAAACCAAAACAAGGGTGAGAAATTTCTCAGACCTCAAAGGGTCTCCTTAGGTGCCCCTAGAATGGACATGTGCAATTACAAATATCGATAATAGTACTTCACCCTAATAATTTTAGAGTATTGGTGGGAATTATCACATAAATATTTGGTTTTTAGACCATTTTGGTACTCTAAACCATTAAACGCCCTTAATTTCATCTTCTTTTGAAGAATGTAATTCTACCTGTAGTTTTTTGAGGCCTTGGTTTAAGGACTATCATGATAAGATCTTCCAATGGTTTTGTATGGATTCTTTTCTTGTCTAATGGGGATTTTAGGTGTCCTATTTATATGAAATAAAGGGTCCCTATGAAATGGACCTAGTTCCACAAGTTACTTGAATATTTCAATCTAGTATTTTTCACATGTGTAAGTAGTTGGAAATACATGTTGGTCCATGAAAGTTGAAAATGCATGAGATCACTTGGGTTAATGTATGGGAAGAGGTTTTTTTACCTTATATAGAATTTTTTCTCAACCCAATACATTAGATATTTTTCTTTTAAAATTTTCATTTTATTGTGAAATGGGGTGTTTCAATAGTTTAACAACCCTTTGAATATATGTATCATATAAATTATTATTGAATATTAATCATCCATACTATTAATATTTTCTATTTCGATACTATTGTTAACCATTGACACCCATTCATCAAATTTACCTTCAAAAAAAAGTTTTCACATTTGATGATTAGAACAACCTATGAATTTAAATATCCTTTCCATATCTATAAATCATCCCTTAGTAACCACTATGTCAGAGGAACCACTGAATATTGGAGGTTGTTTTTTCATAAATGATACACTATCGACATATTCCAATATGGTAGATCTGGTTTCTCTTCAGGATTGACACCACCATATTTTATATCATTTTTTAACTAGTCCGTCATAAAAAAATTCCTAGTTCCAATTCCTAAAATTCTTAATTAGTGGTATGTAAGGATATTTTATTCTTGGTGCCTTCCCCCCTCATCATCATTATTTTCTGGGTGGAATAAACAACATGAAAAGAAATATTTTACATGAAAAAACATGGTTATATTAAAATTATATATCATGATAATTATAAATTATAATCTCTTATAGATTTTTACAAACTTTATATGAACCTCTAAAATTATAGGAATAATCCCTCTAAAATAAACAATAAAGACCTAGTATAAACTAACCCGTCAATAATGATTATTTATATAAGAATACATTTTCATTAAATATCGTATATTTTTAGTATTATAGTTTAATTGAATTAGGTCAAATCCCTTAAAAAGTAATATATTACATCATAAGATGGACACATAAACTCAAAATTATTTTTCCCACTATAAAAAAATTATGATATAACCAATTTTCATTCAATGACATATCATCAAAAATTTCATCCTGACCTCATCGTTTCCCGTACAAATTCTTAAATTTTTAAAATATGGGATGATCCAAACATATCCATAAAATTTTAAAATGTGGGATGTGAATAAAAATAAAGTTAATTGACTTATAAAATAATTAATGAATCTTTTTTGTCCCTGAATAATCATAAAAAATTTCTTTTTTCAACATAAACTTTTACAGAAAAATTTATATTTTATTATCAAATAAATCAACTTTACTGCCCAAATATTTTCATAAAATTTTCAAAAAAAATATTAATATAATAAATAAAAAACATAACTTCACCCCTAAACTAATTAAAAACAAATGACAAATCTTTCACAATGTTAAACATTTCACCAATAATAAGTACCACATAATTTATTCAAAATATCATCTCACTATATTACCTTATAAAATCATAATATTCTAGAAAAAAGACATAGAAATCATAGATAAATAATGTATGTATCTTGGGAAATTATATTCATACAAGTGTCATGATCACTCTTACAAATGGAATAAACTACATGATATATTCCAATAATCTCTTAGGATACATGTATAACTGGTTACCTCTGTCCCATTACTTAATACCTTTGAAGGATATATTGAGTTCACCTATTATCATGAGCTATATCAAGCCCACCCATCATCATTAGTTATATCAGGATCACTCTTCATAATAAAATATTTTTAAATTACACATCATCAATAAAACATGAAATATTTAATATTAATCTTTAAACAAATTAAATCTTTATTTCACAATTAATAAACTCATTTTTGGATATCAAAATTTATTTTAAATTTAAACCGCTTTTGAAAATAATTAAAAAAATATAAGGATGGTTTTATTTATATAAAACATGAAATATTATAAAGGAATCTAAAATAATTAAAATAACATTTATAGTGTTGGTAAAACCCATTCACATCATATTCATTATAATTTAAAATTCCTTCACATTTTTTCAAAATGTTCTGTATAAAATACATAAAAATATCCCATTTAAAACACATTTAATGAATGTAAGAAGTGTGCATTATTAAATCATTAATGTTAATATAAATACATTAATAAAATAATTTTATGAATATGTAAATGCATGATAAATATTTAGAAAATTAATCTTCAAAACAATTTAAACAAGGTTTTTAAAGTATTGTTTCCCTTACCTTGAGTTTGACATCTCATGTGCGTTCTTTATCTCCTATATAATATTATATTATAAATTATTTAATTTATTAAGAACCATTTTTTGGATTTTATCTTTATAATTACACCATTATTTTGTTTCTATAAATAACATATTTGATTAGTTATTTGGTTAAGTCTGTATCATGTGTTTTGATGATATTCGACTCAATGGGTCCAAAATGACTTCGGTCGGTTGACTATGGACAAATATTTCATTATTCAATAATATCTAGAATAATATTCATGAAATAATTATCATTATTCTAAATTATTTATTCGCTAACAATAAATAATGAAAAATGGATATGAACAATGAATTATGTTACAATCTTGGAGGCAGTTGGTCATACATACGCATGAGTAATGTTTCCATTTTTCAACGATCAAGAGGGAATGATGTTAAGTAATTTTTTATCTTTACTTAATTATGATTATATATTAAATATAATATTATATATTTATGTATACCTATATATACTATCAATGTGATGTGATGATGGAAAAATAATCACCTCACTTTGTGGAGGAGGTAATCTAAAAGTATGCCTGAACAATGTTATTATTTTTCATTGCATGGAATGGTATGAAATTAAAAGATATTCTATCTTTATATAAATATTAATATGTCATTAATTTATTATATATTCCTTATATCAGTCAGTATCTACATCTAGGGAGGCGGTTATGGAAAATTTATTACATTAGTTCGAGAGGTGGTAGTCTACCTTACAAATGATTAATGGTTTCATTTCCCATTTGATGGAAGAAGAGATGGATATAGGTTATTAAATTAACAAATTAATATATTATTATATGAAATATACTAATTATATTATGTAAAATGGTTTAAGAATATTTTATAGAGTTTTAATAAGAAACAAAATTTAAATTTTCAATTAATAACTAAACCTATTCTTTATAAAAAAACTCTTTAGGTTTATAGTTAAAGCCATACTAAGATGGTTTCCAGATAAAAATGGAATCTAATAAGTGAGGTAGATGTTTGTGAACATATTTAATAATTTATAATTTGAACTAAATTGCTAAAATGTTAATAGTAAAATAAGGCAGTATTTTCTCTTAAATATGTCAGAGAAAAGAGAAAATTGGAATTACAAAAAACATTAAATAGTATAGATATATATATATCATAATCATTTAAACTCAAAGATAGGAACCCCAAATTAAAATATAATATTTTATGGGGTCTAAATAAACTCACCCAAAGACACTTTTACAGGTTTTGGATTAATTTTTTCATTATAACCAAATTAACCCACTTTAAACTTATTTAACATTAACCATGAAAACATATGTTTTTACCATGACAACATAATTATATTTCCAAAAACAAATGGGGACCTCCAACCAAATTTGGATATTATTATCCAAAATTTGGATTACATATTATCCAATTAAAAATTATAAATGTGTAATACCATACATTTAATATATGAAAAAAATAAATGAAAAATAGTTTTTAGGAAAATAATCTATTTAAGGATTAAAATAATTTTAGCAAGAAATAAAGTAATAAATTAGTTTACATAAAAATGATAATTAATAATGAAATGATTGATTTAGTGTTTTTTAGAAATCCAAAATCAACTGGAATCTTCCAACTATTAAATTAAATGAAAATTCCCAAAAACAATTTTTACATTGAATTAAAAATAACTTATCTTTTAATAATTTGTTTTTGGGTTACCAAATTCAAATAAGTTTTTAAAAATGATTTATTTAACTCCTTAAATAGATATTTCATTTAACACCACTCATATTATAGTATTAGTTAATGTTCTTAGTTAATAATAACCCTTATATATTTAGTTTAATCTCACATTAAACATGTTTTATCTTTAACTATGCTAATAGATTTTTTCTATTTTTAAATTTATTTATGACCAAAAAATAATTATTCCATATTAAATTATAAAAATTATTCAATATTAAAATATGGAATCTATTTTATCGAATTAAATTCTATTGAAAATAGACAAGGTTCTTAGTGTGAGATTATATTGACGGAGGGAATCAGGGTATCCAATATCCTTATTAATTAATAAAACTAGAACCATTAAATTTAAATTTCTGAAAATGATCATCAGCTTTCAACCATGAGGGTAAAATTTTTTATATCATTATCCAAATATTCATATGGTATCATTATTTTTTGTGTGAAATCATAATGTAAATATGGACATAAGTATTTACATGGTTCTTCCCCACTTTTCTATGCCCAATGATCATCCATGAGTGTTGTGTTGGGAAAAAAATCACTATGAATCTCACTTATTATATTTTATTGGTATAGGTCTCTCCAATACCGAATCTGACCAACTTATAAGGATTGTGGATAGATCACTACTTCCCAATTGACCCACTGAAAAATATTCCATCATTGAATCATTTGTAATGGAAGGAATCACTTTTATAGTTTGTGGACATGTTGGGATCTTCTCTAGAATAACTAGCATGAAAAAAATCACATACTATAAATAGATACCCTATTTAATCCCCTTTCAATTATCCTTCATGGCATTTGAAAAAACATTGGAAACACCTTCTTCTTTCAATAATGTATCTAGAATAACTACTTCTATAGTATATGTATAACAATA
Organism: Viscum album; assembly: GCA_963277665.1. Classification (NCBI taxonomy): domain Eukaryota; kingdom Viridiplantae; phylum Streptophyta; class Magnoliopsida; order Santalales; family Viscaceae; genus Viscum; species Viscum album. Next base: position 62,401,075 of record OY728156.1, on the reverse strand, counting down.
TCCTTCTTCAAAATTTCCAACATCATCAATGTTTTATAATCCTTAAATAGTATCATCTCCTTATAGGTAAAAAGCTCTCTATTCTATGTCAATCCTATATGGAAACATATTCTACATTTAAATGCCTTACTATATTACTTCAATATGTAGTTTCATATGGAATTAGTCTTTTCTCATTAAATCAAATGGTTGAGATTTAATATCCTCTTTACAATGATAATATGAACTGTCTCATGTAATTAATTATATCCTCAAGTAACTTTAAATATGAGTTTGGAACCCTTGAGTCAAATAAATAACAACCATTTAACTTATTTCTAGTGAATCTAAACAATGACTATATAAACATATTTGTAGTGTTGTTACATATGTATTGAAGTAGTATTACCCATTTTAAATATAATATAGATTGTTTAAATTCACTTTGGATCATCCATTAATACATCAAACATAACTGTGATGTGGGAATGTAATCTTTGGTTTGGAAAAACATTGTTGGCCAGATCCACTCTTCTCACACAATAACTATGTTGTCGCACCATGAAAATATATAACATTATCTCCTCTAACTGTTTCTCAAACTGAACTAAATTTGGTGTGGAAACGTCACTAGAATGTTGCCTCTTGGGGAAATGTAAACCTTCAAATGTTGAAAATATTTAGAATTTAGACACTCCACAAAGCAGGAAATAGTTCAATGTTGGAAAAATTATTTTTAAAAGGGGACCATTGAAAAACATTTACAATTATAGGGTAGAAACCTTTGATCTTCCAATGGAATAAAAATACCTTTATGTGTCCTTCAATGTCATGGTGTTTTTATGGAAGCGCTTGATAGTTTTATATCCAGAATTAAACACACCTTTAGAATATATAGAAAACATAAGACATTATGTTCCCTCTATTCCATAGTTTTGAGTAACATTGTCTTTTTATGGACCCTCCACATCACCATCCTTTAGGATGGACCACTGCCACCATAGTGCATCTTTACGATATAAAACACTACTCCCAATTGTGCATGTATTCTAGTCTATGATCCCACCTTCAAACAAACCATCATTGCCAACCTAATTGGTTATGTGGAATCTGGGATCAACCACCCATTTAGCAATATTCTACTTGGTTCATGGACCTTACTTGGATTGGAAATGAATTTTTATTCATCCATACATAATTATGATGTAGCATTGGGGACTATTATATAGAAGTCCATAGGATTTATCATCCAACATCTCATTTACGATGTATCTAGATACAGTATGGAATAGTCCACTCTTCAATGTCTCCATTATAGTGTTGATAATGGTCTATGTGGTATATATGGATGCACTATGGTTTATCTACAATATCTCATTTCACAAAACTCCGACTAAGGCCACCACTATGGCATGGTAATATTTGATTTTTCCAATTTTCATTCTTGTTCAATCCATGAACATCACAACTATCATGCCTCAGGATATCTCCACCCGGCCCATCATCACTTTTTAAATACATCAATATATATATATATTAAAATTATTTTAAAAAAATACCTTTACCATCATCTTTTGAAACAACAAAATTTCCCAAGAAACACTTCAAAATTGGGAAACACATCAATACTTGGGTTATCTTCATCATGTATTTCCGAGAATGACATTTTCAAAAAAAATACAAATTTCTTCATTGAGATTGAAAAACACATCTTGTTCGTCATAATTAATTGTCAGTATTTTGAACAACCTTGATCATCTTATTTTAAACAATTATAATTTCAATACCTGGGACATCTAGTAATATCCCCCTTCGTATTTATTTTTACAATACACTACATAGATTTTTTCATCCTTATTTATTGTAACATTGGAAGTATATTCTCACCCATAATTATATCTTCTCTGTATCATAATATCATCTTTCCCCCGTACTTTTAATTAAATAAAAAAGGTCCTTCTGGATGCAAAGAGTCGTTCTTCACTTGCATTTCATAATTTAGGGTCAAAATTGTAATCCTTCTCCTCCAAATTTGTGAGAATATAATCCTCACATTATCTTCGATTTAATATGGAAGAATATTATAAGAAATATCAAATATACCTTTATGATATATTTTTACCTCTGTAGGGATATCGTCTCCACCTATTTCAAAAAAACATAATTCTTTGGAATCTATGACATATTGATTAGTTAAATCTTTCAAAACTATATGTTAACCAAGCTAATATCTATTTTTTTATTTTCTCAAGAGTTTCATTGTGTAAATTTATAAATTTTCAATTGAGATGTCAATAAATAAAATAATTCAAATACTATAGAGCATATTGTATGATACAATATTTTTTTATACAATAATGAGATTTTCCATCTCACTCATGAATAGTAAAAACACACATAATAAATTTCTATTTTCTACAATGAAAATATAAACTCTATTCAACATCACATCACATAAAACAATTATTACATGAAATTAATGAACTTGATTTTTAGAAACATACCACACGATAATGTAATTGATACCACTTGGTGAACATTTTACATCACTGGTTATAATAATAAGTCATCTTGAACCAATGATATCATTCGAATATCATTAATTAAATATCTTCACATGCTTCAAAAACATATCATAATGCTTAATAACCATTAATTTTCAACACACATCCCCTAGAGACATTGTCTCTTGACACTAGTTTCGATATCACCAATCGGTGTATAAAATGGGCACACAACTTTTTCTTTTCTATATTTTCAATAATCTCCATCAACTTATGTTTCAATTTCATAATAATTCCTATAATTTTGAAGAATAATCACACCATAGACCATATTCCATACCATCAATTCTACTTCTATTTGAAAATATTTACACATGATAAAGCATATAGAGAGATATTTTTACATTGAAGTTCTTAAAGTTTAGGAATAGGGATGGTCAATATAAACCAACCCACCACCTTCCATCATTCCTTTTTATCTTTTGGGATTTTTTGGGAAGTTATAGAATAATATAATTATTTTTATAATAATATCTTATAGTATAACAACTCAAACAAATGGATAATTCTATATATTATATTCTTGCACACTTCTTTTTGTAGAGGTCAAAAGTTTCATTCTTATTTTCCATGGGTTTTTATATTCTTCTATAATCAATCACAGTCAAGAAATTATCTTATTAAGTTTCACAATAATTCTATCTCACCATTAGATTTATTTTCCTTTGAATTTTCTTATTTTTCCTCTCCATGTTTTGTATATAACTACTTATAAAAACTTGTTCCTTGAGGGATAATTGTTCCATCAATGGATATATCATACATGGTGGATTAATTTTCACATTCTCCCCCACCTTCTTAAAAAATTCAAAAACATCTTGTTTTTTATTCAATTCATTCTTATTTTCCACCAAGATATTTGTTTTGAGTTATCAAGTTTTGATGTGTGATACAACCATTGTGAATCTATTTCTCATCCTCTAAAATATTTACCCTATTTTCTATCTCAATAATACTGTTTACATGATAATGATTCTTCTTATGAGTCATAGGAGTTGAGTTTCATTACATGGATTATTTACTCATCATTGAATTTCTCTAATTGGATGATATTTCTAAATTACTAAGGCTAGAAAAAATGAAACTTTTACTATAAGAATAATAACTCATTTGGTATATCTTTTAATGAGATGGTGGTATTTTAGGAGATCTTCTATCATCTTTGGGCCTTATATAATCAAAATATTAGTACAAAATGTGCCCAAATCTTCCACAATAAAATAAATTTGGGGTTTTCTGCTTTTATGGAATGAAAATATCACATTTTTCAAGGGAAAACATTTTTACATAAAATTTTTTATATGGATTCCTCTCCATTGAAAAAAAATTGAGCATTCTTTTGGAGTGATCATCAATATCTCAAAAAAAAATTTATCCTCTCCTCTAATTCTATTACTCTTATATCATTCACTATCAAATAGGAATTTACTAATTTAATATTTTATGTATCATCCATACATGATTTTTTACTTCATCAATTTTGGTTGAGGGAGGTATGATTATTGATTTTAACTCCCTCTCAATTTTCACATTCATTAAAATCTATTAGGTAATATTTAAAATCGTACCAGTTTTTCCCTTATCATTTTTCAAATTAAATTTATTTATTTATTTGAGGATACATATTATATTTTTGGTATTTTTTCCAACTAAAATTATTCTACCATAAAATAGTTTACTTCATGAATGATACTCAATAAATCATGGAAAAAAATTATAATTATTCCAGGGAATTAAAACGTGATGACATTTCCATTACCTCACCAAAATAAAATATTTGTTGTAGCTCTAAGAGGGATTCAGAAATTTCATATCATGTCTCTAAAAAGGGTTTGAATAAGAGGAAATAACATGTTTAAATTTTACCACAACTAGAGAACAATAAAATTTAGGATGAATTCTTTGTATTCTTCTTTTTCTTTCCTTTTTTCTTATGTAAATTGTAACTTTAAATTTCTAATTTTCCAAAAAAATATTCAAATTTCATCTATTATTATTTAGAAAACATTCTATGATCCAACTATTAGAGAAAGTCTTACCCAATATACATATTTAATTCCACTCTAAATGATGCATAAATTGTAATTTATGTATCTATCTTAAAGATAAATCGATTTCTTCTCAACTAAATAGTTCCATCTTCTAACACATCCTAAAAAACACAAAGATAAACATTAATAAACTTGCTAAATAACTTTTTATATTTTATAAAATCTTTTACAGAAAATAAATAATCCTTCACCATGGATGTCATATTCAAAAAAAATATTAAGTCAGATCAATAACAAATCAGAAATTGATCTTATCCCTTTGATAGAACTTGTTGGAAATAAGCTAGGTACATATATTGAGATAACACTAATATGGGTGTGAATCATGGTATGAAATGTGTTTATAATTAAACTAAAATGAACCATTTAATTAATCTTTTCCAAAAATGTATTAACCTCTAAAACATGGTGGTCAATATTTTATTCTCTTTTACTACATATTCATAATAATTCATTATCATTTTTATAGTGCATGTATCAATTAAATAAGGAAACTAGAATAAAAAATTTTCATCCTCATTGGGTTATATTGAATGATCATGAATATGAATTTTTCTAAACAGAAAATAATAATGAATTTGAATGCTTAAAAGGATCGAGAGGGGAAACCCTTTTTTCCTAGCATCACTAATTTATATGGTTTATCAATAGCTCATTACCTCCCATGGTTCACTCCCTCAAATGTTCCTCAATTAAATTATTGTGTATGGAAAATATTTACTTCATAATTTATTGATATTAGGTCTCATATCATGTATCACTAGAAAGGATTGAATCCATTAAATTAGATAAATTATTGGTTGAATTTCCTTTCACTAATCCTTCATGTACTATGAAAAACATATTAGAAACACCATCTTCATTCTAGAATATCTATGGAATAACTCCTTTTTTGGGAAAAAAATAACCTTCTTCATCTTTTTATAGATCTTTCATATTTCCCAATAATTTATGAATTCATGTTCCTACCTAACGAAAACTATCATTTCTCAATGATAATTGGATATTTTATTGTTTTCTATATATAGAGACATTTATCTAGTACTATCAAAGATATATTTAAAGAGAATACATGTTTTTTCCATCCAATACAATTTTTTACATTCAATCTCATCTTACATATGATAATTCCAATTCGTAAAGATAATTAGTAGGATCATAATGCTCCCTTGAATCTATGTTGAACACCCTATAGTCAATGAAATATATACCCTTATTTTAGTTTCTAGATAAATAACTAGATATATTAAAACCATAAATTTTTCATGAAGTCATATATACTACAATGTTTTATTTACTATTTTTAATTTAATATAGTGTGAATACTTTCACTATAAAGAATTCATAAATAAAACAAACAAAATTTTTTAGTGGTCATTTACACTTCATCATGGATATAATTTTTTTACTAGATCTACTTTCCTCTCAATGTAACTCCTCCATTACTCTAGCATGATATCCTATATGATATCCTCTAATTGATTCTTACAATAGACTAACAGTAGAATATAACCATCATTCTGGAATGGTATCATATGGAAATTTAAACATAATAATTTTATACATATGTATAATTGATACCCTCAATGGTAAAAGGGATATTTTCAGCATTAACCGCTTATTTTTAAAAGGGGACTACGATATAACCTTCACTCTTATATTGTGAACACCTCAGATATTCAAGTGACACTCAATTCACTCTACATGAAATTTAAAGTCATGGTCTATTTTTATGTAGTTTATCCATGGAATTCCACATCATATTTTATAAATCCCTCCATAATTTCTACATCATATAAATCACTTTTTACCGACTGATCGCAAGTTGTGAGTAACGAAGTTTTTTCCATGTATCCTCTATTTTTTCACCCTTTGGCAAGGACCATTATATCTATACTACATCTCTAAATCATGTATAACTTCTATAATTCATGAATTACTACCTTTGTGTGATCTCTCCTTAATAGGAATCATCCCAACCAACATTCTCAATAATGTGGAGCCTATTCACGGTCAGCAACATCTTTAGAGGATTCTCAGGTGCTAGAATTTAGTGTGATTCCCATGTATTTTCACCCTTCCATACTAACTTACATTATAGGCATGGTAAATATGCCATGTACACCCTTTGGATTGATCCTCCAATATATCATTTATAGTGTTGGTAGATAGCCTATGGCATAGTCCACTCTCCAAATTCCTTGGTACATCATGAAGAATGATATGTAGGGACTAGATGAATTCGCTATTGAATATATATAAGAATATTGTTCACAATACACCCACTAAAACACTTTGGTCATATTTAACATGTGTTGTTAATAATATTACTTTCAATGAATCAAACTATATTCATTTAGATTGCAACACACATCATGGTCATCAAAGATGACCATCCTTATTTTCAAAAACATTGACCATATTAATTTAAAATAATCCATCTTCAATCCAATTGGATTTGAAAAAAAATTACAAAATTTGTATAATTTATTTAAAAAGAAATCTTACAAAATGTGATGAAAATTGGATTTCTAGAAAATAAAATTTTTATGTATAAAAACGTTTTAAAAAAAATTAATGTCTAATATTGATTATAAGAAAATTTATTGGATTATTACTAATAAAAATGAACTGATGAATATTTAAGCGTAATCTGAAATAGAATGTGGATTTGTAAATACTTGAAAATAAAAAGATAATATTCAATAAAACACAATATTTTTCACTATACATTGTAAAAGTAAAACATTTCATAAAATGTTAAAAAATATATCCTAATCTATTTATGACATGATTAATATATATATTATATTATTTTTTCAAATTATAATTTCTAAAAAATAATTTATATTTCAAAATAAAACCATGAAATACATGAAAATCCAATTTTCTTATAAATAATTCTTTATACTTTTACATAAAAATTACTTAATATTATTATAATGTGTATAAATTTAAAAAAATATAATTGAATAATATTAATTGGTCAAGAAATTGATTCATTTTAACATTACCTGAATTGTAACAATATTCATAATGACATGGTTCGCAAGGATCTCATATAAAGATTCATGATGTGCCATCAATTTTTCTTCTATGGTATGGAATTATTTCATTACCATTAAATAGATCCTAATGAAGTTCACATAACCTTCATGTTATGTGAATCACCTCTATGATGCTCTGGGTGAACTTTACACAAGCCATAAATAACCTTTATGTAGCCTTTATAGTATACCACTTACCTTTAAGAATCATCAAGAGGAGCCTATATGAACATTGAACTACAACAAAAGTACCATTATGATTCCCATGAAACATACCTTGGAACATTATGTGTGTATTAAATTGTTATTTATACCCTTACATATCCTTATAAAATTTGTGGTGAACTTTACATAGGAATTTCTTCTTGTATATTACATTTACACATCTCAACTAAAATGATTGACCAAGATGATCAGGTTAATGGGTCAAATGTAAGACAGATTTGGATTGTGGTTTAATTAGATATTTGTGTTTCCAATATAGGACTCTAAATAATTTCTATTCATAGTCAGTATGGAAAGGAAATGTTGTTCAATTTCCACATTTTGGTTGAATAAGAACAAGTGTTGTCAGTTGACTACTTCATGTGGAAGATCATCACATAGTGGATGGATCGACATTGGGGTTCAATGAATTTTTAGTTGAGAATTTATTATTTTGTATAGTTGACTGATTTTATTTCATACATTTGACATGTTCGTTGTATCCCTAATTATTTTTATCATCACATGGTCGATGTATCGAATATGTGACAGCGTCATGGTCAATTCTCTACAGGTACATCATAACTCCTAGAAAAACACTAAATCACTAGTAATTCTCAAAATAAACTCAATAAGACTTAAATAGTCATCAAAAAATCAAATATTAAGTGTATTAATTATTTTAATAATTCAAAATATTAAATTAAATAATTAAAACACAATTGTTAATCCATTTTCACACTAAAAACCAATATAAGCTAATTAGTAAAAGGCATGATAATTACTTAGTAAAAGTTAAATTAGAGGGATTAAAAAATAAAAATACTCATTAAAATATATAAAAAAATTGCCTCTTTAAATTCCACCATACATAATCCTTGAACTCCGAACAATAAAATTTTAAAAAATTTACCAAGGAATATTTTGAATATCTTGAAAATCAGAGTATATTTTTTAACACCATTGTTCTCATGTTATGATTCCACGTAAATTATTATAAATACATTATATTCATTATTTAAATTCAATTTATTATCACATATTTCATACATTCCAACATAATTATACCTATATTTCTTGAACTTTTCTTTCTATACTCAATTATTATTTTTGAGAACGGTTTTTTCCATCGATGTTAATAAAAGTTTTATTATGGGCATGATGATTTATTCATCCCCACCTAATTAATCATGTATTAATTCATATAATTATGGATTGATGGTGGTCCTTTTGTGTCTTAATGTTGGTAGTATTCTAATGTAAAACTGTAGAAGAAAAATATGTAGGATTGACTCTATGTAATCATGATTTTTAATTCCTCCAAGAATTGATTCTCCACCATAATCCGATTTCACTATATTATCTTCAATTCTTGGAATTGTCCATGTATTGACCCTAAATTTCATGAAATCATTCCTTTAAAATGGTCATCTCTCTATTTCCTCTTGAATGTTTTTCCATACTTTTTTTATTTCTCTCTCATATTTAAAGAATATATGGAATTTTTAAATTATATTATAGGTGTGGTAAATAAAATTCACAATTAAGGAAGTATTTTCATTTTATTATATTTCTAGGTCCTCGAAGAATATCAATATAAGGAACTGGACCACCTTCAATCCAAACAACCATCCATATTGATATTTCACATTCCCAAAGGGAATTCTCAACCCCAACAGGTTGCGATTTATTTTCAAAACATCATTGGAACACATTTGTAAATGATTTATCCAATAATTAGAATAAACTAACAATTGTATTTCAAAAAAATCATACATGACCCATATTTTAGTTGTACGTCCTTGAGAAAATAAAATAACCAATAAAATTAATAAAAATAATCATGTAATAGACATAATGCAAAAATGTAATTTATGTAAACAATTCCAGAATTCACCCAAGTCTCTCTTCCCTATTAAAATATGCATATCTACCTCTAGATGAATTTACCTCCCCCACAAGTAGAAATGACTGATCTTTTATAATATGCGGAGAGTATACAAATATTACTCTTAAATGAGGAGATAAAAGAAACAACTCATGTTGGATCTTGAGATCAATAAATTCTCATTAAGTGGGAAGAAGCTGATTCCCAAACCTATAACTGAAATAATATAGTTGTAATTATGAATAATCCATCCAAAAAATTATGGAAATATATTATTAATAAAACTTATATAATGTAAGATTAAACCTAAGGAATAAAATAGATTTTCAAATACTTTATAAAAAATTCCAATTAACATAAAACAAGAAAATTTTAAACAACAGTCACATTTTATAAAAACAACACAATGATGATTTAACATTTAAACCATGAAAAAAGGGTCCTTTAAAAATAAATCAACAATATTCCCACATTTTAAAGCATATCATGACATCTTTCATAAATAATTTCAAGGAAAATCAATTTCACACTACTCGTTTAAGAAAACCCAACCCATTTTGTGTTTAAGACATGCATTCAAAAAGACACCCAAACATCAAGGAATCATAATCTAATAAATACAACCAATCGACAGTGCGATTTAAATTGATTGATCTAGGGTAATGCAATCAAATCAAGAAAATCAACTGAAGTATTCTAAAATATACACAGTGTCATAGGAATCATCCATAAGATCTATTAATAATGGACTTAAATAGTAACTCATTATAACTAATTAAAAAACCTCTCTCCATCCCCAATAGTCTCATAAAACTAACCAAAAAACCTCTATGCAACTCCTTTATAGGAGAATATTGATAAATGATTATTATCATAAAGGTCTACTACCCCTTTAGGTATAACCATATCACGGAATCCAATAACCACTATCTAGTTAAACCACTATCTATTCTGGGGTTTTCTCTCATGCAGATTGTCTACTCTATTCCTAGGACTCCCATTAGATTTTAAAAGGAAAATAAAAATCAATAATCACATAAAACATGTATTAAAAACTTATAAGTACTCATATCTCACCTCCTTCAATCTCAAAATAACTAGACACAATCAAATATTTATGCATAAGAATCAAAAAATTCATGTCAAATAAAGTATCCCCCATTGTTTTATAACCTTCAAAGGGAAAAAGTAACAAACAGGGCGTAAATGATGTCTAAATTATTTGGAAAACAACTATATATAATGTTCATACTAGGAATTCACAATTGAGCATAGAAAATTGGTCCATATTTAGAATTTTTGAGACATACATTTAAAATAACCTTAGAATATCAATTTACCACTATTCCCATGAAAGACCCTTTGAAAATCCACCCATTTATACAAAATATCCATTGATAACAATGCACTCATTTTCGAATAATTGAAATTGGAGTCAAGAACCCTTTATATAATGACACATTAATTATTAAAAAATAATGTAAACATCAACACAAATAGTATTAACCATTTAAATCGATTGAAACCCTGAAGGATTAATAAATAATGCCATTAAAACAACTCACCCACTATATCAAAATTGTATCCATCATTGAAGATATTTTTACATCATTTATATCCCTTAAAAAAATTAAAAGGTAATTTAAAACAAAAGCTGGCATGAGGCATAAGTAAGGTCAATATATTTAAGTTTATTATAGAAAAATATAAACTAATAATGGTATGTATAATATATTTAATTCCTTAAGAATGAATAAAAAACATGAAATATTTCTAAATATTTACTCAAAAACTTTTATAGGAACATGGAATATAGCCAAAGAATATTCCAAGAACAAGGTCAATTTAAATTACAAAACAAGGCCAATATGGGTATATAATGTGATTAAAAATTCATAAAAAATAAATTTAGAACACAGAATCAATTTGTAACAGGAAATATAATTTAATTATAAAGAAATACTGACATGAAATTTAAGGAAATTGAGTTGGGATGAACAACCTTTCGATGAGGGATTCCTAAACATGTAAGAAACAACCGGACGCACATACCACATACTCAAGAAATCAACGGATGCAAAAAATTAAATAAAAAATCCTATTAGGGTTTACACTAGGGAAAATATCTTTAAGGGGGTGGAGAAAAGAAAAGAAAATGAAAAATTAAAGAGGAAGAATCCTTACCTATGAAGAGCTCACCAAAACAAGAGGAAAATAGAGAAAATTATGATAGAAGATGAGTAGAAGGGTGTCAAATATGTAAAGAATTCTCCCTAGGATAGTTTATTTCATAGAGGATGAGAGGTAATGAGGGAGTATTATTTTATATTAGGGTATTATGGGAATATTAGCATTTCTGAACCTAGAAAATCCACATGGTTTATCCACATGGTCTACAAACAATAAAGAATTAATGTTTCCAACATTAGACACCAAAGCCAACTGGATGTAGTTTTTCTTAAAAACATACATAGTCCACCTTCTCATTTACCAATAATTCCAAAATCGAACTATCTCATTCATAGGCCTTTTTAGGTAGTTTTCACATGATTTCTCTTAACTGTGTACAGTAAAAAAAATCAAAAAAAATTAAAAATAAAATCATGATAAATATAAAATTTTAATTAACCAAAAATTTAATTAAAAAATATAAAAAATAATATGTTGATTCCTTTGTGTTACACTCCAACTTCAAAACAGCCCTCCCAAACTGCCTCATAAAAAATGATAAATTGCAATAACCTGAGATAATTTTACCTCCAAAATGAATCAAAACTTCTCCCCATATTTATAGTTATTCAATAAAAATTATAAAATCAGTAGAATAATTAACTAATTCCATATATACCTCTTTTAAATATAATTTTTTTAAGATTTTAGATTAAAACTTCCCCTTTAGAGGCATATTTAAAATTGAGAGGGAGGGAACTATTAACATTAAAACAATGGGGTACCTTCATGGATAGACATTGATGATGTTAATAATAATTTTTAATTCTCATTAATATTATTACTTTCTCAAAATAGAAGCATGTCACGACCCGACCCTACCCGGGCTCGAGCCGCAACTACCCCAGGCCCGCCTCCAGAGGCCAGGGGCTGGCAACCAGCGCCGAAGGCACAATTACTCGGGGAGGCCTTTGCCTAAGTACCTGTACACACACAAGTAGAACACTCAATGAAAAAGTGCAGAGTAAAAAGGAAAGAAAGAGGGGGAACTACTATAAACAACCACAAGAGTGCATCGAACTCTAAATAGTACATGAAATGTGCCAAAAAGGAAAAAGGGGAAAAACACGCACCCAACCAAAAAGTGCCACAACCCGACAACAGGTAAACAAAAGAAACAGCTGACGGGTCTCCCACCTAGAACCCGACTACGACCACCGCACGCGGTCCAAACTCCCAAGCTCCTATGCTCCACTGAAGTCATCCTCCACCTATCCCTCGTCTTCATGGTCACACCAAGTGCGGGAAAATCCCAAGCAGGGGTGAGTATAAAAATACTCAGTAGGATACCCCGAAGGCTCGAGGGAGCAACAAAGGAGGTACCGAAGGGTGATCAGTAGATCGAACAAGAAAAGTAAGGGGTACAAAAGAGAGTACAGTAGAATACGAGTAGAGATTCCAGCTCAACCCAACAAAAGAAAGGAAGTAGACTCGTCTAGACATAAGGAGCTGGAAACAGTGAGAAGATGAACATCTCGTCAAGTCTTCACTACCTATAGCTGGAGAGTAGACTCTTCCAACCACGAGAATATAGACACGGAAAGCACGTGGCATACCTCGCGCGTCTTCGCCTCTCCTGGAAGGAGAGTAGACAAAACCCAAGGAGTGGGTACTCGAACAAGGTATATACATATCTTTATGCTCAATCAAGAAGCCCGAACAAAGTCATAAGGGGATCTCCATCCCGTAGCTCATCCCAAGAAAAAGATTAGCCAATAGTCCCGGAAGTAACACAATCATCGATGCCCAGCATCCCGCATGTCAGCCCCGAACCCCAAGCCAAGGGGCTCAATCACCGCACTTCGACACTATCCTCTTTGGGCAGCACTGACTCGCCCGCACGATTTTGGATCGCATTACAAGAATGTGTCTTAGTGGGGAAAAGTGCTCCTCGTACTTGAGAGTTCTGGGGGAACATCAACCACAACTCGTCACTGCCCCGCAGTCGGGAGGTCTATTCAAAGTCAAGGTCATCACAACACTGACCCGTAACCAGGGGTCCCGCTCTGGTAATCACGGAGGAAAACCACAGGCTAGCCTAGTAGAAATGACTGAGCCTGGAATGCCAATAGGTGTCCCACTGCCCAGCCCTGCTGGAGGGTAATTCATAACCAAATATAGGGTGACCCACTGCCCAGCCCTGCTGGAGGGTAAACCCTAATACATCATCAGGCGACCCACTGCCCAGCCCCGTTGGAGGGTAAACCTTCATATCTCATCAGGCGACCCACTGCCCATCCCTGCGGGAGGGTAGACTTGGAATAAGTCGACAAGCGACCCACTGCCCAGCCTTGCTGGAGGGTAGACCAGGAACTAGATGACGGGCGGCCCACTGCCCAGCCCTGCTGGAGGGTAGACCCTAAGAGGTCGTCAGGTGACCCACTACACAGTCTCTGCTAGAGGATAGACTCTAAAAGTGTCGTCGGGTGACCCACTTCCCAGTCTATACTGGAGGGTAGACCCTAGAACTAGACGACGGGCGACCCACTGCCCAGCCCTGCTAGAGGGTAGACCCTAAGAGGTCGTCAGGTGACCCACTTCCCGGTCTCCGCTGGAGGGTAGACCCTAAAAGTGTCGTCGGGTGACCCGTTTCCCAGTCTCTGCTGGAGAGTAGACCCTAAAAGTGTCTTCGGGTGACCCACTGCCCAGTCTCTGCTAGAGGGTAGACCCTATGAGTGTCGTCGGGTGACCCACTACCCAGACTCTGCTAGAGGGTAGACCCTAAGAGTGTTGGGTGACCCACTGCCCAGTCTCTGCTGGAGGGTAGACCCTAGAAGCCGATGAGTAACCCACTGCCCAGCCCCGCTGGAGGGTAAAACCCAGAACTGCTCTGTCCATCTCTACTCGAGGGTGCAACACTGGCCAAACGAACACGGAGTGGGAATTGCGCAACCACCCAACTCCAGAACAACTTACCCAAAATAGGTTCAGCGCCCGTTCTATCACTTGGTCTCACTAGCACCGCTACCGGCCGATCCATTGAGAATGAAACCAGGGGGAGACCACTCAACCCTATTGGTCAAACCAATGAGCACAGAGGGACACTCTACGTCGCGAGAGGTTAAAGTACGCAAAGCAGAACACAGCATGCACATGGGGCCCACACGACATGTGGCCCCAAGTCAACCCAAACCAAACACACGAACGTCTCAGGTACAAACCACACGTACCTCCAAGGGCTCTCGTATACTCCAAGAGTATACCACGTCTCCAGCCTAAGGGCTATCGTGCACATGACACCCAATGTCAATGTGAGGGCATGACGTAACATTTCCAACTTTTTGCCTCAACGACTGGGCAACGAACATCCACATCTATTCCACCATTACTTCATTCACACAGGAGTGCACGCGATCACACGCTAAGGGTCCGCTACAACCATAGAAGAAGAACCGCCCTCGGGGCACCTTCACATTTCCACCTATCACAAGATCGCGCAAGAGGTTCCGCACAACCAAACAGATCACACCATTGTAATCCTCGTGAAAAAACATGCGAGATCGACTACTTACTCGCCTCCAACGGATATCCGACGGAAAATTCACCAACACCACCTCACGCCCGAACGACATCCCGTGATCCCGAGCCTCGGCCCCAAAAACAGTCAGGTGCATCGCACAATTGCGATCCCCTCAGAAAATCACATCAAAAGCACTACTCACTTGAATGCAACTGATATCCGGAGAAAAAGATGCATTCTGGCGCACTGCACATGAGCAGTGCCACATGGGACCCGCATCCCGGTCCCGAAACTCAACGAACAGATTGCACCATTGCGATCCTCTCGAAAAAGAACACAAGATAGACTATTCACTTGTCCAAACAGGTCGCCTGGTGATAAAGATGGAAAATCACCGTCGACGCCCAAACGACCCTCGTGGGCCCCGCACCATCATGTGTAATTACAGCGGGTAGACTGCGCCAACACGATGCCCTCGAAAAAACACCCAACATCGACTGCTCGCACGCCCCAAACAGACGACAGAGAATAAAGTCACTAAAAGCTGCACGCAGCTCAAAAGACGTGTCGTGGGGCCCGCGCCTCAACTTCGGCCACAACGTCTGAAACCACCCTAGAAAGCTCTGCCTCGATGACAGGGTCCCAACACCTATGACGGCACTTAAAATGGATGTCGGATGCGTCTGCACCGTCCAAAACAAGAATCTCAGGGAAAACGCTCGTCCACTTAAGGACACGTCGTGCCTCCCCAGCCCCTGGTTTCAGGAATTAAAAATTCCCGAAACCATATCAAAATGTGCACCCCGATGACAGGATTTCACTGCCGCATACGACATGTAAAACAGATGTACGTTTTGAGTTTTAGTAGTATTTTAGTATTTAGGGACCGAAACGGGCGGGCCGGGCCGGTTCGGTCGGCCCCCCCCGTACTTTGGACCGGCGGTCCGTGGTTCACCGCGTGGACTGCCCTGAACCGCCCGGACCGGCTCAGCCGGTCCGGTCTCCGCATGGACCCACGTGGAGCGGGTCCTGTCCGCCGACCGGGGTCATGAAGACCCTGGGTCCTCACGCCCCTCGCGCTCGCCAATGTCCCCGCCGACCCCAGGTCGCCCGAACGCCTCCGCCGGCATCCGCTCGCGCTCGCCGCGACCCCGCCGCTGAGCCGACCGCTGCCTGCGCCAGGAGCCACCGCCTCCGCCATCCTTCGTCTGCCGTGCTGTCACGCTCGCACGCCCAGCCGCCTCAAGCCGCCGCCCGGCTCACCGCGCCGCCGCCTGGCATGGCCGGCCGTCGTGCCTACCCGCCGGAACACCCCAGATTTCCCCCGCAAACCCGCAATCTCCGACGAATGATTGCGGGTTCCTCAGAACTCCAAAACTGAATCTGAAAGATGCGACAGATAGGTCATAATAACCACTATGTGCTCATTGGCTTTGAATCGACAATCGAACAACAATCGACACATATAATGGAGGTTGAAATAAGGTTCGGGAATTAAAACGCTCAAAACCTCCTACCTCTTGGGCGATGCCCGGAGCTTCACGGGGTGTCCGCCGCAGCACCATTGCCTTGACGGAGTTGCGCCGCCGGAGGTGCCTCGCCGGAGTGGAGGAGGAGAGGGAAGGGGCTGCCCAGGCTAAGAAAAAGAAGATGAAGATGAAGGGGGGGGGGAATATTTAAGTAGAAAATACTTAAACCATCCGCTCGGCACGCCCCGACTCCGCTCCCGATGCGGACAAAAAGAAGATAGCCCCTGGAATAAACACGACGCTCCGAGCGCAACGGTGGTCTCGGATAATTAATCCGATACCCCGTTCAAAAGTTATAAAATTTAACGTCCGAAGCTGCTAAATTACAAAAACGCCCCTGGAACCATTTTTCACAAACGGCCCGCACCCGCGAAACTTATACCCCTCCTAGGGTAAATGGGATGCTCCGAACATAACGGTGCCCTCGTTTTTTCAATCTGATCCACCGTTTAAGAGATACTCGAGTTTCACCATTAAACGAATAAATTAATTAATTAATTTATCTGTTTAACATTCCAGAAATGGGTGAGGGGTCCAAACTTCCTGCGCCGATAAGTTTTATGTCGTTACTAGGGTAAACACCACATTCCGGACCCATTTGTAAACTCGGATCTCTGATCCAGAACTCCATTTAGGAGTTATACCATTTATTTCGCGTTTCTAGTGTGAACGCACTGAAAATTTAATTCCGGCCACTCCGGGGCTCGGAATCGCACACCATCAGAATGAGCTGCTCTGGAATATCATAAAAAATATTTCAAAGTCTTTCACAGCAAAAACTGGGTTATTACATCATTCCCTCCATCAATATTTTCGTCCCTGAAAAGAAAAACTAGGGAGCAACACAGGGTACTAAGCCCACACCTGGCTTTCCCATACCCAGAAGAACCCACGCACAGCTCTGCGTCACCGCACACAGACAAAAGGATTGATCCGTTCACGCGAGGTCGACTCTTGCCGATGTCATGCACCCACTCCAGACATTGGGGTTATGGAATGGCGGTAGGGTACCTTGCCATCCCTTTGCATGGTCTCAAACGGACGGAAGGCTCTCGGGGGTAGCTTATGTCCCCGACTAAACCTCTACGTCGCACGCCGCGACTAGAATCACCGCCTGCACTTGGAACCAGGCCTGGTGATTCCCTCCTTCCGAATATTCTTATGGTGGAACACCCAAGGATATCTGGTCACGCAAGATTCCACATTCGATTCTATCTTACATGCTCAAAAGGCGAAGGAGTCAACATCATCGGCTAAAGGAAAAGGTCTCACTCCTTTTTCCCTTACCAACACAGGGTTACACCCGACGCCCTGCGTAACCCTGGTAACACCTCAAACAAGGATCAAGGAGAAAAGCCTTTCAAATATAGAGCCTAAAAATTCTACTGAAAAAAGTAGAAGAGTCGAAAGAGGTAACTCTCACCATCCCATGCTCTGTAGGATCGTAGACATCCAAAGATTGCGACTGTCCGTGGTCCCAACCGTCAGCTCCCGGAGCCTGACGTGGACCGCCTAGTGGTGATGGGGAGATCTCGTAACGTGGTCCCTCACTACCATCTCCTCAAGCTCCTCTGATTGCACCACCTCCTTGGGTACTACTCCGATCACGGTGCTGCCTTTGCCATGGTGGTGTGCCTACGGCCTGCCCGAAGCTCTCAGTAACTCAGGTCGGGCAGTCTCGTGCCAAGTGACCTAGAACGCCACAAGCATAGCACTAACTCTCTCTGGGCTACACTGGTGCCCTCCGGCGCCACTGTGGTGTACGACCATGCCCATGAGTCCGGTTGTCAGAAAGCCACCTGTGTCGAGGTCCTACTTGCCGACACCCACTAGCTGCAGCAGACGTCTCGGCTCCAACGTGTCTGCTGCCACCACAAACTCCGGAACGTGACAGGAATCTCTCTGTCACCAGTGCCTGATCTAGAACCCCGGCATATGTGGAAATGCCCAAGGGTACTATGACAGCATGAATCTCTCGGCGGAGACCCTGCTCAATCTTCTGCGCTCGGAGGTTTTCGTCATGGACCAAGTCCGGGTAAAAGCATGCACGGTCTGCAAAACTAGCCGCGTACTCGGCCACTGTCATCCCTCCCTACTGAAACTGCATGAGCTCCTGAATCCAAATGGAGTGCAAGCAGGAGGGGAAAACTCATGAAACAACAACTGTAAGTTTCCCCCTGAAAGCGACGACTCTTCTAGAAACCGAGTCACCAGACTCCACCAATGCCAAGATGATCCACGAAAAAGGTTGGCTACCAAAGCCATGCTCTGATCTGTCGACGTCTAGAGAAGCCTGAAAAGGTGAACCACTGCCTCGAGCCAAACCTCTGCTGCCCGAGGGTTTGGCTCACCACTGAGCCTTAGTAGTCTTTGCCACTAGAACTGACGGAGCGCGCTCTACCTGCGCTCAAGCCCTGTCTGCTCTACTGAAGCTGTCTGATACTCAACAGGTGGGGGTGCTGCTACCGGCCCACCCAGAGAAAGGGGCTCGCATGATAAGTCATGTACTATGGCCTCATAGCTCACAGGGTTGTCGTCACGTACCAAAGCTGGTATCCAGGCAGGATGTCTTCGCCGAGACATCCTGAATATTATCAAGGAGTGTCGTGGTCAGATGAGCATCTATGTATATACCACAACAACAACGATGGGAAGCTGACTCAAGAAGGACAGTCAAGACTCAGTCCTATGTGATGCACAAAAAAATTTTCCCTGCAACAAGTGTCTCAGCATGCCGAGTCGACCAGCGGGTTATCAAGGTCCGAGTGAATGGATACGTCGGCCACTGCACCATCACTGGACTCCCTGGCCTGAGAGCCACTCTCGAGACACATTAACATTGTTTCCATATATCCCAACCAATTCCTCTTTTAGGGACGTCCGCACAACGTCCCAAGGAACAAACCAACTCTGATACCACTTTTTCACGACCTGACCCTACCCAGGCTCGAGCCACAACTACCCCAAGCCCGCCTCCATAGGCCAGGGGCTGGTGACCATCACCGAAGGCATAATAACTCGGGGAGGCCTTGGCCTAAGTACCTATACACACACACGCAGCACACTCAATGCAAAAGTGCAGAGTAAAAAAGTAAAGCAAGAGGGTAAACTTCTATAAACAACCACAAGAGTGCATCGACCTCTAAACAGTACAAGAAAAGTGCCAAAAAGGAAAAAGAGGCAAAACACGCACCCAACCAAAAAGTGCCACAACCCGAAAACAGGTAAACAAAAAAAATAGTTGATGGGTCTCCCACTTGGAACCCGGCTACGACCACCGCACGCGGTCCAAGCTCCCAATCTTCTATGCTCCACTGAAGTCACGCTCCACCAATCCATCATCTATATGGGCACACCAAGTGCGGGTAGAGCCCAAGCAGGGGTGAGTATAAAAATACTCAGTAGGATACCCCGAAGGCTCGAGGGAGAAACAAAGGAGGTACTGAAGGGTGATCAGTAGAGAGAATAGGAAAAGTAAATGGGTACAACAGAGAGTACAGTAGAATACCAGTAGAGAGTCTAGCTCAACCCAACAAAATAAAGGAAGTAGAATCATCCAGACACAAGGAGTTGGAAACGGTGAGAAGATGAACTTCTCGTCGAGTCTTCGCTACCTATAGCCGGATAGTAGACTCGCCCAACCACGAGAATCTAGACACGGAAAGCACGTGGCATACCCCGCGCGTCTTCACCTCTCCTGGAAGGAGAGTAGCCAAAATCAAAGGAGTGGGTACTCAAACAAGGTATATACATATCTTTATGCTCAATCAAGAAGCTCGAACAACATCGTAAGGGGATCTTCGTCCCGTAGCTCAGCCCATGAAAAAGAGTAGCCAACAGTCTCGGAAGTAACACCCTTATCAATGCCCAACATCCTGCACGTCTGCCCCGAACCGCAAGCCAAGGGGCTCAATCACCGCACTTCGACACTATCCGCATTGGACGGCACTAACACGCCCGCACGGTTTTGGATCGCGTTACAAGAATGCGTCTTAGTGGGGAAAAGTGCTCCTCGTACATGAGAGTCCTGGGGGAACGTCAACCAAAACTCGTCACTGACCCGCAGTCGAGAGGTCTGCTCAAAGTCAAGGTCGTCACAACACTGACCCGTAACCAGGGGTCCCGATCCGGTAATCACGGAGGAAAACCACATGCTAGCCTAGAAGAAAGGGCTGAGCCTGGAATGCCAACAGGTGTCCTATTGCCCAACCCTACTGGAGGGTAATTCATAACCAAATATCGGGTGACCCACTGCCCAACCCTGCTAGAGGGTAAACCCTAATACATCATCAGGCGACCCACTGCCCAGTCCTGCTGGAGAGTAAACCTTCATAACTCCATATGCGACCTACTTCCCATCCCCGCTGGAGGGTAGACCTTGAATAAGTCGACAGGCGACCCACCGCCCAGCCTTGCAGGAGGGTAGACATGGAACTAGATGACGGGCGACCCACTTCCCAGCGCTGCTAGAGGGTAGACCCTAAGAGGTCATCAGGTGACCCACTTCCCAGTCTCTGCTGGAGGGTAGACCATAAAAGTGTCGTCGGGTGACCCACTGCCGAGTCTCTACTGGAGGGTAGACCCTAGAACTAGAAGACGGGCGACCCACTGCCCATCCCTACTGAAGGGTAGACCCTAAGAGGTCGTCGGGTGACCCACTGCCCAGTCTCTGCTGGAGGGTAGACCCTAAAAGTGTCGTCGAGTGACCCACTACCCAGTCTCTGCTGAAGGGTAGACACTAAAAGTTTCATCGGGTAACCCACTGCCCAGTCTCTGCTGGAGGGTAGATCCTAAGAGTGTCATCGGTTGACCCACTACCCAGTCTCTGCTGGAGGGTAGACCCTAGAAGCCGATGAGTAACCCACTGCCCAGCCCCGTTGGAGGGTAAAACTCAGAACTGCTCTGGCCATCTCCACTGGAGGGTACAACACTAGCCAAACGAACAGGGAGTCGGTATCGCGCAACCACCCAACTCCAGAACAACTCACCCAAAAGAGGTTTAGTGCCCATTCCATCACTGGGTCTCACTAGAACCGCTACCGGCCGACCCATCGAGAACGAAACCAGGGGGAGACCACTCAACCCTACTGGTCAAACCAACGAGCACAGAGGGACCCTCTACACCGTGAGAGGTCAAAGTACGCAAATCAGAACACGGAATGCACATGGGGCCCACACGATGTGTGGCCCCAAGTCAACCCACACCAAATGCACGAACATCTTAGGTACAAACCACACGTACCTCCAAGCGCTCTTGTATACTTCTAGAGTATACCAGGTCTCCAGCCCAAGGGCTATCGTGCACACGACATCCAATGCCAATGCAAGGGTGTGATGTAACATTTCCAACTTTCCGCCTAAAAGACTGGGGAACGGACAACCACATCTATTCCAGCATTACTTCACTCACACGGGAGTGCGCGCGATCACACGCCAATGGTCCGCTACAACCACAGAAGAAGAACTAACCTCGGGGAACCTTCACATTTCCACCTTCCACAAGATCGCACAAGAGGCTCCGCACAACCAAACAGATCACACCGTTGTAATCCTCGCGTAAAAACACATGAGATCGACTACTTACTCGCCTCCAACGGATATCCGATGGAAAAGTCACCAACACCGCCTCACGCCCGAACAGCGTCCTGTGATCCTGAGCATTGGCCCCAAAAACAGTCGGGCGCATCGCACCATTGTGATCCCCTCAGGAAAACACATCAAAAGCACTACTCACTTGAGTGCAATGGATATCCGGAGAAAAATATGCATTCTGGCGCACCACACACGAGCGGTGCCACATGGGACCCACATCCCAGTCCCAAAACTCAACGAACGGATCACACCATTGCGATCCACTCGAAAAAGCACACAAGATGGACTATTCACTTGTCCAAAACGGTCGCCCGGTGAGAAAGATGGAAAATCACCGTCGACGCCCAAACGGCCCTCGTGGTCCCCGTACCATCATGCGGAATTATAGCGGGTAGACTGCAACAACGTGATGCCCTTGGAAAAACACCCAACATCGACTGCTCGCATGCCCCGAACGGACGACCAAGGAAGAAGTCGCTAAAAGTTGCAAGTAGCTCAAAAGACGGGCCGTGGGGCCTGCGCCTCAACTTCGGCCTCAATGCCTGAAACCACCATGGAAAGCTCTGCCTCGATGCCAGGGTCCCAACGCCTCTGACGGCACAAAAAATGGACGTCGGATGCATCCGCGCCGTCCAAAACAAGAATCTCGTGGAAAACGCTCATCCACTTAAGAACACGTTGCGCCTCCGCGGCCCCTCGTTTTGGGAATTATAAATTCCCGAAACCATTTCAAAAAGTCCACCTCGAAGACAGGATTTCATTGCCGCAAAGGGCATGTAAAAAAGACATACGGTTTGAGTTTTAGGAGTATTTTAGTGTTTAGGGACCGAAACGGGTGGGTCGGGGTGGTTCGGCCGGCCCACCCGTACTCTGGACCGGCGGTCCGCGGTTCACCGCGCGGACCACCCTGAACCGCCCGGACCGGCTCGGCCGGTCCGGTCTCGGCATGGACTCGCACGATGCGGGTCCTGTCCGCCAACCGGGGTCACGAAGACCCCAGGTCCTCGCGCCCATCGCCCTCGCCGACGACCCTGCCGACCCCAGGTCGCCCGACCGCCTCTGCCGGCCTCCGCTCGTGCTCTCCGCGACCCCGCCGCTGAGCCGACCGCCGCCTGCGCCAGGAGCCACCACCTCCGCCGTCCGCAGTCGGCCGCGCCGTTGCCCTCGCACGCCCAGCCACCTCAAGCCACTTCCCGGCTCACCGCGCCGCTGCCTGGCATGGTCGGCCGCTGCGCCTCCCTGCCGGAACACCCCAGATCTCCTCCACAAACCCGCAATCTTCGGCGAATGATTGCGGGTTCCTCCGAACTGAAAAACCGAATCTGAAAGATGCGTCGGATAGCTTATAAAAACCACTACGTGCTCATGGTCTTTTATTGGACAATAGAACAACAATCGATTCATAAAATTGAGGTTGAAATAAGGTTCGGGAATTAAAACTCTCAAAACCTCCTACCTCTTGGGCGATGCACGGAGCTTCACGGGGTGTCCACCGCCGCACCACTGCCTTGCCAGAGTTGCCCCGCCGGAGGTGCCTCGTTGGAGTGGAGGAGTAGAGGGAAGGGGCTGCCCAGGCTAAGAAGAAGAAGAAGATGATGAAGGGGGCTGGAATGTTTAAGTAGAAAATACTTAAAACATCCGCCCTGCATGCCCCGACTTCGCTCCCGACGCGGACAAAAAGAAGGTCGCCCCTGGGGTAAACACGACGCTCCGAGCGCAATGGTGGTCTCAGAACTTTAATTTGATACCCCGTTCAAAAGTTATAAAATTTAACGTCTGAAGTTGCTAAATTACGAAAACGCCCCTGGAGCCATTTTTCACAAACGGCCCACAACTGCGAAACTTATACACCTCCTAGGGTAATCGGTACGCTCCGAACACAGCGGCGCCCTCGGTTTTCCAATCCGATCTACCGTTTATGAGATACTCGAGTTTCACCATTAAACGAATATATTAATTAATTTATTTATCTGTTTAACATTCCAAAAGCGGGCGAGGGGTCGAAACGTCCCGCGCCGACAAGTTTTATGTCGTTCCTAGGGTAAACACCCCATTCTGGACCCATCTGTACACTCGGATCTCTGATCCAGAACTCCGTTAAGGGGTTATCCCATTTATTTGGTGTTTCCATTGGGAACGCACTGAAAATTTAATTCCGGCCACTCCGGGGCTCGGAATCGCACACCGTCTGAAGGCGCTGCTCTGGAATATCATCAAGAATATTCCAAAGTCTTTCACAGCAAAAACCGGGTTCTTACATCATTCCCTCCTTCAAGATTTTTGTCCCCGAAAAGCAAAACTAGGGAGAAGCACAGGGTACTAAGCCCACACCTGGCTTTCCCATACCCAGAAGAACCCACACACAACTCTCCGTCACCGCACACAGACCAAAGGATTGATCTGTTCATGTGAGGTCGGCCCTTGCCGTTGTCATGCACCCACTCCAGACTTTGGGGTTAGGGAAAGGCAGTAGGGTACCTCGCCATCCCTTTGCATAGTCTCAAATGGCCCAAAGTCTCTCGGGGGTAGCTCACGTCCCCGACTAAACCTCTACGTCGCACGCCGCGACTGGAATCACCGCCTGCACCTGAAACAAGGCCTGGTGATTCCAGAAGCGGGCGAGGGGTCCAAACGTCCCGTTCCGAAAAGTTTTATGTCGTTACTAGGGTAAACATCCCATTCCGGACCCATCCGTACACTCGGATCTCTAATCCGGAACTCCGTTTAGGTGTTATCCCATTTATTTTCCGTTTCCAGTGTGAACGCACTGAAAATTTAATTACGGCCACTCCGGGGCTCAGAATCGCACGCCGTCTGAAGGAGCTGCTCTAGAATATCATCAAGAATATTCCAAAGTCTTTCACAGCAAAAACCGAGTTCTTACAAAGCAAAAAAAAAATTAAAAACATATTCCTTAATTCAATTGATTTATTCCAAAAAAAATTTCTATCCACTTTTACCTCTCCTCTCACACATGAATTAACCGTTGATCATGAAAAAGCTTCAAGAGAAGGTTCTATAGGTGTCTTAAGTTTTAAATGATCATACCCAAATATATATTCATGGATACTATGCTCTACAAGGATTATTTAAGTGTAATAATGAAATGATTTTCATAGAAAAGTGGACATTAAATTAAAATAAATCCTCAATCATTTGTAACACAAAGTCCTTGAACTCTCTAAGGTCCCAAATATATTACTAAAAAATTTATTGTTATTCATGAAATAAATGGTTTACTAAGAAAAAAATGGATTTTTAATATGTCAATTTTCATATAAAAGCCTTTAAATTAGGGGATTAAAATTATGGTATAGTTTTTCATTAAAATATTTTAAAAAATAGTTTTTTTTGTATAAATTTATATCACCTAAAATTTGAAAAAAAAATTGTATTCATATTAGGAGTGTTAATGGATAAAATTAGTATCTCAACATTATCCTTGATTTAATGTCAAAAAGGATATTATAGATAAACTAATATGTTTTTAAAATATGATAAAATGGAAAACAAACCTGAAAA
The DNA here is from genome assembly GCA_963277665.1 of Viscum album. Taxonomy (NCBI): domain Eukaryota; kingdom Viridiplantae; phylum Streptophyta; class Magnoliopsida; order Santalales; family Viscaceae; genus Viscum; species Viscum album. The sequence continues at coordinate 62,375,010 of OY728156.1, read as the reverse complement.
AAATTAAAAATAAAGAAAAGAACAATTGTAATATTTGATATTTTCATAAATAAAAAATGTTCCATTGACACACATAAATTTTTTACTTTCATAAATTAATAAAAAATGATTTATCATGTATGAATATTTTAAATGGAATCATATCATGTAATAAAATGTTGATGATAGGTAAAACCTAGTGGATTTTCATTGATGTAAAGGGCAGATCAATGTAATTTTATCTATTTGTTTTTAGGAGAGATTCCCGTTATAAATATTCATCTTTTCTCCTTTAATAGTGAATGGTTAATGGTTTCCTTATTTCATAACCTAAATAACTACAAAATGGAAAAAACTAGAAACTTTGAAATTACATTCCCATCAATAATGAATTTTACTCACCTTTATCTTCATATCTGGTTTTAATAGTAGCACATAGGCTCCAGGATGAAATTACATTTATTGAATAATCATATCTTGAGCCACTATATTTTTTCCCCTATAAATGTTTTAATTATCAAAGGACTCTCTCTAAATTTCTTCAAACTAATATAGCATTAATTTATTTATTTTACAACTTTATACTCATATAGATTCACTTTTTTAAGAGCACAATATACCATGTGTTCCTATTCAAGAAAAAGATGAATGATTTTACAATGAAATAATTTTATAAACCCATTATTATGTGATTTTTTTACTCTATCCTATAAGACCATAATTTTTCTTCTATCAATTGGTATTAGTCATCTTTATTTGGTTTTATAGTTTTCTCTAAATTTTCCATAATTTACATATCTGAGACTTCATCTTGACCATTTTATGTGGATTGTAAGGGAAGAATGTGTTGTGGTATAATCCATAATTTTTAGTGATTACTCAATAAAATATTGGAATAGATAGTTCCTTGGTCACTACTGATGAATTTTGGCACTCTTACCCTACAAAAGTTATTAAAACTATCAAAATAGTAGTGACCATTAACATCAATAGTATTAGTAGTCACTGATTCAACCCATTTAGAAACATACTATAACAAATATATAATATAATTATTACCAAAATACTTTGAAAGTTTTGCAATAAATTATATTACACATAATTCAAAAAAATCAATAGATTATGCATTTTTAGGCATTCTCGTATCCTTGAAATATTTACAAAAAATTGGCATTTTTCAGTTCTTTTACAAATATTAGGTGCTTATTTAAAAAAAGTGTGCTAATTTATTCCAAAATATAATAATTTTATTTCTCTATTTTTAGGATAAATTATTCATCAACATGATATGGTGTGATAAAATTAAGACATTGATTCAATTTCAACAACTTGAAAACATCCAATTATTACTTGATTCTTGGAAATTTTCCACATGTATGGATCTTCATAAATCTAAAATTATGAATTATGTTTAATATTGAGAATTAAATGGGGATTTAGATGATATGTTACTTGTAATGTTACATTATAATTTACCATGTTTACATATCATGATAATTCTCCTTTAAAAAAATATAATTATTCCCTATATAGGTGGTTATCCAGTGGGTCCGGATCTAGAATTTTTATTTTAGTAGTATTATTTAATCAAATTTAGTGATTGAACACCTTGTTTTTAACTCATTTCATATAATTAATCTTCATTTTTAACTCTTTCAATAGAATCATTCATCTATCTAGACATTTTTGGCATCATATTTCTTGATCATGTATATAATTGTATCATGGTTAGAATAAATATTGACTTTACTTACCAGAAAATAAGAATAGAATTCAACTAAAAACACTAAAATAAAGTACTTTGAGTTGTTATTTAGATGATATGTGCATAATATAGTAAGGTTAAAGTACAAGAAATTTCTTTTGGCCTACCTGTAGTTATTTGGGGAAAAAGTTCTCTGACTTCTTCTATATATGCACCACAAACAAGATCAATGATTAATATAATAACTAATAATACTGATGTAATCCAAGAATACATTTAGGTAGTCCTAAATGTGGATAAATTATATAAATACCATGATCCACATAAATATACATATGAGATTACATAACCCAAATAGACTCCTTATGTGTGAAAACAATTATGAAGGGAAATGTGAAGGTTATATTACCTTGGTCCTTTAGAGTAATGGGTACCTAAAAATATCCTAAACAACCATCTAAAAGTAAATAATTTTTTCCCATATATGTCTCTTTAGGTTCTACTAAATAAATGTGGTTGATAATTATTCATTCATATTCACATGTTTTATATTTTTATAATCTATACATGCTCTCCAGAAGCATTGATTTATTATAGGAATCAATTCATTTTGGTTAATTTTTATGATGTCCGAACATATTTTTAAGGAACTACATAAATTAGGTTAACCCATTTTGATTCATATGTTTGGTAAATTATGTTTATTTCAAACAAAATATATATCACTTTTTTACTACAACTTTATGGTGGTATTTAGTCTCTTTTGGGGCTACCTAAAAATTTTGGAGTCTCCTTCAAGAAGACTATTTTATGAGATTGTTTTTTTAATACCTATAATATCACCAAAACACCTCCCTATTTATTGAAAATTCTCATTCAAAAACTCAGTTTATTTATTTTCCTAGTTTTTGGAAATGTTATTGTAAATTATTATAGGTATTTTTTATGTCTTCATTAGGTAGGCATATATAAAATCGATGGGAAAAATATTAATTTTAGATTCGTGATTTGATTTAAATAAGGAATAAAATTCTGTTTTTGCATTTCAATTACTTGTATATTCTTTAAAAAATATTACATATATGTTTACTAATAAAAAAATTAATAATATCCAAAAACTAATTTGAGATTTACCTCATTATTTAATATAAAAATAGATACATTAAATTCTGGATAGCTCCATCCTTTTTGGAATATTCAATCAATAAGTTCTCAACTAGAGTCAACATTTCATTCAATAGACATGAATAATTAATTGGTCTATCTTTTTTAATGTTGGATAGAGAGTAATGATTGGTCAGGTGAATATATCTTTAAGTAATCCAATATGATTAAATGGAATATACTATAACAAAACATCGTGGTGAGTTTTCCTTCATAAAAGGAGATGATTGTAACATACCTCGCCTAAAATATAAGTTTGGGAAAAGGAATATGTGATACTAACCTTGGTGGAATCCGTATGACACCAAATACTAGAAACAAATTCCAAGCCATTACAAGATCATGGATGAATAATACTAACTTCAACATATACAACTTAGTGGAAGAAATATATATAAAAACCCATGATATTATAAGATGTATCAAATTAAACATGAACACTAAAAAAAGTAAGAAAGAGAAAATATGTCAATAGTAGAAAAAAGGTTCCTTATATCTATATACCATAATGACATCCTAACGTAATGACACTTATATGGTATAACTCAAAAAATCTAACCTTAATATCATTATGTTCCACCTACCATCAACAATCCCATAAAAACAAATTGCTCTACCAAATAAATATTAAACCTTCCCCTTACATGTATCTTGATAAGTAGTGTCTTCATATACACCAAAGTGCATATATAAGGGATGAGTATATTGAATAAATATGATATCCACAAAAATTGTTCCACACATTAGACAAAAACTAGAACAGGTTAGAAGACTTTATTTAAAACCAGAAAAAGTATGAAAACCATTATCAAGAATGTTTCATATAAAAGTAGGAAATGCATAAAAATAGTTTATAACAAAATAAAATTTTCAAAATCATTATATTATAAAATAAATTCATTAAATTTTCATTTTATAAGTATTATAACCATTCATTATTTTTGTTGTTGACATTAAATATACTAACAAACACATTCATTCATCTAAGATTAAATTCCAAATAATAATGAGTGTTAACCCATCATTTGCACCATGTATTCACTTAGTCATGCACACATGTGACAAAGTTGTCATAAGAATCCATGTATAAATGAAATATGGCCTCTTATAATTATATTTTGAACTCACAGAAACCCATGTATAAAAAAACTATTAAAAACAAATTTATTTTCAATTATTTTTATTCTATTAATGTTTAAAAACATGTTTTCTCATATTTCTAAAACCACGATTTTAAAACCATACAAAATTGATATTTACATAATTATTTAACAAGGTTTTTTAAAATTAAAACATAAGAAATATTTTTATTAATAAAAATTCATAATGACCTATTGAAATAGGGTAATGTGATAATCCACATACCTATAATATAAATCATCACCTGATAAAATATAACAAACATGTAATTAATGGAATTTATCCTTATTTCCCTTCAATATTTCCCAACAAAACCACATCAAACCAATTCATAAACCATAAATACAATAAAAAGGTTCAACTATAGGTTTATTCTATATAATAAATGAATATTTATAAAAATATAATGATAAATAAACAACATACCTTTATTATCTATATCCAACACTAGATGATCCTTGGAAATAAGCTATCATTTGAAGAAAATTTCCAAAATAAACATAGAGGTATCCTATGGTTCATGATCCAAGTTTTAACGATGAATAACGTGGGTTTTATGATAGTTTTTTATTTTGATATATAATTTTCTAATTTAATTAATTGTGTTTCATGGTTATCCAAGGCCTTGTAAGCACCACTATCTCAAACCTCCCAACATTCATGCTTTAGATTTATATATTGGGAAATTATGCCTCAAATGTGAAAAATACTCTAAAAATATTTCATCATTACCTAGAGATTTTAAATAGTTTCCCTTATGCGTGAACTGATAATTCACCTCCTCTTATCCTCTCTAAATATCTTTTCATGGTTACTTAGGGAATCCCCATAATTTCTTTTAATTGTGCACCAACCATGTGACTTATTGAATAGTTCAAAAACATTCCAAAATATCCAAAACACATTTCAAGAAAAATAAAAACGAAACATTTTCCCAAGAAAACATAAAACAAATGTACTAACCTCAAATTTAGTGGTGTTAAATTCTCAAAACATTTGGGCTTTTCTTCTTATGAAAACTATATATTTATGGTTCTTTGAAAAAAAATCCATTACACCATTATGATGTATACTCATTCCTGTATATCCTCATAAATATGACCATGATATCATAATACCCACAAAAAATGAATTTATTTTCCATGAAAGAGCTTCTCTTATAAAACAATAATACATATCAGTGAATGAAAAAATGTATCATCTGGATCATGATCAACATCATCCCATTGATTAACAAAATTAGGGTTGAACTATCACATTTTTGTTGAGATAAATGACACACATTGTGAAACAAATTAATGTTAATGGAAATTACAATTGATAATACATATCACTTATACATTCAAGTATTTCAAAATTTATAACATACTAATGTGGAAACCTTACTTTAATAACTATAATGTGATGCTCGATCTTCAAGAACCTGCAAGAGGACATGACCCCCCACAAAAAAACAATAATGGCCGATGATGATGATATTCATTGGATTTATGATTACTCTTGGTCATAAATATTATTTTCCGAGTTATATGAATATTATGTTTCATATCATGCAAAATGTTAGGTCCAGTTGAAGGATTATCAATTATCTCTATCAATCAAATTGGAGAGTGAAATAGATGGTCACAAAATTATTCCATTGGGAACCATTTGTATCATTTCTTGATAATTGTTTCTATATGAGAACTATACTAAAGGTAAATTATCCTCCCATGAGAAAATAAAATACATAACATTTGTTCTGAGTATATGTTCCAATGATTGGGTAATATGTTCTGATTGACCATCCATTTAAGGATTATATTCCATGCTCATGGTTAATTCGGTTACAAGGGAATACAGTAAATATTACTAAAACTATGTGGAAAACATTCAGTCTTAAATACATTTGATAAAAAGTAGAACACAATGAAAAATTACTACGTCCCAAATATAAATCAATAGTAGGATATCTACCATATTATAATAATTAAATGGAATAATTTGGGCTAAGTTTGTGAGTAAGTTCAGAATCACCCAAATTTAATCATGCTCCCAAATGGTTATCAATAAAAATTGTGACAAATTCAAAAGATATTTTGTCCCATTTTTATGCCCGTATTGGTAAATATTACAATATACTAGTTGGTATTTTTTATCCTTGACCTATAAAATTTTGATGATTTTGAAACATATTCATTGACTCTGTGTTTCATACCTAACCGCAATAAATGGATCATCAATACCTTGTACATATTTTGAATGCCTAGATGAATAACCCATTTGGAATGATAATGTGAAAAATAATATTTTATTAGTAATATTGATGAACATATATTTGGTTTCAAATATTCCACACCAAGTTCCCATCTTACATAAACCTATCAATGGACTCCACACAATTATGTTTTTATAGTACGGTTTGAAAATCAAGGTTATATATTTTAGAATCCTTGTCCTACTCAACAAATCAAGTTGAATGGTCATAGGAATGAAAACTACAATAGTGTCCTATGTGATATAATTCAAATGTATATCTGAAATCCTATACCACAACTACCACCAATCATAAGCTTCTATACACAATATATTTTGAGACTTTCTACTTAGAGAATCAGCCATAGAATTTTTATTTACTTTGTGTATACACTATGTCAATTTAAAAAATTATAAGATATTTCATCAATTTACGCATCCTATGGTAGAAATTTCTTAAAGAAGGTTTTTATTTCAAGAATATATGATAGGTAAACCATGAGATATTTTTTATAAAAAGATAATGATTCGCTAATTTCTAAGCATGGAAAACCATATCAAGCTCCAAGTCATTTGTCAGATAATTATTTCATAAACCCATAAATATTGTGAGAAATAATCTATGAAAATATATCCTTCAATGATAACATAAAAAAATTTATATCTTTATGCATTTTTATATATCATATAACCTTTTGCTGGTACCATGTAAGTAAGGATATGTGCCGAAGTGAGTCTGAAATTAATCTCTAGAAATTGTTTTTGATACTCACTAATTCATTGGAATAGAATAACTATCCATTAAAAATATTTCATTAGAGATGAATGAAATGAAATATCATAACCCTATTGATGGTAATAACCTACTAATTTGGTAAAATTTGTTTATCTCAATGATATTCTTGGGCATATTCCATGAGATAACAACTTTTATCTTTTCAATATATACTAATACACCTTCCCCAAACATCCTCTGGACATGGATTAATACTTATTATTGTTAGATGTAATAATTAAAGTGTTTAGAATAAATATAATGTTCTCATATGGTATTCAAAATAAACTCAATGTGTTCTTCATGGTCACTTTTGATATGGGAATACCCAAAGATATCATTAAAAAATTCCACAAAAAAAATGAGTTTAGATATCTCTAAAAGATATGGTTCATAAATTACATAAAAAATACTAGTGCATTATGATACTAAATGGAATAAAAAGGTATTACTACTAACCATAATGAATCTAAAATGATTTCTTCATAATATAGTTTTTTTAAAACCCAAATATTTTATTCCCTTCTAATAATTAAATATTAGAGAACTATTTAACTTTGATAAATTGATCAAAATAATCATCAATTCTTGTAAAATGATATTAATTATTTATCATAAAATAATTCACCATCAAATAATCATTAAATTTTTTAATATAACCATATTCCTTCTTCATGAAGAAAATCATAGTAGGTGAAGGTGAGATATTGGGACTTATAAAAACATTACATTCTGTGACACCTAGTTTTTCATGTCTTGGTTTTGATCTGGTTCATTTGAAATCAAGATCCATTTATTGGGTTTTGGATTTGATGAATGTTTATTTTTGAAGACACATCAATCTTTAATAATTCTACAATGGTTTTCTGATAGCTTTGGGGGGGTTGTTGGAGAAGGGGGAGGTTACTTCAAGATTTGTGCCAAACTGTGATCCCATTTCTAGATTTAATAGAAATATTTGTTTCTTTTATAATTCCTTATATTTTGGATATTCTTCCCCCATTTTACTTCCCACATGGAAAAAATTGGCCTATTCACACCACCATATACATTTGTACCCCTAATAAATTCATAATAATGGTGGATTTGTGTTATTTATTATGTTATTGGGCCAACACATGTGTTCATTTCCAGCTTAATAAAAATATTTTGATTCGTTTATAACTTATCCCCATTTTAATATTTTTCCATCATTATACCACTTACTCTTTCCCACAAACACTAGTCGCACCCCCATGTCCTAGATTTCCCATTTTCACCTCTTCTTCATTGAGGATTAGGGCGAACATCAATATGGATTCTCAAATCGTTAAGATTTGAAAAGGTAATTTGTCACATTGATAAATCATTCAATTTTTACTCTTTTCCCCAAATATTATTTCCCTATTATTTTCAAACCAAGGTATATGATACATTTATTTATAATACATTCCATCTCCTCAAAGGGTGTGGAGATAATGGAAGATGTAGAGTTATCTAGTTATCAAGGTGAGTTTCCTTCTCCTTTCTCCTCCTTCCTCATCCTCCTTAAAATTTTTTTGGGCTCTATCATCTGCCCTTATAATTAGAGAACTATTTTTATGTTATACCATGATTTATGAGGGGGAATTACACATATTTTTCTTGTAATCATAGTTTTATGGTTTATGAACCCTCAGAAGGTGTTACAGGGTATTCGTTTCCATTTTTCCTTGGATTTGAGGTCGGTTCTCCCTAGCCCAACCTTTATAATTCAATATTCATTTATATCATACTATTTTCACCATATATGTATTTTATTTATTATTTTACACCCTTTTGATTAATTATTTACTCTATTAGAAAAAATATTTTATGTCTTGTTTTGTGAAAAATGTGTTGTTTTGGAAAAAGTGTGCACACAAAGTGTTGTTCAAATGACCCATTTATTTTATCACCTGAAATATAATGTATACAACCTATCTTATATATTTAAATTAATATTATTTATGAATATTTTGTTTTATAACATTTTTATTGTCAAATATAGTTTGTTTTATTAATATTTACCTTCCACGTATTTGGGAAAGTGGAAAGTGGGATTTTGTGTGCTCAATGTGATATAAAATGATTGTTTTGTCTTATGAAAAATATTTGAAGCATGTGAATCAATATTTTTTGGATCCTTATTTGGGTTCCAATCTGGTTTTGGGTTTTATAATGAAGTAAATATCGGTTTTTAGGGTGGTTTGGCATGTGTTCTCGGTAAATGGCCAGTTTGGAACCTTTATAGAAATGGATGGGTTTTGAATGTGTAATCAATGTTATTGAGGGGTTGATTTAAATTTTATATTTCTTCCAATTTTTTTTAAACCGCAAAACCCCAAGCATCCATAGTACGCTTCTCTTTAAATAATACAATAGTATGTGTTTTACGCAACTTTGTGTTTTAACACACCACAACCAACCAAACTAGCCATTGTGAATAGTAAAACCCTCTTTTTGAAATTTTATATATTATATATTTCAAAATGGACTTCATTTTTGGATTCAATGTATTGAAATTATCTTAGGGTAAATTTTTGGCATTTTTCTAAAAACATTCATTTTTTGATAAATAGTGAAAAATAAAAAATTTTAATTAAAAACAACTTTCATAATCAAAATAATTTATAGTGATAAATTATACTATTGAGTGTTTTTAAAGTATAATTAGATTATATTATCACTATTTATTCCAATGTTGGTCATTTTATTTAATTTCACATTTAAACTGGACATAAGCAAGTGTCAATCTTTTGACAGTTATTATTTCCTAAAAACAAGATTTTTGTTTTGACCAAGGTGATTAATTTTAAATTAATTTCTACCACATATGTGTTATGAATTTAGAAAAATTTATTACATATTTAGAATCAGGAGGTCCAAATTTTTTAGATAGGTAACTTTTATTTTTAGACATTTTGAACAATTACTTCGGTAAATATTTTATTTACCATGGTAAAAGGGTAAATCCGGTAAATAAGGGAAAAATAATATTATAATAATATTAAATTACCCTAACACATGTCCTAACCATATTAGATGATAAATTTCCAATCATGGTCCTCTTTGGGTCGATTTTGGGACCCCATGGAGCCACTTGTAAGTTATAATGACACTTTATATTAATTAAGATAAAGTAAATATAAAAATTACAAAAGCATATATCTTTTAGTAATACAATTTTTACATAGGGTTATACATGTTATCACATCGACTATAAATATTCATTAGAAAGATACAAATATTTCATACATAATGGTATTTTATTTATAATTTTTAGATAGTTAATAATTAAATTTATTTATGACACAATGATGATGCAGTATTTTCTTTATTAATGAAAGAATCAAATAAATGGTATTATAAAAGATAAAATAAATTTAATTTGAAAGTTATGATTCAATAAAATAATTTTAAAGGTTAATATTAAATGATATTATTTATTAAATTAATTTATTTGTAATTAATAATGTTTTCAAAACTTTAACAAAAATCAATTATTAAATAGTGTCAAAATTGACATAAAGAATCTTTTAAAACAAATATTATATTATTAATTGATATAATATTCCTAAAAAACTAAGGTTTGGCCAAATGAATTATATAATGATAGTTGTATAATTAATGAACCACTTGGGGTTCTCTTGAAAGTTTATAGTATGTTTATTAACCATATAATATAAAAATACAGAGAGACATGGTAAATGTCAAATTATTTAACTAAGAGTTAAATCTAAAGGATAAAGTTAACATAGTAACCCAAGCCTGCTAAAACCAATTTTTTGAGTGGTTTTCGACCCATCCCAACTTTATAATTTAAATAATTTATTTTAGATCCATTAAAAACCAAAAATTATTTTTTTATAAAATAATATTTCTGGCTTTTCCTAAGGTTCCCCTCACCCCTCTTATAAAAGGGCTCTCACCCTTCCCTCAAATTCACATCATCAAAGACTTTTGACTTGGTCAACACCTACCCAAATATCCTCTAAATTGTCCTAACTTCATTATAAAGGAAATCCTTTAGTCATAAATCTGACCTATGGAGCCCTTTTGATCAAATCCAAAAGAATACCTCGAAGAAGAGGTAAATATTTCATCACCTCTTTCAAGTTCTTTTCATCTTACACTTACTATTTCTTTGTTATTTCCATTATAAAATAATAAATCCAGTATCTACAATATACTTTGATGTTATTATAAATATGTTACAACCATATTTATTATTCTATACATATTTTGAATGACATTTCACCAGACGTGTGTGCGTACGACTTACCGTCTCCACATCATGGTGTAATTGTTATTTAATATATTATAATTTGGATGGGTGTAATAATGATGTTTAATTAATGTAAATAATAAATATAACATGATAATTATTCTGTATATATGATTAACCATCCAATTATATATTATTTTAATATCAAAAATGATATTGTCGCTCGTGCGTACATATAGATTACCGTCTCCCCGAACGCGATGAGATTCATTCTACATCGTATCCATTAAAGATTAATTCTCATTAGATAATTAAAAATAATTTTTAAAGACATAATATCATTATTAATATGAATAAGATACATCCTATCCGTAACAAACATTACTTATGTAACAATTCATACAAAGGAAAAAAATCATCTAACACCAGAAAAGATGATAATACTAAGATATTATTAACAAAGCAATGTTAAAAGATCATATATGAAATCATATTAATGTATATGATTCTTGTATAATTTAAAAACAATTATTTCACCATTATTTAGGAGGTTAACCTACCCTCGGCCAAGGAAAAGTACAAGGTAAGGGTTAATTTTACAATCTCTTTATTATCTGAGGTTGTTTTTATATAAGTATCTACCGGGACCTCATTATCATCCACATCCATGTATCTTAAAAATGTTTTCCAAAACATTTTACTATATACTAAAATATATTTTAAAGTCATTTATACCCTTGTTTGACTTTTTATAAAATGGATTGAAAGGAATATTTCCTTCATTTTCCAAACAAGGTACTTTTTAACCATTTCGACAAAATTAAGGTATGAATGTCTTTTTTTAACTTATACGGTGGGTGCAGATATTTTATGCCATTATAACAACATAAGAGCTTCCCCTACAAGCTTATCAGAATATTTTCAAAATATATGTTTTCTTAAATTATTTCAAAATAGAAATTGATATTTCTCTAAAAACGGTTTTTACTTCATCTATGACAACATCCTTTGAAAGATTTTATGCTAATTGACATTGATTTATTATGATACAAAACTTCCATATTGTATTGAAGGTTATGGGATATGTTTTACTATGGATGTGTTATTTTTACACCATTCATGGTTTATGGATAATGTATTGACCTTTCTTAGGCTAGTTTTAATATGAATGTTTATGTTATGTTTAAACCTTTTCATATAAGCAATTCATTGGACTTAGTAAGTGACGGATGAAGCCCGCTATAGCTCCTCAAGGAATCGATATGTATCATGAGACAAAGTAGTGTCTTTGAACAATCCCTTCAAAAAATATTATTTTTAGACTTGGCACAAGGCATTGACTATGTGGTTATGAATGTCTGTCATTATGCATTCCATCATTATGAAAGTGGCTATTGATATTGCATGTGATTATTTGACTAGCAGAATACCCCATCTGAATAAGTAAATCAAATTATTTTGATTTTATCTTTTCATTATTATGATGAAGTTCATGTTTAAAGGCTTTTGTTTTAGTCTTATACATTTCCTTAAATGTTTATGCATATTTATGAATGTTTCTGCTATATTGTTATTTTTAATGAGCATCTGAGCTCACGCCTTTCTTTGTTTTATTTTTCCTAGGATGTGAATAGGAATATTATGACTGACCTATAGGGATAGTCTATGGGATATCAGTGTTCTCTATTGAAACAATGTTGTTGTACTTTACATTTTATGATGTAGTGTAAACCTTATGAATTTATATAGTACTTCCAAGGATACTAAACTAATCGTTCTTTCGAGACCTGATCTTTTGTGATCATGCCAATGACATGCAATAATGCACCGACTCTAGGCCTCTCGGTTCAGGGCGTTATAGTTTGTATCAGAGGATGTTTAGTACATACCTTGGAATCTAGATTTAAAAAACACTGATTAGAGCACATTACCCTAAGATAGAATTTGAGGATTAGTATAGAATAATTCCTATAATTTTGGTATTGTAGAGATTTTGTGACTTTCCCAAGAAATATATATCATTCATGATACGAGCAGGTAGAGGAGGCTCTAGCACAGATGTACCTAGAGGTAAAACCCGAAAACACCACTTTAGGCTAGACTCAAACGAAAACTAGTGCATGATAACGGGCCTTAATGCACTCTTGGTTACGACACTCCTAGGGGATATTCTTAGGATATTTCTCATTTTCATTACAAACAATTATAAAGGGTTTATGAGTATATACTTCCCCAAGAAAACATTTTTTATGATTATGGATTATATCCATAAGTTGTTCAATTTATGTTAAGTGTTTTACAAGTATGGATTTATTTATTGAAATTCTTAATCTAATAAATTTTATTCCATTGTTTAGAAAAGGAGCATAGTGGATGGAATGGGAACCGTATCAATTCACGTACTCCATGTGGGGTTTTCCCTCATGCTCAAGATAATTATAGTGGAACTGGTGATACAACTGGTGCTGATCAGCTTATCACTATATTGGGACAACTCACTCAGGTTATGAATTTACCCGTATAGATAACCCTAATCTATAGTGTGCAGGATAAATGTTAGATCAATTCATGCGGAAAAAACCACCACCATTAAATGGAGGTAAAAATCCACTAGCAGTTGAGCAATGGATAAATTCCTTAGAGAAAATATTCCATGCCTTGGGGAGTATCAAAAGGGAATATTCTGTCATGGATGCTTACCGCCTCATTGGAGATTATTATCAATGGTGGTCATTGATTCAAAACACAATGGAAGATGATGATGTATCAAATATGTAACGGAGGGAATTTAAATAACTTTTCTTAGAAAAATACTTTCCTCATGACTATCGAGCGGATATGGAAAGAAAATGTTTGAGTCTGAGGCAAAAGGAGGATGAAAATGTCGCAATGTATGAAGCTTACTTTACAAAGTTAGCGAGACATGCTACCGATTATATACAAAACCCAATAAGTAAGATTGATCGTTTCTTTGATGGGTTAATACCAATTATCCTTCGACCATTAGTTTCACAATCCTTCTTGTCATACGAAGATATTGACTCATCTGTTATCATGATAAAAAAAATTATTCTCTAAGTCATACGACATTAAAGAAAAGTAGGGGAAGAAGTGATCTGCTGAACACTCTGGAAATGAAAATATGGGAATGAGGGGAAAAGATGAATATCCATCTTGCAGTAAATGTGGGAAGAAACACCCTGGTACTTGCTTGAAAGGAATGGGAGTGTCACGACCCAACTTCACCAAAAGGAGGGAAGGGTCAGCAGATTACCAGGCCCTTCCTTCTTTAAGTTGAAGGAGAGATAATGACCCTTGAAAACCACCATCAATAGGTCCCGGAGTGGCGACCAGCACCAAGGTCATGAAATCACACACTAAATAGAAGGCATTACCCTTTTTTCTTTTAATAGGATCATGAGACAAGATATTGAATCCCACAACACCAAACTGAAAGTAAAAGTTAATACAATAACCATTCCCAATGCATGATACAAAAGTAAAATCCACAATGTATACGGAGACTACAAATAAAAATACCCAAAAGAAAGAACAACAGAAACTGTGATGATCTGTCACAAGGTCTGAGCTAGTACGGTCTAGCACGATCCCATAAATCCTCCTTGAAACCGGAAACCAGTTTTACATACGTAGGGTTAGCATACAAGTATAATCAGTAAAGAAAAACCAAGGAATCTCGTGCACAAGTTGGGAGGCATACTAATGCTCTGTGAGAAAAGAGATAACCAAGCACCTAACAAGAAAACTAACCACCCAAGCCTCACCAAGGCACACTCCCCAAATAACAAAAGTCATGTAATGTATAGTAAGAGCACATCAATGTTTGGGTACCCCGCACCACTTTCCCACTGGTTATTGAAGACATCCTATGCATCAAACCAATCCCACCATTCCCACCACAGTCCCACTGCCACACCCTGCCCGCACACACCTGGGCCATATCCTCATGTAGTCCCACTTCCAAACCTCACCCGCACGCACCTGGGCCACAACTGCACATCCCGCCCACTGACACCTAGGCCACAACCACCACACATAACAATACTCGCAAAAACCTAGGTCAGAACAACCACTACCACACCGGAAGACACCTGGGCCTCATCCTGAAGACACTTGGGAAACAACCTGCCTGCAGACACCTGGGCCAACTACCACAACTACACTACCCGAAGATTCTTAGGCTAATAATGGACTTCAGGCCATCACAGCCTGCCCGAAGAGTCTTAGGCTATTAGGTAAAGGGAGTAGAAAATGAGATAATAACCAGCCACTACTATAAGTGTTGGAAAAAATACCCTCTCCCATGAAATGGTGGTGTTCATCACTAAGTGCTCAACCTGGTTGGGGCGTGAATAAGAAACACAAAAACTACAAGTATATGTATAGGTAACAAGAACTCACCCAATCTAGGTTTTTCTTCAGCCAGCATAAAGGACACTAACCTTAATATTCATTCATAAAAGAAGAGAACAACACCCATGTCCTAGTCACAACTCACACCAAACCAAATCCCCATGTCCCATCCTTACTTTCATGTTCAGTAATAATGTTTAAATAAGTTTCTAAAATACTGGGCAACTAACAGCATAAGAACTAACCAAGGGAAAAAGTTATATCCAACAACAAATTAAGCATCCACACCCAGTTCTATTGCAAAGTCACAACAACAAAGGGATAAGGGATATCCCTCGAAGTACTGGAACCAAAGAAAACCCCAAGATACATCCCCATGTCCCCAAAAAAATCCATGAGCCTATGGTTTCTAAACAACAGAGGATCCCACCCAAATTTGTGATACAAAGAGAGGATCCCATCCTCACCCACATCACCCACAGCAATCTATGCCCCTATCCAAGAAAATCATAAGGTCACCTGTCCTCAGCCCGTGGAGGAAACAACCAATCCAATACCACCAACACAAGGCAGACTCAACTGGTATTTTTAGATTTAAAAGATTTAACACACTCCATGATTTCAATTCCACTAGGATTAAACCGGGGTTATCATAGAAAAGGAGTTGATCCGGGTGCCTCCAGTTTATTTAGACGAATATACATAATTAACCAATTTCTTTTACACAAAAAAAGTTTCAAAACCAAAATATAATCCATTTAAACATCACAAGAGGTAAGGGTTTATTAGTGAAAAGAGAAATACCACCAACGTCCATGATTTATATAGGCGTAAGCCCAAAAAATTCAAAAATCCTTAATCATGAAAGAGGATAAAAACAGAGCAGCGTCTTCGATCACACCCCTCCCTTTCATTCTTTAGAATCCGTTTATTATCTTTATTAAATTTTGGTTCATCCAATTCTACAGAAGCAGTAGCGTACCCACCCAACAAGATACACAAAAAGGAGAGACGAAGGTGAAACCCCTACCTGATAATCAAGGATCGATGTTAAGTCCTCACATGGAAACTGAAAAACAGGAGTGGCAAGAACTCCACGGAACGTGATCAAGGAAAACATTGGAACAGGGGTACAAATCATTGGGAGGAAGGGTAATTTGAGCAGAATGATCGAGAAAGGAAATGTATGGAGAATATTTTAGGTTATAAAGGCTGATAAGGGCTGAGATATAGCACCCTCGGACAGTTAAGATATGGATAGATACCGCGTAAGGAGCGGGATTGTGGGTTGACCATGCGGCTGGGACACCCCGCACGTCATTAGAGGGTCCCCACCTTTCGGGGCGGTTTAAACCGACGACACCTCATGTTTTTTTTTTCATTTAAGCGGTACCTCACCAATCATTTAATTTAAGCGGTCATTAATGGGCTTTAAAACAGGATTAAAGGGGTCAAAACGCGGCTTAAAATACAATTTGCGCAAAAAGAGGCACCACTGGGAAAACTCGTGGTCACCAGTAGGCTAGGTGTACCGGTAGGCTGATCCACCTATAAGCCTAGGCTACCGATAATCCAAGCTACCGGTTGGCCAAAGATACAGGTAGACTGAGCCACCGGTAAGCCGCATCGACCGGTAGGCCGAGCTACCGATAGGCCGATCTACCAGTAGGTTGCGGCTATTGGTAGGTTGAGCTACCGGTATACGGAGCTACTGGTTGGCCTGCTACTGGTAGGCCGAGTTACTGGTAGGCCGAGCTACCGGTAGGCCGAGCTACCGACAGGCCAATCTACCGGTAGGCTGAGCTACCGGTAGGCCGAGCTACCGATAGGCCTGCTACCGGTAGACCAAGATACCGGTAGGCCAAGCTACCAGTAGTCCGAGCTACCCGTAGGCTGAGGTACCGGTAGTCTGAGCTATCAGTAGGCTCAATTACCGGTAGTCCGAGCTACTGGTAGGCCAAGGCTACCATTAAGCTCCACCGGTAGACCGAGCTAATGGTAGATCGAGCTACCTGTAGGCTGAGCTACCGGTAGGCTGAGCTACCGGTAGGCCGAGATACCGATAGGCCGAGCTACCGGTAGGCCGAGATTCCAATAGGCCTAGCTACCTGTAGGCCTAGCTACCTCTTGGCCTGCTACCAGTAGACCAAGCTACCGGTTGGGTGAGCTACCGGTAGTCCGAGCTACTGGTAGTCCGAGCTACCGCTAGGCTGAAGTACAGGTAGTCCGAGCTACCGGTAGGCTAAGGCTACCGTTAAGCTTCACCGAGAAGCTGTGATAGCTTCCTAGACTACCCAAAACACCTAAACATCACATTTTAATAAGTAATGGACCCCAAAAACCCAATCCATTACATCATATACTTCATAAACTATTCTCATCCCCGAGAATATAAGAACAAACCAAAGGCAGAAAAGTGGGGTCTGAATGACCACCCTCTAAAGATACTTCTTAGGGTTAAACCCTTGATTTATTCCAAAGCTGGAACAGAACCCCTACTACATCCAGGAACACTCGCCCAAAATCATCAACCACAACGCTCTCAACAAGCCCAAGGATCACATTTTCCAACACATGAGTGAGGGAGTCCCCTTCTACATGTCTGGATATTATCCGCTTTGGGCGGCACTGACTCGCCCGCACAGATTTAATCGCATCCACATTAATGCATCCTGATTGGAAATCAGGTTTTCCCCATCATCACACATTCGTACACACACAAAGAGGACAGGGAATAGATCATCTAATATATAATCAAAATAAGCATTCCATATATTAAAGAAATAGGTACAATATCTCAAGGATCAAAACAAAAACAACAAGTCAAAATAGCTCTGGGTACTGAACGCGTAACTGGGCCTCCCGCTCCCATGTACTCTCTTCCACGCCACCATTCCTCCACAACACACAAACCAAGGGGATGGTTCATCCACAAAGAAATTTCTCCTTAAGATCCTCGATCATGATTGGTCGTTCTATGAAGGTCACATCATTTTTTACATCTAACTCTCCCCAATTGATTACGTGGGAGTCATCGTGTAGATATCGACGAAGCTGGGACACATGGAATACACCGTGTATCCTCAGTAGCAGCGGTGGTAGCGCTAGCTGATAAGCCACTTCACCGACCCACCGCAACACATCGAAGGGTCCGATGAACCTAAGAAAAAGCTTACTTCCCCTGTCGAAGCTCCTCTATCCACGCCGAGGGGATACCTTCAAGAACACGTGTCCCCCGACCTCGAACTCCAAGGGTCTCCTCCTATTATAGGCATATGACTTCTTCCGTTCTTGATCTGCCTTAATCCTTTCTTGTATAAGCTGAACCTTCTCTGTCGTGCTCTACACCACCTCTGTGCCAAGAACACCTACTTCTCCAACCTCAGTCCAGCACACGGGTGAGCGACACTGCCTTATATATAGGGCTTCAAATGGAGCCATGCCAATGGTAGAGTGATGACTATTATTGTAGGCGAACTCTACCAGAGGAAAGTGTAGAACCCATGATCCCCAAAAGGCCAGAGTACATGCCCGAAGCATTTCCTCCAAGGTCTGGATGGTGTGCTCTGTCTGCCCATCTGTTTGGGGGAGGAAAGCAGTTCTAAGACGTAGCTGCATACCAAAAGCATTCTGAAATCCCCTCTAGACTCGTGAGGTAAGACGTGCATCCCTATCTGAGACTATAGAACTCGAAACTCCATGAAACCACACTACCTCGTCAACATAATTTCGTTCTAGAGTGTCCACTCCACTAGACTCCTTAATCGCCAGAAAGTGAGCTAACTTCATCAAGCAGTCCACCACTACCCAGATGGCGTCGCAACCCCTTGCACCTTGGGTAGTCCCGTGACAAAATCCATCGAGATGTCATCCCATTTCCACTCGGTGACATCTAATGGTTGCAAAAACCCGCCTGGAACATGATGTTCATCCTTTACCTACTGACACACTAAGCACTTGGCCACAAACTCTGTCACTTCTCGTTTTACTCCGGGCCACCAAAGCTATCTTCTCAAACCCTAGTACATCTTGGAAACTCCTGGGTGTACCGCTATGGGTGATTTTTGGAACTCACTAAGAACCTGGCCATGCATCGTCTCTGGAACAAACAAATTTCTTCAAAAAAGCATTTGCTTTTGACCATCCTCCATCCACCCTTCCGGAGCATTGCCCTGGTCAACTCGGTCATGCATCACTTCGCACTCTGGGTATCCCCACTGAGACTCCTCCACTTGCCGCAAAAGAGAATACCGCACGGTCATCTCATACAGGCAACCTCCACCGCTATCCATCCTCGCATCTTGGTGCAAGGCAGCCAACTCCTCCATCGCCTTCCAAGCATATGCCGACTCTCGGACTGCATCCTTCTGCGACCTCCTGCTCAAAGCATCGGCCACTACATTATATTTTCATGAAGTATAGGAAATATCAATGTTTTAATCCTGGAGGAACTCCATCCACCTTCGTTGCCGTAAGTTTAGGTCCCGCTGGGAGAAGACATACCTCATGATTTTGTGATCCGTGAAGTCCACAAAGTGTTCTCTGATGAGGTAAAGTTGCCATAAATGTAGTGAAAAAAATGACAGCTACAGGTTCTAGATCGTGGGTTGCATAATTACGCTCATGAGGGCATAGCTGCCTCGACTCAGAAGAGATCACCCATTGTTGCTGCATCAACACACATTCAAGGCCTTGCCCTGAAGCATCACATTACACCTCATATGCCGCCCCTTCTTCTGGTAGTCTCAGCACTAGGTCACTAACCAATTTTTCCTTTAGATAGATTAAGTCTACCATGCACTACTTACTCCATACTAAAACCTGGTCCTTCTTGGTCAAGGCTGTCAAAGGGGCTGCAACTCGGGAGAAGTTAGGTATGAACATCCGATAGTAAACTGCCAGCCCGAGGAAATTGCGAACCTCTGCCACATTCTTGGGTGCTTCCCAAGAAACAACCACCTCAAATATTGATGGTTCCACCGCTACCCCCTGTTCAGACACTACGTGCCCAAGGAAGTGTACTTCTCGCATCCAGAACTTGCATTTCGACAACTTCCCATAGATCTGGTGCTATCGGAGGACCTCCAAAACCATCCTCAGATGCTCCGCGTGGTCCTCCTATGATCTTGAATAGATCAATATGTCGTCGATGAACACAACTATGAATCGATCCAAGTACTCCCGGAAGACAGAGTTCGTAATCCCCATTAACACAGCCGGGGCGTTCGTAACACCGAAAGGCATGACTAAAAACTCGAAGTGCCCATATCTGCACCTGAAGGCCATCATCGAGACGTCTCCCTCCTTCACCCTCAACTGGTGATATCCAGACCGTAGTTTGTTCTTTAAGAACCATCCTGCCCCTTTCAGCTGGTCAAAGAGATCATTTATCCTCAGGAGAGGGTATTGATTCTTGATCGTTACCTGATTCAGCCTCCTTTAGTCTATGCACAACCTGAGACCACAATATGCCTTATTTTCGAACAAGACTAGAGCACCCCACGGTGATGCACTCAATTGAACAAAACCCTTCTTCATCAGATCATTGATCTGAATCCACAAATCTCGTAGCTCCGAAGGCACCATCCGGTAGGGAGCCATCAGAATCGGATGAGCACCAGGCTGCAAGTCTATCCCAAACATGATATCACATCGAGGGGGTAGAGTCGTCACCTCCTCAGGGAAGACGTCCATAAACTCACTGATGATCCCTGGTAGTTCCACCATCTTAGCATCCACTGACTCTATTGATAGCTCGACTAATAAGGAGAGGAGGGGTTCCTCTCGCCTGCTACCCTTCTGGCCACTCTGCTCGCCAGTGAAAGTAACACATCGGCCACCCAAGTATGAGAACACAACCCTTCCTCAGAAGCAGTCGATGATGGAACACATAGAGAATAGACATTCGATGCCTAAGATGAAATCGTATAGTTGCATCTGTAGTAGTAGTAGATCCCTAACTGACTGATGTGTCCCAATCATCAGTCTGCATCCTCTACAAACATATAACAAGTCGGTCTGACCTTTGACTGGTGTGCTCAGAACTAGGGGCACTGAAAGTCTCTCGGCATCTAGACCGAGAGCACGAGCTAGACCGGGTGAAAAAAAGGAGTGTGAACCTTCGGTATCAAACAAGGCATAAGAAAGGGTACTGAATAAACTGATCGTACCTTGAACAACCTCTGATCCCATTGGAACTGCTGCCTCTGCGGCGTGCAACTGTCCATGCCCAACTCCTCTGCCCTTCGGCTGTCGGATGCCTCCCCGACCACACCCTGGTCATGGTCACTGAGGAGCTCCCTGAGGTTGGCCTCCCCCTAAAACGTCTGCCCTTAGAGGAACAGGAGCTCGCTGCCGCTGCTGCTGCTGCTGGAAGAGCCTAGCTGGAAGCTGCTGCTGAGGCGGGTGCTGGGCATGTCCGCCACTACCATACTGAACTCGGTCCGGGCACTGATTATGGATATTTCCATGGCTCCCACAGACGAAGCACCTCAGTCCTGGGCCCGAAGGGAAAGGGCGAGGACCGAGGGACCAGAACTGGAACTGCTATAGCCTGCTCCCTACTGGTCGGAACCTAGGGGGTCCCGATGCTAGAGGTCTGGTGCTCACGACCTTTACCTTTGACGAGACTAGCTGAATCCCCTCTGGTGACACACTGCCCAACACATGAATCCTCTCCACCACCTTTTCCTTCTTCTGGACCACTAAGTATGTCGGCAAGGTGAAGGGGGTAATGGTGTACTGGAGGGAGGGTCGGAGCGCCACCTCTAAACGTATCGCCCGAGACTCCACATTTGGAAAGAGCTCTGTGTAAAAGAGGAGGAGGTCCTTGAACTTGATCCCCAGCTCCCTTACCTACATACTCCCCTGGTAGAGGGAGAGTAGCTCTTGCCTCTTCTCTACCTTCATTGTAGAAGAGATGAATTCCGCCCAGAACTCCTTCTCGAAATCAGCCCATGCCACCTCAGACTCTCTCCTCTCCCCCAGGTAGATCATCCACCACGGGTGCACTGCTCCCCGCATCTGGATGACGTCCAGAGGAACCCAGTACTCAGTCGGAGCCCGGATCAAGCCAAAGGCTATCACCAGCTCCTCTAGACAGCCCCCCGTCTTCATGTTAGAGGTGCAACCCTCGTACTTCTCGAGGGTCTATCGCTGGAAGGCTCGAAGCATATTCTGCCACTGGTCGTCCTCCTCCTCTCGATGAGCCCTCTACTGATCGAAAAAGTCAACCTCCTCGGCCTCGATCACCTGTACAACTCGTGTTCATCTCTCGGGTTCCATAGCTGCAAGTTAAACAAAGAATTCTTAAGCCCATGTAGTGCATAATATTTCTCTTAAAACTTATTAAACTTCTTATTTATTTAAAATTCCCCAAAAACCCCATAAACATGAGAACAAAAGTAAATATGATGCATGTACCTTTCCTAGGGTCTCTACCCTGCAATCAGTGTGGCCTCACTTGGTCGTTTGGTAGGTCTACAGTCCTTGAATCGGATCACGGAGGGCCAAAAATCTTGTGTCCTAGCTGGTCTTCCCTGGCCTAATTCACATAACAAGGTCACCCAAAATCATTTCCCTACCATCCCATGAAATCCTCAATGTTCCTAACTCCAGACTCCATCCTATCTCTCAACCATCAGCTCTGATACCATTCTGTCATGACCCGCCTTCACCAAAAGGAGGGAAGGGTCAGCAGATTGTCAGGCCCTTCATCCTTTAAGTTGAAGGAGAGATAATGACCCCCAAAACCCACCTTAAATAGGTCACAGAGTGATGACCAGAACCAAGGGAATGAAATCACACACTAAATGGAAGGCATTACCATTTTTTTCTTTTAATAGGATTGGGAGATAAGATAGTGAATCCAAAAACACCAAACTGAAAGTAAAATTAAAGCCAAGAAACATTCACAATGCATGTTACAAAAGTAAAACCCACAATGTATAAGAAGACTACAAAGAAAAATACCCAAAAGAAATAACAACAACAATTGTGATGATCTGTCACAAGGTCTGAGCTAGTACGGTCTAGCATGATCCCCAAAATCCTCCTGGAAACCTGAAATCAGTTTTATATACATAGGGTGATAATACAAGCATTCTCAGTAGGGGAAAACCAATGACTCTCATGCACAAGTGTGGAGGAATACTAATACCCTGTGAGAAAAGAGATAACCAAGCACCTAACAAGGAAACTAACCACCCAAGCCTCACCAAGGTAGACTCCCCAAATAACGTAAGTGATGTAATGTATAGTAATAGCACATTGTTGTTTGGGTACCCCGCGCCACTTTCCCACTGG
This sequence comes from Viscum album, assembly GCA_963277665.1. NCBI lineage: Eukaryota > Viridiplantae > Streptophyta > Magnoliopsida > Santalales > Viscaceae > Viscum > Viscum album. Next base: position 62,351,109 of record OY728156.1, on the reverse strand, counting down.
TTATTGAAGACATCCTACAGATCGAACCAATCCTGCCATTCTCACCACAGTCCCACTGCCACACTCTGCCCTCACACACCTGGGCCATATCCTCATGCATCCCCACTTCCAAACCTCACCCACACACACCTGGGCCACAACCACACATCCCGCACGCAGACACTTGGTCCACAACCACCACACATAACCATACCTGCAAACACTTGGGTCAGAAGAACCACTGCCACACCTGAAGACACCTGAGCCTCATACTGAAGACACTTGGAAAAAAACATGCCCGTAGACACCTGGGCCAACCACCACAACTACCCCGCCCAAAGAATCTTGGGCTAATAATGGACTGCATTCCATCACAGCCTGCCCGAAGAGTCTTGGGCTATTTGGGAAAGAAAGCAGAAAAGGAGCTAATAACCAGCTACTAATAGAAGTGTTGGGAAAAAACCCTCCCCCATGAAATGGGGTTGTTTGGCACTAAGTTCCCAACTTGGTTGGGGCTCAAATAAGAAACACAAAAACTACAAGTATATATATAGGTTACAAGAACTCACATAATCTAAGTTTTTCTTCAGACAACCTAAATGACATTATACATTCTATTCATTCGTAAGGGAAGAGAACATCACCCATGTCTAAGTCAAAACTCACACCAAACCAAATCCCCATTTCCCATCCTTACTTTCATGTTCAGTAATAATGTTTAAATATGTTTCTGCACTACTGGGCAACTAAAATATTAAGCACAAACCAAGGGAAAAAGTTATAGCCAACAGAAATTTAAGCATTCACACCTGGTTCTATTGAAAAGTCACAACAACAAAGGAATAAAGAAGATCCCTTGAAGTACTAGAACCAAAGAGAACCCCAAGATATGTACCCATGTCCCCAAATAAATCCAGGAGCCAATGGTTTCTCAACAACAGGGGATCCCACCCCAATTCGTGATAAAAACAGTGGATCCCATCCTCACCCACATCACCCCCAGCAATCTAAGCCCCTCTCTATGAAAACCATAAGGTCACCCGTGCTCGGCCCGTAGAAGAAACAACCAAACCAATACCACCAAAAGAAGGCAGACTCAACATGTATTTTTATATTTAAAATATTTAACAGAATCCATGATTTTAATTCCACTAGGCCTAAACCGAGGTTATCATAGGAAAGGATTTGATCCTGGTGCTTACAATTTATTTAGCCTAATATACATAATTAACCAATTTTCTTTTACACAGAAAAGGTTTCACAACCAACATACAATCCATTTAAACATCCAAGGGGTAAGGGTTTATTTCTGCACAGAGAAAGAGCACCAATGGCCATGAAGTTTAGTAGGCATAATCCCGTACAATTCAGAAATCATTAATCATGAAAGAGGATAAAAACAGAGCAGCAGCGTCGATCACAGCCCTCCCCTTCATTCTTTAGAATCTGTTTTTTATCATCATTAAAGTTTGGGTCATCCAATTATACCGAAGCAGTAGCGTACCCACCCTGCATCATACACAGAAAGGAGAGACGAAGGTGAAACACCTACCTAATGATCAAGGATCGACGTTAAGTCCTCGCGTGGAAACTGGAAAATAGGAGTGGCATGAACTCCATGGAATGCGATCAAGGAAAACTTCAGAAAAGAGGTATGGCTCGTCAGGAGGAAGGGTACTCCAAGCAGGATGATCGAGATAGGAAACATAGGGAGAAGATTTTAGGTTATAAAGGCTGATAAGGGTTATGATACAGCACTCCCAGATGGTTAAGATATGGAGAGAAACCGCATAAGGAGTGGGATTGTGTGTTGACCACATGGCTGGGACACCCCACACATCATTAAAGGGTCCCCGCCTTTCGGGGAAGTTTAAAACAACGACACCTCATGGTTTTTTTAATTTAAGGGGTACCTCACAAATCATTTAATTTAAATGGGCTTTAATGGGCTTTAAAAATGGATTAAAGGGGTCAAAACACGGCTTAAAATACAATTTGCGCAAAAAGATGCACCATTGGGAAAACCTGTGGTCACCAGTAGGCTAGGTCTACCAGTAGGTCGAGCCACCGTTAAGTGGAGGCTACCAGTAGGCCAAGCTACCTGTTGGCCAAAGCTACCTATAGACCGAGCCACCAGTAAGCCGCGACTACAGGTAGTCCAAGCTATCAGTAGGCCGAGCTACTGGTAGGCCGCTGCTACCGGTAGGTCGAGCTTCCGGTATGTCGAGCTAATAGTAGGCCTATTACCGGTAGACCGAGCTACCGGTAGACTGAGATACTAATAGGTCGAGCTACCGGTAGGCCGAGCTACCGGTAGGCCTGCTACCGGTAGACCGAGCTACCGGTAAACCGAGCTACCGGTAGGTCGAGCTACCGGTAGTCCGAGATATCGGTAGGCTAAGGCTACCGTTAAGCTTCACCGAGAAGCTGTGATAACATCCCAGACTACCCCGAACACCTAAACATCACATTTTACTAAGTAATGGACCCCAAAACCCAGGCCATTACAAGGAGTCTGTTACAATTGAGGTGAAAAAGGCTACCAAGCTCATGATTTCAAGGTGAAGAAAGAGGCTGTCGATATTGAATGCTACAATTGTAGATAAAGGGGGAATTATGCGAATGAATTTCCTATGCATCAGGGGATCATACCTCAAAAAAGGCCAAGGGATCAAGGAAAAGCTTATGATATAACTACTAATGAGGTTGAAGCTCCAAAAAAACGTAGTGTAAGGTAATTTAATGGTTTCCTCATGTTTAGAAAATTATTTATTGGATTTTGGATCATCGCATTGTTTCATCTCTTCCTAGTTTGGTAAGAAATTAAGATATTTCCAGTTTGATTTAACAAGGGAGTTGTCAGTCAAAACTCTTAAGGGAAGTATCATTGCAACAGTGTTTTGTGAATCTGTTCCCATTAAGGAATTTAAACGTTTTATCTGCTGATCTCATCATCGTAACAATGATTGAATTTTATATAATCCTTGGTGTGGATTGGATTTCGGACTATGATGCGAAACATTATTGTAATAAGAATGAGGTTTCAATTTTTGATAATGATAAAGAGTACCTTATCTTTAGAGTAGAAACTTCACCACCTAATTATTACCTAGATCCACCCTCAGTAGCTCAACTAAATTCAATTATTGGGGGGGGGGGAAGAGAATGAAATAACAGTGGGTGATGAAAGGAGTGTTCAAATAGAGTATGTACCTATTATGAAAGAATATTTTGAAGTGTTTCTAGAGAATTTACTTGAACATCCTCTAGTATGAGAATTTGAGTTTTACATTGATTTAATTCCAGGGTCAAGGCCCATATTGAAGACCCCTTATAGAATAGAAACTATGGAATTAGTGTTACTATAGAAACAACTAGAGGTATTGAGAAATATGGGATTTATTCTCTCTATTGTTTCACCATGGAGATCAATTATTCTTTTTGTTAAGAAGAAAGTTGGATCTATGAGGTTGTGCATTAACTACAGGGAGATCAATGTTATAACAGTAAAGAACAAGTATCCCCTACCTCACATTGATGATTTATTCGACCAACTATATATAGATCAATACTTTTAAAAGATTGACCTTCGATCTGGATATCATCAGTTTTGTGTGAAGAAGGAATACATTCCGAAAATAGAAGTTCGAACTAGGTACGGGCATTACATGTTTACAGCAATGCCTTTTGGAGTGACTAATGTACCCTCTGTCTTCATGGATCTAATGAACAGAGATTTCAAAGAATATCTTGATGCCTTTGTAGTTGTGTTTATTGATGATATCTTGGTATATTCCAAAAGCTATGAAGATCATGAAAATCACTTGCGCATTATCCTGAAGACTCTTAGAAGACACAAATTATATGGTAAGTTTTTCAAGTGTGAATTCGGGTTTCAAGAGATTTCTTTTCTTGGAAATATTATCTCCAAGGATGGAATCTTTGATTATCCTACTAAGACCAAGGCAATCCCAGAATGGCCAGCACCGATGAGTATAACTGAGGTACACATTTTTATTGGTTTAGTAGGTTATTATCGAAGTTTCGTCCAGAATGTTTCCTGGTTGTATAACCCATTAACAAAGCTTACATGAAAAGGGGTTATATTTGTTTGGACAAAAGAGTGTGAAGAATGTTTTGAAGAACTGAAGAAAATAATAGTCAATGCTCCTATATTTACTCTACCATTAGGGAATGATGGGTTTTTATTTATAATGATACATAAAAGAAAGGACATGGTTGTGTCCTTATTTAGAATGACAGAGTTATTTCATATCCATCACGACATTTGAAAATTCATGAGAAAAACTATCCTACCCATGATCTTGAGTTAGCAGCTGTAATCATTTCTTGGAATATTTAGAGACACTATCTCTATGGTGAAAATTTGAGATATATATTGATCAAAAGAGTTTGAAGTATACATTCTCACAGAAAGAACTCAACATGAGGCAAAAAAATATGGCTAGAACTACTCAAGGATTATGATTGCACTATACACTATGACCCGAGGAAGGCAAATAAGGTGGCAGATGATTTGAGTAGAAAGTATCATGGAGTTTTGAACAAGATGAGAGTTGAAAAGGATCCTATATACATGGATCTAGTAAAGATGGATATGGGAATCACCATGGAAGGTGAAACATCAATATGCTTTCAAATGGTTTCCAAACCATCTTTATTAGAAATGATAAAGAGTTCTCAGACTGGTGATAAAGAGTTTCAAAATAAGATTAAAGCTATGAATGATGGGAGATTGGGTGACTTTGTGTATGAAGATGGAATTTTGAAATTTGGGAAGAGAGCTTGTGTTCCTGATATACCTGATCTAAAAAGAGAATTGTTAGATGATACTCATAGTTATAATTTCTCTATACACCCTAGGTTCACTAAAATGTATTGATATTTAAAGGAACATTTTTGGTGGGACAACATAAAAAAGGGAGATTTCTGATTTTGTGTCAAGATTTATGGTTTTTCAACAAGTGAAATCTAGAATTCAATAGCCTGGAGGAGTCATCCAACCTCTTTCCATACCTGAATGAAAATGGGATGATATCACGATGGAATTTGTCATGGGGCAACCAAAGACTCATAGAAGGAACACTGAAAAATGAGTCATTGTTGATCTTCTTACCAAGTCAGCACATTTTATTGATATAAGAGAAGATTTACCACTTGAACTTATAACAAGACTATATATTAATGAAGTTTTGAGACTTCATGGAGTACCCCAATCGATTGTTTCTGATCATGATCCACGTTTCACATCAAGATTCTGGGAAAGCCTTCAGATATCCATGGATACAGAACTTCGTTTGAGCACTGCCTACCACCCCCAAACTGATGGACAATCAGAACGGACTATTCAAACCTTAGAAGACATGTTGAAATCATTATCACTTGACATTCAAGGTATTTGGGATCAATATTTACCTCTGGTAGAATTTTCCTATAACAATAGCTTCCATTCATGTATTTAGATGGCACCATATAAAGTGTTATATGGAAGGAGATTTCGCACACCAACTTGTTGGGATGATATTGGTGAAAGAAAACTTGTAGGCCCAGAAAATGTGGAGGAAACAATGGAAAGGGTGAAGGTAATCTAAACCCACATCAAATTATCTCAAAGTAGGCAGAAGAGCTATGTCGATAACCGAAGGAATGATTTGGAATTTTAGGTAGGAGATCAGGTTTTATTGAAGGAATATCCACTGAAGGGTGATATTCATTTTGGTAAGAAGGGAAAATTGAGTCCCAGGTAAATCGGACATTTCGAAATTATAGAATTAATTGGGGATGTAGCTTACCATTTGGCAATGCCGCCAAGTCTCTCCAAAATCACAATGTATTCCATGTATCACTATTGAGAAAATACATGCTTGACCAAATGCATGTACTCACCTATGAGGAATTAAAATAAGAACTCGATCAGTCTTACTGCAAAGAGCCTGTAAAGATTGTTGATACAAGAGAACAATAGCTGAGAAACTGAAAGACTCAGCTGACAAAATTTCTATGGAGAAACCATAAGATGGAAGAAGCAACGCGGGAACATAAGGGACTTTTGATGAAGAACCACTCGAGTCTTTTTATGGAGTAATTTTCTAGAAATTTTGAGGATACAATTATTTGAAGGAGGGAAAAATGTATCACCCCATGCATCCATGGTATGCTTCTCTTTGAATAATACAATAGCGTGTGTTGTATGAAACATCGAGTCCTAACACACCACAACCAATCAAACTAGTAATTATGAATAGTAATACCCAATTTTTGAAATTTTATAAATTTTTTCATTCAAAATGGACTTTATTTTTGGATTCATAGTATCAAAATTATCTTAGGGTGAATTTTTGGTATTTTTCTGAAAACATTCGGTTTTTATTAATAGTGAAATATACTAAATTTTAATTAAAAACAACATTTTTAATCAAAATAATTTATAGTGAAAAATTATACTATTGAGTGGTTTTAAAGTATAATTAGATTATATTTTAACTATTTAATCCGATTTTGGTAATTGGACGTAATTTCATATTTAAACTGGACATAAGCAAGTGTCAATCTTTTGATAGTTATTATTTCTTAAAAACACGCTTTTTGTTTTGACAACGGGATTTAATTTTAAATTATTTTCTGCCACTTCTATGTTTTGAATTTAAAAAAATGGATTCCATGTTTAGAATCAGGAGGTCCAAATTGTGTAAATTGGTAACTTTTAATTATATACATTTTAAAAAATTATTTCGGTAAATATTTTATTTTAAATGGTTAAAGGGTAAATCTGGAAAATAAGGGTAAAAAATAATATTATAATAATATTAAATTACCCTAAAATGTGTTCTAACCCTATTGGATGATACATGTCCAGCCATGGGACTCTTGGGGTCGATATTGGGACCCCATGGAGCCACTTGTAAGTGATAATGACACTTTATATTAATTAAGTTAAAGTAAATACAAAAATGACAAATGCATATATCATTTAGTAAAACAATTTTTACACAGAGTTATGCATGTTATCACGTCGACTATAAATATTTATTAGAAAGATAAAATTATTTCCTATATAATGGTGTTTTATTTATAATTATTGGACATTAAATAATTAAAATTATTTATGACACAATTATGATGCAGTATTTTCCTTATTAATGAAAGGATCAAATAAATGGTATTATAAATGTTAAAATAAATATAATTTGAATGTTTTGATGACATACACGAATTTTATAGGTCAATATGACATGTTATAATTTATTAAATGAATTTATGTCGAATTAATAGCATTTTTAGGACTTTAACAAAAATCAATTATAAAATAGTGTCAAAATTGACATAAATGAGTTCATAAAACAAATATTATATTATTAATTGATATAATATTACTAAAAATATAAGGCTAAACCAAATGACTTATATAATGATATTTTTATCATTAATTAACCACTTGGGGTTCTCTTGAATGTTTATAGTAATTTTATTAACCATATAATATAAAAATACAAAGAGGCATGGTAAATGTCAAACTACTAAACTAAGAGTTAAATCTAAAAGATAAAGATAATATGGTGAACCAAACCTGTATAAAACCTATTGGTTGAGTGTTTTTAGACCCATTTCCACCTTATATTTTAAATAATTAATTTTGGTGCCATTAGAAACTGAAAATTATTTTATTATAAAATAATATTTCTTACTTTTCCTCAGGTGTCCTCGCCCCTCTTATAAAAGGGAACTCCCCCTTCCCTCAAATTCACATCTTCAAAGCCTTTTGTCTCTGCCAAACCCTACCCAAATACTAAATCAATTGTCTTCCCTTCATCCTAGAGTCCTTCCTTTAGTTATAAATCCAACCTAATGAGCCCTTTTGATCAAATCAAAAGGAAGAACACAAAAACGAGGTAAATATTTCATAACCTCATTCAAGTTTCTTTCTTCTTCCACTTCATATTTCTTGGTTATTTCCATTATAAAATAATAACTACAGTATCTTCTGTATACTGGGATGTTATTATAAATATGGTACAACCATATTCATTACTCTATTCAGCATTTGAATGACATGTCACCATACGTGTGTACGCACAGCTTACTGTCTCCACGTCGTGGTGTAATTGTTATTCAATACATTATTATTTGGATAGGAATAATAATGATGTGTAATTGTTGTAAATAATAAATATAACATGATAATTTTTTTTTTAAATATGATAAACCATATGATTATATATTATTTTAATATCAAAAATTATATTTTCGCTCGTGCGTATGTACGGATTACCGTCTCCACGAACGCGATGAGATTCATTCCCCATAGTATCCATTCAAGATTAATTTTCATTATATGATTAATTTTTTTAAAGACTTAATATCATTCTGAATATAAATAAGATACATCAAATCCATAAAAAACCATACTTACATAACGAATAATACAAATGAAAATGAATCAGCTAACACCTAAAAAGACGATAATACTAAGATATTATTAACAAAGAAATGTTAAAATATCATATATGACATCATATTACTGTATATGATTATTTTATAATTTAATAAAAATTATTTCAAAATTATAAAAGAGCTTAACCTAGCCTTGACCAAATAAAAGTATGAGGTAAGGGTTAATTTCACAATCTATTTATTATCTGAAGTTGTTTTTATATAAGTATCTATTGGGACGTTTTTATCATCCACATCCATGTTTTTTAAAAATTATTTCCAAATTTTTTTTACTATTTACTATACTATGGGTTAAAGTAATTTATATCCTTGTTTTAATTTTTATAAAATGGTTTGAAATAAATCTTTCTGTCATTTTCCAAACAAGGTACTTTTTAACCTTTTCGCCAAAATTAAGGTACAAATGTATTTTTTTAACATATACGAAGGGTGTGGCTATTTTATGCCATTATAATATCGTCAATGATTTCCTTACAAGCATATAATATTATTTTAAAAATAATTTTTTTCTTAAATGATTTCAAAATAGAAAGAAATATTTCACAAAAAAAGTTTCTGATTTCATTTATGTCAACATCCATTGATGGATTTTAAACATATTGAAGTTGATTTATTATGATACCAAACATCTATATTGAATTAAAGGTTTTTTGATATGTTTGACTATGGATGTGTTATTTTTACACCATTGATGATTTATGGATGAAGTATTGACATTTCGTATGCTAGTTATAATATGAATTTTTATGTTATGTTTAAACATTTTCATATAAGGAATGCATTGGACTTAGTAAGTGATAGGTGTAGCCCGCTATAACTCCTCGATGCATCGGTAGGTCTCATGAGAAAAACTATTGTCTTGGAACAAGGCCTTGAAAAAATCTTATTTGTAGTCTTTGCACAAGGCCTTGATTATGTGGTTATGAAAGTATGGCATTATGCATTCCATCATTATGAAAGTGGATATTGATATTGCATGTGATTATTCGACTAGTAGAATATCCAGGTGAGTTAGTAAATGGAATTATTTTGATGTTATCTTTTCCATATTATGTTGAATATCATGTTTAAAATGCTTTTGTTTTAGTCGTATACATTCCCTTAAATGTTTATGCTTATTTATGAAAGTTTCCGCTATATTGTTATCCTTACTGAGCATCTGATCTCACCCCTTTATATGTTTTATTTTTCCTAGTATGCAAAGGAGTATATTATGAATAACAAGTAAGTATAGTCTATGTGTTCTCAGTGTTGTCTATGGAAACAATTTTTTTGTTGTTTTCCATTTTATGATGTAATGTAAACTTTATGAATGTATCTAGAACATCCAAGACTATTAAACTAATCTGTCTTCTAATACTTGATCTTCTATGATCATGCTAATGATACGTAATAATGCACAGACTCTGGGATTCTGGGGTCGGACGTTACATAATCCACTTTATGAATAGTGGAATTGGTTCTTTTGATAAATTTGGATTTTGGGGAAAATGATTAATGGCATGTTTGGAATTATTCTTGTAAAAATGGTTTTTATGTGCACTTAATGTTGTATCATTTGGAACCATTTTATGTTCCATGAGTTGTATTTATTATATGGTGTTGGGACTAAAATATTAGGTTTGATATGTTATTGGTTGGTATTTGGCCATAAATATTATTTTTGAATAGATTTTAAGTGAAAATCCTTGTTATACATCTTGAAATTATTTTATGAAAATTTTATGTGGTTTATTGATATTTGAAAGAAATGTGAATCTTGTTTGCGGTGTAACACCCCATGATTTTATATTACGTTATCTCTTCAAAGTAATTCAATAACTTCTGTGACCTACAACACCGAATTTGAGCGCACCACGACGTACCAAACAATCTGTTCAAAAAGAATTTTTTAATAGTATTAACCAGATTATGAATTTTATATACTCCATATAATTTTAGAATCTATATCTTGTGTCTATTAGACCTAATATACGAACAAATTAATTTTTTTCAGATAAAAGAAATATTTTTCAAAAAATGCAATTTTATTGCCTTTTAATGGAGAACTCTTTTTAAAACCAACATTTGACACTTTTATATATTTAATTTAATGATATTAAATTCTTATTTAAAAGAGGGACATAAAAATTTATTTGGGATAAATATTTTGTAATTTTCTGGTAACTTTCATATTTAGATGAAAAGTAGAAAATACTAAATTTTAATTGAAATCAACTTTTTTAATTGAAATAATTTATAGTGTTATATTATGAATTTGACTGGTTTGGAAGTATAATTAGATTACATTTTTATCATTTAATAAAATTTATGTCATTATAAGTAATTTCACATTTAAAATTGGCATAAACACATTTCAATCTTTTGACAGTTTTTACTTTTTAAAAACCCATTTTTTGGTTTTGACAATGGGAATTAATATTAAATTAATTAATTCAATTTATATATTTTTAATTTAGTAAAATTGAATTCATTTATTAATTCTTAATGTCAAAAATATCTTACGGTGAATTTTTGGTGTTTTTCTGAAAACATTCAAATTTGATGAATAATGAAAACATTATGTTGTTGTTTAAAATTGACTTTTTATTTAAATAATTATTTATTTAATTTAAATTTATTTTAAGTAAAAATAGATATATAATACCTATATAAGTTCATTTTAATTCATTGGAGTCATTTTATAATGAAATTAGATGTATAAAATTTTATTGATCTTTTTAAAGTCTTTTACCCACTTTCTAGGCACATTTACAGATTTGCATAAAATGTAATTTTACTGCATCTGTGAATTGAATTTCAAATATTTGAGAGACATAGTTTACATTATTAAGTAAAATTTGGTTCAATAAGATGAAAATAGTTTTTGGTGAATAGTAACTTTTGTTTTTTATTTACCGCGACTAAAAGTAAATAGTGTAATTGAATGGAAAATGATATTATAATTACCCTAACACATGTCCTAATTCTATTAGATAAGTGTATTCAGACCAAAACCATACTTAGGAATAAAATATGATCCTTTTGTTCCACATGGATTAGATTAGGACATTTATTATTATTTTATTTAAAGAAGAGTTAAAAGTGTTAAATTCAAAGTTTAATAACTAAAACATTTTAAATATTGGGTTATAAATAAGATAAATTCAACTATAAATATTAATAATAAATCTAAAAATATTTACTACATAATGTTTTTTTATTTATAATTTTTAGAGATTAAATAATTAAATTTATTTATGACACAATGATGATGCAGTAATTACTTTATCAATAGATGACTAAATATTTTATAATATAAATATACACATAAATGTAAATTGAGGCTTTTGATGCCATATAAGTCTTTTATAGGTTAATATGGCTTGTTGGAGTTGATTAAATAGTTGTTTCCGAAGTGATAATGTTTTTATTACTTTAACAAAAAAATACCAAATAGTGTCAAAATAGACAGAAATGAGTTTTTAAAACAAATACTATATTATTAATTGATATATAATTTACAAAAATATAATTTTTGTCAAAGAACTTATATAAATTTAGAAATATCAATAATTTACCACTTGGAGTTTACATGGATTTTTATATTAAGTTCATTACCCATTTATTATAATAATACATAAGGACATGGTAAAAGATAAACTATTTAACTAAGAGTTAAATATAAAAGATAGGGTTAATATGGTGACCTAAACTTATATAAAACCTATTGGCTGAGGGTAGTTCGACTCATACCAACCTTATCATCTAAATAAATTGAATTTGATCTATTAGAAACCAAAAATAATTTTATAATAAAATAATATTTCATATTTTCCTAAAGTGACCATCAACTCTATATAAAAGGGTACTTCCCCTTCTCTCAAAATCACACCTCCAAAGACATTTGTCTCTGAAAAAACATGTCAAAATTTCCTCACAACATCCCACAATTCAACCTAGGGTCCTTCTTTTGAGAATAAAGGCAACCTAAGGATCCCTTTTGTTCAAATCAAAAGGAAACACCCAAAGAAGAGGTAATTATTTTATCACTTATTTCAATGTCCTTTTCTTCTTTCACTTTATAATTCATTGTTATTTCAAAAAAAAAATAACTCCATAATCTTCTACATACTGGGATGTTATTATAAATATGGTACAACCATACTCATTATTCTATCCATCATAGGTATGATAGTGTCACCAGGTGTGCGTATGTACGGTTTCTCGTCTCCACGTCGTGGTGTAATTTTATATTCAACAAATTGTTATTTTTATGAATATACGGATGAGTAATATGTATGTAAATAATATAAATAACATTATAATTTATCTGTAAAATTAATATATCATCCAATTCTGCACCTTTTAATCTTTAATGTAATGATATTGTCACTCGTGTATACGTACGGCTTACCATCTCCACGACGTGATGAGATTCATTTCCACGTCCGCCTTTCAACAATGATTATAAAAATTTATATATTCAATAAGTGTGTAATATATGACATAATAATTCTACAGGAGATATATATATTTTTATTTACTTACATATATCATATTCACTTACTTCCATTCAATACAATATGAAAACGGAAACAGCGTTTATGTGTACGTACGACCAACCGTCTCCATAAACGTTGTTTTCCATTTTATATATCTATATATTTAAAATATTTATATTCTAAATATATATGATATATAAATCATGTTTTATATTATTTATTATTTAAATCATGATCTAAATGATACGATCAAGAATAACAAGAAAAAACATGTACGATAAAGAAATTGATTATTAACTGAAATATTAATTAAACATGGAAATCATTATTAAATGGGTAGTATAAAGTCATAAATGAATAATGTATGATATAATAAATATGAATAAGGTTATATTATAATTTAATAACATACTATTGTCATTATAATAGTATTTTAAATGTATCCTCGACCAAAGGAATGTGCAATGTAAGAGTTAATACCTCAATCTCATTATTATCAAAGATTGTTTATCTGTAAGTATTTTCTTGGACATATTTATTATCCATGTCCATGTTTCAAGAAATACATTTAAAAATAATTCTCTTAAGGTAATATTTAACTAATAAATCATTTTAAATGTTTTAAATATTTATTCATCTAAATCATTCTCATTATTGTCCATGTTTTCAAAATGATTTTAAGGATTTATTTATATGGGAATTTTTGTTTTAAAATGGTAATTCTATTCAAAAGTTTCAAAGTGATATAGGAAACTTTGATTCAAAAATATCTTTTAAATGACTTCTTTTATAAATCTGTGAACTTTAAAGGATTTTACAAAAAAGGATATTTCTTTCAAAAAGTATTACTGTTCATTTTCAACTATGTCAACATTATTTACTAAATATTATTATTGATTAAGGTTGATTTATTAAAATACAATATTTTATATTGTATCAAATTAGTTATGATATGTTTGAATGTGGATGTGAAATTTTTAAACCCTTAATGGTTTTCTGGTTGAATTATTGATATTTCATATGCCAGTTTTAATACAAATTATTATGTTATGTCTCAACATTTTTATATGAAATATGCAGAGGACTTAGTATGTAATATGTGGGGCCTGCTATATCCCCTTGATGAATCGGTAGGTATCATGAGACAAACTAGTGTATTGGCACATGGCCTTGATAAAAAATTGTAGTATTGGCCGGAGGCCTTGACTATGTGGTAATGATGTCCAGTGTCAGGGAATCCCTCATTAGGAAATTAATTGTTACATGTGATTATTCGACTAGTATAATATTCATGAGAATGTTTATATGTTAATTTTTTATTTATTTTCTCCATATTATGTTCAATAATATATTTAAAAGGCTGTTGTTTTTTACACATATTTCCTTAAAAGTTTATAACATCCTCTAAATTATTTACCCTTACTGAGCATATGAGCTCACCCCTTTCTTGTGTTTTGTTTTCTGAGGATTCCAATAAGTTTATTATGTTGGATTTGTAGGGTTATGCTTGGGGAATAATGCAATTATCAATGGATGATTTATGTTGTGTTTTTTGTCTTAATTTGTAATGTAACATTCATGTATGTAATTTATTTTCTAAGACTACTAAATTGTTCGGTCCTTCTAATCATGAAAATGTATTAAAATAATGCACCATATCCGGGCTTCTGGGGTTGGGGTGTTACAATTTGTATTAGAGGAAGTTTAGTTCAAACCTTGGAAACTAGGTTTAGAAAAACTCCATTTATATAACATTATCCAAAGATAGACATTAAGGGTTAGTATAGAAGAACATCGTAGAATTTTGGTAATTTAGAGATTTTATGTATTTTCCAAACAATAAATCACTATCTGGATATGAGAAGATAGTGGCAGCTCTAGCATATATGTACCAAATAGTGAAAACTCCGACAAGGATTTTTGGGCTTGTCCTAGGGTATCCTGGTACACGACAACGATCCCTGTTTCACTCTGGGTTATGACACTCCTAGGGGATATTCTTCGAATAATTCACATTTTCTTTAAAAGACATTATGAAGGAATTATGTGTAAATACTTCCACAATGAAAACATTTTATTATGATTATAGATTATATGTAAAATATTTTCAATTTACATTAGTTAATGTAAAAATTTGTAATTATTCATTTTGATTCCTAAACTAACCTAGAGTATTACATTGTTTTGAAACAGAGCCGAGTAGATGGAATGAGATCTCCAACAATACACATGATCCAAAGAGTAAGAAGGATCATATCTTTTATGGTATTAATCCAACATTTATAAGGTAAATATTCTCCCACATAATCTAATCATATGATGAAATAGTATCATTTGTTAATAAGATAAGTTAATAATTCTCTAAGTCCTATGGATTTAAAGGGACGCAAGGGAAGAAAAGGGTGGTATAGAGAAATTTGGATAACGAGAAGAGGGGAATAAAGGATTTTCCCATATGTGATTATTATGGAATGAATCGCCTTGGTAAATTCTTGAATATAATGGGATTTTTCTATAAGTGTTGAGAAAAATGACACCAAGTACATTATTTTAAGGGTAAGAAAAAATGATTCAAATGTACAATGCTTCATCTGTATGGAGTTGGGAAACTATGTGAATCATTATCCAAATCATCATAGTATGACCCAAATGATGCTATTGGATAGTAATCATGTTATGATAATACAATAGTTGAAGAGGAATGACTATTGTTATTATGTTATTATTAAAGAATCATTTCATTTTGGTGTTGTTTCAATGATTTACTAGTAATATGAATTATAGAAATAAATAATTATTGTACTGCAGTGTTATTTAATTCAGGATATGAGAGTATATGGTTCTAAGAAAAGTGACTCAGTAAAAAGTAAATTTTTTTGTAAAAGTCATGGTAGAAGAAAATATAAAATTTAATATGGTTCTAATACTGAGGTAGTGATTTTAGAATAATATATGAATGATTTGGATAAATTATATTCGATATTCATGACTATTTTAAAACTAATTAATTGATTGTTTATTCCATTGTTGTTGGAGTTTAGAACATTTTTGGATATAAGAATTATATACAATATTATATAAGGAATAAGGGAGAATGAATATAATCAATAAGGTTTTATGGTAATTCAGGGTGTTACTATATATTAAAATAATACATGATGAAGGTATTCACATGTTATTACGTGGAAAAAAATATCTTCATTGTGTTTACCTTCCTTATAAATTTTGTATTGTGAGTTTGAAAAATAGTATTTTGGATAAATATAAAGGTTGGAATGGATTATGTTCGACATTGTATACTATTTTTAAGGTTTAATCATTTCTTAATATTATTTTTAGATTGCTATAAAAAGAACAACCTAGAGTTCAAGAGACAACTCGTCGCGTCCGATAATGCCGTGAAGCTTGAACCCACAACCGAAGGGAAACATGGGTGTATCACCTAACACTAGCCTATATGATTTCCTGGTTTGTGTACTGTAGTTTCTTTAAATATTCTGACAAATTAATTATAAAATCTTTATTTTTTGAAACATATATGATTAGGATAAAAAGAAGATTTTTGAATTAGATTATCTTTTTTAGTGAAAGATGAGTTTTGTAAGAACCCGGTTCTTCTCTTTGAGGTACGAGCTTCTTCTTTTCTCTTTTCCTTATGTGTTTTTAATAAAATATGGAAAATGGGGAAAAATCCTAAATTTTGGAACTACACGTCGTGTACTTTTTCCACACGTCGTGTACTTCTAGCCGTGTTGGGATGAGTACACAGGGCGTGTAGCCATGTCGATGACAAAGGGTGTAGGGACCGACTACACGCCGTGTAGTGGTCCATTACACGCCGTGTCGTTAGTCGGCAGGCCAAAATAGTAAGGCGATGGAGCATCCGCCAGCTGGGTGGCAGTACACGCTATGTACTCAAGAGTACATGCCGTGTACTCTTGTCGGCATGCAAATAGTGTCGCGCTGGCGGGAAGCAGCCATAAGAATAGTTTAAAATTTGGGAAGTACACGCCGTGTACTCAGAATTACATGCCGTGTACTTTGTTTTTTCGCCTTAAAACATGCAGTAACCTCCTCATTTGGCAGAGGAGGCATTTGAGCCGTTTTGGAGCCAAAGGAGGAGGCCAAACCTTTGATGATCCGCCGAGTGTTCTTCTGGAATCTGTTTCTGCCTCAGATGATCTCGTTGGAACCGCACGGGTAAGGGATTCCATCTCCTTGACTACTTCTTACCAATTCTTCTCATAATAAGAGTTATTTGAGGTTAAGTGAGTTATGTTCTTCGTCAGATCTATGTCATTCTTGGGCGTTTATGGAGTCGGCGTTTGGGTATAACGTTCGTTGGCGTTTAAGGAAGGTGTCTTGGTGTTAGTTTATCCAATTGATGTGCATTTTGTGCGTTTTTGTGCGACGAACCCATGTTGGGGTGTTGTGTGGCTAAGGCCATTTCTATATTAAACACCTAGAATCGATTAGGTATTTAATTATGATATTAAAATGCTGGTTGCGATCATTGCTTGGATCTGGAACCACCCTGTGGGTGGGTTCCACTGTTTAGCTGTTTGGCCAGGATACCCGAGGGTATGCCTTAAAAGTAGTGATTTTAGAATTTCCTTGAAAGGAATTTCTTTTTTACTACATATTTACATGTTGGGCATGGCCCAGTTGCCTGTTTAGCCTGAGGGCAGTGTTGTGATTAGCCTGTGGGTGTTGTACTACTTAGCCTATGGGAAACTTCTTCTGTGCCTATGGGCAGCTGACTCTATGCCTGTGGGCGACACTACCTACACCTGAGGGAAAACTCTATAATGTCGGGGGGCAGATTATTATGTTGGATATTCTTTACCTGAGGGTAGGAGTTTACGTGTCTGAGGACATTAGATAGTTATTTAGAATATTCACTATGCTGGTATTTTAAATTTAATGGATTAAATGGATAATAAAATGGCAATATAACTGGTAATTATTTACTTTTGAGTATTTCATACTTTATTTCACTTTACTATTGAACAATGTCATAGCATTCCTTCACATAGTTGGGCACGTTCCTTTGTGGGTGCATACTGGGAATTTATTTCTCGCACCCTGTTTGGGTCACGCTTTTCGGCCCAAACAGATTACGTTTCTGCCGGTGTGGATAGGGGCAAGAGTCCCTATACAGGTACTTGACTGTTGCTGATGAGTAGGAGGGCATGAGACCGAGCCTAAGCTCGTGATGCTACTGCCAGCTGTTTTGTTGTACTCTGCTTTTGGGTGTACTGTATTGATGTATAACATGTTCTGGCTGTTTTCTTAGAACTTGAGACATGTAGAATCATTATTTATCTTTTGTTAGTTATATCCACTGCTGTTGTTTATTTAAGTTGTGTATGATTTACTGCTTCTGATGTTCATTGTATGTTTTATTTGTATTCCGCTGTGCTGTACTTTGACAAATGAGGGCATAGTTTCCCCACTATCAGACCTGGGCCCTCACTACAAGTCGGCAGCCTCTGGCATTTGGGGAAATGCGCTTGAGGTCACGTGGCGAACCAGGTTCGTGGCACCCAGAACTGGGACGTTACAATTTTGTAGTAGAAATTAGTTGAAGGATGAAACTCTACTTGTCATGTATTTTTTTCCTCTTATAATATGAATAAATTAAGTCTTAAACTTTATAGAATTTATCTTAAAACCAAATTTTTTTATCTTAATACCTTTTGTTTTGTTGAACTGGTAATATTTTAAATCATCATAGATTGATGGATTTGAGGCCATCAATTTTACATTTGTTTGTGATTGATGACTTCAATCATTCACTATAAATATTTATGTTTTCCCCCAATTATGTGTCCATAATTTCCACTAATGTTATTCTAATCGATATCATAATTTGGTGGTGACTTTTTCACATCCCTTTCCTTCTTATTAAGACTAAACATTATTAACCCAATTTCTGATGGGGTTTTTTTACAAAGTTATTTATCTATTTTTAACCATTTATTTTTGAAGAACAATTTCAAATTGTGAGGACTAAATTTATTTAAGGAGGGTAGAATGTAACACCCAAATATTTCATAGTACGTTATCTCTTCAATGTAATTAAATTACTTGCGCTACACGCAACACCGAGTTCGAGCGCACTACGACATACCAAACATGTCATTAAAAAGCAGTATTTAATAGTATTAACTGAATTATGAATTTTATATTCTCCATATAATTTTATAATCCATATTATGTTTTTCTTAGACACAATATAAGAACAAATTCATTTTTCTCAGTTAAATGACGTATTTTTTTAAAAAAAAGCAATTTTACAGCCTTTTAATGGAAACCCCTTTTTAAAACCAATATTTTAAACATTTATATATTCAATTTTAGGAAATTAAATTCTTATTTATAACTAGGACATAATAATTTAGTTTGGATAATTTTTTGGGTACTTTTCTGATAACTTTTATATAATGATGAATAGTGAAAAATACAAATTTTTAATTGAAAACAACTTTTTTAATCAAAATAATTTGTACTGTTATATTATTCATTTTATTTGTTATGAAGTATAATTAGATTATATTTATATCTTTTAATACATTTGAGGTCATTATAAGTAATTTCACATTTAAATTTGACATAAACACATGTTAATCTATTGATAGTTTTTACTTTATAAAAACATTCTTTTTAATTTTGTCAATGAGACCTATTTTTAAATTATTTAATTCAACTCTTATGTTTTTAATTTAGAAAAATATAATTCATTTTTTAAATCATGTTATCAAAATTATCTTAGGGTTAATTTTCGTTATTTTTCTGAAAACTTTCAATTTTTGATGAATAGTGAAAGCACAACGTTATTGTTTAAAACTGACCTTTTATTTAAATAATTATTTATTTTATATAAATTTATTTTAATTAAAAAGAGATATATAATACCTATATAAGTTCAATATAATTCATTGGAGTCGTTTTATAATAAAATTAGATGTATAAAATTTTATTGAAGTTTTTAACGTCTTTTACCCACCTTCTATGAAAATTTGCATATTTGCATAAAATGTAATTTTACCACTTATGTGAATTGAATTTGAAAAGTCTGAGATACATGGTTGACATCATTAATTAAAATTTGGTTCAATAAGATGAAAATAGTATTTGTTTACTAGTAACTTTTTACTTTTATTTACCACGGTTAAAATTTACTAGAGAAATTAAAGGTAAAAATGATAATATAATTACACTAACATATGTCCTAATTATATTATATAAGTTTATTTAAACAAAAAACAGCCTTAGGAATAAAATATGATATTTTTGGTCGACTTGGATTAGATTAGGACATTTGTTATTAGTTTTTTTAAAGAAGAGTTAAAAATGTTAAATTCAAGGTTTAATAACTAAACCATTTTTAATATAGGGTTATACATAAGATAAATTTTATTATAAAAATTCATTAGAAAAATAAAAATATTTCCTACAGAATTATATTTTATTATTAATTTTTTTAATTTAAATAATTAAATTTATTTATGACACAATAATGATGTAGTAATTACATTATCAATTATAGATTAAAATAATTGATATTATAAATAAAAACAGAAATGTAAATTGATAATTTTTATGCCATCAAATAAATTTCTAGGTTAATAAGACATTTTATGGTTTCATAAATAAAATTTTCTTGAATTGATACACTTTTTATGACATAAAAAATCAAAATACCAAATAGTGTCAAAATAGACATAAATGAGTTTTAAAAACGAATTCTATATTATAAATTAACATAATATTTATAAAAATATATGGATCTTCAAAATAACATAAATAAGGTTATATATATATAATTAACAAATTTGGGATCTCTTGGATTTTTATTTTAAGTTTATTAACCATTTATTATAATAATACAAGAGAAAATGGTAAAAGTTATACTATTTAACTAAGAGTTAAATTTAAAAGATACGGTAAATATGGTGACAGAAAGTTGTCTAAAACCTATTTGTTGCGATGATTTAGACCCATACCCACTTTATACTGAAAATATATCAATTTTGAGCCATTATAAACTGAAAATGATTTTATAATAAAATAATATTTCAAACTATTCCTAAAGTGACCCACACCTCTCATATAAAAGGGTACTTCCCCTTCTCTCTAAATCACACCTCCATAGCCATTTGGATAGGCAAAAACCTACCAAAATCTCTTCCCAACTTTCCTAACTAAAGCATAGAGGCCTTACCTGGAGCAAAAATCCAACCAATGGACACCTTTTTTCAAATCAAAAGGAAACACCCAAAGAAGAGGTATTTACTTTATCGCCTCTTTGAAAGTTCTTTTTTTCTTAAACTTTAACTTTCATTTTTATTTCTATAAAAAATAATAACCCCAGTACCTTCTATATACTGTGATGTTATTATAAATGTTTTATAACCATACTCATTATTATATCTATCCTATGAATGATAATGTCACCATGTGTGCGTACGTACAGATTATCGTCTCCATATCGTGGTGTAAATTGTTATTCAACACAATTTTATTTTTGTGGATATAATGATGGGTAATACATATATAAAAAATGAAAATAACCTGATAATTTCTCTATTAAATTAATATACCATTCAATTTCATACATTTTAATCATTAAGATAATGAATTGGTCACTTGTGTGTACTTATAGCTTACCGTATCCACAACACAATGAAATTCATTTCCACATTCAACATTGAACGATGATTATAAAAATATATATTATTAATAAGTATGTAATATATGACATTATAATGATACTATAGAGAGATATATATATATATATATATATATATATATGTATTTATGTACTTACATATATCTTATTCACTTTCTTCTGTTCAATACGATATGAAAACCAAAACAACGTTTATGCGTACGTACATCCTACCGTATCCATAAATAGTATTTTCCAATTTATATATCTATCTAATATAAATAATTATATTCTAAATATATATGATATAAAAATAATTTGTTATATTCTTTATGTTTTTAAATTATGATCTAAATGATACAACCAAGAATAACCATTTAAAACACGTACGATAAAGAATGAGATTATTACTCGAAATGTAAATTTAACATAGAAATAACTATTAAATGGGTTGTATAAATTTATAAATTAATCATGTATGATATAATAAATATAAAAATTATTCTTGTATAATTTATCAACATACTATGGTTGTTATAACAGGAGGTTAAACGTGCCATCGACCAAAGGAATGTGCAAGGTAAGTGTAAATTCCTCAATCTCATTATTATATGAGATTGTTTATGTGTAAGTATTTTCTTGGATTTATTTATTATCAATTTACATGATTCACAAAAAAAATTCAATATGATTCTTTTATTTTACTCTTTTAATAAAACATCATTTTAAATGTTTTAAAAATTTATTCTTCTAAATATTTCTCATTAATGAACATGATTTCAAAATGGTTTTAAGGATTTATTAATATAGACATGATTATTTTAAAATTTTAATTCCTTTTAAAAGTTTCAAAGTATCATGTTACACTTTGATTAAAAAATCTCTTTTAAATGACTTTCTTTATAAATGTGTGACTTTTAAATGATTTCACAAAAAGATATATTTCACTCAGAAAGTTTTACTGGTCATTTTCAACTATGTCGAAATTCAATACTGAAATTTATTGTTAATTATGTTTGATTTATTATAATACAATAATTCTTATTTTATCAAATGGGTTATGATTGTTTTGACTCTGGATGTGCTATTTTTATACCCTTCATGGTTTATGGTTGATTTAATGATATTTCATATGCTAGTTTTAATACAAATGTTTATATTATGTTTCAAAATTTGCATATGTGGAATGTAGTGGCCTTAGTAAGTGATGGGTGGGGACCTCTATATCCCATCGATGCATCGGTATGTCTCATGAGACAAACTACTATCTTGGTGCAATTCCTTGATGAAATAATTATTTGTAGTCTTGGCACGAGGCCTTGACTATGTGGTAATGATGTCTGGTGTCAAGCATTCCCTCATTATGAAATTAATTATTACATGTGATTATTCAACTTGTAGAATAACCATGTCCATGTTTTTAGGAAATTTTTTGATTTATTTTCTCTATATTATGTTCATGTTTATGTTTAAAAGGTGTTTCTTTTCATTAAACATTTGCCTTATATGTTTAGAGCTTCCGCTAAATTATTTACCCTTACTAATCATCTGAGGTCACCTATTTCTTATGTTTTATTTTCCCAGGATTCCATGATGTGTATTATGTTTTATATCTAGGGCTAAGTTGGGGGAATAATGGCATTATCAATGTATTATTTATGTTGTATTTTATGTTTGAATTTTTTTATGTAATGTTCATGTATGTAATCTATTTTCCAAGACTACTAAACCAGTTGGTCCTTCGAGACTTGATTCCTTGTAACCGTACCAATGAATTAAAATAATGCACCATCTTCAGTATTATGGGGTTTGGGAATTACATGTGGGCTGTTTGTGTATGTATGGTTTGGGAATAAATTTTTTAGGTGAAATTTATATTTGATAATATGTGGAACATGATTGAGCACTAAAGGCTAACCCAGGTATCTATGTGGGTGTACTTTTACTGGTATACTAATGATCCATAGTGGTTTCATCCGTATTTCATGTAACATTTTTATAGTGAAATCACTAAATAAACTATGATGATGATGTTGGGGACCACTAGATTATGGGTATTTGTTCCCTACTAGTGGATCGTGCACAAAAAATGGATATTTTTGGTGGTTACTTTTACACCATGATTTGAGGTACCTTAGGGACCACAACAATCAAGTACATATGGGTGTCATTGTGACTTGTTCTCAATGGATATTTTGTACTCACTATCATCATATGGTGTGTTTGGTTCATAAATTCAGTAGCAGTTGTGTTTTATTTAAATTTGTACATTCATTAAAGAATCCATTTTGAAAAGTGTTTTTATTTTGATGTTGTAACTCTTTGAAATTTGTTACTAGCATTTCCTGACTATGAAAAAATGCAACCATTTTATTTTATAATAATTATAACATGGAACCATGTTTGGAAAACAAAATTTTATATATTTTATTTATAATATAGAATTTATGTTTCTTTTTTTTAAGGACGTGCACTGGGGAAAGAATATCAAGCTAACCTACTGAGTTTTAATATGCACTCCTATAGTCTTCTTCTATTATTTGCCCTTGTGTTGGTTTATTATTGAGTTTGATCACCTTGGGTGAGATGTGTTTATTATATTGGAGAGTGAACTGTGGGATCACATAGAGATAGTTAGTTGTCAGGTTTGGATAGTTGATTTTTCTGGTTCAGTTGTATTTTCACTTCCATGTGAAAATAATATTTAATTAAAATTTTATATAGATGTTTAATTAGTTTTACATTTATTTTTCCTGGTTGTTTGATTGTCTATATATGGGATAAATCAACCCCTTGTTACTCTATTTATTCCCTCAGGCCTTTTCGCCATCCCAGGATGATCTAGAATGCCTCTTTGGACATGTCACGGGATGGCATGGGTGATCGGTTCAAGGTTGAGTTGGACTAGTTCATGAAAAAATGGTATCAAAGGAGGTCATCTTTTATTGGAAATTGATTTTTAGATCACCCTTGTTTTTTGGTGGATGTCAAGAAAGATGGAGTAGGATTGTCGATACTTGAGTTGTAAGTACAGGAATAGCATCATAAACTCTTGCGCGTTCTGATCCTCAAGTTTCTATCGGAAGTCTGGTTTTATTAGTGTCTTGGTTATTATTGATTGTGTGGTTTTGGGATACGAAGAGTGTAGTAAGACTAATGGTTTATGTGATCTCATCGGGCCTGGAAATCCATCTAGAGCTGGGTCATGGTCTCGAGAAGGATCTCCAGTATGGTGGTCTGTTCGGCATGTGGTTTTTATCAGTATGATCAAGTCACCCATTGAAACTAGTTCCCTTTTGTGGGTCACTTGGACATTTCCGGATTTAAAAAATTATTTTGAAAATCCGTGTTTGAGAATTGTGGAAATTGGTTATCAAAATGTAATATAATAATAATTATTTGGAATGTTGGGTTTTGTGAAACAAATATTTATAATAAAGTGAATATGTTTTAATGGGATTGGATTTTCCCTAATATAACTTTTTTTTTGAAATATTATTTTTTGAAAGAATGTATTATTTTAAGGTGATTCTAAATCATTGATTTAAATGGGGTATTTTGGTATGTTGAAATATATTTGAATCTAATAAATTTGTTTTGAAAATTGGTTTTGAGTGGTTGGTGTTTTCTGAGAAAGGGTCTTGTTCTCTATGGCCCTTGGATTACGAAAATACACATTGCTGAATTTTTTAATTATGAATGGGTGGTTTGGAGTATCTTTATTGTTTTGAAAGTTGTTAAAAATTAAATGGGTTAGGTTTTTAAGAAAATTGTTTTTTATGATGTTTGGTTTGTGTTGTGAAATTTCAAAAGAGGTTTTCACTGCGTGGTTGTTGTGAATTTGGAAGGTACATGATTTTATTGGAATTATGTTGTTATGTCATACCCTTTGGTGTTTGTATGGGTGCTCACATGCATGGTTTTATAGATATTTCTATGGATGACTTGTATGCCTTGGTTGTTGGGTTCCTTGGGTGGCATTGAAATGTGCTTGTGAGTGAGACTTGACAAAACACCATTCGTGAATGTGAAAATCCATGAAGTGATTTTGTTTTTCAAATTTTTATGAGTTAAAAAATTGTGGAATTTGTTTATAAATCAATTGTTATGTGGATTTTTTCCTATGTCTTTAAATTTTCGTTTATTCAGTATGATTTCTTATTATCTAGAAGTAATACTATTATTGAGTCTTGAGATGTGATATTGTAGGTGGCTCAGTTTTGGAGTATTTTTGAATGGGTTTAAAATGATGTGTTGGATGTTGTGATGTGGCCCTGGATGGTTCTCTGTTGGCAAGATTTTATGATCATCTGCCTAAGGATTCATTTCAAGGGTTAAATCCACCACTTTGATTGATGCCTCAACCTGTTTGTTGGAATAGAGATCTTTTTGGGCTCAGATTAAGGAATCGTACTAATATGGTGATTCTCTTGGTTGTGGTAGTTGTTCTATGTGATATATATGACATGTTAATTTTTATTTATACTCATCATTCAATGTGACATAGAATGGTGATGTGTATCTTCCAAATCTCTATTTGGGTAATGGTGTTTTTTTGATCTAGTGAGTTTAATGGGGTGTTGTGATCCATAACTCCAGACTATGAGGCAGGGGATTCTACAACTATTAGACCACAATCCATATGTCTCAAATTGAATTTTTCTGGTAGTTAGGAATCCTAGTGGTGGGGTTCTGATTATGTTTGTGCCTCCACCATTACAGTAAGGTGGTTTTGGAATTTCTATTTTGGTTTCTCATCACTGGGAATTTCCTTTTTCTACAAAGGGAGTGGTGGACTTACACTTCATGTAGTGTTTATGGTTATACAATATTCATTGAAATCATCTGTTCAGTGTTCTTTTGTGGACCACCCATGAGAATTGGGTGCATTCTTGAATAGTATCCATCTATATGTGAATAGTGGTGGGAGGTTTTCATCATTCATTTCAGTGGTCCAATCAATTTCCCCCCTCCTAGATTGAGGGTGGTTTTTGGTCTGTGAGAGATGTTTTGGCTATGTTTTTTCCCCTAAATTCTGTAGAAATTATTTTAAATGATCATGTCTTGTTTTTCTTGGCCTGGGTTGGTAGGCCGTTGAAAACGGGTTTTGGTTGTCCTTTGTGGGTGAGGCTAATTTTAGCTCATGTGGAAATCTTATTTGGTCACTGTTGGTTTCTTCTTAATGGTGGGAACTCTATTCCATCCTCCCATTAAATCCATTTATTTCATGATGTTATTTGGTTTTGGGAGTTCATTGGGATCTTTTGGAGAAGTCCCATCAATAAAGTCTTGTATTGGTTGTGGATGAGTGGATTGATCCTTCCATTGATTCTTGGGTGGTGGTTGTGAATTTTTGTTTTGTTCTGTAAAAGAGGCTCAATATACACTTTTTTGGTGAAATTTAATTTTATTGAGATGATGGATTGCATTGATGAATAATCCTTAGGCATTGATCAATCATCTTGAATGTGTTATGGTTATCTAGGGCAAAAGCTTTAATGACGGGGAGAATTTTCAAACTCAATTTTTCATTTCTTGGTTTTGATCCAGTTTGTAGGAAATAAAGATCTTTTTATTGGTTTTTGTGTGTTATTAATGTTGATTTTTCATGTTCCATCTATGTATAATCATTCTACCATGGGTTCCCCATAGCATGTGTTGGTGGTTTTTTGTAGAAAATGGTGGTAACATCATGATTTAGGCCAAACCGTGCGCCCATTTCCATATTTAAAAACAAAATTTTCTTCTTTTATAACTACTTAATTTTTGGGAATTTTCCACCCACTACACTTCCCACATTTCCTCCCATGATATATTCAAATCACCATATCCATTTGGACCCATTAGGAATTCATAATAATGGTAGATTTTGGTTATTTATTCAGGTATTATGCAAGCTCATAAACCCATTTCCAGTTTTAAAAAAAATATATATTTTTTACTTTATTTTATATACATTTTCTTATATTTTTATATCAGTACACCTCTTACTATCGCCAAAAAACCCATAGGAATATCCCCATGTTCCATTTTACCTCTTTGGACCTTATCTTAATCATTGATTAGGGTGAACTTCTTCAAGGTTTCTCGAATCGTACTGATTTGAAAAAGGTAATTTGTTTCTTTCATAAATCATTAATTTTTTACTCTATTTCACCAATATATTTTTCCCTAGTTATTATAGACCTAAAGAGCCTCTCCATTTATTTCTATTCCATTATCGCTACTCTAAGGGTGTGGTTATAAGGGAAGGAGAAGAGTTCTCTAGTTATCAAGGAGCGTTTCTTTCACTTTTCTCCTCCTTCTTCCAATTTTTCTTGTTTATTTCTTTTCCCCTGGTAATGAACGTCCTTGGGTTATGTATCTCTTTATATTATTTGTGTTTGTGTTGGTTTTGGTATGATATTAATAGGTTTCCAGTTTATAAACCCTCAGAAGGTGTTATAGGGTGTGTGTATCCATTCCGGCTTGGTTTTCTTGTAGGTTCTCTAATGCACTTCCATTATAATTCATGAATAATCTGTTTAATGATTTTTGAAATTATATTTATGTTAGGTATTGTTTTTACCCCTTCGGTTTAATTATTTAGTGTGCAAGAAGGGTATTTTATGCCTTTTTGTGAAAATTATGTTGTTTTGGTTAAAGTGTGCACACTAAGTGTTTGTAAGATGATCCATTTTCTTTGCATATGAATTATAGTTTTTTGAATCCTTTTTAGATATTTAAATAATTTTTTGTCATGAAAATATCATTTTATAATACTTTTAGAATTACATAGAGTTTTTTTGTTAATTATTACAGGCCTAATTTTTGGGAAAGTCCTCGGTTGGATTTTCTGCACTCAAGGTGATATAAAATGAATACTTTGGCTTATGGAAAATATTGGAAGCAAGGTAATCAATTTTTTTGGGTTATTTATGAGGGTTCCAATCTGGTTTTGTGTTTTTAATGAAGTCAGTATTGGTTTTTAGTGTGTTTTGGCATGTTTTCTTGGTAAATTTCCATTTTGGAACCTTTATAGGAATAGATGGCTCTTGAATGTGTAACTGATGTTTTTGAGGGGTTTAAGTAAATGTTCTATTTCTAAAATTTTTTTTTTACACCTCTTTATGAATAGTGTAATTGGTTCTTTTGATAAATGTTTTTTGTGAATAATTCTAAAAGGCATGTTTGGCATTATTCTTATAAAAATGGTTTCAATTGAATTTTATGTCGTTTTATTTGTATCCATTTTATGGTCCATGAAATTGATTTATTAAATTTTTCAGGGCTTCCAAATCTTGTTTTTTATGTTAATGGTGGGTTTTTTCCTTAAAAGTTCATTTTTATTAGATTTTATGTGAAAATCATTGTTATACTTCATTATATTGTTAAATGAAAATTTTTAGTGGTTTACTGGCCCGTGAAAGAAATTTGAAGCATATTTGTAGGCTATTTGTGGGTGTATGACTTGGGAATGAAATTTTATTGTGGAAAGTGTATTTGATAATATCTAAAACCTGATTGAGCACTAAAGGAAAACCTGAGTATCTATGTGGGCAAACGTGTACTAGTTTTCTAGTGATTCGAAGTAGTTTTGTCCATATTTAACGTAGAAATTTTGTTGGTGAAAACACTAAATAAACTATGGTGATGATGTTGGGGAAAACTAGGTTATGGGAATTTTCTCTATTCTAGTGGCTCGTGAATGAGAACAAATATTTTTTATGGTTACTTTTCCACCATGATCTGACGTTCATAGAGACCAAAACAAACTAGTGCCTAGGGCTGCTCTTGTGACTTGTGATCATTGTCTATTTTCTACTCACCATCATCATATAGTGTGTTTGGTTCATAAATTACGTATCATGTGTGTTTTATTTAAAATTTTAAATTCATTATAGCATCCCTCTTGAAAAAAATTTTATTATTAAGTTTCATCTCTTTGAAATTGGTTACTAGCATTTTTTGGTTATCAAAACATGAAACCATTTTATTTTATACTGATTATACAATGGAGCCATGTTTGGAAAAGATGATTTTAAATATTATTTTTCAAAATTGGAATTGATTATTATTTTATTTTAATGGATGTGCATTGGTGATAGAATATCGAGTGAACCTACTGAGTTTTAATACTCAGAACCATAGTCTTATTCTTTTTTTAACCCTTATGCAGGTTTTAGCTTGAGTTTGATCACCTTGGGATACATATAATAATTGTGTTGGTGAGTGACCAATGGGATCACATGGATATAGTTAGTTTTTAGGTTTGGTCGGTTGAGTTTTTTGGTTCAGTTGTAGTTTCACTTCCATGTGAAAATAATGTTCAGTTCAACATTTATATAAATGTGTACTGGGTTTTCCATTTATTTCCTCTAGTTGTTTAATTTTTTATCTATTGTAGAAATAGGTCCCATGTAACTCTATTGATTCCCTTTGTGGTTGTTGCCATCCAAGGAGGATTGAGAACTCCTCTTGGGAATTTTCATGGGCTGGCCTGGGTGACTGGTTCAGGGTCGACTCGGGATGGTTCGTGACACATTCCAGTTCATTAAAGTAGCCCTTAATTTAACTCAATTATATTGGTGCCATAATATAATATGGATGATAAATATTATCGGTCCCTAGTAGTAGATCGATTGAAAATTCCACTTCCATTTCATGTGGAATCCTAGAATAATATTC
This sequence comes from Viscum album, assembly GCA_963277665.1. Lineage (NCBI taxonomy): Eukaryota > Viridiplantae > Streptophyta > Magnoliopsida > Santalales > Viscaceae > Viscum > Viscum album. The sequence goes on along the minus strand of OY728156.1, from coordinate 62,320,833 downwards.
AAGGAAACATTTGGATATCAATCTATGATGGCTATAAAATATTTTTTTTTATTTTTTTCAACAGTTTCAAATTTTACTACTATAATATAATAGGATATATTATGAACCATTAGTATAAAATTTCCTACTATAACAGTGTTTAGATCATAATATCCCTTAATGAGACATTCAATTCCATTAGAGGATGTAAATATTAGTTTTCATGCATAAAAATCAATGAGGTCATTAAAATACATCAACCAAATTGATACTAGATTTAGATAAAAAAAATTCAATATCATGAAAGTAAAAAACAAAAAACATATTTATCCATGACCATAGTTATATAACATGACACTCACATAAAGCCTCTGCACTCCCATTTCTCGAGAGGTGTTTAAATTCTCATAACTTGACGAATCATTTCAATATAAAACACCATATGATTTAGGACATGAGAATGAATTAAATAATGGTATGTTCCTTTATAAAAAACATGAATAGGAGTTGAGTTCAAAATTATGACACCTCACACTGTTAAATGAAATTATTATTCCACCATGATTATTTTCACCACATTATGCAACTATTAATTTTATATTGAATATTAATTTCATCCTTGATTTTTTATAATAACATGAGGTGTGATGGTGTTCCATGAATCACCCTGAATAACTAAAATTTTTGGTTTATATAATATGATGAGAGGGGATCACCTGATCATAAGAGTATTGCAGCACATTTGTGCTATTTCCACCAGTTGTCCTCGAAACATTAGAACAATAACTTCTGAGGTGTCCCATTTGACAAAAATTGGGAAACTTTTGAGATAATGTATTATAATAATTTTCTATAAGGACCAATTATCAACATTGATAACTACATGGCTTGGTGTCATATTGTGGAGGAAAAGAAACCAGTTGGTGGATTAGATTTCTGTTTTCATGCTTCCTTGAAAATAATTTAAAAATTTATGCATATTTGATTAATTAGAGATACCACTTATACCAATATAGGTAAAAGTGCTCCCCCACCGTAGGTTTCAATAATTTATTTTACCTCTAATGTAACTTTATTAACCTTCTCAGTATAATCATCAATATTGAAGAAGACTACTTTATAGAGAATTTTTGATCACAACCCTAGCTCAAAAATATGTTCTCTTGGGTACGGGCTAATAGATTCCTCTATATAAAATAAATCAATCTTGATGAACTTATTTACATAATCCATGATTGTTTTTTTATTTTACTTGAGAGTAATTAAATCTATCATCTTTGTGATCATGAAATTATGTGGGTAAAATTGTTTGTTAAACAATTTATTGAACCCTTTCCAAGTAAGATTCTAGTCTTGTTTAGTTTGAAATAATGTATCCCAACAATTAATGACATGGAATTCAAGATTATATACCACTATTTTATCCTCGGTATCAATTAGGGTTCCCTAAATATCAATGATTCCACTAGTCTAACAAAATCATTCCCCTTCATTTTCTAGTCTTATATCCCCCAAAAATATTAGTGGATTCTATATTTGAAATTCCAACAATAAATTATCATTATATAGTTAAATAATAATATTAATCTTATAAATATGTTAAAACTATTGGAATATACCATGTAAAAGATAGTGATTCATGGATGGTTCATGTTCAACCACATTATCCTAATTGTCCTTATATTAATTTCCAAGTTGTCTCACTCGTGCCATTTTTTCTAAAACAATAGAAGCTAAAAACACTCAAATAATATAAAAAAAATGAAGACTTAGGATCATCAAAATAGAAATAAATCCATTCATAATAATAATATTCTAACATGAATCAAATAAAACATAGATCATGGGATAATAGTGGGATGTGTTTCTACTAATTAATGATACTCTACACTAATTAGATAAACCAATAGTAATGAGATGATAACACAACAAAATGTTTATATATAATACATTATAAAAACCCTCCTTGGTAACTTGAAGTTAAATATAAAGAGATTAATGTCTCTTTTTTATACACTACGTTTCATATTTTGACACATTCATCTCTAGAACATCCATCCAAGTAGATTGAATAAACCAATCTGAAAACCTTTGTAATAACCCACACCTAACTAATTTGATGGGGAAAAGATAGAGGTTTTATTAACCTTATGTGATGTACCTATGACACCAAAAGCTCTAAATAAATAACATGACCTTAAAATATCCTTTGAAATGATTTTTCCTTTTACAAATACAACATTTAGAGAAAACAATAAAAACAAAACCATGATACTATATGATGTATGAGAGTAAACAAGATTAGTCAATATCCAAGACAAAAAATATATATCAGATTAAATGCTATTAGAATAGTACAATATATCTAAAACTAAAAAATAATTCTTAATATAATGTCTCAAATATTGGATCACACAAAACATATAACCAAAACTTATTCATCCTCTACAAACCATCATCAACCCCCTAGAATTAGGATGCTCCAATAGAGAAATATGAATCTTCTTCCTTCTTTATATCATGAGAAACAAAAAATTTATATATAATCAGTAAGAAATACTCAAGAAACATCACACACCCCCGTAAAACTAGAAAAATATAGTATAATTTATATTAAATAAGATTTTATATGAAAACTGATATCTTGATTATATAAAATAAAACCAAGGAATGTATATCAAAACAATTTATATAAAATAATAATTTAACAATATTTATATTATCAAACTGATTAATAAAATAATCACCATTATAATTTGTGTATCCATTCTTTCCTTTTGGAATACTCATTCCACAAACTCACACATAGATTCATTAATCATTGATTATAGTACAAATACACATGAGACATTACTCATCTTCTATACCATGTTGTCACTTATTCATGAACATGTATTACCAATTTGGAATTGGTATCCAAAGTTTGAATCCAAAAAATCCCATCATAATTAAATTATAATCTCATGAAAACTCATATAAGAAAATTTCTCTTCAATAAATAAATTCTTTATACTATTTTTCTCTTAAAATTTTATGAAAACTGTTTATGTGATCCTTTATGAAACCATGATTTGAAAACCACACAATAAATGAACTTTACAAAAAACCATTCATCATGGGATATTCAATGGAAAACATAATAAATAGTTTTATATATCAAAATCAAATATGTTATTGAAAATTTATAGAGATTGATAACACACAATCCTCGAAATGGAATCATTAATAAGAGAAAATACAACAAACAAGTTGGACCTAGTCTTTCTACATCACTTCCATCAACGATTACAAATAAAACCACATAAAAACATGACATGTGCTATAAATATAGGCATAAAATGTTTTATCTAGTGTTATTCATAAGAGTAAATTTAGATATCCATAATGACAAATAGAAATCATACCTTTATTATATAGATTGAATTCACTAAGACGGATTGATATCAGCTATAGAAAAATAGAATAAAAAAGTCATAGAGTATTACTTTGGTTCAAGAGCCTCAGATATTGGAGGAAAAATAAGGGTTTCAGTGTAGTTTTGTGTCAGAAATGAAATTTTTGGATTTAATTAACTGTGTTGTATGGTTAATCCACATTTTTTAATAAGTTATTGACGAACTATATGGGGAACACTATCACAAAACTTCTAGTTCATACAGTTTGGCCACATAGTTTATTAAAATGTGATTCAACCATGATAAACTCTTATGTCATATATTGTATGGTTACATAGAGAACCCTCGTGATTTATCATAATCATAGACACATAGCTGTCATCCTCGTAGACTTTTTCAAGATTCCACACTTGAAACCCCAATCTATGAACTAATTGTGAGACATCTCAAACATATAAAAAACCATAAAAAATACTCCCACTCACTTTATGAGTCTATTCCCAAATAAAAAACATCTCAAAAACACATAAAAATCACTAACCTAAAACTGGGGGTGTTAAAATGATTTTGTATGGAAATATTCAAGAATGGTCTCCCCAAAATAATGGGTGAGTGTGATTGGATACTATATTTATCCATATTAAATATAATAAAGTATTCTAGGAAGATAATATCTTATACATTGACAATGATATACTCCAAAAACACATGTTGGAAATATAGAGGATCGATTTTAGGCTATACCACCAATTTTGTGAGATTCAAGCCTCTAATATATATATTTGTAAAAAAATGTAGGGAAATTTTTTTCGAAGGATAAAAATTCCAATAAATTTTATTATAGATTGATCCAAATGATTATGGGAGAGATGGTAAAAGTACCTAGGTCTTTTACTTTTTTAGGAAATTAGAGTGTGATCAAAGATGATACACCTTTTACCAAATTATTTCTTACATAAACGTAATGAATCCTCTTTTTTATTATAATTTTCTTAATAATTTTTTATAATATGTAATCAAACTATGTTCTTAATTAAGGTTAATATTAATATTATCATTCATTTTTGTTTCTATAATTTCTCTTCCATGTTATTCCTCCTAGAATTTATTTAATTGAATCATTCATAATGGGAATGTCAGGGAGAAATTTTTATTATCTTTTTCTTTTTCGTGTCATGTTATCTCTAGTAAATTTTTCTTCTGAGTAATTCATCATCTATCTTCCTTCCATTCATATACCTTTTTTGATTTGACTATTATCCAGGTTCTTCAAAAACTAGTTCCTCCCATTTTGTTTTTATATTCCTCTATAGAATGCCCTTTAATGATGGGTTTTTTTAAAAAAGATCCATGATATTTTTTTTTCATCACTGGTCAATTGGTGTTTTTCAATATCTAGTGTGGTCTTGGGGTGAATCTACTTCACACTTATTCTTGTTATTATAATCACATTTTCCCTCAGGTAATGGATTGTTTTTTAATATCTACTTTACCAAATTTTTTATCAATTCAGGTATTATTTATTTATCCTATTAATTTAAATCCCAAGCACAACCACCTCAGAAATGTTTCTCTATTTAGGTTTGGTTAAAGTAATAACCCAAATATTTCAATATGAAATTACCTTTTAAATAATACAATTTAGGATAACTAATGTCACATATAAAACAATCTAAAATAAATCATTACATATTATAATAAACCTTTAGTGAAAATAGGTATACTAATCAATTTTTAAAATCAAATTGAAATATTTTTTTATTAATTGAGGAAACAGAATTGTTTTAAACTAATTTATTAATATGATATGATTAAAATAATTCAATGATAAAGTGGGTTATTTTTTGAAGAAAATTTGTTTTAAATTGTTATGTATTTTATATTTACAAATTAAAATGAACACTATTAAAATATGATTTACTAATAGGTAATATTTCAATGCGTGAACTAATATATTGTAACTCAATTAATTAAAAATTGATATAAAGAACACTTAATGTTTTAACGGGCAATTTTTCTATAAAAGTTTGTTTTTATATATTTTCTATTTATTAAAAAGGCTATTTTTTATAATATTATAATTTTAATTTATGAAATGAACTCTTTTTTTCAATTCTTAATTTTGAAATCATCTTACTGAAAATTGGTTTCATTCTTCTTAAAATGATTATTTTTGTTTGAATAGAGGAAAATATAAATTTTATAAATACTATGACTTTTATGAAATTATTATGAAATAAGAATAACATAAATGTTTAGGAAACATTTCTTATAAGTCAAATATATATTAAATATTTATCATATTTCATTGGAAAATACGATCGTTTACCTATAAATTTGTGCATGGAATTTCCGAAATTGAAGTATTGTTTTTATTAAAATGAAACCTATTTTGGTTCTTCTATTTTATAAAAGTTATCAAAAGGTTACTTTCATTAAATTTTTGGTTTGAAGTTAAAATTATAACCATTTTATTAAATATAGTCTAATTAATTCCATGGGAATCAACATTAAATAGTATTTCTCAATAAAATCATTTTTTCTTAAAATGGAATTTTTCTAAAAATGATTTTAACTATGTTTTACAAATGTATTATTAAAATTAATATTTTAAAATTTATAAAATAGAATATTAGTGAATTTATTTCATTTTTCTTATCATATTTTTCTCATTATGTAATTATTTTAATTTAATTTTCATCCATAATGAATTGTTAACATGGTGAAATTATGTGACCACAATAATGGTTGTAGGGATAATGAGAGAGTTATAATAAGGGATAAGGATTAAAATATATATTTATAACATGTCTAAATGTGATTATTTTAGTGTATTTTGATCATAAATAATTTTATATTCTAAACTCGACTAAATTAGATCACCATTCTAGGAAATATGAATTAATTATATTTTAAATATATTAATATTTTTAAGGTTTCACTCCCCTTGCTTATAAAAGGACACTTAAAATGCTCACTTATAAAAAGACCAAAAGAAACATTATCTTTCCAAAACTATGTAAAAACACGCTCCCAACACCGTTAGTCACATATAATAGATACTATTCTTTCCAAAATACTCATAAAATAATCCTTACATTGTAATCCAAAGGAAAATCGAGACGTATCTCGTGTGTATGGGTTGACTACATCCCCCACGAACGATATATTACATTTTAATAACCACCATACATAGAAGGTTCAAAAAATAAAATTAATTTATAAATAATATATATATTACATGAATAAAATTCTATATGTGATTAAATCATGGAAAATGTATTTGTAGTAAAACTGAAGAATCAAAACATGAATGAGGCACAAAATATTTATGCCCTAAACAATTGATTTTTTCAATTAATAATGATTAAATTTGTAAAATTAAGTTATTAATAAATGATATCAAGAATGATAAACATAAATATAATTAATATATAGATATATAATAAATATAATTTTATTATACCATAGGTTGTACTGTGTCTAACTCAGCAGGAATCTAACTTAAGGATTTCCTCAACTCAATTTCAATCTATTGGTATATGTTCAATATTTACCACCATATTATTTTTTGTGGTTTATAAACTACACATGAATAAATATTATTATGTATTTAATGAAAATTATATTTATTAACTAATTCATACATGGTTATCTCTTTCATTATATTTTAATTCAAAGATTATAAAATCTAAAAAGGGTTATGTTTCAACTTCAATTTTAATCAGGATAGTTGGTGCTTGAATATTATTTATTGGAATTATATACTATTTCACTTTTTAAACCCATATATTTTCTTAACCACTAGTAATTTTTGGTGTTACAAGTAATCATTCCATTTTCCCCCTCATTTATACTCAAATCGACTACTGAATTCTTATAAGAAAATGTAACATTGTCTCTCATTTTTTGGTAGGGACCCTTTTCTTTCCATTTATATTTAATTTATTTTTCATTAAAAAAATTGTTTTTTATATAAAAATTAGTTATAAAGTTCAATGTTTTTATATTTTACTCTCTATTCAATAGTTTAAAAGGAATAATTTTAATGCCTTCTGAAAAATCCTTTTTTAACTTTCATTACAAAATGGTAAAAAGAATATTTTTTTTTACACTCTCAAAATGTAAGGATCTTCTTAGAGTCCTGAACCTTCTTCATCATTTTTCTTCCATTCAATGTTTTGATGTTTTTTAAAAGCAGTGTATATTTCAAAAATTATATTATTGTTTTGAAGATAAATGTAATTTTTTCAAAAAAAAATTCGAAAATGGATTTCCATCAATTATGTATATTTTTATCTCCAATGCCACATTTTCATACATAAGTATAGATTATTTTCAGAATTTTTTTACTATAAATTATTTTAAAAATAATATTTTAAAATAATTGTTGAAGCATCATGACAATTGTTTTAGATGTGATTTATAACATGGTTTTTTCAATAATGTTACAAAATCTTAGAGATAAATTCTTTATAAAAGATTCAGTTAAATGTTTCTCTATATTTCCAAAGGATATTTCATTTTCTTAAATAACATCATTTGTGATTAATTGATTATGTCCCTCATATACAATTTATATTTTATCCTTTCCATATTATAAATAATTTATATTATTGAATTTCACTTATAAACATTACTCAATATGGTATAGGCACCCAATTTTTCATAAATAAGATTAGGATTTTTTATCATGACAGATATATAATTTATTTAATGTAGATGAAATAAAAATATCTATACATATTAGTTTTATATAGATGAATGTTTACTTTAAAAGGAGGTTGGATATGTATAGGATAAATATTGATGTTTTTCATTCTATATTTACAGTATGAATGTTTAATACTAAGGAATGATTATTAAATATTGAATTTTTATTCACTTAATTCCTATAATGATTTCATTGGAATTAATAAGTGATTTGTGAGTCTATAAATTAGATATCCAGATGATGCAATGATAGATATTATGAGATAAACAATCTTGGATATTAATTCTATGTCTTCCCAATTATATATATATATATATATTCTTTTAAATAATCTCTAATAGTAAAATTTATAATGTATGGAATTATGAATTTTGTTATCAAAAATCATGAAATACCCTCTAAACTAGCAACCAAATTGATCACCACTAGCATGAAGGTTGTTCCTGATCCCCAAGGATTTTTGAAAATTTTTTGAACATCCAAAAATACTTTGGGAATGATTTGACGAAAAAAATATAAAATAATTAATTATTCATTATGGAATCATTATTAGAAAAATAATAGAGCACAACCACAACATGATATAATGAGATAATATAATGGAAAACTAAAATAGAGAGAATAAAAAATAAAACTACCACAACCCATCTCCTGGTAGTACATGAACACCCTCCTTGTACCAAGTAGACCACCCTTGAACAACAATGTTTAATCCTATAATGGAATAAAAAGATAACAAGACCAAATTTTATAGAAACATAGAGGTTATAGACAGAAAATTGTATACGTTGTGATATATTGAGAAAATATGATTCTAACCAAACATTCTATGAAATTTCTATACCAAGACATTTAGATATAATTTTTTGAATATATGAATAAGATAACAAGGTTATATCATTACTACAAAATGAGGTAACTCGTTCCCATTTTGTGAAAGGTAAATAAAACACATAAATTTGGTTACAAGGAAAATAGATTCTAACCAACTATTTTTTTGATTTTATAAATTTTTTTGAGATACATAGATGGAATCCATTCCCTAATCAATTTTTAATAAATCACACCATTTTTCATAAATTGAATTAACATTTAATAAATTCCTATAAAATGATTTCATAGTCTAATTTTAACAGTATAGTAAGAAATTATTAGTTGGTACCATCAATAATAGATATAATAATCATACTAAATGATATAAATTTAAAATGAAGGTACCTCATTGTAATATAGAATATATAATGAAAGAAGTTAGATCTGAAAAATTTCATTATAATAAAATATCAAATGATTACATTCATATATATCAAGTATCAATGGAAAGTGTCAAGTTCATATGTTATGGGAAAGTATTAGACATATTAGTGTGTATACCAAATAAAATGAAAAAATGGATGATGACATGAAAATGTTTATTCTATCATAAAAACAAACATACTAAATTGGTACACACATTCCATCACAATAGAAATTCCACAATTGAATCCAAATTATCTAGGGAGAAACTTTTGAGATTATGAGTACACAAAATAATTCGATAAATATAGGGACATCTAATCTAGCTACTTAGGATTCCCATGACCAATAAAAGTGGTGAGTAAGATTATTATGAATCATGGATCACAACAATGATCCTCAACCACATCAATGAAAACTATAAACATTATATTCCCATAATAGGATTCACGTCTCACCCTCACTCCATGCTAATATAAAGATAACAACTCTAAATTCAACATCCTATATCAAGATCTTCTTTCTATATTCATCAAGGGAGACCATACATAATGGGTTCATAAAAACATTACAAGCCAATAGAATTTACATCTCAAAGATGCATATGAGCCATTAATATAATCCAAATTTATAAACCATACATTTATAATTTAATATAAAAATTTATTGGAATAAATAATTTAAATGATTCACGCATTCTTTCTTCCATTAAAATGAAAATTAAGGTGTCAACCAAGCCTTCATGAAATACTATAATAAACACCAATTAACCCCTTTATTGTTTTAAAATATCATTTCAACCATCCTTTTCCATATAAACATCATATGTTTTTCTCTAAATATTTCCAACATCAATTTCAATGAAAAATACTTATTTCATGACAACTGGAACAACCATGAAGAATAAATATATTTTCATAAAAATGATTCAGTACATTTCATAAAGAAAAATCTCCCTGATTAACCATTATCTAATCTCATTTAAAAATGATGATCTATTTGTCAATATAAAATCCTTGATAACATATACTATTTTTACAAAAATGGTAATTTTATTCGTCCAAATGTTTAAATCCTGTAAAATTATTTTCGAATGTAATGGGAATTAATACAAGAAACATATAAAACAAAATAAGAAGAAGAAATGGAAGATAAACTTCTATATATATTATCTATAATCAAACTGTAATTAATATAATATTTTTTCTTCTAATGGTGATCACTGAATCATAGAAGAGGAATCTTTGGATATGTGAGAATATTTCCTAAATCCATAATTCAACATCAACCATTATAGGTATAAAAAACTCTAAAGCCTTTATAGCCTCTAGAAATAGAGAATCAATAGAAGAATAAATATCAATGTCCCAGGGTAGAAACACATACTGGAAGAGATTAACTACTTTAAATATAACCTTAATCTACCAATATAAGTTTAGAACCAAAATCACCCATGGGCCTCTCATGGTTCAATGGGGTCAACTATGGTATAAGGAAAAATAGAGAATTAATATAATAGTGGATTTCATTTACTATATAAACCTGATTTTAACCCATGTCCAAGGACCCCACCAACTACCCAATGGTTAAAAAATATGTTTTATAAGCCCTGGGCATTTCACCGACTAGCCAGTGGCCATCAATAGCTAACTGATGGATGTCATGTAGATTCAATATTGCAGGTTCTAATTCAACACCTATTTCAACCCCTAAATTCATTCTTCTACCCCTTGATCCACCTAAAAACACACATATTGTGTCAATGATGAAATTAATTTTGGGATTTTTCAATTCTCTTCACTATACCAATTTTTTTACACTAAAATATTCCAGTCCAAAATATATAATGTATGATATAGAAAAATATTACCTGCCAAAATTAAGGGGTACACAGTCCATGAAATGGGGGAAGACTCACCCATTAAAGGAAACTAGGAACAACTCCCACCCACGTTCTAAAGATACCATTATGAAGATCCTCCGTGATTATTATATATCTCCAACCAACCCACCAGTGACACTGAGAGGTGAGAAAACAAAAAAATATATTCATATTCCAAGGATAGTTATCCCCAACATTTAATGATTCACTAAAATGGGGGAGCATGAGTAGGATATTCGTCAAGAACTTTCGCCCCTAGATAAATAAGTCACCTCAATCACATTCCATGAAGAATCATCAATGATCATAAATTATATCCTCAAATGGTAGGTGTAACCAAAAATATTTAATGATTCTATGTAACGCCCCGACCCCAGTTACCTAGAGTTGTTGCATAATTACATAACATTGGTACGATCATGAGGGATTAAATCCTGAATGACTGGTCAATTTATTATACATGGAAGTACTAGATACACTCATACATTTTATATTACCCCATGAAATAAAAAAATCAACAACATTTCGTCCCCTTTTTATACACACTTATATCCTTAGCATATCCTTGAAGGTCAACTGTAAAATACTTCTTCACATCCATGGAAAAATAAAACATAGAAAGGGGTGAGCTCAGACACTCAGTAAGGATAACAATATAGCGGAAACATTCATAAATACACATAAACATTTAAGACAATATATAAGACTAAAACAAGAGCCTTTGAAACATAAACATCAGTAGAATATGGCAATGAAAAAATCAAATAATTCCATTCATTTATTCACATAGATATTATCCTATTTTTATAATCACATGCACTATCAATATCCACTTTCATAATGATGGAATTCATAATTTCTGACTTTATAACCACATAGTCAAGGCCTTGTGCCATGAATACAAATAAAATTTTTTCAAGGACTTGTGCCAAGACACTAGTTTGTCTCATGAGACCTACCGATGGATCGAAAAGCTATAGCGGGCTCCACCCATCACTAACTAATTCCAATGCATTCCTCACATTAAAAGGTTGAAACATAATCTAAACATTCGTATTAAAACTTGCATACGAAATGTAAATATTTTAACCACAAACCATGAATGGCATAAAAATAGAACATCTACAGTCAAACATAACTCATTCAATACAATATTGATGACTAAATTATAATAAATCAACCTCAATCAAGAATATTGATGGATATTGACATAGATGAAAATAATCATCAAAACTATTTGAGGGAAATATCCCCCTTTTCTTGAAAACATTTAAAAGCCTCACTATTTAATAAAAAGTTGATTAAAATAGATGTTTTAATCAAAGTGTCCCATAACACATTGAAATTTTTTAAAGTAATTAACATTTTAAAAAAATCATGTCCATATAAATAAATCCTTAAAACCATTTTTAAAACATGGACATTAACGAGAACGATTTAGAAGAATAAATTTTTAAAACATTTCAAATGATATTTTCGTTAGAGTTTCTAACCAATTGAAAGAGGATTGAATACAAATAACTATGGTAATAAAAACATTATAATATCATGAGAATAAAGGGATTAATGATATACTTTGTCCATGTACAGTATATACACCCTACAAAAGTGAGTTGGCGCATAACAACAAAGAAGACTCAATGGATTGTAATTTGATATGAAATCCCTTATAAAGATTGTATCCTTAGGTTAAGGATAAATCAATGACATAATTATGTGTGAAAAATATAAATACACTCAATATGATTTTATATTTAGTGTAAATCAATCAGATAACATTCACATGTATTCTTTTAAAAACAACACCAATGAATTGGATGTTTAACTCAATGAATGGAGATTGAGTTAAAATTACTCTTATCAATTTCATATCGAGGAATTGAGAATTTATCAACTGAGTGATTAGGTTTATCAAATGTATATCCAGAGAAATGGGAGTGGAAACTACTACAAAAATAATAAATAGTGATTCCACAGATAATCATGGAGTAAAATAATCATTGAAATATGTGTAAATCCCAATGAGTGGAAAATGAAATTTGAAATTCCTTTACTGATTTGGTAACTTACGAAACATACACCACATGAAAGAATTATATACTCGGTTGTGTAAGCCATGTTTTTTATGTATATGATGTATTTTATTCATATAAATAATTATATTAAGTTCCTAAAAAAATTTTAATCATAAAATGAAAATTATTCTTGAATGATTACGATGGGGAATGAATCTCATCGCCTTCGTGGAGACGGTAATCTATACGTACACACGAGCGAAAATATCATTATATTGATGGTAAAATCATATGTAATTGGATATTATATCATATATAAAGAATAATTAACATGTTATATTTATTATTTACATCAGTTATACTCATTATTATACCCATCCAAATAATGAGGTGTTTGAATAACAAACTACACCACGACGTGGAGATGGTAATCTTTACGTATGCACATATGTTGAATTTGTCATTTATATGGTTGATATATTAATGAATATGGTTGTACCATTTTTATAATAATATCACAGTATATAAAAGATATTGGAGTTATTATTTTAGAAAGGAAACAACAAATAATGAGGTAGTGGTAGAAGAACAGAACTTGAAAGATATGATGAAATATTTACCTCTTCTTCAAGTTATTCATTTTTATTTGATAAAAAGGTCTCCTTATGATGGCTTTATGACCAATTTAAGGCCTTTAGGATGAATTTAGTATAGTTTGGAGGATATTTGGGTAGGGTTTGGCTGAGCCACAAGGCCCTGGAGGGTTGAAATTAAGAGAAGGGGAAGTTCCCTGTTATAAGATAGGTGAGGGTCACTTTCGGAAAATCTAGAAAGATTATTTTATAATAAAATAATTTTCGGTTTATAATGGATAAAAAATAAATTTTTTAAATTATAAGGTGCATATGGGTCGAAAAAATCTCAACCAATATGTTTTAGACAGTTTTAGGTCATCATATTAACCTTATCTTTTAGATTTAACTCATGGTTAAATAGTTTGACATTTACCACATCTCTTTTTATTTTTATATTATATGGTAAGAAAACATACTATAACATGCCAATAAAACCACATGTGGTCCATTATTAATATATATAACCTTATCTAAGTTCTTTGGCTGAACATTATATTTTTTGGAATGTTATATCAATTAATAATATAATATTTGTTTTAAAAACTCAATTATTTCAATTTTGACACTATTTAGTATTTGATATTTCTGAAAGCCGTAAAACATCATTACATCAAATAAAATTTATTCAAATAAATTTAACATGTCATATTAACCTTGAAAATTAGTGGAATTCATCAAAAGTCTCATTTTCCATTTATTAAGATATTTATGATATCAATTAATTTAATATTTCATTAAAAGGTAATTACTGCATCATCATTGTGTCATAAATTAATTAAATTATTTAATTTATAAAAATTATAAATAAAATTCAATTATGTAGGAAATGTTATTATATTTCTAATTAATATTTATAGGAAAATTTATATCATGTGTAACCCAATATTAAAAATGATTTAGTTATTAAAAATTGAATTTAACTCTTTTAACTCTTCTTGGAATAAAATAATAATATATGTCTTAATCTAATCCACGTGGACCAAAGAGGTTCTTATTTTATTAATAAGGTTTGTTTGGGTCAAATTATAATTATAAAATATAATTATGACATGTGTTAAGGTAATTATTATATCATATTTACCTCTACTAACCATATTTAATTTTAACCGTGGAAAATAAAAGTCAAAAGTTATTATTTACCATAAATTGTTTTCATCTTATAGAACCACATTTTAATTCTTGATATTATCCATGTCTCTTAGATTTTTGAAATTCAACTCACAGAAGCGGTAACATTATGTTTTATGTGAATTTGAAAATGCTCTTAGAAGGTGGGTAAAAGATGGTAAAAAGTTTAATAAAATTTTTTACATCTAATTTTATTATAAAATGACTCCAATGAATTAAATTTAACTTAAATAGGTATTATATATTTATTTTTAATTAAACAAATTTAAATAAAATACATAATTATCTAAATAAAAAGTCAGTTTTAAACTATAACACATTGTTTTTCACTATTCATCAAAAATTGTATGTTTTCAGAAAAATAACACAAATTTACGATAAGATAATTTTGAAATTCAAAATTCAAAAAATAATTCTATTTTACCAAATTAAAAACATATAAGTTTCATTAATTAATTTAAAATTAATTCCCGTTGTCAAAACTGAATAGCTGTATTTTATAAAAAGTAAAAACTATCAAAATATTGACATCTTTTTTTGTCAAATTTAAATGTGAAATTACTTATAATGACCAAAATTGTATTAAATTATAAAAATACAATAAAATTATACATCCACACCATTAAAATAAATAATTTATCAATATAAATTAATTTTATTAAAAAGTTGTTTTCAATGAAAATTTAGTAATTTTTAGTATACGTCAAAATATGTATGTTATCATAAAAGTACCAAAAATAATCAAAAATAAGTTTTTATGTCCTGATCCTAAAGAAGAATTTAATTTCATTCAATTGAATATATAAAATTTTCAAATATTGGTTTTAAAAATGGTTTACTATTAAAAGGTGGTAAAATTACATTTTTTGAAAAAAAACTTCGTTTATCTAAAAAAAATTAATTTTATCTTATATTATTTCAAAGAAACACATAATATAGATTATAAAATTATATAGAGTATATAAAATTCAAAATTCAGTTAATATTATTCATAACATCTTTTTGAATGGCTAGTTTGGTTTAGTCGTGGTGTGCTATAACTCTGTGTTGCATGTAGTGAAAGCTATAGAATTACATTTTAATAAAATAACATACTATGAAATCTTATGGTGTTACATTGTTCCCCATTTTTTAAATTTTATCCTCCCTATTTTCAAATTGGACTTGGGAACTTCATTGAAAGTACCACATCAGAAAAAAAAAATTTAATAAAACTAACACTTTAAAAGAATGAAATATAAGTACAAAGGTCACCTGAGATAACCCATACTAAGATTCCATGTAGAAAAACAAGGATATGGAAGAAAAACTAGGTGTCATATTCTGAGGGAGAGTGATAGAAAACATGATCAGGATAAATTTAACAATAATAAAACCACAAACATGTGATGAGATAAACGTTCATTAGTTTCCTAGTAGGAAAAGTAAAAGGACAACGTTTTTTGTTTTCAGTTCCATTTCATAAATTTATGAAAATTATTTTTGATATTGACTAAAAAAATAATGGTATATACTTACCATTTAAGTAGAGTTTCATCCTTTAATAAATTTCTACAACTATCTCATCTCTTTTTTTCCAAACGATGTGTATTCAAGTTGACTTGGTCACACCTGAAGCGCTAGAATCCATTTCTAGAGAATCATATATTCCACAAAGGATAAACAATATATTTTCATTTTCTTTAGAGATTAACCAAAATAAAAATTGTTAGTATAGGATTAGATGATCCTCAAAATGGATAATCCATTAGAGAACGGAATACTAATCTTAATTTCAAAAATTAAACCAACAATTCCCAATGTCCAATAAATACCATTCAATAAACAATTTTCCTTAAAATCATTTAATATAATCCAAACTAATATTGAAACCCAAAACTTATATGAATTTTATTACATAGTATTCCATGTTAATTTGTATCTCCAAATAACATCAAGTACTCTTAATGTTAGATACTAAAAAGTAATTAACCTAATCCCATATTCTCTATGATTGGTTAATAATTTCCATAAATAACCCAAATCGCAGTAAATCCATAATAAAAACATAGATAAAAATCCACCATTACTCCTCAAATGAAATCCCATAGTATTTTATTTTTCCTAGGCATATATTATTCCGAATAGAGCGAACATCTTCCAAAATAACATTTTTCACTTAATCACCAAATAATTTTTCAATACTAAGGATATCTATTTGATAAGACATAAGATCCAAAATCGACTTATTATTGATCAAAAAAATCATTTAACTAAAGAGAATTATTCACACTAACTAGGGATTACACGTAGTCCAGTGGTATGTGATAAATCCCAATCACACTCTGGTTGTGGGTTCGCTTCCCATAGCCATGTCCAACGTGACAGGTTGTCACACGGTCTATGTGTTGTCCCTTTTCGAAAACTATATTTTATAACATTCCCAAAATGAGATAAATTCCTCAAAATAACCATATCATAATTTAACTACAAATGTTATCTTATACATCTCATTTTCATACCTAAAATTAATAACCTGTAATTGCATTAAATTCAAGGATCATATAAACCCAAATTGATCTTTATAACTATACCCACAAAAGAAAAGATAGTTCTTCCTCAAGTATAATTTTCACATAACAAACTGCATGGTTACACATACAATAGAATAGTATTTCAATGTAATCCCATACACTAAACATTTCCCCATCCATTTATTTCCACATAGCTTGTTCCTTGACTTAGAGGTTATCCTATAGAATAGGTCATTGACTCAGGTAATTCCACTGTCCCTTGCATTTATGAAAAATTATTGTAATTGGATTCTTAGGATCCTTTTTATTTTCTTCCATAGAACTCTTCATTTTTCTTCAACAATTATTTATATTATGCCATTCTTTCCCAAACATAAAGGATTTCTTTGTTCCATTGAGACACTTTCCTAGGTGTATCCTTCAACATTTCTTTCATGATGGAAATTGAGCTTTATTTTATCCATGGACTCCACTGCTAGAGCTCTTATCATTCACCACCTTTTTCTTCTTCATTGAGTCTGGGAATTGGTTAATTTATATGTTTTTGATCATATTTTTGGTAAACTGATTCGGCATGAACACGATATCTTTTATACCTATCAACATTAAATTTCTTTTCTCATTTCCACAACTATTCCCACCTTGTACATCATTTCATTGTTACTATGACTTCCTTGCAATCCAGCCATTGTCTAACCCAAGAATTCATAGTGTGAGTCATAAAATAGTTTAGAGAATATCATAACTCTTTATTTTCATTTGAAAAAACCTTAGGATTAACCAAGGTTATTTATTCTCATCTTATATTAAAATCCTTCAAATAGGGTTCTATTGATAATGTGAATTATCCTAAGCGTATCCCATGGGAGTGTCGTAATAAAGATTACACCAAGACCTGTTGTCATGTACCAGGATAACGCAGGTCAAACCCGAAACTCCTTGTCGGATTTTTCACTCCTAGATACATCTGTGCCAAAGCCACATATTCCTACTCGTATCCAAACAGGGATGTATTGCATGGAAAACCCTAATAATATTAACATTACCATAATTTTTGGATGTTCTCCTATACAAATCCTCAATGTCTATCTTAGGGAAGTGTTTCTTAATCATAGTTTTTTTCTAAATCTTTCTTCCAAGGATTATACTAAACTTATTCGGATACCAACTATAATGCCCTAACCCCAGTTACCCAGATTCAATGCATTATTACATAACAATAGAATGTCCATAAGGGATCAAATCCCAAATGACCAATCATTTTAGTATCTTTGGATGTACAAGATACACTCATAAGTTATAAATTACATCTTGAAATGAAAACATCAACAACATTTCGTCCCATTTTTAAACACACTTATATCCATAGCCTATCCCTGCTAGTCAACCATAAAATACCTCTTCACAACCTGGGAAAAAATAAACATAGAAATGGGTGATCTTAGATACTCATAAAAGATAACAATATTGAGGAAACATTGATAAATAAGCATAAACATTTAAGGCATTGTATAAGACTAAAACTAAATCCCATTAAATATAAACATTTGAATAATATGGCACAGATAAAATCAAATAATGCCATTTAATTTTTCACATGGATATTATACAAGACAAATAATCACATGAAATGTTAATTTCCACTTTCTTAATGATGGAATGCATAATTCTAGACATCATAACCACATAGTCAAGGCATTGTGCCAAGACTATAAATATGATTTTGTCAAGGCCTTATGCCAAGACACTAGTCTATCTCATGAGACCTACCGATGCATCTAACAGCTATAGAGGGAACCACCTTTCACTTACTAAGTCCAATGCATTCTTCACATGAGAATCTGAAAACATAATCTAAACATTTGTATTAAAACTATCATACAAAATGTCAATATTTTAACCACAAACCATGAATGGTATAAAAATAGCACATCGATAGTCAAACATAACTCATTAAATACAATATGGATGATTGTATTATAATTAATCAACCTCAATTGAGAATAATTAAATATATTGACATAGATTAAAATAATCATCAAAACTATTTGAGATAAATATCCCCCATTTTCTTGAAAACATATAAAAGTCTTACTATTTATCAAGAATCTATTTATAATCTATTTTTGAATCAATGTTTCCCATACCACAATGAAATTTTTTAATATAAAAAATATTTTAAAACATTCATGTCCATATAAATAAATCCTTAAAACCTTTTTTAAAACATGGACATTAATAAGAAAGATTTAGAAGAATTAATGTTTTAAAATTTTAAAATGATATTTTAGTTAGAGTTCCTAACCAAGTGAGAGAGGATTGTATAAAAATAATTGAGGTAATAAGAACTTTATAATATCATGATAATAATGGTATTCATGATATATTATGTCAAAGTACAGTATATACACAAAACAAAGTGAGTTGTTGCATAACAACAAAGAATACTCAATTGAATGTAAGTTGAGATAAATTCCTTTAAAAAGACAGTATCATTAGGTTATAGATAAATCAATGACATACTTATGTGTGATAAATATAAATACACTCAATATTATTGGATATTAAATGTAAATAAATCATAATACATTCACACATATTCTTGTAAAAACAACACCAATTAATTGGATGTTTAACTCAATGAATGGAGATTCAATTAAAAT
This sequence comes from Viscum album, assembly GCA_963277665.1. Lineage (NCBI taxonomy): Eukaryota > Viridiplantae > Streptophyta > Magnoliopsida > Santalales > Viscaceae > Viscum > Viscum album. Next base: position 62,300,673 of record OY728156.1, on the reverse strand, counting down.
TACTCTTATCAAGTTCATATCGATGAATTTAAAAATTTATCAATGGAGTGATTATGTGTATAAAAATTATATCCATAGAAAGGGGAGTGTAAATTACTAAAAAATTAATAAATAGTTATTCCACACATAATCATGGAGTAAAATAATCAATGAAGTATGTGTAAAGCCAAATGAGTGGAAATTGAAATTTGAAATTCCCTTACCGATTTGGTAACTAATGAAATATACAAACCATAAAATAAGAATCATAAAAGTTATATTTAAATAACCATAAATTTAATTATATTACACAAATACTAAAATCATCATAAGTACATACATCACACAAAATAAAATAGTGGCAATATAGCATGAATCTCACGAAAATAAAAAGTGAGATGAAAACCCCTTACCTTGTAATTTTCCGTGGTCGAGATTATGTTAACCTCCTATATAATAGTTAAATTATTTTTAATAAATTATAAAACAAATATATAAATAAATATGATATCAAATATGATCCTCTAATATTTCTTTGTTAATAATATTTTAGTAGTATCATCGATTCAGATGTTAACTGATCAGTTTTCCTTTATATAATCGGTTACGTAAGCCATGTTTGTTATGGATAATATGTATTTTATTCATATCCATAATTATATTATGTTCATAAACATTATTATTAAACATAAAATAAAAAATATTCTTAAATGATTACGATGGGTAATGAATCTCATCGAGTTCGTGGAGACGGTAATCCGTACGTCGCACGAGCGACAATATCATTATACTGATGGTAAAATCATGTGTAATTGGATTGTATATCATATATAGAGAATCATAAACATGTTATATTTCGTATTCACATAATTTATACTCATTATTATCCTCATAAAAATAATGAGGTTTTTGAATAACAAACTACACCTAGACGTAGAGACGGTAATTTGCACGTACGCACGTATGGTGACTTTGTCATTTATAGGGTTGATATAATAATGAATATGGTTATACAATTTTTATAATAACATAAAATTATTTAGAATATAGTGGAGTTATTATTTTATAATGTAACCCACAAATAAAGAAGATGTGGAAGAAGAAAATAACATGAAATAGGTGATGAAATATTTACCTCTTTTTTAGGTTCTTCCTTCTAATTTGATCAAAAGGGATCCATAGGATGGATTTATGACCAATTTATATCCTTTAAGCATAAGGGAGGAATGTCGGGAGGATATTTGGGTAGGTTTTGTCCAAGAAAAATGTCTTGGAGGTGTGAAATTGAGAGAATGGGAAGTGCCCTATTATAAGAGAGGTCAGGGTCACTTTAGGAAAATCGTGACAGATTATTTTATAATAAAATAATTTTCTTTTTATAATGGATCAAAATTGAATTATTTAAAGTATAATGTGGGTATAGTTCTAAAACCTCTCAACCAATAGTTTATAGAGAGGGTATGTCATCATATTAACCTTATCGTTTAGATTTAACTCTTAGTTAAATAGTTTGACATTTACCACGTCTCTTTGTATTTTTACGTTATATGGTTAACAAAGATACTATAATATTCCAAGGGAACCCAATGTGGTTCCTTATTAATATATATAACCTTATCTAAGTCATTATTCCGATACTTATATTTTTAGGAATATTATATCAATTAATAATATAATATTTTTTTTGAAACACAGTTTTGTCAATTTTGACATTATTTAGTATTTGATTTTTTTGAAATCCATAAAAAAACATTATTACTTATAACAAAATTTATTAAATTATCCTTAACACATCATATTTACCTCTAAAATTAGGTTAATTCATCATAACTATCAATTTACAATTTTTTGGATATTTATAATATCAATTATTTTAAAATTTCCTTAATAATGTAATTACTGCATCATCATTGTGTCATAAATAAAATAAATTATATAATGTAGAAAATTTATAAATAAAATACCATTATGTAGGAAATATTTTCAGCTTTCTAAGTAATATTTTTAGTTGAATTTATATTGGGTGTAATCCCATATTAAAATTGTTTTAGTTATTAAACATTGAATTTATCTCTTTTAACTCTTCTTTAAATAAAATAATAATAAATGTCTTAATCTAATACAGTTGGACCAAAGAGGTTAATATTTTATTCCTAAGGTTTTTTTGGTCTAATTATACTTATACAATAGAATTTGGACATCTGTTAGGGTAATTATGATATCATTTTACCCTTAATTTACCTATTTACTTTTAACCATGGTAAATTAACGTCAAAAGTTATTATTCACCAAACATTATTTTCATCTTATTGAAACACATTTTACATACTGATATTAACAATGTCTCTCAAATTTTTAAAATTCAACTCATAGAAGATGTAAAATTATGTTTTATATTAATTTTCAAATGCTCCTAGAAGGTAGGTAAAAGATGGTAAAAAGTTCAATAAAATTTTATAAATCTAATTTCTTTGTAAAATTACTCCAATTAATTGAATTAAACTTATATAATTATTATATTTCTATTTTTACTTCAATAAATTTAAATAATATTTATAATTATTTAAATAAAATGTCAGTTTTAAACTATAACACAGTGTTTTTCAGTATTCATAAAAAATTGTATGTTTTCAGAAAAATACCAAAAATTTACCCGAAGTTAATTTTGATATTCTTAATTCAAAAAAGATTTCAATTTTACCAAATTCAGAACATATAATTTTCATTATTTAATTTATAATTAATTCCTATTATCAAATCTGAAAAGTGGGTTTTTAAAAAAATTAAAAACTATCAAAAGATTGACATGTATTTAAGTCAAATTTATATATGAAATTACTTATAATGACATAAATTGTATTAGATGATAAAAATATAATCTAATTATACTTCAAAACAATTCAAATACATAATTTAACATTATAATTTTCAATATTCATCAAAATATGGAAGCTATTAGCGAAGTACAAAAAAAATTATCCAAAATAAATTTGTATGTCCCGATTCTAAAAAAGAATTTAATTTCATTACATTAAATATATAAAATTGTCAAATATTTTTATTAAAAAGTTTTTTCCATTTAAAAGTGATAAAATTTCATTTTTTAAAAAATAATTTTTTTTCTGAGAAAAATGAATTTGTTCTCATATTATGTTTATGAAACACATAATCTAGATTCAAAAATTATATGTAGTATATAAAATTGAAAATTCAGTTAATAAAATTCATAACTACTTTTTGAACGGCTAGTTTTTTAAGTCGTGGTGTGCTCAAACTTGGTGTTTCATGTAGTGCAAGCTGTTGAATTATGTTATAGAAAATAACTTACTACGTAATCTTGGGGTGTTACATTATTCCCCCCTTTTGGAAATTTTATCCTCGCAGTTTTAAAATTGGGCTTGGGAACAAAATTGAAAGTCCCATATCGGAAAAAAGAGTTGATAAAACAATGAATTTAAAAGAAATAAATATTAGTACAAAGGTCACCTGAGATAACCCATATAAGGATTCCATGTTGGAAAACATGGATATGGAAGATAAACTAAGTGTCATGTTTTGATGGAGAGTGATAGAAAACATGATCAAGAGATAGTTAACAATAAGAAAACCACAATCATGTGATTGGATAAACATTCATTAGTTTCCCAGTATGAAAAGAAAACAGACATCATTTTTTTGTTCTTTTTCATAAAGTTAAGCAATTTATTTTTGATTTTGACTAAGAACATAAAGGGATATACTTACTTTTTAAGTAGAGTTTCATCCTTAAATAAATTTCTACCACTAACTCATATCTTTTTTTCAAACGATGAGTAATCTAGATGACTTGGTCACACCTGAAATGCTAGAATCAATTTCTTGAAGATCATATGATCCCAAAGGATAAACTATATACTTCCCCTGTCTTTAGAGATTAACCAAAACCTAAATGGTTAGTACCAGATCAGTTGATCCCCCAAAAGGATAATACATAAGAGAAAGAAACACTAATCTTAATTTCTAAAATAAAACCAACAATCCCCAAAGTTCAATAAAAACCATTCAATAAAAAATTTTCCTTAACCAAAATAATATTGAAACAAAAAACATAGAAAAATTTGATTACGTAGTCTTCTACGTTAAATCGTATCTCCAAATAACATCGACTACACTTAAAGTCACATACTTAAATGTAGTTAACCTAATCACATATTCTCTATGATAGGTTAATAATTTCTATAAATAACCCAAATTGCTATAAATCCACAATAAAAACATAGATAAAAATCCACCAGTATTCCTCAAATGAAATCCCATAGTATTCTATTTTCCTTAGGCATATAGTGTTCTCAACAGAGTGAACATATTCCAAAATAACATTTATCACTTAATCACCAAAACATTTTCTTATACTATGTATATCCATTTATAAGACATAAGATTCCAAATCAACTTATTATTTTTCAATTAAATTATTTAACTAAAAATAATTAGTCACACTAACCAAAGACTACATCTAGTCCAGTGGTAGGCGATAAATCTCAATCGCACTCTGGTTGTGGGTTTGATTCCCGCAGCTATGTTCGATGTGATGGGGGTGTCACACAGTCTGTGAGATGTCCATTTTCAAAAACTGTATTTTATAACATTCCAAAAATGAGATAAATTCTTCAAGTTAACCATAACATAATTTAACTAAAAATTTTATCACATACCTCTCATTTTCATCCCAAAAATTAAAAACTTGTAATTGCCTCAAATTCAAGGATCATATAAACCCAAATGGTTCTTTATAACAATATACACAAAAGAAAAGATAATTCTTCCTCAAATAGCATTTTCACATAACAAACTGCATGGTTACACATACAAGAGAATAGTATTCCAAATTAATCACATTCTTTATACATTTTTACATCCATTTATTTCTACATAGGTTGTTCCTTGACTTAGAGGTTATCCTATAGAATAGGGCATTGACTCAGGTAATTCCAAGGTCCCTTACATTTACGACAAATGATTGTAATTGGATTCTTATGATCCTTTTTGTTTTCTTCCATAGTACTCTTCATTTTTCTTCTAAAATTATTTACATTATGTCATTATTTCCCACACATAACGCATTTCTTTGTTCCATTGAAACACTTTCCTAGGTGTCTACTTCCACATTTCTTGCATTATGGAAATTGAGATTTATTTTCTCCATGGTCTTCACTGCTGGATCTCTTATCATTCACATCTATTCTCTTCTTCGTTGAGTCTGGGAGTTAGTTAATATATATATTGTTGATAATATTTTTGCAAAACTGATTCAACATGAACATGATATCTTTTACACCTATCAACATTCCATTTCGTTCCTCATTTCCACCACCATTCCCACCTTTTACATCATGTTCAATGTTACTATGACTTCCATGGAATACAATCATTTTCTAACACATGAAAGCATAGTTTGAGTAATAATATCATTTAGAGAATATCATAACACCTTAATTTCAATCTAAAATACCTTAAGATTAACCATGATTATTTATTCTTATCTTATACTAAAATCCTTCAAATTAGTTTGTAAATAAAATGAGAATTATCCTAATCATATCCCCTGGTGGTGTCATAACCAAGAGTACATCAAGGCCCATTGTCACGTACCATGATACCTCGGGTCAAGCTCGAAACTCCTTGTTGGATTTTTCACTATTATGCACATCTGTGACAGAGCCGCCTCGACCTGCTCGTATCCAGACAGGGATGTATTGTTTGTAAAACCCAAATAATATTTACATTACCAAAAAAAATTATGTTCTTCTATACTAATCTTCAATGTCTATCTTAGGGTAGTGTTTCCTAATCATAGTGTTTTTTTCTAAATCTAGCTTCCAAGGTTTGTACTAAACTTCCTCTGATATAAACTGTAACGCCCCAACCCTAGTTACCCAGAGTCTATGCACTATTACATAACATTGGCATGATCACAAGGGATCAAATCCCAAAAGGCTGATCAGTTTATTAGCCTTGGAAGTATAAGATGCACTCATAAGTTTTACATTACATCATGAAATAAAAACATCAAGAACATTTCATCCCCTTATTAAACACACTTATATCCTTAGCCTATCCCTGAAGGTCAACCATAAAATACTTCTTCACATCCTAGGAAAAATAAAACATAGAAAGGGGTGATCTTAGATACTCATTAAGGATAACAATATAGCGGATTCTTTCATAAATAAGCATAAACATTTAAGGCAATGTATATGACTAAAACAAAAGCCATTTAAACTTAAACTTCGGCATAATATGAAAAAGATAAAATCAAATAATTCCATTTAATCATTGATGTGGATATTCTACTAGTTGAATAATCACATGTAATATCAATAGCCACTTTCATAATTATGGAATGAATAATTCCAGACTTTATAACCACATAGTCAAGTCCTTGTGCCAAGACTACAAATAAGATTTTATCAAGGCCTTATGCCAAGACACTAGTTTGTCTAATGAGACATACCAATGCATAGAGGAGCTGTAGATGGCTCCACCTGTCACTTACTATGTCCAATGAATTCCTCATATGAAAAGTTTAAAACATAATCTAAACATTCATATTAAAACTATCATATGAAATGTCAATATTTTAACCACAAACCTTCAATGGAAGAAAAATCGAACATCCATTTTCAAAAATAAATCATTCAATAAAATATGGATTATTGTATTTTAATAAATCAACCTCAATCAATAATAATGAATCATATAGACATAGATGAAAATAATCATCAAAACTATTTGAGAGAAATATATCCCTTTTTTTCTTGAAAACATTTAAAAGTCTTACTATTTATATAGAAGCTGTTTAAAATAGATTTTTGAAACAAAGTTTCTCATACCACATTGAAACTTTTTAATGGAATTTACATTTTAAAACATTCATGTCCATATAAATAAATCCTTAAAACCATTTTTAAAACACATACATTAATGAGAAATATTTAGAAGAATAAATTCTTAAAACATTTAAAATGATATTTTAGTTAGAGTTCCTAACCAAATGAGAGAGGATTGAATAAAAATAATTGACGTAATAGAAACATTATAATATCATGATAATAAAGGTAGTCAGGATATATTGTGTCAAATTATAGTATATACACCAAACAAAAGTGAGTTGGTGCATAAAACAAAGAAGACTCAATGGAATGTATGTTGAGATGAAATACCATATAAAGACTGTATCCTTAGGTTAATAATAATTAAATGACATAATTATGTGTGTCAAATATAAATACACTCTCTATGATTTGATATTCCTTGTAAATCAATCAGAGGAAATTCACACATATTCTTGTAAAAACAACACCAATGAATTGGATGTGTAACTCAATGAATGGAGATTAAGTTAAAATTACTCTTATCAAGTTCATATCGATGAATTGAGAATTTATCAATTGAGTGATTATGGGTATCAAATGTATATACATATAAAGGGGAGTGGAATTTACTACATAAATAATAAATAGTGATTCCACACATAATCATGGAGTAAAATAATCAATGAAGTATGTGTAAATCCCAATGAGTGGAAATTGAAATTTGAAATTCCCTTATCGATTTCGTAACATACGAAACATACCCCCCATGAAATAATTATAATACAATGATGATTTAGATACCCATAAATTAAAGTATATTACACGGATAATACAATTATGGGTTGTACATACACCACACAAAAGGAAATAGTGGCTATATAACATGAATCTCACGAGAATAAGAAATGAGATGAAAACCCATAACCATGTACTTTTCCATGGTTGATGGTACGTTAACCACATGTATAATAGTTAAATTATTCTTATTAAATTATAAAAGAACTATATAAATAAATATTATATCATATATGATCCTCTTATATTTCTTTGTTAATAATATTTTAGTAGTATCATAGTTTTGGGTGTTAACTGATCTGTTTTCCATTATATACTCAGTTACGTAAGCGATGTTTTTTATGGATAGTATTTATTTTATTATTATCCATAATGATATTATGTTCATAAACATTATTTTCATTCTTAAAATGAAAAATATTTTTGAATGATTACGATGGGGAATGAATCTCATCGCGTTCGTGGAGGCGGAATCCGTACTTACGCATGAGCAACAATGTCATTAAATTAATGGTGAAATCAAAAGTAATTGGATGGTATATAATATATACAGAATCATTATCATGATATATTTATTATTTACATCAGCTATACTCATTATTATACCCATATAAATAATGAGTTGTTTGATTAACAAACTACACCACGATGTGGAGACGGTAATCCATACGTACACACGTATGGCGACTTTGTCATTTATAGGGTTGATAGAATAATGAATATGATTCTACCATTTTAATAATAACCACTTGGTATATAGAAGATAATGGAGTTATTATTTTATAATGTAAACAACAAAGAAATAGGAAGTGGAAGAAGAAAAAAACTTGAAAGATGTGATGAAATATTTACCTCTTCTTCAGGTTCTTCCTTTTGATTTGATCAAAAGGGCACCATAAGATGGATTTCTGACCAAAGTAAGGACTCTAGGATTAAGGAAAAAAAGTTGTCAGGATATTTGGGATGGTTTTGGCCGATCCAAAATGCTTTGGAGGTGTTAAATTAAGAGAAGGGGAAGTGACCTATTATAAGAGAGGTGAGGGTCACTTTAGGAAAAGCTTAAAATAATATTTTATAATAAAATAATTTTTGGTTTCTAATGGATCTGAAATAAATTATATAAATTATAAGGTGGGGATGGATCGAAAAGCTCTCAACCAATAGGTATTAGACAGTTTTAGGGCATCGTATTAACCTTATCTTTTAAATTTAACTCTTAGTTAAATAGTTTGACATTTACCACGTCTCTTTGTATTTTTATATCATATAGTTAATAGAATTTCTATAACATGCCAAGAGAACCCGATGTGGTTAAATATTATTATATATACCCTTTTCTACGTCCTTTTTCGAAACCTTATATTTTTAGGAATATTATATAAATTAATAATATAATATTTGTTTTAAAAATTCAATTATGTCAACTTTACACTATTTAGTGTTTGATTTTTTTAAAAGCCATAAAAACTTTATTAATTCAAATAGAATTTATTTAACTCACCTTAAAATGTCATATTAACCTTTAAAATCATATTAATTCATAATATGTCTATATTTATATTTATTTGGATATTTATAATTTTGAATTATATTAATATTTCATTAATAAGGCAATTACTACATCATCATTGTTCCATAAATAAATTAAATAAATTAATTTATAAAAATTATAAATAAAATACCATTATGTAGGAAATAATTTAATCATTCTAATGAATATTTATAGTTGAATTTATATTGTGTTCAATCCCATATTAAAAATGGTTTAGTTATTATACTTTGAATTTAACTCTTTTAACTCTTCTTTAAATAAAATAATAATAAATATCCTAATATAATCCATGTTGATTAAAGAGGTTCATATTTTATTCCTATAGGTTTTTTGGTCAAATTATACTAATCCAATAGAATTGTGACATGTGTTAGGGTAATTATGATATCATTTTTACAAATAATTGCCCAATTTACTTTTAATCTTGGTAAAAAAAATTCAAAATTTAGTATTTACAAAAAATTATTTTCATCTTCTTGAACCAAGTTATACTTACTAATATTAACCATGTTTATAGGATTTTTGAAATTTAACTCATAGAAGAGGTAAAACTATGTTTTATGAAAATTTGCAAATGCTCCAAGAAGGTGGGTAAAAGATGGTAAACAGTTCAATAAAATTTTATACATCTAATTTTATTATAAAATGACTCCTAGGAATTAAATTGAACTAATATAGGTATTATATATATATATATATATATATTTTGACATAAAAAATTTAAATAAAATAAATAAATATTTAAATAAAAAGTCGGTTTGAAACTATAACGCAATGTTTTTCACTATTCTTTAAAAATTGAATGTTTTCAGAAAAATACCAAAAATTTACCCTAAGATGATTTTGATATTCCATATTTCTAAATGAATTATATTTTACCAAATTAAAAACATAGAAGTTTCATTAATTAATTTTAAATTAATTTTTGTTGTCATAAACGAAATGCGGGTTTTTTAAAAGTAAAAACTATCAAAAAAATTGACATGTGTTTATGTCAAATATAAATTTGAAATTACTTATAATGACCTACATTGTATTAAATTATAAAAATATAATCTAATTATACTTCCAAAACATTAAACTACATAATTTAACACTATAATTTATTTTGATTAAAAAGTTATTTTCAATTAAAATTTAGTAATTTTCAATATTCATCAAAATATGGAAGTTATCAGAAAAGTACCAATTTTTTTTTCAAAATAAAGTTTTATTTCCCGATTATAAAAAAGAATATAGTTTCATTAAAATGAATATATAAAAGTTTCAAATTTTATTTTAAAACAGGCTTTCCACTAAAAGGTGGTAAAATATCATTTTTTCAAAAAAATATCTTTTATCTGAAAAAATTGAATTTGTTCCTATATTGTGTCTAAGAAACACATAATATGGATTCTAAAATTATATGGAGTATATAAAAATCAATATTCAGTTAATACTATTCATAACTTCTTTTTGAATGGCTAGATTGGTAAGTCGTGGTGCGCTCGAACTCGGTGTTGCGTGTAGCGAAAGCTATTGAGTTACTTTAATCAAAATAACTTACTACGAAATCTTGGGGTGTTTAATTCTAAAAGAGAAAAATACCACAAGATCCATCAATAATCAACCTATCCATGAGAAAGGAACATAACTGACACATATTTCTACCTTATTAAAGTATTTAATTGTAATTTAGTATTTCCAACACAAATCCTCAAACCTAAGATGAGATCAGTGAATTAACCAATAGCACCTCTAGGTGCCTAGTCTATAAGGAAACATTACCATACTAATTATATGATTACACACATATATTATATTTAATACCAACTAGAAATTGATAAAAATAACAATTATAGTGAAAAAATAAGGAACATCGTGTTCTCAAAATGTATGATTTCCCATAACATCTAGATTGAGAAATAAAAAAACGAATACCAAAGTCGATGCCAAGGAACAAAAAACTAGCCCAAATGGAATCTCACACCAACCATAGAGTACCATCAATTGAATGAAATAGAATGGGGTTCGAAATACACCAACCATAAAAATGATGAGGTTTCCAACATAACATTGAATTCTCTATTGATTAGAGAAATATACCTAGTGGGATTAAAACCCATTTATAATAGTATGTTCATAATTAAAATTGATGATATTTCATGAATGAAATCCAAAATCAAGATACAAAACATGTTCCATATGAAACCATCCATAAAAATCCTAATTAAAGATGTAAATGATCTCTAGAAAAAAAGTTCGCAATGAAATGATGAACTACAATAAGGAAATATAAAATTATCTCTACTCTAGTATCGATATGAACAATATAGACTATTACCTAATCCCATAGTAAACTCCTTCATTGTATGAAAAAGTGTCACTCTAAGAAAAATTTCTTGATACCTATTAACTTAAATCATTGTTTGTTTCACAGTTAAATGTTGAAAACGCCTAATCAAAAAATCCCATATCGATATTCCTATATGAAAACATATTAATGTTACCTAAATGGACACAATGATTACATAATATCATTGATTTAAAAAATTAATACTTTTATTGATTGTGTTCCCTGGACTAAAATCACAAGAGATGACTATTCCTTCTATGAAGATATTTTCCTTGCTCAACCAACTTCTATGGTATATTTTATGGGGAAATTTTTCTAGTAAAACCAAGAATATGGAATTAACCACCTCATTATATTTCAATACATATTTTTCAGCAATCATGTCCCTTTAAAGAACAAATGGGTTAGCAATCAGACATACTACAGATACAAAAACTCTGAGGTCCATGTAAATACATCTATTAAAATTTGGATATTTTAGATAATCACTGAAAAAAGATCAAGTGAAAAGTATATCGAGAACAAAATCACTTTGAATAATCTAAAATTAGTCACCCACCTTGATAGAGACCCATCATCTGAGAAACATTATAATCTTTCACTACTTCGGGATATTTCCACTAAATGAAGACTAACATTAGAATAACCGAAGGTAATCTGCCATAGATATGGATAGGAACCATGACAGCCTACAAATCTCATATATTACATCCAAATAATAGAGAAATATACTTTACCTTTATCATACTGATGGTCCTGATTGAATCAAAATTGCTTCAACTTCTACAATCCACCTCATTACCTCAAAATAACACTGATCACATCAGTAAGAGGGTGTACAGGTATTCAATAAGACTTACATGGGTTCCAAAGTATATAAAGACTCTAATTACACCTCATGATTTTATTTTTGGATAGATTCGTAAAATAGAGATTCCACTTCTAAATAACATGGAGGTATACATCAAACACAAGACTGATGAACAAACACTATATATTTATTGAAAAATTTCTAAAACAAATTTGTGGATGTCATAAAACAGATTCTCTTCAACTAAATAATAAATCAAAACCCATAAGAGATAAAAATAATCAAAAATTACACACACAAAATTCCACACCACTTTAATGAAAACCTCTTTCAATGTTTAAAAACACATAAAATTCCCCCATTTTTGAAACATTGTACTATTATTTTAAAAATTTGAAATATTGATCTAAGTCCAATATAGAAAAAAATTCCAGTACATTGAACTACATTAATGGTTTTAAAAAAAATCCATAAGTACAATATTAAAATTTTATCAATTTTAAAATTCCTTAAAAGCCTATATTTCATTTTAAATCACCCTATTAGAGTTTTTGAATATAATCCTTTCAAATAAACATTTCAAAAAACATAGTTTTTTGATCCTGTAAACATTTATAAAATAAATAAAATTTAAAATTATTCTATTTGAATATTAATTTTACAATGAAGCTAATCTCATAACAATATGGATTAAATAAAAACAACCCTATAATAGAATTAAATAAACTGCAATTGTTTTTTTACATTCAAATTTATGCATGAACCTTCAAAACTAAAATCACCGAAATTAATCCATTTATGAATAACATAGATAGGTAATCATGTTTGGGGTTAGAATTGGAATATATGTAGATTTTTTGACTACTTTGGAAGACCACACACAAACCATACAATATTTCCTAGATTGATGTCAAAGTCAACCACGTTGATTGCTCATATTTTACAAGAACATGATGGAACAATGTAGTTCCAATAATATATTTGGTCTATCCTAAAACTCATAAGTGATACCCAATATAAAATATGGTCTCTTGATGAATTGAAATGTAATAAAAATTATTATTAAAATAACTATAAATAAATAATAAAGATGACAATTTCCTTGGTCACTCAAGCCTCATCATGAAAAGTTTGTGACCAAGCACATGTTCACAAAAGATCTATTGAGTTGTAACACATTAAAAATATCCTTTAATCCATTAATCACCCCAAATAACATAACATATTTAGAGAAAGTATTCTATTTTTATAACAGACCACCTTTGATATGTTTTATAATTATAAATCCCAGAATTCCATCTCAATTGTCTTCTGAACTGATCCCCACTAGCCCAAAGTGAGTTCACATTCCCTATGGGTAGGTGGAAGTACCTATGCATCTATAAAAAATCTTCGGGAAATATTTCATCTAAAAAATGATAAAATAAAATAACATAAACATAATTATATAAATATTTTATTATAATCATAGTAGGATCTGGGGATACAATAAAATGGCATCCTAAAATAAAAATTATAAAAACAAACTACCACAACCCACCTCCTAGTGGTCCATGACCACCCACCTTGTCCCAAGTCACTTGGCCACATCTAAAAAGGAATAAACCCAATATGGAAGACAAGGTTTACATGAGCACCTATTATAGAAACATTGAAGAATTTAAACAATTAATGGTATAGGTAGTGTGTGATCTACAATGTCTTGTTGGATTCCACCAATGCATCGATAAAATTTATCAACAAAGAAATCCAAGTATTCTATTATAGAAACATAAATATGAAAAAAGTATTGGCATTATGAGGAGTGGAGGTTAATAATTCTCATTTTTATAAAAGATAATTAAATACATTAATTTTTTATGTGGAAAATTTATTTTAAACCACAACCATTTCCATTTAAAATCCATTTTAAAATAATAGGGAGTAATCCATGTGTAAAACTATTTTTAATAAATAATATACTTTTCTAAAAAATGAAAACCCTTTTTATATAATCCTTTAAAATATTTTCATATGTTGGGGTTAATAAAATAATAATAAACTATGATATGGTCCCAATTATCATAAAAAGAAGAATAATACCAAGGTATATACATATATAATTAAGTTACCTCTTAGAAATCAATCATATTTAATATTGGATATCAAATGTGAAAAGTATAATGGTAATAAATGATCAAATTATTAGTTTCATAAATGTCATGTTTTAATGTCATGTGATTTCATGTGTCAGGAGAAAGCCCTAGATAAGTTATTGAGTCCACAAAACATAAGAAAACTAACAATAATTGATTAGGTGAAAAATGTTGAATCTATTACTAACACAAGCTTATAGACTCAGAACAAATGCACCTCATCGTAGCATATCCCTTTCATTAATCCACATTCTCTAAGGATTTTATAGATCGTGTCTGAGTCTGAAAGGTCATATAATAAATTTAGGGTCCTCGAATCTAGCTACATAAGTTTCTCATGACCAATCTAATATATGAGTGAGATAACCAAGAAACTTGAATCATAATGCGATCCTAAATGGATTTAACATCCACAATCAATATTCCAATACAATATAATGTTTCTCATCTCACCCTGAACCCAAAAATCCTGTATAGAGTAAAATATTATTTTTTACACTCATTATCAAGTTCTTAAACCATTATATATGAAGGAATAATTTACTTAAAGAGATGATCATAATTTTATCAAGAAGATAATTTCATTTAAAAAGTTTCAAAAGGGACGTTAAGATAATACAAATTGATAAAACAAATTTTTTTCAATTTATCAAAACAACACTTTCAATCAGACATTCAAAAGTGTCTTACTTATCTTATTCATTTAAAAACTAATTTAAGGTTTCAAATTGGACCTCGATAAAAAGATTAATAAAATAAAATCAGTCCTTTTAATGTTTGAAATATATTTTCAGTCAACATTTTCAAATAAAACATCTCATTTTATTCCTTAAATCATTCCAAAATCCATTATAAGGAAAATTCAAATTTCATTCCAATTGGAACAATCATAATGAATAACCATATTTTAATTAATATGAGGGCTTATATTTCATAAAAAACTATTATTAACCATAAGGTAATATTATTTTTAAAAAATATATTACAGCAAAATATAATCCATTCATGTAAAATTATTTTTTCTCTAGAAAATATTTATTTTTTCATTTAAATGATAAAATCATGCATAACAAGTTTTTAATGGAATGAAAATGGATTCAAAAAATACATAAATCCCAAGAAAAAGAATTGATATAGAAAAACCTACTACAAATATATATAATCAAATCATGATGATTCTGATATGTGTATCCTTCAATGGATATCACTAAATCGAGGAAGAGAAATCTTCAGAAAAATAAGAAGAAATCCTAGATCCACAATTCAACATCAATCATTCAAGGACCAATAAGCCCCAATGTTTACATATCTTATAAGAAGAATGTATCCAGAGAAGAAGATATATTAATGTAGAAGATGATAAATAGATATTGTAATATAATCATTGTTTCAATTTTCACATTGATCCATGAAGAGAAGTTTTTTGGGGAGTCAAAATCATCTAAGAGGAACTTAAGGCTTTCATGGGTAAACATTTGTTGAAAAGAGGTGAAAAAATATATGAAATGGGGGATATCTAGGTACATTTACCATGATATATAGATTATAAATAGAATAGATTGACACCACTATCTAGTCAGTGGCCATCAACGTCTAGACGATGGTTATAGAAGATGTTTTGTAACTCTTGGATAGCTTATCAACTGACTGGTGGATACCCACTAGTAGTTTGATGGATACAACAGATTGTTGTAGTGACTGCCATCATAGTAGATGACTAATATACCTCACCATTTTATTATTGGGCTACATATAACATTATATACTTTACATTTAGGTTCACACCTACTTTATTCTCTCAAGCCATGCTCTGGACCATCAAACCACTTGAAAAAAATTCTAAGGAGTTCTCTATAATGAAATTGGGTCTATGATGTTAAACATTCCATCACTACGAAACCATTTATTTTAATTTATGAAATTTAATATATTTTTATCCAAGGATATTTTCAATATCATGAGATTAGTTATATGGAATTATATGATTGTGTTTTATTATTTCAGTATTATTCATTCCCTATTTAATCAATGATATCTCTCAATATGTTATTTCCCATAATAAGAATTTTATATCCCCCTCCATGTATTTCCATTTCCCCTATTTATGAAGAATTTCACCATGTGTGATAGGTCTATAAGGGTATAAGGTGTGTATAATTTTATGTGACCTTTGGAAGACTTAATATGGAATAATAAAATTTGGGTATTTTTTAAAAAACCCCACTATATGAGAAAGATATGAGTTTGTATTTTTATTATTTTTTAAAAAAAACTCTATAGAAATAATGTTAAATGGTTTTTGGGTTATATAATAACTAATTATTTGGTATTGAAAATTATATTATGGAAGATTAGATTTTGTATTCTTTGGTTAGTATTAATGAATATATATATATATATAATGAATAAATTTATTTTCACCAGATAAGGGAGTGTATGTATGGGATTATACATTTGGAATAATAGTAAAATATATATTAAATTAGAGTTTAGGATGTTTTTAGATGTTTATAATTTAAAATACATTAATATATTCAAGGGTTAATATGATTTCTTATATTCATAAGTTAAAAGTATTCTATAAACATAAATGATAATATATTTTAAAATCTGTGATTATTTTTTACAAAATCAAAATACTAGAATAGAGTATAAATTTTTTTCGGATATATTGGTTTTTATCCTCCACATAATAAGGTTTGTTATGATATTTTTATATAATCATAGTAATCATTTTTTATATTAGTAAATTTATACCATAATAAGAAACCACGTTTACAGTGGATGTGAAGGATAATGTAGAGATTGTATGAATAAGAAACCAAATTTTATAAGATTTTGAGTCAAAACACTTATGGATATACTTAACCTAGTATCTCATGATATGATTAAATACATGAAAATAGGTAACTTTTTTAAAACATGAAATCCTTGAAAAATGGATTTTTATAGAAGCCCATGTTATCGAGATCATAATGGTAAAAAAGATTCAAGTTATTACATGTCAATAATGTGGGATGAAGAACCAATAGAAATGTGTCAAAAAAATTGGATTTTGTTTCATATGTGTTAAGGAATGGAATGGAGAAACTATAAATTAAAAATAAAGACCTTGGTTACCAAAACATAATGGAATAATGTTCTACTTATAGTATTAATTGAATGTTTTAAATATGGTAAGTTTAGGCATTATGAAAATATATTACATATTAATAAAGTTAAATAAGGGGATAAGAAATATCATATAAAGGTTTATAAATGTAATATGACGATGATGAAGAAACTATGAATAACATATAAAATGAATTACGTATTTTACATGTTTTTATCCTGTTTAATGTAGGAAACATGATCTGATTATTATTCATGAATATTAAGACATGATTCATATTTTTTTTGTAGAATGATATTATTATATAATATCATAGAAAATCATGGTTAATGTTTAATGAATAATTTTTAATTAAAGAAGTGTATACATATATTGTTTCATGAGTTATGATGAAGTTGTATCTTATTATTCATGGAATAGTTTATGAATAATCATAAGTTTAGAAGCATATATACTATTTTGATGTCATATGTGATTGTATTCAAATGTTATTAATAATATGTTTTTCTTTTTTTTTATTATTTTTTGGGAACATTACATGATTTTATGTATAGATATTCATTTGGATTAATATTTTATTTTATATTGGGGTAGTTATAGTTAATTTTCATAAAGGGTTATTATTTATTTTGGAAAATATATTTTATCATATAGATAACAATGAAATTAAAAATGTATTTGGTGATTAGGTGGTTAATATTACTTTTGAATAAGCTTATTATAATTTAGGTAACATTAATGTAATTAAGTTAAATGAGACATTATTAGTTAATATGGAATTTTTATGATAAAGTGGTTAATGTTAATTGGGGAATAAATATTGAGTTAATGTTTTATATTTATATATGTTATTCTTTGGCACAATACTGCTTCTAGAATGTTTTTCAAAAGATTGGTATATTTTTTAGAATATATTATTATGTTATATACATTTTTTATATGACGTTATGAGAGATTAATGTTGTTTGATGATAAATTTTCCGTTTATATTGGATGATTATGTGATTAAATATTTCTAATTTTTGAGTTTTGAACATGGTTAGGAATATTTTGAAGGGTTTTAGGGTTATCTCTGTCTTGATGTTAGGTGTTATTATGGACGCATTGGATATTAATATATTATTTATTTATATTATGGTATACTTATATTTCATTTTGTAATTATCACTACTTTTTCTAACTATTTGTTATTTAAGTGAATGTATAGAGGTCGGTAGAAAAACTCACTATCCATTTTGTTGGTCTTATGATTCATTAAATTTTAATTTTAGTGCATTAGGAATGAAAAATTAATCATTATAGTTATCATTTAGAATATGGAAAGAATAAGGGGTGGAAACTGCTCAAAACACAACCAATGGATGAAATAGTGAAAAAAGGATTGAATTAAATAAATTAATTATATTTTCTCATTTTTTATCAATCGTAATGGTAATAGAATTCCTCAAATCATTTAATAGGAAGGTAAATCTCTCACATATTATGTATAAAATATTTTTTTACTATTAAGGAATTCTTCTAGAAACTCGGTATGAGTTCTAAATTGGTAGATAAATTTTTTAGAAATTTTTATTTATGAAATCATAAGTATCCTAATGGAGAAATTGAAATTGGTTATCTATATCTGATATTATAAATATGTAAGGATATAGTCATTCTCAAAAGAAAAAAATTACAATTATGATGATAAAATTTATTTGAGGGGGTTGAATGTAATGCACTGATATTTTGATATGTAATTCTATATTAGTAATACTTTGTTTAGTAGATTACGTTACACATAACACTAAACTAAAATGATTCTGACCATATTATAGTGATCCTATAGTAAAAATAATTATAGTAATAATTTTTGATACATAAATTGTATTTTTTTTCTTTTATTGATGAAATTTAATGGTTATAAAATAAATAATTAATGTGATATTATTTAAATTCAACATTTTTAAAGAGGAATGTTTTTCAAAGAACAATTTTTTACAGTATTGTGTATTTTATCTTGAAAAAAATAAATAGATCAATTTCAAAATATGAATACACTAGTATATAACTTTACAATGTTAAAAACAATATATGATCACTAAATTATATAGAAATTTATAGGAAAAGGATTAATGTTTTAAAAGATGATTTTTCAATAAAAGTGGTTTTTATTTATTTTTATATTATTGTGTGAAATATAAATTTATGAATTAATCAGATTTTCGATGAGATGAACTTCTTTTTTGTATTTATCAAGACAAAATAAATATAGATATAATTTTTATAGATATCACTAAGAAGGTTTTTTTGGAGAAAGTTGAAAATTCTGATTTTACAATTATAGTAACCAAATGAAAATATTAGGATATAAGAATAACATAAATATTTTTGAAACCTTTTATATAGATGAAATATATATTAAATAGTAAAAAAATTCATTAAAAAAATTCATTAAAATTTATAATTCTATGTTTGAATATTCAAAAATATATGTATTGTTTTTATAAAAATAAAAAAAAAGATATTCTCTTTCTCTCAAGTATTCAAAAGTTACTTTTAGTTTTTTTCGGTTGAAAGTAAATAAGCTAAATTTTATTAAATTTAATATCCATTTAATTCCATGGGAAACAAAATTAAATATAATATTTTTTTATATTTGTTTATTTTTAATAAATTGATTTTATAAAACTAGTTTTCATTACATTTTTTGAACATATTTTAAATTTAATTTCTAACACTTCTATTAATTGAGTCATACAAAAATGATTACATTTTTTGAATAATAATTTTATGATTTTTTAAATTTTTTTCATTTTCAATTTTATATATACTGAATAGTTACAATGGTAAATGTTTTTCACTATTGTATAGGTTTAAACTCTTAATGAGGAGGGTAAATTAATAGAAAAGGTTTTAAATATCTGTAAAACCAATTTAAATGTTACTGGTTGAGTTTATTTGGAATGTAAGTAATTCTATATTCAAAACATCAATAATTTGTATCCACGTTATTTTAGATATGAATTAATTATATTTTAAGGTTCTTAATACTAATCATGGTACCACTACCCATACTTATAAAAGGACGCCTCTTATCCTCATTTATACACACTCCCAATGCTGAATTATCTTGAAATATATAAACCCAAAACTCATCCAAAACCAATATCTATTATGATGGAAATTTGGATTTCCCAAAATACATATATAACAATTTATAATTTTTATCCAGAGGAAGATATTTAATGAAGAGTTATAAGTCTTAACATAATTATTTCTTGTTTATATATTCTTCTATATCCATAAAATAAATTCTAACCATCTTAATGTAAAAAAATTAGTACATTTAATATAATATAATTTTATTATTTTTATGGAAAAACTATTTCTTCTTTATTTCAATCTAATGGGTTATGAAAACAATAGTCAACCATAAATATGGACTACCGTGTCCATGAAAAGATGTATTTAATTTTTCACCACCGATTCAATTAGATTTTTATAAATATGGAATTAATAAATTTATATGATATTTATGACATAATTTGGATTCAAAAAAATATATTATCTACAATTTTACACTCTCATATGTTGGACAATGGAAACGTCACTCATGTGTATGTGCAGACAACAATCTCCATGAACGAGGTATCTCATTTTTCATCACTCTATTATAGGTATAGTTATAAAATAATTAAATATAGAAATATTATACATAATACATTATTATCTATTTTATGTGATTTAATCATGACCAAGGTGAAAATATTAGAACTATTAGATCAAAACATTCATGACCAAACAAAATAGTTAACACCAAATAATTAATCTTAACAAAGAATTATGAGTAAAACGGTAATAAATTATGAATAAATGATATATGTTAATATAGATTTAAATATTTATCTGATATAGATGAATAATAAACCAAATTTTATTATAATGGTTGTTTGAATGAATCTAACTATATCGGAATCCGTGGTAGGGGTTTCTTTATCTCAATTTGCATTCCTTAATTTATGTTCTATATTTACAAACTAACACTTGTATATGGTGTAAATTATTACCATGAATGAATTTTATGATAAATTTGATTAAAATTATTTTATTTAATAATACATATAATGTTCTATCCTTTATGATATTTAGATTCAATGATTACCAGTCATGTAAGGATTTTTTTTCAATCTCAATTTTCATTGAGATTTTATTTTCTTAATTTTTCATTGGGATTATTAAATACATTGACAATATTAAACAACATATTTTTTTAAACTCTATTAATTTCTTTCTATTATAAGTGTTATTTTTTTTCTTATTTATTACTCAAATGGTCAAATAAATGGTTTATAATAAAATCCAACTTTTTTCCCTTTTTTTATTTGGTAACCATTATCTTCCATATCATTATTCATTATTTTGTTTTAAGAAAATATTATTCTAAAATTCAATTATTTGTAAATGTTAATTTTGGTTACATTTTACTTTCCATTAATTAAATTAAATGGAATCCATTAAGAATTTTCCAAATAAGTGATTTTTTACTTTATTCACAAAAGTCTGGAAGGAATCTATTTCTAAATGTTTTTAGAATAAACAAATTTTCCTAAAATCATAACTCTTCTACATGATGTATATCATTTTCAATGTTTTTTTATTTTCACAATGTAATTTATATTTCAATTATTCTAATATGTTTTCATAGGAAAAGTTATTATTTTCATAAAACATTTGTCAATGGATTTCACTCAATATGTGAATATTTTTATCTAATACTCTATATTTTCCTTATTAATTTGTTTTTATTTCGAAGATTCTATAATGGTAAATTATTTTAAAAATAATGTTTAAAAATATTATTTAATCCATGTGGAAAGAGATGTAAAATTGATTTATATCTTAATTTTGTTATCAATGTTATGAAATCATTATGAAAAATTATTTTAAAATGTTTCACTTCCATTGTCCTATCTATTTCCCAAAAGATTTTTTTTAATATAATACCTTCATTTTTTATGAATATAAGTTATCATTTGTGTCTATGTTATTTATTATCATTTATTTATTCTATATCATTTACATTATTTACTTACACACAAATCCATTACTCTATACGGTTTAAGAAAATTATTTTTCTTAAATCGGATTATAGTGTTTTCTAAAAAAGATACATCATTTATTCATAGGGGATAATGTAAATTTTAATTACTATTAGTTTAACCTAGAAGATTGTTGACTGTAATGTTAATTTAATTATGTAATAGGTTTATATGGACATTTTTATTCCAATTTTTAAATATGAATGTTTTTACTAATTTATATTGATTATTTATTAAATTATTATTCACTAATTTTATATGATGAATAATTTTGACTTATTATGTGATAGGTTTTGACTAACATTAGCTATCCCATTGATGCATCTCTAGGTCTTTTTATCGAACCTATGATGTGAATTCCGGGTATGTATGTCAAATTAAATATGATATCTTAGCATGAAGAATTAATGGTATGATTTTTTATGTCTTAAATTTTGAATTCCATCACTATCAAATGTATTATATTAATCTATGAACTTTCTCATATTTTTATTCTAGGAAATATTAAAAGCTCATTTTATTAGTTACAGGTAATTCTTTCATTTTTTTATTGTTTCAATATTATTAGTTCATTGTTTTTTCTTATGATATCCCTCAGTGTATGATTTCCATTACTAAAAAATTGAATACACCCCTATTATGTTTCCATTTACTAAGGGTATAAAGAATTATATTATGTTAGATATATCTATAATGGTATCATTTATGTATAATATTATGGATGACGTTGAAGTAATATTATAGAATAATAAAATTTTGGTATAGTGGAAAAAATCACATTTTTTGAGAAATATATGAGATTCTATTTTTCAGATCTTTCCATAACTGTCTAAAATTATAAACCTAAAAAGACATGAGGATATATTGTGACTTGGTATTTTTATTGACACTTCAATTATAGTAGTTTAAATTTGTGTTGAATTAGTCAGTATCAAATCTAGTGAGTAAATAACATGTCTAGTTTCCCTAAATCAAGAAGTGTGGATCCAGACTATTATAGTGAAATGGTGGATTGATGTTTATATGGACTCATATTTATAAAGGATGGGTTTTTTTATATCTCGTTTTTTTAATATTTTTTAGGTTAGCTGGAAGAGTGGTGAGTTTTAAAATGGTTGAGCTTTTTAAAATGGGGTTATTGTTTATACAGGTTATGGTAGGGGTTTTAGCATATTTATAATGATTTTAAAATAAATATTAAAATTGATTAGGCTCCCTTAATAATTAGTTTTATTGTAATTTCACTTTCTAAAATTAAATTTCACACCTCTTCAGTCTCTTCACTTTATCCTGCAAATAAATGAAATGGTTAGGTGATGATCAAAAACTATAAACCCTAATGTGTGATTGTTATTCACTTACCGAATTTAGATCCTTTTATGTCACCAAAATGGTTAGATATATAGTATATGTTTCTATAAAGGGATATGAATCATAAGTTACTACCTTATAAATAACTCTTCTCTTTAGACCTCTCATACAAAATTATTGTGAGTTTTGGCAATTATTTTCAATCAAGTCCTTGTCTCCTGCTGCGGACCTATTAATAAATTTTCCTCAAAATTTTTCAAAATAAATATATATATAATTATCAACACTTACTTTATAATATATCATAAGGATTTTGTTTATTTCTACTATTTGATTTCGGTAGCTATAAAATAGATTCTAAAACCTCACCTAGTACAGATAGCGAATATATCTAAATGATTTCTTGATGAAATAAAACTTCTAACTTATTATTTTACTCATGTTCACGGGGAATAATATTTTCATAAAGTATTTATTTATTCCATCATATTCAAGAAATTCACCAATTTTTTTGTTTAACAACTTTAATTTTGTTTCTCTTTTATGTGAGAAGTAAAATTTCAACCACATGACCTATTTCTCATTCATTAATTAGTGTTTCAAAGTTGATAAGACATGTGTGAATAATTATATGTGTCTATTAGGGTCTTCATTTTTATGGCCATGATTCTTGAGAAATACTTGGATTAGAATAATTTTTAATTCAAAGTTATTTTTCAATTAAGGAATAGCTATCGGATTGTTCATATTAACAATTTATGTTTCATATGGATCTCTCAAGGTCTGGTGGGTATTTCCCACTATAAATTCACTCTAAGAGTGAAAAAATTATGTTTTAACTCAGATTTAAATATTAACTTTCATAAATTATGATTAAAAATTTATTTTCTTTAATTTAATAAATATAATCTTAGTTTTTTAGATAAAAATAAAACAATAGTTTATTGAATGTTCTTTCAATGAAATATTAAAATTATTTTTATTATGGAACTACCACCCCCAATATCATCACAAAAATTTTATTCATCAATTTCAGGAGGTATGGAAAAAAATTATGTCCCAATTATAAATGAATTTATTGTGGTATCATAAGGTTCATTCTTAGAGAGGAGTGTATAAAATATTGTTTTCAGTTTAAATTATAGAATATCGTGTTTTTTGGTGTTTATGATTTTGAAAAAACAAATAAATCACTAAATAAATGAAATAGTGTGGGAAAAATGAAATAATAATGAAGATAAAGTTAAGGTATGGTTTCTATTTGTAATGTTATCATAGTGCTCAAAATGGTTTTAATTTTCTGCTTGTTAATTGATACGTTCTAGATTCATTTATACATTTATCTATAAACCATATAATAAAGTGTATTGAAGATACTGAAAAAATATTGATTATTTATTGGAAAACTATATTTATATGTGTGTCAAAAAATTAAAATAAAAAACAAATAAACTATCATGGAAAAATCAATTAGTGTTATTGTTCCAAGGAATTCCAAAATTCATTAACTACCCTCACACACATGATTTTGATTTATAAACACTAACCCTATAATTCAACCTTACCCTTTGAAATGTGTTTCACTATGATGATTTAGGTTATCCATTTACAACATATGTAGTAATAGTTTACTAGTTTGAATTATTCAACCAAATTACAGTAAAATAGTTTAACATACAATGAGAACTAAAATCAATTAACATGAAATTTTTTAAATCATTTAATTAATACGAATCAAGCATTATAAAGGATATACTTACTATCCCCAGTAAATCAAAATATTATCGCTCCATTTAAAGGGAATTATTGATGAAAATGTAAGGATAATGAATTACATAACTAATGAAAATAGGATATAATGTTCCAATCCTAGTAGATTCTCTAGAAATAACTCATGGTATCTGTTGAAATTAAATATGTTAATCCCCTGTATAGTTCACCTCATTATTCTCTAATAGATTTATATTTTTCTCCTTGTATTTTTTAGGTCAAACTGCTAAAGTATCCTATTTAATCTATTAAGTCTTTTTATTTATCATGGTTTAAATACCAAACTCAATTTGATCTTCCATGAAACTCACAACATCCCTTCATGATTATTTCTATAATAATATATGATTTTAAATCAACATGGAACCATCCTATTAATCATATTCATGTTGAAATGGTACCCAAGACTCTCCTAAAAAGATTATCTAAGTCCCAACAAAATTTTCTTTTATTGTTTGGAATTCAAAATTTAGCTAAATGTAGGTCCATATAATCTCTAAATATCCTTTAAAATGTTTGAGTCACCACTACATAGCTACTAATATCAATTAATCATTTACTAAATAATCATTATATTAACTATTCAAAGTACTATTTATATTTAAAAATTATAATAAGGTTCTTATAATACATTTCTAAAATGGTTCTGATACCTTTAAATATCCCATGAAAAATGGCTTTGACCTTTATGTGGGTATTAGAGCATTGAATATACCCTTAAGTTGCCTCAAAAAAATGTTTGGTGATCTTTAAACTACCTCATGTTACCTTCATTTAGGTATTTATACTTGAATATTATCATTACACATCTCAACTCAGTGGATTAACCATGAGGATCAGGTGAATGGATTGGTTGTATGATAGATTTTGTGTCTTGTTGCCTTAGTGGGTCATGTGGAAAATCATGGACTCCAATGATTTTCCAATCATAGTAAACCCATAAAAGATTGTTTTATGTGCCCCTTCATGAGTTTGATCTTCATAATGTCAATTGATCAACCATGAAAATCATGGAATGGTATGTTGAAAACATTTTCTTGTGTTTGATTTATTAACCCCATGGAAGAAAAAATTTCTTATCAATGGGTACATTCATACGATCGACCCTCACGTGGTCGATGGATCAACCACATACTACCTCATAGACGGTAGTCTAAATCAACTCTTGAACGCCTAGATAAACACATAACCACCTTGATTTATTCAAAATGGACTCCAAACCCTTGATATAGTCCTCAAAAAATCCAAGAGTATCTATGGTATTTATTTTAATAATTCAAAAGTTCAAATAAAATAATTATAACACATCATTTTATCTATTTTCACCCAAAAACCCAATATACTCTTATAATTGAAATATGATATAATTACCCAATAGATGATTAAATAGTGGGATTAAAACCATTTACATACACAATGAAATATATAAAAAATTATATCTTTTTCATATATATAAACACAACATGATTCAACACCATAGTGAATATCATAAACACTACTATTTCCAAAAATAATGAATTACTAAGAATACACACTCTCAGAATGATAACACAACCCATATAATATCACAATGAAATCACTTTGAGGTTTTAAACTACTATTTTTTCTAATACATTTATA
Source organism: Viscum album (assembly GCA_963277665.1). Lineage (NCBI taxonomy): Eukaryota > Viridiplantae > Streptophyta > Magnoliopsida > Santalales > Viscaceae > Viscum > Viscum album. The sequence continues at coordinate 62,273,318 of OY728156.1, read as the reverse complement.
AGGAGCCACATGATCATTAAAAATCACATAGTGCACATAAAATTTACTTATACGAATATATGAATATAATTTCATGGGAAAATATTTTAATTCAATCTACGGAAACAGAAAACATTAGAAACAAATTTACAGACTCAATAGGTATCACAAAAAAAGAATAATATTAAAGGAAATGGATGTAAAAAATACTCAATCATCACATGTTACATCAATAAAAAATCGAATTGAAATGCATACATTTGGCAGGTGAGGACGAAATAGAACCGTTGAAGAAGACAAGATTTAAAATAAAAAAACAATCCACACAACCTAGAATAATGAATCTCCAATATTATAATAATCCATACCTTGTGGTTTCTAAACAATGTATCTATGGTGGGAGGAATAACATGAAACAAGAATAGATAAAGGGGAATGTAAATAAAAATAAGGGAAATAAATATCTATCGTTGAGGAACCATGGTGTAAGGGTCTAATATACATTAAGTATAAGTGAGGGAAATAAAAAAGGGATCCACTTGATATGTGTTATCAAAAAACGGGGGTGAATAAAACCAAAATAAGGATTTAATTGGATTTGGGTAAACTAGTAAATTCAGAAGAAATTAAAACTATAGTGAAATTATATAGTTTGGGCACACAGTTTGGGATAATATAAAATAACCATGAAACTAAAATTGGATAAACCTGGTAGCTACAACAAGTTTTGGCCCCATTTATTTCCAAATAATGTTCTAATCACGTGTAAGTGACCAATCTGTAAGGGTAATTTTCATAGTTTCTTCTTCATCTGTAATAAAATATACAGAGATTACCAATAACTACGTGTTAATCATATAGGGTTGGTTCAAAAATAAACTTATATTTCAAGGATCACACTGGATATGTGTGGAAATATTTATGGATCCCCCTAACCATGAAGTAGTGAAAAATTCTTAAAAATTTGAAAAATTCAATCTTGGACCTCAATAATAATTTTCAATTTAATAATCATATAAAATAACAAAAAAACATCACATCAAGGTTTCCAAATTATCCCAAAAATAAAACTTTATTTCATATAAATTCCTTGAATTTAAGAAATAATGTATTTCCAAAAAAATTAATTGAAAATAGAAACATTTTTTCCATTGTATTTGAACTATCTTATAACTGAGTAAACCAAGACATCAAAAAAAACCTATAATTCAATATATAATACCCAATAATCATGAAGGAGTGATCAAGATTCATGTTGTAGGCCTCCCCACCATATGAGATTTGCATTTAATATTATTTACCAGCGAATCTAATATATCCTTGGAAAATAACTACAATGTACTAATCATCGTAAAGACAATGCTTTAGATTAAAAATCTAGCTTCTAGTAGAGGATACCTGAAATAACTTTTATCAGAAATCATTCTAGATCTGAGATGTGGTAGATATCCCTTCCATTATATCTAATTTAATTTATTGAATTTTTCAAGATGGACCAACTGACCATTGTAATGATTGGTCACATAACATTTAAAAAAGAGGGATTATTATTCTCAAGTTATCCAAACTATAAATATATTAGTGATATCTTCTTCACTATATGAAAAATAACATAATTAGAGGACCTTTATAAATTATCATGATTCACTAACATGGATTTTTCTTACATTAACATCTTGTAATATAGTTAACATTTACTAATTCCAAAAGAGACGATGTCATCACTCATTATGGGAAACCACGTTGAAATCAATTTCACCATTTTGGACTTATTGATTAAATCCTAAAAATAAATCTGAGTAAATGAGATAACTCTAGATTTATGTTTCTAATGGGAGCCCCTCTAAAATAAATGAATATTCAATGGGTCGTCGAATAATAACATTGGAGGGATAAAGAAACTAACTCAGTGAAATTGTCAATATATTCCTTAACTCTTTTCTCACCCTATTAGAGACACAAGTTTTCTATCACTATATAATCCTTAAAACATCGAGAGTAATTCCAATAAATAAAAATGTCATTAATGAACTTACAAGTCAACTATTATTTAGGTGAATAATAATTATGGTCTCCCACAAATCTCAATTCATTCCTTTAAACAATTTTTGGATGGCTTTCTCTCTTAAGGCCTCAAGAGTTTATAGAGAATTTATTAATCCATCAATAGTTTCTAGTTACTATATTCCTTCTTGAAGACCCTCGTCACTATGAATGATTATTGAATACTAATAAGGTTTAATCTCATCAACTTCATCGAGAGTTTGAGAAGACTTAATAACTAAAAATAATATATTTTAACCCTGAGAGATACTGATCCACATAACATTTAATAAAATATAATTCCAAATATCCACAAATAATTATCTTGGTGAAATCCCCTATATGAAAAAAGAAACATAATAATGAATAAAAAAATCAAGTTTCAACTCACCCCAAATAAAATAATTTATGGTTAAAAATTAAAAATGAATAAGATTAAAATACAAAAACCCCTCCAAAACTATAACACTAAAAATTATAAATATTGTTGTAAACCATTTCATAATGAATTAAAAAACATAAAATTTATTTAAACTATATTTTGAAGATCACTATTTCATTTTAAAACATATATTTTACCATCAAACAAATTTTTTCCTCACAAAGTATCAATAAAATATGATAAAATAAAAAGAATTCGTCATTAAAAACTATTCTTAATTAACCTAAATAAAAAATATTCATATCTAAAAGAAACCTACAACTAATAGTGGATTCAATGAAAAGAATGGGATATTGATTATGAATTATTTAGTTTCAAGGTTTTTCAGATAATTCACCAATATTTAAATTTCATTTAAGAGCTACTTAGATCCACATGAACAGTATCCACATCATTTTCCACTCTATTTAATTTAACTATGTTCATGTAGTTCTCTCATTTTCACCCCAATACATGAAAAATTTCTTAATAACCAACATAAACATCAATAAAATTCAGAACACCATCAATTAAAAATTAGTATATGCCAAAATAAATAAATAATAAATTTAAAATTCAAAACACACATCCTAACCAACCTTGATAGCATAGGGCTCTAAATGAAAAACATTAATATTGTCTCTTCCCACACCGACCTCTTATGTTCTGAAATTCCTATCACTAATCTACCATTACTCCTTGAATAACACGATAATTTGATTTTTATATGATATTTGTTACAAACCAACCTATTTTATCTTAACCTTATACCCAAGATGGCCTATGAAAATGGCCCATGTCATCTTCCAAATCACACCGGGTTGGATAAAATTTCTTAAGAATCAATGATTTTCATGTGGTAACTATTTCACTATAAAAAATAAATAATCAATTATAGTAAATTCGCCTATAATATAGAAATATACCCATATATTGGACTTACATGAAATATTAAAAAAGAATAATAAAAAATAAAATCAATCCAATTGAAGGATAACTAAAATAGAAATCAAACATTGATTATCCACTAAATGAGGCTAATATTCATTGTTAATATATATAATATTCATGTGCTTTATTATTCATAAACACAATTTTAGTGCATTCTACACTTTGAACATCATTTCACATTATGATTGTAATACCTTCTTAAAATGCACTTTTATGTGGTACATTTTTTAACATAATTTAAAGTAACCAATGATTTATCTGATTTTAAGGAATCTAATTATACATATTTTAATTTTATATTTTTGGAAATTTATCTAAACTTATATATGAACATGTTTGATTCAGGAATCAGTTGAGAATTCATAGAGGATAATGGAGATATTTGGAAATGAAAGGAAGCAATTCTGGAGAAGGAAGATTGGACACCAGCACACTGATGAGACTGTGGGGCCAAACATACATCCTAATTAATCCCAGATTTCTTGGGATGCTAGAAGACATGTATAGTAACAAATCACTTCTCATGAGATAATGCTAATTCATCCTCCATGGTGGACATTTAGGCGGCCCAAGTTAGAGATAAAATTTTGGGCCAGATTCTATGGCCCAGAAAGATATCCCACCAATTAAACCATATCTCGAAAACCTTACCTCTTTTGGGGATGAGATTTTTCCGGCTGTTAGGGGACATCCGGATTTTAATGTAAGGCTTCTATGGACCACCCAAAATCGGCCATCTAGAAGGTGTTTCAAATGCGTCTGTTTGATGCATGAAATCTGGATGCGTTTTCGGGTCAAGGGTGGAAAAGTCTTCTTTCCACAAACATTCCACCACCCTAGGCCTACCATAATCAAGTGGGATGCTTTTTACTGTTGGAGGCTCGACCCAAAGCTTCCAAAATGCCTATTTAAGGTAGTGTTGGTGGATGAGTTGATGAATCTTTGGTTCTTGGTTTCATGGTAGTGTTATGCTTCCGCTTTGTGTTTGTAATCACATTTCTTTCTCATGTAAGTTGTTTAATTCTCCTTAGTTTCTTAATAAAAGTTCTTCATTTACTATTATTATGTTCTTCTACTTATCACGTTGATACCGTTGGTTCAAGGTGTGAATTTATTCACACCATACTTTGTGATATTTATCACACAACGGAGGAGTGATCTTTTGTTGTTGTTGTTTTTACTTCTTCAATTCCACCCTTGTAAGTCTACTTCCCGCTTCCGTTGAAGACATGTCATCAATGGAGGGCTAACTCTTTTATGGGTTGATACAAGGGAGTAGAAAGGGGCCGGATTGGATGTTATTTATCACTCTATTAATGGCGAATCACTTCTTTTAAATGAGATTTTTATTTGATGATTTTAAAACATCTTCATCCTTATTGAATTTAAGGTCACACATTCAAGTGCTAATACGAACCTCTGCCTTAGAGTGCTCAAAACATTGATCCTTCAAGTGTATAGGGGATTAGTATTAGGGTGTGTAGGCATTAAACTAGTAAGTTATGATTTCCTTTGATCTTCTTAAATGAATCCATCTCAATTATAAGAAATTGAAATCATTAAAAAAGTAATTCATCCAATCCACCCTGAGCGATAACCTAGGATCAACTCATTATTTTAAATTGAATTCACTTAAATCTATTATATATCCTCTAAACTCATCAAAAATCAATCCAAGTTGTCCACTTCATAGCCGAAAACAGTCGATATAATTTGCGTGTCTATAGGTTACTTCTTAGGTCTCTGTGGATTCGATAACCCAAGCTAAACTACAAGGACTGTTCTTCCTTCTTCTTTTGGGTAAATTTGAGCGAGAATAAAATTTTGGCGTCGTTGCCGGGGACCTAAGTATGTTATCTTAGACACTATCATCCTTTTTTCATCCCTCTTCTCTGTTCTCATCCCCAATTTCATTGCTATGGAAATCCCTTTTGAACAAATCCAAACATGGGGAACCTCTTCTTACTTTGATCACTCCACACCAAGTGAGATGTATAATGACCATACTAGTTTCTACTTGTGGTATAATCAAAAATATAATTATCCAAAATGTTTTTACTCCTATGATCCAAAAAACATCTCAACATATAATGATTTTCAATCCCCACAATGCCAATTTGAACATCCTCCTATGGAATTCCAACAACATAATTACCCTCCTGGAATAGACCATCTGTCTCAACCCCTTATCCATCCTAATTCACACCCATTACTTGAAAAATTGTGTCAACAAATAGAGATAATGAATTTTGAGGTTTCATCATAGAGGTTAGAACTACTAATCATTAAACATTGTGAGGAACCCATCCCTACACAAACTGTCCCTTCCATAACCTTATGTGAATTTTCTAGTTTCCCACAAACCTCTCATGAATTTATTAAAGAGAAAACCTTTGGATTTGGGGAAGATGAGGAGGATCATGGAACTGTTTATGGGTGTTTAAATCAAGAGGAAACTGATTTTCAGTATTCACAAGAGGAAAATTTGACAAAATGGATTGAGTCTCAGGAATATAACTCCATTGATGATTTTTCAAAAATACAAATCACTGAACCATTCAGAGAAATCACAAACATTGAGTCCATACCCTTTCCTGAAACTGATCTTTCCAATTTGGTGGTCGAATAATCTATTCAAAAGGAACCAATTCTGTTGAGCAATTTTGAAAATGAAATTGAGTTTTATTCAAAGTCCCAACCTAGGTCTGAAAGTGTTAGCCTACCTGATCATGAACAAAAGGACTTTCCATCCACCCCCGAGTTTCCATTCATTGGGGATAGCCAAAACCTTCCAATTTTCAAAATTTCTTATCTTGAAACCAATAATGAGGTAATAATTCTTAATGTCTTTGTAAAGACTAAAAAAGAAATTGAATCCACCATTTCTGATATTCCTTGGATTTACTCGATCATTTTAGAACATTGTTTTTTTACATGACACAAATTATAAACAAAGAATCAATATCAATAAAGTATAAGTGGATAAATATGGGGTCCTTAAAATTTTGGAAGTTGGTATTGGGTAATTTTAGGGGTCCATGTCGGGCTAATGACGTTAAACAAAGCGCTGCACGGGAGGCAACCTGTGGTTTTCATGTTTGAAATCTTTTTTTGAATCATCTTTATTTTTGAAATAGGATTAATTAATTTTGATAATTAATAAAAAAATAGATTGTTGATCTGTTCTTCTATTATGAGTATGGATGGGTATGAAAGAGGAGCACCATATTCATCTGTGTCACGTGGTGTGACCCTTGAGTAATACCTTACCCAGAAATTTAAAAAGAAGACAATGTATCATCAGTTTATTTTATATATATACTTATATTTTATGTATATATATATACTGTTTTGTTTTGTTTTTTTTCTTTTTCCACTAGGGAACTCTGCAAGCGACATGGATATCAAAGGACTAAATTGGAGCAGCAAGAATTTCAACTTCAACCACCAGGTGACTTCATTCCATGATCCTCATTTTCAATTTCCTTTTTGAATGTTCATTCTCTACCTCTACCCCCTTCTAAATTTTCTTTTCTGTAAACGCTGGGGACAATGTAGTTTTAAGTTGGGGGGGAGATAAAAAAATGCTTTCATGTCAAAAAAATGAATGATTTGAAAAAAAAAATTGTGTAAATGGAAGGATAATTCCTTTAACTTTGAACATGGTAATGCACATTGAAAACTTTGAAACTGAATATCAAATAATTTAGCATGCCCTGATTCTGATTTTAATCCTTGTATAATTTCATGAGCATAGATTTTGGAAAGTGTGGTTGTCCAATGTGATATTTCATCGTTTATATTTTCATCCAAATAAAAAAATGATCACAATGCACATCCTTTGGATAGTGGGGTATTATTTTGAGTTCATGGGGTCCCCCAGGTAAATAGCATAGGTTTGGTGAACATTTTAGTTTTAATATGAGTATTCAATAAAAAAATAAAAAATAAAAAAAAAATCGCGTAGAGCAATGAAATGACCTAATGTGTGGCTTTCAGCACATGGGGATCATGACTCCATAGTTCTCTGGCCCATAGTTAGTAATTTTATTTCTATTTTTGGTAATTTGAATTTGTTTTTCACTGAGTTAACTCGAGATAATTCCAGAGTATGTGGGCTTCACTTGGTGCCCTACGGTCTTTGAGCCTGGGAGTCATCGGGAAAGTCTCGCTACAGGGGTTGACTCTTTTAAGTGCAATTTCAATTACCATGGAAAAATTGCAAAAAAAAACCAAAAAAAAATATGATACAAAAAAAATTGAATACTCATCTAAATATTGAAATGTGATTCCACCTAGCGCATCCGTCATTTCCCCCTTGAATAAATATGAAACCCCATGTCTATTGTGATGCACAACACATCCTCATACATAATTGATTTTGGATGAAATATGACAATGAATTTGAACAAAGGAATGGGCTTGGGATTTGGATATGCTTATGAAACTATCTTGTATTAAAATATTTTTGATGAGTTTCATGATTTTTTGGTATACGGGTTTTGGTGATCATTGTGTATTAAAATGTTTTTGGAAAAGGGAATTCGAATTTCATATTGTTGAGATATATTTTTCTCGGGACTAGGAAAACTCAAGTTGGGGGGTGTGATTAGCCACTAAATTAGGCTAATATTCATTGTTAATATATATAATATTCAAGTGCTTTATTATTCATAAACACAATTTTAGTGCATTTTACACTTTGAACATCATTTCACATTATGATTGTAATACCTTATTAAAATTCACTATTATGTGGTACATTTTTTAACATCATTTAAAGTACACAATGATTCATCTGATTTTAAAGAATCTAATTATACATATTTTAATTTTATATTTTTGGAAATTTATCTACACTAAAATATGAACATGTTTGATTCAGGGATCAGTTGAGAATTCATGGAGGATGATGGAGATATTTAGAAATGAAAGGAAGCAATTCTGAAGAAGGCAGATTGAACACCAGCCCACTGATGAGACTGTGGGGCCCATCCTATAGGCCCAATTAATCCCACATTTTGTGGGATGCTAGAAGACCTGTATAGGAACAAATCACGTTTCCGAAGCTAATGCTAATTCATCCTCCATAGTGGTCATTTAGGAGGCCCAATTTAGAGATAAAATTCTGGGCCAGATTCTGTGGCCCAGAAAAACATCCCACCAATTAAACCATATCTCGAAAACCATAACTTTTTTGGGCTGAGATTTTTCAGACTGTTAGGAGACAGCCAGAGCAGAATTTAAGTTCTCTATGGCCCACCCAAATTCGGCCATCTAGAATGTGTTTCAAGCGCGTCTGTTCGGTTCATGAAAGCTGGATGCCTTTTCGGTTCAAGGGTGTAAAAGTCTTCCTTCCACAAAATTTCCACTACCCTAGGCCTACCATAATCAAGTGGTATGCTTTGTACTGTTGGAGTCTCGACCCAAGGATTCCAAATTGCCTATTTAAGGCAGTGTTGGTGGAGTATTTGATGAATCTTTAGTGCTTGGTTTCATGGTAGTGTTATGCCGCCGCTTTGTGTTTGTAATCACATTTCTTTCTAATGTAAGTTGTTTAATTCACCTTAGTTTCTTAATAAAAGGTCTTCATTTACTCTTATTCTGTTCTTCAACTTATCACGTTTATACCATTGGTTCAGGGTGTGAATTTATTCACACCATACTTTGTGATATTTATCACACAACAGAGGAGTGATCTTTTTTTTACTTCTTCAATTCCACCATTGTAAGTCTACTTCCCACTTCCGTTGAAGACATGTCATCAATGGAGGGATAAATCTTTTATTGGTTGTGCCAAAGGAGTAGAAAGGGGCTAGATTGGATGTTATTTATCACTCTATTAATGGAAAATCACTTCTTTTAAATGAGATTTTAATTTGATGATTTTAAAACATCTTCATCCTTATTGAATTTAAGGTCACACATTCAAGTGCTAGTACGAACCTCTACCTTGGGGTGCTCAAACAATTGATACTTCAAGTGTATATGTGATTGTATTAGGGTGTGTAGGCATTAAACCAGTAAGTGATGATTTTGGTTGATCTTCTTAAATGAATCCATCTCAATTGTAAGAAATTGAAATCATTAAAAAAGTAATTCATTCAATCCACCCCGAGAGATAATCTACGATAAACTCATTATTTTAAATTGAATTCACTTAAATCTGTTATATATCCTCTAAACTCATCCAAAATGAATCCAAGTTGGCCACTTCATAGCCTAAAACAATCCATATAATGTGTGTGTCTATAGGTTACTTCATAGGTCTCTGTGGATTCGATAACCCAAGCTAAACTACAAGGACCGTTCTACTTTCATCTCTTGGGTAAATTTGAGAAAGAATCCAATTTTGGTGCCGTTTCCGGGGACCTAATTAAGTTATCTTAGACACTATCGTCCTTTTTTTATCCCTCTTCTCTGTTCTCATCCCCAAATTCATTCCTATGGAAAACCCTTTTGAACAAATCCAAACATGGGGAACCTATTCTTACATTGATCACTCCACACCAAGTGAGATGTACAATGACCATCCTAGTTTCTACTTGTGGTATCATCAACAACCTAATGATCCAAAATGTTTTTACTCCTATGATCCACAAAACATCTCAACATATAATGAGTTTCAATCCCCACAAAGCCAATTTGAACATCCTCCTATGTAATTCCAACAACATAATTATCCTCCTCGAATAGACCATCTGTCTCAACGCCTTATCCATCCTAATTCACACCCATTGCTTGAAAAATAGTGTCAACAAATGTAGATAATGAATTTTGAGGTTTCATCATTGAGGTTAGAACTACAAAGCATTAAACATTGTGAGGAACCCATCCCTACACAAACTGTCCCTTCCATAACCTTATTTGAATTGTCTAGTTTCTGACAAACCTCTCATGAATTTATTGAAGAGAAAACCTTTGGATTTGGGGAAGATGAGGAGGATCATGGAATTGTTGATGTGTGTTTAAATAAAGAGGAAACTGATTTTTTGTATTCACAAGAGGGAAATTTGATATCATGGATTGAGTCTCATGAATATAACTCCATTAATGATTTCTCAAAAATACAAATCACTGAACCATTAAGAGAAATCAAAAACATTGAGTCCATACCCATTCTGGAAACTGATCCTTCCAATTTGGTGGTCGAATATTCTATTCAAAATGAACCAATTCTGTTGAGCAATTTTGGAAATGAAATTGAGTTTGATTCAAAGTCCCAACCTAGGTCTGAACAAGTTAGCATACCTGAACTTGAACAAAAGGACTTTCCATCCAGCCTCAAGTTTCCATTCATTGTAGATATCCAAAAACATCCAATTTTCAAAAGTTCTTATCTTGAAACCAATAAAGAGGTAATTATTATTAATGACTTTGTAAAGACTAAAAAAGAAATTGAATCCACCATTTCTGATATTCCTTGGATTTACCCGCTCATTTTAGAACATTGGATTATACATGACACAAATTGTAAACAAAGAATCAATATCAATAAAGTATTAGTGGATAAATATGGGGTCCTTAAAATTTTGAAAGTTGGTATTAGGTAATTTTACGGGTCCTTGTTGGGCTAATAACATTAAACAAAGCGTTGCACGGGAGGCAACCCGTGGTTTTCATTTTTGAAATCTTTTTTTGAATCATCTTTATTTTTTAAATAGGATTAATTAATTTTTATATTTAATAAAAAATAGATTGTTGACATGTTCTTATATTATGAGTATGGATGGGTATGAAAGAGGAGCACCATATTCATTCGTGTCACGTGCTGTGATCCTTGAGTAATACCTTACCCAGAAATTTAAAAAGAAGACAATGTATCATCAGTTTATTATATATATATACTTATATTTTACTTATATATATATATACTGTTTTGTTTTGTTTTTTTCCCTTTTTCCACTAGGGAACTCTACAAGCGACATGGATATTAAAGGACTAAATTGGAGAAGCAAGAATTTCCACTTCAACCACCAGGTGACTTCATTCCATGATCCTCATTTTCAATTTCCTTTTTGAACCTTCATTCTCTACCTTTACCCCGTTTTAAATTTTCATTTCTTTAAACACTGGCAACAGTGTTGTTTTATGTTGGGGGGAGATAAAATAAAAAAGAATGCTTTCGTGTCATAAAAATGAATGATTTGAAAAAAAAATTGTGTCAATGGAAGGAAAAACTCCTTTAACTTTGAACATGGTAATGCACATTAAAAACATCGAAACTGAATATCAAATAATTTATCATGCCCTAATTCTGATTTTAATCCTTGTATAATTTCATAAGCATAGATTTTGGAAAGTGTGGCTGTCCAATGTGTTATTTAATCATTTATATGTTCATCCAAATAAAAAAATGATCACAATGCACGTCCTTTGGATAGTGGGGTATTAGTTTGAGATTATGGGGTCCCCCAAATAAATAGCATAGGTTTGGTGATAATTTTAGTTTTAATATGAGTATTCAATAAAAAAATAAAAAATAAAAAAATTTGCGCGTATAGCAATGAAATGACCTAATGTGTGGCTTTCAGCACTTGGGGATCGTGACTCCATAGTTTTCTGGCCCAGAGTTTGTAATTTTATCTCTATTTTTGGTAATTTGAAATTTTTTTTGACTGAGTTAACTCGAGATGATGCCCGACTCTGTGGGCTTCACTTGGTGCCCTAAGGCCTTTGAGCCTAGGTGTAATCAGCAAAGTCTCACTACAGGGGTTGACTCTTTTAAGTGCAATTTCAATTACCATGGAAAAATCTTAAAAACAAAACAAAAAAAAACAAAAAAAAATATGACACAAAAAAAATTGAATACTCATATTAATATTGAAATGTGATTCCACCTAGCGCTTCCGTCATTTCCCCCTTTAATAAAGATGAACCCCCATGTATATTGTGATGCACAACACATCCTCATACTTAATTGATATTCGATGAAATATGACAATGAATTTGAACAAAGGAATGAGCTTGGGATTGGGATCTGCTTATGAAACTATCTTGTATTAAAATATTTTTGATGGGTTTCATGATTTTTTGGTATAAGGGTTTTGGTGATCATTGTGTATTAAAATGTTCTTGGAAATGGAAATTCGAATTTCATATTGTTGAGATATATTTTTCTCGGGACTAGCAAAACTCAAGTTGGGGGTGTGATTTGCCACAAAATGAGGCTAATATTCAATGTTAATATATATAATATTCACGTGATTTATTATTCATAAACACAATTTTAGTGCATTTTACACTTTGAACATCATTTCACATTATGATTGTAATACTTTCTTAAAATGTACTATTATGTGGTACATTTTTTAACATCATTTAAAGTACCCAATGATTTATCTGACTTTAAGGAATCTAATTATACATATTTTAATTAGATATTTTTGTAAATTGATCTACACTTAAATATGAACATGTTTGATTCAGGGATCAGTTGAGAATTAATGGAGGATGATGGAGATATTTGGAAATGAAAGGAAGCAATTCTGGAGAAGGAAGATTGGACACCAGCCCACTGGTGAGACTGTGGGGGACAACATACAGGCCTAATTAATCCCACATTTCGTGGGATGCTAGAAGACATTTATAGGAACAAATCACTCGTCAGTATCTAATGCTAATTCGTCCTCCATAGTGGTTATTTAGGCGGAACAATTTAGAAATAAAATTCTGGTCCAGATTATGAGGCCCAGAAAAACATCCCACAAATTAAACCATATCTCAAAAACCATAACTTCTTTTGGGTGGATATTTCTCAGGCTGTTAGGGGACATCTGGAGACTAATTTAAGTCTTATATGGCCCACCCTAATTCGGCCATCTAGAAGGGTTTTCAAGCGCGTCTGTTCGGTGCATTAAAGATGGATGCCTTTCCGGGTCAGGGGTAGAAAAGTCTTCTTTCCACAAACTTTATACAACCCTTGGCCTACCATAATCAAGTGGGATGCTTTGTACTGTTGGAGGCTCGACCCAAGGCTTCCAAAATGCCTATTTAAGGCAGTTTTTCTGGAGGAGTTGATGAATCTTTGGTGATAGGTTTCATGGTAGTGTTATGCTGCCGCTTTGTGTTTGTAATCACATTTCTTTCTCATGTAAGTTGTTTAATTCACCTTAGTTTCTTAATAAAAGTTTTTCATTTACTCTTACTCTGTTCTTCTACTTATCACGTTGATACTTTTGGTTCAAGGTGTGAATTTATTCACACCCTACTTTGTGGTATTTATCACACAACAGAGTAGTGGTCTTTTTTTGTTGTTGTTTTTACTTCTTCAATTCCACCCTTGTAAGTCTACTTCCCGCTTCCGTTGAAGACATGTCATCAATGGAGGGCTAACTATTTTATGGGTTGATCTAAGGGAGTAGAAAGGGTCTGGATTGGATGTTATTTATCACTCTATTAATGGAAAATCACTTCTTTTAAATGATATTTTTATTTGATGATATTAATACACCTTCATCCTTATTGAATTTAAGGTCAAACATTCAAGTGCTAATACGAACCTCTACCTTGGAGTTCTCAAAACATTGATCCTTCAAGTTTATAGGTGATTAGTATTGGGGTGTGTAGGAATTAAACCAGTAAGTGATGATTTTGTTTGATCTTCTTAAATGAATCCATCTCAATTATAAGAAATTGAAATCATTAAAAAAGTAATTCATCCAATCCACCCCGAGCGATAACCTAGGATCAACTCATTCTTTTAAATTGAATTCACTTAAATCTGTTATATATCCTCTACACTCATCAAAAATCAATCCATGTTGGACACTTCATAGTCGGAAACAATCCATAGAATGTGCGTGTCTATAGGTTACTTCTTAGGTCTATGTGGATTCGATAACCCAAGCTAAACTACAAGGACTATTCTTCCTTCTTCTCTTGGGTAAATTTGAGCGAGAATAAAACATTCTATAGGTACATATAATATAGGGAATTCAGAAAGTTAAAAAACATCATGATGTAAACGAATGTTTATTATCATAGTTATATACTTGATAAAAAATTAAAAAAATAATCTCAAAATACCCAATCCAATAACTCCTCATGGCCCGAGGTCACATCCAACATTATCGACAGGCTCAGATCTATGAGAATATTGAGAGAAAGATTCTATATAATGAATCTCCTCAATAACCTGAAACAAAACCTATAAAATCCAAAAAACCAATTGAAAATGAGTAGTATTTTTTGGTTGTGAGAAATAATTCCCAATAATCTATCCCCGAGAAGATATATCATAAATTTCATGTAAATCGATATTCTAATAACGTTGCTTTTAAGTAAAATAAATAAGTTAATTCTTTGATATTTTTTTAAAGAAAACTCAGGGACATACGTAAAATAAATTTCATTTTTTTAATAGTAGTTTAAATGAAAATTTAAATTATTTTATTTTAAACCCCATTTAAAAACATTCCTTCTCCCAAGAAAATAATAATAACTCTTTGATTTGATGAAAAAATTTAGTTGAAAATACACATCCTTCGGAAACCACTTTCAGAACAATCATAAAACACAAATATGGTGAAACTAGAGGTAATAAAATAAGTAAACATATTTATAAGTAAACATTAATAGTGAGGATATACAAACAAGTAACGAAATAAATTAGGTGTCACATATCATGATATATTAATATATAAAAATAAAATAGAATGACAATCAATGTATAGAAATAAATAAGTAAAATTATTTTTCATGTATTCATGGGAACCTAGTTAGGACATAGTGAGATGAACCTACGTGAACTCAAGTGGAACCATCCATCGGTCTATCGATACATTCCTAGTAAACTAACCTATGTTATTATTTAAATCAACTCACAGGGTGACACTCTAAATAGGGAAATTGTTATCATGTATCTGGGTCAATACATGGAAATAACTATGATAACAACCATTCGTTGATCACATGAAAAATTCCCATGGGTCTCATAATGTTATATATTAGGGTTGGTTAGCAGTTATAACCCATTATTCAAATATCAATAAATGAGGATCCTCACAATATCAATTATACATCCCACTTCAATACACTCTTTTACAATTAGTCACTATTCTATTTACATAATCATGAACCGACAATCATATTTAGCACCTAAGATTAAAAAGGTCTTATAAATAAAGATATCATGGGGATAAAAATGATAATATATCTTGTTATATGAAAATCCTTTTTTACAAGGTGTTAAATATTCTTTGTTTCAAGTTGATATCCGTGCACTTCAAATAAACTTTCAGAAACCATTTTTAAGAAAACTATTTATTAGAAACCTTATTTAAATAAAGGTAAACGAAAACATTAATTAAATGAACATAATATAACATATATGTATACAAACTTTCATTAAAAATATGTATAATACAATAAAAATAAGTGACTTATAAGTAACATAAGAGGATATCAATGAGCCCAACAAAGTCTAAAAATAATGAATTTCTGTCCAGAAAATATAGGCATACCATAAAACATCCCATATAAAGTCACTAAAAAATCACAATGATGTTTTGAAACGCTATTTAAATAACTAATAATTTTATAATGATATAAATGGGAATTTTATCTAGCACATATTATGAATAAATTACAGTTCCAAAAATATTATCATAGAAATACATGAAACCCCATTTTTCATTTAAGCCATGTAAAAATAAATCATTAGAAGCCAATATTTAGACTCATTAGGGATTAAAAAATGATAATAATTTTAATATAAATGGATTTAGAAAACTCAATAATCAAATGTTTCATCACTAAAATTAAAAAACATGGAAACACCTAGTTATTCCATGTTTTTATGATATATAACCTTTCATGAAGAAAATATAGATTCCACAAGAACAATCCTTACCACCTTCCATCCATAATCTTATATATTACATAATCCTAAAACATAGGGATTTACCACCATGTATCTATAGAAATATGAAGAATAATATACAAGAATATATTGGGAGGAATATAAGGAAAAAGAATGTAAATGAATACATAACAATGATAAACCAATGCCGAAAGAGCTATGAGGCATAAAGAAGATGGGATGTAGACACCAATGGATCCCCTTGAGATATTCTAGGAAAATGAGTGGGGGGAAAACACAAATGTGGATTTAAATATATAGAGGTGGGAGAGGAAAATAACAAAATTTATAATTTAGGTAACTAGCGTGATTTGGTAAAGGGTATTCCAAATTTGAATTAATCACTGGAAACACCTAGGATCTACCACTGTATAACACCCCACTACCCAAGACCAACAATCAGTTCTCAAATTTGTGGTTTCTACTATACCATAAGGGTGACTCCCCATATACTAGAGGTATTTGACTATCAATTGGGGTCTATGGTGGTATTGTGGGTACACTATAGCCTCTTTATTAGAGTAAAAATAATGTCATAAATAATAAGAAAGAAAATACATCCATGTAAAATAAATATTGAAATGAAATAAATGAAACTCTTAAGTTATAAAAAACTATACTATAAAAAATAAACTATATACAACATGTCATGTAAGGAATACATCAACTTAATGTCATATACATCATAACTAAAGTATGAAAAGAAAAAACTTTCATAACATTAAAAAAAATCTTAAGTCCTCAATCGGTTACAGACACCCTTGATCCCTCCAAGAAATATAATATGAAAACATTAGGCCTTTCCCAAACCTAGATTTACAATCATACAACTTCTACTCAGATACTCAAGAATCATGGAATCCTGAGAAGGGTGTGAGTAAAAATCAGTAATTCAGTATCAACAAAATCCTTAGATATAACTAGTCTAAGAAGTCCATAAAAAGAGATATAATAAAAAAATTACAATTTTAAATTTAATTAGAAATTTTAAAATAACCTCACTGAAAATTCTATGTGCTGATACCTAATATTGGTGTACACCTTGTTTGGTCCTTATGTTCATGACCCCAATCAACCATACCTTCATTGGACAGTTTCAGGGTGTCATTGACCATATCTTGGGGACTATACCAATTATATAATCATGCACAGCTTTTCAGGTTTCTCCTATATAATTATCATGACCACCACATAGTGGTTTTTCCCAACCACCATCAATGTGATTTTTCTTGACCTCCCCATTGGGTGTTTTCATGACCTCCATATATGGTGTTTTCATGACCTCCCCATTGGGTGTCTTCCATTTGAGAATCATTAAAACCCAAAAGGGGGATTTCAAAACACTATTAAATTGGATTTTTCATGATTTCCGTGATCGAAATATTCTATATAATGTCAAAACCATGAAAAGGGAATTTTATAATCAAAGAATCATGACCACCCCCAAAGGGAGTTTTCATTATGCCACAATGTTTATAATTTTCCATTCAACGTATGATTATGAATTCACCACTATTTTATAATAAAATTTCTAGGGCCACATAAATTTTAAAACATAACTACATCAAGTGTATCATTTAACCTTTTTATAAAACATGGTTTATTCTTTCCTATTTACAATGAAACTTTTTTAAAATATAACATAATACTAATTAACCATGTAATAACAACATTTTTCAAATTATTATATAATGTCTTATATCGAATCACAATTTACCTTTATATATAAGATTTTTTTCATACAAGACCATGAATATTATATATAAGTATTTTTAGAGATGGGTGATGAGACTAAATTATTTTATGAGGCTTATTGTTCCTTAAGTTATTTTTTTAGAAATACTAAATATATTTTATGTCACACATGCATGGTTTATTAAAGTGTTTAGGCTTAAACAAAAAAAATTCTCATATCAAAAATCTGATACAATGTTTGAGTATAGAAAGTGAGTCTTACCCTAAGCTTGATCCAAAATGGGTCAGTGTGGGATATTCAGATAAAGCAATGGTTGGTGGTACATTAACTGGATTAATTGAATAATTTATTTCTTTGTTTTATTAAATGACATAAAAAATAAATTCACTATAAATATAATGTTATCGAGGATCTCATGGGTTATCCACATAACCATGGGTCCCTTGATAGGAGATTTATTCCACCATCTATTATATAATTTATTTCAGATGATAATAAGCCGTCTGATCCATTTTAATCGAGTCACATCGAATATAACGACTTCTCTACTTCATTGGTTAGATTTTCTTCTTAAATGAACAATACATATTGTGGTAAGAGTATTCATTTGTGGATTATTATAAATATTATTAAAATATTGAGCATGAAAAATTCATATTTCTTTTATATGATTTAATTGAGCCTTTACATATGCCCTCACATTAGATTTAAATTTGTTATTAAATATTTTCTCACCCAATCTTCTCGAATTGTATTTGTTGGTCAAGAACGATTGGAATTTTATTTAAACCCTATTTATGTTTCTTTACCCAAAAAAATTTCATAATTGTTATCATTGGTCCATGAGGTCATGATTCGACAATTTTAGGGTGGGATCGAATGCAATCCGGCTCCCAGATTCACAATAGAATTTTATGAGATGAATGGAATTGTTGGAGATAGATCAAGATGTATTGTTAGATTTTGGTGATTATTCCCATGTATTTGGGATTTGGGACTGAGTAATGATAATGGGAGGTGCATGGGGAATACAGTAAAACACAATGTATTAACCGAATTGAATTTTCATCCAGTAGATGGCCAAAATCAATTATCAGAGGATATTTCCATTGATTTTAGGTAACTTTGATGTGAGATTCGATGCGGAATTTTTGTTTCAATATCACACAATGAATATATAAATTTCTATGAAAACCCAAAAAAACAAAACATTTACTTGAATGAACACACATCATACAATACCCCTATAGTCAGGACACTAGTTTTTGTAAAAGTTACGAATCACACATTGTGTCACTGTGCCACATGACATGTGACCATCCCCGGGTAGACATGTCATGTGGAGGAACACATGGAATGACCCCATGCGGGAGGATATGTCATGTACCAGAGTACAAAGGAATAACCAAAATATCTGGAGAAGGCCAAGGGTCATGGGTAAGACACAGGGTGGATAAGGTGTGCAATGTAGGGTATATGGGTAGTGAGACATGTACCAGTAAGGAGACATCCAGAATGCATGGTAGGAAGACACATTTTGTGGGTCCCCTTATATGTCATTAATCCCTACTTCATTTTCATGAAACATGTACCTCCCATATCTCCCCTAAATTGAATTTCATTTTGGACCGCAAGTATCCTATCCTGATAATTTTTCTACATATAAAATTTTGGAATCCTTTTTTATGGCATTAGAGATGTAATGAAAGATTTTTCAAGAATGGATCTTTTTTATGAAACAATTTATGATGATAACTATTAGGAAGGATCATTATAGAAATTATATTTTAACCCTCCAACTAGGTAGGGCATGGGTCCTCTATTTTCTATTCGACTGAAATCCACTTGAAGAGATGGGGCATGGTCCTTTGACGATTAGAGTGGCACCCTTGAACTGAGAATGGCATGGTTCCTCTATCTGATATCTATGTGTCACCATATTATAATGATATTACATGGGTTCTCCATAATTACTATGACATTGTCCTTCTAGGTATGGAATTAGTCCACTATCTAGTATCAGAGTGGATATTTCCTATAGTATCAGGTAATGGTTCCTTGACCGCTAGAGTGGAACCCCCATATTTTGAAAGCTATGGTTCCTTTATTGATCATTATAGTGGAACCCTACTACAATGATGGGTGTGGGTCCTCTATTTTATATCAAAGTAGAACTATCATATGCTATTAGTTTATGGGACCTCAACCACTAGAGTAGAACCCTCTTACAGAGTTAGGGTATGGGTCTTCTACTGTCTGTCATAGTTCCACCATATTACGAAGTAAAGGAATTGTTCCTTGACCATATGCATGGAACCCACTCTGATAACCAGTTTATGGGTCCTCTATCTAATATGTGGCACAATTCTATTTTTCCAAGCATGGGTCATCTACCAATATATTATGGACTCTCAGCAGTTTTTTATAGTTCTGAGGTGTAGCAAAAATTTTATGTTTCTTTATACATATGTGCGAGATATTGGTCATCACTGTTGGACCCTGTAGAACTATTGTATCTCTTTTCCTAGGCTGAGTTGTGAGATAAATATCTCATTTATCTCTCATTATTTAACAGTCGGATGTTTTATTGAAATATTTTCTTTTAATAATTTTTATTCTTTAGTATCTTTATTTGAACACAATCATGTGTTTAAACAAACCATGTGATGCCCTTAATATAAAATTGCCACTATAGCCTAGCCATTAGGTTGGTAGGAATAATTATAACTAACTTATGAAAATACATTATGAATTCATTAACTATTTATTATTTATGAAAATTATAAATCAATTAGATATTTTTATTTTTGAGTGAATTACTTTTGGTAATGAAATTAATGATATATATTTTTATTGGAAAGTCATTTTACTGAATGTATGTTATCGGTGCCGCAAATTGTTTTTCCCTAATAATTATAGTACTAGTAAGGGGTCGATCCATAGGGAAAAATAAGTTATTTTTTCCTTGCTTATCATAGTTTGTATTTTTGTCATAGTTAAGTGCACTGAATTTAGAGTTGATTCTTAATGTTGGGATATAAAGGTAATTGGATTTAAATTTCTTTATAAAATTATTTAACGGATAAAGGAATATATTGGAAATTGTTTTTCATGAAAATATGGTGGAAAATGCATTGGGGTTGTGGATTCTTAAGAGGTTGTTAATTAAATAAAATTTCTTATGAGGTTGTGTTATTCATAATAACCCAACACTCTGAATTGCAATTTGTAACAATGTTTTCTTGGTTTGGTAAACGTATGTCTAGAGCTGATGGAACCGACTCCTTGGTCTGGTATTCAGTGTTTCATAGTTCTTTATTTGGCTTGGTTCATTTTTTGAGTCGATGAATACTTCCAATGATCATGATAGTATTCATTGTTATTCTTATTTAGAATCCCAAAATATTATACCCTAGGTCTAGCTCAGAATTTTCATTGATAAAATGAAGTTGTTAAAGAAGAATAATAATAGGTTAATAGAACAAACACATTCATAAATACTAATCTAAATTACAACACTTTCATCTCCAAAAAATGGAACACACTGGGTAATTATTTACACATAGAAGGAAAGATAAAAATAAATCCCTTGATACTTGATATTATCATCACAAAAACATCAAGGAGAGATTGTCTCATTGTTAGAATGGTAGAATGGTGAAGTAGTTGAATTATGGTAGCATGACAACAAAGCTTATTTCCATCGGACCATCACCCCCTCATTCATCTCCTTGAACCAGAGGCCAAGGCCTCTATTTATAGAAAATAAAAGTACATGGTTTGTGGAAAAGGTACACGTTGTGTACTATTGTCAACGCCCTTTTGTAATATTTTTCTCCGCCAGTAGGTGGCCTAACACACTGTTATTGACTTAGAGCACTGCAACACCTGGTAGGTGGGTATACACATCATGTAGCTCTGCCATACACGGTGTGTACTCTCTTTCATCAGGCACAAACCGATCCTAGAAGGGAAGACACAGAATATAGATGATGTACACGGTGTTTCAACATCAGCCGGCCACATGGGTTTGTAGAATTCTTCTCAAACACCAACAAATTCTATAATACTATAAATGGTGTGATGTTTTCGTACATGACATGTACATGATTCAATTAACTTGTTCATGTATTATCCCAAGCGAATCCACGTCTGAGTCTGACTATACATGGAGTGTATATATATAAACGCCATGTAGTTGTAAAGTTTACCCAACATTCCCCCAGTTTCTATGTTTGGTTATAAATCTCTTGAAAATGAACAAGATCATGAAAATCAATGTATTTTTTCACTAATTAAAAGGTTCTTTATGAAGAAATTTTCTTTTTTTACAATAATGTATGTGTAAATGTATACACAAATAAGGTGCATCAAACTCCTCCATACTTAGTTATTTTCTTTCCCTCAAGAAAATATCAATATCTATTTAAAAGAGTCTATATTTTAAAAAGGAATAATTTAATTAATCATAAATTTAAATGATACAATCATAAGAAGAAAATTATAAAAAGGTACAAAGTACTTTCAATTCATAAGATATTCTAATCATGCCTCATATACAATTCAATTAACTACATTAAACCTCCTTTAAACAAAGTTTTCTACCATTCCAAAAGAAGCAATCCACTTGATGATCTGCCTCACTAATAATATACTCAACAATTAAGATATTTTATATCAAATTTATGCTCAATCAAAGATATATACACTCAATCCTTAGGATTGTAAGAAATCTATATCTCTACTTCAGAAAATTGATTTACAAAAATCATGGGGGCTTTTCAATAAGGATCATATGTCTCTGTGGCTAAGGGTTGGTAGATAACGATGTGAAAAAAACTCTGAGGCTTGAAAAATTAGGCTAAATTATTTAAATAATAGTGCATGATATTCAAAATTATGCTCAGTGTAATTTCATCCTCAACAAACTATGTCAAATGATTTCATCAACACCATCACCTTTAGTTAGGTAGGTTTCACAAATCAATATATGGTTATAAGGTTATTTTGTCCGTATAATATTTTTGTTTTTTTAGAATAAAGGGGACCTTCTTAGAAATTCTATAAATTGGGGTTTGGGACCCTTTTTTCCCCAAATAATCAAGAGGCTCTCCCCCATACTTATTTTCACGACGATTCACAAAAATATGCCATTTAATAGAAATTCTTTATATTAAGCGCAAGTAAATAATCATGAAAATTGATTAAATAATTAGGGTTGGAAGGGAAGTAATATGATAATATGGATTCCTATAAAGGATGTTCGTTGTTTCTAGGGGCTTCATGATGATCAGATGTAGGGTAGGTCTCAATATAAAGGGGTTGAAACTATTTAATGCCTCAATAATTTTAATGTAATTCAAAAATTCTTCATTTTTTTAAAATAAAAGTTGCAAATTCTGGTAGTTATGTATATCCTAATAATCTCTCAAAAATATTTGTATTAGAAGGAATATGACGAAGGGTTAAAATACCACTTTGGAGTGGGAAATACCAATAAAGAGACAATCGGGTCATGAATTTCGTATAAATGATTAGCCTAATCAATTTAATTATCCAAGTATTATATGTTTCAATTTAAATTATATCAAAAATAATTTTAAAACATTTAAGAACCAAAATAAGCATCCTACTTTTAAAAAATTTCCACTTTCAACTTTTATTTTTTCGAAATATTATCAAGAAAAATTTCGTAACATTTTCAATTATATTATCCAATAATGATGTCTCCTAAATGATGATAAAGGGAATGACTAAGGTGGTCGAGACATGCTTCCCTATACTTAACATCGCACATGGTCTATCATGTTATACATAAATGTGAAGAAGATAATGTTCGGACACAATAGTGGACAAGAATGAAGGAAATTAAGGAAAGATGTAAATTGAGAAAGAAAATAAAACAACAGTGTTTGTAAAAAACAATACACCCCTCATGTCTAGGTGAAGAAAGATGGTGAAGTGGTGGAGAAGTACAACCCAATGCATGCTAGAGTACCTGAGACGGTCGTGGAGAGAGAATCATTCAAGCATAAACAACATACATTGGCGTAAGATAAAAAAAATATATAATGGAAAATATGTTCCCAAAAACAAGTCAGGTGGTCCCATCCGAAGAGGTATCATCTAGTATAGAAACAACCAGTATAGAATGATCAAGAGCCATTGAAACATGAGGCTCGGAATCTAAAATTAGAAGATAAGTCGTAGGAGTCAGAGAAGCAGGTGGTGGACTTAGAAGAGAAGGATTTGCACTGATCCCTGGACTGGCAGTAGTAGTGGTAGAAGTTGGGCCTATAGTGGAGATGAGAACCGAATCTGTGGCCGGTGTGGTAAATGGTTGTGGAGCTACAGAAGATGTTCCAGGATCCAAGGTAGGGGTAGGTGGTGGGTATATTGTAATACCATGATATAGAAGAAAAATACCCAACATCTTCTCGAGGTGGTCCGGACGTCGATTGAGACGATCCATGTATTGCTCCACTGTGGCTAGGTAGAGAGAAAAGGAGAGATCGACTGAGGGTGTGTAGGTAGGGGTAGTAGTTGTATGATAAAAAAGTAAGGTCAAAATAAGGGGGTGGGGTGGAGAAGCCAGGAGGGTTGGAGAAGGAGGAGCAGATGCATCGGTAGGGGAAAGAGGGTCAGCAGGTGGTCGGGGTGGTGCCTGGGCAATTACATATGTTCCCATGCTTCTGGACCAATCCCATGTGAATAAGCCTTAGGAAGTCCATCCGCTAGGGGGAACCTAACCGGTCATGGAGAAGAGAAGGCTCAAAAAACCCCGAGGTGGTGTGCAAGGTGGGTGGCGTAAAACCCACCGTTCAGGTTTCCCGATAGCCGGTAAACATGGAATGGAAATAAGAAGCGGAAGGTAAGGGAGGTCCGGGTAGTCCTAACAGATGACACGGGTGAGGAGCTCCAGTTCATGGCCATTCAAAACCCCCATATCCTCATGGTGTAGAAAAAGGATGGTGCTGAAGCACCGGTGGGTGAACCAGAGAATAGGTTCAGTAATAAGGGTAGGCATCTAGGAAGTGGGGGTGTATCGTTGGTCAGGCCCCACGATATCCCGCATCATGGAAATGATCTCAGAGTGATCGGAGAAGGTCAGGGTGGAGACAGGGGGTGGGTTATGGGATGAGGATAGAAACAACACCCTTTTCCAAACATGGACACATTAAGGGAGATGGGTCATCTACCTAGCCGAAACCGGATAACCGGTACCACATCACCATGTGTCTCCCAGTACTGAAGCCCGTAAAACTCAAAGGAAGTAGAAAACTACAAAAATAAATCTCTGAAAATTGGAGTGATGACCTGAGAGGTATCATAGGATAGTTTTTCTCTGAGAGGTATCTTGCGAGTTGGTTGTTTGGAGCCCCCCTCATTTCTTCAAGTTTACTCTTGAATTATCAAGGGAAATAATAGTTTGATAGGTATCTTATGTAATCTCCCAGACCCTCCTAATCCATTACATTTGTAAATGATGGTGTTTGTGGTGTCCTGAGGACCATTGGTGACTCAATAAGGAGTTTTCCAAATTTTAGGATTGAACGAATGGTGGCACCAATGAATGTCAGTGGCACCGATGAGCGTTAGTGGGACCGATCAGCCTCGGTGGAACCCATCAGCATCAGTGGCATCGAGGAGCATCGGTGGCACAAATCAACATTAGTGGAACTAAAGCGCATTAGTGGAACTGATTGTTATAGGTGGAACTGAGGAGTGTCGATGGAACTGATGGGCATCGGTGGCACCGATGGTTTTCGGTGGCACGGATGGGTGTCAGTGGAACTGATGGGCGTCGGTGGCACCGAAGGGCATCGGTGCCACCACTGGTCATTGGTGGCACTGATGGGTCGTCTATAACACCAATTGGTATCGATTCCAAGGAGACAATGTTAGGGGGGTGGTGTCATGGCGACGGTTCCAAGGAAACGGTGTCAAGCTGATGGTGTCAGGGTGACAGTGTCAGGGGGATGGTGTCTAGGAGATGGTTCAAGGGCATTAGTGACTCACCTAATGGTGATTCCTTCCCTTTTTTCTAGGACATTCCAGTTTTTCCCAGTAAGGTATATTTTGACATAAATCTATTTTAATACACCTTTCAAATCCATTTAATTCCAGTAAAATATGTTTTCAACCCTCAATCGTCGGATGACCCTTGAATTACCAAAATGTGTTCCCTTTTTTCTTTAGTGTCACACCTTTGTCATGTTTTCCTATTTCTCCCCTATTTCATGTTTTTCTCCATTTAATGGAAATATATAAACTCACAGCTATTATCCCAATATTCTCAGAGGATAATTATGAAATCTCAATTTATACAAATGTTTTATACCACCCAATTGTTTTGTCAAGACACGAAGCAACTTTTATGTACATCGAAATCTTATCTCTGTTTTTAGGATCTGGAATTTAATTAATCTCAGACACTCACTTTATTATTCCTTCTGGTCTCTCTTAGTGAGACTCGAGTCTTCCTTTCAAGATTAATTGTGCGCTCATGTTGGAACCCTTATCGTTCTTCCTTGAAGTCCTCCCAGTTCTTCCTCTACATGTCATGCATCCCCAATTCTTGGAACGAGAAGAAAACATCGATAATTGATCATCCATGTAGTGTTTTCATTCGTATCTCTTTATTTTGTATCATGCAAGGTGGGTATCATATGGTTTCCTCAGGGTGTGGATGAAACCAAAACTTAATGAAGATAAATAAATGATTTTTTTAATAATTAATGACTGTGTTTTGTAACGATGTTTCTATACTCTTTAATATTCATTTATAGGCTGTGATGTAAATGGGATTATGCCCACTAAAAATCATGTTCATTAGTGTTCCTTTCTTCCAAACTAATGAACCTTAATTTTATTTATATTATTGTTATTGAATGGATATAACATGGAAACATTTTAATCTCAAAAACTCAGTTGATTAAATGGATTCCCAATGAATAGGAATCCTAGTGTGATCACCCAGTTTGACCAAACAGAAAAAAGGAACATGATAAATGGTGTAGTTAAATCTGAAAAACTATATTTCTCGGTTCTGTTAATTAGAATGGTTGTTCTATTTGATTCTATTGGGATGACATGGATGGGGATGGGATCTCATGTTTTTCATTTGTTTGTTGTTAATTTGAGGTCTTGTGGGGTCATATATTGGGGCTTGGTTAGATTCTAGTACATCAAGGGATATCATGAAACCCTTTGTTGTTGTGACATTACAAGAGAACCAGGTGTGAATGCATAAAAGCATTCTTGGATGTTTTGTTTCAGTTACTATTTTTGTACTCTGGTTATCCCCATTAGTTACACAGTAGAGATGGAATAATTAAATAGAAACACTTTAACATGATATCAAGAATAGGTTCAATGGGGAATTGTTTCTCAGAAGTGGGATGTGCTCTAGTTGTGGTAGTTGTGTATTTTTTTCATGTATGAATAGTAATGGGGGTGTTTGTGTATGAGTTAGTTTTCATACCCTTAGGTTTGTATGAGTTCTTGTTAACCTATATGTATAAATTTTAGTTCTTGTGTTTCTTATACTCATCCTGCCCATGTTTATTACATCATTCTGGCCACCCCCATTTCATGGGGGTGGGTATTTTTTACAACATTTCTACGAGTGGATCGTTATTAGATTCTTTCTACTCCCACTCCCATGTAGTCCATCACTCCTCGGGTAGGCTATGACAACCTAAGGTATATAATGGAAAAATACTCTTTGGGAAGGGTGTGTTGTGGTGGTTGGCCCAGGTGTGCGCAGGAAGGATTGTTTCCCAAGTGACTTCGGGATGAGGCACATGTGTCTTCGGGCGCGTAAGTGGTTTTTCTGGCACAGGTGTCTTCGGGCATGGATGTGGTTATTGTGGAATAGGTGTGTGTCGGCGAGGATGTGTGTGGTTGTAGTGGCCCATAAGTATGTGGGTGGGATGCCTGGTTCTGATAGCCCATAAGGATGTTTTTGGTGTGGCAGTGGGACTATAGTGGACCTTATAAGGGATGTGGGATGTGGTGGATGTACTAAATAACTAGTGGGAAAGATGTTCAGGGTACCCAATATTGATGTTTTATTTCTATTACTTTACCTAAATTGTGTTATTTGGGTAGTGTTCCATAGTGAGGTAGGGTGGATAGTTTCCTTGCTGGGTGCTTTGGTTATCTCTGTTTTCTCCCGAGGCAATTGAATTCCTCCCCACTTGTGCACAGTAGATTTTGGTTTTCGCTACTTAGTATACATGTATAATCGATCTATATATAAAAACAACTTTTATGTTTCTAGGAGGACATTAAAGAACAAGCTGAACTTTACTATCTCGGACATTGAGATCGTTGTTGTTGTTGTTTTTCATTCTTTTGGTAATTTTCATCAGAGTTCTCTTGAACATATAGCACATTATTTTGAACATACTTAGGGAAAATTGGTTTGGATTTACTTTTACTTTCTTTATTTGGAGTTTTTTGAGATTTACTATCTAATCTCTTTATAATTTTCTATAAATAGGGTAATACCTTCCATATTAAGTGTGATTCTATACACTTGGTGCTAGTCTCCACTTCGAGGGCTATTGAAGGTGGGACTCAGGGGGTTGTTATCCATCCTTTAAAATGAATAAAAAAGTGTCTGGTAGTTTTCTATCCCTTCCCTCACCTTGTTGGTGGTGGGTCATGATAGTTTTGAGATGAAATAAATGTAATTAGGATAATCATTAAATAATAATTTCAGGTGGAATAGAAGAATGTATTATCTTTTCATGTATTATATACCTTTTTTCCATGAAACTACACATTAAAAGATCATTTGTTTGGATAATATAATGAAAAATTATGTAATAAAATAGAGGTAACAGAAAGTTTTTTTCAAGGGAAATTGTATTTATTTATTGAAATTAGTATTTGAAAACATTATGATGAACCATGGAGAAAAGTTTAAATATAAGAAACAATTCCTAGTATTTTATTTAAATATTATGTAATTGGTTTTTGAGAAATGAAATCCATGTCAATAATTGAGCAAGTGGATGCCATTCTATCACGGATGTGTATATAGGTAAAACCAAAAAATAGAACATTGATCTAGAATGGAATGGGAACTGATGCATGAAAATAGGCATTTCAATCCTCATGGTTTGATACTCCCAGGGGATATGTTTGGTTAAAAACTTGAATTTTATAAACCATTATAAATTATTAATATAAAATGTAATTGTTGTTAAATAAAAACATATTAAATAATAATTTTTTAAGACCTGCAATTTCTTTACAATTATAAGATTATTAAATGAAACTTGTTTTCACTGTGTATTTCTTCTTTTAGAAAATTTTTGGAATTTTGAGAAACTGTTTAAATGGTAAGAACAAGGGATGAGGAGTTGACCATATTATAATAAAAGTTAGATTGGAAACCTTCCTAAGAATGATGAATCAACTGACTTGATTTATAGGAAATTACTAAAATCAAGTCGAGAGACCAGATTCACCTCGAAGGGAATAAATTTCCATTGAGTCCTTTATGTGTCAACATACACCTTATTTCAATGGATCTACCATCCCATTGCTTTCTGAACAGTGGATAATCTCAATAGAAAATATCTTTTCCATACTTTGTTGTCCAGTAGAAGAGAAAGTCACTCTATCTGTGTTATTCTTAGAGGGAGAAGCTGATCAGTTTTGTAAAATGGGTAAAAACATGAAACCAGAAGGTGAGAATGAATCTATGGGGTGGGATATGTTCAGTGGAAACTTTTTCCAGAAATATTTTCCTCATTCATTGAGAATTAAAATAGAGATGGAATTCTTAGAGATTAAATAGGAAGAAAATGAATCTATGGTATGTTATGATATGAACATCACAAGACATTCATGTTACACATCTATAATTTTCATGGATCTTAATGGGAAGGTCAATAGATTCCTTAGTGGAATAAGACCTCCTCTACAGTAGAATATTTCAATCCCAGATTATAATAACTATGAGGATATCGCGAGGAGTATAATAAAAGTGGAACTGCAGTTTGGTTAGACATAGTGGTCTCGAAAATCAAATGAATATAATTTATCTTTGAAGACGAACGTGTGGAGGATCTTTGTTTAAGGAAGGGGATGAAACCACATTCAACATTCCACATGAAACAAATGTGTGAATAATAATTCAAGGAATTACCCACTTAGTTCTGGGATGTGTAAAAAGTTTGGAGGAGGTGGCCATATTGCTTATAACTATTGTTGTGAGATAAATCCTCAACTTCATAATAGTAATGATAAATGGAAGATGGTGAAGGCCATACCTGAAGACCAATTCTTCATGTGTGGACATCTTATACACATTTCCAATAACATTCCAAATATGAGGGTAGTGGATGGGAATCACCATCAACCTTAGCATAGAAAAATAGATCAAGGACATGCTTTTAAGATCATGATGACTGAAGATAAAGCTCCAAATGATGTGGGGGAACATACTATATTTTTTCCATCAAATCTAAGAAGTACATTGATTGATTATAGTTCAATGAATTCCTTTATTTACTCCATGTTTTCCAAGAATATAGAATAAATCCATAATCTTCAAGATATAGAACTATTATTCAAGACTCTTAGAGGAATTATTCATGCAAAAAAACTCTATAGAAACTCTAGTATTTACTTTGGAGATCATAATATCATCAAAAATGTAGTATTCATTTCAATGATATTATTCAACATTATAATAGGGATTCATTGGCTCTCAAATAAAAATAACAATATCAATTGTACAAGAAATGATATCTCAGTAGTCTTGAATGGACAGCCTAGAGTTTTTTTTCAAATGAGAGATATCTCGACCTGAGTTTGTCCTAGATGAACCACATGTATCATTCGTTATTTAGATGAACGATGAAGATAAATATGGAAATAAATGTATACGAACAGAGAATGTCCCAATATGATAGGAATACATTGACGTATTTCCAAAAGAATTACCATGACCTTCCCCATAAGGATAGGTTTTGTACTCCATTGAACTCATGCCTTGTTCTAAGCCAATTTCAAACCCCACATATAGAATGGCTAATGTGTAGCTAGAGAAATTAAAGAAAAAACTCCAAGATCTTTTGGAGATGGGGTTTATCTGGAAAAGTGTGTATCCATTCATATCACATATTATCTTTTTTAAGAAGACGTACAGATAAATTTGGTTATTCATTGATTATATAGAACTTAATAGGATCACAGTGAATAATAAGTACCCTCTTCCAAGAATTGATTATATACTAAACTTTCTATGTGGGTCTCAATTCTTCTGCAAGATTAATTTTCAATCTACTTTTCATTAATTTTGGGTAAAGAAACAAGACAATCCAGAGAACGCCTTGTGATCAAGTTGTGGGAATTATGAGTTTTTGTTTCCCTTTGTCTTGACTTATTCTCCTTCCATTTTTATTGATTTTTGAGGAATATAGTCTTTAAGGGATACCTTAATAACATTGTAGTACATTTTATTGATGATATATTATATATTCCAAATGTTGTGAGGAGCATGAGGATCATCTATGGGTTTTATTAAAAACTCCGAGGAAAGATTGGTTATTTGAAAAGTTCACCAAATGTGAATTTTGGTCAAAATAATTTTCTTTCTTGAAAAACATTGTAACCAATGATGGAATCCCAGTTGATCTTTCCATTAAAATTGTTGTGTAGGAGTGGTATGATCCTACAATAATAACACAGATTCATAGATTCCTTGGTTTAGTAGGATATTGTATGAGGTTTTTGAAATATTATTCATGAAATTATTATCCACTAACCATGTTAACAAGAAAAGTGGTCATTTTCATCTTGAAAAAGGAGTGTGAAGAAATTTTCCAAGAGCTGAAGAATGGATTTGTTACTACACATGTGTTAACTCTAACCTCCATCAGGGAAAGATTATTTATTTTTAGTGATGCTTCTCTAAAAGGAATTGGGTGTGTCCTCATTTAAAATGACATGTTTATTTCTTATGAATTTCAATAGTTGAAGTCTCTTAAGTAAAACTATCATATGTATGACCTGGATCTAGCAATGGTTTTTTTGAAGATATTTAGGCACTATATTTATGTGGATAAATGTGATATATTTATAGAACATCAATGTTTGATGAATATTTTCATGAAAAAATAATTGAACATGAGACAAAGGATATGGTGGGAACTTCTTAATGACTATTATTGTTCAAATAATTATCATTTAGGAGAGAAAAGAAAGTCATTGATTCTTTATGTCGGAAAGACCATGTTGTTTTTTAAATGATGATAATTCAAAGATAACCATTGATCAAACACCTAGTAAAAGTAGACATGGGAACTTTAACGAAAGGGACATAATCAATACAATCTCTAATGATTTTTCAACCATCATTACTAGAGAAGATAAAGAAATATAAAATCGAAGACCCATTGTTTTAAAAGACATTTGAGGCTGTGAAGAATGGGATGTTTCTTGAGTTAAATATTGACCAACAAGTTGTACTAAAATTTCGTACAAGGATATGTGTTCCTTTAATTCCAAGAAATAAATAAGGAGATGATGGGTGAGTCTGATATCTCTATATTATCTATAAATCCTAGAAATAGTAAAATGTATAGGGGGATTTTTGATCATTATTGGTTGGATATAAGGAAAAGGGATATTACTGACTATACTAAAAGGTGCCTAGTGTGTCATAAATTGATGGTCGAGTGAAGAATTCATAAATGGGTATTACAACAACTACCCATGCCAGCATCGAAGTGGGACAATATCACTATGAAATTTGTCACTGAACTCCCAAAAACATCAAATGGAAACAATCTAGTTTGGGTTATAGTGGACTGTCTCACTAACACATCCCATTTTAACTCTATTTGGGAAGATTATCTCTTGATAAACTTTTGTGGATTTATATGAAGGTAGTGGTAAGAATGAATGGTGTACCAATTTCTATAATTTCAGATTTTGATCCAAGATTTGCATCAATATTCTAGAGATCTCTTCAACATGCTCTGAATACTAAATTGAATTTCTGTATGGCCTATCACACCCAAACTGATGTTCAATCTGAAATAACTATTTAGACACATGATGACATTCTAAGATAATTATCAATGGAATTTAAAGGTAGATAAGATCAACATCTCCCATTATTTGAGTTCTCATACAACAAATAATTCCATTCGAGAATTCAAATAGAACTATATGATGATTTATATTGGTAGAGATGTATAACTATAACTTGTAGGGACAAAGTTTGGGAGAGAATGACTCAAGGGCCTGAAATTTTGTAAAAGATGACTGAAAAGGCTCATGTTATCCAACAACAAATAAAGGCTTCTTAGAATCAGAAAAAAAAATTTATACTGACAACCGTCAAAGAGACATTCAGTTTGATGTTAGTGAAAAATTATTCCTTATAATTTCACCATAGAAGAGATTAATGAGAATTGTGAAGAAATGGAAGCTCATACCTAGGCACATTGGCCCCTATGATATCCTTAATCGTATATAAGTAGTGGCATATATTATTAATTTTCTTCAAAATCTAGATCAAGTTCATGATGTTTTCCACATATCACTCTTGAGGAAGTACATACCTTACCCTTCCTATGTAAAAACTCTATAGGTTTTACAACATGAACAATACCATTCTTTTGAGGAGGAGACAATAGAGATCTTGGACTATAGAGACAAAGTTTTATGCAACAAGACTACCCACCACGTTAAATTTTTGTGGAGAAACAACAAATATAAAAAATCCGTGTGGGAAGTAAAGGAGATAATGAGGAAGAAGTACCCACACCATTTCTCAAATTAGTGAATGAGGTGTAATTTTGTAGATGAAATTTCATAAGGCGGAAGAATTCAATGACCATATCTTTTGGAATAAAAATTTTACCCAAAAATGTGTGTTATATTACACAATAAAGCTATATCTCGTTAGTAATGAAGTAAATATTTGGAAATCTGGCCTTTGGGTTCTAACTGTTATATGACTGTTGGTTAGTTATTACTGTTGTTCAATTTTATGATTGGAAACAATAATTATAATAATAATTTTAACATTATAATTAGTTTTTTAAATATAAATTAAAATGGTTAATTAATGAAGAAAGAAGAGTCATTGGCCTCATCTAGAAGAATCATTTTGTATGAAGTCCATTTTTTGGATATTGGGAAGAAGATATAATCCATGGGATTCTCTCTTAACCATGCCTATGACAAACTTCTACATGTTAATCTTGATGAAAATTGCCTATTGAGAAGTTCTTGTTAGTGGAGATTACTACTCGGGTGATGTTTGTCGAGCCACCCCATGAGTCTATAACTATTACACACATCTCCCTTAGGTTTTATACTGGTGTTATAAGTGTTTATGATTAAATTCCTTAGTTTCATAATGTATAATCCCTTTTTATAAATAAAATTATTTTTTCATCAATTCTTTTTTATGAAAAAAAAATTCATAAAAATTGAGATGGAAATCGATAAATTTCTTTTTCGGGAAAAAAATTTATTTTTCTGAGAGATATAAATTATTATATTATACTAATTTTGTATTAATAATATTTATTATAAATAAATGTGTTTATAAAAACACACTTTCTTAATATTAAATGTTAAAATAAATTTATTTTCTCAATTGTTGAAAATATTAATTTGCATTTTCTATCCTCAATTATTTTAAAAAAATATCTATTTTTATAGATGAGTAAAATTTATAAATTTTATAAAATTATTAGGATAAAAAAATGTTTTTTTAATCCAAAATGTCTATATTAGGTTACGGGGAATTTTATAAAATAATTTATTTTTTCATGAATAGTAAAAATACAGTTTCAGTTTTTTGGTATATTTGATGATATCATAATGATGTAATAATTAATATAATATTCCATTTCACTCATGTGGTATAAAATAATTCAATATATGTACCATTTTTCTAATACCAAGTGAAAATACCATGGTCAAGCCCATCGTTTTGAAAATAACCCTACATAGGTGTGTGAGGAAATTAATAAAAAACTACCTCAATGTTTATATAAACAGACAAACAATTATACCTTATGATTCATTCTTGATTAAATATCCATGAATATATAATATTATCACGTCCCAAGGAGTCCTCTTAAGGTGTTTAAAATCCCCCAATGTCCCGATCATGGAGTTTTAGGATCCACTCTTTAAGGTAAAAGAAATCTTCACTTCTCTTTTCCTTTCAATTTCTCTTTTTATGTGGTAGTTCCTTAAAATTTCTATATAATGTTATTATGTGTGTTTTATTATATCCATTTAATGTATTAAGATAATTTTATGAGTGGTAGAATCTTTTCCCCTCTCTTTTTAAGGTTTTCTAAATCATGTTTTATAGCTTTTATACTGCAGATTTTATGCCTCAAAATATCTCTCTTTTCTCAAGAAATTATTTTATTTTATTTTTTGTATTCCCAAACAAATTTCTTATCCAAGGGTATTAAAATATATATTAAAAAACGATCTATCTAATTCTGGTATTTACATAAATGAAATCCTCCTTTATTTTACATGGGATTAAAATTAAAAAAGGATATTATTTTTATGAACATTCTCAAACATCATGATTTTGATATGAGACCCATTTCTTTTATTCCCAAAAAATTATTCAGTAAATTTTTTATTATGATGTATGTGGATCACATTTATTTTTACATATTATTGTTGTGTTGTGACAGTGCTCCAATACATTGGGTAAGGAATTTAATCTCTATAGATTACATGTTTTGTGATACATTGGTGAATAACATTGGTAGTTTTTATGACAACTCAGTAATAAAACATGGTGATATTTTTATCAATGAATCAATTAATTGATTTAGAAACATTTCCATGTTATTAATCAAGTTATATTTTTTATTATATGAATCTTTCCATTTCACATGCCTTTATGTATTTCTTCATGTTAAGATTTATATACCTCAAGATCACAAGTAAATAGTTTCCCTTTTTCTCTTAATAACCCTTATGCCCTCCCATTCCTTTGATGCATATTCCCAGGTAATGATATCAAATTGTTTACTTTGGTTGAACATTTAAGAATTAATTCAAGTGGAATAGAATATTGATTTAAGAATTCATGTATTATGTGCCTTATTCTAAGATAATAAACCTTAAATGATCTATTGATTGGAAAATGTAATGAAATTTTTTGTAATTAAAAGTAGGATTCCATATAGGCCTTAGTGTAGCATGATCATTAGGAATATAGATTCTTTTTTTCATGAGGGATTTTATAGACATCTTACCCAATGATGTTTTCAGACTACCTATGAGAAAGAAAATGGAGTTCCACATTGACATTCAACCCAGGATTGCTCTAATATCTTATGTGGCATATCATATGGCCCCTACTAATCGATGAAAGCTACGACTATAGTTTCAGGACCATAAAGAGAAGGGTTTTATCATACCTAGTGTGTCCTCATGGGTAACACTAGTGTAGTTCATGAAAATTAAGGATGGGAGCTTGTTTATTTTTTTGGAATATCGACACATCAACTAGGAAATGATTAATAACAAGTACCACTTTTCAAATATTAATGACCTCTTTGATCAGTTTTATAGTCTGAGATGGATATCAAAGAACAATCATTAGTCTAGCTATTACTAGTTGAGGTTTCTTGTGGTTGATATTATAATAATTTTATGTTGATTCCTCTACAGACACTATGTGTTTATACAGATACCCTTTGGTGTGAAGAAATCCCGTTATACTTTTATAGATTTTATGAACTATACTTTCCAACTATACATTGACCTTTTATCATTTAAGGCATACTCATGTACTCAAAATTAGAGGATGATAATACATAGCACTTGATGATGGTCCCTTATTTTCTTCGGGTTCACTAGGTGTATGGTAAGCTCTAAAAGAGAAAATTTGGGATCCATAAGCTATGATTTTTAGGGAATTTCATTTATGATCATGGATTATCAACAGAACTAGTGAATAATGATTTATTTATTTCTTGGGAGCCACCGAAAATCATGTTAGAGGTGTGGAGTTTTCTTGTATTGGTGGGGAACTATAAGAGGTTGATAATAGAATTATCTAATATTGATCCCCCTTAAACTCTCTAGACTAGAAATTGTATCCATTTACTCGAACAAAGATGTTCCAGTGGCCCTTTATGAAGTTGAGGCTGAGCCTGATGAGTGATACTTTTTGAGGATATATTGGAGGAGGTTTTGGAGTATGTAGTCTATTGTGATACCTCTGAAGCTGGGCTAAACTATGTGTTGATTTATTGATAGGAATTTATAGATTATGGTTTGATGAAGTTTATAAACAATGAGAATAACTATGTGTCTCATGAACTAGAGAAACCATTTGTTGTCTTCAGTCTAAAGAGTTGGAGGCATAATCTTCTGGGAGTATACTTTATTATTTACTCATACCATCAAAGTTTCTGGTTTTCCTTCACACAGAGAGATATAAACTTGAGGTAGAGGAGTTGGTTGGAGTTCCAGATTGACTATGAATTTGATATATCCTATACTCTAGGGAAGGGATATTTGGTGGAATATTCCCTTAGTAATATATCTCAGGAACATTTGGTGGACGAAGAATCCATGATGTTTTCTTTCTTACAGCTGACCTTGATTGAGAAGGAGGGTGTATATTTTCTTCAATCAATGGTACTGATTACTATTCTTATGAAGTGTTTGAGGGAGTCCCAGTTGAGAGACATCGACTGTGAGGTCTTATGTGACCCAATAACCCAAAAATATTCAATATATTGATTTTCAGAAGGATGGAATCATGACATCCTTTTACAAGGATGGATTGTGGACCATGTCATGATGTGGGAGGAGTTGATAGTAGCCATTCATACATATCCTTTGGTTGTACACCCTAGTTTGGGGAATATGTATAGATACCATTAGTTATAGTTTTTGTTGGATAACACCATATAGATTCTGGTTGAGTTTATCTCTAGGTGTCTCAATTGTCGTCATGTGATGTTTGGGCACTAGGTCACAACAGGTTTGTAGCTTCTTCTAGAGATCATACAAGGAAATTAGGAAATATTATCTGTAGGAATTTTTATAGGGATTACATAGACAATGAGACTCTATGATGTCATCGAGGCAATATTTGACCAACTCAAAATGTCAGTACATTTTCTTACTATCAGGGTGCACTGTTCAGTTGAGAGTTTAGGGTAGTTGTACATATGGGTGATTGTTTGCCTTCTTGGGGTTCCCTTGACTATTGTATCTGATTGTGATGTGTGGTTAATTCCCTAGTTGTGAAGAGTCATGTGGGAGTCATTCTAGACCCAGATAAGGATGAGTACAACCCTCCACCCCAAGACAGATGGTTAGACTTAGTGAATTATCTAGATGTTAGATGATATACTGAGGTCTTCTATGTTAGACTTTGTCTGAAGATGGCTGCATCACATGGAATTTGTATATTTTTTTATACATTAATAGCTATCACTCCACTATTGGTATGGATCATTTTGAATCCATTTATGAGAGACCCTGTAGGTTATTCTTGTGTGGGAATAAGATCATCGAGGCCTATAATATTGATCCATAGTTAGTGTATGTTATGATAGAGAAGGTTCAAGTAATATATGAGTGGATTATAAAAAGTTTATACAGGAATAAATCTTATGAATATTGACATTTTTAGAACAGGTAGTTAGGTAGGGAGATAAAATTTTCATAAGAGTATCCCAACGATATAGATTCCATAGAATCAACCATATAGGTAAGATATCCTCGAGGTTCATGAGTTAACTCATGTTATTTACGAGGTTTGGTGTGTTTTTTTACTACCTTTCCTTTGCCCTGTAGTTGGAGCACATGAATGAAATCTCCCATGTGTCGTAGATGAGGAGATACATTCATGACCTTGTGCATGTGATTCACTATGGAGAGATTCACATTGAGGATGGATAAAATTTTGAGTAGATCCTAGTTGAGATCATGGATCGATAGGATATGACTATAAATGGACATACCATACCTTTTTTTTTGTGTTTTTGAACCAAAAGATCATCCATGATAGATCTTGGGAGTGGGAGATCAAGATTCATGCCAAGTATCCCCGGTTTTTTAATTTTTTCATTTTAAGGTTGACAATATTGAAAACGGAATTATATAAAGACCCTATTTTTACCATGTAAGGATATTAAATTAATATACAAATGTTTTTAGGGAAGTTTACTAAGATAGAGTGTGATTTTGAGGTCTAGTGTGCCCAGAAATAATTTTATAAAAATATTAAATATATTTTATATCACACATCCTTGGTTTCTTAATAAAGTTTTTATAAATCATAAATGGAGTCATAGATAAAAAATAATAGACCATGGTTGAATCTAGAGCATGATTTTTAACCTAGTTGTGACCTAAAATGGGTTAGTGTGGTACATTCAGATAAATATACCATTGGGAAAACATTCATTGGATTAATTAAATAATTAATTTAATTAATTCCTTACATGACCTATACATGAATTCTATTTAAATATAAAACTATGGAAAATATATTTGGGTAGATACGTCACCCTTTTAATATTTATAGGTTATTTATACCACACTCCATTGTCGAATTATGTTCATATGATAATGAGCCTCCAGATATAGGTGCATCGAGGCACAGTGAACGCAAATACTTATCTCCTTCATTGGAGAGCACATTATTCTTCAAAAAAATCATCCAAATTGAGGTATGACATATCATTGTTTTCATTATTTCTCATATAATTAAAATTTTGAGAATTATCAATTACTATTTCACTGATATGTGTTAATTGAGCCTTTTCATTCACCCACACATCGAATTTAAATTGTTTATTCAATTGTTTATCCCCCAATATTCCCAAATCATATTAATTGGAAAATGTATTTTTTCCATATATTATTTAAAACTATATTATGTTATTTTACCTAAAAATTCTATTCAATAATCATAAATGGTCCATGGGGTCATCATCTAACAATTTCTTGGTGGGACCAGGCACAATCGGACCATTAGATTTATATAATATTTTATTATGAAGAATAGAATCTGTGTTTTGGGGATAGATCTAGTTGAGTTGTATATTTTTTCTTATGATTCAAACGGATTTGGGATCTGGGACAAAATAATTATTATAGGTGGTGTTTGGGGCATATGTCAAACCACTATAGATCTATATAATCCAAATTTCATCCACTAAAGGGTCATAATTGATGATCAGAGCCCTTTTCTTTCAATTTCAGGTGACCAAGAGGTAATATTAAATGTGTTGTTCAGGAATCTCAATATCTTGAAATAGATCTGTATTATTTTTTAAAAAAAGACTACAAGGAATTTATTGGAATGAACACATACTGTGTAGTACCTCTATAGTTGTGGAACTGTGGTTAAGGAAAAGTTATATATCAGAGGCCATATGGGTTTTCCACACTCCATATAACCCAATCTCGGAAGATAGTGTATATGAAGGAGAACATAGGTAGGGCCACATGTAGGAGGATAATCCAAGTACTAGAGTACACAAGAATGACCAGTAAACATGGACACCACCCGGGGGCATGGGTTGGACCCCAGGAGGATGTGGAATTCCATGTTGACCCCATACATGATGTGTAGGGATACATGGATAGTGAACCATTTACAAGTAGAGACACAGTCTTGTATAAGGGTGGGACCACATACCATGTGGTTCCCCTTATGCATTATGTATCCCTACTTCTTTTTTATGACACTTCTTCTTATCATGTATCACTCATTTAAACTTTGATTTTATCCTATCAGTATCCTATCCTAATATGTTTTTGACATAGTATGTGATGGTAGACTTCAAGTTAGTTTTTTAGAAAGGATGAATGCTGTTCCAGTTGTGGTGATTCATTAGGTGGTGTTTGATGGAGGAATTAGTTGGGTAGAATCATCAGAGAGATTATAATGGTACCCTCCTACTGGGTAGGGAATGGATCCTATAACTACTTCCTAAGTGGAACCCTCCTCTAGAGACAAGGCATGGGTCCTTGACTATTAGAGTAGCACCCTCATGCTGGTTTGGACGTGGGACCTCTTCCTTCCATTCAAGTGTCATCCTCATATTGAGATAGGGTAGGGGTCCTCGACTATTAGATTGGAACCCTCTTATAGAGAAGAGAATGTGTCCTCTATTTTCTATCAAAGTGATGCCCTCCTAAAATATCTGAGTATGGGTCCTCGACCAGCAGAGTTGCAGCCTTCGGTTGGGTAGGGAATGGGTCCTCTATCGACTCTTAGAGTAGCACCCTCTTACTGGGTTAGTTAAGGTTCATACATCTTCTACCCTGGTGAAACCCATATATATTATTAAGGTATGGGTACTCAACAAAAAGAATGGAACCATCCTATAGATTTAGGGTATGGATCCTATATCAACTATTAGATTGGAACCCTCCTGTGGAGTCAGGGGGCCTCAACCATTTGAGTGGAACCCTTCTCCAGAGTCAGGGTATGGATCCTCTATTTAATGAGTGGAACCCTCTTATTTTTTCAACGAATGTCTCTTGTACCTATAGATTGTGTCCCCATGGTTTTGTGTAACATTGGTGAGGTTTGTCATTACAAGAATTTATCTTCAGATAGATGTTCAGGATGTCAAGTATCATTAGTGGACCCTTTAGAACTATTTTCTCTCTTTTCCTATGTTGTGATGTGATATAGAGATCTCTTTTCTCTCTTAATTAGGATTCTTTTATTGAGAATATAAATATTATTAACCATGTTTTATAATTTTATACTCTCTCTTATAATGCATTGAGCTGTTTATTTCTATCATGTTTTTTATTTATTTAAATTTATCATTGGTGGCATCCTACTGGGTATATAAATATCTGCACCCCTGCATGGGATTTAATTGCATGTTTTGTGTCTTATGCATAAATTTGATAGGTCGATGATGATTTTAGAGGATAATAGGGATACATGGTTCATTATACTGTGCACAATGGTTTGTGAATGGAGATGAATATCCATGATCTCTTAGAACATTAATTTTCTAGTTTTATTATATAGGGACATCATTCTAGTAAAACATTTATTTTTTACCATTTTCTATTCATTTTAAACCTTCATACTCTTAAACTCCCTATAGGTATTAAAAAATTATTTATAGATTATATTTTTTATAATTTATTATTTTTTATTTTCACTTCTTTAGGGAGATGGTAGGGTCTATTTTTACAGGTACATTGGCAAAAGCCGCCCATGTTACTTATCCCTTTCTGATCTTGTCACTAGTCCCTATCCTTTGGAGGCATGATTATTGTAAATGTTTCATGTGACTTATTTTTTTAGTTCATGACAAAATTTAATATTTTTATAAATTAATAATCATGAATCTCTATTTCTAATCATAAATGTTTGTGAAATTTTATTTTTTAATCATTGATCAAATAATTATTTTCCATTAAAACATTTAAAATATGGTTTTCTAATTCATGAAAAATAGTGAGATCCCCAAAAAAAATATCCCATTTTAGGATGCTATATAAATTTACAATTCCGACATTAGTGGTTGATTTATAAAATAATGTAATTCACATGGAATTACCCTCTTCTTTTCGATCAAAGGATTTTATTATGGGAAATATCTTTAGGAGGCATAACTAAATCATTATATTTAGGTTAGGTTATCATACGACATGACTAGAATGAAACATAACAAACACCCTTGTAAAAAAAATGGGATTATGAGTTATGTCTCAAGACCACCTCTTCACTTAAAGCTTCTTACCTTTAGTTGTCAACAAGAAATCCCACTACTCGAGCTTGTTTAAGAACAAATAACATCACCTACAATACTCACAATCATAATCCAAATAAAAAAAATTATATAATTATAATATAATTATTATTTATTGACAATATAAAACTAATAAATGAATTTAATTTACATAGGAATAATTTCCAAATTTTCTACGAGGTTCTCCACCCACATAAACAAAGACCAACCATTCTCACAAGTTCTGTTTCATTTTCTAGACACTAAACTTGGATAGAGCCCTATCAACCAAACTAAAAATATAAGAAATTTAATTTAATTTAACGCAAAACAATTTCAAACTCATTTAATGGAATATATCAATAAAACGGTCGGGAGATGACATGAATCTGTTATATCATGACAACCTTTGTCAGGGATTC
Organism: Viscum album; assembly: GCA_963277665.1. Classification (NCBI taxonomy): domain Eukaryota; kingdom Viridiplantae; phylum Streptophyta; class Magnoliopsida; order Santalales; family Viscaceae; genus Viscum; species Viscum album. Next base: position 62,230,186 of record OY728156.1, on the reverse strand, counting down.
ATGGAAGCACCATCATCTTAGGATTATTCCGACAATCACTAGTGGAATCATCACAAAAATACCTAATTGAGATAAACAAATAAGATAATGAGAGAATAAGGAGAGGAAATGAGGTCAGTAAAGGGAGATACCTACCATGAATCTCTATGAAATGGTTCCAAAACCACCCTAATTGAATCGAGTTTACGAGATCAGAGGAGGATCCACCAAAAGTTTTCATGAGAATGGAAAAAGGGAAGATATGGGTTTCCATTCTAATAATATGAGTGTATAAAAATTTAATTCATACCGCTAAAAACACAATTGTGTAGTTAGTGGAGGCCACATGGACTTCCTGTACTTCCCTCTGATTAGTTTGATCCACCTTTCTCCCCTTATTCTAGGACCAAAAACACCCTTATATGGTTTTCAAACACATGTAATTCATAAAATAAACTATCCACCATGTCGATGATTCAAATTAAAATTTAATTTCAGACACCCATATAGACATATATCCTTACAACTTCTCTTCTATAACACTTATTATCCTCATGATGTCTTGGTTCCCTTCCTACAAAGAATCTAAAACTGCCTCATTTAAAATTACTAGGCAAAAATGTCATGTTCTTTCCCAGAAAGATAACCACAAATTCATAGACAAACTCCAAAAATCAATGCTCTAAATCAACCCAACATAATAAAATACTCATAAATATAATTGAAACATTATTATGATTCTAAATGACACATTTTTTTACTGATATGCGAAATAATAATCATTAATCTCATAATAAATATCATGATGCTACTCAGCATAGACACTTCTCAAAGAGACAGTTATATCCAATGATACTCCCACCATTAGAATATCCTATCAAATTGAGATTTCGGCATTCTATCGACACAAATACTTTGGTTTCTAACATATCATGTCCAATATCCGATGAGACACTGGTCAAATTCTGCTTCAACTCGTTGATTTTAATTACAAACCAAAATGGATGTGTACCCATCATCCATTAAAAATACGATACATGTCTGTCATCCACAAAAGAACTTTTTTTATTATCTAACATAACATACATGTATCAATTGATCTTCCCAACATGATTTTAATTTATCCATATCTGATTATAAATATTAGAAATAGTCATATTATCTCCAATCCAATTTTCTTAATGAAACTCAGCCTCTACTAAAACTCTACAAAAATTTCTGATCAGGATGGATATCTCTAAAGGAATATAATGATTATCCAACCTTGCACACTATAGTGTAAACATGACTCTATGATCCATTCTATGATTAAATCCTTACCTAAAAAAAACTATCTTCATGCATCATAATGGAAACCAACATGTTGTTGGTTCTAATCTAGCGTGGATCATTGCATTCTTCCTTTAGTATGATTTTAACCTTCTTCATACCTCATATATCTCATCATTACTACAATTATGGATATCATCACAAACAAGATAACCCAAATTCATCTACACACTATAATCCTAGAGACATTTTGACCAAACACCAACCACTCTCATTGTTTCAATGATCCTACTAACATGGGATTGTACCTTAACAACCTATCTGATACTTCCCAATATATGAATACCATCATCGTTACGCCAAAAGAAGAATATACACACTCTAAATTTCATACTACGTGAATTAAAACATTGAGTGACCAAATTTGACCACTATTTAGTACACATGTGTCATCAAGAAATATCGACTTCCACCCCCTACCAAATCACCAAGAATTTAATTCATGGAATCATCTATAATAAACATAAAAATTCTAGTCACACCCTCAAAAATCCAATGGTTCAACACCCACCAAACAGAATAACTTACCTCTCCTTGAGCACAACCTTGATAGGTTCCATTGTTAATTAATGTGTGTCTCTTTTCCTAATCCACACTCATTCATCATTGTAACCCATAATGAGCATCAAGATCGGATTTAAGCTTACACTACACATTGAACCATCCAAATTATCATTATCAACACTAGGGTATCCTATATTCTCAACCAATGATCTAGGTAATCATGCTTTTAATATGCTCATCAGACACGCATCAATCCACATCCTACACTCGTTGATTTTTGTTCACATAATAATCAAAATTTTATGCTTTCGTACCACCAAGTCTATAATCCAAATGGTATAAATCAACCCCAATACATGAATACACCACTCATCAAATCAAGATCATTGTTTCACCCTTATACACAACCGTAATAAAATGTCCTGAAAAAAATTCTAATGAATAATTTAAAATCAAAACTATGCCATGTGTCGATGCCACTATTCATGTAACACCCAGATATTTTATGAGATATATTATTTTAATATATTTGATGACTTGTGATGTACTCTACAACAATATTATATTTCTATATATTCAGCACTCTATTATCATTCAATATACCCAACACCATTCTTTGCCTATATTGCACACAATTTCAAGTTCCATTGACAGAATTAATTTCATGCAACATTGAGTATATATTTTGTTCAATGGATAAATTAAATAAGTTTGGATTATGTTATACATAACACCAAAAGAATATTTCACTACACGAAACACTAACTTGGCTTGCGTTACACGTAAGTGTGACCTCCCATGATAGCATGCATTGTATGCAATACAATGTTTCACTAAACAACGATATATTATTAAAATATTATTATTTAATGGGATATAAACCAGACATTATATATAGTATCAACCAAATTTTGAATTTTATATAACATTAGAATTATTTTTACACACTTTCTAGATTATTATATGGGAACAAAATCAAATTTTCAGATAACATAAGTATTTTAAAAAATATGATCTTTTACCACCTTTTGATTGCGCACACATTTTAAATCTAGATTTTGAAAATTTTATAAGTTAAATTTTACCAAATAAACTTATTATTTTGAATAAAGACATAAAAATTTAATTTTTTTAATTTTTTCTTATTTTTCTAATTAAATTAAAATATTAATGAATAGTAAAAAATACTGCATTTTAATTCCAAATTGCTTTTGCTTCTAATTTATTGATATTGTTAAATTATATTTTTAATTGGTTTTAAAATATAATTAGATTACATTTTTATAATTTAATCCGATTTTCTCATTTGATTTTATTTCACTTTTAAATAGGACATAAACACATGTCAATATTTTGATAGTTATTACTTCTATAAAACCCGCTTTTTGGTTTTAACAAGGAGAATTAATTTTAAATTAATTACGACAACTTATTTTTTTGAATTTGAAAAAATGGATTCCATATTTGGATTCATAAGGTTCAAATTGTCTAAATTGGTATTTTTTATTTTTTGACAATATGAATAGTAATTTTAGTAATTACTTTATTTATCATAGTTAAATGGTAAATCTACTAAATAAGGGTAAAAAATAATATTATAATAATATTAAAATATCATAACAGATGTCCTAATCCAATTGGATGAAGTATTTAATACTATGGACATCCTTGGGTCAATTATGGGACCCCATCGATTAAAAAGGATGTGAAAATGATATTTCATAACATTTAATTTAAACTAAAGATAATCATAACCTAAACATATATCTTTTACTAAATTGTTTTTAATATAAATGTATATAATTGTTATATATTTCTATAAAATGTAATTATAAATATAAAACTATTTCCCACATAATGGTATTTTATTTATAATTTTTATACATTAGAAATATATATATATATATATATATATATATGACACAATTAAGATGTAGTGATTACATCATTAATGAAAGATTCAAATAAATGAATATATAAATATTAAAATAAATTTATTCTTAATATTTTGAAGACATCTAAGAATTTTCTATATTACAATTTCATATTATAGATGATTTAATGCCTTTGTTTTGAAGTAATAATGTTGAATTAATGTTTTAAAAAAGTCACCTACGAATAGTATCCAAAATTTTCATAATTCATAACATAAAACATAAAATAGTTTACTAAATGATATTAAATTTATAAAAATATATTATTTAAAAAAATGGTTAATAAATGTCCAAATATGTAATAAAAATCTTTTTGTGGGTCTTTTCACTTGATATGGTAATTAAATTAACCCATAATGTGCAAATAACATGATATCATAGTAAGAATTAACGTGGTACAATAATGGTTAAATAAAAGATAAGGATAAAAAATATTCATAACTTGCCTAAAAATTATTGAATGATATTTATTAGAACAAAAATAATCATATATTCAAAATAAATACGTTTTGGGCCATTTTCAATCGAAATTGAATTTATAAAAAATTAATATTTTGAGATTTTCCTAAAGTGCCCCTCACCTCTCTTATAAAAAGGCACATCTTCCCTCTCGTATTTACTCCATTTTGGTCCTTCAATATGGTCCAGGACCCTACCATTTCACCTCATAAATTTCTTATTTATATTATATAGGTTCTGGTTTTCTAAAAATACCAACGCTAGTGCCCTAAGAGGAAATTTAAAGGAGGCGTGTTGAGGAATAGGTAATCTCTACTACCAATTCTTTCAAAAAAAATTCTTCTTCTACTTACTCTTAATTATTTGTAAAATTATAAAGTAATAGCATAAGAATAAATAATATTCTGATATATTATTATAAATATTAAACAACGCTGTTTCACATTCTTTTAATCCTACAAAAAACGAAATCACAGTGCCTACATACGTACGACTTACTATCTCCACATTGTGGGGTAATCTTTTTTTCACCACCACCATACTTGGATGGGTTTAATGGTAGAAATAAAAAATATATATTATTATTATAACATTAATTTGAGATATAATACACCATCCACTCCAATACCATTCAATAATTATGGGAATTATATTGTCGCTCGTGTGTACGTACGACTTACCGTCTCCACTACGCGATGAGATTCATTCTCCACATTAACCATTCAAGAGTGACTATAAAGTATATATAATAAATAATAATTTAAATTATGACATAATAATGAAACTTGGGTTATCTATTTATATTTCATTTACTTATATCCATTAAATACAATAAATAAATAAAAACAATGTGCGTAAGTATGTAAGGCCTACTGTCTCTATGAACGATGTATTCAATTTAATTTGTCTATCTATTATATATATATATATATACATAAAATATATCATATATAAATTATATTTTACATTATATAAGTATTTAAATCATGATCTAATTAATTATATCAATAATAATAAGTCCAAACAAGTATGATAAATTAAAGGATTACTACCCAAAACATTGATTTAACATGGAATTGACAAATGAACGTGTAATATAATGTCATAAGTAAATAATATATCATATCATAAATATTATTATGATTCTTTTACAGGATAATAATATTATAATACCCACTTTACATTAGTTTTAGACACATATGAAAGAAATCATACCTTTGGTAAGGGATAATTTTGCAATCTCATTTTTATCTAAGATTGCGTATATGTATTTATTTACTGGGGTAATATTTATCATCCTTTTCCTTGTTTTATTAAAATGTTTAATAAATTTTTAGTATTCTTCTATGTTTTTTTAAAGTCATTTTTAACCATTTTTGACTTTTACTATGTGGTATTGAATGAATCTTTATTTTTTTCTTCATGCAAAGTACTTTTTGACTTTTCTGGAAAAAGTGTGAGTAGAATATTTTTTTAACTTATACGGAGTAAATGGGGTTTTACATCTTCATATCACATTATTTTCTTGAATCATCCTATACACTATTTAAATATTATTTTCAACTAAATTATTTTATTTTAAATTTCCAAAGAATTTTGAAAAAAGAAAGAGTTTTTTAAGAAGAAATGATATTTTTCTTCAAGAAATATGTTCAAGTGGTTTATCAATATTATATTACATCTAATATGATAATATTTAAATAGTGATAGGTTTATATCACTATTTTTACAATAATTTGAATTTTTTAATGATGTAATGGTATTTTATATGTATTATTTTATGATGGAATTATGTTTAAGAAACCCAATTTTATTTCTTGGGTTATGCTATGATGAATGATTTATATTTTTTAGAACATGTAAGAATTATTTCATTATGAGATGGATGGGACCAATATTTCCTTCGAATGAATTGGTTAATGGTTTATATCTCATTATAAAGACATGAATCGAACAAAATGAAAATCTGGTTCAGTAATATTTGGTTGGAACGACAAGTAATCCTAGTTCATTAATACAATTTTTCCACTATGATCGTCTTGGCTGCAATGACTTGGCTATTAAGGAAATCATATTACGTTCTTATTAGCTTTTGACAACTACATGTTTTATACAATTCTATTTTATCATTGTTAATGTTCTTTTATGATCTATACCATGGATACTACCAAGATTTATTTCATAACTCAAGATTTTGATGTTTAACCTTTATGTTCATGTTTTTATGTTCAAATATTTATGGTTTGTTTTATATTCCACATGTTTACCTTTACTGAGAATTTGATGTCACCCTTTTTTATGTTTTTTCCTCAGGATATAAATAATGGTTTTAGGTAGGAAAACAAAAGGGGATGATCTTTATTAGAGATGTTTAAGATCTTTCACCAAGTTAGAAGATTATGTTTTGAGTTTCCAAAGACACTAAACTAATACGGTCTTTTGGCATATGTTTGTGTCCTATATTAATTATTCCCCAAAATAAATGTAATGTCCATTTATGTCAAGAAACGATCTCTTTAGTTGGTATGAGATAAAAGGTTTAGTCAATCTTTGGAAACTAGTATGTGATAACTTTTGTGAGATCCCTAGAGATATTTCTAAGGATATGTCTTGGGTTGTCCTACGGATAAGTAAAGTAAAGAACACAATCCGATGGGTTTTTTTTTGCTATAATAACATACTTAGGGTTAAACTGAAGATATCATAGATTGAAATATTATATGTAATTTAACATACTTATGTGTTTCTAATCTCTGATAAGTATTTCTCACACATTTATTTCTATTCTTAATCAATAACCAGAACAACCTATAACATTATTTAACATTGAATATTTCATATGTAAAAATTATGAGAATTATTAATATTTATTTTCTATTTTGAAATATCATAAAGACAATAATGATGACTGTATGAGTATTGTTCAAACTACTAAGGATAAAGAGACTGTAAATATTATGTGAGAGGTATGTGATGTTCTTCTAATATTATTTACATTAAACCTAAGATTATTGAGGATGAGAAACCTTAGGATGTGATTTGAATTTTAGGAATGAAGACAATCATTGATCCTGAGTAATGGTTTAAGAATAACGTTTGCTGATTGAGGTGTATTTGTTTTGCATATCAAAGATTATATTTTATGAATCCTAAAATAAATAAGTATTTTCAGTATAAGTTTTTCATTATAGATTAGAATGGATATCTTGAAGAGTTATAAGGATCCAAAAAGTGATTTAAGGGAAAGGTGATATACTTGGAGAATGTATTATTATGGGGAAGATAACCCTTAATATGCACTTTATTTTAGGATAATGATGTTTTGAAAAAAATATATTGGATTTGAATAAGTAGATTGGATGATGCTAGTTTCTTGAGAACTAATTATGGAGTTATAGAAAAGAGGGATATGATATCATGGATGATGTGTTCCACTTTTTGGACTTAAGGAATATGTCCAATATATTTTTGAATAAAGAAACATGCATGTTTTCTATAAGGATATATGATAATTTAGGTTATTACTGTGACTCAATAGAATACATGATTATGTTATTTAAATTTTTGGAATGTGACAGCCAAGAACTACCTTATGAGATATCGGAGATAAATGTCATGTCGATTTAGTTCACCTCTTTCTATGTTTTATATTTTTAATGGATTGTAATGTTATCCATTTATGGATTTTATAAGTTATATTACATTGGATTTTTTTTAGATTAATGTATTATCTCACTATAGGTGGACTTATTCATATTAAATACCATGTTTTAACCTTTTTGATGAGACAGACGTAAACACCTATCATTATATTTCATTATCTTCTAACACAACAAGAAAGAAAAATTCAACTTCATTTCTTTAAGAAAGTGATGAAGTGGAAATTGTTCTTGGAACGATCAACGGTGAGATTTTACCAAAACCAAGTAAGTATTTATTTTTATGAAAAATTTGTCAACATTAGTAAATGATCATGAAAACCAAAAATGTTATCTGAGTACCTTATTATCCGATGAATCAGATGGTCCCTTAAATCATTGCAAATGCATGGCTTTCTTGTAGTTAACATTCTCCAAACCATATTTTATATCACTATTAATGAAAACATGATGGTAATATTTCTCTTCCATATACAGGTTTTCATTTACTGCCTATGTTCTCCTATGTGGAAACCCAATGATAATTTACTTTGGGTAACTTTTATTTTTCTAACTATCCTTTTAAAATGATGTTTGAGTATCCGTATTTATGTTTTGGGATTCTATGAACAACACATTAAAGTATATAACCAGTTAGATCCCCAATGAAATTTGAGGGAGAAATTCATTTTATGGGGGGTATAATTTGACACCTAGAGATTTTATGAGATAGATTATTTTAATGTCTTTGATGACTTATGTTGTATGTTACACCCATAATATCTTTTTCTATACACAACTCAATATTAGCTTGCAGTATACACAACACTATTTTCCACTTTTGTTGCACACAATTTCATGTTCCATTGATAGAATTCATTATTTGAAACACTGAGTATAGATTTTGATCAATGTATAAATGAACTATATTTGGATTATGTTATATGAAACACCAAAGTAATCATGAACTATACACAACATTGACTTGGATTGCGTTACAAGCAGGAGAGACCTCCTTCAACAGCTTTTGTTGTACGCAATACCAATTTTCACTAAACAACAATATATTATTAAAATATTATTTTTTAATGGGATATAAACTAGCTGTTACGAATATTATTAACCCCATTTTTAATTTCATATGACATTACCATTTATATTACACATTTTATAAAACATGAAATGCGAACAAAATCAATTTTTCAGATAAAAGTAATATTTTCTAAAAAATGAAGGTTTTCCACCCTTTGAGGGCGCACCAATTTAAAAAATAATTTTTTACAATTTTTTAAGTTAAATTTTACAAAATAAACTTCTTATTTGGAATTGGGACATAAATATCTTCTTTTGTAGAATTTTTGTTATTTTTTTGATAAAATTCAAGGTTTAATGAATAATGAAAAATGCATCATTTTAATTCAAAAATGTCATTTCATCTAATTTATTTATATAGTTAGATTATATTTTTAATTTGTCTTAAATTATAATTGTATTATATTATTATCATTTAATCTAATTGATGTAATTTTATGCAATATCAATTTTAAATGGTACATAAACACATGTCAATCTTTTGATAGTTATTACTTTTTAAAAACCCGCTTTTTGGTTTTGACAGCATAAATTAATTTCAAATTAATTGCTAAAAATTATATGTTTTTAATAAGTAAAAATGGATTCCATATTTGGAATCAAAAGTTTAATATTGTTTAAATAGTTACCTTATACTTTTGGACATTATGAATAGTAACGTAAGTAATTGTTTTATTTATCATGGTTAAAGGGTAAGTCATGTAAATAAGGTTAAAAATAATATTATAATAATATTAAACTATCCTAACACATGTCTTAATCATATTGGATGAGATAGTTCCAACCATGGACATCCTTGAGTCGATTTTGGGACCCCATGGATTCAGATCAATTTGAAAATGATATTTTATATGAATTAATTTACAATAAAGATAATTATTACCTAAACATAAATATTTTACTAAATTGATTTTAATATATATTTATATAAATGTTATCTCTAACTATAAATATTCATTATAAATCTAAAAATATTCCATACATCATTGTATTTTATTTATAATTTTTAGACATTAGATATATATATTTATTTATGACACAATTATGATGTAGTGATTGCCTCATTAATGAAAGATTCAATTAAATGAATTTATAAATAATAAAGTAAATTTCAATTAAAAATTTTGATTCCATTCAATAATTTTCTAGATAACATTTACATATTAGGGATGATTTCATGCCTTTAGTTAAAGTTAATAAGGTTGTTATAATTTTAAAAAAAATCAAGAATTAATAGTTTCAAAATTGACATAATTCATAACTTAAAACATAAAATAGTTTATTAAAACATACAATGTTTCTAAATTTATTGGATTTAGAAATAAAGTTAATATAAGTCCAAATATTTCATAAATAACTTTTATTGGGTCGTTTGACATGATATGGTTATTACATTAACCCATAATGTGTAAATAAATGATATCACGGTAAGATTAAAAAGGGTAAAATAAGGGTTAAACCAAAAAGACGAGGATAAAAAATATTCCAAAAATGTCTAAGAATTATTGGATTATGGTTATTAGAACCAAAATCACCATTTAATTTAATTAAATAAGTATGGGAACATTTTAATGTGAAATTGAATTTATAATAAATTAGTATTTTGAGAGTTTTCTAAAGTACCCTTCTCCTATCTTATAAAAGGGAACATCCTCCCTCTCATCTTCACAAAATTTTTTAGCCATAAATCTCATTAAAACTATACCCATTTCTATTCTCAACTTCCTTAGTTACATTATATCTAATTTGGTCTTCTCAAACTACCATCTCTAGTTCCATAAGAAGAAATTTAAAGGAGGCATGTTAAGGAAAAGGTAATCTCTTCTATCGATTCTATCAAATTACATTCCTCTTGTACTTCCTATTAATTATTTTTATAGTTATAAATTAATAACATAAGAATCACTCATATTATTAAATGCTATTATAAATATGATACAATACTATTTCACATTCTAGAAATATTACGAATAAATTAATCACCGTGTGTGCATATGTATGGCTTATTGTCTCCACGTTGTTGTGTAATCTGTTTTTCACCACCAACATACATGGATGGGTATAGTGGTGGAAATAATAACTATATATGGTTATTATAATATTAATTTGATATGTAATTCAACATACACTCAAATAGCATTCAATAATTATGGAAACGGTATTGTCGCTCGAGCTTACGTACGACTTATTGTCTCCACAACGCAATAAGATTCATTCTCTGTGTTAACCATTCTAGAGTGATTTTAATGTGTATATAATAAATAATCATGAAATATATTTCATGATAATTCTACAGGATTTATGTGTATATATTTAATTTTGTTTACTTCCATTCAATACAATAAGGAATCCAAAACAGCATTCATACATACGTACGAGCTACTGTCTCCACGAACGATGTATTCCATATCATTTATCTATCTATTATATATATACTGAATATATAGTATATAAATCATGTTTTACAACATGAAAGTATTTAAATCATGTTCTAAATTATTATATCAAGAATAACAAGTCCAAAATTCTACGATAAATAAAATGATTATAACCAAAAACATTGATTTAACCTGGAATTGACTAATAAACAGGTAATATAAAGTGATAAGAAAATCATATATGATATCATAAATAATACATTAATTCTGTTAAAAGTTAATAATATGTTGAAACCCACTATACATGATATTTTGACACATAAATAAGAAATCAGACCCATGGTATGGGATAACTTTTCTATCTCGTTTTTATCAGAGATTGCCTATATGTATATTTTTACGGGGGTTATATTTATCATCCATGTGCACATTTTCTAAAAAATGTTTTTCTAAAATGTTTAATATTATTCTATGTTTCTTATAGTCATATTTAACCCTTTTTTACTTTTACTATGTTGTATAGAAAAAATCATTCTTTTGTTTTCCATACCAGATATTTTTTTTTCACTTTTCTCGAAAAAGTATAAGGAAATTTTTTTTTAACTTATATATAATGAATGGATTTTTACATATTCATGACTATTTATTTACATTAATTTTTATCTACACTATTTCAAGATAATTTTCAAATAAATTCTTTTCTTTTAAAATTGTGTCGAATTTTGTTAAAAGAAAACGTTTTTATAAAGAAATGGTATTTTCCTCAAGGATGAAATTCAACTGGTTTATCAAAATTATATTCCATCTATGAAGATACTATTTGAATTTTGTTATGTTTATATCCCTATTATTACTCTGATTTTATTTTTTTAATGATGGAATGATATTTTATATTTATTATTTTATGATAGAATGATGTTAAAGAGAACCCATTTTATTTCTTGGATTATACTATGATAAATAATTTATGTTTTGTGGAAAAAGATAGAATTATTTCATTATAAGATGGTGGGACCTATATCTCCCTCTAATTCATTGGGTAAAGATTTATATCTCATGAGATAGACATGACTAGAACAACAAGTAAATATTGTTCAGTAATACATGGTTGGAACAATAACTAAACCCAATTAAGTAATAGGCATGTCCACTATGATGGTCTTGGCAGCAATGCCTTGGATACTATGGAAATCATATTATGTGCTTATTATTTTTCCACAATTACAAGTTTTATGCCAATGCTATTCTATCATGGTTAATGTTATTTTATGATCCATTCCTTCCGTACTACCATGATTTATTTCATAACTCATGATTTTAATGTATAACCTTTATGTTCATGTTTTTATGTTAAAATATTTATAATTTCTTTTATTTTATCCATGTTTACCCTTAATGAGTATTTGATCTCTTCCATTTTATGTTTTCATTTCCCTAGTATACTAAAAAGGTTTTAGGTAGGAAAACAAAAGGGGATGATCATTATGGGAGATGTTGGATATCTTTCACCAAGTTAGAAGATTATGTTTTAGGTTTCCAAAGACACAAAACTAGTACGGTATTTCTGTGTCCGTATGTGTCATGTATTAAGTATTCTAAAAAATAAATTTAATTTCCATGTATTTCAATCTAGGGTGTCTATAGTTGGTATCAAAGAAAACGTTTTTTCAACCTTTGGAAATTATTATGCAAAAACGTTAGCGAGATATCTAGGGATATTTCTAACGATATGTCTAATGATTTCCTAAAGATAAGTCATTGATATGTCAAAATCCTAGGATTTTTTGACAATAATAACTAACTTATGGTTAAACATAAGATTTCATAGATTGAAATATTATAGTTAATTTACCTTACTTAACTGTTTCTAATATCTGATACATATTTCTCAAACTTTTTTTCTAGTCTTAGTCAATAGCCAGAACTACATAAAACATTGTTGAACATAGAATCTTTCATATGTGGAAATTATTAGAATTGTGAATATTTATTTCTTAAGTGGAAATATCATGAAGAGAATCATGACTATGGTACGAGTATTGGTCATACTGCTAAGGGTAAAGATATTGTAAATGATATTTGAAAGTTATATGATGTTCTTCTAGTATTATTTACACTGAGCCTAAGAATCTTGAGGCTATAAAACCTTATGAAATGATTCATGTTTTAGGAAAAAAGATTTTGATGGATCCTAAGTAATGGTTTAAGAATAATTTTGGATGATTGAGTTGTTAATGTTTCAGATTTAAAAGATTATGTTATTTGAATCCTGAAATATATAAGTGTTTCCATTATGTGATTTTCATTAAGGATCAGAAAGGATATTTTTAATAGTTATAAGGATAAAAAATGTGATTTAATGGTAATATGATGTACTTGGAGAACACATGATTATGGGTAAGATAACCCTTAATATGCCCTTTATTTTTAAAAAATGATGTTTGGATAAAGATATGTTGGATTTGAATAAGTAAACTTGATTGTTCTAGTTTCTTGACAACTAATTATAGAGTTTTTGAAATGAGGGATATGATATCTTGGATGATGTGTACCAATTTTTGGACTTATGGAATATATATAATATTTTTTGGATTAAGGAAAAATTAATGTTGTAAATAAGGATATCTGATAATTAATGTTGTTACTATGAATCAAGAGATTACATTGTTAAGGTATTCAAATGTTTGGAATGTGACAGCCAAGAACTACCTTATGAGATATTGGAGAAAATTTTTATGTCGGTTTAGTTCACCTCTGTCTAAATTTTATATTTTTGAAAGGATTGTAATGTTATACATTTTTGGATTTTTAAGTTATATTACAGTTGAAGTTCATTTGATTAATGTATTATCTCACTATAGTTGGCCTTAAGAATATTAGATAACATGGTCTAAACTTTTTGTGGAGACATATGGAATGTCCTATCATTATATTGCATGATCTACTATCACTTAAATTATTAAAAATTCAACTTTATTTCATTAAAATTTAGATGAAGTGGAAATTGTTCAGGGAACAATAAATGGTGAGATTGCACCAAAATCAAGTTTGTATTTATTCTCATGAAAAATTCTTCAACTTTAGGAAAAGAATCTTGAAAACCAAAAATGTTATATGTGTACCTTATTATCCAATGAATCATATGGTACCTTAAATCATTGATGATTTATGGATTTATGGTAGTTAAAATTATGCAAACCTTATTCTCAATCACATTCCATCAGAACATGATTGTTAGATTTCTCTTCCATATCCATGTTCTCACATACCACCTATGTTCTCTTATATGGAAACCCAACGTCGAGTTACTTTGGGTAACCATTATGTTTTTATCTTTACTTTTAAAATAATGTTTTAGTATCCCTTTCTATGATGTGGGTTTCAATTAAAGAAACTTTCAAATAGAAAACCATTTATAACTGCAATGAATTTTGAGGGTGAAATTCATTTTATGGGGGTGGGGGGTAGAGTGTAACACCCTGAGATTTTAGGATAAAGATTATTTTAATTTCTTTTATTACTTGTGTTTAACTCTACAGTAATAAAATCTTCTGCTATATGCAACACCATATTAGCTTGTAGTATACGCAATACTATTCTTCGCTTATATTGCACACAATTTCAAGTTCCTTTTGATAGAATTAATTTCATGCAACACTAAATATAGATTTTTTTCAATTTATAAATGAAAAAAGATTGGAATATGTTATATGAAATACCAAATTAATATTTTACTACACAAAACACAAACCTGGCCTGCGTTACATGCAAGATAGACCTCCCTCGATAGCTTTCGTTGTTCGCAATACCGAGATTCAATAGACAATAATATATTATTAAAATATTTTTATTTAATGGGTTATAAAAAAGATTTTATGAATATTATTAAGAAAATTATGAATTTCATATAACATTATCCTTCATCTTACACATTTCCTACACCATGATATGTATACAAAATCAATTTTTCAGATAAATGAAGTATTTTTAAAAAAATTCAGTTTTGCCAACTTTCGATGGTGCAGCAATTGTAAAATCAAGTTTTTGACAATTTTATAAGTTAAATTCGAAAAAAACTGATTATTTGAAATCATGACATAAAAATTTACTTTTTTTTAATATTTATTATTTTTATGATAAAATTCAAATTTTAAGGAATAGTAAAAAATACATCATTTTAATTCAAAAATGCCTTTTCATATTTTTTATTTATACTATTATATTATCCTGATAATTTGTCTTAAAGTGTAATTGGATTAAATGTTTATCATTTAATCCAATTTTAATCATTGGAATTAATTTTATATTAAAATTGGACATAAACACGGATAAATCTTTTGATATTTATTATTCCATAAAGACCTAATTTTTAGTTTTGACAATGGGAATTAATTATAAATTAATTACTAAAAATTATGTATTTTTAATTTGTTAAAATGGATTCCATATTTGAAATCATAAGGTACAATGTTTTTAAATTGGTACCTTTTATTTTTTGACATTATGAGTAGTAACTTCGGTAATTATTTTATTTACCATGGTTAAAGGGTAAATACGATAAATAACGGTAAAAATAAATTTATAATAATACTAAACAATCCTAAAACATTTATTAATCCTATTTTATGAGATATTAATGACCATGGTCATCTATTGGTAGATTTTGGGACCCCATTGATTCACTAGGAAGTGAAAATGACATTCTATAAGAATTAATTTAATGTAAAGATATTTATAACCTAAACATATATCATTTACTAAATATATATTAATATAGTGTTATATAACTTATATCTATATATATATAAATAGTCATTATAAATCTAAAACAATTTCCTACATCATGTTATTTTATTTTAATTTTTTAGACATTATATATATATATTTATTTATTTGTGACACAATGTAGTTGGGGTTTGGATTAGTGGTAGGCACCCCGTAATACTACATGGAAAATGGGGGTACAAAACCCATATGGCGCAGGTATTGTAGCATTACTTTAGCGGCAATGTTGCAGCGGCGGCACTAATCATCAACGGGAACTGTAGTGGCAGCAAGGCACTGTAGTGGCGGCGGTACTGTGCATGTACTGTAGCAGTTGGTTACTATTCACATAATGTGAATTGGGCATAAATATTTTGGCCTACGGGCTATGTAATGGGCTACAAGCCCACTGGGCCTTCGGGCTATGTAATGGGTTTTCCTCTACCCAGATAAAAAGAGGTCTTTGCTTTGATTTAATAATAAAAATGACGCTTTGGCCCGAACCTTTTAAAAAAATTTATTTGTGACACAATTATGATGTAGTGATTACCTCATTAATGAAAGATTAAAATAAATGACTTTATAAATATTAAAATAAATATAATTGGAATATTTTAATTTCATGATGAATTTTTTAGATTGAATAGACATATTATGGATGAATTAATGTCTTTTTTTCAAAGTAATATGGTTTTTATGATTTTTTTAAAAAGTCAAGTATAAAAAGAATCCAAAATTGGAATAATTCATAACTTAAAACATAAAATAATTTATTAAATGATATTAAATTATTTAAAATATATGATTCTTCAAAATGGTTTAGACAAGTCCAAATATTTCCTCACTAACTTTTTTGTTGTTTTTTGACATGATATGTTGATTACATTAACCCACGACGTGTAAATAACATGATATCGCGGTAAGATTAAAAAGGGTAAAATGTTGGTTAAATAAAAAATATAAGGATACAAAAATATTAAAAACATATATAAAAATTATTGTATGATGGGTATTCAAACCAAAATTACCATATATGTTTATTAATTATGTTTTGGACTATTTTCATTTGAAATTGAATTTATAATAAATTAATATTTTGAGAATTTCTTAAAGTGCCCCTCTCATCTTTTACAAAAGGACACCTCCTACCTCTCATCTTCACTCCATTTTGATCTTTAAAAATCGTCCAAACCCTACCCATTTATCTTATAAACGTACTTAGTAACAGTATAGAGGTTATTTTCTTTTCAAAAGACAATCTCTAGTGCCCTAAGAGGAAATTTAATGGAGGCACGTTGAGGAAGAGATAATCTCTTCGACCGATTCATTCAAATTTATTTCTTCTTATACTTCCTTTTAATTATTTTCTTAATTATAAATTAATAACATCAGATTCACTCATATGATAATATATTTTAATAAATATGAAACATAATGATTTCACCTTCTATCAATCCTATCCAAAACAAAATCATCGTGCGTGCATACAAACGACTTACTGTCTCCATGTTCTGTTGTATTCTGTTTTTCACCACCACATTACATGGATGGGTATAATATTTGAAATAATAACTATATATGATAATTATATCATGAATATGTGATATTATATACCACACACTCCAATAACATTAAATAAATATGAGAAAGATATCATCGCTTGTGCGTATGTACGACATACCGTTTTCACGACACAATGAGATTCATTCTCCACGTTAACCATTCAAGAGTGATTACAGAGTATATAAAATAAATAATAACGAAATATATGAAATAATAATTCTGCTGTATTTATTTATATATATATTTCATTTACTTACTTCCAACCAATTCAACAGGGAAATGAAAACAAAGTTCATGCATACGTATGGCCTTCTGTCTCCATGAACGGTGTATTCCATTTCATTTATCTATCTAGTATATATATATATATATTATAACAACCATATATTTTATGAGATATATTCCTTTTAATATATTTTATGTCTTTTTTTACACTAAACAATGATTAGTTTGCACTATACACAAAACCATATTAGCTTGCGATATACGCAACACTATTCTTGGATTGTGTTGCACATAATTTCAAGTCCCTTTTATAGAATTCATCTCAAGAAACACTTACTATAGATTTTTTTCAATGTATAAACGAACTATGTTTTTATTATGTTATTATAAACACCAAAGGAATCCTCCACTACACTCAACACTAACTTGTCTTGTGTTACACACAAGAACGACCTTCCTCGATAGTAAGCATTGTACAAAATACCGAGTTTCACTAAAAATGATATGCTATTAAAATGTAATATAAATAGTTGTTATGAATAGTATTAGACACATTTAAAATTTTTTATAAAATTAACATTCATCTTAATATTTTTCCAGAACATGATATGAGAAAAAAAAATCCATTATTCAGATAAAAGAAGTATTTATCAAAATATACAATTTTAAAACCTTTTGATGGAACACCAATTTTAAATCTAGTTTTTGACAATTTTATAAGTCATATATGAGAAAATAATACTCTTCTTTTTATGTGGTATAAAAAAATAACTTTTTTTTAAATTTTGGTATTTTTCTGATAAAATTCAAATTCTTACAAATAGTGAAAAATATGGCATTTTTAGTCAAAACTTCCTTTTCATATAATTTATTTATATATCTAGATTGTACATTTAATTTGTTTTAAATATTAATTTGATTATATTTTTATCATTTAATCCAATTTTATTTATTTTAAGTAATTTCACTTTTAAATTAGAGATAAACACATGTAAATCTTTTCATACTTATTATATCATAAAAACATGGTTTTTGTTTTTGACAACATGAATTAATTTTATTTGAATTACATTAACTTATATGATTTGAATTTGGGGAAATGGATTCCATATTTTGAATCATAAGTTTCTAATTTTGTAAATATATACCTTCAATTTTTGGACATTATGAATAGTAACATCAGTAATTATTTTATTTACCATGGTCAAAGGTTAAATATGGTAAATAAGGGTAAAAATAATATTATAATAAAACTAAACTACCCTAAAAATGTCCTAATCCTATTTAATGAGATATTTCTAACCATGGGAATAATAGAGCCTATTTTAGGACCCCATGGATTCAACTGGATGTGAAAATTACATTTTATAAGAATTAATTTAATGTAAAGATAATTATAACCTAAACATTTATCTTTTACTAAATTGATTTTAATAGAGGGTTATATAACTAATCACTATGTATATAAATATTCGTTATAAATATAAAAATATTTCATACATCATGGTATTTTATTTATATTTTTATACATAAGATAAATATTTTTATTTTTGATACAATTATGATGTAGTGATTACCTCATTATGAAAAGAATAAAATAAATGAATATATAAATATTAAAATAAATTTAATTTGAACATTTTTATTTCATACACCAATTTGTTGGATGAAATTCATATATTATTGATGAATTAATTCCTTTGGCTCAAAGTAACAAAGTTGTTATCAGTTTTTAAAAAATTCAAGTATGAATAGTAACCATAATTTACATAATTCATAACTTAAAACATATACTAGATAATTAAATGATATTTAATTCCAAAAAATAAAAATTTGGAAAAATGGTTAATATAAGGCCAAATATTTCATAAATAATCTTTTTGGGTCTTTTTTCATGAAATGGTAATTACATTATCCCACAGTGTGTAAAAAACATTATATCACAGTAAGATTAAAAAAGGTAAAATAAGGGTTGAACCAAAAAGATAAGGATAAAAAATTATTAAAGACTTGTAAAAAAATTATTGGATGATGGGTATTCAAACCAAAATCATATTATATTTGAATTAAATAATTTTTGGACTATATTAAATTGAAATTGAATTTATAATAAATTAATAATTTTGGGCTTTCGTAACGTGCCCTTATCCTCTCTTGTAGAAGGGAACCTCCTCCCTCTCATCATAACTCAACTTTTGAGCCTTTAAAATTGACCAACAACGGTCCATTTTTCTTCAAAACTTTCCTAGCTACATTATAGATGTGCGAGACTTCTCCAAATACCAACTTTAGTGCCCAAAACTAAAATTTAAAGGAGGCACGTCTAGAAAGAGTAGTTTCAGAATCATACGGAAGAAATTGGACCTAAGGTAAGGGATAATTTTTCAATATCATTTTTATCCAATATTTCATATATATATGTATTTTCTAGGGTTATTACAATCATCCACGTCCATGTTTTTTTAAAATGTTTTCATAAAACTTTTACAATTCTTCCATTTATGTTTGATGTTATTTTTACCCATTTTTGACTTTTACTACATGGTATGGAAGGAATAATTATTTTGTTTACCCTATGAGGTACTTTGTGACTTTTTTGAAAAAATTATTAGGAGAATGTTGTTTTAACTTATATGATATGAATGGATATTTACTGTTTCATGTTACCTTATTTCCACAAAGATTCCACTACATTATTTTAAATTTATTTTCAACTAAAATATATTCTTTTAAAATATCATGGCATTTTAAGAAAATAAAAAAAATTTGAATAAGAAAGTACATTTTAATAAAGAATTAAGTTCAAGTGTTTTATCCAAATTATATTCTATCTAAGATGACTTTTCTAAATATAGTTATGTTTTAATCCCTATTATTACAATGCTTTTATTTTGTTAATTATTTAATAATGTTTTATATAGATTATGTTATGATGGAAAGGTATTTAAGAAAACTATTTTATTTATTGGGTTATGTTATGATGAATGATTTATGTTTTGTGACACATATAAGTATGATTTCATTTTTAGATGGTTGGGACCAATATCTATCTACAATGAACTGGGTAAAGATTTATATCTCATGAGATAGACATGGCTGGAATGACATGTAAATTTAGATCGGTGATAAAGTGATGGAATGACAAGTAAAATCGATTCAGTAATGGGCTTCATCAAATATGATGGTCTATGAAACATTGCCTTGGATACTATGGAAATCATATTATGTGCTTAATGGTTTTCCACAATTACATGTTTTATTCCCAAGTTATTTTATCATAATTAATGTTGTTTTATTATATATGCCTTACGTACTACCAAGATTTATTTCATGACTCAGGATTTTGATGTTTAAACATTATGTTCATGTTTATACATTCAAAATTTTATTGTTTGATTTATGTTCTCCATGTTTACCATTACTGAGAATTTGATCTCACCCTTTTTATATTTTTTCCCTGGATATAATGAAAGGTTTTATGTAAGAAAACAAGAGGGTAAGATCTTTATGAGAGATGTTGATGATCTTTCACCATGATTAGAAGATTATGTTCCGAGTATCCAAAGAAACTAAACTAATACATTCCTGGGGTGTCTTTTTGGGTAATGTATTAAGTATTCTGCAAACAAATTGTAATTTCCATGTATGTAAATCTTGGGTCTCTACAATTAGTATCAGAGTGAATTTTTAGTCAACCTTTGGAAACTAGGATTTGAAAACTTTAGTGACATCCCTAGAGATATTTCTATGGATATTTCTAGGGATGTCCTAAGGAAAAGTAATGTATATGTTAAAAACCTATGATTTTTGTGATAATCATGACTAACCTATGGGTAAACTGGCGATATCATTGATTGGTATATGTTAATTAATTTACCTTAATTATGTGTTTCTAATCTCTAATATGTATTTCATACACTTTTTTTCTGATCTTTGTAAATATCCAGAATAACATAAAATAACGTTAACAAGTAAATGTTTCAAATATGGAAGTTATGGGAATTATGATGATTGATGTCCTAAGTGGAAACATAATGAAGAGAATCATGATGATGGTATGAGTATTGGTCATATTGTTGAGGATAATGATGTTTTAAATGACATATGAAAGGTAGGTGATGTTCATTTAGTATTTTTTACATTAATCATAATAATATTGAGGTTGAGAAACCTTAATACTTGATTAATATTTTAGGAAAAATTTTGATGATGGATCCCGAGTAATGGTTTAAGAGTAATGTTGGATGATTGGGATGTATATGTTCAGAAATCAAAAATTATGGTATATAAATCATGAAATATATAAGTATTTTCAGTATAATTTTTTCATTAAGGATTGGAAAGGATATGTTGAATGTTTCTAAGGATCCAAAAATTGAATTAAGAGAATAGTTATATACGTTGAGAACACATGATTCAGGGGAAGATAACCCTTAACATGTCTTGTATATTAAGATAATGACATTTGGATATAGATATGTTGGATTTGAATATGTAAATGGGATGATGCTAGTATCATGGGAAGTAATTATGGAGTTGATGAAAAGAGGGTTTTGATATTATGTATGAAGTATACAAAATTTTGGGACTTGAGGAATATATCAAAAATGTTTTGGAATAATAAATGAGGAATGTTTTAAATAAAGGATATATGGTAATTTTTGTAATTACCATGAATCAATAGAATGCATGATGAAGTCATTCAAATGTTAGGAATGTGAACAATAAGATATATCTTATGATATATGGGGGATAAATGATGATATTCACATGGGTTTTATATGACCTTTCTTATTCTATATAAGTATTTTAAATAAGACTTAATGTTATAATGTATTAATATGAACATTAGATAGTATTTTTTAAGGATAAAATTTTTTATCTTCTTTATAGAATGTTAAATTAGTATTGTTTTACAAAAAAGACAACCCGTAGGACAGGCGATAACCTGCCGTGTTGGATATGGTTGTGGGAATTGAAGCCACAACCAAAGTGAGACAGGACTTTATCGCTTACCACAAGCCTACATTATGCCCCATGTTATTATAAAGTAGTTTTATTCTATTCAAGCGGTACGCTAGAGATGTATAAATCCATTTTTGGAACCATATATGATTAATCTCACCATAGATGGATGTATGTATATTTGATAACTTGTAATTATATTTTTGTGATAGTGGCTGATGGAATGATCTATCATTATATCACATGATCTGCTTACACTTCAAGAATGAAAAATTCAACATCATTTCATTATATAAGATACAAAGTGGAAATTGTTCAAGGAGCGATCAATGATGAAATTGTATTGAAATCATGTAATAATTTATTCACATGAAAAAATTCATTAACAATAGGAAAAGGATATTGAAAAAAAAAATGTCATCCTAGTACCTTCATAACCAAATAATCATATGGCCCCTTAATTCATTGCATATTTATGGATTTCCGTTAGGTAACGTTCTCCAAACCTTATTCTCTATCACTATCCATCAAAACGTGATGATTAGATTTCTCTTCCATATACATAGTTTCACTTCCCAACTGTATTATCCTATGTGGAATCCTTGTGATGAGTTAATTTTTTAACCTTTGTGTTTCTAAAATTAAATTTTAAAATTTTGTTTTATTAACCCTTTTGACGATGTGGGTTTCCATGAAAGAAACATTCATGTAGAAAACCATTTATAACCCCTAATGAATTTCATGGGAGACATTTATTTTAAGACGGTAGAATGTAACAAACCATGATTTTATGAGATATAATATTTTTATTTTCTTTGATTTATTTTGTTTTACAATACACCGAGATTATCTTGCACTATACTCAACACTATATTATCTTGTAGTATATACAACACTATTCTTGGCAGGTATTGCAGACAATTTCATGTTCCATTGATATAATTCATTTCACACAACAAGGCGTATAGATTTTTTTCAATTTATAAATGAAATAACTTTTGATCATGTTATAATAATCCACAAAGGATGCTTTCACTACACTCAACACTGTCTAGGCTTTCGTTATATGCAAGAGGGACCTTCCACGATAGCTTTCATTGTACGCAATACCGAGTTTCACTAAAAAATAATAAATTATTAAATAATATATAATTTTCAATTATGATTAGTATTAACCACATTTTAAATTTTATAAATAATTAACCTTCAACGTACAAATTTTCTAGAATATGATATTAGAATAAAAATCAAATTTATGGATAAAAGTGGTATTTTTCAAAAAATGATGTTTTACCGCCTTTTGATGGTGCACCCATTTTAAATATAGTTTTTGAAAATTTTATATGTTATAATTTAAAAAATAACAATCTTATTTGGAAGGACATAATTTGTTTTTTAAATTTTGGTATTTTTCTGATTAAAATAAAATTTTAATAAATTGTGAAAAATGCCGCATTTTAATTCAAAACTGCCTTTTCATCAAATTTATTTATATAGTATGATTGTACTTTTAATTGGTATTAATGTGTAATTGGAATATATATTAATAATTTTATCTAATATTGGTCATTGTAAGTAATTTTACTTTTAAATTAGAGATAGACACATGTCAATTTTTGATAGTTATTACTTCTTAAAAACCTGCTTTTTGGTTTTGACAACGAGAATTAATTTTAAATGAATTATTGTAACTTATGTGTTATGAATTTTAGAAAATTTATTCAATATTTGGAATTAAGAAGGTTTAAATTTTGTAAATATGTACCTTTAATTTTTGGACATTATAAATAGTAACTTCAGAAATTAATTTATTTATCATGGTTAAAGAGTAAATCTGGTAAATAAGGGTCAAACATAATATTTTAATAATAATAAACATTATTAAAACCTATCCTAAGACTATTATATGAGATATTCCCGACCATGGACATCCTTGGGTTGATTTTAGGACCCCATGGATTCACTTGGATGTGAAAATGATATTTTATAAGAATTCATTTAAAGTAATGATAATGATAACTTAAACACATATCTTTTACTAAATAGATTTTACTAGAAGGTTATATAACTGATATCTATGTTCATATATAGTCATTAAAAATCTAAAAATATTTCCTACATCATGGTATTTTATTTATAATTTTTAGACATTAGATTAATATATTAATTAATGACACAATTATGATGTAGTGATTACATCATTAATGAAAGATTCAAATAAATGAATTTATAAATATTAAAATAAATTTAATTGGAATATTTTCATGTCATCCACAAATTTTCTAGATTACATTCACATATTAGGGATGATTTAATTCCTTTTTTTGAAGTAATAAGTTTTATATGAATTTTAAAAAAAGTCAAGTATGAATATTAATCAAAATTGACATAATTCATAACTTAAGACATAAAATAGATTATTAAATGATATTAAATTAATATAAATCCATGAATATTCAAAATATTTAATATAAGTCCAGATATGTCATAAATATCTTTTGGGTGTCTTTTTAAATGATATGGTAATTACATTAACACCGAATGTGTAAATAACTTGATATCAACGTAAGATAAAAAAGGGTAAATAAATGTTAAACAAAAAAGATAAGGATAAAAATATATTCAAGCCTTGTTAAAAATTATTGTATGATGGGTATTCAAACAAAAAAAATATTATTTTAGAATTAAATTATGTTTGGACCATTTTAAATAGAAAATGAATTTATAATAAATTAATATTTTTGGACGTTCCTAATGTTCCTCCACCCTCTCTTATAATTGGGAACCTCCTACCTCTACTCCTCACTCCATTTTTCATCCTTCAAGATCGACCACCAGCTATCCATTTCTCTTATTAACTTCCCTAATCACATTCTAGAGGTGTTGGTCTTCTCAAGAGACCAACTCTAGTTCCGAAAGATGAAATTTAAAGGAGGAAAGTAAAGGAAGAAGAGTTTCAAATACATACAGATGATGTTAGACCTAAGGTGAGGGATTATTTTGCAATCTCATTTTTATCCATGATATATTATATGTATGTATTTACTGGGGTTATATTTATCATCCATGTATATGTTCCCTAAAAATGTTTTCATAAAATGTTTACTATTATTCCATGGATGTCTAAAGTCATTTTTAACCATTTTTGACTTTCACTACATGGTATGGAAGAAATATTTATTTTATTTACATTATGATGTAATTTTTTTTTCTTTTCTAGCAATAATATATAGGTGAATGTTTTTGTTTAACATATATTGCATGAATGAATTTTCACAGTTTCACGACACCTTATTTCCCCAATGCTTCCTCTGCTCTATTTATAATTTATTTTCAACTAAATTATTTTCTTTTAAAATCGTGTGGCATTTTGAGAAAAGAAAATGTTTTTGAAGAAGAAAGGATATTTTTCTCATGAAGTAAGTTCAAGTGTTTTAACAAAATTATTTTCCATCTATGATGACGTTTTTAAATATGGTTGGGTTTTTATCCCTATTATTTCTATGATTTGATTATGTTAATGATAGAATGATATTTTATATGAATTATTTTATGATTGAATAATATTTAATAAACCCATTTAATTTCTCCAGATATGTTATGATGAATGATTTATGTTTTGTGGCACTTGTAAGAATGATTTAATTTTGAGATGGGTGAGACATATATCTCCCTCTAATGTATTGGGAAAAGATTTATATCTCATGAGATAGACATTGCTGGAATGGAATGTAAATCTGGTTCAATAATATAGGGCTGGAATAACAAGTAATCCCGATTCAGTAATGGACTTCGTCTACTATGATGGTCTTTGTAGTAATTCCATGGATACTTTGGAAATCATATTATGTGCTTAATGGTTTTCCACAATTCCATTTTTTTGTTCCCTTGTTATTTTATCATGATTAATGTTTCTCTATGATCTTTGCCTTACGTACTTCCAAGAATTATTTCGTGACTTAGGATTTTGATGTTTAAACTTTATGTTCATGCCTATACGTTCAAATGATTATGGTTTGTTTTATGTTCTCCATGATTACCCTTACTGGGAATTTTATATCACTATTTTTATGTTTTCTTTTCCCCAATATATAAATAATGGTTTTGGGTAGGAAAAAAATGGGAAGATCATTATGGGAGATGTTTCAGATCTTTCATCGTTATTAGAATATTATGTTCTGAGTTTCCAAAGACACTAAACTAATACGACCTTTGGGCGTCTTTTTCTGTCCTGTATTAAGTATTCCGTAAAAGAAATATAATTTCCATGTATATAAAGCTTGATTATATACATATATATATTGATATATATGATATATAAATCATGTTTTAAATTATGGAAGTATGTAAATCATGATATAGGTAATATTATCAAGAATAAAAAATCCAAACATGTATGATAAATAAAATGATTATTAACCAAAATGTTTCTTTTACATGACAATGAAAAATGAACAGGAAATATAAAGTCATAAGTAAATCAGATATGATATCATAAAAATAATTGTGATTCTTTTATAAGTTAATAATATTTTTAAACCAACTATACAATAGTTTCAGAAACATATGGAAGAAATCAGACCAAAGGTATGAGATAATTTTTCACTCTCATTTTTATCTGAGATTACATATATATATATGTATTTACTAGGGTTATATATTCCATACATGTTAATAATTTATAATAAAAATTCATAAAATGTTTTTTATTATTTTATGATTATTTGGAGTCATTTTATCCCTTTTTGTGACATTTACTACGTGGTATAGAAGGAATCTTTCTTTTTTTTTTCACCACACGAGTTACTTTTTTTACTTTTATAGAAAAAAGTATACGGAGAATGTTATTTTAAAATATATGACATGAATGTAATTTACATATTCATGACGCCTTATTTACATGAAGCTTCCTCTATACCATTTCAGGTTTATCTTCAACTAAATTATTTTCTTTTAAAATTATGTAGCATTTTGAGAAAAGAAAATATTTTTGAAGAAGAGAAGATATTTTCCTCAAGAACTAATTTCAAGATGTTCATCAAAATGATATTATATCTAAGATGTTAACTATTATAAAGGGTTATTTTTAAATCCCTATTATTACTATGATTTGATTTTATTAATGATGGAATGATATTTTTATGGATTATGTCATAGTGGAATGATGTTTAAGAAAACCCATTTTATTTCTTGGGTAATGCTATGATGAATGATTTATGTTTTCTAGAACATATAACAATGATTTAATTATGATATGGGTGGGATCTGTTTCTCCTTCCAATGAATTGGGTTGAGATTTATATTTCATGAGATAGACATGACTATAATGACCAGATAATCTGGTTCAGTAATAAATGGTTGGAACAAACAGTAACCCTGGTTCAGTAATGGACTTTTTCCACTATAATGGACTTGGAAGTAACGCCTTGGATACTATGGAAATCATATTTTGTGATTATTTGTTTTCTATAATTACAAGTTTTATTCTAATTCTATTCTATCATCTTTAATGTTCTTTTATGATCTGTGTCATTAATATTGCCTAGATTTATTTAAAAATTTAGTATTTATTTGTTTATAATTTATGTTCATTTTTAAGTTCAAATATTTGTGGTTAGTGTTATGTTATCCTTTTTATCCTTAATGAGAATTTAATCCCACCATTTTTTTGTTTTTTTTCCAATGATATATCGAAATGTTTTAGGTAGAAAACTAAAAGGGGAAGATCTTTATGGGAGATGTTGAAAATATTTCACCATGTTAGAAGATAATGTTATGGGTTTCAAAATACACTAAACTAACACAGTATTTGGGTGTTTTCTTGTGTCATGTATTAATTATTTCTCAAAAGAAATGTATTGTCCATTTTCTTCAATCTATGGTCTCTACAGTTGGTATCAGAGCAAAGTTTTAGTAAACATTTGAAAACTAGGATTCCAAAAATATTGTGAGCTCCCTAGAGATAGTTTTTAGGATATGACTGGGCATTTCCTAAGGATAAGTCAAGTATATGTCACAATCCTATTTTTTTTTTGAAATCATGAATAACCTAGTGTTAAAATAAAGATATCATATATTTAAATGTTATAAGTAATTTACCTTGTGTGTTTATAATTTCTGATACGTATTTATCACACTTTACTTTCTTGTCTTATCCAATAACCAAGAATATATAGAAAATTGATGACCATTGAATATTTCAAATGGGAAAAATATGAGAATTATAAATATTGATTTGCTATATGTAAATATCTTACAGAGAATCATGGTGATGGTATGAGTATTGGTCATACTACTGAGGATAAAAATATTTTAAATGATATGTGAAAGGTGTGTTATGTTCTTCCAGTATTTTTTACATTAATCCTAAGAATCTTGAGGTTGATAATACTTAAAACATGATTCACATTTTAAGAAATAATTTGTTGATGTATCCTGAGTAATGGTTTAAGAATAATGTTGGATGATTGAGGTGTATATGTTTTGTATTTTAATGATTATGTTATATGAATCCTGAAATATATAAGTTTTTTCACTATAATTTTTTCATTAAGGATTGGAAAGGATATGTTGAATAGTTATAAGGATCCAAAATATGATTTAAGAGTATGGGGATATACTTGGATAATTCATGATTAAGGGAAAGATAATCCTCAATATGCCCTTTATTTTAAGATAATGATTTTTAGATAAAGATATATTGTATTTGAATAAGAAAATTGGATGATGATAGATTTTTTAGAACTAATTATTGAGATTTTTTTTAAAAAGGGTTATGATATCATGAATTATGTGTACCACTTTTATGGACATACGTAATATATCCAATAATTTATAGAATAAGGAAACTTGTGTTGTTTCAATAAGGATATCTGTTAATTCTTCAAGTTATTGTGCCTCAAAAGAATACTTGATTATGATATTCACATGTTTGGAATGTGGCAACCAAAAAATTATTTATGAGATATGAGAGATAAATGTTATATTTATTTAGTTAACCTATTTCTATGTATTATGTTTTTTAAAGGATTACAATGTTATCCATTTATGGATTTTATATGTTATATTCTAGTTGATGTTTTTAGATTAATGAATTATATCACTATAGGTGGACATATGCATATTAAGTAACCTATTATAACCATTTTTTGATAGATTGATTGACCTATCATTCTTTCACATGATCTTCTAACACTTTGACAATGAGAAATTCAACATTCTTTCATTAAAAAGAGATGAAGTGGAAATTTTTTAGGGGATGATCAATGATGAGATTGTACCAAAATCAAGTATGTATATATTATCATGAAAAATTCTTCAAAATTAGGAAAAGAATCTTGAAAAAAAATTATTTGAGTAATTTATTATTTGAGGAATCATATGGTTCAATAAATCATCCCAGATTTATGGATTTCTGGTAGTAAACATTCTCCAAACATTATTCTGTATCACTATCCATCAGAACCTGATGGTAAGATTTATCATCCATATTCATGTTATCACTTACAGCCTATGTTATCCTATGTGGAAACCCAGTGATTAGTTACATTGGGTAACCTTTATGTTTATAACTTTCCGTTTAAAATTATGTTTTAGTATCCATTTTTACGATGCGGGTTTCTATAAAAGAATATTTCAAGTAGAAAACAATTTATAACCCCGATGAATTTTGAGGGATATACTCATTTTAAGGGGGGTAGAATATAACACCCCAAGATTTTATGAGATATATTTTTTTAATGTCTTTGATGACATGTGTTGAACGCTACACCATGATTATCTTGTGCTAAACAAAACACTATATTTGCGTGCAGTATACGCAACACTATTTTTCGCACGTGCTGCAAACAATTTCATGTTCCTTAGATAAAATTCATTTAAGCAACACTGAGTATAGATTTTTTTCAATGTATAAATAAACTATGTTTTGATCATGTTATATAGAACACCAATGTAATATTTCACTACACACAACACTAACTTGGATTTTGTTACATTAAAAAGTGTCCTCCCTCGATTGCTTTCGTTGTGCCCAATACCATGTTTCACTAAAAAATGATATGTTATTAAAATATTATTATTTAATGGGATCTAAACTAGATGTTATGAATATTATGAACCACCTTTTTAATTTTATATAACATTAGAATTCATCTTACATATTTCCTAGAACATGATATGAGAACAAAATCATTTTTTCTCAAAAAAGAAGTATTTTTCCAAAAATACAGCTTTACAGCCTTTTGATGGTGCAATAATTTTAAATCTTGTTTATGAAAATTTTATAAGTCAATTTTAATAGAATATACTTTTTTTTGAATTGAGATATAAAAATTTACGTTTTTTTTTAATTTTTTGTATTTTTCTGATAAATATAATATTTTAATGAATAGTAAAAAATACATCATTTTTATTCAAGACTACCTTTTCATATAATATATATTCATATTTTGATTATATTTTTAATTTATTTTAAAGTTTAATTGGATTATATTTATATCTTTTAATCCAAATTCTGTCATTTTATGTAATTTTACTTTTAAATTGGACATAAACAGATGTCAATCTTTTGATAGTTATTAATTCATACGAACCCGCTTTTTGGTTTTGAAAATAGGAATAAATGTTATATTAATGACTGAAACTAATGTGTTTTTAATTTTGGGAAATGGATTCCATATTTGGAATCATAATGTTAAAATTGTGTAAATTATTATCTGTTATATTTGGACATTATGAATAGTAACTTCTGTAATTAATGTATTCACCATAGTTAAAGGGTAGATCTGGTAAATAAGGGTAAAAAATATTATAATAATATTGAAATATAATTACACATGTCCTAATCCTATTGGAATAGATATTTCCGACCATGGGAATCCTTGGGTTGATTTTGGGACCTCATAGATTCACATGAATGCAAAAATGACATTTTATAAGAATTAATGTAATGTAAATATAATTTTAACGTAAACAAATATCTCTTACAAAATCTATTTTAATATATAGTTATATAACAGTTCTCTATTCCTATAAATTGTCCTATAAAGATAAAAATATTTCCTACATCATGATATTTTATTTATAAATTTTAGACATTATATATATATATTTATTTATTTATTTATGACATAATTATGATGTAGTGATGACTTCATTATTGAATAATTCAAATAAATGAATTTTTAAATATTAAATCTAAATTTAATTTGAATACTTTGATTCCATCCACGAATTTTATGAATGAAATTGACATATTGTTTGATGATTTAATGCATTTTTTTGAAGAAATAAAGTGGTTATGAATTCTTCAAAAAGTCATGTATAAATAGTATCCAAAATTGACATAATTAATAACTTAAAATATGAAATAGTTTATTAAATGATATTAAATTCATAAAAATCTAATATTATTTTAAATGGTTAATATAAGTCCAAATATGTCCTAAATAACCTTTTGTGGGTCTTTTGACATGATACCATAATTATATTAACCCACAATGTTTAAATAACATGATATCATAGTAATATTAAAAAGGGAAAAATTCGGGTAAAACCAATCAAATAAGGATAAAAATATATTAAAAAAGGTTTAAAAATTATTTTATAATGGGTATTTTAACCAAAATCATCATATATTCTCATTAATTTTTTTGACCTTTTTTAATTGAAAATTATTTTTTAATAAATTACTATTTTGATAGTTTCTTAAAGTTCCCCTCTCTTCTCTTATAAAAGGGGACATCATCCCTCTCATATTTACTCAATTATGATCCATAAAGATCATAAACACCCTAATATTTTATCTTTTAAACATTATTAGTTAAATTATAAATGTTAGTGTCTTCTCAAAAGGTAAACTCTGGTTCCTTATGAGAAAATTTAAATGAGGCACGTCGATGAATAGGTAATCCCTTATACCGATTCATTGAAATTTCATTTTTCTTCTAATTACAATTAATTAGATTTTTAGTTATAAATTTAAAAACATAAGTATCACTCAGAAGATTATTTGTTATTATAAATATGAAACAACACTATTTCATCTTCTATCAATCCTACGAACAATGAAATCACCGTGCGTGCATACGTACGACATACAGTCTCCCCACTATGGTGTAACCTTTTTTCACAACCACCTTTCATGGATGGGTATAATGGTGGAAATAATAACTATATATGATTATTATAACATTGATATGAGATATTATACACCATCCACTCTAATACCATTTAATAATTATGGGAACGATATTATCGCTAATGCGTGTGTACGACTTACCGTATCCACGACACGATGAGATTCATTCTCCTCATTAACCATTCAAGAGTAATTATAAAGTATATATAATAAATAATCATGAAATATATGACATGATAATTCTACTATATTTCTTTATATATATATATATTACATGCTTCAATTCAATTTAATAAGGAAATGAAAGTAATATTCATGTGTACGTATGACCTACCATCTCCATGAATGGTGTATTCCATTTCATTTATATATCTATAATATATATATATATATACTGAATATATATGATATATAAACCATTTTTTGACATTATTTAGTATTTAAATAATGATCTATGTAATAATATCAAGAATAATAAGTCCAAACACGAACGATAAATAAAATGATTACTACCCAAAACATTGCTTTAAAATGGAATTGATAACTGAGTGAGTAATATAATGTCATAATTAAATCATATATGATATCAAGAATATTATTTTGATTTATTAACAAGTAAATAATAGGTTTCAACCCAATATACAAGATTTTCTGAAACATTTGGATGAAATCAGACATAAGGTAAGGAAAAATTTTTCAATGTCATTTTTGTTTGAGATTTCTTATATATATGTATTTACTAGGTGTATATTTACCATCCATTTCCAGGTTTTATTAATAAGTTTTAATAAAATGTACACTATGCTTCTATGTTTTTTTAGATTCATTTTTAACCTTTTATACCTTTACTGCATGTATGGAAGGAATGTTTCTTTTTTCATCATACAAGGTACCTTTTGACATTCCAGAAAAAAAAATGGGAGAATGATTTTTTAACTTATACAACATGAAAAGGGTTTTTACATCTTCATGAATATTCATTTCCATGAAGCTTCATCTAAAATATTTCAAGTTTATTTTCAACTAAATTCATTACTTTTAAAATTTCATGGCATTTTGAGAAAAGAAAATGCTTTTGAAGAAGAAAAGATATTTCCCTTAAGAACTATGTTTAAGTGGTTTATCAAAATTATTTTGCATCTAAGATGATACTATTAAAATAGGGTTATGTTTATAACTCTATTATTACTATGATTTAATTTTTTTAATGATAGAAACACATTTTATATGGATTATGTTATAATGGAATGATGTTTATGAAAACCCATTTTATTTCTTGGGTTATGATATGATGAATTATTTATGTTTTGTGGAACATGTAATAATGATTTCATTATAAGATGGGTGGGACCTATATCTCCCTCCAATGGATTGGTTAAAGATTTATATCTTTTAATATAAGAATTACTGGAATGACAAGTAAATATAGTTCAGTAATACATGGTTGGAATGACATGTTAACCCGGTTCTGTAGTGATCATTTTCTAATATGATGGTCTTGGTAGAAATGACTTGGCTACTATAGAAGTAATATTATGTGCGCATTATTTTTTAACAATTACATGTTTTATTTAAATGTTATTCTATTATGGTTAATATTATTTTATGATCTATGCCTTTTGTACTGCCAATATTTATTTCATAACTCATGATTTTGATGTTTAAACATTGTGTTCATCTTATTACAGTCAAAAATTTATGGTCTGTTTTATGTTCTCCTTGATTACCCTTGTTGAGAATTTAAGCTCACCATCTTTAGGTTTTATTTTCCCTAGGATATAAAAAATTTTTTAGGTAGGAAAAAAATGGTGAATATCTTTATGTGATATGTTGATGATCTTTCACCATGTTATAAGATTATATTCCATGTTACCAAAGACACTAAACTAATATAGTCTATGGGTGTCTATTTGTGTTATGTCTTAAGTGTTCTGCATAATAAATGTAATTTCCATGTTTTTCAAGATAGGGTCTCTACATTTCATATCAATCGAAAGGTTTAATCATCCTTTTCAAACTAGGATGGGAAAACATTAGTGATATCCTTAGAGATATTTCTAAGGATATGTCTGGGGATGTCTTAATGATAAGTTAATTATAGGTCACAATCCTGAAGTGTTTTTTTGAAAATCATGACTGACCTAGGGTTAAACCAAATATATCATTGATCGACATACTATAATTAATTTACCTTACTTATGTTTTTCTAGTTTCTCATATGTATTTCTCACACTTTTCTTTTTTTTCTTAGTTAATATCCATAATTACATAGTATACTGTTGAATACTTAATATTTCATTTGTGTAAATTATGAGAATTATAAATAGTTATTTTCTATGTGGAAATATCTTGAAGAGAATCATGACGATGGTATGATAATTGGTCAAAATACCGAGGATAAATAGATTGTAAAAGATATGTGGAAGGTATGTGATGTTCTTCCATTATTTTTTACATTAAACATAAGAATAATGAGGTTGAGAAACCTTAAAATGATTCATATTTTAGGAAAGAATATGTTGATAGACACTGAGTAATGATTTAAGAATAATGTTAGATGATTGAGGTGTATATTTTTCGGATTTCAAAGATTATTGTTGGGAAAAAATCCTTCAAGGTAACATTGAACGACTTTTTAGTTTGTTGTGTTTGATGAAAATGCATGTTTTAATGGTAAATTGTCATTTCCCAGATGTTTTGTGTACAATGAACAATTGGTATCTATTTGGTATGAACTTTTGGTGTCAAAAATGAAGTGATTCATTGATTAAAATTTCACTTACTCTGGTTTCTCTTCCTGAGATTTTCTCATGTGGTCTTAGAGTATGTGTTGAGTGAATCATTAGTCTTTAACTGAATCGCAATAGGTGAATGATGGAAGATGATGGATGGAGCTTCAGTGAGGTATTTATGCGCAGAGAATTGTTTTGGGAAGAGTTTTCAACAGACCTAAAGGGGATATTTTTGGGAAAAAATCCCTTATGGTTTCATTTCCGTATTTTTGGGTTGGCTTTGTTTATTGACAATGATAGTTTTCATGGTAAATTATGGACTTCTAGAGATTATTCTTACAATCTATGTTGATAAAGAACCATGAAAAGGGAATAGAAGATCTGAATGTGGTACCAAAGAATAGATACAAGGTGTCACCGTTTTTTAGTGTTTGCAAAATTTTTCGGGTCCAAAATTTGGGTTTTGGTGGGCATCGTGAAATATGTATTTCCTTGAATATCTCATCAAAATATGGAAAAGGCTTGAGTTTTGTGAAGATGGGCTTCATGAATTGGATTTCTTAAAGACATGATGAATGTTGATGGTGTTCTTCACAATTAAGATGAGCTTCGCGAATGGCATAGATGAAGGGAAATGCAAGGGAGCTTTGCAGTGGTGGCACAACAGTGCACTTATATTCGATTGAGTTCTAAAATTGTGAATGGTTGGAAACCAGGTTAAACAGTGATTCCACTTCAATCTTGTAAACAACAGTGCGCTTATATTCGATTTGGTACGTCAGCACATCACTAGTGAATTCTCCTTGGACATAGCCCAGTGAGGGTGAACCAAGTAAAATTGATATGTCATGTGTGTGCTTTAATATTCTTTTATACTCTAAAAGGGTAAGGATATAGAGAAGAGAGTTCTTTCTAACAACAAAACAAGATCAAAAGGGTTCGTTGTTTTAAATTCTAATACCCTGATTCACCCCCTATCTCTAGGTTTCTATACTAGTAGACCTAACAATTATGTTATATGAATCCTAAAATAAATTAGTGTTTTCAGTATATTTTTTTCATTAAGGATCGGAAAGGATGTGTTGAATAGTTACAAGGATCCAAAATGGGATTTAAGGGTAAGGTGATATACTTGGAGGATTCATGATTAAGGGGAATATAAACCGTAATATGCCCATTATTTTAAGATAATGATGCTTGGATATAGATATATTGGGTTTGAATAAGAAAATTAAATTGATTCCGGATTCTTAAGAACTAATTATTGAGTTGTTGACAGCAGTGTAATGATATCATGAATGATGTGTATGAGTTCTTTGGACATATGGATTATATCCAATATGTTTTGGAATAATGAAAAATTCATATTTTCAATAAGCATATCTGATAATTCATGTTGTAACTATGACTCAAGAGAATACATGATTAAGTTATTTACATGTTTCAAATGTGACAACCAAGAACTAACTTATGAGATATGGGAGATAAATGATATTTCTAATTAGTTCATCGGTTTTTATGTTATATATTTTTGAAAGGATTGTAAATTTATCCATTTATTGATTTTATATGTTATATTCTAGTTGATGTTTTTTATATTAGTGTATTATCTCACTATAGGTGGACTTAAGCATATTAAACAACCTACTCTAACCTTTTTGTTGTGTCAGATGGAATGAACTATCATTCTATCACATGATTTGATAACACTTCAGGAATGAAAAATTCATCTTCATTTCTTTAAAAAAGTATAGACGTGGGCATTTTTCAGGGAACGATCAATGGTGAGATTATAACAAAATAAATTAAGTATTTATTCTCATTAACTACTATTCAACATTAAGAAAAGGATATTGAAAATAAAAAATGTTATCTGAGTGCATTTTTATCCCATGAATCATATGACCCCTTATATCATTGCAGATTTATAGCTTTCTGGTTGTTAAAATTCTCGAAAACATATTCTCTATCACTATCCATCAGAACATGATGGTTAGATTTATCTTTCATATCCATGTTTTCACTTATAACCTATGTTATCCAATGTGTAAAACCAATGATGAGGTACTTTGGGTAACATTTATTTTTCAAAAATTCTTTTTAAAATGATGTTTTAGTATCCCTTTTTGTGATGTGGGTTTCTATTAATGAATCTTTCAAGTAGAAAACAATTGATAACCCCGGAAAATTTTGAGGGAGAAATTCATTTTAATGGGGGTAGAATGTAACACCCCAATATTTTATTAGATATATTTTTTAAATATCTTTGATGAAATGTGTTGTATGCTACACTAGGATTAGATTGTGTTATATGAAACACCATATTATCTTGTAGTATATGCAAAACTATTCTTTGCTTGTGTTGCACACAATTTCATGTTCCTTTTATAGAATTCATTTCACGCAAAAATGAGTATAGATTTTGTTCAATGTATAAATTAATAATGTTAGAATTATGTTATACGGAAAAACAAATTAATCATGATCTACACACAACACTGACATATTTTTTGTTACATACACGAGAAACCTCCATTGATATATTTCGTTGTATGCCATACCATGTTTCACTAAACAATGACATGTTATTAAAATATTATTATTTCATGAGATATAAACTAAATGTTATGAATAGTTTTAACCACATCTTGAATTTTATATAACATTATCATTAATCTTACACATTTTTTAGACCATGATATGAGAACAAAATTAATTTTTCATATATAAGAAGTACATTCAAAAAATAAAGATTTACCACCATTAGATGGAGCACCAATTTTAAATCTCATTTTTGACATTTTAATAAATTAAATTTGACAATATAAACTTATTATTTTGATCCTAGACATTAAAATTTAATTTTATTGAATTTGTTTCATTTTTATGACAAAATTCATATTTTAATGAATAGTAAAATACTGCATTTTAAATTCAAAACTGCCTTTTCATAAAATTTATTTATATAGTTAGATTATCTTTTTAATTGGTTTCACTATTAAAAATATGGCTTTTAATAGTGCTAAAAAGCGATATTAATGATGGTGAAGATAAAGGGGGGTCCCCTTTATCAGCGCTCCAAAAAGCACTGATAAAGACCCATTTTATCAGCGCTTTTCTAGCGCTGATAAAAATAAAAAAAATTAAAAAATTAAAAAAATAAAAAAATACAGCCAATCTCAAGGTGGATTTTTACAGCGCTTGAACCCCCCTTTATTATCATTTTCCCACACCTCAAGAACCCGCACACACCACCTACACCATTTATCAGCGCTAGCCCCTCTAAATAACCCTTGCACGCGCGCCCCTGCCTCCACCCGGATTTGATCTCGAGACCTCCCCCATGCGCACCTAAAGCCTTTACCACTCCCCTATATTGATTTGTTCTCTTATTTATGATATATCTTCTTATTTATATATATATAATTAGTTATATTTAATCGTATATTAATATATATTTATATTAATATATATAGTTATATTAATATATATATTTATAGTTATATTAATATATATATATATATATAATTATAATAATATATATATAGTTATATTAATATATAGTTATATAAATATTCATATATTGGTATTTTAAATGAAATGGATATTATTTATTATTTAGATAATGCTAATATATTTTATATGTAAATATGTTTAATTATTTATTTAAAAAATTAAATTTTTAGATGTGAATATATTAAAAATATGTACATATAGTTATATATTTGCTTATAAATAGCCATACATTATAAAAAATGATAAAATTTCAAAGACATAATATCAATATAAATGTAATACTCTCGAATAAATTTAGTCCCCACCAAAAAAGCCAATAATACACCATTAAACGAAGTTGAAAATCCACAAAATGTTAAAAAAATCAGGGTACCCCGACTAAAAACTCGGTTTTGGAGGCCTTCTGGGACTCTTTTGGCCTCGACAAAAACATGACCGAGGCAACCCTAGTCACCACGACATAGAGATCATCGTAGTCTTCGATTTGATATGTGGTAGAGCTCAAACAGACAACCAGATCAAAAGTTATGGCCATTTGAAGTTTGAGTTGCGTTTTCAACATATTTTGGATCTTTTTTTAAATTTTTGTAATATTTTTTCTTCAAATTGTTAATAATGTCTATTACTCCACAATAATTAGAAAATTATAAATTAAAAATATATTTTAATTTTTTTATAAGCCATTTTCACTAAATATCTTATATATTAATTTTAATAAGTGTAAATGTATATTTATACTTATCTAAAATATATTTAAAAATTATATATTATATTTATATCAAGATAACTATATTAATATATTTATATATTATTATATTATTTTAATTAATTTTTATTTGAATTCGAACCCTTTATCAATGCTTTTAAAAAAAGCGCTGATAAAGGCCCCCTATTTATCAGCGCTACTAAAAAAAGCGCTGATAAAGGGGGTCCCTTTATCAGCACTAAAAAATCACTGATAAGGGGGGGGGGCTTTATCAGCACTAAAAAAGCACTGAAAAAGGGGTACTTTTATCATCACTTTTTTTGCACTGATAAAGGTACCCTTTATCAGAGCTTTTTTTAGCGTTGAGAAAGGGAACCCCCTTTATCAGCGCTTTTTCGTTAGCGCTGATAAAGGGGTGGCGCTGGACTTTCCTAGTTTTGTGGTAGTGTTTTAATGTTTTATTGGATTATATTTGTTCCTCATTTAATATATTTTTTGTCATTGTATGTAATTTCACTTTTAAATTTTATATAAACGCATGAAAATCTTTTTATAGTTATATTTCTTAAAACCCCTCTTTTTGCTTTTAACAATGGGAAATAATTTTAAAATAATAACTGAAACTATTTTTTAAATTTTAAAAAATGGATTACATATTTGGAATCAAAAGGCCAATTTTTTTTTTTAAAAAGGTAGCTGTTATATTTGAACATTATGAATAGTAACTTCAGTAATTATTTTATTTACCATGGTTAAATTGTAAATCTAGTAAATAAGGTTAAAAAAATAATATAATAATATTAATCTATAATTACTCATGTCCTAATTCTATTTTATGAGATACTTCCAACCATGGGAATCCTTGGGTTGATTTTGGGACCCCATGGATTCACATGGATGTGAAAATGACATTTTTTAAGAATTAATTTAAAATGAAGATAATTATAATGTTAACATATATCTTTTACAAAATTCATTTTAATACAGAGTTATATAACTGATATCTATTCCTATAAATAGTTCTAGAAAGATAAAAATATTTCCTAAATCATGGTATTTTGTTTATAAATTTTAGACATTATATATATATATTTATATATTTATTTGTGACATAATTATGATGTAGTAATGACCTCATTAATGAAATATTTAAATAAATAAATAAATAAATATTAAATTAAATTAAATTTGAATAATTTTATTCAATCCAAAAATTTTATGGACAACATTGGCATATTATGGATGATTTAATGCCTTTTTTAAGAAATAGGGTTGTTAGGATTTTTTAAAAAGTCATGTATGAATATTATCCAAAAATGACATAATTCATAACTTAAAACATAAAATAGTTTATTAATTGATATTAAATTACTAAAAATATATGATTCTTCCAAATGGTTAATATAAGTCTAAATATGTCATAAATAAGTTTTTGAGTCTTTTGACATTATATGTAATTACATTAACCCAAAATGTGTAAATAACATGATTTCACTATAATATTGAAAAGGGTAAAATAAGGGTTAAACCAAAAAGATAAGGAGAAAAAAATATTCCAAAATTGTCTAAAAATTATTGGATGATGGATATTCGAACCCAAATCATCATATCTTCGAATTAAATAAGTTATGGGAAATTTTTTTATCAAAATTTAATTTATAATAAATTAATATTTTGATAGTTTCCTAAAGTGCATCTCTCCTCTATTATAAAAGGACCCCTCCTCCCTCTCATATTTAGTCCATTTTGAGCCTTCATGCTCAGCCAAACCCTATCCATTTCTCTTTAAAACA
The DNA here is from genome assembly GCA_963277665.1 of Viscum album. Taxonomy (NCBI): domain Eukaryota; kingdom Viridiplantae; phylum Streptophyta; class Magnoliopsida; order Santalales; family Viscaceae; genus Viscum; species Viscum album. Next base: position 62,188,468 of record OY728156.1, on the reverse strand, counting down.
ACATTTATTATATTATATAGGTTCTTGTATTTTCAACATACCAACTATGGTTCCCTAATAAGAAATTTAAATGAGTCACGTCGAGGAAGAGGTAATCTCTTCTACTGATTCTTTCAAATTTAATTCTTCTTATACTTACTACTAATTAGTTGTTTAGTTATAAAGTAATAACATCATTATCACTCATAATATCAGTTGTTATTATAAATATGAAACAACACTTTTTCAAATTCTATCAACCCTACAAAAAATTAAATCACCGCGCGTGCATACGTACGGCTTATTGTATACCCATTGTGGTGTAATCTGTTTTTAATCATCACCTTACATGGATGGGTTTAATGAGGGAAATAACAACTATATATGATTATTATAACACTAATATGAGTTATTAGTCACCATTCACTCCAATATCATGCAATAATTATGGGAATGATATTGTTTCTCATCTGTATGTACAACTTGCCGTCTCCACAACATGATGAGATTTATTCTCCATATTAACCATTAAAGTGTGATTATAAAGTATATATAATAAATAATCATGAAATATATGAAATAATAATTCTAATGGATTTATGTATATATATATATTTCATTTAATTACTTCCATTCAATTAAATAAGGAAACGAAAACAACGTTCATGCGTACGTATGACCTAACATCTCGATGAACAGTGTATTCCATTTCATCTATCTATCTATTATATATATATATATATAATAAATATATATGATATATAAATAATTTTTTTACATTATGTATGTATGTAAATCATGATCTATGTAAAAATATCAAGAATACAAATTCCAAACACGTACGATAAATAAAATGATTACTACCCAAAAAGTTGCTTTACCATGGAATTGAAAAATAAAACGGTAATATAAAGTCATATCTAAATCATACATGATATAAAAAATATTATTATTATTCTATTACAAGTTAATAATACGTTTAAACCCAATATACAGAATTTTCAGACACATTTGGAAGAAATCAGACCTAAGGTATGGAATAGTTTTTCAATCTCATTTTTATTTGAGATTTCTTATACGTATGTATTTACTGGGGTCATATTAATCATCCATGTCCTTGTTTTAAATTTTTTTTTTCATAAAATGTATATTATTCATCTATGTTTTTAGAGTAATTTTTAACCCTTTTTGACTTTTACTATGTGGTATGTAAGAAATCTGTCTTTTATTCACCATATGATGTTTTTTTTGACTTTTCGGGAAAAAGTATGGGGAGAATGTTTTTTAGCTTATACGGAATGAAAGGGTATTCAAATAATAATGAATCCATATTTACATAAAGCTCCCCATTCCCTATTTCAAGTTTATTTTCAACTAAATTATTTTATTTTAATATTGCGTAGAATTTTGAGAAGAGAATACATTTTTAAAAAGAAATGATATTCTCGTCAAGAATTCAGTTCAAGTGGTTTATAAAAATTATATTACATCAAATATGATACTCTTTAAATATGGTTAGGTTTTTATCCCAATTATTCCTATCATTTTATTGTGTTAATTATGAAATGGTATTTTATATGAATTATGTTATGATTGAATGATGTTTATGAAAAACTATTTTATTTCATGGGTTGTTCTATGATAAATGATTTATGTTTTGTGGGACATGTAATAATGGTTTCATATTAGAAGGGTTGGAGAAATATATCCCTCCAATGCATTTAATAGTGATTTATATCACATGAGATAGATATGATTGGAATGGAAAGTAAATATGGTTCAGTAATACATGGTTGGAATGACATGTAAACCCATTTTAGTAATTGACTTTTTCCACTATGGTTGTCTTGGCCTCAATGCCTTGGATACTACTTAAATCATATTATGTACTTATTTTTTTCACAATTACATGTTTTATTACAATACTATTCTATCATGTTGAATATTTTTTTATGATCTATTCCTTATGTACTGCCAAGATTTATTTTATAACTCAATATTTTGATGCTTAAACTTTATTTTCATGTTTTTTGGTTCAAATATTTATGGTCTATTTATGTTCTCCATGTTTACCCTTACAAAGAATTTGAACTCAACCTTTTTATGTTTTGTTTTCCCCATGATATAAATAAAGGACTTAGGTTGGAAAAAATGGGAAGATATTTATAAGAGATGTTTAATATCTTTCTCCAAGTTAGAAAATTATGTTTCAAGTTTCCAAAGACAGTATACTAATATAGTCATTGGGCATCTCTTTGGGTCATGTATTATGTTTTCTAAGAAATAAATGTAATGTCTTAGTATGTCCAGTTAGGGTCTCTATAGTTGGAATTATAGAAAAATTTTAGTCAACCTTAGGAAACTAGGATCTAAAAACATTAATGATATCCCAAGATTTATTTATATGTATATGTCTCAGGATTTCCTACGAAAAATTCAGTAATAGGTCACAATCCTAGGGTTCTTTTGACAATACTGACTAACCTATGGTTAAACTGAAGATATCATAGATATAAATATAATAATTAATTTATCTTACTTATGTCATTGTAATCTCTTATACATATTTATAAATATTTACTTTCTGGTATTAGTCAATAGCCAGAACTACATAGAACATTATTGACCATTGAATATTAAATATTTGGAAATTAGGATAATTATAAATATTGATTTCCTATGTTGAAATATATTGAAGAGAATCAATAATATGGTATAATAATTGGTCATACTACATAGGATAAAGAGATTTTAAATGATATGTGAATGGTATGTGATGTTATTTAAGTATTTTTTACATTAAACCTATGAATATTCATGTTGAGAAACCTTAAGACGTGATTTATATTTTTGGAAAGAATAAGATGATGGATCCTGAGTAATGGTTTGAGAATAATATAGGATGATTGAGGGGTAAATGTTTTGGATTTCAAGGATTATGTTATATGAACCCTGAAATATATAATTGGTTTCAATATAAGTTTTTCATAAAGAATTGGAATGGATATGTTGAATAGATATAAGGATCCAAAATGTGATTTACGGGTAAGGATATATACTTTGAGAACACATGATTAAGGGGAAGATTACCCTTAATATGCCATTTATATTATGATAATGATGTTTGGATAAAGATATGTTGGATTTGAATAAGTCAATTGGATGATTCCAGTTTCGTGAGAAATAATTATTGAATTGTTGAAAAGAGGGTTATGATATCATGTATGATGTGTTCCACTTTTTTGGACCTAAGGAATATATCCAATATGTTTTTTAATAATTAAACCTGCACGTTTTCAATAAGGATATCTGATAATTCATGTGGTTATTATGACCCAATAGAAAACATGATTATGGTATTCACATTTTTGGAATGTGACAACCAATAACTACTTTATGAGATATGGGAGATAAATGTTATGTTGATTTATTTAACATATTTCTATGTTTTATATTTTTGATAGGATTTTAATGTTATCCAGTTATGGATTGTAAAATTTATATTCCAGTTGAATTTTGTTATATTAATGTATTATCTCACTATAGGTGGACTTATTTATATTAAATAACATGTTCTAGAATTTTTGTTGAGACAGATGGAATAACCTATTATTCTATCTCATGATCTGCTAACACTTCAAGAATGAAAAATTCAACATCATTTCTTTAAAAAATAGATGAAGTGGAAATTGTTCAGGGAACGATCAATAGTGAGATTTGTACCAAAATCAAGTAAATATTTATTCTCATGAAAAATTATTCAACATTAGGAAAAGGATATTGAGAATCAAAAATTTTTATATGAGTACCTTATTATCCATGAATAATATGGTCTCTTAAATCATCAAATATTTATGGCTTTCTAGTAGTTAACTTTCTCTAAACCTTATTCTCTATCAATATCCATTAGAACATGAGGTTTAGATTTTTCTTTCATATCTATGTTTTAACTTACCACCAATATTCTCTTATATGGAAACCCAGTGATGAGTTACTTTTGGTAACCATTATGTTTCTAACATTCCTTTCAAAATGAATTTTTAGTATCCCTTTTTACGATGTGGATTTCTATGAAAGAAACTTTCAAGTAGAAAACCATTTATATCCCCGACCAATTTCAAGAACAAAATTCATTTTATAGGGGGTAGAATGTAACACCCCAAGATTTTATGAGATAGATTCTTTTAATGTCTTCAATGACTTATGTTATATGTTGAACCAAGATTATCCTACCATATATGAAACACCATATTAGCTTGCATAATACACATCATTATTCATCGCTTGTGTTGCACACAATTTAGAGGTCAATTGATATAATTAATTTTACGCAACACTGATTATAGATTTTGTTCAATGTATAAATGAACTATGTTTTTTTCATGTTATACCAAACACCAAAGGAATATTTCACTACACACCATACTGACTCAGCTTTTGTTACTTGAAAGAGTGACCTCCATTGATAGCTTTCACTGTATGCACTACCAAGATTCACAAAAAAATGATATATTATTAAAATATTGATATTTAATGTGATATAATATAGATTTTATGAATAGTATTGACCTCATTTTAAATTTTTTATAACATTCTCATTCTTGTTAGACATTTTATTGAACATGATATGAGAAAAAATCTATTTTTCTAATAAAAGAAGTATTTTTAAAAAAAATTATATTTTACCGCCTATTGATGGCACACCAATTTAAAATAATGATTTTAACAATTTTATAAGTAAAATTTCACAAAATTCTCCTCATAATTTTAATCGAGACCTAAAAATTTACATTTGATGTATTTTTGGTATTTCATTGATAAAATTCAAATTTTAATGAATAGTGAAAAATACTACATTTTAATTCAATCCTATCTTATCATATAATTTATTTATATAGTTATATTATATTTTCAGTTATTTTTAAAGTGTAATTGGATTATATTTTATATCATTTAATCCAATTTTGGTCATTTGATGTAATTTTACTTTTAAATTGGTTATAAATACATGTCAATCTTCTGATAATTATTACTTCTTAAAAACCCTCTTTTTTGTTTTGAAAAAGGGAATTAATTTTAAATTAATTACTGCAGCTTATGTGTTTTGAATATGAAATAATTTATTCCATATTTGGAATCACAAGGTTCAAATTTTTTAAATAGACACCATTTATTTCTAGACATTATAAATAGTAACTTCAGTAATTATTTTATTTACCACGGTTAAAGGGTAAATCTGGTAAATAAAGGTAAAAAATGGTATTATAATAATATTAAAATATCTTAACACATGTCCAAATAATATTGGATTATATATTTTAGACCATGTGAATCTTTGGGTCGATTTTGGGACCGCATGGATTCACTTGGATATGGAGATGGCATTTTATAAGATTTAATTTAAAGTAAAGATAATTATAATGTAAACATATATCTTTTACTAAATCCATTTTAATACAAATTTTTAAAATAGATATATATGTATATAAATATTAATCATAAATCTAAAACAATTTCTTATATCATGGTATTTTATTTATAATTTTTAGACATTATATAAATATTTATTTATTTATGACACAATAATTATGTATTGACGACCTCATTAATGAATGATTCAAATAAATTAATTATTAAATATTAAAATAAATTTAATTTGAATTTTTTGATGGAACCCACGAATTTTTTGGATGAAATTGGAATATTATGGATGATTAAATACCTTTGGTTCGAAGTAATAAGTTTTTTTATGAATTGTTTTTTAAAAATTCATGTTTTAATAGTTTCCCAAATTTACATAATTCATGACATAAAACATAAAATAGATTATTAAATGATATTAAATTCCTAAAAATATATGATTTGGAAAAAATGGTTAATTTAAGTCAACATATAACATAAATAACGTTTATTTTTGGGTTGTTTGAAATGATATGGTTATTAAATTAACCCACAATGTGCAAAAAACATGACATCACTATAAGATTAAAAAATGGAAAAATAAGTGATACGCAAAAATTATATGGATTAAAAAATATTTAAAACCGGTCTAAAATTTATTATATTATGGTTATTTAAACCAAATAATATTATATTCTAATTAAATTTTTTTTGTACCATTTTTAATAGATATTTAATTTGTAATAAATTATTATTTAGAGAGTTTCCAAAAGTACCAGTCATCTCTCTTATAAATGGGAACCTCTTACCTATCATATTCACTCTATTTTGAGCCTTTATGCTAAAAACCCCTAGAAATTTCTCTTCTAAACTTCCTTAGTAACATTATAGAGGTCCCAGCCTTCTCAAAATACCATCTCTAGTGCCATAAGAGAAAATTTAAAGAGGCACGTCGAGGAAGAGGTAATGACTTATACCGATTCTTTCAAAATTATTTCTTCTTATACATCCTCTTAATTAGTTGTTTAAATATAAATTAATAACATCAGTATCACTAATATTCTTATATTTTATTATAAATATGAAAAAAATATTTCGCCTTCTATCTATCCTACGAAAATCAAAATCATCGTGCGTACGTATGTACGATTTACCAACATTACACCGTGGTGTAATATGTTTTTCACCACCGCCCTACATGGACTAATATAATGGTGAAAATAATAACTATATATGATTATTATAACATTATTATGAGATATTATACACAATACACTCCAATACCATTCAATAATAATGGGATTGTTGTCATCGCTCGTGCGTACGTATGGCTTACCATTTCTACCGTGCAATGAAATCCATAATCCACATTAACCATTCAAGAGTGATTATATAGTATATCTAATAAATCATCAGGAAATAAATGACATAATAATGATACTATATTTCTGTGTAAACAATAGTGATATTATATTCGATTGAGTTTTAAAATTGTGAATGGTTGAAAACCAGGTTGGACAGTGATTCCACTTCAATCTTGTAAACAACAGTGCTCTTATATTCGATTTTGTATGTCGGCACATCACCGGTGTATTCTCCTTGGACATATCCCAGTGAGGGTGAACCAAGTAAAATTGATATGTGATGTGTTTGCTTTAAGATTCTTATATACTCTGTAAGGGTAGGTATAGAGGGAAGAGAGTTCTGTCTAACAACAAAGCAAGATCAAAAGGGTTCGTTGTTTTAATTTCTAATACCCTAATTCACCCCATCTCTCTGGTTATCTAGCCTAGTGGACCTAACAATTATGTTATATGAATCCTAAAATACATTAGTGTTTTCAGTATAAGTTTTTCATTGAGGATCAGAAAGGATGTGTTGAATAGTTACAAGGATCCAAAATGGGATTTAAGGGTAAGGTGATATACTTGGAGGATTCATGATTAAGGGGAATATAAACCATAATATTCCCATTATTTTATGATAATGATGCTTTGATATAGATATATGGGATTTGAATAAGAAAATTAAATTGATTCCGGATTCCTGAGAACTAATTATTGAGTTGTTGACAACAGGGTTATGATATAATGCATGATGTGTACGAGTTCTTTGGACATATGGATTATATCCAATATGTTTTGGAATAATGAAAAATTCATATTTTTAATATGCATATATGATAATTCGTGTTGTCACTATGACTCAATAGAATACATGATTAAGTTATTTACCTATTTGGAATGTGACAACCAAGAACTAACTTATGAGATATGGGAGATAAATGATATATCGAATCAGTTCATCTGTTTCTATGTTTTATATTTTTGAACGGATTGTAAATTTATCCATTTATCGATTTTATATGTTATATTATATTTGATATTTGTTATATTAGTGTATTATCTCACTATAGGTGGACTTTTTCATATTAAACAACCTACTCTAACCTTTTTGTTGTGTCAGATGGAATGAACTATCATTCTGTCACATGATTTGATACACATCAAGAATGAAAATTTCATATTCATTTCTTTAAAAAAGTTTAGAAGTGGAAATTGTTGAGGGAACGATCAATGGTGAGGTTGTAACAAAATAAAGGAAGTATTTTTTCTCATTAAATGTAATTCAACAATCAGAAAAGGATATTGAAAATCAAAAATGTTATCTGAGTGCATTATTATCCAATGAATCATATGCCCCTTTATATCATTGCATATTTATAGCTTTCTGGTTGTTAACATTCTCCAAAACATATTCTCTATCACTATCCATCAGAACTTGATAATTAGATTTATCTTCCATATCCATGTTTTCACTTATGACCTATCTTATCCAATGTGTAAAACTAATGATGAGTTACTTTGGGTAACCATTATTTTTCAAACATTCCTTTTAAAATGATGTTTTAGTATCCCTTTTTGTGATGTGGGTTTCTATGAATGACTCTTTCAAGTAGAAAACAATTGATAACCCCGAAAAATTTTGAAGGATAATTTCATTTTAAGGGGGGTAGAATATAACACCCCAAGATTTTATTAGATATATTATTTTAATATCTTTGATGAAATGTATTGTATGCTACACCAGGATTAGATTGTGTTATATACAACACCATATTATCTTGTAGTATACGCAACACTATTCTTCGCTTGTGTTGCACACAATTTCATGTTCCATTGATAGAATTCATTTCACACAAAAATGAGTATAGATTTTGTTCAACATATAAATGAACTATTTTAGGATTATGTTATACTGAAAAAAAATTAATATTGATATACAAAAAACATTGAAATAGTTTTTGTTACATACATGAGAAACCTCCCTTGATAGATTTCGTTGTATGACATACCATGTTTCACTAAACAATGACATGTTATTATAATATTATTATTTAATGAGATATAAACTAGATGTTATTAATAGTTTTAACCACATATTTAATTTTATATAATATTATCATTAATCTTACACATTTTTTAGACCATGATATGACAACAAAATTAATTTTTCAGATAAAAGAAGTACTTTCAAAAAATACAGATTTACCGCGATTTGATGGAGAACCAATTTTAAATCTCATTTTTTACAATTTAATAATTTATATTTGAAAATATAAACTTATTATTTTTATCCTAGACATAAAAATTTAATTTTATTGAATTTTTGGCATTTTTATGATAAAATTAATATTTTAATGAATAGTAAAATATTGCGTTTTAATTCAAACTGCCTTTTCATAAAATATATTTATATAGTTAGATTATCTTTTTAATTGTTTTCACTATTACAAATATGGCTTTTAACAGCGCTAAAAAAAGCCTTTAATAGAGCTAAAAAAGAGCTATTAATGCTGGTGAAGATAAGGGGGGGGTCCCCATTATCAGCGCTCCAAAAAGAACTGATAAAGACCCCTTTTATCAGCACTTTTTTTAGCACTGATAAAATTAAAAAAAATTAAAAAAAAAAATACATCCAATCTCAGGGGCTTTTTACAGCGCTTGAACCCCCCTTTATCAGCGCTTTCCCGCACCTCAATCACCCGCATGCATCGCCTACACCCGTTATTAGTGCCAGCCCCTCTAAATAACCCTTGCACGCACGCCCCTGCCTCCACCCGGATTTGATCTCGAGACCTCCCCCCTGCGCACCTAAAGCCTTTACCACTCCCCAATATTGATTTGTTCTCTTATTTATGATATATATATTTATTTATATATATATTTCGTTATATTTATTCGTATAGTAATATATATATGTATATATATTTATATATATAGTTATATTAATATATATATTTATAGTTATATTAATATATATATATATATATAATTTTATTAAAATATATATAGTTATATTAATATATAGTTATATAAATATTCATATATTGGTATTTTAAATAAAATGGATATTAGTTATTATTTAGATAATGCTAATATATTTTATATGTAAATATGTTTAATTAATTATTTAAAAAATTAAATTTTTAGGTGTGAATATATAAAAAATATGTACATATAGTTATATATTTGATTATAAATAGCAGTGAATTATAAAAAACGATAAAATTTCAAAGACATAATATCAATATGAATGTAATAACATGGAATAAATTAATTCCCCACTAAAAAATCCAATAATACCCCCTTAAATGAGGCAGAAAATCCACAAAATGTTAAAAAAACAGGGTAACCCGACTAAAAACTCAGTTTTGGAGGCCTTCTGGGACTCTTTTGGCATCTAAAAATCCATTACTGGGGTATCCCTTGGCCACAATTACATAGATCTTGTCATAGGCATCGATTTGATATGTGGTAGAGCTCAAACAGGCACCTAGATCAAAAGTTATGGCTGTTTGATGTTTGAGTTGCGTTTTCAAAATATTTTGGTTCTTTTTTTAATTTTTTTTTTAATTTTTTTTATCTTCAAATTGTTATTAAATGACTATTACTCCACAATAATTAGAAAATTAATAATTAAAAATATTTTTTATTTTTTTTATAAGCTGTTTTCACTAAATATCATATATATTTATTATAATAAGTGTAAATATATATTTATACTTATCTAAAATATATTTAAAAATTATATATTATATTTATATCAATATAACAATATTCATATATTTATATATTAATATATTATTTTTAATTAAATTTTTTTGAAGTAGAACACATTATCAGCGCTTTTTAAAAAATCACTGATAAAGGGGGGGGGGGGCTTTATCAGTGCTAAAAAAGCACTAAAAAGGGGTACTTTTATCAGTGCTTTTTAGCACTGATAATGGTACCCTTTATCAGCAAATTTTTAGAGCTAATAATGGGACCCCCTTTATCAGTGCCTTTTCGTTAACGCTGATAAAGGGGTGGCACTGGCCATGCCCAGTTTTGTGGTAGTGTTATAAAGTTTTATTGGATTATATTTTTAATATTGCGTAGCATTTTGAGAAAAGAATACATTTTTTAAAAAGAAATGATATTCTCGTCAAGAATTCAGTTCAAGTGGTTTATAAAAATTATATTACATCAAATATGATACTCTTTAAAAATGGATAGGTTTCTATCCCTATTATTCCTATCATTTTATTGTGTTAATTATGAAATGGTATTTTATATGAATTATGTTAAGATTGAATGATGTTTAAGAAAACCTATTTTATTTCATGGGTTGTTCTACGATAAATGATTTATGTTTTGTGGGACATGTAATAATGATTTCATATTAGAAGGGTTGGAGAAATATATCCCTTCAATTCATTTTATAGTGATTTATATCACATGAGATAGATATGACTAGAATGGAAAGTAAATATAGTTTAGTAATACATGGTTGGAATGACATGTGAACCCGTTTTAGTAATTGACTTTATCCACTATAGTGGTCTTGGCCCCAATGACTTGGATACTACTCAAACCATATTATGTACTTATTTTTTTCACAATTACATGTTTTATTACAATACTATTCTATCATGTTGAATATTCTTTTATGATCTATGCCTTATGTACTTCCAAGATTTATTTCATAACTCAATATTTTGATTTTTAAACTTTATTTACATGTTTTTTGGTTCAAATATTTATGGTCTATTTATGTTCTCCATGTTTACCCTTACTGAGCATTTGATCTCACCCTTTTTATGTTTTGTTTTCCCCATGATATAAATAAAGGACTTAGGTTGGAAACAAATGGGAAGATATTTATCGGAGATTTTTAATATCTTTCTCCAAGTTAGAAAATTATGTTTGAAGTTTCTAAAGACACTATACTAATACGGTCATTGGGCATCTGTTTGGGTCATGTATTATGTATTCTGCAAAATAAATGTAATGTCTTTGTATGTCCAGTTAGGGTCTCTATAGTTGGTAATATAGAAAAATTTTAGTCAACCTTTGGAAACTAGGATTTGAAAACATTAATGATATCTCATGATATATTTATTAGTATATGTCTCAGGATTTCCTATAGAAAATTCAGTTATAGGTCACACTCCTAGGGTTATTTTGACAATCCTGACTAACCTATGGTTAAATTGAAGATATCATAGATTTAAATATAATAATTAATTTAACATACTTATGTTATTGTAATCTCTTATACATATTTATAAATATTTTCTTTCTGGTATTAGTCAATAGCCAGAACTACATAAAACATTGTTGACCATTGAATATTAAATATTTGGAAATTATGATAATTATAAATATTGATTTCTTATGTTGAAATGTATTGAAGAGAATCAGGAATATGGTATAATTATTGGTCATACTACATAGGATAAAGCTATTTTAAATGATATGTGAATGGTATGTGATGTTATTTATGTATTTTTTACCTTGAACCTAAGAATATTCAGGTTGAGAAACCTTAAGACATGATTTATATTTTAGGAAAGAATAAGATGATGCATCCTCAGTAATGGTTTGAGAATAATATAGGATGATTGAGGGGTAAATGTTTGGGATTTAAAAAATTATGTTATATGAACCATGAAATATATAATTGGTTTTAGTATAAGTTTTTCATAAAGAATTGGAATGGATATGTTGAATAGATATAAAGATCCAAAATTTGATTTAAGGGTATGGATATATACTTTGAGAACACATGATTAAGAGAAAGATAACCATTAATATGCCATTTATTTTTTGATAATGATGTTTGGATAAAGATATGTTGGATTTTAATAAGTCAATTGGATGATTCTAGTTTCTTGAGAAATAATTATTGAATTGTTGAAAAGAGGGTTATGATATCATGTATGATGTGTTCCACTTTTTTGGACTTAAGGAGTATATCCAATATGTTTTTTAATAATGAAACCAACACATTTTCAATAAGGATATCTGATAATTCACATTGTTACAGTGACCCAATAGAAAACATGATTATAGTATTCATATTTTTGGAATGTGAAAACCAATAACTACCTTATGAGATATAAAAGATAAATTCTATGTTGATTTATTTATCCTATTTCTATGTTTTATATTTTTGAAAGGATTTTAATGTTGTCCATTTATTGATTGTAAAATTTATAATCCACTTGAATTTTTTTATATTAATGTATTATCTCAATATAGGTGGACTTATTTATATTAAATAACATGTTCTACAATTTTTGTTGAGACAAATGGAATAACCTATTATTCTATCGCATGATCTGCTAACACTTCAAGAATGAAAAATTCAACATCATTTCATTAAAAAAGAGATGAAGTGGAAATTATTCAGGGAACTATCAATAGTGAGATTTATACCAAAATCAAGTAAGTATTTATTCTCAAGAAACATTATTCAACATTAAGAAAAGGATATTGAGAATAAAAAAATATTATATGAGTACCTTATTATCCATGAATAATATGGTCTCTTAAATCATCAAATATTAATGGCTTTCTAGTAGTTAACTTTCTCCAAACCTTATTCTCTATCAATATCCATCAGAACATGAGGTTTATATTTTTCGTTCATATTTATGTTTTTACTTACAGCCAATGTTTTCCTATATGGAAACCCAGTGATGATTTAATTTTGGTAACCATTATGTTTCTAACATTCCTTTTAAAATGAATTTTTAGTATCCCTTTTGACGATGTGGGTTTCTATGAAAGAAACTTTCAAGTAGAAACCCATTTATAACCCTGACAAATTTTGAGAACAAAATTCATTTTATGGGGGGTAGAATGTAACACCCCGAGATTTTATGAGATAGATTCTTTTAATGTCTTCAATGACTTGTGTTATATGTTGAACCAAGATTATCCTTCCCTATAGGAAACACCATATTAGCTTGCATAATACACATCACTATTCATCGCTTGTGTTGCACACAGTTTAGAGTTCAATTGATAGAATTAATTTTACGCAACACTGATTATAGATTTTGTTCAATGTATAAATGAACTATGTTTTTATTATTTTATACCTAACAACAAAGGAATATTTCACTACACACCACACTGACTCACCTTTTTTTACTTGAAAGAGTGACCTCCCTTGATAGCTTTCACTGTATGTACTACCAAGATTCACAAAATAATGATATATTATTAAAGTATTGATATTTAATGTGATATAATATAGAGTTTATGAATAGTATTGACCACATTTTTAATTTTTATAACATTATCATTCTTGTTAGACATTTTATAGAACATTATATGAGAGAAAAATCTATTTTTCAGATAAAATAAGTATTTTAAAAAAAATTATGTTTTGCCTCCTTTTGATGGCACACCAATTTAAAATAAAGTTTATAACAATTTTATAAGTAAAATTATAGAAAATGTTCTTCTTATTTGTAATAAAGACCTAAAAATTTTCATTTGATTTATTTTTGGTATTTTACTGATAAAATTCAAATTTTAATGAATAGTGAAAAATAATGCATTTTAATTCAATCCTATAATTTCATAAATTTTTTTTGTATAGTTAATTATATTTTATGTTATTTTTAAAGTGTAATTGGATTATTTTTTTTATCATTTAATCCAATTTTGGTCATTGGATGTTATTTTAATTTTAAATTGGTTATAAATACATGTCAATCTTTTGATCATTATTACTTCTTAAAACCCCTCTTTTTGGTTTTGAAAATGGGAATTAATTTTAAATTAATTACTGCAGCTTATGTGTTTTGAATATGAAATAATTTATTCCATATTTTTAATCACATGGTTAAAATTTTATAAATAGGCACCATTTATTTTCAGACAATATAAATAGCAACTTCAGTAATTATTTTATTTACCATGGTTAAACGGTAAATCTAGTAAATAAAGGTAAAAAATGATATTATAATAATAGTAAAATATCTTAACACATGTACTAATCATATTGTATTATATATTTCACACCATGTGAGTCCTTGGTTTGATTTTGGGACCGTTTGGATTCACTTGGATGTGGAGATGACATTTTATAAGAATTAATTTAAAGTAAAGATAATTATAATGTAAACATATATCTTTTACTAAATCCATTTTAATACAAATTTTTATAATAGATATCTATGTATATAAATATTAATTATAAATATAAAACAATTTCTTATATCATGGTATTTTATTTATAATTTTTAGACATTAAATATATATATATATATATGACACAATTATTATGTAGTGACGATCTAATTAATGAAAGATTCAAATAAATGAATTAATAAATATTAAAATAAATTTAATTTGAATTTTTTGATGGAATCCACGAATTTTTTGGATGAAATTGAAATATTATGGATGATTTAATACCTTTGTTTCGAAGTATTAAGTTTTTTTATGATTTTTTTAAAAATTGAAGTTAGAATAGTATCCCAAATTTACATAATTCATGACATAAAACATAAAATAGTTTATTAAATGATATTAAATTCCTAAAAATCTATGATTTGAAGAAAATAGTTAATTTAAGTCCATATATAACATAAATAACTTTTTTTCGGGTTGTTTGAAATGATATGGTTATTAAATTAACCCACAATGTGTAAAAAACATAACATCACTATAAGATTAAAAAATAGTAAAATAAGTGATATGAAAAAATTATATGGATTAAAAAATATTCAAAACTGGTCTAAAATTTATTAGATAATGGTTATTTAAACAAAATAATATTATATTATAATTAAATATTTTTTGTACCATTTTTAATAGAAATTTAATTTGTAATAAATTAATATTTAGTGAGTTTCAAAAAGTATCAGTCATCTCTATTATAAATGGGAACCTCCTACCTCTCATATTCACTATATTTTGAGCCTTTATGCTAAAAAAAACCTATAAATTTCTCTTCTAAACTTCCTTAGTAACATTATAGAGTTCCCAGTCTTCTCAAAATACCATCTCTAGTGCCGTAAGAGAAAATATAAAGAGGCACGTCGAGGAAGAGGTAATGTCTTATACCGATTCTTTAAAAATTATTTCTTCTTCTACATCCTCTTAATTAGTTGTTTAAATATAAATTGAAAACATCAGTATCACTAATATTCTTATATTTTATTATAAATATGAAACAAAAATATTTCTCCTTCTATCCATCCTACAAAAAACAAAATCATCATGCGTGCATAGGTACAATTTACCGTCTTTACACCATGGTGTAATATGTTTCTCACCACCGCCCTACATGGACTGATATAATGGTGGAAATAATAACTACATATGATTATTATAACATTATTATGAGATATTATACACAATACACTCCAATACCATTCAATAATTATGTGATTGTTGTCATCGCTCGTCCATACGTATGGCTTACCATTTCCACCGTGCAATGAAATCCATACTCCACATTAACCATTCAAGAGTGATTATATAGTATATATAATAAATAATAAGGAAATACATGACATAATAATGATAGTATATTTATGTGTATATATATGTCATTTACATACATCCATTTAATTCAATAAGGAATCGAAAACAGTGTTCACACGTACGTAAGACCTACCGTCTCCATGAACAATGTAATCGATTTATTTTATTTATCTAATATATATATATTTATATAGAATATATATGATATATAAGTCATTTTTTATATTATATAAGTTTTTAAATCCTGATCTAAGAAATAATATCAAGAATAACACGTCCAAACACGTACAGTAAACAAAATGATCACTACCCAACAGGTTGCTTTAACACGGAATTGACAAATGAATGGGTAATATAAATCCAAAAATAAATCATACATGATATCATAAAAATTACTATGATTCAATTACAATTTAATAATATGTTTAAATCCACTATATAGGTATTTTGGACACATATGGAAGAAACGTTACCTAAGGTAAGTGTTAATTTTGCAATCTCATGTTTATCTGAGATCTCTAATATGTAAGTATTTACTGGGGTTATATTTATCATCCATGTCCATGTTTTATAAAAAAATCATAAAATGGTTACTATTATTCTATGTTTTTTATATTCATTTTTACCACTTTTTGACTTTTGCTACATGGTATGGAAAGAATCATTCTTTTGATCACCATTAGATGTATTTTTTGACTTTTCCGAAAAAGTACGAGGATAATGCTTTTTTAACATATAAAACATGAATGGGTTTTCAAATCTTCTTGACTCCTTATTTCCATGATTCTTCCTCTACACTATTTAATGTTTATTTTCAACTAAATTCATTAGTTTTAAAATTTCATGGCATTTTGAGAAAATAAAACATTTTTGAAGAAGAAATGATATTTCCCTTGTGAATGAGGTTCGAGTGGTTTATCAAAATTATTTTCCATCTAAGATGGCACTATTTAAATAGGGTTACGTTTTTATCCCTATTATTACTATGATTTGATTTTTTAATGATGGATTGGTATTTTATATTGATTATGTTATAATGGAATGATGTTTATGAAAACCCATTTTATTTCTTAGGTTATGAAATGATGAATGATTTATGTTTTGTAGAACATGTAATAATTATTTAATTATGATATGGGTGGGACCTATATCTCCCTAAAATTCATTGGGTAACGATTTATATCTCATGAGATACACATGACTATAACTACAAGTAAATCATGCTCAGTAATACATGGTTGGAATGACAAGTATACCCGGTTCATTAATGGACATTGTCCACTATGATGGTCTTTGTTGCAATTCCATGAAAACTATGGAACTATAATTATATGGTTAATAGTTCTCCACAATTACATGTTTTATTCCAATGCTATTATACCATGGTTAATGTTATTTTATGATCTTTTTCTTACGTACTTCCATGATTTATTTCTCGACTCCAGATTTTAATGTTTAATATTTATGTTCATGTTTTTACATTCAAATGATTATGGTTTTTTTGTGTTCACCATGATTACCCTTATTGATCTTTTGAGCCAACCATTTATATATTTTCTTTTCCTCAGGATATAAAGAATGGGTTTAGGTATGAATATAAAAGGGGATGATCTTTATGAGAGATGTTGTCGATCATTCACCAAGTTAGAGGATTTTGTTCTGAGTTTTCAAAGACACGAAACTAATATAGTCTTTGGGCATATTTTTGTGTCATGTATTAAGAATTCCACAAAAGAAATGTAATTTTCATGTACATCAAGCTAGGTTCTCTAAAATTCATTCATTCGTTTCATGCCTATCTGACCCACAAAAACCACCCACACCATTTTTCATGAATAGATAATCATACCACACTAAAACTATTTACATGAATACCCATAACACAAGTGTCATTCAATGGAAAAAACATCTCAATTCACATTACTCTCCCTATATTCAAATATCATGGTTTACCATGGACCATATCATTATATACTGTAGTAGTAAGGGATGTGGATACCGATCAAAATAATTGAGTCCTCAATAACAGGTCTTGATAGAAAATGTACCCCAATGACTCAGTATTATTTTACTGAAACCCATCCAAAGGAATCAAAAAAATTATGTAAATATAGGTCCTAAACATTCTAAAGGTGTCTGTGAGCCCCTACCACACACTAATGACACTTCCATTTCATCAGCCTCAAATGTGAGTGTTTAACCATTATATTCATTAAGAATAACATATGCTCTCGAGCTAACCCATGTCATCAGTTACACTCGATCATCAAAACATATTTAATATCCACTATCCTGAATTATAACATAGGGTCCTTTGGATTATTTCACCAAATCCTATAATCCATATCTCAAATAAACAACAACTCTTGGTGGTTCTTCCTCTCCCTTTTCAATTTGAAATAAATCAAAGATTCTGAAAACTAACCACCCACTCTAGGGTCTCACAAATAGGGTTGATCCAATTCTACTCTACCCACTTAAAATTTATGAACAACCCCAAAAGGGTCAGGTAAATTAACTTCCAAACAAACACCTGAGGGAATGGACCAAACCAATGTTATAATAGGAATGAAACTCTACTACCTTATACATTCCATACCATAAAGGTCACTGGGTCACAGCCCAATAAATAGAAAACATGAACATGCCACGATATTACATACATAATTCATCAAAGGGACATCACATGACCCATATTATCACGTAGCCCATATTAACCATTATATAGTAAAAAATACCATTCTGTCTAAATCATATACATATAGAATTCACAAATTTCATACCTTCCCATTTTTTCATTAATAAAAAATTTCTCTAACAAGGGCTCGAGTAAATGAAATGTCACGTATAATTTATAGATTAAAATGATTTATATTTTTTACATGTAATTTTATTTAGTTAACACCACATAAAAATAAAGGCACGAGATCACAAAACATACTTTTAAGAACATACATTAACTAAGACTTTTCGTAACTAAGGCTCTATTAAATGAAATGTTTCTTAGAGATTTTTGAGGAAGAAAATTAATAAATTGTAGTTGGAATTTTATTTTCTAATGTCATGTTATAATCATTAATGTTATCAAATGACATGTATTTTTTCAATTATTGGATCTGTTTAGTAAATTATCCTTATATACATATACATGTGAACATTGAATAAATGGTTGTAGACACATTAAATAACAAACCCACATCATAGTTCTAATAATAAATCACTAGAAATCACAAAAACAAAATTTTAATCATATGTAACTAATATGATGCATAAAAACAACCCCTCTTATCTTTATAGCTTTGATTTAAAACCCTATAATTTAAAAACCTCATAATAATGTGTATCCCTTGAGGTGAAATCAAGTTGATTGTAAATTAAAACAGTATGAAAAAAACTTCAATTCATGGAAGCATGGAATTCCATCATATGTGAGGTGTTAAATACTAAGAAAAATATTAACATATGCCCTGATAACATCCAATATTTTTTTATTTAAATTACAAACCAAATAAAATTACCCTTGGATTCTACTTCGTAACATATTACCACCCAAGACTACTAATTGATGCATGGATCCACGGTCTTTATTGTATCTCAAAAACACCTCCCAATATTCTAGATGATTACAACTAGTAGTAGTGATATAAGGTGGTGTGGTGGGGAGAATATATCCCCTTCTAGGATTCGAAACTATAGTAGATATGATATTCAATCAAATGCATCCATATAGAAAAAGAAGTTAAATGAAATCCGGGGAAGTGTTGACGAAATAAAAAAAACCATGCTATACAAAATGAACTATATAATACTTTTTAGGAAGGGTATATATCCAAAACAGCTCAAAAATATAAAAAATTGATTAAAATAAAAACAAGTAAAAACATGTAAAATGATTCATGTTTCCAAGACTGATCCAAAACATTCATTCTCAACCCTAGTAAACCAACTATCATGCATTGATCCTTTCCCAAATATAGTACTATAATAAGATATCATCATTTTCGGTACAGAATTATCATGGATTCTTGAGTAGGGTATGATTATATCTCTGTATAAAACAACCAATAATGTCCCATATATAAGCAACCTAAAATATAGTCCATTTATAAGTGATGCACTTTATTAATTTAACAATCTAATAAAAATTAATTGAATAACCACTAATTCCCATGATCTTGGGAGACACCCATGATAAATATATACCATTATCAATCCATAGTTTTATGAAACCGATCATCCATACCAACTATGTCTAGTGTTAGGATGTCTATAATAATTTCTCTTAGATCATGCCATCCATATTATCATGACCACGCTTTGAGGTGTCTCCAATATCAGTATCACGACCACCTTATAGGGTGTTTTCACATCATCCTACAATAGTTGTTTTCACAATCTCCCCATAAGAATTTTTCCATATGAGTATCATGACCACCGAAATGGTTAATTTTAGGACCTCCTTTAATATGATTTTTTAAGACAACCTCAATGGAAATTTTCCATTTAATATAATAATTGACCCTAAGGATTTTTTAAATCAAAGCATCAAAACTGTCCTTGAAGAAATTATAATTATATACAAATTTCCCTAATTTACCATTTAACTCAGGATTATGAATTAACTATCATTTTTTAAAATATATAAAGGACCCATTGATTTCAAAAGAAAACATCAAGATGATTTTTTTCCTTTTTATAAAAAAATTGTCCACCTTCCTTTATATAAGTCCCAAATAATTTCACCACAAAATATATTAACCATTAATCATGTAATAATTTATTTTACCAAACAATTATATCATAACCAATATCAAATCAAAATTGAACATTTATTTCTTTAGAATATCAAACATTCCTTTTAGCTCCAGTTATGATCATAAATGGTGAAAAAATTCTATTTCACAGTATTTGGTCTGAGTAAGATTTCCTTTTTAACCTTTTAAAACACACATAACTAATTCACACAACAGATAAGGTCCCCAAACATTATATCCCATTTCTAGATTTCATATGAAATTAATACTTCCATATTAAATTTCAATTTATAAAATAAGGGGTTCATTTGGAATCACCCTCTTTCATATGTTTCATGAATTTTAATTGAGGCTTCTAACTAAGATACAGAATAATAAATTCAATCACATTGAACTAGGTCATCTAGCAGGAAGGTCTGTATGATGAACCATAAATGAACTTGTAAAAATAATATAATACTATGTGTTATATCTAGAGACCACTAACATCACTCGTATACTCTTCCCTTTATTTCAT
Organism: Viscum album; assembly: GCA_963277665.1. Lineage (NCBI taxonomy): Eukaryota > Viridiplantae > Streptophyta > Magnoliopsida > Santalales > Viscaceae > Viscum > Viscum album. The sequence goes on along the minus strand of OY728156.1, from coordinate 62,166,986 downwards.
AGACCAATAACCAACTACTCAATCTCATATAAGATCAATAGTGATCAAAAAATACACACATTATCCAAACTCTCATTCAAAAAATCCCACACAATTAATTATATTAAAATTTATCATTAATTAACAACCAATATCTAATTAATTATTTTATTTCACTTAGGAATAAAATACTAATTACCCATTGTGTTCTCTTACCACACTTAAACCAAGACCAACCATCCTCAAGATATCTGTGTCATCTGATTGGTAATTCCTAGACCAAATATATATCAATAGGAACTAAAACCAAAAGAAAAATATTTTAATTTAACTTGAAACCTTCAAAAACATATGTGATGATGAAACTCCATTTTAATAATGGGAGATAACATGTAGGTAATGTCTTAAAAAGTCTTCTAACAAGGATTCATAGAATCCCCATAATCATAGGATGATTCCACAATTCTAGGGTGGAATTATTGCTGAAAACCTAATCAGGATAAATAAAGATAAAGATATATAAATAGGATAAGAAGAAAGGTCACTAGAGGAATATAACTACCATTAATTACTATGAAATTATCCCAAAACCACCCGAAACTGATAGTGGCCCAGGACTAGAGGGGGAGCCATCCCTAGTCTCTATGGTTAATATAAAGGGGATGGGTTTCCCCTCTATTGATCCCAGCAAGTAAAAATTTTATTTTTATATCTAAAAATTCTACCATGTTTTTATAAGAGGCAATCAGATAGATTGTTTATCAAGGAAATGGTTCATTCCCCAATCAAAAAACACTATATAGTTGATGGGCCCAATAATCCAACAGGGCCCCTAGACTAGCAGTCTACTAGCCATTAGATGCAGGTTACAGCCCTGACCACCTATCAATTCCCTGGTGCCCTCTTACTACTCGTGGCCACCATTCAAAACCCATCCCAAAGGCAAAATTACCTTTTTTTTAGAAGTCTCAAAATTCATGTCCAAATCCTAGTTCATAAAATGAATCATCATCCATGTTCAAGGTCCAATTTCCTTTTGAATTTGAAACTCCTATATGAGCATGTTTCTTTATACTATAACTCCCACATATCACTTTTATGTGTATATATTTATTATATTACATATTTACATGGCTAGTAAATGATTTGAGCTCATAAACATGAAAATTTTAAATTTTTTATAGGAAACTCATCTTGTAAGTCATGTAGGTAATGTGTGTGGCCTACCGCAGTTTGAATCCACTAGAATATGAATTATTTTTTCATGGTTTGGTAATTTATTCCACCAAGCCATGCTTGTTTCTACAAAATATGAATTTATTCCATTTAATAATTTTTTAATTAGTTCATGCTCTATTTTTTCCCATATCGATTGGTACATCTCAGATCCCTTCTCTAGGAAGCTTACGACCTCTCCTCTCCTTCCATTGTCATTTCTTGGTCATATCTCATCAATATCATACGGATAGGTTAAATTAATTGTTCTCGATTATTATTTTCCTCATTTATTCCATATTTATCCTTTATTGTAATTAATTAGTGTCCATGGTGGACAATCCTCATATATATAGTAGTTTAATTGGGGGTTTTCTTCTAGGGAAAAAAATTATTCTATCATGAATTAATCTTCCATTGTTTAAAAAATGCATTGCGATTATATTTGTTACGGTCCAATTCTTCTTTTCTTTTGGATTATTTTGGAGTTCCTTGACATCTTGGGTTTTGAAACATGTTTTCCTAGATATATAAATATATTATTGGATACTTATAATTATTTTATCAAGGAAAAATATTTATTACCATTACATTATTTATAATATTGTAGGGATAGTTTATAATTCCAATGCATTTCTATTTCAAATATATTTTTATGCAATATATATATTTGATAAAATCAAAATATTATTTTTATATAATAGAAGTAAAATATACATGATGTTTTAAAATAAAAATTATTTATATATTTGGATGTTCCAGGGTTTATAAAGTTACATATTTATAAATGTTGTTCTTGGAAATTGGAAATGTATTAGTGAGTTTGTTTGTAGATTTTGATTATGATTTTGTTTAATTAATGTGTTTATAGTATTTTCTATTCTTTAAAATTTGGTTTTATAGGATGATAGACTTTTTATTTTTCTTCAATTGTTTTATGAATTCCATTAATTTTATAAAACTAAGAGATTCTTTAGAATATAAATACCACATTTTTTCAGGAAAACTACCACACTATAAGTGGTTTCCAATTCATTGTGTCGTTTTTTTATTAAGAATCTCATGTTATATAAAGATTTATTATTGAATATCACAGATAAAAGTGTATTTTTTATAATGGGTGTATGGAGGTGATTCGTGCAATGTATATGGTGTGAGTTTTTGATATTATAATGTGATATCATGATTTAATACCTCAACTCCATTAGAAAATCAATGGGGAACCTTGGGTATCTATATGAGAAATTTATAGATAGATTCTATACAAGTTGATCTTGCATACTAGCTATTAGCTCCTAGTTGACATTTCAACCGAACTATAGAGAGTGACCTCAATGATGATAATTTACAGTAAGTAGAGTTGTTTTGAATTTAAGGAATGTAACATATGCCAATTGTTAGTTTAACCTACGCACATCAAGGTATTGTATCCTTAGCCATTTTAGAGATTTTCTATGATTAGTATTACATGTTGTGTTTATTTTGACTTCTCTTCCATGTGAGATACTTGATTTTTTTTGTTTACTCATATTCTTGACATGCTGATTAATATATGGATGAAATTTGAGGTTATAAATTTATATTTTGAATTAATTATCTTAATTAATACCTTGATCAACCTTTAATGTTAATTTTATAGTTTCTCTTCCTCACATTCATCATATTTTGATTAATATTTAAAGGTATTTAAAAAATTTGTGTGGTTTATTTGAAAAACACAGTGTCTATAAATAATTATTATTGAAACTAATTTATTAACATTTTTGATTAGTATTATGTTCAAATATAGATTTCAAATTGTGGAATATATATTTATTTATGTTTTTAAAAAATCATTGTGTTTTTCACAATAAACCTTTGATATGTTATTTATTTACAAAAAAATAAACAAAAATAGATGGCCTATCTATAATTACATTCCTACTAACATTATTGGGTTTCTTTTAGAAAATAAGTGATATGTATTTGTGTGGTATTTTATTTGGAATTAGCTCACACTATAAATGCTAAAATTGGTGTGTATGTAGTAAAAATGTTTTCTACTCGTATATAGGTTTTTATTTCTATGTTTTGTTTCCACCTATCTTTTTTAGAAATAATGACGATATTGATTCTTTGTGGTGGCTTGGAGTCATATGATAATAGCATGGTCAATTTCGTAAATGCTTTGATTAGAATGTGACATGTTGTGTATCGTCCTCTTCAGTATTAATTTATAATTTTAGTTTCATGTTGTGGATTTTAGAGCTTGAATAAAGTATCATTCATTTTTTTATTAATGTATTTTATATATTTTTTCTATTTATTGAAATTTTTCTTAGTTTAGTTATGTTTATAATCATTAATTTTATGTTTACGACTATACAATACATTGGATTATAATTTCATATTCTCGAATGTGGTATGGTTTTTTGCCTATGAGATTCTGAGGGGAAAATCATTTCCAATGGTTGATTTTTTCCCCTCAAAACTCATTACTAGAACATGGTGGCTGATAATACACTCTAATAATTGTCTAAGAGTGGTTTGGATGACATAACAGGTCTACATGGTCTAGTATGTTACACAATCACATAGTTTGGCCACATAGTTTACCAAAACAAGCACAAAACACACATACGTAAGTGCACTTCATGCGATTTCTCAAAGATACAAAATTAAATTTACATGGTTCACCCAAAAACATACAATAATCATGAATGGTATGTTTAAACATAAATGTAGGCCACATTATTTCTAATGGATGTGTATGGAAATCCACATGGTTTCCCTTAAGCATGAATTAACCGTGAAGTTAAGAAAAATTCTTAAAACATTAAAAAATATAGACTATGCCCTCACTAGTTCTGGTAAATTAATTAAATTAATAAAATATAACACAAAAGTGATATTAGAGTGTGATATAATACCTTTGGATAAAGTATTATTTATGATTCTCCACACTGATCTTGATCAAATTTCTTTTTAATCTTTGATGGGATGGATTGACTGGTGTAAGATACATCACTCTTATTCTTCATTTATATTCATTCCAAAAATGTTGACAGATTCTAGAAAATATTATTTTTTGAGTGTTATTTTTTAATGTTTAGGATCATTGACATACCTCTATAATCCTTTAGTTGTATAAGAGAAAATAAAACATTATTTGGTTTTTATTCAACTGAATGAAGAAATCTAAAAAATATTGTTTTACGTGATCCATAAAGTATCCCTTAAAAATGAAAATTTAAATTATTTAAATTAAATCACCATGACATAATAGTTATTAAAAATAGTAATGGTTCTTATAAATGTTTTAAGCATGCACTAAAGAAGAATCAAATTGGTTGTTTTCGGTATGGTATAAAATCATGAAAAACATTGCATCATAGAATAATGATATATGCCACAGTGAAGTAATATTTTTTTTAATGGAATTCTTAAAAAAGATAATGGGGTATAATATAAGACCATACATTTTAGACCTATGATGTCCTTTAAAAAATGAAATTCTCCCCATGCGGGTTGGGGAAAATGGCGAAGGGAAATCCTTAAATGGCCACCAAAATTATCATGAATGATGGTTTTACTGAATGAATAAAATGCCATACATTAAGCTATAGTTCAATCCATTTTGGAAAGAATATTAAATAAATTATATTTTCAAAATAATTATAAAAAAACCATCATTTGAATGGTCCCTCTAGGCCCTTTTTAAATCTGAGGGTTACATTAAACCACACCAAAACTATTTTGATTGATATAACAAAAGTTTCAAAATGGATTTATTTTATAAATAAATTATAACCTATTTAAAAAGCTTAAATAAGGTAAAATATAAACGTGTTTACATTCATTTATGAGTAGTTAATAAATTCAAAAATGAAATTTTTATATTAAATCCTTATTTGGAATATTTTACTCGAACTATTTTAAAATGACGTTTAAGTGTTTATATGATTGATGGTTTAAATAAAATCAGAAATAATATTTTTTTGGGTAAATTTTTTACAAAATATGAATTTTTATTATTTAATAATAAAAGGTTTAATAAACCATATCCTAATTTTAATTTTAAGGAGTTCATATTCAAAACAAGTACATGATAACATTAAAAGTTTATATATGAAGAAAGTGAAATAATAAAATTCATATATTCCTATATTATAAATTGCTTATAATTTATGTTTGAATTTTTCATAAAGAATTATGTCCTGTTTAAATATATGAATTGTTTGTTTATTTATGTTGTTACATGACTCATTCAAGGATATAAACATTTTATATTATAAATTAATGTATTCATTAGTTTAAAATTCTAAAATGCTTCTATAAATTATCATACATGTATATAAGGAGTTACATGCAAAGATTATTAATGCATTCAGTTTTCTTCTCACTTGAATTTATCATTTACTAGGTTATTAGATATAATTTATAATTTAATAATACTTTAACCATTTTTTTGTAAGAGTTATGATCTAATATAGATCCCTATTGAGTAATGTATCTCATGGTAGAGGTACTTTGGACTGTACTACTAACTATCCTAGAAGATTAGGACTTGTCTAGAAAACTGGGGGTTTTCAACCTATTCCCACTAGAATACACATATTGAGATTGTTAATTTCATAAGATTAAATCCCTTTACATAAAAATAATTTATGAACCTTATTCATGGGATGTAGTTAAAAAAATTTAAATTTAGTTTTATTTTAATTTTATTGAAAAACAAATTCCTTGAGTTGTGTGAAGATTGAAACATATATATGGTTTATATGTACTAATTTATTGAATAGTATTGGATTCAAAGCTAAATCATCATAATTGTCCATACAATTAAACATAGAAAAATCAAATAAAATGGTCAGGTTAAATTCCCTTTTAAAAAAATAAGTTTTATATTCAATCCAATGTGACACTTTTCATTACCTTCGTCTTTTAACTGGGTAGGGCAAGCCAAAGATGGGTTACCCTATATTATCATGTATACAAAATTTATGTGATGAGGTGAACCTAACCATTATGTGATCCATTTTTTTAATTATTCATTTTTCACCTTGCTATAATGTCCTAAAATTTTTTATACTAAAGAATTAGAGTTGAGCTAATCATTATGATGGATTGGGAAATGAGTTTTCTTTATGACTATCAAATATTCATGTATGATATGATTTTAAAATTAGTATATCAATGTATTATTTACACATAACGGGTGAATTTCATAATGAAATATTGATGTTGTCCTACAAATGTATATGAAGATTCTAAAAGAATTAATTATTTTAGAGATAGTGCATTTAGTAAAAGTGATTTTTAAATCAATATAAAACATGATACTCGTCTTATAGAATATTATATTATAGATATATAGCATCATCATCATAAAAAAATACATTGAAATCAAAGATAGTTAAATAGGAGCTTAATTTAAAAAAACTCATTGACTAGCCATAAAACATAAGAATCATTCTTCAGTAAGAAGAAAATTCTATGTGTTAGTACAAAACATTCTTGAGTAAGAAAATGGTAAAGTCGTTCAAAAGGTGAATCTAAATTATTATTATAAGTTTAAATTAATTATATTAATATTTTATTGGCATTGTTTAAATATAAAATTATCAAATTTATTTCAATATCCATTCATATATTCAATATATTTGATTATTTTTTATTATTTGGTGAGATCAATGATATCCTTTAAGGTATGATCTGTCTATGGAATTAATTTTTTTTCATCAGTGTAAATGTCTTGATAATGTGAATAGTTTCAGTAAATTTTTTATTTATTTTTTACCTGTTTTTAGGATTAATGAGCATGTAATGTGATGTCAAGTAACTTCTATTATTTCGATATTACAAGCCGATAAAAGTTTAGATTGTATGAGTAAAATGATATTTTAAATGAAAAAATATATTACACGAGTAACCTGTAAATTTCATTAAAACTGAAATTTAGTGTCTCGATGGAAGGTATTTTTTTTAATATGATGGATTTCTATAGGATGGGTGTAGTAGTTTAGTTTTCCCTATGGAAATTCGATGTTAATTATTGGTGGTATAGATGTTTAATCATTTATTTTCAAGGGTATATAATTACAATTTTTTTAATTTTTAAAAATATAAAGGAGCTCAAAGTAATTTTAATAGTGGATGAGTAATATTGTTTTTTGTTAAAATGATAATGTAAATGGTTGTTAAATCATATAGTAAAATAAAAAGTAATATTTTAAACTCATATTAATCCTAAAAATGAATTTTTATTTTTATATACTTTCTATTTTATGATAAGTGATGTTTGTTGTTAACAATGATTTATTATGAATAATATGATATGATGATTTTATTATACATGGTTTATGATTTATCAGATTATATAAAATATTTGATAATAAGACAAGTGTAAAAGAGTTTTATCAAGTATATGTATTTTATCCAATATATTTATTAAAATAAGAATAATGAAGATTCCACCACCGATCAAGGGTATATTTTAAATAATATAATATTCTTTTCAAATAGTGCTGCAAACACACTGAATATCATATATGAAATGGATATAATAGTTAATTAATTAAATATTTCAACTATATTAAATATGTGTCTTTCCAAGACACAATGTACATTTGGTTTTATATAATGGTATTTTGAAGGGAATATAGTTTCAAAGAGGCTAGTGGGAGTGTTTTTTGGACTTAGAGAAGATAAAATTTATCAAATAAAATAATATTCTAGTCAATATTTAATTTGAATATCATTCAATATAAAAATAATTTAGGTCATGATGATAATGAGAAATGTAAATAGATACATTTAGATACATTAATGAGTGTAATATCACTTTATATCCTAAATGAGTTTAAAATGATTTGATGAAATAATCTAAGTGGTTAATTTTTTTAAAAAACAATATCAATGAGCAATATTGATGGAATTTTCCAATAAATTATGATGATTATGAACTTAGAGAGACTTATAGGTATACAAATGATGTTATAGACATTCTAACATTAAATATTGTGAAGTTAAATTGTTTAAAAATAGTGTTAAATGAGTAAAACCTTAGGACTATGATTCCTAAGTCTCATCATTATTAAAACTAGCCTGCTTCATATATGGCACTCAGTAAATATTTTTTCTAGAGGGTTTTATCTATTTTGTTCACATAAATATGTGAAAATAATTACATATATATTAAAGGACTTTAAATAAACACTAAATGTGAAGATAACATAAGACTAATCAGACAGTTTATCATATATGATGTGATTAGATGGGAACATGTATATAGTTTTGTTAAAATTCATAATGTCATTTAATAATATACATGTATCATATAATAACTAAGGTAAAATTCATATTCTTATTCTTTCATGTTAGATACATAGTTTAAATGAAGGGAAATGATAAACGACTTCTCAAAATATGGCATTGAGTTATCCCTGACAAATGTGTGTCAGGAAGTTATATATGATATGAAAGAATATTAAGGTTAACTTTGGTAAGATTTCATGTAGAGATATACAATTCACTCATGTGGCACAAAAAATGTTTTTTTATAATGTAATACCCACCATATATACCACATGGAGTCTCAATCACTATGTATTTGGTATATTAGTGGTGTATAATTCATATAGAATACCCAATCCTAAGGTTGGGGACATAACAAACATGATAACTAATAAAACCAAATATGCATGTTTATTTTAATATAAAACTCATTGTTTATGTTATTTAATTGATTAATTATTCCCATATTTTATCATAGTAATGATTTGTTTTACGATACAGGGAATGAGTACAAATGATCAAAAAGTGATGAATTACAAATGAAGACAATATCCCTTGATAAATGACAAGTGAAGTCCCCTAATCGTAGCTAGAAACTAAACATACTTATGAAAACATATCCAAAATTGCATATAATTAATGATTTACATCATAAATTGGTCATTTATGATGTAAACTATTGGTTGGTGTGAGTAAGTTAAAAGGGGATGAATTTAGTACCTAATAATTTTTTCGATAAATAAATTTTACAACAAGATCCCCAATGTTATTTAAAAATATCTAGTAATTAAAAATAGTTGAATAATGTAATTTTTATCTTCCAAAATATTTCTCAATGATGGACTAGGGATTAGTTAAAATAATATTTAAAATTAACACAACTTTTTGAACAGATTTACTTATTTTAATCCTTTTTATAAACAATGTTTTAGATTTACTATCCAATTATAATTATAATTTAGATTAAATAAATGAAAATTAATCTTTGAAATAGGGAAAAATACAACTGAAACAGACAGTATATCAAAACAAGGGGTACATTCTCAAGTACAGACTTAATCCCATCCACATGTAAATCACTTATTTCCATGTAGATTATTATAAAAAAATAATATGATCTATAACCTAGATTGGGTATACACCCAAAAACACACAAGATATCCATGCCCAAATCCTCTTCCATATTTATACATGGGAATAATAAAAACAAATAACATGTTATACCTCTTACACAGTTATTATTACAGAGAAAGAAATTTCAAAGTGGGTGTCCATCACACTCCAAATATAATATGGATGTCAGTGTGTGGAAATATGAAATTCAATAAAATAAAATTTTCAAATATAAGGAAAAATAGGGAGAGAAAATATGTAATGATGGAATATGTAATGAATCACAACAATTTATGCTCATGGAGAATGAGGGTCCTTAAATTTGTCTTTGAGATGATCTCAAACAATTTTCACAGAAATTGAATATAAAAAGAGTTTCAAAATGTTCTCTTTTCTATATATATATGATCTAAAAAACATATCATGATTTAGTCTATGAATTTATCTTAATAATTTTTATATTCCAATCTTACACACTCTTACATAATAATATATATGAATTCTATGAACCACAATAATAAGATTCATACACGAGGGAGTTCTTTAGAAATAAATAGAACTGTAGGTTCAAATATTCATTTAGGAATAATATTAATGATATCATGATTCTTCATACTGAGTGGAATATCAAGAAACCTCTATCTTGGAATATAATGCATCAATTTAGTTGTTTAGGAATATTCATTAAAGAAACCACATGACACCATGTTCATTAAATCCCTTAAACTATATGTTAGAAGTATTAATTTAAAATGAGTTATAATAGTAACTATAGAATAATTAATGTTGTATAAACAGTGATAGTATAATAATCAAGTGGTAGTATATTCTAGTGGTAGAAACTATCTACCGGTAAAACACTTGGTTGTTGAATTTTTTAACAAACAATGTAAATTGGCTTGCAATATCGCATAGAGGGGTATCACAATTGACCTAATGGTAGAAATGTTTTGGTAGTATCACAATTATAATAGTATCATGACTCTGGTTATGGAACGCCTATCATTGGAAAATTGAGAAAATGGTATCACAAGCCTGATGGTGGAAGATCTGGTGGTAATAGGTGTTTAATGGTAGCATGATTTGGTAATAGCATAATTGAACTAATGGAAGCACCACTCTAGAGGTAGTAAAACTAGTGGTGATACATTTGACCTAACGGTATATCATTTTGATACTTATACAAATTCCCCAGTTGTGATTTATAAAAAAATATTCCATTATAAAAATGTAATCTAATTAGAAACATAATAAAAATGATTTGTGATCATTAAAGTATGTATATTCTAAAAACAAAAACGTCTTGATGATCGCAAATGATGGAATTTTATAAACCATTTATAATACAAAAAATGAATATCTAGATGAATTAGAAGTAATGATATCTTCTTAAAATTTAAAATTATTAATGTTAAATATTTTGAAATAGAATCACTAGAAATAGAATTATATAGTAAAACTCAAACTTGTAAACATAGAAAATAACATAAATAAATTCTCCCCCTATTGGGGTTATAAAAAAACATGAAAGTTAATTTTATACAATGTAAATAAGAAATAAAAGATTAAATATACTAAATAGATCAAAAAATATTCCATTCCCATAAGAAATATAGATATAAAATAAATTATATTTTTCACACCCTTCCACTTTCCATTGTTTTGAGAAAATGTGAAGTGGTACGAGCCTTTGGTTGCATCCCTAGGACACCAAATGTTGGAAATAATTGAAAATGGCATTAGAAAATATTGGTGGTAGATTTTCTCTAATGAAAACACAATCTTTATATATGTAATATCCCAGGATGAAAAAATGATGAATGAAAATTTATAATAGAAAAAAATATAATTACTATAAAAAATAACATGGGAGTACAAAAGAAAAATGAGAAAAAATTTCAAGACTATGACTCCAAGTAGAAATAAATTGGTGCCAATGAGGTATCGTCCTAGAACATGATGAAGGCACTCCCAAGATCCATCTTTATTATCAAAACCATGATGTTAAAAATCACCTCAAGATATGTATCACATGTGAACCTTCCCTGTATCTAGGTTTATTACATCTAAAACATACAAAAGTTCTCAAGAAGGGGGTGATTATCACACTTAGTAGGATTTCAAAAAATCTTCCCCATACATTCCACTATAACAAGAAATTGTTAGTACATTTTAATAAAATAGGAGGAAAGGATACTAGAAAAATGAGAATAAATATAAATAATTATCATATAATAAAACATCAATATAAAGATTTTAAAACCATTAAATTTAAATTTCAATAATAAAGTCATTTCATATCCACACACAAAGACAATATATGAAACCCTAGACCTCTCCATACTTGTGAGTGGTGATTCATCCTATCACCAAGAAATCACTTTGTGAGCAACTTTATGGTGGTACTTCTAACATTGATTCATCCCAAATTATCCATATTCGATGGTGGCACATCCAACCATTAACTGTAAAAAATTATTTTTATTTAATGGTGGACCTTCCGGCCATTACATGTACCATATAAACATGAACCTACACTACACCATTATGTACAAATTTCCACAAAAACATTGATTTAATGAAAACACATCATTCTAAACCCACACTTATGAAATACAATCAATAGGGTTTTTCAAATTAATTTCATAAAAGGTTTTTAAAATGAATTTAAATATCATTTATAAAATATAAAAACAAATATTTTTAGAATGGTATAGTGGGATAGAATCCACCTACCTTGATAATATTAATGAATAGAATCCAAGTTGATTTTATGGAATAAACCACTTGTCTCATGTTCCATTACCAAAATCCAAGAAGATCGCATCGAAAAAATATAAACCCATAGAAGTAGATATAAAAACACTGATATATGCTACTAATCAATCCAACATGAGGATATTTAATATAATAATGGAGAAAGGAACACTAAAAATTGATTCAAAAAACATCTTCTTAGAGTTTTTATGTCACCAGGGTTCAGATGTTGAAAATCACTGGAATTTACCTATAGAAATTCTAGCAGTCGAGAGGGAGAAGGAAATGATATATGATGGAAAAATAAAATTTTTCTATAATTAAACTTATTGGGAACATAAATTTTCACAACATGTAACTCATATAAACTTCATTTATATTCATGAGGTAATATACACAGAAAATCATGTCACCTCAATTTGTATTTTTTTTCAAAAATCAATTAAATAATGTGTTAATTTTACACAATGTGTATTTTTTCTACTATGTTTTCTAGCATCTGACCTAGTTTTTCATACTCCTAATAAAATTAAACCATGCCTCCAAGACTATAAATGGAATTAAACAAAGACATACCTCAAACCAAGGGTGATAAATTCTCCCCATTACTGGTCATTCCACCCTCAGGAAGAAGAAATAAATGAGTCCATTTATTCTTATAAATTTTTATCCTCCCATATTTCCTCTAGAACATGACCATTATATCATTGCACTCAAACCAATGAAAAAGATCACCCTCAATGTGTCTTTTCCTGCAAGTCCAAAGCATGTACCGGCTCATGGATACAAGTTTCATCTTGATCAAGAATAACATGATCCCATCTGATCATAAGTGGAATATCCAGTTAATATTTCTAAAATGGAGAAACATGAAATATATTATCTATAATGCTAAATTCGGTAGTAATTTGAAACTATAATCAATAGTTACAATCTATTTCATAACCTCAAATGCTCCTACATACCAAGGATTTATCTTCCCCTTTTTACCAAAGCATTGCTGAACTAGTCTTGGAGACAATATCATGAAACCATTATCACTTACATAAAAAGATAATGAAATATGATGATTATATTCATTCTGTATGAATTGTGTCCTTTACATTAATTTTCAAATAATAATTATTTTATCCATAGTCTCATGTACAAGACACAGTCTAACAATGGGTGATTCTAATTTTTCTAGACAAAATAAAAACAAATTACAAGTTCATCCATACAAATAATCAAATGGTGGAATATGAATTGTATCATTATAATAGTTGTTATAATAAAATTAAACAAAATGTAAAGGATCATACCATTATCCACCAAAGTCCATAACGCAGTCTCTAAGAATATCTTACAATGTCTGAATAGTGAGTTCTGACTGGATATATATCTATAGATGATATGACATTCTCAGCATCAATTGACATCTAAGAGCCTATTGTAATGATTTCCAAAATAGATAAGTGAATCACAGATCACTATCAGATATAATAGAATCTTAAATTCCTTTTCACGTGACCACTTCATAGATATATAACATTTCCACTCCCTCTACTGTGTTAGATTCCCTAATTGTGATTAATATTGTAGACTTCATATGTCGATACACTACTACCCTTATAGCATCATGTTTGCATAACGTTCTCAGTAGGGCCATGAAAAAGTCTATCACAATCATCTCTCACTTCTATACTAGTATAGGAATAAATTAAAGCATACCATATGGACTTTGATGGCCTTATTTTACCTAGAAAATCTTAATCATTTCATTACATAATTTGTGATTTCACATTTAATCCCTTCCCACCAAAAATGTGCATTCATCTATTTATACATTTTTTGAACACCTAGATGAATAACCCATTTCGAATGGTTATGTGATGAAAGGAGTTAGTCCTTTCAAGGATAAGGAACAATGATCTTCTTCTTAAAACAAAAAAAAAATTATTTCTCATCCTTTATCCAATTATACAATTTATCCCCACAATTTATGTTTTATATAATGGTGATTTAGTCAAAATTATATATTTGAGCTTATTTGAAAACATTTACCAATTTTGGTAAAATAATTAAATAAACTAAAATTACACATTCACCCTATTCAACACAATCTAAATTTATATCAACAATTATGATTATAAACCTTCATTGACCACATGTTTCTTGAACCACCTATTTAAATGATTTCTAACATAATACATCAGACAAAAAATTCCATTCACCTAGTGTATATCTCAAGTATAAAGTTGAACATCTAGAGGTACTCCATGTATATTCTTTTTTTCATGTTCCAGTATCACTGGGAGAACATTTGCTTTAAACTATTATGATTAGTGGAAACTGAGATCTTTTCCACAAAGAGATAATGCCTCCATATTTTTAAGGGATGGACAACCATATCTAATTACATGGAATTCATAGGATAATTATTCTCTTGAACTCTTTAATGGAATGAAACATAGGTTACAACATGGTATCCCTACAAGAGAACTCAACCAAGGACGGATCTAGATGCATCAAAATACACTATAATATTCTTACCTAGTTTTGGAATTATTTGGATGGGTTTGTATGTTAAATAAGTTTTATGTTCAAAAAATTATTTCTCAAATTCATTATTCCATGCGAATGGAAAACCATCCCATGTCATAATAGTCTTGGGAGAATAATTCCTAGAGATATGAAAAACAAAGATGTGATAATAACAGGTTAACACTAGAAAAATGCAAACATCAAAAACATTATTTGGTGTATTCTTATATGCTACTGCTTTAGTATTTATATGATCAACATATATTCATAGATTATTTATTAAATTCACGAGGAAAAAAAATTCTTGTATCCAGAAGTCGCACATAGAAAACACAGCAAAAAATATGTTCTTATAATGTACTTAGTACAATTCCCATGGTCTCTTCATAGCTATTAGTAATTATGAAATAAACAATAATATCATTAATATTAACCAATGAAAATGAATCAGTGTAGATATATGAAATAAATTTATTTAAATCCATAAAAACTATTGGTTCTTTTTTTAGATCAGAATGCATGATTATATATTCATAATGGAAATAGAGACTCCAATATTATATTTTTAGGATATATTCTCTTATGAATCAAATTGGATGATATCCTTAGTACAGATGAATATTATAGAATCATTTGGAACCCATCAATTGGTCCAATAGTTCATCTATCTAAGGAAGAGGATGTCAATTTTCAATCATGGAATTAGTCAATTTCAGATTATCTACCAATAACTATAGAGTACCATCTTCCATATTTAGAAACAAAACATGTTAATCCCATGAATATTTGTTAGGTCTAATAAAGCCTTTACTTTCCAACACTTCAAACCGATCCTTTAGCTCTTGATACATTATAAGATCCGATCTATAGTAAGATAATGAAATAGTGCTTGTTATCGGAAGTAGGTCAATAGTAAATTTGATTTCCCACTCATGTGGAAACCCAATGATTTTTATTTTGAAAACACAAAGTTATCAAACCATTATTATAGGATGAATCTCATTCCACATTTTATCAGTACCTACCAAGATCATTGCCACTAATTAACATGATATTTCTTCATCTACTATCGCAAGAGGTCCTTCGCAACCTGCATTTATATCCCAAAATTCATTGAATACATTAAGAGATCCATTTAGAAATGTAATCATCACATGATTAGAATAATAGTCTATATAATTTTTAAACCATTCCATCCATTCAATACCTAAGATAAAATAAAATATGTCCTTCTCTAGGATAATAAAATCTCGAAGAAACTACATTATGTCAATTGTAGTGAGATATTCTAGGAATTTAAATCATCTACACTACCACGGTCCATTTAGTGTATTGATAAACATAACATGTAACATCATTCCATGTAAAATCACAACTATTTAACCACAAAGGAATAAATGAAATAATGAAATTAACCATCATCAAAAAATTCATAAATAAGATCGAAGTTTATATGAGTGGTACCTTGCACCATAGAGGGACATTCCAACTCACTCACAGTAGCCGTATATCTTCTGATAATCTATCACTCAGATGTCACTGGATAGATATTCCTTCCTTTCTGAGGTGTTGAATGAACAACTGAAGTGTTGTGGGAAACAACTTCTTTTATTTATGTCTATGGACTCGAATTTACCTTATGAGAATATTCCATCTCAATATATGATGGATGAGGTCTTTCTGAGCTTGCTCTACCTACTGATGTCAAATGTTTAGAACAATACATCATGATATGGAATTTTTTTCCATAGTGGAAGAATTCATTGGTGTATTAGTACATTTATTCCTCTTGTTCATCGATAACCCACACTAAAAACAACCTAGTTTGTATTAGATCCTGGGTGAAAATTAACTAGTTTGGTATTCTGATTCTAGGGTGAACTTCCTCAAAGAGAATAGACATACCTTCTTATATTATTTCATGATATGTAGTTGAAACTTGTCCACATGGGTGGAAATTGACTACCTCCCATATATTTACCAACAAGATCCCTTTAGGCCACTATTTATCTTTTTACAATAACTGTAAAATCTGTAATACAATGAATGATTATTTTGGATCAAATCTCTGGTCACAATCCAATCTCAAATATTCTCACCTTCAAGGATGCACATGTAGAAACATTTGGAGCTAAATGAATCAATATCATAAAATTCTATATTCTGTCATAGTAATGTTTTTCATAATTAAGTTGAAGAAATTTTTGGTTATTTCTATTTTGAAGGTGTGTGGGTTGAATTTATTGTTGATAATTTCCTCAAATTCCTCCCACATAATTTCCCTATCATATTTAGATTCATATAGCTAAATCCCTCCATTTTTTTGCGGCGTCTTCTAGCATATAAGTTTCCATCATAATCTTCTTCTCTACTATTGTACCATGAAATTAAAAAATTCTTTTTTTATTTTATCCAGCTATCTAATTTTTTGTTTGGAATTAGATTGAAACATAGGTTGATTCTACATCTGAAACTATATCAAAGGATCCAATTTCATTGGATCGTCATTTTGATTTCCACTATCAATCATTTGAAATGATTTCACAATAATTTGTACAAGATTCTAGTTCACCTTTGGTTATAATTCAACCATATTTTAGTATCATTTTCCTGCTGGTTTTAATTATGTATTCCTTGTTCCATTGTATATAAGAATAATAATACACTACTTATACTATTTATGATAATGTACTAAAGGCCTGAATAAATGCCAAATCATCATAAACAATTATCACTACTTGAAGCAGTTTATAGTGAAACCCTTAACTGAATAATATTTCACTTTATTTATTTTTTGGATAATCATTTAAATATTAGATAAAAAATTCTATCCTAGTGGGTGGTTTTACCATTATACATGGTATGAAACACTCATTGGATAAACTCACAACGATTAGATAAAAACAATCTTAGAAGTGTTTAATAATTTTTTCCCAAACAACCCAAATAAAAACATTTTCTGCATAAAAAGTTTAGCTATGTATTTTTATGCTATATAATTCAATTTTCTATCATCATACCTCTTTAAGACTAACCAAAGTCAGTGAATGTAAAAATTTAGACCAATATGAATCACATGGACTGAACAAATTGATAACATTTGTAACAACCCACCCCTTCACATTGTCTTTCGAATAGGTGACGTGGTATTGGAATTAGGTGGCATCCTTAGGACACCAAGGGATGGTAATGAATTCTAAGGTCATTTAATGACATTTGGGGACAATTTTCCTTAAATAACACAAAATATATCAAGAGGTAATATCCAAGGTATATGAAATGATGCATTAAAATAAATAAAATAAATTAATACAATACCAGTAGAGAATAACATCAGAGTATAGTAGAAAAATAGAAATAAAAGTGAAAGACTCAGACTCCAAGATGAAATAATTTGACACCATGGTAGAACTGTACTAGTCAAAGATGTAGATACTCCCAAGATCTAAGTTTAGTAAACAACCCATGATGTTACAAATCACCACTAGAGAATAATTACCTGAGACCCCTCCCTATATACTGGTATAGGACATCTCTAAATGAAAATGAGTTTCCATGAATGGCGTGAGAATAACACTATGCAGGACATCTCCAAATGCTTCCCAACACACTCCACTTGAAGGAGAATAGGTTACCACATTTTAATAAAATACGAGTAAAGAACAAAAATAGAATTTTTTTTATATAATGAATCTTAGAGATAAAGGTATTAAAATAATTAAATTTCAATTTTCATAATCAACTAATATCACACCCATAAACACACACAATTCATTGAACCTTGGACCTCCCAATGCTCATGGGTGGTGAGTCACAATTTCCCCAAGATTTTACTTGGTGACAAACTTGAAAGTGGTACATTCAACCATGATCTGTCCAAAATTAACATTATTTGAGGTTGGTATATCCAACGATTACCCATACCAAATTTTATTATTGGACTATGGTACATCTGAATATTGCTCTTCCCACATAAACATGAACACAAACTACACATTTATACTAAAATTTCCAAGAAAATGTTGATTTAATGAAACCCTATCTTTCCAAACCCACCCTTTTGATATCACGTCAACATGGGTTTTCCAACTAATTCCATCAATTATTTTAAAAAAACATCAATATCATTTAGAAAGGATCAATCCAACAAGTTGTATAATGGTGGAGTGGGTTATAATCTCGCTACCTTGATAATATTAACACAATGGATCAAAGATGGTTCAGCAGTTTAAACCTTATATCACATGTTTCATTTCCAAAATCCAAGAAGATATTATCATCAAAATAATTAATAATAGATCCAATTACATAAACACCAACCTATGGTTTCAATTTAACTAACATTAAGAGATGAAATAAGATAAGGGTGAATGGAAATCTAACCATTTATTCCACAAACAACTGCTCAAATAATTATTATTAAAAGGGTTCAAACATTAAAAATTGATGGAATTCTCCAATGGGGACCCTAGGAGTTTAAGGGTAGAATAAAATTTCATGTAAAGAAAAAATCCAAACTGGTCATAACTTAACTTTCTAGAAGATGGAATTTACACGATGTGTAACTCTTATACACAGCTTGCATTTTCTCGAGGCCACATACCCTGAAAATCAGGTCACCTTGATTTTTATTTTCTATAAAACCAATTAAAAAATGTGTAACTTCAATATGTCATGAATTTTTTACATTTTATGTTCATTCATCAATCCAAATTATTCATACTTCTAATTAAATTAAAAAATGACTCCTATAAATGAAAATGAAATAAAGGATGAAATACCACAAACTGGGGGTTCTAAAATATTCCTTATCAAAAACTAATCCGAATTGGAGTGACTATAATCTCAATTAGAGGTATAATCCACATAGAATTTTTTCTTTCTAGATGAAATAGGCAATGAGATAGAAGGTGAGGGTGTGGATGTAGTCCATGACAGCTCCTAGATCACCATTGGTTTGAGATGCCAAACTAATTTAGCTAGGGTCATACAAGATAGAAGATATTGAGGAGGCATTGGTATATTATATGGTGTAGAGGGGAAGGTGACTTAGGTATTTCCTCATAAGTTATGACTGCAATACCAAAAACCTCAAAAAATGGATTTATGATTTTATAAAAATGCATGGAATGTAGTTTAACCTCTCTCCATAGCACTGAATACGTAATTCTTTTCTTCTATAATAATCTTGAGGAGAGGAGATATGACTTTCAGGTTGTCTACCTATTCATTGAAGTCTCTATCCATTGGTGGAATTCTTATGTACAAATCTAAGAAATAATGTGGAAAATCAACTCATGATTTGTATATATCCTGGAGAGATAGTAACTGATAACCATTGTGATGGTTTTTCTATCCCTTCGAGATTCATTAAAACACTATGTTACTAGTTTATATATATTCCCACCATTCTGTATGATTTTTATAAGATCATATTGATGAAATCTCTAAAAACATCCATAATGGTAGGAAACTCTTCTCTCACTATCACTTTTATCACTCTACCATTAATATTTGAAAAAGGAGGCGGAGAATATGATGTAGATTTAATAGTAGATGGTAATATCTCTAACCTCCCCAAAAGAGTAATATTACTAGCATCAAAATAGTGGATCATATCTTTTATAATAGAACTCATTTCATCGATCTCTATGGACAATCTCAAATTTTCAATTT
This sequence comes from Viscum album, assembly GCA_963277665.1. Classification (NCBI taxonomy): domain Eukaryota; kingdom Viridiplantae; phylum Streptophyta; class Magnoliopsida; order Santalales; family Viscaceae; genus Viscum; species Viscum album. The sequence continues at coordinate 62,146,448 of OY728156.1, read as the reverse complement.
CCAAATCTTAAATATTTATAATCATCATGGGTTGGATATGGAAAATATCATTATCAAAGAGATGTTTGACATAGTTTTCTCTATGCTGAGTAACTAGTGGTTATTATGATCTTAGAATATAAATTAAATTCAAAAATTAATCTCTCTTTTAAGGCATCCAAATAAACTATGGTATAAAAATAAAGGCACTGAAGAAGCAGTAGAAATAAGTGATGTAACTCTCTCAGAACCAGGAAAGAAAATCTCTGCATGATCCAATCTAAAAGATGGAACATTAGAAGGAAAGGTCTGAAGATCAATATCATCATTAATATTATCTACTAATGATCCCTTTAGGTAAAATCCAAAAATAAAAAATAGTAGTTCCATTGTACTCTATGGTACTGTTGTGACCATAATCACTGCCATCTTCTATGCCTAAATCTGTTTATGATATTCTGATAAATTTAGAACTAGGTTAAGTCTACCCTTTGGATGTAGCACCATACTTGTATGAAAAATGGGTTATCCTTATAGACTAACTTTTGGATGAAAATACATGGGATTTATCCACCTAAAAAGCTATAGTATCACCTCTAATAGAGGCATCCTCAACAACAAGATGAACCAAACCTAGTCACTCTATAGACGTAGAAAAAGGTACCCATAAGAGGAGGGTGAAACTGCTCAATATCTTCACCACCACTATCATCATCATCATCATGATCTTCTATGTCATGAGATCCATCAACATTTCAATCATCACCATTACCATTTCCATCATATGAAACATTAACAACAACTTTTTAGGTCTTAAAAGAACTCTAAATCTGTTCTTTACCAGAGCCTTCAGCTCTTCTTCATCTGCTTCACTCGTGAGAATCTATCTTTATGGGATAGAAATAGGTGGACTAGTAGATCCATAAGAAAAAATGAGGGTGTTGGAACTTACAAGATCACTTCCTTCTCCAATATACGGAGCCACTTCTTTATAATCATTATAAATTTGTTATTTCCTTATTTAATCATAAAAAAAGAATAAAATTATCATCTGAAAATAATCCATAATCCAATATATTCTTGGGTCTAGTAGGGTGTTATAAATGATCAACATCTACATAAAGATTGTGATTATATTAAACCCATCTATTCATATAAGGTTCCAGTTTACTCTCATAATTTTATAGATATTTAACTCGAAAAATCCTGCACAATATACCTATTCTTATTAATCTTCATCAAAAAAATACTTTAGATTTTATTATATCTAAAGTCACCTTACATTATTTGAGTGGGTTTAATCTATAATAGAATTTTTATATTTCCATCATGTTCACCATATGATATCTACAAATATTCATTTTTACCTTATTTTTATAAGTAATAAAATATAAAAATCTTTGTACTTTATTATACTAAAACCCCATTTCAAATGATATAGAATATATTTAATCAATTTAGAAAATATTCTACACTCACCATTTAGATCTGTAGTAGTTGGCCTCCTAAGAGTACCATATCCAATTAACTCTAGTAGTGCATCCTCATTCAAGAACAATCGACTATAACTCAGTATTGACCATTTATAGTTAAACAAAACAATTCAATGAGGCACATTGAATCGCTTATCCAATTTTATTGAAGAAAATATAACTTCTTTTCTATCTATAATACTCTGAATAAAAGCTTCATTTTCACCAAAATTGTACGTTGTGTATAAGTAGAAATGATGAAAACACATTGGAAAAAAGGGTGTTACATTTATCGATAACCAATATATCCATCCTTGATCCTAGATAACCGTAATAACAATTTATTTTCATAAAAATTTACATTATGCATCTACTAATTTTTTTCAACAACAAAATGGTTTACAGCCTAGGGGTTTCTTAGCTCACTAATAGAATGAATCAGTTCTCCATGAGATCTCTTAGCAAGCCATAGTCCTCCCAAATTTGAATTTTAGGTGTTCTTAGCATTAATTGTTTTATCAAAATAAAATGTGACGTTAGAAAATGAAGAATTCTGATGGTCGAGAGTGAATGAAATGTGAAATAGTTTAATTGGGTAGGTACGAGTGGGAGGGTGGCTCAAAATTAGATTTATGTTTGAATTATTAAATATAGAACCTTGAAATAAAAATTATAATAACATATAAATGGATAAATTATATAAAAATTTAATATATAAAATTTAGGATCTGTAGAAAAATAGAAGCACAACTGGTAGAATATCCAATAGTGGATTGTTCCAATGGAGGCTTTTCAAAAGGTAGCTTGTTCATCATTGGATTATCTAGTAGTGGATCACCAATAGTGTATTTTCTAATAGAAGATCACCAATGTTAGATTCACTAATAGTGGCATGTTAAATGGTAGATCACCAATAATAGTGTCTTATCCAATAGTGGATCAACTGATATTTGTCATTCCTAATTATTGTTTGATATAGTTTATTCTCATATTTTTCAATGTATTTATAAAATTTTCAGTAAGATGATGTTCAGTTCCTATGAATTCAAGAGTGATACCCTTTTCATAATAATCTCTCAAAAAGTTATTTCTTATATCAATATGAATTTTCCTATAATGAGATACAATATTATTATAAATATTTATTTCACTTTTGTTGTCACAATTTATAATGAAATATATAAATTCATATCCATGGCCAAGTAATGTGCATTTAATCTAAAACATTTGTGCACAAAAACTTCTTGTAGATATGTGTTCAACCATAGTAGTAGATAGTGGAACAAAATTATGCTTTTTTATACATGAAGATTCTACCGACATTCACAAAAGGTGACACATTCCCTAGGTGATTTTCCTATCTATCTAAAAACTAGAAAATTCCACATATTAATAACTCAATAAGTAAAATGATTTTCAGTTAGGATAGAATATTCCGAAATTGGTTTTATATTTTAGGTATTTGAAAATTATGTTAACAACATATAAATGAGATTATTTAGTATTTTATTAAAATCAAGAACATATACACACACATAACATACTTTCTGGTCAGATAGAAGTTAAGTATAATATACTTCCAATCATACCTCTATAACTAGGTTGATATATTGGATTTCCATTTTTATCAATATCCATCTTATTGGTTGTACTCATGAAAGTATCACTACATTTATTGTAATATATACTAAAATTTATTAGAAGTTCTTTAGGTTACATAATTTGATTTAAAATGAATCCGTCATTATTTTGAGAATTTTTAACAATGTTAAAGAATTTATATTCTCCAAAAATATCATATAAAATTAATTTATTATCATTTTTGAAAAATTAGTAAAAAGTGAATTTCTATAAAGTCCAAACATATTTTCATCAACATAAATTTGAACTACAAAAAAATATTTTGGAATTATTTTTATAAATAGGGTAGGATTATCTATTCCTTTTTAAATTTCTTTATACATGAGAAAAGATCTAGTTCTATCATACAAATATCCATGATCTTATTTTAAACCATATAAATCATTAGTCAATTTAAATAAATTATTTGGAAAATGTGGAATTTTAAATCCAGAGTTTTGTTCAATAAAATCATAATCAACTATATAAGAATTTATGAATACACTCTGGAAAAAATTTTCATATTTTTTATAATAAAAATGTTCTATATAAGAAAGTAATATTCTAATTTATTCAAGAATATACACTGGTGAAATGGTTTCCTCATAGTAAATACCATCTTCTAGATTATATCCTTGTAAAAGTAATATTATTTGTTTCTAACTATAGTTCCAAACTCATCAACTATGTTTCTAAATATCCACTTAGTGAAAGTATTTTGAGTGTCTGTGGGTCTATTTACAAGTACCCAAAATCTATTACTTTCAAACATTTCATGTTATTATTCCATTTCCATCACCCAAAATCCATCATTTGTTACATCATTAATTTTGTTTTATTCATGTTTTTATAACAATTCTTGATGTTCAACCTGATTTCTAGGAGATCCTTTAGTTTTTGTACCTCTATCTAGATATATGAATCAGTTTAAAAAGGATGGTGTCTATGAGTCCTAACAACTCTATAAAAAGATAGGTTGGAAACATAATTTTCTTATATTTGTCTAGTTTTAGGTTTTCCTCACAACTAGATGAGTTTTCATCTAACTTTATAGAATTATCAGAATATTTGGCATTTATTTTGAAATTTAATAGATCAACCTAAATGATTTATAAAGGGGTATTTGGATTATTTGTATATGTTTCATCAAATTTTACATGAACATATTCTTCCAAAATCATGTTTTTCTTTAATTAAACACCCATTATGATTTAGTAGAAGATGAATAACCAAGGAATATTCTGTTATCACTCTTGAATGTAAAATTTTCAATATCATCCCCAACATTACGAATAAATACTTTTCAACCGAAAAACCTAATGTAAATAACCCTTTTATTTATACCATTCCATAATTAATAATCTTTTCTCTTTTATAGGGGTCAAATTAAAAAATTATTAATTATGTAACAATAATTATTTATAGAATCTATCAAAAAATAACATGTAAAGTCATACTCATTGAGCATGGTCTTGTCAATTAATTAAAGGGTCATATTTTACCTTTATAAAACTCAATTATAATGTATATTCCATGTTTTAGAAAAGTTATGAATATATCACATTTTGTGTTAAAAATGATTCAATGTCCATATTTTAAAACTCAAGACCATGATCACTTCTTACGGTTTTATTTCTATTTCCACTAATAATTTTAAATAATTTAGAATACATGGTAAAACAAGAACATGTTTCACTTTAGTAAGCGAGAAAGAATTAAAAAGTCTACCTAGAAAAGTAATCTACAATAATATAATCATATTTCATTCCATTTAAGCTAGAAACACTATAAATTCAAAAAAAACTCCATGTAAAACAACAGTAGGGGTTGAAATGTGGAAACATCATTATTTAATTTGAAAGATATTTTGTAATGTTTCCATTTTTGACATGGGTTACATACATTATAATTTTGGAATTATAGTTTATGTATATCTTTTACATGTCCTTTCCTTATTATATTCCTAAGTGGGTGAGTATTAAAATGGTGTAACTCCCTATTATAAATCCAATATTATTGGTGAAAGGAACTTGTATAGGATATATTTTAACAAAATAAATAATATGTATTTACAACATAAATATTACTATTATTTACAATAGTAAAAACAAATGATTTTTTAAAATCAAAAACATTGAAAAAATTATTTTCAACATTATCTTAAATATCATTTTCACAAAGCTATGATATGTATTGAATATTATACTTCAATATATTGACAAACAAAACAATATAAATTAAAATTGTGTTTTAATTACTAATTTTGTTGAGGACAAAAATTTTCCCTTTGTAATTGTCCCTAAAAGGGACACGTACCCCCATCCACATGTATCTGATTCTTGAAACATGAATATTCTTAAGCTATGTGTTTGTATAATCTTATATCCATGTACCACATGTTCTTACTAGAACATTTCAAGTAGGTTCCCTAAAAAATAAATTTAATCAAAAAATGAATTTGGTTCCCAAATATTACTGGGAATACAAATATTAGTAATGAAAGCATTATGAATCCATAATTTCTTAGCAGGACACTGATAAGTGGATTTTAAACATTTATGAATAAATTATTTGTTATGACCAAAGTGTAACAACTAGTATTAGAACTAGAAATAGGAATGAAATTATTTTTAACAAACCTCATCTCTCTAGCTTGATAGCCAATTCTAGTAGAGTATTGGGGGAATATTTTATTTTTCAAATTAGAGTATGAGTATTTATATCATTGGTGTGTTTTTAGAGATATTTTTGGGATTAAAATTAGATAATTTTATCTCATTGTTTTCATTAAATTGTTTATCATTTTATTATTACATATTATGAGATCAGTCTTCAAACTTGCAGTCAATGCATGAGGATTGTTCAAAATATTTTAATTATCTTTATGTTCATTAAAATATAATCTATAATATTATATTATTAAAAAATATCCTCATTGGAAATTTTTCCATCATTTTTTACATCTCCATAATAATTATACATATTAATATGATTATTATGAAAACATTAGATACCTCATATGTGTTCGTCAAAAAACACAGGTTAGAATTTTTCATGCTTATCCTCTTGGGTTGAGTCTCAATCACTCAAACTATCTTCTGAAGAACTATAGGTTTCCATTATATATTACATAAATATTATATCATTTCCATCTTACTTATTCTTTATTTTTATCTTATATATGTCTACATTGGCACATCCATTCATTTTTCATTAATATAAAACTATATCATTTATAGAATTGTCCTTCTTCTAATCCTTTCTCATGTTTCCTATATATTAATATTTTCCTCTTTAACTTGGTTTCTCAAAGATATTCATACTATTGTAAAAAATTTTGAACCTTCTATCTTAATGGTCCATTTCATCACCATGATCCAAAGGTGAATATTTATCACATGAGTAGTCCACTTGGATTTTCCCATTTTGTTTTGAAGTAGTGGTTTTGAGGGATACTGATTTTCTATTTGGTTAAACCTCATAAAATCTATTCACATTGATTTATTACTCTGAAATAATCAATTTACCTATAATCTCATTAACAAGTAACTTGATAACATCACAAAAATATCAGATTGACATGGATTTTCCTATCTATCTATTATGTAGACACCTCAACATGCACATAAACTATTTTTTTGTAAAAAACTGGATTCCCAAATGGATGAATTGTGTTCACAATCTCATTGAACATCAGATACATATTAGAAATAGGTTAATTATAGAGTTCCTTTCTTTACAAATATTAACATTACAACTATTTTTTGTAATATATAAAATATTGCACAAATAGATTCCTAAAGATGGTATTAGTTTAGTGTCGTTTGACACATCGAAACATTAACACTAGTACATGATTGAGTTATATAATCCCACAATAGGTTCTATAATCATAGAAACCTTTTTATAAATATCTTACATATAATATATTTTCATAACCTGGGGAAGGAAACATAAACAATGGCGAGATCAGATGCTTATTATAAGTATAAAGGGGCGAAATATAAGTATATACATAAGTGTAAGGGTATGAAAACATGATCATAACATTAGATGATCATACCCTAAATATCAAAGATTATAAACTTGATTTATGGTATAAATATTAACATTTCATAAGTTATGAATCATAATGGATTAAATAGAATGACTCATGAAGAAATAATATATAGAACTCATGGAAGACACATAACCATGGAAAATATTATGTCAAGGCTACCTACCAAGACCTTCATAACATGTTAAGCATGGGATAATAACTTTTGTTCCTACATCAGTCTTGGGAAATCCTCCCGTTTACCCCTTGTTTGTGGATTGGGATACCCTCTGAAGTACTTGATTATTTTACGCTTAAGATTCCAACTTCTTTACCCTCTTTTGTCAGTAATAATCAGCCCATTTTTTTTAGTATTGGGATTCCCTCCTATGTAAGGTCTTGAGCTCAGAAAAAAATTTATCGTTACCCAAGGAATTGAAGGGATATATATCTCCCATCCTTCACATAATAGAATCAAACATTCATTTTTCATAGGATAAAATACATTCCTCATATCATGACCCATGAAAATATATGTGTTTTATAAACATCAAATAATAACCCATGAAATAAAATGTGTATAAATTATATTTCATCAAATAATAACCTAAAAAAATCTAAGGGTCTTCTTAATAATTTCGTTAAATCAAAACCCTTGAAAATAAGCTAGTTTCAAAATAATATAACTCGTGGAATAGAAATAGGTTTCATAATCATGATTTCATTAAAACATAAACCATTAATGAAATAATATGAATGGAACCATTGGATAAATTCCTAGTAGGGATTGAGAAACACTAACAGATGGTGCCATAGATTTAAAATAATTATAAAATATCATTTCTTGTGGAAAATATCATTTCTCATTTGTAAAAGGCTCGTTAAAACATAAAAAATTTTTAAAATCATTTTCTTGGAAAATTATTTGAAAACATTGAAAGAAATATAGAAATAATTTTGAAAACCTTTTACCTTAGAAACATATAAAATTTTCTTGAAATAATTTTGGAAACCATTTTCTTTGAAAATACATTCACAATTTCTAAAATAATATTTAATATCATTTAAATTAATTTCTTTAAAAACAATAATTTTAAAAATTATAAAATACTTTTTGAAAATAATTTAAAATACCTTGAAAACATGAACCATTTTTTAAAAAAAATTCATTGAAAACTTGTTTAAAATCTATTAAATAATATAATATTTGGAAAATATCATTTTACAAAAAAAATATTTTAAACACGTAAATGAAGCATAAATGGAATTAAAATCATCACAATGAGTAAATCCATACATGTCAAACATTCCTTTTGCAACATAAAAAAGCATAGAAATGTGCCTTGACCAGCAAATGACAAGATGATTCCTTTTTAAAAACCCTTTTGATAAAAAATTAAAACATGGTAAAAATTTCTCTTAAATATAATAGAACAATAGTATAACTATTTTGTAAAATATTTTAGAAATCAAGGGTTTGATGGAACACAGATTTCCAACCGGAGAGAGTGGTGAAGTCTTACATTCTTCAAAAAAGATTATTAAGAATCATGTGTTTCAAAGAGTGGAAAATATGATATAATTACTTCGATATAACATGAATAACCATAGGGTAAGAAAAATCATGATAGTTCATGAAATATGGATCATACAATTTCATCAATGGGAGAATAATGATAACCAATCTTGATGAAATGTGATATTAGAGCTATAATCCATTACCCGTTTGGTAATGTTGAATCATAAAAAAATGGAATGAATAAAATTACATTTAGAATAAAATATCAAAAAAAAAGATATTGATGATTTTTAATTTCAATGATATTATATAAACATCATATAAAAATGTAGGTGCATAACATGGAATGTGCCTCAAAGAAGGAAATTTGAGAAAAAAATTACATTACAGATTTGGTAACTTTTGAAACCTAATCCCCATGAAATAAAGTTCTTTAAAATGATATTTAAATACCCATAAATATTTGTATAATAATCTTAGAATACATATATGGGAAATAAACACCCCACATATAATAAAAATGAGTTGAACATGACTTTTGTCTCATAGAAAATAATAGTGAGATGGGAAAACCCTTACAACATAAGTAACACTAGAATCTTTATCACTATAAAATAATAACTTCAATTTAAAGATTTTAATTTCATTAAATAATTTAAATTTAGTGTATAACATATCATAGGGTACTATATACATCTAATAAAATAAATTGGAGAATATTTCCTATATATCCTGAAAATAAAAAGTGAGCTGAAATTCCATTTCCTTATGTCTTGGCTCTCTTTTCACTCGTACAAACATCCTGTATAATAAATATAAGGTTATTATATATTTTATAAAGAACCATATTCTTGTATATAATACCAAAAACGGTTTTATGATAACTTTATATTACCCTCTTATTTATAATTCCAAGTTAATGTTTGTATTTGGTTAGTATCTGCTGTTTTTTCACATGTGTATCAATTTGTTATATTATTTGTCATCATAATTATATCATGATTTCTAGAAAGTAAACCATTAAATAAATATCATGCCTAATAAATATATATTTATTTATAATAATAAATATAACATAGAAATATTAAATGGAATAAACTATTTATGGAGATGGAAGACCAAACGTATACATGAAAATTGTTACAATTTTTCTTTGTAATATTGAATGAAATAAATTTAATGACTTATATATGTATATAAACATATAATATATTTAATCTATAATTATAATTTCATATGTATGATATATTTTCACTAAAAATGCTCTTAATAAATTCTATTTAATGTTTTAATTAATCACATCACTTTGATGGGGCGTTAGTCCACACTTCCCCAAAAATAATAATAATATTTACACAAACTGGAAAGAATGAAAGTAGGATTTATATATCAAATACATAATTAATATCATATATATCATGTAATAAAAGAGTGTCCATAATAATTCCCAACAATGATGTGTTATATGATTTCAGAAAGATCAAATGTTATATAATATTTCATTATAAATATGTTTTATTTTCAATGTTAATCTCGTAGACATGGAGAGAAAGCAGGTTTTTGAACTGATAAAGTTCAAATGTTCACTAATTTTGATGTATAAATTGAATATAAAAATGGATCTAATGAAAGCATTGGATTAATATATGTATAATTGAACTATTTTGGATTTAAAACACATTGAAAATATAATGTAATTGTATAAATAAATTAGACTAAAGAGGTGTTTTTAATTGAAATTCAGTACTTTTCACAATTCATCCTAAAATTATTTATCTCATAAATATTCCAAAAAATTACCCTAATATAATTTTGAAATTATGGATTAAAAAATTTAGATTATTTTATTATATTTATTTTTTAAAATTGTTTAAAATTAATATTAATATTTTTCACAAAAGGATATAAAAATGTTCTTTTAAGAAAATATTATTTTTAAACATATAAATACATTACCAAAAAAATAAATATTTTATTATAAATATGTTTTATATATCTTCAAATACTATAAATAATGTTTAAAATTTATTTATTACTATTCATATTAACATGTTTAATGTCTCAATTATAACTACCTCAATTAAATAATTATAATAATAATATGATGTATCATAGAAACTTAGTATTATGTGTAATGAAAGAGAAGTTTTTGTTTCATGTATTGAAAACATAGATTTGTGTAGAGTATAATGAATGTATGAAATAGGGATTTAATATAAAAAAATATTTTCAATGTTGTAAGAAAAAAAAATTATCAAAAATATTAAACTAATTCAAAATAAATTCATAAAAATACTGAGGTGTTACATTCTACCTCCCTTAAAATAAATTTCTCCCTCAAAATTCATCTTGGTTATCAAACGTTTAATACTTGAAACTTTTTTTTTATAAGCCGGACTTATATAAATGAATATTATAATTATTTTAAATACATAATGTTTGATCTTAATGGTTACCCAAATTAACTCACAGATAGGTTTCCACGTAAAATAACATAGATTGGAGTGAAGATTGGATAGGGAGGAAAACAATAATTTTTTTGACTAAATGATTTTATCAATCACAAAAAAAAGTGATTGATCTGTTAAATTTCAAGGGCCTCAGATTTAAAAAACTGTAATGATTTAAAAGGTCATCGGTTCAATAAAAATTATCTAATTAGGAAAGCATTCTACTTTCTGGATGATTTCCTAAAGCTGAATAATTTTCATGAAAATATATACTTAAATGATTTCAGGAAAACCTCACCCTTTGTTGTTCCTTGATCCACTTTACCTATTTCTCTAAAAAGAAATGTGAATTTTTCATTCCTAAAGTACTAATATATCATAAGATCCATGATATTCCATATCATCTATCATCAGTTATCATCTACACAAATTTGTTAGAAAATGTTATTAAATATTAGTAAATTATAATGTGGTGATATAATACATTAATCTCACAAAATCCATCCAAAGTGTAACATTATATTCTATAAATGATTAATAATATAGCCATTATGAATGTTGAAAATCCAAAACATTATAAATAAAGTCAAGAAATCAGTTTAACAATGATCCCACATATATCACAAAGTATATATTTATTACCACATACCAAACATGTGAATACATTCATCATAAATCCTCTTGAAACATAGAAATAACCCAAATGACCATAAATCCTATTGGAAGACATGAATTCATCATTATTATGAATGATAATAGGTATATTCTATAGATCTATTATATTTAAATCTTCATCCATGATAAAATAGAAATATTTTTAAAGAAAAGATAATTTGATCTAGGGTAATCATTGTTATAATGTTTTCATTATCCAAATATAGAATCTCTTTACACCGGTTATTCAAAATTTTCTCAACATCATGATCACATAAAGGGTTCCCTTACCTTAATCAAAATATCAATTTTCTAAGTTTTCATCACTATTAAACATATCCTTTTAATTCCTGATTGAAAAGTTATAATGAAAATACTTATATATTTCATGATTCATATAACACAATGTTTAAATTCCAAAACATAAATACTTCATTCATCCAACATTATTCTTAAACCATTATTTAGGATTTATCAACTTATTTCTTAAAAAATCATTCCTAGGATATTAAATATCAATAATTCCTTATCGTTCCTCACCCTTATTCAAATAATAATTATGTTTAGTGTAATAAATACTAGAAAAACACCACATACCTTTCATATATCATTTGTAGTCTCATTATATTCATTTGTTTCACCAACACTCATACCACCTTCCTGATTCTATTTTTGAGTTTCCACATTTGAAAATTATTCTCATAATTCCCATACATTCCATATATGAAACAATAAATGATAACCAAGTTCCTTCTTGTTCTCACCATTGATTAAAACCTGAAACCACTAGGTGAGAAACACATATCATAGAAAAAGACAAAATAATGATTAATAATTACTTATATGATTTCTAAATCATGACATCAACCTTTTAATTGATTACAAACACGTTTTATCATCAGTTATTCAAATACATCACCTATTTAAATCCTTTATAATGGTTCATAAAGAGTCTATAAATTTCTAATCAATATCCCTGAGGAGTGTTAATCTAGGTGTGCATAAAGTCACATTATTGTGTACCATGTTACACTGAGTCAGACCCGACACACCTTGTCAGAGTTATTAACCATAGGTAAACCTATTCCATATCTATATCCAATTTTAGTATCGAGTAAGGAATTTATTTCTATTAATCCACTCACTCTATGATTTACAAAAATTAAAAGACATTTTCCTAAATGTTGACTAATCCTTATACTTACCCATAGAGACATCCCTAGAAATATCCTTAGAAATATACCTAGGGATCTCACTAAATTTTTCTCATTGTAGTTTCCGAAGGATGAATTAACCTTCACATTAATACCAAATAACGTCACACTCTTTTTACCTACATAAAAAATTCACTAATTTTCCAAAATACTTAAAACATTACCCAAAGAGATTCCCCAAGACCATATTAGTTTATTGACATTGGAATCATGGAAAAAAATTTTTGTAATTCAGTGATCTAATTTGTCCCCTAGTAGGTTCTCCAAGACTATCACCCTTCCTAGAAATATCAAACATAAAATATATATGCATAATATGGGGATGGAAACATAAAAAAGGGGTAAGATTATATTATTAGTATGGGTAAACATGAAAGATATGTAAGAATAAACATGAGAATAAGGGTATGAGAATGTGATAATAAAATAATATGATAATAACCTACCAATAAAAGATCATAAAAAAGAATCCTGGCTTAAATTTTAGCATTACATAAGTCATGAATCATAAGGGGTGAAATATCATGATCCATGAATAAAAACGACAAAGAACTCAAAGTAAACACATAAAATTAGAAAATCATGCGTCAAGGCTACCTACAAATACCATCATCGAATGTTATACTTGGGTTAATATCTCATTTACCTATTTTAGGCCTGCGAGTTCCTCTCATGTACGCTCTTGTTCCATATTTTGGATGGCCTCCCGTGTACCCTCTTATATTAGGCTTGATGTTCCCTCTCATTTACCCTATTCTTTCTAGGTTAATTTTCCCTCCTATTTCAGGCTTATGATGCCCTCCCATGTAATCTATTTTATAAATAAAATATTTATCATTACACAATACATTGTATGGAGAAATATGTCCCACCTATCACATAATAAAATCATAAAAACATATTCTAGAAAATAATAAAGCATTCATCATATCATGATCCATGAAAAAATATGGGTTTTATAAACATCAAATAATAGTCCATGAAATGAAATGGGTATCATTAATATTTAATAACATCATAAACTATGTAAAATAGATAGGTTTCTTAATCATTTCACTAAAGAATTACCCATGAAAATACGTACATTTAAAAATCATATAACCCTTGGAGTAGAAATGAGTGTTATAATCATCACTCCATCAAAACATAATCTATTCAATAAATAATATGAATGGAACTTTTGGATCTATTCCTTAAAGTGAATGAGAAAAATCAACAGATGTCATCGTAGATAGAAAATAATTTTTAAATATCGTTTCTTAAAGAAAATTTCATTTCTTCTTTTAAAAATATCCTTTAAAAGATAAAGCATTTTGAAAACTAACATCAGAAAAAAATACATCAAAAATATAGAAAGGAAGCATGAAATATTTTTTGAAAACTTTTTCCCTTAGAAAACATATAAAACAAGATGATACACATTTAGAAAAAAAATCATTTAAAATATATAGAAATATTATAATATAAGAGTATAAATCATTAAATATATTTCTTTGAATTTTTTTTGAAAATATATTTAGAATATTTTGATAATAATTGAAAATAATTTTTAAACATAATAATTTTTTTAAAACCATTCCCATTAAAAATAACGTTAAATCCAAAAATAATTTTATAATATTAGAATTAAATTTATTTTATAAAAAATAACATTGTAATTTGTAAATACTACTTCAAGGGAATTATGGCCACGACGATGGGTAAATAAATACATACTGACAATTCCTTTTGAACCGTAAAAAGTTTAGAAATGTGGTTGGCCAAGAAAACAACAAGAAGGTTCCTTTTTAAAAAAAAATTTGTAATAAAGGTAACACATGGGTAACAATTTCTTATAAGTATCATAGGATAATATTATATTATTTTATGAAACTCTTTTACAAAATATGTTTTTTAAGGAACATATATTTCCTCCTGAATAGAGAGGCGAAGATGTACTTTTATAAAAATGTATTCTAGATAATATTACGTACAAAATAGTATAAAAATTGAACAAATTTTTTACATTACATGAATAAACATAGGTTTTTGAATAATAATGAGATATCATGATATATTTATCATAATATTTCATCAATGGGAGCATAATCATAAAAAATCTCGAAAAAAGTTAGATTATAGCTATGAACTATTACAAATTCGGTAACATTGAATCATAACACAAGGGAAAAAATAAAATTACATAAAAAATTACATATAATTAAAAACAGTCGGTTCATGATATAGTATGTTAACGTCAATATATAAACCTCATAGTAAAATATTGGTTCATAACAAGCCATGTGCTTAAAATAATCAAAATTGAGACAAATTTACATTACTGATTTGAAATTTTTTGAAACAAAAACCATATGAAAGAAATATCATCAAATATGTAAGTAAATAAACAAAAATATAATTATAATTATCACATAATACATCTATGATAAGTATTAACACCACATATAAGAAATATGAGGTGGACATGGTTTCTGTCTCCTAGAAAATAAAAGGTACACGGGAAAACCCTTACTACTTGAGTAAATAGGGAATCATGATCCTAATGATATAATAAAAAAATTAAAATATTTAAATAACTAAAAATAATTTAAAATAATAATATAATGTGCCATTGGTCAGTATATACACTACACAAAAGAAGTGAGTAGTGAATGTGACATCTATCTCAAGGAAGTAAAAAAGGTGAGATGAAATTCAGTTACCTTATGTCTTGACTCTGTTTTCACTCATCAAAAATCATGTATAATAAATATAAATTTAATATAAATATTTTATAGGACCATATTAATATATATAAAACCATATATGGGTTTATTATGAATTTATGGTACCCTCTTATTAAAAAATACAAGTTAATGTTTGGCTTCGGCTAATATCCACTTTTTCGCATGTGTCTGGATTTTTAATATTTTTTGTCGTCATATATATATACCTATATATATATAATGATTTCCATAATGTAACCCATGATATAAATATAATTTATAATAAGTATATATAAATATATTTATAACAATCTGTTAAATATTGAAATGTAAAATGAAATACACAGTTAATGGAGATGGTAGGTCATACGTATAAATGAATGTTTTTTTTCGATTTTCTTCATAATATTTAATGAATGTAAGTAAATAAAATTTTTGTATATATATTATAATTATTGTAGAATTATTTTGTCATATGTATCATATAATTTCACTAAACCAATCCCCATATGAAATTATCATATTTACACAAAATTGAAAGCATGTAGGTAAGATTTATATAATAAATAACGAAGAATAAATACATAATAAATATAATATATATCAAATAAAATTGGAGTACAAATCATAAGTACATATCATTAGAGGTAGTAAATGTAAAACGTATAACATAGTTTTGTGATATGGTAGTTCATCGTACACAATAATTGTATGGTCATTACATATTAAATTGAAGTTTGTGTAATTATAAGTCGAAACCATTGAATAAAAAGTTATGAGTATATTTTGGATTTGGGGTTATTATATGATATTTTAATAAGAATAATTGATGTGGATTTGAAATGAAATAATTTAAATAATCTTGAGGAAGGATGTTACATCTTTTTGAGTCACTCTTTTAGGTTTTTAACAAATGGATTCCTTAGTTGGAATTACGGCCAAATAGAGGGTACAAGGAGGAATAGAGGTATTTTGAGAAGTGAATTGGTAAGATAATGGATTAATTATGTGTATCTAGAGGTGAAAATAAGGTGGACTGGTGGTGGGATTTTATAGGGGATGTAATGGACAAACATTGTATTTTATTTGAAAAGAATTGTGTGTTCCCCAAGTATTACAAATTCTAAAAGCATCAAAATGGATCATTCTATAACCTCATAGGATTATTAGCAGAAATATTTTCATCCAATATGTTTTTGAAAATTTTATATGTCATTTTACCCCATTAATATTAATGTTTAGTCCCTTATTAGGCTGAATTTTACCTTAATAACTTTAATTAATTTAAATCTAATTCACTATTCAATTCGGAAAAAAAGTTAATATTATTAAAATATAAATATCATACTTATTTAAATTGTGTCTGTATATTTTTTGAAATTTAATTCTCTTAATCAGTCAAAGTAAGTTTAATCCTAATATTGAAGATATGCCAAGAAAGAGGGTTTTTAAAGTGAGAATGTTCAAATGTTCATTTAGCGTTTATAACAAAATTAATTACAAAAATGATTCCAATGTTGTGGATTAGATTAATTTATGTATTATTGATTTATTGTGACTTTAAAACGAACTTAAAATGTAATTTCACTATAAAAATGAATTCGATGAAAAATTAGTTATTAATTAAAATTCTGTATTTTTCATTATTTATCTTAGAATGATGTTTCTCATAAAAATATCAATGATTAAACCTATGATAGTTTTGAAATTTTGCATGAAAAAATGATGTTTATTTTTTTAATATAAATTTCTATAGTTTCTAATTTTTTTTATTTTTCACAGTAGGACATAAAAAATTAGTTCTTTTAAGAAAATACTATTTTTAAACATATAAACTCTTTACTAAAAATTAAATATTTCATTACCAATATGTTTTATTTGTATGAAAAAATTCTAAAAAAATTAAAATTAGTTATTTATAATAGTATTTAAATGTTTAATGACTATTTTATTATTACTTCATTTAAATAAAAAAAATATTACATGGTCATTTCAAGAAAACATAGTGTTGCATGTAATGAAATCCAAGTTTGTGTTTCTTGTAGTGCAATATTAATATGTTTTAGCATATAATGGAAGTATAACTTAGTAATTTAATATAATACAAACTATTTTTATTATTTCATTAAATTATAAATATGATTAATATTAAATTAATTCGAAAAAATAATTCCCCAAAATGTTATGGTGTTACATTCATAGAGTTTCATCATAAAATAATCATATTTAATAGTATAGGTATCTAAATTTATTTATTTGAAATTTGAAATTTTATAATGAGGACAAAATAATGCTTTGAAAATTTAAAAAGTTATTCTTCATTTCTTTAAATTTATTATTATATGTTACTTTATTAGGATCATCCCATGTAGATCTAGCAATTTTTGTGTATTTAATATTTTTCTATAATAGCATTCCATATTTCAAAACAAATTCTTTCAATATGAATTGTCATTTTATTTTTCCACTGAGCATTGTTACATACACTAAAAAAATGATGTCTCTTAGAAAGAGAACCCTCTATTCAATTATCTATAAAAACTAAATTTAGAAATAAAAAAAAATTAACATCATTAAAAGAATGCTAAATCAGAGTTGGAAGGATATCTGAAAAACCCTTGGTAAAAAATCTTGGTCAGAGTGAGTAAAATGAAAGGGGAATGAATTTAGTACACTATAAGATTAATGTTACAAACACAATAAAAATTATCCCCCAAGTTATTTAAGAATACCTAAAAATTAAAATACTATAATAATATTAGTTATATCATTAAAAATGGTTTCTCAATGAGGGATTAGGGCTATGTTAAAATAAAACTTCAATTAACATTAAGTTTTGAGATTATTTAACATAGTAAAATCCTTTATATAAGCATATGTTAAGATTAAATATACACGTATAAGTTTTAATCCGACATTAAAAAAAATTCTTTTTTACTTTTGAAATGGAGAAAAATAATACTAAAACACACTTTGGATTAAATAAGTGGTTCAGTCTCAATTTGAGACTTAATCTCCACCACTTGTGAATCACCAACATCCAAAACAAATATTATAAAAAATAATAAGATCAACAAAATGGATTGGGTACACACAAAATAGCACAATGATTTCCAAGATCAAATTATCTTCCCTAGTTATTCATGGTAAGAATTAAAACACAATCCACAAAATACCTCTTCCACAGTTCCAGTGGGTATATAGATAAATAAATTTTAAAGAGTGTGTCCAATATACTATAGTTAGAGTGCTAGATTTAGTGTGTTCCAATATGCAATACAATATAGAAAACTACTCAAATATAAGAAAAAACAGATTGAGAAAACAAGTAAAGTGGGATGATTTTGTGTTTATTAATGTTTGATACATCATTAGATTGAGGGTACTCAAATTTTTCTTAGAGAGGATATTAAACTAGTTCCTTTGAAATTACCGAAAAATAGTGTGTTGAAAGTTTCTCTTCTCTATATATATATTCTCTAAGAACTTATTTAGATTCATTGTATGAAAGGATATTAATCTTTTATATATTCCTCTATATCAAACTCACATGAAATATTATATCTCAGGTGTATAACCCAAAATGAGCAGAATCATGCATGATAGGGTTCTTCAGAAATATATAGCACTGCAGTTTCAAAAATCTTATAAAGAATAATTTTAATGATAACATGATTCCTCATACTTGGAAACAAATCAGGATACCTTTTACATAGTATTCAATGAATCCATAGAGTGGTATAATAATATTAATTAATTAAACCACCTGACACTGTGTCCATTAACTCCCATAAACTACTCATTGGTAGCATTAATTTTAAATGAGGTCGAATAGAAATACTAGTATAACTCATGGTGGATGAATTTAATGGTAGAATGGTCTAGCAGTACAACAAGATAGTCATAGTAAATATTTATAAGTATAAGACCCAGTGGTAGTATATTTGAGATAATGGTTTCACATGGCAAGTTGTAGCACATTTGTTGGTCAAACTGTTAAACTAATGATATCACCTGTCGGTAGCAGATGTTTGACTATAACATGACTCTGGAGGAGGCATACCTAGTGTTAGAACATTGAAATAAAGGTATAAAAATAATTAATGTGGAACATCTGGGGATATTATAATTATTATATTATCATGAATCTATAGGTATAATGATTTACCTATTTGTATCACCACTCTGATGGTAGTGCAGAGTTGGAGGTGGCACGTTTGAACTGATAGTTTATCTCTTATATACAATGAAAATTTTCCTTCAATATTACATTCAAAATAATATGGTATCATTAAATATTAATCTCAATATAAAAAAAATAAACATTACTTGTGATCATTAAAATAGGTAGGTTCCAACATAATCATGTTCAAAAAGGAAATATTAAAAACATATGGGATGGAAAAAAGGATTCTTAAGAAATACCACATATGTCACGGTATGACACATATGTGTCATTCCATGGAACACATTTTAATGTTTTAGGACATAAAACAAATTTCTAATACTAATTTTTTTTTTCTTCCTAGATAATGTTCAACTATGAAACCACTGTTTATGAAATAAAATTTTTGGTGGGGCTCAAAAAAATAGTTTTGATGTATTCAATTCCCAAAACCCCTTTTAACATCCACTTATGACCTAAGATTTATGATGACCCGTATATGGTGTAATTAATGGTTTTCGTGGTGATATTAATTCCTATAAATGGATGTGTAGCAGAATAAGTTATGGAATCATCCATTAGGGTTTCTTTTACTAAATTCGGATTAGCCTTCTATTTTGTTTTTTATTTATTTTAATTTTAATTTCCATTACAATTTAATATAACATTTCCCTTTTTAATATTAAATGTTTCCCACTTTTATTTATACAATCTCAATCTATTTATATATTCTTTCAATATTTTCTGATATCGTAAACACTGTGAACTCAAGTGGCTGGACCAAGCCTTAGGCTTGGGGCAGTTTTGTAGGATTCTAATATTACTATTCTTTAATTTGAAAATATTTTAATTCTATCTATGGTGGATGAGAGATAATCTCATTGGTTGTGGGATCATCCACTGGGGAATTATTTTCAAATCTATATCAATTCTTTAATTCAAAATTTTCCCTATTTATCTCTATTAAACTCTTAATAAAATAGAGTTTATGATACCAAAAGGGATGAGAATAAACATGGTGGAGTTAGGTGTATATGGAATTAAACAATCAGTTGATGTGTTTATCATATTTTTCTATTAGAGGATATGGAATTTTGTTTTCCAAAGAGGTTTCCTAGACTAGATAAAATTACACAATTAATAAACTAAATAAAATTTATACATTTATGAGGTTTCATAAAATAAATTATTTAATTCTATTTAAATAATAATTATGAGTTATGATGGAACCTGTGTAACTAAATCCTAGTATCAATACCATTCTCCCTGACATGAATTCTATTTGTATTTTAATATTATATTTTAATCACATTTTTTCCACAAAATAAAAACTCATATTTATTTATTTTCATAAAATAAATATAAACAAAATATAAAAATAGGTGTATTTTTAATAGGAGATTAATTGACTAAAAAACACTTTAAGTGAGGTGACTCTTGTCAACCACAATGTTGAACTTTTAAAATAATTTATCTTTTGTAGTTCTTTACAATGAATACAAAAAATGGCATTGTTTCCAGTAAGATAAGTAGTTATATCATTCATTATTTTTGTTATTAATTTTTTTTAAAAAATAGTTTCTATTGTATTCATTAAAAAAAAATAATTTTACCTTAATGATTTTAATTTCAATTATTTTTAATGGAATTGTAACACATCAGTGAAAAAAATGAAATTGAAAATATGGAGGAGGCACTCTTGAAAATGTATGATGAACTGCTAATTGCTTCCTGATATATGGTGAATATCCAAGAGATAGGCCACTAATTTCATGAACTGGATGACATGGTTAATCATCTCCAAACAAATATTAACAAAATAATGTCCAAGCATGAAGTACCTTAGATCTGTATAATTTTTAAAAATATGTCAAAGTGGTTGAGGTTGTACTTGAAGTACATCCAAAGATAATAAATATAATGATCCATATAAAACTATAATATGATGTGATTGAGATTGAGTATGAATATTTATAGGTTTATAAGCATAAGGTGAATGATTCCGAAAAAATTTCGAGTTCTTGGGTAAATGATGAAATGAAACATATTTTACCTATCTAAAAATTAAATAATTATCACCCTTGTTCACAAATATATCCATTGAAGAAGAAAAAACCAACCATGTGGTGAAATTTTAACAAACTATGGCGGATCCTAACTATCTTCCTCTATCTTCCACAACAAATCAACTCCAAAAGGAACATTCCACTGAAAAAAATGATTTTGAACCAACTCATAGTTGATCATTATTGAACTCAATATCATTTAATATCTCTAAATTTGAATTTTTTATCACTCCACACTATTTATATTTTATATATTTTGATGTGTCTTATTTTCTCTGGTAGGAATATGATAGAAAAAATTTAACACTTGATGATGTTACAGAGATTCGTAAACACATTTATCATTTCATGAAGGAATACCATGAAAATATCCATCTATAAATGCATAAATAAACATAAAAAATATTATTATATAAATGGGGAATATTTGATTATATTCATGTTTTATTAATATTTTTAAAATAACATTACACTCTAATTCTCCCTTTGATTATTATTTTGATGTATCATATTGGGAACAAATATTGGATGGTCAAGAAGATGATGTAAAAGTATCAACAAAAAATTAAGAGGATATATACTTCATCCTACCTCCTCCCTGAATGTTTTACCTCATTATAAATAGGGAATATATATGGATCTATATTCATTGATTCCTCAAAAAATATAAGAATAAGTACAAGATGGAAATAATAACATGTGGTGGTTAATGTTTGAGAAACTCCACCTACAAATGGATTATAGATGATAAATGATTCTTCCCATTTAGAGAAAGTAAAAAACCCAGGGCCCAAATGGGGGATCAAATAACAATTTTCTTTCAAATCTTTACTTTCATTATAGGAATTTAATTTTCAACTTTATTTATAATTCATAGTTTAGAAATTTGTTTTTAAGATGTAGCCCTAACCTCATTATTTTTTATCATACATTATTATGGTCCTTAAACATTAATGTGTGATTTTATTGTGTATCCCCATGATGTTGATGAAACACAGAGGTCTGTCAAGTTGAAAGAGAGAGATTGAGATTTATCATAAGGGTATTATGAGTTTCAATTATTTTTTAATTTTACCTAGTAGTTTTAATTTGTTTTTTTATCATTAATGAAATTTCAATGTCCCACATTGAACTACTGAACACAACTATCAATTTATGATACATAATTTTATTAAGATAATCATAATTCCATGATTTTATTTTCATTATTATCATGTTTATATGAGTTTAACAGTAAAATGAATGAGTTGATTTAAACATGAGGTGTTGATTTTGAAAAAAATATTATTTTTAGTATTAAGAAATTTTTTATAAATGAACATATTATTATATTTTACTGATTTTTAATTTCATAAATTGATATTAAATTTTTTTAATTTTTTTGTACGTTATCATGTATAATTTTCCCAAACCATGTGTTTTCATTCCTAACAAAAATTCAAATCTAATACTTCACATTTCTTTCTATAGTATATTTCTTGAGATACTAAAATATGATACCATCTAAAACATTCTTGACATATTATAAATATTATAACTGAATATAATCATTTTTATTATTATTGGGGAATGTTTTTTATACCCTTATCTATGGACCCACTAGGACATCAATCCTAATTTTTTCATTACAAGAAATGAATGAACATTTTTAGAAATGATCCATGTCAAAATGTTATCAAATCAATTCATATTCTACTTTAAGCTTTAAAACAATAAGTGTGGTGTAAGGGGTGTCTATGGTTGATGGGTACATACTTCATTGATGAGATTAAAAATTTTTATTCCATGTTATTTTGATGAATGAAACCTGATCATTCATTTTTCTATATTATTTACTTCTCTTTCCAAAAAAATTTATAATTAAAAAAGAAAATATATTTTAAAAAATTGAGTTGTTTCTTAAAATGATTGAAAATCACCAAATCTAGTCAGATGATATTTTGATTATGTGGGGTTAGGTTTTGGATGTGACATTTTTCATAAGAATAATTTTTAAAAAGAAAAAAATTGAAAAAAAGGAATGAGATGGTTATTTATTAACTATGTTTGTTCATTTTCTATGTCTACTATAAGATTTAGGGGTTGGTATGTATCGTATTAATCACTATAATATTATTTTAATTGAGATTATAATTTTATATCTTTTATTATACATGAGTATAACCTTATATTTAATCTTTATTTTATTCATTTCCCACCTACCTTATGCCATGATGTTATTTAAACCCTAATGAAAAATCCTCATGAATAAATTTTAATTTTTTATTTATATAGTGGATATATTAGATTTATTGAACGAATATTTTAAGTCACAGGCACATGATTAATTATCACAAAACCATTCCATTTAATACATTGAAATATGAGTAAAAATAATTCAATTTGAGGTCGATTATAATTGAAATTCATATTAATTATGAATTATGAAATTAAAATTAAAATAAGGAAATGGATTTTCATTGACAATGAGGAAATATAAAATTTATGACTAACTTTATTTCTTTAAAGAGTAAATATTTTAGTGAATTATTTTATATAAAATTTGAAAGGTTATTTTCCATTAAAAAACAATTGATTTTATTTATTTTTAAATTTAAATATTTTTACAGTTATGTTACTTTGTGAATGTTGTTTAGATAACATGCTTAAGGAAAAGCATGTTCTAAGCACAGTAGAATTCATAAAACCAAATTATGTATGTTTAATTTAATATTAAAAACATTTTGTTTGTAATTAAGTTGATAAATATTTCCTTTATTTTATTTATTTTAGGATTTTTGGCATGATATGATGAATGATTAAAAATGAGAGAAAAAATAATTGAATTTTTCATAAATATAATGTTATAAAATAACAGAAAAAAAGGCCTGATCTTGTATTAAAAATTAATTATTCACGTGGAAATAGAGTAAAGCTACTAAAAATGTATGCTTTACAGAATAAATTAGTCATTTGTGACACAATTTGTTTTGAACAGAAATGTAGAGGCAAGACGATAAGAAAATATGATTTATGTGTAAGACTACATGTGTCAAATTGTGACACATATACTTCATGTTGTGATGCAACTTCAAAAGTTTCAATCTATATAATCAAATCCTAAAACATCTTGGAGGGTTCTTCATCATAAATGTTACAATATAAAATTTTTTTATAATATAAAAGATGTTGACCAAGCTTATAAATAGAAATCTTGGATGTGTTAAATTCTCTGAACCACTTAAAAATCCCCATTATGACCAAGGGTTTATAAAGACACATTTATAATATGATTTATAGTGCATAAGGTGATATTTAAACCTATCAATAGGGGTGATGATGATGAGATAAGGAATCTGTTATTTAAGGTTATGTCATTGCAAAAGGGTTAAGATGTTGTAATGTCATTGATTTTTTTCATTTACTTTTTCATTGTAATAAAATATTCATATTTATAATTCAATTTTTTTCCCTCTTTTATTCGTCCAATATAAATCACTTTCTCTATTTTTTCATTTTTTCGTGATCTCTTACAATTTTTGATAATAAATTACTTACCTTGTGGTTGTCCTCAGGGGAAGTTTTATGGGGTTTTAAAATTATTATGCTTTAACTTCAAAATATTTTTATTCTATTTGTTGTTGATACCATGGAATTTTAGTGGTGAAATTATCACTCACCCTGACATTAATTTCATATAGAGCTAATTTCATCAATTCACAATTTTTCCTTTCCTTATCCTAGTTATACTTTTTATATGGTAGAGTTTAAGATACTTGAAGGGACAAAATTTCATATGGTGGAGCTGGGTCTTTTAGGAATTTCACCCTCAGATGATGTATTTATTTTATTTTTCTATTATAGGAGGTGGGATTTAGTGTTCTGAAGAGGTCTTCAAGGTGCTCTAAAAATAAAAACATAATAAATTAATTAAAATTATTTCATTTATCAGGTTTCATAAAATGAATTATCAAATTAAATTTAAATAATAACAATAAATAATAAAAGAACCCATGTAACCACGCTGTAGGACCAAGCCCTTTATCTATAACCTACATTATTTTTATATTTGAATTTTAATTTTAATTTTAGATTAAAATTAAATAATTTAAAAAATGAGAAAAATAATATTTCTTTGCGTTCAAAAATTAATAAATAAAACATTATATCATGTGAATTAGGAATAAGCGGTTGATTGACTGTGAAGCTCTTCAAGTGAGACAACCATGATCAGCCACTATGTTGTGTGAGGAAAATAGATTATATTTTTTACCCTCCTATGAGAGGTATGATAATAACCTTCATAAGTTTGAACCTTCATTATTAAATTCTTATGGATTAGCTAGTAAGGGGGTAGTTGGGAATGTTGATGATCATATCATTGGTTAGAGATTAACCAAGATGAGATTTATCCTGAAGTTTAAAGATTATAACATAGTGTACCTTAATTGAGATAGGTTGAGGAAGTTCATTTCTATTCCAATATACAGTACATATTATTTTCATATATATTTTGATGAGGGGAATGTGGTGTGATCATGTACAAAAAATAATAAATGTGATGTATTCATCAAAATAAAATGTCTATACCCATAGAATATAATATATATGAGTTGGTTTTATGATATTTTCAATGAGTTCTAAATGAGAATTGATAATTTTTGGGTGGAAGAAATACCTAAAGTATGATTATTATTTTCTCCAAACAATAGTAAGGAATGAAGAGTATGTCTACATGGGGACTATTGTGCTAGGTTAAGTAGATCACATAACCCCTTGGAGGAAACCATATCATAAGACCTTTGTAATGTTATATAGAAAGATAAAATGCCACATATGATCGAATAATGGTCAAGTGGATTCCCTTGGAGAGACCATGTGATCATGTGAAGCCCTAGAGAGAATACATCAGTTCAAGGAAAGATCCTATGACAAGCTCCCATGATCAGAAAAATGCCATTTCAAGACTCTCTTAGACCATGTGGAAGCCTTCCATAATGTCACCTTCATCTTATATAGAGTTATAGAGAAATAATCATGGTATAATAGAGGTGATTTTACCAATATATTTGATCATGAAACATACCACGAGCAAGCACAATGATTGTCCAAGATAATATTCCTATGTTTTTTTGCAAACCACTATTGATCATGTTGTACCTTGATGAACACATGATGGGGAGATCATGGAAAATAGTGTATTAAAGCTTGAAAAAAGCATAATAATATCATAAAGAGATGATATAATGAATTCATTTAAATTGGTTATGCACCACATGAGATTACCATTTATCACGTGAAGTCCCTTAAGAAATCCATCTTGATCTTGTTATGAAAATATTCCTTGATCTCACGAAGGATCTCATAAAATTCAACATAATATCATGGTAGAACCTAGAGAAATTTTATTTGATCACACAAAGTAATTTCTATAGGCATATTGATCTCATTAAAACTATGATACACATCATATTGTTGTTTCATATTCCATTTTCAATGTCTATATGATTATAGAAAATACATTTGACAAAATTAGATCTAATAAAATATAAATGGTCGAGTATTATTGGAGTATTTTTTCATCATGTGATTCCTTGGATGACTGGAAACAGTATCATTCAAAGCGCATGATGTCAAAATCCCTCCTCTGACTCAAGGCCATATTTACTATATATTCATCAAGAAAGGCATCAAAAAACTAGGACGTAGTGGCCTAAAAATTAATCCACCTAGGTAAAAAAAGAAACATACGAGATACAAGGTATACACAGTAGAGTGTAGAATATAATACTTCTCATCGTGAAACCCAAGAAATCTCAAGGGTCCTCAACTAGGTGAAATCTAGGGAACGAGCTAAATGACTACATTGAATTATTAAAGGCTTCACATGATCACTCTATTGAACATGAAAAAGACTTATGGTGTCCCATCCAAGTTATGAAAATAAGATTTCGTATGTTGACATGGTCATGTGAATCCTCAAAAATATAATGCATCGTAAACATTGATGAATATATGCAAAAAATAAGGAAAAAAGTTGAATGACATATGAAAAAAATATATGATTATTTTCATTCAAAGGAATTATTTTATTCACATGTCCTATATCAATCATGCAACAATGCCATGACATGTTAACAACTTCATGATACAACACTTTGGCATGTCATACAAGGATTCCAAAGACCTACAAAGATGTCACCCCAGTCTTGGGATGCCATCCAGGCATATTTTCCAACTCATGAAAATTCTTCTGGACCTGTCATTCAAGTCATTAAAATATTCCAAAATGTTTTCCTTGATCACGGAACTCCCTTGGATGTGTCTTTTTTGATTATGTGAAGACTAATTCATGTGTCATCAAAGTCATGTGGAAGTCCTTCCGACATGTCAACCAGATCAAGTGACATATGACCAAAAAATTTCCTCAATCATTTGATGTTCCATGAGAAAAATCATCCTTGTAAGATAAGTACTTGGGAAATATCAGATATAAAATCATGTCATGTAAGGTAGACACTCTAGATATTCCAGGTTTAGACACTCTAGCATGTTCAGAACATCATGAAAACACCCCAAGACATCATAACCATTTCAATTAAACATATTTAGATAAATCTTGAACTATACTATGACAACTCTAATTCATACATGATCATGATACATAGGATGCCTTCATAAGGCCCGATCACTAATGAGAATCCACCTCAGAGTATGTCCATCCATATCTCATACAATATAACCCATGGGACCAAAATTATTTAATAGGTTCATCAATTTTCCTCATCCATTAGTGGATTTAGAGGCTAATTTAACTATAATGACCCTAATTTATTCTATTTTAAAGATACACTAGATTCCTTCCTATGGATTGATATCTATTCCAAATATTATTCTAATACCACACTGGTGAATAAGTCTTAAATCCAAATTTTATGAGTCTAGTCACTTGATATCCCTAGATCCCAACACTAATAATGTATTACTTGGGATTAGGGATCAGAAACGATCATATAATTCCCATCATAAATTTCCCCTATCATGGGAAACCTCTCTTTGTATTCTTTATTCAGTGACATAATATAATTACCTATATATATAAGAATCTAATTTGATGTAAATCCATAATAAATTCTTATATTGTTGAAACCTAGGACAATGAAACCTACGAGCATTAATTATCATTCACCACCCTTCAGCGGGTGAAACCCAGATCAAATTATAATAACACTAATTCCAGTCGTAAGGAGGATATATAAGATGCCTTTTTAAAGATTAAGCTTCATTCCTGGTGCCTAATTTCCTTCATATATATTATTTTAGTATGATAATAAATTGCATTTCTTGAATTAATTATGTGGGTTATGATTCCTATTATAAGAAGATATGTTGGATTCTTTATAAATTTGAATCCCTCCAATAAAATAACAATCACCTCCTAGGATGGATATAAACCATAGAGTTATAGATAATATGTCTTCAAAATATGATCATGTACCCATTTCTAAATAGCAAGAAATGAATATATTACATTAGATACATAACTAAGGTATCATTAATAAAAATCCCTTTACATAATGAAGGGTTCCATATGTTACCATTTTTTAGGGTAACTAGCCTCATATCATGATTTGTAAGAGATTCAAAAACATTTTTAAAATCTATAATGGATTTCTGAAATATGAAATAATTCCCCCCAACATGGTGTGCTAATCCCATCCTCATATCCACTCAAACAAAGTGAGTTAATAAGTGTTATTGGTTCTAAAACCCCAAATTACCCTCTTCCATTCAATAGAAATACTCTACCCTATTATGGATGTGGGTACCATTAAGATTTTCTAAAATTCTAAAATTAGTAAACCTAATGTGAATGATTCTTTAATCATGGTCCCTCTCCAATAAATCCTCATAATGGAAAACAATAGTCAACCCATTGTAAAATATTATAAATAATTGAATAACTGAATAATTATAGACATATAGTATCATGACTAAAAAACCCTAGGGAAACCACATATCCATCATGTTTCAAAGGTGAAAAAATGGTGAACCTGATGTGGGTTACTCAAATAAGAATAATGATCGGTTCTCCCAGCAGTGGGCCATTATATTTTTTTCAACATATAAAAATATGGTATGGTCGACATGAAATCATACATAACTTAGGTTTCCATTAAAAAGTTATATTTTCACTGTGAAAATTCCATTCTGGAAAAATGGTCAATCTGAGAATAAGAAATGACAATTTTATTACCCATGCATTATTTATTAATCATGTTTCACACATTCTATGATGAACTGATCAGTGATTTTTTCCTTGTTTTCTTTTTTACTAAAAATACTTATTTGACAAAAAAATCTTGACCCAGGATCATGTATTCATTTATAAAATGTTCTAGAACCTCAGCTACGACAGTATCTTTTGGAGGTCAAAAAATATCCTCACACCTCTCACACCTTTAGAATAAGGTGGGGAATGTAGTGGTTTGTGAATACCATTTACATGGTATGATTTTGAAACTTTAGTATTCATGTAAGGGTCTTTAGACTGTGAAGCTAGACTGTTCGACTTGTTCAGAGAAAGCTGTAATGAAGCTAGTGTCACTTTTCACCACCAAAATCGATTAAGAAGCTTATCCATATGGAATGGGAATCATAGATTTCCATATCTAAGGAAGCTAGATCAAGGAATCGACTACATCTTCATCCCAATTCAGGAGCTATTGAGGAGGTATCACATAAACCTCCATCAATAGCATCATCTCACAGGTGCCCCTCAATTTCCTCCAAAGGTAACCACCCAAAAAATTGGCATGTTGGAAACTCTTGAATGGTTACAAAGGAGGTCTCTCCTATAAAAAAATATAATGATATATGGGAGTGGGAATATAACCTTACTTTTACCGAATATGAATCTCAACATATTCGCGTGATGTGCACTGGGAAATCTCATAACACATCTCTCATAGATCAAGTCTACAGGAAAATTATTATTGCAAGCATGGGGAGGAACATATCCCTACACCCATACATAATTTCTATTAGAATCATACATTGTAATAGAGTAATATAGTTGGATTAGATCCCCAATTCAATCGAAGACATCATCAAGAATATATTTGGAGACATAAAATATGCAGGAAAACATTCTTAAGAATACTTTCCTAAAAATGTACCAACCTTCTAGAAATAGCTGATGAGCTCCTCTATCATATTCCATAACCAGTAATACAATTGTGAGAGGAACATATTCCAATCCCGATATCCATATCATCATATCACCATGATCAGTACAAATAGGGTGATACTCTGGAGCAATAACACATTATTTCTCTAGTCTAGGATGATTATAGACATATTCTAGAAAATGTAGAGGCATGAGACCACTCTCATATCCCTTTTCCAATCAAGTATCACCAATTCGGTTTGTCACATGCCATTGAATATGCACACATTTATTTTGAGAATGACCAGCGACATTCTCCAAAATACATAATATCGGTATCATGTCCTCATTCTAATCAAGGACCACTAATTGTGTTTAGAACATTCCTTAAGATGTGATAATATTTCAATTGAAAATGACCAGTGTCATTTTCCATTGTCACAAGGCCATTCTTATATTACTTTTTCAACTAAATTTTTTCATTAATATATGAAAATAATATCAGATAAGGCTTATATCCCTACCAATGAAGCTACCCTGCATATTCATATAGCTTACAGAGACCAGGGTCATATCCCTACATTCATCAATGAATGAATACACTAGAATAATTTGGAGGATGTATAGGAGGATTTTCATATCCATTGTCCAATTTCAGAGGTCATTAATCATATTCTAGCAAGAAAGCATATTTGAGCCAGTCTCATATCCCCACACTATCTAGGATTGACCAATATATTCTAGAAACCACCAACAGGAAGACTCATATTATTGATGATAATACATAAGATCATGGTATACACCACCATCTTTTCTATTGTGATAATATATTCATACACCACTAAATGGTTTTCAACATATCACAATATCTATCATTCGGTGAGATCATATCCATACTTGACGACAAGAAGCTAGTTTGGAATATTTTTTCCACAAAAAATAATGATGCCCATATACCTGATCTACTCAATGCTAGTGTCCTTGAGTCTACTTGATGAATATTCTCAATACCTCTCGTGTTCATTGACTCTGCAACCAAATAAAAATGCAATCACTAACTTGAAATTCCTCCTCATGGTAGTTCCGTAACAGATTTCAAGGACTCTAATCCTAACATCCAATATGATCAACCTCTCCAGGATGATATCTATATATGACATGAAAATACTCCATTTTCCCAGCACACATCCATATAGACAGGTGGTCAAATCCCAGACACCCTTTTATAGAGAGTTTCTTGAAACATCATGGTTGAAAGTATAAAATCTTCCATCGACCATTATAAATACTTCACCACAGTGGGATAGCATCCCAGAGAAGAAACCTATGTGGAATAACCATGTTAAGGTATATAAAACTAAAGGAGAAGTTCCCAACATAAATATATGGATATATTTATCCAAAAACAACTTCCATACTATATTTTAATCCCTCATCACTTCTAACTATGAAATCTCAAATGAGGTAAAGAAAGAGTGAATGCCTTACCTGTCCCAAAATAAGCAGGAAACACATTATCGGTTAAAGGATAAAGACCTCCCTTATCAAGGATATGAGGAAAATATCTTGATCATAAATTTACTCTATTTTTCAGATGTACGTGGCCACATTCTCTATAGCTTGGAACCTAGGGATTGGGGATCATGATAAATTCATATGTAGTGTTTCTCATCATATAATAAAAACTATCCATTGACAAATTTCTAGAGCCCCATCAGATATATGTTTTCAACCGAGGGTAAAATATAGAGAATTTCATTTTACAATACCTCTAGAACTACAGAAGTCCATAGATGTAACATCCTACAATGTCATAACTATAAGAGAAAATGGGGGACCATGAAATGCATAGTCTTGTGGGTTAATATAGTTATATTTTTCTAATTTGAAGGTAGTAATTCATTGTGAATAGCGGTAGAGGGTTTCCAAAGGACCTATAAGATGGACCCCTCAATGAAATGGAAATGAATTTTAGATGTGAAAGATTATGGTTTGGATATCCATAAAACATCCAATAGAAAATGGTCTCCATTGTGGGATTACATTTCATACAACTCATATATAATCACAATTTTACAAAATAAAATTGATCGAAATATCATCATCCATAATTGTCATCAAGGAACAAACCCATACGATAGATCTAGGGGAATTTTTACCCCTACATCTGCCCCTTGAGTCAACAAATATTGAGATGAATTTGGAAGAATTATGACTGATTCAAACCAACTGAAGCCTATAGGGAAATGAAAATTTATACCTCAATCATCATCACTAGGTTTATCACACCCTGGTAGGGTCTGTAAGAAATTACTTGTGGTTCTAGATCAACCCCATCATGTAGGGATGTGGTCATTTTTATCACAATTTTAGTCATAATATTCATCAAATACTTAACTAGAATCATAAAATCCTTATCAAAATGATCAAAATGTGACAATAACATCCCAAAATCATCCCTAACCAATTGGTATAGGATAATTTTCATTATTATCATTACCCAAAAAGTAAATAGTCTTCCATAGGATGGGAGGTCAATATCAAAAGTCAGTATATCATCTTCCCCCCTACCCCCTAGATAAATATTTTCTATTTGGTGTCCATTTGGAAAACATGAACCGATACTCCCTTATGGTAGATATTTACATACAAAGACTTGATGAACATACAATGAAATAAGCTTGACCTCATAAGGTTCATAATATAAAAAGGTCAGATATGACTAGGGGTTAGAGAAATGAACTTGATGAAAACCTCAAAGGAGTATTATGTGGTGTAGAATAACCCTATTAGGTTAATAATAATATAATAAATTAGATATCCTGAAACACGTTAGTTAATTTCAAGTCCATCAATAAAAAATATGGTGTAGACTAGAAAACAATCATAGAGGGAGACAATTCTGAAATCATACCTCGAGAGGAGGGTGATCTGGATGAACCATGTAAGGATGCATGTATTTAAAATCAGAGATGGATCCAAAACATGTCACCTTTGAAAAAATGAATTCGAAACTCTATTTAGGAATACTAGCATGGATAAATGGAATGGTGTGGTCACATGCCACTCACAACACCTAAGATCTGAAATTTCGTCTATGGGGGAATGACCAACACAATATGAGATTGATATATAAATTATCAAACAAATCAAGGAGTAACTACTTAGTAGAAATATTCCTATTGGATATCATCTTCTGAAAGAGAAAAATATCCCTCATCCCATAAATTATGAGCGATATGATTATCCTAAAAGATTATAATTTAAGCATCATTCCAGCTCTAGATCATGGAAATTGGTCCATATAAATGATGAATTTGAGGATGATCAGGACTACCCTCTATAAAGAGGACATCCACTTTCCCATTAGGGTAATGATTGAGTCCTAGCATGAATTGACAATCAATATGATAGGGAAAAAGTCCGACCTTATCAACCCTAACCCATTACTTATATAAGTGTGGAAGTCCAATAAGTATTTTATACATAAATTCTCAAATCCATTAAATTCCTAACTACTCATATGGAATCTATTGAATAGAAGAGCACACCTTTTCATCCTCAAAAAATCATATCTTTCATGGGTGGAGAATAATTTTCCCCCATGAATTTTATCCAATCTCATATTCTCATCAATTGATGACTCAAGAGATTCATAATAACATCTTCTATATTTTTTTCATAATTCAGCTCAATGATGGGCCCTCGTGATTATCTAGAGGCAGCCAAGATGATGATCATTGTTCATAAACTAATAGGATCAGACATAATTTTGTATAGAAACCTCCATGTAAGATCCATTGCATGATGGGAAGACCATAGTCATCGATTATTTCATAATTTCATCACTATATTGAAGAAATGACAATTTTCAACCACATAAACTACAAACAACGTGAAAATGAGAGAGCTTATAACTTTATCTCTAGATGGAAAGGTATAAATTATTCAATTAGTATCCCTATCTCAGATGAAAAACTACAGGAACACTCTTCTAAAAACCTTCCTGATGACATGAAAAAACCTTTGATCCTAATGATGTATCCAAATAAATATCGCATGTTCTAAAAAATAATACATCATAAATAATATTCCATTCATTTGACCTAAGAAAAATCTCAGAACATGGTCTCAACATTGAATAAATATGTTGGTAAGGCATAAAAATTCACTATTAACTTCAATCCAATAGCATTTCCCATTAATGAATAATACCCGAATCATCATGCACCTCCCGTAAAGCCACAGAATCAGCAAATCCTCCCTTATCAAGAAGGAAAAAATATATCAGGGTCACTCATAATTTGAAGAATAAATGAATAAAATGTATCCCTCTTGAAATGACGAGGTTTCTAATTATTTTATTCCTTCCATGAAAAATAAATTACCCAAACTACTAAAACCCAAGAAAACATGTGAGTTCAACCTCACTGATCATCCTGACTACTATCCTATTCCATAAGAGGTTGGTTCACACCATCAAGGATTTATTTATCTTCAAATAAATCTTCTAAATAATGGTTGATTACTGACAGGTGACACTAAAGAATTTTCTATCACATATGACTTGTGAAACAGATAAACAACTAGTAGAAGAGTCTTATGGGATATATTTTTATGATATACATAAATAGATGTTCGTTAACTAGATGAATCAATAGATAGTTGATCTAGCACACACCACCCTAGGATACCAGTTTCAAAAACACAAAATGTTATTGTTTCCTATGTATGTGACATTGAATAAACCTTCTAGTGGTGTACATAATCATCTAACATGTGAAAAGAGAAAAAATTAATAGTCATATTCATTTCATGCACAAGATCAAACTTTGAATGAATTTTTTCCTTCTACATTTATTGAACAGAAACTACCCCACCAAAAAGAACCCTCACATGATTGGAAACTAATTTTTGGTTTTGTTAATGTAGTTTAATTAACATACCCCATTCCCATTGATTAATAAACCTCCGAATAAGAGTTCCCCAAACCCAACCTGGAAGCTAGAGGATATGTAACACCCCAAGATTTCATAGTGTGTTAGTTCTTCAAAATTATTCAATAACTTTCACTACATGCAACACCAAGTTCAAGCACACCATGACTTACCAAACAAGCCGTTCAAAAGAGGTTATGAATAGTATTAGATAAATTTTAATGTTTATATAATCCTTATAATTTTAGAATCCATATTATGAGTTTCTTAGATATAATGCAAGAACAAATTAATTTTCAGTATTGCACTTTTATCAACTTTTAATAGTGAACCCTTTTTAAATACAATATATTAAAATTTTTGACTAAATGGGGACATCAAAAATTTAAAATGAAACATCCCAAGCTTCCACGGTACGCTTTCTTTGAATAATACAGTAGCGTGTGTTGTACGCAACCTTGAGTTTTAACACACACCACAACCAATCAAACTAGCCGTTATGAATAGTAATACCTACTTTTAGAAATTATATATATTTTATATTTTAAAATGGACTTCATTTCTGGATTCGGAATATCGAATTTAGCCTAAGGTGAAATTTTGGTACTTTTCGGATAACTTTCATATTTTGATGAATAGTGAAAATTACTAAATTTTAATTAAAAACAACTTTTTTAATCAAAATAATTAATAGTGATAAATTATGAATTTGAGTGGTTTTAAAGTATATTTAGAATATATTTTTACAATTTAATATAATGTTGGTCATTGGACAAAATTTTACAATTAAACCGAACATAAACAAGTGTCAATCTTTTGATAGTTATTATCTCTTATAAACACGCTTTTTGTTTTGACAGCGGAAATTAATTTTAAATTAATTTCTGCCACTTCTGTGTTTTGAATTTAGGAAAATGGATTCCATATTTGGAATCAGGATGTTCAAATTGTGTAAATAGGTAACTTTTATTTTTAGACATTTTGAATAATTACTGCGGTAAATATTTTATTTACCATGGTTAAGGGTAAATCCGGTAAATAAGGGTTAAAAAATAATATTATAATAATATTAAATTACCCTAAAACGTGTCTTAACCCTATTTTTTGATACATGGTCGACCATGGGAATCTTTGGGTCTATTTTGGGACCCCATGGATTCACTTGTAAGTGATAATGACACATTATATTAATAAAGTTAAAATAAAAATAAAAATGGCATAAGCTTACATCTTTTAGAAGAACAATTTTTACATAGGGTTATACATGTTGGATTTTCGATTATAAATATCCATTAGAAAGATAAAAAGATTTCCTACATAATGATATTTTATTTATAATTTTTAGACATCAGATAATTTAAATTATTAATGACACAATAATGATGCAATGTTTACCTCATTGATAAATCATTTAAATAAATAAGATTATAATGATTAAAATATTATCTAAAACCTGTCCAATTCTTATTGGTTGATGTTATTTAGAATATGAGTCATCTTATCTTCGACCTCAATGATTTTTGGACCATTATAAACCGAATAAAAATATATTATAAAGTAATACTTTCACACTTTCCTAAAGAGCCCCTCCTCTCCCTTATAAAAGGAGACCACTTCTACTCATTCCTCACACCTCTCAAGCCACTTGGCTCGTCCAAACTCTTCCCAACTAAGCTCCCCACATCCCTCTCCTCCTCCTTGAAGCTTCCCCTTAGGCAGAAAGCATTTCAAGAAGTCCTTTGGTTCCAACCAAAGTGGGTTACCTAAATTAAAGGTAACAATTTCTCTTAAAGTATCTTCATTTATTTTGCTTCTCCAACCCCCAAAATCTTTTTATTTCCTTTCTTTTGTAACAACACCAGTATCCTCAATATACTAGGATGTTGTTATAAGAAGGATTCAAACTACACATACACACAACTCCATCTAATGGATGATGAACATAATGTTTCTGTGGATGGCAAACTAACGCCTCACGAAACGATGATTGTTCAAATACATCTTACCACCTCTCATGGTGGCCATTATGATGGCACTATAATTAAATATGATATTAATGATATATATTTTATATATAAGCTTCTGTAATTCCATTTTATTTCATACCATTATTCGTTTCATGTTGTATATACATACGATAATTTCATTTGAGGAAGTGCGGACTACCGCCCCCTTAAAATGATATGACTCGTTCATACCACACATGGAACGTATAAAGGATGGTGTTAATTAACTTAAGTAACATATATAAAATGTTATATTATAC
Organism: Viscum album; assembly: GCA_963277665.1. Lineage (NCBI taxonomy): Eukaryota > Viridiplantae > Streptophyta > Magnoliopsida > Santalales > Viscaceae > Viscum > Viscum album. Next base: position 62,108,217 of record OY728156.1, on the reverse strand, counting down.
TGGAATAGTAATATACCTATGTATCATTTGTATTCGATTCTTTTAAAAATTAAATGGAAGTAGCGTTCGTGCGTACGTACGGACTACCGTCTCCACGAACGCGATGAGATTCATTCTCCATCGTATCCATTCAAGTATAATTATCATTTAATGATTTAAAAATGATGTTTAAGGACTTGATATCATTCTGGATATGAATAAGATACAACAAACATGACTTATGTAACAAAACATATAAAGAAAATGAGTAAGTTAACACCCGAAACGGTGATAATACTAAGATATTATTATCAAATCAATATTAAAAGATCATATATGATATCATATTAATGTATACGATTCTTGTATAATTTAGTAACAATTATTTCACTATTATACAGGAGGTTAACCTACCCCAACCAAGGAAAAGTACAAGGTAAGGGTTATTTCACAATCTCTTCATTATCCGAGGTTGTTTATACGTAATAATCTACTGGGATATCTTTATCATCCACATCCATGTTTCATAAAAATGTATTTCAAAACATTTTTTATGGGTTAAAGACATTTATACCCTTGTTTGACTTTTTATAAGAGGTTTATAAAGGAATCTTTCCGTCGTTTTCAAAACAAGGTCCTTTTTAACCTTTTCGACTGAATTGAGGTAAGAATGTTCTTTTTAACTTATACGGCGGGTGCGGTTATTTTCCGCCGTTATAAAATCGTCGAAGCTTTCCATACAAGCTTATAAGAATATTTTAAAAGAAAATGTTTTATTTTATATGGATCTTAAATGATTTCAAAATAAAAGGAGATACTTCTTTAAAAAGAATTTTGATTTCATCTATGTCAACATCCTTTGATGGATTTTAAGATTACTTGAAGTTGATTTATTATGATACAAAACTTCTATATTGTATTGAAGTTTTTATGATATGTTTGACTGTGGATGTGCTATTTTTATACCATTCATAGTTTATGGTGAAATTATTGACATTTCGTATGCTAGTTTTAATACGAATGTTTATGTTATGTTTAAACCTTTTCATATGGGAATGCATTGGACTTAATAAGTGACGGGTGGAGCCCGTTATAGCTCCTCGATGCATCGGTAGGTCTCATGAGACAAACTAGTGTCTTGGAACAAGGCCTTGACAAAATCTTATTTGTAGTCTTGGCACGAGGCCCTGGCTATGTGGTTATGATAGTCTGGCATTATGCATTCCAACATTATGAAAGTGGTTATTGATATTGCATGTGATTATTCGATTAGTAGAATATCCATGTGAATAAGTAAATGGCATTATTTCATTTTTATTTTTGCCATACTATGTTGAAGTTCAATTTTAAAAGGCTTTTGTTTTAGTAATTCATTGCCTTAAATGTTTATGCTTATTATGAATGTTCCGCTATATTGTTATCCTTACTGGGCATTTGTGCTCACCCCTTTTCTATGTTTTATTTTTCCCAGGTAGTGAAGAAGTAAATTATGAATGACTTGCAGGGATATTATGAGGGGTTAATAGTGTGGATATGAAGACTTTGTTGATGTAGTAGTTTTTCACTTTGAAATGTAATGTAAAACTTTATGATTATATCTAGTGTTTCCAAGGCTACTAAACCAATCGGTCTTTCGGGATTTGATCTTTTTTGTGATCATGCCAATGTTATGTAATTAATGCACCGACTCTGGTCAACTGGGGTCGGGGTGTTACAGTTGGTATCAGAGGAAGTTTAGTACAAACCTTGGAAGCTATATTTAGATAAACTCTGATTAGAACATGTAGACCTAAGATGAACTTTGAGGATTAGTATAGAAGAACTTCCTAGAATTTTGGTATTGTAGAGATTTTGTGAGTTTTCCGAGCAATACATCCCTGTCTGGATACGAGCAGGTAGAGGCGGCTCTGGCACAGATGTACCTAGGGGTAAAACCCGAAAACACCGCTTTGAGCTAGACTCGAACGGGAACTGGTGCACGACAACGGGCCTTGCTGCACTCTTGGTTACGACACTCCTGGGGGATATGCTTAGGATAACTCTCATTTTCTTTACAAATCATTATGAAGGGTTTATGAGTATATACTTCCTCAAAGAAAACATTTTTATGATTATGGATTATATCCATAAATAGTTCAATTTATGTTAAGTGTTTTATAAGTATGGGATTATGTATTTTGATTCATAAACTGATCTAGTTTATGCCATTGTTTAGAAATGTCGCCCAGTAGAAGGAATGAGAACTCCAGAAGTACACATGATTCAAAGAGAAGGAAGGATCATATCTTTCATGGTCTTAAGCTAGAATTTATAAGAGAAATAGTCTCCCATGTATTATCATCATATGAAGAAATAATATCATGTGTTGATAAGATAAGTAAAGAGTTTACTGAGTCCTATGGATTTGAAGGGAAGCAAGAGAAGAAAAGGATGGAAGAGAGAAAGATGGATAAAGGGAAGATGGAAAAGAAGAATTTTCCCATATGTGGTAACTGTGGAAAGAAACACCTTGGAACTTCCCTAAAAGGAATGGGAGTTTGTTATAAGTGTGGAGGAAAAGGGCACAAAGTACGTGATTGCAAGGGTAAGAAAATGGTTTTAAATGTTCAATGCTTCATTTGCAAGGAGTTTGGACACTACGCGAACTTATGTCCCAGTCATCAGACTATGCCGCAAATGATGTTATTGGATAATAATCAAGTTATGATACTACCACAGATGAAGAGGAATGATTAGAGTTCTTATGTTGATTATGTCAACTGAGTGTTGTATCAACAATGTACTTGTTATAATAATTATGGAGTATATAAGGATTGTACTGCAGTACTATTTCATTAAGGACTTGAGATTGTGTGGAATAAAGAAAAGTGACTCAATAGCAGGATAAATTTTTGGAAAATATATGGTTGAGAGAATGATAAATCATAATATAGTTCTGATACTGAGGTAGTGATTTTGGAATAATATGTGATTATTTTGGATAAATTATATTGGATATTCTTGACTACCTTGGAACTGATTAATGATTTGTATATTCCATCATTGTTGGGGTTTAAAACATTTTTGGATTGATGAAGTATATCCAGCATTCTATATGGAATAAGGGAGCATGAATGTAATCAATAAAGATTATGGTAATTCAGGATGTTTCAGTGTATTAAAAGAATACATGATGAAGGTATTCATAAGCTATTACGGGGTAAAAAGGATCTACATAATGTTTACCTTCCTTATAAATGTTGGACTGTGAGTTTAGACAGAATTATTTTGGATAGTTCTAGTTTGGATTTCCATAAAAGGGAAACCCAGAGGTCGGGCGGCAACCTGTCGCGTCCAACAAGGCTGCGAGACTTGAACCCGCAACCGAAGGGCGACAAGGGTGTATCACCTACCACTGGCCCACGAGATGTCCTGGATTAAATAATGTAGTTTTTATTAAATGATCTTGTAGATGAATTATAAATTCATTTATTTTGGAACCCTATACGAATAATGTAAATAGAATTTTTTTTACATTCTATTATCTTTTAGAGTGAAAGATGAGTTTGTGGTAGAAATTTATTAATGGATAAAACTATAATTATAAAGTAAGTATATCTCCTTATGATCTTATCCAATCTCATAAATAAATTCCTCAACATTAAGAAAAGTAACTTAGAACAAAAATGTTTTCCTAGATGATACCTTAAATCATCACTAATTTATGGCTTTGGGATTGTTGGCCTTTTCATAGCCATGTTCTCTACCACTCTCCATCAGATAATTGATGGTTAGATTTCTCTTACATATCCATATTTTCCTACATGGAACCCTAGTATGTGTTATTTCCGGTAATCTTCATACTTTCCACTCTTTATTTTAAATAGAGGCCTCGATAATTCATTTTTCGATGTGGGATTTCAACTAAGATATTTTGAAACGTCAAAAATGTGTTATCCTAATACCCTATGTTTTGTTGAACCGATGGTATTTCAAATCATCATAGATTGATGAATTTAAGGACCTCAATTATACACTTGTTTGTGATTGATGACCTCAATCACTACCTATACATATTTACGTTTTTCCTCCAATTATATGTCTCAAATTTCCACCAATGTTCTCCTAATCGAGATCATAATTTGGTGGTGACCCTTTCATTTCTCTTTTCCTCATATTAAGACTAAATTTTAGTAACCCAATTTCCGATGTGGGGTTTCCCACAAATATATTATCTATTTTCAACCTTTTATTTTCGAAGAACAATTTCAAATTGCGAGGATGCAATTTATTGAAGGAGGGGAGAATGTAACACCCCAAGATTTCATAGTGTGTTAGTTCTTCAAAATAATTCAATAACTTTCACTACATGCAACACCAAGTTCAAGCACACCATGACTTACCAAACAAGCCGTTCAAAAGAGGTTATGAATAGTATTAGATAAATTTTAATGTTTATATAATCCTTATAATTTTAGAATCCATATTATGAGTTTCTTAGATATAATGCAAGAACAAATTCATTTTCAGTATTGCACTTTTATCAACTTTTAATAGTGAACCCTTTTTAAATACAATATATTAAAATTTTTGACTAAATGGGGACATCAAAAATTTAAAATGAAACATCCCAAGCTTCCACGGTACGCTTTCTTTGAATAATACAGTAGCGTGTGTTGTACGCAACCTTGAGTTTTAACACACACCACAACCAATCAAACTAGCCGTTATGAATAGTAATACCTACTTTTAGAAATTATATATATTTTATATTTTAAAATGGACGTCATTTCGGGATTCGGAATATCGAATTTAGCCTAACGTGAAATTTTGGTACTTTTCGGATAACTTTCATATTTTGATGAATAGTGAAAATTACTAAATTTTAATTAAAAACAACTTTTTTAATCAAAATAATTAATAGTGATAAATTATGAATTTGAGTGTTTTTAAAGTATATTTAGAATATATTTTTACAATTTAATATAATGTTGGTCATTGGACAAAATTTTACAATTAAACCGAACATAAACAAGTGTCAATCTTTTGATAGTTATTATCTCTTAAAAACACGCTTTTTGTTTTGACAGCGGGAATTAATTTTAAATTAATTTCTGCCACTTCTGTGTTTTGAATTTAGGAAAATGGATTCCATATTTGGAATCAGGATGTTCAAATTGTGTAAATAGGTAACTTTTATTTTTAGACATTTTGAATAATTACTACGGTAAATATTTTATTTACCTTGGTTTAGGGTAAATCCGGTAAATAAGGGTTAAAAAATAATATTATAATAATACTAAATTACCCTAAAACGTGTCTTAACCCTATTGGTTGATACATGGTCGACCATGGGAATCTTTGGGTCTATTTTGGGACCCCATGGATCCACTTGTAAGTGATAATGACACATTATATTAATAAAGTTAAAATAAAAGTAAAAATGGCATAAGCTTACATCTTTTAGAAGAACAATTTTTACATAGGGTTATACATGTTGGATTTTCGATTATAAATATTCATTAGAATGCTAAAAAGATTTCCTACATAATGATATTTTATTTATAATTTTTAGACATCAAATAATTTAAATTATTAATGACACAATAATGATGCAATGTTTACCTCATTAATAAATCATTTAAATAAATAAGATTATAATGATTAAAATATTATCTAAAACCTGTCCAATACTTATTGGTTGATGTTATTTAGAATATGAGTCATCTTAGCTTCGACCTCAATGATTTTTGGACCATTATAAACCGAATACAAATATATTATAAATTAATACTTTCACACTTTCCTAAAGAGCCCCTCCTCTCCCTTATAAAAGGAGACCACTTCTACTCATTACTCACACCTCTCAAGCCACTTGGCTCGTCCAAACTCTGCCCAACTAAGCTCCCCACATCCCTCTCCTCCTCCTTGAAGCTTCCCCTTAGGCAGAAAGCATTTCAAGAAGTCCTTTGGTTCCAACCAAAGTGAGTTACCTAAATTAAAGGTAACAATTTCTCTTAAAGTATCTTCATTTATTTTTCTTCTACAACCCCCAAAATCTTTTTATTTCCTTTCTTTTGTAACAACACCAGTATCCTCAATATACTAGGATGTTGTTATAAGAAGTATTCAAACTACACATACACACAACTCCATCTAATGGATGATGAACATAATGTTTCTGTGGATGGCAAACTAACGCCTCACGAAACGATGATTGTTCAAATACATCTTACCACCTCTCATGGTGGCCATTATGATGGAACTGTAATTAAATATGATATTAATGATATATATTTTATATATAAGCTTCTGTAATTCCATTTTATTTCATACCATTATTCGTTTCATGTTGTATATACATACGATAATTTCATTTGAGGAAGTGCGGACTACCGCCCCCTTAAAATGATATGACTCGTTCATACCACACATGGAACGTATAAAGGATGGTGTTAATTAACTTAAGTAACATATATAAAATATTATATTATACTGGAATAGTAATATACCTATGTATCATTTGTATTCGATTCTTTTAAAAATTAAATGGAAGTAGCGTTCGTGCGTACGTACGGACTACCGTCTCCACGAACGCGATGAGATTCATTCTCCATCGTATCCATTCAAGTATAATTATCATTTAATGATTTAAAAATGATGTTTAAGGACTTGATATCATTCTGGATATGAATAAGATACAACAAACATGACTTATGTAACAAAACATATAAAGAAAATGAGTAAGTTAACACCCGAAACGGTGATAATACTAAGATATTATTATCAAATCAATATTAAAAGATCATATATGATATCATATTAATGTATATGATTCTTGTATAATTTAGTAACAATTATTTCTCTATTATACAGGAGTTTAACCTACCCCAACCAAGGAAAAGTACAAGGTAAGGGTTATTTCACAATCTCTTCATTATCCGAGGTTGTTTATACGTAATAATCTACTGGGATATCTTTATCATCCACATCCATGTTTCTTAAAAATGTATTTCAAAACATTTTTTATGGGTTAAAGACATTTATACCCTTGTTTGACTTTTTATAAGAGGTTTATAAAGGAATCTTTCAGTCGTTTTCAAAACAAGGTCCTTTTTAACCTTTTCGACTGAATTGAGGTAAGAATGTTCTTTTTAACTTATACGGCGGGTGCGGTTATTTTCCGCCGTTATAAAATCGTCGAAGCTTTCCATACAAGCTTATAAGAATATTTTCAAAGAAAATGTTTTATTTTATATGGATCTTAAATGATTTCAAAATAAAAGGAGAAACTTCTTTAAAAAGAATTTTGATTTCATCTATGTCAACATCCTTTGATGGATTTTAAGATTACTTGAAGTTGATTTATAATGATACAAAACTTCTATATTGTATTGAAGTTTTTATGATATGTTTGACTGTGGATGTGCTATTTTTATACCATTCATAGTTTATGGTGATATTATTGACATTTCGTATGCTAGTTTTAATACGAATGTTTATGTTATGTTTAGACCTTTTCATATGGGAATGCATTGGACTTAATAAGTGACGGGTGGAGCCCGTTATAGCTCCTCGATGCATCGGTAGGTCTCATGAGACAAACTAGTGTCTTGGCACAAGGCCTTGAAAAAATCTTATTTGTAGTCTTGGCACGAGGCCCTGGCTATGTGGTTATGATAGTCTGGCATTATGCATTCCAACATTATGAAAGTGGTTATTGATATTGCATGTGATTATTCGATTAGTAGAATATCCATGTGAATAAGTAAATGGCATTATTTCTTTTTTATTTTTGCCATACTATGTTGAAGTTCAATTTTAAAAGGCTTTTGTTTTAGTAATTCATTGCCTTAAATGTTTATGCTTATTATGAATGTTCCGCTATATTGTTATCCTTACTGGGCATTTGAGCTCACCCCTTTTCTATGTTTTATTTTTCCCAGGTAGTGAAGAAGTAAATTATGAATGACTTGCAGGGATATTATGAGGGGTTAATAGTTTGGATATGAAGACTTTGTTGTTGTAGTAGTTTTTCACTTTGAAATGTAATGTAAAACTTTATGATTATATCTAGTGTTTCCAAGGCTACTAAACCAATCGGTCTTTCGGGATTTGATCTTTCTTGTGATCATGCCAATGTTATGTAATTAATGCACCGAATCTGGGCAACTGGGGTTGGGGCGTTACAGGATAAGGATGTAGGAACCAATTATACAGGGGAATAAATGGGTGTGTTAGAACCCAATATTTTGGTCACATAACTATTGAGAACATATATTCAACATAAACCCATGAGGGATCATTGAAGATAGACCAATAAAAACATGAAGTTGTCTCTGGGCCCTCCAGTGGTCCCCCACGCCTAGTTATCTTACGTTAATATCTGGAGGGGGTGTGATTTTTTGATCTTCCTGGACAAATGGGAAGATCGATGTGAACCATTCTATTGGAAATATATTATTCCGAGACCTCTACTCAAGAACTAGGTTCATCCTCCTCAAATCCAAATCCACATAATAGGGATCATTCCCACCATGGGATGCACAAAACTCTTTCACAAAATAATAAAATTTTAAAATAGTTAGTGGTTTTCCTGGGCAAAATCTCAACATTTTATTCTCTTCATATTTACAAATATCATATAGGAGAACTCATTGAATCCATCTACATCCCACGGGATTTTGAAATATAATTCAATGTGGTTGAGGATTATGAGGTGGATAATAGGCCTTTTGAATACCATGTCACCATCCCACTCACAGAACATAAAGAGGAAGAAGTTATCCAAGACATATTAGACCCCTATATGTTTCATGAAATATTGACAATGCCAATATCCAGAGGGATCTAATTGAAAATGGATCCAGGATCAACTTCATTCCAATTTGGACCCTCTTATAATTGGGATATAGAGAGGGGGCCAGTCTTTAACAAGGTGGACCATTCAAGTCTATGATAAGAGTGAACAAAATTATCTTGATAAGATAATAATAAAGGCCTTGTTTGGGGATCTTACATCTAAAACTATGTTCATGGATTTCCAGCAATATATATAATATAATTTTCTAATAGGAATCTATTGGCTCCATGGCCATGTGGCCGTACCCTCAGTATTCCAGCAAAGATTAAAATACCCCATTAATCGGAAGGATGGATTACATTATGGTGATAGTTCACCTTATGAGTCTTGTGAATCCATATTGGGTGGGTGCGTTTCTATAATATAGAAGGAAATAAACCAATGGTGGGTGTTGATATATAGGATGTATCACTTAATGAATTGGTTACCACCCCAGTGAATCTATAAAGTATGTTTGATGATGATTTTGTGTTACCCATACACCCGATTAAGGAATTAGACATAATCTAGTAGGCCTAGGCTCCTCTTTCCCATGGTAGTATAGAAGGAGACAAGAATCCATAGAATCTCTCAGTAGTGACTCTGGTAGAACAAAATAATGACATATCTTCCCAGGGACTCTATTACCCAAATTGGGATTGAGTTTCCCCCTAATTTCCCATCGTATTTGAATAGGCCTCCATATACTCATCAATGGATAAATAAGAGGTTGAACTCTAAATTTCCACAACGAAAATTGAAGAAGGAATCTTCACCACCATCAATGATCTCAGACATGTGAATCTAGGAACAGAAGATCACTCTAGGACTACTTTGATTAGGTCCAGCATGACTCTTTAGGATCCATAAATTTATATCGAATTTCTAAATAATAACTGATATATGTTCTATTGTAATTATTTATTAATGTCTGAGATGAACCATGACGTGGTTAAGAACCATCTAAGCATACATGATATCCAAAAAATTTCCAATCAGCTATATAAGAGGAATACATCGCTCTCATTCTACTAATGAAGAATTTGAATTTGAAAATTTGATTAATAAAAAAACATTTGGAAAGTTCAATACCCAAAATGGATCACCAACCACATCCCAGTAAAGAAAAATACTGTGATTATTAGATTCTACATCGATTTTAGAGACCCTAATCAACACTACCAAAATGAATATTCCCCATTACCAAAAACATACCTCTTTATCAATTATGTTGTTGGATTTTAAGACATTTCATTCATTGATGGGTATTTAGGGAATAATAGAATAACTATGACTCCTGGAGATGTGAAATCCACCTCCTTCAGAGCTACTTTAGTGATATTTTTCAATCAGTTTAGGCCAATTAAATTTAATAACATTAGTACTATATACTAATACAATATGAATTATATATTTCAGAACATCTGGGAAGAAATAGAAAAATTCTATGTCGATGATTGGGTAATAAAATCTCAATAGTGACGTGATTACCTCACATATCTCCAAAAAATATTAAAAATTTTGTAGTAGGATAGTTTGACGGAGAACCTGTTGAAGTGTGTTTTTCAGGGAATGTCATAGAAATTCATTCCCTTGTGGTATACCACAACATGATAAAATAAATACCACACATGTACAAGGAACATTGGATTTAAATTCTGAAGTGAAATTATTGCTACTAAAAATTTATCCAAAGGTGTTTAAGGATTCACATAATTATATAATTAATACTACACATGTCCAAGGACCAAACATACATTTATTGCTATCTAGAGACCATATATTCCTAGAAAATTATTATCCATGTGGATAGTGCATTCTAAAAAAATGATTCAAACATTACACATCTTGTAACACATGCTTTAATATTTATAAAAATAATTTAATATTTAAATGATTATCTATTGATTTTTGAACTCCTCTAATCACCAATGAAGGGATATTCATCCTATAATAATTGCTGAAGGAGGATAATGGATTTAAAACCAAGGATTATTCTATAGTATGATAATTAAATTTCATAACCATGATGGGATAGTGTCTCACACTACATGGTGGTTCACATAAGGCTTAACCACAGTGTGGTATAAACCACTATCTCACAGTTATCCTTTTTGTAAAAATATCCAATAGATATTATATATATGATTTTTATTCCATAATCTAATGGGATAATGGTAGAAGAAGGTGTATTTCAGTAGTTTTTAACTTATCATTAACAAATGCATTGAAGATAAAGGCTTGGTTTAATATTGTAAAGGTAATTTATTTTTTTTCATTTATCTTAGACTACTGTTTATATATCATGTTTATGGATATATTTATTTTACTAAATCCAAGAAATATTATATGTTAATAAAACCATTCAAAATCATCTACAAGGAAAGAAAATTCTTAATATTATTATTTAATAATGACTTTGATGTCAAATAGTCCTATATTGATTGGTTTCAAGTGATAATTATTTGTAATTTACTAAGATGGGAGTTGTATAAGGGTTTTTATTCTGATTAGAGAGTGATTATGATAGGTTTAGCAAAAAATATACTTAAATATCATGTCTAAAAACATCATTTCAAAACCAATTAAAAGATGTAAATATTAATTATATTGAATCATCAAAAAATATACACACCAATATAAGCACACATTTAAAAAATAATAATGTAATAAATTTTTAGTTTTGAATTAATACTAAAATTTAAAATGATGATTTTTCTTTTATGTCAAAATTTGACAAAAAACTATTAAAATTTCATAATCATCCAAATTTTAAAATAGATAGTTATGAACATAATCAGTTATATGAGATCTCTATTCCATATTCAATCCATATAATATTTTATTAATTTTCAATGAAATGGAACATATAATATGACTAATATAGAACTTATAAGAGCCTTGATGTTCCATTTTGAAATTTAATTTTCAAGTCATGTTACTCTACACACTAGCACTTTTACTTGGTTTCATGCACATTATTAATAATATACCTCTAAGGTACCTCAATCTGTAGCTTCCCTTCATCCTATTTGTTTTTTCTTATTCCACCACTCCACACCATTTAGAGTCCCGACATTATAGTATTTAACCCAAACCAAGTAACCTAAATCCATTATATATTCTATTGCATTAGATCTAGATATAAGAGATCATAACCCAAAAGACAAAATAATTTTTTTCATGGACAACTATATTCATACATGATTCCCATATTACAAATGAATCCAAAAATTACTACTTTTTTTTAGAATATCATTATTCCATCAAGAATATACTTTTATAAAATTCATCTTAAAGCTTATTTATTCTTTGGGAAGGAAAAAAATTAAGGTGATCTCTAATTATCCGTAAATGTTATGTACAAAAATAGTTATCATGAGTAAATAAATCATGATAAATAAGGTATAATAATTATAGATAGGTAAATATTTGAACATACATTCAATCAAATAAATAACTTGAATATCAATATTAAGTAAGGAATAATCAATATAGAAAGAGAAATATATAAACACAAAATCCATTTAATAAATAACTTACTATCATGATAAGATAAGGAATAATCAATAATGAAAGATAAATATCTGAACACACAATACATTTAATCAATAAATTGACTATCATAATTATATTATTCATAAACAATATGGAAATGTAAATCACTGATAAATGTGTCATTTAATTAGTTAACTAAGAATGAAATGAATATAGATATAATATTATTGAAAAATATTAGGGATAATGATAACTAAATTCTTACTAAAGGAAATGCTTGCTTATTGGATATCAAGATCTCTTGCATCGTGAGAACTCGACTATAAATACCTTTCATAATATTGTTTGAAATTGATGGATAGTTAAACACTGAAAACCCATTTAACTAAGTCTAGAAAATTTATTCATCTCATGATACTACCAATGCATTAAGGGGATATCTATAAATTGAAACCACCCATATAGTTAAGTCTAAATCATTCTTCATATATCAAATAATATATTTAATTCATGAACAAATAGCCTTATCAAAAATTTTCTGTATCAAGGATTACATATTTATAATAATTTCCATAGTCAATCATATAAAATTAAAAGTAAAATACCACAAATAGAATCAATATAAGGTTCAAGAAATAAATATATTGATGATAAATAATATGGGTATTAGGGTAAATGTGATGTCTAATGATAATGAAAAAGTGAATATTTCTAGGGAATATTATTGTTTACCAAAATTTAGCAAGATTGAGAATGATGACACTTTCCCTAGTTAAACTGATTATAAAATATCATTTGATATAAAAAGGATGGTTCTAATACATAATATCCCCCATTTTATTAAATGTTAAATAAAGGTTTTATTTCATTGATGAATAGAAATATAAAAAAATGTCATAAAAACATTTTTTGAGGAAAACAAAATTTCAATTTTAAAATTTGTTTTTTGACTAAATGTTCAAAAAATATATCAAAATATTTTTCATTGAAAATAACCTTTTAATATTATAATATAATTGTTAAAACATTAATTGGTCAGGATGGTGGGATGTTCTATACATATCATATATGTTTAAAAAAAGAATATTTTAACATTTTCGGTAAAATCCAAATTGGAATTGTTTGGAAAATGACAAGAAAATTTCTTTTTAAAAAAATTTAATAAGTTATTACGTGGATAAAAATGTATTTACTAAATAATTTTGTGAATTTTGAAATAATTCAAAACATTTTTATAAAACATTCATTTTTAATAAAAATTATTTTCGACCAAAGAGATAAATGATAATGTATTTCATAAAAAATTCTCAATTATTTTAATCACATAAAGAATAATATAGTAATATTACATGAAATCATAATGAATAACTATAGATAATTAAATTAAATGGTTTTATTATGAAATGTTCAAATAATTTTCTCTAATGAAAATATGTGTCTAATCAAACTCAATTAAAATGATATTGTGATATAATACCCTATAAAGATCATAACATTTAAGTGATAATTAATCAATGAATCAATTATGTTTATCAAATTTAAATACACATAAAAAATTGGAAATAAATAATAATATAGTTCAAATTATTTATACACACAATCTTATAATTTCAAAGACAATGAATAAGTAATATAAGCCAATGAAATGAAATTAAATTATGAAATTATTTTCTACTTGGTATTTTTCAAGTCAAAACACCTTATATTAAACAAATAAAATTAAAACATAGAAAACCATTAAATATAATGTATTAATAATATTATATCAATAATGTGTAGTGTATAAACAATATAAAATAAATTATGGTCAAACATTTAATTATGGCTCAATGAAGATAATTTGAGACGAAGGTACTTATCTAAAACATTATTTTAGTTGAACGTGATTTTACCTCCATTATAGTGGATTTAAAAAATTTATTAAATTATATTATAAGTATATTAATATTTATAATATCATATATTATCCTCCTATTACATTTGACCACATTATTTTTAATAACATTTCTTCATTTTCATTGTATTGGGTGTTATGTGCTTTGTTTTATGATGCATGTTTTGTAATGAATGTTTCATTTAAAAAATTTATTATATAGTTTAATACTCTAAATTTTAGTATTAATCTTATAGATATAATTTTTTCAAAACGTACATCATTATAATAATTATTCAAATTTATCTTTGAGAACGGATCCTATCACTTCACGGAGACGGTAGGCCATACGTACACACAAGCTACATTTTAATTTCATGAATCGGTAAAAGGGAAGGTAAGTGGGTGTTATATTAGTTTTATAGAATAAATATAATGTCATATATATCCCATATTTTCATTAAATTAAACCATATTAAATTTCATGTAATGCATATGTGAAAAATGAATCACATCGCTTCTCGAGGTGGTAACCTGTTGTACACATTTGCATAATTATCATAATTTAAACGTCCTAGAAATTAAGAGTTTTTATGTCATATTATAATTTAATAAGTATAAATATGTCATAAATATTTTATATATTGATTAAAACCATAATTATATTCAATATTGATATGTTATGATGGAAAATGAGTTACATTGGTTCGCGAGGCAATTGTCTACTGTACACACAATAAACGATTTTGTTTCCCGTTTGATGGAGGAGGAGATGGATAAAGATTAAAACAAAAAATAATAACATCTAATTATATGGTAGATACTATTATTATTATAATATCAAAATTTAATAATATTTGAATGAGTTATAATAAGAAATAAAAAAAATTCATTTAATAATGTCACCTCTTCTTTAGGTGAACTCTTTAGGTTTGAAACAAAATCTATTTTGGATGGATTTGTGATAAAAAATATTTCACTAAGATGATGCTATGGGATTAAAGAAATTATTTGGGTATGTATTGATTGGACCAAATTTATATAGATGTTTTAAGATGGGGATAGGTGTGGCCTTTTATATTTGGAGCAAGGGACACACATGTAGTTTTTGAAAGGAATCAATTACACCATCATTTTTCTGATGAGAAAGCCTCCAAAATGGTTCAGTATCGACCCATATAGGTTCTATGGAATAAATATGTCCATATAAGGAATTTTCGAATATTCATTAGTTCATTTTAACAATTATATTTTTCTTTCAACCCCCTTGTAAATCGGTTTTTACCTTAATCGCAATAATTAAGTTTTAAAGATTTTACTATTAATTATGGTAAAAAATGTTGCTTAATTTATTGGATAAAAAAAGAGTATAATTAAAAATATGGAATCAGTTTTTAATAATACAATTTATTGAAGTGGTAGAATCAAATTTTAAATTATACCCGCAGACGTGATCAAAATTCCAGTTTCCAAATATAAAATTGTTGTATGTATAAAGTTTTAATATAAAAGATTCAATCTAAAAATGATTCTACTATCCTAAATGTTAATTATAATAATATATTTTTGAAAATTTAAGTTTAAAAAATTAAAATATAATTTATCTTTGTAAATAATATAAACAAAAAGGCAGTTTTTGATAAAAATAGTTAATTCTCACTATTAATCAAAAAATAATACATTTAAATAAATCTAAAAAATACACAATAGGAAAATTTTCATATTATGATTTAAAAAATGAAGATCATTTTATCAAAATAAATTTCTAAATTTTGTAAAAATTAATTTTAAATTTTGTATTCAAAGAATGACTAAACCACCTTTCTGATAATTACCGTTTTTCAGAAAATAATTATATTTATTTCAAATTAATAATAATATGTTTCTAATCTGAAGTTATTTATAATGAAATTAAGTTAGTTAGTCCTATTCATACCCAAAATATTAATGGCTATGTTATAAATGTGATCTTTTAAATAATATTATTTTAATAGAGTATTGTGTTTTATTTATACTTTATCTTGTGTGCATCATAAGTTTTATAGAAGATTAATTTTATTTAAAAATAAATATATAATAAATTCTAGGCATGTTAAATTATATTCTAATATTGGTGATTCACGTCATATATTCTATTGAACAAGATGTTCCTATTTTAAAATATCAGCGAGTTTCAATTTATGAATCCTCAATAAATTTCTTCCTCATAATTTAGACATTCATTCAGATGTCAAGCGATTTCTATTTGAAAATTCCTTTTTGAAAAACACAAATCATAAAAATGGTATAAATATAATCCCATTAAAACTAGAAAAGATAAATTAAATATTTCATCTAGATTAACAAATAACTAAGTTTGAAAGTATTATAATAGAGGTGGGAAGTGAATATATGGACATACTATAACAGAATAATGCCAAAATAATGATGGAAGTAGATAAAGGAAGTTGATCAAATTTATTTTAATTATCAGGAAAAAGTAAAAACCCATAAAATCCTAAATCTATGTTATGTAAACATGCTATTGATTCATTTGGTATTAAAGTAATATGATAATATTTTTTAAGATCATTTTCTTAATGTTTGGGAATTTTATTACTATATATGAATTTAAGGAAATATTCTTACATGATATATTCCTATTTCATAAGAAATATTTAATCCATCGATTATGATTCAATAAATTTAAACATTATCTCTTTCTCTAGGAAATGAATATCCAAAAATTATTTTTTATTGATGAAGCACTAAAATTAAATTTTTACGGATCATAATATCTATATTAGAGTGAAATGTCATTCTGATTATTTACAAATATTCTCTAAAAATATATAGTTAGAATAAGATATTAATCAATAAACCAAAATAATAATACCATTGGTTCAACATTAATATTTATTCATCAAATATTTTAGGTAAAAAATGACATGTGAATAAAAAATTTTCATATTCCAGTGGCTGGTTCTAAACAATTATAATCCTCTAAATGAGGGTTTAAGCCCCATATTTTTTACCAAATATTACGAATTTCCATTCATCATGAGGGTTATACCTTTTACAATAATATATTTATATAATTCTTATATCATTACCAAATTGTGATGAACCATAAATACTAAAACATAAAATATATGATATTCCTTTGAAGATACAAACAACTTTAATCTTATGTCCCAAAAAATTGGAAAAGAATTTGTCCTCTAATAAATTTATCGTATACTAAACCAATGTGTTTTATTCCAGTAAATTGTTTCCAAAAATTATATTAATCATGTTATATTACTACCACACAAATTTTCAAATAGGGTGTTTAATATATTGAACTTATGATCTACCATAAAATCATAAACCCATGATGGTATCCAAAACTCTTAGTTTAATCAAGATATAAATTATTTTAAAATTTAACTAAATCCTTATATGTTTTGTGATACATATAACCAAAATACCGATGGTAAAAATAATTTTAAAATTCATTTATTTAATCCCAATAAATAAATACTTCAACAATTCTATTTCAATATAGTCTTTTCTTGATGTAGTGGTTAACCTTTTTAAGAAGGCATTGACTCAGATAATCCTCAAGTTTCCCACATTTAAGAAAAAAACTATAGATGGATCCTGATGATGAAATTTATTTCCTTCTATCCCATAATTAATTTTCCTCTAAATTTCATTGATTTATTCCCCTCAATTCTACACATAAAATATTTTTCCCACTCCTTTAAGACTCTTTCATGGGTGTTCATTCCCACATTTAAAACATGAATGAAATTTAGCCTTCTTTCCTCCATGGTCTCCACCACTAGATATCTATGAAAATTCAATCCTTCCCATCTATGGTGATTCTAATAGTTATTTAAGGTATAAGTTTTTAATCATATTTCAGGATAAATGATTAGGTATAATCATCCTATTGTTCACTGTTATCAACATCCCATTTTCTTTCCCATAGTCACTATATTATCTTTATTTATCAAAGATAACATGATTTCTTTTGGTTCCATACATTGGCTGCACCAAAAAACATAGAGTGATAAATAATAATAACATTGGTAAAATCATATAATAATTTATTTTATGTCCAAATACAGACACATTATTTTCAATATATGAAACCGTTGGTTTAACCTAGGCCATTCATTATTAACATATACTTAAGTTCTTAATAATGAATTGTAAATAAAAATTGAATTATTCAAACCATATCCCCAATGAGTGTCAAACAGATATCATTAAGTCCCATTGTCATGTACCATGTATCCCTGAATTAAATATTGAAAAACCTTTTCCGATGTTATTACCCCTAGGTACATCTGTTTGAGAACAACATCCAGTTGAATAATCCAAACAGGGATACATTCTTAGGAAAATCCAAATACTATCTACTTTACTAAATCATTAGGATGTTATTCTATACTTATCCTCAATGTTTATCTTCATTTTATGTACCTAAATAAATTATTTAAAATATCCAGTTCTCATTGTTTGTTGAAACATTATCTAATACCAACTATAAACACTCTTCCTATTATAACCTAAATTTGGTGTCTACATTATTACATTGGTACGAGATACTAGAGATCACATCCCAAGGTACTAAATAGTTAAGTAGTCTTGTTAAACTAGATTCATGAATAATTCCAATATTACATTTGAATACAAAATTTATAACATATTTTTTCATGGATATTATTATTCCTCCAAGAATATCCATGCATACCATTTGTAGTACACATTCTAGATTACTGGGAAAGGAAAAAAATAAGGCTGAGTTGAAATGTACTATAAGGGTTACATATAATGGATGATCTCATGAGTAAATAACGAATTATCAATAAGAAATAATCATTATGTAAAGATATATATTTTAGCACACATTCCATTAAATCAATATCTTGAATATCATGATTAGATAAGGGATAATCAATATGGGAAAGGTAAATATATAAAAACTCAATCCATTTAATAAATAAAATTATTATGATGATTATATAAGGAATAATCAATATTGAAAGCTAAATTTCTAAACACATAATCAATTTAATCATTTACATGACTGTTATGATTTTATAAGTCAAAAAAATTATGTCAAGGTAAATAAGAGAAAAAACATTCTAGTTAATCAATAAAATGAAAATGAAATGCATCCAAAGATAATATCCTTAAAAAAATATCATGGATAATAATAAATGATTCCCTAATGAATGAAGTGGTTAATTACTATATGTAATGATCTCAGGAATCCTGATACCTCTACTTTCAAGATCATTGACAAGACAGTTTAAAATTGATGGGTAGGTATAAACCATAATCCCATTTAACAAAGGATAACCTAATAATTCATCTCATATGACTATTGATACATTCACTGTATATCTATAACGCATATCCACCAATCTCTGAATGTAAAAAACATTCCTCATATATTGAGAAATTTATTTAATTCATGAAAAATATATCTTATCAAAAAATTTCCATATTGAGTAAGCAATTTGGATTAATAATAATTTCTATATTCAGCTATATAACTTTAAAAGTACAATACCATATGTATAAATGTAATACTTTTTAAGAAATAAATATATCAATGATAAATAATATGTATATTTTTGGGAAATATAATGTCCAGTGAGGGCATCACTGTGAATATTCCAAGGGGAAGTTAATGATTACAAAAAGCAATCAGGATATAGAATTTCAATACTTTACCTAGTAAAACGGATCATATAAAATCCTAATACATAATAATGATGGTATTAATATAGGATATCCCATTTTTGAAATTTTAAAGGAAGGTTTGAATTATTTAATGAATATAAATACAATAAAAAAATCATTAAAACATTCTTGACGAAAAAAAAAAATTTCACTTTGAAAATATTTTTTCCACTAAAATATCACAAAAAAAAATTCGAAATATTTTTATTTGCAAATAAGATTTGAAATTTATAATTTAATCCATAAAATATTGAGTTATCCTAGAATAATAAATTTCTTTATATGTCATACACATTAAGATAAATATTTTTTTCACATTTTTTTAAAACCCAAACATGTATTGTTGTAAAAGTGATATAAAATATATTTTAAAACAAATTTGTGAAAAAAGTAAATACTGGGTGAAATTTTATTTAAAAATTCATTTTCAAAATATTGATAAAAAATTGAAAACATTCCTAGAAAACATGGATTGGGAAGAAAAAGGGTTTTAAACTTAGGGGAGAAATGATTCAATATTTTATATAAAATATTTTATCAATCATTTTTAGCTCCAAAGAGAGAAATATAGTAATATTACTTGAAAAAATCATGAATAAACATAGGAGAAGAAAATAAATGGATTTTATTAGACAATTATCGAATAATTTTATCTAATGTAAATTCATGTATAAATAATCCCAATTTAATTTGATAGTGAAATAAACCCTTAAAAAGATCATAATATTGACTTGAGAATTAATATATTAATAAATAATGTGTATTAAAAAATCCACATAAAAAATATTGAATAAACTTAATATATTTAAAACTCCATTCACAAAAACTCTTACAATGTTAAAGATAATAAAGAACTAATGTAACCTCGGGAAAATAAATTGAGTTATGAAATTCATTACCAATTGGTTATTATAAATTCAAACCCCCTTAGATGAAGTAATTATAATTAAAACATAATATACCATGATGTATAAATTATTCACTATGTTACAAGAAAAATAGGTATCATATAAACCATATAAATGAAATAAGGTGCATAATGTTACAATATGGCTCAATGAAGTAAAATTGAGATTAAGTCACTTACCTCACACTTAATTTTAGTTGAATTCTCTTTAACCTAATCTATAGTGATTTTAAGAAATTTATTAACCTATAAAAAAACTATATTAATATTTATAATATCATATATGATCCTATTATAATATTTTACCAATGGATTGTAAATAATATTTCATTATTTTCATTGTTTTGGTGGTTAATTTACTTGTTTAATAATGTGTGTTTTGTCATTGAAGTTTTGGATATTAAGAATATTATATATTTAAATAATCTAAAAATGATATTAATGTTATAAATATATTTTTTTCATTATATACATATTTATATTTATTATTCAAATATAACATGTAGAATGGATGACCACACTTCGTAGAGATAGTAGGACGTACGTACTCATGACTGATGTTATCATTTCTTTAATGAGTGAAAGGATAAGGAAGTGGGTGTTATATTAGTATTATATAACCCATATAATTTCATATATAACTCAAATATTCACTAAATTTATCCATAATAAATTCCATGTAAAGCGTAAGTGAAATATGAAATACATCGCTTCGTGAGGTGGTAGAATTCCTTAAACCCAAGCGATGTTATCATAATTTAAATGACATGTAATGTAATAAATTATATGTGAAATTATAATTAAATAAAAATAATAATATCATAAATAGTATATGTATATATATATCCTTCATTATATAAAATCATGAGATGTGTTGATGAAAAACCAGTTACATTGGTTCACAAGAAGGGAGTATGTCATACTCACGGTCAACTGTTTCATTTCTCATTTGATGGAGAAGGAGATGGATATATTTTATTCCATTAAATTAATAACATATCTGAATATTTTAGATATTGGTTTCATTATAATATCACAATTGAATAATATTTTAAGAATATAGAAGATAAAATAAATTAAAAATGATTGTTCTAGAATGTTTCATATTCTCTGGATAATCTCTTCAGGTTTTAATAGAATGACTTCATAAGATAGTTTTATCATAGAACAAATGGATCTATTATGATTAATGGGATTAAAATATTGACTTTATAGTTATTGGACAAAAAAATTGCTTTGGATATGTTGATAGGATAAGAGAGAAGTGTCCTTTTATAAGTAGGGGAGATAAAAGACATGGTATTTTTATTCAGAATCAATTATATTATCCTTTTTATCATTAAAATACCAAAAACTAAGAAATTTTGAACCATTATTGGTGATAACGTCTAAATATGTCAATATAATGATGGTTTTATATGTTTATATGTCATTTTTACCCAAATATTTTTCTTTTACACCATTAACAAAATAGTTTTTACCTTGACCATGATAATTAATTTTTAATTATATTTCTATTAATAATGGTACATTAATAATGTTATAATATTATATAATATAAATTATTCTCATTCCAAATATTGAATCAATTTTTCCAAATTTATCGCATAGAGGTTGTGTAACGCCCCGACCCCAGTTGCCCAGAGTCGGTGCATTATTACATAACATTGGAATGATCACAAAAAAGATCATGTCCCTAAAGACCGATTAGTTTAGTAGTCTTGGAAACAATAGATACATTCATAAAGTTTACAGTACATAATAAATTGAAAACTACAACAACATATTGTCTCCACACTCATAACCCCTTATACTATCCCTGCAGGTCATTCATAAAATACTTCTTCACATCCTGGGAAAAATAAAACAATGAATGGGGTGAGCTCAAATGCCTAGTAAGGATAACAATATAGCAGAAACTTTTATAAATAAGCATAAACATTTAAGGAAATGTATAACTAAAACAAAATCCTTTTAAACTTGAACTTCAGCATAATATGGCAAAGATAAAATGAAATAATTCCATTTACTTATTCACATGGATATTCTACTAGTCAAATAATCACATGCAGTATCAATAACGACTTTCATAATGCTGGAATGCATAATGTCAGAATGTCATAACCACATAGCCAAGGCCTCGTACAAAGACTACAAACAATATTTTGTCAAGGAATTGTGCCAAGACACTAGTTTGTCTCATGATACCTACAAATGCATCGAGGAGCCATGGCAGGCTCCACCCGTCACTTATTAAGTTCAATGCATTCCTCATATGAACATGTTTAAACATAACATAAACATTCGTATTAAAACTAGCATACGAAATGTCAATAATTTTTCCATAAACCATTAATGGTTTAAAAATAACACATCCACAGTCAAAAATATCACAAAACCTTCAATACAATATTGAAGATTTGTATCATAATAAATAAATTTCAAATAATCTTAAAATCCATCAAAGGATGTTGACATAGATGAAATCAAAACTATTTGAGAAAAATCTCTCTTTTTTTTAATCATTTAGAAGTCATATAATTATAAAATAAAATTTATATTATGAAAATATTCTTAGAAGCCTGTAAGGTATGCTTCAAAGATTTTATAATGGTGGAAAATTGCCATACCCACCGTATAAGTTAAAAAAAGACATTCTTACCTTAATCATATTGAAAATTTTAAAAAGGACCTTGTTTGGAAAAAGATGGAAAGATTCATTTATAAACATCTTTTAAAAAGTAAAAAAGGGTATAAATGACTTTAACCCAAATTCTGTAAAATATTAAGAATTTTTTGGAACACATTTTTAAGAAACATGGATGTGGATGATAAAGAGGTCCTAGTAGATAATTACGTATAAACAACCTCAGATAATGAAGAGATTGTAAAATAAACCCTTACCTTGTACTTTTACTTGGTTGAGGGTAGTTTAACCTCCTGTATAATGGTTAAATAATTTTTATTAAATTATACAATAATCATATACATTAATTTGATATCATATATGATCTTTTAACATTGATTTGTTAATAATATCTTAGTATTATCGTTGTTTCAGGTGTTAACTTAGTCGTTTTATTTTATATGTTTTGTTACGTAAGACGTGTTTTTAATGGATAGGTTGTATCTTATTCAAATATATAATGATATCAAGTCCTTAAACATTATTTTTAATCATTAAATGAGAATTAGTCTTGAATGGATACGATGGGGAATGAATCTCACCGCTTTCGTGGAGACGGTAGTCCGTACGTACGCATGAGCGAGAATATCATTCTTTGGATATTAAAATAATATATAATTATATGGTATTTCATATATACAGAATCATTATAATGTTATATTTATTATTCAAATTAATTACACATCATTATTATACCCATCCAAATAATAATTTATTAAATAACAATTACACCACGACGTGGAGACGGTAAGCCGTACGCACACACGTATGGTGACATGTCATTCAAAGGATGGATAGAATAATGAATATGGTTGTACCATATTTATAATAACATCACAGTATATATAATATAATGAAGTTATTATTTTAGAATAACAAAGAATGAAGAAGTTGAAGAAGAAAGTAACTTGAAAGAGGGTGGTGAAAACATTACATCTTCTTCGGGTTCTTCCTTTTGATTTGATCAAAATGGCTCTTTAGGTTGACTTTCTAATCAAAATAAGGCCTCTAGGTTGAAGTGAGAGAAGTTTATAGAGTATTTGGGTAGGTGTTTTCCGATCCAAAAGGATTTGAATGTGTGAATTAGTCAGAAGGGGGAGTTCCCTTTTATAAGAGGGGTGAGGGGCACCTTTGGAAAATCTAGAAATATTATTTTATAATAAATTCATATTTGGTTTCTAATGGCTCAAAAATGTATTATTTAAAGGTTAAGGTTGGGATAGGTCTAAAAATACTCAAAAAATATAATTTATATAGGTTTGGGTCATTATATTAACCTTATCTTTTTGTTTTAACTCTTAGTTAATTAGTTTAACATTTACCATGTCACTTTGTATTTTTATATTATATAGTTAATAATCATACTATATACATCCAAGTGAAACCCAAGTGGTCAATTAATTATACACCTTTCATTATATAAGTCTCTTGGCCAAACCTAAGATTTTTATGAATTTAATATCAATTAATAATATAATATTTGTTTTAAAAACTCTTTTATGTAAATTTTGACTCTATTCAATAATTGATCTTTGTTAAATTCTTAACTACTTTATGAAATCGAAAAAAATTAATTTAAGCAATACTATAATGTCATATTAAGCAATAAAATTCATGGATTTCATCAAAACTTTCAAATTATAATAATTTTAACATTTATAATACCAATTATTTGATTCTTTCATTAATAAAGAAAAATATTGCATCATTATTGTGTCATAAATATTATTAATTATTAAATGTCTAAAAATTATAAATAAAATACAATTATGTAGGAAATATTTTTATATTTATAATTAATATTTATAGTCAAAAATCAAACAAATATAACCCTATGTAAAAATTGTTTTTCTAAAAGATATATGCTTATGTTATTTTTGTATTTATTTTAACTTAATTAATATAAAGTATCATTATCACTTAAAAGTGGCTCCACGGGGTCCCAAAATCGACCCAAAGATGCCCATGGTCGTAAATGTATCAACCAATAAGTGTAGGACACGTTTTAGCGTAATTTATTATTATTATAATATTATATTTTTACCCTTATTTACCGGATTTACCCTTTAACCATGGTAAATAAAATTTTAACCGAAGTAATTATTCAAAATGTCTAAAAATAAAAGTTACCTATTTAAAAAATTTGGACATCCTATTTCAAAATATGAAATACATTTTTCCAAATTCAAAACACAGAAGTGGCAGAAATTAATTTAAAATTAATTCCCTTTATTAAAACAAAAAAGCGTGTTTTTAAGAGATAATAACTATCAAAAGATTGACACATGTTCAAGTCCGGTATAATTGTGAAATTATGTCTAATGACCAAAATTATATTAAATGGTAAAAATATATTCTAAATATACTTTAAAACCACTCAAATTCATAATTTTTCACTATTAATTATTTTCATTAAAAAATTTGTTTTTAATTAAAATTTAGTACTTTGCACTATTCATCAAAATATAAATGTTATCCAAAAAGTTCCAAAATTTTACCCTAGGATACTTTTGATATTCCTAATCCAAAAATGAATTCAATTTTGAGAGGTAAAATTTATAAAATTTCAAAAAGTGGGTATTACTATCAAGGAGATAGAATTTATTTAAAAATAAACATATCATAAATTAGAGGGTGTTAAATTATCTTATAATATTGGTGACTCATGTCATATATGCTATCATTCAAGATTTAACTATTTTAAAATCTATATTTGTTATAATTATCCTTGTAATCTATTTTATATAGAGTATGATTGAAGTTTTTTACATTGTTGGACTTATTTTACCATATAATTACATCACTATTCTCACCCCACTTTGATTGACTACATAGGGGATAATTGGGAGAAAAGAAATGTTTTATTTCAAAAAAATAATTCCCTTATATATTCATTTTGAATGAAGTAAGCCTTCACCTCCTTCTACAACCACTATAGTTATAATACCTCATTTGAGTTTACCTGAATAATCACCAAGAAGGTGGTGTTATATAAACTCATTGGTTCCTCCATGTACACCAAAGGATATCGACTATAATTGATAACATGTGATCATATATGGGTGGGTAATAATTTTTTATCATAATAGATAATAATAGATAAATCAATATATAGAAAATATAAACATCCATCACTGAACATCAATGTGTGAATTACTGAATTATAGCTACAAGATATGTATAAAAAATTCCAATATCTTATAACAGATGAACAAATGAAATACATTTAGTAACACATAAAAATAAATTCCTTTTGGAATGATTATTTAAAAACAAAAATAATGAATACAAAATTAAACATTAAGACCTTTCTAATGATCTTAATCCATACCTCAATATTATTTCAAAACCCCTCGAGTTTCTCCTCTCGGTCACATATACAATCCCCTTCACCTACATGTCTAACACATAGTATGTAAATCCACAAGGGAATATTTAGGGTCTGAGAAAAAATCTTAAAAGATCGCCTTCAAAGGATCCCCTAACATATACCAATGTATATATCATATATGTGAAAAAGGTGTAAAATGAAACATGATACAGAATGGAAAATATATTTTTTGTTCATCATGTGATAACTAGATACCCTAAGAACATACCCCAACTCCATTAACAAATTCCAGTTATCCATTACTATTATTCCTTTATAAGATCTAAGGATTTTATTTATCCTATATAGCCTCACATATGGGAACTAAATCATAAAATGAGAGTAAATAAATAGATTCATGAATATAAAATCCACATTAAGGGAAATGCATTGAACATAGATAGTGCCATGAAGATAGAAAATATATCAAGGGAAATAAGTAATGTATCTAGTCTGTAGAAATATGAGGTTTTTCAAAGGAAAGGTGTAACAAAGTTAGTATCAATGAAATGTGTATCAGGGAGATGGATCAAAATATACAGATACAACCAGAACTCATATTCCTTATCATAATAGTAGTTTCCCTCTACATGTTTTTTTCATACAGATGATCATTATATTATAAAAAATAATCACCCAATATACATATCCCACTCCTAGAACTCTTCTAGAGAAATCCCTAAATATATTTCATAATCATAACACTCATAATTTGAGGTTCAATCTTGGTAGACATATATATAACCCATCCCACTAAAAATCCTCAATTAATAATAAGTATATAAGATAACACATTTCATCACGCCCAAACTCAAAATTCATGGCATACTAAAATGATCGGCTCCCATAAAAACCCAAGGTAAACTGTTTCACATGGACTCATATATCATAGAACAAATATTCACCTCCTATAATCATCCAAATATAATCATTAACATGTTGGATTTCATGCCTAAGTGATTTTCCAAAAACAATAATGTACTAAATATATAATTTAATCTATATTAAATAGAACCACTACCCTAACCATAATCGAACACTCACCCAAGAACACTAAGTTGTGTACAGGTTCCCCTTAAAACCCATACCTTGATTCCAATTACCCCTTTGTCTATAGACAACCCAAATCTCTAATACCTCATTTATATACAATAATGATGTATACTATGAGGAAACTCATCATCATAGACTATTGGAAAAAGAGCATTTGGAATTTCATTCCGTAATAGTTTTCTATACTTCTGATAAATATTTTATTTTTATCCTTCTTAGTTGTGACTTTAGAATACCTTTACTAATTAATTATTGTTTCTTGAAAAACAGTTCCATTTAGTTGTGGTTAAAATCATGGAGAAGTATTATGAAATAATATTATTAGTTTTTATTTAATTTGAGGGGTTGTTTTTAAAAAGCACTGTGAAATTAATGGTAACTAATAATAATAATAATTATTAATTAAAATTTTAATTATTTTTTTATATGTAATTATTAATCATTAATATATATATTACTTGTTATTTAATAATAATTAGTTACTTTTTATAATCATTTTATTATTTATTATTTATTATTTAATTAATTATTAATAATAAATTATTAAGTATTTTTAATTATTAGGTAACAATTATTTTTTTAAACAATTATTAATCATTAGGTTTTTAGTCATTGTTAATTACTTACTAATTCTAAATTATTAATTATTAATTATTTATAAATGTATAAATTTAAATATAAAGACACACACATAGAGAGAGAAATATCTATATATATTAAAACTATGGTAGAAACATCCTCACTTAAATAATGTATAAGGATAAATTTAAAATCATACTTTGCTTTCAAATGACAAGAAATATTGACCTACATGTTCATTTGTGTCCCGTGTCCTATAAAATAGAATCATATAAAAAACTATATGACTATATAGGATAAAAATTTAATAATAATAATTAATAAAAAATTATTAACATTTTATGAGAAGTTGAAAATAAAACTAAAACTTTAAAGAACCATCACTTCTTATCTGAATATTTATTTGGAATTTGAGACCTATCAAATCAATGATTTTGAGAATACCTATGAAATATACACTACAGGAAAACAGAATATTTGCGACAGACGATTTGTGATGGGATCCTATTGCAAAAGACCTTTTGCGACGGGGCTCCATCGCAAATCACTCGTTGTCGAAAACGGCGTCACAAATAGGTGTTTCTGCGATGGTCCCGTCGCAAAAAGAGTATTCGCGATGGTATTTTTCCCCCATAGCAAATGGGTTTTTGTTTATATATAAAAAAGGTATTTTTGACAGGCCATCGCAGATATATTAGTTGTGATTGTTTTCTGACCCGTTGCAAATGGGACATCTAAAAAATATTTGCGACGAAGGTATTTGCGATGGATCGTCGCAGAAATTTTTTTACGATGGGTATTCTTCCCGTCGCAAATGTTACAGTAAAAAATTTTTTACGACGGGACACCCCGCCGCAAATATTACCGTCGCAAATACAAAATAAAATAAAATAAAATAATTAATAAAAATCATATAATATTATATAAATATAATATTAATATTAATAATATAAAAAAATTATATTATTATAATATAAATAAAAATATATATATAATATAATTATGAAATATTAATATAAAATAATAATAATATGAATATAAATAATATTATATAATATAATAATACTAATATTAATAATATAAAAAATTAATATAATATTATTATTATTAAATTATGTATATTATAATAATATTAATATTAAAAATATAAAGAAATTATATTATTATAATGTTAATATTATAAAATATATATAATATAATTAAGAAATAGAAATATCAAAAAATAATAATAATAGTATTAATAATAATAATATAAAAAATTAATATAATAATATTATTATTAATATAAACATACATATTTATGAAATAATAATAATAATAATAATATTAATATTAATAAAATTATAAAATTATAAACTTCTCAATATTAACAATAAATATAAAATATTAAAAGTAATATTACTAAAATAAGCAGACATTAAAAATAATACTAATAAGTAATAAAATTTAAAAAAAAATAAAAACAAATTAAATCATTCAATATTCTTACCAATATGAAAAAGGAATTGTAAATAGTTAATATGACAATAATCTACGAACTCAAATGTTTATTAAATGTAAATAAATCACTGGGGGTGGATAATCTGGAGGACCTGGAAGAGGTGGTGGAGGAAACTCTATCACTAAACTATGAGTAAGACGATGCATATACTCCATCTGCTTCTGATGTTGCTCCTCATATCGATGCCTCTCCTCATCCTACTGCTGACGCATCTGCTACTGCCAACGACGCATCACCTCATCGTTTTGCTGACGCATCTACTCCTGCCCCTGACACAAATCCTCTATAAGCTGACTATGAGCACGTAGCTGCTCCTGATACTGTGTGGTAGAAGATGATGTCTCTCCACGAGCTCCTCTAGAGCAAGACGCCAACATCGCTACAGTACCATAATAAGCTGGAGGAGTCAAATGAGAGCTGATACCAACTACTCGGCCCTTTTCGAAGCCATACTGGGTCGCCTGCATCCATGTCGTCTCATCAAAATGGTAGACACTAGTCTGATCACCAGTCTCGTCTTGACTCTCAGCCTGTGTCTGAGAGGTCGCGGGCTCATATAACTCCTTATGTTTCAATTAGAAATTAAAATAATGAAAAGATTATATGCATTTAATTTTCAAACTGAAAAGAAAATAATGTTGACCACAATTTGACGCTGGCGGTCGCCTCTAATCTCTCCAGTAGCCGGATCAGTGTACATCATCCGATAATCGCCATACATCGTAATATCGGGTTGCTCGGCATCCTATATGAAAATAAATTAAAGGTTTATATTTAAAGTTTTATAAAATATTAAAAAAAAGTAATTACCAGACACTCTCTATGCACACTGAATGTACGACTACCGGCTCGATACGTCACCTCTTGTCTCCCCCAATTCTGTCAACCCAATGCAGATCTCTTCTGAAACCCACCACCCAGCCAGTGTGTATATAATCCATCCCAAACGTGAGATGAAATGTACTCTAGTCGGTGGGCTCTACAGGACTCATCAAATTCGGTCACTCTGGATTTCCTCACAGCCGTCTTTCTCAAATTATGCAAAAACTGACAGAAACGGTCATGCATAGACACCACCCATTCCGCGTGGATAGTGGCATGCATGCTCTCATCGATGGGATACCATAAACCCTAATATAATGTTTTTAATGAATTAAATTTCAAAATAAATATTATTTAATTATGTACCAGCCAATGATCGAACACGGCGGCCTACACATCAGTGGGAATCTTATCCCATGTGAGCCAGGGCTGAGAAAAATAATTGCACAAGATAGTGCTCCCCTGTCCAAAAGCTATATGGGTAGAACTGTGGAAAAAGAACAAATAATAAAACAATTAGAATATAAATACATTATAATGAAAGATAACTAAAATAGACAGGTTATAATACCACTGCATGTGCGCATCGAATCCAATAGGTGGACGTCGCTCCGAGATAGGATCTGGAATCATCCGTCTGGAAAGACCATGCCCCCTCCGAGTGCTCCCTGTAGTGCCAATAGCCTGAGGGTCAGATGACTCAAGAACCTCATCATCCATAGGTAGATCAACCTCCAGCAACAGACGAAACGTCTTTGAGTCCATCTAAAACATGAAATGATTATTATTATCAAACAGTTCAAAATAACTATTACGTATAGATATATTTTTGTTATGATTCTAACCAACATTTTACTATGTCAATTTTCATCTTCATCATCATCTTCATAGTTTTCAATGTCAATGTCTTCATCTTCCTTATCAACATCATAAATTTCTATCTTAGTTTCAATTTCATCATCTCTTGTCATTTCAAATTCAGTTGTAACATCATTGACAACATCGTCACCATCGACCCTTAACTATGGGGTGTCATCCTCGATATTCATGTATCATTGTGAAAAAGATATGTTTTGAGAAGTGTCCTGAAAATTATCATTTCCTTGCACTTCATTGGAACCACATTCAGTTTGAGTAAACTGATTTTCTCGAGATTTAACTTTTATTATACTCCACCAATCATCCAACTCTTTTGCAGTAGCATAGTATTTTGCATAATAAATTTGATGTTCCTGATGAACCAATAAAAACTGTTCATTTACTGCAAGAATAATTTTATGTTTAATATCAACAATTCCATGAGTTAGATGAATACGCAAGCCCCTCTCAGTATCCAGCCATCGACATTTAAACATTGTTACATAATTCTTTCCCAAATAACACAGTTCAATAATTTCTCCAAGCATGCCGTAAAAGTCAACTTCAATATCTCTATGATATGATCCCTTCAAAAAAACAGCATTATTCATTGTTTTCTTTGATTCCCCTTATGCACATGTATGAAAGCAATAACCATTAACCACATATGCATTATAGGATTTAACCATTTTGGATGGTGGGCTACTCAATATACGTAATCAAATATCAATCTTATCTGTATGTACAGATACCTGAAAATTTGTAAAAAATTTACCACTATTACAAGTAATAAATTGATTTTATATGTAAAACCAAAAAAGAATGTATGTTACCAGTTTTCGAAACCAGTAGGTAATTTTTTTATTCCGAAGTTCTTCTAAGCCAGCTGCTGTAATTTGTTGAAATTATTTCTTGGTATGATCATCATATAACCTACAAATACAATATGATTAATTTAATATAACAGAATCTGTAGAATAAGGGATAGGAGCACTCATTGTACAAATGGTGAAATTTCTTCACTGTTGAGTAGAACATATGTATGAGCTCTATGATGTTCATCATCTGAAATCCATCTATCATGAACTCCACCAAAGCCAAGTTCGGGCTGATTGACAACTGATAATTTATTGTTCATATCATCATCAACATTTCCCTCGTTCCGGCCCATGTGGTTATATTTTGAGGGATATTCAGATTCAAAATAATGAGAGCATAATAAAGCAATTTTCTCTTGCAAATAAGCTTCAGCAATTGAGCCTTCAACTGATGCTTTGTTACATACTTTTTTCTTCAATTTCTGCATGCATCTCTCAAATGGGTACATCCATCAAAACTGAATTAGACATCCAAATTTTTCTTCATGTGTAAAATGTAATATCAAATGTTTCATTGAGTCAAAGAAATCTGGCAGAATGATTTTATCCAGTTTGCATATAATTACAACAACAGCTTCTTCCAGTTTTCTTAGTGTATCGTAGTCTATTGTCGCCGCACACATGTCTCGGAAAAAATATGATATATCTGTTATCAAATCCCAAATATTATAATTCAACAAACCTCTTAATCCAATAGGCATAAGTCTTTCCATTATAACATTCAAGTCATGACTTTTTAATCCGGTAATATGACCATTTTTAACACATCTACTGAAGTTGGAAGCATAGCCATCTGGAAGTCTCAAATCTGCAAACCACTGACAAAATAATAAGAGACTCTCTTTGGTCAGTGTATAATCTTCTTTTGGCTTCATTAATATCCTTGATCTGACATTTTCAAACAATTCAAGTTTTGGTCGCCTGCAAATTTGGGCAAGATCTAATTGTGCCTTTACATTATCTTTGGTTTTACCCATTGTATCCAAAACTGTATGAAATAAATTATCAAAACAGTTCTTCTCAATATGCAAGACATCTAACATGTGTCATACCAATAAATCAGACCAATATAGAATATTCCAAAAAATGCTCCATTTTGTCCAATCGTGTTCTTTCCCAAAGCCATAAATTTTCTTTTGGTTTATTATCAGTCCAAAAGTGATGAAAGGTAACGAAAATACAATTGATTATAACTCTATACCTGAGATCATTTTTAGAGGTTCATCTCTTTCAATTCTGCCTTTTCTGAAATGAGATTTATTCCTCCAAAAAGGATGATTGATTGGAAGAAATCTGTGATGACAATCAAAATAGCATGTTTTTTCCATTCATGAGCATAAATGCTTTTTTGTCTCCCATACAGTAAGGACATGATTTTGGACCATGTTTACTTCAGCCAGATAACGTGCTATATGCCGGGAAGTCACTAATTGTCCACATCAAAGAATCTTTCATTACAAAATTCTGTTTCGCAGCAACATCATATGTACCAACACCATGACTCCACAATAAATTTTACTCATCAATCAATGGATTCAAATAAACATAAATATTATTTTTTGGATGTCCTAGGATTAATAATGTCAACAAGATATAAGGATCTTTCATCAACATCCATGGAGGCAAATTGTACAAAGTTTTAAAGACAGACCAACAGGAATACTGACTACCAAAAGATCCAAATGGAAAAAAACCATCAATAGAAAGTCCCAATCGCACGTTCTGGGATTATAAAGAAAAAGAAGGATGCACTTGATCAAAATCTTTCCATGAATCACCATCAGATGGATGAATCAAGCTTTTACCATTTGAAATATTTGTTTTGTGCCATGACATCATTTTCGCTGTGTTCTGAGACATAAATAAATGCTACAACCTGGTTGTAAGCGGGAAATATCTCAACTGTTTTACAGGAATCAATCCAGACTTACCTGATTGAGCTTCTTTATACCTCGATTTTCCATATGTGGGAAAACTATCCAACAACTCATTTTCACCAGAATATAAGATGCAATCATTTGAACATGAATGGATATTCTGATAACTAAGGCCCAGATTACGAACCAGTCTCTTGCTCTCATAATAATTAGCAGGCAGCACATTTCCTTCAGGTAACAGTGCTTTAACCAAAGAAAATATCTGATCAAAACAGTTATTTGACATTCCATTATCTTATTTAATAGCCATATATTTTTCAACTGCTTCTAATTTTATTATCTTACAACCAGGATATAATACATCCTTATAAGACCTGAACAACTCAGCAAATTCATATGGTGCCAACTCAGGAGGTAAATCAACATCATCCTCAATTTCAGTTTGACGAATGGATGACCCTGCAACCTCAGGTACTATATTCTGAAACTGTGATGGATCCGGAATCAAATTATTATTATCTTCTGTGGAACTGTGTTCACAATGTTGATACGAAAAAATATAATCTGATTGAAAACCATAACGCAAGAGATGTTTCCCAACGATGTCAAATGTCTCAAATGTTCTCAGAGCACATTTTTTTACAAGGACTCTTAATTGTCTCTTCTGAAACAAATTCCGGGTTTGATGATGCAAATGATGAAAAATATTCAACACCATCAACATATACAGGATTTAAACAAGAACCTTTTGGATTTATGCACTGATTTATCCAAGAATGATCATCTAATAATGATTTATGTCGATTTCTTTGTTCTATATTCATATATATGTTTCTACAAAATTTAAAACCATTACTGTTGTTAAATAATTTGATATAAGAAAAAAAATATCCTAAAAAAGAGAAGGTACATAATTACAGTTATTTCTTAGTAATTTCCAGCGGATTGGTGGCAACTCTTTTTCCTGACGACTCGTCTCCTTGCAAGGAGATTAATTGTCAGGGAAAAGAGCCTGTTTTGTCCAACGGCTCATCTTTTTTTCAGTTTCTCCTAACTGAAATCAGTACGAAAAACTTTCTCTGACATACGTTAGAGCACATTTTTCATACTAATATTAGTGGGATAAAGTAGCAAAGATATGAGACGTTGAACAAAAGGTAGCCGTCAATCTACTGGAAACTGTGTCAATTTATAACCATGTACTTGAATATATTTGATTTTTGATTAATTATTACTAATTATTACTAATTATTACAAATCCCAATATTTCCAACAGATTTTTCTCTATTCTTAACATGTTCAAATCTTAAAGGGTCGTCAATTTTCATGTCCTTCCCAATAAAAAGTTTGTGTCAGCAATGTCCAATGTAAACTCTATAATTGTCCTTACATGGTTGATCAGCTCGCAATTAGTGTTGCAATAGGACGACACAAGTAATTTCATTCTCATCTATAAGAATCATTTTGCATGACCCTTTACATAGATCATTCTTCCATGAAAAATTAAGAAAACTTAAGTATCATTCCCTTAATTTTTCAAGAAAGAATGATCTATGTAAAATGTCATGTGATATGATTATTATAGATGAGAAAGACATGACTTGGGTTGTCATATTGCAACGCTACTTGCGAGGTGATCAACCAACCAAGAACAATTATAGAGTTTACAATAGACATAGTTGATGCAAACTTTTTATTGGGCATGACCTGAAAATTAGTGACCCTTTAAGATTTGAACATGTTAAAAATAGTGCAAAACATGTTGAAAATATTGATAATTGTAATTTTTATAAATATTTTATAATTTTAATAATATTAATATATTTTTATTAATATTAAATATATAATAATAAAATAATTATATTATTAATATTATTTAATTATTAATATTAGAGTAATATAATATGTCATATTATGTTACTATTTGTGTTACTAATTATGTTACTAATTATGTTACTAATTAGTAATGCGAAGATATGCATATAGGTTGGGTGGTTAATCAATCATTGAATAGAAAAACAAACATGATGGACCGCTTATCTACCTCAATTTTCTTTTCATTTGTGTGTTGAGGTTGACAGGAAACTTCAACCTCCACATGTACTATTTTCTTTTATTGTCAAAATTATAAACCTCATCACCTCTATACTTTAAAAGAGGTTAATAATTTTAACAGTAAAAGAAAATATTACATGTGGAGGTATAATTTTTATGTCAAGCCTCAACACACAAATGAAAAGAAAATTGAGGTAGATGAGCGGTCAATCACACTTTCTAATTTTCCTAATTATTTTATTTTTAATTGTTTCATATTTTTTATATTTGTTTCCTAATTATTTTTAATTGTTTCCTAATTATTTATAATTGTTTCCTAATTATTTTTAATTGTTTCTTAATTATTTTTAATTGTTTCCTAATTATTTTTAATTGTTTCCTAATTATTTTTAATTATTTCCTAATTATTTTTATTTGTTTCTTAGTTATTTTTAATTGTTTCCTAATTATTTTTAATTGTTTTCTAATTATTTTTTAATTGTTTCCTAATTATTTTTATTGTTTCCAAATTATTTTAATTATTTCATACCTAATTATTCCTATTTTTTTAATTGTTTCCAATTTTTTTTAATTGTTTCCTAGTTGTTTTTAATTGTTTACTAAATGTTTTTAATTGTTTGCTACTTGTTTTTAATTGTTTCCTAATTTTTTTAATTGTTTTTTAATTGTTTTCAATTTTTTCCTAATTGTTTTTAATTGTTTCCTAATTGTTTTTAACTGTTTCTTAATTGTTTTTAATTGTTTCTTAATTGTTTTTAATTGTTTCATAATAGTTTTTAATTGTTTCCTAATTATTTTTAATTGTTTCCTAATTATTTTTAATTATTTCCTAATTATTTTTAATTGTTTATTAATTTTTTAAAATTGTTTCCTAATTATTTTTAATTGTTTTCTAATTATTTTTAATTTTGTCCTAATTTTTTTTAATATTTTCCAAATTATTTTTAATTGTTTCCTAATTATTTTAATTATTCTAATTATTTATAATCAATTAAATCGAACTATTTCCTAATCATTTGATTATTATTTTAATTAAATCTAATTATTTCTTAATTATTTAATAATTATATAAATATTTCTAATTAAATATAACTATTTCTAATTATTTCTAATTAAATATATTTATTTCTAATTATTACCAAAACATCCTCCGGGAGTGTCGATCCAAGAGTGCAACAAGGCCCGATGTCGTGTACCAGGATACCCCGAGTCATGCTCGAAACACCTTGTCAGAGTTTTCACTCCTAGGTACATATGTGCCAGAGCTGCCTCTACTTGTTCGTATCGAGACAAGGATTATTTGGTACAACCACTTAATCTAATTATACTATATAGCTACAAAAAAATTATATTAAAAAAATTAAAAGTAACAATTAAAAATAATTTAACAATTAAAAAAACTATAAATACCTTTGATATTTTGAAGCAGTTTTCACGTCCTAACTCCTTCTCTGTTCTTCTCATAAGGAAAAATTAAAATTAAAAAAATTTACTACTTAGAACAGGAAGTTAAAGAGAGAGAGGAAGAAAGAGGAAGAGAGATTTGAATGATTTGAAAAAAAATAGATGGTGGGGTATATATAGGTTAGAATATTTGTGATGGACTTATTAGCGATGGGATCCCGTCGCTAATACAAGTATTTGCAACAGTATACCGTCGCCCGCATTAATTACAGGCGACGGTTAAAAGGGATTTTGCGATGGGCCCGTCGCAAAAAGCTGCATGCCAACATACCATTAGCGACGGATGGATATCTCCATTGAAAATTTCTATTTACCACCGCCGGTATTAGAGACAGGCCCCGTCACAAATACATTCGCCCGAATTTAATATGGGCGGCAGTTAAAAGGGTTGTTGCGACAGGCCCATCGCAAATAACTGCAGGCCGACATACCATTAGCGACGGGCGGATATCCCCATCGCAAAATCCTATTTACCACCACCGGTATTGGAGATGGGACCCGGGACAAATAACACCTGCTGAATATTTTTTTTACGATGGGACAATTACCCGTCGCAAATAGTTTTTACCACCGTCGGGTACTTGCAACGGGACGAAGACCACCGTCGTAAATAGGCTTCCCGCGTTTTGGCACGCAAACCGCGCCATATCTTTTGTGACGGGTCTTGTATTACCGTCGCAAATAACTGACCATTTGCGATGGGCATATATTCCCATTGCAAATACGCTTTGCGTCGGTTTTTTTGCGACGAGATTTATTCCCGTCGCAAATAACAAATCGCAATAATCGATTTTTCCCGTAGTGATAATACAAGGGGTCTTTTAAATAACTTTTTATTCATAAAAAGATCCCCTCATGTCCCTTAAAATGAGTTTTACGTTCATTTACCCTAATATTAGTCTATTTATAGTAATTCTTCATCATTGAAGATGATTTTCTTGTAATTTTTATGTAGTTTGTGAATTTATTATATGGAAATAAATTTTTACTGATATGATGGTGTTAAAAATATTGTGTTCTTCCCTATTTTTTTAATTTAGTTTTCTAATTTGTATTATGTTCCAAGGGTTTCTATACCATGGTTAATCTATTATATTACTCTCATGAAAATGCTAAGGAATGAAATTGGGTAGACTTCATGGTTAAATGTTAGTGATAGTTGAAATTCATTAGGGTTGGACGTTTAATGTTATGAATTGTGTATCTGTGTGTCTATTTATTTATAGATATTTATGTGTGTGTGTGTGAATTTATGAATATCTATTTTTCTATTTGTATATATCTGTATATTAAAATATATCAATGTTGGTATATTTATATAAAATTATATGTATTTATTTAAAATTATAATTAATTATATATATATATATAGTTATTTAAACATATTTATAATGACATATATTTATATATACATATATGTATTTTTGTATATTTTCTTATATTTATATGTATTTAAATATATTATGGGGGTACATATTCATAGTTATATATATATATATATATATATTTTTACATGAATTTTTGTGTTATTGCATATATTTATATGTATTTATGTTTATATATATTTATATATATTATGTGGGTATGTATATATATATATATATATCTGTTTGTGTGCTTGGATATATATATATATATTTATTTAATTATATATATATTATTATATTTATATATATTTATCTAATTTTATTTATATTTATATATATTTATAGATATAATCTCGGTGGTGTATCGATGGGGGAAGATTGCACATAGGGTGAACGACGCAGCTATGTGATGGAATCCAAGGATCCATCTTGGGATGAGGATGACATAAGCACAACAGTGATACAAATAGTGCTAGGTGAGGTGGCAGGGATGGAAGTCGACTACATTGTGATATTGGTAGATGATGACTTTAGCGGTGATCAGCATTTCTGGGCGAGGATGAAACAATGGACAGAAACGGGAAGAGAGAATTGGTGAGTGCTGAATATAATGGGCCATGACGTTGATATTGACATTGATTGGCGAAGGCGGTCGTGGTAGATATCGGCAACACTGTTGAGATGCTGACAACAATAAACATGATGTGGTGATGCAGAAGGGATTTTGTCAGGTTATGGGCTTCTATTAATAGGTTTAATCCCATATGATGTTTAATGACCATGTATTTGGATCTATTTACTGAGAATAACATGAATAATTTATATTAATAAAAAGGGGTCTATCCTATTAATGTTGCATAATTATATATATGTTTTTATTTATATATATTTATGAAAAAAAAATTTATATAATTATATATTTTAATATATTCATTTATATTTATAAATACATATATATATATATATATTAATTTATATTATATCAGTATATACATACATACATATATATATATTTATATATTTATATATTAATAAATAAATAAATTTATATATAACTATATGTGTGTGTGTGTTATTATATTTTTATATGTATGTATTTATAATGTATGAATAAATATATGTATTCTTATATATAAATGTGTATGTACATGTTCATATTAACATATATTTAATTATATATATAAATATATGTAAGTGTAATAATGTTTTTGTAGACACTTCATAGAGGGTTTGCTGAAGTGGTGAAATCTTTATAGAATAATCAAGAGTTAAGAGTTTCAATTATCCCCTTGCACATATATATATATACTTAATTATATAAGTTAGGATGGGTCAGTATGGATGGGCCTGGGCCATGTCGTCCCATAAATAAATAACTAATATTATGAAATTAATTATTTTTTTAAATTAAACAAATTAGAACCACTGCTAAATAATTTTCAAAAAAACTATCTTAAATTATTAAAAATTTAAAATCATCACTCCAACCATCTTGAAATGATTCCCAATAATTTTTTAAAATCATCACAAGATAATCTCTAAAATAGGAAATTTCAATCGTCTGGAAAAATCATCATGAATTACGTCATGGCGGTTTAAAACATCAATAA
The DNA here is from genome assembly GCA_963277665.1 of Viscum album. Classification (NCBI taxonomy): domain Eukaryota; kingdom Viridiplantae; phylum Streptophyta; class Magnoliopsida; order Santalales; family Viscaceae; genus Viscum; species Viscum album. The sequence goes on along the minus strand of OY728156.1, from coordinate 62,067,298 downwards.
ATGCTAAAAAAATCTGCTAAATGGATTTTTTTTATAGTGAAACATATCTGATAAGGCCACCCTAATCAGGCCTCGTTATGGAAATCTCATAACATCCACAGTTTATACAGTCAATACCAACCTCAAACATACTCATCCCTTTAGATCCCTATGTTGTTAAGAAATACCCAAGTCTTCATCCCCTCTCATTGTGATAATCACTTACTAATCCTCTAATAGATCCCTCCCCAACAATTTAAACATAAATACAATGATTCTGAATATTATGATTTATCCATAAAGCTATTTCTTTTCTCTATTAATAAATTTAAATATCTATAGACCTTGTTCATACCATTCTAAAGTATCATCCACAGGAAACCAACCACTAACTGGTCTTCCCACATGAAACCCTTTCAAATACCCAAGGAGAGCCCATCATAGATCACTCATCAATTATCCAATGATTGGATAGTCACTCAGAGTCTGTTAGATAAAGAAATTTATGGAAGCCTTAGATATATATTCATTAACAGAACCAAAAATCATGAGACTTTATGTAAAATTTCTATTACATTACCCAAAATCTCTACAAACTTCCTCTTATAAATCTACACACTCTCAATCCCTAATCAGTTATCCCAATCATTAACACCCAAGAACACATTTATAGGTAATGCACAAGTTTTTAAAATATTATTATTTATGTTAGGGACCATCTACCAGGTATTCATAAGAGTTATACCCATTTGTATTTTCAAATAATTCATCACTTTTTTTTCTGAAAATCAATCAATATAGAAAAAACCTAAAAAAATAGGGGGTATTTATAACAATGTAGTAATGAAAAATGAATTAAATAAAAAATTTGACAGTGCACGAGGATAGCCTTTCTAGTATGAGTCCACTTCCATAGAAAACTCATGAATCTAATAACGAATTACCACTGGGGTGAAGGAAGAATGATGGAGTGGGGCTTGTCCCTCTTTTCTGTTTGCCTTTTATATGGGAATAAACCTCATAATTTTATATACTTTTATTATATTAAAACAAAAAACATGTTCTTAAGATATAGAGTGCCAACTTCATATTTATGGGAACCCTACCAACTATATAGCCACTTTGGGAGCATTAATATGAAATTCCCAAATAAAGATAGCTATTAAATGATACATGCTATTGAATAAGGTTTCATTCTATATTGTAAAACTATTATAGGAAAAAAACACAATTTCAAAGGCTTATATATGGATTTTTTTCATACATGGATGGGGTAAAATGGTTATTTCCTAGTACCAGGCTAATAAAATATAAATCTAGAAGGACAATTAATGTTGAATGAAAATGGTATATTAATTTCTACAAGGGGTTACAAATAAAATTTATATATCGATAGAGATCATACACAGATATAGATATTATTTATGTAAATTTTTTCCTATGGGTAGGCATCTCTATGTTGTTTACCATATTGTTAAATGGATGAAATTTTATTCAGTTTAACAACACGTGAAATGGAATTGGAGGTATTTAAGGTTAATTTTATACAATGAGGACCTGATCCATGAAATTTATAGTTATGAAAAAGAATGTTTTACTATAGAGTTTAACATGTTATAATGATTATATAAAACTTCATAGTTTAAATACCTGTAGATGTCTCTTCTAAGTGAACCCAATATGATGTTATATGAAATACTTTCTGAGAAAACGTTCACTAATTTTTTGTATAATACACTCACCATCAATTCTGGTCAAGTAATAAGCTAATTTGGCGTAGACCTTGTTTATTGAATAATATCATTCCCATTTAGGCTCTATTTTTGGTTTATTCTTCTTGAGTATCATGTTTTTTATAGAAATTGAAGTATTTCTCTTCACATGAATGAATGTTGGATAATATTTATGTTTAAAACTCAATTTTAATGAACCTCTTAGATTGGAAAAGTGTATATAATTTTTTCATGTTATCATTCCAATTCATCTAGAGAGATATGGGACTTATCATCTTTAGAAAACTAGTTGTATAAGGAAATTTATACTAAGGTAACCTGAAAATCAATGGAAAAGACTGAAAATTTCTTATATAGCAGAAAATAGGGGGCCTATTATATAGCATTAATGTTTTTGGTGATAAAATACCACAAATAATACAACAGTTTATCATGACAAGACTTTAGGTCCTTTTCCACCATCTTCTAAATCATATTGGATCGAGTCTTGTTGAAACCTCTATTTATACATTTATTAATTCATGGTACTGGGATGAGGTATTTCACTAAATTTTGTATCCCTGGTAATCCTATTGAATATGGAATAATATAAATTTAGGTTATTTTCATTCAATGTTGTGTGGGGGACAATAAATATTGTGATGAAATTAGTTTTTATAAAGTAAATGATAGCCTTTATCTCAATTCCCCTAAATGATATAGCATCATACCAATTGGGGAAAATTTTGGTGGAAGTAGTGATGTACTTGAAATGGGTATATATGGTTTGGGATATAACCCCATGATAGTGATATCCCATTACAAAAACATGTAATAGTATTATTTGGTTTTAAATAGCTCTATGGGTTGATGAATGAAGTTGGAATGTATTAGAAAAGAATAGCACATTGCTGGGAATTAAATATTGTCGCATATCATTGATAGATAGATATATCCAGGTCTTCTAATTTGATGAATGGTATCAAATCTAGACTAATGTGCACCATGGGTGCCAACATGAATTTCTTGCATAACAAAGAAGGTTGTTCCTCCTTCAATTCATCCAGGGAGGAATATATTGATTCTTAATTTGTAGAGGACATTCTATGAATTCATTAAATTATAAAGGATGAAATTTGATGCATTTTTTAGACCCATTCCTTTTAATATATATTTGGTGGAATAATTCAGGTTTTCATATAGTCCATTAGGGGGAACAACCATCCAAGTTTAATATAAACTAGTGAGTATATATGTTATCCTTCATCAGGGTTTGTGTTGATTTAATTAATTTCATCCATTACATTATTGATAAATAGAGTGACCACCATACAATTTTTAATGAAAAAAACTATTTTTTCAAACTACATGTTTTCTAGGGTGGTGGGTTCATTATCCCACGAATCATAATAGCCATTCAAGGAATATAGAACATTAGATAATGGTACCTCAAAGGTAAACTCTATAACCATCCCTCATACATAATCAATCCATGTGATTAATTCCCATTTTTTATGTCATATTCACCAATAAAATACATTATTACTAACTCTAAGTAACCATTGATATATAAATTAGCTGTAGTAATTTTTTGGGTTAACTCTAATCTTGTAGTTATGTATTGGTATTCTACATCATTATTTTCTCAAAATTATAACAGTGTGAAGGAATGGGATAAAACATCCTTTGTTATAGAGACAAAATATGCTTCTATGAAAACTATTTTGATCTTTTTATTCTCCATTATGACTCATTTCATGTTCATGGAGGCAATGGTAATGTAAATCACTCATGTTTATGGATTATAAAGAATAGAGAAAACTACTTTTTCTGAGATCTATGTGTTGAACTATGAACATTATTGGGAGTTGTGTATCATAATGAAATCTCTCAATTTATTCCCTTTGATTTAATTTCTATACATGAATCATATATTTAATGTTTTTATGATAAACACCCATTATTCAATATATCCACCTTATCTTTGATGGATATTAATATATTTAAAAATTTCAAAATGAGATACTAATTGGACATCATGATGCTATGAATAATGTCTCAAATTTTTAAAAAAAAATCAACTCAATGTAGTTCATATATATATATCATAATATCAATTATCAGTATCCAACATCATTCTACTGAGAGAGTGTATTATTTTATCTTTTCATACACTATTCTATTGAATAGGGAGGCTACCAATGATCACCCCATGGTTTCAATATACAAGAAGGTTGTCTACTCACCTACATGTGTAATTAAAATTAGTAGGTGTATGAGGTACTAAACAATTTTGTCAAAAGATTCACAAAAAATATCATCCCATTATTAGGTAACTTGTTTATTCATTCAATTTGTAATGGTAAATAACTTTCCAGTGAAGTTGAAAGCGAAGCACCTGATATAGGAAAGATGTCCCTAGGGTCCCCTCAACTCTTTAATTTTTCAAGGAGGTATAATATCAAGGTTCTATTTGGTCTTTTATAGGATAAAATTGATAATTTGAAATCATACTACAAATATATGTAATTTACATGATGTTATCATGAATGCACATTTTAGGCAGATCATATCTAGGTTATTTTTCCATAGTCTGTGAAAAACTATCCACATAATTGAAGGATGGTTAAAACATTTTTTATAATAAATCACCAGATCATCCATATATTTTCCATGAACTTCCATAATAGGTTCTTGAAAATATTATCACTACTAGAAAATATCCTTATACCCACAAATTTTTTTAAACAGTGGTCATAGGTGTGCCCTATACACACAGTTTTGGAAATCTATGGTTATAGGTATAGTATACAGACCTATACCCACAGTTTTGGGTGAAACTATGGGTATAATTTTTTTATGACCTATACCCATAGTTTTCCAAAACCGTGGGTATATATGATTTATTCAATCCTTATACAAACGACTTTATGAAAACTGTTGGTATATGGTTTTTTATGAAGACCTATACCCATGGTTTTACAAAATCGTGGGTATAGCTTTGGCGGGGGAAAAAATATAAGGGAGACAAATAATATTTTCCTGGAAAACCTATACCCATGGTTTTCCCTCTTGTACCCATGGTTTGAATTAATATATTTAAAGGGATAAAAATATTTAGACAAATAAACTCGGTAAGATGTTTGTTGAGGTGTTATTTGTTACTGTGGCGGTCCAGGGATGGAATCCTATAGAATTTGTTTTCTGATACAGTGGGATATAATAATATATTATACTAAATGTAGTTTTATTTAAAGGAAAGAAGCTTAGATGGGTTGGTAAGCTGCAAAAGATTTCAAGAGAAAGGTTAGGGTTCGAAACTCGCAACCATCATTTTTTCTAATACATATATATATTAATATATTTAGAGAAATGTTGATATATATTGTCAAAAGTGACATAGCTTAGTGGGGAGATGCCTCAACTGAAAAGGGTATATGCTAGAGGTTCCAGGTTCAACACTTGATGGTAAAATTGTTTTACAATTAATACCCACAATTTTAAAACCATGGGTAAAGCCTATGATAGTGTAGAAATGGGTATAAGGATTTGAAAGCATGGAAAAAAGTTATACCCACAATTTATAAAACTGTGGGTATAGGCTAGGGACATTTCATGATGCCTCGGTGGACCACAGTTCCCAAAAACATGGATATAGACTATAGTCGCGATTTTGTGGGCTATACCCATGGTTTAAAATCGCGGGTACAGTTCATTTTTCCAGTAGTGTATTCAATGCACATTAATACGTAGCATCAACATTCTTTAATCCAAATGTAATTTCTTGATAGAATTATACACATTTTAGTTCTTTGAAGATATTAAATTCTTATGGTTTAGAGAACATACAAATTTGGTTATTTATTATGTACCCACCCATGAAAAAGAATTATTAAACTACATATATTGCATCGACTAGGATCTACATGATTAGGGTAGGAAATCATCTTTTTGGTTGTGTAGATTGAGCCCTATGAAATGAATAAGGACCCTAATCTTCCAATAATTTTCCTTGAAATTGAGACTTTAAGTAATTTATTTTGGGTATTGGGCCTCGTAAATGAATTTGTATTTTCTAAGATTTTCATCTTCATCTGATACCTTGTCAGTGTGTGTTTGATGAATTCTCCTAGATGTCTAATAATAATTCTGGATATCCTCTTGATTACCCAAATGAAGGGTATCAACATTAAGAACAAGCCTGGGGATTATTGTGCATTTTTAGAAAAATATATATCTCAGTTTCATTTTATGAAAATGATATACTTATCAAGTTCTATATGAGTTATAGAAGAACTAATAAACATAGGTTTTGGATCCACCACTAGACATAAATTATCCTAGTGGATATTACCAATGGTAGTTGAGAAGCCTTCCTCAAATTATATAGGGGAATATTTTATATCCTAATAGTTTTCTTTTTTTATCCTAACATTATTTTCAGTGGACGACAAAGGAAAAGTCATTCATTTAAGATATGTTATAGTGGTATATTTAGGTCCCAGAGATTCTGATTTAAGGGCATCATTATTAGGTGGATATTGGGCATCTTCCCCTTTCATTTTTCTATCATTAAAGGTAATAATATAAATTGATCTATTGAGATTAAAGAGGTGGTATGGGCACATTATTATAATGGTTGTTATTATATTCTCTAAGATCACACTTATACAAACATTTAAGGTTTTAGTGATTGGTATTGATATCATTAGGATGTGGGGAAATATTCCTTGAACCAATGATTTCTATATCCATTGAGGTTTAAGGTAAATTTGATCACAAAAACATGACTACGTGGTTTGAATATCAGTCAGACCAACCCTTTAGTAGAGGCACTTAGAAGTGACATTTATTTACATGAATAGTGATTTATTGTTTTTTCCTATAGGGGATTGATGCTCAGTGAGAGAATTTACCTAACCATTATATGATGAAAAGGTGATCAGATTCTTTAACCTCTCAAATAAAATTCATATGAATCAATATATACCATGATTTAATGTTTTCCCCTCATTTTGGTTGATGGTAGTCACATAAACCATATTTATTTCCCTAAATAGATTAATATGATCCATTTCAAAACCATTGTGGGAAATAATATGGATTGAGTTTCCTGTAATCAGCTGATTACCCTTAATTTTTTTTAATTCTACTTCTATATATTGAGATTCACGAGACTCAAATAATGAATTATTACCATATAGTATGATGACTTATCCATTAGTATGTATTTGAGGCACTAATGGTATGTTGAAGGCCCAAACACATAAATAAATAGCCACAACATTCTTAAAAGAAAATTGAATGAAATTTCATATATAAAACCCATAAAATCATATTTATAAATGAGATATCTAAATTAGTTTTATAGGTTAAAGTTATATATAGGTTTTTTCTTTCTCTTATCATACATTTGGATCATTAGGTGGAATGGAGACCAATTTTCCTCACCATAGGCCAAGATTCAGCAGGGTTTTACTAGTATAATTTTAATTCCATAGACATTATCAATCTTGGAATCTTATATATTGATGGAATCCTAAATTTCAAATATGTAAAAGGGTCATGATATACCTATTACGAGGTGAACTAAACATCAAAACCCATAGGGATTAAAATCAACTCAATGTTCCCATATTTATACTCTATAAATAGGTGATGTCTTCCATATTTGAGAGTTTGTTTTGGATAATTTCAATACATTTTTGGATTCTAAACTTCTAGACTATGGGATTTAATTTATTATCATGATGTTTCTGCCAATCCCAATATTTAGAGGTTAAGGATACATTTTTCAGCAACATCTTCCCCGAACCATGGATTGGGAGTATTAATAACATTCAACAATGATTCTAAGCCTTCTTTCCCATATTTTGATATTGACCAGTAATTTTTTCAATCCCCAGAGTTCCGCCCAATATGATTTCATATTTAGAAAATCTATGTGATTCAAGAGTTTATCGATTTTATTATTGAGTATACTGAAGTTCATTCCTTGTTGTTTATATATCATAAATGGATTCAATGGATAATTCTTATGAATATTGGGATATATATTTCTCTTTTCTCCCTCAACCTCATTGACCTTTGTGGATTTTATATTTTATTGATGATGGAGAGTTTCAATTTAAATATTTCTTTATTATCAACGTAGGGGCCTATAAAATATATCAGATAAATATAATTTTAGTGGTTCTCTTCATCTAATGATTAATATATTCAATGGGTCGGTTTCCATTTCATTTTTTATCGGATGGATCCTATCCTCACAGACTTGGTCATAAGAAGTTTTGAGAGGGTATGAATTACATTGGGTTCATTTAAAGCATCTTCCTAATTTTTCTTATTCTATTGGTGACAACTAAATTAAAACATTGAATGTTTTAGCAATGAAATTTTCATATCTGATATCATAGGTGATGTTTTTATCAACATTTTTTGGGTTAGTTCATCCTTAGGCATGTCATGTTCTTGGATGACTAAATTCATTATATTATATCCTTTGAACCTTTGTGAAATTATTCTCATAGAATCCATCTATTATCCATTCTACTCAAGCGAGTTATAACAAACATAATTCTACTATTTCATATTTTTAATGAGTTTTACATTCCTAGAGTCACCCATATTCTAGAACATTTTTTAAAAGATAAATTAATATTGTATGATGTGCCGCATTATTTAATAGATGTTTTAGTAATAAAGTTGTTTGGTTATACCAAATTAATTAATATTTTGGTTCTCTAGTAGTTTATGAAAGTTATTATCTATGGAAATTATAAAGTAGAATTCAACCTGTACACTATGGATGGAATAGGTTTTATTCTTCCAATCCTAGGGACTTAGATTATTTTCATATGTCTTATCCACCACATGAAGGAACTGTTGATTTTTTGTTTCTATTTAGAGGGTGGTACAACCTGGTATTTCATGTTCTCTGGTTCCAGACCTAGTTTCTCTTCTGGTTTGAGTGTGATATACATGGTTTCCACACTACCAGGTTTCTTACCATAGGTTAATGGTGTTGGATAATATTTGTTCTTATAACATTATATTTAATCCTCTTAGTTTTATTCCACAACATTAAACTCTCAAAATTCACCTTAATATTTTAGAAGAATTAGCAGTGTGTTCATCCCATCATAGATATTGTCTATGTATATGTCTAGTGACTATGCTTGTGGTAGTTTCATATTCAATAAATATGTTAGGCCTTTCCAAATACAAATGACGTTTTAGACCCTCAAACACTCACGTTACGTACAATTTGAGATATCAATCTACATTTTCATTCTCAATATGGAGTTGAATGAATAGAGGAATTAATAATGAAGGTCTTCCAAGCCTATAACAAACCTAGATGATATATTTTTGTAATAGAAAAATGTTGGTCCCTCCAGAGTCTATACAATGTACCAAATCATTGATTCCTCCTATTGTTTGAGTGTTCCCGTCATTGGGACACATCAAGACATGATATGTGTGATATTGTTCACTAAGACCCCAGAACAATTTAATTTAGGGAATGTAGGATTCTTGATGTTGTATAGAGGATGATCCACATCCACCCACTCATGATATAGTTATCCAAGTTAAATAAACCCATTTATTTCATTATTTTACAAGAACAATCATTCCATATCTCAATTATTCAGAGAAACTAGAGAACCTATTTTTTAGTGTATTTCATCACTAGATACATAAGAAAATTTTTTTACAATACTTGTGAACATTTCCCCAAAATTTAGGCACCATGTACTTCATATATTCATCTCATAAGTTATACTCAACTTCATAACTAGAGAAAATGGAAATATAAGGGAGGGGTGAGTTAGATGCTTAGTAAGGTAAAACATAAGCGATAAATATCAAATATCATAAATGGATATACAATGATAATATGGTTATAATAAATATACATACAAATATTAATATACAACAAAATATAGATAAAAAATTCTAGAATAATTCTCCAAATATCATAATTTAATAACAAAAACAGTATGGAGATAGGGATCAATAAACATGAGTCATGAGATCATAACATAGTCCTGATTATAATTATAAAATGGTGTCAACATTAAAATATAGTACAAACATTATTGTATGGAAACATTATAGTTAAGATTCACTCATATTCACCCATTATTGTGAGATAAGATAATTTTACCTACAAACATGTCACCTTCATGAATCACACACCTGCACACACTCATTCTAAAAATCAAATTATGTCTGAATATATATATAACTACCTCTATGTGTGTATTTCATGGGATTTGAAATTCTAACCAATACATTAGAGTGGAATATATAACTCAAACCATTGTCAGCTATACATATGATTTCCACTTGAAAATCATCCACTTATTTTACATTATAAATAACCCCACAAAATAAAATGGGGTTAATATCCTTTTAAAATGAAAAAAACATATCGAAATCATATATAATTATATCTAGATAAACCCATTGAAAATTAAAGGGTGTATAATTATATTCACTACCATTATAGGTAAATACCATTCAATCAAGATGAAAATCATATGGTATGTACACTATATAGATAAATAATATAGTGTAAAGTTTATAATTTTCTAAATCAATCAATATATGGAATATCGATGAAACCCCATCCATTAAAATAAGAAAATATATACTGTTCACAGTTTAAAAACATTAGAAGAAATCCCATTTAAATAATTTACCTAGTAAATATATACATGGACTCTATGTGAACACACTTCAAAAAAATTGAAAATATGGTATTCATGAATAAAAAACATTGGATAATTTTTTTTTTATCATGGTTGAAGGTCATGAAATAGACATATAGTGATGAATAATATATTTTATAGACAATATTTTTACATAATTTTTAAATAGAAATATGGGGGATAGTAAAATTATAAGAAAATCCCTGATTAAGTATAATATATGTTAATGGAAGATTATATAGATGAGAATCCAGTTTTTAAGAGTTTTAGAAAATTTAGTTTTTAAATAAGAATTTCCTAGATCTTTTAATATAATTTATAAGAAATATTTTTTAAAACAGTGAGAAAAATAATTTTTTTTAAACTGTGAAAATTTATAGGGAATGTTTCATATAAAATGGAAAATGTGGTAGATATATTTTTTTCATAAGTGAAAAGTAAAAAAAATATTTAGAAAACATGTTTATAAATATCATAAAAAGAAGAAGATATGGGTCATTTTCATATGATATATTGAAAAAGGTTAAGTGAAAACTTTGAAAATAAGTTTTGTCTGAAAAAGAAACATAATAAATATATACATGAAAATAAAAAAATTATCAAAAGAAATTTTTGATGGAATATGAAATATTTTATTTAAAATGATGGAAAACCTATTTAATATTTTGAAATATATATTTTCAAAACCAACATCATGAAAAGATTAAAAATTTATTATTTAATATATGATAATTAAAATATAGATTAAAAACTATATTAAAAAAATAGGTTCCTCATTGTAAAGGATATTAATGGTGTGAAATTAAATCAATATTTGAGAGTGGAAATCTTTATTGAAGAGGATGTGAATTATTCTCTACAATGATATAATTTTTAGATATAAACATTATCTAAGAAATATATTTTAATTAAAATGTCAATTTATAGAATAATGGAAGTGAAAAAAACTATTTAATAAAATAAATGTGTGTAATAAAAGAATATTATATGAAATATGATCAAGAAGAATCATTTTAACTTAAAGAATGGATTTGGGTTAACAAAAAACCATATGGTATTGGTAACATAAAAAATCAAAATAATTTGTTGGAGAGTTACCATTAAATGGACATTAAAATATAATGAGATTAAATTTATTCATTATAATTAAAGGAGATATGGTATCGAATTCACTATAAAAAAATTTGGTTTTAAATATTAAACACATCTACTGAAATTTAAATTTTGGATAAAGAACCCCTTACATCCTTAGAAACATTTAAGTCAAAACCCCACCTATCGTATATGATTACAAATAAAACATTAAATACCATGAATAGTGATAGGCTCATGTAAAAAATATTAAATTGATAGTATATTCACCATTACTAAGAAATCATGGTGTATAATAAGGAATATATATCACGGGGTAAAATTTTGAGACAAGAAAGCGTTAACTTATTTCCCCGCTTAGTTAAATGTAATATGTGATCCAATTAATAAACGTAAATATATAATTACATTATTTAGGAACCTTATTCATTTCATCACAATTTATACAATTCATTTATAATTACTCTCAACAAGTATATTAGATTTTTATTATCTAATTTTTATATAGGTTGTGAGTAATATTGATCATTTTGAACTAGTTTCATAATAATTTTGTTGTTATTAATTTTGTCCCAATGTTCTTAATTCACAAATAAAATAAAATAAAAAATTAATTTTTCTATTATGGCCTATAAACTTATAATTTAATTCTTTTAGAGTTTTAATAATGTTTCTAGGAAACAAAATTTGTTACAAGCATGTTTTGGTGATATTTAACAATTCAAGGGTGGAATCTAAATTAATGGGATAAATTTTTATTATACAAACATAGAACAAAATAATAATTATTTACATATAGATAACCAATATTATGTTTCTAAAGCCATCCTTGATATAAATTTATAAAATTGTTCATATAGGTGGTTAAAACCCCCAACAAGTACATGTTGTTGTCATTAGGTGAGTATGGATATAGAATAGATTATTTTGTTATAATAACATTACAACAAAATATAATTACATTATATATATATAATTAATATTAGGAATAATAATTTGTAGTATTTATAAAAATATGTTAAATTAAAATGAATATTTCACATATAAATAAATATGCTTTCCACTTGGTATGTTCATTTGAGGTAGTTAGTTTTTCAATGACAACTTATTGGTGATTTTAATTATATAATGGCTAATTTATATTTAAAAAATATAAATAAGAAAATAAATAAAATATATATTTAATAAAACCATTTATGTAACCATTCTTTAATGGTGGTGATGAAAAATGAAACACTGCATTCATGGAAGCGGTAGTCCGCACACGTTCAGGATAAAAAATTTCATTTTTTATTGAATGGGATGTGAATAGATAATAATTATACAATAAATATAATAGAATTTTTAGTATATTTTTTATACTAATTTCATTAAAAACATATGGTTATAATTGGTTTTGAGGAGGGTTGATAGTGAAGGGATGTTATGGGGTTTGTAAAACATACATTAATAATTTGGATCTTTTCTTGAAGTATCCTTTGGAAATGAAGGACTTGGGGATCATTGTTGAGGTTATAGTATTTAAAATGTGTATATGGAATATTGAATAATTAAATTTGGTATAGTTTCTGTGATATTTTTAAATAGAGGTGTGGCTTGAAAATGGTTCTAGTGATAACCTTTTATAGGTGAAAATGATGGATTAATCATTGGAAAAATATATTAGGTAAGGGGTAAGAATGGAATTACATGAGATTCATATAATTTATGTGGATAAATATTGTTGAAACTTTTAGGCATGACATCCCAACCTAAATTTTTATTCCAGTTATACTATGTGTCAAATTTATTAAGAAATATTTGAGCCACATTACATTTCCCAATTTTACATTTATTAATCATTATTAAAATTTATCCATGGTATTTATTTTATTACAAAAAATGTAATTGGACCATTATAAACAAATTTTGATTTAATGAATCTTAATTTGGAATCATTTAATTAAATTTTAATATGTGATAAAATTAACTTTTAAATTAAAACATGTAATGTGTTGAAAAAATGTTTTTTCTATAAAAATTACATTTTCACCATTAAGTGTTCTAAATATTATTTAACCGTTATTAAAAAATTTATGAGTTTTTATTTATTTTTATATATGATTAAAAATTAAATTAAGTAATTAATTAAAAATAGATCCATTTAATTTTATAAAATATGAGACATTAATAAAAGTATTATTTTTTGAAAAATAACGTTATTACCATTTCCCCATTATTTACATTGTTAACATAATTTTATCTCCAAAATAAAATTTACCATGTTAAATTACATCAAACATTTGATCCAAAATAAGAAAATAATTTTAACAAATAAAATTTATAATTTTTAGGAAACATAATTTTAATATTACCCTACATAATGCATAGAAATATTGTTTAAAACATGTATGTTTTAGGCTTACAATTTTTTACAGTCAAAATTTTACAATTTAAATGGATTTCATGAAATAAATAATTTAATTATATAAAAAAAGTCTTTTGTGGCTTCCAAATCTTCCAAAGCTAAATATAATCATAAATTTTTGTAATAAAAATAAATGAATGTAAAAAAAATTCAAATTAGAATGAAAATACAATTATATTTTAAAAAGTTGAAAATAGGTTTTCCAAGTTCAAAATTATATTTTAAAATAAATATTTTTAATTGTTAAAAAATATTTTATAAATGGAAATGTTCAAAAAAATTCTAGTTCATTCTCATATATTGATATATACATAAAATTCACAATTTTTTAAAAACTAAAATTATAATTATATAGTTTAAAATCATTTATTTTATTTAAATTCAAAATAATAATCATAAAATAAATTTTGTATAATGATTTTAAAAAATAAATTCATTAAAAAAAAATTAAAAATAGAAAATTTATAAATTTATATTCCATAATAACATTCAATGTATAAAAAAATTTAGTAACAATTCCCTTTTAATAATTTTGGTGACCTTAATCCTATGTTGTGCGAATTTATAATTTATTATAATATTTTTTACTAGTGGATTTATTATTAAAAAACTTTTGTTAACAATATTTATCTAATATGTTGAGGATCATATTAGTTTTTTATAGCTTGTGAATTAAACTATCGAACACAATATTCATTCAGGGAAAATATATTGTGAATCTTTGAGACGTTTCATTCATATACCCCCATCATAAATAAATTAAATACTAAAAATTTAAATTAATTCTAACTAATGAAATAGTTAAGGGTGTATATAGGATAAACATGGATCTGGATTTAAATTTATAATGAGTTTTCATTCCCAATATCCTTGGATTGACTAGTGAACTCCTTTTTTCCATCATAATATGAATATAACTTGTTTTAAATTATAATCTAATCTCCTTTTCCAAATAACCCAATATAATGGGGGTAATTTTTCAAAGAGTGTTTATAGTTATAATTATATTAATTGGTGATCCTGGGTAGGTTTTTATATGTTATTTTTCTATCTTGGTGAATATCTTTTCCAAGAGAGACAATAAATTCTTAATATCACATCAAATTTGACATAAAATATTAACTATAAATGTAGGAAGAAAAGTACTATAAACATATATTATAGGGGAGTCATATACAAGGGATAACATAAACTTACCAGACATTGTTTTAATTACTAATTAAACATCCAGAATCATGATTGTGATTTTAGGTCATTATAAAACAAACATTGTACATTAGAGTGTTTTGAATATGATGAAATTACCAGAATAATAGTTATTAAGTAGATGATCAGTGTCCTTCACTCAATATATTTTTTATAACATATTTTATCTGTTGTTGTTTCATTTAATTTCCATTTTTCCCTTGGTCTTGTAAATTTTTGATGTCTCTCATCATCATTATTCCTTATATTAGTTCATTGATTTGGGTAGTACACATGATTCCCACATTTATAACATTAAACTATTAGTGGTACCTTTTTTCAAACAATATTTATTTTTGTATTTCCCACTAAGTTCTTAAATTTTCACCAATAATTAGATTTTATGTTCCCTACTTTCACACACTTCAAAAATATCCTCATTCATTTATAACATTCCACTTGGTTATTCTGACAAAATTTTTTATATAGAAGAAATTTAATATATTACCCTTCACTATCTTCCTCATAGAAAATCTATAAAAGTCCATTTTTTTATTTTTTGGTGGGTTTAGAAACACAAAAAATCCAATGTTATTATTCATGATTTTTATAGTTAGTTTGACATAATTAGAATATTTCTCAATCCATTTATTTTCCAATTACGCTAACCATTATGATAAAGTATCTATTTTTCAAGGAATACGTTTTGAAACATGATTCCTTTGGGAATAATCCATTATTAAGACCAAAGGGATTTAGTGTGAGTTATGATCATTATAATAGAGTTATTGTATTATAATTACAAAATTAATTCACTCTCAAAATTTCCTACACATCCAAATTATTACACTAGATTTTAGTTAATCCTAATTTAGTACCAATTTAATCTAGGTTTCCTGACATTGGGTACAATCATGGTTATTAATACAATTCAATAACATAATAAATCCTTTACACTGGATTTTAAATAGAATACGATTAAATAAAAATATCCCCTATGAGTGTCTATCCAATTTTGTAGTCTTAGGCCCCACACCATGCACCAGAGTAAAGATCGAGTCAATTATCAACCATCCTTCTTCAGGGTGATTACCCCTCGGTGCATATCATTTATATCCGCATCCACTTTCTAGAATCCAAGAATATATGTAGTTTCTAGTATAAGCATATAATATATCATTTAAAAAATCTTTGGTATTTCAACACATACATAAACATATTACTTATACATATCCCTAAGATTTTCTCAAATATTATCATGTCATAAATCCAATATAATGAAAAGAAATCCTTTGAAATAACTATAACCTCTTTTTATACTGACTACAGTGACCCAAACTAAATAAATTCATTTATATCATTGTTTTACATGAAAAATAACTAAATATCTTGAAAATATTCACAAATAAGAGGTCTAAAGGTTTTGTGTCTACTTGGAATGGCTATAAATGTTAGTTATTATACAATACTTGTGAACATTTTTCAATAATAGGGCCACTATAAATTCATCATAAACATCACATAAGATAGAATCATCTTCATAACGTGGGGAAATGGTAACTCAAGAAAGTGGTGACCTCCTATCCTTGTAAAGGGTAAATATAAGTGAAAAAAATAAAATATCATAAGGGAGAATAATATAATCATGTGGGTATAATAAATATACATAAGAAAAATCATACCCAATAAATCAATGATTTTAAATCATTAAGTATGTCTTGGAATATCATTATACATGATTCGATAGAGTGTGGAAACCTGAGTCTATAAACATGATACTTTGTAGCATAACATAGTTTTGAATGTATGTATAAAAAATGTGAAATATTTCAACTATGACACAAACATTTTCATAAAGAAATTATATTTTCATTATTCCCACACTTTCACCCTTTCTTTCTAGATAACATAATTGTACTTGATTATACATCACCTTTGTGAATCACACAATTCCACCCATTATTTTTAATTACTAAATTATGCCTATTTATGCATATCTATTTAGATTCTAACATATAAACAGTTTATTTGTGGGAGATACATGTCCCAATACATCATCATTGAAATTTATTAGTTCCACATGAAAAGCATTCACTTATTTTATAACATAAATAACCCACATAAATAAAATGGGTTTCATATAATTTTTAAATGGAATAATGTAAAGAAATCATCTATAATTATAACAACTTAAACCCATGGAAAATAAATGTGTATCCAATGTTATTAAATTAATTTCTAGGAAATTACTATTCAACAAAGATAAAATACCATATGGTATTTAATATATATTAATAAAATATATGATGTTATATCAATAATTTCCCCAATCAAAGAAGGAATTGTAAATTTTTTGTAGAGGAAAGATAATAGGAATATATTTTTTATCAACAATTTTTAAAGTCAATTACTATGTGGAATTTATATGATCGCCCTTCAATATAATAAATTTAAAACTAGTTATTCACAAATAAAATTAATTAGAATATAATTTATGTTGATTCTTGGTGATTACGTAGGCTAGATAATGGAACCTATGAGTCATATAATTGATGAAAAATACATTTACATAATCCTTCCATAATATGAATATGGATGGTAACATTTTAAGAATTTCATTTATCAATCATATAAAATTTCAATGTAAAATTAAATAGTTAAGTATTTTTTTGGAGTTATAAAAATTTCACTTGGGAAATAACAAATTTTCTTCATATATTGAATGAAATTTTAAATAAAAATTTTACAAAACAAAACGAAAATAATTTTTTTAGAAGCCATGAAAATTTTGGGGAAATAATTTATATAAAATTACATCATTAGTATAATAATTTTTCTATATATTAGGAAATTCTAAATAGAGTATATAGAAACCTTTTTCAAAAATATCTTAAAAAAAGTCACAAGTCATTTTGAAAAGTTATTTTCAAAAAAGTGAAGTGAAAACATTGAAAAAAATTCCATCGAGAAAAAAACTACAATAATCAATACATTAAAAGACATAAAGGTTATAAATATAAATTTTTGGTGTAAGAAAAAACATTTTATGTGAAAGGATGGAAAACATTATAAAGTTTTAAAATATCTTTTTTGAAAACCTATATCATAAAAATGATTAAAATTTATTTTTAAAATAGGTGAAGGAAAATATAGAGGTCACATGAGATAAAACATAATTATGATCCCAATTATAATGGATAGAAATGATTGGAAAGGAAATTATAGAAAATTATAGGAAACCATCATTAAAGAGGATAAGAATTATTCTTAACAATGATATACTTTTGAGAAATAAATTTTATCATGATAATATGTTTTATTAAAATATAAATTTAATCAAAACTGGGAGATGAATTACCATTAAATAAAATATCTCAGTGGATGAAACTAATTATGGGAAAACTATGTTTATGAAGAAGTATTTTAATTCAATAAATGGTGTATAGCTAAAAAATTCCCCTTTGAAAATGGAAATATAATAATTAAAAGAATTTGAGAGAGAGTTACCATTAAATGTATTTTAAAATTATATAAAAGTAAATATATTAATTATTCATTAAATAAATATTCTATTTAATAAATCAGATAAATAAATTATTGGATACTATATAAAAAATGTCTCAATAAATTTATGTTTGAGATAGATAACCCCTTACAAATTTTGAAATGCTCAAGTCAAAACCCCTTGCAGGATATGAATCCTAATGAAACATTCATTACAATTAATATTGAGAGTATCTTAATAACAAAATTATTAATGCAGTAGTAGATGCACCATTATAAATTAAACATGTTTTATAATAAGAAATATATCTCAATGGGTTAAAATTTGAGATAAGAAACTCTTACCTTTTTCCCTACGTAGTAAAATACACTCTAAGATATTATATAAAAAACATAAATATATTAACACCCAATTTCATAACATTATTCATATCTATAAAATTTTATAAAAATAATTTACAATTATTCACTAAATGTATACATGTTATTTAATATCTATTTTTAATATTTTTTGTGAATAATATTGATTGTTTTGAAAGTGTTTTGTAAAAATGGTGTTTTCCTACATTATTCTTCTGAAGTTCATTATACCAGTATAATAAATA
Organism: Viscum album; assembly: GCA_963277665.1. NCBI lineage: Eukaryota > Viridiplantae > Streptophyta > Magnoliopsida > Santalales > Viscaceae > Viscum > Viscum album. The sequence goes on along the minus strand of OY728156.1, from coordinate 62,048,097 downwards.
TTAAATTATTTTTTTAAAATTATATTTCATAAACATATAGATTTATTCTATTAGAGTTTTAATTACTAATTTGTAGAAATCAATGGTAACGATCATTTTTATATGTTTAAGAAAAATTAAATGTGGTAACTTAATTAATGAGTTAAATGTTTATATTAATAATTATAAAATAAAAAATGATTATTTAATTATTAATATCTAGTATTTTGTTTCCAAATCCATCCATTTTATAAATTTATAGAATGGTTCATGTAGGTTGATAAACAAACCCAAAAAGAGCTTGTTGTTTTCTCTATCTAAGTATGGCTATGTAAGAGATTATTTTTTTATAATATCATCATCTCAAAAGTATAATGAAATTGTTTATATTTTATTATTTTGATGAATTGGAATTTTTAATATGTATAAAATATGTAAATTAATAATAATTTGTAAATTATAGAAAAATCATATTTCCTCCTGGTATGTTCATTTTAGGAGTTTTGTTTTATGATGGTTGGATATTATTAATTATAATTATAGAATTCATAATTTATATTTATATAACATACAAAATTTAAAAAATAAATCTCTATTCACTAATCTAATTTTAATAAAAATACATCAAATATTTATAAGAAAAACAATAACTATCCCTCATAGAAGCGGTAGTCAGCACATATACATGAGAAACATTATAACTTTTTTGATTGAATGAGTGGGGAATATATACTAATTATATCAAAAATATAATTATATTTTAGTATATTATTTATAAATATGTCATTAAACACATATTGTTTTAATTTATTTTTTTCTTATGGATAAAGAAAGAATGTTAAAGGTTATGTAATACCAAAGTTGACAATTTGGATCCTCATATGAAGTATCCTATGGTAATGGAGGAATATAGGCACTTCATTAATGGAAGAGAATTTCAAATGTGTATAGGGTCTCTAAATTAAGTAAATTGAGAATAGATTCATGAATTTTTGAATAATATTTTTTTCATTAAATGGGAGTAATTGAGATCTATTTATTGATGAAAATGAGTGACCAATCATTGAAAAAGAATATTAGGTAAGTGGTAAGAATGGAATTGCATGATATTTTTGTGGGTTTTGTGAAGAAATTTGGGTGAGTAATGTGTGTACGAATTTAAAAAAAATGATATATGTTCTAATTTAAAAATTTATATCAAAACATTTAGGCAATATTAGTTTACCCAATTCAACATTTATTAATCTTGATTAATATTTATCCATGGTAATTATTTTGTCAATAAAAATATAATATGGGCATTGTTGACCTCACCTGTTTTGATAATACCAATTATGTGTTCATATATTATGTTATTCTCAATTACTGATGATCTACTTTTTTATTCATTCAAATCAGTGATCAAGTTAATAATAATGTTCAAATAATCTCTGATTTATGTTAATCTCGATTATCCTTGTTTATACAAGCTTTGAAACAATTCTAAGTCAATTAGATGTGGTTTGCATAAGAGCCAGAGCTACCGATAGCCAGAGCTACCGATATCCAGAGCTACCGATAGCCAGAGCTACAGATAGCCAGAGCTACCGATAGCCAGAGCTACCGATAGCCAGTGCTACCGATAGCCAGAGCTACCGATAGCCAGAGCTACCGATAGCCAGAGCTACCGATAGCCAGAGCTACCGATAGCCAGAGCTACCGATAGCCAGAGCTACCGATAGCCAGAGCTACCGATAGCCAGAGCTACCTTTAGTCAGAGCTACCGATAGCCAGAGCTACCGATAGCCAGAGCTACCGATAGCCAGAGCTACCGATAGCCAGAGCTACCGATGCACACAGAGATCTACTGATGCACACAGAGAGCTACCGATGCACACAGAGCTACCGATAAGAGCCACCGATAAGAGTTTGAAGAGCTACCAATGGAAGGTCCCTACACCGATTCAACTGTACACGTCTACAAACAAAAGGCTACCTATAATGAACTGCGGAGTCAAATCCTATATCCTCGACACTATTTGTTTATTATACTAACGGTTACATTTGTTACTTTTGATGCATTTAATGTTATTAAATGATTTATGTTGCCATTTCCTGAAACCGTACCAAGTTCGATCATAAAGTATAATCATTCCTTATTCTCAAAAAGACAAAAAGGGTATAAAGAGGACATCGTGTATGTATCAAAAATACAGAGAGAGAAAATAGACTTGAAGAGATCAAGCACACAGAACACACTTGCCATCAAGCTCAAAACGTGCCAAGATCAACTGGAGAACTTGCACTCACGAGACTACTACTACCAGCCTCCAGAACATAGAGCATACATCAAGCAATCTATGCTAAAGAAGAACCACACAAAACTCATCATTCTTTGATCTGATAAGCAAGCTGAACCTGGAAGTCAAGGAAGCAGATGGTACTCTGTTTTCCAGAAAAAAACCAGAAGAAGACTCAGAACGAATTCTAATCAACAAAAGGAGTAAAGAGCTGCACGAAGATCACTAGAGCCATTTCTAATCTCTAAATCTTAATCTCTGTGATTTATTTTTTACATTACGAGCAGTGTGTGTTATCTGTTGTGTTTTGCACACACACTGTCTCCTGAACCTTAACTGGAGGATTTGTAAATCCTCACTCACTATCTTTTCATTCTTTTTCCCACTGTGGATAGTGGTAGAGGTTGTGTGTGACCTAGACAGCTAGTTGCTGTTGTTTTGTTTCCCACAGATAACAGTGGTAGTGGTCTTGGACCTGGACAGTTGTAAACTGTTGAACCCGGATCCAGGGTGTGGATCATCCTTATATAAACTTTTGAGAGGACTAAGTCTCTACTTGAGACTGAACCTCTTGGTTAACTCCTCTGTGTTTTTAGTTAAAGTTTATATCCATACAATACATATCTATTTCATATTCCGCTTCTATTATTTTGAAATATTATTTATTTTCAAGGCTACTTTGATAGTTAAACTCGCAAGTGTTTATATTTATTGTAAACCAGTAAGTTAGTTTCAAAAGTTAAATTAATCATAAGATTAAGTTAACTGAGAACTAATCAATCTTTGAGAAATTAATTGAACCTTTATAATCTGTATAAATTCACTACAGTTTAATCTGTTTTTGAAATTGGGGGTTTTTAATAGAAATTGTCTTTATCAGAAATTTTAATTGTAACTCAATTCACCCCCCTCTTGAGTGTCTACTCCGACCAACATTTGGTATCATAGGGATTATTAATATCTTCTAAATTACTCTGTTTTCAACTTTGATTTTAGTTGTATTTTAAAGTTCTTAAAATTTCTGTTATTTCTAAATTTTTATCTCTTTAAATTTTTTTTTATAATGGATAATAGACTTGAGGGTGCTTCTACTAACCGGCCACCTTTCTTTAATGGAAATAACTATGCTCAGTGGAAACTTAAAATGAAAATTCATCTAGAAAGCATGAGTTTTGATATTTGGACTACTATTGAATCTGAATATAAAGTTCCCACTACTGATAGATCTACTTGGGATGAACCTACAAAGACTGCTTACAATAATAATTGTAAAGCTATGAATGATATGTACTATGCTCTAGGAGATGAAAAATTTAATAGAATTTCTGCATGTAAAACTGCTTTTGAAATTTGGGATACCTTGGCTGTTTCTCACAAAGGAACAACTAATGTTAAAGAAATGAGATTAAACACTTATACTATTAAATATGATAATTTCAAAATGAAGCCTGATGAACCAATTTCTGACATGTATCTCAGGTTCAATGAGATAGTAAACACAATGAGCTCACTCGGAAATATTGTTCCTGCAAAAGAACAAATTATGAGAATACTGAGATGTTTCCCAGATAGATGGAGAGGTACATCCGTTTCAATTAGAGAATCCTGAGACATTAGAGAACTGCCTGTCAAGGAGTTAATTGGTAAGCTGATGATGTATGAATAAGATATTAAAGTAAATAAAGAAGAAGATGAGGAACCCAAAAGAAAATCTGTAGCGTTTAAAACTGCTTCCTTTAAGAGTAAAGACAAGGATAACCTACAAATGGAGACTGAGAGTTCAATGAGTGAAAATTCAGAATCTGGCAGTGATGCCGAGATGGCTCAAATAGCCAGGAGATTCAAGAAGTTTTATAGGAAAAAGAAATTCTTTAGGAAAACGAATTAAAAAGGAAAGTATGATCAACAAGGCAAATGGAAAAAGGATTGGAAGAAGGCTGACAGGATTGATGAAGTTGTCTGCTATGAATGCAAGCGAAAAGGACATATCAAAGCAGACTTTCCAATGTTAAAATTCAAAAAGAAATATGATTACAAAGACAAGAAGTACAAGAAATCCATGAAGGCTACCTGGAGTGCTTCAGAAGACAGCACTAGTGAAGCCGAATCTTCGGACTTTGAAAGAAATCGAGCCAACATGTGTTTCATGACAAATACTTCTGAGGTAACATCTCACACTCCTATTTTAAATTCATATTATTCTGGAGATGATTATGATTCGGAAAACATGTCAAAATCTAAACTATTTGAGTACTGTGATATGTTGGAAGAAACCTGTAATGACCTTAAAGACAAATACAAAGGTTTAAAGAAACAGTATGCTTTAAGTGTTAAGAATAAATCTGATCTTGATATAGAAAAGGAAAAGAATGCTCAACTACTAAAGGAAAATACAGAACTGAAACTGTCAAATGAGCAACTTAGAAAGGATTTAGAAAAATTCACAAATGGAAAGGATGCTCTAACTCAAATGCTAGGAAAGCAAGTTGCACCTAGATATGCTACTGGTTTAGGATACCAACCAGGACAGAGATAGTTCACCAGAACCCGATTTATTCCAAAGTCTGAAAAAAAAATATTACTAGTTCCAGTTTTGGAAATTCATATGCCTCAACAGGATATTCATATGGTTATAGACCGAATAATGTCTATCTTTCAAAATCAGTTACTTCTGTAAATTGTATAAAACCAATAAAACAAATCTGGGTACCTAAAGCCCTGATTGCTAACCTATCTGGACCCAAGAAAATATGGGTACCAAAGTCATTTCCTGTTTAAATCTGTTTTATAGGAGACCAGCTTGAAGTGCTGTCACAAGAAGATATGGTATTTAGACAGTGGGTGCTCAAGACACATGACTGGAGATTATTCTTGCTTCAAGAGCTTAATAAAGGTTGATGGAGGTCATGACACCTTTAGTGACAACACTAAAGGAAAAATCATCGGCCTAAGCCAGATTGGTAACACTGACTCAGTATTAATTTCTAAAGTTTTATTCGTTGATGGACTTAAATATTACTTGCTTAGTATATCTCAATTATGTGATGATGGTTTCAATGTCAAGTTTGAAAATGACTTGTGTGATGTTTTTAACTCCAAAAAATCTTTAGTATTTTCTGCTCTAAGGAATGAAAATGTTTATGCTGTTGATTTAAATTCTTTATCCAAACAAAATATTTCTTGTTTGAATGCTTTTCATAAATAATCTTGGCTATGGAACAGAAGATTAGAACACTGCAACATTCACTCACTCAGAAAACCGGCTAGGAAAAACTTAGATAGAGACTTACCTAAATTAGAATTCCCAAATGACAAAGTGTGTAATCCATGTCAAAAGGGAAAACAACACAAATTTTCTTTTAAATCAAAGAAAGAAGTCTCAACTTCTCAACCACTTGAGTTGGTTCACATGGATTTGTTTGGACCATCAAGAGTTTCTAGTTTAAATGGGAAGCATTATGTCTATGTCCTTGTATATGACTTTTCTAGATATACTTGGGTATACTTTCTATCTCACAAAAGTGAAGCTTGTCCTTACTTTATTAAATATTCCAAGTCTGTAGAGAACCTTAGCGGACTTAAGATTAAAACCCTAAGAAGTGATCATGGTCGTGAGTTTGAAAATCATGAGTTTGAAACTTATTGCTCACACAATGGCTATAGTCACAATTTCTCTGCCCCTAGGACACCCCAAAAAAATGGTGTAGTAGAAAGGAGAAACCGAACCCTTCAAGAAATAGCTAGAACCATGCTCAATGAATATGAATTGCCTATTTACTTTTGGGCTGAAGCTGTTAATACATCTTGTTATGTTATCAATAGAGTCTTGATCAGACCTGTTCTTAAGAAAACCCCTTATGAGTTGTGGAACAATAGAAATCCTAAGGTTAATTACTTCAGAGTTTTTGGTTGCAATGTCTTTATACTTAATACTAAAGATAATCTGGATAAGTTTTCTCCCAAAAGCGTTGAAGGAATTTTTCTGGGTTACTCTATTTCAAGTAAAGCTTATAGAGTTTTCAATAAGAGAACCAAATGTGTGGAAGAATCTGTTCAAATAAAATTCGATGAAACTAATCCACGTGAGCCTAAAACCTCTCTTGAGAATCTTGAAGAAGATTTGTCTATTCTAGACCTTAATGATAAATCTAAAGAACCTGTTATAAAAACATCTAGTTCTGGACTTTTTCCAGAATCTGCTTCTGTTGAACCTGAACCTATAGATGAACCTGAAGTTTCTAGTCCAACATTTACCAAATCGACTAAGATTCTAAAGAATCATCCTTTAGATGCTGCTGTTGTTAATCTTGATAGAGGAACACAAACTAGAGCTTCTCTAAGGAACCAGGTTGAACATCAACCTTTTCTGTCACAGCTAGAACCCAAATATATCAATGATGCTATCAATGATGAATATTGGGTAATAGCCATGCAAGAATAGTTGAATCAATTTGAAAGAAACAAAGTCTGGGAATTAGTTGACAGACCCAAGGACACCTTGACAATAGGCACAAAATGGGTTTTTAGAAATAAAGTTGATGAATTAGGAAATATAGTTAGAAACAAAGCTAGACTAGTTGCACAAAGATATAGTCATGAAGAGGGTATAGACTATGGAGAAACTTTTTCACATGTAGCTCGACTAGAAGCTATTAGGATCTTACTTGCATATGCATCACATCTAAATTTCAAGTTATATCAAATGGATGTCAAAAGTGCATTTCTAAATGGTTTTATAATTGAAGTTGTTTTTGTGGAACAACCACCTGGATTTACAAACCCTCTTTTCCAAATCAGTTTTTAAACTTTCTAAAGCTTTATATGGTTTAAAACAAGCTCTAAGACCTTGGTATGATAGACTCAACAATTTTCTTATTTCAAAAGGTTTTACTAAAGGGATTGCTGATCCAACTCTTTTTATTAAAAGAATTACTAAAGATGTTTTAGTTGTAGAAATCTATGTTGATGATATTATATTTGGATCTTCTAAACACTCTCTATGTACTGATTTTTCAAAAATTATTCAAAATGAATTTGAAATGATCTTAATGGGAGAGCTTAAGTATTTTCTTGGTTTTCAAATTTTTTAAACTAGAGATGGAATTATTCTAAATCAAATTAAATATACAAAAGATCTATTAAAACGTTTTGGATTGGGTAGTATTAAGAAAAATGATACACCTCTGAGTACTACCTGTAAGTTGGATACAAATGAAGCTGAGAAACCAGTGGATCAAACCAATTACAGAGGTATGATTGGGAGCCTACTTTATCTTACAGCTAGTCGACCAGACATTATGTTCAGTGTATGTATGTGCGCTAGATTTCAAGCTAATCCTAAAGAATCACACTTACTGGCTGTTAAAAGGATTTTTAAATATCTTAAGCATACTGTACATTTAGGTTTGTTTTATCCAAAAGGACAATCATTTGACCTAACTAGCTATTTAGATGCTGAATTTGCTGGATGTAAGTTAGAAAGGAAGAGCACATCTGGAACATGTCATTTACTTGGAAAATCCCTAGTGTCATGGTGTAGTAAGAAACAGAACTCAGTTGCATTGTCTACTGCCGAAGCGGAGTATATAGCTGATGGTAGTTGCTGTGCACAAATTCTGAGGATGAAACACACTTTATTGGACAATGGATTTGAGTTTAAACATGTTTCAATTAACTGTGACAACACTAGTGCAATAAACATATCTAAGAACCCTGTATCTCACTCTATAACCAAACACATAGATGTAAGACATCATTTTCTGAGAGATCATTATCAAAAAGGTGATATTACTCTTGAATTTATTGGCACTGAACATCAATTGGCCGATATTTTCACTAAACCTTTATGTTCTGATAGGTTAAGTTACATTAGGCATGAGCTGGCGATGATCAATTCTCACCGATTTTGAAATTCTCACCGATAATCAATTCTCACCGATGTTGAAATTCTCACTGATGATCAATTCTCAATGATGTTGAAATTCTCACCGATGATCAATTCTCACCGATGTTGAAATTCTCACCGATGATCAATTCTCACCGATGTTGAAATTCTCACCGATGATCAATTCTCACCGATGCAATGTTTTAAAACTTCTGTCTGCCGCCAAGAATATGAATAGTTTTTTTTACTTTATTCATTTATTTATGATTCCTACATGATAAAACTAAGCCTAAACCGCTTCTCACTCCACCGGACCCAAAACCTTTCACCTTTGAATCTTAGCTCCCTAATAGACTGAGATCCCTAAATCCGCGATGGCAAAAACCAAGATTCCTTCCTGCAGAGATGACAGTGTAGAGCCTAAAACAAAGAAGCAGAAAGTGCAGAAAGAAGCTCGTGGAAGTAATGTCAGAACTAGGTCGGGAAAGCGACCAGTAAACCCTCATTTGCAGAATAGAGATATTGTGATTGAAAAGGAGCTAGGCGTAGATTGGCTGCTACCAAGCAAGTCGTTGGTGCTTGCAATTCTGGAAGATCAGAAATGGGTAGATTGTTTTTCAAATAACAATGGTCCCTACTACCCGAAGTTAGTTAAACAGTTCTACGAATTTGTAAGCTTCGAGAAGTCTGAGAATGAGAATCGGGTATGTTCTTTTTTAAATGGAAAAGAAATGTCGTTTTTTCAGTAGAGTGGGAAGAATGTTTAAAAGTCCCGCATGAAGGTGTATCCGGGTATGTCTCAAGAGCAATTCCACCTACCAAAAACATCTTTGACTATAATACCGCTTTAAAAGAACTAACAGGTAATGGAAGTCAAAGGCAAGTGGTTGCTACTGAATTGGATGGAGAGAACATATTGCTTTTCAAATTTTTTCAACATGTTTTGATACTGAGGAGAGGAGATTTTTCTAATCTGAGATATCAAGATATTTATCTTCTACATCTGTTAAGACATGGTGTGAATGTAAATCCGTGCAGACTGCTGTTGAGTCAAATGGAATACTTGATTAGGCCGAAATCAAAGACTAATGCTTTATTCTTTTCCAAAATGATCTCTGTGATGATAAAAGTGAAAGGGATAGCTGAGTCTCAGGATGAGACAGTTGTAGTTAAGAATAACTTCTGTATCACTATTACAGTTTGTAAGTACATGAAAATCAATTGGAACTAGTGGATAGGATAATGGGTCAGTGATGACCAGAAGGTGTATGATAAATTTAATCCTGTGGATTATCCTTCAAGGCCAAAGGATAAAAGAGATCCAGGTTTAGGACCTGATGAAGAGAAACCCGAGTACAGTGATGAGTCAGAAGAAGAATAAGAAGAAGACGAAGAGGAAGAAACTCCTATGGATATTGGAGGAGATCCAGACTTGCCCCCAAGTCCTGTTACTGAGTTTGTATACTCAAGAAAAGGAAAAGTAGAGTAAGTGTTATCTATTAATGAGGAAGACCAGCCAGTTCCTCAGCAAGAAGGAGAAAAAGAGAATGTATCTGAATCGTCTCATTCTGCTAGGTTGAGTCTGATTCCATTGATTGGAAACTCAGTTGTGCCTACTGCTGAAGTAGAAAAAGAAAGAGAAGAAGTTGTACCTTTTCCAGAACATCTCCTTACTGCTGCTGAGATGGAAGTTGTTGTGGAAGATTCTGATGAAGAAAGACTAGCAGAGAATGTAGTTGTTGTACATAATAATGCACCCATTGAGGGGGAGCATCATTCAAACCTTGTAAATGTAACAGTGGCTGTTGAGATTGAAGACTGGGTAGAAGACCCAGGTTTTATAGTCTATGGTTTGGATTATCCTGATTCGGATAATGAAGTATCCTTGAATAGACCAAAGATCATCTATGACATCAATTATGAGTTATTACCTGATGATGTGGTCCGAGTACATGATTTAGATGTGCTGAAAGAAAATGTCAAAGTCAGTTTTGTAGAAGAAGTAAAGACAATGGAATCTTTTTTAGTTTCCTCGATTCAATCAGTCATGAATGATTCAGTAGTCAGTTTACCTTCTGCAAGAATATCTACTACAGTTGCTCCTACTGATTTTGTTACAAAGTCTGATCTCGAATCCCTGAAGCATGAGCTGAAAGAATCCTTTAGTGCCTCAGTTACTGAGATGAAGCACTGTTTTCATGAAGAAATGAAGTTGTTAGAACAATCTCTTGATCTTTCTCTTGGTTTCAATCTGTCAACTTTTATGGGTGAGCTAATGGAATCAGTCAAAGAGTGCCAAACCTAATCTTCTAGAATAGAAGCAGATCTTGAAGCTTTACAGAAGTCTTTTACTGCTTTAGATTCTTACATGAGCTCAAAGCCTCAAGCTGATAACGATTTAGCCTATGTGAAAAGTTTTGTAAGCCAAATGGTCTCAATATATGAAGATTTCAAATCTTCTATAAAGGATCATGTTAAAAATCAGGACTCTCAACTGCAAACTCTGATTAGTGGCTTGACCAAAAGTTTCAAAGAAACTGTATCTTTCTCGGTTGGTCCTCTAGCTTCAAAACCTGCATTTGATTTGAATCAACTACGAGCTATGATGAAGGAGGAGTTTGGTTCTATTTCAACCAGTGGCTCTGTGGACTCATCAGATCTAAGCCGAGTAGTGCTCTCTACAAGAGATTCAGTCAGGGAAATACTGACAATCTTCCACAACTATATGAAAGAGGCCTCTGCCTCTCAGGAGGAAATCAAGAACAAGGTGGATTACTATTTCCAAAGGATTTTTACCAAGCAACAACTCACCCATTATTTCAAGATGATGTTGGAAAACATGAAGTTACCTCTATCACTCAAGCCTTCCGAGAACAAGTGAGTAAGCTAAGGCAGCTGACTCCTGCCTTAGAAAAATTTATGGAGAACAAAGATGATTTTATATATGCTATGGAAAGAGGAGGAGGAATCATTATGGATTTCGGAAATCTGTTGCTGCCCTTTTTGCATGTTGATGCCAGACCAGTTATTGTCCCTCCTGCCTTGACTGCCTCTGCCTCTACTGAGTCTCCAGTCCAGCTGACTCCTGCTCAGGCCATCCGAAGCCTCACACCTATGATCACTCAACAAACTTCCCAATACAGGCCAGGCACTGTATCAGTGGCTCAGCCACCTGTGATCATTTCTGGGATTACAAAGCCCTCACTCACATCCTCACCACCTGCCTCCTCTTCTGATCCAAAAGGAAAATCTCATGTTGAAGATCCGGATTGCTAAAGTGTTCAGGCTGTTTGATAGGATTTTTTTTCTTCTTTTTTCCCTTTTCTTTTCTATTCTTTTTATGTAAGTTTTGTCTGGTCTAATACACATGATTCCCTTTACACTCTCTCTTTTTATTAGTTTTCTATGTTTTTTTCCCACTTTTTGATTATCACAAAGGGGGAGAAACATATAAAGAAAGAGAAAGAAAGGGGGAGACATATGCTATAAAGAGGAGGAGAAATATCAAAGGGGAGAAATTTGAGCCTTTGATACTATTCTTACATTTCATTCTTTAGTACCAATTCTCTCAAAACTTATCTCTGATCCTATTGTATTTAATACTAACTATGATAATTTTTTATCTATCTCATTCTATTACTATTTCCTCTATTTCCTCTGATACTAATTTCTTTGATAAATTCCAATATAAATGTTATATTCTCTTATACTATATTCTCACTATTCTTGGTCATATCATAAGTTGTGATCATCAAAACGGTGGAGATTTATGACCTCACCTGTTTTGATAATCCCAATTATGTGTTCATATATTATGCTATTCTCAATTACTGATGATCTACTTTTTAATTCTTTAAAATCAGTGATCAAGTTAATAATAATGTTTAAATAATCTCTGATTTATGTTAATCTTGATTATCCTTGTTTATACAAGCTTTGAAACAATTCTAAGTCAATTAGATGTGGTTTGCATAAGAGCCAGAGCTACCGATAGCCAGAGCTACCGATAGCCAGAGCTACCGATAGCGAGAGCTACCGATAGCCAGAGATACCGATAGCCAAAGCTACCGATAGCCAGAGCTACCAATAGCCAGAGCTACCGCTAGCCAGAGCTACAGATAGCCAGAGCTACCGATAGCCAGAGCTACCGATAGCCAGAGCTACCGTTAGTCAGAGCTACCGATATCCAGAGCTACCGATAGCCAGAGCTACCGATAGCCAGAGCTACCGATAGCCAGAGCCACTGATAGCCAGAGCTACCGATAGTCAGAGCTACCGATGCACACAGAGATCTACCGATGCACACGGAGAGCTAACGATGCACACAGAGCTACCGATAAGAGCCACCGATAAGAGTTTGAAGAGCTACCGATGGAAGATCCCTACATCGAGTCAACCGTACACATCTACAAACAAACGACTACCTATAATGAACTGCAGAGTCAAATCCTATATCCTCGACACTATTTGTTTATTATACTAACGGTTACATTTGTTACTTTTGATGCATTTAATGTTATTAAATGATTTATGTTGCCATTTCAGGAAACCGTACCAAGTACGATCATAAAGTATAATCATTCCTTCTTCTCAAAAAGACAAAAAGGGTATAAAGAGGACATCGTGTATGTATCAAAAATATAGAGAGAGAAAATAGACATGAAGAGATTATGCACACAGAACACACTTGCCATCAAGCTCAAAACGTGCCAAGATCAACTGGAGAACTTGCACTCACGAGACTACTACTACCAGTCTCTAGAACATAGAGCATACATCAAGAAATCTATGATAAAGAAGAACCACACAAAACTCATCATTCTTTGAGCCGATAAGCAAGCTGAACCTAGAAGTCAAGGAAGCACATGGTACTCTCTTTTCCAGACAAAAACCAGAAGAAGACTCAGAACGAATTCTAATCAACAAAAGGAGTCAAGAGCTGCACGAAGATCACTAGAGCCATTTCTAATCTCTAAATATTTATCTCTGTGATTTACTTTTTACATTACGAGCAGTGTGTGTTATATGTTGTGTTTTACACACACACTATCTCCTGAACCTTAACTGGAGGATTTGTAAATCCTCACTCACTATATTTTCATTCTTTTTCCCACTGTGGATAGTGGTAGAGGTTGTGTGTGACCTGGACAGCTGGTTGCTTTTGTTTTGTTTCCCACGGATAACAGTGGTAGAGGTCTTGGACCTGGATAGTTGTAAACTGTTGAACACGGATCCAGGGTGTGGATCATCCTTATATAAAGTTTTGAGAGGACTAGGTCTCGACTTGAGACTGAACCTCTTCGTTAACTCCTCTGTCATTTTAGTTAATGTTTATATCCATACAATACATATCTATTTCATATTCCGCTGCTATTACTTTGAAATATAATTTATTTTCAAGGCTACATTAATAGTTAAACTCGCAAGTGTTTATATTTATTGTAAACCAGTGAGTTAGTTTCAAAAGTTAAATTAATCATAAGAATAAGTTAACTGAGAACTAGTCAATCTTTGAGAAACTAATTGAACCTTTATAATCTGTATAAATTCACTACAGTTTAATCTGTTTTTGAAATTGGTGGTTTTTAATAGAAATTTTCTTTATCAGAAATTTTAATTGGAACTCAATTCACCCCCCTCTTAAGTGTCCACTCCGGCCAACATGCATTATTATCAAATTTAATCATTATAAATCTGATTTTTACTCAATTTAATCTAATCATGTTTCTATATATGATAAAGTTAACGTTTAAATTTAAACATATTATGTGTTCAAAAACTGTTTTTGTAGAAAAATATTGGTGTAATCATTAAGTGTTATTAATCTCATTTTTAATTTATTTCCAATTAAATGAATGTTAATTTATATATATAAATTTTTAAAAATAATATAAATGTCTTAATTTAAAATATATATGTCTAATTTAAAAAAATTATTATATTATAAAACATTAATTCAAATAAAAATAACCTTTTTATAGCATTAATTATTATCTACCAAAAATTTAAATTGTTACATAATATTTAAATTTTATCTAAAATATGAAAATATTTTTTATAAAAAAAATTTATAGTTTTTATAAATTTTTTTTAATATCACCACTAATAATGAGAATACTGTTTTTGGAAAAATATTGTTTATAAGCATAAAATTTATGGGTAATATATGTTTATCAATTAAATTTTACATAATTATATAAATATATTTATTATAAAATAAATAATTTATATATAGATTCTATATAATTTCCAAATTTATTACTCCCATTAAAAGGTCTAATTAAAATAAATTACTGAAAATGGTTTTTTAAATTTGAATAAATTATTAATTATTTTCTAAAATGTTAAACGTTGGTTTAAAAGATAAAAATGCAATTTTAAAATACATAGTTTTACTCCATAAATAAATATTTAATCAATTAAATGTTTTTATAAAATTCCAAGTATTTTTCATATATTAATAAAGTCATAATATTTATAATTTTGGTAAAAATAGTCATATTCACTATTTAATAAAAAATAAACCATTTTCATAAAATCCATAAAATTCATCTTATACTATCTTGATATTATGAATTCTAAAAAATCATTTGATAAATTTAATATTCTAAAAAATTTAAATTTATCCTTTAGATAAAAAACCAATATTTATTGAGAAACTGCTTTTATGAAAAAATTTCTTTAAAAAATTATTTCTGCTTCTTCCTATTTTATATGAATTTATAATTTATTAAAATATTTTTTTCTTAATATATTTTCTATTTTCATGAAATTCTATTAATAATGTTCATTTAATATGTTGTGGCTTGTTTTAGTTTGGATTAACATGTGAAACAAGCTATCAAACACAATATTTAATTTTGGAAAATACATAGTGAAATATTGAGTTTTTATATCCCCCCTAAATAAATAACATCCTCAAAAAATTTATTACACCCAAAACATTGAATTGAAAATGGTTTCCCAAAGATAGAAATGAGTATATATTTTAATTTATACTGAGGGCTCATCCTCATTATCCTTGGATTGAGTAGTGAACTCATCTTTTCTCCCATATTATGAATATAAGTAGAATTGTGTTTCTCTATAATATTTTGTGCTAAATGCCCCTAATAAAATGGGGTTACATTTTTATAGGGATTTTAAAGTACACATTTTATGAATAGTTAATAGTGGGTTTATTTTTAGATGTGATTTTCCTATCATGGAAATTATCATTGTTAAGAGAGTCAATCTAAGCCTTATATCCCAAAGAATTGACTAAAAAGGATAATATGATTTGAAGGAATTAGATTCAAATAAACATTTATTAGAGAGGATTTATAAAATCCAAACACAATAATCATAACACTCATATTTTTAATTATAATTCATCATATATTCATCATGGTTATGATTTTTGATTCTTTGCAAACACGCAAAGTAAAATGTAGTGGGTTGAACAAGATTCAAATTCAATAATCATAGTTCTTAACTTTATGATCAGTGTTCTTCACTCTATGTCATTTTTTGAACCTACTTCATTAGTTTTTGTTGGATATTCTTCACATTTTTTCTTTATTTATGGATGTTTATTATTCTTATCATATTTATTATACCTTGGATTAGGTCATTAGTTTTGGTAGTTCCCAAGATTCATATATTTATGATAATAATCTATTATTAGTACCTCTAGATGAACACAATTTTATTTCATATATTCCAATGATATATTCACTTTTCCTTGACAATTAGTTTTTTATGCCCTTATCTCACCTACATAATACATCTCTGAGTTCCTTTAATACATTATCCTTGGTGATTCGTACCTTATTTTTTATATAATGGAAATTTAATCTTTTTTCCTTCATAATCTAAATAATAAAAACATCCATGAGACTCTATAAATCTCTAATTTGGTGTATTTAGAAAATAAAATAATCCCATATTTTTTATAATGATTCTTGGTATCTCATTTCAAATAATCACAAGATTTATTACTCTTTATCTTATCCCATTAGGTTGGTAATCGGAAAAATATCCATATTTTCTAAGGCAACAATCATTAATTGTATTCCTTTAGACATAATCCATTCCCAGAACCAAAATGAGTTAAATTGAGTGTTGAGTACTAGAAGAGAATTATTTTAAGATAATTACATGAAAATTCAACCTCAATATGTATTTACCTTTTAAAATATTACACTATGTTTCAGTTCATCCTAAAAACTATCAATTAAATATTAGCTCCTTTTTTGGGGTTCTATAATATTTTTTAACCAAATTCCTTTACATAATAAATCCATCCTAATTTATTCTAATGAGAGTGTGATTAAAAAATAATATCCTCTAAAATATTTTTATCCAAGAGTGAATCCTTAGGCCCACTCATTATTCACAATTGTGAAGATTGATTCAAGGCTCAATGAGCCTTTTTGGAGGTGATTACCCCTAGGATAATTTTTCCAAAAGTTTCATACACATTCAAGTATCCATAAAATGATATAATTTCTTGCATAACCACATAATATATTTTTAAACAAAATATAAGTATGTTATCCTCTACTTAGACTTATCCCAGAGACTTATCCCAAAGTTTTTCACTAATGTTGTCTAGTCATAAATATGTAATCACTAAACTAACCGTCAGTAGTATATAAACCCTATATTGATACCATATATAGTGACTGAAGATAAATTAATGCATATATTTTCTTATTTTTAATGAATAATCAATCCATATCTCAAATAGTTTCACAAACCAAAGAACCAATGTATTAGTGTCTTTGGGTACATAATATATAAGAAATATATTTTATAATACCTATGAAAATTTCTAAAGAAATGGGCCACACTAGACTCCTTCTAGACTTATTATAAGTAATACACATCTTTATAACAAAGGGAAACACAAATGTAAGAAAAGGGTGATTTTATATTCTTGGAATGATTAAATACAAGTGATAACAATAGAATATCATATATGATCATAATATTTGAATATGGGTTTAATCAAGATGAATAACCAAATTCATAACCAATAAATAATAGATCATAAATAATGGAATAATCCTTGGCATATAATATTACAAAAATTAAAAGAGTGATGAAACATGATCCAATAATCATGATTCATGATAGAGTAACATATTCATGATTATAATCATAAAATATTGAAACCCTTCAACCATCACCCAATCAATAGTACATGGAATTATTAATTTCTTTGGTTACATAGCATAACCTATTTTATCCATAAAAATTAATTTTACCAATGTATATATCACCTTTGTGAGTCACACACCATCACTTATGCTTGGAGAAAACTAAATTATGTCTTTATATACATATTTCATGAGATTTAAAATTTTAACCAATGAATTGATGGGTGATATAGGACCTCTCTTGTCATCATCCATAATTATGAATAAAAATCGAAAATATTTCAATTATTTTACATAATAAAGAACCCATGAAAATAAAATGGGGTTCATGTACTTTTTAAACGAAATTACATAATGAAATCATAAAAATTTATAACAATTTAAACATATGTAAAATAAATGCATATCAAAATATATTTAGTGAAATTATAGGTAAATATTAATCAATAATGATGAAAAATCATTTGGTATTTACACAATATAAATAAATGATATACAGTTAATTCAATAGTCCCTTAATCCATTTATGTATGTAAACTAGGTGAACACCCTTCAATTAGGGGAAAGAAATTTGGAGTGTTCAAATAGGAAATACATTAAAAGATAGCTCATATCGATAGTTTCTAACGTCAATCTATATATGGAATCAACAAGAACACCCTTCAATCCATGAAAAAGAATATTGGGTATTCAGAAAGAAAAGGTGTTGGAGGAAAAGTATAGTCTATTCATGGGGGTGGGTAGGAAAGGAAAATGAAGTAATGGATATTAACATTGATAGAAAATAATGTTACACAATCCATCATGATAAAGAAGTAATATTGTAAAATTTCAAGAATATTCTCAATAATTCATAAGAAATGTTAAATAATAGTATCTTGAGTGGACCACATTTATATTTACTATATATTGAGAGGGTGTAATAGTGTTGTGAACTTTTTATGAATTATAAATTTTTATCACTTCACCTCATAGGCCTCTTAGTATATTTAATCTCTTATTCTCTTTTATTGTTTCATGCATGTACATAAAATCTATAAAGGCTAACACACAATTTTATTATATGGATCGCAACCCATTAAGAGTAGATTTTCCTTTTTTATGTATGGTGTTGACAAGTATATATATTCATCACTTTAATGTTTTATGAAGTTATATTGGTGTGTCTAGAAAAGAATCTATAGATCTTGTTAGTCCCTACACTTTAGGAGGGGTAATGGAAACCATCCTGTGACAACATAGTGTTTAAATTTTTTTTCCCTGAAATGAATTTCTGTTATATTATGTTATATAGGATTATAAACATATAACAAATAATGAATCCAATGAAAATTTATTTTATTAAAAAAATACTTATATAAATCAGAACATAAAAAATGAAAATTCCAAAAATTACATAGTGAAAAAAATATAAATTAACAAATTTTGAATATGGTAATATAGAACACCCCAATATTATATAATATTTTACCCCATCCATCACTATATAAAAGAAATATAATATTAGTTAACCAATTGACATTATAAAAAATATAAATATTGAACCTTGAGAGGTATTGTGGTGAATAATGAATGGTAAAATTAATTAGTATATAAAATATTTTATATAAATATTGTAATATTAATATAACAATTGTAACATTAATGTGACCTATAAAAAAGTTACTTGACTATTGGAAAATGTAACATGACAATTAGGAATGGTAAAATGACCATTGGAATTGTAATTTGATCTTAAAATAACAAAAGTAATATTAATAATATTTATCATGATTAAATTAATTAATGATAAATATTATAATTCAATAAAATAAATATCATGATAAAAAAATAAAAAAAATAATCCATGTTTTAAGAAACGTTTTATTAAGTTAATTAATAAAATATAATTTTTACACTAAAAATTAAAATTACATATTTTAGAAAAAAAATTTCTAATATTAATTTTATTTTTTAGAGATAATATTTTTTAAAATACCCATGTATTTTTAGGTATTTTTCTAAAATATTTCAATTTCTAGTTCAACAAAAAAAATTAGTTTTTTCATAACCAGTGTATCATGAATTATATCATAATGATATAATACTGACCTAATAACTTATAAAACATGAGGTTGTTCGAATAAATTATTTATTAAAATAAAATAATCATATTTTCCAACCTAAAAATTAAATTCCAATGCCTAAAGTTAAATGTATTCCTTTAAAAACAAAATTTTTATTTTTCCACTTTCCTTTTCAATAAAGTATTTATTTCAAACAATAAATTAGTTTAAAATAAAAAATATATTATATTTTATTAATATATGATTCAATATTTCAAAAATATAACTATTACAAGTTTTTACCTTATATAATGTTTTTATTCGATATTTTATTCTAAAAATACCTCTCCCCTCAAGTATAAATAACTCATCTCTCTTCCCTTGGAAAATAAATCTTGCCGCACTTTCTAAATCCAGAGATAAAAGAAATTATATAGAGGATCTCAAGATCTATAAGTTTATTCTAGATTAATCCAACTCTAATTATCAAGGTATTATAGTGTTGTACAATGGAAGAAACACTAAAGAGATGGTATGTTTTCATTTAATCTTCTTTGTGCTTTAATCTTCCCTTACAATCTTTCTATATCCATCTCAAACCCAAATATTATAATTCTAATTTGAAATTATGGTATCATTATATTAATTATTTTTACATATAATAAAAATTTTATTTTTGAACTATTTAGATTTTCTACCTCTTTTTCTCCTCTATAGGACAATATTCCTAATAATAGTATGTTAAACGGCAATTTGGAAATATCCAACTTGTTTCTTAACACCACCCATATGGATGGATATAATAAATTATTCATATATATAAATGGATAAAAATATTTGTTTGAATATTCTTGAATAAGTTATACTATTGTATAAATGATCTTCAATAAAATTAGAAAAATCTAAGAATAATGAAAATTTTTTAAGGGGAACATGATATAAAAATATTTCCCTTTTAAAGATGTAAATTAAGAAAATAAATCCAATTATTAAAATTGATAAAAATCAAAGCATATTAAAATAACTCACTTCTGTTTTAATGTTTTAATGTCTTAATAAAAATATGTTTATTTTTAAGAGGTGTAAAATCGATAAAAAAATTAGGATTTTGTGAAAGGGGATTCCCAATCCCAAACTCTTTCCATTGAGTTATCTTTCATTTCACATTGGTTTTAAGTATATATATTCCTATAATATTCAAAGCACATATTTATATACTCTTTCTCTTTAATTTCAGGGATATACACGTTTCTATCTTTCAATGATGTTATATAATCCATTTACATTTCTTTTTAGAAGATATTAATCTTCAAAACATATCTTGAAATCCTCTTTATTTTTTCCTCGTTTCAAAAGATAAAATGATATTTTCTTATACTATATGGTCTTTTTAATTCATCTAATAATACTAAAGTTCACTTAATGAATTATTTTATGTGAAATATTTTACAAACCTCATCCCTTTTCATGGTTTATTTCATAACAACTGTTGTTATCCTTCCTTGTGCAATGTATGATTATGATAATTTTATGATGTGATGAGTGGGATTAGATATATATTTTCATCCAATTCATTGGGTAATGTTATGTGTATCCTATGATAATGTGTATTATGCATGAACATGATTTTATATTTGTTCAAGATGTGGATTTTAGGATTATGCACATATTTTATGCATTAACGTGATGTTATATTTGTTCAAAACTATGTGTGGCATTTGACCATAATGACATGATATTTCTCTTTTATAAATATGTAACATTCCACACCTTTATACATTTTTCCCTCATGATTCTTATGATGACTCTAAGCTTATTATATTATGATGTTTATTATGATCTCTCATGTACTATTGATTCATTTCCCTTTCCCCCCTTTACTGTGCTTTTAGATGAACCATTTCTTTTATGTATATCCATAGGTGACTATATGTATTAGGGATATAATGATATATTTATATAGATAATGAAGAATAATTTAAAATGTTTTTATATTTTATAAAGTATAATTGATGTGTGAGCCTTATTTCCCCAAGATACTAAACCTTTGGATCCTTTTTTTTGAATAACTATTATCTTTTGGAAGAAAATTAATGTAATAGTCATGTAAGAAAAAG
The DNA here is from genome assembly GCA_963277665.1 of Viscum album. NCBI lineage: Eukaryota > Viridiplantae > Streptophyta > Magnoliopsida > Santalales > Viscaceae > Viscum > Viscum album. Next base: position 62,026,650 of record OY728156.1, on the reverse strand, counting down.
TTGGGACACTATATTTTCAATCATAGCTATGGTTTATTTCCTTTTCAAATTTGTGTTATTAAACATTACTGAAAACACATAGGATATGTGTATGTATAGGTTAACATCTAATAAGAATCATTTTAGAAAAATTATTTACATAGGGATCCCATAAGATATAAAATTAGATTTAATTTGTCTATAATAATACATTATTTATTCATCTATTGTTGGCTTATTTTTTTAACCTTTTAAATTTTAGAAAATGATGGTAACTATGAGAAACCAGGCCCACAACCCATGTGATGGAAAATGAAAATATTTTCTGAACGACATTCACAATACGATTGGATATGGAGTTCAAAACATCATATAATTTCTTACAATGATGCCTAAAACTATAAATAATAACCTAATCCAAGTATAATATACACAATTACCCATGAAGGATCATATTTATATTTATTAGTTTATATGACAACATCATCTGACATTCAGTGGATCTTCTAATCAACATTTTATATAATAGTGGGTTATCTCAATAGAGAATATATTTTGTGTGCGTAACTATTCTAAAAAGGGTTAGGTGTCTCTATCCATATATCATGTAGTTATAAAAGTTAATTAATTGTGGTAATTATTAATGAACACCATGCTAGATTATGAAATGGAATATATCCTGTGGGAATACATTAAGAAACTATTTATTAATAATTACATCCCTATAACTATTCAAGAAGATATGGATATATAATAATAAGAGCTAAAGTAAAAGTGTGGTGAAATAATCATGGATTATGGGGGGAAATAAAAAATTATTTCGTGATATGAATTATGTTTTTTTGTCAAAAATGATATAAAAATAGACAGATTCATTGGTTGTTTAAAACCAAACCTTCAAAAGGATCTAGTTATCTAAGACCTTATGAGTTAAGAAGAAGTAATGTGATGTTATCTCAATTTATATATAGAGTTAATTTAATGGTCCCAATATTATATTAATAAGAATTTAATAATGGAGTTTCAATTTTGTTGTTCAAATTAAAATATAGGAAAGAGGATACAACCACCCAAATTTAAAAATTGTGGGAATTGGAATCATTGGAAATTCTTCCAAGGGATGCATAAATTTTTCAATTATAGAAGTTAAGGCCACAAACTCATAAATGTTTAAGAGACATGAAGGCATAAAAAACATGTTGGAGGAAACAAATAAAACTTCTATTGTACCACCCATGGATCAATTCTTTAACATTAGGGTAAAATGGAACTATGCAAGATAATACACTAAACCATGGGTCCTAGAGGATAATAAGCATCATTAACCACCAAATCCCAAATAAAAAGGGAAATATTATTCTATCCCTACTGCTATAGTTGAGTCTAAAAATTAATTCATACATAGTACACATACTATTAACTCATTAATAGAAAATTATTTATCTAATTCTGGTTTTACAGATTCTTTTATATCCTTTATGTTTTCTATAACTGTTAAATCAAACCCCCAAAACCATGAATTAGATATGTCTGAATAACACCTCGTGGTGCGATAATTTCAACCCATGTTTTGGAATCTTCTCATGTTAGTGTATGTATGTAGATTCTTCTAGTGTATCACATAATTCTTACCATGTTTGAATTCAATGTTATAGTGGGAATGTATTGTCTCTCGTTATATAGATCACACATCAACTTTCTGTAAAAGAATTTTTATTTCAATATTCCAAATCATCCAATGCTCATATAAAAATGAAATTATGAATAAGAATATTCTTTATAGAATCTATCAATTCTATGTGTGATAACACCATATATAAAAAATAACATTCCTAATTTTTTGAATCTAAAGAAAGTATCAATCTTGATGAAATTCCCATTGTTAAAGAATACAATTTTGTATTTACCTAACATTTTACCAGACATACACAAGACCATGAGGTGGATTTTTCAGTATTTTTTATAATTAGACACACTCCTATCTCAAAATTCCCTTATAATATGGCCTCAATCAAACATGAGGATTGAAAAAAACATATGCAAGAGAATTTTGACAAAGGATTTATATTCCCTAGTGAATCACCTTGGGGTTTGTAATTTCTCCTTGTAATGAAAATGGATTGACCAATGTGGTTTTCTATGAGTTAATAAGAACATAAAATATAACCATAAAGAATAATTATACCATACTAAGGACTGAATACTTGGTCAACCAACGATGAGAACCTTAGTACTTATAAAAGGTGGAAATTCGTTTTGTATATCATCACAGGATGTTAAAGAATTAATATATTTTGAAGATATATTTTACAATGTATGCACACTATGATTACATAGTAATTCCCTTCATACAAACTAATTCCCCTGAAATATTCATGAATTTTATGAATAAAATATTTATATACAACCTCGAGAAATTTATTGTTTTCATTATTAACTATATTCTAATTTACACCAAGAGTAATAATAAACATGAAATCATAGAAGTATTTTTTTGGTGAGATTAAGGGAGGATAAAAAATATTCTATGTTCATCAAGTGTGTATTTTGGAAATAGAATTTCACATTCTTAGGTAACATGAACACAAGTGAGTGAATTTTTGTAGACCCTTAAATGGAAAAGGTGATTGGGGAATGGACCATGTAAGATCTTATAATTATTTGAGGTGTTTTCTTACTAAAATGTCTAGTTTAAATAACTTTAAGATGTTTATTTAATTGTGTCATGAGTCTGTGTGGTGTCATGGGGTGTTCTATAGGTTCAAGATAAGAAGGAAGGGTAAGTGGGGCCATCTATTTCATATTTCATGGTTGGCACATGGTTAGAAGTAACTGTGTACCCTAACCATGCTAGCCAGTGGGAATGGAACACAGTTTGTAGAAACCATAAAAGGGGGGAGTAAAAATGATGTGTTCATGGGTAGATCCATCCCACATGATCATCACATGGTATGTCAAATCGTGTGGGGTTCCTAGTTTACCAACCCACATTACCCCCTCTTGGATTGAGGTCGGGGCAGAGATGGAGCACGGTTTGGCCAATTGTGCGGTCAAACCGTGAGGCCCATTAAAATTGGGATTTTAACATTTTTCCCTCTCAGACCTTAAGTGATCTAAGTTGTTATTTTTCTCCATTCCTCCTCCTAAAAACCATTAGACAACTCAAATCTCACAATACATCTCAATGATTTATATCCATCGTTTCTAGGCTATTTAGAGCATAGGTGTTTAAAAATTGAAGCTCTAGGTGAGTCTAAAACCCTACTTTCTTCTCTATTTTGTATTAGATATTGTTTGGTTGTTCTTTTTCTGATTCCTAAAACAATATTTCATCTTGTGGATCATAGTTTGGGGCCTCATTGTGTGTTCTAATCCTAATCAAATGCTAGGTTTAAGCGAGATTATACCTTCGGAACTGAGGTAGGTGGTCTACAAGTTATATCTCAGAGTAATGATGTTGGTTTATGCAAATGTTATTGTGATATTGGTTCTTTTTATTATTCTTTTGATTCCCATAATTAAATGATAAATTTATTGGTTAAATGATTAATTAAACCTCTCATGGTCTGTGTGGGATGCATTGAGGATGACTACATCAGAATAGAGGCTACCCATGGGGTGATTCGTATTCATGAACACATGTTTGGGTTCTTAAATAGAAAATTGTGAGGTTTATTAGGTCATAACTTTGATTTTTATTCTCATCATGTCAACAAGGATTTATGAACGGAAATTTATGAGAATTTTTCTTAGTTGGTTAACAATGGTTGTAAATGAAATTTATGTTAATTATGTTTAAATTGATAACACGGTATAAATAGTTTTTTGGGATATTATAAATGGTTTAAATGAATTAACATGATTTTTTTGAATGAATTATGTGTTGAAATGGGATTATTTAAATTAGTCATTCATTTGAATTCAAATGTGTTAATGTGTTTTGGAAAGAAGATGAACTTTGTTTCGAAAAAAATGTCATGTGTATTAATTTGACATTGGTTTGTGATATGATGTAGGTGGTGTATTTATAATGAAACCTATGCACATGGCTTGGTGGAATGTGGGGTATTGAACTAAGGATCATCCCATTGGTAATATTGTACTAAATTTATAATCCTTATCCTTATAATGAAAAGTATGTGAAGTCAGACTGAGATTATAGGCCCCTAACGGTTGCATTGGATGAGACTGCATGGATTGAGGCTCCATTGTAATTGTGACGTAATTGGATGAGACTACCTAAACTGAGGCTCAATGGTATGTGTGATGTAATTGTTTATGAAATTTTTAGTAGTGAGAAAGGGAATTTGACTTATCCCCTTATGCATAGTAGTTTATCAACATTGGTCGTAATGTATTTGATGAAAATAACAAACCCATATAGCGAATGATGAAAATGGTTAAAATTATAATTATTAACTGATAGTACATAGTTTATTTCATGTTTACCTTGTTATTCATTTTATTATATTCATACACTATCTATTTATAATGTATATTTCGTATACATCATTGCCGGTGGCCTGCTGAGTTATACTTCATCCCTCCTCGGTCCGTCGTTGAGTACCCAAGCAGATTACATGCTTGCAAGTCACGAAAAGGGAAAGGTTCCTATGATAGAGAGTTGATTTTGGCATTGGATATGCATGGTGAAGGGATATATACATGGATTCATATCCCTTTATGGGGATTTCATTTATTGTATTTATTTTTGGTTTCCTTACACTTGTCATTGTATGAAATGGAATAGCATATGTTTTGTTAGTTTTGGAATTGTACCCAGTTTTAAGATATTTTTGGTAATGAATGATCATTGTTTAATATTTATTTGTATTTACATTGTTTTAGATTTTACCTACTATGAATCACTCTGATAAATATGGGATAGTCTCTCCACATGATTTGATAGACCCTCAGTGCTACTAGTAAGCCTCATGCATTCAGGTAGGCATGCCTGAGATCCCATGGAAACCTAGATCAAGGCATCAGTTTAGTGTCACCCCGGTTGAGGATGAAATAAATTGGTATCATAGAGGTTTTATTTCATATTTATATACTACTTGGGAAAGTTATATAGAAAAATAATAAGTTTCAGGCTTTAGAAATGATCTTTTACATGGGAGTATCTAACCCATGTATGAGGGAAAACCAATGTAACCCTTGAGGGTATTTTTCTTCTAGTTATCTTTTGATTATGGGTTGATGATATTTCACAATTGGTTGATTCACTTTTTGTGTGATGTGACTATTTTATGTTATTTTTCTCTTGGCCAGAGTGGTACGAGGTTGTGAATTCATGCATCATTTTTATAACCTTGGTAGATAAGAAGCAAGCATCCTAGTATGCACACATAAGAAAGATTTGTGAGACTTGATGGTTAAAGCGAACATAATTTTCATTGAAATTTTTAATAAATTTGTGTTAAATAAAGATAATGAAAAATAATAAATGAAAATAATGTGAAATAATGGTCAAATACTTATTCCTAACGAAATGTTATATTTCGGTTAAACTTATGGTGGAAATAAGTTGTAAATATTTAAAGGTTCCTAAAAGAAAAATATTTATGACATGAAATTAAGAAAGTTTAAATGGGTGTTTAATGAAAAGGGTTTTAGTTTTGTGAGTTATGTTACCCCATGTTGACCATGGTGTATTACAGGGATGGCTAAGGGTAGTGATTGAGATGATACTATGTCTATTGTGATATTTTTTTAATGTAAGTTGCTTAAAGTTAGTGGAGAGACTTATTTTGGAAAAATATTGAATTTTTTATGTTATGTGTTCTAATATGTGTTATTAAAATTATAATAAAATTTCACCATGGAGATGTGTTCCAGTTGGGATAAAATATGATACCACGATGAATGTTCCTCTAGAAGTGGAGAAATAATCCTTAGTGATCAAAGGTAAAAGGGAATAAGATTAGTTCTTGGAGAATATTTCAAATTTTATTCATATGATAAAACAAGGCCTAGGGAAGGTTATATTGAGTTTGTTTGATTTGACCAGGGAGTTTCAGGGGAGACACCCTCTAACCATTACTATAGGGTGTGGACCTAAAGAAGTTGAGTTCTGGATTGAGTCCAACCAGATGATTCTTCATCACTTAGAGACCCCTCTTAATTAGATTATCATGTTAAAAGATTACATTTTATAAAGACAGGAATGATTATGGTGGGATATTTAGAATCATACTAAGATGGTAGAGGATATTAAGTGGAAGGGTTTCTAGGAAAAATATCCGGAACATTTTTATCCAGATTCCTTAAGGCAGTGGAAGGATACAGAGTTTATGAGGTTGACACAAGGGGCTATGACAATGATGGATTATACTGGCCCATTTAATGAATTGAAATACTTAATTATATCATTTCCATGGGATGAGGCTCCTATATAGATATTTTTCTAGGATGGTCTTAGACATGATATTATGTCCCATGTGAATATCTTTAATTTAAAAAGGCTTTTAAAAGTGTTCGATCAAGCCCTTATTTTAAAATGAAATCCCATAGAGGCTTTTGGTTGTAGGAATGTGGGTATATTTAAGAGATATAGGGGTGTGACTTCGAATTGTAGGAAGAACTACTTTTAGAGGCTTCATAGAGAAATGGTGGACATGGTGGTCATAATAGAGAACCATCCCCTCGGGGAAGTGATAGGGTTTTCCATTATCAGTGTGGTGGGTTGGGAAACATGCGAGGTCGGTGTCGTCAACTACTAATTTTGTGACAAGTGTGAGGATGTTTGGGTCTTGTTTAGATGTTTTATAGAAACCCTTAAAAGTTGGGTAACGATGGAGTCCAAGAAAATTTAAAAGTGTAGACATAGGGTCATTTTTCTCGTATTAGGCATGTATTGGAGCTCCACTATCCTTACAGTTTGGGGTAGAGGACAAGGTTCTCTAGAGAAAGAGTTTCCTCACCCACAGGGTAGTGCAACCCCATGAACTCTCATGAGATCCCAAGGTAATATTACATGTCATCTTTGTGATATTCAACATCCAACTATATGTGTCAAGGGATGACCTTCAAAAATTCAAGGTATGATTCTTATAGCTTCAACACATGATACTATTTTATTCTATACATGTGACTCATGTAAATTTATATTTGCAAAATTTTTATGTGTGACATACCTAGATGTGAAGAATATGTGTGGGGTTATATCGATTTATACACCATTAGGGGTGTGATCATAAAATATTTGGAAATGTAAGTGGTGTTCACTTGAGGTTGGAAGGTACAATTTTTAGTGGGATTTGTTTGTACTAGAGATGTCAGGTTTTGATATGATTTTGGGAATAGATTGGTTGGTTTTTTACTAGGTCCAAAATGACTATTACCATAATAGGGTGAAATTCATATCCACATAATGAAATAATTATGTTCATCATAGAGAATGGGATATCGGAACATGTTGTTTAAGTCCAATCAGAATGTAGTTGGGTTAACTCATAGCTTAAGAGGCTTATCTAATGCTTGATTATGGGGGAATATATAAGATTTTCTATTCTCCTATGTTTGATCAATTTATGGATGTGTTCCCAAAAGACATCTCATGGATTCCACCCACGAGAGATGTTGATTTCACGATAGAGATTCTACTAGGAGATGTACCAGTTTCTTTTCTTTCCTATCGAATGGTATCAACAAAACTCTAGGAATAGAAAACTCAGTTGGAGAAACTAGAAAATAGGGTTTTATTCTTCTCGGTATATCACCTAGGGGATATCCAATGATATTTTCCAGGATTGAAAATGGATCATTTTGGTTTTGTGTTGACTATCTAAAGCTGAACTACATAATAGTTATGAATTAGTACCCTCTTCCTAAAATAAATGATCATTTTGACCATTTGAGGGGTTCAACATTGTTTTCAAATATATATTTTAGATGTGGGGTTCATCACTTTAGGGTGATACCTTATGATATATCAGAAACCAAATTCTTGATTTGGTATGGTTTTTATGAGTTTTTTGTAATTTGTTTTGGGTTAACCAATGCCCTAGTAGTGTTTATGGACCTAATAAACAGAATCTTCAACCTGTACCTAGACGAATTTGTATTTTTCTTTTTGCATCACTTCTTAGTGTATTCCAAAACTCATTATGATCATTCCAATCATCTTGACATCATCCTGAGTAAACTAATATATCATTGGATATACTCAATGGTATATAAATTTCTTTTATGGATAAACAAGGTTCATTTCTTGGGTCACATCATATCTGAGGTAAGTATTTCTGTGTACCCATAGAAAGTGTGAGTAGTGTTATATTGGGGGAATACCATGAATGTGTTTATATTTGATATGTTTTGGGTTTGGTGGACTGTTATAAAAGGTTTATCTTGGACTTATACCATTTGGAATCACCAATCTAAGGTTTAATCAATTTGTACATAATGTTTGAATAGTCTAAGGCATGTAAAAGTTATTTTAGGAGTTAAAGGGGAGGATAAACACTGAACTAATTTTGATTTTACCCATATTGGGGATGTTTTATACCATTCTATATGATTTTTTTATTGTTTTTCTTCAGGTAGTGTAGATATAGGATGATAGGGATATGGCGTATATGTATGGAAATTTTAGGTCTCATAAACAGAACAACCCAATGCATTATCTTCAATTTTCAGTGGTGGTTTATGATTTAATGTATTGGTGGAAAAAATTGTTGCAGGATAGTTTTATGTTGTATACGGACCATAAAAACCTTAATTACATCTCTTATATGTGTGATTTAAATATTCAGTAATGAATATGAGTTGATCATAATTTTTCCATTAATTCTGATTTGTCTTATACACCTACAAAACGAAATAGTGTTTCAGATTCTTTGAGTTGATTGACATAGATCTAGGTAGTTCATGACTCTAGTTCTGAGTAGAGGAAGATTATTTTTTTCTTGAGATGCACCTAGAGGCTCAGGATGGACATGGTTAGATGACACTTCCATCCTTGTTATTTGATTCCATGCACTTCTGTTGGATCAAAGAGAGGATGTATGAGGATCTGGAATGTTTGACCCGAAGTGAATGTTTTAAAGGTGGGGATTCACCTTAAAACTATAATTTTAGTTATGATGAGATATTTTATACTCATGTTCGTGTTGTTGTGCATAATTGTGTGTGGGAAGAGTTGATGGGCGAGTTCCATGACTCAAGTTACATAGTGCATCCTAGTTTAACCAAAAAATTCAAGATCTTCAAAGGAAGTATTATCCTCTAGGGATGAAGAAAGTGGTTGTAGGTTTTATGGTGTAATGATACACCTTCTAGCATGTGAAGGCCATGAATTAGTGTTTAGGTGGATTTTTAAAGCCTTTACCCATTCTGGAATCTAAATAGGATGACGTGATAGTGGATTTTATTGTGGTTCTTCTGAGGACTCATTGGAAGAATGATGCAATCTAAGAAGTTTCCGACCAGGTTTCCAATGTGGTACATTTATTACTTATTTGAGAGACCATAACTATTGACAATATGGATGATCTATATGTTTGATAGATAGCGAGGGTTTGTAGGATGTTAAAAAATATGGTATCATATCAGGATCCAACTTTTAATGCATGTTCTAGTAGGGGTTACAAAAATTTCTTAGTGCCTATGTGATTTTGAGTATGGCCACCCACCCATAGAAAAATGAGAAATTGTAGCATAATATTCATGTTATAAATGAAATTATTTGGAAATTTCTCGTATATTTTGGTGATTTTTTTTAAAAGAACATGGTTCTTGTTGGATTCATCTATAACCACAGTTACTGAGACATGATTCAGATGACACCATATCAAGTGATCTATGTTAGGCTATATAGATATCTTTTATGTTTCATGGAGTATAGAGAATAACATTTTTGGAGGTTGAGTCTTTTAAAGGAGATGTAAAAATAGGTTTATTTGATTTGGAAGTGAATGGTTATGGATTAGAGTATATTGATGTTGTATGTGGATCAACGCCATAAGCCTCTTGATTTTATGGTGGGTGATCATGTGTTTCTGTGGGTGTCACCAAAGTTGGCTCACCATCAATTTAAAAATAGGGTATGTTGGTACCCATGTACGTGGGTCCGCTTGAGATTGTGGAGAGGATCAAACCGATGGTGTAATTATTCACACATCCACAATGGTATAGTGGCACACACATTTTTTCATGTATCAAAGCTTCAGTAATATCAATATTTCTCATCTCATGTGACTGATGTTAATGATATTTATGTTGAAGCTAATACCTATTTTGGGGAGCATATGGTTTAGATCGTGGATCATAGTGAGAATTTTTTTCAAGGAAAGACTATTCCTTTGGTTAATATTTTGTTGAAATATGGTAATTTCTTTGAATATAATTGGGAGAGGTAAATGGATATTTGGTCCCAGTGGACCATTCTATTTACCTTGAAAAGTTAGGGATTCTTGGGAAGGTGATTTGAAGATAATCCATTATATATTGGGAAGGTTGTTAGATCCTAGACATTTTTAAGGTACGTTCTTGTTAATATTTTTGTTTTAAATACCATTAATATGAGTAATGAAATTTTTCCCAAGTCTTTGTGGAAGCTTAGTGGTGGTCTTGAAGTTTGGGACCTGAAGGATGGTAGGGTGGGGCCATCTAGTCCATGTTTCATGGTTGGTGGATGGTTAGTAGATATTGTATTAACTAACCATCCTTTCCTAGGGGAAGGATGCACCATTTTAAGAAATAGTGTAAGGGAGAAGGAAAAACTCTGTAGGATCAAACAGATCCATCATTCATAGTCATCACATGGGTTTTCAAACCATACATTATTCCTAAGTTACAATGCATCGTTCCCCCTCTTGAACAGAGGGTTGTACATGGTTGGAACACGGCTTGGCCAACCATATGGCTAAACCATTCATGCCTTTATAATTTTGACTTTACCATTTTCCCCTCTCATTACTTAAGTAATATAACTCTATATTTTTCTTCATTCCTCCTCCTACAACCATAGGGATTAACCAAATCACCCAATACATCCCTAGAAAATATTTACTAATTTATAGGATGTTTTGAGCACCATTGATTACGAATTGAATATCTAGGTGAGTCTAACACCCCTATTTCTTCTCTTTTTTGGATTAGGGATTATGTGGATGTTATTATTATTATTAATCATAAACCCCTACTTTTTCTAGTATTTCATTGGTTGGAACATCATAGGGGTTTTAATCCAAAAAAAATTCTAGGTTTAACTGAGTACTTTCCTTTGGAACTGATGTAGGTGGCCTTTAAGTTATATTGAATTGTCATGATGTTGGTTTATTGAAATATTCATAAGCTATTGGTTATTATTGTTGTGATTTTTATGCCCATAGTGAAAAATTATTAATTTAACACCCCATGATCCTCATGTTAATCAATGAGGATAATTAGACTAAGATAGAGGCAACCCATGGGGTATATTGTATTCATAATCACAGGTTTGATTTATTAAATATGAAATTGGAAATTTTATGGAGTTACACGTATAATTTTTATACATATCATGTCAACATATGTATATTAAATGAAATTTATGAGAGTTGTTCTTAGTCAGTGAACATGGATTATAAATCAAATTGATGTTAATTGATTATATATTGTTAACATGTCATAAGGGTATGTTTCAAATATTATTAATGGGTTAAATGAATTAAGGTTAATGTGTTGAATAAATTATGGGTTGAAATGGTTTTGTTTAAATTAGTCAATAAATAAGAATGGGAATGTGTTAATGGGTTAAAGACTGAATATGAATTATGTTTCGAATAGACAATGTCATGTGAACTAATTTGATATTGTTTTGTGATATGATATATGTGGTACATGTGTAAAGAATCATGAACACATGGATTATTGGAATGTGGGGTATTGGAATAGGCTCCTCCCATGGGTCGGGTTGGATTGAGTCTCTATACCCCTTACCTAAAATGCATGGGTTAGGGAGTCAGACTAATCCTCTATGCCCCAAATGGTTGAATTAGATGAGACTACCTAGACTGAGACTCCAAGGTAAGTGTGACTTAATTGTATGAAGCTACGTAGACTATGGATCCAAGGAATATGTGATGTAACTATTTTTGAAATGTTCCCAATTGAGATAGATAATTTTACATATCCCCTTATGTATAATAGTTGATAGACATAGGCTATAGTGTAATTGATGAAAATGCCTAACCCCTATAACACATGATGAAAATTAATAAGATGATAATTTTTTTACTAATGGAACCTAGTTAATTTTTTTTACCATGTTATTGATTTTAGTACATCCATACAGTCTCTATTAAGCCTATATATTTTGTAGACACTATTATTTGTGGCCTACTGAGTTATACTCACACCCTTGTCAGGCTACCATTAGTTTCCCGACTATACAACATACATACAGTTCATGACATGGGAAAGGGACCTATGTTAGATAGTTGATTTGAGCATGGGATGTGCATGGTGGGGGGATATGAACAATGAGTCTGGACCCATTTTGGGGATATCATTTGTTTTATTTATTTTTATTTTTCTAACACATAGCACTGTATTCCATGACATAGCATATTGACTATTGGTTGTGGGATTGTACCATGTTTTTGGAAATGGTTGGTAATGTATGTTTGTTGTTTATTTATATTTCCTTTATTTTATATTTCACGTGTTGTGGATTACTCAGATAAAGAGGGTATAATATCTTCACATGATTTTTTAGGCTCCCACTACTATTTGGAAGCCCATAGAATATGGGGAGTCTCACCTGGTGTTATGTGGTAACCCAGCTTGGGGGATCGGTTTAGTGGCACCCATCTTGGGGATGTTAAAGCCTAGGCCCACTAGTGTCATGGAAATACATAAATTTCTTTTCATGTATGGGTACTATCAACGTTTTGTGAGAAAATTCATGATTATATATCCCACAAACTATGTTAACATTAAAATGTGTAATGTTTTTCTAGATAGAACAATGTAAATAAATCATTAAGGACCTCATGAAGTGGCTAATCACTATACATGTACTGACACATCTTTATAGTGTATATGTTTTATTGATATCAATTAATTCATCAAATGAAATGATAGATTTTAATGCACATGTAATGAAAAATTCGTGGCTTGTGCCTATGGAAATATATTGATCCATGAGTATAATAATTTAATACATGATATAGAGATACTGACTTTGATCTTCACTTTAAAAATTTGGTAGCACTATCTATATGGTGAAAATTGTGACATATATACCAATACCAATATTATAGAGTATATATTCATATATAAGAATCTCAATATGTATTATATAATATGGTTAGAGAAAATCAAGGATTGTAATTTCAGTATTCACTACCATCTTGGAAAAGCAATCAAAGTAGTTGATGCTCTTAGTAGAAAAGAACTCGTTACTCTATCCATGATAAGGATTGAGAAAGAACATATCTTTATTTATATAAAAAATTTTGATATGGAAATAATAATGGTAGGGAATACATCTTAACCTTTAAAAATTATTTCCTAACCATCTATCCATGAGATGGTCAAGGAGACACAATGGGGTGATTTGGAGCATCAAAAAAGGGTGAATGTGGTAAAGGAAGGGATGATTTGTGAATTTAAATCGATGATGATGGTGTGATTTTGTTTATGAATTTTTTTTCATGACCTTATCACATGATAAAACTAATTGTCTATGTGATAATGTGAATAACTCATCCTTTTGAATCCATCCTGGATGTACCAAGATGCATTATGATCTTCAAGAGCACTTCTGGTGGGAAAAAATTAAGATGGAGATCGATGATGTCACATCCCGTCCCAGTGGGGTCCGTGCAGTGACTCCACATTCCCACCTCTAATAGACCAGGGGCTCGTGACTAGCACCGAGTAGGCATATTACTATATGGGAGGCATTTCCTAAGAACCTGTACACACTCACACATCTTCAAGCCCACAAATGATGAAATGTAAAAACCACTATGGAACAAAATGCATTCATAAAACTAAATCCAACCAACAGAGTACGGCAGAAAGTAAAGTACTAATAGTATACTAGGCCAAAATACAAGCCCACCAAAACAAGAGTCTGAAAAACTGTAAATTCCAACTTGTAAGAATGAGAGGTAATAGGTCTACTGCTCATAGCCAATGGAATGCCCTGGCCAGTAGGGAACTCAGAAAACTCAGTCCTGTCCTAGTTCACCCTGGAATCTATGAAAAGGCTGCTCTTCTGCACAAGACACGACACATGCGGGAAAATCCTGTGTAGGGGTGAGTATAAAAATACATATTAGATGACCCCGAATAACACAAAGCAAGTACACAGAGGAAAATCACAGTCAACTGTCCACGATATATGTCTACTGAACATATAATAGGAGATCACAATTTAGAAATACTCAAAACCCATACCCGTAGTCTAGAGACAAGTCACACAACCTCATACCTCACTAGGGGTTCAGTTCGAAGATTTCCATGAAGTACTCATTCTAGGAGAACACACTCCATGAGTCTGGTAGATCTGATGACGTCCATCAAAGAAGTATTGTTCATTGGGAAATGTCACAATAGGTAGTGACACTCATTATGGTAGAAACACTCTTGAGTGGGAAGATCATGATAGATAGATACACTCATTATAAGAGACATGCTCTTGAGTGATGGGTAGATACACTCATTAAGGGAGACACACTCCTGAGTGGGAACGATCTCGATACACAGATTAGGATCACTTCCAGCACCATGGTGGATACCGTGACACATCCTGATTCACCATCTAGGTGATTCACTAGCTAGGTAGAGGATCAACGCCTGATATATTTGGTCACGTAGATTCCTGAATCTACCTAGGGTCAGGAATGGATAGAGGATCTCGCTCTGGGCCTCTCAGATGGATGTCGAATCTATCACAGAAAGTCTTGCTGAAGGGATCATATTTCTATAGATGAAAACAATGCCTGACCTCAGGGGAACGAGAATAAGGGGCACTAACCCAAACTAATGATTTTCAAGATACAGTGAACAAAAGGACCATGCCATTTTCCAAAAAGTACATGGTGCGTAGAAAAGTTACACACTATGTTATATGAACCTGGGTACTGCCCGTGTACAACGGCCCATGTCGTACGACTGGTCATGTAGAAAATTGAGTACACAGCATGTAGTACGGTGTACACGTTGTGTTCGAGTGGCTGGGGTCGGCTCCGTGTATGATGGTCGTGCGCCTGTACAAAGTCCTCAAACCATGTACTAAGACCCGTGTAATCAGTACACGGTGTGACCCGCTTTACTAGCCTTGCCTGGCCATGTGAAAGATTACACACTGTGTACTTCATCCTGTGTCCATGTATCACCTTGATATATGCTGAGTCTCACGTAGCCTCCTCTACCATGTTGCATAGAGAGTACACGTCGTGTCGTCTAAAGCCATGTATTCCATCCCATGTCTGTGTACTTCAAAAAATACACGCTGAGTTTCGGGGAAATTCTAACACACCATGGGACCAGGGTCACACACTGTGTGATTCCTCTCTGACCCCCGAAACCCTAGCTATTGTTGAGCCGGTCCACACGACGTGTTCTTTGGATATACATGCTGTGTATTCTTGAAATATCTAGAAATATGAACCAACACTATCGCACCTCCATTAGTGCCTCGTTCGTTGATCTTATCCTCTGATCCCCATGGAACTCCTAGGTTTTGGTCGCCCCGACACCATGAAGCCGCTTCTGGTGTTTTCGGACCTCCGATCGGCTCTAAAAACATGTTTTGATCCTCCCGCGTGAATAACTCTTGAAGAATGGCTTCTTCCGATCCGAGAAGATTGATCATTCTTCATGGCTATTTCACCTCCTTAGGGTCATTGTAATGTTAGATCTCAAGTTTGGGATTTTTCTGTTGCAAGACGGGTGTGCAACGATCCGTTGTTCAACACCCCGCGAAGAACAGGAAGAACGCGCAAGATGGAAAGGGAGAAAGAAAAGAATCCAGTAAAAAATTGAGGGATGAACCTTCCACCATTGTTCATCATGGAACTGTTCTTCTCCCATTAATAGGATTAATCAGAGTAGAAATCATTAACAAATAACAATGGATTAATTCCCCTAAAATCATCCCATCAAAAACCCTCCCGCAAAAATGTATGAATCTGCGGATCAACATGCTCATGGTGGATCTGCGTTCGTCGTTTAAATTCAAAAATGGAAAAAGAGGAATGAAAACACAACCCATAACTTTAAGGAAGGATACATCGCTAATGAAGGGTCATATTTCCATCGTCATCAAGATCCATCAGCTTCATTGGTATGATGATTCGCAGCTTAGATTCGTCGTCGTTCGTCACCGAGAGTCTTCTCCGAAGCGCCAAAAATTATCCAATGTTTCATCTCAATCATTTCCAATGAGCGACATTCCCAATAAAAAGAGAAACATGATTGGAATCTCATTATGACGTGGTAATAATGATTCAACATTGCTATTTATGAGTCATTATGACATGACATTAATTACTGAAACAACTTCCTTATCATTGCGTTACTACGGATGTTTCCAAAACAAAAATAAAATAAATGTCACAATTTATATTATTTTATTTTACTAAAAAAATCTGGAAAATTAAATTTTTCCATGGACCTATGCCAGACGAGGTTAGACCTATTCTTAGGTAAATCCGCCATTCCAGACAAAAAATTTCCCTCATATTTTTAATTCGAGCATCCGTTTGGAAACTGCCATAACCATGCACATGTGCCGACTCACTTACCTTTAAAAAAAGTTCAAACCACCATTCCAGGATCACTGTCTCTCATAATGATGTATCATCTCTGCTCCTGGTCTCATAATAATTCCATATAATATTTAAAAATAATACACGGAAAAATACGAGAAACTACATTCTCCCAAACTTGGGGATGTGTCTCCCTAAAAATTCAAAACAAGAATACTCAAAAAGATGGGGGTAATGAGCACGGATCTGAGCTTCCCAATCCCACGTGCTCTCTTGAGGATTCCTGTGCTGCCAGTGGATGTGCACCAAGGGAATCGATCTCCCATGAAGGATCATCTCTTTCTGATCCTTGATCTCCACCAGGTACTCATCCAAGGTCACTCCATACTCAATATCCAGCTCGCCCCAGCCGATGATGTGCGATGGGTCATGAATGTACCTTCTCAGCTGCGACACTTGGAAGACATCATGTACCTGATGCAGTTGTGGTGGTAGAGCTAGGCGGTTTGCCTCATTTCCAACCCTGCAGAGTATCTATATTGGTCTGATGAACCTCATAGATAGCTTACTACACCAACCAAATCTCTGTAACCCTCACCGAGGTGAGACCCAAAGAAAGACGTGGTCTCCCTCTTCGAACTCCTGAGATCCCCGTAATCTATCAAAACCTATCTTATGCCAGATCTATGTAGTCTTCATCCACTCCTGGATGATCTACACCTTCTCGGTGGTAGCTCGCACAAACTCTAGACCCATGAGTGCTGACTCTCTGGGGTCAGTCCATCTAATCGGTGACCGGTAGGGTCTTCCATACAAAGCCTCAAACCGTGCCATACCAATGGTGGAGTGGTAGCTGTTATTATACGCATAATCTACCAGTGGTAGTTTTTCCTCCCAAATATGACCAAAGTCCAAGATACAGGCCCGCAACATATCTTCCAGAACCCGAATGGTCCTCTCTATCTGACCATCGGTTTTGGGATGAAATGACGTGCTCAATCGTAGCTGAGTCCCAAAGGCCTCCTACAATCACTTCCACAACCGAGATGTAAAGCAGGCGTCTCGGTCTGAGACAATCGTCGAAGGGATGCCATGAAGACAAACTGTCTTTTGCGCGTAGAGGCATCCCACGCTCTCTACGGATCCTTGCTCCCTGAGATCTAGGAAGCGGGCCGACTTGGTGAGTCGGTCAACGATCACCCAGATGGAATCTTTCCCCTAGGACTTCTGTGGTAAGCATGTCACGATGTCCATTGATATTCCATCCCACTTCTACTCTGGAACTTCTAGGGGGTGAGATAAACCTGCTGGTACCTGGTGCTCAGCCTTTACCTACTGGAACATAAGTAATCAAGAAATGAACTATGCTACTACCTTCTTCATGCCTGACCACCAGCACTGCCATCGAAGATCCTAGTACATATTTGCTGCTCCCGGATTTACTACCAAGGGGGATGTATGAAACTCCTTCAGAACCACTTCCCTCAATTCCCCTGGTATGACAGTGCATCCTTTGAGAAAACGTATGTGCTACCCACCTTGAGAATATACATCAGGAGCATGTCTTGTGGATAACTAAACACGTAAAGCCTCACAGTCATTATCCCCAAGTTGTACCTCCCTAACTAATTATAAGATTGAAGGGGCGAAAACCATCAACTGAAGTTTAGAATCATCCTCTCTGTCCTCTAAGGACAAATGGAATGTGGACAACTTCTTCATTGCCTCACTCAAAAGCTTTGATCTCGACCTTCTACTAAGAGCATCTACCACACTGTTTCCTTTCCCAGTAGTATAGATGATCTCGAAATCATAATCTTGGAAGAACTCTAGAAAACACCTCTATATTAGATTCAGATCTTTCTGTGAGAAGATTTACTTGAGGATCTTGTGGTCAAAGTAGATGATAAACTGCTCACCCATAAGGTAGTGTCACCACATCTTCAATGCGAAGACTACCGCATCCAACTCGAGATCATGGGTCGCATAGTACTATTCATGTGGATAAAGCTGGCATGAACCGTAAGAAATCACTTCCTACCTATACATCAGGAAATAACCAATCTCAGTCCCTGATGCACCATAGAAAACTATGTACTCGACACCCTCCTCCGTCAATATCAAGATTGGGGTGCTCGTCAAACTCTATATCAACTGATCAAAATCCTGATGTCACTTCTCTGTCCACAAAAACGGTTTCCCTTTCCTAGTCAAGGATGTCATCGGTATTGATATCTGGGATAAATTAGGAATGAATCTTAGGTAATATCCTAACAACCTAAGGAATCTACACAACTTTGTCATGCTCTGAGGTGGCTCCCATGCTAACATAGCCTCCACCATGGCTGGGTCCACAACTACACTATTTGCTGAGATGAATTTCCCAAAAAGTGGACCTCCTGAATCCTGAACGGGAACTTCAAGAGCTTCCCATAAAGATGGTGCTCTTAGAGTACATCTAGAACTATTCAATGGTGTCTCATGTGGTCCTCCTCGGACACCAAGTTCACAAGGAGTTCATCGATGAAGACCACTAATAACCGGTCCAGGTACGGATGAAAGATCTAGTTCATCTGTCCCATCAACACTATGGGAGTGTTTTTCATGCCGAAAGGCATCACCAAGTCATCATAGTGACTGTTGAAGCATCTAAAAGTAATCTTCGGTATATCCTAGTCCTGTAATCCTAACTGGTGATAGCCTGGTCGAAGGTCAACCTTCAGGTACCACCGTGCCCCTCTCAGCTGATCGAAAAAGTTGTCGATTCTCGGTAGTGGATACTTATTCTTCATCGTTACCAGATTCAGGCGTCGGTAGTCCATGCACAACCTCAAACTCCCATCTTCCTTCTTGGAAAACAAGATTGGGGCTTCCAATGATGAAATGATGGGTCTTATGAAACCCTTGCTCTGCAAATTCTCTAACTACACCCTAAACTCACAAAGCTTTGCAGGGGCCATCCGATATGCTGGTGAAGAAATCGACATCGTCATAGGGTGTAAGTCGATCAAGAAGTCAATTTCATGGTAGGGAGGTAATCCTGGAACATCATCAAGAAATATGTCCATGTACTCTGCTACTATTGTTGGGAACTAAGAGCCCACAACATCTACTACTCTGAGGGTAAGGCTATCCATCTCATGAGTGATCGACTGCACCCCCTATGCATTATCCCATTCTATGCTACCTAGGTCTCCTTTTCTCCGACAAGGTAAAATCTTGTCCTGTCACAGCGGACACACCACACTCTTCGCAGAAAATAGTCTATCTGGGAATGGACTGAAGATAACCAATATATACTGAGAAGGACGTCTTAAGGCCTCGATGCTACCACCAAGAGGTTGAAACTGAAACTCTCACATTCAAGTGTACGATAAAAATGTCTGAAATGGTGTGTGATCATCGAGTCTCCTCCCACAGGTGTCTCTAAGCGTAAGGATTGAGTCAACGGTTCTACTGAAATCTCAAGGTTACGCACAAGACATATGTCGATGAAGGAATTACTGGAACCTCTTTCTATAAGTATGATAGTTAAGGTATAGAAGAACCAGATCATACCTCAGATCACCCTTGGATCCCATGGGTCGTATTCCTCGACCGCATGCAGCTGTCCCCTCCCGTGTCCCCATCTCCCTCATCCTGGTGTGAACCACATGGGCGTGGTGGTGGAAGTAAGTCGAAGCATCTGCCCCCACCTGTAGCTCTCCCTGATCCTCTTCCACGTCCACTTCCTGGCAGGTCCGTCTCTCCACTCTCTAACTCTGCCTCAGTGGTCCATCCACTACTTCCTTGTCAGCATCTCGTTGGGACAGTCAATCTCTAGAGATATGTTCCCTATCGTCGCATGTGTAGCACCACTTCTCCCTGGGATGACTAGATCTATCCTAATAGCCCTGGATTGTCGATCCCCTATCCTGGGTCCTCCTCTGACGTCTCTCACATTCTGATCCTTGGACCTGATTAAGGCTCCCTGTTGTTGAGGTATCCGCACCTGTCAGCCTACTGCTGACTGTTGTCGGCTATCTCTACTCCGTCAAGAAGCTCTCGATCACCAAGGCTCGCTCTAGAACTCCAGCATAAGTCAAAATGCATAGTGGCACGACACTTGCTGGGATGCCTCGTCACAGACCTCACTCGAAGGTCTAAGCTCTGAAGTACTGATCCCTGACTATATCCATCGAGTACCTGGTGAGGTTGGTGAACCTCGATGAATAGTCATCCACAGTCATATTGTCCTGCTGGACCTGTAGATGCTTTTGGATGCTTACCTCTCTCAGCGTAACCAGAGATTAATCCTACCTAAAGAGTCACTGAAACTCCATCCAAAAAATAGTCTCCTAATTGTGAGTCTGTGTGGTCAGACTCCACCATCATCCCGATGAACCCTGAAGAAGGCTCTCTCCTAGGATCACCATCTGGTATGCCAGTGTCCTCACTAGACGGAAAACTCTGGTCACCATCCCAAGCCAGTCCTCAGCCTCCTGAGGGTCAGGCTCGCCTCAAAACCTCAGGGGTATTTGTATTTGGAACTCATGGAGCATGATCAGCCTGTGCTCCTCATCGGCTGGTACTACTGGTACCACGGGCTGCTCCACTAGTGGTGTTATAACAAGTGCACCACCTGGTGGCAATGCCTGGGGAACTTGTCCCTATATCGAAGCCTTGTCACTGAGAAGGTCATCCTCGTGATCGTACTGCTGAATTCTACTGGGTATGTGTCACGGATGTATCCTGTAAGGAATCAAGATGTACCATGGTAAATGAGTATATCTGGATACCTAACACAAAGGACATGGAAAACACAACCCATTCTTACATGATGCATGTACCTTTCTTTTCATTCCCCGCAACTAGTTTTTTCATGTACCGAGTCAAAAAGCAGGTTATCAGAGTCCTGGTGTATAGATACATTGGTTGCTGCACCAACACTAGAGTCTCTGGCCTGAATGCTAAGCTCGAAACACTAAACACCATTTCCCCAAACTAATCACAAACACTCTTGGTCCTAAGGTAGAACCGACCACCTATAATACCACTATGTCATGACCTGTCCTAGTGGGGACCGCGTCGCGAGTCCCCAAGCCCGCCTCCAATTCGCCAGCTTCTGGTGACTAGCACCGATTAGGCATATTACTACATGGGAGACATTGCCTAAGAACCTGTACACACACACACATCTCCAAGCACACAAATGATGAAATGTAAAAACCACTATAGAACAAAATGCATTCATATAACTAAACCCAACCAACAGAGTATGACAGAAAGTAATGTACTGAAAGTAAACTGGTCCAAAATACAAGCCCACGAAAACTAGAGTTTGAAAAACTTCAAAGTCCAACCTGTAAGCACAAGAGGTACTGGGACTACTTCCCATAGCCGAAGGAACGCCCCATCCTGTAGGGAACTCATAAAGCTCTATCATGTTCTGGTCCACCCTAGACTCTATCAAAAGGCTGGTTGTCTGCACAGGACACTACACGTGTGGGAAAAGCTCGTGTAGGGGTGAGTATAACAATATTCAGTAGAGGACCCCAAAAAACACAAAGTAAGTACAAAAAGGAAATGCACAATCACCTCTACATGATACATGTCTACTGAACATATAATAAGAGATCACAATCCAGATATACTCAAAACCCAGAAACATAATCTAGAGACAAGTCACACAAACTCATACCCCCGCTAGGGATTCAGTTCGAAGATTTCTATGAAGTACTCGTTCCGGGAGAACACACTCCACGAGTTTGGTATCTCTGATGACATCTGTTCGAGAAGTTCTGTTCATCGGGAAACATCACAAGAGGTAGTTACACTCATTACAGGAGACACACTCCTGAGAGGGAAGATCACGAAAGATAGATACACTCATTACAGGAGACACACTCTTAAGTGATGTGCATATACACTCATTACGAGAGACACACTCCTGAGTGGGAAAGATCATGATACACAGATGAGGATCACTACCAGGGCCATAGATGATACCGAGAATCATCCGGATTCACCAGCTAAGTGATTTACCAGATAGTTATAGGATCAATTCCCGGTAGATTTGGTCACATTGATGCATGAGTCTACCTAGGGTCAGGAATGG
This sequence comes from Viscum album, assembly GCA_963277665.1. Classification (NCBI taxonomy): domain Eukaryota; kingdom Viridiplantae; phylum Streptophyta; class Magnoliopsida; order Santalales; family Viscaceae; genus Viscum; species Viscum album. The sequence continues at coordinate 62,003,865 of OY728156.1, read as the reverse complement.
ATAGAAGATCTCACCCCGAGCCTCTCGGAGGGATGCCGACTCTATCACATAATTTCCTGCTGAACGGATCGCCCTCCTATAGAAGGAAATGATTTTTGACTTTCAGTGGAAGGAGAATAAGGGGTATTAACCCAAACGAAAGATGTCCAAGATATGGTGAACAAGAGGACCATGCCATTTTCCACAAAGTACGTGACGTGTAGAAAAGTTACACGCTGTGTTGTCTGACCCCGGGTACTACCCATGTACAATGGCATGTATCGTAAGGCTGGTTGTATAGAAAAGTGAGTACACAGCGTGTAGTACGGTGTACATGTCGTGTCTGAGTTACTGGGGTCCACTCCATGTATTCCGGTCGTGCGCCCGTACACGGTCCTCAACCCATGTACTCCAACTCGTGTAATAGGTACACGGGGTGACCCGCATTACTGGCCTCGCCTGGCCATGTGATGGAGAAAACTTTGTGTACTTTATCCAGTGTCAGTGTATCCCTTGGATACACAACGAGTCCCACATATCCGCCTCTGCCATGCTGCATAGAGAGTACACGTTGTGTCGTCTGAAGCCATGTAGTCCATCCCGTGTTCGTGTACTTCCCAAAATACGCGCTGAGCTCTGGGGAAAGTCTGAAATGCCGTGTGATTCATCTCTGACCCCTGAAACCCTATCCGCTACTAAGTTGGTCCACATGGCATGTTCTTTGGAGATAAACTCCGTGTAATTTGGAAATCTCCAGAAACCCGAACCTCTACCGTCACGCTTCTGGTAGTGCCCCGTTCATCGATTTGGTCATCCGTTCACCATGGAACTTTCACGTTTTATTCACCCCAATGCCACGAAGCTACTTCCTGTGTTTTTTGACCTATGATGGGCTCCAAAAACATGTTTTGATACTCCCACGTGAAGAATGCTCGAAGAACGGCCTCTTTCGATCCAAGTAGATTCGTCATCCGTCATGGCCATCGGACCTCCATAGGGTCATTGCAATGTCGGATCTCCAGTTTTGGATAATTGCATTGCAATATGGGTGCGTAACGATCCATTGTTTGTTGCCCCAACGCGAAGAACCCACGAGAAGGAAAGGGGGAAAGAAAATAATCCAATAAAACAAATTGAGGAATGAACCTCCACCTTCGTTCGTCACAGCTTTGACCCGCTCTCGTTAGTAGGCTTAAACGGAGAAGAAATCAACAATAAATAACCACAGATTATTTCCCCAAAATCATCCCATAGAAAACCCTCCTGCTAAAATCTATGAATCCGAGGATCAAAATGTTCGTGGTTGATTCGTGTTCATTGTTTTAATTCAAAAATGGGGAAAGAGGAATGAAATAGCAACCCATTCATTTAAGGAAGGATCAATCACTGCCGAAGGGTCACACTGCCGTCGTCGTCGAGATCCTTTTGCTTCGTTGGCTTAGTGATTCACAGCTTGGATCCATCATTGTTTTTTGCTGAGAGTCTTCTCCAAAGTACCACGGAATCTCCAGAGTTTCCTTTCAATCCTTTCCAACGAGCGACATCCCCAATAAAAATGGAAACATGATTGACATCTCATTACTCTATGGTAATAATGAGTCACCATTGCTATTTCTAAGTCATTAGGACATGACATGAATTACTGAAACAACTACCCCATCGATGCGCTGCATCAAATGTTTCCAAAAAATATAAACGACACAATTTATTTTATTTTATTTCACTAAAAATTTCTGAAAAAATTAACTTTTTCCCTTGACCCGTTTTAGTCGAGGTTAGACCAATTCTTGGGTAAAGTCATCATACCGGATGCAGCCGTGCCCTCAAATTTTTAATCCGGGCATCCGTTTGGAAACATCCACAACCATGCAAATGTGTCAGCTCACTTACCTTAAAAAAAGTTCAAACCACCATTCTGGGCTCACTATGCCTCAGAATGATGTGTCTTCTCCATGCCTGGTCTCATAATAATTCCGTATAAAATTTAAAAATAATACACACAAAAATACGAGACAGTACAACTAACTAAATCACAAATTTATTAGTATGTTAGCAATTTAAAGAAGATATAAAAAAGTATACATAGATTTTGCTACCATTTCGTATACCAACATTTAAATGGAAGAACATTACCATGGGATTTTTCACTAGTATTCTGAAGACATCCAATGGGGACAATGTGATATGCATTATGGTGGATTGACTCACCAACACTACCAAATTCATCGCTATTTTTGATGGTTTCTCAATGGAACGTCATTCCATGATATATATAAATATTTTTTTGAGGCTTCATGGGGTTACACTTTGGATCATCTCTAATCATGAACTAAGGTTTTCTTCTAAATTTTGGGAAAGTATTCACCATGCTATGAATATAGAATTGAATTTTAGCAAGGTCTATAACCCCAAAAATGGTGGCCAATATTAATGGACTATTCAGACACATATGTATATTCTTATATAATTACCAATGGGATTTAAAGGAATATGGGATCAGTATCTACAATTAGTTTAGTACTCATATAACAAAAGCTTACACATATGAATTTGAATGGATACATAAAAAGAATTGTATGAAATGTGATGTAGAACATCTACTTATTTTGATGATTTTGGGGAACAAAATTTACTTGTACATGAATTAGTAAAATAGATGATAGGGATGTTTCAATCCATCCAACAATATATAAAATACTATTAGATTCATAAGAAGATCTTTGGTGATAAATATCAATGAGACATGGAGTTTAATATTGGATCAAAGGTTTTCCTTTGAATATGACCATGGATGAGAGTCATGTGGTTTGAAAAAAAAATAGCCCTAGAAACATTATGTCCATTTAGATCCTTGATCAAATATGATCAGTGGCCTATCATCTTGTACATCCAAAAAATATGGCTCTAGTTCAGGATTTGTTCCATGTATCTTTATTGAGGAAGTGCATACCTAATCTCTCACATGTACTAAATCCATAGGTAGTACAACTAAATAACGGCCTATCAAATGAGGATAATCTTGTGAAGATATTGGACTATAGATATAAAGTATTATGATACATGACAAGTCACATTATCAAAGTATTTTGGTGGAACCATGAGTATAAATAAGCAATGATGGAACCATAAGAAATAATAAAACAAAAGTACCCTCTCCAATTCTCAACTGAGAATATGAGTTGAAATTTCATGGATTAAATTTCTAAATGTGGAAAGAATGAAACAACCCATATATTATAAATGAAATTTCTGATTGAAATAAATGTGTGTTATATTGTATTATATTGTATAATACATATAAAATATATAAAAAATCCAACCAAATTTTATTTCATTAATGAATATTGTTACATTAATCATCAACTAATCCACTAAAAATTAAAAAAATAAAATGGGAAAAAATATAAATTAAGAAATATAAAATTGGTAAATATAGATCCCCTAAATGTGCTAGAATCATTTCCCCCATTTCTAACACTACTGAAAATAAAAAGAATATTAGTAAACCCATCGACATTATATAAAACGAAAATATAGAACCTTGAGAAGAATTTATTTGAATAATGAATGAATGAATTTTTTAGTATTTATTAGAGTTTATATGACCATTTGAATAATAATGTTTCCTTTGTAAAAGTAATTTGACATTTGTAATTTTAATCTGACTATTGGGAATAGTAACCGGTCTGTTGGGATAATAACACAATAGTTGGAATCATAATTTAACCTCAAAAAAATTAAATTAAATATAAATAATTTTTTCATGATTAAATTATGTAAATATAAAAAATATAATTCCATAAAATAAAAATCATGGTAAAAAAATTTAAGAATTTTTTAATAAACTATAATTAAATGAATTTTTTAAAAATAAAAAATTTTATATTAAAAATTAAAATTAACTATGATGGGAAATATTTTTATAAAATTATTTCCTTTTTTAATCATCATTTAAAAAATAAAAAAGGAAATTTTTTTGTTAATTACTTAAAATACTTCAAATTTCCAGTGAATAGAAAAATACATTCATTTTCCTAACCGATGTATCTTGAATTATATCTTTCATTATGAAATAATAACCTAGTAATATATTTAACCAGATGATAAAAAATATATTAAATTTCATTAATTATTTATTATATATAAAATAATTTTTTTTCTCAACCTAAAAATTACATTTCAAATTATATAATAAAAAGTATTCCTTCAATAGAAAAATTTTCCAATTTATCAATTTCCCTTCTAATAAACTATTTAATTGTAATTATAAAAGGGGTATAAATTCAAAAATAAAATATATTTTATTAATATATTATTCATTATTTCATAAAAAATAATGAATGTTTTATCAAACCCATGATTTAAGATATGTGAAACCATTTACCAAACCCATCCCCTTCCATGGGTTATTTCAAGACTAGAATTGTTATCCTTCCATGTGAAATGAAAGATTATGAGAGTTTTATAATGTGAAAGGTGTTATTGAAATTATATTTCCCTCAAATTCATTTCGTATATTGATTTATCTCATGATATAATGTGTATGATTCATGAACATAGTTCTATATTTATTTGAAGTGTAGATTTTATTATTATTTTCATATATTACTCATGAACATGATGCAACCCTTATTCAAAACTGTGTGGTATTTTACAACCATGACATGATTTTTCATTTTAATCCATATTCCACATTCCATTCCACTATCAAATATATTTCTAATGATTTTTATGATGATTCTATTCCAATGAAATAATTATGTTGATTTCTCTCACCCATGTATTATTGATTTATGTCACTTATTCCTACCCTTACCTGGATTCTAGCTCACCCCATTATCAAATGTATATCCTTAGGTAAATAAATGTACTAAGGAAATTGTGAGATATTTAGATCGATAAAGAAGAATATATTAAATAATTTTCATTTTTTATTTTGTAAAATTTATCCATGAGTCTAATTTTGATGAGAAACCAATCCTATGTATCCCATAATTGTATAAATATTATGTTTTGTATTTTAAAAATGATGTAATAATCATATAAGAAAAAGTTGGGTCATTATAAATCATATTCCATATACTAGTGATGAACTGGTAAAACTTGAAACTCTTTCTTGGATTATTATATTTCCCTCTAAATATAGTCTTCACATTCTTTCTTAAGGTAATTTGTAACTCCAAATTAGTCTTTCACCATATGAGACATCTATTCAATATCAAAGTTCTACTTTTTTCTTACACAAGCTTATTCACTTGTTACATTAACAAAAATAGGGGAGAAATTTCTTCTTTATCAATGTAGAAAATGTAAATTTCCACAATATTCTTTTTCTCTCTATTTAATAATATATGCATAGTAAAGTATTCTTCTTTTGTTATCACTTTCTTCGTTAGTGATAAACTGACTCTATAAAAACTTCTTCTTTTTCATAATAGAATCACGAACATCCTATCTGATTTTTGAAATAATAAAATCTCATCTGATAATTGGTACATTTACTTCTCTTCTTGTTATCTCTTTTACCTTCAGTCAATCTAATATTAATATTACTATGGATATTATATCTCACAATTCCTCACTATAAATATGAAAAAATTATTATATCGGTTATCCTTTTAGTGAAACTGAATATTCTATAAAACTAACGACACTTCACTAATGAAATCACATCATCTATTTAAGAAAACCCCAAGAACACATGTTATTTTATGTTATATTTAACAATTATATTTATATTGGGCCTTGAACTATTTTATAGTAATGTATCTCATATATTGGATCAATTTTTCAGTTTCGATTTACTTCTTTGTTCCATAAACAATAATGTATGCATGTGATGCATTAAATGAACTAACTATCCACTTTTCACTCTATCTTCCTTATTTGAAAAAACTAGTAATATTTTGTTTCCATGTGTTTCTTCTGAGCTTGAGTTATTTAGAAGGGATGTTCACCGGTTACAGTTAACACAAGATTTGGTGTGACTTAATCTTTCTAAAAGTATGTGTTCTTCCTGTAATCGTATTCATTATTTGTGTAATGTTCATATGTGGATCAATTAATCATAAATATATGAAAGCATAATTTTAAGCACAAAATCGTGGTTATTTTTTCTTCATGGAGCATAGTGAGAGTATATAACCTGGGAATTGTATAATGTATCTTCTTCAGAAATATTGTGTGTGGAACACCCCTCTTCACAATGCTATGGTGGATCATGGAACTGTACACCTTTTCATGTAAAAGAAATCTTGGAGATTCTCTATTTTTTTAAATGATAGCTCTCTTAAGAATAAAGAGTGGTAGAAACCACTTTTTTACATTTTCTTATGATTTTATTTGTGAGAATAAACTTCCACTATTCAAATAATGAAGTCATGTCTAATAAAAATAGTGAGTCATGGAATATTTAACATTACCAAAGCTTATGGTATATTAAAATTCACAAAGTTTCCATAATATATTCTAATTAATCTGAGATTCATGGTATCCCTTCTTACGTGATCTTGGAATCCTCCTCATAGCGAATTCCTTGCATGAATGGAATGAAGATCACATTCATCAACATTTTCTCAGAAAATCATCACGTTGATATCTTCATTCATCATTTACATACGTTTGGACTTATTTTTATTTAGGAAAACTGTGTTTGTTAAAACATACTCAAATTTCCATGAAAATAAAATTAAAATCAAAATCATCCATGGATATTCAAAGAACATGGAATATTTTTTAGGAGAACAACATACATGATGTTTTCTAAGGGTTTCATCGAGGTTCATAAATAATTTGGATTTTTTGGAATTGTCATGATTAGTTTTATCGGACAGACCTCCTTTTATGTGTATCATTAAATGAAGTAGGAATAGTATTCTACACCACACGAGTCCCACATTGAAAATATTACTAGTTTGGATCTCCGTTATATATTGTATTGTGCCATTATCCCATTGTTCTATAAATGGGAAATCAATTCCCACAACAATGCACCTCACACCCACACGGGCCAGGACAACCCGTTATGTGGTCATTAGTCACCCATGGACACACATTACATGCTCCATGTGCACAGCCGTGAGAACTCTATTAGCCCAATGACTCACCTTCCACCCATATCCAAACATGTTTAGTTTTACCTATGTGGTTAACCCTCAGGTCCCATATATACAGTTGATAAACTCCTTGGTTATACAAGGGTTGGAAATATTTTTCCACAAGACTAGTTCCATATACCTAGAAATATTATAGGTGTAAAATATAATACCATGACTATCTTAATATTATTCTTCAAAACCTATTCATTTCAAGGTATGATTAATATAAAATTTAAATACATTTCACATGGCCTCCTTTTAAATTCCTATTGTAATACTCATGAATGTTTATACTTTTCCTAACTTTTTTCTAACCCATATAATGAATTAATATTTTTATATAATGGATAGATTTTAATCATCTTCGTATTCTATTTTTTTAAAATAAATTCCAACAAACTATTAAATATCAAATAATACTCTTCACTATTGTAAATAGTGTGTCACCATTGACACGTGTATTTGACAAGAAGATCAGCTTAACAATCTTCAAAGATATAAATTCAAAGTCCTCAAAGATGTTTATAAGAACAATAATATGTGAGAAATTAACAACCTTAAGATAATAAGACATTATTACATTGTTATTCATCTATTCATCCAAACAATATTTAATTTGATATTAATCTTAGATATCTTGGATACTTTACTTCTAGTAAGATCTTTCTTTTTATAATTATTAAATTTTCATTACTGAAAAAACTTTTTTCATTGACCACTATTGAAAATAAATATAAACCATTAATAATATAAAATAAATATCTCTACTTAATTGAAAAAAATATATAAACAATAATCTCCATTGATAAAAAAAATACTAATCATACACAACGCGTGCTCTTCAATATACCCCTTTTAATTTTTTTGGAAATACCTTCAATGTTCATTCCAAACGAATATGTCAATATATGAATCTCCCCCCTTTATCCTTCAAATACTTCATTTCACTTTCACTTATAATTATTGAAAAAATACAAATTTCAATGGAAAAGGGTATCAATCCATTCTTAAAAAATGTTCCATCCATTATTTCACTCTATGTCTATGTTATCCATTCTTAATATATAAAATATAAGTATTTTATTTAGACAAAAAATATGTCCTTTGATAATTAATCTTGATACCTCATGAAATAATAACTCATATACTTCACTTAAAGGGTAATCCAATTCTATTCCATGATGAAGATATTAAATGTGATATACAATTTTTAAGGAAAATGAACTTAAATAACTTATAGTCTATTCAATAAAAATACAAAAAAATATTCAAGTGCAACAAGTTGGATGAATAGACATAAAGAACATCCATTACATCCAAATTTTATATTCCGATGATTAATTAAATTAATCATCCCTTATATAAATTTTTTTACTTTTTTCTCCCCTAGGATGAGAGGTTAAGAAAAATATAAATTTTCCTATGACATGATATTCAAGAATATTATTTAACTTGATTTAATTCCAATTTGACTAAAGATTCTAGAAAAAACATTATTTTTATTCATTTTCCTCCCCTATAGGAAAAAAATCCATAATATCTTCATAATGGTAGATTTATTCAACAATTTATTTATAGATGTTCCAATATAAAGAATACAAGAAAATGGATCTTTAACCTATGACTGTAATGATTTGAAAACTTAAAAAACATCACTATGAATGGTATTCTTCAATACTTATTTTACAAGATATTATGTATCAGATCAACCCAATATGTTCTTTTATTTCTACAAATTTTTTAGGATATTATATAATATTATTAATTTTATTAGAGATAATATTTTATAATATTAATAACTAAATACCAATTAAGAAATTATTTGAAGATGTTGACTTCATTATATTTACTATCAAGATTTAACAACACCCATTTCTTATTTTGTTCTCCCACTATAGACTTGGTTAACTTTTAATTCCCTTAATTATAAGAACAAATATAGTTAAAAAATATTGTGTGAATATTTTTTATCTTTCATTTCTCGTTAATGTGGATAGCATGGTTGAGGTTGTTTTCTCAACTATATTGATAATGTTACTCCATTATTCATGCTTGAACATCTGAATTGTTTTTCTTATTTATGTTGGGGTATAATTGATATCTTTACATTCTATTAAACTTTTTGGGTAAATTTTTTCATATTAACTATCATCATGAATGATGAGTTCATACTCTTTTTAAGGACTGCTTCTTATTCTGGTAGAATTTCTAAACAACCATTTTCACAATATCCGTATTTTTCACATCTCCAAAAAAATAATTTATCATAATAATTACCTTATTTTAAATACCTCAAATGTATTTCTATTCTTCATCATGTAGAATATTGTTTTCCTTTTTCACTATCCATAGCATATGTATCTTCTATTTTCCTCATTCTTTAAAAATCATCTAGCCATATCACTAACATGTCATTAAGAAAATTGGAAGAAAATTTGGACATTCCACATGTATTCATCTTAATTTCGTCAATATTAGTAGTAATTTTGGTTAATAAATTTTATTCAACTCCATGATTTTTAATATAAATGATTTTGACAAAAAAATATAATGCACAGAGCCCAATTAAGTTGCAACACCAACATTGAACTCCAAACCATGATCTCATTATTTATTCTGTCTGAAATTTTGGTTCTTCTTCATATATTTTTGGGATCTTCATTGGGATCCATATTCCAATATTTTATTCTTATATGCCTTTGTCATATTGGTATTATTCTAATCAAATTTGTTCATCTATAATTAGTCAGGAATTATTTCTAACCAACACTATTTGTGGAATCAAATTTAGAAACATTAGTACCAGATGGTATGTATGGTACACATTTCTTCTCAACATATTAATGTAGATAATAAAATGATTTCATGATCTTATTTTCACATGTTGGAGGTCTTTTAACATTATAATCTTCTTGTGATCATTGAGTAGCAGCATAAATTTTAAACTTTTATAATGTCCCAAAATGTGTCTTCTTAATTTTATCCAGTTTAACTTCTAATTGAAGACATTTCATATTAAGGATGATTTTCTGATATTAAATCATAATCAACTTCTCTTCATAAGACTTATTTATTATATTATTTTCCACTTCAAATTGTTTTTCATTGTTTTATAAAAAACATTCATGTTCATTAATATTCTCAATTTTTTCATCTAATTGTAAATCCATAACGTCAATAATATTTTTAAATTTTGATTTATGTTCATGGATATTTTATTCTAGATCCTCTTTATAAACAACTTAGTTGATCCATATTGAGGAAATTATTTCAATAACCTTATTTTTTGCTTCTATGACTTAAAAAATATAGAGATTTAAAAATTCTTGAGATTTTCCTCATATTGCCTTATACAACCAATATAATTCTTCTTCCAACTGGGTGATATATTCCTACATACTTTTAATGAATTCACAAATAATAGATAATGTTCAAATGGGAATAAAATTAATAATATATCTTAAAATATATACTCATATATCTTGATTTATAGAGTGAGCCACATCAATAATTGTATTAGAAACATCTTCTTTGGGAATGATTGTAAAATAATTTTCACAAACATTATGATCACTTACATATCATGATTTAATTAAAGTTGGGATTTTCTCATAATAATTTCTATATTCTTTAACCATATTATCTTTTCTTTCAAATAATGATATGTATTAATTATTGTTATGGATTGTAGAAACTACTGCTTACCCAAATTTTGATTATAGAGATCTCTTCTCCAAATTATTTTTCTCTTTATTTCCCCTGTTCATCATAGTTTTTGTTGATATAGACTTCTTCTCAGAGATACAAGAACTGTCATTAATACTTCACTTCATTTATAAAAAATAAATTAAACTCAAATCATTAAATAATAATAACTATAAAAAAGTGAATCCAATATAGGTGAACCTTATCTCTGATACCAATTGATTAGACCACAATGGAATATAATCTATACACATAGGGGGTGAATCGGTGTTGGGGGCATTTTTCCAATTATAAATTTTTATCCCTTTACCTATTATACATATTAGGATCTTGATAATATTTTTCTATTTTATTATCACACTCATGTATATGAAATCAGTAAAGGATAGCTCACACTTTTTTACAATGTTCACTACTCAATAAGAGAAAAACGTTATTTATATGTCTGATGTTGACCAATAAATGGTTGATACACATTAATGTGTAACCAAGTTACAATGGTGTGGATAGAAAACAATACATAGCCATTTTGGTCCATACACATTTGGTGGGGTGAATGTAAACAATTATATGCTCTATACTGGTGATGACTTGGTCTAACTTGCACCTCCTCACTGGTTCATTATACTACCTCATCAAAAAGACTTTACAATATTTCGTAAGGTACATTGTAACACAAATAAAGTCTTTCACCAAATATGACTTCTCTTGAATTTCATATTACTAATTTTTTCTTCCAATAACGTATTCACTTATTACTTCCTCAGTAGTTGTATGCAATGATTCTTCTTCTTTATAAAAACAGACTAAAATCTATAAAAAATACACCTTACCCTTGTGCAATAAAATATGAACAATTCACTCTTCTACTATTATTCTCTCTTTCATATTCAGTGAATAAATAACTACTCTAATACTTATTATTCTTCTTTTAATAATTAGAAACATCCATTGTGATTGTTGAAATAATACAATCTCAACATAGAATCATCACATTTACCACTCTTCTTCTTCTTTCATTCTTCTTTAGTCTAAAGAATACAAATATTATGGTGGACATTGTATCTCAAAAATTCATTCATACAAAAATTACAAAGAAATTTATTGTATTAGTTTTACTTTTAGTAAAACTAATTATTCTAAAAACACTAATTACATTATTCTAATCATATCATATCATCTACTCAACTAAAACCCCAACAAACTCGTTATTTTATTATCTATTTAGCATTTATATTTCTTTTAGTAACCTTAAACTATTTAATGCAAATGGATCATCTATTTTGGATGATTTTTTCTATTTTGGTTAGCTTCTTAAGTAATTAAACATTTATATATTCATGAAATACAATCCCTATCCTTCATACACATTAACTTTCTTATTAACAAAAATCAGAAAGATTCATCTCACATGCCTGTCGGGTGGACTTGTGTTTGTTATAAGGGATGTGCACTAGTTATACTTCATGAAATTTTCATTTTGGATCATGCTTAACAAACATAACTATGCTTTGGGGAAGATTATTCCTTCTTCACATAAGGTTTTATATGTTGATTAATTCATACAAAAATTATAATGGCTAATAAACAACATGAATTAATGTAGATTATTTCTTCATAAATCATAGTGGAAGTATGCAACTCAAGCATTGGATTATGTCTCTTATTATTCACATGAGTAGTGCACATAGCTCCCCTCTTCATTATGTGAAAGAGGCATGTGGAAATTTAGTCCTCTTATCATAAAATAAATACTTAAGAAATATCTATTTTTTCATAATGATATCCCTCTTAATAATTTAAAGTGGTAGAAACATGTTGGATCGTTGTTTATTTTCTTTTTATAGGTGATAATTCATCTCCTATACACCATATATGTTTTGAAAATCATTCCTTATTCAATAAAAATGATGAGTTACGAAAGATTTAATATTTTTGAAACATTTGTAATATTAAACCTCATAAGGTTTCCTTCATATATTTTGATTATACCAATGTTTATGGCATCTATTATTTTGGGATCATGGCTTCCTATACATGATGAAGTCCTAATTTTCATGTGATTAATATCACATTCATAAAAAATAACTCATAAAAACTTCTTATATATATAATAATTTTCTAGTATCATTTTTGGACTTATTTTTATTTATGAAAAGAAATTTTCATGATGTTTTCATAATGTTCAAACAATTTGGAAATTAAAATGATAATAAATAATTTTTTTGGATCTTTGAAACATGCTTCAAGTTAAATTTCAAGCAAACAAAACTATGAACGTTGAATCAGGGTTCAAATAAGGATGAAGATGATGTAGGCTATGATCTTATGTCCCCAATCAGTTTGATCAGATGGATCTCATTATATTCATATCATAAAATGCTAAATGAATAGTTCTCTACACCGCTGGAGTCTCGTATAAAACTTATTCTTAGTCGAGGTATCCCATATATACCATCTGACTCCACCAGTGCATCAAACTAGCTGTGGGGAATTATCACCCACATCACATGCACATCACAGCCACATGGGACTTACTACACCATCATATGATCCAGAGTAACCAATTTTCACACTTAGCGCACACCTATGTTTGCTCTTCTGTCCCAATGACTCATCTACCACCTACATTAAACTAGTTAGAGTTTCTCCTATGTTGTTAACCCTTGATTCCAACATATATAGTTGAGGGACTCCTTGGCTACCTACGGTTTGTCCGTATTTTTTTATAATTCTAATTCAATATAAATAGACATATTATATGTGTCCAATATTATATTAATACTATATCAAAATTCATCTTTAAAACATCTTAAGACTCAAGTATGCTTCATGTAAAATAAATATACATTTTTAGGGCCTCTATTTAAATTCCTTTTATAATATGAATAAAAATTAATATTTTTATGGCATTCAAATAACTATCTTTTTAAAAAATATTTCAATTTCATGAGCTTCTTCAATTTATACTTTTCTTCCATTTTTGGAATATAAATCTCAATGAATTATTCAACACAAATCATCTTGTTTATTTTTATGGAGTTATTCACCATTGACACAAGTCTTTGAAATGAATATTTTTTTAGTGACCATCAATGTTATGAACTCAAATCATCAAAAAAAATTCGTCAAATATTTGGACTTGGCGAATTCACATCCATATGATAATAAGAATTCAGTCCCTTATTCTTAATCCATTCAAAAAAATTATTTACTTTGAAAAAATCATGGATATCATTGATACTTCACTTCAAAAAGATTCTTAATTTTTAACATCCTCAACATATTGACATCAATGAAATATTTCTATTTCTTTTACCACTATTAATAATAACTAACAAATATTGACAATATCAATTGAATATTTATATTTCATTAACCATGATTTAAAATAAATAACAACCATTGACAAAAAGTAAAACTCACACACAAAATTGGATCTTCATGAAATAGATTAGCAAAACCTTTTAGGGATTTTAGAGAATTCACTTTAAAAATAATAAATATCATTTTATTTTGAATGAATGTATAAATAAATAATTTTAGAAAAGGATAAACATAAATTATTTTAGATTCCATGTATACATATAGGGAAGGTTTCTTATAAAATGAAATTTTTTATGGAAATATCTTTTCATATGGAAGGAATATATAAGAAGTGTCTTTAGAGAATAAATTAACAATATCGTAAAAAGAATAAGTTATGAGTCATTTTCACAAGTTATTTTCAAAAATATGATGTGAAAACATTAAAAAAATTCAATTTAAAATAAATATTCAATAATATATCCTTTAGAATAAATAAACATAATCAAAATAAATTTGGGGAGGAATATAAAAAAATTGTTTGAAAGTATTCAAATTGTTCAAGTGTCTTGAAATTCCTTTATTGAAAATCCACAATGTATAAAAAGTAACAATTTAATATTATAATATATGGCAAGGAATATATAAATATTATATAAGATAAAAAATAATTAAGTTCCCAATTATGAAAGAGAATATTGGTGGGAAATGAATTTATAGAAAAAATATAGGAAACTATCCTTAAAAATGATGATAATTATTCCCAACAATAATATAATTTGGAGAATGAAATTTTATCAAGGTATAATCTATTAAATAAAATATAACTTAATATAATGTAGCATTAAATGATTTTTTTGTGTAATATATGAATATTGGAATAAATATGCTCAATAATAATAATTTTTTCTCAATGAGGCAAGTTGAATTTACAAAAACCCTATTGAAAATTGAAAAATAAGATTCAAAAGAACATGAGAGGGAGTGGAAATTTAATTGAAATTTAAATATAATGATACAGAAGATATTAATTATAATTAAATTAAATAGTTTAGTTAATTAACTATATAAATTTATTTATAGTTCGCAATATCAAACTTTTCTATGGAAATTTAAATTTTTGACAAAGAACCCCTTACAATATTTTAAGCATTGGAGCCAATACACATGAAGTGTATGAATAAAAATGTTTCATTAAATACAATTAATAATTATTGGATCATGATAAAATATTAAATGGTAAGTAGAAACATTATTATAAAGATAAAATGGGGAATAATAAAATATATGTCTCATGAGATGAAAATTTGAAACAGAAAACCGTTACCTTATTTACCAACATAGTAAAATGCAATTTTTGATTATATATATAAAAAATAAATATAATTATATATTATTTTATAACTATATACGTATCTATAAAAATTTATACCATGCATTTATTGTTACTATCTATATGTATTTTTGTTAGTTATTTTTTATTTTCAATAATAGCTGTGAGTATTCATGATCATTTTAAACCATTTTTGAGATAGTGGTGTTGTTATTAATTAATATCCAAAAGGGAATAACTATCATATCATTAAAGGGACATTAATTGTTGTGTAAGGATAGTTTATAAAATTATAATTTCATTTTAGGATCACTTTATATAATTTTCTTATAGATGAAATAGACAACAACAATTCATTGGTGATTTTTAATAAACAAATGGGGGTAACATAATTAATGTGTTAAATATTTATATTACCAATACAAAATTAAAATACCAATAATTTAATTATTTTTAGAAATCCATCTTTGATATAAAATTATATAATTGTTCATATGGGTGCTTAAATGGACCCACCAAAAACATGCTACAGTCTATGTGTGAGTATGACTATGAAATAGATTATTTTGCAATAAAATAATTTTCACAAATGTATATAGAAGTTATATCTATGTAATATGGGTTATTATTTATAATTTTTAAGAGTTATATTAATTTAAATGAAATATAATTTTTCACTTATAAATAAATAGATTCCCTCTTGGTATGTTTGTTTTTGATGGTCAGTTATACAATGATGACTTATTGATAATATTAATTATAGAATGGAAAATTTAAATTTATATAATGTAAATATGTAAATTATAAAAAATATATTCACCAAACCCATTTATATCCTTACAACAATGGTGGTTTTTAAAAAATAAATGTCTCATTTATGGAAGCGGTAGTCCCCACATGCACATGAGAAGTGCTTTTATTTTTCAATTAAGTGAGAGGAGAACAAATAGTGATTGTATAATAAATATAATATTATTATTTATAATAATTTAATTATATACATATGGATATAATGTAATTGGTGTAAGGTGGATTATGAAAGGTTGTTACGGGTTAAATAATACTTACATTAAGAATTTGGATACTCTCTTGAAGTATCCTTTGGAAATGACTGACTTGAGGAACATTATTGAGGGTAGAGGTATAAAACATTGTGCAGAATATCTATAATAAGTAAAATTGGTAGTGTTTAATGTTAGTTTTTAACTATATATATTATTTGAAAAAGGTGTAAGTGATCTTCTTTTTTGTGTGAAAATGAGGGACAAATCATTGGAAAAGAATGTTATATAAGGAGTAAAAATAAAATTAGTTAAGTGTTGTGTGGGGAAATGATGATTTAAAATATAGATATGAATTTTCTAGAAAATTAAGTTATTATATATGTTCTAATTTTCTTATTGATTTATAAAATTTTGAACAACATTAGATTTTCTATTTTAACACTTATTAATGTTGATTACAATATTTCTATGGTATGTATTTTTTCAATAAAAATATAAGATAACTTTTATTATAAAATCTCAATGTGATGAATCTGAATTTTGATTCAATTTAATCTAATATAGTTATATGATTATTTTTTCTTTTAAATAAAAACATATAATATTTGGTAAAACATTTTTTGAGGAAAGATGTTGTTTAATTATTTTAGTGTTATTAATATTATTAGACCATTATTATAAATTAAATTTTATTTATTTTATTTTTATAAATGATTTAAAATAATATTCTAGTATTTATTTATAACATATCCATTCACATTTGATACATAAAAAATATTTATAAAATTATCATTCTTTGAAAAAATCTTAGTTTTACCAAGGTAAGTGATATTTTCCTTGCATACATAATTTTGCAGCTAAAAATTAAATGTAACATGTTAATTAATTTGAAAATTTTGATCAAAAATATGAAAATAATTTATCGAATACAATTTTAAAAATTAAAAAAATATTTTTTTATTATTACTACACATAACACATAAGAACTATTTTTTTGACAAGTGTATTTTTAAACATATGGTTTGTGTGTAGTATAAATTTGTCAAAGTCATGGAATTTACAAAATTTAAATTGGATTATTATAACAAAAATAAGATTTATTTGGATTCTGAATAAATATAAAACTAAATATTACCCTTAACAATTTTAATAAAATAAAAACTGAAAACCATTCATAATGTCAAAGAAAATGGTATTTATTATCTATAATATTAAAAAATCTTTTATAAGATCAAAATGATATTTTAAAGAACATAGTGTTATCATTTTAATAAATATTTAATCAACTAAATGTACAATAAACTTATAGGTCTCTATCATATATTGATAATGTCATAAAATTTATAATTTTGGTTAAAACAGACATTTTCACTATTCCCTCAAAAATAAATTATTATAAAAAATTCAAAAAAATAATATTAGCATAATTTTGATATTTTGAATTAAAAATTAATATTAAATTTTCAAAATTAGTATTATAAAATTTATGAATTTCGGTATTAGATGAAAATAAAATATATAATTTTTTTGTCACAAATACCTTTTTAAATATTTTGGTGTTCTTAAAGTTATTTTGTATTAATTTATAATTGATTAAAATATTTTGTATTTTCAAGATGATTTATTGATAATAAATTTTATTAATTATATTAATCTAATTTTACATGGCTCATTTTAGTTCTAGGTTATGTGTGACAAAATTTATTGAACAAAATATTTATTTTATGAAAATACATAGTGAAATATTAGGTCCTTACATCAGATATGGATTTCTCTCTTGATACACTATTTTGTGTATACCATTCATGGTTTCCATCTGAATGAACATGGAATCTATGGATTCAATGAGTTCTATAAAGACTTTATACTGGGAAAACTCTCGAGTAGTGGTAGTGGGTAGAGCCTGACAAGATTGGATTTTATATTTTGGTTGATGATATTTATTTTGGGTCATTCTACTATATCTTTCTTGACATGGTTATGAGTACTACCCCATTATAGGAAACATAGGATTATATTTTACCACCATGTTTAAATATACCGGTCACCTGATCCCATGGATAATTAGAATATTAGAATCCACTTTTATGGTGTGATTAGTTCTATCATGTTAGATATTCACTAGAGGGGGTCATTAGCCTCTTCCAAGTAATTATACTCAATGTTGATATTTCTGTAGAGTAAATAATCATTAATCTATCTCAACTTCTCTAATTCAGTTTCAAAATGTGGTATCTTCTCCTTGGTAGTGAGACAAAAAAATTCCTTAGTTGGTGGTTCTGATGTGGCTACACCCTTCCCTTTTTCTTTGATTTATTTTTATTGGTTATGTATTAATTAATTTTTTGCAAGAGACCCCAAATTTTGGGAATGGATTTAATTTCATTTATGCACACCATTATAAATTATTTTATTTTGGGAAATATTTTGAATATAGTTTTCCACATAATTGTATTCTACACCAATATTGTGCTCTTTGTTTTCTATGAGGATGATTCTAATAAAATTCTCCAATACATTGTTTACAAAAGGGATCATATATTTATTTGAGTGGAAATAGTAATTTTCACATTATGAATGTATTTAATGGGAAAAATAGAATCTTTCGTTATCCTTTCCTTCTTAGTGGCCCATTATAGTGTATGGACCCTATGAGGCTTTTATTAATCTCATTTATTTTACCTTGAAATTTATTTATAGATGGTGATTATAAGGGAGTGTAATTATTTATCATTGAACATGTATATAAAGAGAAGTATTGTTTTAAAAGTGGAATAAATAATAATGGATCTTCCAAGGAATAACCTCATAATTTTCAAAACAACGACCTCTATAGAGGAGTATGGGGTAAAAATGTTTTCAAACATGTGGGTTAGGGATGCCATTTACCTACCACTATCACATACACAACCTATTAGGGATTTGATGGTCCTAGGGGGTGGAAGTAAAAATTATCCTAGTCTTAGAGATTGGTCCTACTATTGTAATCATTTTGAGTAAGTAAGAATCATATTATTTTTGTATTTTTGAGCCTTTATTCAAGATAAATATAGATTCAATATCCTAATCAGGTGAGAGATATTTTAAATTAAGGGTTTCTCTATAATATCAATATTTTTTTTTCAAATGGTATTCTTTATTTAATTTTTTAGTCCCATGATTTAAGAAAACTACCTATTGATTTCTCCCACTGAAGGAATAGTTTCTGGATTTTAGGATTCGTAGGATTTCTTGATAGAAAATCCAAAATATGATGATTCTTAGCCAAAAACTCGATGAATATCTATGAAGTATCAGGAAGTCTTCCCTGGGAGACATTGATGACCAACTAGTCAATTAAACTATAGTCCTCAACACGCTTCCCCTCCTATTATCTATATGTCTTGTATAGAATTAGTGATTACCTAGTGGATGACCATTATGTTATTAAGATAGTCATGTTGAAGTCTATTAGGTTGCTTCCTCAGCACAGGGTTTCAAGATGCTGAAAATGTGGGGAAGTAATCATAATGATAAATCTCTCTTATAACCATGATATAGTTGGAATAAGTTTTATAATATAAATATTTGGTCTTGAGATATAATATATTTTTCCATAGATTCATTTAGAGATATTGTTTTCACTCCTCATTCAATTCCATTATAATTTCATACTTGGAAATTTCCATGGTACATAATAGTATAGGTATATTGAAATTATCTATTTCTTCCCACATAATCATGGTATTATTCTCATATTCAGTGGATTATTCTTCTACCTAATCCATCCAATGTGGTGATTTAATATTTTTTTATTGGGGGTGATATTTTTTTCAATTCTATCATCTTAATCAATGAACATGGGGTGTTGGAAAGGTACATGTGATGATTTTTTCCTAAAATAACCATTTTATGGAAAAAAATGACCATCGATTACTGACAAGTCGCTAAAAGTGGTCAGCCATTTATTTTCACATTCCTCTTGACATGAGGATTTCCTTGAAGTAAGTTGAATATGGGGATGAACATCGTAATGTGTATATAGATCACTGTATGTAAGACCTCTTTAATGATAACCATGTGAAGGTCTTCAATGCTTGTTTTCATATTTGTTATTTTGGGGAGGACCTACATTCTTGATTGGTGTTTGGTTCTAGGGGAAATATACAATATATTCCCTAGGTAACACCTCTAATGTGGAAAATATATATTCCATTGAAAATAATATCATGGTTACCAGTACTTAAATTATTGGGAATGAGATGGCGTTATTGTAGATTGGTCTTTTGGTTTCAAAAATGACCTCGAAAACTAGTTTCATGAGGAGGATCTCCATAAAGAGTATTTATCCATTCATGTTGAATACCTTCATGGTGGGTACTCTGGGGAATATCTCTAGAGATGTTGATAATGGTACCATGGTGAAGACCTCCCCGCTTTTCACTAACTTCTCTTATTGATGATGAGTTAGTGGACTCTTCAACTGCTATTGATAAATTCTGGAGGGATTCATCAATTTAAATGATGACTAAGGTTGGTATATGAGCCTAATTATAATTTATAAATTTCCCATTATAAGACCTTATATTCCTTCCTATTCAAGTGATTAGATCCAAAACCATGATCATGATAATATTTGAGCAATGAGGGGAACCACCCTTTTTCATATAAACCCACTTAGGTGACTTCTTGTGCGTTGTAGGAACATGCTAATGAATTTCATATATAAATACATTAATATTTTTTTCTATGAATTTATGATAATTTATTGTGAAATGATCCTATTTTGGATCTTCAATCGCTATAAGAATATACTAAATGGCCACATAGGTGAGGAAAATAAAACTAACCTTATATTTGATGAGTTCCACCAAAATATTTTAGTGGGATACATTCATGTGGGAAGGAATATGAGCCTATCCTTGTGTCATTTACATAAAAAGTTATTGATATCATCTAGTAGGAACTAAAATATTAGTCTCCTCTATATCAATTTATAGAGTATGTTGGTGAGATCATGTATCATTGGTAGGGATATAAGCCTTCTTGAAAGTGATTATAGGGGTATGCTGGAAGACTTCAATTGTATGGGAAATATGTGCCTAATACTGATATTTTTCTTCATTTCTCACTGAGATATTTTGATGACCCTCTTGAATAGGAGTGGAAATATGGTTCCACTTTTAAATAGATTCCAAATTATACAGACGAGCTCCTATAACGGGGAGAGCATGAATACGAGCCAAACCCCATTGGTTATAGATCTATACCAATAGTGGTCCTCTATTGTCACTACTGGAATTTTAATGAAACACTATGAGATATGACTATGGGTATAATCCTTCCATTCAATTGTTTCTATGATTTTATGGAATAATTATTCAGTAGGAATAGAGATATAGACCCAATCTTTAGTGGGATTGTGGATAAGGGCTCACTCCAATTCTATCTTTTTCATCGATTTTTGTCGATTGGCTTTTAATATGGTAGATAATATATGGTATTTCTCTATGGTTATATCCCTAGTGTGTTGGTAGAAATTATCTATGGAAATATGGATACATGTGTGTTCCTTGACTTCTACCATAATATTAATACATTATTCATTGTTCAATGTAAGGACATGATAACAAGATTCCCTAGTGGGAATAGTAACATGAGTTATTTACCCAACATCTGGGGTTTGGTTTCCCCATTTATACTTTATCCTAGGTTCCTAGGTCTATGTAATTAGGTTTTGGATCACCTATAAATCTTTTTCCTTGTATCTTTGAGGTGTGGGGGACACAAAACATTGATGGCAGTGAAAGATGGTGGTAGACCCCCTAGGCAGATTCTTGATGATAGAGATGATATAACCATCCCCTTACAATGGCTTCTTAGGTTAATAAAGGCTGGTGTTATCATGTTTTAGGGATAATGACCTAAAATAATATTTTTGTGATGGGTACATATGTCTTCATCATATTTCTATTTTAATGGGATGATATGTGGGGATGGATCTCAAGAAGGTTTCTACAAGATGAATCCTAATTGGAAAAAAATAATTCTTTCTTGGTAGTACTTTACTAGAACATTCAAAACTCATTTCTTGTGATGATTTGTTGAAAACACGATCCTTTTAGTTTGAAAATCCTAATATATTATGGTTTCTGAGGCATATATGTAGTGTATTATTCACTGAGAACTAATCTGGGAGGCATAAAAATATCTAAAATTATATCCTAAAAACTAAGCATAATATTATGTTCTTGATGATGTCATGGTTTAGATAAATGGGTTTCTCACAGATATCTATAGTTTTCCTTCAAATGATCAATAACACAAAATAAGAAACCAATTAATTAAGACATATGTATAATATAATGATCTATTAATCACTTTTACAATATAATAATTTGTGTTATGTTCACCACACTATTTTAATCGGTTGATTGACTGCTGCACATTCTGAGTTACTGAAATTCTACATTCTAATGGAAGGTAGTCACTATAATTTTCACCAATGACTATTATAGTCATCAATTTTCATGATTGTGGGAGTTTGGGATAATCAATGGGACCTTTTTTATGTATCATGTATTCTTCATCAATAACACCATCTATATATATAATAGCTTATGTATCTTTATTTTATCAGTTAGTGTTGATATAGTTCAAATACACATAGTTTATTACTCTGGAGTTTATCTCTACCCAAGAATATGGTAGATGTTTGTGGTATTGATATCGGTTCCACAAGAGGGACTTCACATATATACCTATAAAGGTAATTATAATTTGAATAGTTCAATACTCTGGAGTTTATCTCTACAACCATTTTCAGGTTCTAGCCTAAGATAAAAAACCGTGAAATTTATTTTGATAACACCAAACAATGTATATGAAATATCTAGAAGAAATTATTCTAAGGAACCCTAGATTCCCATATTTGGGTTTATTAAAAAAGGGATCATGAATAGACCAAATGCATTGCGGCCCAACTCCGCATATAAAAATTGAAAGGTATTGCCCTATCATTCCCCTATTCCAAATAAAATAAATATCTAATAAGAATTGGTTATAACTCAAATAGGACATTGGTTAAGGTTGACCAGGTAATGTAATATTGTGGAGGAACCTCAAAAAAATATTCTGATGAATGACCCATCACAGAGAAGGTTTATATATGAGGCTTCTAAAGGTGCAATCTGAAAGAAATTTATGAAAAAATCATCGCAAAAGAATCTCATTGATAGAACGTTATAGAGAGAACTCTTACAAGAATCTTACAGATGCACCTTTGTGAAGGGAATTCAATTACTAACTATCTATAATTAACCTTATAGAGAAACTTTGTGAATAGTCCCTCATGAGGGAAACTCATGGAAGATGCTCATGGACGGCCCTTCAAAGAGAGACCTCATGGAGGAACCTAATAGATTCACATTCATGAAGGTAAATTGTGCAATAAATCTCATGAATGGACCCATTGAATGAGTTTATTTTTTATTCTTATACTTTTCAATTGTCTAAGGAATTAACTATTGATTTCTTTCAGAGTGATTCAATCACCTAAAGGATAATCTAAACTTTTCTCAATGATGAAAGGTCACTCAGAAGGAGTAAATTTTATTTATATTCTCAATGAGTTAGTCAGGTATTTATTGATGATGTTGAGTAACATTCAACATGAAATGACTGAAGACATAAGGAGTATCTAGTCGTAGAGTGGGAGATGATTATGAACGTGGTTCATGATCATAAACCATATATTCCCCCCAGAAAAGGAACCAAACGAGCTGTATGAAATTTCCATATTATCATGACATATATGTGTTGTATGTGGTCACTCGTAAAACATAACATCAATACCATTTACATTAAGTGTTAATAAACCATTTATCTTTCATGATTAAACAGTGGTTCTTTTTCAAAAGACTTATAGCTTCATGAATGATTAGGGTTCTTTATAAAGAATGAGGAAACTACATAGACTAAAATATTACTTTACAAAATATTTCCTTTTAAATTTTTTTCATCTATATACATATTGATTTTATCTAGGTACTCATAGGCCTCAACAACTAGTAAATAAATATAAAATTTATTTAAATTCTTAATGATAAGTCCCACCATAATCAATAGTTTTACAACATGTTTTTTAAGAATCTGTGACAACCCTCTTATCTATAATATTATCTTTCAAAAAAATTCCTAATGGAAAAATAATATTTTTAGTAATTACTTTTTAAATTTTTATACTATAAATGATTAAAAACTGTTTATTCTTTTATACTAGTTATACGGAAAACTATTCTCATAAAATAAATAATTTTTCATTTCCAACTGGAAAATTGTTCATTATTTTTTCCTATAATTTCTGTAACATAATAGAAATTTGGTTTTGATATAAATATAGGAAACTGGAAACATAAATTTTAATTATCTATTCATAATAAAAGGTTTATTAATTATATTATATTTCTAACTAGTACAGATCCCTTTTCCCGAGAAGAAAAATATTTATTTTAAATGTTTTTTTCTTTATCCACTCACTCATAAATCTGCAAATAATCATATATAGTATGTATTATGTATCTCTCAACATTATAAAATAATGTAATATCATTATAATACAATATGATTATTGGTGAAGCAAGATTAATATCTATAATAATTCTAATAATATCACATTCCTCACATGTTTATAGTAATCCATCAAACAATTACCTCAACTATGCTAAATTTAATTGAAAATAGATATAATTGTAAAAATAAATGATAGAATGAAAATTATATAAATGGTGATCCATTCATCTTGATGGAAATTTTAATATTACAAAACTTATGTTTTATCTTATTGATAAAATTTTATGAAAATAAAATCTTGATATGAAAATTGAAAATAATGTTCCAACTCATAATAACATAAGTCATCTTAACATAAATTTTAAATACCGTATTTCTACCATAATATTTATTTTTTAGATTATTTACACACAATTATATCTATATTAGATAATCCAAAATTATTCTTCCCTTAACAATTCTTAATTGATTTTATGTGACAACCTTATTAATCATAATATTTTATATGGAATCCAAGATCAGTCTTCTGAATTTAGAAATTGTATTTGAAAATTAAAATGGTTTGGATTTATTAAATTGATAGGTATTTTAAACCTTTTGAATTAATGTAAGATATATTAAATAAAAAAAGGTCAAATACTTTATGGAAGAAATTTAACATGATGTGTATATTTCCATTCATAAAAATACTCAAAAAATATGGAAGATTCAATTCATATATTAATCTATACCTAAAATAAAATTTATATTAATCTTTATAATTGGTTTCTAAGCCTCAATAATAGAGAAAATTGTCATATGATAATTATCAACCTCATAAATACAATAGTTTACGATATCATATAACTCAATAATGTCCACATATCCATTATTTAAGATATTTTGATAATAATAAATAGTTAAATTATTAAAATGTTTTTCATGAAATGATTGAATCATCTTCTTTTAGGTAAGAAACATGTTTACTCAGTCCAATTTTCCTCACTATAATTTTTATTTGACAAGTAAAATGTGTTTAAAATATAGTGTTTAATTTTTTTAAAACATTTTGTTAGTTATTTTCATAAGTATCTAAAACATTTGTATGATAAAAATTTAATTATTTAATAGAAGGGATTTAATTTTTTTAAAAGATTTTTTAGTTGTAAAATATAGTATTTTTGTGTAGAAAGTTTGGGATTAGTGTCCTCTAATTTACTTTGTGTGACTTGGAGACATATAGGGGAAACCTAGGTAATGTGGTGGGTTATGGTTGTGGTTGTAAGTGTTAATGGTAATGATATAGGATTTATATTATGTTATTAATGTTTTTTATGTGTTTTTAAAAAATTAATAAATGATTGGTTAGGAAAATTGTGAGGGTGAGTCCTAGGATGGTTTGTTTGAGAGATAGAATTTTGAACAAGATTAATTAGTGGAACTTATTTGTATCTTATGAATAAAGATAGGATGAACAAGTGGGTGGAGGAATGTTTTTGTTTTTTAATTTATTAAATTGAGTATATGGACCAATTTAAAATGAATGTATCCACATTGATTATTTTTTGTAAAAAAAGTATAACATTGATTAAAATTATTTTATTATGATTAAGTATTGAAAAAAATTTATTTGATGGGTTTTGTAAAGGTTAGTGTTTATGATTGTGTTCTTTTAATGTGAATGTTTTAGTAAGTCTTCATCAAGTTAATGTTTTACTTGGGTATGGAAAAATAATATTATTATGTAATTAAATTATTGGGTAAAAGGGGTTAAAATGATGATTTCTTAGTGATTCAATTTTTCATTAAAGTGATAAAATATATATGTAAATTATGGAGTTTGAAATTATGTTAATAAATAATGTTTATTTATAATAGAAAACTTGAATAAGTAGAAGGTGAAATAGATTAGGTAAATATTTTGGATTTTTGAGTTTGATTGATAAATATTTTAAGTAGTAATCAGAGGGTAAATTTCAAGATTTTCTGAATGTGAGATAATTAATATAGTGGTCTTTGATATATT
The DNA here is from genome assembly GCA_963277665.1 of Viscum album. Lineage (NCBI taxonomy): Eukaryota > Viridiplantae > Streptophyta > Magnoliopsida > Santalales > Viscaceae > Viscum > Viscum album. The sequence continues at coordinate 61,976,886 of OY728156.1, read as the reverse complement.
TAATATAATTTTAAAATGTGATGTTAATTCATTAAATTTACATTTAATGTGGTATGAGTTAATTCGAGTAAGGTTATATGGTTACTTAATGATTTATGGTCAGGTAAATGCATTTACATTCTTAAATTTGTGATTTTGATTTGTTAAATATGTTCAAAAAACTACAACGATGATCATGATGTTGTATTATTTTTTTGGAGAAGGTGACATGGATTGGTTTCCCAATCCATGTCAAAAGGAATTTATTAAATGAAAAGTTTACAATGAGGTATCGAGGTGCAATGAATTTACACCATCGGAAAACAAGAAAACCACCAAACAGAAGTACATCTTTAAAGAACCTGGTATACAACATCGGAGGGCTATAGAAAATTAAAAATGAAGATTCAGACAGCAGCTTCTAGGTGCGTGCAAGCACAGAGGTTCCAGATCATGATGTTGTAGTTGATAATATTGTAGTTTTAATTTTGTTTTAATGACTTTTATACATTCATGAGAAATAAATTATGGATTAATTTGATGTATTAGTCTAGAAATAAAGTGATGTTTGAGTGGTTTCCATTAAATATGTTGTGTTTGATAATTCTCCATAATGTTAGTCACTGACAGGGATCCCAAAATATGGAAGGTACACGAGATATTAATTTGAGAGAAATGGGTTTTTCTTCACCAGGATTTTGGACTATGTTTGTTATCATATAATGAGTTTATTATATGGTATTCTTCAATAAAATGTGTTTGGAATATGAAATTATGTCCGAGGAATGAATTTGGTTATATTTTGAGTCTGAAACTAGGAATATATTCCATTTGATTGGCCAAGTTACTATGTGATCGATGATTTCGTCTACAAGATGTGCTCAAATATTTTATCTTCATAATATAATTAGTTAATGTATTTATTTATAACACCAATATCTTTAAATCATTAAGTGATTATTTTCATAATATAATATTTATCTCAAATTCTAGATTGTGGTACCTCAATACATAGATGGGTACATTGAAAACCAATAGATGTTTGGGATCTTGGTGGCATCCTACTAGAAATTATTTCTAACACCATATACAATCACATCCCAATGATGTGTACTTTTATATGTTTTAATTTAGACTAACTAGGGTTCTTGAGTTGCATGGTGTTGGTATTCAGATCACTATATTATTCTATAAGATCTTATAGCTATTGGTAATTAGTGTTTCTCTTCTTTTTATTTTTGGTTATTCTATTCTGCTGTTTTGATTCATGTATTTCGATTGTTTATAATTCTTGTTTATATATATGGAATGAAATTATTATCAAGTTATTGGTCTATAGTTTTATTAATAAATATTAGTATCAACTTCAATTGTGTTCTTTTACTCTTATTATTCATATTTTTATTTGATAGATTGTTTGAGGGTAAATCTCTTCCCTAGAGATATCCTTAGATCATTAATTCCAATCACCATACATTGATTATTAGGGAGTGCACTTGAGATCATATGTCATTTTTATTTTATGGCATGATCCAGTTGGGGTGGGACAAAAAAATTCATGGTTCATAGATCAAATATTATTTATAATTCTTTATCTCCAAAGATTTATTTCTCCCTATAAGAGTTTCTTTTATAAAATAAATAAAAATAATGAATTCATTGTTTTTCAACCTGTTTGTCATCATTTATTTAACATTATTTATAAATTTGGTACTAAAAAATCATCAAAATGAAGAACTTAAAGAGTTTCCACCATCGCTGAGGATTAATATATAGTTAATAAGATGCATCACATTTCTTTGATGTTATAACCTTTAAACCGATAAAACATCCCCAATGTTTTTTTCCACACTAATGATTTTAGTCTGAGGACAGTAAATGATTATTTTAAGAGACCAAGTCATATCATTACTATATTTCCCATAACAATTTCAATATAATATTTTATTTATAATAATATTTTCTTGTTCCCATACTATTTACTACTGTTGTTTTGTTTTTAAATGCATTTTATGTCTACCACCTCCTTTATTATCAATTTTCTTGAAATTATTAAAAGATTAATGATAATTTTTACTTATATTTTCCTTTAAAAATAATTTATTATCTTCAAAAGGATAATTATAGTATTTTTTTCATATCCCAATGTTTAGGTCTCTATCTATTTCCCCAAAAATTTCTTTAATTATATGATGTTCTATATCCCCCTCTAATTCGGTAAGATCACCACTTTAATCAATTTCAATTGGTAACTCAACAACAACATACTTATTTTTTACTATAGTAGAAGTAGTAAAATCCTAGTCATCATCTTTAACAATAATATATTCCTTAATAAAATGAATTTTCAAAAAAACTTAGATAAACTCTAACATATTTTTATTTGTTATTTTTATCCATAATAATAGGATACTAAAACTTATCATTTTGTATTAAGAAATTATTAAATTTCTTATCTCTTTTTCCAAATCATTACACTATACGAGAATATTATATTTATTAATAATTCACCTGTATATTTTAATAAATTGTTATTGGATATTTTCTATTCCTTAAACACATTTCTTTTTGACCATATTATAATCAGTTATTCTATGTCCAAAAATTTGAAAAATTTATAGAAATGGGGTATATATCTACAGTCAAATTCTAATTTATCTATATTATTGTTTTAAATAAAAGTTAAATGAAATTATGAAACAAAAATAACTCAATCATAATTTTTAATCCCTCTTTCATGTGTTTGATTATCCTTTTCAAGGGGATACATAACAAAATATGTGATATTAGTCAAAAGTTAAGCATAGAAAAAAATTTGTTTCTTTTGAGTATTCTAATACTAATTTATCAATTTTAATGATTCTATATAAATAAATTAATTTTAAATTGTGTTATATAATCATAATCAAAGAATCTATTAGTTAGAGATTTTTTATTTTCCAAGGTGTTGATTTTGTAATTTCATCATGGAAAACAAGATAAAAATACCCCTTCCCAGTTTGAATTATATCCCACTAAGTCAATGAAAAAAAATATGATTTTAATTTTGAAATCATTTCTCTTTAAAGGATTATAAATTTTTTCTTGGATAATACATTCTAATAAAGTAAACTTAATGATCAACATTCTTTGTTTTAAGATTCTATTATTTTCAATCATCAAGAACCTTTTATTTTCATCATAAACACCATTCTTCTTACATTAAAATATATTATATATTATAAATTTATCTCCCCAAATCAAATAATTAAATGGAAATAAATAATTTCTAAAAAATTATCCTTTTTTATAATCCTTTTGTGTCTATTAAATTGTAATCCTCAGTAAAAAATCTGGGACATTTTTGTTTCACATTTTCTTTAGGCTACTATGTCACCTGTTCAACCATATGATTCTTAAATAAAATTTTAACCAATAAAGTTTCCTTGGTTTTTAATACCTACTCTCTGTAATTAGGAATATAAACCACTTTTACCTTTTAATCAAATTCTTTTCCAATTATACTACCTTTGAGATTAATAAATGTGGAATTTCTTGACACTCAAATTTGGGATCAAATTGGTATTGGAGTGTTGGATAGAGTATAGAGTATGTAATTTGTGAGGATTAGTTAGGATAAACTAAATGAACAATCCTAAAGGAAGATAAAAAATTTTTAGCCACATTTGGTGACATAGAAAATTATGTTCAAGCATTTATACTTATAGTGCCTAGGATTTTATTATATATATATTACATCTTTTGAGATGAATATTCAATATATTACACAAACACACACATGATAATGCAAATAAAATAGTTTATTTATAAACTAGGTGCACAATATTATAAATTGTTGAAATATATTCAAAGTATATGTTTGATTACATCCTACACCATGGAACACAACATAAGGAATAAAATTACAATAAACATGCAGACCCAAGGATTTGACCCCATGACTTACCCCTCACCTCCTAAACCCTTACAACCCATCCACTAACAATGGAGAATAATATCTTAAACATATCCCATAAAGATTTTACCGTTTAGTATTCTTTGTAGATATACCTACCTTAAAACGATTATTCATATCCTAGGTATTGGAAATTTATGAAATGGCGATCTCTTATAACTGGTAATGTTAAAAAAAATGATAACTAAGTATATCATAAATATAAGTTAATGAGAACCTAAGAATACTATTTGAAATTCAGTCCCTACATATCAAATATCATAATCTTGAGTCATGGAATAAATATTTTCAATTCATAAGACATGAATCATAAGGAAATAAAATAACATGATCCGTGAGATAATAACATTGGCATAATACATTGAATTTTGGCATACACATAAGTAAATAAAATCATTTCGATAGTAGTCAAGGCTCACTTTCATGGATATCAAAGTGGAATGGGGTCACTAATCAAATGATCATAGTATTAAAGGTTCACTCCCAATACCATTATATTGAACAAATACCCTTAATGAACCAAGTTCTCTACCCATTTCGGTCATCTCTATTATACGAGATATAAATCTCTACCCAATACATTGGAGGGAGATATAGGACTCACATATCACATGAAGAAAATCATTTGTATGTGTGCAGAAATATCATAAAACATTAATCATATAATAACCCATGAAAAGAAGTGGGTTTCATAAACAGTAAATTATATTAAACATCAGGAGAAGAGGCAATTTTCATAATAATTTCAAATTTCATCATTCCATAGCTCGTGGGAAAAGAAGTGGGTTTAATAATAATTTTATCATGGTATAACTTGTGAAATAAAAATGGGTTAAATAAAAATATCTTCCTCATAAAACATTTAGAGTAAGAATAATAATGGTATACTTTGTTTATATCACCAGTAATTCATAATTTAAATCAAAATATGTCATCTAAAATAAATAATGATTCTGAAAAAAAATCAATTGTAAAATTTCTTGAAGATAATAACATTTCTTTGAAAATAATTTTTTAAAACTAAATATTGATAAAATATTTTAAAATTTATTTCATTAAAACATCCTTGAAATGTTATAATGGGTGATTTAAAAATAATTGAATACATTTTTCGAGGAAAATTTCTTTTCTAAATAGGATTTATATTTTATAAAAATAAAACATTTTCAAAATATTATTTTTGAAAATGTCCATTTAATATTATAATTGAATATTTTAAAAAGTACTGTTTTATGATCGTGGATTTTTTTACAAGTTATACACATTAAAATAATGATTCCTTTCACATTTTTTGGCAAAATATAAATGGTAGTTTTGTGGAAAATGACATTAATATTCTTTTAAAAACATTTTATTAATTCAACCATGCGCAAAACATTCTTTAATAAATCATTTTAATACTTTTAAAAAAATAAAATAATAGTTTTAATAAGTATATATTTCAAATAGTTTTACCTTTAAAACCATCTGAAAAGAATTTTTATGTTTATAAATTGTTTAATAAAAATTTTATTTGTTAGTACAACTATATATTTTTCACTCTTCATAGAAAATATTATCTTCTCTGAAAAATATCGAAAATTCACTCAAATATAATTTATGACACGCTTATTTAAAAAATGAAATATAATTTATAATATTAATCATTATTAATGTGGTAAAACTTAATTTTAATATAATTGAAAAATTCAATAAAAATTCTTTTTAGAAGAATAAAAAATATTGTTTTTAAATTTAAAATCAGATTTATCCATCTATTATTCAAGAAATGACCTAAAATAAATATTTAAAATCTTATTGAATATAACATATATAAATTAAATTAAAATTATTCTCAAAATGTTTTTTATTTAATTTATTTTTGTTAAATAAATGTACATAATAATAGTTTTTAAAAAAATATCATTTGTTTTCAAATGGTTTTAATTTCCATTTGTAATTAATTGGTAATGAAGGAATTAATTTTATATACATATATAAACCATAAATATCCATAATTTAGTTAATATTATTCATCCCTTACCTTATAATAGTTCAATGATAACTATCAGAATAAATAATAATATTTAAATAATATGCCATGTTCCATTTAAACTTGGTGTCACATGTAATGAAAGCTAAACTCGGTATTGTATGTTACACAAACCAAAACCATAGTTTTGTATAAATCAATATAAAATTAGTATATATTTTAATTCATGATATAATTGGTGTTGAGTACAAAGGAAAAATTATAAAACATTATATTTATATTTAAAAATATATATTTCACAAAATATGGGTGTGTTACAATTTACCCCACATAAAATGAATTTTTACCTCAAAATTAATCATTTTGGACCCAAATTTTTTTTATAATCCTACCTCATTATATCCTCATAGTCCCATGAGGATTCTATAATCTAGTGGTTTCTCCATAAAACATTGACTGTGTAATTGTTCTTGTTTCTTAGAACAGTATCTATTTGATCCAAATTCTTTAACAGTGGCTCCTCATAATAAATATCATGATACAACAGTATTACCAATGAGTTTTGTACAAGTGAGGGAACTCTTATATACTTTTATAAGAGAGATACATGAAACATATATAATCCTGAGAGAGTTTTAGTGGGAGTTCCAATCGATAAGATATTGTCTTGTTATGAGTGACAATTTCAAAGTGCTTGATATGACTAGGTATTATCTTTCCTTTGTATCTTAAGCATGATTTCATCATTTTGTTCTAATTTGATAAATTTTAACTACATATATTACTCAATGAAATTAGTAATACATTTTTATACCAGAATCAATATCGAATCATAAGATCCATCATTGGATGAAAATTCATTCATTCTATCTTCTGTTAAAATACATTGCACTGGTTTCCCAATATGAATAAATATTCATATCATTAATTAATATGTTAATATCTAAAACCTAATACAAAATTCATCATAAACGAATCCATAAATTGTTTACCATAAACCCACCAAAATTCAAAATTTATTAAAAGGCCACTAACATTAATAAAATCAACTTAACATTAATCCCCTATATATAGTATTATATCTATTGACTTTCAGATACCAAACATGTGAATTCCATCATCATATATTCTCTTGAAACATTATAATAACTCTAAATAGCATTATTTTTTTTTGAAAACATACCTGTTTACTTATTCCTTAAATCAAGAAATGATTATTGGATATATTCCTTAAAAGGAAAATGTTGTAAACTCTATAAATGATAGAATAAAAAACTTTATCAACAAATCAGTAATCCATTCAAACCTAATTAGTACAATCCAATTTACATTATCCATATCTTTAATCTCTTAATCCAAACATAAATATCTAAAATTCAAGAACATATTATGATTTATATTTCTCTTAATCATGAATTTTCGATGAAATATCACCTTTCCATTAAATCACTTTTCAAGTTCATCAACTCCATTCAACATATTATTAAAAATCTTTAATGAAAAACATATACTGAAAATAACTATATATTTCTTAATTCTTGAATTCCAATACATAAACACATGACTCATTATAATTCATTCTTAGACCATTAAAAAATCATCATCAAATTATTCTTTAATACCACTTTCCTACAATAAGAAATATAAATATTGTCTTTTATCAACCTTAATCTAATCATGCTTATTATCATTAACATAAAATACTATTATAATAACTCATACCTTTCATATATCATTCATTGTTTCTTTATCGTCAGTAGTATAACCATTTCTTAAACCAACTTTCTGATAATCATCATGAGCTTTTTCCCCAAGATATCGATTTTTATAATTCTTGTACATTACACATTTTAAATTTTCCTCCCTTGATAATAACATTGGGAGACTAATATTCCCATCCATTTCATTAAATAAACTTTTCCTTTTCTTATGGTAATTTCTTATGTTATTTCCTTCTTCACCACACATAAATAATCTTCTTAATACTTTGAAAAATCCCATAGAGAGCTTCATCTACATTATTTTCATATATGAAACCAAATCATCTATCGTTAATGGTCTTCACCATGTGAAATCCCAATTGAATTTATCCTCATATTCATTGGTGTTTCTTAGAGTAATTTAACATGAAAATTTTTAATCAAATATAATGAAAAATTATTAGGTATAATCATAACATCCTTTACTCTAGTCATTATCCCATTTTCTTACTCATCAACACATTATCTAACACAAATAATTTTAAGTTTGAGAAAAAATAATTATAGTGGGGAACCACATAATCATGAACAATAATTTATTTTATGTTTAAATCATAACACCTTATTTTCAATATATGACACCTTAGGATTATCATTAGTCATTCATAGTTACCATCTATTTAAATACTTCATGGTGGTTTGTAAATATTTTGGGAGTTTTGAAAGCATAACCACAAGGAGTGTCAAAATATGTGTACCTCAAGGCCTATTGTCATGTACCAGGTGATGGTCGATTTCGAATCAATGTGCCATTATTAGATTTATTACCCCTAGGTACCTTTCTGATAGAGCTGCATACACATGTAGTATTAAGACAAGGATATAATTTCATGGAAAAAATAATCTCTTTATACTTTACCATAATTAGATGATATTTTCCTATTATTTGTATATCCATAGACTTATCCTTAGATATATCCCTATACATATCCTTTGAAATATCCCTAATGATTTCACTAATATTTTCTCATTACAGTTTCTATATTTTAACCAAAACATTCCTTTGAAATCAAATATATCAATCCAGACTTTTCAAACATATATTTTACATCTTCTTATATTAATATTCAATAAGTTACACAAACACATTCCTAACGATCGTAATATTTTACTGTCATTGGAGAGTAAGTTTACAATCATCTTATTTGGGAAATATCTTCAAAATCTCCCATAAAATCTCCCCCTTTAGTATTCTTCACAAAAATACACTACTTAAATCAATTATTCATATATTGTAGAAAGGAAACATATAAAAGGTGGAGTTGAGATGTTTAATAAGGATAAATAGGGCAAATACATTGGCATATAATGAACAATAGGGTATGATAGCATGATCATAATATTAGAAAAATGTACCTTGCATATCAAAGATTATAATATTGAGTCATGGAGTAAATATTGGTTGTTTATAATATGTAAATCATAATTAAATCAAAGAATATAATCCCTTAGTTCATAAAATTTCCATAAGACATGGAATTGTGGAATGCACATGAGCATGGAAAATCAATTATATACTAGTAAATTCTCACTACCAAGGATATCATAGAAGAATGGGTTCACTCCAAAAAACATCATAGTAGTTAAGGTTTACTTTGAAGACAATCATAATATAAAAAACCCTTTACTGAATTGGGTTCACTCCACAAACCAGTCACATAAATATCATGACCTATATATCTTTTCCTGGTGCATTAGAGAGAGATACAGGTAACACCCATCACATAATTAAATTAATACATCTGTGTGGCATTATATCATAAAACATTCACCATAAAAAAATACATGAAATGAAATGGGTTTCATAAACATTATATCATATCATAAAATTTGGAAAATGACATGTTTCATAAAAATTTTACCATTTCATCATATAATAACCCATGCAAAAATTTGCAGGTTTAATAATAAATTTATCCATGTATAACATATGGAAGATAATTTATTTTCATAAAAATCATGTCATAATTAACCATTCATACTAAGATTAAGAACTAAATCCTTGGTTCATTTCATCAAAAAATTATAAGTTAAATCAAATAATTTTATCCAGGTTTAAGAATTATTTTCAAAGATAAATCACATAGAACATTTTATGAAGTAAATAAATTTTATTTTTAAATCGATTTTTGAAATAGTATTTTCATAAAATCATTTGTTAAATATTTTTCATTGAAAATGAAATTAATAACATATAATTATATCTTTAAACATCATTAAGAATAATTATTGAGGAAAATTTCCATTAAAATTTGAAATTAATTTTTAAAAATATAAAACATTTTTAAAATCCATTACTTTTAAAATAATCTCAAAAAAATATAAATTATTTATTATAACATTTCTATTCCATGACAGTGGAAAATTTCATGAAACTGTATAGATTAATATAATAATCCCTTTCAAATATTCAGCAAAATCGAAATAGAAATTATTAGGAAAGTTTCCTCAATATTGATTTAATTTCTTTTTAATTAAAATATGTAAAAATGTATTTAATAAATCATTTTAATAACTCTAAAAATTTTGAACACATTTTCAGAAAATATGGTTTTGGATGAAAAATGTGTTTTTAACCTCATATGGAAAATTGAGAATATTTTTCTCAAAAACATTTTTTTGGAAAAATTGAGTACATAAAAAGAGGAAAATAAAGGGCACACAATTATTATCATGAAATAACTAATTTATATGATGATTTAGGTGTTTATTGAGATATTTATCATAATATTTTATCATCAGAAGCATAATCATAAACAATGTTGGTAAATTATGTGATTGTAACATAAACTCATTACCTAATTGGTATCATTGAACTGTAATCCTTATAAAGGAATAAAACTAAATGAAACATAAAATATCAATATAATAAATAAATTATGGATATTACATGTTAATGTGGTTTTATATACACCTCATTAAATAAGATAAGTGAACAATATAAAATATGTCTCAATAAGGGAAAATTGAAACTAAATTCCCTTAACGATTTTGTAAATTTTGAACTATAAAAACCATGAAAGAGATACCCAAATATGAATATGTTATTAAATATAATTTTATATAGACTCATTATAAAATAAATACATGGGTATTATAATAACCCCATAAATGAAATAGTTTGTGAATAGGGAAAGCGTCTCATTGAACTAAAAAAAGTGAGACTGAAATCCATTACCGTAAGTCTCGACTTACCATTCACACATTCAAACCAATTTTATTATAAATATAAGTCTATTATAAATATATTCATGAACCATAAATATATAAATCATACTGAATATAATTTACATATGAAATTTTATTTCTCATTTATTAAAAATTCCATTTTAAATTCATGTTTCGATAAATAGGTGTTTTGTATTTCATGCATGTTTGGTTATTTATTTTTGGTTATATTTATTTAATCATGGTTACATCATATCAAAAATTTTAAACATAATATAAATATAATATATATTCAATATTTCTTTTTATAGTGATCCATAAAAGGTAGAAATTGAAAATTAAATACACTATTTATGGAGACAGTAGGGCATACATACACATTAATATTATTTTCATTAACCTGAATAAAAATAAATAAGTATAGGAATAAAAATATATTACCATTAAAAATAATTTTATATCATATATATTACATATTTTTATTAAATAAAAATTATTTACCATCTGTTTAAACTATTAATGGATCACATCACTTTGCGAGGCAGTAGTCCACCATATACATTAATGATGTTATCGTATTCCCATAGAATGGAGAATAAGAAGTAACATATTATATATTGTTATAAAATAATAATAATATCATAAATATAATATATTAATAACAAATATATCATTATATCTGGTTGTGATAGGTAGTAAAGGAAAAGCGAATGACATCAGTTTGCGAGGTGGTCTATCGTAAACTAGAATGATAAATTTATAACCCATTTGATGGAAGATGAGATATTTCTAGGTAATTTAAATAATATTAAAACTTATAATTATATTTTAGATATCTAGGTTATTATATCATCATGTATTAACAAAAAAAATTAAGGTGGAGGATGAAATAAATTAAATGCCCAATTGGGGATGTTACCTATTCTTCTGATAACTTCATTTAGATTGAACTAAATGGAATTCTATGTTGAATTTAAGACCAAAATAAATATTATAGGATGATGATAGGGAATTTTTTCAGTGATTTGGATAAGTATCCATTGAAAAAAATGGTTTTTAATGTTTGAAGAGGAAAGGAGAGTGGGTGGCCTTTTATAAGTGAGGTTAGTGGCACGCTTCTAATGTTTGAAATGAAAAATATTTATACATATTTTTTACATTCCAAAATGCTCCCAAATATTCTATTATAAACAATTATACATTATAAGGTCATAATATGGCCATAAAATACATTTTATACCGGTTTTTATGTCATTTTAACCTTTATCTTTTTAGTTTAACCCCAAGTAAATCCATTTTCACCTTAACTACAGTTAATAATTTTAATGTTTTTTTAATAATTGTGGTAAACAAATTAATTTTGACTTATTAGATAACATAAATTAATATAATTTAAATTATGGAATCCATTTTTAAAATTTACACTCATATAAATTTCCAAATATATTTTATAATTAATCCCGCAGATGCGATGAGAAAGAGGGTTTCCAAAATCAAAATGTTCAATATATTAAAAATTTCTAATATTAAAATTAAATATTAAAATTATTATAATGAACTAAACTATATTAATAGATATATAATTGAACTAATATTTTCTTTATAATCATATAAAATGAATTTATATGTTTTTAAATGCATTCAAAATAATGACTATTCTAAATTAGAAAAGTATTCTTCACTCTTCATTAAAAAAATTACCTTCATAGAAAATTCTAAAAACTTAATCCAAGGATAAGTTTGATATGATGATATAAAAAATTAACCCTATTTTTTAAAATAAATTTTCTGAAACTATCAAAAATTCATTTGGAAATATGTTTGTAAAAGGAAAAGAAATTATTTTCTAGAAAAAATAGAGTTTTTAAGCATTAAATGTGATTTATTCTTATCACTTTTCTAGAAAACACAGAAGATTATTGTTAAAAGTATTATTGAATATAAAATATATAAATTTCCTTAAAATAATTTTCCAAAAGTGTTTTGGTTAATTTATTGTTGTAAAACACATTTCTTCACATAAAAACGGTTTTCATAAAAAAAATTTCCTTTATTTTTAAATCGTTACCATTTTGATTTATAATTAATTAGTAGTGAAAGATTTTAATTTATATACATATATGAATCATATATTTATATAATTTATTTATTCATATTCATACCTTATATTCCAATAGATAGTTGATAACTATCATAGTAAATAATAATATTTTTATAGTTTGTCACATTTCATTTAAACTCAGTGTTGCATGTAATGCAAGATAACTCAATGTTGCATGTAATGAAATCCAAACTCAGTATTTCATGTAATGAAATATAAAAAAAGTTTCGTGTACAATGAAATATTAAATTATTTATGTATATAATGAAAATTTATTTAAGAGAAATTTATTTGAAATATATATATTTCACAAAATCTCAGATTGTTACAATACTCTAGAGTGGTACTCCCACTGATGACTAAAAAATAATAACCATTATCTAAAAAAACCTTAAGTATGTGTAAGAGTGATAAATTAATCCTAAATGATTCTAGTTTTTATATTATACATTTTTTATATATAAATATTAAATTATAAAAATTTATGATGAGAATGTCTTGGATTTCAAGTAAAATTTAACATTTTAGAGAACTTTGAGTTGATGCCATGAAACTATAGAGGGTGAGGTATGAGATAAAGGAGTTTCAGTGAGTACATCTGGATTTAAAATTAGCTAATCATAGGGGATATGGTGCACCCTAAACTCAATATCACCTATGGTATGAGGGAATTTCTAGGGCCCCTCTATTTTTAGAGCAAGACCATATAAGAGAGGGGAGGACAATGGACGATAACATCACATGATATTCAACACTTACATACATTGAGATGTAGTTATTAATAATGTTTGAGGATATAGATTCAAATAATGTGTTTGATATCTTGTTAGATCATATAGATATTTACTTCTAATAATTACTCTCCTCACTTTAATATTGAGTGATCTTGGTAGCAATCTTACCCAGAGATTATAATATTTAGTGGTGGAATCTCGTCTATGAGAAAACAAATGATGCTCCCTATTCATGGGGTGTGTTATGTTCTCACATTTGATGTGTAATCCTATCTATGAACCAATAGAATTATTGGAATCATGATCTCTTAGAGATCCATAATGGTGCTTTTGTATGTTGAGTTTATACTACCCTATTTTCTCAAATGGTTTGATTCTCACATGACATGATGGAAAGTTATGGATTGAAGGCCAAGCCTTTTGAGGTAATTATTTGAAAAGAGATATAGTTTTATATTAATTTTATACACCTATACACCTAAAAAAATTCACTTAGAACATAGTGATGTTCGCTCTATTGTAGTCTATTATCGAATGTATTTTAAGTGTTGGTTATAGAGCTAGAGGTGATGGTCATAATCATGAGTTATCATATACTAGAAATATGTAATATTATTCAAGAATATCCCAATGATTATAATTAAATGATCTCCACACTCACTCCTAACCCTATACTAAACTTAATGTACTTTAGGGTTGGAATTTCTCATACCCCTCATGATAAAACCATGAGACACATCTTAGGTTTCTCATGTAGAAGGAGTGTTCTTATGATGTTAGATTTTCCAATAGTTTTCTTTTAATGTTTAGGTGGGTGAATATTAATGGACTGCTGATGTTAGGTTAGTTTTATAGACCTTGGATTCAAATGGTGGGTATTGTATGAGGTCAACACATCAAATAGAAATATACAGTAGGAGGAGGACCATCATATAATACTCATTTTCCACCAGTATTTTTCATGAATCATTGTGAGTATCAATTATACCGTGTTTTTGAGGAGGAGTGAGGTGAGTCTGTTAGGGAATTAGTCCTCTAGATTAGGGATAGATGTGCAGAATCAAGGTGAAACATGATGAAAATTATGGGGGATATATGGTTGTTAGTGGTACCCTTACTACTATATCTAGATTATCTTTAGTTTTGTTAGACACATGGGATAATCATTACTTTATCTCCAGGAGCTGCATGAGAGAACTCGATCTTGATATATCTAGACTAGATATGATCTTGATTTTATCTTCCTATGTGGGAGGAATTTTTATTCTCATAAAATTTTTTCATGGTTTTTCTAATCTATTAGTACCGATGAGTTTTCATTGGGAATCTTACCTCTAGATATGTGATCATATGATGTCAATTTTGGAGCCTATTAGTATAGTTATTTATGATATTGTATATAATTTTTCTACTAAAGGGTATCTTATACAAGAACTAGTAGTATACATTATGTTTTTACTAGTGATAGTGTAACACCCCGAGCTTCCACGATACGTTTCTCATTCAGTAATACAATAGCTTGCATTGTACGCAACTTCGAGTTCTAAAACACCGCGACTAATCAAAGTAGCCGTTATGAATAGTAATACCTTCTTTTTGAAATATTATAAATTTTATATGTCAAAATGGACTTCATTTTTGTATTCATAATATCGAAATTAGCCTATGTTGAATTTTTGGTATTTTTCTGAGAACTTCTAAAATTTTATAAATAGTGAAAAATACTTAAAACAACTTTTTTAATCAAAATAATTTATAGTGATAAATTATAATATTTGATGGTTTTAAAGTATAATTAGAATATATTTTTACCATTTTATCCAATGGTGGTCATTAGAATTAATTTAACATTGAAATTGGACATAAACAATTGCCAATCTTTTGATATAAATTGTTTCTTAAAAACACGCTATTTGTTGTGACAGCGGGAATTAATTATAAAATTAATTAATGCAACTAATATGTTTGGAATTTTGTAAAATAGACATCATTTTTCAATTCGGAATATCAATTATAGCTTAGGGTGAAATTTTGGCCTTATTCTGAAAAACTTCAATTTTTGATGAATAGTGAAACCACTAAGTGGTTGTTAAATAACTGATTTTTCGTTTAAATGAAATATTACCACTTCTGTGATTTGATTTTCAAAAATCCGACATACATGGTTGTCATTAAGAAGTAAAATGTGGTTCAATGGGATAAAAATAATTTTTTGGTGAATAGTAACTTATTAAGTTCTTAATCGCGATTAGTGGTAATTAGGGTAGTTTAAGGTATAAATAATACTTTAATAATATTAAATGACCTAGACACATGTCCCAACCTCATTGGTTGTGTCATGGCCGACCAAGACAAGCCATGGCCTAACTTGGGGACCCCATGGATCCACATTTGTAGGGAAATAACATAAATTACTTTTTATTTAATGTTAAAGTGAAAATGACACTAACATAAATTGTTCTACTAAAACAATTTTTAAGTAGGGTTAAACAGGTCCAAATTTTGACTATAAATATTCATTAGAAAGCTAAAAAGATTTCCTACATCATAGTATTTTTTTTATAATTTTTAGACATTAAATAAATTAAATTATTTATGACATCATTATGATGTGGCGATGACCTCATTATTTAACGATTTAAATAAAATGAGAAGATAATGCAAAATCCAAGGATTACACTTGTCCAAAACCAATTGGATGAGTGGATTTCGATGCCTTATCACCTTATCCACGAATTCTATCAATGTGGGACCTTTTAAAACCGAAACACATTTTCAAATAATGTAATGTTCCTTTACTTTCCAAAAGTGCCCCTCCTCTCCTCTTATAAAAGGCCCCCACCTCTACCTCATTTCACACACTCTTCAAGCCATTGGCTCGGCCAACCCCTGCCCATTTGCTCTCTCCACATCCCTCTCCTCATCCTAGAGGATTCCCTTTGGGCAGAATCCTTTCAAAGGAAGCCTTTAGGCTCAACTCAAAAGGAGTTACACTTTTTAAGGTAATTCATTCTCTCATGTTCTTTTGTTTTATTTTGCTTCTCCAACCCCCTAAACTCTTTTTATTTACTTCTTTTGTAACAACACCAGTATCTTAAATATACTAGGATGTTGTTATAAGATTTATTTGAGCTACACTTCCACACAACTACATCAAATGGTTAAAGAACATAAGGTTTCCGTGGATGGCGAAATTCTGCCTCCCGAAACGATGATTGTTCAACACTCATTTAACACCTTCAAAGGTGGCCATTATGATGTCACTATTTTTATATATGATATATAATATGTTTATGTTTTCCTTAAACTTCTGTTTTTTTCATTTTGGGCATACCTTTATGGTTTCCATTATGGGTAAAACACGATATCTTCATTTTAGGAAGCGCGGACTACCGCCCCCTGAAAGTGATTTGATTCGTTAATACCATATGTGGGATGTGTGAAGGATAAAGTTAATGATATTATATATGTTATTATACTGGAATTATAATATACTCTCATATCATTATGATTCCATTCCAGAAAATATGAAATAGAAATGGAAGTAGCGTTCATGCGTACGTACGGCTTACCGTCTCCATGAACGGTGCATTTCATTTCTTACCTCTAAATGTGATGTAATATTATAAATGAATGTATGTACTGGATATATATGACATATATGATATCTACATCATGAATACCATTCTGGATATAATGAACCTTTGACCAAATTAACAACATGTAAGTGTAAGAAGCCTATTTTTGACTTAAGAACCAAATACCGACAAAATGAACATTATTAACTTAAATAATTACATAATGTTCATATCATTGTAATAAGTGATATAATAAGGATAATGAAGTTGAAAATGGTTCTTAATAAGGTATATATTAACTCTAGTTTATTATTCAGGAGGTTAAAGAACGGTTGAGTCAAGTCAGACACGAGGTAAGGGAACTTCTTAACCCAATTTCTATTCTTTGGGTTAATCTCCTATTTTCAAATTATGTCATGATATTATTCTGTGATGTCTTGTATTTGTACTTTATTTATGTATACTTATAGTAAATACACATAATAGATCTATTTTATTTAAAAAATTATCTTTGTAAGGGAACTTCTTAACCCAATTTCCATTCTTTGGGTTAATCTCCTACTTTCAAATTATGTCATGATGTTATTATGTCCTATTTTGTATTTTTACTTTCTTTATGTGTACCTATAGTGAATACACATAATATATCTATTTTATTTTAAAAATGATCTTTTTAAGGACTTCGTCTCAATCTCCTTTCATTGAGGCATATTTTGTTTTATACACAAATTTCTTTTATACGGTGTATAAACCCCTTTGACTTTTACGTTTATTCAAAAGGAATCTTTTTATACGAAGCATTTTTCTAAACGATAAAAGGGAATGTTTTTCTTTCCGTACTTATGCAGCGACAATGACTTCTCCGCCGCCGTGACCATTATTTGAGTTTCAGCTTCCTCTACAAGCCATCATTTTTTTAATGAAAAATAAATACAAAGTTTTAACTTTCTTTTATTTTGGTATTGAAAATGGTTTTGAAAGCGTTTTTATCATATCAAAGTGTTGTATTGATATCTTGTGATTGAAATGTGGAAATGTTATGTTTCCTTTATGCATGTTTTATGTGATACGATTATGTTATGGTTTATGATATGTTTAAACCTATTCATATGAGGAATGTATTGGTCTTAATAAGTGACGGGTGGAGCCCGCTATAGCTCCTCGATGCATCGGCAGGTCTCATGAGACAACTAGACGTGGAATTGGCCGAGGCCCTTTCCCAATTTGATTTATGGTTTTGGCCGAGGCCTTAATCATTTTAGACGTCTTGGCCGAGGCCTTGACAAAGTGTTTCAGAATGTCTGGCATTATACATTCCCTCATTATGAAAGTGGTTATTGATATTACATGTGATTATTCGACCAGTAGAATATCCATGTGAAGAAGTAAATGGCATTATCTCATTTTACTTTTGCCATATTATGTTGAAGTTCATGTTTAAGAGGCTTTTGTTTTAGTTATACATTGCCTTAAATGTTAATGTTTATTTATGAAAGCTTCCGCATTATTGTTATCCTTACTGAGCATTTGAGCTCACCCCTTTCAATGTTTAAAAATTTTCCAGGTTGTGAAGAAGTATTTTATGAATGACCTGTAGGGATAGTCAGAAGAGTATATGAGTGTGAACTATGAAGACTTTGTTATTAGTTTTTCACTTTATGTTGTAATGTAATGTCTACGAATGTATCTAGTGTTTCCAAGGCTACTAAACTAATCGGTCTTTCGAGACTTGATCTTTTGTGATCATGCCAATGTTACGAAGTAATGCACCGACTCTGGGTAGCTGGGGTCGGGGCGTTACAGTTGGTATCAGAGGCAGTTTAGTACTAACCTTGGAAGCTAGATGTAGATAAACTCTGATTAGAACGCATAGCCCAAAGATAGGCTTCGAGGATTAGTATAGAAGAACTTCCTAGAATTTTGGTATTATAGAGATGATATGAGTTTTCCGAGCAATACATCCCTGTCTGGATACGAGCAGGTAGAGGCGGCTCTGGCACAGATGTACCTAGGGGTAAAACCCGAAAACACCGCTTTGAGCTAGACTCGAACGGGAACTGGTGCACGACAACGGGCCTTGCTGCACTCTTGGTTACGACACTCCCGGGGGATATGCTTAAGATAATTCTCACTTTCTTTACAAACCACTATGAACGGTTATGAGTATATACTTTCTCAAATAAAACCTTTTTATGATTATGGATTATATCCATAAATAGTTCAATTTATGTTAAGTATTATACAAGTATGGAATTATGTATTTTGATTCATAAACTAATCTGGTTTATGCCATTGTTTAGAAATGGCACCTAGTAGAAGGAATGGAAACTGTATCAATGCACGAACTCCGTGTAGGGATTGCCCTCCTGCTCAAGATAATTATTGTGGACCTGGAGAGACAACTGGTGCTGATCAACTTATTACCATACTGGGACAACTCACGCAGGTTATGAATAACAACCTTACTCGTATGGAGCACCCTGATCCGCAACGTGGAGGATCAATGCTAGATCGTTTCATGAGGCAACAACCACCAACCTTTAATGGGAGTACAAATCCTATAGTAGCTGAGCAATGGATAAATTCCTTAGAGAAAATATTCCATGCCTTGGGGAGTAGTGAAAGGGAGAAGGTTGTCATGGCAGTTTACCGCCTCACTGGAGATGCCGATCAATGGTGGTCACTAATTCAAAACACAAAGGAAGATGATGAATTAACAAACATGGAATGGCAGGAGTTCAAAGAACTGTTCTTAGAAAAATACTTACCTCGAGACCATCGAGCGGATATGGAAAGGCAATTTTTGAGTCTGAGACAAAAGGAGGATGAGAATGTCGCAAAGTATGAGGATAACTTTACAAGGTTAGCGAGGCATGCTGCAGATTATATACGTAACCCAAGAAGTAAGATTGATCGTTTCTTTGATGGGTTAAAACCATTTCTCCGTCGAGCTCTAGTGTCACAATCTTTCTCAACATACGAAGATATAGTCTCATGTGCTATCAAGACAGAAAAGGAATTCTCTAAGTCTTATGACAACAAAGTAAAGCAAGAGAAGAAGAGAACGGTGGAACAAGAGACAGATAAAGGGAAAAAGGGAATGAAGGATTTTCCATTATGTGATAATTGTGGGAAGAATCACCCTGGTACTTGCCTAAAAGGAATGGGAGTCTGTTATAAATGTGGAGAAAAAGGTCACCAGGCACGTGATTGCAAGGGAAAGAAAGAGGCTGTCAAAGTTGAATGCTACAATTGTAGAGAAATGGGTCATTATGCAAATGAATGTCCTAAGCGTCAAGGAAACTTACCTCAGAAAAGGACAAGGGATCAAGGACAATCTTATGCTATTACTACAGTTGAAGCAGAATAACTAATGTATTGGTGCTTTTGGACTCAAGGATTATATTCTGGTTATAAGAATAATGTAATATATATATATGGATTGTACTGCATTACTTTTTGATTTCAGTAAGGTTTTAATATGATTAAGGTAATCATATTTTTGGTATGTGACAATAAGAGAAACATTTCTTTGTTTGGGGAATCTGATAAATTGATTTTGGAATTAAGAGACCTTTTAGAGAAAGTCTGGGCAGAGGTATTTTGGATAACTATAAAGGTTGGAGTGGATTAAGTTGATCTTTGGATAGTATGGTTTAAGGTTAAAAAATTTATGAAGATTATTTTTGGAATATTATAACACTATAGTTTTAGGAAAAGGACAACCTGTAGGGTGGGGCATAAACCGTCGCGTCGGACAAAGCTGTAGGAATCGAACCCACAATCAAAGTGCGACAGGCCTTTATTTCCTACCACTAGCCTACAGGAAGTCCCTGGTTATTACAAAATAGTTTTACTAATCTAAATGGTATGTGTTAACATTTTGAACCTTATACAATTAGGATAAATAGAATATTTTTGAGTTCTGTTACCATTTGGAGTAAAAGATGGGTTTGTGGTAAAAATTCATTAACGAATGAAAGTATACATAACAAGTATGTATATTCCCTTACGTTCTTAGTAAATCTCCTAAATATAATCCTCAACATTATAAAAGGTAACTTAAAACAAAAATGTTGTCGGTTAACTTTTCCAACTAGGGATTCAATGACCGTTTAACCAATCACAAGTTTGTGATTTTCTTATGGTTAAACTTTCTCCTAATCCTGTTTTCTATAACTCTCCATCAGACCTTGATGGTTTGTTTTTCTTCCATATCCATATTTTCATAGAATCCTAGAATGGGCTATATCGGGTGACCTTTGTACTTATCCTGCTTTCTTTTAATGTTATATATTTATTAACCTTATTTTCGATGTGGGTTTTCCTCAAAGGTATTTTCTCTTTTCAACCTTGTATTTTCCAAGAAAAATTTCAAATTGCGAGGACGCAATTTATTGAAGGAGGGGAGAATGTAACACCCCGAGCTTCCACGATACGTTTCTCATTCAGTAATACAATAGCTTGCATTGTACGCAACTTCGAGTTCTAAAACACCGCGACTAATCAAAGTAGCCGTTATGAATAGTAATACCTTCTTTTTGAAATATTATAAATTTTATATGTCAAAATGGACTTCATTTTTGTATTCATAATATCGAAATTAGCCTATGTTGAATTTTTGGTATTTTTCTGAGAACTTCTAAAATTTTATAAATAGTGAAAAATACTTAAAACAACTTTTTTAATCAAAATAATTTATAGTGATAAATTATAATATTTGATGGTTTTAAAGTATAATTAGAATATATTTTTACCATTTTATCCAATGGTGGTCATTAGAATTAATTTAACATTGAAATTGGACATAAACAATTGCCAATCTTTTGATATAAATTGTTTCTTAAAAACACGCTATTTGTTGTGACAGCGGGAATTAATTATAAAATTAATTAATGCAACTAATATGTTTGGAATTTTGTAAAATAGACATCATTTTTCAATTCGGAATATCAATTATAGCTTAGGGTGAAATTTTGGCCTTATTCTGAAAAACTTCAATTTTTGATGAATAGTGAAACCACTAAGTGGTTGTTAAATAACTGATTTTTCGTTTAAATGAAATATTACCACTTCTGTGATTTGATTTTCAAAAATCCGACATACATGGTTGTCATTAAGAAGTAAAATGTGGTTCAATGGGATAAAAATAATTTTTTGGTGAATAGTAACTTATTAAGTTCTTAATCGCGATTAGTGGTAATTAGGGTAGTTTAAGGTATAAATAATACTTTAATAATATTAAATGACCTAGACACATGTCCCAACCTCATTGGTTGTGTCATGGCCGACCAAGACAAGCCATGGCCTAACTTGGGGACCCCATGGATCCACTTTTGTAGGGAAATAACATAAATTACTTTTTATTTAATGTTAAAGTGAAAATGACACTAACATAAATTGTTCTACTAAAACAATTTTTAAGTAGGGTTAAACAAGTCCAAATTTTGACTATAAATATTCATTAGAAAGCTAAAAAGATTTCCTACATCATAGTATTTTTTTTATAATTTTTAGACATTAAATAAATTAAATTATTTATGACATCATTATGATGTGGCGATGACCTCATTATTTAACGATTTAAATAAAATGAGAAGATAATGAAAAATCCAAGGATTACACTTGTCCAAAACCAATTGGATGAGTGGATTTCGATGCCTTATCACCTTATCCACGAATTCTATCAATGTGGGACCTTTTAAAACCGAAACACATTTTCAAATAATGTAATGTTCCTTTACTTTCCAAAAGTGACCCTCCTCTCCTCTTATAAAAGGCCCCCACCTCTACCTCATTTCACACACTCTTCAAGCCATTGGCTCGGCCAACCCCTGCCCATTTGCTCTCTCCACATCCCTCTCCTCATCCTAGAGGATTCCCTTTGGGCAGAATCCTTTCAAAGGAAGCCTTTAGGCTCAACTCAAAAGGAGTTACACTTTTTAAGGTAATTCATTCTCTCATGTTCTTTTGTTTTATTTTGCTTCTCCAACCCGCTAAACTCTTTTTATTTACTTCTTTTGTAACAACACCAGTATCTTAAATATACTAGGATGTTGTTATAAGATTTATTTGAGCTACACTTCCACACAACTACATCAAATGGTTAAAGAACATAAGGTTTCCGTGGATGGCGAAATTCTGCCTCCCGAAACGATGATCGTTCAACACTCATTTAACACCTTCAAAGGTGGCCATTATGATGTCACTATTTTTATATATGATATATAATATGTTTATGTTTTCCTTAAACTTCTGTTTTTTTCATTTTGGGCATACCTTTATGGTTTCCATTATGGGTAAAACACGATATCTTCATTTTAGGAAGCGCGGACTACCGCCCCCTGAAAGTGATTTGATTCGTTAATACCATATGTGGGATGTGTGAAGGATAAAGTTAATGATATTATATATGTTATTATACTGGAATTATAATATACTCTCATATCATTATGATTCCATTCCAGAAAATATGAAATAGAAATGGAAGTAGCGTTCATGCGTACGTACGGCTTACCGTCTCCATGAACGGTGCATTTCATTTCTTACCTCTAAATGTGATGTAATATTATAAATGAATGTATGTACTGGATATATATGACATATATGATATCTACATCATGAATACCATTCTGGATATAATGAACCTTTGACCAAATTAACAACATGTAAGTGTAAGAAGCCTATTTTTGACTTAAGAACCAAATACCGACAAAATGAACATTATTAACTTAAATAATTACATAATGTTCATATCATTGTAATAAGTGATATAATAAGGATAATGAAGTTGAAAATGGTTCTTAATAAGGTATATATTAACTCTAGTTTATTATTCAGGAGGTTAAAGAACGGTTGAGTCAAGTCAGACACGAGGTAAGGGAACTTCTTAACCCAATTTCTATTCTTTGGGTTAATCTCCTATTTTCAAATTATGTCATGATATTATTCTGTGATGTCTTGTATTTGTACTTTATTTATGTATACTTATAGTAAATACACATAATAGATCTATTTTATTTAAAAAATTATCTTTGTAAGGGAACTTCTTAACCCAATTTCCATTCTTTGGGTTAATCTCCTACTTTCAAATTATGTCATGATGTTATTATGTCCTATTTTGTATTTTTACTTTCTTTATGTGTACCTATAGTGAATACACATAATATATCTATTTTATTTTAAAAATGATCTTTTTAAGGACTTCGTCTCAATCTCCTTTCATTGAGGCATATTTTGTTTTATACACAAATCTCTTTTATACGGTGTATAAACCCCTTTGACTTTTACGTTTATTCAAAAGGAATCTTTTTATACGAAGCATTTTTCTAAACGACAAAAGGGAATGTTTTTCTTTCCGTACTTATGCGGCGACAATGACTTCTCCGCCGCCGTGACCATTATTTGAGTTTCAGCTTCCTCTACAAGCCATCATTTTTTTAATGAAAAATAAATACAAAGTTTTAACTTTCTTTTATTTTGGTATTGAAAATGGTTTTGAAAGCGTTTTTATCATATCAAAGTGTTGTATTGATATCTTGTGATTGAAATGTGGAAATGTTATGTTTCCTTTATGCATGTTTTATGTGATACGATTATGTTATGGTTTATGATATGTTTAAACCTATTCATATGAGGAATGTATTGGACTTAATAAGTGACGGGTGGAGCCCGCTATAGCTCCTCGATGCATCGGCAGGTCTCATGAGACAACTAGACGTGGAATTGGCCGAGGCCCTTTCCCAATTTGATTTATGGTTTTGGCCGAGGCCTTAATCATTTTAGACGTCTTGGCCGAGGCCTTGACAAAGTGTTTCAGAATGTCTGGCATTATACATTCCCTCATTATGAAAGTGGTTATTGATATTACATGTGATTATTCGACCAGTAGAATATCCATGTGAAGAAGTAAATGGCATTATCTCATTTTACTTTTGCCATATTATGTTGAAGTTCATGTTTAAGAGGCTTTTGTTTTAGTTATACATTGCCTTAAATGTTAATGTTTATTTATGAAAGCTTCCGCATTATTGTTATCCTTACTGAGCATTTGAGCTCACCCCTTTCAATGTTTAAAAATTTTCCAGGTTGTGAAGAAGTATTTTATGAATGACCTGCAGGGATAGTCAGAAGAGGATATGAGTGTGAACTATGAAGACTTTGTTATTAGTTTTTCACTTTATGTTGTAATGTAACGTCTACGAATGTATCTAGTGTTTCCAAGGCTACTAAACTAATCGGTCTTTCGAGACTTGATCTTTTGTGATCATGCCAATGTTACGAAGTAATGCACCGACTCTGGGTAGCTGGGGTCGGGGCGTTACAGATAGGGTCATATTCATAATAGTGATCCAGCATGGGATGCAACACATCACCACAAGTTAGCATGCCTTACCATTTGTATTATAGATACAGATTTTTAGTACCTACAGACAATAATGGTAGAGTCTGTAAATGTATTTACTATGAAAGTCATTAGATATCAAACAATGTGGGAGGTAGAGTGTAGTATCGATCTGGTACCATTATTGGTTCCCATAACCAAGGAATTTTATCTAATAGAAACTACTATAATTTTCAAGTTGTGTGTGTAGATAGATGAGTGACTCTAGAGGGGATTCATTCACCCACACTATTTCATAATAAGGTTCCCCCATCTTCTTTTAAAAGAAGGATTATGGATTTTTATGGATATGGATTTATTACAAAATGATAAACATGGTGATGATAAACAACCAATATTCTTTACCCTATAAAATGTTTCTATTTGACCAGTTGATAGGGGACCGAGTGTTCTATAAGATTGATCAATGATTGGGGTATAATCAGTTTCAAGTTCAAGAGTAGGATATCCAAAATATGGAATTGTAGTATAGGTATGGACACTGTGATTTCTTTATGATTCTTCTTTAAGTGGAGAATATCAATAGTTGTTAATGGGATTTATATTCCATGGGTTCTAAACATATCTTGATATATATGTAATGGTATCCATTTATGGAATATTGGATTATTAATAAGATTATTAAGGTAATGTGTATCACTTAAGGGTAGTACTAGACACCATGGGTCAACATGAGTATTATGAGATGTTATTAAAATTACTATTCCAGATTCAACACATTCATTTACTTGGAAAATTTATATAATAGGAATGTGTTAGAGTAAACCTGGTGAAGGATGAGGAAATGTTCTTTTTGATCCACCTCACATCACCTTCATGTTTAGGTGGTTGTTGGAGTTTTTTGAGTAATACCATCATTTCATATTGAACTTATAATGGTTATCCACTTCTATTTCTACCTTTAAAAATAAGGGTAAGTATTATATTTTTGAGGAGTAGTGTCAGAAAACCATTAGCTATATGAACTACAAGATGACTAGTACACTAGTTTTCATACTTCTAGTAAAGGGAAAGTCATATAAGGTGTATTGTGAATCTTCTAATCTAAAATGGGTTTTTATAAAAAAATATCATAATTTTTTTCTTATATCTCGATAAAGATTGACACTCATGATCATAACTATACTAAACATGATTTTCAAAAATGTAAATGTTGTTCGCTATAAAGTCTTACCAATGTTCATTAATTAGGGTGTATTCCATGGTTTACACTGGCTACATGATCCATATAAATATTTTTACTCAGTATACCTTGAACCTTTATTAAATACAATGTGGGATTTTTCCTCAAGAACCATATTTTTAGATATCATATAATCAATGAAATGGGAATATTGTAACTGATTCTTAAAGTTGGAAAACCAAAAAGAGATGATTTAGGGTTCTTAGGATGAGGTGAGGCCCATATACAAGTTATCATAAATTCACTTACATATTATGTAAACTGATAATCCAGGATACGTATTTCAACTAACAGTGATTTCCACCATGATGCAGTGGGTTATTGATAAATAGTTTGGTGAATTTTAGTAGAAAATAGGA
This sequence comes from Viscum album, assembly GCA_963277665.1. Classification (NCBI taxonomy): domain Eukaryota; kingdom Viridiplantae; phylum Streptophyta; class Magnoliopsida; order Santalales; family Viscaceae; genus Viscum; species Viscum album. The sequence goes on along the minus strand of OY728156.1, from coordinate 61,949,693 downwards.
GATATTTTATTATCCATAGGGAGGAACTAAAGGATTGAATCCATGTTTGGGAGCACCATATCCACTATTGAGGGAAGTTGTTTATTCCTCGAGATTTTATTAATGATATGTTCTTGGGGTTTCATAATTCTACCTTATCAATCCACTTTAATGTGTGGAATATGTTTCAGGACTGCCAGAGTCGATTTTAGTGGCAAAATATGATGTAGTATGTGGTATAACTTTTGGTTCGATATCATGCATTCTATAGGGTAAAGGTAGAGTACTACATTTGATATAGTATTCCCCATCCACTCAGTATTCTAGAATGGAAGTGGAATAACATCTTTGTGGATTTTATTATGGGTCTATCATGAATTTATAGGGGGTTTGTTCTAGGAAGGATTATAGTTGATAAAATCACTATATATTTCCACTTTTTCTTATTAGGGAGTAGAATCTAATAAAATTTTTAATGATGTGTTATGTTGATAATATTATAAATCTCCATGTATTAACTCTAACCACAATATCTGATTGGAATGTGAATTTTACCTTGAGAGTTTGGTAGGGGTTGAAATAGTCCTTTAATAATATCATTTTCATCAATAAAATATTCTAGGACCAAAACAATAGACAGATTGAGAGGACCATTTAGATTCTAGAGGGCACACTGAGAGAATTCATCTTATATTTTGATGGTTCGATTTTAAATAAATTGTTTTTGTAAGAGTTCACTTACAATAGAGGATATCACTCAACTATTGGCATGGTTCAATTTGTGTCCTTATATTAATGTCCCTACAGATCGCATGTATCATGGGCCTATATAAAATAGGTATCATTTTAGGACATGATATAGTGAAGTGTAGGATTTAATACATTCAATTGTTTTGAGATCATAGGATGGGTTCTCCAACACCAAGTAAATATTATTCAAGATGTGGAAGGAGGACCTTGGAGTTCTAGGTGAAGACCATTTATTATTAAAGGTTTCCCCATACATATGGTATTAGATGGTTTAAAAGTGGATAAGACTATATATAAGGTTTTTGGTTCCATTTGAGATCCTATAGTGAGTCTAAGAGTTATTTAATCTATCATCCCTACAACCTCATCTCGAACATGCATTCAATTTGTTTTATGTATCCTAGATTTGGATCTATCTTCATGACCCATACCACATCATGGAATGGTATGATCTATAACTATAATAGGAAGGTAACTTCACTGTAAAAATTATTCTTATATAGGGTCGGAAGGAGAAAGTGTAGTGTTGAAACAATATTTATCTAGTTAAGAAAATGTGGAGGTGCATAGGAGTCAAAGAGAGAATTTGGGAGTGAGAGGATGTGATGCGACATTAGTACCCCAACCAATTAAAATGAGGTATGAATAAAAAAATTATTTTAGTTTATGAATTTTTTATTTTAGGGATGAAAAATATTGATGTTGGGATTATTTAATATCTTAGATTTCTCGCGGAGGGATACTATTCCAATTATGGGTGAGATGGTTTCCTACAAAGGAATTTTTCATATTTTATTAATTAAATTTAGGTAGGGTAAAAATATGTACTTTTAGCCTATTTTAAATAAATTAGAATAATTATTCAACTTATTAATTATAATCAGGATGCGGGATTTCTTTTTTGTGGTAGTTTTAGAATTTTTTATAGAATATGTAATTTATATGGAATTAAAATAAATTATGTTGTATTATGAATATTAATTAAAAACACTAATTTCATTTAAATTTAGATATAATCCATATTATTGAATGAATATTTCCATAATACATAGATTATTCTATGTAGTGGAGGGAGGATGAGATGGTAAAAGAAATAATTTCGAGAGGAATAGTGATCTAAACTCAAAGTTGTAGTCCTTTGGTTCTCATTATTCACTTTCACATTCACTTTAAAGTCTTATAAACCTATTTCACATGTTTTTTCATATGAGAAGAAGATTATAAACCTATAATTTTACTACGTTAGACTAGATAATGATATCTAAATATATGATTTATTTTAGTCAAAATCATTCCTATAGATTTCTATAAAAGATATAGAGAATTTTAGATTTATAAAACTATCTCTAGATTATGGATACAAAATATTTAGAATGAAAACCTAATATTTGATTAAGGAGTTCTAATTATATCAAAATATATAATAAATCTATGTTTCTAAATTTTGGATAAGTAATTTTATATATTACATAGAGAGAAGAAAACTGGGTATATTTGGAAAATTTATTGATTAGCATAAATCTTCAAAAAAAATTCCCATATATCTCTAGATAGATATTTTCAATATGGACCAAATTATACTAGTTTTATGTCAATTGGACTTATTATTTTGGAGTTTTTGTATAGATACTTTTATCCCTAATTGAACAGAAATCATTGTATTAGTGTCTTTTATGACCAAATAGTGGGGTAATAGTTACATATATTTGATTTATGAGTGAAGAAGATACCACTATAAACATTTGGATTAATTTGGACTCATTTTCTATCTTTAGAAACTACCATATGTTGAAAAGGATTGTTGTAATATTATTAGTGGGAGTTTTTTCAAGGTTAAATATATAATAGACAATGATGATTGAGCCACATATACCTTACATGGTTTCAGTCCTCACTACCCTACACTATAGTGTCATGAATTATCATAGTCATCTATTCAATTATTTGGTTGATGAAAATCATATTTCATCTTCGTACACTTGTTTTTTATGTTTTCACAACCTAGTGAGTGCTATATATACAATTTTAATGATAAGAAGTCATCCTTCATGGCTACATCATCCACACATGATTTTTTCCCTTGTATTAGGACCATACAATCAAATAGATTAGATTGTTCCCTATGTGGACACATCATCCATGCAATTGAATCCATGGGCCAAGCCAAGGTCGATTAATCTCGATCGTATGATTTAGATTGGGTAGCATAAATTTGACAACACCAATAATAGTGGTTCATAAGATCCCCTTGGATTATATGGGTTTCCACGTGGCACCCCTCCTCTATTTGAGAGCCTCTCACATGTTTGGGGCATGTGGAAAGGTGTCTATGACCCCTAAAATTATCATTGAGTACTCTTGTTTTGTTAATCACTTTGGTACCTAGTCTGATCTATTTTGAATATGTTTAGATGGTCAATTTAAGGAATTATCAATTATAGAGTGGCTTATGATTGTTTATGAGTTCACCCCAGTTCCAACATAAAGGAATTCGTACATCAATAAAGTTGTTCATTGTGGAAAATTCTTGAGATAAACTTAAGTGGTGATGCAATGATTTTTTTCATACATTATCCAATAATAAAATAACTACTAATTATATGAATCCTCTAAACTAATATGAATACTTAAAAAATTGGTATAAAATTATCAGGGGATACTTTTCTTAAATAAAGGAAATGAATCATGTAATGTGTTGATTAATAATGAATGATGTATGTTAAAATCAATTGAACTTCGTGTTATAGATAACATATGGAGTAAAAATAATATTTTTATAATTATTCATGTCTAAAAAACAATTATTAATTTGTTATGGTAGATCAGTGGGCATTGTAAAGATCTATCATTTTTATCAATTATTCTCATTATTCATGTTAAATGGGTTTCAGTTATTATTCTATTTTTATAATCACTCTCCCCCAATATTCTAGGTGGAGTTTCTGATTATGATGATGATAGTTATTAAACCATAGGACCTACTATCACTTGGGGTTAGTGACACTTCATAGGTAATTACCTTTAATCTAGTAACCTAGAGTTTATTTTTAGTATAATAAATTACTATAAGACACAATAGATCACATCACAAAGAATCAATCAGTTTAGCAGTCATAATGAACTAGAGATATATGTGATTCCCATTTTATATTGAGAATAAAATATATTACAAACATAAATATTATTCATTCTTTCAACTCATTTAAATGTTTATATTTTATAAACTATAGAAATAAAATAGAATAAGGGTGATCCCAAATGATTAGTAAGGGTTATATATAGAAAACAACTGTGAGTAAATAAGGCATAATCAATATTGAATGTTTGAAAACTCAAAACACATTATGTTTGACCAATAACGTGAGTATGAAAAGAAAATAAGGATATTTTCAATGAAAAAACATCATTTATAATAATAACTAAATACAAAATGATGGAAAAGATTAATATTGTATTTCATGATCTCAAACATCATGATATTTAATTATTCAGGACCTTTCCCCAAGACACATTAATTGATTTCTAGGTATACACAAAAATCCCATTTAATTTGTCCAAATTATTTGTTGTATGAGACTTAGGGGACCGAAACACCACTTCATATTTAATTAATTTCTCATATATTGAATGATAAATTCAATTCATACACAATATTACTTTTCAGTAAATATATTTATTGAGTAAATAATATAGATTTTCAATATTTCCCCGCTCAATAAAATAAAATTTAATGTAAATGACCTGTGAATAAATTTTATATGGTTTAGACAATAATCATAACCATGATGAAAAAAATATATGTATTTAAAAGAAAATTAATTTCAAATGATTAACAAAAATAATAAAGTTTCATGATGAACATAATGTACATAAAATTAATATGAGAAAAGAGATTACCATTGGTTCATAAAAAATATTAGTTTTTTTATAAAATCACATCATTTGTAAAAATAAAGAAAATAATATTCCATTAAGTAGTTATCTTTGTAAAACAATTGAAAATGTGTATAAGAAGGTATAAATCATAAAATAGTTATGGTGGTGTGGAAGTGCATAACATCAGATACATTAAAAACATTTCTTTTTTAGTTTTTATAGAGAAATTAAACAACAATAATTTAAGAAAACATAATAAATACTGAAGTAAGACCTTTTAAAAAGAAAATTGTAACATACATTTTCCTTCATTATTCATTTTATTAATAAAATGTACTTTTAATAAAATTATAGACATAGAAGAGAAATAAAATTGATTAAAAGAGAAATGAAATCAATTTTTTTAAACATTTTATTTCTAGATTGTAGTAAAGAAGAGAGTAGAATTTGGAATAAATTATGTAAACTCCTAAAAATATCCATAGGAAAAAATGGATTTTATGAAGGATTAGTCGTAATATTCCTTCATTAAATAGGTGAATAATATCAAATATGTCTCAATAGATTGGAAATTGAGATGAAATTACTTATATCATGCTTCACATTACTTGAATGTGATTTAAAATCATGTATAATGGATTTAAACATGTTATTAACTTATATAAGGACCATATTTATATTTATAATATCATACATGAGCCTATTAAGACATATTATAACTAGTTCATTAAAAATATTTTATTATGAATTTTCTTTCAGGTGTTAACTATATTGTTTTTTCCTTGCATGTTTTATCATGGAATTTCCAATTCATGTGAATAGGATATATATAATCATATATGAAATTATATTAATTTATTAAATACCATATTTTTTATTAGATAAATTTTTTGAATTGTTATTGAAATTTGGACATGGAAAATGAATCACATCGCTTTGTCGAAATGGTGGGTTTTTCATACACATGAGTGACATAATCATTTTTTAATGGGATAAATATTAAGTAAGATTATGATATATTAATTTTAATGAATAAAAATTATTTCATATATAGATACCCAAGCCCTTTATATATAACATTACATGATTTTAAGCATAATTAAACATCTGAGTACAAGGTAAGGATCGTTAAGTCTAGTGTCTTGGACAACTAGGTACATAAAAAATAAAACATGGGGCTAAAAAACATTTATTTATTTAATATTTATAAATAGATACTAACTTCCTTTGAGACCTTACATCTGTATAGGGTACCCTAGGGAACACATGAACAATGGGATGAGCTAAAAATCCTAGCAAGGGAATGAACGTATGGATACATCTTAAGAACATGATTTGGGAGGCATGAAAAAATGATAACAATGAATAGAACACATGAAATCGTATCATATAATAATGGGATCATATAAACATGGATTCATATAAATGTGGCAGAATCATAAGAAATTTCTTTAGTATGTGTCAAGGCTAACCGCCAATCCCATTTCCTATTTTAGTACAGGTCAAGGCTAACTGTCAATCCCGTTTCACATCGCATCTCATGATACATAACATTAACCAATTCATTAGAGCACTATATGGTCACACCCATCTCCAAATTATCATGAATATTCATTTCACATAAATAATCTTTCCACACCAATAATCATACATAATCAACCATACATAAACATAAGGGTACCCATGGAAAGAATTAGGTACCACAACCATGAAATAAATCATAACCAATGGGTGTATCATCAAAGTATCCATGAAAGAAAGAAATTATACAAGGACATTCAATATTCATATATCATGGAATGTGAGGTAAAAAATGAGTGACAACTTGTAATAAATGTATTTGGGAAAATTTACCATTAAGACATTTTGTGTGGTTTTAAGTAAAATACTTTAGATCTTTTAGAATAAAAAAGGGAAAAATGATTTATGTAAAACATAAGTGGACCAAGAAGGTTTTTATAATAAAAATAATGATTTTATAAAGAAAATGGTGGCTTAAAACTGAAGATATCATGAACATGAAATCGGGTATGAATTTGGGATGTTCCCTTACAACATGATAGATTATCGGGGGTATTAAGGTCGGAATCACTAATAAATATGTATATCCCCAAAAGAGAATGAGGGGTGGTCATTAAAACATGAGTTTGGAGAATATAAACAGTATGTATAATTTTTACATAAAAATAAAAGACAATTTAATTTAGGTAAAAAGAAATATAGAGAAACTCGAAGGAGTAAAGGAGGTTTGGGTAGAATTCATTACGGATTATTGGCATGGTATCGAGTGTACCTAAAATAGATTTTTTCAGGGATAAAGGGGTTTAAAAAACATATAAATCCTGAGATATGTATGGGGAAGGTGAGAAATAATACCCCATAATTATGGATCACACATAAAATGGAATAACATAGAGGACAATCTTGAAATAAAAGTGAAATGGGGAGGATCCCTTATCTTAAATCTTCTAGTGTTCTCTACTTTTTATAAAAGACCTAAATAGAAAAATTAGGTTTATTAATAAATAATTTCATAACCCCTTATGTATGTTATTGGTTTATTATATTCATTTTATGTTCATTCATAACCATTTTGATTGGTTATGAGGTTCAATTTCATTGTTCGGGGTCGTTTGTTTACTTGATTTTAATGACTGGTTCACTTATATTTATGATTGGATAAACATGTAAGATGAAAGTGGTTGTCAAGAATTGAAGTTATATTATATTAGTGAACATATTTGAGATTAAATTGTTTTAAATTGAATTTGGTAACTTATAATTAAGTCCAACTATTATATAAAACCAAAGTGATAACCGTTTTTGTTAATTGGTGGGTTTGATTGCAAAGAACATGTTTTGATTTATAACATAATACAATTTGTAAAAAAAGAATACATAATAACAATAGGATATATTGAATATATTTAATCTGGTTCAACCATAATACTAATGGTTTCATGACCATATTTAATTATGATAATATAAATTGATAAATTGTTGCCTTTGAATGGGCTAAATTATCATATCTCAAAGGATTATTTCATTCCTTTCAAATAAAAGGTTGGGAAAAGTGAAAAGATAATGAAATATCCCATTAGCATAAAAAAATTCCAGTAAATGTATGTTACAATAGTTATAATTATATTTGGGTGAAGGGATTGAGGAAATAAATAAAAGAACATAAAAGAAAAGAACGAATTTGAAAGAGGAATTTTCCTCTTGAAACGTCCTCCTTTGAGAACCCCTTACGGGGAGAGGTTTTGGTATTTTAAAGAGTCTAGTGGATTTTGGACGTGGGGGATGATCTTGGGGAGATATTTGGGCAGATTATTGGCAAGCCAGAAGGATTGACAGGAGTGAAGAGAAGTGGTAAGAATGGGTGGTATTTATAGTGTAGGGGAAGAGGGTTTTCATAATTTTTTAATCATTAGTTTATTATTTCTTCACAAGACAAGGAATATTAAGTATCCCATGGCCAAGAATAGTAATAAATGCATATGAATTCAATACAATTGGGATTACATTAGTAGATCATCCTCAATGACTCAATTAATCCATTATTTATTGTTTATTGCGAATTATCATATTTTTCTATTCATAATAAATTCGAGTATTTCCAAAAAATCCCAAAAATTCACCCTACCAATTTTTTGACATGTAGAATCCAAAAATGAAGTCCATTTTCCAAAAATAGTATTCTAAATATGATTATTTTAATATTTAATTACAATAATAATGTATTATTAAAACCATGTTTTAAAACATTTGTTTACTTATTCTAAAATGCAGGTGCATCATAATTTCACTTGAATATTATTTTAATACTATCATAGGTAAGGTTACTATTCATTAAAGTATATCACTATTCATACGTGTATGTAACTATTCATAAGGGTAGGTTATTATTCATAAAAAATTATGTTTTTCTTATCAGACTCCAAATAACTTACTAGTCACAACCGTCTATGTCAGATTTTCAAAATTCCAGACACAAAAGTGACAAACCTATGTTTAAAGGTCACTTAGCACTTAGTAGTTCATTATATTGTGTTTTCATTGGATTTTATGACATAATTATGAGAATGGAATTTCCATTTAAAAACATTGGGTCTTTACATCATAATTACCATATATATTCATTATTTCAATCATTATAAAAATTTATATGAGTTAGTGAAGAAAAACAAATTACATTGGTTTTTGAGGTGGAGATTCACCGCACACACGAGAAATGGTTTTGTTTCCCATTTGATGGAGAAGAAGATGGATAAATATTATTCAATAAACATAATAAAAAATTATTATATGATATAAAAAGGTGTTATTATATTTTAATTATCAATTAATATATAATGGTGGAAATATAATAAGTAAAAAATAAAGATCTTGGAGAATATGAATACATTCACGTAGAAAAGCCTCCTTTGGAGATCTTATTAATAACAATAAGGATGGATATTTTGGGAGAAAAGTAGCTATATAACATGGATAAATATTTTTGGGGAGATATTTTGTTAGATTTTGGTCAGGATGACTATCTTAGAAAGTGTGAAAAATTGGGGGGAGTAGGTTCCCTTTATAATTGTGGTCAGTAGAACACTTGCAATTTTTCAATGTTTTAAAATAAAATCTTGTCACATTCTAGGAAAAATGGCTCAAAAATAGCTCATATTATAAATTTTTGTGAATAAAGTATATATATAATTATTCATTGGGATTTCATTGATTTTTTATTAATTTTTAACTCTTATCTTTTTATGTTAACCTATAGTAAACCCATTTTAACCTGAACCGTAATAATTAATTTTTATCGTTTTTACTATACATTATAACCAACAATTAAAGTGATATTATTCCCCAATTATTAAATTATGATTATAAATGTAGAATCAATTTTATAAAATTAAATTCATATTATTTTTATAATTTAATTTAAATATAATCTAAAAAAATGTGTCGAAAACCCATTTTTCTAGAAACTCTTTTTTGAAGCGTAAAATGATCTTACATTAATAATATGAATGTTAATAATCATTATATGGATTTAAATTCATATATATATATATGTATATAATATGTAAATTTCATTTAAATCATGCATCATTAAAGATTATTTTAGTCAATAAAAATGAAAATACATTATGTATTTAAAAATATTCTTCTAAAAAATATTTGTTTTACCTCTAATGATATTTTCTTTATTTTTTTCAAATTGATAATAAATACATGGTTAACTATAAGTATTATAACACATTATTATAAAAAAAATTAGGAATATATAAATAATACATGTTCAATCATATAAAAAAATTATTTTTAAAGGGAATTTTCAGAAAATCTTTCTTGGGATATTTTGAAAAGTATGTTCAGAATAGATATTCATCCTACAAATTTTTTTTATTTCATGAGAAATTAAAATGTAAATTTTCTTATAGTTTAATTATTAATTAATTTATCTTAATATAATTGAATCTTGGGTGTTACATTTTTTTCTCCTATAAAAATTTCCTCGTTATAATTTTCATGGATATTACTTTCTATAAGAATAAGTGTGGTTTTTCATCATAGAATCCTCAAATTCGGATGTTTCTTTTTATGTTTTATGAATTTCACAAATTAATATTATATTTCAAGCCATATTATTCCTATATAAATTCTCTCTAGCATCAAGAATCATTATGGACTCTTCATATTAAAATATTTTAGGTTCTTATAATATTTCTTCATAGGTGATCACATGTATTGGGTCTACATTGTACATCCTTATCAATGATAAGTGGAAGAAATCATGTACATTAGAGAAACATGGAGTCATTTAAAAATGGTGTGACATAACACCAATAAAATCTATAATGTTAAAAGGATTGATGTACATGGTGCTCAATTTAAATTTATTTCCAAACCTTATAATAAACTTTCATGGATATACTTTAAATGAAATGTGATATCTCACGTGAAATTCCAAATAATTCCTCCAATTATTGGAAAACCCCTCTTACATACATCGAGCTACAATAATAAGAGTCTAAATAATATTTACCTTTTTTGTTGTCTCCTCAACAATTTTGGGCCCTATAAGTTTACATTCACCAACTTCATTCCAAGAAGTTAGAGTATGATATATCATGCCATATAATGCTTCACATAGCATAATTTGATTAATTGAATGGAAGAAATTATTATAATAATGTTATACCAATGGTAAAAAATTATACTTTATACCTTTAAATTAAATCAATAATGAACTAAACATGAATTATAATTTTTTAAAACTCCTTTTGGGCAGTCCATTGATTTGAGGGTGATAAGGAATGCTCAAATGAATTTTAGTTTCAAGATATATCTAAATATGTTTCTAGAATTTTGATGAAAACAAAGGATCATGATTAGAAAAAAATTGAAATAGGTTCACCATTAACCATTTTATCCTCATTAATATGGATTCCTCATAGGTTATCATAAGATTAATCTTTCATATATTGAGGAATTGTGAAAAAAAATTAGGTGATCCACAATAACCCATATTGCATAATTATTTCTAGGAGTCATTTGAAATCATGTGAAAACATTAATTTTAATATCATCCCATTTCCATATTAGAAAAGGTAAAGGTTTCATAAAACCTATAGGATTGTATCTCTTAGCCTTTACCTATTGAAAATCCATGAATATTAATAAATAATGCACTATTTTTCTTTTTATATAATCCTCCAAAAAAGTTCCTTCAAATACCTATACATTTTGGTGATACCAGGGTGTATAGAGAATTTTTATCAATAAGAATCATCAATGAATTCCATTTTTATCTTGACTATATATTAAAAAATAGTATATTTCAAATTCTTCCAACACCATATTCATATAAAATGTCTTCCAATTTCCCATCATTCCTATAATTAATTTTCTATTAGAAAATTCTCATCATCAAATTCAGAACTCTTAATATTCTCAACTAAATATGGTTTCACAATAATTTAAAAAAAGGAGTAATGTATTACCTTCTTTAATAATTGATATTTCTATCTTTACTAGATCCATGAACATAACATCTCTATCAATCCTCACTTTGGATGAAACTCCATGATCTTTTCTACTCAATGAATCCACTACAATGTTTGCCTTCCCTTGTTAAAAGTGTATTGATAATTCATAATCTGTGATTAGAACATGCCATCACCTTTCCCTCATATTGAGATATTTTTATGAAAATATGTATCTTATACTCTTATGATTTTTTTATATCTCACATATTTATGAATAGAGATAATGTCTCAATATCTTCAAAGAAATGGTTATAGCTTGTAACTCAATATCGTGTGTTAGAAAATTCTGTTCAAGGATCTTTAACTACCTTAATGTATAGGAAAAAAATTTAACAATATGAATAATTATAAATACAATTCCCTTTTTCAATTCATCACTAAATATAATAAATCTATAATTTCTATATTTTAGGGTTAAAATCATGAAATTTACCAATATACTATTCAATTAATCAAAATATTTTTTACAGTGCTTTATACATACAAACTTTACCCCTTTACGTGTATTCATATATAATGGCTTCACTAATCTAGAAAATTTTTAAACTAATCATTGATAGTAACCTTCCAAACTAATGAAATAATATACCTAGGTTATACTCATTAGTGTAGCTCATTCTTTCACTACCTTTTTCTTTGCAAGATCAACTGAGATTCCATCATTGGTGATAATATGGAAAAGAAAAGATACCTTATTAAGCCCAAATTTTATTCATTCTAAATATCCCATGTTACACTTTTCTTTTATGAATCTTAATAACTATTTTAAATTGATTCTCGTAGTCCTAATATATTTTAGAATACACCAAGATATCATCAATAAATACCACAGAAATATCCTTAATATATTAATTGAATACTCTATTTATTATATCCATAACAACATAATATTCCTTCGTCAATCCAAATATAAATAATTTAAACTATTAATTTCAATAATACATTCATAAAGTTCAGTTCATAATATCTTCCATACTTAATCATAATTTATGATACCCGTAATGAAGGTCAATATTTGAAAGACATTGAGCATCATGAAGTTGATAAAATAATTCATCATTGTGATTTGTATGATAATTTTTTCATAATTAAATATATTTAACTATAATATTTACACAACTTTATATATCCATATTTCTTATTAATAAATAGTATAGGGGATCCCCAAGGTGAAACCCTATGGTGTATAAATAACTTATAACACAAATCCTCTAGTTGTTTCTTATATTACACTAATTAAATATTTTCCACTCTATAAGGAGACTATGATATAAGTATTTAATCAATGATTAAATCATCGTAAACCTAACATTACACATTGGTTGATGTTGAGGTATTCCTCTATAAATTCATCTATGTATTCTTGTAGAATTAGTACATACTCAATTTGAAAATTACCTTTCCGATCTATAGGTTGTGTCTTCTATTCAAACCCAAGAATATCATTCAAGAGATCTATTATAGATATATCAGGACATGACTCAAATGATAAAGTCTCTCATCTAAAGATAATAATTCCACATCTTCCACACGAATCTTAATTTCATTCTCTTTGAAATAAATTTTTACCACATATTTTAAAATCTAGTCTATATCAAGGACTATATCAAAGTAAACCATAGTGATTATAATAAATTTATAATATCAAGAACATAAATATTTCATCATGGGAAAATACTGAAACACCCTTATTCTACTGATATTTATACTAGGATTTTTTACTAGAATCAACCTTCTAAAGGTTCTCGAGAAATATGAAATTTTATTAGAGTACATGCTAGATATAAAAGAGAGTAAAGATCCAAAATAAAATAAGGAATTAGATAAATTTGAATATATGTTTGATGTACCTTAAACCATACCCTTATGGACTTCAACCATAGCTTTAGTGATTTTATAATCTCATTCTTCTCCCCTTAGCCACTTATACAATAAGTTCTATCTAATAATGGACCATTAATTTAATGTTGAATCATTATATAGTATTGGTATCTTTAATGGAATTAATATTGTTATCTAGATGACCCTTATCTCTACACTTGTAACAAACTACCATTCTATTCCATAATTTTCTATGATGTTTCTTTCCATATTATTTACATGTTGGAAATTACATAATTTTATTCTTCATCATCAACACATTACATTTTTTTATTGTTTAACCAACCTATTATAGTCTTTATATCCCTTGAATATATAGGATCAATAAAACTAATTCTTTATTTTTATGGTGCATAAAACTATTTCATCATATGATGAAATTTTTGAGAACCTAGTTCTCCTTAGGGACATAGATTACTCCCTTAAAAAATATAGTCAATCATTATTTTTGTATTGAATATTAAATACTTCAAATACCTATTTAGTCTAATAAAGGTTTCATCATTCTTCACCACACTTTTTTCATCGTTTTTCATTATACTATAGAACATTATCTGTATTTCAGTTCATTTTTCACATTGGAAGTATTTCTCAAAGAATGTTACTTTAAAATCTATCAATCCCATGTGTTAAATTTCTTATTCCTCCCTAGTATTATGGATAAACAGTAACCATTTATTGACATTGACAATGAAAAAATATAACACACGAATATATTTTTCCATTTCGTCACATACAAAGGCTAGAAATATCAATCCAATGGACTAAATCAATTTCCCATCTACCACAAGATTAGAAGTTCCACTAAATTTTGGGGGCTTATACCGCATGAAATGAACCAAAATAAGTGTATCTTCCCATGGAAAATATGGTTTCTGTATATGTATAAGGTTATAAGTAATAGCCTAGGTCAACTTTCTTAATATAGTGATGATATGCTCATCTACAACATTAGTTGTATTGGATTGATTAGTAGGGAAATAACTATATAGGTAATGATTTTTGATTCAAATGTTTCTGTTAGGTTCCATTTCTAAAAATGGAATATATTGGATTACATCAGATCATTATAAATTTTAAATTACAATATATAATTATAAATCTAATATAACACTTATCAAAAATAGAAAATGTATGCATTATAAATCTTGGAATTATAAGCATTTTTTCCTTGGGAATATATTTAAATTATAAAAATATTTTAGAATATATCATAATTTTTTAAAATAAAATATGAATTATCGTCTTCATATTACCATGGATTGTGAAACTAGGTTTATAAAAAGGGACCATTCACTGTGAACTAGAATGATAATCAAGATATTCTTGACCAACTCTTTTTATGGTTATTACCCATAGGTGCATTGATTTAAAAACCACATCCACTTTTGAGGTATATACCTGGATATATTAATAAGAAACCAAATAATTGATACCTTACCTAAACATTATGATGTTATTTTATGAATAGAATAATACTAAATTTAAGTCATATATCTATATTCCCTAACATATATTTTCATAATTCCATTTCTAAAGGTTTCTACTAAACATGCTATGATGTCAACTATAAAAATTGTGAATCCAATAACCCAAAACCAATAGTTAATTTATTACATTTTCTTAATATATAGGTAACAAAATCATAAATAATCGATTATTTTAGTAGTCCTGAAGAACTACATACATAAATGATTCCCATCAAGCATTGGGGATAAAATATACAACAAAAATAAACATTTTTTAAGCTTGGAACTCAATTAGAGAGATCATATTCATAAACTAGAGAGATGAAAAAATATATGTGTGTGATTAATTGTTCAGTAAGGGTGACATACATTGGAAAATTCAGAAGTAATTACAAATTAATCAATATAGAAATGCAGATAACTTAAAACACAATCCATTTAATCAATAACATTATAATGAATTGAATCCATGGATAATACCAATTCAATAACCACATGGTTAATAATAATTTAATTCAAAATGAAGGAAATAAATAATATTAAACATCATGATCTCAGAAATCATTCTATTTATACTGTTAAGATCAGATTCCATGAAACATTAATTGGTAAGTAGGTACCTAATAAAAACCCATTTAATTTGGTCAACTGATTTGTCTCACGAGACCTATCAATACATCGAGAGGTTATCTATAAATGAGTCCCAAGTATTCCTCCATGTTCAATTCATTACTCATATATTTAATGATCAATTAAATTCATAAAAATTATGCCTTATTAATAAATATTTCTATTAACTAAAGAATATGGAAATTAAATATTTCCATTTCCAATCAAAGAGAATTCAATGTAACTATAGTATGATGAAACTTTTTAAGATATTTTAAACAATGAAAAGAAGTTGATGAAACCTGAATTTATCCAAATATATTTTAAATAAAAACCTATTGGTGTTACTTTAATATTTTTAGTCAATGTGATAGGTAATTTCCTGAAATTTAAGTTGAAAGTTTTATTGGATACTTTCAAAAATATTTTGAAAAAAGTAGAGTCAGTATGAAAATATATAAAAATATCTATTGAATAGGATTAAAAATAATGTAGTTTGGTATCATATTATTTTGATTATGGGTAACCATGACATATAAATAAAACTATATTGTTTTCTACACAAAGTACGGATCAATTAGAGTTAGAGTGGAATGATTGATGGAACATTACTAAAATAATAAGTAAAACCAATATCACTTATATGATTTATAATTATTATCATTATAGGGGGAGAAGAAAATAGAAGAAGTAATGATGAGAAAAATATAGAGAAGGAAATAAGTTCTCATATTGACATATAATTTCATAGCATTGGAATTGAAAACAAATACAAATAGAGAGATTGATGATCCTAATTTGTGATTGTGTTGAATGTTTTTAATAAATAAAAATATATATGTGATGTTAACATGTGATAGAGTAAAACGGCATAGAAGGAAATTGTTGAACCCAATCATGTCTAAAAAGATCATGATGTTCCCATGTATTTATGCTTCTTTATGTTAAACTACGAATAATGGATTTTATATGTATATAATAGAGGGAAATTGTGTTACATCAATTACTACAATGGAATATAAGTTTTTTTTCATTATCTATATGGTAAATTAATGAAATGAATAATCCTACTGCTATGTGTTATAGAGAATATTTTTTATAATGACCCATAGTAATATTAATGGAAATTACATTCTTATAATTATGTCATATATTAAAATCACATGAAATCAAAATACATGGAACTACCAAGTACTATGTGTCCTTCAAACATAATATTTTCACATTTGGGATTTAAATTCCAAAAATTTGACATACATGGTTGCGATTAGTAATATATTTGGAGATTAATAAGACAAAATTAATTTTTGGTGAATAATAACAAAACCATATGAATATTAATTTTACCCTACTTAGTAGTAAATTGACCATGTGAATATGTAATCATACCAATGAAAGTAAAAATAAAATTTATCCATCTTATAAGTGAAAATGTGATATAATTATATCACAGTGTTAGTATTTTTGTAACTAATGTATATTTAATTACAATTTTTTGACTAATTAAATAGTTTAAATGAAAACATATATTCATAAAATGTATTCATAGATAATTATATTTATGACTTATGATTATATGATAATTTTAAGACACCTTAATTAAATTATTCGAAGTGTTAGAAAAGTAGTTTTATTTTTAAAATTTATATATTTCATGTAAATTATGAATTTAATTGAAAATTAAATTTCACATATCGATAAAATTATTTTCATAAAATGGAGTTCATTTTCTAATTATATATTCCAAGAAATGTTTGTGGTGAATTTTTTGGGATTTTTCTGAAATACTTGATTTTTTTGTGAAGAGTAAAATATGATATTTTGTTGTATATATAAATTATAGGTTAAATAAAATATTTGTTGAGTAATTGATAATGTAAGTACCTTAGGTTCGAACTAAAATTCACATGTTACTTTTTTACAAGAATATGAACTATTCATTGTCTTGAGAAATATAATAAAATAAAGATTAAAATTTTGAGAAAACCCTCTTATCCTCCACTATAAAACACACCCCCACCCCCATCTTCTCTTCACTCCTCTCAAGCCTTGTGCCTTGTAAAAATTCTACTACAATATCTCCCTAAGAATCTATCCTACTTCCATCATCCCCTTGCCTCTTAAAAAGACAAATCCTCTCCCTTAAAGAAGTTACTGAGGATGTTATATTCAATAGGTAAATTCATCTATTCATTTCTTTTATTTTTATTCTTGTTCCATTCTTTTCTTTTTCATTCCTCACCTCCTTTCATCCAAATTTCATGAAAACTATCATACCATACACGTACTATAATTTTTTTATGATAATTTAATAATTCATTATCATCTCTACTTTCAAACTCCTTTTATACTAGAATGAAAACGTCATCTAAGATGTGTTAATTTCTAACAGTCATGGACGACCAGTTTTTTGTTTCTAATATTGTCTTCAATTATGGTCTTGAAACCATTTTAGGATTGAACTAGAGTATAATATATTTATTATTTATAATTTATGGTTCTTTAATATTTTTTACGCGTGATATTAATTTATACAGAAAAATGTGTTTGATGTGATCGATAAACCGACAATTAAGTAAAACAATTATAATTAAAGATTTATATAATGATTAATATTAACTACAAAAAAATGAATTTTAAAACCAATTAATCTAATTTATAATCACTAATAACATATAACTCAAATTGTGGACAACCATTCTCATCTTACGTGTTTATCCTTACATGTATATAAGTTAACCAATCATGAAAACCAATGAAATAATGAATGAAATTGAACCTCTTAACCCAGAAAAAAGATCATGAATGAACTCAATAAGGTTATAATAAATAAATTAAATAAACCATAGGTTCTATAAATATCAATTAATGAATTTAATTTGGTTATACAGAAAATTAATATCAAGTGGAGGACACCATTAGACTTAAGGTAAGAGATTCTACATGAACCTCCATTATTCCTTTGGGTTTCTCTATCTTTCTTTTCAACCAAATGAATTTATCAATTATTTTCAGGTAATTGTACTGCATTTTTTTTCTAATTCTCTAAACTCATGTATCAGGATCCATTCATCATTCTCTTTTGGGGCTATACATGTTTTTAAATTTTTCCCACCCCAATTATTCTTAGTATGCAAGTCCGTTTTAAGGGAACATCCCGAATTCATACCCAATTTCATGTGCACTATATAGTCTATATTTAAGTCATCGTTATTTTTATAAAACTAAATTTTTTATTATTAAATATTTTTACGTTCACTTCTAGTTTTATATAAAATATTATTCTTTTTAATTTTTAAATGACCATGGATATTTTCCATTAACTGGAATAAAATATTTTACTTATAAAGTTTCTTATGTACTCTTTTTACATGATATTACTTCAAGTGATATCACTTTCCATGATATATCCCTATTTTACCTTATGAATGTACACTTGTTTTATAAATTTCCTTTTTTCATAGACTGTAACACCCTGACCCAAGTTACCCAAAGTTAGTTCATTATTACATAACATTGGCATGATCATAAGAGGTCAAGTCTTGAAAGACCGATTAGTTTAGTAGCTGTGTATGTATAGATATATACATAAGTTTTTCATTCCATTGATAAAAAAATTGTGTCACCTTAGAACAAACCCTTATCCCATAGCCTATCCTTGCAGGTAAATCATAATATAATTCTTCGCTTCCTGGGTAAAATAAAACATAAGAAAGAGGTGAGCTCAAATTCTTAGTAAGGACAACAATATAGCAGAAACTATCATAAATAAGAATAAAAATTTAAATAAATTTATAAGACTAAAGAACAAGACTTTTAAACATAAACTTCTGAATAATATGGAAATGATAAATCAAATAATTCCATTTACATATTCACATGAATATTCTTCTAGTCGAATAATCATATGTAATATCATTAGACAATTTCATAATGATGGAATTCATAATACCAGACATCATAGCCACATATTCAAGGCCTTTTTCCAAGACTAAAAATAATAATTTTATCAATTCATTGTTACAAGAAACTAATTTGACTCATGAGACCTACCTATGCATCGAGGAGCAATAGTGGTTTCCACTCGTCACTTACTAAGTCCAATGAAGTCCTAATTTATAATTTTTGAAACATAACATAAACATTCATATTAAAACTAGCATACGAAATGTCAATACTTTAAGTATAAAACATGAAAGGTATAAAAATAGAACATACACATTAAAACATATCATAACTCATTCAATACAAAATGGAAGATTTTATTATAATAAATCAACTTCAATGAAAAAGATTATCTAGTAAAAGATGCTGACATAGTTGAAAATGATAAGTAAAACCCTTTAAGAAAAATATCATTTTTTGTGAAATCATTTAAAAGTCATGCATTTATAAAGAAAGTCATTTAAAAGATATAGTTTAATCAAAGTTTCACATACCGATTTTAATATTTTTAATGGAATTAAAATTTTAAAACTATCATACCCATATAACTAAATCTATAAAATCATTTTTAAAACATGGACATTAATTAAAAATATTTAGAAAAATAAATCATTAAAAAATTTGAAATGATGATCATTCTAAATATTCCCTTCAAAAAATCCATAAAATATCCATTTTGAAAACATTTTTATGAAACATAGACATGGATGATAAAAATGTCCCAGTAACTACTTACACATAAACAATCTCATATAATAATGAGATTGAGAAATTAACTCTTATCTTGTACTTTCCTATGGTCGATGGTATGTTTAACCTCTTGTATAATGACCATAGTATTTTTATAAATTATAATAGAACCATACATATATTTATAATATCATACTTGATTCATTTACGGATTTATACTACACATTAAATAATAATTTTTATGATAAAATAACATTTCTGGTAATAATCGCTTTCTTTATCATGCATATTTTAACTTGTTATTATTGATCGTATATCTTATGTAATTATTTAATTGATTACAGAATATAAAACATTATTTATGTATCATATATATATAGAATATAGGTATGTATAATAGATGGATATATGAAATGGAAAACACTGTTTATGGAGACGGTAGGCCGTATATACACATAAATTCTATTTCCATTTTCATATCATTTTGAACAGAAGTATGTGAATAAGGTACATGTAAATAAATACATATATATATATATATAAATATATATTCAGTAGTATTATTGTGTAGTATATTACTTACTTATTAATAATATATATATAATCATCATTGAATGGTCAACGTGGAAATGAATATCATCGCGTCATGGAGAACGTAATCCGTACGTACGCATGAGTAGAAATATCATTCTATTGATGGTAAAATAGTATGTAATTGGATGGTATATCATATATAAAGAATAATTAACATGTTATATTTATTATTAACATCAATTATACCCATTATTATACCCATCCAAATAATGAAGTGTAGAATAACAAACGACACCATGATGTGGAGATAGTAAGTCATACGTACGCATGTATGGGGACTTTGCCATTAATAGAATTGATAGAATACTGAATATGGTTTCACCAGATTTATAATAACAGAACCGTGTGCTGAAGGTACTGGAGTTATTATTTTTATATGGAAATAAAAATGAAAGAGGAAGTAGAAGAAGAAAAGAACTTTGAAAGAGATGATGAAATTATTACCTATTCTTCGGGTGTTTCCTTTTGATTTGATAAAAAGGGTTCCTTAGGTTGTATTTCTGATCAAATTAAGCCCTCTATGTTGAATTGAGGGTCTTTAAGAGGATATTTTATCGTTATTTGGCCAATCAAAATATCCCTGGAGGTGTGATTTTGAGAGAAGGTCGAGTACCCTTTTATAAGTGAGGTGAGGGTCACTTTTGGAAAAGCATGAAATATTATTTTAGAATAAAATAATTTTTACATTAATAATGGATCTAAAATAATTTATTTAGAGGATAAGGTGGTTCTGGGTTGAAAAAATTTCAACCAATAGGTTTTAGACAGGTTTAGGTCACCATAATAACCATATATTATAGATTTAACTCTTAGTTAAATAGTTTAACGTTTACCATGTATTCTTGTATTATTATAAAAAATGGTTAATAAAAATAATATAAAAATACAAGAGAACCCCATGAGGTTAATTATTGTAATATCTGGCCTTATCTATGTACATTGGCCAAACCTTATATTTTTAGGAATATTATATCATTTAGTAATATTGTATTTGTTTTAAAAACTCATTTATGTCAATTTTGACATTATTTGGTATTTTGTTTTTGTAAAAGTCATAACAACTTTTTCACTTCGAAAAAAATTTATTTAATCAACCCTAAAATGTCATATTAACTTATAAATTTAGTTTAATTCATCAAAATTTTAAATTTAGATTTATTTGGATATTTATAAAATCAATTATTTTAATCATTAATAAATAATGTATTACTGCATCATCATTATATCATAAATAAATTTAATTATTTTATATCTAAAAACTAAAAATAAGATTCTATTATGTTAGAAATATATTTATATTTCAAATTAATATTTATAGTATAATTTATCTTATGTATAACCCTATATTAAAAAAGTTTTTCTTATTTAAATATGAATTTATCACTTTTAACTGTTCTTTAAATTAAATAATAATAAATGTTCTAATCCAATCCATGTGGATAAAATAGGATCCAATTTTATTCCAGAGGTGTAATTAGGTCTAAATACACTTATCTAATAGAATTAGGTCATTTTTTAGGGTAACTAGAATATCATTTTTACCATTAATTACCCTATTTAATTTTAACTGTGGTAAATAAAATTCAACAGTTACTATTACACAAAAATTATTTTCATCCTATTGAAAAACAATTTAATTAATGAATTCAATTGTGTCTATTGGATTTTTGAAATTCAATTCATAGAAGTCGTATAGTTACATTTTATGCAAATTTGAAAATGTTCCTAGAAGGTGGATAAATGACGATAAAATGTTCTATATAATTTTATACATCTAATTTTATTATAAAATGACTTCAATGAATTACATTGAACTTAAATAGGTATTAGGAATATATTTTGACTTAATTTTTCTTAAATAAAATAAATAAGTATTTAACGAAAATGTTGGTTTTAAATAATAACGTAGTGTTTTTCACTATTCATCAAAATTGAATGTTTTCAAAACAATACTAAAAATTCACCCTAAAATAATTTTGATAGTAAGATCCCAAAGATAAAGTCTATTTAAGAAAATTAAAAAAATAGATGTTTCATTAATTAATCTAAAATTAATTCATTTTTCAAACCCAGAAAGTGGGTTTTTGAGAAGAAAAAACTATCAAAATATTGATATGTGTTTATGTAAAATTAAATGTAAAATTACGTCCAATGACCTAAATTATATTAAATGATAAAAATATAATCTAATGATAATTTAAAAAAAAATAAAATTTATAATTTAATACTTTAAATTTTTTCGACTAAAATATTTATTTTTAATTAAAATTCTGTACTTTTCACTATTCATCAAAATACTAATGTTATCAGAAATGTACCAAAAATATATCCAAAATAAGTTTTTATGTCCCTTTTCTAATAAAAATTATTATTTTGTCAAATTGAATATTTTAAACTTTCAAATATTGGATTTAAAAATGGATCCTCATTAAGAGGCTGAAAAACATCATTTTTTTTTAAAATACTTCTTTTATCTAAAAAATTGAATTTTTCTTTATATTTTGTCTAAGAAATACAAAAGATAAAAGTCAAAATTATATGGGATATATATACAATTCAAAATGTGGTTATTACTATTCATAACCACTTTTTAAATGGCTAGTTTGATAGGTCATGGTGTTCTTAAACTCAGTGTTGCATGTACCACAAGCTATTGACTTACATTAAAGAGATAACGTACTATGTAATCCAAGGGTGTTACATATACACTTGTATGATACACCTAGTAAATAGTCATTATGAAATGACTATGATACCCATTTCTTTCTATTGGTAATATTATGTTTATGTATGATTGATTATGTATGATTCTATATGTGGAAAGCATATTCATGAACATGTTATGATGATGAACCCAGATAACACTCCCATGAAATTGGTAAAGTTGAGTCTCATGAGATGTTATGTGCAATAGTCTTGGTGGTTATCCTTGAATCGTGCTACTATGTGAAATTCTCTTGGTGGTTAACCTTGACTTATGCTCCTCTATGTGCAATAATCCATGAATAGTGATAACATCGTGTTTTATGTTTCATCCACATTACTATGAATTTATGTTTATATGATTCCATAATTATATTATATGATTCCATATCTTCCATGCCTTTTTATATCATTATGTTATGCCTTTTAACCCATGTGCTAAACCTTTATTCTTATGTTTATTATCTTAGTGGATTTTTTAGATCATCCATTTTTTCATCTTATCCCCATGTTATCCAAGGATGATGTATGAAAAAATAGAAGTTATGAGATCTTTATGAATAATAAATAAATAAATGTTATATTTAGTTTTATGTTTTATTTTTTATGTTTTATGTACCTAGTCTTCCAAGACACTAGACATTTCGGTCCACGTATTTTCCAATTATATTTTATTATACTTAAAATAATTTAATGATATATATTAAAGGATTGGGTATATATAGTTGGTATCAGAGTACAATATATTTAATTTATTGAGATTAGGAATATATAACTTCAGTAAGAACTATAACAATGAGATTAATTATAAGAAAATGTACCTAAATTTTGGTAATTATAGAGTAATTGGTTTATCAAGAAAATACATCCATGTTTGAATAAAAACAAGTGGATATGGATATGGAATAGATATATCAAGGAGTAATCCCTAAAAATACCGCTTTGAGCTAGACTTGAATGGGAAATTTTTCACGACAAGAGACCTTTATCCACTCCTAGTTTGACACTCCTGTGGGATTTTCTTTGTTAAATTCATATTCTTAGTATGAACCATTATTAAGTGAGAAAAAAAGATGCCCATATGAATATATTTTAGGAAATAGATCATGGATAACTGAGATTTAAACATAGGGAATCACAAGTTAGTATATACTTTTCATTTAAGTGTTTATCCTTTTATATTTAAATATTTATTTTTATGCATATACCTACGTATTCATTCCCTCCATTTGTATATATTTTTTTAGTTCATGGAGGGAAATAGAAGAACATGTTCCAAAAATCAATGTGATAGGGACTGTGATCATTTCCATAATGATATGATAAATATGATGGGAAAAGTTTCTCAAAACATCATGACAGTAATTTTTAGCCGTATCATGTTATGAATAAAAAATTAAATCGTGTGGAAAGTGCTCCTCCTACTAGGAAAGATCATGTTATTATCAAATCCTTCATACAGAAAAAGTATCCTATGTTTAGTGGATCTTCTGATCCCCTTATCATGGAACAATGGATTAACTTCATTGAAAAGATATTCTCTTTCCTCAAATGCTCTAAAGAAGAGTAATTCTTGCTAGAGGTCTATCGTTTTGATGGGTAAGTTGATCAGTGGTGGAAACCGATCAAGAATAAGAAGTCCTAGGAGAAAGTTGATTCCATGGATTGGGAGGAATTCAACAAAATGTTTTTCATTAAATATTTTCCGTGAACCCTCCATCTCAATATATAATGAGATTTCCTCAAACTTAAGTAGAAGGAACATGAGTACATCAGGGTGTATGAACAAAACTAGACAAGGCATGAAAGATATGCCAATGGATTTTTCATTAACACAAAAATCAAGGTGGGTAGATTATTTACCGGACTAAAGCTGAGTCTACCAAAATCGTTGGTGATTCTTGACTTCAACAGTTAAGAGAAGATCATTTGTTGTTCATTAAAGGTCGAAATAGATACTGGAGACTCTCAATGGTCTCATGGACCCGGTGACAAAAAGAAGAACATGGAGTCTAACATGGGTGGTTTAGAAAATAAATCCCATGATTGAAAGAATATATAACATCCCATGTGTCAAAATTTAGGGAAGAACGTCCTGGTAAATATCTAAATGGAATCAGGAACTTCTTCAAATGTGGAAGAATGTGACATCTTGCAAACAACTACTAGAGGGATATAAATAATACCACTAATGTAGGAGATGAAAGGAATGTTCTAATCAATGTTCAACATGTAGTGATGTGTTACAACTGCAAGGATCATGTGTATTATATGAAAAATTTATCTAATCCAAGGGTTGTTGGAGGAAATCAACAACAACATCCAAGGAAACAAAGGACATATGTTATCACAAATTTTGAGGTGTATCCATAAAATGATATGGTGATAGGTATGAAATTTATTCATTCAAGAATAGAAAAATTACTATTTGACTCTAGTTCTATGAATTATTTTATATCTTTCAAGTTTAGTAGAACTATTCAAAAACCACCTGAAAATTTGGAAGGTGGGTTATATGTGAGAATATAAAATGTGGAAATTACTTAATCCAAAGTATATAACTCCTCCCCAGTTAATGTTTGTAGACTGAACCCCCCATAATTGATTTCATACATCTTTTAGTGTAGTTAGATGTTATCCTATGCTTGTATTGGCTAACATTGTACAATCCCATCATAAACTATCAAGAAAGGGAGATGACTCTTCACATCCCAAAGAATCCTCCATTTGTTTACAAGTGTAAGGAGGAAGACGATTCTCTTTTAGAGTCATTGTATCAAGTGTGGATATTAATACTATATGAGAAAGCATGTCTAGCTCAAATGATTGAGACAATGTAGATGATATATCTCAAAGATAATCCCATCATGATGGACTACACTGATGTATTCTCTAAATAATTCACTGTAATTTCTCATGATCGAGAGGTTGAGCTATCAATTGAAAATTATCTTGGATCTCTTCCTATATCAATGAAACTTTATAGAATTGACACCATAGAGATAAAATAGCTGAATAATAGGTTATAAGAGAATATAGAGAAGGGATTAATATGCCTGAGTGCGTCACCATGCGGTGCGCCAGTCCTCCTCAACAAGAAGAAGGATGGATCAATGTGCCTCTTCACTGATTTTCAGACGCTCAATACAATCACAATATAGAAAAAGTATCCCCTACCAAAAATAGATGACGTTTTCGATAAGATTTGTGGGGCTAGTTATTTATCTAAGGTGAAACATCAGTTGGGACATCATCAATTAAAGGTGAGGAAGGAAGATATTACCATGACATCCTTTTGAACTAGCTTTAGAGACTATTAGTTCAAAGTGACGCCATTCGGTCTCACTAAAGAACCTAAAAAATTCATTTTTTAATGAATATATTCATTAGACATTACCTAAATTTTTTTTTTGCCTTTATCGATTATATATTGATATACTCTAAAAGAAAGGAGGATCATAAAAATCATTTGAATACTATGTTAATGAATTTTCTAATATAGAAACATTTTTCAAACTATAGTAAATATGAGTTTTGGAAGTAGTAAGTATCATTTTGGGTTCATGTTATCACCAATAAAGGGATATATGTGGACCGTTATAAGACAACGAAAACTAAAGAGTGGCCCATGACAACATCTATAATGGATATCTGTACCATCCATGGTCTAGATATGCATCACCAATGATTTTTGGAGAACTTTTCATTTTTTTTGAACCCAATGACCAAGCTAACTTGAATGGCGATAATGTTTTTATAGACTAGAGAATGTGAAGATTGTTTTAAGGAGCTTTGAAACAGGCTTATCACTACAACAATACTCACACTCTCATGAAATGGATAACTATTTATGGTGTACAGTGATGCTTCAAGGAACGACCTATGTTATTTTTTGATTCAAAATAATAAATTGATAGACTATTCTTCAAGTTAGTTGAAAATATTTTAGAAAAACAATCCCAGATATGATTTTGAGTTTTTGGATATGATATTTGAATTTAAAATTGGGCAGAATTATCTCTATGAGGATAAGTGTGAGATATATACTGATCAAAAGAGTCTCAGATATATATTCACATAGAAGGATCATAATATGCACTAGTGACATTACTCAGATCACATCAAGGATTATTACTACTCCGTCGAAAACAATCCAAGTATGGCAAATAAGGAGGTGGATTCTCTAAGTATAAAGGATCCTCCATTATTATCAATTATGATAATTGAAAAGGATCCAATATTCTTATATTTTCAGACGATGGAAATGGGAATCATCAA
The DNA here is from genome assembly GCA_963277665.1 of Viscum album. Classification (NCBI taxonomy): domain Eukaryota; kingdom Viridiplantae; phylum Streptophyta; class Magnoliopsida; order Santalales; family Viscaceae; genus Viscum; species Viscum album. The sequence goes on along the minus strand of OY728156.1, from coordinate 61,921,873 downwards.
AGGAGGAACAACATCAATCCATTTTTAAATGATTTCTGAACCATCCCACATGGATTAAATAATGGATTCTGAAATAAAATATGTGGAACTTTTGAAAAGGGAGGAAGATATTAGAAATGGGAAATATACTGAGTTCATGAGTGATGAGGATAGAGTTTTAAGATTTGGGTAATGATTATGTGTACGATCTGATCCAGCAATAAAGAAGGATATTTTGAATGATTTGCATAGCTCATCCTTTTATATTCACCCAGGGAACATAAAGATGTATCAAGATCTTCGAGAGATCTTTTTGTGGGACAATACAATGATAAAGATTTCTAAATATATATCAAAGTACCGAGTATGTAAACAAGTATAGAATGAAAGAAATAAGTATAAGGGGATGATTAAATCACTACCCATAGAAACATGGAAGTATGAGAACAAGACTATGTACTTTGTCACTGGACTTCCAAGGACATCCAGATGAAATAATTTTATATGGGTCATTGGGGAACGTCTTATAAAGACATCTTACTTTATCTCGATTGGAGAGAAATTATCATTGGATTAAATTTAAAGGATATATATCCAATAGGTGGTAAAGATGAATGGATTTCCACTATATATTGTATCGGATAGAGATATGAGATTCACCTCGATGATTGGGAAAAGTCTCCAACATGATCTATGAATTGAACTAACCATCAGTATGGTATATCATCTGCACAATGAGGTCCAATATGAGTGTACTATTTAGACACTAGAAGAAATTTTGTGAGTGTGTTTATGGACTTAAAAGGAAGATGGTACCAACAACTTTCAATTGTCGAATTCTCCTACAACCATATTTTCCACTCTAGCATCTAAATGGAACTATATGAATCCATTTATGGGAAAAGGTGAAGAACACTGGAATATTGGGATGAATATAGTGAGCATAATCTATTAGGACATGAATTTGTTGATGAAATTTTATAGAAGTTGAAAATCATTTCGTATCACATCAAGGTAAACCAAAATCGATAGAAGTGTTACGCAAAAAATAGTCGATGAGACCTTGAGTTTAAATATGGATACATGGTATTCCTCCATATATCACCATAAAATAAGGTCACGATACTTGGAAATAAAGGAAAGTTAAGTCTCATGTACATCATCCCCTTCATGATTCTTGATCGTGTTGGAGTTGTGGCTTTTCGACTAGCACTTCCACCTATCATTTCTGAAGTGCAAGATGTCTCCCATGTATCCCTTTTGAGGAAGTACATACCAGATCCTTCATATGTATTATCTTCAGAGGTGGTATAGTTGGAGAATGAAATTTCTTATGAGGAGTATCTAGTGAAGATATTAGATCGAAGAGATAATGTTATATGTAATAAGACTACTCACCTGGACAATGTACTATGGAGAAACTATATGTATGAAGAGGCATCATGGGAACTGGTTGAGGCAATAAAGGAAATGTAACCAGACATTTTTATGATGTATAATTTAATACAAAATTTCTTGGGAGATATTTCGTAAGGGGGGAATAAAGTAACGAACAGATGTATAATTAGTGGAAATTCCCTTATTATAATTATTTTATATAGTATAATCATATAAAATCACACCACAATGACCTACTAAGAACTATGTGACCTTTAAAAAAATATTTTCACTTCTGGGATTTGAATATTTAAAATATGACATATATGGTTATGATCAGTAAGATGTTTAGATTTTGATAATGCAAAAGTAATTTTTGGTGAATATTTACTAACTCTTATGAATAGTTCTGTCACCCTTATGGATAGTAATATGACCCTTGTGAATAGTCAATTGTCTAAGTGAATATGAAACATTACCAATGAAAGTATAAAAAAATTTATCCTTCTTATAAGTGATAATATGATAAAATTATTTCATAGTATTTGTATTTTTTTATGTCATGTATAATTTATTACAATTTAATAACTAATTTAATAAATGAAATAAAATTTTTATATCATAAAATGTATACATAAATTATTGTTTAGATGACTTGTGATTATATGATTATTTTAAGAGACCATAATTAATTTTTTCAAATGGTTAGAAAAGTAGTTTTATTTTTAAAATTTGTATTTTCCAAGTAAATTATTATTTTAATTAAATATTAACTTTCACATATTTTGGAAATTATTTTCATAAAATGGAGTTCATTTTTTTTAATTATACACATAGAAAATGTTGTGGGTGAATTTTTGAGATTTTTCTGAAATACATGAATTTTTGTCAATAGTAAAATACAGTATTTTGTTGTATATATACATTATATGTTTAATAATCTATTTATTAATTCATGGATGATATAATCACCTTGGTTTCTAACTCACATGATAATATTATAGTTTTTCTTCACAAGAATCAATACAATTTCATGTATTAATAAAATTAATAAAATAATGAATAAAATATTGAGAAAACCCTCTTATCCTCCACTACAAATAACCACCCTCACCCCCTCTTCTATTCAATCACCTCAAGCCTTGTGCCTAGTACAAATTATACTCAAATCCCTCCGTAATCTCCTCTATCACGTACAACAACCCTTGGTATCATCAAAAGGAAAAATCATCTCCCTTAAAGAGGTTCTCAATGAAGATATATTCCAGAGGTAAATTACACTTTTCATTTATTTTAATTTCTTTCATGTTCAATACTTTTATTTTTCTTTCCATAACTCCTTTAATAAAAAATTTATGAAAACTACATTACCTTACACGCACTTGATTTTTTTTATTATAATGGAATAAATCATCATCAACTCTCATTTTCACTCAATTTATACTAGAATGAAAACACCATCCAAGAAGTGTTAATTTCTCACACTCAAGGATGGAGAATTTTCAATTTCATATTTTGTCATAAATTATGGTCATTAGAAAATTGTATTGTTTAACCATAATATAATATATGTATTATGTCTATTATAAGTTTCAGGAATCTTTTGTACACAATATATTAATTTATAAAGCAATATGTGTTTGATGTGATAAAAAAGCTCCAATTAACCAAAACATTTATCATTAATGTGTTATATTATAATTCATATTCACACCAAAAAATCAAATGAATTTTACAAAAAATTAATTTACTAGATGATCACAAATAACATATAACTCCAATTATGTAAAACTAGTCTCATATTACATGTTTATACTTACATGTATAAAAGTAAACCAATCATGAATACCAATGAAACAAACAATGAAAGTAAACCTCTTATCCAATCAAAAAGGTCAAGATTAAACTTTATAAAGTCATAATAAATCAATTAAAAAAATAAGCGGTTTTGGATATATTAACTAATTAATGTAATTTGGTAATCCATGAGATTATGATCTTGTGAACGACACCATCATACTTAATGTACAATATTCTACTTGAACATCCATTATTATTTTAGGTTTCTCTATCGTTCTTTTTTCCCAAATGAAGTTATACAATATTTTCTTGTACATATTATAATATTTTTTATATTCTACAAACTTGGGTATCAAGATCCATTCATCATTATCCTTTGGGGATATTATTATTTTGAAATTATTCTCTCCTCAATTATTCATGATAAGAAAGTCTGTTTTAAGGGAACTTCTAAATTTTTAACAGAATTTCAAGTTAACTCTATAATAATTTTTAAGACAAAATTATTATTATTATAAAACAACTAATTTTTTATAAAAAAAATTTGTTCACTTCAGGTTTTATATAAAATATTATTCCCTTTTATGTTATAAATAACCTCTGATATTTTCCTTAAACTACACAAAAATTTCTTAATTCTAATGTTTCCTAAGTACTCTTTTTTCATTTTATTACATAAAGTGGCATAAAATTCCATGATATATTCTTATTTTACCATATTAATATACATTTATGTTTTAAATTCAATGCTTTCATGGACACTTGTATGATACACACATTTATTATGCTTTATGACATTACTATGATACCTATTTCTTTCCATGGTAACCCTTATGTTTTTTCTTTATTTATTATGTATGTTTCTATATATGGAATTCATATTCATTATCATGTTATGATGGTTGTTCCTAGATATCACTCCAATGGATTGGGTAAAGTAGAGTTTCATGAGACATTATGTGCAATAGTCTTAGTGGTTATCCTTTACTCGTGCTTCCATCTGCAACGGTCCTAGTGTTTAACCTTGACTTGTGATACTCTATGTGAAATGAGCCTTGACTCATGATAATGTAATTTTTTATATTGAAAACACATTACTATGAATTCATGTATATATGATCTCATGTTTATATGTTATGATTCCATAAGTTCCATTCATTTATATATCAATATGTTGTTCCTTCTAACCCATGTGCTAATGCTTTATTATTATATTTGTTCCCTTACCTGTATTTTTAGATCATCCATTTGTTCATGTTATCCTCGGCGTATCCTATGATGGTGTATGAGAATAATGAATTTCAGGATCTCTTTATGAAGAATAAATATAGAAATGTTATATTTAGTTCCATATTTTTTATTTTATGTACTTAGTAATCCAATACACTAGAATTTTTTATCCTTCTCTTGTAAAATTATTTTTATTATGGTTAAAATCATATAATGATATATGTAAAGGGATATGGTCTCTATATTTTTATTAGGGCAGTATTTCTTATCTAAAGGAGATAATTCCACAAGAAAAAAATATAACTAATTAATTATAAAATACGATATGAATATGTTTCTTCTTAGTATTTCATGTTTAGATTAGGTTCAAGAATAAATTATGGTGGTGGTGGTGCATCTATTATATTTTTATGTTTCCAATAACATGATGTTAAAGGAAGGATTTTACATTTTTCATTGATGAAATTATTGGGAAGCATCTTGATAATAGCCTATATGTTTGTAAAAAAATGAACTACTCATCACTTAATAGGAACATGTTTATTGTTAAAGGAAAAAATTCTATAACATCTTTGGGAAGTGTTAATGTTTTTTAGGAGGATTATAAGTAAAAAAAGATCTAAGTGAGTTTGGGTGAAATATGGAATTTTATAAATTCACATAAGTTTTTATTTATATTTATTATGATACATGTAACTAATTCTCGTATGTAGTAAAAATATATATTGTGGAATATAGGATATAGTTGAATGATCTTCATAGATGATTCTTCATGTAAAAAAATTATGAATGTATAAAAATCCAACATATGTTTTCATATGTGTAGATGAATTACAACATATAAGCATCTAATGTGTATGTGAATTCGTAAATCCAATAGGAATTAGGTCAAATTTAAGGGAATGATATAATGTTGCTAAATTCTACTACATAGTCCAAGTTATCAAAGTAAGGAAATTTTGTCGTATAGAGAAAGATGAACCATGTTCAAGAACCAATGTTCAAAATAGAGTAATAATTTCATCAAAGACTCCCAATTTAAGGTCCTAAAAATGTTATGAACCTCTTAATGAAGAAAAATGAGTGTTATATAAAGAATACCAAATATGATAATTTACTACCATCATGTACCTTCCTCGTGATATAGCATGGACATTATGTGAGTATGAGGATCAGTCATGAATGATGCTAGATCTTCTATGAGAATTTATTGAATGTTATATGAGTGAATGAGACACTTCAAAAGAACTTATCTTCCATGAGATGATAAATATTCCTAAATATTCCATGATATCTCTACATATATTCCATGAACAAGACAAAATCTCTAGAGAGTCCTTCTCCGTGTAATTATATTCTGTGAGAGATGTAAAATCAACCATTCCAAAGAAGAGTTACATGATGAATGATAAAGTATTAATGCCACCATAAATACATGGAAATATAATAAAAAATAAAAGTAATATATATCAAAGGGGAATATTCTAATGATATTTTAATATTAAATTATGGAAATAAGTTGGGTCTTTGATTAAATTTTAGGAATATTTGGAATGATGCATTAAATCAAGGATTATAGGATTTGAATGAGTCATATATTACCAAAAGTCAAGGATATATCCTAATATATTATGAAAACAATATTCCAAAGATATTATTTATGAATATATATATATATATATATATCTTTATATTACAGGAACCAAAGAAGAAATTAGAGAGGTTATTGATAGTCCATACTTATGAATATGATGAAAGTTAAAAGAATATGATATAGATAAGAACTGGATATATATATTATAAGTTATTTGAGTTGATGAAATAATATGGTATTCTATAGGTGAATTATTCCTTGATAATTTAATAATAAGGAGGAGAATATTTATAGATCCAAAATATAGCCTTCATTCGTTGTAAACCCATGAAGAATGGTGACTTCAAATTTAATGCTACTGATGGAATTACAAGATGGAATTGTGAGATTGAAAACCTACATCATACTACTATAGTGGTATAAATAATATTTTGGAAACCATTTGACTACTTCATGATAGTAATAATATCAATACATATAGTCTAGGAGAGAATCAATCCTTCGCAGGTGATCTTTCTTCAATGGAAGTACACGCCCATTCTCATATATGAAGATAAAAAAAAGACACATATTTCATTGTACTTATTTAATTCCATGATATCAAGTTAAATACCATAAATTTTCATGAGATTCTTTTGTTAATAATAATAAAGTCATAGACTTTGGAATATAACCATGATTCACTTGAGATTTAGTCATCCTAATGATTGTCAACCTCATTAACAAACCCTGGTGTTCCCTTATGCTCATTTATTACTCTATATCTACAAATAAACAAAATAATACCTAATGTGAGAGTTATATAATCACTAAAAAAATTCAAAAGGTAGTTAAGGGATAAATTCAGGATCAAATTAAATGAAACACCATTCATATTCACCCCCTTCCCCTCTCCTTGTGGGAATATCCCAAAGTTATCCAAACAACATACCATGATGTTGGAAATCACACAAAAACCTCCTCCAAGACTCATCCTTCTCATATGGGTCAACCCTTTGGTGGTCAAATATACTATCTTTATAAACCCCAAAAATCTTAACCACATACAAATAATGAACAAAAAGAATCTCCATAATTATATATAATAATCTTAAGAATGGTGGCATGGAATTCATTTAAAAATATTTAATTCAATTATTCTTACACTCAAAGAATCACCCCATTTTATACCCAATAACAAACAACCATGATACATGTGCCTCTCCTAGGTCTCCACCCTACCAGCATAACCAGTTTAATTTATTTTTATATAAACTCAGGGTCCTATAATAAGATCTTGAGGGGGGATAAAATCATGTGTCATATTTATTCTCTAGGTTCATCATCATGAACCACATTCATACGGTGTTATTTAAAAACAATCCCAAGTAGTTTGTACCAATTCCTAACTTCAACATCTATCACATATCTCAACCAAAACCTCTAATTATACATTTTTATGACTCACCATTTCTTGGGACCACTTTTGGGTTTATAGTGAAGATAAGTGTTTCCCTCAATGAAAACAAGAAATATATCCAAGGATAAAGACTAGAATTAAATATATAAACACACATATATGGGAGTAATTCCCCTCATTAATTCATCTAAAATATATATGAAACAACCCAAAAAACTCTGTATTATAAAATAAATCACTATACTGTGATTCATGTCAATGGAATACAATTTCTAAGTATCCAATTAACAAATACCATATAACTCCTATGGTAGATTCTCATCAAGATATCCATGATATAAATGTATTTTTCGGTCCCTAAATCCCTCCTAAAAACCTAAAAATAGTTTATACATATATAGGGGTTATAAATGATATATACATAGTAGGATCATACTTAATACTACTCATGAAAATAAAGAAGAATCAGACAAATGAATAAATGAAAAAATTGATGAACCATCAGGAACATACACAAGTTCATTTACTACCCATCATCACTAAGGTAATATGACTATGTATCATATTATGGTATAATAATGTAATATCAAATGAATTTTATCAAAAGGAACCCTGAAACCACTTCCTCGTAGGTTAGTTTCTCTCACACCCCCGTGAAAAATATCAGGTTTTTTATCCCTTATGCATCCATAAATGATGAAATAAATATATATACATCAAGTATGAGATGATGTGGGTAGGACTACAAACCTACCTATTCCCACCTCATGGGTTATAATATATCATTTTGGCATTAGTCCATAGTCACAACTCAATATCTTTATCCACTATAGTTGGGTATCATGAACATGAATGACATTAACCACATTCCCCATCCTGCCCCGCATGACCCCCACTATGTTCTAATACCACAAGTCACAATTCCTAGGATAACGTGGCAGGAAGAGTTAATAGTCACTAATATGTTCCCCTACCAACTTTAATATTTAGAAAAACATCAAGAAACAAAGACATTTTGGTGTTGGTAATGATATATAACTTGGGTGTGGTGCGTATAGAAATCTTGTTGAAAATACGTTTATAATAAATCCACAAACACACCCAACTGAGAATGTTAAAATTATAACAACCCTACGATATCCCACAAGCATCATAATTTAACATCTTTTATGGAAGATATACCTTGACCTCTCCATAATCAACTATCTTATTTCTACACAAAAAACATCCATTATGAAAATTCAAATATTAAGGATTTATTAATTCGCCCTGTCATTTAATAATTTAGTTTTACCATCCATGTAAAATTAATTTTTATATTTAATTAAATAGTAAATAACAACCATTTATATCCTTTACACCCATTTAATACAGTTGTTACACATTAATTTTAATCATTTACATGTCCATAATATACATTTACTTCTTTAATTCAAACTTAAATTAATTTATTAGATTTTTCATTACCATCTTTATATTTAATTCCATCATTCATCTAGAACACAACCCCTCAACACAACACAATCTAATAACCACTATATTTATCATAATGTTACCTAATTTACACATAACCAACCCCATAACCATTTACACATCAACATCAACAATAATGTTCCACACTAACCACTACCTCTCCTCCTTCCAATCGTGACAAGGAAACGACATCCCCATACCTCAACATATCCCATCTCAAAAAAATCATAATAAATTTATATCCTTGGACACATAACCACATCACTATAAAAAGTTTGTATCATCATATATTAACCAATTTTACAAACAAAACGTTCCATGGATTTCATTTAATGAATACTTTTATAAAAAATCATCCCATCATTTACAAACAACATTTAGATAATTTTAAAATTATCATAAATCTGGTTAATTAACATATATAAGTTTCTAACCATTTATTAAATTTATTTTTCGAATTATTTTCATTTTAAAAACACATAATTCACTATAGTGACAACAATTTTCAGCAACAACAGAAAGATTGTATCAATTACATGAGTAATATCAATGAAACAAGTAAATATATATGAACCTCCCCATCCTAAAAATTTACACTATAATTTTAATTAATTATTTTTTTTAATCAATTTTTAACCTCATAAAAAAGTAATAAAAATAATATAAATTCCATAATTCATACCAAAATTTGGATAGTTTTTAATTCCCCTAACTCAATCGACAGTTCACGATTCATTTCTCAAGGACATGGAAAGGAAGGAATGACTACATGGACAAGATCACACAAGGGGTGTTTTAGTCAATTAAATCATAGAAAATCATTATCAAAATCACAACCTTAAAATCCCCACCAAATATTAAAACCAATTCCAATAAGTATTCTCCAATAAATAATGAGAATAAAATCAAGAGTGAGTGGGAATAAATCACCTCGGGTCACTAACAACCAATCTATACAATCATAGATTTAATGATAACTCCTAGGATCTCAAATGTCTCAAAATGATATCCTTATATCTCCTAAGGTTTTGGAGAAATGATATAATTAATATGGATTAGGATTTGGCTCTAAATTTATAGGGGTTATAGATAAACATAAGATCACAGTACAAGGGGTATGGTTATACCACAATAGTTGTATTTTGTAATTATTTTTCTTACCCAATAATATATATTTTATTTTTACCATATACTTGTGATTTAAATTTATTAGAGGTTTTAGTATCCCTGTAAGACCCCAACCCCAGTTACCCAGAGTCAGTTCATTATTACAAAACATTGGCTAGATACAAGTAAATCATGCCCCGAAAGACCGATCGGTTTAGTTGCCCTGGAAATACTAGTTACATTAATAAGGTCAATATTTCAACTTGAAATGAAAAACAACACTAAATTATTCGATTAGAAACATACAAGATTCCTTGATTATGCCTGCAAGTCACTCATAACTAACTTATTCACATCCTGGTAAAAATAAAACATAAAAAGGGGTGAGCTCAGATGCTTAGTAAGGATAACAATATAGATGATACTTTCACAAATAAGAATAAACATTTAAGGCAATGTATAACTAAAACAAAAGCCTTTTAAACTTGAACTTCAGAATAATATGGAAAAAATGAAATAAAATAATTCCATGTAATTATTCACATGGATATTCTACTAGTCGAATAATCACATGTAATAACCACTTTCATAATGATGGAAGGCATAATGCCGGACTATCATAACCGCATAGTCAAGGCCTTGAGCCAAGACTACAAATAAGATTTTGTCAAGCCCTTGTGCCAAGACACTAGTTTGTGTCATGAGACATAACGATCCATCAAAGAGCTATAGTGGGATCCACCGGTTACTTACAATGTCCAATGTAATCCTCATATGAAAAGTTTGAAACATAACAAAAACATTCATATTAAAACTAGCATACGAAATGTCAATACTTTATCCACAAACCACGAATGGTATAAAAATAGCACATCCACAGTCAAACATAACCCACACGATACAATATGGATGATTGTATTGTATCATATTAACCTCAATCGAGAATATTGAAGGATATTGACAAAGATGAAAATATTCTTCAAAACTATTTGAGATAAATATCCCCCTTTTTCTTGAAAACATTAAAAAGTCACACTATTTGTCAAGAAGCCGTTTAAAAATAGATTTTTGAATCAAAGTGTCCCATACCACTTGAAACATTTAAGAGGAATTTCCATTTTAAAACATTAATGTCCATATAAATAAATCATTTAAACCATTTTTAAAACATGGACATTAATTAGAACGATTTAGAATAATAAATATTTAAAACATTTAAAATGTTATTTTAGTTAGAGTTCCTAACCAAAATAGAGACACATGAATACAAATAATTGGGTAATAAAAACATTATAATATCATGAGAATAAAGGGATTCATGATATACTATGTCAAAGTATATTATATACACTATATGAAAGTGATTTTGTGTATAACAACAAAGAAGTCTCAATGAAATGTAAATTGAGATGAAATCTCTCATAAAGACTGTATCCTTAGGTTAAGTATAAATAAATGACATAATTATGTGTGGAAAATATAAATACACTCAATAGGATTGGATATTCATTGTAAATCAATCAGAGGACATTCACACAAATTCTTGTAAAAACAACACAAATGAATTGGATATTTAACTCAACAAATGGAGATTGAGTTAGAATTACTCTTATCAAGTTCATATCGATGACTTGATAATTTATAAATGGAGTGATTATGTGTATAAAATGTATATCCACAGAAAGGGGACAAGGAATTATGACATAAGCAAATGAATAGTGATTCTACACATAATCTTGGAGTAAAATAATCAATGAAGTATGTGTAAAGCCGAATGAGTGGAAATTCAAATTTGTAATTCCCTTACCAATTTGGTATCTTACGAAACATACATCCCATGAAAGATGGATCATACAATGATGATGTAAATACCCATAAATTAAATTATATCACACAACTAATACAATCATGGGAAGTACACACACCACATGTAATAAATAATTGGTGAACAATGCAAATCTCAGTGAATTAAAAGTGAGATAAGAAACCCCTTACTTTGTAATTTTTCCTTGGTCAAGGATAGGTTAACCTCCTATATAATGGTGAAATAATTGTTATTAAATTATAAAAGAATCATATACATTAATATGATATCATATATGATCTTTTAACATTGCTTTATTAAGAATATCTTAGTATTATCGTCGTTTCGGGTGTTAACTTTCTAGGTTTCTTTTATATGTTTTGTTAAGTGAGTCATGTTTGTTATGTATAGGTTGTAACTTATTAATATCCAGAATTATATCAATTCCTTAAACATTATTTTTAATCATCAAATGAGAATTATACTTGAATGGATATGATGGGGGATGAATCTCATCGCGTTCGTGGAGACGGTAGTGTGTACGTACGCACGAGCGACAATATCATTATTTTGATATTAAAATAATATATAATTGGATGGTATATCATATATAAAGAATCATTATAATGTTATATTTATTATTTACTTCAATTACACATCATTATCATACCCATCCAAATAATAATGTTTTGAATAACAATAACACCACGACGCGGAGACGGTAAGTCGTACGTACGCACGTATAGTGACATGTCATTCAAAGGATTGAGAGAATAATGAATATGGTTGTACCATATTTATAATAACATCATTTTATATATAAGATACTGGAGTTATTTTTTTATAATGGAAATAACAAAGAAAGAAGAAGTTGAAGAAGAAAGGAACTTGAAAGAGGGTGGTGAAAACATTACCTCTTAGTCGGGTTCTTCCTTTTGATTTGATTAAAGGGGCTCCTTAGGTTGGCTTTTTGATAAAACTAATGCCTCTTGGATGAATTGAGGGATGTTGAAAGGATATTTGGGCAGGGTTTTTCCGAACCAAAATTCATTGAATGTATGAATTTGAGAGAAGGGGGAGTTCCCTTTTATAATAGGGGTGAGGGGCACCTTTGGAAAAACATAAATATTATTTTATAATAAATTCATATTCGATTTATAATGGATAAATAGTTACTTATTTAGAGGATAAGGTGGGTATGGGTATAAATACTTTCAACCAATAGATTTTAGACCGGTTTCGGTCACTATATTAACCTTATCATTTATATTTTTCTATTAGTTGAATAGTTTGACTTCTACCATGTCTCTTTTTATTTTTATATTATATGGTTAATAAACATACTATAAAAAGCCAAAATAACCCCAAGTGTTTCATTATTAACATATATAACCGTATCTAGGACATTTGACTGAACATTAGATTTTTTCAGAATATATTATCAATTAATAATATAATATTTGTTTTAAAAACTCTTTTATGTCAATTTTGACACTATTTGGTATTTTGTTTTTTCTAAATTCATAAATGTATTATTACTTATAAAAAAATTCTTCTAACCAACCAAAATATGTCATAGTAACCTATAAAATTAGTTTAATTCATAAAAAGTCTCAAATTACATTTATTTGGATATTTATAATATCAATTATTTTAATATTTCACTAATTAGGTCATTACTCCATCACCATTGTGTCATAAATAAATTAACATATTTAATGTCTAAAAATTATAAATAAAATACCATTATATAGGAAATATTTTTATCTTTCTAATTAATGTTTATAATAAAATTTATATTATGTGTAACCCTATATTAAAAAAAATTTAGTTATTAAACTTTGATTTTAACTCTTTGAACTCTTCTTTGAATTAAATAATAATAAATGTCCTAATCTAATCCATGTGGACCAAAGTGGTTCATATTTTATTACTAAGGTTTTTTTTGGTAGAATTATACTTATCCAATAGAATTTGGACATGTGTTGGTGTAATAATAATATCATTTTTACCCTTAATTACCCTATTTACTTTTAACCATGGTAAATAAAAGTAAAAAAGTTACAATTCACAAAAAAAAAATTATCATATTGAACAAAATTTTACTCCTTGATAGTAACCGTGACTCTCGGATTTTGGAAATTCTACTCACAAAAGCATTAAAATTAAGTTTTATGTGAATTTGTAAATTCTCCTAGGAGGTGGGTAAAAGACGGTGAAAAGTTCAATACAATTTTTATATATCTAAAATTATTCTAAATGTAATCCAAATAATTACATTGAAATTATATTGGTATTATGTATCTATTTTGACCTTAATTAAATTTAAATAAAATAAATAATTATTTAAAATAAAATTTGGTTTTAAACTATAACTCAGTGTTTTCTCACTATTCATCAAAAATTGAATGTTTTCAGAAAAATACCAAAAACTCACTCTAAGCTAATTTTGATATTCTGTATCCAAAAATGAATTCCATTTTAAAAGATAAAATTGATAAAATTTGAAAAGGTGGACAATACTATTCATAACGGGTAGTTTGATTGGTTGTGGTGTATGTTAGAACTCAAAGTTGCGTACAACACATGCTACTATATTATTCAAAGATAAGCGTACCATGGAAGAATGGGTGTTACATTCTCCCCTCCTTCAATAAATTGTGTCCCCACAATTTTTAAAATTAGGATTGGGAATATAATGGAACGTCCCACATCGAAAAAAGAGTCAATAAAACTATCACTTTAAAAGAAAGAAAGAGAAGTACAAAGGTCACCCCTAATAACCCATACTAGGATTTCATGTAGGAAAACATAGATATGGAAGATAAAATATGTTTCAAGTTTTGATGGATAGGGATAGAAAAAATGATCAAGAGAAATTTAACAACAAGAAAACCACAAACATGTGATGGGACAAATGGTCATTAGTTTCCCAGTAGGAAAATTAAATTGACAACATTTTTTTAAGTTACATTACATAAATATGAGGAATTTATTTATGAAATTGACTAAGAACATAAAGAGATAGACGTACTTTTTAAGTAGAGTTTAATTATTTAATAAATTTATACCACTAACTCATTTTTTTAAACGATGAGTATTCAAGAAGACTTGGTCACAATAGAAGAGCTAGAATAAACTTCTAGAGAATCAAAATATCCACAAAGGATAAACTATATATTTACCTTGTCTTTAGAGATTAATCAAAACCAAAATGTTTAGTACAAGATCTGATGATCCCAAAAAGGATATTCCTTTAGAGAAAGAAACACTAATATTAATTTCAAAAATTAAGCCAACAATACCCCAACATTAAATAAATACCATTATATAAATAATTTTCCTTAAAATACATCAATATAATCTAATCTAAATATGAAACGCAAAACATAGAAGAATTTGGTTATATAGTCTTCCGCGTTAAATTGTATATCCAAATGACATTAACTACTCTTAATGTCACTTACTTAAAAGTAATTAACCTAATCACATATTCTCTATTATAGGTTAATCATTTCCATAAATAACCCAAATCACTATAAATCAACAATACAAACATAGATAAAAATCCACCATTACTCCTCAAATTAAATCCTATAGTATTATATTTTCCTTTTCATATAGGGTTCCCTACAAAGAGAACATCTTCCAAAATAACATCTATCACTTAATCACCAAACCATTTTCATATACTAGTGGTATTCATCTCGTAAGACATAAGATCTCAAATCAACTTATTATTTATCAATAAAATTGTTTAACTAAAAATAATTAGTCATACTAACCAGGGACTTCATTTAGTCCAGTGGTAGGTGATAAATCCTAATCGCACTCTGTTTATAGGTTCAATTCCCACAGCTGTGTTCGACGTGAGGGGTTGTCACATGGTCTTCCTGTTGTCCTTTTTCAAATATTATATTTTATAATAGTACCAAAATGAGATAAATTCCTCAAAATAATGTAACCACAAATGTTATCTCATACCATTCATTTTCATCCCAAAATATAATAACTTGTAATTTCCTCAAACCCAATGATTATATAAAACCAAATGGATATTTATAACTATATCCACAAGAGAAAAGATAATTCTTCCTAAAATATCATTCTCACATGGAATACTGGAGGGTTACAAATAAAAGAGAAAATTATTCCCAAGTAATCCCATAAACAAGGTGCACTAATACTTTTAAACATTTCTCCAACCATTTATTTCCATATAGCTTCTTCTTTGACCAAGGAAATATCCTATAGAATAGGGAATTCACTCAGGTAATGGCCAGGTCTCCTATATTTATGGCAAATGACTGTAAATGTATTCTTGGGACCATTTTTATTTTCTTCCATAGTACTCTTCATTTTTCCTCTGCAATTATTCAGTTTATGTCCTTCTTTCTCGCATGTAAAGCATTTCCTTGTTCCATTGAGACACTTCCTTTTGTGTCTCCTTCCACATTTCCTGCCTGATGGAAATTGAGGGTTCTTTTCTACATGGTCTCCACTACTGGAGCTCTTATCATTCATCACCATTCTCTACTTTTTTGAGTTTGGGAGTTGGTTAATATATATATTGTTGATCATATTTTTGGAAAACTGATTTGGCATGAACATGATATCTTTTAATCATATCAACATTCAATTTTGTTGCTCATTTCCACCACCGTTCCCACCTTGAACATCATTCTCAAAGTTACTATGACTTTTTTGGGATCCATCCATTCACTAAAACTAGAAAGCATTGTATGAGTAACAGTAGTCATAAAATCATTTATAGAATATCATGATACCATATTCTCAATTAGAAACACCTTAGGATTAACCAAGGACATTTATTCTCATCTTATATTAAAATACTTCTAATCAGTTTGTAAAGAAAATGTAAATTATCCAAAGCATATCCTCCGGGAGTGTCATAACCAAGAGTGCAGCAAGGCCCGTTGTCGTGCGCCAGTTCCCGTTCGATTCTAGCTCAAAGCAGTGTTTTCAGGTTTTACCCCAAGGTACATCTATTCCAAAGTTGCCTCTACTTTTCCGAATCCAGATAGGGATGTATTGCTTGGAAAACTCATAAAATCTATACATTACCAAAATTTTAGGATGTTCTTCTATACTAATTCTCAAACTCTATCTTAGGGCCACGTTCTCTAATCAGAGTTTATCTAAATCCAGTTTCCAAGGTTTGTACTAAACTTCCTATGATACCAACTATAACACCCTGACCCCAGTTACCCAAATTTGGTGCATTATTACATATCATTAGAACAATACCTGGAAATCATGTCCCAAAAGACCGATCAGTTTAGTTGCCTTGGAAATACTAGATAAATTAATAAGGTCACCATTACAACTTAAAAGAAAAACAACACCAAATTATTACATTAGAAACATCCTTGCTTCCTAGATTATGCCTGAAAGTCACTCATAACTAACTTCTTCACATCAAGGGAAAAATAAAACATAGAAAAGGGTGAGCTCAGATGTTCAGTGAGGATAACAATATATAGGAAACTTTTAAAAATAAGAATAAACATTTAAGGTAATATATAACAAAAACAAAGGCCTTTTAAACTTGAACTTCAACATAATATGGAAAAAATGAAATGAAATAATTACATGTACTTATTCACATGGATATTCTACTAGTCGAATAATCACATGTAATAACCACTTTCATAGTGATGGAATGAATAATTACATACTATCATAACCACATAGTCAATCCCTTGTGCCAAGACCACAAAAAAGATTTTTTCAAGGCCTTGTGCTAAGACACTAGTTTGTATCATGAGACCTACCTATGCATTGAGGAGCTATAACGGGCTACACTCGTCACTTAATATGTCCAATTCATTCCTCAAATTAATAGTCTGAAACATAACATAAACATTCATATTAAAACAAGCATATGAAATGTCAATAATTTATCCACAAACCATGAATGGAATAAAAATAGCACATCCAAAGTCAAACATAATGCATTCAATACAATATGAAAGACTGTATTATAACATACTAACCTCAATAGAGAATGATGACGGATATTTACATAGATGAAAATATTCATCAAAACCATTTGAGAGAAATGTCCACCTTTTTATTGAAAACATTTAAAAGTCACACTATTTGTTAAGAAGTCATTTAAAAATAGATTTTTGAATCAAAGTGTCCCATACCACTTTGAAACATTTAAAAGTAATTCTAATTTTAAAACATTAATGTCCATATAAATAAATCCTTAAAACCATTTTTATAACATGGACATTAATTAGAAATATTTTGAATAAAAAATCTTTAAAACATTTAAAATGATATTTTAGTTAGAGTTCCTAACCAAAAGAGAGACACATGAATACAAATAATTGAGGTAATAAAAACATTATAATGTCATGAGAATAAAGTTATTCTTGATATACTATGTCAAAGTACATTATATACACCACTTAAAAGTTATTTGGGGTATAACAAAAAAGAAGTCTCAATGGAATGTTATTTGAGATGAAAACTCTTATAAAGACTGTATCCTTAGGTTAAGGATAAATCAATAACATAATTATGTGTGAAAAATATAAATACAATCAATATGATTGGATATTCAGCGTAAATCAATCAGAGTACATTCACACATATTCTTGTAAATACAACACCAATGAATTGGATATTGAATTCAACAAATGGTGATTGAGTTAAAATTACTCTTATCAAGTTCATATCGATGACTTGAGAATTTATCAATGGAGTGATTATGTGTATAAAAAGTATATCCACAGAAAGGTGAGTCGGAATTATGACATAAGAAAATGAATAGTGATTCCACACATAATCTTGGAGTAATATAATCAATGAAGTATGTGTAAAGCTGAATGAGTGGAAATTGAAATTTGTAATTCCCTTAAAAATTTGGTAACTTACGAAACATAAATCCCATGAAAGATGGATCATACAATGATGATGTAAATATCCATAAATTATAGTATATTACACAATTAATACAATCATGGGCAGTAAACACACCACATGCAATAAATATGTGGTGAACTATGGAAATCTCACGGAATTAAAAGTGAGATAAGAAACCCCTTACTTTGTACATTTTCCGCAGTCAAGGATAGGTTATCCTCCTATATATTGGTGAAATAATTTTTATTAAATTATAAAAGAATCATATACATTAATATAATATCATATATGATCTTTTAACAATTCTTTGTTAATAATATCTTAGTATTATCATCGTTTCGGGTGTTTAGACCGAACCGTTTTTTTTCATTTTTTAAGATCCGTTTTAAGGGTTTCTGGTACCCAAAACATCAATCCAACCACACAATTCAAACAGGCGCGACATCCCGCTTTCAAATTAAAAATTCAACATCAAAAGACGACAACTCACCACCTCGATCCACGAACCCACGCTGCGGCCTCGAAGCACGAGATCCCTCGAATACTGCAACACCTCAAACCACGGCCCGCCTCCAAACCACCCAAGAACACAGGAGAAACCGTAAACCGAACCACCGACAAGCTTCACCGGTGTTCATCGTCATCGTCACAAAGGAATGGGTTCACAACATCACTGATGCCGATTTCCAAAAATCCCCATCGACCACATCTGAAGCGGCCAACAAAATAAATAAACCAAAAACACAATCACAAACATCAAACCACCACGCCAAAGAGAATCAAAACCATTGGATCCAAAACCAAAAGCAATGAAATCAACACTCCAAAAATCAAATGCCGAAGCCTTCCGCAGCCTTGGATCCCTGGATTCTGACCACACATCACCTTGCAACTATCTTCAAACAACAAAATCGTGAAGCACATCGCCATACCAGCTACTTGATGGAAAACCAGAACCAAAATCCCATAGCCACCAGCTCAATCTCTCAAGAAGACATGGTTATCCGCTCACACACATAGCAGAGGACGAGAAGAAATTCCACAATCCGCGAAAGCGTGGAACTCAACTGCTGGCTCAACACCATACCACCAAGAAGCCCTATCCAGCAAATGGGAGTTGAGCGAGGAACAGGTCGACATCGATGTGAATCTCCGAGATAGATGATCCCATGAAACACCACCAAATAGGGTATCCTCCACCACGATCTTGCTGAGAAAAGGGAAGGGTGATCCGTGCTGAAGAGGAAGACGACAGCGACGAGGAGAAAACCTAGGGAGAGAGCGCCCCTTATGGTCCCATCATTCACTTACTCGTTTTCTTTTATATGTTTTGTTACATAAGCCATGTTTTTTATGGATAGGTTGTATCTTATTCATATCCACAATGATATCAAGTCCTTAAATATTATTTTTAATCATCAAATGAGAATTATACTTGAATGGATACGATGGGGGATGAATCTCATCGTGTTCGTGGAGACGGTAGTCCATACGTACGCACGACCGACAATATCATTCCTTTGATATTGAAATAATATATAATTGGATGTTATATAATATATAAAGAATCATTATATGTTTATATTTATCATTTACTTCAATTACACAACATTATCATACCCATCCAAATAATAATGTCTTAAATAACAATTACACCACGACGTGGAGACGGTAAGCTGTACGTACGAACGTATGGTGACATGTCATTCAAAGGATGGATAGAATTATAAATATGGGTGTAACATATTTATAATAACATCACTACATATAGAAGATACTGGATTTGTTACATTATAATTTAAATAACAAATAAAGAAGAAGTGGATAAAGAAAAGAACTTGAAAGTGGGTGGTGAAAACATTACCTCTTCTTCGCATTGTTCCTTTTGATTTGATAAAAGGGGATCCTTAGGTTGTCTTTATGATCAAACTAAGGCATCTAGGTTGAAGGGAGGGAAGTTGAAAGGATATTTGGGTAGGGGTTGGCCTAACAAAAAGGTTTTGACGGTATGAATTTGAGAGAAGGGGGAGTGCCCTTTTTTAAGAGGGTTGAGGGGCACCTTATGAAAAACTTAAAATATTATTTTATAATAAATTCATATTCGGTTTATAATGGATCCAAAGTTACTTATTTCGAGGCTAAGGTGGGGATGGGTCGAAATCCTTCCAACCAACTGATTTTAGACAGGTTTGTGTTACTATTTTAACCATATCATTTATATTTAACTCTTACTTGAATAGTTTGACATTTACCATGTCTCTTTGTATTTTTATATTATATGGTTAATAAACTTACTATAACCAGCCAAGAGAACCCCATGTGGTTAATTATTATTATATATAACCTTATCTAAGTCATTTTGATGAACCTTAGATTTTTGAGGAATATAATATCAATTAATAATATAATATTTGTTTTAAAAACTCTTTTATGTAATTTTGACACTATTTCATATTTTGTTTTTTCTAAATTTATAACAGCATTATTACTTGGAAAAGAATTCATCTAACCAACCATAATAAGTCATATTAACCTAGAAAATTACTAAAATTCATAAAAAGTCTCAAATTACATTTATTTGGATATTAGTAATATCAATTATTTTAATATTTCATTAATTAGGTAATTACCGCATCACCATTGTGTCATAAATAAATTAAATTATTTAATGTCTAAAAATTATAAATAAAATAAAATTATGTAGGAAATAGTTCTACCTTTCTAATGAATTACTTTAATCAAATATATCTAATTTTTAACCCTGTATTAAAAATGTTTTAGTTATTAAACTTTGATTTTAACACTTTTAACCCTTCTTTGAATTAAATAATAATAAATTTCCTAATCTAATCCAAGTGGATCAAAGAGGTTCATATATTATTCCTAAGTTTATTTTTGGTTGAATTATACTATCCAATAGAATTAGGACATGTGTTAGGGTAATAATAATATCATTTTTTCCCTTAATTACCCTATTTACTTTTAACCATGGTAAATAAAAGTAAAAAATTACTATTCACCAAAAATTATTTTTATCTTATTGAACCACATTTTACTCTTTGATATTAACCATCTCTCTCAGATTTTTGAAATTCCACTCACAAAGGTGGTAAAATTATGTTTTATATGAATTTGTAGATTCTCCTAGGAGGTGTGTAAAAGACGGTGAAAAGTTTAATAAAATTTTTATATATCTAAAATTATTCTAAACTAACTCCAACGAATTACATTAAAATTATATTGGTATTATGTATCTATTTTTACCTTAATTAAAGTTAAATAAAATAAAAAGTTATTTAAATAAAAATTTGGTTTTAAACTATAACTCAATGTTTTTTCACTATTCAACAAAAATGTTAGGTTTTTAGAAAAATACCAAAAAATCACGCTAAGCTAATTTCGATATTACGAATCCAAAAATGAAATCCATTTTGAAAGATAAAATTTATAAAATTTCAAAAATTGGGAAATACTTTTCATAATGGGTAGTTTGATTGGTTTTGGTGTGCGTTAGAACTCGAAGTTGCGTACAACACAAACTACTGTATTATTCAAAGAGAAGCATATTGTGGATTCTTGGGGTGTTACATTCTCCCGTACATCAATAAATTGTGTCCTCATAATTTTTAAAATTGGTCTTGGTAATATAATGGAAATTTCCACATCGAAAAAAGAGTCAATAAAACTATCACTTTAAAAGAAAGAAAGAGAAATACAAAGGACACCCCAGATAACCCATACTGGGATTCCATGTAGGAAAACATGGATATAGAAGTTAAAATAAGTGTCAAGTTCTGATGGAGAGGGATAGAAAACATGATCAGGAGATAGTTAACAACAAGAAAACCACAAACTTGTGATGGGACAAATGGTCATTAGTTTCCCAGTAAGAAATATAAATGGACAATTTTTTTTAAGTTACATTACATAAAGATGAGGAATTTATTTATGAAATTGACTAATAACATAAAGAGATATACTTACTTTTTAAGAAGAGATTCATTCTTTAATAAATTTCTAGCACCAACTCATTTTTTTAAACGATGAGTATTCAAAAAGACTTTGTCATAATAGAATAGCAAGAATAAACTTCTAGAGAATCACATGATCCACAAAGTATAAACTATATATTTACCTTGTATTTAGAGATTAATCAAAACCAAAATGGTTAGTACAAGATCTGATTACCCCCAAAAGGATATTCCTTTAGAGAAATAAACACTAATCTTGATTTCTAAAATTATTCCAACAATACCCCAAAGATAAATAAATACCATTCAATAAACAATTGTCCTTAAAATCCTTCAATATAATATAATCTAATATTGAAACCCAAAACTTTGAATAATTTGGTTATATAGTCTTCCACGTTATATTTTATGTCCAAATGACATTAACTACTCTTAAAGTCACATACTTAAAAGTAATTAACATAATCACATATTCTCTATTATAGGCTAATCATTTCCATAAATAACCCAAATCACTCTAAATCCACAATAAAAACATAGATAAAAATCCACCATTACTCCTCTAATGAAATCTTATAGTATTATATTTTCCTTGGGCATATAGTGTTCCCTACAAAGAGAACATCTTCCAAAATAACATTTATAACATAATCCCCAAACCATTTTCCTATACTGAAGGTATTCATTTGATAAGACATAAGATCCCAAATCAAATTATCATTGATCAATAAAATCATTTAACTAAAAATAATTATTCATACTAACCAGGGACATCACGTAGTTCAGTGGTAGGCGATAAATCCAAATCCACTCTAGTTGTGGGTTCGATTCCCATAGATTTTTCCGACGCGACGGGTTGTCACACGGTCTTTGTGTTGTCCTTTTTTAAATATTATATTTTATAAGAGTAACAAAATTAGATAAATTCCTCAAAATAATATAACCACAAATGTTATCTCATACCTTGCATTTTCATCCCAAAATATAATAACTTTTAATTTCCACAAACCCAAATATCATATAAAACCAAATGGTTATTTATAACTATAGCCACAAGAGAAAATATAAGTCTTCCTCAAATATTTTTCTCACATGGCATACTAGAGGGTTACAAATAAAAGAGAAAATTATTCCCAAGTAACCCCCTCAACAAGGAGCACTAATACTTTTAAATATTTCTCCAAGCATTTATTTCCATATAGCATCTTCATTGACCAAGAAAATATCCTATAGAATAGGGAATTCACTTGGGTAATTGCCTGGTCCCCTAAATTTATAGCAAATGACTGTAAATGTATTCTAGGGACCATTTTTATTTGCTACCATAGTACTCTTAATTTTTCCTCTGCAATTCTTCACATTATGTCCTTCTTTCCCGCATGTAAAGCATTTCTTTGTTCCATTGAGAAAATTTCCTGGGTGTCTCCTTCCACATTTCCTGCATGATGGAAATTGATGATTCTTCTCTCTAAGGTCTCCACTACTGGAGCTCTTATCATTCATTACCTTTCTCTTCTTTGTTGAGTTTTGGAGTTGGTTAATATATATGTTTTTGGTCATATTTTTGGAAAACTAATTTGGCATGAACACGATATCTTTTAAGACTATAAACATTCCACTTTGTTGCTCATTTCCACCACCATTCCCACCTTGAACATCATTCTCAATGTTACTATGACTTCCTTGGGATCCAACCATTGACTAAAACTAGAAATCATTGTGTGAGTAACAGTAGTCATAAAATCATTTATAGAATATCATGACACCATATTCTCAATTTGAATCACCTTAGGATTAATCAAGGACATTTATTCACATCTTATATTAAAATACTTCTAATCAGTTTGTAAAGAAAATGTAAATTATCTGAAGCATATCCCACGGGAGTGTCGTAACCAAGAGTGAAGCAAGACCCATTGTCGTGCACTAGTTCCCGTTCGAGTCTAGCTCAAAGTGTTGTTTTCTGGTTTTACCCCTAGGTACATATGTGCCAGAGACGCATCTACCTGCTTGTATCTAGACATGGATGTATTTCTTATAAAACTGACAAAATATATAAAATACCAAAATTCTAGGATGTTCTTCTATACTAATTCTCAAAGTCTATCTTAGAGATATGTGCTCTAATCAGAGTTTATCTAAATGTATTTTCCAAGGTTTGTACTGAACTTCCTTTGATACCAATTGTAACACCCTGACCCCAGTTACCCATATTCAGTGCATTATTACATAACATTGGCTTGATATAAGGAAATCATGTCCCGAAAGACCGATCGGTTTAGTTGCATTCTAAATACTAGATACATTAATATGGTAAACATTAAAACTTGAAAAGAAAAACAACACAAAATTATTCCATTAGAAACATCCAAGCTTCATATATTATTTCTGCAAGTCACTCATAACAAACTTCTTCACATCCTGGGAAAATAAAACATAGAAAGGGGTGATCTTAGATTCTCAGTAAGGATATCAATATAGCGGAAACTTTCACAAAAAAGCATAAACATTTAACACAATGTATAACTAAAAAAATCCTTTTAAACATGAACTTCAACATAATATGGCAAAAATGAAATTAAATAATTCCATGTACTTATTCACATGGATGTTCTACTAGTCGAATAATCACATGTAATACCCACTTTCATAATGATGGAATGCATAATTCCAGACTATCATAACCACATAGTCAAGGGCTTATGCCAAGACTACAAATAAGATTTTGTTAAGGCCTTGTGCCAAGACACTAGTTTGTCTCATTAGACCTACCGATGCATCGAGGAACTATAGCAAGCTCCACCCTTCACTTACTAAGTCCAATGCATTCCTCATATTAAAAGTTTTAAACATAACATAAACATTCATATTAAAACTAGCATACGAAATGTCAATACATTATCCACAAACCACGAATGGTATAAAAATAGCACTTCCACAGTCAAACATAACTCATTCAATAAAATATGGAAGATTTTATTGTAACATATTAACCTCAATCGATAATAATGAATGATATTTATATAGAAGAAAATATTAATCAAAAACTATTTGAGAGAAATATCCCCATTTTTCTTGAAAACATTTAAAAGTCACACTATTTGTCAAAAATCCGTTTAAAAATAGATTTTTGAATCAAATTTTCCCATACCACTTTGAAAAATTTAAAAGGAATTTTAATTTTAAAACATTAATGTCCATATAAATAAATCCATAAAACCATTTTTAAAACATGGACATAAATTATAAAGATTTAGAATAATAAATCTTCAAAACATTTAAAATGAAATTTTAGTTAGAGTTCCTAACCACAAGAGAGACACTTTAATACAAATAATTGCGGTAATCAAAACATTGTAATATCATGAGAATAAATGGATTTAGGATATACTATGTCAAAGTACATTATATACACCATATAAAAGTGATTTGGTGTATAATAACAAATAAGTCTCAATGGAATGTAAATTGAGATAAAATCTACTATAGAGACTGTATCCTTAGTTAAGGATAAATCAATGACATAATTATGTGTGAAAAATATAAATACACTAAATATTATTGGATATTCAGTGTAAATCAATCAGAGGACATTCACACATATTCTTGTAAAAACAACACCAATGAATTGGATATTTAACTCAACAAATGGAGATTGAGTTAAAATTACTCTTATCAAGTTCATATCGATGACTTGAGAATTTTTTAATGGATAGATTATGTGTATAAAAAGTATATTCACAGAAAGGGGAGTGTGAATTATTACATAAGAAGATGAATAGTGATTCCACACATAATCTTGGAGTAAAATAATCAATGAAGTATGTGTAAAGCCAAATGTGTGGAAATTGAAATTTGTAATTCCCTTACCAATTTGGTAACATACGAAACAGACATCCCATGAATGATGTATCAAAGAATGATGATTTAAATATTAATAAATTAATGTATATTACACAATTAATACAATCATGGGCAGTAAACACAACACATGCAATAAATAAGTGGTGAACAATGGAAATCTCATGGAATTAAAAGTGAGATAAGAAACCCCTTACTTTGTACTTTATCCTTGGTCAAGGATAGGTTAACCTCCAGAATAATGGTGAAATATTTGTTATTAAATTATACAATAATCATATACATTAATATGATATCATATGTGATCCTTTAACATTGCTTTGTTAATAATATCTCAGTATTATCATCGTTTCGGGTGTTAACTTACTCATTTTCTTTTATATGTTTTGTTACATAAGTCATGATTGTAATGGATAGGGTGTATATTATTCATATCAAGATTTATATCAAGTCCTTAAACATTATTTGTATTCATAAAATGAAAATTAGACTTGAATGGATATGATGAGGGATGAATCTAATCGTGTTCCTGGAGACGGTAGTCCGTACGTACGCACGAGCGACAAGATCAATCTTTTGATATTAAAATAACATATAATTGGATGGTATATCATATATAAAGAATAATTATAATGTTATATTTATTATTTACTTCAATTACACATCATTAACATACCCATCCAATTAATAATGTTTTGAATAACAATTACACCACGTCGTGCAGACGGTAAGTCGTATGTACGCACGTATGGTGACATGTCATTCAAAGGATGGATAGAATACTGAATATGGATGTACCATATTTAAAATAACATGACAGAATATATAATATACTATAGTTATTATTTTATAATGTAAATAACAAAGAAAGAAGAAGTGGAAGAAGAAAGGAGCTTGAAAGAGGGTGGTGAAAACATTACCTCTTCTTCGGGTTCTTCCTTTTGATTTGATCAAAGGGGATCCATAAGCTGGATTTATGATAAATCTAAGGCCTCTAAGTTGAATTGAGGGATGTTTATAGGATATTTGGTCAGGGTTTGGCCGAACCAAAAGGCTTTTAAGGTATGAAATTTATAGAATGGGGAGTTCCCTTTTATAAGAGGGGTGGGGGTACCTTAGGAAAAACTTAAAATATTATTTTATAATAAATTCATATTCTATTTATAATAGATCCAAAGAGACTTATTTTGGGTATAAGGTGTGTATGGGTCGAAATCCTTTCAACCAATATATTTTAGACAGGTTTGGGACACTATATTAACCTTATCATTTATATTTAACTCTTAGTTGAATAGTTTGACATTTACCATGTCTCTTTGTATTTTTATATTATATGGTTAATAAACTTACTATAACAAGACAAGAGAACCCCAAGTGGTTCATTATTAATATAGATAATTTTATCTAAGTCATTTTTCCGAACCTTAGATTTTTTTAGGAATAAAATATCAATTAATCATATAATATTTGTTTTAAAAACTCTTTTATGTCAATTTGGACACTAATTGGTGTTTTGTTTTTGCTAAATTTATAAGAGAATTATTACTTCGGAAAAAATTCATCTAACCAACCATAATATGTCATATTAACCTATAAAATTAGTTTAATGCATAAAAAGTCTCAAATTACATTTATTTGGATATTTATACTATCAATTATTTTAATATTTCATTAATTAGATAATTATTGCATCACCATTGTGTCATAAATAAATTAAAATATTTAAGGTCTAAAAATAATAAATAAAATACCATTATGTAGGAAATATTTTTATATTTCTAAAGAATATTTATAATCAAATTTATCTTATGTGTAAACTTATATTAAAAATGTTTTAGTTATTAAACTTTGATTTTAACTCTTTTAACTCTTCTTCGTATTAAATAATAATAAATATCCTAATCTAATCCAAGTGGACCAAAGAGGTTCATATTTTATTTCTAAGGTTCTTTTGGGTATAATTATACTTATCCAATTGAATTAGTACATGTTTTAGGGTAATAATAATATCATTTTTACCCTTAATTATCCTATTTACTTTTAATCATGGTTAATAAAAGTAAAAAGTCACTATTAACTAAAAGTTATTTTTATCTTATTTAACCACATTTTACTCCTTGATTTTAACTGTGTCTCTCGGATTTTTGAATCTCCACTCACAAAATCGGTAAAATTAATTTGTATGTGAATTTGTAAATTCTCTAAGGAGGTGGGTAAAAGACGGTGAAAAGTTCAATAAAATTTGTATATATCTAAAATTAGTCTAAACTAACACCAATTAATTACATTGAACTTATATAGGTATTATGTATATATTTTGACCTTAATTAAATTTAAATAAAATAAATAATTTTTTAAATAAAAATTCTATTTTAAACTATAACTCAGTGTTTTTCACTATTCGTCAAAAATTGAATGTTTTCAGAAAAATACCAAAAATTTACTCTAAGATAATTTCGATATTCCAAATCCAAAAATGAATTCCATTTTGAAAGATAAAATTTATAAAATTTTAAAAAGTGGGCAATACTATTCATAACGGGTAGTTTGATTGGTTGTGGTGTGTGTTGGAACTCGAAGTTGCGTACAAACCACGCTACTGTATTATTCAAAAAGAAGCGTACCGTGGATTCTTGGGGTGTTACAATCCCATTATGACATATTATTTAACTCAATATATATTTTTAATTCACATGTTGAAATTATGCTAAAAATAATTAAATCACATTATGACCCAATTGGACAACATGTTTGTATATTTTATCTTAACATTATATAAACTATTAAAAATTATAATATTACTTTTTTAAAGGATTATTATTTCAATGGGATTTAATTTTTTTTATACCAATAGATAGATCCAATCATAAATGGCCCAATGGGTCCCAAAAAGAGTGGAAATATGAAAAAAGAAGCTTCAATAACCATTCTATATTTGGGCTATATAATAGTATTAGGACCTTAAAATGGTCTAATTCCACCTCCATTATAAATATAACTAAAATACACACATCTCCACTAAATTTAAAGTTAATAATAAGTATATATGTTAGTAAACTAGGTAGATAATGTGGAGATAAAAATTATACCCTAAATAGTTCCTCATTTCCTTTAGATACATGACCTCTTTTTTGGAAGCTTTTGTATAAATGTAATTAAAAACCCTATTCTCCCTAATTGAACATGGATTCTAAAATTGGGGTTATTTTATAGTTCTTGGTATTTTCTACTTCAACATATATGGATTCCTCCCCTTCCATGGATTTTTAAACTTGTTATTATTTCTAGATGATGAATGTTATCAAATTCCTGAGATTTATTTTTGTACTCATTGAATGAACCTTTTAATTGAGTTTTTTAGGTCTTTTATCCATGTATTCTTCTTATTTAATTTATTTTTTTATTGTTATGTCACACTCACTCAAACGTGATCATGTTTGGAGTAACCATTCATGTGATTCTTCACACACCATTTATCACACATCACCCGTTTTCAATCATGGTATTTATATGGGTCATTTCTGTATATTAATCTCACAAAAATATTAGCGTGACCATGCTCATTAATTTCATTGCATCATAATGAAATAATGAAAAACCTAGACAATAATGTCATCATCCAACCCACTAGGTTCCTCCTTGCTATTGAAAGATAATATGTGACAAATCCAAGCCTTCCACCAATACCCTATGGGTGGAAAAAAAGTGCTATGTGTAAAATAAAGAATATAAGATTCCTTAGCCCAAATAACTATATGCATGCAGATATAATCATATTTATTCAATAGTTCATATATATAATGAAAAGACTAAGTATATAGCATATGACCATGCATGCAAAACCCTCTAGGAAAGCATCAGAGTATAGAAGAATAATATAGAGTATAAAGGGAAAGAATACACACCCAACCTGAAAAACAGTAGTAAAAAGGGGAATGTCTAATGAGATCCTGGATCATAATACCCCAGGATAACCATATTACATAGCCAACACCAAGAGCCGCTAAGCTCCATAAAAACTATGTACAATGATATCACCTTCTATATTCTTATGATCTTCAAAAGAAATAACATTTCAATTATAATATCATACAGGATGAGTGTATTCATACCTAGTAAGCACCCCAAAAACTAAAAAGGGAGTAAAAAAATATGAAATAGTCATAGTGACCCATAAGTATGAGGGTAAAAAACTAAATAATATGATCATAGAGATGTTTAAGAGAGAAATAGAAAAGGTATATTCATCTGCATAACCCAAGTAAGAATGATTATTTGGCCATTATATCTAAAGGTCCATAGCTTATGACCAGTATCAAATGAAACCTCATTATAATTTTAATAGAGGAGGTTACTCTTCTCTACTACACTCTATATCTAAGGATGCACCAACTCGTGTAGAGGATATGATTCCCACCTGAGCTTGATAATTTTGTATTACCACTCTGTAGATAGAGGGAATGAGCCCTTAAAATCATGGGTGAGTACTGAATATACCTATGAAATGATAATGGGGGACCCATGACTAGGTTAAATAGGGGAGTACCAACCCTGTTATCTCTTTGGATATCAAAACTAAGAACTTCCATCAGCTATGAATCACTAAAGTTAGTATCATTCATGTAGCACCATGGTTCGTATCACTAAATTCAAAAGGAGGATTCTATCACAGCCTTTGTAGAAAACCACTCAGGATAGGATACTCATGGTCCCAAATATATGTTTTCAGAAATGATATACTCAAGGTAGAATTCTCAAAGGGGAGTACATGGAATGACCTCATAGGGTACATGGAGTGTCTCTCATGTTCTGACCCTATCCATGTCCCCTCATGGTACTCAAAATGTAGACATACAGTACATAACATATACATAGGGTCACATTGTGTGCGTCCTCACATAGATTCCTTAGAGTTTCCTCACTTGAATATATCTTGGTTGGACATGCTGATATACATGTCATGTCTTGGTAGCCCAAGATTATGCACATGATATCCGGCATGTGCTCGTGTTCATGGATTGTCCCCATGTACTTCTGCATGCTATTTTATACATGGGGTCTAGCCACATACTACTACATAGTAATATCCTCTTAACATGTGTTTTCTAACCATGTAGTAAGACACATGGAAAAGTCCCACTACATATCATGTACTCAAACTACACAGGATGTAGTTCCCAATATTCTTCTTTTCCCTAATGTTAAGAACACACAACATGTGTGCTCCTAAAATATAATCCTCGTGATTGGGATTTATTAATGGTAAATCCATTTGAACCTTTTAAAAACGCATTTTCTCAAAATTTCACAAATATTGACCCTGAATGGGGTCCTAATAAGTAATAAAATGGACTTAATACTCTTAAAAACTCCTAAATGGTCATCATGGATCAAAAAAAAAAATTAAATGATTGTAAAAACAATGATTCTTTGGGTACAAAGAAATACCTAGAAGCCACTATATCTCAATTCTTCTAGATTACCATTAAGGATGAATTTTTGTGCCTCGTTTTGTCCCTTGATTAGTTTATCTATCATGTAAGGTCGAATCCCTCTCCCTCCTTCCATACGTAGGAATCTAAAAGGGAGGGGGAGGAGTATTTACTCAAATTGTTAAATATAATAAAATAAAATATTTAAATAATTATCACATCCACCAATGATAACATTCCACTGAACTCATAACGTTCGACAAATTTATATTATTCCTAGATTAAACCCACATATAGAAAAAAACTAGGGACTCATATTTCCAAACCTAAGTCCACAACAATAGGAAAACACTTATTTTGAGAAGATTTTTGGGTGTTCTCCTAAATATGTTTATATTATCAATATATTAATTAAAGGGTCATACGACACCCAATCATAGTGCTTAATCGAAGGATTAATTTATGAGATATATAAAGAAATATATAAAGGACTAATTTGATGAAACCAAAGTCGTTACATTCTCCCCTCCTTCTGTAAGGACCAGTTTGGTATATACCTAACACTAAGAGGGGTTAATTAGTGTTGGAGAATATTTAATCCAATTACAACTTTTTATCCTTATACCTCTTATACCTATTGGGATCTTGATTCTCTCATTCCATTTTCCTTATCGCATTCATGTATATGAAATCAGTAATGATAGAAAATTATATTTTTATAAGGTTTACTTCTCAAAAAGACTATCTACGATCTTTTTATGTTCATAAATAATCTTGACCACACATACACTATAAAACAATCCTTTTAATGTAGTTACAATGAGTAGGATATTCCCTTTCACTCATGAGGAACTTTGAAAAAAATTCAATAGTGTGCATTTTATAACTTTGGGTGGGATCTTTATAATGCCTCCCAATAGATTCTTCTCCTTGCTGATTGGGATTTGTAACTCCAAGAAATTCTTCCACCTGTTGAGACATGTTAGATGTTACAACACCGATTTGTTCTTCTACTCTTCTCTTTCTACATGCTGAGTAAAATTCAAACAACTCTTCTTAATTTTTCTAGATGATAACTTGTTAGTTTCACCATATTCTACTTCTATCAGTAAATACAGTGTGAATATGATGTGGGTAGATGAATATAATTCTTTATGAACAAAATTGATAATCAAATGATATCAATTTGGTTAATAGCTTACTCTTACCCCTCTCGATATGCGACACAAAAAGTTAATCAATAGTTTATAACAATGTATCAATCTATATTTCTTATTCTTTATAAAACCAACTACAATGAATCACCTTCTTCTAATTGAGATTGATTAAAAAAATCCAGTTTTGATTATTAAAACAATGAATATGAGCTCAACATAGTATCATCAATATTAAATACTTCTTATTTGATACACAATATCAGTAGTTAATGTAGTATCAGTTACCTTACGCATACTATTAGTTTTGGAAATTTCTTTCACAAACTATTTTAGTGCTTTTTCAAACATTCTTTTATCAACTGCTAACTATCATGTATCCTATGGATATTTTATTCCCTTCATGAACTATCCCTGTGAAGTGTTCCCTTGAATCGTGGTTGCAAACTGTCTTACACCTCATGGTGCAAGTGGTTTAGAAATAGCCTTCCTTCTATGAACTACCCCTAATTCATTGATGACCAATGCCCCATGTACTATAAATTCTCAGTGGGCCATCCCTACTCTACAAATTTCTTATTTCCTTATTGACCATCCCTACTTATTTGGATCATTTATTCTTCTACATACTATTTTTTCTTCCCCAAACCATCTACTTTTCTGAAGACTATCTTCTCTTTTGTGGACTACCGATGCTAATAGACAACCTCATTGTCCATGAACTACCTTCATTCAGTAGACTCCCCTCATTACACAAAAAAACTCTCCTCATTAATCCTTTTCTATTGTGAACAATAATTCCTAACAAGACACCATATCTTTCACATAATTTCTTCCCTATGAACTTCTTCGAACTTCTCCAGATTCTTCCAGTAGTGATGATCTTTTATAATAGAAATACTTATAACATAATTATTATATTAGGTTTCATTATATAGGAAAATAAATCCAAAAATTTTACTATTCCAATTTCCCCATTGTTTCAATGCAGTACACCCTTCACGATGTACAACACTCCTCCTGTGAACTATTTTTCCTTTGTGGTTCGAGCACTGCATTTTTTCTTTCATGTTTTCCAATTTCATATTTGAATGGATCACCAACTACATTCTAGAAATAACAACATTTTTTTATAATTAAGCATTATATAAACTTTAGTCCTCCCGCGAACTATTTATCCTACACATTCTATGTACCACACTTCGTAATCTGCATAGTGCAGCTAAGTGTGATCTTTCCGTCGACAATTTTCCTTCACCACTCTGTGTACCTCATATGTGGTCCATGAACTGTCTTTCACGATCTGAAAAATGTGCTCCCCAAACTACCTTGTGAAAACTCATTCCATTTCCATAAACCAACCTCCGGATTTTGAGGCCAAAAAATTTGGCACACACTAGGAAATAGTGAAACCTTAAGAATATACATCATCAAGAACACTCATGTGTTTTCACTATCATCTTAATTATTTTAAAATATTCTACTTTAATCAAGAACCTTTTTTGGGATATGTATTCTTTCATCAATCACCATTAGCATCGTCATATTTTCTAAGGAAAGTATTGAAACTTCCCTGTCTTATAGAAATATATTTATTTCCAATAAAAATGGAATATGTCTAGAAACAACATTACTACTCCTTTATTTCATAAGACATTCATCACATGTTATGCAAATAACCTATGATATTTATGAAATAAAATTCAGCAATGAATCTTAATATTTTACTTCATGTAAATCAGAATCCAAATGTTCTCCAATCTGTTCCATGGTTCTCATACAATAGTGAAATATTTCATGACCCTAAATTCCACTTTTTCTTCTAATATTTACTGAATATGAATTAAAAAGAGCTATTAATCTTCCATTCATCCTTATACTCTATCATAAACAATGTATCACATATTGAAATTGAAATACTTTAATAAATATTTCTTGAATCATCTGGAGTTGAGGATTTCATCCAAGCTCTATTAACTTTGTAACTACTTCATCATATTGATAATAATGAGATCATAAAATCTCATTAAACACTATTTACAACCTATTAAAATCATTTGACAAGAAAAAAATCCATACTCATATTTGGATCTTCAATCTATCCCTTGGTATATGTTGGAAACACCTTCAATGTGCATTCCAAATTAATGTGTCAATATGTTGAACTGTTATCTTTATCATTCCCCTTTACCTTTCAAACATTATTTTCCCTCCCCCCCTTGTTGAAAATAAATATAAAGTTCCTGGGTAAAAGGGTATAATTCCATACATAAGCAATGTTCCATCCATGATTTCATTATTAGTCTACATGACCTTTTCTCGTTATATAAAATAAGTGTATTTCATTTAGAATAAAAAGATAACCATTTAATACTGATCATCATACCATAAAAAATGAGAACTCATATACTTGTCTTCAAGAATTATTCACTTTAATTCCAGGATGAAATTACTAAATGTGAGATGAATCAATTTTAGAATATTTTACATGAAACTCCAACACTCACTTCAACAAATGGATCAAAAACATTCAAGTGCAAT
Organism: Viscum album; assembly: GCA_963277665.1. Lineage (NCBI taxonomy): Eukaryota > Viridiplantae > Streptophyta > Magnoliopsida > Santalales > Viscaceae > Viscum > Viscum album. The sequence goes on along the minus strand of OY728156.1, from coordinate 61,886,254 downwards.
AGAAATAATAAGTTATCTTCTGGAAATTCTATTCTTTTTTATGTCACTAAGTAATTAAATTTCTACACCTTTGTAAAAATATTTTCTTTTTATACCCAAGGATGAGATAATAATATAGAAATATCTTTTCTAATGATGTGAAATTTAATCAATTTAGATAATATTTTGATTTGATACAAATTGAAATAAGAATTCTGGAAACTTTTACATTTGTCTCCCATCAAGTAAGACACTCCTCATCATCTACATAATGGTGGATCTAATCAGGAATGAATATCAAGAAATAATAGTTATAGAGAATACAATAGAATGGGTTTTCGTCTTGTGATATTCTATATTGGACAACTTTCACAACTTCTATAAGGATGATTTTCTAGAACATTTGTTTTTCAGAATAATAATAAATAAGATCAAACAAATATGGAATCTTCTTTAACCTAGATATCTGGAATAGGACAAAACATTCTTCCAATCCATCATGGATGATCCTCTACTATATTATTATTTAAATATTAATTGATGAATCATCCATATATGGGAACTTTGTCATATTTTCTATCATAGATTGATAGCACTCACTACTCCCCATATTTCTCCCTGAGTTTTTTATTCCCCATCAATTCCCTTTATTAGTAGCACAAATAAAATATATAAATATTTTTAAGGGAATAATACCAATCCCCAATGCTTCAATAATATGAATAGAAAGGATGAGATGTTTTTCTCAACAATGTTACTCCACTTGGTCCAATCTTCATGCTTTCACATCGAAACTTTTGTTCTGATTTATGTTGAAGGAGCATAAATCTCTTCACATTATATTTTTCTTTGTGTAGAGAACATTTATTCTTAATAATATTCATGCATGATACATCATTAATCCTTTATAGTATGGATTCTTGTTCTAGTAATATTGTTAAAAATCCCTTTTCAATGTGACTGAATTTCTTTCATCTCTCGCATACAACTTATTTATCATAGGAGTTTACTTTATTTTGTAACCTATCATTCACGTTTTCTTCATTATGTGTAATTTTTCCATTTCCACTGGAACTATCCTTATCTTTTTGATCTTCAAGTTTCCTCTTTATTTCCATGTATTCAGTATAAATAAATATCATGTCATTAGGAATAATAGTTGCATGTTTGGATCTTCCATGTGGGTTATTCTGAATTTCATACCTTTTAGTAGTTCTTTAGGATGCACTACCCTTAACCTTACTTGATTCAGAGTCCATGGTTTTCTCACTATTCATCATTTAAAACTTCTGGGGAGATTTTTTTGCAAAATATTTCTGATATCTTCCCAATTTTTCTTCTTTATTCCATGTCAAATTTTGCGATCATCTTTTCTTATCATCTTTAAATACATGTTGAGATGAGCATATACCAACATTATGACCACTTACATTTCATACAACACAAATTTTATCCATCATTTAAAATATATTTGTAGTCTATATATGCTTCTGAAACTGTGGATTTTCCCCTTCTTCTCTAGCTCTCCCCCTAAGATGGGATTCCTTTATTCTTTTACATTTTGAGGATTTTTCCAATAATTTAATACACAATTAAAAAATATGTTGCAGAACCAACATTGTCCCACAAATCATGATTTCCTAGTAGTTTATGTATATGAATGTTGGTTTTCATCAAGATTTGTTATTATTTCTTGGCAGAATCATAAGTCAAATTCTTATTCCTATCCACTATATCCATGTTATAAGGATTATTTTCACCTTTCCCCACCAATAAAAGTTTAGATTTTTTTTATGACCTCTACTGTTCTTGATAACAGTTTTAGAAACATTACAACAAGATGGTATGGATGGTACCTTTTATTTTTCAGCTACTTATGATAGATCATTGAATAATTTCATGGTCTTATTATCTCTTTTTTTGTGGTATTTTGACCTTATAATCCTCTAATAGACTTTGAGTACGAGTAGAAATGGTTTTCTTCTTATATGAAGTGTCAATATGTGTCTTCTTTAAAATTGGACTATTGGGCTTCCAATTCTAGATATTTTATATTGAGGATGCTTTTATGATCATCCATCACAATAATCTTCACTTCAAAAGACTTCTTAAATCATTAATCTTTCTCTTAATTCATAAGAACTTTTTTTTATAATAAATATCCATGTTCCTTGAAATTTTTGGAATTCTCATGCAAATGTACACCCTTGAATTCAGTGTTATTCTTCATCTTATCTTCAAGTGAATGGATATTTTCTTCTAGAGTCTTATTGATCCCTATTTATATTAAAATTCTTTGAGAAATATTGAGGAACCCATTTCAATTTCCTTCTTTGTTGTTTCAATGGTTCATATCTATCTTGAGAGCTCTAAACATTCAAAAAAATTATTTCAATCCCTTATCCAAAACACCATTTTCTACTTCTATCTAACAGATATCTTCTTATAAACATTTAAAGACTCCACAAATAAGGTATTATATTTATTTATGAATATCATAAAGAATTTCACTTAATCAACCAACTGATAATTCTAGAGAAGTTGAACGTTTATCATCATCACCACTTGTGCTGGAATTTTCATATTGAGGAGTGTTTTCATATGTACAATCACATACCTCATGATTACTAGAGGTAGGATGGTTATCCATTTTATTAGTGGAAACTTGATCCACCTTCTCGTTACCTTCCATTCTTGGTATGTCCTCATTATCAATAAAGTATTGAGAAAAATATATTTCCTCTCTTTTAGATAAGAGATACTTCTCCATAAACTTTCTCTTCTCTTTATTTTTCTTGTTCATCATGGTCTGTATATATATAGACATATGCTTAAAGGTAATAGAATTATAACCAAAACTTCACTTCATTATTGACTCAAGAAAGAAACTCAAGACATTAAAAAAGAATAAATTCACTGTAGATAATTTAACTGAGGTGCACCTTCCTCTAATAACAATTGTGAAACCCATTTTGGGAAATACCTATCACTAAGTGGGGGGGGGGGTTAAATTAGTGTTGGATAATTTTTAATCCAATTGTAAATTTTTATCCCTATACCACTTAGACCTGTTAGGATCTAGATTCATTTATTCCATTTTCCTTATCACATGCATGTATATGAAATTCGTAAAGAGAGCACATGATATGTTTACATGGATCACAACTAAACAGCAGTATCTACATCCCTATAATGTTAATAAATAATCTTGGGTACAAAACTACTAGAAAATAATCCTTTAAATGTTGTTACAATCTTTAGTATATTCCCTTACCCTCATGAGGTATTTTGAAAAAAATTCAATAGTGTGTTTTGTACAGCACTTGGTTGGATATTTATACTACCTCCCAACATATACTTCTCCTTGTTGATAGAGATTTATAACACCATGAATGTATTATACCTTTTGAGACCTTTTGTATGTCACATTAATTCATTTTTTTTCTTTTAATTTTTTACTTATCATCATGCAAGTAACTCTTATTTCTTCTTCTAGTAGAAAACATGATAGTCAGACCTTCTTCTTCTTCAATCAGTCACAATAATAAGAAGTTGTTGTTTAATAATAGGTGTAATTCTTCTAGATCTAAATTATATTAAAATAATATGAATTTAGCATTCACGTACTCTCCCCCTTCTATTAGAGACACACAAATATATGCAACAATTTCTAGTAGTTTCTCAATAACTAATTATTTTTTTGTGAAAAATACAGCTACACTTAATCACCTACTTCCAATTGTGTTTGGATCACAAAACTACTCTGTGTGATTATTTAAACAACAATAATCATATCAACACAGCATCACCACAATTCTATTCTTCTTCTTTGATAGACAATATCAGCAGTGAATATAGTATCATTTCTCTTCCTCGTATTTTTTAGTTTGTGGAAATTCGAAAAAAACTCTTTTATTCCATTATATAAATTTATTGTATCCAAAGTGAACTATCCTAAATCCTTAGAAAACATTGTTCCCTTCATCAAAAGTCCCTTTGAACTATTCCCTCAAACTGTGGTTGCAAACTCTCTTTCACATAGTGATATGAGTGCTTTGTGAATAACCAGCCCTTCTACAAACTACCCTAGATTCACTGATGACCGATGTCCCACATAATATAAAAGCTCCATGATTACCCCTTCCCTATGAAGATATTATTCCTCTGTAGCTCATCTATACTTCTACAGACCATCTCTTCTACAAACCATTTCTTATTCTACGGATTTTTTCCTCTTCTGTAGACCATTTCCTATTCCATGATCAATCTTCTCTTTGGAAGACTATTGATTCATCTAGGAAAAACTCATTTCTAAGTGAACTATCCTTATTCCATGGAATCCCCTCACTCTGTGGATTAACTCTCCCCAAGAATCCTTTTCTTTTATATGTTACAACTCCCCACAAAACTCATTATCGTTTGGGGAATTTCCTCTTCAGGAACATCTTTGAACATCACCAGATTCTTCCCGCCATGATGATATTTTCTCATGAAATTCTATCAACCATAAATATATGATTAAAATCCATTATATAGTAAAATAAATTTTCATCTTTTTATAATTTGTTCCCAATTTTTTGATGTGGTACAACTTTCACCATGTACAACGCTCCTCCTGCAAACCGTTTTTTCCTTCACGGTCTGTGTACCGCCTTCTTTCCTGAACAAAGGTTGATTGAATGTAAAAATAGATCACTAAATACATTACAAATATTACAAACATCGCCATGAACATCAGTCCTTCCATTAACTGTAGTCCTCCCACAAACTGCTTCTTCTACATGGTCTACATATCACACTCCACGGTCTACATAACACTACTATAAGTGATCATTCCTTTTCTTATTTTACTTCACCACACTATGTTCCTCCTATGCAATCTGAAATCTATCCTTCATAGTTCCCAAACTGTACTTCCCAAAATTCCTTAAAAATTCCATCTTCTTCCATAAAAAATCATGATTTTGAGGCCTAACAGTTTGGAAAACACTGGGAAATGGTGGAACACTAACATTTTTCTTCAGAAATAACAATCATGTTGTTCCACTATCATATTGATTATTCAATAATCTTTTGGTTTCATCACAAACATTATCTATCATGAAATATAGTCTTTGATTGATCGCCATTAGCATCATTAGATTTTCCAGGGATGATATTGAAACTTCCTTATCTTCTTGAAACATCTTCTGTTCCAATCAAAATAGAATATGGTTGGGAACACCTTTAATCCTACATTCCTTCATAATAATTTCATCACAAGTTCTCCAAAAAAACATATGATATTTTTGAAACACAAATCATAAAAACATAGTCATATTTCACTTCATGAAAATCAAAATCCAAATGTTCATCAAGATATTATATGGTTCTCATGAAACAATGAAGTATCTCATGAACCTCAAATCCTCTTCTTCTTATAATCCTTTTTTAGTATAAATTCCAAATTGAACATAACCTTCCAATCACCCTTATACTCTATTGTAAACAATGTATCACATCTTAAAACTCAAATTCTTCAATAGATGTTTCTTGAATCATGTGGACTTGAGGATTTCACCCAAGCTCCATTAAATTTGGAACTACATAATCATATTGATAGTAATGAGATCATTATATCTCATTGAACACCACTAACAATCATTTTCAATCATTTGAAAAAAAAATACATACACAAAGTTGGATCTTCACCTTCATGTCTTTTCATCCTAAAAATCATGGGCAACATAAAAGGTTTGGGTACTAAGCATACATCTAACTCTCTCACTTAGAGGAGATCTCCCACATGAGCCCATGTTGCCGAAGCACTTGAACCAAAGGTATTGTCCATCCATGAAGTATTATATCCTTTTGATCATTCATCACCACTGCATTATATGATAAGGTGTCTTCTTATTCGATTGTCATATTTCCCCCATCAATGATGTGTGTGGGGAAATACACGTATCATATGAGCTACGAAACAATGAATATTTCCTGAAATCGATCCAAATGTAGGGGTAATCCCAAATAGTAAGAAACCATGTCCACCCACCATAGAATCTTGAATTGCCTGATGAACCTTAATGATAGCTTGCTTCCTCAACCAAATCTCTACAGTACTCATCATAGGGAGATTCTCTGGAAAAAATGGTCTCCCTTATCAAATTCACATGGCCTACAATATGAATTTTTGTAATATTATTTTTGACTATTGGTTGTCCTCATATTCTAATGGATCACCTGATCCTTCTCAACCATCTCCAACACCATTTTGGACCCAAAAAGATTTGTCTCACCAATGCCAATCCAGTTTAAGGGTGACCTACATAGTCTCTAATACAAGGCATCAAAAGGTGTCATTCCAATAGTAGATTCATGTTTGTATCAAAAAAAACTCCGCCATTGAAAATTGATCCTCCAAAATTTGTAAAAATTATAACACCGAGGCTACAAGAATATCCTCCAACAACCAGAGTGTCTACACATTATTCCTATTAATGTGGGGATAACAAATTATGCACAATTTTAACTCGGTAAAAAAATCTTTTTGTGACCCCCTCCATATCCACGATGTAACCCAATAATCACTAACAAAACCAATTTCCATGGGTACCCCTAGCAGCTTGATGATCTCCCACACATACAACTTCCCCAAACCCTCTATCTGACTCTACCCCTGGATGGTAAGGAGGTGTACCAACTTGGAAACTTTTTCAACAATCACCTAGATAGTGTCATGTTCTCTAGATTTTTTTCCAAAACCCTATCACAAAATGCATCTACTTTTCATACAACTTCCATTATGGGATCTCAATGGGTAGGCTCAAACCCACTAGAACCTAATTTTTTCCCTTTTCCTACTGATATATTGGATACCAAGAGACAAATTTGATGACACTTTAATTCATTATATCCCAAAAAATCTATTATTTAATTTCCTTGTATATCTTGTCCATTTAATGATATACAACCAATGGAGAAGAATGAAACTCCCTCTTTACCTCCTTGTGAAACGTGACCAGTAATACCATATATCCCAAAAATTGAAAACTTCCTCCCCTTATTCAGAAAATTTGTATGGAACATATCTTGAGGATATTTAGTCATGTAGATCCTTAAAATTAATGTATCCCAACTATGACTCTATCACACGATGAAGAAACATAGAATTAAACACCATTTATTGTAGAAAAACTACAACTCTCTCATCCACTAGGGTCATCTATAATGAATCCAATTCCTCCAAAACCTCCTCCACCAAGTGAGAACAAGAATTCTTACTAAGGTAATATACCACTATATTTACCTCCCTAGATGTATGGACTATATAAAATTCATATTCCTACAAGAACTCTAACCAATGTCTCTATCTCTAGTTATGATCTCTCTAATTGAAGATATACCTGCAACTCTTTTGGTCTGAGTAATCAATAAAATACTAACCCAAAAGATAGTGCCTTTACATATTCAGAGAAAACAAAAATTCTTCCAACTCTTGGTCATGATTCCCATAGTTATTCATGTGGTTCATGTACTATGTTGAACCATTAGACATAATTTCCTACCACTAAATAAACACACAACCAAGCCTATATCCATAAGCTTCAAAAGCACCAGGAACTCAACGACCTCAACCAGTGGTCTCAACACAGAAGCAATGTTCATCCCCAGCCTCAACTCCATGAAGGCTCCATAACATTGATCAATCCAAATAAATGGCTTCCCTTTCATGTCCAAATAACAATAAATGTCTCCTATATCATGGAATGGTATTCCATGTACCACCTATAGTACCCCACAAAACCACGGAATCTCATCAAATCTAATGTGATGTTGGGTGGTTCCCATTAAATCCCTGAATCAATATTCACCAAATTTATAGATAAACCATATTGAGAGATGAGATTACCTTGGAATAAAGGATCACGTATCCAAAGAATACACATTGAGAACTACCATAAGGTTGGTGCTACCTGAGTATATCTAGAACTAACAAAAAATGATTTATAAAATACTCTTATAACATAGAGTGAATGAGGATGTTATCTTTAATGACAACCACTATCTGATCCCTGTATGTTAATAAGATCCATTTTATATGATCCATGAACATGGGGGGGGAATTAGACACTCTAAAATCCATCATCATGAACATATAGTGTCTTTAGTGACATTGAAATGCCATTTTTAAAATATCATAATCATGAACCCTTGGGTTATGGTAGTCAGACCTGATATAAATCTTAGAGAACCAAATCGCACCTCTCAACTGGTCGAAAAGTTATTGAATCATCAACAAATGTTACTTGTTCATTCTCATTATATAATTCAAGTGATGATAATAAACATAAATACTCAAGCTATTATCTACCTTCTTCATGAAAAAATAGAGCATCTTAGGGGGAAATAGAAGGTCTGATAAAACCTTTCTCATGAAGGTCCTCTAATGAAACCCTTAACTCCATGAGATCAATAGAGGCCATATGATATGTCATAGAAGATATCAGTAATGTCCCGAGGTGAAATTAAATAAAAAATTCAATCTCTCGTAGTGGAAGTAGTCCTAGAACATCATTAGAGTTGATGATCATATAGTCTTACAAACCCATTATAATCTAGAAACCTGAAGAGCCTGCTACACTAAAGGCTATACTTTCCAACTGATGGGTGGCAGTTAGTATTTTTTTACTCTCATTCCCCACTCACTCAACAACAATATCCTTGTCACCCAAAAAGGAGATCTTCATCCCATCCACATGAATTTATCTAATTTTCTATGATTATAGTCGATCTGGTCTTGAATCGTGGACAACTAGTTCATACCTGTGATGATTTCCTGAGCTTTCATCATAATGGACAATAGGTCCCATGAGAAACCCTCCCCACTGAATAATAACTTTCATTACCATAAAACATAAAATATAGTAGAATAATTTCAATTAGGAACCATTAGCCATAGCTACGGTGGACTAAAGTCACAAAGAGAAGATCTATCTCTCACATGATGGAAATAGAGATGATGTAATAACTTTAAACTAAGTCTATATTTAGATATTAAGAGTAGAATTGAAAAATATTGTACCTTGAATCATCTTTTGTGTATCCTAGTCAAACCCCTCAATGGCCATAACCAATTTTTATACTTAACCTCCAGCTCTATAAGCCTAGAATTTTCCACCTAGTAGTGGTGGTGTATGTATCTCATAGTGTCACCCTCCACTAATATCTCCTCCCTCTAGAGATATACCCACTCCTCTATCAACATTGAATACCAGGGGGCCACCCTAACCACACTCCGGAGATACCTTTTCGTGATGATGCCTCTACCAAAACTATTCATGCATAATTTTCTTACCCTACTTCGATTTCTGGCTCATGAAAAAATCAAACCATGTGACTTTTCCAATCACATGCATAAAATCACGCCTTTATAGTCTAACTAGATCCTTAGAATGACCTCTTCTCTATATATCCATGCATCTATGTTCGGGCATGAGTATACCTCCTTCACAGAGATCCGAACGAATGATGCCTACTAGACACTATAGATGCATAAGCCTCATGATGACCACTATCAGCTCTAAACACCTAGTATTCCTTTTTTGGAAGCTCTTTATAACCAATGTCCACTCCAATACTCTAGTGTCAGTGGTCATGAGTTAGGAGTCGACACTGGAATGGATGTCTCTATGAATACTCCACTTAAACATCTATGGTTAGAAGAAACCCTATCACACCATGTTGAGGGAGTAACATGTGGGGTTGGTAAACATTTCTTCATACATAAAAATATATATATCACTTTTTTCATCTCATGATGCTCATAAATGCACCCCTTGTGAAACATTGAGGGGAACTATTTTCCACAGAACAAATTTTGGAAGTCTAAGGTTAATAGTTTCAAGTTTTCAATTGGTTGTGTGATCAGACTCCACCCATTCCATGTCACTCCATCCAAAGAAATGGTCAAAAGAACACCCATATAATATTTCAAGCTCCAAAAAAGCCTGAAAACTCTCACCATTAACTCAATAAAATCTTTAGTATCATGAGGTCCAAGCTCACCATGAAACCGCAATTATCTCTAACACTAGAACATGAATAAAACACTTATCCTACATATATCATAATCTTTTATTTCATGGTAAATTGGATGTATTACGGGTTTATAATCATCATCCCAAAAAAACTAGTGGTAGATCCATGCATTACATGATAGCTTGTGGGACCACATTGTTCCCTCCTAGAGGAAACACCTCAAGAGTGGTACCCCTGACCATGCCCTCATCACTCAGTGGATTTTATTTATGATCTTGTATGTGAATCCAAGATGGATATTTTTAGATAGGTATCCTAAAAATTTCTTAAATGTACTAGGATTATAAGAGAATTTGTTGGTAGCTGACTGAAGAGTGACATGAAAGTAAAAATTCTCAATCATGTGTGATTCATGTTAAATAGGTTCCCTGTAATATATATCTTAATATTTTGAGTAAACAAGTAGGTAATTAGTGTCCTAATGTATGGATACATCATCCACCACACCGGCACTAGGTTCCATAGTTTGAGAGATGAACATGAAAAAATCTAACACAATTTCCCTAGGTTCCCAAACCAAACCCACACATGTCCAACTACACTGACTGACTCAGAGAAATACCTCATTTGATAACACTCTATAATGACTCAACCCACCAAGGCTCTCCATGCTAGTGGAAGTCCGATTTTGACAACCGTAATCCCACCACCAATATGATAGGGTTTGGACACAAGCGCTTAGTATGAAATAAATAATATGGTAGGATTTAGACTGAGTAAATATATGAATGCATACACAACTGTATCTATGAAAAAATGAATAGATATAATGAAGATACATAACATCTAGAGTATAAACATGCATGAAACAAACTCTATTAAAGAATAATAGTATAATAGTGTAATATCGTGTATAAAGGAGGAAATACATGCCAAACTATAAAAGGGGTCTCAATATGATAACCATTGGTCAATCTGAAAACTATTAAGATAGCCCAACACACAATCCCCAAGGACGACCACCACACATAGTCAACACCAAGATCCCCTATGATTCAATAAAACTTGGTCTACTAATATCACCTCTGATATCCCTATTATTTAAATAAGAAAAACATTTTCAGGAAAATACCATGTAGTGGTGAGTATATACATACCTCGTAGATGTTGCAAAAACCAAATAGAGAGTAACATATAGATGAAACAATCATCTTGAACCATAATAAAAGGGTTAATAATAAAAAGAATAATATCATAAAGAAACCTAAGAAAGATAGGAATTGGATCTCTATATCTATAGCCCAAAAAAATGACACATTTCCCTATAGCTCCAAATCCCTGCCTATGATGCCCCAAATCAATCAAAACCTCACCTAATTCTAAATGGGGGGTCTACTCTTCAATAATAAAATATAAAGTTAATAAATCACCAACTCCCATAGAGGAACTTCTCTTTCATAGATCCTCGATAATAGGGGAGTACCACTACATTAATAGAGGGAATGTTCCCTCTGAATCATGTGGGAGTACGAACTCTTCCAATCAAATGAGATGGGGGACCTGTTCTCCTGTGTGATAGGGTAGTACCCACCCCAGCATATCTCTAAAGATCCAACTCGATCACTACCATCATCCAAGAATCGATGAAGTATGAATAAATATTGTACCACCTCGTTTGATATATCTAAATCAAAAATAGAGGCTACCTTATTGTACTACATAGAAAACCACTTGGAATAAGATTATTTTGGAAAAAAATAAGTGTTTTGAGGAAAGAGATACAAAATGAATAAGTATATAAGGGGAGTAAATTGGGTGTCCTCTTAGGGTACACTGTGGGCCTATTGAGGCTAAAACCTAACCATGTACCCTTTTTGTACTCAACATATAGAATTATAATACACTACTTGTACTTGGGATCAAATGGTGTCTGTCCTCACCGGGAACCTGCACATGCCCTCTTCGGCTCATACCTTGTCAAGACATGGGGGTATACACATATTCTACTTAAAGTACACAAAATGTCTTGGAATTCCATGAGTATTATTGTGACCACTAGACCATGCCCACATACATAAGCGCATTCCTGTGTATATCATCTCATTCGCATGTAATGAGTCTTATCCATGTACACCTGGGATCTGGCCATGTACTACTACACAACCATGTCCTCTTAACATGGGGTGTATTCATATGTACTCGATCACTTGTAAAATTCTTAAAATATTGCATGCACCCCTATTATGTGGAATAGAGTCCACAAAATTCTTTATTTCCCAAATGGAAATAACTTGTGATGATTTCTTATAAACTACATGTCATGTGACCAAGATTTATGAATGGGAAACCCCTTCAAACCACCTGAAACCCCTATTATTCCAAAATTAGGCATAGATCAATGCTCATGGGGTCTTTAGTGGTCATAAGTGTGATTTAAAACACTGAAACAACTCATAAATAGTGTTTACTAATAAAAACTCAAAATTTTACAACTTCAACAAAAAATCATTGAATCTTTAAATCCATAGTGATGCCTAAATTCCATTTTACCTCAATCTATTCTTGATCATCATCAAGGATGAAGTCAGTAGGTTCCTTGTCTCCCTTAATCATTTTTTCCATAACGCAAGAGAAAAACACACTCCCTCCTTTCATACATAGGAATCCAAAAGGGACAGGGGTGGATTATTTAATTCATCTAATTTTATAAATAAAATAAATTATTTATTTTATCTATTGGGACTACCAATTATTGCCTTCAACTGAACACCTGATATCGACAACCTTTTTGATGTGCCCTGGGTAAAAACCACATCATAGAAACAACTATGAGGTCTAACTTCCCACCAAAATTTCTAAACAATACGGAGAAAATTATTCCAATAAGATGTGTTTACTTTCTTTTGAATATATTAATTTTTTTAATATATTAATTTTGGGGTCCTATGACACGAAAACATAGTGCCAACTCTATGAATGAATCATATGATATAATGAAATATCCAAAGGACTAGACTAATGAAACTAGATTAGTTAAAAATACAATGGCTTCTTTATGTCTTTTCTATGTGTTTTTTGGTTTTGATGCCCAACCCAAATCAACAGATCCCTAATGGTTATTGATGAATCATTTTTTTCTTATGAATAATCCTTAGGAGTTATCCAATTATTAACCCAGTATCATTATAATTATAGGTGATTCAACATAATGATTAAATGTTCTAAACCCAATCATTTGAATCAATTAAGGATGAGAATCATGAAATTTCACCTCATTGATCAAGCTCAATAAAATATATTAATTTCTACATTATTTTATTTATTTTCTTATATATACATTCAAATTGATCCAAAAACACCAATTATTTTAAAAATCAATCCTTTTCTATTATTAAATCCCACATTTTAATGTTTTTGGTCTAAGTGTTCATTGAAATAAAAATTATGGTTTCTTTTATACTTTATAAATTTTAGTAAATAAAACATCTAATTGGATGTGATCGATAAAAAAAATCAAATATTGGAACTATTATCAGGGAACCAATATCATGTTTTTGTTTTATTTCATTCATTTATATTTTATTTCTTACCCTTTATTTCATTATATTCCCCTTATCATTCCCCATATTCTTTTGAGTTTATTTGTATTTTTTAATGTATTTTTTCATTATATCTTATTCTTATTTAATCATCACTTTAGTTTGTAATATTTTATATTATATTATCCCACTACTACTTTCATTAAATTTTATATCCATATAAAAATTATAAAAAAATAAAGGAAAAAACTACGTCATCAAATTTTTAAAGATCAACTAGGAAAAGAAAAACTACCTTAAATACACCTAGAAATTGAAAAACACATCACACACACCATCAGTCTTTTTCAGTAGATAAACCAATAACCATTGATGAAACAATTCTAGAAATTATGTATTTTTAAAAACAAGATATGTCTAATATAAATGAAAGAAATAATAACAAGGATGAAAATAATTGATCCCAAAAAGAATAAAACACCCTCGACATGTAATAACTACCTGTATACATCCAACATCATGAGGAAGTTACAAAATTTGATCTATGATCAGGTCTCATGCATGTCCTATGTAAATTATATGGTATTCCTGACAAGGACCCTCAAAAACAACTCATTGTTTTACAAATAGTGTGTTATTACATGAAACATCACATTGTATTAGAGCACATCATAAAGTTTAAGGAGTTTATTTTCTCCCTTGATGGTGTATCCAATGATTGGTTATAATTTCAACCATCCAAATTTAGTGGATAAAAATACCATAAACCTCTCTTAAAATAAAATTTATTCCAAGAAACATACTCCACATCTATATGAAAATAAATCTCTGAAATTAGGAAATCATGAGAAGAGACCCTACATAAATATTGAGAGAATTTAAAAAAGATTTTTTGTAGTTTCCCCCAAAAAAAATTAGATAAAGTATTCTAATTCAATATGAGTTAATTATCCCAATGGGTCATGGAATGATAGACGATGCATTCGGTTGTACCCTAGTGGATAAAAAATTTCTGATTTCTAATGAATTTATAGCCAACATGGCTAAAAAGGAACAATAATATTATTTAAGAGAGATATCACTTAATTGAGGAGTACATGAGATAAAAATTTATTCCTTAGAATAAAAGGTAGATAATAAAACTAAGGAAATAAATACACTTTTAAGAACTTTGTATCAAGCCCAATGTAATTCACAATCAATAAAAATTCATTTACATTGTGGTTTTCTATAAATAAAAATCATTTATTAGATTAGTTCCCCCAATGTAAATAGTTATTTGATACATGTAAAGAAGTATTTATTGGGATTCCATTTTAGTTAGAACCACCCTTATATTAAGAGAACATTAGTGGTAACTCTAATCTAGGGTGTATATAAAAACAAAAATAATGATAAGGAGGTAACTGAAGCAATCAGAAATATAATTTTCATCAACAATAACAAGGTATGAAACCTTATTATCCATCACCTTATCTAAATATTTTTTCTCTTCCACAAAAATCTATTACAATAATAAAGGACATCGAAAAGAAAATAGAATCCCCAAACCTGCAGTTCTAGAATACCACTCAATCCAAAATATATAACTAACAAACTCAAGAAGTAATATTGAAAAAACCACATGTGAGATAAATATGAAACGTTCCTAAAAACTATCATACCAACTAATATTCAATCCTAATGAATGTAATGTAATTTTCATTATAATTCATAGTGGTAAAGAACTTTCTCCCTCTAAATAATCTACACAACAGGTATGTCCTCCTCTTGTAAACTCTCTCCCTCTCAATCCTTAAATTATTCATATGAAGATAAACTAAACAAAAGGGGTAAAAAATTCATCATTGATTATTCCAGTGAACAATAAATCCCTCTTCCTTCTCCTTAATCACTTTCTCAATCTAATATACAATTTTAATAATGAAATTGATAATGAAATCAGGGATATATTCAAAAAAGGCACAAGATAAAATTTCTCTTTGGGTGTAGTAAAAATAATTCCCTATTAGGCCAAATTTTTAAAATAGATTTGAACCCATGGGTGGATACTAAATGGAGATGATATATTTAACATTGGGAGGAATATATATAAGTTTGTAAAACCAAATATATTAACAAAATTCAAGGTTACAAGAATATTCAAAATACATTTCACAATAGGGGAGACATTATTTTTTAAAAAAATATTGATTTAGATAATTCTATTAAAATAATGACTCACACTATGTATACTCATTTTTGGGTAGGAGAGTGTCAAATAATGTTCATAGTGGTTTAAAATGATAAAGGGAGAACAAACCACCAAAATAGAGTCATCTATGATGTCCTCATGGGAGTGAAAAGTCTAATTATTCTAGAGTATTTCTATAGGCTTTATATAGAAGATACTCACATGCTAATGACACTGTCCTATCATATGATGAACCATATTTATTAAAATGGTGGGAAAAATCATAAGAATTTTCAAAAGATCATTTTCCATGGATTTCTTCAGACAAAATTTTAATTTTAATATTATTTATGTAATGAAACACCTGGTTTATTATCATTATACTTATCATGTATATTTCATGGAGTTATAATCTAATGACACACATTTACTACATTATTTTCATGGACATAATTTTGATTCTTCTTTATCTTCTTAATTATTATAAATAACAAGTTTCGAGTCATATATTTATTTTTGTCTGGGTTTGGTAAAGTGTAATTTTTTATTTTTATTGATGAGTGTGTTCATTATGATGTCCCCATAGCTATCAATGATTCATAATATATCATTTTCAATTATTAGATTCTAATAAATAATATGATATTTTGAACAATTTCATTGGCCTCACTACCCAAAAAAATATTCCCTCAATCTCAAAACCACCACTGTTATAATTAAAACCACTTCCCTATAATTTATATTATTTATATCTTGAGGATATTTCCCAATTTTCTATCAATATTTCAAACAACCTCTCTCTAGGGTTGTAATTAAAATAGCTAGACATTTTTAGAGAGTTTAAAATTTTCATAGGATGGATACTAGCCATTATTATTAGGATAAAACAATATATTTGTATGCATTATATTTTTAGAGGATGTGTATAAACCTATAAGTAGAGCTCAGTGATGGTTAAATCCTACCTTCTATGAAGTGGTAAAAATAGAGGTGAGAAATGGAATTTTTTAGGATCATCTTACTTATTTTAGATAGTAAATGGGATAGCCCATTTTAAATTTTTCCTACTAAAACTTTAATATTAGTAGTGTAAAATGAAATGAATGAATTGGTTCTTAACACATGTGAAAAAATAGTTGATGAGTATATATTGACATTGTGGTTAAATCAAGACAAAAAAAATGACCATATTACTCCACCTTTTATTAATAAAATGATATAAATATTATATAGTAAGTACAATTATTATTTCATTGTTGAATATATAGATTATTTAAAATCTATATATCCCCTATGGATCAAGCAATTATAATAATTACTTGACCATTCGACACATTTTCATACAATTGGATTCCATTAGGACTGTATAATACTCCTTATACATTTTATTGTTTTATGATTTGTATTTATTGATTGCCTTGATAATTTAATTAATGTTTTCATAGATGACTTTATTATTTATTTCTCTTAAACTGATGGTTTTTTGAAACACCTTGATTTTTACCTCTATCCTTTCATTAAATAAATAATGTATTAAATTATAAGAAATAAAATTTCATGGTAAAGGTGTGATAATTTTTTTAGGTCATTTCCAGTGAAGGAATACAAATTGATAAATAAAAAACTGAAATAAGTTCCCCCATGTAATATCTAAAATGTGCTGATATGGTGAGATCTTTCTTTGTTCATGCTGGTTTTTACTTCCAATTTATTAAAAACATAACTAATACCCCACTTTTATAATCATGATTAATACAAAAAAAATTATTTTTTTCTGGATATCATGATGATGAATTTAATTCAATTAATTATATCTTTACACAATCTTCTATCATCCAACTACCATTTTGTGGTCTCCCAATTGATCTCATGTGTGATACTAATAGATTTTAAGTTATGGAAATTTTCTAAAAAGGGTTTAGGGGGCTCATCAGGTTATTGTTTATGCCTCACTCACCCATGACCATGCACAAGAAAACTACAGAACAAATTAAAACATATTTCTATTGTTTTTCTCTTTTAAAATTTTTATTTATATTTAATTATTTCAAAATTCATTAGTTTTTTTTAATCTTGGCCCCCATTGATTTTTCCTTAAAAATCCCAAGGATAATTCTCAGCTAAAATAGTGGATTCTCCTCCACTTGGAGTACAATGTACATATTTTAGATCATATAAGAGTTTAAAATGTGATATCTAACGACATTAGTAGAATTGACCCACCATTGAACCACTAGGTTGACTCATGCTTCTCTATTAGAGAGTTCTTCCTAATTGAGAACCTTTTTAATGGTGTGGACCATACCACTTGGAATATAGATACTGTTAATTTTTTAGTATCATATAGGGTCTCAACTAATTTTAGTACTCCAAAATTCTATAGGATTAAAAATGAGTCACACTAGTATATTTGGGATGGAAAATACTTGTGGAGGATTATTAGGGGCCATTTTTAGACAGTGCGTCCCTCTTTATGAGTTCACATGTATTTTGAGATTCTTCCAAACTATGAATTGTGTGAGGAACATTGGAACTCGTTACGCAGATTATAAGGCCCATGAATCTATAAATTATTATCCAAAACATTTATATATTCCCATTTCATTTTTAAGACATATATACATTATCTATTCAAAAGTAATATCTATTAGTGGAAGGAAATTACTTAATGCCCCATGTTATATAGTGGGATATTTGAGGCATGGGGAATTAACACCCTTCCCAAATTCATTTTGATACGTGTATATTATATTATCTACTGATTATATCATACATGGATATGAGAAAAAGAAATTGGGGTTGATGAATCTCTAGTTGTTGTTGAATTCATGAGATCTTAAATTTTTAGTAAGTTTGGTTTTCTCAGGTTTATCATTAGTGATCAGGGTTTTCATTTTTGTAATATAAACATGAAAATATTTCACTGTAGGTATGGGATTTTTTATATTTCATCACATCATATCATCCTCAAACTAATGGATAGGATAAATTGTTAAATAATAAAATTATGAAAATCTTGGAATAATTGTACAACCTATTAAGAAAGTTTGGATTATTCACTTAAATGATGTACTTCGGGCTTAATGTATAAATTTCAAATCCATAATTAGTATTTTACCTTATAAATTTATTTTTAAAATATTTTCACCTATCAGTAGAGGTATATCACTATTCCTACTAAGATATTAAAAAATGTAGCATGAATGCCTCAATTTTAGGTTATCATAGAAAATTACATATATATAATTTTTAAGAAATTTTGTGTGATGAATATGAGAGATCTTCGATCTATAAAGAGAATAAAATGCTTTCTATGAAGATATGATTAATTTTTGGAAGATTTATACTAGTTTGAATATCCTAATGTATAATTCAATGCTAACGCTCATGTGAGGTAATCATAGTTCGTGATGGGTCAGCTCTTATAAAACTACTAATATATATCCTTCTAGAAAAATAAAATAAATATGAGTAGAGAGGAAGAAATTTTACTACAAATGTATGGTGGCATAAAAATAATTACCAAAATTTTCCATAGATTCGGGTGGAGGAAATCTATCTCATAGTGTCCACCCCTGACACCACATTGAGGTTTCTCCCTTGACCCTACTTTTATTTACATATATGTGAATTTAATTTGATTACATTCAGTAAAATGTATTTTTTTAAGTGTGGGGGAGGGAGAAATTATGTAGTTAGGATATAAATTTATCATAAAAAATAAAAAATCTGAAAATTAAAATAAAAAAACTAAATAAATAATGTTTTTTTTTAAATTTTGTTTCCTTTTACATTATTACATATTTAATATTACTTTAATATTTAATGAAATATATAAATTAAATTTACATGATTAATTCAAATGTGAGGTAAATCCGTTAGTTTTTTAAAAAAAATTAAATGAGTGTTGATGTGGAATATTTTTATTGAATTTGAATTTTTTTTAAACAATTAATTGTTTACTGGTTTTTTTTAAATCCATTCCTCACTAGTACTAACCAATATTTATTTTTTTCCAA
Organism: Viscum album; assembly: GCA_963277665.1. Classification (NCBI taxonomy): domain Eukaryota; kingdom Viridiplantae; phylum Streptophyta; class Magnoliopsida; order Santalales; family Viscaceae; genus Viscum; species Viscum album. The sequence continues at coordinate 61,866,524 of OY728156.1, read as the reverse complement.
AATATGATCTTATGTAACTCAATTTATTTATACTCTTCCTAATACTCTATTTCTGTAGTGAAAGGGAAAAAAATTCATTTAGAACATGGTTATATCCTTTGTAAAAAACAATTAGAACAAGGAAATTTGTTAGAGTGATTGAGGGGTTCATTTGATATTGATCCCCTTTAAATACTATTTTTATTCTTTACATTATATTATCCCTTGTTAAGATCCTATTTTCTTTGAAATTACTTATAGGTAGCCCCAATAGAACCCCATTTTCTCTACCTACATTTATTAATCTTTGAATTGAATGATCATAGTTCATTGTGAGTGTGGGGTAATTAGGGTAATTCATGTCTTATCATAGAGGTGATTGACAAAGTGTGTGAAATTCATGGTTATTTACCATTTCAGGTAAGGTTAAAAATTTGTGTTTATTTCATTGTAATTCATTAGATTTCTCTTGAAAATAAAATGAAAAATATATAGTGGAATTGAGCAGTTCATTGCACTCATTTCAATGTCTCATCAAACCTAATAAAAATAAGAATAATAATTTATTTATCATTAAATATATTCTATATCCATCCAATCCTCTAAAAAAGTGAAAAATGAATGAAAAAACATGAAAAATCTTTCATTGTACATTCATATCTAGGACATATGTCCTAGACAAAAAAAAAGAAATTTAGTTGGGTTGTTTATATTTTAATACATTGAGTGGGGAATCTTCATTATATTTTTAATGAAGTATCATTCATTTTATTCTAAGAGAAAAAATCCCACTTTATGGATATAATTTTTAAAGTCTACCCCACCAACCATAGGACTCAAAAGAATTCATTAGAAATACCAATGATTAGAACAATATTATTTATATATTTTGTGGAGAGTTTTTATCTAAAAAATACTATAGTATGACATTAATGGTTTTTATATGATTAAAAAAATTCATAAATTTTTCATTTTAGATACAAATTATTTAAAATTTTCGATGTTGTAGGTTACGTTAGGTTTTGAGGGTGAAAAAATAGGGTTCAACAAATTTGGATGTGATAGAAGAATAATGATATGAAAATTTAGTTCATGAAATGGACATGGTGGATTTTGGATTTAAAAAATCATTGAAATTTTCACTCTTGATTAATAAATGGTTTTTTATTTGGATATAATATTTCTCCAAATATGTAAATGGTTTAGGTTTGTAGGTATGATCACACAGTGAAATATAATTTATTTTCACCCTGATACTTTTTATTTTCATTTTTAATGTGACTTATTATCCTATTAATAAATCCACATTTATTTAACATATATTTTGAATACATATATTGAAAATTTGATAAAAAGATGAAATTACAGTATGAAATAATTGTGAAATATATACATATGTCTATAATATCATTATATTAATTGATCCAAATTAGAGAATTCATTTTTTAAGATTTTTTGGTCAATGAGATACACTTACTTCAACTAGACTAAGAGAAGGATCCAATCATTATAGGACCAATTGTGTACATATAGAGAACAAAATCAAGGTGAATCATATTAAACTAAACTTCTATAATAGATCCATTTCATGGGATTAAAATTTCCAAATATCCTAAATTTACCATTACTAAATATATAACTCAAATTACCTCCTCTATATAAAATTTTTAGTCCAGCATGGTTGATAAGTTATTTAACTATTCAAATCATGTTGATGGAAAAATTCTTTTATGAATAGTTCAACTTGTACCAATGATACTGGACTTTTTTGTGAAATTTTTTTTAAAAATGTTAATAAAAATCAAAGTATATCTCATTTAAATGGATTTTTTACTAGAGGGGGAGTTTGAAGTTCATGGTATTTACTTCTTCTAAATCTATGGTTTTCTCCCCTTCCATGGAGTTATAAACTCCTTTTGATCACCCAGGTAGGAACGTGATATAATTCCCAAGATTTATATTTGTAATCCTTAAACGAAAATATTAATCCATGTTTGTATGATTTTTATACATTTATTCTTGTTATTTAATATTTTTTCTTACTCGTAGCTCAAATTCACAAGCACATGATCTTGTTTGGGGTACCCATTCATGTGATATTTCACACACTGTTTACCACTCCACCCTTTTTTCAATCATGTTTTTTATTGGGTTCATATTAGAAGAATAGACTCAAATAGACTAAACTGACCATGAAAATTTATTTCGTGGTATCATAATAAAATAAAAAAAACTTATAAAATTTAGTGAGTTCCTCTTCTGCTTCCTTAGTGAGTTTGGGTTATGAAGTCAAACACAAGTCATGTAATCATCAGTAATTTCTATTGAATAATATTGTTTTTCAACCAAATCCTAGGAGTTATCCAAGTATAAAATTAGTATAATTATAGTTAAAGATGTTAAAAATCATCGATTAAAATATCTAAACCCTGTCTCTTTAATATATGAAGGATATGAATCATAAGATTCACACAGGTTTCTCATTCTTAATCCAAACTGATAATTATTACATTGTTTCCTAACTTTTCTTATATATCATTTCATGTTGATCCAAAATGATGTTCCAAAGATCGAATAACAACTAAGAAGGGGGATAGGTTTAATTAGTTTTTACCTTTTATAATTTTCAATAAATTTTATAACATAACCCTTGAATCCTGTTAAAATTATAGTCCTTATCATATTTTTGTAGATAATCATGCATTCATAAATTTTAAAGAATGTATATAAAACAATATTTACAATATTTGAACTCACTGTGCTAACCTACATCCTTTACACAGCCACTCCTATGGGTGTATGGAAATTAACTATAATGAAGATGTTAATGTAACTTCTTCCAACTCCTATTAGACACCATTTATCTATCGATAGAAAATATTAGACTAACTCCTTTAAATTTAAAATGTTTTCTCATAAAACAATTAATAAAAATTTTAATTCATTCATTTTTTCCCAAAAAATGTTTCTGGTTTTGATGGACATGAATCTAATGGCCTTCTATCGAATGAACCCAGTCTGATTCTATTAGTATGATCAACAATATATGATCTTCCATTTATCAATATTCACATCTCATACACTTCTCAATAACTCAGTCTAATATCCCTTGGTCCTATAAAAACAATACATTCTTCTCAATATGATTTTTCTAAGTCTGGTAAAAAAATAATTTAGGATCTTCTAATAAGATCTCTACCATAAATAACATTCTCTAGAATTGTTTACTGATATTCCATTTATTATTAGATAAAAAGTTACAAAGTACAAATATATTGATAATATATTCATAGGAAACTCAGAATGGAAATTTTGGGAAACGTAAAATATTTCCCCACATCATCAAATTAAAAAACTCCAATATTTATGCATATTTGAATTTCAATTTTTCACACTTTAACTCTTCATAAATATTATTGACTATTCTTGAGTATTATCTATATTAATCCTTTTTAAACATTCTATCCTTTCCTCAGTCTAATTAGGTAAATCTTATTATATCTTCTTTCTTGGTTCTGATCTTAAATCCTTCCTTAGCTTTAGACTATTTTAACATTCTCAGCATCATTACAATGAAAATTCCTCAACTTCATTTTGATTAACTTCGTCATCTTCAATCATCTTTAACTAACATCCTCCACTCATTATGATTTAATTTTTCTCACATTGTTATTATGATATGTATTTATTTCTTTTCTCATTATGATCTATTTTTTCCCAACTCATTGTAATCTTATTATATTCCTCAGCTCTTTATGACGAAATTCATTATAAAATGACTTATTGGTGTCATAATCTTATTCAATTTCAATCATGAACTCTCCCTTTGTTTCTTCCTAGGAAAATTCAACTCTTTTATAATATTCAATTATTTTTATAACTGAACTCCGTATGATATATCGGAATCAACAAAAATGATCACTATGATATTCTATATCAAATATGTTATCAGTGCGAGGAATTAATTTAATGAGTCAAACCATGTTCTTGAACTTATTTCTCTTCCTCCTCAAAGGCAGTCTTATTAGAAAAACTCATGATGATAAAATTATCATTATGATATTATTTATTCAATGATGAATCCACTTAGAAATGATGAAAAACATCAAAATTAATCATCTTTTCACATTATAACTTCTACAAACATCTCATTATGGTACTTCTAGATTTGATCTTTTGTGTCATGGTTTCTGGAACTGATAGAAAATTTATAATTCTTCCATTTCTTCAAAATCTATATCCCGATAGTTTTCATGATTTTTTAGAACTTCATGACCATTGAATAATTTTATAATTTGAGGTTATAATGTTTGAAAACATTTAACTCTCGACTTCACTAACTTCTTTCAAAATTATTCAGAAACATTGCAACTTCTTCACTCAAAAACTATTGAATTTCTAACATCCACATTGTTCAATTGATTTAGAACTTCAAAACAATGGACCTAAGACCGATGGTGTGTATGAGCAACAAATTCATCATTATAACCACTTATAAATCTAGTTCTTCTCATTATGATAAATAGAGTCCAGAAACATGTGTCTAGAAAACAACTTTCTAAAGGATAAAACCTCTTTCTCCCTTTTTGTTTGGATTCAGCAACATTCAGAAACATATAGAAACTCATTACAATGGACTATTTACAATAATAAAAATAATTCATATACAAAATAGTTAGTTTCCAACAAGTAAAAAAATATTTTAAAAAAAATTATCAAAAAGGATCTTCAATTTCCCCCATTGGATTTGTTGAAAACCCTTGTTAACATCTTTTCAAACTCATAGGAAATTTTTATAAATCGTATTTTCTAAAAAAATCAAGGTTTTAAAATTTTCTCAAAATAAATCCTTTCTCAAAAGATAGTGTCTCAACAACACATTACTAGATAAAGTGATGTTTTTAAGTAATTTCATCTTTTTGTGACAAGAATATTTTCAGCCATGCTAAGACAAACACCCCCTCACTTTTATCATTTCCCCTCTAATTTTTATTTTTCCCTCCAATATTTTATGATAACTATATTTTATGATTCATTTCGAATGATAAGTAAAAAAATAATTATGTTTGTATTTTCTATCCCCCTTTTAAAACATAATAAAATGTAAGGTGGGGGTTTTACATAATTGGATTATGAAGTCATTTGATGAGGATGAACATGAAGTTTCATTCTCAACTCAAAAAACCATTCTTTGGGTATTGCCTTCGTAAAGATATCAGCAATTTGATACTTCATTGTGATATATCCTAGAAAAAAATCTCTAATAGAAACTTTCTATTTTATAATGTGAATATTTATATCACTGTGTTTTGATCATGAATGATATGCATGATTTTTAGAAATATAAATTTCACTTTTATTATCACAATGTATCATCAATGGTTTATGAACATTTACATTTAAGTCTTTTAGCATAAATTTTATCCAGAAATCATGAATACAATCTAGAGATGCTGAAACATATTTTGATTCATCTATGATTGAGGATATTGAACATCGTTTCTTACTATTCCAACTCACACAATATTCTCCCATGATAAATGTTTCTCATGAGGTTGATTTTATATCATTGCAATGTCCATGCCAATCAGCTCTAGTATAACCATGAAACTTATTCTCACTATTTAATTTTTATAATAACCCATGTGATTTTTTTCCTTTTATATATCTCATAATTATTTTTTAACCATCATATGTGATTCTCCTAGATTAAATTGATACCTGGAACACAAATTCCCAGTATAAACAATATCAGGCCTTTAGGCTGTAAGGTAAATTATTCTTCCTATCATCTTTTGAAAGTCATTCTGATTCACACTTTTTGCAGAATCATCTTTATTCAAATTTTTTCTCACATGGATAAGAGTATAATATACTTTGGATTATTTCATGCCAAAACATTATAACAATTACCTAAAAAAAATTTCTTCATAATGGAAAAATGTATTTTTGTTTTCTTTTTCCACTTGTAAAACAAGGAAGTAAGTTAATTCTCCTAACATTAAAATTTCTAAAATCTTATTCTTTTCTTCATAAAATGTTTTAAAAATACTTATCTATCCACAAAAAATTATATCGTCCATACAAATAATTTCAATTACAGTTCTGTAGTCAATATATTTATCATATATTTTCTATCAAAATTTCTTTTAGAAAAAATATACTCTTTAAAACCATTTTCAGGATTATAATACCATGAATGTAGAGATTGTATCAGACCATACAAATAATTCTTTAATTTAAAAACATTATTTTCATCCTTATTATGTAGAAACCAAGAATTTTGCACATTGTAAATTTCTTCTTCAATTTCTCTATTGATAAATGATGACTTTACATACATTTGATATAATTTTTAATTATGATGACCAGCCATTGGTACAATCATTTTAATGGTTTCTTACAATTCCATGATGGAAAAGTTTATATAAAAATCCACAACTTCCACCAGTGCATAACCTTTACAAACAATGATTTCTTTTTTTCTTGAACCTTCCCCATTCTCATTTATCTTGTTTCAATAAACATACTACTTTATGATAACATTTTTCTATAAGGAATGTGTAAAAGGTTCCCATCACTCATTTTTCTCAATATTATATAACTCTTCATTCATATAATCTACTCAATTTTTGTTTTTAATATCTTCTAGAACTTATTTAGGTTAAACTTTTGAGATAAGTGAAATTTGATTTTCTAATCTCAACTTTCTTCTAGTCTAAACTAGAGAATTCTTATTTCCAATAATGTTGTTTTAACTCAATATGTTTTTGTAAGGAAGGAAATTTTAAAGATTCTTTCCCTATTAAACATTCATCATCACAAGATTAATCTAAATCATGGTATGGTTGTTTTGAATTACTTTCACTCTCGTTATAAATATTTAATTTATTCTCTTCACTATTCTCAACAACTATTGTTAAGGAATTTTTATTTTCAATTAATTTAACTTCATATGATTCCACCAACCCTTGTAAGAATTTATTCCAATAATTGTACCTTCTTTCATTCAGTGAATAACCCCTAAATATTTCTTCATTGGATTTCTCGTCAAACATTCATAGATTCAGAATTTAATTTTTTAATAAACATGGACATCCAAAAAATGTGAAGTAAATAAATGAAAATTTTTTATACAAAATTTTATATGAAGCCATGTTAGTTTCTTGTATCAACAAGAATCTGTTTTGAACATTTACAATAGTACTACGATAATCTTTTAAATATAAAATTTAATGTTTTTATTTTTCTGACATACTTATCCTATTTCCAACAAACTTTTATTATTTCATTATTTTACTCTGTTTTTTTGTGTAGAATAGTGAGAACTATAGAGATGTTTGATACCAGGATTTCTCAAATAAGTTTCAAATGTATTTCTTGTTAATTCAATTTCATTATCTCTTCTCAAATCATTTATATAGTCCCCCATTTATTTCTTTACATGTTTTCAAAAAAACATGAACATTTCCATAGCCTTTGACATGTGTTATGTAAACATAATGTTTTTATCCGAGTGAAATCATCAATGAGAGTGATGATGTATAAATCTCATTTTGTGGTTTGATGTCTCATCATTACTCATAAATTAGAATGAATAAGCTCAGGAGTTCTGGTAGATTTATTATCAAATCTCTTAAGAGTTTGGTTAGTCATATTACCTTTTTTAAAAGTAAGACAAAAATACCCATATCTTCTATTCGGCTATTTCAAATAATGGATATGATCATAATTAAAAATGTTTTTGTTTTCCTACCAAAGGTACCCATGTTCTTGGTGCCAAAAAAATATTTTTATCTTCATCACTCGTGTAATATGAGTTAGTAAACTCTCTTATTTATTAAAGGTTCACATTAGTTCCTTCTAATTTTGTGATAACTTTTCCATATTTCACACTTTTCGTAACACAAGAATATTTTCTGATGATTACCTTGTTTCCATAATCACAAAGTTGACTTATGCTAAGTAAGTTATGTTTCATCCTATCCATAAATAAATCTTCTTTATATTTAAACGTTTTAATTTCAAACTCATTCATTCCAATTCCACTAATATTTAAAGATATATAATTTAAAAAGGTAGATTCACATCCATCATGACTTTCAACATGTTTCAAAATTTTAATACCACCAATCATGTGTTATGAACAAACACTATCATATATCCATGTTTGTTCCTTTTAATTAGTTTCAATGTTATATAAATCCTAAAAGCTTTTTCCTAAGAATTATTTTTTCTATATTATTTATCTTTTAGGACATATGAAACTTGTTTTTGAAGGAGTTTCATACATATTTAAGCCTGATGATATACCCGGTCACATCTTCGACAAAAAACATCCAAACATTAAAATTGATTTTTTTGATGGTTTCTAACATCTTGAGTTTTCCTTTTTCTATATTTGAGTGGGTTAAGAAATTTATTCATACTTCTTCCACTATTTTTTTAATTTTTCAATCCTTATTATAGGAAGTGAAAATTTATCCCACCAATTATAACCTCTATTCCCATACATTCCATAACACTAGTAAGAGACTACAAATCTTTATTTTTTAGTGATGAAATATATTTCTCTATAGATAACTTGGTGATGTTGATTACTTCTTTCTGATCTATCATACTCATGAAGTGGATCATATTTCATTCTGTGCGACTTCTCAACTTTTTTAAATGTGATAGTTTTCTCAGATCCTTTCTCCAGCCAATATTTCTTAGCAACTTTTCTAGAACCTAAAATGTTATAAAAATCATATAAAACATTGTTCCGGGGTATTAAGGATTTCACGTTAGTCTTGTTTTGAGCCTTCACAACAGTATTATAAGACTCATATTTTACTTCTGAATAATTTTTTTATGTTTTTGTTTATCATCATCAAGGTATTTTTGCACTTAGAAATTTTGGTTGAAAATTGTTAACTTCTTATTCCATGGATTCGAGCTTCTTACTAAGTTCATGAACCATTTTTCCTTGTTCAACAATTCATGGTTTGTAACATAATATCTCTATGATGTATTCAACCCCCTTCATGATGAAATCTTTTCTTATTGTAACAATTTCCTCAAAATCCTTCTTCATTACTCTGATTTATTTCTTCAGAGTTCTTCTTCTTGAAGACATACAACAAGTTTTGTTCTAAGTTGATACTCTCTATATGATTCTTTGGATACTTATTCATTATTTGGGGAATCAATTGTTTTATAAAAATTTACAATAAAGGTTCTAATTTTTTTTCAACCCTCATATTCTATAGAATTGTTTTTCATTGAGTATATTTTACATTTCTTACTCAAAATACTTTTTTTGTTTCTATTAAACTTCTTATAATTGTTGGATGAATTTTCTTTTTTTTCATTTTTTCTTCTTATTCCATCAAGGTTTTTCAACTGAATCACCTTGATAATCACGAACATTATTCTTGGAGAAATTCATATAAAGGTATCTAATTCCACCATACTCAAAAAATTGGAGAGTATGTTTACCTCCATACTCTCCTCATCCACTTCAATAGTTTTTGGATATTAGAGGAATGATTTTTCCATTAAACACATCAACCTATTTATCTTTGGAGTCACAAGGATCAACATCTAATATTTTTATTTTTCTCATGGCTTTAAAATCCATTTATTATTTCATATTCTTTACGAAATTTGGATATTTCCTCATTTCATACGGAATAAGAATGTTATGCAATTCATCAAGAGATAAATAATCCTTAACATCTATAGATGAAATATTATAGTCAATCCTATCTGGAATGTTTTTCATAAGTTTTTTCATAGTTGTAGAATCTTCCAGGACATCACTAAATCATCTTATGTTACAAACAATATCATTTAATCTGGTGAGGTATTCATCAATAGTTTCTTCATCTCCCATTCTAATGTCTGGATACTTACTATATATATCATATTTTTAACTTTTCTTCCTTCGCTTTATTATTCCCATTGAAAATACTTTCCAACTTTTTCCACATACTCTATGATGTTTTTAGACCCATCAATGTCATATAAACATTTTTTATTTACAAAATAAGGATATAATTTCTAGATTTTACATCAACTTAAATATTTGTCTTATCAAAAAATTCATGAGGGGCATCCTTGTCGATAGTTGGGAACCTAATTTTAGTAGCATCAACAACTTCTAGGACAAGAGATAGGATATAAGGAATCATCCACTTTTTTCCTCAATAATAAAATTTTCCATGAAATTTTAAAACTCTTCTATTGTTGAATGATTTGATATTATCCATGATAAGGGTTAAATAGTGGAATCTTCCATCATATACTAATTAAATTTCCAATAATCAAATAACAAATGATAGGGTGGTTGAATCCATTGTTCACTTTTAATAAGATTCAATACTTTTTAAAACATATCATCTATAAACTTTTAATGTTCATAACTTTATTATCTTATTTTAAATACTCATGCATGCACAAACAAAGAATAATGAAAAGCACATGAGATTTACAAGGTTCATACTCAGCGTGAGAACCTACATCCTCTTCTTTGCCACTCCCATGGGTCAATGTATATTAAATTTTAAGAAGAAGTGAATACAACTCATGTTAGACACCTTCTATATCCTGATTGGAATGATTATAATCACACCAGTTAGTTTAAAAAATTTTCTTATAAAATAATAGGGCCCAAAAAATAAAAAAATAATTGTTTAATTTTCTTTGAAAATATTACTAGGTCTGATGGTCTTTATTTTAATGGCCTTAAACTTCATGAACTTTGTCTGATTGTCTCAGTATGATCAACTCAGTACAATATTCCCTTTCTCAATTTTCACTTATCAAAATCTTCTCAAAAACTAATCTGGAATTTTATTAGTCCAATAAACTCAATATGGTCTTCTCAATAAAAATTTTCTAAGTCCTATAAACAAAAAAATATTTATTTACTTTTCTTATGATCTCTATTACTAAAAGTAACATTTGAAAAAATTCATCAGTGCTCCACTTTTTCCACATACATGAAAATTTTAAAAGTACGAATTTTATAATTAATTATTTATAGGTTTCCTAGAATGGAATATGAAGGAATCTTAAAAACATTATCATTTTCTTAAAACTCAAAAAATACAATATTAACACATAATTGAATTTCATGTTTAACCAATTCTACTATTAATAAATCATCAGGAATCGTATTTAGTCATTTCAATATTTATTCTTTTCAAACATCCTTACTTTCATTCAGTCTGATTAGGTGAATATGATTATATCTTCTTTTAGGGATCTCATATTCCTTACTACCTAAGATTCAATCTGATGTAACTTTAATAGCATTATTATGATGAAACTACCTCATATTTAGTCCGATTAACTTCCCTAAATTCAATTCGATGTGCCTGACTTCCTCTTCTCATTATGATGTTACATTTTTCCATGGATGATTATGATTTACTTTATGTCTTAGGTCATTATGATATTCATTTTTTAGCTTATTATGATATGAATATCTTTCGTATCTCAATACATTGAACTTCCTCAGTAGATGACATATTAGGGTCATAATAACATTCGATTGAAAAAATGAACTCTCCATTTTTTATTCTCATGAAAAAACTGCTATTTTAGAATCTTCACTTATTTTCATAACTGATCTCCCATTGATGGATTAGAATCATCAAATAAAATAACTTTGATGATCTATATCTGATGTGTTATCCGTGTGAGGCATTCATTTGATGAATCTGAGCTTGTTCCTGATCTAATTGATCTTCCTCCTCATATTTAGTCTGTTTAAAAAATTCATGATGATGAGATTCTAATTACAATTTAATTTTCATTACGATGTTTTTATCCTATGATGACTCCATAAATTATCTTTCAAAAACATCAAACACCATAATCATTACACATTTTGTCTTCTGACAACATCATGGTCTGGTACATATAGATCTGATCTTATATGTCTATGTTTCTAAAACTGATACAAACATTATTATTCCTCCATTTATTTAAATTATTTATTATTATAGTTTTTTTGATTTTTAATATCTTTCTGACTAGAAAAGAAACATCTGATTTAAGGTAATAAGGTATAAAAATTTTCTTACTCCTCACTTCACCATCTTCATTCAAAACTCTTCTCCAACATTATAACTTCTTCCCTAAAACATCTAACATTCTAAAACACCATGTTATATGGATCATGAACTTTATAATGATGTAACTAAGACTGATGGGGTGTCTGATAAACAACTTCAGCTTTTTAACCACTTCTGTGTCTGGTGATACTATGTCTGATTACTTGAGTCTGGAAACCTGTGCCTAAAAAAACATTCTTAATGATAAAACTTTTCTCTCCCTTTGTGTTTGGATTCACTAAAATTAAGCAACATATGATAACTCATTATGCTGGAGTGGATCCAATCTTGTAAAATAAAAACATTCTTATACAAAATGTCTAGTTGTATACAAATAAAAAAACATTATTAAAAAAATTATCACAAAGGTTCTACAAACAAAAAAACACCAACACGTTGATAAAATCCACTTTTTTATTATGTAATTAAATCCCCCTTTTAAATGTTTTTTTATATAAATATCTATCACGATAAGACCTAGGGTTCCTACTATTCTTCAAAAATTATAGAAAAATAGATATAGATAATTTGAAAACCCCTATATTGTGATAAAATATTATGAAATCACACTAAAAATATCCCGTATATCCCTTCTCTTAAATTTAATTACCCCTTAAATTGATATAACCTTTGGAGGGTTACGGAACACTGGTTATCCCCACATTGAATTATCTCATCCACTAAAATCATGTCGGAAGACCTCAAGATCAACCTTAGTGTAGAAAAATAATCATGGAAAAAAATATTTTAAAATTGAAGAAGAAGAAAAATAAACCACTATATGATCCACCCCAAAGAAACTATAACCATGTTTCACTCATTTGACCTTCCCTTCACCTCAATAAATACCTACACAAAAACCGTGGCATAAGCCATGGGCCATGACATAGAGGTTCCTAAAATGGTAGAACACCCAATATCAACCTCCAAACCACTCCAAAATAGCTCAAAGACTCCACACCACAACCCTAACCTCCATGGTCCATCATAAAAAACACACTACAAAACAAAATCCCAGCTAAAATACTCTACTCATACTCCACCTTTCTTCCCCCAATATCCTCTCAACAACTCTAAAATTTGAATCACAAAATGTAATGTGATTGAAAGTAACACTATTATAGATATTCCTAGTTCAACCATTAGCAAGAGATTTTGGATTAACTTATTATGTTAATATAAGTTGGTCTCTTATATATGAATATTTAACATAGGATATCATCCATAAATATTTTTATATAGAACAATTATATTGGATGTATGCAATATATACACTAACTTATTAAGAGATTTTTTCTTGTTAACATATTTATATAAAAATTTAATTTGTAGTATTTTTATATAATCTTACTACAAGTTTCTTTGGTTTTTAGCATACTACTGATTAAATGTTAGTTTATTTCTGATGACATACTTCATTTGATTTGGGATTTCTTAACAATATATATCTTCTTACACCTATAAGTTAACTTTGATAAGTGATAATTTTATATGATATCCTTATGTTATGCACCTATAAATGTATTATTCCAATAGAAAAAAATTATTTACCCCCTACCCAATGAATTAGATAATTGTTAATCTTTATATATTATATGTATGGGATAATGATCATAAATTTTTTTCAAATTATGAGTTGTATTGGAAGGTATAATTGACCATATAATTCCTTTATAGTCAAATTTTTTTAAATAATTATAATTTTTATACTTATAAAATAATTATGTATCATTACTATTAATGATTATTCAGAAAAAAAAATTGATTATCTAGAATAATTTTCCATGTCAAATTAGGGAATCTTTCTTAACACACTAATTTTTTTAGGATAAATCATTATGAGAAACTATAAGCTCTCCCTTGTTGTATATGTAGTATAAACCAATATTACTATAATAAATAACTAGGGGTAAAATATGGATCATGAACATATTTAAAAGAGTATTTAAATAAATTTTAGTGTGTTATATTTCATGTATTATATACTTTATTACCAAAGATAGCGGGCTTTAGGTTTTAAGAATTGAATAATTTTTTTTTGTTTTTTATTATGTTATGAAAAGTTTTTTATTAGAAAAAAATGGAATTATAGGTTTGAATAAATATTAGTTGGTATTATAGTAAAGTTAGCTTATTTTTGGGAATTATAATAAAAATAAATATGGAGAAAACCTTAATCATCAAAGAACTATATCAACTGTAGATTTTATTTTTTTTATAAATATATAAGTTTAATATTGAAAATATATATATGGTATGATATATTATATGAATTTAAAAATATTAAATGTTTATATCTTGATTAAAATATTTTATAATATTTCTAAAGGAATTATATGTGAAATATGAATAAAATACAATGTGGATATAATGGAAAATGTGAATATTACTCAAAAGTAAAATACAATGGTTGGAAATTATCACATAAATGACCATTAATGGTGGACCAATAAATGAGTAAACGATCACCATCAATTTTTAATCCATTCATTTTATCATATTTGAAAGTGGGATGAATTTATTAGAGAATAAATAAATGAGTTGGAATTAAAACTTATGAATAAAATATTTAAATCATCACATTTATGACATTGATTTAATCATTTTTGTTTTTCAAAATGATTTCAAATTCTGTTATAATATATTAAATTTTTAATATAAGATATTTTTTTTAATTTCAATTATATTGAAATAATGTTGAAAATTGGTCTTTGACATCGGCTGTTTATAAATCATATGTTGAAAACATTTTTAAAAAATTAAATTTTCATCACATACCTTTTAAACCTATTTTGACCCCATTAATTAAATTTCACTTTTCATGATTCTTGAACCGTATAACCTAAATTCTCTCAACTAAAAACATTTCGCTGGTTATTGATACTATTTACTAGAGTTTTCCCTCCACCACTGAGTCCTTATCAGGGATTCCACTTATGCTAACATCTTCTACCTACTGCAAGTTATGTTCAATAGAACCCTTATTTTGGATTTCATATTTTTTGTATGTTTTTTATATATTCGATTATCTCTTTGATTATGGAATTTTTTACCAAATGTTTTGTTTCCTTTTTTATTGGTTATCTATTATCCTCAACAATCATTTTTTTTAATTACTTAAATTTTATATCCAAATTATTTATTTATATGCTAGTTTGTCATGTAATTTTTCTATATATAAATCAAACTAATTTTTTTTATTTGGATTACTTATAGAAAATAATTGATTGGTATTAGTATTTTATAGATCGATGTTACATGTTTTAATTGTTTATTTTTTAGATTTTGATTAAGTTTTTCATCATAATTTCAAATCATATAACTAATTAATTAATGTTTTATAAAATAAAAATGAATAATAATTTATTAATTTTACCATTACTGTTATTTTTTAATTTTGAAAAAATATATGATTTTTATAATATTCATTTTATATAAACTATTTTATATGAATTATTTTATAATGAAAATTAAAACATAAAATATTAACCTTTCGATATTAGTATAATATATATAGAAAAATATATATAATAACATTTAATGAACTTTTATTTTTTAATATAATTTAAAAAATAAAGAATCATATGATGTAAAAAAATAGTATCATTTCACGAAAATATAGTTCTGGATATTAATGTTTTTGGGGGTGTTGGTTTTTTAAAGATTATTATTAATATGGAAAATGTTATATCAATTTTTAAAATATAATTTAAATATACAATTATAGAGAAAATATATAATAATATATATTCATTATTTAATAGTTATTAAAGGCAATAATCAATCATATTTGGATTAATGCACAGTGAATAAATGATGAATACGATGAAGGGGTTGATGAATTTTCAGAATTTATCAAATGGAATGTTCCAAATGATGAAGAATTTTATCATCTATGAATGAAGTGTTTAAATATGAGAAATATGGGATCTAAAGAAATGAAAGATCATTTAAATATTAATGTTTTTAATATGAATTATATTACATGGACACATATGGTGAAATGGTGAAAAATTAAAGATTTAATGATGATGGGGATTTCAAAAATGATAATTATAATCAAATAGAATAAATGATTCATGATATTGAAGTGGACAAAATTTGACGCACGCCTGTCATGGGGCGTGGCAAAAAAATATTTTATTTACCTAAGTATAGTATAGCAGTTGATCCTAGGTAGTCTTCCGAAGAGGTGTGCACACAAAACAAGGTTGTCACTTTTCTTGTTGGTTTTCATAAAAAGATTGGTTTTAATTAATTAGAATGACTATGAGAAAAACAAACAACAGAAATTGATTGATTTTAACAAATGATAAAGACGGTGATCAGATTGGGTTCAGCTAGACTTAGTGTTGTGCCATCATGGTTTACAATTTTTATCTCTTCTTCTTCCTTAAACTGGTAAGAGAGATGTGATGAGAATTTTCCTTTCTAAAACCTTAGATTGGTCTATCCTCCTTCCAATGTGTTTAGGGTTGTAGAAGGTCTCTTGATTAATTGGAGCAATCCCAGACCTAGAATTATTGTTCCCTAATAAACCAAGATTTCAACATACAATCCTACACACGTGCTTGACAACCGTCGAGCAATCCCCACCCAACCCTAATGATGTTCCACCGTATACAGATTAGAATTGCATGGAGGGAGATGTGATCATCGACCAAAGAAATTTATAGTTTCAGGATAAAAACCTTAACACAACCACATTCGGAATTTAATACTGAATTATGAATTGAAACCAGAAGAAGAAAGAAGAAAAAAATTTATTCATTTCAAGCACAAAAACTCAAGCACAATACATAAGTCCAGCCTCCCCTCTTTTCGATCACTCAAATGAAAATACCCCTCCATGGATGGGGTAAGAGAGATAATGAGAGAGAGGAGAGACATTTAAAAATAAAATAAATAAAAGAAAAATCTGAGAAGTTCTTCTCCTTGGTGCCCCAGAAGGAATGGGATGGAGAATGGGATGTGTTGAGGAGGAGGAGCTCCCCTCCTTTTATAGCCAAATTTATGTCCTCCGACTGTTGTCGCGTAGTGGACCAAATAAATAATCTTTTCACGCGTTGAGCCCTTCTTCAATGTTTTTCATTATTGTCTTGGACGTGTCCCCTAAAAAGCTCAGTGGATTTGGACAGGTATTCCGAGAGTTATGGCCCTCTTACTCTGACCATTTATTCTATCCAGTCAGAATCTCCAAAACGCCAAACCCCGGATTCGGAAGATTTAATGGACCCTCAAACGGACGAATCCCACGGTTCTTCCTTAATAAAATATGCTCCAAAACTCCTTGCGCGTCCACCCACCGAAGTTGACAAGAATGGGGCCCACAGTGGATGAGTTATGGATCCCACACCAAAACTAGGCAGAACTGGAAACAGTTTTCTTGATCCAACTTCTGAGCTTCTTATGAGCTTCCATATGGCCGATTCAGCTTTTAGTCAAAAAATATTAAATTAATCCCTAGATGAGTAGATTCTGGAAAAGAAAGAATTTTTCAATTTGGAGGAATGTAGATAATGTTATGGCCAAAATACAGAAATAGGTTAAAACTGTTAAAAATCCAAAATGGCCAATTTTTACTATTCAGCTCAAAATAACACCAAAATCATAAAAATGAAACAATTCATCTTAGAAGAACACTTTTGTGAGTTTAAAATAATGATATTAAATTTAAATTAATTGAAAATATTTTATCTATCAAAATTGTGAAAGCACTGATGGTTGATTGAATCCATGGTGATGCTAAAAACCTATTGTATTCAGGTGGTAAAAAATTTACTATTTTATAAAATTTGTTGAGATTAGTTAACATTAAGTTTTTTAAGGTCTAGAGTGATAATAATTATAATAAAATTATATATCTATTTATAGGTATACATCCATAATAAATTGGTCTTTTATAGAAAAATTATAATAAAAATATATGTTTGATGGGATTGAGGTAGCAGAAGTTACAAGAAGAACCCAATGATTTTGTTTTGTATAAAAATATAATATTAATGTCTTTTAGAGGGACCAAAATATTTAACAAATAAGTATAAGATAAAGAAATGATCCCAGGTTTATTTATCTATTATTCCATGTAACAAAACACTTTTCAAGACAATTTGATATCATCCTACAATTCAATTTTTGATACATTTATTTTCAAGTTCAAATGATGAACAAAAAATTAAATAATAAAAAGATAACAAAATATCAAAATGAAAATTACATAATCCAATTGATTCCTCATAATGGAAGTTAATTGATCAGTAATTTCATATATTTTAAAATTAATTTTATAATCTCAAACTCAAAAAGTGAATTGTTGTAATGAATCTATATTAGAGCATCGATTTCATGAATAGTTTGTGTCTTATTCTATTGGTAATTTAAAACATGTCCTATGAAATTTATTTAATGTGGGAAAATATTTTGTTGACATTAATGATTCTTGGACCAAAACAGCCTATAAATGAAATTTTTATGTACTTTTTGTAATTAATTGATTATTTGAGTCTCTTATAAAATGTAAGTACCAATATTTTTTTTATATAAAGAGGGATTATTTTTAATTACATTCAATGATATTTTTCACTAGATATAGATTTTTGATATATCAAAAAAATTATGTATATAGTGTAAAGGGTCATAATGAATCTCTAAATTTAAATTAATGGAAATCATTTTATCAACTGGAATATTGAAGAAAAATAGTATACATAAGTAATCAATCCTTTTTGTGTATGGATTAATCTTACTAATGAATTAATAAATCATTCAATTTCTCAACATAGTTTCATATTTCTACAAATCATTTTTCCACTAATCCATATTTTACAGGGTGAAAAATATTGATGTCATATTTATAATGACACTAATATCTGGTAATGTTAGAAGTTTATTAAATAAACTCTCAATATTTTTTGAGTTTTTATATTTTAAATATAATGAATTCAAATAGAACATATGCGTGATTGATTTTCCGAAGAATATATATAATGGTTTGATTGTAATGGTGTTACATATTAAAGGCATGACTAAGGATGGTTTGAAGGAAATATTGGGCATATTGCCAATAGGAATACATTTGGATTTATCTAACACTCTTAAAAGAAAATTAACATGATTGACTCCATATTTTCATGTATTATACAAGATATGGTGAAAATAATTTTTTTTCAGTTCCTTTATGGTATTAAGGTGTCTCCATGTAATTCTTTAAATGTGAAACATTTTTTGTAATTAAATTATTTAAAGTTAATAATAATGAAACTCTTCACTTTATTCATATAATGTAATAACTGCTACCAATTTTATTACATGTAATATTACCAATTTTTGTTAGATTTTCTATTGATTAGAATTAATTTATATTTTTTTCATCAGTTTTCAGTATTATTTTCTTTATTTTATGGTAATTTCATTATTTTATATACAGTTTCTTTCATGAAATATTGGTCATAGTATTCCAATATGGCCCAAAGTGACAAATTTCATTGATTATTTTTTATTTCTTGAAAAAAAATTATATCAATAAATATTTTTTATTTTTGATTTAATATAACTCAGGGGAATTATTCGACTGATAATAATAAGAGAAATAATGTTTTTTTTCAAAAAAATCAATGGTAGACCTGACACTATGTTGGGATTCCTATGTAGTATAACGGTTAACCTTAAGAGAATGTTAAAATCCCAAATTATTGATAAGGGGAAAAAATCTTGTGGGAATAAAAGAACTAATGTCATATTTTATATCACTTGATATGTATATAACTACCTAAAATATTGTGGATGAATATCCTGAGTTGGTGTTATCATGATAAAGGATTATAATGAACAAACCTAATAATACACTATAGGGACAATGTATCTTCACGAAAGAAACTCATATTATGTTTGTCTCTAACATAGAATTGAAAACCCAATAGAGTTTTCATCTTCTCAATATTATTACTTTAGGAACCAACATTCAATATTTTCTCAAGGAAATGTTAAGATAATTGAGATTCTCTACTTTTTCGGTGACAAAACATTACATTTATATGGTATAAGGGATTATCAATGATAGCCTTTATTGATTCCTCACATTAATATAGTATCCCATAAGATCATCAAGTATCAAGATAGTGTCTGTTCTCATGAGAATATTTTCTCCAAACAAAATCCAAAATTCAATTAGTGCGTCAAAATTGAATTGAATATTTCCCTAAGATTATATAATTCCATCAACATGGTTGTAATGATCGGGAACTAGATTATTCACATAGAGAACCAATGACACACCATTTAATAATCGAAGTATCATTATATACATGATAGTTCAAGTAAGATCATAAAAGACCAAGGGATACATATTTATATCATCTCCACCCCACATGGATAATATGAAATCCAAGGGGAATATCATGGAAACAATGCACTAATTTCTCTAACTGAATCATTCAATTTAATCAAAAATATATAAAATGGATGTTGATATATAAGAGAGGGTGATTTTGAATATCGTTGGATCAATAACCAAAATTAAGGATTAACAAGGATGGAATTAATAATCCCACATTGAAATGATCCAGACATTCATTTCCATGTATTGAAATCACAAAAATCAGTGCATGAGTAAAATTCTAGAGAATATATAAGAGTGGGAGTGGAAAACTATAGGGATCAATCCCCAAACTGGGAATATCACATAGGAAAAAGGGGTTTGTAGATCATTAAAGGAGGAGATAGTAAATAATAATCCAAAACTAATGAATTTCACTTAAGATTTAAATAAGTTACCTCTAAATAATATTTCTATAAATTCGATCCCTTTTATAGATTATATTTCAATTTTTGATTACTATGTTGCTCATGGTGAACATATATTCAAATGGAGGCATCAATTTTTTGTTAATTCACTCATATTCAATTTTCTATCAACGATTCTGACTATAATTATTTCCTTCATAAAGATTCCTTTAAACTACCATTGGGTAGATGATTGATGCACTCCTATCATGGGGATTTGAAAAAAACATTATTCCCTATGTATAGTCTACTGATTATTTCTAGGATGTCTCTTAAAGAGGAGTGAACACAAAATAGTTTTTCACTTTTAATTAAATGAAAAAACGGTTTTGTATATAATATTTTATTGGTTTTCTAAAGAAAATAAACTAACAATGGAAAGAAACAAATTAAAAAATTAAGATATTAAAAACTATTATATGAGAAGGGTGATTAGGTTGGGGATGGTTTTCTAAATATAATTTTATCCTTATTCTATTTTATTCTAACCTCTTCTGCTATGTTGTTTAAAGTGAGATTCCACGATCGTTTCCTCTCACTCATTTGGTCAAATGGTGATGGTCACAGAATACGTTACCAATATCTTATTTTGGTCTAATCTCCTTTATTGTGAATGGTAGTTTTAGTGAATATCTGCAATTGACTTGGTAAATACCTGATCGGGACTTGTTTATCCCAAGCAATCAAAAACATTCACTACCCCTTTCACACATATTGACGATTACCGAGTACTTCACCATTAAGACCTGGTTTATTCCATAATATATAATCATAAAACAAGTAGAGGGAGATAATGATCATTGACCAAAGAGAAAATAAATTATGAAATCAAAAATCAAATATGATATCACTTTATAATAAAAACAACAATATGAAAATGAAGACAATGTTGCGGAAAAAAGATTGATTTTTTATTCAATAAAGTGCATGAAAGAAGTCATTAAAAAATATAAAACCTACCCTTTACCAATCACTCAAATATTTACCCCACCATGTTAAGGGTAATCGATATTGACGGGGAAAAAGAATGCATTACAAAACTATGAAAAATAAAGAAAGATAAAATGAAGAAATGATATCTAGCAGATTCTATCACCCCAATAGTTTACTCCTATTTGGGACCTCTACCTTTCTAATGACCCTAAGTACCTTCTTAAAGGATGCTACAAATAAAATTTTATTTTGTTCTTACAAATATAAAATTAATTGGGTGTTTCTAGAGAATTATATGAAATTATTATTTTGGATGACTTTTTCTAGTCGAGATTTCCAAAAATATTCTTTAAATGTTAATCGTTCAATATCTACCTTAATTAAACTAAATACCCACAATATTCAACAAATATACTCAAATTTTATGTGGGTTTACAATCCAATTTGGATAACTATAATTGGGGGTGGTATGAACAATTTATTATTAATTCATTGAGGGGGGGGTCCACGCGGTCGCCCCAATATTTCTCCACCTTGACTGTATTTGTCGGGCCCCTATATGTCTGAATCATATCTTATTCCAAAAGACAAAGTTGTATCCTTCCAATCCACGAATCCTAATAAAATATTCACATAAATTGTATGTATATTAAAATGATATGATCTAATTGCCAAAATATGTAAAATCTATTAAATTCCCCAAATTAGGAAACATTCCAATTTTACCATAGAACATACCATAAATCTAAAAGTGATTAAAATAAACTCAAATTGATGAATTTAGGGTTTTTATACATTTTAAATACATATAAAAAATGATCAATATATTATCTCTATCAAATCCCCTAGATGTAGTACTTGGACTCTTGGACAAGTAAGCATTAAAATCAAATCACAACAAATTTTAAACACATACCCACAATATCCACCAAATCCACACCATGAAATGAAAAGATATCATACCTCATCAAAAACATTATTTTTAGTTATTAATTTAGACTGTTAATATATTTTCACTTTATTGCTCATCCAATGAACACAAAACACCTATCTCACATAAATTTTCTCTCATCTCACAAATGTGAATTTTCAACAAGGTTTTTCTCATCCAAACTAATTAAAGTGTCATTATAGGCTTGAAAAATTTATACATCTCCACCCAATGTGAGTCAAGGGTATGTGTTATTAATTAGTACTTTTCAAGTTTCTTATGAGAATTTTGTTAGGTAGTAAGTAGAGGATAAAACAAATATATGGATGAATAAAGAGGGATCGGATATTTTTAAAAAAAATGAAAGATTCTAATTTTCAATAAAATATAGTCTCATCCGAACTCTAATTTGAAGAAAATATTCATCATCATCATGAAAAATTTGGTAAAGTGAACACCATTCTTCATTTCATTAGTAATAATTTCAATCATATCAAACATGATTTTTATTGAACGATTTAGAAAAGGCACAACATTCTACCTCCATTAGAAGCTTTAGAAAGGCAAAGATTTTTTGAACTTGAAAGCTCTAAAAAATGAAAAGCTTTCAACAGAATGATTTTTAGATGCAAAAACATCTCATCAACATTTTATTTTCCTCCCAATGTATCACCAAATGAGGTTACACACCACAATACATCATCCCCCACACTTATGTTCAACTAGATCATGTGATTTTTCATCATGATCTAGTTAGATAGAGAAAATTTGATTGTAATGTGGCTATCTTAATAGGAATTCCATGGATTATTAGGGATAAAAGGATTAAATATACAAGGTAGGACAGAATTAAAATGATATTCATTAAAAATGTATTTTAAACCAAATAAATGACTCAATATTTAAAACCCAAGTATCTCAAACCCTAATGTTTTGATAGGAACAAAAAATATTCTAGATAAAGAAAGAATAGTTTGGTTCTCTCATGAAGTTAGGTTAACGTGATGAATATGACAAAAATGGATTAGAATCCTCGTAGGTAACTTATTTAAAAAATAATGACATTGAAATTTGGCATGGGATTTAAAAATCAAAGTACTTTTAATAATGTTCCTAATGATTCGAACATGAAACAATGTAATTACCAGTTTTCATTTAAGCACAGTTTCATTGAATACATTGGCTAAATCATAGGCATGGGTTTCAAAAATCTAAATGATAATAATTTAAGCTCATTAGTTTCAAAAGAACACAAAATTCGAAAAATAAACACAACCAAATTTGAAAAAACACAATTATTTTTAAACTAGAAAAACAAAAAATGAAAATCCTAAACAGAAAAGGTCCTCCTCCCCCACAGATAAATGATGCAATGTCTGCAATGCATTAAAATTTATTTAACATGTGTCCATATTTAAAATGAATCATATCATACAAGAAAGTGAAAAAGATAGGTATAATATGACTTATTTATAGTGAAACTTTGAGTTAAGATCCTATGTGTTTCACATTAAAACCCTACAACCAAAAGAAGAAAAGAAAGAATAACAAATTTATTAAAATAAAATAAAATAGAAATAGAATGAAAAAATTTTGACAGATCATTGTTTATTCCTTAAAGTGGGCCCTAGGTGTTGACTGCCTCTAGATAGGTAGTTCGGGTTGGTTATCCCTAATCTGATGGAGGGTGAAACCTCATTCTCATGAATAAAAAAATTCTTCTTTCATTCATGACCTTGTTCCTTATTCTTGTTGAATATAATTAAATGTATAGAGTATACCAAGTCCTCCCCCTTTAAAATTATGCACTTCTTTCATGGAGGGGGTAGGATAAAGTATGAAACCTCCTCCTCTTGTGTTTCTACTTGTAAAATGACATATTTTTATAGTGATTGATTAATAGAAGTTGTATGATATTAAATTTCCAAGTAAAAGTAAGTAGGTATTTCTACATGAATATAATTTAAATTGGAAAAATGAGAAAAAATCTCCCTTTCACAATGATTAGTCTCTGTCTTGATTTTCACAAGCTCAACTACTTGAATTTCTTTATGGGCCTCCTCAAATTCATGATTAATAATGTCCGGGATCATTATGTGTTCCTAAAAAGGTGTATGTTCAGTTTCATCATTTCCCTCTAAAGAAATAAAAGTATTGATTGAATCTAAAAATTCAAAACCACATGGAGTGAAACTAAAATAAAATTTAATAAAATCAAAAAATAAATATTTCAAAGAAAGATTATATCCCTGAGTTGGTTTTGGTTCAATCACATTTTCAGTGGTAAGTGCCTCTTAAAGTTTGATCCCAATGGATGGGGGAAGGTAGTTGGGCTGTAACGACCCAATGTTTTTCAATGAAAATTTCCATCTTATAATTATTTTATACAACCACATGAAATCACAAAATAATTAAAAACTATGTAATATGTGACCTTTAAACATAATATTTACACTACTGTGTTTGTAATTTTTTAAATCTGACATTCGCGGTTGCAATCAGTAAGATATTTGGTGTCTGTTAAGACAAACATAATTTTTTATTGAATAGTAACATACCCTTATGAATTGTAATGTTACCCTTATGAATAGTAACATACCCTAATGAATATTAACCTTACCTATGATAGTATATAAATAAAATTTTAGTGAAATTATGATGTACATATTTTTTGTAATAAGCCAATAAATTTTTTAAAAATGTTTTTTTAGAATAAATAATGATATTAGCTGAATATTAAATTAATCATATATAGATAACTATTTTGGAGAAATGGATTTCATTTTTTAATTCTACATGTTGAAAAATGGTTAGGGTGAATTTTTGTGATTTTTCTAAAATACTTTAATTTTTGGTGAATATTATAATACATTAATTTACCATATAAATATTGTTGGTCGGAGTGGATAATAAAGAGGGGGGTGAATTGAGTTCCATTTAAAT
Organism: Viscum album; assembly: GCA_963277665.1. Taxonomy (NCBI): domain Eukaryota; kingdom Viridiplantae; phylum Streptophyta; class Magnoliopsida; order Santalales; family Viscaceae; genus Viscum; species Viscum album. The sequence continues at coordinate 61,840,853 of OY728156.1, read as the reverse complement.
TTCTGTTAAAATGATTCTTATAAAAAATCCCCCATATTGAATAAAAATTAAACTGTAGTGAATTTATAAACATTGTAAGTTTTCAGTTAGTTTCTCAAGAGATTGATTATTTCTCACATCACTCAATCTGAGGATTAGTTAACTTTTGAAACTAACTTACGGGCTAACAAAAGTTATAAACACTTGCTAGTTTAACTATCAGAGTAACTTTAAAATAGATTTATATTTCACAGTAATTAGCAGAGGAATATTCAATATAGTTTAAAACAAAACAAATAAGCACAGTAGATATAACCAAGAGGTTCAGTCTCAAGCCATGACTTAGTCCTCTCAAACAATTTATATAAATTTTGATCCACACTCGGGATCGAGGTTAAAAAACAGTACAAAGACTGTCTAGGTCCTATGACCTCTACCACAGTTCTACGTGGGAAAATAGAACAATAACAAACAGGCTCTCCAGGTCACACTTGACCTCTACCACTATCCACATTGGGATACAAGAGTATAGGGAAAAGAGTGTGTGAGGATTTAGAAATCCTCCAGTTCAGCACAAGAGTCACTGTGTGTATAGAATATACAATGTACACACACCGCTCAAAAAGTAAGTAAAATAATCAATGAGAGAGAGTAGATATGAGTTTAGAATGCTCTAGTTATTTGAAGTGCAGCTCTAGACTCCATTTGATTAATCAGAAATGCTTCTGATTCCTTCTCTGGTTTTTTTCTAGAAACAGAGTGTTGTTTGATTCCTTGACATTCAATTTCAGTTTGATCAGCTTGAGTGCATAAAGATATCGTTGTAGTTCTTCACTCCTAGACTAAAGTTCAGCTTGTGTTCTCTTCTTGTATGAATGTCCACGTTTATGTTTAGTGTTCTTCAAGTAATAGAGAGTAAATATGTAGCCTCTCTATTGTATAAATGCGTATATTTTCTGGTTTCTTTCGAGGTTCCCTTTTATATATTCAGCTCCGGCAATGGGAATGATTACCTTTTTACAGGTATGAGGTACGATTCCTGAAATTCCAATGACTATCATTAATTAATAGCAGGTGCATTAAAAACCTAAACTATGATCGTTACTAAATAAACAAATTGAAATCGAGTTTAGAGAAACTGTGATTGGTTTCCATTGGTAGCTCTTAGTATCAGTGATCTTGTATCAGTTGTTCTTCTATATCTGTAGCTGTTATCCTTTATAACGGTAGATCAATGTATCGGTAGCTCTTTTAATTGGTTTCTCCTTCTATCGGTAACTCTTTTTTACTGGTGTCATTTGAGTATCGGTTGACTTTGTAGTGATATACGTCTTTCTGTTAGTATCGGTAGACTTTGATATCGGTAGAATTTATAGTTGTATCGGTGGAATTCATATCGGTAGCTCTGTTTCTATTGGTATATTTCTGTCTGTTTGTATCGGTATCTTGTATCGGTAACTATGTATCAGTGACCTTTACATATCAGTAGACTATGTACCGGTAGGTCTATATCAGTTGACTTGTGCACACCGTTAGACTTGTTCTATCAGTAGATCTTCTTATATCGTTAGTTGTTATGTATATTGGTGACCTTATCCATATCTGTAGACTTCTGTATCTGTATACTTAGCCTTATCAGTAGCTGTGTATCCGTTTATATCGGTAGACTTATTTTGTATGTATCAGCAGCTATGTGCATACTGGTGAACTTATTCATATCAGTGGACTTAACACTTACCTGTTCTATGAAAAACATGTGCAGATTGAGTTAGAATTATTTCAAAGTATGTATAATCAAAGATAAATATTGATTAACATATTCCAATGATTATTTTTATATTTTTATCAACTTAATAATATAATTTTATAGATTGAAAGAATTAATATATAGATAAACATTATTTGGGATTATCAAATCATATTAAAACATAATTGGGATTATCAAAAAAAATTAAAGCATAGTTGGGAATATAAAAACATTTTAAATAATAATTAGGATTATCAAAATAGGTTAGGTCAACAATCTCCCCCTTTTTGATAATCACAACTTATGGTATTTTAATCCAAAATAATCATTAATGTATCAGTATGAAATACAATGGGTCTTAATTATCAGTGTGAGGAATGACATTTTAAAATGTGAGATTTTAAAAATATCAGATGATATAGTATTAAATGAAATTTTATCAGAGGTACTATTAAAAACATTTATAGAGTTACAAAACAAGTGTATCAGAGAAAATATTTTTAGATACAAATGTATCTGAGGGAAATTATTATTCTCATAATATATAATGATTTTTTATATCATTTCTCCACCTTTGTATTATTTCTCCCCCGTTATATTTGTTCTCCCTTATCTCTCCATCTTAGATATTATTTCTCCCCATTTGTGATTAGAAAAAAGTGGGACAGAAGGGAAATACAGGAAAAGAGAAGTAACAGAAGGTAAAAGAGAGAATGAAACCATTTATATATTACTTGAGGAAAAAATATATAGAAATACAAAAATAAACCTAAAAGAATACAAGTGATTCCCATCAAAGGTCCTAGGCACTATTCAATCCACCTCCTAATTGTCAACATTGGATTTTTCTTTGTGTTCGGAGCTAGACTCAGGCCGGCTTGCTTCAAGAAGATGGCTTGGGAATTCCAGAAAGTACTACTGGAGGTTGAGCAACATAGAATATTCCTGGCCTGTATTGGGTAGCTCTCTGTGTGATCATAGGAGTGAGACTCTGGATTGCTAGGACTGGAGTCATTTGAGGAATACAAGCAGACTGAGCAGCGGCAGGCATGGCTGGAGGTGCAATGATAGGAGTACTGTCTACATGCAAAAATGGAAACAAAATATTCCTAAAATCCATAATGATTCCTCCTCTTTCCATAGCCGAAATAAATTCATCCTTATTCTCCATATACTTTTCTAGAGCAATAGTCAACTCTCAAATCTTTCTTACCTATTCGTTCAAAGCTTGAGTGACTGGGGGTAGCTTTATGTTTTCTTACATAAACTTGAAATGGTTGTAGAGATGATGCTTGGTATAAAACCTTTGGAAGTAGTAATCCAATTTTTCCTTTACTTCTTTCTTAGTGGCCTCCCTCATCAAATCCTGAACAATTTTCTTTATCTCCCTAGTGGTAGTCACTACTTGGGTCAAGGAAGTAGAGTCTATAGAGCCACTTGTAGAAGACTGTACAAGATATTATCTCATCACTGCTCGAAACTGATCAACATCTACAGAAGCACTGGATGAAACAATATGTTTTACAATGAATGAAACAGTCTCCTTGAATGATTGGGCTAAGTTGCTTATCAGCTTCTGGACAACTAGATCTGGATTTCTCACATGCTCTTTGACTGAATTGTTAAAATCTTCAAATAAATGTACAATTTTTTTTACTAATTCTTTAATGTAATTGATATTAGCATTCATTTGATTTTGAGAACTACTCAAGGTAGTCAAAGAAGCAACATACTGCTTCAAGGAAACAACGGTTCCTGTCCGGCTCTCAATCTGAGTATGACCTACTCTGATCTCATTCATCATCTCTGTCATAGTGGTTGACACAGTACATCCAAGAGAGAGTTCAAAATATCTTTCCATTTTGGTTAGCTCTTCAACAAAATAGCTCATTAAATCTGCAACAGATGTCATCGAAGTCTCCTTCAACTCAGCCTTTAAAGATGCAAGATCAGGCTTAGTAACCAGATTTTCAGGCAGAACTATAGGTTCTCTTTCTATCACAATACTATACATAGAGTCATTCATAACAGATTTAATGAATGAAATAAAAGAGTTTTCCTTTCTTCATATCTCTTCCACAAAGGAGGTCTTATAATCAGATTTAAACTAGTCTAAATCAACTTTCCTTACCACATCCTCAGGTAAAAACTCAGAAGATATATTATAGTTAACTTGTGGTATATTCATGGGTGTCTCATCTTCATAATTAGGGTAGTCCAACACACAAACCACAAAATCTGGGTCTTCTACCCAGTTTTCAATTCCATCAGCTACTGAAACATTGCCAAGTCTAGTTGAATGCTCCCCTCAACTGGTGCTTTCTCCTCTATATGTATAGCAACAACACCCCCAGCAGCTCGGTCATCCTCATAAGAATATTCTAGAACCATATTAATTTTTCCAATAGTAGGAGGATCCTCATGAATAGGTGTAGGTCTATCTACTTCAACAATAATAGCCGCTAGCACAAATTACTTCCAATCAAAGGACTCACACTCAAGGTGGCAGAAGCAGATGCTCAGTTTTAGATTCTATTTCTTCTTCCTCATTCTCTGTGGTAGTCTGGTCTTCCTCATTAACATGTGTTTCTTCATTTATCTATTCCAAGACTATTTTCTTTCCATATGATACAATTTCAGCAACAGGACTTGGAGGCAAGTATGGATCCCTTACATCATCTATAGAAGTATCCTCCTCATCAGTATCTTAACTATCTTGTGGATCATCTTCATCAGGTCCCAAACCTGGATCCCTCACATCCTTAGACCTAAAAGGATCGTCCACAGGTTTAAACTTATCATAGATATTCTCATCATCACTGACCCATTATCCTCTCCATGTATTCCAATTGATCTTCATGTATTTATAGACAATTCTAGTAATGCAAAAAATTTTCCTTACCACTACTTTCTGATCCTAAGACTCAGCTACTCCCTTCACTTTGATCATAACAAAAATTAACTTTTCAAAGAATAAATCATTGGACTTTTATTTGGGCCTGGTCATATCCTCAATCTGATTCATTAACAGTCTACACAGATTCACCTTAACACCATCTCTTAAAATATGAAACAAATAAATATCTTGGTATTTCAGATTTTCAAAGTCCCCTCTTCTTGGACTTAGCACATGTTGGATGAATTTTAATATTAACCGGATCTCTCCATCCATTTCTGCAACAACTACCTTTCATGGGGTACCATCTCCTGTTAATTATTCCAATGCAGCTTCATACTCAAATATATCAATTGTAGGAGGTTCTGATATTTAGAAATATCCAAAAACCCCTTCATGTGGAACATCCAGGCATTCGGCCCATTCAACAGAGGAAAAAGCTATTTCCTTTCCATTAACAAATGAGACCATTCTATTTTCAGCTTCTAATTTTTGAAAATGAACAAACTCATAGAACTCTTTTACTAGATTCGGATAATAAGGAACATTGTTGTTCGAGAAGCATTCTACCCAATTTGGGTCTTCTAGTACTTCCAGAACTAATGAATTACTGGACATCAATCATGCCGTGCATTTCTCTTTCTCAACTACTATTTCCCTTTGAACGAGATGTGGATTTGTTGGTTTCTTTACATCACTTCCACCACTAGACACTCTTTTGAGTCTCTTGAAATTCGGCTCATCATCCTTCTTACTGACTAATGGTCTCTTTACTATTTCCAATTTGCGAAACGCGAGTCTTAGGGTTTGAAGATTTTGGAGCTAAGGCATGAGGGTAAATGGTTCGAGGTGGATTGAGAGAGGTCGGATCTTATGTTTTATGATTTTGGAATCACAAAATAAATAAATAAAACATAATAAATAAAACATAAATGATACAGATTATGGCGGCTAAATATACAGATGTTTAAAAACAGTGCAATCATAATGGTAGGGTATACCAGTGAGGATTTCTAATAGTGAGGTCCACTAATATTGAGGTATAGTGGTGAGGTTCATACCAGTGTGGTATAACAGTGAGTTTTCTAATGGTGAGGTTTCTAATGGTGAGGTTTCTAATGGTGTGGTTCATAACGGGTTGGTTTCTAACGGTGAGGTTCATAATGGTGAGGTTCCTAATAGTGAGGTTTCTAACCAGATTTGATCATTCCTAACTCACGTATAATGTATCTTAACCTCTCCAAACCTAAGGGCTCAGTGAAAATATCAGCTAATTGATGTTCAATACATATAAATTCAAGAGTAATATCACCCTTTCGGTAATGATCTCATAAAAAATGGTGCCTTACATCAAAATTTTTAGTCCTAGAGTGAGACACAAGACTATTAGAGATATTAATAGCACTAGTGTTGTCATAGTTTATAAATACAGGTCTAAACTGATATCCCTAGTCCAACAAAGTATGTTTCGCCCACCGAATTTGTGCACAACAACTACCAGTAGCAATGTACTCTGCTTCAGTAGTAGACAATGCAACATAATTCTTCTTTTTACTATACCATGATACTAGGACTTACCTAGAATATGACATGTTCCAGATGTGCTCTTCTTCTCTAACATGCAACCAGAAAATTTAGCATCTGAATAACTTATTAAGTCGAATGTTTTTACTTTTGGATAAAATAATCCTAAGGTAGTAGTATGTTTAAGATATATGAAAATTCTTTTTACAGCAAGCAAGTGTGACTCTTTTGGATTATCTTGAAATATTGCAGACATACATACACTAAACATAATTTCTGGTTGACTAGCAGTAAGATAAAGCAGACTCCCAATCATACTTCTGTATTTGGTTTGATCCACTTTTTTTCCAGTTTCATCATCATCCAACATAAAATTAGTACTCATAGGTGTATCACTTTCCAAAATACTATCTAGACCAAAACATCTTAAAAGATCCTTTGTATATTTACTTTGATTTAAAATAATACCATTTTCATTTTGAGAAACTTGAAATCCAAAAAAGTATTTGAGTTCTCCCATTAAACTCATTTAAAATTCATTTTTCATACTCTTTGAAAAATCAATACACAAATCATTTTTAGAAGATCAAAAAATAATATCATCAACATATATTTTTACTATCAAAACATCTCTGGAAAATCTTTTATTAAAGAGAGTTGGATCCGAAATCCCTTTATAAAAACCTTATGAAAAATGAAAACTACTAAGTCTATCATACCAAGCTCGTGGGGCCTGCTTCACACCATATAATGCTTTAGAAAGATTAAAAAATCGATTTGGAAAATGCGGATTAACAAATCCAGGTGGTTGTTCAACAAAAAAATATTCAATTATAAAACCATTTAGAAAAGCACTTTTAACATCCATTTGGTATAACTTTAAATTCAGATGATCAGTATAGCCAAGTATAATCTTAATAGCTTCTAATCTTGCTATAGGTGCAAAGGTTTCCTCATAGTCTATTCCTCCTTCTTGACTATACCCTTGGAAAACAAGCCTTTCTTTGATTCTAACTATGTTTCCTAACTCATCATCCTTATTTCTAAAAACCCATTAAGTATCTATGGTCAAAGTGTCTTTAGGTATATCAACTAATTCACAGAATTTGTTTCTTTCAAATTGATTTAACTCTTGTTTCATAGCCATTACCCAAAATTCATCATTGATTGCATCATTGACATTTTTAGGTTCTAACTATGGAAGAAAGGCTTGATGTTCAACCTGATTTCTAAGAGAAGCTCTAGTCTGTGCCCCACTATCAATATTTCCAACAACATCACCTAATGTATGATTCTTTACAATCCTAATTGATTTTGTAAAGGTAGGACGAGAAATTTCAGGTTCTTCTCTAGTTCGGGTTCACTAGAAGCAGATTCTGGAATATGTCCAGAACTGGTTGTCTTTACAACAGGATCATTGATTTTATCATTATGTTCTAGAACAGACAGATCTTCTTCAAGATTTTCAAGAGAAGACATAGGTTCATGTGGATCAGTTTCATGAAATTTGATGTGAACAGATTCTTCCACACATTTGGTTATTTTATTAAAGACTCTATAAGATTTACTGGTTATAGAGTAACTTAAGAAAGATTTTTTCATCACTTTTAGACGAAAATTTATCAAGATTATCCTTAGTATTAAGAATAAAGACTTTTCAACCAAAAACTCTAAAGTAACTCACTTTAGGCTTCCTATTATTCCACAGTTCATAAGGGGTCTTCTTGAGAACAGGTCTAATCAAGATGCTATTTATAATATAGAAAGCTGTATTAACTGCTTCATCCTAGAAATAAATAGGTAGGTCATACTCATTGATCATATCCATTGCAATTTCTTTAAGGTTTCAATTCCTTATTTCTATTATACCATTCTGTTGAGGTGTCCTAGGGGTAGAAAAATTATGATTGTAGCCATTGTGTGAACCAGTAAGATACAAACTCATGATTTTCAAACTCACGGCCATGATCACTTCTCAGAGTCTTAATCTTAAGTCCACTAAAGTTCTCTATAGAATTGGAGTATTTCATAAAATATGAACATGCTTCACTTTTGTGAGCAAGAAAGTATACCCAAGTGTGTCTAGAAAATTCATCTACTAAGACAGAGACATAGTGCTTCCCATTTAAACTATAAACTCTATAAGGTCCAAACAAGTCCATGTGAACCAACTCAAGAGGTTGAGAAGTTGAAACATATTTCATTAATTTGAATGAAACTTTATGTTTCTTTCCCTTTTGACAGAGAGTAAAAACATTGTCTGATGGGAATTTTAGTTGAGGTAAGTCTCTAACTAAATTTTTCTTAGTCAATTTTCTAAGTGAATAAACATTTCAGTGTCCTAATATTTTGTGCCTAAGCCAATATTCTTTATGAAAATAATTTAAACAAGTACCATTTTGTTGGGATAAATAATTCAAATCAACTGCATAAACATTTTAATTTCTCAAAGTAGTAAATACTAAAATATTTTTAGAATTAAAAAAATTAAGATAATAATTTTCAAATTTGACATTGAAACCATCATCACACAACTGAGAAAAACTTAACATATTGTATTTTAATCCACCAACAAATAAAAATTTAGAAATTAAAACTGAATCAGTGTTATCAATCTGGCCTAAGCCGATGATTTTTCCTTTTGAATTATCACCAAAGATGACATGTCCTCCATCAATCTGGATTAAACTCTTGAAGCATGAGTAATCTCTAGACATATGTCTTGAACATCCACTTTCCAAATACCATATCTTTTTACAGGAACTTTTCAAGCAAGTTTCCTACAAAACATGTTTAAACAGAAAATGATTTTGGTACCCAGATCTTCTTGGGTCCAGAGAGGTTAGCAAGAAAAACTTTTGGTACCCAGATTTGTCTAATAGGTTTCATATAATCAATAGATTCAAAAAAATTTGAAAGATAACCATTTTTTGATCTATATACATGTGAATATCTAGTTGAGGCATTTGAATTTCCGGAACTAGAACTAACAGCATTCTGTCCGGATTTAGTAATAAAACTATTTTTAGTAATCTGTCTCTGTCCAGGATGATAGCCTATTCTAGTGGTATATTTTGGTGCCAATTGTTTTCCAATAATTTGAGAAAGAGTTTTCTTTCCATTCATGAACTTTTCTATGTCTTTTCTAAGTTTCTCATTGGAAAATTTATGTTAGTATTTTCCGTGAGTAATTGAGCATTCTTTTCCTTTTCTATATCAAGTGCAGATTAAACAGAGCTGGTCAAAGCATGTTGTTTCTTCAAGGTCTTATACTTCTCCTTCAATTCATTACAGGTTTCTTCTAGTATATTACAATATTAAAATAATTCTTCACTATACATATTTTCTAATTTAGAATCATCTCTAGAATAATAAGAATTTAACGTAGGAGTATCCAATGTTACCTCAAATGTGTTTGTCATAAAACACATGTTGGCATGATTCTTTTCAGAATTAGAAGTCTCAGATTCACTTGTGTTGTCTTCTGAAGCACTCTATGTTGCCTTTATAGATTTCATATATTTTTTGTCCTTGTATTCGTGTTTCTTCTTGAAAATTAACTTTGGATAGTCAGCCTTAATGCATCATTTCCTTTTGCATTCATATCACACTATCTCATCATCCTTCTCAGCTTTCTTCCAACCATTCTTCCAATTTCCTCATTGATCATATATTCCTTTGTAGTTTTATTTTTTGAATAATTTATTCTTCTTGTATAATTTCTTGAATCTCATATCTATTTGAGCAATATCTTCATCACTATTAGAATCTGAACTTCAACGTGTTAAGCTTTCAGTAGGTATGTGAGCTTTCTCCTTGTCCTTTCTCATTGAGTCAGTATACTTAAATTCCATTGACTTTCTCTTTGGTTCATCATCTTCTTCCTTGTTTACTTTCAGCTCTTCTTTATACATTATTAATATACCAATCATCTCTTTAACAGGCAGTGAACTTATATCACAAAAATCTCTTATTGAGACCAATGTGCCTCTCCATATCTCTGAAAGACATCTTAGTATCCTCATGATTTGTTATTTTGCAGGAATATATTTTCCCAGTGACTCATTGTATTTACAATTTCGTTGAACCTGAGATACATTTCAGAAATAGGTTCATCAGGCATCAATTTAAAATTAACATATTTAACATTGTAGGACTTTTAGTAGGATCTTACAAAGTAGTTATTTCAGTTTCTGGAATCTTATACTGAGTTTCTATAGCAGAAAAAATGTCAAATCCCATACTTTGTAAATGAATTTTCATTTTCAGTTTCCACTGAGAATAATTAACACCAATAAAGAAAGGTGGTATGTTGGTAGCAGCACCTTATAATCTATTATCCGTAATTAGATTTTAGAAACTATATTTAAAGAGATAAAATTCAGAACTAACAGTAATTTAAGATCTTTAAGATAAAACTAAAATCATAGTTGAAAAACAGAGTATTTAGAAATCCTTTATTAAGAACAAACAAACCTATGATGCCAAATGTTGGTCAGATTGGATACTCAAGAGGGGGTGAATTGAGTTCCAATTCAAATTTATGTTAAAAATATTCTTATTAAAAATCCCACAAATTGAATAAAAATTAAACCGTATCGAATTTATAATGATTGTATGTTTTAAATTTGTTTCTCAAGAGATTGATTATTTCTCAGTTAACTCAATTTGAGGATTAGTTAACTATTGAAACTAACTTACTGGCTATCAAAAGTTATAAACACTTTCTATTTTAACTATCATAGTAACATTAAAATAGATTTATATTTCAAATTACTTAGCATAGAAATATTCAATACAGTTTAAAAAAACAAATAAGCACAAAATATATAACCAAGAGGTTTATTCTCAAGCCAAGACATAGTCCTCTCAAACAATTTATATAAATTTTGATCCACACCCTAGATTGGGGTTAAACAACAATACAAAGTCTGTATAGGTCCTATGACCTCTACCAAAGTTCTATGTGGGAAAACAGAACAATAGAACACAGGCTATCCAGGTCACACTTGACCTCTACCACTATCCACAGTGGGATACACGAGTATAGGTAAAATATTGTGTTACTATTTATAAATCCTCCACTTCAGCACATGAGTTAGTGTGTGTATGGAATATATAGAGTACACACACTACTCAAAAAGTAAGTAAAATAGTCACTGAGAGAGATTTGAGATGATTTTAGAATGCTTTTTTGATTTTAGTTGGAGCTCTGGAATCATTTTGATAAATCAAAAATGATTCTGAGGCTTTCTCTGGTTTTTTTCTAAAAACAAAGTGTCATTTGCTTCCTTGACTTTCAGTTTCAGTTTGATCAGCTTGAGTGCATGAAGGGATAATTTTAGTTCATCAGTCCTTGACTAAAGTTCTTCTTATGGTCTCTTCTTGTATGAATGGCCTTGTGTATGTCCAATGTTCTTCAATTAAGAGAGTTTAAGGATGTAACCTCTCTATTTTATATATGCGTATATTTTCTAGTTGCATTCGAGGTTCCCTTTTATATCTTTAGCTCCAGCAATGGGAATGATTACCTTTTTACAGGTATGAGGTATGATTCTTGACATTCCAACCACTATCATTAATTAATATCTGGTGTATTAAAAATATCAAATATGACCGTTACTAAATAAACACATAAAAATAGAGTTTAGAGAAACTGTGATTGGTTTCCAACGGTAGCTCTTAGTATTAGTAAACTTGTATCAGTTGTTCTTCTATAGTAGTAGTTGTTATCCTTTATAATGGTAGCTCTATGTATCGGTAGCTCTTTCCATCGATATATCCTTCTATCGGTAACTCCTTCATACTGGGGGAATTTTAGTATTAGTAGACTTTGTAGCGATGTCCATTTGTCTATTAGTATCGATAGACTTTGATATTGGTAGACTTTATAGTTGTATCAGTGGACTTTATATCGGTAGCTCTGTTTATATCAGTAACTGTATGTCGGTTTCTATTGGTAGCTTGTATCGGTAACTACGTATCAGTGACCTTTACTTATCAGTATACTATGTATCGGTGGGTCTGTATCAGTCGACTAGTGCATACCTGTAGACTTCTTCTATTGGTAGCTATTCTTCTTTCGGTAGCTGTAATGTATATTGGTGACCTTATCCATATCCGTAGACTGATGTACCGGTGTACTTTGCCTTATCAGTAGTTGTGTATAGGTTTGTATCAGTAGACTTATTTTTTTCTATATCAGTTGCTATGTTAATAGTAGTGAACTTATGCATATCAGTGGACTTAACACTTATTTGTTCTATGAAAAACATGTCTATATTAAGTTAGAATTATTTCAAAGTATGTATAAACATAGATAAACATTGATTAACATATTCCAATGATTATTTTGATATTTTTATCAACTTAATAATATAATTATAAGGATTTAAAGAATTAATTTATAGATAAACATTATTTGGGATTATAAAATCATATTAAAACATAATTGGGATTATCAAAACATTTTAAACCATAATTGGGATTATCAAACCATTTTAAAGAATAATTGGGATTATCAAAACAGGTTAGGTAAACAAATACATTATAATACAAATCCACTATTCCTGAAATCACAAGTGATTTAAGCACTAAAATCTAGAACACACATGAATTTATCACTATTCTTGTTCAGGTAATACTAACTATTTCTTGCCTTTGGAAGAAATAATAAATTAATGATTATAATATTATAAAAACCCTCTTTCCATCCACTATAAATACCTCCCACACTTACCTCTTCTCCTCACTCCTCTCAATCCTTGTGACATGTGAATATTCTACCAAAATATTTTCCCAAGATCCTTCCCCACCTCCAAAATCTCCTAACCTCTTAAAAATACCAAATCCTCTCCCCTTAAGAGGCTCTCAAAGGAGATAAACTCAAGAGGTAAATTTCTCTTTCTAATAATTTTTTTTTCTATTATGTTCTTTTCATTTTTTGTTTCTTTCCTCACCTCCCTTCACCCAAATGGTATGATAAATCTAGTAAAAAAATCACAAGAATGATATTATGATAATGGGATAATTCATTATCATCTCTCATTTTCCAACTTTTATTTGATAAAAATGTAAACAAAGTTTGAGATGTGTTAATTTACCACAATCAATGACGACGGGTTATTGATTTATATTACTATAATAAATTATGGTAATGGAACCATTTTTATGGTTTAAATACACTATTATATGGTTATTTTATCTTATTTAATTTTCTTTATTCCTTAATAAGTCATGCTGTAAAATAAAAATACAAAACAAGTTAATTGGGAGAAAAATCACTATAATTAATTCAAGTATTTATTATTATTTTTTTATATAATGATTCAACTTCACATCAAGTAACCAAATTATTTTTTCAACTATTAAACCTTCTGGATGTTCTATAATAAAATATAACTTCAATTCTTGAGAATCACCTTCGTTATACATGTTTATCTGAACATGAACTGATCATTAAAACCAAACAAGAAAACAAACCTAAACAATGAAATTAAACCAATTAACCAATTAAAATGATTATAAATGAACATAAACGGGTTGTAATAAATATGTTAAATAAATAATAGGTTCTTAAATTATTAATTAATGGCCCTCATTTGACTATTAAGGTCATTAAGATCATGGGAAGATCACCACTAGACTTAAGGTAAGGGATCCACTCCATTTCACTTTTATTCAATAATGTCCTCAATGCTATGCCATTTTATGTATTATCCCTAATGATGGGGAAGGATTTTTAACCTCACCCATACTTCCCTAATGATATATAAATGATTATAAACCCCTTTATCTATCAATAATAACTCTAATGTACACTCGATAACATACTGATAATCTGTAAGGAATTTTACCTGAACCACCTTTTTTCCTTCAGGATACTCTATCTTTCTTATTACAAAAATAGAGTTGTATTTTCCTTTTTTACAACTTATAATTGCTTTTTATATGCTATAAACTCATGTTTCAAGATCTATACCTCATCGTCTTTCATGGATATATATCATTTTAAGTGATTCCCTGCTCGATACATCCTAGTAAGAAAACTCATTTTTAAGGGAACTTCCCAAATTGTTAATCAATTTCAAGTGTAATTTATCCTATTTTTTAATCCACCATTGTGTTTATAAAACCATTATTTCTATTTTCAAAACATTCTTGGTTCACTTATGGTTCTATATAAAATATAGTTCCATTATCTATTTTAAATGATCTTTAGTGTTTTCCTTAAAAACGCACTCAAATATTTTAATGATAAGAATTTCTTAAATAATATTCTTACATATTGACACTCTTATTTTAAATCACTTACAATGATATATTATTATTTTACCTTATTAACTTCCGTGTATGTTTTAATTCATTTCTCTCATGGAAAAGTTTATGATACTCCGATTTATTTTGCTTTATGTCATGAATGTGATACCCATTTCTCTCCATGGGTTGCCTTATGTTTATTTATGATTGATTGTGTGTGATTAGTTATGTGTAATTCATATTCATGAAAATGTTAATATGGGTGTGCCCAGATAGTGCTCCAATGCATTGGGTAAATTTAAGTCTCATGAGATGTTAAGTGTGACAGTCTTAGTGGTTAGAATTTTCTTGTGATACTATGGCAAGCGATCTTGTCAGTTAGCCTTGACTCGTACTATAGTCATTTTTTAAGATTTTGTTACAGTTCTCTGATCCCATATTTATATGACACAATGTTTATATGTTACGATTACTTGTGTTACATGCCTTTTTATTTCTTTATTTCATGTTTTCTAACCCATGTGCTACGGAATTATTATTATTCTTGTTCCCTTACTGGGATTTTAGCTGACCCATTTGTTCATGTTATCCCCAGGTTATCCTATGAAGATGTATGAGCACACTGAAAGATATGGGCTCTTTAAAAAGACTAAATAAATAAATGATTTATTTAGTTCCATTTTTTTGTTTCTATGTTCCTAGTCTTCCAAGACACAAGACTCCAAGATCATTGTCTTGTACTATATTTCATAATTATGCTTAAATTCATGTAATGTTATATGTAAAAGGATAGGGTTTCTATAGTTGGTATCATAGGATGGCCTAGTTATTTTTTGGATATTAGTAATAGATCACCTTAATGAGAACCTCAATGATGAGACGAAGTATAAGAAAACATCTCTAAATATTGGTATGTAAATAGTTAATGATTTATAATGAAAATATGTCCCTATCTGTATACAAATTGGTAGAGGCAACTCTAGCACAGATGTACATGGAGTGAAAAATCTAACAAATAGATTTGCGCTTAACCTAGGGTATCTCGGTACACGACAGTTGGCCTTATTGAACTCTTAGTATTTACACTCCTGGGAGATATGCTTTGGTAAATTTATGAGCATAGTACAAACCATTATTAATGGAATAAAAAATACCATAAGAATATATGTTATGAAATGGATCAAGGATAACCTAGATTTGAAACTAAGTAATCAAAAGTTAAGAAATACTTCTCCTCTCTATGTTTATCCTTTTATGTTAAAACGTTTTCTTTTTTATGTAAAAATGTTTCATTTTTTATGTTCAATAACTAAGTATTCAAGCCTTATAATTTTACATTATTTTTCTTAGTTAATGGTTGGAAATAGAATAACATGTCCCAACTACCATTGTGATAGGAAATGTGAATATTTCACTAGTTATATGCCTAATATAAAGTTAATGGGTGCTCAAAACATCTTGATATTATGTAATAAATTGGCTCAAGTTATGAATAATACCTTGAATCATGTGAAATGACATCCTCCTCCAAGGAAATAGCATGTTTCCATAGAATCCTCCATGCGGTAAAGGTCTCTCATGTTTAGTGTATCATCTACTCCCCTCCTTGAAAAATAGTCGATTAAATCCATTGAAAAGATATTCTCGATTCGCCAATTCTTAAGGGAAGAGAAAGTTAATTGGAAGTCTATAGTTTTGATAGGGAAGCTGATCAGTGGTGGACACTAATCAAGAATACAAATCCCTAAGAGGAAAATGATTCCATGGATAGGGAATAATTTAAGAGGATGTATTGAATAAATATTTTTCTCAAAACCTCCATCTTTGGATGGAAAGAGAGTTCCTCAATCTCAAGTAGAAGGAGGATAATTCCATCAGGGTGTATGAAGAAATATTTAAATGGTTTTCAAGGTATCCCTATGGATTTTATATTTACACTGAAATGAAGGTGTATCTCTTATTTATCATACTAAAACCATTTCTACAGAAAAATTATGCGATTCGAGACTTTGACAGCTACTAAGAGATGATCCAGTGTTCCCTCAAGTTTGAAATGATTATTTGAGACTCTTAGTCATCTCGTGGGCCTAGTGACAAGAAGCTAAAAATGAAAAAAAAGGAGTTTCAAGAAACAAATCCCATGATGGAATGAAGATCGAATTTCCCCCTTATAAAAGTTGTGGGAAGAAGCATCCTCAGAACAGTATAAAGAAAACCAATAATTACTTCAAGTGTGGAAAGTTGGGAAATCTGGCCAAGAACTATCAAAAGGATATGAAAAGTCCTACTAATTTGGAAGAGGAAGGGACAGTTTAGATCAACACTCAGCCAGCGGTGCAGTGTTACAAATTCAAGGAGCATGGTCAATATGCGAACAATTTTCTTAAGACAAGGGTTGTAAAAGGCAATCAACAAATACCTCAAAGGAAATAAGAAAGGTCTTATGCTATCACTATTGCTGAGTTTGAGTAAGATAATGATGTGGGAACAGGTATGCTAGTTTTTCATTCATGAATTGTATACATACTATTTCATTTTAGTTCTATGCATTCTTTTATATATTAGATGTTTAGTAGAACTATTCAAACACCACCATAAAATTTGGAGGAAATGTTATATATGAGAATAGTTGATGGGGAAATTATTGCATCCATGGTTAATAAATCCTCCTCATTTAATGTTTGTGGACTGAACCTCCAAGAAAATCTTTTCATACTTTCTTTAGTATAGTTCAACGTTATCCTGGGCATGTATTTGATATCTTTATAAAAATACAATATCAACTATCAAGAGAGGGTGATCACTCTTCACTTCCCTAAGTATCCTACAATTATTTACAAGTGTAATGATAAAGATGAGTCTCCTTTAAAATCATCCCCACAAGTGTGGATATTTCTTCCTTATGAGAAATCATATCTAGAAAAAATGATTGCGATAGAGGAGAGAATCATCCTTGAAGACATGCCCATCATGACATATTACACTGATGTATTCCCTAAATAGTCTCTTGGTGTTCCTCCGGACTAATTGTTTGTGTTCTCAATCGAACATATTCATGGATCTCTACCTATATTAAAGACACCTTATAGAATGGACATCTTAGAGCTAGAGGAAATAAAGAAGCAGTTACAAGATAATATTGAGAAGGTTTTTATACGCCCTAGTGCTTCACCATGGGGTGTGCTAGTCCTCTTCATCAAGATGAAGTATGGATCAAAGTGTCTCTGCATTGATTATTGTGAGATCAATAAAATCACGATAAAGAACAAGTATTCACTACCACTGATAGATGACTTATTTGATCGGATTTTTCAAGCCAGTTCTTTCTCTAAGGTGGTCCTTCTATTAGGATATCACCAACTAAAGGTAAGAAAAGAATATATCTCTAAGACATCTTTTTGAACATGGTTTGGAATCGATGAGTTCATAGTGATTCCCTTCAGACTCACCAATTCCCCGGAAATTTTCATGGATTTAATGAATAAAGTGATTGCCTAAAAAATATTGTGGTATTCTTTATTGACGATATTTTGATAAACTTTAACAGTAAGTAGGAACATGAGGAGAATATTATTACTGTGTTAAAGGATTTGAAAAGGGAGAATCTGTATGAAAAGTATTATAAATATGAGTTCTGGATGGAGGACGTATCATTCTTAGGGAATGCTATCACCGGCAACGGGATATCTGTGGACCCTTCCATGACAAAGGAAATTGAAGAGTGACCTAGGAAAAAATCTATAATAGATATCTGCAGTTTTTTGGGTCTATCTGGGTATTATTGATTATTTTTAAGAACTTTTCACGATTTTTAAATCCAATGACCAAGATGACACCGAAGGGATGAATGTTTTTGTAGACTCTGGAATGGGAAGACTATTTTAAGGAGTGGAAAAAGAGTCTTATCACTGTGCTAGTACTCACACTCCAAACAAGTGGATAAATTTTTGTGGTGTACAGTAATTATTCAAAGAAGGGATTAGGTTGTGTACTGAAGAAAAATGATAAACTGATAGCCTATGGATCACGGTGCTAAAAATCCATGAGAAAAACTTTCCCATGTATGATCTGGAGTTGGAGGCAGTGATCTTTTCATTGGAAATCTACAATCATTATCTCTATGGGGATAAGTTTGAGATATATTCCAACCACAAAAGTCTCAAATATATATTCACAAAAAAAGAGATTAATATGCACCAGAAAAGATGGATAGATCCCGTCAAGGATTATGGCTGCTCAATCCTCTACCATCTCGGTAAGGCAAACAAGGTGGTGGATGCTCTAAGTAGAAAGGATAAAGCATCTATATCAATGATGAGAATTTAAATGGATTTGATCTTTTTAGATTTTTAGATAATGTACATGGGAAACATTAAGGGATGAAGATAATCAATCATTTCTCAAATGATTGTTCAACCATCTCTCATGGAAAAAATAAGGGATTCTCAAAGAAAAGATGTGGAAATTATGAAAAGGGTGGAAACTATAAAAATGGGAAATCCTAAGAGTTCATGATTGATGATAAAGGAGTTTTAATATTTGGGTCACGATTATGTGTAACATCCAATCGAGAGACAAAGAAGTGGATTTTGAATGATGCACATAGCTTGACCTTCATTATTCACCCAAGAAGCACAAATATGTATTGAGATCTCTGAGAAAAATATTGGTAAGACAATATGAAAAGAGGTATTATTGAATATACATCAAAGTGTCTAGTATGTCATCAACTGAAGTCTAAGAGGCCAATGTATAAGGGGATGATGAAACAACTAAACATACAAATATGGAATTGGGAGAACATTACCATGGAATTTGTCACTGGATGTCCAAGGACATCCAGAGGAAATAATGCTATATGGCTTGTTATGGATCATCTTAAGAAGATAGATCACATTATCATGATTGAAGAAGACTTCTCATGGGATCAACTGGCACAGATTTACATCAAATATGAGGTAAAGCTACATGGAGTATAACTATCTATTGCATCTGATCATGATCTGATATTCACCATGATGTTCTGGAAAAGACTCCATCATTCTCTAAGCACTGAAATGAACTTTAGTATGGAAAATCATCCTCAAATTGATATCCAATACTAGAAGACTATTCAGACACTAGAAGACATGTTGAGAGCATGTTATATGGACTTCATTGGAGGATGGGACCAACATATTCCACGGGTGGAATTATCCTATAAAAACACATTCTCCTTGATCATATGAATGTAACCATACGAATACCTTTATGAGAAAAATGGGAAAACACAGGTCTGTTTGGATGAAGTCTATGAGCGTAAGCCGCTAGGACCTGAAATAGTAGAAGAAATGGCAGAGAAGGTGAAAAACATTCAGCAACATATCAAGGCAACCCACTGTTGACCGACGATTTATGTAGATAATAGTTGATGAGACCTTCATTTTAAATTTGGGGACATGGTATTTCTACACGTGTCTCAATGGAATAACTTCATGATTTTTGGAAATAAAGGGAGTTCAATACCCAATTACATCATCCCCTTCAAGATTCTTGATTGTTTTAGGGATATGGCCTATCGACAACACTTTCACCTACCATGGACAAAGTATATGATGCCTTTCTTGTATCCCTCTTATAGAATTAAATACCAAATCATTCACATGTACTCTCTTCGGAGGTTGTACAGTTGGTGGATGATCATCCTTACGAGGAGAATCCAGTGAAGATCTTAGATCATAGAGATAAAGTTCTATGTAATAAGACTACTCACCTTGTATAAGTACTATGGTGGAATGACATGTATGAATAGTAAAAATGTGAACTGGAGAAGGAAATGAAGGAAAAGTACCTACACTTGCTTTTGGAATAGAATGTAAAATAAAATTTCAATATATATATTTATTAAGGGGGAAGATTGTAACAACCCAATATTTTTCAATGGAACATTCCTTCTTTTAAATAAGTTATATAACCACATGAAATCACAATATAATTAACTACTAGGTATTATGTGACCTTTAAACATAATTTTTACACTATAGTGTTTGGAATTTCGAAAATATGACATTCACGGTTGCGATCAGTAAGATGTTTGGAGTCTATTAATAAAAACATAATTTTTTGGTCAATAGTAACATACCCTTATGAATAAAAATGTTACCCTTATGAATAGTGACATACCCTAATGAATAGTAACCTTACCTGTGATAGTATATAAATATGATTTATATGGATGTATGATGTACATATATTTGGAATAAGTAAATAAATATTTTAAAACTATTTTCTTAGAATAAAGTATGACTTTAATTAAATTTGAAATTTATAATATTTAAAAAATTATGTATGAAAAATGGATTCCATTTTTTAATTCTAGATATTGAAAAATGGTCAGGGTGAATTTTTGGAATTTTTCTGAAATACATGAATTTTTGATGAATAGTAAAATACATTAATTTACCATAAAAATACATTATAATTAAAATACACTATTCCTGACATCACAAGTGATGTAAGAACCCAAATCTAGAAAAAAAAATTCATTTATTACTATTCTTGGTAATAGAATACTCACTATTTATTATCTTGTGATGAAATAATAAATTAATGATTATAATATTATGAAAACCCTCCTCCCCTCCATTATAAATACCACTCATCCTTACCTCTTCTCTTCACTCCTATCAAGCCTTGTTCCTTTCCAATATTCTACACAAATCTCTTCCCAAGATCCTTCCCCACATCCATCATCCCCTAATCTCTTCAAAATTCCAAATCCTCCCCCCATTAAGAGGCTCTAAAAGGAGATAAACTCAAGAGGTAAATTCCCCTTTCCAATTATTTTATTTCTTTTAAGTTGTTTTCTTTTTTTTTTGTTTCTTTCCTCACCTCCCTTCATCAAAATGGTATGATAACTTCATTAACATACATTTGTAGGAATTATATTTTTTTAATTTGATAATTAGTTATCATCTCTCCTTTCCCCACCTTTTATTTGAGAGAAATGAATATACCGTTTGAGATGTGTTAATTTAGCACAATCAAGGATGATGAGTAATCGATTTATATTACTATATTAAATTATATTAATGAAACAATTTTTATGGATGAACCAGACTATTATATGTTTATTTTATCTTATTTATTTTTCGGTATTCCTTAATCACTCATGATGTAAAATATAAATACAAAACAAGTTAATTGTGAGAAAAATCGCTAAAATTATTTCAAGTGTTTATCATTAATGATTTATATAATGATTCAACTTTACATAATGTAACCACATTATGTATTCATCAATTTAACCTTATGTATGTTAAACAAAAAAAATATATAACTTCTATTTTGGGAAACCACCTTCATCATACATGTTTATTCGAACATGAACTGATCATTAAAATCAAGAAAGAAAAGAGACTCAAAAAATGAAATTAAACCTATTAACCAATAAAAATGGTTATAAATTAACATAAAAGGGATGTAATAAATTTGTTACATATATAATATATTTTTAAATTATTAATTAATGAATCTAATTTGACAATTCAGGTCATTAATATCAAGGGAGGATCACCACCAGACTTAAAGTAAGGGATCCTCTCTATTACACTTTTATTCAAGAATGTCCACTATGCTATTCCATTTTATGTGTATTCCCTAATTATGGTGTATGGTTTGACACCTCCACCATACTTACCCAATGATTTATAAATTATAAGAATCCCTTTTCCTTCTAAATAATCCATATTAAGTACACTTGATACAATGTTGATAAACTTTAAGGAATTTTACCCTAACCACCATTATTCTTTCAGGTTGCTCTATCTTTATTATTAACCAAATGAAGTTGTAGTTTCTTTTTATGTACAAATTGTAAATTACGTTTATATTCTCCAAATTCATGTTTCAGAATCCATCCCTCATTGTCTTTTGTGGATATATATTCTTTGAAGTGATTCCCTCCCCGATAATTCCTAGTAAGCAAACTCATTTTAGGGGAACTTCCAAAATTTTTACCCAATTTCAAGTGCCCTCTAACCTATATTTTAACAATTTTCATTCTAAAATCATAATTTTTATTATTAAAACCTTCTTGGTTCACTTCTTGTTTTATATAAAATATGGTTCCCTTTTCTATTTTAAAATCTCATTAGTATTTTCCTAAAACCCGCACTAAAATGTTTTAATGATAAGAATTCCCTAAACAATATTCTTACATATTGTCACTTATATTTTACATAACTTCCATGATTTATTCATATTTTACCGTATTAATTTTCATGTATTTTTAATTCTTTTATCTCATGGAAACTTTTATGATACTCCCATTTATTATGCTTTAAGTCGTTAATGTGATACCCATTTCTCTCCATGGTTTCCCTTGTATTTATGTAAGAGTGATTATGTATGATTATTTATATAGAGAGCATATTACTGAACATGTTAATATGGGTATGCCCAGATAGCACTCAAATTCATTGGGTAATGTTAAGTCTCATGATATGTTATGTGTGACGGTCTTGGTAGTTTTCTTTGGCTTGTGTTGCTATGGGAAACCATATTGGCGGTTAGCCTTGACTTGTACTAAAGTCACGTATTATATTGCTTTCACATTTCAATGATCTAATTTTTATATGACTATATGTTTATATGTTTTTATTCCCTAAGTTACATGACTTTTTATTTCTTTATGTCATTTTTTCTAACCCATAATCCAATGATTTGTTCTTATTCTTGGTCCATTACAAGGATTCTTGCTCATCACTTTGTTCATGTTATCCCCAGGTTATCCTTTGAATATATATTGAAACAATGAAATTTAGGGTCTATTTATGATGAATAAATAATTAAATGTTTTATTTAGTTCCATGTTTTCAGTTTTATGTGCCCAGTATTCCATTACACTAGACTTCTTGATCCATGGCTTGTACTCTGATGTATAATTTTCTTTAAAATCGTGTAATGTTATATGTAAAAGGATAGGTATAACAGCCCTTATCTTTATTTAAAACTTAAACATAATTTATTACATAAAATATTAAATTTATACAAGATAGAATATTTATAGGTCTAGTGTCTTTAGGGATTAGGAAAATTACATAACAACTTAGATCATAAAACACAATATATTTATTGAAAACTTCTTCTACATGACCACAACATTCCTTCATATTTAGAATTGCATGGGATAAAAATACTAAACAAGTTAATTCTGAGCAAAATCGCTAAAATTAATTCAAGTGTCTATCATTAATGTTTTATATAATGATTCAACGTCACATCAAGTTAAAAAATTAATTTTTCATCCATATAAACATTATTATGTTCAATAACAATATATAAATTTAATTATAGACAACCACCTCCATTATACATGTTTATTTTAACCTGAACTGATCATTAAAACCAAGCAAGCAAACGAACCTGAACAATGAAATTGAACCTCTTAACCAATCAAATTGGTTATAAATGAACTTAAAATGGTTGTAATAAATATGTTACATACATAATATGCTCTGTAATTATTAATTAATGAACCTAATTTTACTATTCAGGTCATTAATTTCTAGGTAAGATCACCACCAGCCTTAAGGTAAGAGATCCTCTTCCTTTCACTTTTATTCAAGAATTTCCTCTATGCTATGCCATTTTATGTGTAATCCCTAATGACGGGGTATAATTTCACACCTCCCCAATAATTCCATAATGATGTATAAATGATGAGTAATCCCTTTATATTTCAATAATCCCTCTTAAGTATGCTCGATACGAAGCATATAGTCCGTAAGGATTTTTACCCAAAATGAATTTTACCCGAACCGAAATTATTCCTTCGGGCTGATCTTTCTTTCTTATTATGCAAATGAAGTTTTATTTTCTTTTTATGTAAAACATATAAATTATGTTTATATTATCCAAAATCATTTTTCAAGATCCATCTCTCATTCTCTTTTGGGGATATACATGATTTTAAGTGATTCCCTCTACGATACATGCTAGTAAGAAAACTCATTTTTGGGAACTTCCCAAATTTTTACCTAACTTCAAGTGCACTATATCCTTTGTTTTAAGCCACCATTGCCTTTATAAAATCAGTATTTTTATTATTAAAACCTTCTTGGTTCACTTTTGGTTTTATATAAACGATTTTTCCCTTTACTATTTTAAAATATCATTAGTGTTTTTCTTAAAATTGCACTAAAATATTATAATAATAATAATTTCCTAAATATTCTTCCTACATATTATCACTTATGTTATAAATCAAATACCATGATATATTCCTATTTTACCTAATTAATATCCATTTATGTTTTAATTCCATTCTCTCATGGACTCTTTTATGATACCCCCATTTATTATGCTTTATGTCATGAATGTGAGACCCATTTCACTCCATGGGTTGCCTTAAATTTATGTAATATTTATTATATATGATTATTTATGGGGAAATAATATTCATGAATATGTTAAGATGGGTTCTCCCAGATAGCGGTCCACTGCATTAGGTAAAGTTAAGTCTTGTGAGATGTTATGTGTGACAGTCTTGGAGGTTAGCCTTGGCTTGTGCTACTATGGAAAATGATCTTGGTGGTTTGCCTTGACATGTACTAAATTCATTTTTTTAGTTTCTTCCACATTTTTATGATCCCATGTTTATATGACTCCATGTTTAAATGTTATTATTCCTTATGTTACTTGCCTTTTTATTTCTTTATGTCATGTTTTCAAACCTATGTGCTAAGGATTTATTCTTATTCTTTTCCCCTTACTGGGAATTTAGCTCATCCCATTGTTAATGTTATCCCCAGGTTATCCTATGAAGATTTATGAAGAAAATAGAAGTTATGGGCTCTTTATAAAGAATAAATAATGAAATGTTTTATTTAGTTCCATTTTTTCAGTTTTATGTGCTTAGTCTTCCATGAAACTAGAATTCACTATCCTTATGTTGTAATCAAATGTATAATTATGCTTAAAATCATGTAATGTTATATGTAAAATTATAGGGTCACAATATTGGATCCTTTGTATTTTCTTCAAATTATAATTTTTTAGTGGAGTCCTTTTCTTAGATTAATTGAGAAAATTATTGTGGTGTTGGATCTTCAAGTGTTCAAGGAATGGGGAGATCATTTTGTACCACATACTAATTCCAAAATTTATCCAGATCTTATTGATCTCCCAAACATAGCTCAGCTTGAAAGTCTTTATCATCATGGATCCACTGTATAATATCATTTTTGTCTTCGATGTGGTTCTTAAGATGGTCAGGATTCATATTATCCTCAAGTTGGGACTCAACATATTTGATTTCTTCCATGAATTTTGGGAAAACCAGTGGCACTTTATTCTTGTCCTAGAATCTTTTCATGTCAGTTCGGAGCTCATCGACCATGGCTATCAAATATTCTGGTGAGATCCATGTTCTATCCACCTTGATTCTTCTTGAAAATTATCATAAGAGTGTCAACCCCTCTTTGAAGGACCTTCTGAGTATAATAATTTCCTTTATCATTCACCTATATGTAATTGTTCCACATAGTATAGGAATGATATCTTGAAAACGACCTGAAAGAGAAAAAAAATAATGTTATTTTAATTTGAAATGACTCAAATATTTACAATTAAATTGTGGAACTACCTCCTTATAAATGGTGCCAAATAGGATGAAAACCTATCATGGGGTGTGGAAAAACAATTTTTTATTCCCTAAGTGTAGTCTAGTGAGTAACCCCATGATGTCTCCCGAAGAGGAATACACACAAAACAAATTTACACTTTTAATTAGATGAAAAAATGCTATGGTTTTTGAGATTTTATTTGTTTTGGAAAGAAAATTAACTAAAAATGGAAAAAAAATTAAAAATGAAGAGATTTAAAACATTTAAATGAGAAGGGTAATTATGTCAGGTTCATTTTACGAATTGGAATGTTATCCTTGTTCTATTTTATTCTAACCACTTCTACAATATTGTTTAAATTGAGATCCCATGAACGTTTCCTCTCACTCATTTGGACTACTGGAGATGGTGAGAGAATACCTTACCAAGATCTTAGTTTTTTCTACTGTCCTTCCATGTGAAATAAATTTTTAGTAAATATCCCCAATTGACTTCAGAAATACCCAATCGGGTTTCACTTATCCCAAGCAATCAAAAACATTCACTACGCCTTTCTCACATACTGATGATCACTGAGTACTTCACCATTAATCCATGGTGTATTCCATAGTATAAAAAAACCTAGTGGAATGAAATAGTAATCTTTTAACAAATCAAAAATCAATAATGAAATCAAAAATCAAATACGATCACACTTGATAATAAAAACTGTTATATGAAATTGAAAACAATGTTGCGGAAATGAGGTAGAATTTTTATTCAATAAAGTGCATGAACTCAATATTTACATAATAGAAAATATAGCCTTCCCGAAATCATTCAAATTTTTACCCCACCATGGTAAGGGATATATATATTGATGGGGAATAATAAGTCATTACAAAACTATGAAAAAAAAAGAAATAAAAATGAAAAGAAGAAAATTTTTTCAGCAGATTCTTTCAACCAAAAGTATTCTCTTGTTTGGAACCAATATATTTCGAATAACCCCATGTTCCTTTATTATATGATTCTCAAAATTTTATTTTATTTTGTTCCTCCAAATCATAAATTAATTGGGAGTTTCTAGTGAAGGATATGGAATTATTATTGTGGATGATTTTTGTTGGCTGAGATTTCCAAAAATATTTTTTGAATGTTTCTCATTCAATCTCTCCATTAATTAATCCAAATCTCCATGATATTCAACAATGATATTTTTATTTGAAGTTTATTTCAATTCAAATTTTAATCACCTTAATTTGTGGTGGTATGAAGGATTTATGATTAATTCACTAAGGTGGGGTCCACATGCTCTCCTAGAATATTTCTCCACCTCAATCGAATTTTTTAGACCCCTACATTTCTAAGTCATGCCCTATCCCATAAGCCAATGTTTCGTCCAAAAGATCCATGTATCTTAGAAAAATATTCACATCAATTTGATCTATATTTGAAATGATATGATTGAATTACCAAAATATATAAAATCTTTTAAATTTATAAAATTTTGAAACTTTCTAAATTTAGTATGAAACATTACATAAATACAAAATTGATGTAAATAAACTCAAATTGATGAAATTATAGGTTTTAAATATCTGAAATACATATAAAAATTGTTGAAAATATTATCTATATAAAAGATCCTAGTGGAATCAGGTAAGGGAATGATAATGGAAGCTCACCCTTGGACTTATGGAAAGGACACTAGACTAGTGGGAAAGGGAATATAAGAGGGTGAAATACAAAATTAAGGGTAATTTAAGACCACCCATATTGTAATTGAAAACCATTATATAATAAATAACCTCTATGTAATGTGTAAGTGCATATATCATATGGAGAAATAATTAAATGTTTCTAAATGATAATAAGTAAGAAATCATATAAGAACCGCCATTTTTATTCGAAAAAGACTGGGAATTTTCTTAATATGTCTATATATATGAACGTTGTAATGGTTTCTCAAGGACCTTGTATATGTAGTAGATAGATTAGGGTGAGTTTATTAGATTTACTTCCCTTAAAATGATAATCATGTTATAAGAATCCATCTCTCCAGTAATCAAATAATAAGAAATCATTCACATCACAATCTTCCAATTTATCTCAATTTCAAATTTTCTTCATCCACCACATTAATATTTTTTATTAAACCCAACCAAGAACACTTGGTATTTCCCTATAGTCACTATGGATATGACCTATAAATCCCTGGTTTCAAAATTATAATGACCCTATACAAATAGTGGAATGTATGAGTAGCACTACACATTTACATATTATCATATATTGGCATGATTTATGGGTATATTAGTTTGTATTTTAAGTTTTTTGTGGGAAAACAAAAAATAATAATAAAACCCATAAATTTATAAAAAAATTGAAAATTCAAAAAATATAAATATCATAAGAGAATAATTATTTCATTATTGCAATAAATTTTTTTGATAACTTCATTATAATGGCATTACTTATTTCTATTATTTCATTTTATTTCACTATACATGCATGCACTATTATATATAATTTTATAGGAAATAGAATTTTTATGTTGGAAGGATATCTTGGAAAAAATATGTGGCATATGTTACAACACTGGACATCCATTTTGGGAATGTGATGGATCATACCTAAGATAATTTATATATAAGAATATCCACTATAAAAAATGAATGAAAATCCAAATTTAAGATCCCTATGGAAATGAATATTAGATGGAAACTAAGGATTCCTTCAAACAAACCACCAACTATGAGCCTAAGTCAGATCACATGCCTTAAGGAGGAAGTGTATAGTTTATTACCCTACAATGAAAGATGGGGACCCTAAGGGGTTGATTTAGTATTTTAGGATAAGGTTTATTATATAGATCATCTTATGTAAAATATTGATGATTTCTTCTCTAGGAGTTGGGGAGCATCAAATATGTGGTGGGTCCAACTTAAAAAACCACGCCCACAACTAACCTAAGATTATTCCTTAATAAAATCTTGGATAATTGGATATAAACTCAAGATCTTATTTAGAGGAAACCAAATACATGAATATATATATTTTCAATTATTAGTTCGATTTCATCCTTAATTCAACACACACACATAGATAGTTTTTCATTTATTAGTAATATTTATTTCATAATTCAAATTCCTAAAAAATAAGTGATGATTAATTTTAAAGGATCGACGAATAAAAACCAAACATGAAAAACATGGAATAAAATCACATGTCAATATGGATTTACATGGGAGATGATTATTTTATTATTCTCATTATTTTAATTTGAATTTCATTTATTATCATTCATACATTCCTCCTGATATATACATATTTTGTATAAAATAAGAACCAATTATGGGAGTGGTGAGTGTATATAGGTGTTGTGGTGAAATACTTTAGAAATTTTGACTATCATGCTCTAGGAGAAAAACTCACCATAGAAAATTTAAATATCATTGATAGAACTAGAGAAATGATGTGTAGAAAAGACAAAATTTAGGTGATTCAAAATTGAGATATGCTTTTACATGATTTTTTATAGAAACTTGATCAAAATTTTTTCTATAATGAATTGACCACCTAACCCAATACCTGATCTGACATTCTAGAATTCCTCAATCACACCTCTACATATACTAGAGGCAACCAACTAGTGTAGAGGTCCTAAAACAATATAGTTGGGAGATTATGACTTCATATCAGAGTTTAATAATAAAGGAATTAAACTCAACACATTCATATTCATAAACACCATAGTACTCGATATAAATAACTGATATAGAAGCCTCTAATAATAAATGGAATGTAGCATATAGACTCATAGTAATGTTATACATAATAACTGATCACACACTTGGCCAACCACATATACAGAAAAAATAAAAGAATAAAAATAAAAAGGATCTAATGTTATCCCAAAGCTATAACTAATACCCAGTCACAAAAAATGGTCAAAAAACTCCATCATAGACCTTGGAATCTAGATGATCGGCTCCAAACGATCAAGTAATGAGAGTCCTCAACCACATCCATTGTGCATCCTATTCTTAACCTAAAATAATACAGAATTTTCTTCATGTTCATAAAAGTTCATGTACATGGGGTGTGAAAAAAATCATTGTAGGATACCCACATTGGTGGTCATAACATCTATTTTCATAACAAGTTCATTAAAAACATAATTTGCGCAACATATCAAAATAAATATAGGTATAAAAAATACTTGGATAACTAAAAATGGATGAATAAAAAAAGAAAATAGTAAAAAATCTCATAATCTAAGGACAACATAGTGGATCAAACTAACTCTGGTAAAATATGCAAGACGTAATGTAGTAGGTTCACTCATCCAAATAAAACATATAACATCTTCTAGATCATAAAGAGATCTTATGAATATAAAACTTCAATAGGAACAAGTTATAAATGCAAGAGTTTAGAAACCCAATATAAACATGCCTTTATTTTACAACTTTTAAATGATTTAAACATAACATTTTATAAATACAAATATCCCATGTACTGATAGGATTTCTGAATTTCGATACTGGATACATAATCATCTTATTTTATAATACTTTATATCAATTCAACATGAAGGTTTTGTACAAAACCATTTTCTAGACATCTCATTATTATGACTCATACTTATAACATGGGGAATGAAAATATGATAAAGGGGTGAGCTTAAATGCTCAGTAAGGGGAGAATAATTATTTAATTAAGGATGAGTTCATTAGAATAAGTAAAAAGAATGAGAATAAGAGAAATATCATAACTTCATGTGTGATAACCATTAAATATAAGTTTTATTCAATGTTCATGGTATAAAAACATAACGACATGAAAAAATAAACAAGGAAACAAAATAGTTATATCTGGGTTTATAATAATTTATTATAAACCTTAAATAATTAGATCATAATATCATAGTGAATAAAATCTTTAAAATATGGAAGAAAAAATAATATAGACAACATTACTTTCATGAACCACACCATCAATTTCCATTATTATGAGCAACTAAAATGTAATCATCAATGATTTTGACATGTGATATCAAATTTTTACCCAATGAATTGGAGTGATATAATGGACCCACCTATCTTATGTTTAAAACATAACAACCCATCTATATTTTATAATGGAACCACCCATACATGGTTTATAACATACCCACTCATCATTGGTTTATCAAAGCACCATGCATCACTCATCCATATATATGTGTTACACTTTAAAATAATACACTTTTCACATCAAAGATAACGGATGAAAATTAAAAGGTTTTAATAAAACATCCAAAGTATAATAATTCACTTTTCATAAATAAATCATGAAAATAAAAAATGGGTTTCAAAAAACAACTAAGTGGAAATCATGAACCTTTAATAAAGAACCCATCTAAACAAACATGGGTTTTATAAAACATACAAATTGTAATAGAATAATATCATGAATTAAGTTGTTCAATTCCAAAACCTGATCCATTAAAATAATCACATAATTTAGTAAAATATAGTTTGAAACATGAAACATAACACTATTAAAGATAGATCATTTAAAAATAATGAAAACCAAAACCTGAAAAGTGATTTTATAAAACATTTTGTATTCATCATTATAAAATCCAAGGTTACAAGTACCTTTTTTTAGAGAAGTTAAAGGAAAACCTTTCATAAAAATTTATTTTATATAGAAACACTCTCCCTATAAAAAACGGAACATCATTTTAAATGGAAAAATAAAGCTTAACTATGAAATTTTATAATCTAAATAAAGGTTTTTGGGTTATCTTGTCTCCTAAATTTTCCATTGAATTAAATGGATGTAATTTAATTATAAATTTAATAACCTTATTTATATAAATTTTCATTTATAATCTCTATTAATAAAAAATCTCTTCATTTAATGGGTTGTTCTAATCACTTTTCAACATCAGATATTAATAATCTTGACCATTTTGAACTTTTTTTGTAAAAGTAATATCGTTCACTCTATTTCTCTCAAAGCCTATAATTTACAAACCATTAAATGTAACAGAATTTATATTTCTAAAATACTCATACATTTATATTTTCAATACATGGCATTTTTAGTCACGTTTTATGTAGATAACAATAGTGAAGAACATTATTTCGAGTTATTTACCAATATCAATGGATTACCTTATAACGATCCTTAAATTTTTTTTATCCTAAAAAGAAACATTTTAAAGGAATATATTAATTATATCTATCATATATAATTATAAAATATTAAATAAAATAAGGCATGATTGGAAGTTAATTCCAAATAAACACGTTTATTCATTGAGATGACAGTTCACAGAACTTATGATTCATATTTTCATTTTTATTAATGGAAAAGGAGAGAGAGGTTAATTATAACCCCCTGAGATTTTATGAGAAATATTACTTTTAATTTCTTTGATGTCTTGTGTTTTATGCTAAAAAAATATTATATTTCTCTATACGCAACACCATATTATCTTATAGTATACGCAACAATATCCTTGGCTTGTATTGCATGCAAGAGTGACCATCGTTAATAGCGTGTGTTGTACGCAATACTGAGTTTCACTAGACAATGATATATTATTATAACATTATTATGAACTAGTCATTATGAATAGTATTAACTAAATTTTGAATTTAATAACATTATCATTCGTCTTAGACATTTTATAGAACATGGTATGGGAACAAAATCAATTTCTCGGATAAAAGAATTATTTTAAAAAAATGCAGTTTTGTCACCTTTTGATAGAGCACCCACATTAAATCTATTTTTGACATGTTTATAAGTTTAATTAGGCAAAATAAACTTATTAATTTAAATAAGGATATAAAATTTTACTTTGGATAAATTTTTTTATATTTTTTTGTTAACTTTCATATTTTGATGAATAGTAAAAATACACTAAATTTTAATTAAAAACTACTTTTTTCATCAAGATAATTTATATGGATAAATTATAATATTTAATGGTTTTAATGTATAAATAAGATTTATTTTTACTATTTAATATAATTTATTTCATTATCATTAATTTTACATTGAATTCATAGGTAAAATTATTTCAATCTTTTGCAATGTTTTAAATAAAGACCCATTTTTTCAACAATGGGAATAATTTTAAATCAATTACTGCATCTTCTATGTTTTGAAATTGTAAAAATTAATTCCATATATGGAATAATTAGGTCCAAATTATTTCTATTGGCTACTTTTATATTTTAGGCATTATGAATAGTATCTATGGTAAATTTTATTTACCACAGTTAAATGTAAATCATGAAATTAAGGGTAAAAATAATATTATAAAATTACCCTAACACCTTCCAAAATTCTATTGGATGAATAAAATTCTACCCATATCACCTAAGGGTCGTAATATATTCATTTCATGGACATTTAACCATTAAAATGATCTAATTATTATTAAAACCAAAGAATGTTGCAACATGTCACTCTCTTATATCTTATAAGTGTAATAATTTTAATATAGTGATAAACTTCATAAAACATAAAAAATAAATATTCTCTAGAAATATAATAAAATTATATACATCATGTAAATTTATTTATAATTTTTAGGTATTAAATAATTGTCATTAATAGTGACACAATAGTGATGTATAATTTATTTTATTGATTGAAATATGAAATAAATGGTTTTAAAAATATTAAAATAAATAGTATATAAATTATTTAATCTTATCCATGAATTTTCTAGATAAATATGACATTTGATGAATCTATTAAATATTTTTTTTCGAATATATCCTCTGTGTGGATTTTTTTTAAATTCAAATAAATGAATAGTGAAAAAATTGACTCTATAGTTATTTTATAAAAATAAAATATTATTAAATTGTTTAAAAATCACAAAATTAATTAAATATTATAAATTTATATTTATATTGTCTAAAATGTTATAATGTATCCAATTATAGAAAATTCACAATAGATAAGTAATTATTTATAACAAATTAAAATTTATAATATTATTACCACAAATAAAATTAAATAGATTAAATAAAGATAAATCAAGTTGATAATGTTTAAAATAAATTTACAAGATGTCTAAATTTTATTTGATGATGATATTACAACCCTATCTCATATAATATTCGAATTTGGGTCATTTTAGAGGTTTTTATGTGGGGTTTGAGTTTATTATAAATTAATATTTTAGAGGTTTCAAAAGTGCCCCTCTCCTCTCTTATAAAAGGGCACCTCCTCCCTCTCCTCTTCACAAAATTGTGACCCTTCAACCTCAACCAAACCATTTTAATTTCTCTTATCCACTTCCCTAGAAACATACTAGAGGTCACGGTCTTCTTAAAAGACCATATTTAGATCCCTAAGAGGAGGTTTAGAAGAGGCGAGTCGAAGAAGAGGTAATATCCTTTACCGATTCATTCAAATTCATTTCTTCTTCCAGTTATTCTTATTTTGTTGTTTCATTATAAAGTAATAACATCAGTATCACTAATATACTGATATGCTATTATAAATATGAAACAACCCTATTTCACCCTCTATCCATCCTACGAAAAATGAAATCACTGTGCATGTGTATGTACGGCTTACCGTCTCCACGCTGTGGTGTAATCTGTTTTTTCCACCACCACCTACTTGGATGGGTAGAATGGTGGAAATAATAACTATATATTATTATTATTATTATAACATTATACTAATTCTGAGATATTATATAATCCACTCCAATACCATTCAACAATTATGGGAATGTTATCGTCACTTGTGCGTACATACGGATTACCGTCTCCACGACACGATGAGATTCATTCTCTATGTTAACCATTCGAGAATGATTATAAAGTATATATAATAGATAATAATGAAATATATTACAGAATAATGATACTGGATTTATTTACATATATTTTTCATTTATTTAATTCAATTCAATTCAATAAAGAAATGAAAACAGTGTCCATGCGTACGTACAACCTACCGTCTCCATGAATGGTGTATTTCATTCCATTTATAAATCTATAATATATATTAATATGATAAATATATATTATATATAAATAATGTTTTAAATTTTGGAATTATGTACATCATGATATAAATAATAATATCAAGAACAACAAGTCCAAACACGTACGATAAATGAAACAATTTTACCCAAAACGCAGCTTTAACATGGAATTGACAAAAGAACATGTAATATAAAGTCATCAGGGAATCAAATATGATATCATAAATATTATTATGGTTCTATTACAAGTTAATAAAAAGTTTAAACCTATTATACTAGAGTCTCATACAGATATTGAAGAAATTGGACCTAAGGTAAGGGATAATTATTCTAATCTCATTCTTAACTGAGATTGTTTATTCATAAGTATTTACTGGGGTTATATTTATCATCCATGTCCACATTTTCGGAAAATGTTTTCATGTATGTTTAAAGTCTTTTTTACCAATTTTTTAATTTACTATATAGTATGTAAGGAATCATTCTTTTTTTACCATACGATGTACTTTTTGACATTTCCGGGAAAAGTACGAGGAGAATGTTTTTTTTAACTTATACAGCACGAATGGATTTTTACGGATTCATAATTCTTTATTTCCATGAAGCTTCCGATGCAAGATTTCATGATTATTTTCAACAAAAAAATAATTTCTTTATAATTGTTTTTCATTTTGAGAAAAGAAAATAATTTTGAATAAGAAATGATATTTTCCTCAAGAATTAATTTCAAGTGTTTTATCAAAACTATTTTCTATATAAGATGAAATTATTTAGTATGATTATGTTTCAAGTATAATGTCTCTATTATTTATATGGTTTTATTTTTCTTGTGATGAAATGATATTCATTTGTTTTATATGGATTATGTTATGATGGGATGATGTTAATGAAACTGATTTTATTCTTTGGGTTATGATGAATGATTTATGATTGTTTTTGTTAGGATGGTATGCAACTGAGTATGATATACTCTATGATACCAAATGTTGTATCGAAATAAGAATGAGATTCTCAGATATAAGAGGGGGTGAATTGTACCTTTTAAAAATTCCCTTAGGAATTTTTTAGGATGGTTATGTTTAACACGGTTAAACAGGATAATTCACAAGACCTCTATGAGTTCTAGTAGCTTGCTAGATTCCGAAAATGGAACTTAACTAAAGTTACAAAGATTAATATTCTACCTTAAAGTGTATATAATCTAACTATATATGAGTACAAGGATGAGGAAGTATTAGATAGTATACTTTCCTCAACAATACAAAATGCAGTGGAAAAACTTGTAACAAAAACAAGTAACAAGTAATAAGTCTTTTAACCCAAAGAGAAGGGTATCCAACAACCTTGGATAAAGGTCCTTTGATATATACATTCAAGAAATTCTATTTTACCCACACAAAGGTAAGCCCTCGATACAAATATCGGATTCTATATTGTTATCCCCGCAAGCCCTCAATTATCAGGTAGTCGGCACCTCTGTCTTCTTCAGCAAGGAAGCCCTCAAACTTCAAGGTGTTGGAACCTCTATCTTCTTATCCCCGGAATCGCTTGATTGTACACAGCAACAATCGGAGTAACACGAAGAAAATTTGCACAATTCAATGTTTGAACAAGTTGTTCAAACTTTCTACACGAAGCTTGAGAGTTGATAAGATCCTCTCTCTCTCTAGAAATCACTTCAACAGCATGTAGACACCGATGTCAAAGTCGTGTCGAAGTTGTAATGATCTTTTCAAATGAGATCCTACTTATAGGCTTAGCTCCAACGATCGGCTCCCTCCTCCAAAAGTCATATTCTTCAATGAATTTTGGAGGGACCCGTACACGTGCCACTCAAAGAACGGTTAGTTAATAACTAAAAGCGCGACATCTTTTTGTAATAGAACAAGTGTAAGCATAACTAAAACATATATTCTGAATGGAGAAAATGAATGTTTAGAATGTCAGTAAATTAAATTTCTAAGTATAATGAAAAATGTATTCAGAATCAATAATACAAGGATATTAAGATTCTGTTTTTCTTTAAGTAATTTGTAATGATAATTCGTATTCAGAATTCATAATCAAAATTCATAATGAGAATTCATAATCATAATTCTTCATCAGAATTCGTAATGAGAATTCGTAATCATAATTCTTCATCAGAATTCATAATGAGAATTCGTAATCATAATTCTTCATCATAATTCATAATGAGAATTCGTGATCAGAATTCTTCATCAGAATTCTTAATGAGAATTCGTAATCAGAATTCTTCATCAGAATTTGTAATGAGAATTCGTAATCAGAATTCTTCATCAGAATTCGTAATGAGAATTTGTAATCAGAATTATTCATCAGAATTCATAATGAGAATAAATAATCAAAATTCGTCATCAGAATTTGTATTAAGAATTTTCTATAAGTTTGTAATCAGAATTCAGAGTTGAACTTCATAAAATTTCGTAACAGGAAATTCGGAGTAGAACTTCATAAAAATTCGTAACAGGAATTCGTATCCTAAAACAGAATACCTCATATCTAAGTATTATAATATTCTGAGGTTTTGGACTACAATCTGAAATATACACTTGGAAAATTTATGAAATAAAAAATTAAATATAGGCAAGGGTAAATTTCATTGGGGAAGGAAATTTTCCTTATAGAAGTTAAACATGGGTAAAATAAGATTTTCCTCAAAATAAGGTGTTTGTGATTTTCAAAACAGGAGGAATGGTAATGTCATAAGGAAAGCTTTAATGACTTAACAATCTCCCCCTTGAATGAAGGAATGGAAAAAGTCATAAGGAAAACCTTATTGACCCAACATATCCCCATTTTTTCAAAGCACAAACATCCGTGCGAAAAGGAATGTAAGGACTTAGAATAAATTTCTATACTTTGAAATTAAAGATTATATACCTTTGTTTATGGAAAATTGTGAATAAGACTAACTCCCCCTTAGGCTTTGGAACTCTAAGGATCGTGTTATAGATTTCCAGAAAGAGGAAATCTTCATAATGAAAACTTCCCCTTAAATAAACTCACCCTTTCTTAGCGATAGTTCTTCATTACATAGAAATTTTTCTGCTTCCTTTTAGACTTTTCCTTATCCCCCTTTTGAGTTATTTTTCCTTCTCACCCTTTGTGGTTTTCAAAAAGAATTTGAGGGAATGGGAAAACATTAAAGTACCTGAAACATTAGTAAAGACATATAAAAAACACAAGCAATTAGAGTTTTCATTAATATTGAGAGGATTTTTACAGGGAAATACATTACAACAAAAGATCAGATTGGTCTCTTTGTCTTCTTTTTCCATGGGGATTAGCTTCATCAGATGGATTTTTAGCTTCTTTAACTCTTTGT
Source organism: Viscum album (assembly GCA_963277665.1). NCBI lineage: Eukaryota > Viridiplantae > Streptophyta > Magnoliopsida > Santalales > Viscaceae > Viscum > Viscum album. The sequence goes on along the minus strand of OY728156.1, from coordinate 61,802,498 downwards.
GGTTCTCCTCAGCTTGTTTTTATAAGGATTTTATCTGGTAATCTTGAGCCTTCAGAGCCTCAGACAGAGACTTAAGAACTTCATCCTGCTTTACAAGCTTCTCTTCGATCTGAATATGGAGATATCTTTCCCTTTTCTAACTTTGAGCAATATAGTTAACCTTCCCATTTAGATCCTACAGTTGTTGATTCTGAGTATTTTTCTCAAGGGTCAGCTTTTCCTGAAGATTCTTCATCTTGGAATCCCCGTTATCAAAAGCTTCATTTACATCATTCTGAAAGTGATCAATCTCTGCCAAATCATCATTGATTTTCATTGACCGTAATGTCCTTTTGCTGCAAGATTTTATGTGGACCACATAGTTGATAAGAAAATTTTTATGATCTGCCTCAATCATCACACATTTATCCATCACCATGGATATGGATTCTGGCTTTTGATTCATGCTGTTCTGAAGCATCTGGCATCTGGAGTCAATTTTTGAAAGATCGGAATTGTATCCACCAACTTTTTTAGGGACTCAACAACAAAATCATGTCCCAATGTAGATGATTCCAAATTTGACACTTTTCTAGGAGATTTTTCTAATTCTATGTCCAACAGTTTCCTCTTACAAGAACCTCCAACTTCCTTCTTCCGTATGATATCTTTCGTTGGGGTGTCTGTAACACCCCAATATTTCATAGTATGTTATTTCTTCAATGTAATGCAATAACTTGCACTACACGCAACACTAAGTTCAAGCGCATCACAACTTACCAAACTAGCAGTTCAAAAGTGGTTATGAATAGTATTAGCTAAATTTTGAATATTATATAATCATTATAATTATATAATCCATATTATGAGTTTCATATACATAATTTAAGAACTAATTTATTTTTTTCATATAAAAGAAGTATTTTTAAAAAAATGCACTTTTACCGTATTTTAATGGTGAACCCTTTTTAAATCCAATATTTGAAACATTGATATATTCAATTTGACAAAATAAACTTCTTATTTAGAATTAGGACATAATAATTTAGTTTCAATAAATTTTTGGCGTTTTTATGATAACTTTCATATTTGGGTGAATAGTGAAAAATAATATATTTTAACTGAAAACAACTTTTTTAATCAAAATAATTTATAGTGTTAAACAATACATTTTAATGGTTTATAAGTACAAATAGATTATATTTTTACCATTTAATCCAATTATATTCATTTTAAGAAATTTCACTTTGAAATTGGAGATAAACAAGTGGAAATCTTCTGATAGTTATTATTTCATAAAAATACGCCTTTTGGTTTTGAAAATGGGAATTAATTTTAAATTAATAAATGAAAATAATATTTTTTTGAATTTGGTAAAACAGACTTCATTTTTTGTTTTAAAATATCGAAATTATCCTCATGTGAATTTTTGGTATTTTTATGAAAACTTTCAATTTTTGATGAATAGTGAAAAACACTGAGTTATAGTTTAAAACCGAATTTTTATTTAAATAATTATTTATTTATTATAAATTTATTTTGGACCAAAATAGATACATAATACATATATAATTTCAGTGTAATTCATTGGAGTCAGTTTATAATAATATTAGATATATTAAAATTTTATTGAAATTTTCACCATCTTTTGCCCATATCCGAGGAGAATTTTAAAATTCACATAAAACTTAATTTTACCTCTTCTCTGAGTGGAATTTCCAAAATCCGAGAGTCACGGTTAATATCAAGGAGTAAAATTTTGTTCAATAAGATATAAATAATTTTTGTGAATAGTAACTTTTTACTTTTATTTACCATGGTAAAAAGTAAATAGGGTAATTAAGGGTAAAAATGATATTATTATTACCCTAAAACATGTCTTAATTATATTTCTTAAGTATAATTCGACCAAAAACTACCTTAGGAATAAAATATGAACCACTTTGGTCCACTTAGATTAGATTAGAAAATTTATTATTATTTAATTCAAAGAAGAGTTAAAAGAGTTAAAATCAAACTATAATAACTAAAACATTTTTAATATAGGGTTATACACATGATAAATTCGATTATAAAAATTCATTAGAAAGATAAAAAGATCTCCTACATAATGGTATTTTATTTATAATTTTTAGACATTAAATAATGTAATTTATTTATGACACAATGATGATGCAGTAATTACCTTATTAGTGAAATATTAAAATAATTGATATTTTAATACCCAAATAAATATAATTTGAGACTTTTAATGAATTAAACGAATTTTAATGGTTAATATGACATTTTAGGATTTATGAGATGAATTTTTTTCTAGTTAATAAATTTATTACAACTTTAACAAAAATCAATTATTAAATAGTGTCAAAATTGACATAAACGAGTTTTTTAAACAAATAATATATTATTAATTGATATAATATTCCTAAAATCTATGGTTCGGACAAAGGACTTATATGATGATAGGTATGTTATTAATGAACCACTTGGGGTTATTTTGGCAGTTTATAGTATTTTTATTAACCATATAATATAAAAATACAAAGAGACATGGTAAATGTCAAACTATTTAACTAAGAGTTAAATATAAAAGATAAGGGTAAAATAGTGACCCAAACTTATCTAAAACCTATTGGTTGAGTGGTTTTCTACCCATACCCACCTTAGACTTTTAATAATCCAATTTTTATCCATTAGAAACCGAATATGATTTTATTATAAAATAATATTTTAAGATTTTCCTAAAGAGCCCCTCCTCCCCCTTATAAAAGGACACCACTTTTAACAAACTCCTCACCCCTATCAGTCCTTTTAGCTCGTCCAACCTCTACCCAATTAAGCTCCCTACATGCCTATACTCCTCCTAGAATCCTTACCTTAGTCATAAGGCACTTCAAGAGTCCTTTTTGGTCAAACTAATGAATGTTACCCAAATTAAAGGAAACAATCTCTCTTAGCTTATTTTATTTTATTTTACTTATCCAACCCATAAAATCTTCTTATTCTTTTATTTTGTAACAAAAAAAGTATCCTAAATATACTAGAATATTTTTATGATAAGTATTCGAACTACACTTGCACACACCGCCATCTAATGGGTGAAGACCATAATGTGTTTGTGGATGGCAACCAATAATCTCACGAAACGAAGATTGTTCAATTATCTCCTACCGCCTCTCATGGTGGCCATTATGATGGAACTATAATTAAATATGATACTAATGATATTTATTTTATATATAAGCTTATTTAATTCCATTTTATAGCATACCATTATTCATTTCATGTTGTATATATATAGGATAATTTCATATGAGGAAGTGCGGACTACTACCCCCTCAAAGTGATATGACTCATTCATACCATACATGGAACATATAAAGGACGGTGGTAAGGAACGTATGTAACAAATATAAGATATTATATTATAATGGATTAATAATATGCCTATGTATCATTTGGTTTTGATTCCTTTTAAAATGAAAAATGAAATGGAAGTAGCGTTCGTGCATACATATGGACTACCGTCTCCACGAACGCGATGAGATTCATTCCCCATCGTATCCATTCAAGTCTAATTTTCATTTTATGATTAAAAATAATGTTTTAGGACTTGATATAATTGAAGATATTAATAAGATGCAACATATCCATAACAAACACAGCTTATGTAACAAAACATATAAAATAAAACGAGTAAGTTAACACCTTAAACGATGATAATACTAAGATATTATTAACAAAGCAATGTTAAAACATCATATATGATATCATATTAATGTATATGATTCTTTAATAATTTAATAACAATAATTTCACCATTATACAAAATGTTAACCTACCCTCGACAAAGGAAAAGTACAAGGTAAGGGGTTTTCATCTCACTCCTTATTCCCCTGAGATTCGTGCCATATTGCCACTATTACCTTTTGTGTGATGTATGTACTGGCCATAATTGTATTCTTTGTGTAATACACATTAATTTATGTGTATTTACATATTCATTGTATGATACCTCTTTCATGGGGTGTATTTCTCCTAAGTTACCAAATTGGTAAGGGTTAATTTCACAATCTCATTATTATCCGAAGTTGTTTTTAAGTAAGTACCTAATGGGGAATATCTATTATCCATGTCCATATTTCATGAAATAGTTTTCAAATGGATTCTTTTAAGGTTCTTTTTACTAAAACATAATTTCAAATGTTTTAAATATTTATTCTCCTAAATCATTCTCATTAATGTTCATGTATTCAAAATTGTTTATAAGGATTTATTTATATGGACATGAATGTTTTTTAATATGTTAATTCCTTTAAAAAGCTTCAATGTTGTATGGGACACTTTAATTAAAAAATTTCTTTAAATGTCTTCCTTTCTAAATTGTGTGACTTTTAAATGTTTTCATGAAAAGGGATATTTCAATCAAAGAGTTTTAAAAATCATTTCTATCTATTTCAAATCCTTTAATTGATTTTAAACTTGTTTTGAAGTTGATTTATTATGATATAAAACTTTCATATTGTATTGAAGGTTTTGTGATATGTTTGATTATGGATGTGTTATTTTTATACAATTCATGGTTTATGGTTAAATTATTGACATTTCATATCCTAGTTCTTATATGAATGTTTATGTTATGTTTCATCCTTTTCAAATGAGGAATGTATTAGACATAGTAAGTGACAGGTGGATCCCTCTATAGCTCCTCGATGCATCGGTAGGTCTCATGAGACAACTAGACGTGGAATTGGCCAAGGATTTTTCCCAATTTGAATTATGGTTTTGTCATAGGCCTTAATCATTTTAGACTTCTTGGCTGAGGCCTTGAAAAAATGTTTTAGAATGTCTGGTATTATACATTCCCTCATTATGGAAATAATATTGATGGTTCATGTGGTCATTCGACTAGTATAATACCCATGATTATGTTTTATTATTGATTTATTTGCTCAGCTCATATTCATTACATAAAAGTATTCATGTTTATTATTGGTAAAGGTATGTGGTTTCAATTATTCACCATGCTTAATATTTATGTTATCTTCTGCTGTATTGCTTACTCGTACTGAGTGTTTGAGATCAACCCTTGCTATGTTTTATTTTTCCCAGGATTCCAAGAAGTGAATTATGATTGATATGAAGGTTTAAGCTAAATGTAATAATTGAGTTCTCAAAGAACTATTTACGCTATGTTTTATGTTTCAAATTGTAATGTAATGTTAATGTATGTAATCTATTTTCCATGACTACTAAACTGATCGGTCCTTTGGGACATGATTCTTTATAATCATGCCAATTTATTAAAATAATGCACCGACTCTAGGTAACTGGGGTCGGGGCATTATAGTTGGTATCAAAGGGAGTTTAGCAATAACCATGGAAACTAGATTTAGATAAAATCTAATTAGAGCATATAGACCTACGATATAGTTTGTAGATTAGAATAGAATAACTTCCAAGAATTTTGGTATTTTAGAAATTTTTTGAGTTTGCCATGAAATACATCCTTGTATGGATACGAGAAGGTAGAGGTGGATCTGGCATAGATGTACCTAGGGGTAAAACCCAAAAAAACCTCTTTGAGATAGACTCGAACAGAAACTGGTGCATGACAACCGGCCATGCTGCACTCTTGGTTACGACACTCCCAGGGGATATACTTAAGACAATTCCCATTTTCATTAGAAAACATTATGAAGGGTTTATGAGTATATAATTCCTCAAAGAAAAATTTTTTATGATTATGGATTATATCCATAAACTATTCAATTTACATTAGGTATTTTACAAGTTTGGAGTTATTCATTGCAATTCATAAACTGACCTAGTGTATGCCATTGTTTAGAAATGGCGCCCAATAGAAGGAATGAGAACTCCTGCAATATACATGATCCATGGAGTAAGAAGGATCATATATTTCGTGGTCTTATGCAATAATTTAGAAGGGAAGTAGTCTCCCACGTATTATCATCTTATGAAGAAATAGTATTGTGTGTTGATAAGATAAGTAAAGAATTCTCAAAGTCCTATGGATTTGAAGGGAAGACAGAGAAGAAAATGATGGTAGAGAGAAGGACAGTTAAAGGGAAGAAGGTAAAGAAGGATTTTCCCATATGTGATAACTGTGGGAAGAAACACCATGGAAGTTGCCTGAAGGGAATGGGAGTTTTTATAAGTGTGGAGAAAAAGGACACTAAGTATGTGACTGAAAGGGTAAGAAAAAGGATTCAAATGTATAATGATTCATCTATAAAGTGTTGGGACACTTCACAAACCAATGTCCAAATCATCAGAGTATACCCCAAAGTATGCTATTGGATAATAATCAAGTTATGATACTACCTTAGATAAAGAAGAATGACTACTATTCTTATGTTGTTATTTGAGTGGTGTGTCAACAATATAGTGGTTATATGAATTATGGAGATAAATAAGGATTGTACTACAGTACTATTTTATTGAGGATTTCAGATTATATGGTTCTAATAAAAGTGACAAAAATAGTACGATACAATTTTTTGTAAAATACATGGTTGATGGAAAGGTAATCCTTAATATGGTCCTGATAATGAGGTAGTGATTTTGGAATAAGAGAGCGTTGATTTGAATAAATTGTTTTGGATATTCTTGACTACCTTGAAACTAATTAATGATTTTTCATTGTTGTAGTTTAAAAAAAATTTGGATAGAAGGTGTATATCCAGTATTCTATAAAGAATAAAGGAGCATGAATGTAATCAATAAGGTTTTATGGTAATTCATGATGTCGCAGTGTTTTAAAAGAATACATGATGAAGGTGTTCACATGTTATTACGCGTAAAAAGGATCTTAATTGTGTTTACCTTCCTTATAATTTTTGGACTTTGAGTTTGGACAGATGTATTTTGGATAATTCTAGTTTGAGATTATTTTTGGATTGCCATAAAAGGACAACCCAAAGGTCGGGAAGCAACTCGTCGCGTCCGGCAAGGCCGCGAGACTTGAACCCCCAACCGAAGGGCGACTAGCGTGTATCACCTACCACTGACCCATGTGATTTCATGGATTGAATAATGTAGTTTTTTTAGAGGTTATGGTAGATGAATTATAAATTAATTTTTTTTTGGAACCCTATAGGAATAGGATAAATAAAATATTTTTTTATGTTCTATTATCTTTTTGAGTGAAATATGAGTTTGTGGTAGGAATTAGTTAGAGGATGAAACTCTACTAATCAAGTATTTACACACACACACACAGAGATATATATATTCTCCCTATTTTTTTATGGATAAATTAATTATTAAACATTAGGGAAGGGATCTTAAAACCAAAAATGTGTTATCATAATTCCTTACATTTTGTTGAACCGATAGTATTTTAAATCATCATAGATTGGTGGCTTTGAGGCCCACAATTCTACAATTGTTTATGATTGATGACCTCAATTACTCCCTATATGTATTTACTTTTTTCCTTTCTATGTCTCTAATTTCCACCAATGTTCTCATAATCGAGATCATAATTTGGTGGTGACTTTTTTATTCCCCATTTCCTCTAATTAAGACTAAATTTTATTAACCCATTTTCCGATGTGGGTTTTCCAACAATGGTATTTTCTATTTTCAAACTTTTATTTTCGAAGAACAATTTCAAAATTGGAGGATGCAATTTATTTAAGGAGGTAAGAATGTAACACCCCAAGATTTCATAGTATGTTATTTCTTCAATGTAATCCAATAACTTGCACTACACACAACACTGAGTCCAAGCGTATCACGACTTACCAAACTAGCCGTTCAAAAGTTGTTATGAAAAGTATTAGCTAAATTTTGAACATTATATAATCATTATAATTATAGAATCCATATTAATATTTTCTTAGACATAATGTAAGAACTAATTCATTTTTTAATATAAAAGAAGTATTTTTTCAAAAAATGCACTTTTACCGTCTTTTAATGGTGTACCCTTTTTAAATCCAATATTTGAAACATTTATATATTAAATTTGACAAAATAAACATCTTCTTTATAATCAATACATAAGAATTTAGTTTCAATAAATTTTTGGTGTTTTTATGATAACTTTCATATTTGGGTGAATAGTGAAAAATACTATATTTTAACTGAAAACAAATTTTTTAATCAAAATAATTTATAGTGTTAAATTATACATTTTAATGGTTTATAAGTACAAATAGATTATATTTTTAACATTTAATCCAATTCTCGTCATTTTAAGTAATTTCACTTTGAAATTGGACATAAACAAGTGTCAATATTTTGATAGATATTATTTCTTAAAAAGACGCCATTTGGTTTTGACAACGGGAATTAATTTTAAATTAATAAATGAAAAATATATGTTTTGAATTTGGTAAAATAGACTTTATTTTTGGTTTCTAAATATCTAAATTAGCCTTGGGTGAATTTTTTATATCGTTTTGAAAACTTTCAATTTTTGATGAATAGTGAAAACACTGAGTTATAGTTTAAAACAGAATTTTTATTTAAATAATTATTTATTTAATTAAAATTTATTTTGGGTAAAAATAGATAAATAATACATATATAATTTCAATTTAATTCATTGAAGTCATTTTATAATAATATTAGATATATTAAAATTTTATTAAACTTTCCACCATCTTTTACCCACCTCCTTGGAGGATTTGCAAATTCACATAAAACATATATTTACCGCTTCTGTGAGTGGAATTTCAAAAATCCAAGATACATGGTTAATATCAAGGAGTAAAATTTGGTTCAATAAGATATAAATAATTTTTGGTGAATAGTAATTTTTTACTTTTATTTACCACGGTAAAAATTAAATAGGATAATTAAGGGTAAAAATGATATTATTATTACCCTAACACATTCCTAATTCTATTGGCTAAGTATAATTCGACCAAAAACAACCTTGGGAATAAAATATGAACCTCTTTGGTCCACTTGGATTAGATTAGGACATTTATTATTATTTAATTCAAAGAAGATTTAAAATAGTTAAAATCAATGTTTAATAACTATAACATTTTTAATATAGGGTTATACATACGATAAATTCGATTATAAATATTTATTAGAAAGATAAAAAGATTTCTTACATAATTTTATTTTATTTATAATTTTTAGACATTAAATAATTTAATTTATTTGTGACACAATGATGATGCAGTAATTACCTTATTAGTGAATTATAAAATAATTGATATTATAAATACCCAAATAAATATATTTTGAGACTTTTAATGAATTCCACGAATTTTATTGGTTAATATGACATTTTTTGATTGATTAAATGAATTTTTTTCGAATTAATAAATTTATTAAGACTTTAAAAAAACCAATTATTAAATAGTGTCAAAATTGACATAAAGGAGTTTTTTAAACAAATATTATATTATTAATTGATATATTATTCCTAAAAATATAAGGTTCGGCCAAAGGACTTATATGATGATAGGTATGTCATTAATTAACTACTTGGGGTTCTCTTGGAAGTTTATAGTATGTTTATTAACCATATAATATAAAAATAAAAAGAGACATGGTAAATGTCAAACTATTTAACTAAGAGTTAAATCTAAATAATAAGGGTAAAATAGTGACCCAAACATGTCTAAAACATATTGGTTGACTGGTAATCGACCCATACCCACCTTATACTTTTAATAATCCACTTTGGAGCCATTAGACACTGAATATTATTTTATTATAAAATAATACTTTAATTTTTTCCTAAAGAACCCCTCCTTCCCCTTATAAAAGGACACCACTTATAACCAATTTCTCACACCTCTCAATCCTTTTATCTCATCCAAACTCTACACAATTTAGCTGTGTACATATCTCTACTCCTACTATAAGCCTTACCATAGGCATAAGGCACTTCAAATGTCCTTTTGGGTTCAAACCAAAGAAAGTTACCCAAATTAAAGGTAACAATTTCTCTTAGCTTCTTTTCTTTTATTTTACTTCTCCAACCCCAAAACTCTTCTTATTATTTTCTTTTGTAACAAAAACAGTATCCTAAATATACTAGGATATTGTTATGAGAAGTATTCTAACTACACTTACACACACCTCCATGTAATGGGTGAAGAACATAATGTTTCTGTGGATGGAAACCAAACGTCTCACGAAACGATGATTTTTTAATTATATCCTACCACCTCTCATGGTGGGGATTATGATTTAAATGTAATTAAATATGAGATTAATGGTATTTATTTTAAAATATAATCTTCTATAATTCCATTTTATATCATACCATTATTCATTTCATGTTGTATATATATACGATAATTTCATTTGAGGAAGTGCGGATTACCGCCCCCTCAAAGTGATATGCCTCGTTCATACCATACATGGAACGTATAAAGGATGGTGTTAATGAAAATAAGTAACACATATAAGATATTATATTATAATGGAATAATAATATACCTATGTATCATTTGTTTTTGATTCCTTTTAAAATGAAAAATGAAATGGAAGTAGCGTTTGTGCGTACATACGGACTACCGTCTCCACGAATGTGATGAGATTCATTCCCCATCGTATCCATTCAATTATAATTCTCATTTTAGGATTAAAAATAATGTCTAAGTACTTTATATAATTCAAGATATGAATAAGATGCATCCTATCCATAACAAACAGGGCTTATGTAACAAAACATATAAAATAAAACGAGTAAGTTAACACATGAAACGACGATAATACTAGGAAATTATTAACAAATCAATATTAAAAGATCATATATGATATAATATTAACGTATATTGTTCTTGTATAATTTAATAACAATCATTTCACCGTTATACAGGAGGTTAACCTACCCTCGACAAAGGAAAAGTACAAGGTAAGGGGTTTTCATCTCACTCCTTATTCCCATGAGATTCGTGCCATATTGCCACTATTACATTTTGTGTGGTGTATGTACTGCCCATAATTGTATTATTTGTGTAATACACATGAATATATGTGTATTTACATATTAATTGTATCATAACTCTTTCATGGGGAGTATTTCTCATAAGTTACCAAATTGTTAAGGGTTAATTTCACAATCTCTTTGTTATCCGAGGTTGTTTTTAAGTATCTAATGGCACATATTTATTATCCATATCCATGTTTCATGAAAGAGTTTTCAAATGGATTATTTTAAGGTGCATTTGAAAAAAATATCATTCCAAATGTTTTAAATATTTATTCTTCTAAATCTTTCTCATTGATGTCCATGTCTTCAAAATGGGTTTTTAATGATTTATTTATATGGACATGAATGTTTTTAAAATGTTAATTCATTTATAATGTTTCAAAGTGGTATGGGATTATTTAATTAAAAAATGTCTTTAAATGTCTTCCTTTCTAAATTGTGTGACTTTTAAATGTTTTCATGAAAAGGGATATTTCAATCAAAAAGTTTTAAAAATCATTTCCATATATTTCAAATCATTTAATGGATTTTAAACTTGTTTTGATATTGATTTATTATGATACAAAACGTCCATATTGTATTGAAGGTATTTTGGTATGTTTGAATATGGATGTTTTATTTTTATACTATTCCTGGTTTATGGTTAAAATAGTGACATTTCATATCCTAGTTCTTATATGAATGTTTATGTTATGTTTCAACCTTTTCAAATGAGGAATGTATTGGACATAGTAAGTGGCAGGTGGAGCCCGCTATAGCTCCTCGATGCATCAGTAGGTCTCATGAGAAAACTAGACGTGGAATTGGCTGAGGCCTTTTCCCATTTTGATTTATGGTTTTGTCTGAGTCCTTAATCATTTTAGAGGTCTTGGCCAAGGCCTTGACAAAATGTTTTTGAATGTCTGGCATTATAGATTCCATCATTATGGAAATAATATTGATGGTTCATGTGGTCATTCAACTAGTAGAATACCCATGATTATGTTTTATTATGGCTTTATTTACTCATCTCATATTCTTTCCATAAAAGTATTCATGTTTATTATTGGTAAAGGCATGTGGTTTCAATTATTCAGCATGCTTAATATTTATGTTATCATCCATTGTATTGCTTACCCTTAATGAGCGTTTGAGCTCACCCCTTGCTATGTTTTATTTTTCACAAGATTCCAAGAAGAGTATTATGATTGATATTCAGGGTTAAGCTAAATGGAATAATGGGGTTCTCAAAGAACTATTAATGCTGTGTTTTATGTTTGAAATTGTAAAGTAATGTTAATGTATGTAATCTATTTTCCAAGACTACTAAATTGATCGGTCATTGAGGACTTGATTCCTTGAAATAATGCCAGTGTAATAAAATAATGCACCAACTCTGGGTAACTGGGGTCGGGGCGTTATAGTGTCAATAATAACTTGCTTACCCTTACTGATTTTTGGAATGACCTCTTCATCAGGGGATTATTTTTCACTCTTGGATAGTTGTGCAATCTTGTCTTCATCAGGTTTCTCCTTCTCTGCTCCTTCCTCAATGAAGTGCTTTTCATAGCTTTCTTTATTAGATAATTAATTTACTTCCTCTTCTTCCTTATCTTCATATTTCGTTCCATATTTCTCTTCTTCCATTCCAAGAGTGAAAAGCATTGAGGACTCAGCCTCAGAAGTTTTGAGTGGTAATTTTTCATATGGATTTTCTTTATCCTGATACTCTTTCACTTGTTTAATCAGATCATCTAAATCACCACTTTCTTCTTCTACTTATTCTTCTTCTTCTTCTACTTCCACTTCTTCTTCTACTCTTTCAACACCTTCCTTCTCTTTAGATTTTTCTGGGGTGAAGAATTCTTCCTCGGAGTCTAAGGTAATGGCTCGACAAGGAAAGTTTCCGGTATTGGAATATTTTTGGAAGCTACTTTTGTGGATTTCAAAAGAGATTGTAAAACATCAGCCTCAGAAATTTTCTTCTTAATCTTCTTCTCCTTTTCTTGCCTCTCAAGCTCATCAGCAGCTGTTTCTCTTAAGACCTTAGCCTCAGTATGGTCCAAGATAAACTATGGTCCCCCTTATTTCCTATTTTCATTATGTTACCTCCATTTTGCAACCACTTCATCCATATACACTTTTGTTTCTTCGGTTTGGGAGGTGCAGATTGGGATTCCTTAGCTTTAGGTGTTTTATCTTCAGCATCCACTTCTTTGAGTTTCCTTTTCATTCCAACCTTCTTCTATGGCTCAGAATTTTTAATCATTTCTGGATTGGATTATGCCTCCTCCCCTAGAAGATCATAGAACACTCCTGACTCTTTTAAGAAACCAACTTTCATTCTCTTGAGAGTTTCAGCACTGATTAACATAACCTTATAGTTTCTCATCTTGGAGCTACACAGAATCTTGAATGATTCAAGAGTCCGAACAATCAACCTTGATAGAAAATCTGGATACATGATGATCTGGGCTCTAAGATTTACATTCTTTATGTTCTGAATCGTAATGAGGATATGTCTCATTAGATTCACCTTCCATAGATTTACCAAGAAATCTAGGATATACATATCACTATTCTTCAGGGTGTCTTTGTCACCCTTCCTTGGAACAATGAAGCCATGTACCCAGATTTGTAGAATTCTATTATTTGTTAAAAGATAGGAAATCTTCTTTGTAGTCTTGATATCAGAAAAATCAAGGCACTCCATAGCCTTTGTGTTAACAAAACTACCCTAAACCTCAAGAAGTTTGTGTGAGAAAAAATCAGATTCTCTTTCATATGAAAGCCCCACCAAGCTTGCAGCCTTAGTGTAAGAAAGTGTGTAAGTATTCCCATAACTCTTAAAGGAATATTTTTCTCTACCCTCTTCCTCGAAGAAGCAAACTGATTCATAGAATTCGATGAGAAGATCTAGATAGACTACATCTTGGGCTGCTGTCATAGAAATAGATATACTTTCCCAACCATTTAACTTGATATTCATGGAAATAAGGGAGTCGTACTTATTGATGAAATTTGGGTGTACCAACATCTCCCTATAAATCTACCACTCCGAGATTGGCTTGACTGAAGACATATCTTGAGAAGGTGTTTCTTCAAACATTCAGACTTGAGGAACTCTGAGATATTTGGAACCAGCTTAAAAATTGAGGCAGAGCTTCGAGATGTGAGGGCTTGGAAAACCGATGTGGGACACCATTGGGGTCCCCTTTATATAGGTGATGGTGGTGACCTGTCGTCTTTCAAAACCAATCTAAGGGTTGAAAAACTCTCTGTTGTGATATGAGGGTTGAAAACATGCCCGCAAGGAAATCTGGAATCCGATCTTTTGAGGTTTTAAGAAAAACATTCGGATTTAAGGAAAAACGAATCCGAGAATTTTTTTTAAAAAAAATGAAACTACCAGCAAGTAAAAGTGACTACAAAAACTTAGGTAAGGAAGTCAAACCTTTAGTATTGGCTAAGAAGTTTATTCATAATAGGTGATATTCTTCTTGAACAATCAAACTTAAATATGAAAATAAAACTTATTACGAAAAATTAACTTAAAAAATTTTGAATACAAAAAAGTTCATTATAAAAATTTCAGTACGAAAGATTTTCATTACGGAAATTTCAGTTCTGAAAATTTTCATTTTGAAAAATTCAGGGTTTGAAGAATTACATTACAAAAATTTCCATTACGAAAATTTCCATTATGAAAATTTCATAAACCAATTATGAAAAATATGAAAAAAATTCATTACGAAAAATTTTAAAAGCTTTATTACGAGAAATATGAAAATCTCATTAAGAAAAATATGAAAATGTCATTACAAAAAATGTGAAAACATCATTACGAAAAATATACAAAAATCATCACCAAAAATATGAAAACATCATTATGAAAAATTTGAAAACATCATTACAAAAAAATTTGAAGACATCATTATGAAAAAAAATGAAAATCTTAAATAACAAATGTACTCCCCCTATGAAAAAGATATTATTATTGTAATGAGAATGGTTCAACAAGAAGTTAATCAAGGGAGATTACCTTATGGTTATCATTCCTAACTTTTTTTTAATGTATTAAAATCTATTATATGGTAAATATTTTGTGAAAATATCAGCAAGTTGATCTTACATTCTGATGAATTGAAGAATGATATCTCATTTTGGTGTGTGATCCCTAAGAAAATTATGCCTAATGTCTATGATCTTTGCACGAGAGTGATGTGTAGGGTTTTTACTAAGGTCAATGGAACTTGTGTTATCACACAAAATTTGAGTCTTAGTAAAACTCAAGCCATATTCTGTGAGTGTGTGTTGCATCCACAACACTTGAGCACAACAACTTCCAACTGATATATATTCAGGTTCAGCAGTGGAAAGTGCTACTGAGTGTTGCTTCTTTCAAGACCAAGAAACCAACGAATCTCATAATAAATGACAAGTTCCGTATGTTCTATTTTTATCCATTCTACAACCACTAAAGTCATCATCTGAAAAACTCTTTAAAACAAAATCATTTCCAGAAGTGTAAAACAGTCCTAAATCCATGGTTCCCTTTAAGTAGCGAAAAATTCTTTTCACTGCATTTAAATTTGATTCCTTAGGATTGGATTGATATCTTGAACATAAGAATAATAAAAAAATTAAGTCTGGATGACTAGATATCAAGTAAAGTAGACTTCCTGTCATACCTCTAAAAGATGTTTGATCTACTAGTTTCCCAGCTTCATCAAGATCAAGTGTGTTTGAGGTATCGATGGGAGTACTTATACTCTTAGTTTTGTTGTCTCCATACTTTTTAAGAAGATATTTAATATACTTATGTTAGGATATGTAGATTCCTTCTAGTTTTTGAGAAATTTAAAAACAAAGGAAAATTTTTAACTCACCCATCATACTCATTTCAAACTGAGATTTCATTAGATCTACAAAGGAATCAGTTAATGATTGCTGAGTTGAACCAAATATAATTTTATCAACATAAATTTAAACAATAAAAACATTTTTCTTATCTTCCTTTATAAAATGGGTTGGATCTGCATTTCCCTTAACATAGTTATTTTGAATCAAAAATCATGTAAGTCTATTATACCTAGCTCATGGGGCTTGTTTAAGGCCATACAAAGCTTTTATAAGTCTAAAAACATGATCAGGATGTTTTGAATCTTTAAATCAAGGAGGTTTGTCAACAAAAATGTCATCTTGAACATAACCATTAAGGAAATCACATTTCACATCAATTTGAAAAATATTGAAATTTAAGAATGTTGCAAAGGCAAGTAAAATACGGATAGATTCAAGTCTAGGTACTTGAGCATAGGTTTTTTCACAGTCTATTCCTTCTTGTTGATTATACACTTTAGAAACTAATCTAGCTATATTTCTTACTATGACTCCATTTTCATAACACTTATTTTAGAAGACCCATTTTACTCCAATTACAGAAGTTTCTTTAGGTCTTTCAACCAAGTTCAATACTTTATTCCTTTCGAATTCATTTAGTTCATCTTGCATGGCTTTAATCCAATAATCATTACCTAAAGCTTCATTAGTGCTTTTTGGTTCTAATTGGGAATGAAATGCTAGATGTTCTACTTCATTTCTTAAGGAACTTCTAGTCCTTGTGGGTTGATTGACATAACCAATGATATTATCACTAGGATAATTCATTATAAACGACTGATTTGGGTTTTGTAAAACCTATTCATTAACATTTGGTAGGAAATCTTTAGTAGTAAATGTTTCAGAAGTATCTTCTTGAACATTTTCCTTATCAGAAAGTTCTTCTATCATTGGTTGATAATCAGTTTTTGAAAACACATCTGAGGATGTAGGTTGGGGTTGTTTAAAAAGAAAAGGATGAATTTCATCAAATTTTACACGTACTATCTCTTCAACAGTACAAGAGTTTTTGTTGAAATCTCTATATGACATATAAGATGTAGAGTAGCCTAAGAAAATTCCTTCATTGGATTTTGGTGAAAATTAATAAAGATTATCTTTAGTATTCATAATGAATACCTTGCAACCAAAAACCATAAAATAGGAAAGTATAGCTTTTATACCATTCTATAACTCATAAGGGTTTTTATTAAGAAAAGGTCTAATCAAAACTCGATATATAGTATAACAAGCAGTACTTATAGATTCAACCCAAAAATGATTGGCAATAGAATACTCACTCAATATGGTTCTAGTTATCTCTTGAATAATTCTATTTATTCTTTCAAGAAAACCATTTTGTTGAGGTGTTATAGGTGATGAAAAGTTATGATTAATGCCTTTTCTACTACAAAAAGATTCAAAATCAGAATTTTGAAATTCTCCTCCATGATCACTATGAATAGTTTTCAATGAAAGATTTTTCTCATTTTTAACTTGGGCTCTAAAACATTTTAAATAAGAAAAAGCTTCAGACTTCATTGCTAGAAAATAGACCGATGTAAATCTAGTGTAATTATCAACTAAGACAAATACATAATACTTTACACCAATGCTTCCAGTTTGTGTTGGACCAAAAAGATCAATATGCACTAGATGTAATGCATCAGTAGTTGAGACTTCACCGACTAATTTAAAACTTGATTTATGTTTCCTGTCATATTGGCAAGGGTCACAGACTTTTGAAGAATCAAATCTAAGCACTAGTAGATCCTTAACTAGTCTCTTCATAGAATGTTTTCATAAGTTTCTAAGGTTACAATGTCCTAGCCTTCTATTCCACAACCAAGAATGATCTTCCATTGCACTAAGGCAAGGTAAGTCTTGGCTCCTAAGGCCTTCTATGTTTAGTGTGTAAAAATATTCTTACCTATGGGATGAAAGAATAAAATCTTCCTTGGAATTGTGTACTAGGCACTTATCATTCATAAAATTTACAAGGTAGCCTTCATCACATAATTGGATTATGCTGAGGAGGTTGTTCTTAAGACCTTTCACAAATAAAACATTTGAAATCAAACTTTTTCCAAGAAGAACAGTGTTACCTATACCAATAATTTCTCTCTGAGCATTATCTTCTAAAGTTACTTTTCCTCCTTTTGTCTTGATAATATTTTCAAAATAGTTTTTTTGACTATTCATATGTCGGTAACATCCACTATCCATGTACCATGTATTGTTGTTGGTACATTCCCTATTTTCCTAAAAATAAGAAAATGTTAGGTTTTAGAAATCCAAACTTGCTTGGATCTAGAACTCTCAGAAAGTAAAATTTTGGGAACCCACATCTTCTTTGAAAAATAAGATTTATGGAATCCTAAAGAGTGGGGTTTTTTAGAGAACAATTCTTTGTCTAATGACCACCACATTGACACTTAGTGCGGAATGGGGCACTTTGAGGAACAAAGTAATTATTGCTAAAAATCAGTTTAGAACTTCTGTAACCAAAACCAGAAGTATTCCTTCGAGGTCAAATTTGTGAATACATTTTATCAAAATTTTACTTACCTAGGGTAATGTTTGACAAACAGTTCCTCAATGAGAAAATTTCGGATTTGAGTTTTATAACTAAGTTATTGTCTTCAAAAACGTTTGAACTAGAGCTAGGCTTAAAAACATTTTTCTTAGAAATTATGTTTTCTAGATGTTTAGAAAGTTTATTCTTCTCAGAACTTACTTCATCAAGATTTTTTGAAATACTTTCAAAATCAGCATTTTTCTTATCATGATCTTTAGAATAATCTGATATTTCCGTAGTGAGAATAGTATTCCTAGAATTTTCCTTATCAAATTTTTTCATGAGTTCTAAATTCTCATTCTCAATAATTTTGGTAAACCTAGAAACTTCTACATAGGTAGGTGAATTATTATCTTTGTTAGAAGAAGATTCTTCATTCGAAGAGTTATAATATTTACTGTCATTAGAATTCAAAAAAGGCATTGTTCATTGATTCCGCATTATGTACCTTAGCCATCAAGCAATGATTATTAATAGGTAGCCTGACTAAAAGACCAAGATTCTTCTGTCTAGAAGATTCATAATCCGAAGATTCATCTAAGGAATCTCCACCACTGGAACTCCAAGTGTCATTGGCTTTCAACACTTTCTTATCTTTGGACTTGTAATACTTCTATCTATTTTTCTCAAAATTCATTTCCTTTATTTCTTTTCTCTTGAGCATAGGGCAGTAAGGTCTTATGTGTCCACCTCTCTTGCATTCATAGAATGTGACTTTTGAATCTTTCTTGTCTCTCTTTTCCTTCATCTTGTATTTGGATTGAATGTTCCTCTGTCCAGCTATCGTGTTCATCCTTCAAGAAATATTTTCTAATTCATTTTCTGATGATTCACTTCCACTAAACATGGAATGGATAATAAATTTCTTAGATCCGGATCTAGTAACTCTCTCAGGAGTCTTGGATTTTATATAATTGGAAGTAGTAGTAAAATCTAAACTTCCATTTCTATTTTTCTTCTTCATAATATCATCATCTCTCTTCATTCTAGTCTCATGCTGAAGAAGAGTTCCAAAGAGCTCATTAGGGGTAATCTGAGTAACCTTTCTATTCTCATAAATTGTAGTCATTTCAGATTCCCACTCATTTGGCGTGATGTCGATGATATTTTCAACAAGGGCTTCATCATCCAATCCTTTCTCACACATTGATTGTAAACTATTCACTATAGTCATGAATCTCTATTGCACATTACATATGGGTTCACCATAAGGAAAACTAAAACCATGATATTTTTCTCTAAGCGTGGCTCTTCTGGTCTCAATTACTTTAGAAGTTTCAAAGTGAGTAACTTCAAGTTTCTTCCATATAGAATTTATGCTTCAAAAGATTAGATTTGGCTGTATATATTTCTAGTCATTGAACAAAGTAAAGTATTTTGTACCATATAATTTAGTTGATATTCCTGGTTTTCATAATTTGTAAAGGCACTAACTTCTTTATTAGGGATCTTGTATCCAGCAGTAATCATACCAAAATTTTCAACCCCAATGTTGTTAATGAATGTTTTCATGCGGTCTCTCCAATATTCAAAATCATTACGATAAAAAATAGATGGTCTGGTTGGATTGATATTTTTAATGGATCCAACATTTAAACATTCCATTCTTAAGAAAATATTTGGCACACAACCTTGTTAGTAGTACGATTTTGTAAACTAGCGGAAGTATCCTAAGAAAGAAATTAGATATTGTAACTCTAAGAAAATGTGAATCCGAACTATATGAATCTGAAAAATAGATTCTGGAAAATATGAATCCGGAAAATGTAATTCTGATAATTCCCTTCTGAATCTAATCATGAGATTATTTTAGATTGAACCAAATCCTCTGATACCAATTGTTAGGCTGGTATAGGACTGGTTATGATATACTCAATAATACCAAACATAGGATCGAAATAAGAATGATATTCTCAGATACAAGAGGGGGGGGGGGGGTGAATTGTACCTTTTAAAAATTCCCTTATGAAATTTTTAGGATGGTTATTTTTAACATGGTTAAACATTATAATTCACAATACCTCTATGAGTTCTAATAGCTTGCTAGAATACGAAAAAGTGATTCCGAAAATGGAAATTAACAATAGTTACAAAGATTAATATTCTACCATAAAGTGTATAGAAACTAATTATATCAGAGTACAAGGATGAGGAAGTATAAGATATTATACTTTCTTCAACAATACAAAATGCAGCGGAAAAAATTGTAACAAAAACATGTAACAAGTGATAAGTCTTTTAAACCAAAGAGAAGGGTATCCAACAACCTTGGATAATGGTCCCTTGATTTATACTTTAAATTTTTTTGTCTTACCGACACTAGGGTAAGCCCTCGATAAAAAGATCGGAGTCTGTCTTGCTATCCCCACAAGCCCTCAACTATTAGGTAGTCGACACATCTGTCTTCATCCGCAAGGAAGCCCTAAAACTTCAAGGTGTTGGAACCTCTGTCTTCCTATCCCTGGAAGCCCTCGATTGTACACAGAAAAAATCAGAGTCGGACAAAGCAAATCTGCACAAGGTAATGTTTGAACAAGCTGTTCAAACTTTCTGCACGAAGCATGAGAGTTGATAAGAGCCTCTCTATCACTAGAAATCACTTCAACAGCATGTAGACATAGATGTCAAAGTCGTGTCGAAGTTGTAATGCTCTTTTCAAATGAGATCTTATTTATAGGCTCAGCTCCAACGGTCAGCTCCCTCCTCCAATGGCCATACTCTTCCTTGAATTTCGGAGGGACATGTACATGTGTCACTCAAACAATGGTTAGTTAATAACAAAAAGCATGAAATTGTTTTGTAATAGAATGAGTGTAAGCATAACTAAAACTTATTTTTGAAATGGAGAAAATGAAAGTTCAGAATGTAAGTAAATGAAAGTTCAGAGTCTAATGAAAAATGTATTCAGGGTCAATAATACAAGGATATTCAGATTCTATTTTTCATTAAGCAATTCGTAATGATAATTCATAATAAGAATTCATCATCAAAATTCGTAATGAGAATTCATAATCAGAATTCTTCATCAGAATTCATAATGAGAATTCGTAATCAGAATTCTTCATCAGAATTCGTAATGAGAATTCTTATCATAATTATTCATTAGAATTCATAATGAGAATTTGTAATCATAATTCTTTATTAGAATTTGTAATGAGAATTTGTAATCAGAATTCTTCATCAAAATTCGTAATGAGAATTCGTAAT
Source organism: Viscum album (assembly GCA_963277665.1). Lineage (NCBI taxonomy): Eukaryota > Viridiplantae > Streptophyta > Magnoliopsida > Santalales > Viscaceae > Viscum > Viscum album. The sequence continues at coordinate 61,780,941 of OY728156.1, read as the reverse complement.
CATATTTATTCATCAGAATTCGTAATGAGAATTCGTAATTAGAATTCATAATCATAATTCTTCATTATAATTCGTAAAGAGAATTCTTCATCAGAATTCTTCATCAGAATTCATAATGAGAATTCGTAATTAGAATTCTTCATTAGAATTCTTAATGAGAATTCATAATCAGAATTATTCATCAGAATTCATAATGAGAATTCATAATCAGAATTCTTCATCAGAATTCATGGTTATAATTTTCTATAAGTTCGTAATCAGAATTCAGAGTTGAAATTCATAAATGTTCATAACAGGAAATTTGGAGTAGAACTTCATAAATATTCGTAACATGAATTCGTATCCTGAAACATAATACCTCCTATCTATGTATTATATGATTCCAAGGTTTTGGACCACAATCCAAATTTTACACATAGAAAATTTATGTTATAAAAAATGAAATCTAGGTGAGGGTAAATTTCCTTGGGGAAGAAAATTTTCCTTATAGAAGTAAAACAGGGGTAAAATAAGATTTTCCTTAAAATAAGGTGTTTGTGATTTTCAGAACAAGAGGAATGGTAAAGTCATAAGTAAATCCTTGATGACTTAACAATATCCCCATTGAATGAAGGAATGGAAAAAGTCATATGGAAAACCTTATTGACTCAACATTTTTGTGGAACACGTAAGAATGATTTCAATATGAGGTGGGTGGGACCTATATCTCCCTATAATGCATTGCGTAAAGATTTATATCTCATGATATAAACATGGATGAAATGTCATGTAAATCTGGTTCAGTAGTACCGGGCTGGAACGGCAAGTAAACCCAGTTCAGTAATGGACTTCATCCACTATGATGGTCTTGGCAGCAATGCCTTGGCTACTACAGAAATCATATCATGTGCTTAATAGTTCTCCAAAATTACATGTTTTATTCCCATTCTATTTTATCAGGATTAATGTTTCTTTATGATCTATTCCATTTGTACTTCCATGTTTTATATCATTTCTCAATATTATTATGTTTAGATTTTATGTTCATGTTTTTACGTTCAAATGTTTATGGATTGTTATATGTTCTCCATTTTTACCCTTATTGAGCATTCGAGCTCACCATTTTTTATGTTTCATTTCTCCAGGATATAAGGAACACTTTTAGGTAAGAGAAAAAAAGTGTAAGATCTTTATGGGAGATATTGATGATCTTTCACCATGATTAGAAGATTATATTCCGAGTTTCCAAAGACACTAAACTACTATGATCCTTGGGTGTCTTTTTTTATGTATTAAGTATTCCACAAAAGAAATTTAATGTCCATGTTTGTCAAGAATGGGTCTCTAAGTTGGTATTAGAAGAAAGGTTTAGTCAAACATTGGAAACTCGGATGCGAAATCTTTTGTGAGATCCCTAGATCTATTTCTAAGGTATGTATATGGATGTCCCTAAGGTTAAGTATACGTATAGTTTATAGTACTATAATTACAGTAACAATCATAGAATTAAACCTAAGCTATTAAATATTAAAGTTAATCCCCCGTTATTATGTTGTTTTCCTAGCATGATGTTTTCCTCTCACACTATTCTTTTTGGGTTTTAGACGATGGATAGAACCTGAAGGAACCATGTTGATCAATTTAATGTAAAATTCAATGATTTTCCTCCTGAAAAAACCAATGTTATGGGAGATGCAGTGAAAAATATCATTGATATACTTACACAAGCTATGAATCATTCTGGACATCCAAATGAGTAAAAATGAAAACAATATTCTATTGAGTCCTTCATGAGGCAATTTCCACCTTCTTTTAGTGGGTCTTCTGATCCACTTGTTTCTGAACAATTGATCAGAACCATTGAAAAGATATTTTCCATACATTGTTTTTCGGAACATGAAAAATTCATTCTAGTTGTTTAACTTTTAGAAGGTGAGGCAGACCAGTGGTGGACTCTAATTAAGAATACAAGGCCCCAAGATGAAATTGAATCCATGGAATGGGATGAGTTCAAGAACTTGTTTTTTAATAAGTACATACCTCATATTCTTCGAACAAATTTATTAAAGGAGTTCATTGAGCTTAATAAAAAGGATGATGAATCTGTTGGTATATACGAGGTGAATTTTAGAAGGATTTCAAGGTATGCATTAGGCTTTATCATCCAACCTGAAAGTAAAGTTGATCAATTTTTCAGTGGCTTAATACCAAGTATTAGAACGGAATTAGCTATAAATGACATCAGTAGCTACGCAGAAATTGTGTGTTGTGCTATCAAGGTAGAATAGGAAGTTGGTGTTATATATCCATCTCATTGTTTTCAAAAGAAACAAAAGATGGAGTAAAACGAAAAATCTCAAAACAGTGGTGAAATGAAGATGAATGTTTCGTTATGCTCAAACTGTGGAAAAAATCATGGTGGAGATTGTCATAAAGGGACTAGAAAATGTTTTACGTGTGGAAAAGAACATCATCAAGTAGCTTAGTGTCAAAGTAATGGGAAAAAGGTAGCTAATGATGTGAATAGAGAAAAGACTACAGAGAATCCACCACTAACAATTCAATTCTACAAATGCAAAGAAATGTGGCATTATGATAACCAATGCCCTAATCCAAGGGTTAATGATGATCGACATCGACAAGCTATTAAGGAAAATGAAAAAGAGAAGTCACATGAGATCACTATTGGTGATTTTGAATATGACAATGACGTGGTGGAATGATTAAGTGTATATGAAATGGGATTCCAAAATAGTGTTTTGGAATCTCATTTATAGTATTATAGAATATTGGAATATCTATGTATTGGTTTTCAATAATTTAATGGTACTGGTAACCATGAAAATTTATTGAAATATTTTTTTAAATAAGATGATATGTGCATAATGAAGGGATACAGAGAAAATAATAGTATTAATGAGCTCATGACTGATATAAGGACAAAGTGACATCATGGTTTGAGTATATAGAAATTTTGGCATATTGGTATGTAGAGATAATTAACTTTTGACAGAATTCATTTTTTCACTAAGGTTCTATAGTAATTCATGTTTCAAGAGAATACATGATTACGATATTCACATATTTGGAATGTGACCAAAAAAATATATCTTATGATATATGAGGGAAAATGATGGTATTTACATGCTTGGTATAATGAACTCCCTAGTAATCTTGTTCATTATACTATGATATTTGACAGAAGTATTTTGGATAAGCCTAAATATTGGAATGGATTAAGTTAGATATCAGATAGTATTGTTTAAGGCTAGAACTTTTTGATTTTATAAAATGTTATAATATTATAGTTTTAGAAAAAGGACAACCCGTAGGATGAGCGATAGTCCATCGCGTCAGACAAGGCTGTGGGAATCGAACCCACCACTAAAGTGCGACATGCCATTATCACCTACCAATGGCCTACAGGATGTCCATGGTTAGTATAAATTAGTTTTATTTTATTAAGCGGTATGCTAGTTTACGAATGAGTCCTTTTTTGGGATCATATACGGTTAATCTCAGCATATATGCACTTATTTATATTTAATAACTTTTGCTAAATTTTTGTTTGAGATAGATGGAATATCCCAAAAATCCATCATATGATCTGTTAACACTTCAAGAATGAAAAATTCAACTTCATTTCTTTAAATAAGAGATGAAGTAGAAATTTTTAATTGAATTGCAAACAATGATATTACACTAAAATTGAGTTAGTATTTCTCCTTATGTAAACATTTATCAACTTTAGGGAAATGATCTTGAAAAACAAAAATGTTGTCCAAGTACACTTATATCCGATGAATTAGATGGTACCTTAGATCATCAAAAATTTATGGTTTGTGATTGTTGGATTTTTCATAGCAATGTTCTCTACCACTCTCCATCAGAACTTGATTGTCAGATTTCTCTTCCATATCTATATTTTCACCTATGTTCTCTTATGTGGAATACCAGTGATGAGTTAATTTGGGTAACCATTATGTTTTATAAATTAGTTTTTAAAATTAATTTTTATTATTACTTGTTATGATGTGGGTTTCTATGAAAGAAACTTTCAAGTAGTAAAACATTTATAACCTCGACGAATTTCGAGGGTGAAATTCATTTTATGGGGGTAGAATGTAACACCCCGAGATTTTTTGAGAAACATTCTTTTTAATTTCGTTGATGTCTTGTGTTGTATACTACACTAAGATTATCTTGTGCTATAGGCAACAGCATATTATCTTGTAGTATATGCAACACTATTCTTGGATTGTGTTGCATGCAAGAGCGACCATGGTCAATAGCGTGTGTTGTACGTAATACCGAGTTTCACTAAACAAGGATATTTTATTATAATATTATTATGAACTAGCCATTATGAATAGTATTCATTGAATTTTGAATTTAATAACATTATCATTCTTCATATACATTTTCTATAACATGGTATGAGAACAAAATTAATTTTTCAGATAAAATACGTATTTTTTAAAAAATGCAGTTTTGCCGCCTTTTGATGGCCACCCAAATTAAATATAGTTTTTTACACATTTATAAGTTAAATTAGAAAAAATATAATTATTAATTGTAATAAGGATATAAAAATTTACTTTGGATAATTTTTTTATATTTTTCTGTGAACTTTCATATTTTGATTAATAGTAAAAGTACGCTAAATTTTAATTAAAAACAACTTTTTCATCAAGATAATTTATATGGAAAAATTATAATATTGAATGATTTTAAAGTATAAATAGAATATATTTTTACCATTTAATATAATTTATGTCATTAAACTTAATTTTACATTGAATCCATAGGTAAGATCATTTAAATCTTTTGCAATGTTTTAAACAACGACTGATTTTTTCGACAATGGGATTAATTTTAAATTAATTACTGCATGTTCTGTGTTTTGAATTTGTAAAAATGGATTCCATATTTGGAATCAGTATGTCCAAATTATCTTAATTAGATACTTTTATTTTTTAGGCATTATGAATAGTAAATACAGTAAATTTTATTTACCACAGTTAAAGGTAAATCAGGCAATTAAGGGTAAAAATAATATTATAAAATTACTCTAGCACCTGAAAAAATTAAATTGGATGAATAAAAGTCGACCCATATCACATAAGGGTCGGAATATATTCATTTCATGGACTTTTGACCATGAAAATGATGTAATTAATATTAACATCAAAGAAAGTGACAACATGTCACTCTTATATCTTTTATGTGTAGTAAATTTAATTTAGTGATAAACTTCATAAAACATAGAACATAAATAGTGTCCAAAAATATAATAAATTTATCTAAATCATGTTAATTTATTTATAATTTTTAGGGATTAAATAATTATCATTAATGGTGACACAATAGTGATGTATAAATTATTTTATTGATTAAAATATCAAATAAATGAATTTAAAAATATTTAAATAAATATTATATGAACTATTTAATGTTCTCCAAGAATTTTCTAGATACATATGACGTGTTATAAATCTATTAAATATATTTTTCGAATATATACTCTGTTTGTATTTTATTTAAATTCAAATAAATGAATAATGACAATATTGACACTATTGATATTTTATAAAAATATCATATTATTAAATTGTTTAAAAATCACAAAATAATTTAAAAATTATAAATTGAAATTTATATGGTCTAAAATTTTATAAATTATACAATTATGGAAGATTCACAACACATAAGTAATTATTTATAACAATTTATAATTTAGAATATTATTACCACAAATAAAATTAAATAGATTAAATAAAGATAAATCATGTTGATACGGTTTAAAATAAGTTCCCTACATGTCTAAATTTTATTGGATGATGATATTACAACCCTATATCAATTCATATTTGAATTTGAGTCATTTTGATGGTTTTTAGGTGGGGTCTGAGTTTATTATAAAATAATATTTTAGAGGTTTTCAAAAGTTCCCATCTCCTCTCTTATAAAAGGGCACATCCTCCCTCTCCTCTTCACAACATTTTGAGCCTTCATCCTCAGCCAAAACCTATCCATTTCTCTTCTACAATTCCCTAGAAACATACTAGAGGTTATGGTCTTCTTCAAAGACTTTCATTAGTGGCCTAAGAGGAGGTTTAGAAGAGGCGCGTCGAAGAAGAGGTAATATCCTTTATCGATTCACTCAAATTCATTTCATATTCTACTTCCTATTATTTTGTTGTTTAATAATAAAGTAATAACATAAATATCAATAATTTACTGATATGTTATTAAAAATATTAAAGAACCCTATTTCACCTTCTATCCATCCTACGAAAAATGAAATCACCGCGCGTGCGTACGTACGGCTTACCGTCTCCACACCGTCGTGTAATCTGTTTTTCCATCACCACCTTACTTGGATGAGTATAATGGTGGAAATAATAACTATATATTATTATTATAACATGATACTAATTCTGATATATTATATAATCCACTCCAATATCATTCAACAATTATAGGAATGATATCGTCGCTCGTGCGTACGTACAGATTACCATCTCCACGACGTGATGAGATTAATTTTCCATGTCAACAATTCAAGAATGATTATAAAGTATATATAATAAATAATAATGAAAGATATGAAATAATAATGATACTGGATTTATGTACATATATGTTTCATTTACTTAATTTCATTCAATTCAATAAGTAAACGAAAACAGTGTTCTTGCTTACGTACGGCCTACCGTCTCCATGAACGGTGTATTTCATTCCATTTATCGATATATCATATATGTTTACATGATGAATATATAATATATATAAATCTTGTTTTATATTCTAGAATTATGTAAATCAGGATATAACTAAGAATATCAAGAACAACAAGTCCAAAATCTTACGATAAATGAAACGATTTTACCCAAAATGCTGCTTTAACATGGAATTGAAAAAAGAACAGGTAATATAAAGTCATAAGTGAATAATATATGATATCATAAATATTATTATGGTTATGTTAATAGTTAATAATATATTTAAACCCAATATTCAATATTCTCGGACACATACGAAAAAAATTGGACCTAAGGTAAGGGAAAATTATTCCAATCTCGTTCTTAACTGAGATTTTTTATTCGTAAGTATTTATTGGGGTTATATTTATCATCTATGTCTATGTTTTCTAAAAAAATCTTGTATGTTTTATGTCCTTTTTTCCAATTTTTGACTTTTACTACATGGTATGTAAGATATCGTTCTTTTGTTTACCATATGAGATAATTTTTTATATTTTTGGAAAAAGTATGAGGAGAATGTTTTTTTAAACTTATACGACATGAATGGATTTTTATGATTTCATAATGCCTTATTTCCATGAATATTACTATGCAATATTTCATGATTATTTTCAACAAAAAATTCATTTCTTTTAAAATTGTATGTCATTTTTAAAAAAGAAAATGATTTTGAAGAAGAAAGGATACTTTCCTCAAGAATTTATTTCTAGTGTATTCTCAAAACTATTTTCCATCTAAGATGACATTATTTAGTATGATTATGTTTCAAGTATAATGCCTCTATTATTTAAGAGGTTTGATTTTTTATGATGAAATGACATCCATTTGTTTTATATGGATTATGTTATGATGGGATTGTGTTTATGAAACCCATTTTATTCTATGGGTTATGATGAATGATTTATGATTTTTTTGTGGCACATGTAAGAATGATTTTAATATGAGATGGGTGAGACCTATATCTCCCTCCAATGCATTGGGTAATGATTTATATCTCAAGATATAAACATTGTTGGAACAACATGTAAATCCGGTTTAGTAATACAGGGCTGGAATGACATGTAAACCTAGTTCAGTAATGGACTTTGTCCACAATGATGGTCTTGTCTTCAATGCCTTAGCTACTATGGAAATAATATCATGTTCTTAATGATTTTACAAGATTACATATTTTATTTCCATGATATTTTATCATGATTAATGTTCCTTTATGATCTATGCATTATGTACTTCCATGTTTTAGGTCATTTCTCGGTATTTTGATGTATACATTTTATGTTCATGTTTTTACGTTCAAATATTTATGGATTGTTTTATGTTCTCCATTTTTACCCTTACTGAGCATTCGAGGTCACCCTTTTGTATGTTTCTTTTCCCCAGGATATAAGGAACTGTTTTTGGTAAGAAAACAAAAGGGGAAGATATTTATGGGAGATTTTGATGATCTTTCACCATGATTAGAAGATTATGTTTTATGTATCCTAAGACACTAAACTACTACGGTCCTTGGGTGTCTGTTTTTGTTATGTATTAAGTATTCCGCAAAAGAAATGTAGTGTTCATGTATGTCAGGCTTTGGTCTCTACATTAATTCTTGTACCATCATTATAAAATTATACCTATATAATAACTATATTGATGTTATCATTTTAAGATGTGGATATGAAGTTTTTGGAAGAATAAAAGAGTATAAATAAATATAAAATACAAAGAGTTTTTTGGAACTTATACATCACACCTTGGATTTTATCCTTTGTGAAAGGGATTAATCCTTTAGGGGTGGGATTTTGAAAATAATAGAACCTACATAAGGTTAAAATGAGTTTGGAGGAATTTGTTTTTAAAATCATTTTCCAAAAAAGCTATTTTGGGTTTAGGGGATGTGGGGAGAGGAGTTCCCCTTTTATAAGTGAGAAGGAGTGTCACCAAGGTAAGTATATTTATACCAATTAAATTTATCCTTTGTAATCAAAAATAAAATGGTTTTTATTTTATAATTTCAAAAAAATGATTACAAGTTAGAAAAAAAAATTATTCTATATGTAAAAGTGATACAATTTAATTTTAAAATACCAAATGTATGAGGTATTAAAAATGACTATTTGGAAAAAATATCACATAAATTATAAAAAGTAAAATATGCATTTATAAATTCAAAAAAAATATTAAATTGATCTATTCATGTAAAAGACATAAATTTGGTATTATTAAATGGTTTATTAAATTTAAAATTCATAGTTATATTTTAATAATTGTGTAAAAGTCACAATATTAGTAAAAACTATATATTGCACTATTATCTAAAAATAAAATATTATAGAAAAATATAAAAAATTTATAATTAATATTATATTATTATTATTATTATTAAATAGATTTTATTTATTTGGAATTGAATTTATAAAAATTTTATAATTCAATATTTATATTAAATCCCAAAATATAGCGGAAAACAATTCATATTGGAAGATGAATTTAAATTGCTTACTATTATTTATTATTATTTCCTATCATTTACTAATGAATTTATTGGTAATATATTATTCATATTATCAATATATTATATTATTATTTAATCATAATATAATTAATTTATTGAATTAAAACATCAGATTTAGAATAAATATATTTTTAAGAGTAAAATGATTTTCTTAGTTATTTTAGATACACTAACTGCATTTAATTATTATTAAAAGTGGTATTTATTTTCATTATACAGCTATTTAATATTTTTTAACTAATATTCGTAGATTATAATACAACATATTGGTATTTAATGGCCATGTTTAATATTTATATATTTCCTAAATAATGCATGGTTTTCATTTTAGATTAGTTTTCCTTGTGGATCAAGCTACCAAACATAGTTTTTACTCAAGGAAGAAAAAAATGATTCATTCCATATATACTCTCACTAAGGATCCAAAAAACAAAACAACTACTTTTCTATATTATGACTATTGAATGATCTAAAATGGAGATATAAACTCTAGGTCCACCCCAAAAACAATATATGGTTTGGGAAGCCTTGTAGCTAACTCGATATATCTAGCTACATCATGGAGTGTGTAGGATCCATGAGAATCAAAATATGCATCTAAAATAATGATTTTATCTATAGGAATCCAAAAACATTATCCATGGAATAGTACTAAACTAGGGGATATAGTTATCTCAATAGTCTATTTACTTCTAGACCCACCTAACACCAACAAAAAAACGTATGTGAGAATTAGATAAAACTTAGGGAAAACATAAAATATATTAGTATCGAAAATGTTCTCATCCTATATCCAAAATAAATATGAACAACCCCAAAAAACCCAACTAAACCTAGGATATAATAAAAATGGTGGGACCAACACGCATACCCATCACCACTAACATTGAACCAAACACCAACCCATCCAGGTCTAATAGCTCAATAGGAACCCTAAAAAGTCCTCTAGTCCAGAATAAGGAAATGACATCCTGTGATGGGATCCTCTAAGACAAAAAAATTTAAATCCAATACTTCTATAAAAAACCTTAATCTACATCCAGGCACACAACCTAACCTCGAACAACAGTAATCCTATAATGTAAACCTCAAACAACACCACACCCTTCAAGGAAACCATAGTGATCACAGTGACCATAAGGTAATCCTCATCTCATCCTTCATACCCATCTAAAACTCAACTCACTATCACCCAGTCATACCTAAAACCCCACAGTTTCTCCACAACCCAAAGGCTATAAACGAACTAATCCTTATCTATAATACTTGTGACACCCATATAAGAATACAATGAATAAAAATCTTTAGGAACCATTTGAAATAACCTCAAATTAGACCCCAAATCAAGCTCCATCCATTTTAAATAATAACCGCATAACCCTAACCCACGATCACACAAGAACTCAAACATCGGGTTGATTTCGGCATAACAACCTCTATAGAATCCTCATTCTAAACCTTAGTCTATAAAAAACACCTATTAAATAGCCTATAAATAAAATTATAACATTTATGCGTAATTATACATAGAAAAACACTTAAAATGGACTAATAATTAGTATAATTATATCACTAAGGAGACAAATAAGGGAATCATCTTCATGTAGGGAGTACACATTGTGTGGATCAAGTAAACGACATGTACCTCTAACAAGCATCCCTAACCATTTTCTACTGATCCACCTAGCATGTACATCCCATGTATATAGTGGCTAACTACCCTATATGGAATATCTCGCACATGGGATTTCAAGACTTGTGTCCGGCCATATTCCCTACATGGTTCTAGCCAAGTATGTCACTTATCCTCTAGTAATGTATTTCACATGTGAGGCATAGTCAAATAACTTACATGGCTATGTTTCCCACATAGGTCCTTTTTCTATGTTCCCAACTACACCCTGAGTGGATCTAAACTATGTTTCTCGAATACATATTTGTTTTAACACTCATAGAGAACCCCAATCCCAAAATAAATTATACACATTATATGTTCTTGAACTACAAATAATGTGATATAGTTATCCTGATCATGAAAACCCCATGAGAATCCTCAAAAACCATGAATCTCCCAAAAAATGATCAAATAATAACCTCAAGGGAACCCAAATAACAAAAAAAAGATTTAACACTTAGAATGTGATTCTATTGGGAACTATTTCTAAAAAAACATATATCGGGGCTTAAATCATCAATCCTTTGAATATAGAACTGTATTATACACTCTCTTATCTCTAATCCTAGCTCAAACCAGGTCATCAAGCACAATCCCCTCTTTATATTCCTCTCCCACTCCCTCATTTGATTTCTTGTATTACCGAGCCACCTACGGGAGCCTTTGAATTTGTTGGTTCTTATGGTCAACCCACATCTATGATACAACTAGGGTACAGGTTCATCCAATGCCTTGCCAACCATCCATCGATCGGTATCAAAGTTACCATTACTCACCCAACATGTTATTCATTCATATATTACCAATAATATGATCCATTACATTGGGATATCCTTATCATCGACCCACAACCATAATTTTATACTTTAAAATCCATGTTCCATCAACTGTCAAACATTATGACTGGACGTGGAAAACATATCATGAAACACTAACCACTATATATTCCCATCTCAATAGGAATGACATAACCCATTCTCAAAAACCAAAATAAAATGATGATTACCACCTCCAATTTATTATGGTGTTCTCCCCATCATAATTATTCCCTTACAAAACATCTCAAGAATAAACTTCAAAATTTCTATTGCGCATACACCTCTCTAGTTTCTATCAAGACCCAAACAAAACTCAACTAATCCTAATGGTTTGGGTCATTTGAAACCATAATGCACAAATGAAATCACACTCACTTGAGTCACATCCTAATAAACCAATTATAATATGCATGAACCACTAATTATGCCCCTCTCATATGTTAGTTCCACTAACCTAATGCACCCTCAAGTATCCTCTTTAAAAAATTCAATTTCTTTCCTTCCTTGATAACCAACAAGACCATTCTCCACCAAAGAATAATTCTAAAACCATTATATACTATCCACACTCCACCACTCCATTTGAAGTGCATCCAGAAACAACTAGTCTTGGTATCCAACCATACCTTCCCTCTTGAACAACATTGGAACCATGAGAACTCCAAGAGATCTACTTATAAAGACAAAGGAATCCTTATGCCTAAATAAGGTACTCATTTTGAGTAACTAAAACATTAGGTAAACCTAGAACTGATCAAAACAAATCTCATGTTTACTTTCCCTTATCATTCCAACCATAGGGAACTCAAAGCTTGAACCACCCTAAAAGGGTCTCCACACATTCCTTTTTGAAGGGATGACATTTTTTCTACCAAATAATATCTCCACAAAGTATAAAAATATCCTTTAATTAGAAGAAAATACATGTGGATCAATTAAGCATAATTTTACCAATAAACAATATGGTACACTAATATATACTTCATTGCAGACAATATAAACAATTGAACCTCTATCATCCGTAAAATAAAAAACAAGCATACACATGCCATTTGAATCCTACATGCCTTTTATGACACATGTACCAACCTCTTTAGTTTTGGAAAATATCCAAAACCATATTAAATCCTAAATACTACATCTAAAGTGTTTCATCCATGGTAAAAATCATATACCCATAACATAGAAAACAAATATTAGTCGTCACATTCCCTTATATCTTGGAATTACTACCAGAAAAAGTGTTTTCAACACACATGTCAAAAATCCATCATAAGATCTAACACATTAATAGTCCATTTTTCTATCATCCTCTATAAAACATGATATATAATATGAATATGTCCCTAACAATATTTTTTCACAACCCATCTTGGGTCGACCTAATATGTCACATGTTCTATCTAGTGACAAGGCATCCAGAATGCCTCTCTGTATGCTAGAGGCTATCGAATAGTGGTCAAGGGACTAAATAGATATTATATGGAGATAATTCCCTCAGAGAATAGTTCAATAATAGTCGAAATAAACCCAAAAAATAAACATCAGTAAACATTTAATTTAATAATATAAATAACTAAGAAAATAATATTTTAATAAATGGATTGAAGAATACAGACTCATGGTCATGTTATATACAATAACTAATCTCCCACAAGGCTGAATGAGTATACATAATAAATAAATGAAAAAAATTCAAAGGCTCTATTGTTATCCCTCAGATGTAGTAGATTCCTAGATTCTATCAAAGTTCGAACTACTCTAGCATTAACCTTGGACTCCCCACGAGTGGCCCTGCTCGATCATGCAATGATGGGAATCATCCCCTTACACTATGAATAATGGACTAAACTTTAATGTAGACATATGGGTATGAACACAGACCAATGTTAGCAAATTGGGGATGAAAAAAATCATTATAACACCCCCAATGATGGTCCTAACATTTTATTTATTAACAATTCCATACAAAATTTTATATGTACATCCTAGTTAAATACTAACTAGCATAAAAAATTATAAAATAAATAAAAAGGGATATATAAATTAACATAAAATAGAAAAAATAGGATATAAGCCTACTCAGGATTGATTTAACCCACTACGACCAATGCTAGAAGACTCAATGTTGAAACATCAACAATCAAAATAACACTCAACATGTTCCCCAAACCTTAAGGATCGCCTAGAGGTATAACTCATCAAAAGGATTGAGTTCCAAACCATAGGTTCCCTCCCTAGGAATAAAAAACACAAAACAAATCTCTATTAGGATGTTCGCTGTCAATGTAATGATCTAAACTAGTGGCATGAACTCTAGGACTTCCCAAAAAACCTACCAAGGTCTAAGAAGTCCTAAAAACTAGTTGGGATATATAGTAACATTTTAAATAATACTACATACATGAGAGTTATAATATTTATCTCTGGTCATAATAGAATCCATGGGAATTAAACCCCTCTTTCCATGTTGTACTACTAAATAAGGGAGTGTACTCATCCAGATCATCTATTATCTCACTAGACCTAAATAACACCGACCATACAATATATGATATCATTAAATAAAACTCAAGGACAATGCCCAACCAATCAATATCCAAAAATTTCTCATCCTATATCAAAACTAAAGTATATATCAAATAACTTGACTAGGACTATGTTAAATGAACATGGGTTATCCTAGCACCAGAACCTATCGACACTACCTTTTTACATAGCTTTGACCATCCCAGGGCCAAAAACTGATGAGGCTCCCTCAACGGTACTATTAACCAAAACATGAATAAGTCACTCTATGAGGGGATCCTCCAGCACAACCAAACCCCTAATCCAAGGCCACTATAAGAAAACTCCATTCGTCTTCCTGTTACACTACATAACCTTAATTAACACCAAGACCATGAGTCCAACTTGAAGTAGTACCATTCCCATAACAGAAACCTCAATGATAAACCATTCCAAAAGTTAATCCTAAATGGGTCCCTTTAAACAATCTCAAACTTCACTTAATGATACCCATCCCTACTACACAACACACATCGTCCCCCCAGCCCAAAATCTCTAAGAAAACTAAACCTAGAGCAGCCAACTAGTGAAACCCATCCAGGAAACCACTCAATCCAACATTTTTATAACCATAACAAATAACATCAAACTAAACCCCAAGTCATCCTCAAGAAAATTTATCATAAAAAAGTACAACTGGCTCCCAGGATCACACTAAAACATGATTCATAGGTGGATAAGTGATCAACAATCTCAAAGGAATCCTCTTAATAATTCTCAAACCATCCAAAAAACCTCTTAAATGGTCTTTATATTTTATGAGGTCCTCACCAGGGGATTTTATATGAAAAAATGATCATAATAGATTTCTCGCAAGTTCAATTCTACTACGAGGGAAAAAAGTGAAACAACACCACCATGGGAGTACATTTTTTGTACCTCAGGTACAAGTCATGTACCCCTTACATGCTTATGTATTCATGTACCACTTTCTTACCTATTGTGTACATCCCAAGTACACAGTGTATATTTTTATTACATAAAATGTCAACCAAACTATATTCTAGGACATCTTTCTATCAATGTACACCACAAGGGCTAGAAAAAGTACACCACGTGGCCTCTAGACTTTTCCTACACATGGTTCATGTTTATGTAACCTACACAACCATGTGCTCCATCATAGGGTGTCTAGTGAAGTACCCAACCATACATAGAGTGTATTTACATGGAATGTCCCTAATCTACATGCATTTTAACCCTTACCTTCAACCCAACACCTAAAAAATAGAACACACCTTGTGTTCTTGAACTACTCATCGTGTGATTGGTTTTTCCTAATTGGAAACCCTAGTAGAAATCCCCAAAAACCCCTGAATATCCTGAAAATGATCACACATAACCCCCAAGGGACCATCGAAAACAAAAATATGGATTTAAAACTAAAAATACATCTATGGGTAACAATGGGTAAAAACTTATTTCCTTCAAAGGGGTATAAAATAAAGAATCTTTGATCTCAAATCTACTTTCTACACTCATCGCACTCTGATATAGGTGTTATTGATATCCTAGGTGATGATCCTCTATCTCTCTCCCTCTACCTCTCTCTTGGATGAGTATGAAACATAGGGGTGGATGTGTATGAAATAAACTAAAGGGTAAAGGATGAAAATGGAATAGGAAAAGAAAAACAAATAAAATAAAAAGTAAAATTAAAAAAGGGCCCAACCCTAGCTCTAGTGCCCAAGATGAGTTTACACCTCACCTTTTAAAACACCCTCATTCCTGACACAAAATAAAATTCTAAATTTCAATCATATGATCCAGTCAGATTATATCACCATTCTCACATATGAAAAAACTTAATATTTAATTAAACAAATATTAAATATTCCATGAAAATACAATCGGCACAAAACTCCACGAAAATCGTACCCTAAGGTAAAAACAATATTCCTGTAACGTCAATGTGGTAATTAAAATTTTATGAGATCCTATGATAGGATAAATTACTATTTTTTCCCCTTAAAACCACCAAGGAAAAAAATCAAATTTCCCAAGATTTTCTCATCCCACAATGATGTTTATTATGTTTTCTGTGAAAAAGTAATACCTTTAAGAGGAAATATAAGTAAAAATTATAAAATAAATGTAAACTATAGTAAAATAAACATATGGGATCTGACATAAGTTTCTTAATATATCATGCTAAGGTGTGTGTGATTGAAAAATCAAGATTCATCAATAAGAGTATAATGACATCCAATGATCTGGACATGCTTACCCTACTTCTAAGACCATATTATTATAATTAGTCATAGGGGGTTCCTGTTGTATGGAATGTTTTAATTTACAGTTTTTCATATTCTTTAAATAAGTTCAGTTTATAAAAAAATAGATTAAAAACATTAATAATGAATGTTCAACTTCATATAGGGAGAAAGAAAGTAAGGTGAATGTTAAACTAATTCTAACAAGGGGTATATGATGTAGAAACGATTTTTATAAGTTAAATCATAGAATATTTAGTTGAAGTAGTTAATGAGGAATCTATAGGAGATATAATGTTTAATGTGACGTCTATTAATATATTGATTCAACCATCTCATTGAATTTAACCTCTATTGACCTTGAGATCAATTTGAGGTGAACTGGAAAAGGGGTGACATTTTTTTTAGAGTAATTAATTGAGGATAAGTAAGCTCCCAGGTGTGGGAAGATGTGATTAGTATAAATTTATAGTTATTTTTCAATAGTTTTTATCATTCATTTATTTTATTTTATAGTAATTTCAATAGTTTGAATATAGTTTTCTAGTTTTTATGAAATATGAAGAATATTCATTCTATATGGCCAAAAGTTATGAATTTCATTTTTTATTTGGTATTTTTTTTAAAAATTATATACATAAATTTATCTTAGTTTAGGAGTAAAATAACCTAGGAGAACATGATAATGGATAATGAGATGAGAAATCAAGTGTTACTGTAAAAATGTAATAGAAGTATATAAACCATGTTGGGGTGACAATGTAGCATGGTGGAGCAACTTGGGAGAGTTTTAGCACCACAATGTAGTGTTAAGGTCATAACTGTAGAAGGTTTAAATGTTTTAACTATATATATACCATCCCCTGAGATATTGTAAGATTGACACATATGCAGGTAAAAGATCCAAATATAGATTTTTTTCACCAACATAATCTTATGAAAAACCATAATAATATACTAAATAATTAAGTCTACCTCATGAAGGAACCCTGTAATACATTTTTTTTCACAAACCTAGTGTTGTAAATACAACACATTTATCATACCTCAACCCATATAGCTTTGGTATACAACACATAATATGTTCTGAGTGTAATTTAAGGAGTATTATGATGATCGTAATTTAAAAAAAAATCCATGGATACATGGTCTAAGGGAGTCCCAATTTTTCCCCACATCCATTCGTCACACTATTCAAGTAGTCAACGAAGCCACAATACTCAATAAAACATTCATTCTCAATGAAATATTGTCTGATGTAAAACCTCATATGTCATTATCACCACAAAATTTATTCACATCTTATCTTGATATTACGTTTTATTATTAATGATTCATGCACTGGTCCTGAAATATATTTTTCAATTAAGGCACCCATGACACATCGTTTTATTATATATCTATTATCGCACACATAGAAGATAAAGGAAGGTACTAGATGATCAAGAGGGGGCCATTGAGATCAATTCCACTCAATGTGGTGCACATAATGATAAGAGAATCACCTTAGAAAACCTAACCTAAACTATTGAACTGAATCAGATAATCTATCATATATCATGCCACATGGAAGAATATCATAGAGATAGGTTAAATTTTAAATATTGTGGGATTAGGCATGAAAATTAAGGCTCAATAAGGAAATAATTGAGTACCTCACATGAAAATGGTCTGTAAATTCATTTACACTTGTCTATATCTCCAAAAATGACATAGGAGTAAAAATTATAGATAATATATAAAAATAATAATTGGATAATATAAAGGGGTATAAACCCTAAAATGGTACATAAGAGATGGTGGTCTATGTAGATAACAATAATGGGAGATAGTAAATATGAATCTAATGTTTTAGTAGTTCACATGTGGTCAATAGGAGTTACAAATAAATTGTATTTAGATTGATTCATAATCACATGTTCATTGTATTT
Organism: Viscum album; assembly: GCA_963277665.1. Taxonomy (NCBI): domain Eukaryota; kingdom Viridiplantae; phylum Streptophyta; class Magnoliopsida; order Santalales; family Viscaceae; genus Viscum; species Viscum album. The sequence goes on along the minus strand of OY728156.1, from coordinate 61,762,490 downwards.
AAATAATTAATTATTTTGTTACATGTTTTATATATATATTAACATTGAGGGAGTATTTGTTAGTTGATTCACGGTGTTTTTTTAACTAATAAATATTTTTTCTATGATTTTTTCCTTTTTATTGTAATTTTATCACACTACCAGTTGGTAGATGATCACAGGGGGATTGACTGAGGTAAAAAAAGTAGAATATCACCCTTGTACCTAAGGTAATAAAATTGGACTATGGAGAATGGGAGTGTAGGAGGGTAATGTCCTAAACTCAAAGTGATTGTGAAACTCCCATATTAGACATGATAACCCATCTAAATACCTAATATCTATGAATTGTGTTAGAAAACACATCACAGAGTCTAGTAACTCAATGATCTTAATTAATAATACATAAGAAGTCCCATTTAGACTTCTATTTTAATTAGTAATGATTAATAATTAAGGTGATAGATATATTTATAAGAAATCGAGGATGGTTTATAAAATTACTTTCCTTATTAGTAGGTATATGAAGGTGAGTTAATTGGATTTATTTCCAATGAAAATGTAAACCACTTCAATAAAATCCAACAGTTTGGTAATTGAACCCTTTGAAAACATACACTTGATAATATTACCACCTATCAAATTCACCCTTATTACACCCAACTGTTTACTATTTTTTAATTAAACCCAATAAAGAAATCTTATAATTTCACTCTTTTCACTAAGGAGATAACACAGTACTAACTAGTTTCTATGTTTTGATAACCCTGTGTTATTATTAGGGAATCTATTTGTTGTTCTACACATCTTCATCCAAGAAATTATCATCAATGTACGTTATTTTTTTAATTCTATTTGTAGTAACGTTTTTTTTTTAAATTTAATAATAAATTTATATAACTAATAAATTTATATAATTTTAAATTTAAAATTTACCTTCCACCAAATATTTTTATTTAAGGGTTCATTTGGTATGATAAATATAGTTATTCGGACTATTATACTTTTGCTGGAAGTATCATTTTTAATAGTATATAAGGATTCGAAAGTGTTTTGTTAATAATATGTAAAGATTAGAATTATTTTTTATAAAGTATATTTCTAGAAAGGTTCCATAGTATTTTACGGACTACTTTTTTGAAGTGGAGCATATCAGTTTACCTATATCTCTCTATGACAGAGTTGGCATTAATAGAGGAAGGAGATTTATAGATTATAAATAAAGCATGTGATAAGTGGATAAATAATAGAATAATACTTATATATCATAAATAACAAAGAGAAGGTTTATATATATAAAGTCATATTGAACTTTAGAATAATATTTTTTAGAGAAGATTGATATATTGGTAATAAATTGGAATAAAAAATCACATAGTTTAGGGATAATGTGATTTGGGATTCCGCTATGTCATAAACATTAATATAGTTTTTAGGTATCCCTTGATTAAATGTTATAACATGGTCCCAAAATAAAATCACTACATATAGATTTTATTCCAAAGATCAGGATAACAAAAGTAAAATTCAGAATAGCAGTGTATTAGTATTCACTAAAGTGATGTATTTTTTTAGTAAAAACTATAAAAAAAATATTCTCTATATCAATTTCATATTATAAATTTATTTAATATAAATGGGATATTAATAAAATAAAATTTTGAGTTAATTTTTGTAAGATTAAATTGGTGTTCTGTAATAATAGTGTTAAATATGATAAATTTGGAGTAACACTTGCATATTTTAATAGATTGGGATACAAAGGCAACCCATTTATCATGGGAACACATGAAAAAAATTTCTTATAGTAAAAAAGTTTCCAAATACTTTTTATGGTATTTACTTTATTAGAAGAACACATTTGGGGCCTTCATATCCAATTTTATAAAGAAATTTTTGAAAACGATGTTAGGATATGAACGACACTCAGGCCGCATTTGAGGATATGATGTGAGTGCATCTGCTATAAAATAATTCAGTCATCTTAGTACTTCTTCAATTGAGGAAGTATATAGGGGATAAATATATTCATTAAAATCACAAGTTTAGGATTTGGTAATGTCAATGGAAGATAACATTAGATAATTGGTGTAATCACTGTTTTATGACATACAATAAAGTTTTAGTCTTTATATCCCACTCCGCATTCTTCATAGTTTTATTTCTATTGTTAGCTATGTGTATATGATCCTTACTATTATATTATAACATAAGGGATCATAAAATATTTTAGGGATATATTATATTATAAATATATAAATATAGTTTAGATAAGTTTGATTTTACAGGACATTATATATACATTGACTAGAGTATTATTCCATACTAATGAAATGGATATTGTTGTACAAAGTATAAAACATTACTTACTTTTCTTATCTAGACTCTTATAAAAAATGACCACTACGGTATTCATGTTTTATAACTTTCATTAAATAATTTTATAAAATTATATTAATATTTCAAATATATATTTATATATGTATGTATATATTTATATATATTTTTAAATACCAAAAACATAAAGACATGAAGTATAGAAAACACCAATTAGTATTCACCTCTTTGGGTACTAATTTTCATTCATCCTAAAGAATTTTCAAATTATTGGTTTATGAATGTTTTTGGAATAAATTCCTAAGATAATTATGATTTAAAACATTTTTACAAAAAAGTATCTTCTAATATTTCATATGATATAATCAAACATCTAGTTGTAGATATTTTAGGAAACATAGTGTTGAGTGTCTTTTCCATGTAATTAGTTATGATGTTTCTTTCAATTTTATATATTTACTATAAATTACAAAGAATTAAATTTTTATTACGTATATTTGTACACTTTTTATTCCATATTATCTGAATTTATTTTATTGATTCATAGACTAAAATTGATTTATCTAGTGTCAATGATATCATATAATAATGAAATAATTGAATATGTTTCTTGAATATTTTAAAAAAAATTAAGAGATGGATGCTTCCTCATTTTAGGATGTATGAAAACATATTTCATTAAAGAAAATTAATTCATTAAACTCTTAATTATATAATCAATCACATTGAATTTTTTTATCAATTGCCCTAGGATGTTGGGAATTTTATTTCCATAATAAAACACCACTTTATATTTATGTTCCATCTATAGTGATATTCATGACAACTTTAAAGATGTATAAGAGTGGTAAGTTTTATCATTTCAATGCTTATACGTTATTATAAATTTTTTACTTTATTTTTAATTTTATCATTTTCAAATATATTATGGAATAACAACTATAGTGTAGCAGGAAGGAATAGAAAATTCAATTATGTCTTCGAAAAGGTAATTTATTCTATATGTAGTATAGTAACTACTTGGAATGGTGTAAGATCCCAAATTTATTCTAAGGTATAATTACATAATTTCCTGTTTAAACCTTTGTTTTGGATTAGTTGGGTTGTTTTGGACATTGTTAAAAGGTTTTATATGGGTCTTTGCTGTGCTTGTAGGAGTAAATAGAGGATGCAAAGTAGTTATTGGAGAGGTCTGGAAGAAAATTTATTATGACATAAATCAATGGTTTAAACCATAAAGTATTAATTTATGATGTAAACCTCTTTTAAAAGATAAATTATCATTGGAGACTCCATTAATATGGGTAATTATAGATTAAATCTCCTATTTAAATCATTGATATGTTGAAAAACATAAAAAGTTGGGAAAATAAACTTTTCCCCCATAATTCCTTATATCCTAAAACATTTATTCTTCTTCCATTTTTTTCTACCATTCATAGAATCTCTCTCCCCCATCATTGGAAGTTTCTCCCTCTAAATTAATATTAGATTTATCTCCCTCATTTGATCTCTAAATCATGTTCCTTTTGTTTTGTTGGATTCATATTAGTAAGTGCTTTAAGCCTCTTACTTAATTTTTTAGATTATCATGTCATATAGAATACTAAATTTTTGTTTGATAATGTGCCATATTTTCATGTAATTTGACTACTTGTAAGATTTATTACACTATATCTCAAATTATAGGCCAAAACATGATGGGGATTCATAAAAATCCATAAGGTAGGTGGTCTAGTAATCTTATCATAAGTCCATATTATTTCATATAATGCATCATGATTTCACACACTACAAGTCTTGTGTGTTTCATCTAAAATTTATATTATCTTAATTTGGTTTGTTAGATATGTTATAAATTTCCTCATAAACCCATCTTTTCCTTAGAGGATGTCCCCTTAGACTAGTGTCACCTCTTGAGGTGTTCTTATGAAATTCCACTTGACTTTATACATTCATATGTTACCAAACCGCCTTCTAAGTGGTGTTGGTTTAAATCCTAAATAAAATGATTGTGTTAAATTAAATGGAAGTGAATGATACAACCATTTTACGTGACCCTTATATACATTGTGTATTATTCCTTGATTAAATTAAATTTAGAATGGTTGGAAACCATCTTCTAGATTATATTATAGGATGAGAGGCACTAATTATTTATAATACCTGGGCATTGAGTCCTTTATTACCCATGATACTCAGGCATGGAGTCCCTTATTATTATGATATTTGGGCATGGAATCCCATATTATTCATGATAATCGGTCATGGAGTCCCCTATTATTATGATACTCAGGCATTAACTCCCTATGTACTCTTGATACTCAAGAATGGTGTCCATTATTTTTTTATGAGATAGATGGGCATTGTGACCCATATTTGATATATGAGAGTCTTATGATTATACCTGGATTCATGAGTTATGCCTTGGGTCCTAGCTAGTACATTGTATCTATATATATTTCAATATATGTTATCATGTATCTAATACATATATATATATATATACACACACATACAAATCAAGAAATAAATGTATACCTATATACATGGTGGCGCATAATTTGAGACATCCCAGCTTAAGACGAAGTTGGTTGAGTGAATCATGTGTCCTATAGTAACCTATGATGACTTCGTTATAGTTTACATTTATTCTCCATATTGTTATACCTACAAACTATATAATTTATATATATTGGATGGATCGTACTAGACACCATTGGTGGGGTATTAATGGGTATATATCATATGTTGTTCAGGCTATTGATTAGTACCCAAATGGACTCAACAGATGTAAGTATTGAAAAAAGGTACCTCTATAGATGCTATATTTTTTATTCTAGGAAGATTTCTGGGAGTAGAGGACCGATCTTATTGTAACGCCCTGACCCCAGTTACCCAGAGTTGGTGCGTTATTACAAAATATTGGCATGATCACAAAATATCAAGTCTCAAAAGACCGATTAGTTTAGTAGCCTTGCAATAACTAGATAAATTCATAAAGTTTACATAACATCATAAAATGAAAACTACTACAAGAACATCTTGTCTTCATATCCCCTCATACTATCCCTACAGGATATTCATAAATTGCTTCTTCACATCCTGGGAAAAATAAAACATTGAATGGGGTGAGCTCTGATGCTCAGTAAGGATAACAATATAGCGGAAACTTTCATAAATAAAAATAAACATTTAAGGCAATGTATAACTAAAACAAAAGCCTTTTAAACGTGAAATTCAGAATAATATGGAAAAGATAAAATGAAATATTTCCATTTACTTATTCACAAGGATATTCTGCTAGTCTAATAATCAAATACAATATCAATAACCACTTTCATAATGATGGAAAGCATAATGACAGACTATCATAACCACATAGTCAATGCCTTGTGCCAAGAATAAAAATAAGATTTTTTTGAGGCCTTGTGCCAAGACACTAGTTTTTCTCATGAGACCTACTGATGCATCGAGGATCTATAGAGGGCTCCAACCATCACTTATTAAGTCCAATGCATTCCTCATATGAAAAGGTTTAACATAACATAAACATTCGTATTAAAACTAGTATATGAAATGTCAATACTTTCTCCATAAACAATTAATGGTATAAAAATACCACATCCACAGTAAAAAATATTACAAAACCTTCAATACAATATGGAAGTTTTGTATCATAATAAATAAACATCAAATAAGCTTAAAATCCATCGAAGGATGTTGAAATAGATGAAATCGAAACTATTTGAGAGAAATATCTCTTTTTTTGAAATCATTAAAAAGTAACATAATTATAAAAGAAAAAATTTTGAAAATATTTTTATAAGATTTTAAGGGAAGCTTCTACGATTTTATAATGGCGGAAAATAGCTGCACCCGCCGTATACGTTAAAAAAATAAATTCTTACCTTAATTTTGTTGAAAAGGTTAAAAAGGACCTTGTTCAGTAAACGACAGAAAGATTCATTTATAAACATCTTATAAAAAGTCAGAAAAGGTATAAATGACTTTAACCCATAGTCTCTAAAATAGTAATAATTATTTGAAATACATTTTTAAGAAATATGGATGTGGATGATAAATAGGTACCAATAGATTATTACGTATAAACAACCTCAGATAATGAAGAGATTGTGAAATAAACCCTTACCTTGTACTTTTCCTTAGTCGATGGTATGTTAACATCCTGTATAACAGTTAAAAAATTGTTATGAAGTTATATAATAACCATTTACATAATTTTTATATCATATATGATCTTTTAACATTGATTTGTTAATAATATCTTAGTATTATCATCATTTCAGGTGTTAAATTACTCATTTTCTTTTATATATTTTGTTACATAAGACATGTTTATTATGGATAGGATGTATCTTATTCATATCCAGAATGATATCAAGTCCTTAAACATTATTTTTAATCATCAAATGATAATTATAATTTCATGTATATGATGGGGGATGAATCTCATCGCGTTCGTGGATACGGTAGTCCGTACGTATGCACGAGCGACAATATCATTATTTTGATATTAAAATAATATATAATTGGATGGTATATCATATATACAGAATCATTATCATGTTATATTTATTATTTACATGAATTACCCATCATTATTATACCCATCAAAATAATACTGTATTGAATAACAATTACACCAAGACGTGGAGACGGTAGGCCGTACGTACGCACGTATGGTGACATGCCATTAAAAGGATGGATATAATGTTGAATATGGTTGTACCATATTTATAATAACATTATAGTATATATAAGATACTGGATTTATTATTTTATAATTGAAATAACAATGAAAGAAGAAGTTGAAGAAGAAAGGAACTTAAAAGACGGTGGTGAAAACATTACCTCTACTTCGGGTTCTTCCTTTTGATTTGATCAAAAGGGCTCCTTAGGTTTTATTTATGACTAAAGGATGGCCTATAGGATGAAGGGAGGATATTTGAGAGGGTATTTGGGTAGAGTTTGGCCGATCCCAAAGTCTTTAAATTTGTGAATTAGTGAGAAGGGGGAGTGCCCTTTTATAAGAGGGGTGAGGGACATCTTAGGAAAAGCTAGAAATATTATTTTATAATAAATTAATATTCGGTTTATAATGTCTGCAAAGTGGATTATTTAAATGTTACGTTGGTATGGGTCTAAATCCTTTCAACCAACAGGTTTTATACAGGTTTGGGTATCTTTATTAACCTTATCTTTTAGTTTTAACTCTTAGTGAATTAGTTTGACACATACCTTGTCTCTTTGTATTTTTATATTATATAGTCGATAACCATACTATAAACTTTTAAGTGACCCCCCAAGTGGTCCATTAATGATACAAATATCATTATATAAGTCTCTTGAGGAACCATAGATTTTTAGGAATAGAATATAAATTAATAATATAATATTTGTATTAAAAACTCTTTTAGGTCAATTTTGACACTATTGGGTATTTTGTTTTTTATAATTTTATAACAGCATTATTACTTCAAAAAAAATTATATCGAAACTTAATATGTCATATTAACCTAGAAATTTAGTTTAATTCAAAAAAAGTCTCAAATTACATTAATTTTGATATTTATAATATCAATTATTTTAATATTTCATTAATTAGGTAATTACTTCATCACCATTGTGTCATAAATAAATTAAATTATATAACGTCTAAAAATTATAAATAAAATACCATTAGGTAGGAAATCGTTTTAGCTTTCTAATGAATATTTATAATCTAATTTATCTTATGTATAACCATATATTAAAAATGTTTTATTAATTAAACTTTGATTTTAACTCTTTTAACTCTTCTTTGAATTAAATAATAATAAATATCCTAATATAATCCAAGTGGACCTAATTGATAATATTTTCTTTATATGCTTGTTTTTGGTTGAGATTCACTTGTCTAATAGAATTAGGACATGTGTTAGGGTAATATTAATATCATTTTTACCCTTAATTATCCTATTTAATTTTAAGTGTGGTAAATAAAAGTAAAAAGTTACTATTCAACAAAAATTATCTTTATCTTATTGAACCACATTTTACTCCTTTATATTAACCGTGTCTCTTGGATTTTCGAAATTCCACTCACAGAAGCGATAAAATTATGTTTTATTCGAATTTCAAAATTCTCCTAGGAGGTGGGTAAAAGACGGTGAAAAGTTCCATAAACTTTTTATATATCTAAAATGATTCTAAACTAACTACAATGAATTAAATTGAACTTATTTAGGTATTATGTATCCATTTTTACCTTAATTAAATTTAAGTACAATAAATAATTATTTAAATAAAAATTTCGTTTTACACCATGATTAAGTGTTTTTCACTGTTCATCAAAAATTGAAAGTTTTCAGAAAAATACCAAAATTTCACCCTAGGATAATTTTGATATTCTGAATCCAAGAATGAAGTCCATTTTGAAAGATAAAATTTATAAAATTTCAAAAATTGGGTATTACTATTCATAACGGCTAATTTGATTGGTTGTGGTGTGTGTTAGAACTCGAAGTTGCGTACAGCACACGCTAATGTATTATTCAAAGGGAAGCATATCGTGGATGCTTGGGGTGTTACATTCTCCCCTCCTTCAAATAATTTCATCCTCTAAATTTCTAGAATACAACTACATGAAAACTCTCGGGTGGTTCTTTATCATAAGTTCCTTGGCTTCCCACGTTGCCTCTTCCATCTTATGGTTTATCCATAGAACTTTTACCAGATGAGTCGTCCGGTTTCTCAGCACTTGTTCTCTTGTATCAAGAATCCTGATGGGCTCTTCGCAATTAGACTGATCAAGTTCTAGTTATAATTCCTCATAGGTGAGTACATGCATTGGTTCAGGCATGTATCTTCTCAATAGTTATACGTGGAACACATCGTGTTCTTTGGAGAGATTTGGCGGCATTGCAAAATGATAAGCTACAGTCCCAATTTGTTCTGGAATTGTGAATGGTCCAATGTACCTGGGACTCAATTTTCCTTTCTTACCGAAATGTAAAACACCCTTCCATAGAGATACCTTCAAGAAAACATGATCTCCTACCTAAAATTCTAAATCCTTCTTTCGGTTATTGACATAGATCTTCTGCCTACTTTGAGCTTCTTTTATATGGTTTTGGATTACCTTTACCTTTTCCATCGTTTCCTCCACCAGTTCTGGGCCTACGAGTTCTCTTTCACCAACATCATCCCAACAGGTTGGTGTGCGACATCTCTTTCCATATAACACTTCATATGGTTCCATATGAATTGTTGAATGGAAGCTATTGTTATAAGAAAATTCCACCAAAGGTAAATATTTATCCCACATACCCTGAAAGTCAAGTGAGCATGATCTCAACATGTCTTCTAAGGTTTGAATAGTCCATTCTGATTTTCCATCTATTTGAGGGTGGTAGGCAGTGCTCAAATGAAGTTCATTATCCAAGGCCTTCTGAATACTCTTCTAGAATCTTGAAGTAAAATGTGGATCATGTAGGACCCCAGGACACCCTGAGAGGGGAGGGGTGAATCATGGTGTCAACTTTTTCTTCTTAAAGTTGTGGATCTTGTTCCCACATTGGTAGGAACCCGTTAAACCTATATGATGGATATGATCAGTAATGAAACATTCACATGTAGATAGATGACACATCTATTTTTACATGGTTCACCACTAAGGGCTACGTCCAAGGAGCATACGCCGACAGGTTGTCGGTCGTACTAAAATCCACTATGCTTCACTAGCTGTAGATTACAATGGTTTGGGTACAATCACTCTGTCCCAGGCTCACTGCCTTTACAAAGGTTCAGGGATAGCTCACTACTTCCCTCGGGTCACTCACGTTGACTCCCCCTGGCTCACTGCCGTTGGTGAAGTCTCACTCATTTTGTAGACGTGAATGTATCTTCAATAGATAGACATGAAGTTCTTTTCTCCTGTTCAGTATGAGACATTACTTGCATTCGAGTCTAGAGTTGATGCTCTGTTAAAGTCCAAATTTCATCCACTGATGAATACCTCTTTTTCCTCTATCCACAAGTCAAACAACCTTTGGAAAGGGCCTTCGCAAATTACCCTACTTCGCAAGGCTCCCAGTTTTGAAAAGCTCAAACAAGCCTTCACGGAGTCCCTGTCTTTTCGCGAAGCTCAATCGTGAAGCACTCTCGTGATGCACAAGACTTCACAATGCTTGGCTGTCACAGAGCTCCTCCCTCTTTGTGATGCTCACCGAGCCAACGTGAGGCGCATGACTTTCGCGAAGCTAGAATAGCCACCGAGAAGGTCCTCTTTCGCGAAGCACACTTCCTTCGCAAGTGACCTTTGCGAACTAGAGCAAAGGATTTTCGTTGAGAGATTTCTCTACTTCACTCGAGGGGGTCGACCTTTATTTATAGGCAATTCCACTGACCCTCGAACCTTCGGCGTGATGTCAGCACCATGTCAGCTCAAATCGTGAAGCTCGGAAGTTCCCGCCGAAATTCTCTCAAAATCGCGAAGCACTATGGAAATTTTCCATTCGCGGAGCTTGTCGTAATCACAGAGTGTTCTGTCATTTCCTTCACACCTTTTCTGCGAAGCTCCCTCGCAAATCTCTTCTCCACTGCGATGCTCTTCATCCTATGTCGTTCACGAATCTTTGACGTAATCGTGAAGAATCACCACCTCCATAATTCTGGTCTTCGCGAATTCCAAACCATTAAGCCACTCTTCGCGAAATTCATACCATTGGCATATTTAATTATGCTCTTCATGGAAATCCTATTTTCGCGATGCTCACCAACTTCCAAATTTTGGACCCCAAATATTTGGCAAACACTGGGAAACGGTACCACCTTGTACTACTCTTTTGTACCGCATGAACTGTATGATCTCTTTGATGGTACACATTTTGAACTTCCGCTGAAGTTATTCCTTTCTCCCCCATTGACAATAATCCCAAAGACCGGTAAAGTGTTCAATGTTCGGCTCAAACCATACTCCCCATGGATAGTATCTCCCCCAAAAACCTGCATCACATCCATAACCAGATAAAGACAGTTATCATAATCAGGGAGAGGGGTATCTCGGATCCTCTTTATGCACTAGGAGGTGGCAGAACACCACGGTTCAACCGATGATTTTCAAACACAGCTGCTGACAATGGCTTCGTCAGGATGTCAGACACTTTCTCATCAGTTCCTTCATATTCCATTCCTTTGTCGATGTTCTTGAATCAAACATGGATCCTTAATGACAGCCTTTGTACTCAACATGCCACCATGGAATCTCCTTTTTCAACAATGTTGTATGTCATTTGATTGCTCTGTCAACAAGCACGATCACCTCTGTGATTTGCCTTCTGTTGTTTCCTTCTTCTGTTCTTTCATCACAAACTCCACTATTGTGATATGTATTCTTTGATAGATTAGATTTAGTATCATCATAGTTTGATACAATGTGAAGTGCATGACCATCGCATAAGTCCAATGTGCATGGCCGTCGCAGAATGCCAATCCCTTGCACATTGTCTACTTCTTCAACCATCTTCCTCTACTTCATGAAAATCATACTATTATATTCTTCAAGAAGTCTCTTACATGGTTCTCATGCAATCACGAAGAGTTTCATGGTCTCCATCAACCGTCTTGTCTTCTTCTTCATCCTCAGATGGATTATGCCTCACCATTCTTCAATGTTGTAAACAATGTGTCACCTTTGACACATGTTCTTTGAACTTATGATCAGTACGAAAATCATCTGAATTACCATTCCTCTACTTCATCAGAGTACTTCATGATCTCCTTCATTTTGATCTTCTATTCCTCCATTTCATTGGAGTACTTCATGGTCTCCATCATTTTGATCTTCCATTCCTCCATTTCATTGGAGTACTTCTTGATCTCATTCATTTTGATCTTCATTGACAACTATTGACAACAAATACAAACTTATACACAAAGAGGTTCCAACAGATCATGATCAGAAATAATCGATAGGGGTACTCCATGAAGTCTCAAAAATTCATTAATATATTGTCTTTCTAGAAATTCCAATGGTAGATCTTCTCTTATAGAAAGAAAATGTGTTGACTTGGTAAGACGATCAACAATAACCCATATTGCATCATTCCTTCTAGGAGTCTTTGGTAGCCTCATGAAAAATTCCATCGTAATATTGTCCCATTTCCACTCCGGTATGGGAAGAGGCTGCATGACTCTTCCAGGCTATTTCCTTCCAACTTTCACTTGTTGACAAACCATACATCTTGATACAAAATCAGCAATATCCCTCTTCATGTTGTCCCACCAAAAATGTTCCTTCAAATCTCTATTCATTTTGGTGCTCCCAGGGTGTACAGAGAAATTGGAGCTATGAGCATCATCTAACAATTCCCTTTTCAGATCAGGTATATCAGGAACACAATGACTCTTCCCAAATTTCAAAATTCTTTCCTCATACACAGATTTTCTCAATCTCCCATCATTCACAGCTTTAATCTTCTTTTGAAATTATTTATCATCGGGCTGAGAACTCTTAGTCCTTTCTAGTAAAGATGGTTTGGAAACCATTTGAAAAGGAATTGATGTTTCGCCTCCCATTGTAATTCCCATATCCATCTTCACTAGATCCATGAAAATAGTATCCCTTTCAATTCTCATCATGTTCAAAACTCCATGATCATTTTTCTCAAAGAATCTGCCACTTTATTTTCCTTCCACGGGTGGTAGAGTATCGTGCAATCACAATCCTTAAGTAGTTCAAGAAATCTCCTTTGCCTCATGTTGAGTTCTTTCTATGAGAAAATGTACTTCAAACTATTGTGATCAGTATAAATATCACATTTTTCACTATAGAGATAATGTCTCCATATCTTCAAAGAAAAAATTACAGCAGCTAACTCAAGATCATCAGTAGGATAGTTTTGCTCATGAATTTCCAATTGTCGTGATGCATAGGCAATAACCCTATCATTCTGCATAAGTACACAACAAAGTCCTTTTTTTAAAGAATCAATATAAATAACAAACCCATCATTCCCTGATGGTAGAGTCAATATAGGAGCATTGACTAATATTCTCTTCAGTTCTTCAAAACATTCTTCACACTCTTTTTTCCAAACAAGTTTAACACCTTTACGTCTGAGCTTCGTTAATGGGTTATCCAATCGGGAAAAGTTCTGGATGAAATGTCGATAATAACCTTGTAAACAATTAAAATAGTGTACCTCGGTTATACTCGTTGGTGCAAGCCATTCTTGGATTTCTTTGGTCTTAGAAGGATCAACAGAGATTCCATCTTTGGAGACAATATGGTCAAGAAAAGAAATCTCCTGAAGCCATAATTCACACTTGCTAAACTTCCCATATAATTCATTTCTTCTCAGAGTCTTTGGGATAATGCGCAAGTGATTTTCATGATCTTCATAGCTTTTGGAGTATACCAAGATATCATCAATTAATACCACCACAAATTCATCGATAAATTCCTTGAAAACTCTATTCATTAGATCCATGAATACAGAGGGTGCATTTGTCAATCCAAATGGCATTACTATAAACTCGAAATGCCCGTACCACGTTCAACATGCTATCTTCGGAATGTCTTCCTGCTTCACACACAACTTATGATATCCAGATCGAAGTTCAATCTGTGAAAAGTATTTAGCTCCATGTAGTTGGTCAAATAAATCATCAATGAAAGGTAGGGGATACTTGTTCTTTATTGTCATAGCATTGATCTCCCTGTAGTAGATATATAACCTCATAGATCCATATTTATTTTTAACAAAAAGAACAGGTGCTCCCCATAGAGAAACACTTGGGCAAATAAATCCCTTATTACTCAATTAATCTAGTTGTTTATTTAGTTCATCTAATTCCACAGTGGCCTTTCTATAAGGGGTCTTTGATATAGGCGTTGATCAAGGAATTAAATCAATGGAAAACTCAACTTCTCGTTCTAGAAGATGTCCAGGTAAATCTTTTAGAAACACATCTACATATTCTTTCACAATAGATACATCCTCTATTTGAACATTCCTTTCCTCAACACAATCATTTTAATCTATTCCTCTCCAATAATTTAATTTAGTTGGGTTACTGGGGGTGGATCTAGATAAGAATCAAGTGGTGACGATTCTGCTCTAAAGAGAAGGTCTTCCTTATCATCATCATCAAAAATCATAACCTCATTCTTCTTATAATAAATCTTCACATTATGGTCTGAAAGATAATCCATAACAAGGATTATATCAAACTAAATCATAGGTATAACAATGAGATCAGCGAATAAAGAACATTTATGTGCTCTAATGGGGACTGATTCACAAAACATTGTTGCAATGATACTTCCCTTAGGAGTTTAAACTAACAACTCCCTTGTTAAATAAAATTGGAAATATCTAATTTTATTAGAAAACTGGGAAGATATGATACAATGTGATGATCCAGAATCAAATAATGCATTTACTAAACTTGAGGAAACCATTAAATTACCTGCCACCATGTCTTTCGGAGCTTCTACCTTAGCAGCAGTGATAGCATAATCATTGCCTTGATCCCTTGGCCTTTTCTGAGGTAAGTTTCCCTGACACTTAGGACATTCATTTTCATAATGTCCCATCTCCCTGAAATTGTAGCATTGGACATCGGTAGCTTCCTTCTTCGCCTTGGAATCACGAGTTTGGTGGCCTTTTTCACCACACTTGTAATAGACTCACATTCCCATCAAGAAAGTGCCAGGGTGTTTCTTCCCATATTTACTATAGGATGGATAATCAAATTTTCCCTTCTTCCCCTTATTTCTATTCTCAGATTGACCATAAGACCTCTTCTTCTTTTTCTTTTCATTAAAGTCGTAATACTTAAAGAATTCTTTTTCTGTCTTGATAGCACATGAGGAAATATCTTCGTACAACAAGAAGGTTTTTGAGACTAATTCTTGATGGAGAAATGTTTTTAACCCATAAAAGAATCGATCAATCTTACTTCTTGGGTTATGTATATAATCTACAGCATACCTTGCTAACCTTGTAAAGTTAGCCTCATAATTTACGACATTCTCATCCTCCTTTTGTCTCAGACTTAGAAATTGACTTTCCGTATCTACTTGATGGTCATGAGGAAAGTATTTTTCTAAGAAAATATCTTTGAAATCCCTCCATTACATATTTTATACTTCATCATCTTCCTTTGTATTTTGTATCAATGACCACCATTTATCAGCATCTCTAGGGAGGAGATAAACTTCCATGATAACTTTTTGCCTTTCACTACTCCCCAAAGCCTGAAATATTTTCTCTATGGAATTTTTCCATTGCTCAGCTAATAATGGATTTTTAATCAGATTGAATATTGGTGGTTGTTTTCTCATGAAGCGATCTAACATTTACCATCCACGCTGCGAATCAGGGTGCTCCATACGGGTAAGGTTATTATTCATAACCTGAGTGAGTTGTCCCAGTATGGTGATTAGCTGATCACCACGAGTTGCATCACCAGATACACTATAATTATCTTGAGCAGGAGGGAAATCCCTACATGGATTGCGTGTATTGATAAAGTTTCCATTTCTTTCACTAGGTGCCATATCTAGACAATGGCATATATTAGATCAGTTTATGAATCAAAATACATAATTCCATACTTGTAAAAAACTTTACATAAATTGAACTATTTATGGATATAATCCATAATCATAAAAAATGTTTTCTTTGAGTAATTATATACTCATAAACCCTTCATAATGGTTTGTAAAGAAAATGAGATTTATCCTATGCATATCCCACGGGAGTATCGTAACCAAGAGTGCAGCAAGGTCTGTTGTTGTGCACCAATTCCCGTTCAAGTCTAGCTCAAAGCAGTGTTTTCTGGTTCTACCCTTAGGTACATATGTGCAAGAGCCACCTCTACCTACTCATATCTAGATAGGGATGTATTTCATGGAAACCTCACAATATCTCTACAATACCAAAATTCTAGGAAGTTCTTCTATACTAATCCTCAAAGTCTATCTTAGGTCTATGTGCTCTAATCAGAGTTTATCTAAATCTAGCTCCCATGGTTTTTACTAAACTTCCTATGATACCAACTGTAATGCCCCGACCCTAGTTACCCAGAGTTGGTTCATTATTACATAACATTGGCATGATCACAAAAGATCAAGTCTCGAAAGACCGATTAGTTTAGTAGCCTTGCAATAACTAAATACATTCATAAAGTTTACATTACATCATAAAGTGAAAACTACTACAACAACAACTTGTCTTCATATCCCCTCATACTATACCTACAGGTCATTCATAAATTACTTCTTCACATCCTGTGAAAAATAAAACATTGAAAGGGGTGAGCTCAGATCCTCAATAAGGATAATAATATAGGGAAAAATTTCATAAATAAGCATAAACATTTAAGGAAATGTATAACTAAAACAAAATCATTTTAAACTTGAACATAAGAATAATATGGAAAAGATAAAATTAAATAATTCCATTTCCTTATTCAAATGGGTATTCTACTAGTCGAATAATCACATGCAATATCAATAACAACTTTCATAATGATGGAATGCATAATTCCAGACTATCATAACCACATAGTCAAGGCCTTATGCTAAGACTACAAATAAGATTTTGTCAAGGCCTCGTGACAAGACACTAGTTTGTCTCATGAGACCTACTGATGCATCGAGGAGCTATACTGGGCTCCACGCGTCACTTATTAAGTACAATGCATTCCTCAAATGAACAGGTTTAACATAACATAAACATTCGTATTAAAACTTGCATACGAAATGTCAATAATTTCTCCATAAACCCTGAATGGTATAAAAATAACACATCCACAGTCAAACATATCACAAAACCTTCAATACAATATGGAATTTTTGTATCATAATAAATAAACTTCAAATAAGCTTAAAATCCATCAATGGATGTTGACATAGATGAAATCAAAACTATTTGAGAGAAAGATCTCTTTTTTTAAAATCATTAAAAAGTCACATAACTATAAAATAAAAAATTTACTTTGAAAATATTCTTATAAGCTTGTAAGGGAAGATTCGATGAATTTATAATGGTGGAAAATATCTGCACCCTCTGTATACGTTAAAAAAAGACATTCTAACCTTAATTATGTCGAAAAGTTTAAAAATGACCTTGTTTAGTAAACAACAGAAATATTATTTTATAAACATCTTATAAAAAGTCAACAAGGGTATAAATGACTTTAACCAATATTCTATAAAATATTAACAATGAATTTAAATACATTTTTAAGAAACATGGATGTGGATGATAAAGAGGTCCCACTAGATAATTACGTATAAACAACCTCAGATAATGAAGTGGTTGTGAAATAAACCCTTACCTTGTACTTTTCCTTTGTTGATGGTATGTTAACCTCCTGTATAATAGTTAAAACATTGTTATTAAGTTATAAAATAACCATTTAATTAATTTAGATATCATATATGTTCTTTTAACATTGATTTTTTAATAATATCTTTGTATTATCATTGTTTTGGGTGTTAACTTACTCATTTTCTTTTATATATTTTGTTACATAAGTCGTGTTTGTTAGGGATAAATTGTATCTTATTCATATCCATAATGATATCAAGTCATTAAACATTATTTTTAATCATCAAATGAGAATTATATTTGCATGGACATGATGGGGAATGAATCTCATCGTATTCGTGGAGACGGTTGTCCGTACTTATGTACGAGCGACAATATCATTCTTTTGATATTAAAATAATATATAATTGAATGGTATATCATATATACAGAATCAATATCATGTTATATTTATTATTTACATGAATTACACATCATTATTATACCCATCCAAATAATAGTGTATTGAATAACAATTAAACCACGATGTGGAGACGGTAGGCCGTACGTACACACGCATGGTGACATGCCATTAAAAGGATGGATATAATGATCAATATGGTTGTACCATATTTATAATAACATCACAGTGTATAGAAGATACTGGAGTTATTATTTTAGAATGGAAATAACAAAGAAAGAAGAATTTTAAGAAGAAAGGATCTTGAAAGAGGGTGGTGAAAACATTACCTCTTCTTCGGTTTCTTCCTTTTGATTTGATAAAAAGGGCTCCTTAGGTTGTCTTTATAACTAAAGTAAGTAATCTAGGATGAAGGGAGGATATTTAAGAGGGTATTTGGTCAGAGGTTTGCTGAGACCAAAGGTTTTGAATGTGTGAATTAGTGAGAAGGGGGAGTGCCCTTTTATAAGAGGGGTGAGGGGCACCTTAGGAAAATCTAGAAATATTATTTTATAATAAATTCATATTCGGTTTATAATGGATCCAAAGTGGATTATTTAAATTTTAAGGTGGGTATGGGTTGAAATTCTTTCAACCAATAGGTTTTAGGCAGGTTTGGGTCACTTTAATAAACTTATCGTTTAGTTTTAACTCTAAGTTAATTAGTTTGACACTTACCATGTCTCTTTGTATTTTTATATTATATAGTCAATAAACATACTATAAACTTCCAATAGACCCAAAAGTGGTCCATTAATGATACACCTATCATTATATAAGTCTCTTGGACGAACCTAAGATTTTTAGAAATAGAATATAAATTAGTAATATAATATTGGTTTTAAGAACTTTTTTATGTCAATTTTGACACTATTGGGTATTTTGTTTTTGCAAAATTCATAGAAGATTTATTACTTCGAAAAAAATTAATATAACCAATAATAATATGTTATATTAACCTATAAATTTAGTCGAATTCATAAAAAGCCTCAAATAACATTTATTTTGACATTTATAATATCAATTATTTTAATATTTCATTAATTAGGTAATTACTGTATCCCCATTGTGTCATAAATAAATGAAATTATTTAATGTCTAAAAATTATAATTAAAATACCATTATGTAGGAAATATCTTTATATTTCTAATTAGTATTTATAATCTAATTTATCTTATCTATAACCCTATATGAAAAATGTTTTAGTAACTAAACTTTGATTTTAACTCTTTTAACTCTTCTTTGAATTAAATAATATTAAATATCCTATTCTAATCCATGTGGACCTAAATGATAATATTTTATTCCTAAGGTTGTTTTTGGTCGATATGCACTTGTCCAATAGAATTATAACATGTGTTAGGGTAATATTAATATCATTTTTACCCTCAATTACCCTATTTACTTTTAAGTGTGGTAAATAAAAGCAAAAAGTTACTATTCACCAAAAATTATTTTTATCTTATTGAACCACATTTTACTACTTTATATTAACCGTATCTCTTGGATTTTAGAAATTCCACTCACAGAAGTGGTAAAATTATGTTTCATGTGAATTTCCAAATTCTCCAAGGAGGTGGGTAAAAGACGGTGAAAAGTTCCATAAAAGTTTTATACATCTAAAATGATTCTAAACTAAATCCAATGAATTACATTGAAATTATATTGTAATTATGTATCCATTTTGACCTTAATTAAATTTAAATAAAATAAATAATTATTTAAATAAAAATTTGGTTTTAAACAATGACATAGTGTTTTTCACTATTCATCAAAAATTGAATGTTTTTAGAAAATTACCAAAATTTCTCTCTAGGATAATTTAGATATTCTGAATCCAAAAATGAAGTCCATTTAGAAATATAAAATTTATAAAATTTCAAAAAGTGGGTATTACTATTCATAATGGCTAGTTTGATTGGTTTTGGTGTGTGTTAGAACTCGAAGTTGCGTACAACACACACTAATGTATTATTCAAAGGGAAGCGTACCGTGGAATCTTGGGGTGTTACATTATGCTTCAGATTCTATAAAATATATCTTGTGGGTTTTAAATTATTTTTTGTAGAATATTGTATATGTTTTATTCTCTATTCCCAATATTCCCATTTTTTATAGCATCATGACATGATCATTGTTTTTGTATGATAATGGATATTGTTATGCCTCGGTTTAGGATATTTCATCTACCTTGGTGATTTATTCTTATCTAGTTTTTACATCCTTTGTTCCATTATTACTTTTTACTCTATTTATTCATTTTTGATACCATTGTGTTATCCTATAACCTTAGGGGTACAGAAATCCAATCGTACGATCTTAGACCATTGTTATTATATCGTATCATTTGGCATGTGGGGAGGCATGCTTGAGACCAAGTGGCTCTCAAGTTCAATTACTGATTAGTAGACACGACCCAGGACATTACAAAGTTGTATTAGTTCCTTCATTCCTTTTTTCTTACTTTTTGGGTTGGTGGAATGGAGGCTAAGAATTTTTTGGGATTTTTGTAATGATCCTGTGACATGGAGTAGGTAACCCATATATATCGAAAAACCAAATATCATGGTATGGGACTTGTTGTTATCGATTATTCTTGTTGTAGTTATATTTATTTCATTATTGGTTGATCCACATGATTTGCAAAATTTATTATTAATATGGATTCTCTTTTATGCTTGTCCTAGTATTGAAAGGAAATTTTTTTTCATTCATCATAATATTCACTTTAGGATTCAATTGTCATTAATCTGCCAAGCTATATTTATTTATTGTGTGTATTCCCAACATCAATTTATTTGTTGCTTTATTTTTATATATCTTATCAAAATAACATTTTTAATGGGTGAATGAGATAAATAATTGGTTAATTGATGTGTTTACAACATCCTAAAGGGTGTTTCCACCTATAGTGTGATGGTCGCACCTTGATTAAACAATTATGGAATGTTTGATCAATGTATCCTTGGTCAAATGGTTTGAAGTTTTTGTGGATGAAAATAAATAGATTCCAATTTTAAATTAAATGGTGATTTATTCTATAACTAGGAATTCAATCTTCATATACCAGGACTTCTTTTATGAAATATGAGATCTTCACCCTGACCTAACCTTAGTAGTGGGAGGTAGTTAGTCTCTTGTGAACTTTATGATATTCTATGTTGCCTATACCTAGCCTTAAGAGTAGGTATATGGGTGATTACTTTTATATAGTAAGCCTCTGTACTGATATTATTCCAATATATTTGATATTTCAATTTTTAATTCTACTCTGAGATATATGTTTTCACATTTTACAAATATGACACCATGATGGCCTTGGGTTGAATGTCTAAAAGGTGGTGATGACCATACTCCTAAAGTGGTGGTACATACCCCACCAGTAGTTCCAACTGTAACACCCACTATTATGAATCATGTTGTACATGATATTAGAACTAATTCTCAATTTCAAGAGACTTTCCTATGATTCATACATTCCATATTGGGATATATGTGACATATCCCTACTATGATGGAGTATACATAAGAATTATAGCATCAGTATACACCTGTTTTCTCATGGGATTGTGGCCTCCATGATGATTGTTTGTGGATAGAGGCCATGTAATCAATATTCAATAATTTTTATATTCCTCCATAAATGAGGGTTAAGATCTCAACCAATATGCTACATGATTTTGCTAAACGATGGTGGGATGTTATCACCTAGGTTGATCATCGTTAGGGTATGTTATGGGTGTACATTTAAACAATATTCTATGAATACTTCATCCCCAGTCATTTAGTAATGATAGATCTAGTGATTTATAAATATTCAATAGTGTATTATGCCAATCATGGACTATAATTATTTATTTGTAGAGCTATATTGCATCACACTAACTCTTGTTGGGGATGGGTAGGTGAAAGAATGACTATTTGAGGATGGGGTTGTATACACTATATGATCATAGGTGCATTTATTTCGATTAACCCCCATTTCTATGTAAATAAACAATTATCTCATCACTGAGTAAAAATTGAGGTAATATAACAGTGTGGTTTAAGTTGGTGATGTATATTGATAGGGACGTTGTTCATCAAGTAGCTGGATGTGTCTCCTCAAGATTTCATGTGGGGTAGTAACGGTTAAATGACACTAACTATGAGTTATGTAGTGTATTCCTAGTGTCTAAATCTAGGGAATAAGAATCCCTAGTTTCGTAAATATTCAATTGAATTCCAAGGAGATGGAAGGTTGTGGAATATTTAGTTCTTTTGAAACACCATCCAATCTATTTCTACTCGGATAGGATGTGCAATAGCTTTTCCTTCAGTAGAGGGATTGGTAGCTCCTTGCCATGAAAGTTGATGGAGTACTACTAGCTAAGCAGGATGTGGAGGTGGTTTTGACCAAGGTATTCAGGCTTCAGATATAAAGTACTAGTAGAGTGGCCCTACTTAGGGTTGTTAGGTCACAGCTTAAGGATATGGATCAATCTAATTTTGTGAAGTGTAGCTTGTAATAATGGAGCATGTTTTTGATAATTCTATAGTTTTAGGCATTATTCTAGTATCCAATAATTTAGTTTCTTCCATATTCGATACAATAACATTGAATTATTTCATATTTATGTTAATTATAGAAATCATTGGCATAGATATTGAGTACATTTATGGTGTAATGACACTCGATACATCAATAAGAATCTATTTCGATTGTGTACACCAGTGCAAGGAATTATCTGTAAAGACCTGTAAATTTCAAAGGAAATTTGTTCTTAATTTTTTTTGGTATTTTATGAGTATGCAGTTTCTGACGGCACCTGATTATGAGCCCCGGTGTGCCTGGAATAATTTTCTGAAGTTTTTCTCAGGTACGTTTAGTGAACGAACGAGTGGGTTTTTCTAACTTTTGAACTAGTGCTCGGAATCGAAATCTGAAGGCACCGATGAAACCGCAGCGCCGGTAATTGCTTAGGAACACCTTTTCTGGAGTTGCATTTACTCGGGCGAGGTTATTAAAAAAATGGGTTAACTAAGGAATGAAATAAAAATTTATGCTACAATTTTTATTTTCTATTCTATGTAGTTTTAACCTATGCATGGATGTTGGAGTGGGTCCCACTACATCCTAACTCCATTTGGTTGGATAATAGTGAGGTGGGTCCCACACAAGCCCCACACCTTCATATTCCTTAAAACCTCCCTCGTGCATTTATTTGTGTAACACAGCCGTACCCCCCTTTTTAATTGACAAGTCAACTCTCCCAATTTAATGGACTGTTAAATGCTCTTCAATTAATTTAATTAATTGAATGAGATGTTTTTAAATTTCAAATTTAATAATGGCATGCGTGTGTGTGAATAAAATAAGACAATGTCTTATTTTATTGGGGGTTGTTTCGTTGTGCAGAAGCAAGGAGAGAACCCTTGCACTCTGAAGAACATCTTCTTCCTCGTCGAAGAATGCGAAGAACGCTGAGTTTACGATGAAGAACATCGACACCGCAAGGGAATCACCGTGCCGTCTCCTCTCCTCTCCGCAACTGCTGAGAGATGCCTTCTTCGAAGAACGACGACGCACCACATCCTTCATCGGGCGTGCACCGACGATGTATACGACGCCGTCTTCCGTGACCCCGTCTTCCGTGACCCCGTCTTTCGTGACACCATCTTCCGCGACGCCGTCTTCCATAAAGTCCTTTTCCCGTGACGATCCTCGTTCAACGACTTCATCGAGGTAGGGGTTTGATTTTTATGTTCGTGAATATTTGGGCGTCAACGTTAATGATTTATCCACATGTTATCAATTTAATGGGAGGAGGTCGGACCGCCCGAACACGGCCGAACCTCCTCCCCATTTGTTGTTGAATTCGTTGCGGCGCGAATGATGGCGGCGCGGTGCAACGACATCCCGCGGAAACAAAGAGGAATGAGGCGAAGAAGCGTGGCGCCATCTCGCCACGCCGTTGAGGCCGAAAGAAGCAGCGACCGGAGTCGGGCTGCGGAAAAGGGGCGTGGTGCCGTCGTGCAGCGCCGGACGAACCAAGGCCGTGGCCTATAGCCGCGGTGGAGCAAGGGAGGGCGGCCGGAGCCGCCGGCCGCCGGTGTTGGAGGGTGGGACCAACAGGTCTCGAATGGTGCGCTGGCCGGCCATTATGGTCAGCCAGATCCGGAAAGACCGGGGGGTTTGACCCCTGGTCAGCGCAGCTGGGTGGACCCCCCAGTGGGTATTCCGTTTCGTTTGAAAGGGGGTGGCGGTTCCCCCCCTTCCGCGCTCACACGGTGTGTGGCGCCCGTGCCGAACTCGACTGGACGCATCGGGTCGGGCCGCCCGCGCTGGGCCAGGCCGCCCGCGCCGCGCCGGGCCGGACCGCGCTGGCTGGGCCAGGTCACGCTAGCCGGGTCGGGCCGTGCCCCAATGGGCCGGACCCGGACCTGGGTTGGGTCGACCCAGTTCGGGCTGACCCAGAGGGTCTTGAGCCGGGTCGGTCTGGGCCCAAAACCCCCTAAAACCGGACAGGTTTGTTGAAATGCTTATAACTTGGGCTACGATCCTCTGATCGATGCATATTCAGTTGCGATGTGATTCTTGGATGATACAGTCGTTTAAGTATATTACACTCAAGGTTTATGAGAACTTTGGTTACGGCCGGGTTGGTTCAAACACGTAACCAACCGGGCCCTCGGAGCGGAAACGCTTATAACTTGACCTCCGGACATCCGATTGATGTGTCGTCGACGTTTTTGGATTCCTCTTAGTGAGACGAACCTTTTGGCATACTCCGCTTGAGTTTTGGATGTAGTTGGAGTGCGGTCAGGTTGCTTTGGACTTAAAAACCAACCGGGCCCCTAGAACGAAAACGCCAATAACTCTCAGACTGGGCGTCCGATTGACGCGATGTCTATCACGTTGAGTTCCTTTTTTTGAGATGGAACATTGGGATACATCAACTCCGGACTATATGTCAGTTGATGAATCGACCCCCTTGGCTCGTGGAGTGGACCCTCCTGGAATCAAGCATGCTATGTGCGGGAACCCTAGAGCTGGCTGTGACTGTGAAGACGATGACGACTGCATTGAAATCCTCCGCGGGTTCGGCAGTGATGACGACTACACTGAAATCCTCTGTGGGTTCGGCAGCAATGAAGACCGTACTAAAATCCTTCGTGGGTTCGATGGCGATGACTACTATTCTTGTATCCTACGTGGGTTTGGTAGTACTACTGTTCTTGTATCTTACATGGGTCCGGAAGTATTTGACTATGTACTTGTATCCTACGTGGGTCCGGCAGAGTATCTGGTCTTGTATCCTACGTGGGTCCGACAGCTTAGCTGGTCTAGTATCCTACGTGGGTCCCAGCTTAGATGAATCAATTGCTACATCTGATCATCTCTATAACCTTACGAAGAAGTATACCTGTGTGAGATGAGTCTTGACTTTCAATCATTATCTTCGATATTATTGAATTGCATCCCTATGTGGATTGGGTTGTGCTTTCCTGTGTGGATTGGGTTGTACTATCCTTTGTGGACGTGATCAAACATGGGCTCAGATGTTGGATCCGAGATGGAATTGATGACTTAGGTATATGTATGGGCATATACCTAAGTAGTGTTGGATGTTACTTCGTGATTATATCTTTCCTTTGGGATTATCCTGTGTGGATTCTGGGAGACCACCAGGGGTCTCGGGGTCCCTACTGAGTAGCGTATACTCACCCCTGCACGTGCTATGCCCGTACTACGTTGTGTTGGATGCAGACCACGAACAGCCCTGATCGTGGTTGAGGCTTATGGAGCAAGTCGGTACCTGGAGGTGGACCACTAAGCGGGACGTACACGGAGCGGACGGTTAGACCCGAGGAGCTGAGGAGGCTATCTGTACCCACCCTTCAGGTGGGACTTCCAGTGGACAGCTCGGTGTTACTGCTTTACTTTCTGTTGTTGTACTTTATTTCCAGTTGTACTTTACTTTCAGTTTGGGTTTGTATTCTAGCCCATTTACTTTCCGCACTTACTACAGTACCAAGTTTACTTAGTGTTTACTTCTGTCGTCTTACTCTGTGGTGTTTGTATACTTTATAAAGAAATGCCTTCCCCTTTTATCAGGATTTACAACTTTGGTGCTAGTCGCCATCCCCTGGCCTATGGAAGGCGGGCTTGGGGTAGTCACAACACGGATCCCGAGGATGGGTCATCACATTACCCCTTGAGATAGGTGGTTATCTTTGTATATGGAACCACTTTTTCCATGATATTATTTTCTTCAACATCATACATAGGATGGATTAGTTAGTATCTTATCATCATCAACAAGATTTTTATCACCAAATGTTGTCTTTTCCCTCACCATATAGTGAGATCTATGATCTTAAGGTTAATGGGATGTCCAGGTGAGTCAAGTTGTACTCGAACATCATAGGAGAGGTGGGGTGATGGCTCATATTTATAGTCATTATCTAGGTGATCATAAAGTATAACTTATATATTTCCCTCTTGTAGTAGATTGATTTACATGAATCTTTCCTGAAGATAATTTTGTTCTACCTCCGAAGAGGGGGTGGAGTTTACTATTGAGCTAGTACTAAGAGCAGCACCAGTATCCATTCCTCCATACAGGATGGCTACTACTGAGCTGCAAAATCTCAGGACACATTTACATGACTTGGAAGATAAGGGGATTATACGACCCAGTAATTCATCATGCAGTTCACCTATACTTTTTACCAAGATGGATGATGGTACCCTCACACATTACATAGATTATCAAAAATTAAATCATCTTACATTTAGGAACTAGTATCCCTTGGCTCATGTTTTTGACATGTTTGACAAAACTTGAGTATTAATGGTTTTGTCTAAGATAAATTTGAGGTTTAATTACCATTAAGATAATGTTACACCATTAGACATACCACATATAAAATTATATAGTACATATATTTTCTATGAGTATTTGGTCATGTTTTTCGTTCTCACAAAAATGACATCAATTTTCTTGGCCCTGATGAATTAGGTTTTCCACCCATATTTAAATTTATTTTTGGTAGTTTTCATTGATTAAATCTCGAAGTACTCAAAAACATTACACAATCATGACAAATGACTTGATATCATTTTGATCGCACTAAGAGATCACAGTTTGTATTCCAATCTAAAAAAAATTCATTTCTGGAATGATATGATCTGCTTTTTAGGTCACTTAATCTTAGTGGTAGGAATGACTACCGATCCATAGAAGGTAAGAGTCGAGGTCTCTTATGTGAATCTTAAGAACATTTTTTTATAAAATGTGTTATTTGGGGATAGCTGGATATTATTGTATATTTATATATTATTTCACATTCTTTTAATATCCACTTATATTCCATACTAGGAAATGATTCATGTTTACATGGTACGAAGCATGTGAGAGAGCCTTCTAGGAATTGACTGGAAGGGTTACTTCAGAACCGATCAAAATTTTACCTGACTGATGAAGAGGATTTACAGTTTGTTGTGACACATCAAGTATTTGGATAAAAGATGTTCTAATGTGGGGATATTAGTTCATGGATTATAGGTCCCACTAGCTAAGGAAACATGAACATAATTATTAGGCACATGATCTTGATCTTGAAGTTATGGTTCAATCCTTTCATATTTAAATGAATTATCTATCGGGAGAGAGATTAATTGTATTCACAAATCACAAAAGTCTCAATACATATTTGGGTAGTGTGACTTGAATATCGTGAAGTGAATTTGGGTGGAATACCTTCAATATTATGACTTTAGGCTTAATTATACACTTGGGTAGGGAAATTTAGTGGCAGATTCTCTAATCCTAAAGACTCAGACTTAGAAAATTCAGAAGGCTTGTGGAAAGTGGATATTGACGACTCTATTTTTTGAGTTGCATATAGATATTTTTGAGTGTAATGGGTATCCTATTCGTATAGATTTGGAAATGAAATACACTCCTCTGGAATGATTAAATATGAGAAAACATTCTGATATCAAGGGATTAGTCCTAAGGGAGAGAATATCAAATGTAGAACCACCAATGTGTTAGGTAATTTATGAGGACAAGATTTTGTAATTTCAAGGGAGATTTTGGGTACCTATAGAAATTTTAGAGGAATTGATGTGGGAATAACATGAAAATTCATGGGAAGTACACCTCAGACTCCCTAATATTTACTGTAAAATATGCCCCCAGTATTGGTGGCTATGTATGGTGAAAACAATTGATGTCTTTATTGCTCGGTGTTCCATCTTTTAGAATGTGAATGTAGAACACTAGTGAACAGTGGAGATTTTTCATCCATTTCACATTCTATAGTGTAAATGTATGACATCCCTATTGATTTCATAACTAATTTTCCATATTTTCCTTGGGGGAGTGATGTGGTGTGGGAGGTTTTGGATTGATTGAAAAAGTCCATCACTTGTTTCTAATTGTAGATAACGTTTCAATGGAAAAGGTTGGTAGACTATATCTTAGGGCATAATTTTACTTAATGGAACTCCATGTACCGACATATTTGATAGAGATACGCATTTTACTTTGTTATTCTATAAGGGGTTACAGAAGGCTCTTGGTACATAAGTTCTTTTTAAAACATCTTATCAAACAATGATTGATGGGAAATCTATCCATATGATTATGATATTAGAATAAATTATCCAATCATGTATCCCTGATTTTAGTGGTTCTTTGAAAAAACACCTAACTATTTTCAAATTTTATTATAATAATAGCTTTCATGAACTATAAAAATGAATTCTTATAAGTATATACTCTATAGGCCACGCTATTCACCTATATAGTGGTTAGAGGTAAGAGAGGAAACATTTTTGGGACCGCATCTCATTCAGGAGACTTTAGAGAAAGTGTTTCTCATTAGAAAATGTATAGATAGAAATTAGTTTAGGAAATAGACTTATGCCGATGGAAGTTACCAACCTATGGAGTTTGAGTTGGAGCATCAGGTCGTCTGTTATGTTTCATCATGGTTGGGTCAAATAAATAGTTGGAGACAAATCAAGTTATCACTTTGTTATATTGGACGATTCAAGATATTGGTGGGAGTTAGGCCTATATCATATCAGATAGATCTTCCTAAAAGGTATCGGTCCCTGACTGACATCTTCCATGTATCTCATATTCACTATTACCATTCATACTCATATCATACATTTTATCCTAAGGCTGTTTCATTGTAATTTGTTTCACCTTTTTATGAGTATCTTTTCCAGATCATTGGTCAAAGAATGAAGGATTTCCGAGGAGGGATAGTTTATATGGTATGGGTGCTATGGAAGATTAGATAAGTACATGATGAGACCTAGGGGTGAGAGGCTAGCATATATGCTCATTACAAAAAATTATTCTCATATGACACTAAACTACCCTCATAAGGGAAAATCAAGGATGAGTTGTTTTAAGAAGGGAATATTGTAAGGTCTTGGTTTTTCTCATGAGGTATAGATCCCTTAATTTATGGTTTAAACATATAATTTGGTTCAATTGGGTTGGTTTGGATCATGTGAAAGGATCATACATAGTCATTTGGGTGATTTTAAGAGGAAATATCAGTTGTTGGAGAAGTATTGTTGCATAAAACTTATGACATAAATCTGTGTTTTACACAAAAAATTGTTAATTTATTGTAAAAAACCATCTTTCCTCATAAAATGGATTTGGAAGACCCTGTGAAAAGGGTTATTTATGGCATAAATCATCTATTTATGACACAAATATTTCAAGTAGCTTAAAATGAGTGGGATATTTCCTTTTCACCCCAAATTTTTTATAGCCTAAAACTTTTCTTCTTCCGCCCTTATTTTTTCCCATGCATAGCTTCCCTCGCCCCCTTTATTAGAAGTTTCTACCTCTCCTTTAGGATTTATGATAACTCCCTCATTTGATATCTTAATAAAGTTTTTTTGATATGTTGTATGCATATCAGTATGATCTTAAATCCTAATTCTTATTTTACTCGATTATAATTTTATAAAGAATGATAAAATCATGTGAGATAATATTCACCATTTTTTTTAAAAAAATATTTCTATGATTTCTTCCATTAAGACATAGATTAGGCACCAATAAATTATAATAATACATTTATATCAAAAAAGTAGGCATTCTAGTAATTTTACCAAAATGCATTCTTGTTTTATAACATGCTTCATGAAGTCATGTGCTAGAATTTCTATACATTGTATCTTAAATATGTATTATCCAAAATTGGATTGAAACCTATAATAAAAATGAACCCATACACCCTTGTTTTCATAATAGTATTTCCCAATAAACTAGTGTCACCTCTTGAGGTGTTCTTATGAAATTTCCACTGAATTTTTAAATGCTTATGTGACCAAACCATAATATATGTTCTCTTGGGTTGAATCCTTATTTAAATGACTAAATTAAATTAAATGGAAGCGAATGGTATTCCCATGTCAAGGGAATCTTATTTAAATTTTGGATTATGTGTTGATTAAATGTAATATAGGTTATTTTAAAACCATAACTTGGATGGTTTTAATGCATGACTAGAGCATACCATTTATGATTCCTAGGTGTGGTGTCCCATATAACACAGGATACTCTGGAATTGTGTCTATTATTACTCATGATACATGGGAATGGTTTCCCATATTACTCATGATACTCGAGTATAGAATCCAATATTATTAGAATACTAAGGCATGAATTACCTTACTACTCATGATACTCAGTCATTATGTCCCTTATTGTTCTATTAGATAAATGGGTATGGTGACCCTTATTTGATATCTGATACTCTTTCAATTTGGAATGGATGCCTGAGTTACTCCATGTGTCATGTCTAGATCTATGTATCCATATATTTTTCTATATATGTTATCACATATATAATATATATATATGAATACATATCTATAAATATATGTACACCAATGTACATGGGGAGACATAATCAATGATATCCTAGCTTAGGATGAAACAAGTAGAGTTAGTCAAGTGTCCTTAAGGAACCTGAGATAACTAGGTTACAATATTCATTTTTACTTTACATTTTTATATATACACACTTCTCCTTTCATATACCCTAGTTGAATCATACTAGTTTTCACTGGTTATGGCCTACTAATTATATCTCACAACTTAATTGTGATGTCAATTAGTACCCAATAAAATTCATGGATGTTGTTAGGGACAAAGGGAAGCATTCATCTATAGATGCATGATTCTCTATGCTAGGAAGGTGTCTGGGGTTAGAGGATCGAGCTTATTCTCATGATCCTATGGGATATATCTATTGGTTATTTGGATTATTTTTTCAGAATGTTGTGTATTCTTATTGCTCAATTCCAAGTATTCCCATTTTGTGTAGAATCATGACATGATTATAATTTTATATATTATTCTTGTATGGTTCTATCTTGGTTTATGTTATTTCCTCTAAATTGGCTATTTATTCTTTTCTGGATGTTTTCTTCCACTTCCAAATTATTAGTACTTCCACTGTTTATTTATTTTGTATACTATTTTGTTTTCCTTTAACTCTAAGGTTATATTCTCCCCATCATATAATATTAGACCTTAAATTATAATTTGCTTCTTCTAGTGTGTGGGGAACACTTGAGGCCAAGTTTCTCTTAGGTTTTTTCATTGATCAATGGAATGATCCCATGATGATACTAATATTATTTTCAATTTAAATATTATTATGGAATTGTAGTATTTTTCAAATAATATGAGGCCAATGTGGGTATTATGTGCTGATATTTATATATGAAATAATTAAAATTGAAACTACTAAATATTTTGAAAATTTTACTTTTTATAAAATGTTTTCCTTTTATTTATCATATCATTATATTAATATTATATGTAAAATAATTTATTTATTATTTTACCCTTTTAATGACGCTCGTTCATATAGTTCAAATGATCTAAATCATCAGCATGTAGTATGGGGTGATTATTTAACATTTTTAATTATTTTTTAGTTCATTTTAATATGTTTGTTTATATATTGGGTGTTTAAACTTTTAAATTTTAATGTTATTATTGTTGTAACAATTTTTTGATATAAATCGGTAATATTTAATTGTACATGCACATTATACTTAGTTTCTTTTTTTTTGTTTTTTTTTTTTTTTTTGTTTCTTTATCATGCGAAATTGGGTATTGAATATTTTAATGATAACTATAATAAAATCCATTTATCATTGGTTATTTTTAAAACCAATGTAAAAAATAGTGTAACTAACTATTTCACATAGGTTCATATATAACCAACATTAAATACTGTCTCTAACATTATTTTTTATAGGAACCAAAGGAAAAGATAACCTTTCACATCAGTTCATAAAAACAATCCTGAAATAGTCAGTTTGTTATTCTTCATAGCTAAGATTTAAGCATTGGTTATATTTATAACCAACATTGAAATCCATTTATAATTTATATTATTATAACTGATGTGAAATATATATTTACAATTTCCCATGAAATTATGTTTATTTATAGAAAATGTTAAAAATCAATAAAAAACATCATGAACTCAAATATGAATAACAAATAAACTATTTCTTGTTTGTTTTTATGAACAAGCATGGATGAATATATATAACATAGGTTTATAAAAAAATTATCAATAAAGCTAGATATTAACATCTATTATGTAGAAATTGATTTGAAATAATCGGTCACATCATTTTTTAAATTAATTTTCAAAATAAATTGTGTAAACCACAATTTTTTAAATAAATTTCTTTCAAACATACAATACGTAAACATATATGATAAAAATGAAAAAACCCCAATAATGTCCAGTAGAAAAAAATAGACTATAATGTATAAGTAAAATTAAAAATAACATCTTGGTGTTATTATTTTTTAAAAACTACATTAAATTTATAATTTAATATTTAAAATTCAAAATCTATAAACAAACATATAAAACTAAACTAAAACATAATCAAAACTACAAATTAATCTGAAAATGCATATATGATTCATGTCATTAGAAAAATATGATTGAAATTTATTAAAAATATAAAAGTTATGAAGAAAATATTTGATATCTAATCTTTCATGACTAAGCCTCATTGGTACCCCTCCTAGGATGGATGTGAGGATGATAATGGCCCTTTAATACTTCCTTGAATGGGTCATGGGTTGGGGGAATGCATTGAGGGTATCAAAACACACATATGGGAGGCATTACCATAATTGTTTTTGATAATATAACAAAGAAACAATAATAAACTCAATATAATAAAAATTAAATTAAATATCTTATAATTTATATAATCTTATAAGTAAAGAAAATATCCAGAACATACCAAAAGAAACTCTCTTAGAAACAAACCATAAACATCTGTTATAAACACAACATGCTATTAATATCCAATCCACTCATTAAATCCCTCTTATGAATCTATAAAAGATATATATGTGTGTGATAGAGAGTGTGTGTACATGGAGTGGGGTGTGAGAAAACATGTACACTCTATTGGATTATCTGCAAAATATAACTTAAAAATATGGAAGAAGAATCCTAATGCCTCAGTAAGTAAACAACAAAATAAACTTGTTATGTATATTGGTCAACTACAACGAAAACTCTATAAGGATTTCTCACTAAATATACAAGTAATGTATAATAAAATAATATCAAAGGAATATATGTCATGAAGGTACACTCTAGCCAATCTCCTATTGACTTGGTCACTCTCATTCCCCAATGACAAATTTCATGTTCTTTGATCCCCTCTAAATCTATATATTTGTATAAACACATACCATATCATAGTCACAACCATATATCTAATGAATTTAATACATAAATCAATATTTGTGTATATATAACAACATAATGGTGTACGATATTGATATGTCATATGATACGACATTTTGAAACCAAGGAATTTATTATTTCTTAGTTTGGAATTTCCTTTAATATGATATGATGATATCATATTACCACTAACTCGTACTATAATATTATGTGAAAAAATAATATTGAACTCTTTTTATTTGTATTATATAATAACTGTGGAATATTATGATAAAAAATGTAAACAGACATTAATATTTAAATCTATGATGTTTTCTATAATCGATATCCTTAATACATTAAAAGTATTAAAGAATATAAATTATATTTATATGAAAAATACATCTTGGTATAGGGGTTTACAATAATTGTGACATTTTTCAATTACTCATGAATTTTTTAACATATAAGTCAATTTTATAGATACCGAAGAAACATCCTTAAGTCCAATATAAAGAGGTAGTAGCCATTGAGATGGTGTGTCTTCTGTGAAAAATCCTAATATTGATTCTCTCAATAGAAGAAATATTCATCCATCCACCTTTTCTCCACCTATCAAGGTGTGAAGTAGGATCTTACCCATGTGTAGTGTGATTTAGTTTATCCCGTGGATACACCTTGGAATAAATAGTTCTTTGGCTTTTCTTGGTGAAGTTCATCAAGCCCATGATTATACGTGGGATTAGAAACCATCTATACTAAAAGTAACTTGTTCTTCATTTATAGTATTCTTGGTATTATTCTTTCATAGCATGTTGATATCTGGAATTATGTTTTCTATAATCTCTCACTATATAAAATAAGAGTTATTTGATCCTTATAATCCCCTCAGTGGTACTAGTTCCCTTCCATTATTCTTAATTCTCAAAATCATGTTAAAATAAAGTGGAATTGATATTTTTATGTCATATTTTTATCATAAAAATTGATAAAGATTTTACATTATGTATAACCTAATTATATGGGATATCATAATTTTCAAAAAAAAAATCTTCTATGGCATGCCTAATGATATGTAATTTATTAAAAAGAGATACATTTTCACCATATGATATGGGATACTAACACTGATCTTATCTTGTAAAACAAATCATTCTATCACCTTAGTGATATCGATGTGTATCATAAAAAAACATATCCAGTCATAAAATGATTATATAACAATTCTATAATAGAACAAACTAAAGGATAGGTCATAGTTTGGGATATGGATATATCCTGAAACATGAATTATAATTTGAAATTTTCAATCATTTTTTACAGTATTCAATCATAATTTCTAATAATTCTATCAAGAATTATGATATGGCCTATATCATTAAATATATTATATAAAAACATTATTTTTAAAAAATTTAAATAATAATTTCAATTATATAGTTTATAAATTGACTAAAATTTATATAAAAGTGTATTATGGGATTTTTTTAAATTTATAAAATTTTTATAAATTAATTATTTATTAATTTTTGATTGATTAAAATATACCCTAACGCCTTTATACATTGGATGTATTATGGATTACATTGTAAGATGTGATATACTTGAATATTATGGTTTGATATACTCTAAAAAATTTGTATCAAATTCCGTTGTTCTAGACATATCATAAGGGGTGATATATGATATCACTTCATTGCCTTAGCCAAATTATATTTTATTATATGGATATACCGTAAGACCAATAAAAATGTTTTGATATATTGATTCATATTATACAATTATTAGGATATTTTAGGTTTGAATAATTTATTTTAATGCAATGTATTAATGTTTATGAATCTTATAAAATTTTATATAATTAGTAGTAACATTTCATACGATGAAACATTTGGGAGTTATATCATTTATTAGTTACAAATTATTGTAACTTAATGTCATTTACTCATAAATTTCACAACATAAAAGTAAATAAATGTATAGTTAAGGATTATCCATGGGGGATATATAAGTAGGAAGTAGCCATTAAGATCTTTTATTAGGTTTTTCTTAAGCTTTCTCTTCTGATTTGTCCCCACCAAGTATATCTTCTTTCTTATCCCTTATTTATTAATAAGTACTAGCATATTGTTTGTGTTATGTAGAATTACACACAAACATAGGGTTGTTCATATCATATCATTGAAGAAGCTTAGAGGGAACGGTATTTTGGTTGTTTACCAATGATATTTATCAACCAAAATTGTTAAAGAATATGATTAGTGTTTATAAATTGTGAAAGGTGCATTTTTTTATTTAGAATTTACAAGGATTGTTTTTTCATAGCATAGTGATCTTAGGTTTATGGTTTCTAATGAATTATGTAGAATTTAATAAGTGTTATTATATCCATAAAATCTCTTTAGTGGTATTAGATCCAAGTTAAACATATTGATTATTTGTATTATGTTTGAAAAAAGAATAAGTTGTATGTAATATTTATATTTTATTACCTATCATTAAAATGATAACTGTTTGAATTATCAAATATCTTAAGATATATGAAATTTAAATTTTAGATATGGTCTCTATATATTATATGGGATATCATTACTAGAGACTTGGTTTAAAATATTTATTTTTTAACATACTCTAGACTATGATATGGGATATCATATGTGGAGATAGCACCGACCTGTATATGAAAATCAGATCCTCACATCATCATTGTTAAACAGTATAAATAAAAATTATTATTTTAGGCTCTAAAGGGTAGGTCTCTAACCACCATAGTCTATTGTAATCTATAATAGGAATGTCACAAATTATGATATAAATGTATCATAAATTGTGACATATATATCAAAAGGCATAGTTTTGGTATTGAAATGAGTTGCAGATTACGATATATCTTATATCTTTAAATACGATATAAAGGGAAAAATCGTAAATTTTAATTATAAATGTAATTATATAATTTAAAAAAATTATTATAATGTATATGAATATTAATTTTTGGGATTTTTATTTAATTTATTAATATGTATATAAATTAACTTATTATAAAAAATATATAATTTTTTATTAAATTTTTATGTGAAATTTATTGAATAAATGTCCATTATATAAAATAATTTTAAAATTATACAGAAAAAAATTGGATATAAAATTTTTATATTGAAATTATAAATGTAATGTATTAAATATTTATAAATTACTAAATAATGCTAAATATAAAGGGAATATATTAAATTATTAATTTTTTATAATTTCTAATTCGAATTATTCAAAATAAAAAGTTGTATATAAATTCTTATAACCATATCAAAAAAAGCCAAGATAATTTAAATGTACAAGTTTAAAAAATTATTAAAAATGTGATATTCTTAATTTTTACATAATATATGAATAGTTAATACAGATAATGTTTATATTTCATATATTATGTATTTAAGTAAAATGGAATATAAATGTCAACATGAAGGAGCTCATATTAGAAATAAACATAAAGTCTTTATGTTCTAAAATTATAGAATATACATAATGAATGGATAAGTTATAAATTGATTAGAAATTATTTATTAATCATTTATAAATATTTGTCTCATGTTCGAATATATATGTGTTAAAACCGAGTTAATGATAAAATAAGTTTTTTTTCATATTCATTGATATTTATGAATTAAATATAAATTTTACCTTGAAATATTTTCTATGTCCAATACCATACATGATATGAAAAAATTATTTTATCCCAATTCTTCTATTTAATACAAGACTGAGTTATACCGAACAATAATATATTGTTATTGTTGTTATTTAATATGGTTGTTTTGTTGCCTTTTATTGGAGAGCCTATTTTAAAAATAAATTTTGAAACATTTATAATTTTTGTATGGAAAAATAAAATTCATTTTTTAAATATGAATATACAAATTTACTTTTGGATAATTTTTTGGTGTTTTTATGAGAACTTTCATATTTTGATGGATAGTGAATAATACTGAATTTTAGTTCAAAACTAAATTTTAATCCATTTTATTTATATAGTTAAATTGTATTATTATTTGGTTTAAATGTATAATTAAATCAATTTATATAATTTTAACAAATTTAGTTCATTAAAAAAAATTTACACTGTAATTAGATATAAAAACATTGGTAAATTGTGAACATTTTTACTTTAAAAACCTGCTTTTTCATCCCATTTATGGGATTAATTTTAAATTAATTTCATCCACTAAGGGAAACAAGATTAACTGATTAATAAACATGAAAAATAAGGTGTTAATATGTTTCTAAATTTGTTGAAAATTTATTTTATGGTGATATTAATTCCATTATACCTGTAAGGATATATAATAGTTGATTTTTAACACTTTTTGGACAAGGAAAACAAGGGGATCACTCAAATATTTTCAGGAATATCCAATGTGTCATTTTCCACACTTAAAAGAGGCCACCTCCACTCCTCACATCATCACACCTAACAATACCTTTTGAAACGTAAAACCCCTATATAAATAAGCTCAAAAATTAATACCTTAACCATATATTCCTCCCATTGGGTAGAAATACAATTAATAAGTCTTTTGGAACAAACCAAAAGAGCTACCAGAAGAAGATGAAACTTTCACCAACATGAATTTTTAATTTCGTCTTCTTCTAGAATCCCTTAATTGATTATTATTCCATAATTATATATAAAAATTACTATACACAATATAATGATATGTTTTTATGTTAATATTTATACATATACATGTACACACTTCCATCAAATGGGTTGTGAAATTACTGTTCGGGTACGGTGAACTACCGCCTCTTATAATGATGTCATTCATTTTTTCCTTTAACACCTCACATGGTTGACCATTATGATGGAAAAAATATTTTTAATATATATATATATATATATATATATATCTATCTATATTTGATATTTATTATGTATTCATACTTCTATAATTTTTTTATAACAAATACCTTCATGCTTTCTATTTTGTGTAAATAAGATAACATCGTTTGTAGACCTTTGGATTACTGCCTCCTCAAAGCGATGTGATACATTCACACATTAAATCGAATGTATTAAAGATTAGTTTAATTAAAAATACATTACATAGATAAAATATATATTATATTAATAACATAATTACTTTTCTATAAATATATTATATCATTTTATTTATTACACTTTCACTGACTGAAATGGTGCTAACGTCGTTTGTAGACATGTGGACTATGACCTCCTCAACATAGTTTGATTCATTTTACATCATAAGAATTATATATATAAGTATATAGTATTTAATAAAATTATATTTATGATATAATTATCATTTTGGAAATATAAATTTTTCTTTCCATCTTTCAACAATGTTCATTAAAAAATAGGAATCTTACTCATGTGTATGTATGGCCTACCATCTCCAGGATTATAATTTTTGTTCATTTTTCAAAACCATCAATCATGATGGGTATTAAAAGAATAATTGATGTATAAATATGATAATTATTTAATTATTATTATTATTTTCTTATTTATATAATAAACCTTTTGACCATAGTTGACCTACCAAAGTCATTTTTATATATAAACTAAATATGGTAAAAAACTAAAAATAAACATAATTATTTAAGTATTTTTTTACTGCATTGTAATAAGTGAAATAAAATTAATTATAAGCCTGAAAAGTATCTAAATAAAATAAATAATAAACATAAGTTCATTATTTAGGAATATAAAGATACACATGACAAGTCGAACACAAGGTGAGGTATTTTTCCTCAATCTCCTTTCATTGAGGAATTTGTTGATGATATGAACCTTTATTATTTTTTAAGGTCTATATACAGACCCTTTGACATTCAATATTTTTATTTTATCTTTCATCATGTTATTTAATGTTTTTTAAAATTTTATTCTTTCATGGATATTAAGATTTAAATTTTCAAATTAGTATGGGACACCTTGAATGTTTATAGATTTTATTTCCAAATATTTTTCTTCAATTAAATATTCTTGATATCATATTAAATTTTTTTATAAATGGATTATAAAGGGAAAAAATTTCTATTTTTAATTTCATTAAAAAAATTCAAGGGGAATATTTTTACATGTTTTATATAGAAAATTTTGACAAATGAAAAAGGAATGTTATATTCTTAATATATGTAGTGAAAATAAATTTTCCATAGCCATGGATATTATTTTATTTTTGGATTCCTTTGAAAGAGTCCATGCCTTTTTAAATGAAAACCCTTCATTCTTTTTTTGGGTATTTTGGTAATGAAAATGGTTTTCCAAAAAAGGGTTTATTTTGTTCTAAAAATGATAATTTTGAAATAAAATGGTATTTTAATAAAAAAAAGTGATTTCAATACATGTTTAAAAGTTTTTTCAAAATGATGAAATTTTTTATTTCTTGTTGTGGTTCTTTCACATTCTAAATGATAGGTTCTCCCAAATAGCGTCGGGTGAGCCTGTTATGGCAGAAATTATGGGTGCACCCAAATAGAACTTCAATTCATTTGGTAATGATTATATAATCCAGAGAATTATATTGTAAGTTGATCATATGGTTATTCCAATCATTAAGGGTTTTGTAAGGGTTCGATGTGATAATTTTCTAAGGTACCTAATTGAATTTTCTATTTTTTCGAATGTGTTTTCATGGATATAATTTTTTTTCAAATTGCTAAATAAATTATATTTATTAAATATTTATATTTCTCTCTTTGGGTAAAATTTTATGTTTTTATTAAAGGTATTTCATGAGTTTAAATGTTTATCAATGGACTATCGTTTTCCTTCTTTTTATATCCCTTACAATGATTTTTATTCTCATCCCATGTTTTAAAATGTTTTTCACAGTATTTAAAAATGTGTAAGGGATTGGAATAATTCATGTTAAAATTCATGATGAGTATTCATAAAATAGATCATGGTTTAATTTTTAAGATTTTTATATGGTGGAAAAATATATACTTATCTAAAGTGTTCAGATTTTATTTTATGGTTTTATTATATGTGAGTTATGGCCTAATTACCTAAAACTATAAACATTAAAACATTATCAATGTGAAATAAAGTAATTTATTGACTAAAACTCAAGATTATGTAAAGATTAAATTCATGTTCTTATTGTTGGTATAAAAGGTTGGTTTAGATATCTTTAGAGGTTAGGGTAATATGAATAACTTTCCCTTGAAAGATTTTACCTTATTGTTAAGTTAAAATGTTATATAATTTGAATAATATCATGTTTCTTTTTCAAAAATATATATATTAAGAATGGTTTTATATAGAGGAAACACAAAAGAGGTGGTGGTAATGAACTGAGAGGAAGATATCCTTCCAAATATGCATCCTGGGATAATCAAAATCATAAGAGAATAGTT
Source organism: Viscum album (assembly GCA_963277665.1). Taxonomy (NCBI): domain Eukaryota; kingdom Viridiplantae; phylum Streptophyta; class Magnoliopsida; order Santalales; family Viscaceae; genus Viscum; species Viscum album. The sequence goes on along the minus strand of OY728156.1, from coordinate 61,721,254 downwards.
TGTTACGGTGATGGATCAATTGACTCGGGTGATACATGGTGCTTGTATCCAGGATAGAGAAGAAGAAATCTACCTTGAAGAAACATGTGTTTTGTAGATAATTTCATGAGAAAATATCCCTCATCATTTAGTGGATCATCTAACCTAGTTTAGAAGAAGTATGTATCAATGATTTGGAAAATATATTTTATGTCGTCATATGTTCATAACATAAAAAGGTAACCTCTATAATTTATCATTTTGATGGTGAAGCTAGTCGATGGTGGTATTCAGATAATAATACCAAATATAAATATGATCTTTACTCCATGGAATGGGAAACATTCATGGAAACTTTCCTTGAGAATTGTTTCTCTGTGTTTTTTTGACTCTAAATGGAAAAAACAATTCTAAAAATTGAGGAAAATGATGAAGATTCCATAGTTTTATATGAAGGAAACTTCATAAGATTGGACTAGTATGTCCTGGATTTTATTCTTTACAATTATAGTAAAATTAATTGGGTTCACTCAGGATTGAAACCAAGTCTAAAAATATATTTTTCCGCACGATAATTTACAATAAATGAGAAATTTGTTCATTGTGATGATAATGTTGAGTGTATTTTTTGGACTATTATGTCCCCCATAATGATGAATGTAAGAAGAAATCACGATGGCTGGAGATGGGGAATGAAGCAGCAGATAAATATATAGGTAATAAAATAATTTTCTAATCTTGTAGTAAGTGTGGTAGAAATCACTTTGGGTAATGTCTTATGAATACATGGCGGTTTTATGGATGTGGAATGTTTGGCCACATGAACCTAGAATGTAAGGAAATTAATCCTAATGAATCAAATAAAGTGGTAGCCAGTATCCATCTGATGGTAAGATGTTTTAGCTGGTATGATATGGGTCGTTATTATAATTCATGTCTAAATTTAGTTGCATAGTATTGAAATATTCATGACTGAAAATAGAATAGTGTAGTGAGGTCATTTACAACTACTATAATTGATGATAGACATTAAATAAAGTGGTGGAAATTATGTTTCATACGTTTTATAATTATTTTAATACCCTATTTGACTTTGGATCTTTTCAATGTTTTATTTTTGATAAATTTTCAAGTAAATTGGGAATGTCACCTAATAAAATAATGTCACATATATTTTTTTAAACACCGTGAGTGATTATTAAAGAAACCAATATTTTTAGCAATCTTCATATTTTCTTCAGTGGTATGGTCTTTCCTAAAAATCTTGTTGAACTATCCATAATATTGTTTGATATCATTCATGGTATGGATTTTATTTTGGTTTATCATGCTAAGATAGATTATAGTTTTATGCGAATTGGGTTCAATTTATTCATTCCATTTATAAATTAACAAGAAGATGTGAAATTTGTTTGAGATGTAAAATTAATTTACCAAGATCATATTGTTTAAAATAATGAAATAGTTCAAATTAGTGATGTTCAAGTAGTAAATGAATACATGGATATTTATTGGATGATTTTCCTCGTGATATTCCAGATCGAGAGGTTGATTTTATTATTGATTTAGTACATAATGTTAAGCCTATTTATAAACCCCCTTTTTGAGTGGATCAAGTGGAACTTTTAGAGATGAAAATTCAATTCCAGGTGTTATTATATAAAGGTTTCATCTGAACTAGAACATCAGAATGTGTTGATCCTGTCATTTCTGTTAAAAAAATGATGTATTGATGAAAATTTTTATGGATTGTAGATCCTTTAATAACAACATTATTAAGAACAAGAATTTGTTACCTCATATCGATGATTTGTTTTATTAGCTTTAGGGATAAAAATATTTTTCATTGGATGACCAAAGGATAGGGTACAATCAGTTGAAAGTGAAGAAAGTTGACATTCTGAAAACTGCATTTTGAATTATAGATGGCAACTATGAATTTATATTAATTCCATTTGGTTTATCTAATTCACATAATTTATTCACGGATCTTATGAATATTATTTTTCATGAGTTATCGGATAAGTTCGTGGTTGTGTTTATTGATAACATTTTAGTATTTTCTAAAATATAAGAGGAACATCAAAAAAAACTAAGAGTTTTTTTAAAACATTAAAATGAAATAAACTCTATGGAGAAATTAGAAAGTGTGAATTTTGGTAGAAATTTTTTTATTCATTGGTCACCTTGTTTTCTATAATGTCCTAATTATTGATCCTATTAAAATGAAATTGATTGAATAATGGACATGACCCACAAATATCACTGAGATTCATAGTTTTATTAGAATATCAGGTTAGTACTATAGATTTTTGTAAAATATTTCTCAGTTTTCTATCCATCTTACTAAGATAACATGAAAATGAGTAATGTTTATCTCAAAAAATAATGTGATGACTTATTTTAAGAACAGAAAATAAGATTGTTGGTTGATCCTATTTTATAATTTCTTTCCAGAAATGGATAATTATTCATCTATAGTTATGCTTAATTGAAAGGACATGGTTTTTTTCTAATGTAGAATGATCGAGTAATTTCATATGCTTCATGTCTATTGAAACCTCGTGAGTTAAATTACCTTACACAAGATTTGTAATTAGCTTCTATTTTTTCATTTATAATTTGGATGAGTCATTTTTATAGTGTAAAGTGTGAAATTTATTCTCATAATAAAATCTTTAAGTTTGTATTCAATCAAAAATAATTGAACATGAGATAGAGAAGATCGATGAAACTATTAAAGGATTGTGATTCCATAATTCATTATCATCTTGAAAAAAGACAAAATTTATGATGATTTTAGTTAAAAATTAATCTATATAAACCATTTTATGTTTTGATCCTGACCATTTGGTTAATTATATGATGAATTTTTCCATTGAATATGTCATTATAGGGATATCCTTTATTTTTTAGGCTTCAGTCTAGTTGAATTTGTCAAAAGGATGTAATAGATCTCCGAAGGTAGATCAATCCTTGCAATAAAAGGTAGAATATGCTAAGAATAATAAGTTTCATGATTTTATATTTTATGAATAAGGTGTTTTTTGATTATTAATTTGGTTACGTGTGCTTTTTGATTCATAGTTGAGGAAAGAGTTTTTTACAAAATCTCATAGTTCATTGTTTTCCATTCATTCAGATAGCACTAAGATATACAGAGACCTTCAGTATTATTACTGGTTTGGTGGAATGAAACGAGACATTTTTTATTTCACCATTACATGTTATACTTTTCAACAAATTAAGACAGATAAATAGTTGTTGAAGGTAATGCTTTAAATATTTACAATTCCACGGTGGAAGTAGGAAAATATATCAATGAATTTCATGGTAGGATTTCCAAAGGATTCTAAAGGTAATAATTTGATTTGGGTTATTATTTATTAATTAATTAAATCTTCTCATTTTCTTCCCATTCAAGATATAATGTATTTATATAATCTTTCAATAATTTATCTAAAACTGATTATCATTTAATCTAGAGTGCCTCTCTCCATTATATTAGGAAGAGATCTTAAGTTCACATCTAATTTTTGTAAAGGAATTCGGAAGTCATTGGGTACTTAATTAAACTTTAGTACACATTTTCTTCATCAATCGGTTGGATAGTCTTAGAGGAGGACTCATACCTTGGAAGATATGCTTTGTTCATTTTTAATAGATTACCAGTGAAGTTGTGATTGACATTTTTTATTTTTATTATAATAACGGTTTCCATTTTATTATATAGATGGAACCTTTCGGTACATTATATAGAAAGTGGTGTTGAACACTAAATTTTGGTATGATATAGGAGAAAAAAAGTTGATTGGACCAGATTTTGTTGAGAAATTGGTAGATAAAGGTTAGTTGATTTAGTGACACATGAGGGAAACTCATAGAAGGAAGAAAAATTCTGAGGATAACTGGATGCAAGGCCTCTATTTTGAGGTTGGTGCTCATGTCATTATCAATGTTTCTCCTTAGAAAATTTTTAATGTGTTTTGGTAAAAAAGGGGAAGCTTAGTCCATGGATCATTTGACCAAATGAAATCGTGGAGAAGTTTGGATTGATTTCGTACCTAGTGGCCTTACCTCCATGTTCATCCTACATAGACAAGGTATTTCTTGTTTTAGTGTTAAGGAATTATGTACTAGATTCATTTCATATTTTATACCCTAAAATAGATCAACTGTAAGAGAATATTTCTTATTAGGAACAACCAATTCAGGATCTTGACTATACAGATAAAGTGTTGTGAAATAAGGTAATTCTCTATGTTAATGTTCTGTAGGAAAACCAGATGGTATAAGAGGAATCATGGGAATATAAAAATTATATGATGAAAATATATCCCCACTTATTTCATATGTGAATAAAATTTCAAGGACGCTATTTTCAAAAGGGGGAACGATGTAACATCCTATGTAATGATAGAATAATTATTTTTTATATTTATTAATATTTATGAATTATATAGTAATTTTACCTTAAAATGGATTCTACTTCCAATAGTGTACATGACACACAATAATTAGTTTCTCTGTATTCTTATGTTACATGAAAGTATACGAAATAATGATATACTGCTAATATTATTATTTAATATGGTCGTTTTCAGCCTTCTAATGAACACCTATTTTTAAAAAAACTGAAATATTTATAATTTTATTGTGAAAAAATTAAATTCATTTCGGAAATTTAAATACAAAAATTTACTTTTGGTAAATTTTTTATATTTTTTTAGAACATTCAGGTTTTGATGAATAGTGAATAATATTAATTTTTGTTCAAAATAACATTTCCATCGAATTTATTTATATAGTAAAATTATTTATTTAATTATTTTTAAATTATAGTTAGATAATTTTTATATAATATAAACCAATTTATTTAATTTAAAAAAATTGAATTTATATATAAAAACTAAGTAAACGTTTAAACCATTTTACTTGAAAAACACGCTTTGTTTTCCCAATTGCGGGATTAATTTTAAATTAATTTCTTCTACATTTGTTATTGGAATTGGTGATAATGGATTCTAGATTTGGAATAATAATATTTTATATTTTACAATAATTTCAACATAGTATTTTTCCAAAATTATTAGTGAAATTAATTAAAATTAATTATAGTGATTAAGGGAAAACGAGATAAATTAATGACTAAACAAGGAAAAATAAGGTGTAAAAATGACCCAAAACTTGTATAAAATTTATTTTATGGACATATTTAGACAAGTTAACCTCAATTAATCTATAATGGTTGAATTATAATCCTTTAAAGTCAAGTACTATGTGGGTAGTACACAAATATTTTCAATAATAAAGAATTTGTCTTCTTCCCCACTTATAAAAGGCCTCCTCCCCTACCCACTTCTTCACACCACTCAATCCCTTTTGGATAATCAAACCCCTTACAAAATAATCTCTAAAAATACCCTTTTTTAACCCTAGAGGTATCACCATTGGAAGAAATACAAGTAAGAAGTCATTTGGTGAAAACCAAAAGGAGTTACCTGAAGAGAAGGTAACTTTCATAAACATGCATATTTTACATTGTTCCCTTCACTAATCCCTTAATTTAATATTATTAAATGATTATATAATTAAATTAATATCCTAAATATACTGTTCTATTTTTTATATTAAGGTTTCTATAGATACCCTATCTTGACGTACATGGACATTACATTTCTTTTGCAAAATAATTAATACATGACACAAATAGACGCTTAAAAGACCATATTAGTTCAGTGTCTTTGGAACCTCGGAACATAATCTTATAAATTGGTGAATCATCTTAAACATCTCCTAAAAATATATTCCCCTTTTTTCTGACCTAAAACCATTATTTATATCCTAGGGAAAAGAAAGCATAAAAATTGTGACCTCAAATGCTTAGTAAGTGTAAACATGGATAACATAAAACAAACCATTAACATCTGAATGTAAAAACATGAACATAAAGTCTAAACATCAAAAATTATGAGTCATGAAATAAATCATGGATGTATATAAGCCATAGATCATAAAATATCATTAACCATGATAGTACAGCATTGGAATAAGACATGTAATTATGGAAAACTAATAAGAACATAATATGATTTCCATAGTAGCCAATGTATTGCAGCCATAACCATCATAGTTGAAATATCCCATTAATGAACCAATTATACTTTCCATTCCAGTCATATATTACTGAACAATATTTACTTGTCATTCTAATCATGTCTATCTCATGAGATTTAAATCTTTAACCATTGCATTGAAGGAAGATATACGTCCCACCTATCTCATAATAAATCATTCTTACATGTGCCACAAAACATAAATCATTCATCATAGCATAACCTAAGAAATAAAATGTGTTTTATTATACATAATTCCATCATAATATAATTCATATAAAATAACATTCAATCATTAACACTATAAATTCATAGTAATAATAAGGATAGAAACATAACCCTGTTTAAAGAGTATCATCTTAGATGGAAAATAATTTTGATAAACCACTTGAACTTAGTTCTTGAGGGAAATATATGTCCTTCTTCAAAAACATTTTATTTTCTCAAAATTTTATGATATTTTAAAAAACGAATCTAGTTGTAAATAAACATGAAATAGTGTATAAAAATCTTCATGTAAATAAGGCATCATGAAGATGTAAAAACCCGTTCATGTCGTATAAGTTAAAAAACATTCTCCTCATACTTTTTCTGGAAAAGTCAAATAGTACCTCATATTTTGAACAAAAGAAAGATTCATTCCATACCATGTAGTAAAAGTAAAAATGGGGTAAAAGTGACTCTAAAAAAATATAATGAATAGTAAAATTTCATTGAAAACATTTACATGGATGATAAATATAACCCCATTATATTCTTACTTATAAGCAATCTCAGATAAAAATGAGATTGAAAAATTATCCCTTACCTTAGGTATGATTTCTTCCATATGATTCCAGAACTCTAATATAGTGTGTTAAAACATATTATTAACATTTAACAGAATCATAATAATATTTATTATATCATATATGATTTAATTTTGAATTTATATTACCCGCTCTTTTGTCAATTCCATGTTAAAGTAACATTATGGGTAGTAATAGTTTTATTTATCATACATGTTTGGACTTGTTATTCTTGGTATTATTACTTATATCATGATTTACTTAATTATGTAATTTAAAAAATGATTTATACATCATATATATTCAATATATATATAATTTATAGTGAAATGAAATGTAATACACCATTCATGGAGACGGTTGGCCGTACGTAAGCAGGAACGCTGTTTTCATTTCCTTGTTGAATTGAATAGAATAAAGTAAATGATATATATATACATAAATCTAGTAGCATTATTATTTCATATATTTTTTATTATTTATTATCTAAACATTATAATCACTCTTGAATGGTTAACATGTAGAATGAATCATATCGCTTCGTGGAGACGGTAAACCGTACAAACACACGAGTGATGATATTGATCATAAAATTATTGAATGTTATTAGATTTTATGGTATATAATATATCATAATAATGTAATAATAATCATATATAGTTATTATTTAAAATATTAGTGTCACTAATCAACCCCGATCAACCCAGAATCGGTCTCTCGAGCTAGTCTGCGACATGGCCTGAGGAGCGTTCTCGATCCCCACAGGCTGACAACCAGTATCGGGCATTAAAATTAAACCTTTGGGAACAATTTTTCCCATAAAATATAAATAAAAAAATAAACAAAACTAAACTCTAACAGCGAAAAATAAATAAACAGAATAGCTCAGTATGCCTCCATGTGACCCTCTAGGTCACCACCCAACCAAAGGCCTACCTTGATCCAATAATGAGTAACTCATTCAAGGGAACCTGAGTAAAGGATAACCTACAACTAAAATGGTAATGTAGTCATGAGGATTAAAATACTCAATAGGGTTCCCAAGATAAACCATAAAATCCAACATCTCCTTTCCCAAACAATCGATTAACACAAGTTTAAAACTCAATTATAAATGTAGGTTTTCCATATTTCTATAAAAAATATCGTTTACCCATTTTAAATACCCAATGAAAAACACATAATTTTTTTGAAACAAATTCCAATTTTTCAAAAAAAAAATACAGTCAATGGAAACAAGACAGTGCTAAAAGAAACAAGTGACATTATAAGCTGAAAAAACAAGTATAGCTGAAAGTAAAAAGGAAAAGAAAATACAAACCATGGGTGATCCTAAACATCCCTAGAAGACCCCTAAACGTACTCAGTTTAGGAACAACCTATCTGCGTATGGTGAAGATTCTATGTCTATAATCAACTGGCCACCCTAAACTGACTAATACAGTGGAATAGCCTTCCTCGCCTAAGAACAAACCTAGGGGGTTCCAACCCATCTAATTTGGGTGGATCCGCAACCACCACATGATCATATAAAAGATGCCAAAAAACCAATGGGGGTAATTATAATATTTTGTAATTAAGAGGCCCTTGCATGCGTGACTCATCTCACTACACTTTCCTAGACCAAACACGGATACTCTATACGATAACCCATAAGGGATATCCCTCATATAGAGGTGCCCCAAATATATATATATATATATATATATATATATATCATCAATGTTTCCAATTGGACTGTAATTCCATGAAATCATTAAAACCATTTGATACCTTTTTCAAAATATTAAAGTTGTTAAATGGGGTTATAGTATTCAAAATGTCATCATTTCAAAGAATCAACACAAAAATTACACTAAAGGTGAAAGTGCCAAACATGCCATCACGTCACATCCATGTCAAAATAATTTCTCTAAGAAAATTTAATACCCTGACCAGGCACAAACAACTTCCAAACAAAAACTATTCTAAAAGTTAAAAAAAACTCTAACCTCGATTTGGATGATCCAAATGGGCCTTTTAGTCCCATGTATCCAAAATCATAATCCAAACATCAACTATTAATTTAAAGTTACAGACTGGCCTTTGAGTCGACATGTCTAAATCCAATTACCCAAAACATCTTACCAATAAAAAATTTAAATTTATAAATCCAAACGAGCATTGTTCTTCAAGATTTCATTTATTTCAATTTTAGAAGTCACACAAGGGAACTAACTTTACTTAAATACAAAATATGTCATTTAAAATAAACAATGATTATGGAGGAACACCATTTTCATGTGCCACTTTCATTTGAGGTCACATCCGTGTGTGCACCTCATGCACCCAGGGATGTGTCAACATCCAATGGTGTATGAATAGTAACCAAGAAAACATTAAAACACCCTTCCAATAATATCACCCACCATCTAACCAAAACAATAACCCGTATGACACCAATTCCATTAACAATTTTTTAAACAAAAGAACATTTTTAAACATTTTTACCAAAATCCTAAAACAAAAAGATCACTAAATCATACATATAATGGAAAACCCCCAATTTAGAAATTTTACTATAACACAAATAAGGCTAAACATTTATTAGACACCCCAAGTAAAATATGTGGAATTTTAACCAAAATCAGTGGTGCAATCTAACCTAGACATATTTCATCTATTACTTTGAAAATTTATTTATTCAACAATTTAAATAAATTTCAAACACTATACTAATCTAAAAAAGGGATCCTTAGTGGTCAAAATCATGGTAATAAATTTATTGAAAGTGTCAAGCACTAAAGGCAGTGCATCGTAAAGTAGATGTATGGAGATTCCTACTTCAATGCCATGAAAAAGTGATGCCACTTCTGTGGAAGGTAGAACTGATCCTTAAGGACCCCTTGAAAACCCTAAAACAGCAATAAAAACACACGAAGCATAACTCAGACACTTCGGTTTAATAAATTTGAGGAAAAAACCCAAATGAAGAACACATCGGAAGGGTGATGTTCGCACACCGACAGGGAGGCAGAGGCACTGTGAAGGAGGTTTTGGGTTTGCCGGAGGGTAGAGGTGTCATGTGTTGGAGCTGTTCGAAGGAAATGAAGGCTGCATGCCTGGTGCGCCGAGAGCGGGCATGCACCATGGATACAGGCAGGGGGTGGTTATGCCGCTGGACTAAAGTATGGGAAGGGGAGAGAATTCGGAGGGGTGATCATGGTGGGTACTGTCGAGGGTGAGGCTGGTGGGGATGATACAGGGTCTTGACAGAGACTTGGAGGGGGCGAGGGAGAGGTAGAGGCATCCCGGAGCTGGTCGCTGACCGGAGGTGCGGGATGAGGGTGATGGTTGAGGGGCGAAAGTGGAGGTTGAGGGCAGTGTTGGATGCAAGCATAGGGCCAGAGGTAGGAACTAGTGAAGTAGAGTGGGAGGTAGGAGGTGACGAGGTGGCTGGGGGCCGGATCACGGTAAGGTGGGGCGACTGGCCAGAGGTTCTATGAGGGGGGCTGTTGGCGGCATCAGAAATGATCCAGGAGGGTTAGGGGTGTCGCGATTTAGGAGGAAAGGGTGGCGATGGGCGATGCAGGAAGGTGAGGGAAAGAGGCGGGAGCAGGGAAGTGAGGGCGGTAGAGGCTGCAATAGAGGAGAAGTCGTGAGGGGGCTAGGGTTTGGGTGAAGCGCTGCTACGTAGAGGGAAATCGAGGGGGGGGGGGGGGATGGGTGCGACGGGATCGGGTAGCGCTAGGTTTAGGGTTATTATTTTTTTCATTTTATAATAATAATAATAATAATAATAATACAAGAATAATAATAATAATAATAATAATAATAATATAAATAATAATAATATTTTTATATATACAATTATAATAATTTTAATGATAATAATAATAAAAATCAATAACAATTATAAAAATAACACCTAAGTAATATAAATATCATTAATTAAATAATAAAATTATTATCAATAAAATTTAAACATTTAAATTTTTTTATATACCTAAAAATTATTTATTTTAATAGTTAGACATTTACACGGGCACCTAGGCTAACAATGTGGCTATTGCCCACTGTGTGGTGACAACGCACGGGTCTGAAGCCCACTAAAAATATTTAACCGAAATGAATTTAAAACTGGGACCTAGACACATCATTGGAATGAGGACTTAGAGCTGAGAAATAATAAAATAAAAATTAGTTTGAAAATTTAGGTGTGACATTTCTCCTCACCATAGACACTTTCTGCCCCCAGAAAATCACCCTACTAATGAATAGATAAAACAAGAATCTATTCCCGATTGAAACCAAAATAAACCATGACACAAGAGAATGGGATAACACAAGAGTGTTCTCCCCACCACAAAACTCAACTAGTGCGGAAATATAACAACCAAATATACCACCCTAGGATGGGGGGGGGGCGTGAGAACTCCCAACTAATCCGAACTAAATTTTATAGCACAAGCGAACAACACCTCCGCTGAATCTTGAAACTCTTCACCTTCACCAAAAACCCCAACACTAGAGAGAAACCTCTGGGATAAACATAACCCAAACAGTGAATTAGATCATAAACAGAAACATTGATTTCTCCATAGACACATAAATCTCCAAACGAACACAGCGAAGCTGATATTAACCCACATAAGGTACAAACACAGTTTTAAGAAAAATGAACGATTTGGAAAACCACATTCACACAACCAGGACTGCTTGGATTAAATAGGATGAGTCTATCTTAACTTCATGACAAAAAAATGAACTTAAAAAACGTCAAAACTTTAATAGTAGAAAAATGAGAATGAAACTTTTTTAAAATTTCCACTGCCAACACGGAACAAAAACATGAACTGAGGCTTCACACCACCGACAACTCCCGACTACACGTGGGATTCACCCCAAGACATGTGGCTAGGAATATGATGGATGAAGCATCTATTGCCTCATAGTTAGGCACTAGAATTCATTAGTCACATCATCCTCTTCAGGCGATGCTTCCAGTAAAACTTCTCTAGATGACCCAGACATCTACAATGACGGGATGCCTTTAGAGGGATGCGACTTGACATCTTCACATGTCTGGACCAGCCACACTGGTGGCACACCATTGAACGGTCTGATGAACTAGAATCTAAAACTAGTGTAGAGGACTCTATAATAACATGTTCCTCTGGCACACCCTTATTTCCAGATGGGGAACCTTCATGAGTAACTCAATATGTTGGATTGTCAACCACCAACACTTTAGAGACCAATTTAGCTAAGAACACATCATCCACCAGCTTATCTAAACGATGGTCCCAAGAAGGGAGGACCCACTCCTTGATCTCTAGATGAATACCCCAGATGAAGAGATAAGTCTTCATAAAATCATGTGATGCTACCTATGGATAAAAGGACACAAGTTCCTTGAAATGGTTTTCATATTCTTTCACCGTATGTTGTCCTTGTTGAATGTGCATTAATGCTTCTCTTCACTTCATCATCACCTCTTTAGGTATAAACAATCATATGAATACAAGTTTAAAGGCATCCAACGTCATTACAACTTGAATTAATGGTGGGGCGAACACCTACCATTCATCTTGACTAGGACCTTCAAAATGACTAAAAAACGTCATGCACCCTGACAGCGTCGAGATTTACCAATACCCTGAATATTCGTTCGACCTCTTCAAGCCAATCTACTACTTCTAACAGACCCTATTCACTAAGAAGGATAGGAAATTTCCGAGAAGGACCAAAAACTAGGCATAACTTATCAAAAACATTGGGGACCTTTCTTGGACGCATTTTCTAAAAAACATATAAAACAAAAATCCATAACCAATATCAAGCCGAAGTAAAATCATTGAAAGCGCTTTCATCCAAAAACAGTCATCTCAAAACAAAATAAATTCAAAAACAACCCAAAATTCCCTGTTTCATTTTATATTTCAAAAATGCCTTCTAACAGGGACACTTTTCAAATACCAAACCCACTTTTAAAACCAAATTCAATTTCCAAAAATCATTTTCCCATTTTAAAATCACTTTAGAAAAAACAAGGGCAGACCTTTAATTCCAAGTGCACACCCCAGTAATCCCATGAACTATTTCCCAAGTCTTTATCCTCTTTCATCCATACGCACCGACATGCACAATCCATGCATTCCCTCACATGTGAAAACATTCATAAAGATTAATTGAGGTTTCACACAAACTATATCTCTACCAGTTCCATGATAACAAAGAATCATTACACCAAGATATTTTAGTTTTAGAAATCGATTTCACTAATTTAATGCCATTTAAAATAAATCATTCGCATTTCTAAAAACATTTTTCGTTTTCAGAAGTGCACATACACCATTCAGAACCAAGATGAAGCTCAAATTGCATCAAACTACCATGTTGAGGTACTAGTAGTTATGCCTAACGTGAAAACATGGTAGTGGGCCATGCCCCATGTAACTGTCAACAACTTGGAAGAACTTATACCATGTACTTGGACTCCGCATGGGTCACTACTCCATGTGAATTTAGGATGTAACAAAAGTTTTCCTATGTTGTCATCCACCAATCTAAAACAAACCAGCACAAAACAAGGAATCAATTCTCAGACTACCCCTAGTGACTCGAGGTTCGGAACGAATGAGGTTTCATGGTGTCCTTTTTGTACCCACCTCTATTGTCCTGACAGTCCTAATCTCTATCTATCGAAAACCCCAAATAACAAGGGCCTCCTATTATACCATTTCTTTGTGAACCACCCCATGTCGACTCTGAACAGGTCACCCAATGTGGTCTAAAACATGAACCGATGAGCTTTCACGATCCCCATGGGATGGCAACTAGTGTCGGGCATAAAAATTTAATCACTGGGAATGATTTGTCCCATAAAAGATAAATAAATAAATAAAATAATCAAAATAATAAATCTAAACACTATAAGTGAGAAACAAATAAACAGAACAACTCAACATACCCCGTTGTGACCCTTTAGGTCACCACCAGAGAAAAGGCTGACCATGCTCCAATAATTAGCAACTCTGCCAAGAGAACCTGAGCAAAGGGGAACCTGCAACTGAAATGATAATGTAGGTGTGAGCATTAAAATTATCAGTAGGGTTTCCAAGATATACCACAGAATCCAAATCCCTCATTCCATAAACAATCCATTAACACAAATTTGAAATAAAATTATAAAAGTATGTTTTCCCTATTTTAATAAACAATATCATTTACCCAATTTAAAAACCCAACGCATACCATGAAACATTTCAGAAACAAATTAAATTTTGCAAAAAAAGCCAATAAATGGAGACAAGACTGTGCTAAAAGAAAAAAGTGACAATATAATCTGGAAAAACAAGTATATATGAACATAACGAAGCAAAGAAAAGACAAATCATGGGTGATCCTGAACATCCCTAGAAGACCCCTGGACATACTCGGTTTCAGAACCACCTGTTGGTTTATGGTGAAGCTCCTAAGTCTATAACCAACTACCTTCCCTAAACTGAACAATCCAGTCGCAAATCCCACCTGGCCTAACAATAATTCCATGGGGTACCAACCCGTTTAATCGAGGTTGATCAGCAATCATTACTCGATCATCAAAAAGATGCCCAGGAACCCCTAGTGGTAATAATAATAATGTGTAATTAAGAGGCCCTCACATGCATGACTCATCTCACCACACTTGCCTACCCCAAACACATACACTTCATATAATAACCAATAAGGTATATCCCCTCAATAGAGGTGCCTCAAATATATATATATATATATATATATATATATAATATCATCAAAGGTGCTAACTGGGCCTTCATGCCATGAAATAATTAGAACCATTTGATCCCATTTTCAAAATATTAGAGTTGTTAAATGGGCATAAAATAATCAAAATGTCGTCAATTCAAAGAATCAACACAAAAGTTACACTGAATTAGAACGTGCCAAACGGTCCATCATGTCATATCCATGTCGAAATCACTTCTCTAAAAACATTTAAAACTCCGAATAGACACACACAACTTCCAAACACAAACCATTCTAAAAGTTAACACAAATCCACCCATCAGTTGGAATTTCCAAATGAGACGTTAAGACCAAAGTATCCAAAAGAATTATCTAAATATCAGCTTTGAATTTAATGTGACAAACAGGCCTTTGAGTCAACATGTCTAAATTTATTTACCCAATAAATCATACCAATACTACTTTTAAATATATAAATCCAAATAGTCAAGGTCATTTTAAATAAACAAGGTTTAGGGAGGAACACCATTTTCACATTCCACATTAATTTGAGGGAACATCCATGTGTTCACCTCGTGCTCCCATGGATGTGCCAACATCCATTGGTAGATGAAGAGTAACCAAAAAAATATTAAAACACCCTTTCAAGAATATCACCCACCATCAAACCAAAACAATAAACCAAACGACACCAAAGTCATTAACCATTGTTTTTTAAACAAAAGAACTATTTTAAAACATTTTTACCAAAATAATAAACCCACAAGATCACCAAATCATACATACAATGAAAATCCAACAATTAAATAATTTTACCATAACAAAAATAAGGCTAATCTCATCTTACACACACAAAGGAAAATATGTGGAATTTCATCCAACATCAATGGTGCACTTTGATCTAGATATATTTCACCGATTTCTTTGAAAACCTATTTTTTGACCAATTTAAATCAATTTCAAAACACTATACTAAGCTAAAAAAGGCACCTCAGTGGTGTAAGTCATGGTAATAAATTTATTGAAAGAATCAAGTATTAAAGGAAGTGCATCGGAAAGGATATGTGTAACAGCCCAATATTTTATGAAAAATATTCCTTTTAATTTCACTAATGTCTTGTGTTGTACGCTACACCAAAAGGAGCTTGCACAACACGCATCCTTGACTTGCCTTGCATTACACGCAATCGCGACCTTTCTCGATAGCGTGTGTAATACGCAATACTGAGTTTCACTAAACAACGATATGCTATTAAAATATTATTAAAACTAGCCGTTATGAATAGTAATAACCACTTTTTAAAACTCTGTAAATATTATTTTTCAAAATGAACTTCATTTTTGGATTCGGAGTATCGAATTTAGCCTAAGGTGAAATTTTGGTACTTTTCGGATAACTTTCATATTCTGATGAATAGTGAAAAATTACTAAATTATAATTAAAAACAACTTTTTTAATCGAAATAATTAATAGTGATAAATTATTAATTTGAGTGGTTTTAAAGTATATTTAGAATATATTTTTACAATTTAATACAATGTTGGTCATTGGTTGTAATTTCACATTTAAACCAGACATAATCAAGTGTCAATCTTTTGATATATATTGTTTCCTAAAAACACGCTATTTATTTTAACAGCGGGATTTAATTATAAAATTAATTAATGCAGCTTCTATGTTATGAATTTGGTAAAATAGATTTCATTTTTGAATTCGGAATATGAAATATAGCTTAGGATGAAATTTTGGCATTGTTCTGAAAAACATCAATTTTTGATGAATAGTGAAACTACTAAGTGGTAGTTAAAAAACTGAATTTTTCATAAAACATAATTTTGCCGCTTCTGTGAATGGAATTTCGAAAATCCAAGAGACACGGTTAATATCAAGTACTAAAATGTGGTTCAATGAGATGAAAATAATTTTTTGGTGAATAGTAACTTTTTTCTTTTTTACCGCGGTTAATAGTAAATAGGGTAACTAAGGGTAAATATGATATTACTATTACCCTAACACATGTCCTAATTCTATTGGACAAGTGTAATTCGACCAAAAACAAACTTAGGAATAAAATATGACCATTTAGGCCCACATGGATTAGATTAGGACATTTATTATTAATTTATTTAAAGAAAAGTTAAAATAGTTAAAATCAAAGTTTAATAAGTAAATCATTTTTAATATGGGGTTATACATAAGATAAATTCGATTGTAAATATTCATTAGAAAGCTAAAAAGCTTTCCTACATGATGGTATTTTATTTGTAATTTTTAGACATAAAATAATTTAATTTATTTATGACACAACGATGATGCAGTAATTATCTTATTAATGAAATATTGACATAATTGATGTTATAAACACCAAAATAAATGTAATTTGAGATTTTTTATGAATTACACTAATTTTATAGGTTACTATGATATATTAACGTTGATTTAATCAACTTTGTTCGAACATTTAATTCTGTTATGACTTTCACAAAAATCATACATCAAATAGTGTCAAAATTGACACAAAATAGTTTTTAAATCAAATATTATATTATTAATTGTTATTGTATTCCTCAAAATATAAGGTTCGGCCAAATGACTTAGATAAGGATATATATATTAATAATAAACAATTTGGGGTTCGTTTGGCATGTTATAGTAAGTTTATTAACCATATAGTAAAAGAAAACAAAAAGACATGGTAAAAGTTAAATTATTTAACTTAGAGTTAAATTTAATTGATAAGGTTAAAATAATATCCTAAACTTGTATAAATTCTATTGGTTGATAGTATTTCGACCCCTCCCCACCTTATCTTCGAAATAAGACCCTTTGGAACCATTTTAAACCGATTTTGACTTTAATATAAAATAATATTTTGAGATATTCCTAAGGTGCCCCTCTCCTCCCTTATAAAAGGACACCTCCTCCCCCTCCTCCTCACACCAATTTGAGCACTCAAGCTCGGCCAACCCCTGCCAAAATCCCTTCTCCACTTCCCTAGAAACATCCTAGAGGTTCTGGTCTTCCTCAAAGACCAATTCTAGTGCCCTAAGAGGAGGTCTCAAAGAGGCACTTCAAAGAAGAGGTAATTACCGTTACCAATTCTTTCATCTTTATTTCTTCTTCCACTTCTTCTTCTTAGGTTGTTTCATTATGAAGTAATAACATCAGTATCACTCATATACTGATATGTTATTATAAGTATGAAACAACCCTATTTCACCATCTATCCATCCTACGGAAAAAGAAATCACCGCGCGTGCGTACGTACGGAATACCGTCTCCACGCCGTGGTGTAATCTATTTTCCACCATCACCTTACATGGATGGGTATAATGGTGTAAAGAATAACTATAAATAGTTATTACAACATCATATTGATTCTGATATATTGTATAATCCACTCCAATTCAATTCAATATTTATAGAAATGATATCATCACTCGTGCGTACGTACGGACTACCGTCTCCACGACGCGATGAGATTCATTCTCCATATTAACCATTTAAGAATGATTATAAAGTATATATAAGAAATAATAATGAAATATATGACATTATAAAGCTACTGGATTTATATATATATATTTATTTATGTCATCTACTTACTTCCATTTCAAGACAATAAGGAAAGTAAAATAGCGTTCATGCGTACGTACGGACTACCGTCTCCATGAACGGTGTTTTTCATTTTATTTATCTATCTATTATATATATATATACTGATTATATATGATATATAAATCGTATTTTAAATTCTGGAAGTAAGTAAATCATGATATAAGTAATAATGATGTCAAGAACAACAAGTCAAAACACCTAGGATAAATGAAACGATTTTACCCAAAACGCTTCTTTAACATGGAATTTACAAAAGAACGGGTAATATAATGTCATAAGTGAACCATATATGATATCATAACAATGAATATGATTCTGGAATAAGTCAATAACATGATTTAAATCATTATACAGGAGGTTCGGACACTTACAAAGCAAGTCAGACCTAAGGTAAGGGAAATATCACAATCTCATTTTTTATCCGAGATTGTTTATTCGTAAGTATTTAATGGGGTGTATTTTATCATCCACATCCATGTTTCATCAATATGTAATATTATTTCAATCCACCTACAATTGTTTAAATCTATTTTTACCCTTCGGTGAGTTTTTAGTAATATCTATGAAAGGAATCTTTTGTCATACGAGGTACTTTTTGACTTTTCCGACAAAAGTACGAAGAATGTTTTTTTAACTTATACGGCACGAACGGATTTATACTGTTTTATAAAGCCTTATTTTCATGAAGCTTCCTCTAAAAGATTTCATGACTATTCTCAAATCTCTTTCTTTTAAAATTGCATGATGTTTTGTGAAAAGAAATTGATTTTGAAGAAGAAAGGATATTTTCCTCAAGAATTCAATTCAAGTGTTTTATCAAAATTATTTTCCATCTAAGATAATAAAGGGTTCTGTTTTTATCCCTATTATTACATTGATGGAATTATGTTTATGAATTCATTTATCTTATATGAATGGTTTTATGATGTCATGTTGTTTTAAGAATCCCATTTTTATTAATGGGTTATGCAATGATGTATGATTTATGATTTTGTGGCACACATAAGAAAGGATTCATTATGAGATGGGTGGGACCTATATCTCCCTCCAATGCATTGGGTAAAGATTTTATATCTAATGAGATAGACATGGCTGGAATGGTAGGTTATACCGGTTCAGTGAAACAGGACTGAAACGAGGGTTACTCGATTCAGAAAGGGACTTTGTCCACTAAGATAGTCTTGGCAATGAGTCATGACTAACAAGAAATGATTTTCCATGATTATGTGTACATGCCACAAAGTTTCAAGTTTCATGTTATGATTATGGTGATCTCATTTTCACTTCTATGATTTGTTCCATGTTAAGATATTATGATCTCTTTTGCAGGTTATGATTTCCAAAAAGATATGATATGATTTTTATTTCTTTTGTATACCCTTACTGAGCATTTGAGCTCACCCTTTTATGTTTTCTTTCCCCCAGGATATAAAGAAAGGTTTTAGGTAAAAAAAAGGAAGATCTTTATGGGAGATATTGAAGATCTTTCACCACAATTAGAAGATTATGTTCTAAGTTTCCAAAGACACTAAACTATTACGATCCTTGTGTGTGTGTTTTTGTTATGTACTAAGTATTCCGCAAAAGTAATGTAATGTCAATGTACGTCAAGCTTCGGGTCTCTACAGTTGGTATCAGAGGAAAGGTTTAGTCAACCTTTGGAAACTAGGATGCGAAAACGTTAGAGAAATCCCTAGAGATATTTCTAAGGTATGTCTAGGGATGCCCCTAAGGATAAGTATACGTATAGGATATAGTCCTAGAACTATGGTAACGATATTAGATTAAACCAAAGATGATAGATATTTAAGTTATTCCCCCTTTATTATGATTTTTGCATCTAACACTATTCTGTTTGGGTTTTAGAAAATGGTTGGAAACAAGATGATTCACAATAATGGAGGATATGATGGACAATGGAATGATATTCTTCATGAACAACCAAATGAAATGGGATTTGGATGTCCAAACATCATTATTATGCCGAATCAGCAATCTCACAACATGATCAATAAAGTAAAATTTGGTAAGTTTCCGGACTCGACTAATAAGAGAAAGATGGAGTTCCATGATGATCATAGAGGAAAGAAAGTTCAATTTCCCCTATGTAAATCATGTGGGAAGAGGCATCAAAGAGAATGTTTCAAGGGAACTGGAAGATTCTTTGGGTGTGGAAAAGAAGGACACAAAGCAAGTAAGTGCAAAGGAAAAGGGTCGGTTAACACCATGGATGAGGATAATGGTATTGCTACGACATCAAAAATGGTTAAGTGTTTTAAATGTGGAATGTATGGGCATTATGCAAACAAATGCCCTAAGGGAAAGACTCATGAAGAGAATCAGTATGGTCATATGGGTAGTATTTATGTGGATGATGAAGAGACTACAAATGATATGTGAGATGAAAGAATTTTTGAAGCTCGGTCAATGGTTTGAGAATGTAGTGGCATGATTACATGTTTATCATGTGTAATTTTGGAATAAAGAGACATCTATGGATTGTTACACTGTTGTCTTTCCTTGTGTTTTGAAAGTGTATGATTAATGTTACCAGTATCCATGAAAGGTTATTCAGATATTTTTGGAAATAAGATGATATGCGCATAATGAAGACGAGAAAATGAAATGTTTAATAGTATTCATGAGCTCATGATTGATATAAGGACTAAGTGATATCATGGTTTGAGTATATAGAATTTTTAGGATTTTCGTATGTGGAAAGTGTTAACTTTTAACTGCACTCATGTTTTCACTAAGGTATTCAAGAGAATACACGATTAAGGACTTTGAATGTTTGGAATGTGACCAACAAGACATATCTTATGATATGTGGGGATCAACGATAGTATTAAATCTCTGGTAATCGTTGTCACTATATTATGAGAGTGGACTTCAGTATTATGTATAAGCCTAAAGATTAGACTGGATTATGTTGGACATAAGTTAGTATTGTTTAAGGATAGAAGATTTTCGATATTATTGATGGGATATTATAGTAACGTAGTTTTAGAAAAAGGACAACCTGCAGGACGGGCGACAGCCCATCGCTTCGGACAAGGCTGTAGGAATCGAATCCACAACCGAAGTGCGACTGGCCTTTATCGCCTACCACTGACCTACAGGAAGTCCCTGTTTAGTATAAGCTAGTTTTATTATATTAAGCAGTATGATATATGAAGTATAAGTCCATTTTAGGAACTATATATGATTAATCTCACTATAGAATGACTTATGTATATTTAATAACTTTTGCTTACCTTTTGTTTGAGACAGATGGAATGACCCGTCATTCTATCACATGATCTGCTAACACTTCACGAATAACAAATTCAACTTCATTTATTTAAGAGATGAAGTGGAAATTGTTCTAGCCACGAACAATAGTGAGATTGTACCAAAATAAAGAAAGTATTTATTCCAATTCAAATTTTCAACTTTAGGGAAATGATCTTGAAAACCAAAAATGTTGTCCTAGTGATCTTATACCTGATGAATCAGATGGTACCTTAGATCGTCACAAATTTATGGATTTGTGATTATTGGCTTTTCCATAGCCATGTTCTCTACCACTCTCCATCAGAACATGATAGTTAGATTTCTCTTCCATATCCATATTTTCACCTATGTGGAAACCGAATGATTAGTTTATTTGGGTAACCGTTACATTTCATACTTTTGTTTATAAAGATTGGTTTTGATATTCCTTTTTACGACGTGGGTTTCTATTAAAGAAACTTTCGAATAGTAAACTATTTATAACCCCGACGAATTTCGAGGGCGAAATTCATTTTAAGGGGGGTAGAATGTAACAGCCCAAGATTTTATGAAAAATATTCCTTTTAATTTCACTAATGTCTTGTGTTGTACGCTACACCAAAAGGAGCTTGCACAAAACGCATCCTTGACTTGCCTTGCATTACACGCAATCGCGACCTTCCTCGATAGCGTGTGTAATACGCAATACCGAGTTTCACTAAACAACGATATGCTATTAAAATATTATTAAAACTAGCCGTTATGAATAGTAATAACCACTTTTTAAAACTCTGTAAATATTATTTTTCAAAATGAACTTCATTTTTGGATTCGGAGTATCGAATTTAGCCTAAGGTGAAATTTTGGTACTTTTCGGATAACTTTCATATTCTGATGAATAGTGAAAAATTACTAAATTATAATTAAAAACAACTTTTTTAATCGAAATAATTAATAGTGATAAATTATTAATTTGAGTGGTTTTAAAGTATATTTAGAATATATTTTTACAATTTAATACAATGTTGGTCATTGGTTGTAATTTCACATTTAAACCAGACATAATCAAGTGTCAATCTTTTGATATATATTGTTTCCTAAAAACACGCTATTTATTTTAACAGCGGGATTTAATTATAAAATTAATTAATGCAACTTCTATGTTATGAATTTGGTAAAATAGATTTCATTTTTGAATTCGGAATATGAAATATAGCTTAGGATGAAATTTTTGCATTGTTCTGAAAAACATCAATTTTTGATGAAAGGTGAAACTACTAAGTGGTAGTTAAAAAAAACTGAATTTTTCATAAAACATAATTTTGCCGCTTCTGTGAATGGAATTTCGAAAATCCAAGAGACACGGTTAATATCAAGGACTAAAATGTGGTTCAATGAGATGAAAATAATTTTTTGGTGAATAGTAACTTTTTACTTTTTTACCGCGGTTAATAGTAAATAGGGTAACTAAGGGTAAATATGATATTACTATTACCCTAACACATGTCCTAATTGTATTGGACAAGTGTAATTCGACCAAAAACAAACTTAGGAATAAAATATGACCATTTAGGCCCACTTGGATTAGATTAGGACATTTATTATTAATTTATTTAAAGAAAGGTTAAAATAGTTAAAATCAAAGTTTAATAAGTAAATCATTTTTAATATGGGGTTATACATAAGATAAATTCGATTGTAAATATTTATTAGAAAGATAAAATGATTTCCTACATGATGGTATTTTATTTGTAATTTTTAGACATAAAATAATTTAATTTATTTATGACACAACGATGATGCAGTAATTATATTATTAATGAAATATTGACATAATTGATGTTATAAACACCAAAATAAATGTAATTTGAGATTTTTTATGAACTCCACTAATTATCTAGGTTACTATGATATATTAATGTTGATTTAATAGACTTGGTTCGAACATTTAATTCTGTTATGACTTTCACAAAAATCATACATCAAATAGTGTCAAAATTGACACAAAATAGTTTTTAAATCAAATATTATATTATTAATTGTTATTGTATTCCTCAAAATCTAAGGTTCGGCCAAAGGACTTAGATAAGGATATATATATTAATAATAAACAATTTGGGGTTCGTTTGGCATGTTATAGTAAGTTTATTAACCATATAGTGAAATAAAACAAAAAGACGTGGTAAAAGTTAAATTATTTAACTTAGAGTTAAATTTAATTGATAAGGTTAAAATAATATCCTAAACTTGTCTAAATTCTATTGGTTGATAGGATTTCGACCCCTCCCCACCTTATCTTCTAAATAAGACCCTTTGGAACCATTTTAAACCGATTTTGACTTTAATATAAAATAATATTTTGAGATATTCCTAAGGTGCCCCTCTCCTCCCTTATAAAAGGACACCTCCTCCCCCTCCTCCTCACACCAATTTGAGCACTCAAGCTCGGCCAAACCCTGACAAAATCCCTTCTCCACTTCCCTAGCAACATCCTAGAGGTTCTGGTCTTCCTCAAAGACCAATTCTAGTGCCCTAAGAGGAGGTCTCAAAGAGGCACTTCAAAGAAGAGGTAATTACCATTACCAATTCTTTCATCTTTATTTCTTCTTCCACTTCTTCTTCTTAGGTTGTTTCATTATGAAGTAATAACATAAGTATCACTCATATACTGATATGTTATTATAAGTATGAAACAACCCTATTTCACCATCTATCCATCCTACGGAAAAAGAAATCACCGCGCGTGCGTACGTACGGAATACCGTCTCCACGCCGTGGTGTAATCTATTTTCCACCACCACCTTAAATGGATGGGTATAATGGTGTAAAGAATAACTATACATAGTTATTAAAACATCATATTGATTCTGATATATTGTATAATCCACTCCAATTCAATTCAATATTTATAGAAATGATATCATCGCTCGTGCGTACGTACGGACTACCGTCTCCACGACGCGATGAGATTCATTCTCCATATTAACCATTTAAGAATGATTATAAAGTATATATAAGAAATAATAATGAAATATATGACATTATAAAGCTACTGGATTTATATATATATATATATGTATTTCATCTACTTACTTCAATTTCAAGACAATAAGGAAAGTAAAACAGCGTTCATGCGTACGTACGGACTACCGTCTCCATGAACGGTGTTTTTCATTTTATTTATCTATCTATTATATATATATATACTGAATATATATGATATATAAATCGTATTTTATAATCTGGAAGTAAGTAAATCATGATATAAGTAATAATGATGTCAAGAACAACAAGTCAAAACACCTAAGATAAATGAAACGATTTTACCCAAAACGCTTCTTTAACATGGAATTTACAAAAGAACGGGTAATATAATGTCATAAGTGAACCATATATGATATCATAACAATGAATATGATTCTGGAATAAGTCAATAACATGATTTAAATCATTATACAGGAGTTTCGGACACTTACAAAGCAAGTCAGACCTAAGGTAAGGGAAATATCACAATCTCATTTTTTATCCGAGATTGATTATTCGTAAGTATTTAATGGGGTGTATTTTATCATCCACATCCATGTTTCATCATTATGTAATATTATTTCAATCCACCTACAATTGTTTAAATCTATTTTTACCCTTCGGTGAGTTTTTAGTAATATCTATGAAAGGAATCTTTTGTCATACGAGGTACTTTTTGACTTTTCCGACAAAAGTACGAAGAATGTTTTTTTAACTTATACGGCACGAACGGATTTCTACTGTTTTATAAAGCCTTATTTTCATGAAGCTTCCTCTAAAAGATTTCATGACTATTTTCAAATCTCTTTCTTTTAAAATTGCATGATGTTTTGTGAAAAGAAATTGATTTTGAAGAAGAAAGGATATTTTCCTCAAGAATTCAATTCAAGTGTTTTATCAAAATTATTTTCCATCTAAGATAATAAAGGGTTCTGTTTTTATCCCTATTATTACATTGATGGAATTATGTTTATGAATTCCATTATCTTATATGAATGGTTTTATGATGTCATGTTGTTTTAAGAATCCCATTTTTATTACATGGGTTATGCAATGATGTATGATTTATGATTTTGTGGCACACATAAGAAAGGATTCATTATGAGATGGGTGGGACCTATATCTCCCTCCAATGCATTGGGTAAAGATTTTATATCTCATGAGATAGACATGGCTGGAATGGTAGGTTATACTGGTTTAGTGAAACAGGACTGAAACGAGGGTCACTCGATTCAGAAAGGGACTTTGTCCACTAAGATAGTCTTGGCAATGAGTCATGACTAACAAGAAATGATTTTCCATGATTATGTGTACATGCCACAAAGTTTCAAGTTTCATGTTATGATTATGGTGATCTCATTTTCACTTCTATGATTTGTTCCATGTTAAGATATTATGATCTCTTTTGCAGGTTATGATTTCCAAAAAGATATGATATGATTTTTATTTCTTTTTTATACCATTACTGAGCATTTGAGCTCACCCTTTTATGTTTTCTTTCCCCCAGGATATAAAGAAAGGTTTTAGGTAAAAAAAAGGAAGATCTTTATGGGAGATATTGAAGATCTTTCACCACGATTAGAAGATTATGTTCCAAGTTTCCAAAGACACTAAACTATTACGATCCTTGTGTGTGTGTTTTTGTTATGTACTAAGTATTCCGCAAAAGTAATGTAATGTCAATGTACGTCAAGCTTCGGGTATCTACAATATGTATGGAGAAACCTACCTCAAAGGCTTGAAAACATGATGCCACTTCCATGGAAGGTTGAATCCATCCTCATGGACCCCTCTCAGACCATAAAACAATAAGAAAAAATGCACGACACTTAACTCGGACTCTAGGGTTTAATCAATTTCAAGTAAATCACAACACAAATAAAGAACACACTGAAAAGGGTGAAGTATACGCACCAGACGGGAGGCAGAGGCACTGTGAATGATGGTTCGGGTTTTTCGAAGGGTAGAGAGTTCACGGGTCGGAGCTGTCCAAAGGAAATGTAGGTTTCATGCTTGGTGCGCTCAGAGTGGGCACACACCGTGTAGACTGGAATGGGTGGTTGCGCCACTCATCGGGAGTGCGACAAGGGGAGATAATCAGAATGGGTGAGTTTCGTGAGGACCGGAAAGGGTGAGGCTAGTGTGGGTGATGTAGGGTCGATATCAGGACTTGAAAGGGGCGAGGGAGAGGTAGAGGCATGCTGGTGCTGGTCGAATGTTGGAGGCAAGATATGAGGGTGTTGGGTGAGGGGCGAAGGCGGCGGTCGAGGAAGGAGCCAGATGCAGGCATAGGCCCAGAGCCAGAAGAGAGGGGTGTAGCGCAGGAGGTAGGAGGCGGAGAGGTGGCTGGGGGAGGATTGTGGCAATGCAAGGCAACTGGCCAGATGTCCTACGAGGGGGGGGGGGGGGTGTTGACCACATTAGGAAGATTACTGGTGGGTGAGGGCCGTGATTCAAGAAGAAAGGGGTGGCACTGGGTGATGTAGGAGGGTGAGGGCGTGAGGCTGGAGTGAGGATGTGAGGGCGGTGGAGGCTACAACACATGAGAATCAGTGGGGGGATGGGGGTTGGGTGAAGCGCCTCTATGCAGAGGGAAAATTGGGGGGAGGGCGACAGTATTGGGTAGCACAAGCATTAGGGTTATTCTTTTCTTCATTTAATAATAATAATAATAATAACAATATTAGAAAAATAATAACAATAATAATAATACAAATGATAATATTATTATTATTAATATTATTAATACAATAATAATAATTATATTGATAACAGAAACAAAAATCAATAAAAATAAAAGTAATAAAACCTTTGTAATATTAATATCATTAATTAAATAATAAAATTATTTTTAATAAAATTTAAAATTTTAACCTTTTTATTTACATACAAAATTATTTATTTTAATCGTTAGAAATTTACATGGGCACTCGGGCTAATGGCACGACTACCGCCCACTTTGTAGTGACTGCACACGGGTTCAAAGCCCACTAAAAATATTTAAGCGACAATAATTTAAAACTGGGACCCAGCCCATACATTGGTGCATGGACCCACACCTAAGAAATAATAAAATAATTTTTTTTAAAAGGTGGGTGGGACAATTATACCCATCCATGTAAGGTGGTGGTGAAAAATAGATTACACCACGACGTGAGGACGATAAGACATATGTACACACTCATGGTGATTTCATTTTTCATAGGATGGATATAAAATAAAATAGTGTTGTTTAATATGTATAATAACATATAATTATATTAAGGATACTTAACTTATTATTTTATAGTTAAATAACTAATTAATAGGATGTATATGAAGAATGAAATTTGATAAAATCGGTAGAAGAGATTACCTCTTCCTCGGCATGCATCCTTTAAATTTTTTCTTATGGAACTTGAGTTGGTCTTTTGAAAAGACCAGAACCTATAAAATGTAACTAATGAAGTTGAGAAGAAAAATGGGTATGTTTTTTCTGAGATTGAAGTCTCAACATGGAGTGAAGAGGATATGGATGAGGTTCCTTTTATCAGAGAGGAGAGCGGCACTTTAGGAAACTCTAAAAATATTAATTTATTATAAATTAAATTTAAATTGAAAATGGTACAAAACCTATTTAATTATAATATATGATGATTTGGGTTTTCATACCCATCATCCAGTAATTTTTATAAAAAAATTTAATATTTTTTATCCTTATCTTTTTTGTTTAACCCTTATTTTACCTTTTTAATCTTACAGTGATATCATGTTATTTACACATTAAGGGTTAATTTAATTACAATATCATGCCAAAAGACCCCAAAAATAGTAATTTAAGATATATTTTGAATTATATTAACCATTTGGAAGAATTATAGATTTCTAGGAATTTAATACCATTTAATAATCAATTTTATGTTTTAAGTTATTAATTATGTCAATTATGGATACTATTCATACTTGACTTTTTTAAAAAATTCATAACAACCTTATTACTTCGAAAAAAGGAATTAAATAATCTCAAATTTGTCAATTTAATCAATAAAATTCGTGTATTTACTCAAAATATTTAAAGTATATATATTTTAATATTTATAATTTCATTTATTTGAATCCTTCATTAATGAGGTAATCCGTACATCATACTTGTTTCATAAATATAAATATTTATATGATGTCTAAAAATTATAAATAAAATACATTGATATAGGAAATAGTTTTATATTTCTAATGACCATTCATAGACATATAGATCGGTTATATAACCCTATATTAAAATCAATTTATTAAAAGATAAATGTTTAAATTATAATTATCTTAACTTTAAATTATTTATTATAAAATGTCATTTCCACATCCCGGTGAATCCATGGGGTCCCAAAATAGATCCAAACATTCCCATGGTCAGAAATATATCATCAAAAAGTATTAAAACATTTATAGCGTAGTTTGATATTATTGTAATATTTTTTTACCATTATTAACCAGATTTATCGTTTAATCATGGTAAATAAAATAATTACTTATGTTACTGTTCATAATATGCAAATATAAAAGGTAACTATTTAAAAAATATGAACCTTTTGATTCCAATTATAGAATCCATTTTTCAAAATTTAATAAATAGAAGTTTTAGTAATTGATTTAAAATTAATTCACGTCATCAAAACCAAAAAATGGGTTTTTAAGAAGTAATAACTATCAAAAGATTGACATGTGTTATTGTCCAATTTAAAACTCAAATTACTTCCAATGACAAATATTTTGTTAAATTATAAATATATAATCCAATTATTCATTAAAACAATTTAAAATAATAATATAACTATATAAATAAATTAGATAAAAAGGCTATTTCGAGTTAAAATGCAGTATTTTTCACTATTCATTAAAATGTTAATTTTATTAGAAAAATAACAAACATTCAAAACAAACTAATTTTTTTATGTCACTACATAAAATAATAAGTTTATTTTGTCAAATTTATCTTATAAAAGTGTCAAAACTATATTTAAAATTGGTTTTCCATCAAAAGGAAGTAAAACTGTATTTTTTGAAAAATACTTGTTTTATCCCAAAAATTGATGTTATTCTCATATCATGTTTTAGAAAATGTGTAATTTGAATGATAAAATTATATAAATTTCAAAATATAGTGAATACTATTCATAATAGCAAGTTGTAAAATATTTTAATAATATTTCCTTGTTTAGTGAAACTTGGTTTTGCGTTCAACGAAAGCTATAAAGGGAGGTCACTCTTGCGTGTAACGAAAGCCAAGTTAGTGTTGTGTGTAGTTAAATATTCCGTTGGTGTGGTTTATAATTTAATCCAAACATAATTCAATTATACATTGAAAAAAAACTATACTCAGTGTTCCATGAAATTAATTCTATCAAAGGAACTCGCAATTGTGTGCAACACAAGCGAGAAATAGTGTTACGTATACTGCAAGCTAATACAATGTTCCATAAAGTGAAATATAACATTGGTGAAGAATAAAACACAATTCATCAAATAAATTAATTGAATCTATCTCATAAAAACAATGTTTGTTACATTCCACCCCCCCTTAAAATAATTTTTCCCTCGAAATTTAACAGGATTATAAATGGTTTTCTACTTGAAAGATTCTTTCATGTAAACCGACATCATAAAAAAGGGATACTAAAACTTAATTTTAAAAGGAATTATAGAAACATGAAGATTAACAAAATTAACTCGTCATTGGGTTTCCACATAGGAGAAATTAGGTGTTAAATGAAAACATGGATATGGAAGAGAAATCTAATAATCATGTTCTGATGGATAGTGATAGAGAATAAGGTTTGGAGAAAGTTAACTACAAGAAATCCATAAATATGTGATGATTTAAGGGATGATCTGATTAATCGGATAATAAGGTAATCGGATAACATTTTTGGTTTTCAATATCCTTTTCCTAAAGTAGAATAATTTTGAATGAGAATAAATACATACTTGATTTTGGTACAATCCCATCATCAATCATTCCCTGAAAAATTTCCAATTCATCTCTTTTTTAATGAAATGATGTTGAATTTGTAATTCTTGAAGTATTAGTATATCATGTGATAGAATGATAGGTCATTCCATAAGTCTCAAAAAAATGTTATAGTAGGTTATTAAATATTCATAAGTCCACCTATAGTGAGATAATACATTAATATAATAATCTTAAACCAGAATATAACTTATACAATTTATAAATGGATAACATTAAAATCTTTTCAAAAATATAATACATAGAAAGAGGTGAACTAAATCGATAAATAATTAATCTCTGATATCTTATAAGGAATTTCTTGGTTGGCACATTCCTAACATGTGAATACCTTAATCATATATTCTCTTCAGTCACCTTAACAACATGAATTATTAGATATATGTATTGAGAACAAGCATGATTCCTTATTACAAAGCATATTAGATATATTCTTGAAGTCCAAATAAGTGGTAAAAATCATTCATTATATCATAAACCTCTTATCAAAAACTACATAATTAGTTCTCAAGAAACTTGCATCATCCAATTTACTTATTCAAATCCGACATATCTTTATCCAAACATGATTATCTAAAAATAAAGGTAACATTAAGAGTTATCTTCCCCTTAAATATATGTTCTCCAAGTATATCACCTTACCCTTAAATCAAATTTTGGATCCTTTTTACTATTCAGTATATCATTTCTAATCCTTAATAAAAAACTTATACTAAAAACACTTATATATTTCAGGATTCATATAACATAATCTTTGAAATCTGAAACATATACACCTCAACAATCCAACTTTATTCTAAACCATTACTCAGGATCCATCATCTTATTCTTTATTAAAATATGAAAAATGTCTTAATGTTTCTCGACCTCATGATTCTTAGGTTTAATGTAAACAATTCTGGAAGAACATCACATACCTTTCACATGTCACTTACAATCTCTTTATCTTTAGGAGTATGACCAATTCTCGTACCATCATCACAATTCTATTCATGATATTTCCATTTAGAAAATCAATCTTCATAAATCTCATACTTTCAATATATCAAATATTCAATGATCCATAAGGTCTTATGTAGTTCTAGCTATTGACTAAGATCAGAAAGAAAGGTGTGAAAAATACATATCAGAGATTAGAAACACCTAAGTAAGGTAAATTAATTTTAATATTTCAATATATGGTATCTTTAGTTTAACCATAGGTTAGTCATTATTGTAAAAAAAACCTATGATTGTGACATATACTTGACTTATCCTTAGGAAATCCCTACACATATCCATATAAATGTCTATAGGTATTTCACTAAAGTTTTTTCATCCCTGTATCCAAAGGTTGACCAACCCTTTCCTCTGATACAAACTATAGTGACACCAGCATGACATACATAGACATTACATTTCCTTTTAAGAATACTAAATAAATGAAAAAAATAGATGCCCAAATAACGTATTAGTTTGGTGTCTTTGGAAACTCAAAACATAATCTTTTAACTTTGTGAAAGATCTTCAACATATCCCATAATGATTTTCTCCTTTTGTTTTCCTACGTAAAACCTTTATTTATATCCTAGGGAAAATAAAACATAAATAGGGTGATCTCAAATTCTTAGAAATGGAAAAAATGGAGAACATAAAACAAACGATAAACATTTGAACGTAAAAACATGAACATAAAGTTTAAACATCAAAATCATGAGTCATGAAATAAATCTTAGCAGTACGTAAGTCATAGATCATAAAAAACATTAACCATGATAGAATAGCATTATCATAAAACTTGTAATTGTGGAAAACTAATAAGAACAAAATATGATTTCAATATTAGTCAAGTAATTGCATCCAAGAGCATCATAGTGGACTAATTCCATTACTGAACTAAGTTTACTTTCCATTTCTGCCATATATTACTTAACCAAATTTACTTTCTTTTATAGTCATGTCAATCTCTTGAGATAAAAATCATGTACCAATGCATTGGATAGAGATATAGGTCTCACCCATCTCATAATGAAACCATTATTACATATTCCACAAAATATAAATCATTCATCATAGCATAACCCATGATATAAAATGGGCTTTCTTAAAAATTATTCCATCGTAACATAATCCATATAAATTTCCATTCCATATGTAACACAATCAAATCATAGTAATAATAGGGATATAAAAATAACCCTTTTTAAATAGTATCATCATAGATGGAAAATATTTTTGATTAACCACTTGAACATAGTTCTTGAAGGAAATATCCTTTTTCTTCAAAAATGTTTTCTTTTCAAAAAATATCATACAATTTTAAAAGAAAGGATTTAAATGAAAAAAACCAGAAATAGTATATATGAATATTCATGTAAATAAAGCATCATGAAAATGTAAAAACATGTTCATTCTGTATAAGTTAAAAAAAATATCCTCTTACATTTTCCAGAAAAATAAAAAAATACCTCGTATGGTGAATAAAAAAAATATTCCTTCCATACCACATAGTAAAAGATAAAATGGGGTAAAAATGACACTAAAAACATATAATAATATTAGAAAATTTATGAAAATATTTATAGAAAACATGGACATGGATAATATATATTACCCTAGTAAATACTTACGTATAAGCAATCTCGGATAAAAATGAGATTGCAAAATTATCCATTACCTTTGGTCATATTTCTTCCATATGTGTTTGAAACTCCTGTATAGTGGGTTTAAAAAAATTATTAATTGTAACAGAATAATAGTAATATTTATGATATCATATATGATTTAATTATTAGTTTATATTACCCGTTCATTAGTGAATTTCATGTTAAAGAGATGTTTTGGGTAGTAATTATTTTATTTATCATAAGTGTTTGTACTTGTAATACTTTTTATTATTACTTATATCAAGATTTACTTACTTATATAATGTAAAACTTGATTTATATATCATATATATTCAGTATATATATATATATATATAATATAGATAAATGGAATGGAATGCACCATTCACGGAGACGGTAGGTCATAGGTACGCATGAACGTTGTTTTGGTTTTCTTATTTAATTTAATGGAAGTAAGTAAATCATATATATATACAGTACCATTATTATGTCATATATTTAATTATTATTTATTATATATACTTTATAATCAATCTTTAATGGTAAATGTGGATAATGAATCTCAATGCATCGTGGAGATGGTAAGCCGTACATATCCACGAGCGATGATATCATTCTCATAATTATTTAATGGTGTTGGAGTGGATGGTGTATAATATCTCAGAATAATGTTATAATAATAATATACTGTTATTATTTATACCATTACACCCATCCAAGTAAGGTGGTGGTGAAAAATAGATTACACCACAGTGTGGAGACGGTAAGTCGTATGTATGCACATGCGATGATTTAGTTTTTCATAGGATGGGTAGAAGGTAAAATAGTGTTGTTTTATATTTACAATAACATATCATCATATAATTTATACTGATTTTTTTACTTTATAATTAAAAAACTAATTAAGAGGATGTATAAGAAGAAATAAATTTGAAAGAATCAGTAGAATAGATTACCTCTTCCTTAACGTGCCTCCTTTAAATTTTCTCTTAGGACACTATAGTTGGTCTTTTCAGAAGACCAAAGACTCTAAAATGTATCAAGGGATTTTTATAAGAGAAATGTTCCAGGTTTTTCCTAGCATGAATGCTCAAAATAGAGTGAATTTGAGAGGGGGTAGGGCCTCTTTTATAAGAGTGGAGAGGGTAACTTTAGGAAACTCTCAAAATATTAATTTATTATTAATTCAATTTTGATTAAAAATGGTCCAAGAATTATTAAATATAATATATGATGATATTGGTTATACTACACATCATCCAATTATTTTTAGAAATTTTTTTAATGTTTGTTTATCCTTATCGTTTTCGTTTGACCCTTATTTTTACCCTTTTTAATCTTGCAGTGATATCATGTTATATACACATTGTGGATTAATGTAACTAACATATCTTGTCAAATGACCCACAAAAAGTTATTTATGACAAATTGGGACTTATATTAACCATTTTAACACTTCTTAGATTTTTAAGAATTTAATATCATTTAATAAACTATTTTATGC
The DNA here is from genome assembly GCA_963277665.1 of Viscum album. Lineage (NCBI taxonomy): Eukaryota > Viridiplantae > Streptophyta > Magnoliopsida > Santalales > Viscaceae > Viscum > Viscum album. The sequence continues at coordinate 61,686,628 of OY728156.1, read as the reverse complement.
TTTAAGTTATAAATTATGTCAATTTTGGATACTATTCATACATGACTTTTTTTTTACAAATTCATAAAAAACTTATTAATTAGAACCAAATGAATTAAATAATCACTAATAATTAAATTTAATCCATAAATTCGTGAATGGAATCAAAATACTTAAATTAAATTGATTTTAATTTTTATAAATTCATTTATTTGAATCTTTTATTAATGAGCTAATCATACATCATAATTGTGTCATAAATAAATATATCTATCTAATTTATAAAATTATAAATAAAATACTATGATGTAAGAAATATTTTTAAATTTATAATTAATATTTTTAGATAAAGATATTAGTTATATAACCCTGAATTAAAATCGATTTCGTACAACATATATGTTTAGGTTATAATTATCTTTACATTAAATTAATTCTTATAAAATGCCATTTTCACATCAAAATGAATCCATGGGGTCCCAAAATCATCCCAAGGATGAAAATGGTAGGAAATACCTCATAAAATAGTTTTAGGACATGTGTTAGGGTAGTTTAATATTATTATAATATTATTTTTTACCCTTATTTACAAGATCTACCCTTTAACCATGGTAAATAAAATAATTACTGAAGTTACAATTCATAATGTCAAAAAATTAAAGTTACCTATTTACATAATTTGAAACTTTTGATTCAAAATATGGAATTCATTTTTAAAAATTCAAAACACTGAAGTTGCAGTAATTAATTTATAATTATTTCGCATTTCAAAACCAAAACCTGGGTTTTTAAGAAGTTATAACAATCCAAAGATTGACCTGTGCTTATGTCAAATTGAAAATTGAAATTACATAACATGACCAAAATTGGATTAAATGATAAAAATATAATACATTTATTCTATAAACCCAATTAAAAATATAACCTAACTATATAAATAAATTAGATTAAAAAGGCAGTTTCGAATTAAAATGTAGTATTTTTTACTATTCATTGAAATATTAATTTTATTAGAAAAAAACAAAATTCAAAAAAAAAATTATATCCCGCTTCCAAATAATAAGTTTATTTTTTCAAATTTAACTTATAAAAATGTAAAAAATCGATTTAAAATTGGTACGCCATCAAAAGGCAGTAAAACTACATTTTTTGAAAAATACTTCTTTTATCCAAAAATATAATTTTGTTATAATATCATGTTCTAGAAAATGTGTAATATGGATTATAATGTTATATATAATTCAAAATGTGGTTAATTATATTCATAATTGATAGTTATTTAATATTTTAATAATATAATGTTGTTTTGAGAAACTCGGTTTTGCGTACAATGAAAGCTATCGAGGGAGGTCTCACTTGCGTGTAACACAAGACAATTCAGTGTTGTGTGTATTGTAAGATTACTTTGGTGTTTCATATTACATAATACAAACATATTTCACTTATAAATTTAACAAAATCAATACTCTTTGTTGCGTGAAATTAATTCTATCAAAGGAACTTGAAATTGAGTGCAACAAAAGTGAAGAATATTTTTGCATATATTGCAAGCTAATACAGTGTTGTGTATAGTGAAAGATAATATTGGTGTAGAGTAAAACACATGTTATAAAATAAATTAAAAGAATATATCTCATTAAATCTTGGATTGTTACAGTTTCAACTTTCACCCACACACACTTCAATCAAATGGGTAATGAAATTACCATTCACATATGGTGAACTACTGCCTCATGTAACAATGTAGATCATGTTTCCTTTACCACCTCTCATTTTTAAAAATTTATATGAAAAAAATATTTTTATGTGATATATATATATATATATATTATCTATTATGTAGTCATAATTTCATAATTTTTATATAACACGTGCCTTCATGCTTTCCGTTTTTTGTAAATACGATAACATCATTTGTGGACGTGTGGACTACTGCCTCCTCAAAGAGATGTGAAAAGCTCACACAATAAGTAGAATTTATTAACAGTGGGTTTAATTAAACATAAGTAACATACATAACAAATATATTATATTCATGACATAATTAATGTTTTGGAAATATAATATATCATTTCCTTTATTACCCATTCACATTCTGAAAAATTGATAATGTCATTCATGGATGTGTGGACTACCTCCTTTTCAATGCAATGTGATTCATTTTACATCACAATAATTATATATATATATAAGTATATATTATTTAATAACATAATAATTATGATATAATCATCATTCTGGAAAAATAAATGTTACTCAATTTCCATAATTATCATTGAAAAATTGGTATGTTACTCATGTATACATACAGCCTACCGTCTCTATTATTATAACATTGGATAATTTATTATTACTATATTTGATGATTGGGTTTAAAAGTATAATTTATGTACAGATATGATAATTATATCTATATTATTATTCTATAAATGTTTACATAAATTCCCCTTTGACCATAGTTAACCCACCAAAGTCTTTTTTGACACATAAACCAAATATAGTCAAAACACCCAAAATAAACGTAATTGTTTAATTATTTGTTTAAAAAACTCTAATAACTGAAATAAAAGTACTCATAAATTTTAAAAGGTACTGAATAAATTAAATAATTAACATAAGTTTATTATTCATGAATATAAAGACATATGTGACAAGTGAAACTCATGGTAAGGGATATCCTCTCAATCATTCTTCATTGAGGAATTTTTTGATGACATGAACCTTCATTATTTTATAAGTTTAATATACATCCCATTTGACATTATAAATAAATATTTTATCTTTTATCGTATTATTTAGTGTTTTTAAAAATTCTATTCTTTCATGGGGATTACGATTTCAATGTTCAAAGTGGTAAGGGAAACATTGAATGTTTAAAGATTTAATTTTTAAATATTTTTCTCCTTTTCAATATTATTGATATTATTTCATATATTTATATGTATAAATGGATTATAAAGGAAATTTTTTTTTATATTTTTAATTTCATTAAAAAAATTCAAGAGGAATATTTTTACATGTTTTATATGAAACATTTTTCCCATCGATAGAGGAATGTTTTATTCTTAAAATAAACAGTGATAATGACTTTTTCACTACTGTGGGAATTATTTTATTTTCATCTTCCTTTTCAAGATTCTATTTTTTCTTAAATGAATACTCTTCTTTCCTTTTTTGGTAATTTTATTTTTGAAAATTGTTTTCTAAAAAAAAGGTTAATTTTGCTTTGAAAATGGTATTTTTAAAATAAAATTGTATTTTATTATCTAAAATTGATTTTCATATGACTTGAAAAGAGTTTTTAAAATGATGAAATATATTTTTTTCATGTTGTGGTTCTTGGACATTATAAAAGATGGTTGGTCTAAGAAAAAAATCGGTGATCCCAATAAATATTAAATGATTATTGAACCCAAATAGATCTTAAATTAATTGGGTAATGATTATAATCTATGGATAATTATATTGTAAGTTGGTCGTATATTTAATCCATTATATAAGGGTTCTGTAAGGGATATATAAGGGTTCAATTTGATGATATCCAAAGGTACATACATTAATTTTATATGCTTTATAATGTTTTTTCAAGGACATAATTTATTTTCAAAATGTAATATAAATGATATTTATTGAGGAATTATATTTCCCTCTTTCAGTAAAATGTTATGTTTTCATAAATTTTTTTCATGAGTTTTAATGATTATCATTTTACTAATGGTTCCCTTATTTTTATATCCCTTACTAAGAATGTTTTGCACATCCCATGTTTTAAAAAAATTACAAGATTTAATGATGAGTAAGAGATTGGAAGAATTCATGTTCAAATTCATGAAAATATTTCAAGAAAGAGATAATTCTTAATTTTTTAAATGATTTATATGGTGGAAAAAATGGAAACTGATTAGAAGTTTTAACTTTGTTTTTTATAGTTTTTTTATGTATGAGTTATGGACTAATTATATAAAACTCTGAACTTGAAAATATCCTCAATGAGAAAGAAAATTATTTTCTTGATTAAAACATAATATTATGTAATTTTTAAGGATGGACCCTTATAATATTCATTGTTTATTTATTAATTTTATTAAACTATTTATTATTAAAAGATATATATTTTTTATATTATGAATTAATTCATGATTTATCTTACTGAGTTAAACAAATTCTTTAAATTATGAAACATACATTTAATGAGTTATATTCTAAGTACGATAATTTTTATAGTTTACTTATACAATGAATTTATTTTTTCTTATGTTTTGTAAAGAGTTACACATAAATATAATTTTATCATATTAATATGATGGAAGAAGTGGGGATTCAAAACTAAATCATTAGAAGCATGAATACATGTGATGGGAATACATGAAATATGATAGAGAAATTAAATCCCATTTAAAATACTAAGTTTCATGTATTTGACCTGAATACATGTACGACACATGGATTATTAGCGCTATTACTCTAGGATTATTCTCTAATCATACGGTCTTGGGATTAGTGCCACATATTTCGATATATGTGTTTAGGGTATGATTTACCAAACTATTTGAAAATATTTTTCATAGATAGACTCTAAAAAAAATCTTTCATAACTCATCTATATATTAGACATCTAGGAAATAAAAAAACAAACAGTTTACAACAATAATGAGAAATAACTTAATCAACCCAAGCCTCTCTCTATATGAATTCCTACACAACATGAAAACATAAATATATATATATATAATATAAAAATAAAATTTGGTCCAAATGGGGCCTTAGAATAATAATAGTCTTGGAGGAATAGGATTGGAGCAAAATAAGACCTCTAACAGCTTATAGAAGCTTAAACACTAAAGTGGGAACCAATATCTCCTCCCAAAAAATATGATAGATATATTAAGTTTATCAAATAGATGATAGTATTGTACGCTCCTAAAAAGTAAAAATAGATTTGTTCTATGTCCATTATGGTTTCCATGTAGGATGTGAGCATAAAATATTCAGTAGGGAACCGCCAACAGTGCATCACCATAGAAATGATATAATAGATATATGGTTAATCATATCTACCCATTTGAATATATAGACAATAATGTTCATTTATAATAAATCATTGATAATATCAGAGTAATTGTAGACAGTAAACCCCTTTTATATTCAATAAAAGTGATAAATGATAGCTCCCTATACTAGGAGCATCTATAACTAGAATACCTACTTTGAGAGTCACCTTATTATCATAGATGAGTAAGACTATGAAATCATAAATGCATTCCTATTAAACATGAAAAAAGTAGTCCGTGAGAAATACCAATCCTGTAGGGGATATGGGATCATGTATAATTGAGTTTGGGTTATATTTATTCCCATACCTATGAGAATAGGGGAAAGGATATAATAGATTCAATAAAATTTCGCATATCATCCCATATATTAGAGTGGTAAACTACCATGTTGGTACTTGTAAACAATTTATATAACAACAATACCAAAAAAATTGTATCAGTGAACCTTGTTATACCAATACACAACATACCCCCTTAAAATTATATCTAGCATCTACATATAGCATATTATTAAACATGATCAAGAATATTAATATTAGATGATCAGTATACTAAGTAAAACAAAGTAGTAATATTGCTAAACATTACAAACAAATTGTATGATACATTAACGAAAAAAATTTTAATTATGTGCATGTATCTTCCCATGAATACTTATGAATTATGAAAGATTTAAATGTATTTCATCTTCATTTTAATGGGATTCAATTAATAAATTAAAATGGTAATAAATTTATATATATAAATTGAAATGTGTTGATACCTTTAATTAAATTAAATGAAACAATAAAGGATATTTAAAGGGATATGACACAACCTATTGGGTATAATTATTACATGAAAAACTCCCAAAACAATATTATTTATGATACTCGTACATCTCTCCAATAGAAGGTTCTAAAACTGCATTAAGACTTTAGAGTATCCTCCAATAGATATCGGGATCCAAGGTCAGTGTAATCCCTTAGATACAAAAAGCCATTATTTGTAGATTTGGTGATCATCATCAAGCATACTCTATTGATTAATAAAGATTAAGGAAACTACACCACCTATCTTGGTTCGTATATTTTATGTTCCTCATTTATATTACATGTTGAAACTATTGAGGATAGATCACACATTTAGGTTATAATTTAACATGCAAGGTTAATATGATAAACTTATAAATTCTAATAGTGGTATAAAATATGGACATCTTTGATGAATCATCTTGTTTATTTTATTGTTTAATGATGAACACATTTTACAAATTCTAAATTGGGATATTTAAATCCACAAATTTAAATATAATGAAATTTATATGTATTTCCCATGGTCAATAAAGTATTTATTTATTATAATTGAGAATTAAATTTCTTATAAATTATTTTTAAATAATGAAATGATATTTTGGAACATTTATAAAATTTATAAATGGAGTTTTGTAAATTAATTACCTATAAAAAGTTTGTGGTTAATTGATTAAATGTTCAAGAAACATTTATTGTAAATATTAAAAAATATTTTCTAGTTAAAATATTTATAAAAACATTTATGGTTTATAAAATATTTTACAAAATATAATAAAAGTTATTTCGGCAGTATTTTAATTTCTACAATATTTATAAATTAAATTATTATAAAAGTGTTTATAAATAATTTAACAAATGATTATGAAACATTTCATAATGATAGTAGTCTAGATTATTTAATATTAATATTTGAAAGTACATTTTACCTATTGTATGGAATACCATGGTATAATAGGTCTTTACTAAGATATCATAAGGGAATTTAATAAAGATTTCATAAATTAAAAAATAAGTCCAAAATAAATATTTTTTATAAAGAGTTCATAAATTTATATGGTTTATAAATTTATTAACTGTAAAAATAGTGTGTTAATAGATTATTTTTTTTAGAACATTTATTATAATAATTTCTTAAATATAAACGAATTAATAATAATAATAAAATTTTCATATTAATATAGATTATAAATTATTTATAAATCATAATTAAAAGATATCAAAATACTATCAAATTATATGTAATTTAAGTAATCATTAAATAAAATATTTATTTAGAAATCACAATGATAGTTTATAACGAGAGTATAAATTACATAAATAAGGCCTAATTATGAAGTATTTTATATTTATAAAATTAATTACTCATAATTAAATAATTTTAAATTATTAAAATTAATAATAATACCTTATAAATGATTTTATGATAAATACGATTAAAGGTATAAATAATATAATATGTAAATTAGGTTAAAAGGTTTATATAATAGAAAATGTATAATAAATTAATTCATAAAATTTCATATATATTGAAATTTCATATAATATAAAATATGAATATTTCATATTTTAATTGGATAAAAAGTGTTTATATCTAAAATTATGTAATAATCATAATATTTAGATTAATTATAAAATGTTAGTAATCATATTTTTATTTTTTGAATGTTCATAAATTTTTGCCATGTTTAAATTTATGAAAAGATCATTTATTTATGTTATTCATTTATTTATTCATGTATATACGTTTTTTTATATTATAAATATTATATATTCAAAATTTTGTGATATAATGATTCTAAGAGATATATCATTTCATTACATGTTAGGTATGACTACATAAAATTTAGCTTTCATATACCTCAGTTTGTAAATGATGTTATTAGCTAGAATTTAGTTATTGGGAATAGTGTGTTCATATTAGGTGTTAGATATGTCATGAATTTAATTCTACCATGAGTAATGACTCCTGGTGAAGAGGGATTCGGGGTTAGACCACCTCCTAGTTTGAAGTCTTACGCCTTGTTCTAGAAAGGTGAACTGGGTTTGGTTATTTGTTTCTTTATGGTTACTCATGTAATGGTTTTCAATTTTATGTATTTTTATTATGTTATATTTAGAGTTCAATTTTTGGGTTTTGTAAAAAGTTACACATTAATATGTAATGAAAAAATTAATTTAGTGGTTGGGATATGGTTTAAAAAGTTAAATTGTTATAGGAATTCATACACAAAAAGAATAAAATATGAGAATATAATCATTACATAATATGTAATTGTTATGAATTTATTATGTATATGATGTACATCAAATTGGTGAGACATTAAAAGAAACCCCCTCAAGTTCTGAGTGTGATATTACATACAAATAGGCACATGTTAGTACCCACATCATCCAAATTGGTATGTCATGCCAAATTTTGATTCCCTGTAATTATCTTGTGTAGGTAAAGAATGTTATGAGTAACTCGGGATTATCTTATTGGGTAGGTTATTTCAAATATGGGTTCCTCAAGATCACCATTTGTTATCTGATTATTGGTGTTTTATTTAGTTCACACTACTAAGGATACCCTAATAGGATTATGTTACCAAATAAATTCAGATAATAATTTTGTATAGAGTTGGATTTTGATAAAAAGTTATTCAATCAAAATTATAAGAGTCACAAATGTTTTGATTGGTATGATTCCCTACCAAAATATGTATGTGGTGAGAGAAATAGAAAATTATAATAATTATTATTTAAATATGGATCTTGGATCGCTTAATAAATATGATGATTGGGGTAATAAATATTAGTGGGGGAATATTAATTAAAATTCCCTGACGAAAATATATAATACATGATATTCATCTGATAATAAATTCTATTATAGATAACTACATCATCATCTTCAATCACTTATAATCAATACTTTAAAAATTAGACGCCTATTGTAAGAAACATCTAATACTAGTGACATAGAAATTGTTCTTAAATAACGAAAATTATATGTGTTAAACAACACATTCTTGAGTAACAACGTGTTACAGTTGTATAACCATAGAATCTAAATTCTCACAAAGGATAAAGTAATTCACTTAATGATTCAATGTAATTGTATAAAACTTTAAAGTATTAATATTAATATTTACTCACATACTCAATATTATTGAGTATTTTAATGATATCCATTGTGATTGAATATGGTAATGACTTGTTGAGACTGGAGGTTTTTTTATGTCTTGCTATGGTTAAGAAATTCATTCAATTTTTTATCAATGAAAATATTTCGATAAGATGAATGAGGCTAAGAAAAATCTTACCTAATACTCTCAAGTGTGGAGAATAATTAAAATGGTCATATAATGTCTAGTTTCTGGTATTGTACATACAGTAAAAAGATATAAAAGCTCAAACTAGAAGAAGAATAGTTGGAAAAGCTAACAATGATTCTTCAATAATCCTTTTTTGATTATTTGAAACATGAGATTATTATTAGAAATGAGTAATTATTTTACATGAAGGGATTATCAACAATACCTAAAAGGGTTTTGGGAACTCCATATAATTTTTACATCACGTAGATGTTTAATAATAATTGATCCTTTGATTTTGAATGGTATGTGATATTGATTATACACTTTACAAGTGTTATAATTATCTAGGGTTTCAAAATAGAGGGAATAATTGATAGATCATTTATTTTACATTCAAATGATGAAGAAAATAGTTTTTATATTAGGGATTTCAAAGTAAAGATATTTATCAAGCTTCGATGAATATAAGTAAAAAATGTGTATCATCATCTCACTTATCTTATATGATAAGACGTATTAAAATAGTTTTTTTGTAAAAAATATAAGTGATTGATTGTATTTTCTATTTTAATTATTCATTGAGTAGAATATTATGATAAAAATGTTTATTCAGTATAAAATTATTATCCATTTTTTAAAATATATATCGTATTTGTTCCACCCATTTGTAGCATATTTTAAAGAAGTATTATTTTGGGAGAAAATGATTTAAACACAAATAATACTAATGGAAATAATAGTTTATTTTTAAAATATTACTACTAAAAGGAAAAAGTGGTATTTACTAAAAAAAATAAGTTTGTGTTGAATCTTAAAAATATATTCTGATAATAATATAATGTATATGAAAAATATACCTGTTAAATTACAAAGTGAATTACACTTGATATCCTAAAAGATTTTTAGGGTATGATGTTAAAGAAGATTGTAAATAGTTACATTTAAGATACCATAACAAGGTGGATATCACTTTATCCATAATTATTTTTTACATTTTATGTTAATATAATAATTTAAAAAGGTACATTATTTATAAAATGATTTCAAGAATATTTTTCTAATGATAATGATGATGCACTTTTATAAGGTTATAAGTAAACAATATAAGATAAAATCATAACATATAGATGTTATAATGTTAAGGATGCTTATATATATATATATATTTATGTGTGTTTTTAAAGAGTTTGATTTTCGGAGTATGATTCTTAAGCCTCACCATTATTCAAATTATCTTAATTCATATATGTTACTCGTTAAAAGAGTATAATGTGATTATTTTATCAAATGATCGTATATAGATGCTACATGAATTTTATGTAAATGTAATGTATTGTCAAAATCATTACTTTAGTAGAAGAATGTGGGTCATATAAAATCACCTGCTATATGATACTTGAGAGATTGATAAAGAAGATTTAAAATAAAGGTAATCTATATTTATAATCCATTCAAGTGTGATATAATTTAATTTACATGAATTATTGAATGATATATATCCTATAAAGATTTAAAAATTTGGTTTATCTTTAATCGATGGTAGTCGCTAAGTATAATGGTCTATGATGATATGTTAAGTTCAGCTTTTATGTATTATTATACACATTACAATGGGTTGTATATGAGATGAAAATAATAAATTCATGTGGTGGTATGTTGGTACTTATTACTTCGACTAAATTTCTACAGTGGATCTCAAGGAATGTCATGTGATCATTGATGTACATAAGGGTGTGTGCTTATTATCAATATTTATTACTTAAGAATGTAAATATTCCTTTCATGCCAACCTTCATAATTTGATACCCTACTTACGCAAGTCAAGATATGAACATATCTAATATAAGGTTTTTTATGTATGTTTTTTATCATACAATCAATTTGATTGAAACTAATATAGTATTTTACACTCGTATGGAATGTAAACACATTTGTCCCATGACTGAATTAGGCCAGGGAACATAATTTCCATGCTTATTTGGAACACTTTTGGTGAGTTTAACTACTTGGATATTGGACATGTGTTATTATTATATATATGATTAATGAAATGTGATGTATTCATCAACTTGGTCATTAAACTTCATAGAATCAATATAATATGAGTGGGACTACAGTAAATTAACATGTTACATATCTAGTGGTCACTTGATTTGATGTAAAAAGGGACTATGTAGGTCTACATATGATGTATATGAAAAATATATTAGTATAAAGTTTCATACAGAGATATGTGTTTGTTTTATAAATATCACAAAAGACACCTAAGTAGATTTACTATAATAGATGTTTTTCTAAGGGCCTCTATTTTCTTACATCTCTAAAATATGTATTTCAAATTTATTGTCAACACTACTAAGGCCTGAAAGGTTACATAGTTTGTCCCTTGGATATGGATAAATATTTTTAAATTATAATTTGTTCCAAAATGAAGGATGTTTTACTAATTATGAATAGTTCAAATGGATTGTTTATAATTTGAATAATAATTAATTAATAAATGACAATGGGAACAAATTTATATGCATACATTGAATATTTTCAAAGTGTTTCATTAAATGGAACACATCAAGAATGGTTATTTAAAGGGATATGATCCCTCTTTTTGGATACAATGATTGTATCAAAACATCCCAATACATTCTTCTTAATAAGACACATTTCTCTCTCTTATAGAAGGTAATATCACCCCTTAGAGTGCTTTGTGTATCCTCAAATAAATATTGGGAACCAAGGCTGGTGTAGTCCCGTAGAGGTAGGAATCATTTTTTTGTTTCTTTATTAATTGTTGTCAAGCAAGATCTATCACATAATAAAGACTGAGGCTACATAATCAGTTATCTAGGTATACATATTTTATTCTCTTTATTTGTGTTACACATTGACTATGTAAAGGATATGTCATAATCTTTTGTTTTTCTTTTACTACTATAGTTTATATGATAAACTCCAAAACCCAACATCAATAGAATTCTTAATGTAACTAATTAATAACATGATTATCCTAATAAAAAAGTATACATATACTAAAAATCATATTCATGATCAATACACACACTCATCATATCATATAAGGATGTAAATTACCAAAATTTCTTAAAAGAATGTCCAAAGTAGTATTCCAATCTAGGATTATGGTATAAATAAAAAGTAAAGAAAAAATGCTAGTGTAAGACAACTGGAACTATGTGGGTATAACATTCTCAACCTCCAAGTCACGCTAGGAAGACACCGACTAAGGTACAAGTTAGTTCTTGTGATTCACCCAACTAGGTTTTCAAGAACTAACCCTTTTTTTAAATTATGTCATAATAAAGGTAGTTCCCAAGTCAACATTAATAAGGGATATCCTATAACTTGGATAATAAATTCAATTTGGGTTAAGTATTATTATTTAATAGGTTCAAGGTACCACCTTTTGTCCCAACCCACACTTTATGATTTAAAATTGATACATGATAAAGTTAATATTTATTTAAAACTATGTTTTAAAATAGTATATGAATCTTGGTGTTGAATGAACATTTTTTTGAAAGAAAACCTTTTAATGAATGAAAATTGAAAGAAGAATTACATCCTAATCAAGTAAGTATTTTTTAAGGAAAACATTTTCCAAAAATGAACTAGAAAATTACATCCCACACTTTTAACCCTTATAAAACATTTTATGTTATCATGTTTCATTAATAGGTAAGTAATAAAACTAATTATGATTTTAACATGAAATCACTACATTTAGCAAAATAAACTCATCCAAAAAATATCAATCAAATCGCCCTCTTAACCATAGGTTATGTTTGGTTTGTTGGATAAAATCTCATTTATGCTTAGGTAAAAATGTTATATTTCCTTCTAAAAACATGGTATGGACTTTAGGGAGTGGTCCTTAGTTAGATATTATCCTATTTTTAATTTTTTATACTAATAAGAGATTCACATATTTTTTGCTGACCAAAAAATGATTTGATACCATCAACACACAAATGAATAATATTTTATCCCATGATTCATATTAAATAAAAATTTCATCTAGTTTCATTATAGGTTTATTTACATGTTTTAAATTTGGTTTCTCAAATCATGTAATAGGGGAAATTCATCAATGAGGGCCAATGTTTTAAAAATTTCCTCAAATTATAACCCATTTAAATTAACTTTACAACATAATTATAGGGGAATGTGTTCCCGCTAAATAGTAAAAAATTAATCCCCTTAGAAAATTCGTAATTATTTATACCAAAATATAATAAGTAAAACCTACATTTATATTTATAAAAATATGAGATGATCTTGATAAATAATTTAGTAAAAAATGAAATCATGAATGTTACTTGTATGGAAAAGAATCACTAAGTGAGTCAAGATCACCTACCATATCAATGGAAATCATTACAAATTTGAAATTATCATCGGTTGAACCTAAAACCATTAAACCATAATTCAATGAAAAAATAAACCAAAAATCATAACCAACGTAATTTAAGATCAATATAATCCCATATAAAACTAATGTTTTCAATTCTAAAAAAGTATCCCAAAATTGAAATATCAATATTCCATAAATATCTTACAGGAAAATATATACAAACCCCTCATATAATTTGTTAAACCCTTGTCAAAAACATGCCTTAATCATCTTCATGAAAAATAGTGATGATTGGTTAGAAAAAACTCACACATGCCTTCTTAAATAAATATATGAATAATCCATATAGTTTTAGTTTAATTCCATCATGCTCTAGTATATTTCACTCTAGAATACCTATCCAATATAAAATAAATTATAAAAAAATGGGATGAAGAAAATTGAAAAGGATAAGGGATTATTACCTCATCTATGGGAATCAAATTCACCCAATAGTATTCTTTGAAGAAAGGGTAAAGCTGAAGGGAAGGCTAAGACCCAAAAAGATCTGTAGGAAGGATCTCATTCATCTAAATACAAGTGAGGCTGATATAGAATAAAAGAAAAATAAATAAGAGTGGGAGATAAAAAGAAACAAACACCACCCCACACCAACAAAATGTGCTCTAATATGGCCCATCGTATGCATGTTAAGGTACCACTGAGTACCCAATAGAACTCCTAGACCACTATCTAGGTCAATAGATACTCTATTTCCTTCCACCGACACCTTGTGTCACATTCAGGTGGAACCCTTCCTTTGATACCCTAACCTCTTCATCCATCTATCAAACCTCAAACCTTATCCAGAACTACCTAAAATTTCATCTTCAAATTCCCAAAAAAATCAACCCTTGAAAAAAAAATGACCCCTAAAACTAATAGAAAAATCTCAATAATTAAAACAAGTTTATCATTTGATACTCCAAAGTTCCTATATAAAGATTTAATAATTCCTTAATCACAAAATCTTGTAAATGGGTTGTTACAACCTCCCAAACATATGAATTATCATCCCTATGAAGTATGGGGATACATTTATCAAAATATCCATTATTTCTAAGTCCTTAATTCATTAATTAAGACATACATAAAATCTATGATACACGAAATCCAAATTCTCTTCATATTAACTAATCAAACAAAAATCAAATTATATATCACAAAAATAAGATCATATCACTTATAAAAAATCCAAAAATAACCTCGAAAAATATCTCAAATAATTTATCCCATTTTTATTATAAATTCCTAAATTCAATAAAAATCATCCAAAAATGCTAAATTCCATATCCATGGTCATCAAAATCTTATAATTCCAATATCTAAAAGGCATTTCAACCACTATTATTCAATAATAAACCCTAAATTCTCTATTATAATACTATAGCATGACTCCTAAAATAAAAAAAGGAATTAAACTACCATAAGATGTCAATTCTAATAGACATAACACCATCATTATAATTTATTAATTACAATTAACAAATTAAAAGACAAGCTAATGTGACCTCCACTATAGGATATTTCATGGTATATTTATCCCTGAAAAATCCTTAAACTCTATTTTATCAAAATGAGTTATTTAATAAAGGTTTTAGGAAACTAATTCTTTTTTTAAAGTTACATACTAACCTAATTTGGAAAATAATACATTTTATATAAATAAATCAATATAATACTTCAACATAATCAAATAAGATACCAAGATTTTATTTTAAAATAAAGTATCATGAATTTTGAAAGATTATATGACAATTCAGATGCATATCATGTTTACATTTCATTTAGAAATAAAAAATGATTTACATTTCTAAATCTCATTTCCATTCTATTTTTATATCCAATATTTACATTTACAAAACCATTTATCAATTTAGAAATCGTACAAGGTTTGAAATTATTTTTTATGAAGCCTTGTTCTATTTTAGAATAAATAACTAATGTTTTATTTTGAGAACACCATGTATATTTAAATACAATAAAATATGGAAAAGAAATTTTAAAGAACATATAATTATGTTTTCAAAAAACAAAATTTATAGTACATTTATATTAAATCAATTTTTCTAACATATAAATCATAATTTTATAAATAGAATCCATTTCTTTATGTTACTAGTAGACCTTCTTAGTTATACATATTAGATAACCCAGGTTCCAATTATAAATTTCCCAAATGTAGTTACTATCTTATTTAATTTTCCAAATTTCAAAAATTCATAATATAATACCTAGAAACATATCAATACTCAGTAAATATGCATCATGTTCATTAGTGGTATTTCACATGTTCAAAAATATAACAAAATATTTAAGTAAAAAACATTCATTGTAGTAGGACATGTAGAAAAACTATAACTAGATGAATGCTTGGAAAGAATATATAAATATAAAATATAATAATTCTCAAGGATAGTTGTTTAAATAGTGATAAATAAATTTTTATTATTTATAAACATTACTAAGTAATAATTATTAATCATAATCGATGATAAAATATTTGGAATATACATGGAACATGCTGGAGAGTTAAAATATAAATTGAAAACATGGGACATGTTTAGAAGATAGCCCTAGAAAAGTTGTAATTATCATGATTATAAATGAACTAGTAGAAAAAAAAAGAATTTTGTGGTAGATAAAACTTTAAATAAGAGTTAATAACTATCAAGGAAATAAGTATTACAATCTCAATTAAAGGAACGAACTAGTAGTTTATAATGACCAAATATTAATTAATATATATATATATATTATAAAAACTATATATGTATATTTATTATTGATTTTTCACTTAATAAAATATTTTTTCTTTCCAGCCATAGTATAAAAATCATAATAAAACATACAGTATGTAATGAAATAATATTTTATCTTATCTAGTGACCCCTAGAATGATGCTTAAACCTAAATAAAGATTGGATCCTATTTTATTATTAAAGAAAGGTCTCATATTCTATTCCATCATAATTGAGAAGACAGATCAAAACCCTCACTTGAACCTATTATTATGAAAAAATACTTAGACATCCCCTAGTAACATGAATATTCACCATAAATCGGTACATGATACCTTTTTATGGGTTACTACTCAAGTTCTAATATTCCTAGATCTTATATAAAATTTGATATCCCTAATACCAAATAACCTCTATAATTACACTATGATTCCAGATTTTAATGTTAATGAGATGAATATCCATAGAACGTTAGGATAAAGTGTGATAATACTCCAGGAGAGCTCCCTGGTCCATAGTGGTTGGAGACCAATGTCTTGGGTTTTGATATACTTTTAGGGAATTATATACACATGTGTTAACAAAGATAAGTCATGGTATATCTGTATTGGAAATATGAAATTAATCTTATGAATATCACACATCCTAGGAATAAAAACTCAAGAAAAAAATGTCATAAAAATAATGAAAAATGAATTTGAAAAACTTAATGCTCTCTATACATGAATATATAGACAACATACAACTCACAGTATAAAAACTTCCCATAATAAAAATAAAAATAAATTTCTGACTAAGACCAAGGAAAATCTAGGATGAATAGATGAAGATCCATACAAGACCTCTTATCACCTCTATTATCTCTAATTCACAATTAGGAACTAATACCACACCCAAAAAAATAATGAATTATTCAATAAGGTGATATAATACCCACTAGTACATGTATGTACCTAAAAATAAAAATGGCTTCATGTATGACAAGGTTTCCATGTGGGTGTGAGAATATAATACTCAGTAGGGAACCACCAATTATTTCTCAACATATTTGTGACATAGCTCAGGATTGACTAAACATGTACACACATTTACATACATATAAAATAAAACAATCTTACCACCAGTCATTGATAAAGAAAATGTTGCAGTAGATAGTGATGAAATTTTATAATTAGTAAAAACAATGAATGGTAACTCCCTATATCATGAATATATATACCTATAATAACTACTTAGAGACTTAGTTTTTTATCTGAGATAAGTAATATTAGGCCATCCTAAATCCATACCTTCTAAACAAGAATAATGTAGTTCGAGTGATACCCATCCAATATGGGATATTGGATCATGTATTCTAGATTCAAGGAAATATTTCAACCCATAACTTTGTTGATAGAGTAATGGTAGTAATAGAGTGGGGGAATTCTTCTAGATCATCCCATATATTCAACCATAATACCACCAAGTGTGTACCTCTATATAGTTTATATAACAATAATACTAGGACAATGTGTACCTAAGAGCATTTTTATACCAACACAAGACCTAACCTATTATATTTATAACTATAATCTCAATATATTATATTATTAACCACACTCAATGAACCACATAGTTACATGATCATAATTCTTAGTAAAATAAAGCAGAAATCATGTTAATCATAAATAATAAACAATATTCTTAACATAAATGAGAAATATAATTATTAATACCAAAAGTAGTATCAATATAATACATATCATATACATTCTCAACACACATAATCATAAGATCATATAATCATGGAAAAAACAAATACAGTTTATAATAATAGCTAATGTATTAACCAATACAAGAATATGGTATGACTAGAATCCAAGGAAACCATGTTAGTGTTTGACCAACGGAAAAATGTGGATATGACATCCTTGACTTTCAAGAAACACTAGAAAGATGCATATTAAAGTGGTGGTTTTTTCTTATAAGTTTCCCAACAATTTTTATATAATGAAACTAGGATTCTAAACAAGTATATAACAATTGTAATGCTTGATTCAATATAATCAAGGTATAGCCAACAACTAGGGGAGTTAATTCACCAAGAATTAATTATTACTATTAGGGAGGTTCAAGGTCCCACTATATATCCCAAAACAAAATTTTAGGTTTAAATATAATACTTGATAATGTTAATATTTATTTAAAATCTTTTTTTATAAATTAGAGTGGAAGATTGGTGTTAAAGTCGCACTTTTATAAATCATTCTTTTAAAAAAAGAGAAGAAAGGAAGAATGAAAAACTAATAAATAGGTATTTCGAATGTAAATATTTTTAAAACATTATTCTAGAAGATAACATTCCATGATTTTAACCCATGAAAAACTATGTAAGTAATCTAGTTTAGTTAATAGTTAAGTAATAAAACCCATTAGGCTTTTTACATGAAATCGCTTCATCCTACCTCATAAACCCAACTTCAATATTTCTATAAAATAATCCTCTCGATCATGGCTTCGGTATTGTTTGTTATCTTATATATAATTCATTTTTAGGTCTATAATAAATAAACCAGATCCTCCATATGAACTTGTCCCAAAACCAGCCTAGAACATACCTGAGGAGATTCCCAAATCCCTCTGGCATATTGATATGTGTCAAGTTTATCAAACATAACTGTTGGTGATGGTTTCGCCCTAAATAATATAAGCATAACATCTAAATAATTTATCACAATAAATAAACATAAATAAATTCCATCATAACTCATATGACCAATAATCAGTCAATATAGATTTACAAATATATAGCGGAAGCTAAAAGAAAAGAAAACATAACATGAAAAAAGGACAAAACGAAACACCAGAAAACCCATTCCTTGAAGTAGAAGGTCTAATCACCACATAAATGTGACACATGATTCATCTACCTAATCCAAAAAAATCATTCTCTTTCCCTAGAAGATGGCATGGGATTAAACTTGATAGACAACCTAATGGAATCAACACCAAACATGTAGACTACAGACACTACAACATGAGTCCATAGAGTGTTAGAAGAAGCTAATAAGATACCGACATGATTCATATTCATTACTTTTATAGAAGAAAAAATGTTTTACCTTTTGGAAATTATATAGACATATTAGTATTAATTTTTCATTTACCTAATAAAAGAATAAAGAAAACATGGAATATGTACTTTCTCAAATCCAAGGTTTTATAACACATGACATAAATAGGTTCTATTTAAACCATTCCAATTCAAATTAAAAATATTTATCTATTAAATATAAAACTTTTTAAAATAAACTCACACATATTTTATACATTTAAAAGAATTTCTGAATCAAGAATATCACTTCAAAAATCATTTCCCCTTCTTCTGTTAATATGTTTTACACACCCAACTCAAATAAAATATGAAAACAAGGAAAAATACAATAAAATAAAACCATATAAGAACATAAATAATTCTAATAAATGGATATAACCAAACTAGTAAATATCAAGACTAAATCATAAAATAATTAACAAATCAAGAAATTCCATCCAATAAATAAGAAACACGCATCCCAGTCTAGATAAAAAAAATCATAACATAGATACACAACATGTGGAAACACCATATGAAATAGTTAGATAGGTTGAGTTGTGTATATGTGGATCTACATCTAGCATGTTAATAGGTGCACATCTATAAATTGAATCACTATAACCAGTATTTATGGTAAAAATCAATCAAGAAGGGTTCTATGTGAAACTACAATGGACTATATAGTTTATAATCTCAACTAGACTAACATCATCTTAATAATTATTACTTAGTATCTTATGTCATCCCATGGAATAATAATGTATTTTTTCCATGAATAAAAAACATCATATAATGAAAAAAATTACCCAAGGGATAACACCACAATACCATCCTCCCCACCTCTATCACTACCCTTAAAAAGAGACTCAATCCAAAATCACATCATGGATAACATATCAAAACATTCACCACATGGATATAATAACATTATCAACAAGTGCAAGTGGTTAAACATGGCAATAATAAATATCACATCAAAAAGTGACAACAGAACCTTCAATTATATCATATAAATTTGAAAACACCATTAAAAAATAATTTATATTTCAAATAAAATTCAAAATAAATCATAAAAAACAAAAAAACAATTTAAATACATAAGGTAAACAACATTTCACTTTATAAAACTACAACACTTGTTGAAACTATGAAACCATTTAAACATAAAATAAAAACCCACTTTAAAACCCCCATATATCTTAAAACACCATAAAAATTGTATTTCTCAATGAAAATCCCCTTTATATTTTTTTCAAACATGAAGCATGAATAAAATATCATTTTCAAGACCATTTTCTATAGCACCAATCATCTCACACATTTTTTCTAAAGGGAAACCTGCTAAACATGGAAATCCTTTAAGAAATCTAAAATAACTATCATATAATCATTAAATTAATTACAAAACTCTTTTAAATAATCAAAAATTCATGAAAAACAAAGATAAAATTTAATATATTGAAAACAACAACCTTGTGAGATGGAACCATATCACCTTCGATGAAATACACTTGAAAGGAACTCAAAGGAGGGATCACCATCATTTAAAACCAAAATATCCTTTCCCAACCAACAATAATAAAGAACATTATCTAAGCATGACCACTAGGATTAGAGGAGAAGTGTAAACATGGAGAAAACTAAATAGTAATGAGAATATGGACTCATACCTCTTGAGAAAAGTGAAGAATCCTTGATATAACACCTTGAAATCACCATAGAGGAGCTTGAAGAGGAAGATGGCCCCATAGGATGCATTTTGGTCATGGGATTCAAATTAGAGAGTCTTGGGGAGGAAAATTAAATTAGAATAAGAGGAAATGATAAAAAACACAAAACTACGCATATTGCATATTTTTCCCACATGGTTTTTCAAATTGTGTGTAGACCATAAGTCTACCACTATACCACACATAGAAGGCCATATAGTTGTCTCATATAGTTTCATTAACCATTCATTGATAGTGGTTTCCCCTCTATCCACAACTATAGGACCTAAAGGTTTATATTTCATGGTTTCTAAACAATAATCCCTAACCATTCACCCCTATACAAAATTCCAAAAACTAAAAATTCAACCTAAAACATCCTAAACTCAACGGGGGAAACAAAAAGATTAATACCATGAAAATGACACCTCATGTGGTCACAAACTCCCCATTATGCCACTTTTTTACCCCAAAAGGCCTAAAAACATATTGAATGAAGAAATACAAAGACTATCATTCCTCTCACAAGGTTTCAACCACTAACCAACTTTCCAAAACACAAAACCAAATATATGAGGCAAGAACATTCCATTTCTTTGGAAACTAGAAAAATTTAGAATTCAATAGATAAGGATGCATTATAATTATTAATAAGTAAATTACTCACTAAGACATAGTGAAGATATAACAAAATAAGATGTTGGGAAAAATACCCCTATCATTTTCATTTGGAATTAGGATCATCAATATTTCCATCACTACTCCTAAGAGACTCTCTAAATCCAAATTAAATCATAGAAAAAAACACCACCTCTTGTAATATCTAAGGTCACTAGAGTCCAACTGAATAATATCCTAACCAAAATAAACCCAAATGACCCCTCCATAATAATAGAAAAACATATAAAGACTTATAATTGGTCTCCCTGTAATTTAGAGTTTTTCTACAATGGTGAAACATTATATAGGCACACCCAAAAGGATGATCATCACCAAAGAGGCTTGATTCCCCTGACCATGAAAACCAACAAAAAAGAAAACCTCAAGATGAGGAGGAAATAATTTGGTCTCCCTATTATATAGATTTAATCTAAAATGGTGATATAACTAATGCCCTCTTCCAAAAAACAAGATGACACCAAAAGAAACTTTGTTTACAAACTCTCCAAAGAGAATGTACAAAACATCAATGGAGAGAATAGTCATTAAAAATCCTAGGGGACTATGAATCTGATCACAAAAATTCATGGTAACCAGATGATAATGAACATATAAACTGAGGACATACATTGTTGAGAAATGACAGGGCTCTAACCTAAGGGTCACATCTGAAATATAATAGTGTCTCGATACAACTCCTTGCAAAACCATCTAATGGTAATCCAGATATTAAACATAAACTGTGGGGAATCCACATCCCAATCAGAAATAAATCCATGCCCAATTTATCTAGGAATGTACCTAAGGTTCTCCTCATGTCCAAACTAATGGAAAATAATCGTTAACAAGAAATAATAATTTATGAGGAATGGAAATTTCAAAGGATATAGAAATAGGTCCCAAATCCCCCTTCCATCTTTTATATATAAGGAAATGGGTGTACAAAAGATGGTGCAAGTCCCAAACCAAAAAAATAGAATTACAAAATGGGATTCTTCCAAACAACTAGCAACTTCTATATTTCCAATGGAAGTGATATTGGAAAATACTAACTAGGTTCAAGCTATGTCTTTGAAATTTTCTTCTAATGACTAACCATCTCACAAAAATATTGAATGTGAATTGGAAATCTACATAATTGGATGGTCTTCTGAGCTGATGGAAAAGACGATCAAATGTGACCACACATCACACATTAAAAAAAAGTCACTAAATTCTACTTTACTAAGATAAGAACAATAGTTTTAGAATAAGTATTCCTATCACCACCACCCTCCCACTTCCCCTTTTTTCTAGTTGTATCATCTTTATTAGATCCCACCATAGGTTATACTTCTAGGATTACCTTAACAAATATGGAATTTAAACTTCTTCCATGTAGGTTATTAGGCCATAATGAAGCATTGAGGAATAAATTTATGGACGAAGGACCTGAATAAATAACCATACCATTTTTGCATTGTCTGTATCCAACTCTGGAGAGAAAGTCTCCCAGAAAATTAAATTTTGAACACAGTCTTTCACTAAATGATCACCCTAGAAGATACCCAAAAATATCGTTTCCTTTTTGAGTCTCAATTATTTCGGATAAGACAACTAAATGAAGGTGTCCTTGAACAATCTCCATGATAGAGTCTTGAATGTTTGATAATGAATAGAGAACTTCCACCACTGCAAACATAATCATTAGAATAATTGAATATTTCACCTCACCCTAGAGGCATTAGAAGTTTTAGAAAGTAAAAAATATCTTTAAACTTTTATAACCTCTTTATCTTCACATGGTATCCTCAAACACTAGAGAAGACTGAATTATATCGTTTCAAAACTCGTATGCATGACACATGATCTGGAAAGAACAAATAACTAATACTCCATCATAAGTCTGGGTAGATTCAGAGATTAGAAAAAAAAATCATAGACCACTAGGATAGCTACCCAAGTCATTCCATTATTCAAATTATAATTATTTCTTTGGGAAATCATTATAAAACATCCCAAAACAAAACTCTCAATCAAACCACTTTTATATTCATCATAAATAGAACAACTACATTCAAGCTAAGATAAACCAAATTTACAAAATCCCCTCCAAATTAAACACAAGAGAACCAGAACCCCCATTTCCAAAATTTCTCCCTAAATCATTGAAAACATTTCACACTAAACGTCCAAAAAAATAAACTAACACAACCCAAAAACCACTTTCCTTTTACACAAATTCCCTTTAATGCAGTTAAAAATTATTAGAAAACCTAAAATCACCCAAAAAAGTTCATTAATTCTATCACCTAATAACCCTTGAAAATATTTATTTAGAACCCAATACAACCCATAAAAATTTTCTATTCTTAAAAAAACCTTTTTTACAGAAGTAACTCAAGAAACCAAAAAATGTTTTTTTTAAATTAATTTGATTTCCAAATCATAAAAAATTGATTTCC
Source organism: Viscum album (assembly GCA_963277665.1). Taxonomy (NCBI): domain Eukaryota; kingdom Viridiplantae; phylum Streptophyta; class Magnoliopsida; order Santalales; family Viscaceae; genus Viscum; species Viscum album. Next base: position 61,662,467 of record OY728156.1, on the reverse strand, counting down.
AATAAATTTATAGAGCCACAAAAATTCATTCATACATTCATAAACAAGACTTATCAAATATAACATAGGATCAAACCAATAAGGGACGTAAAAACCCATAATTCCCAAACTTCTTCATTTTACATGGTTTGGCTGCATGGTTTTTTAGAATGTGTGCCAAAAATACAACTACCATAGGAAGTCATCTAGAATGGTCTTCATGACCAACTCATGGTATGGAAGATCTTGTTCCATAACTATGTACCCTTTGAAACCCTTCCTATTTCACTCCTAAATGAGGAATTTCATAATATGTCTCTAAATATCTCCTTATATCTTATAATAAAAACATTACACACTAAAACATCTCAAAAAAATTCCAACATAACCTCAAAAATTCAAATGAAGATTCCTAAACACCCATGGAAAAATGAGATCAGACACAAGATAGTGGGGGCCAAGTACCTATATAGAATACCACAAAATTCATGGTGGTCCAATATTATTTCCACCACTAACACCCAAATAACCAGAAGTTGAAAATAGAGCAGTACTGTAGAAGTGACGAAACTGTAGCAGCCGTGGTACTGTACTGGTGGAGGGACTGTACGGGTAATGTAGTGGAAGGGGTACTATAGCAGGGACTGTAGAAGCATTGGTATTGTAGCCGTACTATTCACTGATTGGTCCTTTGTGCTAACAAAATGGGCTTTCAATCCTTCTATTCATCCCACTTGGACTTGGGCCTTCGGGCTATGTGATGGGTCTCCCTTTAACTAGTCTAAATTGGTCTTTGATTTAAATAATAAATTGAGGCTCTGCCCCCAACCTTTTAAAAAAACAAGAAGTTGAATATCAATAACCTACGAATCTTTAAAGAACCTATATTCTATTATAAATTTTTTAATGAACCAACTCGGTCATCTATCAAAACTATTACTCATACCGACCCTCCACAAACTTGAGGGGCATCCCTGACCCCAATGGGATTTGTAAAAGCATCAAGGGTATCAAAAATAACTTTTTGAGATGGTTTTACTATCAATAATCCAAAAATAACATCCAAACAAGTAATAATGATATTGAAACACAAATAAATGACAACATAACACTTACAACAAAGAAGTATTCAATAAATTTTTACAAAGCAACAATGGAAGATAAGATAAAGAAAAACAGTGGACCAAAAAGTCCAAAACAAAACTCAATCCAACTGGTTCCATGAAACTAATGATCTGATCACCATCTCCATTTGACACTTGATTCACTTCCATAATCAAAAAAATAAATAGCTTTCCATGGAAGATGGAACATGATAAAACCTAAAATAAAACCTGAAAAAACCTACACCAGACTTAAAAATTACATATGCACCAATGTTAATATGTAGGGTGTGATCCGAAGCCAGTAGGATACCACCTTGATCCCGATTCATTATTTTTATAAGAGAAATGGTATTTTTTTAGTTATAAAATGATATAGAAAAATACATTTAGATTTTACATTTATAAAATATAAAAATAAACAAAACATGGAACAAACACTTTTGCATAACACATCATTAATAAAACAATCCATAAATAGGTTCTGTAAAAACCATTCCAATTAAAATGATAAAAAAATTATCTATTAAATACCACCTTTTGAAAATAAACCCACACATGGTTTAAAATTTTCAAAATCATTTCCCAATTAAGAATGAAACTTTAGATGACATATCCCCATTTTTTCATTAAAATATTTTATACAGACAACTCAAAGAGAAGAATGAAAGGAAGGGAATCTATAATAAAAACCATGGAAGGTCCCAAATAATTTCAATAAATGGATGGAACCAAACTAGTATACACAAATACAAAATTGTAAGACAATCAACACATCAAGAAACCAACCTAAACAATAATCAACATGCATAAAAATAATGATAACAAAAGGATTAACATATATATATATATAATTAGGAAACATCATGGGGACTAATGGGATAGCTCAAGAAAAATAAAAATAGACTTACTATTGGTAGGTTATATTTCATTCATCCATCAACTATATCACTCAAACTAGTCACCTCGAGGAAAATCCCACTAGCCTGGTGTTATATAAAAATTGGGGGATCTCTAGTGTGTAATATCAACAAGCCTAACATTATCACAATACTTTAAAATTAATACGCTCTATCTCCACATAGAATAATAATGGAGGTGGTCCATAAACAAACAAAATCATATCATCACAATAAAAATCTCCAAGGGATAAAACCATAATCAAATGTTCCAAACCTCCTACCATGCCCTTAAAAATATCCCTGAAAAATTCACATCATGAATCACATAACAAAACATTCATCACATGGATGTTCTAACATCATCAATAAGAGAAAATGGGTTCACAAGGGCACAATCAATATCACATCATAAAGTACATACTAGGACTTCAATTATAACATTTACATTGGTAAATTAATGTAAAAAATGGAATTTAAACACAATTCAAAGGATAGAATAGCCACCAAAAAAATTATAAACCTAATAGAAAGTACATTTCACTTTATAAAACTACAAAACCCTTTGAAACTAGAAAACCCTTTAAACTCAAAAGGTAATCCCACATTGAAATCCTTAATTGGATTAAAACCCCATAAACAAGTGAATTTATCAATGAAACCCGTATTTGTATTTTAATAAAACGTTATAATTTCATGAAATACCATTTTAATACTATGTTCTATAGGAAAAAGTATTTCACACCATTTTTCCAAAGGAAATACCCACCCAATCAATGAAAAACTTTATAAAACCCAAACTAGTTATCATATAAATCATTACATTAATTCAAAAACACCTTTCAAGAATCAATAATTCATGAAACTCTTAGATAAAAAAATGAATTTAAAACACCTACCTCAAGAGGTGGAACCTTGTGGCCTTTAACAAAACCCACTTTAAAAGGTAATAAAAGGATGGATCACAAACATTTCAAACCAAAATACCCGATTATAACCAACCCTTACCAATAAAATTGTGTAATAATAACAAATAGGGTTATAGGGGGTGTAAAAGATGATAAAACAAAGAGGAAGGAGATGATGGATTCATACCTCTTTAACCGAGTGAATGATGACTAAGAAACCACCTTCAAATAACTATAGAGGAGCATAGAAGAGGGAAAGGTTTCTAGGGGATGTATTTGAGTCATGGGAACAAATAATGGAGGCTTTAGGTGGACGAATCAATGAAAAAGAAGGGTAAATGACAATAATACCCTAAACAAGGTTGGTTTCATGATTGTCTCATGTGGTTTCATTAACTGTGTGTAGACAATGTACTCCCCTCAATCCACCACTACAGGGCTATATGAATTCTATTACATGGTTTACAAACTATGATCATTAACCAGGAACCCTTATAAAACCCACCAAAAACTCAAAATTTAACCTAAAATATCCTGTACTAAAATGGTGAAAACAAGCACAATATTACTACAAAGAAAGTGACACATTAGGGTGTCATAATGTCATAATAAGTAATTTTATTCCTCTGTCATGGTTGGTACTCAAAGAAGTGAACATTAGTTATATATTAGTAAGTCAAGAGGGTGTATACCAATAAGATAATATCATCTTTTAATCCATTTTTAATTTTTTTAGATAGAAATCACTCTGATGCGTTCCATTTTATCATAAGATTTGTATCAAAGAGAAATTTTATCATATAAGACCACAGGTTCTATTTCATAGGATAATTTAATTTTTAACACTAACATGTCTAGGTAAAATCATCAATTAGGAACAAATAATTAAAATATCCCCAATCCAAAACTAGGTTTAATAATGTTTATCATATAATAAGGGGGAGGATTACCTTATATAGTACTGAATTAAACCCCTTGTAGATAAAATTAATTCTTTATTCCAAAATATCATAGTAAAACCTTTTTTTATATTTTTGAAAATATGACATGAGATTTTTTAATTATTTAATAAAAAATAGGCATGTTGTAGGCATATCCTAAAAATCATCCAATTATTCAAGACCACCTACCATATCAATAGTTTTCTTTACCCATTCTAAATGATCATAACTAATGTATAAAACTATCAAACCAAAATTCCATAACCAAATGAACCTAAATACATAACCTTCATCATCAAATATCAATAAGAACTCATAGAAAACTATTGTGATCAATTCCATTATGTATCCCAAAAATATAGCATCGCTGATTACTAAATAACATTAATGAAACTATATAAAAATTATTTTAAAATTAGGTAAAACCTAATATAAACCATACCTTGACCACCTTTGAGAGAAATGATGATGAATAGTGAAAAAACAGCCCATATGGACATTCTTGAACCAACAAAGGAAGAAAACCCAATGTTTCAGGTAAATTCAAATATGAATTGGAGTAATTCAGACTATAATACTTATATAAAATGAGGGAAATTATAAATTATTGGATGAATAAGACAAAAAGATAAGGGGATCTTGGCTTATATCTATGTGTGAAATTACCATGTGAGTATTCTTTGAGGTAAGGGGTAAAAGTAAGGAAGTGGTGGACCCCAAAGGATATACGGGTTGTCACTCATTTAGATAAAAGAAAGTGAGGTCATGGGAGAAGATAAGTGAAATAAAAATAGATATAGAAAAAAATACCGAAACAACCCCACTAAAAAACTCATAGATATCCCACCAGGTACTCATTCAGGTACCATCTAGTATATGATGGCACTGCCAAGCCACCTAGGCTACTGCATAGGTTAATGGGTACTTAGTGGAATTCTCCAAAGAACATGGCATCAACTTAATGTGTAAGGTATAGGTGAAATCTCTTTTTATGTACTCCAAACACTCAATCTACCCACCAATACTCAAACCTTTTCCAAAACCACCAATGATTTCCTCTTTAAATACATTGAACTGAATCTAAATCCTAAATTAAAAATCTACCACTTTAACATGACAAAAAATTAAAATGAGTATGTACATTAACATTATAAAGTTCTCATATATAGTCATAGAAGTTTCACTAATCACTATATTCAAGATATGAATTGTTACACTAATTTTTAAATTACATTCCTAGAAACACATTTTAAGACCTCTATTATAAATTCCGGTATACCATGAAAAATTTGGGTGCCTCTAAATTATCCTATATGAGGTAAGTAATTAATTTAGTAACCCTTCCCATTATGTGCATCATTTTTGGTTTATGATTTTTGTTACACTTATTTGAGAAACCCTAAACGTTAGGAACCCTGAGGAATAGAGTTGAGATAATCCAAAAGCAGGATTAGAATAAAGAGTTATTTTCTCAACTATCCAAGATTTATAAGAAATATGGTTGACATGACTGTCTAAAAAATATATACATTATTAATTTTTTTACTTAAACAATGTAATTCATGATAAAATAAATATCTTGAACCATTAATGGATATAATTTAATTTAAAAGGTTTCATTATTTTTACTAGGAGGATATTAATAAAATATCTTATTAAATGAATATAAAACATGATACTCGTATGATAATAAATTTTATTAGAGAATAGTGGTTTCATCAATATTGAACTATACATTGAGATCAATATTTGAAAAGAAATTATTAATGTAATAAAATTATTATGTTGTTATAAAGACTTACAAAAATTACTAATAAGAGGGAAAATTGTATGTTATGGTGAAAAAGCTTCTTGAATAACCTAATGTTTACATTGTTCAACAATTATATCTTGATTTCTATGAGAAGAAAATAAGAATCCATTGAATGTTTAAAATGATTTAGATGTGAAATTTCTTAAAGAATATTACATTATCCTCCCATTTACTCAATATGTATGTGTAAGTTTATGACTTGGAGAGACTGGTGGTTCCTTTTAAGTCTTGTTCTAGATATGGAATTATTTATGCTATCACCCTTAGAAATACTTCAATTATATAAATGAGTTAATTAAATTTTTACCCAATTTTTTCAAACTATAGAGGATAGATGAGCACAAAAATGGGTTGAATAGACTCTTATATATTTTTTGAAATAGAAAAGGGGAAAATTGTATGTAAAAAAGATGATTTGGTGCTCTAATTGACATTCTAGGTCATTAAATCCTAAATAAGGTGTTAATATGGATGGGAGATATTTTAATTGGATGTGGTTGTATAAAAATATCTGAAGGAGTTTGAGAAACTCTATATATATTCCATATTGGTGTTATAGAAATCAATTATTTTATTTCAAAGTGTATATGATACCAAAAGTATATTTTTTAAATCATATAAATATAAAATAGTTGAATATCAAATGATTATTTAGAATATCTTATATTTTTCATTAAAATTTTGAATTAAAGGGTTCTGAAATTCAGTATTTGCATGTAAATGAACATATAAATCATAAATAGATCTAAATAAAGGTGGTGTATAGTTTTCTTAGTTTTTTTATTTGATAAGATATATCATTTTTAAACAATTAATTTTTATAAAAAATGTTATATTATGTATTGAATTCACATGTTTTATGATTCATCATATTCTACAACATATTTGAGAATAAGATAAGGATAAAATGGGTTTTATCCTGAATAAAAAAATCTCTGATATAAAGATTTTATCTTAGATCATTGTTAAACTGTTAGGGATGTGGTCCCACTACCTATATGTGGAATATTTTAAAAAATAATTTCTTACTTTTATAATATATCTAGAAAAACATATAATACCATATATGATATGGATAAAATATTTCATTTGTAAAATATTAACACTAAATGAAACAATTTTTCCTTCCAAACACAAAAGAGTTTTTCTATCATAGAATGATATTATAGAGAGTATAGTTTCTTAGAGTCCAGTATAATTGTGATTAGACTTATATAAATTCAAATTTTAACAAATAAAATATAAAACTATTGAAATTTTATGTGAAAGTCACTTTATCTCCTAAATGAGTTTAGGATTTGTAGGTAATAAAACAAAGTAAAGAGTTACATTTGTTACCATAACGATATATAAGATAAAATAAGATAGAAAATTACTATGAATGATGATGATGATAAACTTATAAAGAGTTATAAGGAGACAATAAATGTTATTAACATCATAATATTATATGTTATGAAATAAAGGAGTCTATATACTATGTTCAAGGACTTAAGCATTATAAATATGTTCCCTGAATCTCATCATTGTTCAAAATTTATTTATTCATTGAATTTACCTAATAAGGAAATTAATATGAGTTTTTTATTAAATTATCACATTGATATGTGTTAGTAATTACATTGAAATGTAATGAGTTAAAAATCCAAAAAAATAAAATAAACATATGGCCTCTTTAGTGGTCAATCATATGGCATGTGATTAGACGAGAACTTTTGTACAGTATTCTTAAGTATTATTAATAGCGTTTAATAATATAAAATATATTATTCTATACAAAATTTAATCTATAATTTATCATCCTTTTATACTAGTTTCATATATAATGTGAATTTCAATGATAATCGACCTCAAAAAATGTTACCTTCAATTATCATAAACTGATTTTCATCATGGTGTATTATATATTTTGATAAAATAATAAGGATAACTAGTATAGTATTTCTTAAAGAGATATATAATATGACCATTAGTATCAAAATAATTTTTGTGTTCTTTATTAGATCCATACACTATGTCATTGGTATACTAGGGGTGCATGTTAAATATTAAATCCCCATACCTAAGATTGGAAAGATACCCATCATGATAACTTTCATATGTTAATACATTTCTTATAAAATCCTTGAGGTATAACTAATCTGGGGGTTGTTGGGTACATTGTTAATCATGTTTTTGGTTGAGGCGTAACCAAGATGGGATTTTCTATATCATGGGATGAGTATGAAATATCAGCCACAATTGAGAATGAGTAGACAGGGGTATGTACAAATCTAGATAGGGTTTATGTGATGTTCTTATCAATTTGGGTGAATGGAATGTGCTACGCCCATCCACATAGATGAATGACATGTGACGTATTCATCATCCTAGTTAGTCTATACTCAAAGAATCCAAAACATTTAAGAAGTATATATGGTATTTATATACTCGGTTTTTTATGTTCACTTCATGAATTCAAAAAAATAGATTATATGATTATCTATACTTGTATTTTTTATAGATCATGGACACATGTATAAAGTAAAATGTGTTTTATGGATATCATAATAGATCTATTTGTATATTAAAAAGTATTAATCATTTACTAGAGGATAATATTTTATTAAAACTATGTATTTTGGAATTCATATTTATTATCAATGCTACAAAGAGTCACGGGGTCATATTTTTTGGTTTTTTGAATGGATATTGAATTTTACAAAAATCCATGATCTTCCCAGAAGTATTTTAGAGTTTATCTTAAAATAATTTTTGATTGATTTTCACATGGTATTTCATATGATGTGACACATGGTGAATTTGATTATAGATTTATAAAAAAATTAAGATACCCAAAATTATTTGTGGATATTATTTAACAAGTTATTATATGTGATACAATATAAGTAGGAATGAAAAAACATTGAGGATTTAGGTCAAGTGGGAGATTATTAGAAACATACCTTAAGGACTTTATATATTTTATTTATTATGAATACATTGAAATATATGATATACTTATATTATATAGTATGATATACTAAAAACTAAATCCATATTGTATGCCATTTTTAATAATTTCTTAAGAGGACATATATGATATTTCTCCCCAGCCTTAGACAAACCATACTGTATGATATGGATGTATCTTAAGACCATCAAAAATGTTATGGTATATTTATTTATATTATACAATTCATATAGAGTTTTATGATTGATTAAGTTATTTTAATGCTAAGTGTTGAAATTAAATAATCTTCTATAAATGACTATCATTATTAAAAACATTTCATATATTGAAATATTTAGAAGTTATATCAGAAAAAGGTTATAAAATTTTGTAACCAAAATAAATTTACTCATAAAGTTCAAGTAAGGTGATAAATTAAATTTAGTCATACATTCCATAGTGTATGATTAAATGAATAGATACTTGAGGAACATCCTGGTGGGATATACAAGTGGGAAGTATCCATTGTGATGGTGTTTTTTTATCTAGCCTAAGATTTCACTACCAATTTCTCCCTCTCAAATATTTATTCTACCTTCTCCATTAGCTATATAGATGTCTTATCATATCATATGATTTATATATACTTTTACCTAAACATAATTTTATTCAAATCATTTTATGGATACATCTATAAGATATGATACTTCTAGTTTTTCTTCCATGATCTTCACTAACCATTGTGGTTGAAGAATAAGAGGAGCGACTATCAATGGTGAAACATTAACTTCTTCATTTATCCTTTAAATTGTTTTAGTTTTTCATATCATAGTGATCTTAGGTTTGAAGTTTCTAATGTTAATCTATATTTTATATGTTTTATATTATCTTTTTAAACCCTTCATACCATATCCAACAATACTTTTTAGATACCTTACAAAACACTTTTGGAAAGATATCACCAATTATATATATTTCATAATATTAAATTCCTGAAATAATCAATAGTGAATGTTAATATCAAATGAATTAATATAAAAATAATTAATCATATGTTATGAAACGTATAATTACATACTTGATAATGTAAGTGAGTTTCCTAAGGCCTATATAAAAAGGTTATTTCCATTGAGATGGGTATTATCCCATAGATTCTCTATATCAAATATATATTCTTCCATTTACCTTTTCCAAAGAGTGGTACTAGCATACCATCGAATATATAGAGAACATCACCCAAATAATGGGTGATTTAGATCAGCCCATGGATACACTATAGATGAAATAACATTATGTTTTATTCTAAGGGATCTTCATCAAGAATATATTGAAGGTAGTATCTAAGTCAATATTCCATGAAAGGTACATGTTCTTATTAATTTTATATATTGTTTTAATTTTTTATATAATATTTTAACTTGTGTGTATGGTTTTTATTATCTTCTACTCTGATATAGCACCACTTCTTCCTTTTTCAATATAAAGACCAACTTCATATATTATAAATTCTCTTATATTTATGAGACTAAATTTATCAGGAATAATGTGTAATTCTTACCTAGTATCTAATAACCATGGGTTAGAATTGTTGAAATGGATTTCAATATCATTTATACTCAAATGATTAGATTTATTCTCATGGAGAGCACTTAGATGCTAATTTAAAATTATATTACTGGTCACACCTATTAGATATCTCAATATGAAAATCATGATACATTGTATAATATATAATAAAGGTATATCTAATGGTCAGTATCTTATTTTATTTCTACATATACAGGATTTTAGTGAAATTAATCCCACTAAAATGATGACCCTACACATAATTACATTTAATGGGACACAAGATCCATATTTCACTATGTGATGAGTCTGCTTTGGAATTCCTTTATCACTTTGTTATTGAGGTAGGAAATCATTCCAATAATATCACATATCACTCTTGGATATTTGAGTTTGAAACAATTTTTACTAATCCATATTATGGATATAACTTAACTATATTCCTTCAGTTTCACAACTCTTAGGGTTTTCCAACTTTGTTTCACTCAATGGTCATTTTGATATTTGGATACATAACTCGTAAGGTTATCCATTTCTACAATGCCTTAAAAAAATAATCCATGGGAACCCTTATGTCATATATCCTAACTGTTTTAATGATTGAGGACTTGGAATGTGTTTTCATTGAAATAAATCTTTCACCTAGTATTTTTATGGATTTTCCCATCTCACCATTTTAATATAAATTACATGCATATTAAATCCCTAACTATTTCATCACATGAAATTTTGTTATTTTTTTATTCTTATATGTATTAATAGTTTAAATATTCATATGAAATTTTTTATAATATAAATTAATGAATTTAGAATATTCTTATCATATAAAAAATGTATATACAAGAATATTTAAATAAAATTAAATTAATAAATAAGTGAACATTTTTTTCAATCATGATATATCAGTAGGAACTTTTAATATCTTATATAGGTTTAAAAATAATTCATTTATAAGGAATTAGAATAATATTTTATAAAAAAATTATAAAAAATAAGCAATCTTACAAAAAAAAATAATTTTCATATTTTTTTCTCATATCATATTTTATGATTCATAGTATAGTTATATATCATAAGATGTAATTCAATCACAACATAAAGTATGTTATATCATGTAAGGATCGATGTTATCCGGTGATAAATCCTATATCACTATTATGATACAACACCCTATTTTGTGAAACATGAAATATTATTCATAGCATATGATAACTCTTATCGTAGATTACGAGATAGTGTAAAAATTTAGATAGTGATGAATCATATGATATGATTCATTATGTCATTACTTATGACTAATAAAAATACTAAATCATATATTATGATATATTTTGTCATAAACACTATAAGATATATCCAATGGATAACACTTAAAAACATCATACAGTGCCTGATGATTGTTGAGTCAATAAGGTTTTCCTTATGAATATTCCATTCCTTCTTGTTTTGAAAATCACAAACACCTTATCTTTAAGGAAAATTTCTTTTCTAAGGAAAATCGCTTTTATAAGGAAAATTGCTTTTGTAAGGAAAATCGCTTTTATAAGGAAAATTGCTTTTATAAGGAAAATCGCTTTTATAAGGAAAATTATCCTTATCATATTTTCATTATCTATATCCATATTTTTCATAAGTGTAAGAATCGGTTTCATTTCTATATTCTCAGAATCGTTTAAGACGTTGATATGAAGCATTCTGTTTTAGGCTCCGAATTCTGTATGAGAACCGTAATGAAGTTCCACTCTGAATTCTGGATACGAAATCTGATAATGTTCTACTCCAAATTCTGGATATGAACTCTGATTAAATTTTACTCCGAATGCTGGATACGAACTCTGATGAAGTTCGACACTAAATTCTAATGACGAATTCTGATTATGAATTCTAATGAAGAATTCTGATTACGAATTCCCATTACGAATTCTGATTACAAATTCACATTACGAATTCTTATTCTGAATTCTCATTCTGAATTATCATTCCGAATTCACCTATTAAACAGAATCTGATTATCTTTGCTTTCTACACTCCGAATTTATTTTAGACTCCGAATATTATTTTTGGTCAGACTCCGAACTTTCATTTTTCTTACACTTTTATAAATTGTCTACTCTTTGACATTTTGTTTACACTTCGAATCTTCACTCCGAACCATCACTCCGAACTTTTTTGTTAGAATTAAAACGATGTCGTACATTCTGTTACACTTGTTTTGTTATAAAATGATGTCGTCTATTCTCTTATAAACTAACCTTTGGTTAAGTTACACATGTACAGGTCCCTCCGATTTATAAGGAAAATATGACTGTTGGAAAGGAGGCTGACCGAACCTATAAATAGGAGCTCATTTGAAAAGAGCTTATAATAACTTCTTCGACATTGTTCACACATGCTGTTGAAGTGATTTCTAGAGAGAGAGGCTCTTATTAACTCTCAATGCTTCGTGCGACTCCGAATGTTGGTGATTACATTCAAGGACTTTCGGGGATAGGAAGACAGAGGTGCCGACTACTTTGAAGTTCGAGGGCTTCCTTGCTGAGGAAGACAGAGGTTTCCAACTACCTTGAAGTTGAGGGCTTGCGGGGATAGCAAGATAGAGATTCTGATCATCGTATCGAGGGCTTACCCTGGTGTGGGTAAGACAGACTTTCTTGAAAGTATAAATCAAGGGACCTTTATCCAAGGTTATTGGATACCCTTCTCTTTGGGTTAAAAGACGTATATCTTGTTACTTGTAGTTTTACTACTTGTTTGTTTCCACTGTATATTGTATTGGAAGGAAATTATAACTTTCTTATACTTCCTTACTTTTACTCTGTTTCATTTAGATTCTATATGCTTTAAGGTAGAATCTCATATTGTAATCTTTAGTTAAGTTTCAATTTCCAGATCCATATTTCCAGAACCAACTTTCGGAATCTCTTTCCATTTTTAAGCAAGTACATAGAACTTGATGTTTATAACATAATTCCTTATTCCAATTTTTCATTTGGTGTTAGAGGTGTTGTGAATTTTCTTAGTTTAACTTTGTTAAACATATCCCTTTCCTTTGCTTAAGGAAAAACATAGTTATTCGTAACTAACTTTAAAGGTTCCAAAGGAATTTTTAAAGTATAAAATTCACCCCCACCCCCCTCTTGTATATTGAGCATCTACATCATTATTTCGATCCTACAATGATATCACCTTAATCACATTATGATATATATATGTTCTTTAATAAAATCAGTATGATAATATGTTAATCAAATGATGAAGGTGGATGTAATTCCATATATGGATTTTTTAGGAATTTCTAATGCTTGTAACTTTGAAAAAAACACAATAAATAAATAGATCAATCATAACCAAATAAACATATAAATGAAGAACATAAATATGATACATATCTCATAAAAAATTTTCTATATCTCAATGTATTATGTTTATAGAAGATAACTGAGAAACAAGACTTTGGATTTTTCATCTACATGTAGTACAATGGCCACTAGAATTAACATATACTATACGAGCACTACTTGGACTCCAATGTTGTGGTATCACCTTCTCTTTAAAGAAAAATCGAGTATAGGGAGGAATATATCATCAACTTGGCATGAAAAATAATCATAGACACCAAACAGGTTGATCAAATCCTTTATATTAACTCCTTTCATTTAGCAAATAAGTCACACATTGGTTGTACATTTTTGCAAACATATATTTGTTACCCATAATTTATACCCATTAGATTATTATGATCATTGAATGTTAAAATGATTATAACATGTTTTTCACTCGATAAATATATCAAATCTTTCATTCATAACCCAAAGAAACACATTTGTAATACATGGTTGTAGTGATACATATGATATCTCATATTGTAAGATAAGTAATATTATATGATACAGGAATTAATGACATAACCATATTTATTTTATGATATAGATCATATTCATATCATGTCTTATAATATTGATTAATCGTATAATAAAATTAATCATATTTTAGTGCACATCCAATATTGACTATGGTTTTCTCATGTGTTAGTAAATGATTACACATAAAATGATTTGATTGCATTAATTTGGTAAAAAAATAGGTATTCAGAGCTATATCATTAGAATCATGAAAAAATATATAAGGTAATACATGAGATAATATGGCGATTTTAAATTTCATTAAAAATAATAAGTCTCATATTCCTTTTAAAAAAAAATTTCAATACCAAAACCATCCAATTGGGTAGGTTCATGTCAAATCAGGGTGCCCCTAAATTATATTATATAAGGAGAGAAAGTAATGTGGTGACCCTAGGAGTTAGGTGCCTCATTTTATGTGTAATCTTTAGGTTACAATTAGCTGGAAAACATTATCCATTAAGATATTACTGTAATAGTGTTTAGATAATAAATCCAAAGTTATTTGTTATATTTTGAATAAACCCACTCTTTTGGATAATTGGGAACCATGAATTATCCTAGGATCAAAAAAACCAACAAAAAAATGAAATCCACCCCTATATAATAAAAAAATTTAAATTTTAAATTTTAAATTTCAAAAAAAAATATGGTCTTCTGGTATGAAACCAGATCTCTAAGTTTAGGGAGCTTGAGTATGATAGTACACATTGATCCAAGAACCCCTACAAAGAAAAAGGATGCTACATGTCACGATCCGTCCCCCGGGGCCCGTATCGTGACTACCACAAGCCGGCCATCCATAGGCCAGGGGTAGGAGACTATCACCAAAGGCGTAACTCCCTAAAAACTAGGAAGGCATTGCCTTTATAAAATGTAAACACACACAACCAGAGTACAAGAAGAAGAAAACACCAAGTAAAGAAGTAAAACAAGTGTGTTGAAAGTAAAAAAGGGGTAGAAAATACAAGCCCATCAGAAAGGTACAACTACAACTGAAAGAAAGTACAAATGAAAAGACAAATAGTGGAATGGTGAAGTAACTCCTAGATCATCCTCCAGGTTTCTACCTGAAGGGTAGGTACAAATGACCTCCTCATCACTCCATGTCTATCGGTTTGCTCTGTGTGATGTCACTCCAAGTGTCCACCTCTGGGTACCATCCAGTCCTCGTACACTATGCCTCAGTCAGAGATGTCAGTCGTCTGCATCCAACACAACGAGGTGTGGGCATAGCCCGTGCAGGGGTGAGTATAACGATACTCAGTAGGGACCCCAAGACCCTCAAGGGCTCACAAAATCCAACAAGGATAAACCAAAAAGATAGATATCAATATATAATCTTTACATAGGTATATGCACATACTTATACATATGTTATCATGTAAACCATCTCAATCATGAGGAAAACACAAAGGTCATTGACTCAGCTCGAACCGGGATTTTTATTCACGATGTTCAAACCATGGCTACTGGATAACTCCTCCTCTATCGAGTACAGTAGTCCTATCATGACTCTGAGGTGCTACTCACTAACCTTAGACTGCTGAGGTACTCCTCCTGTCAAGTACTATGGGTCTTTCGCCCCAACACAGTAGTGATCCCCGCCATGGGTCTGCCGCCCCAACACAGTAGTGCACCCCCTAATAGCCTACAGAGGTACTCCTCCTGTCGAGTACCGCGGGTCTGCCGCCCCAACACAACAGCGCTCCTCCGCCATTTTTATGTTGCCCCAACAGAGTAGCGCTCCCAACTGGGCTAGTCGAGTCACTCTGAGTCGAATCAGACAAGCAGTCTTCAGGTCTTAGCCAGCTTCAAGGTCTCTGTAATCCATACACTCGTCTCCAAGAGGATCTGCTCCATGAGATATTGGTAGATACTTACAATTTTCATGTAAACTCGCGTGGAAATATCTCATGGGACCGCCTTGTCATAGGGGTCTCAACACAACAAACAGCAGGTCAATCGGACGCCCGGTCTGTGAGTTATTAGTATTTCCATTCTAGGGGTCCGGTTGGATTTCAAGTTCAATCCAACCCAGCCATACTCGACCCACATCTGAATCCTATGTGTAGTATGCCAAAAGGTCCGTCTCATCAAGAGAAATCCAACGTAGTCGATGGCACGTCAATCGGACGTCCAGTCCTTATGTTATAAGTGTTTTCGCTTCGAGGGCCCGGTTGGTTTAGGTTTTCAACCAACCCGGCTGTTTTTTCAAAGTCATCCAAAACTCACTCAGAGTATCGTAAAAGGACCGCATCGTCATGAGGGTCCCAGTGCAATAATCAATGTGTTGATCAGACGCACGGTCGTGAAGTTATTCGCATATAAGTGTACGGGCCCGGCCCGTTAGGCCCAGTGGGCTAGCGGGTCGGCCCGATCTAGTTCGGAGGGTCCAACCCAGCATGGGGTGTCGGCCCGGCCTAAAGAAACATGACCTAGCCCGGTGGCAGGTGTGGCCTAGCCTAAAGAAAGTCGTGACCCAGCTCGATGGGGCACGGCGCGGCCCAGCCTGGTGCGGCTCGGCCGGCCTTGGCTTGGCGGACTGGCCGAGATGACCTTGGCAGGGGGTGCGGCCCTCCGACTTCCCGAACCGGCAGTGCCAAGCGACATCACCCTCCCTAACCGGCCGACTGAATCCAGTCGGCCTTCATGGCGCAAGCAGCCCACTCGGGCAGGCTGCGGGTTCTTCAGTGTGGCGTCCTCCTGGCGCTGGGGCTTTCCTCAACCCGGTCAGCCGACGAGCTAGCCGGTTATCCTACCGAAGTGCCCCGCAGTTCCTTCCTCACCACCGGCGCGATGGCACCGACTTCCTCTGCCGCGGCATGCCCTATCCACGGCTCCGCGTCCCCGGCACGGTGCGAAGGCGTCGTGCTTCCTCCGTCGTAGCCCGCTTGGTCACGGCTTTTCTTTGTGCGTGCGACGGTGGCCCTTGCGCGACCGGCCTCTTCCGTCTTCCGCCTCCAGTCGCCAATTCCAAAAAAATAAACAAGATCCAGTGGAGAGGGTCCTCGCGTCGTGTTCGTTCGGCCCGTGCCCTCCGCGTTTGGCAGTAGAAATAGGCTGGATACAAACAAAGATATTCAACAACGAACAAGGCCCAATTTTAATCCATTAATAAAATTAAACATAATACCCACTACCTTGGAAATGCTTCGTGGTAGTCGAGCGTTGTGGATGACGGTATCGATTCTGTCATCATCGAAGTGTACCCGAACAAGAAGTGGCATCTCCTCTCTTGTCACAGAGAAAAGAAAAGAAGGTGTGTCATCATCCTTCGTGGATTTGGCGTTCTTCGTCAAAGAGAGTGTCGTTCTCCGTCAAAGGAATTCTTCGTCGAAGAGGGTGGTGTTATTCTCTATTTCTCCACATCTCCCCCAAATTCCAACACAACAAGTGCCACCATAAAATAATAGCTAAGCTATTATTTTATTCACAGAAGTAATTAAAAATTCAAACAACTTAATTTAATTAATTTAAGAGTAATAATTCATTGATTATCATGTGTTGGTAAACATTAAAGAGGGAGAGAGGGAGAGGAATAGTTCTCTTAATTAGGGGGGGGGGGGTTGTCGCATTAAAGGAAGAGAAATCAATTGGGGAGTTTGAAGAGAGTAGTGGGAGATGAAAGGTTGGGGCTCGTGTGGGCCCCACCTTTCAAATATCCACACATGGGAAGTTAGGTGGGTGTGGGCCCCACCAATAACTTACCATGGGAGAAAATAACTTCCATAGATATATAAAATTGTTCTAACAATTTTATTCAACTATTTCGAATTTCTCCAAAAATTAACCCTCAATCCGCATAAAACACAACTACAGTAAAGGTCCCCTTAAGCAATTATCGGCGCTGCGAGTTCATTAGGGTCCTTATATTTCAATTCCAAGCACCAGTTCAAAATATAGAAAATCCCGCACGTACAATTATTGAACGTACCCGAACAAAACATCGGAAATTGATTCCGAGCACCCCGGGCCTCGGAATCAAGTGTCGTCAGAGCCTACAGACTCGTAAAATTCAAAGAATTAAGAAAAAAAATTCCTTGAAAATTATGGGTCTTTTAATTACTCCCACCTCAGGTATTTACGTACCCGTAAAGTTACAACACACACTAGGAAAAAAATGGGGATACTGAGCTCGCATTTGTGCCTCCCGCTCCCAAGTGCTCTCCTGGAGGTCTCGTGCTTCTAGTGAAAGTGCACCAGAGGAACCGACCATCATTGTAGGACCCACTCATGTCAGTACTCAATCTCTACTGGAATCTTCGTAAAAGTTTCCCCATCATCGATATCCAACTCCCCGTGGTAGATGATGTGGGTCGGGTTGTGCACGTATCTCCTCAACTAAGATATGTTGAAGACGTCATGCACCTTGTGCAACTAAGGTGGAATGGCCAAGTGGTAAGCCACCTCACCCACACTGTTGATGACCTGGAAAAGTCCGATGAACCTCAAAGATTACTTGCTGCCTCGGCCAAATCATCGTAGACCTCGTCGAGGTGACACCCGTAGGAAGACGTGGTCGCCATCCTTGAACTCCAGAGGTCTATATCTCCTATCAGCATAAGACTTTTCCTGTTCTATGAAGTCTTCATCTGCTCCAGGATGATTTACACCTTCTCTGTTGTATCTTGTACCATATATGGTCCTACAAGTGCTGACTCCCCTAGATCAGTCCAGCACATAGGTGATCTGCAAGGTCAGTTTTAGAGTGTTTCATAAGCTTCCATCCCGATCGGGGTCGATCATCGATGGCACACCATGAAGTCGTATGGTCTCCTATATGTAGAGGCGTCTAAAGCTCTCTATTAAGCCCTTCTCCCTGATCGGCAGAAATTGGGCTGACTTGGTGAGTCGGTCGACGATCACCCTTCTTCTCCTACGATCTTTAAGAGCTACTAAGATTTCTCTTTTGCAGAAAAGAGAAATATGGTCTCATCCCCTGGATGAACCACACCCATTTCCTAATACAGTCCATCCTTACATGAACAGAACTAATTCATGCTATGGTCGACGTTGTAAGTCCTCGATGCTACTACCAAGAGATCAAACCGTTACTCTCGCCTCTAAGGCTCGAGTCACACTGTCGACATTAGTGTGTGGTTAATATGTCTCCTCTAGTATAAATATCGAATGTGAGGGTCAAGTCAACGGTTTTAACCAGAAACTCTCAGTATCAACCATACAAAAAGGACAGGGAAGTAAACGTCACAAAGACAAGTGTATTTTATTACTGCAGCTCAAAGTACATAGAAACATAACAACAACATGGAAACTAGAAGCACCAAGAACAAAAGCCTCCATGCCAGGAACCAGTCCCGCTCATGTCCACCTGCTTCTGGAGCACCATAGTCATATGCTTCAGCTTTCAGAAGTTGTGCTCTCCCATATCCACCCATTCCCTATGGCCGGGGTGGACCTCTTGGTGGTAGTGGCAACACCTTGAAGCGTCGTGCACCACCGGCTGTACGGCCAGCTCCTCTGTCTCATTCTGGTTCTTTCCTCTACTACCTTCTGCCCATCTACTGGATAGGTCGGGAAGTATCGAGCCAAGTGACCCAGTCCGCTGCATTCATAGCACTTCCTGATACTCATATGGTTGGATCTATTTTGGGTGCCTCTCATAATCGAACCTATATCCCGAGGTCTCCCACCTGTTGGCCTAGTCCTCTTGGAATTATGTGTCATATGTCTACTACTAGCTGCAGAAGACTCTACTACGGTCGGAAAGCCTTACGGAGAGAGTAGCGGCTCCTGAGCACACACAGAGTGTAGAGTCGCTGGTATAAACTCCAACCTAAAAAACCCTCGATGTTTCACCAGGTGACGGTCGTTTTATCGTAAAATTGGAGAATCTGGCTCCACCACCTCTCAGCTGCTCCCTGAAAGAAACTAACATCTAGGTACACCATCAAGTCAGTGGGTGTCCCAACTGTGTGGAAATCTCGTGCTACAAATTCCATCCAGTACTCAACCATTTTAAAATCTCTCCTGCCTCGAAACCTTGAAGGACTTTGTCACAGGAACTTGTGAAACGTGCTCAAGCGGATTGCACTCTCTGCTGCAGAGGCTGGTGATAATGGTTGCCCAGCGGGTAATGGTACTGATGGTGCCTCTGCTGTGATGGGCCCCTGCATCATGGCCTCACTGCTCAGTGGCCTACCATCGCGCTCTCTACTTTGAACCTGTGTTGACTGACTGGGTGAAGACATACAGAAAGAAACAGATTTGACACGGTCAAAAGACTGTACCTGGTGATCTGACCTGGTTTGAGGTGTCATAAAGAGTACATTTGAAAACACCCACACAATCAGTGTTTTCGTTCACTGAGTCGGAAATCAGAAGTCAGGGTCCTAGTGTATGGATACATCGGCTGCCTCACAAACACTAGACTCCTTGAACTAAAAACCACACTCGGTACACTTAACATTATTGCCTCACAGAAAAGAAAATATCATAGTCCTAATTTCTGCGGTAGAAATGACTCCTCTAATACCAATTTATCATGACCCGTCCCCCGGGGCCCGTATCGTGACTACCCCAAGCCTTCCTTCCATAGGACAGGGGCTGGTGACTAGAACCAAAGGCGTAACTCCCTAAAAACTGGGAAGGCATTTCCTTTATAAAACCTAAACACACAAAACCAGAGTACAAGCGAAAGAAAACACCAAGTAAAGTAGTAAAAAAAGTGTTCTGAAAGTACAAAGGGGCCAAAAATACAAGCCCAATAGAAAGGTATAGCTAAAACTGAAAGAAACTACAACTAAAAAGACAAACAGCTGAATGGTGAAGCAGCACCTGGATCGTCCTCCGGGTTCCTACATGAAGTGTAGGTATAGATGTCCTCCTCGGCACTCCTTGTCTATATGTCCGCTCCGTGTGCCATCACTCCATGTGTCCTCATCTAGGTATCGTCCAGTCCTCATACACTCTGCCTTGGTCTGCGTTGTCCGTCATCTGCATCCAACACAATGAGGTGCGCGCATAGCCCATGCAGGGGTGAGTATAATGTTTCTCAGTAGGGACCCCGAGACCCTCAAGGTCTCAAAAAATCCATCAAGGATAAACCACAAAGAATGGTCTCAAAAGATAACCATTACATAGGTATATGCCCATACGTATACATAAGTCATCAAATAACTCATCTCAATCATGAGAAAAACACAAAGGTCATTGACTCAGCTCAAACCAGGATTTTCATTCGTGATGTCGAAACCACAGATGCTGGAGAACTCTTCCTATGTCGAGTATAGTAGTCCTGTAGCAACTCCGAGGTGCTAATCACTAACCTTAGACAGCTGAGGTACTCCTCCTGTCGAGTACCATGAGTTTGTCACCCCAACACAGTAGTGATCCCCGCCATGGGTCTGCCGCCCCAACACAGTAGTGCACCCCCTAATAGCCTACAGAGGTACTCCTCCTGTTGAGTACCGTGGGTCTGCCGCCCCAACACATTAGCGCTCCTCCACCATGGGTCTGTCGCCCCAACATAGTAGCGCTCCCCACTGGGCTAGTCAAGTCACTCTGAATCAAATCAGACAAGTAGTCTTCAGGTTTCAGCCAGCTACAAGGTCTCTGTACTATGCATGCTCGTCTTTGGGAGGATCTGCTCCACATGCTACTGGTCGATACTTCCAAGTGTCACATAAAATCATGTGGAAGTATTTCATGCGACCGCCTCTTCATAGGGGTCTCAATGCAATAGACGGTGTGTCAATCGGACGCCCGGTCTGTGAGTTATTAGCATTTCTGTTCCAGGGGCCCGGTTGGATTTCGTGTTCAATCCAACTCGGACATACTCAAACCACATCCAAATCCTGTATGGAGTATTCCAAAAGGTACGTCTCATCAATAGGAATCCAATGTAGTCGACGGCACGTCAATCGGATGTCCGGTCCTTATGTTATCAGTGTTTCTGCTCTGAGGGCCCGATTAGTTTCGGTTTCGAACCAACCCTGCCCTTTTTTCAAAGTCTTCCAAAAAACACTTAGGGTATTGCAAAAGGACTGCCTCGTCGCGATGGTCCCAGTGTCGTGGATGGCACATCGATAGGATGCACGGTCGTGAAGTTATTCGCATTTAAGTATACGAGCCCGACCCATTAGGCCCAGTGGGCTGGCTGGTCGGCCCGATCCGGTTCGTTGGGTCTGACTCGACATGGGGTGTCGGCCCAGCCTACAAGAACACGACGCAGCCCGACCCGGTTGTGCATGGCCTGGCCCGGCGCAACGCGGCCCGACCGACCGTGGCTCGGCCTGGCCCGGCATGGCGAGGCCAGGCCCAGCGTGGCGCGGCCCGGCCGGCAGTGGCTCGGCTGGATGGCCGAACAGCTCGGCCCGAAGGGTCCGAGCGGTCCTTGGCGGGCAGTGCAACCCCCAGCTACCCGAACCGGCAGTGCCAACCGGCGCCGTCCTCCCTAACCAGCCGGCCTTCATGGCGCAAGCGGCCCTCTCAGGCAGGCCACGAGTTCTCCAGCGCGGTGCCCTCCTGGCGTCGCGGCTTTCCTCTGCCCGGTCGGCCGACGAGCCAACCTGTTCTCCTACAGAATCAGACCACGAAGCGGGCCATGGTTCCTTTAGCATAGCTGGCGCGACAGTGAAAGCTTCCTCCACCGCGGCTTGCCCTAGCCGCGGCTCCGTATCCCTGGAACAGAATGATGGCGTTGTGCTTCCTCCGCTGCGGACCGCTTGGCCGTGGATTTTCTTTGCGTGTGCGACGACGACCCTTGCACCACCGGCCTCTTCTGCGTTCCGCCTCCTATCCCCAATTCCAAGAAAACAATAAACAAGATCTAGCGTAGGGTCGTCGGGCCATGTTCATTCGGCCCGCGCCCTCCGCATTAGGCGATAGCAATAGGCCGGAGACAAACAAAGATATTCAACGACGAACAAGGCATAATTTTAATCCATTAAAAAAATTGAACATAATCCCCCTACCTTGGAAAAGCTTCACGGTAGTGGAGCTTCGTGGATGATGGTATCGATTTCATCATCGTCAAAGTGTACCTGAAGAAGAAGTGGCATCTCATTTCTTGTCACGGAGAAAAGAAAAGAAGGTGCATCATCGTCCTTCGTGGATTTGGCATTCTTCAACGAAGAGAGTGTCGTTCTCCGTCGAAGGCATTCTTCATCGAAGAGGGTGGTGTTCTTCTCTATTTCTCCAAAGCTCCTCCAGATTCTAACACAACAAGTGCCACCATAAAATAATAGCTAAGCTATTATTTTATTCACACAAGTAATTCAGAATTCAAATAACTTAATTTAATTAATTGAAGAGTTAGAATTCATTGATTATCATTTGTTGGAAATCATTAAAGAGGGAGAGAGGTAGAGGAAGATTTATCATAATTAATGGGGGGGTTGTCGCATTAAAGGAAGAGAAATCAATTGGGGAGTTTGAAGGGAGTTATGGGAGATGAAAGGTTGGGGCTCGTGTGGGCCCCACCCCTCAAATATCCACACATTGGAAGTTAGGTGGGTGTGGGCTCCACCAATAACTTCCATATATATATAAAATTTTTCTAACAATTTAGTTCAACTATTTCCAATTTCCCCAAAAATTAACCCTCAATCTGCATAAAATGTAATTATGGTAAAGGTCCCCTTAAGCAATTACTGGCGCTGCGAGTTCATCGGTGTCCTTGGATTTCAATTCCGAGCACTAGTTCAAAAGATAGAAAAACCCGCATGTACGTTTACTGAACGTACCCAAACAAAACATCGGAAATTGATTCCGGGCACACCGGGCCCCGGAATCAAGTGTCGTTAAAGGCTAAAACTCATAAAATTCCAAATAATTAATAAAAAAAATTCCTTTAAAATTCAGGGTCTTTACAACCCAAATAATGGAAATTGTTGTCATCATCACTGTCATATTTGGAAACAACCTTCCCCACCAGTAATGGGAACTTTTCCAGAATCATCATTGGAACATTTCCTTTTTGAAGAACTACATCAAAGAACATTGAGAATCCACTGAGAATAGACAAAAATAGAAAAACTTTTCACCACTTTCTATCTGAATACTAGATAACCAAATCATGTATATACAAATTCAAAAACCCAACACATCACCTCTAACACATAAAAACTAATCCAGGTAAGACCAATCGACATGTGCCCTATTGTAAAAACCCCAATATAACTTCAACACCCTAGTGTAATACTATATATGAGGCTTTACATGGTAATTCATGAGGAAATGGAAATGGAGCAGTGCATGATGATGGAAAATCATAGGAAGTAATTGCATGCTTACATACAAAGAAAAGTAATCTAGAAAACAACCAAAACAAAAAATAATATCTATATCAAGGGACCCAAAACATAGAACATTTAACTAGTGGAGAGCAAATAGGCCCCAAAATCTCACACCCCTACTCTACTTTCAGAAAGAATCTGAGTTTCTTAAGTGCATGGCCACCATTGAATCAAGGGGGACAACCCATCAAAACTTTGGGCTGGAAAAACCACCTCAATAGCCTAAAGAGAACACCAAGTATTACACTCAAAAAACTAGATATGAGTATTCCACTAAAATCAATTCCTTTAAACTAGTAAAACGACATAATTATTGAATTTGGTGAGAAAACACAACGATATTCACTATAGAATAGGGAAAAAATGAGGCCTGACTCAAATGGAGGAACATAGGCCTCAGGGATCTTAGACAAAATATAATAAAAAATAAAACACAAGAAAAAACATATCTTGAAGATATTAGAAGGGGATTAAAAATTTGAGATAAAATTATTCCACCACAAGGGTTTGAAAAATCTAGTGTAGAGAATAGGATATTCAAGAGATAAATATAAGAGAAAATAGATCCATCTAACCCAGTCTACACATTTAATGATCAATAATGTTGAGATATTCTATATGATAGATCATGAAAATATGTTCCCACTCAAATATCCAAGATTCGTATGTGCTATGGTTGGCATGATGTGTACTAGATATGGTCGTGAATTATTTAAATTATTAACTTATGTAAGTCATTATAAAATATCGATCTTGGATCACTAATGGATATGATATATACCAAAATGGTTCATCATTTTAGTGGGAGTGTAATTAATAAAATTCTTAATTAAATTAATATGAAACATGATACTCATTTTATTGATTAGTATTTTATAGATAAAATATAATCAACATCATCAAACACTACATTGATATAAATCCCAGAGAAAGTATAAGATTAATGTAAGAAAATAATTAAACTTGTATAAAATATTGTGAAATGTTCTTAAGAAGGAATGAAAATTATAAGTGTTAATATATCCCTTTTCTAAGTAAATTACTATTTATGTTGTTCAACAAGTGAATCTGGATTCTTATAATAAGAATATATGAATTTAATATTGTTTTCAAGGGAATTAATTTCAAGATTAACAAAGGATCTTTATTTTCCACTCATATACTAAATGTGGTTTAGTTTTCCAATGACTTGGTATGAATAAATATATCCATTAATTCTCATTATATAGAACTCATTTAGTTGGAAAGTTTATTAATATATAAATGAGTTTTATAAAAAATTTCCCTATTTTTGTTATGTTCTATGAATATATCAACTAGGCGTATGATTTTTAGGTTTTGGTATTGTGTTAAAAATATTTTAGAGTAAAATTTTAATCCAGATGAAGAATATTGGGTAGTACAATAGTAATCCAAACCCATTAAAACCTAATGTGGAAGTTAAGAAGATAACAAATATTTCTGTAAGATAGAATATTCCATGATACCTAAAAGAGGTTTATGAAATTTCATAAAGGGCCCATGTCAGGTAACAATGGTATAGAAAAAAGTTCGTTAATTTTAAAGGGTATATTATATCAAATATATGTTTTATAATTTTTTTAATAAATAAGAGTTCAAAATCAAGTAAATAATAGACGAATTTAATATTTTATGTTCAAATGATGAAGAAAATGGTTGGGTAATCATAGAGTGGAATGAAAAGGTGTATATCAAGATTGGCTGGATCTATGTAATGTATGTGTATATTTATCTCATTTATCTCATGGAATAAAGTTTTTTTTATTAAATGGTTTTTATGGATAATATGAAATTAATTTTATACATATCATTATGATTAAATCCAACTTTGCGACATGATTGGGAATAAGGTAAAGATAAATGAAGTTTTATCCAAGACAAAATAGTTTACCCTAATGTTTGATAAAATATGAGGGATATGATCCCACTACACATCATTATAAAATTTTAAATAATAGAATCCATTTTTCGTAATAAGGAATCAAACACATAGAATTATATATAATATATAGTTGGTAATAATTTATGTTGGTTAATGTGGAACACTCATAAAGGGGGAGAGTTGAGTTTCCAATTAAAATTTCCAATAAAGAAGACTTAAATACTAAATCCACCCATTTATAAAATACACCTAGTAAACTAAAATGGTTGAGTTATATAATTTTATCTTTTTAAAAAGCTTCTTAGAAGTTCAATCAAAACTTAGTTAAATAATTTTTAAACCTAAATTAACCTTTGAAATAGTTTTACTTGATTCAAAGACCTTATATAAAATAGGAATTTAAAATCAAATATAAATGTAATGTTTTGTACATAAATATTAGAAAATATATATCAATTTTCTAAAAGATTAATAAAATATATAACTAAAAAATGGAATAATCTAGAGGTTTGGTCTCAATTCGAGACCTAATCCCCTCAAATTGAAAATCACCCACTACCATGTAGTTTATTATAAAATAAATAGATACACAACCTAGTACATGTTTTATAAAATAGCACACAAGGTTTTTCTAGGCTTCAAATAGCATCTTCTATACTTCTATGTGGGATAAATAAACAATGACAATTCCATATAGGTATACCCAGATACTCAAACCCTTATATAGTTCTACGGGGTAGAAATGGATGAATTAATGATTGAGAGTGTCTTGCAATCTCAAATTTAGTTTAGGGGCTAGTGATAATAGATAAATTGTGTACAGCACGTATAACTCAAAAGTATAAAAATAGAGTAAGAGAATGAAAATGATTTCAGGTAGTATAGTATGTTGTTATATTATTCTTTAGGTATTTCTTCTCTTCCTGTAGTCATATTTTTATTTTTAATAGGTTATTAAAGATGTGAATATTATCCCTAGCTATGTAATTGGAGATCTTGGTGAGAATAGGGTGTCGCAGATCCTCAAAATAGAGTATATAATCTTCATTTTTGTTCAGGAAATAATTAAATCATTATGTCAAGTGTGAGTGTTTTTCTATCATTATAAATTTTATTATTTTTCTATCTTTTATCAACCTTTTAAAGAAAGTTCTATTTGGAAATATATTTTGATAAATCATCAAGAAGATCTTGATTCTTTGGAAATAAATCCTGAATTGTGAAATTCTACTAGTCGGCATGTATTTTTTTTAAAAAAAATTGGTAGGATTAATATATTTAAATATATAATAATATATTACTTACCTTTATACATGGTCTATTTATAATTTCCATGTCAGAATCAATGGCCACTTACATACTTTTTGGATTCTTTAATATGTTGTTTGGTTTATCACTTGTAACTATGGTTGATCACCATTTACTTATAGTCAATAACCTTGTATATGAAATTGATCACCTTTTACATGAATTTAATCAAATAATTTTTCAAATTTGATTATTTTGATTACAGTTGGTTCACTTGGTCTTCTAGTTAATTCTTCACTTGAAAATCCACAACTCAATTGATTTCATTTCACCTTATGGTCACATGTATGTTCATACAGTCTAAATAATCTGTTTTCGATTAGATAACTATGGTTTATCTTCTAAGAATGTAGAAGATAGTTTTTCCTGTAAAAAACATTGATTTATGTGGTTTCATGACTTCTTATTATGGTGTTTTGGTAAAGTCTTATGATCACTCGGTTCATTTTCAATAAACTCGTCATGGTTTATTAGGTGGTCTTGTGGTTGATTGTATGAATTTTTGGACAATTGAATATACTATGTGGTTGATTATAGACTTAGTCAATTTTTCAATTCATTCCCAAAAATGAATTATAATGACTCTGAATTTTAATACATTTATATTATATCATTTTTTCATAAATACCAAAACACATTCCCAATGACCAAAATAGTTTATTCCCTTAGAAAACATAGAACACAAACTTCTTTTCTGGTGAAATATCATCAATGTTTCTGAAAAATAACTTCCCATTTATTATTCCAACCTAAAACATTTCTTTATTACCTATAGAAAAGATACATATGAAAAGGGTAAGATCAAATGCTCAGTAAGGGTAAACAGGAGAGATATGTATGCATAAGAATAAGGGTATGACAAGGTGATCATAACATTATAATATCATACCCTACATATAAAATATCATAAACATGAATCATGGAATAAATATTAGTAGCTCATAAGACATGAATCATAAGGAAAAAATATCATGATCCATGAAAGCATAACATAGAATAAATCATGAAATTTGTTTTAGACACAAAAACATGTAATATCATTCCCTATAAGTCAAGGTGTATTTTCAAAACATAATAGATAACTTCTTGGTGACTACACCTACTAGTCAGGACACAACACTATCCTTATTCACAATCATTTCCATTTAAGGGGTCTAGTTTCCCCATCTTCCCATAGTGGATCAGGTGTCCCCATATTCCCATAGTGTATCATTCTTGTCAAACTGTTTTCCATTATTATCCCATGAAATATAAATCTTTACCCAATTCATTAGTGAGAGATATTTTTTTTACCGATTAAATAATGAAATCCATACATATGTGTTCGATAAGATCATAAATCATATCAGAAAACAAATAATGAAAAAGGATTCCTAAACATCATACAATCGTAACATAAACCAGACATAAGAATAATAGTAAAAGTATATTTTGAAAAATATTCCAATTAAAAAATAAGTAACATCAAATAATGTTATCTAATATGAAATATAATCTACAGATATCCTTTGAAAATAATTATTGAGGAAAATATCGATTTTTCTAGGAAAGAACTTTCTTTTCATAAAATTCCACACAATTTTAAAAGAAATATTTTCTAAAAAAATCACCCTTGAATAGTAGTAAGGGAATATGTAAATCATTATGGCTTCATGATGGATGAAAATTCCATGCATTCCTTATAATTTTAAAAAAACATTCTTTTTATATATTGTTTTTAGAAAAGTCAAAAAGATACTTGTTTAGAAAACGAAAAAAGTATTATTTTTAGAATGTTTAGTAAAAATCAATCATGAGTAAAAATAATTTTAAATATTAATATGATAATAGTAAAAATAAGTTTTTAATTTTTCTTAGAAAACAAGGAAATTGAAGATAAATATTCCCCAATAAAGTCTTGATATGAGACAATCCTGAATATTAATGAGATTGTGAAGTGAAAACTCATCACTTTATAATCAGTAAAATCGTATGCAGCATGAAATAAATAAAATTATATGGATATGAAAATACCATAATATTCAGGATATTACCCAACATATACATTAATGGGAAGTATATACATCGTATATATGCAATAAATAATGTATAAGGAATATGTCACACAGAAATAAAAGTAAGACAAAAATCCCTTACTTTATGTATTGACTATATTCGTACTCATTAAAACTCCTTATAATAAATATATGTTTATTATAAATCAAAAAAACAATATTAATATATATAATACCATATATTATTTGATTATGAAAATATACTACCAATTTATTAACAATTCCATGTTAATTTTGTGTTTTGGGAAGTATCTGCGTTATTTTTCCAATCTGTTTTGATTTGTTATTCTTGATACTCTAACTTAGATCATGATTTAATTATTTAAAAAATGTAATACATGATATAAATATCATATATATTTGTTATATAAATATTTTTAATAATTTATAAATGATAGATATATAAAATGTAATACACCGTTCCTGGAGACGGTAGGCCGCATGTATGCATGAACGTTGTTTCTGTTTTATTATTATAATGAAAGGAATTGAGTAAATGAAATATATATATATTATCATTATTTAATAATTATTATTTAATATATACCCAATAAGTTTACAAAATTCATCCTTAAAATTTTCCAGGTAAAGTGTGATTGAATCACATCGCTTTGAGGAGGCGGTAGTCCACACGTCCACAAATAAAATTATCATATTTACACAAAGAGGAAAGCATGAATGGATGTTTTATGTAAAGATATGAGAAGAATAAATACATCACAAATATAATGTATTACAGAAAAATTTTATTTCAGCAATGATTCCCACCTTGAGAGGTGGTAAAGAAAAAACTAACAATCAGTGTTTCGCAAGGCAGTAGTCTTCCGTACACACGAACAGTAAGTTCGTTACCCATTAGATGGATGTGTGTGTAATTGTATGTAAAAATATAAATTAAAAAATATATTTGTATATTTATTATTATGATTTTGTTATATAAATATTAAATAAAATTAATTGAGGGTGTCCAAGGAAGAAATAAAATCAAACGGTTTATTGATGAACGTTACCTCTTCTTTGGGTATCTCATTTTGATCTGAACAGAAGAACTTATTTTGTTGGATTTATAATAATATTAATGATTATAGCAAGAATTTATGGAATTTTTCAGGATAATTGGATATTTTTTATCCAATACTAATAGGTTATGAAGAGTGAATAAAAGAGATGAAGAGGTTCCCTTTTATAAGAGAGTGAAGAGTCGCTTTTGGAATTTCTTAAAAGATTAATTAATAATAAATTAAATATCATTCCAAATACCTTAAAAATAATATTTCATAGAAGATAAGATATTATAAGGTTTTAATATGATAAAACAATATATTTTACAAATGTTTTAGTAGTATATTAAAACAGATAATTTCGATTAACTCTTTGTTATGCTATTTTAATTTTAACTATTGAAACATATTTTTCTATATTAAGAGGATGTAATTTTTACATATAAATTTTCAATTATACCATAAATGGGAAATATGATATATTTTAGACTATATCTAGCCACCTTTTCCTTATTTAATGTTTTTATTATTTTAATATTATTTAATAAAATATTATTTTCATAATATATAAGAAGTATAAAATTTGATTCAATTTATAACATTGAATTTGAGAAAATCCATAAAAATATAACTTAAAAAATAATTTAATATACTCATAATACGATAAATTATTCAATTAAATTATTTTATCAAATTAATTAATTCAAATTATATTTATTTTAATACTTATAATATCATTTAATTGATTGTTTCAATAATTGAATACTTACTGCATCATCATTGTATATTTATTTATGAAAATTATTTATTCTCTAAATGTTAAAAATAAATTTATATGATATATATAAACATTTTATATTTCAGAATAATATATATATTTGAGAATATATTCTATTTAAACCCATGTTAAAAATATTTTACTTATTAAAATTTAGAGTTTTACATTTTGTCACTCTCTTTGATTTTAATAATATCCATGTAATTTTCATGTTCAATTGAACATTAAATTATTAAATTTATATCATTATGTGTTAAGGGTCAAATTAAATTCGTCCAATAAAGTTTAGTAAAGTATCAGGGTAGTTTAATAATATTTAAAATATTATTTTTACCTTTCATTACTCGATTTACACTTAACCGTGCGAATAAAAATTATTAAAATTGTTATTCCTATTTTAAAAAAATAAAAGGGTCCAAACTACCAAGTTTTTACATTATAATTCCAAATATTTAATCCATTTTAACAAATTAAAATCATAGTATTTTCCCAAATTAATTAAAAATTACTCTCGCAGACGGAATGAAACAACATATCTTTAAAGTTAAAATGTTCAAAATATTGATATGTTTTTATATCCAAATTCTATTTAAAATTGATCTAAATTACCTATATTGGATTAAAAAATAAAACATTAAGGTAATTTAATTTTAAATCAATCAAAAATATAATTTAACATAACAAATTATTTTGATGAAAAATCAGTTTGAAGTTATAATTCAATATTTTTCACTATTCATCAGAACTAGAAACTTATCGGAAAAATTCCAAAAACACAATAAAAGTAAATTTTTATATCCCATGTTAAAATATGTAACACCCCAAGATTTTATGAGAAAAATTCTTTTTAATTACTATGATTTCTTGTGTTGTACGCTATACCCATATTATCTTGCGCTATACGCTACACCGTATTCGCTTGTATTATACGCACACACTATTCTTGGCTTGTGTTGCACGCAAGAGCGACTTTCTTCAATAACATGTGTTTTACGCAATATCGAGTTTCACTAAACAACGATATATTGTTATAATATTATTATGAACTAGCCGTTATGTATAGTATTAACCACATTTTGATGTTTATAACATTATCATTCATCTAACAGATTTTCTAGATCATGGTATGAGAACAAAATAAATATTTCGGGTAAAATAAGTATTTTTCAAAAAATATAGTTTTGCCGACTTTTGATTGTGCACCTATTTTAAATATAATTTTTAAAAATTTATAAGTTAAATTGTACAAAATAAACTTCTTCTTTTGAATCAGGATATAAAAATTTACATTGGATAAAGTTTTGATATTTTTCTGATAACGTTCATATTTTTATGAATAGTAAAAATACGCTAAATTTTAATTAAAAAAAACTTTTTTCATCAAGATAATATATATTGTTAAATTATAATATTTAATGGTTTTAAAGTATAAATATAATGTATTTTTACCATTTAATATAGTTTATTTCATTATCTTTAATTTTACATTGAATTTATAGGTAAAAACATATCAATCGTTTCTAATGTTTTAAATAAAAACCCGTTTTTTTGGACAACAAGATTAATTTTAAATTAATTACTGCAACTTATGTGTTTTGAATTTAGAAAAATGGATTCAATATTTGGAATAATTAGGTCCAAATTATGTTAATATGCTACTTTTAATTTTTGGGTATTATGAATACTAACTACGGAAAATTTTATTTACCACAGTTAAAGGTAAATTAAGTAATTAAGGGTAAAAATAATATTATAAAATTACCCTAACACTTTAATTAACATAATTGAATGAATATATTTTGTCCTAAAATATACTTGGTTCGAAATTATATCTATTATAATCAACTTGTATGTGATTAATACCTTTAATTTATTTTATTTAAATGAAAGTGAAATATGTTTCACTCAAATTTTAATAATTAAAATATTTTCAATATAAGGTTATACAGAATATAAATTCAGTTATAAATACTCATTTGAAAGCTAACTTTTTTTCTTTTTCATGTTAATTTATTTGTAATTTTTAATAAATATATAATTACCTTAATATCTTATACATTAATGATGCAGAAATTATTTATTTAGTGAACAATTAATAATATTGTTTTTATTAAACTAATAATACCGATAAAAGCCTCAAAAAACCTGACCAAAACATATTGGTCGTGTACATGTAAACCTTAATCAACCAAATATATAATTTTTGACCATTTTGAGCCTTATAAAACCGATTATGAAATTTATATTATTTTATTTTAAATGATGTCAAAGTTGTCACATTCATAATTTAATAAACATAACATTTTAAAAGTTGGGTGTTTTAGAATATAAATTCGACTAAAATTATTCTTATGAAATATATTAGATTTATATTCATTATAGTATTTTATTTTTAATTTTTATGCAAAAAATAAGTATATTAAATAATTATACAAAAATGTTGTAGTAATTATTTTATTAAGAGAAATATCAAATAAATGGTTTTAAAAATTTTAAAATAAATATTATATGAACTAATTAATATTCTACACAAATTTTCTAGAAGAATTTGACATGTCAGTAACCTATTAAATATTTTTTTGGAATATATTATCTGTTTTTATTTTATTTAAATTCAAATAAATTAATAGTGTCAAAATTTACACTATGGGTATTTTATAAAAATAACATATTATTAAATTATTTAAAATTCACAAAAATGTTTAAAATTTTAAAATTTAAAATAATATGGTCTATAAGGTTATAAATTATCAAATCATGGATAATTGAAAACATATAATTATGTATTTATTATAATTTAAAATTAATAATTTTATTACCACAAATAAAATTAAATAGATTAAATAAGGATAAATAAAAATGATAAGGTTTAAAATAAACATAAAACATGTTTAAATTTTATTGGTTGATGAGTTTACAACCCTATATAATCTCATCTTTTAATCGAGTCATTTTTGGAGGTTTTTAAGTGGCTTTTAAATTTATTATAAATTAATCTTTTTTAGGTTTCCAAAGGTTCCCCTCTCCTCCCTTATAAAAGTGCACCTCCTACCTCTCCACTTCACACCATTTTTAAGCTTTAAAATTCTTCTGAACCATTCCCATTTCACTTCTACACTTCCATATAAACCTACTATATGTCCTCGTATTCTTCAAAGACCAAATTTTTTTCCTTAAGAGTAGGTTAAGAGGAGGCGCTTCGAAGAAGAGGTAATATCCTTTACCGATTATTTCAAACTTATTTCTTCTCCTACTTACTCAATATATGTTGTTTCATTATTAATTAATAACTCTAGTATAACTTGTATACTATTATGTTATTAATAATATGAAACAACCATATTCTATCTTCTATCCATCCTATGAAAAAAATGAAATCCCCATGTGTGTGTACGTATGGCTTACCATCTCCACGCCGTGGTGTAATATTTTATTTCATCACTAACATACTTCGATGTGTATAAGGATGGAAGAAATAACTATATATGATTATTATAAAGTGATATTTATTATGAAATATTATACACCATACACTTTAATTCAATTCCACAATCATGGGAATGACATCACCGCTCTTGCGTATGTACGGCCTACCGTCTCGACGATGTGATGTGACTCGTTCTACATGATCTTCATTGAACAGTGATTATATAAATTAATTGAATGAATAAATATGATATATATTACACTAATACTATACTGTAAATGACCTATCTATAACCTAAAAATAGGAATAAGAATTTATTCTACAAAACACGCATAAGAACATAAAGCAATGAACATCCGAATGATAAGTAGCAATGAAATATTACTAATAAAAAGATAAAAATATGACTATATATGATATCATAACAATGAATATGATTCTGGAATAAGTCAATGACATTATTTAAATTATTATACAGGAGGTTTGGATACGTAAAAATCATATCGGACCTAAGGTAAGGGAAAATATCGCAATCTCATTTTATATCTAAGATTGATTATACTTCAGAATTTACTGGGGCATATTTACCCTCCGCATCCATGTATCTCAAATTTTTAATATTATTTATATCCTCCTACAATTTTTTAAATCCAATTTTACTTATTGGTGAATGTTTTTAGTAAAATATATGAAAGGAATCTTTTATCATTTTCAGTACAAGATACTTTTTGACTTTTCTGGCCAAAGTATGAGAAGAATGTTTTTTTAACTTATACGGCATGAAAGGATTTTTATGATTTCATAGAATATTATTTCCATGAATCTTCCTTTACAATTTTTCAAGTTTATTTTCAATTAACTTCTTTTAGTTTAAAATTGTATGACATGTTGAGAAAGGAAAAATGTTTTTGATGGACAAAATATATTTTCCTCAAGAATGGAGTTCATGTGTTTTATCAAAATTATTTTCCATCTAATATAATATAAGGTTCTATTTCTATCCCAATTATTAAATTGATTTGTTTATGTTATGGTGGAATTATTTTTATAATGTTTTTTTATCTTATATGGATTATGTTATGATGGAATGATATTTAAGAATCCTATTTTTATTACATAGGTTATGCTATGATGTATGATTTATGATTTTTTGGCACACTTAATAATGGTTTCATTATGAGATGGGTGGGACCTTTATCTCCCTCCAATTCATTGGGAAAAGATTTATATCTCATGAGATAAACATGGTCGGAATGCCAAGTAAATCTGGTTCAGTAATATAGGTATGGAACGACAAGTAAACACGGTTCAGTAATGGACTTTGTCCACTATGATAGTCTTGGAAGCAATTCCTTGGCTAATATGGAAATCATATCATGTAATTAATGGTTTTCCACAATTACATGTTTTATTTCCATGCTATTTTATCATGATTAATTTTTCTTTATGATCTATGCCTTATGTACTGCAATGTTTTATGTCATTGCTCATGATTTTGATGTTTAAGTATTATTTTCATGTTTTCACTTTCAAATGTTTATGGATTGTTTTATGTTTTCCTTGTTTACCCTTACTGAGCATTTGAACTCACCCTTTATATGTTTTCTTTTTCCCAGGATATAAGGAACAGTTTTAGGTAAGAAAACAAAAGGGGAAGATATTTATGGGAGATTATGAAGATCTTTCACCATGATTAGAATATTGTGTTTAGAGTTTCCAAAGACACTAAACTATAATGGTCCTTGGGTGTATGTTTTTTTTATGTATTAAGTTTTCCGCAAAAGTAATGATAGGTCCATGTATGTCAAGCCTGGGTCTCAGTACAAAAATTGGAATTTTATTTTTTTCAAATATTATTTATTAAAGTATTAAAACCCATATTTAATACTAGTATGATATGAAAAGGTGGAAATATTTTCTTTCTAAAGAAAATACTTCATTTATGTGTAAAATTGGATTTATTCTTATATTATTTCAATAAATCAAATTAGATGGATGTTAAAAACAATGAATGGATATTATATATATATATATAATTAACATAATTCAACAAGATTAATTTTATTATTTATTAATATAAAACACAGTTGTTTATATTTAAATAAGTTTTTAGAAAAAAAAATTCCTTTTATTTTAAAAAGGGCTAACATTAAATTATAATTAATTATTCCAAGAATTATGTGTAAACCATACTTTCAAAATTAATTAATCATGTTCATACCTACCTTTCTAATGTTTTGGTTATAATTTTCTTGTTTAAATAATTATAATAATAAAATGATGTTTCGTAGAAACTTAGTGTTTCATGTAAAGTAAGATAAGTCGATGTTACGTGTAGCACATGCTTAACTTGGTGTAGTTTATAACACAATAAATCAAAGAAATTTAATTTTTTTGCAAAAATGGATTATAATAACTCAGTGTGATATATTATACCCCCTTAAATGAATTTCTACCTCAAAATGCATCATTATAATACAAAAAAATGAGGATAATTTTACCTCGTTGTTTCCTGAAAAAACCGTGCAGCTTCTTTAAACTAGTGGTTTTCTCCACACACAAAAATTAACTAGGGTATTGATCTTGTGTTATGGAACTTTATCTTTAATATCCAAAATTTCAATCGGTTTATCTTCATTATAATGATTTTGATCCAGCAGTACGACCTCTGATATTAGTACATGTGAAGGATCAGATATGTATTACCTCATAAAAGTTACAAAGAAGACATCAGTAACATGATAGACTTTTTTTAGAAATTCCCATGGATAAACTACCATTCCATCATGATCAATAGTTTTAAAAGTAAATCACATCCTTTTAATTTAAAATTTTTCTTCGAAAATTGAAGGTGGATGTTGAAGAATTTCATTGTGGAATTAATGACATAACCATATTTATTTTATGATATAGATCATATTCATATCATGTCTTATAATATTGATTAATCGTATAATAAAATTAATCATATTTTAGTGCACATCCAATATTGACTATGGTTTTCTCATGTGTTAGTAAATGATTACACATAAAATGATTTGATTGCATTAATTTGGTAAAAAAAATAGGTATTCAAAGCTATATCATTAGAATCATGAAAAAATATATAAGGTAATACATGAGATAATATGGCGATTTTAAATTTCATTAAAAATAATAAGTCTCATATTCCTTTTAAAAACAAATTTCAATACCAAAACCATCCAATTGGGTAGGTTCATGTCAAATTAGGGTGCCCCTAAATTATATTATATAAGGAGAGAAAGTAATGTGGTGACCCTAGGAGTTAGGTGCCTCATTTTATGTGTAATCTTTAGGTTACAATTAGCTGGAAAACACTATCCATTAAGATATTACTGTAATAGTGTTTAGATAATAAATCCAAAGTTATTTGTTATATTTTGAATAAACCCACTCTTTTGGATAATTGGGAACCATGAATTATCCTAGGATCAAAAAAACCAACAAAAAAATGAAATCCACCCCTATATAATAAAAAATTTTAAATTTTAAATTTTAAATTTCAAAAAAAAATATGGTCTTCTGGTATGAAACCAGATCTCTAAGTTTAGGGATCTTGAGTATGATAGTACACATTGATCCAAGAACCCCTACAAAGAAAAAGGATGCTACATGTCACGATCCGTCCCCCGGGGCCCGTATCGTGACTACCACAAGCCGGCCATCCATAGGACAGGGGTAGGAGACTATCACCAAAGGCGTAACTCCCTAAAAACTAGGAAGGCATTGCCTTTATAAAATGTAAACACACACAACCAGAGTACAAGAAGAAGAAAACACCAAGTAAAGAAGTAAAACAAGTGTGTTGAAAGTAAAAAAGGGGTAGAAAATACAATCCCAACAGAAAGGTACAACTACAACTGAAAGAAAGTACAAATGAAAAGACAAATAGTGGAATGGTGAAGTAACTCCTAGATCATCCTCCAGGTTTCTACCTGAAGGGTAGGTACAAATGACCTCCTCATCACTCCATGTCTATCGGTTTGCTCTGTGTGATGTCACTCCAAGTGTCCACCTCTGGGTACCATCCAGTCCTCGTACACTATGCCTCAGTCAGAGATGTCAGTCGTCTGCATCCAACACAACGAGGTGTGGGCATAGCCCGTGCAGGGGTGAGTATAACGATACTCAGTGGGGACCCCAAGACCCTCAAGGGCTCACAAAATCCAACAAGGATAAACCAAAAAGATAGATATCAATATATAATCTTTACATAGGTATATGCACATACTTATACATATGTTATCATGTAAACCATCTCAATCATGAGGAAAACACAAAGGTCATTGACTCAGCTCGAACCGGGATTTTTATTCACGATGTTCAAACCATGGCTACTGGATAACTCCTCCTCTGTCGAGTACAGTAGTCCTATCATGACTCTGAGGTGCTACTCACTAACCTTAGACTGCTGAGGTACTCCTCCTGTCAAGTACTGTGGGTCTTTCGCCCCAACACAGTAGTGATCCCCGCCATGGGTCTGCCGCCCCAACACAGTAGTGCACCCCCTAATAGCCTACAGAGGTACTCCTCCTGTCGAGTACCGCGGGTCTGCCGCCCCAACACAACAGCGCTCCTCCGCCATTTTTATGTTGCCCCAACAGAGTAGCGCTCCCAACTGGGCTAGTCGAGTCACTCTGAGTCGAATCAGACAAGCAGTCTTCAGGTCTTAGCCAGCTTCAAGGTCTCTGTAATCCATACACTCGTCTCCAAGAGGATCTGCTCCATGAGATATTGGTAGATACTTACAATTTTCATGTAAACTCGCGTGGAAATATC
Source organism: Viscum album (assembly GCA_963277665.1). NCBI lineage: Eukaryota > Viridiplantae > Streptophyta > Magnoliopsida > Santalales > Viscaceae > Viscum > Viscum album. Next base: position 61,622,894 of record OY728156.1, on the reverse strand, counting down.
TCATGGGACCGCCTTGTCATAGGGGTCTCAACACAACAAACAGCAGGTCAATCGGACGCCCGGTCTGTGAGTTATTAGTATTTCCATTCTAGGGGTCCGGTTGGATTTCAAGTTCAATCCAACCCAGCCACACTCGACCCACATCTGAATCCTATGTGTAGTATGCCAAAAGGTCCGTCTCATCAAGAGAAATCCAACGTAGTCGATGGCACGTCAATCGGACGTCCAGTCCTTATGTTATAAGTGTTTTCGCTTCGAGGGCCCGGTTGGTTTAGGTTTTCAACCAACCCGGCTGTTTTTTCAAAGTCATCCAAAACTCACTCAGAGTATCGTAAAAGGACCGCATCGTCATGAGGGTCCCAGTGCAATAATCAATGTGTTGATCAGACGCACGGTCGTGAAGTTATTCGCATATAAGTGTACGGGCCCGGCCCGTTAGGCCCAGTGGGCTAGCGGGTCGGCCCGATCTAGTTCGGAGGGTCCAACCCAGCATGGGGTGTCGGCCCGGCCTAAAGAAACATGACCTAGCCCGGTGGCAGGTGTGGCCTAGCCTAAAGAAAGTCGTGACCCAGCTCGATGGGGCGCGGCGCGGCCCAGCCTGGTGCGGCTCGGCCGGCCTTGGCTTGGCGGGCTGGCCGAGATGACCTTGGCAGGGGGTGCGGCCCTCCGACTTCCCGAACCGGCAGTGCCAAGCGACATCACCCTCCCTAACCGGCCGACTGAATCCAGTCGGCCTTCATGGCGCAAGCAGCCCACTCGGGCAGGCTGCGGGTTCTTCAGTGTGGCGTCCTCCTGGCGCTGGGGCTTTCCTCAACCCGGTCAGCCGACGAGCTAGCCGGTTATCCTACCGAAGTGCCCCGCAGTTCCTTCCTCACCACCGGCGCGATGGCACCGACTTCCTCTACCGCGGCATGCCCTATCCACGGCTCCGCGTCCCCGGCACGGTGCGAAGGCGTCGTGCTTCCTCCGTCGTAGCCCGCTTGGTCACGGCTTTTCTTTGTGTGTGCGACGGTGGCCCTTGCGCGACCGGCCTCTTCCGTCTTCCGCCTCCAGTCGCCAATTCCAAAAAAATAAACAAGATCCAGTGGAGAGGGTCCTCGCGTCGTGTTCGTTCGGCCCGTGCCCTCCGCGTTTGGCAGTAGAAATAGGCCGGATACAAACAAAGATATTCAACAACGAACAAGGCCCAATTTTAATCCATTAATAAAATTAAACATAATACCCACTACCTTGGAAATGCTTCGTGGTAGTCGAGCGTTGTGGATGACGGTATCGATTCTGTCATCATCGAAGTGTACCCGAACAAGAAGTGGCATCTCCTCTCTTGTCACAGAGAAAAGAAAAGAAGGTGTGTCATCATCCTTCGTGGATTTGGCGTTCTTCGTCAAAGAGAGTGTCGTTCTCCGTCAAAGGAATTCTTCGTCGAAGAGGGTGGTGTTATTCTCTATTTCTCCACATCTCCCCCAAATTCCAACACAACAAGTGCCACCATAAAATAATAGCTAAGCTATTATTTTATTCACAGAAGTAATTAAAAATTCAAACAACTTAATTTAATTAATTTAAGAGTAATAATTCATTGATTATCATGTGTTGGTAAACATTAAAGAGGGAGAGAGGGAGAGGAATAGTTCTCTTAATTAGGGGGGGGGGGGGGGGTTGTCGCATTAAAGGAAGAGAAATCAATTGGGGAGTTTGAAGAGAGTAGTGGGAGATGAAAGGTTGGGGCTCGTGTGGGCCCCACCTTTCAAATATCCACACATGGGAAGTTAGGTGGGTGTGGGCCCCACCAATAACTTACCATGGGAGAAAATAACTTCCATAGATATATAAAATTGTTCTAACAATTTTATTCAACTATTTCGAATTTCTCCAAAAATTAACCCTCAATCCGCATAAAACACAACTACAGTAAAGGTCCCCTTAAGCAATTATCGGCGCTGCGAGTTCATTAGGGTCCTTATATTTCAATTCCAAGCACCAGTTCAAAATATAGAAAATCCCGCACGTACAATTATTGAACGTACCCGAACAAAACATCGGAAATTGATTCCGAGCACCCCGGGCCTCGGAATCACGTGTCGTCAGAGCCTACAGACTCGTAAAATTCGAAGAATTAAGAAAAAAAATTCCTTGAAAATTATGGGTCTTTTAATTACTCCCACCTCAGGTATTTACGTACCCGTAAAGTTACAACACACACTAGGAAAAAAATGGGGATACTGAGCTCGCATTTGTGCCTCCCGCTCCCAAGTGCTCTCCTGGAGGTTCTCGTGCTTCTAGTGAAAGTGCACCAGAGGAACCTACCATCATTGTAGGACCCACTCATGTCAGTCCTCAATCTCTACTGGAATCTTCGTAAAAGTTTCCCCATCATCGATATCCAACTCCCCGTGGTAGATGATGTGGGTCGGGTTGTGCACGTATCTCCTCAACTGAGATATGTTGAAGACGTCATGCACCTTGTGCAACTAAGGTGGAATGGCCAAGTGGTAAGCCACCTCACCCACACTGTTGAGGACCTGGAAAAGTCCGATGAACCTCAAAGATTACTTGCTGCCTCGGCCAAATCATCGTAGACCTCGTCGAGGTGACACCCGTAGGAAGACGTGGTCGCCATCCTTGAACTCCAGAGGTCTATATCTCCTATCAGCATAAGACTTTTCTTGTTCTATGAAGTCTTCATCTGCTCCAGGATGATTTACACCTTCTCTGTTGTATCTTGTACCATATATGGTCCTACAAGTGCTGACTCCCCTAGATCAGTCCAGCACATAGGTGATCTGCAAGGTCAGTTTTAGAGTGTTTCATAAGCTTCCATCCCGATCAGGGTCGATCATCGATGGCACACCATGAAGTCGTATGGTCTCCTATATGTAGAGGCGTCTAAAGCTCTCTATTAAGCCCTTCTCCCTGATCGACAGAAATTGGGCTGACTTGGTGAGTCGGTCGACGATCACCCTTCTTCTCCTACGATCTTTAAGAGCTACTAAGATTTCTCTTTTGCAGAAAAGAGAAATATGGTCTCATCCCCTGGATGAACCACACCCATTTCCTAATACAGTCCATCCTTACATGAACAAAACTAATTCATGCTATGGTCGACGTTGTAAGTCCTCGATGCTACTACCAAGAGATCAAACTGTTACTCTCGCCTCTAAGGCTCGAGTCACACTGTCGACATTAGTGTGTGGTTAATATGTCTCCTCTAGTATAAATATCGAATGTGAGGGTCAAGTCAACGGTTTTAACCAGAAACTCTCAGTATCAACCATACAAAAAGGACAGGGAAGTAAACGTCACAAAGACAAGTGTATTTTATTACTGCAGCTCAAAGTACATAGAAACATAACAACAACATGGAAACTAGAAGCACCAAGAACAAAAGCCTCCATGCCAGGAACCAGTCCCTCTCATGTCCACCTGCTTCTGGAGCACCATAGTCATATGCTTCAGCTTTCAGAAGTTGTACTCTCCCATATCCACCCATTCCCTATGGCCGGGGTGGACCTCTTGGTGGTAGTGGCAACAGCTTGAAGCGTCGTGCACCACCGGTTGTACGGCCAGCTCCTCTGTCTCATTCTGGTTGGTTCCTCTACTACCTTCTGCCCATCTACTGGATAGGTCGGGAAGTATCGAGCCAAGTGACCCAGTCCGCTGCATTCATAGCACTTCCTGATACTCATATGGTTGGATCTATTTTGGGTGCCTCTCATAATCGAACCTATATCCCGAGGTCTCCCACCTGTTGGCCTAGTCCTCTTGGAATTATGTGTCATATGTCTACTACTAGCTGCAGAAGACTCTACTACGGTCGGAAAGCCTTACGGAGAGAGTAGTGGCTCCTGAGCACACACAGAGTGTAGAGTCGCTGGTATAAACTCCAACCTAAAAAACCCTCGATGTTTCACCAGGTGACGGTCGTTTTATCGTAAAATTGGAGAATCTGGCTCCACCACCTCTCAGCTTCTCCCTGAAAGAAACTAACATCTAGGTACACCATCAAGTCAGTGGGTGTCCCAACTGTGTGGAAATCTCGTGCTACAAATTCCATCCAGTACTCAACCATTTTAAAATCTCTCCTGCCTCGAAACCTTGAAGGACTTTGTCACAGGAACTTGTGCAACGTGCTCAAGCGGATTGCACTCTCTGCTGCAGAGGCTGGTGATAATGGTTGCCCAGCGGGTAATGGTACTGATGGTGCCTCTGCTGTGATGGGCCCCTGCATCATGGCCTCACTGCTCAGTGGCCTACCATCGCACTCTCTACTTTGAACCTGTGTTGACTGACTGGGTGAAGACATACAGAAAGAAACAGATTTGACACGGTCAAAAGACTGTACCTGGTGATCTGACCTGGTTTGAGCTGTCATAAAGAGTACATTTGAAAACACCCACACAATCAGTGTTTTCGTTCACTGAGTCGGAAATCAGAAGTCAGGGTCCTAGTGTATGGATACATCGGCTGCCTCACAAACACTAGACTCCTTGAACTAAAAACCACACTCGGTACACTTAACATTATTGCCTCACAGAAAAGAAAATATCATAGTCCTAAGTTCTGCGGTAGAAATGACTCCTCTAATACCAATTTATCATGACCCGTCCCCCGGGGCCCGTATCGTGACTACCCCAAGCCTTCCTTCCATAGGACAGGGGCTGGTGACTAGAACCAAAGGCGTAACTCCCTAAAAACTGGGAAGGCATTTCCTTTATAAAACCTAAACACACAAAACCAGAGTACAAGCGAAAGAAAACACCAAGTAAAGTAGTAAAAAAAGTGTTCTGAAAGTACAAAGGGGCCAAAAATACAAGCCCAATAGAAAGGTATAGCTAAAACTGAAAGAAACTACAACTAAAAAGACAAACAGCTGAATGGTGAAGCAACACCTGGATCGTCCTCCGGGTTCCTACATGAAGTGTAGGTATAGATGTCCTCCTCGGCACTCCTTGTCTATATGTCCGCTCCGTGTGCCATCACTCCATGTGTCCTCATCCAGGTATCGTCCAGTCCTCATACACTCTGCCTTGGTCTGCGTTGTCCGTCATCTGCATCCAACACAATGAGGTGCGCGCATAGCCCATGCAGGGGTGAGTATAATGTTTCTCAGTAGGGACCCCGAGACCCTCAAGGTCTCAAAAAATCCATCAAGGATAAACCACAAAGAATGGTCTCAAAAGATAACCATTACATAGGTATATGCCCATACGTATACATAAGTCATCAAATAACTCATCTCAATCATGAGAAAAACACAAAGGTCATTGACTCAGCTCAAACCAGGATTTTCATTCGTGATGTCGAAACCACAGATGCTGGAGAACTCTTCCTATGTCGAGTACAGTAGTCCTGTAGCAACTCCGAGGTTCTAATCACTAACCTTAGACAGCTGAGGTACTCCTCTTGTCGAGTACCATGAGTTTGTCACCCCAACACAGTAGTGATCCCCGCCATGGGTCTGCCGCCCCAACACAGTAGTGCACCCCCTAATAGCCTACAGAGGTACTCCTCCTGTTGAGTACCGTGGGTCTGCCGCCCCAACACATTAGCGCTCCTCCACCATGGGTCTGTCGCCCCAACATAGTAGCGCTCCCCACTGGGCTAGTCAAGTCACTCTGAATCAAATCAGACAAGTAGTCTTCAGGTCTCAGCCAGCTACAAGGTCTCTGTACTATGCATGCTCGTCTTTGGGAGGATCTGCTCCACATGCTACTGGTCGATACTTCCAAGTGTCACATAAAATCATGTGGAAGTATTTCATGGGACCGCCTCTTCATAGGGGTCTCAATGCAATAGACGGTGTGTCAATCGGACGCCCGGTCTGTGAGTTATTAGCATTTCTGTTCCAGGGGCCCGGTTGGATTTCGTGTTCAATCCAACTCGGACATACTCAAACCACATCCAAATCCTGTATGGAGTATTCCAAAAGGTACGTCTCATCAATAGGAATCCAATGTAGTCGACGGCACGTCAATCGGATGTCCGGTCCTTATGTTATCAGTGTTTCTGCTCTGAGGGCCCGATTAGTTTCGGTTTCGAACCAACCCTGCCCTTTTTTCAAAGTCTTCCAAAAAACACTTAGGGTATTGCAAAAGGACTGCCTCGTCGCGATGGTCCCAGTGTCGTGGATGGAACATCGATAGGATGCACGGTCGTGAAGTTATTCGCATTTAAGTATACGAGCCCGACCCATTAGGCCCAGTGGGCTGGCTGGTCGGCCCGATCCGGTTCGTTGGGTCTGACTCGACATGGGGTGCCGGCCCAGCCTACAAGAACACGACGCAGCCCGACCCGGTTGTGCATGGCCTGGCCCAGCGCAACGCGGCCCGACCGACCGTGGCTCGGCCTGGCCCGGCATGGCGAGGCCAGGCCCAGCGTGGCGCGGCCCGGCCGGCAGTGGCTCGGCTGGATGGCCGAACAGCTCGGCCCGAAGGGTCCGAGCGGTCCTTGGCGGGCAGTGCAACCCCCAGCTACCCGAACTGGCAGTGCCAACCGGCGCCGTCCTCCCTAACCAGCCGGCCTTCATGGCGCAAGCGGCCCTCTCAGGCAGGCCACGAGTTCTCCAGCGCGGTGCCCTCCTGGCGTCGCGGCTTTCCTCTGCCCGGTCGGCCGACGAGCCAACCTGTTCTCCTACAGAAGCAGACCACGAAGCGGGCCACGGTTCCTTTAGCATAGCTGGCGCGACAGTGAAAGCTTCCTCCACCGCGGCTTGCCCTAGCCGCGGCTCCGTATCCCTGGAACAGAATGATGGCGTTGTGCTTCCTCCGCTGCGGACCGCTTGGCCGTGGATTTTCTTTGCGTGTGCGACGACGACCCTTGCACCACCGGCCTCTTCTGCGTTCCGCCTCCTATCCCCAATTCCAAGAAAATAATAAACAAGATCTAGCGTAGGGTCGTCGGGCCATGTTCATTCGGCCCGCGCCCTCCGCATTAGGCGATAGCAATAGGCCGGAGACAAACAAAGATATTCAACGACGAACAAGGCATAATTTTAATCCATTAAAAAAATTGAACATAATCCCCCTACCTTGGAAAAGCTTCACGGTAGTGGAGCTTCGTGGATGATGGTATCGATTTCATCATCGTCAAAGTGTACCTGAAGAAGAAGTGGCATCTCATTTCTTGTCACGGAGAAAAGAAAAGAAGGTGCATCATCGTCCTTCGTGGATTTGGCATTCTTCAACGAAGAGAGTGTCGTTCTCCGTCGAAGGCATTCTTCATCGAAGAGGGTGGTGTTCTTCTCTATTTCTCCAAAGCTCCTCCAGATTCTAACACAACAAGTGCCACCATAAAATAATAGCTAAGCTATTATTTTATTCACACAAGTAATTCAGAATTCAAATAACTTAATTTAATTAATTGAAGAGTTAGAATTCATTGATTATCATTTGTTGGAAATCATTAAAGAGGGAGAGAGGTAGAGGAAGATTTATCATAATTAATGGGGGGGTTGTCGCATTAAAGGAAGAGAAATCAATTGGGGAGTTTGAAGAGAGTTATGGGAGATGAAAGGTTGGGGCTCGTGTGGGCCCCACCCCTCAAATATCCACACATTGGAAGTTAGGTGGGTGTGGGCTCCACCAATAACTTCGATATATATATAAAATTTTTCTAACAATTTAGTTCAACTATTTCCAATTTCCCCAAAAATTAACCCTCAATCTGCATAAAATGTAATTATGGTAAAGGTCCCCTTAAGCAATTACTGGCGCTGCGAGTTCATCGGTGTCCTTGGATTTCAATTCCGAGCACTAGTTCAAAAGATAGAAAAACCCGCACGTACGTTTACTGAACGTACCCAAACAAAACATCGGAAATTGATTCCGGGCACACCGGGCCCCGGAATCAAGTGTCGTTAGAGGCTAAAACTCATAAAATTCCAAAGAATTAATAAAAAAAAAATTCCTTTAAAATTCAGGGTCATTACAACCCAAATAATGGAAATTGTTGTCATCATCACTGTCATATTTGGAAACAACCTTCCCCACCAGTAATGGGAACTTTTCCAGAATCATCATTGGAACATTTCCTTTTTGAAGAACTACATCAAAGAACATTGAGAATCCACTGAGAATAGACAAAAATAGAAAAACTTTTCACCACTTTCTATCTGAATACTAGATAACCAAATCATGTATATACAAATTCAAAAACCCAACACATCACCTCTAACACATAAAAACTAATCCAGGTAAGACCAATCGACATGTGCCCTATTGTAAAAACCCCAATATAACTTGAACACCCTAGTGTAATACTATATATGAGGCTTTACATGGTAATTCATGAGGAAATGGAAATGGAGCAGTGCATGATGATGGAAAATCATAGGAAGTAATTGCATGCTTACATACAAAGAAAAGTAATCTAGAAAACAACCAAAACAAAAAATAATATCTATATCAAGGGACCCAAAACATAGAACATTTAACTAGTGGGGAGCAAATAGACCCCAAAATCTCACACCCCTACTCTACTTTCAGAAAGAATCTGAGTTGCTTAAGTGCATGGCCACCATTGAATCAAGGGGGACAACCCATCAAAACTTTGGGTTGGAAAAACCACCTCAATAGCCTAAAGAGAACACCAAGTATTACACTCAAAAAACTAGATATGAGTATTCCACTAAAATCAATTCCTTTAAACTAGTAAAACGACATAAGTATTGAATTTGGTGAGAAAACACAACGATATTCACTATAGATTAGGGAAAAAATGAGGCCTGACTCAAATGGAGGAACATAGGCCTCAGGGATCTTAGACAAAATATAATAAAAAATAAAACACAAGAAAAAACATATCTTGAAGATATTAGAAGGGGATTAAAAATTTGAGATAAAATTATTCCACCACAAGGGTTTGAAAAATCTAGTGTAGAGAATAGGATATTCAAGAGATAAATATAAGAGAAAATAGATCCATCTAACCCAGTCTACACATTTAATGATCAATAATGTTGAGATAGTCTATATGATAGATCATGAAAATATGTTCCCACTCAAATATCCAAGATTCGTATGTGCTATGGTTGGCATGATGTGTACTAGATATGGTCGTGAATTATTTAAATTATTAACTTATGTAAGTCATTATAAAATATCGATCTTGGATCACTAATGGATATGATATATACCAAAATGGTTCATCATTTTAGTGGGAGTGTAATTAATAAAATTCTTAATTAAATTAATATGAAACATGATACTCATTTTATTGATTAGTATTTTATAGATAAAATATAATCAACATCATCAAACACTACATTGATATAAATCCCAGAGAAAGTATAAGATTAATGTAAGAAAATAATTAAACTTGTATAAAATATTGTGAAATGTTCTTAAGAAGGAATGAAAATTATAAGTGTTAATATATCCCTTTTCTAAGTAAATTACTATTTATGTTGTTCAACAAGTGAATCTGGATTCTTATAATAAGAATATATGAATTTAATATTGTTTTCAAGGGAATTAATTTCAAGATTAACAAAGGATCTTTAGTTTCCACTCATATACTAAATGTGGTTTAGTTTTCCAATGACTTGGTATGAATAAATATATCCATTAATTCTCATTATATAGAACTCATTTAGTTGGAAAGTTTATTAATATATAAATGAGTTTTATAAAAAATTTCCCTATTTTTGTTATGTTCTATGAATATATCAACTAGGCGTATGATTTTTAGGTTTTGGTATTGTGTTAAAAATATTTTAGAGTAAAATTTTAATCCAGATGAAGAATATTGGGTAGTACAATAGTAATCCAAACCCATTAAAACCTAATGTGGAAGTTAAGAAGATAACAAATATTTCTGTAAGATAGAATATTCCATGATACCTAAAAGAGTTTTATGAAATTTCATAAAGGGCCCATGTCAGGTAACAATGGTATAGAAAAAAGTTCGTTAATTTTAAAGGGTATATTATATCAAATATATGTTTTATAATTTTTTTAATAAATAAGAGTTCAAAATCAAGTAAATAATAGACGTATTTAATAGTTTATGTTCAAATGATGAAGAAAATGGTTGGGTAATCATAGAGTGGAATGAAAAGGTGTATATCAAGATTGGCTGGATCTATGTAATGTATGTGTATATTTATCTCATTTATCTCATGGAATAAAGTTTTTTTTTATTAAATGGTTTTTATGGATAATATGAAATTAATTTTATACATATCATTATGATTAAATCCAACTTTGCGACATGATTGGGAATAAGGTAAAGATAAATGAAGTTTTATCCAAGACAAAATAGTTTACCCTAATGTTTGATAAAATATGAGGGATATAATCCCACTACACATCATTATAAAATTTTAAATAATAGAATCCATTTTTCGTAATAAGGAATCAAACACATAGAATTATATATAATATATAGTTGGTAATAATTTATGTTGGTTAATGTGGAACACTCATAAAGGGGGAGAGTTGAGTTTCCAATTAAAATTTCCAATAAAGAAGACTTAAATACTAAATCCACCCATTTATAAAATACACCTAGTAAACTAAAATGGTTGAGTTATATAATTTTATCTTTTTAAAAAGCTTCTTAGAAGTTCAATCAAAACTTAGTTAAATAATTTTTAAACCTAAATTAACCTTTGAAATAGTTTTACTTGATTCAAAGACCTTATATAAAATAGGAATTTAAAATCAAATATAAATGTAATGTTTTGTACATAAATATTAGAAAATATATATCAATTTTCTAAAAGATTAATAAAATATATAACTAAAAAATGGAATAATCTAGAGGTTTGGTCTCAATTCGAGACCTAATCCCCTCAAATTGAAAATCACCCACTACCATGTAGTTTATTATAAAATAAATAGATCCACAACCTAGTACATGTTTTATAAAATAGCACACAAGGTTTTTCTAGGCTTCAAATAGCATCTTCTATACTTCTATGTGGGATAAATAAACAATGACAATTCCATATAGGTATACCCAGATACTCAAACCCTTATATAGTTCTACGGGGTAGAAATGGATGAATTAATGATTGAGAGTGTCTTGCAATCTCAAATTTAGTTTAGGGGCTAGTGATAATAGATAAATTGTGTACAGCACGTATAACTCAAAAGTATAAAAATAGAGTAAGAGAATGAAAATGATTTCAGGTAGTATAGTATGTTGTTATATTATTCTTTAGGTATTTCTTCTCTTCCTGTAGTCATATTTTTATTTTTAATAGGTTATTAAAGATGTGAATATTATCCCTAGCTATGTAATTGGAGATCTTGGTGAGAATAGGGTGTCGCAGATCCTCAAAATAGAGTATATAATCTTCATTTTTGTTCAAGAAATAATTAAATCATTATGTCAAGTGTGAGTGTTTTTCTATCATTATAAATTTTATTATTTTTCTATCTTTTATCAACCTTTTAAAGAAAGTTCTATTTGGAAATATATTTTGATAAATCATCAAGAAGATCTTGATTCTTTGGAAATAAATCCTGAATTGTGAAATTCTACTAGTCGGCATGTATTTTTTTTAAAAAAAATTGGTAGGATTAATATATTTAAATATATAATAATATATTACTTACCTTTATACATGGTCTATTTATAATTTCCATGTCAGAATCAATGGCCACTTACATACTTTTTGGATTCTTTAATATGTTGTTTGGTTTATCACTTGTAACTATGGTTGATCACCATTTACTTATAGTCAATAACCTTGTATATGAAATTGATCACCTTTTACATGAATTTAATCAAATAATTTTTCAAATTTGATTATTTTGATTACAGTTGGTTCACTTGGTCTTCTAGTTAATTCTTCACTTGAAAATCCACAACTCAATTGATTTCATTTCACCTTATGGTCACATGTATGTTCATACAGTCTAAATAATCTGTTTTCGATTAGATAACTATGGTTTATCTTGTAAGAATGTAGAAGATAGTTTTTCCTGTAAAAAACATTGATTTATGTGGTTTCATGACTTCTTATTATGGTGTTTTGGTAAAGTCTTATGATCACTCGGTTCATTTTCAATAAACTCGTCATGGTTTATTAGGTGGTCTTGTGGTTGATTGTATGAATTTTTGGACAATTGAATATACTATGTGGTTGATTATAGACTTAGTCAATTTTTCAATTCATTCCCAAAAATGAATTATAATGACTCTGAATTTTAATACATTTATATTATATCATTTTTTCAGAAATACCAAAACACATTCCCAATGACCAAAATAGTTTATTCCCTTAGAAAACATAGAACACAAACTTCTTTTCTGGTGAAATATCATCAATGTTTCTGAAAAATAACTTCCCATTTATTATTCCAACCTAAAACATTTCTTTATTACCTATAGAAAAGATACATATGAAAAGGGTAAGATCAAATGCTCAGTAAGGGTAAACAGGAGAGATATGTATGCATAAGAATAAGGGTATGACAAGGTGATCATAACATTATAATATCATACCCTACATATAAAATATCATAAACATGAATCATGGAATAAATATTAGTAGTTCATAAGACATGAATCATAAGGAAAAAATATCATGATCCATGAAAGCATAACATAGAATAAATCATGAAATTTGTTTTAGACACAAAAACATGTAATATCATTCCCTATAAGTCAAGGTGTATTTTCAAAACATAATAGATAACTTCTTGGTGACTACACCTACTAGTCAGGACACAACACTATCCTTATTCACAATCATTTCCATTTAAGGGGTCTAGTTTCCCCATCTTCCCATAGTGGATCAGGTGTCCCCATATTCCCATAGTGTATCATTCTTGTCAAACTGTTTTCCATTATTATCCCATGAAATATAAATCTTTACCCAATTCATTAGTGAGAGATATTTTTTTTACCGATTAAATAATGAAATCCATACATATGTGTTCGATAAGATCATAAATCATATCAGAAAACAAATAATGAAAAAGGATTCCTAAACATCATACAATCGTAACATAAACCAGACATAAGAATAATAGTAAAAGTATATTTTGAAAAATATTCCAATTAAAAAATAAGTAACATCAAATAATGTTATCTAATATGAAATATAATCTACAGATATCCTTTGAAAATAATTATTGAGGAAAATATCGATTTTTCTAGGAATGAACTTTCTTTTCATAAAATTCCACACAATTTTAAAAGAAATATTTTCTAAAAAAATCACCCTTGAATAGTAGTAAGGGAATATGTAAATAATTATGGCTTCATGATGGATGAAAATTCCATGCATTCCTTATAATTTTAAAAAAACATTCTTTTTATATATTGTTTTTAGAAAAGTCAAAAAGATACTTGTTTAGAAAACGAAAAAAGTATTATTTTTAGAATGTTTAGTAAAAATCAATCATGAGTAAAAATAATTTTAAATATTAATATGATAATAGTAAAAATAAGTTTTTAATTTTTCTTAGAAAACAAGGAAATTGAAGATAAATATTCCCCAATAAAGTCTTGATATGAGACAATCCTGAATATTAATGAGATTGTGAAGTGAAAACTCATCACTTTATAATCAGTAAAATCGTATGCTGCATGAAATAAATAAAATTATATGGATATGAAAATACCATAATATTCAGGATATTACCCAACATATACATTAATGGGAAGTATATACATCGTATATATGCAATAAATAATGTATAAGGAATCTGTCACACAGAAATAAAAGTAAGACAAAAATCCCTTACTTTATGTATTGACTATATTCGTACTCATTAAAACTCCTTATAATAAATATATGTTTATTATAAATCAAAAAAACAATATTAATATATATAATACCATATATTATTTGATTATGAAAATATACTACCAATTTATTAACAATTCCATGTTAATGTTGTGTTTTGGGAAGTATCTGCGTTATTTTTCCAATCTGTTTTGATTTGTTATTCTTGATACTCTAACTTAGATCATGATTTAATTATTTAAAAAATGTAATACATGATATAAATATCATATATATTTGTTATATAAATATTTTTAATAATTTATAAATGATAGATATATAAAATGTAATACACCATTCCTGGAGACGGTAGGCCGCATGTATGCATGAACGTTGTTTCTGTTTTATTATTATAATGAAAGGAATTGAGTAAATGAAATATATATATATATATATATATTATCATTATTTAATAATTATTATTTAATATATACCCAATAATTTTACAAAATTCATCCTTAAAATTTTCCAGGTAAAGTGTGATTGAATCACATCGCTTTGAGGAGGCGGTAGTCCACACGTCCACAAATAAAATTATCATATTTACACAAAGAGGAAAGCATGAATGGATGTTTTATGTAAAGATATGAGAAGAATAAATACATCACAAATATAATGTATTACAGAAAAATTTTATTTCAGCAATGATTCCCACCTTGAGAGGTGGTAAAGAAAAAACTAACAATCAGTGTTTCGCAAGGCAGTAGTCTTCCGTACACACGAACAGTAAGTTCGTTACCCATTAGATGGATGTGTGTGTAATTGTATGTAAAAATATAAATTAAAAAATATATTTGTATATTTATTATTATGATTTTTTTATATAAATATTAAATAAAATTAATTGAGGGTGTCCAAGGAAGAAATAAAATCAAACGGTTTATTGATGAACGTTACCTCTTCTTTGGGTATCTCCTTTTGATCTGAACAGAAGAACTTATTTTGTTGGATTTATAATAATATTAATGATTATAGCAAGAATTTATGGAATTTTTCAGGATAATTGGATATTTTTTATCCAATACTAATAGGTTATGAAGAGTGAATAAAAGAGATGAAGAGGTTCCCTTTTATAAGAGAGTGAAGAGTCGCTTTTGGAATTTCTTAAAAGATTAATTAATAATAAATTAAATATCATTACAAATACCTTAAAAATAATATTTCATAGAAGATAAGATATTATAAGGTTTTAATATGATAAAACAATATATTTTACAAATGTTTTAGTAGTATATTAAAACAGATAATTTCGATTAACTCTTTGTTATGCTATTTTAATTTTAACTATTGAAACATATTTTTCTATATTAAGAGGATGTAATTTTTACATATAAATTTTCAATTATACCATAAATGGGAAATATGATATATTTTAGACTATATCTAGCCACCTTTTCCTTATTTAATGTTTTTATTATTTTAATATTATTTAATAAAATATTATTTTCATAATATATAAGAAGTATAAAATTTGATTCAATTTATAACATTGAATTTGAGAAAATCCATAAAAATATAACTTAAAAAATAATTTAATATACTCATAATACGATAAATTATTCAATTAAATTATTTTATCAAATTAATTAATTCAAATTATATTTATTTTAATACTTATAATATCATTTAATTGATTGTTTCAATAATTTAATACTTACTGCATCATCATTGTATATTTATTTATGAAAATTATTTATTCTCTAAATGTTAAAAATAAATTTATATGATATATATAAACATTTTATATTTCAGAATAATATATATATTTGAGAATATATTCTATTTAAACCCATGTTAAAAATATTTTACTTATTAAAATTTAGAGTTTTACATTTTTTCACTCTCTTTGATTTTAATAATATCCATGTAATTTTCATGTTCAATTGAACATTAAATTATTAAATTTATATCATTATGTGTTAAGGGTCAAATTAAATTCGTCCAATAAAGTTTAGTAAAGTTTCAGGGTAGTTTAATAATATTTAAAATATTATTTTTACCTTTCATTACTCGATTTACACTTAGCCGTGCGAATAAAAATTATTAAAATTGTTATTCCTATTTTAAAAAAATAAAAGGGTCCAAACTACCAAGTTTTTACATTATAATTCCAAATATTTAATCCATTTTAACAAATTAAAATCATAGTATTTTCCCAAATTAATTAAAAATTACTCTCGCAGACGGAATGAAACAACATATCTTTAAAGTTAAAATGTTCAAAATATTGATATGTTTTTATATCCAAATTCTATGTAAAATTGATCTAAATTACCTATATTGGATTAAAAAATAAAACATTAATGTAATTTAATTTTAAATCAATCAAAAATATAATTTAACATAACAAATTATTTTGATGAAAAATCAGTTTGAAGTTATAATTCAATATTTTTCACTATTCATCAGAACTAGAAACTTATCGGAAAAATTCCAAAAACACAATAAAAGTAAATTTTTATATCCCATGTTAAAATATGTAACACCCCAAGATTTTATGAGAAAAATTCTTTTTAATTACTATGATTTCTTGTGTTGTACGCTATACCCATATTATCTTGCGCTATACGCTACACCGTATTCGCTTGTATTATACGCACACACTATTCTTGGCTTGTGTTGCACGCAAGAGCGACTTTCTTCAATAACATGTGTTTTACGCAATATCGAGTTTCACTAAACAACGATATATTGTTATAATATTATTATGAACTAGCCGTTATGTATAGTATTAACCACATTTTGATGTTTATAACATTATCATTCATCTAACAGATTTTCTAGATCATGGTATGAGAACAAAATAAATATTTCGGGTAAAATAAGTATTTTTCAAAAAATATAGTTTTGCCGACTTTTGATTGTGCACCTATTTTAAATATAATTTTTAAAAATTTATAAGTTAAATTGTACAAAATAAACATCTTCTTTTGAATCAGGATATAAAAATTTACATTGGATAAAGTTTTGATATTTTTCTGATAACGTTCATATTTTTATGAATAGTAAAAATACGCTAAATTTTAATTAAAAAAAACTTTTTTCATCAAGATAATATATATTGTTAAATTATAATATTTAATGGTTTTAAAGTATAAATATAATGTATTTTTACCATTTAATATAGTTTATTTCATTATCTTTAATTTTACATTGAATTTATAGGTAAAAACATATCAATCGTTTCTAATGTTTTAAATAAAAACCCGTTTTTTTGGACAACAAGATTAATTTTAAATTAATTACTGCAACTTATGTGTTTTGAATTTATAAAAATGGATTCAATATTTGGAATCATTAGGTCCAAATTATGTTAATATGCTACTTTTAATTTTTGGGTATTATGAATACTAACTACAGAAAATTTTATTTACCACAGTTAAAGGTAAATTAAGTAATTAAGGGTAAAAATAATATTATAAAATTACCCTAACACTTTAATTAATATAATTGAATGAATATATTTTGTCCTAAAATATACTTGGTTCGAAATTATATCTATTATAATCAACTTGTATGTGATTAATACCTTTAATTTATTTTATTTAAATGAAAGTGAAATATGTTTCACTCAAATTTTAATAATTAAAATATTTTCAATATAAGGTTATACAAAATATAAATTCAGTTATAAATACTCATTTGAAAGCTAACTTTTTTTCTTTTTCATGTTAATTTATTTGTAATTTTTAATAAATATATAATTACCTTAATATATTATACATTAATGATGCAGAAATTATTTATTTAGTGAACAATTAATAATATTGTTTTTATTAAACTAATAATACCGATAAAAGCCTCAAAAAACCTGACCAAAACATATTGGTCGTGTACATGTAAACCTTAATCAACCAAATATATAATTTTTGACCATTTTGAGCCTTATAAAACCGATTATGAAATTTATATTATTTTATTTTAAATGATGTCAAAGTTGTCACATTCATAATTTAATAAACATAACATTTTAAAAGTTGGGTGTTTTAGAATATAAATTCGACTAAAATTATTCTTATGAAATATATTAGATTTATATTCATTATAGTATTTTATTTTTAATTTTTATGCAAAAAATAAGTATATTAAATAATTATACAAAAATGTTGTAGTAATTATTTTATTAAGAGAAATATCAAATAAATGGTTTTAAAAATTTTAAAATAAATATTATATGAACTAATTAATATTCTACACAAATTTTCTAGAAGAATTTGACATGTCAGTAACCTATTAAATATTTTTTTGGAATATATTATCTGTTTTTATTTTATTTAAATTCAAATAAATTAATAGTGTCAAAATTTACACTATGGGTATTTTATAAAAATAACATATTATTAAATTATTTAAAATTCACAAAAATGTTTAAAATTTTAAAATTTAAAATAATATGGTCTATAAGGTTATAAATTATCAAATCATGGATAATTGAAAACATATAATTATGTATTTATTATAATTTAAAATTAATAATTTTATTACCACAAATAAAATTAAATAGATTAAATAAGGATAAATAAAAATGATAAGGTTTAAAATAAACATAAAACATGTTTAAATTTTATTGGTTTATGAGTTTACAACCCTATATAATCTCATCTTTTAATGGAGTCATTTTTTGAGGTTTTTAAGTGGCTTTTAAATTTATTATAAATTAATCTTTTTTAGGTTTCCAAAGGTTCCCCTCTCCTCCCTTATAAAAGTGAACCTCCTACCTCTCCACTTCACACCATTTTTAAGCTTTAAAATTCTTCTGAACCATTCCCATTTCACTTCTACACTTCCATATAAACCTACTATATGTCCTCGTATTCTTCAAAGACCAAATTTTTTTCCTTAAGAGTAGGTTAAGAGGAGGCGCGCCGAAGAAGAGGTAATATCCTTTACCAATTATTTCAAACTTATTTCTTCTCCTACTTACTCAATATATGTTGTTTCATTATTAATTAATAACTCTAGTATAACTTGTATACTATTATGTTATTAATAATATGAAACAACCATATTCTATCTTCTATCCATCCTATGAAAAAAATGAAATCCCCATGCGTGTGTACGTATGGCTTACCATCTCCACGCCGTGGTGTAATATTTTATTTCATCACTAACATACTTCGATGTGTATAAGGATGGAAGAAATAACTATATATGATTATTATAAAGTGATATTTATTATGAAATATTATACACCATACACTTTAATTCAATTCCACAATCATGGGAATGACATCACCGCTCTTGCGTATGTACGGCCTACCGTCTCGACGATGTGATGTGACTCGTTCTACATGATCTTCATTGAACAGTGATTATATAAATTAATTGAATGAATAAATATGATATATATTACACTAATACTATACTGTAAATGACCTATCTATAACCTAAAAATAGGAATAAGAATTTATTCTACAAAAAACGCATAAGAACATAAAGCAATGAACACCCGAATGATAAGTAGCAATGAAATATTACTAATAAAAAGATAAAAATATGACTATATATGATATCATAACAATGAATATGATTCTGGAATAAGTCAATGACATCATTTAAATTATTATACAGGAGGTTTGGATACGTAAAAATCATATCGGACCTAAGGTAAGGGAAAATATCGCAATCTCATTTTATATCTAAGATTGATTATACTTCAGAATTTACTGGGGCATATTTACCCTCCGCATCCATGTATCTCAAATTTTTAATATTATTTATATCCTCCTACAATTTTTTAAATCCAATTTTACTTATTGGTGAATGTTTTTAATAAAATATATGAAAGGAATCTTTTATCATTTTCAGTACAAGATACTTTTTGACTTTTCTGGCCAAAGTATGAGAAGAATGTTTTTTTAACTTATACGGCATGAAAGGATTTTTATGATTTCATAGAATATTATTTCCATGAATCTTCCTTTACAATTTTTCAAGTTTATTTTCAATTAACTTCTTGTAGTTTAAAATTGTATGACATGTTGAGAAAGGAAAAATGTTTTTGATGGACAAAATATATTTTCCCCAAGAATGGAGTTCATGTGTTTTATCAAAATTATTTTCCATCTAATATAATATAAGGTTCTATTTCTATCCCAATTATTAAATTGATTTGTTTATGTTATGGTGGAATTATTTTTATAATGTTTTTTTTATCTTATATGGATTATGTTATGATGGAATGATATTTAAGAATCCTATTTTTATTACATAGGTTATGCTATGATGTATGATTTATGATTTTTTGGCACACTTAATAATGGTTTCATTATGAGATGGGTGGGACCTTTATCTCCCTCCAATTCATTGGGAAAAGATTTATATCTCATGAGATAAACATGGTCAGAATGCCAAGTAAATCTGGTTCAGTAATATAGGTATGGAACGACAAGTAAACACGGTTCAGTAATGGACTTTGTCCACTATGATAGTCTTAGAAGCAATTCCTTGGCTAATATGGAAATCATATCATGTACTTAATGGTTTTCCACAATTACATGTTTTATTTCCATGCTATTTTATCATGATTAATTTTTCTTTATGATCTATGCCTTATGTACTGCAATGTTTTATGTCATTGCTCATGATTTTGATGTTTAAGTATTATTTTCATGTTTTCACTTTCAAATGTTTATGGATTGTTTTATGTTTTCCTTGTTTACCCTTACTGAGCATTTGAACTCACCCTTTATATGTTTTCTTTTTCCCAGGATATAAGGAACAGTTTTAGGTAAGAAAACAAAAGGGGAAGATATTTATGGGAGATTATGAAGATCTTTCACCATGATTAGAATATTGTGTTTAGAGTTTCCAAAGACACTAAACTATAATGGTCCTTGGGTGTATGTTTTTTTTATGTATTAAGTTTTCCGCAAAAGTAATGATAGGTCCATGTATGTCAAGCCTGGGTCTCAGTACAAAAATTGGAATTTTATTTTTTTCAAATATTATTTATTAAAGTATTAAAACCCATATTTAATACTAGTATGCTATGAAAAGGTGGAAATATTTTCTTTCTAAAGAAAATACTTCATTTATGTGTAAAATTGGATTTATTCTTATATTATTTCAATAAATCAAATTAGATGGATGTTAAAAACAATGAATGGATATTATATATATATATATAATTAACATAATTCAACAAGATTAATTTTATTATTTATTAATATAAAACACAGTTGTTTATATTTAAATAAGTTTTTAGAAAAAAAAATTCCTTTTATTTTAAAAAGGGATAACATTAAATTATAATTAATTATTCCAAGAATTATGTGTAAACCATACTTTCAAAATTAATTAATCATGTTCATACCTACCTTTCTAATGTTTTGGTTATAATTTTCTTGTTTAAATAATTATAATAATAAAATGATGTTTTGTAGAAACTTAGTGTTTCATGTAAAGTAAGATAAGTCGATGTTACGTGTAGCACATGCTTAACTTGGTGTAGTTTATAACACAATAAATCAAATAAATTTAACTTTTTTGCAAAAATGGATTATAATAACTCAGTGTGATATATTATACCCCCTTAAATGAATTTCTACCTCAAAATTCATCATTATAATACAAAAAAATGAGGATAATTTTACCTCGTTGTTTCCTGAAAAAACCGTGCAGCTTCTTTAAACTAGTGGTTTTCTCCACACACAAAAATTAACTAGGGTATTGATCTTGTGTTATGGAACTTTATCTTTAATATCCAAAATTTCAATCGGTTTATCTTCATTATAATGATTTTGATCCAGCAGTACGACCTCTGATATTAGTACATGTGAAGGATCAGATATGTATTACCTCATAAAAGTTACAAAGAAGACATCAGTAACATGATAGACTTTTTTTAGAAATTCCCATGGATAAACTACCATTCCATCATGATCAATAGTTTTAAAAGTAAATCACATCCTTTTAATTTAAAATTTTTCTTCGAAAATTGAAGGTGGATGTTGAAGAATTTCATTGTGGAAAACCCACATTGTAAAAAGGGTAAATAAAACATCCTCTTAAAAAGAGGGAATGTAAAAGGAGAAGATCACCAGATACCTAAAATTTGAACTAGGATAACATTACCAAAAAAATGAAAACTTGGATATGGGAGAGAATTTTATCTATCATGTTATAATGGAAAATAATAGAAAAATGGTCATTAGAGGTTTAATAATGACGTTAGTGCCCCAAATAGGTCTCAAAATGTTCATTTCTGTCGTCATAAATTATGATAATAGAATAAAATCTTATTTTGAAATCCATTGAGAATAAATACTTACATGATTTATTTACATTTTTGTAAGAACAATCTCATCCGTTGGTTGTACCTTGACCAATTTCTTCTTTATATATTACTCTAAGAAATGAGGTTTAAATTGTAATGCTTGAAGAATTTATGGAACATTTGATCCATAATAAGATGATGGGTCATTCCTTCTATCTTTAGTTATCATCACATCAAAATGGTTAACACATGTTATCCAATATTCATAAATCAAAACATAATGATGTAATATATTAATATATAAAACCTCATCAATATTTTAACATAAAAAATTTCAAAAATGGTTACACATATGATCCTTCCAAAATATTAAAATCAAAAAAATCAAATGATTTTTTCTAAATTCCAAAATAAAATTATCATTAATCCCACAAAAACCATGATGTATATCTTAATGTTCAAACAAAAAATATGGGAATACCATTATCATTTATTCTCTTGAAACATGATAATAACATAAATTACCATAAAAACATAGTGAAAACATACATGCTTTTTAAATTTTCCTCATTCCTCATACTATAAAACAAAAATTCTATAAAATAAACACATAATGTCAAAAACACTTTGTCATCATATTAGTCCCAAGGCCATCAATATTATCCCATTTATTTAATCACAATTAAACGTTTCTTTATCTCATTGTCCCTACATCATGGAAATAATAATGGTTATCCTTACCTTAATCATGCTTTCTCAAAAAATATCACCTTACCACCTCAATTAATTTTCGTGGTTACTAATTACATTCAACATATGTTATCTAATAATTAAGGAAAACTATAGTGGGCCCATCCAGAGATGTTTCCATATCCCATAATACCATAAAATTACTTCTTGAATGTTATTCTTTAATTCAAATACCAAAATTTCTTAATCCTTCGATTTTAATGATTAACATGGAATAGGTCCTTATTTTTTATAGAAGTTAATACATAGGATGGGGAATTGAGTTGGATAATTACCATGTTCCCAATACATAATACATTGAACTCCTCAACAATTTTTCACTCTATGACCTTTTTCCCCCATAGATAAAAGTTTCCCCTATATTTGAGATATTCTTCTAGGTTCTCCTGACCACCTTCTTGACATGTAAAAAGATTAAAATTATTTGCTTTATGTTCATAACCACATGAGATTTCATAAAATTCAATCATCCTATTATTCCATGATTTTGGAATCTCATTAATGTTGAGATTATTTATCAAAATATGAGATTTCTAATTAAGAATAATCAAAAAATACTTCACTCCATTTATTATCCCATTTTATTTCATGTTAGAAAATTGTTCATCACATTAGATGTTAACCTCCTTCCATCTAGTTCCCACATATCACTAAAACAAAAAAGAATAATATAATCAACACTAATCATATTGTTAAAACCACATTGTCATGGTGAATTACCATCAATATATAATATCTTAGTTCTAATCCTAGATTATTCATGATTATCATAAAAACTCTAGGATTGAAACTTAAACATAGACATATACTTATAGACATCCCAGAACATATCTATAGAATTATCCATAGGGATCTCACTAAATTTTTCTCATATGAGTTTACAAATGATGACTAAATGTTATCTTTAATACTAACTATAATGACTTGGGATTTTCATACATGGATATTACATCATTTCTTAAGAAATTAAAAATCATATACCCAAAGACATTAATAGTTTGGTGCCTTTGGAAACATAGAATAAAAATTTCATGTCTAGTGAAAGATATTCAATGTTTACCACAAATATCATACCCTTTAGTATTCTTACCTAAAATATTTCTTTATAACCTTTGGAAAAGAAACTTATTAAAATGGTGATCTCATATGCTCAGTATGGGTAAAAAAGGGAGTTATGTAAGTAAAAGCATAAGGGTGTGACAATGTGATCATCATATTAGAGAATTATACCCTATATATAAATGATCATAAACATGAATTATGGTACAAATATTGGTTTTTCATAAGACATGAAACATAATAGAATCAACAGAATAATAAATGAAACCATGATGTGGAAAAAGACATGAAATTTTTGGAATACATAGAAACATTTATAATCATTCCCTATAAATCAAGGAGAATTTAAAAAAAATTAACATCCCACATCATGGGGACTGCACCTACTGGGCGATACACACTAATATCCCCAGTCACAGTCCTTTCATTATAAGGGATCGTGTTTCCCTATATTCATAGATTGAATTGGGTTTCCCCATCTTCTCAAAGTAGATCGAGTTTCTCCATCTTCTTATAGTCGATCATCACTATCAACTTGTTTCCCATCATTATCTCATGTGATATAATCCTTCACCCAATGAATTTGAGGGAGATATTGGTCTTACCTATCAAATAATTAAAACCATGCTTATGTGATTCACAAGAATATATGTCATATCAAAACCCATGTAATGAAATGTGATTCAAAAACATAATTCAGTGATAATATAAACCATCTATAGAAATAATTGGAATAATATCCTTGAAAAAATAATATCACCATTAAAACATAGGTAACCATAAATAATGTTTTCACAAATAAAAAATAATCTTCAGAGATCAGTTAAAAATAATTATTTTGACAAATATCTTCTCATCTTTGAAAACATTTTCTTTTCATAAAGGGACAAAAAATTTCATATGAAATCATTTTCTCTAAAAATAATCTTATAAGATTGTTAGGTAAGCTTCAAATAATTATGGCGTCATGATAGAATAGATTTCTTTCATTATATATAAGTTAAAAAACATTCCTTTCATATGTTTTTTATCAGAAAAGTCACTAATATCCTTCTTCATAAAATGATTAAAAAATTATATTAAAAAAAATTTGTAAAAATTAAATCATGAACAAAAATAAATTTAAATATTCATATGAAAATAGTAAAAAATATTCCGAAATGTTTTTTAGAAAACATTTAAATAGAAGATAAATATTCTTCAATGGATAATTAAAAGGAATCAAAATTGAATACCAATGATATTATGAAATAAACACTAATCACATTATAATTATAAGAATCATATTACCCATAAAAGAAGGAAAATTATATGGATATGAAATTAACAAATTATTTGGGATAAGACTCATAAAATACAATAATGGGAAGTATATACACCATATAGAAGAAACAAGTAGTGTATATGGCATTTGTCCCACAGAAATAAAAGTGTTTTTAATAATTTTTTTTAAATTTTTTTTATAAACATGATTGGTTCTTTTCCCTAAAACTAAAAAATTATTATTATTATTATTATTTAAACATAATTTTTGTTGTTTAAATATATATATATATCAAAAACAAAAAAATCAGTAAAATTTATCGGATATTTAAAATTCAGCAGTACTGCAATTACACCAGTCTGGATTCTAATAGAAGCTCTCACCCAGGGCTCCCTTTTATAATAAGTCTTACCCTAGAAATCATTCTACATTTCTGATGTGAGATTTTGGGTATCCTTTTCTAGTGTAGAACATTCTGCATTTTCGATGTGGGGTTCTGTTTCAAGTACGTGGCTTTAAAATAATATAAAGTATAAACTATAAGACCAATATAAAGAAAAAAACATGAATTAAATATATAAAAAATATTTAAAAACAAAAATAATTTCCTAAAATATGTTTATAGAAAATGATTTATAAGGTTTCAAAGACACATACTTGAAACTAGAAAAAGTTTCAAGTACATGGCTTTAAAAGCCTATAAAATATAAACTATAAGACCATCAAAAATAAAACATAAAACATGGATTAAAAAAATAAAAAATAGTTGAAATTAAAAATAATTTATGGAAAATAATTTATCAATTTTCAAAGACACCTACTTGAAACATAAAAATGTTTTAATTACGTGACATTGAAGGTCTATAAAATATCTACGATAAGACAAGCACATATTAAACATTAAACATGGTTTAAATATAAAACAAATAATTAAAATTAGAAGGAATTTTTTAAAAAAATTGTATATGGAAAAAAATTTATAATCTTTCAAAGAAACCTACATGAAACTTAAAAATGTTTCAAGTATGTGGCTTTGAAAGCCGATAAAATATAAACTATAAGACCAACTTAAATGAAACATAAAACATGGATTAAATATATAATACATTATTTAATTATTTAATAGTTATTATTAATAATTATTTATTTAATAATTAATTTTTAATGACACGGACCCTCCCGGCCCATTACTTTTCCAAAACGTGGCTCCACCTAGATGGTGGCACCGGTCATGGTGGCACGGTGACGGTGGCACCTGTCACGGTGGAACGGTGATGGTGGCATCAGTCACGGTGGAACCATGAAAGTGGAACCAGTCACGGTGACACCGTGAAGGTGGCACCGTAAGGGTGACACCATGATGGTGGTATCGTATCCTTACCCTTCCTTCATTCTTTTTCCAGTTCTGCTCTCGTAAAGTAATTTTTTCACGCGAAAAGATTTTAATACCCTTTTTAAGGTCATTTGAAGCACATAATTAATACCTAAAAAGACCGAGAAACCTCCTCGATGGGGGATATTAAATAAAATCTTAATATCATTGTGTGTCACTGCCCATGAAACCATGATCCTGCTTTTAAGTCATTCAAAATTCGATATCCCGTAACAATAGGATCTCATCCCTATATTTTCTTCTAGAGTTTCCACTTCTTCTCGCTGGATGGATTTTTTTCTTCCCCGTGGTGCGCCTAGAGTCCCTCCTTCCCAGGGCTTGTGGTGTGCCTATGCTGTAGCTTTTCTGCTCGTCCTTGGAGTCCCTAACATTCCTCCCATAAAAGTCATGCATCCTTTGTTCTTGGTGTGTGGAGAAGAACTTCAATCCTTGATCAACCAAGTAGAGATTTTCCTTCTTCTCCATTTTCTTTGTATAGTGTGGGTTGGGTACGCTACTGTTTCTGTGGGGTGTATGAAACCAACCCTTAACAAAGATAATAAATGGACTGTTAAAGGATGATGGGGTGCGTTTGACATTTCTGCTATATTCTTTTATGTTGTTATGTGATTGTGAACTATTTGGGCCTATGCTTACTGAAAATCATGGTTCTCAGCGGTCTTTCCTTGTGCACTAATGAACCTTTGCCTTCAGTGATTATTTAATGATTTTAATCAAGAAAATTGGTTAATAACATAAACTCAGCTGGTTAAATGGATGCCCAGTGAAAATAAATCCTTGTGTGGTCACCCTGGTTAACCAATAGAAACAAGAAACTAATAAATGATGTGCTTGAACTTGGAAGTTTCCCTATTCTATTTTGGTAGTGGGTGTGTTTTCATACTAGATGCTTATGAGTTAATGTGGTTGAGGATGGAATCCTCTTTTGTGGTACGGTTGTTCGATATGAATCGGAAGTTGTGGGATTGCTCTGCTTGTGACAAGAATTTTGGTGGAATCCCCTACTGTTACAAAATCATTGGTTATGGTTTTGGGGATGTGGTATTGTATCTTGAATCATGTTTTGGTTCCAATACATGGAAGGATCTCACTATTTCTCCCCTTTTGATGAGATTTTAAAATTAGAATTTGGTGTAAATGTTTAAAATTATATTTGGCTGTAATTCCCCTTAGCATGTGTTTTCATGCTAGTTGCCCAGTAGTGAAGAAATTAACTCAAATAGGATCACTTGAACATGAAAACAAGAATGGTTTAAATGGGAAATCGGTTTTGGGAATGAGTTGTGACTCAGATGTGAGTAGTGTGCTTACTATGGATAGTGACTAGGCTGTTCGTTCTTGGGTTGGGTGTGGAACCCTAGGTTGGGATGAGTTCTTGTTACTTATGTGGTGTGGAACCCTATGATGGGATGAGTGCTTATTACATATATATATATAATTGCAGTTTTCATGTTTCTTATTCGTGACCCACCCAAGTTTAGAACTTAGTGCCAAACACCCCCCTTTCATGGGGGAGGGTGTTCATCCCAACACTCCTATGAGTGGATGGTTATTAGCTCCTTTTCTGCTCCCTTTCCCGAATAGCCCAAGAATCTTCGGGCAGGCAGTGATGGCCTAATGTCCATTATTATCCCAAGATTCTTCAGGCAGAGTAGTGTGGTGGTTGGCCTAAGTGTTTTCGAGCAGTTTTTTTCCCATGTATCATTGGGATGAGGTCGAGCTTTCTTCGGGCATGACAATAGCTTTATGGCCCAGGTGTCATCGGTCTTGGTAGTTGTTGTTCTAGCCTAGGTGTTTGCGGGCATGGTTACGTATGGTTGTTGTGGCCTAGGTGTCTACGGGCAGGATGGCGGTTGTGGCTCAGATGTTTGCGGGTGGGATGTGTGGTTGTGGCCCTGGTGTGTGTGGGCGGGGTGTGGAAGTGGGACTACAGTGAGAATGGCGGGATTGGTTCGATGCGTAGGATGTCTTCAATAACTAGTGGTAAAGTAGCATGGGGTACCCAAACATTGATGTGTTATTACTATACATTACTTCACTTTCATTTTTTGGGGAGTGTGCCTTGGTGAGGCTTGGGAAGATAGTTTTCCTTGCTAGGTGTTTTGGTAGTATTCTTTTTCACAGGGGATTAGAATGCATCCCCACTTGTTCATGAGAGTCTTTGGTTTTCCGTACTGAGTATACTTGTATGCTCGCCTTACGTATATAAACTATTTTCAGGTTTCTATGAGGAATTCAGGGATCGTGAGGGGTCGTAATAGCTCAGGCATTGGGGCAGTTGCAGTTTCTATTTTTCTTTTATTTTGGTACCTTACCCTTGTAGTTTCCTTATATCTTGTGGCTTTTACTTTTATAACTTGCATATGGGAATGGTTTCTTTGGATTTACTTTTTCCCCAGTTTTTGGTGTTGTTGGGTTTTATCATCTTATCTCTTGATCCTATTAAAGAAAAAGGGTAATGCCTTCCATCTTTTGTGTGATTATAATCCCTTGGTGCTTGTCGCCACTCCGAGGCCTATTGAAGGTGGGTCTCGGGGGTCATTATCTCTCCTTAAACTTGAAGAAGGAAGGTTCTGACAATCTGTTGTCTCTTCCCTCATCTTGGTGAAGGAAGGTCATGACAGAATGGTATCAAAGGTGATTTTGAGAGATAGGATCGAGTCTAGAGCTAGGCACAGTGAGGATTTCATGGGATAGTAGGGAAACAGTGTTAGGTGATCATGGTGCGTGAAATAGTCCAGGGAAGACGGGCTAGGACACAGGATTTTAGGCCCCCCCGTGATCTGATGCAAGGAATCTGAACCTACCAAACGACCAAGTTAGGCTACACTGATTGGAGGATAGAGACCCTAGAAAAGTTACATACATCATAATGACTTGTGTGCTCGTGTTTCATGGGATTTGGGGATTTATAATGAATAATAAGTCTAAGTAAATTTAAGAAAAATATTATACACTACTCGGGCTTAGGCATTCCTTGTTTACCTTGTAGCTGTAGCACCTGGGGGACGACCACGAGTAGTGTGGCCGATTGAGGCCCAGGAGGTTGACTTTGCCGGTTGGCAGAGGACAGACCTAGAGGAGGAGGACGATCAGTGGAAAAGGACGATTCGTGCTTTTCAGTGACAGACCCTTGGGAAATACGAGGGCAGCATCTCAGACGTGGATATGGAGAGTTGGCTAGAGGATCTGGTGATAACTTTCAGCTTGATCCGGGATCTGAAGTAGTACTGGGTTCCTCTGGCTATAATCTATATGCGTGTAGCAGCGTGTCAGTTGTGGATGCTTTATCTTGGGGAGAAGAGGGAGGCTGAGGTGATTTGTACTGACTTTAAGAAGGAATTTCGGGTGGAATTCCTATCCTCCATGATGAAGGCTGAGAAGAGGTAGGAGCTACTCTCCCTCCAGCAGTGGAGCATGTCAGTGAGAGAGTTGGGGATCAAGTTCAAGGATCTCCTTCGCTTCGCTCCGAACATTTTTCCAAATGAGGAGTCTTGGGCGATACATTTGAAAAAGGAACTTCGACCTTCTCTCCAGTATGTTGTTACTCCCTTCACCCTACTGACGTACATAGAGGTCCAGAAGAATGATGAAGTAGTG
Source organism: Viscum album (assembly GCA_963277665.1). Classification (NCBI taxonomy): domain Eukaryota; kingdom Viridiplantae; phylum Streptophyta; class Magnoliopsida; order Santalales; family Viscaceae; genus Viscum; species Viscum album. The sequence continues at coordinate 61,592,869 of OY728156.1, read as the reverse complement.
GAGAGGATTCACATGTTGGGAGGTGTATCGCGAGAGGGAATCCAGTTGGGTTCATCGAAGGGGAAAGCCGTCAGCAGCAGGCCATCAGCATCAGGACCCTCTAGGTTTCGACCAGCTGGAAGTAGTCCTTAGCAGTTCCAGTTCTGATCTCCTCTCCCTATCCCTTTATTTTAGGGCCCAGGACTGAGATGCTTCATCTGTGGAAGCCATGGGCACCTTCGGAATCAGTTCCCAGATAGAGTGTAGCACATCGGGGGTGGGAAAGTTCAACGCCCACCTCAGCAGCAGTAGTTTCCATCTATGCCCTTTCAGCAGTAGCAGTAGGGGCAGCAAGCTCCCACTCCTCCGAGGGCAGGCATCACAGGAGGAGGCCAGCCTTAGGGCTCTCTTCAAGGTCCTCAACTAGGGTGTGGTCAGGGAGGTTTCCGACAGCCGAGAGGCAGGGCACCTTGGTGTGGGTAGTTGCACACCGTGGAGGAAGCAGGGCCAGAGGTCATTCGAGGTACAATCATCTTGTTTAGTACTCTTGAATATGCCTTATTCGATATAGGAGCTTCAAACTCCTTTGTTGCACCCAGTCTGGTATGTGCTTTGGGTCTAAATGCAGAGCGACTTCCAGTTCCCCTAGTGTTGAGTACACCAGTCGGAGGTCAAACTGACTTGTTTTTTGTTTGTCGAGGGTGCAGACTGCTGATAGGGCCACATCAGTTAGTCATGAATATTCTACTATTTCAGATACATCCATACGATGTCATCCAAAAAATTTACTGGCTTTTCTTTGTATGTTACTTCATTGACTGCTTCCGAGGAAGGGTCGTGTTTTCAGACTTGGGCGGCCGCCGTGTAACTTTTATCAGCGAGTGGGTTGGACAGAAAAGTAGCAAGCGAGAAGATCCCCTCCATTCCTTGTTAGCTGAGCTATTAGTGGAGTCGGTGGATGTAGAGATTCTGGAAGTTCCAGGGGTCGTCAGGGAGTTTATGAACGTCTTCCCTGAGGAGGTGATGACACTACCACCTCAATGTGATATCGAGTTTGGGGTTGACTTGTAACCCAGTGCCCATCTGATTTCGATGGCCCCCTATCGGATGGCACCTTCTGAGTAACGGGAGTTGCGGATTCAGATTGATGATATGATGAAGAAGGGTTGTGTTCGACCAAGTGCGTCACCATCAGGTGCTTCAGTCTTGTTCTCAAAGAAGGCAGATGGTGGTATCAGGCTGTGCATAGATTACCGGAGACTAAATTAGGTGACGGTCAAGAATCACGACCCTCTTCCGAGGATAGACGATCTCTTTGAACAAATGAGGGGAGCGGGTTAGTTCTCTAAGATCGATCTGCAGTCTGGATATCACCAGTTGAGGGTGAAGGACGGTGAAATCTCAAAGACTGCCTTCAGGTGTAGATATGGGCACTTTGAGTTTGTGGTCATGTCGTTCGGCATTACGAACACTCCAGTTGTGTTCATGGGGCTCATGAACTCTGTTTTCCGGGAATACCTGGATCAGTTTGTGGTCATGTTTATTGAAGACATCCTGATCTACTCTAGATCAGAGGGGGATCACACTGAGCACCTCATAATAGTTTTAGAGGTCCTCCAACAGCACCAACTCTATGGGAAGTTGTCCAAGTGAACGTTCTGGATGTGAGAAGTGCACTTCCTTTGACATGTGGTATCTGAAAAGGGAATAGTGGTGGGCCCATCAAAGGTCGAGGCGGTTGTTTCTTGGGCAGCACCCAAGAACGTGGAAGAGGTTCATAGTTTCCTCGGGCTGGCAGGTTACTACTGGAGGTTTGTACTCAACTTCTCCCAAGTTGCAGCACCTTTGACAGTTTTGACCAAGAAGGACCAGGATTTGGTGTGGAATGGAAAGTGAAAGGCTGCTTTTAGCTATCTAAAGGAGATTTTGGTTAGTGCCCCATGATTGATATTTCTATAGGAGGGATTAACATTTGAGGTGTTCTATGATGCTTCAGGACAAGGCCTCGGGTGTGTGCTAATGCAACAACAAGGGGTGATCTCTTATGGGTCTAGAAAGTTACGTCCTCATGAGCGTAATTATGCCACCCACGATCTGGAGCTTGTGGCGGTCATGTTCGCACTAAAGTTTTGGCAGCATTACCACATCGGGGAGCACTTTGTGGTCTTCAAGGATCACAAAAGCTTGAAGTATATCTTCTCCCAGCGGGACCTGAACTTATGGCAGCGAAGGTGGATAGAGTTCCTTCAGGACTAAAACTTCGAGATTTCCAACACCTCATGAAAAGAGAATGTGGTGGCTGATACCTTGAGCAGGAAGTCACAGTAGGATGTGGTTCGAGAGTCGGTAGATGCCTGGAAGGCGATGGAGGAGTTGGCTTCCCTGCACCTGGGTGCGAGGATGGATAGTGGTAGAGGTTGCCTGTATCATATGATAGTACGGTCTTCTCTATTACTGCAGGTAGAGTATTCTCAATGGGGTAACTCAGAGAGTGAAGTGATGCGTAGCCGGGTTAACCAAGGTGATTCCCCGGAAGGGTGGATGGAGGATGGTCAGAATCAAATGCTTTTCTGGGGGAAGTTGATTGTTCGAGAGGTGATGCGGGGGTGGGTTCTTGGTGAGTTCCACAACTCACCCCTAGTGATGCACGCAGGAGTTTCCAAGGTGTACTAGGGTTTGAGGAGTCAGTTTTGGTGGCCCGGGGTAAAGTGGACGGTGGTGGAGTTCATAGCAAAGTGCCTAGTGTGTCATCAGGGATGAACACCAAGTTTCGGGTGGTTTGTTACAACCTGTAGATAATCCCAAGTGGAAGTTGGATGACATCTCAATGGATTTTGTCACAGTTCTACCCACGGTTCAAGGATTTTGCGACACTATCTAGGTAGTGGTGGACTGGTTGACGAAATCGGATTAATTTTGGTGATCAAAGAGTCGGGCATTGTGGATGCCCTAGCACGGAGGTATGTGGATGAGGTGGTGCAGTTTCATGGAGTTCCTAGGTCCACAGTCTCGGATAGCGATTCACAGTTTACCTCACGAATCTGGAGAAGATTTCAGCATGCTTTTGGAACCCAATTACGTCTTAGCACTGCTTTCCACCACCAGACAGATGGACTGACGGAGCGCACCATTCACACAATGGAAGATATGCTTCGAGCATGTATCCTGGATTTTGGGGGATCGTTGGTGCGACACTTGCCTCTTGAAGAGTTTTCCTACAACAATAGCTATCACTCTACCATTGGCATGGCTCCATTCAAATCATTGTACGGAAGGCCATAACACTCAACTGTGTGCAAGACAAGAGTCGGGGAGGTAGGTGTTCTTGGCCCGGAGGTGGTGCAGAGCACAACGGAGAATGTTCAGCTTATACGGGAGAGAATGAAGGCGGCTTAGGATCGACAGAAGTCATATGCCTATAATAGGAGGAGACCCTTGGAGTTCTAGGTTGGGGACCACGTGTTCTTGAAGGTCTCCCCTCGGTGTGGGCAGCGGAGGTTTGGCAGGGAGATTATGCTTTCTCCTGGGTTTGTCGGACCGTTCGAAGTGTTGTAGCGGTCGGTGGGGTGGCTTATCAACTGGTGTTACCACCACAACTTCAAAGAGTTCACAATGTCTTCTATGTGTCCCAGCTCCATTCATATCTGCACAATGATTTACACGTCCCCGACTTGGGAGAGCTAGATATCGGGGTCGATGCAACGTTCATGGAGGGACCAGTGATGATCGAGGGTCGTGAAGAGAAGGTGCTTCGTGGGAGAACCATTCCATTGGTTCGTGTATTGTGGAGACATGGTGGGATTGAGGAAAGTACCTAGGAACGGGAGACACAGATGCATGCCCAGTACCCAGAGCTATTTTGAGTTGTTTTGTTTTGTTGTATATGTCTGTGATGGAACGCTTTACCTTGTTAACTATGGAATGTGTGGTTTTCCTTTTTCTGTAGATTTATGTGAAGTGTCCTGAAATGTGGAAGGGGAGGACCTGATCCCTAGTTAAGACGCATTAAAGTGGATGCACCTAAACCCACGCGGGCGAGGCAGTGCCACCCAAAGCAGATAGTTTCTTAACATGGAGGAAGGGAAACCCCTCAACCACATGGTAGGATGGTTTAAAATTTTGTTTTTCATGGTTGAATGGGAGAGAGGAGAGGTATGATTGTGACTATTCAGGAGATAGATGAGGAAGGAGACGTTCCTTGGTAAAAAAAAGGTTCACTCCTGAGAGGTATGTTTTCAGGTGGTTGTTCGGACCCCTCTCCTTTCTTTGGGTCTAGTTTTGATTCTCGAGGGCGAGAATAGTTTGAGAGGTATATGATGTAATATCTCGGACCCTCCCGGTCCATTACATTGCCAAAACACGGCTCCACCAAGACAGTGGCACCGTGAAGGTGTCACCGGTCATGGTGACACCATGACGGTGGCACTGTAAGGGTGGCACCGTGACGGTGGTACCGTATCTTTACCATTCCTTCGTTCTTTTTCCAGTTCCTCTCCCTCAACGTAATTTTTTGACACTAAAATATTTCAATATCACTTTTAAAGCCATTTAAAACCCATAATTAATACCTAAAAATCCCAAGAAACCTCCCCGATGGGGGATATTAAATAACATCTTAATATCATCGTGTGTTACGCCCACGAAACCACGATCGGACTTTCAAGTCGTTCAAAAATCCGTATCCTGTAACAATAGGATCTCATCGCTATATTTTCTGCTATAGTTTCCTCTTCTTCTCCTTGGATGGATTTCTTTCTTCCCCCTGGTGTTCCTGGAGTCCCTCCTTCCCATGGCTTGTGGTGTGCCGATGCTGGAGATTTTCTGCTCATCCTTGGAGTCCCTGACGTTCCTCCACTATAAGTCGCGCATCCCATGTTCTTGGCGCGTGGAGAAGAACTTCGATCCTTGATCAACCATGTAGAGATTTTCCTTCGCCTCCCCTTTCTGTGTATCATGTATGGTGGGTACGCTACTGTTTTTGTGGGGTGGATGAAACCAATCCTTAACAAATATAATAAATGGACTATTATAGGATGATGGGGTGCGTTTGACATTTCGGTTGTATTCTTTTATGTTGCTATGTGATTGTGAACTGTTTGGGCCTATGATTGCTGAAAAGCATGGCCGTTGGTGGTATTTCCTTGCACACTTATGAACTTTTTCCTTCAGTGATGATTTAATGACTGTAATCTGGAAAATTGGTTAATCAATTAATCTTGGCCAGTTAAATGGATTCCCAGTGAACATAAATCCTTGTGTGGTCACCCCGGTTAACCAACGGAAAGAAGAAACTAATGAATTATGTGCTTGAACAAGGAAGATTCCCTAATCTATTTTTGTAGTGGGTGTGTTTTCATGCTAGATGCTTATGAGGGAATGTGGGTGAGGATGGGATCCTTTGTTGTTGTACGGCTGTTGGATGTGAATATGAAGTTGTGGGATTGATCTTCTTGTGACACGAATTGGGGTGGAATCTCTTACTGTTGTAAAATCGTTGGTTATGGTTTTGGGGATGTGGGACTATATATTGAAGCCTGTTTTGGTTCCAATACTTGGAGGGATATCACTGTTTCTTTCCTTTTGATGAGATTTTACAAGAGAACCGAGTGTGAATGTTTAAAATTCAGTTTGGATGTAATTCCCATTGGCTTGTGTTTTCCTGCTAGTTGCCCAGTAGTGCAGAACATTACTCAAACATGATAACCTAAACATGAAAAAAAAGAATGGGTTAAATGGGAAATCGGTTCTGGGAATGAGTTGTGACTCGGCTGTGAGTAGTGTGCTTACTATGGATAGTTACTAGGCTGCTCGTGCTTGGGTTGGGTGTAGAACCCTAAGCTGGGATGAGTGCTTGTTACTTATATGCTATGGAACCCTAGGTTGGGATGACTGATTGTTACTTATATATATATAATTTTAGTTTTCATGTTTCTTATTCGTGCCCCACCAAAGTTGATCACTTAGTGTCGAACACCCCCATTTCATGGGGGAGGGGATTTTTTCCAACACTCTTATGAGTGGTTGGTTGTTAGTTCCTTTTCTGGTCCCTTTCTTGAATAGCCCAAGAATCATCGGGCAGGCTATGATGGCCTGAAGTCCATTATTAGCCCAAGATTCTTCGGGCAGAGTAGTGTGGTGGTTGGCCTAGGTGTTTGCGAGTAGGTTTGTTTCCCAAGTATCTTTGGAATGAGGCCCAGGTGTCTTCGTGCGTGAGAGTAGCTTTCGAGATGAGGTGTCTTCGGGTGTGTCAGAAGTTGTTCTAGCCTAGGTCTTTGCAGGCATTGTTACGTATGGTTATTGTGGCCTAGGTTTCTGCGGGCGGGATGGCGGTTGTGGCCTAGGTGTTTGCGGGCGGGATGTGTGGTTGTGGCCCAGGTGTGTGCGGGTTGGGTGTGGTAATGGGACTGTAGTGAGAATGGCTAGATTGGTTCGATGCGTAGGATGTTTTCAATAACCAGTGGGAAAGTGGTGCGGAGTACCCAAACATCGATGTGTTTTTACTATACATTACTTGAAATGCATTATTTGGGGAGTCTGCCTTAGTGAGGCATGGGCGGATAGTTTTCCTTGCTTGGTGTTTTGGTTATCTTCTTTCTCACAGGGCATTAGAATGCCTCCCCACTTGTGCACAAGAGTCTTTGGTTTTCCATACTGAGTATACTTGTATGCTCACCCTATGTATATAAACTGCTTTCGAGTTTCTAGGAGGACTTCAGGGATCGTGCAGGGTCGTACTAGCACGGGCATTGGGGCAGTTGCAGTTGCTGTTTTTCTTTTCTTTTGGTGTCTTACCCTTGTATTTTAATTATATCTTGTGGCTTTTAATTTTGTAACATGCATATGGTAATGGTTTCTATGGCTTTACTCTTATCCCAATTTTTGGTGTTCTTGGGTTTTATCATCTTATCTCCCGATCCTATTAAAGAAAAAGTGTAATGCCTTCCATATTGTGTGTGATTCTATACCCTTGGTGCTAGTCGCCACTCCGAGACCTATTGAAGGCGGGTCTCGGGGGTCACTATCTCTCCTTCAACTTGAAGAAGGAAGGGTCTGGCAATCTGATGTCCCTTCCCTCATCTTGGTGAAGGCGGGTCGTGACATAATTAGTTAAGTAGTATTTATTAATAATCAATTATATAATAATTAACTAATTAATTGTTAAAAATGATTTTTACTAATTTCAATTTAATAATTATAATGAAAAATTATAATTTATAATTATATTACTAATTAACTAATTAACTAATCTATAATTAATAATTATATTACTAATTAACTAATACATTATTATATAATACTTTTTAATAAATACTAATTAATAATTATAATGAATAATTATAATTTATAATTATATAACTAATTAACCAATTATAAAAGGGGTATTGGTTCTATCTTTCCCAAAAAAATTAACTAATTAACTATTATATAATTAATAATTATATTAATATTAACTAATTAATTATTATATAATTAATGATTAATAATTAATAATTTAAAAATTACTAATTATATAATTAATAATTACATTAATGATTAACTAATTAATTATTATATAATTAATAATTATATTACTAAGTAACTAATTAATTATTAAATATTTTATAATTATATTTCTAATTAACTAATTAACAAATTAATTATTATGTAATTATTTATTAATAATTACAAATTAATTAACTATTTATTATATAATTAATATTTATATAATTACTAATTATATTACTAATTAACTAAATAATAATTAAATAATTAATAATTATAATTAATAATTATAATGAATAAATATAAAGAATATTTATAAAGAATAGTTATATTAATAATTAACTAATTAATTATCATATAATAATTTTTAATAATTATAATGAATAATTATGTTACTAATTATATAATTAACTATTATATAATTAATAATTATATTTCCAATTAACTAATTAGTTATTATATAATAATTTATAATAAATAATCATTAATAATTATAATGATTAATTAAAATTTTTAATTATATTCTAATTAACTAATTATAAAAAGGGCCTCGGCTCTATCATTCTCAAAAAATTGACTAATTAACTATTGTATAATTAATATTTATATTACTAATTAACTAATTAATTATTATATAATTAATGATTAATAATTAATAATTAACAAATTACTAATTATATAATTAATAATTATACTCCTAATTAACTAATTAATTAATATATAATTAATAATTAAATTACTAAGTAACTAGTTAATTATTAAATAATTAATAATTTTATTACTAATTAACAAATTATATTACTATTTAAATAATTACAAATTACATAATTAATAATTATTTTAGAAATTAACTAATTAATTTTTATATAATTAATAATTATATTACTAAGTAACTAATTAATTATTAAATAATTACAAATTATATTACTAATTAACAAAGTATATTAATAATTAACTAATTATATTACTAATTAACTAATTAATTATTATATAATTAATTATTAACAATTATTAATTAATTAACTAATTATTATACAATTAATAGTTATATAATTAATAATTATATTACTAATTAACTAATTATTAATTAATAACTAATAATTAATAAATAATAATTAATAATTAGTAATTATAATGAACAATTATAATTTATAATTATATTACAAATTAAATAATTAACTATTATATAATGAATAATTATAATTTATAATTATTTTACTAATTAAATAATTAACAATTATATAATTAATAATAATATTTCCAATTAACAAATTATTTATTATATAATATTTTTAATAATTACTGATTATTTATTATAATGAATAAATATAATTTATAATTATATTACTAAATAACTAATTAACTATTACATACTTAATAATTATATTACTAATTAATTAGTTAATTATTATATAATTAATTATTAATTATTAATTATTATATAATTAATTATTAATAGTATTAATTAACTAATTAAGTAATTTATTATATGTTTTATCCATGGTTTAACATCAAATAATATCGGCCCTATAGTTTATATTTTATAGTCCTTCAAATCTATATACTTGAATCATTTTTATATTTTAAGTGGGTTATTTTGAAATCTTACAAATAATTTCTCATGAACATTTTTTATGAAATTAATTTTATTTTCAACTATTTGTTATATTTTTAATCCATGTTTTATGTTTCATTTATATTGGTCTTATACTTTAAATTTTAAAGGCTTCCAAAGTCAAGTGCTTGAAACATTTCTATGGTTCATGTAGGTGTCATTGAAAAATTATAAATTATTTTCCATCAACATTTTTTTATGAAATCCTTGTTGTTTTCAACTTTTTTGTTATATGTTTAATCCATGTATTATGTTTCATTTATGTTGTTCTTATAGTTTATATTTTATAGGATTTCAAAGCCATGTACTTGAATCATTTTTATGTTTCAAGTAGGTTGATTTAAATGCTAATAAATTTTCTTATCAACATTTTATATGAATTTTTTTAAACTATTTTTTTAAATGTTTATTCCTTGTTTTAAGTTTCATTTATTTTGGTCTTATAATTTATATTTTATAGTCTTTCAATGTCGTGTACTTGGAATTGAATCCCATATCTGAAATGCAGAATGATCTGCGCAGGAAAGGGAAAACAAGAATCCGGCATCAGAAGTGCAGAATGATTTCCAGGGTAAGCCCTCTTATAAAAGGGAGACGTAGGTAAGAGATTATGTTAGAATCCAGATTGTTGTCCTGGAAGTTCTACAGGATTTTAAAAAGTAGATAAATTCTGCTGAAATTTTTTGTTTATATATATTTATAGACAATAAAAAATAGAAATAAAAATAAAAAATTTTAAAATAAAAAAATAATATATTTTGTTTTAGAAGAAAGGCGGCAAAAGGTTTGCCTCTTTTAGACATAACCCAAAAAGCGGCTACACCATTGCTACCTTTCACCCAAATCCTAAAGGTGGAAGTTGTGATATCGCCTTTATGATGTATTTAAAAAAATTAACTTAGGCTTTTTTATAAAAACATTTTTTATAAAAATGTATGTATAGAAACTCTAAAAAAATCACATACCTTATCTCATGACTCTCTTAGTACTCATTCAAACCAAGATTATAATAAATATAAGTTTTTAATAAATCAACCACAAACCCAAATTAATATATATAATACTATATATTATTTGATTATGGAACTATATAACTCATTTATTAATAATTTCATGTTAATGTTAAATTTTGGGTAATATCTGTGTTGTTTTTTGCATATGTTTTGACTTTTTATTTTGGATAATATTACAAAGATCATGTTTTACTTATATCCAAAATATAAAACATGCTATAAATATTGTATATATTCAGTTATAAATATTTATAATAATTTATAAAAGATATAAATATGAAATATAATACACCATTCATGGAGATGGTAGACCATACATACACATTAATGATGATTTTGTTTTATTGTTATATTGAACGAAATTAAATAGAATATATATATATTTGTGTGTATATAAATATTATCATACTAGTATCATTATTATTTCATATATATCATTTACTTTTACTAAACCCAACTTAATACATTCCATGTAAAGTGTGATCGAATCACATCGCTTTGAGAAGGCGGTAGTCCACACATCCACAAACAAAGTTATCATATTTAAAAAAAGTTTAAAATCATTAAATTATGCTTTATTTAATAGTTATTGAATCATAGATACATCATAAATAAAATATATATCATAAAAAATTATGTCTATAATAATTCCCACCATGAGAGGTGGTAATGGAAAAAATGAACAATCATCGTTTCAGGAGGCAGTTGTCCAGCGTACACACGAACAGTAAGTTTATCACCCATTAGATAGAAATGTCTGTAATTGTGGGTATAACACTTAATCTAGCGATATTTTATTATATTTAGGATAATAATTTAATTATATAAATTTGAAACAAAAATAATTTATTGGGTTCAAGAAAGAAATAAAAAGAAATTGTTTATTAACGAACGTTACCTCTTCTCTAGGTATCTCTTCTTTGGTTGGATTTATTCCCAAAGATAGCCTCGAAGGATAGAGGGATATTATTTTCATGTATATTTGTATTGATTTTGGCCAAACCAAATTGGCTATTACATGTGACTAAAAGAGAATATGATGTTCCCATTTATAAGAGTGTGACGAGAAATTTTTGGAATTTCTCAAAAGAATAATTTATAAGAAATTCAATATCAATACAGATACCATAAAAAGTAATTTTATAGAAGATAAATTATTATAAGGTTTTAATCTCATCAACAAATATATTTTATACATGTTTCGGTTTTATTTTAGACCTTATCATTTTAATTAACCCTTAGTTATGACATTTTAATTTTAATTGTGGTGACACATTTTCCAATATTAAGAGGATTTAATTTTTACATATAAAGTGTCAATTAGAACCTAAATAGAAAATGTAAGATAATTTAGACCATATATATTCCCATTTTTACTTACTTAATATTTTCATGATTTTTGAATAATTTATTAAATTATTATTTTCATAAAATATCATAAGTAACAATTTTGACATTATTCATAACACTAGATTTAAGAAAATCCATAGAGAAATATAACAACCAAATAATTCATTTAATACTATATTAATATGTCATATTAACCTGTAACATTAGTTTAGAACCTTAATTAATTCATAATTTATTTCTTTTATTATCTATAATATCATTTAATTGATAGTTTCATTAATTGATTAATTAAAGCATCATCATTGTGTAATTATTTATGAAAATTATTTATTCACAAAAATTTTGAAATAAATTTCCATGAGGTAGATAAAAAATTTATTTCATAATAATATATATATTCAATAATATCTTCTATTTGACCCCATTTTAAAAATATTAAATTATTAAAAAAAAAGAGTGTGATATTTGGTCACTCTGTTTGATTTTAGTAATATCTAAGTCATATTCTTTTAAAATTGTCCATTAAATTATAAAATTTAGATATTTAAGTTCCAAGGGACTAATTAACTTCATTTAATAATGTTTTGTATGTTTTAGGGAAATTATTTTGTATTTATAACATTATTTTTACCTATACTTGTCTAATTTTCCCTTAACCGTGGTAATAAAAATCACTAAAATTAATATTTATATTAGAAAAAATAGGCGGATAATTAATAAATTATTACCTTATGTTTAAAAATATGAAATATATTTTTACAAATTATATTCCCATAATTTTAAGAAGTTAATTAAAAATTAATCCCGCAGATGAAACGAAACAATAGGTCATTAAAGTTAAAACGTTCAAAAAATTGATATGTTTTTATATAAAAATTCAAAGTAAAAAATGATTCCAATGACCTAAATTGGATTAAATGATAAAATTTTGATCTAATTATAATTTAAAATCTATAAAAAATATTATTTAACACAATAATTTATTTCAATTAAAAATCTTTATTATATTAATTTTTTTTTATTTTTTCATTATTCATCAAAACATGAAACTTACCGAAAAAATACCAAAAACTCAAAAAAAACTAAAAATTTATATACCGCCTTAAAATAAGAAGTTTATTTTTTTCAAATTTAATTTATTAATGTTTCAAAAACTCGATTTAAAAAAAGTTCACCATCAAATGGCAGCAAAACTTCTTTTTTAGAAAAATTCATATTTTATGCGTAAAATTGGATTTATTGGTATATAATGTCTAGAAAACACATTATATAAATTTTAAACATTATATTGAATATATTATATATATTCCAATAATATAATCTAATAAGAGCCATTTTTTTATTTATTGGTATAAAACACACTTGGGAATATTTAGATAATTGTTTAAAAAACATTTCCTTTTATATTAAATATGGTTTTACATTAATTTAAAATTAATGGGTCAAAGAATTATGTGTAAAAAATAATTTATAATTTAGTTAATCATGCTCATAACTTCCATTCGAATACCCAGTTTACAATTTTCTTATTTAAATAAGTATAATAATTAAATGATGTTTCATAGAAAATTAGTGTTTCATGTAAAGCAAGTTAAGACGGTTTCTATGTAGCGAAAGATTAATTTCATGTTGTGTATAACAAAATACATCGAAATAAAAATACTTTATATGGAAAAATGTTCTTAAAAACTCAGGGTGTTACATGAATTCGATTTTATAAAACATAAAATGGATTATAAATAACAAAAACAAGATTTATGATTATTAAATTAAGGAACTGTAGGAATAATTCAACAATATCACCCATTTTCATGACAAAAAATCATATTAAAAATTATTAATCAATGAATTAAATATTATCCATTAAATATTATAATCTATTTTTGTAATTGGCAATATGTAAAAATCATAATTAGTTTTTCAATATTCTATTTTTTCAATATTTGATGCATGATTTATTTATTCCATATAGTTTATTAAACCTTTCGGATTGTCAAAAAAATTCCTGAAGGGTTGAAGAGTAAAGAAGAAATAAATATAAAATAAATAAATAAAATTAAAAATAGAAAATAGATAAATAAGAATAAACTAATATTTCATTAAATGGTCCAAAATTTATACATAAGCCCAATTATAGACTAATTATAATTAGTATCCTCAAGATATGGATAGTAAAAATGGTCAAAGGGATCCTTCCTTTTTCTAATAATTAGAGCTATAGTAAGAGAATTAGTTTCAGGAATTTTAGGATGTCTTATAATATAAATTCATTTGCAAATAGGCAAGATTTGGATGGGCTCTTGAGAAACAAAGATAAAAATAGTATTTTTAGAGATATAAGTGATGTAGTGGGTGGAATATATGAAGAAATAGTTGAGGATTGGGAAGGATAGGTAGAGAATAGAGGTGAAGTAAGATCAGTAGGTGCTAGAATAGGTGAATTAGCAATATACATATACATCTCTAAGATCCTTGTGATATCATCTATACCTCGAGTCTCATGTTATATAACTTGAAAGAAATCATATTTTTTTGAAATTAATTATTTAAGAAAAGGATTCATTAAAAATAACTAATTTACAATTTCTTTTAATACCATTATTAGAGGTGGAAACATTAAATCTATGGCTAATGACAGGAATTGAGTCTTAAGGTCTTCTTTATTATAATTAATTCCCATAATGTACTTTATAAAACTATTGATTACACCATTATTATGATCAGTATTAACAAATTCATCCTTAATAAAACTATATATCTTTTCTCTGTGATCATAAATATCCATTTTTACTTATTTTTTAACTTCCTTTAAAATATCTAGAATACACTGTATCCATTCTTGAATCATATTTCAAATTAAATACTCATAATGATATACTGAAATGAGAGTTGGTTTTTATCAAAATTAAAAGTTCAAGATGCATTGTGCATCACTGAAATAAATCTTTCATCCATGGTAGAAATCATATCTAACAGATCATCATGAATATCTCAAACTTGATATCTAAAACCTTTCTTTTCTTTGTTAAAATATCAAATATCTTTGTGCATATGGTCTATTTTTAGAATCACCATGGTTATAATGTGTGAAACAGGATATCGAATTGTGTATTCTATGTACTCTTCTATGAAATGAGTATAATTACAACTGATACTCAAAAAAATCCTTTAAGACTTCCAAATGGTCATTTTTAATTGAATAGAGTTTGTAGAGGTTATTACACATGGAGGTATAGAGGAAGGTATAGCTTCTTGATGTCAAAGAGATCGATCATGAGAAAAAAATCTAGGAAGTAAATAATAATTATAATTAGAATAATGGTCACTAAATACAATATTCAATCTCTAATATTCTTCATTAACTGATAATATCTGATGGATCACTTATTTTCCTTCAGAGAGGCCTTGCATTCATTCATTGAATCCTCCATGGTTACCACCACTATTTTAGTAGAAGATTCAAATATATTATCTTGTTGATAAATATTTTTAGGAACATATCTTAGAGATGGTGTAGTAACAAATAGTATCAATAGATCTTCATAAGATTCGGGCATCACTATTCTTTCTAAAATATGTGTATAAGGCTTTATCTCAGCTGAATCTTCTTCCCTTACAACAAAAACACGAATAGGTTTATCTGTCTTTAGACTGTTATCATCACAATCATCCTTCTATCCATCATCATAAACCTTATCCTCATTTTTAACTTTACTAGATTAATTACCATTCTCCCTATCGTTATTTATAAGTTACACCACTAGGAGCAGATACACCCACATCAAAGAAAGGGTTATATATAGGGAATTCATCATTGTAAGGTGAGGAATCTAAAATAGGAGCTCCACCTATCTCAAACAACGGTGAAATATCTGTTATAGTAGGATCCATTCCATTATCACATTCAAATTATATATGATCTAGTCCAAATAGAATAGACATGGAAACTCCCTCACCTCAGGAGGTGCATCTTCTCTTAATTATTTAACGATTAAGGATATTTTGGGTTCTATTATTGCTTTTTTAAGGCTTCAATAATCCTTTAAACTTAAAGGGAAGGAGATACCTATCCTCTAATAGGTTATCCTTTATTAGAGATTTCATGGACATAAACCCTTTGTAATATTAACTTGAAATATTTTCTAGATACCATGCAAAAAAACACATCTCGATATTCATCCTCATCTGATGAATAATAGGTGTTAACAAATTTATATTGTTACAAAATTGGGTAAATTTAATCTCTTTTCTTTGAGGGATGAGATATAATATTGAATTTCGCATAAAAATCACCTCATTAATTACTTACATTGATTTATAAGGATTCCAATAGATTATCATCCTCTGACAAGTAGTGTGATTCAAGCATACACCGCTTGAAAATATAGTCATTTCAACTCCAATAAGAACTAAATTTATTTGTTTTAAAAACATATAAATAAACATTGGAAAAATAATTTTTTCAAATATTAAAATGGTTTAGTTAAATCCTCTATATGTGTCATTAATAAATGATAATAACTTTCCTAAAATTCAAATACCATTAAGGTTAAAAAGTAATAAAGCATGATACCTTATATAACTAAAATATATCATTCTTGGGAATATAGTATGATGAATGAATTTCAACAAAAGCCTACAATATGCACATAGTTCATTTTTTACCGGTCTTCAATAGGTTTGGTTGCCTATTATTTCCTCTATTTGATTCCTAATATCAAAATATGGATGATTCAAAAAGTAGGAACACTGGAATTCCTCATATTTTAAAATATGAAAACTCTAATATTATCATCCCAAAAGGTTGAAGTCAACTCACATTATAAGTACCTGGCCTTAAACCTTACATAATAATGAATTTAATGAGTAATTAAAATTGAGGATCTTTTCAGGATTAGAGTTTTAGATAATTAGTCATAACAATTACATTACAACTTGAATATTACATGTAGGCACTTCTACTCAGAATCCATTTTTTCATAAAATAAAAACACTTAAAAAGAAACATGTCTAGTTCCATGTTTTAGATAGCATGACTTTTCCTTGATCCCATCCTTGACCCTATTCATCTTTAAGTCCTGTGGAAAACATTTTAAAAACTTTGGATGAGCATAAAAAGCTCAGTAAGGGTTATATAATAAGGAAGTAAAACATTATCCCATCAATAAAAAAATCATTGAAACCATATATTTCAATCATAACATACCTTACGAAATCATAAGATTTATGAATAACACACACAAATCGTAAATCATCAAGGATAATTCTGTCATCCATATCAAAATTACATTGTAGATATCACTGCTAAATATGGAGTTACACTTGGAATACACATCACAGTATATTCCCTAAATCTCTTAGGAGAAACATCAAGTTTACCTATGTCACCTTACCCAATCCATTGGAGAGCTATCTCGGGCTCACCCGCCCTAGGTTTATCACAGAACCACCCATATACATAAACAATTCCCAATAACCATAACATAATCATAACACATAACACATGTATGAAGTAAAGATAACATTTCAACATTCCAATATATCAAATCAAGATATTGAAATAAACAATGCTTTATCAAATTATTTTCAAAACCATTTATAAAGAGATTTTTGAATCAAAGTGTCCCATACCACTTTGAGATTTTAAATGAATTATCATTTCAAAACATTAATGTGCATATAAATAAATCCTAAAACCAATTTTGAAAACATGGAAATTAATGATAAATATTTAAAAGAACAAATCTTGAAAACATTTAAAATGATATTTTTGTTAATGAGATTTTTAACAAAAAGAGAGATGCTTGAATACAAATAAATGAGGAATAAAATTTAATCCAAACTTTATAATATCATGAGAATAAAGGTATTCATGATATAATATGTCAAAGAAAAGTATATACACCATATAAGAGTTAATTGGTGCATAACAACAATGAAGTCTCAATGTAAATTTAAATTGAGATGAAATCCCTTATAAAGATGGTATCCGTAAATTAAAGATAAATACATTACATAATTATGTGTGAAAAATATAAATACACCCAATATAAGTGGATATTAAGTTTAAAACAATCATAGGTCATTCACACATATTCATAGGATGAAATATTCAAGAAGTTCAAGTTTAACCCAAAGAATTGAAATTGGGTTAAGAAGTTCCCTTACAAAACTTTGACAGCCTAATGGCATCACATTAAAATTAAAAAAATGAGTTAATGAGACAAAAATGTTACCTCATCACATGGAAATAAAGTTTACATAAATAAGGATATAGAAGAACATATCCCAACATAATAATATGTAATTTAAAAGAAATAACAAAAAGAAGCCTTTTAAAAAGAGGAGGGTGAATGGTTCCCTTACCGATTTGGTAACTTACAAAACATACACCACATGAAAGAAGGATCATAAAAAAAGATTTAAATACTCATAAATTAAATCATATTACACAAATAGTAAAATCATGGGCAGTACATACACCACACAAAATGAAATAGTGGAAAATATAGCATGAATCTCACGGGAATAAAAAGTGAGATGAAACCCTTTACCACGTTGTAATCAACTGAGTCGTATGACCAAAAGTTAATAACCACAAAATGAATCATAGTATACCATAAATATAATGAGAATCATGATAATATATATCAAATGTCAGTACACAATACATCACATGCAATGAATAAGAGGTGAACAATGGAAATCTCATTGAATTAAAAGTGAGATAAGGAAATCCCTTACCTCGTGTCTGACTTGACTCAATCATTCATTTATCTCCTAAATAATAAACTAAATTTACTTTCTAATTTATTAAGAACCTTTTTTCAAGTTTATTATTCTTTTATATCACTTATTACCTTGTTATAAACATTATGTAACCATTTAAGTTAATAACAGTAGTTTTGTCGATATTTGATACTTGAGTAAAAAAAATGAACACCTTATAATTACAAGTTGTTCATGTGATAAGATATCCATTATATTCAAAATGATATTAATGATTTAGATATCATATATATAATATATATCCAGTATATACATGTATTTATAATATACATAACATATGGAGGAAAGAAATGAAATGCACCGTTCATGGAGACGATAAGCCGTACGTACATATGAACGCTACTTTCATTTATATTTCTTATTTTAATGGAATTTAAACATAATGATACATAGTTATATTATAACTAAATTATAATATAATATATAATATCATTTAATATATCCTTTATACATCCCACATAAGGCATTAATGAGCCACATCACTTTGAGGGGGCGGTAGTCTGCACTTCCTCAAATGATATTATCGTATTTAGCCCCTATAGAAACCATAAAGGCGTGATATAAATGAAAAATAAAGAATCATAAAGAAAACATAATCATAATATATATCATATATAAATATAGTTCCATCATAATGGCCACCTTGAGAGGCGGTTGGAGATATTTGAACAATCCTCATTTCGTGAGGCGTTAGTTTTCCATCCACAGAAACATTATATTCTTCACCCATTACATGTAGGTGTGTGTAATTTTAGTTCTTATACTTCTCATAAAAACATCATAGTATATTTAGAATACTACTGTTGTTACAAAATAAAGGAATAAAAATATTTTAGGGGTTGGAGAAGTAAAATAAAAGAAAACAATTTAAGAGAAACTGTTACCTTTAATATGGGAAACTCCCTTTGGATTGAACCAAATGACTTCTTGAAGTGCCTTCTGCCTAAACTAATGCTTATAGGGGGAGGATAGGGATGTATGGAGATTAATTGGACAGATTTCGGACGATCCAAATGGCTTGAGAGGAGTGAGGTATTGGTTATAAGTGGTCTCATTTTATAAGGAGGTGGAGGGCCTCTTCAGGAAAGTGTAAAAATATTATTTTATTATATAATGATATTCAGTTTCAAAAGGTCCAGAAAGAATTAAGGTAGAATATAATGTGACTTATATTATAAATAAAATCATCCAATAATAATTGGACATGTTTTGGATAATAGTTTAATCATTATAACTTTATTTATTTAAATCATTTATTAATGAGGTAAATACTGCATCATTATTGTGTCATAAATAATTTAATTTATTTGATGTCTAAAAATTATATAAAAAATATCATGATGTAGGAAATGTTTTTATCTTTCCAAATAATATTTATAGTAAAATATATTACTTATATAACACCATATAAAAATAAATTACTAATATATTTTTGTTTTTGTCTATTTTGCCTTTACTTTAAATTAATTAATCCAAATTTTCATTATCACTCCCAAGTGGCTCAATGGGATCCCAAAATCGACCCAAAGATTACCATGGTTGTAAATGACTCATGGAAATTTTTTAATGTAATTTTGAATTATTATAAAAATCTTTTTACCTTGAATTACCTTATTTACCTTTAACCACTGTAAATAAAAGTCAAAAGTAACTATTCACTGAAAATTATTTTCATCATATTGAACTAAATTTTACTTCTTTATAACAACCATGTATGTCGGATTTTCAAAATTCAATTCACATAAGTGGTGAAATTTCATTTAAATCAAAAATTCAGTTCTTAACTACCACTAAGTGGTTTCACTATTCATCAAAAATTGATGTTTTTCAGAAAAATAACAAAAATTCAGCCTAATCATTATTTGATATTCCGAATTCAAAATTGATGTTTATTTTTCCAAATTCAAAACATAAAAGTTTCATTAATTAATTTTAAAATTAATTCCCGTAGTTAAAACAGATAACGTTTTTTTAAGAAACAATAACTATCAAAAGATCGACACTTGTTTATGTCCAATTTCAAAGTAAAATTAATTCCAATGACCATCATAGGATTAAATGGTAAAAATATATTTTAATTAGACTTTAAAACCAATTAAAAAGATAATCTAAAAATATAAATAAATTATATTAAAAGGAAATTTTTGAATTCAAATACAATATTTTTCACTATTCCTTAAAAAATGATCTTTATTTGAAAATTACTAAAAAATTGCCCAAAGTAAAATTTGATGTCCAAAATCAAAAGAAGCATTGTATTTGGTCAAATAGAACATATAAAAATGGCTAAAACTATGTTTAAAGAGGTTTCACCATTAAAAGGTAATAAATTGACCTTTTAATGTAAATTATGCTAAAAATTAGATTCATTCCCATTTTAAGCCCCTAACATTTATTTGATAAAAGTAAATATATCTAAAAAACATGTATAATCACATTTTTGTTGGTTTTTCCATTCCTTCCAATACAACGGCTAGGAATTAACTTCCATTTAAAATAATAATATTTTTTTATTAGTGTGTAATGTAATATTTTAAAGAAACCCGTTGTTGCGTATCGGGTACACTATCGAACATAGCAACCCATTTAAAGTAAAATTAATATTTAATTCACAAATATTAATAAATATGAAATATGTCTTATTCTTTACTTACCTAGGATTTTACATCTTTGCCCCCTTTTGGGAATTGCGTCCTCGCAATTTAAAAAAATGGGCTTAGAAACTTCATTGAAAGTCCCACTTCGGAAAAAGAGTCAGTAAAACTATCACTTTAAAAGAAAGAAAGAGAAGCACAAAGGTCACCCGAGATAACCCATACTAGGATTCAATGTAAGAAAACATGGATATGGAAGAGAAAACAAAGGGTCAAGTTCTGATGGAGAGTGATATAAAACATGTTTAGGAGAAATTTAACCATCAGAAAATCAAAAACATGTGATGGGTTAAATGGTATTTGATTCCACAGTAGGAAAAGTTAATAGAAAAAGTTTTTTTTAAACTACTTTTCATTGAGGAATTTATTTATGATCATAAAGAAACATACTTACTTGTCATGTATACTTTCATCTCTTACTAGATTTCTAACATAAACACTTATTTTCTCCAAAAGATGTGTATTTAGGATGACTTGTTCACATTAATAGTGCTATAATCAACTTCTTGAGAATTACCTAATCCACAAAAGATGAACCATATATTTCCCATGTCTTTTGACCTTAACCAAAACCAAAATGGTTAGTAAAAGATCTGATAATCCCCAAAAAGGATAATCTTTTACAAAAAAGAAAAACTACTCTTAATCTCCAAAAATTTTCCAATAAAACCCAAGGTTCATCAAAGACCATTCAATAAACAGTTGTCCATAAAATACTTCAAAGTAATCCAAACTAAGATTTAAACCCAAATATACAATGGATTTAATCGAATAGTCTTCCAAGATAAATCTTAACATTTATCTCCAAATAACATCAGTTACTCTTAAGGTCTCATATTGAAAAGTAATTAAACTAATCACATATCCTCCTTTATAGGTTAATCATTTCCATAGATTACCCAAAATCAACATATTCTTAATTCATAAAATCATCTAACTAAAAAGATTTAGTCAAACTGACCAGGGACTTCACGAAACCTAGTGGTAGGTGATAAATACCAGTCGCACTTTGGTTGTGGGTTCAATTCCTGCAGTTTCGTCCGACATGACGGGTTGTCACACGGTATGAATGTTGACACTTTAAAAAAATTATATAATTTTACATCATTCCTCCAAAAGAGATAAATTCATCGAAAATAACTATAACATAATTTAACCATGAAGGTTATCTAATATCTTTCATTTTGCATCCCAAAATGTATTAACCTGTAATTGCCTGAAATTCAAGGATCATCTAAACCCAAATGGTTCTTAATAATTATATCCACAAAAGAAACGAAAATTATTCCTTGAATAAAATTTTCATATATCAAACATCAGGGTTACACATTCTGTAAAATGTCTTCTAATGTAATCCCATCATCAAAAGAGCATTAATACTTTTATGAATTTCACCATCCTGAAATATACCATAACTCTTGAATCCCTTATATATTGACTTCTTACTCATTCAACATTCTTCATGATCCATTAACCATTCCTTTCCAACTATTTATGAAATAATTCTTTCCTATAAAAAAATCATGAATCATATCCTAAGATTTCAATAATATGAAAACATATGTTAAGAAATAATCCATACCTTTCATTGATCATTTTCAGTTTCTTTATCCTCAATCATAATGGCATAAGGTATTGGTAAACAAATATTTATACGATCCAGGTTATCTCATTCCCGAAACTTCTTTGTAGGACATGTGTTTTCCTAATGACCATGCACACCACCTTTAAAACATTCAATTGATCCTTCAGAAAGAACTTCATTCCCTTTCCTAGAGTCAACTAGATGCTTCCTTTTTCCATGGTAGGTTCTTGCTTTATGACCTTCATTTCCACATCTATAGCATCTTTCTTTCCCTTTGAAACATTTTCCTAGGTGTTTATTTCTACATCTTTGACACATAGGTTTTTGAACACACTTACTTTTATGATTATTACCTGAACTTCCATAGGGATTTGTTTCTCTCATATATGATGCCTTATAAAAATCACTACGATTCAGGTGGTTAATCATGACTCCAGATAGGTCATTGAGAATAACCACAAGAGTTCTCATTGTAGCTCCCATATCATTCAGTTTCTCATTCAGAAACCCGTAATAGTTTAATTTACATCCACTATTACTTTGGTGCCTCCTTGGTCCTTCCATTTACTAAAACCAAAAAGGTCAGTGTGAGTATATCAGTAAAATCACATATAATAGTAAGACATAATTATTCACGTTATATTAAAATCATTTAATTTATCTAAAAAAACTATGACTCTTTCTGAAATCCTAACCATTATGGTAATGTCACCTTTGCTTAAATAAACCCTAAACTCTAAAGTTATCTAAACCGACCTCTAATACCAACTATAAAGACCCGACCATAAACCTTACATAATCTTGAATTAAATGAATAATTCACAGTGAGGATATTTTCAGGTTTATAGTTTTAGAGAATTAGGCATAACAATTACATTGCAACTTGAATATTACATGTAGACACTACTACTCAGTACCCAATTTTTTTCATAAAATAAAAACACTTAAAAAGAAACATGTCTAGTTCCATGTTTTAGATATCATGACTTTTCCATGATCCCATCCTTGACCCTATTCATCTTTAAGTCCTGTGGAAAACATTTCAAAAACTTGGTATGAGCATAAAAAGCTCAGTAAGTGTTATAAAATAAGGAAGGAAAAAAATTATCCCATCAATAAATACAAATCAATGAAACCATATTTTTCAGTCATAACATACCTTACGAAATAATAAGATTTATGAATAGCACACAAAAATCATAAATAATAAATCTTACCTATGGCATCCATAAAAAACATACATTGTATCTATCACTGCTACATAGGGAATTAAACTTTTAATACCCAATACAGTATATTCCCTAAATCTCTTAGGAGAAACATCATGTTTACCTCTGTCACGTTACCCAATGCATTGGAGATCTATATCGGGCTCACTCGCCCTAGGTTTATCATGGAACCACCCGTATATGTAAACAATTCCCAATAACCATAAAATAATCATAACACATAACAATTGTATAAAGTAAAGATAACATTTACATATTCCAATATATCAAATCAAGATATTGTAATAAACAATGCTTTATCAAATCATTTTCAAAACCATTAAAAAGAGATTTTTAAATAAAGTTTCCCATACCATTTTTAATATTTTAAATGAATCATCATTTTAAAATATTGATGTCCATATAAATAAATCCTAAAACCTATTTTGAAAACATGGACATTAATTAGAAATATTTATAATAATAAATCTTTAAAACATTTAAAAAGATATTTTTGTTAAAGAGTTTTTTAACAAAAAGAGAGATGGTTGAATACAAATAAACGAGGAATAAAATTTATTCATAACTTTATAATATCAGGAGAATAAAGGTATTAAGGATATAATATGTCAAAGGACAATATATACACCATATAAGAGTTAATTGGTGCATAACAATAATGACGTCTCAATGTAAATGTAAATTGAGATGAAATCCCTTATAAAGATGGTATCCTTAAATTATGGATAAATAAATTACATAATTATGTGTGAAAAATATAAATACACCCAATATAAGTGATATTAAGTGTAAAACAATCTGATTTCATTCACACATATTCATTTGATGAAATATTCAAGAAGTTCAAGTTTAACCCAGTGAATTGAAATTGGGTTAAGAAGTTCCCTTACAAAACATTGACAGCCTAACAGCATCACTTTATAATTAAGAAAACGAGTTGATGAGGAAAAAATGGTATGTCATCACTTTTAAATAAATTTTACATCAATAAGGATATATAATAACATATCCCAACATAATAAGATGTAATTTAAAAGACATAACAAAAATAATCCTTTTAAAAAGAGGAGGGTGAATGGTTCCCATACTGATTTGGTAACTTACAAAACATACGCCACATGAAAGAAGTAAAATAAAAAGAAGATGTAAATACTCATAAATGAAAGTATATTACACAAAGAGTACAATCATGGGAAGTACATACACCACAGAAAAGGAAATACTGGAAAATATAGCATGAATCTCACGAGAATAAAAAGTGAGATGAAACCCTTTACCACATTGTAATCAACTCAGTGGTATGAACAAAATTTAATAACCAAAAACTAAATCACAGTATACCATGAATATAATGAGAAAAATGATAAAATATATCAAATGTCAATACACAATACACCACATACAATGAATAAGTGGCGAACAATGGAAATCTCACGGAATTAAAAGGGAGATAAGAAAATCCCTTACATCGTGTCTGACTTGACTCGATCGTTCTTTAATATCCTAAATAATAAAATAAAGTTAATTTATACTTGCTTAAGAACCTTTTTTCAAGTTTATTATTCTTTTATATCACTTATTACCATGATATAGACATTATATAATTATTTAAGTTAATAACGGTAGTTTTGTCGATATTTGGTACTTGAGTATAAAAGAGGAACACCTTATAATTACAAGTTATTCATGTGATAAGATATAAATTATCTTAAGAATTATATTAATGATTTAGATATCATATATATCATATATATAAAGTATATAAATTTATTTTTAATAGTACATAACATATGGAGTTATGAAATGAAATGCAACGTTCATAGAGATGGTAAGTCGTACGTACGCTTGAATGCTACTTTCATTTATATTTCTTATTTTAATGGAATTTAAACATAATTATACATAGATATATTATAATTATAGTATAATATCATATATAATATCATTAACTCTATCCTTTATACATCCCACATAAGGCATTAATGAGTCATATCACTTTGAGGGGGCGGTAGTCCGCACTTCCTCAAATGATATTATCGTATTTACCCACTATGGAAACTAAAAATTCATGTTATAAATGGAAAATACAGAAGAATAAAGAAACAATAAACATAATATATATCATATATAAATACAGTGCCATCATAATGGCCACCATGAGAGGCAGTTTGAGATATTTGAAAAATCATCGTTTCGTGAGGTGTTAGTTTGTCTTCTACGGAAACATTATGTTTTTCACCCATTAGATGGAGGTGTGTGTAAGTGTAGTTATAATACATCACATAAAAACATACTATTATATTTATAATACTGGTGTTGTTACAAAATAAAGGAATAAAAATAGTTTAGGGGTTAGAGAAGTTAAATAAAAGAAAACAATTTAAGAGAAAATGTTACCTTTAATTTGGTTAACTACCTTTGGTTTGAACCAAAGGACTTCTTGAAGTGACCTCTACCTAAGGTAAGGCTTCTAAAGGGAGGTGAGGGATGTAGGGAGATTAATTGGGAATATATTGGATGAGAAAAATGGCTTGAGATGTCTGAGGTATTGGTTAGAAGTGGTCTCCTTTTATACGGGGGTGGAGGGGCTCCTTAGGAAAATGTGTAGATATTATTTTAGTATATAATGATATTCAGTTTAAAAACGTCCAAAAATCATAAAGGTCAAATATAAGGTGACTCATATTCTAAATAAATTCATCCAATTATAATTGGACATTTTTTGGATAATATTTTAATAATTATATTCTTATTTATTTAATTCATTTATTAATGAGGTAAATACTTCATCATTATTGTGTCATAAATAATTTAATTTTTTTGATGTCTAAAAATTATATAAAAATACCATGATGTAGTAAATATTTTTATCTTTCCAATTAATATTTATAGTCAAAACTATTACATATATAACACCATATAAATATTATTTACTAAAAGTGTTTTGTTTATGTCTATTTTGCCTTTACATTAAATTAATTAATACAAATTGTCATTATCACTCCCATGTGACTCAATGAAGTCCCAAAATATACCCAATGATTCTCATGGTAGTAAATGACTCAACCAATAAGTTTTGGACAAGTGTTAAGGTAATTTTTAATTATTATGATATTCTTTTTAGATGAATCTTTTCTTAAATTATACTTTGTTTTGAGTATTAATAATTTGCAGCCAAATAACATTAAAGTAATTATCTTTGTTTTTTTCCATTATATAACTCATATGGGGTTTTTTTAAAATTAATCTAACAAGAATTTGATTAATAAAATAACATGTTTTCTTCATATCATTTTCCCAAAAGTAAATAATTAAATCATAAAAATTCATTATGTTCTAGTAAATTTTTTGAAGAGTTATGTTTCTTATTTCTACTACCCCATTTTATTGTGGGGTGCTAGGAGTAGAAAAGTTGTGATTGTATCCATGTTGTGAGAATATATATTCAAATTCTTTATTTTCAAACTCATGTCCATGATCACGTTTTAGGGTCTTAATAGTGACTCTGTTATGGTTTTCTATAAATTTTCCACAATTTTAAAAAATGAAAATCATCACTTCTGTGTGCTAGGATTAATACATAATTATTTTTAGAAAATTCATCTACTAAAACACTAACATAGTTATACCCATTTAAAATATAAACTCTATAGGTTCCAAATAATTCTATGTAAACTAACTTTAGGGGTTGGGATGTTGAATCCTCTTTCTTTCGTATGAAATATCTCATGTTTATTCATTTTGAAATGGGTTACAGACTTTGTTTGTTGGGAATTTTAGTTTATAAAGATCTTTAACTAATCCTTTTCTAGTCAGTGTCATAATTGAGTAAATATTTCAGTGTAAAAGTATCCCATGTCAAATCAAACTTTTTATAAAATTTACTTAAACATGAAATATTTTTTGAAAATAATAAATTCAAATATACAATTAAAACATTTTCATTATGAAAGGCATTAAAAACTAAAGTTATCCTACAATTAAAAATTTTACAAGAATTATTTTCAAATTTAACATGATACCCATCATCA
Source organism: Viscum album (assembly GCA_963277665.1). NCBI lineage: Eukaryota > Viridiplantae > Streptophyta > Magnoliopsida > Santalales > Viscaceae > Viscum > Viscum album. The sequence goes on along the minus strand of OY728156.1, from coordinate 61,565,142 downwards.
CAAAACATTTATATTCTAATTATATTATATCTTAAACAATTTTAAAATAAGTCTTTAAAAATAAAAGAACTAGAATTATTAATTTGATTGATTAATTTTATTTTTTCTTGGTAATTATCTAAAAAAGTGACACATCTACCATTTAATTTAATGAGATTCTTGAATCTCAATTAGTCTCTAGTCATGTGTCTATAAGATCCACTGTCAATATACTATAGATGTTTATTGGTACTCTTTAAGTGGATTTCCTATAGAACAGTTAAACAATAATTGATTTTAGTACCCATATTTCCTTGGGTCCAGAAATTTTAGTGATAAAAGCCTTGGGAATCCAATGTTGTTCAACTGGGTCACTATAAAAAGAATTTATAATTTTATATATAAACACTTTATTATGTCTATATAAATAATAATAATTAATATAATTTAAAAAATAAGATATGGGAAGAAATATATTCTTATAAATATTTCGATATTTGTGTTGTTAACCATTCCTTGTGGTATACTTTGGTGCTGTTTATTTTCTATATTCCTAGTAATTATTTCTCTACCATTTTTGAATCTTTCTAGATCCTTAATCAATTAATCATTTGACATCTTAAGATCATTATTTTTGTTTAATAGTTATCTATTTTGTTCCTTTTCTAATGAAAAAAGTAGATTTATAGTGATTAGACAAAGAATGATTCTTATTTATAATTTTATATTTATATTTAATATCATTGACTGTTTCCTCTTTAATGTTATAGTACAAAAATAGATCCCCACTTCTCATGTTTTCATGATTTTTTTATTCTTAGAAAGAATTGAAAAATGAACATGAGATGAAGAAATATTATTTATTACCTATGGGGTGTCTATCATAATACACATGTTAGCTCTATCATTTTTATCTTCTCTTCTTGATTGAGAGTAACATAAACTATCTTATGAGGAACTCAATGTGGATTTCATATAATTTTTTGTATTTATTTTCTTATCAATTATTTTCATATATTTAAATGTGTAAAATTCATCATTTATTTGTTTTTTCTGTTTACACTCATAACTGATCCCTTCACCATTATGATTATCCTTTTTATAATTTCCTGCTCAATAATACATTCATTCGCGGTTTTATTTTTTGAATAATATCATATTTATTAAAAAATAAATTAATTTTTTGCTATGTTATCTATTTTCATCATCACAATCTTAGAGTGATTCATCATTACTCAAACTGTCATCTTTGATTTTAACTTTTATCGTTGAGTCAAAAGACATGAAGGATTTTAAATCATCCTTGGGTTCATATACTTGTTATTTGTTTACATGAAATTCCCCCTCATACATCATAAGATTTCCAATAAGCTCTTTATCTTGTAACTTACTCATGACATTAGACTCTTAGATAGGAACATAAATTCCTCTCCACTTATTAGGTATACATCATAGAAGTCGCATCACTTGATCTTTTTTTATAATTTTATTCCAAAGTTGAAGAATGGTGTAGAAAATTTCATTGAACTTGAGATACATATTAAAAATGGATTCATCATAATTAATCGTTAATGTATTAAATTTAATAGATTATGTAATTAAGCAGATATATTTAAAATATGAATTTTCCTCCTGAGATATGGAAAGTGTGTCACATATATCAAAAGTATTAGAATAAGTATATGTTATAATAAATTTTTATTCTCCTAATGCAGATCAAAATGAATTCATCGATTTATAATTATAGTCATATGTGGACTTATTATAATCACTCTATTTAAGCTCTAGTAGCTTTGGAATTTTATGTTTGTCCTCAATAACAATCCAAATATTAAATCACATGATTCTTAAATGAATTTTAATCAAGATATTATATTGAGAATAATAGGTCCCATTAAAATAAGGAGGTCAATTTGTGTAGTACCTTGTTATCTATTATTACCCATAACGATATAAATTTATAATTAACATAAATTTTGATCATTGGGTAAAGCTATTTCATAGTAAAAATAATTTCAAAAATAACTTGATACCGAATATTTTTCAGAGTAGAACACTCAAGAGGGGGTGAATTATATTTCTAGTTTAAATTTATATTTGAAATGATTTTAAAACTAAATCCCCCAATTTATAAAATATTCTTAGTTAAAGATATTAATAAAGTTATAAAATTTTATCTTTTCAAAAATATTCTTAGAAGATTGACCATAACTCAACTAAGATAATTTTTATAACTATAATATCTTTTTAAATAGTTTTACATGAATAAAACATAGTGTATAAAATAAAAATTAAATTCAACTATCAATTTAATGTTTTTAAAACAAATTCATATATTTTTGAAAATAGTGTAATAAGAAAATAGATAAATGCATAGTAGAATAAAAAATATGTTCAGTCTCAAGTGGAGACTTAATCCCCTCCACTTGTAAAATAGCCATTTCTAAGTAGTCTATTGTAAAATATGTGGATCCACAACCTAGATTGGGTTTTACACAATAGCACAAAATGTTGTCTAGGATTCACATAGCCTCTTCCAAAGTTCTATATGGGAGAAATAAATTATAACACCTATATACATGATGTTCAGGCTACTTAGTCTCTTCCACAGTTCTGCATGGTATAAGAAGATAAATAAATGAGATAGAGAGTATTTCACTCTCTTGTTCAGTGTAGTATCTAGTGGAAAATTATAACTAATATATAGAAAAAAACTCAAAATTAAATAAAATAGATTAATAGAAATAAAATAATTTATTTCAGTAGATTGTGTTATTCTACTGTTCTATAGGTAGATATTTTATTCACATAGTCATTGTTTATTTTTAATAGGTAAAAATATATTTTTATATGTTCTCTTGATATTTAGGTGAAGATATTGTTGAGAACATGTTGTGGTAGATGTTCTTAATAGATTATATATTCCTAACTTTCATTCAAATAAAATTTTGATCTCAGTTTCATACGTGTACATTTTTCTCTCATTGTAATTGTAATTATTTATTTATCATAATTCATCATATTAAAAATAATATCTATGTAGAAGTATCCATTGAAAAATCATCATAATTATCCTTATACTTTGGAAGAAAATCTTTTCTCATTAACTTCTTTTAACCAGCATTGACTTATGCATAAAAAAATTGGTTGGATTAATATATCTAAAGATATAATAATATAATATATACCTTTAGACACATTAAATTATAAAATTTCTACATCATAATATATGGTCACTTCTATAATATTCATATAATTTAATATTATGTATACTTAATCACATGTACCTATATTCAATCACCTTGTACTTGTGGATGATCACCTTGTAATTACATTCAATCACCATGTACTTACGGTCAATCCAATACTTTTCAATTTTATGACTTCTGGTCATGGTATGTTCACTTGGTATTATTTTTTATTCTTTACATGAAAACCCACAACTCATTTGCTTTCATTTGGCCTTTTGGTCACACGGGTGATCGTGTGGTTGAACCAATAAATTTGAAATGATACATCTATGTTCAATTATCTAGGCATGGATTTTATCAATTTTTCTGTTAAAAAACATATCTATGTAGTCACTTGAATTTTTATTTTAGTCACTTGGTTTTTTCTTATAATCACTTGGTTCCTTTTACATAAACACTTCATGGTTGATCAGGTGTCCATGCAATCAACTGTATGTCTTGTGCGGTCAATTTCATATACCGTGCAGTCAATTCTAGACTTATAAAAATTTTCATTACATAAAACATAATAATTTCCTTTTATAAAACATAAAATAGAATATAAATAATAAAGGCATGATTTTTTATTATTAAATTAATGAATTTTTAGACTAATACAACATTTTATTTGTTAAATATTCCAACTAAAAGAAATATATTTTAATTCCTGTCATAGAGAAGTTTATGTATCTTAATATGATATTATAAAAGAGAATAAAGTTTCTAATATGGAGGTGGGGTTTATATGGACTTTTATAAGTAGAAAGTGTGAAAAAATAAAATATTAAGTCAATAAAAACTAAAATTTAATTCTATTTAATATCTTAAAAGATGTTAGGATATATATTGGTGAAAGAAAAGTGTATAGTGTTTGATTTAATTACCATAATGAATTGAATGTCAGTTTATATCCAAAAAAAGTTTAGGATGTGTTAGTAAATGAAAATTAAATGAGTTACATTTTATTAATAAAATGATATCAAGTAAGAATGTTTATAGAAAAGTTTCATGAATGATGATGATGATGATGAACTTATAAATGGTTTTGAGTGGACAATAGAAGTTTTTATCGTCATGACTTTTGATGTGGTGAAGTAAAGGAGATTGGATTATTTGTTCAAAGAGTTAAACATTATTAATGTGATTATAATGTCTCAGAATGATTCAAAAAAACATTATTCATAGATATTACCCATTAAAGATTTTATTGGGAGGGTTTTAATTTTTGGTCACATAGATATGTGTCTGGAAAACATAGAGATGTAATGATTTTTAACAAAACCCAAGTGCAAAAAATATGATGCTTATCTTCTGTTCTATCATAAGTGATATGATTTAATGAATTATTATGTATTATTTTTTTGGTTTCTTAAAATAATTTAAGAATATGTAAGGTATCATGTTATACAAAAGGATTTCTTCACTTTATAATTCTTTCATTTTTAAAGTATATATTACATGAAGTGAAATGATAATTAACCTCTCAAAATTTTATTTTGACTTATCCATAACTAATTGTAATCATATAGTGTTATAAAGTTTTGGTGAAACAGTAAGGTTATAATTGGTATGATTGTTTATAGAGATACAAAATGTACTCATGAAGCCTAAAAATAGATTTTTATGTTTTATGTTTTATCAAGTATGTCACATAGAGTTTCGTACGCAATTTATGTTGAATACTTGTGTGAATATTATATATTGAATCCCCATAACTATTTTTGGAAATAAAAATATCATGAGAACCTTATTACTTTGATGCATTTCTTATTAAATCCTTGAATATTAGTTAATCAATGGTGGATGTGTTTGTTGTTGACCATGTCATCAGTTGAGTCCTGCCCGAGAGGGTATTTTCCTTCTCATATGATAAGTGTGACATATGGACCCTTCATTGAAATATAATGAGAAATTTTATGGACAAATCGAGATAATGAACATATTATGTGATTCTATATTTTAAATAGGTACATGTGATGTGCTCATATAGTTAGATAAATGATATGTGATGTATTTATCGACCTGGCCAGTTTATACTCTGACAATCTGGAATATATATGGATTCTATTTTAAATTGAAATAATCCATATCCAATGGTGACTTAATGTCATAGAAAATGGGATTATATGACTATTCATACTTATATATGATACACCTAGAAGATATAGGTAAAGATATACATGTGTTTATTAGAGATCATCCTAGATCCCTTTATAGCTAGAGTATCTCTGAAGATTTTCTAGACGATACACTTTTCTTATATTTATGAATTCAGGAATGTTAATTCTTTTCAATACTATAAAATCCCATGGTGTTACACATTACAGTTGATTAAATTGGGATTGAGTTTTATAAAACATAGAGTAATACTCTAAAAATGATTAACAGTTTGTACAAAATGAGTTTTCTATATATATTCAAATGGTATTACATATGATTTGATAATTGATAAAATTATTTATATGTTTCCAAAAGTGTTTTTTAAGATATCTAAAAGGAGTTTATATAATATTTGATATGTTTTTATATGTGATACAATATAAGGTGAAATAGTATAGAGACTGTGAGGCTTTATTATAAGTGGGAGATTGATGGTGTTATTCCCTAAATCCATATATGTATATATATTTTAATATCATAGTGTATAATATTTATATTTAGTATGTTGAAATATATAGAAACCAAGTAATGTTATATTTAATGGTTTGGGTATATTAGTTAGTGTGATATGGTAATATCTTATTACAACTTTCTTGTCATGTTGTAGTATATGACAATGAAATATCATAATGTTGTGATTCAAATTATACAACAACCATGTCATCATATGATTAAAAATATAGTCAAACCTTAAATTTTAATGTTTATATATTTTCCACCATGGTTTTCATTAATACATTAAATGTATCAGAGAATAAAAATTGTACTTATATGATAAATAAATGTTATCTTAGGGGTTTACTAGTATTGTACCCATTTTTATTTATTCATAAATTTTCTAACATTTGAGTAAATTAGATAGAGGATTGTGGATCATCCTTGAGGACTATATAATGAGGTTATATTCATTGATATTTTTTTGTGAACTTTTAGAGAGCCTCTTATTGATTCTCTATATTGAATCTCTCTTCCTCTATCCTCATTTTCCTTGAGAGGTAACTGTATATTATGGTGTGAAAGAGGACCCAACCAAGAATTGGTGGATTTAGTTTATTCATTAGATACACCTCATAGGGAATATTCTTTTTGTTATTCATAATAATATTCATCAATTAATTTAATTGAGATAGAATAAACATTCATCTACGATTAAATGTAAATGTTCTACATTTATAGTATTCATTATCCATGTTTTTTATAGCATGGTGATCTTGGGAATTGAGGTTTATATTCTGTCTTCCACTGTATTGAATAAGTGTAAATTGGTTCATAGAGTTATTTCAATATCCACATATACATACCAAATCACAACCACATATCACATCCTCATTATAGTATGCTAACATGAGCACAAGAAACAACAACCTACTTCTATCCTCCTACCATGCACATCAACCACCTTGTATCCATATCACAACCAAAAAACCATGTTAGCCAACATAAAAATATTATAAACTCAAGTAATTATAGCCTATATATATATATTCATAAAACCTTAATACATCATATATCATACTAAATGGAGTGTATGTAATAGGTAGTAGTTATTGATAAACTCAATGTATAACCTAGATTTTTTGGAATATACCTAAAATACATGTACTCATATGGGCATCAATAAGGTTTCCAGACATTATTGGTTATGTGCATGAAATCATAATAAACTTCATTTATATAATATGCCACACTGGCATAACATAAGGGCCAACATATAGCTATATTTTTATTCATTTATAGAAATTTCATTAACCATATAATCATGGAGTCATCATACCAACTACCATTGACACACATCAAAACAATCATACCCAACCACACCAAACAGTCACATAACATAAAAACAACTACCTATCTAATCACATAATTATTTGAGTCTAGATTTATTGTTTATAGAAACATTATATACATTTATCCATATTTAATTCCAAATAATTCATTAACTATTATCCAAAATTCTTTTTATCCGTCACATATTTATTAGACAACCCATCATTTATCAATTTCCATCCAATTATAGATTAATAATTTCATTATTTCTAACCATATTTTATTCCACTGGGAAACCATAAAAAAACCCACAATGACCAATAAAAAAACATAAAAACCCCTATAGCAACCCTTTCTTTTTAAACGTAGACATTACATAAATTTTATGGAATACATAAAACCTTATACAAATAGATTCTGAAAGACCGTATTAGATTAGTGCATTTGTAAACATGGTACAAAAATCATTTTGATCAATTAGATATCTTCAATATTTCCCACAAATATCTTCCACATTAGTATTTCTAATTGAAACCATTTCTTCATAACCTATGGAAAAAGAAACATATGAAAGGGGTGACCTCAAATGCTTGATAAGGGTAAATAAAGGAAATGCATATGTATATCACAACCATAAAGTTATAAGACCATGATCATGATAATTAGAATTTGATACCCTACATATCAAAGATCATAAACCTGAATCATGGAATAATGTTTTTTAGATCATAAGACATGAATCATAATGAAATCTAGATAATTATCCATGAAATCATAACATTGGAACAAGTCATGAAATAGTGACATATACATGAACGTATATCATAGTGAACATGTATAAGTAGAAACAGGTTCACACATTAAGTTAAAAACATGAAATAAGTCCATCTCATAGACTTATGGACATACAACCAGGTTTGCGGTAATATTTTGAAAATGTAATGAGTTTCACACATAACGTTGTGAACATGCGATCAGTTTCACTCATTACATTGTGAGCATATAATAAAGTTCACTCAAAACATTTTGGACATGTAATTAGGTTCACACATAACATTTATACTCATGATTCATCAATCACTACCCAATGTATTGCAGGGAGATATTGGTCTCACCCACATAATAATAAAATCATTCATACATGTGCCAAAATATAAAAAAATATTCATTATATCATCACCCAAAAAAATATGGGTTTTATAAACATCCTATCATAGACCTTGAAATCAAATGGGTATCATTAACATTTCATCACATCATATCCTCTGGATAAGAGATGGGTTTCATAATCATTCCTTAAAATGTATAACCCATGAAAAGAGGCGGATTTCAAAAGCCTTAACCCATGGAAGAGAAACAGGTTTTGTAATCATTATTCATTTGAAACATAAAGTATTCAAGAAATAATATGAATGTAAAATTTATATTATCTCTTATAAGGTCTTTAGTAACATCAACATATGTCATATTAGATTGAGAATAACTTGGAAATATATTTTGAAAATATTTCTTGAGAAAAATATTCTTTTGTCTTTGAAAAATGATTTTTGAAAACATAAAACCTTTTGAAAATCATTTTCATGAAAATTAAAATGAAAATTATTAAGAAATATTGAAAACATTTTGAAATATTTTCTCCTTGAAAACATATAAAAGAATCTTGAAAACAACTGGAAAACCATTTTCCTTGAAAAATTACAAAAAAAAATTGAAAATATTTTAAAACCCATTTTCCTTGAAAACATATAAAATTATATTGAATATTTTTTGATAAAAAAGTCCTAAAGAATATATAAAAAAATAATGAAAATATTTTGAAAACAATTTCCTTGAAAAAATACTTTGAAAACGTTTAAATAAATATTGAAAACGTTTTGAAAACCATTTCATTGAAAATTGAATTTAAAAAAAATTCATAAAAATTATCATTTTATATATGAAAAAAAGATTCGTGAAAATTATAGTGGGGAAATCCACACATGTATTACAAGGTAAAAACAACATTTACTTTAAATGGTAAAAGGGTAAAAACTACCTTGTTCGGAAATAGAAAAGAATAATAATTTGACAGCATTATAAAAATAAAAAAGGGTAAAAATTTGTTTTAAATATTATTGGTTTATAGAATAAAATTCTTGGAAATCCTTTTTGGACAACTTAATTTTGAAGGAACATATAATTCCAACCAAATATAGGGAAATGTTGAACTTTATTCAAAACACAGTCTTAACTATATCAAAAACCAAAGAGTATAATAATGGTACCAATTCATGAATATATCATGAATATCCAAATGAGAATAAGTTTATGAATTTTATTGGGATATGTATCATAATATTTCATTCATGTAAGTATAAACATAACCAATCTCGATAAGTGATGAGATTTTTTCAATAAACTCTTACCCCATGGAAACTTTTAACCATACCACCATGTAATAAAATCAAATTACATTGTAACGCCCTAACCGTAGTTACCCAAAGTCGGTGAATTATTACATAACATTGGCATGAATACAAGGAATCCAGTCCTGAATGACCGATCAATTTAGCAGCCTTGGAAAATAGATTACATACATAAACATTACACTACACATTATAAAATAAAATAAAACATAAATGATCCTGTGATAATTCCATTAATCCCATAGATTAACCTTACTTATTAATCATAGTACACTTCTTGGAATCCTGGGAAAATAAAACATAAGAAAGCGGTGAGCATAGATGCTATATACGGATAACAATATAGCGAAAGATTTTATAAATAAGAATAAACGTTTAAAGTAATGAATAAAACTAAAAAAATCATTTTAAACATAAACTTCAGCATAATATGGAAAAGATAAATCAAATAATTCCATTTACATATTCACATGAATATTCTACTATTCAAATAATCACATGCAATATCCATAGCTGATTTCATAATGACAGAATGTATAATGTCAGACTTCATAACCACATAGTCAAGGCCTTGTTCAAAGACTAAAAATAAGATTTTATCAAGGCCTTATCCTAAGACACTAGTTTGTCTCATGAGACCTACCGATGCATCGAGGAACTATAGGAGACATCACTCGTCACTTACTAAGTCTAATTCATTTCTCATATGAAAAGGTTTAAACATAACATAAACAATCATATTAAAACTAGCATACAAAATGTCAATATTTTATCCATAAACCATAAATTGTATAAAAATAACACATCCACATTCAAACATATCACAAAAACCTTCAATAAAAAATGGAAGAATTGTATCATAACAAATCAACATCGATCAAGAATAATATCTTGTAAAGGATGTTGACATAGTTGAAAACGATCAGTAAAAATCATTGAGAGAAATATCCCATTTTCATGAAATCATTTAAAAGTCACATAATTTATAAAGGAATTTATTTAAAAGATAGTTTTGAATAAAAATTTTCCATACCACTTCGAAACGTTTTAAAGGAATTAACATTTTAAAACATTCATGTCCATATAAATAAATCATTAAAACCATTTTGAAAACATGGAAATTAATGAGAAAGGTTTAGAAGAATAAATCATTATAAAATTTAAAATTATGTTTTAGTAAAAAATTCACTTAAAAAGAATCCCTTTGGAAACTCTATTATAAAACATGGACATATGTAATAAATATTTCCTGGTAGATACTTACATAAAAAACACCGAATAATAAAGAGATTGCGAAATTAACCCTTACCTTGCACTTTCCTTTTTCAAGGGTACATTTAACCTCCAGTATACTGACCATTTTGTGTTATTAAATTATATGAGAACCATATTCATATTTATTATATCATACATGATTCATTTATGACTTTATACTACCCATTTAATAATTATTTCTAGGTTAAATTAACATTTTGGGTAATATTCACTTTCTTTATCGTACGTGTTTTGACTTCTTATCCTTGATCATATCATTTAGATCATGATTTAAATACTTAAATAATATTACCATTGATTTATATATCATTTATATTTATAATATAAATATTTATAATAGATAGATATATGAAATTGAAGGCATCATTTATGGAGACGGTAGAAAGTACGTACGCATAAACGCTATTTCTGTTTTCATATCATATTGAAATGAAGTAAGTGAGTAAGATATATGTAAGTACACAAATATATATATATCTCTGGAAGAATTATTATGTCAGATATTACATACTTATTAATAATATATATTTTTTATAAACAATGTTGAATGGTGAACGGGGGAATGAATCTCATCGGGTCGTGGAGACGATATTCCATACGTACGCATGAGCGAAAATATCATTATATTGATGGTGAAATCATATTTAATTGGATGGTATATCATATATAAATAATAATTAAAATGTTATATTTATTATTTACATCAGTTATACTCATAATTTTACCCATCCAAATAATAAAGTGTTTGAATAACAAACTACACCATGTTGTGGAGACGATAAGCCGTATGTATGCAGGTATGGTGACTTTGTCATTTGTAGGATGGTTTGAATAATGAATATGGTTTTATGATATTTATAATAAAATCGCATTATTTATTAGTTACTTGAGTTATTACTTTGGTATGGAAACAACAAAGAAAGTGTAAATGGAAGAAGAAAAGAACTAGAAAGATGGTGGTGAAATTATTATCTCTTGTTCGAGTGTTTTCTTTTGTGTTGATCAAAAGGGATCCATAGGATGGATTTATTATCAATGTAAGGACTCTAGGATAAATTTTGGAATGTTTTGAGGATATTTGGGTAGGGTTTGGCTGAGCCAAATGGCTATAGAGGTGTCAAATTAAGAGAAGGGTAAGTACCCTTTCATAAGAGAGGTGAGGGTCACTTTATGAAAAGCTTAAAATATTATTTTATAACAAAATCATTTTCGGTTTCTAATGGCCCAAAAATATTTATCTAGAGGATAAGGTTAGGATGGGTTGAAATCCTCTCGACCAAGTTTTTTCAGACAAGGTTAGGTTAGCATTTTAACCTTATCTTTTAGTTTTAACTCTTAATTAAACAGTTTAACATTTATCGTGTCTTATTGTATTCTTACACTATATGGTCAATAAACATACTCTAAACATCCAAGGGAACCTCAAGTTGTTCATTAATGACATATATAATATTATTTAATCCACTTTTCTGAACCATTGATTTTTTGGAATATTATATCAACCAATAATATAGTATTTGTTTTAAAAACTAATTTATGTCTATTTTAAAAGTATTTGGTATTTTGTTTTTATAAAATTCATAACTACTTCATTACTTTGAACAATATAAATTTAATCAATCACAACATGTCATATTAACCTAGAAAATTATTGAATGTCATAAAAACATTGAAATTATATTTATTTTAATATTTATAATACGGTTTATTTGAGTCATTCATTAATAAGGTAACTACTGCATTGTCATTATGTGATAAATAAATTTAATTATTTAATGTCTAAAAATTGTAAAGAAAATACAATTATGTAGGAAATATTTTTATATTTCTAATTAATATTTATAGTCTAAAATATAACTTATATTACACCTTGTAAAAATTGTTTTACTAAAAGATATATGTTTAGGTCATTTTTTGTCTTTACATAAAATTAAATAATATAAAGTGTCATTATCACTATCAAGTGGCTCTAAGTGGTCCCAAAATTGACCCAAGGATGCCCATGATTAGACATTTATCAAAAAATAGAAATATGAAACATGTAAGGATAATTTATTTTTATTATCATAATATTTGTTTACGCTTATTTACCATATTTACCCTTTAATTAGGCAGAGGTTGGATGAGCCAAATGGCTTGAGATGTGTGAGGTACTTGTGAGAAGTGGTATCCTTTTATAAGGGGGTGGAGGGGCTCGTTAGGATAGTGTAAAAATATTATTTTATTATATAACGATATTATGTTTCAAAAAGTCAAAAAATCATTAAGGTTGAAGATAAGGTGACTCATATTCGAAATAAAATCATCCAATCAGAATTGGAATGTTTTGGATAATATTTTAATCATTATAATCTTATTAATTTAAATCATTTATTAATGATGTAAATACTGCATCATTATTGCGTCATAAATAATTTAATTTATTTGATGTCTAAAAATTATAGAAAAAATATCATGATGTAGGAAATATTTTTATCTTTCCAAATAATATTTATTGTCAAAAATATTACTTATATAACACAATATAAAAATTAATTACTAAAATATTTTTGTTTATATCAATTTTTCCTTTAAATTAATTATTCCAAATTGTCATTATCACTCCCAAGTAGCTCAATGGGTTCCCAAAATAGACCAAAAGATTCTCATGGTCGTAAATGACTAAACCAATAAGATGTGGACAAGTGTTATGGTAATTTTGAATTATTATAATATTATTTTTTAACTTGAATTACCTTATTTACCTTTAATCGCTGTAAATAAAAGTCAAAAGTTACTATTCACAAAAAATTATTTTCATCTTATTAAACCACATTTTACTTCTTAATAACAACCATGTATGTCGGATTTTAGAAATTCAATTCACAGAAGCTGTAAAATTTCATTTAAATCAAAACGTCAGTTTTTAACTACCACTAAGTGGTTTCACTATTCATCAAAAATTGATGTTTTTCAGAAAAATACCAAAAATTCAGCCTAAGATTTATTTGATATTCCGAATTAAAAAATGATTTTTATTTTTCCAAATTCAAAACATATAAGTGCCATTAATTAATTTTAAAATTAATTCCCATTGTTAAAACAAATAGCGTTTTTTTTAAGAAACAATAACTATCAAAAGATCGACACTTGATTATCTCCAATTTCAAAGTGAAATTAATTCCAATGACCAACATTGGATTAAATTGTAAAAATATAATTTCGTTAAACTTTAAAACCAATTACAAAGATAATCTAACCATATAAATAAATTATATTAAAAGGGACTTTTTTAATTAAAATTCAATATTTTCAACTATTCATTAAAAATTGAACTTTATCCGAAAAATACCAAAAAAATTACCCAAAGTGAAATTTGATGTCCCATATCAAAAGAAGAATTGTATTTGGTCAAATAGAACATATAAATATAACCAAAACTAGATTTAAAGAGGGTTCGCCATTAAAAGGCTGTAAATCGACCTTTTCATGTAAATTATGCTAAAAATTAGATTCATTCACATTTTAAGCCACTAACTTTTATTTGATAAAGGTAAATACATCTAACAAACATGTATAATCACATTTTAGTTTTTTTTGTTCATCCTACCAATAAAACGGCTAGGATTTAACTTCTATTTAAAATAATAATATTTTATTATTAGAGTGCAACGCAAGATTTTAAAGAAACCCATTGTTGCGTATCGGGTACGCTATCGAACAAAGCAACCCATTTGAAGTAAAATTAATATTTAATTCACAAATATTAATAAATATGTAATATTTCTTATTCTTTATATACCTGTGATGTTACATCCTTACCCCCTTTTGAGAATTGCGTCCTCGCAAATTAGAAAAATGGGCTCGGAAACTTAATTGAAAGTCCCACTTCGGAAAAAGAGTCAGTAAAAATATCACTTTAAAAGAAATAAAGAGAAGCAAAAAGGTCACCTGAGATAACCCATACTTGGATTCCATGTATAAAAACATGGATATGGAAGAGAAAACAGTGGGTCAAGTTTTGATGGAGAGTGATAGAAAACATGTTTTGGAGAAATATAACTATCATAAAATCACAAACATTTGATGGGTTAAACGGTATTTGATTCCCCAGTAGGAAAAGTTAAAAGATAACTTTTTTGTTTTAAGTTACTTTTCATTGAGGATTTTATTTATGATCATAAGGAAATATAATTACTTGTCATGTAGACTTTCATCTCTTACTATATTTCTAACACAAACTCATATTTTCCCCAAAAGATTAGTATTTTGGATGACTTGTTCACATTAAGAGTGCTATAATCAACTTATTGAGAATCTCCTAATCCAAAAAAGATGAACTATATATTTCCCATGTATTTATACATTAACCAAAACCAAAATGGTTAGTACAAGATCATATAATCCCCGAAAATGATAATCTTTTACAAAAAGAAAAACTACGCTTAATCTCCAAAATTTGTCCAATAAAACCCAAGGTTCATCAAAGACCATTCAATAACCAGTTGTCCATAAAATTCTTCAAAGATATCCAAGCTAGGATTTAAACCCAAATCTCCAAAGGATTTAATCACATAGGCTTCCAAGATAAATCTTAACATTTATCTCTAAATAACATCATTTACTCTTAAAGTCTCATATTGAAAAGTAATTAAACTAATCGCATATCCTCTTTTATAGGTTAATCATTTCCATAGATAACCCAAAATCAACTTATTATTAATTCTTAAAATCATCTAACTAAAAAGATTTTGTCAAACTAACCAGGGACATCACGCAGCCCAGTGGTAGGTGATAAATACCAGTCGCACATTGGTTCTGGGTTCGATTCTTGCAGCTTTGTCTGACACGAAGGGGTTGTCACACGGTATGCATGTTGTCCCTTTTAAAAAACTATAAAATATTATACCATTCCTTAAAAAGAGATAAATTCATCAAAAATAACCATAACATAATTTAACCATGAAGGTTATCTAATAACTTTCATTTTTCATCCCAAAATTTATTAACCGGTAATTGCCACAAAATCAAGGATAATATAAACCCAAATGGTTCTTAATAACTATATCCACAAAATAAAAGATAATTATTCCTTGAATAAAATTTTCAGATATCAAATATCAAGGTTACACATTCTGTAAAAAGTCTCTTAATGTAATCTCATCATCAAAAGAGCCTTATTAATTTTAAGAATTTCACCATCCTAAAATATACCATAACTCTTGAATCCCTTATATGTTGACTTCTTACTCATTCAACATTATTCATGATCCATTAACCATTCCTTTCCAACTAATTATAAAATAATTATTTCCTATAAACAAAATTATGAATCATATCCTAAGATTTTAATAATAGGAAAATATTTGTTAAGAAATAATCCATACCTTTCATTGATCATTGTTAGTTTCTTCATCCTCAATCGGAATGGCATAAGGTATTTATAAACAAATATTTGTACGATCCTGGTGATCCCATTCCCGAAACTTCTTCATAGGACATGTGTTTTCATAATGAACATGCACACCACATTTAAAACATTCAATTGATCCCTCAGAAAGAACATCATTCCCTTTCCTAGAATAAACTAGATGCTTCCTTTTTCCATGGTAGGTTCTTTCTTTATGACCTTCATTTCCACATCTATAGCATCTTTCTATCCCTTTGAAACTTTTTCCTAGGTGTTTATGTAACGCCCCGACCCCAGCTACCCAGAGTCGGTGCATTACTTCGTAACATTGGCATGATCACAAGAAAGATCAAATCTCGAAAGACCGATTGGTTTAGTAGCCTTGGAAACACTAGATATATTCATAAGTTTTACATTACATCATAAAATGAAAAACTACTACAAAAACATAATGTCTCCATAATCCACACTCATATCCCCACAAGATATCCCTGCAGGTCATTCATAATTTACTTCTTCACTTCCTGGGAAAAATAAAACATAGAAAATGGGTGAGCTCAAATGCCCAGTAAGGATAACAATATAGCGGAAACTTTCATAAATAAGAATAATCATTTAAGGCAATGTATAACTAAAACAAAAGCCTTTTAAACTTGAATTTCAACATGGTATGGCATAAATAAAATGAAATAATTCCATTTACTTATTCACATGGATATTCTACTAATCGAATAATCACATGCAAAAATCAATAACCACTTTCATAATGTTGGAATGCATAATGCCAGACTATCATAACCACATAGCCAAGGCCTCATGCCAAGACTACAAATAAGATTTTGTCAAGGCCTTGTTCCAAGACACTAGTTTGTCTCATGAGACCTACCGATGCATCGAGGAGCTATAGCGGGCTCCACCCGTCACTTATTAAGTCCAATGCATTCCCATATGAAAAGGTTTAAACATAACATAAACATTCGTATTAAAACTAGCATACGAAATGTCAATAATTTCACCATAAACTATGAATGGTATAAAAATAGCACATCCATAGTCAAACATATCACAAAACCTTCAATACAATATAGAAGTTTTGTATCATAATAAATCAACTTCAAATAATCTTAAAATCCGTCAAAGGATGTTGACATAGATGAAATCAAAATTCTTTTTAAATAAATATCTCCTTTTATTTTGAAATCATTTAAGATCCATATAAAATAAAACATTTTCTTTGAAAATATTCTTATAAGCTTGTAAGGAAAGCTTTGAAGATTTTATAACGGCGTAAAATAACCGCACCCGCCGTATAAGTTAAAAAAACATTCTTACCTCAATTCTGTCGAAAAGGTTAAAAAGGACCTTGTTTTGAAAATGACGGAAAGATTCCTTTATAAACCACTTATAAAAGTCAAAAAGGGTATAAATGACTTTAACTCATATTTTAGTAAATATTAAAAATGTTTTGAAATGCATTTTTAAGAAACATGGATGTGGATGATAAAGAGATCCCAGTAGATTATTACGTATAAACAACCTCGGATAATGAAGAGATTGTGAAATAACCCTTACCTTGTACTTTTCCTTGGTTGGGGTAGGTTAACCTCCTGTATAATGGTGAAATAATTGTTATTAAATTATACAAGAATCATATATATTAATATGATATCATATATGATCTTTTAACATTGATTTGTTAATAATATCTTAGAATTATCGTCGTTTCGGGTGTTAACTTACTCATTTTCTTTATATGTTTTGTTACATAAGCCATGTTTGTTGTATATTATTCATATCCATAATGATATCTAGTCCTTAAACATCATTTTTAAATCATCAAATGATAATTATACTTGAATGGTTACGATGGAGAATGAATCTCATCGCGTTCGTGGAGACGGTAGTCCGTACGTACGCACGAGCGACAATATCATTCTTTTGATATTAAAATAATATATAAATGAATGGTATATCATATATACAGAATCATTAACATGTTATATTTATTATTTACATGAGTTACACATCATTATTATACCCATCCAAATAATATTATATTGAATAACAATTACACCACGACGTGGAGACGGTAAGCCGTACGTACGCACGTATGGTGACATGTTATTCAAAGGGTGGATAGAATACTGAATATGGTTGTACCATACTTATAATAACATCACAGTATATGTGAGATACTGGAGTAATTATTTTAGAATGGTAAGAACAAAGGAAGAAGAAGTGGAAGAAGAAATGAACTTAGAAAAGGGTGGTGAAATCATTACCTCTTCTTCGGGTTCTTCCTTTTGATTTGATCAAAAGGGCTCCTTAGGATGGCTTTCTGATCAAACTAAGGCCTCTAGGTTGTAGTTAGGGATGTTGGGAGAGTATTTGGGCAGAGTTTGGCCGAACCAAAAGGCTTTGAAGGTGTGAAGAAATGATAAGGAGGAGTGCCCTTTTATAAGAGGGGTGAGGGGCACCTTTGGAAAAGCTAGAAATATTAATTTATAATAAATTCATATTCGGTTTACAATGGCTCCAAAGTTGACTATTCAAAGGCTAATGTGGGGATAGGTCGAAAACCACTCAACCAATATAATTTAGACAGGTTTGGGTACTTATATTAACCTTATCTTTAAGTATTAACTCTAAGTTAATTAGTTTCACTTTTACAATGTCTCTTTGTATTTTTATATAATATGGTTAATAAACTTACTATATACATCCAAGCGACCCCCAAGTGGTACATTAATGATGAACCTATCATCATATAAGTCTCTTGGCCGAACCTTAGATTTTTAGGAATTTAATATCAATTAATAATATAATATTTGTTTTAAGAACTCTTTTATGTCAATTTTGACACTATTCAATAGTTGATTTTTTTGAAACTAATAACAGATTGATTACTTCGAAAAAAGTCAATTAAATCAATCCTAATATATCATATTATCCTAGAAAATTAGTTTAATTCATTAAAAGTTTCATATTATATTTATTTGGGTATTTATAATATCAATTATTTTAATTTTTCACTATTATAGTAATTACTGCATCATCATTGTGTCATATATAAAATAAATTATTTAATGTCTAAAAATTATAAATAAAATATCATTATGTATGAAATCTTTTTATCTTTCTAATGAATATTTATAATCGAAAATCCAACATGTATAACCCTATGTAAAAATTGTTCTTCTAAAAGATGTAAGCTTATGCCATTTTTATTTTTATTTTAACTTTATTAATATAATGTGTCCCTACCACATACAAGTGGCTCCAAGGGGTCCCCAAATTGACCCAAGGATGCCCATGGTCGGGTATGTGTCCACCAATAAGGTTAGGACACGTTTTAGGGTAATTTTGTATTATTATAATATTATCTTTTATCCCTTATTTACCGGATTTACCCTTTAACCATGGTAAATAAAATATTTACCGCAGTAATTATTCAAAATGTCTAAAAATAAAAGTTACCTATTTACACAATTTGAACATCCTGATTCCAAATATGGAATCCATTTTTCTAAATTCAAAACACAGAAGTGGCAGAAATTAATTTAAAATTAATTCCCGCTATCAAAACAAAAAGCGTGTTTTTAAGAGATAATAACTATCAAAAGATTGACACTTGCTTATGTTTGGTTTAATTGTAAAATTATGTCCAATGACCAACATTATATTAAATGGTAAAAATATATTCTAAATATACTTTAAAACCACTCAAATTCATAATTTATCACTATTAATTATTTTGATTAAAAAAGTTGTTTTTAATTAAAATTTAGTAATTTTCACTATTCATCAAAATATGAAAGTTATCCGAAAAGTACCAAAATTTCACCCTAGACTAATTTCGATATTCCGAATCCAAAAATGAAGTCCATTTTGAAATATAAAATATATATGATTTCAAAAAGTAGGTATTACTATTCACAACGGCTAGTTTAATTAGTTGTGGTGTGTGTTAGAACTCGAGGTTGCGTACAACACACGCTATCGCATTATTCGAAGGGAAACGTACCATAGAAGCTTGGGGTGTTACATTCTCCCCTCCTTCAAATAATTGCGTCCTCGCAATTTCTAGGGTATTACTGCATAAAAATACTCGGGTGGTTCTTCATCATAAGTTCCTCGGGTTCCCACGTTGCCTCTTCCATCTTATGGTTTCTCCAAAAAACTTTTACCAGACGCGTCATCCGGTTTCTCATTACTTGTTCTCTTGTATCAAGAATCCTGACGGGCTCTTCGTAATAAGACAGATCGGGTTCCAGTTCTAATTCCTCATAGGTGAGTACATGCGTTGGGTCAGGCATGTATTTTCTCAACACAGATACGTGGAACACATCGTGAACTTTGGAGAGACTTGGCGGCATTGCCAATCAGTAAGCTACAGCCCCAATTCGTTCTAGAATTTCGAAAGGTCCGATGTACCTGGGACTCAATTTACCTTTCTTACCAAAACGTATGACTCCCTTCCACGGAGATAACTTCAGGAAAACATGATCACCGACTTGAAATTCCAAATCCTTCCTTCGATTATCGGCATAGCTCTTCTGCCTACTTTGAGCTGCTTTATTGTGATTTTGGATTACCTTCACCTTTTCCACCGTTTCCTCCACCAGTTCTAGTCCTACAAGTTTTCTTTCACCAACGTCATCCCAACAGGTTGGTGTACGACATCTCTTTCCGTATAACGCTTCATATGGTGCCATCTGAATACTCGAATGGAAGCTATTGTTATAGGAAAATTCTACTAGTGGTAAATATTGATCCCACATACCCTGAAAATCAAGTGAGCAAGATCTCAACATGTCTTCTAAGGTCTGAATAGTCCGTTCTGATTGTCCGTCTGTCTGAGGGTGGTAAGCAGTGCTCAAATGAAGTTCAGTATCCAGGGATTTCTAAAGACTTTTCCAAAATCTTGAAGTAAAACGGGGATCACGATCAGAAACAATCGATAGGGGTACTCCATGAAGTCTCACAACTTCATTAATGTATAGTCTTGCTAGACGTTCCAAGGGTAGATCTTCTCTTATAGCAAGAAAATGTGCTGACTTGGTAAGACGATCAACAATAACCCATATTGCATCGTTCCTTCTAGGAGTCTTTGGTAGCCCCATGACAAAGTCCATCGTAATATTATCCCATTTCCACTCCGGTATGGGAAGAGGTTGCATGACTCCTCCAGGCTGTTGCCTTCCAGCTTTCACTTGTTGACAAACCATACATCTTGACACAAAATCAGCAATCTCCCTCTTCATGTTGTCCCACCAAAAATGTTCCTTCAAATCCTTATACATTTTGGTTCTCCCAGGGTGTATAGAGAAATTGGAACAATGAGCATCATCCAGCAATTCCCTTTTTAGATCAGGTATATTGGGAACACAAAGTCTCTTCCCGAATTTCAAAATTCCATCTTCATACACAAAGTCTCTCAATCTCCCATCATTCACAGCTTTAATCTTATTTTGGAATTCTTCATCATCGGTCTGAGAACTCTTAATCCTTTCTAGTAAAGATGGTTTGGCAACCATTTGAAAAAGCATTGATGTTTCACCTTCTCTGGTTATTCCCATGTCCATCTTCACTAGATCCATGAAAATTGGATCCCTTTCAATTCTCATCATGTTCAAAACTCCATGGTCTTTTCTGCTCAAAGCATCTGCCACCTTGTTTGCTTTCCCCGGGTGGTAGTGTATCGTGCATTCATAATCCTTGAGTAATTCAAGCTATCTCCTTTGCCTCATGTTGAGTTCTTTTTGTGAGAAAATATACTTCAAACTCTTGTGATCAGTATAAATCTCACATTTTTCACCATAGAGGTAGTGTCTCCATATCTTCAAAGCAAAGATCACAGCTGCTAACTCAAGATCATGAGTAGGATAGTTTTGTTCATGAATTTTCAAATGTCGTGATGCATAGGCAATAACTCTATCATTCTGCATAAGGACACAACCAAGTCCTTTCTTTGATGCATCACTATAAATAACGAACCCATCATTCCCCGATGGTAGAGTCAATATATGAGCATTGACTAATCTTCTATTCAGTTCTTTGAAACATTCTTCACACTCTTTTGTCCAAACAAATTTAACCCCTTTACGTGTGAGCTTCGTTAATGGGTTAGCCAATCGGGCAAAATTCTGGACGAAACGTCGATAATAACCTGCCAAACCAATAAAACTACGTACCTCAGTTATACTCGTAGGTTCTGGCCATTCTTGGATTGCCTTGGTCTTAGAAGGATCAACAGAGATTCCATCTTTAGAGACAATATGGCCAAGAAAAGAATTCTCCTGAAGCCAGAATTCACACTTGCTAAACTTCCCATATAATTCATGCCTCCTCAGAGTCTTCAAGATAATGCGCAAGTGATTTTCATGATCTTCGTAGGTTTTGGAGTATACCAGAATATCATCAATAAATACCACCACAAATTCATCGAGATACTCCTTGAAAACTCTATTCATCAGATCCATGAATACAGAGGGTGCATTAGTCAATCCAAACGGCATTACAGTAAACTCGTAATGCCCGTACCTGGTTCGAAATGCTGTTTTCGGAATGTCTTCCTTCTTCACACACAACTGATGGTATCCAGATCGAAGGTCAATCTTTGAAAAGTATTGAGATCCATGCAGTTGGTCAAATAAATCATCAATACGAGGTAGGGGATACTTGTTCTTTATTGTTATAGCATTGATCTCCCTGTAGTCGATACATAACCTCATAGATCCATCTTTCTTTTTAACAAAAAGAACAGGGGCTCCCCATGGAGAAACACTAGGGCGAATAAATCCCTTATTACTCAATTCCTCTAGTTGTTTCTTTAGTTCGACTAACTCTACAGTGGCCATTCTATAAGGGGTCTTCGATATAGGCCTTGATCCAGGAATCAAATCAATAGAAAACTCAACTTCTCGTTCTGGAGGATGTCCAGGTAAATCATCCGGAAATACATCTACAAATTCTTTCACAACAGGTACATCCTCTATTTGAACATTCCTTTCCTCACCGACAGTTATTTCATTCTCTTCCTCCCCAATAATTGAATTAAGTTGAGCTACTGGGGGTGGATCTAAATAAGAATTAGGTGGTGACGATTCTGCTCTAAAAATAAGGTGCTCCTTATCATTATCATCAAGAATCGTAACCTCTTTCTTCTTACAATAAATCTTCGCATCATAGTCCGAAAGCCAGTCCATACCGAGGATTATATCAAACTCAATCATAGGTATGACGATGAAATCAGCAGATAAAGAAAATTTATGTGCTCTAATGGGGACTGATTCACAAAACTTTGTTGCAATGATATTTCCCTTAGGAGTTTTAACTGACAACTCCCTTATTAAATCAAATTGGAAATATCTAATTTTCTTAGCAAACTGGGAAGATATGAAACAATGCGATGATCCAGAATCAAATAATGCATTTGCTAAACTTGAGGAAACCATTAAATTACCTGCTACCACATCTTTCGGAGCTTCTACCTCAGCAGTAGTGATAGCATAAGCCTGGCCTTGATCCCTAGGCCTTTTCTGAGGTAAGTTCTCCTGACGCTTAGGACATGCATTTTCATAATGCCCCATCTCCCTGCAATTGTAGCACCGAACGTTGGTAGCTTCCTTCTTCCCCTTGCAATCATGAGCTTGGTGGCCTTTTTCACCACACTTGTAACAGACTCCCATTCCCTTCAGGCAAGCACCGGGGTGTTTCTTCCCGCACTTACCACAAGATGGATATTCAACCTTTCCCTTCTTCCCCTTATTTCCATTCCCAGATTGATCAGCAGGTCTCTTCTTCTCTTGCTTTGCTTTAAAGTCATAAGACTTAGAGAATTCCTTTTCGGTCTTGATAGCACATGAGACAATGTCTTCGTACGATGAAAAGGATTGTGAGACTAATGCTCGACGGAGAAATGGTTTTAACCCATCAAAGAAATGATCAATATTACTTCTTGGGTCGCGAATATAATCACCAGCGTACCTCGCTAACCTTGTAAAGTTAGCCTCATACTTTGTGACATTCTCATCCTCCTTTTGTCTCAGACTCAGAAATTGTCTTTCCATATCTGCTCGATGGTCGCGAGGAAAGTATTTTTCTAAAAACATATCTTTGAACTCCCTCCATTCCATATTTGATACTTCATCATCTTCCTTCGTATTTTGAATCAATGACCACCATTGATCAGCATCTCCAGTGAGGCGGTAAACTGCCATGATAACTTTTTCCCTTTCACTACTCCCCAAAGCCTGAAATATTTTCTCTAGGGAAAATATCCATTGCTCAGCTACTAAGGGATTTGTACTCCCATTGAACGTTGGTGGTTTTTGTCTCATGAATCGATCTAACATTGATCCTCCACGCTGCGGATCAGGGTGCTCCATACGGGTAAGGTTATTATTCATAACCTGAGTAAGTTGTCCCAGTATGGTGATTAGCTGATCAGCACCAGTTGCATCACCAGCCCCACTATAATTATCTTGAGCAGGAGGGAAATCCCTACATGGAGTGCGTGCATTGATACGATTTCCATTTCTTCCACTAGGCGCCATTTCTAAACAATGGCATAAACTAGATCAGTTTATGAATCAAAATACATAATCCCATACTTATAAAACACTTAACATAAATTGAACTATTTATAGATATAATCCATAATCATAATAATGTTTTCTTTGAGGAAGTATATACTCATAATCCCTTCAAAATGATTTGTAATGAAAATGAGAGTTATCCTAAGCATATCCCCCGGGAGTGTCGTAACCAAGAGTGCAGCAAGGCCCGTTGTCGTGCACCAGTTCCCGTTCGATTCTAGCTCAAAGCGGTGTTTTCGGGTTTTACCCCTAGGTACATCTGTTCCAGAGCCGCCTCTACCTGCTCGTATCCAGACAGGGATGTATTGCTTGGAAAACTCACAAAATCTCTACAATACCAAAATTCTAGGAAGTTCTTCTATACTAATCCTCAAAGTTCATCTTAGGTCTACGTGCTCTAATCAGAGTTTATCTAAATCTAGCTTCCAAGGTTTGTACTAAACTTCCTCTGATTCCAACTGTAACGCCCCGACCCCAGCTACCCAGAGTCGGTGCATTACTTCGTAACATTGGCATGATCATAAGAAAGATCAAATCTCGAAAGACCGATTGGTTTAGTAGCCTTGGAAACACTAGATATATTCATAAGTTTTACATTACATCATAAAATGAAAAACTACTACAACAACATAATGTCTCCATAATCCACACTCATATCCCCACAAGATATCCCTGCAGGTCATTCATAATTTACTTCTTCACTTCCTGGGAAAAATAAAACATAGAAAAGGGGTGAGCTCAAATGCCCAGTATGGATAACAATATAGCGGAAACTTTCATAAATAAGAATAATCATTTAAGGCAATGTATAACTAAAACAAAAGCCTTTTAAACTTGAATTTCAACATGGTATGGCATAAATAAAATGAAATAATGCCATTTACTTATTCACATGGAAATTCTACTAATCGAATAATCACATGCAAAAATCAATAACCACTTTCATAATGTTGGAATGCATAATGCCAGACTATCATAACCACATAGCCAAGGCCTCGTGCCAAGACTACAAATAAGATTTTGTCAAGGCCTTGTGCCAAGACACTAGTTTGTCTCATGAGACCTACCGATGCATCGAGGAGCTATAGCGGGCTCCACCCGTCACTTATTAAGTCCAATGCATTCCCATATGAAAAGGTTTAAACATAACATAAACATTCGTATTAAAACTAGCATACGAAATGTCAATAATTTCACCATAAACTATGAATGGTATAAAAATAGCACATCCATAGTCAAACATATCACAAAACCTTCAATACAATATAGAAGTTTTGTATCATAATAAATCAACTTCAAATAATCTTAAAATCCGTCAAAGGATGTTGACATAGATGAAATCAAAATTCTTTTTAAAGAAATATCTCCTTTTATTTTGAAATCATTTAAGATCCATATAAAATAAAACATTTTCTTTGAAAATATTCTTATAAGCTTGTAAGGAAAGCTTTGAAGATTTTATAACGGCGTAAAATAACCGCACCCGCCGTATAAGTTAAAAAAACATTCTTACCTCAATTCTGTCGAAAAGGTTAAAAAGGACCTTGTTTTGAAAATGACCGAAAGATTCCTTTATAAACCACTTATAAAAGTCAAAAAGGGTATAAATGACTTTAACTCATATTTTAGTAAATAGTAAAAATGTTTTGAAATACATTTTTAAGAAACATGGATGTGGATGATAAAGAGATCCCAGTAGATTATTACGTATAAACAACCTCGGATAATGAAGAGATTGTGAAATAACCCTTACCTTGTACTTTTCCTTGGTTGGGGTAGGTTAACCTCCTGTATAATGGTGAAATAATTGTTATTAAATTATACAAGAATCATATATATTAATATGATATCATATATGATCTTTTAACATTGATTTGTTAATAATATCTTAGAATTATCGTCGTTTCGGGTGTTAACTTACTCATTTTCTTTATATGTTTTGTTACATAATCCATGGTTTTTTTATATTATTCATATCCATAATGATATCTAGTCCTTAAACATCATTTTTAAATCATCAAATGATAATTATACTTGAATGGTTACGATGGAGAATGAATCTCATCGCGTTCGTGGAGACGGTAGTCCGTACGTACGCACGAGCGACAATATCATTCTTTTGATATTAAAATAATATATAAATGAATGGTATATCATATATACAGAATCATTAACATGTTATATTTATTATTTACATGAGTTACACATCATTATTATACCCATCCAAATAATATTATATTGAATAACAATTACACCACGACGTGGAGACGGTATGCCGTACGTACGCACGTATGGTGACATGTTATTCAAAGGGTGGATAGAATACTGAATATGGTTGTACCATACTTATAATAACATCACAGTATATGTGAGATACTGGAGTTATTATTTTAGAATGGTAAGAACAAAGGAAGAAGAAGTGGAAGAAGAAATGAACTTAGAAAAGGGTGGTGAAATCATTACCTCTTCTTCGGGTTCTTCCTTTTGATTTGATCAAAAGGGATCCTTAGGTTGGCTTTCTGATCAAAATAAGGCCTCTAGGTTGTAGTGAGGGATGTTGGGAGAGTATTTGGGCAGATTTTGGCCGAACCAAAAGGCTTTGAAGGTGTGAAGAAATGAGAAGGAGGAGTGCCCTTTTATAAGAGGGGTGAGGGGCACCTTTGGAAAAGCTAGAAATATTAATTTATAATAAATTCATATTCGGTTTCCAATGGCTCCAAAGTTGACTATTCAAAGGATAATGTGGGGATAGGTCGAAAACCACTCAACCAATAGAATTTAGACAGGTTTGGGTACTTATATTAACCTTATCTTTAAGTATTAACTCTAAGTTAATTAGTTTCACTTTTACAATGTCTCTTTGTATTTTTATATAATATGGTTAATAAACTTACTATATACATCCAAGAGACCCCCAAGTGGTACATTAATGATGAACCTATCATGATATAAGTCTCTTGGCCGAACCTTAGATTTTTAGGAATTTAAAATCAATTAATAATATAATATTTGTTTTAAGAAATCTTTTATGTCAATTTTGACACTATTCAATAGTTGATTTTTTTGAAACTCATAACAGATTGATTACTTAGAACAAAGTCAATTACATCAATACTAATATATCATATTATCCTATAAAATTAGTTTAATTCATTAAAAGTTTCATATTATATTTATTTGGGTATTTATAATATCAATTATTTTAATTTTTCACTATTATAGTAATTACTGCATCATCATTGTGTCATATATAAAATAAATTATTTACTGTCTAAAAATTATAAATAAAATATCATTATGTAGGAAATCGTTTTATCTTTCTAATGAATATTTATAATCGACAATCCAACATGTATAACCCTATGTAAAAATTGTTCTTCTAAAAGATGTAAGCTTATGCCATTTTTATTTTTATTTTAACTTTATTAATATAATGTGTCCCTACCACATACAAGTGGCTCCAAGGGGTCCCCAAATTGACCCAAGGATGCCCATGGTCGGGTATGCGTCCACCAATAAGGTTAGGACACGTTTTAGGGTAATTTTGTATTATTATAATATTATTTTTTAACCCTTATTTACCGGATTTACCCTTTAACCATGGTAAATAAAATATTTACCGCAGTAATTATTCAAAATGTCTAAAAATAAAAGTTACCTATTTACATAATTTGAACATCCTGATTCCAAATATGGAATCCATTTTTATAAATTCAAAACACAGAAGTGGCAGAAATTAATTTAAAATTAATTCCCGCTGTCAAAACAAAAAGCGTGTTTTTAAGAGATAATAACTATCAAAAGATTGACACTTGTTTATGTTTGGTTTAATTGTAAAATTATGTCCAATGACCAACATTATATTAAATGGTAAAAATATATTCTAAATATACTTTAAAACCACTCAAATTCATAATTTATCACTATTAATTATTTTGATTAAAAAAGTTGTTTTTAATTAAAATTTAGTAATTTTCACTATTCATCAAAATATGAAAGTTATCCGAAAAGTACCAAAATTTCACCCTAGACTAATTTCGATATTCCGAATCCAAAAATGAAGTCCATTTTGAAATATAAAATATATATGATTTCAAAAGGTAGGTATTACTATTCACAACGGCTAGTTTAATTAGTTGTGGTGTGTGTTAGAACTCGAGGTTGCGTACAACACACGCTATCGCATTATTCGAAGGGAAACGTACCATAGAAGCTTGGGGTGTTACATTTATTTCTACATCTTTGACACATATGTTTTTGAACACACTTACCTTTATGATTATTACCTGAACTTTCGTAGGTATTTGTTTCTCACATATATGATGCCTTATAAAAATCACTAAGGTTCATGTGGTTAATCATTACTCTTGATAGTTGGTTGAGAATAACCACAAGAGTTCTCATTGCAGCTCCCATATCATTCAGTTGCTCGTTTAGAAACCCATAACAGTTTTATTGTCATCCACTATTGCTTTGTTGCCTGCTAGGTCCTTCCATTTACTATAACAAAAAAGGTCAGTGTGAGTATATCATTAAAATCACATATAATAGTAAGATATAATTATTCATGTTATCTTAAACTCATTTAATTTATCTAAAAAAGACTATGACTCTTTTTGAAATCCTAACCATTATGGTGATGTCACTTATGCTTAAAGAATAACCAAACCTCTAAAGTTATCTAAACCGACCTCTGATACCAACTATACAGACTCTGCCTTAAACCTTACATAATCTTGAATTAAATGAATAATTCACATTGAGGATATTTTCAGGTTTAGAGTTTTATAGAATTAGGCATAACAATTACATTACAACTTGAATATTACATGTAGACACTACTAATCAGTATCCAATTCTTTCATAAAATAAAAACACTTAAAAAGAAACATGTGTAGTTATATGTTTTAGATAGCATGAATTTTCCATGATCCCATCCTTAACCCTATTCATCATTAAGTCCTATGGAAAACATTTCAAAAACATCGGATGAGCATAAAAATCTCAGTATGTTTTATAAAATAATGAAGGAAAAAATTATCCCATCAATAAATACAAATCAAAGAAACCATATTTTTCAGTCATAACATACCTTATGAAATAATAAGATTTATGAATAACATACACAAATCATAAATCATAAAGGTTACCTATGGAATCGATATCAAACATAAATTATAGCTATAACTACTACATAGGGACTTACACTTGGAATACCCATCATAGTATATTCCCTAAATCTCTTATGGGAAACATCAATTTTACCTCTGTCACATTACCCAATGCATTGGAGAGCTATCTCGGGCTCACTCGCCCTAGGTTTATCACGAAACCACCCATATATGTAAATAATTCCCAATAACCATAACATAAACATCACACATAACACATTTATAAAGGAAATATAACATTTCCACATTCCAATATATCAAATCAATATATTGAAATAAACAATGCTTTATCAAATCATTTTCAAAATCATTTAAACAGATATTTTTAAATCAAAGTGTCTTATACAACTTTGAATATTTTAAATGAATTATAATTTTAAAACATTAATGTTCATATAAATAAATCTTAAAACCCATTTTGAAAACATTTACATCAATGAGAAATATTTAGAAGAATAAATCTTTAAAACATTTAAAACAATATTTTTGTTAAAGAGTTTTTTGACAAAAAGATAGATGCTTGAATACAAATAAATGAGGAATAAAATTTATTCATAACTTTATAATATCATACGAATAAATGTATTCATGATATAATATGTCAAAGGACAATATATACACCATATAAGAGTAAATTGGTGAATAACAAAAATGAATTCTCAATGTAAATGTAAATTGAGATGAAAGCCCTTATAAAGATGTTATCCTTAAATTAAGGAAAAATAAATTACAGAATTATGGGTGAAAAATATAAATACACCCAATATAAGTGGATATTATGTGTAAAACAATCATAGGTCATTCACACATATTCATTGGATGACATATTCAAGAAGTTCAAGTTTAACCCAATGAATTGAAATTCGGTTAAGAAGTTCCCTTACAAAACTTTGACATCCTAATGGCGTCACTTTAAACTTAATAAAATGAGTTGATGAGAAAAAAAGGGTAACTCATCACTTGTAAATAAAGTTTACATCAATAAGGTTATTAAAGAACATATCCCAACATAATAAGGTGTAATTTAAAAGACATAACAAAAATAAGCCTTTTAAAAAGAGGAGGGTGAATGGTTCCCTTACCAATTTGGTAACTTAAAAAACATACGCCACATGAAAGAAAAATAATACAAATAAGATGTAAATACTCATAAATTAAAGTATATTACACAATTAGTACAATCATGGGAAGTACATACACCACACAAAAGAAAATAGTGGCAAATATAGCATTAATCTCACGGGAATAAAAAGTGATATGAAACCCTTTACCACGTTGTAATCAACTGAGTGGTATGACCACAAGTTAATAACCACAAAATGAATCACAGTATACCATGAATATAATAAAAATAATGATAATATATATCAAATGCCTGTACACAATACACCACATGCAATGAATAAGTGTCAAACAATGGAAATCTCACGGAATTAAAAGTGATATAAGAAAATCCTTTACCTCATGTCTGACTTGACTTGATCATTCTTTAATCTCCTGAATAATAAACTAAAGTTAATTTATACTTTCCTAAGAACCTTTTCATCAAGTTTATTATTATTTTATATCACTTATTACCATGTTATAGACATTATGTAATTATTTAAGTTAATAATGGTAGTTTTGTCGATATTTGGTACTTGAGTAAAAAAAGGAACACCTTACAATTACAAGTTGTTCATGTGATAAGATATCCATTATCTTTAGAATTATATTAATGATTTTGATATCATATATATCATATATATCCATTATATACATGTGTTTATAATATTATATAATATATGGAGGTAAGAAATGAAATGCAACGTTCATGGAGACGGTAAGCCGTCCGTACGCATGAATGCTACTTTTATTTATATTTCTTATTTTAATGAAATTTAAACATAATGATACATAGGTATATTATAATTATTGTATAATATCATTTATAATATCATTAACTCTATCCTTTATACATCCCACATAAGGCATTAACGAGTCACATCACTTTGAGGGGGCGGTAGTCCGCACTTCCTCAAATGATATTATCGTATTTACCCACTATGGAAACCATAAAGGCGTGATATAAATGGAAAATATAGAAGCATAAAGAAAAAATAAAAATAATATATATCATATATAAATAAAATTCCATCATAATGGCCACCATGAGAGGTGGTTGGAGAAATTTGAAAAATCATCGTTTTGTGAGGCGTTAGTTTGCCTTCCACAGAAACATTATGTTCTTCACCCATTAGATGGAGGTGTGTGTAAGTGTAGTTAGAATACTTCTCATAACAACATAATATTATATTTAGGATACTTTTTTTGTTACAAAAGAAATTAATAAAAATATTTTAGGGGTTGGATATGTAAAACAAAAGATAACAATTTAAGAGAAATCGTTACCTTTAATTTGGGTAACTACCTTTGGTTTGAACCAAATGACATCTTGAAGTGCCTTCTGCCCAAGTTAAGGCTTCTAGGGGGAGGACAGGGATTTTGGGAGATTAATTGGGTAGAGGTTTATGATAAAAATGGCTTGATACATGTGAGGTATTGGTTAGAAGTGGTCTCCTTTTATAAGGGGGTGGAGAGGCTCTTTAGGAAAGTGTGAAAATATTATTTTATTATATAATGATATTCGGTTTAAAAAGGACCAAAAAACATTGAGGACTAAGATAAGGTGACTAATAATCGAAATAAACCATATAATCATAATTGGACATGTTTTTGATAATATTTTAATCATTATAATCTTATTTATTTAAATAATTTATTAATGAGGTAAATACTGTATCATTATTGTGTCATCAATAATTTAATTTAATTTATGTCTAAATATTATAGAAAAAATAACATGATGTAAGAAATAATTTTATATTTACGATGAATATTTATAGTAGAAAATATTACTTATATAACACCATATAAAAATTAATTACTAAAATATTTGTGTTTATGTCTATTTTGCCTTCACTTTAAATTAATTAATCCAAATTGTAATTATCACTCCCAAGTGGCTCAATGGGGTCCCAAAATTGACCCAAAGATTCCCATGGTCATAAATGACTCATAATATAAGGTTCAAAAAAGTGTTAAGGTAATTTTAAATTATTATAATATTCTTTTTACCTTGAATTACCTTATTTACCTTTAACTGCGGTAAATAAAAGTCAAAAGTTACTATTAACCAAAAATTATTTTCATCTTATTGAACCACATTTTTTTCTTGATAACAACCAGGTATGTCAGTTTTTTAAAATTCAATTCACATAAGCAGTAAAATTTCATTTAAATGAAAAATTCATTTTTTTAACTACTACTAAGTGGTTGCACTATTCATCAAAAATTGATGTTTTTCTGAAAAATACCAAAAATTCAGCGTAAGATTTATTTGATATTCCGAATTCAAAAATGATGTTTATCGTTACAAATTAAAAACATAAAAGTGTTATTAATTAATATTAAAATTAATTACCTTTGTTAAAACAAATATCATGTTTTTAATAAAAAATATATTTCAAAAGATCGACACTTGTTTATGTGCAATTTCAAAGTGAAATTAATTCCAATGACCAACATTGGATTTAATGGTAAAAATATATTCTAATTACACTTAAAACACAATTAAAAAGATAATATAACCATATAAATAAATTATATTAAAAGGCACTTTTTGAATTAAAATACAATATTTTCCGTTATTCATTAAAAATGAACTTTATTCAAAAAATACCAAAAAATTACCAAAAGTAAAATTTGATGTCCCAAATCAAAAGAAGAATTTTATTTGGTCAAATAGAACATATCAAAATGACCAAAACTAGATTTAAAGAGGGTTTTCCATTAAAAGGTAGTAAATCGACCATTTAATGTAAATTATGCTATAAATTAGATTCATTCACATTTGAAGCCCCTAATTTTTATTAGACAAAAGTAAATACATCTAAAAAACATTTATTATCATATTTTAGTTGGTTTTGTCCATTCCCACCAATAAAACGACTAGAATTTAACTTCCATTTAAAATAATAATATTTTATTATTAGTGTTTAACGTATGATTTTAAAGAAACTCATTGTTGCGTATCGGGTACACTATCGATCATAGCAACCCATTTAAAGTAAAATTAATATTTAATTCACAAATATTAATAAATATGAAATATGTCTTATTCTTTATTTACCAGGGATGTTACACACATACCTTATCATTGATGACTATTTGAATCACATCCTCATAATCCCCATCTTCAAACAATGTATTCAAATCAAATTATTGCACAAGTCATAGGTATAATGGTCAATAATCATTTAAAACCCAATATTCTCAGTTTTCAAGCAAAAAGATACTCTAAAAAAATGATCAACTTGTTATAAACAATTCATCATCCACTTCTCTATCAGGCATGAGTTTTTGAGAATGTATATGTTAATTTGAAATCTTCAAATAATTGCTTGATCTAGAATTTTCGTTATTGGATGATTCATGTAGACCTTCTCCAAATGAACATTTCATCTCAGATGACTATACTGAGAATCAGGACTGGGATACTAGGATTTCAAAGAAATGGTTTGACAAATAGGGTTAAAAAATAGGGTTCAGTTAGCATTAGATGAGGTTTGAAGATTAAACTCTAATTTATCATTTTAATAATTTAGGGATTTACTTGTACATTAATGCATAGTAAATAATAATAATCATTTAATATATTCATAATCTCATATGTTATATTGTAAAGTGAAATAACATAATTAAACACTCATAAGAACTTATAAATCTATAAAAATATTAAAAAAATAATAAATTATTTCTAAAAATATTTTAAACAAAATTAATCCTTATTAGTTCATGTTTTACACAATTAATTCTTTTATAATTCAATTTCTTTGTCGAAATGTCAGAAATATGGTGCTCTGTGCTAATAAATTCATGAGTGGTATCTCTTTTTTATAAATTATCTCTCAAAAAGTGATGTATTATATCAATATGTTTTGTTCAAGAATGGGATATAGGATTATTAGGAAAAAATTCACACTTTTATTGTCACAATTTAATGGTACATGTCTTAATTCATATCCATAGTCAAATAATGCGGGTTTCATCCACATAATCTATAAACAAAAACTACCTGAATTTATATACTCAAATTGAATAGTAGATAATGAAAGAGAATTATATTTCCTACTACACTATGAAATTATTTAATTTTTTAAACGTTAACTTGTTCTGGAGGATCTCTTTATATCTATTTTAAAACCACCAAAATTAAAATGTGAAAAACTAACTAATTCAAACACATTCCCTTCATGGTATGACAATCAAAATATTTTTGTTTTATTTAGGTATTTAAAAATTATTTTTAAAACATTTAAATAATATATTTAGTGTTTTCTTGAAAAATTTCACACATTCACACACTAAACATAATATATAGTCTTCTATAAGGTATGTATAATAAACATACAATCATACCTCTATAAGTGGTTTGTTCAACTGGTTTTCCTGTTTCATCAAGATCAAGATTACAACATGTACACATGGGAGTATTAGTACCTTTGGTGCTATAAATTTCCTTTGTATATTTTATTTTATTTAAAAAATTTACTTTTTTTTTGAAAAATTTGAAATCCATGAACGTATTATAAAATAACCATTAAATTAATTTCAAATTCATTTTTCATCATTTTGTAAAATTCAATACAAAAGGATATTTTGGATGATCTAAATAAAATCTTTAACCTAGATTTGTAATACTAAAATATCCAATGAAATTATTTTAATAAATAGAGTAGGTTCAACGATAACTTTTTAAAACTATTTTAGATAATAAAAGTGTTGATATTTTCATACCAATCTCTATGAGGTTGTTTTAATCCATGTAAAACTTTTTTTATCTTAAAAAATGATTTGAAAAAAGGGTGTTTTAAAATCCAGATGGTTTCTCTAAAAAACCTTAACTATATAAATATTAAGGAATATAGTCTTGACATCCATTTGATATAGTCTGAATTTTAAATATTCTATACAAGAAATAAATATTATGATATATTCAAGTCAAGATATTGGTGAAATGGTTTCATCATATTCAATATCTTTTTCTTGGATTGATCCTTATAAAACCAATCCATCATTGTTTCTAATTATAAAACCACATTAATCAACTTTATTATTCACTTCCAACTTAGTTCCAATTGTTACGATGTCCTTAGGTATTTCTACTAGTTCCCAAACATTTTAATTTTAAAAATAATTCAATTACTATTATATTTATCTTACCAATAATTCATCATCTATTTATTTTGTGGTGTTCATTGTTTCATGATGTGATAACAAATATTTATGCCCCACTTGATTTCTAAGAGAACTTTTCTGTGTTCCTGTATCTAGTTGTCCAATTATGGGATATAAGGTATAGTTTATATGGGTCCTAATAGTTTTGCAGATAGAATTATCTGTTACTTAATTTTCTTATATAGGTTCTATTTTAAACATTTTATCTGAACTAGGTGATTTTTCTACAGTAGGTTTCAAATAATTATCACTAGGTTTGGCATTTATATATATATTAGAAAGTGCATCCTCTAGGTTTTCAAAATATCACATAGTCTTTTGTGGATTTTTTTAATGAATGTTTCATATACAAATTATTCCATAATCTTGGTCCTTTTATTGAATACCATGTATTATTTAACAGATGTTTAATATCCAATTTAAATTCCACAATCACTTTTAGATGAATATTTTCCAAAATTATCATTTGTGTTCAGTATTAATACCTTGCATCTAAATAACTGTAAAGTAATTATCTTTGGTTTTCTACAATTATATAACTCATATGGGGTTTTTTTTAAATTAATCTAATAATAATTGGATTAATAAAATAACATGTTTTCATCATATCCTTTTCCCAAAAGTAAATAATTAAATCATAAACATTAATTATGTTCTAGTAAATTTCATGAAGAGTTATGTTTCTTATTTATACTACCCCATTTTTTTGTGGGGTCCTAGGATTTGAGAAGTTGTGATTGTATCCATGTTGTGAGAATATATATTCAAATTCTTTATTTTCGAACTCATGTCCATGATCACGTTTTATGGTCTTAATAGTGCTATGGTTTTCTATAGATTTCCCACAATTTTAAAAAATGAAAAATCATCACTTCTGTGTGCTAGGATTAATACCTAATTATATTTAGAAAATTCATCTACTAGAACATTAACATAGTTATAACCATTTAAAATAGAAACTCTAGAGGGTCCAAAAAATTCTATGTAAACAAACTTTAGGGGTTGGGATGTTGAATCCTCTTTCTTTCGTATGAAATATCTCATGTTTCATCATTTTTGACATGGGTTATAGACTTTGTTTGTTGGGAATTGTAGTTTATAAAGATCATTAACTAGTCCTTTTCTAGTCAGCTTCATAATTGAGTAAATATTTCAGTGTAAAAGTATCCCATGTCAAATCAAAGACTCTTTCTGAAATTTTCTTAAACATGAAATATTTTTAGAAAATAATAAATTCAAATATACAATAAAAACATTTTCATTATGAAAGGCATTAAAAACTAAATTAATCCTACAATTAAAAATTTTACAATAATTATTTTCAAATTTAACATGATACCCATCATCACAAAACATTTATATTCTAATTGTATTATATCTTAAACAATTTTAAAATAAGTCTTTAAAGATAAAAAACTAGAATTATTAATTTGATTGATTAATTTTATTATTTCTTTGTAATTGTCTAAACAAGTGACACATCCAGCATTTAATTTAATGAGATTCTTGAATCTCAAGTATTCTCTAGTCATGTGTCTATAAGATCCACTATCAATATACTATATATGTTTATTGGTACTCTTCAAGTGGATTTCCTATAGAACAGTTAAACAATAATTTATTTTAGTACCCATATTTCCTTGGGTCCAGAAATGTTAGTGATAAAAGCCTTGGGAATCCAATGTTGTTCAACTAGGTCACTATAAAAAGAATTTATAATTTTATAAATAAACACTTTATTATGTCCATATAAATAATAATAATTAGTAGAATTTAAAAAATAAGACCTGGAAATAAATTTATTCTTATAAATATTTATCTATCCGTGTTGTTACCCAATCTCTGTGGTATACTTTGGTGTTTTTTATTTTCTATATTCCTAGTAAGGATTTCTCTACCATTTTTTAATCTTTCTATATCCTTAATCAATTAATCATTTGACATCTTAAGATCATTATTTTTTTTAATAGTTATCTATTTTGTTCCTTTTCAAAAGAAAAAAATAGATTTAAAGTGACTAGACAAAGAATGATTCTTATTTATAATTTTATATTTATATTTAAGATCATTGAAGGTTTCCACTTGCATGTTATAGTACAAAAATAGATCCACACTTCTCATCTTTTAATGATTTTTTTATTCTTAGAAAGAATTGAAAAATGAGCATGAGATGCAGAAATAATATTTATTACCTATGGGGTGTCTATCATGAAACGCATGTTAGCTATATCATTTTTATCTTCTCTTCTTGATTGAGAGTAACATAAACTATCTTATGAGGAACTCAATGTGGCTTTCATATAATTTTTTGTATTTTTTTCCTTATCAGATATTTTCATATATTTAAATGTGTAAAATTCTTAATTTATGTGTTTCTTATGTTTACACTCATAACTGATCCCTTCACCTTTATGATTATCCTTTTTATAATTTCCTTCTCAATAATACATTCATTCGTGGTTTTATTTTTTGAATAATATCTTATTTTTTTAAAAAAATAAATTAATTTTATGCTATGTTATCTATTTTCGTTATCACAATCTTATAGTGATTCATCATTACTCAAACTATCAACTTTGATTTTAACTTTTATCATTGAGTCAAAAGACATGAAGGATTTTAAATCTACCTTGGGTTCATATACTTATTATTTGTTTACTTGAAATTCCCCCTCATACATCATAAGATTTCCAATAAGCTCTTTATCTTGTAACTTACTCATGACATTAGACTCTTAGATAGGAACAGAGATTCCTCTCCACTTATTATTTAGACATCATAGAAGTCGCATCACTTGATCTTTTTCTACAATTTTATTCCAAAGTTGAAGAATGGTGTAAAAAATTTCATTGAACTTGAGATACATATTAGAAATGGATTCATCATCATTAATCGTTAATGTATTAAATTTAATAGATTATGTAATTAAGCAGATATATTTAAAATATTAATTTCCCTCCTGAGATATAGCAAGTGTGTCATATATTTCAAAAGTATTAGAATAAGTATATATTATAATAAATTCTTATTCTCCTAATTCTCATCGAAATTAATTCATCGATTTATAATTATAGTCATATGTGGACTTATTATAATCACTCTATTTAAGCTCTAGCAGCTTTGGAATTTTATGTTTGTCCTTGATAACAATCCAAATATTAAATCACATGCTTCTTAAATGAATTTTAATCAAGATATTATATTGAGAATAATAGGTTCCATTAAAATAAAGAGGTCAATTTTTGTAGTTCCTTGTTATCTATTATTACCCATAATGATATAAATTTATAATTAACATAAATTTTTATCATTGGGTAAAACTATTTCATAGTAAAAATAATTTCAAAAATATTTTGATACCAAATATTTTTCAAAGTAGAACACTCAAGAGGGGGTGAATTATATTTCTAGTTTAAATTTATATTTGAAATGATTTTAAAACTAAATCCCCCAATTTATAAAATATTCTTAGTTAAATATATTAATAAAGTTATATAATTTTATCTTTTCAAAAATATTCTTAGAATATTAACCAGAACTCAACTAAGATAATTTTTATAACTATAGTATCCTTTTAAGTAGTTTTACATGAATAAAACATAGTGTATAAAATAAAAATTAAATTCAACTATCAATTTAATGTTTTTTTATTTAATGTTTTTAAAACAAATTCATATATATTTTGAAAATAGTGTAATAAAAAAATAGATAAATGCATAGTGGAATAAAAAATATGTTCAGTCTCAAGTGGAGACTTAATCCCCTCCACTTGTAAAACAACCATTTCTAAGTAGTCTATTGTAAAATAAATGGATCCACAGCCTAGATTGGGTTTTACACAATAGCACACAATGTTTTCTAGGATTCACATAGCCTCTTACAAAGTTCTATATGGGAGAAATATATTATAACACCTATATACATGATGTTCAGGCTACTTAGTCTCTTCCATAGTTCTGCATGGTATAAGAAGATAAATAAATGAGATAGAGAGTATTTCACCCTCTTGTTCAGTGTAGTATCTAGTGAAAAATTATAACTAATATATAGAAAAAAAACTCAAAATTAAATAAAATAGATTAATAGAAATAAAATAATTTATTTCAGTAAAGTGTGTTGTTCTACTGTTCTATAGGTAGATATTTTATTCACATAGTCATTGTTCATTTTTAATAGGTAAGAATATATTTTTATATGTTCTCTTGATATTTAGGTGAAGATATTGTTGAGAACATTTTTATCTCATTGTAATTGTAATTATTTATTTATCTTAATTCATCATATTAAAAATAATATCTATGTAGAAATATCCATTGAAAAATCATCATGAAGATCCTTATACTTTGGAAGAAAATCTTGTCTCATTAAATTCTTTTAACCAGCATTGAATTATGCATAAAAAATTGGTTGGATTAATATATCTAAAGATATAATAATATAATACATACCGTTAGACACATTAAATTAAAAAATTTCTACATCAGAATATATGCTCACTTCCATAATTTTCATATTCTTTAATATTCTGTATACTTAATCACGTGTACCTATAATCAATCACC
Source organism: Viscum album (assembly GCA_963277665.1). NCBI lineage: Eukaryota > Viridiplantae > Streptophyta > Magnoliopsida > Santalales > Viscaceae > Viscum > Viscum album. The sequence continues at coordinate 61,524,325 of OY728156.1, read as the reverse complement.
TTGTACGTGTGGATGATCACCTTGTAATTACATTCAATCACCATGTACTTATGGTCAATCCAATACTTTTCAATTTTATGACTTTTGGCCATAGTATGTTCACTTGGTCTTATTTTTTCTTCTTTACATGAAAACACACAAATCATTTTCTTTCATTTGGCCTTTTGGTCACAGGGGTGATTGTTTGGTTGAACCAATAAATTGGAAATGAGACATCTATGGTCAATTATCTAGGCATGGATTTTATCAATTTTTCTATTAAAAAGCGGATCTATGTAGTCACTTGAATTTTTATTTTAGTCACTTGGTTTTTTCTTATAATCACTTGGTTCCTTTTACATAAACACTTCATGGTTGATCAGGTGTTCATGCAATCAACTTTATGTCTTGTGTGGTCAATTTCATATACCGTGCAGTCAATTCCAGACTTATAAAAATTTCCATTACATAAGAAATATTAATTTCCTTTTATAAAACATAAAATAGAATATAAATAATAAAACATGATTTTTTATTATTAAATTAATGAAATTTTAGAATAATACAACATTTTATTTGTTAAATATTCCAACTAAAATAAATATATTTTTATTCCTATCATAGATAAGTTTCATTATTTGATGATGATGATGAACTTAGAAATGGTTTTGAGTGGACAATATAAGTTTTTAACATCATGAATTTTGATGTAGTGAAGTAAAGGAGATTAGATTATTTGTTCAAAGAGTTAAACATTAGTAATGTGATTATAATGTCTCAGAATGTTTCAATAAAAACATTATTCATAGATTTTACCCATTAATGATTTTATTGGGAGGGTTTTATTTTTTGGTCACATAAAGATGTGGCTGGAAAACATAGAGATGTAATGAGTTTTAACAAAACCCAAGTGCAACAAATATGATGCTTATCTTGTGTTTTATCATAAGTGATATGATTTAAATATTTCTTATGTATTATTTTTTTGGTATTATTAAAATAATTTAATAATATGTAAGGTATTATGTTATACAAAAGTATTTATCCACTTTATAATTCTTTCATGTTTAAAGTATATATTACATGAAGTGAAATGATAATTAACCTCTCAAAACATGATTTTGAGTTATCCCTAACTAATTATAATCATATGGTGTTATAAATTTTTGGTGAAACATTAAGGTTATAATTGGTATGATTATTTATAGAGATACAAAATGTACTCATGAAGCCTAAAAATAGATTTGTATGTTTTATGTTTTATCAAGTATGTCACATAGAGTTTCATACACAATTTCTTTTGAATACTATGTGTGTATATTATATATTGAATCCCCGTAACTATGTTTGGAAATATAAATATCATGAAAACCTTATTACTTTGAAACATTTCTTATTAAATCCTTAAAGATTAGTTAATCAATGGTGGATGTGTTTATTGTTGATCCTGTCATCAATTGAGGCCTGCCCAAGAGGGTATTTTCCCTCTCATATGATAAGTTTGACATATGGACCCTTCATTGAAATATAATGGGAAATTTTATGGACAAACCAAGATAAGGAACATATTATGTGATAGTATATTTGAAATAGGTACATGTCATGTGCCCATATAGTAAGATAAATGAAATGTGATGTATTTATAGACCTGGCTAGTTTATACTCTGAGAATCGAGAACATATATGGATTCTATATTGGATTGATATAATCCATATCCAATGGTCACTTTATGTCATAGAAAATGGGATTATATGAATATTCATACTTTTATATGATACACCTATAAGACATAGGTAAAGATATACATGTATTTAATAGATATCATCCTAGATATTTTTATAGCTAGAGTATCTCCGATGATTTTCTAGAGGATACACTTTTCTTATATTTATGAATTCAGGAATATTAATTTTTTTCAATGCTATAAAATCCCATGGTGTTACACATTACAGTTGATTAAATTGGGATTGAGTTTTATAAAACATAGATTAATACTCTAAAAATGATTAACAGTTTGTCCAAAATGAGTTTTCTATGGATATTCACATGGTATTTCATATGATTTGATAATTGATAAAATTAATTATTTGTTTCCAAAAGTATTTTGTTAGATATCTAAAAGGAGTTTTTTATATGATTTTATATGTTTTTATATGTGATATAATATAAGGTGAAATAGTACATAGACTGTGAGGCTTTAGTATAAGTGGGAGATTGATGGTGTTATTCCCTAAATCCATATATGTATATATATTCCAATATCATAGTGTATAATATTGATATATAGTATGTTACAACATATAGAAACCAAGTAATGTTGTATTTCATGGTTTGGTTATATCAGTTAGTATGATATGGTAATATCTTATTACCACTTTCTTGTCATTTTGTAGAATATGACAATGGAATATCATAATGTTGTGATTCACATTATACAACAACCATTTCATCATATGATTAAAAATATAGTCAAACATTAAATGTTAATTTTTATATATTTTCCACCATGGTTTTTATTAATACATTAAATGTATCAGAGAATAAAAATTGTATTTATATGATAAATAAATGTTATCTTAGGGGTTTAATAGTATTGAACCCATTTTTATTTATTCATTAATTTTATAACATTTCAGTAAATTATATATAGGATTATAGATCATCTGTGAGGCCTATATAATGAGTTTATATACATTGATATTTTTTTGTGAACTTTTAGAGAGCCTCTTATTGATTCTCTATATTGAATCTCTCTTCCTCTATCCTCATTTTCCTTGAGAGGTAATCGTATATTATGGTGTGAAAGAGGACCCAACCAAGCATTGGTGTATTTAGTTTATCCATTAGATACACCTCATATGGAATATTTATTTTGTTATTCCTAATAATATTCATCAATTACTTTAATTGAGATAGTATAAAAATTCATCTACAATTAAATGTAAATGTTCTACATGTATAGTATTCATTATTTTTTTTATAGCATGGTGATCTTGGGAATTGAGGTTTCTATTTTTTCTTCCACTGTATTGAATGAGTCTAAATTGGGTCATAGAGTTATTCCAATATCCACATCCACTTACCAAATCACAACCACATATCACATCCTCATCACAGTATGCTAACATGAGCACAAAAAACAACAACCTACTTCCATCCTCCTACCATGCACATCACCCACCTTGTATCCATATCACAACCACAAAACCATGTTAAACAACATAAATATATTATAAACTCAAGTAATTATAGCATGTATATATATTCATAAAACCTTAATACATCATTTTTCATACTAAATGGAGTGTATGTAATAGGTAGTAGTTATTGATAAATTCAATATAAAACCTAGATTTTTTGGAAGATACCTAAAATCCATGTACTTATATGGGAATCAATAAGGTTTCCAAACATTATTGGTTATGTGCATGAAATCATAAGAAACTTCATTTATATAATATGCCACACTGGAACAACATAAGGGTCAACTTATAGCTAGTTTTTTATTAATTTATAGAAATTTCATTAACCACATAATCATGGATTCATCATTCCAACTACCATTGACACACATCAAAACAATCATACCCAACCACACCAAACAGTCACACAACATATAAACAACTACCTATCTAATCACATCATTATTTGAGTCTAGAGTTTCTGATTATAGAAACATTATATACATTTATCCATATTTAATTCCAAATAATTCATTAACTATTATCCAAAATTCATTTTAGCCTTCACATTTTTATTAGACAACCCATCAATTATCAATTTCCATCCAATTATAGATTAATAATTTCATTATTTATAACCATATTTTATTCCACTGGGAAACCATAACAAAACCCACAATAACCAATACCAAACCATAATAACCCCTATAGCAACCCTCAATTTTCAAACGTAGACATTACATAAATTTTATGGAATACATAAAACCTTATACAAATAGATTCTAAAAGACTGTATTATATTAGTGCATTTGTAAACATGGAACAAAAATCATTTAGATCAATTAATGATCTTCAATATTTCCCACAAATATCTTCCCCATTATTATTTCTAATTAAAACCATTTCTTAATAACCTATAGAAAAAGAAACATAAGAAAGGGGTGACCTCAAATGCTTAGTAAGGGTAAATAAAGGAAATGCATATGCATATCACAACCATAAAGTTATAAGACCATGATCATGATCATTAAAAGTTTATACCCTACATATCAAAGATCATAAACATGAATCATTGAATAATGATTTTTAGTTCATAAGACATGAATCATAATGAAATAAAGATAATTATCCATGAAATCATAACATAGGAATAAGTCATGAAATAGTGACATATACATAAACGTATAACATAGTGAACATGTATAAGTAGAAACAGGTTCACACATTAAGTTAAGGACATGAAATAAGTCTATCTCATAGACTTATGGACATACAAAAAGGTTTATAGATAATATTGTGAAACATGTAATGAATTTCACACATAACATTGTGAACAAGAGACCAGGTTCACTCATTACATTGTGAACATATAATAAGGTTCACTCAAAACATTTTGAACATGTAATCAGGTTCAAACATAAAATATATACTCATGATTCATCCATCACTACCGAATGTATTGGAGGGAGATATTGGTCATACCCATCTCATAATAAAATCATTCATACATGTTCCACAAGTTAATAAAATATTCATTATATCATCATCCAAATAAAAGATGGGTTTTATTAAACTTCCTATAATAGACCATGAAATTTAATGGGTATCATTAAAATTTCATCACATCATATCCTCTAGATAAGAGATAGGTTTCATAATCATTCCTTAAAATGAATAACCCGTGAAAAGAGGCGGGTTTCAAAAGTGTTAACCCATGGAAGAGAAACAGGTTTTGTAATCATTATTCATTTAAAACATAAATTATTCAAGAAATAATATGGATGGAAAATTTAGATCATATCATATAAGTTATTTAATAACATCAATAGATTTCATATTAGATTTATAATAACTTGGAAATATATTTTGAAAATATTTCTTGAGAAAAATATTCTTTTTTCTTTGGAAAATGATTTTTGAAAACATAAAACCTTTTGAAGGTCATTTTCTTGAAAATTAAAATGGAAATTATTAAGAAATATTGAAAAAAATTTGAAATACTTCTTCTTTGAAAACATGTAAAAGAATATTGAAAAAAATTGGAAAACCATTTTCCTTGAAAAATTACAAAAAAATGATTGAAAATATTTTAAAAATCATTTTCCTTGAAAACATATAATATTATCTTGAATAATTTTTGAAACAAAATTCCTAGAAATAATATAAAAGAATAATGAAAATATTTTGAAAACCATTTTTTTTGAAAATTAAATTTAAAAAAAAAATTTAAAAATTGCCATTTTATATATGAAAAAGAAGCTTCGTGAAAATTATACTGGAGAAATCTGTACATGTCGTACAAGGTAAAAACAACATTTCGTTTAAACAGTAAAAAGGGTAAACAAATACCTTGTTCGAAAAGAGAAAAGAATAATACTTTGACAGCATTATAAAAATAAAAAAGGGTAAAAGTGTTTTTTATATATTATTGGTTAATAGTATAATATTCTTGGAAATCCTTTTTTAGACATCTTAATTTTCAAGGAACACAGATTTCCAACCAAAGATAGGGAAATGTCGGACTTTATTCAAAACACATTCTTAACTATATTAAAAACCAAAGAGTATAATAATGGTACCAATACATGAATATATCATGAATATCTATATGAGAATAAATTTATGAATTTTATTGGGATATGTATCATAATATTTGATTAAAGGAATTATAAACATAAACAATCTCGATAAGCGATGGTATTATTTTAATAAACTCTTACCCCTTGGAAACTTTGAACCATACCACCATGTAATAAAATCAAATTACATTGTAACGCCCTAACCCCTGTTACCCAGAGTCAGTGCATTATTACATAACATTGGCATGAATACAAGGAATCTAGTCCCAAGAGACCGATCAATTTAGCAGTCTTGTAAAATAGATTACATATATAAACATTACATTACACATTAGAAAATAAAATACAACATCAATGATCCTTTGATAATTCCATTAATCGCATAGCTTAACCATAATTATCAATCATAATACACTTCTTGGAATCTTGGGAAAATAAAACATAAGAAAGGGGTGAGCTTAGATTCTATATAAGGATAACAATATAGCGAAAGCTTTTATAAATAAGAATAAAATTTTAAGGAAATGAATAAAACAAAAAAATCCTTTTAAACATAAAATTCAGCGTAATATGGAAAAGATAAATCAAATAATTCCATTTAGTTATTCACATTAATATTCTACTATTCGAATAATCATATGCAATATATATAGTCAATTTCATAATGATGGAATGCATAATTCCAGACTTCATAACCACATTGTCAAGGCCTTGTGCCAAGACTAAAAATAAGATTTTATCAAAGCTTTATGCTAAGACACTAGTTTGTCTCATGAGACCTACCGATGCATCGACGTGCTACAGCAGACATCACTCTTCAATTACTAAGTCTAATACATTCCTCATATAAAAAGGTTTAAACATAACATAAACATTCATATTAAAACTGACATATAAAATGTCAACACTTTATCCATAAACCATGAATGGCATAAAAATAACACATCCACATTCAAACATATCACAAAACCTTCAATACAATATGGAAGATTTGTATCATAATAAATCAACATCCATCCAGAATAATATCTTGTAAAGGATGTTGACATAGTTTAAAAAGATCAGTAAAAATCATTGAGAGAAATAATTCATTTTTATGAAATCATTTAAAAGTCATATAATTTATAAAGGAATTAATTTAAAATATATTTTTGAATAAAAGATTCCCATACCACTTCAAAACTTTTTAAAGGAATTAACATTTTAAAACATTCATGTCCATATAAATAAATCATTAAAACCGTTTTGAATACATGGAAATTACTGAGAAGGGTTTAGAAAAATAAATTTTATAACATTTAAAATGATGTTTTAGTAAAAATTTCACTTAAAAATAATCCCTTTGGAAACTCTTTCATGAAACCTGTACATAGATAATAAATATTTCCCGGTAGATACTTACGTAAAAACAACACCGAATAATAAAGAGATTGGGAAATTAACCCTTACCTTGCACTTTCCTTTTTCAAGGGTACATTTAACCGCCTGTATAATGACTATTGTATGTTATTAAATTATATGAGAACCATATTCATATTTATTATATCATACATGATTCATTTATGACTTCTTACTACCCATTTAATAATTATTTCTAGGTTAAATTAACATTTTGGGTAATATTCACTTTTTTATCGTACGTGTTTTGACTTGTTATTCTTGATCGTATCATTTAGATCATGATTTAAATACATAAATAATATAACCATTGATTTATATATCATTTATATTTATAATATAAATATTTATAATAGATATATATATGAAATTGAAGGCATCGTTTATGGAGACGGTAGAAAGTACGTACGCATAAACACTATTTCCGTTTTCATATCGTATTGAAATAAAGTGAGTAAGATATATGTAAGTACATATATATATATATATATATCTCTTAGTTAGAATTATTATATCAGATATTACATACTTATTAATATTATATATTTTTATAAACATCGTTGAATGGTGAACGGGGGAATGAATCTCATCGGGTCGTGGAGACGATAATCCGTACGTACGCATGAGCAACAATATAATTATATTGATGGTGAAATCATATGTAATTGGATTTTATATCATATATAAATAATAATTAAAATTTTATATTTATTATTTACATCATTTGTACTCATTATTATACCCATCCAAATAATGAATTGTTTGAATAACAAACTACACCACGGTGTGGAGACGATAAGCTGTATGTATGAAGGTTTGGTGACTTTATCATATATAGGATGGATTGAATAATTAATATGGTTTTACCATATTTACAATAACATCACATTATGTATTAGTTACTTGAGTTATTATTTTGGTATGGAAACAATAAAAAAAGATTAAATGGACGAAGAAAAGAACTAGAAAGACGGTGGTAAAATTGTTACCTCTTCTTCGGGTGTTTCCTTTTGTGTTGATCAAAAGAGCTCCTTAGGATGGATTTATAATCAATGTATGGCCTCTAGGATGAATTTATGAAATTTTAGAGGATATTTGGGTAGGGTCTGGCGAGCCAAATGGCTATGGAGGTGTGAAATTAAGAGAAGGGTAAGTACCCTTTTATAAGAGAGGTGAGGGTCACTTTAGGAAAATCATGAAATATTATTTTATTATAAAATCATTTTCAGTTTCTAATGGCCCGGAAATATTTATTTTGAGTATAAGGTTGGTATGGGTCGACATCCTCTCAACCAATATTTTTTATACAAGTTTAGGTTAGCATTTTAACCTTATCTTTTAGTTTTAACTCTTAATTAAACAGTTTAACTTTTGTCGTGTCTTCTTGTATTCTTACACTATATGGTTTATAAATATAATATAAAATTAAAATGGAACCTCAAGTAGTTCATTAATAAAATATATAATATTATTTAAGCCCTTTTTATGAACCTTTGATTTTTAAGAATATTATATCAACCAATAATATAGTATTTGTTTCAAAAACTAATTAATGTCTATTTTAACACGATTTGGTATTTTGTTTTTGTAAAAGTCATAAATACTTGATTACTTCAAAAAATATACATTTAATCAATCATAACAAGTAATATTAACCTAGAAAATTCTTTTATGTCATAAAAAATTTGAAATTATATTCATTTTAATATTTATAATACGATTTATTTGATTCATTTATTAATAAGGTAATTACTACATCGTCATTGTGTGATAAATAAATTTTATTATTTAATGTCTAAAAATTATAAATAAAATAAAATTATGTAGGAAATATTTTTATATTTCTAATTAATATTTATAGTCTAAAATATAACTTATATTACACCTTGTAAAAATTATTTTACTGAAAGATATATGTTTTTGTCATTTTTGTCTTTACTTAAAATTAATTAATATAAATTTTCATTGTCACTATCAAGTGGCTCCATGTGGTCCCAAAATTTACCCAAGGATGACCATGGTGGGAAATTTATCAACCAATATAAATACAAAACGTGTAAGGGTAATTTATTATTATTATCATAATATTTGTTTGTGCTTATTTACCATATTTACCCTTTAACCATGGTAAATAAAATATTTATTGAATTAAAAATTCATAATATCTAAAAATAAAAGTTACCTATTTACACAATTTGGGTCTCTTTATTCCAAATATGGAATCCATTTTTTGAAATTCAAAACACATAAGTGGCATAAATTAATTTAAAATTAATTATCGTTGTCAAAACAAAAAGCGTTTTCTTAAGAAATAATAACTATCAAAAGATTAACACTTGTTTATGTCCGGTTTAAATTTGAAATTACATCCAATGACCTAAATTATATTAAATGATAAAAATATAATCTTATGATACTTTAAAACCACTTAAATTTATAATTTAACACAATAAATTATTTCGATTAAAAAAGTTGTTTTAATTAAAATTTAGTATTTTTTCACTATTCATCAAAATATGAAAGTTATCAGAAAAGTACCAAAAAATTATAAAAACTAAATTTTTATGTCTTGATTCTAAAGAATAATTAATTTTCATTAAATTCAATAAAAGTGGAAGATATTGGTTTTAATAAAGGCTCGCCATTAAAATGTGGTAAATTTTCAATTTGTTTTAAATACTTCTTTTATGGGAAAAATGAATTTGTTCTTATATTATGTCTAAGAAACACATAATATTGATTATAAAATTGTGTTGAGTATATAAAATTCAAAATTAATTTAATACTATTCATAACTGCTTTTTTGAATTATTAGATTGGTAAGTCATGGTGCGCTAGAACTCAGTGTTGCGTGTAGTGCATGTTTTTGAATTTCTTTAAAGAGATAACGTACTATGAAATATTGGGGTGTTACATTCTCCCCTCCTTAAATAAATTGTGTCCCAGAAATTTGAAATTTTTTTCGAATATAAACTGTTAAAAATAGAACAATACCTTTGTGGAAAACCCACATCGGAAATTAGGTTAATAAAATTTTGTCTTAATAAGGGGGAAAGGGAAATGAAAAAGTAACCACCAAATTATGATCTTGATTTGAAGAACATTGGTGGAAATTAGAGACAAATAATTGGTGGGAAAATGTAAATATTTATAGGGAGTGATTGAGGTCATCAATCACAAAAAAGTGTAAAATTGAGGGCCTCAAAGCCATCAATCTAAGATGATGTAAAATATCATCGGTTCAACAAAACATATGGTATTAGGAAAATTCATTTCTGGTTTTAAGATCTCTTCCCTAAAGTTTAAGAATTAATTTATTCATATAATAATATTAAATATATATATATATACACTCAACAAGTACAGTTTCATCATTCAACTAATTCTTACCACAAACTCATCTTTCACTCCAAAATATAATAGAATTCAAAAATATTTTATTTATCCTAATCGTATAGGATTCCCAAAAATAATGAATTTATAATTCATTTTTCTGAATATATTAAAATACTACATAATACAAACCAGTAAATCACGTATGCTAGTGGTAGGTGATCCACCCTTATCGCCCTTTGGTTGTGTGTTCAAGTCTTACGACTTTGTCAGACGCAATGCGTTGTCGCACGACCTCTGGGTTATCCTTTTTATAAAAATACAAAAAATAATCTTAAGAAATTCTTTATCCTTATTAATTGTATCCAATGTAAATCTTAATCCATTCCAACCTTTAGACTTATCCAAAATACTTCTTTACAAACTCACATCCCAAAATTTATAATGAAGGTAAACAAAATGAAGATCTCTTTTTCCACATAATAACATATGAATACCTTCATCATGTATTCTTTTAAAACATGGAAACACCATAAATTACCATAAAACGTTATGGATTACATTAATTCTCCCTTATTTCTTATAGAATACTAGTTATATTCTTTATATCCAAAAATTTGGCATATTCCAATACTGATGGAAAAAACAAATCAATAATTAGTTCCAAGGTAGTAAATAATATCCAGTATAATTTATTAAAATCAACAATCTCTTATTCCAAAATCACTACCTTAGTATTAAGAACATGTTATGGTTTATCTTTCCTTTAACCATGTATTTTCTAAAAAGTTTAACCTAAAACTGAGTAACTTTACTTGGTAACATACAATCTCAAATCCTTAATGAAATAGTACTGCAATAAAATCCTTATATACTCTATAATTATAATAACATGTGAATCATTAATACAATACTCAAATTACAAAATACTTTAAGAAAAACGTAATAACTATAATCATTACTCTTCATCATTGTTAGTATCATAACTTGATTATTATCCAATATGAACATTTCAGGTATACTCTGATGACTTGGACATTGATTCTCTTAGTGTCCCGACTCCTTGTATATGAAGCATTGTGCTTTTGAAACCTTTTTCTAACCCTTGCAATCATGTACTTGATTTCCATTTTCCCCACACTTATAACAAAATCTCATTCCCTTCAAGCATTTAACACCGTGATTCTTTCCAAAGTTATAAAATATGGGAAAATCCTTCTTTCCCATCTTCGCTTTATCCATATTTCTCTCTACCATCCTTTTCTTCTCTTACTTCCCTTCAAAGCCATAGGATTCAAAAAAATATTTACTTATATTATTAATTCATGATAATATTTCTTCATAATATGAGAATACAGGGGAGACTATTTCCATTTTAATTTTTGTCTTAATACCATGAAAGATATGATCCTTCTTAATCATTCAATCATGCGTATTTATAGAATCCTCATTCGTTCTACTAGACGCCATTTCTAAACAAAGGCATACACCTGGTTAGTTTTAGAATCACAATTCCTAATTCCAAACTTATAAAATACACAACATAAATTGAAAAGATTCTGAAAATAATATAAAATCATAAAATATTTTCTTTGAGGAATTATTTTCACATAAATCCTTCATAATGGCTTGTAAGGAAAATGTGAATTATCCTAAGAATGTCCCACAGGAGTTTCGTAACCAAGAGTGTAGAAAGGACCATTGTCATGTACCAGGAAACCCTAGGTCAATCCCAAAACTTCTTTTCAGAGTTCTCACTCATAGGTATATATGTGCCAAAGCCGCCTCTACCTGCTCGTATCCAAACAGGTATGTATTTCTTAGAAAATACAAAAAATATCTACATTACCAAAATTCAATGAAGTTATTCTATACTAATCCTATTAGTCTATCTTAGGGTAATTTTCTCTAACCAGAGTTTATCTAAATATATTTTCAAGGTTGTTGCTAAAATTCCTCTGATACCGACTCTAATGCCCTGACCTCAGTTACCCAGTGTTGGTGCATTATTACATAACATTGGCATGATTACATGGAATCAAGTATCTCAAGACCGATCTGTTTAGCAGTCTTGGAAAATAGATTACATACAATAATGTTACATTACACATTAGAAAATAAAACACAACATAAATTATCCTTTGATAATTCCATTAATCCCCTATCTTAACCCTTCTTATCAATCATAATAAATGTCTTGGGATCCTGGGAAAATAAAACATAAGAAATGGGTGAGCTCAGATGCTCATTAAGGATAACAATATAGAAGAAACTTTTATAAATAAGAATAAACCTTTAATGCAATGTATAGAAATAAAACAAATTCCATTTAAACATAAACATCAGCATAATATTGAAAATATAAAATAAATAATTCCATTTACATATTCACATGGATATTCTACTAGTCGAATAATCACATGAAATATCCATATCCAATTTCATAATGATGGAATGTATAATTCTAGACTTCATAACCACATAGTCAAGGCCTTATGCCAAGACTACAAATAATATGTTGTCAAGGCCTTGTTCAAAGACACTAGTTTGTCTCATGAGACCTAATGATGCATCGAGGAGCTATAGTAGGTTCCACCCTTCACTTACTAAGTCTAATTCATGCCTCGTATGAAAAGTTTTAAACATAAAATAAACATTCGTATTAGAACTAGAATAAGAAATATCAATATTTTATCCATAAACAATGAATGGTATAAAAATAACACATCCAAAGTCAAACATATCACAAAACCTTCAATACAGTATGGAATATTTGAATCATAATAAATCATCCTCGATCATTAATAATATCTCGTAAAGGATGTTAACATAGTTGAAAATGATCAGTAAACATCTTTGAGAGAAATATCCCTTTTTCATAAAATCATTTTAAAGTCATATAATTTATAAAGGAATTCATTTAAAATATAGTTTCGAATAAAATATTACCATACCACTATGAGACTTTTTAAAGGAATTAATATTGTAGAGCATTCATGTCCATATAAATAAATCCTTAAAACCATTTTGAAAACATGGACATTAATGAGAATGGTTTAGAAGAATAAATCTTTAAAACATTTTAAATGATGTTTTAGTAAAAAATTCCCTTAAAAATAATCCCTTTGAAAACTCTTTTATGAAACATGTACATCGATAATAAATATGTCTCAGTAGATACTTACGTAAAAACAACCTCGGATAATAAATAGATTGTGAAATTAAGCCTTACCTTTCACTTTCTTTTGGTCAAGGGTTCGTTTAACCTCTTGTATAATGACCATAGAGTGTTATTAAATTATATGAGAACCATATTCATATTTAATATATCATACATGATTCATTTATGAATTTATACTACCCATTTAATAACTATTTCCAGGATAAATTAACATCTTGGGTAATAATCACTTCCTTTATCGTACGTGTTTTAACTTGTTATTCATGATCGTATCATTTATACCATGATTTAAATACTTTCTAGAAAATAATACATGGTTTATATATCATATATATATAAAATATAAATATTTATTATATATATATATATATGAAATTAAAGGCACCATTTATGGAGATGGTAGACCGTACGTACGCATAAATGTTGTTTCCGTTTTCATATCGTATTGAATGCAAGTAAGTGAACAAGATATATTTAAGTACATACATACATACATATATATCTCTAGTATAATTATTATTTCGTATATCACATACTTATTAATAATATATATTTTTATAATCCTCGTTGAATGGTGAAATGGGAATTAATCTCATCGCGTCGTGGAGACGGTAATCTGTACATACACACGAGCAACGATATCATTATATTTGTAGTGAAATCATATGTAATTGGATGGTATATTATATATACATAATAATTAACATGTTATATTTATTATTTACATTAGTTATAATAATTATTATACCCATCCAAATAATGAAGTGTTTGAATAACAAACTACACCACGACATGGAGACGGTAAGTCGTACGTACGCACGTATGATGAATTTTTCATTTATAGGATGGATTGAATAAAAAATATGGTTGTACCATATTTATAATAACATCACAATATGTATGGGGTACTGGATTTATTATTATTTTTATTGAAATAACAAAGAAAGAGGAAGTGGAAGAAAAAAAGAACTTCAGTGATGGTGGTGAAATTATTTGTACTTCTTCGGGATTTTCCTTTTGAGTTGATCAAAATGTCTCCTTAGGTTAGATTTATGATCAAAGTAAGGCCTATATGATTAAGGGAGTAATGTTTAAAGGATATTTGGTAAGGGGTTGGCTGAGCCAAATGGCTATGGTGGTGTGAAATTGTGTTATGGGGAAGTACACTTTTATAAGAGAGGTGAGGGTCACATTTGGAAAATCTTGAAATATTATTTTATAATAAACTCATTTTCCGTTTATAATGGAATAAAATTAGTTATTTAGAGGATAAGGTGGGGATGGGTCGAAATAATCTCATCCAATATTTTTTATACATGTTTAAGTTACCATTTTAACCTTATCATTTAGATTAACTATAAATTAAATAGTTTAACTTTTACTGTGTCTTCTTGTATTCTTACACTATATGGTTAATAAACTAATCTCTAAACTTCCAATAGAACCTAAATTTGTTCATTAATGACATATATATTATTATTTAATCTCTTTTTCTAAAACATAAATTTTTAGAAATATTATATCAACCGATAATATAGTATTCGTTTTAAAACTATTTTATGTCAATTTTAACACTATTCAGTGTTTTGTTTTTGTGAAAGTCATAACAACTTGATTACTTAGAAAAATATACATTGAATCAATCCTAACATTTCATATTAACCTATAAATTCGTTTATGTCATTACAAATTTGAAATTATATTTATTTTAATATTTATAATATGATTTATTTGATTATTTCATTAATATCGTAATTATTGTATCATCATTGTGTCATAAATAAATTTAATTATTTAATGTTTAAAAATTATAAATAAAATAAAATTATGTAGGAAGTATTTTTGGATTTATAATGAATATTTATAGTCAAAAATATAACTTATATAACACCTTTTAATATTTTTTTTTGTTAAAAGATATATGTTTATGTCATTTTTGTCTTTACATTAAATTAATTAATATAATGTGTCATTATAACTCTCAAGTCGCTCCAAGTTGTCCCAAAAAAGACTCTATGTTGTCCATGGTTGGACATATATCAACCAATATAAATAGGACACTTGTTAGGGTAATTTAGTATTATTATAATAATATTTGTTTACCCTTATTTACCAGATTTACCCTTTAACCATGGTAAATAAAATATTTACTGAAGTAAATATTTATAATGTATAAAAATGAAATTTACCTTTTAACACAATTTGGACCTCATTATTAGAAATATGGACTCTATTTTTCAAAATTCAAAACATAGAAGTGGCAGAAATTAATTTATAATTAATTTCTGTTGTCAAAACAAAAAAGTGTGTTTTAATGAAATAATAACTATCAAAAGATTAACACTTGTTTATGTTCAGTTTAAATGTGAAATTACATCCAATGACCTAAATTATATTAAATGATAAAAATATAATCTAATGATCCTTTAAAACCACTCAAATTTATAATTTAACACTATCAATTATCTCGATTAAAAAATTTGTTTTTAATTAAAATTTAGTATTTTTCATTATTCATCAAAATATGAAAGTTGTCAGAAAAGTAACAAAAATTTATCCAAAATTAATTTTTATGTCCCGATTCTAAATAACAATTTAATTTAATTAAATTGAATAAAAATTTCAAATATTGGTTTTAAAAAAGGTTCACCATTAAAAGGCGGTAAAATTTCATTTTTTTAAAAAATACTTCTTTTATCTAAAAAATATATTTGTTCTTATATTATGTATAAAAAACACATAATATGCATTCCAAAATTATATGGAGTATATAAAATTCAAAATTCAGTTCATATTATTCATAACCGCTTTTTTGAATGACTAGTTTTGTAAGTCGTGGTATGCTCGAACTCGGAGTTACGTGTAGTACAAGTTATTGAATTCCTCTAAAGAGATAACATACTATGAAATATTGGGGTGTTACATAAATGAGGCATAAAATATCATTAAAATAAGTACATTCATAATATAAAATTTAAAATGTCGTCTATACACATCATGGTAAAATATATGATCATAACATAGCTTATGTCTCAAAGAAGGAAAATTGATACCAAATTACTTTATGAATTTGGTAACATTGGAAACATAATCCCCATGAATGAAATATCATAAAATTTATATGTAAGTACCCATAAATTTATGTATAATAATCCTATAATTCATCCATGGAATGTATACACATCACACAAAAGTAATGGGTAGTGAATAAAGCATGTATCTCATATAAATAATGAGATGAAATCCCCTTACCTGGTCTCTTGACTCTCCTCATACTCATACTAACCTCCTATAATTATAATGTAAATTTATTAAAAATATTTTCAATAACCATATTGATAAATCTAATACAATATATGGTTTTTTTATGAATTTATATTATCATCTTGTAAATAATTACATGCTAAGGTTACACTTCGAGTAATATTCTTTTTTTTTTGTATGTGTTTTAATTTATTGTGGCTTTGGTCCTTATACATATATCAGAATTTAAAGAAGATAAAACATGGTATAAATATCCTTTATATTCATTATATTTTTATTATAATAATACATAAAATATATATGTATTAAATGTAATACACCGTTCATTGAGATGGTAGGTTGTACATATGTATGAACATTATTTCAATCTTATTGTCGTATTAAAAGAAAGAAGGTAAATGACATATATGTATATATAGGTATATAAATATTTATTTTATTAGAATTATTATATCACATATATCATATAAGTTCACTAAAACCATAATTACTACATTCCATGTAGTGTGAGAACGAATCACATCACTTTGGGGGGTGGTAGTCCACATTTCCTCAAATGAAATTGTCATATTTACGAAAAAATAAATTATAAATATATATGTGGTAAAATTATTAAAAATATTAAATACATAATAATAATTATATATTATATATATAAACATATTTTCCATAAAAATATCCACCATGAGTGGTGTTAAATAAAAAATGAACAATCATCATTTAGTGAGGTGGTAGTTCATTGTACGCATAAACACAATGTTTGTTACACATTAGATGGATGTTTGTGTAAGTGTAGGAAGAAAATTTTAAATAAAAATATCATAGTATATTGAGGATAAATATATTGTTATAAACACATGGAATAAGATTAATTGAGATCCTGGAGAATGAAAATAAAAGAAAGGATCTTGAGGGAGGGTGTTACCTCTTAATCGGGTAACTATTTTTGGTTTTCACCCTAGGGATTTCTTAGAAGGATTTCTGACCAAATCGATACTTAAATGATGAATGTAGGGATTATTAGGATATATTTTTCTATATCTTGGTTGAGCCAATGTGGCTTGATAGGTGTAAGGAATTGGGAGGAGGGGAGGCCTTTTATAATGGAGTGGCACTCTAGTAAATTTTGGGAAAAGGAATTCCACCCATGTTTTCTCCCTGGAACGTAGATATAATAATGGTCCAAATTACAGAAAAGTTATTATAGGTTATAAATATGGTCATAAAATGTATATTTTACAATTTTATATATCATTTAGGGCTTTAAGATTAAGGTTTAGTTCTTAGTTAAGCTTAATTTTACCTTAATCGACATAATTAATTTTTATTTACATTCACTGATCATTTTGGTAAAAAAACTAATTTTACCTTGTTATAAATTATAAATTACACTTATTCCAAAATACATAATAAATTTATAAAAATCACAATCATATAAGTGGTATAAATTAATTTAAATTTAATCCCATGGTCGAGTGGACAATGCGGGTTTTAAGGTAAAAACGTTCAAATGTTTGCTTTGTATTTATATCGAATTTCAAAGATAAATTCATAAAATGAACTAAATTAGATTAATTGACAAAAATATTAAATAATTAAATTTTAAATAAATTTAAAATATAACTTAATCTAATAAATAAATTATATTAAAAGGCAGTTTTGAATAAAAAATCAGTATTTTTCACTGTTAATTAAAAAATAAAACTTCACAACTAATACGAAAAAATTACCATAATCTAATTATTATGTTCTTATTTAAATTATGATGTTTATTTTTACATATAATGTTTTTTTAAATTTTCAAAAATTTTGATTTAAAATGGATTCTCCATTAGAAGGTGATGTAAATTCCATAACAAAAATATAGGTTTTTATGCATAAAGTTGGATTTGTTATTATCTTCTGTCTATAAAATATATTGTATGAATAAAAAAAATTGATGGAATATAAAACATAGATATTACATTAAAATCACAAACTAATTGTAATTAATTTTATTTATTAGGTTAAAACATCTTTGTGGCATTAAAAATAATATTTCTTTTTATATTCAATCAGTTTTCATATTAATTTCTTATTAGTTTGTAATATATGAATTCATATTGTATTTTTAAAAAAAATAAATTTTCATAAATTAGATAATACTATTCATAGACACTAATTTAAAGTATAGGTTATATATTATTATATTAAATAATAATATTTTAATAATATATTATTGTTCGATAATTTTCAATCAGGCTTGTTATGCAAGCCATCGAGGAACGTAACTGTTGCATGTAACACAATCTCACCTTGGTGTCCCATGTAAAGAAAGCTAAAATTTATTTTTTTGTATTTTATGATTAACTTGGTATTTCATATAACATAATCCAAACATAGTTCTATAATATCAAATAAACTATCTTCAGTGTTGTGTGAAATGAAAAATATCAAAAAGATTAAATTAATTTAAAAATATCCCAAAATCTCAGGGTGTTAGTTTTTACCCCTTAAAATTATGTTCTCCATCAAAATTCTTCTGGGTTAATAATGGTTTAATACTTGAAAATTTCATTCATAGAAACCCACATCGTAAAAATGAACACTAAAACTTTCTTTAAAAAGGAATCCTAGAACTAAAATGGTTAACCAGAGTAACATATAGTCGTGTTTCCATGTAGGATAACATAGGTATAATGTGAAAACATGGACATTGAAGATAAATAATTCAATCAAGTTACAGAGTATAGTGATAGATAACATAGTTAGAAGAAATTTAATAGCCACACATACATAAATCTATGATGATCTAAGGAACCATTAGATTTATTGCAAAAGAAGAATCTAGGATAACCTTTTTAGTTCCAGGATTCTTCCACAAGAGTTAAATAATTTTCCTTAGAAGTTATACTTTCTAAATTTTATTCCCTTTAAAATTCATAATCTCACCTTTTGGTTAAGCCTAGATAGGTTTAATTTCATCTCTTACCTTGACAAATGAATGATAATTTTTTACATTAATAATGTACTAATAAATCTTAAAATCCATGATAAGTCATCACATGAATCTTTAGTAAACACAAAAAGGTTATCTAATATGAAAAAGTCACTATGTGTTTAGATAATAGATTAATATCAAATATATGATATATAATTCGGATTAAAATTTTCATAAATAGTTAACCTTATAACCCTTCCGAAATATAATTCTCCCTTTCTTCTTTAAATTTTATCTTATCTTATAAATAAACATTTTTATTCGATACTTGGGTAAATCATTGCATTGGTAGAACATTAAATGTGACTTTATTTTTCCAAAATCAATGAAGAGGGATATAATCATATGAAATATCACCAAAGTATGAACAAAAATATTATCATAGGTCTTATTCATACAAAATACAACATGAACTTCCCAAATAAGGGGGGGAGGATAATTTTTCCCCTAATTTTCATTACTCGCTTCATCCATTGTGATTACATAAGATTTCTATTTTCCCTTTTTCCTCATAGGTTTTTGTGCATTATCATTCACATTTTCTTTTGGATTGGGGAATTGATTTGCATAATGCCCAATCTACATGCACTTGAAACACTGAAGTGTGGGTGTTTCATTCTATTGAACATTCTCTCTAAACATTTCATTGAATTTACTATTCTCATCAATTATAATTATACTACTCAGTGGATAGGCTTTCCAAAACTAAAACATCTTCCTTTTCCTTTTAGGATCACTTATATTTTATCTTTCCCGATGTTTTTTTAATTAGGAGTTTGAAACTTTTTTCTTCCCTCCATAGTTTTTAAATTCCCCTTTAAACTCCATCTTACTCTTCTTATTAAAACCATGGGATTGATATGTAACTCCAACCTCCATTTCAAATTTCATATCACAATGCACAGTATTTTCATAGCTACTAAAGTCTATTATGTACAATTCCATATGAGACATAGATTTAATCCACTGAAGAACCTATAAACATTAATTTTAAGTTAGATAATAATACCAGAATCATACAACATAGGTATTGTGAAACTATCATCATAGGTACTAATATATTTATTATCCATTTGATTCATTTCAAGGAACTCTTTTTCCATATTTATACAAATAACACAAGTAAAGTACATATTGAATAATATGTTCTTGAAATCAACCCAATCCATTGATTCAATTTCATCATTCTTTCATATATCTTTAATTAGAGTCCACCACTTGTCTGCTTCACCTTCTAGATGATAAATATACAGAATTAATTTCTTATGATAAGAACACTAGAAAACAGAGAATATATTTTCATTATTACTGATCAAGTGTTCATCCATAAGTGGATCTGAAGACCCGTGGAAATAAGTTTGGTGTTTTCCCATGAAGGACTCAACTTAACTTTGTTATCACCTTTTCTCATTTGGAATCTCAAAATGATTCATTTATTGAGAAATATGTGAGAGTATAGAAATGAGGTTTTTTATTCCATCCCCCATAGCACTAAGATCTTTAATAGTACAATTGTTGCATTGTCTATCGCAATCACCATTAACATGATTTCATCAGGTTTCATCTAATGACTAAAACCAAAATCATGGAGTAAGAAATATTAATCATATTGAGTAACCATATAATCATGAAAATTCAGTAATAGGATGTCTAAATTATGACACATTTTTTAATATTTTACACCGTAGGTTTAACCTCGGTTATTCATATCCAACTTCTATTTAAATCCTTCATGATGGTTCATGAAGAGTTTCTCAATTCCCAAAGCATATCCCCTAGGGGTGTCAAACCTGGTGTGCTACAAGGCTCATTGTTGAGTACCAGATTACCCTGAGTTAGTCCTAGAACATCATTTTGGAGTTGATACTCTTAGGTACATCTGTTCTAGAGCCACATCAACTAGTATTATCCAAGAACGTAATATTTCTAGAAAACGAATCACTCTATCATTTACCAAAATTTTAGGACATTTCCCTATTCATTTCCATTCCTAGGACATATCCTTATAAATTTCCTTAGGGTTTCTCACTAAGGTTTTCTAATCCAAGATTCCAAATTTTAACTAAACCTTTTCTCTGATACCAACTGTAGCGACCCTCAAATTCCATACATAGACACTACATAACTTTTCAGAAATATTTAAAAAATTATACAAAATAACACACAAAGGCCATATTAGTTTAGTGACTTTGGGAAAATGGAATAAAATACTTCTATGTGAGTGAAATATCTTACTTGTTTCCCACAAAGATCTTCCACCTTAGTAATTCTAATTAAAAATATTTCTTCATAACCAGGGGAAAAGTATACATAATATAGACGTGATATAAAATGGTAAGTAAGGGTAAATAAAGTAAATTCATATGCACATTAGAAAAATAAGGGTATAATAATATGATCTTCATCATTATAAGATCATACCATACAAATAAAATATCATAACCATAAATCATGGAATAAATTTTTTCAATTCGTAAGACATGAATTATAAGGAAATCAAGAGCATAATCTATGAAATAATTACATAGTAATAATACCTGGAATAGTGGAATAAATATAAACATATAACATAGTGAACATGTATAAGTAGAAAAAAGTTCACACATTATGTTAAGGACATAAAATCAGGACCACTCATAGACTTATAGACATGAAACCAGGTCCATGCATAATTTTCTGAACATGAAATCATGTTCACGAATAACATTGTGAACATGAAATCATGTTCATGCATAACATTGTGAACATATACGAAGGTTCACTCATAAAATTTTGAACATGTAATAAGTTTAATGCATAGACTTATGGACATGAAACTAGGTCCATCTATAACATTGTGAACATGTAATCAGGTTCACGCATAATTTTTATACGCCTGATTCATCAATCAATACATGATGAATTGAAGTTAAATTTATGTCCCACCCACCTCAAAATAAAATAATTCTTACATGTGCCACAATATAATAAAATGTTCATTATATCATGGCCCAAAAAATGATGGGTTTTATAAACATCCTATCAAAACCCATGAAATGATTTGGGTATCATAAACATTTCATCGCATCATTTCCTATATGAAATAGATAGGTTTCATAATCATTTTATCAAATAATAACCCATACAAATAAGCTAGTTTCAAAAGTGTATAACCCATGGAAGAGAAACATGTGACGTAAGCATTATTCCTTAAAAACATAAATTATTCATGAGATAATATGAATAGAACCTTTGGGTCATCTCTGAGAAGGGATTTAGTAACATCAAAGGAGTTCATCTTAGATAGATAATGACATAGAATAACATTTTGAAAACATTTCTTGAGGAAAGTATTCTTCCATCATTGAAAAATTATTTTTAGAACATGAAACCTTTTTAAAATAATTGTATTGAAAATAAAAATGACAAATTATAAAGAAATCATGAAAATATTTTGGAAAATAATTTTCTTTGAACATTTATAAATGGATCTTGAAAACATTTTGTGAAAAAATCATTGAAAACATATAAAATAATCATGAAAACATTTTGAAAACAATTTCCTTGAGTATTTTTTTGGAAACATGTAAAGAGATATTGAAAAAGTTTGGAAACCCCTTTTTGGAAAATTAGATCGAAAAAATACTTAAAATTTATTTTTTAAAACATTCAAAGGAAGTTTCATGAAAATAATGGTGGGTAAATTTTTACATGTTTAATGGGTAGAAAAGAAAATTTCTTTTGCAAGGTAAAAAGGGAAGAAAATGCCTTATCCACAAAGAGAAGATAACAGTACTTTGAGAGCATTGGTAAAATAAAAAAGGTAAAAATATTATTGAAAATATTAAAGGATAAGATTAAAATATAATTAGAAGCACTTTTTTGTAAATTTATTTATGATGGAACACGGATTTATGTCTGAAGAGAGGGTAAAATCGGGCTTTATTAAGAACACATTCTTAACTATATTATGTACCCAATAGAAGAATAATGGCACCAATACATAAATATATCATGAATATCCAAAGGTGAATAAATGTAATGACATTTATTTGTAGATGGATCATAATATTTCATTAATGTAAGATCAAACATAAATAATCTCATTAAGCAATTAGATTGTTTCAAAAAAAACTCTTACCACATAAAAACGTTGAACCATACCCCCTTGTAATAAAATGAAATTAAATGAATCTAAAAATATCATAAAAATAAGGATATTCAGGATATAAAATCTAAAATGTATTATATAAACCTCATGGAAAAATATAGGTACATTACATGGCCTGTATCTCAAAGAAGGAAAGTTGATACAAAATTACTTTATGGATTTTGTAACATTTGAAAAATAAACACCATAAAATAAAGATCATAAAATAGATATGTAAATACCCATAAATTTTAGTATAAGAATCATATAATTCAACCATGGGAAAAATACACACCACACAAAAGGAATGGGTGGTGAATAAATCTTGTATCTCATAGAAATAAAAAGTTAGATGAAATTCCCTTACCTTGTGTCTTGACTCTTATCATACTCCTTAAAAACTCGTTAATTTAAATATAAAATTATTATAAATATATCAAAGAACTATATTATTATATCTAATACGATATATTTTTTTATTATGACTTTATATTACCCTATTTTTAATAATTCCCTGTTAAGGTTATGCTTCGGGTAATATTCACTTTGGTTTTCATATGTGTCAAAATATGTTATATCTCGGGTCCTTAAAATTATATCATGATTCACATAATATAAAAAATTATATAAGTATCATTTATATTCATTAAATTCTTATTATAATAGTATATAGAATATATAAGTATGAAATGGAATACATCGTTCATTGAGACGGTAGGTTGTATATATGGATAAACATTGTTTCTATTTAATTATACTATTGGAAAAAAGAAGGAAAATCATATATATATATATATACTCTATTATCATAATTATATCATATATATTTTATAATTTCAAAAAAAACAATCCTCAATAAATTCCATGTTGTGTGTCAACGAATCACATCGCATTGAGGGGCTAGTACCCTCACTTCCTCTAATAAAATTATCGTGTTTAATCCAAATGGAAATTATAAATTTATGAGTGGTAAAATTATTAAATAAGCTTAAATAGAAATTAAATATATTATATAGAATATATAAATAGAGTGACCATCATAATTTCCACCATGAGAGGCGGTAAAGGGAAAATGTACAATAATAGTTTAGTGACGTCGTAGTTCACCATACATATAAACAGTATATTTATTACCAATTATATTGATGTGTGTGTAAGTGTAGGTAAAACCATTAGAAAAAAATTCATATTATATTTAGGATACTATTTTTTATACAATCATGGAAGAAGATGAATTTATGTGGTGGATAAGGAAAATAAAAAAAGGATCTTGAGTGAGGGTGTAACCTCTTAATTGGGTAACACCTTTTGGTTTGCACCAAATTGATTCTTTATAAGGATTTTTGAATAGAGTGAGAGTTCAAAAAGGAATTTTTTTCTATTTAGAAGCTATTTTTTTAGATATTTTTCTATCAAATTTGGATTTAGAGGTTTGAGTAAGTGGAATGAGGGGAGGCCTTTTATAGTGGAGGAGGAGTGGCACTCTTGTAAATTTTGTAAAATGGAATTACACCCACTATTTTTTCAAATAAAATGGATCCAATAATGTTCCAATGTATATAAAGGTGATGGTAGGGTATAAATATGTCCATAAAATGGAATTTGGAAAATTTTATAGGTCATTTACCCAATTATTTTTAAGGTTTAGTCCTTAGCTAAGAATAATTTTACCTTACACGATATAATTAATTTTAATAATTTCCCTAATAATTTTGCTCGAAAAATAATTTGAAATTTTTGGTAATTATAAATAATTTTTATTATAAATATGTAATCCATTTTTTAAAATTTCAATGGCATAAATTTTAGATATTAATTTCAATTTAATCTCGTGGTCGCATCGATAATGCGGGTTTTTAAGGTAAAAACTTTCAAAAGTTTCCTATGTGTTTATCTCTAATTTCAGTTTAAATTTTTTTCCAATGAACTAAATTGGATTGCATGATAATAATATTATATACTAAACTATTAAATAAATTTATAATTTAATCTAATCTTAAAATTAAATTTTATAAAAATTCAATTTTTAACAAAAAGTCGATATTATTTATTATTCATTAAAAATGAATCTTCATAAAAAAATACCAAAAATTTACCCTAACCTAATTCTTAATTTCCATTTTCTATGGTTATGTTTATTTTAACATACTAAATGTATAAAATTTCCAAAAATTCTATTTAAGATGGGTTCTCCATTAAAAGACAGTATAAATTCCTTAATAAAAATATGTGTTTGTAGGCATAAATTTTTCTTTGTTCTTATCTTGGGACTATAAAATATATTGGATGAATATCAAAAATATTTTATTGAATATATAACATAAATATTATATTAATATCACTCACTAATTATAATTAATTTAATTTTTTAGGGTAAAACATATTTGTTACCATAAAAATAATAATACTTCCCTTCATATTCTATCGGTTTTAATATTAATTTCTAATTAATTAGTAACCTACAAATTAATCTTATATTTCTGTAAAATATATTTTTTTTTAAATTAGATAATTTTATTCATAACTAATAATTTTACATCTAGGTTATATATTATTATATCAAATAATATTATTTCAATAATATATTATTGTTTAGTAAACCTCGGACATGCGTGTTAGCCAAGAAATCGAGGAATGGAGTTATTGAATGTAGCACTATCTAACCTTGGTGTTATGTGTAAATAAATATAAAATTTATGTTGTGTGTAGTGAAAATTTAACTTGGATTTTTGTATAACTAAATATATACATTGTTCTTTAATACAAAAAGAAACAATTTTGAGTGTTGCGTGAAATGACAAATATCAAAAGGTTTTAATTAATTCAAAAAAACAAATAATTCCCCAAATCTATCGGTGTTACAACCACCATGAAACAAAAGAAAAAACCACCATAATTATACCATCACCACAAAAATATTCCTAAAAACACCCCTTTCTCACATAAAATAGACAGTCCACCTCTACAACTACCATGCACCATCTCATTCTCCACCACCACAATAATAACCACACCTCATCATCTTAACAGCCATAAAAACCAGAAAATAATACTATCACCAAAATAAAAATGACACCACAAACTATAGTAAAGTATAACATTGTAAAAAATCATATTAAACAGGACACTTTTTAATCATTATTTCATATTAAATCAGAATTTCAAGTATAAATATTTCATCACAATTTCATTTTTCTAAACTACTGTTTTCTTACCAAATTTATGTGGTAAACCTTTTATAGAAAAAATTTCAATCATTCCAATAGAAACCAAAAATAATTCCAAAACGGAAAAATAAATTTATCTGTAGTGATATCAATAAAAATCATCAACTTATGAGAAATATCATAAAATTTTGTAAAGAATATGTGAATCATACTTTTTCCATTCAATTACTTTAGTCTGATTCATTGTATTTTTTAGGTTAATTTAACCATTCATCGAAATAAAGAACAAAACTATTTGTCTGAATTCATACATAATTAAATAATGGGAAGTCTTAAATCATTTACACAAATTAATGCTTCAATGATCAATCCACAAAAATATGATAAAATTATAATCAAACACCATCCAATGATGAGGAGTTAGCCAAAAATCCTACATCTGGCCATTCTCCATCCAAACCATGCCTGCGAAACACTAAAATATAATAAATATTTCTTTAACAACCTCCTAATGAATAAAAAACAAGGGGATAATAAATAGTGATAATAATATTAATAATAATAAGGGAGGAAATCACATTGTATCAAAGGGAATAAATATCTTGAATTTAATAGAGAAAACCAACCAAACTATGAAAATGGATCTCTAAAGATATATCTTTGATCTCTATAGTTTTGAAGTAAGTCATAAAAATTGAGTATAAATCAAAAGGATCCAAAATTTATAATCATTCAATAAAAATATGAGGCTTGTTTGTGATGGGTATTAGTATTATATAATTAGAACCCAGTCTAGAAAACATGGCATGATATCCACTAAATCTCAAGGTTCAAACTACCTCATATCTGATACAACCAATGAATTTCATAGGGAAACCAAGTTAGGAAGGACATATCTACGAGAACCTAAGAAGAAAAACTTGAATCTCATCCCCACCATTAAACTTGATGCACCTCAAAGAAAAAAAATGCTGAAACTGACCCCAATTAAGAAAAACAAGAAAAAATCGACCACCAATTCAACCGTGGTGGCATGGCTCTCTCTATGGTGTATGAAAGCCTTTATATGACTAACCTATACCCCCCTCCCACTTAAATAAAAATTTACCTTGTCAGAGTAGAACTTTCCATCCAAACAGAGTGACCCTAAAAACTCATGCCCTTGACTTCTTACCATGTCATTTTTCTTATTTCAAAAACTTCAACCTTCATGGAATAGTTCCCTAAACTATGATTGTTCCTCTTTATCAACTAATGTAAAATGTTTTAATCCTCATGGTCACATCATGATCTATGTTAGTAGCTAAAAAACATATTCAAAATCTATATTATCACCCTTTGAACCTCATCTTGATACCTCCAACACCTAAAATACACAATTTAAGGTTTTGAGAAAGTATTGGTCCTTAAAAAATATTAAAATGATGATTCAATTTATAAAAGGAAAAAATTAGGATAAAAACATACCTTTCCAAAATCTATAAATTCTTCAGTTATAATTATTTATTATAAAAATATTAACTCATAATAATAACATTTGGCACCAAATTTTCAATGATGACATTGTCATTCCAAAAAAAATTATGTTGAAAATTGCATTCTTATTAGTGACTTAACTAAACTACTTAAAAAATATGTCGCATATGCAAAAACATAATTGATTTTTTCTAACATTCTTCTTGATAACATGTGGTTGTGCTTCCAAGATCTATTTTATAATGATAAAAATATATATAATAAAATGAAAAATTTTAGTAATATATAATAATTTAAATGATAAAATTTATTACTTCAATACTTATTTAAACATTTATCACACATCAGACTATATGAAGTATAACTAGTAAGCAATATTTTTTTGTGGAAAGAAAGCACACAATATCCAATGGGTAATGATATGAAAAAAATATAATGTGATTGATTATAAAATTAATATTTGAATGATTTAGTACACTGTAATTTAATATTTTACATACCTCTGAACTCATGGAATAATCCAACACTTAATTTATTCATTTGGTTGTCTTCTAGAAACATATTAGATTATTTAGTTATCAGTGAAAGTACTCATTGGTAGATAAAACAATTTCGGGTATATGAATCCATAAAACACAATCATATCATATTGAATATAAGGTGTATAGAAGATACATAATCAAGTTGTATAATGATACAAAATACAAAACAAGAAAAGGTTAAAGTTATATTAAATTGATAAAATTTAAATAAATATTATAATTTACTTACATAGAAAAGACTTAAACCACTCCTATGAATAGAATATATGTATCTAAAAGTTTCATGACATCTTTTTTATAAAATATTTCTAGATAATCACATTAAAATTTTCAAAAATAATCAGTAGGGTATAGGTTTCCACCAATATAATTTCATAAGTTGATAGTTTAAAAAGACTTTCATATATATGAAAAGTAGAATTCAAAGGGAAAGTAACTTATTTTTCCTATAAAGCATGTATTTACCATTCATTTATTCATAATATATATATATATAATTTTAAAAAATTAAAATCAATTTTAAATAAATTTTACAATCTATACATACATAAATGGTTAGTTTTCAAACATGTCTCGATTAAAAAATTATGAAATGTTTGATGCTCTATCCATATATACCAACCTCATCAGTAATGAATGACACTCTATTCAGTGCATTTATAATACCCTTTATTTCCCCCTTAGCTGATCAAACTCTGTTTGTTAATGATATAAGGTATCTGAAACATAATTTATGATCCTATATACAATAATATGATGTTAGTGATCCAATATGTATAACTTACTATAGATGGGAACTATGTAGGAGGTCGAGTAGTGGGATATGTAGGATGAAATTTTATATACATGTTGATAAATATTGAATAAACTGGTGATCTAATTATGTCCTCCATCAACTAACATAACTCATGAGCTTTTTCTTTTAAAAAATACATTTCTCTATTGTACACCTCCTCCCTTAAAGAAGTACTAAGATGAAAAACACTTTTATAACCGATTCACCCACCACATTTCTTTATACATGACCCAGGTTTCTTCATTTCCTAACACATTCACAAAATTTTCCTTCCAACCTCAAATATAAAGGTCCCTTATGCTCTCCTCTTTTAAAGTTCATGCTGTAAAAAATATAAAAAATTGTATTATTATTATAATATTTAAATAGTATATAAAAAACATAAATTTATTCTTACAAAATTATCAGGTATTGATTTAATCTCCGCAGTAAGATATTTTACATTTTTTATCATTTGGACCATTTCCATTTCTCATATAAATCTAGGGAATTGGGGAAATATTTATGGATTGAGATGACCCAAATCTCAATTTTTCAAACTTTTTAGAAGTAATTTATTCTTTCAATAATGTATACCCATCAAAAGATAATCTGTTATGGTATACAATATTATCTTATATTTCATTATGAGATATACTTAGTATATTTTATTTAATAAAAAACAAATCATTAATAATATTTTAAAATAATTATATAAAAATTCACTTTACATAGTAGACATTAAGAATTCCAAAAATGATTTATGTTGTTAGATTTCAACAAACATATTTCGTGTAACATTATCATAAGAATTTTAAAATTGACCTGGATTTTAATTTCTTATTTCCAAAAAAATAAAATATAAAGTTAAAATTAATTTAAAATCCATCTATATCTCTGTAATAAAAGTCAATAATCACCTTATAACCTCTTCTATATCAAGTAAATAAAATATTATCCTATTGTGAGATAATTTTCTTTATACAAAAATTACTAAATATATATATCAAGATAAATAAAATAATAATAAATGAGTTTAGGGTTATGGTATCTCAAAGAAAATATCATATATTTTTTTTCAATTATCCTCTAATAAAAAAGTAAAATGCTCACTTTTTAATCATAAAAAGCCACAAAACTTTTAAATTGATTCAAATGTAGACTAGAAGGATAAATATTACCATAATAATCCATAGTTGTCATCTAACCCTTTCCATGAGAAAATGATAATCTAGGATAATATATGGTACATCATTAACTAATCCTAGAAGTTTTCTCCTACCATATAGAAGCAATAGGCTCCTGTGTAAAATAATTAAGTTGGTCCTAAATAAAATAATATAAAAGATCATATCCAAAAGGATGAAATGACTTGGTAGTTTCATCGGGCATGATCCTATAAATAAAATTAACAAACAATTAGTACAAAATTAAATTAAATTGATATATATAAACCTTTTTATATATAATATTGAATAATAATTGGAAAATAGTACAAGTAAAACAAAACAAAACATACACTCTCTTAGGTTTGTTAAAATAGTTAACATAAATAATAATATAATATTTTAAAATATTAATGGGACATAAAATGATATAGAAATAAGAAAACTAAAGATAAGTAATATTAAAAATGATATAAATATTGAAATAAAATTAATCTGAGGATATTATGTAATTTAAAATATTAAACAAAAAAAATTCGTATTGGATAAAATGGTTACCTTAAATAAAAATACTAATAAAAACATTATATTTTACATTTAGAAACGGTAAAATCTAAAATGGAAATAGTTATATATTATCTATATCATTAGGAAATTATTAAAAGTTTTTTTCTCAAATTCATTCTTCATGATTATTCCATATATAATGAATGATGTCTATGTTCTGGTCATCGGTATCCAATAATAATCATACCATGGATGTGGGGATCACACATAATTCATCATCTTATTCACCTTTTCATAAAAAATACTATTTTTTTGACAAATGATAGACCATTAATCATTTCATGGATGAACAATATAGAAAATCTGTTTTCCATGGGTTTTTATGATAAAATGGTTATTCTTGTATCATAAAGGTTTTGAGAAAAAACAAAAGAAATGGGGTCCATAACCCACTAACTCTAATATATCCTAATCTATTCAGATCAAAAAAAATTATTCTGAGTTCATTTTGTTTAACAATATTGTTACCAACAAATCAATTTCACATGAACATAGAATCACAAACTTTTATATAATAAATATACCATATATCTTCAATAACTACAAAATATTCGGTTTATGTAGAGATTTATATTTTGTGTTTTTCACTTGAAAAATACGTTGTTTCGCTGAATAAAAATACACTGATGTTTTGAACTTCACTTATATAGTACTGGGATTTGGTATAAAATATATAGTTATTAATTTCATACCCAGACCTTATTTTCACATTTTAAAAATGGGCCCCTCATTAACAAACTCAATATTTATAATTTTCTTGAATCACTAGTTATTTACTCCTTAAACCATGTGAAAAATTATTTTTATGATCATTTAGTACAAACATATCTTTATTCTTCAGATAAAATTATTTCATGGAACTAATATGAAATGTTATATTTTTATTAACCGCATATTTTTTATTTAAGATAAATAAATGTTATTGTATTATTTTTTCACTTATCAATGACTTTATTGTCAACCCATTGATCCCTTTTCCCCTAATATCTTCTCTCATAGAGAGGGGTCAGAAGACAGATGTGCACTCCTTCAAACAAGTAGTCATAATATAAAATTTATGCCTCCTCAAAAATATAAATTTAAAAAATAGAGGTTTTTATGTGGAATCCTAACATAACCCTTCAATGTATTCAAATAAAATTCCAAAGGATACTTTCAAAATAAGTGTATAAGTTTCCATATATTTATTTATCAGGCCATATATACCATTAAATGTTCCATTACATTAAAAAATATGGTGGAATATATATTTCTTGTTGAAAAAATATATCTACTACTTTAACCTCTAAATTCATTAACAATTTTTTATTTATCACTTTGCTATAAATAGAATTGAAAAAATAACAAGCCTTTATGATTTCATTATAACATGTATATTTTTTATTCCATATAATGAAATAAGTATTATTATATTTATCATAACATGAAAATAGGGATCTTTAAATCCTATTAGCATCAAATATTTTAATAAATTTCATTTTTTAGTTGAAGAATAACTAGGTGGAGATTTAATGGCATGTAAGAACTGATAAGAATTGATTTTATTTATCTTGGATAATGTATGAAATGGTGGAGTAAATTATATTCAATTTAATTTAGGAGAGGGGGATAACTCAAAATGTATCCCCATCGATAGTATGTATAATCTGTCTTTCAAATGATCCCTAGTATTATCTTTAAAATCTAATAATGTTTCAATCAAGCTATCATAGACATTCTTATCAGTATCTATTACATAAATGTTATTTGTGACTTCATGATATCCCCAATATGGTATATAAAATAATATTAATCATTTATTCTATATATTTATATCATTATAATATCTTTGTTCCTTTCTAAATGTGACATTAATTTCTTTCACCCTCTCAAAATATTAATCAACTGAAAAAGGGTTAATCAATATCAAATTCTTTTGATCCTTTAAATATTTTATTTAATCTTTCATAAGAGTTATCCATACATAAAAACATTCTATGACCCATTTACACTATTTTCCTCTAATTTTTTAATTGATAAAATTAATCCTCTTCATCACAAATTTGACACACTTTATACACATTAACATTATATCCAAACAAATTTCCATATGCTGGTGAACATAATAATTACTTATAATCGAAAATATTTATTTTTATAATAATTTATACATTTTATACCTTCCTCTAATAATATTTTCAAATCATTAATTAATGGTGATAAGAAAACATCAATATCATTTCCAGACTATTTTGGTCCAAAAAACATAATACATGATATAATATATTTTTTCTTCATGAAAAAATTTGGGGAAAAGTTTTAAATTACAAATAAACTATGTCATGAACTATGATTTATAATGAGTATTAAATTTGGATTCATTTAATCTATTCACATTCCAAATCTATGATTTTGAACATTATTTCAAATTTATTGGAAATTATTGATAACTTTTCATCCATTATGGGGAATTAATCAAATGATGTAATTTTATATTATATATACCGTTATCTTAAAAACATTTGAATTTTTTTAAATAATTTTAATTTAAAAATAAATTTTTTAAAATGGAATTATTGGAAGATACCCAATTTTTTTATTGGGAGTTTTGGTACTTTGTATAATTGATACGTCAACCTATTATTTTTCTTTCAACTAGTACTATAATGTCCCACATTTTGGAAACTCTTAAAAGCCTTGTATTTATTTCTATAAACGTATTCATTGGGGAATTTTTGTATATTCATGTACCTCAATCCCATGATATGTGATTTGTTTTATAATAATTTGAATATGGAATATCTTTTCATCTATAAGTATATCATTCAAAAACTCAAGAAATTCATTAAAACTCTTATTGATACATTAATTCCTAGATTTCAAGTTAATTAGTTTCAATACCATTGATAAAATTGTAAATTTTATATAACACTAATAAAGTGTTTTTTTAGATTCACCATATATTCACTCAATCATTGGTATTTTCTCAATTACTTCAACTTCAATATAAAAAATCATTTCTTCTATTTAATCATAATTTTCATTTTAAACATCTTCATTATCATTAGATATTGAATTCTACACCAGTTTACCTTAACATATCCAAGTAATGTGACTGAGATTAAAACCATTGAATATTAAATATCTTTAATATATTTGGATCTTCATTTTCTCATATTAAAATACTTCATGTGTGAATAGTAAAATAGTTCGCTATTTGGAACATTATGGTCTACAATTTTGAAAAAATCATTATCACCTTACTCATGTTCATTTCTTTTTTATCCTGTAGTAACCCAACTATGATTCATTATCACCTATAACAACAATTAAATAATGAGTATAAGTCATTTTATAATATAACTAGATTTATAAATGTAAATATATTTTGAAAAAACAAAAGATAAAATAGTATTTTTTTACTAAAAAAATGTTAATAACAGTAGATAATGAAAAATATTATAATAACCAAAACCATATATGCATGATATGTTAATAATTTTATATATAACATAGATTTTTTTATTTGAAACATTATTATTTCATTAAATCCTCTTATATATCTATTGTGAACTAATATAATAACATTAATATGTTTTGTTATAATATTCATTATAAAATAGTATGTATAAAAGAATACACATATATATTGTAAAAATATCAAAAAAATTTAAAAAATAAAATAACTAATGGTAATATTAGTAATATAGTATCTGTATATTTATTTAATAATACATAAATAAATTGACAATGTCATTAGTAATTATAAACAAAAACTTACTCAAAATAAAAAAATTATTTGACAAGGTAAATTATTTATACCATATAATTATTTTTTATAATTAATCTGACTAAAAAAGTAGTGTAATTCATATGTAAAAAAATTATATGAAAAATGACACATAAATAAGTAATTTATATCTAAAATTTCAATAAACCCGTAAAAATCAATTGAAAAAAATAATAGGAGATCAATTACAAAAAAAACAAAATCACTATAGGATTGTAACAACCCAAAGCTTTAAATGGAAATTTATTGCTTATAATTATTTCACATGAAATCACAACATAATGAACTACTAGTTTCTATGCAACTGTTAAGCATAATTTTATCACTTCTATGATTTGAATTTCGAAAATCTTACATACATAGTTGTGACCAGTAAGTTATTTGGAGTACGATAAGAAAAACTTATTTTTTTGGTGAATAGTAACCTAACCTTATAAATAGTAACATGCACTTATGAATATTGATATAACCTGCTGAATAGTAACCTTACCTATGATAACATATAAACAATATTCAAGTTGGAATTACGATATACATATATTTTAGAATAAGCAATGTTTGAAAACTAGTTTTTACAAATAAATTATGATTTTAATTAAATATTAAATTAATCATAATTTGGAAATTATTTTTGAATAATATATTTCAATTTTGTATTCTACATGTTGAAAACAATTTATGTTTAATTTTTTGGATTTTTCTAAAATACATGAATTTTTTGGTGAATAGTCAAATACAATAATTTATTATATAAATAAATCATAATTTAAATCCACTAATCCTGACATAACAAGTTATGTAAGAACCCAAATCTCTAACTCACATGAATTAATTACTATTTTTGGTCTTGTAATCATCACTATTGCGGGTCTTGAGGGAAAATAATAAACTAATGATTAAGAATTTATGAAAATGCTCTTATCCTCCACTATAAAACCCCCTAACTCCATCTTCTATTCACTCCTCTAAAGCCTTGTGCCTTACTAATGTTCTGCCCAAGTCTCTCCCCAAGCTCACCCCCCATGTACAAAGGCCCCTATTCTATTAAAAATACCAAAACATCTTTCCTTAATAGGTTCTCAAAGGAGATAAACTCAAGAGGTAAATTCCTCTTTCCAATTCTTTTATTTCCTTTATGTTTATTTCTTTCTTATTTATTTCCTCACATCCATACATCTAAATGGTAGGATAACTCTACTAACATACAAGTACTATAATTTTTTTATGCTCATGTGATATTTCATTGTCATCTCTCCTTTCCCCACCTTTTATTTGAATGGAATGAAAACACCGTTTAAGATGTGTTAATTTGGACCATTCAAGGACAACGGTTTATCAATTTTCTATTATCATCTTTTATTCTGGCCATGAAACAATATGTGTTATGGTTGAATGATATTATTATATATTTAATATATCCTTGTTATGGTTATGTAATCCTTCTATAGAAATGGTATTAAGTTATAAATAAAAATATGTACATTTTAATCAAACCAATCATTTGACTAAAATGGTTATCACTAAGGTTTTATATAATAATTCATCTCCACTCCCAATCAAATAATGGATTCATAAAATCATGTAATCTTTTTTTCACTAATAATGTATGAATTCAATTATGGACAACCATTCTCATATTATAAGATTATACGTTCATAAGTAAACCAGTAATGAAAGTTAAGAAAGTAAAAGGACCCGAATAATAAAAGTAAACATCTTAACCCATCAAAAAGGAAAATAATAAACATAAAAAGGTTATACTAAATTGATTAAATATCAATTAGTTTATGTAATTATTAATTAATAAACCTAATTTGTTTATTCAAGTCATTAATAACAAAAGGAGAACACCACCGGACTTAAGGTAAGGGATCCTCTCTATTTCACTCTGAATCAAGATGTCATATATGCTATGACATTTTATGTGTAATCCATAATGATGGGGTATTATTACACACCTCCCCCATACTTTCCCTAAGATTTATAAGTTATGATAAACCCATTTTCTCTCTCATCAATCCCTCTTAGGTACTTCTGACACCATGCCGATAAACTGTAAATAATTATACCCAAACTTTCTTTGTTCTTTTGGGTTTACTTAACATTACTTGTATCAAAATAAAATAATCTTATCTATTTATGTACACATTCAAAATTTTGTGTTGTTTTACAGAAATTATTTATGAATGCCCTTAAATCACACTCTTTTGTGGATATACATGTTTTCAAAATATTTCCTCCTTAGAACATTCTGATAAGCAAACCTGTTCTAAGGGAACTTCCCAAATTTTCACCAAATTTCAATTGAACTCCATACTATATTTTAATCCACCATTGTCTTTATAAAATTATTCTATTTATTATTAAATCATTCTTTGTTAAATTCTCTTTTTATATAAAATATTTTCCTCTTTTCTATTTTAAAAGCTCTATAGTATTTTCATTAAAACCACACAAAAATGTTTTAATGCTAATGTTTCTCAAAGACATTTTATATATGTTGTAACTTCAGTCTGACATCACTTAACATATTATATTCTTATTTTACCCTATTAACTTCCATTTATTTTCAAATCCATTTTTTGATGGACACTTTCATAATACTCCCATTGGTTATGATTTATGTCATGATTGTGGTACCAAATTCTTTCCATGGGTACCCTTATATTTATATATGGTTTATTATGTATGATTATTTATGTGGCAAGAATATTTATGAAAATGTTGATATGGGTGCACCTAGATAGTTCTCAAATGCATTGGGTAAAGTTAAGTCTCATGAGATGCGATGTGAAATGGGATTGGCGGTTAACCTTGACATGTACTACTATGCGAAATGGGATTGGGGGTTTTCCTTGACCCCTACTACTATAGGAAATGAGATTAGAGGTTTTCCTTAATTCGTAATAAATTCATTTTTCATGGTTCTTCCACATTTATATGATTCCATGTTTAAATGATCCCATGTTTATATGATATGATTTCATTTGTTCTATGCTTTTGATATCATTATGTTATACCTCCTAACTCATGTGCTTAAGCTGTATTATCATGTTCATTCCCTTACTGGGATTTTTTTCTCATCTCTTTGTTAATTTGTTCCCTAGGGAACCCTTTGAAAATGTTAGGGCTTAAAGGGAGTTTGAATATTTTTATGGATATTAAATAAAGAAGTGTTTTTTAGCCCCATGTTTTGTGTTTTGTGTCCTTAGTCATCCTAGAAACTAGATGCAATGATCCTTGGATTGTACTATGATGTATAATTATTCCTAAAATCATGTAATGTTACGTGTAAAATGATTGGGTTGATATAGTTGGTATCATATTATGGTATAGTTATTTTTGGATATTACGAATAGAGCACCTTAGTGAGAACCATAAGGATTATATAAACTATAAAAAACAACCCTTTGTTTTCATAAGTATAGAGGAAGTGGTTAGTCAATAAAATACATCCATATCTAGATAAAAATAGGTATAGGAAACTCTGGAACAGATGTACCTTGGAGTAAAAACTCTGACAAGGAGTTTCGGGCTTGACCTGAGGTATCTTGGTACACAGCAACAGGCCTTGCTGCACTCTTTTCATTGACACTCCTGGGTGATATGCTTTGGTAAATTCATGAGCTTTTTACAAACAATTATTTAGGGGATAAAAAAATCCCATAATAATATAAGTAAAGAAATAGATTGAGGATAGCCTAGATTTAAACCTATGGAATCACAAGTTATGATATAGTTATCCTTTACAAGATTATCCATTTATTTTAAAAGTTTCCTTTTTATGATCAAAATCTAATTATTCAAGACCTCTAATTATACATTAATTTTTAGATAATTTAGGGAAATAGAAGAACATGTTCCAACAACCAATTTGATTGGGAATATGATGTTTTCCCTAATGATATGCCTGATATGACCAGAACAAGTGATCAAAACTTTGTGATGGTACTTGCTCATCTAGATCAGGTTATTAATAATAACTTGAATCATGTGGAACTCCCTCCTTCTCCAAGGAAAGAGAGAGTTTCCATAGAATATTTTTTGTGGCAATGGCCTCATGGATCTTTTGATTCCCTCTTTGTATAATAGTGGATTAACTTATTTGAAAAGATGTTATCTATCCTCAAGTGCTCAGAAGAGGATAAATTTATACTAGTAGTCTATTGTTTTGATGTGGAAGCTGATCAGTGGGGGAAACGGGTCAAGAATACAAAGTCCCAATAGGAAATTTATTCCATGGATTGGGAGGAATTCAAGAGGATGTTTTTCGATAAATATTTTCCTCGAACCCTCTATATTAGTATAGAAAGAGAGTTCATCAGACTCAAGAAGAAGTAAGATGAGTCCATCAGGTCGTTTGAAGCAAACATCACAAGGCTTGCAAGGTATTTCTCTATCGTTATCATTAAAACCGAAATCAAGGTGGATCACTTCTTTATTAGACTAATTCTGAGTCTATGAAAAATTTTGGCCATTTGAGATTTCTACAATTATGAAGAGATTGTCCATAGTTCCCTCAAGGTTGAAATGGAGATTGGAAACTCCCAGTGGTCTCATGGGCCTAGTGACTAGAAGCGAAAAATGGAGAACAAGATGGTTGGTTCAACAAACAAAATACCATTATTTAGAGAAACCAAAATATACCATGGTAAAAGTTGTGGGAAGAATCATCCTGGGAACTATCTAAAGGGAACCAAGAATTGCTTCAAGTGTGGAAAGTTATGTCATCTTGCTAAAAAATGCCGACGGGACACGAAGTATCCTGCCAATGCGGTAGAAGAAATGATGGTTTATATCAACACTCAGCCTGTAGTTTAGTGTTACATCTTCAAGGAGCATGGGAATTATGGAAACAATTTTCCTAAGCCAAGGGTTGGCAGAGGTAATAAACAACACCCTCCAAGGAAACAAGGAAGGTATTTTTCCATCACTACGGCTGAGGTGAATCCAAACAAATATGTGGTTACACGTACCCTAGTTATTAATTCAAGAATAGAGAATGTACTATTTGATTTTGGTTCTATGAATTCTTTCATATCTTGAAAGTTTAGTAGAACTATTCAAATACCACCTCAAAATTTAGAGGAAAAGTTATCTATGAGAATAGGGAATGGAGAAATTATTGTGTCCATGGTTTATAACTCCTCCCCGATTAACGTTTGTGGAATGATCCTCCCAGAAAATCTCATATTACTTCCTTTAGTGGAGTTTGACGCTATCTTGGACATTGATTGGCTATCTTTTTATAAGGTCAACATCAATTGTCATTAAAGGGAGAACACTCTTCACATCTCAAATCATACTTCGATTTTTTAAAAGTGTAAGGAGGAAGATGAATGTCATTTAAAATAACCATCTCAAATGTGGATATTGTTGCCTTATTAGCAATCATATTTTGATAAAATGATTGAGAAAAAGGAGATAATCATACTTCAAGACATTCCAATCATGAGGGATTATAATAATTTATTCCCTAAAGATATTCCTAGTCTTCCTTCTGACCGAGAGGTTGAGTTCTCAATTGAACATATCCCTAGATCTCTACCTATATCAAAGAAACCTTATAGGAACAGACAATGTAGAGATAGACAAGCTGAAGAAACAGATTCAAGAGAATCTGGAGAATAGTTTTATACACCCGAGTGATTCACCATGGGGTGCGCCATTCCTCTTCCTTAATAATAGGGTTGGATCAATTCGTCTCTACATTGATTATTGTGTGCTCAATAAAATCACGATAAATAACAAGTATCCCCTTCCATGGATATATAACATGTTTGATCAGCTTCATGGGGAATATTATTTTCATAAGGTGGACCTTTGGTTGGGATATGACCAACTAAATGTGAGAAAAGAAGATATCCCCAAGAAAACGTTTCAAACAAGGTATGGAAATGATGAGTTCATAGTGATTCCCTTCAGACTCACTAATGCCCCAGCAATTTTCATGGATTTAATGAATAGAGTCTTTGAATATTACCTCAACAAATTTTTAGAAGTCTTTATTGATGTTATTCTGATATACTCCAAGAGCAAGGAGGAACATGAGAAGCATTTGAATACAATGTTAAAGACTTTTTGAAGGGATAATCTGTATAAAAATTACAATAAATGTGAGTTTTGGATGGAGGAAGTATCATTCTAGGGGAATGTTATCACTTGAAAAGGGATATCTATAGACCCTTCCAAGATAAAGGCAATTGAATAGTGCCCAGACCAACTTCATTAACAGAGATCTGCAACTTTTTGTGACTATTCAGGTATTATTGACTTTTTTTGAGGAACTTTTCACGATTGTAGAACCCAATGACCATGATGACATGTAAGGGAGTAAAGTTTATCTAGAATTAGGAATTTGAAGACAATTTTAAGGAGTTGAAAAAAGGCTTATCACTACACCAGTACTCACACTCTCAAAAAGTGGAGAACTCTTTGTGGTGTATGGTGATTCTTCCAAGAAGGTATTAGGATGTGTTTTAATGAAAAATAATAAAGTGATAGCCTAAAACTTAAGGTAGCTAAAAATCCATGAGTAAAACTATCTCATCCATGATCTGAAGTTGTCGGTTGTGATCTTTTCGTTGAAAATATGGGGGCATTATCTCTATGGGGACAAGTATGAGATATATACTGACCACAAGAGTCTCAAATATATATTCACACAAAAAGTGTTCATTATGACTCATAGAATATGGACATTGCTCGTCAAGGATTATGACTGCTCAATCCACTACCATCACGGTATGGAAAACAAGGTGGAAGATGCACTATGTGGAAAGAATCATGTATCTTTATCAATTATATGAATTCAAAAGGACCTGATATTCTTATAATTTTAGAGGATGGACATGGGAATCGTTAAGGGAGAAAAATCATAAATCCTTTCTCAAATTATTGCTTAACCATCCCTTATGGATAAAATAAATGATGCTCAAAGAAAGGATGTGGAAATTCGGAAAAGGGTGGAAGCTGTCAAAAATGGGAAATCCTCAGAGTTCAAGTTTGACAAGGAATGATTTGTAAGATTTGGGTCACGATTATGTGTACCATCTGATCCAAAGATAAAGAAGGATATTTGGAATGACTCACATAGGTCAACCTTCTCTATCCACCTAGGGAAATCAAAGATGTATCAAGATCTCTGAGAAAACATTTGGTGGGACAATATGAAAGGGAGATTGCTAAATATACATCAAAGTGCCTGGTATGCCAGCAAGTCAAATATGAGAAGGAAAAGTCTAATGAGATGATGAAACCACTAACCATACCAACATGCACGTGGGAGTACATTACCATGGACTTTGTCACGGGACTTCCAAGGACATCTAGAGGAAAAAATGCAATATGGGCTGTTGTGGATCATCTTATAAAGACAGCTCACTTTATCCTGATTCGAGAGGACTTCTCATTGGATCAAATTGCATGAATTTACATCAATTAAGTGGTAAGGATTCATGTTGTACCACTATCTATTGTATCTGGTCATGGTCCGAGTTTTTCCTCCAAGTTCTGAAAAATTATACAACATTCTCTAACCACTGAATTGTACTTCAGTAGGGCCTATCATTCTCAAATGTATGGCTAATATGAGCAAATTATTCATATGCTAGATAATATGTTTAGAGCATATTCTATGGATCTCACAGAAATATGGGACCATCATCTTCCACTATTTGAATTCTCTTACAACAATAGTTTCCACTCAAGCATCTGAATGGCACCATATGAATCCCTTTATGGGAAAAGGTGCTGAACATTGGCATGTTGGGATGAAGACAGTGAGTGTCAGCAGCTAGGACCTGAAACGGTCGAATAAATGGCGGAGAAGGTAAAAACCATTCAGCATCATATCAAGGCAGCCCAAAGTCAACATAAGAGTTATGCAGATAACTGTCGATGAGACATTGAGTTAAACGTTAGAGACATGGTATTTCTATACATTTCTCCATGGAATAAGGTCATGACATTTGGGAAGAAAGGAAATCCAATACCTTGGTATATCCGCCCCTTCGAGATCCTTGGTCGAGTTGGAGTTTTGGCCAATCGATTGGAACATACACATACCATGTCGAAAGTACATTATGTCTTTCATGTATCCCTCTTAATATAGTTCATACCAGACTATTCACATGCACTCTCATCAGTGGTGGTACAGTTAGAAGATGATCTTTCCTATGAGTAGCATCCAGTGGAGATCTTGGATCATAGAGATAAATTTATATGTAACAAGGTTAATCACTTGGTCCAAGTACTATGGTGGAACCATAAATATGAAGAGGCGACATTGGAACTAGAGGAGGAAATGAAGGAAATGTACCTACACCTATTTACGGATTAGAATGTAAAATGAAATTTCTAAAGAAAAATTTCATAAGGGGGGAAGAATATAATGACCCAAAGTTTTAAATGGAAATTTACTTCTTATAATTATGTCACATGAAATCACAAAATAATGAACAACAATTTTCTATGTAACACTTAATCACAATTCTATCACTTCTGTGATTTTAATTTCGAAAATCAGACATACACATTTGTGACCAGTAAGTTATTTGGAGTCTGATATTGAAAAAATAATTTTTGGTGAATAGTAACCTACATTATAAATAGTAACATACCCTTATGAATAGGGATATACCCTAATGAATTTTAACCTTAACTATGACAATATATAAATAATATTCAAGATGAAATCATGATATAAAAATATTTTAGAATAAGTAAATGAATTTTTGAAAACTAGTGTTTAATAATAAATTAGGATTTTAGTTAAAAATTTAATTAATCATATTTAGAAAATTATTTTTGAAAAATGGATTTCATTTTTGGATTATACAAGTCAAAAAATCCTGATAACTACAATAACATAAATGGTATGATAACTCCAGTAACATAAATGTACTATAATGTTTTTATGTTAATGATATATTTCATTATCATCTCTTCTTTCCCCACATTTTATTTAAAAGGAATGAAAACACCATTTGAGATGTGTTAATTTAGCACATTCAAGGACAATGATTTCTCAATTTATATTATCATATTTAATTTTGGTAATAAACCCATTTTTGTTTTGTTTGAACCAGATTATTATATATGCAATATAGCCTTTTTATGGTTCTGTAATCCTTCTGTACAAATTTTATTAAGTTATAAAGAAAAGCATG
Organism: Viscum album; assembly: GCA_963277665.1. Taxonomy (NCBI): domain Eukaryota; kingdom Viridiplantae; phylum Streptophyta; class Magnoliopsida; order Santalales; family Viscaceae; genus Viscum; species Viscum album. The sequence goes on along the minus strand of OY728156.1, from coordinate 61,479,667 downwards.
CTCATTGTAATCAAAACCACTGTTTAACCAAAATGATTATCACTAAGGTTTTATATAATAATTCATCTCCCCTCCCAATAACCAAATGGATTTTTATAATCATGTAATCTTCTGGTTTTTCACTAATAACCTATTAATTGAATTCTAGACAACCCTTATCATCTTACAATATTATCTATTCATAATTAAACCCATAATGAATGTTCGGGAAACAAACAAACCCGAACAATAAAATTGAACATCATAACCCATCAAAAAAGACAAATAATGAACATAAAAAGGTTTTAATAAATTGAGTAGATATATAAGAGGTTCTATAATTTATAATTAATAAAATTAATTTTTTTATTCATGTCATTAATAACAGGTGGAGAACACTTCCAGACTTAAGGTAAGGGATCCTCTCAATTTCACTCTTAATCAAGATGTCCTCTATGCTATAAAATTTTATGTGTAATTAATAATGATGGGGTATGGTTAAGAAACTCCCCCATACATCCCTCATGATGTATAAGTGATTAGAAACTCATTTTCTCTCTCATCAAGCCATCTTAGGTACATCTAACACCATGTCGATAAACCGTAACGAATTATACCAAAACCTTCTTTATTATTTTGGGTTGCCTTATCTTTCCTTATATCAAAATAGATTAATCTTATATGTTTATGTATAAATTAAAAATTATGTGTAGTTTTACAAAATTCATTTATGGATACCCTTTCATAACTCTCTTTTGGGGATATACATGTTTTTAAAAGATTACCTCCTTAGAACTTTTCGATAAGCAAACCTGTTTTAAGGGAACTTCCCAAATTTTCAACCAATTTAATGTACAATCTATCATCTATTTTAATCCAAAATTGTCTTTATAAAATCTTTATTTTTATTATGAAAACCTTTTTGGTTCAATTCTGGTTTTATATAAAATATTTTTCTATTTTCTATTTTAAAATCTATAGAATGTTTTCCTTAAAACTACACAAAAATGTTTTATTGCTAATGTTTCTAAAATACATTTATTATATGTTACCACTTATTTTTGACAAATAATACCATTTTATATGCCTATTTTATCCTATGAACGTCTGTTTATGTCCTAATCCCTTTCTTTCATGGACTCTTGCAAGATACATCCAATGGTTATGCTTTTTTTCATGGATGTGGTACCCAATTCCTTCAATGGGTACCTTATGTTTATTTATGGTTGATTATGTATAATTATTTATGTGTCAAGGATATTTATAACAAAAATTATATGGATGAGCCTAGATAGCACTCCAATGCATTTGGTAAAGTTATGTCTTGTGATATGCAATGTGAAATGGGATTGGTGGTTAGCCTAAACTCGAACTACTATGGGAAATAGGATAGGTGGTTAGCCTTGACCCGTACTGCTATGGGAAATGGGATTATAGTTATCCTTGAATCATACTAAAGACATATTTTATGTTTCTTCCACATTTATATGATTCCATGTTTATATAACCCCATGTTTATATGATATTATTTTATATGCTATATGCTTTTGATATCATTATGTCATGCCTTCTAACTCATGTGCTTAAACTGTATTCTCATGTTCATTCCCTTAATAGGTTTTTTAACTCATCCCTTTGTCATGTGTTTCAAGGGTACCCTATGCATATGTAAGGTCTCCAAGGAAGTTAGGATATTTTTATATAGATTAAATTAAGAAATGTTTTTTAGCCCCATGTTTTGTGTTCTGTGTACATAGTCTTCCAAGACACTAGACTTAAAAATCCTTGGGTTGTACTCTAAGGTATAATTATGCTTAAAATCATGTAATGTTATGTTTAAAAGTCTTGGGTATCTATAAGGAGACCAAAAGAAAAGATATAATATACTATATATAAAAAATTTCTAAAAAATATGAAATCCATAACTTGGATTTGATCGAATGTGACTTATGGTAGGTAGAAGATGAGAGTGTAACTGGGATCATGGATGAGGGCTCAATAGTGGATGGAGAATAGTGACATGGAAAGTCAATAAATAGGGGAAAATTTTCATATGGTATAGTTTAGGTCTAGGGTTAAATAATTTTGGGGATAGGTATCAATTGAATGGGTGAATAAGAATTGATAGGTCTGTGATGAAATTTTTTATTTTCTAGAAGTTTTTCAACATTGGTTATATAAATAACTGATGTTCAAGGTTAATTTTCAACATCATTTATAATATATCCAACGTTAAAAATAAAATTAGTTGATATTAAAAATTCATTATATTATAAAATTAATTGAAAAAAACCTAACATTGGTTTTCATTTAATCAATATTAAAAGTTTGATAATTTAAATATTTTATACATTAGTATCTTTACCACCTATGATAAAATTTTAACACCCCGACTCTAGTAATCTAATGTTTTTGTTTATTTTATTATATTGGAACAAAATACTTTGATAATAATATCTGGTAGTTTATTATTCCCAATAAACTAGATAAAAAATTAAATATTACATTAAATTTAAATTTGGAGAAATATCATATGAAAATAAGGAAAAATTGTTTTTTTTCTCCTTAGAAAACCATATAAGACATGTAGAAATCCTATTGGTTTCTTGGGGGAATAGAAAAAAAATTGAGTGCCCACATATGCTTAGTAATAAGTATTATATACCATAATCTATCATAAATAATTTAAAGATCAAAAAGTCATTAGGAATAAAAAATTTTCATTAAAATAATATATCCCTGGATTATAAAACAATAAAGAAATGCTTAGATAAGAATAGCTAATATCATAGTGATAGAATACATAATTTTAGACATCATAAACATAATTTCAAACCTTGTTATAAGAGATCATTCATAAATGGTTATGTATTGTATCAAATACTCAACTATATTTTCTAGTGATACATAACGATGCATTGAGGAGATATATAATTTTAGGGCCCACCAATAATATAATAATTCTAACACATCCATTATATGAAGTGAATGTCTAAAAAATACATGTCATAATATTCCATAAATAACCTCATATATAATCTTGTATAAGTAATAAATAGTTTTCCATATATGAATTATGGATATAAAAAATATCAATATTTCTCCATTCAATATAAAAATATGGATATTTAGTTGAATATCCCATAATCAACATAGAAATAATATGACATTCACATCGTAATAGGAACCAACCTTATCAAATAAATGATATCAAGGTATTATTTAAATGTACATTCATGGTGTAGGGATATAAATAGGAAATAATACTTCATTATGGTTCATAGAGTACATGTAAATCAAAGTATATCCCTTGGGAGTGTCAAACCAAGTGTGAATTTAGGGATATTAGTTATGCACCGAGTGACAATCAAGGTAATATGCCACCAACCTTTTTAGGTTTATTACCACTAGGTGATTTTGATTAAAATCAGGTAGAAACATGTTTCAATCCATATATGGATTTTGTTGCAAAGAAACCTCACACTCTTTACAATAATAATAGTTTAGGATTTTTATGTTTATAGGTATGTTTTATTATTATAATTAATTATAAAGGTCGTATAATAAATGGTAATGGTGATCTTTCATTAAAAAATATAGTAATCAGTCAATAAAAATGCAGCGCATTAACATTTCTCATTAAATAAGAAAATTAATTGGAAGGATTGAAAAAATAAAGGTAAAGAAGTGGTCCAGAACCCTTACCTTGAAAAAAATATTCATAAAGATTAAGTGGAACACCTTATAAATTTATAATCTCCTTGGTAAGTCTCTTCATAGGTAAAATGAGATTGTATTTATGCTTAATAGATTTTGATTTGTGAGGAATAGAATAATGAGAGGGTATTTATTCTTCTGGTGGGTGTATTTTGGGTTAAAATTTTAATTATTTGTTTATTTAGGCCAAAGAGTGTTTAATAGATTTTATTCCCATATAATTAGTTTTAATATTATTAAAAAATAGATTTATTTTAAATTTCAATAAATCTATAACTGAATGTCACATTCCAACCACTTCATTAAATGAAAACAACCAAAAATGGGTTTTATTAGGATAAAATGTAATTAGGTTCCAAAATATAATGTATATGTTTCTAAATTCAACATAATATTTTTTAATTTATTATTTTACTTCTTAAAGAATTTTTTGTTCAAAAAAAGTTTCATAAAAATTTATTTCATGATTACATCATAATGATATTTTAAAATTTAAAGTATTTTTCAATGATGAAATCTTTATTACCCACTAAAAAAATTAATCATAAAAATATAAAAAAAAATACTAATATAATTCTGACATGTTGATTAAAAATTTATATCCATTATTATTAAAATAATTATCAATCTATGTGAAAATTAATTATCAAATAAAATACTTCTTTTTTTCAAAAAATTTAATTTGGCGCCTAAAATTTGAAAAAAAAAATCTAGTAAAACTATTTTTTTAGACAGCCGTGTGTTATAACTATTAATTGATTAATATAAATTTTTAATAATATATAATCGTATTAATATCAATTGGATTTACGAAGTTTATTTTAAATTTAATAAATAATGGTTACATTACCTTGCTCGAATATCATCTCTTACATCCCCCCCCAAATAATTCCAACCTCAAAATTTGAGGTGTAGGTCAATACATTAAAAAAGGAGGATAATTAATACTTATTTATTTATAATGATCCCATGTTGCTTTTTCAAAATTTTAATTACTCTAAATAACATTCACCAATAAATTTTTATAATTTCGTAACACCTACTCTCTAGTGTTACGAATAAAGATAGGCTCTTCATTATTGGGAAAGTCAAGTTTGAGCTCAATTTAATCCTTTTTTAGTATATGCACTGCGTATATAATTCACTTACTTATCATTTATACAAGGGACACAACCTTCACTTTTAGAGGTTAGGTGTAAAATCCAAATAATAAGTATTGGATCCAATTATCTCCAAAATATCAAAAGGCCCAATATACCTTAGGCTAAGCATTCATTTCATACCAAACCCTATAACACCCTTACATGGTGATACTTTCAATAATACATGACCTCATAATTGTAATTCCATGTTTTTAATTTAATTATCAACATGACTTTTATGTATAAATTAAGTTATATTGATAAAATTATTTATATTTCACACATTCTTAGATGTTTCCTTAATGTTCTCTGGATGAACTAGCCTGTTTTCCCCAACTACATCACATTAGGATATATTATGTAATATTTTATGATAAAAGGCCTCATAAGGTTCCATTTTTATATTCAAATGAAATATATTTTTGTTAGAAAATTCCACAAGAGGTAGGTACTGGTCCCATGTTTCTGGGTAGTCAAGAGAACATGACCTCAGCATATCCCCAAAGGTTTAGATGGTACATTAAAAATTACCTTATATTTGATGATTGTAAGTGGTTCCGAACTATATTTTAGTGTTCAAGTCCTTTTTAGGACTCCTATAAAATTTATATGTGTAAGGAGGATAATGGTCAAATACAATTGAAAAATGTATTCCATGAAGTCTCAAAACAACATTGATATAGTGTCATGTAAGATATTATAGGGATAGATACTACCTTATTTCTACAAAACATGTAGAATTAGTAAAGTTCTCCATAATGACCCATATAAAATCATTATTCTTAAATTAATTAAGTATTCTACTAACATATTCTTTTGTGAAATCATCCAACTAATACAATGGTATTGGGGGAGGTTTCAATAAACACTTAAGGAGTTGTCTCTCAACCTTTGGTTATTACTATATTGAGTATCTTGAAACATAATTAACAAATTCCCACTATATGATTTACCACCATAAGTGCTCCCTTAGATACCTAAAAATATTTTTTCTACCATGGTGTATATATAAATTCAAGTTATGATATTCATCCAAAAATTACCTATTCAAATCAGGTTCCGATGTCATGCATAAACTCTTATCAAAAAAGAAATATTTCATATTCATATAAGAAATATTCCAATATTACATCTTCCATAGATTTAGTCTTATTTTATAAAGCATTATCATATTATTACAACTTATTTATTTTCTCTAGTAAAGATGGTTGGGAAATAACATGGAAAAGGAATGATGTATCTTCTTAATTATTTCTATATCTAGCTTTACTAAATTCATGAATATTGTATCCTTGTCCATATTCATCATAAATAGGACTCCATTATCCTTCTTACTCATTTAATTTTCCACATTTTTTCCTTCCCTGGATGTTAGTGTATTTTACATTCATAGTCCATGAGTAATTCTAGCCATCTCCATTATCTCATTTTGATCTCTTTCCTAATCAATATATACTTCATACCTTTTGTGATTAGTATATATGTCATATATCTCCACATAATATAGTGCCTATATATTTTCAATTAAAATATTACATATACCAATTCAATATCATGATATGGAAAAAAATTTATGGGACATCAATTTCCATGATGTATAAGAAACAACTTTATAATTATGTCTAAAGAAACACCCCAGTCTTTTCTTTGATGAAACGCTCTATAAAAAAATTCCTTTTCTTCTAATTATAAGTTCAATATTGGGGAATTTATCATCCTCTTATTTAGTTCATAAATACTTTCTTCACATTCCTTTGACCATGTGAATTTAAACCCTTTATTTTTACTTCTTTAGAACATTATATAATAATGAACAATTCCAACATGTTATTGATAATAACTAGTTAAACCAAGGAAAATACATATATCTTTTATATTCATTGGAATTATAAATTATTTAACCAACTTTTCCTGTTTTTTTCTCAACAAATATTCCATCCATGGACACAATATATCTAAGAAAAGAAATTTATTAAATCCAAAATTCAAACATACCTAATTTCCCATATAGATCTTATTCCCATATAGTGTTAAATATGATTCATATATGGTATCCAAAATATTCACAACACTTATATTATATCAATATATAATTTATAAAAATCACAAAAAAAATATTAGGATAGTGTTTAAGGGATATATTCATTAAATCCATAACAAAATCAAATAAATATGTTAATCCAAAATGATTGGATGTGAACTCACGATTCTCATACCTCGTATAAGAAGACATATTTGGTAAATAAAACTTATTAAATATTAATTAAACATAACCAAAATTTAGATTAATAATTGAGAAGTATTGATCCCCTTGATTTTTATCAAAGAGGTCCTCAATGTGAGGTAAATGAACTTATTATTTGTCTTAATGTTATTGATTTCCCTAGATTCAATGCATAAAAACATAGATGTGTCATTCTTATTCACAAATAAGGAAAGTTCCCCCTAGGTGAAACATTGGGGAGTATAAATCACTTATCAAAATAATATTGTACATTATTCTTTAATTCCACTAATTTCACTAGATCCATTTTATAGGGAGGAATAGATATTGGTTTTACATCAAGGGTAAGAACAATATATAATTCTACTTTATGATAAGGTGGATGTCCAGGTAATTCCTAATGGAATAAATAAATATAATTCCTCACAATATACACATATTATACTCTAAGGTTAAAATTTTAATTTATTCATTCATAATCACTAAAAATTTTATTAAGTTGAGCCACAATATGTGGTTTTTAATAAGACTCAAAAAAATAAAGACACTTCTCTAAAAATAAGGGATTCTATTCCAGCCTCAAAGATTTTAATCTCCTTATTATGAAAATAAATTCTTTCATTATACATCGATATCCTATTAATTATAAGTATTATGTCATAGTAAACCATTGGTGTTAAAACTAGGTTTTTAGTTAAGTAACCTCCATGTATTCTAATATAGAAGAAAAATATTCTTCAATTTCTATCAAATTTCAATAATAAGTTTTAACTACCAACTCCTTCCTTAGTGTATAAAGGGATGATTCAATGGTCTTAACATACATGTGAGATATAAAATAGTGAGATGATCTAAAATAAAATAGCATATTAGCTAAGTTTTAGTTCATGATAAAATTACATGCTATAAAATAATTTGGAACTAAAAATTTCATTTTTTTTATAGTAGATGCTCATTTTTATCCCTTGGCCTTTTCTAGGATTAGTTCCCTTGACATGTATGGAATTGATCTGAATAGTGTATCATCTCTATTCATTTTAAAAATTGGACATTTGTGGTTTTTTTATTTCCATTACTCTCAGGAGATTTATGCCCCTTATCTCTATACTTATAACAAACACTAATTCCATTTAAGAAATCTCATGGTTGTTTTATCCCAAAGTTATTTCATATTTAAAATTCTAAAGTTACCTTTTTCTCCTTTTATGAACTCTTTTGAAAATGGAATTTAGGCACCATCTTCTTCTCTTACTTCCCCTTGAAGGTAAAATAATTTTATAACACCTTCTCAGAATTTATGGAACTTGTCATTATCTGGCCATAAATTGAAAATGTTTGAGAATCTAATTCCCTTTGAAGGTTTATCTTCAATCCTTAAATAAGAAATCAATATTGATCTCTAAATTCCATACATATTATGTATCTTGTTTTCAAATCCTTATAAAGTTATCCTTATACTAAATAATTGTTTAATATTTATTTTATCTTAAATCCAAGAATTTCCTTTCCAGATTAGCTCATTTCTCATGAGACAAGTACTTTTAAAATAATTTCACCTTCAAATAATTTTATTACATATTTTCAATATCTTATTCCTTTTTAGTGTTTTTAATCAAAGTCCACCATTGATCAGTATCTCCCTTTATACAATATAAATCCATGATAACCATTTTTCATTCATTATATCACAAATAAAAGAATAAATTCTCTAAGTAAATGATCCATTATTTAGCTACTAACAGGTTCCTGGTTTCATTGAAGGATAGAGGTTATTTCATCATAATGTATTCCAAAAATTTTAAACTATGCATTAGATAAAAAAGTTTTTCCATATAAGAAATGTTATTGGTTATGACCTAAGTTAAATACCCTAAAATATTCATAAACTACTTATCCCTAACACCTACTTAATTGATTTGATCGGGAATGAAAAATCTACAATGACTACTTGTAATATACCATTACCTTGTTTCATATAATTCTAGCCCTTTTTTATCTCCTAATGTTTAAGGAAAGTTTCAATTTTTTTCAGGTAAATTTTGGATTTCTTTTAAATTTTTTGGGGATATGAATGGTAATATAAATAGTTTGGTTTGGACAAATAATTTTTCCCTATATTGAGGCAATGGATGGGGAAGTACGGTTTTTCCAAACCATTTGACAAACCCTCCAAACTATACACCCTTTTATTGTAGGGGTTTACCTTATTAGGACATGGTTAAAGTAACTGTTCATTCAAACTATGAATCCCATCCAAAATCTTAGTAAGGTTTCATGGTTAAGGTGCATAGTTATTGTTAACCATTCAACCCAACCAGGAAATAATACATACAGGTTTTTAATTCTCTGAATTTTTAGTTAAAAATACCATGACCCCCAGTTTAACCCCAAATCACCCTCATTTGACCCTAATGTGATTCCTTAGTCTTTGGTGGCTCTTAATAAGAAAATTGGACTCTTCTTACATCTTCTATTTTCAAATAAAATCTCTAGTGTTTGTGTTCAAACTTCGTCTGGAAAGTTGATCTCCTCTCATTTTTTTCTCTCATTCTTAACTTATCTTTTTTATTATAGAGTGATTGATCATATTTTTATTTATGGATCTAGTATTTTATTTAATGGATCTTGGTTCTAGTTTTTATTATTTGATCTATTACACCTTCATTCTTTATTATATTTTCCTATTATGGGAATTTTTTTATCACTGGATTAAAGGTGAATAGTTCCATAAGGATTAACCCTACAATTAAAACATTAAATTTCATGATTTAATTGAATTTATTTTTCAATTGATTTATAAAACCTATGATTTGATGAAATGATTTTACTGTTAATTATTGATAAAAATGGTATTAAAATGAAATATATTTTTAAAAGTCATGAATTTGATGAAAACCCAAGGTTTAGTATTGAAATTGAAAATACATGTTGAACATAAAATTTGGGATTGAACTATGAATATGAATTTATTTGAAATATATTATTTTCCCATGATTGATTTATTGATTGAAGAACATGTGATCCTAATATGTTAGTTGGGGTTTGGGATAAGAAAGCTATGACTCGGACACCTTATAAATGGATTGACGATGACAATAATAACTAAAAATAGTTGAGAATGATTTTCCTAAAAGGTAAGTCAATTGAATAGTCTCATTGGACTAAGCCTATGGATGTGTTCACATATAATTGATTTGAGATTATGATTGAGAAGTGTGAGGATTAAATGGCCAAAACCTAATAAACCACAGGGAATATGATTTCAGTACTATTTTTTATTTACATGATTATGCATTACATTGTTTATAGAACTATTTTATTCATTTTAGTTCATTTATATAAATGTTTTTTATAAAATATTCAATTAATCTTATTTTTATATGACAATAATCATATGATTTGAAACCATGTTTTGGTTAAAAATATGTAACTGAATTTCTAGGCCTAGTTTTAATTGAATTAAAAGCATAAATTGTTTAAACTATATGTAAATGATTATGGAACTCTTGGTGAGACCCTACTATGATATTTAGCTCATAGCCAACTTTTTCATCTGAATGTTTATATTTTTTTTATGCTAGGTCCTTGGAACGGGAAAGTTACACATGGAGGTGGTAGATATGCTTGATCTATGGGACTCTAGAATAATGGTGGCAACCAGTTGATCTATTTTCAATTTATTTCATAGGTATTTTAAGACTATGTTTTTATGGATGTCATGTTTTCGGCCAGTTTTTGTTTTTCCTTGGGATGTTTATCTATATGTTTATGGTACTCTACACTTGTGGAGCCTTTGGAATACCAATTGTTTATTGTTTTACATTCTCTAATTTTATCATACCTATGTAAAAATCATTCCCTTTGATTTTCGACATGATATCAGGTTCTTCTCGCCAAACCATGGGGATTAGGAACACCCTTCAGGATATGTTAGGACGAGCTTGTTTATCAGTGTACTATGATATCTAAGTTGTTTTGCGACAAAATATTATGAAAGTATATTTTAGTATCTTTCCTTAATGTCAGTATTTATTTTTCACTAAGGGAATATTACCCTATACTGATGGTTTTAGAACAAAATTGTGCGTATAGGGATTGGTCCAAGACCTATGCCCATGGTTTTTGAAAAAATTGTTGGTATAGGTCAAAACAATATGCATGGTACTCCAAAAAATGAGTGTATATGGATTTTTTAAAAACATATCCCTATTTTTTCTTCAAAAACTATGGGTATATTAATGCATATAACCCAGGTTTTGGAGAACCCTGGGTATCATTCCCACATTGTTGTGGGAAAAAATCTATGGGAAAACCAATTTCTATGGTTTTCTACTTATAGCCACGGTTTAGGTAAATATATATAAGTAAATATTTATTTATATACTGATAACCTTGTGTGGTGGAGTGGTTAGGTGCATGAATTGTACATAGGAGGTTGTAGGAGGCAATTTCTAAAATCCTATACCCAAAATTTCAAAACCGTGGGTATAGGGTTATTGGCATGGTGGAATACACCTATTCCCATGGTTCATAATTGTGGGTATATCATTTTCAAAATATGGATATAGCATGCAGCTTTAATGACAGATTAATTGTAAAGACCCGTAAAATTCAAGGGAAATTTTTTTTTAATTTTCTTTAGAATTTTACAAGAGCGCGGTTTCAGACGGCACCTGATTCCGAGGCCCGGAGTGCCCGGAATTAATTTCCGAAGTTTGGCTCGGGTACGTTCAGTGAACGAACGAGCGGGAATTCCTAACTTTTGATCCGGTGCTCGGAATTGAAATCTGAGGGCACCGGTGAACTCTCAGCGCCGATATTCGCTTAAAGAGACCTTTTCGGGAGTTGCGTTTGTTGCGGGTTGAAAGTTAGTTTTAGGGGTTATTAGTTTGAGCTAAATAAAATTGTGTAGAACAATTTTATTTTTAACTTGTTAAAACCTATCAAAGGAGGTTGGAAGTGGGACCCACACCCACTTAACCTCCCTTGGGAGGATTAAGTGTGGTGGGGCCCACACGAGCCCCTAAACCTTTCAAATTCTCCCAACTCCCTTAACGCCTCATTTAATGGCTTAAGTTACTTAATTAATTATGGGAGTTAAACCTTTTTGAATTTCAAACTTTTGAAATTCTTGTGTGTTTTGTAATAATAAAATAAGATGTTATCTTATTTTATTATGGGTTGTTTGTTTGTCTCCTGGAGAGCTTTTGAGAGCTTCTTCTTCATCTTCAAGCTCTGACGAAGAACGAAGAACGCCCAAACTCCGACGAAGAGCGACGCCTCTCTTCTTCGTCCTCGGTGTCAACAAGAGGGAACGCCGCTTCCTCCTCGGACCTTCTTCGTCGGCATACGAAGATTCGCCAACGACGTATCTCTTCGGGCATATCTCTTCGTCAACGGATTTGACGAACGACGACGGCGACGCCCGACCACCGCGATGTTGTCTTCCGCGGGACGTTGTCAAATCTTCGAACCTTATACCCGAGGTAGGGGTTGTCGAATTCTTTTTGGTCTCCTATTTTATTCTTGATCGTGATTTTTAGCAAGACTAACGTGTGACTTGAATTATTTTTAAGTTGCGTTATTATTTTAACGTGAGGGGGGCCGGACCGCACGAACACGGCCGAACCCCCCTCCATCGTTCTTGTTTAATTATTTTGCGGAAGAAAGAAAGTGGCGTGGTGCCGTCGCACCATGCGGATGATCGTGCAAATATTTTACGCGGCGCCGTCGCGCCACGCCGAGGTAGAACCTTCAAGAACGTGACGCCGTCGCGCCTCGTTCAAAGAAAAAAGGCACGGCGAAAGGGGCGCGGTGCCGTCGCACCGCGCCGGACGACAAACACCGCGGCCGGTTCCGGGCCGCGACGGGACGAGGAAACCGCGGCCGGTTCCGGGCCGCGACGGAAGAGAAGACCGGCGGCCGGGCCGCCGGCGTCGGAAGCCGAAGGGGGGACCGGAAATTTCCGGTCCCGTTGGAGAAAACCGGCCGGCCAGCTGGCCGGCCGGAAGTCATTAAAACCGGGGGAATTAATCCCCCGACCGTAATAATAAAACCCCCCTCTTTAAGAGAGGGGGCGGTTCTTTGATGAGAGGGGGGGGCAGCCGGCCCCCCGGTTCGTTTCCAGCAAGCCCCCCACGTGTGGGGGGCGTTTTTAAATTTTAGGCGCGGCATATAGCCGCGCCGTCCATGAAGAAGCGGGGGCTGAGCCCCCCGCGTGCCACCCTCGTGCGGCGCCTGGCGCCCGCCGCCGCGGCCTGCCGCCGCCGCCGCCGCCGCGCCGCCCCAGGGGGGGGGGGGGTCGGGCCGGGTCGGCCCGGACCCGGACCCCCCCGTTTCGAACCAGATTTGGTTTTTGGCCCATAACTTGAGCTTCGGACCTCCGAATGACGAACCGTCTGCGGAAACGCGATCCTTGGATCGAGGCGGTCGTTTCGGTATATCGCACTCAAGGTTTCGGGTTACTTTGAGTTTGGCCGGGTTGGTTCGTTCACGAAACCAACCGGACCTTCGGAGCGGAAACGCTCATATCTTGAGCTACGGACGTCCGATTGACGCGCCGTCAGTCGTGTTGTGTTCCTCTTAGTGAGACGGATCTTTTGGCATACTCCGCCCGAGGTTTGGACGCAGGTGGAGTACGGTCGGGTTGGTTTTGCCTTAGAAACCAACCGGGCCCCGGAGACGAAAATGCCAATAACTCTCAGACCGGGCGTCCGATCGACGCGCCGTCTGTTGCGTTGAGTTCCTGTTGACGATACGGAACTTTTGGATACATCAACTTCGGTCTTCGTGACAGTTGATGTATCAGCCTCTCGGCTCGTGGAGCGGACCCTCCGAACGAGCTTGCTGTGTGCGGGAACCCTAGTGCTGGCTGCGACTGTTCTACTGCTACGACTGCTACTGTGACTGCGACGACGACAGTACAGAGATCCTGTGTGGATTCGACGACGACAGTACAGAGATCCTGTGTGGATTCGACGACGACGACTACAGCACTCAGCGATCCTACGTGGATCAGTGCTACATGTCCTGTGTGGGCCCGATCCTGTGTGGGTCCTTGCGCTCAGCGGTTCTGTGTGAGCCAGCGCCTACAGGTCCTGTGTGGGCCCGATCCTGTGTGGGTCATTGCGGGGGTTAGTTACCTATCGATCCATCGTGGGTCCGACGACTTAGATGGATCAGTGATCATCTTTATCGTCCTTGAAGAAGTATACCTGTGTGAGCTGAATCCTGTTGTTTTCCTGTGTGGATTGTGTTGTGCAATCCTGTGTGGATTATGTTCTGCTTTCCTATGTGGAATACGTATACTTTCCTGCGTGGACTGAGTTGTACTTGGGCTCGGAGGTTGGAGCGTATTTTAATTGATGACTTAGGTATATGTATGGTCTTATACCTAAGCAGTGTCGGTTGTTATTTCGTGATTGAACTTTTCTTCGTGGTTTATCCTTTGTGGATTTGAGAGACCTTCAAGGGTCTCGGGGTCCCTACTGAGTAGCTTATACTCACCCCTGCACGGGCTTCGCCCGCACTACGTTGTGTTGGTTGCAGACGACGGACAGTGTTGACCTTAGCTGAGGCTTGTAGAGCGGGACGGTACCCGGAGGTGGACCACTGGGCGGGACGTGCACGGAGCGGACGGCGGGACCCGTGGAGTAGAGGAGCTATCTGTACCCACCCTTCAGGTGGGATTTCCAGTGGACAGCTCGGAGTAGCGGCTTTTACTTTTCAGTTGCTGTTTTTCCTTTTTGAGTTATACTTTACTTTCAGTTTGGGTTTGTATACTGGCCCATTTACTTTTCTACACTTTCAGTAGTACTCTGCTTTTGTTTAGTGTTTACTTTTCGCTTGTTTACTCTGTGGTGTGTGTTTACTTTTCAAAGGCAATGCCTTCCCTTTTTACTGGGATTTACGCCTTGGTGCTAGTCGCCAGCCCCTGGCCTATGGAAGGCGGGCTTGGGGTAGTCACGGCACGGACCCCGAGGGCGGGTCGTGACAAATTGGTATCAGAGGAGTTCGGTTCTACCGCGAACTCTGATCTTTTCTATGTGAAGCAATAATGTTTAGTGTATTGAGTGTGGTTATCAGTCCAAGGAGTCCAGTGTTGGTGCGGCGGCCGACGTATCCGTACACCAGGACCCTGACTTCTGATTTCCGACTTAATGCACGAAAACATTGATTGCGTGTGTGTTTCAAAGTTTTCTTTGTGATTACTTATATCAGCTCACCAGGTATACTGTTCTAACCGTGGTGCACCTGTTTCCTTTTCAGGATGGCCCCACGACGGCAGCCAGCTAGGGTTCCGAGAGTCGAGCGTGACGACAGGCCACCGAGCGACGAGGCCTCGGTACAGGGCCCTTTGCCAGTAGTGGCACCGGCGGTAGCTCTACCCGCCGAGCCCCCGATGCTTCCAGCAGCAGCCGCTGACGATGCACGTCGCCTCAGCGCACTGCATGAGTTTCAGCGCCAGCGACCGCCCAGGTTTCGCGGGGAGATGGATCCCCAGGCAGCAGAGGACTGGCTGGAGGCAGTGGTTCGAGTGTTTAGGCTAGTGAGGACACCAGCAGACCTCATGGTGATCCTCGCTGCGAGCCTACTACACGCAGCAGCAGGACGATGGTGGAGCATGATGCTCCAGGTGCACGATGAGGCATCTCTACTTTGGACGGACTTTGAGAGCCTCTTCCGCTCGGAGTTTGTCCCAGCCACCCTACGTGCGGTGCGTATCCAGGAGCTTCTACAGCTGCGGCAGGGCAGCATGACGGTCGATCAGTACTCGGCGAGATTTACCGATCTCTCGCGCTACTCGACCGACATGGTACGGGACCCATTCTTCCGGGCCCGGACCTTCGAGAAGGGTTTGAGACACGAGATCAGGGCATCGCTGATCTCCCTCATCATACCGACTCAGACAGGAGTACTGGAGCGGGCCCTTCTGATCGAGAGCTTCCTTGCTGAGTCTACACCAGCACAGCGACCCACCGCAGGGCGGCACGTGGCAGAGTCATCCGCAGCAGGCAGTCGACGGATGACTCAGGGGTCCAGACAGACCAGACCTTCGGGCAGACGATCTCAGGGCACTGGCTCAGCAGTGCGGGGCACACAGCGTGGATCCAGTCTTACGAGAGGCAGACAGTGCTACTCGTGCGGCGGGCAGGGCCACATGGCTCGTGACTGCCCGACCCGCCGTGCCGAGGAGCAGCAGTCAGTTGATGGACCACCGAGGCAGAGGCAGAGGGTCGACCGTGGCGGTCCGCAGGGAGGAGGCGGACGAGGCAGAGGAGCTGGACGAGCAGCTGGTGGTGGCCGACGCTTTGAGGCTCTACCACCACCACCACCAGGAGGTCCACCCCGACCACAGGGAGCTGGCGGGCAGCGACAAGCACAGCTCCAGGCAGCAGAGGCCTACGACCACGGCGCACCCGAGATGATTCGAGGTACTATTTGTGTCTATTCCACCCTTGCTGCAGTTCTTATAGACACAGGAGCGAGTCATTCTTTCATAGCCGCTGCCCTTGTTCGGAGCTCGGAGATTCCGACAGAGCCGTTGGCTCGATCCTTACGGCTAGAGACTCCTACGAGAGCAGACTCGACGATTACGCACTGGTGCCGGCAGTGTGAGCTTACTCTAGGAGGCGAGAGCTTCGGCTGGGATCTTCTTGTAGCAGCGTCGAGGCCTTACGACGTCATCTTGGGCATGGATTGGCTATCTACGGTCCATGCACAGATTGACTGTTTTAGGCGCAAGGTGCGATGTGTACGCACCGACGGGAGCAGGTTCACCTTCACCGGCGAGAAGGGAGCCTTAGCAGCACAGGATGGACTTCCGCGGAGGAGAGGACAGCCCATCACTCATCAGTTGGCTAGCCTTATCCTTGGAGCAGTTGACGTGCGGAGTCCTGGTTTTCCTGCAGTGGTGGATCAGTTTGCGGACGTTTTTCCCGACGATGTTCCAGGGATACCTCCTCGCAGAGAGGTAGACTTTTATATTGACTTGTACCCCGGGACAGCCCCGATATCCACTCCAGCATATCGGATGGCCCCCGCCGAGCTTCGAGAGCTACGGGTACAGTTGGAGGACTTGCAGGGCAAGGGGTTCATCCGACCCAGTGTTTCACCCTGGGCTTCCCCGATATTGTTCGCCAAGAAGGCGGACGGGAGCTTGCGACTTTGTGTTGACTATGGTCGCCTGAACCAGGTGACAGTGAGGAACAAGTATCTGATACCGAGGATTGATGACCTCTTTGATCAGCTCAAGGGAGCACGGTGGTTCTCGAAGATAGACCTCAGGTCAGGCTATCATCAGCTCAGAGTCAGAGACGAGGATATGCAGAAGACGGCCTTCAGATGTCGGTATGGCCACTATGAGTTCTTGGTTATTCCTTTCGGTGTAACCAATGCTCCAGCAGTGTTCATGGCTCTCATGAACAGGATCTTTCATCCATACCTCGATCGGTTTGTTGTGGTTTTCATCGACGACATTCTGATTTACTCTGCGACAGAGGAGGAGCACGCCTATCACTTGCGAGTTGTCCTTGACACACTCCGAGAGCACCAGCTTTATGGTAAGCTCTCGAAGTGCCAGTTCTGGATACGTGAGGTCCACTTTTTGGGACACGTTATCTCTGAGGCGGGAGTTGCAGTGGATCCCGCGAAGATTGAGGCTGTGTTAGCATGGGAGCCACCCAGGAGCGTGACTGAGGTTCGGTGCTTCTTGGGACTAGCTGGATACTATCGGAGATTTGTGCCGAATTTCTCTAGAGTTGCATCATCACTCACAGCTTTGACGAAGAAAGGGAAACCCTTCGTATGGACTGACAGATGTCAGCAGAGCTTCCAGGAGCTGAGACAGAGATTGACTAGCACACCTATCTTGAGGTTGCCTGAGGAGGGAGTAGGGTACGTAGTCTACTGCGATGCATCAGGGACCGGACTCGGATGTGTTCTGATGCAGGAGCGGGCCGTGATCGCCTATGGATCACGTCATTTGAGGCCGCATGAGCAGAACTACGCTACCCATGACCAGGAGTTAGCAGCAGTGGTCTTCGCTCTGAAGACATGGCGACACTATCTGATGGGCGAGCGCTTTACAGTCTTTTCCGATCATCAGAGTCTCAGGTATATCTTCTCGCAGAAGGACCTGAACCTGAGATAGCGACGATGGCTCGAGTTCCTCCAGGACTATGACTTTGAGATAGTCTATACTCCTGGGAAGGGGAACGTAGTAGCCGATGCCCTCAGCAGGAGGACGGGCATTCAGCTACTTGAGGAGGCAACGGAGCAGCTAGCCTCTTTGCAGATATCCTTCGTGGATAGAGATGGAGCAGCCTTTCTTCAGTCTCTCACAGTCACTCCTCCACTACTGCAGCGAGTCAGGGAGGCACAGCATGGGGACGCTGACTGTGAGACACGGCGTGCACAGATATCCTCGGGACAGGCACCTGATGGTTTCTCCCTTGGAGTAGAGCACGACATCCTTTTCAGAGGACGTACCATGGTACCAGTAGCTTTGCGAGAGGAAGTGCTGAGAGAGTTTCACACTTCTCCTTTGGCGGTACATCCTGGAGTGGCGAAGATGTACCAGGACCTCAGACGACAGCACTGGTGGCCGGGCATGAAGAAGGTTGTAGCAGAGTTTGTTTCTCGATGCCTCACCTGTCAGCAGGTGAAGGCAGAGCATCAGGTACCAGCAGGCTTGGTACAGCCCTTGGAGGTTCCGGAGTGGAAGTGGGACGGCATATCTATGGACTTTGTGACTGGACTTCCACGCACTTCCAGAGGTCACGACTCCATCTGGGTGATTGTTGACCGACTCACCAAGTCGGCACACTTCTTACCCATCAAAGAGAAGGGCTCAGTGGAGAGCTTGGGACGTCTCTACGTTCAGGAGATTGTGCGGCTCCACGGCGTGCCATCATCTATCGTTTCCGATCGAGATTCCCGCTTTACTTCCCGGCTTTGGAAGGGGTTGCAGGAAGCGTTCGGGATGCAGCTACGTCTTAGCACAGCTTTTCACCCTCAGACGGATGGTCAGACGGAGAGGACCATTCAGACACTCGAGGACATGCTCCGCGCATGTGTCCTCGACTTGGTCGTAGCTGGGAGGACCACCTACCCTTGGTGGAGTTCGCGTACAACAACAGCTACCACTCCACTATCGGGATGGCACCGTACGAGGCATTGTACGGCCGACCATGTAGATCTCCTTTGTGCTGGACAGACCCTGGGGAGTCAGCACTGGTGGGACCGGAGATGGTCCAGGCCACGACAGAGAAGGTCCAGGTCATCCAGGAGCGGATGAGGACAGCTCAGAGCCGGCAGAAGTCATACGCTGACAGGAGGCGGAGGCCACTGGAGTTCGAGGATGGCGACCACGTCTTCTTGCGGGTCTCACCTCGACGTGGTATTCGGAGATTTGGCCGAGGCGGCAAGTTATCTCCGCGCTTCATCGGACCCTTCCAGATTCTCAGCAGGATTGGCGAGGTGGCTTATCGCCTGGCTCTACCACCTCAGTTGCACCAGGTGCACGACGTCTTCCACGTATCTCAGCTGAGGAGATACGTGCACGACCCGACGCACATCATTGACCATGGGGAGCTTGACGTTGACGATGGGGCGACCTTTATGGAGGTCCCGGTGGAGATAGAGGATCGACAGGAGCGGGTCCTGCGTGGGCGATCGATTCCTCTTGTGCGCATCAGATGGCAGCACGGGAATCTCCAGGAGAGCACATGGGAGCGGGAGGCTCAAATGCGTGCTCAGTACCCTCATATGTTTCCCTAGTTTTTGATGTATCTTTACGGGGACGTAAAGCCCTGAGGTGGGAGTAATGTAAAGACCCGTAAAATTCAAGGGAAATTTTTTTTTAATTTTCTTTAGAATTTTACAAGAGCGCGGTTTCAGACGGCACCTGATTCCGAGGCCCGGAGTGCCCGGAATTAATTTCCGAAGTTTGGATCGGGTACGTTCAGTGAACGAACGAGCGGGAATTCCTAACTTTTGATCCGGTGCTCGGAATTGAAATCCGAGGGCACCGATGAACTCGCAGCGCCGAAATTCGCTTAAAGAGACCTTTTCGGGAGTTGCGTTTGTTGCGGGTTGAAAGTTAGTTTTAGGGGTTATTAGTTTGAGTTAAATAAAATTGTGTAGAACAATTTTATTTTTAACTTGTTAAAACCTATCAAAGGAGGTTGGAAGTGGGACCCACACCCACTTAACCTCCCTTGGGAGGATTAAGTGTGGTGGGGCCCACACGAGCCCCTAAACCTTTCAAATTCTCCCAACTCCCTTAACGCCTCATTTAATGGCTTAAGTTACTTAATTAATTATGGGAGTTAAACCTTTTTGAATTTCAAACTTTTGAAATTCTTGTGTGTTTTGTAATAATAAAATAAGATGTTATCTTATTTTATTATGGGTTGTTTGTTTGTCTCCTGGAGAGCTTTTGAGAGCTTCTTCTTCATCTTCAAGCTCTGGCGAAGAACGAAGAATGCCCAAACTCCGACGAAGAGCGACGCCTCTCTTCTTCGTCCTCGGTGTCAACAAGAGGGAACGCCGCTTCCTCCTCGGACCTTCTTTGTCGGCATACGAAGATTCGCCAACGACGTATCTCTTCGGGCATATCTCTTCGTCAACGGATTTGACGAACGACGACCGCGACACCCGACCACCGCGACGTTGTCTTCCGCGGGACGTTGTCAGATCTTCGAACCTTATACCCGAGGTAGGGGTTGTCGAATTCTTTTTGGTTTCCTATTTTATTCTTGATCGTGATTTTTAGCAAGACTAACGTGTGACTTGAATTATTTTTAAGTTGCGTTATTATTTTAACGTGAGGGGGGCCGGACCGCACGAACACGTCCGAACCCCCTCCATCGTTCTTGTTTAATTATTTTGCGGAAGAAAGCAAGTGGCGTGGTGCCGTCGCACCACGCGGATGATCGTGCAAATATTTTACGCGGCGCCGTCGCGCCACGCCGAGGTAGAACCTTCAAGAACGCAACGCCGTCGCGTCGCGTTGAAAGAAAAAAGGCACGGAGAAAGGGGCGCGGTGCCGTCGCACCGCGGCCGGTTCCGGGCCGCGGCGGGACGAGGAGACCGCGGCCGGTTCCGGGCCGCGGCGGAAGAGAAGACCGGCGGCCGGGCCGCCGGCGTCGGAAGCCGAAGGGGGGACCGGAAATTTCCGGTCCCGTTGGAGAAAACCGGCCGGCCAGCTGGCCGGCCGGAAGTCATTAAAACCGGGGGAATTAATCCCCCGGCCGTAATAATAAAACCCCCCTCTTTAAGAGAGGGGGGCGGTTCTTTGATGAGAGGGGGGGGGGCAGCCGGCCCCCCGGTTCGTTTCCAGCAAGCCCCCCACGTGTGGGGGGCGTTTTTAAATTTTGGGCGCGGCATATAGCCGCGCCGTCCATGAAGAAGCAGGGGCTGAGCCCCCCGCGTGCCACCCTCGTGCGGCGCCTGGCGCCCGCCGCCGCGGCCCGCCGCCGCCGCCCCAGGGGGGGGGGGTCGGGCCGGGTCGGCCCGGACCCGGACCCCCCCGTTTCGAACCAGATTTGGTTTTTGGCCCATAACTTGAGCCTCGGACCTCTGAATGATGAACCGTCTATGGCAACGCGATCCTTGGATCGAGACGGTCGTTTCGGTATATCGCACTCAAGGTTTCGGGTTACTTTGAGTTCGGCCGGGTTGGTTCGTTCACGAAACCAACCGGACCTTCGGAGCGGAAACGCTCATATCTTGAGCTACGGACGTCCGATTGACGCGCCGTCAGTCGCGTTGTGTTCCTCTTAGTGAGACGGATCTTTTGGCATACTCCGCCCGAGGTTTGGACGCAGGTGGAGTACGGTCGGGTTGGTTTTGCCTTAGAAACCAACCGGGCCCCGGAGACGAAAATGCCAATAACTCTCAGACCGGGCGTCCGATCGACGCGCCGTCTGTTGCGTTGAGTTCCTGTTGACGATACGGAACTTTTGGATACATCAACTTCGGTCTTCGTGACAGTTGATGTATCAGCCTCTCGGCTCGTGGAGCGGACCCTCCGAACGAGCTTGCTGTGTGCGGGAACCCTAGTGCTGGCTGCGACTGTTCTACTGCTACGACTGCTACTGTGACTGCGACGACGACAGTACAGAGATCCTGTGTGGATTCGACGACGACAGTACAGAGATCCTGTGTGGATTCGACGACGACGACTACAGCACTCAGCGATCCTACGTGGATCAGTGCTACAGGTCCTGTGTAGGCCCGATCCTGTGTGGGTCCTTGCGCTCAGCGGTTCTGTGTGAGCCAGTGCCTACAGGTCCTGTGTGGGCCCGATCCTGTGTGGGTCATTGCGGGGGTTAGTTACCTATCGATCCTTCGTGGGTCCGACGACTTAGATGGATCAGTGATCATCTTTATCGTCCTTGAAGAAATATACCTATGTGAGCTGAATCCTATTGTTTTCCTGTGTGGATTGTGTTGTGCAATCCTGTGTGGATTATGTTTTGCTTTCCTATGTGGAATACGTATACTTTCCTGCGTGGACTGAGTTGTACTTGGCCTCGGAGGTTGGAGCGTATTTTAATTGATGACTTAGGTATATGTATGGGCTTATACCTAAGCAGTGTCGGTTGTTACTTCGTGATTGAACTTTTCTTCGTGGTTTATCCTTTGTGGATTTGAGAGACCTTCAGGGGTCTCGGGGTCCCTACTGAGTAGCTTATACTCACCCCTGCACGGGCTTCGCCCGCACTACGTTGTGTTGGTTGCAGACGACGGACAGCGTTGACCTTAGCTGAGGCTTGTAGAGCGGGACGGTACCCGGAGGTGGACCACTGGGCGGGACGTGCACGGAGCGGACGGCGGGACCCGTGGAGCAGAGGAGCTATCTGTACCCACCCTTCAGGTGGGATTTCCAGTAGACAGCTCGGAGTAGCGGCTTTTACTTTTCAGTTGCTGTTTTTCCTTTTTGAGTTGTACTTTACTTTTAGTTTGGGTTTGTATACTGGCCCATTTACTTTTCCACACTTTCAGTAGTACTCTGCTTTTGTTTAGTGTTTACTTTCCTCTTGTTTACTCTGTGGTGTGTGTTTACTTTTCAAAGGCAATGTCTTCCCTTTTTACTGGGATTTACGCCTTGGTGCTAGTCGCCAGCCCCTGGCCTATGGAAGGCGGGCTTGGGGTAGTCACGGCACGGACCCCGAGGGCGGGTCGTGACATTAATCTCCCATGGTTCACTAAACAGTGGTAATATCCTATACCCTCAGTTTTATTGGTCTATACCCATAATTCCAAATCGTGGGTATAGAGTCATTTTCCAATAGTTTTGGGTTGTCCTAGAATATAGAAGGTAGTATTTTAAAGACTTAAGACGTAGTTTTGAGAAATTTCCAAGACATCTCTCATCATAACAATACTTAAGCCTCCATGGGTCTTTGGTAAAAGCATATTTGAAGAATAATTTGATCTAATTATACTCCATTTCCTTAACATGACCTGAGTATCCTGAAATCCAAAAGGTTAAATTTTTTTAATTTAATTTATATTCATTTATCTCTTGATTGAGTAGATGATCTATGTATCATTTATGATTCTTTAGTGTTGTTTTTTGATTTTATGTAGCATCGTGTCTCCATGAAGGTTTTTGATTCAGATATAGAGGGAAGTTTCTGGTAAACCATAGCAAGTGGATCCTCTAGTTCACCAAAATCTAGTTGAGGTAGTGATGAGTAAATTCAATTCTATGGGATAAGTACCTATACCCATTATTTTTCAGGATCCAGTAGTGGAGTATCAAAGGGGGGAATCTAGAGTTCATGATCAAGTGTTTCATTAGTATTAAGCACCATATTTCCAAGTATCTAATTATTCTTAAGTGGTAGGGGATCTTTTTTAAAAAGATTGAGTCATTTTTTGAGTTTTCATAAATTCTTAATTATATTAAATTAAAATTTTTTACCTTCAAGCTTGAGGTACCTAGAAAGAGATGGTGGGATTTTATGGTCATAGAGAAGAAACATGAGGGAATTTAGTTGAAATACATTAAAGAACTTTTCATTAAAGATTTCTCTCTAAAGTATATGGTTTTTCAAATTTACAAGAAGTTTATTAGCCTTTAATACGGAGAATGAACCATGACCCAGTATTTGAATGGATTTTCATAACTTTTCAGTTTTCTAATGAGGTAGTGTATAATGAGAAAATAAAGTCTTAAAGATTCAAGATGGGTATTTCAGCTAAAATTTTATCATAGGTATATAAACTAAAACTAACTTCTTATTAAGACATGGTGGATCTAGAATTGATATATGATCTTAACCTTTCTGGTAAGTTAGTGTTTATGGGAGTTCCTCTCGCTCTTAGTGGTGGTTATGTTAGTTCCATTAAAGGAAATACAAATTGAGATTAGTCTCATAGTTTATCTCAATAGAAAGCTTCAAACGGAACCCCTTAAGTTTTTTTTAGATTCCCTTTGACTTACTTTCAGTGTCAAGGTGGGGAACACAAAGTTATTAGTACTGAGGCACCTAAGATCTATAGTTCATGCAGCTTCTCATGTCACATAATGCAGTTATATCTTTTATTTTATGCATCTTAGAGTGTAATGGAGGAATTAGCACAGTAAATTATTTTTTTGTAATTATATTCTTCAAGAACTAAGTGTTTTCGGCCTTAGGAATCTGTAACGAAGCTTCTTTACATAGTGTAGTGTCTTCAGAGGAAGCTGATGCGGGTCTAGAAATAGTGAGTGGTATCATCACTATAGCTTCACCTCTAGTGAATTCTTTATTTGATACTGGTGCATCTCATAATTTCATTTCAACCTATATTCTAAACCTTCTAAACCAATCTATAAAACTTGATTATTATGTGATTTATATTGAAATGTCCCTAAGAACAACAAGGGAATAGGGCCTCTGATTTCACTCTTATATTTTATCACTATCAAAGATTCATATCACATGAAATTTCTTCTTCCTTAGTATGAATCCTCTTGAAATAATTCTTATTATGGATTTTTTGATTACTCATCAGGTCTGAATTGGTTGTTATCTTTGGTGGGTCACTTTTACTATAGTCGATGGGGTTTTCCATGTTTTTCAGGGAGAATGAGACCCAATATTTTGTATATTAAAACCCTCTTTATGGAGTTGGGAAGGGTAATATCTCTTTTTTTCTTTTACATGGATAGATACTATTTTTTACGATCTCCCTCTAGTTCAAATGGAGTTTTATAACATGTCTCCAGCTGACTTTTTTAGTTTACCACCAGTAAGGGAGTTAGAGTCTTCCATTGACTTGTTACCAAGCATGTAGTCTATCTCTATTCCCACACACCATATGGAAACAATTGAATTTAAAGAGTTAAAGTCTAAGTTGTATTATCTTATATATAAAAGATTCATAGGACCAAGTGTTTCACCTTAGGTGGTCCCTATTCTTTAGGCGAATAAGGCTGACAGAACACTTCTTCTTTTTGTTGATTAATAAAACCTCAATTGAGTTATGGTGATGAAAAATTATACATTACCATGTATTAGTGATTTTTTTATCAGTTAATAGGGTATAATTGGTTCATTGAAGATTGATATTTTCTCTGGTTATCATCATTTTAGAATCAAAGAAGCTAAAATCTTAGAGACCGCCTTTGGGAGAAGGTATTTCTATTATGAGTAACTTGTTATTTGTTTTGATCTAAAAAATTCTCATGCATTCCTTATATATTTTATGATTGTAATAATCTATTAGTACCACAATTAATTCATTATGTTATTTTTGGATAAAATTTTTGCTTACTGTAAAACTGAGGTCAACCATGTGTGTCATCTGACAGAAGTTCTAGAAATCTTAAGAGATCAGCATCTTTTTGTGATGATTTCCAAATGTAATTTCTATATTTGAAAAGAGATGTTATTAGGATACATGGTCTCTGAAAACTGTATCTTACTCCATCCTAAGAAGGTGAAGGTTTTTATTGAATCAGATTAATCGCATAATTTTTTTTAGATTCAGAGTGTCAAATATTTTTCATGAGTTGATCTGAATTTTGACTTCTGTGCTAGAATTGACTATTCTAGAGGCTGGGTAGGGATATTTTTTCTTTTCTAATGCATCATGTTTTTGATTCGGTTTCATTCTCATCCAAGGTGATCACGTGGTATCCTATAGTTCCAGATAGCTTGGGCCACATGAAAAGAACTTTCTAACACAAAATCATGATCTCATTAATGTGATAAATTCTCTTAAGAGTTATTTTTATTAACTTTTTGGGAAAAGTTTCACTATTTATTCTAACCATAAACATTGAGTTATATATTATCTCAAAAATATTTGATCCTTTGACAGAGGCGTTGGGTGGAGTACCTATAATCAATTGATTTTGACATTTCATGCACCCATAGTCAGGGGAATTTGGTTTCTAATGCTTTGATCAAGAAGATTTTGACCTGATCCATGAAGTAATAATCTAAAGAGTAGAATACGATGGCTCTCGTTGCTTATCTATATAATGGAGTCTATGGGGATTCACCCAAACTGTAATAAAACGAATTCAGTTATCCTCCTCTATTCTTAAGAAGATTCTTCAGGAATGTTAGTGTTGGGAATTTTATATATTTTATTTTACTTATTTTGATAAATTTCAATATACATTATTGCTAAATTGAAAGAAATCCATTATTTTTTATCATTGATTCATAATTTTTAAAATTCATTCATTGATATATAATTTTTAAATATAATTATTTTGAAATATTTATTGAAAATGATTTATTTTGAATAATTGGAATTAAATGATGTTAATTTTTATCATGATTTATATCAATGAAGTTAATGTTTAATTACATTTTAACATAAATGGTCTAAAATAATATATATTTTATTCGATAAAATTCAATTTCCTAATATTTTAATTGATTTTTTTATTTTAATTTCATGTATTTTATGATTGATAATTGTTTCTTAAAAAATATATGCCTTAAATATTGTTATTCATAACTTCAAAAATGATAGTAAATATAAAATTTATTTTACTTTATTTGTTATCATAATTTTTTTTCTAAATATTTACTTGGTGCCTTTCGTAAGAAAATGGACCAACAATGAAATACCCACAAGGTATTAACAATTAACAACATGAGGACCCATGGGCCAATCCCATTGGAGATCTAGTCCAAGGAACCATCCATGGTGGAATGAGTGAAGTTGAGTGCCTGTATAGGGTCGTCAGAACACAACAAACATGCATGGTATCTACTAGGTGCTCACAGAGGTGAGCATATGGGAGAGAGGGTTGGCCCAACCCATATACGTGTTTATAAGTTTATTTAGGAGATGACATTGGTTTTGTGGATTGTAGTAATAGAATGATGAGTTTTTATAAAATGAAGTGGTATGATGAATATGTTTCCAATGTGGGGTAATAGTTGGGTGGAGTATTGTTCATGTGCTAAAAATTTACACAAATGAAAATTGTCAATATATAAAATCCATCAGAGTGGTTTGGATTTTTCAACATCGTCTTCTTCAACATCATCCTTTGATAGAGATCCATATGAATTGTATTTTTTCAAGTTCTACTTTTCCAAGCCTTTGTGAACAAATCAAGAATACCATTACCATAGATACAATTGAATGTGATCATTATATGAATGAAATGTTATTAGAATGAAATATTTGATGAAAAATGATTTATGAACTTACGTTACAAATTATGTAGTCCAATCATGAATCTAATATATAGGATAAGGTGGAAGCATCAAAGGAAATGATCAATCATTCAATTAATATCACATGAATAGATTCTCTACATTATCCTATATATAACTTAAACATTTTATTCAAATAGAACCACTACATATCATCCATGAATAGCACACAATTATCACATGAGATTAGTTACTTTATAATATAATATCGTGACGATGGTAGAACAATTGTTTTCATCAAACAGTACTAGCAACGGTTGACCATTCTGACTCCTTCATGGTAAATCATCTTCAACAGTGGTGGTAATACCATATGGCCTTCCTCATGGTAGTACTATCACATTTATCATTTGATAATTATTGATCTTCAATGATAATATCACATCCATGTGTGGTAGTTGAAACAACATCCTTCTTTAATTGTAGCTTTATTCTATAAATGGTTGCTTCTTCCTCTCAACATGATGGTAGTAGTAGGATCTTACAGTAATGGTAGATCTTTTCTTCATGGAAGATCATAGCACCATGCTTTAATATTAGTATATATTCTAAAAATTATCTCTTATGTTTCACAATAAATAGTAGTATCATGATACACCAATGTTATATAATTTTACCAAGTGATGGTATCTCATGTGATGGAAGTTTGAGCAAAAGAATCATGTTAGTAGTAGTAATATCTTGTTACTTATAGGTATTTTTATCTATAGTTAGTTAAAATATTTTTCTAAAAATATCTTTCATTATATTATACTTATTTCAAGTGAAATAAATATTTTAGTTAGTACATTATTATTTTTTTCAAAAAATACAATGTTCTTTTAAAAATTTATAAGAAAAAAATTATATATATATACACATGTTTTATTTTCTATACGATACTCTTTTTTCAGTTTTCAAAATTAAAATAAAATAAAATTTTATCCATATAATTTTAAATATTTTTATAAATTTGAAATATACAAGTTTTTACAAATGATCATACTGGTAGTCTAATGGCATTAGAAGTGTTTGAAAATACATTGATATTTTTCATGGCATATCCAAATACAGGTAATAGTAATATTTAGTTTCATTATTCACTAACTCATGGAATGTAGTGATTGGGGGACTTGATTAACCTAGAAGATATTTGATTTAATTTTGTGGAATTAGTCCATTAGAATTTGATCAAGAGATAAAATAATCTCTATTTAATCCTTTCAACACGATTTTTTTGACACACATTTTTACTGTACTTCTAATCAACAACTTCTACGACTTTGGTTTCCTATTTGAGATCATGATGTGACTTCAACTAAAACATACACTATTACTAAAGCGATCATTATCATTTAATTCCATCATCTTTTCATTTTGATCAATTTCTTGGTTTTAACTTTTTCTATTTTTCTTTGTGTTATGTTTTCTTTATCTATTTGTAATTCTTCATGTTGATTTATGGTTTTCATAATTAAAATCATGACATGAATTATTTATTCAACCACCAAAATGAAATTTCATATTTTGTCACTCATAATGAAATGGCATGTATATACTAGTTTTATACTCCTATAAAATGTTTGGGATGTACCTCAAAGTAATGTAAAAATAAGATTCTATAATAGGTTATCACATATCTAAAAGTGAGTTATTTATAGTGGGTTCCAATATAATTGTAGTGTAGAGAAGGTTAATGAGTGGAATTTGATCATAGTGATCATAACCACTATAAAAACACCATGTTCTTTATTTTAATTTATGTTTCACTATATATCATGAACACAACACCCGCGATTGTTTCTTTAATTGAGAAAACTCTAGTTGATTTGTATTTCATTTTTAAAATTTCTATTCACCCCCCTCCCTATCTAGTAATTATTTCCATAAATAATGATCCAAAAATTGGTATCAAAACCAGGGCTCTAATTATTCATCAACTTTGTTTGTTTTATTTTATATGGATACTGTTCTGTTATTTATTTATTACTATTGTGGTAACATGAATAACCTATACCTAACAGTCTAAGGATTAATGTATAGTTCTGTAAGATATCTTGTATAAATTCTATTGGTGTATGGATCCCACAAAACTCCCATTCTTTGAAACAAGTGGAAATGTCTATGAGAAATACCAAATAGAATCCCACCTGATACAATTAAGTGTGGATCATTATACTGTAATGGAAATTCCATATGAGCTACCCAATGTTGATTTTAAGACACTTGTATGTAAATAAATTTTTATTTTCTTTTTAAATTATAATGTTAAAACTATTTTGTACTATTCTATAAGTATAAGTGTCTATACCATTTTTATAATATAATATAGCCCACAATATATAAAGAATACTTCAAATAACCCACTATGGGGTGGAAAAGATCCAGAGAACCATGCTAAGAATGTAAAGTCTATAATACCAAGACAATCAAATGGGAGATGAAGATTCATTGAACATGATTTTCCATCAGTTTACATGTATTTAAAATGTTATGAGTGGTCTTGGAGAAGTTCTTGATAACGCATCTCAAGTTGAAAGAGCACTAAGAGCTCTACCAATAATATGGCATGCAAAGAAGTTTTCCATCGATGAGAATACTAATTTTAAAGAGTATACCTTAGATGAACTAATTTTATCTTTTTTGAAATATGAGTTAGAGTTGAGAAACATTTTTGATGTGTATTATACAAAGAGAAAAGTTATTTGTTTTAAGTATAATGAAAATGAACCATCTAACACTTCTCAATCTAAGTTCTAAGAAAGTGAAAACATGATGAATCAATTTATCAAGAATCTTTCCAAATTTATGAAAAATGGTGGTATGAGACAGTTTATAAGGAATAATAAAAGAGAATAAAAAAATATAATACTAGTAAGAATAGTGAAGATTTAGAACTAACTGTTATGAGTAAAGTAATAAAGGTCATGTCAGGTATGATATCCCCAAACTCAAGTATTAAAATAATTAAAAAGATAAGATAATAAAGGAAAATATAGCATTGTTTAGTGGTTGGGATTACTCATACAGTTTTCATTTAACTTGCGACTAATGAAGTTAAAAGGAAACATGTAATCTTTCTCTGATGGGGATACAATGTGAGGTAACTAATTCAATGTTTACTAAAATAATTATTCCTACAAATGTTCATAATAATTCTATATCTTAACATAAAAAAAATAAACTAATTATTATTCTTATTCTAATTATGATTCTACAAATTCTAAAGTCATATAGTAGTATAACGAAAATGAGGAATTAAGTAAATATAGTATTGGTATTATAGAAAAATATTCTTAAATAAAAACAATAAATAATAAGTTTAATAAAGAAAATAACAAACTAAAAAGGGAATATGATAATAGGATTATATATGCTTCCTAGAATGAATAATCTTAATTGTATACTCCTCTATGATGTTAACACTAAAATAATAAAATGATCATATTAAATAATTTCCTAGAGTAAATAATAAAGATTAGAAATAATATATAATTCTATTTTAGATAAAATGACTAATGTTGAGAAAGAATTTAAGAAACTTAATCAAGAAAATGAGAAAGTAAAAAATTTAGCTTTTGGTTCTAATAAAAAGGATTATAATGATTTGGAATCAATTTAAAAGGATAATTTTTGTTTGAAAAAATAGGTATTTAGTCTTAAAAAATCATATATTGTTTTTTTCAAGTGAAATATAATTTGATAAAATTATGTCTTTGGTGAAAATAAATGGAAATAATTTTTTTTGTTATAAAATATTTTCACCAAAATTGAATGAGACTAATTTTTTAAAAGATCAAAAGGGATTAAATCTATAATGACATGATTTAAATGTAACACCCCATGATTTCATAGTATGTTATTTCTTCAAAGTAATTCAATAACTTGCACTACACGCAACACTATGTTCAAGCGCCCCATGACATACCAAACTAGACGTTTAGAAGAGGTTATGAATAGTATTAACTAAATTTTTAACTTTATATAATCCTCATAATTTTATAAATCCATATTAGGATTTTCTTAGACATAATGAAAAAAATCACTTTTTCTGATAGAAGAAGTGTTTTTTTAATAAATATAATTTTACCACCTTTTAATAGAGAACCCTTATTAAATACAATATTTAAAACTTTTATATATTCAATTTGACAAAATAAACTTCTTCTTTAGAATCGGGACATAATAATTTAGTTTCAATAAATTTTTGGTGTTTTTCTGATAACTTTTATATTTCGGTGAATATTGAAAAATAATAGATTTTAACTGAAAACAAATTTTTTAGTCAAAAGAATTTATACTGTTAAATTATAAATTTTAATGGGTTGGAAGTAGAAATAGATTATATTTTTACCATTTAATCCAATGTTATTCATTAAAAATAATTTCACCTTGAAATTTAACATAAACAAGTATCAATCTATTGTTAGTTATTATTTCTTAAAAACCTACTTTTTGGTTTTAACAATGGAAATTAATGTTAAATTAATAAATGAAACTTAAATGTTTTGAATTTGTTAGAATATACTTAATTATCAAATTCATAATATCAAAATTAGCTTAGGGTAAAATTTTGATGTTTTTCTGAAAACATTCAATTTTTTATGAATAGTGAAAAACACTGAGTTATTGGTTAAAACCAACCTTTTATTTAAATAATTATTTATTTTATTTAAATTTATTTTAGGTCAAAATAGATAAATAATACCTATATAAGTTAAATTTAATTCATTGGAGTCAATTTATAATAATTTTAGATATATAAAAATTTTATTGAAATTTTGACTGTCTTTTACCCACCTCCTAGGAGCTTTTTGAAAATTTACATAAAACTTAATTTTACTGCTTCTATGAGTTGAATTTTATAAAACTGAGATTCATAGATGATATCAATAATTAAAATGAGGTTCAATAAGATGAAAATAATTTTTGGAGAATAGTAACTTTTTACTTTTATTTACAACAGTTAAAAGTAAATAGGGTAATTAAGGGTAAAAATGATATTATTATTACCCTAACACAAGTCCAAATTATATTGGATAAGTTTAAATAGACCAAAAACAACCTTAGGAATAAAATATGATCCTTTAGGTCCACTTGTATTTGATTGGGAAATTTATTATTATTTAATTCAAAGAAGAGTTAAAAGTGTTAAATTCAAAGTTTAATAACTAAACCATTTTTAATATAGGGATACACATATAATAAATTAGAATATAAATATTCATTATAAATATAAAATTATTTCCAACATAATAGTATTTTATTTATATTTTTTATAAATTAAAGATATTAATTTATTTATGACACAATGAGGATGCAGTAATTATAGTATTAATGAATGAATAACATAATTGATATTATAAATATCCAAATAAATGTAATTTGAGAGTTTTTATGAATTAAACTAATTTTATTGGTTAATATGACATATTAGGGTTGGTTAGATGAGTTTTTTTCTAAGTAATAATGATGTTATGAATTAAGAAAAAACAAAATACCAGATAGTGTCAATATTGTCATAAAAGAGTTTTTAAAACAAATATTATATTATCAATTGATATTATATTCCTAAAAATATAAGTTTTGGACAAAAGACTTATAAATTATAGTTGTATCAGTAATTAACCACTTGGGGTTCGCTTTTAAGTTTATAGTAAGTTTATTAACCATATAATATAAAAATACAAAGAGACATGGTAAATATCAAACTATTTAACTAAGAGTTAGATTTAAACGATAAGGTTAATATAGTGACCCAAACTTTTCTAAAACCTATTGGTTGAGTGGTTTTCGACCCATCCCCACCTTATATTTTAAATAATTCATTTTGGAACCATTAGAAACCGAAAATTATTTTATTATAAAATAATATTTCAATCTTTTCCTAAGGTGCCCCTCACCCCTCTTATAAAAGGGAACTTCCCTCGTCTCTCTAATTCACACATTCAAAGCCATTTGGCTTGGCAAAACCCTACCCAAATATCCTCTAAACTGTCCTACCTTTATCCTAGAGGCCTCACTTTAGTCATAAATCCAACCTAAAGATCCCTTTTGATCAAATCAAAAGGAAGAACCCGAAGAAGAGGTAAATATTTCATCACCTCTTTCAAGTTCTTTTCTTCTTCCACTTCCTCTTTCTTTGTTGTTTCCATTATAAAATAATAACTCCATTATCATATATATACTTTGATGTTATTATAAATATGGTACAACCATATTCATTATTCTATCCATTCTTTGAATGACATGTCACCATACGTGTGTACGTATGGCTTACCATCTCCACGTCATGGTGTAATTGTTATTCAATACATTATTATTTGGATGGGTATAATAATGATGTGTAATTGATGTAAATAATAAATATAAATGATTCTGTATATATCATATACCATATAATTATATATTATTCTAATATCAAAAGAATTATATTGTCGCCCGTGCGTACGTACAGATTACCGTCTCCGTAAATGCGATGAAATTCATTCCCCATCATATCCATTCAAGACTAATTTTAATTAGATGATTAAAAATAATTTTTAAAGACATGATATCATTATGATTATAAATAAGATAGAAACTATACATAACAAACACTACTTATGTAACAAAGCATATAAAGGAAAACGAACCAGTTAACACCGGAAAGATGATAATACTAAGATATTATTAACAAAGCAATGTTAAAAGATCATATATGATATCATATTAATGTATATGATTCTTTTATAATTTAATAAAAATTATTTCACCATTATACAAGATGTTAACCTACCCTTGAACAAGGAAAGTTACAAGGTAAGGGTTAATTTCACAATTTCTTTATTATCTGAGGTTGTTTTTACGTAAGTATCTTCTGGGACCTCTTTATCATCCACATCCATGTTTCCTAAAAAGTATTCCAAAACATTTTTACTATTTACTAGAATATAGTTTAAAGTGATTTATACCCTTGTTTGCCAATTTATAAATGGGTTGAAAGGAATATTTCTGTCATTTTGCAAACAATGTTCCTTATGACCATTCGACAAAATTAAGGTAAGAATGTTTTTTTAACTTATACAATGGGTGTGGCAATATTCTACCATTATAAAATCGTCGAAGATTCCCCAACAATATTATAAGAATATTTTCAAAATAAATGTTTTCTTTTATAATTATGTAACTTTAAATGATTTTAAAAAAAAGAATGGGATATTTCTCTCAAACAATTTTGATTTCATCTATGTCAACATCCTTTAATGGATTGAATCTTGTTTGTAGTTGATTTATTATGATTCAAATCTTCCATTTTGTATAGAAGGTTTTGTGATATGTTTGACTATGAATGTGTTATTTATCTTCCATTCATGGTTTATGAATAAAGTATTGACATTTCGTATCATAGTTTTAATACGAATGTTTTTGTTATGTTTAAAACTTTTCATATGAGGAATGAATTGGACTTAGTAAGTGATGGTTGGAGCCCTCTATAGCTCCTCAATTCATTGTTAGGTCTCATGAGATGAACTGGTGTCTTGGTAGAAGGCCTTGAAAAAATCTTATTTGTAGTCTTGGAACAAGGCCTTGACTATGTGGTTATGAATGTGTGGCATTATGCATTCCATCATTATAAAAGTGGCTATTGGTATTGTATTTGACTATTTGACTAGTAGAATATCTATGTCAGTAATTAAATGGCATTATTTTGATTTATATTTTCCATATTATGATGAGGTTTATGTTTAAAAGGATTTTTTTAGTTCTATACATTGCCCTAAATTTTTGTGCTTATTTATGAAAGTTTTCGTTATATTGTTATCCTTACTCAGCATCTAAGCTCACCCCTTTCTATGTTTTATTTTTCCCAAGATGTGAAAAAGTATATTATGATTGACCTTTAGGGATAGTCTATGGGATCTCAGTGTTTTCTATGGAAACAATGTTATTTAGTTTTCCATTTTATGATATAATGTAAACCTTATGAATGTATCTAGTATTTCCAAGGCTATTAAACTAATCGGTCTTTTGAGACTTGATCTTTTGTGATCATGCCAATTTTATGTAATAATGCACTGACTCTGGGTAACTGGGATCGGGGCCTTACAGTTGGTATCAGAGGAAGTTTAGTACAAACATGGGATACTAGATTTAGATAAACTCTGATTAGGGAACATAGCTCTAATATAGTTTTTTAGGTTTAGTATAGAAGTACTTCATATAATTTTTCTAATATAGATATTTTTTGAGTCTTCCAAGGAAATACATCCCTATCTGAATACGAGCAGGTATAGGTTGTTCTGAAACAGATGTACCTAGGGGTAGAAACCAAAAACACCACTTTGAGCTATACTCGAATAGGAACTACTTCACGATAACGGGCCTTGTTGCACTCTTGGTTACGACACTCCTAGGGGATATGCTTAGGATAATTCACATTTTCATTACAAGCCATTATGAATGATTTAAGAGTAAATACTTCCTCAAAGAAAACATTTTTATGATTATGTATTATATACCTAAATTGTTCAATTTAGATTAGGTATTTTACAAGTTTGAAATTATTCCTTGTGATTTATAAACTTACTTAGTGTATGCCATTGTTTAGAAATGGTGCCCATTATAAGGAATGAGAACTCCAGCAATATATATGATCCATAGAGTAATAAGGATCAAATATTTCATTGTATTAAGCCAACATTTAGAAGGAAAATATTCTCCCACATATTCTCAAAATATGAATAAATGGTATCATGTGTTAATAAGATTATTATAGAATTCTCTGAGCCCTATGACTTTGAAGGGAAGCAAGAGACGAAAAGGATGGTAGAGAGAATGGTAGATAAATGGAATAAGGGAAAGAAGGATTTTCCCATATGTAATAACTATGGAAATAATCACTATGGTAAATTCTTGAAGGGAATGGGATTTTGTTATAAGTGTGGAGAAAAAGGACACCAAGTACGTGATTTCAAGGGTAACAAAAAGGTTTCAAACGTAAAATGCTTGATCTGGAAGGTGTTGAGACACTACGTGAATCAATGTCCCATTCATCAAATTATACTGCAAATAATGCTATTGGATAATAATCAAGTTATTATACTACCTCAGATGAAGAAGAATGGCTAGTGTTCTTATGTTGTTATTATTGAATTATTTCATTTGAGTGTCGTATCAACATTATACTGGTTATATTAATTATGGATATAAATAAGGATTGTACTACAGTATTATTTTGTTGAGGATTTGATATTATATAGTTATAAATAAAGTGACTTAATAGTAAGCTACACTTTTTGGAAAATACATGGTTTAAGGAAAGTTAATCCTTAATATGGTCTTCATAATGAGGTAGTGATTTTGGAATAAGAGATGGTTTATTTGGATAAAATATATTGGATATTCTTGACTTACTTGGAACTGATTAATAGTTTTTTATTTCATCATTCTTGTAATATTAAAAAAATTAATATATAAAGAATATATCCAGTATTATATAAAGGATAAGGGTGAATGAATGTAATCAATAAGGTTTTATGGTAATTCAGGGTGTTTCCATGTTTTAAAATAATACATGATGAAGGTGTTCACATGTTATTACATGGAAAAAAGGATCTCCATTGTGTTTAACATCCTTTTAAATTTTGGACTGTGAGTTTGGATAGAATTATTTTGGATAAGTCTAAAGGTTGGAATGGATTAAGTATGAAATTGTCTATTATTGTTAAGTTCATTTTTGGATTGTTATAAAAAGGACAACATGCAGACCGTTTGACAACCCATCGCGTTGG
Organism: Viscum album; assembly: GCA_963277665.1. Classification (NCBI taxonomy): domain Eukaryota; kingdom Viridiplantae; phylum Streptophyta; class Magnoliopsida; order Santalales; family Viscaceae; genus Viscum; species Viscum album. The sequence goes on along the minus strand of OY728156.1, from coordinate 61,442,169 downwards.
AAAAAGTTGCGAGAATCGAACCCACAACCATAGTCCGATTGGGATTTATCACCTACCACTAGACTATGTGAATTCCCTAGATTATATAATGTTTTTTTTAAGGGTCTGATAGTTGAATTCTAAATTTAATTTTTTGGAACCCTATATGGTTAGGATAAATAGAATATTTTTTTGAAATCTTTTGGAGTGAAGGATGAGTTTTTTGTAGGAATTAGTTGATGGATGAAACTATACTTGTCAAGTGTGTATATATATATATATATATATATATATTTCCCTCTTATTATTTGGGTAAATTAATTATTAAACTTTATGGAAGGTATTTTAAAACCAAAAATGTGTTATCCTAATTCTGTATGTTTTGTTAAACCGATGATATTTTAAATCATCATAGATTGATGGATTTGAGGCCCTCAATTTTACACCTTTTTGTGATTGATGACCTCGTTCACTCCCTATAAATATTAACATTTTTTCTACAATTATGTGTCTCTAATTTCCACCATTGTTCTTATTGGTCGGAGTGGACACTCAAGAGGGGGGGTGAATTGAGTTCCAATTAAAATTTCTGCTAAAAACAATTTTTATTAAAATCCCCCAAATTTCAAAAATAGATTAAACTGTAGTGAATTTATACAGATTATAAAGGTTCAATTAGTTTCTCAAAGATTGATTAGTTCTTAGTTAACTTAATCTGATGATTAAATTAACTTTTGAAACTAACTTACTGATTTATAATAAATATAAACACTTGAGAGTTTAACTATCAAAGTAGCTTTGAAGACAAATTATATTTCAAAGTAATAGCAGCGGAATATGAAATAGATGTGTATTGTATGGATACAAACTTTAACTAAAAACACAGAGGAGTTAACCAAGAGGTTCAGTCTCAAGCCGAGACTTAGTCCTCTCAAAAGTTTATATAAGGATGACCCACACCCTGGATCGGGGTTCAACAGTTTACAACTGTCCAGGTCCAAGACCTCTACCACTATTATCTGTGGGAAACAAAAAAACAGAAACCAGCTGTCCAGGTCACACACAACCTCTACCACTATCCACAGTGGGAAAAATAATGAAAAGATAGTGAGTGAGGATTTACGAATCCTCCAGTTAAGGTTCAGGAGACAGTGTGTGTGTAAAATACAACAGATAACACACACTGCTCGTAATGTAAAAAGTAAATCATGGAGATAAAGATTTAGAGATTAAAAATGGCTCTAGTGATCTTCGTGCAGCTCTTGACTCCTTTTGTTGATTAGAATTCCTTCTGAGTCTTCTTCTGGTTTTTTTCTGGAAAACAGAGTACCATCTGCTTCCTTGACTTCGAGGTTCAGCTTGCTTATCGGCTCAAAGAATGATGAGTTTTGTGTGGTTCTTCTTTAGCATAGATTGCTCGATGTATGCTCTATGTTCTGGAGGCTGATAGTAGTAGTATCGTGAGTGCAAGTTCTCCGGTTGATCTTGGCACGTTTTGAGCTTGATCGCCAGTATGTTCTGTGTGCTTGATCTCTTCGAGTTTTCTTTCACACACCCATTTTTTTGATACAAACACGATTTCCTCTTTATACCCTTTTTTTCTAACAAGAAGGAATGATTATACTTTTTGATCATACTTGGTACGGTTTCCTGAAATGGCAACATAAATCGTTTAATAACATTAAATGCATCAAAAGTAACAAATGTAACCATTAGTATAATAAACAAATAGTGTCGAGGATATAGGATTTGACTCCACAGTTCATTATAGGTAGCTGTTTGTTTGTAGATGTGTACGGTTGACTCGGTGTAGGGATCTTCCATCGGTAGCTCTTCAAACTCTTATTGGTATTACCCTGTGTGCATCGGTAGCTCTGTGTGCATCGGTAGCTCTGTGTGCATCGGTAGCTCTGTGTGTGTCGGTAGCTCTGGGTGTGTCGGTAGCTCTGTGTGTATCGGTAGCTCTGTGTGCATCGGTAGCTCTGTGTGCATCGGTAGCTCTGTGTGCATCGGTAGCTCTGTGTGCATCGGTAGCTCTGTGTGCATCGGTAGCTCTGGCTATCGGTAGCTCTGGCTATCGGTAGCTCTGGCTATCGGTAGCTCTGGCTATCGGTAGCTCTGGCTATCGGTAGCTCTGGCTCTTATGCAAACCACATCTAATTGACTTAGAATTGTTTCAAAGCTTGTATAAACAGGGATAATCGAGATTAACATAAATCAGAGATTATTTAAACATTATTATTAACTTGATTACTGATTTGTAAGAATTAAACTGTAGATCATTAGTAATTGAGAGTAACATAATATATGAACACATAATTGGGATTATCAAAACAGGTGAGGTCAACAATCTCCCCCTTTTTGATAATCACAACATATGATATGACCAAAAGTAGTGAGAATATAGTATAAGAGAATATAACGTTTATATTCTAATTTCTCAAAGAAAGCAATCAGAGGAAATAGAGGAAATAGTAATAGAATGAAATAGATCAAAAATTATCATAGGATGTATTAAATACAATAGTATCAGAGATAAGCTTTGAAAGAGTTGGTACCAAAGAAGGAAATGTAAGAATAGTAGAAAAGGCTCAAAATTTCTCCCCTTTGATATTTTCCCCCCCTCTCGTTATATTTCCTTCCCCTTTATAATTTTCTCCCCCTTTGTGATAATCAAGAAGTGGGAAAGCAGACAGAGAAAGCTGAGAAACAGAGATAGTGTAAAGAAAAGCATTTGTATTAGACCAGACAAAACTTACATAAACAGAATAGAAAAGAAGGAAAAAAAATTCCTATCAAACAGCCTGGCCACTTCAGCAATCCGGATCTTCAACATGAGATTTGCCTTTTGGATCAGAAGAGGAGGCAGGTGGTGAGGATGTGAGTGAGGGCTTTGGAATCCCAGAAATGATCACAGGAGGCTGAGCCACTGATACAGTTCCTGACCTGTATTGGGAAATTTGTTGAGTGATCATAGGTGTGAGGCTTCGGATGGCCTGAGCAAGAGTCATCTGGACTGGAGACTCAGTAGAGGCAGAGGCAGGCAAGGCAGGAGGGACAATAACTGGTCTGGCATCAACATGCAAAAAGGGCAGCAACAGATTCTTGAAATCCATAATGATTCATCCCCCTCTTTCCATAGCAGATATAAAATCATCTTTGTTCTCCATAAATTTTTCCAAGGCAGGAGTCAGCTCTCTTAGCTTGCTCACTTGTTCTCGGAAGGCTTGAGTTACAGGGGGTAATTTCATGTTTTCCAACATCAGCTTGAAATGATGGGTGAGTTGTTTCTTGGTAAAAATCCTTTGGAAATAATAATCCACCTTGTTCTTGATTTCCTCCTGAGAGTCAGAGGCCTCCTTCATAGTGTCGTGGACGATTTTCATTATTTCCCTTACTGAATATCTTATAGAGAGCACTACCCGGCTTAGATCTGATGAGTCCACAGAGCCACTGGTTGAAATAGAACCAAGCTCCTCCTTCATCATAGCTCGTAATTGATTCAAATCAAAAGCAGTTTTTGAAGCTAGAGGACCAACCAAGAAGGATACAGTTTCATTGAAACTTTTGGTCAAGCCACTAATCAGAGTTTGCAGTTGAGAGTCCTGATTTTTAACATGATCCTTTATAGAAGATTTGAAATCTTCAAATACTGAAACCATTTGGCTTACAACACTTTTCACATAGTCTATATCCTTATCAGCTTGAGGCTTTGAGCTCATGTAAGAATCTAAAGTAGTAACAGACTTCTTTAAGGATTCAAGATCTGCTTCTATTCTAAAAGATTGGGTCTGGCATTCTTTGACTGCTTCCATTAGCTCACCCATAAAAGTTGACAGATTGAAACCAAGAGAAAGCTCAAAATATTGTTCTAACAACTTCATTTATTCACGAAAACAGTGCTTTATCTCAGTAACTGAGGTAGTGAAGGATTCTTTCAGCTCATGCTTCAGGGATTCAAGATCAGGCTTTGTAACAAAATCAGTAGGAGCAACTGTAGTAGATACTCTTGCAGAAGCTAAGATGACTACTGAATCATTCATGACTGATTGAATCGAGGATACCAGAAAAGATTCCATGGTCTTTACTTCTTCTACAAAACTGACTTTGAGATTTTCTTTCAGCACATTTAAATCATGTACTCGGACCACATCATCAGGTAATAACTCAGAATTGATGTCATAGCTGATCTTTGGTCTATTCAAGGATACTTCATTATCCGAATCCGGATAATCCAAACCAAAGACTATAAAACCTGGGTCTTCTACCCAGTCTTCAATCTCAACAGCCACTATAACATTTCCAAGATTGGAATGATGCTCCCCCTCAATGGGTGCATTCTTATGTACAACAACTACATTCTCTACTGGTCTCTCTTCATCAGAATCTTCCACAACAGCTTCCATCTCAGCAGCAGTAAGGAGATTTTCTAAGACAGGTATAGCTTCTTCTCTTTCTTTTTCTACTTCATCAGTAGGCACAACTGAGTTTTCAATCAATGGACTCAGACTCAACCTAGCAGAATCATATGATTCAGATACATTCTCTTTTTCTCCTTCCTGCTGAGGAACTGGCTGGTCTTCCTCATGAATAGATAACACTTCCTCTACTTTTCCTTTTCTTGAGTATACAAACTCAGTAACAGGACTTGGGGGCAAGTCTGGATCTCCTCCAATATCCATAGGAGTTTCTTCCTCTTCTTCTTCTTCTTCTTCTTCTGACTCGTCACTGTACTCCGGTTCCTCTTCATCAGATCCTAAACCTGGATCTCTTTTATCCTTTGGCCTTGAAGGATAATCCACAGGATTAAACTTACCATACACCCTCTGGTCATCACTGACCCATTCTCCATTCCATGGGTTCCAATTGATTTTCATGTACTTACAAACTGTAGTAGTGATACAGAAGTTATTCTTAACTACAACTGTCTCATCCTGAGACTCAGCTATCACTTTCACTTTTATCATCACAGAGATCATTTTGGAAAAGAATAAAGCATTAGTCTTTGATTTTGGCCTAATCATGTCTTCCATTTGATTCAACAGCAGTCTGCACAAATTAACTTTCACACCTTGTCTTAACAGATGTAGAAGATAAATATCTTGATATCTCAGATTAGAAAAATCTCCTCTCCTTGGTATCAAAACATGTTGAACAAATTTGAAAAGAAGTTTGTTCTCTCCATCCAATTCAGTAGCAACCACTTGCCTTTGACTTCCATTTCTCGTTAGTTCTTTTAAAGTGGTCTCATAGTCAAAGATGTTACTGGTAGGTTGAATTGCTCTTGAGAAATACCCGAATACGCCTTCATGTGGGACTTTTAAACATTCAGCCCACTCTACTGAAGAAAATGACATTTCTTTTCCATTTAAAAAAGAACTTACCTGATTCTCATTCTCAGACTTCTCGAAGCTTACGAATTCGTAGAACTGTTTCACTAACTTCGGGTAGTAGGGACCATTGTTATTTGAAAAACAATCTACCCATCTCTGATCTTCCAGAATTGCAAGCACCAACGACTTTCTTGGTAGCAACCAATCTACGCATAGCTCCTTTTCAATCACAATATCTCTATTCTGCAAATGAGGGTTTACTGGTCGCTTTCCCGACCTAGTTCTGACATTTCTTCCACGAGCTTCTTGCTGCACTTTCTGCTTCTTTGTTTTAGGCTCTACACTATCATCTCTGCTGGCAGGAATCTTGGTTTTTGCTATCACGGATTTAGGGTTCTCAGTCGATTAGGGAGCTAGGATTCAAAGGTGAAAGGTTTTGGGTCCGGTGGAGTGAGAAGCAGTTTAGGCTTAGTTTTATCATGTAGGAATCATAAATAAACGAATAAAGTAAAATAACATAAAAATAAAACGATTCATATTCTTGGCGGCAGACAGAAGTTTTAAAATATAGCATCGGTGAGAATTTCACATCGGTGAGAATTTCACATTGGTGAGAATTTCAACATCGGTGAGAATTGATCATCGGTGAGAATTTCAGCATCGGTGAGAATTTCAACATCGGTGAGAATGGATCATCGGTGAGAATTTCAACATCGGTGAGAATTGATCGTCGGTGAGAATTTCAGCATCGGTGAGAATTGATCATCGGTGAGAATTTCAACATCGGTGAGAATTTCAACATCGGTGAGAATTGATCATCGGTGAGAATTTCAACATCGGTGAGAATTTCACATCGGTGAGAATTTCAACATCGGTGAGAATTTCAACATTGGTGAGAATTGATCATCCCCAGCTCGTGCCTAATGTAACTTAACCTATCAGAACTTAAAGTTTTAGTGAAAATATCAGCCAATTGATGTTCAGTTCAAATAAATTCAAGAGTAATATCACCTTTTTGATAATGATCTCTCAGAAAATGATGTCTTACATCTATGTGTTTGGTTCTAGAGTGAGATACAGGGTTCTTAGATATGTTTATTGCACTAGTGTTGTCACAGTTAATTGAAACATGTTTAAACTCAAATCCATAGTCCAATAAAGTGTGTTTCATCCACAGAATTTGTGCACAGCAACTACCAGCAGCTATATACTCTGCTTCGGCAGTAGACAATGCAACTGAGTTCTGTTTCTTACTACACCATGACACTAGGGATTTACCAAGTAAATGACATGTTCCAGATGTGCTCTTCCTTTCTAACTTACATCCAGCAAAGTCAGCATCTGAATAGCTAGTTAAGTCAAATGATTGTCCTTTTGGATAAAACAAACCTAAATGTACAGTATGCTTAAGATATTTAAAAATCCTTTTAACAGCCAATAAGTGTGATTCCTTAGGATTAGCTTAAAATCTACCGCACATACATACACTGAACATAATATCTGGTCGACTAGCAGTAAGATAAAGTAAGCTCCCAATCATACCTCTGTAATTGGTTTGATCCACTGGTTTCACAGCTTCATCTGTATCCAACTTACAGGTAGTACTCATAGGTGTATCATTTTCCTTAATGCTATCCAATCCAAAACGTTTTAAAAGATCTTTTGTATATTTACTTTGATTTAAAATAATTCCATCTCTAGTTTGAAAATTTTGAAAACCAAGAAAATACTTAAGCTCTCCCACTAAGCTCATTTCAAATTCATTTTGCATACTTTTTGAAAAATCAGTACATAAATAGTGTTTAGAAGATCCAAATATAATATCATCAACATAGATTTGTACAACTAAAATATCTTTAGAAATTCTTTTAATAAAAAGAGTTGGATCAGCGATCCCTTTAGTAAAACCTTTTGAAATAAGAAAATTGTTGAGTCTATCATACCAAGCTCTTGGATCTTGTTTTAAACCATATAAAGCTTTAGAAAGTTTAAAAACTTGATTTGGAAAATGAGAGTTTGTAAATCCAGGTGGTTGTTCCACAAAATCATCTTCAATTATAAAACCATTTAGAAATGCACTTTTGACATCCATTTGATATAACTTGAAATTCAGATGTGATGCATATGCAAGTAAAATCCTAATAGCTTCCAGTCGAGCTACAGGTGCAAAAGTTTCTTCATAGTCTATACCCTCTTCTTGACTATATCCCTGTGCAACTAGTCTAGCTTTGTTTCTAACTATGTTTCCTGATTCATCAACTTTATTTCTAAAACCCCATTTTGTGCCTATTGTCAAGGTGTCCTTGGGTCTGTCAACTAATTCCCAGACTTTGTTCCTTTCAAATTGATTTAACTCTCCTTGCATGGCTATTACCCAGAATTCATCATTGATAGCATCATTGATATTTTTGGGTTCTAGTTGTGACAGAAAAGCTTGATGTTCAACCTGGTTCCTTAGAGAAGCTCTAGTTTGTGTTCCTCTATCAATATTACCAATAACAGCATCTAAAGGATGATTCTTTAGAATCTTAGTCGATTTGGTAAAGGTTGGACTAGAAACTTCAGGTTCATCTATAGGTTCGGATTCAACAGAAGCAGATTCTGGAGAAAGTCCAGAACTGGATGTTTTTATAACAGGTTCTTTAGATTTATCATTAAGGTCCAGAATAGACAAATCTTCTTCAAGATTCTCAAGAGAGGTTTTAGGCTCATGTGGATCAGTTTCATTGAATTTGATGTGAACAGATTCTTCCACACATTTGGTTCTCTTATTGAAAACTCTATAAGCTTTACTTGAAATAGAGTAACCTAGAAAAATTCCTTCATCGCTTTTGGGAGAAAACTTATCCAGATTATCTTTAGTATTAAGTATAAAGACTTTGCAACCAAAAACTCTGAAGTAATTAACCTTATGCTTTCTATTGTTCCATAACTCATATGGGGTTTTCTTAAGAACAGGTCTGATCAAGACTCTATTGATAACATAACAAGCTGTATTAACAGCTTCAGCCCAAAAGTAAATAGGCAGTTCATATTCATTGAGCATGGTTCTAGCTATTTCTTGAAGGGTTCGGTTTCTCCTTTCTACTATACCATTTTGTTGGGGTGTCCTAGGGGCAGAAAAATTGTGACTATAGCCATTGTGTGAGCAGTAAGATTCAAACTCATGATTTTCAAACTCACGCCCATGATCACTTCTTAGGGTTTTAATCTTAAGTCCACTAAGGTTCTCTACAGACTTGGAATATTTAATAAAGTAAGGACAAGCTTCACTTTTGTGAGCTAGAAAGTATACCCAAGTATATCTAGAAAAGTCATCTACAAGAACATAGACATAATGCTTCCCATTTAAACTAGAAACTCTTGATGGTCCAAACAAATCCATGTGAACCAACTCAAGTGGTTGAGAAGTTGAGACTTCTTTCTTTGATTTAAAAGAAACATTGTGTTGTTTTCCCTTTTGACAGGGATTACACACTTTTTCATTTGGTAATTCTAACTTAGGTAAGTCTCTAACTAAGTTTTTCCTAGCCAGTTTTCTAAGTGAGTGAATGTTGCAGTGTCCTAATCTTCTGTGCCATAGCCAAGATTCTTTATGAAAAGCATTCAAACAAGAAATATTTTGTTTGGCTAAAGAATTTAAATCAACAGCATAAACATTTTCATTCCTTAGAGCAGAAAATACTAAAGAGTTTTTGGAGTAAAAAACATCACACGAGTCATTTTCAAACTTGACATTGAAACCATCGTCACATAATTGAGATATACTAAGCAAGTTATATTTAAGTCCATCAACGAATAAAACTTTAGAAATTAATACTAAGTCAGTGTTACCAATCTGGCCTAGGCCGATGATTTTTCCTTTAGAGTTGTCACCAAAGGTGACATGACCTCCATCAACCTTTATTAAGCTCTTGAAGCAAGAATAATCTCCAGTCATGTGTCTTGAGCACCCACTGTCTAAATACCATATCTTCTTGTGACAGCTCTTCAAGCAGGTCTCCTATAAAACAGATTTAAACAGGAAATGACTTTGGTACCCAGATTTTCTTGGGTCCAGATAGGTTAGCAATCAGGGCCTTAGGTACCCAAATTTTTTTTATGGGTCCCATACAATTAACAGAAATAACAGATTTTGAAAGATAAACTTTATTTGGTCTATAATAATGTGAACAACCTGTTGAATCATATGAATTTCCAGAACTGGAACTAGCAGAATTTTTTTCAGACATAGGAATAAATCGGGTTCTAGTGAACTGTCTCTGTCCAGGTTGGTATCCCAAACCAGTAGCATATCTAGGTGCAACTTGCTTTCCTAGCATTTGAGTTAACGCATCCTTTCCATTTGTGAATTTTTCTAAATCCTTTCTAAGTTGCTCATTTGACAGTTTTAGTTCTGTATTTTCCTTTAGTAGTTGAGCGTTCTTTTCCTTTTCTATATCAAGATCAGATTTATGCTTAACACTTAAAGCATACTGTTTCTTTAAACCTTTGTATTTGTCTTTAAGCTCATTACAGGTTTCTTCCAACATATCACAGTACTCAAATAGTTCAGATTTTGACATGTTTTCTGAATCAGAATCATCTCCAGAATAATATGAATTTAAAACAGGAGTGTCAGATGTTACCTCAGAAGTATTTTTCATGAAACACATGTTGGCTCGATTCCTTCTGAGTCTGAAGATTCTGCTTCACTAGTGCTGTCTTCTGAAGCACTTCAGGTAGCCTTCATGGCTTTCTTGTACTTCTTGTCTTTGTAATCATATTTCTTTTTGAATTTTAACTTTGGACGGTCTGCTTTGATATGTCCTTTTCGCTTGCATTCATAGCAGACTACATCATCAGTCCTGTTAGCCTTCTTCCAATCCTTTTTCCATTTGCCTTGTTGATCATACATTCCTCTGTAATTCGTTTTCCTAAAGAATTTATTTTTCCTATAGAAATTCTTTAATCTCCTGGCTATTTTAGCCATCTCAGCATCACTGTCAGATTCTGAATTTTCACTCATTGAACTCTCAGTCTCCATTTGTAGTTTATCCTTGTATTTACTCATAAAGGCAGTTGTTTTAAACGCTACAGATTTTCTTTTGGGTTCCTCATCTTCTTCTTTATTTATATTAAGCTCTTCTTCATACATCATCATCTTACCAATTAACTCCTTGACAGGCAGTGTTCCAATGTCACAGGATTCTCTAATTGAAATGGATGTACCTCTCCATCTATCTGGCAAACATCTCAGTATTCTCATAATTTGTTCTTTTGCAGGAACAATATTTCCGAGTGAGCTCATTGTGTTCACTATCTCATTGAACCTGAGATACATGTCAGAAATAGGTTCATCAGGCTTCATTTTGAAATTATCATATTTAATAGTATAAGTGTTTAATCTCATTTCTTTAACATTAGTTGTTCCTTCGTGAGAAACAGCCAAGGTATCCCAAATTTCAAAAGCAGTTTTACATGCATAAATTCTATTAAATTCTTCATCTCCTAGAGCACAGTACAGAGCATTCATAGCTTTACAATTATTATTATAAGAAGTCTTTGTAGGTTCATCCCAAGTAGATCTATCAGTAGTGGGAACTTTTTATTCAGATTCAATAGTAGTCCAAATATCAAAACTCATGCTTTCTAGATGAATTATCATTTTATGTTTCCACTGAGCATAGTTATTTCCATTAAAGAAAGGTGTCCGGTTAGTAGCAGCACCCTCAAGTCTATTATCCATTATAAACAATATTTAAAGAGATAAAAATTTAGGAATAACAGAAATTTTAAGAACTTTAAAATACAACTAAAATCACAGTTGAAAACAGAGTAATTTAGAAGGTATTAATAAACCCACTGATACCAAATGTTGGTCGGAGTGGACACTCAAGAGGGGGGTGAATTGAGTTCCAATTAAAATTTCTTCTAAAAACAATTTCTATTAAAATCCCCCAAATTTCAAAAATAGATTAAACTGTAGTGAATTTATACAGATTATAAAGGTTCAATTAGTTTCTCAAAGATTGATTAGTTCTCAGTTAACTTAATCTGATGATTAAATTAACTTTTGAAACTAACTTACTGATTTATAATAAATATAAACACTTGCGAGTTTGACTATCAAAGTAGCTTTGAAGACAAATTATATTTAAAAGTAATAGAAGCGGAATATGAAATAGATATGTATTGTATGGATACAAACTTTAACTAAAAACACAGAGGAGTTAACCAAGAGGTTCAGTCTCAAGCCGAGACTTAGTCCTCTCAAAAGTTTATATAAGGATGGCCCACACCCTGGATCGGGGTTCAACAGTTTACAACTGTCCAGGTCCAAGACCTCTACCACTGTTATCCGTGGGAAACAAAACAACAGCAACCAGCTGTCCAGGTCACACACAACCTCTACCACTATCCACAGTGGGAAAATGAATGAAAAGATAGTGAGTGAGGATTTAAAAATCCTCCAGTTAAGGTTCAGGAGACAGTGTGTGTGTAAAATACAACAGATAACACACACTGCTCGTAATGTAAAAAGTAAATCACAGAGATAAAGATTTAGAGATTATAAATGGCTCTAGTGATCTTCGTCCAGCTCTTGACTCCTTTTGTTGATTAGAATTCCTTCTGAGTCTTCTTCTGGTTTTTGTCTGGAAAACAGAGTACCATCTGCTTCCTTGACTTCGAGGTTCAGCTTGCTTATCGACTCAAAGAATGATGAGTTTTGTGTGGTTCTCATTTAGTATAGATTGCTCGATGTATGCTCTATGTTCTGGAGGCTGATAGTAGTAGTCTCGTGAGTGCAAGTTCTCCAGTTGATCTTGGCACGTTTTGAGCTTGATCGCCAGTATGTTCTGTGTGCTTGATCTCTTCGAGTTTTCTTTCACACACCCTTTTTTTGATACATACACGATGTCCTCTTTATACCCTTTTTGTTTTTCTGACAAGAAGGAATGATTATACTTTTTGATCGTACTTGGTACGGTTTCCTGAAATGGCAACATAAATCTTTTAATAACATTAAATGCATCAAAAGTAACAAATGTAACCGTTAGTATAATAAAAAAATAGTGTTGAGGATATAGGATTTGACTCCACAGTTCATTATAGGTAGCCGTTTGTTTGTAGACGTGTACGGTTGACTCGGTGTAGGGATCTTCCATCGGTAGCTCTTCAAACTCTTATTGGTAGCTCCCTGTGTGCATCGGTAGCTCTGTGTGCATTGGTAGCTCTGTGTGCATCGGTAGCTCTGTGTGCATCGGTAGCTCTGTGTGTGTCGGTAGCTCTGTGTGTGTCGGTAGCTCTGTGTGCATCGGTAGTTCGGTATGCATCGGTAGCTCTGTGTACATCGGTAGCTCTGTGTGCATCGGTAGCTCTGTGTGCATCGGTAGCTCTGTGTGCAGCGGTAGATCTGGCTATCGGTAGCTCTGGATATCGGTAGCTCTGGCTATCGGTAGATCTGGCTATCGGTAGCTCTGGCTATCGGTAGCTCTGGCTATCGGTAGCTCTGGCTATCGGTAGCTCTGGCTATCGGTAGCTCTGGCTATCGGTAGCTCTGGATATCGGTAGCTCTGGCTATCGATAGCTCTGGCTATCGGAAGCTCTGGCTATCGGTAACTCTGGATATCTGTAGCTCTGGCTCTTATGCAAACCACATCTAATTGACATAGAATTGTTTCAAAGCTTGTATAAATAGGGATAATCGAGATTAACATAAATCAGAGATTATTTAAACATTATTATTAACTTGATCACTGATTTGTAAGAATTAAACTGTAGATCATTAGTAATTGAGAGTAGCATAATATATGAACACATAATTTGGATTATCAAAACAGGTGAGGTCAACAATTCTCTTAATCGAGATCATAATTTGGTGGTGACCCTTTCATTTCCCTTTTCCTCTGATTAAGACTAAATTTTATTAACCCAATTTCTGATGTGGGTTTCTCCAAAAAGGTATTTTTATATTTTTAACCTTTTATTTTCGAAGATCAATTTTAAATTGCGAGGATGCAATTTATTGAAGGAGGGGAGAATGTAACACCCCATGATTTCATAGTACGTTATTTCTTCAAATTAATTCAATAACTTGCACTACACGCAACATAGTGTTCAAGCGCACCACAACTTACAAAACTAGCCATTCAAAAGAGGTTATGAATAGTATTAACTAAAATTTTAACTTTATATAATCCTTATAATTTTATAAATCTATATTATGTGTTTTATAAATATAATGAAAAAAAATTCATTTTTTTATAAAAGAAGTATTTTTAAAAAAAATGCAATTTTACCGCCTTTTAATGGAGAACCCTTTTTAAATACAATATTTAGAACTTTTATATATTCAATTTTACAAAATAAACTTCTTCTTTATAATCGTGACATAAGAATTTAGTTTCAATAAATTTTTGGTGTTTTTCTAATAACATTCATATTTGGGTGAATAGTGAAAAATACTATATTTTAACTGAAAACAACTTTTTTAATCCAAATAATTTTTAGTGTTAAATTATACATTTTAATGGTTTTTGAACTATAAATAGATTATATTTTTACCATTTAATCCAATTCTATTCATTGGAAATACTTTCTTTTTGAAATTTAACATAAACAAGTATCAATCTTTTGTTAATTATTATTTTTTAAAAACCTACTTTTTGGTTTTTACAATAGGAATTAATTTAAAATAAATGAAATGAAAATTCGATGTTTTGAATTTGGTAAACTAGAATTAATTCGTGAATTCAGAATATCAAAATTTGCTTGGGGTGAAATTTTGGTATTTTTATGAAAACTTTCAATTTTTGATGAATAGTGAAAAACACTGAGTTACTGGTTAAAACCGACTCTTTATTTAAATAATTATTTATTTTATTTAAATTTATCTTAGGTAAAAATAGATACATAATACCTATACTATTTCAATTTAATTCATTGGAGTCAGTTTATAATAATTTTATATATATATAAATTTTATTAAACTTTTTACATTCTTTTACCCATCTCCTAGGAGCATCTGCAAATTTACATAAAACATAATTTTACCACTTTTATAATATGAATTTCAAAAATCCGAGAGACACGATTGATATCAGTAAGTAAAATGTGGTTCAATAAGAGGAACATAATTTTTGGTGAATAGTAAGTTTTTTACTTTTATTTACCACGGTTACAAGTGAATAGGGTAATTAAGGGTAAAATGATATTATTATTACCCTAAAACATGTTCTAATTCTATTGGATAAGTTTAATTCGACCAAAAACAACCTTATGAATAAAATATGATCCTTTAGGGTTACATGGATTAGATTAGGACGTTTATTATTATTTAATTCAAAGAAGAGTTAAAAGTGTTAAATTCAATGTTTAATAACTAAAAAAATTTTAATATAGGGTTAAAAATAAGATAAGTTCGACTATAAATATTAATTATAAAGATAAAAATATTTCCTACATAATTGTATTTTATTTATATTTTTTATAAATTATATAATTAAATTTATTAATGACAAAATGAAGATGTAGTAATTACCGTATTAATGAAGGAATAAAATAATAGATATTATAAATATCCAAATAAATGTAATTTGAGTCTTTTTATGAATTACACTAATTTTCTAGGTTAATATGACATGTTAGGGTTGGGTAGATGAATTTTTTTTGAAGTAATAATGCTGTTATGAATTTAGAAAAAACCAAATACCAAATAGTGTCAAAATTGAAATAAAAGTGTTTTTAAAACAAATATTATTTTATTAATTAATATTATATTCCAAAAAAATCTATGGTTTGCAAAAAATACTTATATAACGATAGTTGTATCATTAATTCACCACATGGGGTTCTCTTGTAAGTTTATTGTAAGTTTATTAACCATATAATATAAAAATACAAATAGACATAGTAAGTGTCTGACTATTTAACTAAGAGTTAAATCTAAAAGATAAGGTTAATATAGTGACCCAAACCTATCTAAAACCTATTGGTTGATTGGTTTTCGACCCATACCCACCTTAGAATTTAAATAATTTATTTTGGAGACATTATAAATCGAAAATTATTTTATTCTAAAATAATATTTCAATCTTTTCCTAAGATGCCCCTCACCTCTCTCATAAAAGGGAACTTCCCCCTTCTCTCTAATTCACACCTTCAAATCCATTTGGATAGGAAAAACCTCTCCAAAATACCCTATCAACTATCCTCCCTTCATCCTAGAGGCATTCTTAAGTGATAAAGCCAACCTAAGGAGCCCTTTTGATGAAATCCAAAGGAAGAACCTGAAGAAGAGGTAAATATTTCATCACCTCTTTCAAGTTCCTTTATTCTTCCACTTTCTCTTTATTTGTTGTTTCCATTAAAAAATAATAAATATATTCTCCTATATATACTGTTATGTTATTATATATATGGTACAAACATATTCAATATTCTATTTATTCTTTGAATGATGTGTCACCATACGTGCATACGTACATCTTACCGTCTCCGCGTCGTGGTGTAATTGTTATTTGATACATTATTATTTGGATGGGTATAATAATGATGTGTAATTAATGTAAATAATAAATATAAATTATTCTATATATATGATATACCATCCAATTATATATTATTCTAATATCAAAATAATGATATTGTCGCTCATGCGTACATACGGATTACCGTCTCCACGAATGCGATGAGATTCATTCCACATAATATCCATTCAAGACTAATTTTCTTTAGATGATTAAAAATAATGTTTAAAGACTTAATATAATTTTGAATATGAATAAGATACATCCTATCCTTAACAAACATTAATAACATAAACAAGAATATAAATGAAAACGAATCAGTTAACACCTGAAACAACGATAATACTAAGATATTATTAACAAATCAATGGTAAAAGATCATATATGATATCATATTAATGTATATGATTCTTTTATAATTTAATAATAATTATTTCACCATCATACAAGAGGTTATCCTACCCTCAACCAAGGAAAATTACAAGGTAAGGGTTAATTTCACAATCTCTTTATTATCCAAGGTTTTTTTTACATAAGTATCTTCTCGGACCTCTTTATCATCCACATCCTAATTTCTTAAAAATGTATTCCAAAAAATTTGTAATATTTAGTAGACTATGGGTTTAAGAAATTTATACCCTTGTTTGAATTTTTATAAATGGGTTGAATATAATGTTTCCGTCATTTTCAAAACATGGTACCTTATGACCTTTTTGAAAAAATTAAGGTAAGACTGTTTCTTTAACTTAAACGGTGGTTGCAGCTATATTGTACTATTATAACATCATCGATGTTTCCCCTATAGGCTTATAATAATATTTTCAAAATAAATGTTTTCTTTTATAATTATGTAACTTTAAATGATTTCAAAAAAAATCATATATTTCTCTCTAACAGTTTTGATTTCATCTATGTCAACATCATTTAATGGATTTTAATCTTGTTTAAAGTTGATTTATTATGATACAAATCTTCCATTTTGTATTGGGGGTTTTGTGATACGTTTTCCTGTAAATGTGTTATTTTTATACCAATCAAGTTTTATAGATAAAGTATTGACATTTCGTATGCTATTTTTAATATTAATGTTTATGTTATGTTTAAAACATTTCATATGAGGAATGCATTGGACATAGTAAGTTACAGGTGGAGCTCGCTATAGCTCCTCGATGCATCGGTTGGTCTCATGAGACAAACTAGTGTCTTGAAATAAGTAATTTACAAAATCTTATTTGTAGTCTTGGAACAAGGCCTTTACTATGTGGTTATGAAAGTCTGGCATTATGCATTCCATCATTATAAAATTGGTTATTCATATTTCATGTGACTATTTGACTAGTATAATATCCATGTCAGTAAGTAAATGGAATTATTTTGATTTATATTTTCTATATTATGATTAATTTTATGTTGATAAGGCTTTTATTTTAGTTCTATGCATTGCCATAAATTTTTATGCTTATTTATGATAGTTTCCGCTATATTTTTATCATTACTGAGCATCTGAGTTCACCCCTCTCTATGTTTTATTTTTCTCACGATGTGAAGAAGTGTATTATGAATGACCTATAGGGATATTCTATGGGATCTCAATGTTGTATATGAAAACAATATTTTTGTAGTTTTCCATTTTATGATATAATGTAACCCTTATGAATGTATCTAGTATTTCCAAGGCTACTAAACTAATCGGCCTTTTGAGACATGATCTTTTGTGATCATTACAATTTTATGTAATAATGCACTGAATCTGGGTAACTCGGGTTGGGGTGTTACATTGAATGTTCAATGGAAGTTCATTATGCCAATGACTTTACATTTTGATTTACTCAGTCTTTTGGTCATACTAAAAATGTTATATCTAATAATTTATTATCATACTTACCCAAAATCAAATGCTTGAAATCTGTTTGGGTGCCCAAAAGACCATCTATGAATTTAGGTGAATTTAAGACAACATGGGGACTAAAAGTATGTCCCTCAAATCCAATTGGACATAATCTAGTCACTATGCTCACTTAATTATTTTATCTTATCGAGTATGCATACTATGTGCTTTTTCTTAATTAGTTATGTTGTCATGAAATTTTGCTAATATATTTTTGATGTTATTCTAATTTCAAGATCTTTAGTCATGTACATTAACTTTTATTTTGTTCTGGTATGAAATCATGAAATAGATCATTTAGTTAAAAAGTTATTTTTATATTTTATATTCATGTGTTTACTTATCCTATAAAGAGTTATAATATTATTATTATATAGAAAATTTTGAATTTCGTGGGACTAACCCCTTGTTTATTAGATGAATTAATGTTTAAACTGTTAGTATATACATAAATTAAAACTTTATTAATATATTTTGAAATATTTCCCATCAACTGATTTCATTTTTAGGAAAGGACTAATGTTCTTTTAATTATCTTAGAACAACTTATTTTTTCATTTTATTATTGGAAATTTTATCTTTGTTAACTTAGTTAACCACCTACTACATTATCGTTCTGTTTCTTATAGTGGTTGAAGTAAAAGGTTATACCTCTGATCCAAGGAATCTTTTATATAATATTATAAATGTACTTTATACATTATAATTTATTTTATTTTATTATTCATTTTAAATATGATTGAAATTATATTCTCAATTCTTAGATCATAGTGGTGCATAAAATTAAGATAAACTTCTCTAACTGAATAATTTTTAAACCTTATTCCATCTTTTTTAAATCTATTTTTTATTTGATAAAATTTTTAATCTCAATTGATATAAATATTTAATAAATTAATCTTCTTTGATAAAAATTTAGATTCTCAAACTAAAGAGGAGTTATTTAATTTTTAAACAATTAAATAAAAATGAATTTTCATTTCTTTTGGGAAAGAGTCTTTAAAAAGCAATTTGTTATTTTTTTATTCTTATAAGTTTGGATTGTTTTGTCATGTTATGAACCATTTTAAATAACTTTTTTTTAGAAATTACTATCACAGATCTATTTCAGTTAATATTATATTCTTTTATTTAGGTTTGTTCATAAAAATTAAAGGCTTGTTTTTTGGAGATATAATTTTTTTTTGATAACACTCAAAATGGAGTTGAAAATGTGGGTTATAAAATAAGAATTTCGTTTTATAATTTACAAAAGGGTATATTTTTTGTGTTGGGAATTTTATTCATTTTATTTTAATTTTTTTGAAAAATTTCAATATTTCTTCTTAAATAAATCATTCATTATTAAATTCCAAAAACCATTCTTTTTATATCCTTCATTTATAATTTTTAAAATACCGTCTTTTACACAATATTTTTAAATATTGTTATTTAAAAATATTTATTAGAGATGATTTAATTTGTAACACCCCGCCCCAGAAGCCAAGAGTCGGTACATTTTTATGTATCATTGGCATGATCATAAAAGATCAAGTCTCGAAAGACTGATTAGTTTAGTATACTTTGATATACTAGATACATTCATAAGGTTTACATTACATCATAAAATGGAAAACTACAACAACATTGTCTCCATAGACAACACTAAGATCCCATAGGCTATCCATAGAGGTCAGTCATAATATAATTCTTTGCATCTTGGTAAAATAAAACATACAAAGGGGTGAGATTTGATGCTCAGTAAGGATAACATTATATTGGAAACTTTCATAAATAAGCATAAACATATAAGGCAATGTATAAGACTAGAACAAAAGACTTTTAAACATGAACTTTAGCATAATATGGAAAATATAAAATCAAATAATTCCATTTACTCATTCACATGGATATTATACTAGTAGAATGATCACATGTAATATCAATAATCACTTTCATAATGATGGAATGCATAATTCCATACTATCATAACCACATAGTCAAGGCCTTGTGCTAAGACTGCAACTAAGATTTTGTCAAGGCCTTCTCCCAAGACACTAGTTTGTCTAACGAGACCTACCGATCCATCGAGGAGCTATAGCGGGCTCCACCAGTCACTTACTAAGTCTAATGCATTCATCATATGAAAATTTTGAAATGTAACATAAACATTCATATTAAAACTAGCATATTAAATGTATATACTTTATCCACAAACCATGAATGGTATAAAAATAGCACATCCACAGTCAAACATAACTCATTCAATACAATATGGAAGATTTTACTGTAACAGATTAACCTCAATTGATAATAATGATGGATATTGACATAGATTAAAATAATCATCAAAATTATTTGAGGGAAATATCCCACTTTTCTTGAAAACATTTAAAAGTCACACTTTTTGTCAAGAACCCATTTAAAAATAGATTTTTAAATCAATGTTTCTCATACCACTTTGAAACATTTAAAAGTAATTTTTATTTTAAAACTTTAATGTCCATATAAATAAATGCTTAAAACCATTTTTAAAACATGGACATTAATGAGAATGATTTAGAAAAATAAATCATTAAAAAATTTAAAAATGATATTTTAGTTATATTTTCTAAAAAAAGAGAGACACTTGAATACAAATAATTGAGGTAATAAAAACATTGTAATATCATGAGAATAAAGGGATTCATGATATACTATGTCAAGATCCATGACCGAATAAGCCTCTGAGTGGCGGCTCCCTTTCCCTCTCGCGTGGCTAGGGTTCCCTCTTGGAAGTTTTCTCATCCACTCCTTCGAGATGGCTCGGTGGTCCTAGAGTCGGCAGCTGGATATTGGTGCGATGTCATCACACCTCGACGGTAGCTCTGGTGGGGTCTGGATTTGAGATATCAACATGGAAATGCACACCTTGGCACGGTTCAGTGATGGCCTCACATCGCATAGACGCGGCTCGGAAACGGATTCGGGATCTCTCTTCAGCAACGACACAGCCCAGTAATGGATTTGGAAGGCTCCTTTCCAGCATATTTGGTGTCAGATTTGGCGTGGTTCGGAGGGGGGGGAGAAATTTTCTAGGTTGTGTTTTTTACGGTGGTTCTGCAGAATTGGATTTTTGTGTTTCTGTTTCATTGATTTGATTTGGAGGTTTGGTTTTATGAATGTGGCGTTGTGGCATTGTTTCCATCTTCTGCTGGTTCTCTCCCCTTCTTCCTGTGATTGGATTCAGAATCTGTTCAGGGTGTGTATACAGTTCAAATCTGAGCAGATTCATGCCCATAGTGGTGTTTTTTTTAGTACGGCTTGGTCCCCCTCAGCGGTGACACTCCTGGTGTGGTGTTGGACCATTCAGTCCTAGGTGAAAATGGTTCGACTGCATATTCCTTGGTTCGTCTTCTGGTGGCTTCTATGGTTATGGTGGTTGTGGGTGTGTCGAGCATGGTGGATTTTGTCTAGGAGCTTCTCTTGATGGAGGATGATTGTGTAAGGTTGGTTTGTCGCTGGATATGATTGCATGTAACATGCCCCAAAGGAGGAATCAGATTTGGTGTTTCATCATTGCATGCTTTTCAGATTTGGTTGTTTGAGAGGGTATGGAATTTTCCATCAGATCGAGCCTGTGCTTTGACACAGGTTACTTGCTTGCTGAACTGACAGGCAGAGGTGGAGTACTTTTTCACGATCAAATGCTTGGGTGGGGTTACTCCATGTTGTTAGTCTGATTTTTCTCTCTTCGACCATCAGGTCATGTAATGTTCAATGTCCTTGAAGTTTAGGTCCCCCCCCCTTATTCCCTTAAAATGTGGTTTATCATCTTATAATAAACAATTGAAGGCCTTCGGGCCCTTGGATGTTTGATATACTATGTCAAAGTACATTATATACACCATATAAAAGTGATTTGGTGTATAACAACAATAAAGTATCAATGGAATGAATATTGAGATGAAACTTCTAATAAAGACCATATCCTTAGGTTAAGGATAAATTAAAAACATAATTATGTGTAAAAAATATAAATACACTCAATATGATTGGATATTCAGTGTAAAACTATTAGAGGACATTCACACTTATTCTTGTAAATACAACACCAATGAATTGGATATTAAACTCATAAAATAGATATTATGTAAAAATTACTCTTATCAAGTTCATATCGATGACTTGAGAAATTATCAATGGATTTATTATATGTATCAAAAGTATGTCCACAAAACGGGGAGTAGAAATTATGACATAATCAAATGAATAGTCATTCCACACATAATCTTTGAGTAAAATAATCAATGAAGCATGCGTAAAGCCGAATGAGTGGAAATTGAAATTTCAAATTCTCTTATCAATTTCGTAATTTACGAAACATTCACCCATGAAAGAAGGATCATACAATGATGATGTAAATATCCATAAATTAAAGTATATTACACAATGAATACAATCATGGGCAGTACACACACCACATGCAATAAATAAGTGGTGAACAATGGAAATCTCACGAAATTAAAAGTGAGATAAGAAACCCCTTACTTTGTACTTTTTACTTGGTCGAGGGTAAGTTAACCTCCTGTATAATGGTGAAATAATTTTTATTTAATTATACAATAATTATATACATTAATATGATATCATATATGATCTTTTAACATTGATTTGTTAGTATTATCTTTGTATTGTCGTCATTTCGGGTGTTAACAGATTCATTTTCCTTTATATTATTTGTTATGTGAGACATATTTGTTATGGACGGGATGTATTGTATTCACATCCAAAATGATATCATGTCTTTAAACATTATTTTTAATCATAAAATAAAAGGTGTTCTTGAATGGATACGATGGGGAATGAATCTCACCGCGTTCGTGGAGACGGTAATCCGTACGTACACACGAGCCACAATATCACTCTTTTGATATTAAAATAATATATAATTTGATGTTATATAATATATAAAGAATCATTATCATGTTATATTTATTATTTTCATGAATTACACATCATTATTATACACATCCAAAGAATAAAGTATTGAATAACAATTACACTACGACATGGAGAGGGCAATTTGTACGTACACACGTATGGTGACATGTCATTCAAAGGATGGATAGAATAATGAATATGGTTGTACCATATTTATAATAACTTCACAGTATATAAATGATACTAGAGTTATTATTTTAGAATGTAAATAACAAAAAAGAAGAAGTGGGAGAAGAAAAGAACTTGAAAGAGGGTGGTAAATTTATTACCTCTTCTTTGGGTTCTTCCTTTTGATTTGATCAAAAGGGCTCATTAAGTTGGCTTTATGACCAAATGAGGGCCTCTAAGATGAAGTGAGGTAAGTTGAGAGGAATTTGGGTAGGGTTTGGGTGAGACAAAAGGCTTTGAAGATGTGAATTAGTGATTAGGGGGGTGCCCTTTTATAAGAGAGGTGAGGGGCACCTTAGGAAAATCTAGAAATATTATTTTATAATAAATTTATATTCGGTTTAAAATGTCTCAAAAGTGGATTATTTAAAGGTTAAGGTGGGTATAGGTCGAAAAACACTCAAAAAATAGGTTTTAGACAGGTTTGGGTCACTATATTAACTATATCTTTTTTATTTAACTCTTAGTTAAATAGTTTTACATTTACCATGTCTCTTTGTATTTTTATATTATATAGTTAATAAACATACTATATTCTTCCAAGAGACCCCCAAGTGGTCCATTAATGATACAGTTATCATTATATAAGTCCTTTGGCCGAACCCTATATATTTAGGAATAGAATATAAATTAGTAATATAATATTTGTTTTAAAAACTCATTTATGTCAATTTTGACACTATTTAATAATTGATTTTTGTTAAAGTCTTAAAAACTTTATTAATTCAAAAAAATTCATTTAAGAAAATATAACATGTAATATTAACCAATAAGATTCTTGTATGTCATTAAAACTTTCAAATTATATTTATTTTAACATTTATAATACCAATTATTTGATTCTTTCATTAATAAAGAAAATACTGCATCATTATTCTGTCATAAATGAATATAATTATTCAATGTCCAAAAATTATAAATAAAATACCATTATGTATGGAAGATTTTTATATTTCAAATGAATATTTATAGTCGAAAGTATAACATATATAACTCTATGTAAAAATTGTTTTTCTAAAAGATATATGCTTATGGCATTTTTGTATTTACTTTAACTTAATTAATATAAAGTGTCATTATCACTTATAAGTGGCTCCATGGGGTCCTAAAATCGACCCAAAGATGCCCATGGTTGGACATGTATCAACCAATAGGGTCAGGAAATGTTTTAAAGTAATTTAATATTATTATAATATTATTATTTTTCCCTTATTTACCGGATTTACCCTTTAACCATGGTAAATAAAATATTTACCGAAGTAATTATTCAAAATGCCTAAAAATAAAAGTTACCAATTTACACAACTTGGGCCTCCAGATTATAAATATGCAACAATTTTTCTAAATTCAAAACACAGAAGTAGCAGAAATTAATTTAAAATTAATTCCCGTTGTCAAAACAAAGAGAGTGTTTTTTAAGAAATAGTAACTATAAAAATATTGACACTTGTTTATGTCTAGTTTAAATGTGAAATTACATAAAACTACCAATATTGGATTAAATGGTAAAAATATATTCTAGTTATAATTTAAAACCTCTAAATTTTATAATTTATCACTATAAATTATTTGGAATAGAAAACTTGTTTTTAATTAATGTTTAGTATTTTTCACTATTCATCAAAATTTGAATGTTTTCTAAAAAATACCTAAAATTTACCCTAGGATAATTTCATTATTCCAAATCCAAAAATGATGTCCATTTTTAAAGATAAAATTTATAAAATTTCAAAAAGTTGATATTACTGTTCATAACGGCTAGTTTGATTGGTTGTGGTGTGTATTAGAAATCGAAGTTGCATACAACACACGCTACTGTATTATTCAAAGGGAAGTGTACCATGGAATCTTGGGGTGTTAAATAATTGATATTAATTGAATTAAATGATATTAATTTTTATTATGATTTATATCCCTGGAATTAAATATTAATTGAATTTGAACATAAATTCTCTAAAATCTTATATTATTTATTTGATAGGCTTCAATTTCATGACATTTTAATTCAAGATAATTTATTTTAATTTCGTATATTAATGATAATTAAAAAATTCTTAAAATTTTTAAGATTTTATTTTTTTTATCCTAACTTCAAAATTTTAGTACATATATAATTTATTTTGTTTTATTTTTTATCTTATGTTTTTTTCTAAATATTTTCTATGGTGTCTTTTGTAAAAAAATGGACCAACCATGATAACCCCTGAGGGACAACCCATCAACCAAATTGGTGTCCCATGGGTAAACCCCATGGGAGAGCCATCCCAAGGGACCAACTAGGGAATCCTGGGTGAAGCTGAACACTTGCATTGTCAGGTTAAAGAAAATGGGTGTTCATAGTGCATGCTTGGTGCACACGGAGGTGTGCATGGGAGGGAGTGATTTGGCCTGTACCATATTCTTGTGTGAAAGTGTGTATAAGATCTGACCTTGGTTTTATGGCTTTCATTATTAGTAGGATGAGTTATTATAAAAGGAAGTGGTAGGTCGAATGTGTTTTCTATGTGTGATGTCCACTGCACGACGTACTGTTCAAGTGTTAAAAAGTTATTAAAGTAACAACTACCAACCAATCAACTCCATATATGTCATATGATATCCAAAGTTCCATACTCTTCAAACTCAGGCTTCAATGGAGAGCTTCATGGACTTGATTTCTTCATGTTCTATGTTTCCAAGCCATTTTGATCAATTTAAGCTGCACTTTCCATGAATATAATCGAATAAGATTGTTATATTCATAAAATATTGTTGGAATGAAGGATTTTAAGAAAGATGATTTATCCAAGAATTTTATGAAGAAATATAGATGAGCATGCATCTGAGATATTAGGATAAGTTGTATGATTATAAATTAATTGTGAAGCCGCGATTAATATCACATGCATAGCTTCTCCACATTCACCTGGATAGAACTTCCACATCATCTTCACACAACAATGTTATAGCTCCCCCATTTAAAAGAAATAATAGTAATATAATATCAGATCCTTTATAATGTTATATCACAATGCTAGTATCAAAGTTAGATTTTTTCAAGCAGTGGAAGAAATGGTCAACTATTTAAGCTCATTCATGGTAAATCATCTTCAACAGTGGCAGTTGTACCATCTTGCCTTTCTCATGGTAGTACCATCACATATTCCATTAGAAAATGGTAGATCTACAGTTATGGTATCATGTCAATGTATAAAATTATCACTGTAATCCTCTTTCGATGATAGATTTATTCTATCAATGGTAGCGTTTTCCACTCAATGTGATGGTCGTAGTAGGATCTTACAACTATGGTGGTCCTTCTCTTCATAGAAGATCATATAATTTTTAATCACTGGTGTTAGATCTTCTTCATGGTAGATCCTCTATTCCACAAGTAATAAAAATATCATGCTATATCAATGGTAGATCATTCTATTGTGCGATGTTAGCTCATTTTATGGCAGTTCATATGGGAGTATCATGTTAGTGGTAGAAACAACTTTTTACCATAATTTATTTTAATCTACCATCTATTGAAATATTTTTCTAAAAATATAATTCATATCTATTATACTTATTTCATGTGAAACAAATATTTTAATTTCTATTTTATTATTATTTTTCTACAAAAATAATTACATGTTTTTCAAAAAAAAAATTAAAAAAATTTACACGCATATACACATGCAGTATTTTCTTTACAATACTCTATTTTTTGTGTTTTTAATATTCTAATAGACTGAAATTTTATTCATATAATTTTTACTATTTTATAAATGTGTAATATACATGTTTTTACTAATGATCATAGTCAATGTATTATGGTATTATTTCATACAGAATATAATTGTGTGAAAATTCTTAGATATTCAGATTGTTATTTCAAAATATAAGAAACGGTAATATTTTCTTTTTTATTTATTTAAAAACTCATGGAATGTAGTGATCTTAGGACTAGACACCCCTAAAATATATTTTATTTAATGATTCTGGATTATTACATTGGCATGTGATCAATGGATAATGGAATATTCATTAAATTTATTTGACATGATATGTTTTTATACACATTCTAGTTGAACTTTGAATCAAGAACTCCTACAACATCAATTTCCTGGTTGAGATCTTGAAGTGAATTCAACTATAACATCCTATACTAATGAAGTTATCAAGATCAATAAATTTCATCATCTTCATCATCTAATAATGATGCTAGTTTTCATTATTTAATTATTTCTTCATGATATAATTTCTTTATTTTTTGTAATTGTTTTTTTTCAGTTTATGCTTTTCTCAATCAAAATAGAGTCTTTTCTTGGTCATTCTACCTCCAAAAAAAGTTCTTGGGTTGTGAATCCCAAATAAAATTTAGTTCCATACTAGTTTAAGTATCCTTTAAAAATTCTAGGTTGTGCCTCTGGATAATGTAAAAGGTGTAGTCTATAACAGGTTATCAAACCACTAAAAGTGAGTTCATAGTAGTGGGTAAAAATATTTTTATTGATTAGAAAAGGTTAATGAGTGGACTATGATCATTGTGGCCAAAACCACTATAAAACATCATATTCATTCTTTTAATTTTTATTCACCGTATATCTTGAACACAACACTCACTATAGTTTATTTAGTTAATAAAACTCTGATTGATTTGCCTTTAAATTTTTAAAAAACTATTCACCCCCTATTAATTATAGACATCGATTATTATCCAACAAAAAATATCAGCTTGATGATAAATTATATGTAATTAGGGACTCTTTTAATGGTGGGGAGACCATCAGTGAGTGGCCATTCTATTATAAGGGTGTTCTATGTTTCTGGTACTAGAATGTTGTACCTTTTCTAGGGAGAAACTCTATGATGGGGAATTTACATAATTCCTAGTGGGAAGTGAATCCTTATACCACAATGATGTTCTATGATATGCAGTGATGATTCTAGTGGATAGTAATTAACTAAGACAACACTAAATTTGTTTCACATTATTATACCTTTCAACATGTGAAATATGAGCACTAGATACCTTTATGTTTGGTTTATTCACTTCTTATGCGTACTTGGAAATATGATTATCTTTAAATAGATTTCTTAGTTGGGTTACCATGTACCCATCAAGGGAATAATGTGATATTGGTTGGAATCAATAAATTGACTAATTTGGATCAATTTATACCTCTTTTATATACAACCACTATTTAGGATTTGGGAAGGCTCTTTGTTAAATAAAATTTAAGATTTAATAAAGTTATATCTTTATAGTCTCTAATAGGGATCCCCATTTTATGTCTTGTCGTTTAGAAAGGCCTTTATAAGGCACTAGGATCAAATTTTCAACTGATTAATAATATAATCCATTAACATATTTTCAAAAATAATGGGTTATAATAATTATTTAGGATATGATTCATGCTTGGGTTCTCAAATTTGATGGATCTTGGGATTTCCACTTGGGACTGGTGGAGTTTTATTAACATAATAGATGCTAATATACTATTATAATGGATCCTTTTTAGGACTTCTATGGTCATCCTTCTTGACATCCTCTTTGTTGGTATGATATTGGGGAATCTTCCATTGTTGGACCAATTTTGGTCTAAGAGACGACAAAAAACAATTAATCGATTTTTCATTGAATGGTGATGGCATGAAGCTGGTATATATCCTATACTAATCATTGACATGGAACATTGGATTTTCTAGTTAGTGAGTATTTTTTTAATATTTTCACCTCATATGGGTCACTAAAGTCAAGGGAATTAGGGAAAGCTTACACTAAGTTTTGTGGGTCCTTTTGATATTATTGACTAGTAGGAAATGTGGCTTAATATTTAGCCTTTCCACCATAGTTGAAATTGATCCAAAATATTTTTTATGTATCAAATCTCAAGAAGTATATTTTTTATGCTTATCATGTCTTGAGCTAGGATAATGTTGATGTGGAACCTGATTTATCTTTTACAAATCATCAAGTCAGGATCGTTGATTTTAAGATAAAGGTTCTTCATTATAATTATATATCTATAGTCTATGTGCTATGGAACCATGGTTCTGATTCATATGAGGATTCAGATCATGAGATACTGATGAGAGAGTAGTGGACTCATCTCTATGATATGGAAGTATATTTATAGGCTTTCTAGTGATATAAACTATTTATGATGGGGAGATTGTAACATCTTTTGACCTTGTTATTGATAATTATAACCCCCCTTTTTTATATCCTTATGTTGGGATCTTGTGTCGTGTTGTTTTGGGTAATGTTTGAATTAATATTTTTTTTTGATGTGTGTGGGTGGAACATGTTTAAGTAAAACCTTTCAGTTTAGACCAATAAACCATGTGCCCTATGTTAATCCACTAAAAGGGATGCACAATTTGTACAAAATATAAAACCACCCCTCCAAACCATTCACCCTTGGATAGAGGGGGTTTCCCCAGCTGGTGTATGGTTAAAGTGACCATGCACTAAAACTATGCACCCAATCATGAATCCCAGTAAGGGCACATCATTGAGGATCATAGTTACTACCAACCATGCGACCTGACCAAGAAATCATGCATGTGAGTTTTTAATTCCCTAAAATTTTGATTTAAAATACTAGGACAATTTGTTTAACACCAAATATACCTTAATATTATTCCTTTGTCTTTAGTTTCTCTTAAAATGAAATATTGACTCCTCCTACCTCTTATCTTTCAAAATCGAAGCTCTAGTGTTTGTGTCCAATATTATTATGGTAAGTGGATATCCACTCATTTTGTTTCTCTTAATCTTACCTTCTCTCCTTATTATATATTGATATATTATCGTGTTAGTGATTGATCTAATATTTGATTTAATGGTTCTTGATTCAATGTTTGATTCTTTGACCTACTTCAAATTTATTCTTTGTTGGGGTTTCCCATTAGAGGTGTTATTTTGATCAGGAGATTAAAGTTATATGGTTCTATAAGGATTTACACTACAATTGAGCCCTTGAAATGTGTTTTCAACTGATTTATAAAACAATTATTTGAAATGATTTGATGTTTGATTTTAAAACATCATTGAAGTTGTGAAAAAATCGATTTCAATAGTATTTAAATTTGGCGTAAATTTTGAGAAAAATGACCGATTAAATTGAAATAGGATTTGATTAAATTAATTGAAAATTTATTATTGAAAAAAAAATTGGGGTTTAAATGAATCATGATTCTAATGGAATTAATTTGGAAAAAAAATAAGGTTTGGTTTTGAAATTATAAAGTCATGTTGAACATGAAATTTGGATTTTAATTATAAATGATTCATTGATTTTAAATATATTATTTTACCATGATTTATTTATTTATTGAAGTGCATGTGAGCCTGAGAATCTAGTGGGTGACTAGGATAGGAACTCTAAGAATATGGCTTTCTAGAAATCGATTGACGATTAAAAAACTAACTAAACCATGTATGGAATGATTTTCCCCACTGGTAATTAGATTGATTAGTCATATTGGCCTTGTACTAAGAACATGTGCAGATATACTTGTGCTCTGATAATGATTGAGAAGTGTAAGGATCCTATAGATAGAAATTAATGTACCTCATGAAATATAACCATGGTGAGATTTTTTTCATGAATTGGTTATGGATAATATTATTTAAGAATAGTTTTATTCCTTTTAGCTATTTTATATAAATGTTTTATATAATTTTTTTATTTATTATTGTTTTGATATAACTACCATTTTATGATTTTAAATCATGTTTTGGTTTAAAATTTGTAAATGAATTTTCATTCCTAGTTTTATTTCAATTTAAATCATAAATGGTTATGTTACTATGGAATTGATTATGAAACATTCGGTAAGACCCTACTGGGTTGTTTAGATTACACCATATTTTTACCTTTGCAAATTTATAGATATATTAATTATTGTTCTAGTAAAAGGGAAAACACCACTTATAGGTTGTAGTTTTGATTGATCTATGAGACTCTAGAGTGATGGTGGAGACTAGTGAAGATATGTTCCACTTGTTGAATATGGATTGTGAGACTATTTTTTATGGATTTCATTTTGTCCATTGGTTTTTTGTTTTATCTCAGGATGTCTATCTATCAGTTTATAGTACTCTTACCTTGAGGAGTGTTTTTAATACAGACTAGTTATTGTTTTACCTTTAATTATTTCATTGTACTTGTAGAAAAACAATTCTATTTGATGTTTTATATGATGAAATGTGCCTTTCACCAACCCATGTTGGTTAGGAATTCCCTTCAAACTATGGTAGGACCATCTCTGGCATCAGTGTACATGGGTATTTAGGTTGGTTTAAGACATTATTGGTTTTTAAAATATTTACGTTTCCTTTATTATTCACTATTTATAAATAATGGAATATACCTAATTAGTTTGTGAATAAAACAATAAATTATAAATCACATTATATAATTCTTATGTATAAATTTAAATTCCTATCATGTAATCTATAAATATTTCTAGAACATCCAATAGATTTTTCATAGATTAATATTCTATGGATATTATCTTCTAAATATAGTTCATTGGGTTTCTAGTGAAATTTATTTAGTATAAATAGAAACACAACAACTCCAAAAAACCAAATCTAGTGATTATTTTATTACACTAATAAAAAAAATACATAGATATTAGGATCCAATGATTTAGTTTTCATAATAATATATATATATATATATTAAAACATTAAATTATGTTGAAAACTAAAGATACAACTGATAAAAATATGAAAAAAATATTATTTCTACTTTCAAATCTATATTTTACATGTGATAATTCTATTGGTGTCTTGGGAAAATGGAAAACAATCTAAATGGGTAAGCTTGTATGCTTGGTAAGGGGTAGGATATATCATAATCTACCATAAATGAGTATTGAATAAATAATATGTTTGGAATAAATAAATACCATATCATATAATATATATATGGATTAGATAATTGAAAATAAATTCATAGAAAATAATCACTAATCTCATAGTTATGGAATGCATAATTTTGGAAAATATAAATATATTGATATGGCCTTATTCTAATAGATCATACATAAAAGGGTAAGGATTATATTGAATACCCAACATGCATGTCTCATGAAAATTATTGATTCATCGAGGGGATATATAATTTTTGGCTTCATCTGTCACATAATAAGTCTAATACATCCATCATATGAAGAGAATATCTAAAAAATATGTATCATATTGAAACCTAAATAAACTCATACATAATTGTGGAAAATTAATCAATCATTTTACAAATAAGAATAATGAAAATATAGATATCAATATTTCCCCTTCAATAGAACAATATGGGTATCTAGTGGAATATCCCACAATCAACATATAAATAGTAATACATTCATATGGTAATGTAAAGTACCCTTATCAAAGTAATTATAAAAAGGAAATACTTAAGTGTATTTTCATGATATATGTATATCAATAATAAATAATCCTTTATTATGGTTCATAAAGATCTTATTAATCAAAGCATATCCCCCTTGAGTGTCAAACTAGGTGTGAAGTTAGGACCATGAGTTTTACACCGAGTAAATATAAAATTAATACACAAAAAACCATTTTCAAAGTTATTATACCTAGGTGAATCTCAGACAAATAATTTATCCACTTATTTGTGTACATACAAGGATGTCATTTCTAGGAAACCAAACACTATTTACTTTACCAAAATTTTAGGATGTTCTATGGATATAAGAATGTTTAATAATTATAATGACTTATGAATATAGTATAAATATAGGTAATGGTTATTTCACATTGAAAATATAATAAAGAATTTATAATAATGAAGCATAGTAAAGCTTCTTATTTAAAAAAAGGGATTGTAAGGATTGAAAAAATAAAGGCATAGAAGATGTTAGGAACCCTTACCTTGCAAAGTATAAACTTAATTCTTGTGAGGAATACCTTAGAACATTAAAAACATCCTGGGGGATACTCTTCAGAGGTAAATGAGAGGTGATTCTATTAGGATCACATAAAGGATCAAGGACATTTAGAGGGGGTGAATGAATTTCCATAATTTTAAGAACCCTTTTAAACTCTCATTAAAGTTCAATACACCTCTCTCATGTTTCTCATCGATGTAAATAATAATCAAACACATCATTTTTTAGATAAGGATCACATCCTTTGTAAGATGAAAAAGTCCCCAGTGTGTCATGGTTATTATCCCACACACACTTCTCTCTTCTTATTATCAAAATAAACATGACCAAGGGTATGAACTTAAACCCATTACATCAACTGAATTCTTTCAGTTATAATATTAAACCAATAAAATATAATGAATCTTCTTGAATAATTATTTTAATTGAATATTTGAGCCTCCATATAGAATACATAGATTATTATATTCTTACTCTTCTCTTCATTATAGTCCTTAGTGGCAACTCACATTCCTCATTGAATCTTCTAATTCTTGATCCACCCTTCACATCCTTATTTTTCTCCTTTTATATTCATATTATCATGTCAATATGGCATCTTGAATTACCATAAACATTAGTATTCATGTTTCTAAAATCCCAACTATTCAAAATCACTCTTCTTATCCTTCCTTTCCATTTTGATTCTCCTTTTTCTTTAACCATCCTGAAGACTTATATTTTAGATTCTCTACACAATATTTTATTATCAGTATCTCATATTATCCAAAAATCTCACAAATTTTAATTTATTTTGATTATTTTTTCATGTATGTATGCCTTCATGCATAGTAATATGGAATATCTTATTATGTCATAGAACACATCTCAGTATGCCAGCCTCTTTCTTGAATGTTTCTCCTTTCATCATAGCTTGAATCATGCTCTATGTTTGATCATGATTTTTTATCCATGAATAATAGATCAAAAAAATTATCTCACTTAATGAAGAATTTTTTGTTGTATTAGACCAAAACCACATTTTTTTAATGATCCCAAATTATTATTTTTTTAGAAAGGGCAGGCCTTGGTCCAAAGACTAAGGAAAATTTAGTCAAAATTCATAAAGTTACAAAAGACTGAAAGAGGGAATTTTTTTGCAATATTTTCTAAAAAATGAATCATGTATATAGTATCATCATCCAATTAGGTGTTGTTATTGATTATTAATTTGTTGGTAATCCCATCTATGATCAATTTGTCTTCCCAAAAAACAAGAGTCATGATGTGGTTTATCCCTATAATCTTGTCTGGAAATCCATCGATCGGGTTGTAAGAGGCTAGGAAATATAGAACACACCATTCTGGAGAGCTTGGACAGTAGTTGGGGAATCACATTCTAACTAGATGTTGTTCCACCTTTTTTGTCTTATAAAAGTGACCATAGTGATAATACTAAACATTTTGGCTTCCAATGAAGAAGAAATAAAGAAATTCCATAGAAACGTCCAAACGTCTTCCCATCGTGGATCCTGTAAACTAATCCATAACCCGAGGGACTCGGGTTTCCCTTTGAGGCACCATCTACATTGAATTTGATCCAACTTAGGAGTGGATCTTTCTAGAAGACATAAAAGTAGAGGTGATGTGGGATATAATTTACTTTAATACCCAACTAGTGAAGGGTACTGAATATGTTGATGGAGTTGTGGAAAGATCCATGTTTAATTGAGAAAGCCTCCTTGATAGAAGTGTTTATCTTCAACCAAGATGCTTGAAAATTGAATGATTTTTTTTGATAAATAAAATAATTTTCGGAATACCATATCACGTGTTGTAGCTAAGTGATTGTTGTAATTAAAATGTGTTTGATCTATGAAGAAGATTCATAAATTTCATTTTGATGTAGTTAGGGATTGATGAAGTATGTAACCATCCACATGAATTCAAATAGATCATATAGATACTTCTATAGATTATTAGTGGTACCAAAATATATAAGAAAATGGTTAGTGTCATCTCTGTGTCGATTTTTGTAGTCGGTCTTTAAAAAAATTAATCCTTAATAATTGAATACAAGCATCAGTGGGGATTCTTTTATGAAAAAATCCTCTAGAAAATTATTAATATATAAAGTCTAATTCAAGGCTTATCAATGTTTTTCAATCAAGGAAAATCATTATTTAAGACACTAAAATTATGAGTGTAAAAAATTAGAGCCCAGAATGTTAAGAACAAGCTAATGAAGATGGTATTTGTATTCAAGTATTGTCTTTTGTTTTCAAATAAGTTTAAGAAGGGTAAATCACTTCACATCGTGTTTGGTGAAATTCGAACTGACCATCATATTTAGAGAATTAGACTCACAAATCCTAAGAATATCCTTCGTATTTAGGAGAAGATGGATGGGAGAACTCATCAGATTCAACCTGATTCAATAATGAAAGGATCAATCATATTGGGAAAGAAAATTTTTGGATGTAAATGGTCATCGAATTCACTATGAATATGGTTGACAATGAATTAGATTCTGCATGATTAGAGTCTTAGTGACTACAATTAATTAATTGTGATGATTCTTTTTTAATCTTGGAGTTCTCATAAATCATAAGTTCTGAAAAGTTATGATGTAAGATTTATGGAAGAAAGGGTGAGTGAAAGAGATGTGTTCAATCATACCCAGATTAACTGTATCCATGTCAAAGAGAAGATAGCAATTATGTGGATCATATTTAGAGGGATCAGACAAACTGGGAATCAATATGGGTACTGGAGATTGTATTAATCCTTGTCGTATTCAATAAAATTTTATTTAGGAAAATTAGTTTCAGGATGAGAAAGAAATGTGAGTGTTGATGAAAGAAATGTAAGTTACAATAATTTTCTTGGAAAATCAGATAATTCTGAATGTGAGATTAAATGTATTCAATATCTGGAAGTAATTCATAATACTTGCTTAATATTGTGAATGAATGAATCCAATGAAGCTGACAAGTGTTATCATCTTTGGATGAAAACTAGGTTGTTGATCGGACTCATGATGCAATCGTATTCATAAGAATAATTCTTTGAGACTGATGAATGAAATGAAGGGAAAATAATGTAATCAACAATGTAGTCACACATTTTAAAGGATTCTAACTTCCTTTTTATCAATTAAGTGTGATAAGAGATGATATAAAGAAAAGAGTTGGATGTCTTTTCAAGGGGGGCTTGCATTTCTTCATTCATATATTCAATCAATACATTACATCATAATGAAGAAATCCGATTGAAAAAAATTGGATTTAGAAATTTAATTTTCATTGGAAATTGAAAAGGAAATTATAAATAAGATATGAAGTTTGAAGAAGAATCGAGAAGCTTCAATAATATTTGCAGAAGTCAAAATACACCTGAGATTTTAGTGGAAATTAAGATTTGGGTGACATCAAGTGATCAGGAATGATTTTGGTATTTCCAATAAAACATTCATTGGTCACCTATAAAATGAGAAAAATACATCATAATTTTCTAATTACTAATGTAAAATTCATTACTGAAGAGAGAGAATATTCAAGTTTTTTTTAGAGAGAAGAAGAAGTTTCAATATTCACTTGTGTTGAAGATGTTTTGAAGGATTGAAGTGAATGTTAAGAGCAGGATCACAAATTTGTATTCTGTTGATTATCATATTTAGTGGATTACTGTATTCTACTCTTCAAGTGTATTTTTATGGTCATCATATTGGGCAAGATTAATTAGATTAGGTATTTACATATTGGTATTTCTAGATTGAGGGAGGAACTTTTTTGATTTGTCTCAATCATACTATGACAAATCTATATCTATCATATTGGGAAATTGGATTTGAAGATCATATTATACAGATCATTTTGGGAAATTGGATCTTGATAATATGAGTGAGAAGATTGGACTGGAAAATCAGACTTGAACTCTATTAAAATTCCAAGGAGTTCTTAAATTCTTCTAGGTAAGAAATTGAAGATGTTTTTTAAATTGAATACATTTTTGAAATTCAAAATAAGCACATGTATCATGATTTGTTACCCAAACATTGTATTACCTTATTACTAATAAGAGGTTTCACATGTACTTTTTTATTGTCTTCAAAGTACATCTTGAGTGAAAGGTCGTATCCTCCTCATTGTAATCTAAGGATTGTTTTCTAATGGATTTTGTGGTATTGGATTTTCTTCAAACCAAATCAAGGACGTCGCTATTCATATTGAATAGTGAACCTTTTAAATACTTGAGTTCTTATGGATTTATATTTGAATTATTTTTAGCAGGGGTTTAATCTTTAATAGGAGGTGATGTTTGTTTAAATTAAAATAAAACATAAAATAAATAGTATCATTGATTCACCCCTCCCCCTCTCAGGGATACAATTATCCTGACTGGGAACAAGTGGTATCAGAGAGTTGGTTCCCTTAACTTATTATTTGAGGATATAGAATTTTAATTGTGTGGACAGTAAAGATATTATAGTATTTTATGTAAAGAATTATCATATCTATAAATATATAATTTTTTCCAATCATATTTATATTGGATATAATTTTCTATAAGCTGCAATAGTTGGGTTTCATCCCATTAATGATAAATTTCCTCTAACATCTGTTGATAAGAAGAATATAGAGAATGATGTAAGATCCAAGAATGATATATTATCATCACTTTAAGAATGTTAATTCTTAAGGGTAAAAGGTGTTTCCACAACCAAAGGTATATGGGATAAATTGGAAAATATATTTGAATGAAATACAAAAGTGAATAAGGGAAAACATTAAATTTGTATATTGAAGTATGCAGACTTGAAGATGGGTGAGTATGAATCTATTAGAGTTTTCATTACCAGATTAAATGACATTGTGAGTAATATAATATGTCTTGGTGAAAATTTAGATTATTCGATAGTTGTTTAAAATACATTAATAATTGTTCCAAACAAGTTTTATTAAAAGTTTATTTATTGGAATACATATATCCAGAAACATTATATCTTGATGATTTTCATAGAACTCTCATTAATTAGAAAATGAGAAGACATATATCTATGAAAATAAAAACAATATTTGATTGAAAAATGTATTTCGTGGATGGTATGAAATAAAAGTCAAAGAATATTCTTATTGAAGATGAAGTTGGTGAATCTGATTTTGAAGATGATACATTACAAAATATTGATAATATTCTATCCTTGTTTTCTAAAAAATTGAAAATAGGTACATATATATAGAAAGGGAAACTTCCCTTGAAATTTTTTAATTATGGATTTGTTTGTAACTTTTTGGATAATTTTCCTCAAAGAAATAAAAAATGTTATAATCATTAAGATGAAATAAATCCAAAAATATTGTGGAAGAATTAGGGTGACAAAGAAAAATAAAAAACCATAGGTAATGAATGAAATATCATAAAATCCAAAAGAATAAGTTTCTTTACTAAAGATGAATAAGAAGAAAGAAGTGATGGTGGATCTGAAAAATTAGTTGAGTATGGAATTGAAAATAATTTTAATGCAATATTAAATGATGAAAAATTTGGAAGTAATTGTTATGAAGAAGAATAAACTAAACATGAACATAATTTAACGTAAGATTTAAAATAATTTCTGAGAAAGAATATAAGGCTTGAAAAGAAAAAAAGTTGGAAGTTGAATGTTCCTTGATAAGTAATCAAGAATTTTTTTTATGAAGAGAAAGTGAATCTAGTGAAAGAGATTTATGATTTGAAGAAATATCTTAAAGAATAAAAGAATCATCATGAGAATCTGTAGGTGAAGCTGAAAGAAAAAAAAAGAAGAGTTGTATCTTGTCCAACAAAAACTTTAAAAAGCTAAAAATAAAAACACCAGTTTTAAAAACTCTATCAATAAATTTGGTTAAATTTATTGAAAAGTTAATCCTAATAATGACTAACTAAGGATAGATTTAATGGTTGAGAAGAAATATGAAATTGATTTTGAAAATAACAAAGTAGGGAAATTCATGTATGTGGCCAAGACAAACAATGTCAGGAATTTAGAAGTCTCAAAGAACCCTAAATCCAAAAAAGTTTTGAAACAATATGAGTCTAAAAAAAATTTAAACACTTATGGTTATAATAAAGTAGATAAAATGGAATAATTTGGTTGATAATAGAAAGGTTGATGGCTCAGAAAATAAAGAGAATAAGGTGCGTGAGAAAAGTATTCACAATTTTGGCTAGTATAGATTTTTCAGTGGAAAATAATAATTTTATGGCTATTGTTGGTATTTTGGTGGATTTAGACATATGTAAAATATGTTTTGGTTTAACAAAATACATTTCTATTATTCTATAGGTTATGAAATAAAATGGTTTAGAGGGATTGAATATCCTCAAAGAAGGAATTATGAGAATGTTTTTGTAAAGAAAAATAAAAATGTTAGAGTGAAAATAGATAATAGGTTCCAATACCTAAAAACTATCTTTAAAATATGTGAACAAAATGGACACCTTGCAAAAGGATTTATCTTTTTTATGAAACAACAAAATATTCTTAACAAATCTCAAAAGACGAAGTTGAACAAATAAATGGAATAATTACACGATCTTTTTGTAGAAACTACACTGAAAACTATAAAATGGTAACTACCTTGGATCCTTATAGTGATTGTTCTTGGTATATGATATGACATTTGAAACTTTTTAAGAATTCGATTGATTTTAAGGAAGTAATAGTGATATTTGGAGATGATGAATCCTTGAAAATCAAAGGTGTCAGATAATCCCTTATTAGGAAAGAAAATATGAAATCTACAAATACATTGAATCATGATGGGTTAAAACACAATATTCTAAGTGCTTCACAATTGGGTGATGAGGGTAACAAAGTTATAATCATAAAATATGGGGTTTTTTAAATTGAGGAATGTGGAGATATTTTTACAAGAGTCCTATGTAAAAAAGGGAAACTTGTTTCATGTTGGTGAAATAAAAAACTCTTATTACATGAGTATGGTGGAATAGAATCAGTTGTAGAATAAAATGGTGGGACACATGGGGAAGAGAATATTGAGAAAGTTATCTAGAAGAGACATTGTTAGATACCTTCTTAATTTTCCAATAATAAGATATTGTTGTTACACTATTTTTGAGAAAGAATTATTACAAATGTTGTGCATAAGAAAGTTGAGATTTGTTCAAGACAACCCACGGAGTTGATTCCTTTTGATATTTGTAACCCAATGAGAAAACCATCAAAAAATGGAGATAAGTACTCCATTACCTTCATTGATAGTTTTACTCACATTACTTATATTATGTATATCAAATGCAAATCAAAATCATTGAATATGTTTAAAAGTTTCAAAAGGAAAGTATAGAAGGAATGTGAGTATTCGGTAAAGAATTTGGTAATATAAAATTGTGGTGAATACATACGTGAATAATTCAAGAGTGATCATGAGATGAATTTAATTTTGAATCAGTATAGTTCCCCATAAACTCCTCAACAAAATGTGGTTTTTGAACGAAATAATAGAGGTTTGTTGGAAATGTGAAGGACCACATTACTTGTACATGACCTTTCTCATTAATTTTAGAGGAAATCCATTAGTACGTCCATTTATATTTAGAACCATTGTTTCTATAGGAAAATATTTAGATATCACTCTATATGAATTTTTTATGGAAAACCCCATGTTTTTAACATTTTAAAGTGTTCAGGAGTGCATTCATTATAAAGAAGAAAGGTGGAAAATATGGAATGTTTAAGAAAACAATTAAAGATGGAATATTTATTGTCTATGCACTAGAAGGAAGATTATATAGATGCTAAAATAAGGATATAAAAATAATTTTTGATTCTATTAATATGAATTTAATTTAAAGATTAAAAAATGAAAAACATATCAAATAGAAAAGAAAGTTGAGAAAGTTTAATAACACAATTCTGAGAAGGATATAGAAAACTATATTCCTACTCAAGAAGAAGAATAGGACTTATCCATTTCTAATGATGAGTATTATATACAAAAAATCTAATTCTAGGATGAGTTAGTAATTGGATTATCAAAATATTTTTAGATATCAATATTAGGTGGTTCAAATAAGAAGAACAACAAATGCTATTACACATACTTCTTTGTATTCAAAAGTGAAGCCGAATAGTGTGAAAGAATATTTTGAGTGTCTTGAATGGGTTCATTCCATGAATGAATATTTGGAACAAATTAAAAGGAATGATACAAAAGAACCCATTCCCAAACCTAAAAACAAAATAACATTGTTGGCATAAAGTGGGTTTTTCTGAACAAGCTGGACGAAGAAGGTGAAGTGATAAGAAACAAAGCAATATTGGTGTGCAAAGTGTATTAAAAAATGAAGGTATTGATTTTTATGAATCCTTTTCTCTTGTAGAAATACTTCAAACAATCAAAATCTTTCTTTTTATTACTTAACAATGAGGCTACAATATCTTTCAAATGGATGTTAAATCTCGATTCTTGAATAGTGATCTTGAAGAGGGATTTTATATTGAACAACCATGTGGATTTATTGTTGGGAAAGATGAAAGTTGTGTGTGTAGATAGAAAAATTATTTTTATGGAATGTATCAGGGTGTGAAGGCATAGTATTCCAAATTTGATACATTCTTAAGGAAAATGAATTTTAAGAAAGTATAAGTGGATAATAATATTTACATCATAAATCTTCAAGAGTATTACCTCATTAAAATTGTTTATGTTGATGATGTTATCATTTTTTTAAATGAGGAAAGAATTTGTGGAATATTTTATGAAGAGATGAAAAAGTTGTTTGAAATTTCCATGCTCGGGGGAAATGAAATACCTTATTGGGTTCAAAATCCTACAAAAAGATAAACACATTTTTCTTTATCAAGAAAAGTATGATAAGGAAATTTTTAAGAGGTTTGGAATAAAAAAATAAAAAATATTTTCCTCACCTATTTCAATTGGAACAAAGTTTTCCAAATATGTAGAATGAAAAAAAGTTGATTAGAAAGAATTTTGAATGCTGATTGGAAGTTTGGTTTATCTAACTGCCTCAAGATCCAACACTGTTTATGATGTTACCTTATGTAAAACATTTCAGAATTATCAAAAATAATCACATTTAATTTATGTAAAATAAATTCTTAGATACATCAAAGAAACAAAAAAAAATTTTGGAATCAGGTATGGCATCTCAGATTGTATTGATTTTTTTGTGAATTTAGTTGCTGATTGGGCAGTAAATGTGGATGATAAAAGATCGAAATACGGTGGAGTATTATTTCGGGTAACAAATTATATTTGTTTTCAATCAATGAAATAGGATTTAGTAACCCTCAATACAGATGAAGTTGAGTATGTTTCCACCACTGAAGCCGTTACACAACTAATGTGGTTGAAAACTCAATTAAAATATTTACTTGTTGAAGTGAAGTTACCCTTGCTCTTGGGTTGTGACAATCAGAGTACAATCAGTCTCACTAGGATTCCTATTTAACATTATCATTCAAAACATATTGATATCATATATCAATTCATTAAAGATAATTTGGAGAAGAATGAATTGAAGCTGGAGTATGGTCCAACATCAGAACAAGTTACTGAAATATTCACAAAACCTTTACCAAAGTAATCATTTTATAAATTGAGGTTGAACAGGGGTTTCCAGCCTCTGTATCATCAAGGTTGAGGTATGTGTTTATGTCCCCTCTCTCGTATTATTGTAGGATTATATTGAAAATTGGTACATGAAATGTATTTTTTTTAATAAATCTATACTTTTGTATGCATTAAAAAAGATGGATTTGTGGGTTAGCTATGAATTCATCATTGTATTGTGAGTGAACTATTCTAACTATTTATTGGAGTGGTTTTAGGAAACAAATTATATTATGTTCTAGGAAAGAAGAAGATATGGGAACGAAAATTTGAGGAAGATAAAGAAGAGTGTCATAATTACTACTCTTGGATAACATGGTTTTTCTATCAATGATTCTTGTTTCCTATAATGAGTTAGATCATTTAGGCTTATAATTACTGATAAGTAATCTTTTACTTGTGGATACAAAGTTTATAAATTTATGAAACTTGGATTGAAAACAAATTCAAAAGGGGTAGATTGTTAGGACCAAGCTGATGAGGAAGGTATTTATAGTCAATTATTGTCTTTTCTTGTAAAAGAAGTTTAATAAGAAAGGGTGAATCACCTCACATTGTGTTTAGTGACATTAAGAATGACCATTAGATTCAGATAATATAACTCACACTTAATAAGAAGTTCCATCATATTCGGGAGAAGCTGGCTGGAAGAACTCATCAAATTCACACTGAATCAAGAATGAAAGGATCAATCTTATTGAGAAAGCATCTTATTGGATATAAATGGTCATCAGATTCACTATGAGTCTAGTTGATGAAGAACCATAGTTTTCATTCTCATATTCTGCATGACTATGATTAATTAATTATGATGATGTTTTTCTGATCATAAAGTTCTCATAAATCACATGTATTTTGTTAAAACTTATGATGCAGTCTTGATGGAATAAAGGGTTAGTGAAAGAGAATAGTTTAATTGTACCTAGATTA
Source organism: Viscum album (assembly GCA_963277665.1). Taxonomy (NCBI): domain Eukaryota; kingdom Viridiplantae; phylum Streptophyta; class Magnoliopsida; order Santalales; family Viscaceae; genus Viscum; species Viscum album. The sequence goes on along the minus strand of OY728156.1, from coordinate 61,398,884 downwards.
ATTATGTCTATGTATAATAGAATATAGATATGTCTCGGATCATATTCAGATTAATTGGATCTGAATGGGAAGAATTTTGGGTTCTGGAGATCGTATTAAGCCTACTCATATTCCAGGAAATTGTATTCTTGACAATCGGTTTTATGCTATGAAAGAAAGATGAGTGTTCATGAACGAAAGGTAAGTTGTAATATTTTTCTTTGAAAATCCGATGAAGTTTAAGCTGAACTCAAATGTATTCAAATTCAAAAAGGATTCCATGATACAATTTGATGATTTTTAAATAATTTAGTCAATGAAGATGACAAGTGGTATAATATTATGAAGAAAAATAGGTATTTGATCAGACTCAGGATGCAATCATATTTAGAAGAAGAATTTTTTGATGCTGATGAATGAAAGGAATAGAAAATATGGTGATCAAAAATTTAGTTAGCGATTTGAAAGGGGTTGAATTGATTATTAAATCAATCAAGTGGGACCAGATAAGAGATGAAGAAAAGAGATGGATATGTTGTCAAGCGGGTCTTCAATTTATCCATTCATATATTCAATTGGTATAGAGAACCGTAATAAATAAATCAGATTCATAAATTGGATCTGGACTAGAAAATGAAAAATAAATTATAATAAGAGATGGCTTTTGAAGAAGATTCAATAAGCTTCAAGGAGAGTTGAAGAATTAAAAATACGCCCAAGATATTAATGGAAATCGATATTTGGGTGAATTAAACTGAGCGATAAATATTTTTGGATTCCCACTGAAACATTTTTGGGTAACCTAGAAAAGGTGAAAAGTAGATTATATTTTTCTAATGACCGGTTTACTATTCATCATATAATAAAGAGAATCTCTGAATTTGTTTTTCGATGGAATAATAAGTTTACGTATTCACTTGTGTAAAATAATTTTTAATGGATTGAATTGAAAGATAAGATACAATATCACAACATTGTATTCAGATGATTACTATATTCTTCTCTTAAAATGTATTCGACTTATCATCATATCATGCTCGATTAATTGGGTAGTGTATTTTTGTATTTCAATTTCTGAACTGAGGAAGGAAGTTTTCTAAATTGTCTCGATCATATTCTAAAAGAGATACATCAATCGTATTTGGAATTCAGATTAGAATATTAGGGGTAAACAGATCGGTTTGAGAAATCAGGTCTTTAGAATATGAGTGAGAAGATCGAATTAAAAAACAGGACTTGAATTCTTTATCAACGTTCAGGGAGTTATTACCTTCTTTTGGGTAAGAAATTGAAGAAGATTTTTCAATTCAATACATTTGTGAAATTGGAAATAAGCATAGGTAGAATGATTTGTTACCCAAACTTTTTATTACCCTATCTGTGTTAAGAGGGTGCAAATAAAATTTTGGATTGTATTCAAAGAAATACATGAGTGAAAGGGAATATCCTACTCATTGTAATCCAAGTATTTTTTTCTAGTGTATTTTCTGGTATTGGATTTTCTCCAAACCATACTACGGACGTAGCTGTTCATATTGAATTGTGAACCTTGTAAATACTTGTGTTCATATGGATGTGTGTTTGAATTGAATTCTGTATGGAATTAAATCTTTAATAGGAGGTGAAGTTTGTTTCAATTGTAAGGAAACATAAAAGAAAAATTATCATGGATTCACCCCCTCCCCCTCCCAGTGATAAAATTATCCTGACTGGGCACTTTCACATAATTCCATTGTGAGGAGGTTCAAAAATTATAAAATCATTAATGATACCAAATTATGCATATTATCTTTATAATAAATTTTATAGTAGTTAATTATTTTCTAGTCAAATTGACAGAATTGGATAAGTCTTGAACCAACCATGATAACCTAATGTGTGTTTAATGTACTTACCATGTGAAGAATTTGAACTAGAATTAAAGGTCAAGTTACTATGTGGAACCTACCACATATTATATGACAACTGACCACATGTGAAATAAACTAGCTATGATTTAAAGTTCAAGTGACTACATGTGTACTAAACATACCTAAATTTTAAGATCAACCTTCCACCTGAACAACAATATTATCATGTCATAATTAAGTATAATTTTTCTTAGTATTATACTAACCATGTTCCTGTATTGTAGTGGTCGTAAGAACAAAAGTTCTTATCACATGAATAAGTGAGCATACTATGAAAATTGATAAATATTCTATATAAAGTAGATAATCTATTGTGTGAACCAGTGAAGTGAACTCATGAATGATTCAAACTACCATACAATGTATTGAAGCTATCATATGAATTAATGTACCAACCACATGAAAAAATCAAGTGAATATAAGAGAAAATAAACTTATTATGCCAACTGACCAAGATCCAAAGGAATAATTTTTTTAAATGAATACAATTGAACATGTCTAACATAATCATTAGAGTGTTTTCAAATCCTCAATGGATATATTTTTTATAATTAATTGTAGATCCAGTGAATTTTAGAATGAATTGAGTATGTTTATGAAATAATGAATATTTATTAATTTCTAGTTTAGTAAAAAGATCTCTTTAAGAGACTCTCATGTAAACAATAAAATGTAATATACATGTATTCCATTGATACATTTTTGTTACATAGTGTAATTGTTTATAGCACTCTACGACACTCTATTTTTCAAAATTTTCTATGAAAACTCAATTAAGCCATTATAAATAAAGTCAATGACTCCTAAAAAACCATGATTATATAACTAAGATTCATCAAATATTCTATCTTTCCATTATTTTCTCTCTCTATTATAGATTACTTTTAGAGATATGTATGTTTTACTCTATCTATTCTTCAACACATACTCATAAATTGTACTAGAGATGACAAGATACTTTCTCATTTATTATTTCTTACTCATGTGATCCCATGTATAACTATAGAAGAGGTTATGTATATCCTAAGTATCTTTAAGTTTTGGTGTTTGAAAAATCACAATATTGGTTGTTGATATGTTTAATTTTTAATAAACTACTTTGAAGTGATTGATTTCATAGTCCAGCCCTTTAGGTCTTTACCTGATACCATTCCCCTTGTTTAATTCTACAGTGTGTATTTCTTTATTCTATATCTTAAAAAAAGTATGTATATGTTTTCAAAACTATCTAACAAAACACTAGTTTGATAGTTTTCTTTAGCTATTTTTTTACATACTATTTTTGATACTATTAAATTTGTTTCAAAAGTTCAAAAGTTATTTGAAAGTTTTTGTAATTGATTATTGATTAGGATTTTTAGAAATCCTTTGAAAATATAAAATCATATTATACTACTATTTTATTTAAATAGGATGTTTTATAAATTAGGGTATTTTTTTTATATATATATTTTAAGTAGAAATGTTTATTGGGAACTCATTTCACCCCCCCCCCCCCTCTTGAGTTATCCACTATAGCCAACATTTGGTATCAAAGTATTTTATTTCTATTTTCTTACTTTGTATTTGGATCAAATTTTTTTAGCAAGATCTATTTAATTTTTGTTATCTAATCTACTTTTATGGAAGGTACGTCTAAGGGTTTTGAAACCAATAGAACTCATTATTTTAATAGAAAAATATTTTAAATGGAAAATTAAAATGGAAATCCATCTTGAGAGTATGGGTTTTGATATTTTGGGTTCTATAAAAGAAAAATATGAGAAGCCCAAAATAGCTAGTAAATAATGGGATGCTACACATAAAGATACTTATGATTCAAATTGTAAATATATAAATTCATTATTCTATGCTTTTAAGGAATATAAATTTGATATAATATCTTCATCTTAAACTAATTATGAGATATGGGATTCTCTCTATGTATCTCATGAAGACACAACTCATGTGAAAGAAATTTGATAAAATACATATATTATTAAGTATGATATATTCAAAAAGAAGCTCGGTGAATATATTTCTAACATTTATCTTAGAATCAATGAATTCAAAAACACTATGAATACCCTTGGACAACCTATGATAAAAAAAATATATCATGTAATGGGAATCTTGAGATGCCTACCAGATAGATGGATATGTATTGTAGTTTCCGTAAGATAATCACACGACATCTGGACACTAATAAAGAAGGTTCATATCAAAAATATCATGATGTATGAATAAGAGATGAAGGTAAAAAGTTGGTATGATAGACCAAAACTAAAATCAATTATATTTAAATCGTTATAGTAAAAGGAAAAAAAATATGTTGTTAAAGATATAAGTACAAGTGGAAGTTATGGGGACACTGAGAGTGATAAAGAAAAGGCTCATCTAGCCAGAAATTTTACCAAGTTTTACAAAAAGGAATAAGTTTTTAAAAAATGTCTAACTGTAAATGAAAATATTACAAGAGTTTTAATTGGATGAAATATTTGGAAAATGTTGATTAATCTAATGATATCGCATATTAAAAATAAAAAATAATAAGACACCTAAATGATGATTGTTCTAAGATCAAATAAAAAAATAACTATGAAGATAAGGGAAAAATATTAAAAAGATAAATAAAAGATACTTGGATTGTATCTTAGGATATATTTAGGGACATTGACTCAATCCATGAATATATCAATAAAAAATATAATCTATGATTTATGGATACATCCTCTGAGATACCTTATATTTCTTCTTTTATTATTGATGATTTTGAAATGACTAATGAAGAATTAGATGAATATTGTGATATACTAGAAAATACCATGAATGTAAGATCCTGGTTTTTGGAAAGGTATGTTTTCATTATGTTTTTGTAGAATACCTTTTTTAGGGATTCAAGGGATGTTTCTTGAAAGTGTGAGAGGCCTTGGGGGTGTTCCGGGGGCTCGGGGCATGGAAGAAATGAAATCTAAGAAAGACAGGCCAGGGCGCACAGCCTGCGCATGGCCAGGAAAACCGTGCGGCCTATCCAGGATAAATCATGCAACCCTTCCTCCTCCGAACAGAAGCATGCACATGGTTTGCTCACGATTTGCCAAACTGTGTGACTAAATCGTGCGACCACTCCTCCTTCGGACAATGGAATGCGCACGGTTTGTGTACACTTTTCCAAACCGTGTGGACAAATCCTGCGGCCACATAATGTTGGGAAAAATTACATGTTTTCCACTCCAGGCTTTAAAACCCCACTTGAGATTTCTTCTCATTTCTTCCCTCTCTGCCCTAGGCATGAAACAAATCGCCCAAAGGCTCCAAGAGACCGATATCCTTTGATTCTATGGTGTTTTTGGTGCCATTGGTTGCATATCGAAGCTCTGAGTAAGGCTAATCCCATCCTTGCTTCTCTTTTTGTTTAGGGTATGTATCTTCTCTCCCTCTCATTCCAAATCCCTAAAACCCTAACTTTTGGGTGAGTTTTAGGTTGATGCTCTAAATTTTGGTTGGATCGAGGTCTAAGTACTCGATTGAGAGTGCGTTCAACCACAGTTTCGCGGTATGTAGTCTACAAGTGATTTCCAATTGTTATTTTAGTATTTGTGCATGTTTAGTTGTGTTCTTGATTTCCTTTGGTAATGTTTTGGATAAACTTGGAATGTTTGGTAATAATGGTGTTTAAAATGGAAAATGGGAACCCTCACGATCCCCATGGGATGTGTTGGGATAGAATTGACCTAATTGGGGCCATCCATGGGATGTGCCGTCTTTTCCCGGATTTAGGGATTGATATTAAACAAGTGACCTTGTTGTAATGAATTATAGAGCTCTTGATAAATTTTTCAGCATTATTGGTTGAACTAGGTATAGAAGTTAGGTGATTCACCTCGAATTGGAAATAACATAAGGGTTAATGTGGAATGGGTTAAATGATTGATTCATAGGAATGATGAATGGGTTAAATGGGTTAATGTGTAAACTGGTTAAAGACCATAATGGGATAGATTATGGGTTTAATGTTGAATGCTTAGTGAGATAGGCATAACACATGGGAATTGGGTTAATGGTTAAATGATATGAAATAGTAATGTGTTAATGGGTTAAGGCATGATGTGGTTTCCCATGTGGGTTGTGGTGAATAGTGTTTGCCGAAGTGAAATGGTTTGGATGGTTGATGGTTACTAATATATAAGCATGTTCACATGGATTCATAGAGTGGGGTTTGACATGAAGATATATGACCACGGGTCAAGTGAAGACTGAGGTTCTAAACTCTACCCTAAATGCACGGGTTAGGAAAGGGGACTGAGGGTCTATTCTCATAACGGTTTCATCCACCCAGACAGTGGCTTTGAGGTAAGGTTATGGTTGCTATGAGGGGTTAGTCCTAGTGAGATAAGATAATGATGTGTTTACCCTCTGGCATGTGATTGTTGGCCTTAGACCCATGTAACATAATGTATGTGATTAACCCATGGAAATGTGATGAAATGGTAAATGGTGATAATGGGTGTGTATTGAATGGTAATGGAAATGGAAATGACTTTGGTTCTGAACTTATTAATGGAACCTTAATTAATTACGTGGAAATTATCATTCATATTCCCTTTTCATGCACTACCTGATCATACTGGATATTTTGTAGACACCGTTGGTGGTGGCCTACTGAGTTGTACTCACACCCTGCTCAGGCCATCGTTGGGTACCCGAGAAGACATCATGTTTGCAGGTCTGAAGAAGGGAAAGGGTCCTTTCTATATAGTTGAGTGGACATGGGTAGCACTTGGTGGAGGATCTAGACTTGGAGTTGGGACTATTTTGGGGATTTTGGCCGTTGTCTTTATTTTACGGTTTTTTCCACTTTTTCACTTGTAGTATGTCATGGAATATTTATTATTGGAAATGGATGTTATACATGTTCTGTGATTATTAGTTATTGTTTCCGCTATTTGGTTTACTTCTATTATGGCTTACTCTGATAAAAAGTGGGTATACTCTCCCCACTTGACTTTGTAGAACCCCACTGCTGTTTGGCAACCTTTGGCTTACGGGGAGGTGCACTTAAGGTCATGTAACCACCCGTATTGGAGCACCGATTTAGTGGATTCTAGGTCAGGGACGTTACAAAGTGGTATCAGAGGAGGTCTTTCTTCTCCTTCTCTAAGGTCTTGTTATTTGGGATTGGTGGACAAGGATTAAGATGTGTCGGGCCATGGTAATTAGCTCATTCTTGGCAGTAGATAACCCATGTATGAAGGAAAACCCAAGTCACCCTGGGTGGGAAATGATTTTCTTGGTTGTGTGATGTTACAATTGATGATATTTCACCATTAGGTGATGCACATGTGGTTTGATGTGATTGTTTTATGACGTTTGTCTTGTGGACTTAACGACATTAGGATTTTCATTCATTCATCATTGTAGGCACCTAGGGAGATAGGTGGCATGCATTATGTTATGCACATGCCCGGGGTGGTTGTGTGAGGCAGGAAAGTAGGGTGCATCATGCATTTCATGAAACCAATAAATAATGAGAAGAATGAAATAAAACAAGTGGGTAAATGATGTCTAATGGAATAATAGGGTTTGAAACAAGTTGGAAAATGTCGTTGGGTTAGTATATGAAATGGGATGTTATAGCTAGTAAAGATCTAATGGAGACATGAAAGTTTATGGTATGCATGCTAAATATCATGCTTGGCATTGTAGAGAAATTCCACCACGACGTCGGTGACCAGTCGGGCAATGGGAGGGTGTTGCTGAGAACACTCCTCCAGTAGAAAATCAAGAAAATGTGGTGATTAATGAAGGTATAGAAGACCAGTTCCAAGAGAACATGGCTCGCCTTATGCAGATGATGGATCGGGACCCAGGGCTGGTTGTACCGAGTATGTTTGAGCTGACCAGGGAGTTCCAACTACAGCACCCTCCGACCATAACTGGAGAGGGTGGGCCAGAAGTAGCAGAGTTCTGGTTAGAGTCTGTCCAGACAATATTGGATCATCTAGAGACCCCTGTCGAAAAGTGGGTGAAGCTAGCCGCTTATATGTTGCGAGGCCAGGCTAGGCATTGGTGGGACATTCAGGCTCAAATCGAGCAGGCTGAGGGAATGTCATGGAAGGTTTTTCAAGAAAAGTTTTTGAGAATTTCTACCCAGAGACCTTGAGATAGGAGTGGGCTACAGATTTTATGAGCCTGGCTCAGGGATGGCTATCAGTGATGGACTATGCTAGTTGCTTCACTGATTTGAGATGCTTTGTCCCAGTGTTAGTAGGGGATGAGGCAATAGTAGCAAAGAGTTTCCAGGATGGGCGGATACATGAGATCAGGTCTCAAGTAAACATCTTCCACTTGAAGAGGTTCGAAGAGGTAGTAGATCAGGCACTGATCTCAAAAGGAAACATAAAGGGAGCTTCGGGTAGTGGGCTTGTGGTGTCAGTAGGACAGACAAGCGGTGCAGCTACCGAAGGTCGAAAGCGATGCCACGAGAGCTCACAGCATGGAGAAAGTATGCAAAGTGGATATAAGAGAGGGTCAACCTCTTAGAGTAGAAATCAGGTGTTCTGCTATTAGTGTTGTAGGTCGGGGCATATGCGTGGTCAGTTTCCTCGACCTCCAGTTGAGTGTTGTTTGTGCGGCAGGATGGGGCATGTGCAGAGGTTCTACAAGAACCCTCGGAAAGCAGGTGATCATGATGGTGAAAAGAATGTGTTGTGTATGGGAAGGGGACCAGTTTCCCCGTATTAGGCGGGAAGTTGGAGCTCCACGGGCCGTACTAGCAGGGTTGGTGGATGTGGAACTCCAGGGCAAGATCTCTCACACCAACAGGGCTGTGTAGCACAGAGTACTCAGGCTAGAGCCCAGGGTAGAGGGGCAAGTCAGCTTCAGGTAGTTCTGTTTGTGCCTGTGATGGTGAGGCTAGACCATCGACTATTCGAGGTACAATCCTTTTAGCTTCTACTTTTTCTAGTGCATTGTTCGACACAGGTGACACACACTATTTTGTCTCTGCTCAAATTTTGGTAGCGCTGGGCTTACCTGCGGAGAGGGTGTGTGGAGTTATGTCAATTGACACTTCGTTGGGGGTGTAGGTTGAGGATATCAAGAAATGAAAGGGGTGTGCCTTGGAAGTCGGTGTGTATCGTTTTCTATGGGATTTATTCATTCTCGATATGTCAGGGTTTGAACTAATCCTGGGAATGGATTGGTTGGTGTTGTATCGTGCACACATAGACGATTACCATCGTAGAGTATCGTTCAGGTCGCTTGAGGGTGACTCTTATGTCCACCGTGGTGAATGGGATGTTCGAGCAGGGTGTGTGGGTCTGTTTTGTCAATAGATGAGTGGACTCACGGCTCGAGTGGAATGTCTCGTTCTTGATGACAATGCAAGAGAGGAGAAGTATATTTTCCATCCTATGGTGGATCGGTTTCAGGACGTGTTTAATGAGGATTTCTCGGGGTTACCCCCCTTCGAGGGATGTTGAGTTCACGATCGAGTTGCTTCCAGGAGCGGAGCCAGTTTCTATTCTGCCATACCGAATGGCACCGGCAGAACTCCAGGAATTGAAGGTTCAGATTGAGGAGTTGGAGCGTAAGGGGTTTATCCGTCCTAGTACATCTCCTTGTGGATCTCCCGTTCTTTTTGCAAATAAGTCTGATGGGTCATTAAGTCTGTGTGTTGACTATCGAAAGTTGAATCAGATGATGGTGAAAAACTGGTACCCTCTTCCAAGAATTGATGACTTGTTTGATCAGTTGAGGGGTGTATCGATGTTTTCTAAGATTGATCTGAGGTCGGGTTACCACCAGTTGAGGGTGAGGTCTTCTGACATACTGCCGACAGCTTTTCGGAGTCGGTACGGGTTGTTTGAGTTTGTGGCAATTCCTTTCAGCTTGACCAATGCACCGGTGGTGGTTATGGTTTTGATGAAGTTGATCTTTCATCCCAATCGATATTGTTTTGTGGTTGTCTTTGTAGACTATATCTTAGTGTACTCGAAAACTCACGACGATCATGCCCAACATCTTGACATAGTCATGGGTACACTAAAAGAGCACCGGCTATATGCCAAGATATCAAAGTGTAAATTCTGGATAGGTGAGGTGCATTTTCTGGGTCACATCATCTCAGAGGTAGGTGTGTCAGTGGATCCATTGAAAGTGCAGGCAGTTGTATATTGGGAGTACCCCAAGAGCGTTTCTTATGTTCAGGGTTTTCTGGGTTTGGATGGGTATTACCAAAGGTTTATTCGGGATTTCTCTCGCTTGGAAGCACCACTTTCAGGCTTGACTAATAAAGTAATCAGGTTTTAATGGTAGGAGGCTTTTGAGAACTCCTTCAAAGAGATGAAGAAGTGGCAGAAAACCGCACCTTTCTTGATCTTACCTGAGTCGGGTAATAAGTACATAGTGTTTTGTGATGCGTCTGGAATCGGACTTGGGGCTGTGTTGATGCAATATGAGCGGGTGGTGGCTTACGGGTCAAGGCAATTAAGACATCATGAGAATAATTATCCCACTGATGACCTTGAGTTGGCTGCATTAGTGTACGCATTGAAGTGTTGGAGGCAATATTTTTTTCGAGAATGGTTTACCGTGTTTACTGACCATAAGTGTTTAAAGTACATCTTCTCACAGCAGGATCTGAATCTTTGGCAGTGAAGATGGGTTTAATATATCCAGTCTTTTGACTTTGAGTTTGTGTACATTCTGGGAAATAGATATATTTTTGTTGATTCTTTGATCAAGAAGGTTCAGAATCAGATGGTTCAGAAGTCTAACACTAAGTGAAAGGTGATGGATTTGTTTGCAGAAATGCACCTGGAGGTGTAGGAGGAGAATGGTCAGGTCACTCTTGCTTCCTTAAGTATGGATTTGACGCTTTTGAGTCGAGTTAAAAAAGTTCATATTAATGATCCTGAGTGTTTGATCATGAAGGAAAATCCGAAAGGCGGTGAGCTACCTTCTGGTGAGGCCGTCAGTGTGGATGGTGTTGTTCGTGTTCATGATCGTGTGTTTGTGCCAAAGTGTGTGCGAGAAGAGTTGATGTGAGAGTTCCATGCATCAAAGTGGGCAGTTCAACCTAGTTTGACCAAGATGTACCGTTATCTCCAAAGGCAGTTTTGGTGGCCTGGAATGAAGAAGGAGGTTGTAGGCTTTGTGGCGTGGGGTCTTACCTGTCAGCAGGTGGAGGCTGATCATCAACGCCCAGTTGGTTTGTTGCATCCATTTCCCATCCCTGAATGGAAGTGGGATGATGTGACAATGGATTTTGTCATGAGTCTTCCGAGGACTCCATAGAAGAATGATGCAATATGGTTGGTTATGGATCGGTTAACAAAATTGGATCATTTCTTACCGATTCAGGAGACCCATACATTCGACAAGTGGGGTGAGCTGTATGTTTGGGAAACAGTGTGGTTACATGGTGTTCCATGAACCATAGTTTCGGACCGAGATCCGTGTTTCACATTGCATTTCTAGCAAGGGATACATAAGGCGCTTGGTAAATAGGTGTTTTTGAGTACGGCTTTCCAGCTGAAGACTAATGGGCAGTCGGAACGTACGATCCAAGTGTAGGAAGACATGTTAGGAGCTTGTTTCTTGGACTTTGGTAGTTCTTGGGAGAGGCACCTATTTCTATTTGAGTTTTCCTACAACAACAGTTTTCAGGCTATGATTCAGATGGAACTATTTGAGGCACTCTACGGGAGGCCATGTATATCTCTGTTGTGTTGGCTAGAGGCTGGTGAATCCGAGTTGTTGGGGCCAAGTCTCGTGCAGGAGACTGTAGAGAGAGTTAATTTGACCAGGAAGTGGATGGATACGGCTTAGAGTAGGTAGAAGTCATATAAAGATCGGAGACATAGTCCTCTTGAGTTTGGGGTGGGTGATAAAGTGTTCCTTCAGGTATCGCCAAGATTGGGTCACCGACGGATTCGAAATCAGGGTAAGTCAGTGTCCAGGTATGTGGGACCTTTTGAGATTGTGGAGAGGATCGGACCAGTGGCATACAAACTGGCAATTCCACAGTGGTATGGTGGGATTCATGATGTGTTTCATGTGTCGCAGCTTTGATGATATCACCCTGACCCATCTCATGTGGTTGATATTGAGGATGTGGAGCTTGAGGCTGATGCGTCCTTTGAGGAGCATCCGGTTCGTGTGGTGGATCATCGTGAAAAGGTCTTGTGAGGCAAGGTTGTGCCATTAGTGCGAGTACTATGGAAGAATGGGAAAGTTCAAGAAGAAACTTGGGAGAAGGAATCGGATATGCGGGCTCAGTGTCCCGAACTCTTCTCTTTGGTGGATTAATGAAGCTTGGGAGCTCGGATCGAGGACGATCCGTTATATGGTGGGGAGGTTGTAAGATCCCAGTGTTTGTAAAGGTATGTTTTCATTATTCTTTGGTTGAATCCCTTGTTTAGGGCTTCAAGGGATGTTTCTTGAAAGTGTTAGAGGCCTTGGGGGTGTTCCGGGGGCTTGGGGCATGGAAGAAAGGAAATCTGGGCAAGACAGGCCAGGGCGAACGGCCTGCACACGGCTAGGTAAATCGTGCGGCCTGCCTAGGATAAATTGTGCGACCCTTCCTCCTCCGTACAGAAGCATGCGCATGGTTTGCGCACGGTTTTCCAAATGGTGCGGCTAAATCATGAAAACCCTCATCCTCCGGACAGTGGCGTGCGCACAGTTTGCACACGGTTTGCCAAACCGTGCCGACAAATCGTGCGACCACTTAAATTTGGGAAAAATTACAAGTTTACCACTCCTGGCTTTAAAACCCCACTCGGGATTTCCTCTCATTTCCTCCCTCTCCACCCTAGGCATGAACCAAATCTCCCAAAGGCTCCAAGAGACCGATCTACTTCAGTTCTAAGGTGTTTTTGGTGCCGTTGGTTGCGGATCAAAGCTCCGGATAAGGATAATCCCATCCTTGCTTCTCTTTTTGGTTTAGGGTTTGTATCTTCTCTCCCTCTCATTCTAAATCTCTAAAACCCTAACTTTTGGGTGAGTGTTAGGTTGAAGCTCGAAAGGTTGGTTGGATCAAGGTCGAAGGACTCGATTGAGAGTGCGTTCAACCGCAGTTTTGAGGTAGGTGGTCTACAAGTGATATTTCATAGTTATTTGGGAATTTGTGCATGTTTAGTTTTGTTCTTGCTTTCATTTTGTTATGTTTTGGATAACCTTGGAATGTTTTGTAAAAATGCTATTAAAAATGGAAAATGGAAACCCTCAAGATCTCTGTGTTATGTGTTGGGATAGACTTGACCTAATTGGGGCCATCCATGGGATGTGCTAGCTTTTCCCGGATTTAGGGATTTATATTAAACTAGTGACCGTGTTGTAATGAATTGTAGATTCCTTGATAAAAATGTTGGCATGATCGGTTGAACTTGGAATAGAAGTTATGTGATGCACCTATACTTTGCAATAACCTAAGGGTTAAAGTGGAATGGGTTAAATGATTGATTAATGGGAATGATGAATGGGTTAAATGGTTTAAAGTGTAAACTGATTAAAGACCGTGATGGGATAGATTATGGGTTTAATTTTGAATGCTTAGTGAGATAGGCATAACACATGGGAATTGGGTGAATGGTTAAATGATATGAAATGGTAATGTGTTAATGGGTTAAGGCATGATGTGGTTTCCCATGTGGGTTGTGGTGAATAGTGTTTATCGAAGGGAAATAGTTTGGATGGTTGATGGTTACTTATATATAAGCATGTGCACATGGCTTCGTAGAGTGGGGTATGACATGAGGATCTACGCCCATGGGTTGAGTGAAGACTGAGGTTATAAACTCCACCCTAAATGCATGGGTTAGGAAAGGGGACTGAGGGTCTATTCTCCTAACGGTTGCATCCACCCGAACGGAGGCTTCGAGGTGAGGTTATGGTTTCTATGAGGGGTCAGTCCTAGTGAGATAGGATAATGATTTGTTTACCCTCTTGCATGTGATTATTGGCCTTAGACCCATGAAACATAATGTATTTGATTAACCCATGGAAATGTGATGAAATGGTAAATGGTGATAATTGGTGTGTAATGAATGGTAATGGAAATGGAACTGACTTTGGTTCTGAACTTGTAAATGGAACCTTAATTAATTACTTTGAAATTATCATTCATATTCCCTTTTCATGCACTACCTATTCATACTGGATATTTTGTAGACACCATTGGTGGTGGCCTACTGAGTTGTACTCACACCCTGCTCGGGTCGTCGTTGGGTACCCGAGCAGACTTCATGTTTGCAGGTCAGGAGAAGGGCTAGGGTCCTTACTAGATAGTTGATTGGACATGGGTATCACTTGGTAGAGGATCCGGACTTGGAGTCGGGACCATTTTGGGGATTTTGTCCATTGTCTTTATTTTGGGGTTTTGTCCACTTTTTCACTTGTAGTATGACGTGGCATATTTATTATTGGAAATGGATGTTATACATGTTCCGTGATTATTGGTTATTATTTCCGCTATTTGGTTTATTTCTATTGTGGCTTACTCTGATAAAAATGGGGTATAGTCTCCCCACTTGACTTCGTAGACCCCCGCTGCTGGTCGGTAGCCTTTAGCATACGGGGAGGCTCGCTTAAGGTCATATAACTACCCAGCTCGGAGCACTATTTTAGTGGCTTTCGGGTCACGGACGTTACAATGAATGAACTAAAAGAAAAATATAAAAATATAAAAAGGCCCATTTTTTATATGCTATGTAAAAATATACTCTTATCATTGAAAAGGAAATTAATGCTAATATGTTAAGTGAATACTAATTTGAAGAGAGAAAATGAACATTTAAAAAGGTACATTGATGGTTTTTTGGAAGAAAAGAAACCATAAACTAAATTGTAGGAATTCAGGATGCGCCAAGACTAAGAGATTATTTTGGTTATCTTCTTGGATAAAAAATTAAACTATACAAAAACTATTTTATTCCTAGTTACAAAAATAGAGATTTAGTCTCTAAGAGTGCTATTAGTTTTGGAAATTATTCTTATAATTTTAGACCTAAAAAGGATTTTATTTCGAGAACTATTAAATCTATTTTAGCAACCCTAAAAAACAAATTTGTATTAACAAATATTTGATTGATAACTAGTCTATATAAAAATATATTTGAGGACCAAAATCAATTTGTGGTTAATTAATTATAGGACAAATACTTAAAGAGATATAGTAAGAATTTATGGTATCTAAACAGTGGATGTTTTGGATATATGGATATATATTATTCAAGAATTAAAAACCTTTTAAAGGTGGATAGTGTACATGTCATTTTTGGTGAAAACACAATATGAAAATTCATTAGACATAGAAAAATTTGTAACTTTGAATCTTTCCTTATTTCTAAAGATTTATTTATTGATAGTTTAAAATATTTTATTCTTATTATTTCTGAATTATGTGAAGATGGGTTTAATGTGAAATTTTAGGATAATTATTTTAAAATTTTTATTCTAACCATTCCTTGTTATTTAAAACTATTTAGAAATGATAATGTTTATACTGTTAATTTATACTCATTATTTTGTCCAAATGTTTCTTGTTTGAGTTATTTTCATATAGAAGTTTGAATATTTCATTGAATAATAATCCATTAAAATATATGCTCACATAGAAAACTAATAAAGATAGGATTAGTAAAATATTTAGCTAATATAAAATTTATTAGTGTAAAAGTGTGTAATCCCTCTCAAAATGGAAGGTAACAAAAAATGTATTTCAAACCAAAGAAATAGGTCTCTACCTCGAAACTTCTATAATTGGTTCATATGGATTTATTTGAACTATATATAAATACAATTTAGTATTAAAACATTATGCTTATGTTATAGTTGATTCTTATTCAAGATATACATGTGTTTTTTTCCTTGCTCATAAAAGTGAAGCATCTTCTTGTTTTTATATGTGCGATAAATATGTAAAAAAACTTATTGTACTTACCAAAGAGACCTTGAGAAGTGATCATGGAAAAGAATTTTTGAATCATGAATCCAAATATCTTAACTCACAACATAGAATTACTCACAATTTCATGGGACCTCAAACACCTCAACAAAATGAGGTATTGAAAGCAGAAATAGGACTATTGAAGAAATCTCTAGAATAAAGCTTAGTGAATCTAACACTCCATATGAATTATATAATGGTATAAAATCCAATGTAAATTAATTTATAGTTTTTCTATAAAGATACTATTCATAATATAAAAAAATATAGATAAACTATCACTAAAAAACTATGAAGTAATTTTCCTTAGTTATTCAAAAACTAGTAAATCATATAAGGTCTTTAACAAGAAATCAAAATTTTAGGAAGAAACTGTTCGTGTAACTTTTGATGAGATAGATCCACATTAACCCAAACATATTTTATAAAATATTCAGGATGATATTTCAAATATGAATATCAATAATACCTCTAAAGCTTCTGATGTTTCTATTGATTTTTCTGATAAATCACAAGTAAATGATAATATATCTATTCTTAAACCTAAAGAATAAAATGAAGTACCAAGTGCTTATTTCCCTAGATCTATTACAACCCTTTAAGACCACCCCGTAGATTTTATAGTTGGAAATATGAATAGAGGAACTCAAACTAGAGAATCATTATGAAACTAGGTTGAACATCAAACCATTTTGTCAAATCTTGAACATAAGAACATAAATGAAGAAATAAATGATGAATATTGGGTAATATAAATTCTATCAAAATTTAACCAGTTTGAAAGGAATAAATTTTAAAAATTATTAGATATAACTAAATACTACCTAACTGTTTTCAATAAGTGGGTGTATATAAATAAGCTTGATGAGTGTGTCATAATCATTTGAAACAATACTATATTAGTTTCAAAAGGATATTGTAATGAATAAGGTATTGAATATGGAGAAATATTTCACTACTATCTAGACTTTTGACTATCATAATATTTCTTTCATATATAGCACATCTTAATTTCAAACTATATCAAATTGATGTCAGGACATCATGCCTAAATGGATGTATTATTGAGGATATATTTTTTGAAAAACCTCATGGATTTCAAAAAGAATATTTTTCCAAATCATATTTTAAAAAAAATAAAAAAATATGTGAGTGGTTTGAAATAAGCTCATAGATCTCGGTGTTATAGGCCAACACTTTTATTATTTAGAATGGTTTTATAAAAGGTTTTTTACCATAATTTATTAATAAAAATAATTTAAAATGATATTTTATTAATTTAAATATATGTTGATGATATTATTTTTGGATTATACAAAAAAATCCTCATGTATTAAAGTTTCTAAAATGGTGAAAATTTATTTTTAAATGAGATTAATAGGTGATTTAAAATAATTTATTGGATTTAAAATTTTTCAAAACAAAGAAGGAATTGTTTTATATCATAAAAAAATACACAAAGGATATTTTAAAACATTTTGGATTAGAAAAATCTAAAAGTGGTGATACTCCCATGAGTACATTCTATAATCTAGATCATGTTAAAAATCAAAATTCAATATATCAAACTATTTATAGTGGTATTTTTGGAATTTTATTACATTTAAATACTAGTCGCCCTTATATTATTTTTAATGTGTTTTTATGTGCACATTTTCAAGAAAACCCTATGGAATCTAATTTAAAAAGTATTAATTGTATTTTTAAAGACTATATGAATATAAAAAAAATTGGATTACTTTACCAGAAATAGAATTCATTTGAATTAGTTAGTTATTCAAATGCTAATTCTGGTGGTTATAGGTTAGATAGAAAGGGAACCTCTAGAACCTTCAATATTTTAAGAAAGTATTTAGTTTCATGATATAATAAGAAACAAAATTATTTTTCATTATCTATTATAGAAGATTAGTACATAGCTATAGGTAGTTTTTGTGAATAGGTTTTGTGGTGGAAACACACATTATTATACTATTGATATTAATTTTGACATATCCCTATAAACTATGACAATACAATTTAAATTAATATCTCTAATATTATTTTATCTCTTTAAAAAACAAAAAATATTTATATAAGATATCAATTTTTTAGGGCTCATTTTTAAAAATGATATACTATTATAGAATTCATTGTTATTAAACATCAACTTTCTGATATATTAATAAAAACAATGAATATTGAGAGAGGTAATTATATCAAACATGAATTCAGAATGATAAACTCTTCCTAACATTTCAATTATATTTCATCCATTTTTTATTTTAATTATTGATAAATGATTAAATTATAATTAATTAAGATTTATCTAAAAGTAATCATGAAATATAGTTCATATTATCATTTAATTGATCGTAATTTTTTGTTTATACATTCAGAAAAGTAACTTTTACAACAATTGGTCATACGGCCACTATTCTTACTATGGACATTTACTCACACGTTCACTATACCTATTGTGAACATAAGTCAGATGGTTAGTATACTTAGCATGAATACATGGTTAGTGGACCTACTATGACTAAGTTGTCATGATCACATAGATAACATATTAACTATGTCAGTTTTATACATAGATTTTTTCATAAGTAATTTTAGTTGGATTGCCATTACTATTATTATTACGTTTTTATATCCCAAAAAAATTGGATTTAAAATTTAAACCTGAATCAAAATCAACATGTACCATTTCCTTAAAACATATTTATTTGATTTGAATCCTTACCTTCTTTTGACAAATTCTATCTTGAAACCCTCCTATCTCAAATATCTCTTTTGAACCTGAACCATCTGATTTCAAACTAAATCATGAGAATTACAAGATTTAAATGTGCTCTCATTATTTCACCTCCGAAAAAAGTTACTTCAGAAAATAAATAAATAAAGATTTGAGAGAGCACGAGTGATGTAGTGAAATTGCACAACCATTATTTTTTCAATCGACTAGTATGTACCGAGAAATAAGTACACGATCAGAGGCTACAAATGATTATATTACTAGTATGGAAGTTGATTTAGATACAATTTTGGAATGACTAGTTTGAGAGAGAAAAATAGGTCATTCTAACTGAATCTCATTATGGAATTTTATGTGAATTTTGAATTTATCCATGGATAGAAATGATACTCCATTCGTAGGATGATAAATGTGGAAGTTCTACAGTTTTCTTCAAAGAACTAGGTGAATATCATAGGTGTTCCACTTAAGGGTAAATATGAATATTATCATACTTATTATCTAATTAAGTATTCCTATATTGAATTTCAAACTTCTTTGGAAGAGTTTACTAGAAATGGAATTCTCAAAAGACTAACTATAGTATAACTCTGTGGAGAGTGTGGATTTTAGGCCAAAATCATTCAAAATATTATCTATCCAAGGAATGGATTTTCTTGTATTCTAAGACACCAAGATCTTTTCATCCTATTCCTAATCCAAAATGGATTTCATATCAACTTGTGTTGATATGGATTGAGGTAGATCTGTGAATTATTGAAGGCCTATTAAATGTTTAGTTATCTACCCTATCCAAAAGTCATATCAAACTTTTTAGTATTTAATGTTTTAATTTATTTAGGGTAGTAAAAGGTAACAACATTAAATTTCCTTTTATTAACTCATAAAATCTTTAAGCAGATGAGAGTAAATTGTAATCCATGGAAAAGGGAATGGGTGACAGGAACTGATTAATTAAATGAGAAGTTTGACCCTATGAGATATCTGATTAGACCAAGGGATCTATTTGATCTAGGTCATAATCTAGATAAATTAGTTTAATAATACTCTGATCAAGTTGATAATAATGTTTTTCTAGAAGTATAAGGGGAAGTTGAGGGAGAATAAGTTGAAGAGGAAGTAATGTATTTGGATGATCTTGATAAGGAATTCAGGATGTCCCTTGTGGATGATAGGGTACTCTCTCCTATTATGTATTTTGGACCACCTTAAACATATCATGTAGAAGAGATTCAATCTAGGGATCTTATTGACACATAAGTGTCTGTTGTTGGTTATTTGATAAACCTAAATGGGATGTTTCTAGTGAATCTGATGATGATAAAATCAGTTTAGATAGGTTTCTTGAGATAATTATAACTCATAGATATTCTATACCATATGCACCTTATAAGGGGTATAAGTCCCCCAGTTCTACAGTGTTACTCATAAACTACTATGCATCTAAGGATGGTGATGACAATGGCAGAATTCAACCTTATAATAGTGGACATTCCATCCCTTCAATTCTAATATCTTTTATAGTATCTTTATTATCTTAAATTGAAACTTAATAAATAATTTAGGTATTTTCTACAATAAATTTAGTGTATCAAGTCTTTGAAGGACTATTTGGTCCTACTCATTCAAATAATGTTTAGAAACCTCCAAAAAGTAGTGAGACTGCACTTGTTGAATCTCTCAGAACAGTTGTTCATGAGTATGAACAAAGTGGTGGTGATTTATTTGATGTTCGATCAATGGGGCCTATATTTTAATACATTTAGGATGATGGTAGGTAGCCGACATATGATCCATATCCTTCTAAACATATCAGTACCCCTTCTATTCCTTCTATATTTTGTGTTATAAAATATGATTTAGATGAGTTAAAATCAGAACTTATATGGGTGTTGAAAGAATTATTTTCATGTTTTGGAAATTCTATAGAGACAATCTGAGAGGCAGATATCTCTCATCCAATGACTATGGTCATTTCACATCTTCATACAAGATTTCAACTCAAGATGGATCTAATGAGAAATAATATTAATTACTTTAAATCACAAATTTGATATTTTTAGGATGAAATTTCATATATGATGTTATATCTAGAGTAAAGATATTTTAATTCAGTGTTCCAAGCTTCTAGATAAACTAATCCATCTTATTTTCCTCCTATCCAATCATCTATTGATGAAGTTTGGATCAAATAAATTATAAGGGAAGAGTTAAAAGTTATGTTTGATGAGTTTAATAAGATAAGTGAAGTTGTTTTTAAATGATTTAAAACTCATGCTTCTAATCAGTTGGTGGTGGTAAGAAAGGATGTTGAACATGATGGATAGGATAGAAAAACTATTAAATAAGAAATTAAATAATACCTTAGTATAATATTAACCATGTCAAACTGAAAGGTTATGTTTAGATCATTAGAAGCTAATTTTAGGATGCCTCCTTTAACATAAGACTTCCAAGTCTCAATTTCAAATGCTAAGAATTATAACTTATATTCTAGAGTATTTCATATATAATAAAGATGACTAAATTTAGGCTATAGATCATTGATCTAGAGATATAAAGGGCCTTACCCTATTGATGGAACCCAAACTATACACTACCAAAAAAGATATTCTTTAACCCCCTATATTACCTATTACCTCAACCCCTGTTTTTCAACCTCAACCATTAATCCTTTTATCTTGTCTCATAAACAATCAGTCATGTATCTCAGAAAAAAATTTAGATGTGTAGTAATAAAAGACCCTACAACAATGTTTTCATCTCATCCTTTTCAACCAACCAAACATTTCATATCCTCTACCTCCATGGGAATAGATCTTCTCCCTCATTATGATATTAGAAATGTATTATATCCATATTCGGATTAAATTTTTTTAGGGACACCCCTTGTAAGATTTTTTTAATCTCTTTTGATATTAATGAAATTAATTTATTAACATTTTTCATTTGACTGTTATCACTTATTTTTTTATTTCTTTTTTATTCCATGTTATATTTTCTCCTAAATTTTTTTATAATCCCAAAATGCGGAGACATTATGAAATTCATTGAAAAAAATTACTAATTAAATTGTAGGATCGAAATATAATATGAGATGCTCAATATACAAGAGGGGGGTGAATTGTATACTTTAAAAATTCCTTTGGAACCTTTAAAGTTAGTTATGAATAACTAAAGTTTCTTTAAGAAAAGGAAAGGGCTAAGTTTAATAAAGTTAAACTAAGTAAATTCAAAACACCTCTAACACCGAACTAAACTTGGAAAGAGATTCCAAAAGTAGGTTCCGGAAATATGGTTCCGGAATTTGAAACTTAACAAAAGTTACAATATGAGATTCTACCTTAAAGCGTATAGAATCTAAATGAATCAGAGTAAGTAAGGAAGTATAAGAAAGTTATACTTTCCTTGAGATACAAATTGCAGCGGAATAAAACAAGTAGTAAAACTAATAGTAACAAGATAATAGTCTTTTAACCCAAAGAGAAGGGTATACAAAAACCTTGGATAAAGGTCCCTTGATTTATACTTTCAAGAAAGTCTGTCTTACCCACACCAGGGTAAGCCCTCGATAAGAAGATCGGTGTCTCTGTCTTGCTATCCCCGCAAGCCCTCAACTTCAAGGTAGTTGGCAACCTCTGTCCTCCTCAGCAAGGAAGCCCTCGAACTTTAAGGTAGTCGGCACCTCTGTCTTCCTATCCCCGGAAGCCCTCGAATGTAATCACCAACATTCGGAGTCGCACGAATCTTTGAGAGTTAATAAGAGCCTCTCTCTCTAGAAATCACTTCAACAGCATGTATGCACAAAGTCCAAAATGTTCATCCATCCATTGCGAGCTTTTTCAGATGAGCTCCTATTTATAGGTAAGGTCGGCTCCTTCTCCAACGGTCATATTTTCCTTAAAGATCGGAGGGACCTGTACATGTGTCACTTAGACAACGGTTAGTTTATAACAAAACAAACGACATCGTTTTATAACAAAACAAGAGTAACAAAATGTATGACATCGTTTTAAACTCTAACATAAAGGTTCGGAATGAAAACTTCAGA
Source organism: Viscum album (assembly GCA_963277665.1). Lineage (NCBI taxonomy): Eukaryota > Viridiplantae > Streptophyta > Magnoliopsida > Santalales > Viscaceae > Viscum > Viscum album. The sequence continues at coordinate 61,376,274 of OY728156.1, read as the reverse complement.
ATGAAGGTTCGGAGTGAATAAATTCAAAGTTTATAAAACAATGATAATCAGATTCTGTTTAATAGGTGAATTCGGAATGAGAATTCGGAATAGGAATTCGTCATCAGAAATCGTAATGAGAATTCATTATCAGAATTTGTAATGAGAATTTGGAATGAGATTTCTTCATTAGAATTCATAACGGGAATTCTTCATTTGAATTCGTAATGAGAATTCGGAATGGGATTTCTTCATTAGAATTCGTAATGAGAATTCTTCATCAGAATTCGTAATGAGAATTCTTCTTCAGAATTCGTATCCTGAATCTGGAATAGAACTTAGTTAGAGTTCATATCCGGAATTCAGAATGAAACTTACTTATAGTTCTTGTCCAGAATCCGAACCCTAAAACAGAATGCTTTATATCAAAGTTTCAATGATTCCGAGAAAATGAATCCGAAACTTATACTTAAGAAAAATATTGATGAAAATATGATAAGGATAATTTTTCTTATAAAAGCGATTTTCCTTAAGAAAGAAATTTTCCTTATAAAATCAATTTTCCTTAAGAAAGCAATTTTCCTTAAAGATAAGGTGTTTGTGATTTTCAAAACAAGAAGGAATGGAAAAGTCATAAGGAAAACCTTATTGACTCAACAATCTCCCCCTTTTTGGAAAGCACAAACATCCTTACGAAAAAGCTATTCTAAGAAGAAAGAAACACATTAAAGCTTATCTCCCTTGGTTTAAGGATATGGATGAATACGACTAACTCCCCCTTAGGCTTTGAAACTCTAAGGATCGTATTCATATTTCTGGAGTGATGTTTCATAAGAAGGTCTTCTTTAAGAAAAACTCCCCCTTAAACAAACTCTTATTAGAGTTCTTTTTCCTTGGGTATTTTTTCTTTCTCCCCCTTTGATAAACTCTTATTAGAGTTCCTCTTTTTCTTAAGGATATTTTCCTTCTCCCCCTTTGTGATTTTCAAAAAGAATCGGAAGGAATGGAAATAAAACTTAACAAAGTACCTGAGACATTAGTAATAATAACAAACGAAACAACAAGCACAATTCTCATTAGATTTGAAATATCAGTAACAAAAGAATTACAACAAAAAGATCGGATTGGTCATTTAGGATCTTTCTCCTTCGACATGAACCCCTTAAGAATCGTCTTGATCTTCTTCAAGTCTTTGTGATCTTCTTCTTCTTGCTTCTCTAAGACGACTATTCTATCGGATTGGGCTTCAATCTTTTCTTCCTGAGCCTTCAGTTTTTCTTCCTGAGCTTGGATTTTCTCTTCCTGAGCCTTCATCCTCTTTTCAAAATCGATCCGATGATCCCTTTCAAATTTCCAATTCTGAGAAACAGAATTGAGCTTCCCATTCAGATCTCTCACTTCCTGAATCCGAAAGTTCTTTTCCTCTGTCAACTTTTCTTCAAAGGATGCAGTCAGCTCATTGAACTTCTTGTCCTCGGTTTCAAAGGCATCCTTAACATTATCTTGAAACTCATCGAAAAGCCTCATTTCTTCCACAGTCTTCTTCGACCAGCTTGTCATCCTCTTACAAGATCTTTTATGAGCTTCGTAACCAATAAAGAAGTTTTTGAACTGGGCTTCAATCTCAACACACTTATCCATAACCATGGATACGGAGTCTGTTTTCAAGATTCAACGCATGTTGGAGCATCTGGCACTGTGAATCAATACTTGAGAAGGTCGGAATGGTTCCCACCAACTTATTCAAAGACTGAACAACAAAATCAGGCCCCAACGAAGATGACTCCGAATCTGAAATCTTGCTCGGAAAGTTTTCTTCCTCAATAAGCTCCAACATCCTCTTAGAAGAACTACCAGCTTCCTTTCTCATCCTCTTTTCTGAACTCGGAGTATCAGCAAGAATATGCTTCCCCTTATCTTTTTTCTGAATAGAATCCTGTTCCGGAGTTTTCTTCTCACTATCAGAAACTTGTACAATATTATCTTCCTCATCAGCAACTTTCTGAACAGTATCCTCTACATTTTCCATCTGAGCAATATCATGTAAAAGTTGTTCTTCTTCTGCATGATAGGCAACTTCTTCTTCCCCTTTCTCTTCTTCCATTGCAGGAGTGACAAGCTTCGAAGATTCAGCTTCTGAAGTCCGGAGCGATAAGTGTTCCGAAGGAGTTCCCTTATACTCATCTACTTGTTTTAGCACATCTCATGTCTCACCACTTCCTTCAGCAGCCTCTTCAACTTGTTCCACTTGCTCTTCTTCCTCAGTATTCGTAGCAACAGCCTCTTCCAGAGGAGCAGGATTTCTTCCTGGAGTCTCAGGTAGAGATTCCAGAGAGAAAGATCTCGGAACTGGGATAGTTGCTGAAACCATTTCGTTGAACTTCAACAATGCTTGAATAGCCTCGGCTTCTGACATTTTCTTCTTAAGTTTCTTTTCCTTAGCTTGTTTCTAGAGCTCATCAGCAGCCTTCTCTTTCAGAGCCTTATCCTCCGTAGGGTCCAATCCGAACTGCGGATCCCCTTCTTTCCTCTTCTCTTTATCAGCTCTCCACTTTGTAACGACCTCATCAGGATAGGTCTTCTTCTTCTTAGGCTTTGGTGGTGAGGAGTGGACTTCCTTAGACTTGGGTTCCTCGGCTTCGACTACCACTTCTTTTAGCTTTCTCTTCCTTACCGGCTTGGATGATTCCGGATCAGCAACTTTCGGAGACACTTCTTCTTGAGGAGGTAGATCAATAAACATACCAGACTTCTTGTCAAAAGCTACATTCATTCTTTTAAGAGTGCCATCGCTGACCAGCATGATCTTACACACCCTTGGTTTAGAACTGCAAGCTACCTTGAAAGATTCTAGGCACCGAACTATGAGCTTTGATAATATTGCTGGGTACATTACGATCTGAGCTCTCAGATTCCCCTTCTTCAAATTTTCAATATTAAGAAGAATATGCTTCATCAAGTTAAACTTTCTTAGATTTATGAGGAAATCTAAGATATATATCTCACTCTTCTTCAAGCTATCCTTATCACCTTTTCTCGGTACGATAAGCCTTTGCACCCATAACTCCAGAATCCAGAAGTTTGTAGATAGGCTTGCAATTTTCGGAGCCTTGTCATCATCAAGTCCGAGAGTTTCTAAGGCTTTCTCTTTGTTGAAGCTACCCTTGGAGTCTGGCAATACGTGAGAAATAAACTCAGCTTCACCTTCATAAGATAATCCTACCAAGCTTGCAGCCTTGGTGTAAGAAAGCTTATATGTCTTTCCATATGATTTGAAAGAAAACTTCTCTCTATTATCTTCCTCGAAGAAAGCAACTGACTCATAAAACTCAACAAGAAAATCAGAATAGACTTCATCTTGATTCCCGGTTTTAGATACCGCAACATCCTCCCAGCCATTCAACATGATATTCTTTGAGATAATGGAATCATAATTGTTGAAGAAATCTGGATGGAGTAACCTTTCCCTGTATACTAACCACTGAGAAATAGGCTTGGTTGAAGACATTTCTTGAGAAGCTAACTCTGCAGACATTCGGATTAGAAGTTCTCTGGGAAGTTCGGAATGGAGAAGACTGAAGTTCGGAACGGCCTTAAATCAGAGGGGCAGAGCTTCAGCACGCGAGAGCTTGAAACCGATGTGGGACTAGGAATTAGGTCCCCTTTATATTGGCAAAGAGATGACGGTTGACATTCCATAGTTGATCTAATGGTTGGAATGAGCTGCGATCAGATCTGACGGTTGAGAGCATGAATCTGATCTTTTTGAGGTTTTATTAAAACTAAAAATTTAAGAAAACTATAATCCGAAAACATAATATAAGAAAATGACAGCAAGTAAAATATGCTTACGAAAACGTGAGTAAGGAAATCATACCTTTCGGATTAGCTTAGGAAAGTTATTCTTAATGGGTAATATAAAGATGACTACGAAAAACTAAAAAAAACCAATACGAAAAACTCAATACGAAAAAAAAAACTTGGTACGAAAAATAAAATCAGGTTATGAAAGTACCAGTACGAAATTTTCCATTCCGGAAATTTTCAATACGAATACTTCCATTCCAGAAGTATTCTGTACGAAAATATCCATTCTGGAAAATGGTAGTTCCGGAAGTTTCATTCCGAAATCTTCGTTCCGAAAAGTTTGAAAACAAATTTTGAAAAACTTTGAAACAAACAATAAAATGTACTCCCCCTATAAAAAGGAGTTTATTACTGTAAGGAGAATTTTTCAACAGAAAGTTAATTAAAAAGATTACCTTACGGTTATCATTCCTAACTTCTGTTTAATATATTCAAATCTATCAGAAGGCAAAGATTTTGTGAATATATCAGAAAGTTGATCTTGTGCTCCGATAAATTGAAGAATAATAGCTCCTTTAAGTGTGTGATCCCTAAGAAAGTGATTCCTAATATCTATGTGTTTTGCACGGGAGTGATGTATAGGGTTCTTACTTAGGGCAATGGCACTTGTGTTATCACACAAAATTTGAGTTTTAGTAAAACTCAAGCCATAGTCTGTGAGTGTGTGTTGCATCCACAACACTTGTGCACAACAACTTCCAGCTGCTACATATTCAGCTTCAGCAGTGGAGAGTGCTACAGAATGTTGCTTCTTGCAGGACCAAGAAACTAATGAATCTCCTAAGAAATGACAAGTTCCGGATGTACTCTTTCTATCCATTCTACATCCACCAAAGTCAGCATCAGAAAAGCTTTTTAGAACAAAATCATTTCCAGAAGTATAAAATAATCCTAGATCCATGGTTCCCTTAAGGTAGCGAAAAATTATTTTTACTGCCTTTAAGTGAGATTCCTTAGGATTGGATTGATATCTTGCACATAAGCATACTGAAAACATTAAGTCTGGTCGACTAGCTGTTAAGTAAAGTAGACTTCCTATCATACCTCTAAAAGATGTTTGATCTACTGGTTTCCCAGCATCATCAAGATCTAAAGAGTTTGAGGTACCAATGGGAGTACTTATACTCTTAGTGTTTTCATAACCATACTTTTTAAGAAGATCTTTAATATACTTATGTTGAGATATGTAAGTTCCTTCTGGTTTTTGAGAAATTTGAAAACCAAGGAAAAAAGTTAACTCACCCATCATACTCATTTCAAACTCAAATTTCATTAGACTAGCAAAAGAGTCAGTCAGAGATTGCTGAGTTAAACTGAATATAATGTCATCAACATAAATTTTAACAATAAAAACATTTTTCTTATCTTTCTTTATAAAAAGGTTTGGATCTGCATTTCCCTTAACATAGTTATTTTGAAGCAAAAAACCAGTAAGTCTATCATACCATGCTCGTGGGGCTTGTTTAAGGCCATAAAAAGCTTTGGTAAGTCTAAAAACATGATCTGGATGTTTTGTATCTTCAAAGCCAGGAGGTTGTTCAACAAAAACTTCCTCTTGAACATAACCGTTAAGAAAAGCACATTTCACATCCATTTGGAAAAGTTTGAAATTAAAGAATACTGCAAAATCAAGTAGAATACGGATAGATTCAAGTCTAGCTACTGGAGCATAGGTTTCTTCATAGTCTATTCCTTCTTGTTGATTATATCCTTTAGCAACAAGTCTAGCTTTATTTCTAACAATGACTCCATTTTCATCACATTTATTTCTGAAAACCCATTTTACTCCAATAACAGAAGTTTCCTTAGGTCTTTCAACCAAGGTCCAGACTTTATTCCTTTCGAATTCATTTAGTTCATCTTGCATTGATTTGATCCAATCATCATCACCTAAAGCTTCATCAGTGCTTTTAGGCTCTAATTGAGAAAGAAATGCTAGATGTTCTACTTCATTTCTTAAGGAACTTCTAGTCCTTACAGGTTGATTTACATCGCCAATGATACTATCACTGGGATGATTCTTAAGAAACACCTGATTTGGATTTTGTAAAACCTATTCATCAACATAGGGTAGAAAGTCTTCTGGGGTAAATGTCTCAGAATTATCTTCTAAAACAATTTCCTTATCAGAAGGTTCTTCTATCAAAGGTTGATAATCAGTTTTTGAAAACACATCCGAAGATTTAAGATGAGATGATTTAAAAACAAAAGGATCTGATTCATCAAATTTTACATGTACTGTTTCTTTAACAGTACAAGTATTTTTATTAAAAACTCTATAAGCCTTAGAAGTTGTGGAATAACCTAAGAAAATCCCTTCATCTGATTTTGGTGCGAATTTATGTAAGTTATCTTTAGTATTCAAAATGAATACTTTGCAACCAAAAACCTTGAAGTAGGAAAGTCTTGGTTTTCTACCATTCCATAAATCATAAGGAGTTTTATTAAGAAAAGGTCTTATTAAAACTCGATTTATAGTATAACAAGCAGTACTTACAGCTTCAGCCCAGAAATGTCTAGCAATAGAATATTCACTCAACATGGTTCTAGTTATCTCTTGAAGAATTCTATTTCTTCTTTCAACTACACCATTCTGTTGAGGAGTTCTAGGTGCTGAAAAATTGTGAGTAATACCTTTATTACTACAAAAAGTTTCAAAATATGAATTTTGAAATTCTCCTCCATGATCACTAAGAATAGTTTTCAATGGAAGGTTTTTCTCATTTTTAACTTGAGCTCTAAAACTTTTGAAATAAGAAAAATCTTTAGATTTCTTTGCTAGAAAATAGACCCAAGTAAATATAGTGTAATCATAAACTAGAACAAACACATAATATTTTCCTCCAATACTTCCAGTTTGTGTTGGACCAAAAAGATCCATGTGCACTAACTGTAATGCATCGGTTGTTGAGACTTCACCGATTGACTTAAAACTAGATTTATGTTGCTTGCCATATTGACAAGGATCACAAACTTTAGAAGAATCAAATCTAAGCTCCGGTAGAACCTTAACAAGTTTCTTCTTAGAGAGTTTACATAGGTTTCTTATATTACAGTGTCCTAGTCTTCTATTCCATAACCAAGAGTGATCTTCCATTGCACTTAGGCAAGGTAAATCTTGGCTTCTTAGGTCTTCTAAGTTTAAGGTGTAAACATTCTCTTGCCTGTTGGCTGAGAGAATAAATTCTTCCTTGGAATTGTGAACTAAGCACTTATCATTCCTAAAATTCACAAGGTAACCTTCATCACATAACTGACTTATGCTAATGAGGTTGTGCTTAAGACCTTTAACAAAAAGAACATTTGAAATCAAAGTTTTACCCAAAAGAACAATATTACAAATACCAACAATCTCTCCCTTAGCATTGTCTCCGAAAGTTACCTTTCCTCCTTTCGTTTTGATAATCTTTTAAAAAAAACTTTTGTTACCAGTCATGTGTCGGGAACAACCACTATCCATGTACCATATATTGTTGCTGGAACTTTCTTTATTTTCCTGAAATTAAGAACAAAGTTAGTTTTTCTGAATCCAAACCTGCTTGGATCCGAGATTTCCAGACAACAAAATTTTAGGTACCCACATCTTCTTAGAAAAATAAGCTTTATGAAATCCTAGAGATTGGGTTTTATTTAAGGAAAAATTCTTTGCCCAGTGACCACCACATTGACACTTGGTACAAAATGGGGCACTTTGAGGAACAAAATAATTGTTACTGAAAACTGGTTTTGCATGGGTATAACCAAATCCGGATTTATTTATTAAAGGTCGTATTTGGGAATACATCTTATCAAAATTTTCCTTACCATGGGTAAAGTTTGATAAACACTTCTTTAAGGAAAAAATTTCGGACTTGAGTTTTACAACCAAGTTTTTATCCTCAAAATCATTAGTTTTAGAACTAGAGTTAGAATCGAAAATATTTTTATTATAAATTACTTTTTCTAATTCTTTAGAAAGTTTGTTCTTCTCAGAACTTACTTCCTCAAGATTTTTTGAAATATTATCAAAATCAGCATTTTTCTTATCAAGATCTTTAGAAAGATCCGATATCTCTTTAGTAAGAATAGAATTCCTAGAGTTTGCCTTATCAAGTTTCTTGTTGAGTTTGGAATTCTCAATCTCAAGAAGTTCAGCAAACCTAGAGACTTCTTCATAAGTAGGTAAAGTATTTTCCTCATCAGAAGATGATTCTTCATCAGAAGAGTTATAATACTTACTATCATTAGGATTTAAAGAAACATTGGTCGATGATTCAGCATTTCGTACCTTAGCCATAAGACAATGATTGTCAATAGGTAATCTGGCTATAAGACCAAGATTCTTCTGTCCTGAAGATTCATATTCAGAAGATTCATCTGAAGAGTCACCACCACTGGCACTCCAGGTGTCATTAGCTTTCAGGACTTTCTTAGCTTTGTCTTTATAATACTTCTACCTGTTCCTGTCTGAATGCCTTTCATTTCTTTCTTTCTTTTTGAGCATAGGGAAATCTGGTCTAATATGTCCAGCTCTTTTACATTCATAACAAGTAACTTCTTCATCTTTCTTATCTTTCCTATCCTTCTTCTTATACTTGGATTGAAAGTTTCTCTGTCCAGCTATCTTGTTCATCCTTCGAGCAAGATTGGCTAATTCATTTTCTGAGACTTCGCTCTCACTAGATTCGGATTGGAAAATAACTTTCTTAGACTTGGATCTGGTTACTCTCTCAGGAGTCTTAGCTTTCATCTGATTTGACGTTGTAGTAAATGCAACAATACCATTTCCATTCTTTTTCTTGATGTTGTCAGCATCTCTCTTCATTCTAGTTTCATGTTTTAGAAGAGTTCCAAAAATCTCATCAAGAGTAATTTGAGTAACCTTCATGTTCTCATCTATAGCTGTTCTCTTGGATTCCCACTCATTGGGCATAATGTCAATTATCTTGTCCACAAGAGCTTCATCATCTAAACCTTTTTCTCCCATAGATTGTAGACTGTTGACAATAGTCATAATTCTTTGTTGTACTTTACAGATAGGTTCTCCATAAAGAAAATTGAAGCCATGATATTCAGCTCTAAGAATAGCTCTTCTAGTCTCAATCACCTTGGAAGTCCCAAAGTGTGTAACCTCTAACTTCTTCCATATAAAATTAGCTGCTTCATAAGAAGAAATTTGGCTGTATATATTTCTGGTCATTGAACATAGTAAATTGTTGCGTACATTATAGTTGAGTTGATATTCTTGCTTTTCCTGGTTAGTAAAGGTTCAGACTTCCTTGTCAGGAATTTTATAATCACCAGTAATCATGACAAAGTTGTCTACTCCAGTATTGATAACAAATGTCTTCATACGATCTCTCCAGTATTCATAATCATTACCATCAAATATAGGTGGTCTTGTAGGATTTAGATTGTCAATAGTTCAAACATTAATTCCTGCCATACTAAAAATAACTTTGCAAACAAACTTGTTAGTAGCTTAGAATCGTAAATTCACAAAGTTCGGAATAAGAAAAGTTCGGAATGGATAAATCGGAATGACAAAGTTCGGAAGGATAAAGTGAGAAAGAAAAACTTGTATGTGAGTACAAGTATTTCAGTAACCGGCTCTGATACCAAATGTAAGATTGGTATAGAGTAAGAGGTTTCCAACCTCTGATACCAATTGTAGGATCGAAATATAATATGAGATGCTCAATATACAAGAGGGGGGTGAATTGTATACTTTAAAAATTCCTTTGGAACCTTTAAAGTTAGTTATGAATAACTAAAGTTTCCTTAAGGAAAGGAAAGGGCTAAGTTTAACAAAGTTAAACTAAGTAAATTCACAACACCTCTAACACCGAACTAAACTTGGAAAGAGATTCCAAAAGTAGGTTCCGGAAATATGGTTCCGGAATTTGAAACTTAACAAAAGTTACAATATGAGATTCTACCTTAAAGCATATAGAATCTAAATGAATCAGAGTAAGTAAGGAAGTATAATAAAGTTATACTTTCCTTGAGATACAAATTGCAGCGGAATAAAACAAGTAGTAAAACTACTAGTAACAAGATAATAGTCTTTTAACCCAAAGAGAAGGGTATCCAACAACCTTGGATAAAGGTCCCTTGATTTATACTTTCAAGCAAGTCTGTCTTACCCACACCAGGGTAAGCCCTCGATAAGAAGATCGGTGTCTCTATCTTGCTATCCCCGCAAGCCCTCAACTTCAAGGTAGTTGGAAACCTCTGTCCTCCTCAGCAAGGAATCCCTCGAACTTTAAGGTAGTCGGAACCTCTGTCTTCCTATCCCCGGAAGCCCTCGAATGTAATCACCAACATTCGGAGTCGCACGAAGCTTTGAGAGTTAATAAGATCCTCTCTCTCTAGAAATCACTTCAACAGCATGTATGCACAAAGTCCAAAATGTTCATCCATCCATTGCGAGCTTTTTCAAATGAGCTCCTATTTATAGGTAAGGTCGGCTCCTTCTCCAACGGTCATATTTTCCTTAAAGATCGGAGGGACCTGTACATGTGTCACTTAGACAATGGTTAGTTTATAACAAAACAGACGACATCGTTTTATAACAAAACAAGAGTAACAAAATGTACGACATCATTTTAAACTCTAACATAAAGGTTCGGAATGAAAACTTCGGAATGAAGGTTCGGAGTGATTAAATTCAGAGTGTATAAAACAATGATAATCAGATTCTGTTTAATAGGTGAATTCGGAATGAGAATTCAGAATAGGAATTCGTCATCAGAAATCGTAATGAGAATTCATTATCAGAATTCGTAATGAGAATTCGGAATGAGATTTCTTCATTAGAATTCGTAACGGGAATTCTTCATTTGAATTCGTAATGAGAATTCTGAATGGGATTTCTTCATTAGAATTCGTAATGAGAATTCTTCATCAGAATTCGTAATGAGAATTCTTCTTCAGAATTCGTATCCTGAATCTGGAATAGAACTTAGTTAGAGTTCATATCCGGAATTCGGAATGAAACTTCCTTATAGTTCTTGTCCAGAATCTGAACCCTAAAACAGAATGCTTTATATCAAAGTTTCAATGATTCCGAGAAAATGAATCCGAAACTTATACTTAAGAAAAATATGGATGAAAATATGATAAGGATAATTTTTCTTATAAAAGCGATTTTCCTTAAGAAAGAAATTTTCCTTATAAAAGCAATTTTCCTTAAGAAAGCAATTTTCATTAAAGATAAGGTGTTTGTGATTTTCAAAACAAGAAGGAATGGAAAAGTCATAAGGAAAACCTTATTGACTCAACATAAATAATTTGAGAAAACATTAACATATTGAAATATATATGTTGTTGACATATTTTTAATGTATTCAATTTATTTCATTTTATATGTCATAATTTTTTATCATCAAAAAGGGAGTGATTGTTGGCTTATACCAAAACCTTATTATTTTAGTTATCCCATATCATGGTTATTATGTTTCTAATGAATTTCATGTTTTATGAAAGTTCACTATATTATGGTAAAATTGATAGAATTGGATAATTATTGTGTAGAGACCCAGTTATTCCTTGTAATACTTTGACATATTTCTAAACATATTTTTAGAGTCCGGTATTGTGATAGTCTGTGATTTTGAGGCCTTGTATTCCAAGAATTAATTTTATAAAAATATTAAATATATTTTATATTACATGTGCACAATTTCTTAAATAAAATTGGATAAATCTTAAACAGAATCTAACATTAGAAACCTGACACCACAGTTGACTCTAGAACATAATTTTTACCCTAGGAATAACCAAAAATAGTTCGAAGTGGGGCATTCAGATAAGCTGGCCATTGGGGAAATTTTAGTGGATTAATTAAATAATTAATTTAATTAATTAATTAAATTAATGAAATATATTACTTTAATAAAATCTCTACTATGGAAATTTTCCTAGGGTTATCGACATAAATCCTTGGAGAATCCAAAGCATTCTTCCTCCTTTTGGTGATACAATATCTGACCATGAAGAGTTTTTGGATCCATCCAAATCAAGATTCAGCGAATGCAAGGACCCCTCTCTATCATTGGTGAGTGCATTTTTGGTGAAAAATGATCCAACCTCTAGGTAGGACTCCTTAATTCATGTTTTAAACCTTTTTTGATTAAATTTAATTAGCAGGGTTATCCCTTCTATGATCTAATCCAATTATTGAACCTTACATGTGCCCATATATTGAAATAAATTTGATTGTTATTTTGTTTCCAACCTTTGATATCCTCATTCATTATCATTAGCCATTAAATCTTGGGAAAAGTCATTAGAACTTTTTTTTGGTCTTTTCCCCGTCAATTTATTCATGTTCTTCATCGTTGGACCTAGAGGTCGTTGTTCAACATTATCTGGTGATATCTTATGGGGAATCGCTAATTCTTATGGAGATAAACAAATTTAATAATTTATTAAACTTAGAAAACCTAAATAAAAATTTAGTACTTGGTAAGCCTGAGTTTCAAACTCACAAAGATGATCTTTAGGTTTTAAATTAATTAAGGAAATAAAAATTAAAATTTCTTGTTTGATTAGATTCAATGATTAGTAATAGTAGAAAATATTGGTTGTGAATCAAGATGAGAGACATTCTAGGTTTAGTGATTTTCAAGGTAATTTTATAGGGGTTTAATTGATAAAATATTTATTCATTTTTTGGGTTGTAATTGGGTCAGTAGGGATCCTTGGTCTAGGTACGCTGCCCTAATCCTTTTTTCACACCTTTAGTATGGTCATCTATTTGGTTTGAACACAAAACTAATTGACCTAAAACCATATTTAAACCTAACCATCCTAGATTTCAAAATGGTCATATGAACACTTATATGATTAATTGATCCAATAAATTAAAAAACATTATAACACATAAATGACCATGCAATATGAAAATAAGAATAATTGGAATTGAATAAATGATTTGAAATAATAAAAAACATGAATAATAAAATGAAATAATCCCTAGAATCACATACCCCTATAATCACATCACTTTCCACTAATATAAACACTCAGTCATTTTATGCATGATAATAACGAGATGCATGGTTACCCTAAGAAAAAAAGAGTTGAATAATAGTGTTGAAGCGGTACCTTAGATCGTCACTCTGTGTTCCATATCCTCTGTTGGTGTCACTTGGCTTCCACTAGTCCGGCATTGTGTTGGAAGGGTGGTCGATGGGATCATTTTAAATACAATCCCATAAAAATCCTCTTCCATTATATCTTTATTTTTTTATCATGTTAAAACTTACATGATGTGTAATGTATTTTCACATCGTGTAATTATGATCTGATTTGCTCTATGATTTTTTAATATGCGTGAATCCCACATGAACTCTGACTCCTTTCACGATGTTTAAATGCCCTTTATGATGTGTAACTTATCTTCAAAATATGAAATCTCATCACGACTTGTTCTATGTGGATAAGTATTATTGAAAAATTCATGATTTGTAATTTAATTACATGGTGTGTAATCATTCTGCTTTAGTTTTTTCACCTTTATTCTTCCTTATAAATATGGTCTCATGCCGCTTCACATATCTCATGGTTCAAAGTGTATTTAAACTCTTAATTTAACCCATTTTTATTACTTTTCCAAATATTCATTTAATCCTAAAATTTAATATAAAACTAGTCAATCCTATAAAAATTGTCAAGATTATTCGTTTAAATACAAAATTAATACATTAAAACACTCTAAAATAAATGATTAGAATACACTTATCATCGGGCAGGACCGATCTCGATCAAGCCAGTTGATTACCAATAGTTTCATGAGCATTGAAGTTATTATAAATCAATGATGGATTTGTGTTAGAATCATGGATAATTGGAAATTATTCTCATATATTTTAGATCCAATACTAACATAAGGCATACAAGATGATGAAGGTTCATCCAAACTTCTAAAGATTAAATGGAATCAGTTTTTCTGCAACCAGATTGCTGGAAACAATGAAGTGGGACTATATCAATCGATTTCTCATAAAGATGAGTCCTAATCTGAATGAATAAGAACCATATTTGGATTACCATGAAAATATATAAATGTATGTGAAAAACATGACTACACATTGTACATAATGATGAAAACACTGAGTATAGACCCTATGCTATGGTGGTTAGGGTTTAAGAAAATTATATGGATGGCATGGTTTGTAAACATCCTACATGTCATGTACCACTTCCCGGAGTAAAAGAGTTGTCTGTTAGAACACACGAAAAAGACCCCATGTGTAAGTACATGGCTATGATCAAGTCTTGTACTTAGGTACATGGGCATGGCCAGGCACATGGCCATGTACCGAAGTACACAGACATAGCCAAGGTGCACGGTAAGGGACCTTGAGTATCTTGGACATATCGTGTATACCCTCTACACATTGTGTAGTTCTATATGGTTACTAACATGTATACCTCTTAGGACACAGAATGTTAGTGGAGCATTACCACATGTTGTGTGGGTCCCCCCAAAAACTATATACCCCTTCGTTCCTTTTGATGAAACTTCAACCCCTTGTTTACCCTTCGTTTGGACTCATATTTTGGATCACGAGTAGCTTATCCTAAGTATTTATTCATGTTGAATATGATGGATCCCTCTCTTGTGGATTTTTTTATACAATGATATATTTTATGGGAATATCTCTTATTTGGGTGATGCTCAAGGATGGAAGTGATCAGAAATGATCACAAGATACCTTTTTGAGTTGCACCCTCAAGTTGAGCTGGGCATGGGTTCATGGTGACATAGATTTTCACCCTCTATAGGAGAAAAGAAAAGGTTACTCTAACATCTAAGTGGAACCCTAGTATATATATAGTGCATGGGTCCTCTTTCTTTTGAGTATAACCCTCCAGACATGATGGGCACAAGTTCTCGATGACCTAGAGAGGATCCCTCTTACAGAGATAGGGAATGGGTCCTCAACCTACTAAGTGGAACCCTACAGGCAAGCTTGGGATGCCTATTTGATGACCTAGAGTGGCTCCCTCTAGTGGATACAGGTTATGGGTCCCTGACCTTCAAATTGGAACCCCCCAGTCTGGTTGGGCATGGGTCCTCAATGACCTAGTGTGGCACCCTTCAACTAGGTTGGGCATGGGTACATAACCATTAGAGTGGAAACCTCCAATTATACTAGGGAATGGGTCCTAAATCATGATATTATGGCCCCTTATCTGTGAAACATAGTGGATAGGTGAGTCTTTGGTTGGATTTTTCTATTGGAAATATGTGTGAGATGTTGGGCATCATTAATAGACTTCTCGAACTGATATTGACTCATTTACTAGGCTAGGTTGTGAGATAAAGATCCCATTTTTCTATCATTTGGGATTCATTTACTAATCATATATATATATATATCCATGTTTTTGTATTTGGTTACTCTCTTACCAAGTGTTTTAGATACACATAGTTTATTCCACCTACTCATTGTGTTGATCTCCTTGTAGTTGGATGAGGTTACTCACCTATTATATTTGTAAAAGACTCAATGTGTTGTCAACCTACACATCGGGTTGATCCCTTGTGTTTGGATGAGAATACTATCATTGTTTGTTTTGATCTGTTCATTGTATCATGTTCACTATCTACTATTTTTCTTCTCATATTGTATCTCTTACTTGTCCTCATTTAGCTTTCAGGGCATCCGACTGTGAATGTATATACACACCCCAACATTTTCTTTTCCCTCACATTTTTTTCCTTATAAAAATGATCGATAGGTCGGTGGTGAATTTAAAGGATCTTAAAGATACATAGTATTTTGGGCCCTGTATGGTGGTCATAGCTTGGATATCAGGAGCTTGGATCTCTTATAATTTTAAATTCCAATTTTTTCAGGTAAGGATATCTTTTTGGTTGGGTGTGTATTTTTTCCCTTTACTTTTAGTTTTCAATTTCATACTCTTGTACTCTGTATAGGTTTTTCAGGCTTGATTTGTATTCTAGCTATATAATATTTTTATTATTATTCCTCTTTACTTATGCATTTAGATGGTTTGTTGTGTTCATACAGGCACATTAGGCAAAGTCCTCCCATTTAGGATATGCCTTTCAGTTCTTGTCTCCACCCACTAAATTATGGAGGTGGGCTTGGGGTAGTTTTGTTTGAGCACTGGTTATGGTCATTTCATGAAATACTAGTATCATAGGTATTTTGATCCTTGTTATAGTGTTTGGTTTAGTCCCCTTATGAGGGTTTTTTGGGATTTAGGGAAACATTTTAAAAGTGTCTCTAGTGCGGCACTCAGGATAGGGAATCCAGTGATGGTATGGGCAATCGACGTATTCATTCACTAGAACCTTGACTACCTTCTTATAAACTCTACATACTGAGACATTAGTTTTAGGAATTGGTGGTACATTCATCATATAGGATTTATTCTTTAACATTCCGTCTTAAGTCATCTCCCCATTTATATATATATATATATCTGTATATATATATATATATTCTCATCTGATCGTGGTATGCCATGATTAAATTTTTAGGATGCCTCTGTGATGGAGGCCAACCAGGAAACCATTTATTGATCATGATAATGATCTAATTGGAAATGAGAACACAATTCAGGGTCCATTCTATGATATCCTTCCTCCAGGTGGTTTGGTATCATCACCAACACCTTTCTATAAGAATATAATCCTAGTAAATCAAGCTTAGGATGCATGTAGGCTTAGAGTAATTCATGAGTTCCATCAGCAAAGGCTGTTGAGGTTTAGTAGTGATCCAGATCCCCAAGTTGTGAAGGATTGACTAGATTTAGTGGTCTGTATATTTAGAATCATCTGGAAATAATATTATTACGTGGTTATGATGGAATCTATCCCTTTACATATAGAATCTAGGTTATGGTGAAGTCATGTTACCCAGATTCACAATGAGTTGACACTATCATGACCCAACTTCTAGCAGTTCTTCCATGAGGATTACTACTCCTCCAGTTTGTGCTCAATTTGGATTCAAGATAATCTGCATCTATATAAGAGAGGGATGATAGTAGATGAGTATGTGGAAAGTTTCACCAACATTACACGATACTCACTTGAAATGATCTGGGATGGCTACTTCTGATCACAGAATAATGAGCGAGGACTCCACTGAGAGATCTATACAAGCATGGTACCCTTGTGAATTACCACATCTACTATTGAATTAGATTTGGGACAAGTGATAGAGATATTTATATTTTAGGTACTCTAGGTATATGGATATGACATTGGGAATCCTGATGTTGAGTCGTCTGTAGTAGCCTGTAGACATCAGTTGACAGAATCTCAAAATATGAGGTATTCCCATGATCAGGCTCATGAACGTGGTCACGGATAGTATAGAGGACTGTGGTATCCCAATAAGGGGTGTTTCTACACATGTGATGGAAGAGTTCACATATTGGGATACTTTCCATCCATACATGCAAATAAGGAATGAAAAATAGAAGGTAGACTGTTATAACAGAGACAGTACCGTTATCAGGGATCACCTAGGTGAGGGTAGGGTAGCCCCCATGGAGGCATAGATAGAAGGGGAGTTGTATGATATTTGGTTGGCCGATTATTCTTTGATATAATTCCACCACCACCAATATTAGACCCATGTTAGGATCAGAAAGCTGGTAGTCAGGGTCGCGAACAGTTGTAGGTTACGGAGGCTTATGACCCCATAGTACACAAGATGATTAGAGGTATGATATATGTGTTTTCTACTCTTCATTTAGTATTAGTTTACATAGGTTCTCTTCTTTCCTTCATCTCTATAATCATGGTGTGATATCTGGATTTCCCAAATGCATATTTAGCATAACAACATCATATTATGGTTCCTATAGGGAACACTTATTTAGTATCCTTTATTTGATAGAAGTACGAGCTATCAATTGGGGGAGATAGGTTAACGTGAGACCATTTGGTTGTCAAGATGGAACCGTATGATGTGATCTTGAGTATTTATTTGTTTTTCACAGTTTAAACAATAGATTTATTTTAATTGTAGAAGAATAAAATTCCTTCACACTAATGTGATGAGATTTTCCTGTTCAGGCAAGAGAGATCTCATGGAAGGGTGAGCAAGTGATGTGAACAGGAGGATACATACCATCACCCATGTAACACCCCACCCCTACCTCATTGGCTTGAGGAGGCGGTCAGGGATACTTGGCCTTAAGTGACGTTCCCAAGGTGCCAAAGGCTGGCAATAAATGCTGAGGGCTTCAAGATCAAGTTGGGGAATGATTTTCCCTTAAGAAAAAACCAACAAAACCAACAACTAAAGATGCATGCACTTTCAAACCCAAACATGAATTCCCAAAAGACAACCAAGTTGTTCCACAATACAACCCAAAACCAAAACAACCAACCATATCATAGTACAAGTGGAAACTAAACAACCAACACTACGAGCCAGGACAACACCACAACACCACACCAAGCTCTAAGCTTCAAGCTCCACCGAGACATCACAATGCACCACTAAAGGAGAGGGAGATGCCTTACCTTTTCCCATGTCATGATATAAAACATCTGTAAAGACACCAACGTGACAAAGCGGAGGGTGAGTACTAAAACTCAGTAGGATTTCCCCAAATGACTTCCCTACACACACCACTAGGATAAAACCGTTAGCACATTTATATAAATCAGTTTATATAAAATAAATTACAAGTTCTACCATTACCATAAGCCAACCACACACTTACCAAGTCATTTCATCCAAACCAATCCTCCAAGGTAAAACCAAAAAAAACAAGCCACAAACCATTCCATCATTTACACATTACCACAAAAATTCCATCTTACAGTGAAATGCACAAAAAAACAACCATAACAACTAAATGGTGGAGCTTCCGTCCAACCCATTCACCCATTCACACCAAGCAGAACATCCCATCCACTTATCCTTGATGGTGTCCCTTCCGTCCACTATTCATATCCTTTTTATAGTGGTACTTCTCGCCACTTCCACACAACATTAAAAACAATCCAATTCCATGCATATAACTCACCAAAGTCACAACCACATGAAATCAACCAATTCCATTGCATATCAATCCACTTCAATAAATCACCCATTTATTGAAAACCATTTTCCATACCAATCAACATTTCAATAAAATATCCCTTTTATTGAAAACCATTTTTCATCAACCATTTTCCTAAATAAACCACAGAATCACATTTTAAAACCACTATTTTAAAATCCACAACAATAGCATTTCACCACAAAACCCTCTTTTTCCCCAAAAATCCCCAAAACATCACCCAAGGGATTTCTAACCAATTTCACACATCAAAACACAATTAATTTCAATCAAAAAAAATTAATTATAACCAAAACCGTTAGCTCTAACCAAGTGGAGTCAAGAAATAATCCACCTACCTTTAGGGTTCCCGAGAAATCGACCCACAAGCAACCGCACCTCAAACCCAGCGATCGCACCACCAAAACCTCTCTAGATCCCTTTCCCTAACATTTACAATCCTTAAAAACACCATCCAAGGCAACCAAAACCCTAGATCTACACAGAAAAAGTGTAGATCTAGAAAACCAAGAAAGATAGGGATGTAGATCTAGAGGAAAACACATGGAAACCAAGAGGAGAGACTTACCTAGGAGAAACCACCTTCAATTCGCCATGAAACATCTTCAAAGCGCTTCCAAATCGAATGGGAAAGCTCCTACACCACTTGAGAACCGAAGAACCAGAGTGAGCCACGAGTGGGAGGATGTTTGGAGTGAAATAGGTTAGCACAAGGGAGCCCAGAACTTATAACCCTATTTTTAAGTGGACGCATGATTAACCCGCACAGTTTGGAAAACCATGCGCTAACTGTGTGCATGCTACTTCCTTGAGAGAAAGGGTCCATACGGTATCCTCGCACAGTTTGGAAAACTATGCACAGGCCGTGTGAAGCATAATTTCTCCTTTGCATGGTTTCCTAGAGAATCCACACGGTTTCCACTAACCGTGCTCAAACTATGCACCCCTTTAAAAGCCTCCAAACTCATCAAACTCATTCCAAACTCTCCCAACCTCTTCCCAACTCATATCATGCACTTTAAACACATAAAAATTCATAAAAAATGCCACATACCTCAAACCGGGGGTACTACATTCTCCCCACCATTAGTCTTTGCGTCCTCGGAAAGTAGTGAACCCACACTTTGCCGAAAGAGCTCGGGCCACTACTCGACCATCTCTTTCTCATGTTCCCAAGTCTCCTCTTTAATCTGACCATGTTTACACAAAACACAAACTAAACCGATGATTTTACCACTCAAGACTTTCTATTGCCTATCCACAACCCACACTAGCACATGCACTAATGAAGCATCATGTTCTAGCTCAACATGATCCCATTGAATCACGTGGTCACGATCCAGCTGATACTTTTTCAACTCCGACACATGAAACACATTGTGCATCGCACTGAACCTTGGTGGAAAAGCCGAATGATAATCCACCTGACCAACCCGCTCAAGAATCTCAAAAGGTCCAATATACCTTGGAGATAACTTTCCCTGCTTTCCAAACTGACGATGTCCCAACCTAGGAGAGATCCTCAATAAAACATGATCACTCACCTCGAATGACAACAACCGTCGATGATGATCCTCATACGATTTCTGACGACTCTGATCCGTCTCCATTATCTTCCAGATCAACTTGATCTTCAACCTAGTCTCCTGGATAAGGCTTGGTCTAACCATGGAGGACTCACCCGTTTCTACCCAACGTAGTGGAGAACGACATGGATTCCCATACAATGCTTCAAATGTATCCATCTGTATAGATGCCTGATAACTGTTATTGAACAAGAACTCAACCAAAGACAAGTGCTCCTCCCACAAGCCACCAAAATCCATGACACAAGTCCGCAACATATCCTCCAGAGTTTGTATCATCTTCTCAGATTGACCATTTGTATGAGGGTGATACACCGTGCTCATAGTCAACTGTGTCCCAAGGGCATGCTGTAAGGATTTCCATATATGAGATGTAAACCTCGAATCTCTATCTAAAAAAATCGAAACTGGAACACCAAGTCTCTTTACCACCTCCCAGATATAGATTTTGGATAGATCCACAACCGTATGAGATTCACGAATCGGGATGAAATGGACCAACTTAGTTAGTCGGTCCACTATCACCCAAATGGCATCGTGCTTTCTGACCATTCATGGGAGACATGTGACAAAATCAATCACTATTTTCTCCCACTTCCAAAGAGGGATTGGTAAATACTACAACATTCTTCCTGGCCTCTGATGCTCTACATTGACCTGCTGACAAGTCAAGCATCTCGAAACAAACTCATCCACTCTTCTTTTCATACCATCCCACCAAAACTACGCTTTCAACACTTTATACATTTACTGAATTCTGAGATGAACAGCCCACCTGGAATGATGTTATGCCCAGAGAAGATCCTCCTAACAAACAACTGGTACAACCATCCGATTCTGAAAACACAAAACTGAATCTCCATTCAGTTGCCAACCCTCAATGGTCTCCCCACCATTGAATCTAGAGCCCATGGTCACACATTCAGAATTAGATATATGTGCCTCTTTAACCAGAACAACCAACTTAGGAATCAAAAAAATGGAAAGAAGACTGCTCTATCGTCCTGGTCCTAACATTCTAACCGCATATCATCTATAACTGACATCAACTATCACTGGTCTGATGTTTTTTTTACCACCTGAGCATATGATTTTCTACTTAATTCATCCACCACTAAATTTCCCTTACCTGGTGTGTACATTACGTCAAAATCAAACATATGGAGATATTCTATCCATCTCTTTTGCCTCATGTTCAAATCCCTTTGTGAGAAAATGTGCTTCAAGCTCTTATGATCTGTATATACCGTGAATTTCTCACTGGACAGATAATGATGCCACACTTTCAAATCATGGACCACTGCTGCCAACTCCAAATCATGAGTTGGGTAGATCTTTTCATGTACCCTCAACTATCGTGAGCCATACACAACCACATGATTCCCTTTCATGAGAACTCACCGCAACCCTGATCTCGATGCTTCACAATACACCACGTACCCTTTTCCAGGTTCTGGAAAAACCAAGATTGGTTCTGATGTAAGGTAACCCTTTGGATCTTCTAAACACTACTGACACTGTTTATTCCACTAGAATGGAACATTCCTTCTTGTCAAAGTTGTCATCGGTGAAGCCAAACATGAAAAATCATAAAAAAAACTTTGATAATACCCAGCTAGACCATTAAAACTCAGTATCTCAAACACATTATTTGGCGGTTTCCACGAGATAACAGCCTCTATATTTTCCAGATCCACTAAAAAACCTCTTTCAAAAATCACGTGGACCAAAAAATGAACT
Organism: Viscum album; assembly: GCA_963277665.1. Taxonomy (NCBI): domain Eukaryota; kingdom Viridiplantae; phylum Streptophyta; class Magnoliopsida; order Santalales; family Viscaceae; genus Viscum; species Viscum album. Next base: position 61,354,054 of record OY728156.1, on the reverse strand, counting down.
TCCTGTATCCAAAAGTCACACTTTGACAATTTTGCATACAACCGATGATCCCTTAAGATCCCTAGAACTTTCTCCAAGTAAAACTAATGCTCCACCCTTGTCTTTGAATACACCAAAATATCGTCTACAAACACCACCACAAATGAATCTAGATATCTCTGAAATATCTGATTCATCAATGCCATAAACACCGATGGCACATTCATTAGACCAAAGGGAATAACCACATATTTATAATGGCCATATCTACTTCTGAAAGCTATTTTAGGAATATCATCCTTCCTTAACCACAATTGATGATATCTTGACCTCAGGTCGATCTTAGAGAACCACTGGGATCCCCTCAACTGATTGAAAAATCATCAATTCGTGGAAGTGGATATCTATTCTTTATCGTAACATGGTTAAGTCTAAGATAATCAACACATAGACTCAAAGTTCCATCCCCCTTTTCCACGAACAACAGCAGCACTGCCCACGGAGATGTGATAGGCTGGATAAACCCTTTTTTTTTACTCTTCCAACTAGACTTTCAATTCCCACAATTCAGCTGGTGCCATCCGATAAGATGGAAGTGAGATCGGATTGGTCCCCGGAAGGAGATCAATCGTAAACTCCACTCCTATTACAGAAGGTAACCCAGATAATTATTCTAGAAAAACATCCATGAACCGATCTACCTCTGATGGAAGAACACTCTTCTCAACACCCTCTACTGATTCCAATGAAAATACTACCAGCAGATGCGATAATATACCCACTGCTGGTGCCAACAAACCCGTTGCACCCTGCCTTTCATGCATCTCTCCTCTAAAGAGATGTCTAACACCATCGTGTGTCTTAAAAGACACTGTTCAGGCATCAAAATCAATGTGAGGCTTAAACACCACTATCCAATCCATTCCCAGGATTACATCATACCCATCCATCTCAATAATTTAGAAATTCCACACTAGCTCCACAGCACCCACAATGATACAACATACTCTACACTAGAAGGCTCGACACTCTCTTCGACCTAGATGAGTTTGAAGTTTTAAAACCAAGGGCGTCATTTCTACCCTTAAACCCAGCAAATCAACCACACATGCAGCAATAAAAGGGTGTGAAGCACCCGTATCAAATAACACTTTCATCAAATAAGAATTTAAAAGAATAGTACCTCATACCGTGGATGGTCCCGATATATCATCCACCACAACCTGCTCATCTCTAAACACATGTTTGATTTCCACACTCTACTCTTTATTGCCCTGCTGAGGCGTCGTGGTATTCTGAGAATCACCATGACCCACTTTACTTTACTGACGAGGGATGAGCTACTGTCCCTGTCCTATCGAAGCATACAACGTCTGTGATCCCTGAGGAGTGTCATGCACACCCAACCTTGGAGCATTCCGACAATAACGCTGAAGATACCCCATCTTCTTAAAATTATGACATGCTCGAGGTTGGGTCGTACAATCCCGCTTGATGTGGCTCGTAGAACCACCCTAAAAACTTTCCGGCTTGCTCTGGGGCATCAGAGGAAGATTTACTGATGCTCCCGTCGGATTATGTGCCATATTCCAGCCCTAAGAATAAGATTCCCTCCTCCACTTGAACCCTGCATTAGAGTTACCACTATTACCCATGGGTACCACCATGCTTCCTCCACCCGGAGCTCCCAACAGATCCCACTCAGCCACCGAGGCTCTATTCACCATCTCTGTGTTATCATCTATACACAGCACTTCTATCTTTGAACGGATTTCTTGCCTTAACCCCACTTCAAAGATCCTTTCCTTCAATGACATGCTACCCACCACCTCTGGTTCAAACCTCACTAAGTTCATAAACTTAGCTGCATACTCTGTCACCGACATAAACTCTTGCTTCAAACTGAAGAAATCCATCGTACACTAAATTCTGAACGTATGTGGGTAGAATTTTTTATTAAAAATTCTTCAAATCCTTCCCACATCATACCCTAGTCTATATCTGCTTGTACTAACAACTCCCACCACTAAAGGTCATGATATTCCAACATATACGTGTCCAGCTTCACTGTTAACTCTACCGGTGTTCCCAAGAACTCGAAGATCTTGTTCATTCTATTTGACCATGCGTCTCCCCTCTACGACTCTGAATCACCCCTAAAGATGGGTGGATTCTATTTTTCAAACTTATCTTCATGATCCACATGCCTTGGTTCATCCATTTTATTTCCACTTTCCACAGCTTGGAAAGAATGCACTATGCTCTGCACTAACTGCTGGTTCACCTGAGGTTCAGGTGCTACCACATTCTCAGCAGCCTCCTCTGGTTGGTCTATACGACACCTACCCAGTGCCATTTCTATAATCAGAAAACAAAAAAACATGAGTCTCACTTTTGTAGACATCACAAAATCCCATTTCAAATCGCATTACATAACACTATCACAACAAGGCTTTCCACCTTTTTCACATGTTCCATGTTTCACCATTTTGAAAACCAGACCACTTTCAAAATACCAATTTCTTCACAATGCAATTTCACACATTCGTATCACTTCATTAATCATTATAACTCGGTGAAATATGCATCCTAGTGGGAATTCATTTCTACCAGTCTTGTCATGATCATCTCATTCGCTACACCCACGAAAATGAGATATCAAATGCCTATAAGTGCCTCCAAAACACTTATGTACCCAACTCCCTGGTAACATTAATTTCAGTATAAAAGGGTTAGCTATGTCCTTTTATGGTATACATTCCATGTTCTAACATTCCTACGCCTTTCTACTATCCTGACTCAAGGAATGCACCACAAAAAATGTCTACACCAAATCTAAGAATCAACTCCAAAGGACCGAACAAACAGATACCACTTGTAACACCCCACCCCTACCTCATTGGCTTGAGGAGGCGGTGAGGGATATTTGGCCTTAAGTGATGTTCCAAAGACTCCAAAGGCTGGAAATAAATTCCGAGGGCTTTAAGTTCAATTTGGGGAAGGATTTTCCCTAAGACAAAACCAACCAAACCAACAACTAACGATGCATGCACTTTCAATCCCAAACATGCATTCCCAAAAGACAACCAAGTTGTTCCACAATACAATCAAAAACCAATACAACCATCCATATCAGAGTACAAGCGAAAACTAAACAACAAACACTACGAGTCAGGACCACACCACAGCTCCACACTAATCTCCAAGCTCCAAGCTCCACTGAGACATCACAATGCACCACTAAAGGAGGGAGATTCCTTGCCATTGCCCACATCATGATAAACAACATCTACAAAGACACCAACATGCCAAATTAGGGGGTGAGTACTAAAACTCAGTAGGATTTCCCCAAATTACTTCCCTACACATGCCACTAGGATAAAACTATTAGCACATTTATATAAATCAGTTTATCTAAAATAAATCACAAGTGCTACCATTACCCTAAGCCAACCACACACTTACCAAGTAATTTCATCCAAACCAAACCTCCAAGGGAAAACCAAACAAACAATCCAAAAACCATTCCAACATTTACACATTAGCACAAAAATTCCATCTTGCAAATCAATGCACAATAAAACAACCATAACAGCCAAACGGTGGAGCTTTCGTCCAACCCGTTCACCCATTCACACCAAGCGGCACTTCCCATCCACTTATCCTTGATGGTGGCCCTTCCTTCCACTATCCATCCCCTTTTTATAGTGGTACTTCTCGCCACTTCCACACAACATTAAAAAAACCAATTCCAAGCCTATAACCCACCAAAATCACAACCACATGCAATCAACCAATTCCGTTTCATATCAATCCACTTTAATAAATCACCCATTTATTGAAAACCATTTTCCATGCCAAAAAAAATTCAATAAAACAACTCTTTTATTGAAAACCATATTTCATAAACCATTTTTCCAAATCAACCATAGCATCACTTTTTGAAACCTCCATTTTAAAATCCACAACAATAGCATTTCACCACAAAACCTTCTTTTTCCCAAAAAATCCCCAAAACATCACCCAAGGGATTTCTAACCAATTTATTACATCAAAACACAATTAATTTCAAGCAAAAAAATTAATTTTAACCAAAAACATTAGCTCTAACCAAGTGGAGCCTGGAGAAAATCCACCTACCTTTAAGGTTCCCAAGAAATCGACCCACGAGAAACCGCACCTCAAAACCGATGCTCGCACCAATGAAACCTCTATAGATCCCTTTCCTTAACATTCAAAAGTATTAAAGACATCATACAAGGAAACCAAAACCCTATATCTACAGACAAAAAGTGTAGATCTAGAAAACTAAGAAAAATATGGATGTAGATATAGAGGAAAACACAATGAAACCAAGAGGAGAGACTTACCCGGGAGAAACCACCATCAATATTCCAAGAAACCTCTTAAAAATTCTTCCAAATCGAGTGGGAAAGCTCCTCCACCCCCTGATAACTGAATAACCCGAGTGAGCCATCAGTGGGAGTATGTTTGGAGTGAAATAGGTTAAGCCCGAGGGAGCGTGGAACTTATAACCATATTTTTAAGTGGCCGCATGGTTAACCCGCACGGTTTGGAAAACCATGTGCTAACTGTGCGCATGAAACTGCCTTGAGAGCAAGGGTCCTCATGGTTTCCTCGCAGGGTTTGACGAATCATGCACAGGTCGTGAAAAGCCTACTGTCTCCCTTGCACGGTTTCTTGGACAATCCGCACGGTTTCCACTAACCGTTCTCAAATCGTGCACCCCTTTAAAAGCCTCCAAACTCATCCAAAACCATTCCAAACTCTCCCAACCTTTTCCCAACTCATCCCATGCACTTTAAGCACATAAAACTCAAAAATAAAGGCCACATACCTCAAACTGAGGGTACTAAAACCCATATGTTGGAATGGGTATCCGTTGGTGTAGTATGATCTTTAGGCATCCAGATTCTTTCATTGATTGAGGATTTTATGGACTTTTACCCTAAGGATATTCTAGAACTACCTCCATGGTGTGATGTGGAGTTTTGTATAGACTTACATCTTAGGAATGCTTTGATATCTTCTTCAGAATACCATATGGTCCCTACCAAGCTACGGGATCGGTAGTTGTAGTTGTAGGACATTCAAGAGAAGGGTTTCATTATGCCCAATGTTTTCCCCTATGTAGCTCAAGAGTTTTTTGTGAAAAGTGTAGAAAGTATCATAGAGAATTTTATAGATTATTTTCACATGAACCCGACCACAATAAACAACAAGTACCCATTAATAATGATCAATGACCTCTTTGAATTGTTTTAAGGCAATATATGGTTCTCGAAGATCTATCTTAGGTTCAGTTACCACCACTTGAGGGTTTGTGAGGCTGATATTCCCAATATTTCATTTTTATGTCAATATGGGAACTATGAGTTCCTAGTGATTCACTTTGGTGTGGTGAATTCCACCACCATGATTATGGTTTTGATGAACCAAATCTTCAATCTATACTTTCACCATGTTTTTTTCTTTATTGACTATATACTCATATACTCTATGATGAAAAAGGATCATTTAGAGGACTTGATTGTGTTCATATATTTTCTTTAGGAGTAACATCTTTAGGTTAATATCTTGATGTGATAGTTCTGTATACCAGAGGTTCAATTTCTTGGGAATGCCATTTTTTAGCATAGTTTGGATATGGAATTAGTAATTATTGATGAAATTACTTCTTGGGATCTACCTAAGAGTGTATTAGAGGTGTAGATATTACATGGATTGAAAAGGTACTACAAGAGGTGTATAGTTGACTTCTACAAAATTATATCCCCTTTGAATTCCTTAACATGGAAAGGGTAGCCATTTACCTGGATTGGGAAGTGACAGATAGCCTTCGAGGTGTTAAGGCTATGGATGATGAGTGACCCTATGTTGAGACTATAATATTATGATGGGGTACATAGTGTATTTAGATTTCTCCAGGTATGGTATCAGCTGTGTGTTAATGAAGAGGTATGCAGTTGTCACTTATGGGTCGAGAAGTTGACACCCCATAAGTAGAACTATGCAACTCATCACCTAAATCTAGAAGTGGTAGTCTTATCCTTGAGGATGTAGAGGAACTACCTTCCAAGAGAGTGCTTCAGGGTTTACTTAGAAAATCAGAGTCTCAAGTATGTATTTATATAGAGAGACTTAAACAAGAGACAGTGGAACTAGATCGAGGTCCTGTAAGACCATGACATTAAGATAGTCTATACACCAAGAAAGGGAACTTTGGTAGCATATTCCCTTTATAATAAGTCCTAGGATCATTTGGTGCATTTGTTTTTTTGATCAGTTGACTTTCTTGTAGGTGACCCTAGCGGAAGAGGAGGGTTAATATTTACTTAAATCGATGGTGTTTACTCCGCTTCTTGACCATGTGAGAGAGTCCTAGCTAGGATACATTGACTATGAGATCTTTTATAACCACATATCCATAGGGCGTTCACTATATGGATGTTTAAAAGGAGTGAATCACCTAATCCTTTTTTAGGTATGGAATTTGGTCCCACACATGATGCGGGAAAAGGTGATGAGGGTGTTTCACTCCTCACATTTATCTATACATACTTGTGTGGGTAAAATGTATAGAGACCTTAACTGGTATTTTTGGTGGTCTGTAATGAGATGGAGTGTGGCTGAGTTCATCTCTTGATTCCTCATCTACTATTAGGTGAATGTTGAGAACCAGGTTCTGATGGGTCTGTTGTAGCCTCTTGATATCCTGGAGTGGAAGTTGGATGGAATATCCATGGACTTTGTGATTGGGATTCCATGAATAGTGAAGGGGAATTACGCCATCTGGGTTATAGTTGACCAACTCATAATTTCATCACACTTCCTTTCTATCAAGGAGTATATTTTATTAGATAGTTTATGTTAGTTATATGTAAGAGGTTTTGTTTTCCTTCATGGGGTTCCCTCAAGGATAGTCTCAAACTGTGATGTGAGGTTTACATTATGATTAAGTAGAGGCATGCATAAGGAATTTGGGACCTAGATGAAGTTGACTAAAGCCTTTCACCCCTATAAAAATGGTCATATTGAGTTCACTATCTAAGTATTGGAGGATATACTATGGAATCTCATGTTGGACTTTGGATGGAGCAGGGAGGACCACCTTCCCTTGGTAGAGTTTGCGTACATCAATAGCTACCACTAGAAAATCGGTATATAACTTTTCAAGGACCTATACGTGATACCTTTCATGTTACCATTGTGTTGGATATATATTGACGAGGAATATCTTAGGGGTTCTTAGTTGGTGAAGGTGATGACGGAGAAGGTCCAAGTCATCTATGAGTGGATGAGGATAACTAAATTTCAAGTAGAAATATTATGCATATCTTCATAATTTTCCCTTGGAGTTAGATAATAGAGACCATGTTTTCTTGAGATTTTCTCCATGAATAGGATTGTGGAGTTTCTTCTAGGTAGGAAAGATATTCCTATGGTTTATTGGGTTGTTTGATAGTGTTAAAATGGCTGGTGAGGTTTCTTAACGCCACTCCCTACCCTCATAGTTGGAGTGAGTTCATGAAGTATTCCATGTGTCACTACTGAGGAGATGTGTGCATGATATCATACATTTCATAGTCTGAGGATAACTATACATCGAGGATGGATCTACTTTTGGAGGGCACCTGGTGAAAATCAAGGATCGACAGGAGAGGACCCTACATGGATGGTTCTTCCCCTTGGTTCATGTGTTGTGGCAGCATGGGAATGTGAAGGATAGTTCCTGGGAGTGGGAGATCCATATGTGAGATAAGTATCCCAAGTTTTTTGTTTTTTTCAGGGATGAAAATATTGAATGCGAGAATAATTTAGAGACAAGGTTTTATCTTGTAATATTTTGAGATATTTATACATATATTTTCAGATCCATGAATTGAGACGAAATATAATTCTGAGGCCCCGTGTGTCCAGAATTAATTTTATAAAAATATTAAATATATTTTATATCAATCATGTGTAGTTTCTTAAATAAAGTGGGATAAATCTTAAAAAAAATATCAAAAATATCAGACCATAGTTCACTCCAAAAAAAATGTTATCCTAGGCGCAACCTAAAATAGGATGGCATGGGGCATTCGGTTAAGCCATCCATTGGTGGTATGTTTAGTGGTTTAATTAAATTATTAACTTACTAAATTAATTAAACTAATTAAATGTGTTAATTATAAAAAATAACTACTATGGAAACTTTTATAGGGTTATACACATAAACCCTTGACGAATATAGATAATTCTTCCTCATTCCATTAGTGAATTGAGATCCGACAACGATGAGGTTCTAGATCTAAGAATATTGATACCTAGAGAATAAAACGACCCCTAAATATCATTTGTGATAATGTTACTCAATAAATAACACTCATATATCAAGTTAGTGCTCATTAATTTGTGTTTTATGAACTTGTTGATTAAATTAACTGAGTAGGATCATCCCTTCTATAATCTTCACCAAATGATAAACCTTTCATGCGCCCATGTATTGAAATTAATTTGATTATTCTTATGATTCTAACCTCATATATCCCCGTTACTGGGGGGACCCAGCCTAACCAAACCCCTATATTATAAATTCTTTCATGAGAGATGTTGCTAAAAACAATTAATGATGGATTTTTGGTTGAATCATAGATAACGGGCACTGATTCTCACATTTTTCATATCTGAGACTGATGGGATTCCTACGGGATGACGAAAGTTCCTGCGGCCATTTAGAGATTCAATGAAACTTGTTTTTTGGCCAGAATATAGTCGGAAAAGATGAATCAAGACTAGATACATTGATTTCAGGTGAAGATGAGGTTTGATATGAATGTAAAATAACCATATCTAGGCACTCGATGGTATATTTTTAGTTCTATGAAAAAAATACTACATTTTTTGTATCGTGATGAACACCTCGTGTGTATTACCTATGTTGATGTGGCTAGGGTTTTGGAAAATTGAAAGGATGGAATAACATGTAGACTTGTTACATGATTTGTCCCTATTCTAAAAGCGGATGAGCCATGTGTTGAAACACATTGTAATGACCCATGCGGAAGGCCATGACTTGTTTCATGCCATGTACTTAGTAACATAGGCATGACCAGGCACATAGTCATGTACCGAAGTACACAGACCCAACTAACACACATGGTAGGGGACCTCGAGTGGCTTGGACATACCATTTACACTCCCTAAATGTCATATAGTGCTACATGGTTGGAGATCTGTGTACCTCTTAGGACATGGTTAGGAGGTTTAGTGGGACCACGCATCTTGTGGATCCCCTCAAAGGTCATGTACCCCTTGGTTCTTTTTTGAGGAAACGTCAACCCCTCATATCAACTTTGATGAACTCAAATTTTGGCCAATGAGTATCCTATCCTGAGTGTTTTCCATGTAGAGGATGATGGTTCCCTCTATTCTAGATTTTTGGATACTATATGAGATGTTCCAGGAGTGGCTCTTGTTTATAAGATTCTCAATGATGCTAGTGATCAAGCAGAATCGCCAGATACCTTTCCAAGTATCACCCTCTAGAAGTTTTGGGGATGGGTCCTTGATGAACTAGAGTGTAACCCCCTTACAGAGACAGAGCATCAGTCTTCAATCTTCTGAAAGGCTCCCTCCTACAAATATAGGGCTTGGTTCCTCAACCTTCTGAGTGAAACCCTCCAACAATTTTGGGAATGGGTTCTTAATGACCTTGAGTGGAACCATCCTGAAGCGAAAGGGAATGGTCCCCTAACCATCCAAGTGGAACCCTCCAGCTGGGATGGGCATGGTTCCATGAAAAAACTGAGGGGAACCCTACTGTAGTGACAGGTAATAGTCCCTCAACCTTCGAAGTGGCATCCTCCATTTGGGCTAGTCATGGGTCCTCGATGACCCAAAGTGGTACCATCCAGTTGAGTTTAGAATGGGTCCTCGACCATTAAAGTGTGACCCTCCTATTGTACCATGGCATGGGTCCTCTACCAAAATATTTTGGGCCCTAAATAGTGTGGCATAGTGGCAATGTAAGGATTGGATTGTATGTTTTCTATTGGGAAGATGCGAGCAATGTTGGGCATCATTAATGGACTTCTGGAATTGATGGAGAATATTTTTCTGAACTGGGATGTGAGATGGAGATCCCCTTTCTCTCTCATTTTGTAATATTTTATAGAATATATATATATATGTGTGTGTGTGTGTACAAGTCATTGTATTTTGTTATTATCTTTCCATAGGTTTCATAGACGTATGGGGTAGTCCACCTACTCATTGTGTTGAGATCCTTGTGGTGGGATGAGGTTACTCTCTTGCTATGGGTGGAAAAGACTCTATGTGTAGTACACTTACACATCATGTTGATACCCTCGGGTTTATATGAGATTAATCTCCTGGTTTGGGTTGAGTTGTTCACTAATTCCTATTCATTACCAATTATTTATTTTCTCCTTTTTTATCTCTTATTACTCCCCCTTAAACTTTTAAGGAATCCTCATGGGTAAGTATATACTCTCCCCTACATGGGATTTTCCCATATGCCTCATGTCTTACGAAAATGATGGATAGGTCGGCAGTGAAATTATTGAATCGTAGGTATACCTAGTGTTTTGGATCTTGTATGGTTATCATAGCTTGGAGATCAGGAACTGGGCTCTCTCAACATTTTACTTTCAAGTTTTATCAGGTTGGGACATCTTTTTGGTTGGGCGTGTATTTTTTACCTTTACATTTAGTCATTATTTTAGTATTATTATACCCTATATAGGTTTTTAATTTTTGTTTTATATTCTAGCTATTGAAAAATTTTATTATTATTCTTTTTCACATCTCCATTGAGATTATTAGGTGTGTTCTTATAGGTAAAATATGAAAAAGCCTCCCATTTTGGATATGTCTTTCAGTGATTGTTGCCACCCAATAACCTATGGAGATAGGATTTGGGTAGTTGAGGTTCAAGACCAAGTTAGGGTTGGGTAATGACATCTCAAACCTACCATAATAACCAAACACATATGTAATGTAGTTACCGTGTGAATAATTTGAACTGGCCATGAAAGCCAAGTGACCATGTACAACCTATTGCATGGTGTATGCCAACTAAAAACATGTGAAATCAACTGAACATGCATTAAAGTTAAATTTACCACATTTTTATTGAACCTATTATATGTTGAAGATCAACCTACCACATGAACAACTTTTTAAACATGTGATAGGTATATATAATTTTTCTACATCCTGTATTGATATGGTGTTTTTAATATAGTGGTTGAATGAAAAAAGTACATACATCATGAGCAAGTGAACATACCATGAAAATGGATGAAGCTAAAAAATGAAGTAAATAATATACCATGAAAACCATTGAAGTAACTACATGAAGAACCCAACCTATCATATGAAGTAGTGAAGCTACCATGTGAAGTAATTTACCAACCGCATAAATAAATCGAGTGAATATAGGATCATGTCAACTTACCATGGAAACTAACCATTCCAACGGACCATGACTCAAAGGAACAATGATTTATGTGAAAAAAAATGACTATGTATAACTTATGAAGTGAAGTATTTTTAAATTCTAAAAGACTATATTTTAGAGAATTAATTGTAGGGATATTTCATTTAATAATTAAATGAGCATGAGGATTAAATAATGGATATTATCCAATACATATTTTAGAAAAAATATCTCCTTAAGATGAATATATTCTCTTGGAAAAAATAAAGAGAATATGCGTGTGTTCCTATGAGAAATTTTTGATACATAGATGGATCATTTAGAACACTCTATGACACTTTTTTCCATAAATTTATGTGCAAACTTAGTTGAAAACATTGAAAGAAAAAACCAATGATTCATGAAAAATATAATATGATCAGAATGAGTTGTACTAAATATTATCAATTTCTATTATTTTCTATCTATAATTTATCTTACTTTTTGAGATTTTCTTTTTTTACTCTAATTTTTATTTAACGCAGAATTTTGTATTGTTATAATGAGTACAAGATACTCTCTCCTTTATTAATTATTACTCTTGTGATCACATGTAAAACTATGGAAGAGGTTGTGTGTATCCTATACTACCTTTAGTGTAGTTATTTTTAAAAACCTATTCTATGTATTGGATCTAAGTAAATCACCAAACCCCAGTTTCCTGGAGCTGGTACTAAAACATGTTGTTTCATTTTTTTAAAGGAAACTGAATAATTACACATCATATTACATAAGATAGGATATTTATCGGTCTATTTTTTGTAGAATTAGATACAATCATTACATTTACACAAAACTGAATGAAATAAACTTCATTTCTCTACCTCCATAAAGATAAGTACACAACTTGTAAATCTACTAAACCTATAAAAAAATTAAAATGTTGGGTGAGCGTTTAAAATTATCAGTAAGGGGATTTTTAAACATTTAATAAATTATCTTAAATCATTTACTTGAAACAAAATAAAACCTCTAAAATAATTTTTTAAGAATAAAATATCTTTCTCATGACATGCCATCATTATTTCCTCAAGAGATACTAAAAACATTTTTAGGATAATCTTATGCACAAAAATTACTATACTTATTTTAAAACTATAAGTATAATGTGTTACATAAATATACATACACTAGAAATAAAATACATAAAATTACACTTAAAAATGGATAGTGGCCACACATTAATTGTCTATAACATACCGGTGGTGCATATACAAATTTTCTTGTGAAATCATACTTGTTCAGAATTTATACATAGAACAAAGGTTCTTAAACATGGTTATTATACTAGTCAAATAACTACATGATCTACCAGTTACTATCTTAATATTTAAAGAATTCATAATTCCAGACATTCATATCTTCAAGCCCTCTGCCAAGACATCAAAAAGTTATTAAGGCCTTTGGAAAAACCATTTCTAAAAATGGGAAATGTCTCGGTCAATACCATATCTATTTATCTAATGAGACCTACTAATGTATTGAGAAATACCATCGAGTCCTCGACTAGGACATCTGAAAATGATTGAGGCCTCGGCCAAAACCATTTATGAAAATGGGAAAGGCCTTGGCAAATTCCATATCTATTTTTTCCCATGAGTCCTACTGATACATCAATAAGTTGTAGTGGTCCTCATCTGTCACATAAAAATTCTAATGCATAGCTCATGTGTCTAGTAGAAATATTTATTTAAATAAAAGTGCCTCATACTACTTTGATTTATTTGAATCATAATCATAGATGAAAATAAATTCATTGATAAATTCTTGAGGTACATGATATTTAAACAATCCAAAGATTCCCATACCACTTTGAAAATTTTAATTCTTAATTCGTATAATATCATAATAAGATTAATCTCGTACTTGAAATAAAGGCCTCTATTTTTAATTCACAAGTAAGAAGTAAAATGAAATAAATACATAAAAACTTTCTAAAATTCCTGAAATTTCCTTTATAAATTAGACACTTTCCATAAATAACAATGCATAACATACCATCAGGGTCTAATGCAGTTCTGCAAATGAAATGATATATTGCGCACATAAAATTATAAATAATCATCTTAAATAAAACATTATAATTCTTGGAGTAATCCATGTTCTTGATAATCTCAAAATTAATCATTAAAATTAATTTGAAACCATGATCTTATTGTGAATGAAATGTGTGTTACTGTTATGCTTAACACATGGCCATGATTGTATGCAGATGCGACATCCTTAATTTTAGTATAACATAACGACATGTTATGCGCATTTTTTCTATAAAAACATGATGGTATTAAATATAACATGTTGAAAATCATTTTATCCTTTATATATATATATATATATATATTTATACACATATTCCTATAAAAATACCATGAATTTATGTTCTAAATAAATTAACTAAATGTTTCCCATAAATATATATATATATACATATACATTTATATGACATGGTATTTATAATATTTTGATTAATGGGATAAATTCATATTTAATGGAAAAAATTTATGAATAAAAGTATCCATATTTAATAAGAGTTAAAATATATCTTGATACACACAAATAAATAACCATTATTTATAAGAACATAAATGACCTCAAGTATATATATAGACAAACATTAATTTCACATGCACTTATATTTATATATATAATGAATAAATATTACCATCATAAAAATTAACTTATTCACAATTATATTTCTTAATATATACTCTTTTCATAATTGTGTGGAATAATATTTTTCATTCATGTATTTAAACACTTTATTCATAACCCATAAGCATCCATTTGAAGGTAGTTTCGAAAGATGTAAATTTACTCAATTCACATGCTTGTATGTATTATGCGCATGATGTGGGGAGTAATCTTGGTTTTGTTTATATGTCGATAACCATATATTCCATGCATATGACATATTATTTATTTCATAAAATTAAAAAAAATCAACTTTTAATTAATAACTATTACTTAAATATGTCACTTTCATAATTCCATGAAATAATTGATGATGATTGAATAAAAAACAATCTTAGACTTTATATTAATTAATAATATACTCTTGAATTAAAATATTTAATAAGAACCTGAATTCCAAAAAATGTAAAAATTATATATATATATATATATCTGTATATATATACGTATGCATATATATATAAATCCTTATAGATTTAAAAATAATTTATTAAATGTTTATAAATGTTTCTCATTTCACATTCAAAACATGTAATAATTTAATATTTCAATTTATATATATAATTGACATTGAATTTACAACATTCATTATCGCAGAATAAAAAAACACATGTTTAAGTAAAACATCGATAAATGAGAATATTGATTGGTATAACTAATATGATATCAAATTAAATCTTAAAAATTTGTTAGATACATAAATAGAAGTGAGATAATAGTTTTTATATCATACATTGAAATAATAAACCTTCAATAAATATAATTTTTAGTGAGATAACCCGTTATACCATAATTGAATAAATTTAAACATAATAACAATACTCTCTTCCATTGTTAATTCTAAAAATATTTAAATACATAATAATTTAAACATCTAATTGCAAAATATACATTTGATTTGGAAATAATCAATAAGTAAATATTTTAATTTTCTAAAAAAAAGATAAATATAAATACATGTACATATATATATATATATGTATGTATGTATTTACAATAACATATTTTGAACAATAAATTGAATCCCTTATATCAAAATCCAACTAGAATCACATTCTTAATATTGAACACATAATAAAAATGAACATTCAAATGAAGGAGTTATCAGAGTGATCAAATATGTGTGAAAAGGTGGGCACAAGGTAGTGTAGAACTGAAACCAAATAATAAAATTAACACAATGATAATTAATAAACCGCAGTCCCCTTAAATTAGATTTTTAACTTATTTTAGATAAGTAGATAAAATGATCCCTTTTAGATTTGAGAATATATATATATATATATATATATATATTGGTTGTAAATTCATCTCAAACCAACCCATAATTTAGATTCCTACGAAATGAATTTCGAAATGAAAAATAAAAGGTCATAATATCTCCCTTACAATAGAACAAATATAGTTATGATAAATACAAATTCCTTGAGATAAATTTAAGGAACAATTAGACGTTTTATTTTTGAAATAAAAAATGGGCATATGTTTGAAAAAAATTACTAAAAATTGTTTCTCTTATAATTAAATCTTTAAGAAGGAAATTATTAAAACATTAGTAGAATATGAGCAAACTAGGTTTGAAAATAAAACAAAATAACATAGGTATATAGTTTCCCTTAAAAAAAAGTTTAATCATAAAAAAATACTAAATTCCTTACAGAATTATTTTCAAGATAGGTGGAAGACTTCACTTCTATTTATATAAGAGATGATGTGAAAGGGTTTTTAAAGGAAAGGAAGAACTCAAAATTATGGATATAAGTGATATAGAATAAAGCTACTATTAAAATTCTTCAAATTGGTTTATATAATCACATATACAAGTTTACTATGCAAGAAGGGTACAAAAATGTTGATAGTCGAATTACACCAGTGCATAAACAAAGACATGCACAATAGACTGGTTTATCCTAGATTAAAAAAATGTTAGAATAAGAAATTATAAAATAGACTTTTTCAGATCAAAATAAAAGAATAGGAACATAATAGTCACTAATTCAATAAACAAACAAAGCTTTCAATTAACCCAAACAAAATGAACAAATATAAATTCTTGACCAAAAAAATAATTTTATTCATTGTCCAAAATTAAATTATGAACTACAAATGAAAAGAGAGAATACTATGTTTATAACAGAGATTTTAAAAATTTTCGAACAAAAGAAACACATACAAGTCAAAGACCTACTTCGCATATATGGAGAAAACGAAACCCTAAAACGGATCACTGCCTTATCCACGGATGACATTGCTCAGCCTCTATCCACAGTGTGGCTCGACTCGCCTCTTAGTACTCGGACTCCACCATAGGCTGCGACTCCCACTCCTTGAACCCAACGACGCGACCTAGAGAATCTCAACTCCTCTGTCTGTGTGTGACACAATCCCTCTCCCATGAACCCTAATCGAGACCCCCTTTGAAAAATGCACATCTATTTTTTATTTTATTTTTTGTTATTTTTTTATTATTGTTTTTTATTTATTCTCATATTTTAACACATTTTTTTCATTTATCTTTTTTTTTTATTTTTTTTAAATTTTATTTTTTTCACATTTTCCAAAACTCCTTTTTACTTTTCTTTTTTGAATTTTAGTGCAAGACAAGCCTCACTCTTATCCTTTTTGGGTTTGTGTGTCATGCACCATTTATTATCCATTAATATATATATATATATATATATATTATTTTAAAACAAACCAATGTATTTTTATAATAAAAAGATAAAACATATATATATAACAATAAAAATGGTATTTATAACTATATATATACATATATATTAAATCTCATTTTTTTATACATAAAAAATATATATTTATAAAACATGTTATATTTTCTTATTTTTATTATTTAAATTCGTTTTTTATATAAATATATAAAATATTATAATGTTTTCAAATATATATATATATATACATATAATTTAAAAAAAGTTTTTCATTTATTCTAAAACAAAAAAATTGAAATAATAATTTTGTCATAATATATTTATAAAAAATAATTTTTATAATCTAATATTATTTTAAACACACACACACACACACACACACACATATATATATATGTATGTGTGTGTGTGTGAATTCATGTCATATTTTCAAAGGTCAGATTTTTTAAAATCAAATTATTTATATTTTAATCTTAATATAATTATTTCAATTGAAATAATTATTATCATATTAATATTTATATTGAATATACTCAACATAATTTAGTATTTTTATTGTATTTATAATTATAATAGTTATTCAAATTTTAATAAAGTTAATCAATTACAAATATTCATATCAATATACATATATATAATTCCATAAAAATTATTTGTTACTAGAATATTAAATTAACAATAAATTTGAAAAGTGTAAATAATATGCATACATAATTTTATATATTATAATTATGTAATTAAAATACATAATTTATAATATTATTTCTAAATAAAAACATCTAAAAAATATTATTAGTTGGTTTTAATTATAAAAAAATCCATTTAATAAAATATTTATATAATAAAATTATGTTTAGACTTTCTGGGTTTTTGCAATCTATTTATACTTTAACAAATTGCTTGGTAGTGGGTGATTTCCAATTAGAGGGGAATAGTTATTTTCATGAGACTGAACCCCTGTTTAAGTTCACTGTACACTTTTCAAGATTTTTTCTGTATTTTAAAAACTATATAACAAAACATTACTTTTAAAGTTAGCATTAACAAGTATTTTATGTACTAATTTTTTATCCTATTAAATTGGTTTCAGAATTTGAAATGGTTTTAGAAACCTGTTTTAACTGAGTTCTGATCGGGAATTTGAGAAGATCCTTAACAATATAAAATTATATAATAATACTTTCTTAGTTAAGTGATCTGTTTTAATTATTTAGGGATTTTTTTTAAAACATTTTTGGGAACTTAATTCACCCCCACCCCCTCTTTATTTATCCACTCTGACCAAAAATTTTCATCTTGAAAACTGTTGATTTTGTAGTGTTTCTAAATATTTCAGCAATCTCAGACTATTCCAAAATTAAAATATCATATGAAGATCTCAAATTTTTTATAGATATAAAAAAATCGTACATAGGAACCAAATATAAAAACCTATCCAACATGTCATATGAGTTTCAAGAAATATCATATGAGAGAGAAAATGTCATACGCAGCTCAGCACTATTCCATTTTATCCAACTCAAATATATTACATATAATTAAAATAACACTATATGAAAAAAAATGTATTATGGGAACATAATATCCTCTGTGTAACTAAATTGACTTACCCTACACCAAAATATCATACACACAAAAAAATGGCATACTTGTATGATGCTTTCTGTTATCAATTTTCAAATTCTATTTTATAATTCCAAACTTCACTCAGCTTGGACCAGAACCTCTTCAACTCACATCCAAGGATACACAACCACTAAAAACTCATTCAAAACATCTATTACATAAAAAACCCATGAATTATGAAGTAGAAATTGTGTCCCACTTGTATTTTTATTTTTATCCTTTGTTCTGGCTCATCTTTTGGATCTAGGTTTTCCTCTCGAGTTCAGAGTGTTCTAGAATTAAAATATAAGGTTTGTTTTTGTTTATTTTTGGTCACGTGGTTATTATTTGGTCTCCCTGAAATCTCTTAGTTAAAAGTGTTAATTTTGGGATTCACTGTATATGGAACATGTTTGGTGCACAATTAGTGGAAACTATGTGATATTCTCTAGGAAACCATGTGATCCTTTAGATGACTCTGGTCAAGGGCGCACATCCCACACATAGTTAGGAAAACTTTCAGGATGGAGTGTTCATGGTTCTACCATTTTGGACAGAACCATGTCACACACGGTTGGTGTATTTTCTTCCAAACCATATTTCCAAACCTTTTGAGATCCTAGGTAGTCTAGTAAAGAGTGCACAATTGGTTCATAGTTTGCGAGACAGTGTGGTCTAACCGTGCATATTTCCTAGGTCATTAAAATATGAATTTATTGTTCTACCATTTTAGGATTTTAGTCACGAAATTTCCCAAGTTCTTATGACACTAAGGGGGATTCTACGTTATTCATAAATCCTCTCCTCCTCTCCCATAGTGTGGATCTAGTGTTTTTTTCAAGGATTTTTTGTGATTTCTCAATGTAATATTATCCGATCTTCTTCAACTTCCTTCTTCCATTTTCTGTTGATTTTTTGTTATCCCATGGTCATGTGGATATAGGTTTCATGTTTACCTATGTTTAAATTTTGTTTTTTGGGTCTTTATGGTTTCTCTTGGATTTTGATGCTTTCTTGATCTTTCATAAGGTAGTTTTGGGTGTGCGTTGTTGAATCATCATAATATTGAGTTAGGTGTCCCTTTTCACATTCCCTTTAAATACAGTAATTTGTTGTTTCTTACTTTTCACAGCTTTCTTATATATTAAATACTGATGTTTGATATTTGGAATACTTTTTTGATACAAAAAGGGGTAGTTTTCTTAATTTTTTTTAACTATATTTCATTGTTTCATTAAGATATGCACATCAAGTGTTCGATAAAATTATTAGTTGGATTTTGGGAGTGATTTGTGATTTTTAAAGCATGGCTTGGATCCATACATGTATTTTTGGAATTTGAAATTATGTTTTAGGTTTATTGATTGGGTTTCCCAAGTGGTTTTGTTTTTAATAGAGGTGTTCCTTTGGCTTATGAAATTGGTTTGACATGTTAAATAAATTTGTTGGTTTCCTTTTGGGAATGAGTGATTTATTGATTATGTGTGGCTTGTTTGCTATTTTGATGAAAGTTTATTTGGTTTGAAAATGTGATGTGAATGCCTAAATAGAATTTTATAAATGATTATGATATGAAAAATGGTGTTTTTCACCTTTTTGGAAAGGTGGATTTGGTTCCTTGAGAAAAGGTGGTTTATCAAAGAGTGTTTTAGGCCCATTGGGAATTTTGGTGAAACGTGGAAATCTTGAAAACTATCCTTGGATAATTATCTTCCTTTATTTATGTTTCTTTTTTTGGGAGGCCCATGCTGAGAGGATACCTTTTGATTAGTTGTTTGAAAGGTGGGAGGTTGTTACTTGGGGTGGCATAGGGGTGACTTGTTGTGTGAGTTGCTTGTATATGATATATGTGCATGTGATTGGATCCTTATTTCGAATTTTTTTCTCACCCCAAATTTACTCTTGAAATGGGAACCCGAAATTGATAGCAAAGTTTTAGTGAAAATTTTTTGTACTAGGTTTGGATTTTACAATGGATAGTGTCCCATAGTAGGGGATATGTTTTGTTTTTTATGGGATAATTCCCCTCGGTCAGACCAGGTAGTGTACGATCAAGTGTATTGGTGAGAATTGATGTCATCTAGTGAGGAATTCCTTCAGGATGATTCAAGATGTATAGTAAGTTCTAGATTATTCCACTGAGATCCTAGGTTTCTCCCATGTTCTTAAAATCATAGTTGTTTATCGTGGATAATTAAGATTCTTAATTGGTTGGCTACTAATGTGTGATATTTTTCCATTTCCCTTGTTATGTGATCATGGTTTTTTCTTTCTTGTATGGTGTTTTCCTTAGATAAAAGTGACGTTTTGGTTTTTAATAGTTTTTGGAAAAAAATTGGAAATGTTTTAAATTACCTTTTCCCCATTTAAATTAAACACATAACCTTTCTACTTGTAAATGAAAATGTTTTCTTCTTAGAAAAGAATCTGGATTCGAATATTAAAAGGAAAATGGTTCATATTTTTTAAAATTGAAAATTGTGTTAAAACCTAGTTTTATATATTTTATTAAAACATGACATTTATGTATCTTTTATTTAAAAGAAGTGGATTGAAAATAGATATTTTAGGCACATCAACTGTGTTTTAATAATCATGCCTATTGTTATTTCATGTTTTCAACTTTTGGTGTAGGTTTCCATCTCAGTTTTGATCATCATGGTTGATGGTTGGTTTTGGTATTGGAGAGTGAGCCTTAGGGTCATATTTATACATTGTGGTCATCAAGTTCAGTTTGGGTTTGGTTTGTTCGGCTTTTTGTAATTTCAGTTTTTATATAAATGACCTTTAGTTTGAAAATTTTTTAATTTGGGAAACTCTGTTTATTTTCACATATTTGGTTTATTTATATTGGGATAAATCATTCACTTGGTTACTAGAGTTGGTTCAGGGAAAATGGTATCTGAGCAAGGTTGGTACATTAGGGGAACTTTCTTTCATAGCTCCCTATTTTTATTTGGTATGTTAAGGTAGA
Source organism: Viscum album (assembly GCA_963277665.1). NCBI lineage: Eukaryota > Viridiplantae > Streptophyta > Magnoliopsida > Santalales > Viscaceae > Viscum > Viscum album. The sequence goes on along the minus strand of OY728156.1, from coordinate 61,332,630 downwards.
TAGATTATAACATTATGATCTTGGGGTGTAGGTCTGGGGGAGTGTCTGACCAACACTTTCTGTACCAAACCTTGATTTTCAATGGGAAGCCAAGTTTTATTTGGTTTATCAGATTTCTTATTGGTTGTTTACTATTTGGGATATGAAATGGGAGTTGGTTCAATAGTCACAGTGATCTCTCAGGGCCTATAAATATATGTGAATTTGGGTATATTGTCCATGAAAACTCTTTGTGATGGAGGGGTTATTGGCATATGATCACCAATCAGATGTCCAAGTCACCCATTGACATCAGTTACCATATGTGATTTTTTGGGTCTTCCTTGATTCGGAAAATTATTTTTAATTCCCTTGTTTTGGAATTTTGAAATTGGATTTAATGTGGTAATGTTTTGGTTTTAGGAAGGTGTAAAATGATTTTTTTTACTTATTTTAAACAAATATTTGGAAAATGGTTTTATATAAAATGATTTTTTGGTGAAGTGGGGATGAGTTTATCAAGATTGGATTTCTAGGATTAAAAACTGTGTTTTACCAAAAAAAAATGTTTGGAAAAGAAGAATTTTATTTTTAAGAGTAATTTGTAAATTTTTTTAAGATGATAGGTAACTTTTTATGAAATGAGTTTTTAATCAAATGAATTTTTATGGAATGAGATTTGTTGAGTTGTTAAAAATTATTCGAATTGAATGAAATATATTCATGTGTGGAGTCTAAAAATTGTTTTTGACTTGGTGGATAGTGATATTTTGAAAAAAAATTATAAATTTTTGAAATGTTAAGTGGATTGATAATATGAAAAATGGGTTGATTGTCTATTCAAAAGATGGGAATGTTTTGTTTTGACCTTTAGTATTCTCATGAGTGATCACTTGTCTGTATATGTTTGAGGAAGTTTATGGTTGATGGTATGGGTGTATGAGTTCCTAGATTAAAATTATTGGATGGGTTCCCAGATTGGAATGATAATGTTCATGTGAGTGAGGCTCTAAGGAATACCATTGGTTAGTGTGAAACCTTCCAAGTTTTTTTTTATTTTCAAAACTATTTTTAAGTAGAAAATTTTGATGTTTTGATAATAAGAGGTTATGTGGTGTGATTTATTTTTACTTGTAAGTGTTTTTTTACAATTTTTCCATTTTAATTTTATTGATGATGAGTTGGTTTTGATTGGGTTCTTGGTTTCGTTATTGTTTAGTGTGTTCCCCCACTAAGGATTCGATGGATATTTGAGGTCCAGCTATGAGTGGCTCACCATTAGAGGGCCCATTTGATCGACCAATAAATTTACTTCAAGGGTTTTAGAAGATGAATAATGATCTCTTTTATTGACCAGAATATCCTCTCAAAGTAAAAAATTAGATGTGAAAAATAAAAAGAAACTTCATTTTCCTTGAGTTTCCTTGATATTTAAAGGTTAAATTCACTATATTTATACTTTAAGGGGGGACCTGGAAGTGTTGGAAGTCATTATATCAAACCAAACATCAATAATACCTCACCTGGGAGTTTTTCAAGGCTCCATTCATACAAGATTTTTTCTCTAATGTAGTGAAGGTGAGGAAGGGGATTGAGATGTGTTGTCTCCAACAATTTAATGTAATAGTGTTGGTGTTAATTCATTATTTTGTGGATCTAGTTCATTAACTTCCGGAATGTGTTGTGGATGATTCCTTGAAGGATCGACATTTTGAGAACATGATTTTTATGGATTTACAATTAAAGGTTTTGGAGTTTGGTCTAACCTCCTTTCGTGACATGGTGAGGTAAGATGTTTGGGTTAAAGATATGATAGTGGTTGTGCATACAGTGGCTAACCTTACTCTAGTGTCAGGAAGTATTGAATGGAATTACATTAATAATATTGGAATGAAAAATGAAGATGGTGTTGTTGGTCACAGAATTTAAAGGCCGTAAGATCTTTTTTCAGTTTCTTCTAATCTTAAGATCATAGTGTTTCATCAGTGTGGAAATCCAGATCAACAGAAGTTATTGTCTTTGTATGATCCAAATACCTATCATAACTTTTTAATCCTAGGTCACTTTCAATGGTTCTATCAGAGTGTTCCTAAGAAGTGATGTGGATCTAGATCCACCCCGATCTATTTTTAGGAGTAGGGTATGGTTTTAGGCTCAACTTAAGGATCATTTTCATGTAATAGTTCTTTATTTAAAAGATTGTGTCTAATTTTTTTAGTGTTGTTTTATTTTTTTTAAAATATAAAAGTGAATGTTGTGGATATCCTGAGAATTCCAATTTTAATGAATCCATGTTTTTTAGAAATTCTTAATTTGATTCATTCTAAATGGAGGTGTGTTCTCTAGGTACCTTTTTCTACTATTTCTCATTATGGTAAAAGAGGATGATTTGTGTGCATCTTTTGAACCCCTATTTTGGTGAATTGCCTTGTTCAAGTGAAGTAAGTAAAATGTTGTTTCATGTTCTTTTGGTTCCTCTTGGGGTGTTGTGTGGCTACTTGTGACACCAAAAGAAAGAGTTTTGATGGGGAATTTTCAACTCCTGATTGTAGGGAGAATATGCTTCAAGAAATCAAGGATCTAGCCATAGGTCCCATAGAAAATATCTTCATGTAGTTAGTAAATCAATGGGGGTCTGGGAAATCATGGCTCAACTCTTGACTTTTCTATTGGGTAAAGGTGGTTTAAGTGTTCCTATAGAAGTTTCCCTTGTCATTATAAGTTTCTCTTTATTGAAAAAGCTTGGTGGTCTTGCCCTCATGCAATTATAGTGGTTGTGAATTTCGTATGTGTATCTATGATTGGTTTTCATTGTGTGGTTTTCCCTGGTGAGTTGGGTTTGGTTTTGTTTTATGATCTTCTAGAGATGGTTGTGTATTTTGGACATATAGAATTAGGGATAAGATTTTTTTGGGTTGGGGTCTCTTCTATCGGGACTCCCCCTTGATGGTGGGAATGATTGGTCAATGCAGAAATGTTTTGGTCTATGCGGGGAGTTCTATGGTTGGTTTAAGATATTTAGTTCTTAATAGTGGGGCGTCCCACCACGAATCTTGTTAAGGTTCTTCTTAAGTTGGTCTATTTTAGTTCTTTCTAATGGTGGGGAGTCTGTTCAGGCCACCCGTGTTGATAATATGGTTTGGTTTTAGGTGTTGTCTTGGAAATGGGTGGTTTCATTTGAATTAATCTAATTTTTAGTTCCTCACCATTTGGCTGAAAGATGGGATTTTGGAGAACACTGAATGGTTTTATCTATTGATGGGTTGTGCGGGTTGTATTTTGAGATTTAAGTTTTTTATTGAGGAGATTCATGGGTTAGTTGGTTGGTTTCAGGTAAGAGTTATGAGTTTATTTTGCATGGGTTCGAGGTTTCATTGTCCTGATAGGTTTGATCATGCGGTAGTGGGAATCCCTTGTCTTTGATCGATCAACTAGATATTTTATGTCTTTCATGGGTCATAAAGTGTAATGGTGGGGAGAATTTCCACACCCAATTTCTATTTTCATCATTCGTTTCAGCTCATCTTTTGGATATTAGTTTTCCTCTAAAGATATGAGTGTTCTAGATTTAAATTTTGAGGTTTTATTTTGTTTATTTTTGGTCTCATGGTTATTCCTTGGTCTCCTCATGAATTCATGGTGAAAATTAGGGATTTTGAGCATGATAGAAGGTGGGAATGATTTGGAAAATGGTTAGAGGAAACCATGTGACATGTTCTAGGAACCTATGTTAGCCTTTGGATGGCTCTAGTTAGGGGTGCATAGCCCACACCCAATTAGGTCAACCATATAGAATGTGTATGAATGGTTCTTCCATTTTATACAGAACCATGTCACATGGTTAGAACATGGTTTACCAAACTCTGTGAGTGCCAAGGTTATCCTATAAAGGGTGTATGGTTGGCACATAGTTTGGGAGACCATGTGGCCTAACCATGCATAGTTCCCAGGTCATTAAAAATGTAATGTTACTCTTCTACCTTCTTGGGATTTTATCCTTAAAATGATTCCTCCCTTACTTACCTAGTTTTTGTGACCCAAAGGGTGCTTCTCCCTTATTATCCAATCCTATACTCTTCTCCCAATGTTTTGATCTACTAGTTTCTTTACGGTTTTGGGGTTATTTCTCAAGGTAATATTTTCTTCTATTCTTTCTCTTCCTTCTTCCATTTTGTCCTGATTTCTTCTTATCCCTTGGTTATGTGGATATATGGTTCATGTTTAACTATGTTTAAATTGAGGGTTTTGTGTCATCAAGGTTCCTCTTGGATTTTCTTTCTTCCTTGAATCATCATGAGGTTATTTTGGGTGTTTGTTATTAATGCTTCGTCAGTTTGAGGTAGGTTTCCCTTTGTACTTTACCATTAAATTCAAGAATTATTGGTTTATTAATTTTTTATCCACTCTTATATGTTAAATAGTGATTTGAAATCATTGAAATAATTTTTTTTATATGAAATGAGGTGGTTTATTTTGTTATTTTCAAGTATATGGCATTGTTTTAATAAGATATTCACACCAAGAGTTTGAAAAAATGCTCTGTTGGATTTTTTGAGTGATTTGTGATTTTTAAAGCATGGTTTGGCTTTGTAAATGTATTTTTGGAATTTAAAATAATGTTTTGGGTTTCTTGAATGGTTTTTCCAAGTGTTTTTTTAAATAGGTGTGTGTTTGGATAATGAAAAGGGTTTCACATGCAAAGGAAATGTATTGGTTTTCTTTTTTTTAATGAGTGATTTCTTTATGGTGTCGGGCCTATTTGGTATTTTGATGAAAGTGTGTTTGGTCTGAAAATGTGGATTGAGTTCCTAAATGGTATTTTATAAATGATTGTGAAATGAAAAATGGTGTGTTTTCTCTTTTTTGAAATGGTAGATTTGGTTCTTCGAAAATGGTGGTTTCTTGAAGGTTGTTTGAGGCCCGTTTGGACTTTTGTGAAATGTGGAAATCTTGAAAACTCTACTTTGATATTTCACTTTACTTATTTATGTAGATTTTTGTGAGAGTCTCATGCTGAGAAGATCCCTTGGGATTAATTGGTTTAAAGGTAAGAGGTTGTTCCTTACGGTGGTTCGGGGGTGACTTGTTGTGTGAGTAACTTGTGTAAAATATATGTGCATGTGATTGGATTCTTGTTTGGAATTTTTGGCTCACCCATAATTTACTCTTGGCATGGTAACCTTACATAGCTATCATATTTCAGAATAAATAATTCTCTTTATCTTAGTATTTCCCTTTGGCTAATGGCCCATAGAAGGGGATATTTTTTATTTTTCTTACTATGGGATAGTACCCCTTGGTCAGACCAAGTAGGGTGATATCGAGTGTGTGGGTGACAATTGATGTCATTGGGTGAGGCATTCCTTCAGGATGCATCAATATTTCTATTGTGTTCTATATTATTCCATTGAGCTCATCGGTTTTTCCCATGTTCTTTGGAACTTAATTGTCTGTAGTGGATGATTGAGATGTTTCATTGGTTGGCTACTCTTGTGTGATATTTTTCTATTTCCCATGTTATGTGAGAATGGTCATTGATTTATTTTGTATTATAATCCTTGGTTATAAGTTATGTGTTGTTTTTTTAAGGTTTATGGAAAAAATTAAATCGTTTACAGTCTCTCTTCCCCATTTTAATTAAAAACATCGCGTTTCTCCTTGAAAATGCTAATGTTTTCTTCTTGGAAATGAATTTGGATTTGAATAAAAAAAGGGAAATGGTATCTTCTTTGTTTTAAAGTTAAAATCCTTAAAAATAATATTTTTATATATTTTAATTAAAATATGAGATTGATGTATCTTTTATTTAAAGGACATGAATTGGAAATAGATTTGTTTGGGCATGCCTACTGAGTTTTAATACTCACACCTATTATTATTTCTTGTTTTTGTCATTTTTTAAAGGTTTATTTTTAGTCTAAATCACCATGGATGATGGTTGATTTTAGTATTAGAGAGTGACCCTCGGGGTTACATGGAGGCATTATGGTCATCAGGATTAGTTTGGGTTTTTCTTGTTCAGTTTCTTGTATTTTCATTTTTTTTATAAATGATGTACAGTTTAGAAATTTAGTTGTTTTGGTTGATCTGTTTATTTTTCATTGTTCATCTTATTATTATTGGGTGAAATCATTACCATGGTTATTCAGTTGATTCCCTAACACAATTTTCGAGCCCAAGAGGGTTAGGAACACCTCTCGGGCCTTGTTTTGGATCATCTCAAGTCACTGGTTCGAGGTTGACCTGGGTTGGTTAATGACACATTGACTTCTTGATCAAAAATTATCTCTTGAATTAAATATCAACTTAAATAATTATCAAACATAAACATGTATTACCGAAAAATGCAACACCATCATTAAGGGTTCAATGATCTTCTCCTAAATATTTTTTGGTAATTCTAATCATTTCTTTCAAACATATTATAAATATAATTTAAGTGATAAATGAAAGGGTCCAACTCAAATTTCTCAATGAAAAGAGACCTAAGATAACCATATATATATTTTTATGAGCTATCTCAATGTAAAAAACATGGGTAATTAAATCAATCATAAATTTTGTCTATAAAACAACTCATCTCAACTCTATAATATCTTTATGCATACATTGAAAAAAATAATAAAAGATTTTCTACATCCTTCCCTGCACATTTTAATGCACAAATTGAAACATATCACAAAACAAAGAGAGAATATATCTCCCCCTAAAGACAAAATATCTAAAGGTTTAGATTCTCCCTAAACACTTTCTTTTATTATTCATGGGTGTTAGAGTGTTCATGGGTATTTCCTAGTGCTTCAAGTGGTTTTGGGAGGGTTTTATTTTTCTAAAAGTTGTTTTAAAAAAAATATAATTTATATAATTAATATTAAATTGGATTAATAATTTTATAAGTAATAAAGAATTTTGAAAATAATAAATAATTCCGTCCTTCATTATTTAAAAGTTTTTTTAATCAAAATTTAGTTATTTTCAAACTAATATTTAACCTTACAAAATACCCCACCCCTATGTGATGGTAAAAGGTTTTACCTTTATATAAATCCCATTTTCATTCCTTGCGTAAGGGTGGACCATGATTTTAAATTTTTGTGTAAAGTTAATCTAGGATAATTTGATATGTGTAATGGTAATCTAGCTAACTATATAAACAAAATCCAGTTTTTCATCACCTTTATAAAGGTCATCTGATTTAAATTTTTTTGTAAGTGTACTACCTTATTTTTAGGCGTTAAATAGTGTGAAAGGAAAGTGTCCTTAGACAAATATTCTTCCCTTGCTACATAATGGTCACTCCAACTTCATGTAATGGTTACTTGAGAATACCCATACATTGACCATTATGTCTGGGGTCATACCCTAATCTTCCACATTACTCTTCTTTTTAATAATACAATAGCTTACGTTGTACATAACTTCGAGTTCTAACACACCACGACCAATCAAACTAGTCATTATGAATAGTAATTCCCATTTTTTTAAAATTTATAAATTTTATTTTTCAAAATGGACTCCATTTTTGGTTTGGAATATCAAAATTAGCTTACGGTGAATTTTTGGTATTTTTATGAAAACTTTCAATTTTTGATGAATAGTGAAAAACACTGTATTATTGTTTAAAACTGACTTTTCATTAAAATAATTAGTTATTTTATATAAATTTATATTGGGTAAAAATAGATACATAACACCTATATTCCTTGAAGTCATTTTATAATAATATTAGATATATAAAATTTTATTAAACTATTTACCGTCTTTTACCCACCTTCTAGGCGCATTTGAAAATTTGCATAAAACATAATTTTAATTCTTCGATGAATTGAATTTAAAAAATACGAAAGACACGGTTGACATCAGTAAGTAAAATTTGGTTCCATAAGATGAAAATAATTTTTTCTCAATAGTAACTTTTGACTTTTATTTCCACGGTTAAAAGTAAATATGTTAATTAAAGGTAAAAATGATATTATAATTACACTAACACATGTCCTAATTCAATGGGAAAAGTTTATTTAGACTAAAATAAACCTTGGTAATAAAATATAATCTTTTCATCCACTTCAATTAGACTAGAACATTTTTTATTTTTTTATTTAAAGAAGAGTTAAAAGTGTTAAATTCAATGTTTAATAACTAAACCATTTTTAATATAGGGTTATACATAATATAAATTCGACTATAAATATTAATTATAAAGATAAAATGATTTCATACATAATGGTATTTTATTCAAAAAAATTAGACATTAAATAATTAAATTTATTTATGATACAATGATGATGCAGTAATAACATTATTAATGAAAGATTAAAATAATGGATATTATTAAAATACAAATAAATGTAAATTTAGACCTTTGATGAATTCCAAAAAATTTATAGGTTAATATGGCATGTTAGGGTTTATTAAATAATTTTTTTTCGAAGTGATAAAGTTGTTATGACTTCCACAAAAACAAAAAACCAAATAGTGTCCAAATTGACATAAATGAGTTTTTAAAAAAATACTATATTATTAATTGATATAATATTCCTAAAAATATATGGTTTAGAAAAAGGACTTATATAAGGTTATATATATCAATAATGAACTACTTGGGGTTCTCTATACTTTTTATATTAAATTTATTAACCATTTATTATAATAATACAAGAATACATGGTAAAAGTTAAACTATTTATCTAAGAGTTAAATCTAAATGATAAGGTTAATATGGTGACCTAAACCTGTCTAAAACCTAGTGGTTGAGGGTTTTTCGACCCATACCAACCTTATCCTCAAAATAAATAATTTTGGAGCCATTAAAAACCGAATATGATTGTATAATAAAATAATATTTCAAGCTTTGCCTAATGTGACCATAACCTCTCTTACAAAAGGGTAATTCCCCTTCTCTCACATTCACACCACCAAATCCATTCATATCATCAAAAACCTACTCAAATATCCTCCCAACTACCCTTAATTTGACCTATAGTCCTTACTTTGATCATAAATCTAGCCTAAGGATTCCTTTTGATCAACTCAAAAGGAAACACCCGAAGAAGAGGTAATAATTTCACCACCTCTTTCAAAGTTCTTTTCTTCTTCCATTTCCTCTTTATTTGTTGTTTCCATACCAAAATAATAACTCCAGTACCTTATAAATACAGTGATGTTATTATAAATATATTACAACCAAATCCATTATTCTATCCATCCTATGAATGTCAAGTCACCATACGTGCGTACGTATGGCTTACCATCTCCACGTCGTGGTGTAGTTTGTTATTCAAACACTTCATTATTTGTGTGGGAATAATAATAAGTATAACTAATGTAAATAATAAATATAACATGTTAAGTATTATTTATATATGATTTACCATCCAATTACATAAGATTTTACCATCAATAGAACGATATTGTTTCTCGTGCGTACGTACGGATTATCATCTCCATGAACATGATGATATTCATTCCCCATCATAAACCTTCAAGAATAATTTTCATTTTATGATTAAAAATAATGTTTAAGAACTTAATTTCATTCTGTATATGAATCAAATACATACTATCCATAACAAACATGTCTTATATAATCAATCATATAAAGGAAAACGAATCAGTGAACACATGAAACAATGATACTTCTGAAATATTATTAACAGAGCAATATTGGAAGATCATATATGATATCATATTTATGTATCCGGTTCTTGTATAATTTAATAAAAATTATTTAACTATTATACCAAAGGTTATCGTACCCTTGATCAAGGAAAAGTACATGGTAATGGTTAATTTTACAATCTCTTCATTATCCGAGGTTGTTTATACGTGAGTATCTACTGGGACCACTTTATCATCCACATATGTGCTTCATAAAAATGTATTTTAAAAAAATTATTCATTCCTATACTATGGGTTAAAGTCTTTTATACCCTTGTTTTACTCTTTATAAAATTTTTATAAATGAATATTTCTGTCGTTTTCCAAAAAAAATTATTTACAACCTTTTCAACAAAATTAAGGAAAGAATGTTTTTTTAACTTATACGGAAAGTGAAACTATTTTCCACTATTATAACATCTTCCAAGATTCCCTTAAAATATTATAAGAATATTTTCAAAATAAATGATTTATTTAATAAGTATGTGACTTTTAAATTATTTCAAAATCGAAAGAGATATTTCTCTCAAATAGTTTTGATTTCATCTATGTCAACATCCTTTGATGGATTTTATACTTTTTTGAAGTTGATTTATTATGATATAAAATTACATATTCTATTGATTGCTTTTGGATAGGTTTCAATGTGGATGTGTTATTTTTATACCATTCATGGTTTATGGTTAATGTGTTAACATTTTGTATATTAGTTTTAATACGAATGTTTATGTTATGTTTCAACCTTTTCATATGAGGAATGCATTGGACTTAGTAAGTGACGGGTGGAGCCCACTACAGCTCCTCGATGCATCGGTAGGTCTCATGAGACAAACTAATGTCTTGGAATAAGGCCTTAACAAAATCTTATTTATAGTCTTGGCACGAGGCCTTGACTATGTTGTTATGATGTCCGATATTATACATTCCATCATTATAAAATTGGCTATTGATATTACATGTGATTATTGGACTAGTAGAATATCCATGTGAATAAGTAAATGTAATTATTTAATTTATCTTTTCCATATTATGCTGATGTTTAAGTTTAAAAATCTTTTCTTTTAGTCTTATATATTGCCTTAAATTTTTATTCTTATTTATGTAAGTTTCCTCTATATTTTTATCCTTACTGAGCACCTGAGATCACCCCTTTCAATGTTTTATTTTTTCCAGGATGCAAAGAATTATATTATGACTGACCTGCTGGGATGGTATAAGGGAGATTACTATGTTAAAAGGAGACACAATTTTTTTTTCATTTCATAATGTAATGTAAAACTTATATTTGTATCTAGTCATTCCAATGCTACTAAACTGATCGGTCTTTCAGGATTTGATCCCTTGTGATCATGCCAATGTTATATAATAATTCACCAAATCTAGGTAACTAGGTTCGAGGCATTACAGTTTGGTATCAAATTAATTTTAGTACAAACTTTGGAATCTAGATTTATAAAAACTCTTATTAGATAACATTACGCTAATATGTACATCGAGGATTAGTATAGAAGAACATCCTAAAATTTAGTAATGTAGAGATTTTGTGAGTTTTCCAGAAATAAATCATGTTATGGATACGAGTAGGTAGAGGCATCTTTAAAATAGATGTACCTAGGAGTAAAAACATGGACAAGGAGTTTTGAGCTTGACATGGGGTATCCTGGTACATGACAGTGGGCCTTGCTGCACTCTTGGTTACGACACTCAGGGGGGATATGCTTAGGATAATTCACATTTTCATTACAAACTATTATGAAAGATTTATTTGTATATACCTCCAAAAATATATTTTTTATTATTATAGATTCTATCCACAAACTATTCAGTTTTTGTTAAGTGTTTTACAATATTGGAATTATGTATTGTCATTCATAAACTAATCTAGTATATGACATTTTTTATAAATGGTGCCTAGTAGAAGGAATGGAAACCGTATCAACACACGTAATTCATGTAGGTATTTCCCTCCTAATCAAGATAATTATAGTGGAGCTAGTGATGCAACTGGTTTTTATCATCTTATCACCATACTAGGAAAAATCACTCAAGTTATGAATAATAACCTTACCCATGTAAAGCACCCTGATCCACAACATAGAGGATCAATGTTAGACTGATTAATGAGGCAACGACCACCAACATTCAATAAAAGTAAACATGCATTTATACCTAAGAAATGGATAAGTTTATTAGAGAAAATATTTCATGTTTTGGGGAGTATCAAAAGGGAAAAAGTTTTCCTGGTAGTTTATCACCTCACGGTAGATGCAGATCAATGGTGGTCATTAATTCAAAAAAAGGGATGAAGAAGTATCAAATATGGAATGGAGGGAGTTTAAAGATCTTTCCATAGAAATATACTTTCCTTGTGACCATCGAAGGGATATGGGAGGACAATTTTTGATTCTGTGGAAAAAGGAGGATGATAATGTCGCAAAGTATGAGACTAACTTTACAAGGTTAGAAAGGCAGGTATTAGATTATATACATAACCCAAGGAGTAAGATTTATCGATTCTTTTCTGGGTTAAAACCATTTCTCTATCGAGCCTTATTCTCACAATCTTTCTCATTATATGAATATATTGTCTCATGTGCTATCAAGATATAAAAGGAATTCTCTAAGTCTTATGACTTTAAACAAAAGAAATAGAATAAGATATCTGCTAAACACTATAGAAATGGAAATAAGGGGAAGAAGGGAAAAGTTGAATTTCCATCCTACAGTAAATGTGGGAAGAAACACCCTGGTACTTTCCTGAAGTGAATGGGAGTCTGTTACAAGTGTGGTGAAAAAGGACAGCAAGCTCGTGATTACAAGGGAAAGAAAGAGGCTATCAATTTTGAATGCTAAAATTATAGAGAAATGTGGAATTATGAAAATGAATGTTCTAAGGATCAAGAAAACTTACCTCAAAAAAGGCCAAGGGAACATGGCCAAGCTTATGAGATAACTACTACAGAGTTTGAATCTCCTAAAGACGTGGTGGAAGGTAATTTAATGGTTTCCTGAATTTTAGCCAATGCTTTATTTCATTTGGGATCATCGCATAATTTCATATCTTCCTAGTTTGCTATAAAAATTAGATATATCTGATTTTATTTAACAAGGGAGTTGTCAGTCAAAACTTATAAGGGAAGTATCACTGCAACAACGTTTTGTTAATCAGTTCCCATTAGGGTATATAAATGTTCTTTATCTGTTGATCACATAGTTATACCCAAGATTTATTTTGATGTAATCCATGGTATAGATTGGCTTTTAGGCCATGATGAGAAAATTTTTTATAATAAGAAGGAGCTTACAAGTTTCAATGATGATAATGAGTACCTTATATTTAGAGCAGAAACGTCACCATTTTATTCTTATCTAGATCCTCCCCTAGTAGATATACTAAATTAAATTATTGGGGAGAAAGAGAATGAAATAACTAATGGTGGGGTAAGAAATGTTTTAATAGATGATGTACCAACTGTACAAGAATATTTTTATGTGTTTCAAGAGGATTTACCTAGACATCCTACGGAACAAGAAATTGAGTTTTCCATTGATTTAATTCTTGGTTCAAGGACCACATCGAAGAACCCTTATAGAATGTCCACTATGGAATTGGTGGAACTAAAGATATAACTAGAGGAATTGAGTAATAAAGGATTTATTCTCCATAGTGTTTCTCCAAGGGGATCCCCTGTTCATTTTGTTAAGAAGAAAGATGAATCTATGAGGTTGTGCATTGACTACAGGGAGATCAATGCTATAACAATAAAGAACAAGTATCCCCTAACTTTCATTGATGATTTATTCAACCAATTTCATGGAGATAGATATTTTTCAAAGATTGACCTTCGATCTGGATTTCATCAGTTGTGTGTGAAGAAGGAAGACATTTAGAAAACAAGATTTCAAACCAGGTACGGGCATTGCGAGTTTATAGTAATGCCTTTTGAACTGACTAATGCACCCTTTGTTTTCATGGATCTAATGAATAGAGTTTTCAAGGAATATATTGATGCCATTTTAGTGGTATTTATTGATGATATCTTGGTATACTCAAAAAGATACGAATATCATGAAAATAACATGCGCACTATTCAGAAAACCCTTAGAAGAAATGAATTATATGGGACATTTAGCAAGTGTGAATTCTGCCTTCAGGAAATTTATTTTCATGTCCATACTATCTCTAAGGAGGGAATATCTGTTGATCATTCAAAGACAAGAGAAATACAAGAATTACCAATACTGATGATTATAACTGAGTTACATAGTTTTATTGGTTTAGCAGGTTATTACCGGAATTTTGTCTAGAATTTTTCCCAATTGGAAAACCCATTAACTAAGATCACATGTAAAGGGGTTAAATTTTTTTTGTAAAAAAGAGTGTGAAGATTTTTTTGAGGAACTTAAGAGAAGATTATTCAACGCTCTTATCTTGACTCTGCCATCGGGGAATAATGGGTTTTTTAATTGTAGTGAATCTTCAAAAAAAGAATTTGGAAGTGTCCTTATATAGAATGATAGAGTAATTTTCTATGCATTATGACAGCTAAAAAATCATGAACAAAACTATCATACTCAAGATCTTGATTTAGTAGCTGTAATATTTTCTTTGAAGATATGGAGAAAATATCTCTATTGTAAATAATGTGATATATATACTGATCACAAGAGTTTCAAGTATATTTTTTCACAGAAAGAACTCAACATGAGGCAAATACAATGTCTTGAACAACTCAAATATTATGATTGCACTATACACTACCACCCGAGGAAGGAAAATAAGGTGGAAGATTCTTTGAGTAGAAAGGATCATGGAGTTTCAAAAAAGATGAGAGTTGAAAGGGATCCTATGTTCATGGATCTAGTAAAGTTGGATAAGGGAAGAATCATCAAAGGTGAAACATCAATTCTTTTTCAAATGGATGCCAATACAAATTTAATAGAAAGGATAAAAGTTTCTCAGACAGATGATAAGGATTTTCAAAAAAAATTAAAGCTGTGAATGATGGGAGATTGATTGACTTTGTATATGAAGATAAAATTTTGAAATTTGGGAAGCGACTTTGTGTTCCTAATATACCTGATCTAAAAAGGGAATTTTTGGATGATTTGCATAGCTCCAATTTTTCTATACACCCTGGTAGCACTAAGACGTATAGATATTTGAAGGAACATTTTTTGTGGGACAACATGAATAGGGATATTGCTAATTATGTGTCAATGTGTATGGTTTGTCAATAGTTTAAGGCTGTAAGACAATATCCTACAGGAGTTATAAAACCTCTTCCCATACCTAAGTGGAAATGGGAAAATATTATGATGGAATTTTTCATGGGGCTACTAAAGACTCCTATAAGTAATAATGCAATATGGTTCATTATTGATCGTCTTACCAAGTTAGCACATTTTCTTTCTATAAGAGACGATTTACCACTTGAAATTTTAGCATG
Source organism: Viscum album (assembly GCA_963277665.1). Taxonomy (NCBI): domain Eukaryota; kingdom Viridiplantae; phylum Streptophyta; class Magnoliopsida; order Santalales; family Viscaceae; genus Viscum; species Viscum album. The sequence goes on along the minus strand of OY728156.1, from coordinate 61,317,544 downwards.
AATTTATATTAATGAAGTTGTATGACTTTATGGAGTACCCCTATCGATTGTTTCTGATTGTGATCCCTGTTTTACATCAAGATTCTAGAGAAATCATCAGAAGGCCTTGGATACTGAACATCGTTTGAGCACTACCTACCACCCTCAAACTGATGAAAAATCTGAATGGACTATTCAAACCTTAGAAGAAATGTTGAGATCTTACTCACTTGACATTCAAGGTATGTGGGATCAATATGTACCTCTGATAGAATTTTCCTATAACAATAGCTTTCATTCAAGTATTCAGATGGCACTAAATGAAGTGTTATAAGGAAAGAGGTGTCACACACCAAGTTGTTGGGATGATATTGGTGAAAAAACTCGTAGGCCCAGAACCTGTTGAGAAAACAATGGAAAATGTGAAGGTTATCCAAACCCACGTCAATGAATCTCAAGGTGGGCAAAAGAGCTATGATGATAACTGAAGGAAGGATTTCAAATTTCAAGTAGGAGATCATGTTTTCTTAAAGGTATCTCCATGGAAGGGTGTTATACAATTTTGTAAAAAAGGAAAATTATGTCCCAAGTACATCGGACCTTTCTAAATTCTAGAACGAATTTGTGTTGTAGCTTATCATTTGGTAATGTCACGAAGTCTATCCAAAGTTCATGATGTGTTCCACATATCACTGTTAAGAAAATACATGTCCGACCAAACACATGTACTCACCTAAGAATAAATAGAACTGGAACCTGATCTATCTTATTAAGAAGAGCCTATTAAGATTCTTGATACCAGAGAACAAGTGCTGAGAAACTGGATGACTCGTCTGGTGAAAGTTCTATGGAGAAACCATAAGATGGAAGAGGCAACGTGGGAACCCGAGGAACTTATGATGAAGAACAACCAAAATCTTTTTATGTTGTAATATTCTAGAAATTTCGAGGAAGAAATAATTTGAAGGAGGGAGTAATGTAACACCTCGAGCTTCCATAATATGCTTCTTTTTGAATAATACAATAGCTTGCGTTGAATGCAACTTTGAGTTCTAACACACAACGACCAATCAAACAATCCATTATGAATAGTAATACCCAATTTTTTAAATTTTTGAAATTTTATTTTTCAAAATGGACTTCATTTTTTGATTCGGAATATCGAAATTAGGTTAGGGTGAATTTTTTGTATTTTTTTTGAAAACATTCAATTTGTGATGAATAGTGAAAAACACTGCATTATTATTTAAAACAGACGTTTTATTTAAATAATTAGTTATTTTATTTAAATTTATATTAGCTAAAAATATAAACATAATACCTATATTCACGGTAGTCATTTTATAATAATATTATATATATATAATTTTATTGAACTTTTTACCGTCTTTTACCCACCTTCTAGGCACATTTACAAATTTACATAAAACGTAATTTTAACGCTTCTGTGAATTGAATTTCAAAAAAATCAAGAGACACAGTTTAAATCAGAGAGTAAAATGTAGTTCAATAAGATAAAAATATTTTTTGGTGAATCATAACTTTTTACTTTTATTTACCACGGTTAAAAGTAAATAGGGTAATTAAAAGTAAAAAAAGGATATTATAATTACCCTAACACATGTACTAATTCTATTGGATAAGTGTATTTCGACCATAATAACCATTTGGAATAAAATATTATTCTTTTGGTCCACTTGTATTAGATTAGGATATGTATTATTATTTTATTTAAAGAAGAGTTAATAGTATTAAATTCAATGATTAATAATTAAACCATTTTTAATATAGGGTTATACATAAGATAAATGTGACTATAAATATACAATATAAATATAAAAATATTTCATGCTTAATGGTATTTTATTTATAATTTTTAGACATTAAATAATTAAATTTATTTATGACACAATGATGATGCAGTAATTAACTTTTTAATGAAATATTAAAATAAATTATATTATAAATATCTAAATAAATGTAAATTGATACTTAAGATGAGTTAAACTAATTTTATAGGTCAACATGAGATGTTAGAGTTTATTAAATAAATTTTTTTGAAGTGATAAAGTTTTTATGGCTTCCACAAAAACAAAATACCAAATAGTGTCAAAATTGACATAAATGAGTTATTAAAACAAATACTATATTGTTAATTGATATAATTTTCCTAAAAATCTAAGGTTCATCCAATGGACTTAGATAAGATTATATATATCAATAATTAACCACTTGGAGTTCTCTTGGATTTTTATAGTATGTTTATTTACTCATTTATTATAATTATACAAGAATACATGGTAAAATTTAACCTATTTAACTAAGAGTTAAATCTAAACGATAAGTTTAATATGGTGACCTAAAACTGTCTAAAACCTATTGGTTGAGAGTTTTTAGACCCATACCCACCATAGCCTATAAATAAATCATTTTTGAGATATTACAAACTATACATTATTGTATAATAAAATAATATTTCAAGCTTTTCCTAATGTGACCCTCACCGCTCTTATAAAAAAGTACTTCCTCGTCTCTCAAAATCACACCACCAAAGCCATTTGGATCAGATAAAACCTACTCAAATATCCTCCTAACTACCCTCACTTGAACCTAGAGGTATTACCTTGATCATAAATCCAATATAAGGAGCCCTTTTGATTAACTGAAAAGAAAACACCCGAAGAAGAGGTAATAATTTCACCACCTCTTTCAAAGTTCTTTTCTTCTTCCAATTCCTATTTGTTTATTTTTTCCATACCATAATAATAAATCGAGTACCTTATACATATTTTTATGTTATTATAAATATGTTACAACCATATTCAATATTCTACCCATCCTATGATTGAAAAGTCACCATACGTGTGTGTGTACGACTTACCGTCTCCACATTGTGGTGTAGTTTGTTATTCAAACACTTCATTATTTGGATGGGTATAATAATGATTATAACTGATGTAAATAATAATTATTAAATTTTAATTTTTCTTTATATATTATATAATATCCAATTACAAGCGATTTCACCATCAATAGAAAGATATTGTCGCTCATGCGTACATTCAGATTACCATCTCCATGAACGCGATGAAATTCATTACCCATCATAACCATTCAAGAATAATTTTAATTTTAAGATTAAAAATAATGTTTAATTACTTAATATAATTATGTATATGAATCAAATACATCCTATCCATAATAAACAAGGCTTATATAACCATGAATATAAAGGAAAATGAATCAGTTAACACCCGAAACAATAATACTACTAAAATATTATTAACAAAGAAATATTAAAAGATCATATATGATATCATATTTATGTATGTGGTCCTTTTATAATTTAATAACAATTATTTAACAGTTATAAAACAGTTTAACATACCATCTATCAAGGAAAAGTACAATTTAAGGGTTAATTCTACAATCTCTTTATTATTCAATGTTTTTTATACGTGAGTATCTATTGGGAGCTCTTTATCATCCACATCCATGTATCATAAAAATGTATTTCAAAGAATTTTTTACTATTTACTAGACAATGGTTTAAATTCATTTATACCCTTTTTTGAATTTTTATAAAATTTATATAAATAAATCTTTCCGTCATTTTTCAAATAAGGTCCTTTATGACCTTTCTGAAAAAATTAAAGAAAAGAATTTTTTTTAACTTATACGACAAGTGCGGCTATTTTCCACCATTATAACATCTTCAAAGCATCCATTTCAAGATTATAAGAATATTTTAGAAATAAATGATTTATTTTATATTTATCTTACTTTTAAATTATTTCAAAATAGAAAGAGATATTTCTCTTAAATAGTTTTTATTTCATCTATGTCAACATCCTTTGATTGATTTTACACTTATTTGAAGTGGATTTATTATAATAAAATAATCCATATTATATTGACGGTTTTGGGATATGTTTGACTATGGATTATTTATTTTTATACCATTCATCATTTATGGTTTAAGTGTTAACATTTCGTATGCTAGTTTTAATACAAATTTTTATATTATGTTTCAACCTTTTCATATGAGGAATGCATTGGACTCAGTAAGTGACGGGCGGAGCCCGCTATAGCTCTTTGATGCATCGGTAAGTCTCATGAGACAAACTACTGTCTTGGAACAGGGTCATGAAAAAATCTTATTTGTAGTCTTTAAACAAGGCCTTGACTATGTGGTTATGATGTCTGTTATTATGCATTCCATCATTATGAAATTGGCTATTGATATTACATGTGATTATTCATGAAGTATAATATCCATGTGAATAAGTAAATGGAATTATTTGATCTATATTTTCCATATTATGATGAAGTTTAATTTTAAAAATCTTTTTTATTAGTCTTATACATTTCCTTAAATGTATATGCTTATTTATTAATGTTTCCACTATATTGTTATCCTTACTGATCACCTAAGCTCACCCCTTTCTATATTTTATTTTTCCCAGGATGCATTGAAGTATATTATGAATGACTTATAGGGATATTCTAAGGGAGGTGAATGTTTTAATAGGAGAAAAAATGTTGTTGTTTTTCATTTCAAAATGTAATGGAAAACATATGTTTGTATCTAGTGCTTCCAAGACTACTAAACTGATCGGTCTGTCGGGATTTGATCCCTTGTGATTATTCCAATGTTATGTAATAATGCACCGACTTAGGGTAACTAGGGTCGGGTTGTTACATAAAGCATTATATAAGGGTAATCCAAATTACCTTTAGAGAAAGTCCTCTTTTTTAATTTCATAAGGGTAAATTTATTTACCCTTACATAGACCCCACATCCAACATGTACGTAAACTGTTTATATAGTTTTTCTTCTTCCTCTTCCTAATAACATCTTGAAAATCGGGTTTAAGGTAAAAATTAGTGTTTAAAGCTAAAAAAAATAGGAATGATGGTATAATAAATGTTTCTTATAATAAATAATATTCAATTTCGTAGTTATTTTTTTAGCCAGAATATTAAGAAAAAATAATATTGAAACATTTTAATAAATATTTTCTCATGACTAGAAATATTACAACATCTACAAAGACCTGAAACACATGTAACAATATACTTCAATTAATGTGTGTCTTCAATCTCCTTTTATTATAAATAAATAGATGAAATTTATATGTTTGAAATGAGAATCACTAGGTAAATATAGAGACCCTGGATTTTCATATATAGATATTACATATTTTTATATGAATATTCAATACATTACAAAAGTAAACATCTAAGAGCCATAATAGTTTAGTGTATTTAGAAACGTGGAACAAAATATTCTTAATTCATGAAATATATACAATGTTTCCCCAAATATCATCCCATTTATTACTTTTCATAGACATACCCAACATAAAACTTTTCTTCATACTTGTGGAATAAAAAAATAAAGGGTGATATTAAATGCTCAGTAAGGGTAAACAAGGGAGATATGTAAGCACAACATGAGCATAATGGTATGCGAACATAAGCATATCATTTGAAAACCAAACCTTTAATATCAAAGATCATAATATTGAATCATGACATAAATATTGGCAATTCATAAGACATGAATCATAAGTAAAATCAAATAACATGATCCATGAGTGTATGACATTGTTAGAATACGTGGGTTTTTTTAATACACAACAACTTATAATATTGTTAACATGTATAAATAGAAACAGGTTCACTCATTAAGTTAAAGACATGAAATTAGGCCCTCGCATAAACTTATGGATGCGAAACTAGGTTCACACTTAACATTATAGACATGAAATATAGGTCCATTCATAACATTATAAACATGTAAATAGTTTCACTTAGAACATTGTGAACATGTAATTAGGTTCACGTATAATATTTTGGCCAAGGAAGACAGTTTCATGAATAATATCATAGCTGTCAAGGTTCACTCCCAATTCCATCATAGAAGAAAAAGTCCCTTACTAAACCAGGTACACTCTCCATTCGAGTTCTATTTATCTAAAGAGATATAAATATTTACTCAATGCATTAGAGGGAGATATTGGTCCCACCCATCTCATAATGAAACCATATTTATATGTTCAATGAGAGAATAAAACATTCATCATATCATTTCCCATTAAATTAAATGGGTTTCATGAAAATTTCATCATATCATAAAATAATGAAAAATATATAGGTTTCATAGTCATTCCATAATTTCATCATAGGATAACAAATGAAAAGAAGTGGGTTCTATAATAATTTTACCATTGTATAACCTATGTATGAGAAATGGGATTCATAAACATATTTTCATCAAAACATAGACTATTTAGAGAAATAATATGAATTTTATCCCTCAATCATATCCACATTAAGGCATAGGTAACACAAATGGATTTCATCTTAGATGGAAAAAATTTTAAAATATCATTTAAAACATTTCTTGAGAAAAATAACCTTTCCTCCTTGAAAAATACTTTTTAAAACATAAAAAGTTTTAAAAACATTTTCTTTGAAAATAACTTTGAAAACTTATAAAGTAATATTTAAATCAATGATTTTTTATGAGGTCTGAAAATTATATTCATCTCATGCACATTAAATAAATATTCCATTCACATTTTTGGAAAAATATAAACAATAATTATTTTTAAAAAAATAAATAAATATGGGTAAAAATATATTTTAAATATCATTAAATAAAATTTGAAAATATTTATGGAAAACATGCTTTTAGAGGAAAACTGATTTATGATAGAAGAGTGAAATAAAGTCTTGTTTTCATAAAACTATTTTATCAATTATTTTAAGTACCAAAGAGTGAAAAAAATAGTTATATTACTTGTAAATGTAATGTCCTAGATCTGGGAGCCACCCAATGGTGCCCCATACCCAGTTGGTCACATAACCTCAAGTGAATTTCCCTAAACTCCAGAGGCTGCCAACTAGTAGTGAGGGACTAGATCTAATAGTGGGGAAACAATTCCCTCATTTTTCAAAGTCTAACGTAGCAGAACAAAATACAAGCATATAAAAGTGGAAGCAGTAAACAATACAAATGCTAAATGGACATAGTACTGAATTAAAGAAATGACCAACAGTCATATATAATGATGCAATATGTCCCTAAGTCTATGAAATCATCTATAACAGGATACAATGCAAACTGAAACAATAAAATAAAAGGGACAAATACAGAAAAGAAAAGAAAAATAGTGTAGTAGGAACTTAGCAGCATCACAAGCCTAAGCTCATTCCCATGCTCTCCTACTCTTCTGCAACAATCAAGTACCTGTATAGGGACTCTTTCCCTTATCAAAACCTACAGCAATATAATCTATTTGGGCCCAAGACATGACCTAAACTGGGTATGAAAAATAAATCCTAGTAGGCATCCACCAAAGGTTCATGCCCCACAGTCAGTGAATTTGTGCAACAATAGTGTGCAGTAATGAAAATGCAGTAAACTAGGAAGTACTCAAAAGAAGTTACTCTTACCAGTTCCGGTTCTATATAATTATTGTTTAACAATTCAATATAAATGATTTATAAGTTCTTGAGACTCATCCTCAGCCAACAATCTCCTATATAGTGTTGCATCAAAACCCAAAACAAGATATCTAACAAGTACAAGTAAAACTATACCAGACATGTGCTTTATCTTGGAAGATATAACATGTGAAATAACCATAGTGAATATCGAAGTAAACAGAGTCCTCAGACATGAAAAACCTTACCCTCGGGTAATTAGAATCGGAAACCTCAGGTAATTTCCTATAGGCATAACAAATATTTCCCTTATGCGTACAAGATAATTCCCTCAGGCATGGAAGAAAATGCCCACAGGCATAAGAAAAGTTGTCCTCGGGATAAACAAAACACTTTCCCTCAGGCATGAGAACACTTCCCTCAGGATAAACAAACAACCGGGCCAAGCCCAACACATAAGAAAGCAATTATATACACATTTTCTCTCAAGAAAACTCAATCATGCTAAAATCACAGTATACCCTCAGGTATCCTGGCCAAACGGCTAAACAAGGGAAACACACCCATGGAGTGCCCTGGATCCAAGCATTGATCCTAGATGGTAGTTTATAATTATCATCAGATTATCTATGAAATTCTAGATATCTTAATTAATCAATGCCTCATCCATATGACTCCCCAAACATGGGCGCGTAGCCAAATGGTACACAAAACACACTCAGCAGTTGGAATTAAACATCAGACCACCTACCTTGATCTCCTCTGATCAATATACGTGAAAGGTTCCTTCTGAAACATCTAAGAATGACATAGATCTGGGATAAATGAAAACACGTTCAAACCCAAATAAATTTTGCTTGGGAAATAATTTGAAGGAAGGGTTCAAGAAGAGTGAAGAACTCACCCGCACGGTTCAAATGAGACCGTCGACGAAGGAAAAAAATTCCAGTGTACGATCGGGATCTCCTCCAAGATCCGGCCCTCTCTCCAGTGCTCTTCCAACATCCTAATCATCCTCTGTCGAAAGAGGAGGCTAATGCCTATTTTAAGCGGAAAAAAAACTACACTGCATATACTCTCAATTACACAGTGTGTACTTTTCATTTTTTTAACTGCTCCTCTGGCGGCTACTTTTCACTATCACACTGTTCATGTGCCAACATGATTACACGGTGTGTATTTCTGAATACACGGCATGTACTATCACTCTGTGGAGGCTACTTCCACTACCTTACTATTCACCTACCGACTGATTACACAATGTGTATATACTAAGTACATGAAGTGTAGTCAGTTGTTACACCCTTCATCACCGACAGGCCTACACGCCCTGTGTACTCATCCCACATGGCCAAAGTACATGGTGTGTGGAAAAGTACATGGTGTGTACCCACAAACTTTGTGATTTTTCCCATTTTCCTTATTTTCTCAAAAACACTTAAGGAAAAAGGAAGAGAAGTAACTCGTACCTCAAGAATATGAATCGAGTTCTTACAAAATTCCCCCCTGAAAGTAATTCAACCCTGAATTTCCCTTCTAAGGGTGGTAAAGATAAAGCTGAGAAAAACTCTATCCACTAAGCACGTATGTCGGTCTCCCGCTCCTAGGTCTTGTCCTACACTCGGCCATACTTCCATAGCACCCGTACGAGAGGAACTGGATGGCCTTGGAGAACCTTCGTGCTCCTATCAACAATATGAATCGGATGCTCCTCAAAGGATGCATCAGCCTGAAGTTCAACCTCCTCGGGCCGAAAGATGTGAGATGGGTCTGAGTGATAACGGCACAACTGAGATACATGGAAGACATCATGCATGGCCCGGTACCTCTGTGGTAACTGCAACTGATAGGAAACCAGCCTGAATCTCTCCAGAATCTCAAACCACCCCACATACCTCAGTGAATTTTTACCCTATCTCTTGATCCGTCTGTGTCCCAACCTCGGTGAAACACGCATGAAAACCTGATCCCCGACCACAAACTCTAAGGTTCATCTACGGCGATTAGCATAAGATTTCTGACGAGACTTTGCAGTATCCATCTTCTTTTGAATCAACTGGTCCTACTCTGAAGTCTCCTGCATGAGACGTGGTCCCATTAAAGCTGACTCACCTACCTCCAACCAGCACAAGGGTGATCAGCATTCCCTACCATATAATTCCTCATAAGGTGCCATATCAATAGTTTCTTGGAATCTATTATTATAGGAAAACTCGACCAGGGGTATGTGCTTCTCTCAATAGCCCCAAAAGTCCAGTACGCATGCACGTAGCATGTCCTCTAGCACATGTATCGTGCACTCTGACTGACCATTGGTCTGAGGGTGGTAAGTTTCTCTCAGAAGAACCTGTGTACCTAGTGCCCTCTGAATATTCTGCCAGAAACGAGATGTAAAATGGGTGTCCCTATCTAAAATGACAGAAAGAGGGACCCCATGAAGAGGTACTATCTCTCGGATATATAACCTCCCGATCTCATCAACACCAATGGTCTACTTGATCAAAAAAAGTGTGGTACCTTCGTAAGTCTATCCACAACAACCCACACGGCATCACTGCCTCGAGGTGAACTTGGTAACCCTACCAAAAAGTCCATCACGACATCATCCCATTTCCACTTTGGAATGGGTAACTGCTGTAACAGTATGGCTGGCCTCTGATGCTCCGCCTTCATCTACTGATAGGTGGAACATCTCACAACAAAACTAGCTACCTCTCGCTTTATACCCGACCAAAAATACTGAAGTCTCAAGTCACGGTACATTTTGGTAACTCTGGGATGCACTTCCTAAGCTGAAGCATGAAACTACTGCATCAACTCCACATGTATATCCCATGGAACCCACACTCTTCCATGGATAAGTAGTACCTCATCATCAACTATCATCCAACCAGGAGGAGGGTCCTCACTTGCCACCGACTCTCATAGAACTAGGCCTTCTGAATCTGATAGTTGTCTCATCCTCACTCTATCTAGGAGGGTAGAAGTCACAGCTATGGATGAAAATAGGCTCTCCCCTGACTATCATGCACCTCCAAATGAATTTCAGAGAAAAAATACATTAGATTCCACTCACCACTGGCCTATTGCACTGCCTGTATCTGAGTCCTCCTACTCAGTGCATCCGCAACTGCGTTACCTTTACCAGGTGTATAGGCAAGCTTGAAGCTGAAGGACTGAAGGTATTCAACCCCCCTTCTCTGTCTCAAATTCGGGTCATGCTGGGTAAAGATATATTTTATACATTTGTGGTCTGTAAACACCACAAAATGTTCTCCCAAGAGATAATGTCTCCAACAGTGTAACGCATGAACAACTGTAGCCAACTTGAGATCATGCGTAGGGTAATTCCTCTCATGTGGCCACAACTACCAAGACCAATACGCAACTACTCAATCACCCTGCATCAACACTTCTCCCAACCCAATACCTAATGCAACACAGTAAACTGTATAGCTCTTCCCTTCCTCTAGAAGTATTAGGACTGGTGCTGATGTCAACATTCCATTCAGCTCTTGAAAGGATACCTTGCAAGCTTCTGACCAAACGAACATCACACCCTTCTTAGTCAAACCCAACAACAGCGCTTCTAAGTTGGAGAAGTCTTGTATAAAGCACATGTAGTAACTATCCATCACCAAGAAACTCCTTATTTCAAACACGTTATTAGGCTTCTCCCAGGAAACTACAGTTCTCACTTTCTCCGGGTCTACCGTAACTCCTTCCTCTGAGATGATATGACCCAGGAAGTGTATATGGTCCATCCAAAAGTGGCACATTGAGAGCTTATCATATAAATAATGCTCTCTTAGTGTACTCAGTACGATCTCAAGATGGGTTGCATGGTCGTGTCGAGTGTGAGAGTACACCAAGATATCTTCCATGTAGACTACCACAAAAGAATCCAGATATGTGTGGAACACACAATTCATCAGATCCATGAAGACTACTGGCTCATTCGTGAGTCCGAACGGCAAGACCAAGTACTCATATAGACCATATCTGCTCTGAAAAGCTGTAATCGGTATGTCCGATGGTCTAACGTGCAACTGATGATATCCGGATCTCAAGTCAATCTTCAAGAAAACTTGTGCTCCTCAAAGTTTATCAAAAAGATCAGCAATACCTAGCAAGGGATATCATTTCTTGACAATCAACTGGTTTAGATTCTGGTAATCCACACATAGTCTGAGGGTACCATCCGTCTTCTTCGCAAACAGGACAGGCGAACCCCGGGGAGAAGTACTAGGTTGGATGAAACCCTTTTCTTATAACTCCCCTAACTACCTCTTGAGCTCCTACAATTCTAGCGTAGCCATCTTATAAGGAGGAATGGACACTATTTCCACTCCTGGAACAAGCTCAATAAAGAAATCCACCTCTCACTCGGGTGGTAGACCTGAAAAGTAATCCGGGAAGACATCCCTGAAATGATCAACCACTGGAGGGAAATATTTCTGACATGTTCCCTGGTCATACAGATATAAACTCGCAATCTGGGCTATCACTCCACCTCACCCACGATGCTTGGGTCCAGCTCGGCTCACCTGGACCTCCCATTAGCCCTTGTATAGAAACTCTCCGCCCTCTGGTGACGTGAAACTCACCCTACGATGATAGCAATCTACAAAGGCTCGAAATGGTACCAACCAGTCCATCCGGAGAATGATGTCATAGCTTGTCATCTCTATGACATAAATGTCCCATAAAAAGTGATACCCACCAACCTCTAGGGGGCACTCCCTGCACTGACACACACCAGCTGTTCTAGTCCCCAATGGAGTGTCTAGCATCATGACATCAGAATAAGAAGAAACATAGATCCCAAGTCTCTCCACAATGGGTACAGATATAAAACTATGTGTAACACCAGTATCAAAAAGTAATGAAGAAAAAATAGAGGCAACTATAATAGTACCACTGACAGTGGAAGGTCTAGGATCCTCCTCTTGTTGGGTCAGTTTCACTGTATATGGCTACCCAGTGTCCCGGACCTACGACACAGCTTGGCTACCCTGATCTGACCCGTCCTATTCTCTCTGAGATCCTGGTGTCTGGATACCACAGGCACCACCACCACCTTGGCCTGAACATCCCAATGTATCGCAATTCCCTGACATGTAAGAAGCTACTAGCCTTGCTCCCGCACGCGGAGTCTGCACAGAATCCCTCTCACTATCCACTCGGGGAAATGCCCTGCAAAAGTTCTGCAGATGACCCATATTGCTACAATCTCTGCACTCCACTGGGTCACATGGACACTGAGGTCTCTTGTGCCTCTCCTTACCACACCAGTAGCATATTACCTAGACACCTGAAGAATTCTTCAGGCTAGTACTACCACCATGAGAGAAATCTATCTGCCTCTTCCTCTAAGTGATAGAAATAGTGCCAGAAACTAGTACCGAACCGCCCTAGCCTACACCACTAGCTTCCTGCAGGTTCTGGTCAGTAAGTAGTTCCTGGTTCACAATAGCATGCACTGTAGGAAACCTGAAAATTTTCACCAACACTCAAATGTCATATCGAATACCATCCTCAAAGCGTCAAGCCCTCAATGTCTCATCTCCCATCAGAACAGGTGAAAAGCACTGTAGCTTGGTTAAGTAGGAAGAATCATCCGTCACTGACATAGAACCCTACTTCAGATTCATGAACTCTCATGATCGATCTACCCTCATCATCTCTAGAAAGGAAATTTCATAGAAGACTGCCTAAAAATATTTCCACACCATGTCTCTGTGATGCTCAGAATAGGTGGTAACATCCCACCACCTCTTGGTGGAATCACTCAGCATGTATGTAGCGAGCTTGACCCTCTGCCCCAGACGCTTCTCTAGATACTCAAAGATAGTCTACATAGAACCTATCCAAGACTCCGCAGCATGTGGGCCGCCATCCCTTGAAAACTTAGGTGGATGCTACTTCTGGAATATACGAGTCAGCTCTGTTATAGATGTGGCAATCGGCGGTGCTCCCTGGAAGGTTTTCATGAACTGCATGAAGCCTTCCTAGAACTGTGCATTCGTTCCTATGTCTGGTATAACGGTTGGTTCCACATCTGGCTCTGCTGGATGATCCATTGGTAGCCTATGTCCTACCATCTCTAGAGTATACTCGTTGTCTCTCTCCTGGAGAAAAACTCTAGGTCGTCTTGGTAGCATGACTCCACAAGGTCAAACACACGCCTTAAATTAAGATCATCATGGAATAAAAACAAGGAGTGTAAAAAGGGAAACGGAAAAAAGAAAACATTCAAGTTTTACAAAAACAAGACTACACAGCATGTATAATAACTACACGGTGTGTTCCCTTAAGTCTTTCACATGGGCGTGTACTTCTGCCAAAAATGGTCATGTAACACCCCAAACACATGGCGTGTTGTCCTCACACACAACATGTCCTTGATTTTTATTCCCCTACCTGAGTCCTTTTACATGGATTTGTTGAGTAAATAAGGTTTTCCTTATGACTTTTCCATTCCTTCTTGTTTTGAAAATCACAAACACCTTACCTTTAAGAAAATTGCTTTCTTAAGGAAAATTGCTTTTATAAGGAAGATTTCTTTCTTAAGGAAAATCGCCTTTATAAGAAAAATTATCCTTATCATATATTCTTCCATATTTTTCTTAAGTATAAGTTTCGGATTCATTTTCTCGGAATCATTGAAACTTTGATATAAAGCATTCTGTTTTAGGATTCGGATTCTGGACAAGAACTATAAGGAAGTTTCATTCCGAATTCTGGATATGAACTCTGACTAAGTTCTATTCCAGATTCAGGATATGAATTCTGAAGAAGAATTCTCATTACGAATTCTAATAAAGAAATCCCATTCCGAATTCTCATTATGAATTCCAATGAAGAATTCCCATTACGAATTCTAATGAAGAAATCTCATTCCGAATTCTCATTACGAATTCTGATAAAGAATTCTCATTACGAATTCTGATTCTCATTACAAATTCTGATGACGAATTCTCATTACGAATTCTGATGATGAATTCTCATTACGATTTCTGATGACGAATTCCTATTCCGAATTCTCATTCCGAATTCATCTATTAAACAGAATCTGATTATCATTGTTTTATACACTCTGAATTTATTCACTCTGAACCTTCACTCCGAAGTTTTCATTCTGAACCTTTATGTTAGAGTTTAAAAAGATGTCGTACATTCTTTTACACTTGTTTTGTTATAAAATGATGTCGTCTGTTTTGTTATAAACTAACCGTTGTCTAAGTGACACGTGTACAGGTCCCTCCGATCTTTAAGGAAAATATGACCGTTGGAGAAGGAGCCGACCTTACCTATAAATAGGAGCTCATTTGAAAGAGCTCGTAGCTGTTGGAAAAACGACTGAGTTTTGTGCCTACATGCTGTTGAAGTGAATTCTAGAGAGAGAGGCTCTTATTAACTCTCAAAGCTTCGTGCGACTCCGAATGTTGGTGATTACATTCGAGGGCTTCCGGGGATAGGAAGACAGAGGTGCCGACTACCTTAAAGTTCGAGGGCTTCCTTGCTAAGGAGGACAGAGGTTGCCAACTACCTTGAAGTTGAGGGCTTGCGGGGATAGCAAGACAGAGACACCGATCTTCGTATCGAGGGCTTACCCTGGTGTGGGTAAGACAGACTTGCTTGAAAGTATAAATCAAGGGACCTTTATCCAAGGTTGTTGGAAACCCTTCTCTTTGGGTTAAAAGACTATTATCTTGTTACTAGTAGTTTTACTACTTGTCTTATTCCGCTGCAATTTGTATCTTAAGGAAAGTATAACTTTCTTATACTTCCTTACTTACTCTGATTCATTTAGATTCTATACGCTTTAAGGTAGAATCTCATATTGTAACTTTTGTTAAGTTTCAAATTCCGGAACCATATTTCCGGAACCTACTTTTGGAATCTCTTTCCAAGTTTAGTTCGGTGTTAGAGGTGTTGTGAATTTACTTAGTTTAACTTTGTTAAACTTAGCCCTTTCCTTTTCTTAAGGAAACATTAGTTATTCATAACTAACTTTAAAGGTTCCAAAGGAATTTTTAAAGTATACAATTAACCCCCCCTCTTATATACTGAGCATCTCATATTATATTTCGATCCTATAATTGGTATCAAAGGTTGGAAACCTCTTACTCTATACCAATCTTACATTTGGTATCAGAGCCAGTTACGGAAATACTTGTACTCACATACATGTTTTTCTTGCTCACTTTATCCTTCCAAACTTTGTCATTCCGATTTATCCATTTCGACCTTCTCAAGTATTGATTCACGATGCCAGATGCTCCAACATGCGTTGAATCTGAAAACAGACTCTGTATCCATGGTTATGGATAAGTGCGTTGAGATTGAGGCACAGTTCAAAAACTTCTTTATTGGTTACGAAGCTCATAAAAGATCTTGCAAGAGTATGACAAGCTGGTCTAAGAAGACTGTGGAAGAGATGAGGCTTTTCAATTAGTTTCAAGATAATGTTAAGGATGCCTTTGAGATCGAGGACAAGAAGATTAATGAGCTGACTGCATCCTTTGAAGAGAAGTTGACAGAGGAAAAGAACTTTCGGATTCAGGAAGTGAGAGATCTGAATGGGAAGCTCAATTCCGTTTCTCAAAATTGGAAATTTGAAAGGGATCATCGGATCGATTTTGAAGAGAGGATGAAGACTCAGGAAGAGAAAATGAAAGCTCAGGAAAAAAAGTTGAAGGCTCAGGAAGAAATAATTGAAGCTCAATCCGAAAGAATAGTTGCCTTAGAAAAGCAAGCTGAAGAAGATCATAAAGACCTCAAGAAGATCAAGACTATTCTAAAGGGCCTCATGTCTAAGGAAAAAGATCCGAAATAACCCAATCTGATCGTTTTGTTGTATTTTTTTTTGTTGCTGCTGAGATTGTAAATTTTAATGAAAATTCTGTCTCTTGTCTCTTTTTGTTGTCATTACTAATATCTCAGGTACTTTGTTATGTTTTTCCATTCCTTCCAATTCTTTTTGAAAATCACAAAGGGGGAGAAGGAAAAGATCCTTAAGAGAAAGAAGAACTCTAATAAGAGTTTATCAAAGGGGGAGAAAGAGAAAATACCCAAGGAAAAAGAACTCTAATAAGATTTTGTTAAGGGGGAGCTTTTTCATTAAAGAAGACTTTCTTATCTATCACTCCGGAAATTTGAATACGATCCTTAGAGTTCCAAAGCCTAAGGGGGAGTTAGTCGTATTCGTCAATATCCTTAATGCAAAGGGAGATAAGCCTTAATGTGTTTCTTTCTTCTTAGAATAGCTTTTTCGTAAGTATGTTTGTGCTTTCCAAAAGGGGGAAGATTGTTGAGTCAATAAGGTTTTCCTTATGACTTTTCCATTCCTTCTTGTTTTTAAAATCACAAACACCTTATCTTTAAGAAAATTTCTTTCTTAAGGAAAATTGCTTTTATAAGGAAGATTGCTTTCTTAAGGAAAATCGCCTTTATAAGAAAAATTATCCTTATCATATATTCTTCCATATTTTTCTTAAGTATAAGTTTCTGATTCATTTTCTCAGAATCATTGAAACTTTGATATAAAGTATTCTGTTTTAGGATTCGGATTCTGGACAAGAACTATAAGGAAGTTTCATTCCGAATTCCGGATATGAACCTTGACTAAGTTCTATTCCAGATTCAGGATACGAATTCTGAAGAAGAATTCTCATTACGAATTCTAATGAAGAAATCTCATTCCGAATTCTCATTACGAATTCCAATGAAGAATTCCCATTACAAATTCTAATGAAGAAATCTCATTCCGAATTCTCATTACGAATTCTGATAAAGAATTCTCATTACGAATTCTGATTCTCATTACGAATTCTGATGACGAATTCTCATTACGAATTCTGATGATGAATTCTCATTACGATTTCTGATGACGAATTCCTATTCCGAATTCTCATTCCGAATTCATCTATTAAACAGAATCTGATTATCATTGTTTTGTACACTCTGAATTTATTCACTCCGAACCTTCACTCCGAAGTTTTCATTCCGAACCTTTATGTTAGAGTTTAAAACGATGTCGTACATTCTGTTACACTTGTTTTGTTATAAAACGATGTCGTCTGTTTTGTTATAAACTAACCGTTGTCTAAGTGACACGTGTACAGGTCCCACTGATCTTTAAGGAAAATATGACCGTTGGAGAAGGAGCCGACCTTACCTATAAATAGGAGCTCATTTGAAAGAGGTCGTAGCTGTTGGAAAAACGACTGAGTTTTGTGCCTACATGCTGTTGAAGTGAATTCTAGAGAGAGAGGCTCTTATTAACTCTCAAAGCTTCGTGCGACTCCGAATGTTGGTGATTACATTCGAGGGCTTCCGGGGATAGGAAGACAGAGGTGCCGACTACCTTAAAGTTCGAGGGCTTCCTTGCTGAGGAGGACAGAGGTTGCCAACTACCTTGAAGTTGAGGGCTTGTGGGGATAGCAAGACAGAGACACCGATCTTCGTATCGAGGGCTTACCCTGGTGTGGGTAAGACAGACTTGCTTGAAAGTATAAATCAAGGGACCTTTTTCCAAGGTTGTTGGATACCCTTCTCTTTGGGTTAAAAGACTATTATCTTGTTACTAGTAGTTTTACTACTTGTCTTATTCCGCTGCAATTTGTATCTTAAGGAAAGTATAACTTTCTTATACTTCCTTACTTACTCTGATTCATTTAGATTCTATACGCTTTAAGGTAGAATATCATATTGTAACTTTTGTTAAGTTTCAAATTCCGGAACCATATTTCCGGAACCTACTTTTGGAATATCTTTCCAAGTTTAGTTCGGTGTTAGAGGTGTTGTGAATTTACTTAGTTTAACTTTGTTAAACTTATCCCTTTCCTTTTCTTAAGGAAACTTTAGTTATTCATAACTAACTTTAAAGGTTCCAAAGGAATTTTTAAAGTATACAATTCACCCCCCCTCTTGTATATTGAGCATCTCATATTATATTTCGATCCTACAATTGGTATCAAAGGTTGGAAACCTCTTACTCTATACCAATATTACATTTGGTATCAGAGCCGGTTACTGAAATACTTGTACTCACATACAAGTTTTTCTTGCTCACTTTATCCTTCCGAACTTTGTCATTCCGATTTATCCATTCCGACCTTCTCAAGTATTGATTCACGATGCCAGATGCTCCAACATGCGTTGAATCTGAAAACAGACTTCGTATCCATGATTATGGATAAGTGCGTTGAGATTGAGGCACAGTTCAAAAACTTCTTTATTGGTTACGAAGCTCATAAAAGATCTTGCAAGAGGATGACAAGCTGGTCTAAGAAGACTGTGGAAGAGATGAGGCTTTTCGATGAGTTTCAAGATAATGTTAAGGATGCCTTTGAGACCGAGGACAAGAAGATTAATGAGCTGACTGCATCCTTTGAAGAGAAGTTGACAGAGGAAAAGAACTTTCGGATTCAGGAAGTGAGAGATCTGAATGGGAAGCTCAATTCCGTTTCTCAAAATTTGAAATTTGAAAGGGATCATCGGATTGATTTTGAAGAGAGGATGAAGACTCAGGAAGAGAAAATGAAAGCTCAGGAAGAAAAGTTGAAGGCTCAGGAAGAAATAATTGAAGCTCAATCCGAAAGAATAGTTGCCTTAGAAAAGAAAGCTAAAGAAGATCATAAAGACCTCAAGAAGATCAAGACTATTCTAAAGGGCCTCATGTCTAAGGAAAAAGATCCTAAATAACCCAATCCGATCGTTTTGTTGTATTTTTTTTGTTGTTACATAGATTGTAAATTTTAATGAAAATTCTGTCTCTTGTCTCTTTTTGTTGTCATTACTAATATCTCAGGTACTTTGTTAAGTTTTTCCATTCCTTCCAATTCTTTTTGAAAATCACAAAGGGGGAGAAGGAAAATATCCTTAAGAAAAAGAAAAACTCTAATAAGAGTTTATCCAAGGGGGAGAAAGAGAAAATACCCAAGGAAAAAGAACTCTAATAAGAGTTTGTTAAGGGGGAGCTTTTTCATTAAAGAAGACTTTCTTATCTATCACTCTGGAAATTTGAATACGATCCTTAGAGTTCCAAAGCCTAAGGGGGAGTTAGTCATATTCGTCAATATCCTTAATGCAAAGGGAGATAAGCCTTGATGTGTTTCTTTCTTCATAGAATATCTTTTTCGTAAGGATGTTTGTGCTTTCCAAAAAGGGGGAGATTGTTGTGTCAATAAGGTTTTCCTTATGACTTTTCCATTCCTTCTTGTTTTGAAAATCAAAAACACCTTATCATTAAGAAAATTGCTTTCTTAAGGAAAATTTCTTTTATAAGGAAGATTGCTTTCTTTAGGAAAATCGCCTTTATAAGAAAAATTATCCTTATCATATATTCTTCCATATTTTTCTTAAGTATAAGGTTTGGATTCATTTTCTCGGAATCATTGAAACTTTGATATAAAGCATTCTGTTTTAGGATTCGGATTCTGGACAAGAACTATAAGGAAGTTTCATTCCGAATTCCGGATATGAACTCTGACTAAGTTCTATTCCAGATTCAGGATACGAATTCTGAAGAAGAATTCTCATTACGAATTCTAATGAAGAAATCCCATTCCGAATTCTCATTACGAATTCCAATGAAGAATTCCCATTACAAATTCTAATGAAGAAATCTCATTCCGAAATCTCATTACGAATTCTGATAAAGAATTCTCATTACGAATTCTGATTCTTATTACGAATTCTGATGACAAATTCTCATTACGAATTCTGATGATGAATTCTCATTACGATTTCTGATGATGAATTCCTATTCCGAATTCTCACTCCGAATTCATCTATTAAACAGAATCTGATTATCATTGTTTTGTACACTCTGAATTTATTCACTCCGAACCTTCACTCCGAAGTTTTCATTCCGAACCTTTATGTTAGAGTTTAAAACAATGTCGTACATTCTCTTACACTTGTTTTTTTATAAAACGATGTCGTCTGTTTTGTTATAAACTAACCGTTGTCTAAGTGACACGTGTACAAGTCCCTCCGATATTTAAGGAAAATATGACCGTTGGAGAAGGAGCCGACCTTACCTATAAATAGGATCTCATTTGAAAGAGCTCGTAGTTGTTGGAAAAATGACTGAGTTTTGTGCCTACATGCTGTTGAAGTGAATTCTAGAGAGAGAGGCTCTTATTAACTCTCAAAGCTTCGTGCGACTCCGAATGTTGGTGATTACATTCGAGGGCTTCCGGGGATAGGAAGACAGAGGTGCCGACTACCTTAAAGTTCTAGGGCTTCCTTGCTGAGGAGGACAGAGGTTGCCAACTACCTTGAAGTTGAGGGCTTGCGGGGATAGCAAGACAGAGACATCGATCTTCGTATCGAGGGCTTACCCTGGTGTGGGTAAGACAGACTTTCTTGAAAGTATAAATCAAGGGACATTTATCCAAGGTTGTTGGATACCCTTCTCTTTGGGTTAAAAGACTATTATCTTGTTACTAGTAGTTTTACTACTTGTCTTATTCCGCTGCAATTTGTATCTTAAGGAAAGTATAACTTTCTTATACTTCCTTACTTACTCTGATTCATTTAGATTCTATACGCTTTAAGGTAGAATCTCATATTGTAACTTTTGTTAAGTTTCAAATTCCGGAACCATATTTCCGGAACCTACTTTTGGAATCTCTTTCCAAGTTTAGTTCGGTGTTAGAGGTGTTGTGAATTTACTTAGTTTAACTTTGTTAAACTTAGCCCTTTCCTTTTCTTAAGGAAACTTTAGTTATTCATAACTAACTTTAAAGGTTCCAAAGGAATTTTTAAGGTATACAATTCACCCCCCCTCTTTTATATTGAGCATCTCATATTATATTTCGATCCTACAGGATTATCCACATAGCTCTCCTTTAAACTAGACTACATTGCATGTATAAGGTTTATACGGTGTGTACGACTTAAATTCAAACTGCCTATATTGTTATTGAAATGGTTGGCTACTCGGTTGACACTACACGACATGTGACACCCACACACGGCGTATATAACACCCCGTTCCCCAGCCACACGACTAAGTCCACATGGTCCTTCACTTGTCAAGACTACACGGAGTGTCCCTCAGGTACGCGGTGTGTACTAGAAAAGATTACACAGACCCGTATTTGTTAGTTACATGACCAGATTCTTAGGCTACACTACACGGCTTTTTTGGCATTAACATGACATGTATAAATAGTGATTTATTCTGTCTGTGTTTTTAGTTACATGGGCGGACACAAGGTCAATATTCAGGGCGTGTACAACCGGTACACGATGTTTTCCCTATAGAACTTCCTCATCCCGTGTCTCTACCCACACGACCTATGACACGGTTAGAGACTACACGGAGTGTATTTATGGTACACAGCATGTAATTTTTTTTTCTTTTCTTCCTGAAAAAAAGAGTACATGGTGTGTAGTCAGAACTACACGGCATGTATACTGGGTTTTCCGGACAGAAATCCTTAGAAACTACTCTGGAGCCTAGAAAAACACTGAAACCAACACCTAAGTTCCAAATTCTGATCTGTGAGGACCAATACTCCCCGCGAATCAAAGATTGGCATATTATGCGTGTTATAATAAGGTAAACAAGTCAATGATCCACTAAATTATGGTTTATGAGGGCCCATACTATTCAAAAACTAGATTTTGCCGTTCATTTATAGAACCTCACATAATAATACCGTATCAAATCGTTGGTATTTTTCAAGTCATCTATCACAACTACATGCATTTTCTAGCACAACATCTATCACAACAACCAGCAATTTCTAATTCAAATACATGGTATGAGAACTATACATGGAATGTGATTCTAATATGTGCCTAAATGATGCATGAGGTGGCATACCCTCATATCATCAGGTTGCAACTAAATAGAACCCAAGTATAAAAATATAAACAGTACACAACAAGTGGGTCAGCCAATGGTGAAAATCAAATCAATTTTAATAATCATAAACAAAAAACAAAAATTTAATTCAAGGAAATCTAGCCTTTACCTGTACACGGGGTAGCTACTCCTGGGCATAGTTATTACTGAATCCCTTAACAATCTATCGCTTTCCGTCATTTCCAATAAATAAAATAACTCAGAGAAAATAACCTCCCTCTGATACCACTTTGTAACGTCCCGGATCCGGGTGCCCCTCAACGGTGCCCCGAACCAGGTTGGTCACACGACCTCAAGCACATTTCCCCAAATGCCAGAGGCTGCCGACTAGCAGCGAGGGCCTAGGTCTGATTGTGGGGAAACTATGCACTCATTTTTCAAAGTGTAACGTAGAGGAAAAAAATACAAGCATACAAAAGTGGAAGTAATAAACAATACCAATGTTGAAATGGACACAGTACTGAAGTAAAAAAAATGACCAACAATCATATATAATGATGCAGTATGTCCCTAAGTCTATGAAATCAGCCAAAATAGGATTCACTGCAGACTGAAACAATAAAATACAAGGGAAAATATATAGTAAAGCAATGAAAAACAGTGTAGCAAGAACTCAGCAGTATCTCAAGCCAAAGCTTGGTCTCATTCTCTTCTACTCCTCTGCAACAATCAAGTACATGTATATGGACTCTTTCCCTTATCAACACCTACCACAATATAATCTATTTGGTCCCAATACATGACCCAATCTGGGTGTGAGAAATAAATCCTAGTTGGCAACCACCAAAGGCTCGTGCCCAACTGTTAGTGAATTTGTGCAACAGGAGTGTAACGTAATGAAAATGCAGTAAACTAAGAAGTACTCAAAAGCAGCTACTCCTACCAGTTCCAATTCCATTTAATTATTGTTTAACAATTAAATATAATTGAATAATAAGTTCCTAAGACTCATCTTCAGCTGAAAATATTTTATACAGTGCCATAACAAAAACCACAACATGTTATCTAACAAGTAAAAGTCAAACAATACAAAGCATGTGCTTTAGCTTGGAAAATAAAACATGTGAAATCACCACAATGAATATGCAAAGTAAGTAGAGTCCTCAGACATGAAAAACCGTACCCTTGGGTAATCATAATAAAAAACCTCAGGTAATTGCCCATAGGCATAACAAATATTTCCCTCGGGCGTAGGAGATAATGCCCTCAGGCACTGAAGCAACTTCCTACAAGCATAAGAAAAGTTGCCCTCAAGCTAAACAAAACTCTTTCCCTCAGGCATGATAACATTGCCCTCAAGATAACAAGCAACCGGGCTGAGCCCAACACATAAGCAAGCAATTATAAACACATTTTCTATCAAGAAAACTCAATCATGCTAAAATCACAGTATACCCTCGGGTATCCTGGCCAAACGGCTAAACAAGGGAAACGCACCCATGGGGTGGCCCTGGATCCATGAATTGATCTTAGACAGTAGTTTATAATTATCATAAAATTATCTATGAAATTCTAGATATCTTAATATAAAGGCCTCAGCCATAAGACTCCCCAATCATGGGTGCGTAGCACAATAGTACACAAAAACACTCAGCAGTTGGAATTAAACATCAGACCACCTACCTTGATCTCATCTGATAAATATATGTGAACGGTGCCTTTTGAAATGTCTGAGAATGAAGTAGATCTGGTATAAATGAAAACGCATTCAAACCCAAATAACATTCCCTCGAAAAAAGAATTGTAAATAAGAGTTCAAGAAGAGTGAAGAACTCACCCATGCGGTTCAAACGAGACCGTCGGCGAAGGAAACCAAGTTCCAGTGTATGATCAGGATCTCCTCCAAGCTATGGACCTCTCTCCCATGCTCTTCCAAAGTCCTAAGCTTACTCTGTCGAAAGAGGGGGATAGTGCATGTTTTAAGTGAAAAAAACTACAGGGAGTGTACTCTCAAGTACACGGCGTGTACTTTTCATTTTTTTAACTGTTCCTCTGGCGACTACTTTTCACCGATGCACTGTTCATCTACCAACATGATTACACGTAGTGTATTTCTAAATACATGGAATGTATTTTTGCTCCATGTCGGATACTTCCACCACCTTATTATTCACCTGTAGACTGATTACACGGTGTGTATATACTAATTACATGACGTGTAGTCAGTTGTTACACCATCCATCGCCGATAGGCCTACACACCCAGTGTACTCATCCCACACTACCAAAGTACATGTCATGTGGAAAATTACATGGTGTGTACCCGCAAATTTTGAGATTTTCCCCCATTTTTCTTATTTTCTCAAAAACACTTAAGGAAAAAGGAAGAAAAGAAACATGTACCTCAAGAATAAGAATCGTGTTCTTATAGTAAATATCATTAATAACTATATGAGAGTAAATATAATGAGTTTCTTTGAGATATGGGTCATAATATTTCATGATTATAAGAATAATCATAAACTATCATGATAAATTGTTGGATTATAACATAAGGCTATTATGACTTTGTTAACTTTGAATCATAATCCCCATGATATAATAACTTAAGATAAAACTTATAATACCATTAAAATAATTATATTAATTATATATCATGTCAAAGTCTCATTATATACACATCAAAAATTAAGAAAGGTGTAGAAAAAACATACGTCTCAAAGTAGGTAAATTGAGACAAAAATCCTTTACCGCTTGGTAACTTTTGAACTGTAAACCCCAGGAAAGAGAGAACCTAAAATGGATATGTGTATCCACACAATATTAAGAATAATAATCATAAAGTACATTCATAGTTTTTATATAGACAATATAAATGGAACATGTGGTGAATATGGTTTGTGTCTCCTCGATAATAAAAGTGAGATGGAAATCGATTACACCTTTAGTAATCTTTTGAATCATAAAACCTAATAAAGAATAAAATAAACTAAAACTATAAATATTAATAAAATAATTATATTCATGATATAGTGTGTAGAATTCGTAGTATATACACCGTAAAAAATAAAAAAATTGTGAATTTTCATATATCTCCCCAAAATAAAAGAGAGACTACAAATCCCTTGCCTTAAGTCTTGGATTCCTTGATACACATTCAACCAACTTGTATAATAAATATAAGTTTATTATTAATATATTAAATAACCAAACATATATATATATATATATATAATACAATATATTATTTTATTTTGACCTTTTATTATATGTTTATTAACAATTCCATGTTAAAGTCACGTTTTGTCAATACCTGCATTTGTTTTCATGTAAGATTTGATTTTTTTTTTTAATTTTGGGCCTATTAATTAAATAATGGTTTCGTAATATACAGAATTTAATCCATGATATAAATATAATATATATTCAGTATATATGTATTTATAGTAATCTACAAAATTTAGTGATATAAAATAAAAAAACATCATTCGTGAATACGATTGGCCATATATACACATGAATGTTGTTTCCATTTTTTTTGTAAAATTTAAAGAAATTAAATGATATATATATTATCATTAAATAATCAGTTTTTAATTTATATCACATATTTGTATTAAACTCTTCCTTAATACATTCCATGTAAAGTGTTAATAAATCACATTGCTTCGTGATGTGGTAGTTTTGCATATACACGAGCAACGTTATCGTATTCCCAAAAAAAATAAAGTATAAAGGAATGTGTGATATAATAATTAAATATTATTATTATTATTATAAATATCATATATAAATAGTAAATCCATTATTATTTCCAACCGTGAGAGGTGGTAATGGAAAAATAAATGACATCACTTTGCAAGATGGTAGTCAACTGTACACACGGATGATGATTATGTAACCCATTTGAAGGAAATGGAGATGGTTGTATGTCATTACCTTTACCTAACAACATTTAAGTTTGTTTAAGACACATATTTTATTATATCACCATGGTATAATAATAGTTTAATTAGGTGTACAAATAAATGAAACAAAAATGTTCATTGATAAATGTTACATCTTCTTCTAGTATCCTCTCTTGGATTTCACTAAAAGACTTAATAGGTTATATTTATGCCCAAAATAAGCCTAATATGCTGAGATAAGAAAATTTTGAAGTTATTTTGGCATGTATTTTCTAGACTAAATTGGTTTTTAGGTGTATAAAACAATGTATATGGTTTGGCCTTTAATAATATAGGTGAATGACACACTTGTATATTTTTGAAAATATTCAATCATACCAAAATATATGTCATTCCAAAACCCTAAAAATGGTCCATTATTAAACTTAGAATATATAAGGTCAAAAAATTGTCATAAAAGGAGATTTTTAAAAGTTTTTATATGACAACCCTACTTTTTATTACACAATTAGACATAATTTATTACATAAACATCACTTGATAAAACATAAAAGATCGACATTTCTAGTGTTTTGGGGGATTAGGATCATTACATAACCACTTAAAACATGAAATAAAATATATTTATTGAAAACATACTTTACATGACCACTATATTCCCTCATACATAGCATTGCATGGGATAACCTGAGGATATGCATAAGAAAATGGTGATCTATAAAGCCCAGTAAGGGAATAATCATGGAATAACATGAGGAGTACAATAAACGTTAGAAAATAGGCATATCAATAGAGCACAAGAGAAGCATAAACATAACGTCATGATAAATCATGATAATCATAACATGGAAATGTGGCAACAACACTTAACATGGAATTAGCATGAGCCATGGCTCATTGTACATGGAGCATGAGTAAACCCTCATTGCACATGAACCACGAGTAAAACCTCTTTTCACTTGAATTAACATTAGTCAACACCCATTTCACATGACGTATCATGATACTATACTTTACCCAATGCATTGGAGTGCTATCTGGGCGCACCCTTCTTAAACATTTCATTTCAAGCATAAGTGTGCCACATGGATCATAAAACATTGAATCATTCAACACAATCTTTTATTCCATGATAAACAAATATGGAATACATACATGAAACTATTTAAACAATAAGTATATGTGCATAAAGTTGAATACCCTTGATAGAGAAATGGGCATGGTATTCACTACACAATGACTTTGGCTTGGAAAAGTGCGGTGCAATTTCGGCAGCATAACGGTGTGACATAAGAACTCATAAAAATGGTTGATGACAGATAAATGGGTGTATCATCATATTTAAATGACATGGATAGTAATGGGTTTATATAGATACATATCCCAACAAATGTAATGGAATTTAGATTCATGATACAACAGAATTTCTTCAATGTAAATGAAGAGAGAGAAATTCCTTTTGGAATTTCACCATAGTAGCGGGTGTACATGGGAGGAATTTAATGAGATATAAAGGGTATCCCATCATTAAAATGTAAATAGGGCAGTATAGGGGAGGTGTGAAACCATTACACAACATTTATAATTGAAATTAAAGGGGCATAACAATTTAAAGAATATTGGACAAAAATGACAAAGGATAAAAAACCCGTACTTGGAAGTGTGCTTCCAAAGGATTAAGAGAGGATTCTTGGGAGATTGTGGCACCTTGGTAGGATTATAGAGAGGGGAGTTAAAAGTTTCTATTAACTCCAAAGGCTTTGAGTGAGGAGGAATTGGGATCTTGGGTGGGTTTAGGAAAGGTGAGGGAATTCTTTATTATTTAGGTTTGAGACACCTCACATTAAACTAATCCAAACCACAAACTAGCCCTTGGTTTTTCCCCATGGTTTTTTGAAAAGGGAAGTGGAAAAAAATATTTTATAAGGCCAAAATCCGAACTTCTTAAAATAATGGGGTTGCTTATGTGGAAGTGAGTCACACTCCCAAAGAAAACAATTTAAAAAGACAAAATGTTTAATTAGTCTTAAAGGGTCCACTAAAACTTTGTAAAAAAATCAAACAAACCCAAAATCACATTATTTTAATGGAAAAACATATATTGGCTGAAAACAAAGTTTGTAGTATTTTATTACATCACTATTGGGTCTTTATGATGTCATAAAACACATTAGATATTTAAACGGTATTTAATTTTTACCCAAAAATTTGACTGTCTCAGAAAATTAAGAAAATTTCACCATTGGATAATTTTAATGTCCTGATTCCAGAAATAATATTCATTTTCTCTAAATAATTTTCTAAATATATTAATTTTTACTTTTAAAATAAAAACCGATATTTATCGATAATTCATGGGTTTTGACTAAAATGGATTTCAAACCTTAATAAAAATTACAATTGCATTCATAAATTTATACGATTATTTATATCTAAAAATGTTAATTTAATAATAATAATAATAATAATATTTTAATAAAATGTTATTTAATTCAAAAATCCATTAATTCAACAAAATAGATTTCTTAGTTGAACATTAACTAAAAATATTATTTGTGCTTTAAAAACTATTTACAGGGTAATAATAAAATGAAATTATATTCATTATTATATACAAAAATAATGTACTTAACCATAGTACTAGGGTCTTGTTAAATAACCCCTTAAAACACCCGCATAAGACCAAAGGGTGAGGTGTGCGATGGTGACAGACTCTTGGGTAGCTCGGATAACATTGCTCGGGTGGTAATCTCTATCAACTTCCACTTTTCTCGTAAGCGGTTCCACTCAAACTTAAGGTGTTCAAGATCGTCTTGAGCTTGGTCAAGAGCGAAGACCAATGACGCCACCTCCTTTCTAAGATCTAAAAAATGGGCTTCATATGGGTCAAGTCTACTAGATGAGTCCATCGCTTCCTTTGTCTGAGTAAATTGGATTTGTTAAAGCCCATCTTTATACTAATCATGTGATCACTATTCAACGACTACAATAGTAACGGACACAATTATTAATGGTATTTTAAGTTCCAAAAACATAAAACAAAAGAAGTGAATATGTTGTATAACCATTTGAAATATTAAGACATTTAATTAGATCAATAAGAATTTTCATTAACAAAAGTTTGGGTTGTTACAATCTTCCCCCATTAATAAATTTCACCCTCGTAATTTCCATTACCCACACTAAAACAGATGTGGGTAACTCTGCTTCATCATTTCCTCTTATTCCCATGTCACTTCTTCAAACTTTTGGTTTCTCCACAACACCTTGACGAGGGGAATTGTCTTATTTCGTAGAACTTTTTCTCTATGATCTAAGATCTTCACTGGTTGATCCTCATAAGAAATATCATCCTTTAAATGTACCACCTCTGAAGGGATTACATGTGATGGGTCCAGTATGTACTTCCTTAATAGGGATACATGAAGGACATCATTACTTTTTCCATGGTTTGTGGAAGTGTTAGTCAATAGGCCACAACCCCAACACAATCAATAATATCAAAGGGGTTGATGTACCTTGGACTTAACTTCTCTTTCTTTCCAAACCTCATGACCTTCTTCCATAGAGATATGCGTAGAAATGCCATTTTTTCAACTTAAAACTCAATGTCTCGTCAACAGTTATCTGCATAACTCTTCTATCAACTTCGGGCTACCTTGATATGTTGTTGAATGGTTTTCAGCTTCTCCACCATTTCTTTGACCATTTCTGGGTCAAGAAGCTTACGCTCACTGACCTCATCCCAACACGCCAGTGTTCTATACATTTTCCCATAAATTATTTCATATGGTTCCATTTAGATGCTCAAGTGGAAACTGTTATTATAAGAGAACTCAACCAGAGGAAGATGTTGATCCCATCCTCCTTTAAATTTCATTGATCACTCTCTCAACATTTCCTCATGTGTTTGGATAGTCCACTCATATTTGCCATTAGTTTGAGGATGGTAGGCCATACTGAAGTTTAGTTCAATATTCAGAGCATGTTGAAGACTCTTCCAAAACATAGAGGTGAATCTTGGATCTCGATCAGACATAATAGACAGTGGTATTCCATGCAACCTTACCACTTCCCTGATATATATTTGTGCTAGTTGATCAAATGAGAAATCCTCCCGAATAGGAATGAAATGTGCAGCCTTTGTAAGCCGATCCACAAAAACCCAGATTGCATTGTTTCCTTTCCATGTCTTTAGAAGTCCGATGACAAAGTCTGTGGTGATTTTCTCCCATTTCCATTATGGTATGGGAAAGTTTGAATCATCCCCTTAGACTTTTGTCTCTCTTTCTTCACTTGTTGAAACACGAGGCACTTTGATGTATATTCAGTGATCTCGTTCTTCATATTATCCCACTAATAATTCTCTCAAATATCTCGATAAATCTTTGTGTTTCTTGTGTGAATAGAGAAACTTGAACTATGTGCATCATCTAAGAGTTCATTCTTCAACTCTAGACTTGATGGAACACATAGTCTTTTCCCAAATCTTACAATTCTTTCTTCATTAACATTAAACTCCAGGGATTTACCTTTTCTGATAGCTTCCACTTTTTCTTGAATTCCCACATTATCCATTTGAGCATCCTTTAACCTTTCCAAAAGTGACAGTTGAGAAATCATTTGTGAAAGGGTTGATTATTCTCCCTTATTTATGATTCTTATGTCCATATTCATCAAATCTTGGAATATTGGGTCATTTTAAATTCTCGATAATGATAGAATCATTGGGTCCTTTCTACTTAGATAATTTACCACCTTGTTCGATTTCACAGGGTGGTAATAGATTGAGTAGTCATAGTCTTTGATCTTCTCTATCCATCTTTGTTGGAACATATTCAACTCTTTCTGTGTGAATATATACTTCAGGATTTTTTGGTCTGTATATATTTCACACTTCTCCCCAAAGAGATAATGCCGCCAAATTTTCAAAATGAAGATCACTGCAGCCAACTCGAGGTCATGTGTTGGATAGTTCTGTTCATGAACATTCAATTGCCTTGAAGTGTAGGAAATGAATTTTTTATTTTTCATCAACACAGATCCCAGACCCTTCTTCGAGGCATCACTGAATACCACAAAAAGTTCCCCACTTGTGAGTAAAGTGAGCATAGGCATAGTTATAAGCCTCCATTTCAACTCCTTAAAGCTTTATTCACATTCATCACTCCATGAAAACTTTACTCCATTCTAAGTTATCTTGGTAAAAGGGTTGGAAAATCGTTATAAATTTCTCACAAATCATCAATAATATCCAGCTAACCCCAAGAAGCTATGAATATTCGTTACCAATGTTGGCCTCAACCATCCCTCAATTGCATCTATTTTGGAGGGATCCACAGATATACCATTACTTGTGATGATATGGCCCAAGAATGAGACCACCTTTAACCATAACTCACACTTACTATACTTTTCATAGAGATTCTCCTTCTACAAGGTCTCTAGTACAGTTCTTAGATACTCCTCATAGTCTTCCTTGGTTTGGGAGTAAATTAGAATATAATCTATATATAATACCAAAAATTAGTCGAGGAAATATCTAAAGACTCTATTCATCAAGTCCATGAAGATTTTTGGAGCATTAGTGAGTCTGAAAGGCATTAATCTGAATTCATAGTGCCTGTATCTTGTTTGAAGAGCAGTCTTGGGGATATCTTCCTTCTTCACCGTTACTTGATGATATCCCGACTGAACATCCACATTAGAGAAGTATTGTGCTCCACACAGCAGATCGAACAAGTCATCAATTCATGGGAGAGGATACTTGTACTTTATCATGATTTTTTTAGCTCACGATAATCAATTCAAAGGCACATTGACCCATCCTTATACTTGATGAAGAAGACTAGTGCACCCCATAGTGAAGCACTTGGGCATATAGACCCTTTATCCAGATTCTCTTGTAGTTTCTTCTCCAGCTCCTCAATCTCTTTAACAACCATTCTATATGGATTCTTGGATGTTGGAAACACCCCAGGTATATGATCAATTGAGAATTCAACATCTCTTCTAAAAGGAAGACCAGGCAATTCCTCAAGAAACACTCCAGCGAATTCTCTCACAATAGGCATGTCTTCTAGGATGGTTTCTTCCTTAGACTCATTCATCTGAGCTAAATACTTGTGCCCATAGGGAAGTAATATACATGCTTAAGATGATGGAGCTGAAAAATATTCATATGTATCCTTGCACATGTAATGAATCGGGGGTCGATTCTCCACATGGAGAGTGATTTTCCTCTCACTGAAATTTATGTTCGCTCTATATAAGGAAATCCAATACATGCCATGAATTGAATCAAATTCCACCAGAGGGAGTATGGAGAGGTTCTCTAGGAAGTTTAATCCATATATTATGATAGTGGAGGAGTTCTATTCATGGGATGAAATGATTTCCCCATTTGGTGTACTCACCGACATCTTCACTCCCATGATTTGTGGTGGTGTTGGGATTGTTCTACTAAACTTTAGAGATATAAAAGAATGTGGAGAACCTGAATCAAAAATTACATTTTCTATTCAAGAATGAATAACTAGCATACCTATCACCACTTCATTGTCGAGGTTCACTTTGGAAGAAGTGATGGAAAAAGCTCAGCCTTGCTACCTTGGAGGTTGTTAGTTGCCTCCTAAAACCCCTGGCTTAGGGAACTGATTTGCAAGATCCCCTGGTTCTTTGCAGTTTTAGCAATGAACCATGCGTTGAGGTTCAAACGGAGCATTCCTCTCCTTTTTCATAGCTGCAGGTATTTATTGACGACAATTAATAGCCAGGTTCCCTTCTCTTCTACACCTAAAGCATTTCACCGTCCCCTTCACGCAATTTCTAGGGTGCTTCTTTCTACACCTTTGGCAAGTCGGGTGTAGGATTTTCTTAGCACCATTGGATTTATCCATCAGACCACCAGTATTGAAGTCCACCTTACGCTTCTTATCCCCATGATACCCCTGAGATTCTTCAATCTCCATTTCGACCTTGAGGGCACATCATACAATTTCCTCATAGCTGTCGAACTCATGGATCGCCAGTTCATTCCACATGATAGGTTTCATCCCACAAAAGAAGCGGTCAACCTTGAATTCGGGGGTAACAACAAATCTGGGGGCGTATTGTGCAAGACTTGTGAAGTTTTCCTCGTACACTCTGATAGATTCGTCGTCTTTTTCTTGAGGGAAAGGAAGTCCCTTTCCATCTTAATACGGAGGGTGCGCAGAAAATATTTATTGAAAAATATCTTTTGGAAATCCTTCCATTCCAATGCCTTGATCTCCTCCTCAGGCTTCATATTTTTTATCAACATCCACCAATGATCAACTTCACCCTCCATATGATAAGCATCCAGGAGAACCTTATCTTGTTCAGAACATTGAAGGATGGAGAAGATCCTTTCAATGGAGTTTATCCATTGTTCAGCAATTGATGGATCAGATGATCCATTAAAAGTGGAAGGCCTTTGTCTCATGAAGCTCTCGATAGCGACTTGTTCTTTCTTAGACGGGTTGAACATTCCTCTTAAACCATGTTTCTATTCAAATCTTGGGTTATCTGAGAGAAGCGTGAAAATTTTTTGATTCCCGCTCTCATTGGATTGGGCATCTCATTAGTACAGTCATCACATTGATCATCACATTGGTTGTTAGCCCGAGTCCTCCTATTACTGGCCATTGGCTGGAATAAAAGGAAAGTTAGGGGTAACAAATAAAGGGTAATACAAGGACAAAACTGATGACTTGTAAATAACTCTTATTTCCATAACATAGGAATCTATTGGGTTCATTATATGTTATCCATGATCTACTTTCTAACATATATTCTTAGGGAATTTTTTTTGTCTCTTAATAATGGTTCATAATAAGCTTGTGAATTTACCAAAGCATATCCCCCGGGAGTGTCATAACTAAGAGTGTAGTAAGACCCATTCTCATGCACTAATTCCCATTCTAGTCTAGCTCAAAGCGGTGTTCTCAGGTTTTACCCCTATGATACATATGTGCCAGAGCTGCCTCTACCTGCTCATATCCAGACAGAGATGTATTTGCTTGATAAACCACTTACTCAATACTCACCAAAACATAGAGATGTTTTTATTGTACTTAGTATTGTCTCTAAGGCTTTACTATTGTTTTCTAATCATAATCCTAAAAATAACTAAACCTATCCTCTAATACAACTATGACAACCTTTCTTTTTATTACACAATTAAACATAATTTATTACATAAACTTCACTTGATACAACAAAGAGGATCAAGAGTTATATAGTATTTGGTGCTTAGTATCATTACATAACAACTTAAAACATGAAATACAATATCTTTATTGAAAACTTCATTTACATTACAACTACATTCCCTTGTACATAACATTGGATGGGATAACCTGGGGACATGCATAAGAAAATGGTGAGATATAAAGCCCAGTAAGGGAATAATCATGGAATAACATGAGGAGTATAATACATGTTAGACAATAGTAATATCAATAGATAACAAGATAAGCATAAACATAAAGGCATGATAAATCATGATAATCATAACATGGATATGTGGAAACAACACTTAACAAGGAATTAGCAAGAGCCAAGGATCACTGCACAAGGAGCATGAGTAAACCCTCATTGCACATGAAGCACAAGTAAAAACACATTGTACATGAATTAGAATGAGTCAAAAACAATTTCACATGATGTATCATCATACTATACTTTACCCAATTCATTGGAGTGCTATTAGGGCGCACCCTTCTTAAACGTTTCATTTCATGCATAAGTGTGTCACATGGATCATAAAACATTGAATCATTCAATATAATCTTTTATTCCAAGATTAAAAAATGTGGAATACATACATGAAACTATTTTAACAATAAGTAAATGTTCATAAAGGTTAATACCCTTGATATAGAAATGGGCATGGTATTCACTACACAATGACTTTGTCTTGGAAAGGGGCAGTGCAATTTCGGCAGCATAACGGTGTGACATAAGAACTCATAAAAATTGATGATGAGAGAAAAAGGGGTGTCTCATCATATTTACATGACATGGAATGTAATGTGGTCATATAGAAACATGTCCCAACAAATGTTATGGAATTTAGATTCATTAAACAAAAGAATTTCTTGAATGTAAATGAGGAGAGAGAAATTCCTTTCAAAATTTCGGCATAGTAACAGATGTACATGAGAGGTATTTAATGAGAGATAAAAGGGTTTTCCATCATTCAAACATAAATAGGGAAGTATAGGGGAGGTTTGAAACCATACCCAAACATTTAATATTGAAAATAAAAGGGCATAACAATTTAAAGAATATTGGACAAAAATGAGAAAGGAAGAAAAAACCTTACTTCGAAGTGTGCTTTCAAAGGCTTGAGAGAGGCTTCTTGGGATCTTAGGGAAACTTGGGAGGATTCTAGAGAGATGAGGGGAGAATCTAGATGAACTCCAAAGGATTTGAGTGATGAGGAAGTGGGAGCTTGGGTGGGTTTATATAGGAAAGGTGAGGGAATTATTTATTATTTAGTTTTGGGACACCTCACATTAAACTAATCCAAACTACAAACCAGTCCATGGTTTTTGTCCATGGTTTTTGGAAAAGGGAAGTGGAAAACAATATTTTATAAGTCCAAAGTCTAAACATCGTAAAATAATGGGGTTGCTTATGTGGAGGTGAGTTACACTCCCAAAGAAAATAATTTATAAAGACAAAATGTTTAATAAGTCTTGAAGGGACCACTAAAGCTTTTTAAAATAATTCAAAAAAACCCAAAATCACATTATTTTAATTGTAAAACATATATTGGCCGAAAATAAAGTTTATAGTATTTTATTACATCACTATTGGGTCATTATGCTGTCATAAAATACATTATATATTTCAACGGTATTTAATTTTTACCCAAAAATTTGACTGTCTCAGGAAATTATGAAAAATTCACCTTTGGATAATTTCAACATCTTCATTCCAGAAATAATATTCATTTTAACTAAATAATTTTCTAAATATTTTAATTTTCCCTTTTAAAATAAAAACTTACATTTATCGAAAATTCTTGGGTTTTGACCAAAATGGATTTCAAACCATAATAAAAATTACAATTGTATTCATAACTTTATATGATCATTTATATTTAATAAAATTTAATTTAATAATAATAATATTTTATTAAAATATTATTTAATTCAAATATCCATTAATTCATAAAAATATATTTCTTAGTTGAACATTAACTAAAAATACTATATGTCCTTTAAAAACTATTTACAAGGTAACAATAAAATGAAAGTATATTCATTATTATATACAAAAGTAATGTACATAACCATAGTACTAGGGTCTTGTTAAATAAACTCTTAAAACACTCGTATAAGAATGAAGGGTGAGGTGTGCGATGGTGACAGACTCTTGGGGTGGCTCCGATAACATCGCTCAGGTGGTAATATCTATCAACTTCCACTTTTCCCATAGGCGGTTCTGCTCAAGATTAATGTGTTCAAGATCAACTTGAGCTTGGTCAAGAGCGAAGCCGACACCACCTCCTTTCTGAGCTATAAAAAATGGGCTTCATACAGGTCAAGTCTACTGGATGAGGCCATCGCTTCCTTTTTCTAAATAAATTGTATTTGTTAAAGCCCATATTTATACTAATCATGTGATCATTGTTTAATGGCTACAATAGCAACGGTCACAATTCTTAATGGTATTTTGAAATCCAAAAACATAAAACAAAAGAAGTGCATATGTTGTATAACCATTTCACATATTAAGACATTTAATTAGATCAAGAGGGACTTTCATTAACAAAAGTTTGGGTCGTTACATTTTAGGCTATTTTTTACTCTTATCTTCTTAGATTAACCCCTTGGTAAATTAGTTTTGACCTTAACCATGGTAAATAATTTTTACTGTTTTCAATATTCATATTGGTAAATAATTAATTTGTCCTTTTTTGAATATATAAATTATGATGAATCCAATTATTAAATCCATTTATTAAAATTCAATTCATATAATTGTAAAAAAATATTTTAAAATTAGTTTCACAAATGTCATGAAGAAGTAAGGTTTAAAAGTGAAAATGTCCAATAGCTTACCAAGTTTTTATATATATATTCAATATGAAAATTATTAAAATGGAAAAAATGTGATTATTTGATATAAATTGAAATATAATTACTTTAAAACCAAATAAAATTTTAATTTTACATTATAAATTATTTCAATGAAAATATGTTTTTCAATTAAAATTTAGTATTTTTCACAATTCATCAAAAAATTAATCTACTCAGAAAAATATCAAAAATTCACCATCATCTAATTTTGGTATTATTATTTGAAAAAATAAATTTTCTATTTTAAAATAAATTTTCTAAAATTGGTAAAAATTAATTTTAAAATAAGGTCTTCAAATGAGACAATACTACTTTTTATAAAAATACAGTTTTAAGCATACAATTATATTTATTATTATCTCATGTCTAGAAAACACATAATATAAATTTTGAACATTTTCTTGAAACTATAATATATATATTTAATTAAAATAATTCAAAAAATAGATTAATTTTATTTATTGAGGTAAAACACGTTTTTCATACAAAAATAGTTTTCCAAATAATGAATTTATTTATTTTCAAATGGTTTTTACTTTCATTTCTAATTAAATTGTCAACAAAAAATTCCAATTATATACATGTGTAAATAATATTTTTAAAATTTTGTTAATATTATTTATACCTTCCAATAAAATAGTTGCATGATAACTATCATGAGGACATTTTTATAATATTCCAAATTTTGTTTAAACTCGGTGTTATGTGTAACACAAGAAAAACTTAGTATTGTGTGTAATGAAAACTATAAAAAATAAATAGATTAATTTGAAAAAATATATATATTTTATAAAGTCTCAATATGTTACATTATACCACCATTAAAATTAATTTCTCGCTCAAAAATCATCACTTTGGTACCAAAAACTGAGCATACATGTGCCTCATTACACCTCATGTTCCCACATAGATTCCTCAAGCTGGTAGTTTTTTAAAAAAAAACATTGACCTGGTGAGTGGTCAAGTTTCATAGAACTATCTATGCTTTATCCAAAATATCCACTAATTTTTTTATAAGAATTATCATGCTTGAATGTTATGACCCCTGAGTTCAGTACATGTGATGGATTAGGTATGTACTTCCTCAAGAGAGATACATAGGACACATCATGAGCGTTATATTGGTTCAGTCAAAGCACAAAGGGAAAATATATTATCTTGATATAAAAAATAATTTCAAAGGGATTGATATACCTAAGGACTGTTATTCTATTATTTCTCCCATAAATGAATTCATAAAAACACCCTCTTATAAACCTCAAATTATATATTATGTAGAGCATTATCAATATAATATTTATATAAAAATTGTGTTTCCCTTACATGTTTTTGAATTGATTTAACATTCTCTTCCATCTAATAATCATCCTCGTGTCCCAATATCTTTTTTTCCATAACATCATTCAATCATGTTGGATTTCTACACATATTTTCATAAAGGGCTTCATTAGGAGCCATCTAAATGGTCTTTTTAAAGATATTATTGTATGAAAACTCATATTATAGGAACATGTTAATTCCAACCACCTTTAAAATCCATAAAAGATGATCTCAACTTATCTTATGTGTTTGGAATTGATATCTCAAATTTAACATCTGTATGAGGATGATATGAAAAGTTAAAACAAAACTCTATATCAATATCTTTCTGAAGATATTAATAAAACTTTGAGGTGATCATTGAATTATGATCAGATACAATTTAATGTGGTACTCCATGTGACCTTTCCATTTAAATAATTTATATTATAGAAATCATATCTAGAGATAAATAGATTCTAATAGGGATTATGTGTGTTCACTTTTTATGGTGATATACTATAAAACCTAATTTCGTTAACATCAAGGATAAGATAAACCCTAAAATTTATGAGTACCTTTAACCATATGTCCAAAATGTGTAATAACTTTTTCAAAAAAAATATATACAAAACCAAAGGGTTGTATTTCTATAAATTTATATTAAAATATATTTAATATTGTTAAACTGCAATCACATAAAACCTCAAAATGGGTGTAAATTACTTTAAACTTATGAGCAACCATAAAATAAAAAACAAATTATTTTATCCATAAATCTTAAGTTTATCTAACATGGAGACATATACACTTCCAAAAGTTAATTCTCCATTTATCCCTTATTCAATATATTATCTTATAGAAAAACATTTTCATTATAATCTTAGTTTTATCGTTCTACTGATATAATTTCAAATGTGATTTCATTATTCTAGAATCTATATAGAGGCATATAATCACATCAAATTTCAAAATCATATTTTTATAGGGAAAATTTACAAAAAATCAATAATGAAATACTCGTATATTTAAGGGAGGATAAGGGTGCCCTTAATTATTATGATTCTCTTTAAAAATAATGATTACCTTATAATTCACCTTTTTCCTTTTTCATAAAAGTTTGTTGTGGATTTTCATCTACATTAGCCCTTGGATTGTGTAATTGATTCTCATAATGCCAAAACTCCTTGCATGTGAAACACTAGAGTTTGGGTGGTTCATTATATAGATATATCTCTCTATTCATTTCTTTGATAGGCATATTAATATCACTTATATATTATTTTTATCAATGGGAAGGATTATCACACTTGAAACACCTTATTTTTTCCTTTCAGGAACTCACCTAAGTTCTCATTCATAGAGTTTTGGAAGGTATAAGTTTCAAACATTTTCTTCCCTCTATGTGATATGTCATTAAAATATTAGTTGGATCCCATCTTCCATTTTCTTGTAACCAGAACCAAGTGGGTTTCTAGATTCCATTTCCACTTGTAGTGTATATAGAATTATTTCTTTATAGCATCCAAAGTCCCATATACATAACTCCCTATAAATATTTAGTTTTATGACACTGCAGAATAGGTCATCCTTAAATTCTAGTTGAATGATAATACCTAAAGAGTACATCATGAGTCCTATAAAATTTTGTTTATAGGCATTAATAGATTCATAATACTTGTAATTAAGCTCTAGGTATTCCTTGTCCATTTTTGTATGAATAATATGAGGAAATTAATTATTGAAAAATAATCTTTTAAACTTGTCCCACATCATGGAGTCAATTTATTCTCATTTCTTGGTATTATAAATAAGATCCCACCACTGATCCACATCACATTCCAGAAGGTACACTAACAAGGTAACTTTTTCATGCTTTGAATACTGGAGAACATAAAATATCTTTTTAGTGGTACTGGTCAATTTATAAGAAACTAAAAAGTCAATGGAACCAATGAAAGAAGGTGTACATTTGCTTATAAAGGACTCAATAGAACATTGTTCTCTCCTTTTCTAATGTGAATGTTCACTATGGTTCATAGGTTGATAGAGTTGTCTAATCATATCAATGATTTATTTTATTTCATCACCTATAACATTTAGTTTCTCAAGAGAACAAGCATTGAATTTTTTATTCCATTATTGATTAACATGGTTCCTTCAGGTTTCATCCATTGACTAAAACCAAAAACATAGTGTAATAAACAATAATCATAGTGGGGAACCACATAATCATGAAAAATAATCATAGGGTATCTCAATCATGAGATATTTATTTTAATCTATGATACCTTAGGCTTAATCTATGTCATTCATGGTTATTTTCTATTTTAATTATTCATGGTGGTTTGTAAAGAGTTGGTGAATTTTTGAAGAATATCCTCCAGGAGTGTCGAACCATGTGGGAAGCAATGCCTCTTTTCATATACCAGGTGATGATCGATTCTATCTTAATGCACTCTTTTCTAATTTATTACTCTTATGTACCTCTATTCTAGAGCCACATCCAATTGTAGTATCCAGATAGGGATGTAATTTTTTGGAAACCACTCTCTCTATCCTTTACCAAAATTAAAGTATATTTTTCTATAATTTAAATTATCCTTAAACTTATCCTTAGAGACATCCTTAAATATATCCTTATAAATATACCAAGGGATCTCACTAAAATTTTATCATCCCAGTTTCCAATGGTTAACTAAACCATACCTATGATTCCAACTATAGAAACCTAGTATTCCCATATATGGATAATACATCTTTTTATAGAATATTAAATACTTTAAAAAGGTATATGAATAAAGACAATAATATTTTCATACCATTGGAAATGGGGAAAAAATATTCTTAATTCATGAAAGATATTCAATGTTTCCCACAATGATCCTCCCATTTAGTACTCTTCATTTACATACCCAAAATAAAACCTCTTTTCATACCTAAGGAAATAAAATAAATGATCATCTTAG
This sequence comes from Viscum album, assembly GCA_963277665.1. Classification (NCBI taxonomy): domain Eukaryota; kingdom Viridiplantae; phylum Streptophyta; class Magnoliopsida; order Santalales; family Viscaceae; genus Viscum; species Viscum album. The sequence goes on along the minus strand of OY728156.1, from coordinate 61,275,991 downwards.
ATGCTCAGTAAGGGTAAAAATTGAGATATATAAGAATAAAATGATCATAATGGTATGAGAAAAAAAGTATAACAATTGAAAACCATACCCTACATATTAAATATCATAATCTTGAATCATTTTAGAAATATTGAAATTTTATTAGACATGAATCAAAAATAAAATCAAATAACATGATCCATGAGAGCATAACATTGGAATAAGACATGGATTTATGGCTTACACAAATTCTTATAAAATTATACACATTTATAAATAGAAATAGGTTCACTCATTAAGTTATGTACATTAAATCAAGCACTTATATAAACTTATGGAATGAAAATAGTTCCAATATTAACATTATGGACAAGAATGGCAGGTCCACACATAACATTGTGAACATGTAATCAGGTTCATGGATAACATTTTTAACATGTAATCAGGTTTATATATAACATTGTGGACATGAAATACAGGTCAATGAATAACATTATAGTAGTCAATATTCACTCCCAATACAATCATAGATGACAAAGTCTATAGCTATATAGGGTTCAATCTCTATTCCAGTCTTTCCAATCTCAATTGATATAAATCTTTACCCAATGCATTGGAGGGAGATATATATCCCACCAATATCATAATTAAAACCATATTTATATATCATAAGCATCATAAAAATTCATCATATAATATCCAATGAAATGAAATGGGATTTATAGAAATCTCATAATATCATAGCCTATAAAAATGGATAGGTTTCAAAATATTTTTATCATTTCATCATAGTGTAACCCATGAAAATGTTTCTTTTCATAAGAGTTTTATCTCGGTATAACCCATGGAAGAGAAACAGATTTCATAAAAATATTATCATAAAAACATAAAAAGTTCATATAAATAATTCCAATGGTATCATTAGATCATATCCCTAGTAATTCATAAGTAACACCAAAAATTGTAATCTTAGATGGAAAATAATTTTGAAATATCATTTAAAAAATTTCCTGATAAAAATATAATTTCTTCTTTAAAAATGATTTTTAAAACATAAAACATTTTGAAACAATTTTTCTTTTAAAATTCCCACAAAAAATAATAAATTAATCTATGATGCAATGATTTTTTATGATGTCGGAAAAAAAATTCATGTTGTACACGTTAAAACAAAGATTCCTTTCACATTTTTGGTAAAATATAAATGGGAATTATTTTTGAAAATGATATGAATGTAAATTTTAAAAAAATTAAAAAAAACATGGGTAAAAATATATTTTAAATTCGATTAAAACATTTTTGAAAACATTTTTAGAAAACAAGGTTTTGGAAGGAAAATATTTCTGATGAAGATAGAAATAAAGTCATATTTTCATAAAAACATTTGGTTAGTTATTTGAAGTACTAGAGACTGTTAAAATGGAAATATTTCTTATAAATATCCTGAATAACCATAGTAGAATAATATTATAAAGTTTCTTGATATATGGGTTATAAGATTTCATCATTGGTTGTATACTCATAAATAATCCTGATAAATGATGAGATTGTAACATAAGACTCTTACCACTTTGGTAGATTTGAATCATAATCCCCATGAAAGAATAACATTAAATGAAACTTATAATATCATTAAAATAATTATATTCATGATATAATATTTCAAAGGCTCAGTATGTACACATCATAAAAGAAGATATGTGTATAACAAAACATATATCTTAAAGAAGGAAAATTGAGACAAAAATATATTACCACATTGGTAAATTTTTAACCATAAACCCAATGAGAGATAGATCCTAAAATTTATATGTAAATCCACGTAATTTTAATTATAATACTCATATAATACATTCATGTACAGTATATATATCACATAAAAAGAATATTTGGTGAATAAGGAATGAGTCTCACTAAAAATAAAAGTGAGATGGAAATACCTTACCACTTTAGTAATATTTTGAATCATAATACCCAATAAAGAATAACATAAAATGAAAATTTAAAACTCCTAAAAAATTTATATTAACTATATAATTTTTTAATGGGTTATTATATGCACCACACAAAATAAACGAGTGGTGAATTTTCATATTTCATGCAGAAATAAAAGAGAGACTACAAATCCCTTACCTTAAGTATTGACTTACTTCATACACATTCAACCTTCTTGTATAATAAATATAATCTTATTAAAAATATACTTTAGCGCCATAAATATATATATATAATATCATATATTATTTTCTTATGAACTTTTATTACACTTTTATTAACAATTCTTAGTTAAATTCACATTTTGGCTGACAACTACTTCGTTTTTCATGTTTTCTTTGATTTGTTATTTTTCATCTTAATTAAATCATGGTTTAAAAATATACATAATTTAAAAGATGATTTAAATATCATATATTTTAATTCTATATTTTTCATATTAATCTATAAAATTTATTGACAAAAAATGAAATACATCGTTCATAGAGACAGAAGGTCGTACATACGCATGAACATTGTTTCCATTTTTTTATAAATTATAAAGAAATAAAGTATATATATATATATTATAATTATTGAATATTTTTATATATATATAAAATATTTTTATTAAACCCATCCTTTATAAATTTCATGTAAATCATAAAAGAATCACATCGCTTCAGGAGGCGGTAATATGTTGTACACACGAACGATTATATTGTATTCTCATAAAATAGAAAGTATGAAGTTTTGTGTGATATAATAATTACATAATAATAATAATATCATATATATCATATATAAACAATAATTACATCATTGTATCCAACTATGATACGTGTTAATAGAAAAACGAATGACAATGGTTTGCAAAGAGTAGTCTCTCGTGCACACGAACAATGATTTCATAACCCCTTTGATGGAAGTGAATAATGTTTTAAATCATTTAAATAGAATAAAAACTAAAATTTTAAGGAATTTACTAAGGTTATTATATCATCATGATATAATAATAATTTATGTAGGTGGAGGAAGAAGTAAAAAAACACTCATTGATGAACGTTACCTCTTCTTCAGGTATCCTCCATAGGTTTTCACCAAAATCATTTCTATGTTGGTTTTATACCCAAAATAAATATTTTAGGATAATATTAGGTAATTGGTGAAGTTATATTTTAGTTTTTGGCTTATCCAAATAGGTTTTAAGGCTTGAATAAGAGAGGAGGGTGGCCTTTTATAAGTGAGGTGAGTGACACACCTATACTTTTTTTGAAAATATTCAATCATACCCTTATCTTAATCATACCAAAATCCTCAAAAAGGGAAAATTATTTAAAATATAATAGTTAATGTTGAAATATTTCCATAAAATGGGTTTTGAAAATGTTTTTAGGTCAATTTTTTACCCTTATCTTCTTAGTTTAACCCCACAGAAAATCAGTTTTTACCTTAACTGCGGTAAATAATTTTTATTGTTCTCACAATTCATATAAGTAAAAGATTAATTTTACTATATTAGATAATATAAATTATTATGATTCTAAATATTGAATACATTTTCCCAAATTAAATTCATATAAGTGGTAAATTTTAATTTAAAATTAGTCATGCAGACATGAAGAGAAAGCGGTGTTTTAAAGTAAAAATTTTTGAAAGACTACAATGTTTTTTATCTAAATTCTATATGAAAATGATTAAAATGACCTAAATTTAATTAATTTATATAAACCTGAACAAATTTTAATTTTTAACCAAATAAAAATTTAATTAATAATTATATGTTATTTAAATGAAAAGGTAGTTTTCAATTAAAATTTTTTATTTTCAATATTCATCAAAAATGAAACATCCCAAAAAATCACCATGCGATAATTTTGGTATGGTGATTTAAAAAATTAAGTATATTTTTTCAAATAAATTTTTTAAATTTTATAAAAATTAATTTTAAAATAATCGAGCAAAAGGTGACACTACTAATTTTTTAAAAATTATAGTTTTAAGCGTAAAAATGGATTTATTCTTATATTTTTTCTAGAAAATAAAAAAATGAATATTAAACATTTGATTAAAAAATTATATATAAATTTCAATAAAATAATTCACCAAATGTTATTATTTTATTTTATAGAGGTAGAACATTTTTGTGCGTAGAAAACATTGTTTTTTCATAAAAACTATTTTTATTATTTTCAAATAGTTCTTATTTTAATTTATAATTAATTGGTTACTAAATGAATAGTTTTATTTACTTGTTTAAAAAATATTTTCATAATTTATTTAATCTTATTCACACACACCATTCCAACAGTTATGTGATAACTATCATAATAATATTTTAATAATATTTCATTTTTTGTTTAAACTCAATGTTACATGTAACAAAAAATAAATATCGTGTTGTGTGTAATAAAATATATCCAAATAAATTAAATTAATTTGAAAAAAAATTTCCATAAAATATCTTGATCTTATAGTGTCTATGAGACTTATTGTGCATTTGTTTATTTTATATAATAAAATTTGGTTTCTCGCCTCCCTATTTTCATTCTATTATTTTATTGTTGCATGCATGAATTAAATGGAATTTAATTAGATAAATTATTTTTGAAATAAAGAAGCACATCCCTGGGAACATAATTGTTATTCACGAATTTATTAATTTTATATTCAATATGAAATTCCCCTTCTCTTATTTATATCAATTTTTTGTGGGTAAATAAATGATTATCAAGGATGAAAAATTGGTTACGAGACCTACATTGTATTATATATGTGTGTGTGTGTGTGTGTGAATTGTTTATCTCTCTCTCTCTCTCTCTTATTTCTACTTTTTTTTTTCCTTAAAATACAACACATCCAATGGATAATATAGAATTATTCAAAGAAATTAATGCCCTTGAAATCAATATTTATATATGAGTTCTAGGGTGAAAAACACCTCTCTCACCCTTTTGTCACTTTTACAGTGCATCATAGTAGTATGGTGGAGGCATTCGGTGTTTTTCACCTAAATTAATCTTCATACATAACTACCCAATTCTTTAATGTAGGGGATTTGAATGATTTTATTTTATATTTTGAATAACATTGTTTATAATGAGATAAATTCTCCTATAAATCATGTTAAACACTTGGAAAACCCCTTGAATATCAGCTACTAGAATCAAATGACTGGAAGTACCATCATTCACTCTTGATTTTTGTCCCATGGAAATGGGTATAGGTAAATTGCCTCTATAATATCCCATATTTTTTCCGGTATTTATCTCTCAGGGTTTTACAATTTATCCTTGGTGGTTAAGTCTTTTTGATAGATGGAGGGCCTTTTCTAGAGAAAATGGACAAAAGTTTAGGGACATATTCGTTTTTTAGTTAATGGATTCTGGTTATAAATGATATTAAGTGTTAATATGGGTTCTTGGTAAGTTGAGAATCTTTCAAAGGGGGTTTAATTTGTTCAAAATAAAAATGTATTTAAAATAAACTGCATAACATTTTCTCATCATGTAAAGGGATTACACGTCATTTAATTCATTTCGTATTTTAATAAAATAAATCTTATGTGGTGCGTTTTTTGATAATTATATCAAAATAAATTACATGATGTGTAACCACATTACACACCATGTAAATTCTTGGGCTTCTATTTTAAACCGGTTTTTCATATGAAATTCATTCAATTTTCACTGCAGCACCTCTCCTCTCAAACCCAAGGCATTCTCTAGGCAATTTTGGAGTGTCCAAATCTCTTTCAGACATCCCATTCATGTATCCAAACACTAGTAAGTTCCTTTGGTTAGGTTCCTTCCTTCTTCCCTTTGGTTATCCAATGGTTGTAGTGAAATAATTTGGATGATTGTTTTTTTGGTTTTTGTCCTGATCATTTTTGATCTTGTATCCTCTTTGAAATCATCTTCACCTATTTCTCATGGGTGTTGGCTGTTGGAAGCATTTTGGATCATCAGTTAATGATAGGGGGTCAAAATCTTAACCCTATGGTTTTATTGATGTCAAATTTATGAAATTTGTTAGAGCAGCAATGTGGTGTATGCCCAAATCAATTTAATAAATAATTGATATTACTACTTGAAGCCCTTGTTTGTAATTAGATTCCAACCTGGCTTATGGCTACCCATTGGTTGAGAAAACCTTTGAATATAATTGAATTGTATTTTGTCTTAAATAATTTTTAGCATGATATATGACTAATGGTGATTTATTATTATAAAATACCAAAATTTTGGATTATTTCTTAATGATAAAATTGTTACTCCATTTTGAACTGAATTTAATGTTTATTGTGAAAGAAGAATGGTAATTCTCATAATTAACCACTGAGAATTTTGATTTGATATTGTGATATCTATGTTTTATGAATGGGAATGTGTTACCTTCTGTAATGATTATATATCAGGCTTATCCATTGAACATGCACAATTATATACTATAATGACGATACTGAGCAAGCTCAGCATAGTCTATGTTGTAATAATTATAGAGAATGGGATATTCCCCATCTCGTTCTTTAATGATTATAGGTATTTGACCCAAAATGTTGTAATTCTAATAGGTCTTTGACCCGAATTCTTGGGACTATACCATGGTTTTATGGTTGTGACTGGCATGGTCATAAGAACTGCTATGATATATTCTTGAATGGCACTGAAGTAGGTTATTTCAACTTGGTTATATGGTTGTCGTTGGAATGGTTGTAATACATTCTTAGAGATATTCTTACATGGAGACAAAGAAGGTTATTGTTGTATTTTATTAGTTGTTTAATTAATTAATGTTCCTATTTATCAACTTATTTTATACACTTCTTATCAGTCCGGTTTTTTAGACACAGTTGTGTCAACCAACTAAGTTATACTCACACCCTATTTGGGTCATCATTTGTCACCTGAGAAAATTTCATGGATACAAGTTTATACATTGGAAAAGGAACTTTTTGATGATTTCTTATTTGTTTTTTGGATGGATTTTATAGATGGGATCGATGTGGGGTTTGGGACTCAGGACTTTGAGTCTTTTATGTGAGTCTAAAATTCTTTTATTTTATTTTTCAGGAAGTTCATTTAGTTATATTCCAGCATGTCATTACATTGTTCTTTATATATTTATTGGATTATTTAATTGGATTTTATTGTTGTCTTATTCAATTTCATTACTAAGATTATATCAATTTATTTATGATTATTTTTATTGTTATTCCATTTCATACAAGGTAGTATAGTCTACCAACTATACTATTCACATCCTCACTACAAGTTAGTAGCTACTAGAATACGGGGAGGCATGCTTGAGGTCTCATAACTAACACGTTTCATCCAAAGGAGAGAGTTTTGGAATGGGGTATATTACAAAGTTGTATCAGAAGAACATGTATTCTATTATTTTCCTTATATTTTGTGAATGGTATAAAGGAGACTAGGATGTGTTAGGACTTGGTAATGATCTTGTGCATGAGAGTATCTAACCCATGTATGGGGGAAATCTGAGTACCCAAGGATGGGATTTCTATTTTTGTTGTGTGATTTTTTATAGTTGGTGTTATTTCACCTTGGTTTAAGCACATGTTTTTTGAGGTTATTGTTTTAGGATATTACTATTTCTTGAGATTTGTACTCATGGTTCAGTATGTAATGAGATAAGGATACATGAGTCATAATAGGAACATAGTGATATATTGACATGTATTGTTCATAATAGGGGAATATATATTTTTTCATGTGATATAAACATGCATGTTTAACTATAATATGAGATACCTATTTCACTATATATATGAAATGAGTTTCCATGTCATGAAAAAATATTTATAATTCATGTACATAGAGACCAAGAGTTAGTGATTTTCTATTGTAGTCTCATGTTGGAATTGAAAATGCTACAATCTAGTTCACTAAGGAGTGAATTTTTCATGTAGAGAAAATGCAGCCTCGTCATCTTTGACTTGAGAATCAAGAGAGTGGAAATTATCACACTCCTAACACAATTGAATCAAAATTTAATATAGTTCCTAAGGATCATATGTATATTCATCTTCATGATAGAATACTAAGGGTCATTTGATCCATGGAAAGAAAAACTGTTTATATCATTCCTTCTATTTCTGAGCTGATAATAGAGTTTCAGATTTAGTATCTGCCTATGTTTATTTGGGAAGGGGGCCCTAGGCAGCTGAGTTTTTGATCGAGTCCATCCAATAAATCTTCAAGAATCTCCAGATACCAAGGGATAGAAGGATGAAGCTTGCTTCTTATATTCTTCATGGACCTTCCAATCATTGGTGAGATATTTTAGAGGAATATGGGCATCAATATGAGCTATATTGGAAATAATTTTAGATGAATTTCCTGAGACATTTCTATCTCGAAACCTTGGGGGATGAAAAAGATCATGAGTTCATGTATCTTACACAGGAGGGTTTTTTAGTGCTGGACTATGTTAGACGTTTTTACCAACCTACAACACTTTATGACATACTTGGAAGCTGATGAGATCTCCAGGGAGAGACTTTTCTAGGATGGTCTTCATTATGAGATCATGTAGCAGGTAAATGTTTTCCTTTTAAGCAGCTTTGAAGACGTGATGAATCAGGCACTCATCATAGAAGGGAATCTATGAGATACCCTAAGCAGTGGTTAGGCTATTTCATAAGGGCGATCTTTAAGTTACTCTTCGAGTGATAAGAATTGACATTATGATAGTTTCCACCAATGTAATAGTGGGCGGAGTAGTTAAGGGATTGGACTACCATATCTAGACAATGTTCTATTCTAGTACTATTAGTGTCACAACATTGGTCGCAAGCACCCATAGTGTCCTTACCCCATAGTCGAGTGTCATATTTTTGGAAGACTAGGATATGTTCAGAGATTATAGGTGAACTTTCCATAGTAGACCAGTGAAAGAGGATCCTGATAAGCATCAGAGTTGGGAAGGGTCTCACCTACCCCTCAACATGATGGTAGTTGGAGTTCCACAGACTATTGAGGTCGAGGAAGGGGATGTGGTGCTCTAGTGCATGATAAACAGTGCCAAGAAAGGGATGTATCTCAGGGTAGTTATACTAGATCCTAGGGTAGATGGATGAGTCAGTTACATGTTATATAGACTACTTTATCTAATTTGGATGCAAGAACATCCACCGTTAGAGGTATGGTTCTTATATCATCTACCTTATCTTGTGTTTTGTTCGATGCATGATCATTTCATTATTTTATATCTTCCCTTTTTTCAAATTGTTTGGGATTGGATGTGGAAATATTAGATTGTGTTTTAACCATTAATACACCATTGGGAGTGAGGTTAGATAATTTCAATTGTTTCAAGGCGTGCTCTATAGAGATTGGGGGTTACCATTTCTTATGGGAATCATTCATGCTAGAAAGGAAAGGCATTGAATTGATTCTTGGTATAGATTAGTTTGTCATATACCATGCTCATATCAACTATTACAAGAGTATAGTTACATTCATATCTCTAAAAGGAAGAATTTATTATCACCAGGGTGAGTGGGATCTTCAGTCTAGCTATGTGAGACCAAATCAATACATATTGGATTGTCTCAAGGCACAAATCACTAGTCATGCTCTAAATAATGGTGGAATGCAGTGTGATTATTTTTCTTCAGTGGTAGACCATTTTCAAGAAGTTTTTCCCAAATAGATGTATGGATTACCTCTCTAGTGATAGAACGAGTTCATGGACGCTTTGATGCTGGGAGAAAATCCAATTTCTATCCCGCCTTACAGAATGGAACCAGTAGAACGTTAGGATTTAAAGGTTCAATTAGAAGATCTAGAATATAAATAATTCATACAGACTAGTATATATCCTTGGGGTTATATAGTTCTCTTTTCTAAAAATAATTATGGACCTTTGTGCTGATGTGTGGATTATCAGATATTGAACCAGATGATGGTCAAGAACCAGTTTCCTCTTCCCTATATTGATGATATTTTTAATCAGTTGAAAGGTGATAATATCTTCTCAAAGATTGATTTGATATCAGGATATCATTAGTTAAGGGTGAGAGTATTGGTCATACCTCATACTACTTTTAGGAGAAGGTATGGTTTATATGAATTCATAGTGATGTTGTTTGGGTTGACTAATGTGAATTTAGTAATCATGGATTTAATGAATATGATATTTTATCATTTTAGGGATCAGTTTGTGGTCATTTTCGTCAACTATATCTTAGTGTACATCCAGTCGGAAAATGATCATCCCAAACATCTTGAAATCATCCTGATTATATTTATAGAGCATTAGTTATATGACAAGATAACTAAATGTAGTTTCTTAAAAAATGAACTGAACTTTTTGGGACATGTCATTTCAAAGGTTGGAGTGTCAGTGGACCTAGAAAAAGTTACGGCCATGTTATCTTGATAATATCCCAAGAATGTATTCAAAATTTGTATCTTTCTGAGTTTAGTACATTTTTACCGGTATTTTATCCAATATATCCCCTGTTTGGCCACACCGATGTCTTAGTTGACCAATAAAGGGGTGAAGTTTGTTTAGTTGGATTCTTGTAAGATATATTTTAGTGAGATGAACGGAAGGATAACCTTATCACATTTACTCACTTTACCTATACTGGATCAATCATATACCATGTTGTGTGATGCATATGGAATTAGACTCAGATCAGATCTAAATAGGGAGGATCGTGTGGTTTATTATGGATCTAGGCATCTAAGACCACATAAGAGGAATTTTTTTACTCATGATATGGAGTTAGAGGAAGTGTAACATGACAAAAGGTTTTGGAGACACTATATCATGGGTGATATTTTTTTGGTGTACATGAATCACAAGAGCCTCAATTATATCTTTTCTTAGCGATACCTGAACATTCGGCAAAGGAGGTGGGTCAAGTATCCACAGTCTTTTGAATTTGAAGTGGATCATACACCAGAAAAGGAAAAATTAGTTGATGGAACTCTGAGCCAAAAATAACATATAGACGGATTACAAGAGCCTTGTGATGAGTGGAAGATAATGTCCCTCTTTACAAACATGCATTTGGATGTTCAAAAATTTTAGGGGTGATCTTCTCCAACTTCAACCTTAGTTGTAGCCCTAATTTTGGACCAAATTAAGACCAAGTATTTTTCAGATCCAGAGGTATCAATTTTGAGAGAAAATTATATATTAGGTAGATTACATCAGGATGGTCTCTCAATAGTTTAAATTCTATTCTTTTCCATGATTGGGTATGAGTTCCTATAGGTTTACACTAAGAGATGATGAGGGATTTTCATGATTCTAAATGGTCATTGAATCCTGGTTTAAAATATATATATATTGATCTCTATAGACAGTATTGGTGGTTAGTAAAGAAGAATGAGGTGGAAATTTTCATGGATAGATTCTTCACTTATTTGCATATTAAAGCAGAGCGTCAAAGGCCAGTTGGGATTTCAAAACCTTTACCTATCCCAGAGTAAAAATGAGATGATGTCATGATTAATTTTGTGATAGGATTACCCAGTATGACCTGTAATAATGGTGATTTATGGGTTATTTTGGAGTGACTGACAAAGGTAATCCACTTCTTACCTATTAGGGAAACCTTCACAGTTGATGATCTGTGAAATATTTATATGCAAGAGGTGTTTTGGATTCACAATGTTCCAAGGAGTATTATTTTAGATATAAATCCTTGTTTCACATAAAGAATATGAAAGTGTCTTCATAAATGCCTAGGATCATGATTTATTTTAAGAAAAACCTATCATCCATAGACTAATGGTCAATATGAGTAGACTATTCAAGTTCTGGAGGATATGTTATGTGCCTGTGTTTTGGATTTTGGTAGTTCATTGGAGCAACATATGGAACTCATGGATTTTTCTTATAATAATAGCTTCTAGGAATTGATCCAAATGGCACATTTTGAGTATTTTTATGTAAGTTAATTTTGTTCTCCTCTTTCATGGCTGGAGGTAGGTTATTTAGTACTTGTTAGACCTATTCTCGTGTATGGGAAGTCTGAAAAGGTTTAGTTGATCAGATAGTGGTTTTTGTCTTTATAGATCAGAAAGAAATCATATGTTAACCATCAGATATGAGATTTGGAATTCGAGGTTGGACATCATGGTTTCCTTTAGGTTTCACAAAGATTTGGGAAAACCGTATTAGGAAATAGGGAAATTTAGCACCTAGGTTTTTTGGGCCATTTCAAATAATGCAAATGTTCGGTCTAGTGGTGTACCGTTTATTCCCTCCACAGAGCCAAAGTTCCATGCACGACATGTTCCACATATCACAACTATGAAGATATCATGCATACCCTTCCCATATGTTATTTGTAGTAGACTTTGAGCTTTTTGTTAATGCATCCTTTGAGGAGAATATGATATAGGTTGTGGATCGTAGTGATAAATATCTTCAGGTTCATAATATACTGTTTGTCTGGATGTAGTGGAAGCATGGGTGAGTTCAGGAGGAGACCTGGGAGAGGGAGTCTGATATGTGAACACAATAGACAAACTTGTTTGTAGAGACCTCACAATGACACTTGGAGTAGTTTAGGTATGATCTGTTATAAGGTGTGGAGGTTGTAAAATATTGTTTTTTCCAGTTATGTCTCTCTTTGAGTTTTTCATTTTAGCCTTGGTAGTCGAGTCTTATTCGGAGATGGAAAGCCTTTGTTGGAGAAAATGACCTAAATTTCAGGTATGTATGATTGGTTGAGTTAATGGAGTCTATTTATAAATTTGAATTAGTGTTAATATGGATTCTTCATAAGTTGAGAAGATTTAAAGGGGGTTCGGGTTGTTTAAAATAAAAATGGGGTGAAAAGTAAACTATAGAACATTTATATGTCATGTAAAGGGATTGAATGTCATATAATTTTTCAAGTAATTTAATAAAATATATGATGTAATGATTATTTTGGAGAATCCTATTAAAAACATTTACATAACATGTAACCACATTACCCGCCAAGTAAATGCCTGACTTAATATTTAAACGTGATGAGAAGCTTAAATTCACTCTTTTTTCACTGCATCAACTATCCTCTCAAACCTAGAGAATTATCCATGTTATTTCGGAATTCCAACTTCCCTTTGGGATATTCTGTTCACATATTTAATCACTGGTATGTTCCTTTGGTTTGGTTCCTTCCTTCTTTTCTTTGATTCTCCAAATGTTTCAATTAAATCTTTTGGCATATTGAGTTGTTAGTTTTGATCATTATCACTTTTGATATAGGAACCTCTTTACAATAATTTGCGCCTTCTTCCTCATGGGTTTTGTCCATTGGAATCATTTTTAGATCATTGTTTAAAGGTAGGGGTCTAAATCTCAACCCTATAGTATGATTATTGTAAAGTTTATGCAATATTATGATAGCACACACATCATGTGTGCCCAAATCAATTTAATAAATGAATTATATTACCCCCATGAAGCCATTTTTTATAATGGGATTCAACCAAGTTTATAGCTACCCATTGGGTGAGAAAACCATTGAACATAATTGAATCGGATTTTGTCTTAAATTTTGTTTATCATGACATGTTACCTAGGATGAATTCTTATTATTGAATCCCTAAATTTTGGCTTATTTATTATTGATATAATTTTTATTCAATTGTGAATTGAATTTCAAGCAGATTGTTAAATAATAATTGTAATTATCATAATTAACCATTGATAATTGTGATGTGATATTATGATATCCATGTCCTATGATAGGGAATGTGTTCCATGCTGTAATGATTATATATCAGGCTCAACCATGGTACTTTCACACATATATGTTGTAATACTGATATTTGGAAGGATCAGACTAGTCCATGTAGTAATACATATAGATAGCAGTTTATGCCCATCCCCATGTTGTAATTCTTAAAGGGATTCAACCTGAAATTTAGTAATGTTTATAGGGATTTGACTTGAATTTTTCTGAACATTTGATGGTTATATGTTTATGGTTGGCATGGTCATCTGAAATGATTAGATATATTCCAACATGGTGTTGAATTAGGTCATTATACCTTGGTTATATAGTTATGGCTGTCATGGTTGTATGACATGCTCAGATATATTTTGACATGAAGCCAATATAGGTTATGGTTTTATTTTATTAATTTTTGAATTAATTAATGCACATGTTTATCACCTTATTTAATACAATTATTATTATACATTTTTGTTTAAAAAAGGTGGCATTGACCTACAGAGTTATACTCACACACTATTCGGGTTGTTATTTGGCACCCGAGCAGGTTTTCTGGATGCAGGTTTGGATAAGGGAAAAGGATGAGTATTTATTTGAGTCTAATATTATTTTCTATAATTGTTCTAGTTTTTCATTTACATGCATTTTAGCATGTCAGGAAAATTTTCCCTATATTTTTATTAGATTATTTAGTTGGATTTTGTTATTTTATTATCCCATGTATTTATTATAATATTTTCCATTTATTTATGAATTTATTCTACTTCTAGGGCACTTTATTCTAGGGGGTATAGTCTCTACACAATACTATTCACACCCCTCCTACTAGTTGGCAGCCTTTCGTATACAGGTAGGCGCGGTCGAGGTATCGTAACCAACCCTTTCTGGCCACATGATAGAGTGTCGGATTGGGGGATGATACATCCTCATTCACTCAACTAAAATATAATATTATTCCATAATAAAATATTCCTTGTACCACACTAAAAATAATCGATAATTTTCCTTTCTTTATCCCTAGAGAATAATTTAAGTTTATCTCTTTCCTCAGGCTTGGTGGAGATGATATGGTTCAAGGGGAGGGATTATGATATACATATTAATGTACTATTATAATATCCTCATGAGAATTTTTATGGTATGGGGGAGGGGTTAAAATTTATATTTCATTTTCCATCATTATACTCTTCTCTTGGGATATTTTTCAGTCTATAAGAAGGGGTCATAAGTGTTTCTTGTCAATGTTTTTCTAAATTATGTTATATTGATTCAGTGGTAATAATTTTTTTTTATTTTGTATGGTTTATTATTATGGTGTTGTGTTAATCGATGAAATGGTTCAATGATATAATTATGGTACTCCATGAGAAAAGAGAATCTAGAAATGAAACTAGAATGTAGAAAATCTATAATGGCAATGAGAAAAGGGAAGAAAAATATGATTTCCTTTTATGTCATGTGATGAATATGTTGATTATGTGCCTCCATTTATATGAATCTCATCGTAATTTTGATTTATTTTGGTAATGGGAGCGGAAATGGAATCTAGAATAGAAATTCTAATATAGATAAAGTTTTATATCTCCTTAATATGTTGTACTGATTATTAATATTATAATGTTGGTTTATACATGTGTTCACTATAGCTGAAATATTTTTACATCCATGGATAATATAATTGTTGATATACTCTGAAAAAAATGTAGAGGAATTATGTTCATATTACTATGATAAATGATAAGTCTTGTGAGAAGTAAATAATGAATGATAATATGATGAAAGGAAAGAAATGAGACATATTTAACATAATAGTTTAATAATTAAGTTTGTTGTTGATTTTAAATTATGTTATGATTATACGCTACTGCTTCATGTTAATTTAATGATATGTTCAAGTTTGTTGCTACATGTGATGATAAATAAATGTTTATATTATAAGATGAAGGTGGGGGGAATATATTAGTATAAAATTCTATGTATACATGGATAAATTATGTAAAGGGGAATGAAGCTTAAATATGGAATTGAAACCTTAAATTTGAAAGCAATATAGATAATAATGTGATGTATAATTTGGAAATTAATGTGATAAGAAATATCATAGTGATAGAGATAAGTAAATAAGGTAATTTTTAATTAATAATGATCAAATTTTCTAAGGGTTTTAAAGAAGTGATTTATAAATTGTTAAATCATAGGTTTTAAATCAAAAGTCTAAATTAATTAACTAAATAAATATGTTAATTAAATAATCTAATAATTATTTACGGAAAATTATTAATCTTTATAGTGATATTTAGTAATGAAGATGAAAGAATTAATTAAAAAAAGTAAAATAAAAAGATGTATTAGAAAAGACTATTCTCAGGGATTATATAATTCTTGGAATTTTTTCCCTTTATAGTTTTATGTTGGATCCTATAATAATATGGTCAATTATTAACATATGCATTGATAATTTCCCTTTATTATACCTTGATTTGTTTCTTGATTGTTAACCCTATTGTTCTTGTTCGTTATTGTTGTGTGATTGGTTGTTTAATTTTAGATTGTGTGATGTCTTTTTTACATGTTTATTAAGTAATTATTATCTATGTTTGTTCAAAACTAAACATGGGTTATAATAGTCTATGGTTATGGCTCATGAAACTATTATAAGATGTAATGGATTGAAGTTAACTTGCACGCATTTCTAGGGGATATGATGGATTAAAGGTTATGTCATGTTTTGTTTATAACAGATAGAGGTTATAGAATGAATCATGGAGGTTATATGGTGATGATATATAATGTGTTTCATGAGTTGAATGATGTAGTGATAATATATTATTTGATTCTTGGAGTTCGGGATGTGATGAAGATATATGATGGGTTTCACTTGGTGCTAGAACTGATGATGATATATGATGGCTTTCAAAGGGTACGAGATGTGATGATGATATATGATGGAATATATGGAGTGTAGGATGTGATGATGATGTATGATGAGTTACATGGGGTATAAAATATGGTTATGATGGGTTGATTAGATTGGGTAGAGAATGGGGCTTTCTGGTTTTTCTCTCTTACTATGATATGTGTTTTGGATAGAGTGGATTATATTATTCCTGAAGCAATTACTTTCTTACGATTGGATGGAAAGAGGTGTATTTTTTCTAATGTTTATTATTATGTGATTCTAGAACACTTTTTATCACCCTAATTTATTATGAAAACAATTTTTAATCTAAATGATGATTTCAAATGAAAGAATTACAATGATGGGTATGTAGGGTATTACTTACTCATTATCCTTATTTCCACCCATGTATTATTAAGTGTTTCATACATTCCTATCATGGATTATTTATTTAACATTGATATATATTTTCTTAGATATATAATCTTACTAAGCACTCCCAATTTCTCATCTCCCAACACTTTTCAAAGTAATTTTATAGGACTTATCAATGCAGATGGGGAATGTTGTTGTTCGGGTAGTCAGAGTGCAGTCTATAAGATCATTTTTCTTTATTATTGTGTTTTATACATTGTCACCTTTATATGGGATATGTATGGGAATTGTAAACTCTTCTATTTTATTTAATTATTTTATTTGGTATTTTTTTATATTATTGGGTTTTATGATTGAAGTCCCTCCCATTTAGAAAAAATAACCTTGGTGTCAACTACCAGCACGAGGCCTATTAGTGGTGGGCCTCAGAGGGGTCATATTCATCTCCATCAGGGATTGATAGTGATGAAGTGTTATCATATATTTTGGTTAAAATATATGATATAGTCTATAGTTAAGAGGAGGTTAGCTTTACGTGAGTCAATAATAAGATAGTGTTATTTAACATAACTTGTGATGAATTAAGGGAATTGGCTAGTATAAATTCATTTAGGGATCCTTTTGAATGATTTTAGAACCCTAAAACCATGGATACCATCTAGGAAACAAGTCATGTGGCCCCATATGATTTTATGCAGGGACCATGATAGAAAACTAAACATGTTTATGTAAGAGTGCACTGATTATAGGGTAGAAAATTTTGGAGGGATGCATGCATCATTGTTAGAGGTTTCATTTTGTTTTTTCATTATGTTTTGTGCGTTTTTTATGCTAACCTACATTAATATGATATTACCTTAAAATATTTATAGAATTCATTTGTAATAAATTGACTCATTCTAGTATTACATGTTTATTTATAAACCCATGAAATAATGTTTTTTTTACTTTCATAATATGTCATTATAAATTTTATTCTTTAAGAATTAATTCATGTTAATTAATAAACCGGTAAGATAATGTTTGAAATTAAAATTTGTTTTTAAAATATATATTATGGCGATAAAATTTAATTTTATTATTGTAAAATCAAATATAATATATTTTATATGCTCTATTAATAACTTTTATTGAACTATTGATGTATTTGAACTATAAAACCTTTATAATGTTATAATTTAAGAGTGATATTTTAAAAGTAAATGCTTATATTTTTTCATGAATAGTGAAGCATGTCTAAATAACCTTTTCCCCATAGAAAATTTCTGGACTCTTTCTTGTTTAATCATAGTTTTTAAACCATAAATTATGTTGATAGATTTAAGGAAATAAATTTTTTATCTCCATGTTAAAATTATATAATTTATTGAAATGAAAATTTTATTTTATATGATAAATTGTATTGGAAAATAATATTTTTTTTAATTGAATTAAAGTTTTAACTGTGGGTTTATTTCACTAATTTTAATGCTAGAATTTTTAAATTATTGTAAATCAGAATGAATGGAATGTTGTGATGTATACCTAGTATAATTTGAGATAAATAAAAGGTAATGATACATAACATAAAAGGGGAACTAATGAAGTGTGATTGGGATTTAAAGCTAATGTGATGAGCATGAAAAAAAAATTGTAGAAAAATGGCTAATATTTCTAAATGTTATTTGATTATTTATATAAAAATATGATAATTATGTGAGATATAAATTGTTTACATTCCATGTTTAGAGTGGTAAGTCATAAATTTATAATATGGTTCAAAATCCACTGCATAATATTAATCCACATGATCTTAATTTTCTATATACTTTATTATGTTATGCATGAAAAAATGGAAATCATGAAAGGAAGATGAGTGGAAAATATGTGATAAATTAAAATCATTATAGATATTAATAAATTAATTGATGTGGTGAAAGATATAAGATTTTAAAGGTGTGTGATAATTAGGTAAGCATTATAATGTTATATGTCATGTTTATGATTTTTTTTCTTAATATCCAATATTGTTTATGTGGTTGTTGATTTATCATACTCAGATAATTATTTATAAAATCAATCATTTTTTAATTATTTTTTGATATCTTTCAGAGGATCTAGTATGATATTAAATGGATGGAATGGTTTTACTGTGGTTGAAGTGATGGTTGGCCTTATATGGAGGATGGTTATAATGGTTAGTTATAGATGGCTTGTTTGATTTCCTTTATCTCCCTTAATTTATAGATATTTGTTGGTCAGGTGATAGCTAATATTTATTTGTTTGACAACCATTGTCAGATATATTTTATGAGGTTAGGGAAATCTACTTGATTTGGTTAATTTTATTTTAATTACTTCTAATGTTACAATTATTCATCCCTATATTGTGATATTTCAAGCCTTTTCTATGATTCAAAATGAGATACACAAATTTGGGTGGTCTATGTGATTTATGAGATATGTAACAATCTTTTTATTGAAGAAAACAGATTGGGAATGATGGATAGTGTGATATATCTATTTAGATATGGATCATGCAATAAGTCTTCAATCAGTTATGAAATTCTATTTATTTTTTTGTATGTGGAATAATTAGTAGGGATATATTAGGCTTTGTGAGTTTCATAGTCTTCAATGGATATTTATTGGGAATTAGGTGTCTTATAAGTTAATTAATCTACTCATTTCTTATAAAACTCCAAAAAAAATTAGAATCCAGTTGAAATTTTTTTCTAAAGATTGGAAATAATTCCTATAAATGAAAATTAAAATTTCATTTTTCCTCATTAAAATGGTAAATTATAATCAAAATTTTTGAGTTTTAAATAATAAAGGGTTTGAATTGATACTGAAATTTTCTTCCTACTAGAAATAATTTCAGACCCTTTAAAGTTTTAAATGGGTTATTTTTTAAAAAGTAATAGTTTTAAAATAGTTAAAGCATACCAAAAATTGATATGAATTTTTTCAATTAGTCTTGGAGTTTGGATTTAAAATAAAAGGGTACATGTGGATTCCCATTACATAAATGTATTTATTTCTAATTGGGATTGGCTAACTATAATCAAAAAATGGTTAAAATTTTTTTTTTGAGGAATTTAAATGATTTTTCTAAACAATTTATAGTTAAATGTTTAATCAAATTTAAAACCACTTAAAATATTCCCTTTATTTACATATTTCGGTTTCACTTAGTAGTTAGGATACTATTTGAGAGGTATATCCCCTTAGCTATTAAGATTTTGAATTTTATTATTTGTGATATTTTTTAATTATTAATGATGATAATTGTTTAAGAGGTGTCAGATATAAAGGCATGTATTCTTCATTATAACTTTGTTAATTATTCCTGAGTTTTGGCATGCTCGAGAATATTTCCTAGTACTTTCAGTGCTTCATGAATGATTATTTTATTATAAAATCTAGTTTTAAAATAGTTTTACAATTTAATAAAGTAATTTTAAAGTGCTTCAATTATTTTATAAGTAATTTAAAAAAAATAAATGATAAATAATTCAATTCCCTATTATTTATAAGTTTACCTAATCAAAATTTAATTATTTTTAAAATAATTTTTACCCTTTTGCAGGACCCCACAACTATGTAAAGTTAAAAGTCTTCACCCTTATAAAAATCAGATTTTCTTTACATGTATAAGGGTAGGACTATATTTTTAATTATTTCATAAAGGTAAGATAGGTTGTTTTGATTTGTGTAATGTTAATCTATCCTTCTATATAAATTTCATCCAGTTTTTCATCACCTGTGTAAAGGTTATAGAAATTTACATCTATTACAAAAGGGTATTTTTTTATTTCTAAAGATCACATAAGGGTAAGTTGAAAGTACCGTTAGACAGATCTTGTTCCCTCACTAGGTAAAGGACAATACGACTTCACATAAGGGTAATTTAAGAATATTATAATTTATACCTTTATGCCTTGTGCTTCAAAAGGTTAAAACCAAGTTTCCCTTATGCGGGGTACTCTTTTTTCATTGTGTATAGATAAACAATTTTCCCTTATGTATACCACTCATCCACGTGTAGGTAAAATATTTATGTAGTTTTAATCATATTCTTCCTATTTACAACCATGAACTCAATTTTATGGGGGGAATAGAGGATTTAAGCTTAAAAATATGGGAATAATGGGAGAATTGATGTTTTTAATAAGAAATAATATTTTATTTCTTAGTCTTTTAACCAGAATATTAATAGAAATTAATATTAAAATGTATAAATAAATGCTTCTACATACTAGGAAATATAAAAAAAATGTAGAGACTTGAAACTCATGTAATAATATACTAAAACTGATGTGAGTCTTTACTATCCTTTTATTATAATGAATCATAGGGAATTTATGATCTTTAAATGGGAATTATTGTATAGTTGTGATAACTTCATTACATTTGTTTATTTTATATACTAAAACAAGTTTTCTATATGTCAAATTATTTTCCTATTCTATGAAAACTGCTTGCATGAATTTAATGGAATTTAATTTGTTATGTTATTTTAGAAATAAAGAATCACATCTAGGGGTGATGAGATATAATTCATGCATATAGTGATTTTATATTTAATATGTAATACACCTACCCTAATTTATATTAACATTAAGAGGGTAAATAAATTACTTTTAAAGAGTGAGGGGGGTTATGAGACTAACTGGGTATTTTATATATGTGAATTATTTATCTCGCTCTCTCTCATATTTTTTTTAGTTTTTCTTTAAATGTTTCACATAAAAAGGACCATATACAATTCTTCTGAGTAATATTGGGTCTTGACCTCAAAATTTCCATGAAATTTATAGGTATATTGAACTTCTCTCTCTCTCTCTTCATTTTGGTACTTTTTTAGTGCATTACAGTAGGCTATTGGGGGCATCTGATATTGTTCAATTGTACTTATTTTCAAGAAACATTGACCTATTATTTAATTAAGTTATTTTGATAATTTTATTTTATTTCTATAATAAATTTTATTTTCATGATGTTAATTCTTCAAGAAACCCCACTAAACCTTTATAAACCCCTCAAATGGAATCCAGTAAGATCAAATTATTAGAAATTCTAACAATCACTCTCGATTGTTATCCCTTCATAATAGGTTTAGGGTAATCTTCTTGTTCACTAAATTTAAACATGTTATTATTCTATAATTCAATATTCCTTATACCAATCCATTAAGAATTGATAATCTACCTTTTCTTAATCCCAGATAGTGGTTTCATATCAACACTCTCCTTGGGATTGGTGAAAATGATATGGTTTTGTGGAGGGGTTGTGATGTAATTAATAATTTATTATTATAAAATCCTTTATTTCCATTTTACTATCTGAGGGGTGGTGTTATAATTTATATTTCATTTTCTATTATTATACACTTCTCTCAGCCTCTTTTTTGGTTAAGGGGAAGGGTTCATGAATGTTCCTTCGAAATATGTGTTTGCATTATGTTATATTGATTGCGTGGTAATGATTTTATGCTTGTGGATGGTTTATTATTATTATGGTTTTATGGTAATCGATGAAATGGTTCACTAGTATAATAATGTGACTTATGAGAAATGGGAACATTTAAATGAATTTTAATGATAAATATTTGGAATAGTAGTAAAAAAATGGAATATGAATATGATTTCCTATTATTCCAAGCATTGAGTGGGTGGATTATGTGTTTTCATTTATTTTAATCCCATGGTAATTGAAATATATTCTAGAAATAAAAATTAGAGGGAATAATACATGGAAATTATATCATAGAGGATGAGGTACATTTTTTTGATGTGTTTCATTGATTATTTATATTCCCATGTAGGTTTATACATGTTTTTATTATTTCTAAAAGGTGTTTACATGCACTAATATATTAATTATCGATATATTATAAACAATATTGAAATCCGCATTACATTAATATTTTTTGGATAAAATATAAGTCTAATGAGAAGTAAATAATGAATGATAATTCTTTAAAATCATAGAAATTTCTATTTCATAAATGAAAATTCTTGTTTCCCATCTTATCCAACATTTTTTAGTTGATCCATACATGGATGGGGCCTTGGAATATTTGAGTGTCTTATAAATGTATAAAAAGTTAGTTATAGTTGTTTTTTAGCTAAAATTACTAACACCTCAACTATAATGATTTTTGTGGTGTTTCATCGGTGTAAAATGTTCATGTAAATTTTCGTTACCAAGCCATTTCCAACCAGTGGTGTTTGATGGTTTTTCCATTGGTGAAAAAACTTATTAAGGCATCAACGCAACATAGTGGAATCTATGGTGGGGTAAAACATATTAAAAATGGCCAATATGCCACAAAAAAAGATTTTTTGGCCTCAATGTGTTCAAAAACCCTCACATCCATGGATAGATTTTGTTGTAAGCCATTTCAGATTTAGGAATGTTTTAAAATAAAAAAAATCAATTCCTTCTCCCTCATATATTAATGTAACCAAAAGGGTTAAAATATTATAGGTTTTATTTGGGTGTTTTAATGCATTTCATAATTGATTATAACCCCTTATTATTTGAATTTACACCCTTTTTTATAGACTCTCCTTTCTCATCTTCCTTGGGATGAAATTTAGAAAACCCCTTCATGTGTTGATTTTTTGATCAAATATGGATAGATCCTCCCTTTTTCGGGTTCCTTTTTTAATTATCTTAATTTATTTAAGGCCATATCATCCTTTTTTAGTGTACCAAATTTGTGTGATTTGGTGAAGGTTCGCGATGAATCTTTATACATAGTTGAATTCCTTTTCCTCTTCATTTTTTTATCAAGGAATAACATTATTATTTCTTAGATGATGATTTCATGTGTTTTCGAGTGAGGTAATTTTGATTTTGGTGAATCAATGATGTTCTTGAAAATCAATGAGGTTCTTGGTGGTTGGCGGTGTTCTTGAAAAATAGTTTTGTTCTTGATGGATGGAAATATTCTTGATGATAGGTGTAATTCTCTTCATAACCTTCACAATTGTCTCTATCCAATGTACTAGTTACTCCTTCTTCAAACTAGTCTCTAACTCTACCATTGATGGTATTCATCATTGGTTTTGTGTTGATTCTACCAATATCATATTATTCTTATTCTCCTTGCTTAAGAACCTGGTCATGTTGGTTGGAATTAGTTTTAGGATTCATTTTCATGTGAGATTATACTGGTTGATATGAGAATGTGGTACAAGAGATGACAGCCTTGACAAAACATAATGTCGGAATTGAAAACCTTGAGTTAGGAAGTTCTTTACCATTTAGGGCTCTCATATACACTTGTTTCTATGGTATGATACATGTGTTAGTATGGTTTGTGTTCTCCATTGATTGTGATTACAAATGGGTATGTGTACTCTTATGATACCCATATAGGGTCCCTGTTTCCATGAGAATTTCTTGAGTAGCTCGTTATCATTTTTTATATTGATTCACATGTTGTTATATGATGCTATAATATTTATAATAATGGCGTGTTATGTTTATCATGGTTTTCCATACTATGTGTTGTCATGAATTTTGAGGTTATTCCTTGGTATGTGTCATGGGTGGATTGTTGTGGTATGGATATCCCTTATATTTGGGTTTTAAAAAATGGGTTGTGATAACAATGATGAACCCACACCTATGGTAATATTGTGATATCCTTATAGTATAGAAAAAACTTGATGCCTTGTCAATAATTAGTAACATGTCGAAACTCAATTTCTTACTGACTATGAGTGCATGTTTTCTAATAGACCTTGTTTCCTGACTGATACTCCATGTATTGAGGATACTTAGTAACATATTTAATAAATTTTGGCTAGTTCTTGATCATTTATAATGTCCTTTTACCTTGATTACATAATGGAGTCGAAGCAGGTATGACTAGGGGTTTGTAGCGGCTTGGTTAGCACATGAACACTTGATAAGTGATTCTATTTTTTTTATTCCTTCTTTAACATCTATTATTATCATGAAAGACACATGTTATACAAGTTAACATTTGTTAAGGATGCATTTGTAACACCCCCTGAATTTTAAAGGAATAACGCTGTATTCAATAGCGTGTATGTCTCGCAACAGCAAGTCTAGAAGAGAATATGATATCCTAAGACCATAAAATATATTTAATATTTTAAATAAATTCAACACATTATATATCTTGTAATTCATTCAACACTAAGTTATCTTGTGTTACACTCAACAATGACTTTATTCAATATCTTGCATTACACACAAGACCAAGATTTACCAAATTCTATTAATATTATTTTTTTAAATGGAAATTATATCCTATTATTTAAATTGGAGGTTATGAATAGGATTAAATAAATTATGAAAATACATGATAGAATTAATTTTTTACCAATTTATTATAAATGAATATAAAACCCAATTGAATAAAAAGGAACTATTTTTAAACACCAAAGGTGTTTTAACCTAATAAATTAAATTAATTACTATTATTGAATGATATCAATGAATTTTTTATATTATAAATTCAATAAAAAAAATTACATTCATCAAATAGATCTGATTTTCATAATATAAGAACAAATCCAATTTCACGCATAAAAAGCTATATTTTTCTAAAGGTAGTTTTTCCGCCTTTTAATTGTGCACTTTTTTCAAAACTAAATTTTTACACTTTTATAAATTTTATTCTACTAAATAAACATAATTTTTAAAATAAAAATTTCAATATTATCTTATGGTGATTTTGTATTATTTTTTTTAGAAGTTTCATTTTTTGATGAATAATGAAAAATACAAAATTTAAATTGAGAACTATATTTTAATATAAATAATTTATAATGTTAAATTATATTTTATATTATATTTTTAGTAAAATTTAATCAATTATATATATATTAACTCAATTTATTTTATTTTAATCATTTTTATATTATATTTAGATATAAAAACATAGTAAACTTTGGAACATTTTCACTTTAAAACCTCGCTTTCTCGTCTCCTCTACAGTATTAATTTTAAAATAATTTTAGCCATTTATATGAATTGAATTTTGAAAAAAATACATCTTTAGAATAATATTAATTATTAATTTATAATAGGTTCAGCTAAATTATTTACCAAAGTAATTAGTAATAACAGCTAAAATTAATTATAGTAATTTTTAGAAAAACGAGTTTTTCGAGTGACTAATCTTTAAACTTTAGAGACCAAATAACCTAGAAACTTTTAAAAAACACATTTTATGGACATATTTCAACCATATATATTATATTATATATATTTATCCATTATTATATCAAATTTACATGAAAAAATCTTGGGTGTGCTCAATACTTTTCAAAAATACCAAGTGTGTCCTCTCCCCCACTTCTAAAGAGCCATCGCCTCTCTTCCTCTCTTCGCACCATAAAAAAATTTAGTTAAGAAAATAAAATCCAAAATAACATAATAAATTCCATCTCATAATCCTATAATTCTTTTATTGTGAATAAATTCATCCTAGAAATTAATTAGTGAAAACATAATGGGGATACTCGAAGAAGAGGTAATGTTCATATAAAATAATTTTTATTTTATTTTATTATCCAAAGACATAAATACTTATTATACCATTATTATATAATAAAATCAGTATATTACATATAACAATATTATCTATGTTTATGTTATGAACTAAAACATCACATGCTTCCATTAAATCGGTTCTGAAATCATCGTTCGTATGTACGGTGGGCTACTACCTCGTGAACAGATGTCATTTGTTTATCCATTTCCACCTTTCAAGGATTGGAATAATGATGAGTTTATACTTATATATTATAAATATAATATTTATGATATTATTATACTTATTTAATTATTATTTCCCACATGCATTCATGATTTTAATTTTTTTGGGAATAAGATAACATCGCTGATGTGAACAGAAAACTACAACCTCGCGAAGTGATGTGATTCATTTATGATTTACATTGAATGTATTAAGGATGCTTTTAATACAAATATGTGATGTATATAACATAAAAAATTATACTTTAATGATATATATATATATATATATATATATCATTTACTTTTGATTCTTTCAATATGATAAGATAATGGAAATAATGTTCATGCGTACATATAGTCTACCATCTCAATGACCAGTGTATTTAATTTCCTATCAATAAATTTGATGTATTAATATAAATAAATATATATGATATTTATATCATGGTTTAAATTCTAGATATTATTAAATCATGATCTATGTAATAGGAACAAAAAATAACCAATGAAAATATACTAAAAAAGACAATTAACACATGAAACAATGAAAATAATGAAATACTATTAAAAAATGGGGGATAATATGTTATAAAAGAATAATATATGATATAATAAATATTAATATGGTTCTTTTATTATTTAATGAATTTTTTAAAATCAATATATATGAATTTAGTTCAAGTTTAATCAAAAAGAAGCGTGAGGTCAGGTAATTCGTCTCAATTTCGTTTCGTTGAGGCGTATTTCAATGATATACACCTATTTAATTTTACATGGTTTATATACATACCTTTGTAAATTAAATAACATTAATACTTCATTAATCATGGTATTTTAAATTTTAATTTAAATTATTTTATCTAATGTTATTTGAGAATAAAGTTACCAAATAGTAAACAAATTCATAACTCAATTCCTTTTCATTGGGTTATATTACTTACTCATTGTCATTAATATTATATAATTATGTGTATAATTATTATTGACTATATATTTCTTTATTTCCATTTGTTTTATGTGGTTTTATAGTTGATACACATAATTTATTCATTGATTAATTTACACTTAATCATTTTGATAATATTAAGGGGATATTTCACAATCACATTCTAATCAAGATTTTTTATTCCTAAAGTTAAATTAAAGGAAATTATATGAATTTTTTTTATAAAAACAATAATTTTATTCTACTCTGATTATTCATGATCTTTTCAAGTAATATTACTATTTCTCTACTCTTTGAAACTTAAAATAACTAATAAAATGTTTTAACTAATTCTTAATTTATTTATCTCTCTATTTAGAAATCTTTTTTCTTACAAAAAAATTCAAAAAAAGAAACAAGAAATTCATTAACCTTTTTAAATGATTTATAATTGACATTTTTTCCCATTTTTCCATTTTACTGTATTTTTTAAAGTAATATTTTTGTCTATTTCTGAACAAGTCACTTTTCTATCCTTTTTATGATGAAAAAGGAATTTTCTTTACGTCATGTATAGAATTACTCGAAGATATGACCATCATTAATTTGGTGCTTCCTTTTCCAGTTTATGAAGATATTTTTAAAGAATTTTTTTAAATTTTTATATTCAAAGAAAATTATTTTAAAAATATTTTTCAAAATAAGAAGAATATTTTCTGCAAGAATGTTTTTAATGGTATTTTAATGGTATTTATATTCATCAGTGACAAAAAACCTTTACCTTTACTTCAATGGGTATATAATGTAATGATATCATCACTATAATTTCTTCAAATGGTTTATGATCAGTTTAACTGGGGATATACTATTTTGATACCATTGACTTTACTCAAGATTCTCTATGAATATGTTTATTGATTAGGGGAAGTATTTATATTTTTTATTCTAGGTTTAATATGAATGTTTATGTTTATTGTGTTTAACCGCTTTCATATGAGGAATGAATTGGATTTCATATGTTATAGGAGGGGCCTGCTATATCTCCTTAATGCATAGATAGGTTTCATAGGATAAAATAGATATTGTGTTGGCTATTTCATCCCATTTATTATATTCTTTTTTTGAAGCCTAGATAGTATTAGATTATTTTCGTGAATCCTTAACAGTATTAAATGTCTTGGCACAAATACTTGATGCTATGTTTTAAATATCCATCATTTTGAATTTCTTCTTTATGAATTTAGTTATTATTATTCCATTTGATTATTCAATTAGTTAGAATATCCATGGTTAAGTTTCAGGATAATGTGATTATATATATGGAACTATTTTTTCATCATTTATTACATTCATATTATTCTAAAGTTATTGATTAAATGGATTTTTTTCTGTTATTTACCTTTCTATATTGAGTATGCCTTATCTATTCATTTCTTATATTGTACACTTACCCTTAATAAGAATCTAATCTCACCCCTTTCATATGTTTTATTTTCCCAAGGATATGAGGAAGTATTTTTTGAGTGATATGTAGGGATATTCTAAGGGGAATGGTGGAATTATTGAAGAAAATTAT
The DNA here is from genome assembly GCA_963277665.1 of Viscum album. Lineage (NCBI taxonomy): Eukaryota > Viridiplantae > Streptophyta > Magnoliopsida > Santalales > Viscaceae > Viscum > Viscum album. The sequence continues at coordinate 61,246,821 of OY728156.1, read as the reverse complement.
TTATGTATTTTATGTTTTAAAATGTAATGTAAATTTCAATTATATATCTTGCTCACCAATACTATTAAACTATTTTGTCTTTTGGGATTAAATCCATTTTATCTATTTTAATGTAATGGTAGTAGGAACTTCTTCTGGGAAGATGGGGTTGGGGTCACTATAGTTGGTATCAGATGAAGTTTAGTAGAAACCTTGGGAACTATATTTAGGAAAACATTGATTATGGAATATAACCCTATGATAAAGTTTGATTATAATTATATAATAATATCGTAAAGTTTTTTTAAGTTGTATATTATGTGGTATTTCCTTACAATACATCAATGTTTGGATAATACAAATGGATGTGATTCTAGTACAAAGGAACCTAGGTGTAATAACTCTGAAAAAGGAATGTCATGATTTATTTGAGAATTACCTAATACTTGAAAATGGTCATTACTATGCACCTAGTTTTAAAATCTCATGGGATATGCTTAGGTAAATTCACATTTTTTTACAAACCATTATAAAGAAGTTGAAAATAAATATATTCCCAAGGAAACCATGTTTATGATTATGATATTATATATGTTTTGTTTTTCACTATTTTTGGGATTATATATTATGTTTTATAATTTTATGATATAATCTAGTGTATTATATTCTTTATAAATGGAACCTAATGGAAGGAATGTGAATAATATCAATGAATTTACTCTATGTAGGTATTTCCCTCCCTGGAAAGAAAATGAAGTTGTAACTGGATCTACCATAAGAATTGATCCAATTATAACAATATTCGGGTTGTATACTCAGGTTATAAGTAATAAACTTTCCCTTATAGAGAATCTAATTGATACATCATGAATTTTAATAATGTTAGACCACTTTATGAATCTATAACCTCCATTCTTCAATGGGACTAAAATCAATTTTTAACTGATCAATGTATGAGTTCTATAGAGAAGATATTGCTAACTCTAAGAAGTAGAGAAAGGGAGAAAGTTTTCATGGAATTTTATCTTCTTTCAAAATATAGAGATCAATGTTAGTTGTTGATTCAAAACACTAAGGATGAAAAAAAATATCAAGCATGGAGTAGAAGGATTTCAAGGAAATTTTCATGGAAAACTATTTTCATCATGTGCAACTCGTAGATTTGGAAATAAATTTCTTGAGTATATGATAGAAAAAAGAGGGAAATTTTTATAAAAGGAAACTTTATAATGTTATCATGGAATTTTAAGGACTATGTATGTAATCCAAAGAGAATGATTTACTATTTATTTAATAAGCTTAATAAAATTCTCCAATGGTCACTATTCTCCCAAACATTCTCATCATATGAGGACATAGTATCAAGTGCTATTAAGTTTGAGAAGGAATTATCTAAGTATTATGGATTTTAAGGGAAGAAAGAGAAGAATTGAACAGAAAAGAAAAGGCTAATAAAGGGAAGAAGGAAAATAATGAGTTTACAACATGAGACACTTGTGGAATGAAACTCATTGGTATATGATTAAAGGAAAATTAGTTTTCTTCAAGTGTGGAGAAAAAGGCCACCATGATCAAGATTGAAAGGGAAAGAAAGAATTTTACTTCTTTCAATTCTTAATATGTAAGGATATGGGTCACTATGCAAATTAATTCCCCAAGAGCTAAAGGTATATACCTAATAAGAAGATAAGGTATCAAGATCATGAATATGTTATTACTACTGATTAAGTGGAATGATTAATGTTATTTTTTTGGATTCCAAAATTATGTTTTAAGAGTATACTAATCAATTATATTCTGATTGTATGAATTATGAAATGTATAAAGATATTACTATATTAATTTTCTTTAAGTATTTGAAAGCGTATATTTAATAGTAATGATAACCAAGAAAAATGATTCATTGGAATGTTAAAATTCAAGTAAAACACATGATTAAGGGAAATATAACCCTTAATATGTTTATAATTTTAATATAATTATGTTGGTATAAATAGTTGATTAATATGGATAAATTAAATTGGATCATAGTAACTACCTTTAAATTTATTAATGAAAAGTTCATTTTGTAAATTTAGTAACCTTCTTTCTAAAGTTATGAATATAAATTTTTTAAAAGGGTTATAAGGTTAATAATTTATTAATTTTTTTATGTTAAAATTTGTATGAGGTGTTAGAGATTAATTAATTATATTGTATAACTTGTGTTAACCATATAATTTTGTAAAATCATTTGATGAAAATGTAAATACTTGTTTTATAGATATTTTGATCCAATAAAAGTAAATTTTAGTGCATCAGGCATAACAAAATCATTTTTGGGAATTCATTTATTATAGTAAAGGGATATATTTAAAATTTATTTAACCAAAACCAAAGGATTAAATTGTGTTTATGAAAAATAAATAGATCATGTAATTATATTTACTTATATTCTTATATAGTAAAATAAATAAAAAACTTTAAGAGAAGGATCTTGAAACAAAAAATTTATTTCATTATGTTTATATCTAATGAATCAAAGGGTCCTTTAGATCATCACAAATTATAGTTTTGTGGCCCTAAAATGTCCATTGATAATTCAATTTATTATAATCAATGACCTCAATAACACTCTACAATTATTTATGTATTTTCTCTATGTCTATATCTTCACTAGCCACTATTGTTCTCCTATGTAGAAACCTAGTTATATGTTATTCCATATGATAGTTGCACATCCCTTTCTCTCTTATTAAGAGGATATTTTATTAACCCTTTATTAAGAGGGTTTTTCAAAAAAAAATAACTTTAAAATATGAAACTACATATTAACAAGATCAAGATTAAATTGTGAGTATGCAATTTATTGATGGTGGGGAGAATGTAGCACCCTGAAATTCTAAAAGAATAACATTTTATTCAATATAATGCATGTTGTAAAACACCAAGCATAGAAGAGAATATGTTATCCTAAACATTAAAATATATTTAATATTTTAAATAAATTTAATCTATGATATATCATGAAATGCATAAAATACTAAGTTATCTTATGTTATATGCGACAACGACTTTCTTTGATATCTTGTGTTACACGCAGGATCGAGTTTTACCAAATACCATAAATATTATTATTTAAAATGAAAATTATCTCCTAGAAGATAAATTGAAGGTTATGAATAAAATTAACTAAATTAATAAAACATGTATTAGAATTTCTTGGGTACCAATTAATTATAAATTAATATCAATATTAATTGAATATAAATGTAATTATTTGTAAAAAATTATTTTTATGTGCCAACGGAGGTTTAAACTAATAAATTAATTAATTAAAATTATAGAATGATCTTAATGAAATTTATATATTATATATTCATAAATTTTTTTTGATATTCATATGATATATTTTCTAGTGAAAATATAAGAACAAATCTCATTTTATGAATAAAAATCTATATTTTTCTAAAGGCAGTTTTCTCACCTTTTAAGGGAGCACTTGTTTTAAAACTAAATTTTGAAATATTTAAAATTTTATTTTAAAATATATAATTTATTTTTATAATAATAATTTTAAAATTATCTTAGGTTGAATTTTTTGTATTCTTTTGAGAAATTTTATTTTCTGATTAATAGTGAAAAATACATAATTTTAATTGAAAATCGGATTTTCATATAAATAATTTATAATGTTAAATTATTTTTTAAATTATTTTTAAAATTTACATTAATAAATTATACATATATAAATACAATTTAGTTTATTTTAATCATTTTTATTAAGAATTTAGATATAAAAATGTTGTTAACTTTTGAACATTTTCGCCCTAAAAACTCGTTTTCTCATCTCGTATATGGGAGTAATTTTAATTTAATCTTAGACACTTCTACGAATTTAATTTAGATAAATCGATTAAATATTTTTAATCAGTATAATTTATAATTTATAATAGTTTCAACTTATTTTTTTACCAAATTAATTTGTGACAACTATTACAATTAATTATAATAACTAAGAGAAAATGAGTTTACCGCGGGAATAAACTTTAAAATTAAGGGGCCAAATGACCTAGAAACTTGTCAAAAATACATTTGATGGAATAATTTAACATTATAAATTATAAGAGAAATACTTTTTTATTATTATAGCAACTTGAAATTCGAAAAATGTGGGATCACTCAATAATTTTCAAAAATACAATGTGTGTCCCCTTCGCTTATAAAAGACCACCCACTATCTTCCTCTCTTTACACCTTAATTTAATTTTGGTTCATCCAAGACCTTCCCAAATCACTTCACAACTTTAATCCCTTCATCCTATAATACTTATATTTGTAATAAATTTATCCTAGTAAGGCATTAGTTGAAACCTAATGAGGATACCTGAAGAAGAGGTAATGTTCTTCTAAAAACGTTTTTATTTCATTTCCTTATGAGCATCTTTAAATTCCAATTATATAATGATTACATAATAAAATAAGTGTCTTAAATATAATTAGATGTATTTATGTTAATTTTATGACCTAAATCATCAAAAACTTTAATCAAATGGGTTACGAAATCATTGTTCGTGTGTACGGTGGAGTACCACCTCACAAACTGATGTCATTCATTTTTTCATTACCACCTTAAGGTTATAAATAATGATGGATTTATTGTTTTTATATGATATATATGATTTTTTTTATTTTATTATTTTTCTATAATTATTATATCACATGTACCATTATGATTTCCATATTTTGGGAATATGATAACATTTTCCATGTGTATGGTGGACTACCGCCTCGGGAAGTGATGTGATTTGTTCATGATTAAATGGAATGTATTAAAGATGGGTTTAATAAACAAATGTGATATATATATAAAAACTGATATTTTAATGATAATATATATATATATATGACAAGTTCCTATCATGGTGTGTCAAAAAAAAACAATTATTTCCTAAGTTAAAATGTATTACAGTTGTTAACCTATGTTTTCTCCAGAGAGAAGAACACAACAATAACTTATGTCACTTTAAATTTGAGAATGATGTGGTGTTGTTTTTTATATTATTTTGTTTTGAAAAAAAAAAGAAATGAAGTAAAATATTTAAAAAAATTAAAAATCATGTTATTTAAAATATTGATAAGAATTGGGTGATTGGGTTGGGGTTGGTTTTCCAGTTGAAATGTTATCATAGTTTTAATTTTTCAAATCCTCTTATACTAAGATGATTAAAGTGAGATTTCATGATCGTTTCCTCTCACTCACTTGGTAAATGGTGATGGTGAGATTTTACCTTACCAAGATATTATTTTTGTCTACTCTAATTCCTTTTTTATAATAGTTCTAGAGAATACCCTCAATTGATTTAGTTAATTCTTCATCAGGTCTTGTTTAGCCCAAACTATTAAGAATATGCACTACTCCTCCCACACATATTGATGATCGCCAAGTACTTCACCACTATGACCTAATATATTCCATTGTATATAGACTAGAACCTATTAGAAGGAGATAATTTTCATTTACCAAATCAATAATAATAACATAAAATCAAATCAAATATAATCGCACAAGATAATAAAAAACTATTATTATAATTTGAAACCAACTTCACATAAGAGAGAACTACTTCATACAATTAAGTTCATGAACTCAAACATTAAAAAAAATAAAAACCACTCATTCCTAAATCACTCAGAGTATTACCCCCCATGGTAAGGTTAATTAAGAAGAAGGTAGAAGAAGAATAAATTAAAAAACAAAGAATAATAAAGGGAAGAAAATAAAGAAAAAAATTCTCCTCCAGAATCTATCCACTAGAAGTTTGATTCAGTTCTATCCATCAGATGATTGAATCATGTTTAGGTCCATTATTATAAGATTATCCAAATTGATTCAGTATTTTTCCCTCAAAATTTCATAGCATTTTTATCCATTTCAAATAAGTTATGTCTACCATAATAGAACTAACTTTTTACAGACGCTAAACACTATTCCACTAACCCCACTTTAATCGATTCAAGGGCGGCCTTAATGAAATAATTTCTATATAAAATTTAATGTAAAGATTATCCTTCGAGTCATATTTTGAACCCAGCTAGAATCATCCTATTTATAGATCATTATCCGTTGATATTCCTCATTTAATGAGATAGGGTTTATTCTTCCAACCAGATTAAATCTTTGACTTAGTATAATTTTTTGGTCGTGTTGGAGTTTGAATGGGATATTGGTCTAGAAACCTAATTTATAGGCAACAAACATATAATTTTGACATGTTCCTATCATGGGGTGTGGATGAAACAATTATTTTATAAGTTAAAATGTAGTATAGTGTTTAACCTAGGTTGTCTCTAGAGAGGATCACACAACAATTACTTATTTCACTTTAAATTTGAGTATGAAGTGGGGTTGTTTTTTATATTGTTTGGTTTTTAAAACAAAAAAATGAAATAATAGAAAGAAATGAATTAAAAGATTTCAAAAAAAATGGAAAATCATGTGATCTAAAATATTAATAATAATTGGGTGATCGGGTTGGGGTTGGTTTTCCAATTGCAATGTTATCACAGTTCCAATTTATCAAATCCTCTTCTATTAATCTAATTAAAGTGATATTTAATGATTGATTCCTCTAAATCCTTTAGTAAATGGTGATGATGAGAGTAAACCTTAACAAGATATTATTTTGGTCTAATATCCTTCATTTTTCATAATATTTTTAGTGAATACCCTCAATTAATTTAGGCAATTCCAAACCAGGTCTTGTTTATGCCAAACAATCAAGAATATGAATTACTCCTCCCATACATACTAACGATCACCAAGTACTTAATCACTATAACATAATATATTCCATTTTATATAGACTAGAACCTATTGAATCTAGATAATTTTCATTTACCAAATCAATAGTAACAACATAAAATAAAATCAAATATAATCGCACATGATAATAAAAATTGTTATTAGAATTTGAAACCAATTTTGCAGAAGAGAGAACAACTTAATACAATTATGTTCAAGAACTAGAACATTAAAAAAATTAAAAACCTATCCTTACCAAATAACTCAGATTATTAACCCACCATGTTAGGGTTAACTGAGAATAATGGGGAAGAAGAATACATTACAAAACTAAGAAGAAGAAATGAAATAAAAGAAATAACAAAACTTTTCTCCTCCAGAAGTTTGCTTCAGTTCTATCCACAAGATGATTGAATAATGTGGAGGTCCCTTATTATAATATATTAAAAATTTATTGGTTAATATACCCTTGAAATTTAATATCATTATGAGTCATTTAAAATAATTTATGGCTACTTTAACAGAACTAAAATTTTATTGCCGCCAAAATTATTCCACTAACCCCACTTTAACCAATTTAAGGGAAGCCTTAAATAAATAATTTATATTTTAAATTTAATTTGAATCTTTAATTTAGATTCATTTTTATAACCTATCTTGAATAATACCATTTTGAGTTCAGTATCCCGAGATATGCCTTATTTAATTAGGTAGGGTTCATTCTGTCAACCATTTTAAATCTTTAACTTAGTAGATTTTTTTGGCATGTTGGAGTTTGGATGGGATCTTGGTCAAGAAGAATAATTTTTATCCAAAGAAGTTAGGAAGACTAAAAAATTAATCACTCAAATTGTATCACAATAGTAAAAGTTATTCCCTAGAAATAGAAGTGAATAAAAACTGTTAATTTTACAGAATTATCCAATTTTAACATTTAAGCTCAAAACTCACCAAAAATCCTAAAATGATGCAAATAAGCTAAATTTAATTAATTGGTAGATATTAAATCATAGAAAAACATATGAATAATTATCAAAATATTGTATCTATAAGTTCCCCCACACTTAGCACTTGGATTCCTAGACAAGTAAACATCAAAATCAAATCAAAGAAAATTTTAAACACAAATCCTTGAGATCCCCCGATTTAACACTTAGAAATAAAATATATCATGCATCCTAAAAACCATTATTTGATGTTATTACTTAATATAATTCAATATATTTCCAATTCATCTGTCCTCCCATTCAGAAAAAACACTCACGTCGCTTTTATTTTCTCTTATCACACCATGATCAATTTTCAACAATGTCTTTCTCATTAAAACTCTTGTAAGGATCACCATAGGCATGATAAATTCCTACATCTCCACTAGATTTAATTAAAGGAAATGTTTTTATTATGAGTAATTTTAAGGTGTGTTTTTGGGATTTTTTTGAATGATTTTTATGGGAAAAACTCTGAGGTTGAATGATAAGCAATTATCTCTTTTTTTGAAATTTTTTTTGCAAGATTATAATTTTCATTCAAGTATGGTCTCCTCCTCACTCCCATTAGTATAAAATATTCCCCATCATTATCAAAACCCAAGAAATTTTTATTTTATTCATCAATTCTGCTGAAAATTTGTCAATATTCTCATATATATTTTTTTCTTGAAAGCTCCAGATATGCACAAATGTTTTTACATTGGAAGCTCCAGAAAGGCATAACTTCTCATACATGAAATATCCATAAAAGGCACAGATTTCAACATAATGATATTTTAGTTTCAAACACACCTCATTAACACATTATTTTCCTCCTAAATTTTCACTAAATTAGGTATCACAACAAAAGACAATCCCCCCCACCCACACACACTTAATTTTAACTAGATTATGCAATTTCACTTCAAAAGAAGGTTATATAGGGAAAATTGGATTGTAATATTGATAACCTAAGAGGATATTCATGGATTATAAGGGATAAGAGGATTAAATGTAAAGGTTGGGACATTATAAAAAGGATTATTAGAAAATGGGGCTTTAAAACCAAAGAAATTCCTCAGTCATTTAAAACACAAGTACCTCAAACTCTCATGTTTTGACAAAAATAAATCAAATTTTGGTTAAATCAAGAATCATTTGGATATCTCAATAATCGAGGTAAATGAAAATAATATGAAAAAAAATGGTTCAATATCTTCAAAGGAAAGTTATTTCCATGATAATCTTAGTGAGATGTGACATCAGATTTAAAAATCAAAGTACTTTTCATGAAATTACCAAATATTTTAACTTGAAAAAATACATTTTTAACATTCATTTAAGCTTAGTTTCATGGGATTAATTATTTCACTCTTATACATGGGTTTCAAAAATGTCTAAGATAATCACTTCTGATAAAATGTTTCAAAAACACACAAAAATTGAAAATGAAACAAGGAAAATTTCAAAATCGCATAGTTTTTTTTAAACAAACAAAAGAAAATCCTAAAATAAAAATCTTCCTTCTCCTACACTTAAATGATGTAGTTTCATCAATTCATTCAAATATATTTCAACATAAAATATAATTTTAAAATGAATCATATAAAGAAAAAAACTGTAAGAGAGTGGTACAACATGACTTATTGGCAGTACAACATTTTGTTAAGCTCCTAAGTGTTTCACACTAAAAACCTATAAGAAATATTCGAAAATATAGTGTAATAAATTCATTAAAAGAAAAGAAAAATGGAAATAGAATGAGAAAATAAGGATAGATATTGGTTTAATCCCCCAACTGGGTCTTAGGTTTTGACTCTCTATAGATGGTTAGTTTCAATCAGTTATCCTCAATCTGATGATGGGTGAAGTTTCTTGCTCATGAACCAAAAAAATTCATCTTTCCAATTTTCAATTCTTCCTTTTTGTTCAAGACTCCATGGATATAGTATAAAAAATTCACCCCCATGAAAATTATATTCATCTTGAATAATGGGGTTTGAATAAAGAAGGGTTCCTCATCTTTCTTGGTTTCCACTTTCCCCACTTCATCTTCATTCTACAGTGGTTTCTCAAGGTTTGTTTCATCAAAAGAATAGTCAAATGGAAAATGATAGAGTAATTCTATTTAAGTAAAATTAAAACATGATGAATCAATAAAAAAAAATTCCCTTTAAAATTAAGAAACATGTATCTCTTTTTCCAAAGGAAATTCCACTTTTGTCTCCTCTTGAACACCTTCTAATAAGTTTTTATCAAGTTTAGGGAGCTCTATATGTTCCTCATCAGGTGGAACCTCTTTTTCTTCCTCATGATCCAAGGAACAACATAAGTTGTACAAATCTAAAAATTTTAAGCAAGAGGAGGTGATAATCATTTCAGTTTCTATATAATCAGAATTAAAAGAGTATTGAAAAATATTATCTCTCTTAAGTGGCTCTACTTCAATTGATTCTTCAATGGAAAGTGTCTCTTGGAGTTGAATTTCACTCGATAAAGGTAGGTAATCAAAATCCAAAAATTCTTTGATACCCTTATAAAAAGTAAGGAAGACTAAGGGAAATATTCTTAAACCTTGGAAATATTATAAAATCATATAAAGTAATGGGATTACTCGGTTAGCTTATGATCCATAAATTCCAAAAATTTATGGTTCATGTCCTCCCTCAGACCATCTATGTAATCTTTGAATTTTTTCTCCCCATTAATTGATTTTGAAAATAACATCACACGTATAAAAATAATAGAAAACCATACTCCATGGAAAATGGTTATATATTAATTGGTTCTTTAAATTCTAGGTAATTATTCCTTGAATTAATGAAATGATAATTTTAAAACATCATAGTAAAATATGTTTGTTAACTTTTTTTTGAAAAGTGTTAAAAATTTATAATTAGATTGTGGAACTGCCTCCTCAAAAATGGTGTCAGGTTTTGACTTCTACCTATATTTGGGTGTGGAAAAAATAATTATTCCATAATTTAAAATTTATTACATTGTTTAACCTCGGTTATCTTCAGAGAGGAGAACAGAACAATCACTTATGTCACTTTAAATTTGATAATTAAGTGGGGGTTTTTTTATATAGTTTGGTTTTGAAAACAAATCAATGAAACAATATAAATAAATGAAGTAAAAGATCTAAAACATATTAACAATGTATGTGATTTAAAATATTGATAATAATTGGTTGATCGGTTTAGGGTTGGTTGTAACAACCCTGTATTTCGTAGTAAGTTATTTTCTTTAAAGTAATTCAATAGCTTGCGCTACATGCAACACAGAGTTCGAGCGCACCACGACTTACCAAACAAGCCATTCAAAAAGTAGTTATGAATATTATCAACTGAATATTTAATTTTATATACTTCATATAATTTTAGAATCCATATTATGTGTTTTTTAGACATAATATAAGAACAAATTCATTTTTTCAGATAAAAGACGTATTTTTCAAAAAAATGCAATTTTACCACCTTTTAATGGAAAACCCTTTTTAATACCAATATTTGACATTTTTATATATTAAATTTAATTAAATTTAATTATTATTTATAATCAAAAAATTAAAAGTTTATTTTGGATAAATTTATGGTACTTTTCTGATAACTTTCATATTTTTATGAATACTGAAAATTACTAAATTTTAATTGAAAACATTTTTTTAGTTGAAATAATTTATAGTGTTACATTATGTATTTTAATGTTTTGGATGTATAATTATATTATATTTTTATCATTTAATAAAATTTAGGTCATTATAAATAATTTCACATTTAAATTTGATATAAACACATGTCAATCTTTTGATAGTTTTTACTTTTTTTTAACTTGCTTTTCAGTTTTGATAATGGGAAATAATTTTAAATTAATTACTTCAACATAAATGTTTTTTAATTTGGTAAAAAATAATTCATTTTTTAATTCAAAATATCAAAATTATCTTAGGGTAAATTTTTGGTATTTTTCTGAAAATATTCTTTTTTTGATGAATAGTGAAAAACACTGCATTATTGTTTAAAACAGACTTTTTATTTAAATAATTATTTATTTTATTGAATTTTTTTAAGTAAAAATAGATATATAATACCTATATAAGTTCAATGTAATTCATTGGAGTCATTTTATAATATAATTAGATGTATAAAATTTTATTGAACATTTTACCATCTTTTACTCATCTTCTAAGCACATTTGCAAATTTACCTAAAACATAATTTTACCACTTCTATGAGTTGAATTTAAAAATCCGAGAGACATGGATAATATCATTAAGTAAAATGTGATTCAATAAGATGAAAATCATTTCTGGTGAATAGTAACTTTTGACTTTTATTTACCACGGTTAAAAGTAAATAGGGTAATTAAGGGAAAAAATAATATCTTAATTACCCTAACACACGTACTAATTCTATTGGATAAGTATAATTACAACAAAAAAAACATAAGAATAAAATATGAACCACTTTGGTCCACTTTGATTAGATTAGGACATTTATTATTATTTTGTTTAAATAATAGTTAAAAGAGTTAAATTCAAAGTTTAATAACTGAACCATTTTTAATATAGGGTTACACATAATATAAATTCTACTATGAATATTCTATATAAAGCTAAAAATATTTCCTACATAAGGGTATTTTATTTATAATTTTTATAAATTAAATAATTTAATTTATTTATGACATAATGATGATGCAGTAATTACCTTATTAATGAAATATTAAAATAATTGATATTATAAATATCTATATAAATGTAAATTGACACTTATGATGAATTCAACTAATTTTATAGTTTAATATGACATTTTAAGGTTAGTTTAATAAATTTTATTCGAATTAATAAAGTTTTTATGTCTTTCAAAAAATCAAATACTAAATAGTATCAAAATTGACATAATTGAGTTTTTAAAACTAATATTATATTATTAATTGATATAATATTGCTAAAAATATATGTTTCATCCAAAGGACTTAGATAAGGTTATATATATTAATAATTAACCACATGGGGTTATCTTGGCATGTTATAGAATGTTTATTAACCATATAATATAAAAATACAAAGAGATGCGGTAAATGTAAAACTATTTAACTAAGAGTTAAATCTAACAAATAAGTTTAATATGATGAACTAAACCTGTATAAAACCTATTGGTTGAGATTTTTTCGACCCATCCCCACCTTAGTCTTTAAATAATTTATTTTTTAGCCATTAGATACTGAAAATGATTTTATTATAAAATAATATTTCAAGCTTTTCCTAAAGTGACCCTCACCTCTCTTATAAAAGGTCACTTCCCATTCTAGAGGCCTTACATTGGTCATAAATCCATCCTAAGGAGCCCTTTTGATCAAATCAAAAGGAAGAACCTTAAGAAGAGATAAATATTTCATCACCTCTTTCAAGTTCTTTTCTTCTTCCACTTCCTATTTCTTTATTGTTTTCATTCTAAAATGATAAATATAATATCTTATATATACTGTGATTTTATTATAAAAATTTTGCAACCATATTCATTATTCTATCAACCCTATAAATGACAAAGTCACCATACGTGGGTATGTACGGATTACCGTCTCCACGTCATGGTGTAGTTTGTTATTCAAACACCTCGTTATTTGTATGGTTATAATAATGAGTATAAATAATGTAAATAATAAATATAACATGTTAATTATTATTTATATATGATATACCATCCAATTACATACAATTTCACCTTCAATATAATGATATTTTCTCCGGTGCGTACATACGGATTACCATCTCCACGAACACGATGAGATTCATTCCCCATAGTAATCATTCAAGAATAATTTTTATTTTATGATTAAAAATAATGTTTATAAACTTAATATCATTCTGGATATGAATAAAATACATCTTATACATAACAAGCATGGCTTACGTAACCGAGTATATAAAGGAAAATGGATCAGTTAACACCCAAAACGATGATACTACTAAAATATTATTAACAAAGAAATATTATAGGATCATATATGATATCATATTTATGTATATAGTTCTTGTATAATTTAATAACAATAATTTAACTATTATACATGAGTTTAATGTACCCTCAACAAAGGAAAAGTACAAGGTAAGGGGTTTTAATCTCAATTCTTATTCCCGTGAGATTCATGCTATATTACAACTATTTCCTTTTGTGTGGTGTATGTACTGCCCATGATTGTATTATTTGTGTAATATAATTTAATTTATGGGTATTTACACCTCTATTTTATGATACTTCTTTCATGGTGGGTATGTTTCGTATGTTACCAAATCGGTAAGGTAATTTCAAATTTCAATTTCCAGTCATTGGGGTTTACGCATACTTCATTGATTATTTTACTCCATGATTATGTGATGAATCACTGTTTATTATTTTTTATAGTAATTTTCAGTCCCCTTTTTGTGGATATAATTTTGATACACATAATCACTCCATTGATAAATTCCTAGGTCATCGATATGAACATGATAATAGTAATTTTAACTCAATCTCCATTCATTGAGTTAAACATCCAATTCAATGGTGTTGTTTTTACAGGAATATGTGTGAATGTCCTCTGATTGATTTACACTAGATATCCAATCATATTGAGTGTATTTATATTTTTATCATATAATTATGTCATTGATTAATCTTTAACCTAAGGATACGGTCTTTATAATGGATTTCATCTCAACTTATGTTCCATTGAGTCTTCTTTGCTGTTATGCACCAACTCACTTTTGTTTAGTGTATATATAGTACTTTGACATATTATATCATGAATCCATTTATTCTCATGATATTATAATGTTTTTATTACCTCAATTATTTGTATTCAAGCCTCTCTCATTTGGTTTGTAACACTAACTAAAATATCATTTTAAATGTTTTAAAAATTTATTCTTCTAAATCATTCTCATTAATGTCCATGTTTAAAAAATGGTTTTAAGGATTTATTTATATGGAAATGAATGTTTAAAAATTTTAATTCCTCTTAAAAGTTTCAAAGTGGTATAGGACACTTTGATTAAAAAATATATTTTAAACAGATTCTTGATAAATAGTGATACTTTTAAATGTTTTCAAGAAAAAGGGGGATATTTATCTCAAATAGTTTTGATGATTATTTTAATCTATGTCAATATACTTCATTATTATTGATTTAGGTTGATTTATTATAATAAAATCATCCATATTGTATTTAATGAGTTATTTTTGACTGTGCATGTGCTATTTTTAATCCATTCGTGGTTTGTGGTTTAAATATTTACATTTTGTATGCTAGTTTTAATATGAATGTTTATATTATGCTTTAACCTTTTCATATGAGGAATGCATTAGACTTAGTAATTGATGGGTGAATCCCTCTATAGCTCCTCGATGCATCAGTAGGTATCATGAGACAAACTAGTATCTTGGCACAAAGTCCTGAAAAAATCTTATTTGTATTCTTGGTACAAGGCCTGGACTATGTGGTTATGAAGTCTGACATTATGCATTCCATCATTATAAAAGTGGTTATTGATATTTAATGTGATTATTCGACTAGAATAATATCCATGTGAATAATTAAATTGAATTATTTGATTTTATCTTTTCCATATTATGCTTAAGTTTAAGTTTAAAATGTTTTTGTTTTAGTCTTATACATTGCCTTAAATGTTTATGCTTATTTGTGAAAGTTTCTCCAACATTGTTATCCTTAATGAGTATCTGACCTCGCCCCTTTATATGTTTTATTTTTCCTAGGATGTGAAGAAGTATTATATGGTTGACTTACAGGGATAGGATAAGCATATAAGTGTGTTTAAAAAGGGGATGAAATGTTGTTGATGAATTTATTTCATGATGAAATGTAAAACTTATGAGTGTATCTAGTACTTCCAAGGTTGCTAAACTGATTGGTATTTTGGGATTTAATACCTTTTGATCATGCCAATGTTATGTAATAATTCAGAGACTATGGGTAACTGGGGTTGGGGAATTACATTGGTTTTAAAATTTCAATTAAATTATACTTCCAATTTATCAAATCATCTTCTACTATATTGATTAAAGTGAGATTTCATGATCGCTTCCTCTCACTCTCTTGGTAAATGGTTATGGTGAGAGTAAACCTTAACAAGATACTATTATCCTCTAATATACTTCCATTTTCATAAAATTTTCATCTAATACCCTCAATTTATTTAGTCAATTCTTGCTTGGGTTTTTTTTTACCCCAAACAATCAAGAATATGCACTACTCATCCCACGCGTACTGAAGATCGCAAAGTAATTCACCAATAAGATTTAATTTATTACATTGTATATAGAGCCGCAACTATTGTAGGGAGATGATTTTCATTTACCAAATCACTTATAAAAATATAAAATCAAATAAAATATGATCACACAAGATAATAAAAATTGTTATTAGAATTTGAAACCAACTTTACAGAAGAGAGAATAACCTCATACAATTAAGTTCATGAACTCAAACATTACAAAAAGTAAAAACATATACATTACCAATAACTTATAAGATTACCCCCACCATTTTATGTTTAATTCATAATAAATTGAATGAATAATATATTAAAAAACTAAGAAGAAGAAAATAATGAAAATAAAGAATATAAATTTTACCCCCAATAATATGTACACCATAAGTTTTTTTGTTTATATCCACCATATGATTGAATCATGTTGAGGTCCCTTATTATAATATATTCCAAATCTATTAGGTCATATAACCTATAAATTTCATAGAATTTATATCCATGTAAGATAAGTTATGTCCACCTTATTAGAACTTAATTTTTCTGGCAGCGAAACACTATTCCACCAACCCCACTTTGACAGATTCAAGGGAGGCCTTAATGAAATAATTTCTATTTGAAATTTAATTTGAAGCTTATAAATAAATTCATATTTAGAACCTAGATATAATAATCACATTTAGTGGTTGGTATCCTGAGATATGCCTCATTTAATGAGGCATGCTTCATTTTTCTGACCAGATTAAATCTTCAACATAGTAGATTTTTTGGGCATGTTAAATTTTGAATGGGATCTTCATCCAAGAGACTAATTTGTATCCAAATAACTGAGAAATACTAAAAAAATTAATCACTCAAATTTTATCACAATATTAAATTTTTTTCTAGAAAAAATATAAGTGAATGAAAACTGTTAATTTTACAGAATTAACCAATTTTCACATTTAAGCTCAAAACTCACCAAAAATCCTAAAATGATGAAAATAAGCTCAAATTGATTAATTGGTATGGATTAAATAATTTAAAAACATAAAAATAATTATTAAAATATTTTATCTATCAATATATATCATTTAAATTTCTTTATTTCAATACAACAAGATAAATGAAATAGTGTTCATGCATACGTACGACCTACAGTCTCCCTAAATGATGTATTTCATTTCATATCACTATATTTTATAGAATAATATAAATAAATATATACTGAACATATATGATAGTTAAATAATGTTTTAAATTATATATTATACTAAATCCTTATTTAAGTAATACAAACAAAAAAACAAGTCAAAACATAATTGAAAATCAAGGCAATTAACACCCAGAATAATCAAAACATGAAATATTATTAACCAATCGGTGATAAGATGTTATAAAATAATCATATATAATATCATAAATAATAATATGGTTATGATATATGTTAATAACATGTTTAAGACCACTATATAGGAGTCTAAATCATTTTCAATCAAAAGGAAGTGTTGGGTAAGGGATTTCATCTCAATTTCATTTCAGTAAGGCATATTGTATTGTTATAAACCTAATTAATTTTAAAAGGTGTATATAGTTTCACTTTTAAATGTAATATCATGAATAATTCATTCATCATGGTTTTTTTAGTTTAAATTTTAATTATTTCAACTAAGTGTATTTGAGCTTAATGTTACCAAGTAGTAAAAAAATTCATAACTCAATTCCTTTTTGTTGGGTTATATTAATTCATCATTGTCACTAAAATTATATGATTATGTGTATAATGAAATTTTAATATATATTGTTTTATTTAATATTATTTTATGTGTATTTATAGTTGATACACATAATTGATTCATTTATTAATTTACCCTTCAACATTATGATCATTTTAAGGGTTTATTTCACAATCTCATTCTAATTGAGATTATTTATTCTTGAATTTACATTAATGGAAATTATATGACCACTTTTTAATAAAACCCTTAATTTATTTTCCTGTATTTTTTCATTATATTTAAAATTAATAGTTACATTTTTTCACTCTTTGGTAATTAATAATTGAGAAAATCTTTAATAAATTTTGACTTCATTTCTCATTTTGGTTGGAAATATATTTTCTTAAAAAACCGTACTTTCTAAGAAAATAATTTTTTATTTAGACTTTTTAAAAATGAATTATTAAAATATATTTTTTCCGATTTGTCTATTTACTACATTTTTTCAAAGTAATATTCTTGTCTCTTTCCAAACAATTATTTTCTAACATGTTTACCATGAAAAATTAATTTTCTTTACAAACATGAATGAAATTACCCACTGAAATAACCATCATTTATTTGAAGATTCCTTTTCACCTTTACAAATAAATTTTTGAATAAAATGTTTTTAAAATTTATTTTCAAAGAAAATGATTTCAAAAATGTTTTTCAAAATGAAAAGGATATTTTTCTCATGAATGATTTTAAAGGTATTTTTATGGTATTTATATTCATCAATGAAAAAAACCATTTACCCTTACTCCAATGGGTATATATTGTAATGACATTATTCCTATAATTTATATATATATTTTATGATCAGTTTAACTAGGGATGTGTTATATTTATACCATTCACATTACTTGAGATAGTCTATGATTGTGTTTACTTATTAGGGAAAGTATTTGAATTTCATATGCCTTTTTTAAATAAAAAAGTTTGTGTTAAATGTGTTTCATCCCTTTAACATGAGGAATAAATTGTATTTTTTATGTGATGGGTAGGGACCACTATATTCCCTTGATTTATTAGTAGTTTTCATGAGGAAAACTAGATATGGTTTAGGCTAAGGCCTTCCCATTTATTATATTCTTGGAACAAAGCCTTATTGGTATTAGATTCTTGGTATGAAGACTTGATAATATTAGATGTATTGGAACAAAACTTTTATGGTATGTTTTAGATATCCATAATTGTTCATTTCATCATTATAAATTCAGTTATTGATATTCCATGTGATTATCTGATTAGTTAGAATATACATGGTTAAGTTTTATTCTCTTGTGATTATTTATTTACAATTATTTGATTATCATTTATTACTTCCATGTTATGCTCAAGTTATTGATAAATGGATTTTGTTTCAATTATATAACTTTTTATATTTATTATGCCTTGTTTATTCATATCTTCCATTGTACACATACCCTTACTGAGCATCCAAGATCACACGTTTCTTATGTTTTATTTTTCCCGTCATACAAGGAAGTATTTTGTAATTGATATGAAATGATATGCTAAAGAGAATAGTGTAATTCTAAAAGAAAATTATTTTTTTATTTTTTTTTTTAAAATGTAATAAATATTTTAATTATGTTTCTAGTTATCCAAGACTACTAAACTATTTGTTTTGTTGGGATTTGAACCACTATATCTATGCCATTGTAAGGGTAGTACGTACCGGATCTGGGCTACTCAGGTCAAGTTTGCTATAGTATTGGTGGTGTCCTACTAGGTTTTATTACTCACACCTTACATGGGCATATCACTGCATGTATAGACTTCATGTATAGTGATCGGAGTAAGGTAACGTGGATGATTACTGAATAAAGGAGTATGGAGCTAGTAGTGGACTTGGATGGACTCCAAATTAATCTACAACTTTTATTTATTTTATCTTATTATATTTATACTTCGATTTTTCGTGCCACACTAGCAATCATGTATACTTATTTGATGACTAGTAGTTCATCTATATAGTTTCCACATGATTACACTAATTATTATATTTTATTATATTTGTTATATTATTAATTGTGATAGGACATGATATTGAGGGTATATTATCTCCACTGGTGGAATTAGACCGTCACTATAGGTTGGAAGCCTCTTATGTGTACGGAGTTGTGTATGAGGTTATGTGGAACTTTAGTTTGTATCTGGTGGTTCTGGACGAGGAATTACAAAATAGTATTAGATTATAGTTTTATTCTTTTTCATTTTACTAACATAGGTCATGGTATAAAGAAGATAGTAGTGTAGGAATTAGGTATGGAATTTTCCATGTATCATGACATCTCATGTGTAATGAGCCTCAGAGTTAACATTGATGAAATCATTGTTATAATTTTATGATGATTTGGGTGAGTTTATGCATTATAATTAAGCAATTAGGATCACATTTCAAATATATAATTGTTTTTTATTGTATGATAGTTCTTTAATTAAATTCCTTGATGTGTACTATCTGTTTTGGATAAAATTGTATTCTTTTATGAGTGATATATCTATCTTCCCATGTTGTTTTGATATAAATATTAGCAATAATAAGTTGAACCTAAGAATGATTTTATATTTTTATATATTTGTGATTATAACTTACATGAAGAGATGAATACCTTGGTTAGTGATAGGAATGATATACCTGGGGTTTTGGGTAGACTCCTGGGAGAACCTTTGTGTGATCCCATAGACTAATTGGGATCTTTCCTAATTACTTCAAAAATTTTAAATTCTTCCATCGTATTACAGATAATGAGGTCTCAATGTAGTCACATTGTAAAAATTATAATGTGGGGATCGAGTGAACCAACAATAGAGGATGTTCCTACTCTACCACAAGAATCTGTAGGAGAATATAGTTTAGAATTCTCTTGTACATGCTCTATGGTTTTGGTAGTAGGTCTACTTCATCCATAATTATTTCACTTAGTTTTTATCCTAGGTGTAAAAGTTCAGAACTATAGTCAAAATTGTATTGACATTAAACTACAACATTATCAATCCTTTAAGGGAACTATAGGCCCTCATGATTCTAAGGAATGGGTTGAATCATTGTGGTAATTTTTACCTAGAAGGAACTATGAATGAATTCTAAATTAATATTTTTGATTTGGATATCCTAGAGTTTACCATTCATATCTTCCCAATTTTTTGTTGGAATTAACATACCAATAAATTTTTATTCTGAGTTAATTTCCCTTGATTTTCAAATGGGAATAAAAATGGAACATATTCATCAATTACCAGAGTTTATTATAGTGATATCTTGTTATGGGAATCTATGGGACTTCATGATTCCAAAGATGATGAGCTTCGATGTGATTCTTGGTATAGACTGACTGACCAGTTTTCAGGATCTCATTGAATGATATTTGAGATGGATGTCATTTACATCATCCAAGGGAGAAAATTTATTGATTATTGGATAATGGTAACTAAGAGATGGTAGAGTTGTTCTAGACTTGATTTTGCTCGGGATTATCATAGTGTAGATTGTGGGATTTTCACTTTTAGTGGGATCAGTATAATACACCTCATAATTTCCTTTATTCATATATCTCTATCAGTATGTCTTTTTGGATGAATTCATAGGAATTTCCCCTGATAGTGGATTTTAATTTGAGATAGAGAGAATGCATGGTGAAAACCCTATTTAGATAAACCCTTATTTGGTGGTGTTATCCAAGATAAAGGAGAAAAGGTGTTAGATTGAGAACTTGCAGCATAAAGGATTTATCACGATAATCACATCACCATGGGGTTTACCTATCTTGTTCTCTAAGAATTTGGATTGAGGTCTTCAGATATACATTGATTACTAGAAGTTTAATCAAGTGATAGTGAAGAAAAGATATCTTTTTCATTGGATCAATGATATTTTTGATCTTCTATGGGGAGCTCAGTGGTTCTCCAAGATTGATCTTCCATAGAGATATCACCAGTTTCAAGTTAGAGAAGAGGACATCTCAAAGACGATGTTTCAGAGAAGGAATAGGATATACAAGTATTTGATGATTTTTTGGACTTATGAATGAACTTGTGGTGTTCATGGATAACAATATCTTCCACCCATATTGTGACTCATTCAATGTGGTTTTCATTGAATACATCCTCATCTACTCAATGACACCAGAGAAATATGATAGACATCTAGAGATAGTCCTAAGTATGCTTTAACCACATCAACCTTATTCCAATCTATCTAAGTATAACTTTTATATTTAGGAGATGAAATTATTGGGGAATGTGGTTCCTAAAACAAGTATATCTATAGAATAAGAGAAATTAGAGGCAGTGATATCCTAGATACATCACTAGAATGTATTTGAGATAAGGATATTTATGGTTTTAGCTGGATACTACCAACATTTTTTCTCAGATTTATCATGCTTATTAGAACCTATGACTGTACTGATAAATAAGGGAGTAAATTCCTAGTTTTCAGAGAATAAATAAGAAAAATTTATTAACCTAATGATAAGATTGACTATAGCTTTGTTATTGATCCCACCTAAGCTTGGGATTGGTTATGTTGTATACAATGATGCATTAGGGGTTGGTTTAGGATAATAAGTGATGCAGAGATAACATATTGTAGTGTATGTCTCGTTTCATCTAGAACCCCATTGGGAGAAACAAATATAACTCATTACTTGGAACTGGTAGTTGTTTTTCACTCTTTAAATTTTTCATGATTCTATCTCTTTGGATATAGGTTTATTGTCTACACTGAACACAAGATCCCTTGTTACATCTTTACAAAGTGGAACCTAAATATGAGGTAGAGGAACCAGGTAGGGTACCTATTGATTTTTGAATTTAAGATGGATTTTACACTAGTTAAAGCTAATTTCATTGAAGATTATTTTATTTAGAATATACATGCAACACATAAGCATAGTGATCATCCCTCTAAGGAGTAGTGGTACCAAATGAACTTATTAGACTATTAGAGGACTGATGCTTCTAATGACTAGGGATCATTGAATTGTTCAAATTTTGTGATCACAACTTCTCTTATAAATCGGGTGAAAAATAATCAGGTTTTTACATAGAGTTCATTTTTATGGTTAGCGGTTATTAGGGGTGACCCGATATGTGATGTCCCGACCCAGGTTTCATGTATCGATGCCCCAATCTGATGGGACACATGACCTTAGTTATTCTTCCCCATATTCCATAGGTTTCTGTATAGTAGTGAGGGTCTAATATCAATCATGGGGAGACTATACCCTCTTTATCAAAGTAAAACCACAGCATAAATAAATAATCAATAACCAAATGATAAAACATAATTAGAAACAATACAAGTATCATAAGGTGACCAAAACTAGAAATACAATATCCAAACTGAACTGTAAATTTTCCATGCTAAAATATGTACCAAGTGTCAATATGAAAAAAAAGAAATAAATACACTTACTACACCCAAATGGGTCCAGAACCATGTCATGTTACCTCACTATGCTCCCTCCAAAATCATCTATCTAACACAAGGCCTTTTCTCTTATCCTTTCTTGTAAGCATGAAATCTATTTGGGTACCAATCAGACATCCTGAGTAGGGTGTGAGTACAACTCAGTAGTTCACCACCAATGGAATATAAATTAAATTCAATAAATAAGATTATATACAGTTGTATAAAGATGAAAATTAAATCAATAAATAAAATGGTTCAAATTATTAAATTACCTTTAATTTAACCGTATAAACCATCGGTTTCCCAAAGACACTCGAACCATAATACTTGCCTCGGCCCATGTCAGAGTCTGAACCATATCACATATTCAATTCAAAAATTATTATATAACATGGTATTTCATTATCCATTTCAATTCAATTCATATAACGTCCAATTAAATCGATAGTCCAATGACAACTAATGGGTGCAAAACATCATTTCTAGTGCCCTGTGGTTATTTGGAGCATGAGTCTCTATCCCACACCCCATAGTTATTTGGAGAATCAGTCACTATCCAATATAATAATATTTTCATGTGTGTAGTTGGGTCTATAATACCATGTATAGCACCCTCATGGGTATTTGAAACATCATTTTGTGTCTCACATCCCACTCTCAATCAAACACATATAACAAAACAATCAAGGTTAATCAAAATTAACCCTCAATCTCACTCCCCATGCATATACCCATCATTCCATTAATTAAATCAACAATTAATTAATCAATTCACAGGCAAAAATTCCAATAATTAATTATTCTATTTCACAATTCAATATCCTATGATTAATTCAATAATTAATTATTCAATTATATAATCTCAATATCCCATAATTAATTAAACAATTAATTATTAAATTTTCCAATTCAATATCACATAATTAATTTAAAAATTAATTTTTCCCTAAATCCCACAATTTCAATATTCTAATAATTAATTTAATAAATAATTATCCTTAATTACACAATCATTTAATTAATTAATTCACCAAATTAATTAATTTAAATAGGAAATTCATTTACTAAACAAACCCTAGAAATTATACAATTACATACACCTAATTGAAATCATGACTATGAGATTTGATAATAGATCACCTACCTCAATTCATTGAAAAACACTTTCAAATGGAATAACCACCAATTTGAAGCAGATTAATCAGGAATATGATGAATAACGTGATCTAGATCCATGATTAAACAAATAAAGATCTAATAAACCTATATCTAAATCTAGAGCCAAAGTGGATAAACATCCTTCTTTTATCTGATAAGAGGATTGGGGGATAGAGTTAGAGAGAGATCCAAATGGTATGAAATCACATACCCATGGAGGTGTTGATCTTCAATCCGCCCTTTGATTTTACAAGAACAGAGATCAGAAAGGCTTGGAATCTCTCTGGTGGCCTCCAAAATCATGAAATTGGGGATAGAGTTGAGTGGGGGTTGAATTGGGGTAAAATGGGGGCTCTAGAAATTTTAAAACAAGTTTTTGGTTTAACTTAAATCCCACACATGGTTTACTGGGAAGAGACACACGGTTTTCCAAACTATGTGCCTCTTCTATGGGGTGCATGGTTTCTCATTTTAGGGTGAATGATTTGAGAAACCATGTTAAAGCTGTGAAAACCCTATCTATCTAGGTTTTCATTGTTTATTAGGTAAGGGTGCACGATTAGGGAAAACCTTGCACCAACTGTGCACTTCCCTCTTTCATCCATTATTCTCAAATATTCACCCAAACACACCTCAAAGTAGAACCGAAATGAAAAGTACTAAACACAATGAAAAAGAATTCCTATAAATGAGCATGTAGAATCTACATAAAATGACAGAATATTACAATCTCCTCACCTTATAATAGCTTTTCCTCGATCTTTACTACCTAGCATCTCTCTAATTCCAACTCAAAAGGATCAGGTCACTAAGCCCTCATATATGGTTTTATCTCACATGTTTCCTTCTACACATGGACATGTTTCCAAAATACATTAACTAATGGAACACTCTTCCCTTGTAACACTTTCTCACTGTGATCTTACATGCATATTAGATACTCCTCAAAGGATGTATCTATCTCACACTCAACGTCATCCACGTCAATCGCGAGAGAAGGGTTAAGGTGATACCGCCAAATTTTGGACAAATGTAAAACAACACGAATAACATCGTATCTCTATGGAAGAGCCAATCGGTATGCCACCAGCCTAATTCTATCCATAACCACAAACTGTCCAATGAACTAGGGCATAATCTTTCCCTGTCTCCATATCCTACGGTGACCTAATCTAGTAAATTCTCATAGGAATACATGATCACCCTCTAGAAACTCTAGGGGTCATCAAATTCTATCATCATATGACCTGCTCTGATCTGTATCCATAATCTTTCTAATTATTTGTACCTGCTCTGATGTCTCCTATACGAGACTCAGACCCAACAACTTTGACTCACATGCTACCATCTATCATAGATATAATCTGTATGGCATACCATAAATATCCTCATATGGTTCCATCTATATAGTTTCATGATAACTATTATTATAGGAAAAATCCACAAGTTCTAGGTTCTTATTCCAAGACACACTAGAGTCTAGAACACACGCTCACATCATTTACTCAAGCACCAATATAGTATGTTCCGACTTACCATATGTCAATGGGTGGAAAGTCATACTAAAAAAACCTACGTACTCAGCACCTTCTATAAAACCTGTTAGAAGTGTAAAGTATAGTGGGAGTCACGGTCTAAAACTATAGTCTGTGGAACCTTGTGCAGATGGACTATCTAATGAACATACATTTCCCACAACTGATCCACTGAGAAAGTCTCTTGTACTAGTAATAAATGCACTAATTTTCTTAGTCAATCCACAATAACCCAAATTTCATCATTCTTCTAAGGCATTCTCAGGAGACCCACCACAAATTCCATAGTAACATCACCCACTTCCATTCCAGAATGGGTAATGAATGTAGTAAACCACCAGTTCATTAATGCCTGACATTAACTTTCTGATAGGTGTAACTTCATGTCATGAACCCTACTATCTCCTTTTTCAGGCCTGACCACCAAAACTATCATCATAGGTCATGATACATTTTGGTCACACCAGGATGAACCACCCTCTTCAAGGAATTAAATTCATAGATCAAATCCTCATGAATTCTCGTAGGCACAACAAATTTATTCTTGATATAGATGATATCAACCTCAAATTATCTCCAATAGAAAAATGACATCCCAACATCAAGGCTTTCACTTGAGGTTAAGAACTTTGGATCCTTATATTTTTTGTCTATGATCTATCTTAAAAGTGTAGACTCCACTGAAATTGATGTTAGATTTATCATCTCTTGACTCTATTGAACCATAATCTGCATATCAACTATTAAAATCATCATCTTCCACTCAACCCTAGCCTTATGAATAGCCTATGACTAATTTTTCCTACTCAAATCATTAGCAACACGGTTTCCCTTTCCATTCATATATGCTAGACTAAAATTGAATGATTTCATATACTCAACCTATCTTTTTTTCATAGATTTACATCTCACTATCAAAATATATACTTTAATCTCTTGTGATCCATATACACAGTAAACATTTTTTCCAACTAAAAATGTTTCCAACACTTAAATGCATAAACCATTATTTCCAACCCAAGAGAATGCTTAGAGTAGTTCCATCTATGTGGAGTCAAATATAAATACCCATACACCACAACTTGATCTCCCTACATCAATAATACTCTAATTCCAATTCCAAAAGTGTCACAAAACATTTAATACTCTTCACCTGACTCAGTTGGGATCAAGATTTTTGTTGATTTAAACCACTTCTTCAAATCTTGGAAGGTATTCTCAAATGATTCCAATCAGTAAAACTTTACCCCATTTTCATCAACCTCAAAAGTGGCTCTACTATTTGGGAAAATTCCTAAATGAATCTCAAATAATATACAGCTAATCACAGAAAGCTATAGATATCAAATACATTCTAGGGATTCTCCCAAGAAACAACTACCTCATCCTTTTCTAGGTTTAATAACACACCTTCCTCAAAAATGATGTGACCTAATAAGTGTACCTGATAAATCAAAGATTCAAACTTAGATATCTTGGAATATATCCAATGCTTTACCAATGTACTCGGGATAATGTTAAGGTGTTGGGTATATTTTTCACATGTCTTGGGGTACACCAAGATTTAATCCATAAACACCACCACAAACTAACATAGGTACTGATGGAAGATTATATTCATCAAGTCCATAAACACTTCTGGTGCATTCTTTAACTCAAACAGTGTTATGACAAACTCAAATAGGATATACATGCTTTTGAAAGTATTCTGAGGATTACCATAAGTTTTAACTCTTAATTGATGATACCTTGATCTTAATTAAATCTTGTAAAAGACACAAACCCCTCTAAACTGGAAAAAAATTCATTGATACATGGAAGAGGATACTATTTATTTATAATTATATAGTTCAACTTTCTATAATTGACACATAAGCACAAAATCCCATCAGCCTTCTTGGAAAAAAACTAGTGAACCAGAAGGCAATGTACTCAGATGGATAAATCCATTATCCTCAAAATGTTCTTATAGAGTATTGTGATCATGAGGCTCTATTGGTGCAATTATTTATGGTGGAATAAAAACTGGATCAGCCGCTGACATGTGGTTAATATTAAATTTCACATCTCTCTTAGGTGGAATCCCTAATAATTATTTTGGAAACAAATCCTAAAATTTCTCCATTATCGGTGCAAAGATGCCTTTATTTGGACCTCCATCATCTCACAACAAACTGCCAACCTTGGTGGTAATCTCCCCCCCCCCCAGTAGTTGGTGAACTGTCCCTACAGAACCTTCTTTGATATCCCACTCTCCATGGTGAATATACTTGTCACCCTCAGGATACGTAAATGTCACTCTCCTACAGTAACAATCTATGTGGGATTGGTATACTTATAACTAGTCCATACACATAATTAGGTCAAATATTTCCATGTCATAGATGTAAATATCTCACATAAAGAGATACTCTCCAACTTCAATATAACATATCGTACACACAAAGATGTCACTATACCGTACTTTCAACGGTGTATCTATCGCCAATAACCCACTCACAAACTCCACTTATAAGCTAAAAACATTAACAAGTATTGTAGATATAAAGTAATGAGAGGCACTAGAATCAAATAAGGCACTAGCTAGTGTATAATATAAAGAATATTACCTTTAACCATCGATGGTCCAACCTCACTATCAACAAGTGTACACTTAATGGTGTGAAACTATCCTGCTCTTATTCCCTACGATGAAACCTGAGTCCCTTATGTTATACCACTCTGCTAATATGGGTGCTCTTTCATAGAATCTCCTCATCCACTACCTCTACCACCTCATCTAGTAAAACTCCAACTACCAGAATAATTTGATGCCAAAGATCGCCTTCCCACAATTTGGATCTCACTAGCTGATCCATCACTACCCATTTATCACGAGTTCCTACATAACCTTTGTAGATGTCCCATCATGCTGCAAGATCGGAACTCCACCGGTGATCAGGAAAAATGGCTACGATAGTGGTCCGGCCTACCGCACTAGTGGAAAAGCACTTAGGTAAGATCTTGCATAACTAACCACATTTTTTACCCACTCTTATTTCCACTACCATAGATAAGATTCAGATAATGATGCTTCTGAATTTCAAAAGTCATACCTCTTTATCATCTATCTAAAATCACATATCCTCTACTATAATCCTCCATCAGGTTCCCCTCACATATGGGATCTCGATTCACCACCTCTAAAAATTTATTCAGTTGGAATATATTCACCTGGGACTTAATTTCATATTTAAGCCCATCCTGAAACCTCTTTATCATTATATCCCATATCCTTACAACTCTAGAACAAATCTCTAAAAATATATAAAAATTTTAGAATAGTCCATCACAGAAATACTCCCTTGATTCAATCTCATGAACTCAACTTCTATCTCTTTCCTGAGAATCTCTAGATAAAAGTGCTCTAAGAAATTTTCTTAAAATCACTTCAATTACATGTTCTCCAAATATCCATACTGAGTTTTTATGTTTCAACAATTCTTAGATTGACCGCATAACATGTAAGAAACTAATTTTACTATACTTTCATCATGAGTCTCTAGGTTTTCAGGTATTTTCTGGATGGTCTCAATCTAAAAATCTGCTACCTCGGGCCCACATTCTCTAGTAAAATTTGGAGAGTGATGAAACTAAAAATCCCTCTTCAGATCAGACATGTTTTTCATAACCCACCCTATGACTCCCTCTATAAAAAACATAAATCAAGTAAAGTTATCATATAACTTCTCTCATCCTTCCTTTCCCAAAACTATCGATGCAACATATTCCACTAGTAGTGGAGAATCTCCGACCATGTCCTCATGTCATCCTCTTAATAAGTGTTTTCATAGAGGAATCTCACTAAAATTTTTAATACACATATCAGGTCACATAATACCACTTTATCACTTTTACATAATAGGAAATCACAACATGTAAAAACAATTCTTTTTCCCAAACCTCGCCACACAGTCAAAACCAAGGCGCTATCACTACCCTTAACCCTGTTACATCGAGGTCATGGTTAAAAAAAGTGTAAATTGATTATCATATTAAATTTTAACATTTATAAACCCAATTATTATCATCTTGAATAATTTTACAATCTTTCTCAATTTCATATTATCCACCATTTTAATTTCTATTTTTCAATAAAGGAAGAACGTTTCAAGTGCAAAAAGGTACCCAAAACTCATTTTATATGTGTCTCTAAGATGGTGAATGCAACTCAAATCTTCTTCCTTAAAAGGTCATGAGTCAAATCTCAGAAAATATATGAAAAAATAATCACATCCCACAAAAATTGTGTCCCCCAAGGTGAAATAACATCCAACTGTAATAGAAAATACCAATAACAACATCCCACCATAGGTACTTTGGTTTTCTCCTATTTATGGGTTTGAAATTCCCATACACAAGCCCATAACCAAGGCCTGACTCTTCTTAGTCTCATATATACCATTACCAAATGGTAATACAAAATAAAAGAAAACAAGCTCCTCTAATACAACTTTTTGATGTCCTGGCCAGGGTTTCATGCACCGGAGCCCCAATCCGGTGGGCCGCAAGACATTAGGCGCACATCCCCATAGGCTAGAACATGTTGATTAGCAGCGAGGGTCTAATGTCGATCATGGGGATAATATAACCACTTTATCATAGTAATACCACATGGGAAATAAATAATCAATAATACAATGATATAACATAACCCAAAACAATATCAGTATCACAAGATGAACAAATTTGGAAATACAATATCAAAACTAAATAGTTAATATGTCATGATAAAATACACACCAAGTGTCAATATGAATAACCCAAAATAAATAAAGACATTACCTACTCCAATGTGGGTTCTAAACTATGTATGTTTCTCTCATCCATGATCCATCCCAAATAAACCATCTAACACAAGGCCTTTTCCCTTATCCTGTCCTGCAACCATGAAATCTATTTGGGTACTGATCAGGGGGTGTGAGTACAACTCAGTAGGCCACCACCAATGACATCAAATTTAGTCAATAATAGTGTATGTAGTTGTATAAAGAAAAAAATATAAGTAATAAAGTAAATGGTGTACATTATTCAATTATCCTTTATTTAACCACATAAACCATTGATTTCCTAAAGACACTCGAAACACAATACCTACTTCGACCCATGCCAGAGTCTGAACCATATCGCATATTTAATTCACAGATCATTATATCACTTGTGATTTAATTATCCATTTCAATTCAATTCATATAAGGACCAATTTTATCCATAGTACAATTCCAACTAATGGGTGTAGATAATTATGTCCATCACCCTATTAGTATTTAGAGCATCAGTCTTTGTCCCACACCCAAGGTGTATTTGGAGCATCAGTTTATATCCCATAAAATAATATTCACATGCATACAATTGGGTCTAGAACACCATTTCTATCACCCCCATGGGTATTTGGGACACCATTATTATAAGGCCCCAGCCTTAAACATTACTTAATCTTGAGTTACTTTAAGAATACACATTGAGGATCTTTTCAGGTTTAGAGTTTTAGAGAATTAGATCATAAATCATGCATTACATTCCATATTTAAATAAAGTGGTTACATAAATGATAGTAGTAATTTTTCCAATTAATGGAAACATATTTAAAATAAAACATGGATTCTTTCTTGACACTTCCTTGAAACTATCATCACATCATGTACCTTTCCCTTGACCTGTGAAAAAAATTTCAAAATCTTGGGATGAGCATAAAAAGCTCAGTAAGGGATATAAAAGTACGAAATGAAAACCTTAGTTCATGTATGAAATCATACTTTACTTATAAAACATAAGCATTTTAACATACCTCATCAAATCATGAATAAATCATAGAATTTATAAGACATAAAGGTAACTTGAGGCATTCATAACATTCTTACGTATGGAGTAAGCCTCATGGTTACGTTTGGAATACCCATCACAGTATATTCCCTAAATCTCTTCTGAGAAACCTTAACGTTTAACCCCTTCATGTTACCCAATGCATTGTAGAGCTATATCGGGCTCACCCGCCCTTATTTTATCACGGAACCACCCGTCTTCATAACAATGCCCAAGAACCATAACATAATCGTATCACTTAAAACATGCATAAAGGAAACATAACATTTCCATTTTTCAATCACAAGATATCAATACAACACATTGATATAAAAACATTATGAAAACCATTTTCAATACCAAAATAAAAGAAAAGTAAAACATGGTATTTTTTTCATTTTTTTAAAAAGTTATGGCTTGTAGAGGAAGCCGAAGCTCAAATAATGTTCATGGCGGTGGAGAAGTCATTGTCGCCGCATACATACGACAAAAAAAACATTCCCTTTTTTCGTTTAGTAAACACTTCGTATAAAAATATTCCTTTTGAATAAACGTAAAAGTCAAAGGGTTTTATACACCGTATAAAAGAAAGTTGTGTATAAAACAAAATATGCCTCAATGAAAGGAGATTGAGACGAAGTCCCATACCTCGTATCCGACTTGACTTGATCATTCTTTAATCTCCTGAATAATAAAATTGAGTTAATTTCTACTTGCTTAAGAACCTTTTTCAAGTTCATTATTACTTTTATATCACTTATTACCTTGTCATTAACACTATGTAATTATTTAAGTTAGTAATGGTCATTTTAACGATCATTGGTTCTTGAGTTAAAAATAAACTCGTTATAATTACAAGTTGTTCATGTATCCATTATATCTAGAGTTATATTCATGATGTAGATATCATATATATCATATATATCCAGTATATACATGCATTTATAATATTACATAACATTTAGAGGTAAGAAATGAAATGCACCGTTCATGGAGACGGTAAGCAGTACGTACGCATGAACGCTACTTTCATTTCTATTTCATATTTTATGGAATGGAATCATAATGATATATAGGTATATTATAATTCCAGTATAATATCATATATAATATCATTAATTCAATCCTTTATACATCCCACATATGGCATTAACGAATCAAATCACTTTGATGGGGCGGTAGTCCGCACTTCCTAAAATGAAGATATCGCGTATACCCATAATGGAAGCCATAAAGGTATGCCATAAATGAAAAATACAGAAGCTTAAGGAAAAAATAAACATATTATATATCATATATAAATATAGTGACATATTAATGTCCACCTTTGAAAGTGTTATAAGAATATTGAACAATCATCGTTTCGTGAGGCAGAAATTCGCCACCCACGGAAACAGTGTGTTCTCTAACCATTAGATGTAGGTGTGTGTGAGTGTAGCTTGAATAATTCTTATAACAACATACTAGTATGTTTTATATACTGGTTTTTTTACAAAATCAATGAATAAAAAGAGTTTTGGGGGTTGGAGAAACAAAATAAAATAAAAGAACTTTAGAGAAGACTTTACATTTAAATCGGGTAACTCCTCTTGGTTAGAACCAAACGGGTTTCTTGAAGATATTTCTGCCTAAGGTAAGGCTTCTAGGATGAGGAGAGGGATGTGGAGAGATAAAATGAGCAGATATTGGCCGATCCAAAGGCTTGAGAAGTGTGGGTAAGGAGGTAGAGGTGGGGGCCTTTTATAAGAGGAGAGGAGGGGCACTCTTGGAATGGTATAAAATGTTACTTTATTTTCAAATGAGTTTAAGATTTTAAAGGTCCCAAATTGATATATTTCTAGGATAAAGTGATAAGGGTTAGAAATATACTCATAAAACAGGTCTTTTACAAGTGTAAGTCTTATATTTTACATTATCTTTTCATTTTATTTAAATCGTTCATTAATGAGGTAATCGCTGCATCATCATGATGTCATAAATAAGTTAATTTATATAAGGTATAAAAATTATAAACAAAATACTAGGATGTAGGAAATATTTTTAGCTTTACAATGACTATTTATAGTCCAATATATCATTTATGTAGACAAAATTAAAAATGTTTTACTCAGGTGATACATTCTTTGTTATATTTAACCTTCTCTAAAAATAAAAAGATAAAAAGTCATTATCACACAAAACTGATTCCATGGGGTCCCCAAGTTTGGCACAAGGCATCCCATGGTCGGACATGACACAAAAAGTATCTTTAGGACACATGTTGGGGTCATTTTTTTTATTATGATATTATTTTATTATCGTTAACTACCTGAATACTAATTAATCAAGATAATTAAAGATAATTACTGTCGTTACTATTCATAATGTCCAAAAACAAGAGTATTGATTAAATAATTTGGACCTTCTGATTCCAAATATGTAATACATTTTACCAAATTCCAAACACATAAATTTCCATAATTAATTTAAAAAATAATTCCCATTGTCAAAACAAATAGCGGGTTTTTTTGAAACAATATCTATGAAAAGTTTGGCACTTGTTTATGCCCAATTCCAAAGTAAAATTAATCCTAATGATCACCATTAAATTAAATGGTAAAAAAATATTCTAATTACACTTTAATACCAATTAAAAAGATAATCTAACCATATAATTAAATTAGATGAAAAAGTAGTTTTGATGTAAAATGCAGTATTTTTCACTATTCATTAAAAATGAACATTGTCAGAAAAATACAAAAAAATTATCCATTGTAAATTTCAATGTCCCAATAATAAAGAATAAGTTTATTTTGACAAAAAGAGTCTATAAAATTGTCAGAAGTTTGATTTAAAAAATGGTTTGCTATCAAAAGGCAATAAAACAATCTTTAAAAAATATTAGTGTATTTCATGCTTAAGATTGGATTTATTCTCATTTTAAGCCTCTAAAACACTATCTAATTCATAAATAGACATAGATAAGAATTTATTATTTTTAATTACTTACTTGGTATGTTACATCCTTCCCCCCATTAAAAAATTATGTCCCTGCAATTTATTTACTTATTGAATAAGTGGGGGTATTTATCCCTAATTGCAATTTCAGATTTTCATGTTGCCTCTTTAGTCATGTGGTTTTTTCACAAAACCATTACTTGATGAATCACCTAATTCCGTAACACCTGCTCCATGTGGTCAAGAATCTGGATAGGTTGTTCCTCATAAGATAGGTTCTCTTCCAACTGAACTACCTCTAGACTCAAAACATGAGATGGATATGGCATGTACTTCCTTAACATTGAAACATGAAAAACATTGTGTACCTGGGATAAACTTAGAGGTAAAGACACTCGGTATGCAACTGATCCAACTCTCTCTGGAATTTCATATGGTCCAATGAACCTTGGACTCAGCTTTCCTTTCTTACCAAATCGCATCACACTTTTCCATGGTGAAACTTTGAGAAAAGCATGATCACCTACCTCAAAAGAGAGATCCTTCCTCCTGTTGTTCTCATAACTCTTCTGCCTACTCTGAGTTGTTATCATGTGTTTCTGTATTAGCTAAACTTTTTATGCCAACTATTCTACCAATTCTGGACCCATCAATTTCCTTTCACCTACTTCATCCCAAAAATCTAGAGTTAGACACTACTTCCCATATAATGCCTCAAATGGTGCCATCTGTATACTGGAATGAAAACTGTTATTATAAGAAAACTCAACCAAAGAAAGATGTTGGTCCCAACTTCCCTGATAATCTATCGAACAAGCACGTATCATATCTTCTAATGTCTGAATTGTTCGTTCTGACTGCCCATCTGATTGAGGATGAAAAGTTGTACTAAAATTTAATTCAGTACCCAATGACTTCTGAAGGCCTTTCTAAAAGTTAGAAGTGAACATGGGATCATAGTCAGATACAATGGAGAGAGGAACTCCATGTAACCTAACTATCTCTTTACGATATAAATAGGAAAGTTGATCTAGGGAAAAAGTATCTCGTATAGAAAGGAAATGAGCAAATTTAGCCAAGTGATCAACTATAACCCAGATTGCATTATTACCTCGAGGTGTCTTCAGCAATCCCACAACGAAGTCCATGGATATATTCTCCCATTTCCACTCTGGTACTGGTAAAGGCTGAAGCATCCCATTCTGTAACTGCCACTCTTCTTTAACCTATTGACAAGTCAAACACTTCACAGTAAAATCACCATTGTCTCTTTTCATTCCGTCCCATCAGTAATACTCCCGAAGATCTCTATACATCTTAGTACTGCCCGGATGAAATGAAAACAGAGAACTTTGAGCTTCACATAATAACTCTCTCTTCAACTGTGAATCACACAGAACACCCAATCTCTTCCCAAATCTCAAAACAAAATCACTATCATTGTTGAATTCAGGCAACTTACCCTTCTGAAACATCTCTACCCTTTTCTGCATCTCACTGTCTTGATTCTGTGCTTGCTTAATTCTGTATGATAGAGAAGATTTCACTGATACCTAAAACAAA
Source organism: Viscum album (assembly GCA_963277665.1). Classification (NCBI taxonomy): domain Eukaryota; kingdom Viridiplantae; phylum Streptophyta; class Magnoliopsida; order Santalales; family Viscaceae; genus Viscum; species Viscum album. The sequence goes on along the minus strand of OY728156.1, from coordinate 61,210,623 downwards.
AAAGAAGAACATCCTGCACCAACAACTTCTATGCCAAATTTCATCAAATCCTTAACCATAGGATCATGTTCCAAATGCAACATTGTTAATAAAGCATTATTTTTTCGACTCAAAGCATCAGCCGCTTTATTTTCTTTTCCTGGATGGTAATGAATTGAACAATCATAATCCCTGATTAATTCTGTCCATCTCCTCTATCTCATGTTCAATTCTTTCTGAGTAAATATATACTTTAAACTTTTTTGATCGGTATATATTTCACACTTTATTCCATACAAATGATGCCTCCAAATTTTTAAATCAAAAAAACAACAGCTATTTCCAAATCATGTGTAGGGTAATTTACCTCATGAGTTTTCAACTGTCATGAAGCTTAACCAATTACCTGATCATTCTGCATTAGGATGCAACCAAGTCCTTTCAATGAAGCATCACTGTAGATAACAAACTCCCCATTCCTGGAAGGTTGTGCCAAAACTGGAGCATTCACCAATCTTCTTTTCAATTCCTGAAAACAATCATCACATTATTTTGTCCAGATAAACATAACACCCTTCTGAGTTAGCTTAGTCATTGGACAAGATAACCGTGAAAAATTTCTAACAAACCTTCAGTAATAGCCTGCCAAACCAAGGAAGCTACGAATCTCAGTTACATTTGTGGGTCTTGGCCATTCTTCAACAAACTTTTTTTTTCAGGATCAACAGTTATCCCATCTTTAGAAACAATGTGACCAAGGAAAGAAATCTGTTGCAACCAAAACTCACACTTTCTGAATTTCCCATACAATTTCTTTTCTTTTAAGGTTTTCAAAATAACCCTTGAATTTCTTTCATGCTCCTCTTTACTTTTAGAAAACACTAAAATATCATCAATGAAAACAACCAAAAACTTATCCAAGAAGTCATGGAAAATTCTATTCATAAGTTCCATGAATACAGTAGGTGCATTGGTTATCCCAAAAGGCATTACTACAAATTCATAATGGCCATATATTGTACGAAACACGGTCCTCAGAATATCATCTTCCTTTACCTTCAACTGATGGTACCCCGATCTCAGGTCAATCTTTGAAAAAAACTGAGCTCCCTGGAGCTGATCAAACAAATCATCGATATGAGGCAAAGGATGTTTATTCTTAATAGTGATGTTATTCAAGGATCTATAATCAATAAAAAGTATCATAGAACGATCTTTCTTTTTAACAAATAAAACAGGAGCACCCCATGGTGATGTGCTAGGTCGAATGAAACCTTTCTCTAATAAATCTTGCAATTTCTCCTTTAACTCTAAAAGTTCAGTTTGAGCCATTCGATAAGGGGGTTTTGAAATTGGCTTAGCATCAGGAACTAAGTCAACAGTAAATTCAACTTCCCGATCTGGTATTATTCCAGGTAACTCATCAAGAAAAACATCAGGATACTCATTTACCACTGGCACATCATTAATCTGAATAGTTCTCTTGTTTTCAACAATATGTTCAAGGTAACATTCATTTCCATCTTTTACAAGTTTCTCAGCCTCTTGATATGTTATCAACAGTAAGGGTTCATTCTTGTACACAAACTAAAAGCCTTTCTGAAAATAAACTTCTTTATCACTACAGTCAATCTTAGCATGGTAAATAGAGATCCAATCCATGCCCAAGATAACATCAAACTCTACTAGAGGTAAAACAATAAGGTTTTCAAGTAGGTTCTTTCCACGGATAAGGATAGAAAAATTCTTATAAATTCTTTTTCCTCAATATTTCCTCTAGGTGCTTTTACCACAAGTTCAGGAGTCATTTCTTGAGATGGTATTCCCATTTTACTAGAAAAGTTTTCAGAGATGAAAGAATGTGTAGACCCCGAATCAAACAACACACTGGCATAATCTGAAAAAACAAACAATGTACCTGATACCACTTCATTTGATGGACCGACATCTGTTGAAGTAGTTGCAAAGGATTTCACCACCCCTTTCTTCTTGTAGTCTAACTACTTCACATCACTCGAGCTCTTTGTCGGACACTCGTTTTCATAGTGAACCATCTCATTGCACTTAAAACATTTCCCTAACTGTAAAAAAAATTGGTCTTACCATCACCCTGATCTTTTTTAGTGCAATCACGAGCCTTATGTCCCATCTTACCGCATCTGTAGCACTTTCCAGAATTCAGAAGACATTCCCCATCATTCCTTTTACCACATTTATCACAAACTGTAAACTTAGTTTTCTTACTGTCATACCTTTTTAAAGAATTGTTCCCTTTCTCCTGCCACCTTGGTCTCTTCTTCTGTTGTTTGTTATAGAACACTTGGTCATCGGAAAACTCTATTTCCAAATTCTCAGCACATCGAACAAGCTTTTCATAACTCTTGAATTCGCGAGAAGCTAAAGCCCTTTGATATTTTGGCTTTAATACTGAGTAAAAATGATTGATTTTACTATCAAAGTCTCAGATAAAATTTGGAGCATACCTTGCCAATAGAGTGAACCTCTCTTTATAAGCAGCCACTGAGTCATCCTCTTGCCTCAATTCTAGGAATTGTTTTTCTATCCTAAGTCAAATAGCCTTATGAAAATACTTCTCAAGAAACATACCTTTGAATTCATCCCAATAGAGAGCATAAATCTCATCAGTGTCCCTGATATTTTTAACCATCGACCACCACTGATCTGATTCACCCTCCAAACGGTAAATAGCAAGACTAACCTTTTGATAGTCTGAACACCCCATGACATTGAAAATATTATCCAGTGCTTTAATCCACCCTTCATCTAGAACAGGGTCAGATGATCCTCTGAATGATGGGTGATGTTGCCTCATGAAATGTTCCACCACTGACATGTTCCTCTACGGTTGATCTGGCTGATCTCATGCATGGATACCACCACCATTTATCGCTTGAGTCAACTGCGCCATCACTGCAACAAACTATTCAGTTCCAATTCTGACCATCTCAGGAAGCTGATTCGGAAGGTCATTTCCTTCTATATGCCTTCCTAGCACTGCTTCCCTATTTTCTCTACAGAAAACCATTCTGACAAACATGTCTTAGATTAAGCAACATGGTAATCTTCAAATGCTATATCATTTCAATTTGACCATAAAAAATATTTTTGGATAATCATTTAATAGAATTATAACTCCTAAAGTTATCTAAACCGACCTCTGATACCATCTATAAGGCCTCATTTTTAACCATTACTTAATCTTGAGTAACTTCAAGAATACACATTGAGGATCTTTTCAGGTTTAGAGTTTTATAGAATTAGATCACAAATCATGCATTACATTCAACATTTAAACAAAGTGGTTACATAATAGATAGTACTCATTTTTTCCATCAACGGAAACATATTTAAAATAAAACATGGATTCTTTCTTGACACTTCCTTGACATTATCATCACATCATGTACCTTTCCCGTGACCTATGAAAAACATTTCAAAAACCTGGGATGAGCATAAAAAGTTCAGTAAGGGATATAAAAGTACGAAATGAAAACATTAGTTCATGTATGAAATCATACTTTACTCATAAAACATATTCATTTTAACATACCTCATCAAATCATGAATAAATCATAGAAATCATAAGACATAAAGGTAACTTGAGGCATTCATAACATTCTTACATAGGGAGTAACCCTCATGGTTACGTTTGGAATACCCATCACAGTATATTCCATAAATCTCCTTTCGGAGAAACCTTAACATTTAACCCCTTCATGTTACCCAATGAATTGGAGGGCTATATCGAGCTCACCCACCCTTAGTTAATAACAGAACTACCCATCTTCATAACAATGCCCAAGAACCATAACATAATCGTATCACTTAAAACATGCATAAAGGAAACATAACATTTCCACTTTTCAATCACAATATATGAATACAACACATTGATATAAAAACATTATGAAAACCATTTTCAATACCAAAATAAAAGAAAAGTAAAACATGGTATTTATTTTTCATTTTTTTTTATTTTATGGCTTGTAGAGGAAGTCAAAGCTTAAATAATGGTCACGGCGGCGGAGAAGTCGTTGTCGCCACATATGTACAACAAAAAAACATTCCGTTTTTTCGTTCAGTAAATGCTTCATATAAAAATATTCCTTTTGAATAAATGTAAAAGTTAAAGGGTTTTATACACCGTATAAAATAAAGTTGTGTATAACACAAAATATGCCTCAATGAAAAGAGATTGAGACGAATTCCCTTACCTCGTATCCGACTTGACTCGATCATTATTTAATCTCCAGAATAATAAACTCGAGTTAATTTCTACTTGCTTAAGAACCTTTTTCAAGTTCATTATTCCTTTTATATCACTTATTACCATGTCATGAACACTATGTAATTATTTAAGTTAATAATGGTCGTTTTAACGATCATTGTCACTTGAGTCAAAAATAAACTCTTTATAATTACAAGTTGTTCATGTATCCATTGTATCCAGAGTTATATTCATGATGTAGATATCATATATATCATATATATCCTGTATATACATGTATTTATAATATTACATAACATTTAGAGGTAAGAAATGAAATGCACCGTTCATGGAGATGGTAAGCCGTACGTACGCATGAACGCTACTTTCATTTCTATTTTGTATTTTATGGAATGGAATCATAATGATATAAAGGTAAATTATAATTCCAGTATAATACTATATATAATATAATTAATTCCATCCTTTATACATCCCACATATGGCATTAACTAATCAAATCACTTTGAGGGGGTGGTAGTCTGCACTTCCTAAAATGAAGATATCGTGTATACCCATAATCAAAGCCATAAAGGTATGAAAAAAATGAAAAATAAATATGATTAAGGAAAACATAAACATATTATATATCATATATTAATATATTGACATCTTAATGTCCACCTTTGAAGCATTTATAAAAATATTGAACAATCATCGTTTCGTGAGGCAGAAATTCACCATCCACGGAAACAGTTTGTTCTTTAACCATTAGATGTAGGTTTGTGTAAGTGTAGCTCTAATACTTTTTATAAAAACATCCTAGTATATTTAATATACTTTTTTTGTTACAAAAAAATGAATAAAAATAGTTTAGGGGGTTGGATAAGCAAAATAAAACAAAAGAACATTAGAGAAAACTTTACCTTTAAATCGGGTAACTCCTCTTGGTTAGAACCAAAAGGGTTTCTTGAAGAGATTTATGCCTAAGGTAAGGCTTATAGGACGAGTATAGGGATGTGTAGAGATAAAATGAGTAGATAGTGGTCGATCCAAAGGCCTGAGAAGTGTGGGTAAGGAGGTAGAGGTGGGGGCCTTTTATAAAAGGAGAGGAGGGGTACTCTTGGAAAGGTATAAAATGTTACTTTATTTTCAAATGAGTTTCGGATTTTAAAGGTCCCTAATTGATGTATTTAGAGGATAAGGTGATAAGGGTTTTAAATATACTCATACAATAGGTCTTTTACAAGTTTAAGTCTTAGATTTTACATTATCTTTTAATTTTATTTAAATCGTTTATTAATGAGGTAATCGCTGCATCATCATGATGTCATATATAATTTAATTCTTTTAATGTCTAAAAATTATAGAAAAAATACTATGATGTAGGAAATCTTTTTAGATTTCAAATGACTATTTATAGTCCAATATATCATTTATGTAGTCAAAATTAAAAATGTTTTACTCAGGTGATACATTCTTTGTTGTATTTAACCTTCTTTAAAAATAAAAAGATAAAAAGTCATTATCACACAAAAGTGATTCCATGGGGTCCCCAAGTTTGACACAAGGCATTCCATGGTCGGCCATGACACAACCAGTAGCATTGGGACACATTTTGGGGTCATTTGTTATTATTATGATATTATTTTATTATCCTTAACTACCCGATTACTAATTAATCAAGATAATTAAAGATAATTACCGTCGTTACTATTCATAATGTCCAAAAAACAAAAGAGTCTTGATTACATAATTTGGACCTTCTGATTCAAAATATTTAATCCATTTTACCAAATTCCAAACACATAAATTGAAATAATTAATTTAAAAAATATTTCCTGTTGTCAAAACAAATAGCGGGTTTTTTTGAAACAATATCTATGAAAAGTTTGGCACTTGTTTATGCCCAATTCCAAAGTGCAATTAATCATAATGACAACCATTGGATTAAATGGTAAAAAAAATATTCTAATTACACTTTAATACCAATTAAAAAGATAATATAACCATATAATTAAATTAGATGAAAAAGTAGTTTTGATGTAAAATACAGTATTTTTCACTATTCATTAAAAATTGAACATTGTAAGAAAAATACCAAAAAATTATCCAATGTAAATTTCAGTGTCCCAATCATAAAGAATAAGTTTATTTTGACAAAAATAGTCTATAAAATTGTCAAAAGTTTGATTTAAAAAATGGTTTGCCATCAAAAGGCAGTAAAACAATCTTTTAAAAATATTAGTGTATTCCATGATTAAGATTGGATTTATTATCATTTTAAGCCTCTAAAACACTATCTAATTCATAAATAGACATAGATAAGAATTTATTATTATTCATTACTTACTTGGGATGTTACAATTATATTTCCAACTCCCCATTCTAAATCAAAACATATAACATAAGATTCAAGATTAATCAATATCAACCCTCTATCACATTCCACATGCACATACCCATCATCACATTAATTAATTCATCAATTAATTATTCAATTAACAATCCCAACTTCCACTAATTAATTCAACGATTAATTATTCTATTTCAAAATTCAATATCCCACATTTAATTCAATAATTAATTATTCAAATTTATAATCTAAATATACCATATTGAAGTCAACAATTAATTGTTTAATTTTACAATTCAATATACCATAATTAATTTAATAATTAATCTTTCCCCAAATCCCATAATTTCAATATTCTAATAATTAATTCAATATTAAATTATCCTCACATCCTCAATCCTTCAATTAATTAGTTCAAAAAATTAATTAATTCAAATAGGAAATTAAATTGCTAAACAAATCCTATAAATTATAAAATTACATATATATAATTGAGTTTATGACTAAGGAATTTTAACAATAGGCCAACTACCTTAATTTGTTGAAAAACACTCACCAATGAAAGAATTCCTAATTTGTAGTAGATTAATCAAGAACATGATGAATAAAGCAATCTAAATCTGAAACCTAGATCCATGATTAAAAAAGTAAATATCTAATAAATCAAGATCTAGATCTAGAACCAGCAGTAGATAAACACCCATATTTTATCTGGGAAGAGAAGAGAGAGAGAGAGAGGTATCTAAACAGGAATAAATCGCATGACTGTGGATGTGCAGATCTTCAATATGCCATGTGATTCACCAAGAATAGAGGTTGAGAAGGATTGGAATCTATTCAGGAGCCTCAAAAATCATGAAAGAAAGGTTTTGGTCCATTGGGGATCAAATTTGGGTTAAAATTTGGTCCAGGGAAATTTAAAAAAATCTGATTAACTTAAATTCCATTCATGGTTTTCTGAGCATAAGTGTACAGTTTTCCAAACTATGCGCCTTAACCATGTGCCTACTCTAGGGTGAGCATAGTTTATCATTTTATGGTGCACATTTTGAAAATTATGTGTCATCCATGAAAACCCTCTCTATTTAGGGTTTCGTAATTTTTCTGTCCATGGAACATGGTTAGAAAAAATCATGTGGCAACCATGCATTTCCCTCTTTATTCTATTTTTCTTAAATTTTCACCAAAACACACCCCAAGGTAAAACCCAAATGAAAAGTACTCCACAATGGAAAATATTACCGGTAAATGAGCCTGAGACATATTCATAAAAGGTTGAGATCTTACATAATACCTAGGTGGTCAATGGATGATGATGAAGTGATCATGGTACATGGGAGAGTTGTAGTCCTGAGTTTTATCAGGGAAGATCTGATGAGATACTTACACACCTCTAGATGGGAAGTTCACCCTAGAGATATAAAAATCTTCCACAACTTTAAACAAAATATCTATTAGTAAGCGATGAAGAGGGAAATCCCTTGTTTTTTCTCTCGATGCCTCACCTTCCAAAGGATAAAGGTTGAGCACGAGTGTCCTAGTACTTAACCCCAGACACTTCTTATACATTTTTTGAAGTGGGGGTATGTAATAATGGAATTTTTATATGGTTACCCAAGAACCTGAGGAGTTGTGAAATTTTATGAGTTATTTTTGATTGGTTGATTATTTTTATCATTTCTTACCAATCCATGAGACTCAATTAATTTATGAACTAAGAAATTTATATGTCCAAGAGATCATATGCTTACATAGAGTTACATTAAACATTATTTTTTATAGTGATTCATGTTTTATGTCATTTTATTGGAAGGGATTATAGAAAATCCTAGAAAATCAGTTGATATTATGCACAACATAACATTCATAGATGGATGGATAGTTAGAGTGAATGATCTTTATACTGGATGATATGATTTGATCTTTCATTATAGAATTTTTCCAAGCATCATATGGTCTTATATCCTTGCTTATTTTTGTATAAAATATTAATTATGAGACTTTTATTCAGATGGTTCTTTATGAGGCTCTTTAAAGAAGTCTATGCCATTCACTACTTTATAGGAATGAGGCTAGTGAGGCAATGATTTTGGGGCCTAGTTGGGTTTAAGAGACCTCTAACATAGTGTTTATGATCGAGGAGAGGTTGATCATATCTCAGATCAGGAAGAGATCTTATGACTACCATAGTAGGGTACCTCTAGATTTTTCTATAGGTAAAAAATTTAATTGTAAATGACTCCCCAGTTAGGCCACTGACGTCTAAGGAAGGAGGGTAAGAGATCCCTATGCTATATTAGACCCTACGTGATCACTGAGTAGGTTATAAAAATAGTGAACCTTATGTACCTTCCATCACACTACTTTGGTATGTAAAATTAATCTCATATGTCTCAAATCTAGAGGTATATACCTAATCCCATGCATGTGATTGACACTCAGGATAATAAGTTGGAGTAAGATGCATTGTATGAGGAGTGCCCGGTGCGGATCATATATTGGAGTGAGAACATACTTTTAGTGAATGTGGTATCAATTTTCAAGATCTTATGGAAATATGGGTAGATATAATATGAGACTTTGGAGCAGGAGGCTAACATTAAAACTTAATGGCCTAAATTTTTCAACAAGGGTCCCTAGATATGCTTCTCAAGGATGATAAGTCCTTAAAGGGGAAATTGTAAAGCCTTTGAAATTTTTGTTTCTGATTGAAAATTGTGTTTCCCTAATTTTTTTATATTTTTGGAGTTAATCCATGCTCAGGTGGGACCTTGGATGCTTTAAGTGGATTTTGAATACTTAAAGGGGGAGTTCTAGTTGTTTTTCATCCAAAATGGGCAACACCGCAGCTATAGTGTTGACCATAGTGTTCCCTGGGTATAAAAAATCAAAAGAAAATATCATTTCCAATCCATGAAAAATTTTGGGTATTCGATATTTTGTCCTATGGGGAAATGTCTTGTAAGTCCTCACCATTGCATATAAGAATCTGTTGTGCTAGGAAATTGGTTAAAAATAGCCAAAATATAGTAGTATAAGAATTTTCGGCCTTAGTTAGCTCAATAACCACCATTTCTAGGGATAGGATATAAAAACTGACCATGATACCCTCTCAATACTAGAACTCTACCTAATCCACCACATACTCGAAGTGAATTCCCGGTCCCCACAGGCTAGCCACTAGCACCTAGGCATCAAAAAACAGCAAGATGGAATAATTTCTCCCAACATAAAGAAATAACATTGAATATATACATATATCATAGATAAATAGTGGAAGATAAAACCATATTCCAAAATAGATAGGGAATAATGGAAGCGATACAACTAAAAAGGAAGCAAAATAATCTCCAAGAGATAAATCCAACTGAAAAGGACTATAAAAAAACAACTCCAAAAGCACCAACTAATAGAGTAAGGAAACTCCCATCATCTCACCATTAACCTACCCAAAACCCATCTGGTATAAAACCTCACTGCCTCACTACAGCACGTTTCCTTTCCATGCATTGAAATACATAACAAGGTCTATGCACCATCGTAGGGGTTTATAGGGTTTGAGCTCATAGGATCAATAGGATCTCACCTAGGAGCTCCATAACAAGTCTATGTACAATATTACAAGAATTTAAGACTTTAAATAAAACAATTCATGATATAAAATTTTATAGTTTTTATATCAAAATCTTGGAAAAACATTTAATTTTCCATTTTTCTACATTTCCAAATAAAGAAGGTATATCAGTTTCAAATAATTTCGTATACATATATCAACACAAATATATCAAATCAAATCAAATCATATATCAAATCCATGGCATTATAAAATAGTATAATCCAAAATCAACCTAAACCGGCCAAAAGCATATGTAACATCACACAAAAGATCAAACTAGGTCAAGGTAGCTAGGAAACTCATACCTAACATAAATAATTCTGTATGAATCAAACCCCTAGACATATGCATCAACTCTAGAGAGTAGAGGAACACCCCATAAAGTGATCCACCCAATAGGTCTAACAATTCCCAAGAATAACAGGCCTAGGGAGTATAGGAAATCCCCATGAACAAACACCCCAATAGTGTACATGTACTATTAATACACCTTATTCATAAGTACTCAAGGTTTCCCAAGTCCTCTATTTTATAAATAAATTCATCAAACCATTTTCATCAAACCGTGCTATGAAAATCATTTCACAATGCTTTAAAAACAATTTTCATTTACCAAAACTAGGAGGAACCATATTTTATAAAACAATCATTACCAAAAACACACAAATACAATTATTCATATCATTCCATTTCATTTATAAAACATTTTATAAAAAACAAGTGGAATTAAGTTCACCAACACAGGCTAGATATGGAACCACCTGCCTCAAAACTCAGGTCACACATACAAGAAATGGGATACACTAATAAGGAATAACACACAACGAAAATGGAGGACCTAGAACCAATATACACATACCAAAATTGATTCAATTTGACCAGAGGGTTGAAGGATAATAGGAAACAACACATAACTCAAGAACACACACCCCCCCCCCCCACACCACAACCAACAAGGAAATAGTCCCCTAAAAAAGATCACACAAAATATCTATAAATGAATCAAGATAAAAATTTCCATGGGTAAACAGATCTAATTATGTTATGCAATAAATCAACCATGACCAAAGGAAATAAATAAGAAGAAATTATTTCTCACCTATAGAGACATTGTGCACCACCCGGATGATCAAATGGAACACGAATCAATTCTTAAGGGTTGGAGGACTCCAAAATCACTGGTGAATACTTTAAGTTTGGTAGGGAAGAGGGATGTGGAAGAATGAATGAAATATCAACCATGCATTTCCCTAAAAGGCCTATATGTGGAATTTAAACAACTTGTAACCCCTTTACATGTTGTGTAATCCATGTGGATCACATACACTAAATATTAGTCACCTTTTTATTAAAAATATGACTTTTAGTATTACATGGAATGTAACTAGTAAACAGTGTGTACGCCTTTCACATTGTTTAATAGGTTCCCAACATATTCCCAACAGAAATGTACACATCGTGTAATACAATTACATGGTGTTTATTTCTCTAAAAAACTTCAAAAATCCCATATTTTTATAGAAAAAAACCCAAAACACCATAGGAATTATCCAAACTTGGGGAGAACCCTGCAAATTTATTACCCATTTATGCTTAGACTCCATTAATTCAAAAAAAAACACATCCCTAAACTTTAGGTCATTTTTATCAAAAAAAAATCTTCATACTTGGGAGTCCAATGACACACCCAATTAAATAGGTTAACAATTAAAGTGAATACAATTAACTGAAAGTAGGTAACATGATATTACAAACTCCCCACCATAACACATTTCAACCACATGAAGTCATGTGGAGGAATTTTGTTGGGAAAAGAGGTGAAGCCACTACTCCCTCATCAATGACCCATTCTCCCAAGTCTCATGATAATTTGATCTGTGTTTCCAAAACACTCTGACCAGTGCAATCTAATTCCCATGCATGACTTTCACTTGAGTGTCAACAATCTCAACTAACCACTCCACAACAACAAAAATATGGCTCTAAACTAATATATTCTTATCTAAAAATTTGAGAGTTTTTAGTATGGTATTTCTTAGGCTAAAATATGTGAAATAAATCATGAATACCAATCAATTGAACTAGAAATTCCAACTAATAAGAAACTTTCCCAAGCCACACAGGGAACTCAAACAGTCCAATATATCTCAAAGGAAACATTCTCTATTTTCCAATCTGACAGTGACTAAAAAGAAGAGAACCTTTTATGAAAACCTATTCACCTATTAAAAACTTCCAAGGATGACACTATTGATCTACATAATATTTATTCTAAATTTTTATAGTAATTAGATGCATACATATATCCTGAATCCCCACTAATGTCTCATGAACCAAACCTATTCTCTCTAAAGAAACTTCATCCACCTCTACCCAATAGAGAGGTGAAATATACAGGTGACCATACCAATCCATGAAAAGATCCATTTTGGTAGATGAATTTTAACTATTATTATAATAAAACTCAATAAATCCTATATGTCTATCCAAAGATCCATAGAACTCAAAAACACAGGCATAGATCATATCCTCCATGATCTAAATAGAATGTTTCGTCTGTCTGTCTTACTATGGATAGTAAAATTTACTCAACCTAACTTGAGTCCCCATAACCACTTAGAGACTTCTACAAAAACTTTATGTAAACCATTGATCCTTGTCTAAAATTATTATATAAAGAACCCCACGTAACCTCATAATAACTCACACATATAGCCTACCCAAATCTTCAACTTTAGTGGTGTCCATGATCGGAATTAAATGATCATAATTTTTTAACCGATCAATCACCAACTAGATAGAATCCCTCCATCATGGAGTCTAGGGGAATTTAATGAAAATAAATCCATGGATACCTCATCTCATTTTCAAATCATCACTGAAAGAGGATAGATAAAACAATAAGGTTTCATATGATCTTCCATATCTATTGGAAAGTGTAATAGCAGGACACATAATCAGTTGTAACACCCCGACCCTAGAAACCCAGAGATGGTGAATTATTTTAATACATTCGAATGATTATAAGGAATCAAGTCTCAATGGACCGATCATTTTATCAGTCTTGTAAATACTAGATACAAACATAAGTTTTACATTATAAATCTAAATGAAAAAACAATATATTATCCCCTTTTAAAGATATTATATCCCTTATGCTGTCATTAAATGTCAATAATAATGTACTTATTCACATCCTAGGGAAAAATGAAACACAAGGAAGGGGTGATCTCAAATGCTCAATAAATTTAAACAATATAGTTGAAGCTATAACAAATAAGCATAAACTTTTCAGACAAGGTTCAAAACTAAAACACAATCCTTTTAAAACATTATATTCAGCATAATATGTTAAGAAAAAATAAAATAATTTCATTTAAAATTCACATGGATTTTATACTAGTCAAATAATCACATGTAAAATCAATAATGATATGGAGGAAAAAGTAGAGAGATGGGAGAACATCTCTCTCTAAAAATCGTGAGCAGCTAGGGCTTGATAAGCTTCCATGCTCCTCCTACAATGGATGATGTGTTCCTTGTGCCTGGGAGATTTGAATCCCACCTCTTCTGAAATCATAAGTCTGATACGTAAGGGCCCATTGTTGAAAATAATGAAATAAATCCAAATGATGGAGACCCCACACCTCCAGTCGTAGGGAGATGCAATGGATACTCCTTCTTGGATGTTCTTAAAGGCACGTATCTCAGCAAAGATGTATTATCAACAATACCCCCTCTTCTCAAGAAGCTAGATGATGGCGGTTTCATAGTTGAAGCAGATCCAGTGGCACTTAATCGACGTGAGATGCTCTAAAAATACTCTGTCATGGACCATATCTCCTACCTGAAAGGTGACCACCCCTAGACTTTAATAGATCTTAAACCTAGAATTACACATTTTTGGGGTATATCAAACTGGAAACTTGTTCCCATGGGTCATGGAAATTTCCACTTCTTATTCAATACTCAATATGACCTTGATAAAGTATGGGACACTGGTAAACTCCATTTAAAACTTGGTCAACTCAGGATTTCTGAATGGGACTATGCATTCAACCCTTACACTCGTAGGAATACAATGTCCCAAATATGGTTCAGATTATATGGTTTATATTGGTATTTTTGGAACCCTAAAATCCTTAATGACATTGTGTCTTGCATTGGATTACCATTGAAAATCGACCAAAGAACACTAAATGCTGATTTGGGCCTATTTTCTTGGGTAATGGTTGAGGTTAACCTTGCTGCACCTCTCCCTAATACAATAAGATTCTCTGTAAAATAATATAAAATAGAAATTAGGATCGAATATGAGAAAAAACCACCATTCTGTGAAAATTGAAAACTTATTGGCCATACTATATCAAATTGTAGGGTGATTAGAAAGCAAGTAGTCCAACCGATAGAGAATGACTGGAAGGAAATAAAAAATAGCAAAAAAGGAAACCCAATTAACACTGACATCCATAAATATTCCAATCGAATGCATGAGGTATGGGTGAAGAAACCCACTAAATCAAAATCTGTAACCTCCTGGGCTGATCTTGTAGAAGAGGATGAAAGTAACATCTTTAATGAGCTTGAATCCACTGTTATGGATGTCATTCGAAAATAGCAGGAAAAAGAACTTGGGTTGAATGAAACAAGTAAGCTATCTACCCCCACTTGTATTACTATTTCCAATGCTCATGAACCACGTAATTCTCCCCTAATCACAAGCATCCCTATGCTTGAAGGTATGGCAAAGGGGAAAGATATTGGGAACTCTGTTGGTAACCTGATTGCGGGTAAAGATTCACAACATGAGGCACCAAATTGCTACCATTTCCCCCCATCTTTGGGTTTGGGTAATGACACAACCTCAGATTAAGGACTTCTTCGGGATATTTCAATACCATCTATGCATCCACTGGAACCCTTTGTAGGATGTGAATCATAACAGGATGGCACACCTTCACTGGATCCTGGATAGCAAGCAGGAATGCACCCAGGCTCACCATCACATGGCTTTGACTCATCTTTCTCAAGTACAAACTCTAACATTAACTCAGTAGGTATAAAATCTAATGAAAGTATCATTCCTGTGAATGTTGTGAACATAAAATCTAATAATGAAGATAAAACTAATCCCAAAAGCACTAAAACCACCATAGAGTTACCTGTCAATGAGAATTTTAAGATAGCAGGAAGAGAATTCCAACAGGAATCCGATTTAGGCTGTTATGCTAACAAAGCTAGCTCTTAACCTCAGACCAAATAGGTTTTAGAAACTGCACCTAAGCAGAATAAACAGAAGCTAAAACCTAACTCAGACGTGGAAAGTGGTATGTTAATTGATTGTTCTGTACAATCAATTGGCATAGAAAATTCCCACCATAGGAGGATTTCATATGATGCAATTCAGGGCAACCCCCTAGATCTTGTTGTCACTGGTATGCAGAGAAATGCAGAGGGTACTTAGAATCTGATGGACTCTCCACCACTAGACTCCATGCGGAAACTAGGAAGGTGATCAGGTACATTAGCTCATAGCCATAACTCAAATTTTCCAAGTACAAAATCCCTGCATTCCAGCACTAAATCAATAGATATACCTCATGACAGCATAATGACTACAATTGATGTGAACTTGAATACTCAAAATGAGGATAAAAATGATACCAATGGAACTATAAACACTATAGACTTACCTGTGAAGGGGAACTCTAAAACAGGTAGCACAAATAACCCTCCTACTTCTACAAGTAGTCAGGATATTACAAATATCCCACTTAATTATAAACAAATTTGAAGATCTACTAGACACAATGGCTCAGGAAACAAGAAAATGGGAGTTCTAACTCCAAACCTAGGTATAAATGAAGATATTTTTTTAGAACTGTCAGTTTATTGCCAACTCTGACACCCTCTCTGTTCTAAAAATAATGATTATCAATCACTACCCCCATTTGGTTATCTATTTATGAACCTAATATTAGTTTCTCTCCTAAGTTCTACCACTTATGTCAGTATGGTTATACCTTCACTGGTGCTACAAAAATTTCCTCTGCGGTCGATACTCTATGGATCTTCTCACACTCGTCCATTAAAAATGTCAATATTTTTAGCATATCGGATCAAGTATTCACATGTGATTTTGTCCTTGAGAGCACTCGTATTACCTGATCCTTTGTTTATGCCAAGAATAGATATCAAGATAGAATACCTCTTTTGGATGATCTCACCTATATAAACAATAGCACTCATGATCCTTGGTTTCTAATTGGAGACCTCAACGTTATTCTCAATTAAAGTGAGAAAATTGGTCCTTCACATGCTACGATATCAACTAGAGAATTAAAATACACTAATGAAGATAACAACCTTATTTAAATAAACCTTACGGGTGCCAAATACACCTGGTATAGAAAGCAATAAAATAGAGTGGTTGCCTCTAAACAAGATAGATCCTTCACAAACATTCATTCCCTTGATAAATGGGACACTATTTTCAGCACCACCCTTCATAATCTTCATTCTGATCATCACCCTATTTTGGTCAATGTCTCCACTAACACTGTTAAACATTCTCTCCCTTTTAGATTTAATAATGCTTGGTTCTCTAACATTGAATGCACTGACATCGTAAAGAGCTTTTGGATTTCCATGACTCATTGCAATGATGCTTTTGCTTGCCCTTCCAAATTAAATTCCCTTAAATAGATTCTCAAAGTTTGGTGTTTCTCTCATGTCAAACAAATAGACAAGGATATTCTCCTCCTTGAGAATGAGTTGAACCAGCTTCAAAACCATAGCACGAATTCTGACATTAGCACTGATCCAAACTATAAAATCAACATTTCGATAAAGCTCAATTCTTTGATCACCTTTAAGGAGAGGATGAGAAAACAAGTCTTTAAAGTAAAATGATTATTCGATGGGGAAAAACACTAAGTTCTATAATTCCATTCAAAGAGCTCAGAAATCTTGTAGACATCTTGCCTCTTTAAAAGCTAGTGACAATATTTTAGACAACGAAAATGATATTTCCAACCATATTGTGTCTTATTTTGAATCTATCTTTAATGGACCTGGTAGAAAAGAAAGACATCTTACCTTAGATAAATATGGTGGTTGTTAGAGATGGGATAACAACTTTATTCTTAGCATCCCGCTTGATCATGAAATTAAAGACATTGTCCTTAGTTTAAACCCTGATAGTGCTCCTGGACCTGAAGGGTTTAGTAATGGTTTCATTCAACACTACTGGGATATTATTAACATAGATTGTTTACAAGCTTGTCAAATCCATCTTATCCAATGGTGTTATCCCTCATGGTCTAAAAGCCCAATTTCTCTCTCTAATTCCAAAAGTTGACAATGCTTTTGTGATCCATTATTTTAAGCCCATTTCCCTCATTAACACCCTCTATAAAATCATCATGAAAATCATTGCTAGTAGACTCTCGTCAATCACTGAAAAATTATTTTCTTGGAATCAATTTGGTTTTATCAAAGGTAGATCCATCCAAAACAGCACTTGTCTTGCTTTAGAATACATTAACACTTTAAACAAAAGCAATAGAGGTGGTAATATTTCCATCAAACTTGACATTAAAAAATATTTCAATACCATGGATTGGAGTTTTATTTTTTAGGTACTTAAATATTTTGGTTTTAGTGATAATTTTATCACTACTATAAAAACATTATTCAATTCAGCCTTCATCTCCATTCTTATTAACGATTCTCCCAGGGGTTATTTCAAATGTACTAAATGTGTTTGATAGGGGGGCCCTCTTTCTTCCATCCTTTTATCTATTTTGGAGGACTATATTAGCCGACTCCTCACTTGTCTGGTTAATCAAAACAAACTCAAACCCATACATGTTTCGCGAAATCTAAACTCTTATACTCACCTGTTGTATGCTGACGATATCATTCTCTTTCTTCAAGGTGATAATAGAAATATTCCCACCCTTAAAAATTCCCTTGCGCACTATGAGGAAATCTCTAGTCAAATGATTAGCTGGAACAAATCTTATATTTACTTTGGAAATAGTTTCCCCTCAAATAGAAAATGTAGTATTATAAATGAATTATGTATAAAAGAGGGTTCTCAACCTTTTAAGTACCTGGGTGTCCCCATCTTTTGGGGAAGACCCAAATCTTGTCACTTCCTTGAAATTTCCAATCAAGTTATAAACCAACTCTCCTCTTGGAAAATATAATCCCTCTCTATGGTGGGTAGAATCTGCCTTGTCAAATATACTATTGTATCTAAAATGGTTTATTCTATGATGGTTTACAATTGGCCTGCTATTATTATTAAAAAAATGAACACCTCAATCAAAAAACATTTTTTGGACTGGTAGTACTGTGGAGCGGAAACTTATCACCATACCCTAGTCTAAATGTTGTCAACCAATTGAGAAGGGAGGTATCGGCATTAAAAAATATTAAACATTTTAATGAAGCTCTTCAATATAGGATCACTTGGAACTTATTCTATAATAACTCTGATTCTATAAACTTTCTTAAAAATATATTTATTAAGAAACTTCATAAAGGAAACTCTACCTTTATTTCCTCCTCTATCTTTCCATCCATAAAGCATTCATTTTCTACCATCATGTTTAACTCTAGGTGGATGGCCTCCAAAAACTCCTCCATGAACTTCTGGTTAGATAACTAGGTTGGAACTCCTTTAATTTCCAGAGTTTCCCTTGAACAAAGCCCTGGGGACACCAACCTCTCTATTAGAGATGTTTTTAATGCTTGTAATGACTCTCTTCCTGATAAAATAGTGAATTTCATTGACACCTACCCCTTCTCAAACACTGATGATTTCTTAGTTTGGGAACTTCACACAATGGTATGCTTGATTCTAATAAATTTTATAGCCAATATTTTTGTAACTATGAAAGTGTTTTTGGGTGGTTAAAACTTTTTGACAAACCTTGGATAAAACCCTAAATATTTACTCTTATTAGGAGACTTTCTCATAACAGACTTCCCACTGATGATCGTCTTCAATTGTATGGTTTTCAACTCTGATCTAAATTCAGCCTCTAAAATCATTATAGAGAAGATTCTAATCATCTATTTCGTTCTTGTGCCACTACTTTTTCTCTTTGGAATTATATTTTTGACATTTTTAATTGCAGATGGTGGATGCATGACTCTGTCATAACTCAATTAAAGAGATGTGTGGATCTGAATAGTTCTCAACAAATTAAAATGATTTTTCTTGATGCTTTCTCTGAGCTTCATCACGTTATCTGGTATGATATAAATTTTATTATTCACAATAAAAGCTCATCCAGTATTAATGTAGGAAAAACATGGATTCTCATTGCCATTTGTGAAGATGATTTGATCCAAAAGGGTCACTGCAACAACACCGTATAGGAATTTAGCATCCTTTGACGTTTATGTATTTCTGAAAACTATTTCCAACCTCGTCATACATTTGACATCTTCTGGCGTTCCCCTCTTACAGGATGGATTAAGGTTAATGTGGATGGTGTTTCCAAAGGAAATCATGGTCCTTCGGGTTGTGGCTCCATCTTCAAGAATCATACTGGTCAGATCATTGGTTGCTTCTACGGTAGTTGTGTCATTTCTCCCTCTCTAGAAGATGAAATGACTGGTATGATTCATGACGTCTCTTTTTCCAAACAACATGGCTAGAACAACCTATGGATTGAGAGTGATTCAACCACTCTTGTGTAAGCTGTTTGGAATGGTGTGTTACATATTGCATAGTCGATCACCACTCTTTGGATGGATTGCATCAGTGCTCTTCACGACATCAACTACATCATCGCTCATATTTATCGTGAAGCTAACATGGTTGTGGATGGTCTTGTAAATAAGGGAGTCAATCAAGACATCACCTGGCTTGATGAACTTCCTATTGACTTACTTCCTTTTCATAATAAAGATTGTAATATGTTTCTGTATTTTGGACTTTTGTAACTCTTTTCCATTATATTTATAGTGCCCTGGTTTTCTGGCCATGCACCATCTTATAAAAAACATATAAAATCAATAACTAATCTCATAATGATGTACTTCATAATGTTGGACATCTGAAACATATCGTCAATGCCTCGGTCAATACATCTAAAAATAAATGTTTAAGTCCTTGGACAAATCCATATCTGAAAATAAATGGGCAATTACTCATTAAATTCCATATCTAGATTGTCTCATGAGACCTACCGATGCATCAAGAGGCTATAACGGGCCTCACCCATCACATACTAAGTCCAATACATTCCTCATATGAAAAGAGTTAAACATAACATAAATATTTGTATTAAAATGAGCATATGAAATGTTAATACTTAAACTATAATCCATGAATGGTATAGAAATATCACATCCACAATCAAACATAACATAAATCATTCAATAAAATAATGATGATTGTATCATAATAAATCAACCTCAATCAAGTATAAATCCAACAAAGGATATTGACATAGAAGAAATTAATCTAATAAAATAATTAAAACCCCTTTTAGAGAAGTATCCCTTTTTTACTTTGTAATAATCTAAAGGCCTGTATAATTAAAAATAAAACAATTCTTTAAAAAATAACGTTGTATGCTTGTAATGAAAGATTCAAAATGTTAAGGCTTCATATCCCTTTTTACTTTTTAATAATTAAAAAACCTGTGTAATTATAAAAGAAAAAAATTATTTTAAAAATAAACTTGTAAGATTGTAAGGAAAGATTCAGAATGTTAAGCCATCACAACATTGGAAAATAGCCACTCATTCCGAATATGTTAAAAAACATTATTTCCTTAATTTTTCGAAAAGCGCATAAAGTGCCTTGTTTGGAAAGCGACGGAAAGATTCCATTCAATACATTTTATAAAAAGTAAATCATGGGAGAAAATGACTTTAAACAATTTTAGACAAATAGTAAAAATATTTTAAATTTTATTTTTATGAAACATGGATCTGGATGATAAATATTCCTTAGTAGATACTTGCATATAAACAATCTTAGATAAAAAAATGTGATTGTGAAATTAACCCTTAACTTAGGTCTGATACTCTCTGTAAATGTCCAAAACTTGTGTACAATGTTTTTAAACATATTATTAACTTATATCAGAATCATAAAAATATTTATGATATCATATATGATTCCTTTATGACTTAATATTACTTTTTTATTAACAATTCCAAGTTTATGCAACATTTTGGATAACAATCACTTTTTTTATCATATGTGTTTTGACATGTTGTTCTTTATCATATTACATAGATCATGATTTATTACAGAATATATAATAGGATTTATATATCATATATATCAATAATATAAATTTATATAATAGATAGATATAAGAAATGTAATACACCATTCATAGAGATAGTGGGTCATACGTACGCATGAATGTTGTTTTAGTTTTCTTATCATATTGAATGGAAGTAAGTGAATGACATAAATGTACACACACACACACACAGATATATATATATATATATATTATTCTAGTATCCTTATTATGTCATATATTTCATAATTATTCATAATATATATATTTATAATCATTCTTGGATGGTGAATGTGGAAGATGAGTCTTATCGTGTCATGGCGATGGTAAGTTGTATGTACGCACGTGCGATGATATCATTTACCTAATCATTAAATTGTATGGAATGGGATGGAATATAAATTTTACCAAAATTATATCATGTTATATTTATTATTTAAGTCATTTATATTCATCATTATACCCCTCGAAATATAGTATAGATGAAAAACAGTTTACACCATGGCGTGGAGACGGTAAGCCATACGTACACATGCATGGTGATATTTAATTTTTATAGGATGGTTAAAAGAAGTAATATGGTTGTACCATAATCATAAAGACATCTCAAAATATAGTATATTATAGATTTATAATTTTTGTATGGTAACAACTTAGGATGAGTATGTAGAATAAGAAAAGAACATTGAAAGAAGGGATAAGATGATTACCTCTTCTTTGGGTGTCTCCTTTTGATTTCCACAAAAGGACTCATTAAGTTGGTTTTCTTCCCAAAGGGTCACCTATAGGATAAATTTATGGAATTTTTTAGGAGTTTGGGTTTGGGTTTTTCTGATCCAAAGGGCTTCGAAGGTATAAATAATAGAGAAGGAGAAGTGCCCTTTTTAGGAGAGGTGAGGGGTACTTTGGGAAAGTCTTGAAATATTGATTTATTATAAATTAATTTTAGATTTATAATGGCTCAAAATGGATTTATTTCGAGTATAAGATGATTAATTATTGAAATAATTTCAACCAATAGTTTTTGGACAAGTTTAGGTCATGAATATCACCTTATCTTTTGGCTTTAACCCTTAGTTAAATAAGTTAACTCTAACCATGTCTTCTTATATTTGTATACTATATGGTTAATATAGTTACTATAAAATGAAAATAGAACCTAAATTAGATAATTAATTAACTTTTTAACACTATATAAGTTAGTTTTCCAAATTTTATATTTTTAGTATTTTTATATCAATTAATAATATAATATTTGTTTTAAAAACTCATTTATGTCAATTTTTACACTATTTAGTAATTGATTTTTGTTAAAGTAATAACAAATTGATTCCTTTATAATTGAACTAAATAAAAGATAACATATCATAGTCATCCATAAAATTATTTTATGGCATAAAAATTTTCATATTACATTTATTTTAATATTTACAATATCATTTATTTAGTTCTTTCATTAATAAGGAAAATACTGCATCATTATTGTGTCATAAATAAATTTAATTATTTAATATCTAAAAATTAAAAATAAAATACCATGATATTGGAAATATTTTTATCTTTATAAAAACTATTTATAGTTAAATATATCACTTGTATAACTTAAATTAAATTTTTTTTAGTAATGAGATACATGTTTATGTTATATTTCCCTTTACATTAAATTAAACATTATAAAAGGTCATTATCACACACAAGCAGCTCCATGGGGTCCTAAAATAGACCTAAGGATGATCATGGTCATAAATATATCATCCAATATGATTATTACATGTGTTAGGGTAGTTTTATATTATTATAATATTGTTTTTACCCTTATTTACCTGGTTTACCTTTTAACCATGGTAAATAAAAATTATTACTGAAGCTACTATTCATAATGTCCAAAAATAAAATGTGTCTATTTACGCAATTTGGACCTTATTATTCGTAATAGGGAATCCATTTTTTCAAATTCAAAACACGTAATTGGATGAAATTAATTTAAAATTAATCCTTGTTGTCAAAACCAGAAAGCTGGTTTTTAAGAAGTAAAAACTATCAAAATATTAACATGTTTTTTGTCCAATTTTAATTTGAAATTACTTAAAATGTACAAAATTTGATTAAATGATAAAATAAATAATCCAATTATACTTTAAAACCAATTAAAAATATAATCTAACAAAATAATTAAATTTGATAAAAAAGTAGTTTTGAATTAAAATGGAGTATTTTTTACTATTCATTAAAATATGAATGTTATTAGAAAAACCATAAAAAATTATCCAAAATAAATTTTTATGACATAATTCTAAATAAGTATTTAATTTTGTAAAATTTAATATATAAAAGTGTCAAATATTGGATTTAAAAAGGGTTCTCCATTAAAAGGTACAAAAACTATCTTTTTTGAAAAAATAATTCTTTTTTCTAAAAAATTGAATTTTTCTTTATATTATGTTGAATAAAAAAATAATATTAATGTTAAAATTATATTGGATATATATAAAATTATAAATTTGGCTAATAATATTCATACCCACTTTTTAAATGGCTATTTTGATAGGACATGGTGCGCTCGGACTCGGTATTACGTGTAGTGCAAGCTGAGATGGTGTTGTGTGTAGCACAAACTTATATTGGTGTAGCGTACAACAAAAACTGTTGAGTTTATTTAAAAAGAAAATTATTGTGGAATCTTGGGTTTTTACGTTATCCCCTCCTTCAATAAATTGTGTCTTTGCAATTTTCAAATTTGGGTTTGGTAACTGAGGTTTGATTATTCAAAGTTCCTTTGTTGCAATCCCACATCAAACAAATTGGTCAATAAAACTTCCACTTTAATGAAAGGAAAGTAATAAGGTTTCCATAGATAACATATACTAGGATTTCATGTAAGAAAATATGGATATAAAATAAAAAACTAATGATCATGTTATCATGGAGAGCGATAGAGAACATAATTAAGAAAAGTTTAACAACCATAAAGGTATAAATATGTGATAATCTAAGGTGCCATTTGATTCGTCACAAAAGATTCTACTTGGAAAAAATTTTTGGTTTTCAAGATCCTTTCGATAATGTTGGAGAACATTAAAATAATTACCTACTTTATTTCAGTACATCTCACCATTGGTCAAGCCTTGAACAATTTCCACTTCATCTCTTATTCAAAGAAATGATGTTTAATTGTTAATTCTTATGGTGTTGGAAGATCATGTGATCCCTAAATAGAATGATAGGTCATTCCATTTGTCTCAAAAACAAAAAATTAGTACAGGTTACCATATATTCATAAGTCCACTTATAGTGAGGAAATGCATTAATCTAAAAAACTTTAAACAGAGTATAACTTATACAATCCATAAATGAATAAACATACAATCCTTCAAAAAACTGAAAATAAACAACTTTATAAAGTGGTGAACCAAATAATTTTGGCCTTTATCTCCCATATCTCATAGGGAAGTTCTTGGTTGTCACATTCCAATCATGTGAACACCTTCATCATGTATTATCTTGAGTCACAGTAACAACCTGAATTATTAGATATACATATTGAAAACATACATGATTTCTTATTCGAAAACATAGTGGATTATTCCTTATGTCCTGAAAAGTTGTATACTTCATCCATGATTTCATAACCCACTTGTTGATAAATCCATAATTAGTTCCCAAGAAACAAGAATCATCCAATTTACTTGTTCAAATCCAATATATCTTTATCCAATCATCATTATCCAAACATAAGGAACATGTTAAGGGTTATCTTCACCTTAATAATATGTTATTTGAATATAATCTTACCCTTAAATAAATTTTCTTTTCCATTATAACTATTCAATATATTCATGAAAATATTTAGTGGAAAACATAAACTGAATACTCCTTGTATAATTCACTATTCATAATTCTTGGATCCAAATACATAAATACATCAATCTTTCCAATTTAATGGTTGACATGGAATATGTCCTTCCTTTGTTTATAAGTATATTCTTATGTCTGGGCATTGATTTGGTTAATATCCATGATTTCCATAGATAATACATTGAACTCCATAACAATTGGTCACACTATGACCCTTTTTCTCGCAGAGAAAACATCTTCCCCTCCATTTGAGGTATTCCTCAAGGTTCGTCTTCCCTTCCTCTTAACATGTAGGAAACTAAATCTTCTTTCCTATATGATTCTTAAAATTTTATCATTTATAAACATTCATCTTCCTCTTATGCAATGTGTTAGGAAAGTCATCAAATTTCATATTGTTAATCATATATCATGATAACTGATTTGGCATAACCACAATATCTTTCTCTCGAGTCATTATCCAATTTTTTTTCTCCAAAATCACTAGATTTTCCATCAAACTCAATGTTAATCCAATTCCTTATGGTTTTATCCATTAAATAAGACCAGAAAACATAGGTTGAGAAACACATCTCATTGAAGAAAACAACATAATCAAGGGAAGGTACTTTCAATCTACAAAATATTAGGTTTAATCCTAGGTTATCCAGGTTTGTTACCAAAAAATTAAGGGGGTTCTTCTATACTAATCCTCAAAGTCTATCTTAGGTTTATGATCTCTAATATGTGTTTTATAAATCTATTTCAAAGGTTGTTTCTAAACTTCCTTTGATACCAACTATAATTCCTTGACCACAAAAACCTAGAGTTTGTGTATTATTCTAACACATTGGCATCATTACATGGAATCATGTCCAGAAGGACTGATCAATTTAAAAGTCTTGAAAATACTAGATATAAACATAAGTTTTACATTATAACATGAAATGAAATAAACATATTAGACCCTTTAAAAGATCTTATATCCCTTAGAATATCATTTCATGTCAACGATAATTTACTTCTTCACATCCTGGGGGGAAATGTAACATGATAAAGGGGTGATCTCAGATGCTCAGTAAGGTTAAACAATATAGCGGAAGTTATCCCAAATAAGCATAAAATATTAAGGGAAGGTACAAATCTAAAACACAATCCTTTTAAAACATTATATTCAACATAATATGGTGTAAATAAATCCAATAATTCCATTAAAACATTCACATGGATATTCTACTAGTTGAATAATCACATGTAAAATCAATAAATAATCTCATAATGAGGGAATGCATAATCTTGGATATCTGAAACATATCGTTGAGTCCTTGGACAAGAAATATAAACATAAATGGCTAAGGCCTTGTCCAAATATATATCTAAAAATAAATGGGTGAGGCCTCAACCAAGTCCATGCCTATTTTTTCTCATGAGACCTACTAATGCATCGATGGGCTATAGCAGGCCCCGCCCATCACATACTAAATCCAATACATTCCTCATATGAAAAGGGTGGAACATAACATAAACATTCGTATTAAAACTAGCATATAAAATGTTAATACATAAATATAATCCATTGATGGCCTAAAAATATCACATCCATAGTCAAACAAATTATAAACCATTCAATACAATAAGGATGATTGTATCCTAATAAATCAACCTTAATCAAGAATAAATCCAACAAAGGATGTTGACATTGGTTAAAGTAATATAATAAAATCATTAAAAATATTTTAGAGAAGTATACCATTTTACTTTTAAATCATTTAAAATATTATTTAGTTATAAAATAAAACAATTCATTTAAAAATAACCTTGTAAGCTTTTAAGGAAAGCTTCAAAATGTTAAGGCTTCATATTCCTTTTCACTATGTAATTATTTAAAATCCTATGTAATTATAAAAAAAATCCTTTAAAAATAACCTAGTAAGATTGTAAGGAAATATTGAAAAATTTAAGGTGTCATAATGGTGGAAAATATATGCTCGCACCATATAAGTTAAAAAACATTCTTCCTTAATTTTTTGAAAAGTTCATAAAGTACCTTGTTTGGAAAGTGATGGAAAGATTCCTTTCAAAACGATTTATAAAAAGTAAAATGTGGGAAAAAATAATTTAAACAATATTATAGAAATAATAAAAATATTTTGAAATTTATTTTTAAAAAACATGGATGTGGATGATAAATATTCCCTAGTAGATACTTATGTACAAACAATCTCAAATAAAAAATGAGATTTCGAAATTGACCCTTTCCTTTGGTCTGATACTCTCCATACGTGTCTGAAACTACTGTATAATATTTTTAGAAATATTATTAAATTATCATATTCATAATAATATTTATGATTTCATATATGATTCTTTTATGACTGTATATTACCGTTTTATTAACAATTCCAAGTTTACGCAACATTTCGGTTAATAATCGCTTATTTTATCGTACATGTTTTGACTTTTTGTTCTTTATCATATTACTTAGATCATGATTTAATTACTTCAAGAACGTATAATTTGGTTTATATATCATATATATTTATAATATAAATATAAATAATAGATAAATATATGAAATGGAATACACCATTCATGGTGATGGTAGGTCATACATACACATGAACGTTGTTTCTGTTTTCTTATCGTATTGAATGGAAGTAAGTGAATGAAATATATGTAAGTAAACATATATATATATATATTATTCTAGTTTCCTTAATGTTTTATAAATTTCATAATTATATATAATATTTATATTTTTATAATTATTTTTGGATGGTGAACGTGGAAGATGAGTCTCATCACGTCATGGAGGCGGTAAAATGTACGTACACACGAGCAACGATGTCATTTAATTAGTGGTTAAATGGTATGAAATTGGATGGAATATTAATTTTACATAAATAATATAATTTTGTCTTTATTATTTAATTTATTTATATTCATCATTATACCAGTCAAAATAAAGTATAGATGAAAAATAGTTTACACCTCAATGTGGAGATGGTAAGTTGTATGTATGCATGCATGGTGATATTTATTTTAATAGGATGGGTAAAAGGATTAATAATGTTATACCATAATCATAAAACCATATCATAATATATTAGATGTTTTATTTGTTATTTTAGTATGGTAACAACTTAGGAATAGGAATTAGAGGATGAAAATAACTTTGAAAGAAGGGATAAAACGATTACCTCTTCTTCGGGTGTCTACTTTTTATTTGAATAAAAGGACTCATTATGTTGGTTTTATGCCAAATGTGTGGCCTATAGAATGAATTTAGGGAAATTTTTAGGAGGTTTGGTCAGGTTTTGGACGATCAAAATGTCTTTTTAGGTGTGAATAAAAGAGAAGGAAAAGTTCCATTTTATAGGATAAGTGAGGGGAACATTAGGAATGTCTTGAAATATTAATTTATTATAAATTAATTTTAGATTTATAATGGATTAAAAGTGATTTATATTAGGGAGAAGATGATTATGGTTCCAAAAAATTTAAACTAATAGGTTTTATACAAGTTTAGGTGATGAATTTAACCTTATCCTTTGGGTTTAACCCTTAGTAAAATAAGTTAACTCTTACCATGTCTTCTTGTATTTGTATACTATATGGTTAATATAGTTCTTATAAAATGAAAATAGAACCTAAAGTGGGTAATTAATGAAATTTTCAACACTATATAAGTAATTTGTATAAATATTATATTTTTAGGATTTTTATATCATTTAATAATATAGTATTCGTTTTAAAAACTCATTTATGTCAATTTTGACACTATTTAGAAATAGATTTTTGTTAAAGTAATAAAAACTAGATTAGTTAGAAAAAAATGAATTAAATAAAATATTACATTTCATATTCATCCATAAAATTATTTTATGGCATAAAAACTTTCAAATTACATTTATTTTAATATTTATAATATCATTTATTTTATTCTTTCATTAATAAGAAAAATACTGCATCATTATTATGTCATAAATAAATTCAAATATTTAACGTATGATTTTTTAAAATAAAATACCATGATATATGAAATATGAAATATTTATAATGAAAATTTATAGTTGAATATATCACTTATATAACTCGAATTACATTTTTTTTTTGTAATGAGGTACATGTTTGTGCAATATTTCCCTTT
This sequence comes from Viscum album, assembly GCA_963277665.1. NCBI lineage: Eukaryota > Viridiplantae > Streptophyta > Magnoliopsida > Santalales > Viscaceae > Viscum > Viscum album. The sequence continues at coordinate 61,181,178 of OY728156.1, read as the reverse complement.
ACATTAAATTAAATATTATAAAAGTTCATTTTCACACCCAAGTGGCCCCATTGGGTCCTAAAATAGACCTAAAGACTCTCATGGTCGTCCATATATCATAAAATAGGATTAGTGCATTTTTTAGGGTAGTTTTATATTAATATAATATTATTTTTTACCCTTATTTACCTGATTTACCCTTTAACATGGTAAATAAAAATAATTACTGAAGTTACGATTAAAAATGTAAAAAAATAAAAGGTAACTATTTATATAATTTTTAAATTCGGCTTCCAAATATGGAATCTAGTTTTTTAAATTCAAAACATAGAATTTCCAGAAATTAATTTAAAATTAATTCTTATTGTCAAAACCATAAATTAGGTTTTTAAGAAGTAAAAATTGTCAAAAGAATGACATGTGTTTATAAAACATTTCAAGGTTAAATTACTTAGAATGACCAAAATTGGATTTATTGATAAAATAAAAATGAAATTACACTTTAAAACAAATTAAAAAGATAATCTAACAATATAAAAAAATTATATGAAAAGGTAGTTTTGAATTAAAATATATTATTTTTCACTATTCATTAAAATATGAATGTTATCTAAAAAACACTAAAAAATTATCTAAACTAAATTTTTATGTCCCAATTATAAATAAGAATTTCATTTTGTCAAATTTAATATATAAAAGTGTTGAATATTTTATTTAAAAGGGTTCTCCCTTAAAAGGTGGAAAAATTTATTTTTTAAAAAATACTTCTTTTATCTGAAAATTTGAAATTTCCCTTATATTATATATAAGAAAAAAATAAGGTGAATGTTAAAATTATATTTGATATATATAAAATTAAAATTTTTGTTAATACATTTATAACCACTTTTTGAACGACTTGTCTAATAAGTCATGGTGTGCTCGAACATAGAGTTGCATGTAGCACAAGCTAAGACGTTGTTGTGTGTAACACAAGCATATATTGGTGTAGCATACAACACATGTTTTTAAATTTACTTAAAAATAAACATATCATGAAATCTTCGGGGGTTACATCAGCAATTTTACATTTCATACCCTACCACTAAAATGTTTGTCTCATGTCATCATACATCTTCATAGTTCTCGAATGAAGGGTCCATGAATAACTATGAAAATAAATAAAAACTGAGATCCTAATTGATGATGAGTTGATAAAACAATACCCAAAAATAATAATATTCTTTGAAGATATATACCAATTAGAAATGGTCTCCCAACCAAATAGGGTTTCTCATATTACTCTGAATTCGATATCCTAACATTGAATCTATAAAATAGACTCAAGGAGATATGATGATAACCAAAAATTGGTAAAAACCATACCTAAAATATCCTCCTAAGCATTCAGATGTAACAAAGAAAAAAACCCCTAAGACTTCACTCTTCCTTCGATTCCAAAATAGTTTTTTATGGATTGCTAAGATCATATGCAATGACATTCCCCTTCCCTAAGGTGTAGTAAATATCAAAGTCATACGTCTGAAGGTATTCCACCCCCACCACATTTGTTTAAGATTCAAGTCTTTCTGGGAAAAGATATAGCTCAAACTATTTTGGTTAGAAAAGATTTTGAACCATTCCCCAAAAAGATAGTACTTACAACACTTAAGTAAATACATAAATATAGAAATATATGAATTATGAGTGGGATAATTCTTCTCATGTGGTCGAAGATAACGTGATTCATAAGCTACCACATGGTCATCCTGTATAATCATAAAACCCAAACCAGTTCCATAAGTATCACAGAAAACCACGCCCCCATACCAGGATCACGTAATATCGGAATAGGATATGATGTCCGAAGTATTTTCAACTAGTCATAAGAAAACTAAAACCATTAATCCTATGTGAATTTCACCCATTTCTTTGTAAGATAAGTCAAAGGTGAAACCAAATTTGAGAAATCATTGATAAACTATCGATAGTGTCTAGAAAGACCAAGTAATCTCTGAATCTCATAAACATTCATTGGTTCTTCCCATGAAAAGTCAACCTATACCTTCTTGAGAACAACTGATAAGCCATTATCATAGATCGCGTACCCCAATAACTTTAATTCTTGAATCTAGAAGTTTCATTTTGAAATAATTTCATATAGATAATAACACCTCAATATTTCCAAAACCAAACTCATATGGTTCTCTTGCTTGCACTTGGATCTTTAATGAACCAAAATATCATCCAAGACCACTACTAAACATGTGTCAAGATACTAATGGAATATCCAATTCATCAAATCCATACAAACTAAATGATAATTCATCATATTAATGGAATCACAAGATATTCATAATGGTTATACTTACTTTTAAAAGTCATCTTTATTATATCACTCTTCAGAGCTCTGAGGTGACAATAACTCGACCAAAGATAAAACTTAGAAAACCACTTTTCCCCCTTTAACTGATCAAACAAATCATTCACATGAGAAAAAGGATACTTATTCTTAACTATTACTCAGTTCAACTTCTGATAGTCTAAACATAATTGGAGTGAACTATCTACCTTCTTGTAAAAGGGCACTAGGGTTTCCCAAGGCAAAACACTAAGGTGAAAAAACCCTTCACCATCAGATCATCCACCTAAATATTGATCTCTTTCATCTCCACTGGTTCCATAAAATAAGAAGGTATCCAAATTGGATATATTCCTAAAACCAAGTCAATCATAAACTCTACCTCCCTCTCTAGAGGAATCATAGAGAAATCATCTAGGAAAACATCTATAAAATCCTAAACAATAATGGGAAGATCAATAATAATGGAAATATCATCAAAAAAAATTCTATAGTAGACAAAAAACTCCTGAGCTCAAGGCATGAAGGTCTTGTATGACCATACCTCGAATCCCACTCTCCCAGAAAAAACTATGAGCTTTCATTTATTGATTGCACACAAAAAGGATATCAATACCCTTCCTCTTTCCTCTTCCCAAGATGTGTCACTAAATCCATAATAAATTTCATGTTATTCATTGGAATTTCAAACATATTAAATAAATGACTATATATAAATGATTGGGAATCACCAGTATCAAATAAAGAAACTTCTACTGAATATGGAATAAAGATAGTACCTATCATTGTCACGAGACCTGTTAATTCCTCCATTATAAAATCATATAATGTGTAAAGGTTCTTAACACCTACGGTATTTGGTTGGATCCATGTATTCTTTGAAGAATATAACTACCATGTTGTACCATTTGGAGCTAATGATCCCTGACCATAATGAGGTGTTTACATAGCCTGACAGAAACACTGCAGATGACCATAACACCCATAGATGTTACACATCTTTGTAGGTGAAGGATAATAATGTATTTTGTGTCTAACCTTTCTAAACTAATAGTAAGTCAAATTCACACTTATAGTTGTAACTAGAGGTGTCTAAGATTCTTACTACCAAGAACTACCTCCACCACTCCTATAATGATCTTTCCACTTTCTCTTTTTCCCTATCACACAATTGAAGATTCCACCTGGTGGAAGAGAAGGGGAATAATATCCAATATTGCCTTTTGTATTCATTTATAACATAATATTCATCTACATAGTCTTTTAATAGGTCAAAAGATACATCATAAATACAAGTGATTTGATATTCGACCGTAAACCTTGTAGGTACTTCTAAGCCTTCAGCTGGTCATTATTTACAACCTCTGGTGAAAAATGAACTATCTCATAAAACCGATTGGTGTACGCTGATGTTGAACTCTCTCCCTGCTATAAAGAGTGGAACTCGAGATAATTCTTTATCATAAATGACTTTGAAAAAAAAATCTAATGGAAGAAAATAGTCTTGAAACCATTCATGTCCAAGAAAACATGTCTACCCACTAGTACCATGGAATCCCACCAATGCTTATTGGGAACCTAAAGTATAAAAATTGTGTACTTTACCTTGATACTCTCATGTGTATCAATGAATTTGAAGATCTAATCAATATTTTCAAGCATGTACTATTCCTACTGAGGTTTATTCATACCTTTAAAGGATGGTGGCTTCTCACATAAGAACTCCTATGATCGATTCCTTTCTCTAGCAACTCCTAACTGTACCTCCACAACTGCATCTTGGTCTTGCGGTACATTTTGGTTGACAGTATAAACATCCCACATGATATCCTAGAAAAAATTATAGTCGAGGGGTGGATTCACTTGATGATCATCAGCTACAACCACCTGTGGAACTCATGGAACACATATCAGAGGAATAATATTGCATACAAGAATAAAAAAATGATCATACATTGAATAATATCAGTTAAAACAAAAAAAATCAATAAGAAAAAAATTGATATTAAGATTAATAACTCAAAATAGGAGACACACATCCCAACATCTCATGGTAACTAGAGTATCATCAAAACAAGGGATGGTGAAGAAATAATTGTAATATACCTCACAAGTCCCAAAAATTACATCTTAATCCTACTAAACATCCCAAATAAAGGACTCTTGAGGACATAATTGACCTCTAATACCACTTTATAATGAACCAACCCGGATACCCTCTCAATACTGGATCCTGACCTAATATTACACATACCTAAAGGGTGTTCTTGATCCACATGGGATGGTGACTAACACTCGGGAATCAAAAAAAATTAGAGGGAATTATTTCTCCCAACTTAAAGAAACAAAATTCCATATATACACATAGCAAAGATAAATAGTGGAAGAAAAAAATATCCGCCTCAATAGATAGAGAACAATAGAAGTGATATAACTAAAATGTTATAAAAATAATATCTAAGTGACAAGTCTAACTGTAAAGGACTACAAAACTAAAAAAATGACCCCAACAGATCTATGTAATAGCATGGGAAAACTCCCACCATCTCACCATCCTACTACCCAAAATCTTACTAATAGGAAACCTCACTACCTTACTGCAGCACCTTTCCTTTCCCTACATTGAAATATATAACAAGTTCTATAAACTGAAAAAAGGGGTGAATAGGGTGTTATCTAAAATTCTCAATAAAATCTCACCTAGGTATTCTATAATATGTCTTTATACAATAATCCAAGCATGCCTAACTTTAAACAAAACAAGTCATTATATACAGTTTTACAGTTTTTATATCAAAACCATGGAAAAAGTTTAATATCTCCATTTTACACATTTCCAAATAAATAAGTTAAATTAGTTTCAAATCATTTCCTATACATATATCAAAATAGATATATAAAATAAAAGAAAATCATGTGTCACATATCATATAAAATCCATGGTTGTATAAGCTAAATTAATACAAACCAAAAGTAACCCAAATTGGCCAAAAGTATATGTAACATCATGCAAAGGATCACACAATGATAGGAGAGTTAGGAAACTCATACCTAACATAAACAGTCACTCTTGAGTCAAGCCCTTAAATATAAGCATCAAATATTGGGAGGAAAGGAACACCCTAGAAAATGAACCCCCCCAACATGTCTAACAAGTCCCTAGAACAAAGGCCTGTGGAGAATAGGAAAGCCCCATGAGCAAACCCCCAAATAGTGGATGAGGATTATTACTACACCTATCACCTAAGTACCTAAGGATTATCATGTTCTATATTTTTTAAATCAATTAATTAAACCATTTTCATAAAACCATTGTTTTAAAACCATTTCACAATACTTTAAACCCCTTTTAATTTACCAAAACTAGGGGAAAACCATATTTTAATAAATCCCATTTCCATAGACACATAAATCCAATCAATCATATCATTCCATTTCATTTATAAAAGTATTTACCAAAAATAGGAATAATACAGTTCACCAACATGGGATAGAGATAGAACCATCTACCTAAAAATTAGGTCACACACCTGCAACAAGATCCAACAACAAATAAGAAAACACAACCACAAGGGATGCCAAAAAACCAATCCATACATACCAAATTGATTAAATTTTACCAAATGGATAGTGGAGAAGAGGAAATAACACATACCTCAAGAATTCACACCCTCTGCACCACAATCAACAAGGAAATAACCCTCAGAATAGGATCGCACAATAGATCTAGAAAGGAATTAAGAGAAACATCACCACAGGTAGACAAATATGATAACACAATGCAATGGAGCTACCATAGTCAAATGAAATGAATATTTAGAAATGATTTCTCACCTAAATAGACACCACACACCATCCATATGATTAAATACTGAACAAATCAATCTGGAAGGCATGGATGTCTCTAAATTTACTCGATAATTCTTCTAGGTTGAGTGGGAAGAGGGATGTAGAAAAATAAATGAAATATCATTATTTCATCACCCTAAAAGACGTTTCTGCAAAATTTATGTGGAATTTGACCCATTTACACATCATGAAATCCCTAGGGATCACATACAATGAAGAACCGATCACCTTTTAATAAAAATAAATCTTTTAATAATACACATCATGTAACTTGTACATGGAATATACTCCATTAATGTTGTGTACCAGGTTCATGGCATATTAACTGTAGAATTTTATACATTATTTACTCCCATTACATGGGATTTATTTCTTTAGTAGAATGAAAAATTCCTATATTCTTAAATGAAAAACCCAAAACACTTATTGCATTCTCCAAACTTGGGGATAACCCTACAAATAAATTACATATTTATATACAGGATCTATTAATTAAAAAAACACATCCTTGAAATTTAGGTCATTTTCCTCAATAAATGTTCTCCATCCTTAAGATTCCAATGATGCACCCAATTAAAGAATAAAATAAGTAACGATAAGGTAATTAAATAAAATTGGGTAATGGGATGTTATATAGGTTGTGGTGAAATCCATTTTTGATTCAATAAAGTTTTGAATTCACCAAATAAATGCCTTATTCCTTTAATCTTGACATAATAAAAATAGAGAAAATACATCAGGTTTTATTTGGGTAATTCAATGAATTCTTTAAGTTATTATAACCCCCTATTAATAGAATGGAAATAAATGTTGGAAGATTCTCCTTTCTCATATGCCATATGGTAAAATTTAGAAACCCCCTTAATCTTTTGAGTTTTTTTTCAAATCATGATGAATTTTTTCATGTTTGGGTTCATTTATTACTTTTTTCATCAATCTAAGTTCTTTTTCTCCTTTTCTAGTGTTCTTTATTTAGGTGATTCAGTGAAGGTTTTAGGTGAGTCTTTTTTCTTGAATGAATTCCCATTATTATTCATTTCAAGATCATAGAATAATGTTTTTATGGATTGGGTGATGATGTTGTATGTTTTCTATAGAGTTAATTTTAAAAAAACAATCAATGATCTTCCTAAAGAACGAATACATTCTTGGTGGTTGGTAGCATTCTTGACAACTAGTACAGTCCTTGACATCCAGTGACATTCTTGATTATCAGTGTCATTATATTAGTAACATCCTATATTATCTCTTTCCAAGAGTGATGGTTCCTCCTTCCATCAACTGGGATGCCACACTACTACTTATGGTAGTTTTCTTTGGGTAATTGTTGATTCTACCCTTGGATTTTTCTTCTTCTTTTCCATACTCGAGAACCTATTTTTATGGGTTAGAATTGGTTCTAGGAGTTTTTGGTATGTTACATTGTACTAATTGGTGTGAAAACATGGTAAGGGATATAGCACCTTTGATGAAACTTTACGTCAATGTTAACAACCTTGATGTATGAATTTACTAACCATTTGGGGATCTCATATACAATTGTTTCCATTGTATGATTCATGTGTTGGCATAGTTTGTGTTCTGTATTGATGTTGATTGTTTATGGGTGTGTGTGTTCCTAAGATACCCATATATGATATTTATTTCCATGATAATTACATGAATATCTTGTTACCTTGATTTATGTTGATTAATATATTGTTATATGATGAAAAAATATTTCTCATCATATTGTGTGATTCAAATCATGATTTTCCTTGTAGTTTATTATCTTTTATTTAGAGGTTTTGAAATGGTATCCATCATAAGTGGACTATTGTGGTATGGATATCCCTTTGAGTTGGAGTTTATATGATGTGTGGTGATGATGACAGTAAACCCACACCCTAAGAAAGATCATGATAGCCTTATGTCCTAAATAGAACTTGATTTCTTATGGATACTGAGTAATGTTCTGAAACTCAATACCTTGTAGATACTGAGTAACATTATAAAACATGATTACTTATGATGTTCAGGTACATTTTTATTAGTCATCCTTGTGGAATGACTGACACTCAGTTATTAGTGGATATTTAGTAACATTTTTGACAACCATGTGTCTATTTCTTCATATATTCTAATCAATTTTGACTATGATTCTAACATATAGCTAAAATAGGTATGAGTAGGGGTTTGTAGTGGCTTAGTTAGCGAATGAATTCTCGGTATGTGAATTTGTGTGTTTTATACTTACTTTCAAATTTATTATTATCATAGTATACACCTATTATATATGTACACATTTGTTAAGGATGAATTGGTTGTGTCATGATGGGTATTATTACTCATGCCCTACACCGACATCCCGGTGAACATGAAGACTTTATGCATAGGAATCCGACTAAAGGAAAGGGGACCCTGGAAGATAGATAAGAAGAGCATAGAGATGGTATCATAAAGGGATGGACTCTAGGGGACTCCAAAGATTTTATTTATTTTATCTATTTTCATTTATAATTTGGTTTAGATTTCCATACTGGGGGGGATACTTACTTAGTTATATGAATAATATGAAATATATAAATTTTTCACCTATTTAGTCAAATAATTATATTAGACTATATTATTTTATAATATTATTTTTTTGCAGGAATGATACTGATGGTATAGTCTCCCCGCTAATAGGATTAGACCTTCACTACTAGTTAACAGCCTCTTGTATAGGGGGAGGTCTGCACGAGTTCATGTGGAACTCCAGTTCGGACCTAGTAGTTTGGGTTGAGGATTTAAAAAATGGTATCAAATAATAGTGTTGGACTCCTCATGTGTTAATCATGTTTTAATGATCCAAAATCTTATTACTGTTAATTAATCTCAATCTTCATTGCACATCTTCTAATGGTCTTCAATCTCAATATTAACTACACATCATTATTTAATGATAAAAAATCTTATGGATGTTAATTACTCACTTTATTATTTACAAGTCTCATGCATGATCACAAATCTCACATATATTATCAAGCCTTTATGTTTATGATTCAAGTTCTATTTCTCTCTAACGATTAAATTAATCCATATTCTGCATATTCTGTCTAAGTCCAAATACATATATTTGTCTAATTATGGACTCACCGTGAAGGACTCACCGTGACCCAGACACCATGACCTAGACACTGTGAAGGACTCACTGTGACCCAGACACCGTGAAGGACTCACTGTGACCCATACATCGTGACCCATACACCATGAAGGACAAATTGTGACCTCTACACCGTGAGCTAGACACCGTGACATGGACATACCATGAAGCTCATACCGTGAAGCTCATACCGTGAAACTCATACCGCGAAGAAGACATCGTTTACTTAATCATTGTGACACCGTTTCTTAACTTTTTTTCAATATTATTTAAATAATACCAATGGTCATATTTGATGTTTTTAATGCAATTAATTTTATTTAATGATAGTTGTTGGAATGTCAGGAAACTGTATCTCGTACCTATGAAAAGGGAATCATTCCTACTGCCAGAAATCGTGGAATATAAGGAAGAGTAAGATGTTGTACACACATACACGATACAGAAAAAGTAGTGAAGCAAAGAAAAATGTGAATATACAACGAGAAGAACTTACATACACCCGAGATCACTGTGCTAAACAAGAAGATCAATCCTGAGCAAGAAAGAGATTGCCAAACTTTCAAAGAACTCTCATGAATACAATCCAACACCTCTGAAGAACACTCGACGAATCAAGAGATCTTCCTCACTCCTGTAGAAGACGAGATGAACTACGACACTCTGTTTTTCAATAGAAAAACTAGAGAAGTAATAAGAAGCATTCCTACTGAATCCAACGAGTCCATAGCTGCATTGATAATCACTAGAGCTTTATAAACTCTTATCTGTTCTCTCTAAGTGATTTATTTATTAACTTTCGAGCAGTGTGGTGTACTCTATATTTCTTATACACACACTGTCTCCTGCACTGAACTAGAGGATATCAAAATCCTCACTCTAAATCTCTTATCTCTTGTTTACCCACTTCAACTGTGGAAGAGGTCCTTATGTGGCCTGGTCTTTGTTTTGTTTCCCACGAAGAACAGTGGTAGAGGTCCCTGCGTGGCCTGGACAATTTTGTAAACTGTTGTTAACCCCGATCCAGGGTGTGGATCAAATTTATATAAATTTGAGAGGACTAACTCTCAGAATGAGACTGAACCTCTTGTTATATCTTCTGTGCACTTTTAGTTTAAGTTCAAAGTTTACTACATATATTTTATTTATTCTGCTTCTATTACTTTGAAATACATAACTATTTTAAAGCTACTTTGATAGTTAAATTAGCATGTGTTTACACTTATTGTAAATCAGTAGGTTAGTTTTAAAAGTTAGTTTAATCTTGTGGTTAAATTAACTGAGACCTAATCAATCTTTGAGAAGCTAAGTGAACATTTACAATCTGTATAAATTCACTACATTTTAACTTGTTTTATAAATTGGGGGACTTTAAATAGACAATATTTTAACAGAAATTTTAATTGGAACTCAATTCACCCCCCTCTTGAGTATCCACTCCGACCAACATTTGGTATCAGAGGTTTTGTTTTTGTTTAATGATTTTTGAAATACTCTGTTTTTCAACTGTGATTTTAGATGCATATTTAAAGATCTTAAATTTCTACTAGTTCTAAATTTTTATCTCTTTAAATTATCTTTCTAAAATCTAGTTATGGACAATAGAATAGAGGGTGCTGCTACTAACATGCCACCTTTCTTCAATGGTACAAACTATGCTCAGTGGAAACTTAAAATGAAAATTCATTTAGAAATCATGGTTTTTGATATCTGGACTACTATAGAGTCACAATATAAAATTCCAGAAACTAAAAGAGTAACTTGGGATGAACCTACAAAGATTGCCTACAATAATAATTGTAAAGCTATGAATGCCCTGTACTGTGCTCTAGGAGATGAAGAGTTTAATAGAATTTCTGCTTGCAAAACTGCTTTTGAAATTTGGAATACTTTGGGTGTTTCCCGCGAGGGAACAACCAATGTTAAAGAAATGATACTAAATACTTATACTATTAAATATGATAGTTTTAAGATGAAGACTGATGAACATATTTCTGATATGTATCTCAGGTTCAATGAGAGAGTCAATACAATGAATTCACTCGTAAAGGTTTTTCCAGCAAAGGAACAAATTATGAGAATCTTGAGATGTTTACCAGACCGATGGAGAGGCACATCTATTTCAATCAGAGAGTCATGTGACATTGCTGATCTACCTGTAAAAGAACTCATTGGTAAGCTTATGATGTATGAGGAAGAAATAAAGGTGAATAAAGAGGAAGATGATGAACCTAAGAGAAAATTTGTGGCTTTCAAGACTACTGCTTCAAAGAGTAAGGACAAAGTTAAAGCTCAAATACAAACTGAAAGTTCAACCAGTGAAAATTCAGATTCTGATAGTGATGCTGAAATGGCTCAAATAGCTAGAATGTTTAAGATGTATTATAGGAAGAAGAAATTTTTCAGAAAATCAAATTACAGAGGAAAGTATGATAATAAGGGACATTGGAAAAAGGATTGGAAGAAATCTGATAAATCTGATGAAGTTGTTTGCTATGAGTGAAAAAGGAAAGGACATATAAAAGCAGACTGTCCAAAGCTGAAATACAAGAAGAAATATGAGTATAAGGATAATAAGTATAAGAAAGCCATGAAGGCTACGTGAAGTTCTTCTGAGGATAGCTCCAGTGAATCTGAAGCTTCTGAGACTGAAAACAGAAATAAGGTAAACATGTGTTTTATGAAAAACACTTCTGAGGTAACATCTGAAACTCCTGCTTTAAATTCATATTATTCTTAAGATGATTCTGATTCTGAAAATATGTCAAAATCTGAACTGTTTGAATACTGTGATATGTTGGAGGAAACCTGTAATGAGCTGAAAGACAAATATAAAGGTTTAAAGAAACAGTATGCTTTAACTGTTAAACATAAATATGATCTTGACATAGAAATGGAAAAGAATGCTCTGTTTCTTAAAGAAAACATTGAACTGAAATTATCAAATGAGAAACTTAAGAAGGATTTATAAAAGTTCAAAAATGGAAAATATACTCTTACTCAAATTCTAGGTAAGCAGATTTCACCTAGATATACTACTGGTATAGGATACAAACCTGGACAAAGACAGATTACCAAGAATAGATTTATTCCTAAATCTGGACAAAATACTGCTAGTTCTAGTTCTGGACATTTATATGCTTCAACTAGTTATTCACTTAGTTATAAATCTAATAGAGTTTATCTTTCAAAATCTTTTGATTCTATAAATTGTATGAGACCCATAAGCCAAATTTGGGTACATAAAGTTTTATTGGCTAACCTTTCTGGACCCAAGAAGATCTGGGTACCAAAATAATTTTCTATCTAAATCTGTTTTGTAGGAAACCTGCTTGAAGAGTTCCCACAAGAAGACATGGTATCTGGACAGTGGATGTTAAAGACATATGTCTGGGGATTAATCGTGTTTCAAAAGTTTAATAAAGGTTGATGGAGGTCATGTCACCTTTGGTGATAATTCTAAAGGAAAGATCATCGGCCTAGGCCAAATTGGTAACACTGATTCAGTTTTAATTTCCAAAGTTTTATTTGTTGATGGACTAAAATATAATCTCTTAAGTATTTCTCAATTATGTGATGATGGTTTTAATTTTAAATTTGAAAATGATTCTTGTAATGTTTTTAATTCTAAAAATGTTTTAGTCTTTTCTGCTCTAAGAAATGAAAATGTTTATGTTGTTGATTTAAATTCCTTAGCTAAGCAAAATGTTACCTGTCTAAATTCATTTCATAAAGAGTCTTGGTTATGGCATAGAAGATTAGGACACTACAATTTACACTCACTTAGAAAACTTACTAGGAAGAACTTAGTTAGAGACCTACCAAAACTTGAGTTTCCAAATGACAAAGTTTGTAATCCCTGTCAAAAGGGAAAGTAACATAAGGTTTCTTTTAAATCAAAGAAAGAAGTTTCAACTTCTCAACCTCTTGAGTTGGTTCACATGGATTTGTTTGTACCATCTAGAGTTTCTAGCTTAAATGGGAAGCACTATGTCTATGTCCTAGTAGATGAGTTTTATAGATATACTTGGGTATACTTCTTAGCTCACAAAAGTGAAGCTTGTTCTTACTTTGTTAAATACTTCAAATCTGTAGAAAATCTTAGTGGACTTAAGATTAAAACCCTAAGAAGTGATCATGGTCGTGAGTTTGAGAATCATGAGTTTGAATCCTACAGCTCACACAATGGTTATAGTCACAATTTTTCTGCCCCTAGGACACCCCAGCAGAATGGTGTAGTAGAAAGAAGAAATAGAACCCTGCAAGAAATTGCTAGAACTATGCTTAATGAATATGACCTACCTATTTACTTTTGGGCTGAAGCTGTGAATACAGCTTGTTATATTATTAATAGAGTCTTAATTAGACATGTTCTTAAGAAGACCCCATATGAGTTGTGGAACAATAGAAAACCTAAAGTTAGTTACTTTAGAGACTTTGGCTGTAATGTTTTTATTCTTAATACAAAAGATAATCATGATAAGTTTGCTTCTAAGAGTGATGAAGGAATCTTTTTAGGATATTATTCAACTAACAAAGCCTATAGAGTTTTTAATAAGAGAACCAAGTGTGTGGAAGAATCTGTTCACATAAAATTTGAGTAAACTGATCCACATGAGCCTAAAACCTCTCTTGAAAATCTTGAAGAAGATTTATCTATTCTGGACCTTAATGACAAATCTAATGAACCTGCTATAAAGACAACCAGTTCTAGAGTTATTATATAATCTACTGCTAATGAACCCAAACTTAGAGAATAACCTGAAATTTCTAGTCCTACCTTTACTAGATCAACTAGAATTCTAAAGAATCATCCTTTAGATGTTGTTGTAGGAAATCATGATAGAGAGATACATACTAGAGCTTCTCTTAGAAATCAGGTTGAACATCAAGCATTCTTGTCACAACTTGAACCTAAAAGCATTGATGATGCTATTAATGATGAATTTTAGGTAATTTCTATGCAAGAAGAACTCAATCAATTTGAAAGAAATAAAGTTTAGAATCTTGTTGAAAGGCCTAAGGACACTTTCACAATAGGCACTAAATGGGTGTTTAGAAACAAAGTTGATGAGTCTGGAAACATAGTTAGAAATAAAGTTAGGCTAGTTGCACAAGGCTATAGTCAAGAAGAAGGTATTGACTATGAGGATACTTTTTCTCCAGTAGCCAGATTAGAAGCTATTATGATTTTACTTGCTTGTGTTGATCATCTAAATTTCAAACTATATCAAATGGATGTCAATAGTGCATTCTTGAATGGATATATTGCTGAGGATGTTTTTGTTGAACAACCACCTAGATTTTCAAACCCTCATTTTCCATATCATATTTTCAAATTATCAAAAGCTTTATATGGTTTAAAGCAAGCTCCAAGAGCTTGGTATGATAGATTAAGTACTTTTCTAATTTCTAAAGGTTTTACAAAAGGAATAACTGATCCTACTCTGTTTATAAAAATAATTTCTAAAGATGTTTTAGTTGTACAAATTTATATAGATGATATTATTTTTGGATCTTCAAAAACTACATTATGTACTGATTTTTCCAAAATGATGCAAAATGAATTTGAAATGAGTGTAATGGGTGAACTTAAATTCTTTCTTGGATTTCAAATCTTTCAAAATGATGATGGAATTATTTTAACTCAAAGTAAATATACTAGAGATCTTTTAAAACGTTTTGGATTGGATAGCACAAAAAGTAGTGAAACTCCCATGAGTACCACCTGTAAGATGGATCTTGATGAAAATAGTAAATATGTTGATCAAACCACTTATAGAGGAATGATTGGAAGTCTACTCTACCTAACTGCTAGTCGTCCTGACATTATGTTTAGTGTGTGTATGTGTACTCGTTTTCAAGAAAACCCTAAAGAGTCACATTTAAATGCTGTAAATAGAATTTTAAAATACCTCAAGCATACTCCCAATTTAGGACTGTTCTATCCCAAAGGACAATCATTTGAATTAGTTAGTTATTATGATGCTGATTTTTCTGGATGTAAGCTAGATAGAAAAAGCACCTCTGGAACATGTCACCTTTTAGGCAAGTCACTAGTATCATGGTGTAGTAAAAAACAAAATTATGTTTCATTATCTACTGTAGAATATGAATACATAGCTGCTGGAAGTTGTTGTGCACAAATTTTGTGGATGAAACACACATTACTAGACTATGGATATCAATTTAGACATGTCCCAATAAATTGTTACAACACAAGTGCTATTAACATTTCTAAGAATCCTATTTCTCATTCTAGGACAAAACATATTGATGTAAGACATCACTTTTTGAGGGATCATTATCAAAAAGGTGATATCACTTTGGAATTCATTAGTACTGAATATCAGCTTGCTGATATATTTACTAAACCATTAAATTCAGAAAGATTACACTACATCGTACATGATCTTCGTATGATTAATCATAAGTAAATAACTTACTGATCTTAATGATTAATACTTTACTGTATTTTACTTTACGGTTTCATAGTCACTATTTCTAAGTTACTGTTTTATGTTCACGGTCTCACCGTCAAGACTTTATGCTCACGGTCTGTCAACTTACTGTTTCACCGTGACTGCACAGAATTCTCACTTTCTCACCATGACGACTACCAACTGTCTCACCGTGATGACTAGTTTTTGTCACACTGTAATGCCTACTCATGGTCTCACCGTGAAGATTATTTATATTCTTATTTTAACCTGTATCGATTAATTTTTTACTTTACCGCTATTCGGTTTCCCGCGTTTTTTGTTTTTATGACGTTTGACATTCCCAAATGATAAAACTTAAGGGTTTCATTCGATTCCTTACCCGAACTCTCTCCTGAACCTTCTCTTCCCTCTCACCCGAACCTTCAGTGGATGCCAAGGATGAAGCATCCATCTTCACCCTCGTCTGACAAGCGCTGCTCTAAGAAATAGAAGAGGATACCGAGGATAGCTCTTGAAGGACCTCTAAACCCAAACCTGGTAAGCCGTGCAGTTGTACCGGAAAAAGAGGTTTGTGCAGAGTGGTTTCTGTCTAGCAGATCTTTAGTTTTAAAAGTTTTAAGAGATCAAGGATGGATTGGATGGTTCACTGGACAGAATAGACCAATCTACCTGATATTGTTATCTCAATTTTATCAGTATGTGAAGTTTTATTTTGAGTTTGGAGAAAGATTTATGGTGACAAGCTAGATAAATGGTCAAAAGTGCTCATTATCTTCGAGGATGTGGGTTGTATGCCTAGGGATTCCCCATGAAGGAGTTTTTGAGGATTACCTGGGAGACCCTCCTCCAAAAACTGACATCTTTGACCTGGAGACTGCTTTGGAAAACCTGAATGGAAATGGCACCAAGCGAAGGGCCATAGCTTCTGAATTAGATGGGGAGACTAGACTTCTGTTCAAATTTGTTCAAAATTTGATTAGTCCAAGAAAAGGAGATTTTGCTGTGATGAAGTATCAAGATGTGTTCCTGATTCATCTATTTAAGAATTGTTATAAGATCAACCTATGCAAGTATGTTATCAATCATATCTGTGAGCTGATCAAAGTCACTTCCAAATCCACCTCCATGTTTTACTCAAAGATGATTTCAGCTGTGTTAGTTTCCAAAGGGATGGTTGGACCGAATGAAGAAAAGTTAGAGGACCTTGATTTAGGCCTATCCTTGCCTATCATCAGAAGGATGAAGATTAGCTGGAACCTTTGGAAGAAGCAGTGGGTTGAGGATAATGATCAAGTGTATAAAAAGTTTAATCCAGTTGACTATCCAAGAAGGCCAAAAAATCTATCTGATCCTGGTTTGGAACCAAATGAAGTGGCTGAGTATTCAGAAAAAGAAGAAAAAGAGGAAGTAACAGTTGTAGTATCTCCAAGAGAATAGGTTGAAATAACACAAATGGAAACAGCTCCTGTTGAAAAAGAAAGGATTGTTGTCCCTGTTGTTGTCCCTGCTGAAATACCTCAAGAAGAGGAAGTTGGTGCTAGTTTGAGAGAAGAGGAAGCTCATGTTTCTAGTGCGGATGTAAATCTAGAAGCTCATCCTAATGTTGTAAGGAAGTTGGTTTTTCCTGTTTCAGAACATCATGTAACCTTAGAGGCTGATCATGTTGAAGAGGATCTTTCTGTTGAGAAAGAAGCAAGTCTGGAAGTTCAACCAGTGGAGCAATCCGTTCCTGAGATTATTCCCTCTCCTGAAGAGAGGATGGAAATAGCCTTCCAGCTGGCAAGACAAGAGTTTTCTGAAGAGATTAGGGATGATCCTGTGGATCTTGTCCAAGTTCATGAGCCTCAAGAATCTGAAAGAGAAGCACAATTTGAGGGGGAGGAACCTCAAAACCTTGAGATTGCAGAAGTTGGATCTGCTGAAGATTCTCAACCTACTGTCTCATACTCTGTGCTCACCCGATTTGTTTTCCCAAGATTTTATGATGTGAATGAGTCAGAGAAAGTGTCTACAACTGGAATGGATCTTTCTTCTCTATTTCAACTAAAGTCTGTAGCTCATCCAGAACCAGAACCAGAGCCCCAACCTTAATCCGAATCAGAATCTGAGTCTGAAGATGACTCTGAACCTCAACCAGAATCTGAACCACTACCTTTACCTGCACCCTTACCTGAGCATCACTCCTTTGTGACCAAAGAGGATCTGATAGTTTTTGGAGAAACATTGTTAGATGGAGTTGAGAAAATTTTCTCCTCTCAACCTCGTCCAGTAACTCAGTTAAGTCAAGAAGATGCATCAATTATCTTAGAAAATATTATCTTGCATATTCAACCAAGGATGATCCGAGAAATTCAAGAAGTCAGAGTTGAGAATAAGCTTCTGAGTTCTGATATTGCAAATCTAAAAAATATGATAGCAAGTTTGCAGAATGAGTTATCCTTGAGATCAAAACCTACTCATGTTTCTTCTCCTGCACCAGTTGGTACTTCTCCTAAGCCATCTGATTCCCTATTTTATAGGGAAATTGTGTCTGAAGTTCATCCATACCTCCTTTATTTTGATGAAAAGATTGGAAAAAGGCACACCAAGATGCTGGAACACATGAGAGATCTTGTGGAAAATCTGAATAAGCTTATAGATGAATACACTGGATGCCTGAAAAAAGTGTTGAAACAGCTCAAAGTTCTAACCAAAGCTGTCAAGGCTTCACCTGCTTCTGGTCAGACCTCCACATCTTCTTTGGATGATTCTATGCTGAGATCCATAATCAAGGAAGAAATTCAGAGTGCCTTCAGTGGCTTGGATCTATCTTCTTTGTCAGAAGTGGTTAAGAACAGTGATAGAGCATTGGACATGGTTAGGATTCATTCTAAAATAGCCAATGATGCTCAACAAGAGATCACCAAGAAAATAGATCTTTATATCTCCTGGATTTTCTCTAAAATTGATATGACAGATCACTTTAGATATCTTGTTGAAAATTTGAGAATCCCTCCGGTGACTCAAGCTTTTAAAACTCAAGTTCAGAAACATACAGAGTTCACCAGATTGTTGGACAAGTTTATGGAGAATAAGGATGATTTTGAAAAGGCTATGCAATATGGTGGTGAAATCATTACTGATTTCATCAATCTTTTGAAACCGTATCTTCATGTGAAGATTACTACTATAGTTGATCCAGCTGCTGCACCCCTTTGATTTGCTTTACATGCCTTAGCCTCAACTACCATGTCAGTCAGCCAAGCTCTTTCTCAGAACTAGCTAGTCATTCTTGACCAACCTAAGCCTAGATCTTCTACTACTCCCACTTTGGATCCATCTATTTTTGAAGGTCTACCCTTACCCTCTTTATCTACTGCATCTATGCCTTTTTTTGCTTCAGCACCAGCTCCTGCTGTTGATAAAGGCAAGGAAAAGATGGATCCTGGAAGAGTCTAGAGACTGTTTTCTTTTTGATGGGATGTCATTTCTTGTTTACAGTTTTTACTTCTCATGTACTTTGTATTCTGAACCCTTTGTTTAATGAAAACTTCCGAGTTTCACTTCATTTTCTCTACTTTTTGATAATCCCAAAAGGGGGAGAAATCTCTACAAGTATAAATGGGGAGAAAAACTACAAGTGTCAGTTCTATAATTATTTTTTCTATACTAGTATCTTTAATGTTACATGTCATTTATATTATGCCTATATTTGATTTGTGATCATCAAAAAGGGGGAGATTGTTGGACTCCTCATGTGTTAATCATGTTTTAATGATCCCAAATATTATTACTGTTAATTAATCTCAATCTTCATTTCACATCTTGCTAATGGTCTTCAATCTCAATAATAACTACACATCATTATTTAATGATAACAAATCTTTTGGATGTTAATTACTCTCTTTATTATTTACGAGTCTCATGCATGATCACAAATCTCACATATATTATCAGGACTTTATGTTTATGATTCAAGTTCTCTTACTCTCTAATGATTAAACTTAATCTATATTCTGCATATTCTATCTAAGTCCAAATACAAATATTTGTCTAATTATGGACTCATCGTGAAGGACTCACCGTGACCCAGACATTGTGACCTAGACACCGTGAAGGACTCACCGTGACCCAGACACCGTGAAGGAAAAACCGTGACCTCGACACCGTGAGCTAGACACCGTGACATGGACATACTGTGAAGCTCATATCATGAAGCTCATACCGTGAATCTCATACCGTGAAGAAGACACTGTTTACTTAATCACTATGACACTGTTTCTTAACTTTTTGTCAATATTATTTAAATAATTCTAACGGTCATATTTGATGTTTTTAATGCAATTAATGTTATTTAATGATAGTTGTCGGCATGTCAAGAAACCGTATCTCATACCTATGAAAAGGGAATCATTACTACTACGAGAACTCGTGGAATATAAGGAAGAGTAAGATGTAGTACACACATACATGATACAGAAAAAGCGGTGAAGAAAAGAAAAGTGTGAATATACAATGAGAAGAACTTAAATACACCCGAGAGAATTGTGCTGAACAAGAAGATCAATCCTGAGCAAGAAAGAGATTTCCATACTTTCAAAGAACTCTTATGAATACAATCCAACACCTCTGAAGAACACTCGATGAATCAAGAGATCTTCCTCACTCCTGTAGAAGACGAGCTGAACTACGACACTCTGTTTTTCAACAGAAAAACCAGAGAAGGACTCAGAAGCATTCATGCTGAATCCAACGAGTCCAGAGCTGCATTGATAATCACTAGAGCTTTCTAAAATCTTATATGTTCTATCTAAGTGATTTATTTATTAACTTTTGAGCAGTGTGGTGTACTCTGTATTTCTTATACACACACTGTCTCATGCACTGAACTGAAGGATATCAAAATCCTCACTCCAAATCTCTTATCTCTTGTTTACCCATGTCAACTGTGGAAGAGGTCCTTGTGTGGCCTGGCCTTTGTTTTGTTTCCCATGAAGAATAGTGGTAGAGGTCCATGCGTGGCCTGGACAGTTTTGTAAACTGTTTTTAACCCCGATCCAGGGTGTGGATCAAATTTATATAAATTTGAGAGGACTAAGTCTCAGTTTGAGACTGAACCTCTTATTATATCTGCTATGCACTTTTAGTTTAAGTTCAAAGTTTAATACATATATTTTATTTATTCTTCTGTTGTTACTTTGAAATACAAAACAATTTTAAAGCTACTTTGATAGTTAAATTAGCAAGTGTTTACACTTATTGTAAATCAGTATGTTAGTTTCAAAATTTAGTTTAATCTTGTGGTTAAATTAACTGAGACCTAATCAATCTTTGAGAAGCTAAGTGAACATTTAAAATCTGTATAAATTCACTACAGTTTAACTTGTTTTATAAATTGGGGGATTTTAAATAGACAATATTTTAACAGAAATTTTAATTGGAACTCAATTCACCCCCCTCTTGAGTATCCACTCTGACCAACAAATAGTTTTATTCTTTTTCTTGTAAACGACCTATAAAATGGTAGAAATGTATAACTTTGTAGGAATTAGGTAGTAGTTTTTCCATGTACCTAGTTATATTGAGTGTGATGTACCTATGAGTTACCATTTATTAGATTGTTGTTAATGTTTTATAAGGATTTGGGTGCATTCATGAATCTTGATTAGGCACATAGAATCATATGCCAAATATATACCTATTTTTGGGTTGTATAATAGTTCTATATTTTAATTATTTGATGTGTGACTTCAATTTGAGATGGATTTTTATTCATTGGTGATTGATATATATGTTTTTTCATATTGTTGTGATACAATCATTCACATTAATAAGTAAACTTGAGCAGGTTGTTGTGTTTCTCTATATATATGATTGTGAATAAAATATAAGGATGGATACCTTGGTTACTTATGGGATGGATAGCCACATATTATGGGTAGAATCCTAGTATAACCTTTGTGTTATCCCAACAAATGATTAGGATCTGTCTTAACAGCTTCATATTTTTAAATGTTTCCTTTGGGTTTTGAATAATGTTTCCTCGATATAGTCTTATGGGACCACATATGAAGTGAGGATAGAATTTTCTACAAGGGAGGATATTCATACTCTACCACTACATGAGTAGGTGTATGTAATTGAGCATACTCCCATACCTTCCCTTTGTTTTTCGAATCAGGTCCACTTCATCCAAAAGTCTTTCACTAAGTGCATGTCCTGGGCATAGGAGTTCAGAACTATGGTTGGATATGATGTCACTTTCAACTACAGAACTATCTTTCTTTATAAGTCACCAGAGGCCCATGGGATAATATGTAATAGGTTTAACCATTATGGGAATATTTTACCAAATAGATACTCTAAAGGAATGTCTAGTTAAGATAGAGGATTTCATGCTTATAAAGTTTCCCATTCATATTTTCACAGGTTGTTTCTATACTTGACTACATGGACAAGTAATATTATGATTATAATTCCCTCAATATTGAATTGGTCATGAAATTGGAAAATATTTAGTTATTACTAGAGTTTCTTATATTTGAATCCAATTATGAATATTTTAGGGATTTCATGATTCTGGAGATGATGATCTTGGACGTGATTCTCAGCATGGACTGGCTGACCAGTTTATGATCTCACATTGATTGATATTGGATATGGTTATAATTTAAATCACCTAATAGAGATAATTTATTTCTTACTATAGAATAAGAATTATGAGTATGTAGATTTGGTCAAGAATTGAGCCATCTTGGGAAGATCACAATGTAGATTGTCAGCTTGGCTCTTTCAACGGGATCAGTGGTTTCCCCCTCATCTTTTCCTCCAATCATAGATCTCTATCAGGATGTATTTTTGGATGAATTCATAGGAATTTCCCCTAATATAGGATTTCAATTTGATATAAATCCCATGATGGGTGCACATCTCATTTCAATTCCCCATTATCATGTGGTCCTAGTCGAGTGGAAGGAGATCAATGCGCATCTTGAGTACTTAGAGCAGAAATGATTTATCAGGATAAGTACTTCACTGTAGGGTTCACCTATCTTATTCACTATAACAATGGATGGTAGTTTTAAAATCTTCATTAATTACTATAAGCTAAACCAAGTAATGTTTAATAAAATATATCTCTTTCCCATGATCGATTATATTTTAAATCAGTTATGGGGAGCCTGGTGATTCTCCAAGATTGATCTTCAATAATGCAATCACCAGTTTTGGATTACAGATTACATCCCAAAGATGGATTTTTATAGTAGGTGTGGGTTGTATAAGTACTTAGTGATTACTTTTGGACTAAAAAATGTTTAGATGGTGTTCATGACCACATAAACAAGGTCTTACACCCATACCTTGACTCATTCATCATGGTGTTTGTTGATGGTATCCTCATCTACTCACTGACACCAGAGTAGCATTCCAAACATCTATAGATAGTCCTAAGTATTATTTTAAAGCATTGAATTTATGTAAATAATTTAAAGTGTAAATTTTAGATTCATGAGGTGAAATTATTGGGTCATGTGGTTTTTGAGGTCAGAATATCCATAGACCTAGAGAAAGTTGAGGCAGTGATGTCCTGGACATGTCCCTAGAACATGTTCAAAAATATGATCTATCTGAGTTTTTTTGGATACTAATGACGTTTTATCCAGGATTTATCCCATTAATTATCACTTATTATTTCACTTATGAAGAAGGTAGTGAAGTTCCTATGGTCATAGTAGTGTGAAGAATCATTTATTAAGATAAATAGGAGATTGACCGCAGCTCTAGTATTTATCCTACTTGAGCATGGGATCAGCTATGTTATATAATGTGATTCATAAGTGTTTAGTTTGGGAGTAGTAGAAATATAGAGATAATAGGTATTAGATTATGTTTTATGTTATAAATGACCCCAAAAGAGGAATTATCTTACCCGTGACTTAGATTTGGAAACTTTGGTTGATGCTCTGAAGTTTTGGAAAAACTATCAATTTGACGGGAGGTTTGATATCTACACTATAAATAAGAGAATTTGTTACATATTCACATGGTGGGACCTGAATCTGATTTATATCCACTGTGTAGAGTACCTATATATGTTTTACTTTGAGATATCTTATGCACCATGTAAAAGTAATTTCATTGCAGATGCTCTTAGCTGTAAGAAGCAGGTAGCACATGATCATGGTGAGTATACATCAGTGGAGAAATAGTGCATGATTATATTTTTGGACAATTAGAGTATGGATGTTTTTGAGTACTAGGGATTGATGAATTGTTCCCCTTGGTTGATAACATATTCTATTGTATACTGGGTGAATTCTAGTTAGTATTCTGACATATAGTATAATGTGATGTGGAAACAGCTAGAAGGAAATCATCATATACCCTTGTGGTCGATGTAAGGAGACAAAGTTATCATGGTATATGAGAGAGTTATAGTCCCTTCTTCCATTAGGTAAAATCTAATGAGATACATATATACCTCTAGATGGTTGGTTAACCATGGAGTAAAAAAATATACCATGACTTCATAGTTTTGGTGGACAGTGATGAAGAGGGACATCGCTAGTTTCATATCTCGATACCTTTCCTTCCATAGGATAAAGGTCAAGTACCAGAATCCTGGTGGGTTACTCTAGAAACTTCTTATACCCTCATATAAGTGGGGTGATGTCACTATGGAATTTGTGTTGAGTTTACTTAAGACACAGAGAATTTGTGACATTTTATGGGTGATTGTTGATCAATTGACAAAGGTTTATCAATTTTTATTAGCCTGTGAGAATCACTTAGTAGAAAAGCTAGGAAAGATTTATGATTGTGAGATCATATTATTAAATGGAGTTCCCTTAATAATTATTTATAATTGAGATTCATGTTTTATGTATAATTTTTGTAAGGACTTATAAGAGTCTATGGGGACTAAGATGAGATTGTGCATAGCATACTATCCTTAGAAAGATAAACAGTTAGAGCAGATGACCTATATACTAGAAGTTATAATTTGATCTTGTGTTCTAGACTTTGATGTAGCATGTGATTATCATATATCCTTGGTTGAGTTCACATAAAATAATAGTTACCATAATTTAATTCATATGACACATTATGAGGCTATTTATGGTAGGCCATGTCGTTTGTTACTTTGTTGGAATGAAGCTAGTGAGGCAGTGATTGGGGTAAATTTGGTTTAGGAGATCTTTGAGAGGGTATAAATGATCCCAAATAGGTTGATCACATCTTAGTGTAGGCATATATTATATGTTTACCATATTAGGAGACCTCTATTGTTTGTTTTTGGTGATATATTTTTCTTGATAATGACTCCCTGATTCGGTCACTGATTTTTAAGGAAGCAGGATAAGATATCCACATACTATTTTATACCCTTCACGATCATTGTGAAGGATGGGACATTAGAATACTATCTAGACATTCTTTTAGACTATTTAGGTATGCATGACATGTTTCATGTGTCTCATATCCAGAGTTAGTTTCCTAACCTCGCATATGTGATCAACTACAAGGATGTTGAGCTGGATCCCAATGCATCCAATGGGGAGCACCTAGTGTGCATCATAAACCAGATAGATAAGTACCTTCAAGGAAAGATGGTACAACTTGTCTGGAACTTGTGGAAACATGGGAAGTTCTAATAGAATACATGGGAGTGAAAGGTTTTTATTCTAACTCAATAGCCTATGTTTCTTGATCGTGAACCCTGTAGATGCTTCTCAAGTACAAGAAGTCCTTACAGGGTAGATTTTAAAGGAAATAAAATTTTTATTTCATGATTTAAAAGGATTTTTTACTTTTTTCCTAATATTTTTGATTTGATCCATACTCGAGTGGGACCTTAGAAGTTTTAAATGTATTTTTAATGATTAAAAAGGTAATTGTTGTTGTGTTTAGACAAAAATTCCAAAACAATGACCATAAGACTAATTATGGTGTTCCCTAGGTGTAAAATGACCAAGAAAAATGTTTTGGACAAGAAATGGTGTTTAATGATTTTTCCTTGATTAAAAAAGTCTTATAATGACTCATCACAACATAGTGGAAGCTAAGATAGGGTAAAATGGATTAAAAATATCTAACCTGGAATAGGATAATTCATTTTAGCCTCATCGAGTTCAAGAAAAACCAATGCCAAAGCTAGGCTATGCTGCAAGCCATTTCAACTTCAAGAACATTTTGAAATAGCTAATTCAATACATTGTTCCTTGGATCTTGACCTAAATTAAAGGGATAAAAGACATTGTGTTTTTTTTAATTTGTTCTTTAATCAATTCAAACCCCCTATTAATCGAATAAACACCCATGTTTTCATATTCTTCTTTCTTAGATTCCATTTGATGAAATTGGGAAAGCCCTTTCATTTGTTGAGTATTTGTTCAAATTAGGCCAGATACTCCCTTATTTGGGTTTGTTTTTTACTTATCTTTTTCAATATGAGACCATGTCCTCCTTTTCTAGTATTCTAGATTTGGGTGATTTGGTGAAGGTTCTCGGTGAGTCTTTTTTCTTGGATGTATTTCCCTTCTTCTTTAGTTTCTGATCATTAAATAATGTTGTTTTCTCTTGGAAGATAATTCCTTGTGTTTTCAAGTGAGTTAATTGTGAAATCGAAGAATAAATTAAGTTTTTTAATATAAATTATGTTTTTGGTGTGTATTTTGGGTTTGTCTTAATGGTAAGCACCCCGTAATCCTACATGAAAAATGGGGGTTCAAAACCCATTGGGCGTAGGTACTGCAGAAGTATTGTAGCATACTATAGTAACGACAACACTATAGAAACGGCGGGTACTATAGCGGTGCCAAGTCACTGTAGCGGTGGAAGAGCACTGTAGTGGCAGCGGGTATTGTGTGGTACTATAGCAGGTGGGTACTATATCAGTACAATTCACAAAATGGGCCTTGGGCCAAAAAATTGGGCTTACGGGCCATGTAATGGGATAAATTCCCATTAGGCCTTTGGGATATGTAATGGGTCTCTCTCTACCCAGTTAAATAGTTTTTTTCTTGGATTTAATAACAAATGAGGGTTTGGCCCCAAACATTAAAAAAATTATGTTTTTGGTGGTTGATTGAATTCTTGAAAAACAAATGTTCTTGAAGGCTGATGGTATTCTTGATTATCATTATCATTATTTTATAACCTCCTCATTTTCACTATCCAAGAGTGATGGATCCACCTTATTTCAAATGATCTATAACTATTCTGTTGACCTTATTCATCATTGTGTATGTTTTGACTTGATCCTTGGATTTTTCTTATTCTTCACCTTACTAAAGAACTTGGTCATGTTGATTGGAACCAGTTATTTCAATAATTATCATGCAATATTGTTTGAGTTAGTGTGAAAAAATAGTGTGGGGGACGATACCCTTGAGGAAACATGATGTTAATGTTGAAAAACTCGAGGTAGAAAGTTTCTTCCCATTTGGGGATCTCATATAACCCTGTTTCCATGGTCTAATTCATGTGTTGGCATGGTTTGTGTTCTATATTGATGGTGATTGCATAATGGTGTGCATGTTGTTGTGATACAATCCTTGTTTCCATAGAAATTTCTTGATTATCTTTTCAACATGCTTGATGTTGACTCATATTTTGTTATATAATGTTACTATATTTATAATGATGTTGGTTTATTCTTATCATTATTTCCATTTTTTTCTATTATCTTTCCATTGGAGGTTATGCCTTGGTATGCATCATAGTTGGAAAATTGTGGTATAGATATCCCTTAGAGGGGGATATATGATGTATAGTTATGATGACAGTGACCCCACACCCGAGGTAAGAACATCATAGCCTTGTGTCCCAAACAAAACTCGATTCCTTATGGATACCGAGTAACATTCCAAAACTCAATGCCTTATGGATACCGAGTAATGTTCCAAAAATCGATGCCTTGTAAATTCTGAGTACATGTTTACTAGTCATCCTTATAGCTCGACTGAGAATCAATTCATTGAGGATACCATGTAACATTTTCTATATCCTTGTGGCTAGTTCATGATATTTTTTTATAACCTTTAACTATTATTCTAGTGTGGACCTAGAGAAGGTACGGTCGATGATTTTTTGGGCGTTGGTTAGAACAGGAATGCTCAATACATGATTGTGCGTTTTTTATTCTTTATTTATTATTTATTAATAGCATGAAATACACTTATTATACATGTTCACATTTTTTAAGGGTGCATTAGTGTTCTCCTACTCGATTTTATTACTCACACGATGCATAGTCAACCTGATGCATGTGTATAATTAATGTATAGGGATCCATGTAATGGAAAGGGTCTTGCGGATGATACCTAAATAGAGAAGCATGGAGTGGGTAGCATATTAAAATGGATTTTGTAGCTTTTATTGTTTTATTTTCTTGTATTTATACTTTTTTGTGGCTTTCCACATTGGGGTCTTCTTACTTATTTGTATGATCAGTATGACATCTTCATAGTTTATTCATGTTTATTCTAATAATTATATTTTATTATTTTTTTGAGAACATGATATTGAGAGAATTGTCTCCCTATGGATAGACTTAGACCCTTGGTGCTTTTCAGAGACTCTTATGTATAGCGATACTTTCATGAGGCCTTGTGTCACTCTTGTTTGGACCTAGTTATTTAGGTCGGGGAATTACAAATATGATGAAAGAAAAAAACATGAGGTAGATTTATCATACCTATCGAATAATTCATTATGTTGTTGATTATAAATTATTGTATGATAATATGTTACTTCCTTGACTTAATTTCATGTGTTTCTAAATGTTATGATGAAGAAATGTTGAAATTATAATATGAAGCTAGTGGGAATATATTAGTCTTGAATTCCGTATATAAATCGATACATTATAGAAAGGGCATTGGAGTTTAAATCTAGATTTGAAACCCTAAGAATATAAGGTAATACACAGAATAATATGATATGTAATTTTGGAATTAATTTGGTAGGAAATTGCATGATGATAGAGATTTATTAAATAAGGTAATTATGAATTAATAGTGATTAAATTTTCCAAGGTTTTAATATAAGTTATTTTTAAAGTGTTAAATAATAGGTTTAAAATCATAAGTCTAAATTATATAGATAAATAAATAACTGAAATATATAATGAAGTAAACAATAATAGATAATTATTAATCCTTCCATAATTTTTACCAATGGAGATTATGAAATTAATTAAAAGGATTAATGTGAAAATATGGAAGAGAAAAGACTATAGCTTGGAGATTATATGGTGATTAGAATTTGAATCTTTAACAGTATCAGGTTGGATCCCTGAATAATGTGTTCAATTATTAACATGTGAATTGATAGTGTCCCTTTATTATTATTTGTGTTTTTTCTTGATTTCTAACTCTATTATGATTATATATTGTGTTTTTTTGTGATTTCTTGTTTGATTACAGATTGTGTGATTTATTTTTTAATTACTTATTATGTGATGGTTTCTATGTTTGATCAACACTAAACATGGGATATAATGGATCATGGTTACACCTCTAGAAACTATTATAAACTATAATATATTGAGGTTAACATACATACATTTTCTCAAGTTGTGATGTCTTAAAGATTATGTCATGTTTAGGCTGTAATGGATCAAGGTTATAGCATGATTATCAGAGGTCATGTAGTGATAATATATAATGGGTAACATAAGGTGTATGATAAAATGATGATATACGATGGGATGTACAATTTGTAGGATGTGATGGTGATATGTGATGGGCTACATGGTGTGTAGGTTGTGATGATGGTATATGATGGGTTGCATGGGGTGAAATATGCAATGATGATGTATGATGAGCTTGATAGGGTGTAGGATGTTGTGATTATGGGATGATTAGATCATGTTTAGAATGGGGTTTTTATGTTTTCCCACTTTCCATGATATGATTTTTTGATGGATTGGCTTACATTAGTCCTAACACAATGATTCTCTTATGATTGGATGGTGAGAGGTGATTTATTTATATCCTTTTATTATTATGTGTTTCAAGAACTCTTTTCATCACCCTCATTTATTATGGAAACAATTGTTAATCTAAATTATTATTTCATATGACATGGTTATGGTGATGTGTATGTAGAGTATTATTTTGTCATTATCCTTACTTACACACTTGACTCGCTAGATGTTTCACACATGACTATCTTGGATTATTTATTGAATGTGGATATAAAACTATTTAGGGATATGATCCTACTTAGTACTCCAAATTTCTCACCCTACCATATTTTTTTTGATTTATTTTGTAGGAATAATCGTTAGAGATTGGGAATATATTTTTTTAGACAATCTGATTGGATTCTAGGAGATCATTTTTCTTTTTTGTTACATTGTATTCATTATTATGTTCATGTAGGATGTGTATGGGATTTTAAAAGTCTTAAATTTTATTTATGTAATTGATTTATAGGTTTTGTTTTATAATCCTAGGATTTATAAGGTAAATGCATCCCATTTGTAAAAATAATACCCTTAGTTATAGTCATCAACCCAAGGCCTATTGGAGGTCGGCCTCAAGGGGTCATAATCATCTCCATCGGTGATGGGTCTTTTAAAAATCTTCTTAATAAGTTAATTAAGAAATAAAATAGGATGGATCTCAAATTATTTTCATAACTCGGTGTGAGGAAGTCTTTTTCACTCCCAATTTCATCCTTCGATTCTCCAATTGTTCAGTTTTGAGGGGATTGGAAATAGTATTGGACAATTTATCCTTTGATCGAACAAACTATTGTTATAATATATCTTCATATACCTTCTATTTTAGAAAATTATACTTTAAATCAATGTCTTTGGAACTAGAGTGATACATTGTAATTTTTAACTGATTGATGGAACTTTGATTATCATAGCCTAAAACCAGAGGATAATCGTATTCAAAACTGAAATTGTGTAATTGTGTCTTTATAAACATAATGTTTGGAGATTCCTAAAATGTATCCAAATAGTCATATTTGTTTAAAAATAATATAACTGATGTTTTAATATTTTAGTTATATAATACACAACTTCATTCAAAAAAAATACTATATCGGATGTGAACTTCCTACCATTTAATTCTCCTATCCAGTCAGCATTAGTAAATACTTTTTGATTCGAATCATATTTCTTATGTACATAATCCCATGATTTAAAGTATTTTATATATATCTCACAATCCACTTTTTCACCAATATATGTGATTCTTTATGAATCTATTGGAACATGTAATAAATAGTGATGGAATATTCAATATCGGGTCTAGTGTCTATCAAATGTATGATACTTCTAATGATGTTTTTAAATAATTTTCATTTACTGTATATCCTCTATCATAATTACTTAGTTTTTTTCCACCTCAATGAGTATGGACACACCTCTAGATTCTTGTATGTGAAACTTCTATAATATCTCTCTAGAATACTTTTGTTGTGAGATAAAGATATATTCAACTGCTTGGTTATGCTATAAACACAAAAAAAAAATTGTTTATCCAAGCACTGAAATCTCAAAACACCCATTCATATGTCTTGGTAACTCTTTAAACAAAAATTCTTTATTACTATAAAAAAATTTCATCAAGATACATAATCACAAAGAGATTTGTGGTGTTGGACTTCTTTATATACACTTTATTCTCCACTTTTTCTTGAACATCATGATCTTTAGATATTCATCATGTTTGAAATATCAAGATCTTGGATCCTGTTTTAATCCATAAATATCCTTCTACAACTTATATACATTTCTTCCATAAAATTTAAGAATAAATTCCTTAGGTTTTTTCATATACACTTCCTTATAAATATCATCATTCATAAAAGATTATTAAGTATCATTATGAAATGTTTTGAAGCTTCTATAGGATTATATGGCATGGAATATTCTGAGAGAGAAAATACTAGCCATTGAGGATAAGGTTTAATCAAAGTTAACCCATTAAATTTATGAGTATCCCTTACACACCATCCTAGATTTATCTCTCTCCACTTCAGTATTCTCAAAAAGTTTATTTTTGAAAACTCATTTTTCTCTAATAATGTTCTCTTCCATAGGTCTGGGAATAAGTTCCCATGTTTAACTCTTTTAAATCTTTTCCAATTCTTCATTCATGTCCAAAACCTACTCTGATGTTCAAAATCCTCTTCCTTATATTTCATCTCCACATTTGACAACAAACTAGTGTAGATTTCTTCTATGATTTTCATCATAGTTTTCATACCATGAGTTTGGTCATAAATTATATTCTCAGTATCTACATACTTACTTGGTCTTGAACCTATTAATATAAAAATATTACCATCTATTTTATCCTTGGTAACAACCACTTATGACTTTTGAATCTCATAATCATCACTAGGGACATTAGATTCTTCTCATTCTTCTTGAATTTGTATGATTTCAACTAATTCTTCCATAGATTTAGATCAGAAAACATCATATTAACCATCTATTATGATAATTATTTTGATTTATTATTCATTCTAAAGATCCAATACATCATCACTTCTAATAATTATTTCATACTACTTGTTATAACACCTGTAGAAACTATTATTTGGTGTATAACCTTAGAAAATACCATCTCTAACCTTTTTATTAAACTTTCCTCCACTTTTGTTCTTTTTCTTTATTAGATAAGGACTTAAAAATATCCAAAAATGATTAACATTTGGATTCTTCATAAAACCTATTTCATAAGTAGTCATGTTTGGTGTAGGTCTCATGAGACATATATTATGGATGATTCCATCTATTGGAATGGAATGTATCTAAAAAATTATAGATGTGTAATGCTCTGTCAACATTGTTCTTGCCTTGTCAACCAAGCTCATTTTCTTCCTCTTACCCACTCTATTTTTCTTATGAGTGTATGGAGAATTAAATTCAGGTCTAATTCCATGATTTTCAAGGTATTCAGTGAATTTTTTTAGTATACTCACTACCATTATCAAATCCCTACCACTTCAAATGTAATCTTGTCTTCTTCTCCATAAGCCTTATAAAATTGTTGAATTATTCTAAGGATTATGATTTATGTGAAATAAACCTTGTATATTCCATAATTTTAAATTCATATATGAATTTAATAAAATACTTTTCACCACTGGCTGACTTATAAGGAGTAAGCCTACACACATCATAATAGATAAGATCTAGAGGTTCTGATGTCTGAATATCACATCCCTTATAGATTTTTTTTAACATTTTTCATTTCATGAAAGTTATAAAAAAATTAAATTCTATTATGATGGGAATATAACTTACATATTATTCTTAAATAAGATTATTTATACTCTTTTTGTCATTATATAAAAATATATTGTGTTATAAATTTATTTTTTCTTATTGTCTTAGATAATAGTCATTAGATTCCTCTCAAAAATTAAATTAATTTCCTGTGGTTATCAAAAAAAATATCACAACATATACATATTTCAACCTCTTGAAGATGAATCTATTTTTCTTGAAAATGACCTCATTTTCAGCATCACCAGTTTGTGACACATTAAAGGACCATATTGGGATTTTCCTAACACTGACAGGGGTTGAATCAATGTTAGGTAATTTTTAATCCAATTCAACTTTTTATCTCTTTACCTATTTGACTGGTTAGGATCTTGATTGTCTTATTCTCTTTTCCCTGTAGCATGAAATAAAATTAATGTAGTAAAAAATAAAACATTATATTTTTAAAAGGTTTTCTACTCAATTAGAGTAGATGTTCCTCGGCGTGGTCTAGAAATAATCCTAACCACACAAACACTTAGAAAACGATCCTTTAAATGTCGTTACAGAAAGTAGGAAAACACCTTTCACTTGTAATGCACTATTTTCAATTGAAATTGCATGTTTTACAACTCTTGGGTGGATTTCTATACTACCTTTGAAGATAGTATCCACCCTATTGATAAGGTTCTTTATAGAACTAAGAAAGTTATCCACCTATTGATACTACTATTGGATGTAACATTTATGCTTAGATCTTCCACTACCTTTTTCTTCACCTGGTTACTTGCACAGTAGCTGGAAAGCAACACCTCTTACTTATTCCTAGTAGAAAACTAAAATATTCACTTTCTTATTCTTCTATCAGTCACAATGATATGAATATGTTTTGGACTGATAATTACAAATTTCTTTATTGGCCTAAATGATGATTTATTGATATCAATTTGGTAACTAACTCTTCTTATAATCTTACCTATTTCTTCTTCAATGCAAACTATACTACACTAAAACTTCTTCTTATTACTTTCATTAATCAAAAACATCTATGTGTTTATTGAAAATTAAATATTATCTCAACATAGCATCATCATAATTATTTCTCTTTGATACAATGTTAAAAATGAATATAATATCAGTTCTATAATCTTATACACAAGAAATATGAACTATAGTTCAATATCAGCTTCTCAGTTAATCAAGTAAATGGAAAAAGTGTTCATCCTTATTCTAATCACTATATAGAATATCTCATACAAACCCTAGCACTTATGAAAAATTATTCCAATTATTTTATATTATTTTATTCAAGTCATGTTTATGTATTGTTTCAATGAATATAGGAACTATTTTCTTAACATAAAGATAATCATGTGGGTTTACTATTTCTTCCTTCAGGAAAACTGGGTTTATGAAAAAACTTCATTTTTATTATGTTCACTTCCTCGCATGAATAGAAGTGTGCACCTCCTTATATAGTTTTCTTCGTAAAAGTGTAATTACATGAATCTACATCTTCATGAAAACTAGGTTTTCAGTTCCTCTCCTTCATGAAACTCATTTTATACATGAAACTACTTCTTTACAAAATCTTGTTGAACCTCTGCAGAACCAGTTCATCATGATGCATAGTGGGTGTACTCAACTCAAACACCGGTTTACGGTGTCAGATCATTGTGAATCACCATGATCATGTGTAAACATGGGTCAAGTATCTTTGTTTCTTCCTCACATATGATGTGTGTGGATCACCTTCATGCAACCAAAATAGTTCGTAAACTCCCATTCTCTATGAAGCCCTTTTATAACGGGGAGCATAGAGATGCTCTATTTTATAGAAAATTGGAGATCTCATAATAATATGAGCATTGTCAAAGCTTCTTTGACTCGATGAAACTCTATTTATAAGAAAGTGATCCTAGACTATGCCTCATTCAATCACCTACTCAAATATTGGTTTTTATTCCATGTAAATAAACATATTGATTAGCTGAAGATCTTGAAATAAAATACTTAAAACATGAGTTTAAATGATGTTAAATTACATGGAATCCTTATTTCATGGTCTTAAATATCCTTTTTAGTGTTACATCATGTTCATGAAAACATAAACACATAATATGCATCTTCTAAAATACCCAAAGTTCATCCATGGTGATCAAATGCTCAAATTGACACATGCAGCTACATTTGTAGTTTGTCCATAGTATCTTCATATAAGTCATGAAAAAAATATTCATGGTTATTTAGATCATGTTCATCACAGTATTTTGACCTTTGTATGATCATTAAAGCCTTGGGTTTTACTGAGGGTGATTCATCCATCATCTCTAGTGAAAAATAGAGTCGTCGAGAGATGGTAGGAGGAAGATGACATTACTGGTTGAAAAATGTGTGCCTCGTTTTGAATATAAACACCATGGGAGATTATATAACATGAATTAATCTAATAAAGTGACCAATTTTTTAGCTGTACCTTTTTAAATGGATGAACAGTATCATGCATCCCACATTAGACTTGTAAGGTGGCATCCCTAAGTTATATTAATCAATTGGTGAGAACACACCATTCGAGCTAGCACCAGGGGGTGGCACCCGGATGACACTGCATTCTCCAATGGGCCATGAAACATGCGGTCCATGGGCATTGAGGAATTCATGCCAAATCTCTATTCGACCTTAGCCCTATGCTTTATGGGCCTTACACACAGGCTTGTATTCTCCCCATCCTTACAATGCATGCCTCCTTCATGCAACCGTGGTATCCCATGCATGGGCCGGCTCCCACATGGGTTGAGATTTCTCCCCATATAAGTGGTTTTTATGGAATCCTTGGTTTTCTTTGATTGGACACATTTTTTGAAACACATAGAACTAAATCTAAGTGATATATTCCATAAATTCAAAACCAAAATATGATTTAGCATTTCAACTTTTAGACACATGCCTTTTCACATTCTTCCCTCATGCACAACGGACTTATTCAAAGTATCTTCGTTCCATTAATAAATTTCTTGGTCATTCTTAAATTCATGTATTATTTTTGGAATATAAATTGAAAAAACTCTTCATTTTCTAAAACAACATTCTTCTTTGTTGTGAACAATGTTTCACATTTGACACGTGTATTTTTAACTTATAACCAACACATAAATTTTCTGATTTAATAATAGGATTATTAAATCATGAAATCCAATGTCATTTAATGAATCCATAACAATTTTCCAAGCATCAATATGCAACACAATATCTTCAACATATTTTTCTTGAAAAATCAGGACTTAAAGACTTCACCCAAGCTCTATTAACTTTGGAACATCTTTAGCATATTGACATTAATGAAATATTCATATTTCATTTATTTCTATTGTAAAAAATTGAAACTCATTGACAAAAAATAAAAAAATACACAAATTGGGCTCTTCAATCTCCCCCCTTTTTATTTTTTGGCAATACCTTCAAGGTTTTTTCCAAATAATTGTGTCACTGTGTGGAAACATTCCCTTTTATCTCCTCTTTAATTTTACAACATTCATTTAAATTTCTATCCTAATTATTGAAAAGAAACACAATGTTCAAGAGAAAATATTTTCTGTCCATACTTAAGAAATGTGTTGTCCATTATTTCACTCTATATCTAATTGAGTTTTGCCCAGTGCAGAAAAAAAGAGGATTTGATTTAGACAAAAAAACTATACATTATCAACTGATCATGATACCTTATGAAATGATAAATCATTTACTTTTCTTCAAGGGTTATTAACTTTCATTACATGATGAAAATACTAAATTATATATGAATCTTTAATAAGAAATATCAACCTAAAAATTATGCAATTACTTTAACAAATAGATCAAAAACATTCAAGTGAAATAGGAAGGATAAGTGGCCTTGGGGAACTTCCACATTTTTTATTCCATTGATTAATTTAATTTCTCCCTCTTTGTATCTTTTTTATTTTTGGTAACCAGGGATGAGTGATTAAGAGAGACATACCTTTTCCAATGACATGATCTTCAATAAATTTCTAAAATGATTAAATTTGATACCAATTGAAATAATAATTCTGGTAGCTTTATCATTTGTATCCCCCTCAAGGGAAAAACTTATAATCAAGTTCATAATGGTGGATCTCATCAAGAATGAATTTTAAAAAATTCCAAGATAGAGAATACACTTGAATGGATCTTAAACTTTTTGACATTCCAGATTAGAAAACTTTCACAACTTTACCAAGGATGAACTTCTTGAACACTTATTCTTTAGGATACCAAAAAAAGTTCAATCCAATGTGATATCTTCTTTATACTAACTATTCATAATAGGACATCACATTCTTCAACTTGATCAAAGATGATCCTTCATCATATTAGTATTTGAATATTAATTGAGGAATCATTTGAGGATGGTGAATTATTTATCTTTACTATCAATAATTTACTACACTCACTACTCCTCAGGTTCTCCCACTAATTAATTACATCACCTTCAATTACCTTCATTATAAGTAAAAATACAATACATAAAGATTAAGGAAATAAGTTTGATCCTTCTTTAATCATCAATATAAATAGTAAGTTTGGGATTTTTTTCTCAACCATGTTTCTCCATTTGATATAGACTTCATGCTTTCACATTAGAACCTCTATTCTAATTTATACTGATACAACACGGATCTCTTCACATACTCTAATTCATTTTTCAAGAAAGTTTCTTTTTAATATAATTTATACATTATAAATTCTTACTCCTCCTAAATAATGGTTTTTATTTTGGTAGAGTGTTTAAAAAACCTTTTGAAATATGAAAATCTTTATTACATCTATCACACATATATTTTTTAACACAAAATTTTTTTGTTATTGACAAACTCTCATGACATTTTTCTTCATAATATGGAATATTTTATTTTCATTTTACACTAGACTTGGCTTGTGTATCTCCCATTTTTATCATTATTTACAAATATTCTATCTAGATAACTAACATGTCATTAGGAACACTAGAAGCAAGTTTGTAACTTCCACATGGTTTCTTCTGACTACCATCCATCTTAGTAGTTATTTGGGATGGTGAACTTTTCTTCAACTTCTTGGATTTGGAATCCAAGTTAATCTCATATTTCTTTCTTGGAATCTTCGTGGGAAAATTTTTGTTTACAACATTCTTCTGATTTTATCCTAAGGTAAATTTTTCATTATTATCCAGATTTTATAGTCTTATTTTCTTATCAACTTTAGATACATGTTGAGATGAGAATGTACTGGCCTTGTGACCACTTCCGTTGCATACATCACAGATATTTTCAAGATTTCCAAATTTGTTTTGCAGAATACAGATTTTTCTACACTTGTGGTTATTTCTTTTTATTATCTAGATTACTCCCCCTTAACATTGAACTTATTTTTGATTTAGATTTTGGAGGATTGTACTAATAATCTTATTTATAATTCCTGAATCTATTGCATCACTAACATTAACCCAAAAATATATATTTATTTATATATTCTATATAAGGTTGTTGGGTCTTATTCATGATTTGTTTTTCTCTTTGTGAGGAACCATATTATGCATTATTTTTCCTATCTACTCGAGTCATGGTGGTAGGTTTATTATCACTTTTCTTCATCTATACTTATTGAAAATCTATTTTCTAGCCAGCACTATTTGTGGAAACATATTTAAAAATATTATTTCAATATGGTATAGATAATACCTTTTTCTTGTCAAATACTTGTGATAGATTATTGAATGAATTTTTAACCTTCTTATCACACGTTTGGGGTCTTTTAACCATAGAATACCTCAGTGAATATTAAGTAGTATTAGAAATTGTATATTTCTTTTGGGAAGTATCACATATTTCTTTTCAATATTGGATAACTAAACTTCCAATTCTAGATATTTCATATTGAAAATTTATTTTCTGATATTCAATCACAATCATTATCTCTTCACAAGTCATATTCATTTTTTCAATTTCATATTCATGTAGGTTAACTTTGTTCTGAATCAAAGAGACATATAGCATGATCTTCTTGGATTTTTAAACCAATTGTAATCCAGTGACATCAATGCTATTTTTCAATATCTCTTCAGGTGCATGGATCTATTCTTATATAGAATTTTTACCTCCTATTTCTCTTCAACTACTTTGAATAATTTTGAGAAAATTATTTCAAGTTTCCTCTTTTTTTTATTAAAAGGTTTCAAACA
The DNA here is from genome assembly GCA_963277665.1 of Viscum album. NCBI lineage: Eukaryota > Viridiplantae > Streptophyta > Magnoliopsida > Santalales > Viscaceae > Viscum > Viscum album. The sequence goes on along the minus strand of OY728156.1, from coordinate 61,142,004 downwards.
ATCGAGATATTTTTAAACAATTAATACATTTTTCTTGCAATATTTTCTCTATAGTATCTACTTCTACTATTAGCTATGTGACTTCTTACTACATAAATTAAAATACTCTACAAACAGGGGAGATTATTTCTATAGAAAATTTTATAGAATATCTCTAATTATAACAATATATATAGATTGATAGGTTATAGATTTACCATCACCACTTGTGATAGGATCTTTATTTGAGGAAAATTTTAAAAGTTTATAACACATACCTCCTGAACACTTGAATATTTTGATTTACTTGAGGTAGAAAGGTTGTCTTTATCCTTAGTGGAAATCTGATCCACCTGATCTTTACTTTCCAAGACTGATATATATTCATTTTCAGCAAGGCGTGATGAACCATATAGTACATATTCTTTAGAAAAGAGGGAATTATTTTTTAGTTTTATATTCTATTTATTTTTTCAATTAATTGTTGTCTTGTTATAAATAGACTTATTCTTAGACATAACTGAATCTTTATAAAAACTTCACTTCATTGTTACCACATTAAAGAAACTCAAATCTTTAAAAGAGAATATATTTTACTTAGATAATCCAATAAAGGTGAGCCATGGATCAAATACCACTTGGAAATACCATATTAGGATATTCCTAATAGTGGTAGGGGGTGAATCAGTGTTGGAAACTTTTTAATCCAATTTAAATTTTTATCCCTTTACCTCTTTGACATGTTAGGAACTAGATTCTCTTATTCTCTATTACATGTCAAGTGAAATAAGATCAAATTAGTAAATAATAGCACATGATATTTTTATAAGGTTCACTACTCAATAAAATTATCTAGTAATTGGCATGGTTTAGAAATAATACTGACCAAAAAACCACTTATAAAACAATCCATCAAATGTGGTTACAAAAATTAGGATAAATCCTTTTACATGAAATGCACTATAGTCAATTGAATGTGCAAGTTTTATAGATCTGGATGGTTATTTACACTACCTGTGAAGAAATTATAAACATTATTAATATGGTTATTTATAATAGTATGAAATTATTACACCTATTGAGACTACTATTGGATGTCATAATGCTTCTTAGATCTTCAACTACCTTATTCTTCATTTGTTTACTTATACAGCAACTAGAAATAAACACCTCTTACTTCTTCCCAGCATAAAACTACAATATGTACTTTATACTTCCCCAATTAGTAACACTAATATGAATATGGTGTTGAATAATAATAATAGAATTCTACTTTGACCCAAATGATGATTTACTGATATCAATTTGGTTACCATCTCTTCTTCACTTCTTCTATTCTTCTCTATTTCTTCTTTAGTAAAAAACAGACTGAACCAAAACTTCTTCTTCTTCTTTCTTGAATCAAAAAATATCTTTGTAATTATTGAAAAAATGAAGATTAACTCAACATAGAATCATCAAAATAATTTCTCTTCAATAAAATTTTAACAATGAATGAAGTATCAATTATCTAATCTTATACTCAAGAAATATGGACTATAGTTTAATATCATCTTCTTAGTTATTCAATTAAATGGAAAAAGTGATCTTCCTTCTTCCAATGATATCTCAGCCTTACTTAATCAACAAGAAATAACTATTTAATGTGATATAAACATCATGAAAACATTTCAAGGAACTTATCATGTAACCCCTATAAAATATGAAATATTACTATTACTATTTTATGTACTTTTACTTAAATCAAGATAATGTATTATATCAATGAATGTATGCACTATTTTCTCCATTTAAATTTAAGCATGTGGGTTCACTGCATCTTCCTTTTTGAAAACTAGGATTATGCACACACTTCACTTTTGTTATGTTCACTACCTCATGTGAATAGAATTGTGAAACACCTTCTATAGTATTCATCATGGAAGTGTAAATTCATGGATTTACCTCTTCATGAAAACCAGGTGTCTAGTCCTCCTCTTTCGCACAACACAATTGATGCATGAACCTAATTATTCATGAAATCTTATTAAATATTTTTGGAACTAGTTTTTCATGACTCAATGTGTGAGTACTAAACTAAAATAATGGAATGTGGTTTAAGATCTTTATGAATCACTATGATCATGTGTAAACACAGGTCGAGTATCCATGGTGATTTCTCATGAAGTATATCTACAGATCTCCTTCGTGCAACCAAAATGGTTCATAGAACTCCCCTTCTTCGTGAATCCTTAAAGGGTCATTGTTCTGTGTTCCTCCTTGAAAAATAGGAAGAATAGAGATTTTCTATTTTATAGAAAATAGGAACTCTCATGTGAGTGGTAGTAAAGATTATACAGCTCGGTATAGTTCCATTTATAGGAAAGGGGTCACAACCTCTACCTCACTCAATCACCGACTCAAATCCTTGTTTTTATACTATTTAAATTAACATATTGAATAGTTTAAGATCTTAGATTTGAATTATTAACATGTGAGTTTAAATGAATCCCAATAAAATGCAGTCCTTACTTTAAAATTAGACATCTCCTTTGTTGTGTTATGTCACATGAATGTGATTATAAACACATGATACACATCTTCTTGAACACCCAAATTTCATCCATAGTGATCAAATTATTGAATGGTATTCTAAAACTACGTTTAAATTTAGGTTGTAGTACCTTCATATAAATAATGAAAATGAAGCTGTGTGATTATTTCAGTCATGTTTTTCTCAATATTTCGAACTTAGTTCAAGTTCAAATGGTGGTGGTTTAACTCTCATGTCAGATAAACAACAGCATTTTCTAGATATGGGAAGAGGAAGATGATGGCGTTGGTTTAAAAATAAATGGATCATTTTGAATAAAAACACTTCCGAAGATCATAAGGCATGGATTAATCTCATGTGGTGGAAAATTTTTTATTTGAATCTTTTTAAATAGATGAATAATATCACATAATCACTCTTCCTACATTGGACTTGATAGGAAACATCCCTCTGGTATATTAATAAATTGGTGATCAATCACTATTTGATCTAGCACCAGGGTTAGCACCCAAATGACACTCCACTATATTCCTACATGGGCCATGACACACATGGTACATAGTCTTTACATGTTTCATTTCAAATCTACGTGTAGCTGAAACCATGTGCTTTATAGGCTTAACACAATCCCGCACACACCCCAACCTACCAATTCAATCCTCCTTCATGCCATTATGGTATCCCATTTGTGGGATGTCTATCATGTGGGTTGATATTTCTCCTCATATAGGTGGTTGATCAAGCCTCCTTGGGTTACTTAGATTGGCTGCATTTTTCTCCAAAACATAGAAAAAAATCTAATTTAACTATTCTATAAATGCCAAACCAAAATATGATTTATCATGGCCACTTTTATATACATGCCTCACCACCTTATTCCCTCATTTACAATGGCCTTATTCAAAGTATCTTCATTCCATTAAACAATTACATGATCATTATTTAATTCCTCTATTCTTTTTGGAATATAAATTCCAAAGAACTCTTCAGCTTCCAAAATATCCTTATTATTTTTTGTAAACAATATATCATCATTAACACAATTATTTTCAAATTAGAACCAGTACAAAATTCATGTGATTTACTATGAAAATTATTCAATCCTGAAATCTAATAACATTTAATGAATCCATAACAATTATCCAAGTATCTCCATGGAACTCAAAGTCTTCAGTATATGTTTATTGAAATGTCAAGACTTGAGTACTTCATCCAATCACATTTAACATTATAACTTCATAAAAATATTGAAATTAATGAAAAATTACTATTTCATGGATTACCATTTTCAACCAATGAAAAACATTACGAACAAATAAAACCCATACAAAAATTAGGCTCTTCAACAAACTAAAAAAATTGTGATTTAATCCATTAATGAATAAAACATTTTTCGGTATGATTTTATTCTTACTAATATCTATAGTTTCAATGAATCTGACTCTTAGAGAGTTTCCATTACAAATTTCATATCTCCCCCATCATATTTATCAACGTTTTTAGATTATTCAAGTCACTTTTCATGTGATAGACACACCCGTTATCCATGATCTATGGTTTTTCATATTTATAAAAATTTAATGCAAAATCTACAAAATTTTCATGTTTCTTGACCTATAATTGATCTTTTATAATATTTTGATATATGTTCAACTATGTTGTAAAAAATTAAACACAAACATTTTTTGTATTCCCTTCTTTATCACATCTTCCACACATCTCCTATAAGCTTTCGAATATATTTTTCATTGGAAATTTCTCTTCAACCTATTAGTGTTTCTAGTGAGTTATAAAATTTGGTTGGTGTCTACCCCTTGATTTATTCTCTATCTTAAATATATATATAGACATATTGTTCTAATAGTTTTAGTACTTGTGGAAAATCATACCACAACACCAATAATACCCCTAAAATATTCAATTTTGATGAAAAAACTATGAAATGGGTTTGAATTTTTTTCATTTTTAATCCCTTAAATGAGTACATATCATATAGCCTTTTGTGGGATTATTCCTCAAAAATTTATAACCGGTGTAGAATTATTTTTTATTTTTTATTTTTTATTTTTTTTCTATATTTTAGTAGATTTGATCTTTTCTTCATGAATTATAGTTAGTCTGGATTATATCTTATCATTTTATTCTTTGGTACAAGTGGTTTCCTTTTACAGTAGGTCTTATAAGGACTTACCCTTTTCATATCTTACATTATGTCTAGAATAACTACTTGTATTAGGTTTCTTATAATAGTCATATTTAACTTTAATGACCTTATTTCTATTGGATTTAATTTTCTCACCATTATCATCAATATCAGCCATCTATTTTTTCAGTTTTCCAATTTCCATGTCCCAAGGGAAAATGGTAAAAGTCATATATTTAATAATTCTACCATTTTTAGTAGTATAAATCTTAAACATCTCAGTTTATTTTAACTAGAATATCTTTGTAAACCATTTGTTAAATTTTTTTTGTTTGAACATTTATTTAGTTGAGTTTTATCTTATCTCATCCTTTATAATTCTTTCAAACACATTTTTATTTACATTCTCGTAGTATATTATTTATCAGTCTTTCCTTCTTCTGTATAAAACTCAATGTTGTATTGTGACTCATCTTATTGTGGGTTAACTTATTCTTCCTCTTTTTCCATGATCACTATTTCAAAGAGACCTATATAAGCTTTCTCATTATCTATACATTCTTCACTATCGTACGCACCATATTTTATTGATATAAAATCTAATTTTAAGGAACTAAACAAAATATTCTTCTTCCCCTTTGACAAGACCTTTAAAAGATACACATATTTGTAGTTTTATTGGAATCTTGTTCATCGTCATTTTCTACTCAAATTTTCATGGTGTGGTTGGTAAATAAATTAACAACCATCCCATAATTGAAACATTTGAAAGGATTTTTAGCTTTATACTTACCTTTTCCTCCTCTTGATAATTTTATTTACATGATATAAACAGTATCAACTTAATCATCCATATTTTTTTATTCATCATATCATCCCTTCTATTCTTTTATAATCATATCGCTAAAGATTTGAAAACAATTTCCTTTTGATGATTTACTTTTATTCTTTAAGTGTAGTTCCTCTAATAATTTAATAGTTAATTAGTGGAGTTTTTTAATAGTAAATTCATTAATATCTCTATATTCAAAAGCTGAGATCTTTGGATAAAAAAAATTTGGTGGGATTCTAATCAATTTATTTACTATAGTAGAGTATTCAAGAAATTATCTAAGACCACTAATTGTTTTGACAATCATATTTACCCTCTCAAATAACTCATCAATAGATTCATTATACTTAATTTTGAAATATTTAAAATGTTTTCAGCTAATTTGTTTTTTTCTTCCTTCATCTTTTTTTCGTTATAAATTCTAGGAATCAGCTTTCAAATATAATTAGTAGTTATGCATCCCATAACCTTTATAAGTTCCTTTTCTGATAAGTATGATGATACATCATTCATATCCCTTATATCATTTTCAATGTTCCTCCTATCAATCAAAAACCATAATGGGGTTTTATTTGGTACATTGAATCCATACTGAACAAAATTGTGAACATAAAACTGAAGATAGAGAAGGTAGGGAATAATTCTCTCCTTCCAAGTATAAAAACCATTTCTATAAAATGTTTTCACAAATTTTCTAATAAATATTTTTTGTGGATACATTATTGGAACATGAGAGAAATACTAGAGAGTTTACCAACTCTGATACAAATTGTTAGGATCTTCTGAAGGATCAAGGACATTTGGTGGGGGTGAATCAGTGTCCCTAATTATTAGAACCCCTTTCTAACTCTCTTTATTTTTCAACACACCTCTCTCTAGATTATCATTAATATAAATTATAATTAAATACTAATGGTTTGTTACAAAGTTTCACCTCATTTATAGAATGACTACATCCCCAATGTATTGTGGTTATTATCCCTTACACATTGTTTCCTTATTATTGTCAAAAGGAACATGAGAAAGGGTCTGACCTTGAACTCATGACATTAGATAGATTATTCTTGTTACAATCTCTCTCTAATTAATTATAATCATTATCATTTATTATGGTCAACTATGAAGATTTGAGCCTCTAAACAAACTCCATATATGATGATATTTTTCCTCTCCTCATTACAATAGTCTTTAGTAACTCCTATCAGTCCTCAACAGATCTTCCAATTCTCAATACTCTTTTATCTTCTTTATTTTTCTTTGTTTATATTCATATTATCATGTGAATATAGAATCTCTAATTCCCATCAACATTAGAATTCACGTTCCTAAAATCATATCTATTCAAACTCAGTATTCGTGATCTTCCTTTTTATACTGATTCTCCTTTTATGTGGTATTTTTATAGATTCAAATTTTAGATTCTCCACATAATATATGAATATCACAATCTCAGATTCTCTAAAAATCCCACATCTTTTAAATTATTTAGAATCTCCATACAACTGTTCATGGTTTCATGCACTATGATGTCGAACCTCTTCTTACAGTGTGGAAGTTGACTGAGTATCAGAGCTTCTTCATAAAATATTTCTCATTTTATCTTAGTTTTAATCATGATCCATGTGTGATCATTATATTTGACTCATGAAGAAAAGATCAACAACATCATATAATTCAATTTGGAATATTTTCATTATGAAAACTCTTGATTTTTCATAATTTCCAAATCATTAATCAACCTCATAATTTTTTCAAAGTAAAATTACATATTTGGATCTCAAATGTATTACATCCAAAAAAATATCGTATGAGGGAACCAAATATCATAGTTTTTTCAACAAAGTCATATAAGGTTCTGGAAATATCATATGAGCCAATAAATTTCATAAGAGGCTCATTCCTCTTCCAATTTATCCAATTAAAATGTCTTACATGTAACTGAATTCTACTACATTTTAAATAATTTCTTACGAGATCAGAATATCCTACACATAACAAAATTGACTTAAACAGCACAAAAATATCATACATATTGTAAAAATTTCTTATACATATGATGATTTCCATTTTCATCTTTTAACTTCCATTATATAATTCTAGAATTTACTCAACTTGAAACAAAACCTCTTCAAATCATTTACAAGGCATCCCAACTACTAAAAACCCATACCAAAACATCTTATTACATAAATATCCATTAAAATATATTGGAGATAGTGAATTCTCAATCATAACTTGTCTCTTGACATGAATATAAACTCAAAAAATCATCACACTTAAATAGGTATTGCTAAAAAATAAAAAACCATCACTAAGGGTTTAAAAATTTCATGCACAATGGATTTGGAGTGGACAGAAATGGGAGAATAGGTGGGTATTTATACTTGAAGAGGGGATATTTTTGGGTTAAAATATTGATTATTTTCTTATTTTGGATGAATACTATAGCATTAATTACTTTTAAATTTGTTATATTATTATTAAACAAAATATGGTTATTTGGTATTTAAATCATTCCAAAACTGAATGGTGCCTTCCAACCACTATATTAAATAGAAAGAACTAAAAAAATTATTAGGATAAAATGTAATTTAGGTCCAAAAATGTCAAATATAAGTTTCTAAATTCCACTTAATATTATAAAATTAATTATTTTTTCCTTAAATAATATTTTTGTCCAACAAAAAAATTTATAAATTTTTAATTCATTATTACATCATAATGATGTCTTAAAAGTTGTGGTATTCATAAAAATATTAATTTTTACTATTCACCAAAAAATCAATTTTTTCAGAAAAATACCAAAACCCAAAACCAATTCGGATGTGCTGAATCCAAATTTAAAACCATTTTTATAAAAATAATTTAATATATATGTGAAAAATAATTATTAAATAAAAACACTTGTGCATTTCAAAATTACTCATTTTAAGCCTAAAATTTGAAAACTCTTCTTCTAGTAAATCTAAATTTTATTCTAAGCCATATGTATGTAGTTATTATTCATTGATTAATATAATTTTTTAAAAATTAATAATTATATTAATTTAATATTATTTTTAAAATTTTATTATATGTAGAATAAATAATGGTTATATTACCTTAGTTGATTCTTCGATCTTACAGAATTTTTCATTATGATTTGGAATTGGAGATGAAGCTTGTGTATTCTCATATATCTTTATGATTTGTGGATAGTAAAAAAATGGTGAAGAAAATCTTAGGAATTCCTCTAATAAAGAATTAGAAAGAAAATCCACTTGATTCTATATAAAAATGTGGGAACTGATACTCTGAAAAATTCTTACTTAGAAGTATATGGTGTTATAAGTTTAAAAAGGCTGGTGTCATGAATCATTCCCACTAAAACCTTTCCTGGGTTGGTAATAAAGAAAAATTTGACCCTCAAATCATGCCTCCAGTAGGCCATGGGTTAAAGACTATAACTAAGGGTATAAAACAAACATATGGGAGACATTACCCGCATAAATTCCCAATAACATAAGGAATAAATTATCAATCAACTTCATATAATATAAAATGAAACCAAGTAAGGATATAATGAGGCATATTAAGCAAAAAAATGAAAAGTATTATAGCATCATACTTATTGATCAACATATCAAATAATACACAAGAAATAACATAAAAAAATAAAACACATATCAATAGAAATGAAATATAATAAAGATTAATCATTATGATCATTCATATACCACTGCTATTCTAAACCAAAGAAACTTCTATAATAAAACCTCATCATCATTCTAATCAATATTTTCTCCCACCAACAACATAGTTACCTCATTATTTTCATACCACTGGCAAATAAACCTTTAAGACAACCAATAATAAAAAAACCCTTTATTTATTTTTTCTAAACATGAAAACACATCAGTAATAACTTCTAAGGAAACAAAAACTCATTTTTTATCAATTTGATAATGTCGTCATAAATATTTCACACATTAATTTCACCATAATAAAAAATTTATTAGAAAACATTAATTCAAAATGAAAAAATTTTATTTGAAATTCACAAACTCAAATATTTATAATTAAAATAAATAATAAGGTTCTTTTAACTTTTCTTTCCTAGAATCCAACTAAAATAAAAATATTAAATATTTCTTTAAAATAATAAATCAGAAAACCATTTATAAAACACCCAAAAAACATTTTACAGTACTTCTTTTCAAAATAAATAGAATTTTCATTAAAACAAAATCTATAAACCTTATTCATTATTTGAGGAAATATATTTTCATAAAAATATTCCATTACCATATTAATTCAATCAATAATACACATTTTTGAGTCAAAATTTCTAATTTTCACTTTTCCATTCTTTTAGTTTTGTAAATCACAAAGCCTTATGTAAAACATGTTTACTAACTTTTTATGTCTCAGGTGTTTTATGATTTTTTTTATAGAAAACATTATCTTTTAACATAATTAGAAAATTTTCTCATGTATTATGAAAATAAACATACTATTATTCATTATGATTATCATATTGATTATGACTATGATTATCTAGATTGAATTTATTTTACTAGAAGATAGACTTTAGTCATGTCTATTATATAGAAAAAATTCCTGACTATTGGACTGATAATAATAACGATACAATCAGACTAACACTCATTATGATTATCTTATTGACATTGTTAATGAATTCCCTTATACTGAATGAATTTTATAATTGAAATACAAATACTTGTTTATAATGTATGTAATATCTTTAAAACTATAATTATTTTAACCAATATGATTCCAGACATTCAGTTATGATGAGATTTCTAGTGCCAAATGTCTGAGTCCATTGAAAAATACCTAAAAATATGGTTGTTGGGAGATCTATTATAAATATCAATTCATTTGAAGATCATTGAGATTTTTGATTACATTGATCCTAAATTTTTCTAATGAATACTTAGTGCGAACTTCTCTCTCTTAGTCTTTGTATTTATTTAGAGAGTTGTATTCTTAAAGAACCCATTTTAGTTTGTTTCCTTAAGAAATTTTGTAATTGTATTTGCATCTAATCATTGTTACAATAGAAGGATTTTGGGGATATGAATATAATGAATCTAATCAATCATGTCTAGGGATTATGGGGTTATGAAGATAGATTTTATCATCGTATCATGTGATTTTATGGATAGGAGGATAGAGAAATTCTGATCATCATATCGAGGGATTTCCTAGTATGTAAAGATAGACTTTACTATAAGCATAAAATAGTGGATACCAATAGTTGTGGTTATTTACCACATTATTTTTATGGTTAAAAGAGGTTTATCTTCTAATAATAGCTTGTAAGTCATTCTTACTTTTACAAATCTATTTTATGTTTTTTCTCTTTACAAGTTACTATTCTACCACAAGAAATAAAAATTTGGTCATCATACTTAGCTTTCTGTATTTTTTGTTTTATTATATTAACATGGATTATGATATTCACTCTGATTAATCAGATCCATCATAATAATTATCTTTTACTCTAATATAATCGAAGACATTCTAAATCAGCTTATGTGACTCTAATAATCAGACTGAGTCTGAGTTTGATAAATTCACTTAAAGAGGATTTGTGTTGTAAATAGTTTATATATTTTAAACTATGTTTTTAAACATCAATTAACCCCCCTCTTGAAATTATATCCATCTAATCTATTTCTTATGATCTTACAGTTTTTATCAGAGATGATTTATACTTCTTATATACTTACTAAGTTTTTATTAATTCTATTAATTGGAAGTTATTTAAAGTTTTTTTATAAAGGTTTTTTTAAAACATTATCCCACTAACATGTGTCTATGGAAAATAATATATTTTTTTAAGATGGAAGGTCTTAATGTTGGTTCTATAGACAATATGGATCGGAATATACCACCTATATTTGATGGTGTAGATTATGAGTACTAGAGAGATAGGGTGAAAACTTTTGTTATCAATACTAGATTTGATAATTTTGTTATGATTACTATAGGATAAAAGATTATTGATAAGGAATTAATTACTTTTACCCATTAATAAAAACAAGACTATCAGTTGAATTAAAGGGTAATAAATACTTTGTTATGTTCCATGATAAGAAGCATTTATAGTTAGATATATTCAAGTGAAGTTTCTAATAGTATATGGAAAAGGCTTGAAGTCACACACTTTGGTACTTCTAAATTTTTTGAAAATATAAGAATTATGCTTATAGAATACTATGATTTATTTGATTTCTTACATGGAGAATCAGTTGAAAAGATGCACCAGGGGTTTAGAAAAATTATAAATAATTGAAAATTTATCGGTGAAAAATGTCTTAATGATGAGATTCTTATGGAAAGTATTATTGATATCATGAACAATGAATGGTAATCAAAAAAATATTTTTGGATGAGACAATAAATCTTAATAATATTACTCTTTATGATCAAATTTTATGTAATACAAAAAAGACTTAATATAGATGATACTAAAGCTAAGAATAAAAATGGAATTGTTTCATTTTCTAATACTACCTTACCTTATAAATATAAAACTTCTAAGAAAATATTAGAATCTTCAAGGAAGAATAAAGTTATTTCTCATTCCAATTCTAGAACTTCTGAACATTTTTATAATGGATTAGCTAATATTGCTACAAGGATAAATTAAATTGTGGGAAATAAAACATTTCAATATCAATAAAAAAAGATCATGGGGATATAAGTGATAATAAATATGAAGTAGCTTTCTACAAATGTAATAAAGATGTTCATATCCACCTTTATTATCCAAATATAAAGAGGAAATATAGGTAAGAAAGGGATTCAGAAATAAATTCTAAATAGTATTACAAGTCAAAATGAAAGAAAGTGATAAAATTATCATACACAAGGAGTTCCAGTGGAGGTGATTCTTATAAAATTTCATCTGATAATGAATGTTTTGGATAGAGGAACATATAAATTTTTTCAAAATTTACTATTATAAATAATTATATCATGGAAGAGGTGCATACAGATGAATACCTTACTAACATGTATTTAAATTCTAGTTATACTAATGATAAAAATTCAAAATCTTCTAATGAAGAATCATCCTTAGTAGAATATAATTATTTACCTACTTATGATGAGGTTTCCTGATTATCTAAACTTTTAGAAAATGAAAATTGTGATTTTTTTTTAAAAAAACCTGATAATGTTAATGATAAAATAGCTAAGAATGATTCAAGAATACATTTTTTGGCAAAATAAATATCATATCTTTCTAAATATCTGGATGAAACTATTTGTAAAAAACTATTTCAAAATATTTTGAAAAGTTTGTTTTTTAGAAAATGTTTTAGAAGAAAAACTTATTTTTAAAACTAATAATAATGAGGGTAAGAATTTAGTTGTGAAAATAAAGTATAAAATTTATTATTTGAAGAAACTTTGGTCAAATATTACTACAGGGAAGGAAAATTTTGATAAAATGTACAAAAAAATAAAACCTCATGGTAATAGTTCTGGAATGGGGTTTACAAGTATAAAAGCTTTTTTAGTAGCAATTACTTTGTTTCAAAAAGTATAACATTTTTAACCAATTTTCAAGATTTGGGAACTAAAAAAATAAATTTTTAGTAAATAAAATACAATATTTTGGTTTTCAAAAAGCATATTTGTCAAAATAAATATCGATTCCTAATGTTTTGTTCTCTTACATTACCAGACCCAATAAGTTTTGGGTGCCGAAAGTATATTGTTTTTTCAAGATAAAAAATATAGCACCAACAATAAGAATATATGGTACATGGATAGTTTGTGTTCTAGGAATGTGATTGGATATAAAGAGTTCTTCAAGAATATTATCAAAATCAAAGGTGGAAAAGTAACTTTCTAAGATAATGCTCAAGAAGAGATTATAGGAATAGGTAACATTATCCTTTTTAGAAAAACTATTATTTAAAAGGTATTATTTGTTAAAGGTCTTGAGAATATACTTATAAGTATAACTCCATTATTTGATGAAGTTCACCTTTATATCTTTAAGAATGATAAATTTTTAGTACATAGTTCCAAGGATGAATTTATTTTTTCTTCCAATCAGTATGAGAATTTGGACACACTTAACTTAGAATACATTAGGAGCCAAGACATACCTTGACTTAGCGAAATAGAAGATCAATCTAAGGTTATGGAATATAATTTTAGGAAACTATAACCTAAGAAACATATCTAAATTGACTAAAATGGATTTTTTAAGGATCTACCAGAACATAGGTTTGATTCTTTAAAATATTGTGAAATTTTTTAATATAGTAAGCAACATAAGTCATGTTTTAAATCTATTAGTGATATATCAACTTCTTATTGTTTATAGTTAGTTCACATGGACTTACATGGTCCTAAAAAAACTGGAATCATTGGTGGAAAATAATTGTATATGTCTTAGTTTAGGATTACAATATATATACATGGGTTAATTTTATCACAAATAATTTTTAATACATTTTTTATTTTAAAAATTTTATAGCCAAAGTTAAAAATGATAAAAACCTCTCTATGAAAACTATTCATAGTGATCAGGGTGAAGAATTTATAAATTCTTATTTTGAAACTTTTTTAAGTAATAAATGTATAAAACATAACTATTTAGCACCAAGAACCCCCCCCCCCAACAAAATGGTGTGGTTGAAAGAAGAAATAAAATTCTTCAAGAAGTAACTAGAACCATATTGAGTGAATAATTAGTTTCTAACCATTTTTGGGATCAAGTGGTTAATATTTAATTATATACTATAAATCAAGTTTTAATTAAACCTTTTATTAATTAAAATTATTATGAGTTTTGGATAGAAAGAAAACCAAAAGTTTCTTACTTCAAAGTTTTTGGTTTCAAAGTATTCATCCTAAATACTAAAGAAAATTTACATAAATTTTTACCCAAATCTGATGAAAGAATATTTTTAGGTTGTTACACTACTTCTCATGCTTATAGAATTTTTAATAAAAATTATTATACTATTTAGGAAATAGTTCATGTTATATTTGAGGAAACAGATACCTTTGTTTTCAAACATCCTCAACCTACATCATTGGATATTATTTCTAAAACGCATATTCATCCTTTTTTAGAAATTTCTTCTCATAAGGAAACAACTCAAGAATTACTTTTTGAAGTTTTTACTTAGGAATATTTTATTTCTATTATTTAAGAACATAATTTTTAAAACCCATGAAGTTATTTGTTTTATTGGAATTATCCTATTTTGAATATAATTAGTGATGTAGATTAACCAGTTAGGACTAGAAGTTATTTAAGAAATGAAATTAAAAATATAGATTTCTTATACCAATTTGAACCTAAAAATACAGATGATTCATTAGGTAATTATTAATAGATTAAGTTAATAAAATATTAGATCATTGAATTTGAGAGAAACAATGTATGGAATTTAGTTAAACGAACTAAAGAAACTTCTATAATTGGAGTAAAATGGGGTTTTTCGAAAAAAAATGTAATAAAGATGGGATAATTGTTATAAATAAAGATATAATTGATGATAAGTGATATAATAAACAAGAGGTAATTTATTATGAAGAAAATTATTCTCCAGTAGTAAGACTTTAAGCTATCTGAATACTTTAATCCTTTGCAAAATTCTTTAATTTTAAAAAAAAATCAAATTGATGTGAAGTTTGACTCTCTTAATAAATATGTTTAGGAGGAAGTTTATATTTAACAACCACTAGGTTTTGAAAATATAAAACATAAAGAACATGTTTTCATACTTACCAAATCTTTATGTGGACATAAAAAATTCCATGGAGCTTAGTATGATAGATTAACTAGATTTTTGTAATTATACAATTTTGTTAAGGGAGTTGCAGATCCAAATTGTTTTGTAAAAGAAAATAATAAAAAAATTATGATTATACAAATTTATGTTGATGAAATTATATTTGATTCAAATCAATAATATTTAATAGATTTATTTGCGAATCTTATGAATTCTATATTTGAAATGAGTATGATGGGTGAGTTAACATATTTCCTTGGTTTCCAAATATCACAAAAAACATAAGGAAATTTTATATCTCTACATAAGTATATAAAATATATCCTTAAGAAATTTGGATACGAAAATACTAAAACTATTAGTACTCCCATTGGTACCTAAAATACTTTAGATAATGATGATTGTAGGCAACTAGTTGATCAAAATATATTTAGAAGTACGATAGGAAGTTTGATTTACTTAACTAATAGTCATCCAGATTTAATGTTTTATTTCTGTTTGTGTGTATTGTATCAAGAAAATAAAAAATTGTCCCATTTAAAAGATATAAATCGATATTTTTATCTTAAGGTAACTATGTATTTAGGTTTTTTCTATTCTTCTATAAATGGTTTCCAATTAAATTTATTTTAGATGTTGAATTTGGTGGACGTAGAATGGATTGGAAAAGAACATCAAAGACTTTTAATTTCATAGGGGATTCTTTAGTTACTTGGTATTTTAAGAAATAAAACTCAGTATAACTTTATACTTTAAAAGTCTAATATATGGAAGTTGGAAGTTGTTGTGCTCAAGTGTTGTCGATGCAACACACACTTGCAGTCTATGGTGTGAGTTTTACAAAAACTCAAAATAATTTTGATAATAAAAGTTTCATTCCTCTTAGTAAAAACCAAGAACATCACTCATGTGATAAGTACACAAATATAAGACACCATCTCCTTCAAGATCACACACTTAAAGGAGATATCATTTTATAATTCATCGGAATGTAGGATCAACTTGCTGAAATTTTTTACAAAACCTCTTACATCTAATAGATTTGAATACATTAAACAGAATCTAGGAATGATCAATATAAATTAATCATTCATATATACTTATTGTTTACCCATATCCTTAAATTAAGTTACTCCTTTTCATAGGGGGAGTACATGTGTTTTATTTTTTTCAAAACAAATTTTTTTTCATAAAACATTAAGATTTCTAAAATTGTAGTTTTTATAAAATGTTTATCCTAATGAGTTATCCAAACTCATGTTTTAAAAAAAAATTGGAGTGATAATTATTAAAAAAATCTAGACTCTAAAAGTGTTCTAAAATTTTTGGACTCAAAATTTTCTATAAACTTTTTTGAATTCAAAAAGTTTTCATATTAATGTTTAATTTTAAAACTATTGTAATTATTTTTTTATTAAAAGCTATCAAAATTACTTTTTTACTTAAAATATAATATTCTTTCATTATTTCAAAACAATCATAATATGTTTAGTTTACAAAAACCAATAAGAACGGGTTATTCATACCAATGAAACTTTCTACTCTAAAAGTTTCTCTTCTATTATTTTGGTGTTTTAAACTATCTCATTAAATTAATTATTTAATTGTTATTGTTATAAATTTAGTTTTATAAAAATTTTGTTTTATTTACAAAGTTTTTTAAAAAAATCCTAACCGGATTCATTTCTAATTTGATAAATGTTTTAAAAAAACTTTCGAGAGTTCAAAATTCGTTAAAACTTTATTCAGATCAATTTAAACCATCATATCAGTTTGTATTTTTATCTCAATAATTGATAATATTATGGAAGATGAATATTCCGCCCTGATTTCTATATAAGGGTGGTTTGATACCCATCCCACATCATTTCTCAGGATATTTTTCTGTTGAGTTTTTACTCCTCTCAAAGGCCTAAGTATAATTTTATTCCTTTTCAACTAATTAACATCTTTAGTTTTAGATCCGATGGTGATAAAGTAATATTTATCTAAGTGTTATGTATTCGAGGAAATATTAATTGAAATATCATGGTATAAAAAGTATGACTCTATACTAAATAAGATAGTATCTTTCCAGGGTTGGGAATCAGTGTGTGTGGAAAATCCATACATGGATTTTGATATTTTCTATCCTGATGTAGTCCACAAGTTTTATGCATCCATCCATTTAATTAACACTGATTGAAAAATGAAAATTTTCTTTTGAAATTTATGGAAATAGGTATGAGATATCCTATAAGAAATATAATGATGTTGTTAGAGTACCATCTAAAGGTGAAGCATATTTTACATATTATAAGTTGTCTAATAGTCTCTGTACATTTTATAAAACCAGATTCAAGGATTATTTGTTTTCAAAATATTATAAGGTCTGAAAAGTTTCCCCCTTGACACTATATAATCTATTAGTTTCACTTTGGATGCAAGGGTTCTTAATTCTGAGAAAAGGATACTGAGATACATTGAAGGTCTCAGATATTTCTGTTTTGTATTTTCTTATAAATACGAGGAAGATAGATCTTATCAAATTTATCTTTATCAATGTGGAAAACATCAAAATAGGCTTAATCAAGTCATGGATAATTATTTTTCAACTTTAATTATCAAAATTGTTGTTGAATTTATAATGGTTTTCAATATATGAAACAAATATTCTCAAATTAGGGAAAAGAATTGTTTTATTAGTGAAGATACGATGAACAGGATGAGGTTTGTATTTGATATGGAATCAAATAAGTTAGTTGAGAAAACTGATGGTATTGCATCAAAGGAAGTGTCATCCAGTAAATTAGAAAAAAATTATAATAAAAAGTAGATAAAAGTAGAGACTTCTCCACCACATAATAGGAATAAATAAAATAAAATTCCTGAGGATGTTTTTGAGGATATGATGAAAATGAAAGCTGAAAAAAAATACGGGATAAAAATAATAATATGTGACCTTATTGAATCTAAATCCTTAAATATTCATGCTATTAAAAATTTGTAATAATAATCTAATAATAAAAATCATAAAAAGATATTCCAGGAAAATAATCTTCATGAAATTTTGTTAAAGTGGGTTGAGAGATCCTCTGAGAAAGTTGTGCTACCCACTCTCACATAGATCAAATCATACCAGAAGGTGGGTTATCTTTTTAAGAAACTTAATTGGTTCTAACTATTAATCTTTATACTATTGATAAAGGGAAGGAAAAATATTTGATGAAGAATTGGTCCTAGTTATTCCTAAAAATAAATCAGAACCAGATAGTAAAAGAGTTTTGAGAAATATAAAGAAGTTAGAAATAGATATTGAAAAGAAAATTAAAGAATAAATCTATGCTAAAGAATTTTAACTGAATTAAAGAGAAAATAATGAAGAAGAATAAGTAGTACATGAATATGATTAATTTGAAACATAAATTGAAGAAGAATTATAAGAGGAGGAGGGTGATAATGAAGAGGCAGATGAGGAAGAAACTCAATCTAAAGAAGAATCATCAGAGTCTTCATCATCATCAAATATACCATAAAAATGATAAAGAAGAAAAATATGTAAGCCTTCATGAGGAATAATCCTATTTAGAACAATAAATATATTTATCATCTAAAAAGAGTAAGAAGATCAAAATTCTATGACAAAATTTGATGAAAAATTGAAAACTAATAAAAATGTGGACATTATGGAAGTTTTTAATGATATAAAATTTTCTAAATAATTTAATAGGGATGTTTCAAAGAAAGATAAAAAGAAAGGGAAAGTAATGGAATTTGTAACCAGTCAAAAAAAACCTTCCTAGCCTGATCCCAAAATATCAGAATTCAAAGGAACAATAGTACAAAAATGTTTCAATTATATTGTCCATGCTCTGATAAGGTTATAAGGAACTATTATATATTTTCCTAACCTTGAATCTTAGTGTCTAATTATTGAAGTAATTATCAATTAGAAATCATAATATATAAAATTATCGACTCATCCAGTTATCTGGATTGAAGCATAATTGAATTTTTTTCAAGAAAGTTATCAGATTCACAAAAAAACATGAAATAAAATTGTTAAGTGTTTGAATTAGATTTATTTTGACATGGGAATTCATGATGAATAATTTTATAAAATTAAGAAACTGATGGTATATTCATCAAGTTATTTAAACCATTTATATAAATATATTGGTGATAGAGTAAATTTCTTTTAATAATTCAAGGATGTCACCAATGAGAATACTGAGGATGTGATTTATTTGAAATAGAAGATCTAAGAAATGGAGCTGGAGTTGAAAAGGCTAAATTATTGTGAAGAAGAGGTAATCATACTAGGAGACCAAAACAAAAAAAATTTAAGTAAGTTCATAATCAATAATAAATAATTCTCAAGATGGATAAAGACCGATGGGAGTTCATGAATATGAAGGAATTTTTCAAGACATTTATAAATAAAGAATGAATTTTTTGAAATCTAGGATGTATTTATTTTATTTTTAAATCTGAATATTTTTTATGAATTATATTTTCATCCAAATATGATTTTCTTAAAGTTTTATCCAATTTTTACTGGTTACATGTAATTTCAATTTATTCATGGATGATTAGTTAGTTAAATTCATTGTTTCTTTTATTTATTTTCTAACATTTCAGGAAACATTAGATTCCTACCATTAGTTTTTCAAAATCACAAAGGGGGGAAAATATATTTTTTGGATAATTTTATACAAAGGGGGGATAATTATTTAAAGGGGAGTATTTATTTAAATAGGGGGATGCTTTATTAAGGGTGGAATACGATTCTTAGGGGGGATGGTTTCTTAACGAAGATTTATTCTATAATTCACCATTGTATTCAAGATTTTATTCAAAAGAGTTATAATCTTTGGGGGAGTTAAGTTTCAAATTATAACTCTGAATACAAATTTCTTAAAAGTATACTGGTCTATAAGTTTTCCAAAGTTATTTTTTCATTTTTGTTTTTTGGTTTGTGCTTTACAAAAATACGGATATAATTGATTCATAAGTTTCACTTCTTAATTTGCAATTATTTTTGTTTTGGGAATCAAAAACACTTACTTAAAAAATGTTCACTAAATTTTTATGTCCCAAGAGTTTTAGAATATTTTTGTATAAAGCATTATCTTTTACCATACTTAGGAAAAATTTTAATGTATTAAGAAAATAAACTTAATATTATTCATTATGATTATCATATTGAGTATGAGTATGATTATAGGATGCACCTTTATTAATCCGTAAGTCAGAATTTAGTCACGCCTATCATATTAAAAAATCATGAATATCGAACTGATACTGGTACCAATATAATCGGACTAAGACTCATAAGGATTATCATTTTGAAATTTTTATGGAAGTCCATCATACTAACTAGAGTTTATAATCAGAATAAAAAGACATGTTTCTAATGTAAGAAATATCTTTCACACTATAATGGTGTTAACCAATACGATATCGAATATTCAGTTATGATGAGATGTCAAGTGTCAGTTGTTCGAGGTCATTGTAACAAACTTAAAAATATGAATGATGGGAGATCACCTATAAATATTGAGTCTTTTAAAGAGTATAGATCTGGTTTATTATATTCTCTCTCAAGTTTTTAGAAGAATAATTAGTGAGAAATTCTCCTTCTTAGTCTTTGTATTTCTTTAGAGAGTTTTCTTCTTAAAGAATCATTGTCAAGTTGTTTCCTTAATAAATTTTGTAATTGTATATGTGTCTAGTAATTGTTATAATTGATGGATTCTAGAGATAGGAAGATGTTGAATCTGATCCATTGAATCGATGGATTTTGGTGCTAGGAAGACAGAGTTGATCATCGTATTGAGTGATTTCAGGGATAAAAAGATAAAACAATTTCGATCATCATATCGGGGGCTTTCCTGGTAAAAAAACACAGAATTTATTGTAAGTATAAAATAGTGGACACCTTTATTCAAGGTTATTGAGTACCTTAATCATAATGTTAAAAGAGGTTTATCTTTTAATAATAGCTTGTAAGTTGTTCTTACTTTTACATACCTATTGTAGTGATTGTTTTTTTAAAAGTTACTATTCCACAACATGTAATAGAAAGTCGGTCATCGTACTCAGCTTTCTATATTTTTTTATTTTATTGTATTAACTTTGATTATGATATTTAGTCTGCTTAATTGGATCCATCATGATACCGATCTTTTACTCTGATATAATTTGACAAATTCTGAATCTTATTAATTGACTTTGATAATCTGAATGAGTCCAAGTATAATAAATTTACTTAAATAGGATTTTTTTGAATAGTTTAAATCCTTTAAACTAGTTTTTTTAACTATAATTCACCCCCTCCCCCTCTTATAAGTATAACTTTCCAAGATAATTCTTATGATACTATGAACACATCATAGAATATAATGAAAAGGAGTTCTTAAAATCATCATGATTTAAACTAAAACATTCTTATATAATATTTTATTACCATTTAAGCATGCTCAATAACTCAAAAAATTAAACAATTTAACTTATCATACCTAACATGATATAATTGTCCATAAATCACAGCAATTAAAATTTAACATGTTGTGTATTTTAGAATTCTTTCTCAACAAGTTAGATAACAATATTAATAAATATAGAAATTAGTAAACATGATGACTAACACATCATATAAAACATGTTTTCTTAATAACTCATATATCTTGAAATAACAATGATACTATAAATTAAACATATTTTCAATTCAACTCATAAAATTCTTGCATGATTTTTTCTAATTATATATAACATACATTGGACCTTCAAATAATGAAATTTAGCATAACATGTGGTGTGTTATAAATGTATTAAAATATAAGGCTAAAACAATTATCCCATCAAATTTCAGTGACTTTTAAGTTATAAACATATATTTAATTGTTAATAATACACCAAGATAAGAACATAAATTTTACATTTAAGTAATGTTTGTGTAATCATAAAATCGATGTCATTAATGTCAAGGTTCTCATTTGTCATCAACTATTTACCTTAAATAAAAGTTATTATTTCATAGAGTTACAATTTACTACTTGTTCCATGTTTCTTTAAATATTATTTTCACATTAGAAACATAATCATATCAATATAATAGATCTAACATATACATAAATCAATAGAAACAATAATTAAAATACAATATAATGAAAAATTGTGTCTTACACATAACACCTTACCATTATCCCAAGTAGATTTAGATTACTAAAAATTATTCTATGTATTAAATAATATAAACATATTATCATTATCTCAATAAAAATATAAGAAATATCATCATAAATCAATATAAGAAATTATAATAACCTTCTTGTACCTCTATAGCCTTGAATTTGGCTATAGTTATGAAACAAAACCCAAATCCTAAGATAAGGATTTTATTTAAGGTAATTATATTAAAATTAATTTTTAAATTCCCAACATTTCCTAATTAAAACATAAACCAAATAGGTATGATTCATGTACCACACCTAGGTCTTTATCCCACAATCAGTATCATCTCGCCTTAGTATGCTCGGTAATATTAAGGTACTTGCTTCAGATTATAGGGTGGTCCCAAAACATGTGTTTCCTAGTTGGTATCTCTTTTCCACATCATAAATAAGTTCAATTAATATTGTTCCCCTATCAACTCAATATAATAATCACTAGTTATTAACTCCAAACTTCATCGTAACTCTCAAAAAAATTTCTGATTCCACTCTATCACAACTTTTCCCTACTATAACCCATCCCTAGCTGGTAGTGAAGATAAGTGTGTCCCCTAAAAGCTACCTCCAATAGGCTATGGTTTGGCCACTATCACTGAGGGTATAAACCACAAACATTAAAGGAATTTCCCTTATAAAACCCAAGATTAATAGAGATAAAATCACAAATAAACTCCATATCACATAAAACAAAACTTTCCCCGCAATGCACATAATTCCACATTGGAAAAAATTATCCAAATGAAAACCCAATATATGTAACTCCTTCGATGAAAATTCTAGGAATGTCAAATAACTCCACATCATGAGATAGTAATGTCTAGTATGATCACTAAGCCAATCTAGAAAATTTTTCAAAACAAAATATATATGTATGGGTGAGCATACAAGTAAACTCAATAGGATCCTCCTTTAAAACTCTCATACAAATAAAAAAGAAGCATATTTACATCTCATTGAATAAGGAGTCAAAATAACTTGTCACTTAGCTAGGCTACCTATCACTCATCCTCACTGAGGATCACTCAACCAAAACAACATAGAAATATAGTAATATAATATCATGATAATATAAGTGAGAAGGTACTCTACACCTACTTCCTCACTTAACTACTCTTTCTCATGCCCCATTAGTCTAAATCCTGGTACTACACCAAAAACGCCATCTAAAAATATCTTTTTGAGTTTATAAGTGGTTTAAAATGCTATTAAATGATTCATGATGGTGTTTTAAAACCATCATAGATTCATGTGTTGGTGATTTTTTATTGATTCTTTTAAAGAAACTGAAAATCATTTCACAATGATTTTTTAGTGATAGTTATTTAATTATTAGAAATAATTTTTTTTTTATTTTTTAAATGAAAAATTTAAAATATATGTGTATTCCACACTAAAATTAGTAGTGATTCATTTAAAAAAATTTACAAAAAAAAATTAAAAAAATATAATGATGGTTTTTAATTTAAAAAAATATATTTCTCAAATATATATATGTATATATGTATATTTATGTGTGTATATATATATTATTGGCCCAGGCGGCCTAACCGTCCCAAAATCACTTAACACCGCCCACCCCAGGGACCAATCAGCCCATACCCACCAACCAACCCAACCAAACCCATGGCCCACATGAATTTCATCATATATTAGAGGACTCTAGGATTTAAACCCATAAGATCTTACTCATATTTAAAATACATTACCACTTACCTATGCTCATCATCTGTCAATTATAATACCACCATATCTCATACAAATATATACAAACATACACACTCACACTCTCTCACACACACACACAAATATATATATATATATATATATGCATGAAAGTAAAAATATATACAAATACACACATGCGTGCACATATATATATAAACAAATATAAATATATCTAAATATATATTATTATATATAAAAGTATATACATATATATAAACACATATAAATATCTTTAAATATATATATATATAAGTAGTTTTGGTGGAACCTAAGTGGTAAACCCTGTAATCCTACATCTAAAAGACCAGGGTTCAAGTATTGGAAAGCCCCATGGGGGATTTAAGACATAGGAAGTGACACATGCATAACGCGGGCAAGAAATGACATAGGCATGATGCAGGCAAGGTGGTGATGCAAGAATGACCCTACATTGGGTCTTCGGACCATGTTCATATGCCACTTGACCTTGGGACTACGGGTTCTGTGATGTGTCTCCATCTACCAAGATAGAAAGAGGTCCTTGATTTCAAAATAAAAAATAGGTTTTAACCCTAAATTTAATATATATATATATATATATACATTCATATACACACAAACCTAGAAATACATATAAATATATATAAATATACATAAATAAATATACATATCAATAAATATATATAAATATAAATAATTTTTCATGAATCTATATAAATACATATATATATATAATTATATATAAATATAATTATATATAAATATATATGTGTATATATATATAAACACACACACATATATACATAAATACATATAAATATCTATAAATATGTAAAAATATAAATAAATTTACATAATTATATATAAATATATATAAATATAAATGCATGAAAATATAAATACATATAAATTTATATAAATATACATAAATTCATATAAATATATATAAACAAATATAAACAAATATAAATTTATATAAATTTATATAAATGTGTATATATATATATATAACTATATATATAAACATATATTTCTGTGTGTGTGTACCCACATAATATATATATATATCTAAATAAATATATATAAATATATATATCTAAATAAATATATATATATATATATTATAATAAATACAAATATATATAAATATATATAAATATAAATATATTTACATAAATATATTTAAATACATATATACATACATATATATATAAGTATGCAGGATGAAGGAAAAAATCATTATCAACATTTGTGCATTAGGAATCCATGACCAAGCCTCCCAAGCATCCCACATGGGTGCCCCATTCCCTCAGGTCCTTTGATTAGGCTAAATAAATTTCCTGAAATACCTAGTTGGCACTCTAGCTAAAATCAACCCACTACCAAGTCCCAACTAAAGGATACATGATGGTCCTGGGTGGGTGACCTTAAAAGGAACCATGATGATCCTTATCACATGACTATAGTATAACTAATTAATAAGGAAAATATGGAGAACCCCAAGACCCCCTATTTTTAGGACAAAGTATGAAGTGTGATTGAGCAAGAATCGATAACATTTGAGTGTAAGGAATTAATGCCCATACCTCCTTATCTTCCCACATGGGTTCCCCATTTACTCATTTCTTTTAATTAGGCTATTGAAATTTCCCAAAATAATTTGCCGACACTCTTTATCCTGAATCAACCTACTACTAAGGTGAATCTAAAGGCTTTATAATGGTCCATGACACACTACCTTAAAATGTACCATGATGGTCATCATCTCATGACCAAAGTATAACCAATTAATAAGGGAAAGATGGAGAACCCCCGAACCCCCAATTTTCAGGACCATGTACGAAGTGTGGAGGAGAAAGCCTTAACAACATCTAAGAACAAGGAATCCATGCCCATGCCACCCAATCTTCCCACTCGGGTGTCCTATTTTCTCATATCCATTAATTGGGATTAAAAAATTATCAAAAGACCTTACCAATATTGTTTATCCAGCATTGAACCACTAGTAAGTCATAACTTTCTAGGTATCCTACTTGATGTAATCCCCAACCACATATTTCTCTATTAATAGACACGTGATAAATACCATGTTTCTCCTACCAGGTATAATCCCTAACCATGAACTCATTGATTATCTCATCCTTCTATCTAATAAAGGGTCTATAAACACCATGGACCTTCTACTATGACAAGAAGACCCTATTAACATAAAAATTACTTTTTAAGTCATTTATATATTCTTTTGACCATGAAAAATTGGGATATGTGGTCCTCCCAGAACTAAATGTTTTTTAAATCATCATAAGATTCGATTTGATGGGTTGTAGAGCCCAAATGGGAACCTAGATCAAAAGTTATGGCATTTAAAGTTGAATTATGATTTTCAAATTCTCTTAGAAATTTAAAAAAAATTAATATTAATTGTTGCTAAATTTTTGTCAAAAATGGTCTTATTTATTTTTATAAGCTTTAATTTGATAGGCCATAAAGCATAAATGGGCACTCGAACAAAAAATTATGGTCATTTCAAACTAAGGTAAATTTTTTATCTTCTCTTAAAACATTAGTTATGTGAGGATGTTTTTTGTAATTGTTTTAATATAACTATATATATATATATATCAATGTGTGTGTGTGAGTTTATATGTAAATATATACATAATAATTAATTTAGTTTTTAAATAATTATTAACTAATAATTATAACTAATTAATAATTACAACTTAATAAATAATTAAATTATATATAATAATTAATAATTATTAAATAATTAATAATTAGCTTAGTTTTAAAATAATTAATAATTTATTAAACATTTAAATAATTAATAAAAAATAATTATAAAAATAATTATTAAATAAATAATTATTTAACAATTAATTTTGTTTTAGTTGTTAAAAAACCATCACTGAAATTAAATGAAAATAAAAAATAAAAAATAAGCATATTTAGCCATGGTTTTTGAATAAATCACTGTGAAATATCGATGGTTTCCTAAAATCATCACTAAATAATGAAATGAAACATTTATCAATGGTTTCCAAAACTTCTACTAAATGACTTTTTGCATTTAGTGTGGTGTAACCATCTCTACCATAATCAGATAACCACAAACCACATAACTATATCAAAACCACATAACACATATCATAGCCACCTCACTACCACATTTTCATATCACATCATTGTAGATTACATAATAATGAAGGGCATCAACCTAATACCCCCATCCTTACCTATACATCTCCACCATGCACCCATAACATACAATAATATAATTCCACCATAGCTTATACCATATCTATAGGAGAATGTGGGGGAGGGGTGGTCATTCATTTGTATCACATCTATCTTGGATGTTGGGGTACACCTAAAACTTCACATGTGTGTCGATCACTTTACTAAACTCTAGTGGTGGTGAAAAAAATAACAAAACTACAATGAATATATAATATCACACATTATTGTGGTAGAAATAGAAGCATGAAAAATAAATATCTTATACTACTAGTAGATCGCTGGCATTATGATCATTAACCCACTTGAATATCCCACATAGATCATCACAACTAAAAATCAAACCATCAAAACTATTCTTCCCCTTTAACTAACTATACAAGAAGTATGAATTCACTACGCCCTACCCATTGCACTAATTAGACCTCACACACAACTCAGTAGAAACAAAAAAAAATGAAATAGAAATATAAGTAATAGTAATACATGCAACTAAATACATAAATAAGTAAATGAACATAGGATAATTTAATGTGCTTTAAACTTTTGTTGTATGTGTATAAGAGGAACCACTACGACTTATGTGAATTATTAGAAGCACAAAAGAATACAAAAAACTGACAAACACCATCAGTAATATTGTAGTATAGAATGATTAACACTTTATACAACCTTGATGTATTCTGCATGCATAAAATTTATTTTTCCATGCATTTACTCTCAAATAATTGTTCAATTTTGGTCCATGGTACCTTTTAAAGGAAACGTATTCAGTTGTCCCCGTCACACAATTTCATATATTCATGAAGAATTCTCTAAATGGAATTTCAATATTGATTTCATGTAACACTGTTGACCACACCCTTTTTATCTAGTACATACTTCTAGATTCTTATTTCCATAAAATTACTTATAGAAGGTTCACAAAGATTCTGAAACACCCTTTATTTCATCAAATGATATGAACTTACGATGACCCAAATACCGATGAAGAGATGAATAGTTTTTTTCTTCATACCAATACCAAACATCTACCACTGATTAAATTTTTTATGAACTTAAACCTTATGCTCAAACTTCTCATACTCTGAACTAGGATTAACATCACAATAATCTCCCACTTTAATACTTGTTCTTATGAAAACGTCAGCAACTCTCCTAAGAAAACCCATTCCTTCCCCTATGGTAGTTTTACTCATCCACCTTTTCCTTCATCCATTCACTCAAACCCCACTGAGGCATGATGTTTCCTTAGACTTTCTAGAGCTAATGTCTTGGTGAACATTTCTAACGAATTTTTTCTATAGGTGATATTTTGGAGAGATAACACTTTCTTCTCCATCATATTCCTAATTAAGTGGTACTTCAGGTCGATATTCTATGTCTTTTCATGGAATGCC
This sequence comes from Viscum album, assembly GCA_963277665.1. Taxonomy (NCBI): domain Eukaryota; kingdom Viridiplantae; phylum Streptophyta; class Magnoliopsida; order Santalales; family Viscaceae; genus Viscum; species Viscum album. The sequence goes on along the minus strand of OY728156.1, from coordinate 61,113,192 downwards.
AAATTTTTAACCCAATGGATTTCACTTTTTATGTCATATAAAGAATCACATAATCTTGAATTGTTTTTAATTCCTTGAAGATATTCATCAACCAAACTATCTTCTTCTCAACTTCCATTTCCTCTACATAATCAATTTAATTTTTACTTAGTGTAACAATATTTTCTATTTGTGACATCCAACTGATTTTTTTCCTAGATGAGTAAATATGAACCACTTTGTGCTTTTCTAACTATCTGAATCTATAAAAAAGTTAGCATTAAAAAAACATTGTAACGGATCATCCTCCCAAAAACAAAGAGCCTGATTTTATAATCCATTAAAGTACCGAAGGATCCACTTGAAAACTTCTCAATGTTCCTTTCTAGGTTTGGACATTAATATTTTTCTAAATTACACTATAAATATAATTTCTATTTGAGTAAAAATCATTACTTACATCAAACTTTTAACTATTGATACATAAGGAACATTCTCCATGTATGGATGCTCACCTTCCATTATAAGTGATTGTGCCTTAAATAGTTTGAAGTGTCCAGAAAGAGGGGTAGAAACTAGTTTAAATTCATCCATTCCAAACCTTTTAATAATTTTTTAGATATACTTATTCTAATAAAGAACCAAAGTCTCAGTATTCATATCACTTTTTATCATCATCCATGGCATCTTTCTTACTTTCCTGGGATCATTAATCTTGACACTTGTAGAAAACTTATTCTTTATCTTCTAAATCTTTTGTAAATATGATCTAACCAATAAAATTTGATCAGTATATAATAGAAAAATGATGAAAGTGTCATTATCCCATTTCTTCATGTAATATAAATGATCATTGTTACATCTGTAAAAGCCTTATTCTTCTTCCATAAACCCATAAAATTTCTGATTCCATTATCTTGGTGATTTCATTAAGCCATACAAGATTGTATTTAGTCTGCACACAAAATTTAAAACATTAAGTACACCTATTTGTTTTTTCATGTAAATATATTGTTCCAAATAGTTATTAAGGAAAGCTATATTGACATCCAACGGCTCCAGATACAAATTTTTCGATGACACTATACCGGTGAGATGATTTAAAAGAAATATTATCCATATTTTTTTGAAACCCTTTCACTTGAAATATTTCTTTGTATCTATTATTTCCATTATCCTCTTCCTTAATCCAGTAAACCCACTTATTTTCAAGTTCCTTTTTACCCTCTAAATGTTCATCCATCACCCAAGTTCTGTTGAGCTTAAATAAATTTGTCTCCTAATTCATAGTTGACTCCCATTTCTTACAGTAGCTAATATAATCTACCTTATCTATATTTTTAGGTTCTCCTAAATCTATTAGGAGTGGAAATTTTAGATCATTCCCAAAACTATGCACTTCTCTCCAAATTATGGTTGATCTCTTCAACTGAATTTGCGGATCTGAACAAAACGGTTCTAATCATTATTTCAGAACATAAACTTAGGATACTCATTATTTTGGGGAATGAACTTATGATAAAACCGCTCAATATTCAACCACTCTTTAATTTCTTATATTTTAAATAATCTTACATCTAGATTTATGATGCCTTGAGAACATGCATCTGAGTTATTCAGTTTTTGAAAACTACTATTACTCTGATCAACCTAGATTTTTACAGTTGATTTGAAATCAGCTTCCTAATCTAAAAATTTTATTCCTCCCATATAACATTTTGATTGAATATTAAATCCATACTTCTTATTATCTATTTCCTATCACCATACCATAAGTGATATTCAAAAAAAATAATCTCTATAGACAAGGAAAAAACATATTTTATATTTGGATTAAATTTTACTATGGTAATTTTAATTTACATGTACATATGATAAACTACTAAAAAATTTACGACGTTAAACATTAGGTCATTTTTTGGACCATAAATATTCCAAAATTTCCTTCCCAACTATCGATGTTGGACTTCTGTTAATGATATATGTCATCGTGTTGAGTTCCTCTTCCAAATTACCTTAGTAATTCATGAGTGAAACCTCATAATTTTGGTTCACTCTATAAAATTTTTATTCATTCTTTTAGCTACTCCATTCTTCTATGGAGTTATAGGAACCATCTTATCATGCCTTATCCATTATTTTTTCAGAAATTCTAGAATTTGTATCCAACGTACTTTCTATTATTATCTATTTATAGGAACTTAAACTTTCAGCTATATTCCCTTTATTTTGATGTTATCCACTGAGTAAACATGTAAAATACATCGTATTTTTTCTTTAGGAATTAAATCTATAATTTACTAGTAGAATCATCAATGAAGGTGAAAATAAGAGGCAACAACCATAGGATTGAATATGGGTATATCCCAAAACATCTGAATATACAAGCACCAATTTCTGATTTTTGGGTGCCTGATCGTCTAAGTTGAAAGAAACTTTTTTTGATTTCCTAGAAAAAAAAAATCACTTTCTTATTTTTCTATTATCAAGATTCAATATGTCCTTAGCCTTCATAACTTTCATTTTTATCTTCTTCTCTTGAATGTTGAAAGAAAATTTTCTTACTAGATACATTCTTACCAATACTAAATATTTTATTCAACCTTTCTCGTTCATCTTAATTCATTAGTACTATATTTACCCCACAAAAAAAGGACTTCCATGTCCTTTTGAATAATGTGTTATTCAATATTAATTCACCAAAATATAAAATATATTCTATTGACTTTCTCTATTCAAATATTCCCATAATCTGATGTCATGTATTCACTACTACCCGTGTGCTGGACCATGAGCTTCAAATCCAACCCATTGATACCACTTATTTTTGGATAAATGATATAATGAAAAATTAGTCACTTATATTAATGGTAGACCATAATAAGTATGATTATTGACCCATTATTAGTTCATATGAAGATCCATGTGATAAAAAACTGAACCTACAGAACTCTACTTCCCCTTAGACTAAGTGTACCAGAAGTATGAAGTCACTACCCCCTACCCACCAGACTAAGTCAACCTCAAACATAACATAGAAGAAATAAAAAATTCACTGGAAATAAAATAAATGGTAATACATGAAACTAAAATAAAAAAAGTTGTAAATGAATACATGAGAATTTAACATACTTTAGAATTTTTTCATACATGATCAGGAAGAACCACTATTACTTCTTTGAATTACTATAACTACAAATGAATATAAATAACTAAGAAACACCATCAATAATATTTCATTACAGAATGATTAAAACTCTATAAAATTATGATGTATTGTGAATGTGTTAGATTTATTGTTCCACACATTGACTTCGTGGTCATTGTTTAGGTCCATTCTCTACTTGATTTTAAAAGAAACTTTATCAGTTGTCCAGGTCACACCAATATCCCATATTCATGCGGATTCGTCCAAATGTAATACCATTATTGATTTCCCATAACAATTTTGACCACAAATGATTTCCCTAGTAAACACTTTTGGATTCTTCTTTATAGAAAATTCCTTCAAGAAGGTTCACCAATATTCTAGATAATCCTTAATTTCATCAAAATATATAAAACTCTGATAACCCAACTATTTATGAAGAGATAAACTATCGTTTTCTTTATGCTAAGTACATCCATCCACTGCTGATTGAATTTTCAATGAAAACAAATTCAATGATCAAACTTTTTATGCTCTCAACTATGTTTAACATCCCAACACACATACCCAAATTAAGGTTAACAACCAAACATGTGGCATAATTTCCATAATTATCACCATTATATATTGTTATTACTTTCACCAAGATCCACAAAATTCACCGAATCCACTAATAAACCATATCACTATAGTTTAAAAAAAGAATATTTACATAATTTCATATCTCATATTCAATTTCACATTATTTAATTACCAACCACTTTATATTCACTAAATATATATTAATTAGTTCCCTTTATTTCATTAACCTCCTTTATATTTAATTCCATATTAATTCATAGTTTCTATGTTTTTACATAACCATCTCCACTTTTCATAATTAATATTAATTTATTTTTCATTTAATTCACATTATTTTAGCATTATTCACTTTAATTTATTAAACATATTAATAATATAAATTACACAACCATCACCTATCCACATCATTTATTTTACCACATATTACTTCAACACGTCATATTTAAAACATCAAGGCTCATCCCAACCCATTCTCAATTTACAATTAAATTATTTCATTTATTAATTATTATATACACATCCCCAAAAAATATTACCCCAACCATAATAACCTCATCATGCCTCTACACTACATCAAAAACATGTCAACGGCCCAAAATAATGGTCACATTATCCCACATCAACCAAATCAACAACTATCGAAACAAAACATACCATCACCTCTTTACCATAATAAACCCACAACACAATCACCCCAATCATCTTAAAAATTATACCATAAATACACGGTAGTAATAAGAACTCTCATTTTCCTCATTTTTCCTAATATAATTATCAATTCAACAGTTTCATATTTCACACCTTCTTGTATCATTTACGAAATTTAAGTTGTTTATTCAATTTTATAATGATTTACTAATTAAACACATTAAAGAAATAATAGAAATATCATGTCTATAACAAAAATAAAAAAATATAAACATATCATCAAAATTGAGATAAAATATCACCATAATATAATAATATGATTTCAATAGAAGACAACAATATATTCATTGTAGTAATGATGATCCCTCTAATCATTATTATTTATTTATTTACCAACTAGCATCCAAACAAAAACCCCCAATTTTTATGTTATATAATATTTATATTAATAAATTGATTTAAACATACTCTAGTTTATTAAAATCATTATAAAATTCATAGCAACATGATTAACATAATAAACTAAGGAATATAATATCAATATCATAGTGTGTAAAACACATGTGTTTAACTTTTCCCTTTATAATTTCATTAGTCCTTTTGATTATATTAATTTGGTTAATTATATATATTTACTAAAAGAATACACAAGCATGATAATTCCACATTTAATAAATAAATAAAAAGAGTAGTTTCAAACCCCATACCAAAAATAGAGCTTCAACAATTTCGGCACATGGAAAAAAAGTTAAAGATAACCAAACACCATAACAATCCCCAAAATGAGACCTCAATAACCTATTATACATCAACATATATCAAACACTTGACCAAAACCAATAAAACCAAGGCTTATATCCCTAGTTATAAACTTATGATAAGTAAGAAAAAAATATAAATGAAATAAAGAGAGCGAGAATATAAGAGAGATAAGGAAACAGAACCTTGGATAAAAAAGTGATCATACACATGAAGCTAGGGATCAAAATATAAAAATAGATAATCAAAGATCACCCAAAATAAGAAAAAGGATTACTAGAGTTTGATTAAAGATAAAGAGAATTAAGAGGATTCAAGAAGGTGGCTAAATTTATATTAAAAATCTAGGGGCACATAAATCATAGCATGATGCAATGAATCATAGAGCCATATATACCATATCCAAGAATCATGGTGTGGCCTCCCCAAATCTCAAGGAGTACAAAAAATTTTAAATTGATAAAAATAAGAAATATCATTTAATAATAACTACCACCATTCAACAATGATCAAAACCTTAACACTCACATCACAAAAGCTTGTCCTTCTCACTCAAGCTTAATGACCTCAAAACCAACACCATGATGCAATGGTGTGAATTATGGAGAAACAAAATCAAATTGAGAGACATAAAAAAATAAAAATTAAGACCTCCATAGAATAACACAAATCTATACTCCACGATATAATTAATCATTGCACAATAGACTCTCTACACCTAAAAATTACAACACCAAAATCTCACATCTCCGGCTTCATAGTAAAACAGGGCTCCTCTTATTGTAACATCAGGAATCACAGTGAAAAAAAATTCATCTTGATATAGCATGATACCCATAAACCTAGATACTATGTTAAAAACATATTCTTTACACCCTGGATTTGATACCAAATAAATCAACCCAATTTTAACCATGGATAATTAAATTTTGAATATCCAACATTGAGTCACTTACATACCAAAGAGAAGATAATGAAATTAAAATAAATAAACCCTAGAAATAACCAAAGTAGAATAAAATAGTTTGGGTTTAAAATATAAAAATCATATAATTTCCTTCATTGGAAATGTAACATAGACAATCATAAAAAAAATTAGAATATTACATAAACCCTTACAACTTTGGTAAGCTTTGAATTAAAACCCTGTGAAAGAGATAACCCTATATAGATTTGTAAATCCACATAATTTTCACTAATATAATCATAAAATACCTAAATGGGTATTATATAAACCAAAAAATATAAAATAAGTGGTAAATATGACATATCTATCGAAGAAAGAAAAGTGAGATAAGAAACCCTTACCTCAAGACCCAAATTTCTTCACATGTGTTTAAAAATATCATATAATAAATTTATATTTATTTTAATTATAAAATAAAACAATATTAATACTAAAATTACTATATATCATTCATTTAAAATTTTCAATTACCCATTTATTAATGATTCTACATTAAAATCAACATTCATGTGTTAACTGTTCTATTTTCCACACATGTTTTAGTTTAGGGGTTCCAGTACTTGCACCTTGTTCATGGTTTCATCATATAAAAATTTTCAATAATTTAATAAATATAATATGTATTCATTATATACAATTTTATAAGCATCCATATAATTAGTTAATAAAAAATTAATCATATTGCTTCGTGGAGGTGGTAGTCCACACGTACGCACAAGCGAATTTATCATTTTCCAACAGATAGAGGATAAGATGGTAGATTATATATTATATTTATATAATCATAATTAATTTCTAAAAATCATATATATCTAATAAACACATCAATATAACCATTAATGATATGTGGTAATGAAAAATAAAATGCATCGCATCATGGAGATGGTAGTTCGTATGTATGCATGACCGATGTTTTCAATTTTTATTAGATTAAGAAGAGATAGATAATTGTTGTTCCATTAACATAAAAACATTTAGTTATAGTAAATATATTTATTTAATTATATTAATATGGTTTCTAATATTTGAATAATTTTTAAGAAGAAATAAACTTGAAATAGGTTGGTAAAGACAATTACCTATTCTTCTAGTATCCTCCTTTTGATTAAAAATAAGGCCTTTGGAGGAGAGTTTTATAGTCAAATAAGAGGATGTGGAATAGAAATTTATATATGTATGTGGGAATAATTTTGAGATAAAACCAAACTCATATATTAATTTTTAAAAGTCATATTAAGACTATTTTTATAGATAAAGTCAATGGAATTTTTGAAAATATTAAGTTGTTAAGGGTCTTGAAAGTAATTATAAAAATTTATAAGTGGATCAAAATGAAACATGGATTCCGTTTTAAAATAATAAATATACAAATTATCCTATTATAATATTTTTATAGTTTTTAAATCAATTTATAAAATATTATTTAACATTATATATCCTTAAAGTAAATTTCGTGATTATTCGCATAATCTATCTTTAAAAACATCAAGATAAAAAAATGAGTTAGAATTTGAATATTTAAGACATTAATTAAATTTTATTTTTATCCTTTATTTTTTTAAAATACTCTGAATTTTTCAAAACATATCACTATTAATATTTTTAGAACTATTTATATTGATTTTTTATTTTCTTGCACAAGCATTGAATCAGCGATGTGTAAGTATTCTAGATAATTATACCATTAAAAATAAATAAAAAATTAATTACTATTATAAATATAATCTATTATTCATCCATTTTATCATATATATTCATTTATACAATATTTATATCTATATCCTTATCGTGAAAATATAATAAGTGAGACAGGGGGACATTCGGAAAATATTATTAACTTAAAACAAAATAAAGGTATCAAAAAAATCAAAGTGGTACCAAATTCCCATATTTTAAAAGATATTATAATTTTGGGATACATACACTCATAAAATAAAATAAATTTAGGTTTTTGAGATATTTTTTGACTTTATCCCATAGCTTTAACCCATACTTAACCTATTTTACCCTTTATCATGGTGAAGACATTTTACTATAGTTACTATCAATTATGAATAAAAATGAAATGGAACATATTAAATAATTTAAAAATATGATTCCTAATATAGAATCCATTTTAATTGTAAAAATGATTTCACACTAAAATTATGAATACTACAAATTATCATGAATTTAATTGGATTATATTAAAAAAATTAAAGTCATATGACATTTGAATCATTTCAAAACTGAATGGAACCTTCCAACCACACTATTAAATGCAGAGATCCGAACTTTTTTTTATTAATGTAAAATATAACTTAAGTTCCAAAAATTTAGGAATGGGTTTCCAAATTAGAAATAATATTTTTAAATGGTTTATTTTAAACTTTAAGAACATTTTTTTCCTACCAAAAACATTTATAAAATTTTAAATCAATATTCCATCATGATTCTTTCATAAAAGTTATGCTATTTGTAAAAATGATATTTTCTATTATTCACCCAAAAATAAAATTCTTCTGAAAAATAAAAAAAAATTAACCAAAGAAAAATCTGATATGGTGAATAAAAATTGAATTTAATTTTATAAATTTTTTTTATAAAAGCGGTATAATGTAATTCTAATATCCACATAAAAAATTCAAAAAACCCCTTTTTAGAAAAAAAAATGCATTCCCAAAGCATAACATGAATTTATTCTCATTCCTTATCTAGAAATAATCATTATATTATTATTAATTTATTTAAATGAAAATATAATCAATAAATTTAACCAAAATCATTAATAAATAGTGGTTAATTTAATTTATTAAGATAAAAATATATTTCACACTAAAAAGTTGAAAAAATATCGCTTTTTTATTATCAAATGATTTATCTTTATTTATAAAAAATTGATAATCAATGTTTGAATAAATAATACTTAGTTTTCATGTATAAAAAAATAATTTTTCAATAACTTCAACACTCTAAATAAGAATAATTTTTCTTTTAAATGAAATATATAAAATATAAATAAAACCAACTTTTATAGAAAAATAACCCTTTTAAATGTAAATTATTCTTAACCTTATTTGATTTAATTATTATCATTCAAAATTGAGTACTTATTTCCAAAGAATTAATCAATAAATTTGACATATGAAAACTTTTCTAGATATATTTCATAATGTGGTTACTCCTATTCATACCTATCAATTCAACACCTATGTTATAATGATCATATTTAAATAATAATATTTCTATAGTATATTGTTGTTCATTTAATCTTGGTGTTGCATGTGGTAAATTTTATCGAATATAATATTCATTTAAATAAATATAAACTAAAATCTCAGTGTGTTACATTATACCCCCCATAAAATAAATTTCATTATCATATTTTTTATCTGATGTATAATGGTCAAAGGTTTAAAAAAATTCCAAAATCAATTCCAAGGAGTGGAGAATATACATAAGTGTAAAGAAATAACTTTTAATCCACGTAAATTATATTTCCTTTTGAAAGTTAATTTAATATCTATGTTAACACTATAAAACATATCATTTCCTAAATATTTCTTAAATCACGTTTGTATTATAAAAATCATACTTTTGAATAGGTTTCCAGGAGAATACCTTGTTAGTTTAGCAATATTTTTCACATAGTACTAGATATATTTATCTTTCTCTTACTTATGTTTGAGTAATTATTTTACCATTGGGATAGAGTACGTTAGAGAATGTACTTGAAGTACCCAAGTGAATATTTCATTTGTTAAAAATGGATCAATATGTTTTTAGTGTGGTGATGATGATTATTGAAGCATTGTTATGGATTAAAGACATGTATTTGGATGTTATGATTGATAAAGAATCAATGCAATTCTATAATATGTTTTATGAGTTTCCATGATTAATGGAAATGGATTATGAAGCTTCAATATTTGAGGATGTTCGATGTGGGGAAAGTTGGGATAGGGGAGGATGTATGTGTGTAAAGACATAAACCTATCACACATACAAATATTCACCTTACGCATGAAAAAATGAAAAATTATCTCATAAATAAGAATGAAAAAACTACACACTGGAAAACAACTGACTCTAAGAAGAGTTTCTAACCTATTATAATAAAAAAAGGTATGTTGACCACATAAAGAATAATAATTGACCATATATGTAACTCAAGATACTTTATATCTTGAATTTAATTGAACGAATGAAGGGAATCTAACCTACCACATTAATTAGAGTCATATGATTACTCAACTGATCACATGAAGGGTATCTAATCTATGGCATCAAGGAGAGTTATATGGTCTCTTAACTAACTACATGAATAAGATTTTGGAATAAATTTCAAGTTATTGCATAAGTATTATTATGATCCACCATAAGCAATAGTGAGTTCAACTAACATTCATGAGAGAGTTTGTGGACAAATAATGGAAGAGATCAATACATGAATGTTGTTTCAATTGCAGTTATGTGAATCCTTATATAAATAAAAAACATGGAATATAGGTGTTTCATTAATCAATCACCTTTAGAGAAACTTTATGAAAAGGGTATTCATCCAAATATCTATGCATGAGAATATATATAAGGGATATGTTATATAAATGTTTTGATAAATTTATAAGAAAATCATGTAAGAATAATACATGCGATGATTCAATAATGAAATAAATGGGAGCTGATTTAATGGGTATTTTTATAACCGTGTGAAGAATTTAAATGTGACAATTCAATTAAGATGATCTTTCAATGAAAATATATCCTGATGTATATATCAGGATTCATGTAGTATTTAAAATGAAATAATATCGAATATTATTCATGTATAAACATATGCATGAAAATTAAAGAATTTTTTATATTGATAATGAATGATAGATATGATTTAGGTTATTTAGTAACTATGAAAAGAAAGATAAAAAGGACTTGATCCTTTCTAGTATTTAAAGTGAGAGTAAATTATGACATAATTCAGATCCATTGACTGAATTAAAAGAAAAATAAATAATTGTAGTTATATATAGTTATGAAGAAGAAATCATGGGAGACCAAATCCAAATCATCAATGATTTGAATTCAAATCTTTATAACTATTTAATTATGGTTAGTAAAGATAAGGAAAACTACATATATAAATATATATAGGTGTATTATATATAAATTTTTGGTAAATTAAAGAATATATTAAATCTTTGAGAATATTTTTGAGATAACTCCTTAAAAAATTTGTGAGAATTTTTAGAGATGATACAACACTTGTATCAAGGAGAGATAAGGTAAAAAATAACCATTATTAATTAATATCTAGTAAATAATTTTGAGACCAACATTGTTGTAGCTATTCTTAAGGACTATGCATAAGAAACCATGTCAATCCAACCTACTTATGAAGGAAGATCAAATAATGATTGGTATAGAAGAAACCTAGAGCTTATCAAGATCATTATATCTGGATAAAAACTAAAGGGTGTTGTAACTAGGCTGCATAACCAATTGCTAAATAATTAAGGTGGGGGAGAATTATAACATCCTCAATTTTAAATGATAATAAAACGCACTTTTTTTAATAAATTACAAGTATTTTAGCATGAAAATTTAATTTGTAAATACTTGTGTTTATTATAGATTTATAAAATAGTAAAATCTCTATTAAAACTTTGAAATATTCTATGGACTATTTTTAGAGTTAGGCATTGAGTTAGAGCTAGATTATGAGTCTCATAGAGCCTTTATGCTGATATAATAAAAATATTAAGTATATCTTATTTACACATGTATGTTTTTTCTAGAAAAATGAAATATCTCCCAAATTGTGTCCCTCATGAGAAATATTAGACCACCATTAGATATAGGACATGGGGTTTACCCTAGGCATGACATAACATTTGTGTGCATCAAGTATTTGGTCAAATTTAACGTCAGAATAATTTAATTAATTTTTTTAATATGTTTTTTCGAAAAATAATGGAATATCACCCAAATGATGTCATGTATGAGAAATATGGGACCACCATTAAGTATGAAATATAGATTTTACCCTAGGTGTGACATAACATTTGTGTGTGTCAGACATTTAGTTACATCACACGTAAGAGTAATAATAATTGATATATAAATATTTTGCTGGACATGTCGAAATAATAATAATAATTGTATTATTATTATTATTTATGTCAAAGAAAAAAAAAGAAAATATACTTTTGTAATTAATTATTTTTTTACAATAGAAACAATGAGTGACCAAAGTAATTAATGTTGAATTATTAATTGTTCCAATTAAAGGCAAATGTGTGGTTAATATTAATTTATTAACTATTGTTAGTTTTCAATGATTTTTGTTTTAAAAATGTTAATTGTGGAAGAGATATGATATTTTTTAATAAAAATAATAATTTTTTTGTTATTATTATAAATATTAAATTTGGGAAATAATATTGGTGTGTATGTATATATATAATGTGTGTGTATATATGTGTGTGTCAAATATATGTATATTTTTATATATGTGTGGGTATATATATGTATATACGGATGTGTGTTTATATATAACGTGTATATATGTGGATTATATATATAAGCGGATGAATATATGTATTTTTGGGTGTATATATATTAGGTATAAATATATATAATAATTAATTTTAAGTTATGTTTAAATGAATGTTTAAATGGGTTTTAGTGTAATCAAAAAATAATTATTAAATGTAATAATTTGAATTAAATTGAATTGGACCATGTGGGGGTACTACACATGAAGCAAGGAGAAATAAATGGATCCTTTCCTAAAACATGGAAGGATAAAAAATCAATAAATAATTAAAAAGATAATAAATAAGGAGTTAATATATATATAGTAGGTAATTAGAAGGAACCCAAATGGTGCATATAGTTGTATTGTGAAAGACTCCTTCAATCCCCTCTCTCTTATCACCCTCTATCTATTTTTTAGATATATTAAAACTAATCTCATCGATATCTTCTTCAATATTGATCAATTTTATGTTTTTTCTATGTCTATGGGTTCATCCCAATGAGTAGTATTTTAAAACTAATTTTTTAGGTGGTGGGGATTCAATGGTGCAATTAAACTCAAACGTTAACCCTTGTTGTCAATCATCGCTACACCTAATTTAGGAAATCGTTAACTTTTTTTCATGTTCTATATGGGTTATTGATGTGATTTTTTGGCATGCGTGTGTAGGATATGAGACCTATTTTTACTACATGATCACATGAGGTGTGTGTGTGTGTAGCTTTTGATCTGTACTTTTGTTTTTTATATATGGATTGTGATGACTATGATTATGATACTATTTGAAATGATGTGATGTTTGATCTATCAATTGTATTATGTATCATATATGCTATATTTTTATCTATTTCTATTGATCAGGTAGGTTTGGCCTATTGGGATGACATGTGAGATGTGACACATGCATGGGACTATCCTCTAAGATGGATGTTTAAAACTTAGGTTGACATGTATTTAGACTATTCCAGTCAATGATAAGTGTCACATGATTAGGGATATTCATAAGAGATGGATTTCCTATACTTGGGTTGAATGTGAGATTTGACACATGACCGGGCTATCCACTCAAGACGGATGTGCCAGACATGGGTCAGCATGTACTTAGACTATCCATGTTGGTGGAATGTGTCACATTCTTGGGGTTATCCACTTGAGTAGTATGTTTATGGATGGTTACTGATGTTGCATATAATGTTATACCAATGTAAGTATGGTTCTCTTAACATGGTGTCTAATTAGGTAGATATGGTCTTGAAAGACCCAAAATGTGCTTGGAACTTGTGTGATATATTGTTATTATATTTATATCATGTTTATGTTCATGGAATACACTTGTATATTTTATTCATTGATATTAAGGTTTGATGGTGTTTTCCTACTGATTCTTGTACTCACGCCCTACTTGGACATTTTGATGCACTTGAAGATTGATTGCTTATGGATATGACAAAGGGAAATTGCCCTATAGTGGATAGTTGAGTAGGTAGAACAAGAGGATGCATATGATTCTTGATGGATTTCAAGGGGTAAATCAACTACTATTTTTATTTTACTAGCTCACCCCATACCCGAGATCCATGTTTAGTCTGTTTATTATATCATGTATTCCATATTTTAGTTTTCACATGTATTACTCTAACTATTTATTTTATTTATTATGTTGGTCAGTTATTTCTTCTATGCACTCTGATGAAGGGTATAGTCTCTCTATGTTTCCACTAGATACCATCACTACTAGTCGGTAGTCTCTTGTTCTTGGGGAGGTGTGCATGAGGTCACGTAGCATCTAAGTCAGACATAGTGGTATGGGATGAGAAGTTATAAAATGGTATCAGAGCATCATGATTCACTAACTTTTATTTTATCATTGTTGTGATTTGGGAAAGGATAGATAGAAGATATGATAGTAGGGACTCAAGATGGGGAACTTGTTAGTGTATGATTATCACTGTATAGTGGACCTCCAAGTTTCTATAAAATGTGGAAAGTGTGATTTTTTGTTACCATGGATTAAATTCACCTTGGTTGATGAACATGATGTTGATATGTGATTTATGGGTTTTGGTGTGTGTTCATGTATCATGCAAGGAATGAAGGTTCACATGTCATATATACTTATTGATTTCATTATATAGATCCCAAATAATTAAAAGTATATTGAAGTTTTGATATATGGTCCCTAGTGCATTATTTATAGAATTATTTTATTTTAGCATGTTATATTATATGCTTGAGTGTATATATGTCATAGTGACAATTATGTAGATATTAGTGATACAGAACTTAACCTTGAACAGGAAGTAAGTGCTTTTTGTTTTTATTTCAATGAGCGTGAATGGAATTATAATGTAAGGATTATAAACACCTATGGTGGAATTAAAAATGGTTTTATTAAAAATGTTTTAATTTTCATATGGCAAATTTTGTGGTGGGTAGTAGTGGTTCTATAATCTGAATCACTTGTCGAGGATGATAAGGATTATGGTAGAGAGAATTGTAACATCCTCAATTTTAAATGATAATAAAACCCACTTTTGTAAATAAATTACAAGTATTTTTTGCATAAAAAATTAATTTTTTAATACTTTTGTTTATTATAGCATTACAAAAGGGTAAAATCCATGTTAACACTTTGGAATATTCTATGGAATATTTTAAGAGTTGAGCATTGAGTTACCATTAGATTTTGAGGCCGGTAGTTCCTCTACATTTATAGAATAAAAATATTATATATTTTTTATTAATTCACTCTTGTTTTTTTGCAAAAAAAATGAAATATCTCTCAAACAGTTTCCCACATGAGAAATATGAGACCACAATTAGATCTGGAATTCGGGGCTTACCCTAGGCACAACATAAAATTTGTGTGTGTCGGGTGTTTATTCAAATAATGTGTGTGAATAATTTTATTTTTATTTTTTATTATTTATTTTCATAAAATAATATAATATCAACCAAATAGACTTACATATGAGAAATATGGGACCTCTATTAGGTCTGAGATGAGTGTTTTACCCTAGGAACGACATAATATTTGTACTCATCAGAATTTTAGTTATATCTCACATAAGGGTAATAATAATTTGTATATAAATATATTTTTTAACATCTAGAAACAATAATAATAATTTTATTATTATTATTATTATTATTATTATTATTTGTCTTGAAGATGAAAAATTAGAATATTCTTCAATAATTAATGATTTTGTAATGGTGGTAATAATGAGTGACTAAAGTAATTAATGTGGTATTATTAATTGGGCCAATTAAATTAAAATAATTGGTTAATATTAATTTATTAACTATTATGGATTTTTAATTATTGTTGTTTTTTAAATTTTAATAGTATAAATGATGTGATATTTTTAATAAAATTAATAATTTTTGTTATTATTATTATTATTAAATTGGAAAAATAATATTGGTGTGTATATATATGTTATTTGTGTGTGTATATGTGTGTGTTAAATTTATATGTATGTGTGTGTGTGTGCATATATATGTATACCCAGCTGTGTGTGTGTGTCTACAATGTGTATTTATGTGGGTTATATATATATAGGTAAATATATGTATATGTGAGTATATATATATAAGTTATCAATACATATTATAATGACTTTTAAGTTATGTTTAAATGAATGGTTAAATGGGTTTAATGTAAGAAAAAATAATTATTAACTATAATAATTTTCATTTAATGAAATTGGGCTATGTGGGGGGCACTACACATGAAGCAAGGAGAAAAAATGGGTCATTGAATAATGATTAGAAGCATAAAATTAATAGTGAATTAAAAATGTAATAAATAAATAAATAATATATATATATAGGGAATGAGGAGGCACCCAAATGGTGCATACAGAAGTTTTGGAAAAGACTCTCTCATGCCCACTCTTTTCTCACCCTCTATTAATTTTATTTTATTTTTTAATATCTTCAAATTTATCTCTTCAATATCTTCTCCAATATAGATTGGATTGATACGCTGTTGATTCCATTAGGATTGTCTCAATGAGGACCCATCATGTGCTTGGTACTTTTGTGATATATTGTTGTTATATATGTACTCTATTTATGTTCAAGGAATACACTTGTATATTTTATGCGCTGATGATAAGGTTTTCTAGTGGTTTTCAACTTGGTATTGGAATCACACCCTACTTGGAGATTTTGGTGGGTTATAGATTGAATGATTAGGGATATAGAAAACATCAATGGCCATGTGGTGTATGGTTGAGTAGGTGGAATAGGAAGATACTGAAAACATTGGATGGAGTTCGAGCGGGATGTCAACTTTTTTTATTTTACCGGCTCACCCCATACTCTGGATCTTTGTTTAGTATGGTTATTGTATCATGTATTCCATATTTCAGTTTCTACTTGTATTACTCATATTATTTATGTTATTTATAATATTGTTTATTTCTTTCTTTTGTGGACTCTAATAGAGGATATAATCTCCACGTGGTTCCACTTCAAACCCTCACTGCTAGTTGGCATCCTCTTGCATATGGGGAGGCATGAATGAGGTCACATAGCATTAATCTCGGTCCTGGAGGTTTGGTTTGGTATGTTACATGTATAACCAACTACTATTTTTTAGTGTTTGTGTGTATAACCATTTCTTATTTTAGCCACTTGGAGATTTATTGAAAATTTCACATTTGGGTGTATAAACAATTTTCCATGGAGTATAATTTTATACCAAAACCTGTAAATATCATGTGTTTTGTTCTCTATTGTTATTACTATATAAAAAGTGATACAAGAGATAATATTGAGTGGATTTATAATTCTAATTAGTTCAAGAGCTTGAATTCCAAAAAGAGATAATTAACAAAATAAGACCACACATTCACCCTCCCCCCAATGGCTAACCTGATCTAGGGATTTACAATTGGTATTAAAGGGAATTTACCCTTTAAATATCCAAGAAGAATCATGAGACATGGAAAATATTAACTCTGTAAAATATTTAGGTGTTCCCACATTAAATGGGAAGAATTATCATAGCTGGAGGAATATGATGCTACCCTATCTCTTACCACTTAGTCTAAATGTTTGAGATACATCAAAATTTGGGTTTCCATCTATTATTGAAGGTGTTCCTATGACTCAAGATGATAAGAGAAACATATAGTTAGATGGAAATTCTCAAATTTTCACTTTAATGTCTTTATCATAATATATATATATATACACACACCAAATTCATGGGTCTTTAAACTGCACATAAAATTAGGGGAAAATTAAAAAGTAGTTATGATGGTAACATCAATTTCAAATAAGCCAAGATACAATTCCATAGGAGTTAATGTGAATTAAAAATATAACTAATGATAAGACTAATAATGACTATTTTACAAGAGTCAATGAGATTATGAGAAACAGATGGGGTTTTGGGGAGAATCTTTAAGATTTAATCATTTTTTTAAAAAAAATAAAATTTTTCCTAGATCGGTTTGATTCAAAAATACCATCCCTAGAAGAAATAGAGTATTTAAAATTAGATGTGTTAAATAATATACACATAGCTTGTGAGATGATAAAAATTCCAACTTTCAAGAATAAAGAAAAGGATGTTATTTCCTTTGAAGTAATAATAAAAGGAAATAGTAAATAAGAATATTGTTGAAAAATATATTCAAATAATGGGAGTGATGATAGGATTAAAGAGATTATTTCCCTTATATCAAGAGGGTTCATAAAGGTAAAGGAAAAAAGTTAATAAAATTCTATAATTTTAAAGGAACTTAAAATTTTTCTAATGATTGTCCAAATAAAAAGTCGGTTGGATCTAAATCTAAGGAATAAGGTGATAAATTTCAATAATATAATAAATTTAAAAAGAAGAATAAGAATAATAATAAGAAGAATAATAACCATTCCAGTAGTAGGAAAAATAATTTTATGAGAAAGTGTGAGAAAATTGATTTATATTCAAGTATATCTTCATATAATGAGGTTAATTTTTTTATTAAACTTGAAAAAGGGTTTAATTAATAAAGTTTTTATGATAATGGATAATAAATTATAAAGTTTGAATGAAAAATGAATCATTTGTTGGAAGTATATTTTGATGAGATTATAAATATCAATAAACAAAATAAACAATTATTGAAGGATAAAAATAAGGCTGGTAAAGAAAAATAAGAGTTAATTTAGAAGTTTGATGGTATCATAACATACAAGAATAATGTAATTGATCAATAAAATATGGGGTGTTATCTTAAAGAAAATTTAACTTATAAGGAGGAAGAGTTGTTTGAGAAAAATTTCATATGTGTCACAATTCAGAATGAGTTGAATAATTCTAGAGAAGACTTCAATAAATCAATATGGGTTAATGGTGAATCTTCTCATACTAGTGAGTTGAAATGATTTAGAAATCTGGTTAAATATGGTGCCCATAAATCCCAAGATATATCTGTCATATTTGAAAATTTATGTCTCAAAAATAAACCTATACAAAGTTGGATCAAGAAGGAGGTTGAGAAATACTCTTCTCCATCAAATAAAGAAAGTAGTCTGAGCATGGTTCTTTCCCCTAAAAAAATAAATACTAAATTGAAGAAGGGCATCAATACCATAATATTGGATAGTTCTATAATCAATCTGGAATATCATAATTTGAATTATACTATTGGTTTTATAGAAGGTATGGGCACAAAGAATATGATTTTTGTATAATGTCTCTTCTTGGAATGAGTCATAAACCAAGGGGGGTTTTTGAGAAAATGAGGTAAAAACTCAAATTAAAAAAGCGTCAAATCTACACCAAATATGTACACACACAAAATTGATCCATTGGAATATGTCTGTGGAATATTTTACCTATAGGGTCACCAATAACAGGTATGCGTAAATAGGATTTCTAGGGAAATTTTCCATGGTATGATTGGAAAAAATAATAATAAAATGAAAGAATTTTAACTAATTCATGCTAATGATACAAATAATTAAAATGATAAGCCTAAGAAAATTGATTAAGTGAAGAAATAATTCTTTATATTTTGGCATAACCAATGGGATAAGTATAAATAGATATAATTAGTACAAACAAGTTTTGATTTTAAAGTAATTTAGGTGGTGAAATAAATCATTGAAGCTCTTAATAATCCATTAATAAGTGGTGACTTAAAAGTCCAAAAATAGATATGTGAAAGGTGTGAGTGGACTAGACATGATATAAATATATTTATAACTATTCTTCAATCCCAAAATAAATTGATGAAAATTTCCAGGAAATCAAAAAAATATTAGGTTTTATTCAATTATAAGAAAAATAAGGTCATCTCTCAAATAAAGACAGAACATGGAGAGAAAATTATTTCATAATATATTAAGAATATTTATTGGAAAATAAGTGTTGATATTAGAAGTAGATAATGACCTGCATTGAGAGGAAACTCTTACTCATTGTTATACTTATAATTAATCAAAGATCTCCCTCCTTATTCCCCATTATTTGTGCATATTTATACAAATTTGTAGGGAATTGAAGGGGAAATTTGAGACTGTCACTATTGGACATCTTGATAAAGCCATTTTTTCATGGTTTATATGTACCACCCTGAAATTGAAAAAAATAAGATTAGTGCATCCCATCATGGTGAATACTTGAGGATAATCTGTTATTTTATGAATTCTAGTGAATTTATAAATTATGGACAGATTTCAAATCTGGAGGATTGTGGTATATGAGTCACACTCATATACCTTATTCTTTATTGTTTAAAATATATTTTATAGGGGTGTAAGTTAATAAAATTATGAGATAAAGAGGAATTTATGTCTTCCACATTAATTGTTTTGATATGTTTGTTAATCTGTGTGAAGGGTATATGTTTTATTTAAAATAATGCTTTTTATAGCCCCTTAAATGAGATTTTTTGAGGTTTCTGAGCATGGTATCATATGCATGGTCATTTATGGACGTCATAGACAACCTTTATTTTATCTCTATTGTTTTATACATTGATTTATCACACATGTACTTAGATAAGAATAATAAATTTCCCTTTGTAAATATAAAAAATTAGTATCGTCCTTCTCTCAAAACTAAAAATGGGCGAGAAGAGTATGTGTGTCTTGTGTGAAAAAAGAATATATGAGAACACCCCCATATTATTCATTTTCATTTTATTATAAATAATGGGGGATAAATAATTTATCCAAGCATACATATTAACATTAAGGAGTTGTGGTATTTCCAACAAATTCAAAGGGGGGATTGAAGTTCCCAAGTGAGTATTGCATTTATTGAAAATGGTTTAATATGTGTTTAGTGAGGTGATGGTGATTCTTAGAAGATTATTATAGATTAATGATAGGACTTTGTATTTCATTATTTATAAATAATCGATGTAAGTCCATAATACGTTTTAGGTACTTCAATAATTACTGTAAATGGATTATGAAGTTTTAATATTTGAGGATGTTTGATGTGGGACAAATTGAGATGTTGGGAGATAGATGAATGTAAATAATCTTAACTTATAACACATAAAAATCATAATCTACTTCATAAACATGTTAAAAATTTCCACACAAACATGATTGAACATATCATTCCCTTGAAACCAACAAATCATAAAAATAGTTTCAAACCTTCCATAAAAGCAGAGGTGTACCAAACTCATGAAGAAGTGAATCTGAACACATTAGTAACTCAAGTTGTCATAGGATTGAATTGAACCAATCACATGAAGGGTATCTGAACTAACACATAATGTAGAGTCATATGTTTTCTCAACTGATTAGAAAGAGGGAATATTACCAACCACGTGAAGGTAGGTTATACGGTCTCTCAATTGACCATATAGATAAGATTGTTTCATAAGTGTTGATCTACCACGTGAGGATTACTATGATAAACTATAAGAAATGGTGATTTCAACTAACATTCATGATAGAGTCTATAGACATAGAATTAAATAGATCGATACACGTAGGCAATTTCATGTGCATGTGTCTGAATCCATAAATAAATGAAAAACACAGTATCCAAGTGTTTCATGAATTAATCACCTTGAGATAAATTTAATTCATAGTATAGTAATGAATATATACATGTATATACATATATTGAATATTCCATGTATATTTTTTGATAAATTTAGATGTAAACGACATGATAATAAAAAAATCTATGGTTCAGGAGGGGAATAAATGAGAGATGCGTTTGTGGGTATTTTGATAACTGCATGAAGAATTTAAATGTGATGATGGAATTAATTTGATATTTCAATGAAAATATATCAAGATTCATATATCATGATTCATGTTGTATTTAAAGTTGAAGAATAATGATTATTATCTGCATCCATACATATGCATGAAACTTTACACATGTTGTGTGTTAATAATGAAGGAAAAAAATGATTGTGGTTATTTAATAACTGCATGAATAAGGAGGAAAGACTCAAGACTTTAGGTTATTTAATGTGAGAGTAATGGAGGATATAATTCTAATACATTGACCAAATTAAAAGAAAAATAACTACCTGTAGTTATATATAATTATGAATAATAAATCATGGCAGATTAAATCTAAATCTTTAGTTATTTGAATTTAAATATTTTTAAATATTTTATTACAGTTTTTGAAGATGAGGATAATTGTATTTTTAGGTTCATTATATATAACTTTTAGGTAAATATAATAATATTTTTGATCATTGATAATATTTTAGAGAGAACTCATCAAGCACTTTTCAGGAATTTGGAGAGCATATATAGAACTTGTATCGAGGTGAGAGAAGAAAGAAGATAACCCATATTACTCAAGATCCAGTGAAGAGTTTTGAGAATATCATTGTTAAATATGTTCATGAATAATTTTCATGACTAAACTTGTTGATCCAGCCTTATTTTGGAATAATATAAAATCAAATTTAGTGTAGAATCAACCCAGATCTTATTGAGATTTTCTACCTGAATCAAAACTGAAGGAGGTTGTAACTAGGGTGTATAACCAATTGTTGTAGAATTGTTTTTGGATGGTATAAAAAACTACTATTATTGTGGTATTAGGGTTTATAACTTATTCCTATTGTATCCACTTGGATATTTAGTGGAGAATCCATATTGGGTTGTATAAACACCATGGAAAGGAGTCAGTTTTTATGTCAAACCTTGTAAATATCATGTATTTTTTTCTCTATTGTTATTACTACATAAAAAGTGAGACTAAAGGATAATATTATGTGGATCGATAAATCTAAAAGGTTTAAATGTTTTAATTCAAAAGGGGTAGAATTTGTAAAATATGAATATTGATTTACCCCCTCCCCATCTTAGTGGTCAACCCAGCCTTGGGATTTAAAATACTTAATTGATTTCTTCAAACAATTTAATTCTTTGATTGTATTTTAAGTAATTTTCCACCACTTATTCATGTCATATGATAAACAACCATGATTTATTTTTCATTCTTAAAGTAATAAAATTACCTTATAATAGATTATAACATCTACAAAACGGATGACATGTTATTCTTCTTGTGTTATACATTTACCAAAACCAAAATGGTTTGTACAAGTTAAGATAATACTTAATATGAATAAAAAATCATATGAAAAAAATAATACATCAATATTTTAAACCTAAAAAATAATACCCAAATTTCAACTTAAATCTTTCCTTAAATAAATAACATTAAAAATATTCAAAATATAATTTAACAAATTCAACACCCAAAATCAATAAGATTTGGTCACATATTATTCCTATATCATCTTAGTGTTTATCCCTAAATAAAATTAATCACCCATAAAGTCATATCTATTAATTTATATACCCTAATAATATATTCATTAAAATATACTAATCATTTCCCAAAATAAACAGAACCATCATAAAATCACAACAAAAACATATATGCTTCTATAAGTTAACTCAATATTTATTCCTCAAATAATTTCTCATCCTAGAAATTAATATTTTGATTACCTTAATAGTATAATGTTTTCATTATAGTGAAATTCTTCAAAAATAACTTTAAACACTTATTAATAAAATCAATTTTCAATCTCATGGTTATCTAAATATATATTCCCAAAATATGATAATCCATTTATTTCCATTAACTATAATTTCCTCTTCATTGATGAATATATTAACATTAAAGGTTATGTGTTTCTTTTAGCTTATGTCCCCAATAACATTCTTCCTAAATAACTTCACACTAAATAACATATAAAACATAAGAGTTACATATACCTCAATGATATATTAAAACCCAATAAACATTTCCCAAAATGTCACCAATAACCTTAAATTCCCAAAACAAAAAACCTCAAAAATTTATATATGACTTTAAACTTATGATCATAGTTAAACTTATCAAACCATAATGGTATCTTTAACTCTCAAATTATTCTCATCTGATAACTTCCTAACCTCTAAATTTATCTAAACTTTACTTTGATACCAACTGAGATAACTCAAGACCCGTACACCTAGATGTAGTGTTAAAAATGTATTCTTTACACACAAGCTTTGATATTAACTGAAGCGAACCAATTTTAACCATTAATAATTACAATATAAATATCCAATATTGGGTTACTTACATACCAAATACCTTTTAGGTTTATATTTTTAGGGAATTAGGTAAAACACTTTATATAATTCAACTCATTTCTTTCTCATCAAATGGATATTTTTTCCATTATACCTATATTTTCTTCTTCCATAAAAAGAAATCAATATATCCTTCAAAATAATCCACACATGATACCCTTCTATACATATCTTATATAATATCATTGTTAATAACCTGAGAAAATGGAAATGTAAGAAAGGGTGATCTTAGATGCTCAGGAAGGGTAAACATGTTAGATATCATTTGGTGATCATAAGTGAGAATAATTAATAACAATGGTATGTGAAAATGATCATTACTTATAAAAACATGCCCAACATGTAATAGACTTTAAATCATGAATCATGGAAAAAATATTTATCATATTAAAACAAATGATTCATAAGAGTGTGGAGTCATCAATAATCAATCATGATATATGAGATGATATCATAAGCATTATACATTAGTTTGTGTCATATACATAAGAATAGAAAATAATTTACTTGTTCGTGACTCAAGACTCACTACTAAGACTATAATAGTGGAAATATTCCCATAGTGGATTGGGTTCACTTCATATTCCCATTATTTTCTTAGTCAAGGCTCACTACCAAGACTATCAAAATGAAAAGAGTCCCTAAATTGGGGGGATATAAAATTCTAGACCCATTGATCACATAATGAAAAAAATACTTAAGTGTTACATAAGATCATAAAAACCTTCATCATTACAACATATCTTAACAATACATGAAAAGAAATGAGTTTCGGGAAACTGTACTTAAAAAATCATCACCATAAGGAACTCAAAGGAAGAAAGTGGATGGAATCCTAAGATAATATCCCTAGTGAATCATACAATCCTTAAAAGATGATGACATGAATGAAAAAAAAATCTTTTATAATATCTTTTAAAATATACATTGAAAATCAAGATAAAAAATACCTTTTATTTTCATAAATTTTAAAAAAAATCATAGAAAAATAGGAATAGGATTTTCATTGTGAAAACTTTGAAAATTTTAAAGGAATCATCATGTGGATGTAAGTATGTATTGTTGTGAAAATTTAATCATGTTGTATATGTTAAAAAGGAACATTATTTTTACAAGTTTTAAAATTAAAAAGTTAGTCGAATGAAAAACATTTGAAAATATTATTTTTAATATTTTTAAAAAAAATTAAAAGGTAGTGAAAATTAACTTTGTAAAATATTTAAGTATGGTTAAAAACACTCATAATTTATTTTTAAGAACATGGATATAGAAGAGAAATATTCTCATCTAAGATGACGAAATATGGTCCACTTTTCTTAAAAACATTTTATCGATAAATTTATGTCAAAAAGAGAGGATAATTAAATAAGAACATGAAAACCCTATAAATAACTAGATTAAAATAAAATATATGGGGTTTAAAATATAAGTGTCATATAATTTCTTTCATCTAAAATTTAACATAGACAATCCCGAAAATGGATAAGATTGTAACATAAACCCTTATATCTTTGGTAACATTTTAATTAAAACCCTATAAAAGATAGAAACTTAGAATAATTTTTAAATCTTCATAATTTTCATGAAAATAATCATAAAATAAATTCATGGGAATTATATACACAACACAATATAATAAAATTGGTGAATATGGAATGTGTCTCAAAGAAAGAAAAGTTAAATGAGAAACCCTTACCTCAAGCACCAACTTACTTCATATGTGTTTTACCATACAATATAATAAATTTAGATTTATTATAAATTTAGAATAGAACCATATTCATACTCATGTTACTATATATAATTCCTATAAAAAATACAATTACCCTTTTATTTTCAATTCTTCATTAACATTGATATTTGGGTATTAATCGTTCAATTTTCCACACATGTTTTAGTTTGAATATTACAGTACTAGAACCTTGGTTAGGGTTTCATTATATAAATAAAATTAATAATTTAAAAAATATCATATTTATTCATTATATAAACTTTTATAACCATCTTTATAAATAGGTCATGAAAAATTAATTTCATCACTTCATGGAGGTGGTAGTATACACGTACACATGAGAGACGTTATCATTTTCCAATAGGTGGGAGGGTAAGAAGATAGATGATATAATATATTTATATAATCATAATTATATAAAAAAAATTATATATCCAATAAATACATCAACATAACCATCCATTATATGCAGTAACGAAAATTGAAATACATCGCTTCATGGAGACGATAGTCCATACTTACGCATGAGCGATGTTTTCATTTTTCATTGGATGGAAAGGAGATAGAAAATTTTTATTATGTTAACATAACAACATTTAATTATATTAAATATAGATATTTTAATTATATTAATATTGTTATATAAATTTTTAGAAGGTTGAAGAAGAAATAAACTTAAAGTAGATAGGTAAATATAATTACCTCTTCTTCAGGTATACCCCTTTTAATTGAACTTAAGGCCTTTAATAAAGAGGTTTATGGTCACAAAATAGACTTAGGAATGGGGTATGGGAAGTTTTTAGATACATTTGGGTAGAAGTTTTACATAA
Source organism: Viscum album (assembly GCA_963277665.1). NCBI lineage: Eukaryota > Viridiplantae > Streptophyta > Magnoliopsida > Santalales > Viscaceae > Viscum > Viscum album. The sequence continues at coordinate 61,086,441 of OY728156.1, read as the reverse complement.
AACCACACTCATATGTGCCTTTGAAAGGTTATATTAAGTCCCATTTTATAGGAAAAATCATTGGCATTTTTGGAAATATTAACTCTTTAAAGGTCATGAAAGTAATTTTAAAAATTGAAAAGTGGCTCAAAAATGGAGAATGGAAGCTATTTTATACCACTTTATATCCCATTTTTCCTATTATAAAATTATTATTATTTCTAAATCAATTTATAAAATATTATTTAACAATAAATATCCTAAAAGTCATTTTCATGACTGTTCAGATAATTTGACTTTAAAAACATCAAATTAATAAATGAGTTTGAATTTTAATATTTAAAACATTAATTATATTTTATTTTTATCCCTAAAATCATTCAAGACTCCAATTTATCCAAAAAAATATCACTTTTAATATTTTTAATGCTATTTACTTTGATTTTTCATCTGCTTGCATAAGTGTTGCATCAGCAATGCGTAAGCGTTCTATGTATTTATACCATCAAAAAAATTTAAAAATTAATTATTATAATAAATATAATTTATTATTAATTAATTTAATAAAATATATTAATTTATATAGTATTTATATCTATAACCTTATCATGAAAATATAAAAAGAGAGAGAGTATAATTTTATAAATATTCTTAACATAAAACAAAATAAAGGTCATGATCAAAGGAAAGTGGTAAAAACTTTAAATATTTTATAATATAGGATGATAATGGCCGAAATACACTCATTAAATAAAATAAAAATTTAAGTTTTTAGAGATTTTTTAGACTTTATCTCATAGATTTAACCCAATTTAAATCATTTATCATTTATTATGCTAATAAATTTTTACCATGGTTATTATCCATTATGACTAAAACCGAAATGATATTTATTAAATAATTTAAATATAATGATTCTAAATATGTAATCCATTTTATAATTTTCAATTTCTAGACATGGTAAAAATTAATTTTAATATAAGCTCACAAATCATAAGGAAAACCCTATTTTTTGAAAAATACATATATTAAGCATAAAAATGATTCTACACTAAAATTGTGTATATCACTAATTATCATGAATTTAATTTTATTATAATTAAAAAAATATATTTATATGGCATTTACAACATTCCAAAACTGAATGGAACCTTCTAATAACACTATTAAATTCCATGATCCAAAAATTGCTTTTTATTATAATACATTATAACTTATGTTCCAAAATATCAAAACATGGGTTTCCAAATTAAAAAAAATTTAAATGATTTATTTTAATCCTCAAATACATATTTGTTTTAATTAAAGGTTTTATGAATTTTTAAATCAATTCTACATCCTGGTGATTACAAAAAAGTTGTGGTATTTATAAAAATGATATTTTTCACTATTCTGTCAAAAAATAAACTTCTTCAAAAAACCCCAAAAACTAACCCTAAGAAAAATTAGATATGTTGAATCCAAAAATTAAGTTCATTTTACCAAATATAGTTTTAAAATTTTATATAAAATAATTTTAATATCCACACACCAACCATGTAAAAACTATTTTTAGGAAAAAAATTATTTTCAAAGCATAAAATGAATTTCTTCTCACGAATTTCCTACTAAAAAGAATTATAGGATTTTCAATTTATTTTATTGTTTACAATATTAATAAATTTCTTCAAAATAATTAATAAATAGTGATTTATTTATTTTATTAAGATAAAAATTCATTTCACACTTAAAAATAGTTGTCTAAAAAATATATCTTTTTACCATAAAATGTTTTTATATTCATTTATCACAAATTCATAATCAATGTATGAATGATTATTAATTAGTTTGAATGTCTAAAATTTATTTTTTCAAAAAAAATAATTCTCTAAATTAGATTATTTATCTTTTAAATAAAACATATAAAATATAAGGAAAACTCAATTTTATATAAAAATGACCATTTTAAATTTAAATATTCTTAAACTTATGTGATTTAATTTTTATCATTAAAAATTGAGTAATTATTTTTTGGTAATTAATTAATAAATATGAATTATGAAAAAATTTCTACATATATTTTAAAATTCAATTACTCTTATTCATACCTACCAATCCAATGACTATGTTATAATGGGAATATTTATATAATAATATTTCTAAAGTATGTTGTGGTTCATTAAAGTTTAGTGTTGGGTGTGGTACATGATATTGACCATAGTATTTGTTTAAAGGAATATAAAATAAAATATTGGGTTGTTACTCATCTCTCATCCTCAAAATCCATAGGCCTATAAATCACAGTGTAATGACCACTATTATGACATGATTCAAGCTTTAAACTAAAAATTTACCTAAAAATCCATCTTTCTCCTACAAAATATCTCAAAAAACACCTTCAACACCTCCAATACACCTAAAAAACAAAGTATATGACAAAAATAAATTTGTATCTGTATACTTCCCACATTACCTATTATTAACATGGGGATATAAATGTATAACTCTTAAATGTGAGAAGTGATCAAATAAAGACAGTACAATCTAAACCCATGTTTTTTATTTCAACTATATAGGACATAAGAATTTTTATATCCAATTCCCTAAAAAATAAATTTTATAATGGAACCAATGTAAACTATAATAAATTACAAGTGAGTGTGTTCATTACATTTTTTGAAGGACTAGACTAGATTGGATGGTTTGGACAGTCGGATAGTCAATCATTGGTTGATATAGTCCGGACATGGATTTTAGGCCACTAAAAGGACCTTGCAGGATTATTTCACCTTTAACCAAGAGTAAACCCAGTCAATATGACAAATTATGGTCAAGGCCAAGTACTTTTCCAAAAGGTAAAAAAATTTAAAAAAAATATGGTTGTTTTTATTTTGAAATTTTCATTTTAAATTTTAAACTATGAAACCCATTGAGTTTTATGAAAAAAAATTGGGTTTTTAAATTTTATTTTATTTTATATATGTTTTCATTTATGTATATTATATATATATATACACAAATATATAATTTTTTATCTAAATATATATTTAATTCTTAAAAAATTATTGGCATACATATATATTTTTATCAAAAAACACTCCCCAAACTCTTCTTTTATATGGTAATTTTTTATGTTTTTGTTTGAATTTTTCAATGTCGTACATAAACCCACTCTGATTCTAACATGAACAAACCCATAAAACCCCACATGGGTCGGTGGTAATCTGAGTGTGCATCCCCAAGCCCACCTATAATATTTCAGAAGCTTTTGAGTAGCACCAAGAAGGCATAACATACGTGGGAGGCTTTATCCTATAATAATATGTAACATACATGCAACTCAAACAAATATGATATAATCAATAATCACCAACAATATATATGTGTGTGAGTGTAATTAACTATGAAAAATATGGAAACACGAGACAAAAACCATCTATAACAACTATACATGGGAAACCACCATGGGAAATACATATCCATAATATAACATCATAGGATGCAATGGGAACCAAACAAAGGAAGACACCTCCTCATTATAAGAACTTTGAGATCCAACTATAATATTAATTCTCTTTACCATGATCCATTATATTCCATAAATAATCTTCAATACTAGCTCCACATCCACCAAAGTCACCTCTAAACTGTGCATCATCCACATAGACACAAAAAATGTGACAAAAAGGCCCATATAGGGGTGAGCATAAACATACTTGGTAGGATTCCTAGAAAACACAAGGTAAATATGAAATAACAATTCAATTCAAACCCATTATAAGGTAAATGGAAATAAAGCCAAAGGTACCAGATATTCTCTAAGGTAAAATGAACTATGGAAGATAGAAGAATCACAGCCTTCATGGCTCATCTCTAAGAAGGATTATATATCACAAGAAACTAGAGATACCCAAAATGTATTAAAAGTCTTATAAAACCGAATTTGATAGCCCATATATATGTTTTATCATGAATGAATCCAAAAATTATGATAGTTTAAAATACCTACAACAATTTTGTATCTCTCCATCACCATAACTCATGCACCATAACTTCTACACTAACTCTCTACAACCATATTAGAGGATATGAGCCTCACTGATGCATGCCAATCAGTAAAGAGAGTACCAAACCCTATCAAAAATAAAACATACACCCCATCTTGTGGGGGGGACCCTAGACTCTATAGGTGGAGGATTCTTACCTTATCATGTGGGAGATTATTGAATCCATTTTTTGGTATGGGGGAATTACAGCTCATCGTGCTCAAGGGAGTACTAAACCCCATTTCCAAAGAGAGGAGCAGTTCCCCTTGAATGTAAGTCATATACCCAATTTCCATAGGGGAGTTATCAACTACACAATACAAATAGGGGACCCACAACCTATCATCATCAAGTCCCTAGGGGATTATTTTAACCCCATGAATAGAGTACCACACCCTGACACATGAGGGAGTACTTGAACTCCATGCCTTCTCTTATCACATTACTGAAACCCTATTTTTCTCTCTATAAAACTGTAATTCTTGAACTACCCAAAATTTCATATGAATGGTTTTTGATTACTAATAGGATCATAAAATCGTGATATATATAGAAAAATGCTTAGAGTGAGATATTTAAATGTCTATTTTGACACTTAGGTGAGAAGATATGAAAATAAATAAAGTATAAGCAGCATAAGGAATGTTCTCAATGGGATATGGAATCTAATCCTTGGTTAGTGGGTGAGTGTGTACAGACATCATCTGGGATTTTGTAGTAAACTTGCATAGTGTGTCTTGGTAGAATACATGATGTGTGGGGCTTACAAGCTGCTTGGTTTTATACCTCCAATATACACTGACCTAATTCCTATGGATATACATGACATGCCTTTCATCCATACATGATATGTGAGGATCAAGATTTAGTTGGTGCTTACTTTGTCAATACCCAAGTCATGTAGCTATACACATGGGATTTAAATCCCAACTACATACAATATGTATATCCCAAATCATTATGTTATAGGGTCTCATCCTACATGGTTTGTGGGTCCATGGGTTTATCTAAGAATGCACTCAGATACACCCTTATTCATGTAGTTCAAAGGGATATAGGGTGTGAATCATGGTCACAACCATGTATTATATAAGCCAAAAACCCTAACCATTGCATATAGAAATGATACTTAGAATGTGTATCTAGAACTAAACACTATATTATTGGAAATTATAGATCCATAAGATTTATCTTTCTATGATTTTAACTATTTTTTACAATGTATATGATACTGCTACCCTCATCACACCATCCACTACATCTGGATATCGCCACCTCTCCTCCAGCTACCATCATTGTCACATCATTCATCTCCATCATTGTTCATTCAAACACATGCCACTTATCGAGAAACGATTGACTTCCTCATCATTTTTACACTCAGACTATCTCATCACAACTAGTCACCATCCAACTCACCATCCTAGTCACCTAAATTCAAACCTCCAGACATTATGAATGCCATCAGTTATTGTTCATTGTGTGAGGGAATAAAAAAGATGATCAGGGTGGTCGATGGAGATTTATACGACCAAAATTTCATTCACAATTATAAACAATGAAGAACATTGGTAAACGATAATTACTCCTAGAGAAATAAAAATGGTGATTAAATGGTGATCATTTAGAGGATTTTTCAAATCAAAGGGTTCCAAATTTTGAATAGATATTCTCATAGAACATCCATACACACATAATTCAAATTTATATCATAAAATAATAAATTTAAAATCTCTATGGTCAATAATTTTATCAAAAGAGAAACAAATTACAACGATCTTAGGCCAATAAGAATTAAATATTTGATAAATACTAAATAATAAGTAATAAAATTCAATAATAAATACTTACCTAATAGTGATAATGTTGATTCTTCAATTATTTATATGGAATCGCACAATCCAATCATTATTGTATTTATGAATTCTATATTAGCTCATCCTTAACCTCGATGAATAAAATCTCTCAATCTCCCTCTATATTAATCTATTATATATTTCAAATAACCCTAGATAGAAATTATAAGAAATAAATTATATCATAAACATGGGACAACCAAACATTTTTTTATTAAAGGCCTGAAATGAGCATGATGAAAGGCCCAAAATCCAGATAAAAAAATGTCAATCCAAGAAAAAACCCTTTGTTCCAAACACTAATGTGGTTCCAAAATTTCCATATGAGATTATATTTACGATCTTTCAACATTCATATTTTTTGGATAAATATTTATTAATTTAAATAAATATTAAATATCCTTTAAAAAATTTCCAACTCAAAATTCCACCAAATATTAGCACAGGGATAAACACCATTGATTAAGATCAGAAAAACCATAAAAATTTTGTATCATTTACTTGGATAAATTTTATATTTTACACCATTAGAGGACATGAGGCCTTAAAAACTGAAAATTAGTTAATTCTTTCTCAAGGAAAAATTAGGGACACTACATCCTCCAAACCTTTAAACCCTTTCATACCTAAAAAAGGAAAAAAACTAGAGGTAAAAATAGGGAAAATCATAAAACAAACTTTTTAAAAAACAAATCATACTTACATGTAAATCATCCATATATATAGGTTTGGGATCTATGTGAACCTAATAAATAACCATACAATAATGCATCTACTTTTCCACTATCATCATTCTGAGATTTTCCTCCCTAAAATTCCTTTAATTCACTAGAAAAAAAGACCTCAGATATATCCATAATGAATTCTCAATGAAAGCATGAGATCAAATTCAGAGAATATTCACATGATCTCTAACCAAATTCCATCCAATTAGTTGGTAATTAATCCTTGTAAAATAATGAAGACCCAATAACCATTAATATTATCATAGAGATGGCTCATTAATAAGAGCACCTTTTTTGGGAGCACCACACTCCCCATATTTAATGAGTGTCCTATAAACTACCATATGAGAAACCATGATTTTTATAAAACCCTACTACTATATTAATTAACACAAAATTACACACTAACCCCATTATAACTCCCAAAAATATGCTTCTCAAGGTTTTATTTAACCCCTCATCGTCACCAGATAAGGTGTATGCTCCAACACTTCCAACATCAATCACAAGAATAAAACCATCCCAAAATATTAATATTTTACCTACCATTAATAAAAACCACATAAATACACCTATTACTCCAAATAATATTCCATATATCACTAAAGACAACACAATTAGGTTATGTTTTCTATTCTCAAAAGAGACTAATGAGCACATCAAGAATGGTACCAAACTCCTCAAACCACCATGTAACCAACTCTTAGCATATAGGTGACCCATTCCTAAAAATATAGAGTGGGTGATCTTAGGTTGTCTAAATAAACTTGATTTATCATCTACAAACCCAAATATAACACCAAACAAAACTAGAGTGACCAAAAACCTCAACCCATTAAGCAATAATCCCCATTACATAGCTAGAGTCTCCAAACGATGAGAACCAATACTCAAATAGACCCACACCACTAAGATCCCATACCCCTTTGGGAGACCTTAACTCAAAATTGCCTATCATAAAACCCAATATGTTCCTTATGTAAAAGTCACTATCAAAACCTATGATAGGTTTCCACTATTAGGAGAATCTTTCAGGATCAGTGCTTGTGAAAATTTAATAAGAATTAATCCCATAGTCGATCTTTTTCATTTTCCCTCTCCCACTTGATGAGAAGTGGGGCCACAAAATTTGACCAATTATAATATACACCTTATTTTTAATAAAAAGATATGTCCATAAATACCCTTAGTCAATTGAACACAAAATCCTTTGTTAAGTGAATTAGCTATTACACTACCATTGTGCCACTCTGACCAATGAAGACCATTATAAATGATCCACATAATTGTTTTTACAAATGATCCAAGGGTCTCATATACATGATAGGGAATTCATTTATCCCATCAAAATCACTTAAATTTTATAATATCCATAGTGATTCTCAAATAGTTCCCACATAACAACCTTATTATGATATCAAAGATAAGTCTAATTAGATGTGAATCCAACCAAGAACCACTTGATTCACTCCCTAATTTATAATGGTAAAATTGATCCTAAATAAAATTTTCCCAAAAAATATCTTCGAAATACACCATCAAATCCTTGATCTCTACTAGGATACTCAATAAATTACATATGATATCAGTATATCTATAGAACAAGTTGAAATAAAAGTCGATCACTCAATAAAGGAAACCCTAGAAAGTTCTACAGAAAATTTATCATGTATTTCTTCACCATAATAAGGAACTTGTCTTCCATAATATTCATATCCCACTAAGCTAAACTCATTAATAAGTAGATAATAAACCATTACCATCAGGGGTTTGGAATAATTTTCCCACCTAAGGGTCTTATTCTTTATTTAAGGAGAATCTTAACCATTTCACTTCACTACACATCGCCTCATAAAAATCATGAACCATCCATCCAACACTAAGGATGATGTAAAAGTGTATTATCTAAAATGATAGAGTATTATAAAATATCTACCTCTCTCACTCCCTCTCTCTTGATACAATACTCACACTACCAATCGAAGTAATCAAAGGGATAACCTATGTCAATAAGGGTGTCTAGATGAGAAGGTCTAGCTAGGTTCTAAGCTAGAATTTACATGTCCTGAATAATTTCATATGAAGAAAGGAATGGATCATGTTGATATTTATGAGTAGGAGAATTGGTGAAGAATATATAAATCAAACATAGAACCTCATTGGATACCACCTAATTAGATTTATCCATCACATTAAACTACCATGATGTGAACGTTAACACTCTATATATGATGAGTTCCACCTTGAGGTAGTGATAAAGATGGTCTAAAGAATTAATCATATTCATCTAACACATTTCTCCCACATATTCCACAAAAACATCCCTTGAAAGGCTACCAATCCTATAGAAAGAAGATTTCTAATCCCAATACAATATTTAACATGGAGCTATATCCAAAACACCACTCTGATTGACCATAGAGAAAAGATAACCTATTCTAAAACCATTTTTCATCACTACTAGAAAATTATCATCTATTGATGCTAAGTCTAGGTCTTCAATGTAGGTGGGTATGTATTAATACATAACTTAAGATCAAATCTCACTTCGTAGACCTTGATCAAACTTCTGATATTTATGAAAATAAAAAAATTGATCATGGAGTACCTAATTTGTAAAACACAACCCATACTCAATCATGGTCATGTTTCTTTGAAAAGGTTCTAAAATTTTCCAAAACCAAACTATCCTAAAAACATTTTAATATAAATCAACCAAAATAAGGTCTCAAACTCTAACAATGGGAGAGTAGTCCCATCATGAGTTCAAATAAACATCAACCAATGGATCACGACACTAAAAAGAAAACACGATGTATGAACCACCATCTAGTAAATGGGTGTTTGAAACTAATGAGATATGTGATTCATAGACTCTGAAAAATCATTTTTCATTCAATGATCATGAATACTTATAAAACCTATGATTATTCCATCACTGGAATGCATGCAGTGCTTTCAGCCTATGGGTAGTTCTATATGGCATAGTGGGAACTACCATCCACTTAATAAGAAGTTCAGTAATAAGCACAAGGTAGAGGATTTTCCATATACTCATGGGGAAGAGATACTTCTCAATTGTGTCTATAAATTGATGCACCATCCCTTAACTAAAAAACAAAGAGAGGCTCATGAACTGAAATGGGATTTTCATAGATCTACCTTTTTATCTAAACTAGATATCAACTGGAAGCATCCTTTATTCAATATTGTGAACCCACAATTACTAGAACACATTTGGGTGAGTTGACACATAAATGTCATGAGATATAATAACATACCATTGTGTGATGCATGTACCATTTTTGGAATATACATTGAAACTACTTTTTTGAATTTTCTAGTCATTCAATGGATTTATAGATTCCTATTAAATGGATATAATGACTATCTCACTAAAACTGGGTTCCTTAGTCTAAAAATTAAACTAAAAAATCCCTTAACATAGCTTTCCTAAATTACCAAACAAATCCTCGCAGAATAAGTAACTCAAAACTCCATCCCTAGGGCTCAACCACTCTAATAACATTCTAACATAACCTAATTCACTATCCCCCACCTATACTAATAGTAAGATGAGTGTACCACCCCAATACCGCCTCCAATAGGCCAAGGGATAGTGACCAGAATCAAGAGGGAATAACATACATGGGAGTCCTTTTCCTATAACAGCCTATAATAAACATGTAACTCAAATACACAAGATATAATCGATAATCACAAGTAATATATATATAACCAACTATGAAACAAATACATACATTAGATAATAACCTTATAAAATAATGTTACATAAGAAACCACCATGGGAAATATATATGCATAATAAAACATCACCAATTACAATGGACAACATACAAGGGAAGAAACCTCATCTCTACAAGAACTTTGGGATCCACCTATTATAGAAAACATCTCTAGTTTGAGTCATAATTTTCCACTAATAATCAGTACAATCATCTCAACTATCTCTACATCCACCAAGGATTCCTAAAAATTATGCATCGTCTATATAGAAGCAACACATGTGGAAAAAAGTGTTGTGTATGGGTGAGAATAAAAATACTCAAAAGAAAACCCTAAAATTACAAGGTAAAGATGAAAAAAAAATTCATCTCAAACCCATGATAGATGTAAACATGAAGAAACCTAAAGGTTTTAGATATTCTGTAAGTTCAAGAGACCCATTGATGATGGAAGAATCACAGCCTTCACATCTCAACTCCCTAAAAAATCATATCTTGTGAGAAATAAGAGATACCTAAAGTATTAAAGTACCAATAAACCAAAAATCAATATCCTGGTTATAAGTATTATCTCAAAGGTAATTGATAATACTTGTATTTTTCAAGACCCTTAGTATATATATACATCATCACCACTACTTGGGCCTTATAACTTCCATTCTAACTCTTTTCAACTATATTAGGGGAATCATGCCTCACTAAGGTATGAATTTCAATAAAAGATTTCAAAACCCTGTCATAAAATAGAACTCACACATTATCTCATTTGGAGAAACCCTAAACTTGTTAATTAGAGGACCTACACCCCATCACATGGGGTGGTACATAGTCTAGTTATAGTATAGGTGACTCGTACCTCATTGGAATCAAGGGATCACTTGGACCGATACCTGAATGTAGGGTTCACACCCCATGAATGGAATTCTTGTTCCCTAGGTCCATAGGGGAGTACAAAATTCCCCAATACATATGGAGGACCAAAAACTTCTCATCAGTAAGACACCAGTGGCCACAACCCTATGCATTGAGAATTGTGACCCAACACATAAAGGAGTACCTAAACTTCATATCTACTTCGATCGCATCACTTGAACCTTACCATCACATCTATGAATATAAGGTCTTAAAGCTTACCATAATTCCCCATTAATAATATTTTATTAATAATAGGATCATACCATCACACTCTACAAGGGAAAATGCTAAAAGTATACTATTTACTTATCCAATTCTGACAAAAGAGTGAGAATATTTGAAAATTAATAAAATTCAAGTAGTATGTGACATTTAATTAGTAGGGCGTGGTGTGTAAGACACATACATTGGCAGAGCATATAAAATTATCATCCTGACATGTGGATTCATCCAATACCATGTGTCAGAGTAAGGTGAACTGTGTGTAAGGATCATGACCTACTCAAGTGTGTTCCTTCAATACATGAAAATTTAAGTCATCCTAATATACATAGTGTATCTTTCATCCATATATAGAACATAAGGATCAAATGATAACTATAATACTTTTTCAATTCTTGATTCATGTAGCTTTGTAAATGGAATGTGATTCCCAACATAATCCACATGTACCCACCAAAGCATAAAGTTAAATGGGATCACCCAACATGGTGTGTCTATTGAACTATATGACATGTGGGGTGTCACGACCCCCTCCCACCAAAGATGCCCCTCATGAGCTAGCAATGGTGAAAGGGAGATAATGACCCCCGAGTCCTGCCTCTAGTAGACCCCGGAGTGGTGACTAGCACCAAGGGTATGAGTTTTCACAAATATGTTAGGCATTACCCTTTTTATTTATTTAAGATCGGGATATAGGATGAGTCAAACACCAAAAGAAAAAGAAACAAGTATATGGAAATAAACCCAAAATCAAACCCAAATGCATGTTTTTATATATAAAACTGAAACAAAGGTACAAGGTTTTATAAAATGCAATACCAAAAGGGAAAGAAAAAAACTAAAAGAAACCAGAAACTCCAATGCCCAACTAGCAAGGTCCTGCACGGTCCCTAAAGTCCTCCTGAAACCTGAAATTAAACATTGTGTGAGCATACAAGTATACTCAGTAGGAAAACCTAAATCTATCATGCACAAGTGGGGAGACATCCTAATGTCCTGTGAGAAAACAGAAGGAACCAAACCTAGCAAAGAATCTATCCACCCAACCTCACCATCCACACTCACCAAATAACACAAGTCAATAGAGTATAGTAGTAATATTATCAATGTATGGGTACCCCGCACCACCTTCCCACTGGATACTGCTCAAACCCTCACGCCTAACGCTCTGATGCTTCCCCCTCTTCCTGAGCTAGTGCCGCAACTTGGCCATATGAAGCTTGAGCTAGTATCGCAACCTGGCCATACAAAGCTCATAGTAACCTGCCGGTACACAATCCTCGGCCATCTCAATCACATCCCGCCGGCACACAATCCTCGGCCATAACCACATCTCATCCTGAAGACACCTGGGAACCTCATCCCGAAGATTCTTGGGAAACATCTGTCGTAACCTGCCTGAAGGAACTTGGGCTATAGAACTTGGAAGAGGGAGCACAGGGAAGAACAATAACCATCCATCCACAATGTCCTTTGGATGTTGGGAATAACACCCCCCGTCCCACGGGTGTTTGGAACATAGTGCTAAACATGGGTGGGGTGCGTAAAGAAACATAGAAAGTAAAAGGTATATATAATCAAACACTTAGCCCAACCTAAGGCTTCTACACAAGAGATCTGAGCATGTGCCTTGACACTGCTACCAAGAATATGCACACAACAATCAATCCCAAAACCCCATTAATTTTTTCATGTTTCAACAGCTTTAGTTATCAATTCTTTTAACTATTGGGAAACTATCAACAACCAAACCAAATCGAGTGTTCTTAAAACATATCCCTACCAACCACAATAAAAGTTAGGGAAAACACAAGAAATAACATAACATTTACATCATCAACTAATAAATCCCATTGATTATTCCCATATTATCATTTCCCCACAATTCATTTATCAACTTTCCATTTTTATTCATAATCACAACCCATTCCTTCAGCCCTGCCGCCCCATTCCACACGTCTCCCATAGTCAAGTAAACCAGCAACCCCGCTTCTCACCACCATAACCCCAAATCAATTATCCCTCATCCCTGATGCTAATCATCCACAACCACATCGCACAACAACCCAAAAATTACCACTTCACACGTCACATAAGAAAACCAACCCAACACCAACATGTTCATTATTCTGTTTTGTTCAACTGGGGTGATCACACAAGGGTTCCAGTTATTTATTTAATCATTCAAATTTACGTGATTAACTAGTTTCCACATTCAATGAAATTTCCATCCACAAGAAAATCCAGAAGGAGAGGGCAACATTTAATTGCACAAGCCAAGGCCCCCAAAAATCATGATCTTCAGTAAGCATAAGCCTATTCAATTCACAACATAATCACATAATAAACATGATAGAATAATAACATACACAATCTTACCCATACTCGTTCTTTAATCAGTTATTATCCTTATTTACTGGTTCAACTGTATCCCTCGAAAACAAGAGGAAACCCAACCCGCATGATGCACAATTTAGAGAGATGAAGGTAAGATCCCTACCTAAATAGGTTCTGATGTCCTTCTACAAACATGACCACCATGATCACAATGCTTCTCCTGGAACTACTTCACCCACCAAGGATGTTGAGGCACCACAAAATCAACAACACAATAAAATCCCTCAACACGGAGATCACATGCCGTAGCATGGAAGAAAAATGAGAGAATTAGGATCAGAAAGAGAATATAAAAACAGAGGTTTAGCATACCTTTTTAGAGTCGTTCGTCAAAGACCGTCATTACCATCAATTATCAACAATCTCCTCAGTTGGAAACTGCGGAGGGAAGTTCAAAGAAGAGGGAACGGAACAGGGTGTACGATGTTCTCCTCACTAACACAATCCCGCAGTCACTGACGGATCAACGATCAGAGTCCGGATGAAGAAGTTAAGAGGAAGGCTTCTAGGTCATCCAGGAGCATCGACGTGCGGAAAAGAAGAGAGGTCCGTAAATAACATGTCCTCCTCTCTTAAATAGGAAATGAAAAGGTAAAACAGTACGCGACATGTATTAATGAATACACAACGTGACCGTATGACTATTACACTATTTGATTGCTCAACACACGACACGTCACGCGGTTTCCATGCGTTTAATGATAATAAAAACTTCAATTAATAATAGGTGTTTAATTGACCCAAGACATGATTCATAAAAAGGTATTCATAATTGGTCTTAAAATGACCATTATAATTATAGGGTTACGCAGTCGCTGACGGTTCGTCATTCCGACACCATATGAAGAAGTTGCTGACTTTTTAAGTTTTGATCACCCAAAATAATAATAATAATATTTTATTATTATTATTATTATTTAATATTTAGTTAAAAATGCTTGTGGTGTGAATCTCTCCCCTTACACCATGCGCACCCCCTTATATCATTTATTATAATAATATTATTATTATATGAACATTATTTATTTAAGGGGAGAAAGAACCCCTTATGCCTCCTTTACACACCAACATCACGCTCCCCTTCCTTTATTTTTCTCATTTATTTATTTTCATTTATTATCTCATTTAATCCATATGATTGTTTTAATAGTATATTATATAAATATTATATAAGTTATATAGTATATACAAAGCAAATATTCTTCATGCGACTCAAGCATAATAGAAATAATATTAATTCCATTGTCTTTTATCCATTATTAATTTAATTGTATTATCATATTATTATAATAGTAATATTATTAATTTCATATTTAAATTTAGGGAGAACCTATGCACAACCATTTCTATTTAATTGGATTAAATGACAAAAAAATTAATATAACTTACATATTCAACCCCTTTTTAATACATTTAATTTCATTAATCTACCGCACATAGTTTTACATCATCATTGTTATTACTCTTTTTCAATAATAATAATAATAATTCATTATTTCATTTTATTAACTCATCACCATTATTATTTTTAATAACAATAATATTTACGCTCATCGCATTGACTACATTAAACCACCGCATTGGATATCTGAATCCAACCATGTCACGTCAATGTTGCGTAACATACGTCAATTTAATTATTCAATTCTATTTATTTTATTTCACATTGATTTAACTAAAACCATTTTAATTTAACTAACACCAAATATTTTCAAGCCATCATAATAACACTTATGCTACGCATCTTCATTTATTTATTTACAATAAATATCATAACTCATTTTATTAATTTCTCATTAATATTATGAATAATATTAATAACACAACACCTATTATTATTATTCTAATTTAATTCCAACAATTTCTCAATTAATTTTAAACTGCCCACATTATTTTATTAAATTCTTATTTAAAATTAAAACCCCTTTTAATTTAATTAATCACACACTTTATATCACCATATTTATTATTTAATATAATAAACTGAAAAATCATCTTTTAATTTTTATAAATTCTTCTTCATTTTTATCATTAATAATTATCATTATTACGTGTGTTGTGTTGACCACATCCGAATTTTACAAAGGAATGGACCAGAGAGGTCCAGGCCATTACATGGGGCTAAGTTATTAGTCAGACATATACTCAATTATAACCCTGGTAATGTGAATTTGAGTAATATGGTGTGTAACTCATGGTCAAACCCTCTTTGATATGTATAATTCATAAAAACCCTAGTCACCACATGGGGAAATGATACAAGGCGTGTGTGTTAGGCACAACATGTCATGGTATTAGAAATTAAAAATCCAAAATCTCTATATTATCATGATTTCTACCATTGTATTCACTTTATGCACCTCTACCACCCCCATCTGATGCATATGAGTCTCCTTTTGCAGTCATCAATATCCCACTAGTCATTTTCATCATTTTTTTGTGTAATCCCAAGATGCTTATTGGACCCCAAAGTCACCTCTTAACTGCTACTACACATATACTAGATTTTCAATGTCGATTACCAACTTTTTAACCATCTAGGTTACCTAAATTCAAACCATCAACCAATGTAATGTCAAGTAATGATCATTCTTTGTGAAAATGAATAAGTAGGATGATGAGGGTGGTCGGTGGAGATTTTAAAAATATGAATTTCATTTGAAATCATGAATATTTAATAATGTGTATAAAAAATAATTCATTAGATAAAAATCACAATGATGGTCATATGGGATAATTTTGGGGAGTTTGAGCATCAAAGGATTCAAAACTTTTAAGAAAAAATTATCAAATAATGATCATACACACATCATCAAAAATTATTATCATAAAATAATAAATTCAAAATCTATTTGATCCATGATTTTATCAATAGAGATAAAAATAACCAGGATATTATTCAAATGAAAATTCAATTTTTGATAAATCATGAATAATAAGGAATGAGATTCAAGAAAAAACCCCTACTTCATAATGATAATTATAATACTTTGATTCATTCAACGATGTAACATGATTAGATTATCATTTCCATCATGAATATAATGTCAGATCCTCCTTTACCTTGAAGAAAAAAATCTACCATTCCCCCTCTCTCTTAATATAGGGTTTATATTGGTTAACCCTATAGGGAAATTATAAGAGAGAATTTTCCACGAACCAAATCTATTCGCCATCCAATTGACGCACGAGTCGGCCCACGGTAAGGTCGGAAGGGAATTCCCAATCCCCAGAAGCTGGAAACTAGTGCCTGGAATCAAAATAAACTAGTAGGTAATGATTTGTCTCATACCAAAAGACAGATAGATAAAAAAAACTGATAAAAATAGATAAATAAAATAAAATCAACCAAACAAACTAGAAAGGGAGAAAGGAATAAACCAAGTGATGAGACATACCTCAAGTGACCTTGTGGGTCACTATAGAACATAAACTGCACTCGCTCTAAGAGAGATCCATAACTAGAGTAACCTATAACTGAATGGTAAAGTAGGCGTGAGCACTAAGATGCTCAGTAGGAAATCCAAGATACAATAATACCCTATACCCTTTCCTTTTATAAGAAATTCAAAACATGCTGGTTTGAAAATAGGACACAATAAAAATGAAGTTTTTAATTCTTTTCAAATTCAAGTAACAAGTTTTAATTTTCAAGTAAAGCATTTCTCTCCCAATACATCTTCAAAATAGGTTCCAAGCATGCATTAAAGTTTCAAAATGCGAGGAAACCAATTTAGATTAAAATGGGGTTTTTAACAAATAAGACATCAGGTATGAAATGACTAAAATGGAAATCAAATCACAAGCACCATAGGAAATCCCTAAGAAGCCAGTGATATTTGGGGTCCTAGGATCATCATACCTCAGTGAAACGTGTCATAGGAACCACAACGATCTACATTCTCGTGCATGAGCCACTAGTAGAGAACACACCCATAACCTAGTGGTATCCAATCATCCAAAAAATTTAGTTTGTGTTGTAGCTTCAATCATGATAGATGAAACTAGGATTAACCACTTATGTATCATCTAGAAAACTATTCTTAGTCCTCCCACATAGATACCTAGGTTTTCCATTGTTCTCCATTTCAAGTGGTGGTGAATTTTTATTAAGAAAAGACATATGTACTTATAATTTTCTTTATTTAAGAACATATCCATCCTCTCACCACTAATATCCCTCATTGAGAGCATTCCCCCTTTTTCAATCACACAATAATGCACAAGGATATTTACTTGGAACATATCACAAATCACATATTCAACACACACATCATTTTCTAAAACAAGGGGGTGTGCCTCAAGAGATATTTTTATTTTCCATAAACCATTCTTAAGGTTCCAAATGGGAATAATTACATACAAGGAACACTTTTTATAACTAACTAGAAAAAAGGAAAAATGAATTTGGAAATATTCATTACCAATTCAAAATCACTTAGGAAATCACTTTTCAAGAAAATTCACGTAAGACCAATGGGTGTTAAAAAGAAATTTCAATTTTCAAAACAAAGGCACAATCATTTCTAGCAACCACAACTAGATTTCATAGCATGTGTGTATAGAATAAATATAAAACTTGTTTTTAAAACAAGTAAGCAATTACAGAATTCAAATTAAAGGCATAGACATAGGGGACCTACCTCAGAGTGGAACCAAACCGAACTTTCAGCTATTGGTGCTTTCTAACTAGAAGATGTTGTTGGCACACACATACCTGCATATATATATATATACCCTTGACCCGATGCACATATTCCCCGAACCATGAGGGAATACATACCTGAAATATATATATATATTCATACCTTTGTACATGCATGAGAGCTCCGTTAAAGTTGACCAAAATTACTGGATAGGCGGCAGCAACCCAAAACCACGTAGAACAGCCCAACTCACTACACAACTAGGGATTAACTCAAGAACATGGAAATTTCACATAAAAACCCCACTCTAAAAGCTGAACGCACAACACAACCATACCAAAACATGTTTTCTGTTACTCAAAATATTTACAATTTAAATTCAAAAGTGCATAATAAGTTCAACATGAAAAAATAATACATTTTTCCTTAAAACTACACTTTTAATATGCCCGCACCTTACGTGCTTTAGAAAACATTTCACACTTCCAAAACAAGGGCTGAATCTATTTTTAAGAAACACTGCAATATGATACGCATGAAACACAACCATTTATTTTGAAGAAAAAATAATTTCTAACATAAATACATATTAAAAAATTACCAAAACATACCTTTTTACATGTAAAATAAGTAATTGAACATTTATAAGAATTCCCACAAAAGACCCATATTAAAAACATGACATTTCTAAAAGAAAACTCAATTCCATCACACATGCATGTCAAAATATATCGAAAATAGAATTCTCACCACGCAATTTATCATTAGAACATGTTAAAAATTATATAAGTAGTAAATTAACTGACCTAAAGATTCTAGGGTGTGGAACCACCAACCTCTTATAGAGAAACATCCAAAGGATTGTGAGAAACTACAACTGCACCTCAAATGGGCCCTAAAAAGGAAATATGTAACTAAAAACGACCATATTAAACAAGATTCAAATCTAAATCTAACACCCTACCCATTGTAAATCTAAAAACCCCCAAATAACATGGACCAAAACCCTAGGAAAAGAAGATGATGGGATTAATAGGATGAGAGCCCCACACAAAAGGGGAGTGGGATGCTGGTTGGGGGGTTGCGGTCGCTAGAGGGGCTAGTCGGTTCGCACGCACCAGAGAGGAGAATAGGAGGGTTGGTGAAGGCTCATCGAAAAACATAGGAGGGTCACACGCAAGCAAGTTTGGGAAGGGGGGAGGGGTTGTGCCACTGGCATGCGGTTTTTTTATAAAAAGGAAGGTCGGCTAGGGGAGCATCCAAGGTAAGAGGTCGTGTGCAGTAAGAGGGAGGAAGGATGGAGCATTGCACAAAGGGGTAGGGGGAGAGATGGGTTCGAGGCACAGAGAAACCCTAACCCAAAGAAAAAAATAAGTTAAAAAATAAAAATTATAATAGTTATAATAATAATAATAATGTTATTAAAACCAATAATAATATTAATATTATTAACACTAATATTATTATTATTGTTATTATTATTAAGAATAATAATAGCTTAATAAAAATTATAACCTTAACACTAATTATAATGATAATGTTGTTAATTAAAATATTAAAAATTCTAATGGTAATAATTAATGATGATATTAATAAAAATTTATGGTGATAATAGTAATAACATTAATGAAATTGATAATTTAATAATAAAAATAATAAAAAAAGTGATGATAAATTAATAAAATATTGAAAATATTAATAATATTAATAACAACTTAACAAAACTTAAATTCTTAACACTATTAATAATAATATTAATATTCTCAAACAATATTATCAATATTATCATTAAAATAATTCCTTAAATTTTTATTACACTTCTTATTTTATTTTATTTCTATTTTGGTATTCAATATTTCTTTATTTACATTGAACATCAGGCAGTCCACATGGTGGCCCAGGTGAAGCTGTGCAATTTTCCAAATCATGCTTCACCCGTGCACCGGACACTTTCAAACCCTAAAAAACTCATTTATTGAGAAAAACAAAAAATTCAACTAGGACTCAGCCCACACCTTGATAGGAAATTTCAAAGACAAATAAAATAAAATAATAAAATTATTTTAAAAGTCTGGGTGTGACAAATCTTCCCCACCATAGCACTTTTTGTCCCCAAAAAGCCACAACTAATGTCGAACCCCAAATTAGAAACAAATACTCCTTTACAATTCAAGTAGATTCTCAAAGAATGTTAAATGAAGAGGTCACAAAACCCCACCAACGAGAGAAAGGATAACAAGAAGAACTCGGGAGACCGAGACGAACTCCCTGCTAAGTGACTCCCACCCCAAGGAACTAAAACACCTCGAGTTGATTTATCAAAGAAAGGAACTCTCACACCCGCAGAAACCAACTTCACAAACAGAGATAACTCAAGAAATGGAAACCATATCGCTTGACCGAAATGAACAAACAAGACCAAACCTCATCCAAAGAACACTCTCATCACATACCACCCATCCATCTCTAAGAATAGAACTAAAAGGCCAATATGGGAAGGCATGAAGGGACTCCCCACCATAAGAGATGGCCTAACACCAACATGTTCCAGATGAATTTCAAAAATACCCAATGTGGGTCTCCCCACCATTAGAACCAATGGAAACATACGAACTCAGAAGCATCCTTACACGACACGAAAATAGTGTTTTTTGTGGTAGTTTTTTCGTGGCGGTTTTAAAAATAGCTTCTAAATTTTTTTCGATCAAAAATTTAGTGGCGGTTTTTAAAACAGTCGCAAAAAAATCGCAGCTGATTTGTTTAAAAAAAATATTTTTAATTTTTTTAAATATATTCAAAAAAATTATTTTTTAATGGTTGTTTTTTAAAAAAAACTACCATGAAATAGTGGCGGTTTTTTGAAAACCACTACAAAATTTAAGAAAAAATATTAATAAAATTTAAAAAAAAATATTTATTATTTATTTACTATTTATTATTTATTATTTATTTTATTATTTACAATCAAATAAAGTTTATTATTTATATATTTATATTTTTATAATGTGTTAGTTAATATTTATAATTATTAGTTAATAATATTTTTAAACTAAAAGAAAATCTTCAATAAGTAAAAGAACAGACTTCGGCATCAAATGACCATAACTTCTGATCCGAGAGTCCATTTTGGCTCCACAACCAGTCAAATCAAAATTTATCAAATGAGAAAAAAACCAAGTAAGATTTAAATCATGTGATAATCAAAAGATAAAAATATATTCAAAATTCAAAAGTTGAAAATCAAACTCAAACTTCAAACGACCCTAACTTTTAATCCGGGTGTCTGTTTGGGCTCTACCACATATCAAATTGAAGCTTGCGATGAGCTCTGCGCCGCTTCGGTCTAGTAATAACTATTTGAGTATTTTACCCTTTTTATTCCACCATAAATGTATTGAAGGCCTCTAAAACAGAGGTTTTAGTTGCACACACTGATTTCTTAAATTTTAAATGGTTATAACATTCGATCTAGGTGTTTGTTCAGCCTGTACCACATATCATATCAAATCTCATTTCAAGGTCTTCAATTTGACTAGTTGTGGCACTCAAAAATGAGTATCGGATCATATTTTATGTTTATTTTAGTGTTTTTAGGGGTTTTGGAGGTTTTTAACGTTTTATGATTTTTTTAATTAATTGTTTATTTATTTATTTATGTATTTACTTTTTATTTATTTAAATATTATTTATTATTTTTATTATTATATACACATTAATTATAAATTTATTTTTAATTAATTTATTAATTAATTATTAATTATTAATTATTAGTTTATTATTCATTTTTCATTTATTTATTTTTCATTTATTTATTTATTCATTGTTCATTATTCATTAATTAATTATTAATTATTAATTATTAATTAATTAATTATTATTTATGAATAATAAATTATTAATTATTAGTTATTAGTTATTAATAATTATTTATTAATTATTATTTATTTATCTATTAATTTATTTTTTTATTTATTATTCATTTTTTATTTTTTATTTTTTCTTCTTTATTATTTATTATTTATTCTTTATTCTTTGTTCTTTGTTCTTTATTATTTATTATTTATTTTAAATTTACCAAATATTAATTTATTATTAGTTTATCATTCATTTATTATTTATTTATTATTTATTATTTATTTATTATTTATTGATTATTTTTCAATTAAATATTAAATAATTATTAATTATTTTATAAATATTAAATATTGAATATTGCATATTAAATATTAAAATTTAATTATTAATTATTAACTAAGAATTATTAATTTTATAATTATCAATTATCAATTATTAGTTATTATTATTTATTTATTACTAAATAATTATTATTTATTTATCTATTTGTTTATGCATTTATTTATTTATTTATTTATTTATTATTTATTTATTTCTTATTTCTTATTTATTATTTATTATTTATTATTTATTATTTATTATTTATTATTTATTATTTATTATTTATTATTTATTATTTATTATTTATTATTTATTATTTATTATTTATTATTTATTATTTATTATTTATTATTTATTAATTTATTTTAAATTTACTAAATATTAATTTGTTATTAGTTTATTTTTCATTTATTATTATTTATTTATTTATTCAATATTCATTATTTATTAATTATTTATTTATAATTTATTAATTATTTATTAATTATTTATTAATTATTAATTAATATTTTATTATTTATTTATTTATTTATTTATTATTTATAAATTTTTAAATATAATTTATTAATTCTTAATTCTTAATTCTTAATGATCAATTATTAATTATTAGTTATTATTAATTATTTATTAGTTATTTTTTATTTGTTATTATTTATTTATTTACTTATTTATCTATTATTTGTTAATTTATCATTAATTTGTTGTTTATTTATCATATATTAAATTATTTTTTAATTAATTTATTATTTATAGATTACTTGTATATAATATATGTTATATATTATATATTATCTATTATCTATTATCTATTATCTATTATCTATTATCTATTATATGTTATCTATTATATATTATCTATTATATATTATGTATTATATATTATGTATTATGTATTATGTATTATGTATTATGTATTATATAATATATAATATATTATATATTATATATTATATATTATATATTGAGTATTATATATTATGTCTTATATATTATATATTGTATATTGTATTTTATATATTATATATTATATATTATTGATTATTGATTATTGATTATTGATTATTGATTAATCATTATTGATTAATAATTATTTATTAATAATTATTTAGTTTGTATCTATTTTTTATGTATTACTTGTTTTTTCCAATTAATGTGTGTGTGTTTGTGTGTGTGTATTAAATTTGGTTTATTGACCACATAAAGAGCCTGATGGAGTGGTAAAGTCTTTGGATAATAAGAAAGATGTAAGGGGTTCAAATCTCACCCAATGCAGAATTTCTATATATGGCATGAGGATGTACATGAACATAGACTTATGCATGGAGATGGGCATGTGTGTGGTAATAATAAATAAATTAATTAATTAATTAATTAATTAAGAAAATAAATAAATAATGAAATTAAAAAAAATTAATAAATTAAGAAAATAAATAAATAAATTACCAAAATAACAAAATCAATAAATTAAGAAAATAAAAAATATGATAAATAAATAAATAAATTACTAATATAAAAAAATAAAGAAATTAAAAATTAAAAAAATTAAAAAAATTAAAAAATAAAAATAAAAATGATTTAGCAACGGTTTAAACTGCCGCTAAAAAACCTCTAATAATTATTTCCCGACACATAATTTAGCGGAGGTTTTTCAAAACTATTGTAGAAGGATTTCACAGCGGTTTAAACCACCGTTAAGTACAAATTTTGGCATTTACAATTACCAAACACCCCACCCCAAGGGGCGGTGAGGGATGATCCCAACTATCAGGGCGTCAAAACAACATCTGTAGACAACCAACAACTTCACATCCCCATATAACCACACAACAAATTTGGGATCGATTTACCCAAATAGGCCCCATAAGGGTCGTTAAGTAGAGGCATGCGCCCGGTGAGACAAAACCACCTGGTTTTCAAGAAAACTAAATGAAAAAGCCTACACATACCCAAGTGAGAAATCTTATGTTCAAATAGGCCACAACGTAGAAACGGGGTCCTCCTGCCACTCTCCACTTAACAGGAACCACCAAAAAAGGATAACAACACCAAAGGTTTGAACAATTCATATCTTCCACACTGAGAACAGAAATTATACCCAAGCCTTTCATAACCCTAGTTTTCTTTTGAATATGCACCAGCTTCACTCTGGGACCTATGGTTGGAGCTCTGTTGGTTGAAGCATCTCTTGCCTCACAGTCAGGCATTGAAACCCCCTAATGACACTTCTCCTTTTAGTGATACAAGCAACCATACTGCACCCGAGACAACACCAGCA
This sequence comes from Viscum album, assembly GCA_963277665.1. Lineage (NCBI taxonomy): Eukaryota > Viridiplantae > Streptophyta > Magnoliopsida > Santalales > Viscaceae > Viscum > Viscum album. The sequence goes on along the minus strand of OY728156.1, from coordinate 61,061,479 downwards.
TATACAACACACCCTAACACCCACTTACTCCCACACAGAATATTCACTAATACAAGAGGTAAAATGGTGCATGTGAATCATCCCTCGTTACTCCAAATGAGAAACATCGAGAGGAATGACACATAAAAGACACTTTCCTATAAAATGGAAGAATTCTAAATTTCCTGAAGGAAAATAAACTTCTTTCATGATAGCATCCCATGGAAAGTTGCCCAACCTTCTCCCTGTAACCGAACAAGAGTACAACACCACTAAAGGTCACTGAAAATGATCATTGCTGCTAAAGAAACATTACATGAAAAGGGAGTCTAAACTGAGTCTTAAATGACATGATATTTATGCAAGTGGCCAAAATAGCCTCTTATGACCAAATTCACATACTAGTGTCCTAGCATGACCTCTTCCATAGACGAAACCAACAAATTAACCAAGGGTCATTTAAAATAGTAGCACGCACAAACAACCCCAGGCCACTTCCGAACAAGACTTCAAACTTAACGATGTAGAACTTTGAAATTTGACCATTAAATGACTCAAGGAAACCAAAACTTTATTCACCCTCTCATATACACTCTCCCACTATGAAAGGATTTACTTAACTGAGAAGAAATAAAGGGATAAACATGACACTATCACTAAAAAGGAAAGTCCTTTCTTCGATCAACTAGAGGTCCAGTCAATGGAAAATCACTGCAGCCGCATATAAAAAAGTGTATTATCTCATAATGAGGTCATACACTAATAAGGAAGTGGAACTAAATATCCAAACAAATTGTTCTTTTGGTCAAGCATACAGTGAGAAAACTCCCAACACATAGGAAAAAACACAGAAAAGACCCCCTAAAACACTTCTCAAATAGGACTACTAACAAATAACTTAAATCAACTTACTGATGAGACATAACATGAAACATCATCCAAACAATACAGGTTTCCAAAAATCAAAACACCCCACTACAAGATTCCCAAAACACAAAAAGACACATTGTATATCTATGGATTGTAAAACACCCCAACCATTCTTTAAAAACACATTCGAAAATAAAGCCAGGAGGCTGGGCTTCCCCTTCACCAATGGAACCCCATGGGCCTTACACATGCATTCTCTCATGAAAATCAGGCACCAACTCATCTTCCACATATATCTCATACCTAAGGTATCCCATTAAATTCCAAATGTTAGAAAAAAATTATTTCCATTCTCCAAGACAACAATCGCCCCACACCCCCACTTTTCAAAACAACAAGTCATAAGGTTTACCCCAAATCAAATATAAATTTATTTTGGAAAAACACCTAACATTAACAAAAAAACTCACTTTCAAGTCTTACACATTAATCTAAAAACATTTCACCCCTTTCAAAACACCTTTTAGTAGTTTAACAAATTCCTCTGAAAACAAAATTCCCAAACCAAATTTAGAATCATCCATGTTTTCCAAAACATCAAGTTTATAAATTCAAAATTTTCAATCGTAAAAATCCAATCACATTTTATACAAATACCATTTCACGAAAAAAACCCTCTTTTTAAAACCTCATTCAAAACAGTTCTGAAAACCCATGTTCCACATGTTTGAAAAACAAACCATTTCCACTAAAAAATCTAGATTTCATAAATTTTCAAAAAAAATATTTCAATATGATTTCCATAATCCAAAAGGACACAAGGAAATTCAAGAGGAAATTAGTGTCTTTGGGTGACTTGGACATATGGTTGGCGGCCATATGCCAATCACTCCACCATCAAGGAGAGCATACTAGGGAAATGTGACGATCTCCAAATGGATTTTTAGGCCTTACGAGCTCGATGAGACCATTGACCCTACTCCCTTTTCATTTACCCCCAACAATTAATAACCAGAAAGACCAAAAGACTCAGATAAAACCTGACTTCCCCTGGTAACATTAGTCCCTCAACGAGGTGTGTTGTCCAGGCATCTTACTCATAGCCAGAACATCGAGTTCTGACATCCTTAACTCTAGTCTACCCCCTCTCTTTTTCAGGAAAAATGACCCAAAAAAGCTAAAATCCCCTCTAATACTATTTTTTCATGAACCAAATTGGTTTTTAATCCAATCGATTCCCGAGTCATCCCACAGAAAGGCCTGAAGGGCATTCCCAATCCTTACTGGCTGGAAACTAGGGTCGGGAATCAAAATAAACTAGTTAGGAAACATTTGGACCATAAAAAAATATAGATAGAGAAAAATAAACTAAGAAAATCAGATAAATAAAATAAAATCATCCAAACAAACTAGAAGTGGAAAAAAATAAACTAAGAAACAATACATACCTCAAGTGACCTTGTGGGTCACCAGGGAACATAAACTACACTCACTCCAAGATCGATCCAAAACTAGAGGAACCTGTAACTAAAAGGTAAATTTGGTGTGAGCACTGAGATGCTCAGTAGGAAAGACAAGATACAATAACTCCCTATACCATTTCATTTTTTAATAAATCCAAAACATACTAGTTTTAAAATATGACATAATAAAATGATGTTTTTTATTATTTTCAAATTCACGTAACAAGTTTTTATTTTCATGTAAAGCATTTCTCTCCCACTAAATTTTCAAAATAGTTTCCAAGCATGCATTAACATTTCAAAATGAAAGGAAACCAATTTAAATTAAAATGTGGTTTTTCAAAAACAAGACATCAAGTATGAAATGAATTAAATGGAAATAACATCATAAGAACCATGGGAAACCCCTAAGCAGCTAGTGTTTTTTGGGGTCCTAGGATCCTCATACCTCAGTGAAATGTGGAATAGGAACCACAAATATCTTTTTTCTCATGCATGAGCCACTAGTGGGGAACACACCCATAACCTAGTGGTCTCTAATCATCACAAATTTTTAGTTAATGTTGTTGCATCAATCCTGGTAGACTAAACCGAGATGACCAACTTATGTATCATCTATCATACAAGTCCTAGTCGGTCCACCTAGATACCCAGGTTTCCCATTGTGCTTCAGTTCAAGTGGTGGTGAGTTTTTATTAAGAAAACATATATGTACTTATCATTTTCATTACATAAAAAGACATCCAACCTCTCACCACTAATCTCCCTACTTGAGTGCATTACCCCCTTTTTCCATCACATAATAATGTCCAAGCTTCTTTACTAGGTACATATCACAAATCACACAATCAACACACACACAATTTTCTAAAACAAAGGGGTGTGCCTTAGGAGATGTTTTTCTTTTTCATAAACCATTATTAAGGTTTCAAACGTTCTTAATTAAATACAAGTAACACTTTATAATAACTAATTGGATGAAATACCAAATTCCTTTGAAAATATTCATTACCAATTCAAAATCATTTAGTAAATCACTTTTCACAAAAATTAACTTAAGACCAATGGGTGTTAGAAAGACGGTTCAATTTCCAAAACAAAGGCACAATCATTTCTAGCAACAACAACTAGATTTCATAGCATGTTTATATACCATAAATATAAAACATGTCTTTAAAACAATAAAGAAATTGGGGAATTCAAATTAAAGGCATAGTCATAAGGGACCTACCTCAGAGTGAACCCAAACCAAACTTTCGATTCTCAGTTCTTTCTAACTATAAGCTATTGTTGGCACGCACATACCTACATATATACCCTTGACCTTATGCACGTATTCCCCATGTAATGAGGGAACACATACCCAGAGGATATATATATATATATATATATATATATTTACCTTTCTATATGCATACACACTCTGTTAATGTTGACCAAACCCACTAGAGAGGCGGCGGCAACCCGAAACCACGTAGAACATCCCAACACACTACACAACCATGTATAACATCAAGAACATGCCAATTTCACCTAAAAACCACTCTAAAAATCAAATTAACAACAAAAAGATACCAAAAAAATGTTTTCCGTTACTCAAACTATTTACAATTTAAATTCAAAAGTGATTAATATGTTCAACCTGCCAAAATACTACAATTTTCATTTAAAACACATTTTTAATACACCTGAACCTTAAGTTATTTAGAAAACATTTCTTACTTTCCAAAACAAAGCCTGAATCACTTTTCAAGAAACACTACAATATTATACACCTTACACACAACCATTTATTTTGAAGAAAAATTCATTTCTAAAACAAATATGTATTAAACTATTATAAAAACATACATTGCACACGTAAAATAATTAATTTAATATTTCCAAGAATTCCCACAATAAAACCCATATGAAAACCATGACCATTTCTAAAAGAAGACCCAATTCCATCACACATGAATGTCAAAATATATCAACAATAGAATTCACCCCACAAAATTTATCATTAAAATATGTTAATAATTATTTAAGCAGTAAATTAAATCACATAAAGACGATAGGGCATGGAACCACCTACCTCTTATGGAGAAACATCTGGAGAATTGTGTGGAACCAAAACCTCACCTCAAAAAAACCCTAAGAAGGCAATATGTAACCAAAAAATGACAAGATTAAATAAGATTCAACTCTAAATCTAAAACCCTACCCGTTTAAAATATATAAACCCCCAAATAACATAGACCAAAACCCTAGGAAAAGTATAAGAGGTGCTTTCTCGGAATAGATCCATAGGAAGAAGGGGAGCGGGATGCTGGTTGGGGGGTCATGATCACCAGAGGGGTTGGTCGGTTTACACGCACCATAGAGGAGAAAAGGAGGGAAAGAGAAGGCTCACCAGACAGCACATGAGGGTCACGTGCAAGTAGGTCTGCGAAGGGGGGGAGGTTTCACGCCGCCGACATGGGGTTACTCGTCGAAAGGAAGGTCGACCAGGGGATCATCCAAGGGAGGAGGTCGCGCACATCATGAGGAAAGATGGAGCACTGTACGAAGTAGTAGGGGGAGAGACAGGTTCGAATCATAGAGAAACCTTAACCTAGAGAAAATAAAAATAAAAATAAAAATAAATTGGTTAACAATAATCAAAATTATAATAGTTATATTATTATTATTATTATTATTAATTCCAATAATATTAATATTATTAATTCCAATAATATTAATATTATTATTAACACTAATAATAAAAATAAAAATATCTTAATAAAAATTATAACCATAATTCCAATTATAATGATAATGTTGTTCATTAAAATATTAAAAATTATAACGGTAATTTTTAATGATGATAATAATAATTATATATGATGATAATAGTAATAGTATTAATGAAATTATTAATTTTATAAAAAAAATATAAGTGATAATAACTTAATAAAATATTAGTAATAATAATAATATTATTATTATTATTAACAACTTAATAAAATTTACATTCTTAACACAAATAATAATAATGATAATATTATCAAATAATATTATCAATATTATCATTAAAATAATTCCTTAAATTTTTATTACACTTCTCATTTTATTTTATTTCTATTTTTTTATTCAATATTTATTTATTTTCCTTGAACATCAGATAAGAGACAAGGTGGCCCAGGTGAAGCCAAGCAGTTTTCCAAATCATGCTTTGCTCATACGTCGAATGCTTTTAAGCCCTGAAAAAACTCATTTTTCGAAAAAGCCACAAAATTCCACCGGGACTCAGCCCACTCCTCGACAGAAAATTTCAATGCCAATTAAAATAATAAAATAAAATTGTTTCAAAAGTCTGGATGTGATAGAATTTGTATTATTACCATTGTTAACCAAGAATTTTTTAATTAAATACACGAATGGGTCTAGTCCAAGGCCCAAAACCCAAATAATAAAAATGACTCTTCTAAGAAAATCCCATTATCCTACACACTTTCACATTGTTTTAATTTTCATTCAATATTCCATTTAGTATATATTAACATTTTCACTCATAGGATAATTATTTATTTAATTAAATAAATATTAAATATCCCTTAACAATTGAAAAGCTCATAATTCCACCAAATCTCCACTCCGGGGTAAACACCATGTTCTCATATCAACATAACCATAAAAAAAGGGTTCATTTTCTAGGGAAAAATTACAATTTTACTCCTTTAAAAGACTTGAGACCTTGAAAATAAAAATTAGTTAAGTATCACTCGAGAAAAAATTTAGGTTACCACAACCCATCATTTATAATTTTAGTTAGAGTTTTATAATTATTATATTTTCACATTAGGACTCCACACTAATTTAATAAAAATAATAATAATTTGGTGATATAAAATAAATTATATTAAAGAAATTGAAAATAAAGTAATATGGAAAAATTAAAAAATAAAAAATGTGTGAATTATGATGAAAAATATTTAATTTAATATCATTAAAATAATTTATGATAACAGAAAATATTATATTTAATATAAATTTATCATAAAAACAATATAATATTACAGAATGATAGAATAATAAAACCGGTTTGTCCATGCAGCTTAACTGATATAACTAGTCCAACCATGAAGCAATCCCCTCACTACTTCAATGACTGATCATATTTTGAAAAAAATAGTATGTGACTTCAAAATCATGGGGATATAGGTTGAGGATCTTAAATATGTGATGGAGGTTACTCTAATTATAAACATAAAAAAATTTAACAAAATGTTTGGTTATGTTTCCACTCAAAATTTAATTTCCTTTAAATTTATGAGGAATGTAAAATCATGTTATGATATATAAAAAATGTTTATTTCCTCCCATGGGTAAAACCTTATCATAATACTAATTTTTATAAAAATTTTGAATTTTTATGTAATATTGGGAATGGATTGACTCTCAAATTATTATTCCAAAATTAACTACATAGATAATTAAATTTCAATTATCCCCTAAAACCAACCTTAAGTCGTTTTCAAGGGAAAAATATAACCACCAAATTTATAATACAAACAACCATGTAATACCCCTGGTTTGAGATAATTTCCCTATATTATTATTTATTTTCAATTTATATAATTTTTTTGTGCTATGTAATATTTTTAGTTTTTTGGGATGTTTTGGGAATGCTTTGTGAGGTGCATGGTTTGAGCACAATTAGGGAAAATCACATGATATTCCATAAGTAATTGTGAATGGTTTGTTCATGGTTTAGAAAAAACTATACAGAAATCATGTATCTTATTGATTTTCAATACAAAGGTGATATTCATGGTTGGCCCACAGTTTTCCCAACTATGAAAACTAACCATTTTATGGGATTAATTAAATCCAAAAAATAGATTTTTGACCCCAAAACTTCCTTGAGAACTCATCCTATATTTTCATAATCTCTTAAAACTCAACCATTCCATGGGTGTTTTTTAATATCTTCTTCCTTATAGTGATTGATTTCAACATATTAGAGTGTTTTGGGTATTAAAGGTCAAATATAAGTGTCGCATTCCTCCTTTTTCCCCTTGATTATCTTGTTCTTCTATGAAGGTGAAAATTATAACGTGGATAACATGTTTGGATCTATGTTTTAGTTAAATATTTGTTAAATATTATTTGGAATCCATTGAAGGATTGAAAAGGTGATCCCAGATCTGTGAGATCATGAGTTGATTCTTTGTTTCGATTGCATCAAAGGTGGGTTGGTTCCCCTCTTTTCCAATTTCTCCTAGAATATGAAGGATCGTTGTTTTTTAAATAAATTTCTTCTGATTTTTATATTAAAAATAATTCAAAATAACTTTTAAAAATACCTTTTCTTAATTGGTCTTAAAATTTAGAATTATGGGTGACACTTACAAGGTGTTCTATTAAATTATTTAATAGAATTGGTTTTCAAAAAAAGGTTTTGGGTGTGATAAATTTTCATGAACTTGGTGGGTGTATATTTATATGTATATGGAAAGGTCCATGTGGGTAATAAATAGTTTCAGTTCCAAATATTGTGTCACATTGGACTATGTCTCTGAGTGATGACTTAGGACTATAGGGAAAAATGTCACTCATGAGTTGGACTATTTAGGGGGACTTCGAGCAGTAGTTGTATTGGTTTGTATTCTACATGTATGCATGGGTTCAAGCTAGGGGTTTGTTTTTTGGGTTAGTTATTTATCTAATATATGTATATTTTTATACATTAATAATTGGTTTTAATTATTTATATTTGTCTTATATTTAAAATATAATTATATCTAATATGTTTCTTGTTTTAGTGAAATTTGGGGGATAACTCGAGGTTTTCCTACTGGGTTGTATAATCGCCACCTATATATGAACATTGGTTTATATGAAAAAACTTTTTATTTGTATATAGTTAAGGGTAAGGTTTCATATTTTACTAGTTTAGCTTCATGATGTCGTATTCATGGATGTTTGGAGTTAGAGATTGGGGCGGAAGATGAGTCTTGGAGTTTGGAGTGGTGTCACCTTGGTTACCTGAGTCCTATTTTCCTTTATTATTATTTCCTTGAGTCTTATTTGTATTATTATTTTAAACTTATATTCTTTCCTCTTTTATTGTTTCCATAATGATCCTTTAGTTATACAATTTGAGTTTATTCAATTTTTTTATGATGTGCCTTATTTTTTCTCTTTAGTATAGTCTACTTATAGGTTATTTGTTTAAGGGAAAATCACCCCACATGATTTAGTAAAGCCCTTGAAATTTATTGTTAGCCTTTTGTTCCCTAGGGACGTCACCTAAGTTTAGTGGAATTTTTTTCCTTCCTAAGAAAATGGGTTGGGTCTGGATGTTACACACCCCTTGTGAAAAACTTTTTGAAAATTTCATATGAGGAAATGGGTTCAAGTTAAAATTTAAGGAAATAAATCATATCAATTTTCTAGGAATGTGTTTGAGGATTCTTAGATAAATTAAATAAAAATACCTCATATTAAGAGGTATATTTCTCAATCAAGTTTTTGATTATAACCAAAACCATATCGAACACTATGTATAAAATAATACCAGTGGAGTTAGAAGAGTTAGATAAATAATTAAAATAATATCTTGATAATGTATTTATATAAACCACTACATTACCTTGTGATTCACATATCCTCTTTATAATTAATAATGATAAATCAATAAGTTCATGAATTAATGATAGGTTATTCATTGCTATCATTATAAAAACAATTATCCTCTTCTAAGTATCAATGATTTATTAAATATATTTCAGGGTACCTAGTAAAGTCATTAGGTAAAACACTTATAAAAATGAAATGGAAACATCAACCAAAATCAGTAAACCCACAAAATCTCTCTATTAATTTAGCTAGAAATAAATAAAATGAATAATGAAATTAATTTTTCTTTATTGATCCTAAATTTTTTCCAACATATTTCACATGGGATTGATAACCATAACTAAGAAGTGTCTAATGGTATCCTTCCTCCAAGTGTTTCCACGAGATACGTGAGACTCCCAATGATTGGGAAGAACAACCTATTACTCATGGTTTGATAGAACATTTAAGTTAAAGAGAAAGAGTGTAAGAGAGAAAGATATTCAATTTGAGGAGAATTCATAAAATTCATATTTTTTGAATACACACACATAAAAAACTATGATCCTTCTTATATAGTCCATCCAAGGAAAATATAGGCAAACCAAACACTAATACACTTAAAGATAAATTTTTCATAAATGTATCATGGGTTGAAACTCTTTATAACTTACAACTGCCCATTTTGATTTTTTTATTTAACATTTAAATAAATTTTTGGGATGTTCAAACTCTTCAAGATTATCATTACATGGTAATAAATCAATTATGATAGCTTGGAGTAGGAGAATAATTATTATCCATATTATATTTCATATAATATATAACTACCATGTAAGGTAGTATGGCTGGTGACATTCACCACAACATAGTTCCTCCCTCTATAAACAATGATGTTGTCTAAACCACCATGTCATAGTCTATCTTATAGCGCATATTTCCATTATTCTTATATTTTTACTAAAATTCATATAAACTCTAAAAACATTCACCTTATTTCATACCACATATAAAAACTTTTGAAACCATATAAAAAACTAATTTTGGAAAATATATCATTCATTTTCCCAACATGTCACATCATATTTAAAAACTTGTAAAAATCCATCCAAAAATTCTTCCAAATATCCTCCAAAACACTTTTGAGTAGCTCTCAAAGTTTTATGAAAACACTTTATAATAGAATTTAATCATTATTCACACAACCAAATATGTTGGGACTATAGTCCTTTGTAGAATTTATAATAATCATGAATTCCATAATCCATAATTGTAAGCCAAGAGTGGCCTCTAGAAAAAAAATCAATTTTATCCAAACTATAGAGAGATCTTGCATGATATTATCAAAAACATGTATCTCTATATTTGTTTCCTCTAAATTAATCTTATATAATTATGTGTTATCATATAATCCCTTTTTACAAGACATTTAGTGGCTATAATACATATAGTATGTCAATACTATATACCATTCTTATTAAATCATGATTCTTCAAGTATGGACTGACCAGATGGATAAAAACATATCATGTAACTTACCTAAGAGGGTGATCACATCACATAACCTCATCCAAATAAATAAGTACTTCATATTTACCTTATCTAGGTATATCCATGAACTTCCCCAATTTATTTCAATTAAGGACCCAAACTTCATACTTGTTAAACAGGAGGAAAAATATCATATTGGTTAATCCTCAACTAATGATATGATCAAAAACATACCAAACCACCCCCTGATTTCCTCATCTAAGAAGATAGCATAATAATGGTATCAAAGTATAATGGTTATCATGATAGGTATATTTCCAACCATGGGTATAGAGATTAAATATTAAATATTCACCCCTAGAATACCAAAGATGTAGTGTATGACACTACAGGTATTATACTTGGCAAGTTATCCAGCACACAAAATTATTTTTGTTCCTCATGAGCATATTTCATATCTCAATACAAAATTATTCTCATCCCAAACATCAAATTTCATCATAACCTATAATACTCTATGATGAGCGTCATTTAGGGATAACTAAAGATCATAATTTTCAAGGTCAATTTTCATCGCTTTATAAAATTCATGTGTCTAACATGGAAGAATGAAAAAGTGGAGATTGGATTTTTTATAACGTGATATGTATTATATTCTTAATCTCATTTAATAATAATAACAAAATTATATATAATCACCCATATAATCTCATCCTATATGATAGACTACTAGATTACATCTCTATGTAATTCCTACCACATCTCTATGTGACCATCTAATAAAACCTCCCACTAAAATCCTTTAGTGAGTAACATATTTAAAGAAAGGTTGTTGGAATAATTTTGTGACTAGGAATTAATTCCTAATGTTCAAATACTTTAAGATAGTATTCAAAATCCTTTAATTCATTCCATCAAATGTTATGATGTTAATAAATTTTTTAATCTACATATAACTCTTGTAAGATCATCATCATATTAGAACTTTTCAATTTAAACATTTCTATAAGATCATTTGGTAAGTAAATATAACTCTTTAAATTAATTTTTTTATTTACCAAAAAATACTAAACTTATTTAGGATATAAATTGTATTTTATTTTGAATTAACTAGTTTAATATTTTTTTGTGTTACACTTTGAACTTCTCAAAGTTCAAAAATATACCCGTTGGCCTCTTAGAAATTATATTCTCAAAGAATATCATGTTAAGATAAAAAAACTACTTTTTACTAGGATATAATACGTATTTTAAATAGTATAAATATTTAACAAATAAAATATTAACAATCACATCTTATATGGAATTATATTAGTTTAGAGTTTTATTTTGAAAAGAATATTTTATTCTTTAAAATATTTCATTTTGGGTGGTGGGAACTCTTTTACCCTATTTTAAAAAATATATTGGATAAACTCTTTAATACTGAATAAAAAAAAATATGCATATCTTATTTTCAATAATGTTATATAATTGGAAAAAAATCATAAACCATGTGCATCAAAGACAGAATATTATTTATTTATAACAAATATTTATTGAAAATAAAAAAAAACTATTTTATCATATAAATTATATGAGTTGAAAAATAAATCCATTATTCATATCCACTTGAGATTTAATGTGATCCACTTTATTCAATTATACAATATAGAAATCCCTTCTTAATCACTTGAATAATGACTAACTGACTAACAATTTAAAGATTTATTATAAAATCATAAAAGGATAGAACAAATTCATGGAGGTATAAAGTGATGGACACCAAGGGCTTCCCCACATACCATGTGCATAAAATATACTAGAAAATAGCCATTTCTCAAATAATAAAACAATATCATGGCATGGTTACCTTTGTAAAAAAATGAGATCATCTGCCATATCCCTTCATGCAAGGTTTTATAAATCTCAACATCTTGATGGGGTATGTTTTTGTATGTTTTTATGATATAGTAAATGCTCTAGTGGAAAGCGGAGAGCCCCAATAAGGACATGAACATCAAATATTTTTCATATTCAATTATTTATAGGGTTATGTTATTCAAGGAGTACAGATAAAGTACATTTAACATGGTATGATATTTCATTAAAAGTGAGATACCCTCACCATATAAGGCTAAGAAATACAAAATGATAAAGTCACAATAGTTCCAAAAAATACCACCACTATGCATGATTCCCTAAGAATAGGATCCATATGAATTTACTTTTAGGCCCTATCTTGGTGCTTTCCATCACACCCAATGACCTTGAACCTCTATGTTAAGTGATACCTCATAGATGGTAGATCAAGTTATCTAAATACTATAGGATAGAGGTATCATATATTCCTTACAAAGAGCACTAAGATAAATAACTAGGGAGAGGAGTTTTCTTTTGAGGTGGGATTTATTGGGACTTATGTATTGATGTAATACAACATTTCATATATCCCAAATAATCAAATATCCAAGATAGTGGATAATATAGCATCCATGTGAGTCTATATTCACATTTTTATCCACTTAAAAACATGAATTAAGAAAGATGTCCATATATCCATATTGAACATTGTCCCCTGAGAGACCCTTGAGAGTAATCCATAACAAGTTCACCCATTCCCCTTATGAAAACAAGTGTAACACAAATTTTAACTTGGAGCTCAAACAAAAAATATATTTAGAGTGAAGATAAATACCTTTACTTTTCACCTTATTATCCTCAATAATAGCCTGATTCTAAATACACCGCATAAGAAAGTTATGTTTTGTTGGAAGATCTTTTCACCATGGACTTGTAACCATTCCAGTAATGTTGTTTTGGAAATGAATAATATTTTGGTAATCTAAACTATTGAAGGCACCCAATGAAGAGGGGTTGAAAACATAGATATCAGTTTATTCAACCATTTGGACATTGTGAAGTGCATAATTTTTATAGTCATTGAGTATATCTTCTATGAAGATTGGGTGGACACTGGTCTTCATAAAACTAAGGTCGAGAGATGGAAACCTTGGATAGAAGGGTGGTGATCCCACCCAGTTGTATTTATAGAAGGAAATTTCACCTTTTTCAATCTACTAATAGTTTTTATGGATGATTCAAATAGTCCCATATAGGCTTTTCCATAGCTTATAACCCATGGATCCCTCAATACAAGATACAAAAGAGTTTCCATATTTTTTCCTGATGAATTTGGGCTAAAGTGATTACCCTGAGAACATATCCTGGACTAACTTATCTTACATTCACTAAATGATTTTGATATTGATAACCCCATAATATACAATATTATCTAATCTAGATCATCTATCCCAATGGTTCCATCTCTCCAGGTGATAATCCAATATAAATATTTTGAAAGTGTTCTCTATGTTCTTAATCACAAACCTATAATCCCTAGAAACTTATAGAAGATGCGTGGGAATTGAAGATATGTTTCCCTTCACCATTAAGATCCTAAATCTAAAAGAGAGAAAGTGGATCTTCCAATTTTTTATCTTCTTTATAATCCTATTCAAAAAAATTATCAAATAAATGAATTCATATTTTTTCATTTGATAACAAAAAACCAAAATAATTCATGGGAATGTTCTTTCTAGAGATACAAAACTACGCCTCTATTAGTTTGGAATACCTACTGGTATATTTTTTAGAGATAAAGACCCTACTCTTATCAATATTTATGCACTACCCACTCTTGTTTGTATAGTAATTAAAGATCAATTTATACATTTTAATTGAATTTATCCTCCCATTAATGAAAAAGAGCATGTTTTTTTCAAAAAACAAATTGGAGATATATATAAATCTATATTGACCTCTAAATAACTTGAACCACCCACTAAATAACTCATAATTAAGGTTTCTAAAGATCATATCCTGATCCGTGATGAATTAAATTACAGAGTGAGGATCTCCTTGGTATAATCCCCTTACTGACTTTAACAACTTGAATATCTTCCCTAGGAGGGATATAATAAACCATGGTGAGGTGAAGTAATATAAGAAGGGGTTGAAAACCCATTCAAAAATTCCACACTCTCCCATAACTCTAATAATAAATATATATTCCATTCTATCATATGATTTTTCTATGTTAATTTTAACTATTATGTCAGACCTAGAAACTCATTTTTCAAGGTCAACTATCATTTATTGAGCCAGACCAACCACTCTTTGTATACTTCTACTTTTTATAAAGCCATGTTATTCCTAAAATATTATAAGATCTAGATGAAGGGGGAAATTTTTGTTAACAATGTAAGCCAAAACTTTTTATAAAATGTTTCACAAGATTATGGGGTGAAACTAACCAAAGACTATTGATTGGTTCACCTTTGGGATTAAAACTATGCCTGTAGAAGTGGTAACTCTAGTGAGTGGACCAAATTTGAAAAAATCTTTCACTACTTAAATAACCTCTCTTTTGATGATGTATCATGTAAGAATACATAAAGATAATTGTAATCCATTAGGCCCTGAATCAATATTAAGATTAATGATTTTTATAAACTCTATTATCTATTCTTATTACATAAATGGGTTTTAGAATTAAGTTATTTGGTTCCTCAAACATTATCAGGATGTTTCTGAAGAAGTGTTCGTTATCCACCTCCATAGGGACCCATTTCGCATTCCTTAGTGAGGGCATCCAAGTAGACCAGTGAAAAAAGTGATAGCAAGAGGCCATAAATTTTCAACATTGAGAGTCATATTGAACTTCTATACATATTCACAATAATTATTTAACATATATTTGGTATAATATACCTTTCAAAATATATGAATTTATTTTATAACAAAAATACCTAAAATATAATCTCTATGTAATTTCTCTCACCCCTTTATATACTTTGGATAATTTCTACTCTAATGTATATTTTTTCTATATTGAAAACACTACTCATCTTTAGAATCTAATTTCTTCAATTTATAATGTGGTGTGGGATCTCTACAACCTATATTATTTTCATTTCATAAAAAAAATTACCCTTTCCAGTTTTCACCATCATCAAGGAACTCAATCTTGGACACCCCATGTCCTTTTTAGAAATCCTTAACATATTAGGAAGTTTTGGTAAACATTTATTAATATTTTAATGTTGTAATTCAAAATAAACTGTGATAACCTTTTTTGAAACAATTTAATAATGAATTTTATGGTTATATTAAGACTTAAAGTAGACCACAACCTCACAAGATCAATTACATACCCAATAATATTGAGTACATGACTAGATATTTAAGTTCTTTTAGTTATATTTCATTTAAATAATGTCTTTGAAACTTCATATCTATCATGCCTTCTTTGTTATTAATATATCATTTTCATGTTTTCTATCATCTTGAATGTGTTTATACTATCATTTTTCTTTTTAAACTTATACACTATGGATAGAATCATGAGAGTGGTGGCATCAAGAAAATTATTCAAATGTTTATCATAGGAATATAAATATATTTGTTGAATAGTTTCCCCAATTGGTTGTTCAAGAAGGGGTTTCTCTAACCAAAATATTTTTTCCTCCTTCTTAATAACAATTTTTAATTTTATGTGTGTATCTATAATGTTTATTTCATTATCTTTTTACTTTTCCAATATTTCTCTCAAATTCATGTTCGATGATAACAATTCTATTTTATCTAAAACATAATTTTTTTATATGAGTATCATGTTTTACATTCATTAAATAAGTAATTTTATTAAACTTATTACCATTAAAATGAAGACTTTTTTTAAATTAAATTATATAAATCAGCCAAAAAATATCCATATTTCACTAATATTTGGGTCACTTTAGAATTTATCCCATCACTTATCTATTTAGGTGGATCATCATGTAAATAATATCCTATATTACTCCTAGATAGTTGATTGGACAACTCCTTTCTTAATTATTCATATAGATAAACTCAAATGTATTCCTCTATTATCCTAACAATTGGGGTTTCCAAAAAAATTGTAACCCAAATAATATTCCAAATATAATCTCCAAATTATATCAAGGTTGCACATAACTTTCTTTCATTATATAAGATAATCCATGGGAACCCTACTTTATCAAAACCTTTTGGATTTAATAATCATGGAATTGAAAAGTGTTTCTTTAAAAATAATATAAAACATAGTATTTCATAAGGTATAACATCTAACATTTGGAATTTTATGAAAGGGTGCCATCATATCCTGAATAATTAATCTTGTTGGATAGTTGGGTGTAGTGAGATTAATTTATGGAGGAAACAATGGTCTGAGTGCATCCTCTTTTTCCCTAAATTCCTAGTTCTATATTATAATTTTCAGAAAGCTAGTCACCACATGAGGTTGATTCATATGGTTCTCAATAATAATAAATATACCTTATTTTATGATATTCAAGTCTCATAAAAAGTGGACCATTATGTGTTTATTGCATCTGGATCAGGATCTTTCAAAGTGTTAGATTTCCAAGATATTTTTCATGCTATATGGGAAGAAGATAAAAGGGAGAGATAGATCTGGTGCAAGGATATAACTTCTAAATATAGCTTCTTGATTTATATATTGAGAAACCATGCCATCTATATTGATATAGATATTCAATAGAAAGGGATTCAACTTACCTCTAAATGTAGTTGTTAGAAATCCTAAAAAGTGGAAAATTTCTCCCATGTATTCATTGAAAGAGAATGGGTGATGTTTATTTGGACTATGATTGAGAATTTCATTGTAATTAAGGTTTGGGGTGATCCCATAAAATGTTTCATTATTAATTGGTTTCACAAGAACTTGGTTTTGATAGTAGAGACCAAATTCTATAGAATAGACCTGGTAGTGGGATGTTGGGTCATCTAGGAGGCCCAAAATGAGGCTAGAAACAATGTTCATTGATGTTTTACTCTTTATCTAAAGGTTAGAATGTGGTATCTCATCTCAAATCCTAGAACCCATATCAAATGTTGTGGTATGTCATCCACCCTCAAAACTCTGATACAACATGCTTCACAAGGGCCAGAGATAATCAACACCAATGGTCATAACCACAATAGGTTTTTTAGTGATATCCTAATAATGGTTTGAAGCTAATTACCAATGGAACTTGCAAACAGGGTTTCATGGGAGGGAGTGGATTAATTTATGATAATTGGGGATCAATGGTGATGGATTATAGTGCATAATACGAACTAATAAACTCTCCTAAAGTTGAATCTAGATCAATGTTCAATGGACTCTCCTTGAGAAATATTTATAACATTAGACTGGATGAGGTGGAAATAGATTCTTCTAGGGTGCACAATTTCTTATCGGTATATACATAAATTTATTTTTCTATATCTTACCAAATAATAAAATGTAACAACCACCTTAATTAAAAATTATTGATCTATCACACAAGGAAAGAGGGAAATAGGGTGACTAATAGTCTAGCATCCAATGTGAGATGATATGATTCTCTTATTATTTACTTATGTATGTGATCTTTACCCCTGAATGTATGAACATTGTTAGAGATAATTCCTTGTGAATATACCATTTCATACCACCCTAAAATTTGGAGTGGTGGGTTTTCACCTTAAAAAAATATTTAGTTTTTCAATGAATAGAGTAATCATATAATAATAAATAGCCAAGACTCACTTTTCTAGACATGGCCTAAAATCTTATTCCAATGTAAAATCTGACCCAAATTCCCCCTACCCGTGGTTATTTACTCAAAATTAAATTCAATACCATTAAAATACTAACAAATAATATGTATAAACAATAATTAACTACTTAATTAAAGATTATAACCCATGAGTAAGACAAATTCAAGATAAATGAAATATAAAACTATTATCATAACTTGAAGGTAACAACTTAAATGAATGTATGGTAATTTAACCAATAATTTTAAACACATTTAAAATAAAGAATACACCAATTCATAATATAAATAATTTATATTATGAATAAATCATGGAATAATAAATGGACTATTTATAAATTTATACATAAGATAAAATATTATAAATAATTTATAAAATAAACATTTATAAACCTTTTATAATTTATATATTATTTATTGAAAATCCAGAGCATTAAATTTTCATATTTATTAAAATATGAACTCTTTCATATTCATAATTTACATGAAATTTAGTATGAACTCTTTTATATTCAAAATATGTAATATCTATGAAACATTTTATAAAAAAATAAACATTTCATGTTTTATGTAAAAAATTTACATAAACTAAACATCACATCTTTTTTCAAATAATGCATTTAAATATAAAAATTTTATATTCAAATTTATGGAAAATTCATTTATCAATATAAATACTTTTAGTTTTCACCCTATTTTATAATTTATAAAGATTCAATAAATTAATCACCATAGAAACCCACTTTAAACCTATATCACATCTACTAAAATGTTTTTGATATAGTTTAAAACCCCCTTTCATATTTTTTTGGCCTAGGTTTTTTTAAGAATTTTAATAAAATTTTAATTTTTTCACGGATCCAATCGAGGAATCACTCCTTCCATTGTATCAGACAATCTTGGAAAGCACAACATACACCATAGAAATGGTTTTCTAATCATCCTCATCCTACATAACAAGAGAGCCCCAAAATGTTACAAGATTGAGGTTTGTCTAATAACTTACTTCCTCTAGGATTGTGCCTTGGAACTAGGATAATATTCCACCTAATCACAATACAAACTTTACAAACACACTTCACAATTAAATAGAAAAATAATAATACAAACAATATTTTTGTGGTTTGGAAAAAGTCCTACATCAATGGAAAAATACTATAAACATATTCCTTTAGGAGATAGAAATGAATACAAAATTCATCACTCAATTCCTCTACACTTATAAAAGTATCAAATAATTCAGTCAAAAGTTATTATTTATTCAACATAGAAGTCACACACATAGTTATTCAGAGAAATTGGCCACTACCTCCTTTTTATAGAGGTATTCGTTTAGTGAAAAATTTGGACTAACCAAAAAGATTCATGATCAACCTACAATTTCCCTAGGAAACCACTGATATAATATTGAACCATATAATGAAACCACCAATAATCAATCACCATGAACACAACCAATGCATTGAGTCATCACCCCCAATGAACACCATCTATTAGAAGTTCTTCTGATGACTTTGTCCAATCATGTCTATCTGATGAAACTGAAGCCTTATCATAGGGTTCCTCTATCTGGTCATATTTATATAATGAAACCATTTCTACTGAAATTCTTATGAAAATATAAACCAATAAACATTCATCTTGTGGTCTCTATCCAATAATATTTTTTTTACCATCACTATCAAATGACCTCCAACTACAAAACATTGTCTGGTGAAACTGAATAACTTTCCAAAAAATCTAATAATATCCCACTTAGAAGTTACTTTAGGATTTTAGTATTATTAAACCATCCATCAGAGATCATCCTATGTCTATTGAATGTTTTATTCTCCACTCTATATGATCATCCAATTCCATCTAAGGAACAATGTTGCCTTAAAATTTCTTAAACTATCACCTTTTGTAAACATATTAGTTGGATTCTTCTTACCATCAATCTTTATTAGATCATACAATTTGTTTTCTAGTATCCTTCATATAAAGTGATAATTTAAGTCATTGTGTTTCATTCTTACATGAAACACTGGATTAAGAGCAAGATGAATAGCACCCTGATTATCACAAAATAACCTTCCTTTATCCAATACCTTTCTGATTTCCTTTAGTAAGAGTATCAACCATATCAAATCTTTCCCTAATTCGATAATAGAAATATAATCTGATTTAATTATAGAAAAAGTAGTAATTAGATAAAACTAATACATCCAGTTAACCTATATTCTACCAAAATTAAATAAAAAACCTATATTACTTTTATATGAGTCCATGTCTCCAAAAAAATACACATCTATAAAACCTTTCAACTGATCATCATCATAAAAATATAAAGTTATATCTTCCAAACCCTTTAAGAATCAAATAATCCATTTTATAGCTTCCCAATTTTTTCTACCAAGATTTGATAAGAAATAGATAACAAATCCCACAGAATGAGTAGTTTTTAATTGAGTTCAAACCATTACATACATCAAAAGTACTACAGTCATGGAAAAAGGGACCTTCCCCATGTCACCAACTTCTCTATCACTTTATGTTGTCTGTGATTTATAAATATTTAAGTGTCCGGTGAAGGGGGTTGAGACATGTTTACAACCAATCATTCTAAGTCTTTTATAACCATCCTAATGTATTTTTTCTATGATAAAACCCAAGAGTCGTCTTTTATATCCCTCTTTATTCTTATCCATGTGATATTCTTAGCTTGTTAAAGTTTCTTTGTCTCAAAACGTCTTAATAGATGCCTCTTCAATTCCTCAATCTGATGAAAATCAAGCCCATTAATCAATATATCATCCAAAAATAGTAATAGTGTGATATATTTTCCACATATCATTACTTCCTATGAAAAATATTATCATAATAACATTGAATAAAACTTTACTTCAGTATGAAAGTTTCAAACTTTTGATTCAACTAACTTGGAGGCTGCTTCAATCTATAAAGACTTAATTTCAACTTACAAACTAAATTCTTCTTACGATGAAATTTATAACACCTAGGCTTAACCATATAAATTTCTTCCTCCAAATCCCCACAAAGAAAGGTTGTATTTGCATCAATCTCCTCCTAGTGTATATTATTAAATGTAAAATTGATAAGAATTATCTAAATGGTTGTGTGCTTAACCACTAGTGAGGAAATTTTAGAAAAGTTGATCTCTTCCTTTTTTTGAAAACCCTAAACCACAAATATTATTTTGTACCTCTTACTTTAATAAGATTCCTTCAAAATAAAAACTCATTTGTTCTCTAGATCTTTTTTCCCTTCCTTTAGTTCACCCAACTCCCAAGTATTATTGAGATTTAATGTATTCATTTACTCTTCCATGGATAACTCCCACTATTTCGAGTCTCTTAGAGTAGTTTCCTCATCTTTACATTCCAGTTACCCTATTTCCAATAGAAGTATAAAAGTTATATCATCCCCAAACCTCGAAACAAGATTTCTGACATAAGTGGATCTCCTCAGAACAACCTTAGGTTAATTTGTTTAAAACTATCAATCTAATAGTCATTATTCCAAACATTATCTATTTGGTAGAGTTCTGTCTAATTGTTCTCCATATGTAAATGGTCTATTAGTTCATTCAATATATAGAAATGGTCAATTCTATTAATATCAATCTAGTAGCCTAGATATCATAGCACCATCCAAATACATTTCTCCTAAAGTCTTTAGACTCGGTGTCTGTCTAATAACCATTTTTAAATCACCTTGAACTTCAATAGTTAATATATCCTTAACTTCCTTCTTATCCAAGTTCAAATATTTTCATGGAATTTCTTCATTGAAAACAATATATCGACTCTAGATTAATTGTTTCCTTTTATCATCCCATGGGTGATATCCAAAGTTCTTATCACCATATTTGATGACGAAACACACCTTGAATTTCATATCAAACTTATCTCTAACTTTAGCATCGATATGAACATATCTGATACTTCTAAAGACTTTGATATGGTTCACCTTTGGTCTCTTATTAGACCAAAGTTCCTATGGAATTTCTTATCCCATAGTTGAAACTAGAATTATATTCACTAAATGTGCTATTGTATTTATTACCTCTACCCAAATTCCCTATAATAATTCCTAAGTGAATCCTCGTACTTTAAGATTTCTCTTTCAAATTCCAATTCATCATATCAGCTACTCTATTTTTTTTGTGGAGTTCTTGGAATAGTCTTCTCATGTCTGATTACCATCCTTTGAAAAAATTTATGAAAGTTGTGTTTGGTTTATTCCCCACCATTATCTATATAAGGACATTTCAACTTTCATTCACATACTTCTTTTGACAAAACTTTCAATTGAATAAAATCCTGAAATGCGTCATATTTATTCTTCTAGAAGAAAACCCATACCTTTTTTGTAGCATCATTAATGAAGGTCACAAAGTATAGTGATCCTCCATTCGAGTGAATAGGTTATGGACCCCAAAAATCAAAATGAATAAATTTTAACTCTTGATTCTTTGATTTCATACCACCCAATTTGAAGGAAACTTTTTTTATTTCCCTAGCAAACAAATTTCACATTTTATAAGGTATGTCTGATCAAGTATAAGTATTACCTTTACCACTATAACATTCATATACTTCTCATTGAGGTGAAAATACCTATAGTAATACTTTTTCCTTTCCATCCAATGAAATGATTATGATAATTATAACTTCATCCCTCTATCAGGATAAGTATAAGGTTACGTTCTTAACTCCACAAGCAATCACCATGGATCGTCTATTGATATTATAATATCTATTCAAAAAATTTATTCTAAAACTTGCATCATCAATTTTTCCCACTAATATGAGGTTTTTCTATATATTTACAATATTTTTAACATATGTAAATCTCAAGACACTTACATTTTTCATTTGAATGTTAACATCACCTTTCCCAACTACATCCAGAACTTCATCATCAGTAATATATACTTTGAACAAGATTCTCAATGCATAATCAACCATTCCCCAATGCTCACCAATTGAATGAATAGATGCCCCTAAATAAAAAAACCATGACTCCTCTAGAATGATCATGCTCAATATAAAACCATAACTTTCATATATTGTATTGATAGAGTTTGTCTATCCAGAATTTAAATCCTCCATATGATTCCAACAATATTTCTTAATATATCCCCTTTACCCAAAAATCCCATATATATGACCAAGACCAGTAAATTTCCCTTGAATTATTCTCTATGAATTATCTTTTGAAGATTTATTCTTCTATTGGTCCTTCCATTAAAGTGATTGTCCCTGTATGGTATCATTGAGAGCACTTTTGGATAGATTTTGAACATCCTTATACCTCAACTCTTGATTAAATATAATGTTTTAAAAGTAATAAAACAAAATATCCACCTTCCCACAGAATTTTTTCACTATTATAATCATGGAATATCATCTATTTGTAAGTGAGGAAAGGAGAAGAGAATCCCAAACAACATCTATAAAAGTTTATTTCACTAACTCAAGCTTCTCCTAGATCATATTGAAGCCATTATTGTGATTGGTTGTGGGAATTATTTCCATTAACCTCAAATTGAAAATTATTTACATCATGAAAATTTCATTAAGATCTATTGTATTCTCATATATCACAACCAATGATTTTATAAATCTTCCAGTAGTTTTCTTCTATCTATTGTTAAATTAAAAATATTGATCCAGATACATCCTAATCAAGGCTAAACCCTTCATATCCAAATACTCTAATTATATCTTTCCCTTCATTTAAGGCCATACACCAGATAAAGAAGCATTAAAATCATTTTGTATCAAAATATCTTCCATTTTCATTATATAAAATGAAAATTCCATTCCCTCAAAATTATCAATATGAACCTTCCCTTTCTATAAAGTCATTATTTTGATAATAGTATAGCCAACTAAAGTCAAATAACTTGAAATAAAAGGAGAGGAGAAATATGAATGTTGGAGTGAAGTAAAACCAAACTTTGATCCCACTTATTGGGGATCAAAACAAGTAAGTAATCCACCCATTTTAATAGATGATCTAGGAAATCAAAACATACACTAAATAGATGTTCGTCTGACCATCCTCATCCTATGTAGTAGAAAAGCTCTGTAATGTTACCAGATAGAGGTTTTTCTAATAATATAATTACTCTAATTTTTTACATTGGAACTTGGATGATATCCCACCTAGTCACGAAACAAGATTCAAAAGCACACTTTACAAAGAAGTAAAAAAACAATTAGATAAACAATATTTAAATGGTTCATACAAAGTCCCACATCCATGGGGAAATGTTGTAGAAATATTTCATCAAGGAAATATAAGAGAATAATTAATTAATTACACAATTTCACTCTTCTTAGAAAAATCTCAAACAATTCAATCAGAAACACTTAGATATTCATTATATAAGTCACACACATGGTTAGTCAGAGATTTGGTCCACCACCTCCTTTTTATAGATGTCTTTGTATGGGGAACAAGTTGCACTAACCTCTAAGATTCACAGTCAACTTCCCAATGAACTAGGAAAATTTTGAAAAATTGTTGAACTATATAATGAAACCACTAACATTCAGTCACCATGAACATATCCCATTCATTGAGTCTCCACCCCTAGTCAATGTTATCTTTGAGAAATTTTTCTGATAACTCTATCAAATCATCAATGTCTAATAAAACTGAAGCCTTACTATAGGGTTCATCTATGTGATCATATTTTCCTAATGAAACCATTTCTACCATAATGATTCTAAAACTATACAGTAAGAAACATCTGTCTAGTGGTCTCTATTCAATGATCTTCATCTAATCATCTCTATCGATAACCTCCATATGTATAACTTTATCCGGTGAAACTAAATAACTTTCCAAAAATCCCAAAAAATATTTAAAATTATTAATACCATGGTTTTCACCACAACATAGTTGATATTAGTTACAAAAAGAAAACCATGATCATTTTGGGAAGAATATTTGGAAAAACTATAGAAAAGAGGCCTTAATTATGTCATGGTGGTCTTATGGAATCATATTCCAACCAAACCCTGACCATTTCTAATATATACAATAAATTTTAGGCCATGTATTGTCAGTATATACTATGATATGGTATATATGTTTTACCTATATCTCATGTTATTTTAATGATCACAAACACTCTCTTATGTATCTAACATTTTCATTTGAGTGAATTTAAATATCACCTTTTGGTCTTTAAGTGGTGTCATTAATAGTATTTATTAAGTTATTAAAAAAAATTAAAAGGATTATTGATGATATTTTTGAAGGATTAGATATGTATTACGTCATGTTTTGACAACATGGAATGAAATTAGAAGACAAATAGAAAATCATAGAATGAAGTTAGGGTGGAACTTGTTGAAGTGGATTGTGAAAGGAAGTGTCGGCTAGTTGATGGTGAAGAAAGTAACATCCGCACGCTCCAAGAGTCCACTAGACAGTCAGGGGAGGAGCATAAACTATATAGTAGAATAAATAAATTCCTAGTGAATCCCATCATTCCTACTATCCTGCTAGAGTAACTGGGTGACTAGTGAATGAGTCCAATTATAAAAATTTAAAATTCAAACATGGACTCCACAACTCTTAAAGTATCATTGATAATTCCTAAAGATCAATGTGGATTACAGAAAGTTCCTTGAATCTTTACAGGATATAAATATAGATATTTAGTGGATTCTAAGATTCAATTCATTAGGATTTCTCTAATTAATGGAATTGGAATGTTTCAATGATGGATCTCAAACAATCTCAAAATACTCTCAAGTTCCATTTCCTTTCTCAATTTCTAAAGGATCTCAAAATCTACCTTTGTCGCTATATATCTATCTCATATTATTCTATCCTTTTTTAAAATATGAAATTGATATTATAATGTTTTTTCACCAAGAAAATAATCCTCTTTACTTCACCTATTCTACAATGGGTTTCTTGCTATAATCTGTGAAAATCAAGGGAGACAACTGCTTACTACCATTGAATTAAGGGATCTTGGTTTATTGTTAATTCTATTAAAAATTAAGATAGGATGTGGTTTCTTGATGTCTATTAAAATCAAGGGACTAATAATACAAACCTCTTAAGCCAAGGGGAGGATAGGTAAGGGATCACACTAAGTTATTTTAAAACTTCTTTATCAAACTATGTTTTTTCTCTATTTAATTTTACAAATTACATCATCCATTGTTGATCCATGTAAAGGGTATAAATTCAATACATCTATTTTCCATTTTTCTTACTCACATAATAAGGATCAAATTTCCCTCTTTTTCACTTTGTTGTATAGAAATCATTTGGTTCTTAATTTTCCCTTGTCATTTATGTTTTTATTTTTTTCAAAGGAAATTCACCCCTCCCTTGTAATTTATATTATCTTTTACCAACATCTGGTATCAAAAGAGACCTTTTCCCTTTTTTCAAAAACTTTTTTTTTTCTTAAAAAATAATTTTTTTTAAACCGGTTTAGTGTTTTTTAGACTTTCATTAATATTAATCAATTTCAAAGTATGATTTTTTTATAGAATCTACCTCTTATACCCATGATCCTTCATTTTATGGAACAAATTAATCTTATTGGAAAGTTTTCATGTCAATTTATCTTATAATAATTGGATATCCTATTTTGAAAATTTTTATTCATGGTTATACTCTTACAATAGAACTAGAAGATAAATAGACACCTCAAGATATATCTACTTTTGAATTTGATGGAAAAGGCCTGAATTCTATCCATTTTAGGTATGATAAAAATGAATTTAATTATATATATACTTGAAAAATATCCCATGATATTTTAATTTTTTTTAAATTACTCATGAATTCACAAAAAAAATTAAAATTTCTAAGCATGATTTTTATAGGCAAGGCCTTAAAAGTTTGCGTATACATACAAATGAATCAATTCCTGATATCTTTATGATAATTATAAAAAAAAATAAATGTCTAAATGTCTATTGGTGATTATTTTTATATATAAAATCTAAAAAATAAAATTATATTGGTCAGACCTAGCTCTTGGGTACCAAAGGTGATAATTATAAAAGAAGTAAAAGACATCAAAAATATGTCACTCAAAAAACTAATTAGATCTCTAATGACATATGAGATCAATATAAATCATAAATATGAATAATAACTAAAAGAATAAAAGGAATAAAAATAATTCAGAAGAATGATTGTTTTCAATGCTATTGATGATGAATATTATTCTAATAATGAATCTGATAATGAACACCTGGCTAAGATTTTGAAAAAATTGAACAAAAAGAAGAAAACACTCTATCATGATAAAAATAAAAATCAAATTGAAGTACAGGATGTAACATTTTATAAATAAAACAATAAGGGATATATAATATCAGAATTCCCCATCTAAAAAAGAACTTTAAAGAAAAGAATAAAGTTAAGAAGTTCATTAAAGTGTCAACCTAGAGTGTTAGTGGAGACTCTATAGACTCAACCTCTTCAGGTGACTCAAGTCTAAAATTCCTCATCGCACATCTCAAGGTAGTTGATGAGGTTAGTTATCCTATTGATCACTCTCTTTCTTATTCATCATCTTCTTATCATTACTATCATTCTCCCACTTATAATAAACAAAAATGATATTGTGAATTTTTTTGATATAATCCTTTCAAAATAAAAAGATTGAAACTCAAAATAAAAATGACTTCTTAAAGTAAGAGATGAAATTTTTAATGAAAAGTATCTCATTTTTGAAGAAAAATATGATTTCATTTTGAAATTGAAGGATCAACCTAAATTTGAGAATTTAGAATCCCAAATTAAGGATCTCAAAAATAATATTTCTCAATTTAACAATGGTGATCAATATCTTGATATGATTATATGTTATCAACATCTAATAAAAAACATCATGGTTTTAGTTTTTATAAGAATGAGAGTTCATTGAAAAATACTAATTTTTTAAAAGGTATTTTGAAAAGTAATTATTTTATTTATTTATTTTTAAATCGAGAATTTAATTTATGAATGAGTTTTCAAAAATTATAGATATGGAAGACAAAATCTATTCATCTTTCATCTCATGTAACTCATATAAAATCTCATACTAAACAAGTTTGGGTTATAAAATATTTATTATCTAATCTTAGAAAACCCAATATTGTTTCAACTCTTCATTCTCTTCTAACTAAACTTTCTAGGACTAAAATCTAGGTACCAAAATGCACTTTTTTTTATATATTACAAGACTACACCACTAAGTTTCATTATCATATCATATGGTGTCTTTTAATAAAAAATATACTATCAAACTCTTGAAATGATTAATCTAATATTTCCTCTTAATCTCTTTATTAAATTCTCTAATTAAGGGGGAGCCTAGAATTTTCTTTTTCAGTGAATTTTTGGAATAAACTTCCATCACAAAGGGAACATGTTTTTTGGTTATTTTAAATTTACTCTTTTAAATTCCCTTTAGAACTTTATTTTATGATCTCTCTATCTCTCTTATTTATGATTTCTTATTCTTAAAAAAGGAGATGTTATATTTTAAAAAAAATAGAAAAAAATGTTTTTTTCTTTATTTATTTCACTTAAACATATTTTAAAATCAGTTTTTCTTCTTTTTTAAAATTTATTTTTCTTCAATTTTTCTAATTTATTTTTCTTCTCTTTTTCAAATTTCTTTTTCTTAACTTTTTAATAATTATTTTTAAAAATATTTTAAATATTTTTAAAATATTTAGAACCAATATTATCCCTTTCTTTTGAATTTTTGAAATTATCTTTGAAATATTTATTTGAATATTATTAATTTGAGATAATGTATGTTTTATCTTTAATCCATCTCATGTGCTTTACTTATTTCTACCTTATGTATTTTATTTGTTTTACATTAATTATTTTCTTATGTTGATTTTTATGTTTATGGTATTCATTAATGTGATTATAGTATTTCATTTCTTGATATAAATTTCTTTTTATTTTTCTCTCTTTGTTTTCTTTTTTATTATCACAATGGAGGGATTCTATTGTTATTTTAGGGGGAGAAGTTTTTAATTATTGGGAAAAGTGTTTTTTAATTCAAAGGGGGGTGAGTTCATTTAAGGTGTGTTGTGTTTATCTCTTAAACATCCTAATTATATTGAACTTTAATATCTTGAATTACTTTTCACTAGTACAAAATTCATTTAAACTGACATGTTTTCATGTCTATTTTCTATAATCGATGTTATAAATTACTTTTTACATCATTTATTTTATAAAAAATGTGAAAAATAAAACTTTTATATTTTTCAAATTAGTTATATAATAACCAATGTGGAAAACCTAATTTATAACATTGGATATTAAATAACCGATGTAAAAACCCTATTTTTCTCATTGTTTATAAAATAACATACATATAAAACCTTTAAAAATTTAATAAAAAGTTAAGACGATTCAATTTGGTTTTATTATTTTTCACTCCAGCCTTCAGTTCTCTCTAATGTGGATAACCTTAACCCTTAATTATTCAATTTTATGGCCCTGAATCTCTTCATTATTCAATAGGGTGTCCTTGAATCTCTTTCAGTTGGCATCAACCACTACCTTCCACCATCACCAATCGTTGACCGCCTCTTTTTCTCTCTCTAAAACTTCTTCCAATTCTTGTCACCTTCTCAGTCATCCCCTTCAAATATCAATTTATGGTTTGTGTTTATTTTTTTTATTTTTTTATTGTATTCAAGGTATTTTCATATGTATTTTCAGTTCTAATTTTCCATTGTTGTTTCCTTTTCTTTGCTATTTTTATTTTTAGTTCCTATTATTCATGCATATAAGATATTTTTTAATTGATAAATGATTTTTTTTAGATTAATGTTTGATTAAATGATTATTTTATGAATTTGTGTTATAGATAATTTTGTTTTACTAATTAATGTGTGTCTAAGGTATTCTTATTTTCTGTATTGTGAATGGGTGTTTTGAAGGTATAGTGGATTGTGGATTTTGAATACAGAGTATTGATAATTTATATTTATATGATCATACTGATTTCACGATAATTTAGTATGAAATAATAATACTTAAATATGTTCAAATTTATGCTTTTATGTATCAAATGTGTTATCTTTATTTTATTTGTGAAATATTTCATTGTATTTTTTATATAAGATTAAATTTGAAATTAAATTTCAAAATTTAATAAAATATTTCCAATTCTTGATTTTTATTATAAATAATATTGATTAAAAGTAGGATTGTTATTCTATTAACAATTGAAGAATATAAGGAATGTGTTGGGGATTTTTTGGAATTTGTTAAATGAAATTTTCCAAACAACGGACTATTTTTCTACCCATGCTTGAAATGTTTAAATATAAAGAAGTTTATAAGAATAGAAATCAAAGATCATTTAATTTTTCATGGTTTTAATACTAGTTACAAACCTTCTATTTGGCATGTTGAAACTATGTAAAATTCAAGATATATTAATGATGATGATCTTCAAGAGGATAATTCTAATCAAATTGAATAAATGATTTGTGATATTGAAGTAGAAGAAATTGGGAAAGAACTGATAACTGATCGTATATATAGTGATGTTGAAAAACCATTATATTTAGGTTGTATAGAATTTATGGATCTATCAAAAGTGTTAATATTGATTAAATTGAAGGAAAAAATGGATGGAGTGATAATATTTTTACAGATTTTCTATAGCTATTGAAAGGAATACTTTCTAAAGACAACGATATTCCAAATTCAAATTATAATATGAAGAAAATATTACGCCTGATGGGTCTGGTGTATAAGAATATACATGAATTTCTGAATTACTATGTCTTGTATAGGAAGGAATATGAAGATCTATCAGAGTGTACTAAATGTGTGACATCATGGTATAATTTGAAAGAAAAAACACAGAATGATTTAGTAATTATAGAGACTCCTACCAAGGAAATTTTTTATATTTTTATAATTCCTCATTTGAAATTTTTATTTGAAAAATAAATTGATGAAAAAGGGTTAATATAGCATGTATATGAGAAGATATCTAATTGAAAATTACATCATCTAGCTGATTGTACATAGTGGAAGAAAATTGATCAATAATTTCTTATATTCAGAAATGAAGTTAAAAATCTTAGACTAGGTCTATGTACATATGGAATGAATCCATATCGTTGAATTTATAGAAAACATAGTTAATGGACTATTTTATTGGTAATATCCAACTTATATCCCAAATTCTGTATAAAGAGGAAATATAACATGTTGAGTTTAATGATTTCTGAACCAAAATAGCCTAAAATGATATTGATGTTTTCATTTCACCATTAATTGATGATTTGAGACTTTTATGGGAGGAAGGTACTAGTGTGTATGATTCCTATAAAATGGAACATTTTCAGCAACATGGAATGATTATGTCTAATATAAATTACTTCCCAACAAATGTAAATTTGTTTGGATATAGTGTTAAGGGGCATAAAGCTTATCCAATTTTTGAACAAAAAACTTCATATTATCAACTACAACATGGGAGAAAAATAGTATACATGGGTCATTGGAGGTTTTTTCTTATGGATTACTTTTACCACATATTAAAAAGGAATTCAATGGCTCAAAATAATTCGATATTTCTCAAAAACCATTTTCCACTGATCAATATTTTGGGAGGGTAAAAAACATTGATTTTATATTCAGAAATACATAAAAATGTGGTAATGATTAAAATATTTGGAAGAAATTATCAATGTTTTTTAAGCTTCTATATTGGAGATATCATGAGGTAAAACAGAACATTGATTCTATGTATGTGTAGAAGACTATTTGTGATAGTTTTATTATAACATTATTAAATATTAAAGGAAACACTAAATATGGGTTGAATGTAAGATTGGACTTACTCTAAATGGGAATATGTTTAGAGTTAGCTCTCAATACTAATAGAATATGAACATATATACCTCCATCTTGTAATATATTATCTAAGAGAGATAAAATTATTTCTTGTTAGTGTATCCATGGTATAAAAGTTCCAAAAGGTTATTCTTAAAATGTAAAAAATGTTGTATCTCTAAAGAATTTGAATTTGACATGCATGAAATCTCATGATTTTTATGTCATGATGCAAAAAATCTTACTAGTTACATTGAATGAAATATTT
Organism: Viscum album; assembly: GCA_963277665.1. NCBI lineage: Eukaryota > Viridiplantae > Streptophyta > Magnoliopsida > Santalales > Viscaceae > Viscum > Viscum album. Next base: position 61,029,344 of record OY728156.1, on the reverse strand, counting down.
CCCATCCATGTTATAATGACTATCATAAAGGTGTGTAATTTTTAAATTTAATTTTTAACAAATATATAGATCTAAATTCATTGAAAATTTTAGAGAATGATGTATTTTCAATGCTTTTTCAACTAGAAATTTATTTTCCACCATCCTTTTTTGATATCATGGTGCATTTCATGGTTCATTTGGTTAAATAAATAAAGGTTTGTGGAACTTTATATCTATATTAGATGTATACTTTTGAAAGTTATATGAAGATATTAAATGTGTATGTTAAGAATATATATTAACATGAAGCCTCCATTGGTGAGAAGTATATTTATGAGGTGGTTTCAAAGTTTTATACAAGATACTTGTCTAGAGTGGAGCACATAGGTTTTCCTATATCTTTTCATGAATGAGTTAGTTATGGGGTAAAGGGTATCCATGGTTTAAAAGTAAAATTGTTGATAGATAAAGAAATAATGTAGGAATATTTATATATCATGAATAACATAGATGACGCTCATCCATATATAAAATTGAAAATTAATGTATTAAAATAATTCTATCTAAATAAGAAAGATATTTGTACTTCAAATGAGCATAAAAAATTATTATGGTTTAATGAGATTGTACATGGTAGATCAGATGCATCAGAAACATTGAGATGGTTAGCGGGCGGCCCATGTCTAAATTTGATAACATTTTCCAGTTATTACAATAATAGCTATATATATTAGGTTTTGGTGGTATAATTATATTAAACACACACACTATACACATAGGTCGTAAAGGAAGGCCATAGACCCCCCCCCCCCCACCCCAAGGAATAATCCACCCATCAAGACTTATTTATGTTGTACATAGACCAAGCTCCTAGTGAAGAATCATGAATACATCATGCCTTCATTACCATATGTTTGTGTCATACCTACGTCACTGGCTTCCTGCATCATGCATGCGTCACTACCTGCACGCAGAAATTCACTCCCACCTGGATTTGAACCCTGTGTGTAATGTAGTATTATGGGGAGCCTTTACCACTCATGAAATCCCCCCCCAACTAAAATTTGTTATTTGATTAATGTGGTATATGTGGGAACCACACCATGACTATCATGTTCCTAACCCACCACCTACACACCATACCCCCCAGCTGATTTCAAGTGTGGAAGGACTTGAACCTGAGCTAGTTATGTTGCCAGGGAGTGGTCACCTTCCATGGTACGACTAATCCAACCATGATAATAAATAATGGATATATATTGCATATGAAAGATCAAGACAACATAAGTGTGGTTAAAAATAGTAGTGTATTGGTGTTTACAAAAAAATGCATTTTTTGAGTTCCAAAGAAAAAAAATCCAATTTCCACATCAAGTGCATATTGCGTATTCATTGATGAAATATGGGAGGATTAGCATATTAAATTTAGATTTCTATTTTTTAACTGCTAATGAATTACTAGTAACAGAAGTGTTATACACGATGAATTTTGTATGACACTAGTAAATCTGAATAGATTGGAATAAATAGTTTATCCCTTTATTATGGAAACAAATGAAAAATATATTTTCTATGTTCTTGATCTATAAAATATGCATTGGTATATCATTTTACAAGTAAAAATACTATTTTGGTCATGAAAAGACTTGAATATGATGTTTCTTTATGTTATATGCCTACTTCAATGGAAATATTAATAGAGAATATCTATAAACATGTCATAGACATGGTTTGTGCCATATAAAATGATCATGAGTAAGGAATATGGGAAAATAATCCTTTAGTAATTTCTTAATATTATAGGTAACATATATTTATTTCTTGTATTATTTTTAAAATTAAATAAAATGTTAGATAAATTAGTTTTTTTCTCAAAACAAACATTATAAATCTTGTTAATTAATAGTAAAAAAAGTTAAGTATGGGTAAACTAAATATTATTTAACTAATTTTTCGTATTTTTTACATCACTAATCAAATCATGTAATCATATTTATTTTAATTTATTCATATATTTTTGTGTGTGTGTGTGATTTAATTTAATTTAATTTAATTATTAATATTATAAAATCATAAAATATATTATATTTGTTGATTTTATAGAAAAACAATTAATTTTAATTTAAAATGTAAAAAAAGTAAAAAAAAATGTATAAAATGGTATGTTTTTTGAATATTATTTTAATGTAAAAAAGAGTGGAATGCATTAGATAATTTTAACTATTCACATTCCATTTTAGAGTAATTATACTTAAAAATGGTGTTTAATATTGGAGATGCTCTAATGGATGTGATAAAGAGTGGTTTGTTTAATATTTTTTTGTTTTGTTTATAATATCTTTAAATTGTTAATCAATTTTTTATATAATAGTTTAATTTTTTCCTTGCTTTATGCCAATTCATGTCTCGTTAATATTATTATAATTTTAGTTAAATACTTTAACAAATATGAATTAAAATGTGTTTAGTTTAGTTTACCTTACTTTTTTTAGATTATTTTTCATATTATATTAAATTTTATATGTAATAGTTGGATTTTTATACTTGTGTACTAATTGTTTGTTACTTTGATTTGTTACTTTGATTTGTTACTTTGATTTTTTACTTTTATTTGTTACTTTGATTTGTTACTTTGATTTGTTACTTTGATTTTTCAGATAATGTCAGATCAAACATCTAAGTCGCCTAGAGCATTTGGGGAGGACCATACAGATATTTCTATTGAGAATCCTCCTCATCCTTCTAAAAAATATCTATCTATTTCTATGAGGGCAGAGAAGACTTAAAGGGTTGGTAAAAATGGTATCCCACATTTACCAAAATTATCAGTTGCCCGTAGTTGGGACCAGAGGATACCGGTTGAGTTTGATGAAAATTATATTCCTAGGGGTCCAAATTTAAAACAATTTAAGAATTTTATTATAGTGAATGGTTAAACCAAAGTTAGTATTTTGATTTTTTATTGGATAAGTGATAAAAAGTGATTATATCTCAATTACGGAAGACAATTTTGGTAAGCTAATTTTTTATTATTTTATTAATCATGAAATGTTTTTACTAATATTGGTTTTCTCCCTTTTTATCATATGACATATGATATACCAGACAATATATAAGTCAGGAAGAAATTTTAATCTTTGGATACTAGGATATTGAGGAATTTAAAATCAACACTTTTATCATATTTCAATTTTTTTGGAATAAAAAATGAAATACAATGTGATATATGTCCTTTTCTATATGAAGATACATGGAATCAGTTTGTTAAAAGTTGATGAAAATAATAATTTTTTGTAATTGAAATGTTATCTTTAAACAATATATATTAATTATCATATTAATTATTATTTTTATTTTTAATTTATAGAAATTTAGGACACATCATTAGGATATCCAATCCAAAAATGAATACCCTCATTATTTATCTTGTGGAGTGTATGCATTTTTTAAAGAACAAATGATAGCTGAAAATTTTCCAAAAATTTTAGTTGAGTCTTTAGGCTTTATAGAGGTTGACCACCCCCATCTTGTCATGAAAAATGGAAGAGGGACTGAATGATAAAAATGTACAATATCTTATGAAATATTTGAGGGTTTTAGTTGAGATAATTATAAGAAATTATTTAATTTATTTGTGTTATTTAAGTTACTTAAAATATTAATATATTATGATTCACTCAGGAATTTTTCAAATATTATGTATAGGAATCCTTTAAGGAGTATATAACATGGTGTACCTTCATAAATTATGGTAAGAACGATGTTTTAGAAATTTTATTGAGAAATATTGAACACCCAAGTTGCATATGAGGATACATGGTAGGTGTATCAATAAAAATTTATTTGGTCATTTTAGGGATTATTAAAAGGTGGATGTATATAAAAGAAAAATAAAAGCTTTGGAATCTAAAGTTCAAGAGATGGGTGAGATGATGGAGGATAGGATAATAGCTTCAGTACAGTTTTTAGTTGCGGATATGAAAAAATAGTTTCAGGATATAGATCCCTCTAATCCACCTCTAACTCTGTATACCACTCCAGCAACTCTACCTAAAGATCCCCCTACTCCACCCCCTCCTTCTTATCCAACCCCTACACCTACTCCTCTATAGCTTATAATCTATTATTAGTTATATTTTGCGGATCCTCAACATTATATTGTTTCATATGGTATTATATATTATATTTTGGATATAGTTCATTTTCAATAGATGGATATAGAGAAGCTTAGGTTCATTGTATAGTATATTATTGATAGATTAGCAACACTACCATTTCCTATAGATTAGGTCACTATAGTTAGAAAAAGTATTTCACATTCTTTAGTTATTCCATCTAAAATTTTCTGATATATTATTATTGAGGTATGTATAGATTATGACCTTTATTTAATATTGGTGTTAAATTTTTTATACATTTTAAATTTTATATATATATTTATTTATTATACATACTGTATAGACAACAATAATTTGATACAATTATGAATTTAGATAATACTTCTTCTTGACTTGATATATTATCAAGATATTTATATTTGTTTTTGGATGTTTATGAGCTTCTAATTAATGCTAAAATTTATGGGAATGAACTGAAAGTGGTCATTTTAAGGTGATATATCATGGAGCTTATAACTGGATATTTTTTTGCTATAAACGTGATGCAATTTTTTCCCATATAAGTTGATTATAATATATCTTTCAGTTATTTAAATTTATTAAAACTTAATACATATATTTTTTTATATTTTGTTACTTTATACACTTTGTATTCAATATGATTCTAAATCTATATATGGATTTTTGGACTCATAATTTATTTCACCAATAGTGAGGACAATAAAAGATGAAGAAAGAATGTTATATATTCCTAAAATATTTCAAAATAATGCAATTAAATGTTGGATGATTCCTTATATTGAATGGTATAGAGTATATATTTATTAAAGTATTATTTATATTTACTAAATAACCACTAAAATTATATTTTGTTATAGTAGTGGTCATTGGATGTTGTGTTTTTATCAAATAGAGAATATAGCTTATTGGATATGCACTATACATGGTCGAGTGTGATAAAATTATATATTGAACAAGTAAGTTTGATTATTTCAATACTTTTATATTATAGTGACTTTTAATTTTATTTAATCAATATAATTTTCAAATAGGAAATGGCATTACTTTAGAATATAATAGAAAAGGGGAGTTCAATGATCAGATATGTAAAAGTAATGGTGACATCTCATTTATAATTACAACATTTTGGATGAAAGTACTCCAAATATTATTTTGAATTGAAAAATTCTTTTGTAATGGAACTATCATCATTAATAAAGAGTAAATTAATGTTGCTATTATGTTCAAAGATTTATGTTTGAAATAATTTCAACTGGTACATTTACAAAATTCAACATGTTTAGATTTTATAATAAAATTTTCTTTAATTTAACTTATAATTATATTGATAATACATGTTAAATGATTTATTTTTAGTATGTATCTTATTGATGACCCTCGCCCTTATACTGAATAAGAGATAAATCTCAAACAAGGATAATGGGTGGAATATTTCATAGGTTTTATCGGGTTCTAGTTGAGTAGTAATATATTATAAAGTATAAATTTTAAAATGGTAAAGTATGTTATTTTCTGGTTTTGATATTGTTTTGTTGTTATTTTTTGTTTCTAGTTATACTGTTGTAATATTGGGAAATTATAATTGATTTAATTTAAAAATATATATTTTTCATGTTGGTTATTTTATAACCATCTTGAAAAATATAAGAAAATTTATTTTCATATCAGTTATATAAAAACTAATGTGAAAAATCTTTTACCACATCGGTTATTTTAAATAACTAACGTGGAAAATAATTATTCACTTCAATTTTTATATAACTTGTTTGAAAAAATATTCTAGTTCTATAGTTTGTAGTGTTTTCTACATTGTTTTTTTAAATATATGTGAAAAAATAATTTTAATAGTTTTTAATAATAATAGGCATGAAAAACCTATTTATTTCCTTTCTCACAATAGCATCGTGATAAAAGTGACATTAAAAACCTAAAAATCCAATGTGTAAAGAAATTTTTTTTCACTAGTGTTTTTTACTTATTACTATATTGATTTACTATTAATATATATATTATGTGTTTATGATCATTAAAAGTGGGAGATTTTTTTACCTCTCTCTCTCATGATGTTTTCATGATCACAGCACTCTCTTGTGTATCTAAAATTTTCATTTGAGTAAATTTTAGTTTTTCCTTATGGTATTTAAGTGATGTCATTGATGGTGTGGATAAAGTTATTAAAGTTCATTCAAATAATTATTATGGTCTTTTTAAAGTTTTATATTGGTCTTAAATCCTATTTTAGGAACATAAAATAAAGTCAGAAGACCATGAAAGGAAGTCAAGGTGGAATTTTTTGAAGTATATTACAGTAAGAAGCACTAGATAGAAGGTGTAGAGCCACCATTCAGCTAGTGGTGAAGAAAATATCATCCTCGTGCTCCATGAGTCCACCATATAGCTGGTGGAGGAGTATCATCCAGTCAGTGCAAGCATGCAATTCTTAGTGAGTCCCATCACACTTACCAGCTAGCCGGTGGCATCAGGCAGCTAGTCGGTGAGGATAATTCTAAAAATTCAAATTCCCATGGATCCCACCACTCTTAAAGTTTTATTGACAATGCTTAATGACTAGGATATATTACAGAATGTTCCTTGAATATTTGGAGGCTATAAGTAGTGGTTCTCTCAAGATGTATTTCATTTATCAATATCTAAAGGATCCCACCATATAAATTTTTCTCTATATCTATCTCTAAAAAAAATTATCCCTATATAGATACAAGACTATAATTGTAATGGGTTTTTTCCAAGAAAAATTTACTCCTCTCATCACTTCTTCTATAATATGTGTCTTGCTACAACCAATGAAAAGAAAGGGAGATTGGGGTATACTACCATTGACATAAGTTATCTTGGTTTCCTACTAATTACATCAAAAATCTAGGATGTTTATTTTCAATCACTATTTAAACCAAGTGACTAACAAAACAAACCTCTTAGCCTAAGGGGAGGAGACATAAGGGGTCACTATAAGATATTATCAAACTCCTTTATCAAACTATTTTTTTCTCTTTATTTTAGTTCATGAATTTCATTATCCATTATTTATATGCATAAAGTACATCAATTATATAAATCTATTTTCCATTTTTCTTACACTATTAATTAAATTTAATATTATATTTTAAAATATGGATTGAATTTATTACTTTATCACTTCATTGTATCAAAACCATTTTCTTTAGAATTTTAATTTTATGTTAATTTTTTTATTTTTTAAATCTAAATTAACCCCCCCCCCCCCCCTTAATTTCTGTTATCTCTAACCAACACTGTCCTTATGGTGGATATCGCTACAAAATTATGACTGGTTGACCACATCTTGGTGAAATAAAAAGATGATGCCCTATTTTTTATGATCTTTTTTATGGATATTTTATATAAACTATGCCATAGTTTTATAAATTTTATAATACCACATCCGTTTTCTAATTTAGAACATGTTTTGGTCTAGAAATATTGAATAACTAGGCCCATTTTGAACAGAACACTCCATAGTTTTTATAATCATCTTTTTTCAATTTATTCATTTATTTTAAGAATCAATACAAATGAGATGTAAGTGACTATGATTCCACTAAAGGGTGGAATATTTATTCTTTATATGAACATGTACCATGTGAAATCCATATGAACCTATCAGAGAACTAAATTTCCCTAAATATTAGTTTATTCAACTCTTTTCATTTATAATGGAGATCCTAGGAAAATAGTTTCACTTCATCACATGTTCATGAGTGGGAGTACTAAAGAATCAGTTAAAATTTTAATATTTTATGTGATGACACATAAGGGTTCTGGATGGTATAAAACTTATCCAAAAACAGTGGAAAATATCAAAAACCCAATAAATCTATAGGATCTCTCCATTAAATTTGACTAAAATGAATAATGGTGTACCTTTTTCTTTATTGGTATTTAATCTATCTAAGACCTTTTATGTGGGATTTATATTGATCACTTAGAAGTTTCCAATGGTCCCCTTCATCCTATAATATCCATGAGATATATAAATCTACAAATATTAGGGAAGAACCCCCTCTTCCTAATAGTTTACTATAATCTTTAAGTTAAATGGAAAGAGATTGAGGGAGAATGTTCTTACGTTTAAAGAGAATTCACATGATTTATCTAATTTTAAATGCACACACATAAAAAAATATAATCCTCCTTATATAGTCCATGAAATTATACTATAAAGAAACCAAATTTTTAGAAATTTAAATATAAATTTTTCATGAGTTATAACTCTTTATAACTTATAAATAATTATTGTAATTTATTTGTTTAATGTTTAAAAAATGATTAGGATGTTCAAACTCCTCTATAATATCATCTCATGATAATCTACTGACTATGAAGGATTTAAGTTTAAGGATAAGTTTATCCACAAAATATCACATATCATGTAAGACTATCATGAACAACACTATGGAATAGTGGAATTAACCATGTAATATTCTATCCTATTATAGACTATGGCATGGTCTAAACCACCAAATCATGGTCTATATTTTAGGGAATATTCCCATCACCCAATACTTCTTCAAGATTAGTCTTCAATTCATGTATCATTTTTTGAATGTAAATAAAGTGAATATTTATAAACAATAATCCAAATAATATTCAAACACTATAAGTTTATATCCATGCCCTTTGAGTAAAAAATGTCCTTGAGATATTTATATATTTAATGAATAAAGTTTTCAAATATTTCCTTAATATATTTTTGGAATTATTTATTGATAAAATATTGGCATGTCCCAAAAGTTATCTAGAGCTTGAGATTATCCCAAATTATATTCTACAAATAATAATGTAATATATTTTATTCATTAAATTAAATAAATGTGAGTTTTAATTATAATAAGTGACATTTTTATCCCATTTTGTAACTAATTAAAGAATATTATATGGGAATTCTATGGAAATGGCTATTAAGAAGTGCTCATATCCCACAATAATAATAGAGATTCATTTGTTTTATCAATTTAACTGTGTACTGTCAATGATTTTTGAAAATAATTTCACAATTATCCAAATACTAACCAAGTTGTTACATAATGTGGTTTAATTTATCTAGATAAAGGATTTTGAAGGAAACTTTCAAAAGATAAATATAAGGTTAGTTATTGAACATATTTTAACCTTACCTTTTAGTGGTAAATGGTTTATTATATATTGATATATTTTAAATAATAGACTTGGATGTGTTTTAAAGTTGAATAAGAAGGTAATATTTTATTCATGTCAAAAAATGAATATTCATGAGAAAAATTATCCCACACATGATTTGTAGTTATTCATAATGATATTTTATTTGAAAATATAAATACATTTCCATTATGGGTAAATACATGACACATACACACACCAAAATTTATTAAGTATATATTCACACAAAAAAATAAACATGAATTATATTATTTAGGAATACGAGTTATACATCCATTATCAACCATGAAATGTAAAAAAAAATATAGCATGTTCACTAAACAGAAAATACCCTGGTGTCATTGAGATGATGAGGACTAAGAAAAAACATTGATTAGGGACCCATTGAAGATGGATCTGAAAATCACAATGGGAAAAGGGTGATTTCATAATTAAACCAAATTATTTCTTAACCATCGATACTAAATAAGTTCAAGGATGTATGGACCTAATCCCAGTTTCCTGGAGCTGGTGCCTTATTTTATTACATTGGCATATAAACAAGGAATATTCATCCCTAAGGACCAAGTAGTTTAATATCTTTTGAAAACAAGATACATATATAAGTTCAAAATTACATAGTGAATGGAAATAAAGAAATAATTTATTCCTTTAGAAACATACAGAAGTGTTAATGTTCATTTATATCATTTGGTTTACATGGAATGAGGATGAACCATTAGATGAAATATTAATGACATTCACTTAGATTATTTTAGCGGTATTTTGATTATTAGGAACTAGTTTGGTCATATGATTTAATATTATGTACATATACTGGTTCCTGAATATTAATTTGGTTATAAAACATATATTATAGTTTTTTTCAACTATAAAAATGGTTTCATGACTAGTAATGAAGGGTAAATTGAAAAACAAAACTTTGTTGTCCACGAAGGTTTTAAATTGGAACCTCGTGAATGTTGATTTCGTTTATAAAATAAAAGGGAGAGAGTAAGAATATTGATGATGGTTCTTCCATTCACATGATATAATTCCAGTATATAGATGATAATGGAGTTATCATTGTCATTTGGATAGAGGAGGTGGGTAGAAGATAAAAAAATAAAGGTAAATTGAAATGAAACTAAATGAAAAAGAAGGGTGTTTTACCTCTTGAAATAACCTCCTTGAGAACCTCCATAAGGTAAGGGGTTTTGGTCTTTTGGGAAGACCAAGAGCTTCTTGGACATGGGGAGTGACTACGAAAGGGTATTTTGGTAGAAATTTGAGGAGCTTCAGGGCTTATATGGGTGAATGTAAGAGGGGGTGAGGGGGGTTTTATAGTGGAGGAGAGGGGTGAATTTGGAATATTTTATTCATTATTTTATTATTACCCTCAAGATAACAAATAGTGTTGTTTCATGTGAACCCTAATAGTAATAAGTGCTTTTTAGTTCTAACCAAGTGGGCTTACAACACTTATGATGTTGTAAATAGTGTATTTAACTGATAATTTGTATATATGGTATTTTTCCATATTTCACTATTCAAAAAAATTGAATATTTTAGAAAAAATACCAAAAAATCACCCTAACCATTATTCGACATGTAGAATTAAAAAATGATCTAATTTTTTTAAAAACAATTTTCTAAATATTATTAATTTAATTTTTAAATAAAATCATAGTTAATTGGAAAAATAACAATTTTAAAGGTATAATTAGTTTTATATCACATTGAAAAAAATAATTAAGATATAATTATCTTATTACCTAAATAAAATAAAATAATATTATTATTTACTATTCATAAGGTTCATATTACTATTCATAAAGGTATGTTACTATTCACCAAAAATTAAGTTGGTTCTGTCAGACTCCAAATGACTTACTGATAACAACTCCAGATGATGGTTTTTCAAAATTCAAAACATAGCAGAGGAAAAGTTTTGTTTAAGAGCTACATTATAAAATGTGTTGTTTCATAGGGACTCAGTGTTTCATGCATTCAATAGTTATTTTCAAAACCCTAGAGTGTTACAAAGTAAGTCCAGCAAGATAACTCTAGGATAAAATAGGATATATAACCAGTAAATCATGTGAAATTTCATGAGCTTAACATTGATTAAGATGATGTGGTGAGGTTTGGAACAAGGTTATCTGTATCATCTATAGAGAAGTTAATGAAAGAGTTATCAAATTAAGAACATTAAATAACTTTATTTATAAAACATATAAGAACCAAAATGTACATAGATTGACGAGAGTGTTATTGGAATTCTAACATGAAGTGAGATATTATTGAATACATATAAATGTGGTTAATATACAAATAATTCAATGAATAATTTCCACTATATAAAGGAGTGATGAAGCTACTTCTTATGTTAATATGGAAGTTAGAAAACATTACTATGGAATTTTTCATGGGACTCTCAAAGTCGTCAAAGGGAAATAATTTTCTATGATTCATTTTTTATCTAGTGAGTAAGACATCCAATTTTATAGAAATTGGAGAGCAAGTATCCCTTTATGATCTTTCCCAGATTTATATAAATGAATTGGTGATAATTCTCAGTGTTCTTCTATCAATTATGTTAGATCATGATCCAATATTCACACCAATATTTTGAATATGTATTCATAGAACACTAATTAGAAATTTAAATATTATAATTTATTATCATACTTAAATGGATTTAACATATGAAAAATACTATCCAAAGGTTTTAAGATATGTTAAGAATATACTTGCATTATTTTCAAGAAATTTATGATCAACACCTTTCAATAGTGAATTTATCCTATAAAAAATTCTATTCAAGAATTCAAATGGTGTAATGTGAGGATTTACATAGGAGGATATGTAAAACTTTAACTTTTTGGGTTGAATTTGTTGAAATATAATTAATATAGTTAAAAATGATAAAAAAAATGATAGATAAGGCATGGAAGATTCAATGAAATGTAAAAGTAGAGCATAACCAACAAAATAGTTATGTTGAAAATCAATTTAATGATTCAAATTTTTAAATATATACATGGAAAAGGTAATATGATATTTAGGAAGAGAGGAAAACTAATCCAAATTTAAATTGGAAAATTTTAAATATTAAAGTATATTAGATTTGTTGCATAATGATTGATCATTCAACCCAACCTTTCCCAAGTTCATGACATATTCAAAGTATCTTTATTGAGAAATTGTATAGAAATGAAACACATAGTCAACAATGAATGGGTATAATTTGAGTATGGTTTTTCATATAAAGAACAACTAATATAGATTCCTTACGAAAGAGAGTAAAGTCTACAAAATCCAACAACCCAACTCGTTTAAGTTTTGTAGTGAAATCACAAGTTCAAAGAAGAAATGTGGAACCATAAGAAATGATGATGGAAAACTATTTCCATGTATTCATGATTTCAGTTATGATTTATAATTTCAATGATGATTTTTTTTAGGTGTGATATAATAACTGATAAAATGTATTAACATAACTAAACAAAAATATTATGTGTACCTATTTAACCAAAATATAAAATAAAGACCATTCTATTTTCTCATGATAGAATAATACAACTCAAAATATTATATTTATAATTATTTACATGAATAAAATTAGAAGACCAATATTGAAAAACATATACAAAAGAATTTTAATTTTATTTGGTTGGTTACTATAATAGGAACTGGCCTTATAAGAATCACAGTCAAGAGAAAGTACACCATTTACAATGGACTACAAGTGTATGTATAAGAATTATGAGGCTCGGGGTGCCTGGAATAAATGTTCGAACTATTTTCAAGTTCATTAAAAATAGTGTATGTGTGAGGTTTTAGTAACTTCCAAATGTGTTCCTAGATCAGAAACATGAGGGAACCATTGTGTTCAGGATGGTGGATTTACCCTAGGCGTGACTTAACTTTAGTCAATATAGATCTCCAGTGAAAAACCTCTAAATGGATGTAACCATATATAAAATAATTAAATAAAATTATTTTATTTTTAAAATATTAATAACTCATAAAAGGTAACTCAATTTTGAAATCTAAGACCACTATTGAGTTTGTAATAGGGTGTTTTCCTTAGGCAGATCCTAACCTCAACCGGCATGGGTCGAGGTTGAAAGTTAATTTCTGGACATGAACATATTTAAAATATTTAATAAAAATATTTTAATTTACATAACATGGAAACACATCATTGGTTTTCTTTTTAATTGAACCTTTTAAAGAAATCCTAGGTTATCATTATAATTCTAGAGTCTTCCTGAGGCAAGGGGGAGGAACCCTCCTGTTGGTGAATGACGGAAAACAATGGATTGAGATTGCTCGTGGATGGATCGCCATCAACAAAGAATCATCTTCTTCGATTGATCCAAACTCCATAAAGGGGGTTTATTTTTCTTGGTAATTTATTTCCCCATTCTTATTTCCAATAACGAATGCGGACCAACCCACAAATAGTTTGATCTGTGGTTTAATCATTCTTGCAGGATAGTTAAAAATGTGGGATTAAAGGGGATGAATCTTATGAAATATTTTCTTGTTCCTTTTTCATTTACTCACATATATGAACAGACCAAGTCCGACACGAAGAAGGCCAAGGTATGTTCTAAGGGTGTTCTTGTGACATTTCTCACCCCCATTATTATGTTCTTTGAAAATAGAACCTCATGGTCACATTGGTTTTTTCTAGGAGTTTCTGAACATGACCAAACCCCTAGAGCGATAGTAAGATGAGTTTGATCCCATGGGGATGAAAAATGTGACCCAAGGGTCGCAGATGTGATCCTATTTTGAAAAACAGAGCACTAGAGTGTGAATGGAGACTCGTAGAAGGAAGGTCACCAGTAGCGGTGTGCGGCAGAACCGGCAGGGGTGTATGGCTACAGGAGGCTTTCAGATCTATGGCTGACAGTAGAGGACCCCGCAGTATAGTGTCTGCAGTTGGTGGGCTTGATCAGATGCAGCAGAAAGCCACATCACGCGACAAGGAGCTGTAGTCTAGTTGTATCATGATGAGACCTCATGGAAAACGTCTTAGTGTGGTTCACGTGGTGGTTAACCATGTTTAACACATTGGTCACCTTTATTAATCGGGTGGGGACGCGGCACCCACTGCATCCTGGTGGGACGAATCGGCAGGCTCAAGCGAGTCGGGCTGAAGCTTGTAGGATGGGTCCGTAGCAGGTCAGGCCCAACTTGACCCTGAAGACTGAGTTGACCCGGCGGGTTGGGTTGGACCAGTCAGATTGGGTTAGGCGGGTCCTCGGTCGGGTCAGAACCCGGTTCAGGTCGGGTCTGGTCGGTCTGACTGGATCTGAACCCCATCGGCCCCTTTTTACTTAAATGCCCATAACTCTCAAATTGTGTGTCTATTTTTTGATATTTTTGTAGTGTTGGGACCCTCATGAATAGGTGGTTCTTTTGATATACTCTAATTTATTTTATATGGAATTTGGTGTAAAGACTTTTGTCTCAAGGTGTAGGTTCTCTCAGAACGAGTGTGCTAAGGATGGAATCTTGTGGCTGGCTGTGACCAAGAAGTTATGTGATTACATAGACTTTGTGTCTTCCCTAGACTATGTGTTTTATCTAGAATTTTTTTATTACCAAAATTGAGTTGGTACTCCCCTATCCTACCAAGGTTAGGTTCCTCTTATTTTTGACAACACTCTATGTGTTACATATACTTCGTGTGTTACAAACACTCCGTGTGTTATCTATGCTCTGTGTGTTACCTACACTCTATGTGTTACTGACACACTATGTGTTACCTACACTCTGTGTGTTACCAATTCTCCATGTGTTATTACTTGAGGGTACTCTTGATTCTTATGAAAATTCAGTTTACCTACCATAGACCTATACTTTGTGTGATCTAACTCTAGTTACTCTCTTGATTATACTTCTTAGAGGGTACACTTCGTGAACCTCTTTGGTAGTCTAATTGGTGTATTTTTTTTGTGATATTTTTTTGTTATACTTCATGTGACTCCTTTTGGTTTACTTTGTGTAATTATTTTGTGGTTTGGGTCCCTATTGAGTATTGTTTTACTCACCCCTACACGGGCTTCACCTGCACATGTAATGCCTTGTGAAGATGATCGATAGCTTTTATAGAGTCCTTAGTGGGTCGGAGACAGTGGTTCTTTATGGTGACCCAATGGATGTGGTATGATTTAACAACATTCAAACAACTTATTATACCTACCCTTCAGGTATGGTTTTCAGCAGATGAGATCTAGGAGCTTGTACTTTTCCATTTCAGTTGGGATTGTATTATGGCCCCTTTTTCTTTCAGTTTTGTACCTTACTCTAAGTTGGTTTTATTAGTGGTTTGCATCCATGTTTATTTAGTGTTTTCAATTTCATCTTTTACTTGGAGACGAGTGAGTGCATACAGGTACTAGGGGAAATGCCTCCCACTTGTGGGATATGCCCACTCAGTGCTAGTCATCATCCCTTGGCCTATGGGAGGTAGGCTTGGGGTAGTCACAGCAGGAGCCCTGGGGGACAGGTCATGAAATATTGGTATCATACAGTAGTCGATTTTACTCTGGTTTTGGGGAAATAGTGTTAAGTGTATTGAGTTTGGATTTTAGGCTAGGGAACCGAGTGTTGGTGTGGTGGTCGACGTATCCATATACTATGACTCTGAATTCTACTTTCCAACTTGTTACATGAAAACGTTATTTTCATGAGAAATTAATGGTTTACACATCATATAGGAATTGAGTGTGTTCTCATGTCCTTCTTGAGTCAGATTCAACTCACCAGGTATACTCTATTGACTGTGGTACATCTTGTTCTATTTTAGGATGCTTCCGCATAGACAGCTAGCTAGGATTCAGGGGCGTGACCATGAGGATGGTCTAGGGAGTGATGAGGCGTCGGTGAAGGGACTATTTCTAGAGATATCATATCTCGGTGGTGTACCAGAAAATCCACCACTCGAAGAGAAGTAGTTCCTACCGGCATTACTGGTAGAGGATGCATGTAGGCTTAGTGAATTTCATGAGTTCTAGAGATAGTAGAAGCATGGTTGAGATTGAGGATCAATAGTAGAGGATCCTTTGTGGATATTCTATTCCTATGGTGTGCATTTGGTGGCAGAACAAGAATCTCTAAGTGAGCACTTGGGAGCAGGAGGCTCATATTCATAATTAGTATCCCCATTTGTTTGTTTAGCCCTTGTTTTGGCTTTTGTGGATGTAAATCCCAAAGGTGGGGAGAATTTAATGTCCCGGATTTTCCATGTAATTTTTTTTTTGAAAATTATATGGAATTATTTTGAGACCAGGCGCTGAGATGGCGCATGATTTTGAGGCCCAGGGTTCCCATAATAAATGTTTAAAATATTTTTAAGTTTATGAAAAATAGTGTGCATGTGCAGTTTTAGTCACTAATAAACGGGCGCCAAGATCGAAAATATGAGGTCACAGTTGCATTCTGGAAGGTGGGTTTACTCTAGGCGTGACTTAACTTTAGTCTGCATAGTTCTCTAGTGAGAAAACCCGAAAATAAAGTAACCATAAATAAAATAATTATATAAAGTTATTTTATTTTTAAAATCCTAATAACTCATAAATGGTAACTCAGATTGGAAATTTGATACCACTGTTAAGTTTTTAATAGGGTGTTTTCCTTAGGAAAAGCCTAACCTCAACTGGTGTTGGTCGAGGGTGTAAGTTAATTTCTGGATGTGAACATCTTTAAATTTTTTAGTAAAAAAAATTTAATTGACATAATGTGGTAACGCACCATTGGTTTTCCTTTTAATTGATCCTTATAAATAAATCTAGGGTTATCATCATAACCATGGAGTTTTCTTGAGGCAAGGAGGAGGAACCCTCCTATTAGTGAATTACGGCAAATGATGGATCGATATCACTCATGGATGGATCACCATCAACGACAAATCCTCTTCCTTAACCAATACAAACTATAGGTAGGGGTTTATTTTTCTTCATGATTTCTTTCCCCTTTATTTTTTCCAAAGAAGAACATAGACCAACCCACGAACAGGTTGATCCACAGTTCGATCGTTCTTATGGGATGGTTAAAAATGAGGGATTAATGGGGATGAATCTTATTAAATATTCTCTTGTTCCTCTTTCATTTTTCCACTGACATGAATAGACCAAGGCTGACATGAACAAGGAAAAGGTCTATTCTAAGGGTTTTCTTGTGATATTTCTCTCCCCCATTCTTTTGTTCTTTATAAATAGAACCTCATGGTCGTATCGGTCCTTTTTGGGGGGGTTCTGAAAGTGAGTGGACCCCCGGAGTGATGGAAAGATGAGTTTGAGCCCATGGTGATGAAGAACACAACCCGAGGTTCATACACATGCTCCAATTTCAAATAATGGAGCACTAGAGTGTGACCTCTAACATGCAGAAGGAGGGTTATCGGCTCTACATCCGGTGGAGGACAACCCTGTGGCACAGAAATTGCGGGTACCGAGCTCGAATGGACGCAACATGAAGTCGCGTCACGTGGCACAAAGCTACGTCACGCGACAAGGAGTCGTGGTCCAGATGGAATATAGGGTGGTTCATAGGGAGGATGACCATGTTGAATGTGGCAGTCGGCCATGTTGACCAACTGAACCAGTCCAGACCCGAACCCAACTAGCCCCTTTTTACTTAAATGCCCATAACTCTTAAACTGTGTGTCTATTTGACGAGCCATTTTTGGCGTTGGAACCCTTGAGACGAGGTAGTACTTTTTAGATACTCTAAGTGAGTTTCTATGTAAGTTTACATATAGCCTTTTGGCTCGAGGATTATGTGCTCTTGGAATAAGCGTGCTAAGGACGGAATCCTACGGTTGGTTATGAGGTAGAAGCTATGTGATTACCTAGACTGTGTGTCTTACCTAGACTATGTGTCTTATCTAGAGGTTGTTTATTAACAAGAATGATTCGGTACTCCCCTGTCCCACTATGGTACTGGTCCTATTGTCTTTGACGACACTCTGTGTGTTACAAACACTCTTTGTGTTATCTACACTCCATGTGTTACCTACACTCCATGTGTTACGAACACTCTGTGTGTTACCAATTCTCTATGTGTTACTACTTGAGGGTAATATGTATTATTATGATAATCATGTTTATGTACCATATACCTATACTTGGTGTGAGCTAACTCTAGTTACTATCTTTATTATACTTCTTAGAGGATACATTTTGTGTGCCTATTTGGCAGTCTATTTGGTGTATTTCTTAGTGATCTTATTTGTTGTATACTTCATGTGATTTATTGTGGTTTACTTTCTGTAATTACTTTGTGGTTTGGGGTCCCTACTGGGTATTATTTCACTCACCCCTCCATGAGCTTCACCCACACATGTTTTGTCTTGTGCAAATGATCAGTATTTTTGACGGAGTCCTTGGTGGGCTAGAGATAGGGGTGCTTCAGGGTGACCTGATAGACATGGTATGATTTAGAAACATTCAGAAAGCTTACTGTACCTACCCTTCAGAAATGGTTTTTTGCAGATGAGATCTAGGAGCTTTTACTTTTCCATTTCAGTTGGGCTTGTATTATGGCCCATTTTTCTTTCATTTTTGAACCTTACTCTGAGTGGGATTTCTAGTGGTTTGAATCCATGTTTACTTAGTGTTTTCAATTTCAAATTTTTCTTGGATACGTGGGTGTGCATACAGGTACTAGGGAAAATGCCTCCCACATGTGGGATATTCCTACTCAGCACTAGTCGCCAACCCCTAGCCTATGGGAGGTGGGCTTGGGGTAGTCATGGAACAGGCCCCGAGGGACAATTCATGGAAAATTTTTAGAGGTTTCTATAGTAAGTGATATGTTTAGTTTTTAGAATATATTTAAAAAAATATAAGAAGAGGTAGGGATAAGGTAGCCGTTATTTGACCATTTTATCATTATGTGACCATTGAGGGAAAATGTTATATAATTATTAGGTAATAATTAAAATCACCTTTAACCATTAAAAATAATATACTTGATATAAATTAAAAAAAATTATGAATCAATAATTTAGAATAAAATTTGATGTGCAGTTCTCAAAAAATTAAATATCTCATTCACCTTGATTGATTAATTTTAATGTACTTGGAGTATTAAATTAATAATAAAATTTATCATATTTAGATTTTTTTTTGTAAAATATGTGAGAAATTTATATTCTAAAAATGAAAATAGGTAAGGGTTAAATTTGAAATTTCTAGTGAATAGTAAAATTCAATACTTAATAGTAGAATATCATATGATAGGATATAATGAAAAGTGATGGATGAATGAAATGTTAATGTTTCTATAAGATAAGTGAATATAATTCGCTTAAATTATTATTTAATTGAAATCCTTTTTATTAATTAATCAAAATTAATTTATATTGAACTAAATGATAACTATATTATTCTATAAACTGTAAAAATGTCACTAAACTTCACTTGAAAATACTCACATCTCCATATATTATCCACAAACCAAGACCAAGAGCTCTATTTAGTTTTATTTTATAATCTACATCTCTTTATCTTGAAATATTTTGTTTCCATGCTTTGTAAAAATATCAAAAGGATTAGCTCTAAAATAAATTAAAGAGTGTATTTATGGTAAAACATTTCTTCTATTTGTCTCATTGAATTTTCTACTACAAGTTATTAATCTATATAATTTCTCTTCATTTTGGGTTTGGCCCTCATATTCCTTATTATATAATTTTCACACAGATTTCATTATTTCTATGGAATTGTGATTATAAAAAATATAATAAGTTTCATTGTTTAGAAAAGTGATGGAATGTATTTCTGATTCAACCATTACAATATCCTTTGAAAGTGTAATTGGAATATGGTAACAAGTATTATTTTATAACTTGAATAGTTATCCTGATATATCATACTTTAGGAGTTTTATATATATTATAATGTTATTAGATGCATGTGATATATATTCTTGTTTTTTAAGATATTTTTTATTTTTTACTTGATAACACATTTCTATAAACATTTATGTGGTACTCTCTCATGATATTATATTCCTTCGAGTACATTTCATTATGAACACTAAGTTAAACTGAAGATTAATATAATATATATAATAAAATTCATTTATAATTTTTTAATTTTATACCTTTTACACCTATTAATTAACCTTGAAAATTTATCATGGTCTATGAAATTTGTATGTTATATATTTATGAATGAATTTCACTTCAAGCAATGCATTATGTTTTTTGGAATTTATATGATAGGTGAACTCAAAATTATATATCTCCCTAATGCATCAAGTAATGATTATTTTTTTAGGATTTCATGTATGAGGTGTCGAAAATAAATATTTCCCACAAAGATAATGTTTCTTAGAATATAAGATTCACTACTACATATTCTCTCTATATCCACAGTTAAAATATGACGCCTCGAAGACATGATTGTCTCAATTGCATAACTTGAAGAAAATATTACATTACATACATTCCAAAGACCTTTTAAGTTTAGAGTTTTAGATAATTAAGACAAAACATTAACTAAAAAACCCATGAATGTTTCAACTATGATGTTCCAAACCCGACATACTACCGAGTAGTCAATCCCAGTTGTCACAAAACCTCAAACATTCCTCCCCATATGCTAAAGGCTACTGACTAGAAGCAAGGTCCTAGGGTGTGGTAGTGGGGAGACTATACCCTCTGGTCATAGTAGATAATAAAGGATATAATAACAGTGGAAAATAGGGGAAATAATAATAATAATGAATAAGGCTGGAAACATAAACAAGAATAATCATCAATCAATAGTAAACTCAAAAGTTGAATAGTATCATATAAAAAGATGACATAATTTCATGTCTCTATAAAAAGTAAAATAAAGCATACATGGTAGTAGTATAAAGACTTGGCCTTCAATATTACATAATCTAGTTAATTTTACTATAATAAAATTATTACATTCCTAGAGATATTTTTGGCTTAGAGTTTTAGATAATTTTCTCATAACTCATACATGAAAACCCACAAGCATGAAAAGTGGGTACTACTTAAACAGTATCTATTTTTTATAATAAAAAATATTTTAATATAACATGAATTATTCTAATGAAAAATCTTAACAACATTCAACTTGAATTATTTTATCTTATACATCCTTAAAACCTCGTGAAAGAAATTTTAAAACATGGGATGAGCACAAAAAAGATCAGTGAGTGACATAAAAAAGAATGAAAGAAACTGTTACTCCTTGAATAATTATAAACATATGAAATCATTTTCATAAGATATACTTATCACCCTTAAAGTATAATATACTTACTATGTGAAAGCATGATACATTCATAAAACATAGAAAACATAAATAAAATATTTAGATAACTTGGGAATTATTTACTTATGATTTTAACCCTCAAGGATACCATATTATTTGTAACCCTCATAGATCCCTTATAATTTAACCCTCGTGACTACCTTATGATGTAACCATCATAATTACACTTGATGTAACCATACGATCAACCTACAACATAAACATACCCAATGAATTAGAGCGATATATAGGTACAAGACTTTATCATAAAAAATTCTCAAGAACCAGAACATAATAAAAAAACAAAAATACTTACATCATAAAAACATTCCTTTTGAATTTTGTAAAAAAAGAAATTTAAAATGAAGATTTTTAAGGAAAAGTATTTTACCTCAGGTTTGTCTTACTTAAAACATGTTAAAACCTCTTGTATAATGGTTTAAAAGTTTTATTAATATATTAATGAACCATATTAATATTTATAATTTCTTATATTATTTTATTATATCATCTTTACACCTATTTATTAATAATATTTTGTTATTTTTATCATTGTAGGTGTGTTCTTTTCATGGTTTCCATGATCAGTTAGTAATGGATTTTCTTTTACAATGGAAGAAGAACTAAAGAAGTGGAAATAAATAGAATTAATATGTTCCCAAAATTTTAAATTATTCCAAATATCATTTTTTTATATTAGGATGAATCATTAGATAAAACATTGATGAAAATGATTTAGTTTATTTTGGATGTTTTTACAACCATTACAAACTTCTATCCTTTTCTTTAATATAATGTTTATTTAACGGTTCTAGAATATTATATGAATTATAATATGTATGAAAATATTTTTTGACCATAATAATGTGTTTATGACTATTATTGAGGGTGGTAATGAAAAATTAAAATGCATCATCCATGATGGCGGTAAATCGACACATCATGGACAATGTTCTCATTTTTAAAATAAAAGGGAGAGGAGGAGTTTGATGGATATTTTTTCATAAACTGGATAAAATTATAGTATATATAAATAATGTAGTTTTCATTCCATTTGTATAAGGGGAGGTGAATATTGAATAAGAAGATAAAAAAATTAAAAGGAAAATATAAGAAAATGAAAGAGGATTTTACCTCTTAAATTATCCTCCTTGAGAGCCTCCTTAAAGAACTTTATTTTAGCCTTTTGGTGAGACCATAAGGTATTTGACGTGGGGAATAGTCTTCTTATGTTAATTGGTAAAAAAATTAAGCATTATAAAATCCTTTTAGTTTTGATGAGAAGAGGTGGTATTTATAGTAGAGAAGATGAGTGTTGTTTTATTATTTTCTTCTTTACTTTATTATTTTTTATGAAGACTATGAATAGTTTTAGAATTATCACTAAATATATTTAAATAATTAAGGAGAGTTAGATATTGGGGTATTACATCATCCATATATAATCTATAACTCAATAATTTATGTATTTAGATGTTATAGTAAATAATCATATCTTACTATTCACCAAAAAATCAAGTATTTTAGAAAAATACAAATAATTCACCCTAACTATTTTTTTATGTGTAGAATTCAAAAATGAACTCCATTTTATGAAAATAGATTTCCAAATATGAGAAATTTATTTTTTAGTTAAAATCATCATCTATTCAAAAAATAACAATTTTAAAATTATAACAAATTTTATAACACTTTAAAAAAATTAATTAAGGTCTCATAAATTTATCTTATAATCATAAGACAACAAAATATTAATTCATGGATCTATTTTATGAAGATAAATTTTCTTTTAAATCATTATATTAATTATAAAATTGTAAATAAAAATTTATGTGTCACAAAAATACAAAGAGTTAATTTTTTTATTCTCAAAACATTTATTTACTTATTCAATCATATAAATATATAATATTTTCACTTATAAGACACATAATTTTTATTTATAATTTCATAGGTTAGATTACTATTATATTCATCGGTTTACTATTCATAAGGGTCACATTACTATTCCAAAATTCCAAGTTACTATTCCATTAGTATAGGTTCTTTAATTTCTTAAAAAGCCTCTTATTTCATTAATTATTCATTTATAAAGTTTATATTATGTTCTGTATGTGATTTTATGTGATTTATAATATATTAAATAATTATAAGTGGGGAAAATTCATTGATAGAATTTTGGTTCGTTACATTCTCCCCACCTACTAGAAATTACGTCCTTCAAATTGTTATTTACTTTATAAACAAGTGAGGATACATTTACATCCTAGAATTTTTAGATTCTCATGTTGCTTCTTCAACCATGTAGTTTCTCTACAAAATCTTATCCTTGTGAATTACCTTATTTTACAATAATTTCTCTCTATGATCAAGAATATGAATAGTTTTTTCTTCATAATAAAGGTTCTCTTCCAACTAAACTACTTCTGGGCTCCAAACATGAGATGAATCTGGAAGATACTTTCTCAACATCGAAACATGAAAAACAATTATGTACCTAAGATTAACTCGAAGGAAAAGATACTCGGTAAGCAATTAGTCCAACTTTCTCCAAGATTTGAAAAGGTTTAATAAACCATGGACTTATCTTTCCTTCCTTAAAAAAATGAATAATACTTTTCCAAGTTGATATTCTAATAAAAACATGATCACTTACCTTGAAACAAAAGTCTTTTCTCCTATTATCTACATAAATTTTATGTCTTCTCTGATCTATCCTCATATGTTGATATATCATCTTCACTTTATTAGCCACCTCCTCCACTAATTTTGGTAACATCAACTTTCTTTCCATGAATTCATCCCAAAAAGATGCAGTTAAACACTGGTTTCTATATAATGCCTCAAAAGGTGAAATTTGTATACTGTAATGAAAATAATTATTCTAAGAAAACTCAACTAAAGAAATATGTTGGTCCTAACTTCCCTATTAATCCATTGAACAAGCATGTAACATTTCTTCCAATGTATGAATTATTCACTTGGTCTATCCATTGGATTGAGGATGAAAGGTTGTATTAAAATTTAATTTAGTTCCTAGTGACTTCTGAAATCCTTTCTAAAAGTTAGAAGTCAACCTAGGATATCGGTTAGATACAATGGATAGATGTACTCCATGCAACCTAAAAATATCTTGGAGTTATAATTGAGAAATTTTATCTAAAGAAAGAGTGTCTCGAATAGGAAGGAAATGAGCATATTTAGTTAGCCTATCAACAATAACAGAAATCACATTGTTACCTTGATGAGTCTTTGGTAATCCCTCCACAAAGTCCATGAATATATTATCCCTTTTCCACTCTAGCACTAGAAAAGGTTGAATCATACCCTTTGGTAGTTTTCAATCTACTTTAACCTATTGACAAGTCAAAAATTTCATGGTAAATCACCAATATATCTTCACATTCCATCCCACCAGTAATAATCTCGAAGGTCTTTATAGATATTAGTGTTGCCAAGATGAACTAAAAATGGAGAACTATGAGCATCACTTAACAATTATTTCTTGATTTGGGAATCACAAGGCACACATAATCTCTTTACAAATCTCAAGACACAATATTTTTTGACATTAAATTCATGAATTTTACCTTTCTTAACCAATTCTACCTTTTTCTATAACTCATGGTCTTCCTTTTGTACTTGCTTAATTCTATTTGAGAGAGACAACTATACTAACACCTAAAACAAAACAGTGGAATTTTTTTCACCAAAAACCTCTAATAAAAATTTCATCGAATCATAAATCAAGGTGTCATGTTCCAAACATAACATGGTTAATGTATTAGGATGTTTTCAACTTAAGACATTCACCACTTTGTTTTCTTTTCTAGGATGATAATTGATTGTGCAATCATAATCCTTTATCTATTTAATACATATTTTATGTCTCATGTTCAATTCTTTCTGAGTGAATATATACTTCAAACTTTTGTGGTTAGTATATATTTCACATTTGGATCCATATAAATGATGTCTCTAGATCTTTAAAGTGAAAACCACAACTGATAATTCCAAATCATGCATAGGATAATTTAACTCTTGATTTTTTAATTGTCTTGAAGAATAAGCAATTACCTGATCATTCTATGTCAAAACACAACCAAGTCTCTTCAATGAAACGTCAATATAGATGAAAAAAACACCATTTCTGTAAGGAAGGTCCAAAATAGAAGGATTCATCAATCATCATTTTTGTTCCTAAAAATAAATATCATAGTATTCTTTCCAAATAAATTTAACCCCTTTTCATGTTAACTTAGTTAGCATGCTAAATAACTGTGAAAAGTTATTAAAAAATCATCAGTAATAGCCTGTTAATCCAAGAAAACTCTCAATAACATTTTTAGGTCTTGTCCATTCATCAACCACTTTTTTTGCGGGGTCAACTATTATTCCATATTTATTTATAATGTTCTTAAGAAAAGAAATTTGTTCCAACCAAAAGTCACATTTAATAAATTTTCATTATAACTTATTTTCTTTGTGAGTTTGAAGGAAATCCATAAAAAAATTCATGATCCTCATAGATTTTTTAAAACACCAGAATATCATTAATAAAAACAAATACAAACTTATCCAAATATTCATGGAATATTCTATTCATAAGATCCAAGAATACAATAGAATCATTTTTTAAACCAAATGGCATAACAAAATACTCATAATTTCCATATCTAGTATAGAATGTTTTTTTTTGGAATGTCATCCTCCTTCAACTTCATCCGATGGTACCCGATCTCGAGTCAATATTAGAAAAATACTAAGCTCCCTAGA
Source organism: Viscum album (assembly GCA_963277665.1). Classification (NCBI taxonomy): domain Eukaryota; kingdom Viridiplantae; phylum Streptophyta; class Magnoliopsida; order Santalales; family Viscaceae; genus Viscum; species Viscum album. The sequence goes on along the minus strand of OY728156.1, from coordinate 61,002,994 downwards.
GCTGATAAAACAAGTGATTGATATAAGTTGATGGATACTTATTCTAAACAGTGATATTTTTAAAGCCCTATAATCAATGCAAAGTCTCATGGAACCATATTTCTTTTAAATGAACAAAATAGAAGCATTCCAAGGTGAAGTGCTAGGGTGAATGAAACCTCTATAAAGAAACTCCTCCAACTACTTTTTCAATTCTATAAGTTTCACTTGATCCATTCATTAATGGGGGTTTTAAAATTGTTTTAGCATTTGGAACTTATTCAATAGTAAGTTCAACTTCTTGATCAGGTATGACATAAGGAAGCTCATTAGAAAAACATTCAGGTATTCATTTACCATTGGTATATCATTAATCTAAATAGTTCCCTTATTTTCAACAATATGGGTAACATAACTTTAATTCCCATCTTTTAATGGTTTCTATACTTTCTAATATGTTATCAATGGTATGTGTTTATTCTTTTATACAAACTGGAAATCATTATGAAAAACAAATTCTTTGGCTCTAAAATTAGTCTTATAATGGTAAACAAATATCCAATCCATACCAAAAATAACATCAAACTCTACTAGGGGTAAAACTACAAGGTTTTCAGGTAATTTACTTACACAAACAACAATAGGAAGATACTTATAATTCATTTTTCCTTAATGTTTCCCCTGGTGTTTTTACCATAAGTTCTTATTTTATTTCTTGATGTGAATTTTCCAAGTTAGCATAAAATTATTTAGAAATAAAGGAATGTGTATACCCCGTATCAAAAAAGACATTAGAAAATTCTGAGTAAACAAACCAAGTACATGATATCACTTAATTGGATGTAAAAACATCTTCTGATTTAGTCACCAATGATTTCACTACACCTTTTTTCTTATAATATTTCTACTTCCCCTCATTCAGATCTTTATTTGGGAATGTATTTTCATAATAACCCATCTCACTATATTTAAAACACTTTATAGTTTTCTTATCAGAATTAAGCTTCAGATCATTTTCATTGAAATTGCAAGCCATATGTATAAACTTACCCCATTAGAAACACTTTTTAAATTTGTTAATAAATTTTCTATGGATCATTTTACCACACTTCCCACAAACTAGAAACTGGAAACTTGACTTTCTTACCTTCATATTTATTTGATTGATTCTTACCCATTTCTTTCCATCTATACATTTTCTTATGCGTGTTATCAAAGTACATGTGATTATTAGAAAACTCCATTTCTACCCTATCAATGCATCAGATGAGTTTCTCATAACTTTTGAATTAACTGGAGGGAAATTCCCTTAAATATCTTCGATTCAATCCTAAGTAAAAATCAATGATTTTTCTATCAATATCCCTAATAATATTTGGATCATACCTTTCCAAACAAGTGAATTTTTCTTCATACACAACCACTAAATATTCCTCTTTTTGTTTCAATTCAAAGAATTTATTTTCCATCCTAATTTGAACCACCTTAGGAAAATATTTTTTAAGGAAAAAATTGTTAATTCATCATATTCCATGGCATAGATATTATCACTATCCCAGATATTATTGACCATTAACCACTACTCATTATTTTCACCTTCAAAATAATAAATGGAAACATTGAAATTTGGATTATATGAACACCCCATGACACTGAATATATTTTCAAGGGGTTTAATCCACCCTTCAAGCATCACTAGGTCAGAAGATCCACTGATATTAGGTGGGTTTTTCTTCATAAAATGTTCCACTATAGCCATGTTTCTTTATGGAAGCTCTAGATGTTCTCTTGCATGGTTTTCACCACCATTTATAGCCTATGTCAACTAATCCATTACTATCACAAACTTCTTAGATCCAATTATCATTATTCCAAGTTGTGTATTTGAAAAAATATGATCTTATTAGTTCTTTCCTACTTTAGCTTTCCTATTTATTCTGTAGAAAACCATTCTAAATCACTAATAGAAAAATACCTTCTAACAATGTTTTGGAACCATTGGTATAGGTCTTCAAACTGTTGGTATAGCCTATACTAGCGGTTTGAAGGACCATTGGATGGTTTGCTGTTATGATAGTTCTATACCAATGGTTCTGGAAAAACTATTGGTATAGGTCATATGAAAAACCTATACCAACGGTTTCATAAAATTGTTGATATAGGTAATTCAAAAAAAACTTGACTTGGTTTTAATACCAGTACCTCCCATTTATAATCTAACGACCTAACCACTAACCTAACATGACTTTTTTTAACATTATTTCATAAATATATATATGTATATTCATAATTATTTTAACTTTTGATTTATTTAATGTTATTTGAAAAATATTCCATAAATAATATGTGTACATGTATCAATGGTTTTGAGAACTATTGGTATAGGTTCTTTGATTTTTTGAGTTATACCAACGGTTTTGGGGAAATTGTTGGCATAGGGTGGACCTATACCAACAGTTTGGACAATACCATTATTATAGGTCCAAATTAGTGACCTATCCTAATAATTTTGGCCAAAACATTGGTATAGTTCCAAATTAGTGACCTATACCACCGATTTTTTCCAAACCGTTGGAATAGGTCTTATTTCTAGTAGTGAATAGACATATCATAGACAAAGAAACATGGTAATATTTAAATGATATATCATATCAACATAAAAATGAGGTAAAAATAATTTATGGTATTCTATTAACATAGTCCTAACCCCTAAATCTATCTAAACTATGCTCTGATACCAACTATAAAAACTTTACTTAAACATTACATAATCTAGTTAATTAAACTAGAATACACTTAAAACATTCCCAAAGATCATTTCAGCTTAGAGTTTTAGAGAATTAGATCATACATCATACATGAAAACCCACAAGCATGAAAAGTGGGTACTACTTAAACAGTATCCACTTTTCTCATAATACAAAAGTTTTTAGTATAACATGAATTCTTCTCATGAAAAATCTTCACAACATTCAGCTTGGATTCTTTTCTCTTGTCTATCCTTAAAACCTCATGAAATAATTTTTAAAACATGTGATAAGCACAAAAATCTTAGTAAGGGACATAAAAAGATGTAAATAAACCATTAGTAATTGAATACTTATAAACATATGAAATAATTTTCACAATATATACTTATTACCCTTAAAGTATTGTATACTTACTTTTTGAAAACATGATATTTCCATAAAACATAGAAAACATAAATTAAATATTTAGATAACTTGGGTAATTACTTAATTATGATTTTAACCATCGTGGATACCATATTATTTGTAACCCTCATGTTTACCTTACAATGTAACCCTCAAAACTACCTTATGATGTGACCCTCACAGCTACCTTATGGTGTAACCATCGCAATTACACTTAGAGTAATCATATGATCGACCTCCAACATAAACATACTAAATGAATTTGAGGGAGATATAGGTACCAAAATTAATCATAAATAATGACCAATAATGATAACATAATCATAAAACAAAAATACTTTCATCATTAAAACATTCCTTTTTAATTTTGTAAAAATAGAAATTTAAAAGGGGATTTTTAAGGAAAAATCCATTACTTCAGGTTCATATTAATTCAAACATGTTCAAGACTCTTGTATACTGGTTTAAAGAGTTTTATAAATATATTAAAGAACTATATTAAATTAATAATTCCTTATATGATTTTATTATATTATCTTTCCACCAATTTATTAATAATATTTTGTTATTTTCATCATTTCGGGTGTTTTTTTCATAGTATCCATGATCGGTTAGTAATGGATTTTCTTTTTGAATGGAATAAAAACTTAAAAAGTTGAAATAAATAGTATTTATATGTTCTCATAATTTTAAATTATTTCAAATATAATTTTTTTAACATGAGTGTGAATCATTAGATAAAACGTTCATGAAAATGATTTAGTTTGTTTTGGTGGTTTTTACGGCCATCATAAACTTATATCATTTTATTTAATATAATGTTGATATATTGGTTATAGAACATTATATGAATTATAATATGTATAATAAAAACTTATTTTTCCATAATAATGCTTTTATGACCAATCTTGAAGGTGGTAATGGAAAAAAATGCATCATCCACGATGGCGGTAAATCGACACACCACGAACGATGTTCTAATTTTTTAAAATAAAAAGTAGAATAGAAGGAGTTTGATGATTAATTTTTCCATAAACATGATAAAATTATAGTATATATAATATAATGGAGTTTTCATTCCAATTAGATAAGGGGGTGAAGATATAATTATAAAATAAAATAAATTAAAAGGAAAATATAATAAAAAAAAAGAGGATTTTACCAATTAAATTCTCCTCCTTGAGAACCTCCTTAAGGCACTTGATTTTGGCCTTTTGGTGAGACCAAAAGTTCTTGGATGTGGGGAAGAGGATTGGGAATAGAATTTGGAAAAAATTAATCAATCTATAAGGATTATAGGAGTGAGGAAAATAGGTGGTGAGGGGTGGTATTTATATTAGAGAAGAGGAGTGTTTTTTGATTATTTTATTTATTAGTTTATTATTTTTGGATCAATACTATGAATAGTTAGAGAATTATCACGAAATATATTAAAATAATGAAGTATAGTTCTATATTATAGTATTACATCATCTATGACTCAAAATATTATGTATTTAGCTTTTATTGTAAATTATCTTATTTTATTATTCAGCAAAAATTCAAATATTTTAGAAAAATAAAAAAAATCAACCTAACCACTTTTTTTATGTGTATAATTAAAAAATGAACTCAATTTTATGAAAATAATTTTCTAAAAATGAGAAATTTAATATTTAATTAAAATAATCAATTCTTCAAAAAATAACAATTTTATAAATATAACTAATTTTATAACACTTTCAAGAATTAATTAAGGTCTCATAGATTTATCTTATAATAATAAGAAAACAAAATATTAATTCATGAATATATTTTATGAAGATAATTTTTCTTTTAAATCATTATATTAATTATAAAATTATAAATAAAAATTTATGTGTCACAAAAATACGAAAACTTGATTTTTCATTTTTAAAACATTTATTTACTTATTCAATGATATAAACGTATCATATTTTAAATTATAAGAAATATAAATTTTATTTATACTTTCATTTGTAAGGTTACTATTCTATGGGTTGGTTTACTATTTATAAGGGTCACATTACTATTCCAAAGTCCAAGTTACTATTACATCGGTATAGGTTCCCAAATTTCTGAAAATTCCTCTTATTTAATTAAATATTCATTCATAAAGTTTTTATTGTTTTATCTATGTGATTTTATTTGATTTATACTATATGAAATAATTTTAAGTAGGTAAAATTCATTGATAGAATTTTTCACTATTACATTCTCCCCACATTATGGAAATTACATCCTCGAAATTGTTATTTACTTTTTAAATAAGTAAGGATATCCTTCCATCATAACATTTTCATAATCCCATGTTCCCTCTTCAACCATGTGGTTTCTCTAAAAAATCGTAACCTTGTGAATTACCTTATTTCACAATAATTTCTTTCTATAATCAATAATCTAAATAGGTTTCTCTTTATAAGAAATGTTCTCTTCCAACTAAACTACTTCTAGACTCAAAATATGAGATGAATCTGGAACATACTTTCTCAATATCTAAACATGAAAAACATTGTGTCCCTAAGATAAAATAGAAATAAATTCTACTTGGTAGCTAACTGGTCCAACTTTCTATAAGATCTCAAAATGTCAAATGAACCATGGACTTATCTTTCCTTTATTACCAAAATGCATAACACTTTTCCAATGTGAGATTCTAAGATAAAAATCATCACCTATAGATCGAATGAAAAAAGTATTTCCTTCTATTATCAACATAACTTTTTCATATGCTCTGAGATTCCCTCATATGTTGCTAGATCACTTCCTTTTCTCATCCACCTCCTCTGCTAATTTTTGTCCCATCATCTTACATTCCTTGGATTTATCCCAAAATGATTGAGTTCGACAATACTTTATATAAAATACCTCAAAAGGTTCCATCTAAATACTATAATGAAAACAATTATTATAATAAAACTAAACTAAAGAAATATATTGATCCCAACTTCCTTGTTAATCCATTGAACAAGCATGTAACATGTCTTACAATGTCTAAATTGTTCACTCAGTTTATCCATCAGATTTAGAATGAAAGACTGTGTTGAAATTTAATTCAGTTCACAAAAACTTTTGAAGGACTTTATAAAAGTTGAAAGTCAACCTGGGATCTTGGTTAGATACAATGGATAGAGGAACTCTATGCAACCTAACAATCTCTTTGAGGTATAGTCAATAAATCTAATCTTGAGAAAGAGTTTCCTGAATATAAAGGAAATGTGAAAATTTAGTTAGTCGATCAATAATAACCTAAATCACATTTTTACCTCAAGCAGCCTTTGGTAGTCCCACTATGAATTCCATGGATATATTGTCCCATTTCCACTCTGAAAATGGAAAATGCTAAAGCATGCCCTTTGGTAGTTGTCTTTCAAATTTAACCAGTTGAAAATTCAAACAATTCATGGTAAAATCAGAAATATCTCTTTTCATTTCATCCCACTAGTAATACTCCCAAAGGTATCTGTACATATTAGTGCTTCTAGGGTGAACTAAAAACAAAGAACAATGATCTTCACTTAACAATTCTTTCTTCCACTGTGAATCACAAGACACACATAATCTTTTTCCAAATTTCAAGAAACAAACTTTATAAACATAAAATTTAGGAATTTACCTTTCTTAACCAATTCTTCCTTTTTCTATAACTCATGGTCTTCCATATATGCTTTCTTAATTATGTCTGATAGATACATCTGCACTGACACATGAAATAAAATGGAGGAATGTTTTGCACCAACAACTTCCAAACCAAAATTTATCAAATAATAAATCCAGGGTTTATGTTCCAAACATAACATGGTTAATATAGCATGATGTTTTTGACTCAAGGTATTCACCATTTTTTTTGCTTTTCCAAGATGGTAATTGATCATGTAATCATAATAATTTATTAGTTTAATCCATCTTCTCTACCTCATGTTCAATTCCTTCTGAGTGAATATATACTTCAAACATTTATGGTCTATATATATTTCACATTTGGATCCATGTAAATGATGTCTCTAGATTTTTAAATCGAAAACCACAACTACTAATTCCAAATAATTTGTGGGATAATTTAACTCATGAGGTTTTAGTTATTTTAGAGAATAATCAATTACCTGATCATTCTACATCATAACAAAACCAAGTCTCTTAAATAAAGAATCATTGTATATGAAAAAATCACAATTTATTGAAGGTAGGACCAAAACTAGAACATTCACCAATCTTATTTTTAGTTCCTAAAAAAAATATCACAGTCTTCTGTCCAAATAAATTTAACCCCTTTTCATGTTATCTTAGTTAGAAGGGCAAGAAGGATTCGTGCTTCATGTTCCTTCTTCACGACGACGACGGCCATTACGATGGTCCCCCCCCCCCCACCGGTGGGGGAGGGACCTTCATTGTCAATCAAGAGAGAAGGTTACTCCTTCTTTCCCTTCTCTAACCCTAAATTTCTCCCTCTGTTTCCTCAAGCTTAATTATTCCAGAAAGTTCCTGATTTGTTCAATAGGAGACCTAATCTATCGTTATCAATCACGAAGTTCAACGAAACCTTGTCACTTCTGAATCATATGTTGATTTCTCAGTTCAACCAACGATGGCCATAGGTTGACTCATTTGAAAGGTATGTATTCAGTTCTTGGGATTTACAGGAAAGGGAGATAGTGGGTTTGATCGACAGCAAGCATATCATGATATGTTTTTCCTCAGAGGAGGATTTAATCAGAGCCTGGTCCAGTGCTCCCTGTTCCTTCAACAGATATTAGTTCTACCTCTTTCGATGGACATACAATTTTCCTATGAAGTGTGATTCCCCATCAGTGGAAGTTTGGGTAAGCTTCCCTAACCTCCCACTACTATTTCAAAATCCCTCAGTTATTATATTTCTTGGGAATTTAGTTGGTAGATATTTATGTTCGGATAGCCATAATGAAGCGTTTTTCCACCTTGTTAATCTGCGGGTCTGTGTTGAAGTAGATGTATCCAAGGTGCCTTTCGATTATGTTTGTATAACAGTTGAGGAAGAATTTCGATGCAAATAGAAGGTGGTATATGAATCATGTTTTTATTTTTGTTCTGTCTATAAGAGGATGGGGCATTTGAAGAAATCTTGTCGGCGAGGACCTAAGAATTAGATGGGAGTGGGTAGTAGTAAAGAACCAGGAACTCATATCACGGTAGGCCTTCATGGACAGAAGCCAGTTGGTGTGGATTCTGAGGTAAAATCTACAGTGGATGTGAGCTGTGGACCTTAGGTAGTGAATCCTTTGGTGAAGGATGTCTTCAAATGCTTGAGGGAGGATCTGGGGGGACTGCAGCATTCTCTACCTGTAGAGGGTGATATTGTAGAGGAGGTTCAACCTAGCAGTGGTCTCAATGTGGTGGATTCTCAGATAGTTGAAGAAGAAGGCATTAAGACTCCTAGGATAGCTTCATACATAGAGGCTGTGCACGCAGGGGTTGGAACTAATGATAAAGGTCTGGAACCCAAGGCAACCAGAGAGGGTGACTCTTCTAGTGGTAAGGTGTTTCAATGGGATTTAGGGAATTTTCCAAGTAGGGAAATGGTTTCAATTGTGCTAAAAAAAATATTTGAAGGGACATTATAGGTTAATCCAGAATAGGCAGTTGATGCTGATCTGGCTAGGCCCTCATTGAATTAGGGGGCATCCAGGACACAGTCTAGTGATGGGGAATCTAAACTATTATTAGGAGATATTTGAGTAGAATTCCAAGGGGGTCCGGTAAGACCGAGGTGAAGTAAGAGTCGGAGGGGAACTTGGAAAGAGAGGAAAGATTATTCTTATTTACCACCACCGAGGGAGACTAGGTCTGTGAAGAAGTCCAAAGGCAAGATGATGGTCAACAATCCCCTTTCTCCTTTCAAGGCTGACATTGGCCAACTGTGTGAGTCTGGTACAGTAAAAATCCCCTCTTTGGAGCTGCTTATGCACTCGTGAGAAGAAATGGTGGAAATAGTTTTAATAATTAATGCTACTGACAAAGAATCTAATTGGATGATTGGAAGACCCTTAAGGGTGGTTACCAATGAGGAGTAGAGTAACTGGATGGAGAAACAGGATCTGATATTGGTTAGGGGATTTAATGATGGGAAGATCAACCAAGAAGAGTACATTTAGGCTTGGTACAAACTGGCGGATCATTTCGAAGACCTTCTGAAAGATGATTCTGATACTCAGGTAAGCACTATCTCTTGGCATCTACATAGGGATACCAAATCTAATCATCTCAAGTAGTTCTTTAATGGTTCATCTATTTCTTTTAGTGCTTGAAATATTGGTTTCTCAGTTTTTCCACAAAAGTGTTTTCTTTAATAAAAATTTAATTTTTAGTCCTTAACATTTTTAGGTATTGTACATTCATAAACCACTTTTGTTTTGGTAGGATCAACCATTATTCCATCTATATTTACAATGTTCCTAAGAAAAGAAATCTGTTGTAACCAAAAGTCACATTTTCTAAATTTTCCGTATAACTTCTTCTCTTTGAGTGGTTTCAGGACAATCCTTAAATGTTTTTCATGATCCTCATAACTTTTTAAAAATACTAGAATATCATCAATAAAAACAATAAAAAAAATATCCAAATATTCATGGAATATTCAATTCATAATATCTATGAATACAATAAAATAATTTTTCAAACCAAAGGGCTTAACAATAAACTCATAATTTCCATATCTAGTATAGAATGCTATTTTTGGAATGTCATTGTAACACCCCAAGGTTTTCTAAAAATAAATTGAAATGCATGAAACTTTTTTTAAAGTAGATATTTATAACTAGCATTTAAAAATAACTTTACTACCACAATGTTTTGAATTTCAAGAAACTATCATCTACAATTGTGTTCAGTAAGTTATTTGGAGTCTGATGAAAACAACTTGTTTTTTTGTGAATAGTAACATAACCTTATGAATAGTAATATGACCCTAATGAATAGTAAATTTTATTATAATTTTATTTTCTTAAGGATAGAAGATAATAACATCTTGGTTAATTTTTCATTGTGATAAAACACATTAAAAAATGGTTAGGGTAAATTTTTGGGATTTTTCTAAAATTCAAGAATTTTTTATGAATAGTAAAATATGATAAAATACGATAAATGCTAAATACTTGATTTACTACATCATAGGTGATGCAAGGATGATTTAATCCCACTTGGTTCGAACTCACATGCCATTATTACTATTTGTGGTCACATGAATTAATATTATTCATATTCTTGAGAAAAAATATTATAATAATGATTAAAATAATGAAAAATACCCCCTATCCTCCACTATAAATACCACACTCACTCCCCTCTTCCTTCTACACCTCTCAAGCCTTGAGAATTGTCTAATTTCTGCCATATTCTCTCCCCAATCTTCTTCCCCACGTCCTAGAGCTTCTGGTCTCACCAAAAGACCAAAACCAAAGCCCTTAAGGAGGATCTCAAGGAGAAGAGATCAAGAGGTAAACATCCTCTTTTTTTCTTTCTTTTCTTTCATTTTATGTTATTCTCTTCCATTTACTTTGGATTATGATGGAATATTTCATTAAATATACCCCCATACTTCCCATATTATGTATGAATGATGAGATATCCCCTTATTATCATCAAACTATTTTTATGAAATTTTAAGAGACGCCGTTAAGCTGCCGAATTTTCGTGAGAAATTTATCAAGTTTTCTTTTATTTTAAGATTCCTTTCTTTTCTTCTTATTTACTCACCTCCTCTTAACCAAGAGGCATTAAATATCTAGAATCTTGTATATTCTATATTATCTCATGTTCATTTAAAATTAATCATCATTATTTTTCTCCTCCCCCGCTTATTCAAGGATTTAAAATATTGTCCGTGATGTGTCGAATTAGAGACATCGTGGACGATGTGATTTCAATTTGCATTAATTCCTTCAAGTCAGGTCATAAAACCATTTAAATGATTGAACCAGGTTATATTATATGTGTTATTTCTCATCCATGGTTCTGGAATTCTTTTTTACTCATGGTTTAAAATTATAAGACAAAATGAGGTTGTTGTTATCGAAGAACAACTAAAAGATCTAAACGAACATCATTAATGCTTAAACTTATGAATCATACTCATATAAAACATCAAAATGATAAATGGTATAATTTATGGTACTAGAAATATTTAAATACCATTTCATTCTAATTCTGGAGTTTCACTTCCAATCGACAAGAACATCCATCATGAACCAATCATGGAAATCATGTAAGGAACTCACCCAAAACAGTGCAAGAACAAAATACTAACAATTGAGGGGTGAAATGAGGTTATTAAATGATCATATAAGATGTTATAAACATGAAAATATTTCTTTAATATATTAATAACACTCTTTTAACCATTATACAGGAGGTTTAAACAAGTTTGAAGTAAGAAAAACCCGAGGTAAGGGAATTCTGAACCCAATTCTCATTCTTTGGGTTAACCTTCTACTTCATTTTTATGTGGTATTTAAATTATTTGTGGGATGTTTTTTGTTTATATTATGTTGAATTATGATTAATTATAGTGTATATACATATTTTATCCACTCTATTAATTCTCACTTCAAGTATATGGTGTTTATAAGGGACTTTTCTTTTAAAATCCTCTTTTAAAATTCTGTTTTACAAAATTCAAAAGCAATGTTTTTATGATATTATTCATGTTGTATGATTATGTTCTGGTTCTTTGTCATTGTTTATGATGAAGGGTGGGACCTATATTTTCGTCCAATTCATTGGGTATGTGTAAGTTGGAGGTCAGCCGTATGGTTACTCCAAGTGTAACTGTGATGGTTACACAAATTGTAAGGTACCCGTGAGGGTTACAAATTATAAGGTAGACATAAGGGTTACAATATTATGTAAGTAATTCCCAAAGATACATTTATGGTTCTAGTTATGTTCTTATGTATTTGTGTATATATCTTGTTTCACCATTTAATTATATATATATATATACAGGTGATAAGTTAGTCTTTTGGAAATGATTTCATACGTGACAGGTATTCATGGACTAATGTATTCTTTCCTTATTTTCATATCCCTTACTGAGTTTTTATGTTCATCCCAAATTTTTAAATGATTTTCATAGGTTAATGGATGTGTAATTCAAAGAAGTAAGACATGTTATATGTTGAATAATTGTCAAGGAATCATGTTTAAGCTTTAATGTTTTCAATTTTGAAAAAAAATGGAAACTGTTTTTATGGTATCCACTCTGTAACAATGTGTAATGTTATGAATGTATTATGTCCCAATTCTCTAAAGCTGTAAACTTGAAAAGATCCTCAATGTAAAAGGAATTGTTTTCTTGACTAAATTCAAGATTATTTATGTAATAAGTCCGGGTATTTATAGTTGGTATCATAGGGTGGTTTAGATAACTTTAGGGGTTATAATGATATTAAAAGAATACTGTAAATGATTTTCACTATATTTTTAATTTGAAATGTTATTACATTTAAATATTACCATGTTTCTTCATCTAAGAAATGTTTTTTCAGAATGGTTGTCTGCAGAAGGAATAGGGATGCTAAAGAGGAGAGGCACTGAAATAATGACATCCTTCTAGAACTACAGCCCAGAATGGTAGGGATTGGAACCGAGAAGTTTGTGACAGTAATGGCTCACCTAATTCAGGTAATAAATGGTGGTGGAATCCATGCAAGAGAACCAATATAGGTACCACAATGGAACATGAAATTAGTGTAACATTTTATGAGACAACATCCTTCTGTATTCAATGGATCTTCTGACCCTGCAGCAGCTGAAGGATGGATCAAATCCCTTGAAAAGATATTTGATGTTATGGGATGTTCAGACAATCAAAAGGTAAGTCTTTCCATTTATCATTTTTAAGGGGAAGTTGATCAGTGGTGGTCAATGGTAAGGAATATCAGGGGTAGAGAGGATTTTTATGCCTTAGAGTGGGATGAATTTAAAAGTCTTTTCCTTGAAAAATATTTTCCTAAGGTGGTGTGAATTAGGATGGAGAAGCAATTACTTGAATTGAAATAGAAGGAGGAAGACTCGGTGGTTGTGTATGAAGCAAACTTCACCTGACTGGTGAGGTATGCTCCAAATCTTATTCTGGATCTTGATAGAAAAATCAACCACTTTTACTCAAGACGGAAGCCAAGGTATCGAAGGGAATTGGCCTCCTGTGAATTGAAAAGTTATGAGAAACTTGTCGGATGTGTTGAGAGGGTAGAGATTGAGTTTGTTGATGATTACATGAATTTTGGAAAAAAAGATAATAAGAGGTCCAGTTGGCAAGCAATGGGTAAGAATCAACTAAACAAATCTGATGGTAAGAAATTCCAATTTCCAGTTTGTGAAAAGTGTGGCAAGAAACACCCTAAGGAATGTCTTAGAAAAACTGAGAAGTGTTTTAAATGTGGTAAGTTTGGACATATGGCTCGAGATTGCAATGAAAATGATCCTAAGACTTTAAAGTGTTTTAAATGTGGTGAAATGGGTCATTATGCTAATGCCTACCCAAAGAGAGATCTGAATGATGAAAAGAATCCAGACTATAAGAAGAAAGGTTCAATGAGATCATTTGCGACTACGTCAGTAGATGTCGGGCCATCCAATGAAGTAGTATTAGGTACTTTGTTTGTTCGCTCTGATTTTTCTAAAGTTTTGTTTGATACAGGGTCTACACATTCCTTCATCTCTGAGAAATTTTCTAGTAAATTGGAAATATCACCTCAACAAATGAGACCAGAAATTGTTTTTAAAACACTAGGGTAAAATATTATAGCAAAGAGGAATTATAATAATCTTCCTATTGTGATCTGTGGAAAGACTTTACCTGTAAACCTTGTTGTTTTACCATTAGTCGAGTTTGATGTTATTCTGGGAATGTATTGGCTTTCTGTTTATCATGCAAAGATTGATTGTAGGGCTAACGAAGTTGTTTTTTAGAAAGAGTTTCACTTTTTATACAAGAAAGAACCCATACAATTGATTACATATCACGAAGCTAAAAAACTATTTAAAGATGGAAATGAAAGTTATCTTTCTCAAATTATTGAAAACAAGGGAACTGTTCAGATTAATGATGTGCCAGTGGTAAATGAATACCTAGATGTTTTTTCTGATGAGTTACATGGTGTCATACCTGATCGGTAATTCGAGTTCACAATTTTCTTAGTTCCTCATGCTAAGAAAATTTCAAAACCCCCTTACGTATGGCTCAAATAGAACTTCTTGAATTGAAAATTCAGTTATAGGATTTTCTAGATAATGGCTTCATTTGTTCTAGCACTTCACCATGGGGAGCTCCTATTTTTTTTGTTAAAAAGAAATATGGTTCCATGAGACTTTGAATTGATTATAGATCTTTGAATAGGATCACTGTTAAAAACAAGTACCCTTTGCCTCACATCGATGACTTGTTTGATCATCTCCAGGGAGCTCAGTACTTTTCCAAGATTGACTTCATTTCCAGATACCATCAGCTGAAGGTGAAGGAGTATGAAATCCCAAAAATAGCCTTTCGTACTAGATATGGGCATTATGAGTTTGTTGTTATGTTGTTTGGATTAATTAATTCACCTGTTGTATTCATGAATCTTATGAATAGTGTATTTCATGAGTACTTGGATAAGTTTGTGGTTCTATTTATTGATGACATTCTAGTATTTTCTAAAAATAAAGAGGAGCATGAAAAATATATAAGGGTTATATTACAAACCTTAAAAGAAAAGAAACTGTATGGAAAATTCATCAAGTATGATTTTTGGTTGAAACATATTTCTTTTATTGGGCACATTGAAAATAAGGATGGAATAACTATTGATCATACCAAAACAAAATTGGTTAATAAATGGACAAGATAAAAAATGTTACAGAGATTCGTAGTTTTCTTGGATTAGTGGGTTATTACCGATAGTTTGTTAAGAACTTTGCACTATTATCTAACCCGATAACTAAGTTAACAAGGAAAGGGGTTAAATTTGTTTGGACAAAAGAATGTGATGTTTGTTTTCAGGAACTAAAGAAGAGATTAGTGAATGCTTCAGTTTTGGCCTTGCCTTCCCGAAATAGTGATTTTATTATCTATAGTGATGCTTCTTTGAAGGGACTTTGTTGTCTTTTGATGAAGAATGATCAGGTAATTTATTATGCTTCAAGACAACTAAAACCTCCTAAGTTAAATTATCCCACCCATGATTTGGAATTGGCAGCTTTGGTTTTTGCTTTGAAAATTTGGAGGCATCATTTATACGGATCCAAATGTCAAATATATACTGACCATAAAAGTCTGAAGTATATATTCACTCAAGAGGAATTAAACATGAGGCAGAAAAGATGGCTTAAACTTATAAAGGATTATGATTGCACGATCAATTACCATCCTGGAAAAGCAAACAAAGTGGCAGATTCCTTGAGTCAGAAAAATCTTGCATCATTAAGCATGTTATGTTTGGAACATGATCCCTTGATTAATGATTTGATGAATTTTGGATTAGAAGTTGTTGGTGTAGGGAATACATCTGTTTTTTTTTTCAGGTTTCAGTGCAGACTTTGTTGTCAGAAAGAATTAAGAGAGCAAAGAAGGAAGACCGTGTGCTACAGAAAAAGGTATAATTGGTTAAAGTGGGTATGTTTCCAGAATTTAACCTTGATAAATATTATGTTTTAAGATTTGGAAAAAGGTTGTGTCTGTCTAGTGATTCTCAGTTGAAGAAAGATTTTTTGTGTGAAGCTCATAGTTCTTTATTTTCAGTTTATCCTGTAAGTACTAGGATGTATAGAGACCTTTGGTAATATTGCTGGTGGGATGGAATGAAAAGGGATATAACTGATTTTACCATGAAATTTTTGAAATGTCAGTAGGTTAAAGCAGAGTGGAATTTACCAAAAGGGATTCTTCAGCCTTTTCCAGTGCCAGAGTGGAAATGGGAGAATGTATCCATGGACTTTTTGGTGGGACTACCAAAGACTTCTCGAGGTAACAATGAAATTTGGGTTATTGTTGATCGGCTGAAAAAATTTGCAAATTTTATTTATATTCGAGATACAATGTATTTGGATCAGCTATCTCGATTTTACCTCAAGGATATTATCAGGTTACATGGAGTTACTATTTCCATTGTATCTGATCGGGATCCCAAGTTCACTTCTAAATTTTGGAAGGGACTTCAGAAGTCGTTGGGCACAGAGTTAAATTTCAGTACAGCTTTTCATCCTCAATCAGATGGACAGTTATAATGAACAATTCAGACTTTGGAGGATATGCTTCGATCTTGTTCAATAGACTACCAGGGAAGTTGGGATCAATATCTTTCTTTAGTTGAGTTTTATTATAATAATAGTTTTCATTCCAGTATTCAGATGGCACCTTTTGAGGCTTTGTATGGGAAGCGGTTTCGAACTCCAGTGTTTTTGGATGAATTCGGTGAAAGAAAGTTGATGGGGCCAGAATTAGTAGAAGAAGTGGCTGAGAAAGTGAGGATGATCCAGCAGCATATGAGGACAGCTCAGTGTAGGCAGAAAGATTATGCAGATAACAGAAGGAAAGACTTCTCTTTCGATGTAAGTGACCATGTTTTCCTTAAAATCTCTCCTTGGAAAAGTTTGATGTGTTTCCATAAGAAAGGGAAGCTAAGTCCACGGTTCATCGGTCCTTTTGAAATCTTGGATAAATTTGGAACAGTTATATACCACGTAGCTTTGCCTCTGATCTTGTTTCAGGTACACAATTTTTTTCATGTTTCGATGTTGAGAAAGTATGTGCTAGATTCATCACATGTCTTGAGCCCAGAAGCAGTTCAGCTGGAAGAGAACCTTTTTTATGAAGAGAAACCAGTTCAGATTCTTGATCAAAGGGAATAGGTATTGCTGAAAAAGGTAATCCACCAGGTAAAGGTTTTGTGGAGAAACCACATGGTTGAAGAATCAACATGGGAGTCTGAAAATTCTATGAGGGAAAGGTAGCCTCACTTGTTTAATAAGTAAATAAAATTACGAGGACGCAATTTCCTGAAGGTGGGGATAATGTGACACCCCAAGGTTTTCTAAAAATAAATTGAAATGCATGAAAAAAAATTTAAAGTATATATTTATAACTATCCTTTAAAAATAACTTTACTACCATAGTGTTTTGAATTTCAAGAAACTGTCATCTATAATTGTGTTCAGTAAGTTATTTGGAGTCAGATGAAACCAACTTGTTTTTTTTTGAATAGTAACATACCCTTATGAATAATAATATAAATAGTAATATGACCCTAATAAATAGTAAATTTTATTATTATTATTTTTCTTAAGGCTAGAAGATAATAACATCTTGGTTAATTTTTCATTGTGATAAAGAAGTAGTTGTAGAATTAGAACTATTAATTTTTTAATTAAGTATGCTTTTATTTAAAAATTAAATTATTAATATTTAGAAAATTATTTTTCAAAAATGGACTTTATTTTTTAATTCTTCACATCAAAAAATGGTTAGGGTAAATTTTTGGGGTTTTTCTGAAATTCAAGAATTTTTTATGAATAGTAAAATACGATAAATGCTAAATACTTGATTTACTGCATCATAGGTGATGCAAGGATGAATTAATCCCACTTTGTTCGAACTCACATGCCATTATTACTATTTGGGGTCACATGAATTAAGATTATTCATGGTCTTGAGCAAAAATAATATAATAATGATTAAAATAATGAAAAATACCCCATCTCCTCCACTATAAATACCACCCTCACTCCCCTCTTCCTTACACACCTCTCAAGCCTTGGGCATTGTCTAATGTATGCCAAATTATCTCCCCAATCTTCTTCCCCACGTCCTAGAGCTTCTAGTCTCACCAAAATATCAAAACCAAAGCCCTTAAGGAGGATCTCAAGGAGAAGAGATCAAGAGGTAAACATCCTCTTTTTTTTCTTTCTTTTCTTTCATTTTATGTTATTATCTTCCATTCCCTATGTATTATGATGGGATATTTCATTAAATATACCCCCTTACTTCCCATATTATGTATTAATGATGAGATACCCCTTCTTATCATCAAACTATTTTTATGAAATTTTAAGAGACGTCGTTAGGCTGCCGAATTTTCGTGAGAAATTTACCAAGTTTTCTTTTATTTTAAGATTCCTTTCTTTTCTTCTTCTTTCCTCAAATACTCTTAACCAAGAGGCATGAAATATATATAATCTTGTATATTCTTTATGCTCTCATTTTCATGGAAAATTCATCATCATTATTTTTCTCCTCCCCCACTTATTCAAGGAATTAAAATATTGTCCGTGATGTGTCGAATTACCGACATCATGGACGATGTGATTTCAATTTTCATTAATTCCTTCATGTCTGGTCATAGAACCATTTTTATGATTGAACCAGGTTATATTATATGTATTATTTATCACCCAGGGTTCTGAAATTATTTTTTAGTCATGGTTAAAAATTATAAGACAAAATGAGGTTGTTGTTATCGAAGAACCACTAAAAGATCTAAACGAACATCATTAATGTTTAAACTTATGAATAATCCTCATATAAAAACTCAAAATGATAAATGGTATAATTTAGGGTACTAGAAATATTTAAATACCATTTCATTACAATTCTGTAGTTTCACTTCCAATCGTCAGGAACATCCATCATGAACCATTCATGGAAATCATGTAAGGAACTCACCCAAAATAGTGCAAGAACAAAATACTAACAATTAAGGGGTAAAATGAGGTTATGAAATGATCATATAAGATGTTATAAACATGAAAATATTTCTTTAATATATTAATAACACTCTTTTAACCATTATATAGTATTTTTAAACAAGTTTTAAGTAAGACAAGCCCAAGGTAAGGGAATTCTTAACCCAATTCTCATTCTTTGGGTTAACCTTCTAATTCATTTTTATGTGGTATTTAAATTGTTTGTGGGATTTTTTTTGTTTATATTATGTTTAGTTGTGTTTAAGTATAGTGTATATACATATTCTATCCACTCTATTAAGTCTCACTTCAAGTATATGGTGTTTATAAGGGACTTTTCTTTTAAAATCCTCATTTAAAATTCTGTTTTACAAAATTCAAAAGTAATGTTTTTATGCTATTATTCATGTTGTATGATTATGTTCTGGTTCTTGTTCATTGTTTATGATGAAGGGTGGGACCTATATTTCCGTCCAATTCATTGGGTTTGTGTAAGCTATAGGTCGGCCGTATGGTTACTCCAAGTGTAACTGTGATGGTTACACAAATTGTAAGGTAGCCGTGAGGGTTACAAATTATAAGGTAGCTGTGAGGGTTACAATATTATGTAAGTAATGCCCTAAGATACCTTTATGGTTCTGGTTATGTTCTTATGTATTTGTGGAGATATCATTTTTCACCATTTAAGTATATATATATATATACAGGTGATAAGTAAGTCTTTTGGAAATGATTTCATACATTACAAGTATTCATGGACTAATGTATTCTTTCCTTATTTTCATATCCCTTACTGAGTTTTTATTCTTATCCCAAGTTTTTAAATGATTTTAAAAGGTTAATGGATGTGTAATTAAAATAATTTATCCATGTTAAATGTTTAAGAATTTTCAAGGAATCATGTTTCAGTTTTAATGTTTTCAATTTTGAAAAAAAATGGAAACTGTTTTTATGGTATCCACCCTATAACAATGTGTAGTTTTATGAATGTATTATGTCCCAATTCTCTAAATCTATAAACTTTAAAAAATCCACAATTTAAAAGGAAGTTTTTTCTTGAAT
This sequence comes from Viscum album, assembly GCA_963277665.1. Taxonomy (NCBI): domain Eukaryota; kingdom Viridiplantae; phylum Streptophyta; class Magnoliopsida; order Santalales; family Viscaceae; genus Viscum; species Viscum album. Next base: position 60,983,108 of record OY728156.1, on the reverse strand, counting down.
AACTTCATGATTATGTATGTAATAAGGTTGGGTCCTTATAATCATCCTCCTTCACATTCAATTGATGGTACCTGGATCTCAAGTCGATCTTGGAAAAATATTGAGCTCTATGGAGATGATCAAACAAGTCATTAATATGAGGTGATGGATACTTATTCTTAAAGTTAATGTTATTTAAATATCTCTAATTAATGAAAAGTATCATGGATCCATGTTTCTTTTTAATAAAAAAAATATATTCACCAAATGGTGAAGTGCTAGGATGAATGAAACATTTATCAAGAAACTCATAAAACTTATTTTTCAATTTTATAAGTTCCACATGATCCATTCAATAAGGTGGTTCTGAAATTGGATTATAATTATTAACTAAGTCAATAGTAAATTAAACTTCTCGACTAGGTATAACACCAAGTAACTCGTTAGGAAAAACATCCAGGTATCCAATTACAATTGGCACAAAATTAATCTGAATAGTTCCCTTATTTTCAATGATATGTGCAACATAAATTTCATTTCCATATTTTAATAGTTTCCCAAATTCCTAATATGTTATCAATAATATGGTTTTATTATTGTATAAAAACTGAAAATATTTTTGAAAAAAACTTCTTTGGCTCTACAATCAATCTTAGAATGGTAAACAGATAGCCAATCTATACCCTAAATAACATCAAACTCTACTATGGGTAAAAAAACAATGTTTTTAGGTAATTTCTTTCCACATATAAAAATAGGAAGATTATTATAATGCCCTTTTGCATTAATATACCCCCTAGTGTTTTTATTATAAGTTCAAATTTTATTTCTTACTATAAAGTTTCCAATTTACCAAAAAAATCTTTAGAAATAAATGAATTTGTAGACCCCATATCAAACAAGACATTAGAAAATTCTAAGTAAACAAAAATAAGTACTTGATACCACTTCATTGGATGGTCCAAAATCTGATGATGTAGTCACAAAGGATTTCACTGCACCTTTGTACTTATAATATGTCTTCTTCCTATCATTTAGATCTTTCTTTGGGAATGTATTTTCATAATGATCCATATCAGCAAATTTATAACACTTTAAAGTTTTCTTAGAGGAATTAAAAATACGATAATTTTCATTGCAATCTCAGGTCATATATCTAAACTTACCACATCATAAACACTCCATATTTTTTAAGGAATTACCCAATGTTCCTTTTACCACACTTCCCACAAATTTGAAACTATAATTTCTTAGCATAAGATTTATTTGATTGATTCTTACCCATTTCTTACCATTTGGACCTTTTCTTCTACTTGTTTTCAAAGTATAAATGATCATAAGTAAACTCCATTTCTACCCTATCAGTGCATCAAATGACTTTATTATAACCTTTTAATTCACTAGAGGCCAATTCCCTTTGATATCTTAGCTTCAATCCTGAGTAAAAATAATTTATTTTGTTATAAAGATCCCGAATAATATTTGGAGCATAAATTTCCAAACGAGGGAATTTTTTTCATACACTTACACTAAATATTACTCATTTTATTTAAATTAAATGAATTTATTTTCCATACTGAGTCGAACTACCTTAGGAAAATATTTTTCAAGGAAAAGATTCTTAAATTCATCCCATTCCAAGGCATATATCTCATCGTGGTCCCTGATATTCTTGACCATTGACCACCACTCATCAACTTAACCTTTAAAATGATAAATGTAAAATGGACCTTTTGATTATATGAACACCTCGTGACATTGAGTATATTTTCAATGGATTTAATCCACCCATCATGCACCATTAGGTCAAAAGATCCACTAAAAGTAGGTGGGTGTTTCCTGAGAAAATACTCTACTATCACCAAGTTCCTTTGTGAAATCTCTGTATATTATATTGAATGGATGTTTCCTCCATTTATATCCTACTTAAACTGATCCATTATTATCACAAAATTCTCAATTATAATTCCCCCTATTCCAGGTTGTGGATTCGAAAAGATATCATCCTCTCAGTGCCTTCCTACTTCATCTTTCCTGATTCTTCTATAGAAAACCATTCAGAACAAACATATCTTAGACGAATAAACATGGTAATATTTAAATTCTATATCATATAAACATAAACATAAGGAAAAAATAACTTATGGTATTCAATTAACATTATACTAACCTCTAAGGATATCTAAACCATTATCTGATACTAACTATAAGGACCCAGGCTTAAACATTAAATAATCTACTTAATTCAACTAGAATACACTTATTACATTCCCAAAGATCATTTATTCTTAGATTTATGGATAATTAAGTCATAATTCATACATTAAAACACACAAGAATACAAGGTGGGTATTAGTAAAATTGTATTCATTTTTTCAAAATACAAACTTTTTTAATATAACATTAATTCTTCTCATGAAAAATATTCCCAACATTCAACTTGGCTTCTTCTCTCTTATCCATCCTTAAAACCCAGTGAAAAAACATTTTAAAACTTGGGATGAGCATAAAAATATCATTAAGGGACATAAAAATAAGAAAATAAAATTTTACTCCATGAATACTTATAAACATATGAAATCATTTTTACAAGATATACTTATCACCCTTAAAGTATCATATACTTACTTTGTGAAAACATGAGATTTCCAAAAAACATAGAAAACATAAATAAAATATTTATCTAACTTGGGGTATTAATTACTTATGATCATAAACCTCATGGATACCATATTATTTGTAATCCTCAAGTCTACCTTACAATATAACACACACAACTACCTTATTATATAACCCTCATGGCTACCTTATGGTGTAACCATCTTATTTACACTTAGAGTAACCATACAATCGACCTCCAACATAAACACACCCAACACATTGGAGTGAGATATAGGTGCCACCATTCATCATAAATAATTCTCAAGAACCAGAAAATAATCATAAAACAAAAATACTTTCATCATAAAAACATTCCTTTTGAATTTTTTAAAAATAGAAATTTAAAAGAGGATATTTAAAGAAAAGTTTCTTATCTCAGTTTTGTATTACTTAAAACATGTTCAAACCTCTTGTATAATGGTTTAAAAGTTATATTAATAAATTAAATAACCATATTAATATTTATAATTCCTTATATGATTTTATTATATCATCTTTTCCACCTATTTGTTAATAATATTTTGTTATTTTCATTGTTTTCTAGTGTGTTCTTTTCATGGTTTCCATGATCGGTTCGTAATGGATTTTTTTTAGTGGAAGAAAAACTTAATAAGTGTAAATAAATGCTATTTATATGTCCCCATAACTTTAAATAATTCCAAATATCAATTTTTATGATATGAGGATGAATAATTATGTAAAAAATTAATGAAAATGATTTAGTTTATTTTGGTCATTTTTATGACCATCAAGAACTTATATCATTTTATTTAATATAATGTTTATATATTTATTCTATAAAATTATATGAATTATAATATGTATAATAAAATGTGATTTAACTATAATAATGGTTTTATGAATAGTATTTAATGTGTTAATGGAAAATAAAAATGCATCATCTATGATGGTGGTAAATCAACACATCAGAGATGATGTTCTCATTTTTTAAATAAAATGGAGAGGTGAAAAGGTTTGATTATGAATTATTACATAAAAATGATAAAATTAAATTATATATAAGTCACTAGAGTTTTCATGTCACTTGGATAAGGTGAGGTGAATATATAATAATAAAATAAAAAAAATAAAAATAAAAATAAAAGAAAACGAAAGAGGATTTTACCTCTTGAATTCTCCCCCTTGAGACCCTCTTTAAGGAACTTGATTTTGGCCTTTTGGTGAGACCAGTAGGTCTTGGACCTAGGAAAGAGGCTTGGGAAGGGAATTGGGAAGAAATTAAGCAATCTATAAGGCTTTGAGGGGTGAGGAGAAGTAGTGGTGAGAGGTGGTATTTATAGTGGAGGAGAGGAGTGTTTTTTTATTATTTTATTCATTAGTTTATTATTTTGGATCAAGACTATGAATAGTTTGATAATAATCCATAAATATATTAAAATAATGAAGGAGAGTTTGATATTATGCTCTTAAATTATCCATATATCAAATATGACTCAATAATTCTTGTATTTAGCTTTTACCATAAATTATCATATTTTACTATTCACCAAAAATTCATGTATTTTAGAAAAATCACAAAAATTTACCCTAGCTATTTTTTGACATGGTGAATTTAAAAATAAACTATATTTTATGAAAATAATTTTATAAATATGAAAAATCTAATTTTTAATTAAAATCATCATTTATTCAAAAAATATCAATTTTAAAATTATAATAGATTTTATAACACTTTGAAAAATTAATTAATGTCTCAAAAATTTATCTTATAATAATAAGAAAAAAATATAAATTTATGAATCTATTTTATAGAGATAAATTTTATTTTAAATCATTATATTAATTATAAAATTGTAAATCAAAATTTATGTGCCACAAAAATACCAACACATAATTTTTCATTTTCAAAACATTTATTTAATTATTCCATGATATAAATATATCATATTTTCAATTATAAGATACATAAATTTTATTTATACTTTCATTGGTGAGGTTACTATTCTATTGTCCCATTTACTATTTATAAGAGCCACATTACTATTCCAATGGTCAAGTTGCTATTCCATCAGTATAGGTTCCTTGATTTTTGAAAAAAAATTATTTCATTCATTATTCATTTATAAAGTTTGTATTATGTTATCTGTGTGATTTTATGTGATTTATGCTACATAAAATAATTATAAGTAGGGGAAATTCATTGATATAATTTTGGGTCATTACAAAAAGACAATCAGTTAAATGCATGCTATAAAAAAGAATCAAAACGACCAAAAACTATCCAAGTATCCTAAGAAATGACTCGGTCATCTACTACCAAAATCCATCAAAAAGATAGCAAGTCAAGTGTCTAAAGCGAGGTGCTTCCTCTTTTCCACACAAATGATCATATAATATTTACAAGTACCAACGGTGGACCAAATAGGGTGTAAGATAAATCTTAGTAGGCCACTACCAATGACGTCTATACAAATATAGTCTTTGTATATAAATTGAATAGTGTATGGGTATATATAAAAGTAAATAAATTCTATAATAAACAACCCATACAAGATTCATCCTCACCTGGTAATTTCTCTAAACATGATATCATTTAATTATTTATAACTCGTCTTATATAGATAAATCATGTAAAGGGTCCAATAGTTCCCAAATATATCATAATAATAATAAAAAAGTATCTAAGGTGAAACCAAGGAATCCTTGACCTCAGGGGTCAGCCAACTCATAGTAATGACTCATGTAGTCTAGAAATAAAGGTTATAAGTGTAATCTAAGGGGTTTCCCCAAGTCATTCCACTGTAAATTAGTATAACTAATTCCATGAAGCTCATCCATAGTAATCTTGGTTTAAGTATGACTGGGCCCAATGGTATGATTCCATGGAGCCACATGTCTGAAGACATCAAGTTGAATCCAAGGAGTATATCCAAGGAATTATAATATCTAGATAAGTGTTAATTAAATCATTGGTACATCACTGAGGAATTCATATAATAATATAAATGCCATATTTTATGGTGGGTTTCCCCCATGGAAATCAACTCAATGATTTAGAATGGAATCCTCTAAGTGCATAAGAAATTCCCTTGGGAATCTAAGGCTGGTTTAAGTCTGACCATTCTTATAAAGATAAAAAGGTATAAAGAAATGTCCACCTTATGATAATTCCATTTATATCATATGTAATCAAGGGCAATGTAATTCTCATGAAAATTAATAATTTAATAATAGGTTCATTCCATTACCTTTTAATAATCATGATAAGGTGTATTAAGGACATGCAACCATTTATCACTTTAATTTATATATATTTTATAGGTTCATTCCATACCTTTCATTAAACATAAAAAGGGGTAGAGGCCATGAAACCAATAGTAATTAAATTTATAATTAACTAGGTCAAGTGATATCTATAAATATAGATTCCATTTAATAATTTAAATATTAATTTAATCATGATGGAACACTTACCTTATCAAGGCCAAGTAAAAAACACTCGAACAATGTCTCAATAATCTCAATAAATGGTAAAAATTCATAACAAGGTACACACCCTAATTGGATGTATGTAATTGAGGTCTCAACCTCAAATGACATGAAGAACAAGAATAATTGGGACTTTAAAACACAAGCTTAACAACTATAATTAAGTCATATGAATTTTAGAAGCATCTCTTGGTGAAACCAGTGTCCGCATAATGAAAAAAAAAATTATAAATGATAATAATTTAAGGGATGATTAAAATACCACCTACCTAATTATTATAGAACTCTCCTCATCCGGTATTGTTCCTTAGTTTGTCCTAGATCAGAAGAAAATGGAAAAAAAAATTAATTCCCTAAGAATAGGGCACATGAGCCTCTATCAAAATAACATCATCAAGGAGAATAGAAATGATGAAATAATACTAAGTACTAAATCACTTACCAATGGATATCCAACAAGATGATCTTATATTGAATCAAATATCAGATAGTGAAGAAATTCAAGAACCTAGGTGGAATAGGAGGAGGTGCTTCACCAAGAGAAAAAATATCCTCCTATCATAATTAATAAGAACCAATAAAGGGGGTGTTAAAATTATAATCCACAAGAAAAAAATGGACATTTCACCATTTTTACGATTTCACATGATTTGGAATCAAGGTTATAAAAACCATGCACCAATCATGTGTGACCAACATTCCATGGAGGGGTGTTTCACAGTTCATGTGCATGTTTTGGAAAACCATGGGAAAACTATGTGTTTTTCCTCAATTAAAAAGTATAGTGGTTTCATATAGTCATATTCCTTGGATCACATGATTAGGGAAAAATGTGTGCCCCACTGTTACCCACTAAAACACCCCACATGGTTAGGAGAAACTATGTGGACTAGGATGCATGTTTTCTACTAACCGTGCAGCCTAGTGTTTTCTTCCACCGTTTGGGGTTCTGTGCTCTGAAAAAGACCCATACATCCTTTTTTCCTTTATATCCTCACTATTAATTCATATTAGGTCAAAACAAAATAATTAGATAAAAAAATAAAGGATTTTTACATGAAGGAAAAAATGGTTTCTTACAGTCTTCCCCCCTTAAAGGAACTCGTCCCATAATTTCCCTTCCAAGGGTGGTAGAATGATGTCTCAAAATAACTAAGGACACTGATCACATATGTCGGACTCTCACTCCCAAGTCTTATATTGTACATGGTTGTTCTACTATAGCACTTTTAATAATGGGATATAATTTCCTCGTATATCCTTCTTGATCTGATCAGTAATATGTATAGGATACTTTTCAAAAGAAGCTTCACCATCTAACTCAACATCCTCGAGGTAAAAATTATAAGATAGGTTTGAGTTATAAAGTTGAAGCTATGAAATATGGAAGACTTCATTTATGTAATGGTACCTCTATGGTAAAAGAAAATTATAGGCTACTGGAATGACACTATCTAAGATCTCAAATATCCTAAAAAGGTGTGGTGGTAGCTTCTCTTGCCTCTGTATCTGTTTATTTCCAAATCTAGTTGATACCAAAAAAAATAGGATCTATGAACATGAAGTATATATGTTTTCATTAGAGATTGGTATAATATTTCAATATAGACTGAGTGGTAAATGTATTATTTCTAACCAAATGCACTAACTCTAAAGTATCCTACTTGATATGATGACCTAGTAGCGCTGCATATCAAACCTCTAACCATTATAGGGGTGAATAGAATATCCTACCATAAAAAGCCTCATAAAGATCCATCTGAATCGTTTCCTAAAAGCTATTATTCTAGTAAAACTCAATGAGAAGGATATTCTTCTACCAAGAACCAATTAAATCAAGGATGCATGCCCATATCATATCCTCCAACACATGTATAGTCTATTCCAACTATCCATCAGTCTAAGGGTGGAAAGTTGTGCTCAAAAATCACCTGTGTACCAAAATATTTATACAATCCCTACCAGAACCTTAATGTGAAATAATAATTTCTATCTGAAATGATAGTATGAGGGACCCCATGTAATCATGTAATCTCATGGACATACAATCTCTCTATCTTAGCTACTAAGAAAGTCTTCTAGATAGGAAAGAAGTGGGATGCCTTCATCAGTCAATCCATGACTACACAAACTACATCACTACCTCAAGGAGACCTCAGTAATCCGACCAAAAAATCCATAACAACATCTTCCCATTTCTATTCTAGGACCTAAAATGGTTGGAACAATCTAGAAGGTCATTGGTTCTCTACCTTCACCTTTTGATAAGTGGAACACCAAGTGATAAAACCTAATATCTAACATTTAATCCCAATTCATCAATATTATAGATGCATATCATGATATATATTGAAGATACCTGGATGCACTTGCCACTGAAAATCATGTGATTATTACATAAGGTCCTCTCTCATGTCTGTAGGAACCCAGATAAGACTATGTATACATAGGATTTCATCTCTATCAATAGACCAATCTAGAGGCAGGCCCTCATAATAAATACTTTCCCATAGGAATAACCCTTCATGTTTTGAAAAGTGTCTTTTATTTACTATATCCATGAGTGAATAGGTAACTACTAAGTCTGTAAGAAAATTATGCTTGTGACTCTCATGAACTCTAGATGTAGCTCTGAAAAGATGGCCATCAATTTTCATTCATCACTAGCTTCTTATATGAAATGTTCCTGAGTCTTCCATCTCATAACATCATCTACTGAATTTCTGTTTCTAGGTGTATAGTAAAGATCAAAGTCAAAATACTAAAGTTATTTTACCCGTATTATATGTTTGAGATTCAATTCACACTACAAAAGATATATTTGAGGCTTTTGTGGTTTGTATATTACACAAAGTACTCACCCATCAGATAGTGTCTCCAATATATTAATTCATGAATGACCATTGGAGGTCATGTGTTAGGTAATTATTCTTATGAGGTCTCAACTAGCATGACCCTCATGCAACGAATTAATCCTCTTGTATCAACACTGCACCCATCCCAATGTTTGATGCATCACAAAACACTATATAGCCTCTTCCAGACTCAGGTATAATCATAATCGGTGCTTAATTAATCCTTCCTTTCATCTCCTAAAAGATATTATCACATGATTCATACCATAATAACTTCACACCATTATTATTAATTCTAGTAAGAGGTAAGGCATGAGAATCCCAATATGAAATTCTTGTAATATCTATCCATTACCAAGAAACTTCATATATCAAACACATTCTTGGTTTTCTCCCATGAAACCAGAAAACTCACCTTATATTGTCAAAATATACTCTTTATTTTAAGATAATATGACCCAAGAAGTGAACTTTGTTGATCCATAAGTAGAAATTTGCAGGCTTAGAATATAGCCAATCCACTCTCAATGTAATAAAAATGACCTCAATATGTTTGACATGGTCACTCTGAGTATGATAATACACCAAGATGTTATCCAAAAAAAACCATGACAAATGAATATATATAGGGGTGGAAAAACCTATTCATTAAGGACATGAAAACAATGGTTGTGTTCATAGACCAAATGAAATAACCAGATAATCATATAAAATGTAGAGACTATGGAAATCCATATGTAGTATATCTAAATGCCTGACTCACATCTGATGATAGTCCAAACTTAGGTATATATTCAATAACACACTATCTCCTTAGAGATGGTTAAAGAGATCATATATTCAAGGAAATGGATATTGTTTCTTAATTGTAATATGGTTCAATTTCCAGTAATCCATTTATATCCTAAGGGTCCCATATGCATTCTTGGAAAAAAGAATGGGTGAACCCCAAGGTGAAGTGTTGGGTTAGATAAAACCCTTAGATTCTAAATCCTCCCATTGTCTCTTGAGATCTTGAATCTCAAAAGGTTCCATTATGTATAGAGAAATAGATACTGGATTTACTCCTGAAACAAGATCAATCATAAAATACACCTCTCTCTTAGGAGGTAAGCCATAAAAAGCATCAGGAAAGGAATCCCAGAAATGATCTACTACCAGAGTTATGTCATCCTGATGTAAACCCTGCTCCTCCATATAAAGACTTGAAATCTAGTATGTCACACCTCCCAACCCATGATGCTATGGTCCAGTTATATTGACTTGGGCATTCCACTAACCCTTGTGAAGATAATTATCATCCTATGGTGATGAAAATGATACCTTATAGTGATAAAAGTATACATAGGCATGATAGGGGGACAGCTACTTCATACCGAGAATGAAATCAAAGAGCATCTTCTCAAGGATGAGGAGGTCCCATAAGAAATAATAATTTCCTACCTCAAGGGGCCATTATTTTCATTGGAGTATACCCACTGACCACGCACCAAACGGTGTGTCCAAGGTCATTAACCCATAAAATTACTAAATTTACAACCCGAGACATTACATGATCAATAAATAAATAAAATAGAGAGAGGAACTTGTATCAAATAAATAATATTCAATAGTATAAGCTAATAGTATAGTACCTCATATAGTAAATGGTTATGCACTCTGATCCTTGGGTATCGGTTGTAATGCATGAAACTGGACTAACCCATGACCCTGATCTACAGCTGGACTACCCTAAGAAGTTATTTTATACTGACAATGATAATCAGAAGTATGGCTACCTCAAACTAACCTCCTCCTTAGCCTATACTACTGGTGCTACTCCATATTTCTTCATGGCATGGTGTAACTAATCTTAGTCCTAAATGTGGAGATGGTACAGATCCTATTACACTAGAAATAGGTGGCAAGGTCTGTTATAACCTCTGAAGATAACTAATTCGGCTTCAAGCATGGCACTTAAGTTTGTCTATATCATATTAAGGCATCATATTCCCCTTTTTCTATACTAATGGAATAAAATAGTTCTTCCAATTTGGATACTATGGATTCTGCTACTCTGATGAGAAAACACTAGGCTATGCTTCATTCTACTAGAAGAAATATTTCCCTACCTTAGCACTAAACCTATGTTCCCAATACTATTAGATTCCCTTAGTAATCAATCATATATAAGATCCTGATTCATGATATTAAAAAAGGTAGATAGGAAAAAAACATCCACCTACAAGAATATGGAATACTTTATCCCATCCTCAAAGTGTCTCACTCATGATAACTCATCACTATCCAAAAGCAGTGAAAAACATTGCAACTTGTTGAGATGAGCAGAATAGTCCATAAAGGACATAGAAACCTACTCTAGGTTCATTAACTCCCTGGATCAATCATCCCTCAGTGTATTTGGGAAAAATTAATCATAGAAGTTATTCAAAAAGTGTGTCAATACCATGCCCTGATGATGACCAGCCTAGGTAATCACATCCCACTAGTGATTTCTGGAATCGCATAGTATGTAAGTAGAGAGATTGACCCTAATATTTGAAAGAATCTCCAGATGATCAAATATATATAAAATGGACTCTATCTAAGAATTATTTTCTTGATGATCTCCATCCCCTAATAAGATAGTATGATTCTGCTACTATAACTCATGATTCAGATCATAAATTTTAGGTGTGGGTTATAGATCATCCTGTATAAAATGCATCAAACATAAAAACCCCTCTCTAAGCTGAAAATTGGTTCCCAGTTCAAGAATAATAAGTGTTACCTCATGTGTCACTACTAGAGTTATCACCGGTGGATCATGTCCCACCACCTCTGAATCATGATCATCACCACACTCCTAGTGCATGAAACAAAGATGTCATGGTGACATAGGTATATAAATGTCAAGTACACAGCCTAGATCAAGATTCAAAAATAGATAGAATCACTAATGAAAGTAAAACATAAGAAAATAGATCACTAATCAATCCAATACCCCAACTACCAACTTAGAAGGATAGGGTATTGGTAAGTGTTTGAGTTTTATTATTTATATGGGTTCTGGTATATGGAAGTCTAAATTGAAATTTATGGATGAAATAAATCTTTATATTATAGATGGAGTCTTCATTTACTGGAAACCATTACATTTATAAGATAATATTCTCATTTTAAGTTACTATGTGATTATATACATATATTAAGGTTTGATTAAATGTAATTCTATTCCCAATTAATAAAGTCCCATAAACTTTATAACTAAAATCAACGCATGTTTAATTCCAATTATCCAATGTACAATCAGTCTCATAATGTAATAGATATAAAGTATGATGGATCGAATCATTGAATTTCTCTCTAATTTAAAAGTGAAAATACACCTTATTATTGAAATTGGTAATCATGTGATCATAGACAAATTGCAATTCATGTAACCAGGGTTACATAGCTTATAAGGGTTGAAAATATCCATTTAAGATGCCACCATAAATATATACAAGAAAACACTATTTAGATTGATGTTGAAATTTTAATATACCAATTTACTTTCCTTATAGAAGACATTATTAGAAAAGTAATATATAAAAACCATGGCTCACTCAACAATCATAAGAAACATAGGTAATGAAAGTAATGAAATTTACCTATATGGCATGGAATATGCATGGCATGTGAGTCCTAAGTGCCTATAATGATTAAAATGACAATGATCATTTCCATACTAGTCCAAGGTAAGATATTAATAAAGAATATCAAATATCTTAATTCATGTGAATCACCCAGTGGTGAAAGTATATCAATTATAATATTTGAAATACAGAACCATAATTTCCAATTCCCAGGAAACTTGGTGTTTACCCCGAACATGGGTTAGCTACTCTTATTCATGCCCTATAACCAAGTTCTACCATATTTATATTATCCTATATAAATTTACCAAATGATAAGACAAAATAAAATAAATACCCATGATACTACTTTGTGATGTCCCAGACCCATCTCACTAATGATTGGTCGAACCCAGTGGCCACAAGGCCTCAAGCACACCTCCCTGTATGCCAGGGGTTGCTGACTAGCAGCAAGGTCCTAGGGTGTGAAAGTGGGGAGACTATTCCATCTGGTTAGAGCGGATCAAATCAGATATAATAATAGTGGGAAAATAAGTAGAATTATAATAATAATGAATAAGACTGGAAGTGGAAACAAGCATAATCATCCATTAATAAAAATCAACTCAAAAGATGAACAGTATCATATACAAAATCTGATGTAATGTCATGTCTCTACAAAATGGAAAATCATGAATACAAGCAATTAGTAAAATACATGTTATAAAAAATAATCATAAAGACCAAAAACTATCCAATCATCCTAATCACTAGCTTGGTCATCTACTAATAAGCTTCATCATAAAGCAAGAAAGTCAGGTGTCCAAAGTGGGATGCTTCCCCTTGTCCACACATGTGATCATATAATCTTCTCATGCACTAATGGTGGCTTGAATAGGGTGTGAGATAAATATTACTATGATACCACCAATAAATTTTATACAAATTTAGTCTATTTATATAAACTAAATTGTGTGAAGGTATATATAAAAATAATGTAATTTAATAATAAGCAACCCATACCTGCTTCATCCTCAGCTAGTAATGTCCTAGAACATGAGATCGTTTAGTTATTTATGATTTGGTTTATATAGATAAATCATGTTAAGATTTCAATAGTACCTAGATATATAATCAATATAATAAAGTAGGATCCAATTTGAAACCAAGGATTCCTTGACCTTAGGGGTCATCCAAGTCATAGTAATAACCCATTTAGTCTGACAATAAAGGGTTTGAGTGTAATCCAAGGGGATTTCTAAAGGGATTCCACTAAAAATGAGTCTAACTGAGTCCATGGAGGTAATCCATGGTAATCTTGGGCTAAGAATGAATGGGACTAATGGGGTGAATCCATGGAACCATGTGTCCGAAGACATTAAGCTGAATCTAAGGAGTGTATCCAAGGCATTCTAATATCTAGAGAAGTGTCAAGTGAATCATCATTACATCGTCAAGGCATTAAAAAAATAATACAAAAACTAGATTCTATGGTGGGTGTCTCCCATGGAAATCGTCTCAATGAATCAGAATGGCATCCTTTGTGTGCACAAGGCATTCCCTTGGGAATCTAAGGTTGGATCAAGTCTAACCATCCCTATAAAGATAAAATGGTCCAATGCAATTTCCACCGTATAATCACTCTATTTCTTTTAAATAATTGTGACAAGGTGTATCAAGGACATGCAACCATTTATCACTTTAATTTATAAGAATTTAATTAGTTCATTACATACCATTTATTAGACATGAAATTTGTTATAGGACATGAAACTAATATTAATTCAATTTGTAATTAACAAGGTCAAGTGATATCTATAAATATACTTTCAATTTAACAAATTAAAGAATCATTTAATCATGATGGAACACTTACCTTATCAAGGCCAAGTAAAACTCACTTGAATAGTGTCTCAATAATCTTAATAATCTAAAAAAATGGGGAAATGAATAACATGGTATGAATACTAATTAGGTGGATGACATTGTGGTATCAACCTCCAATGGCATGAAGAACGTGAATAATTAGGGCTTTAGAATACAGGATTAATAACTATAATTAAGGCAGATAAAGGTTAGAATCATTGAACGGTAAAAATGACGTGCACACAAAGGGGACAATTTATAAATAACAAAACTATAAGGGATGATTCATAGACCACCTAGCTAATTTCTTTAGTACTATCCTCATTCTGTATTGACCCTTAGTATTTCCTGGAATGGAAGAAAATGGAAGAACTGATTAACACCCTAAAAATAGGTTATATGATCCTACATAAAAATAACTCCATTAAAGAGTATAGAAATAGAAAAACAAGCCTAAGGACTGAAGAACTTACAGATGGATATCCAACAAGATGATCGGATCTCAAATTGTAGATTGGACAGTGAAGCAATCCAAGAACCTAGGTGGAAGAGGAGGTGGAGGAACTTCACTAAGAGAAAAAAGTGCCTTATGTTTCTAGAAATAAGAACCAATAAATGGGATATTAAAATTATAATCCACAAAGGAAAAATGTACATTTAACCCTTTTTAACTAGGTATCATGGTTTGGCCACACATTTGGATAAACTATGTTCTAACCATGTATGACCAACTATACATGGAGGGGTGTCTCACGATTCATGCACAAGGTTTGTAAAACCATGTGCAAACCCAGTGTTTTTCCTCTTCTAAAAAATACATAGTCTTTACACGGTCATGTTCCATGAGTTGTGTGTTTAGTGAAAGCTGGGTAGCCCACTTCTGTCCACTAAAATGCCCCACATGGTTTGGAGAAACTATTCACACTAGGCTGCATAGTTTCTACCAACCATGTGGCCCTATGTTTTCTTCAACCAGTCGGGGTTCTGGGATCTGAATAATCCTTAGACACCTTTTTTCCCCCATATCCTCACAAGGTACTCATATTAATTCAAAACCACATAATTAGACCAAAAATTAAAGGATCGGTACCTCAAAAAAAATAGGTTTCTTACATAAAAAACATACATTTTTCCCACTATATAAGAAACAGATTTGTTTATAAAAAATCTTCAATATCTCCCAAAAAAACTCCATATAAGATATTATCCTAGATACATCATACGTATTAATTTCCTTCATAACCTATGTAAATGGAAACATAATAAAGGGGTGAGTGTTTATGCTCAGTAAGGGTAAACATAAGTGATAATAATCAAATATCATAAGTGGGAATAATATGAGCATATGGGTGTAATCAAGATACATAATAAAGTTATACCCAACAAAGCATAGATCATAAATTATGGCATAAGATAAGAACATATCATAAAATTTCCAAATATCAAAGAAATAATTCATACTTGATAATTGTGGCATAGCCATAGTTATAGGTAAACATGACCTTTCTGAGTTATAATCTTTCACCCATTCTTGAGATACAATTTAATTATACCCATATATACACCACCTTCATGAATCGCACACTTTCACCCAACCTTGAAAATAACTAAATTGTACCTGTGTATATATATCTCATGTAAATTAAATGGATTGTGATATATGATCCCACCCATCATCATCCATACTTATGAATTCCAATTTAAAATCATTCACTTATCACATTATAAAGAACCCATGGAAATAAAATGGAATTCATAAAACATTAAAATAAAAATCATTCACTTTTTATAGAATAAAGAACTCATGGAAATAAAATAGGTTACATATAATTTTCAAATGTAATCACATAAATAAATCATCAATAATAATGATAAGATAATCCATGGAAAATAAATGGTTATCCAAATATATTTAGTAACTTTCTAAGTAAATACTCGATGATCAAGATAGTAAATCATATGGTATTTATACTATATAGGTAATGAGCATATGGTTAAGATAATAATTCCCCCAATAATTTTATGTATGGAATCTAGGTGAACACCCTTAATTCAAAGGAATCAAAAATAGGGTATTCATGTCGGAAAGATATTGGAATAAAAATTACGGTTATATGCCGAAGACAATTAAGAAAGAAAATTTTAGTGATCGATCATTTCTATAAAATAGAAGAATATAACATAAGTCATCCAAAGATAAAAGGTGGATGGTATCATTTTAATAATTTCCTTGTTCAAGTATAATATATGTCAAATAAAAATTAATTAGAAGAAAAACACTTTTTTAGTAGTTTTAGAAAAAAAAATCACTTTGGAAATAAGAAATATCCATGATCTCTTGAAATAATTTTTAAAGAAATATTATATAAAACTAAGAGAAAAATAATTTTTTTATAAACCACAAAAATTTAGAGAGAAAGTTTCATATAAAATGAAAAAGTTCATGGAAATATTTTTTCACATGTAAAAAATTAAAGGAAATTATTTTCATAATTTGATGAAAAATAACCATATGAAAAATGCAAAAAAATTATTTAAAACATTTTAAGAATTTTGAGTAGTATAAAATGACCTTAATAAAATATTGAGTCATAGATATTAACATTCATAGAAGTATCCAATGAATATGGAAGTATAAAAAGGGAGTTTGTTGACCTCGAATAACAAATTAGGTTGGTTTCACTTAGAAGAAACCATTCGGGTAAAATATGAGTCAAGGGGAAATGAACTTTTTAGGGGAAATTTAAAACCCCATGAATATAAAAATAAAATAATGAGAGTTTTTATAAAGAATAAAAATTACCTATATGGGTTATCTTTCAAAAACAATATTTATTTGAAAATAATATTGGTAACGAAACCCATACGGTTTGAGTAATATTTTAATAAAAAAATACCTTTCAACATTTTATCTTTTAAATAAAAATACATTTAAAATAGATTATGAGATGGGCCTTAAAAACCCATGATATTTTAAAATAAATTCATTAAGAAATAATCACACTATATTAAAGATATCAGGGTACATAATAATATTGATGTCTCAAGAAGTTAAATTTTAGATAAAGAACCCCTTATAATTTTTTTAATTTATGATTCAAAACCCCCTGAGAGAAGGAACTTAGAATAAAGAATTAAAAATAAATAAATATAATGGAATTATGATTAAAAATATTAAATGGTATTATATGCACAATTCCAAATAAAACATGGTGTATAATAAGAAATATTTTCCAATGGATTGAAATGTGAGACAAGAAACTCTTTCCTTGTTTCCATGCTTATTTGAATGCATTCTAGGCTCCTGTATAAAAAACATAAACATATTAATCAAATATTTTAGAAAAAAATTATATTCATGGCCTTTTATGAAATTTTTTTATAATTATTCTCTACATGTAAATTTTTTAGTTATTATCTATTTTCAATATTGGGTGTGAGTAATCTTGATCATTTTGAACTAGTTTCGTATTAGCAGGGTTGCACTTAATTATTCTCCAAAATTTAATCATTATCATATAATAAAATTTAATTTTATTTATGTTTTATAATTATTTATAATTTTATAATTTCATTATATGGTATTTTTGGTTATTATCCTAAATAATAAATCATCAATGAGTGTGTTTCTGTGATTTTTAATGAACTAGTGTTAGTATCATAATTAATGAGATTAATATTAATGTTACCATTACAGAAAACAAAAAACAAAAAATTATTTAATTAATTACATAATATATTATTAGTAACTAATTTTTCATCATTATTCACGGTATTATTTTATAACATTGTTCAAGTATGTGGTTAGACCTACCCAAACATGAACATATCATAATTAATGGATGATTATGACTGTGAAAGTGGTTTATTTTGGAATAATATAATTATTAAATAAGAATAATGATATTATTTATATACTATTAATTTGGTGAAAAATATTTTAAGATATTTTAGCAAATAATAAATAAACTATATGAAAAAAACTTATGCTAATTTGTAGAGGCGGTAGTATGCACAACGCACGGTTAACATTTTCATTTATCAAATAATTAGAGTAAAATAAGGTGGATTATAATTTGTATCTTCATAATAATAATTATATTACATATTTCACATTTACTTATAAATTTCACTTTTATAATCAGTGAATATATGTGGTGGTGAAAAAACATATAGTGTCACTTTGGGGAAGTGGTGATTCACACAACGCACGAATGACGGTTTCATTTTTCTTAATAGAAAAAGATAAGGTGGTTAATATTTTTTACCTTATAATAATAAAATTTATTATAAAATAAATAAAATTTTCATTGTATATTAATTATAGTATTATATTTTGGTAAGTAAGATAGAAAGGAAAAGAAGTTAGAAAAAACAATGAGTACTCATGTTGAAATTTTTGCATTTTCCTTGGAGGATTCCTCAGAAATTGAGGTCTTAATCTAATTTATTATAAACAGAGTCTCAAGAAAATGGAATAATAATATTAATTAAGGAAAAGGGTAGTGTTAAAATGGTAAAATTTATTTTTAGTTATGTCTTGAAGGGGTGATGTGAGGCCCCTTTTTTAATCAGTGATAATGGAATGTTTTTAAATATTTCAACTTAATATAAAGAGATCACATGTTTCATAGGACAAGAAGAATCAAAAATATAAAATGAAGGATTTATGGTGATATAAGTTCTATAATACCCCAAAAATATATTTTATTACATGTTTTAGACATTTTTTTAAGTCCTTTACTCTTATAATTTTCACTTTTACCATTTTTGGTTTTACCGTGGTAACTAATTTTTACCTACGTAATTTAATTTTAATGAATAAAAATAATATATAACATATAAAATAATTTTAGAATAAAGATTAAAAATATAAAATCCATTTTATTAGATAAAATTTCTATATTTATGAAAAATTAATTTTAACATTAGCACAAGTAACACGTAAAAACCCGTTTTTAGAAAAAGTGTATTTTTAAGCTTAAAATTTATGTGTAGGGTAAAATTATCAAATTATTTGATTTAAATGATATAAATTGGTTTATAATAAAACAAATAAAACTTATGTTTCTTTAAAAACAATCAGAAACTAAATTTTAGAAAAATAATATTTAATTAAAAGAAAAGATCAAAACAGTTTTTATCGGAAAATATTACTTAAGTCCTTAAAATGTTGCATATAGTTTTTCAAAATTCAACATAGTATTTTAAAAATTTATAGTTTCAATTATTAAATACATGTATTTCCAATTAAAATATTTAATACACTTCTAGGTCTCACTTATATAATTATAAAGTTACAGTTTTGGTAAAAATAGTATTTTTATTATTCCCCAAAAACAATCAATTATTTCAGAAAAATACCAAAAAAATATCATAATATAATATTGTTATTATAAGTCCAAAAAATATGTTAATTTTTTAAAATTGAAATTATAAAATTTATAAACATATATTTTAAATAAAAAATAAAAATAAAAATAATTTTTTATAAAAAAAAATAAACTTTCTTTTTTTATTTTAAAATACAAAATGAAAAATGTGTAAAATACATGTGATGAATAACTTATTAAATTAATAATTACCATATTATATCATTATAATTTATAGTTACATAACACATTAAGATCTTCACATAATATCTTAGTATAAGATAAGCTCTGGTGGCTATCAAGGGTGGTGATTCCACTAGTATATATCTCATGGAATTTCCACGATCTTTAACTTCTCTCACATACAATTTCACCTGTACCATAATTTTTTGATTTTTACTTGGGATTAGTCTAAGTTAAACCCTAGTGAAGCTACTTCCTTTATAATATTAGGTAAATGATCTTCATAAGGGAGGCTCCCACTACCCAATGTTATTTCTATCTTTTTTCTTCATAAATTTCATAATAAGGTGATTTCATTTTATACCTATTAATTTAACAAATATATCATAACGGAAAAATTTTATTTTAACATGTCATAATTTAATTTTAATTCAGTGTTGATTTTAGAACAATATATTAATATAATATTTATTTAAGTAAAATATATAGTTAAATTTTAGTTCATTACATAAAAACCATAATTATAAGCCCTAAAATAATCATTGTAAGTTATAGTGATAGTTTAGTGACTCATGGATGTATTCACCGTCAATATTGGTCTACAATCATGGTTAAAAAATTGTAACTATATATAATATATATTCATCAGTTTCTCAAACCATGACTATATATGTCAAGGCAGAGGATATAGTCATTGTTCAAAAAATCATGATTATAGCCATAATATAGAGGTAGTTATTTTTTAAATCATTATTGTACTTAGCCTATATGAATAGTTTTTAAAACAATGAATATATATTGATAATTTATTAAAAAAATAGGGTATCCAAATAACCCCTAAACCATTTCAAACAAAAAAATAAGTATCAAGTATCAATTAAACCAACTAACAACATCCACTATAGAATAAAAATCCATTTTAGAATTAGTTTCAATACTCATAAACAAGGTATTTCTCCTTAAAAAGAGAAGCATGAAAAATTTTGTATATATAAACACATAAAATATATGATAAAATAATAAATAAACATAAAAATATATTATATACCTAAAAATATGCATTACATCTAAAATCATGCATATATACACACATAAAAATACATGTAACACTCATCATAGTATATTTTCAACATTTTTTACTTAGAAAACATAGTATTAAACATAATACTAATTTAAAAACTCAAAACCCGTAAAAAACATGTAATCGGTCAAAATTAATTATAAGGCATTATTTCCTTGATCCATTTCATTTTTAAATAAAAAAATAGACTAAATGATATAGTTAATTTAACTGAATTAAATAAAAATTCTCAAAATTTCTTGTGAATATAACTAATTTAATGACGATCTAGTTTTTAACATGGGTAAATGATGATTTTAAGAGTTAATTTCCTATCATGTTCTTTACCTAAAAAAACAAAAAAAAAATTAAATGGATGAATTAAATTTTAAATTCATTCTCAAATTAGACTATGGATATTTTACTTACACATAAATGAGATCTTTATCATTAAAAACAAAGTAGAAAACAAATTACTTTCAAAACTACTTTTCAAATCATTCCACTTTATCCTTAGATAAAATTATACATATATAGAGAGAGATAAAATTTTCACCTAGCATATACACACTAAATCAATAAGCCAACAACATAAAAATCTAATTCCAAATAATCCATACATAAAATTATGCATATGTATAAACATAAAAAATGCATGTTTCAATAATAAATAAAGAACATAAAAATACATGATACACATAAAAATACACATTACACATAAACTTATTCATATATATACACATAAAAATACATGTAACACTCAACATAGTATATTTTCAACACTTTTTACTTATAAAACATAGTATCAAACAAAATATTAAATAAATAAATTATCACCTACAAAAAACTTATAGATTGTTAAAAGTCATTATAAGAATTTTTAATAATCTAAATTCATTATAAGAAACACCTTCCCAAATCTATTACACTTTCAACTAAACAAAAAACACAATGTTATATTTAATTAAACTAAATTTGAAAAGAATGGTTTAGAATGTAAATAATATACTAACATATTGGATTTGAACATGGGAATATTATGTTTTCTGAGTTAATTATCTATTGGGTTCTTTATCTATAAATATTAATAAAAAATGGAAATACTCAATGTTTGAATTAAATTATATATAACGCCCCGACCCCAGTTACCCAGAGTCTTTATTAATACATAACATTGTCATGATCACAAAAGATCAAGTCTCAAAAGACCGATTAGTTTAGTAGCCTTGCAATAACTAGATACATTCATAAAGTTTACATTACATAATAAAGTGAAAACTACTACAACAACATCTTGTCTTCATATCCCCACATACTATCCCTGTAGGTCATTCATAAATTATTTCTTCACATCCTGGGAAAAATAAAACATTGAAAGGGGTGAGATCAGATGCTCAGTAAGGATAACAATATAGCAGAAACTTTCATAAATAAGCACAAACATTTAAGGCAATGTATAACTAAAACAAAAGCCTTTTAAACTTGAACTTCAGCATAATATGGAAAATATAAAATGAAATAATGCCATTTAATTATTCACATGGATATTCTACTAGTCGAATAATCATACGCCATATCAATAACCACTTTCATAATGATAGAATGCATAATGCCAAACTATCATAACCACATAGTCAAGGCCTTGTGCCAATACTAAAAATAATATTTTTTCAAGGCCTCATTCCAAGACACTAGTTTGTCTCATGAGACCTACCGATGCATCGAGGAGCTATAGCGGGCTCCACCTGTCACTTATTAAGTCCAATTCATTCCTTATATGAACAGGTTTAACATAACATAAACATTCGTATTAAAACTAGCATACAAAATGTCAATACTTTCTCCATAAACCATGAATGGTATAAAAATAACACATCCACAGTCAAACATATCACAAAACCTTCAATATAATATGGAAGTTTTGTATCATAATAAATAAACTTCAAATAAGCTTAAAATCCATCAAAGGATGTTGACATAGATGAAATTAAAACTATTCGACAGAAATATCTCTTTTTTTGAAATCATTAAAAAGTCACATAATTATAAAAGAAAATATTTACTTTGAAAATATTCTTATAATCTTGTAAGGGAAGCTTTGATGATTTTATAACGGCAGAAAATAGTCACACCCACTGTATACATTAAAAAAGACATTCTTACCTTAATTCTGTCGAAAAGGTTAAAAAGGACCTTGTTTGGAAAACGACAGAAAGATTACTTTATAAAAATATTATAAAAAATCAACAAGGGTATAAATGACTTTAACCCATAGTCTATAAAATCGTAAGAATGATTTGAAATACATTTTTAAGAAACTTGGATGTGGATGATAAAGAGGTCCCAGTAGATAATTATGTATAAACAATCTCGGATAATGAAGAGATTGTGAAATAAACCCTTACCTTGTACTTTTCCTTAGTCGGTGGTATGTTAAAATACTTTATAATAGTTAAAACAATTTTATTAAGTTATACAAGAACCATATACATAATTATGATATCATATATGATCTTTTAACATTGATTTGTTAATAATATCTTAGTATTATCATCGTTTCAGGTGTTAACTTACTCATTTTATTTTATATATTTTGTTACATAAGCTGTGTTTGTTATGGATAGGTTGTATCTTATTCATATCCAGAATGATATCAAGTCCTTAAACATTATTTTTAATCATAAAATGATAATTATAAGTGCATGGATACGATGGGGAATGAATCTCATCGCGTTCGTGGAGACGGTAGTTTGTACGTATGGACGAGTGACAATATCATTCTTTTGATATTAAAATAATATATAATTGGATGGTATATCATATATACAGAATCATTATAATGTTATATTTATTATTTACATTAATTACACATCATTATTATACCCATCCAAATAATAGTGTATTGAATAACAATTACACCACGACGTGGAGACGGTAGGCCGTACGTACGCACGTATGGTGAAATGTCATTCAAAGGATAGATAGAATACTGAATATGGTTGTACCATATTTATAATAACATAACATTATATAGAAGATACTAGAGTTATTATTTTAGAATGGAAATAACAAATAAAGAAGAAGTTGAAGAAGAATGGAACTTGAAAGAGGGTGGTGAAAACATTACCTCTTCTTCGGGTTCTTTCTTTTGATTTGATCAAAAGGGCTCCTTAGGTTGGCTCTATAACTAAAGTAAGGCCCCTAGGATGAAGGGAAGATATTTGAGAGGGTATTTGGGCAGAGTTTGGTTGAGCCCAAAGTCTTTTAATGTGTGAATTAGTGAGAAGGGGGAGTGCCCTTTTATAAGAGGGGTGAGGGGCACCTTAGGAAAATCTAGAAATATTAATTTATAATAAATTTATATTCGGTTTCTAATGGCTCAAAAGTGGATTATTTAAATTTTAAAGTGGGTATGGGTCTAAATAATTTCAACCAATAGGTTTTAGACAGGTTTTGGTCACTTTATTAACCTTATCTTTTAGTTTTAACTCTTAGTTAGTTAGTTTTACACTTACCATGTCTCTGTATTTTTATATTATATAGTCAATAAACTTACTATAAACTTCCAAGCGACCCCCAAGGGGTCCATTAATGATACACCTATCATTATATAAGTCTCTTGGACAAACCTTAGATTTTTAGGAATATAATATAAATTAATAATATAATATTTTTTTAAAAACTCTTTTATGTCAATTTTGACACTCTTGGGTATTTTGTTTTTGATAATTTCATAACAGGATTATTAATTCGAAATAAATTTATATAACCAATCCTAATATGTCATATTAACCTCTAAATTTATTAAAATTCATAAAAAGTCTCAAATTACATTTATTTTGATATTTATAATATCCATTATTTTAATATTTGATTAATTAGGTAATTACTGCATCACCATTGTGTCATCAATAAATTAAATTATTTAATGTCTAAAATTTATAAATAAAATACCATTATGTAGGAAATATTTTTTGATTTCTAATAAATATTTATAATCTAATTTATCTTATGTATAACCCTATATTAAAAATGTTTTGGTAATTAAACTTTTATTTTAACTCTTTTAACTCTTCTTTGAATTAAATTATAATAAATATCATAATCTAATCCAAGTGGATCTAAATGATAATATTTTATTCCTAAGGTTTTTTTTGGTCTATATTCACTTGTAAAATAGAATTAGGACATGTTTTATGGTAATATTAATATCATTTTTACCCTAATTATCCTATTTACTTTTAACTGTGGTAAATAAAAGTAAATGGTTACTATTCACCAAAAATTATTTTTATCTTATTGAACCACATTTACTTCTTGATATTAACCGTGTCTCTCGTATTTTCGAAATTACACTCACAGAAGCGGTAAAATTAAGTTTTATGTGAATTTCCAAATTCTCCTAGGATGTGGGTAAAAGACGGTGACAAGTTCCATAAAATTTTTATATATCTAAAATGATTCTAAACTAACTCCAATGAATTACATTGAACTTATATATGTATTATGTATCCATTTTGACCTTAATTAAATTTAAATAAAATAAATAATTATTTAAATAAAAATTCAGTTTTAAACCATGACTTAGTGTTTTTCACTATTCATCAAAAATTGAATGTTTTCAGAAAAATACCAAAATTTTAACCTAGGATAATTTCGATATTCTAAATCCAAAAATTAAGTCCATTTTGAAAGATAAAATTTATAAAATTTCAAAAAGTGGGTATTAATATTCATAATGGCTAGTTTGATTGGTTGTAGTGTGTGTTAGAACTCGAAGTTGCGTACAACACACGCTAATGTATTATTCAAAGGGAAGCGTACCGTGGAAGCTTTGGGTGTTACATTCTCCCCTCATTCAAATAATTTCGTCCTCAAAATTTCTAGAATACTACCGCATGAAAATAATCAGGTGGTTCTTCATCATAAGTTCCTCGGGTTCCCACGTTGCCTCTTCCATCTTATGGTTTCTCCATAGAACTTTTACCAGATGATTCATCCGGTTTCTCAGTACTTTTTCTCTTGTATCAAGAATCCTGATGGGATCTTCGCAATAAGACAGATCAGTTTCCAGTTCTAATTCCTCATAGGTGATTACATTCATTGGTTCAGGAATGTATTTTCTCAACAGTGATACGTGGAACAGATTGTGAACTTTAGAGAGACTTGGCGGTATTTCCAAATGGTATGCTACAGCCCCAATTTGTTCTAGAATTTCTAATGGTCCGATGTACCTGGGACTCAATTTTCCTTTCATACCGAAACGTATAACACCCTTATCTGGAGATACCTTTAAGAAAACATGATCTCCTACTTGAAATTCCAAATCCTTCCTTCGATTGTCGGCATAGCTCTTCTGTCTACTTTGAGCTACTTTGATGTGGTTTTGGATTACCTTTACCTTTTCAATCATTTCCTCCACCAGTTCTGGGCCTACGAGTTTTCTTTCACCAACATCATCCCAACAGGTTGGTGTGAAACATCTCTTTCCATATAACGCTTCATATGGTGTCATCTGAATACTCGAATGGAAGCTATTGTTATAGGAAAATTCCACCAGAGGTAAATATTGATCCCACATACCCTGAAAGTCAAGTGAGCATGATCTCAACATGTCATCTAAGGATTGAATAGTCTGTTTTGATTGTCCATCTGTTTGAGGGTGGTAGGCAGTGCTCAAACGAAGTTTAGTATCCAAGGCCTTCTGAAGACTCTTCCAGAATATTGAAGTAAAACGGGGATCACAATCAGAAACAATCGATAGGGGTACTCCATGAAGTCTCACAACTTCATTAATATATAGTCTTACTAGATGTTATAGTGTTAGATCTTCTCTTATAGCAAGAAAATGTGATGACTTGGTAAGATGATCAACAATAACCCATATTGCATCATTCCTTCTAGGAGTCTTTGGTATCCCCATGACAAAGTCCATCGTAATATTGTCCCATTTCCATTCCAGTATGGGAAGAGGTTGCATGACTCCTCCAGGTTGTTGCCTTCCAGATTTCACTTGTTGACAAACCATACATCTTGACACAAAATCAGCAATCTCCCTCTTCATGTTGTCCCACCAAAATTGTTCCTTCAAATCTCTATACATTTTGGTGCTCCCATGGTGTATAGAGAAATTGGAGCTATGAGCATCATCTAACAATTCCATTTTTAGATCAGGTATATCAGGAACATAAAGTCTCTTCCCAAATTTCAAAATTCCTTCTTCATACACAAAGTCTCTCAATCTCCCATCATTCACAGCTTTAATCTTCTTTTGAAATTCTTCATCATTGGTCTGAGAACTCTTAATCCTTTCTAGTAAAGATGGTTTGGAAACAATTTGAAAAAGCATTTATGTTTCACCTTCCATGGTAATTCCCATATCTATATTCACTGGATCCATGAAAATAGGATCCCTTTCAATTCTCATCTTGTTCAAAACTCCATGATCTTTTCTGCTCAAAGCATCTGCCACTTTATTTGCCTTCCCTAGGTGGTAGTGTATCATGTAATCATAATCCTTGAGTAGTTCTAGCCATATCCTTTGCCTCATGTTGAGTTCTTTCTCTGAGAAAATGTACTTCAAACTCTTGTGATCGGTATAAATCCCAAATTTTTCACCATAGAGATAATGTCTCCATATCTTCAAAGAAAAAATTACAGTAGCTAACTAAAGATCATGAGTAGGATAGTTTTGCTCATGAATTTTCAGTTGTCATGATGCATAGGAAATAACCTTGTCATTCTGCATAAGGACACAACCAAGCCCTTTCTTTGAAGCATCACTATAAATAACAAACTCATCAATCCCTAATGGTAGAGTCAATATAGGAGCATTGAATAATAATCTATTTAGTTCTTCAAAACATTCTTCACACTCTTTTTTTCAAACAAATTTAACCCCTTTACGTGTGAGCTTCGTTAATGGGTTATCCAATCGGGCAAAGTTCTGGAAGAAATGTCGATAATAACCTGATAAACCAATAAAACTGCGTACCTCAGTTATACTCATCGGTGCAGGTCATTCTTGGATTGCCTTGGTCTTAGAAGGATCAACAGAGATTCCATCTTTAGAGACAATATGGCCATGAAAAGAAATCTCCTGATGCCAGAATTCACACTTGCTAAACTTCCCATATAATTCATGTCTTCGTAGAGTCTTCAGGATAATGTGCAAGTGATTTTCATGATCTTAGTAGCTTTTGGAGTATACCAAGATATCATCAAAAAATACCACCACAAATTCATCGAGATATTCATTGAAAACTCTATTCATTAGATCCATGAATATAGAGGGTGCATTAGTCAATCCAAAAGGCATTATTGTAAACTCGTAATGCCCGTACCTGGTTCGAAATGCTATCTTTGTAATTTCTTCCTTCTTCACACACAATTGATGATATCCAGATCGAAGGTCAATCTTTGAAAAGTATTGAGCTCCATGAAGTTGGTCAAATAAATCATCAATGCGAGGTAGGGGATACTTGTTCTTTATTGTTATAGCATTGATCTCCCTGTAGTCGATACATAACCTCATAGATCCATCTTTCTTTTTAACAAAAATAAAAGGGGCTCCCCATGTAGAAACACTAGGGAAAATAAATCCCTTATTACTCGATTCCTCTAGTTTTTTCTTTAATTAAACTAATTCCACAGTGTCCATTCTATAAGGGGTCTTCTATAGAGGCTTTGATCCAGGAATTATATCAATGGAAAACTCAACTTCTCGTTCTGGAGTATTTCCAGGTAAATCTTTAGGAAACACATCTACATATTCTGTCACAACAGGTACATCCTATATTTGAACATTCCTTTCCTCACCCACAGTCATTTCATTCTCTTCCTCCCCAATAATTGAATTTAGTTGAGCTACTGGGGGTGGATCTAGATAAGAATCAAGTGGTGAGAATTCTTCACTAAAGATAAGGTGTTCCTTATAATCATCATAAAAAATCTTAACCTCCTTATTCTTACAATAAATCTTCACATCATGGTCTGAAATCCAATCCATACCGAGGATTATATCAAACTCAATCATAGGTATGGCGATGAGATCAGTGGATAAAGAACATTTATGTGATATAATGGGGACTGATTCACAAAACTTTGTTGCAATGATACTTCCCTTAGGAGTTTTAACTGACAACTCCATTGTTAAATAAAATTGGAAATATCTAATTTTCTTAGAAAACTAGGAAGATATGGAACAATGTGATGATCCAGAATCAAATAATGCATTTTCTAAACTTGAGGAAACCATTAAATTACCTGCCACCACGTCTTTATGAGCTTCTACCTCAGTAGTAGTGATAGCATAAGCTTGGCCTTGATCCCTTGGCCTTTTCTGGGGTAAGTTCCCCTGACGCTTAGGAAATTCATTTGCATAATATCTCATCTCCCTGCAATTGTAGAATTGGACATCGGTAGCTTCCTTCTTCACCTTGCAATCACGAGCTTGGTGGCCTTTTTCACCACACTTGTAACAGACTCCCATTCCCTTCAAGCAAGTACTAGGGTGTTTCTTCCCACATTTACTGCAGGATGGATATTCAGCTTTTCCCTTCATCCCCTTATTTCCATTACCAGATTGATCAGCAGATCTCTTCTTCTCTTGATTTGCTTTAAAGTCATAATACTTAGAGAATTCTTTTTCTATCTTGATAGCACATGAGACAATATCTTCATACAACGAGAAGGTTTGTGAGACTAATGCTCGACGAAGAAATGGTTTTAACCCATCAAAGAAACGTTCAATCTTACTTCTTGGGTTACGTATATAATCTGCAGCATACCTTGCTAACCTTGTAAAGTTAGCCTCATACTTTGCGACATTCTTATCCTCCTTTTTTCTCAGACTCAGAAATTACATTTCCATATCTTCTCGATGGTCATAAGGAAAGTATTTTTATAAGAAAATATCTTTGAACTCCATACATTCAATATTTGATACATCATCATCTTCCTTTGTGTTTTGTATCAATAACCACCATTGATCAGCATCTTCAGTGAGGCGATAAACTGCCATGATAACTTTTTCCTTTCACTACTCCCCAAAGCCTGAAATATTTTCTCTAGGGAATTTATCCATTGCTCAGCTACTAAGGGATTTGTACTCCCATTTAACGTTGGTGGTTGTTGCCTCATGAAGCGATCTAACATTTATCCTCCATGATGCGGATCGAGGTTCTCCATACGGGTAAGGTTATTATTCATAACCTGAGTGAGTTGTCCCAGTATGGTGATTAGCTGATCAGCACCAGTTGCATCACCAGATCCACTATAATTATCTTGAGCAGGAGGTAAATCCCTACATGGAGTGTGTTCATTGATACAGTTTCCATTTCTTCCACTAGGTTCCATTTATAAACAATGGCATAAACTAGATTAGTTTATGAATCAAAATACATAATTCCATACTTGTAAAACACTTAACATAAATTGAACTATTTATGGATATAATCCATAATCATAAAAAATGTTTTCTTTGAGGAAGTATATACTCAAAAACCCTTCATAATGGTTTATAAAGAAAATGATAGTTATCCTAAACATATCCCCCGGGAGTGTCGTAACCAAGAGTGTAGCAAGGCCCGTTGTCGTGCACCAGTTCTCGTTCGAGTCTAGCTTAAATTGGTGTTTTCGGGTTTTACCCCTAGGTACATCTGTTCCAGAGCCACCTCTACCTGCTCATATCTAGACAGGGATATATTGCTCAGAAAACTCACAAAATCTCTACAATACCAAAATTCTAGGAAGTTCATCTATACTAATCCTCAAAGTCCATCTTAGGTCTATGTGCTCTAATCAGAGTTTATCTAAATCTAGCTCCCAAGGTTTGTACTAAACTTCCTCTAATACCAACTATAACACCCTGACCCCAGTTACCCAGAGTCGGTGCATTGTTACATAACATTGTCATGATCACAAAAGATCAAGTCTCAAAAGACCGATTAGTTTAGTAGCCTTGTAATAACTAGATACATTCATAAAGTTTACATTACATCATAAAGTGAAAACTACTACAACAACATCTTGTCTTCATATCCCCTCATACAATCTCGGACGGTCATTCATAAATTACTTCTTCACATCCTGGGAAAAATAAAACATTGAAAGGGGCGAGCTCAGATGCTCAGTAAGGATAACAATATAGGCAAAACTTTCATAAATAAGCATAAAAATTTAAGGCAATATATAACTAAAACAAAATACTTTTAAACTTGAACTTCAGAATAATATGGAAAAGATAAAATGAAATAATTCCATTTACTTATTCACATGGATATTCTACGAGTCGAAAAATCACATGCAATATCAATAACCACTTTCATAATGATGGAATGCATAATACCAGACTATCATAACCACATAGTCAAGGCCTTGTGCCAAGACTACAAATAAGATTTTGTCAAGGCCTTGTTCCAAGACACCAGTTTGTCTCATGAGACCTACCAATGCATCGAGGATCTATAACGAGCTCCACCTGTCACTTATTAATTCCAATTCATTTCTCATATGAACAGGTTTAACATAACATAAACATTCGTATTAAAACTAGCATACGAAATGTCAATACTTTCTCTATAAACCGTGAATGGTATAAAAATAACACATCCACATTAAAACATATCACAAAACCTTCAATACAATATGTAAGTTTTGTATCATAATAAATAAACTTCAAATAAGCTTAAAATCCATCAAAGGATGTTCACATAGATGAAATAAAAACTATTTTAGAGAAATATCTCTTTTTCTTAATCATTAAAAAGTCACATAATTATAAAACAAAGCATTTACTTTGAAAATATTCTTACAAGATTATAAGGGAAGTTTTTATGATTTTATAATGGCGGAAAATATCCGCACCCACAGTATACGTTAAAAAAATAAATTCTTACCTTAATTCTGTCAAAAAGGTTAAAAAGAACCTTGTTTGGAAAACGACAGAATGATTCCTTTATAAACATCTTATAAAAATTTAAAAAGGGTATAAATGACTTTAACCCATGGTCTGTAAAATAGTAAGAATTATTTTAAATATATTTTTAAGAAACATGGATGTGGATGATAAAGAGGTCCCAGTAGATAATTACGTATAAACAACCTTGGATAATGAAGAGATTGTGAAATAAACCCTTACCTTGTACTTTTCCTTATTCGATGATATTTTAACCTCCTGTGTAATAGTTAAAACATTGTTATTAAGTTATACAAGAACCATATACATATTTATGATATCATATATGATCTTTTAACATTTATTTGTTAATAATATCTTAGTATTATCATCGTTTCGGGTGTTAACTTACTCGTTTTTTTTTTATATATTTTGTTACATAAGTCGTGTTTGTTATAGATATGTTGTATCTTATTCATATCCAGAATTATATCAATTCCTTAAAAATTAGTTTTAATCATCAAATGAGAATTATAATTTTATGGATACGATGGGGAATGAATCTCATCGCGTTCGTGGAGACGGTAGTCCGTACGTATGCACGAGCGACAATATCATTCTTTTGATATTAAAATAATATATAATTGGATGTTATATCATATATACAGAATAATTATCATGTTATATTTATTATTTAAATGAATTACACATCATTATTATACCCATCCAAATAATAGTGTATTGAATAACAATTACACCACGATGTGGAGTTGGTAGGTCGTACATACGCGCGTATAGTGACATGTCACTCAAAGGATGGATGGAATGCTAAATATGGTTGTACCATATTTATAATAACATCACAATATATAGAAGATACTGTAGTTATTATTTTAGAATGGAAATAACAAAGAAAAAAGAAGTTGAAGAAGAAAGGAAGTTGAAAGAGGGTGGTGAAAACATTACCTCTTCTTTGGGTTCTTCCTTTTGATTTGATCAAAATGGATCCTTAGGTTGGCTTTCTGACTAAAGGAATGCCTCTAGGATGAAGGGAGGATATTTGAGAGGGTATTTGGGAAGAGGTTTGCCGAGCCCAAATGCTTTTAATGTGTGAATTAGTGAGAAGGGGGAGTGCCCATTTATAAGAGGGGTGAGGGGCACCTTAGGAAAAGCTAGAAATATTATTTTATAATAAATTCATATTCAGTTTATAATGGATCAAAAGTGTATTATTTAAATTTTAAGTTTGGAATGGGTCTAAATACTTTCAACCAATAGGTTTTAGACAGGTTTGGGTCACTTTTTTAACCTTATCTTTTAGTTTTAACTCTTAGTTAATTAGTTTGACACTTATCATGTCTCTTTGTATTTTTATATTATATAGTCAATAAACTTACTATAAACTTCTAAGAGACCCCCAAGTGGTCCATTAATGATAAAACAATCATTATATAAGTATATTGGCCGAACCTTAGATTTTTAGGAATATGATATAAATTAATAATATAATATTTGTTTTAAAAACTCTTTTATGTCAATTTTGACACTATTGAGTTTTTTTTTGATAATGTCTTAACAGCATTATTACTTCGAAAAAAATTTATATAACCAATCCTAATATGTCATATTAACCTATAAATTTATTGTAATTCATAAAAAGTCTCAAATTACATTTATTGTGATATTTATAATATCAATTATTTTAATATTTCATTAATTAGGTAATTACTGCATCACCATTGTGTCATAAATAAATTAAATTATTTAATATATAAAAATTATAAATAAAATACCATTATTTATGAAATCTTTTTATATTTCTAATGAATATTTATAATCTAATTTATCTTATGTATAACCCTATATTAAAAATGTTTTAGTAATTAAACTTTGATTTTAATACTTTTAACTCTTCTTTGAATTAAATAATAATAAATATCTTAATCTAATCCAAGTGGACCTAAATGATAATATTTTATTCTTAAGGTTGTTTTTGGTCGAGTTGCACTTGTCTAATAGAATTAGAAAATGTGTTAGGGTAATATTAATATCATTTTTACCCTTAATTACCCTATTTACTTTTAACTGTGGTAAATAAAAGTAAAAAGTTACTATTCACCAAAAATTATTTTTATCTTATTGAACCACATTTTACTCCTTGATATTAACTGTGTCTCTTGGATTTTTGAAATTCCACTCACAAAAGCGGTAAAATTATGTTTTATGTGAATTTCCAAATTCTCCTAGGAGGTGGGTAAAAGACGGTGAAAAGTTCCATAAAATTTTTATATATCTAAAATGATTCTAAACTAAATTTAATGAATTACATTGAACTTATATAGGTATTATGTATCCATTTTGACCTTAATTAAATTTAAATAAAATAAATAATTATTTAAATAAAAATTCGGTTTTAAACCATGACTCAGTGTTTTTCACTATTCATCAAAAATTGAAATCTTTCAGAAAAATACCAAAATTTCACCCTAGGCTAATTTTGATATTCTGAATCCAAAAATGAAGTCCATTTTGAAATATAAAATTTATAAAATTTCAAAAAGTTGGTATTACTATTCATAACGGCTGGTTTGATTGGTTGTGGTGTGTGTTAGAACTCGAAGTTGCATACAACACACGCTAATGTATTATTCAAAGGGAAGCGGACCGTGGAAGCTTGGGGTGTTACATTATAAATCCATTCTCAAAGTAGAATATTTCCATTTTAGTTACATCATAAATATTCTAAACTATATTTTTTCATTAGTATTATTAAAACTCTAAGAGGTCTCTAACATAACCTGAGAAAAAGTTTTTCATGTATATGAGTTACAGCAAATAAATATCAAATATAATTCAATATATGTTAAATAAATATCAAATAAATTATTTAAGTAAAGTGATATTACCAATATTGATCTTAATTTTCTAATAATATGTTGGGTTCGTAATCTTCTTTAACAATAAAAATGTTTTGATCATCATATCCAATAATAGGATGATCACATATAGATTCATTTTCTATGGAAATGTCATTTGTACCATCACTGAAAATATATCATGGTATTATTCTAAAAACAACACTAAAATGAGGATTTAATACCTCTTTTACAAGAAAACTCATCTTTCATGAGATACCAATATATAAGGTTTTTTATTTTAAAGATAATTTTTCATTCCCACTGCTGTAAAACTATATTTTTTTAATATGAATTCCTTGTCAATGACATTGGAATTAAACAGTATAATATGATGGGTCATATCCACCTCCTAAAGTCTCAAATTAGTAAATGTACATGAATCTAGAACTCCCCCTAGATAAATAAGTGGTGGAAATATTAGCTCAATGGGATCATAATTATTCTCTTCATTTCTCATTGGATTATTATACCTCATATCAAAATAATTCAAATAAATAGAATAAAAAATATATGTATTCTCGAGACACATAACCTTTAAAAATGGATTTGATTTAATGGTTCTTATTTCTAGTATAATACTTCATGTTTCATATCATTGTTTCAGTGGGATACATCTAAGGATAATAAATATAACCCCAAGAATAAATTCTATTAGAAGGTGCGTGGTAAGATGTAGGATACAGGTTATGATAGATGACGAAAAATAATTTTTCAAATTTATAAATAATGATTGATGCATCTTATTTCATTTTATTCACATCGTTTTTTTTTATAATTTATAAAATATGTCTCTATATAAGTTGCACTGATGAATAACATTGAATCTTGCATTTCTTGTGATCACTTATCGAATGATTATAGAAAGAAACTCGTGTTACATGGTATGATGGTCATATGATTTTAGTGTATTTAACTTCATCTCTATAGTATTCTCTTATTTATATATGTTACTTTAATAACCATATAGAACCTTGAGAGTATCTAATAAATGAAAAAAAAATGTTTTCTCTTTGTATTTTTCATCATGTAACAAGTATGAGGAACTAACCACCAGTTTTGAACAATTAGTTTGGGATGAATTTGTTTCTTTATACCCTAATCCTTGAAGTCTCTATGTGCTCCTAAGACATCCTTAATTTTAATCTTTATATTTATAATTACTGTAAGTAGAAATCAACATAAATTTTCGTCGATGTTCATCAAGTATAAACAATTTCTCAATAGATTTGATGGCCAATAAGGTAGATCAAAGAATATAAATTTCTCTCTAATTGAAGTGGGTATATTTATACATACTTTTTATCATTCTCATAAGAAAACTCCCCTTACCAAAAACAAAATTGAGTTCTTCAATCTCTTTAAAGTATTCACTTCCCAACATACACAAAGATGGTTTCTCTTTCTAAACAATTCTATCAAATTTAATTTGATTATTTCTATATGGATATCTCATCGGTGGGAAACTACAATGTACCATAAAGATAAAACTCTATTGATGTTTCATTCTTCTTGATCATGTATTTTTTCATAAATTGGAAAACTATTTCTCCCTTTTTTCACCAACCGATATCAATCTTTAAGTAATAAAATAATTTATAATCCACATGAGAGTATCACACATTGAAATGGCTCATTACTTGATACATCATATGTTGGGACACCCATAGTTCAAAAATGATTCAACTATGCTATCATTGGTTTAAAATTCACATCTATATCATTCCTAGAATCATTTAGACCATAAATTAATATGGTAATGAAATTATATGGCTTCTTCATGAATATCCAAGGAAGAATATTATAAATATAAACCAATATAGGCCACATATTATGTATTGTATGATTCTATCAAAATATATTAAACCCATCACATGGTAACCATAATATGATATTATAAATCTCAAAATAAAAATCAACATGTCATTTAGTAAATTTCTTACATGATAACCCATCTATTGGGAACTCCATATGCTAACTATTTTCATTTCTTTCTACAATTCATCTCATATTTTCTACCTTTTTTTGAAATAAACATTCATTATGGCCTCTGAGTTAAAGGAAAATGCTACATGACCTTCTTGGGAACTCAAGATGACATTCTATCTTTATTATGAATCCCTTTACATGTAACACACGTGATTACTGTCATTTAAATATAAATTTTCATTATAAATTATATTTTAATCATTGGGAAGGACATATATTTTATTTGAAGAAAACCCAAGTTTTTTTATTAATGTTGGTGCATCATGATATATTTTTATAATGTTTGTACCATCACGAAGTAATTATTTCATAAAGTCAATCAGGTTGAAAATCCTACTATTTATAAATCCATACATTGTTTTCCTATGAAATAAATTCATCATGAATTATAGTTTCTTTATCTTGACACAATCAAGATATAATAATGTATTAGAATCCTCTATCACAGTTTTGAATTCCACAATTCCATCATCCTAGCTATTCTTGACTGAACCTGACATTGAATTTTCAATCATTAATTTTTATTCTATCATGGATGCATGTTCATTTTTATAAATAAAAGGAAACCAATCAAATATCATATCTTTTAAAAAATCATCTAGTTATTGAACTATTTTTTTATTATGATTTCATAACTCATAGTTGGTTTGGAATCCAACTCTAGTGATATGATGACTTAATTATTAATGAGTTAACCATGGTTTATCAATAAAATTACAACCATTGCATCAAATAAGGTCCCCCCTGAAGTATTGTTGAATTCCATATCTAAAAATATTTTGATCTTATTTTGAAACTCATACGAAACTCGATTAAGATCACGCATACAACTTTTATCCATTATGATTTCAAAAATATGATATTTCATGTAATAAAATAACTCTTAATTTTGGTTGAATTTGTTGAAAAAATATTAATCATATTACAAAAAATATAAAATATAAAAGTATAATTTATAAAAGTATAAAATAATTGATAAATTAATAAAATTATACAGGTATAAAAATATAAAATATATATTTATATATATTTATACTAGTGTATAAAATTATAAACATATATAAAAGTATACAAGTATATATAATTCATAAAAGCTTATATATTTTATAAAAGTATGAATAATTAATAAATTTACATAAATTTATAAAATCATATATATTTTATAAAAGTATATATAATTTATAAAAGTATATAGTTCTGTGAAATTATAATAGCATAGATTCATAATTTATGAAAGTAAATTTTATAAAAGTATAAAAATTTTATAAACATATAAAACTATAAAGGTGTATGAATTTATAAACATATAAAAGTATAAAAGTATAAATAATTAAAAATATATATATATTATATAATTATAATATGATATACTATGAAATTTATAAAAGTATATATATTTATAAAACTATGAAACTATAAAAGCATAAATATGTGATAAAAGTTTACATATAAATTATAAAGGTATAATAAGATATACTATATAACTTATAAAAGTATATATAAGTATAAAAAATATATATAAAAGTATAAATATAAAAAGTTTACTTATAAAAATAATAAAACTAATTTTATTGTTGTTTATAAATTTATAAAAGTTTTTATTAGTATTAATAAAATCAAATACAACCCCTAATTAACATCCCAAATAACACCCATTTTCAGGGAAAAAATCATTTGCATACAATGGATAATAAAAAAAATCTTAAGAAAACTATAAGACCATAATTAATAAACAATATACTAGAAATAAATGTACAAATAATTAAATATATCAATATTCATATGTATTTAATCTAAAATCGAATAGAGAAAGTGGGAATATGGATTTTCAAAGGGAGATGTGATCGTCAGATACTAGGGTAATGGTTAGAATGATGCTCGATGGTGTGAAAATTGTAAGGTGGTAGGAGATTGGTGGGAGAATTATGTCAGTGTGATAGCATTGAGAGTGGGAGGATAATGGTTAAGAAAATGAGTGGGGAGTTTCAACCATATGTTTTTTTATTCTATTGTTATGGTTTGATAAAACCCTAATGATAACTTTGCTATTATTATAGTTAAATTAAAATTGTAATAGTAGGTATCCTACTTTTATAGTTCTATCAAATAATAACACTATAATATCTATGATAATGGTTTTTAAGAACTATGAAAAAAAGACCAATTTTAATGGTTACAAAAACTATTACAATAGATCTATTACTATGTACCAAAACTCTAGTAGTGATTAATAATATGATACCTTGATAGTAGGTCATAGTAATATTTTTATGATGTTCATATTTATTTGTTTCTTATGTCTCATGATCTTTGATTATTTTTCTCAAATATTATGATTATCTTGTGAATATTTAATGTCTAATCATGGAATATTTCTCGATCTGCTAATTAGTCTTATAATTAATCCTTAGAAAACTCTCTAAACTCGTGGTTTTTTAGTAAAAATTCCTAAGATAAAAGGGTCAAACATGGATCATGGGTGTATATTGAATAAGTTTGAAATAAATATTATATTTTTATATTTCATATGTCATATACCAAGTTTAAAAATACACTATTGTGGGTTTAATACTTGGATAAATGTATATTATTTTTTATTAATTTTTGAAAAGTGTTATCTAATAACACCAAAAATTGGGAGTGAAAACATAATGTGTTTTGAAAAAATTGAGATAGGAATTCAAATATTTAAATTCTCTTATTGGACGGAACCCTAACAGGGATCATCATCAGTGCTAAAAAGCATTCTTTATGTGATTAACTAATCACTAAGATAAATTAATTGAGGGGAAAAAATTATTTGACCAATAATAAAGGTTTACAAGTGATCACTACCACAACTCCCTTTATTTCTCAAAAATGGAACTCTCAAGGTTCTATCCTAATAATAATATCTCTCCTAGCTTGCAACTAATAATCTCATAAGGCTCCCCAGGCCCTCATTTTATATCCAAGGGTGGAGGAGTTCATATTTGATACAACTCTCACCAATCCCCCCACCAAACTTGGACTTAAAATGTGGAATCCTACAAAACCTTTGAAAACTCCCATGGATTCAAAAGGAATAGTTGTTGAACATATACAATATGCAGTAGTCAGGTTGGAAGTCTAAGGTATGTGAGGTTGGTTCCCCACCTTTGAAAATAGTGGTGGGTAGTTGGAAAGCTCCATCAATTCTCCCCCTATTGATGTAATCCATTTGAGTTTCTAAAAAGGTCTATATTCTACCAAGAAACCACCTTTTTCATCATATTATCTAATTTATCTTTCATGTGGATCTTCACGAGCCAAAGTAGTTGTTGATCCATCACCTCATATATCCAATGATAGTGAATGTTGATGTGCTTAATCTAAGAATGGTACATGGAGTTCTTTATTAATTCTGAAGCACTTTAACTATCTCAATGAACCTTGTACTTCTTCTAGATGTATCCAAGCTCCTAGATAAAATGTTTTAGCCAAAACATCTATTTTCCAACTTGTGAATAAATAATGTACTCTACTTCTATCATGGATAAATCACCACACTTATACAACCTTAACTTCCATTATAAAACTCCTCCAATAAAGGTATAGATGTATCCTGATATAGACTCCATGTTGTCAAGATATCTAGATATATTTGTATTTTTATATCCCTATAAGAGTTAGTAAACTCCCATATATCGAAAATATATATTTTAAGTACCTTTAAGATACCTAATAATCCACTTGATTGTATCCTAGTGTTGTTTCTTGAGATTGTATATAAATCGTCTTGTGATCACCACTACATGGGAAATGTCTGTCCTTATACTCACCATATCATACATCAAGATTCCAACTATTGAGGAGTATGGTATGATCTTCATCACCTCAGTTTCCTCATTATATGATGGACATAAACTCTTGATTAACTTTAGATGTTAAGGAATAGGAATTATCACTAGTTTGGGTTTTTCTATATTAAAATGTTTCGGAACATGTTCCATATACTTCTCTTGATATAGTCATAATAGCCTTATCTTTCTATCATGAATGATTTGTATCCCCAAAATCTATTGAGTTGTTCCCAAATAATTTATATCAAAAGACTTGGATAATGTCTCCTTCAATTGGATGATCTTCACTACTTTGTTCCTGATGATCAACATGTCATCAACATAAATTAGAAGAGAAAAAAAAGTTATCATCCTAAGATCTATATAAATAAACACATCGATCTTACTATTTCTTCTTATATAAATTTCTCACCATTAATGAGAAAACCTTATTTTACAACTTTCTAGGAGATGTTTTCACTCTTTACAAGCTCTTCTTTAATTATCAGATGTATTTTTCTTATCCAGAAACCTAGAAACCTTTAGGCTACTTTATATATATCTCCTTGAAAAGGTCACTATAAAGAAGGGTTATCTTCACCTCCATCTATTCATGATCCAGGTATAATCTATCCACTAATCCAAAAATGACTTGGATTGAATCCATCTTCACCACAGGTGAAAATATCTCATCAAAGTCAAATCCTTTCTTTTGAAGGAATCCCTTAACTACTAACTGAGAGTTGTTCTTGACTTCCTTTTTTTGGTATATTTATTCATCTTTAACCCCCATTTGTTCATTAGTTCCTTCTTACCTTTGGGTAGTTCCACCAAATAATATTTCTGGTTCTTATCTAAATACTCCATCACATCCAGAATTTCATAAAGTCACTTGAGTTTTTTAGGATGAGACACT
The DNA here is from genome assembly GCA_963277665.1 of Viscum album. Taxonomy (NCBI): domain Eukaryota; kingdom Viridiplantae; phylum Streptophyta; class Magnoliopsida; order Santalales; family Viscaceae; genus Viscum; species Viscum album. The sequence goes on along the minus strand of OY728156.1, from coordinate 60,941,569 downwards.
ACATCTTGGTATCCTTATAGCCCCCCCCCCCATCAGTCAGCAACAGTTACTCCAACTCTAAATATTTTTTTTATGGAAACATTCCTCATGAAGATATTATAACCTATGAAATGTTAGGTTCGGGAGGCACATCATAGACTAGCTCCTTTTATGGTTATATAAAATCCTATGCATAGGATTGAGTCTCCCAATACTCAATGTCTTCTTCCACTACCTCTTAGTCCACTACTGATGAGTCTTCTTACACCTCCTCCACTTCAATGATATGTGGTTTTGGTATAGGTGTTGGATCATGAATTGAGTCCTTGACACTTTCCCTTAGATACATTCTAGGATTTTGAATATCCTATACCATTTTTTCTCATGGAATATGAAATATATGATTCTGATCACCTTCATCTATTTCAGGTATCAAATCTTGTATCTAAACTCCTCATATCCATAGCCAATGAAGATGCATGGAGTATATCTTCTGTCTAGATTTCGCCTGAGATACTTGGATACATGTGAAAATTTCAAACATCCAAATACTCATAAATGAGAGTAAGAGGGATTTTTACCAGACCATAAATTCTATTGAATCTTGAAATTCAGTGGGACTAATGGTGACATATTGATGTGGTAACATATGTGACCTGAACAACTTCTCCCTGAAATGGATTAGAAAACGTATCCAAACTAATCATGATTATAACCTTCTCCATGACGGTTTTATTCATCCTTTGTGAAACTTCATTATGTTTTGGGGTTTATGTGATTTCCCTCTCATGTAAGATTCCATGAATCCTGCAATAGGCATCAAATTCCCTAGATGTGTACTCTCCTCCATTGGATGAAAAAAGAAACTTCATATTCCTTCCAATTTCATGCTCCACCATGGCATGGAACATTTTGAAGTTTTCTGGTACTTTTTCCTTCATTTGCAATAAGAACACCCACACCCTTTGAGATGCATCATAAACAAATGATAGGAAATATTTTTTACCTCCCAGTGAATCCACCTCCATGGGTCCGCATACACTAGAGCACACCATATCCATAAAGTCAAATTTCCTTAGTGAAGTGGTATTGAATGATACTATATTATTCTTCCCATATAAGAAGTATTTTCAAGTATCAAGTGATTTTTCCTTATCAGCACTGATTTAATTTTTCTTCATTAAGGTAGATAAACTTCTTTCACTCATGTGGTCGAGTCTCTTGTGACATATATTGGATAATGTCTATCTTCCCATTGTGTTGAAGCTATCTGTACATATCTTCACATGATTTTTGTAAAAAGTACCACATATGTTCCCTCAGACAATGATGATGGATCCTTTTGCAATCTTCCATGATTCATTACTAAATATATTATCATAGCCTTGTTGATAAAATTATATTCATGATAACAGGTTAAGATGAGGTATTGAAACATGTCAAAAATCCTTCAATGTGATTGTGTATCCAATTTTTATCTTGACTTAGATATCACTCATGCCAATAATCTCTACCAAACTGGTATTTCCCATCTTAACTGCACCAAAGTCACCTATTAGATAAGTTAATAAATACTCACGATGAGGTGTGACATGGTACAATGTTATAGTATCGACCACCCATTTTGTGTCTATACTAATGTATAAAAGCATGTCTCTTCTTCATCTTTGGAGAAAATCACAACTTCTTCAGTGACACTCACATGAAAATCTTCATTTATTCATTGTTGGTTGCTACTTTGATTTTTTTATAGAATTGTTTTTCATTTCTTCTTCATGTGTCCCTCCATACCAAAATGGTAAAATTTGTATGTTAGCCTCTTTCCATTTGTGGACCTTCGTCTATTATTTATCCAGACTCTAATTACTTCCCCTCAACCACCTTTTGTTGGATCCCTCACTTATCCAAGATGGAAACTTTCATCTGGTTATAACTCACATCCTTCTCTCATGCCTCCTCATTAAATAGGGAATATTTTACCATTCTCAGGGTAAGTTTTCCTTTGGGTTTCAAGTTGCTGCATGAGACCACAAGTGTATCCTAGCTATCGGGAAGTGTGCATAGTATGTGGTTCTCTTGGTCTTCATTAATCAGAGTCATACCTACATCCACCAATTAATTCACCGAGATTTGGAACTCATTGGTGTGTTCGGGTATAGAGTTTCCACTTTGTAATCAAAGATTCATTGACCGCTTTAAAAAGATTATATTGTTTGATAATTCTTTTAATGGTACATATTTTTCAACTTTATCCAAAGTTTATAGGTTATAGTCTCTTGAGAAACATGGCGTTGGATGTTTTGATCGATTTATTAGTGGATTTGACCGATCAACTTCTTAATAATATTCTTCCACTTTGCTACCATGGTGGCATTGGGGTTGACTCCCTTATTTTCAATGGGTTTAATAATATCCTTATTATTAAGGAGATTTTACATTAAAGACTTAAAAATGGAGTAGTTTGAATAATTCAACATGATCAGTCCTCCCATGGATGCCCCCCCCCATTGAATTTAAATTCTATAAAAATTAAATCATAATTTTGAACAATGGACGGTTTCGTTGCGTCAAGAATGGTTGGAAATGGTGGAATCAACTCCTGAATCATCAAAATCGGATATTGATCAATAAATATATGACCAAATTGGTTTCAATGGTCAATTTCAACTAATGATGTGGAAATGACATGGCATTAATGTGTAACACATGAGTAGACGCTAGAATTTTTCTAGAAAATTCACTAGTGTTGGAATAGTATCATCTTCTATAACAATGGGATAATATAGCACACTAACTTTGACCAAACTTTGAATGATCTTAATTAGTACGTTTTAAATCCATTTTCAACACCATTGATATCATTGGAATCGCCTTGACATGAAATTTCAAAATCTTCCCTCAAAACACAATTCTGGGAAACTTGAATTTTCTATTCATTGGAAAATATCCACTACTTGCCACCATTTCACCAAAAATGGGTCTAATACCACTTTCTTTATTCACTAATCACTAAGAGATATTAATATATGTAAAAAACATTATTTCATCCAAAAAAAAGGTTGAAAAGTGATCCCTCCCACACCTCCCTTTATTTCCCACGCATGTAACTCTCAAGGTTCTATCCCAATAATAAGAGATCTCTTGTATTGGAACTATTTATCTTGGAAGGTTCCCCATACCCTAGTTTTATATCCAATATAGAAGAATTTTATATTTGAAGCAACTCCCACCAATACCCCTTCCAATCCTAGACTTCAAACATGGAAACCACTGATACCTTTGACAACTCCCATGGATGCCAAAGGAATAGTTGTTTCATATGTAGAATATGTAGTAGCTAGGTTGGAATTCTAAGGTAGGTGAGGATGGTACACCACCTTTGAAAATTGTGGTGGTCTATTGGAAAACTCTATCAAGTCCCTAGTCTAGTCGATTATATTTTATGGCTTCTTCTTCCCCAATTGTGCCATCATCCTTGAGGGGCTTTTCATTTGGTTTATTTAAGACTTATCTTATGACTGATGATTCTCGTAGACTATCCTAGGTGGTTGAAGTTGAAGGTGCAGTTTCCAAGGCTTTAGAGGCATTATCTTTCGACACTCCCCCTGGTCTAGTTTCATAGGCCCTGAAGGAAGTTATTAATCTTGTATCATCTGTTTCAGTTTCTTCTTTTTGGGGAATCCTATCACTTCCCCCAGAATCATGGTTTTATTATTTTATGGGACTAAGGCTGAAATTTGGTGTTGTGGTTTAAGGCTCCAATCATGGGAGGGAAATCCCCTTTGGATTTTCTTTCCTCTAATGTTCTTAAAGTTGATGTTAATAGATAGGATAATTCTCTTTCTAGTAATTTCTTGGATAATAAGTTTTTATTCCTTAGGTAATTAAAGATCACTTCTTCTTATTAGGGTAGGGATCTTGTGAAAACAATCTATAATTATATAGGGTTATTTTTCTTTTGATTTGTGTCAATATGTTATGTTTAGGCTATCCTCTCTAGAATAACATGGTTCTTTTCCAAGAGGCCCATTGTACTTCATCTCTGTGAATCGAGTATGGTCCTAAGTAAGGAAACCTTCAAATCATTTCTAATTTGAGTCAACTTATATAATGTTCTTATTAAGTAATATACTTTTGAAGGCTTATTCCATATTTATGGTGTAATTTGGGTTTACCTATTTACCAATAATCCAATTATAGATATCATTAGTCTTTGATTTTTCTAAGTGTCCATTGAGAATACAGTCGGTCTAGATTTTAAAAATGATATTACACTTAGCTGAAATTGTAGTGAGAGGATATATATTATGGTGGAATATAGTTGGATCCCATAGAGCTATGAAAAATTAAAGGTGTTTAGGAATTTTTTTATGATAAATCATTTTAGTGGTTTTATGAAACAATTATTCTGCTCGTAAGCCTCTAAAATGGAAAAAGGTGGCCAATCATAAATGATTTCAAAAAAGTGATAATTATCATAGTGTAAAGGAATAGAAAAGCACACAAAATCCTATTATATCAAATAAATATGTAATTTTATTCTCATATCCAAAATTAAAAATATCTCTCTAAGAGATCATATCTCAAATACTCATAATATCTCACAACCTGTATCCAAAGGATTTATCTCACCCAAATAAATTTTCTCTATCAATGGTGTACCATCAATCTTCATTATCAGGAAACATTGTATAAATATTGTAATGTAACGAATAATTTTGATACATTCTTAATCTTATGGAATCTTCTTCTATTCATATTCCACCATTCTCTTCTCATTAATTTTCATCAATGCTTTGTTTTCCATCATCAACCATTTTTTCAAGCTACCACAAAGGTGGAAACACCCTTCCTCCTCTCTCAACGGACTATATCTTGACGAAAACTTAATTTTATTTTTGTTAGTGTTTTGACATATCCTTTTTATAAGAGTTGTGTATGAAACTCTCAAAAAAGGGGGAAGTCTTTTATTTAATATCCAAAAATTCACTTTTTCAAACCATCTTATCTTTTTCTTTCAAAAAATGTTTTCAATTTTTCAAATAAAAACCCCCTAAAACCCCACCCTGATTTAAAATTTAAATACTTCATCATTATATCCACCATAATCATTTAAATGATCACCATCTTCACCATCATTGAATTTTTCATGATCATATATCTATCTATATTAGACCATCTACATTGACACTAATATGATTCATCACACCCATCACAGGTTTCATCTTTGTAGATCTCTAATAAGCACCTTAATGTGACATTATTTCTCCATTTTGATCATTTCAAGTCAAAAACATGAATCTATAATAATGGTTGTAAAGATTGTTCCCCTATCCTAGACCTTCTAGACCAAACACATAAGCCCTTCTAGGGTTTTATCCTAAAACCAACTGGTGATGGGAGGAGTAGCTCATCCAAGATTATATGTAAGAAATTAACCATTTCATTTATAAATGTTGGATTTGATATTACACCTAACAAAATTCCCTCAAACCAAAGATCACACATTCATGTATCTCCTTTAATGATAATATACCATATCCAAATCATCTCACATCACCATTTTGGGGATATTCTTGGTCCTAGGATTAAAATTGCTTACAAAATATCTGTGAGAAACATAATGAAATAATGAGAGAGAAAAATTAATAAGAACAAATTAAAACCATCATGCTATTTTTTAACATGGAAAACTCCTAGAATGTAGAGGATTAAAAATTCATGGGAAAACTCTAAAAATTTCACTAATAATTAGAGAAATAAAAAAACAAGAAAAATTTTAAGCTTGAATTTAAAATACAACATAGAAAAAACCTATGTGAAAACAACACCCTGAACGCCTTCTCCATCTCAAAAAAAAATCATCCAGTGACAAAAATTCATTGTCTTATGATAAAACAACACCCTGTTGGTCAGATAAAATATAACACAATGACTCAAGAGGGGGTGAATTAATTTCTTGAAATTTTCATCACATAAAAATCAACCTCTCTTAATAATCAAACAATTCTGATATTATCTTATCATAAATAATCAACATAATGAAAAATAGTAAAAGAAAGATATAACATAGAATATTTATAGTGGTTTGCTTAAAAATATATCTTAGTTCACTTCACCAACACTCTAATCTATGAGTTTGGTGATTTCCACTATATCATCCCTTTTTGGGGGGGTTTCTTAGTTGAGTGCAAGAAGTTGTTTCTTGTTAAAAAAAAGTTCTAAGATATTTCAACAAGGTTATCCCTTTACAAGACTTGTTCATGGTTTTATCATAACTAGTCACAATAAGTGTATATAGATACAAATATTAAATATAATGAATGCTACAAGTGCAACACGTAGTTGCAAGAAATAACCAGAGAAGAATAATGTCATCAAAGAGTAGCTTTAGAGGTTCTTCATTTGAAAATAATAACCTTGTATAAACAGTAACAGAAATGATCATACAATAGAAAAAATGTTGTAAGTATCCTCTATATTCTATATATATTATATATTATACTTCATGTATCATACATCATCTCTTTTCAACAATGTGTTATCCTTTTTATATCTCCTCTTTTAAATTTGAAATAAAAAAACTTAATAATCCCAATGGTCGATCGAACGATATTTTTGATATTTGAAGTGATAGGATCTTAATTAGTGTTTTTTCTTTTATAAATAAGGCATAAACATAGATGACATGATGTATCATATTGTTTCTTCATCATATTTTTCCATTTCTAGGAAAGTGACACTTTATCCAAATTGAAATTTTTGTATTAAGACAACTTTTTTAGGGAAATCAAAACACGGGTTAACTTTTTAATAGATATGAAAATGGTAGAGTATACCTGGATGATACTTTAACTCTTAGAAAAACATGTTGGTCCTCGATAAGATAACTCAATATTCATAAAATAAAATTCTAAAATCACTATTCTCATAAGATGAATCCAACATACATCTTCATAGGATAAAAAATTTATCATATCTTGGCTTCCTCAGCGCGTAAGATAATTGATCCTAGGTTTACTATTTTTGTAATATGATTGATCGTAATATAGTTCCTTTTTATTATGGTGTGATCTTAAACTACCATAATACAAATGAATTATTATACAATTTGTTTGATATTTGTAAGATAATTATGGATTTGCATGAGTTGAAGGTCTTAACTGGATACTTTTTCCTTTATAAGAAAATTCATTTACACATTACTTTATATAAGAGGATTATTTTATGAAATAGAATAATTTTCATTGTGCTCATAGGATAAATTTTCATTGATATATCAGCTATAGAAGATAAATTCCTTTTGAATTTATTCATCAAATAAGTCATAGTTTTTAAATATATTTCAAATTTGGATAAGATAAAATCCTAAAAAACATAGGATAAATTCATTAGTAAAACAAATAGGTATTTTTTTAATTATTAAAACACATAAAGTGATGATATTTTTTAGAACAACATAAGTCTTTCCAACAGTCTCCCTATTTTTGATGATCACAAAACCCATAATCCTATATATATATTTTTCTTAAAAGAAAAAAAATTATCAGAGGTAAATTTTAGTAATTTTTTGATCTCTTCTCTCCCATTTTGTGATATAAAAAAGATGAAGGTAATGAGAAAAAAAATTAATTATTACACATTAACTAGTGAATAGTGGGAGTAGTAGGTACTGAATTTTTCATGGAATAAAATTGAAATAAACAGATGGAACATTCAAAGAAGAAAAGTACAATAAAATAATAGAAGTAATGAAAATAATACAGATATTAGCCAATAAATTATCAAAGAAATAGTCATTTATGAATTCAAATCTTATAAAGAAACAATGAGTGAAAATAAATATAAGGAATAATCATTCTCTTGCTGTATCATCAACAGGATGATGTTTAGGAGGTTAATTCTTAAAGGATTTAGAATGGCTAGTTGGAAAAGATGATATAGGAAATGGGGAATATTCACTTTCACAAAAAATAGAATCCATTTTGACATCTAATCCAAACACACCACTAATGTGAGTTATGTAATTAGAAAATATTCTAAATGTACTGGATCAAACACTATTAGATGTGTTCTGATCTTTAGCTAAATCAAATATAACCATAGGAATGAATGGAAAATTTTATGAATTAGCATGACCATTAGTTGATGTTTAAAGGATAATCTTTACATTCTCCTTAGCATAAATCATTTTAGGATCAAAATTTTCCTTTAGATTATAAGATGTGGTAGGATTTCGATCATGAATAGTGGTTCCTAAAGAATTTTTACCTCACAAGTGTAATAGATCATCCACACACATATCAATCCTTTTCAAAATATCAATATTATAGAAGTATAATATGGTAGTGAAACCTTGCCAATATTTCTAACCAAATGTAGTGATACTGTTCTGCAAGTCATACATTCTTACACAATTTAGAATTAACTTCTTCAATGTAACCAATTAAGCATTAGAAAAACTAAGTACACTAGTTGTGAGGGAATATGTAACTAGGACTATCCGAGAAGTACTACCACAACAATTTCTTTTCTATTCCAGGAAGAATGTTTTTCTCTCAACTCTGTAAAATCATCTTCTTCCTCTAAAGAAGATTTAGATAACTGATAATTGAGAACTAACTAGTGAAACGTTTCAATATTTTCTTCCATATATGAAAATTGATTTGACAATGACCCAGAAATCTTTCGAAGACCTTATTAATAAAAGAAATATTCTCCTCTAGTATGGTTTCTTCCTATTATTCAGAACCAAGAAAATCATTCCCATTAAACTGAATTAATTCTCCTTTGATTCTTCATTTGGCCTCATCGTGTCTCGATATTTCACATAGGGGAACCACTCCAAAAGCAATTTAAATGGTATTATCCTGAACAATACTAACTAATTTTGTGATAGTTGTAATCAAACCTTCTTACGTTTCATAAAATGGAATATCTTGATATAAAATAGCTTCAATCATAGGCATTTGAACAATATCCCAGTGCTCCACAGATTCTAATTTTTGAGCTGATTCCTTAGCTCCAGTGTCACTTTGGGGTTGAATATCATATGAGATAACCACTTTAACTCTTATTATCCTATCAAAAAGATTCATGACATTCAATGGGTATTCCATTACCATTCTAGAAGCATCCAATTCAATCATTCCTGCAACAAAAACTACTTGAGATTTCTCCCCCTTATCCTAAGTAGGGTCTACTTCAATTTCTTCATCATCTATAACTAGTAATAGTTTCTTCACATAAGAAATCCAGAAATATCCACTCATTTTGAACATACTAGAATCAATGTTAGCTAAACCATGGAATATAGTGTATATTACCTCACCATACCGTACTATGAATTTCTCAAAAATCAGGGTTATAATCCATACAAATGGATAAAAATGTACTAATTTATTCTGATCATGGAATATAATCATAGAATATAGTGTGGGAGATTTACTAACTTCTATATCAAAAATATATATAAAAACAAGATGTACAGAAATTAAATATTCTCAAACTCACTATTCCTCTATTCAATCGCTGACTATATAAACTTTACAATAATTTTTTGGTTTAGCTCAAGATCTTTAATAACCTTCTTTTTAACATCATAAGTCCCAAAAATAGATTTCATAATCTATAGAGGGATGAATTCATCAATCATAGTCATAGAGGTATTAAACTCAAAACACCCTTCGTGCGGATAACAAAATACACCATCCATTTTGACCATAGACATTGAGAACTCTTTTTCATTAACCATTGAGGTTGCTGTGACTTTATTTTCACCAAAATGAAAAGTTGTGTGATGGTAAAACTCATAGACTTCCTTCCTATAGAAGAAATAAATGTTCTATTAATCATAGATGAACTCCAATCGTTAGAATTTTATGACCTTATTTAAAAGAATATATGTGTGGTCCAACTAACTGAAATTGATTTCCTTTCCGCTCAGCACTTCGCACAAAACTTTTTCTAGTTTTGAACTAGTCACAGAACCACTTTCTGATCACTAATTATTTCCCATTGTTGATTCAAAGGTTTTAGGGAAAAGGTGGTTTGAGAAAGAAGAATAAATTATGAGGTTTACAAAGGTTTGATGTTCATGCACAAAGGACTAAATTAATCTCTCTCTCTTTATTGATAGATTAAGGTTCAGAGAGAGTGATATGAAAAATAATCATAAAAAAATAGGTAATGTATCATTTATGACATGTTGAAAACCAAAATGGAAACTATAAATACAAAAATCAATAAACATAACTAAAAATATATTTTCATACATAAAATCATGAAATATATAAACACAAAAATTAATTGAAATTAAATAATCCTAATTTATATTTTATAAAATCAAATAAATTAAAAGATTGTGTCTTATTAAAAATATTTGATATTTGATTCTCTATACAAATTAATTCTAAATAAATATCACGTTTTTATGCATGATGTATTAACAATTTATGTCTTAAGTTTATATGGTTTTTTCTATAATGTTTTATTAGATTTTTTGAAATGTTGAATGCACTTGTGTTATCACATTTGATTGGTACATGATTAAAACTGAATCTAAAATCCATCAGGGTGTGTTTCATTTAAAAAATATGTACACAAAAACTTCCAAATGAAATATATTCATATTAGGTGGTTGATAATGCAATAAATTTTTATTTCTTACTAGAACATTATACTAAATATTTTCCCAGAAAATGATAGGTTATTGATGTACTTTTCCTATCTATTCTACTCCCAAAAAAATCAACATCTGAGTATGAGGTTAAATCAAAATTATATATTTTTAGAAAAATAAAATAAAGAGATAAAATTACTTTTAAATATCTTAACATTAATTTAGCATAATAAAATAAGATTATTTTAGGTTTTATTGAAATATATCACAAATATATAATTAAAACATAATATTTGGTCTACTCTAAGTGATATAAAGTAAGATCCCAATTATTCCTCTCTATAGATTGTTTTCAACTAGATTTCCAACCTCATCCAAGTCAATATTTATGTTGGAACTCATAGGATTTGAATCTTTCTTACTACTTTAAAGTATAAAATATTTTTAAGTAAATCAAGTATGAATTTTATTTGGCTTAAATTTTTGAAAAATCCTTTTGTTAAATTGGAAAACAAATAAAAAATTTAAATCATCCATCATGCTCATTTCAAATTATTTTTGAAATATTACTAAAAATTTGTTACACATCTTTTTATTTTTTGAACTGAAAATAACATCATCAACATATATCTACAAAAGTAAGGTATCCTTTGATGAATTTTTCTTAAAAAGAGTAGGGTATGTCAATTCCACTTCGAAAATAGTTAATAAAAGAAAATAATTTAATATTTCATACCAATATCTAGGTTCTTATTTAATACTATACAAAGTTTTAGTAAGTTTGAAAATAGAATTTTAAAAATGAGGGTCATGAAAAAAATAAGATTGTTTAATGTAGACTTCCTCTATTAAAAATATTTTAGAAAAAAAATTAACATCCATATGATATAAATTAAAATTCATATGATATGTTTATGGTAATAGGATTATAATGATTATGAGATATAAATAGGCATAAAGGATTCATTATAATGTTTTCATTATTCTTGAGTGAAACCGTTGGCTACTTGTCTATCCTTATTCCTAGATATTAGACCTTGATCATCATGTTTCTTCTAAAAACCCATTTAGTTCCAATAATAGGATAGTCAGAGGGTCAATCAACTAATTCTCATATTTTATTCCTCTTGAACTGGTTCATCTCTTATTTTATAGAAACTACCCACCTTTAATCATCTAGGTATTCCTCTATGGTTTTAGGTTTTATATTGAAAATAAAGGAAGAAAATTCATCAAGATTTCATATACTTATCCTAGTACTAACACCTACATCTAGGTTTCCTATAACAGTTTATAGTATATGGTCCTTAAGGTTTATTGGTTTTTGAGGAAGTACACTTTATGGAACATCAGAATCAATCCCTTCTAGTTCGAATTATTCATGATCATATTCCAAATAATTATCCTTTTTATCATTATAAGGAGGTTTAAGTTTCATGTTTTCTATAGAATCACTCAAGTTATTAATTTGAGTTTTCTATGATAAAAAGGATCCCTTTTATCAAATTTAACATGAGTAGACTCTTCAAATACATTTTACTTTTTGAAAATCCTATAGTATTTATAGTTAGTAGAGTAACCTAGGAATATTCATTTATTAATCTTTGAATAGAACTTACCAAGATAGTACTTAGTGTTCAAGATATAACCTTTGCATCCAAAAACATTAAAGTATAAAAACTTTAGTTTATTATTAATACATAGATCATAGAATATTTTCTTTAGGATATTCCTTATTATAACTCTATTAATTACATAAAATGTTGTGTTAATAGCTTAAACCTAGAAATGAGTGGTAAATTTATACTTGCACATCATAGTTCTAGAAATTTATTGCAAGGTCATATTCCTCCTTTCAACAACACCATTCTCTTGAGGTGTTATAGGGGTATAAAAGATATGTTTGATTTCATTATTTGAGAAAAATAACTTGAATTCATGATCCTATAATTATCCACCATGTTCAATCCTCAAAATCACAATTTTGGCATCATTTTCATTTTTTATAAGTTTTCAAAAATTAATAAAAATAAAATAGGCTTCACATTTAAGTATTAATAAGTAAAACCAAGTAAATATTGAAAAACCATAAACAAGAACATAAAAAAAATATTTACCTCCTATGATTTTTGTTCTAATAAGAAATACTATAAAGGGGACCTATTCCAATGGAGCTATACCAACAGTATGAAAAAAAAATGTGGGTATAGGTCCCCCTATTCCAATGATTTTATAAAACTGTTGGTATCACCTATTTAAGAGATGGTTATACCAACAGTTTTTAAAACTGTTAGCATATAGTAATTCACATTACCCAGTCATGTATCCTCCCATCCCCCATTTCACTCCCATCCATATTCAACCCTATGAGTAGGAAGCCTTCAGTTTTCTACCCTCACCATGGAAATCTCCCACTTCTTATTTTAATTCCCTTCCACTTGAACATAAAATTGGTGATTTCCAAATCCTTCATATCTTATGTCAACCATCATTTTTGTTTTTGTATTGATAAAACACTAACCAAGATTCTTTTTTTCTAGTATTTTTCTATATTATTTAAATGAGGGTTAGTTTTGATTATATTTTTTGTTTTATTATATAATAAATCAGATTGTAGGTGATGTATTTTTTATAAATTTAGTTACTATCTAATTATATATAAATCTAATATGAACCTATTATTTTTTGTGATATAATTGAGGTAAATATATAATTATTAATTAAAGTACTTTGTTTTTATTTTAATATATTAGGGGGTTATGAAATTATTAATTTCAAAGTTTTATTTTACTAATTGAAATGATTGATTTTAGGTCTTAAACATGTTTGGATTAAAAGTGTAATATATAGTTCAAATATATATATTGTTCTTTCTTTCATAAAAGGTTGAATATGGGTGGAAATTTTTTTGTTACATGGACATATTTCCTAAAAAAAATTAATTATATGGAGAACATATTTATATAAAGGAATATTTCCATTATTTTGATATTTTTAAAGAGATTTTTTTATGACTTATGTATTATGTGAGTTTTTATGAGTAATTGTGTTTTTATAACCTATTTAATATTAAACACTTACTTATTTTACTGCTTATATAATCTAGTTATTAACCAAACTCAATTACTTCTATGTTTAGTTTGTAACTTGTGATATTTAGACCATAATATATACCATGGTTCATGTTTAATATACATTGTTGTATTTTATATTATAATTATCATATGGAATAGTTTTTTAGTTATTATATACATATAAAATTATCTATGTGTACATGGTTCTCCCATGTAAATGTAGTGTAAGGACATAATGCTCTAAAAGATATCAAATATTTCCTAACCTTATCTCTTTTGGTACCTACTCATTATCCTTATTCTGAAACTTTATTATGAGATATTATCTTAGTATGTATTATTTCATCTAATTCTTATCATATAATCTGATTGTTCATTATTATTTTTGGTTACTAATGTTCATCATAATGGTAATTTTGATTATTAATTATTATAGCTTATATTTTCACTATATAAGAATATGCAATAGAATTTAAAATGTATTTTCATGTTTTATAATCATGTTCATTGGATATAAGGTGATATTTTATTTTAAATTATTATTTCCATTTAGCCCAAATTTGTTTCTATATGAATAAATATTTTATCCTTTCCTCTTGATATTCCTTAATCCTCATTAATATTTTTATTAAAAATAACTTTGGCTCCTCATAAATTAAAGTTAATTCCTTTATAAACTTTTTTATATATTTTTATTATTGTATAAATATTAGTTTATATGATATTGAGATTGGATGAATACTTATATTTATATCAATTATGGTAGAATTACCATTATATTATTATACCATGTTTTTGGATTTTTAATTTCAAAATAGGGAAGTTGTTTTTTAAAAAAAAATCATAAAGAAATTTTTATTTAATTGGATTATATAATAATTGTCTCTCATTCCATGTATTATATTAGGATTGGATAATTATTTAGTCTTTTTTGTTTCCATTTCATTTAATTATATTTATTTCAATTTAGAAAACTGACTAGAAAACTATTTTTAAAAAAATGTATAAGTTCATTTTAAATTACTATTTCAAAAACATATTCTTAAATAAACATTTGTAAAATAGTATTTTAAAACTATTTTTAAAAAAAATTCAAAGAATATTTACATCAGGTTCCTAAAAATATTTTAAATTGGGTTTATACAAGAGAATGTTATGATATTTTTTATGTCTTGTTTATGTCACTATGTATCCTTTATTTAACTTGACAATTGGTGTCCCTTAATTAAGTAATGTATCCTATTATTTCTTTATTTTATTACACATTAGCTAAAAATTTTTAATTAAATTAATATTTATTTTCAAATATAGGAAATGAAAAACATTTAAGAGGTACGAAGGAAGATGATGTCAAATAATAATCACCGCATGAGAGAGATGGGAATTCCTCATTTGGTTCTCATTGTGAGTATTCTATTTCAAATATATACATATTAATGACATATAATGTAATGTAATTAATCATTTTTTAAAAAAAATTAACTAGGAACCAACACTCAGGGGATAATTAATATCTAACCAACCTGGTGGAAGTGGTTCTTAGCCCAACAATTTAAGGGGGTGGTACTAGATCTACTTGCACCACTCATTTTACCCTCTCACACCCTATCAATTCATTAGATATACTATCTAGAACACTTTATTATACTATAGTGTCATTATAGGCACTTGGGATATTTAGACCTCCTATACTGTCACCACCATTTACATCTGATCCTTATCATATTTCTTTTTCTTATATGATGATATCCCCCACTCTCTATCCATATTATCCTTTTCCAAATAATTCTATGCCAGATTATTTTACTTCTACTTCATACCCTCTAGGAATTTACATTAATGATTCTTTGACTTTTGCTTCAACACATTCAGTACCTCATGAGCCGACATTAGACCCCACTAGTACAATATAGGCTGATGATTTTATACAACCAAAGGATCTAGCAGTACCCACTGACAAACTGGGCTCAATGTATATGTATAGAGTAAATTTTTTTGACCATAATTTATTTTAATTATAAGATGTATTAATATAATATTTTTATTTTATTATTTCAAGTTTGATCTTCCACCATAAGGTGGAATGGGTGAATATGAATTCATGAAGTGTAGAACCACCACACATGACTGATGGTTGACTACAATGAGGATAATCAAATGCTAAGTAAAATAGGGTGAGAGTGCAGAAGTTTTATGGAAACTCATGCCAAGTACTCTAACATCATTCCTATCAATCCACTCTTTTAGAGACACCTTGAAAATCATGTAAAGGATAATGATTGGGTTCAAATATGGGTAAGTAAATTCATTATATTTAATTTTATATTATTATTTCATTTAAATGAATTAATTTTTTGGTTGCGGCTTCATTATAATTTTCCAAATGGTGAGGATGTGAGGATAGCACAACTAATGGAATTAGGTGAGATATGAAGGAAATATGAGTATGAGTTGTATAATGTTTGGGTTGGTAGAGTTGGAATGGATTTATAGGTCATTCCTATCATTAATGAGTTTCCAAAAACACATTATCAAAAAATTATTACTCATTGGAAGAGTACTAAGTTTAAGTTATTAATAAAATTTTAGGTTTTTGATTGAAAATTATGATGAATTTAATTAATACTCTATTTTTTATTGAAAATTATTTTTTAGGAATCATCGGAAATAAACAAAAAACAAGGATGTTGAAAAGTATCTCTACACTTTGGGGTGGATGACATTGTCAGAACATGAGAGGAAGTTGGTATTTTTCTTCGACACCTACGTTTAATTTGGTATAAATTATGAAAATCTATATTACTTATCATCTTATGATTAGGTGATTTAGTTAAGGTTTAGTAATTATCCATATATTCCTCTATGAATGATTTTTATTAAATTATCAATGCTTTTAGATCATTCATAGGTTTCTTGAATCTATCTTCAAGCATGTCCACTTCAAGTATGAAGCTTTGATTTTTCTTTTGACCCTATTTATTTCCAATAGATTTAAATGGTAGAATATTATTGAATTATTTTCTATATTTCCCCCTAATTTGTTTGATATTTTCACTCTATATATAGTTTACATTCAACCTTTAATTTTTTACTTCTTTAGGGGTGATTTTTTCTTCTTGATCTCCCACTTCTTGGGGCATCAACAACCAATTCTATATAGTATTTTGAACTTCCCATGAAGTTAGAATCATAATTATAAAGTTTAATATGGATTATTTAGTACCTTATAAGTCTTTTTTGGTGTTATATTAATGATACCTAATTATTCCTTCTCATTACTAAGGAATTCCATATCTTCCTAACCTATTTTATACTTTTTTAGCCATTTATACACCAGAAATTCACTTTCAATGGGTGGTTTTAGATCTGAATTCATATCCTAAGATTCAAAATTTTCGTTTTCATTAGTATCTCACCTTAAATCATAAATTCCAATGGATCCATCCAATTGATATTATCCCAAGAAAATGTGTTTCCATTCTAAAAATTTAGTAGTTTCTTTCTTAGTGAATAGCCTAAAAACTGATTCAAGTGGGTTTCCTACTTCAAGGTCTTATTAAATGGAATTTGTCTTGAAATCTAAATATACAGTTTGTGTTTCCTCTGTTAGAAACTCATAAAGGTTTTCATGTGGGTTGGTATTATAAAAATACCTACCCTCCCTTGAGGTTATGTCCATGGCACACTCTATGGTCATGTAATCAGTCTTAATGGGAACCAACTCTTTACTCTTTTCATTGTGGCCTTCTTCGACTTTGGTTTTTGTTTTAATGCTCATTATTAATTTGAAATTAAGGTTTTAAACACCACTTAATACCATAATTTTTAGATATGTTAAATTAATTTTTCTCCCCCAAAATTATGTTGAAATGATCCTCAAAATTTGAATTGATTCCAATTGAAAATGGATCATTCTTAACCATATTTCAATTAATTATAGAAATATGAAAATTTATTTGATACCACCAAAATGGATGAGGTTTATACCTCTAAATTTTATCATAAGAACTTGAGAGTGTGTCACCCTACCACTTTTAATTAAGGCTCTCTCGATATTGATTAGTTTTTGTATTAAAAATCCACCTATTGTGATCCTAATATATCAAAATATAAAATAACACAAAAATAAATTCACACAAATAGCACTTATACAAACTTCCTACTCCTAAAAACACAAGGAAGAACCAACCACTCTCATCCATCCCACTGCCATGAAGCACACACCTAGAAGCACACCCCCAACCACTACTAGCCATCCCACTACTAAGTAGTGCACACCTAGCAGCACACCCCTAACCACTCCCATCCATCCCACTACCAAGTAGTACATGCCTGGTAGCACACATATGACAACATACACATATCTAATATTTATCACTCCATTTTTTTACTTGTTCTCTATTGCCACTTAAATCTATAGCAAAACAATAATTTTTATATAAAGTGTCATAATATGATATATAGAATATTGACATTGATTTTTTATTATTATTCAACTCAATATAAAAAAATCAAAGCAATTTAACTCACTATATCAATAAAATTACACCATATATTAATTTGAAAAATCTACCAGATATATTCACCCCACCTTGTTTGTATCAACTATACTCTTATGTTATAATAAAAATCATTTCATAGAACCATAATATATTTATCTTAATATTTTGGATAGTATTAAAATATTATGGTCTAAAATTTCTTAGTTCAACACACTATTTCATATATTATATTTTTTTCCTTTGTAGTTTTGAAGAGTTGTTTCAGAAAAATATGTTTCTATATAAAAACACTGAACCATTTTTTTAACTATATAACTTTATGAGTATTCCCATATACTATTTTTCAATACCTTTTATCCATTTACTACACTAGTCCTATTCTTCTCAACATCTTAAGAATTTTTATCCAACCATTTTATTAAGAATATAACCAAAATTTAAAATATGACATGTCTTCAGTCTTATAACATCCATTATCATCTTCATCATGTTAGTTCTTGAAATCTATGTAATATTTAATTATTTAAAATTTTGTGAATTTTACTCCCAATGTAGTTCCATTTATTAATGCATCTCCATGATATGTTGTCACAAACCAAACTGAGTCGACATTGAACTATTCATCTGAGACGGATTGCGGCATAGGCCGAAGAGCATTCTCAATCCCCACAAGTTGGAAACTAGTGTAAGGAATCAAGATAAACCATTGGGAATGATTTGGACCATGAAAAAAATATAAAAAAATAAATGAAAATAAAACTAAACAATAATAATAAGTGATCACATAGGAAATAAATAATCTGCTACACATACCTCCATGTGACCTCATGGGTCACCACCAATCACCGAAAGAAGCTCACTCTGAGCACAATGTAAAACTGGGAGAGCCTAAAACTGAAAAGATAAATTAGGTGTGAGCACCAAAATTCTTAGTAAGAAATCACCAAAGAATACATGTATTTTCCTTTCCCTAAAACATTCCATTAACACTAGTTTAAAAATACAGTTACCAAAATAGGTTTTTCACATTTTACTTAGAAAACAAAGTCTTTACCATTTTAAAAACCAACACACTCCGCATTTCATTTTCAAAATAAATTATCCTTTTGATACCAAAAACAAAAACAAATACATAGTCAAAACAATATAGGGTTGTGATGAAAATAAATAAATAAATAAATAGTGCACGCTAAAAACTAAAAGCAACATAAAGTAAACAAGAAGATAAAAATAGTAACTATGGGTGATCCTAAACATCCCTAGAAGACCCATGGACGTACTCGGTTCGGAACCACCTGCAGATATATGGTGAATACATTAAGTCTATAACCAACTGGTCGCCCTCAACTAGCCAATCTAGTGGTGCATCCCATATAACATATCTGCAATCCAGGGGTACCACCCCATCTAATCATGGTTTATTAGAATCTTTCACTCAATCCTATAAAAGATTCCCAGAAACCCATGGTGAATATACATAAACTATGTAATTAGGAGGCTCTTGCAGCCGTGACTCACCTTACCAACCGTCACCGCACTTGCCTATCCCAAACATGAACACCCTATACAATAACCCATAAAGGGATATCTCTCCTATAGAGGTTACTTATATATATATATATGTATATATATATATATATACGTGTGTATCATGTCATTTCAAGTTCCAACCAGGTCGTCACATCACATAATCTCATAAACACTTCTTAAACATTTCAAAATACTAATCGGGCATTTAAACTTTCAAAACCACATTCTGTTTCCAAATGCAACATAAATTACAACTGATCCTTCAACACTTTAAATCCCAATATATCACACAATAGTTCCAAAAACATTTATAAAACAACCTAATATAACTTTAATGTTTGAACATTCAAATGGGTCCTTAAGATTTTGAAATCAAATTACATTTACAAAATTATTTTGAATACTTGAGTAAACATGTAACCTTTCTAGAACAACACCAAAAACCACCTTCATATTTTAAATGCCAAATGAGACATTACCTTTTCAATCACTTATCAAAACATGTCTTCATCCAAATGGGACAAACTTTAAGGACCACATTTGAAGTTACATTTCCAAATCACTTGAAGAAACACTTTACTATTTTGAAATCATGGGACCATTTTGAGAAAAATGGGAGGAAGGAAAAAAGAGAATCTTTTAATAGAAAATTTCTTTAATGTGCCATCTTCATTTGAATGCACATACATGTGTGCAATGATGGGAGAGATAACAGAACCCATTTTCCCAAAGATGGACCATCAAATAGCTCCAACACAGCTAAAACTCTAATAGGTTTGGGAGTTTCCAACATCCTAAAGATATGATCCACTTCCTCAATCCACTCTGATTCCTAAAACAAACCTCGATCACTACAAAGGATAGGTAACATTTGAGAATAATTATAAACTATGAATGAATCATCAAAAACTTTTAGGGCCTTTCTGGGTGGCATATTCTGAACAACACAAGAAGTATAAAATCAAATCCAACATCACTCTGAAACATAATCGGAAAGAATATATCAAGGAAAAACAAAAGGCTAATAATCCAAACACATAAAAGCATAACCAAAAATTCCCCTTTTAAAATCCCCTTTCCATTTTAAATTTCAAAACCACCTTCTTTTAAGACCACTTTATAAATACCAAAACCCTCTCTTTGAACCAAATTCAATTTCCAAAATCATTCCCACTTCCAAATTCTCTTAGGAAAAACTAATCCAATCCCTTAATTTCAAATAGACACCCAAGTAATCTCACAAACAGTTGCACATGTTTTCATCCACTTTCATCTATACATGCCAACACACACTTTCCATTCACACCCTCATATGTAAATATTTTCATAAGGAGCACCCAAGGTTATTCTCAAACAACTTCTTTAGAAAATCCAAACATTTAATAAATTCACAAAACCAAAATGATTTTAATTTTAAAACCCACTTTACAAATTTAAAACCATTTAAGGGAAAACACTATCAATTAAAAAACTATTTTCATTCTCAAAACACCCTTACACCTACTAAATCCAAGATGAAACACAACTTTCACCAAACCACCAAAATAAGGAACTAGTTTCTATGCCTAACTCAGTGAAAATGGTAGTGATCCATGCCCCAAGTAATTCATGACACTAAGAGGGACTTAAACCATGCACATAGAATCCACATGGGTCACTACTCTATATGGGATAACAATGTGACACTGGATCACCTCCGTTGTCATCCCTCAATCCAAAACAAAGACAAAAGACTAAATTCTCGGACTACCCCTAGCAACTCGAGCATCAGTATGAGAAAATGTTCATGAATCCCTTCTCATACCTACATACCGAGTCCCGATTGTCCTAATATAAAACTACTAGACACCCCCAAATAACAAGGGCCTACTCTGATACCATTTTTTCAGGAACCAACCCAGTTTGATCCTAAACTGATCACCTGAGCTAGTCTGCGAAATAGACCGAAGGGCATTCCTGATGCCCAAAGGTTGGAAACAAGTGTCAGGCATCAAGATAAATCATTTGGAATGATTTGGACCATGAAAAAAAGATAAAAAAAAATAAATGAAAATCAAAGTGAATAATAAGAATTATCACTCACAGAGGAAATAAATAATATGATGTATGTACCTCCATGTGACCTCATGGGTCACCACCAATCACCAAAAGAAGCTCTCTCTGAGAGTGATTTAAAAATGGGAGAACCTAAAACTAAAAATCTAAAGTAGGTTAGAGAAATGAAATTATCATTAGGAAATCACAAAAAAAATCCATGTATTTTACTTTCTTGAAAACATTTCATTAACACTAGTTTGAAAATACAGTCACAAAAAATAGGGTTTTCACATTTTACTTAGAAAACATAGTATTTCCCATTTTAAAAACAAAAATACACCACATTTAATTTTAAAAATATATTAATATTTTGATACAAAAAACAAGACCAAATTCCTAATCAAAATAATACAGGATTGTGCTAAAAATAAATAAATAAATAAATAAATAGTGCATGGTCAAAAACTAAAAGCAATGGAAAGTAAACAAGAAGATAAAAATAGTAACCATGGGTGATATTAAACAACCCTATAAGACCCTTAGATGTACTTGGTTCTGAACCATCTATTAGCATATGGTGAAGCCCCTAAGTCTATAACTAATTGGCCACCCTCAACTAGCCAATCCAGTGGCACATCCCACCTAGCCTATCCGCAATCTAGGGGTACCAACCTATCCAATCGGGGTTGATCAGCAACCGTCACTCAATCCTCTAAAATACACCTAGGAACCCATGGTGAATATACATAAATTGTGTAAGTAGGAGGCCCTCACATGCGTGAATCACCTTACCTACCGTCACTGCACTTGCCTACCCCAAACACGGACACCCTATATTATAACCCATAAAGGGATATCCTTCCTATAGAGGTTTCCAATATATATATATATATACACATGTGTATCACTTCATTGAAGGTTCCAACTAGTATGTCGCATCAAATAATCTCATAAAACAATTCTTAAACATTTCAAAATACCAATCGAGTGTTTAAACATTCAAAACCACATTCCATTTCCAAACTCAACATAAAGTGACAACCAGGCCTTCAATACTTTCATTCCAAATGTATAACATAATAGTTATCAAAACATTTCTAAAACAACCTAATATCTATTTCATGTTTACAAATCCAAACGGACCCTTAATATTTCTAAATCAAATTACATTTACAAAATCATTTTCAATACTTGATTAAACATTCAACCTTTCCAAAACAACACCAAAACCACCTTCATATTTGAAATTACAAACATGCCTTTACCTTTTCAATCTATTATAAAAACATGCTTTGAGGCCAAATGGTCCAATATTTAAGGAACACATTTGAAGTTAAATTTCCAAATCTCTTGAAGCAACACTTTACTATTTGGAAATCATTGGACCATTTTGAGAAAAAGGGGAGGAAGGAAAAAAGAGAAGCTTTCAAGGGAAAATTGTTTTAATGTTCTATCTTCATTTGAATGCACATGCATGTGTGCACCTTGTGCACCGATGGTTGTGCCAACATCCAATGGTACCCTCTAAATATCCATTAAAATGACTAAAACCATTTCTGGACCCTCACTTTCTTTAAAAAAAACAAACAAACCAACAATTTCACATAATTACAAGAGCATGAGTAATCCTTTAAAAGAACCATGATAATCCTTCTAAAACATTTCACTACACATATCAAACCATAAAATTTACCAATTCAGACAAGAAATGAAAAATCTACAATCCAACCATTTTAAATAAATATTTCCAAGGTACAAAACCACCCAAATCACCCTAATTCATTAATTAAAACTATGTTACCAAGATATTTCAAAGGCCAAATATCACAGTGAGTCTTTATTTCATCTTAAGAAAATAATAGGAATTTAATCAAACACATTAAGTGTACCAATACATAGTAATAATTGAAGAAACACATCAAAATATTTTATTAACAAGTTATAAAATTTTAAAAGTACCATAATAAACTAATTAAGTGTATTATAAAGTTGTATATCATGTTTAAAAATTCATTAAAGCATTCCAGAATCAAGGGTTTTCATTAGAAAGGAAAGACATGGAATCACCTACCTCAAACATGTGCAGATGCAATGAAACTTCAAGTGAAGGTAGAATCGAGCCCCATGGATGATCCACACACACAATATTCAAATAAAAACGGCCCACACATCAACCATGCATTTAGGGTACGGACAAAGTAAAACCCCACCAAGAGAAGCCCTAAAATGAAGGGGATACTCATGGTAGGGGGAAGAGGGAATTCTGGTCGTGTTGTGAGGAGGGATAGCTGCAAGAGGGGATGTCATCTAAGGAGGGTGGCATTCCAGAGAGGAGAGATATTAGGTGGTCACGCATGAATAGGATGTGTGAGGGAGGGGTGTCGTGTGAGGGAGAGCCATAGGGAGGTGCGGCCGCCGGCGGGAGAATCAGCCGAAGGGAGGTCACTAGAGAGGATAGAGGACATGGGGGTCACGCTGGGAGAGGGAAGGGGGAGAGGGGGTCACGTGGTGTGGGTAGGGGAAATGGGGAAACCCAATTTAGGGTTTTTAGAAAAAAAATAAACTAATTATATTAATAATAATCATCATCATCATTTCTCTTTTTAATAATAATAATATTATCATTATCATTGTTATTAAAACATTATCTTAATTTTATTTCTACTTTATTATATTATTTTATTTTTTTCATTTTATTTTCATTAAATTTATTTATTTTAAATATTGGGAAACATCACGGTCACCTCGCACGGCTTAAGGAACTGTGCACAAACCATGCAGCAACTTCTGTCCATTCTAGAAGTGTCCTTACGAATACCTAGGCTGACCGCATGGTTTCCGTTAACAATGTGGTGCATGTGCACTGACCTAAAACTCATCAGCAATTCCAAACAAAAAAAATTAAATCGTTTCTCAAACCTAAACCTTGACCAAAAGACCCAAGACCTGGAAAATAATAAAAATAAAATATTATATGTGGTCAAGGTGTGACACATGTCACTAATCCACCATATTATAGTTCTTTATATATGATTCTTCTATTTATTTTCTCTCATGTGCATGAATTTTTTCCTTTTTTTATTTTATAACACCCATTACACATTCCATTATTCATAATGGTACCATTGAATTTTCTCATGATCAACTTTCATAGTGAACCTCATTCTTTTTCATCATCCACATGGAAAATGAAATGATAGCGCAATATTCATATAAAATCTCAGGGATATGTTCTTATGGGTATCTATAAGATAAAATCATTATATATATATATAAGAAAAATCTTAGTATATCATGCAATATTTATCATAAGAATAATACATAGTCAATTTATTTTTCAATATTCATGCCATCACACCATCAGATTGGATGATGTTATTGAATAATGGTTTTCTAAATTCATTATAGATGGTGGTATTGAACATTAAAGGACATGTGCCTCGAGAAAAATTATTTTACTCAAGTAGAAAGAAGAAATATGTAAGTGCGGTAAATGAAAAAAAAATAACAGATTATAAGTTTTACTTTGATGATTTTAAATTTTAATATATATTTTGTAAATAAATAGTTCATTTATATTAGTAACACTTTGATTTTGGAGGCACTTGATGAGAATTAAGCTGGAAAATTTGGGCCAAATGATCATTTGAACTAGGTATTGGGAGATAAGCTCCATGGAAGAGTACGCCATCAACTAGGGAAGATTATTTTTAGCCCATAGATATTGTCCTAATTCAAGTGCCAGTTCTTGTAGCACCAAGTTGGAAACAGATCATACAGAGGTAGCATAGGCTTTTACAGAGGTGGAAAGGGCTAAAAAATAGCCATGCAGGAGTATGAATGAAGTCAAAAGGCCAATGAGAAATTTATAAAAGTTATGGAATTATTATTTCCATCTCTTTCACCAGATATCTCTATAGTTTTTTGATATATGCATGTTGATGATGATGTTCCAGGTGATGGTGATGATGGTATAAGTGGTTCTCTAGATGATAACTTTCCTAGTGATATTGATGGTGATAGAAATGGTGAGTATGATGGCGAGGATGATGGTGATGATGATAGTGAGAATGATGGTGGTGATGATGATGATGATGATGACGATGACGATGGTTATGATGATTAAAATGGTGATGATGATGATATTAGTTATCAAGAGGGAGAGATTGACCCTTTACATTATTGACTAATATTTATAGAACATGATGTTTGATTATTGGATGTGAATGCATATATGTGTTGTTTTAAATGTGTGTCATCACTGATTGGATGTATTATTTTTTTCAATTATAATATATTGGATGGTAGTTATTTGGGGGTGTGGGTGTAGGTATTTATATATCTATATGTTTTGGTCCAAGATAGCATTGTTACTGGATTCCCAGGTGAGGGAAGTACATACCAATGGTTTACTAAACAATTGGTACAAACATATACCAATATTTTAATGAAATTATTGGTATAGGGTAAATCTGTCTCAACTATACCAATAATTATATGAAAACTAGTGGTATAGGATAATTACCACACCTATAGAGACAATGTTTTGGAGAACTGTTAGCATAATCTATACCAATGGTTCTCTAGCCTATAACAATGGTTTAAAACCATTGGTATAGGGAATATATCCATCAGTGAGGTCTAAACAGATCCATATGAATAAGTTATAGGGGTCTAGAAGTAGAAACCTCTTTAATTGGTTTAGAAGATTATTTTGGTTTCTTACCCATTTATCATGCATCATATAGATTCAACATTCAAACAATTTACATTTTTCTACAAAATGAATTGAGATATAAAGTATATAAATTTTCAGTTCTTGATGATCTAAATTTAAGGGTCTTATTATTTAAAATAGAATAATAATTATTAGAAAAATCAATTAAATATACATCATTACAAATTTGAGAAATAATTATCAGTTTGTTCATTAAGCCTTTAACATAAAGTACTTTTTTAATGAGGATTAATTTTGTATTTCCAATAGATCTAATGCCAACTATCTTCCATTTAGAATTTTTGAAAAATATGACATGTCCTCTATAAATATTAGATAGTGGGTGAAAGTTGTAAAAATATCCACTCATATTTCTTAAACAACCATTTTCTATAAACCATTTTTCATTATAATAGATATGGCTTGTTCCCTACAAAAACAAATTAATAAATAAGATATTTTGGTACCCAAATGTTCTTGGGTCTAGTAGTGTTAGCTACACAATATTTGGGAATCCAAATCTGTTGACATAATCCATAATAAAAACTACAATTAGATTACTTTACAAAAATAAAATCCTTCTTTATCCCACACACCTAAGGGTTTTTTAGGAAAAATTCATTTACAAAATGGAAATTTTTACCATAAGGAAAGAATGTGATATTTGACATATTTTTATTTTTTGAACTAGGTATAAAATAATTTTTATACAACTTAGGTTTTTCTCTCTTACTTTCATTACCATATTTTTCCTTATTATCTTTTTTTACCAAGGATATTATTTAAATATCCCCCATAGTAAAAACACTGACAAAATATTTTATATCTTTAACTTTTTCCTCTAATTTTTTTACCTTGATTTCATGGAAAATATAACTAAAAGCAAAATCATCTAATTTAACTTTGAGTTCAGATATCTATTTGTTTAAAACATGTTTTTCATTAACATAAACATCATATGATTTATTTATAATCTTATTATTTTTCTTTAAATAATAATATTTATCTTCTAAAATAGAATAATACTCATTTAATTTATTATAAGAGTGGTTATCATGGTCAGATTTAGAAGAATATTAATAGACAGAATGTGATTCATCAGTTTGTGCCATGAAGCATATATTTTCCTTCTAATTAGATAATTTATCTTTAGAATCAGAACTAGTATCATTACTAGAGTCATATTAGGAACTCCGTGTTTCCTTTATATCTTTTTTATCTTTATTCTTATAACCAATATTTTTTAATTACTTATCATAATTCTTATTATATTTTAATTAAGGGTGGTCTAGTTTAATATGTCTAAGTTTTATGAACTCATAACACCTGACTTCCTTAGCATTTTTATCATACTTCTTGTAATTTTTAAAGGATTTTTGGAAACCTATTCTATTGTTATAAACCTTTTTAAACTTATTGGAAAATAGAGTGAACTCATAATTTGACTATAAATTGGTTGAAGTTTCATTATTATATGATTTATCAATTTATATAAATTTGTTCTTATTTTCATCCTTTTAAGTATATGCCTTTAGAGTAGAATTTTCTCATTTTACCATCTTATGTTCTCTAGCCTCATCTTCCATATCATTTTTATACATCATAAGAGTTCTAATAAGTTCTTTTATTTTAATGTTTTTCATAGTAATCGATTAGCTAATAGTAACTGAAATTACACTCCATTTTGGTGGTAGAATTATTAGAAATTTTAGATCTTGATATGGTTTAGGAATATGTATTTTTTGAGAAGCTACATAATTTATAATCTCAATTAATATTTCATTTAACTAAGTGATTCTTTCTCTTTTTACCATCCTGAAAGTGTCGAACTTGAATTTGGTGGTAGAATTATTACAATGGTGCCCCGCGATCAACTCCCCACTGATTGTTTTCTTCTCATACCCCAATAGAAAACCTTATGTTCTCCCATCCCTTCCATACATATTGTAACAGGACAACCAGATCCATCCAAACCAATCACCCAAGTTATCCCATTATAGGGTGGGGTATAACAAAGATAAAAAAATAAGTGTCGTATATAAGGAAAAAAAGAAAAAAAACTAAAGTACAAGGAAGAAACAAAGGAAGATACAACATATATAAATAGGATAATCCAATAAGTACGACATGTCTAGACAAACTAGTCTCCATGTAATGAACCGTCACCTCCACACCATTCCCAAACTGAAACAAAAATGTAAAGAGAATCCATCATGCTACATAATGCCCTTCCCTTTACCTTTATCTTGTAAAATATGGTCTAAATCCTCCCAAAGTAAGAAGTAGAGTGTGAGAAATAGATCCCAGTGGGATACCACCAAATAAATATATACAAATTCTAATAATAAGAATACATAAGTTCAATATTTAAAAAAACAGTTTTACAATAATTTTTATAATTAAAAAAATTGAAAAAAACTATTAGATATTCCTTGTGTTTTCGCAAATTGCATGTCATGTTTTCCAAATCTAGAACAAAGAAGGTAAATATAATAAAATATAAACATCCATTCGATCCAATATCCATGAAATAATCTATCATGTAATAAAAAACTAAAAATAAAAATGCACCTTCAATTCGGGCTCTAGCCTATGGTAAAATAAGTGCTAGATGCTTGTGATCCTAAAAAGGCATAAGTTTGGATGAAAATAATATTGATTCCTTCCACATTCCATCAATATAAAATTGGTTACCTCTTAGTGGTGTTACACACACTAAGGCTGTCTATTTTTTTTATCCATGTACCCAAGGTTCCCATTGTGCAATGTTTTTTAATTTCTTTTTTTAAAACCATGCGTACATTTTTATCTAATCGTTTCAAATACAATATGATCAAGCTTCAGGGTTTGAAAATATATTTCTTTCCAAATCAATGTAATTCCATTTTCAAAGAAAAAACCCCTTTTAAAACAAAACCCATGCCCTTTTAAACTTAAACTCATGCAATTAAATTAAAAATCTCAAGAAATCATTAAGAATAATAATAAATTCAAGATACTAGAACACTTAGATAGATCCACCTACCTCAAGGATGTAGAAAACCCATATGTCTTTGACAATGGGGATTGGAAACCATAATATCTACCTTCAGAAGACAAGTCACAACTAGATACTGAAAATTATTAATAGAAAAAAATATTTAATTACTAATCCCTATCAAAAATGGTTCCATAACCACAAATAAGAGATAAACTAAGAGGAAGGCTTACTTGAAGACATGAAGCACCTATCTTTGTTGATCAATCACTAAAGATAGAAATTTGGATGGAAAGAATTCACCAAAAAACACCTAGGGTAAGAAATTTGGTTGAGAGGATAAGGCTAAAAAGGATAATGAAGCCTTAATAACCCACATGGAATATATAAATTGGGGAAATAGATAGTGTATAATACCTTACATGTTATTAATTTCTCCTATTTTAAGTTATGTTGAAAAACACAATGCCTTTTTAATTAAAGAATTATTTTTCACATTACATGAAATGATACCCTTACATGATGTGTATAATTATCATGCTATGTATTCAGTTTATGGGATATTTCTGGTGTCCAATAGACATCATGTAATCGGATTACATGTCATGTAACTACCCAATAAATAGAAGAATCTATAGTTTTATGCTGAAAATTAAAAAAAATCTGACTTCACCATTACAAGTATCCTCCTAATTCATGGTCATCAATACTATCCCAATGAAAAATGAAACCAAAAGAAAAGATTTTAACATAAATGATAGAAAGGTGACTGGGTGTTATAATCTACCTACCATAAAATATTTATATCCACAAAAAGCTCTCAATATCTTGGATGCGAAAAAAACGTAGGCCACTGCTACCACATCAACGAAGTCTGATCCCACGTGTCATGGAGATCCTATTTACACTTCCACATTACCTAGACCAAGGGGATCATTTTACCATGTAGTACTATATTCAGGCGATCCATAATCTGAAATGGCTACTCAACCAAAGTGGTATCAGGTTCAATATCAACATACTCCCATCTAATCACATCGGAAGGATATCATATATACCTCCTCAACTAGGAAAAATGAAACACATCATGGATAGAAGTCAAACCAATGGAAATTTCAACTGGTATGATACCTTCCCCAGTCACTCAATGATCTCAAAGGGGCCTACAAACCTTGATGGAAACTTACCCTACATACCCAATTGATGATGTCCCAAGTAAGGTGAAAATTTAAGAAAACCCAATCCCCAACCACAAACTATATTAGTTGATGAATACGGTCCACATATGATCTCTGGAGACTCTGTTCTATCATTACTAAAAAATAGCTTTTAACAGCACTGAAAATGGCCATTATTAGCACCAGAAAAATGATGAAAACGTGAGGGATGTTAAAACCCCGAGACTTTTATCATCATTGTAGAAATTTTGATAAAGTAAACCTTTATTACCGCTTTTAGAAGCACTGATAAATGAATTTTTTATCAGTTATTTCAAAATCAATGATAAAAGGTCATATTATAGTATGCTATAACAACACACTGCAGAACCAGAAGCACCAGAAACACTCCAGATATATCAATAAAAACAAGTTCTAATATAGAATTTAAATTAAATGAAATTTACAACAAAAATAAAATAAAAAAACAATATATTATAGACATTTAAAATATTTCTTTATATAATTACATAAATAAAAATTATTACATTCATTCAAAAAAATCCTAACTGTTAATGTTACCATGATTTCCATTGAATTTCTTTGTCGAACTACCAACACTGCATGAGAAGCTTTGAACAAAACACATCAACTCGAATAAAAAAATCCATCTGTATAAGAAAACAATTATTAAGTGATTAATACTAAGAAGAAATAAATTAAACATAAATATAAAATAATACATTAATTATATAAGAAATAATTTTAATGTAAAAACATCAATATTACCTCTATGGTTGAGTTGAGACAATGTCGTTTCTCTTCCTACAAAGGCAATAAAGGTAACTTGAAAGAAAGTGATAAGTGCACCACTACAGGGGTGGAAAGATTTTAAGGGAGAAGAAGCATGAAAGTTGGATAGAGCACCCTAACTCAAGAAAAATTATCCACCTATATAAGAAAACAATTATTATGTGAGTAATACTAGAAATAAATAAATAAAACATAAATATAAAACAATACATTAATTATTTGGACAATTATTTTACTGTTTAAATATTAATATTACCTATATGATTGAGTAGAGGAAGATTTGTTTCTCTTATTGAAAAGGAAGTAGAGGTAACCTGAAAGAAAGTGATAAATGCACCAATGCATGGGTGAAAATATTTTAAGGGAGAAGAAGCATGAAATTTAGATAGATCACCCCAACTCAAAAAAAAAGAACCCACCTGTATAAAAAACAATTATTATGTGAGTAATACTACAAAATAAATGAATCAAACATAAATATGAAACAATACATTAATTATATGGACAATGATTTTACTGTAAAAACATCAAGATTAACTTTGTGATTGAGCAGAGGCAGCACTGTTTCTCTTCCTGCAAAGAAAGTCAACTACGTGGGTGAAAATATTTTAAGGGAGAAGAAGCATGAAAGTTGTATAGAGCACCCCAACTCGAACAAAATAATACACCTGTATAAGAAATCAATTATGATGTGAGTAATACTAAAAATAAATGAATTAAATATAAATATGAAACCATATATTAATTATATGGACAATGATTTTACTGTGAAAACATCAAGATTCCCAAATACAGCATAATCAAGTTACCCAGTTACCTAGGATTCCCTTTTATTTGTGCTCAATCAAGTTCCACATTCACATGTCACTAACACAACACATTTACATACACAAGTCATGACAAACAAAGTACACATAGTGTGCCACTACTTGCACACCCAAACCCCATTTTAAAACATACACACAAAAAATAATTTCACAAACATGCCTAAAACCTATTATGTATGTTACTAATTCATTTAAAAAGTTTTCTAAAATAACCCCTGGAGGCGCTGTAAGGGTTTGCATCAAAAACACACCCAAGTTCACATGAAAATGCTACTTTTAAAATAAAACGCACCACAAAACCACATCAAACATAATTTGAAACACTTATATAATTTAATAAATTTATTAACTAATTTATAGGACACTTCCGATTAATAAAACAAGAGTTTACACCAATTCACAACTAATAACATAGAAATTATCTTTTTAAAATTTTGTACACAACCTGAAATAATTTTCTAAACATGTATTCTATCCTTTAAAACAATTTACAATTCACATTAAAAAAGGTAAAACATATTCAACATTCCAAAGTATGTCAATTTCCTTTAAGAAATTACTTCCAAAACTATCCTCATTTATGCTCCTTTAAAAACATGATTTGCACCTTTCAAACAACCCATAAAAACCTTCTACAGAACACCACACTAAAACACACACACACACACACAACATAGTCATTTTCTATTACAAAACCCAAACCCAACACAAAGCATGAAAAACCCTTTGAAAACACATTTTTTATCACTCACACCATTTAATAAACCATTTCCACATCCCAAATTTCATTTCTAAAACAAATTCTTTATTATTTAAACACTTCAAAATTCATACTCAAAAGTGCACAACAAGGATAACATGCCCAAAATGATCCATTTCCCATCAAAAATCATTTTTCAACACAAGCACACCTTAATCACCCCCAAAAACAAAATTTTCACTACTTAAACAATTAATTAAACACTTCCACTAATTTTTCACAACAAGGACTATATAGAAACATGACAATTTCCCTTTATAAAATTTATTTTCAGCACAAATGCATGTCAAAGAATTTCCAAAACATATTCATACAACCAAAATAAACTATAGAGCATGCAAAAATTAATCAAGCGATCAAATTAAATTATCTAAAATTGTTAAGGCATGGAACCACCTATCTTAGTTGAAGAAATTACTGGAAAGTGATGTGAAACCCAACCTGCATCGCAATCAAAATCAAAAAATGGATGTCAGATGAGATGTTTGTGCAACTGGAACGCTAACAACAGTCGAGTAGTGTGATTTGAGCTTCGATTCACTGAGGAGGAGTGCCAGCAGCGGGTGGATTCCATGGAAATCTCCTGATATCATGACGAGATTGCAAATGGTTAGTGATTTAAAATAGATTGGGACACTTTTATCAGTGCTTACAAATAAGTGCTCATAAAGATCCCTTTTCTCAGCACTTATTACTTGAGCATTGATAAAATGACTCTTTATCAGCACTTTCTTAGCACTAATAAAGGTGGGTATTTATCAGCACTAAAAACGTGTTGATAAATGTTAATTTTATCAGTGTGTTGGTTAGCTATGATAAATTCTCATCTTTATGAGTGTGAATAAAGAACTGATAAAGATGATTTTATGAGCGTTTATTACTTAAGCACTGATAAGGGAGTTATAATTATAGTTATAAAAAATTGTAAATATTTATATATACTTAATAAATATATATATATATATAGAAAATATATTTCTTTTTAAATATATTTATTATAATTTTATAATTAAAGAAATATTTTTAAAATAATATTTATTTCATTATATATATTTATATAATTATACATATATTTATTTAATAAATATATAAATATAAATATAGTAAATATATTCATCATTTAAGTAATTTTATTATAAATTTAATAATTATTTAAATATATTTTTTTATTTTTTTATAATTATATAAATACTTTTGAAAAAATATTTATTTATTTAAATCTATAAATATATAATTGTATAAATATAGTAAATGTAAATTTATAAATATTTTTATTTATAAATATTTTTTTACAAATACATTTTTAACATTATTAATTAATATCTTCTTTTAAGTGCATGCATCTATGTTAAAATTGAGTGAAATTGAATAAATTAAGAATAATTACACTTTAACAATATTGAAAAAAAGGATAAGTTTGGTATTTGTGCGTTGTATATAAAAATGCATTAATTTTGCATATGTAAAATCAATATAACACACATTTGATCTATGTTAAATTGAAAAATCAAATTTCATTCAATTATATGTCGAGTACTATGTAATTATAGTCAATATTTTTAATTCATATTAATTTTTAATTATAAACCATTATTCAATATACATATGAATATTTAATGTAAAGCGCGTAAATATTTTTTAATATATAAATCATATTTATAAACATTAATATATATCTATATATTTAATACATAAATTTTAATGGCACTAATTATCATTATTATTTAATTAATAAAATATTTAAAAATTAATAATGTATAATCAATCTATTCATTTTTATCAATAATTATTTAATTAATAAAATTTGTAATATTTTATTAATAATTTTTTTTTTATTTTTAATTTACTTAATTATTTTATTTTATTTATATAAATATTAATAATCGCTAAAAAAAGCACTGATAAAGGATACCCTTTATCAATGCTAAAATTAAATTGCTGATAAAGGATACCCTCTATCAGTGCTAAAATTAAAGCGCTGATAAAGGATGACCTTTATCAATGCTAAAAATAAAGTGTTGATAAAGGTTTCCTTTATTAGTGCTAAAAAAGAAGTGCTGATAAAAGGTTAAATTTATCGATACTTTATTTAGCACTGATAAATATTCTATTTATCAGTGTTTTGTTATAGCGCTAATAAATACCATCACTTTTAAAGGAATTTTTTGTAGTAGTGTATGATCAAACACCTCTGTATCAACTACACCATCTTCATCATCTCTTAAACCAAACTCATCCCAACTAAGGACTGCTCTCCCAACTCTACCCAGCATAAGGGAGATTGACATGGCCACCCATAAAAAACCTCAAAGGGTGTTTTTCCGATCGATGCCTGATAACTATTGTTATAGGAAAAATCAACCAAAGGAAAAATCTTGTCCAAAGATCCACTAAAATCAAGCACACAATCTCAGAGCACGTCCTTAAAACTTGGATATCCTTCTCTATCTATCCATCCATATACAGATGATAGGTCATGATTAATTTCAAATGGTACCCATTGCCTCTTGAAAACCTTTTTAGAATATGGATGTGAACCTCGAGTCCGTGTCAGAAACAACCATAGAGGGAAATCTATTAAGTATCACAATCTCTCAAACTTATAAGTCTCCAATCTATTCCTCTTTCTTCATTTTCTTTTATTGGTAAGAAATGTGTTGAATTTGTTATTCTGTGAATAATCACCCAAATATAATCCCTCCAAAAAGGATTATGTGGTAAACCAATGATTAAATTAATGGAAATATCATCCCACCTCCATACCAAAATGGGTAAAGGATGAAACAAACCTGTAGGTATCGGGTGGTTTGCCTTAACTCTTTGATAAGTGAGATACCACAATAAAAAATATGCAACTGATTACCTCATCCCAGCCACCTATACCGATGTCTCGAATCATGGAACATCTTTATATCCCTAGGTTGCACAAAAAAATATGACCATTTTTAGTACCCCTAGTTTCGGGTACATGACCCCCTTTCCTCACATTTTTTTAATTGATGTGTCTTTGATTGGGTTTCCATAAAATAGAGAGTTCCCATAAAATAGAGAGCTTCCATAAAATATATAGTTTGCATAAAATAGATATTTTCCATAAAATATAGAGTTTCCATAATATAGAGAGTTTCCATAAAGTGGGGTTTTCCAAAAAGTGGGGTGTTTCCATAAAGTGGGGTGTTTCCATAAAGTGGGTTGTTTCCATAAAGTGGGGTGTTTCCATAAATTGGGATGTTTCCATAAAAAGGGTTAAAGGTGAAGTATGGAAGAATTTGGGGGTTTTTTTAAGGATTGTTGGGACCAAAAGGAAGGTTGCATGATCCATACATGGTTGGCACAAACCGTGTGGTCAAGTCTTGCGTAGAAGTCAAATCTAGATCTTATTTTCTAAGAGCTTACTCATTTTTGCTCTATTTATTTATTTTTGGCTTCAAAACGACCCTATTAAGAGATTACTCTCCCTAGAAGGATGGAAAACCCTCCCCACATGAGTTGGAGCCAACCCAAAGCCTTCCCTTGGTGATCTCGAGTCCAATTCTTAAGGTATGTCACTATTCTTTACGGATTCGTCATGTTATCTTATATCTGCTTAGATATACTTCTCTAATCTCCCTTATTTCTCATATATGAACCTATAGTGGGTATATCTACGTTTTTGGATGCCAAATATTACAATGTTGAGTTGTTATCTTTCTAGTATAAGAGATCTAAGGCCTCTCTTGGATAATCGACCCGCTTCCTTGTGCGTTCTTCATCTGTTGTTAAAGTTTCATCAAAACCTTCGAGGAAGGTGGATTCTCTCTTGACTCCTCTTGCTATAATTGAGTGTCTAAGATTTAAATTGGTTTATTGATTGTGAAATTCATGGAAAAATATTCATCTGTGATGATTTATGATTTCTGTGAAATTGTGTGATCTTGGTGAATAGTTGTGAAAAAGGGGGTTTAATTTAAAATGATGATTTTAAATTATGGATTTTCTAGAATTTCTAAATAGTTGATAAAAAATGGGTTTTTAATAGAAATGGTTTTCAATAAAAATGGAGTTTTATATAAATGTTTTTGAGTTGAAATGGTTTGGAATTGAAATGGTGTTCACAGAAATAGTTTTCAATAAAAATGTGTTTTTATTGAAAGGTTTATTTTGGATTGATTGTTGGGAATATTTGTTGTGTGTTCATATTGCATATACGGATCTTGGTTGAAATATTACCTTGTTCTTGGTGCAAAAGGATTAATGGAACAAGGGAAACAATTACCTTGTGATGACTTGGTAGATCGATGAGAAACTGCTCATGAGTATGGAACTATCATAATGTAGCATGCATGGTTGGTTGCATGGATTTGAGTAATGGTTGGGTATGCCGATATAGGGATATTGGGAAATGTTTGTAAAGATCATTTGGTTATTCTTCTATAAAAAATATCTTGCTGGAAAAATTAGTTTCAATTGCACTTGTATGGTTTTGGTAATGAATGGTTTTGGAAACTTCTTTATATTTAGTTATAAACTGCTTTTGAGAAATTGTTTTATATAAAAACATTTTATATATTTGTTTCTAACTCTTTTATCCTAGTGACATGAGTAGGGAAGTCATTGGAGAAAACCTACTGAGTTTTATACTCACCCCTGCTTTTTCACTTTGGTGCTTTTGCAGATGCTATCTTTCAAGACAGGGGAAAAGGTAATGTTTTACACGTGTTTAGCACTACCTCGTGATGTTGGGATGTTCGGAGATTTTGGATCTTTTAGCATGTGAAGTATAGAGTCTTGAGGTCTTTGGAGAGTAATGTGTATTTTATCCACTGTGTACTCTGATACTTGGTTATCCTTCCATTGTTTCTTACTTTGATGTGGTTTTGAGTGCATGAAGTTTTTTAGTTGTCTTTTATTTGTTCATGCATCATATAGTGAATGTTTGGTTATGGTTGGTAGGTTTATTAGTTTATTTCCTAAAGGTTAAATCATTCCCCACTTGTATTTGAAACCCTTCATCATTTATTTCCAGCCTTTGGTATCTTGGGGATGTCTCTTAAGGCCTAGTAATGACTCATTGTACTCTCAAACTAATGAGAATTGGTGGGTCATTACAAATGGTATCAGCTTGTTCGGTCCATGCCTAACAAGTAGTCATCGATGTTCTTAGTTTTGGAGATGAAATCCTTTCTTGTCTATTCCTTGGGTGGGAATCTTAGAAAGGAGTAGGATTGCCGTAACTTGAAATATATAGCATAAAATGACATAGCTAACCCTTTTATACTAAACTTCAAGTTACTAGGGAGTTGGGTAAATAAGTTTTTGGAGACACTTCTAAGATTTTGAAATCTCATTATCATGGGTTTATCCAATGAGACGAGCATGACATGAATTGTAGAGGAATGACTTCCCATTAATATTCCATACATTATTTCAAGGAATGATTCATGTTGTGAAAAAAAGTTTTAATTTTGGAAAAATTATGGAATTGGTTTTCAAATGAAAGATTTTGAAAAAGTGAATGCTTATCATATTTTTAAAATGGTTTAATTTTCAAAATCATTTGAAGTGTTTTCAAAAATGGTTGAACATGGGAAAAAGATCATTTTGGAAAACAATGTTGTGATGGTTTATGTGATAGAATTTGAAATGCTAAGCCAATAGTTTCTAGAGAGTGAGATGGACGGAGTTTTTTGTTAGTTTAGAAAATGGCACCTGGTAGGCATCGTTGAAACCAACCTGAAGAATCTATAGAGAATGTGGTTTCACTTGAACCGTGTGTGAACCAAGAGTTGGTTCAGAGTATTTTCAAAGCTTTTCAAGCTGTGGACATAGGGAACTAGAGGAATGAGCCACGACATGTGGATCATACCATCTAGTTCATGAAGCAGAATCCACCTATTTTCTAGGGTGATTCCGAACCTGAGAAGGTGGAGGTGTGTTTATGTAGGATGAATCATATCTTCGACTTCATTGGCACACCAGTAGAGCTAAAGGTCAAACTGGTGACGTATATGCTCGAGGATCTTTCATGTCAGTGGTGGGATTTAGCGGCGCAGGCTAAATTGGATGAATGACTTACATGGGAGGATTTTGAGGAATTGTTCAACAAACAATTCTATCCT
This sequence comes from Viscum album, assembly GCA_963277665.1. Classification (NCBI taxonomy): domain Eukaryota; kingdom Viridiplantae; phylum Streptophyta; class Magnoliopsida; order Santalales; family Viscaceae; genus Viscum; species Viscum album. The sequence continues at coordinate 60,902,477 of OY728156.1, read as the reverse complement.
CACACATTCAACATCTAGAAAATGACGGACTTCTTCAGCCTGAAACAAGATATTGTCTTTGTCATATAGTATGCGGCTAAGTTCATGAACTTAGTATTCTTTTCACCAGAAGTCACGACAATTGCCTCTTTGAATGAATGCATCTTCGAATCAGGGCTAAGATAGGATATTTGATCAATGATTTCAGTACTTTGTTTTACAGACTATACAGATATGGTGAATAGAGTGACTGTGTTTGAACATGATATCTCTGGATCTATGGGAGGAGGCATGATGATACCTACAGGAAATGATGGGAACTCAACCACTGGGAACAAGAGGAAAAGGGACACCTATTTCCATGGTGCAAGTGGAAATCAGAACCCGGCAGCTGGATCAGTAAACCTTCCTCCACGACCCTAAAGCAAAGCAAGTTTTTTTCAATGTGGTTCACTTGACCATATAAAGTGATATTGTATGGAAAAACCTAGAGCATTTCATAATTGTAACAAGATGGGACATCTTCAGTGCTATTATCACAGTGCTCCATGGTCAGGTGCTTGAGACACTTCTTAGCTATTACAAGCATCATATGCTTCAACTGGATGAGGATAGCAGAATCAGTCTCTTCAACAGAGTAGATCTATCCATGGTGATTCTAGAAATACCATGACTCCTCAACCAGGGCAACCTCAACAAGGAAACAAGGAGAATAGTATAGTTAATAATCAATTGTATGGAGCTGAGAAGATGATTTTTGATGATCAGGCTGGACCATCTACAGTGAGAGGTAAGATTCTTTTGAATTCTACCTTTGTGCAAGTGTTTTTTGATACTAGGGCATCACATTACTTCATTTCTTCTCATGATGTTGACTTTCTAGGTTTAAAATTGGAAATGATGCCTTCTATTTTGAAACCGCAAACTCCTCTTGGTGGAAGAGAATGTCAAGCCTTTGTGTGTAGAGCATGTGCTATAACTGTTGATGGATCTAAGATAAAATGGGAATTCTCGATGTTGAATATGGATGTCTATGATGTAATCCTGGGTATGGATTGGCTAACAACGTTCAAGGCTCAAATCAACTGTTATAGGATAACAGTTAGTTTCATGACTGAGGACGGTATCGAGCATCTCTTTAGAGGAGAGAGGATTGTAAAGAAATGTGAAAAGATCTTGTTGTCACCAATGGTGGGAATGATATCTTACCAATTGGCAGCATTGACTTTTTCATCAATGGAAGAGATCGAGGAAAATAGTTTTCCAGCTATTGTGGATAAATTTCTATATTTCTTTCCCAAGAACTTCTTAGGGTTACCACCTCTAAGAGAAGGGGATTTTAAGATTGATCTCTTCTGGGGACTAGTCCTATTTACCTTCCATCTTATAGGATGGCACCAACAGAGTTTTGGGAATTGAAAGTGTAGTTAGAGGAGTTGGAAATTAAGGGTTTCATTCGACCAAGTTCATCTCCATGGGAAGCACTGGTTTTGGTCATAAAGAAGGCAGATGGAACTCCTTGGTTGTGTATTGATTATCGTAATCTTAACTAAGTTACGATAAAGAACATATATCCACTTCCATGCATTGATGATCTATTCAATAAACTAAGGGGAGATCAGTGGTTCTCCAAGATTGAATTGTGATCAGGATATCACCAATTAAGAGTTCAGAAAGAGGATATTCCACAGACAGCTTTCAGAAGTAGATATAGAGACTATGAATATGTAGTCATTCTTTTTATTCTAACGAATGCACCAGTAGTCTTCATGTAATTGATTAATTAGATATTTCAAAAATATCTGGATTCTTTTATTTTGGTGTTTGTGGACGACATTTTAGTCTATTCAAATAAAAGGGCTGATAATGAGGTGCACCTAGAAACAGTGTTACAAATCTTGATAGATCATCGTTTGTATGCCAAATTATCAATGTTTGATTTTTGGATATAGGAAGTATGTTTCCTTATCCAAGTAATTTCTGAGAAAGGTGTTTATGTTGACCCTAAAAAGATATAAGCCATTATCTCTTGGAAACCACCGAAGAATGTGCTCGAGATACGAAGTTTTCTTGGTCTAGCTGGTTACTACTGAGACTTTTTGCATGATTTCTCATGACTAGATTCACCAATGATAGCTCTGACAAATAAGAATTCTTCATTCCAATAGACAGAGGAATGTCATAATTCTTTCCAAGAACTGAAATTTCGGCTTACATCGGCACCTATCTTGATATTTCTAGAATCGGGACAGGGGTTTTTGGTGTATTGTGATGATTTAGGATCAGGTTTGAGTTGTTTTCTCATGCAAAGAGATCATGTGGTTGCTTATGGTTCAAGGAAGTTGAGGGTGTATGAGAATAATTACCCAACACCTAATTTAGAGTTAGTTGTAGTTGTCCATGCTTTGGAAACATGGATACATTATCTCTTTGGTGAGAAATTTACCATGTTTATATATCACAAAAGCTTGAAACACATTTTCTCATAGTGATATCTGAATATGAGGTAAAGGAGATGGATGGCGTATCTCCAAACATTTGACTTTGACTTGATGTACGCATCGGGGAAAGGAAATTTGGTGGTGGATGCATTGAGTAGAAATTCATATGCTCAATTGGCGAAAGAAGATTTATATTAATGGAAGTTGATATTGGACTTAGCCAACATGCATGTGGAATGTGAAGAACGAGGTGATGTTGCGGTTTTATTTTTAGCTACAGTTGTTTCTAATCTAGTAAAAATGAAAAAAAGAGGCACAAACATCTGATGCAGAATGTCAGGTTGTAAGTTCAAAACTCAATGGTTGGGAGACCATTGAGGGATGGAAACTTGATTGGGGTTCAATTTTGTGTTTCAGAGATCAGATATTTATACCTATGGTTTATCAAGAACAAATCATTCATTCTTAAAACTATTTGATATGGTTTGTACATCCAAGTACACAGAAGATGTATAAGGAATTGAAGGCATGGTTTTGGTGGAGCAGCATGAAAAGGAAGGTGGTCGAGTTCATCTTGCAGTGCTTAATTTGTCAGCAGGTTAAAGCATAGAATCAGAGACTAGCTGGTATGTTACAATATTTTCTCATCCTAGTGTGGAAATGGGATCAGATAGCAATGGATTTTGTTATGATTCTTCCAAGAACGATCCAGAAACATGATGCCATTTGGGTGATAGTGGATCGTCTAACCAAGTTATCCCATTTCATCCCTATTTGTGAAACTCATATGGTGAAGGATCTTTCAAAAATCTATATCTGAGAAGTGGTAAAAAGGAATGGTGTACCAGTGTTAATAGTCTCAGATAGAGATCTGAGGTTCATGTCTCATTTCTGGAAATCCTTACAGAAATCTCTTGGGACTCAGTTGACTATGAGCACGGCGTATCATCCTTAGATGGATGGGCAGTCCGAGCGGATGACACAAACATTGGAAGACATGTCACGGTCTTGTGTAATGGATTTTAAGGGATCATAGGAGGATCATATACCCTTAGTGGAGTTCTTATAAAATATCAGTTATCAAGACTCGATACACATGGCTCTGTTTGAAGTATTGTATGGGCGTCCTTGTCGTTATCCACTATGATAGGTGGAAATGGGTGAAACATCACTAGTTGGGTCAAGCCTTGTCCAAGAAACAACAGAGAAGATCTAGTTGATTAGAAAGAGGTTGAATACGGCTCAGAGTCGTTAAAAATCTTGTGCAGATCATCGTTGAAGACCGTTGTCGTTTGTTGTGGGCGATCATGTCTTCTTGAAGATCTCTCCAAGGCTTGGACATCATCATTTCAGGAATCAGTGCAAGTTATCTCCTAGATACATTGGCCCTTTTGAGATACTGGAACGGGTTGGAGGGGTGTCATATCTGTTGGCATTACCACCACAGTTTAGTTTGGTGCATAATGTGTTCCATGTATCCTAGTTGAAAAAGTATCACCCTGATTCTGACCATGTGAATAGATGGGATCACGTTGAGCTTGAACCGGATGCATCATTGATACATATCCCAGTTCATATCATGGATAGACAAGAGAAAGTCTTGCGTGGGAAAAGTATCAGCCTAGTGCATGTTTTATGGAAACATGGTCAAATTCAGAAAGAGGTTTGGGAACGTGATAAGGAAATGAAAGAGCAGTGGCCAGATCTCTTTTTGGCCAGCAAGAGATTTCTACTTTCTAAGGATGGAAAGACCAATGGTGGGGAGAATGTAGTACCCCTGGTTTCGGGTATATAACCCCATTTCCTCACATTTTTTTAATTGATGTGTCTTTGATTGGGTTTCCATAAAATAGAGAGTTTCCATAAAATAGAGAGTTTCCATAAAATAGAGAGTTTCCATAAAAAAAAGAGTTTCCATAATATAGAGAGTTTCCATAAAGTGGGGTGTCTCCATATAGTGGGGTGTTTCCATAAAGTGGGGTGTTTCCATAAAGTGGTTTGTTTCCATAAAGTGGGGAGTTTCCATAAATTGGAATGTTTCCATAAAAATGGGTAAAGGTGAAGGATGGAAGAATTTGGGGTTTTTTTAATGTAACGCCCCGACCCCAGTTACCCAGAGTCGGTGCATTACTTCGTAACATTGGCATGATCACAAGAAAGATCAAATCTCGAAAGACCTATTGGTTTAGTAGCCTTGGAAACACTAGATATATTCATAAGTTTTACATTACATCGTTAAACGAAAAACTACTACAACAACATATTGTCTCCATAATATCCCCACAAAATATCCCTGCAGGTCATTCATAACTTACTTCTTCACTTCCTGGGAAAAATAAAACATAGAAAAGGGGTGAGCTCAAATGCCCAGTAAGGATAACAATATAGCGGAACATTCAAAAATAAGCATAAACATTTAAGGCAATGAATTACTAAAACAAAAGCCTTTTAAACTTGAACTTCAACATAGTATGGCAAAAGTAAAATGAAATAATGCCATTTACTTGTTCACATGGATATTCTACTAATCGAATAATCACATGAAAAATCAATAACCACTTTCATAATGTTGGAATGCATAATGCCAGACTATCATAACCACATAGCCAAGGCCTCGTGCCAAGACTACAAATAAGATTTTTGCCAAGGCCTTGTGCCAAGACACTAGTTTGTCTCATGAGACCTACCGATGCATCGAGGAGCTATAGCGGGCTCCACCCGTCACTTATTAAGTCCAATGCATTCCCATATGAAAAGGTTTAAACATAACATAAACATTCGTATTAAAACTAGCATACGAAATGTCAATAATTTCACCATAAACTATAAATGGTATAAAAATAGCACATCCATAGTCAAACATATCACAAAACCTTCAATACAATATAGAAGTTTTGTATAATAATAAATCAACTTCAAATAATCTTAAAATCCATCAAAGGATGTTGACGTAGATGAAATCAAAATTCTTTTTAAAGAAATATCTCCTTTTATTTTGAAATCATTTAAGATCCATACAAAATAAAACATTTTCTTTGAAAATATTCTTATAATCTTGTAAGGAAAGCTTTGAAGATTTTATAATGGCGTAAAATAACCGCACCCGCCGTATAAGTTAAAAAAAACATTCTTACCTCAATTCTGTCGAAAAGGTTAAAAAGGACCTTGTTTTGAAAACGACGGAAAGATTCCTTTATAAACCTCTTATAAAAAGTCAAACAAGGGTATAAATGACTTTAACCCATATTCTTGTAAATAGTAAAAATGTTTTGAAATACATTTTTAAGAAACATGGATGTGGATGATAAAGATATCCCAGTAGATTATTACGTATAAACAACCTCGGATAATGAAGAGATTGTGAAATAACCCTTACCTTGTACTTTTCCTTTGTTGGGGTCGGTTAACCTCCTGTATAATGGTGAAATAATTGTTATTAAATTATACAAGAATCATATATATTAATATGATATCATATATGATCTTTTAACATTGCTTTATTAATAATATCTTAGTATTATCGTCGTTTCAGGTGATAATCGATTCGTTCTTCTTAAATGTTTGGTTACGTAAGACATGTTTGTAATGGATAGATTAAATCTTATTCATAATCAGAATGATATTAACATTATTTTTAACCCTAAAATTAGAATAAGACTTGAATGGATACGATGGAGGATGGATATCACCGCGTTCGTGGAGACGGTAGTCCGTACGTACGCACGAACGCTACTTCCATTTAATTTTTATTTTAAAAAAATTGAATCCAAATGATACATAGGTATATTACTATTCCAGTATAATATAATATTTTATATATGTTACTTAAGTTCATTAACACCATCCTTTATACGTTCCATGTGTGGTATGAACGAGTCATATCATTTTAAGGGGGCGGTAGTCCGCACTTCCTCAAATGAAATTATCGTATGTATATACAACATGAAACGAATAATGGTATGAAATAAAATGGAATTACAGAAGCTTATATATAAAATATATATCATTAATATCATATTTAATTACAGTGCCATCATAATGGCCACCATGATAGGCGGTAAGATGTATTTGAACAATCATCGTTTCGTGAGGCGTTAGTTTGCCATCCACAGAAACATTATGTTCATCATCCATTAGATGGAGTTGTGTGTATGTGTAGTTTGAATCCTTCTTATAACAACATCCTAGTATATTTAGGATACTGGTGTTGTTACAAAAGAAAGGAAATAAAAAGAGTTTGGGGGTTAGAGAAGCAAAATAAAGGAAAATAATTTAAGAGAAAACGTTACCTTTAATTTAGGTAACTCACTTTGGTTGGAACCAAAGGACTTCTTGAAATGCTTTCTGCCTAAGGGGAAGCTTCAAGGAGGAGTAGAGGGATGTGGGGAGCTTATTTGGGAAGAGTTTGGACGAGCCAAGTGGCTTGAGAGGTGTGAGGAATGAGTAGAAGTGGTCTCCTTTTATAAGGGAGAAGAGGGGCTCTTTAGGAAAGAGTGAAAGTATTACTTTATAATATAATTATATTCGGTTTATAATGGTCCAAAAATCATTGAGGTCGAAGATAAGATGACTCATATTCTAAATAACATCAACCAATAAGAATTGGACAGGTGTTAGATAATATTTTAATCATTATAATCTAATTTATTTAAATGATTTATTAATGAGGTAAACATTGCATCATTATTGTGTCATTAATAATTTAAATTATTTGATGTCTAAAAATTATAAATAAAATATCATTATCTAGGAAATCTTTTTATCTTTCTAATGAATATTTATAATCTAAAATCCAACATGTATAACCCTATGTAAAAATTGTTATTCTAAAAGATGTAAGCTTATGCCATTTTTATTTTTATTTTAACTTTATTAATATAAAGTGTCCCTACCACATACAAGTGGCTCCAAGGGGTCCCCAAATTGACCCAAGGATGCTCATGGTCGGTTATGTGTCCACCAATAATGTTAGGACACGTTTTAGGGTAATTTTTTATTATTATAATATTATTTTTTAACCCTTATTTACCGGATTTACCCTTAACCATGGTAAATAAAATATTTACCACAGTAATTATTCAAAATGTCTAAAAATAAAAGTTACCTATTTACACAATTTGGACATCCTGATTCCAAATATGGAATCCATTTTTCTAAATTCAAAACACAGAAGTGGCAGAAATTAATTTAAAATTAATTCCCGCTGTCAAAACAAAAAGCGTGTTTTTAAGAGATAATAACTATCAAAAGATTGACACTTGTTTATGTTCGGTTTAATTGTAAAATTATTTCCAATGACCAACATTATATTAAATGGTAAAAATATATTCTAAATATACTTTAAAACCACTCAAATTCACAATTTATCACTATTAATTATTTTGATTAAAAAAGTTGTTTTTAATTAAAATTTAGTAATTTTCACTATTCATCAAAATATGAAAGTTATCCGAAAAGTACCAAAATTTCACCTTAGGCTAAATTTGATATTCCGAATCCAAAAATGAAGTCCATTTTAAAATATAAAATATATATAACTTCAAAAAGTAGGTATTACTATTCATAACAGCTAGTTTGATTGGTTACGGTGTGTTAGAACTCGGTGTTGCGTACAACACACGCTAGCGTACCGTGGAAGCTTGGGATGTTTCATTTTAAATTTTTGATGTCCCCATTTAGTCAAAAAGTTTAAAATATAGTATCTAAAAAGGGTTCACTATTAAAATTTGGTAAAAGTGCAATACTGAAAATGAATTTGTTCTTACATTATGTCTAAGAAACTCATAATATGAATTCTAAAATTATAAGGATTATATAAAGTTTAAAATTTAGTTAACACTATTCATAACCTCTTTTGAATGGATTTTTTTTTAAGTCATGGTGTGATTGAACTCGGTGTTGCGTGTAGTGCAAGTTATTGAATTATTTTGAAGAAATAACACACTATGAAATCTTGGGGTGTTACATTCTCCCCTCCTTCAATAAATTGCGTCCTCGCAATTTGAAATTGTTCTTCGAAAATAAAAGGTTGAAAATAAAAAATATCTTTATGGGAAAACCCACATCGGAAATTGGGTTACTAAAATTTATTCTTAATATGAGGAAAAGAGAAATGAAAGGGTCACCACCAAATTATGATCTCGATTAGGAGAACATTGGTGGCAATTAGAGACATATAATTGGAGGAAAAACGTAAATATTTATATGTAGTGATTGAGGTCATCAATCACAAACAAGTATAAAATTGAGGTCCTTAAAATCATCAATCTATGATGATTTGAAATACCATCGGTTCAACAAAACATAGGGTATTGGGATAACACATTTTTGACGTTTCAAAATATCTTAGTTGAAATCCCACATCGAAAAATTAATTAATGAGGCCTCTATTTTAAATAAAGAGTGGAAAGTATGAAGATTACCGAAAATAACACATACTAGGGTTCCATGTAAGAAAATATGGATATGGAAGAAAAATCTAGCCATCAATTATCTGATGGAGAGTGGTAGAGAACATGGCTATGAAAAGGCCAACAATCCCAAAGCCATAAATTAGTGATGATTTAAGGTACCATCTAGGACAACATTTTTGTTCTAAGTTCCTTTTATTAATGATGAGGAATTTATTTATGAGATTGGCTAAGATCATAAGGAGATATACTTAGTTTATAATTAGAGTTTTATCCATTAATAAATTTCTACCGAAAACTCATCATTCACTCTAAAAGATAATATAATGTAAAAAAAATTCTATTTACACTATTCGTATAGGGTTCCAAAATAAACGAATTTATAATTCATCTACATGATCTTTTAATAAAAACTACATTATTTAATCCAGGACATCTCATGGGCCAGTGGTAGGTGATACACCCTTGTCGCCCTTCGGTTGCGGGTTCAAGTCTCGCAGCCTTGTCGGACGCGACGGGTTGCCGCCCGACCTCCGGGTTGTCCTTTTATGGCAATCCAAAATAATCCAAACTAGAAATATCCAAAATACTTCTGTCCAAACTCACAGTCCAACATTTATAAGGAAGGTAAACATAATGTAGATCCTTTTTACCCCGTAATAGAATATGAATACCTTCATCATGTATTACCATATTACTTATTGATTACATTCAGGCTCCCTTATTCCATATAGAATGCTGGATATACTTCATTAATCCAAAAATGTTTTAAACCCCAACAATGATGGAATATAAAAATCATTAATCAGTTCCAAGGTAGTCAAGAATATCCAATATAATTTATCCAAAACAATCACATATTATTCCAAAATCACTACCTCAGTATCAGAACTATATTATGATTTATCATTCTCTCAACCATATATTTTCCAAAAATCTATCCTGCTATTGAGTCACTTTTCTTTGTTCCACACAATCTCAAGTCCTTAATGAAATAGTACTGCAGTACAATCCTTATATACTCCATAATTATTATAACAAGTACATTGTTGATACAACACTCAATTGACATAATCAACATAAGAGCTTTAATCATTCCTCTTCATCTGTGGTAGTATCATAACTTGATTATTATCCAATAACATCATTTGCGGCATAGTCTGATGACTGGGACATAGGTTCGCGTATTGTCCAAACTCCTTGCAAATGAAGCATTGTACATTTGAAACCATTTTCTTACCCTTGCAGTCACGTACTTTGTGCCCTTTTCCTCCACACTTATAACAAACTCCCATTTCTTTCAGGCAAGTTCCAGGGTGTTTCTTTCCACAGTTACCACATATGGGAAAATTCTTCTTTTCCCTCTTCCCTTTATCCATCTTTTTCTCTTCTATCCTTTTCTTCTCTTGCTTCCCTTCAAATCCATAGGACTCAGTAAACTCTTTACTTATCTTATCAATACATGATATTATTTCTTCATATGATGATAATACATGGGAGACTATTTCTCTTATAAATTCTAGCTTAAGACCATGAAAGATATGATCCTTCCTTCTCTTTGGATCATGTGCATTTCTGGAGTTCTCATTCCTTCTACTGGGCGCCATTTCTAAACAATGGCATAAACTAGATCAGTTTATGAATCAAAATACATAATCCCATACTTATAAAACACTTAACATAAATTGAACTATTTATGGATATAATCCATAATCATAAAAAAATGTTTTCTTTGAGGAAGTATATACTCATAAACCCTTCATAATGATTTGTAAAGATAGTGAGAGTTATCCTAAGCATATCCCCTGGGGGTGTCGTAACCAAGAGTGCAGCAAGGCCCGTTGTCGTGCACCAGTTCCCGTTCGAGTCTAGATCAAAGTGGTGTTTTCGGGTTTTACCCCTAGCTACATCTGTGCCAGAGCCGCCTCTACCTGCTCGTATCCAGACAGGGATGTATTGCTCGGAAAACTCACAAAATCTCTACAATACCAAAATTCTAGGAAGTTCTTCTATACTAATCCTCAAAGTTCATCTTAGGTATATGTGCTCTAATCAGAGTTTATCTAAATCTAGCTTCCAAGATTTGTACTAAACTTCCTCTGATACCAACTGTAACGCCCCGACCCCAGTTACCCAGAGTCGGTGCATTACTTCGTAACATTGGCATGATCACAAGAAAGATCAAATCTCGAAAGACCGATTGGTTTAGTAGCCTTGGAAACACTAGATATATTCATAAGTTTTACATTACATCGTTAAACGAAAAACTACTACAACAACATATTGTCTCCATAATATCCCCACAAAATATCCCTGCAGGTCATTCATAACTTACTTCTTCACTTCCTGGGAAAAATAAAACATAGAAAAGGGGTGAGCTCAAATGCCCAGTAAGGATAACAATATAGCGGAACATTCAAAAATAAGCATAAACATTTAAGGCAATGAATTACTAAAACAAAAGCCTTTTAAACTTGAACTTCAACATAGTATGGCAAAAGTAAAATGAAATAATGCCATTTACTTGTTCACATGGATATTCTACTAATCGAATAATCACATGAAAAATCAATAACCACTTTCATAATGTTGGAATGCATAATGCCAGACTATCATAACCACATAGCCAAGGCCTCGTGCCAAGACTACAAATAATATTTTTGCCAAGGCCTTGTGCCAAGACACTAGTTTGTCTCATGAGACCTACCGATGCATCGAGGAGCTATAGCGGGCTCCACCCGTCACTTATTAAGTCCAATGAATTCCCATATGAAAAGGTTTAAACATAACATAAACATTCGTATTAAAACTAGCATACGAAATGTCAATAATTTCACCATAAACTATGAATGGTATAAAAATAGCACATCCATAGTCAAACATATCACAAAACCTTCAATACAATATAGAAGTTTTGTATCGTAATAAATCAACTTCAAATAATCTTAAAATCCATCAAAGGATGTTGACGTAGATGAAATCAAAATTCTTTTTAAAGAAATATCTCCTTTTATTTTGAAATCATTTAAGATCCATACAAAATAAAACATTTTCTTTGAAAATATTCTTATAAGCTTGTAAGGAAAGCTTTGAAGATTTTATAACGGTGTAAAATAACCGCACCCGCCGTATAAGTTAAAAAAACATTCTTACCTCAATTCTGTCGAAAAGGTTAAAAAGGACCTTGTTTTGAAAACGACGGAAAGATTCCTTTATAAACCTCTTATAAAAAGTCAAACAAGGGTATAAATGACTTTAACCCATATTCTTGTAAATATTAAAAATGTTTTGAAATACATTTTTAAGAAACATGGATGTGGATGATAAAGATATCCCAGTAGATTATTACGTATAAACAACCTCGGATAATGAAGAGATTGTGAAATAACCCTTACCTTGTACTTTTCCTTTGTTGGGGTAGGTTAACCTCCTGTATAATGGTGAAATAATTGTTATTAAATTATACATGAATCATATATATTAATATGATATCATATATGATCTTTTAACATTGCTTTATTAATAATATCTTAGTATTATCGTCGTTTCAGGTGATAATCGATTCGTTCTTCTTAAATGTTTGGTTACGTAAGACATGTTTGTAATGGATAGATTAAATCTTATTCATAATCAGAATGATATTAACATTATTTTTAACCCTAAAATGAGAATAAGACTTGAATGGATACGATGGAGGATGGATATCACCGCGTTCGTGGAGACGGTAGTCCGTACGTACGCACGAACGCTACTTCCATTTAATTTTTATTTTAAAAGAATTGAATCCAAATGATACATAGGTATATTACTATTCCAGTATAATATAATATTTTATATATGTTACTTAAGTTCATTAACACCATCCTTTATACGTTCCATGTGTGGTATGAACGAGTCATATCATTTTAAGGGGGCGGTAGTCCGCACTTCCTCAAATGAAATTATCGTATGTATATACAACATGAAACGAATAATGGTATGAAATAAAATGGAATTACAGAAGCTTATATATAAAATATATATCATTAATATCATATTTAATTACAGTGCCATCATAATGGCCACCATGAGAGGCGGTAAGATGTATTTGAACAATCATCGTTTCGTGAGGCGTTAGTTTGTCATCCACAGAAACATTATGTTCATCATCCATTAGATGGAGTTGTGTGTATGTGTAGTTTGAATCATTCTTATAACAACATCCTAGTATATTGAGGATACTGGTGTTGTTACAAAAGAAAGTAAATAAAAAGAGTTTGGGGGTTGGAGAAGCAAAATAAAGGAAAATAATTTAAGAGAAAACGTTACCTTTAATTTAGGTAACTCACTTTGGTTGGAACCAAAGGACTTCTTGAAATGCTTTCTGCCTAAGGGGAAGCTTCAAGGAGGAGGAGAGGGATGTGGGGAGCTTAGTTGGGCAGAGTTTGGACGAACCAAGTGGCTTGAGAGGTGTGAGGAATGAGTAGAAGTGGTCTCCTTTTATAAGGGAGAAGAGGGGCTCTTTAGGAAAGAGTGAAAGTATTACTTTATAATATAATTATATTCGGTTTATAATGGTCCAAAAATCATTGAGGTCGAAGATAAGATGACTCATATTCTAAATAACATCAACCAATAAGAATTGGACAGGTGTTAGATAATATTTTAATCATTATAATCTAATTTATTTAAATGATTTATTAATGAGGTAAACATTGCATCATTATTGTGTCATTAATAATTTAAATTATTTGATGTCTAAAAATTATAAATAAAATATCATTATGTAGGAAATCTTTTTATCTTTCTAATGAATATTTATAATCGAAAATACAACATGTATAACCCTATGTAAAAATTTTTCTTCTAAAAGATGTAAGCTTATGCCATTTTTATTTTTATTTTAACTTTATTAATATAAAGTGTCCCTACCACATACAAGTGGCTCCAAGGGGTCCCCAAATTGACCCAAGGATGATCATGGTCGGGTATGTGTCCACCAATAAGGTTAGGACACGTTTTAGGGTAATTTTTTAATATTATAATATTATTTTTTAACCCTTATTTACCGGATTTACCCTTAACCATGGTAAATAAAATATTTACCACAGTAATTATTCAAAATGTCTACAAATAAAAGTTACCTATTTACACAATTTGGACATCCTGATTCCAAATATGGAATCCATTTTTCTAAATTCAAAACACAGAAGTGGCAGAAATTAATTTAAAATTAATTCCCGCTGTCAAAACAAAAAGCGTGTTTTTAAGAGATAATAACTATCAAAGGATTGACACTTGTTTATGTTCGGTTTAATTGTAAAATTATGTCCAATGACCAACATTATATTAAATGGTAAAAATATATTCTAAATATACTTTAAAACCACTCAAATTCACAATTTATCACTATTAATTATTTTGATTAAAAAAGTTGTTTTTAATTAAAATTTAGTAATTTTCACTATTCATCAAAATATGAAAGTTATCCGAAAAGTACCAAAATTTCACCTTAGGCTAAATTTGATATTCCGAATCCAAAAATGAAGTCCATTTTAAAATATAAAATATATATAACTTCAAAAAGTAGGTATTACTATTCATAACAGCTAGTTTGATTGGTTACGGTGTGTTAGAACTCGGTGTTGCGTACAACACACGCTAGCGTACCGTGGAAGCTTGGGATGTTTCATTTTAAATTTTTGATGTCCCCATTTAGTCAAAAAGTTTAAAATATAGTATCTAAAAAGGGTTCACTATTAAAATTTGGTAAAAGTGCAATACTGAAAATGAATTTGTTCTTACATTATGTCTAAGAAACTCATAATATGAATTCTAAAATTATAAGGATTATATAAAGTTTAAAATTTAGTTAACACTATTCATAACCTCTTTTGAATGGATTTTTTTTTAAGTCATGGTGTGATTGAACTCGGTGTTGCGTGTAGTGCAAGTTATTGAATTATTTTGAAGAAATAACACACTATGAAATCTTGGGGTGTTACATTTAAGGAGTGTTGGGACCAAAAGGAAGGTTATATCATCCATACACGGTTTGCACAAACCGTGTGGTCAAATCTTGCACAGAGGTCAAATCTAGATGCTATTTTCTAGAAGCTTACTTATTTTTGATCTATTTCTTTTCTTTTGGATTCAAAATGACCCTATTTTGAGATTACTCTCCCTAAAAGGATGGATAACCCTCCCCACATGGGTTGGAGCCAACCCAGAGCCTTCCCTTGGTGATCTCAAGTTCGATTCTTGAGGTATGTCACCATTCTTTATGGATTTGTCATGTTTTCTTAGATCTGCTTAGATCTACTTCTCCGATCTTTATTAATTCTCATATATGAACCTATAGTGGTTAGATCTATGTTTTTGGATGCCAAATATTTCAATTTTATTCATGATATTTCTAGGATAAGAGATCCAAGGCCTCTCTTGGAGAATCGACCTGCTTCCTTGTGCATTCTTCATCTATTATTAAAATTTCGTCGAAACCTTCGAGGTAGGCGGCTTCTCTCTCGAATCCTCTTGCTAGAATTTATTGTCTTAGATTAAAATTGGTTTATTTATTGTGAAATTCATGGAAAAATATTCATTTTTTATGATTTATGGTTTTTGTGAAATTGCATGATCTTGGTGAATAGTTGTGAAAAAAGGGGTTTAATTTAAAATGATGATTTTAAAATATGGATTTTATGGAATTTCTAAATGGTTGATGAAAATGGGGTTTTAAATAGAAATGGTTTACAATAAAAATGGAGTTTTATTGAAATGGTTTGTATTTGAAATGGTTTGGCATTGAAATGGTGTTGACAGAATTAGTTTTTAATAAAAAGGAGTTTTTATTGAAAGGTTTATTTTGGCTTGATCATTGGGCATATGTGTTGTGGGCTCATATTGCACATACGAGGCTTGGTTGAAATATGATCTTATGCTCGGTTCCAAAGGTTTAATGGCATATGGGAATTTCATATATGTGACTTGGTTGAAATATGACCTTGTGCTCAGTGCCAAAAGGATTAATGGCACATGAGAAACAATTACCTTGTGATGACTTGGTAGATCGACAAGAAACCGCTCATGAGTACGGAACTGTCATAACATATCATGCATTGTTGGTTGCATGGGTTTGAGTAATGGTTGGTTATTCCGTTAGAGGGATATTGGGAAATGTTTGTAAAGATTGTTTGGTTATTTTTCTGAAAAAATATCTTGCTGGAAAAATTGGTTTCAATTGCACTTGTATGGTTTTGGTAATGAATGGTTTTAGAAACTTGTTTATATTTAGTTATAAACTGATTTTGAGAATTTTTTTTATATAAACCATTTTATATAATTTTTACTAACTCTTCTATCCTAGTGGCGTGAGTAGGGAAGTCATTGGGAAAACCTACTGAGTTTTATACCCACCCCTGCTTTGGCACTTTGGTGCTTTTGCAGATGCTATCTTCCGAGACAGGGGAAAAGGTAATGTTTCATGTGTGTTTATCACTACCTCTTGATGTTGGTATGTTTGGAGATTTTGGAACTTGGATCATGTGGAGCATGGATTCTTGAGATCTTTGGAGAGTCTTGTGTAGTTTATCTATTGTGTACTCTGATACTTGGTTATCCTTTTGTTGTTGCTTACTTTGATGTGGTTTTGAGTGCATGAAGTTGTTGAGTTGTCTTTCATTTGTTCATGCATCATATAGTGAATGTTTTTTTATGGTTGGTAGGTTTATTAGTTTATTTACTAAAGGATAAATAATCCCCTACTTTTATTTGAAACCCTTCAGCATTTATTTCCAGCCTTTGGCATCTTGGGGATATCGCTTAAGGCCTTGTAATGACTCATTGTACTCTCAAGCCAATGAGAATTGGTAGGTCATTACACTGGTGTCCACAATCTAACAACTTTTATCACAAGTAAAGAGGAATAACCAACCTTCTATGAAAGCACAAATCTTCACTGAGAGACCAAGACCACTCACCCGAAGTCTCCCCACCATTTAGGATTTCTCCTAAGTATCTTCTCTCAGTGTCTATCATCTACTCAAGTCAAAATTACTCATCAAAATATGATTCAATCTTTATCAAATATAATAACACCTATAGGCCAACCTTATTTACTCTCAATATCATCTCGACAAACAAACTCATCATAGACCACTCCTCAACTGATTCATTTATAGCTTGTGTTGGTAATTTTTTGATCAAAACATCAAAAACCACAATTCCTTTCCTAGGGGTATATATGATATCAAAATCAAAGGTATAAATATAATCAACCCAATATTTATGTACCAAGTTTAAGTCCCTCTGAGTGAAAATATACTTTAGGATTTTGTGTTCAGAATACAATATAAATTGCTCCCCAAAAATATAGTGATGCCACATCTTGAGTGTGTGAATAACCACTGCCAACTCAAGATCATGGGTAGGGTACGTATTCTCATGAGGGAATAACTAGTGTGTTCCATAATCCACAACATTTTTACCTTTCATTAAGACACATCCCAAAACCATACTAGAAGCATCATAGAAAATATCATAACCTGGCTGTAGTTCTAGAAGAATAAAAAATGGTTATAAATTCGACCTCACTTTCAACTCCTCAAAATATCTCTGACATTTGTTATCCCACTCAAACTTTACACCCTTATGGGTTAAATATTTCATCGAAGATATGAGCTTGGAGAAGTCTCAAACCAACTGTCTATATTAATTATCCAAACCTAAGAAGCTCCATATGTCAAACACATTTCTAGACTTCTCCCAAGACCTAGATTCCTGTACCTTTTCAATATCAATAGAGACACCCCTCTTAGATATCACATACCCTAGAAACTTCACTTCCTGAATCAAAAAATCACACTTGGAAAGATTACCATACAAATTATGTTCTTTTAAGGTATGAAGAATGATATCTAAATGGTATTTTTACTCCTCTGACTTAGAGTACACCAAAATATCATCCACAAACACAATAATAAAATATTCCAAGAACTAATGAAAGATTCAGTTCATCAAATCCATAAACACTGCAGGAGCAATAGTGAGACCGAATGGAATAATCAAAAACTAAAAATTCCCATATCAATTCTTAAATTATATTTTCGATATATCCTATTATTAGACTCTCAACTGATAGTACCCTAACCATATTTAAATTTTATAAAACCAACAATCCCCTCTAAGATGATCAAAGAGATCATAAATTATAGGTAACATATTTTTGTTCTTAACGGTCACTTGATTCAACTTTTGACAGTCAATAAAAATCCCGAGACATCCATAAACTTTCTTAGAAAAGAGTAAAAGAGAATCCCAAGGTGACACTCTATGAAGAATAAATACTTTCACATCTAGGTCCTAAAGTTGGACTTTAAGTTCCACCAACTCAACAGGGTTCGTTTGATAGGATGGCATAGAAATGGGAATTGTTACAGGGAGTAGTTAAATAGTAAATTAAACCTCTATATATGAAGTTAAACTAGAAAAATCATCTAGAAAGACTTTCGGGTATGTGCACAAAACATCAGGTAACTTACCACCCAATAAATGTTCAACTAAATCAAGAAACTTTTCTAACAACTAGCATGATATCATAAAATCATAAGGAACAATTGGCCCTACCCTTGTTGATCTAGAGTCCCACTCACCCTAGAAAATAGAGTGACCCCATCGGCAGATAAGAACTGTACCTGGCGGTAATAATAAAATATTTAATCCTTAACATTGATCATCCAATTCATGTTGGTAATCAAGTTAAAGGTGCAAGATAAAGCACTAAGAAGTCCCAAACCACCTCAAAGTCAGCTATCATCACTCGATATGCTAGGTACATAAAATCGTATTCAAACCTATTTACCAAAGTTGTGGAAAGACCCAAAAATAACTTCATAATATTCAAATACAAACCCAACATGTAAACCAACCTTGAAGATATAAAATAATGGGTAAAACCTATATAAAACAAAGATAGTACCATAGAAGACAAAATAAATATTGTACCTATAATAGTAGATGGCCCTACTTCATATTCCTCTAATGCACACTATGATGCATAAAGTTGTTTAGAATTAGCCACCAAGACATGGTCTGATAATGATACCCACCACCCTTGGGAGCATCAACGTGAACCTGCAATCCCTTGGTGAAAGTGGATCCTGCCTTATTGCCTTGGGAAATCTTGTTATAGAAATGTTTTAGATGGACAGATCACCCACAAATATGAAAAGTCCTAGGAGACTCTATATAATGAGTCTTGGTATGACCACACCACCCACAAAAGTAGAAAATAACATGTTGCTTCCTTGAAGAAGCCCTTAGAATTGGTCCTGTAGAAAACTAACCACTCTTACACTTCCTTTTCTAATAAAAAGAAGCACCCTGGATAACCACTGCACCCACTAAAGCTCCACCCAAATCTATCCTTTTAGTTATGTCTAACTTTGAAAAATTGCTTTATCCACTAACACCACAAAGGCTAGAAGTCACAGAAGAACTACCATCGACCAAATATTGGCCCTCGACCTCATATCAAACCTTTGAGTCATTAGGTAATCATTGGTGATAATCTATGGTATCAGATGCACCAACTCAACAAAATAGGTGGAGTACTCCAGAACGGTATGGTCTCTTTGCTCTAATTTAGAAACTCATAGGTATTTTCTACACATAAAGTATTAGGATAAAACTAGTTATTGAAAAAAAAAATCTTGAAAGAAACTTAGGTAAGAACTTCGTGCAACTTAGTTTACACTATAGAGTCCCGATATATTCTTCCTATTACCTTGATCATATACATGGTAAAACCCACATGATAATCTTTAAGAGTCTTCAAAAAGTTGAAGATCCTCTCAATCCATTAAATCCAATACTCTGATTCTTGTGGTCCTTTGTCACCACAGAAGATAGGAGGATGTTTCTTGGTAAAGTTTTAGCCATGATCCACTACTCATATTAGGTTTACTATGCCCA
Source organism: Viscum album (assembly GCA_963277665.1). Classification (NCBI taxonomy): domain Eukaryota; kingdom Viridiplantae; phylum Streptophyta; class Magnoliopsida; order Santalales; family Viscaceae; genus Viscum; species Viscum album. The sequence continues at coordinate 60,882,697 of OY728156.1, read as the reverse complement.
CTAACCCTAGAGTTTTAATGGTATGAATCACTACTTCAACCAAAGAAGGGTCCATTAGAGGATCCATCTATAAAACCTTCATCATAGATTACCCTATCGTATTCAGAAGATCTCTTCTATGAGTCATTGTCCGTTAAACACAAGATAATAACCAATCAGTTATGAGTTACTCCAAAATCATTAAACAAACTTCTATAATCCAAAACAATACTTTATAATAATAAAAACTTAAATTAGTTATGAATCCTAGAACAAAATTAAAACACCTTTTGAAAGGAACGTGACCATCTAAATAAACTCCCCACTTAGTTTATTCCAACAAAATCACACACACCAAGTCCCCACACTCTATAGTTATGTTAATTTAAACAAATTTTCCATATAATTCATTCAAAGGAACCTGAATACCAGGTCTTGGAATTAGTAAATATTTTCTGACCACCCATGGAAACTCAAATTCAGTCATAGGAGTTATTTGGACACAACCCTTTTTCACACCAACTATCTGAATTTTTATGATCCTATTATCTACCCAAGACACAAAAATAACTCATACAGTTTTGACGCACTTCAAACCGAGTAAACTCCTCTTATACCAAATTGTAACAGGACAAACCAGGCTAACCAGACCAGTCACCCAAGTCAGCCCATTATGGAGTGGGGTATAATAAAGATAACAAAACAAGTATCATATATAATAAAAATAAGACAAACAAACGGTGTACAAATCATAAAAAAGGGAGATATAACTGTACCAAAAAGGCTAATCCAGAAAGTATGAAAAGTCTAGACAAACTAGTCTACATGTAACCAACTGACACCTCCACACCATTCCCAAACTAAAATAGTAATGTAAAGAGAATCCATCATGCTACAAAATGTCCTTCCATTTACCTTTATCCTAAAAAACAAGGTCTACATCTTCCCAAAGGTAGAAGTAGAGTGTGAGAAATAGATCCCGATAGGATTCCACCAAAGAAATATATAAAAGTTATAATAACAAGAATACACAAGTTTAAGCTTAAAAAAACAATTTTTCAATAATTTTTATAAATAAAAACAATTTGAAAAAAATTCTCAAAAATTCTTTGATTTTTCAAAATTTTAATGTCATATTTTCAAAATATAGAACAAATTAGGTAAAGGTACTTAAATATAAACATCCATGTGGGCCAACATCCATTAAATAATCTATCATATAATAAACAACCAGAAACAACAATGCACCTTCCAGTCAGGATCTATCCTATAGGAAAATATGTACTAGACACTCATGAGCCTAAAAAGGAATAAGTTTGGATCCAACTAATATAAATTCCTTCCATAGCCCATCAATATACAATAGGTTACCTATTTATGGTTTCATGCACACTAAGGCTACTTGTGTCTCTTTCTTCACAAACCCAAGGTTCCCGCGATGCAATGCTTGTCAATTTATTTTTTTTAAACCATTATCACATTTTTATAAAATAATTTTAAATACAATATGATTAGGCTTCAAGGTTTTAAAATACATTTCTTTTTGAATCAAGGCAATACTATTTTCAAATAAAAAACCCCTTTAAAACATGAACTCATTCCCTTTTCAATTTCAACACATGAAATTCTATTTCAAATATCAAGGAATCATTAAGAACAATAAGAAATTCAAGACACTAGAATAGTTGGATAAATCCACCTACCTCAAGGATGTATAAAACATATCTGCCTTTGACAATGAGAATTAAAAACCACAAGATCTTCCTTTTTAAGATAATCCATGACTAGATTATGAAAATGATTGATAGAAAACATCATTTGATTAACAATACCTACTGAAAATGGTGTTTCAACCAAAAAACAAGAGATAAAATGAGTGGAATGATTACCCAAAGAGACAAAATGCGTAAGTTTACTAATAAATCATTGAACAGTGTAATTCAGAGGAAAAGGATTTGCCCAAACATTCCTAGTATAAGATCACTATCTGAGAGGAGAGGGTTTCAAAAGAGAATGAGGCCTCAATAACCCACAAAACACCTTAAAAGTTTCAACTTGGAGAATTATATGGAGTGTAATACCATACACATCGTGAATTTATCCCATTCTAAGTTACACTGAAAAATGTGTTTCCTTTTTAATTAAAAATCAATTTTTTACATTACACGGCATGAAACCCTTACATGGAATGTATAATTATCATGTTGTGTATTCAGTTTACAAGATCTGTTTAGTGGTCAATACACATCTTTTAATCCCATTACATGCCATGTAATCCCATTAAACATTGTGTAATCCAATTACACATCGTGTAACTACCCAAAAATAGAATAAATTTTAGGTTTATGATGAAAATTTTAACAAATATATAACTTCACTATTACAAGTATCCTCCCAATTCCTGGTCAACAATACTTTCCCAACAAAAAAGGAAACCAAAAGAAAATATTTTAACATACCTAACAGAAATGTAATGGGGGATTACACATATCAAGTCACATATCCAAAAGTCACTAATTTGGTTCAGGATGCATCCCTACCTATCCCAAACTCTATTAGGTTTTAGCATCTGGTGCCAGCATCAGTCATCATCACATCACAACCTCATCACAACACAACCTCATCACATAACAAGGGTAGTTGGAAATCATGAATATGAAGGACATCAACCTCATGACCTCCTCATACCATGCATGATCCCCACCACTTATCACATCATCATCATCTTTAGGTGATCTCCAACACTGACTTGTTTCATCACTAGGTAATCTCTAACACCAACCCATATCATCGCTATTTTTTTAAGGAAGAGTAGGTAAGAGGGGGTAACCAGCCATCCATATCACCACCAACCTGGATGTTTGGGAAAACATACAGAATCCAAAACATTTGGGCATTAGTAAATTTATCCAACTTGGTTGGGGAGAATATAGAAATAACATAAAAACATGATTGATAGAAATCACACAATACCCAACCTATGGGTTAACAAAAAATTCACTAATATACTCCACATCACCACCACTACACCACATGATATCCTTCACAACCATTATCACCACTAAATGAATCACATTATAGAACCACCACACATAGACACACAATTCCACCTTCAATTACAGGATCCACCATTTTCTAGATTTAATGTGTTTCTAATAACTCTCATTTACTAATCCATTTCTTTTCACATTAAAACATCCCATTAATTTATCATTAAATTCATGTAATCTATTTACCAAACAACAATTAATGTCCATTATTTTTTATTTAATATGCCATGTTATTTCGTTTATAGAATTATAATTTATTCCATGTTTAACTGGGTAACTAACACAACCAGACCATAGAACATCTTGCTTATCTCACATAAACCATCGCCACAACACCACATATGATAAGTCATATCACCACAAAAACTACATGTCATGACCACCATGTATCACAACCACCAAAGATTAACATCAAGTACATTAATACATAACAACACATCCTAGCTTCCACAAATTTCCACAATTTAGATTTAATAAGGGATTAATTACCTTACTTCATTACTTAGCATGATTATTATCATGAAATTTCCATATTTCCATGGTAATATAATTCATTATCCATAAATACAATTTTATACTTTTATATGGGGTGTGATCAAATAATAAACATAGTAAGGGTATTATATACACGTCAATTACAACACAAGAAAGGCTCCCAATAGTTGTGATTTTCAAAAATGGAAATAAGAATTCATAATCTCATCAAAAATATCATAAAAGATATAAAAAATGTGATCTCTACTCATTCCCATCAATTTCAAATTAATTTAATTCATTACCATTATCAATATAACACTTATTATTTACCCAATAGAAGGTAAAACCGTGAAATCCTCACACATGCACATAAATGGGAAGTTAGTGAGGATACCCTACATAAAAGGAAGATGATTCACATGATTTTCTACACCAAAATTGGGGCAGCATGCATAAGATGTGATCATCACAAGAAGAACTCAAACAAACGGCAGCAGGGTTCCATGAATCCAAAGGAAAGGATTTGGAACCTATCATATTCTGAGAAAGTAAGTAGGAAATAATTAATAAAATAACTTCATTTTTATAATTAAAGATACAAAACTATATTGATTTCATATCAATGGCCAGAATTTAATTATCCATTAATGAATATTTCATTAAATTCCATAAAGAATGTCTTATTAATAGCCTCGATCATCATGGAAATTCAATTACATGATTATAATTTTTGAAATGGACTTTAAATACCCTTAATTAAATCCTTAAAACTATATTTAAATTAAAAATTCATATTCACAACTTTAGGGGTATTTTAGGGAATCTGTAAATTTCAGAAATTTGGCTAAGTCCTAAAATGAACGCATGAAGGAAACAAGTGACCATGTTAACTGACCGCATGACCAACCAACTTACCACATGAATAAATAACTGACCACATGAAGGAGACAATTGATCATGTCAACTAACCACATGCCCAACTAATATACCATATGAACAAACAACTGATCGCATGAAGGGAAAAATGATCATGCCAACTAACTGTATGGACAAACAACCTACCATATGAATAAACAACTAAGCGTAAGAAGGAAATTATGTTCGCATGGTCAGCGAAGTGACCATGTAAATAAACTGAGAAAAACTATATGGTAAAAGACTTCAACCACCCACTTGACTCCACCAGGCCTAGAAAACAGAAATGAAAGGGTTTTAGAAATTTTGGAACTTACATCAGATACCTATCAAAAAAATCTCATCCCCAAGGATTTAAAACTAAATCCAAAAAGGAAATTAAATGACCTAAACAAATATCCCATGAGATAAATCCCAAGTATCTTGTTATAATCCAAACACTATCACCAACCAAACACATCAATCTAAGAAAAAATGTATGCAAAATAGCCCACACAACCACATCACTATTTCCATAAACCTTTCAACCTATAAACATCCCAATAAAAAAGCTGTTATAATCATCATAAAACACTTTCCCAAGAACAAAAATCAAGGAAAACTACCCTCTATATAATGATATTATCTACTTTGGGTGGGACTAACTCCCCCATAAAGTTTTAAAACATGTCATAATAAAACATGTCTTGATTAGGAAGGGTTTTTCCCATATTCATACACTTTAATCCATAAAACACATCACTAAAAAGGTATAAAAAATAATATCTTATAAATAATAAATATTAAAACATCACATCATTAAAGTAAAATAAAATAAGAAAAAACACAAAACAACTTTGGGTACTAGGCATGCATTTATGTCTTATGCTCTTAAGTAATCTCCTATAGGTCACCATGCATCCACAACATATAAACTAAGGAGATGATTCATCCACATATCACTATCACTTTATGATCTTGGATCTCTATCTTTGTCTCCTTAAACATCACATAATCCTCAATATCCAAAACTCTCTAGTTAATGATATGGGAGTCATCATGAAGACACTAATGAATCTAGGATACATTGAGGACATCATAGATCTGGTTCATCCATGGTGGAAGTAAAAACCGATACTTCACCTTACTAGCACACCCAAACACCTAAAAGGACCAATGGATTAAGTAGAAAGATTACTTCCCCTGTCAAACCTTTACTGCCCCCAATGAGGGGAAACACTCGAGAACACATGGTCTTCAACATAAAACTCCAGTTGCATCTGTCTATGATCAGCATAGGCCTTATAATGATCATGCACCACCCTCATCCTCTCTCAGACCATCTAGATCCTCTTATTCATGCTCTTCACCACATTATTACCAAGAAATACTAACTCCCCAACGTCTATCCATCATAACAAAGAAGGAAATGGCCTCCCATATAGCACCTCAAATAGATCCATGCTAATTTATGAGTGGTAGATATTGGTTTAGGTTAACTCAACAAAGGGTAGGTGTTTTACCCAAGATCCACCAAAATTAATGATTTAGTCCTACAATATATCCTCCAATGTTTGGATGGTCTACTCCATCCACCCATCATTGTAAGGGTGAAAACAATACTATGGAATAACTAGGATCCAAAGGTATACTTAAATCCCATCCAAACCCATGAGGTAAAATGAGAATCCTAATCAAATATGATGTTATTCTATACCCTATGAAGCCTAACCAAATTATCTATATACTTATTCACCAAAAAATTTATGAAACTCAATTCATGTATCATTATAAATTGAGTTGACTTCATTATCCAGTCCACAACCACCCAAACTACATCACATCCCCCATGAGCCCAGGGTAACCCAATGATGAAATAAATTAATATTATAGTGACTAGAGCTTAAAAATTCATGTGTATTACATCATTTTAGATTAATATTCATAATTTTACAAAAATACATGCCTAAGGACCATAATAGTTCAGTGTCTTTGGAAACTTAGAACAAAATATTTTAACTTTGTGAAATATCTTAAATGTTTCCCAAAAATATCTTACCCTTTATTACTTATACTTAAAACATTTCTTCATAACCTATGGAAAGTAAATATAATAAAGGGTGGTCTTGTATGCTCAATAATGGTAAATAATGTATATACGGAAGTATAACATGAGAATAATTGTATGAGAACATGAGAATAACATTTTAAGATCATACCTTGCATATCAAAGATCATATACATGAGTCATGGCATAAAGATCAATAGTTCATAAGACATGAATAATAAGGGAATAAATATCATAATCTATGAGATCATAACATAGGAATAAGGCATGTATTTTTTTTCATACACATAAGAATAGAAAATCCTATGTCAAGGCTACCTATGAAGACCTTCATAACATGTTAGGCTTGGGCTAATAAACAGTGTACCTAGTTCAGGATTGGTATGCCCTCTTGTGTACCCTTTTGTTTTGGGCTTGGCATTCCCTCCCATGTACCCTATTATTTTGGTCTTGGGAGGCCCTCATATGTACCCTCTTTTTTTGGGCTTAGGATGCCCTTTTTTTATGGCTTGAGATACCCTCTTGTGTACCCTCTTGTTTCGAGCTTGGGATTCCCTCCTGTGTACCCTCTTGTTTTTGGTTTAGGATTCCCACTTTTTAAAGATTAGTATGACCTCCCATGTACCCTTTGATATCATAAAATATTTATTGTTACCCAATTAATTGGAGGGAGATATAGGTCCCACCTTTCACATAATTAAATCATAAATATGTGTTCCATAAGATAATAAACAATTCCTCATATCATAACCCATAAAAAGATATAGGTTTCATAAACATTATATCATATCCCATGAAATTAAATGGGTATCATAAACATTTCATCATATCATAACCTTGTATAAAGATACATGTTTCTTAATCATAGAATAACTCATGAAAGGAAGTGGGTTTCATAAGTGTTTTATCTTGGTATAACCCATGGAATAGAAATAGTTTTCATAAAAACTTTTCATCTTAATCATAAACCATTCAAAGAAAGAATAATAACGGTTTCCTTGAATAATAACACTAGTAAATCATAAACTATATCAAAGGATATCATCTTAGATGGAGAATTATTTCTAAAGATCATTGGAACATAAATTTTCTTTGAAAAACACTTTTTAAAACATATAGCATTTTCAAATCCTTTTTTTTGAAACCACTTTGAAAATATATAAATGAATCATAAAAAATAATTTGAAAATTTTCTTGAGTAAAATATCCTTCCTCTTTGAAAAATTATTTTGAAACATAAAACATTTTGAAAATATTTTCCTTTTAAAGTAACCTTGAGAACATATAAAGTAATCTTTTAAAACCATTTTAATTACTTTCTAAAATAAAAACATTTTTTAAAACATTTTTCATTGAAAACCAATTTAAAATAATGAATTTATAGAAAATTAGGAAAAAAAATTTCTTTTTAAAACAACCTTGTAAACTTTAAAAGTAATATTTAAGGAAATTATGATCGTGATGGTGGGTTAATTCGTACATGTCGAAAATTTCTTCTTCACTGTAAAAAGTTTAGAAAAGTGCCTTGATCGAAAAAAAGCAAGGAGATTCTTTTAAAAATCTTTTTTATTAAAAAGTTAAAACATGGGTAAAATTTTATGTTACATGTCATAATAAAACATTTTTGAAAAAATTTATTTATAAAACATGTTTTTGTGAATAAAAAATTCTGACCAAAGAGATAAATAAATTCGGATTTTATTAAAAATAATTTATTAATTATATTAAGTACCAAAGAGTGAAAAAATGGTACCAATACATGGATATATCATATAAAACCATATTAAAATAAAATTAATGATATTTCTTGAGATATGTATCATAATATTTTATCAATAGAAGCATAATCATAAACAATACTAATAAACGATGTGATTGTAGCAATAACCCGTTACCACTTTGGTAGCTTTGAATCATAATAATATGGAAAAAATAGCATTACATGAAACTTAAAATATCGTGAAAATAAGGATATTCATGATATAACATTTCAAATAGTAGTATATACAACTCATAGAAATATATATGTGCATAACATGGTATGTGTCTCAAAGAAGGTAAATTAAGACAAAATTACTTTACCGATTTGGTAACTTTTGAATCATAAACCCCATGAAATAAAGATCATAAAATGGATATTTAAATACCCATAAATTTAAGGATAATAATAATATAATAAATTAATGGGTATTATATAAACCACATAAAAATAAACGAGTGGTGAACATGACATAAGTTTCGCAAAAATAAAAGTGAGACTACAAATCCCCTTACTGCTTGAGTAACTTTTGAATCATGAGAGCCTTGAAAGAATAACATAAATTAAAATTTTAATATAATTAATTAAAATAAATTCATTATATAATATTTCATAGGTTATTATACACACCACACAAATATAATAATTGGTGAGTATGGCATATATCTCATAGAAATAAAAGTGAGATGAGAAAACCCTCACCTTAAGTCTTGACTTTCTTCATACATGTTAAAACCTCCTATGTAATAAATATAAGTTTATTATAAATCTTCCAAAGAACAATATTATTATATATAATACCATATATTATTTTATTATGACTTTATATTACCTGTTTATTAACTATTCCACGTTAATGTTACTTTTTAGGTAATATCTTCTTTGTTTTATGTATATATTTTTGACTTGTTATTCTTGATCCTCTTACATAGATCATAATTTAATTATTTTCAGAATTTAAAAATTGTTTAAATATAATATATATTTATAATATAAATATTTATAGTAATCCATAAATTATATAAATATGAAATGGAATACACCGTTCATGGATATGGTAAGTCGTACTTATGCATGAACGTTGTTTCTGTTTTATTGTCATATTGAAAGTATGAAAGTAAATGACATATATGTGTATATATATATATATTATAATTATAATATAATTATTATTTCATATATATCATATAATTTTACTAAACCCATCCTTAACACATTTCATGTAATGTGTGAACGAATCACATCACTCTGAGAAGGTTGTAGTCCACACATCCACAAACAAAGTTATCATATTCACACAAAATGAAAAGAATGAAGGTGTGTTTTATATAATAAGTAAAGAGGCATAAATAAATAATAAATATCATATATATAATATAAAAATAGTATGTCTATCATAATTCCCAACCATGAGAGGTGGTAAATGGAAAATGAACTACGTCGTTTCGCGAGGCAACAATCCATCATACACACGAACAGTAATTTTGTTACCCATTTGATAGAAGTGTGTGTAAGTGTAGGTAAAAACCTTATAATAAAAACATATTGGTGTATTTATGATAATTAGGTTATTATATAATCATGTAGTAATAATATTTGTGGTGGTGGAGAATGAAAATAAAACAAAAGAGCATGTGGAAGGATGTTACCTCTTCTTTGGGTAACACATTTTGGTTTGTACCAAAGAGCTTCCCTGGTTGGATTTATGCCCAATTTAAGAATTATAGGATGATATTATGGAATTTATAATATTATTTGGTCACTTTTTGGATGATACAAAGTTTCTTTATAGGTGTGAGTAAGTGAGGGAGGTGACTGCCCTTTTATAGTGGAGGAGTGGCATACTTATAAATATAAAAAGATAAACATTGTTGAGAGTCCTCCCTTACATCATATGCCTAAAATAATTGTCAATTTTAGATAAAATATTTTAATTAACATAAATTTTTAAATAAAATGGTTTTTGGACATGTTTCTAGTGTATTTGGCCCCTTAAGTTAAAGTTTAACCACTAAATAAACTCAGTTTTTACCTCAATTGCTGTAATTAATTTTAATTAATTTCACTAATATATTTTATCAAAAATTAATTTAACCTTATTATAAATTACAAATTATGATTATTACAAATATGGAATCCATTTTTCCAAGTTATAATCACGTAAGTGGCATAAATTAATTTAAAATTAATCCTGCAGATGGGACGAAACGACGGTTTTTTAAAGCGAAAAAATCCAAAAGTTTGAAATGTTTCTATATCCAATTTCAATGTGAAATTGGTTTCAATGACCTAAATTGGATTAATTTATATATAATTTGTATAATTATACTTTAAATCTATATTAAAATATAATTTAACTATATAAATAAATTATACAAAAAAATAGTTTGGAATTAAAATTTAGTGTTTTTCACTATTCATTAAAAAATGAAACTTCTCAGAAAAATACCAAAAATTCACCCAAATTAAATTTTATTATTAAAATTTAAAAAGTTAAGTTTATTTTATTAAATAAAAATTATAAAAGTGTAAAAAAATATTTTTAAAATGGTTTCTCCATTAAAAGGCGGTCAAATTATCATTTTGAAAAAGATATCTTTTTATTCATTAAATTGGATTTACTCTTATATTATGCCTATAAAATATATTGTATGAGTATAAAAAATATCGATTGAATATATAATATATAAATTTTATTTAAAAAATTAATTATAAGTTTTTATTTTCATTTATTAAGATAAAATTATGTTTATACATAGAAAAATAGTTTCTTAGAAAAGTAATTTATTTATTTTAAAGTAGTTCTTAAATTCATTATTACTAATTGATAAAAAAAAGATTCATTTTATATATATGAATAAATAATATTTTCACATTTTAGTTAATCTTATTTGTAACTTTCATTCTAACAGCTAAGTGGTATCTATAATAATATTTTAATAATAATATTAATAGTATATTTTAGTTTAGTAAAACTCAGTATTTCATGTAATGAAACCTATCAAAGGGACTCGGTATTGTGTATAACACAATCCAAAAATATATTTTCATGTACTTAAATATAATATATGTTTCATTTGTAGTGAAATATTATTTTTGTGTTTCGTATAACACAATACAAACTTAGTTCTTATAAAAAATCTATGTTCAGTGTCATGTAAAATGAAAAATATCAAAAAGATTAAATTAATTTGAAAAAAAATCACAAAATATCAGGGTGTCACATTCTACCCCCCTTAAAATTAATTTCACCCTCTAAATTTTTCAGGGTTATCAGTGTTTTAATACTTTCAATTTCCTTTCATGGAAACTCACATCATAAAAATGAATACTAAAACCTTCTTTAAAAAGGGAGAGTTAAAAACATAACGATTACCCAAAGTAACTCATAATTGGGTTTCCACATAGGATAACATAGATGGAAATTGAAAACATGTACATGGAATAAAATAATAAATAATCATTGATATTGATAAAGACATTGATCACAAGAAAGTTATTAATCCAAATAAAGTTAACAATCACAATACCATAAATTGAAGAAACATGAAAGAGGTCATTGATATCATCAAAAATGGTGACAATTGGACAACATTTTATTTCAAGGCCCTTTTTACTAAAGTTAAAGAATTCTCATGAGAATATATACTTACATGATTTTAGGATAACCTCACCCTTTGTTGTTCCTTGATCAATTTCAATTTGATCTCTTATTCCAAGAAATGAAGGTAAATTGGTCATTTATAAAGCATTAGTAGATCATGAGATCAATAAATAGAATTATATGTGATTCCATATGTATTTAGTTTCACAAAAAGTTTTAGCACATGTTATCTAATATGCATAAATCATTATATAGTGATATATTACTTTAATCTCTAAAACCTCATCCAAAGTTTAACATAAACCATTCCATAAATAGTTATCCTTATAACCCTTCTGAAATATGGAAGTCCAAAACTTTAGAAATAAGGTTGCTAAATTTCTCAAAAATAGCTTAGCATTGATCCCTCATATATCATAAAGTATCTCTTGGTTGTCACAAACCAAACATGTGAATACCTTCATTATGTATTCTCTTGAAACATGGTAATAACCTGAATTACCACAAATCCTTATTTAAAACATGCATGTTTCCTTATTCCAAATTTTATTATATATATTCCTTACATCCAACATTTTTGTAAAATTCATTATTGATATCATAAACCACTTGTAAATAAATCATTAATTAGTTCCAAGGTAATCAGTACTATCCAATTTACTTATTCATATCCAAGATATCTCTATCCAAACATCACTATGTTAAAATAAGGAACATATTAAGGGTTGTATTTCCCTTAATAATGTGTTTCCCATGAACATAACCTTTCCATTAAATCACTTTTCTAGTCTATCATAACCATTCAACATATTCTTGAAAATCCATAGGAAAAAAATTAACTAAACAATCCTTACATAATTCACCATTCCTAACTATTGAATATAAATACATAAATATTTTAATTATTCCACTTCATCCTTAATACATAATAATTAAACCTTATCCTATTACTTAATATCTCTTTCCTTTCATATTTCACCTGTAGTTTCATCATCAGCAGCAATATAACCATTACTCGTACCATAATGTTGATTCTCTTCTTGATCTTTCCACTTTGGACATCAATTTTCATAATGACCATTCATTCCACACTTAAAGTATTTAACCATAGATGATTTCTTAGGGAGGCTAATATTCCTATCCATTATTTTAATTGAACTCTTCCTTTTTCCTTTTCAGATACTTTCTTTGTGTCCTTATTTTATACAGTCAAAACATCTTCTTGTTCCTCTAAAATATTCACTTAGGTGATTCTTTCCACATTCTTTCCATAAAGGAAACTTAATCTTATTTCCTTTATGTTCTCTATTACCTGAACTCTCAGTGAACTCCTTCCTTATATTCTTTTTTGAGTCTAAGAGTTGGTTAAGGTACACATTGTTAATCATGTTTTGTGAAAAATTATTAGGCATGATCACAACATCCTTTACTCTAGTGATATTTCCATTTAACTTCTAATCAGCAAATTTTCTATCACATTCAATGTTAACCTAGTTCTTTCTAGTTCCCAGCATTTACTAAAACTATAAATCATAGTGTGAACATCACTTATCATAGTGTAAAACCACATAATCTATAAAAATATCTTATTGTATGTCTAAATTATGACACCTTCATTTAAATTTATGACACCTTAGTATTATCCTTAGATACATACCTAGACATATCATTAGAAATATCCCTAGTGATATCATTAAAGTTTTCTCATCCTAGTTTTCAAAGGTTGACTAAAACATTCCTTTGATACCAACTATAGTGACCCAGGCTTAATATATACAGATATTACATAATTTTATATTAATATTTAGAAAATTACAAAAATACATGCCTGGGGATCATAATAGTTTATTGTATTTGGAAACTTGGAACAAAATATTCTAACTTGGTGAAATATATTCAATGTTTCCCATAGATATCTTACTCTTTAGTACTTCTACTTAAAACCTTTCTTCATAACATGGGTAAAGGAAACATAAGAAAGAGTGATCTCAGATGATCAGTAAGGTTAAATAAAGAATATATGTAATCATAACATGAGAATAAGGGTATGAGAACCTAATAATAACATTTAAATATCATACCCTTCATACAAAAGATCATATACATGAGTCATGTAATAAATATTGACAGTTTATAAGACATTAATCATAAGGGAATAAAGAGAATAATAAATTAGAACATAACATAGGAATAAGACATAGAATTTTCTTCATATGCATAAGAATAGAAAATATTATGTCAAGGATACCTATAAATACCTTCATAACATGTTATTATTAGGATAATCACTTGTGCACCTACTTAAATATTGGGATGCCCTCCCGTGTACCCTCTTGTTTTAGGCTTGGGATTCCCTCCCATGTACCCTCTTGTTTCATTCTTGGGATGTCCTCCCATGTACCCTCTTATTTTGGGTTTAGGATTCCCTCTTGTTTCGGGATTGAGATTCCCTCCTATGTACCCTCTTGTTTTTTGTATTGGGATGCCCTCCTATGTACACCCTTGTTTTGGGATTAGGATTCCCTCTTGTTTCAGTCTTGGGATTCCCTCTTGTTTTGGGATTAGGATTACCTCCCATGTACACATGCCCTCTTGTGTACCCTTTGAGCTCATAAAACATTTATCATTACCCAATGCATTGGAGGGAGATATAGTTCTCACCCATCACATAATGAAATCATACATATGTGTCTCACAAGATAATAAAACATTCATCATATCATGACCCAACAAAAATATTGGTTTCAGAAAAATCATATCATAACCCATGAAATGAAATGTTTATAATAAAAATTTCATCATACCATAACCTATGGAAAAGTTATAGGTTTCATAATCATAGAATACACGTGAAAGGAAGCAGTTTTCATAAGCGTTTTATCATGGTATAACCCATGGAAGAGAGACAGGTTTCATAAACAACTTTTCACCTTAATCATAAACCATGAAAATAAAGAATAATAATGGTGTACTTGGATCATAACCCCAGTAAAGCATAAACTATATCAAAGGATATCATCTTATATAGAGAAGGATTTTTAAAGATCACTTTTAAAATTACTTTTCTTTGAAAAATCTATTTTTAAAACATATAACATTTTTAAAATCCTTTTATTTGAAACCACTTTGAATGCATATAAAGCAATCATGAAAAATATTTTAAAAAATTTCTTGAGTAAAATATCCTTTCTAATTTGAAAAACTATTTTTAATACCTAAAACATTTTGAAAACATTTTCCTTTGAAAATAACCTTGAAAACATATAAAGGAATCCTTGAAAATCGTTTCAAATACTTTTTAAATTTTAAAAAAAATGAAAACATTTTTCTTTGGAAACCAATTTAAAACAATGAAATTATAGAAAATAGGGAAATTTTTATTTTAAAAATAGCCTTATAAACTTTCAAAGAAAGCTTCAAGGAAATTACGATCATGATGGTGGGTAAATCCATACATGTCGAACATGCCTTTTTCACCATAAAAGGTTTTGAAAAGTTCCTTGATTATAAAACAAAAAGGATATTCCTTTTAAGAACTTTTTTATTAAAAAGATAAAACATGGGTAAAATTTTCTTTTACAAATCATATTAAAACATTTTTGAAAACATTTTTTAAAAAACATGGTTTTGTGAATAAAATAAATTTTCAATCAAAGAGATAAATAAATTCATATTGTCTTAAAAACTATTTCTTAATCATATTAAGTAACAAAGAGTATAAAAATGGTAAAAATACATGGAGATATCATGGATAAACATAGTATAAAAAATTCATGTGAGTTCTTGAGACATGGATTGTAATATTTCATCAATGGAAGCATAATCACAAACAATCTCGATAAATGAAGATATTGTAGTAATAAACCGTTACCACTCAGGTAACTTTGAATCATAATAATGTGGAAAGAATAAAATTAAGTTAAGATTAAAATATCATGAAAATAATTATATTCATGATATAACATTTAATAGGGAAGTATATACACCATATATAAAAATATATGTGCATAACATGTCATGTGTCTCAAAGAAGGAAAATTGAGACAAAATTACTTTACCGATTTGGTAACTATTGAACCATAAACCCAATGATATAAATATAATAAAATGGAAATTTAAATACAAATAAATTTAATTATAATAATCATATAATAAATTCATGGGTAGTATATACACCACAAAAAATAAATGAGTTGTGAATATGGTATATGTCTCATAGAAATAAAAGTGAGACTAGAAATCCCCTTACCACTTGAGTAACATTTGAATCATGAGAGCCTTGAAAGAATAAAATCAATTAAAACTTTGAATAGAATGAAGTAAAATAAATTCTTGATATAACATTTCATATGTTATTATACACACCATGCAAAAATAATAGGTGGTGAATATATAATATATCTCATATAAATAAAAGTGAGACGGGAAAACTCTTACCTTAAGTATTAACTTTATTCATACACATTCAAACCTCATGTATAATAAATATAATTTAATTATAAATATAAATAATAATATTATTATTATATCTAATACCATATATTAATTTATTATGACTTTATATTAACCATTTATTAATAATTCCATGTTAATGTTATGTTTCTGGTAATATTCGCTTTGTTTTTCATATATGTTTTGACTTGTTATTCTTGATCCCCTTACATAGATCATTATTTACTTATTTCCAGAATGTAAAACATGATTTAAATATTATATATATTCATTATATAAATATTTATAATAATCTATAAAATATATAAATATGAAATTGAATACATTGTTCACAGAAATGGTAGGTCATACGTATGTATGAACGATGTTTCCGTTTTATTGTCGTATTGAAAATAAGAAAGTAAATGAAATATATGTGTATATATACATATATATATATTATCATTAAAGTATAATTATTATTTCATATATATCATATAAATTTACTAAACTCTTTCTTAATATATTCCATGTAAAGTGTGAATGAATCATATCACTTTGAGGAGGCGGTAGTCCACACTTCCACAAACGAAGTTATTATATTTACACAAAATGGAATGCATGAAGTTCTGTTTTATATAATAATTAAAGAAGCATAAATACATCATAAATATCATATCTATCATATCAAAATAGTATTTCCATCATAATTATCAACCATGAGATGTGGTAAAGGAAAAACAAACGACTTCATTTCATGAGGCAGTAGTCCGCCATACACACTAATGGTAAGTTGGTTACCCATTTCATGGAAGTTTGTATAATTGTAGCTCAAACCCTTAGAATAAAAACATATAAATATATTTATTATAATTAATTTATTATATAATCATGTAATAATAATAGTTTAGGGGTGTAAAATGAAAATAAAAAAAAGATCTTGTGGAATGATGTTACCTCTTCTTTGGGTAGCTCCTTTTTTGTTTGCACCAAAGGGCTTCCTTGGATGGATTTCTACCTAAATTGAGGTTTATAGGTTTATAGAATAAAATTTTAGAGCTTATTTTGGCAGGTTTTGTACTATAAAAAGTGGCTTGATAGGTGTGAGGAAGTGGGGGGGTGAGTGACCTTTTATAGTGAAGGAGGGGTGGCATTCTTGTAAATATAAAAAGGCAAACACTATTAAGAGGCCTCCCTTGCATCATGTGCCTCCAATAATTGTAAATTTTGAGAAAATATAGAGATTTTTAGAAATTTTTCCTGAAAATTTATTTGTTATATGTTTCTATAGTATTTTTTCCCTTGAGTTAAATTTTAACCACTAAGAAAACTATTTTTTACCTTAATCGTTGTAATTAATTTTAATTATTTTCATTGATGTTTTTGGTCAAAAATTAAGTTTACCTTATTAAAAATTATAAATTTTTATGATTCCAAATATTTAATACATTTTTCAAAATTCTAATAACATATGTGACATAAATTAATTTAAAATTAATCCCACGGATGAGACGAGACAACAAGTTTTTAAAGCGAAAAAGTCCAAAAGTTTGAAATGTTTTTATATCCAATTTCAATGTAAAATTGGTTAAAATGAACTAAATTAGATTAATTTATATAATTATACTTTAAAACCAAATTAAAATATAATTTAACTATATAAATAAATTAGATAAAAAAGTGGTTTTGAATTAAAATTCAATGTTTTTCATTATTCATCAAAAAATGAAACTTCTCTAAAAAATACCAAAAATTCACCCAAAGTAAATTTTTATATTTTAATTTAAAAAATTAATTTTATTTTTTCAAATAAAATTTATAAAAGTGTCAAAAATTATATTTAAAATAGGTTCTCTATTAAAAGGCTGTAAAACTACCTTTTAGAAAAATATATCTTTTTATTCCTAAAATTGGATTTATTCTTATCTTATACCCATAAAATGTATTTGATGAGTATAAAAAATATTTAATGAATATATAATAAATAAATTTTATTTAAAAAATTAATCAAAAGTGTTTTGTTTAATTTATTGAGATAAAATTGTGTTTGTACATAAAAAAATAGTTTTCTTAGAAAATAATTTCTTTATTTTCAAATGGTTCTTACATTCACTTATACTAATTGATAACCAAAAGATTCATTTTATATACATGTGTAAATAATATTTTCACACTTTAGTTAATATTATTCGTAACATCCATTCCAATATCTAGGTGGTAGATATAATAATATTTTAATATTATTATTAATAGTATATTGTAGTTTTGTAAAACTCAACCTTGTGTGTAATAAAATTTATTGAATGGACTTGATATTGTGTGTAAACAATCCAAACATAGTGTTTCATATACCTCATAACCTATGCATATGATTCTATCCATTGATACTCCTCCACTTACTACATCAAGGATGACTCCATAGTTATCTAATAAAGACAACCTTGACCACTATTTTCCCCCATGTCAAGATGCATCACTGAAAGCTCCTCCATCCCTTTCCAAAAATCTACAGACTCCCAAATCACATCCCATTAGGACTTTATAATTATTTTATTAACAACAACATTCCCCTTTCCCAGGTTTTAAGAGATCTAAAAATTTCAATCCTTGAGAAAATTCATCCACCTCTTTTGACATAGATTCAAATACCACTGAGAGAAGGAATATTTTAGGATCTTGTGGTATATGAAAACAAAAAATCAATTTATAATTAGTTAATGATACAAAAAATTCAGTAAAAACACAACTATCGCAGACTCTGGATCATGGGTGGTATAGTTACACTCATGAGGGGAATAACTACCTAGACCTATAAGAGATCACTTCTCTCTACTGCATCAAGACACATCCCAAACCCATATAGTATGTGCTACATAAAACCTCAAACATCATTCCCTCCTCAAGAAACCAAAGTACCAAATTACTAATCAAATTATTCTTCAGGTAACTGAATATTTTTTGAAATTGATCATTCTATAAAAAATCATGATACATCCTCGTCAAAGCTGTCAGTAAGGCTATAATCTGAGATAAATCATACACAAACCTCTAATAATATCCTAAAAGATCAAGAAAATTTCCAACCTTTATCATATTCTTGGTTTATTCTTAAGAAAACCCATCTCAATCTTTGATGGGTACAAGACCACACCTTATTGAGACACCATATGTACAAGGAAATGCACCTATCGCATCCAGAACTTACATTTAGAAAATTTTCCATAAATTTAGTGGTCTTAAAGGACCTTCATAATAGCTCTAAGATGATAAACATGATCTTCCTATAACTTCTATTAGATCAATATATAATTGATGAGCATAATGATGAACTAGTCCAGGAACTCGTGAAATGTGGATTCCATGATCCCTGTGAACACATCTGATGTGTTCATGACATATAATTCCATGACCAGGAAATTAAAGTTCTCATATATTCACTTGGATGTAGTCTTAGGGATATTCTCATATTTCACCCTCATATGGTGATATCCATATCAAAAATAGATCTTCAAAAACCAACTGCATCCCTTTAGCTGGTTGAACATTTCATCGATCCTTGTAAGAGGGTAGGATTTTTTTATTATCACCTGATTCAACATATTTTAGTCTACGCACAACCTCATAATACTATTATCCTTCTTGGAGAATAACACTAAATCATCCCAAGGAGACATTAAAAGTCATATTAAACCCCTCTACATCATATTATCAACCGACAACCTCAAATCACACAACTTTATAGGTTCCATTCAATAAATATCCATCAAAATCATAAATTCCCCTTATTGAAACTCTATCCCAAACTCGATATCATGTCAAGGGAGTAGTGTCATATCCTCATAAAATAAAACATCTAGGAATCCCTTCAAAACCCTAGGAACACCCTCTGCTTTAGCTTCCACTGGAAGCTCTACCAACTAAGAAAAAAGAGGCTCCACTTGTCTGATACACATTAGATAACTTTGATCACCAATAAATGCTAATTGTCAGCCCTCCACATCAGAAAATGAAATTATCCTCTAGACACAGTAGAGTAATAAATGAAAAAAATATAGTCAATCCATGTCAATGATAAAATCATATGGTTGTATCTATAGAAAAAGAAAATTCATCATTGATAAGTGTTATCTTATCATCGATCTACATCCCTAACACATATCAAACAAAGTATTCTGACCACCAACTATCATGGATAACACCAGGGGAATGGGAAGTCTTTCTATGTCTAGTACCAATGAACAAACAAAATAAATATAAACAAATGAGTGTGGGGAACCTAAATAAAATAATATACAAATAAGAGTGGATGATAAACTGGTCATACCTTAAACAACCTCTAGCCATGCTGGTGTTGTAGCCTCTATCACATGCATCTTCCCACATACAGCTTCCCTATGACTCTACTAAAGTAATCCATGATAGAACTATAGTCTAGGTATTGATGGAGGGGACCATCGTAAGGCTTCCCTCTTACAACTTCATTTACCCTCATTTATTGAATAAGAATTGGCAGTCCCTACTACTAAAACTACCTCAAATTCAACTACTAATACTTCTAAAAAGGGGTCTAAATACCCATTTGAAAATGACCTCCCTAATATATTAGACACTGAGACTAGCAGTGTCCATGTCCCTCATAAAAATATCATGAAAATGGAAATCCCCTAGTAGGTTATTGGGAGACACCAATCCAAGAAGTATGTGAAAGGATCTTCTACGGTTGGTTCCCCACCATTCAGAACCTTGACTGCCTATACATTTTTAACCCACTTCCTAGAGACCTACTCCTCAAGGCACTTAGTTTTATACTCTCTTGAGGATCACATTTGAGGTAAATCTATACCTTCTTCTACACCTCCATGTATATAAGAAGCATAAATTTGGTGATCGAATACCTAATCCCTTGATATGTGTCGCACTCTAGAATAATCATCTGTAAATACATCAAGGGAAAAATGTAGGAGGCCCTTGAACTTGATCCCAATTTCCTACACATTTAGTATCTTCTTATAAAGGGAGATTAGATCCTAACTTTTTTCCTCATTCATCTTCAATAGTAGGAATTATAGGAGGAAATCCTTATAAAATTCAAGACACAATACACCCACCTCATTTTGGTCACCAAGATACAACTCCCACCACTAACGCACAGCTTATCACATCTAAATAACCACCAATGGTATCCAAAACTCAACCCAAGATCAAATAATATGGAAAGAGATATTTATAACCTCTAACTTGTGCTCTATCTTTGGATCAAAGATACTCTTTTCATACTTTCTCAATATCGACTAATGAAAGGAACACATAGCCATATTTTATTCCTCATCCTCCTCTATCGATTTAATCCTATAATGATCAATTTGATCAGCCTACTAAACCTATATTGCCTAAGTTACTCATGGATGATGATTAAGATCCATTCCTAAAAATTAAGGAGAAACCTTATGCCCAGTAGCATGGAATTTTATCAAGATTCATTAAATTATTTTCACTTTAATTTCCCAAATTCATATAATTCAGACGTAAACACAATAAAGCATGATGCATGTACCTATACAAGGTATTTACCCTATAAAAAGAACCACCTCACTTGGTTGTTCAATAATCTTATAGTATTTACATTGGATCACTGGGGGTCCTAAAATCTCATAGCCTAGCTAGCATCTTTGGCTTATGTCATGAACCAAGATCAACTATCACCATTGTCATACCAACCCATGAAATCCTCATAGTGTTTAACTCCATCCACCATCTTATCTCTCAACCAAAACCTTTGACACCACTCTATCATGACCCCCTCCCTCTAAAGGTAACCCTCCTAGGGTGACAATAATTGAAGAGAGATAATAACCCCCAAGTCCAGCCTCTAGTAGGACCTAGGCTTCCAACAAGAACAAAGGGTATAAAAATATCACATATGGAAGAAAATACCCTCTATAATAATATAGGATCAGGAAATAAGATAATCAATCACTAAGAAACTCTAGCACATAATATAAATTTAAACCCATAACCATTCTCTGATGAATGAAAAAAGTCATAAGATATAAATAAAAGTCTCTAATTAAATTCCAAAAGATATTTTTATGGCACCAACTAAGCACAAACTTCGAAATCAAAGATAGTAATGTCTATCTTGGTCCCTGAATTCCTCTTAGAAACCTAAAAATAGTAAATATAAGTAAGGTGAGAATAACATTTATACTCGGTAGGATCATACCCAAGTTCTCAAGTGCACATGTGAAAATAGAATACTAATGTTCTAATGAACAAATAGAAGAACCAACATGCACCTAAATAGTTCAACTGAGAAAAACCAACCTCACCATGTCATGCTCACCAAATTATACATCCAGTATAGTAGCATAGTACTAAAAGAATGAAAACAAAGTCACCCCACAACCACTTCCCCAATTATTTTTCTCTTTTCATGCCCCAACGTCAAACGTATTGTGATCCCATCCCTTAAATTCATATCATATCATATATACAACTATTTATGATGTGGTTCAGGATGAATTCCTACCTACCACAACCTCTAGTAGGGTCTAGCATTGGGTGCCAGCATCATTCATCATCACATCACAACCTTTTCATAACACAAAATCATCACATAATCAGGGCAGTAGGGTATCATGAACATGAAGGATGTCAACCTTGTTCCCTACTACCATGGATGATCCCCACCACATATCACATCCTCATCATATCTAGGTGATATATAATACCAACCCATGTCATCACTAAGAAATCTCCAACACCAACCTGTATCATCACTGTAGTTGAAGGAAGAGTGGGGAAGAGGGGTAGCTAGCCATCTATATCACCACCAACCTAGATATTGAGAAAAACACCTAAAACTCAAAACATTTGGGAATTGGTAAGGTTATATAACTTAGGTGGGGATTATATATAAATAACATAAAAATACATGATAGATAGAAATCACACAATACCAAACCTACGGGTTAACAACAACCGCACTAGTGTACTCCACATCACCTCCATTAAACCACATTACATCCTTCACAAATACTTCCACCACTAAATGAATCACACCACACAACCACCACACATATCCACACAATTCCAGTTTCAATTAAAGGTTCCACAATTTTCTAGATTTAATGAGTTTCTACCAACTCTCATTTATGAATTAATTTCATTTCACATTAATAGTTCCCATTCATTTATCATTTAATTCATGTAATACATTTACTACCCATAAATTTCAGTTCATTGTTATTCATTTACCAACACATTTCATTTCATTTGAAACATTAAAATTTATTCCATGGCTAACTGAGCAACTAACATAACCACACCATAAAAAAACTTACCAATCTCACATCAACCATCGCCACATCACCACATATGTCAATTCATCCCACCACAAAAACAACACGCCAGAACCACCGCACATCACAACCACTATAGATTCACACCAAAAAAATTAATATATAATAGAACATCATGGATTCCACAACTTTCCATAATTCAAATTCAATAAGGGCTTAATTACTTTATTTTATTACTTATCATGGGTATTATCACAAAAATTATAAATTTATATGGGAAACCAATTTAATAGTTATATATATATATGTGTTCTTTTCCTTTTATTCAATGTGTGATCAAATATTAAACACAACAAGGTCTAACATACACATCAACTACAACATAAGCAAGGCTCCAAACAATAGTGATTTTCAGCAATGGAAATAAGCATGCATAATCTCATTAGTAATATCATCAAAGCTATAAAACATGTGATTTCTCATCATTATAATCAATTTTATATTAATTTAATTCATTATGTTTATTAATTAAACCCTTAATATCCACCCAATAGAATTAAAAATCATGAAATCCCCACACATACATATAAATTGGAAGAGAATGCAAATCCCCTACCTGGAAGGAAGAAGCTTCACACACTTTTCTGCACCAAAATAGGGGTTGGGTATATAGAATGAGATCATAATAGGAAGAACTTGAATCAATCTTAGCAGGGTTCCATGACTCCAAGTGAAATACTCTAGAACCTCCCATCTTGAGATAAATCAAGTATGAAAGAACAAAAGAAATATATTTGGTTTAGAATTAAAGATATGAAACCATATAGATTTTAGATCACAGGTCAGACTTTAATTAACCATTAATGTGGATCTCATTAAATTTAACATAGAAGGTATCATTAACATCCTCAGATATCAAGGAAATTCAAGGATATAATTATCCACTTTAAAGCAGCCTTTAAATACCCTTAATTAAATCATTAAAACCACATTTACATTAAAAATTCATATTCATGACTTTAGGGGTATTCTGGAATCTATAAATTTCATAAATTTGGATAAGTCCTAAACAAACCATATGAACCAACCTATAGCACGAACAGAAAACTAACTGCATGAAGGAAATAATTAATCATGCCAACCGACCGTGCGATCGAACAACCTACCACATGAATAAAAAAATGACCACATGAAGGAAACAAGTGACTATGTAAATCGAACACATGATTGACCAACCTACCACATGAAAAAAACAAATAATCGCATAAAGGAAATAAGTAATCATGTTAACTGACCACATAACCAACCAACCTTCCACATAAATAAACAAATGATTGTATGAAGGAAACAAGTGATCATGTCAACTAACCCCACAATTTACCAACCTACTGCATGATCAAAAAACTTACCACAAAAAATAATTCCATATCTCATAGTTAATCAAGTGACTGTGAGAATAAAATTAGAAAAACCCAGATAGAAAAGACTCTAAGAAACCTATTAACTCCACCAAGACTATAAAATAAAAAGAAAAGGGGTTTATAAATCCAGTACCTTACATAAAATTATAGAATCACTATTCTTATAAGATAAATCTATCATATATCTTTGTAAGATAAAACATTTATCCAATATTGACTTCTTTGGTGCATAAGATAATTTATCTAGATTTATTTTTTCTTTAAGGTGATTGATCATAAGATAATTACTTTCTCATATAGAGTAATATTCAACTGTCATAACACAAAATACTTTTTATAAGGCTTCTTCTATGTCCATAAGATAATTTTTTATTATCATATGATAAAGGACTTAGTCAAATATTTATTCCTTTATAAGATAATTCATTTATACATTCATTTGCATAAGGGGATTCTTTTATAATGTAATATAATTTTATTTTTTCATGTTGGATAAATTATATTTTAAGTATGAATTGCTTAAGATAAATTCCTTTGGGATTTATTAATCAAACAAGTCATAGATTTTAAAGAGAGTTAAAATTCAGATAAATCTTGAAATGCTTAAGATAAATTTATCAGTAAAACAAATAGGGATTCTGTGAATCATCAAAACACATAAAGTGTTGAGATATATGGGAACAACATAAGTCTATCTAAGGAATACTCTTATGATTAAAACCTCTACCCATGAAAAAATTAAACCACCAATGACAAAATTCTACTACATTGAATATCCATCATCGATGCTTTATTCTCTATAACAAAATATTTTCACATGATACCAAAAATGTGACAAAACCCTGTAAAATAAATCCAAATATCAGGGTCTTTTTCATACCTATATATACATTGTCCTGCCGAACAATACCAGAACTAGTAAAATTTGGCTCCCATAAAATAGTGACCACCAAATAATCTAAACTACCTGAATAAATCAAATTTCCCCTACTCAAAATCCCCCAAGAAAACACTATCATCATCGCCATCTAAAACTATTAACACATCACCTTAATCTTTAATTTTAATCCTTTCTTCACTAGTGACACTCTCTGAAGAAAATAATTGTTTGTAAGATCTAAAACAACTCTCTTGACAATTTATGGGTTCCAAACCATCTTCATTATGATCAATGGATTTTGTCTCATTCAAAATGATTTCATATTCCACAAATCTAATGATACCTTCTTCACAACTGCATTCACCACTTCACTTCACACCTTTACCTTAATCATGTAAAGTGTTCCAACCATCTCACCTCAATTATACACCATCAAACTTCTTAAAATAATCCATAATTCTTATTGTAATATTGTACCATCAACTCTTATACCACTTATTGGAGGAGTGATCGTCATCACAATGAAAGGTGATAAAAAATGATAGAAATAATGTTTTTCATATGAAGCCTACTCTACTAGATAAATATGAAATTTTATTTTCATATATAAAATTAAAAATACCACTTTAAGAGACTATATATAAAACACTCAAAGTCTCTCACACCCCACACCTTAAGAATTTCTCTCACCTAAATAAATTTTATAACCTAAAGGAATTTTTTCTCTCAATGTTTCACTATTGATCTTCATTATCAAGACACACCGCCTGACCATCATAATGTAAAGAAGACTTTAAATAAAATAATCATCTTATAGAATCATCATCACTTAATATGCCACTAATTTTTTCTCATTATCCATCATCGAAGATTCATTTTCCATCGTCAAATTTTTTTTCAAGCTACTGCAAAGGTGTAAACCCCCTTCCTTCTTTCTTAACAGACTACATCTTGACAAACACTCCCTTTTATTTTTTATAGTAACCTGACATATCCTTTTTATAAGGGTTTCCATACTCAAAAAAAGAGTGGGAAATATATTTTTTTCAAATATATCACAACCTTATCTATTTTTAAACCATTTTTTCTTTTTTCAAACAATATTATTCTATTATCTCTTTATCTCATTGAAATTTTATAATCCTAAAAACCCAAAACAGGGAGATCATGTTTGGTGGTTCTTCAAAGAATGGTTGAGATCATCCATCTAAATGTATCCATCAGGGATTTTTTAAGTTTGATATTGATCCTTTAATAGTCAAGTCTATGAAAGATATTGAGAAGGATTTGAAAATTCATATGAAGAAATTCAAGAATCCACCTTTAGATCCAACTATGGTTGGTGGTGTTGTGTCTACTGATTCAAAATCAAATATAGATATTCTAACCATGAGGAATCCTATAGATTCTTCTTCTAACATAGTGTTGAGTTGGTCAGCTTCTTTGAAGCTTTAGGTAATCTAAAACTTGAAGTGTGTGATGCCCCCTCCTAGAGATATACTCTTATACATTTTATTATTCTTCTTATCCCCAAATATTAGATGTTTCATATTAAAAGGATTGCAATATGGGACCCTCTTCCTCCCTTCCTAGTGTTTATCCTTTGATGGGTGAGGTTGATACAGTAGATGAGCTAGTTTCAAGGTGCCAATATGAGAGTCTGGTGGATGGACAACTTTATATTAGGACATTGATTCTTGATAGAAATATTTATAGGAATTAAATTAAAATTCAGAATGTAATATATGATGTACAGTAGCCTCAAATCATGTGAATATAGATGAGGAATAAGGATAAACACTGCTACAGCTAACAGTCCTCCAGAGAGACCACCTTTGGAGCTCTGTCATCATTGTGTGGGTGTAGTTCTTAGATATGAGCCACTCCTCCAGGCCTATTGCAACCAATAGTTAATTTTAAGAAAATTTTTCTGATCCCCCTCCTAAAACACACAGCTGGCTATAAGAATCGGACTCATTGACTCAACTGGGGACATTTCTCATACAACCCTTACTACACTGGTAAGTATGTTTTATTAGAGTTCATGAGCTAGAAATGTATAGAACCCCTCCTCAATTATAACATTTAACCCCTCCTCAACTGACACTTTGTCCCCAAGGTGGAAACTAGGGAACTAGGAAATAATGTTATCTACATCTTCCCATATAGATTCTTCAGTCGGTTTTCCCTTCCATTTGATGAACCATGACCCCTGGTATTAACCTCGGAGTTTCTTGATAACCAAAACTTAATTTGGTTCATATAGTAGAGGAAGGTTATTGGTACATAATTTTGAAAGTGTAGTTTGGACAGAGGTTCCACCAATATCCATCTTAAGTTAAGAAACATTAAATGAGATATGTGTGTGTGTGTGTCTAGGTAAATTAATTAGATAGTATTAGCCCCAAAACATGATTCAATTTTATAAGTAACAAAATAAAATGCATCCAAATTGGGACATAATTTCTTGGTCTTATAAGTTTTGATATTTGGGTAGATTTTGATATAAAATGAATCACCATCTTGGAAAACTTCATTCAACCTATTCTTATTGAAATACCTCACCATAAGTTATTTTCCACGGTGAAGGCTTCCTCATACTTGGTCTAGAATGGTGTATTGATCAATAAGTATTTCTGAAACTATCATAGAAAAAGTATCCCCACCAACAAATCATAAAACTATCTGAGGTTTACATCCATAGACAACCTCAAAGGGAGTCATCTTAATAAAAGCATGGGATGTCGTGTTATAAAAAAATTATTCCCAAGGAATCCATTGATCCCAAGAGTGTGGCCTCTCCAAAGAATAACACCATAAATATTTTCCAAGACATCTATTAACAACTTTTTTTGTCCATCTATTTGAGGATGGTATAAAGAGCTTATTTTAAAAGTAGTGCCCTCCAAATGAAATAAATCTTTCTAAAAATTATTTACAAAAACCAGGTCATGATTAAAAAAGATAAAAATCAATATTCCATGAAAATGTACAATCTATTTGACAAAAACATCTACTACTCCCATATTTTTATATAGATTCCACAACAACAAAAAGTGGGCATACTTTGAAATTTGATCCCCCACTTCAAAGATTACATCAAAATCATGGGATCAGGGAAAACCAGAAATGAAATCCATTGAAATATTATCCCAAATGAGGATTGGAAGTGACAACGGCTGCAATAGGCCAGCGAGTGAAGCAAAAATATATTTTTGTCTCTAGTGGGAGTCATGTTATTTAAAAAAATATATATATATATTTGGTCATCCCCTTACAAAACAAACTTAAAGATATTCTCTTGTAAGTCTTAAGGAATCCAATATGTCCCCCTAATAAAGAAGTGTGGTAATATATTAAGAATTTGGGTATAAGGGTAGAAATCTAGGAAAGGACCATCTTCTCTTTGAAATACAACAACCCATCTCGGTATTCATAATCGGTCCTAGAACCAAGTTATTTTAAAAGATCCATAACAATGCTCATAAGTTTTGGATCATTCTGTAATTCAGAATAAATAATGTTGACCTCTATCCAAAAGGGTTTAGAAGTAGCTAAACCCAAATTTTTAACCTTAGATACTTCATCCAAAACCCCATCAGTATGTTGGGATAGTGATTCAACTACCTGATTTGATTTTTTGGTCTTATAAATCACTTTAAAATATAAGCCGAGTAGTTTTTCTTACCAGCACTTCTGGTCAGCGGTATGATACTAATGGATAAGTAGATTATTGAGTGCCTTATGATCAGTGTAAACAATAAAGTGATTTACTAAAAAATATTTCCTTTAATGACTCACAACCAAGACAAGGGCCTTAACTTCCTTTACATACATGGAATTAGAATGATGAATTTAACCCAGATAATTACTAAAATAAGTGATTGACCACCCCAAATTCATCAAAACAAACTTGATTCCTTTTCCCAAAGAATAACATTCCACAACAAAAGGTTTATATAAATATATTAAATCCAATAAAAGATTCAATACCATAAAAATCTTGAGTATATCAAAATAAATCTCTACTACTATAAACCAAAGGAACCCATATTTCTTGGTTAAATCTATAAGTAGGTTAGCAATATTTTTATATCCTTTTACAAATTTCCTATAGTAGCCAGTGAGTCCTAGAAAACCATATAAATCCTTTATAATATGTGGGTTTGGCTAGTTTAAAATGAATTTGATCTTCTTAAAATCCATTGAAACCCCATCATATGAAATGATGTGACCTAAATACTTCATTATTTTTTGGGTGAAAAAAATCCTTATTAGCATGGAGGTGATCCTCTACTATCATATGGAAAACAGTCTCAAGGTGCTACAAGTTCTCAGTCTATGTCTTACTATAGTCTAAGATATCATCAAATTTTACCAAAAATATACCACCAAAATTTCCCCTTAAACATGTTATTCATTATATATTGGAAAATAATTGAGGAATTCATGATTCCAAATAGCATTACAATATATTTTTAGTGTCCATAATGTGTTATGAATATAGTTTTTCTAACATCATTGGCCCTTACTCAAATCTGATGGAATCCAGAATTCAATCAAACCATTGTAAAGTATCATTCCCCACACAATTCGTCTAATAACTCCTAAATCACCAAAATTTGGAACCTATAGGGAACCATAAGTTTTTTTATAGATATATAATCCGCACAAACATATTCTAGAATCTATATTTTTTCAATAAAATTATCAAGATCGCTTAGGGGTTGTTACTATCTCATATTAGACCCCAAGATAGTTGGTATACCACTTGTTTTTCTACTTCATCCTTCAAGTAATAATCTATATTATATGGATGAATATTCACTATATTATCCCCTTAAATCTGGGTTATTATGTTATCTATCAAACATCATAGTGATAATCTATTTGTCTCATCAAATATTTTCTTAAACCTTTGTATGACCAAATCAAATTATCGCTTCTCGTTCTAATTTTCCTAGTCACCATCATCCCCTAGTAAATAAAGTTTATTTTTCCATAACCATACCTATATAATTAGTTTCCTCATCTACCAAAACTTGTATTGGTTCACCGGTCCTTCTAAATTTGTGGAAACCCCTACAAACTTATTTCCTCCCCTTCCCAATGAAATTTCATAGTTTTTTAGCTCTAATTAATAATTATAGTACCAAAGTTTTTAACCATTTCATATTGAGAACCATATCCAACCCTCCTATATCAAAAATGAATGCTTCAATAGAGAATTTAAAGTTTTCCAAGAAAACTAAAACTCTATTTAAAACTTCATGCAATGAAACCTTATAGCCATCTCCAAGTCAAATATCAAATGGTTTAGTTGGACTAATTTCTAGTGTCACCATATTTTTGAGGGACTTGGAAATGAAATTATGACTCTCACCACTTTACACTAAAATCATCAATGATATTCATAAAATATGACCTATGAAAAACATCAACTCTATCCCTACTAAGCCCATGCTAAGAAACTCCACAGTGTCTCCTTTTTGTTCTACCCATTGTTCCATGTCTATCTCATTCCCATATCTACCTCACACTACTTTCAAACTAGTATCATACTCCTCATTGTATGAACCATTTGTATTGAAATATTCCCATACTAAAACATGTATATGATTATCCATACACTGATGTAATAGACTGAAAACCTGGCCTCAATGGAAACATAATTCCTTCTATTTTTGTTTCTCTCGTTCCTACCAACTGATTGCTCTAACACCATCCCACCATTTTTCACCCATTGATTTTCTCAATTACTACTCCCATTAATTCCTCTCTACCATTATTATATTTTTATAGAACTTGTCATTACCAAATTAAAAACATAGGAAACTGGTGGTAGCATCATCCTCCCACATGTGTTTTGTAACACTCACTCTCTAATCAGCTCCCTTTCCACCTTCTTGGATAGGGAATGCAGTCTAAAATTTTGTCTATTTCATGATTCAATACTCAATTTTCATTTTTTGTTCACAACCCTCCCATTAATAGGATCAAATACCATGTCTCAGGGAGATATGTAATCCTCAAGGTTATCTACTTGAATTATTCTATATACTCATCCACTACCATGGACTAATGAAATATCTTCAAGAATCTTAATAGATATACCTTCATCATTTTTTCATAATTATCCATCAAATAATTCTTGAAATACTTCCAGGTTGATCTTGGATTCACCTTATTTCATGAAAACAACCAATAATAAGAAGTGTTTTCCTTGAAAAGTTGGGATAAATTAAGATTCATATCATTAGGGGTATGATTAATAAAAAAATATGTATCTTATTTGGTTAAACATTTGAATGGTTATTCGCCAATGAAACTGGAAGTTACACTTTTCGTGAAACACTCTACAGTATGTTCTCAATATTTTCCACATCAATTAATGTATTACTTCCAATTTCTCACCCATCCACTACATTATCAAGGTTGATTCCTCTATGAATTTTCATAGATGTTTTTTTCTAGATCAAGGTTCTGATTTCAACATTATTCCTTTAATACACTCCAAATTTTTATCCTCAATGTCACACATCTGGAGGCAGAGGTGCTCCTCCTCTAGATGCACCATTTTTTGGCTCTCAGTTTGGTTTTTATTTAACCTATCCAAGCTTTCCTACACCACCATTAACATCTATTGAATTGTTTCCATGACTGAATCTATATAAACTACTTGATTTTTCATTTTTTCTAGCATCCATTTTTTCACTACTTCTAATCACACCAGATGCCTCCCTCATAAGGATCATAATTCTCTTTGAGATTCACTAAATTCACAATCATATAATGTTTCCTCCCCATCATAGTCACAAAAAATGTTTGGACATTGATACTTAAGATAAATATTTATAATAATTCCATTCAAATTCAAAAAGTGATATATGTTGTACAGTATCCTCAAATCATGTGAATATTGGTGATGAAGAAGGAGAAACATAGTTATAGCTAAGGTTCCTCTATAGAGTCCACCTCTGGAGCTCTCTTATCACTATGTTGGTGTGGGTCCTAGAGATGGAGCACTCCTCCAGGATGACTATGAATAGAAGTTAATTTTTAGAATTTTTTTCTACTCACCTCCTGAAACAAACAGTAGGATATATGAACCGGACCCACTAACTCAACCAGGGACATTTATAATACCGCCCTTCCTACACTGGTAAGTATGTTTTATAAGAGTTTGTGAGCTAGAAATAATATGAAACCCCTCTCTAATTTTAATAATTTCCAACTCTGATGTTGAATTTTTTAATTTAAATTATTAGGGTTCTAAATACCCTTGGTAAGAAATGTGAGATGGAGGGATTGATTATTTATCATCAATTCTCTTATTGATGTCTGGATGAGTCAAAAGTACAAAAACATAATTTTATTGTTGTTGTGAATAATATTATACCAAGATGGAATAATTTTTATAATTATTCATCCTCTTAATCAGGGTATATCTTGGTGTTATGAAATCATAGGTTGATGCTTATCGAGTAGTTTCATGAGTCATTTTAGATTTTAGAGTATAGTTTCTGGGTGATGAATGTTGAGAAATTTTTTTTAACCTTAATATACGTCTCTAATATGGTTGTTGATCGAATGTCCCTTTAAAATCATCTAGCTACTCATGAACCTTTTCAATGATCTGTTACATGTATTTTTCTTGATGATTTTAATACAGTTTGTTTTCTATGGTGATACTTGTAGGTTCCTTATATTGAAATTCTTTTAAAAAAGACTATAACACTGATATTATAATATCTAATTTGGTGGATTTTCATTGGACTGGTCTTCAATCTACTTGGATAAAAAGTAATTTAGGTGTTATTAAGAAGTAGGATAGAGCCTTAGTTAATTCTTGTTAGATTTCCATGTTTTCTAGTTTTATGGATAATTTTATTCCTTTTTATATCTCTAACCACTCACCCATCATGGTTAGGTATAGTTTTTAGATTTCTTCTGACAAGATACCATTCAAATTATTTAAATACTAGGCTGATATCAAGGATTTCTTGATCACAGTCGCTTATTTTCGGATTTTTAAGGATGATAGCTATAATATGGTTTTTTTCCCACAAATTAAAAAATTTAAATCATGATCTTAATTAATTGAACATCTGTATTTCTACATAGAAAAAATATGAAATTATTCCAATTAAAACTGAGTTTTTTGAGTTTCAAAATGATACTGTTAAAAATAATTTTAGTGATGAATTGGTCTAGAGGGAAGAACTATCTAAATAAAAACTCCATGAGTTTTCCTTAAAGGATTTATATCCTTCCAAAAAAAAAGTAGAGTCCAGTGTCTTAAGGATTGTGATTAAATTTCTTCCTTCTTCTTCAACTCATCTAAATCCTAGTTTAATTTAAATAAAATTGTTCTTTTTAAAAGGTCATATGGCTCTTAAATTTCTCATTTCAAAGAGATCACCCATGAAACTATTGAATTCTTCAAGTATTTTTCAAGATCACTTCCTTCCTCTCCTTGTGTGGGTAAAATTAGTCTTGACCATTTTTTTATCCCTCTATCATTAAATTTTTATGTGATTATCTAGATTTATTTGTGGCCCATGAGGATATCTATAGGAAAATATTTATTATTCACCTTGAAAAAGATCCAAGGTTGTATGGTTTTAATACCTTTTTCTTTCAAAAATCCTTGCATGTATTAAGTACTAAAGTTAAGAAAGTTATGATATAATTATTTTTGAATGATAGGTTACTTTAAAAAGTAAATGTTTCCATTATATCTTTGATTCCCAAGATTCCCAATGCCTTTCTCATTTATTATTTCTAAACCATTAACTATTACAATACAATTTACAAGTGTATTTCTAATTTTCCAGCTTCTATATTTATAAAAGATCATTTATGAATTTTTAATAAGGCTTGATCAAGATTTAATCCTAGGAGATGCATCCTCAATAATATTTTTTTGGATCAAGAGATTATGATATGTTACCACCATGTTTTATGTGTTCCTCATTGGACCTTTAAGATAATTTTTTTTGAAAATTTTGATTCAGTGTGATATGAGTTTCACTAGGATAGATTAGAGTTACTTGTATTCTTTGTTAAATTTTCTGATTTGGTTTAAGATTTTTTTCTCCTCTGTGGTGTATTTTGTGAACATTATTGGGATCACTCATGATTATTTTTCATGTACAAGGGGATTGAGAAAATGGGACCCTCTCTCCCCCTTTCTCTTCATGATTTATATGGAGAACTTCTCTAAAATTTTGGAATCTATTATTACCTCATAAAACTTCTTTAAGTATCATTAATGTTGTGCTAAAACCCTCATCTACCTTATTTTAAATTCAAATTATTTTATTTTATTCTCATTTGGAAACATTGTATCAATTTTTGTCCTTAAAGAAGCTATGGGTTTATTTTCATTGTTTTTAGTAATAAATATTAATATATCTAAGTTAATTACATTCCCTACTGGAATCAATGATGACTTCCTTCGAATCATTGTGTATTTCGTGGAATATATTATTTTTTCTTAAACTTTGTGTTATCTTGGTGTTACTCATATCATACTGAATTTGTGGGATATTTATTGTGCCCTTTATAGGAAAAAATTCCTACAAGAATCAAAGTTTGGACTAATAATTTCCTATCCTTTACAGTTATGCTTCATATTGTCCAGTCTATCTTTTTCAACATGTAATATTATTAATGCTATAATTTTATTTTACCTACTAATGTGGTTAAATGTTTAGTCCAATCTCATGTGTTTTTATGGAAAGTTCCTTCCTTATTTTTCTCTAGGGTGAAGGTTTCTTAGAAATTTGTTACTACACCTAAATAGGAGGGATGATTGGGAATCAAAAAGTTTACTGACTAGAAGATGGATATTATAAATAGATTTGTTTTGAAGTTATTTAATCTATCATATTTCTCCATTTGGGTGGAATGGGTTGGGATTGACTTGGAAGATATTAATTTTTGGTGGATAAGGTTTCTTGGAATTTCTCTTGGACTTGGGGAAAATTTATTGGTGTTAGACCTTTATTATCATAACATATTTCCTTTTTTATTATTAATGGTTATAATGTATCATTATGGTTTGACATGTGGCTCCCTAGTGGACGTCTCTACACCTTTGTTTATGATCTCATTATTTATTTTGGTACTTTCCAAGTTGTCTATAGTTTTTAATATCATCTCTAATGGTTATTGGAGTCTTCCTCCTACACTTTTAGTTGATCTTTGTAACATTCAGTGGAATATTTATATTTGTATGGGTCCTATTACCTTAGATATATATGAAATCAAGTGGAAACAATATGATAACTTCTCAGTTTGGATTGTTTGGGAGGACTTAGGGCATAAATATACTGATGTTACTTCGAGTAGATTTGGTTGGAATTGTTTATCCCTGAAAATATTCTCCTATGATTTTTGGTTTCTTATCTTAAAGTATTTACCTACCCAAGACAGAATAAAATAATAGTTTGTGATCATTACTAATCATTTAATTATATGTAAAGATGATTTTGAGATAGTTGAGAAACTATTCTTCAACTATGTGTTTTCTCAGATTTTCTAATCTGTCTTCATGGATATTATAGATCTATCCTACCCAGGTTGGTATTTGATTTATATTATTGATTTATGTAGACCTAATTTTGTTGGGGACGCACTAATGGAGGCTTTAGGGAATATTGGTGAGAGGACCATTTTGGGATATACCTAACACTGAGAGGAGGTGAATCAATGTTGGGGAATTTTTAAACCAATTCCAACTTTTTGTCCCCATACCTCTTGACTTGTTAGAATCTTGATTCTCTTGTTCTCTTTTTACTATCACATGTAATAATATAAAGTAGTAAAAAAATATGCACATGATATTTTACAAGGTTCGCTACTCAATAAGAGCAGTTACATCCTTTCCATGCATGGGAATGACTAGTGCATGGATTCTACACTATAATGTAGTAACTGTTATAGTGTGTTAGCTAGGGAAAAAATACTCTAGTTGGTGTAGGTCCCTACACTTTGAAGGGGTAAAGAAAAAATCCTTCCCAGTGTGATTTCATACACTTTGAAGGGGTAAGGGAAACAATCCTCTTTTTTAACTGGTGATGACTTAGTTCAACTTGAAACTTCCTTACTAGTTCTTTATACTGCCTGTGGAGATAGTATTCTTCCTTATTGATAAGGTAGGTTATTCTCTTGATCTTTCTTAGTGATCTTAACTTGTTTAGTTGCAAATAAGTAGGCTGGAAATTCTCTTCTTCTTATTTAGTGCAAAACTGAATGCACACTTCCTCTTCTTCTTCCTTCTTCTTTAGTGAAACAACCTAATGCACTAGCACTTCTTCTTCTTATTCTTAGACAGAATCACAAACACCTTTGTGATTATTCAAACACTAAATATTAGCTTATCTGGCATCATCAGAATCAATATTCCCTGAATAATAAATGAACATTGAGTGTGAACTTCCTTCTTTATCATTATTCTTATCTTTTCTTCTTCTTGGTGAAGTTAATATTTTCTTAACTTAATTTCATCTAACTCCAATATTAAGTAATAATGATCTTGAACATTAACCAAATAATATTTTCTTAAATATAATCCTATTAGATCATATGAATCAAGAGTGTTTTAGGGTATTTCAAGTGGTTCAATTTTTCTCATATGCATGCAAGAATGCATGCATTATTTTCCTCCTCTTTGCCTCTTTGCATATGGTTCGGGTGTATTTAGGTTTTATATGTGTTTTTAATCAAAATTGTATGGTTGTATCCATTGTACACCTTGTTCTTGTTCTTCAACATGCAAGGGGTTCATGGGTATTCTATGAAAAAGGGATGTGTAGTCCTTCTTCATGAAACTAGGATGGCTCGCAATTCATATTTCTTCACAAAATACCATAAGGGTGAGCACGCATCGATTGTGTACCTATGAGATCTCATTCACAAAACACAGTGATCGTTTGGGTAAACCTATTTCATTTTATCAGTTCTTTATTCAAACTAAAAGTGTGGATCTTCTTCTTCACGTGGCTCTTCAAGAGTGCTTAACACTTGTTGAAGTTCCATGGGAACTTTCTTTGTGAATCCAGAAGGATTTCTGATCAAATATTTCCTTTTGAAAAGTGGAAGCACATAGAGACTATGTTCTTCAAACAAGATCTCTTGGATAATGAATGGCAGCAACAACACATCCCCAGCTTGTTGTAGCTCTATTTATAGGTGAGGATCATATCTTTTCCACATTAAAATTTTGCATGGTATTCCTTGAAATATTTATTTTAAATTATCTTAGATCTCTAGTTCTTTAAAACTTTCAAACTTGTGTGTGATATCTTCCAAGAATTTCGAGTGTTTCCTTTTTAAACGAATGCCTCATTTATAGGTATAAAATCATGTGCATTTTATGGAGATCATATTCAACTCATTATACCTGATCTTTATCCATGAAATATGAGACCTCACAACTTTGTTTTCTTCGGCCTCATTCAAACTTCATTGATTCGTTGAATGCATGAAAATTCAATTGCATGCATGTTCTTGTTTCGATCCATAGACCAACATCCTCCTCATATGATGTCCAATGGTCTTCCATGGTGATCAGTTCATCTACTCCGGTGAGTAATAGCGGTGCTGGCATGCAGTGGTGAAGGAAGAAGATGACGTTGTTAAACCATAGACCACAGGATATCAGATGGTCCTTATTTACACATGCACAGCATAGGATGAATGATCATCCATGATTAAATCCATCTACTACAGGTGATCAGACAGTTGAGCGAGATGCAATATGAAATGAGTGGTCAAGATCATGTTCATGATTTTAAAATGTTATCCCACATCGAATTGGCAACATAGGGGATACATGGTTTAAGTATCAAGACACTCCTCTATTCACTCATAATTCTCCTCCGCTCTCCATGGTACCGCCTCATACCGTGTTCTATGGGCGCGCTCTGTTCCAACCTTCTCAGTGCAGGCTTCGGCCCTGATATGCACGTATCATCTTCCATGTGCTCATGTGGGACTATACATATCCATGAATGTGAACGTGTGCCTATGCCCAACCCATCTCACCTTCAGGATGTCCAAGGATGGTTCCCTTAGTGTGGTTGACCCTCAGGTCCCACATGTGATGGGGTTGATCTGACCTCGACTGGCTTGAGTGTTGGCCCAAATTTTTAAGTAAGGCACATAAAAATACTTGGTTAAGTGCATTTACACCTTCAAGGTTAGTACTCCAACCCCATGCATGGGCACCTTAAAATTCCAAGCCCAGGCACACTCACTTTTCCTTTTTTCATGATCACATTCAAATCTTCAAATCTCTTCTACCATTTCTTTTTGGAACTTGAATTCCAAATAACTTGAATCATCTTTAAATGGATGATACTTCATTGTTGTAAAAATTGGGTCACCTTTGACACAAGTTCTTTGAACTTATGTTCGGTGCATCAATATTTTGATTTGTAACAACATGGAGAATTTCCCAAGCTTGGCATCAAATTCTATGAATCCATAAAAATTCTTCAGGCATCATCACTTCAACCAATATCCATTTAATTTAGAGTTCCTTCTTCATTTTGACCATTATTGGAAACTATTGAAAACAAATACAACTTATAAACAAAGTGGTCCAAAAAATCTATCCCTTTGTATTTATTGGAAATACTTCAAGGTTCTTTCTCAAATGAATGTGTCAATATCAAAATGAGAATATTCTCTCTCCCCTTCACTTTTATTTATTTCACTTTTGAACTTTCATTTCACTTTATCTCCCCATTATTGAAAAGAAATACAAAGTTCATGGGAAAGGGGTATTAGTCCATACTTAATAAATGTACCACCCATCATTTCACTCTAAGTCTACTTGATAAATTCTCGGTGTAGAAAACAAGAGGATTTGATCTAGACAAAAAAATCTGTCCATTATCCACTAATCATGGTACCTAATGAGATGAGAACTCATAAATTTGTCTTCAAGGGTATTTTTGATTTCATTACAGGTTAAATATGTGAAATACTTTTAAGAAAAATCAACCTGAAACTATTACACTCGCTTCAACAAATGGATCAAAAACATTCAAGTGTAATGGGAAAGATAAGTGACCTTGGGACACTTCCATTATTATTATGTCACTGATTAATTCAATTAATCCCTCTTTGTAGAATGATATTTATTTTGAGTAACCAAGGATGAGAGATTGATAAATTACATACCTTTTACAATTACATGATATTAAAAAAAATCATCAAAGTAATTGAATTTGATACCAACTGAAGTTGATACTAATTGAAATAATAACTATAGAAGCTTCTTCATTTGTCTCCCCCTTAAGGGAACTCTCCTCATCACTAACTCTTGGGTTCTCCCCCTGAGATATTACTTTACCTTAAATTCCCTATATTATAAGAATAAATATAATACACAAACATTTAATGGAATAAGGTGGATCCTTCTTACTTTATCAGTTTGAACAGATAGGTTGATATGATTTTCCCATCCAAGATTCTCCACTCTTCTCACTTGTACATTTGATCTTCAATTATGATTGTGCTTTTGTGTATCTCAATACTTATTCCATTTCTTTTTTTGTGATCCTTCTTTCTTCAAATTATTTTTAGAGAAATATAATCTCTTGATGTAACTTTTATCTTCTAAATAAATTCTTCTTGAGTTGTAATAAATACAATGCAATTTTTAACAGTGTGACTAGCCTTGTTTCACCTCACACACAGGACTTCTTTATCTTCATGTGAAATTTTATTTTTTATTTTTTCACTAGCCTTAGCTTGTGCATCTTCCATTTCCCTAATTCTTTCCAAATATTCTGGCCAGATAACCAATAAGTCATTAGAATATGAGGCATCAAGATTGGATCTTCCACATGGATTCTTATGAGTGACATCCTTATTAGGAGTTATTCTAGATATACCACCCATTAAATTCTTGGATTTAGAATCCAAGGACTTCTCTCCTTTCCTTCTTGGAGTCTTCTTGGGTGAATTATTTTTTACAAAAAATTTCTAACTAAATCCCAAGGATGCTTCTTTTTTCTTATCCAGCTTATGTGATCTTCTTCTCTTATCATCTTTGGGTACCTAATGATATGAACATGTACCAACTTTATGACCACTCCCATTGCATACATCAAGGATGTTGTCTAGCATTCCAAATCTATTTGTATTGTACATATGCTTTTGGATCTATGGATGTTTCTTCTTCTTTTATGGTTTTCTCCTACTTGATATATTCTTTATCTATGATTTTTCATTTAAGGTATTGTACCAACAATCCAATGCACAATGCCCAAATCTATTTAATCACCAACATTTTATTCTTGATATCTTCTTCATAAGGTTGTTGATCCTTCTTCTTGATTTGTTGTGCTCTCTATGGCGAATCATCTTCCAACTTCTTCCTCCTATCCACCCTAACTATAGTGGTAGGTATCTCATCACCTTTCCCCATCCATACTTTTTTATAAATTTTCTTTCACCCTACACTTTTTTTAGAAACAAATTTAGAAACCTTAGTACAAGATGGTGTGAATGGTACCTATTCTTTCTCAACTTCTTGTGATAGATCATTGAGTGAAGTCATGATCTTCTTATCATATGTTGGATATATTTCACCCTTATAATCCTCCAATAAACATTAAATATTGTTAGAAACTATCACCTTATTTTTTGACTGCTCAATATGTGTCTTCTCAAGATTGGAACATTGAGTTTCCAATTTTAGACACTTTATATTAAGGATGATATTTTGGTCTTCAATCATTATTATCTTCTCTTCACAAGTATTCTTTAATCTTTAAATTTCCACTTCATGCATCAAAACTTTGTTTTGTAACAAAGAGTAAAGTTCCTTGATCTTCTTGGAATTTTATTCCAAATATATACCCATGACATCAATGCTCTTCTTTAGCTCATTTTCAAGTGCATGGATCTTCTCTTCTAGAGTCTTATTTACTCCCTCTTTCTCCTCATCTTCTTTGATCCATTTTGAGGAACTTATTTAAAATCACCTTTTTTTCTTCAAAGGCTCCAACTTGTCTAGAGAGCTTTATACATTCAACATTTTTTTCTTGCATGCCCTTCTCTAAAACATCATTTTTCTTCTTCCATCTAGGTCACATATTCCTACATACATTAAAATACTCCACAAACAATGGATGCACTTTATTCAGGTATATCATGAATAATAGATCTTAATCTGTCAACTGATAATTCTTGAGAGGTTGTAGATTTATCATCACCACATGTGCTAGCATTTTCATCATGAGAATAATTTTCAAATGTACTAACACATACCTCCTGATCACTTGAGGTAGGAAGGTTATCCATCTTCTTGGTGGAAACTTGAAAACACCTTCTCATTACTTTACAAACCTACTGTGTCTTTACTATCAACAAGATATGGAGAACTAGATACTTTCTATTCTTTAGATAAGAGGGACTTCTTATTCATCATTATATTCTCCTTATTTTTATTGTTCACCATGGTCTTGGTAGATATGGTCTTCTGCTCAGAGACAACTAAATTTTCACTAAAACTTCACTTAATTGATTAATAAGAAAACAAACTCAACTCTTTAAAAGAGAATAACTTCATTGTAGAGAATCCAATAGAGGTGAAACTGGCTCTGATATCAATTGAGAGGACCAATTTTGGATATACCTAACACTGAGAGGGGGGTGAGTCAATGTTGGGGACATTTTAAACCAATTATAAATTTTTATCCTTGTACCTCTTGACCTGTTAGAATATTGATTTTATTGTTCTCTTTTTCATATCTCATGCAATAATAGAAATCAGTAAAAAATATGAACATGATATTTTTAACAGGTTCAATACTCAATAAGATCAGCCACATCCTTTCCATGCATGGGAATGACTAGTGCATGGATTCTTTACCAAAATATAGTAACTGTTATAGTGGGTTGGCTAGGGAAAAAATCCTATGGAAAGTTTGGGTCCCTACACTTTGAAGTGCAGAACAAAATAATCCTTCACATTGTGATTCCCTAAACTTTAGAGGGGGAAGGGAAACAATACTCTTCCTAAACTGGTGATGACCTAGTTCAACTTTCATCTTCCTTGTTGGTTCTTTATACTACCTGTGGAGATAATATTTTTCCTT
Organism: Viscum album; assembly: GCA_963277665.1. Taxonomy (NCBI): domain Eukaryota; kingdom Viridiplantae; phylum Streptophyta; class Magnoliopsida; order Santalales; family Viscaceae; genus Viscum; species Viscum album. The sequence goes on along the minus strand of OY728156.1, from coordinate 60,839,710 downwards.
CTTGATAAGGTAGGTTCTACTCTTGATCTTCTTTAGTGTTATTCACTTGTTTACTTGGAAAGAAATAGGCAGGAAACACTCTTCTTCTCTTCTTATTCTTCAGTGCAAAACCGAATGCACAAGTGCAATAACCGAATGCACTAGCACTTCTTCTTATTCTTCTTGGATAGAATCAAAAACACATTTTTTATTATTCAAACATTAAATATTAGATTACTTGGTATCATTAGAATAAATATTCCCTGAATAAGAAATGATCTCTGAGTGGGCACACCCCTCCTTCTCCTTCTTATTGTATTTTCTTCTTCTTGGTGTAGTTGATATTTGTTTAACTAAATTGCACTGAACTCCAATATTAAGAAAGAATGATATTTCACATTAACCAAATAATCTTTTCTTGAATATAACCCTATTAGATCATATGAATAAATAGTGTTTCATGGTATTTTAAGGGGTTCAATTTTTCACATATGCGTGCAATCACTCATGCAATGTTTTCCTCTTATTTTCCTCTTTGCACATGGTTCAGGTGTGTTTAGGTTTTATATGTGTTTTTCTTCAAACCCAAATGGGTGTATCCATTGTCCACCTTTTTCTTGTTCTTTAATGTGCAAGGGGTCCATGGGTATTCTATGCACAAGCGATGTTCAGTCCTTCTTCGTGTAATTAGGATGGTTCGTGATTAGGATGTCATTTCAAAGTACCAAAAGGTTGAGCATGCACTGATTGTGTACCTACAGGATCTCCTTCATGAAACACAATGAGGGTTTGGGTAAACCTATCACATATTTTTGGTTCTTTCTTCACACTGAGGGTGTGGCTCTCCTTCTTCATGAGTCTCTTCAAGAGTTCTTAGCACTTGTTGAAGGGTTGTAGGAACTTTCTTCGTGAAGTCATAAGGTTTGCAGATCATAGATTTCCTTTCACAAAGTGGAAGCATGAAGATACTATGTTATTCAAATGAGATCTATTGGATAATGAATGTCAGAAACAAAACATCATGGCTTGGTGTGGATCAATTTATAGGTGATGATCATATCTTTTCTGCGTTCAAATTTCACATGGTATTCCATGAAATATTTCCTTTTAATTATCTAAGATCTCTGGTTCTTTAAAACTTTCAAACTCGTGTGTGAGATCCGCCAAGAATTTCAGGTGTTTCCTTTTCAAATTAATTCCTCGTTTACGAAGATAAAATCACATTCATGTGATGTAGATCACATGAAACTCATTCTTCCCAAGATTTATCCATGAAATACATGGCCTTGAAACTTCGTTTGCTTTGGACTCATTCAAACTTCATTGATTCATTGCATGAATGAAAATGAAATTTCATACATGCTCTGTTTTCTATCCATTGACCAACATGCTCCTCATATGATGTCCAGTGGTAGTCCATGGTGATTGGGTTATCTTCTCTGGCGAGTAACAGCGGCGCTGGCGTGAAGTGGCGGAGGAAGAAAACGATGCGGTTAAACCAGAGACTGTGGGAGATCATACGGTCCTCATTTATACATTCATGGTGTGCGATGAATGAGAGGCCATGATTAAATCCATATATCTAGAGTGATCGTAAAGTCAAGTGAGACACGGGATGAAATGAGTAGCTGAGATCACGTCTGTGTTTTTAAAATGTTGTCCTGCATCTAATCAGCAACGCGGGGAAGCCATAGTTTAAGTATCAAGGTGCTCCACCATTCGCTCGGATTTCTCCTCCCCTCTTCATGGTACTTCCCCATACCATGTTCTTTAGGCGTGCTCTGTGCCCACCTTCTCTGTACGGGCTTTGGCCTAGCTATGTATGTATCACCCCCTGTGTGCTCCTGCGGGCCTATATATAGCCCTACATATGGGCGCGCACCTATGCCCAAACCATGCCACCTTCGGGCTGTCCATGGATGGTTCCCTCAGTGTGGTTGACCCTTGGGTCCCACATGTGTTGTGGTTGAGCTGACCTCAGTTGGCTTGAGGTTTGGACCAAATTTTTAAGTAAGGTACATAAAATACTTGTTTAAGTGCATGGCCACCTTAAAATGCCAAGCCCATGCACACTTTCTTTTCCTTTTTTCATTATCACAATAAAATCTTCAAATCTCTTCCACCATTTCTTTTTGGAACATGAATTCCAAAGAACTTTAATCATCCTTAAATAGATGATACTTCATTGTTGTAAACACTATGTCACCTTTGACACAAGTTCTTTGAACTTAGGATTAGTGCATAAATCGTCTAATTTGTAAAAACATGGAGAATTTACCATTCTTGGTATCCAATGATATGAATCTATAACAGTTCTCCAGGCATCATCACTTCAACCAATATCCATTTAATTTGGAGTTCCTTCTTTTTTTGACCATTATTGGAAATTGTTGACAAAAAATACAACTTATACACAAAGTGGTCCCAACACTTGGTACCAATATATTAGCATATATAATTTAAGAATTACATAATAATTAGTTTCATGTATCAGATTCATGTAATGTGAATGCACTTTGGATTAAATTTTAATTATCTATTCACACACATTTTTCTTCATGAAAACCCTTTGTGGATAAAGATATTAACATGATACTAGTTCGGATATGGAATTTTCATTTTAGGATGATTCATGAAGGTTGACTTGTACCAACATTTTTTTAGGTTTGTATTCAATGGTTTGTGCATGATCATGGACAATTGTTTCATGCAGATGGGTTTTTTCTTTCCCTATGGATTTTTTTCAAGGTTGGGTGTTCTTTTGTTGTGTTGATTTGAATGATTATGTCATGGATGTTGTTGATGTCAATGATATGTTTCTCACTCACCTTTCCTTCCTATATATATATGGATTAGTTTACTTTTTTAAATGCAGGCATCTCCTCAGTGGGATGGGGTTCACCACCATAATTCTGGGATTTGGGAGTTTTCATCTTTATGTTTAGGAGACATTAGCTATTTTTGACTGAGATTGGTCATTTATGGTGGTTGATCCTCCTAGTTATCCAACATTCGGGGTTTTTATCAGTGGGTTTGGTTATTAGGTTTTGGTGTTTTCTCTTGAGGGCATGTTTTTGTGGATGGAAATTGGAAATTTGAATTAATGGATGGTTTTTGGTTCCTTTGGCTCAACAAAATTGATGATCCTTGACGTTAGCTAAATTTTTCAATGTTCATTAATTTTTTAGGGGAGGTATATCTGGACTTCGTGCTTTTATTGGTTATGTATTTCTTGATTCTTCTCATCCTTCATTTCTTCGATCTTCTAGAAATCCTAACTTAGTTCTTTTTTTAAATTCTTTTAATGATAACATTTTTTTTGGAACATGTTATGATAATCACAATCTGGGACAAGTTCAAGCTTATATTTGTTACTGGTGATGTTCCCAAGCCTAAACCATCTTCTACACTTCTCCCTATTTGGAATTGTTGCAATAATATGGTCATAAATTGGTTGATTCATGATTTTTCCAAGAAAAACATGGAAAAGTATTCTTTTATCTCACTTTATCTCATTAAATATACACTGATCTCATTGAACAATTTTAGAAAGAAAATTAGACTCAAATATTTCAAATCTAGAAGTAGTTATACTTGATTTATTAAGGTACTAATTCTATGTCAACATATTTCACCAAGATCAAGAGATATTGGGATTGAGTGAGCAAGTATCATTTTATTCCTACATGATCATGTGGTTTCATCAAGGACATTTCAAAACTTATTTAATATCAATGAATTATACAACTTATTATGGGTTTGAATGATTATTTTGATATTGTTTGAGGTTTATTCTCATTATTTATTCACTACCTTCATTGAACTAGACATATTTAATGTCATTTAAAGAATATATCCAAAATTAATTTTCTTCTACTATTAAGACTTTATCTAGTGATGCTACAGCTCTTATTACTTATTTTTTCAAGATTATTATTTCATTTAAACTAGAGATTAAGAAACCCAATACCATTTTCAATTATTACAAAAATATTTTCCATACTAAGGTTAAATGATATTTTATTTATGGTTTTCCTATTTATTTTAAATTCACAAAGCCAAGACATGTTTTATCGTTGGTTCAGAAAGATGCTTCTAATATTATTTCTCTAAGTTATAGATCTCAAATATTTTCATATCAGTATTATCAACTCATGAATTTACTCTCAAATTTAAAATCCAATGGATCTTTTGAATTTTAATCCATAAAATTCCAATTTTGTTGGTAATTTTTCTATTTATTATGTTCAAGTACCTAGTACTGTTTGGATTGTAGATATTGAAGCTTATGATCATTTGTGTTTTAATAAGAATGATTTTATTAACCTCATTTTTATTACTATTACTCATTATATAATACTTCCTAATGGTTTTTCAATTAGTGTTACACATGTGAGTTTTTTTAGATTGTCTGATTCTCTTATCATGTCAAATTTTTTATATGTCCCTTCATTTACTTTCAATTTGTTGTTTATTTATAAATTGGATTCTTAATTTCATAAGATCATTACTTTAACTAATTCAATTTTTTCATACAATCCCCTTCACTAAAGACACTATTAATCCTTGGTAATTAAGAATAGGTTTTATTCATATTGCGCCCTTCTATATTTTATCATACTTTATCTAATTTTAGCACTAATTTACCATGTAATCATACTTTATTGATTTCTTCTGCTTGTACTAAAAATTAAATTTTGTGGAATTTCTAAATGGGTTATAATCCTTCTTAAAAATTGATCCATTTACCTATATAAGTTCCCAATATCAATAAAAGTTATTAATTTTTTACTTTCATCATTTATTATTAGTCTAGACAGACTAAACTTCCTTTTCTAATCAATATTAATCATACTAATCCTCTATTTAATATTATCCATGTTGATGTATTGGGACTATACAAAACCATTCTATTTATATTCATTGTTATTTTTTAACTTTGGTAGATGATTTTGGAATAACTACTTGGGTGGATCTTTTTTTAAATAAGTATGCTTCCTTTCATGCATTTAAATATTTCATTCTTATAGTTTGTACTCGGTTTTTCAATAAAATAAAATTCACTAGATTTGATAACTTTCTTAAATTGGGTTCATCTAAATGTGGTAAAAATATCTTCTTTAGGCATCATTCATCAAACTTCTACTCCATTAATCCATAGAAAAATGGAGTTGTCAATCATAAATATAAATATATTTTAAAAGTTACTTGTTCCCTTCTTTCCAAATATTTTCTTCCAAAACCCCATTGGATTGAATTTGTTTTACATCCCATTTATCTCATCAATCAAATTCCATACAAGGTTTTAGGTTTTAAAACACCTTATTAACTTCTCTTTAACAAACCACCTTATCTTAACTACTCGAGGTCCTTTTGCCTTTTATGTATTTTTTCCAATTCCTTTCCAAACAAGGATAAATTAAATTATCATTCTCATTAGGGTTTATTCTTTATTTTACCTTTTTTTTTAATCTGAAAAACTTCTAAATATGCTCACTAATAAAATAATAATTTCTATGAAGTTATATTTTATGCGATAATGTGTCATGACTCGACCCATCGAGGCCCCACATAAGCTGGAAGTAAGTTGAGAGTGAAACCCCTAGCCCGCCTCCAATAGGCTAAGGGTTGAAGACAAGTGATGAGTTGGAATAACACTTAAATGGGAGGAATTAGCCTAAAGTACTTGTATACATGCACACACCCAAATATATTCAATGGTTAAAATATATATAACAAATTAGTAGCCTTTAGAGAGTAAAAAATTCATGCAATAACCTCTAGGATACATTTCAAAGTAAGGCATGGTAATACATAAGTATAAGGTGAAAAATACACACCCAGTCAGAAAAGATGTCCCAGTTTAACAACACTTAAAAAAAGGGTAAATTGGAGAGAGTCCAACTCATATTCTCCAATAATAACCACCAAACATGGTTAGTGCCTCCAAGTACCGTTATGCTCCACCAATACTTGATCCACCAAGGTCACCACCAATCAGTCTATCATCTACATAAGACATGACATGTGCATCCATTTTCCATGAAAGGGTGAGTATAAACATACCTAGTAAGATGCACTGAAAACCAAGATGGAATAAATACAATAAAACAATCATCTCAACCTTTAAGTAAAGAGGGTAAAGAAACCCAACATCGTATATGCTCATAAATAATCCCAAATAAAGAGAGAAATGGGATCTCCATATTCACAACTAGCTAAGAACAATGAGTCTACATGTAGTACCCAAAGGTCTCATTTGTAATGCCAAGAACCACACATAACCTCACAAGAATTTGGTGGAGATTATGCTCCTCACCACCACACTCCAGAATCGAGGGAGCACTACTCCAGTATAGGACCTACTCTCCACTGGATCTTGAAGATGGGGGGTACCACTCCATAGATATAGGACTCATGCCCTCCTCCTTCTATGCATGATTCCCACCACAAATCACATCCTCATCATCTCTATGTGATCTCCAACACCAACCTAGGTCATCACTGGGTAATCACTAGCACCAACCTATGTCATCACTACTGTTGAAGGAAGAGTGGAGAAGAGGGGGTATCCAGCCATTCATATCACCACCAACCTAGATATTAGGGAAAACACCCATAACCCAAAATATTTTGGTGTTGGTAAGGTTATCCAACTTATGTAGGGAATGTATATAAATAATATAAAAATAAATGATAGATATAAATTACATAATATTAGACCTATGGGTTAACAAAAAATTTATAAGTTTACTCCACATCACCACCACTACACCACACAAAATTTGTCACAACTGATACCACCACTAAATTCATTATACCACACATAACCACAAAATTACACTTTAAATTATAGGTTCCTACATTTTCTAGATTTAATGATTTTCCACTAACTCTCATTTAATAATCCATTTCATTTCACATTAACATAGAACATTCATTTATCATTCAATTCAAGTAAGATATTTACCACACATCAATTCCAAACCATTCTTATTCATTTACCAACCCATGTCATTTTGTTTACAATGTTAATGTAATGTATCAACTTCTCTCTAAGGTACAAACCATTAATTTTGGTTCTAATTCCTTTTAACAACCCTAAGTAGAATGTCTAATAAAGTAAAATATTTCTTGAGTGCATTCAGGGCTCGTTTGAAGCCCAGATCCCCAAAATGAGAAGGAAATAATGGGTCGCATAGTTAGGAGGAACTATGCAGCCCAGCCTACATGGTTTCCCTAAACCATGAGGTAGCTCACAATGGGAACTTTGGGGACACATAGTCACATTGCAACCATGAGAACTAGGGAATACATTCGTGTGGTAGCTGTAGAGGGTTTTGGATAGGGGCTCTTTCAAGGTTTGTGCATGGTTAGATAAACTGTGCAATGTGACCCTTTGAAGTAGATAAGGGTGCACAATTGGCACACGATTTGGCCAACCATGCGACTAAACCATCAATAGTGTTAAAATGGGAGAAATTACTATTTTAACCCTATTAAATGATTTTAAACTTGTATTTATTTTCTCTTTATTTTTCTCCAGCAACTCAACCCTCTTTTCTAAGTAGAAACCCTCCTCCATCAAGAATCTAGGAATTCAAGCAACTCATCCTTCCAATCTCTGATTCATTCACTGTCAGATCTAATGAGAAGCTAGAGGTACGATCTTGAATCCTATCCAATATATTTTGAGTTCTTATTCCCATCCATTGATATATTTGGATGTAATCTCATTTTTCCCATTTTCATGGAATTTTAAGGTTTCTTATATTTCTTCCAACCTAGATCAAATCAAAGGTCGAGACTAGATGAGAGAATCTCTATGAGGATAAGGTAGGTGTTCTAGGATCTCTCCCTTAATTTAGTTGTGTTCTATAATTTGTGTCATTGTGCTGCTCGTTGGGCCATTCTAATGATGCCTCTAAAATGTTACTTTAATTAATCCAAGTGGTTTTTCATGTGTATTATTATCATAAACCAACCTGGGTCGACCCTGAACCGGTCACCCAAGATGATTCATAGCAAGGCCCGAGAGGCATTCCTGATCCTCTCAGGCTGGCGATAACCACCAGGGCATCAATAGAGAGCAAGTGGGAATGAAAATAGAAAAACACAAGATAGATAAACGACATGATAGGAAAAGCATGGCCAAAAATAATACACTAACCTGACCATGACCAAAACTCCTCGTAACCCTGAGAGTCACTCACCAATCCACCAACAACTCTCTCCCACGGCGAGAAAACTCAATTCAAACCTGCAACAGAAACTAAAAATAGGAAAACACTATAGGCGTGAGTATTAAAACTCAGTAGGCATGACCAATAAACTATTCCCAATGCACTACCTTTAAATAAAGAATTTACTAATTTTAGGTTTGAACTAAATCATACAAAATATGGGTTTCCACACACACACTTTCATTTCTAAAACAAGTAATAGTCCATTACCCCTTTTAATTTAAAAACAAGTTTAATTTTTGAATGAAACAGGTGCATTGCATTTTAGAACATTTTTTTGAACAATTTAGAAATCCAAATTTTAGTTGTAAGTCAAAAGGAAAACCACACACAACACACACTAAGGGCAATGGAAAAAGTGGCACACTGGGGCTAGAAACCGAACAAGACCTCTACATCGTCTTCCACATACAAATAAACATTTAAGAAAACATGGGTCGAACCTAGGAGCTCGTGAAAAATCCAAAACGTACTATACATGTGACTCATCTTGAAGGCATGCCTACTCTCGATGAATTCATAACGCCCTAAGTTCCGACCGTCGCCCTACCCCAGCTAGTCGAGGGGACCAATCCCATAACAATAATAACAAAACACCTCTCTGCTATGTTCCAGTAGCTAGTGCGTAATCTAAACTAGTGCAATAATCGTTCTTAGAAGATTCACTCATTATGCCAGGTTCTCATGTCATCACGTATAATTAAAAGAAAAGGAGTGAGTCAACAATGTAAATCAAGTAACCAGACATGATGTGCAAGCATCACATGCAACTCACACAATTGGGGTACATAATAATACCACCCCTGAGTCACCCCAAAGAGAGTTTCCAAAATATCTCATTTATTTAAAGTTCCAAACGGGCCTTAACTAACCATTAAACACCAACCTATTTTCAGAAGAACCAACATATGCCAAATCATTTCCAAATAATCAAAGGAACACCACTTTCAATCTCAAAACCATTTGAAACCTCATTTAAGAAATCCATTTTAGAAAGCCAAACACATTTTCAACCCAAGCCGTTATTTAAAAGAAACACAATTTACTTATAAAGGCCAACCAGGCATTTTATCAACACTAATGATGCACGTTTAAAAGAAAACACTTTCAGGTAATTCAAAATAAGAGAGAACCACTATCTTTCACAATGAACATTTATTCTAAAACTAATTATTTAATATTATTTACCATTAATCTAAAATTTAATGAAATAACCAGAAATTACTAAATTCTAAATATAAATGCAACTATAGTGGGGACCTACCTCGTCTCGATATCCAAACACAATGGCGCATCATGCCTCGCACAGACGCACAAACACGCACAAGCTGATGACCGCAGTATCACGATTTTTCCTCACCAACGCACTGAGACAAATTCAAAACAACTGAAAACCCATAACCACTGACTTAGAACAATCCAAATGAACAAACAACACAAAAACCACCTCGACATACATTCAAAAAATAATTTTAATCGTCTATAGTATTTAATAAACCACTTTAAAATTTATGAAGCATTTCCAAAGAGAAACCCACGAATTTACACACCCAAAATCTGTTCAAAACCCCTCCTTATAATTAAACACGCACTCGCAACACACCAAATTATAACGTGCACCACTTTCATAGTTAAAATAACATATTACACAACTTAATAAAAATATTCCACATGTCAAAAATCTATTTTTAAACCAAGCGCACCTCAAAAATATTTCCAAAATATAATCTGCACCACATATAATATTTAATAAACTAGTTAAAAGTTTATAAAACAATTTTAAATAACACTTCAAGGATTTTACATCAAAACTAACCCAAAAACTCTCTCCTTAATCCCAACCTCAAACCAAGACTTTAAAATTTGGATTTTCAGTAGTTTCTTAATTTAATCATTTATTCAAAATTATAAATTACATGTAGGAAATACAACAAAAAACTTTTCACACACATAATATACCAAATTTGACATGGAAAATTCATTTTTAACCAGTTACACATAAAAAATACATTATTCTAGACATTTCAAGTCACTAATTAATTATCAAAAACAAAGCACAACACATGAAATAGGTGAATACTAACTCAAGAATATTTGTGCAAAAGGGGAAACTCACCTCAAATGATGAATAACATCCTGAAAATGGTGTGAAACAATGTTCGCACCTTGATCACAACAGCAAGGAACCAAAACAGCCCTAAACAACAACCTCGGACCATTAATTTTGGAATTAAACCCTAGCATCTAAAATTTGTATAAAAATAAAACTCCACCAAGGGAGGGAAGGAAACTACTTGAGAGGAGGGGTTGTCTCCAGAAAAAGTCGTCGTTGGCGAGTCACGTACGCTAGAGATGAGGGTTACCGGTGGGTCGCATCCGGTCGGAGCTGGTGCACATAAGGGACACCGTCAGACAGGGGAGGTGTGGCTGGGGCATGCTGGTTAGGTCACACTGGTGAGGAGGGATCAGTGCGGGTTAGGGGAGGGGTTTGTGCCATGATGGGTTCTGGCCGGAGGTGGAGAGAAGGGAGGAGTGCACACATTCGTCAGAGCTGGAAGGGAGGCACATCAGGCTGTTTTCACGATTCAGCAGGAGGTAAAAGCATGGGGGGTGCGCTACACACTACAACAAAAGAGGGGGGAGATAAAGGGTGATGTGAACCCTAAAAAAACCTAACTCCTAATGAAAAAAAAAGCATTAAATAGACACAAAACATTAATAATTAAGTTATATCAATAATTATAAAAACAATTATAGTTATAGTTTTAATAAACATGATAATATTATTAATATCATGATAAAAAAAGTAATAATGCATATTTTATCCTTAATAATAATAATAATAATATGGTAAAAAATAAAATAATAACAGTATTCAAATTGTTTTAATAATAATGAAATATCTTTAACAATAATAAAAAAATTATAAATGATGTAACAAGTTATAAAAGTTACTTATTTTAATTCTCTGAAGACATGTGGGTCAAGCTGTTTCCTGGGCAAAGCCATGTGGGGTTTCCAAAATGCGCTCTTCCCATGCGCCCAACGACGTTAACTAAAAAATGCACTTTTTTTACAAAACTCAAAAATATATTTTTTGATTTAACCTGAACCTCATCAAAAAATTTAAAATCCAATAAAAATAATAAAATAAAATAATATATAGGTCGGGGTGTGAAAATTATCCCCACCATAATGCTTTCTTCCCTTGGAAATCCACAACAAGATCAAGACTCAAAGATAAAAATTATCAAGTTTCAACCACCTAAAAAATTTTAAGTGCCTGCAGTTGATCAATCCAAACAAACACCAAACTCCCATGACATGCAAATTATCCTCAAAACACGAACACTTTAAACACTACCAAAATGAAACCTGAAATGAAACTCTGATACTGACACGGGGAGGCCCAGACGGACTCCCCACCATAGGAATCAAGCCAAATGGAATTCAGCAAGACCCACAATGGGTCTCCCCACCATAAGTACTGATGAGATTAATCTAACTCAGAGACTTCCCGCACAGACCAGAGACCCCACCATAGGGGGGGGAGCGGGAAGGGTAGGTCCCAACCGATAGAGTATCAAAACTACCATCATCGCTATACCAATAACTTCACACCCTTGTAAGAACACGAACCATGATGCACTAAAGACATAGATTAAACCAAGGACCTTCTTCACCATTGGGGTTCTCCTAACTATGCACCAGCTTCACTCCGGGGCCTATGGCTAGAGTACCGATGATTGAAACATCTCCTGCCTCGCAGTTAGGTTTCAAAAATTCCCAAACATAACACACAAACCAGAATTTCACAAAACATACTTCCAATAAAATAAAATATTAAAAGAGGTTCAACCACAACCGTTCTTACAACTGAAAGAAAAGAAACACAGCAAAACGCTACAAGAAACGACTACTACATCCAAGAAACACTACAAAGAGAAAACCTCAAACTGGTCCCCAAACATCACCCCACTCCTGCTGATGGGATGAGGTGACCTTCGATGAGCCGGGTCTAGATTCTGTGTGCTTCTTGGAAACACCATGCTAGAATCACTGAAAGTGACCCAAATGTCCATAGGTGTGGCAGGGTCTCGGAGCACTCAAACACTTCGGCCTCTTGTGACCCTGCCTACCACACTGGTGACAGATCACGTCATTTCTCTACGAAGAAGATGACTGAAGGTCTGATGGCCTCTTGACTCCCCTACCAGTACCACTAGCATCAGGTCGTTTCCCATTCTTCTTATTTCCATCCTCTGCACTGCTTCCTGAGGCTAGAGGATTCGCCACCTCAAGTCCTCCTGGTAGCTCAACTTCAGCAAGAAAGGTTTACCCCCACAACATCTGAGAAGGTGGTTAGCTTGAGCTCTTCCACTTTCGATCACAGTTCAGGTCAGAATCCAGACTCAAATTTTCGAGGCTTCCCAGGATTGTTTGCAACAACCCATTGGTTATACGGAACTAGGTCTAAGAAACATCGATAGAATTCTAGTATTTATTCAGCACCCTTCTTAAGAAAACAAAACTCCATCCTCTTCCTCAGCTTCGTCAACTTAGATAAATATTGTTGGATAAATGAATACTTGAATAACTCCCATGTGAGATCTTCTCGAGGCTTGCTTCGAGACACAAACTTCTACTACTTACAGGTTGGACCTTCAAGAATAAAGGTAGCCAACATCACCTTCAATGACTCAGGCAACCCAATGGAATTGAAGTTCCTCTCAATCTTTTACAACCACTCCTCTGCCTCAAGTGGGTCTGCTTGACCATAAAATAGGGGAGGGTTCAACTTCAGGAATTCCATAACATAGTCCATATAAACTGGAGGATTTTCTAAGGATGCATCACCTGAAGCTACACCTTGGGCATCCATCTAATCTTCATGGGGTCGAACACTAAGGAACAAGAAAACAAGGAGTGAGATCAAAACATGGTCATTTTTATTTTAAATTCAACTTTTCACAATTTCCAAAATAAATCCTTATAAAAAAAATTCTTAGAAGTAAAGAAGACCCAGAAAAACCACCAAGAGAAACTAGTGACAATGGGTAACTCAGACATACAGTTGGTGGCCATACGCCCATCACACCGCCATCATAAGGAGAACTCTAGGGTAATTTCCCCAGCTTCACATGGATTTCCAGACCATGCGAGCTCACAGAGGTCACTTTCCCAGCTCTAATTTCATTTCCCAATAACAAATAAACCATAAGAATCAAAGGACATCGACAAACCCAAACTTACCATGGTAACCCGAGGTTCGGAATGAGGAAGGTTTCATGACGCCCTTCTCGTTTGTATGCCTCGAGTCCTGACAATTATACTCTTTCTACCATGAAAACCCCAAATAAAAATGGGCGCTTTGAAAAATAAGTTCCGCTCAAGATCCAACCTCCCTCTGATACCACTTTTTCACAAACCAACCTGGGTCGACCCTGAACTGGTCACCCGAGCCAATTTGCAGCAAGGCCTAAGAGGCGTTTCTGATCCTCCCAGGCTGGCGACAAGCGCCAGGGCATCAACAGAGAGAAATTGGGAATTATTTCACCCAATGAAAATAAATAAGGCAGCAGAAATAAAATAGAACAGCACAAGATAGATAAACGATAGGACAGGAAAAGCACGGCCGACAATAACACACTAACCTGACCACGACCAAAACTCCTCACGACCCCGAGAGTCTCTCACCAATCCACCAAAAACTCTCACCCACGGCGAGCAAACTCAGGTCAAACCTACAACAGAAACTAAAAACAGGAAAACACTATAGGCATGAGTATTAAAACTCAGTAAGCATGCCCAACAAACTATTCTCAATGCACTACCTTTAAATAAAGAATTTACCAATTTTAGTTTTGAACTAAATCATACAAAATATGGGTTTCCACACACACACTTTCATTTCTAAAACAAGTAATAGTCTATTTCCCTTGTTAATTTAAAAACAAGTTTAATGTTTGAAAGTAACAGGTGCGTTTCATTTTAGAACATTTTTTTGAACAATTTAGAAATTCAAATTTTAGTTGTAAGTCAAAAGGAAAACCACACACAACACACACTAAGGGAAATAGAAAAAGTGTCACATAGGGGCCAACAACTAAACTAGACCTCTCCATCATCCACCACATACAAATTAACACTAAAGAAAACATGGGTCAAACCTAGGAGCTCATGAACAATCCAGAATGTACTATACATGTGACTCATCCCAAAGGCATGCCTGCTCTAGATGACATCATAACGCCCAACCGTTTCCCTACCTAGCCTGGTTGAGGGGCCCAATCCCATATAAATAATAACAAAACACCTCTCTATTATGGGCCACTAGCTAGTGCGTAATCTAAACTAGTGCAGCAATCGTTCTCAAAAGATTCACTCACTATGCTAGGTTCCCATATCAACAAGTATAATAAAAAAGGAAAGGAGTGGGTCAACAATGTAAATCAAGTATCTAGTCATGATGTGCAAACATCACACACAACTCACACAATCGGGGTACACAATAAGACCACCCCTGAGTCACCCCAAAGAGAGTTTTCCAAAATATCTCATTTATTTAAAGTTCCAAACGGGCCTTAACTAACCATTCAACACCAACTTATTTTTAGAAGAACCAACATATGACAACTCATTTCCAAAGAATCAAAGGAACACCACTTTCAATCTCAAAACAATTTGAAACCTCATTTAAGAAATCCATTTTAGAAATCCAAACACATTTGCAACCCAAGTAGTTCTTTAAAAGAAACACAATTTACTTATAAAGGCCAACCGGGCATTTTATCAACACTAATGATGCACATTTAAAAGAAAACACTTTCAAGTATTTCAAAACAAGAGATAACCACTATCCTTCATAATAAACATTTATTATAGAACTAATTATTTAATATTATTTACCATTAATCTAAAATTTAATGAATTAACAAGAAATTAATAAATTCTAAATATAAAGGCAATTGCAGTGGGGACCTACCTCGTCTCACTATCCAAACACAATGGCATGTCACGCCTCACACAAACGCACAAACACGCGCAAGATGACGACCGCAGTATCACGGATTTTCCTCGCCAATGTGCTGCGACAAACACAAAACAACTGAAAACCCATAACCACTAACTTAGAACAATCCAAACGAACAAACAACACAAAAACCACCTCGACATAATTTCAAAATATAATTTGCATCATCTGTAATATTTAATAAACCTCTTTAAAATTTATGAAGCAATTACAAAGAGAAACCCAGGACTTTACACACCCAAAATCTATTCAAAACCCCTCCTTATAATTAAACACGCACATGAAACACACCAAATTAGGATGCACACCACTTGCACAGTTAAAATAACAAATTACATAACTTAATAAAAATACTCCACATGTCAAAAATCCATTTTTAAACTAATCTCACCTCAAAAATATTTTCAAAACATAATCTGCACCACATATAATATTTAATAAACCATTTAAAAGTTTATAAAATAGTTTTAAATAACATTGCAAGGCTTTTCGTCAAAACTCACCCAAAACCCCTCTCCTTAAGCCCAACCTCAAACCAAGACTTTCAAATTGTGATTTTCAGTAGTTTCTTAATTTAATCATTTATTCAAAATTATAAATTACATGTCAGAAATACAATGAAAAACTTTGAACACACATAATATACCAAATTTGACATGGAAAATTCATTTTCAACCAATTTCACATAAAAATAATACATTATTCTAGACATTTCAAGTCACCAATTAATTATCACAACCAAAGTAAAAAACATGAAACAGGTGAATAATAACTCAAGAAGATTTATTCAAAAGGGTAAACACACCTAAAATTATGAATAACATCCTGAAAATGGTGTGAAACATTTTTTGCACCTCGACCACACCAGTGAGGATCCAAAACAGCCCTAAAAACAACCTAGGACCATTAATTTTGGAATTAAACCCTAGCATCTAAGATTTGGATAAAAATAAAACTCCACTAAGGGAGGGAGGGAGACTAATGGAGAGGAGGGGGGCTGTCGCTAGAAGAAGTCACCACTGGTGAGTCATGCACGCCAGAGATGAGGACCACTAGAGGGTCACATCCGGCCGGAGCTGCTGCGCACAAGGGACGTCATCGGACAGGGGAGGCGCGGCTGGGGCGTGCTGGCTAGGTCACACCGGTGAGGAGGGAGCGGTGTCGGTTTGGGGAGGGGTTCGCACTATGATGGGTTCTAGCTAGAGGTGGAGAGCAGGGAGGAGTGCACCCAGTCGCCAGAGCTAGAAGGGAGTCACACCAAGCTATTTTCATGATTCAGCGGGAGGGAAAAGTGTGGGGGGTGCGCTACGCACTACAGCAAAAGAGGGGGGAGATAAAGGGTGATGCGCACCCTAAAAAAACCTAACTCCTAATGAAAAAAAGAATTAAATAGAGACATAATATTAATAATTAAGTAATAATAATTATAATAACAATTGTAGTTATAGTTTTAATAGACATGATAATATTATTAATATCATGATAAAAAAATTAATAACACATATTTCATCCTTAATAATAATAATAATATGATGGTAAAAAATAAAATAATAACAGTATTAAGATTGTTTTAATAATAATGAAATATATTTGACAATAATAAAAAAATTATAAATAAAGCAACAAGTTACAAAAGTTACTTATTTTAATTCTCCGAAGACAAGCGGGTCGAGCTGTTGCCTGGGCGAAGCCACACGGGGTTTTCAAAACGCGCTCCGTCCATGCACCCAGCGATGTCCACTGAAAAACGTGTGTTTTTTTGAAAAAACTCAAAAATCTATTTCGGGATTTAACCTGAACCTCAGCAAAAAATTTAAAATCCAAGGAAAATAATAAAATAAAATAATATATAGGTCGAGGTGTGACAATTATGATCCTAAATAGCATTGAATCACCTCTAAGATTGATTTCTTTGAATTTGACCACCCCAATGGGTGTGTTCTAACCCTTATGGTTCAATGGACCTTTATCTTAGTTTCTTAAACACCCCTTGAGGGGTATTGTCTCTTAATAAAATTTCTTGAGTGATTAATTGGATTGAATTGGGTGACAAGTCATGTGGTAAACCCTCTAACCATGACTCAGATGAATGGTTGAATTAAAATTATTTCTCTAAGTGCTTAATGTTATTCCTCATGCCTTGAGTGATCCATTAAAATGGGAATTCTTTGACTTAAATGACTTTCATATTGTAAATTATTGAACTTATGGAATGGTCCATCTTGCTAGACATGTTTTATATATAAATTATTATTATTTTCTTATTCAGTTGTTTTACCTTAGTTCCGAGGGTGAAACAAGGGGTTCTGATTTAAGGACCTCTTAGATGGACTCACATGCCTTTCTGATAGAATTTTTAATTATTGGTAAATATGCTAGGGGTGACATCAGTTATGCATAAGATGGGATCACCATGTGTTATCTGTTTTCACCTCCAGATGAGTGACACTTGTTCTATAGGGGAGACCCCTTGGACAATCTTGATGGAATGATTGGTTATACCATGCCACAAGAGAGACTATGACCCCTATGTATGATATAAGGTATGGACTCATAGGTCTCTTAGACATGAATTTTATCACACCATCCCAAGATTGATACATGGGACTTCATATTTGGGTTTACCTGATGGACTCCTTAGCATAGGTATTTTTCTGAGCCCTTCGAGAGATACTTGGAAAGTCTCCTTGGATTTCCATGTATGGGATCAAGGTGTCTTGACATTTTTAATAAATGGATATTTAAAATTATTTCAAAAGTAAATAAATGTTTCAAATGATAAATGGTCTGTTGGTTTAGAAAATTTAGGGGCATGTCCTCTAAGCCCAATCACAAGATTGGGGATCGTCCAGCCTATGGAACTTTGCCCTACTCACATTACTATTTTAGGATCTCTCGATTTAGAAACACTTAATTAAGCTAAAGTAGGTAGATTAGATGGGCCTCCATATGGAACCCAGTACAATGTGTTTATTTATTTATTCTGTATTTCATCTAAATTATTAAGGCACATTGATTAATTTATAATGCACATTATGGATTGTCTTAGACATTGTGGGTATCAGCCTGCTGAGATTGTATCTCACACCCTGATTGGGTGTATTTGGTACCTGAGTAGACTTTATGGTTGCACGTATAGATCAAGGGAAGAATCCATATTCCAATTCTTTATTGACTTGATTTTCTAGGATAGAGTTGGGAGCAGATTATCGATTATATGCTCGAGATTCTAGTCTTAGAAATTTTTTCCCTTTTTTGTATATTTTGTCAGCATGTTTTATATTCTTGTACCCCCTTACCCTAGCGTGTTCATTTTGTATGACATGATCATCATATTTCATCATCTGTTTATTTAGATTCTGGTTATTGTTATTCAGCTTGCATGATTAGATTATATTCTTATACTTCTATCTATTTCTTATTTCCTTTCTAATACTAATTATTATTATTACTTATAGTTGTTTTCACTATGATATATGAGGTAATAGTATCCCCAAGGACACACCCTAGGAACTCACTACTATTTATAATCCTCTGGAATTCAGGGAGGTGCTATTGAGGTTGTGTGGCCAACCATCTCAGAGCACCAGTGAGTGGAATCTAGGGTAGGATGTTACAAAGTGGTATTAGAGGTATTTTCTTTTTTGTCTTACTATTTGGGTTAGATAAGAGACTAGGGCATGGAAATTTGGTTAAGATCATCTTCCTATGAGTATCTACCCCACATACATGGAAACCCCAAATTACTAGGGATGTGTAAATGTTGTTTTTGTTTTCGCTTGTTACGGTTTCACAGTATTTCACTATTAGATGATGCACTTGTTTTGTGATATTATTGATATTGATTTTATTTGAATGGTTTATTTATCCAGGCTCGATGATATAAAGGAACATTATAACCATGCATAATAATAGGCACAATAAGACTTATAATTCCATGTACTATTCCATGCCATCTCTATTTTCTACATGCATTTCATGTATTGATTGTCATTATTGTTTGGGACTTGTTAGTTATGCCTTACAGTGTGCTTCTAATATCCATGATGGAATAATAGGTTTAATTGAAAAAAAATGTCACCTTTTTTGGTTTTATCGGTGATTGTCAATGGAAAAACATCTGATCAAAACACACCCATGGCATGTTACACCCGTTGTCTGGTGTAAGGGTCAAGATAAAGTTACTTGAAGGGCCACTTTCAATTGATAAGGTGTATAGGAACTTATGAGTTGGAATTGGTGAAGTAATTAACTAGATAGTGATTTTAATAATTAAATGAATTAAAATTAATGTAACCTTTAAATTAAGATTGTCACGTTATATGTTGAAACATGAGACCTTACCCTGGCTGAGCCTTAGTAGTGGGTTGTAGGTCATGTCTCTGTTGATCTTTTGATTCTCCTTATTCTCCCCCAGACCTATCTCTGGGAGTAGGTATAGGGGTGTGTCTCTTTAGAAGGATGGACTTATTCCTATACTTTCTTACTGTATTCCATATCTATTATAAATCCTATCTGAGGTATGCACTTGGAAATTGTAGAGTTATTCCATTGTGAAAACCTCATGTTGTATGCCAGGAGAGTGGAGATGATCATACTTCTATGATGGTGGGCCCTAATCCACCCATGATACCTCTTATAGTGCCACCTGGCGCATCTCTCGTGGATCTTCCACTAGGTGATGATACCCAATTCCAAGATAGTTTTCTTTATTTTATGTAATCAGTTTAGGGTGCACCTCAACCTGCCCCTTATACCCTCCCACCTTTTCAAGGGATGGAGGGTATCCGGCTATTGATTCCTGGTTAGAATCTATGGTTTCAATCTTAAATCATATTCAGATGCCTCTAAAGTGGAGGGCCAAGCTCTTGACCTATCTATTACATAATCCTTTCAAGTGTTGGTGGGAAATTCTGACTCGGGCTGGTCAACATCAAGGTATAGTCTAGGAATAATTACAGACATCCTTCTTCAACAATTTATTCCCTCAAACCTTGAGAATAGATCATGTTTAAAAATTCATACACCTTGAGCAAGGTGAAACTCCAATGATGGAATACTCAACTCACTTCACTAAATTGATGATTTTTGCACTGACCTTGGTAGGTGATGAGATAACTACTATGAGGTGATTCAAGGATGGTCATGTGTATTCCATATGTTATCAGGTGAATGTACTTAAGTTGATCATCATTTTAGAGATATTGAATGAGGCCCTCATCTTTGAGTGAAGCCTGGTGGATTTAGGTGACGTGAAGCAAGGCAGTTCAGCTTCCAGTTAGAGTAGTGGTTTATCCAATGACAAGAAGCGATGATTTGAGGGTACACACAAGGGAAGTACTGGAAAGGCGGCACACAATGATATTAATGTGGTGTGCCACTAGTGTGGAAGGTCATTCCACACACAAAAACCAGTGTTTGAGGAACTTGATCGAGTGTCAGGCTTGTGGTAGGATGGGTCACCTGTAGCGATTCAATTGATATTTTCCTCTAATTCCAAGTGAACGAGGTTCGATTATAGCGCCACCTTCAGGTGTAGGATTAGTGAAACCTCATAAAGTAGTGAGTTGATCTTATATAGGCTATTTGGGCCAAGAATATGGTCATGGTCGATGTAGTTAGGCTTCAAAGTTTCATCGTCAGAAGAGTGGACCTACTCAGGCTAGTGAGGAAAAATCTCAGGGTCGCAGTTCAGGCCACATCTATGCAATGCATCCTATGAGAGTAGATTCAAGGGACATATATAGTTAGAGGTACTATTTTAGTATCCTTTACTCTAGTATATGCCTTATTTGATATAGGTGCGTCACACTCCTTTCTATCTGCTAAAACTATAAGAATTTTGGGCTTAGTGATAGAATACTAAAGTGGTGTTATGACCCTTGACATGATGTTAGGAGTTCAAAAAGAGGGTGTACATCGGTGCAAGGAGTTCCCTCTTGAGATAGGTGGGTACCATTTTCTATGGAGTTTCCTCATTCTTCAGATGACAGGATCCGGCATCATTATTGAAATGGATTTTATTATGATTTATCGAGCCCAGGTGTATTGCTATCATCACCGGGTGATGTTCACCTCACCTGAGGGCAATGCGTACATCCATAAGGGCTAATGGGATCTTCAGGCTAGTTGAGTCGGGCTCAAGCTTATTGGGTTGGGTAGAATGACACCCCAGATGGATAATCTCTTTATGAGCGATTAGGGGATACATATCATGGAATTCCCTCCTATTGTGGATTTTTTTAAGGATACCTTCCCCAATGATTTCTCTATCTTACCTCTTTAGAGAGAGATTGATCTCACCATCAAGCTAGTGCTAGGTGCGTCACCTATGTCCATTCGTCCTTATAGGATGACACCTACAGAGATCTAGGAACTCAAGAGGTATCTTGAAGACTTAGAGACTAAGGGTTTTATTAGACCCAGCATGTCACCATGGGGTTCTCTAGTCCTTTTCACCAATAAGGTGGATGGAACCCTTAGATTTTGCGTAGATTACCACTAAGTGAACCAGCATACGGTGAAGAACCGATATCCACTTCCTTGAATAGACGACCTCTTTGACTAGCTCTAAGGAGAAACCATTTTCTATAAAATAGATTTGAGTTTGGGCCATCATCAAGTTCACGTGAGGCCATCAGATATACCACGTACAGTGTTCTAGAGTAGGCATGGAATGTACGAGTATATGGTTATGTCATTCAGTCTAAAGAACACTCTAGTAGTCTTTATGGATTTGATGAATCGGGTTTTCTACATGTATATTGATTCCTTTGTGGTGGTCTTCATAAATGAAATCTTAGTGTACTTGTGCACCAGAAAAAACCATTCCAATCATCTTGATATTATATGTGAGTGTATCAGTTGACCCAGAGAAGATGAGTATCATGATTTCCTAGGAATATCCTAAGAATGTGTTTGATAAATGTAGCTTATTAGGGATAGATAGATATTACAGGAAATTCATCTAGGAATTATCATTCCTGGAAACATTTCTTATGATATTTACCAAGAAAGATGTGAAGTTCGACTAGACTAAATCTTATGAGACATATTTTTAGGAGTTAAAAGGAAAACTTCATTAAGCTCCTATTTTCATTCTTCCTAAGACAGGAAGAAGTTATATAATCTATTTTTATGCTTCAAGTATTGGTTTGGGTGCAGTTCTGATGCAAGGTGATCAAGTCATGGCATATGGATCCCACCAAATAAGGCCTCAAGAGTGGAAATATCCTGCACACAACCTCGAGCTAGAAGTTGTGGTTCATGATCTATATCATTGGAGGTGATACTTGTTGTGTGAGAGGTTCTTAATTTACACGAACCATAAAAGTATCAAATACATCTCCACACAGTGAGGCTTAAATATGAGGTAGTGTAGGTGGGTCGAATACCTACAATAGTTCAACTTCAAGCTAGATTACACCCCTGGAATGGGTAATGCAGTGGATAGCACCTTGAGCCAAAAAACTCAGATGCAAGCTTTAAATAAGGCTAGAAGTGAGTAGAAAATGATTTATTTGTTCTCTACGATGTATCTAGAGTTTTAGGAATAGAACAAATAGCTAGTTCTAATAGTTATAGTAGTGACATCCTCCCTTATAGAGTGGGTCTGGATGAAGAAGTTGTATGACTATGAGGGCCTTGTTTTGTGGGAGAGTGTAGCCAGAGATAACCTACCTCCTAGTTGGGTTGTGGATGGTATTTAGACCTTACTCTTCCATGGGTGTGTATGGGTGCCTTTAGATATATGAGAAGAGTCGATGAGGTAATATCATGCTTTTATTTGGGAAGTTCATCTTGGGTTTACCAAGATGTATAGAGATATGTATCATCAGTATTGGTGGATAGGTATGAAGATGCAGATGGCGGGCTTCATCACTCAGTGCTCCACCTATCATCAGGTGAAGGTAGAGCACCAAAGACCTTATAGACTTCTATAGCCTCTATCCATTTCTGAGTGTAAATGGAACAATGTTTCCATATATTTCATGACAGGATTGTTGAGATATCCTTGAGGTAGTGATGTAGTATGGGTAATCATCGTTAGGTTTAAAAAGTAACACACTTCCTAAAAATTCATGAAACCTTATCTATTGATGATATAGAAAGGCTATATATCTGAGAATAGTGTGATTTCATGTTGTGCCTTGTTATATCATTTCGTACTGATATTCCTGCTTTATTTCATGGTTATAGAAAGGGTTGCATTAGGAACTTGGTTCACATGTGATCTTGAGTACTAAATATCACCCTCCGACTGAAGGGTAGTCCAATCAGACAATTTGGGTATTAGAGAGGATATTCTATGGGCTTGTATCCTTAATTTTGGAGGTTACTAGGAAAATAATATTCCTCTGGTTGAGTTTTCCTAAAACAAAAGTTTTCAAGAAATTATTTTGATGGATCTATATGAGGCCTTGTGTGGTAGACCATGTCGTTCACCTCTGTGCTGGCTAGAGGTAGGTGAGGCAACTCTACTGGGTCCTCATTTTATATAGGAGACTTTAGAGATATTATATCTAATTCAGAAGCATATGCATACAACTTAGTCTAGGCAGAATTCATATACCGATTGTCACCACATAGCTCTAGAGTTTTAGGTGGTACATTGAGTCTTTTTGTGTGTATTTCCTAGATTAGGTCACAGACAAATTTAGAGATAGGGAAAGTTATCGCTGAGATATGTTGGGCCTTTTGAAATAGTTTAGAGAGTTAGGCCGGTAGCCTATTGGTTGTTATTACCTCAAGACATCATTCCATGCATGATGTCTTACCTGTATCCCATATTTTTCAGTATCATGCTGACCAGTCTCATTAATTTGACCCTGAGGATATCGAGATGGAAGTGGATGCACCCTTCGAAGAGCATCCAATATGTATTGTTGATCGGAGAACAAAGGATCTCCAAGGTAAGTCAGTTCCTTTAGTCTGGGTGCTTTAGCATCATGTACACATATAGGATGAGACCTAGGAGTGTGAAGCTGATGTACATGCACAATGGCCAAAATTATCAGATGATGTTCTACTACCCTCCGAAGGAAAACTCGTGGATTAATTATCTTAAGGAGGGGAGGTTCTAACATCCTGGATTATCTCTAAGGTATAGACTATTAATTTTGGTTATAACTCCTTTTAACATCCCTAGGTATGATTTCTAATCAAGTCAAGGATATCTCAGGTGTGTTTGGGGCTTGTTCAGATCCCAGATCCCTAAAATAAGAAGTAAATATTGGGCAACATGGTTAGGAGGAACCATGCAGCACAGCCCGCATGGTTTCCCTAAACTGTGTGGTAGCTCACGGTGGTCACATGGGGGATTCACGGTCACTTTGAAACCATGAAACCTAGGGCACACAGTCATACATTAGATGAAAAGGGTTTTGGATAGTGTCTCTCACATGTTTTTCATACAGTTAGATAAACTATGTGCCAAACCATGTGATGTGCCCCTTTGAAGAAGAAAGGGTGCATGATTGGTGCATGTTTTGGCCAACCATGCAGAAAAACCGTGTGTAGGGTTAAAAATGGGTGAAATCACCATTTTAACCCTGTTAAATGATTTTAAAATTTTCTTTCTTCTCCCTTTCTTTTTCTCTAGCAGATCCTCCCTCTTTTCTACGTAGAAACCCTCCTCTTTCAAGAATCTAGGAATTCCAGAAACTCCTATGTCTTATCTCTAATTCATTCACCTCATATCCAAAGAGAAGATAGAGGTATGATCTCGAATCCTCTCTAATCTATTTTAAGTTCTTCTTCCCATCCATTTTTCTATTTGGGTGCAAGCTCATTTGCTCCATTTTCAGATAATTTTATGATTTATTTGATTTCTTCCAACCTAGATAGAATTGAAGGTTGATACTAGACGAGGGAAGCTCTATGAGGCTAAGGTAGGTGGTCTAGGGTCTTTCCCTTTATTTCATTGTGTTCTATAATTTGTGTTGTTGTGTCGCTAGCCGGTCCATTCTTTTGATGCCTCCAAAATGTTACTTTAATTAATAAAAGTGGTTTCTCATGTGAATTATGTTCCTAACTAGTAGATAATCACCTCTAAAATTGATTTCCCTGACTTGGACCACCCTAATGGGTGTGTTCTACCCCCTATGTCGCAATGGCCCTTTGTCTTAGTAGCTTAAAAACCCCTTGAGTGGTATTATCTCTCAATAAAATTCCTTGAGTGATTAATTGACTTGAATTGGGTGATTATCCATGTGTAAACCCCTATAATCATGACTTATATGAATGATTGAATTAAAATTAATGGTCCAAGTGCTTAATGTTATGCCTCATTCCTTCATTGATCCATTAAAATGGTAATTACATGACTTAAATGACTTTCATATTGTAAATTATTGAACATTTGCAATGGTCCCTCTTGCTAGACATGTCATATATATATATATATATATATTATTTTCTTATTCATCCATTTTACCTTTGTGCCAAGAGTGAAACAAGGGGTTCTGATTTAAGGACCTCTTGGATGGACTCTTTTGCCTTTATAATAGAATTGTTAATGCTTGGTAAACATGTTGGGGGTGACATCAGCTACGCCTGATATGGGAGCACCATGAATTATCTATTTTCACCTCTAGACTAGTGACACTAGTTCTCTAGGGGATACCCCTTATACGGTCTCTATGGAATGATTGGTTTTGTCATGCCATGATTGAGACTCAGGCCCCTACCTACGATACTAGGTATGGACTCAGAGGCTTGTTAGACTTGAATTTTATCACACCATTCTAGGAGTGATACATGGGACTTCATCTTTAGGTAACCCTGATGGTATCCTTGGCATTGGTCTTTTACCAAGCCCTTTGAGCGAAACTTTTCAACTCTCCTTGGATTTCCATGGACGGGCTCAAGGTGTCTCAACATTTTTAATAAAGGGATATTTAAAATGTTTTCAAAAGTAAATAAATGTTTCAAATAAGAAATGGCCAGTTGGTTTAGAAAATGTAGGGACATGTCCTCCAAACCCAATCACAATCTTGGGGACCATCCATCCTATGGAACTTTACCCTACTCACTTTACTATTTTCAGGATCTCTCAGTTCAAACACACTGGCTTAGGATAAAGAAGGTATATTGGATGGACCTATAAGTGGAACTCAATACAATGTGTTTATTTATTTATTCTATATTGAATCTAAATTATTAAGTAACACTACATAATTTATAATTAATGTTACAAATTGGCCTGCACACCATGGATTTCAGCCTACTGAGATTGTATCTAACACCCTAGTTAGACGCCTTTGGTACCTAAGTAGACTTTATGGATGTAGGTATAGAAAAAGGGAAGCATCCAGCTTCCAATTGTTGATTGACTTTCTTTTCTAGGATAGAGTTGGGAGTAGAGGACCGAGCCTATGCTCGAGATGCTAGTCTTATTAGTTTTTTCCCTTTTTTATATTTTTTCATCATGTTATATATGCTTGTACCCCCTACCCCCAACATGTTCATTTGGTATGAAGTGGTAATCATATTGCATAATCTATTTATTTAGTTTATACTTATTGTTATTCAGATTGCATGATTACATTATATTCTTCTACTTCCATCTATTTCATATTTCTTTTCTGTTACTGGTTATTATTATTACTTAAAGTTCTGTCCACTCTGATCAATGAGGTCATATTCTCCCCAAGGAAACACCCTAGGACCTCGCTACTAGTTGATAGCCTCTAGAATTCGGGGAGGTGTGCTTGAGGTCTTGTGTCCAACCATATCAGAGCACCAGTGAGTGGTATCCGGGGTGAGATGTTATAGTTACAATTTATTTCATGGATAATCGAGAAACTCACACAACCACACCATAGAATAACTCACCCATATCACATCAACCATTACCAAAGCACCACATATTCCAATTCGTATCACCACAATAACCACACATCATGAACACCATGCATCACAATGACCACGAATCACAACTACTAAATATCAAAACCATTTCACATCACAACCACTATAGATTCATAGAAAAAACATTAATACATAATAATGCATCATGGATTCTGCAACTTTTGACAATTTATATTCAACAAGGGATTATTAATTTACTTTATTACTTAGCATTATTATTCTCAAAAAAATCTATATTTACATGGGAAACCAATTCAATGTCCATATATAAATTATTATCCTTTTATTTAGGGTGTGATCAAATAATAAATACAGTAAGGGTCTCACATACACATTAACTACTACACAAGTAAGGCTCACAATATCCATAATTTTTATAAATGGAAATAAGCATGAATAATCTCATCAGTAATATAATAAAAGTAGTAAATGTTTTGATTTCTCATCAATCCCATCAATTTCAGATTAAGTAAATTCATTAATTTCATTAAGTCGGACCTTACTATCTACCTAATTAAAGGTAAAAACATGCAATCCCCACACATGCACATAAATAGGAAGAGAATGAGGATCCTCTACCCAGAAGGAAGAAGCTTCACACTATTTTTTGCACTAAAATAGGGGTTGTGTGCATAATATGGGATCACCATAGAAAGAACTCGAACCAAAGATAGTTGGGTTCCATGACTCTAAGGGAAATTCTCTCGAACCTCCAGTCTCAAGAGAAATAAAGTAGGAAAGAAAGAAGGAAATATCTTGGATTTAGAATTAATGATATGAAACCATCAGGATTTTAGATCACACTTTATACTTTAATTAACCATTAATTTGGATCACATTAAATTCCACATGGAAGGTACCATTAACGGCCTCAGTCATCAAAAAAATTCAAGGATATAATTACCCACTTTGAAACAACCTTTAAATACCCTTAATTAAATCTTTAAAACCACATTTTTGTTAAAAAGTAATATTAATAGCTTTAGAGGTATTCTGGGGAATCTGTAAATTTAAAATTTTTGGATAAGTCTTAAACTGATTGTACTAAAAAACCTACCGCATGAACAAAAAACTAATCTCATAAAGGAAACAAGTGACCATGTCAACTGACCACATGACCAACTAACCTACCACATGAACAAAAAACTGATTGTATAAAGGAAAAAAGTGACCATGTCAACTAACCGCATAACCAACAAACCTATCACTTGAACAAACAGCCAACCACATGAAGGAAACAAGTGGTTTTACAAACCGACCACACAATTAACCAACCTACCACAAGAATAAACAACTAATTTCATGAAGGAAACAAGTAAACTTGTCAACCAATCACATGACCAACTAACCTACCACATAAACAAACAAAATACCACACAAATTAAAGTTATCATAGTTAGTCAAGTGACCATGAGAATAAAATTAGAAAAAACAAGAGGGAAAAGACTTCAAGGTCCATCTTGAATATACCATGCCTAAAAAACACAAAGGGAAGGTTTTTAGAAATATGAAACCTTATATAAAAATATGTAATAACAATTCTCATAAGATAAATCCATCATACATCTTCTAAAGATAAAACAATAATAAGATATTAACTTTTTCATCATGTTAACTAATTGATTTGGATTTACTATTTCTATAAGATTATTGGTCATAAGATAATTCCTTTTTCATATGGTGTAATATTTAACTTTTTTAAGAAAAAAAACTTCTTATATGGATTCCTTAATTTATATAAGATAATTATGGATTGGAATATGATAAAGGACTTATCCAGATACTTATTTTTCCATAATATAATTCATTTATTCATTAATTTATATAATAGGATTCTTTTGCGATGTAAGATAATTTTCTTTTCACCCGTAAGATAAATTTTCTTTGACGTATCAACCACATAAGATAAATTCCTTTGAATTTATTCATCAAAAAAGTCATATATTTTAAATAGAGTTAAAATTTGGATAAGATAAAATCTTGAAATGCTTAAGATAAATTAATCAGTAAAAAATAGGGATTTTTTTATCATCAAAACACAAAAAAAAATTGAGATATATTGGAACAACATAAGTCTATCCAACACACCATTTTGTAAAAAACACCACTGACCATGAAAAAATTACACCACATATAAAAAAACACCAATAACTCAAAGATCCATCATCAATACTTCATTCTCCATCAAATAAAATTCTCATAAGATACTTCAAATGTGAAAACCCCATGTAAAAGAAATCCAAATATAGGATTATTTTTTATAAATTTATCAACATTATCCTACTGAACAAGACTAGAACTAGTAACATTTGGCTCCCCTAAAATAGTGATCACCATAAAATATAGAGAGCCTGGAAAAATTAATTTCCCCTACTAAATATCACCTGAGAAAGAACTATTATCATCACCATCTGAAACTACAACACATCACCTAGATCTTTAATTTTAATCCTTTATTAACTAATGATGCTCTTTAAAGAAAATAATTATTTGTAATATCTGAAATACCTCACTTGAAATATTATGGATTAAAACATTCTTTATACTATTCAATATATTTTGAATCATGAAAAATGATCATCCATGCCACAAATCTAATGAATCATTCTTTGTAACTACATTCACCACTTCATCGCACACCTTTAACTCAATCATGTGAAGTTTGTAAACCACCCTACATCACATACACTATCAACATTATTAAAATATTCTATAATTCCTAAAACATATTACAATATTGAACCATTAGCTCTTATACAACATATTTGAGAGAGATTTTTGTTGAAATGAAAAGTATATAAAAATGATATAAATAATGTTTTTTGGAAAAAACCTACACTAACATATAAATATTCAATTTTATTCTCATATCCAAAATTTCAAATATATCTATAAGAGATTATCTATCAAATATTATAAGTATCTCTCACCCTGCACCTGAAGGAATTTTATCACCTAGAGAAATTTTTTCTCTTAATGTTTTATTGTCAATATTCATTAACAAGACACACCACCTAACCATAATAATGTCAAGAAGACTTTAAATACAGTATTTATCTTATGGAATCATCATTTATTTATATTTAACCAATGAATTTTCATTTTCTATCATTGATGATTCATTCCCCATATTTGACCCTTTTTTTAAGATTCCCTAAATATGGAAACCCCCTTCCTACTTTCTTAACAAACTATATCTTGACTAACAATCCCTTTTATTTTTTATATTAGTCCAATATATCCTTTTTATAGAGGTTTACACTCTCAAAAAAAGAATGGGAAATCTATTTTTCAAATATCTCACAACCCTATCTCTTTTCAAACCATTTTTTATTTTTTCCAAACAATATTATTCCATTATCTCTATCTCTCATTCAAATTTTAAAATCCAAAAAACCTAATAGGGAGATCATGTCAGTTGTTTCTTCAAAGAATGGTTGAGACTATCCATCTAAATGTATCCAGGAGGGGGTTAAGCTTGATATTGATCCTTTAATATCCAAGGATATGAAGGATCTTGAGAAGGATTAGAAAAATACTATGTAGACATTTAAGGATCCACATTTAGAGCTAGATTTGGCTAGAGGTGTTGTGTTTATTGGTTAAAAATAAATTATGGATATTCTAAACATGAGGGATCCCATATATTCTTCTTCTAACTTGGTGTTGATTTTTCCAACTCCTTTGAATCTTTAGGTGATCCAGAACTTGAAGTGTGTGATGCCTCCCTCCTGGAGATATTCTCTTATGTGTTGGATTATTCTTATTCTCCATAAATATTAGATGTATTATATTAAATATATTGCAATATAGGTCCCCATTCCTCCCTATATAGTGTTAATCTTTTGATGGGTGAGGTTGTTATAGTGGATGAGCTTGTTTCAAGGAACCGATATGGGAGCTAGTGGTTAGAAAGCTTTTGGAATCTCATGTGGAATTTTTTTATTTAGAATAACATCCTTGATAAGAATTGATTATTTATCAAAATATATCTTTTTGATGTTTATTTGAGATGAAATTCTAAAAACATAATTTTCTCATTATTATGAAAAATATTATTCTTGGATGGAATCATTTTTCCAATTATTCCTCCTCATCGTCAGGGTGTATCTTGGTGTTATGGAATCATAGGTCAATGCTTATTGAGTAATTTCATAAGTCTTTATAGCTTGTGGAGTACAAGTTCATGGAGGTTAATATTAGGATATTTTATTTTTCAACCTTTATATATGGATTGAATGTGGTTGTTGATCGAAGGTACCTTTAGAATGATCTATCTATTCTGGTTAATATTAGGATATTTTATTTTGAAACCTTTATATATGGCTTGAATGTGGTTGTTGATCGAAGGTCCCTTTGGAATGATCTATCTAGTCATGAACCTATTCATTTCTCTATTCCTTGGATTATTCTAGGGATTTTAATATGGTTTGTTTTCTAGGGAGAGATTTGGAGGCTGCTTGGATTGAAATTATTTCAAGGAAGATAGTAACTCTAATATTTTAATGTCTAATTTGGTTGATTTTCATTAGAATGATCTTTAATATACTTGGAGAAAAAGTAATTTGGGTGTTCTTAAGAAGTTGGATAGAGACTTAGTTAATTCTTGTTATATTTATAGGTTTTCCAGTTTATTGGATAATTTTCATTCTTTTAGTATCTATGGACGCTCAACCATCATGGTTATAGCTTTATTCTAACAAGCTACTACTCACCTTCTTTAATTACTACGATAATTGTAAGGATTTATTGATCAAGTTCAGTTCTTGCTAGATTTATGAGGTTAATGTCCATGAGATGGTTTGTTTTTCTATAAATTTAAATTTTTAAATCATGATCTTCATAAACAACATGCCTATATTTCCACATAGAAAAAATATGAAATCATTTCAATTAGAACTCAACTTTTTGAGTGTTAGATAGCTGTTATTCAAAATATTTTTAGTTATGACTTGGTCTAGAGGTAAGTGCCCTATAAATCTAATCTCCATGAGTTGTATTTAAAGGATTTATATCCTTATAAGAAAAAATAGAGTCTTGTGTCTTAAGGATGGTGATTCTAATTCTTCATCCTTTAACTCATTTAAATATTAGTTTAATTCAAATAAAATTGTTATTTTAAAAAGGATATATTGATCTTATATTTCTCATTTTGAGGATATCACCAATGAAAATATTACATTATTTAAGGATTTTTTCAGATTTCTTCATTCTTAACTCAATGTGGGTAAAATTGGTCTTGAATATTTTTTTATCTCCCTCTATCAGTGAAGTTTTGTGTGATTATATAGATTGATTTTTAACCCATGATAATATATAGAGGGAAATTATTTATATTCACAATAACAAATCTCCAAGTCCTAATGGTTTTAATGTTTTTTTCTTTTACAAATATCTTCATTTGGTGAGTCCTAAAGTTAATAAACTTACACTAGAATTATTTTTGGATGGTAGGTTACTTTAAGAAGAAAATGTTCCCATTATCTCTTTGATTCCCAAGGTGCACAATGCCTACATCCTTTCTGATTTTAGTCCCATTTCCTAATACAATTCAATTTACAAGTGTGTTTCTAATATTTTGGATTCTATATTTTGTAAATATATTTGGTTCATTGTTAATAAGTCTTAATATATCTTTATTCCTAGGATATGCATCTTTGATAATATTTTTCAGGATTAAGATCTTATAAGAGGTTATCACCTTGGTTTAGTTATTCCTCATTGGTCTTTTAAGATCATTTTGTTTGAAGGTTTTAATTTGGTGTGATGGGAGTTTCTCTAGGATATCTTAGAGTTTCTTAGGTTCCCTGTTAAGTTTTATAATTGTTCTAAGAGCTATGTCACCACTACGATGTATTTTGTGAACATTAGTGGGATAAATCACAGTTATTTTCTAGGGAAGAGGGGATTGAGACAAGGGTACCCTCTCTCCCCATTTCTATTCATGATTTATATGGAGGTATTCTCTCAAATTTTTAAATCTCTTATTATATCATCAAACTCCTTTAAGTTTCATTAGAATTGTTTTAAAAACTCTATCTCCCATATTTTATTTCCAAATGATTTTATTTTGTTCTCCTTTGTAAACCTTGAATAAATTTTAGTCCTTAAAGAATATATGGGTTTATTTTCATCATTGTTGAGAATGAATATTAATTTCTATAAGTCAATTACATTCTCTATTGGAATCAATGATGATGTCCTTGGAATCATTGTATATTCCATGGACTTCAATGATGGTTTTTAAAAAAAATTATCTTGGTGTTCCTCTCATCACAATGAAGTTATGGGATATTTATTATGCCTCTTTAGAGGAGAAATTATTAAAGGAATAAAATTTTAGACAAATAATTTCCTATCATTTTCAAGTAGGCTTAAACTTGTCCAATATATCTTTTTTACCATGAAATATTATTAGTGTTATCATTTTATTTTACCTAATAAGGTGGTTAAATTTTGAGTCTAAGATTAGGTGTTTTTTTATGGAAAGGGACTTCCTTATATTTCTTCAGGGTGAAGACTTCTTTGGTGTTTGTTACTAAACCTAAACAGGGGAGAGGATTGGGCATCAAAATGATTACCGAGTTAAATATGGATATTATGGATAGGTTTTTTTGAATTTATATAATCCATCATATTCCTTTATTTGGTTGGAATGGTTTCATATCATATTACTTTTCAAATCTCAATTTTTGGTGGCTAAGGTTTCTTGGAATTTCTCTTGGACTTGTAGAAAATTGTTTGGTGTGTGGAATTTCTTATTGAAACATATTTCCTTTTTTATTGATATTGGTTCTAATGTATCTTTTTTTTACTTTTGGCTCCCTATTGGACCTTTCTACACCTCTGTTGATGATCATGTTATTTATAATTTGGGGGTTTCTAAGTCATTTATGGTTTCTAATATCATCTCTAATGGTTATTGATTTCTTCCTTATACTCTTTGAGTTGACCTTTGTAACTTGTGACATGAGATTACTATTTTTCTGGGTATTATTACCTTGTATATAAATGAAATCAAGTGTAAACAAGTTGATAAATTATCAGTTCATATTTTTTGGGGGGAATTAGGGCCTAAATATGTTGGTGTTACTTAAAGAATCTTGGTTTGGAATTGTTTATCCCTAAAAAGATTCTCATTTATTTTTTGGTTGGTTATATTAAAGAATTTACCTACCCAAGATAAACTACTATTATAGGGTATTATATTTAGTAATCATTACATTATGTATGAACATGATGTTGAGATAGTTGACCATTTATTCTTAAATTATGTGTTTTATTAGATTCTATAATCTTTCTTCTAGGATCTTATAGATATATCCTGCCCGGATTATGATTTGATTTCTATTATTGATTGGTGAAGATAATATTTTATCAGGGACACACTTAGGGTGGCTCGAAGGAATCTTGTTACCACTATATTGGTCTATGTAATTTAGGAATAACATAATAATTGACTTCATGGCTCAGATTCATGTAATGTGAGTTCACATTGGATTAAATTTAAATCATCTATTCACTCTCATTTATCTTTATGAAAAAAAATTAATAGAAGAAGATTAATAGGTGACTGATTCAAATATGAAATTTTCATTTTATGATGATTCATGAAGTTTAATGTGTCTAAACATTTGTTTAGATTCATGTTCAATGGTTTATTCATGGATCATGGCCAATTGTTTCGTGCAGATGGGTTTTTTCTTACCTTATGAATTTTATGTAGGGTTGGTTTTTCTTGTGTTTTGTTGATTTTCATGATTGTTTCATGGTTTTTTTTTATTTCAATGCTATTTTTCTCACTCATATTTACATATTATCTAGATATAGTGTTGTTTCCTTTCATAAAGGATGGCCTCTTCTCAATGGGATGGTGTTCACCAATGCAATTCTAGGATTTAGAAGTTTTCATCACTATATTTGGGAGACATTGGATGGTTTCAACTGAGATTGACCAGTTATGGTGGATAATCCTCCCAGTTCCCCATCATTTGGGGTTTTTCTCAAAGAGTTTGATCATTCAGTTTTGGAATTTTCTCCGGGGGTCATGTTTGCTTGGATAGATATCGGAAATCGACATTGATGGATGGTTTTGATTCCTTTGGTTCAATGACATTAATGATACTTTATGTTACCTAGATTTTTCAGCATTCATTCATTTTTAGGGGGTTTATTGATCCTTTGTGTTTTTATTAGTTGTGGAGTTCTTGATTCTTAGCATCCTTTGTTTTTTTGATCTTTTGGAAATCCTAACATAGTGCTCATTTCAAATTATTTCAATGATAACACATTTTTTTCCTAGAATTTGTGATGATAATCACTATTTGGGATAAGATTATATTTTTTACTAGTGTTGTTTCTATGCCTGACCCATCTTCTTCTATTCTCTCTATTTGGAATAGTTGTAATAATAAGGTTATAAGTTTGTTGTTTTGGGATTTGTCCAATAAAATCATGGTAAATTGTTCTTTTATCTCACTATATATCATTCAACCTGAAATGAGCTCATTAAATGATTTTTGAAAGAAAATCAAACTATAATATTTCAAATTTAGAAGCATATATACTCGATTTCTTAAGGTATTGATTTTGTATCAATATATTTCCCCAAGATCATTATATTTTTGGATGAATTGAGCATGTATCAGTTTATTCCTACATTCTCATGTGGTGCCTTCAATCCCATTTCAAAACTTATTGAATATCAATGACTTATACAACTTATTGTGGGTTTAAATGATTCTTTTTATTTTTTTGAGGTCATATTCTAATGATTTCCCTACTAACTTCACTGAACTAGACATATTTAATGTTAGTTCAAGAAGATATCCAAAAGGAATTTACTTATGTTATTAAGAATTTATCTTTTGATGTTACTTATCTTATTTATTGTTTTTATAAGATTATTATTCTATTTAAACTAGAGAGAAAGAAACCTAATACCATTTGAAATCATTACTAAAATATCATTCATATGAAGGATAAATGTTATTGTCTTCATGGTTTTCTTAATGATTTTAAATACACAAATCTCATACATGTTCCTACTTTGGTTTAGAATGATGCCTATAATGTTGTTTCTCCAAGTTATGGATCTCATGTATTGCCTAATAAATGTTCTAAACTCATGAATTTACTCTAAAATTTAAAATCCAATGGATATTACTAATTTTACTCCATCTAATTCCAATTTTGTTGGTAATTTTTTTATTGATTTTTTTCAAGTACCTATTACCATTTGGAATGTATATATTGAAGCTTTTGATCATATGTGTGCTAATAAGCATGATTTTATTTAACTTTATATTTTTATTATTCCACAGTCTATTTCAATTCCTAATGTTTTTTCAATTAGTATTACACATGTGGGTTTTGAAAGATTGTTTGATTCTCTTATCTGTCCAATGTTTTATATGTCCCTTAATTTACTTTCAATTATTTGTTTATTTCTAAATTAATTTCTCAATTTCATGAGATCATTATTTTCACTCATTCTATTTGTTTCCTCCAAGCCCCTTCACTGAAGACAACATTAATCCATGTTAATAAATAAAAAGTTTTACTCATCTTGTTTCCTTTTATACATTTTCATACTTAATCTACTTTTAACACTGATATACCTTGTAATTATAATTATTTTATTTATTATGATTATACTAAAAATAAAAATATGTGGAATTTATTAATGTTTCATATGCTTTCTTAAAAACTAATCCATTTACCTGTATAAGTTCCCAATATTAATAAAAGTGATAATTTTTTTCCGTGAATCATTTGGTCTTAGTCTAGATAGCCTAAACTTCCTTTTAAAATCAGTGTTCCTCATACTATTACTCTATTTTATATTATCTATGTTGATGTATAGGGTCCATAAAAACCCATTCTATTTTAGTTCATCATTATTTCTTAACTTTGGTTTATTATTTTAGAATAATTACTTGGGTGCTTCATCTTTAAAATAAATCTTTATCCTTTCATGCATTGAAACCTTCCAGTCTTCTAGTTCATACTTAGTTTTCCACTACCATAAAAGTCATTAAATATGATAACACACCTAAATTGGATTTATCTAATGATGGTAAAAATATCTTCTTTTGGATTCATTCATCAAACTTCTACCCCATATACTCCATTTTAAAATGGAGTTATTGATCATAAACATAAACATATTTAAGAAGTAACTCGCACCCTTATTTATCGATCTGGCATTATAAAAACCCATTAGAGTGAATGTGTTTTACAATCCATTTATCTCAATAACTGAATTCCACCCAAGGTTTTAGATTTTAAAAAACCTTATGAATTTATCTTTTATAACCCACCTTATCTTAACCAGTCAAGGTCCTTTGGATGTTTATGTACTTTTTCTGATTCCATTATAAACATGGATAAACTCAATTATCATGCTCATCTTGGTTTATTCCCTAGTTTAACTATTAGAAAAAAGGATTAAGGATTATAAATATTCTCACTAATCAAATAATAATTTCTCTAAATGTTACCTTTTATGAGACAATGTGTCACTACCCGACCCACTGAGACCCCACCTAGGCTAGCAGTAATCTGAGAGTGACGCCCCAAGTCCACCTATAATAGGTTAGGTGTTGGTGATAAGTATCGAGTAGGTATAACACTAAATGGGAGGCCTTATCCTAAATTACTTGTACACACACACACCCAACTCCATGAAATATTTTAAAGAGATATAACAAAGTGGTAGACTCTAGAGAGTAAACAAATCATGAAACAACCTCTAAGATACATATCAAAGTGCAGCATGGTAATTCAAAAGTATAAGGGTTAAAATACATTCCCAACTATAAAAGAGGCCCCAACCCGACAACAACTTGAAAACGGGGGAACTGGAGAGATACTAACTCATAGTCTCTAAGACTGACCACCATACATGGTCACCGCCTCCAAGTATCACTATGCTCCATTGATACCAAGTCCAACAAGGTCATCACTGATCATACCATCATCTACATAAGACACGACATGTTTGTGCATAGCCCATAAAGGGGTGAGTATAAACACACCTAGTAGGATTCCCTAAAAACCAAGAGGGAATAAATAGAACAAAATAGTCAGATCAACCAATAAGGCAAGAGTTTAAAGAAAACCAACATCATATATGCTCATAAAGAAACCCAAATTAAGAGTGGAAGGGGATCTTAATATTAATAGCTAACTAAGAATGATGAGTTTGCATGCATATCCTAAAGGTATCATTTATGATGCTGAGAACCACTCACAAATTCACAAGAATATGGTGGAGGGACCACTCCTCACTACTATGCTTTAGAATTTAGGGAGCATTAATCCAATGGAGAACCTACTCCCCACTAGATCTCGATGAGGGGGAGTACCATTCCATAGATAAAGGAATCATTCCCTCATCCTACC
This sequence comes from Viscum album, assembly GCA_963277665.1. NCBI lineage: Eukaryota > Viridiplantae > Streptophyta > Magnoliopsida > Santalales > Viscaceae > Viscum > Viscum album. The sequence continues at coordinate 60,801,178 of OY728156.1, read as the reverse complement.
ATGAATGATCCCCACCAAATATCATATATTCTTCATATTTGGGTGATCTCAAACACCAACCCTTGTCATCACTAGGTAATCTCCAACACCAACCTATGTCATTGTTACTATTTAAGGAAGAGCGGGGAAGAGGGGGTAATCATCCATCCTATCACTGCCAACCTAGATATTGGGAAAAATACCTTAAACCCAAAAAAAATGGGTATTGGTAAGGTTATCCAACTATGGTAGACATGTATAGAAATAACATAAAATGAATGATAGATAGAAAGCACACAATTCCCATCTTATGGATTAATAATAACTACACTGGCATACTCCACATCACCACACAACATTTTTCACAACTTCCACCACAACTAAATTAATCACACCATACATAACCACACAATTACACTTTCAATTATAGGTTCCACCATTTTCTAGATTTAATGAGTTTCCACTAAATCTATTTTACTAATACATTTCATTTCACATTAACACATCCCATTCATTTATCATTCAATTCATGTAATCTATTTACTACACATTAATTCCCACCCATTATTATTAATTTACCAACCCATATCATTTAATTTACAACATTACAATTTATTCCATAGATAAAAAAGGAAAATAACACAACCATGCCATATAATAACTCACTTGTCTCACATTAACCATCACCACAGCACCACATATGCCAAGTCATTTCACTACAACAATCGCATGTCACAACCACCATGCATCACAACCACCATGTATCACAACCATCGTGCATCATAATTGTTATACACCACAACTATCATAGATTAAAAGTAATCAAATTAATACATAGAAACACATACCTACTTCTAAAACTATCCACAATTTAGATTCAACAAGGGCTTAATTACTTTACTTCATTACTTATAATGAGTATTCTCACACAAATTCTAGATTTCCATGGGAAACCAACTAATTATCCGTATATACATTCTTATCCTTTTATTCATGGTGTGATAAAACAATTAACATAGTAAGGGTCTCACATACACATCAACTACTATACAATCAAGATTCCCAGTAGTTTTTTAATGGAAATAAGCATTCATAATCTCATTAGCAATATCATCAAAGCATTAAAACAAGTTATTTTATCCCATTACCATCAATTTGAGATTAATTTAATTCATTATTTTCATTAATGTGACTCTTATTATCTTCCCAATGGAATGGAAAAAAATTAAATACCCACACATGCACATAAATAGGAAGAGAACATGGATCCCCTATCCATAAGGAAGAAGATTCACATGATTTTCAGTACTAAAACAAGGGTTGCGCACATAACATGGGATCTCCATTGGAAGAACTCAAACCAACAGTATTGAAGTTACATGAATCCAAGGGAAAGGTTATATAACCTCCCATATTGATAGAAATAAGGTGGGAAAGAACAAAGGAAAGATCTTTTCTTTATAGTTAATTATACAAAACCATCGGGATTTCAAATAATATGTGAGACTTTAATTAACCATTAATATGGATCTCATTAAATTCCATGTGGAAGGTCTCATTAACAGCCTTAGTCATTAATGAAATTCAAGGATATAAGTATCTTATATGAAATAGATTTTAAATTACCTTAATTAAATCTTTAAAACATCATTTACATTAAAAATTAATATCCATGAATTTAGGTGTATTCTTGGGAATTTTTAAATTTCCAAAAAAAATAAGTCTTAAACTGACTGTACCAACAAACCTTCCATACAAAAAAAATAATTGGCTTCATGAATGAAATAAGTGACTACTTTAACTAATAGAATGACTAACTAACCTACTGCATGAACAAATAAATGATTGCACAAAGGAAAAAAGTGATTATGCCAACTGATTGTATGACCAACCAACCTATCACATGAACAAAAAACTAACCACATGAAAGAAACAAGTGATTATGATAACCAACCACACACTAACCAACAAAATTCATAAAAAAACTAATTGTGTGAAGGAAATAATTAACCACCCCAACTGATCACATGACCAACCAACATACTGCACAAACAAACAGTAGACAACATGAAGGAAAGTTAGGTCTCACTGTCATTCATGTGACTGTGAGAATAAACTTAGAAAAACCAATAGGGATAAGACTATAATAATCCTCTTGACTCCACCAAGCCCAGAAAACAAAAAGGGATGGGTTTTAGAAATATGAGACCTTATATCAAAGTCTATAAGCACAATTCTCATAAGATAAATCCAATGTTCATATTAATAAGATAAAAGATTTATCAGATATTAACTTCTTCAGAATGTAAGATAATTGATCTATATTTACTATTTTTATAATATTATTGATCATAAGATAATTCCTTTCTTATATGGTGTAATCTTTAACTTTTGTAATACAAAAGACTTCTTATATGGCTTCCTTGACATCTGTAAGATAATTATGGATTGACATAAGATGAAGAACTTATCTAGATACTTATTCCTTCATAATATAATTCATTTATGCATTCCTTTTCATAATAGGATTCTTTTGTGATGTAGGTTAATTTTCTTTTAGCTTATAGGATAAATTGTCTTTGATATATCAATCACATAAGATATATTTATTTGGAATTTATTTATTAAACAAGTCAGAGATTTTATAGAGACTTAAAAGTTAGCTAAGATAAAATATTGAAATTCTTAATATAAATTCATTATTAAAATAAATAGTGATTTTTTGAATCATCAAAACACATAAAGTATTGAGATATGTTGGAACAACATAAGTTTTTCCAACACACCCTTTTGTGACAAATACCACTACCGATAACAAAATTCCACCACCTATGACAAAACCACATTGTGTTGAAGATCCATCATTAATATTTTTTCTCTATAACCAAATATTCATACATGATACCATAAATGTGACAACCTTCTATAAAATAAATCCAAATATCAGAGTATTTGTCATACTTGTATCTACATTATCCTACCGAACAAGACCAGAACTAGTAACAATTAGATCCCTTAAAATAGTGATCAACACATAATCTAGATAAGTTGAAAAAATTAACTTTACCCATACTCAACATCCCCCAAGAAAACACTATCATCATCACCATCTGAAAATTCTAACTTATCATAGCCATCTTTAATTTTAAACCTTTATTCACTAGTGAAACTCTTTAAAGAAAATAGTTAGGAGTAATATCTAAAATAAATCTCCTAACCTATTACGTATTATAAACCTTCTTTATCATGTTCAATGGATTTTTACTCATGAAAAATGACCATCCATTCCAAAAATATAATGAATCCTTCTTCACAATTGCAATCACCACTTCATCGTGCACCTTTACCTAAATCTGAAAAAGTGTGCCAACAATCCTACCTCACATATGCACCACTAACCTTATTAAAATATTCCATAATTCCCATAAAATATTGAAATCTCAAACCATCATCTCTTATAATACTTATTGGGGGAGAGATTATTGTTACAATCAAAAGTGATAGAAAAATGATAGAAATAACATTTTTCAGTCGAATCCTACTCTACTAGATAAATATGAAATTTTATTCTCATATCCAAAATTAAAAATATCGCTCTAAAATATTATCTATAAAATATATGAATTCTATCACACATCACACTCGATGTAATTTTTTCTCTCCATGTTGCATCATCAATTTTATTTATCAAGGTACACCACCTGATCATCACAATATCAAGAAGACTTTCAATACAATATTCTTATTATGGAATCATCGTCTCTTTATATTCCACCAATGTCTTATAATTTTACATCATTGATTCTTTCTTCTCCATATTTGACCCTTTGTTTATGCAACAATAAATACGGAAACCCCATTCCTCCTTTCTTAATCGAATACATCTTGACAAACACTCCCTTTTATTTTTTATAGTAATCTGACATAGCCTTTTTATAAGGGTTTTTACTCTCAAAAAGAGGGGGAATATCTTTTTTCAAATATCTCAAAACCCTCTCTATTTTCAAAATAATTTTTATTTTTTTAAATAATATTATTCTATTATCTATCTGTCTCATTCAAATTTTAAAATCCAAAAAAACAATAGGGATATCATTTCTAGCAGTTCTTTAAAGAATGGTTTAGATCATCCATCTAAATGTATCCATGTGGGATTGTTTTAAGTCTGATGTCAATACTTTAAAAGTCAAAGCTATGATGAATATTGAGAGGGATTTACAAAATCATATGAATAAATTTAAGGATCCACCTTTAGAGATGACTTTGGTTGGAGGTGTTGTGTCTATTAGTTTGGAATCAAATATGTATAGTCCGACCATTAGAGATCCCATAAATTATTCTTATAACTTGATATTAAGTTGGATGACTCATTTGAATATTCGGGTGATCCGAAACATGGATCATGTGATGAATCCCTCCCATAGATATTCTCTTATATGTTGAAGTCTTCTTCTAATCCATGAATCTTAGATGTTTCAAATTAAAAGGATTAAAATATGGGTCCCTCTTCATCCCCAACTAGTGTTAATCTTTTGAGGGGATAGTTTGTTGTGGTGTATGATCTTGTTTCAAGGCATCAATATAAGAGTCTGATGTTCAGAAAATTTTCTGAATCTCATGATTAATTTTTTTAATTTAGAATATTAGGGTTTAAAACACCCTTTTTAGGAAACATGAGATGGAGGAATTGATTATTTCTCATCATTTATCTTTTTAATGTTTGGTTGAGACTAAATTACAAAAATTCAATTGTCTCTCCATTGTGAATAATATTATTCCTAGATGAAATAATTTTGAAAATTATTCCTCCTCACCACCAGGGAATATCTTGGTGTTATGGAATCATAGTTCGGTGCTTATCGAGTAGTTTCATGAGTCTTTATAGCATTTGGAGTACAAGATCAGGGTAGTTAATATTGGGATCTTTTTCTATAATGTTCATATATTTCTCTAACATTATTATTGATCAAAGGTCCATTTTGAATGATCTATCTACTCATAAACCTTTTCATTTCTCTGTTCCTTGGATTTTTCTTCGGGATTTTAATACGGTTAGTTTTCTGGGGGAGACTTGGAGGCTACTTAGATTGAAATTATTTCAAGGAAGACTAAAACTATAATATTTTAATATATAATTTGGTGGATTTTTTTTGGAATTATCTTAAATATACTTGGAGAAAAATTAATTTGGGTGTTCTTAAGAAGTTGGATAGAGACTTAGTTAATTCTTGTTAGCTTTACAATTTTTCTAGTTCGGTGGATAATTTTCTTTATTTTGGTATCTCTGACTACTCATCCATCATGGTTAGGTATATATTTAAGATTTATTATGATAATCTACCTCTCAAATATTTAATTACTAGTCTAGATAAGTATTTCTTGATCATAGTCACTTCTTGTTGTAGTTTTGAGGTTATGGTCCATAAGATAGTTTGTGTTTTACAGAAATTAAAATATGTCAAGCATGCTCTTTATGAACCGCATGTCTATATTTCCATATAAAAAACTTAAATTATTTTAATTATAAATGAGCTTTTTGAGTGTTATATTAATGTTATTTAAAATGGTTTCAGTGATGACTTGGTCCAGAGGGAAGTTATCTATAAAGATAAACTTCAAGAGCTTCCTTATAAATGAATTATATCCTTCCAAGAAAAAACGTACAGTCTTGTGTCTTAAAGATGGTTATTATAATTCTTCTTTCTTCTTTAAATCGTTTAAATCATGGTTTAATTTGAATAAAAATTTTATTTTAAATATGGATGATGGATATTATATTTATCATTTCAATGATATCACCCATGAAACTATTGCGTTATTTAAGGATTTATTAAGATATCTTCCTACCTCTCCCTATGTGGGTAAAATAGGTCTTGAATCTTTTTTTATCTCCCTCTATCGGTGAATTTTTATGCTATAATCTAGATTGATTATTTTCCCATGAGGATATCAAGAGGGAAATATTTTCTATTCACCCTAAAAAGGATCCTATACTTGGTGGTTTTAATGCCTTTTTCTTTCATAAATATTTACATGTGGTGAGTCCAAAATCTAAGAAAGTTATTCTAGAATTATTTTTGTATGGGAGGTTTCTTTAAGAATAAATTTTTTCCATTATCTATTTGATTTCAAAGGTTCCCAATTCCTTCCACCTTTCTGATTTCAAACCCATTTCCTATTATAATATAATTTACAAGTGTATTTCAAAGATTTTGGCTTCTATATTGAGGAAATCTCTTTTGTGCATTGTTAATAAGGCTCAATCTAGATTTATTCAAAGGATATGCATATTTAGTAATATTTTTCTGGATCAAGATCTTATAAGAGGTTATCACCTTCGTTAAGGTGTTCCTTTTTAGGCCTTTAAGATATATTTGTTTGAAGATTTTGATTTAGTATGATAGGAGTTTCTCTATGTTGGATTAGAGTTTCTTGGGTTCCCTGTTAAGTTTTACAATTGGTTTAAGAGATGTGTCACCTCTACAATTTATTTTTTGAAAATTAGTGGGATCACTCGTGGTTTTTTTCTAAGTAATAGGGGATTGAGAAAAGGTCCCCTCTCTCCCCCTTTCTCTCCATGATTTTTATGGTGGTCTTCTCTCAAATTTTAAAATCTTTTATTACCTCATAAAACTCCATTAAGTTTCATTGGAGTTGTGTTAAAACATCCATCTCCCATATTTTCTTTTAAAATGATTTTATTTTATTCTTTTTTATAAACATTGAATCAATTTTAGTCCTTAAAGAATATATGGGTTTTTATTCATCATTTTTGGGAATTAATGTGAATTTCTCTAATTTAATTACGTTCACTACTGGAATCGATGATGATGTCCTTGGAAGTATTATGGATATCATGAAATTAAATGTTGGTACTTTACCTTTGTGTTATCATAGTGTTCCTCTCATCATAATGAATTTGTGGGCTATTGATTGTTCCCCTTTGGAGGAAATAATTTTTAAAATAATCAAAGTTTGGAATTATAATTTTATATCCTTTGTAGGTAGGCATCATTTTTTCCATTCTATCTTTTTAACATGCAATCTTATTAGTGATATCTTTTTATTTTACCTATTAAGGTGGTTCAATGTTAAATACAAGATATAGTGTTTTTTATGGAAAGGTCCTTCTTTAGCTTGGAATGGGGTGAAGGTTTCTTAGGAGTTTTCTACTAGACCTAAATAGTAGGGAGGATTGGGAATCAAAGGGATTATCGACTAGAATATAGCTATTATGGATAGGTTTGTTTTGAATTTATAAAATCTATTGTATTCCTCTATTTGGGTAGAATGGGTTCGGATTGTATTACTTGGAAGATCTCAATTTTGGGTGGCTAAGGTTTCTTGGAATTACTCTTTAACTTAGAGAAAATTTATTGGTGTTCATCCTATCTTGTTGGAACATATTTCCTTTATTATTGGTAATGGATTTGATGTATAATTATGGTTTTACATGTGGCTCCCTAGTGGACCTCTCTGCACCTCTGTTGATAATCATGTTATTTATAATTTGAGAATTTCCAAGTCATCAATTATTTTTGATATCATCTCTAATGGTTATTAGTGTCTTCCTCATTCTCTTTTTGTTTTCCTTTTTAATTTGAAATAGGTTATTTCTCCTTATTCGAGTCCTAGTACCTTATATATAGATGAAATCAAGTGAAACCAAGATGACAACATCTTAGTTTGGATTGTTTGGGAGGAATTAGGGCCTAAATATATTGATGTTACTATGAGTATCTTGGTTTGAAATTATTTATCCTTGAAAAGATTCTACTTTATTTTTTGGTAGGTTAGAAAAAATAATTTACCTAACCAAGATAGACTATAATGATAGGGTGTGGTATTTACTAATCATTACATTATGTGTGATGATGATGTCGAGATAATTGACCATATATTATTCAACTATGTGTCTTCTCAGATTCTCTAATGTTTCTTCTTGGATATTATAGAGATCTGCTAACTAAGTTAAGATTTTATTTCTATTATTGATTGTTATAGACCTTTTTTTGTTGGTTGCATGCGGATGGTGGCTCTAGGGAATCATGGTACTGCTACATCGGTATATGTAATTTAGAAAGAACATAATAATTAGTTTCATGGATCAGATTCATGTAATGTGAATTCACTTTAGATCAAATTTGAATCATCTATTCACTCTCATATTTCTTCATGAAAAACCTTTGCAGAGCAGGAGATAAACAGGAGACTAGTTCAGATATGGAATTTTCATTTCAAGATGATTTGTGAAGTTTTACATGTCTCAATGTTTGTTTGGGTTCATGTTTGATGGTTTGTTCATGGATCATAGATAATTTCTTTATGCATGTGGGTTTCATCTTGACTCGTGGAGATTCTACAAGGTTGGGTGTTCTTTTGTTGTGTTGATTTGCATGATTGGTTCATGGTTGTTGTTAACGCTAATGATATGTTTCTCACTCATCTTGTCTTCTTATCTAGAGATGGTTTGGTTTACTTTTGTGGAGGATGTAATATCCTCAGTACGATGGTGTTCACCAGCACAATTCTAGTATTTGGGAGTTTCCATTGCTATTTTTGGGAGACATTGGGTGTTTTTGATTGATATTGATCATTGATGGTGGTTTCTCCTCCCAGTTCCTTATCATTTGGGGTTGTTCTTAGCAGTTTTGGTCATCCGGATTTGGAATTTTCTCTAGGGGTCATGTTTACTGGGATGGAGATCAGAAATCAGCATTGATGGATATTTTTTGGTTCCTTTTTCTTAATTGAATTGATATTCCTTGATGTTACCTAGCTTGTTAAACATTCATTCATGTATTGGGGAAGGTTAACTGGGCCTTCATTTTGTTTTCAGTTATGGAGTTCTTGATTCTTCTCATCCTTTCTTTCTTGGATCTTCTAGAAATCCTAACTTAGTTCTCATTTCAAAAAAAATCAATGATAATATATTTTTTTCTAGGAATGTGTTATGATAATCACTCATTAGTCCAAGTTCAGTCTTGTATTCATTACTGGTGATGTCCCCAAGCTTGAACCATCTTCTCTTATTCTCTTTATTTGTAATTGTTTCAATAAATGGTTATAACTTTATTGATTCATGATTTGTCCAAGAAAATCATGGAAAAGTTTTATTTTATCACATCATATCTCATTAAATCTGCACTGAACTCATTAAAGGAGTTTAGAAAGAAAATAAAACTCAAATATTTTAAATCTAGAAGTATTTATACTCGAAGGTACTGATTTTGTATCAATATATTTCACCAATATCAAGAGATTTTAGTGGAGGGACCGCTCCTCACCACTACACTTCAGAATTGAGGGATCACTACTCCAGTATAGGAATCACTACCCACCAGATCTCAATGATAGGGGAGTATCACTCCATAGATAGAGGACTCATTCCCTCTATAATTTGGGGGAGTACCGACTCTGTCTATATAAAGTGTATGGGGATCCATGCCCTGGTGAATTAAGGGAGTGTCAACCCCAAAAACTCTTTGATGATTAAAAATTATCACTGCCACCTATTGAGCATCACTAAAAAAGTGTATTACTCATATCACCTTTCATAATACCTTTGGTTATAAAATAAATACCACCATCGCATCTTATGTGGAAAACTAATCAAGATAGGCTACTTGTAGACCCAAGTCTAAGCCCTATAGAAGGATATATGCATGGTATAAGTTTCTAAGGGGAGTATATGACGTTTCCTACTAGGGTACATGTTGTTTCTCATGAAACCAAAGCTTTTTTGTGACCCACCACTACACTTGGTGTGTAAAATTAGAAGTAAATAGTGTGTTATCTGGGTGACATAGTGTATGGGACCACCTAGGGTCCATTTCGTGTTCCTCATTGAACACAAGTTCTCTAGAAAATTAAGGGTATGTGGGGTGTACTTTGATGTGCACGATGTGTAATCCACATAGTTATATTGAGTGTGCACTTACAATACACAACTGGGCTAACCAGAAAAAGTCACATAGCATTTGATACTTATAGTGGGATGAAACCCTAGCCATCGTGATATTCGAAGCAATGCGGCATGTGTTCCTTCAGAATACACAGGGTGTAGTCAAATTTTCCATAGACAGGCCTAGTATTTATTTATTTGGTTATATCCATTGATTCATCTACCCTTAATACCTATTGACTCATCCAAATCTTCTAAAATTGAATGAAGGCATCTTCAATCATCTTTTCCTAGCCTTCAGTGGTCAGAAAATGGGATTTCGGTCACCTGAGTGTGATCTTATATGCCTCTTAATGCTAAAACGAGGCCCTGATCCCTAAAACTAATCATCTAAAATATGTTTTTACAAGTCAATACATCCACAAGTCATAAATATACTATCATTCACATAATCATTATGAATTTGGAGTTCAATTTCACTCAAACTGGTCTAGAAATGTCAAATTTCCAACCCCATGGGCCAACGATGAAGAATGTGAAACACAATGGTTAGAAAAAGGTACAAGAACAAAGTGAGATAATCGTTGGCTGATGTGATCCTAGATAACGGTTACAAATTTTGAAAATATAAGGTGTGAAACATAGGAACATAAAAAATAAATAATCAGAATCACAATGCTTATTTAAGATTGGATCATGAAATTATTGGTATTTAAGGAAATTAAACAGATAAATAATTCATGCCCAATAATTAAATCAAATGGGTATAAATCCATAAAATAATGAGCCCTACCTAAATAATAGATTGATTATTACTGAAGAATGTGTTCTCTAGCGATGAAAATGAATATCTCATTACATTTTTTATTCATCTCATGAATCCCCTTGATCGTTAGTTGTCAGTCCATGTTCTTGAGTCCATTAATGCTAACGGTGGCTCTCCTATTCCTCCTCACTAATCTCCTGGGGTTATATGGACAACCCTATAGATTTTATATAATATATTATAACTAGAGGAAAGGGTTTTGTTAAAAATTTAATAAATTAAATTAAATTAATATTTAATTTAATTAATTCACCTGCCAACGACTGCCTTCCACAGAATGTACAACATTGGCCAACCTTTTGTTTCACCTAAGGTAAACCCCACATCTCATAAACAATTGTAATCTCAGATTTTTCATATGAGGTCCTAATAGATGGGAAAACTATTTATTCCAAAAATATTCATGCATATGTTGTAATATATATTAATATTTTTAATATATTAATTTTGGGGTCCTAAAAACCCAAAAACATAGCGTCAACTTCGATGAAAAATCCATATATACATATATAGAAATACTAAAAGGATCAAACTATGGAAACTAGATTTGTTAAATTATATACTCATTTAATGATTTTCACCTCGAAAGTACAAGATACTAAAAAAATTGGAGGTACTAAGCCTGTATATAGATCTCATACTCCCAGGAGCTCTCTTATATGCTCCCATGCTGTAAGAACCCGGGTTTTTAGAACGGGTCAAGATCCTGACCCTGTTTAAATTTTCGACTGGTTTCTGAGGAAACTGGAGGAAATGGGCAGTTTTTGGAAATTTACAGAATACACACCATGTACTTTAAGTGCACGCCGTGTATTTGTTAAGCGAGTGACCATCCATGTGCTCGTTGAGTACATTTCATGTGGTGACCGTGTAGAAATTTCTTACTACACTGCATGTAGTTTTAGACACGTCGTGTACTCTTGACTGTGCGGAGGCCATACATGGCATGTGGGCCTATTGGATGGGTAAAACTAAGTACACATCGTGTCCTCCTTGGACACGCCGTGTAGTTTGGCCATGTATGGGAGAAATACATGGTGTGTGGGTAAGTCGACGAGGAAGGGAAGGGAAATGCAGTACATGTCGTGTACTCCTAGGTACACACCATGTACTCATGTCAGAAGGTTCGGGAAAGTAAGTCAATGGAATTCCAGCCACCAAATGAACAGTTAAATGATATACACAGCGTGTAGTCAAACGTACATGTCGTGTACTTTATTTTTTTTTTCTAAAACAGGTAGTAGCCTTATTTTGAGGCAGAAACACATTAGCTCTGCCAGGTTTTGTGAACCAAGCTGGCCAGACCTTGTTTCTTCTCCTGATCATCCGTCTGAGACCCAATTCGAACACCGATTTATGCGTTGGAACAACCTCGGTAAGGCCTCGATTCTGCTTGAGTCATTTTGTCTGATTTTTGTTCTAGAACGAGTTATAAGGGTTTGATAAATTTTGACTCTTTTGTAGATCTACCATGTTTTAGCCCAAATTGGAGTCTGTTACCAGAGGAGTACCATCGTATGAGTCTCAGGTAGGTGGTGCAAACATCTTTTTGTGTTTTTGTGGTCTTTTGGGTAATGCGGCCTTTGGCACGTTTTCAGGTATTTTGAGCAGGACCTGTTTTATCTTCTATTTCATATTGAATTGATCATTAGACCTATGGGATGCCTTTGGGTATGCCATGTTACCAGTTTTTCTTGAGTGGGGCCAGGTGAGGGGTCGTTTCTCATCGGGGAATTTTGTCCGGGGGATGCCAAAATGGTTTAAATTGCAATATTAATGTTTTAAACTGTTGATTTTAATTTATTAAGCCTGCGGTAAATTGTTAGAGGAATTCAATACCTCGGTGTTGTTGATTGATAACTGTTGGGTTGGGGAAATTATACTATTTGAATTTTTTCCCTTTTTATGTGTCCTGTTTAAATTTTTTATATATGCAATTGCTGAATGGCACAAACTGGACCATTTTTGGGTTGTGTTGGGCATGGCCCGGAAATTCTTGAGTGATGCTGATCACAGGTTGGGCTTGGCCTGAGTTACATTGGGTGGTTCTGATCATGGGATTGGGTTTCATGGACATTGGTTTGAGGTAGGATGACTGTCATATTGGGAATGGCCCAGGTTACTGGGATGGAGATGCCATCAGACTTGAGCGACATGGTCACAGGGATACGAGGTGTCAGAGGTGTTGTGGTTTGGGTACTATTTTGGTGATTACCGCTCACCCGGAAACTTTGAGTAGTGTGCACACAGAGATACTCTATGATGAGGTGGTTTTGACCACTCGTGTGGGTAGAGGATCCCGTAGTTGTGGTTTAGGTATTTTGGTTGGTGGTGTTTTCCATAGGAAGCCACGTAGAAGGTGAAGAGACTTCGAGGTATAGCATCGAGACTATCAGGTTGGGGAATGAGGCTCATCGTGATTTGAGGGCAGACATCATTGTCCCTCTGGTTACATTATTTGAGGGAAGATATCACTGTCCCTCTAGTTTCTTATTGAGGACAGTTATCGTTATTCCTCTGAGTTACTTCTTGGGCGTGCCTTCGGGACGTCGGTACTTGAGACATGCGGTGTTAGGGGGCACATGGTATTGGGTTACATGACAGAGATTCCGGCGTTGGCCGAAGCAGGTGACACTCCATGGTGGCTGCTGAGCACCAGTGGAGTTAGGGTTTATTTGTGCATTGTATTGTTTACTGCTTTCCTTATAAATACATGACTGCTTAAACACTCATATTAGGTACACACCGTTGGGTGGTATCCTACTAAGATTTGTCTCACACCCTGCACGGGCCCTTCGGGATGCGTGCAGACTTTATGGATTTACGTGCAAGAAAGAGGCCAGCTTCAGGAGCTGGGTTGTGTTAGTTGTTGCATGGAGATGGTATGGACCTTGAGGTCTTACCTAGCTGGGGTTACTCTGTTTTGTTTTCATTACTTGTGTCGGCATTCTTACTTGTTTGTAGCTACTTTTGGTTAGCCATTGGCACCCCTTTTGTTTAGTGACTTGTTATGGATGCATGTTTGGTTTTTTTAGTAGTTACCAGTGATTAGCATGTTGTTGTGTTTTCTTTCTATTGTTGTTGATTATATTTATTACTTCCGTTGTTTGTTGATATTGAATGTGCTCCGATCTGTGGGTATGGTTCGAGTCTGCTGAGTCTTTTATTTCGCTGCATCTCTACTATTATACTTGTACCAATACCATTATTATTATCCTCCGAGAGGGCATATCCTCCCCACTATACCTATCATACCCCCACTGCTAGTCGGCATCCTTTGGCGTTCGGGGAGGTGTGCCTAAGGTAGTATCACCCGACCCGTTAAGCACTGTTCGGGTGGTTGTTCGGGTCCGAGTCGTTACAAAGTGGTATTAGAGGAGTTTTTGATAGGTATTTAGTAGCAGTGTTTTACTAGCTACTAATGAGATTGAGACTTCTCTTTTATTTCTGATGGTTTTACTATTTGGGATATGGTGGACTAGAGATAGGTTGTTACTGTAACTGGGTTTCTAGCTTGTTCTTGGGTGCCTGCAGCCCCAGGTATGAGGGATGGACCTAGTTTCCATGGGTGGGAATTGTTGTTGCTTTTTTATCAGATTACAGTTTATATGATTTCCACCTCGGTGTCTCACTTGGTGTGTGATGTTATTGATTGTGATATGTGACCCTTGACCCGGTGTGGTAAGGGAGAATTGGGCCTTGGCCTAGTATGGCTAGGCTTGTTTTCTTGGCTTTTGATAGTCACATTTTAGGGTATTTAAATTTAGTAATTTCACGTATGCTTTGTGAAGTGATAATGTCATGTGAATAAAAATCAATTTCCGTGCTTTGTATGCTCTGAAATGTAAATTGGTGTAATTCATGATACAATTTCTTTTTTATTGCAATGTTTTATGCCATGATTTGTATATTTTTAGAATTGCATGTGGCAGGACATTTGGTTCTGGCTCTTATATGAGCAGGTAGGTACTATCAGTTGAGGTAATTTTCATCACCAGGATTGGGTGACTCGATCGTCGATTTGAGGCAATGCTATTTGTCAGGACGGGCATGGCCCGAGGTACTTTTGATACTTGGATCTGTTAAGGGCGAGTAAGGAGGCCATGAGGTTGGGATGTTGTGGGGCATGGTTGCAGTGGGGGAGAGTAAGGGTGGTAGTTGTGTTATGCCTTTTACTGATTTCTTATATGTGTTGAATATATATTGATATATATATGTATATGGTTGTCTGACCATTTATGGTATTCAACGGGTTCCTTTTTGGGCGACTCAGATGGAGGGTCAGACGGGAGATGATACAGTGTCGCAGGTTCAGGATCAAGTTTAGGATTCGGTACAGGCAGATCATGAGCCGCAGGTACAGGCTCAGGGATAAGATCAGGTCTAGGATTCAGTACAAGCAGGACAACAGCCGGGTTTGGCATCGTTTGGGCCATGTCTCGATGAGCAGCTTCGAGCTAGTCTGGTGCGGGTCTTACAGGGGATCGACAGAGGCGCACAGGGTACAGAGCCATCTATGGAATATCTAACGCGGGAGTTCCAGTCGCAGCACCCGCCGCTTTTTCAGGGTGAGGGTGGTCTGCAGGCAGCTGAGAACTGGATAGAGAGTATGAAAATGATCTTCAAGGAGCTCGAGATGCCTCCAGGGCGGAGGTTCAAGCTGGAGATGTACATGATAAGAGGACCGAAAAAGCATTGGTGGGATGTACAGGTCCAGGCTCAAAGGCACAAGGGACTGGCATGGAAGTACTTTGAGGATAGGTTTTTTGAGCACTTCTATCCAGACACACTGAGGGTAGAGAGAGCTCGGGATTTCTTGAGTCTTCAGCAGGGAGACATGTCTGTCATGGACTATGCATCTACCTTCAAAGAATTGTCTCGCTTTTCACCTGGTATGGTAAGCGATGATGCAGCTAGGGTAAGGCACTTCGAGGATGGATTACGACACGCCATTCAGGTCCAGGTGAATATCTTCAGGCTGGGTTCTTTTTCAGAGGCGGTGAATCAGGAACTCATAGTGGAGGGAAACCAGAGGGATATGCCCTAGATTGGTCGGGTGATAGATTCAGGTGACGGTTCAGACAGCAGGAAGTGAGGACGGGATGAGTTCCAACAGGGCAGTTAGGACAAGGATTCAGCTAGACCACCTCATGGTAGTTCTTCAGTGATTTCCTTTCATTGTGGACAGCCGGGACATGTTCGGACTCAGTGCGATAGGCCTCCAAAGGAGTGCCAGGCATGTAGACAGGTCAGGAATCTGGAGAGATTTTGCAGGCAGCCTTCTCAAACAGCTGGCAGACAGAGACCAGGACAGACGGTGTCATATGGAGTTGGTTCAGGTTCGGTACCAGGAGAGGGTAGCCAAGGTTCAACTGAACATGGAGGACGTGAAAGAGACAGCGGGATCCAGCTGAGGGGTCAGTTTCCAGTGGCTGGAGTAGCACCTCAGGGAGGTCAGGCATCAAGCAACCGTACTTCAGGCCAAGTGAATGTTGTGGAGCTTCCAGAGGCTGAGCAGGATGGTGAGTCGACGACGGTTAGAGGTACACCGTGGTGTGGCCATGATCTCCATGTTTCCTTTTTGGCATGACCTGTAGAGGCATGTCTGCTTTGAGTGCACGTGATGCACAGGATTTATGTGGACTAACTAGATGGTAGTCAGTGGGATTGGCACCATATCTGGTGCATGATATATATATCAGTGTGGGGGGGGGGGACGTGTAGCATTCGGGACATCGAGGATGTGGGTTACTTGAGGTGTCGTGGGCATCAGGGCATCAAGGATGTGGGTTACTTGAGGTTTTTTGGGCGTCGAGGCATCGATGATGCAGGTTACTTGAGGTGTTAGGCACCAGGACCTTGTGGAGGCGGACACCGATGCGGTGCGGGGTACTTTGGGTGTCGGGAACGACATAGGAGCGCAAATGAGGCATAGGGGTGATGATGCGTCATGGAAGGACTATGAGTCCGGGAAACAGGTTAGTAAACTTTTTTTCTTTGAGTTTTGTAGGGTTGATACCGGGTTAGGCGATTCCTAAGGTGGGGAGCCCCTTGAGGAATTTAGCCAGGACCTTTGAGACCGGGGAAGTCCGGGTTACTTTGATCGGGGTGGTATGTTCGGTGCCATCTCTGGGTTTCTTTTGATATCTCGGGGACGAGCTTTGTTAAGGTGGGAAGATTGTAAGAACCCTGGTTTTTAGAATGGGTCAAAATCCCAACCCTGTTTGAATTTTTGACTAGTTTCTGAGGAAATTGGAAGAAATGGGAAGTTTCTAGAAATTTCCAGACTACACACTGGGTACTTTAAGTACATGTCATGTATATGTTAAGCGAGTGACCGAATGTTTGCTCTCCGAGTACATGCCATGTGGTGATCGTGTAGAAATTTCTTACTACACAGCATGTAGTTTTAGACACGTCATGTACTCTTGACCGTGCGGAGGCCATACATGGCGTGTGGGCCTATTGGCTGGGGAGAACTAAGTACACATCATGTCCTCCTTGGACACGCTGTGTAGTCTAGAAGTGTATGGGAGAAATACATGGCATGTGGGTAAGTCGGCGAGGAAGGGAAGGAAAATGGAGTACATGCCGTGTACCCTTAGGTACATGCTGTGTACTCGTTTCGGCAGGTTTGGGAAAGTAAGTCGGCGGAATTCCAGTCGCCAAATGAACAGTTAAATGATATACACGGCATGTAGTCAAACGTACACACCCTGTACTTTCTTTTTTTCGCTAAAACGGGCAGTAGCCTCATTTTGAGGCAGAAACACATTAGCTCCGCCGGGTTTCATGAACCAAGCCAGTCGGACCTTGTTTCTTCTCCCAATCATTAATCTAAGACCCGATTCAAACACCGATTGATGCGTTGGAACCCCCTAGGTAAGGCCTTGATTCCAATTGAGCCATTTTGTCTGATTTTTGTTTTAGAACGAGTTATAGGGGTTTGAACGGTTTTGACTCTTTTGTAGATCTACCGCATTTTAGCCCAAATTGGAGGTTGTTATAGGAGGAGTACCATCGTATGAGTCTCAGGTAGGTGCTTCATACCTTTTTTGTGTTTTTGTGGTCTTTTGGGTAACGCGACCTTCGCTGCATTTTCGGGTATTTTGAGCGGGACCTATTTTATCTGCTATTTCATATTGAATTGATCGTTGGACCTATGGGATACCTTTGGGTATGCCCTGTTACCATTTTTTCTTGAGTGGGGTCGGGTGAGGGGTCATTTCTCAATGGGGCATTTTGGCTGAGGGATGTCAAAATGGCTTAAATTGCAATATTAATGTTTTAAACTATTGAGTTTAATTTATTAAGCCTGCTGTAAATTGTTAGAGGCATTCAAGACCTCAGTGCTGTTGATTGATAACCATTAGGTTAGGGAAATTCTATTGTTTGAATGTTTTTCCTATTTATGTGTCATGTTTAAATTTGTTATATATACAATTACTGAATTGCACATGCTGGACCCTTTTTGGGTTGTGTTGGGCATGACCCAAATATTCTTGAGTGATGTTGATCACAGGTTGGACTTGGCCCAGGTTACGTTGGGTGGTTATAACCACGGGATTGGGCGTCATGGACGTCAGTTTGAGGCAGGATGACTGTCAGGTTGGGCATGGCCCGGGTTACTGGGATGGCGATGCCATCTGACTTGAGCGACATGGTCGCAGGGACACGAGGTGTCAGAGGTGTTGTGGCTTGGGTACTATTTTGGTGATTATCATTCACCTGGAAACTTTGAGTAGTGTGCACACAGAGATACTCCGTGATGAGGTGGTTTTGACCACTCGTGTGGGTAGAGGCCCCCGTAGTTGCGGTTTAGGTATTTTGGTTGGGGGTGCTTGTCGTAGGAAGCCATGTAGAAGGTGAGGAGGATTCGGGGGATAGCATCGAGATTATCGGGTTGGGGGATGAGGCTCCCCATGATTTGAGGGCAGAAATTGTTGTCCCTCTGGTTACATTATTTGATGGCAGATATCGATGTCCCTCCAGTTTCTTATTGAGGACAGTTATCGTTGTTCCTCCGAGTTACTTCTTGGGAGTGCCTTCAGGATGTCGGTACTTGAGACATGCAGTGTTAGGGGGCACACGATGCTGGGTTACATGATAGAGATTCCGGCGTTGGCTGAAGCAGGTGACACTCCATGGTGGCTGCTGAGCACCAGTGGAGTTAGGGTTTATTTTTGCATTGTACTATTTATTATTTTCCTTATAAATACATGACTGCTTAAACACACATATTAGGTCCTCACCGTTGGGTGGTATCCTACTGATATTTGTCTCACACCCTGCATGGGCCCTTCGGGATGCATGCAGACTTTATGGATTTACGTGTAGGAAAGAGGCCAGCTTCAGGAGCTGGGTTGCATTAGTTGTTTCATGGAGATGGTATGAACCTTGAGGTCTTACCTAGTTGGGGTTACTCTATTTTGTTTTCTTTACTTGTGTCAGCATGCATACTTGTTTGTATCTACTATTGGTTATCCATTGGCGCCCCTTTTGTTTAGTGACTTTCTATGGATACATGTTTGGTTTGTTTAGTAGTTACCAGTGATTAGCATTCTATTGTGTTTTCTTTCCGCTACTATTTTTTATATTTATTGCTTCCGTTGTTTGTTGATATTGAATGTGCTTCCGCTCTGCGGGACTGGTTCGAGTCTGATGAGTCTTTTATTTCACTGCATCTCTACTGTTATACTTGGACCAGTACCATTATTATTATCCTCTAAGAGGGTATAGCCTCCCCACTATACCTATCAGACCCTCACTGCTATTCGTCAGCCTTTGGTGTTCGGGGAGGTGTGCCTAAGGTAGTAACACCCGACCCGTTTAGCACTGTTCGGGTGGTTGTTTGGGTCCAGGTCGTTACACATGCTACCAAAGAACTCGAACCAGAAGAATGGTATGTCCATGAAATATCGTCTTCTTTTGATCCTTGATCATCACCTATAACTTTGAGAAGGTGTACCTGTTCTCTATGCCTATATCATCCCAGTCAATAATTTTTTATAATTCATGCATGTATCTTCTCAGCTGTAACACATGGAATACGTCATAAACTCATTCCAACCATGGGAGAAAGGCCAATTAGTAAACAACCTTTTCAATTATTTATAGAATTTGTAACAACCTAATGAACCTCATAGATAGTTTTCTTCCCCATCCAGATATTTGTAACCCACATAATGGGGTGACTCTAAGTAAAACATATTCTCCCTTATTGAACTCCAATGGTCTATGACACTGATCTGTGTAATATTTCTATTGACTCTGAGCCCTACTCATGCACTCACGGATCACCTGAACCTTCTTTATCATTTCCTGCACTAGTTCTGTCTCCAAAAGATATATCTCATCAATATCAAATGAACACAAGAGTGACCTATAGGGTCTCTCATGAAGTTCCTTGAAAGGTTTCATACCAATAGTGGAGTGATAACTATTATTATAGGAAAACTCCAACAATGGTAAGTGATCCTCCTAGCTCCAACTAAATACAAACACATGAGATCTCAGCATATCCTCAAAAACTTAGATGGTCTACTTGGTTTGGCCATCCATATGGGGGTGAAACATTGTGATCATCTATAATTGGGTCCCAAAATCCTCCTGAAAACCTTCACGATTGGAGATGATCACAATGGGTACCCCATGATGTCAGACTATCTCATATGCATACAACTGTCCCAACTCTCAAGCAAACTCTACTCCCTAATGAAAAGGAAGTTTGCTGACATGGTAAGTTAGTCAACATTCACTCGAATGGCATCATGAAAACTCACTATCAGTGTAATCCCCACCACAGAATCCATAGATATGACATCCCACTTCCAAATTGAGGTCTCAAGGGATTGAGTCAAACTTATTGGAACTAGATGTTCAGCCTTTACCTATTAACATGTGAGGCATCAGGAAATAAATGTGGAAATGATCTACCTCATTCCATCCCACCAAAACTACCATGGAAGTTCTTTGTATATATTTTCCACACCAGGATGTATGACCAAGGGGGTATTAAACTCCCCCAACACCTACTCATGAAAAGTTATTGAAACTAATGTCCTTCCCTGTAAAAGGATTACTTGATCCCTATCTTCTGAAAAATCCATCTAGTGAATCTCATGAGGATATCTAGTCACACAAAACTTCATACTCAATATCTCCAAATTAATCTTCTCTCACATTCTGAAGAAGCAATGGATTCACCACCATTGAATGAAAGTAAGCTGGAATGAGGCCAACTACTCAGATGCCTCCTCCGCCAAGTAAGAATGGTATTTCCTGTTAAGGGAATATACCACCATTTTTCCCTTTCATTGAGTATAGACTATCTCAAATTCAAAGTCCTATAGGAAATCCATTCAATGCCTCTGTCTAAGGTTGAGATCTATCTGGGTGAATATGTGCCTAATAAAGAATCCAAATTAATTATAGGAAATATTTGTGGTGTAATTATTGTTAATACAATTTTTTGATAAAATTTCAATGTGATAGTAATTTTAGGTTGGTGTTATTCCATTAAATTGTTCTTAATAATTATTTACAAGTTGTAAAAGATGTTTTAATTGGTTGATTTCTTCAAGTGGAGCAACATTTTAAATGTAACAATTGTTGGACTAGATGGTAGTTTAAAAACATGTGTCATTGGTTATTTGAATTGACACAATGTTTATAACAGTAAAAAAAGATTTGGAATTTATGATTTGATTTCAAAAGAAAATAATATTTAATGATATGGGGTTCTTGATATGGGTTGGTTTTGTTTTTTTGGCTTGGAATTATTATTTTTTGTTGTCTTTTTATAAAAAAAATCATCTAATCCAACTAATAAGGGGACCCACATATAGATCAACCCAAGACTAGATGAAAAGTGGAGAGTGAGATGAGGGGATGATTTTTCATGGGTAAATTAGGATGTTTATAGGAGGTAGACTAAAACCTCCATGTGGGGTGGCATGATGGCGAAGAAGAGAAACAAGCATGGGGTAGTGCCAAGTAGTGTAGGGAGTTTCCGGTAACCAATTTATGATTTGGTTGATTCATTTCCTATATTAAATAGAATCATGTAGCCAAGGGTCATTTCGATGTGGGAGTGGGTTACTATAACTAGAAAGAACTGTGACCATTTGATATTCTCAATCTAATAATCTACATCGTTCGATCAGACCAGTGAGCTCGACTTTAACCACAATCCCACTCGAGAGTTTTGTTCATTGGAATATACTTGCAGCAATGTAATATAAGGATTTAACCAAGACCCTATTTATCATTTCATCATTCTAAAAAATTTATCTGTTTATCTGAAATGTCTGTTCTATTCTGCATGCCATCATCTTCTCCACCTAGCTTGTCCAAGTGTTCTATTCATCAATGGAGATCTTCATGCAACCATGTTACCAGTAAATTAAACCAAGCCTCAAAGATCCATTTGAGTATAATCATAATTCTAATTAGATTAAAATCCCATGCAACTACATTTTCATAAAAAAATTAAGATCAAAACAATGAAAAGTAGTGAGTTGTGAAAAATAGTTCTCTGATGATGGTGATACGTTGTGTCGCGAAACATAGGTGGTACGCATGAAGTAAGGTACTTATAAAATGCCTATAAATATCTAAATGCGTCAATGTTAGGTGGATTCTACTTAGTGTGATAGAATCTTGTCCTGAGAGAAACATAGGCATAGAATTTATCTGATTCACATAAAGTATAAGTTTCATGTGGTTATTGCTTGTATTAAGAATTAGAAGGTCACGAGTGTTCGACTTGTGCTTACCACACTCAGATAGATTCATGAAAAAACATGTTTATTTGAAGTATTTGAGATAGTATGATTAATTACTCCCTTGTTTTTGTGATGAACGCATATTACCCGTACCTATTCATTCTTGTGGAAAGGGTTTAAGACATCTACAAGACAGTGTATATATACATTGATTCTTGTGTAGAAGAGATTGCGTGCAAAAATATTTCACCCATACGAATTTATTCATGAGTAGCATAGTATTTTTACATGTATTAGTGCATGATCATGCACACATGGATGAAGGTTCATACAGACAGTGTGTTGTGCGAAGGATTTGTTTGAGTTTCATGCATTAGGATCTAACATTCAATTGAGTCTATGCAATCAGTAGTGAATAATTTTCATGCAATAAGTATGGACAGTGAGTTTGTTCATAAAAATTGAATGAGAAATTGATAAATTTTTCAATTTGTGTGATAATATAAGATATATGTTAAGGAACACAAAATTAGATAGTTTTTTTACTCACCCTTGTGCAAAGGATTCGCTTGATACATACATGAAATACTCATTATATGAGTTGAATGCATGAAACATAAAATTCATGTATGTTTTTTAGACCATACATGATGCATATATTAATATGAGTGATTAAGAAAGGTAAATTATGAAGGAAATTAAAGTGAGATAGTATTTCTATGAGTGTGCTAGTGTTGAGTTCTTGCACAAATAAGGTCAAAATAATATATATTATTGTGCATTTTTTTGCACAAATAAAACATAAAAAATAGTGGGGATAATTACATGCATTAATAATTTTTCATGTGATAATAAGAATTACATGCATGAAGAACACATGATGTTTTTTTGTGTAATAATTTATTTGATATAAATCAATATTTTTCAATGATGAAAATAAAAAAGACAACTTACAATTTATTGATATATCTTCAGTTGTTCATTTTAGAACTATATTGAGTTGAATTTGAAGTGTTATCTTCTACAATTAAGAATATTATATTGATATTACTTGCATACAGTATTGTTGTTTATATTTAGTGACATCCATACAGTTTTATTTAAAGTGAGAAAGTGCAGAATCAGTTTATTCTTAGGAGCTCGTAGAGAGAGATCAGTTTTTTTGTAGTAGAAACTTTAATTTCTTGTGATATTCCTCATTGTGATAGTGTTATGTTTGTAAAAACTAGTGGTATTATAGTATAAAGAACACTGGTGGGATTCCAGTATAATTTTTCAAATGGTTCGTACCTACCCACCATGGTTTCAGGGTGATACCTGACCAACCCACTTGTAATTGTTGATTGATTTATTAGTGAATAATTTGTATCTTGGATTATCCCAAACATATCAAGGATGTAGTCACCCATATCTGGTGTGAACCTTGTAAAATACTATGTGTTGTGCTTTATTTACTTTCTATATTTCATTTGGTATAA
Source organism: Viscum album (assembly GCA_963277665.1). Taxonomy (NCBI): domain Eukaryota; kingdom Viridiplantae; phylum Streptophyta; class Magnoliopsida; order Santalales; family Viscaceae; genus Viscum; species Viscum album. Next base: position 60,777,265 of record OY728156.1, on the reverse strand, counting down.
TTGTGACTGTAAATAGGGAATATCTATTCACTCTAACAATTATAGAGGTTTGAATTAAAAAGGGGTAAGAGAAAAGAAAATAAAATTGGTTAAAACTTGTGTACATTGATTCACCCCCCCCCCCCCTCAGTGTAACCGAATGATCCATTGGGAACTTAAATTGGTATCAAAGGATAGGTTACACCTTTGATTGGATCTATCTTATTGTCCTAGTTGTTTTCATCAAAATTATATAAAGTACATATTTTAATTAGAAGTAGTAATAGAGTTGTCTTGGATGAAAATTTCAATTCATATCACAGTCGATGTCAATAAATAGGTTTCTAGAAAAACCTTGAAGAACGGACAGAAGAAAGAGGCAATAATGATGAGAAATAATTTGAAGAAGAAATAGGGTTCATCGAAATTTGAATGTATTCAGAATGGTAGTCTATCAATAGTATTCGTTAAATTAGTTGATAAAGATCCTTTAAATGAGTATATCTTAAGCAGTGATGAAGAATAATTTATTGAATCACTCGGCGATTTTTATTCAGAAATCAAAAATTATCTTAATAATGTTCCTAATAAAGTTTTCACTTATATATTTTCTTTTATCAAGGGACTATATGATGAAAATCCATATCTTGAGAAGGATGATAAGGATATGGAGCAGGCTTTGGAAAATAAGTTTCAAATATGTAAAATTCTATCACAAATTATCGATGCCAAAGAATAAACTATATCACTTTGTAATGAACATTTCTCCTATGTCAAAGAATAATTACAAAGAAATATTTGTGAGAAATTAGTTACTGAGAAGGTCCTTACTGAGATGATTCACATACTTGAAGAATCTCATAAATCTATAATGAATATTAAGGACTCTCAATTGAAAATCAAAGACAATGATGAGATATTAATATAAGATGAAGAATAAAAACAATAGTCTATATTTCACTACAATAAAAGATTCACTTTGGTTGAAGATGAATTACAAAGGACTATTTTTGAGAAGGATGTGACTGAGAAAGTTTATACAGAAGCGATCCATGCATTGGAGAAACTACATAAAACCTCTATGAATGTTAAAGAAGATCAGTTATAGGTTAAGATAAATAAAATTAAAGATTTGAATAATTCTCTCCTAATGTAAAATCAAATTCATGATGATCAAGTTCATAAAATGAATATTCAATGGGAAGGTAAACAAGAATCTATTAAAGATGATAAAAAATTTCTAAACATGAAGTGTATTGAAATGGAAGTCAATATGAATAATCTAAAAGAACCCCAATTAAAGACTTCCCATAAATAATGTGAAGATATGGTGAAATCACTTGGAGACCAGAAGAACTCTCTAAATCTAAAATATCTTGAGTTGGAGGTCAAGTTCAGGAATCTTGAGAACATTCAAGCTAAATCTTCACAAATTGTTGAGATAAAAAAAAGCTACCAAGAGTAATTATGAAAAGATTCTTAATTATGAAAAGACTCATTCAAGTGGAAAGAAGTGTTTGAGATAATCTAAAGATAAATCTGCTTCAAGGTCATTGAATCGGGTAATTCTCAATCTAGAAGATTCTGTTTGTACTAACATTGTTTCATCTACAAGTATAGGTTCCAAAAATAATTCTGGTAAAACATGGATGAAGAATACTAATGATAAATCCACTATATCATCAAAGGTGGATATGATAAATATTGTGAATCCTTGTTCCCTAAAAAGAGCTTATATGAAGAATCATATTATCCAAAAACAACAAGATGTGAAATCTAGCCAAGTGGTGGCACAAAAGTAGAAATCAAGAATTGTTGGCTATTGTTGGTGTTGTTGAAAATTTGGGCATCAGTGCATTAAATGATGGCATAATTTTTCAATACATGATAATTACAGAAGGCCAGTATTAAGGGTGAGAAGATCTGATGTGAAGATATATTCTGCAAAGTTGAATCTTAATTCACAGATGAAGAAAAATTTGTTTATCAAAAATAGATTTGAGTGTCTTGAATACTTCTATGATTATTTCAAAAAAAGTGGTCACAATTATAAAGATTTTTGGTAAGTACCAACAATTAACTATGTAGATGTTGATATGAATAAAATACCACAACATATGCAGAGGAAAAGAAAAAATGAAGAAAAGTCTTCCTTGGAGTATAAATAGAATAAGAAAGTTAAGAAAACTGTGAAGAAATATACACCCAAGAAGAATGATGATATGAATGTCACACCAATGAAAATATTCATATACTCTGGAATAAAAGGTCATATCATGGACCTTTTCAAAGAGGTTATAAATACAAATGCTAGTGGAAGAAAACTGGAGTAGAAAAAGAAATTAAACTCGGAAATAAATAACACGATTGATTTGGTGCATGAAAATCAAGATGAAAAACTCAAATTTCATGAGCGGTTGTCTAAAAGGAATAATCCTATGATTACTAGAGATTTTTTTGGAAGGTGCGAAATGTTAGGTCATATTGCTGACAAATTTATTACATGGTTTCCTAAACAAATAGAACTAGTGAAGAACAAAGAAATAGTACAAGTGGCATCTTATGATAAAAATGATACTGTGAAGAAGGAGTCTACACACTGAAATAAGTCTGAGCGTGTACTAAAATAATGCTTAATTATTTGTCGAGAGTAGCTAGAATTGGCTAAAAAGTTAGAGCAGGAATATAAGAATGAAATTTCATTACTTTCTAATATGAAAAATCTTATTACATCTAAGATGAAAGATTAATAAATCAAGAAGTCCTTTATGTACTTAAATAATAAAATTTTTAAAATCAAAGAAGTAGAAACCGTGATGAGTTTTCATGAATCTAGATTAGAATTGAAAGGAGTCTCTAGGTTGAGAAATAATTATTATCCATTTTTCTCTTATTAAAAAAACCATTTAAGAACCACCTTATTCCCATGTATATTTTGTGTTTTTTTATTTTATGCAGGGAATTTAAAGTGAGGTGTATATTCAGGGGGTCCTAAAGATATGAGTGTTGTGAAAATATTATATAGTATTCAGGAGGCTATCCATCATGGATTTATTTATTTTAATTACTAGTAAAAATTTTCTTGAAGATCATTCTTGAAGATAATTAATCATGATGAAGAACATGGATGAAGCTCATCCCTCTAGGGGGAGAAAAGTTGAAAAATAACTAGATTTGAATATCTCAATTGGTATCAAATTAATATTTGAAGTTCTAGTAAGGGATTTATCTAATGATTTTGAATTCTGGAATTAAATCTTTTCATTAAAAATGTATGCTCTTATATCTCTATATGAATGAAAAATCTGAATCAAAAGATGAGAAACTAATAATTTTGATGAAAAAAGAAAAATGGATTGATAAAAGGGTAAGTTAATTCTTGTATTTGAATATTTTTAATCTATTTTTCAAGATTAATGTAGGAGATTATCTGAGATTATTTTGAATAAATCCTAAAATAAGGTTTAAGTGTTGACATCGCATTTTAATTTTTTTTAACTTTGATGTCTAGATTGATCACTATTATTGTCTATATTGGGTTAACCCATGTAGACTTAGAGATGATTAATTAATGACTCGTTACTTTAAGAAATGTGATTCTTTCTTTCTCTCAAGTAGATCCATTTAAATTTCTCTTAAGTGAAATCTCTTATGAAATGAGGATATTGAATGAGGGAAGAATAAAAGTTCAATTGTTATAGAATGATACGATTTGAATTATTTCTCATACTTATATCTTTGGTTTTATTGTCAAGTAAGGGGGAGAAGAAAACATTGAATTTGAAAGTAAAATTGGTATTAGCGACAAATTCAAGGGGGGTTGAAGAACCTGAAATGATTAGAGGAAATATTTAGGCTGTAATTGTTTTCAACACACTTGTTTGATAAAAATTAGATGTGGTAGTAATTGAAGGTTGGTGTTCTGCCATTAAATTATTCTTGATAATTATTTACAAGTTAGAAACGATGTTTTAATTGGTTGAGTTGCTTCAAGTGAAGAAACATTTTAAATGTGATGATTGTTGAACTGGTTGGTAGTTCAGAAAACATGTGTCATTAGTTATTTGAATTAGTACAATATTTACAATAGTAAAAAAAGAATGCAATGAAGGGATGTTTCAATGTGGGAATAGGTTACTATAGCTAAAAATAACCTTGACCGTTTGATTTGATCGATCTAATAATCTGTACTGTTTGATCGGACCAGTGAGCTCATCTTCAACCTTGACCTTTCTTGAGAATTCTATTCATTGGGATATCCATGTAGCAATTTCATCTGAGGATTTAACCGATCCTATGTTCATCATCTCATCATTCTAAAAATATGATCTATTTATCCAAGTTGTCTTTTCTATTCTACATGTCATCATCTTCTCCATCGATCTTGTCCGAGTGTTCTATTCATCAATGGAGATCTTCATACAACCACATCTTCAGTGAATTGAACCAATCCTCTAAGATTCATCTGAGCATGCATATAATTCCAATGAGATCAAAATCCCATGCAACTACATTTTCATAAAAAATGAAGATCAAAACAATGAAAAGCAGTGAGTTTTAAAAAATGATTCCCTGATGACGGTGATACGTTGTGTTGTGAAACAGAGGTGGTATGCATGAAGTAAGGTGATGCTCGAACGATTAAAAATATATTAATGAACTGAGTTCATGTGGATACTTCTTAGTGTGAGCGAATCTTTTTCCAAGATAAATAGAGTCATGGAATTTATCAATTTTTCATAAAGTATAAGTTTCGTGTAGCTACTGTTTAAGTAGAGAAGTAGAAGGCCACAAGTGTTCAAAGTATACTTAACACACTCGGATATATTCTCAAAGAAAATTATTTTTGTGAAGTATTCAGGATAGCATGATTAATGTCTCCCTTGTTTTTTTGATGAACACATATTACCCACACCTATTCTTTCTTGCATAAAGGGTTTAAGAAATCCGCATGATAGTGTATATATGCACTGAGTCTTGTGTAAAAGAGATTGTGCACAAAAATATTTCACCTGTACAGATTTGTGCATGAGTAGCATGGGAGTTGTACATGTATTAGTGCATGCTCATGAAAACATGGATGAAGGTACATAAAAACAGTGTGTTGTGCGAAGGATTTGTTTGAGTTTCATGCATTAGGATCTAACATTCATTCGGGTCTGTGAAATCGGTCATAAATAGTTTGCATGCAAGAAGTATGGACAGTGAGTGTGTGCATACAAAGTGAATGAGAGATTAAGAAAGTGTTTAGTGTTTGTGGGAATATAAGATATATGTGAAGGAACACAAAATTAGACACTATGTTGTACACACCCTTGTGCAAAGGATTTGTATGATACATACATTAAATAATCATGATATCAGTTGAATGCATGAAACATAAAATAAATTCATGTTTTTTAGTCCATAAATGATGCATATGTTAATATTCATGCATAGTAAAATTAAAGTTTGAAGGAAATTAAAGTGAGATGGTATTTCTCTTAGTGTGTTATCATTGATTTCTTGCACAAATAAGGTCAAAAGAATATACATTGTTGTGCATTTGTTTTTTTTTTCTAAAGGTTGTGGCTGAAGCCTCATTTATTATTAAAGAAAAGCAAAGACCTCTTTAACTGGGTAGAGGGAGACCCATTACATATCCCAAAGGCCCAGTGGGCATTTATCCCATTACATGGCCCATAGGCCCAATTTTTTTTCCCAAGGCCCATTCTGTAAATAGTACTGCTACAGTACCCGCCTGCTACAGTACCACACAGTACCTGCCACTGCTATAGTGCCCGTTGTTGCTATAGTTCCACCACTGCTACATTGCACTACAGTACTGCAATAGTACCCTACACCCAATGGGTTTTGAACCCCCATTTTTCATGTAGGATTTTAGGGTGGTTACCACTAAGCCAAACTCCAACTACATTGTTGTGCATTTGTTTTTTCATAAAAAAGACATTAAAATAGTGGAGATAATTACATGTATTAAGAATGTTTCATGTGATAAGAAGAATTACATTCATGAAGAACACGTGATGTTTTTGTGTGTAATAATTGAGTTGAGATAAATCAATATTTTTTAGTGAAGCAAAGAAGAATACAACTTATAGTTTATTGATATATCTTCAGTTGTTCATTCTAGAACTACAGTGAGTATAATTTAAAGTGTTATCTTCTACAATTTAGAAGAGTAAACTAATCTTAATTTCATACAGTATTGTTGTTTATATTTAGTGGAAATCATATAGTTTTAGTTAAAGTGAGAAAGTGCAGAATTAGTCTATTCTCAGTGGCTCGTAGATAGAGATCAGTTTTGTGTTGTAGTGGTAACTTGAAGTTATTATGATCTTTCTCATTATGTTAGTTTTATATTTGTAAATACTAGTGGGATTCAAGTATAAAGAAGATTGGTGGTATTCCAGTATAATTTGGGAAAATTTTCATACCTACCCACCATGTTTTTAGGGTGATACCTGACCAACCCACTTGTAATTTTTGATTGATTTATTAGTGTAGAATCTATGTTGTGGATCATCCCAAACACAGCAAGGACGTATTCACCCACATCAGGGGTGAACCTTGTAAAATATTGTGTGTTGTGCTTAATTTACTTTATGTACTATATGTGGTATAATTTTTTTTGTAAATAGGGAATATATATTCATCTTACAAGTGGAAAGGTTCAAATTAAAAAGGAGTAAGAGAAAAGAAAGAAATTGTTTAAAACTTCTGTACACTGATTCACCCCCCTCCCCTCAGTGTACTTTCATGATCCACTGGGCACTTCACCTGAGAATCTGGTGGTCTAAGTAAACAATGAAATGATTACCCATAAGATAATACCTAAACATCTTCAAGGTGAAGACTACCATTGCCAAATCCTAGTCATGGGTCATGAATTTATGCTCATGGGGTCTCAAATTCCTTGAACTGTAAACAATCACTTCCTGCCTCTACATCAAAACACATCTAAGCCCAACTTTGGTGGCATTAAAAAGCACCACATACACAATTCCCTCCTCTAATAGACTCAACACAGTAGCACTGGTCAACCTTTGCATCAGCTCCTTAAAGGATCTCTAACACCTCTTAGTCCAAGAAAATGGCTTCCCTTTCCATGTCAAGGTAGTCAAAGGGGATACAATCCTGGAAAATTTTCCAAAAACCTTTGATGGTACCCTACCAAACCGAGAAAACTTTACACCTATGATTCACTCTTGGGTGGCTCCTAGGCTATAACTACTTCAATATTTGCTGGATCCATAGCCACACTATGCTCAAAGATGACATGATCGAGAAAGTGAACCTCTCATATCCAAAACTAACACTTTGAGATATTACTATAAAATTGGTTCTCTTGGAGTAAGTATAGGGCTTTACTCAAATTATCTATTTTCTCCACCTCAGATTAAGAGTAAATGAGAATTTAATCGATGAAAATAACCATGAAATGGTCTAAGTAGGGCAGAAAGATCTCGTTTATGAGTGTCATGAACACAATGGAGGCATTAGTTGCACCGAAAGGCATCACTAGGAACTCATAATTCCTATAGTGACATAGGAATGTCATCTTTGGAATATCATCCTCGTGAACCCTCAAATGATGGTATTCAGGCCTAAGATCAATCTTTGAAAACCAACTCACACCTTTCAACTAGTCAAAAAAGTCATCAATACTCATAAAGGGATACTTTTTATTGATCATCACCTGGTTCAAGTGATGGTAATCAATGAAAATAACCAAACTCCCGTTTTTCCTTTTTCATGAACAACACTGTATCCGCCCATAGGGACACACTGGGTCTAATAAAACATTTCTCTCTAAGGTCTTCTAACTGCACCCTCATCTCCCAAAGCTTAGTAGGGGCCATCTGATATGTTGTAAAATATATATGTGTGTTGTTAGGGTGAAATTCGATGTATAAGTTAATCACATTCCTTAGATATTATCTCAAAACATCTTTGGGAAAAGCATCCATATAATAATTCACTGCCATTGGAAGCTATATGAACAAATATACCACTTCACCAAGGGCCAAACTCGCTAATTTATGGGTGATAGGTTGCAGATTCCTACTCATGAGTCCCACTCACTTAGCTATAAGATCCCTATCTACCATGAAGGAGAATATTTCCCCATCTATATGAAGGCATCTAACTCTCCTATAGTGATATTTTATCAGGGCATGCCCCATGGACAACCAGTTTATACCTAAGATAACATTATAAGTTTTCATCATAATGACCAAGAGGTCCCATGAGAAACTCTCTCCACTGATCACCAACTCGCACTGCCAGTAGATATGTGATATAGAAGAATCATTCCATGTAGGAACCTCTAGTTATAACTAATGGGATAAAGACCTTATTGGAAGCTCTAGATCTTTCATAAGGAATGTGGAGATAAAGTAATGACTTATTACTATTTCTATAAGTACTTGAGAAAAATTAGTAAAGAAATAGATTATATCTCAAATCATCTCATGAGAAACCAAGTCATATCCCTCCATGGCCAAAAACTAACCATGACCTTGACTAAAATCCCTCTGAGACTAGCATGGTTCACTTGATGTTGGTAATGGGAGTAGGTCATAGCATCATACTTCTCTTGAAGCTCCTCCCTTCAGGGCTCTACCTACACCCCTTTCATCACCACCTCCCTAGGGGCTTCCCTAACCACACTTGGGAGATCCTTGGTCACGAAACAACATCTGCCATGGATTTTCATCCACGTATTGTCCACTATATACAACATGATGAGTTGAGAAATCATGATCCTTATGAATTCACCTATTATAAGCATAGAATTGCCCCTCTCCAGGATAACTGGGCCCTCTACATGAACCTTGTACTACAGATCCATATGTCTGAGTCTATAAATAAGTATGACTCCTAATCTAAGACCCTAGAAACTAACACCTATTAGCCATTATAGATGAATTATCCCCATGATATCCATTGTCAGTTTTAGCTTCCCAAAGTCCCTTTTCTAGAAAGTTCTCTGTAACCAAAACTTGCTCCAGAACTCCAGTATAAGTAGGAATATATAAGGAGGCCACACTAGCTCAGATGTCCCTATGAAGGCCTTTCTCAAAATTTTATGCTCATAATTATCCATCCCACACCATATCAATATAATAATGTGTGAGGTTGTTAAACCTTGAGTAATACTCAGCAACATACATATCACCCTGCCGAAACTCAAGAATCTATTGGATCCTCACAAAGTATAACTCAAATGGTAATACTCATCACATAATGACTGATGAAAGTTTTCCCATGAGAGCATTGTCTCATTATGGGTCTAAGTGATCAGACCCCACCAGTACTCTGCTACTCCATGAAGAAGACAAGTTTCAAGAACAACTATCTGATTAGACAGGGTCCAAACAATCCAGAAAACTCAAAACACTACCTCAAGACAATATTATACTATCTGAGGGTCTATATCACCACAAAATCTGAGCGGTCTCAGTCACTATAAATCATGTAAGGTTCTAATCCTACACGCATCATCATTTTGACTTGTTAGACCCATCGGCTACCCAACATGCAGTCGATCCATTTCCTAGACCATTGGAGGTGAATCCATGTGTCACCCATTGGGATGAAAAACAAATATATGATTTCCTGGAGAAAACACCTCATTAATAGGTCCCTAAACTAAGGCCTCATCACTCAACCGGTCATCATTGCAGCCTTGTATTAGAGTCCTATTTGGTTGTCATCATAGAGACATCCTAAAAGTTAACAATATGTACCATGGTTAGATGATTATACATGGGAAGCTGACTCAAGAAGGATATGAAATCCAAATGACTCAATCTTATATGATTAATGTACCATTGGTTTCCCTATAACTTATTCCTTGTCATGTCAAATTGATAAACAGATATTTAGGGTCCTAATGTATGGATACGTCGACTGGAACACCATCACCAAGTTCCTTGTCCTGAGATCTAAACTCGAGACACTCTAGAATTATTTCCCATAATTCCAAAATTAATCCTTCCAACATGTCAAACTCTAAACACTAACCCTAGGGAAACCCCACTTTTGGTACCACTTTGTCATGACCCGACCCATCGGGACCCCACCTGGGCTAGAAATAAGCCAAGAGTGACACCCCAAGCCTACCACCAATAGGCCAAGGGCTGGAAACAAGCATCGATTAGGCATAACACTAAAATGAGATGTCTTTATCTATAGTACCTATACACATGCACACACCCAGCTCCATGCAACAATGTAGAGAGATATAAAAAAGTGGTAGCTTTTATCGAGTAAACAATGCATGAAACAACCTCTAGGATACATATCAAAGTGTAGAATGGTAATAAAAAAGTAAAAGGGGAAAATAAATATCCATCCAAAAAAGAGTTCCCAACTTAAAAAAACTAGAAAAAATGGGAAACTGAAGAGAACTCGACTCAAAATATCTGAGACTAGCCAATGAATGTGATCAGCGCCTCCAAGTACCACTATGCTCCACTGATACCAAGTCCACCAAGGTCACCTATAATATTCTTATAATCTAAATAAGACATGACATATGCAAGAATAGCTCATGTGGGGGTGAGTATAAATGTACTCAGTAAGATATCCCAAAAACAAAGAGGGAATCAATATAATAAAATAGTTATCTCAACTAATAAGATAAGAGGGTAAAGAAACCCAAAATTAGATATGCTCATAAAGAACCCTAAATGAAGAGAGAAAGGGTATCTTCATCATAAAAACCAGCTAAGAATGATGAGTGTAATGTATCACCCAAAGGTACCATCTATGATTCTAAGCACCACATCCAACCTCACAATAATTAGGTGGAGGGCCCACTTCTTACCACTACACTCTAGAGTCGAGGGAGCACTACTCTAGTGGAGGACCCTATCCCCACCAGATCTCAATGATGGGGGAGTACCACTCTGTAAATAGAGGACTTGAACCCTCTATAATGTGAGGGAGTATCGATTTTACCTATATAAATAGTATGGGGGACCCATGTCATGATGCATTAAAGGAGTACTGACCCTAACCACTCTCTGATGATCAAACATGATCACTTCCACTTTTTGAGCATCAATGAAGAAGTTTCATACTCATATCACCTTTCATAATATCTCTTATTCTAAAACAAATTCCATTATCACATATTACATGGAAAACTAATCAGGATAGGCTACTCACAGGCCCAAATCCAAGTCTTGGAGAAGAAGATATGTAAGGTAGAAGGTTTGGATGGGAGTACACTACATGTCCTACTGGGGTACACAACATGTCTCATGAAGCCGAAGCCTACCCGTGTCTCACCACTCCACTTGGAATGTAAAATCCAAAGTACATGATATGTCATATGGGTGATATGGTATATGGAACCACCTAGGGTCCAATCCACTTTCCTCACTGAACATGGGTTCTTTGGCTGAGTAGGGGTACACAGAGTGTACTCTGATGTATATGGTGTGCAAGCCACACAGTTATCCTAAGTGTGTACTACCAGTACACGACTGGGCTACCCATCCAAGGTCACACAACATGTGGGTACTCTACATAGTGTGTGATAATTATAGTGGGTTGAAACCCTATTCTCCATGATATTCTGAGGAATACTACATGTTTTCTTTCAAAATACATGGTGTGTAGTCGTGTTTTCCACAGTCAGGTCAAGTTTTCATGTGGTTTGCTAGATTTTTCAATTCTCTACCCTTTATTCCTATTGAATCACCCCAAATCCACAAAAATCTGAGTAAGTTGTCTATTATCATCATTTATTAGCCTTCAACGATTAGAAAATGGGATTTTTATCACCCGAGTGTGATCCCTCGTGCCTCTTGATACCAAAACAAGGTCTCGTCCCCTGGAACAAGTCATCTAAAATCCAGTGTTCGGCCTCTATATATCAACAAGTCATCAATTCATTATTGTTTCCACAATAATTATGAATATAGAGGTTTTATTGTGTTTGAACTAGTTTGAAAATGTTGAATCACTGAGCCCATGGTCCAACAATGAAGAACTTGAAGCATGGTGGTAGGAAAAATGCACAAGAACAAAGTGATATCATTGTTGGTTGATCTGATCCCAACCAATTATTACAAATTATAGAAATTTAAGGGGTTGAAATATAATCATGTAATAAATAAATAATCAAAATCTCAACATTGATTTAAAATCAAATCATTAAAATATTAGGATTTAAAAAAATATAAGTAGATAAATAATCTATGCTCAATAATTAAATCAAAAGGGCATAAATATAGAAAATATAAATCCATGCCTTAAGAAAAAATTAATCATTGGTAAAGAACACATATAATAGTGATGATTATGAATATCTCATTTCTTTCATCATTCATCTCATGAATCCCCTCGATCATTCATTGTCGATCCATATTCATGAGTCCATCGACACCGATGGTGGATCTCCTCTTCCTCCTCTCTAATCTCCAAGGGTTGTGTGACTAACCCTACAAATTTTCCATAATTACATATAAATAAATTATATGGTTAGGTTAAATTTCTAATAAATCAATGCATCCCTCCAATTACTACCTTCCACGGAATGTACAATGTTGACCAACCATATATCCTACCTAGGGTAAACCCCGTGTTCCAAAAAAATACGGTCTAAGATTTTCCATCTAAGGTCCTGATCAATGTTAAAAACATTTATTTCAAAAAGATACATGAATATTATTAAATACACATTGATATTTTTAAAATATCAATTCTGGTGTCTTACGACACCCAAAACACTATGTCAACTTCATGGAAAAATCCAAAGATATATATATAAATATTCAAAGGACCAAACTACTAAAATATGAGTTGGTATACAATGTTTAATTTTCAAAAAACTACTTTTAATCCTTCTAATTTTTCTCTTAATTTACCAATTTTATACAACATTCATCCTCATTCATCTTCTCATATTCTACCTTCATCTTTGAAACCTTTTATTTCATCTTTAGTTCTCACAAAACCCACTATTGTTCACTCTTTTCCACCACTTAAAAGACCTAAATAGTCAACCAAACCTCCTACACATCTATAATATTATGTTTTCATCATTATGAATAATGTTATAGTGAAATGGTCTCATATTCATGCCTTCATAACTTCACCAATGATTATTGAACCATTCAATCGGTTTACTTTATTTTTCTCTCTCAAAGTGTTCAAAATCTATTTCAATATATCATTAATGATTCTAAACCCAAGTCATATTATGAAAACCTATTGATTCTATATGGAAAAAATACATGGATGAAAAAAAATCTTTGTAAGAAAATCAAACTTAGGATATCGTTAAATTGCCTAAGTGAAAGAGACCTATAATCTATAAGTGGATTTATAAGGTTCAGAGATAATAATATGGTTCTATTGAAAGTTTCAAAGCTTATTTAGTTATTTGATTATTTATTCAAAAATGGGGAATTTCTCTTGAGGACACCTTTTCAAATGTAGTTAAATTTTACACAATAAGAGATCTTATTATTATTATAGTAAATAAAAATTAACCATTATTTTTGTTGGATGTTAATAATGTTTTTAACATGGTGATATTTATGAAGAAATATATATGAAACCTATTCTCATAATATCACTTCTTATAATTTTATGGTTTTTTGGCTCTAAAAATACCTTTATAGACTAAAAAAACCCATCAATGGTCTACTAAGATTTCTAAAAATTTACATTATAGAGGTTATATAAATTCCTCACTTGATCGTTCTCTTTTAACAAAAAGGTATGATACTTCTATGGTTTTAGTTTTTGTCTATGTTGCTGATTTAATTATTATTAAGGATAGTCTTAATGAAATTACTTCATTAAAGTTTTTTCTTTATGATGTGTTCCAGAAAAATTATTTAGGTACTCTTAATTTCTTCCTTGGACTCATGTTTTCTCATTTATAATAAGATCTTCTTATTTTTTTAGTGGAAGTAAACCATGTATTTATGTAAATAATATATTATTTCTTCACAAGATTAGGTTTTTTTTCTATTTTCATCACATCTTAAAACCAAGTGTATTGGTGATAACCCTATTTCAAATCCCACTGGCTATAAATTTATTTTTGGGAAGCTTAATTTTCAGGCCTAATAATGCTTATATTATTCCATATCTTATCAATTTTAATCAAAATCTATGTTCATATCATATTTATTTTGATATAAATGTTTTTCAATGTCTTTATAGTTATATTATTCAAGGTATTTTGATGAATAAATCTTTAGACTTCACTCTTGTGGCCTATTATAACTATAATTAGGCATATTTGCCTATTTATAGATGTTTTTTAGTGGATTTATAGTATTTCTAGGTGGAATTCCTTTATCATGGAAGTTGAATAAGCAAATCACTTTTCTTTTATCATCTATAGAAGTTTTATATTGATCTATGTGTGGGGTTATAGCTAAATTTTCCAAGATTTATTACCCTTTACATGATCATTCTATTTATAAAATTACTTTTGTTCCATTCAAATGTGATAATCAATCATCCATTTATATTTCTAAGAACCCAATTTTTCACAAGAGGACTAAAAACATAAACATTGATTTTCATTTTTTAAGGGAATTTCTTCAATGAGGACTCATTACACTCTCTCATAGTTCTAATTCTTCATAGTTGGTGGAAATCTTTACCAAACCTTGATTTAATGCTCAATGTCAGCATTTTATTCCAAAACATGGATTGTTTCTATATCTAGTTTGAGTGGGGTGTTATTTTAAATATTTTGTAGAGTTTATTATTATTTTACAGATTATAGGTGATAGGTATTTTTTATTCTTTATATTTAAGGATAAAGTTCTTTTATTTAAAATGATTTTTCAATATATAATGAATTTACTAATATTTTGGTTTTCTATGTGTCAAACAACACATCAGAGTTCTGAACTTCATGACTATTACTCGTTCAATAGTTTGTTGTGTCAAATGGAGATCTAGGTTGTTCTTGGTCTGTGGATAATGTGCCTTCTCTGTGCTATTACTATAGGTTGCAATAGACTTTTATGTGTTGTGAGATAGATTGGTTTCATGCACCACTTTGGTTCCTTATAGATGATAAAATAACTTCTGATCAGAGTAAAATTCGCATTTGGAGGTATGAGGATATTTTTATAATATATTTTCACTAGCATCATCTCTGGTGTCAATGTTGTTTGGGGTACCAAAAGTGAGATAATTTCATTATGCCTATATGGGAGTTACCATCAAAGTGGAATGGGATGTGTCTACTTCCAATACATTTGATACATGTTTTTGGGTGGCATCTCTTTCAATTTGTCAAGTGTTGGGATGTGAATCGTAGTTTTAGGTTATAGTAAGTTCATGCACCAAATTTATATTTATCGAAAATACAGTTAGTGGTGGGAGGCTGGACTCAGATTTGAAACAATGGAAGTTCATCTCTTCAGTGGTAGTAGGTTCATTATAAGATCATATTTATTGATGATATTAAGGGTGGTCCAGAATGTTTTGTGAATGATATAGAAGGAAGTATTTTAAATGAATACTCTAGAAATTTATTGGTATAAGAGGTTAAGGTCAATGAGGTTACTAGAAATAAATATTGATATTCCATATAGAGGCTCTCAATGAATGTAGGAAGCCAGTGTGACCTGGTTGACTGACTAAGTTTCCTATAAAAGGGAGTGGGTACTGACAAGATTTTATAGACATCGAATACATGCACAGTGTACCGGTGATATCTATAGTGCAACCTGATTATATATAGTACATCAAAGTTTTATAGAGTTTTAATCCTCTATAATGAAATATTACTAACTATTTTTGTCAATTTAATGTAATCCTTATACTTCCAATGAATGAAAATTTCCATGATGTTTCTCTTGTACATACAGGAAAACTTTTCTAAAGTGCATTTAATATCTTGTGTTATTTTATTTATTTAGTTTTTTTTCTTTAATTCCCATTTATTTTTAATGTTTGTGAGTTTCTACTAAGGTGTGTGTGAGTTTTAATTTGTGAATTGGGTAGGGTGTCTTGACTTCCAACTTCTGGTACACTTATACAAGGGAAGTGAACTTTTAGAGGTTCAGTTTTTACACTACGCTACCATGTGTGAACTTTAGATGGTTTTACACATTGAAATTTTGATGGTTTTATTAAAAGATCAAGTGATTTGGGTTTTTTACCAATAAGTGGTATCAAAATTTGTGGTTTAGTGCTCAAGGTTAACACACTAGTATTAGCTCAGACATGACATCAAGTGAAGGGAATATCTGAATTGATAAATTAAATGGAAATAATTTTGGATTTTGGGGGGTGTAGATATAAGATTATATCATCTATAAAGATCTATAAAAACCATTAGAAGGTATTAATCTTGAAATAATTGATAATTAGGAATGATAAATTCTTTATAGATATAATTTTGGAATTAGTAAGAATGGATTTGGATGAAATGTTTTTTTCAATATCCATGAGAAGAAAACTATAATTAATTTTATGATAGATTTGGTGGATATGTATAAAAATATAATATCCCTTAAAAAAGTTTTCATTTTGAAATTTTCTTTTAGCTTAAGGTTTTCAGAAGGAAGACTAGTGGAATATCATGTGAATGACTTCAATATGTTTTTTGGGTTACTCGAATAATTGAAGGTAACTTTTTTCTAATGATGTGTAGGTGTTACTCTTATTATCGTCACTTCCATA
Organism: Viscum album; assembly: GCA_963277665.1. Lineage (NCBI taxonomy): Eukaryota > Viridiplantae > Streptophyta > Magnoliopsida > Santalales > Viscaceae > Viscum > Viscum album. The sequence continues at coordinate 60,760,606 of OY728156.1, read as the reverse complement.
AATTTTGAATTCTATGGTTATCATGGTTAGTAACTCCATTGGAAAAACATATTTGGTGTTTAATGATATTTTGAATTTTATCTTGAATGAAGAGTTCATACGGAGGTAGGTTCAAGAACTTATTGGCAGTGCACTTAATACTAATGGAATAGGACAACCACCTTAATGGAATCAATCCCATTAGAAGAAGAATTATAATGATAAGTCTTGATAAATGAGTCGAAGCAAGTTAGCTAAACTAGGTCCCACATGTTGGATTTATGGGAAGAAAGTACATATCATGAATAATTGAAAAAACATAAGGAGAACACTAGAAAAACATGAACCTCCAATATTTAAAATTTCATTATTTTTTTGTAAGTGAGTAATAATTACTTTTTGAGTGTGAATAATTTGGTATAAGATCGGGTGATTGAATCTGGAGCATCTTTTATTTCAACCGGTGATCAAAATTCATAATCAACTATGTATCTGGGAATTTTGATAAAGTTAATCTAACAGATTATGAAACCCTAGAAGTTGTTGTAAAAGGATAGGTAAATATCCATATGAAGAACATGGGATTCTTAAAGTTAAAATAATCAAATAATATCCCTAACCTTATAAAGAATATTATTTTCATTGGAAATATTGATGAAGTGGTATAGAGAACTAGTTTTGAAAATGGGGTATGGAAGGTTACTTGAGGATTCATGATAGTGGCATGAGGTGTAAAGGATGAAACTCTTTACTTGACCAAAAATTCAATTGGAATTATATTTTTCACAAGTTTAACTTCAGAAGATTTTGGATGTTTGGAACTATAGTTTTGGTCACCTCAATGAGAATAACATGAAAGTTCTATAAAAAAAGTATATTGAAGCTTGATCACATGGAAATAGGAAAGCATTAAAGTTTTAAATTTAGGAAATAAAAGAGAGTATCCTTCAACTTAGATGTTCTAAAGCTCATATTATGAAAATTATAAATTGTTCTCTTAGATGTTTGGGGACCTTCCCTTGTTCATTCTTATAGTGTTTAACGTTATTTTGTTACTTTCATTAATGATGATTCTATAAAAATATGGATTTACTTTTTGAAGCATAAATATGATGTATTTTAGGTGTTTATTCAGTATAAATTCTTGGCATAAAGGGAAAGTGTTCAAAAATTGAAATGTATCCAAACAGACAATGGTGACGGCTGCACCAGATACAACTTCCAAAATTTTTATAAGAAGAAGGGAATAAGTCATGAGAAGATGGTTTCCAGAACTCCATAGTATAATGGATTGTCTGAAATAAGGAACATGAGTCTAAGTAATAAAGCTCAAAGTATGATATTACACTCAGTAATTCCTATGGTGATTTGGGAAGAGGTGATCAATACAGTGGCATATCTCATCAACTAAAGTCTATCATTGGTGTTTGGGTGAGAACTTATTTAGGTGTTATGGTCTAGTAGACAACTGAAAGTTCATCATATTAATTTTTTAGTAGTTTATCATATATGCATGTTGGTTCTAATGAATGGATAATCTTGAATTAGAATCCAAAATGTGTTTTTTCATCAGATATGGAGATGAAAATTTTAGACATCGATTATGGAATAATGATAGTAATTATCCATTAAAAGAAAATATGTTATCTTCAATGAAATTTTTTTTTGGAAGGATCTAAATTTAGAAGGGAATAAAGTTGAAGGTGATAAATCAATGATCAAATTCAAAGTTGATCAAAGTGAAAGTACTGAAATATCACACCTTTTGGAGAGCTCATATGTGAATGTAGGAAGTACTGGAAGACCAGTAGTAAGACTATTAATAGACATAATATAAATTTAAAGGGGTGTTAAAGCTCAAGTGTAAGAACTAGAAGTACGGTATCTGAAAGTCGGAGTATTGAAATTTTAAGTACCATAAGAAATATTTGAACTAATCAATACAATACAAGCAACTCAGCTTAAGAGATTATCCCAAGTTAGAAATCTAATTCAAATATTTTTGGATTATATGAATTTTATACACTTAATGGATGTAGTAGAACCTAAATTCTCATAATAAGAAGCAAAAATTGATTACTTGAAATAGAGGGATTCATCTATGAATGAAGAAATGGATTTATTAAGTTCAAAAGAACTTGGGAGATGGATGAAATTTTGAAAGGGAAAATATCATTAGAAAATAAGTGGTTTTATCAGATTAAAGAAGTGGATGATGATAATAAGAAAAGATACAGAGCATCTCCTGTTGTAAAGGGGTTTCAATAGAAATGAGTTGATTTCTCATAATTTTTTCATCGGTAGTTAAACATTCAACTATCTGAATAGCGATTAGTATAGTAACATCAAAAGATCTATATCTTGAACAGATGGATGTTAAGACAAAATTATTTTATACTGAGTTGTAGGAAGAAATTTATATGAAATAGCTTGTAGGTTTCATAGTAGATTAGAATTGGAATTTGGTATGTAAATTAAATAAAATATTGTATGGATCGAGTCAAGCACCACGACAATGGAATTATAAATTCTAGTCATTTATGTCATAAGAAGGCTTCAACAAATGCAATAATAATCATTATTGTAATCAAAATCAATGGGATGATGATACTTTCATCATTTTGTTGTTGTAGGTTTATTACATGTTTCTGGTTGGACGGGATGATAAGAATTTTCAAAATTTAAAGAATAATTTTTTTAGAAGTTTCAAGATGAAAGAACTCAGGCAAGACAAGAAGATATTGGGGATAATTATTGATAGAGATGAGAAAGTAATAACTTTGGTGTTATCTTAAAATGAGTACATATAGAATATTATTGAAATATTTGGTATGATTAGATGAAAACGAGCCTCAAATACTCTTTTCAAACACTTCAAACTATCAAAAACACAAGCACCAGTAATATAAGATGATCATAGGTACATGGAGAAGGTGCCTTATACTTTATTTGTTAGAATATTAATGTATATTGTGGTTTTTACTCGACTATATATCATATTAATAGTGTGATTTATAAGTTTATTTATGTCTAATATAGTTAAGGAACACTAAGAAGATATAAAATGGATCCTTTGGTATTTGAAAGGAATGAAAGATACAACTTTGTTATTTGGGGAGGAAGATATGTTATAGATTTTTATTGAATCAGTCTTCATTGGTGATTCAAATAACTATAAGAGCACAACTAGATTTATACTTACATGTGGAGGAACAACATTTAGTTGTATTTCATGACTAAGAAGATCATTGAATTAAGTACAATAGAAACTGATTACAAAGCTATAATGGAAGTAGGGAAATAGATAGTTTGGTTTAATCAACTGATAAAGTAATTGGGAAGAATTTGGTAAGGATAGACTCTTTTTTATGACAGCCAAAGTTTGATCCACTTAGTTAAAAAATTGGTTTTCTATGCAAGAAAAGATAATATTAATAGGAAGTACCAATTCATCAGAAACATGTTGTAGAAGAAAGTGTTAGATATCCAGAAGATTTATAGAATCCAAAATCTGGTGCAAATTTTCACCAAAAAATTTAGCTTAATAAAGTTTGAGGTAGCATCAATCCTTGGTAGGGCTCAAGAGAATAGAAGGAGGATAGAGAAACACTAATACTACAAAAAGGAAGGATATTTTATGAATAGTTTCCTTATGTGTTTCTCTAAAAAGAGTCTTTAAGTGGGATATTATTGGGATAAAAAACAAGTTTTAGGTTAACAGAAGTTCATGAACTAGATTTATGTTTATAAAAAATATGGTCAGTGGTAGGAGGCTAAACTCGGAGTGTAGACAACATCAATTCATATCTTCAGTGGTATCAGGATCATTATAAGTTCTTATATATTTATGATATTAAGGTCAATCCAGAATGCTTTATGAACTCACTAGAAGGAAGTCTCTATAATAAAGACTCTAGAATTTTACCGATGTAAGTGGTTGAGCTCAACAAGGTTACTGGAAATAAATAGTGTCATTTTATTTAAAGGATCTCTATGAATTTGGGAAGGTAGTGTGACCTAGACATCCAACTAAGTTTCCTATAAAAAGTTATTGAGGATAGATGAGATCATAAAAATATCAAGTACATGTACAGTGTGCTAGTGGAATGTACAGAGCATCTTTATTACATATATTACATTCAAGTTTTATAGATTCATAATCCTCTATAATGAAATATCACTAACTATTTTTTCATTTTAATGTAATCCTTATACTTCTGGTGAATGAAAAAGGTCATAATGTTTCTCTTGTTCATGTATGAAAACTTTTCTAAATCATGTTAATATCTTGGATTTTTTTTCTTTATTTATGAATTTTTATTACTTTAATTTTTGTTTCTTTTGAATTTTTGTGAGTTTCTTCTAATGTTTGTGCAATGTCGACTTTGTGTGGTGGGTGGGGTGGTTTGACTCCCTACTTTTGGTGTACTTATTCAACGAAAGTGAACTTCTGGAGGTTTAATTTTTTTCACTGTGCTATTGTGTGTAAACTTTTGGTGGTTTGATGTGTTAAAATTCTAGTGGTTTTATCAGAATCTCAGTTGATTGGTTTTTCTTCCCAACGTCAAGGGCCATCAGCCTAGCTGGTTGATGCATTGATTTCATTGTATAAGTTACACTACTGATATGAAGATGAAGGGATTTATTATGGAATGGAATGACATGGGTTGAGATGTTGGGGGTATTTTTTCTTATATTGGTAGTTGATGCTTCTTCATGTGGTTTTGTGTTAAGGCAATTCAGTTCATGGTTCAGATGTTGAAATATTATTTATTTAAGTTTTCCTTAATAAGATTTTTTGTGGATGAATATAGAAAAATTAGGGAGGTCTTGTGGGTGTTTTGGTGTGACTTTTTGCCTGTGGTTATTCTAAAGTGAATGATTGCTGGTAATAAAAGTTGTTTCACCAAGAAGTTACTTTCTTTTGCCTCATAGGTAGTGGTTTTGTTACTTAATATTTTTTTTGTATTGAGAATTTGGTATTTTGTCATTATTTATTATTTTTTTAATTTTTTTAGGATCCTTTCTTATACCTTTTTTTCATTTGAATGTGGTCAAATTTTTTCAATCTTGTTTTTATGTAACTCTTATTATATATATATAATCCATTTTGGCTTGTAAAAAAACATTAGGTGTTTTATAAGTTATCAAATATGTTTGATTTCCACAAGGTGTACACACTAAACTCTAATACTTAACAGTTTTAGTATTTCCTTCATCACTGAAGAGAGAGAAGGAGAGGGTGTTTTAAGTTTGGATAATGTATTTTTTTCTATATCATATAGTAATAATATAATTATATATATCTAACATGATATTAATTATTTAATTAAAACCCATATAAGGATACGTGTCTAGTTATAAATGAAATAAATAAAATTATTTACATAAATATGAAATTAATTAGAGAGTTCAAAATATTTATTTAAAATACAATCATATTTTTATAAAAAAAATTAAAAAATAGATAAATATATAATAAAAATATGTTATAATTATTTAATTACAATAGTTTAATTGTTAATATTTTTAAAAAAAATATTAAACTATAATAATGAGTGAATGTTAAATATATATATAAGATATGAGATTATAATAATTAATTATTGCAATTGGTTTTTTTATGATAAAAAAAATTAAAATTACAATAAATAAACCCATAATTATTATAATAAAAATTTATCAATAAATCTATTTTTATAATTGTCTATTAGTAGGTCCAAAAATTTTATTTTTCTGAACAATGAGTTGGATCTCCAATAAGTGAATTTAATAAAATGGTTTACAGATAAATATTTTTTATTATAATTAACTATAAACATGTGTTTAAGAAGATATGGTGAATAAAAAATATTAAAAAGTCATTAAAATTATAAATATAATATAGTTTAAAATACATAATGTAGATTCTCATGTTTTTTAACCAGACAAAAATGTGAAGGTTTTTAAACTTTTTTGTTTACTGAATGGGTCATTTTTAAAAGAAATCTTTGAGGTAGAGTTTTGAGAGTTGGAACCTCTTCTAGGTGATGTTTTTGTACTTTAGTGAAGGCTTGTTAAGTTTTCTGGGTGGCTTAGGGAGTTTTGGGAGCACCGGACCTGTAAAAGCCAAGTTTTGAAAAGCTATAGAGGGCGCATGGTTTGTATGAAACTATGCGGCCAACTATAGGTAATCATATGGCCTTGTTTAAGGGGTGAAATGGATTTACACATGGGTTATGCACGGTTTGTTAAACCATGTTCCTAGCCTGAACAGTGTGCATAAACAGTCAGTGTGCTTGCACTGTTCATCGCACAGTTGGTGCACGGTTTGGCTAATTATGCGGCCCAAACCGTGCAATGTATCTTTTTAAAGAAATTAAATTAAATTAATTAAAATTTAAAAAGCAATAAATTAATAAAGAAATGTTAAATGATAATAATAATATTATCATTAATGTTATTATTACTATTATTATTGTTGTTGTTGTTGTTGTTAGTTTTAATTTAAGTTTTAAGAAACCCCCTAAAGGGTTTCTTCCCCCTCATATCGCAATATAGCCCCTCCCTGGGCTCCTTTATCACACGACAAACCTCCACCTTAGCTCCCCTTTAAGACGCATGACTCCCTCCTCCGGAACCCCTCTCTTGCTTCATTTTCAATTGGTTTTCCACCAGATTTTGGTCTGATCCTCCTAGGTATGACCTCTCTTTCCTTCCTCTCCCTGTTTCAGATGATTTATCAGACTCACTATCACCCTGGGCTACTCAACCAAAACCCTAGCTTAGGGTTTGATCCTAATTTTGTGATTCTTCTAATTTTAGGGTATGCAAGGGTTGTCTCAGGACCCATTAGCCCATGTTCCAGCAACCTTTGCTAAAGGTAAGACGATTTTTGTTGATTTGGTCTACCATCTTCGATTGAGGTAAGGATTTGAACCGTTAAATTGTTTCTCACCCTCTATTTAGGGTCTTGTGGTGTTTATGAGACCCGAAGGTTTGGTTGTAGGTAGTTTTGATAATTTTTTAGGGTTGGCACTCATATACCTAGGTATGAATATATATATATATATATATATCTTTTGTGTGAATGTTCCTTCATGGTATGGGGAACACATGCATCGGTTTAAGGATATGTGTGTGTGTGTGTGGAAGTGGTTGTGTGTGAGTGGGTGGATGCTTGAGTTAAAAAGCGTCAAATGTTTAAGTGTTGGCTTGGTCTGCTTGAGGCAGGATCCCTATCCTCGATTGTGTATTTAAAAATTCCATAATTGCTTCTTTAAGTAAGTTGTTTTATGAGTTTCCTAGTTTAATGGAACTTCATATCTTGAATAAATTCTTAAGGGTGATAAATGACTTGTTTTTTGATAAAGTCGTGTTTTTATAATAAATCCCCTCTATTGGAGGTGTGTTTCCTTCAAACTAAAAATGTAGTGATAGACTTTGATGTTTCCTCCCTTATTCCCCTACTGTTTTCTTTATGCCTTGATGTTATGTTTGGTATATGACATGTTTAGAACATGGCCCCTAATGTAATTAGAAAGACAAAGTTTCTCTTTTTAAATGATTAAATAACCAAGGCACTGCCTAAGTGCTTGGATAGTTTTTAGATTAGAATTACTCATGTAGGTGATTGATTTTTCCATTGACACCTCATAAGTGACCCATGGAGCCTTGTGATTACAATTTACATGCTTTGATAAATTGAATGAGTTGAATTAATTGAAATGGTTAATTCATTATGATTAACCTTCAAATGAGATTATTAAATTATTTCAAATGTATTGAATTCTATTAAAACTTTGGGTGACACATGGATTTCCAAGTAGGAATTCCATGGATGGACTCAATGGTTTATCATACTTATACCTTGGGTGACACATGTATTCCCAATTAGGAATTCCATGTATATACTCAGTGGTTTATCATACTTATACCTTGGGTAATAAATGGATTCCCATGTAGGAATTCTATGGGCAGACTCAAGTTCATAAATGAATAATAGGTTGCATGTCTGTAGCACCCCTTACCATATTAATGGAAGGTAGCAAAGTGAACCTTAATTATTGAATATGTCTTAAATGGATTAAATTAATGGTTTCAAGCTACATTACATTTTCAAACTAATGAAAGGCAAGTCTTGAACAAAATGGACTTATCGATTAATTTTGGTTTGATTAAATGTTTTCATGCTACTTGGCCTTATCACACTAATGAAAGTCAAGGATTTAACTAAATTAAATATTAAGTGACCTCATTATCAAATAGGAATGTCCTGAATCGATCTCGACTTGGATTCTTATCAGGGAATGCCTTGAGCACTCGGGAACCCCATTCTGATTCAAGGATGTGGATTTATTAGGTTGAGGCCCACTTAGATCTCGATCCTTGTGTATTATTGGATTCCTAGTATGACATAGTAGTATCCCTCATGTAGAATTAAAGGATTCCTTGGATACACTCCTTGGATCTAGAATTGAGAAGTAGGTGCCATGGTTACAGCTCATAGGGTCCTATCACTACTTAGCCCCATTTTACCTTGGATGATCACCTTAGATTTAGTAGGTGTCTTATTATGGAATTCCTTGGAATATTATCCTTATATTATAGTATTACCCCTTATCTAGACTTAGATAATACTGAGTTATCAACCCTTGAGTTCTACGTTGCCTTGTTCATTACCTTGAAACTTCATTATTAAATATCATCAATCATGGTTTCCTTATTACATCTTGTAACCTTCACTATTTATACTACCACAAGGTGATGTTAGTGATGGTTATTCCTCATGTGACCTATCAATATAAATTGTAAATTACTTAATTAATGAACTAGTTACATGTTCAGATACCATCCAAGGGATGAAGAAGGTATATTTGTTAGGTGTATCATAAAAACCTGGATGGGTGATGTTAATTTATTTTATCTATTATAATTTTTTATACATGCTCACTGTTTAATTTATATTGAACTGTCTGGATTGGTCTTGACACCATGGGTGTCATCCTACTGATATTTCATATCACACCCTACTTGGGTACCCTTTGTACCTGAGTAGACCTTATATTTTCAGAACCTAAGTTGTCTGCCGTGTTGCTTATACCTGGAGTTAGGAGCAAAAGGACTGGTCTGGAGCTCAGGATGCTCAAGGAGATCGCCTGTGGGGATTTTATGTCTTTTCCTTGTTTTTTTATTGTATTGAAAAGCATATTGTACTGTTTACTACTTTCATATATGTATCATTACTATTTCATGCAGTCACCTATCGTGTAAACTGGCGTTGGACACTTTTATTAAACTGAATATAAGGATCTGTCTTCTGCTGATTTATCATTGCTAATTACTACTTCTATTATTGATTTTTATTTACTCTGTTATACTTCTTTTCAACTCTGATAATATGGTATAGTCTCCCCACTATCACCTATTGAGACCCTTGCTGCTAGTCGGGAGTCTCTGGCGTACAGGGAGACACGCTTGAGACCATGTGACCCACTATTCCGGCTACGGGTTCAATGGTAAGTGGGTCAGGACGTTACAAAGTGGTATCAGAGCCAGGTATCAATCTCGGTACATGTTTGTTATAGGACCATAGGTCCCAGGATCAATATATGTCTCTGATACCACTTTGTAACGTCCCAAACCAGCTTACCATTGAACCGGTAGCCGAACCGATGGGTCACATGGCCTCAAGAACGTCTCCTCGTATTCCAGAGGATCCTGACTAGCATCGAGGGTCTTAGGAGGTGATAATGGGAATATTATACCCTCTTATCAAAGTTTCATAGTGGTATAATAGAGTAAATAATAATCAACAATAGAAGTAATAAGTATAAATGATAAAGTAGTAGAAGACAGATTCTTATATTTAATTTAATAAAAGTGATCAATGATAGTTTACACAATAGATGAATGCATGACATGGTAATGATACATATATTAAAGTATTAAATATTAAAACATTCTTTTCAACATAATAAAAAAACAAGGAAAAGACATAAATCCCTACGTGCGATCTCATTGAGCATCATGAGCTCCAACCCGGTCCTTTGCTCCTAACTTCAGGTATAAGCAACACAACAAACAAACTAGGTCCTAAAAATATAAGGTATAATCAGGTACTAAGGGTAACCAAGTAGGGTGTGATATGAAATCTCAGTAGTCCAACACCCATGGTTTTAAACCCAATCCAAATAGTGCAATATAAATTAAACAGTGAGCAAGTATAGAGAATTATAATGGACAGAATAAATTAACATCACTCGTCTAGGTTTCTATGAGACACCTGATAGTTATACCTACTTCAGCCCTTGGTTGGTGTCTAAACATGCAACCAGTTCATTAATTAAGTAATTTCCAATTTATATTGATAGGTTATGTGAGTCATATCCATCACTAACATCACCTCATGATAGTATAAATAGTGAAGGTTCCAAGACGTAACAAGGAAACCATGATTGAGGATATTTAATAATTAAGTTCTTAGGTAATGACCAAGTGGAAAAGTATGGTATTGTTTCTTATGTTGTTCTTTGTTACATTTTATTTGATTTCACCTCGAGTGATTGGTGTACTTTCCACTACTTTTGATTTATGGACTTTATGGAATTTTTCCCTTGGCCTGATATGGCAAGGAAGTTGCATTTCATGCATCATATAGGCACATGGTAAATTCACATTCCATGCATAGTTATATACCATGTAGTTTCATTTTAGTTTTTCTACTAATTGGATTTTGTGCCTTGAGTGTTATTCCATGCTTAGATTTATACCTATTGAGGTAATTCATTAGTATGCCTTCTATGTTTACTGCTCGTTATAGCATGCTTCTATGATTTCAGCATGTTTCTCTTTGTTAGATGATTATAGTGACATATTTTTTATATATGTAAATGGTTTCATGGGATAAGTTTTTTTATTTTGATTATGACGAGATCCAATTTTTAGTTATAAGGTGTATGGCCACATTATAGCTGGAAAAAGGTAACCCATGTATTCAAACCATTATAAAAGGCTATGAGAATTAAAATTCTAAAGTAAGTTTGTTTTTAATAAAGGGGTCCAAATTCCAAACTATAAATTGTATATTTACTTTATAGATTGGTATATGGCCACCCATATAAATTAGACCATTATGTTTGATTATGTTAAATTCTGAAATGTAATTTTTTTTTATAAATGGGAGCCAATTATCAATTTATGGAGTGTATGGTCACTTCATGGATTGGGAAATGGAAACACATATTAAATTCCATGATCATGTTTTGTTTGAAATGGTTATAAATGTAAGATATTTTTAGTTTTAGTCTGAAATCAAATGGTTAAATTCTAGAAGAAAATTTGTACCCAAGTAGGTCGGTTGGGTTATGTTATTTTGAGATGAACTTTTTGGGTGTTTAAACTTTAATAATTTGAGCAATTGTTGTTGGTTTTATTTTTAGAGAACCCAGTTTGTCTCAATGGGACCCTCATAGGTCATCTTAACTATTAAAAGGAGGTTATTATGATAAATTTCCTAATTAATGACGGAATTTCAAAAGCTATTAAATCTTTTAAAAAAGAAGTTTGATACAACTTGCACGTATTGTTTTAAAATGGGTACTTGATATTTGTTTTAAACCCTATAAATGTTTTCAATGTGAATAAATGTAAAGGGATTGGAAATGGAACCTTTAGTGGTGCCCCTATTTAAAACCCTTGTGTAAGGGTAGTTAAAGCTTCTTTGAGTTTCCTTGGAACTAAACCTTTACCAATGGCTTAGATGATTGTCTTTTGAGCCTAGTGACTTTTTTTAGCATGACCCAGTGTTAGGGTCGATGCTTATACTTCATAAGGTGATAGCCCATGGTAGGTAGCACCCTTAAAATTTAAATTCCTTGATAGTGTTGTGAAATTTATGATGTTTGGTGTCTTTTTTCCTAGTAGGAATTTTAGTTTTAAAGTGGAACCCTTGTTCAGATGGGTTGTCATTTATTTATTGACCTTATTATGGGTCTGAGCATCAAGGAATGCTCATTTTCAGAAGTTTATACATGCCTCAGTCATGGTCAACTGCTTCATAGGTTGTTTGAACCTTTCTTCTTGTTAGTAATGGATGAATAGTCATGGTGTCGTCTAGGATAATGGTCTTATGAGGTGATGCGACTCTGAAATAAATCTCTTGTGGTGTTGAGTATAGTCTCAGGTTATCTTAAAATAGATTAACCTAAGCATTAAAGAATCAGTTTCATCCCAATGCTTGGGATGTATTTCGGAAGACTCAGGCGTTTTGACACACCAGTATTGTTTCTTCGACCTTATTTGTATGTTTTGACATTTTGATCATGTCTCGTAGAAGTGTCTCGTGTTTGTTTAAGTTTTTTTGATCTATCATGATAATGAGAAACTTATTTTATTTCTTTTTACGATTAGAACACTCTTAAGGTGGGGAGTGTTGTGTTGAACATGGTAAGTGTGTCCTTCCATGTAGAAGTAACACAACCTAAGGAATACCATTTTTAAATGGTTGATATTACTTGAATTCCCTTGAGGATTTCAAGTTTTAATTATGTGTCGGTTCTTGATTAGCGGCACAATGACAATGAGGTTTTCTGTGTATGAAAGCTTGGGAAAACATCGTGGGTCTTGGGAGACTTCAGTGGTTAAATATAGAACGATAACAGAATTCATTGGGTAGTAAAGGAATGTATTTAGTTAAGTGTTGGTGCTTCAAAAGGTGAAGTTGAACTTCTTCCTTAAAGTCGACCCGTTGTGGTTCGACTGTTTTTCCTTCTAGTAGATGGGTGTGTTTGAATGGAAACTGTTTCAATACTCTTAGTGTACTCTTCTTAAGAGATGAGCACGTCCCCTATATTGACGTCATCTTGGATGCACTAAGAGGGCATCGGTCTTATGTTGTGCTAAAACTTTAAAATATATTGATCTTGTTGGGTGATCTTTACTAGTGTTACACACTGAAACATGGTTCTTATCGAGGCTTAGTAAATCCTAAGTGATTCTTGGGTTCCCAAGTAGAAACACCTTGGTTAGACTCATGGACTTCGTCCGTTTCTTTTGAATTGCGTTAGCCACCTAAGCCAAACATATTTGAGATAATTCATCCAACTGGCTCAACTCTTTCAATCTCTCTTGTTCAATGTGAACGATTGTAAGGAAGTGTTTCAAATCATGTCGTCGAGTTAAGGTGGGTGTAGTGTAAGAAGGGTTGGTAGTGCCTTTGAGGAAGCTTGTGCGACCAGCTTCTATTAGGTCGATAGAGATTCAACCATTCCTTTTTAATGAAATAACTCCAGGAGCATCGTTAGGATTCTTAGAGGTGTTCTTTGTACAACAATTCTGATAGTGGAGGTACTATGGCTTGGAATTGGCCCCTTTCATAATTTAAAACTTATGGTGGGTAGCACCGTCGCTAAAATGTTTATTGAGACAATGAAGTGATTGTGTATCTATCTTAATAGGAATGTGAAAGCTACTTTTTTTTGTTTAAGTTGGAGAATGATCATTGGCTCAGGTTGTAAAGTCTTAAGTGTAGAATGCATAAGTAATGCTTAAAGGTGAATTGGGTATAAGAAACACAAAGTGATAGTTTTAATGAAACTTCACGACCCTCATAGTTTGGGTGATTCTTTCTTTGTTTCTAAAGGCTTCTCGGGGATGAGAAGTTATAAGGTGGGAATATTATAGAGTCCCGTGTTTTTGAACCAGACTAAAATGTAAAGGTTTTTTAACTTTTTCATTTACTTAATGGGATGTTTTTAAAACTGAGCTTCAGGATAGAGTTATGAGAGTTGTAACCTCTTCTAGGTGATTTTTTTGGACTTGAGTGAAGGCTCATAAAGTTTCTTGGGTGGCTCAGGGAGTTTTGGGAGCACCAGACCTAGAAAATACAAGTTTTGAAAAGCTGTACAGGGTGCACAGTTTGTCTGAAATCGTGCATCCCACTACAGGTAACCGTGTGGCTCTATTTAAGGGGGTAGTGGCTTTATGCATGGGTTGTGCAAAGTTTTTTAAATTGTGTGCCTATCCCACACAGTGTGTACAAAATGGACAGTGTGCTCACACTGTTTATCGCATGGTTGGTGCACGATTTGGTTAACCGTGCAGCCCAAACCATGTGATGTGTCTTTTTAAAGAAATTGAATTAAATTAATTAAAATTTAAAAAATAAATGAATTAATAAAAAACGTTAGATGATGATAATAATAATAATAATGTTGTTGTTGCTGTTGTTGTTTTTGTTGTTATTATTAGTTTTAATTTAAATTTTAAGAAAACCCCTAAAGGTTTTGTTCCCCCTCATATCGCGACAGATCCCCTCCCTAGGATCCTCTAGTGCACGACGAACCTCCCCCTCATCTCCCCTTTGAGCCACACGAAGCCCTCCTCCATAACCCCTCTCCGGATTCGTTTTCAACCAGTTTTCCACATAATTTTGCCTGATCCTCCTAGGTATAACCTCTTCTTATTTTCTCTCCATGTTTCTAGTGATTTCTCGAACTTACCATCACCCTAGGATGCTTGGATAAAACCCCAGCTTGGGGTTTAATCCAATTTTTGTGATTCTTCTAATTTTAGGGTATGTATGGGTTGTCTCGGGACCTGTTGGTCTGTGTTCTAGCAACTGTTTCCAAGGCGAGATGATTTGGGTTGATTTGGTCTATCATCATCAATTGAGGTAAGAATTCTACAGTTAAATTGTTTTTCACCCTCTATTTAGGGTCTTGTTTTGTTTATGAGACCCAGGGGTTTGGTTGTAGGGATTTGTGATAAATTTTGAGGTCACACACGCATATACCTAGGTATGAATATATATAAATATATATATAATTCATGTGTGTGTTCCCTCATGGCGCAGGGAACACATTCATTGGTTTAAGGATATATATATATATATATATATATATATATATATATATATATATATATTTATATATATATTGAATTTCATGCATGCAAGTGGGAAGATTATTGAGTTAGAAAACATCAAATGCCAAGAGTTGACTTGTTCTGCTTGAGGTAGGATCCCTATCCTCAACTTTTTATTTAAAAATTCCTTATTTTCTTCTTTAAGTAAGTTATTTTATGAGTTACCTGGTTTAATGTAACTGAATATCTTGAATAAATGATTAAGGGTGATAAATGACTTGTTGTTTGATAAAGTCATGTTGTTATAATAAAACCCCTCCATCGAAGGTGCACTGCCTTCAAGCTAAAAATGTAGTGATAGAATTTGATGTTGCCTGCCTTATTCCCCTACTAGTTTCTTTATGTATTAATGTTATGTTTGATATATGGAACGTTTAGTACATGGTCCCTAATGTAATTAGAAAGAAAAAGTTTCTCTTTCTAAATGATTAATGAACTAAGGCACTATCTAAGTGCTAGGCCAATTTTTAGATTAGAATTACCCGTGTAGGTGATTACCTTTTTCCATTGACACCTCCTAAGTGACCCATGGAGCCTTATGATTACAATTGAAATTCATTGGTAAATTGAATGAGTTGAATTAAGTGAAATGGTTAATGCATGATGATTAACCTTCAAATGATATTATTAAATTATTTTGAATGTATTTAATGATATTAACACCTTGGGTGACACATGGATTCACAAATAAGAATGCCATGGATGGACTCGATGGTTTATCATACTTATACCTTGGGTGACACATGGATTCACAAGTAGGAATTCCATGGATGGACTAAATGGTTTATCATACTTATACTTTTGGTGATACATGGATTCCCATGTAGGAATTCCATGGACAAACTCAAGTTCATAAATGAATAATAGGTTCTATGTCCGTAGTACCCCTTACCATGTTAATGGAAGGTAGCATAGTGAACCTTAATTATTGAATATGTCTTAAATGGATTAAATGAATGGTTGCAAGCTACTTGACCATGTCAAACTGATGAAATTCAAGGATTAAACCAAATGGACTTATCGATTAATTTTGGATTAATTAAATGGTTGCATGCTACTTGGCCTTATCACACTAATGAAAGGTAAGGCTTGAACCAAATGAAATATTAAGTGACCTCATTATCAAATATGAATGGCCTAACTTGATCTTGCCTTGGATTCTTATTGGTGAATGCCTTGAGCACTCGGGAACCCTATTCCAAATCAAGGATGTGACTTGGTTTGGTTGAAACCCACCTAGATTATGATCCTTGTCTATTATTGGATGTCTCGTATGACACTGTAGGATCCCTCATGTAGCATTAAAGGATGCCTTGGATACACTCCTTGGATCCAGCATTGAAAAGTAGGTGTTTTGGTTACATCTCATAGGGCCCTATCACTGCTTAGCCCCATTTTACCTTGGATGATCACCTTGGATTCAATAGGAATCTTATTGTGGAATGACTTGAAATATGCTCATTAGATTACAATATTACCCCTTAACTAGACTCAGATATTACTATGTTAGTGAACCTTGAGGTCTATGTTTCCTTGGTCATTACCTTGGAACTTCATTATTAAATATCATCAATCATGGTTTCCTTGTTACATCTTGGAACTCCACTATTTATACTATCATGAGGTGATGTCAGTGCTAGTTATGCCTCATGTGAACTATCAATATAAATTTGAAATTGATTAATTAATGAATTGGTGACATGTTCAGACACCAACCAAGGGATAAAGCAGGTATCAGGGTCAAGTGTCTCATAGGAACCTAGATGGGTGATGTTAATTTATTTTTTTCTGTTATGATTTTCTATGCTTTAACACTATTTAATTTATATTGCACTGTCTAGATTGGTTTTGACACTGTGGGAGTTGTCCTGCTGATATTTCATCTCACACCCTACTCGGGTACCCTTGGTACCCGAGTAGACCTTATATTTTCAAGACCTAGGTTGTTTTTTGTGTTTCTTATACCTGGAGTTAGGAGTAAAGGATCGGGCTGGAGCTTAGGATGCTCAATGAGATCGCCCATGGGGCTTTACTGTCTTTTCCTTATTTTTTTATTTTATTGAAAATCATGTTTTACTATTTACTACTTTCATATATGAATCATTATCATGTCATGAATTCATCTGTTTTGTAAACTATCATTGGCCACTTTTATTAAATTGAATATGAGAATCTGTCTTCTGCTGCTTTATTGTTACTACTTACTGCTTCCATTATTGATTTTTATTTACTCTAGTATGCCACTATGAAACTATAATAAGAGGGTATAGTCTCCCCACTACCACCTTTTGAGACCCTCGCTACTGTTCAGTAGCCTCTAGCATATGGGGAGATGTTCTTGAGTCCATGTGACCCACCGATCCGACTACCGGTTCAATGGTAATATAGGTTGGGATGTTACACATAAAATCATCAATAATTTTATTTTTTAAAAATATTTGTCAGTAAATTTTTTATAGACCAACCCTATTAATAACCCCTCTCGGACCTATAGTGAAGATGACGGTGACCCCAGAAACCCACCTCCAATAGGCCACAGGTAGGCAACTAGCAGTAAGGGTATAAATTACACAAATGGGAGGCATAACCCTCATAATATCATGAATATAAAAATGAACCAGTAATAAAATCCATAATATAAATAAAACTAATATTTTATAATAACCACAATACATGAAAATGTCATATAAATACAATTCTATAATATAAAATACCAAAATAAAACTCCTATGGTAGAAAATCCAACCACAACTCTCTATTCCAAGCTAGTAATATCCAGTTTAATATCTAAATCCTTTTTAGAAACTTATAAAATAGGTTTACATATATAGGGGGAGAATACATGTATACTTAGTAGGATCATCCTCAATACCTCTCATGAAAATGTGGAAGAAGCATATTAATGCTCTAGTGAATAAATAGTCTAACTAACACACAAATATACTGGGTCAAATACCACCCAACCTCACTGAGGCTCACTCATCAAACATCACAACCAAGTATAATAAAATAATATCAAATAATATATAAATAGGGTACCTAACACCATTTCTCACTGGTTTGTCACTCTCATACCCCAACATCAAATTCCTAGTGCTCTCATCCCTTCCATATCATCATAACCAGATCCATATATATACATGTCACATTATCACATAACCTCACATCCATAACCACATGCCACATATCTATATCTCAACTACACATTACATTTCCATCTTAGTGGGGTACTGTGAACACGAAGGATATCAAGCTTGTGTCATCTTTCTACCATGCACAACCCCCACTATATACAACATCAATATCCCATCACCATCACATCAATCATACTTTTAACATTTGGCCATCACATCCCATGAATATAAACCTCATGCCATTATTATCATACCATTTTCAGAAAAGAGGGGGGAGTATTCAATCATTTGTTCCCTCATGAACCTAGATGTTTGGGGAAGATACCCAAAATCCAAAACATTTGGGTGTTGGTAAGACTATCTGACATAGGTGGGGTGTGTATAAAATCATAAGAAAATACAACATAGCTAAATTACAGCCACACAGAATCCTATACCTAAGGGTTCATACTAATAATCACTATAACAACCCATAATCATCACTAAATCTCCACAATTTTCCACCAACAACTACTTCCACTTCTATAACATTAACTCATCCCACTATTCCAAAAAAACACAACAATAGACATAGATTCCATTTTAAAAAAATATGCATCCAATTCTAGATTTACCATTTACCAACCATATTATATTCATTATGTCATTTATTAATCATATTTAATGACAAACCATTCATAGGCCAACACCCATATTATTTCCAACATTTACCTTTCTATTTAATATCATAATAGTTCATTAATAGTTGTCACTTATCAAATTACAACATGTTTACCATATTTTTATTAGTCATTTTCCATCATATTCCATTCCACCGCACATCTTCCAATAAAACCCCACAATACACCATCATTCACCACAACAACTGCCATGAAAACTCATTCTAAAAGCCACTATGATTTCCATAAAAATAAATTCTTTCCACATACCATTTTTATCTCCATCACCATATCAATTCCCAGACATGGAATCCCACTAATGGAAAAACTGAAAAAAAAAACACAAAAAACCGCAACCAATAACCAAAATAAAACATATAAATCCATAATCTTTTATAACTCATTTCATGCATATTATTTATGTCCAACATGCACATCATCATAGTTTCTATATTATCTAAACTACCCATTCATTACCAACCTTAAATTTTTATCCATTTATGATAGGTGATTCCAAAATTTAATCATAGTAACAAGTTTATAAATCACAACATTAGTAAACATGTAACAAAAATATTAGTATCTAGCTTTCACATGAAATAACACAAATATATAAAATGTAGGAAAAATACTTTACCATTTATTTCTCTTATTCTCATTACTCTCATTTCATAATTAATTCAAAAAAATTATCTAGATAAAATAGTAGTGTAATAATTCCTTGATTTACAAAAAATTAGAGAGATGGGGGAGAGGGAGAGAGAGGGTGAGAGACAAAGAGAGAGTTCATGAATCCTCTACCCCAGTTTGAAGCTTCCAAGGTTATCTGCATGGGTACATGGAGAGGGGAAATGGTCACAAGTTGAAACTCATGAAGGAAAATGAAACCCAAAGATAGGTTGTTCATGATACTTGAAGGGTAGGGTTCTAATCATCTAGGTTTGACAAAATAAGAATACTTAAACATGAATTATTTCCTAAATTTTAAAAATAACAGATCCTGAACTGAGTGGGGGTTTTATCGGTCATTTTTTAAAATATTAGTTAACTATCTAAATTTCCATTTAAATAATTAATTGTAATATATCATCTTTTAAAATAAACTAAAATATTTAAATAATATATTAAATCATTCAGGGTTAAAGGAAACAGTGTCACATAGAAAAATTATTGATTATAAGGATTTTATGATTTAAATTCAGTTTTAAATCATAAAATATTATTCGGGTTTAAGTAAATAAAATGAGAAATTTAAATTTGGAGGATAACCATACATAGTAGAGAATGAATCTTGTGTTTCTATACTTTACCTTTATGTTCTCAAAAAAATGATCTTATGAAATTGAAAGACTCTTATAAAAATCTAAATGCCTCTTATGATTTCTGAAGCAACTCTTATGAAATTCAAAGTTACTCTTATGAAAATCAAAATGACTGTTACCAAAACCAAAGACTCTTATAGAATTCAAATTTACTCTTATAAAATGTAAAGGGACCCTTATGAAATAGAAAAAAGACTCTTAAAATAAGGAATGGCTCTTATAAAATCACCTAACTCTTAAATTTTCACATATGAATCTTATGAAATAAAATTTTACTCTTAATAAATGAAATTTTCAAAGGAAAAGATCACTATATAAGGTTAATTAACAAAAAAGGAAAAAACATAAGGTTTTCTCTAAGGTAAAGTAAAATGTAAGGGTAATTCCAAACATATTAAAATTTTAGACTTAAACCCAAAAGTATATAATTAGACCTAAAATATAGAATTACTTTACAATAAAATTTTAAAATAACATAAAACTATCCCAACCACTGATGTTATCAGAAATCATCCCTAAAATCCCTCAATTCCTCAGAAGTGGCACAAGAAGGGTTTAGAAAAACCTGGGCCCTTATATTAGATACCTCTCAAATGATTATCATCCTCAAGAATCAAAACCAAACCCAAAAAAGAAAACATCAACCACCAAACCCATTACTCCTTGTAAGATACCTCTCAAACATAGATAACTCCAATATTAAAGCACAAATAAACATAGGAGATCAAAAAATCAGAAACATTATCACAAGAAACAAATAATTTCAAATATTAACATCAAATCTAACATCTCATCATCAAATAAAAACATGGTTCAAAATAGTTTAGGATACTGAGAATTAATCTGTGAATCACATTCTCATGTACATTCCTCCAAACCACCATGCCTCCACAATACATGAACCAAGGGAATAACACACCCACACAACACCTTCTCCTAAAAATACTAGATCTTAATCAACCTCTCTATAAATGTTGCATCATCCTCAACATCCAAATATGCTAAATCAATGGCATGAGAGTCACTATGAAGATATTAATGAAGTTATGAAACATGGAAAACATCATGGATTTGGTATAATAACAAAGGAATCACTAATTGATACACCACCGTGTAAACATGTCCCAACACCTCAAAAGTTCCAATAAACTGGGGAGAAAGCATACTCCCTAAACCAAACCCCCATTGTCCATGAAGAGAAGAAACACTAAAAAACACATGATATCTAGACTAAAACTCTAGAGTCATCATCCTCTAATATATATAAGACTTATGATAGTACTAAACTACCTTCATTTACTCTTGAATCATATGAACCTTATCTGTCATGCTCTACATCGCATCTGATCCAAGTATTGTTGACTCTCCAACCTCATTCAAACATAAAGGAGATCTGCAGGGCTGCCCATACAATGCCTCAAATAGAGTCATGCCAATATAAGAGTTATATCTATTATTATAATCATAATCAACCAAAGGTGGGTGATTTACCCATGATCCACCAAAATCCATGATGCATGCATGCAACATATCCTCTAGTGCTTGAATGGTTCGCTCTATTTGACCATTCATTTGAGGATGAAAAGTAGTGTTAAGGAATAATTGAGAGCCCAAATTGCTTTAAATACCTCCTCAGACTCATAAGGTAAAACAAGGATACCAATTAGAGATGTTGGTCCTTGATATTCCCTCCCACTTATACTCAGGAACATCCAGTGGCTATAACAAACCACTTAGAACATGATGTTCTGTGTTTACCAAATGAAAAAGTAAAAATTGTGATACAAACTCTTCAAGTGATATCTTCATCCCTACTGACCATAAATGACTCATCAAGGCATGATGCATCTTGGATACACCAGGATTCACTACCAAGGGTTATAAACAACCTCCTCATGCATCTCTAATGGAATAAATAATCTCCCATAAAATAACATCTGATGTCGATCATCCTCTAACCATACCTCAGAAGTGTCACCATGGAAGACATGATCTCACATTACCTATACCTCTAAGTATACCCATTGATACTCTTGTACCTGATACATAAAGGATAGTTTCACTATCATATAGTACATGAAACTTCTACCTCCAACCCCATCCACATCATAAGGCATCACTGAAAGCTCCTCCATCACTCTCCATATATATCCAAACTCTTGAACTGCATCTCATTATGACTTCCTACTTAGCACATCAAAAACTACATTTATTTTCCCCAGGGTGTAGGAGGTATTTAATTCATAATCCTTTAAAAACTCAATCCACTATCACTAATGAAAATCCAAATCCCACTGAGAGAAAATATATCTCAGACGCTTGTGATATGTAAAGACTACAAATTTCTCACTGATGAGTCAATGCAGCCACAACTTTAGAGTGAATATCACTACCACTAACTCAAGATCATGGGTGAATGTGACGTCTCAGACCCAATTCACTCATAAGTAACTGAACACGGTTGTCCACATGGCCTCAAATACACATCCCCGTATGCTAGAGGTTTTCAACTAGCAGTGAGGGTATAAAGTAGTACAATAGGGAGACCAAACCATCATGCTCAGAGTGAAACATAGCGGTAATACAATATATAAATTAGCGGAAGAATTATAGTGAACAATAGAAGTAAACATCCATGTAAGAATAAATTAGTAGATCTAGAATAAATAGCATAAACAATAAATAAATCCATATCCACTATCATATAAAAAATGATATCATGTATGTATGCTATAAAAAAGGGGGATAAAAGGAAATGGAGTAGTAGGCATATGAAATATGTTATACAAAATAAAATACAAAAAGGTCCAAAAGTTATATCCAATAGTATCTTGAGAAAGGGTCTAGCCCTCTACTCCCATACTTCATCTTGGTATATAAAATAAAGCACCCATAGTAGGTTGTTTTCCCTTATCCATACATGCACCCATGAAGTTTGTTCGGGTACCAATCGGTGACCTGAACAGGGTGTGAGAAAAACTCAATAATCCACCACCAATGGTGTCTATTATAAATTTATTTTATGCATATAAGTTGTAACAGTGTGAAGGTGTAACAAGAATAAGGCTGTAAATGATAAAGTGATATTACCTAATATATAAGTTCTTGTTGTGATAAGAATTCTATAAATGATGAAAAATTGTATACAATAGTAAAGAATCAACAATGGCATACACTAGGTTTATCGAGTATTAGACCTATGAGGACTAGGACCTGAGGCCATTGAACAAGGAATAATCTTCGAGTATATCATTAATAGAAAATTTGTAATAATGTAGACTTACGGGGGCTAGGAACCCAAGACCCATGGTCAAGGAACTCTCATCAAGTCGAAGGAGCATCTCCAATGGTACTTGGTAGAGACTTGGGTGGTACCTAAGGAGTAAATCCAAGGAAGTCCAAGCAAACTAGATCCAAGGTAATAATCCAAGTCATCCAATGTAAAAGAATCATTAGTACTATATCGTGATGTTGGTTCCATATTGAAGTATCCATAATTGGACATTTTATATAAGGGATTGAGGGGACATGTTAGTGTATGTGCCCTTTTATTAACCATTTACATTAAAATCATAAGCCAAGATTCCATCCATATCATTTCATAATTCCCAATTAATCCATTCCATCATGCTTTCCATTTATAAATGAAAAGTTTACATATGGGATATTTAACCTTTAGCACTTCCTTTTAATTCATATATGGATTCCACTCGTGGGAGGCAAGATAAGAACACCCATAAGGGTGGCATGGTCATAGAAATTAAAATGAACCCACCACAAGGGGTTATTAGGGCTGAGGTTGGTGACCACCAACCATGTCAAGGAATATAAAAAAATCAAGAAATGTTTTACAACATTTAATTTGATGTATTACTCATTTTAGAAGCAACACACATATGGTCTAGTGTGTGGCATATAGCACAATATATAAACATCAATACTTTAAAGTAAAAGGTATAGACCAACTACCTTAGACGGGTAGTAAACTCATAATCCATTATCATTCTTTAACTCAGTCTATAATAGAAGAAACTGAAGAAATAAATGGATACCCTAAAATTAGGGAATATTAGATTGTATGGATTTATCATTTAATATGGTGAAGGAAAACAAGAAAGGAATAAAGAGGATTTAAGAGATTACTAATGGATATCCAATGAGATTAATAAAGAATAAATTGGATGTTTAATGAAGGAGGTTGCTCAATACCTAGCTTGAAGGTCAAAGTAGAGTTCCAACATGATGGAGGAGGTGTTGTATGGATGGAGGAGGAAAATGTAGGGGTGAGTCCTTAAATAAAATTGGGGGAAATGATAATTTCATCCATTTTTAAAGGGTGTATGATTTATCCACACAGTTGGACAAACCATGCGCCAACTGTGTGCACTCACTGCCCAGGGTGGAACCCCCTCACATGGCTAAGCACATAGTTTTCCAGACTATGAACAACCCATATAAATCACCTTTTCAACACACTTTCACCAATTCACATGGTCATGAAAACTAGGGTGTATGGTTTGAAAAATCACATGACACCCTTTGGGACCATACAGTTGAGGTGCACAGTTAGCACTAACCATGCGCTAACTATATGCCTCACTTGTTTCTCCCAAAAACTAGAGCTCTAGGATCCAAACATGCCTCAAACATTCCCAAAACCATACTTAAACTCTTAGTCAATTTCATATAGATAAAAATAAAGGTTTAAATCAAAATTTAAAGGATTCATACCTTTATGAAAAGTTGAGATGTTATAATCTACCCTTATTAAAACAACTCATTCTTGAGTTACCTTTCCAAGGCTAGTAGAACGTCATTTGAGAATAAATTCTGATCATTGAGAATGTACATTAGTATCTCACTCACAGGTCTCATCTTGTACATGGACATGCTTCCATAACACCCAAACTAGTGGAACTTACCTTCCTTGAAGAGCCTTCATGCTATGATCAACTATACGAACTAGATATTCCTCAAAATAAGCATAAACGTCTAACTAAACCTTATTGGGCTTGAGAACATGAGATATATCTGAATGATAATTGTGAATCTATGAAACATGGAAGACATAGTGCATGGATCAGTTCCTCTGGGGTAACTGCAACTAATAGGCTATCAACCCGAATCTCTCCAAGATCTCAAAGGGTCCAATGAACCTAGGTGATAGTTTCCTCTATTTTTGAATCCATTGATGCACCAATATAGGAAAACACATAAGAATACCTAATCTCCTACCTCAAACTCCAAAGTTCCAAAGCACTAATTGACATAAGACTTTTTTCTAGGCTAAGTAGTATTCATACGCTTCCTGATAATTTATACCTTATCCTAATTCTCCTGAATGTTAAGAAGTCCCAGCAGTTTTTCCTCTTCCACATCTAACCCGCATAAGGGTGAACATAACGGTATACCATATAAGGCCTCATAAGGATCCATTTATATAGTTTCCTAAAAGATGTTATTATAATATAAATAATAAATAGGTATATGTCTCTCCCAATAACCTCCAAAATCAAGGATGTATGCTTAGATCATATCCTCTAACACCTATATCGTATGATTGAAATACTCATAAGTACCTATGAACCCAATTCCTTATATAACCATTTCCAGAACTGCAATGTAAATCAGGAATCCCTATCAAATATGATATTATGTGGAGTGCTGTGAAGATGTATGATCTCCCTGATATATAGCCTTCCTAGCTCATCTACTGAAAAGGTCTCTCTGATGGGTAAGAAGTGAGAATCCTTTTTCTACCTTTCTATGATCACTAATACTATGTCACAACCTCATGGTGACCTAGGTAAAATCATCACAAAATCCATTATAATGTCATCTCATAACTACTCTAGAATGAGTAGAGGCTATAAAATTATCATTGGTCGTTGGTGATCTGATTTCACCTATTGAGAGGCGGAACACCAAGTGACAAATCTAGTTATCTCTCTTTTCATCCCTGACCTCCAATAGTATCTGCATAAGTCATGGTATATCTTGGTAAGACCAAGATGTACTACCCGAGAAGAGGCATGAGACTCTCACATCAATTCCTCTTAGATATTTTTAGGCACCCAGACATAACCATGAACATGCAAGACCTCATCCCCATTAATGACCCAACTAAGCAGTGGGTCCTTACCTGAAACATTATTCCTTAGGACTAATACCTCGGAATTAGGAATCTTTATCATCTTCACTCTATATAGAAGTAAATTGGTTACTATAAAACCTATAATAATATATTTCATGTGGTGGTCATGTACCTCTAAGATCATATTAGAAAATAAGGTTATCAAATACGATTCTTTATTGTCCTCTTAAACAGATTGTGTTTGAGTCTTCCTATTTAGAGCATTAGCAACATTTTATTTACCAGGTGTATAAGCAAGATCAAAGTCAAACTACTATAGGTATTCAAATCATCTTCATTTTATAATATTTAAATCACATTTCATGAATATGTATTTAAGGATTTTTTTCATCAATATACACCACAAATCGCTCTATAAGAAAGTAATACCTCCAAAAATGAAAGGTATTAACTACTAATGATAGATTGAGATCATGAATCCAGTAATTTCACTCATCAGGTCTCAACTAACGAGACTCGTACACCATTACCCAATCTTCCTACATTATAATAGCTCCCAGCTTGATGCCTCATGAATCACAATAAATTGTATATCCTATATCAGGATCATGTAAGATTAATATAGGTGTTGAGGTAATAATTCCTATTATATCCTAAAAGTATCTCTCAAATTCTATAAATCATAATAATTTCACACCCTTCTTTTTCAATCCCATAAGAAGTGCTTCAAGGAATGATAAATCTGGAATAAAGTGCATGTAATTGCAAGCTAGCTCCAAGAAACTAAGTATATCAAATACATTATTGGGTTGGTTGATGTTATTAATATTTTCATAACTTTTTATATACTCCCTTTACTAATTTTATATGAAATGTGCATAATTTGTGTAAAATACTCATGTTTTGATATTAAATGTAATTTTTGAGCATTATTTGAATTAATCAAATCATGTTAGTTTACTATTTTTCTTATAAATATCAACCTAATTATCCAAATTTCATGATTCTTACTTTTTAGGGTTCCTTACTAAAATTAAAACATTTAATTAGAAGTTACTTTGGCCAAATAATCCATTTGGAGGGTCATATGGTCCACACAAGAAGACCCAAAGAATCTGTGAAGAAACTAGACCATCCATGAAGATTGAATTAATGGAATCAATCCAGAAGTAAAAATTACTTTATTCTACTCTAAAGATCATGTAATAATTCAAAGAGTCAAGAATAAAAATTTCAAGGCCCAAATCCAAAAACAAGGAGAAAAAATGAAGCTTTGAAGTCCATCCACCATTCTGGATGAGAATTAAAATCAGGACATTATTTCTGAATTTTCTCCTGATTTACTCATCATATAAGGCTGGTATTTTTCAGTGTGAAATATAATATATGGGTGAACAATTTTTTAGAATAAATTATTTTTATTTTAGGGCATCTTCCAGTTCAAAAACCCATTAAAATTTCACCCTTCAAAAAAGTGTTGATAAAAATGGACAGGTGAAAACAGTTTAGTAAAATAGCCATATCTTTGGATCCAAAAGTCCAATGGCCTCAAAATTTTTAGGGATGATATTAAAAATCAATATATACAACTTGGAAGAATATAATATCTCGATATTAAGTTTTCTAGATGACCAAATTGGCAATGAAAGTGGAAAGGAATATTTGGAATGCAAACAGTCCACCTCCTTGGGCTATAAATACAACCCCATCTTCTCCTTGAATGGGGTTGGAATTTAAGAATATAATAGCATACATTGGCACGAAAAAATACTTTCCAAAGTCTTGGGAGGACCTTACATACTCAAGTTTTCACTTGAGATACCCTTCCTCCTCTCTTTGTTTTCATGTTCTTTTGTGTTCTTCTTATTTGTAATCGTGTAAGTCTGTTTTCATTTCAATATAATTTTAATGCATGTTTCCTATTATTCATACATTATTCTCATCCACCATATATTAAATAATATCAATGGTCTTTAAATATTTTAAATACATTTTAATCCCCTTCCCTTCTTTTTCTTTCTCATTCAATCTAAAGTTTGTATTTAATTCCCTTCATTGTTTGTGTGTGTGTGTTCGGCGCACCACTCTTTTCTTATCCCTTTCTTTTTATTTTCTTCTTAATTAATAATTATAAACATAATAAACTATATTAATAATAATTTCAATGTATGATTAAATCTTTCATTTAGGTGAGTCAAAATTTAGAGATGTTAAGCGGTTGAGATTTTTTGCTCGATGAGTATTCTTTAATTTAACATTGTGTATATTGGACTTAACATGTCATAGATTAATGACATATTTTGTTTAAAGTATGGATTAAATGGATTATTGGAACCATAAAAACACTACAAAAATCAATTAATTATTGATATTAGAACCCTAGTTAATTTAAGGCTTGGATTAAAGTCTTAACACTTGGGAATTCCGATCAACGTCATCTTGTGAAGTGGGTGTTAATTTAATGCAATATAAAGCAAAGTTCAAGGATGTCACAAGCTTAACTAACTAATAATGAACTCACCCAAATATTTATCAATTTGTTAAATCAAACATCATCAATAAATTATTTCATAATCTCTTCAAACAACCCCTCCCCCAATCAAAATACAATCAACTAAAAACAATCGACTATTAAAAAGTATCATCGTCGAGGATTCGACCTGAGTGTTGTTATACACATTAGTAGAGCACTGAAACCTTGAATGGTAGATAGGAAAAAATCAACTAAACTTTCAAATGGAACCTTTGCTGGGGATAGTGCAATTAAGTAGTCGTTAGTTTCTCGTTATTGTAAAACAATAAAAAAAATCAAAAAAAAACACAAATAAAAATCCATCTTCCCATAAAAATCATAAATGGAAAATGCAGAAAGAAAAATCCACCTTCCACATCCTTTCCAAAATATTTATGAATTCCTCGTAGCCTTCCAAACAATCCCTCATATTTTTTTGACCCTAAAATTGAGCGAACACTTCGCCAACTTAGGAGGAACATTAGGGATAATCAAATAATTCAATAATCAGTCATCATCCAACCAGTTGAATTAGAAATGGTCAATCCTAGGAAACAAACCCTTAAATAACTTGATGATGCTGATATGAATTACCAACCCCTTGGTATTCAATATCTAAACATATAGTATTACTTCAAACTCAGATCAGGTTTGATTCATTTTCTCCCTCATTTCCACAGGCTAGCTGGTGAGGATCCACATCTCCGCCTTAAATAGTTCCAAGTGGTGTGCTATACCATGAAGTCTCAAGGGGTTTGTGAGGAACAAATCAAACTTTGAGAATTCCCTTTTTCCTTAGATAACTCTTCCAAGTCAGGGATCTATTATCTTCCTCCTAGTTCTATAACCACATGGAATGACATGAAGTGACTTTTCTTAGAAAAATTCTTTCCTGCTTCTCGTATAGCTTCTCTCTGAAATGAAATAAGTTTTATTCATAAATTTCAAAATTAATCACTCCATGAGTATTGTGAGAGGTTTAAAACGCTTATGGAAACCTATACACATCACCAAATATCTAACCAACTCTCGATCCAATAATTCTATGAGGGGTTATTGGCTATGGAGAGAACCATCATTGATGTCACAAGTGGTAGTGCTCTTGTTGATAAAACTCCTACAGCTGAAAGAGATCTAATAAGCAACATGGATGCAAACACACAACAATTCCATACTCGAGCACATGATCAAGTCAAACAAGCCCAAGATATTCAGTCTATAGAGCCGAACAAGATGACAGAGTGGATGAGTGAACTTATAGGTCTTGTGAGACAACTAGTTGTGACATCCAAAGACCTAACCTCACATTCTCCACAATATATGTTCCCTAGACCTATCAAAAACTGTGGAATCTGCAGTTCCCCATTTCATCCAACTGACACATGCCCACAACTTCAAGATGATCCATCTGATTCATCTAGACCAATGGAGCTCAATACAGCCTATGCTCAGTAGAACACCAACCCTCAACTATTAGGCCAGTTAATTAGAACCTCTAACCAACCTCACCTCTGAGCCCTTATCTTCTTCTTATAACTAAGCCTTAAGGTATGGAAACCCCGTCTCTCATCCCCCTCAATTACCTCCTCAAAACCCAAACCAGTTTCAATATGGTCAAGAATTCGGTAACTTCCAACAACCTTATCAATTTTTTCTTCAACAATAAAGGATAAATCCTCATCCTGCTCCTCCAGGATTCCACTATCCTAGTGATCCTTCTCAATTACCAAACCAATACAATTGCTTTCCCAAGAACCAAAATCAAGACAATTCTAATTCAGGACAAGCCTCTTATTCCAAACAACCATGGTAAAGTGCAGTGTAAGATCTAGCCTCCTTCAACCATTCCATCCTTAAAAACATTGAAACACAAATTAGTCAACTTTTATCCCACCTGAGCTAGAAACAAGAATCAAATTCTTTCCAACTCCCAGCTCAACCATTACCCAACCCCAAGGGTAATATAAGTGCAATTGCACTTAGATCGAGGAAGAAAATTTCTATGCCTCAAGATAAGTTCTCCAACCCCCCTTTGAATTTTGACCTATAAAATGAAAAGAAAAAGAAACATGAAAAGAAATCTAAATCCATTCCATCACCTCCTTCCATTCCACTTAGGAACCCAATTCATTTTCCTCAATCCATTTTTAAGCCAAAGAAGTCCTTTGAACCCGATCCTGAAATGCTTGACATGTTTAGACGTGTTGAATTCAACATACCCCTATTAGATTCCATAAAACAAATCCCTAAGTATGCCAAGTTTCTTAAGGAATTATGCACCCACAAGAGGAAACTTAGGACCTTTGAAAATGTTTCCACCCAGTAGTCTATTCCTATAAAATGCAAAGATCCAGGGACCTTAACGGTTCCATTCCAAATTGGAAGTTCCAACTTCGATGATGCACTCATATACGTAGGAGCCTTAATTGATTTCATTCCCATATCCATATTCTCAAACCTTGTTCTAGGTCCCTTACATCCAAAAAGTGCTGTCATTCAATTATCCAATCGAAGCACTGCTAGTCCTGAGGGTATAATCGAGGATGTCCTTATTCATGTGAATGATCTTATCTTCCCTGCTGATTTCTATATCTTTGAGATGGAAGATGAGACGAACTCTTATTGATCTCCCCTAATTCTAGGAAGACCATTCTTAATGACAGCAAGAACCAAGATTCATTTCCATTCATGCATATTGTCCATGGAATTTAGTGACCAACTGGTCACGTTAAACATTTTCCAAGCCATGCGATACCCATATGAGGATCACTTTGCATTATCAATTCATGCTTCTGAGGACACTTCTATGAGTTAATTTAACCCCAAAACATCATGTTCTTCATGTTCTAATGATAAAGGATCTTGTGAAATATGCACCATGATTAACCAAGTCGTAAATGGTGAAGTTGATGTGGACCTTTCATTCATAGACTCCATCAATCTATAAGAACTTGAAAAAACTCTTGAATCCCACATCAACTCTGATTTCTACTGCTCCAACTTGGATATTATTAAGAAAAATGAATCTAAAACAACTGAAATACCTTCCTCTATTCCTGATTTGTCTAACCCACAAATGAAAGGTGAGAATAATATGAAACCTCTTCCTAAAAACCTGAAATATTCATTCCTTTTCCATGATCACTCTTATCCTATCATTATCTTCACTTCACTTACCGAAACTAAGGAGTCCAAATTTGTTCTGGTGTTACATGAAAACAAAAAGGCCTTAGTTTAGACCTTAGATGACATACCAGGAATCAAACCTACTCTTTTTATGCATCACATCCATCTTGAGTAATCATCCAAACCAACTATACAACCACAAAGAAGACTAAATCCACTCATCCTTGAGGTAGTTAGGGAAGATATCACCAAGATTCTTCAATTTGTTATTATCTACCCAATTTTTTATAGTGAATGGGTTAGTCTAATTAAAGTTGTACCTAAGAAGGGTGGGATAAATCTTGTCACAAATGAACATGGGGAGGTAGTCACAACTTGAGTGAAGAACAAATGGTGTGTGTGCATCGACTATAAGAAATTGAATGTTAAAAAAAGAAAAGATCACTACCCTCTTCCATTACTTGATAAAATTATAGAACGATTAGTAGGAAAGTCACACTATTGCTTTCTTGATGGATACACCAGCTACACACAAATCCCAATCGCACCTTAGAACCAACAAAAGACTACTTTCACATGCCCCTTTTGAATATATACATATAGAATAATTCCTTTTGGCCTTTACAATTATCCTGAAATATTCCATAGGTGTATGATGAGTATTTTTTCTAAATCTATTGAAAACTGTATGGAGGTCTTCATGGATGAATTTACCATTTATGGTGAATCATTTGAATCATGATTACATTCACTCTCTCTAGTCCTTCAAAAGTGTGTCAAGTGTAACCTTGTGTTAAATTTTGAAAAATGTCACTTTATTGTTGCAAATGGGATTGTTCTAGGTAAAATAGTTTCAAAATTGGGTATTGAAGTAGATCCTGCCAAAATTGAAGTGATCCAATCACTTCCTGAACCCACCTCTGGTCGAGACATCCATTCATTCCTCAGTCATGTCGGTTTCTATCAGTGATTCATCCATAACTTCAGTAGGATTTTCATCCCACTCACTCAGTTGATCCAAAATTATGTCACTTTCCATTTTTATGAGGTTTGTAAGAGATCCTTCGTTGAACTCAAAACTAATCTTACATTTTCCCTGATAATCCAACCCCCGGATTGGCCCTTACCCTTTGAGTCGATGTGTGATGCTTCTGATAGATCCGTTGGGGCTGTTCTTGGTCAAAGAAGAGAAAAAATTCCTCATTTCATCTATTATGCCTCAAAAACATTGGATGAAACTCAATATCACTACACTATCACTGAAAAGAATATTTTAGCAGTGGTTTTCGCCTTAGATAAATTCAGGCCCTATCTCTTAGGTGACAAAATCATCATCTTCACAGGTCATTCTACTATAAATTTCTTACTCAAGAAAAGTAATTTCAAAACGAGGCTAATAAGATGGATCCAAATGATCTAAGAGTTTGAACTTGAATTCAAAGATATACCAAGAAAAGAAAACCATGTGGCTAATAACTTGAGTATAATTTCTAATTCTTCTCATTCATAAATCATTGATCCTAAATTCCCCACTGATTACCTTTAATCTCTCACTCGAAAAATACCATGGTATTCCCCAATTGTAAATTACTTGGTTTCTGGTGTTTTTCCTAAAAAGTTTTCAAAAGAACAAAAAACGAAGTTGAAAAGTGATTCAAAATACTATTTTTGGGAAGAAAATAAAATTTGGAAAACTGGGGAAAACATGGTAATTATGAGATGTGTTGATGAAGATAAACGTTCCTCCTTCTTATAATTCTGTCACTCAATGCCCGGTGGTGGCCACTTTGGACCACAAAGGACATCCCGAAAGGTCATAGACTCTAGATTCCTATAGAATTCACTCTTAAAGGAATCACATGAGTTCTGTCAATCATGTCCCACTTGCCAAATGTTTGGCATAATTTAAAAGAGAAATGAAATGTCCCAAAATCCTTTAATTTTTTGTGAGATATTCGATGTTTGGGGCATCGATTTCATGGTACCATTTTCCCATTCCAATGGATTCTCATACATTCTGCTTGCGGTTGATTATGTTTCTAGGTGGGTAGAAGCCAAACCCACTAGAATGGATGATTCACATACTATTAGTGAGTTTCTAAAGAAACACATCTTCCACTAATTTGGCATACCACGTGCCTTGATAAGTGACTTAGGAACCCATTTTTATAATAAAACCATGGAATATCTTTTAAAAAAGAATGGGGTTGTATATAAAACTTCAACTGAATATCACCCCCAAACAAATGGCATGGCTGAACTTTCTAATAGAGAAGTAAAAAGAGTGCTTGAGAGAATTGTTAACCCACCAAAAAATATTGGCCTGAAAGACTTGGTGAAGCACTTTGGGATTACCAAACTTCCAATAAAACACCCATTGGGATGTCTCTTTTTAGGATAGTTTTTGGTAAAGCGTGTCACTTACCAGTTGAAATCCAACATAAGTCATTTTGGGCTTTGAAAACTTGTAATTTTGATTGTGAAAAATCAGGTGAAGAAATATTGTTGCAGTTGACTGAATTGGAGGAGCTTCGACTTGATTCTTATGAGAATTATAATTTGTACAAAGAAAAGTCTAAGGTACTCCATGATAAACACATCCTTAGAAAGGTATTCCATGAAGGTGAAAACGTATTTCTCTTCAACTCTCGATTTCTGCTTCACTTAGGTAAGCTTAATTCTCATTGGTAAGGTCCTTTTATTGTTTCTCATGTTTACACATTTGGTGCAGTGCAAGTCCAAGACCCCTCTTCTAAAAGTAAATTCATGGTTAATGTATATATATTAAAGCATCACCATGAGAGGATACACATTCCAGGAACCACCTCCACTTCCATCAAATCCACAACTTCCACTGACCCACCACTGGATGGGGATGACGACCCACCAAATCCAAACCTGGGGTAACCTCTTTCTCTTTAACTCTATCTCTCTATATATTCCTCTCTATCCCTCTTTCTTATTCTTCTCCTCTCTTTAATTTTTTACCACTTTCCTCATTACAGTTTTTATTTACTCTTTTTTGTGGGTGTGTCTTTATAAAAAAAACTAAAAAAACCTAAAAAACTGAAAAATAATAATAAAAATCACTTAAAAATATGGAAAAGAAAGATTCATGACTACTCCCCTTAAACTTATAAAATTTTGTCTAACCATTTTGGGGAGTAAAAATTCATGGTTTCATCTCAAAAATCTTGTTTTTTCATCATATATTTGGATAAAGAATATTGTGTCAAAACCAAAATAAATTGAATGCTCAATTTTTGATTTGGAAAATGATTTTCTCCAACTGTGAGGAACGACATTAGCTTTCATGACAAGGCCACATATGGCCATATTTTCAAAATGTGTTTTTTTTTCACCCCCGATTGTGAGTCTTGAGTTTGTGAACCTTCGAGCTGAATTTTCTACTTTGGTGGGCATTAAAATGATAGAGGCATTTTCTGAACCTCATGAGAATCACAATAGCTAAATAGCCTCCCATTACCCCTACATTAATCCAAATTTTGAAAGCCCCTCTGAGCCTATGAAAACCTTTTCTTTGATAGCCACATTACAATCTCAATACCTTATCCCACCCAATATCTACATGGATTTTCAATGCATTATTTATTGAAATTTAAGTGTGGGGGGAATGGATTTCATTTTGGGAGACCTTTTATTGATTTTCAACATGTTATCATATGCTTGAGGGAAAGAATCCATTTTAGTTTAGGGGAGAGGTTTTCATTCAGTGAGTTTTGAGAATATATATATATATATATATATATGCTTATGACATATTGTTCAAATTTTATTGACAATAGTTCAAGAAAAATCAAAAAAATATCAAAAAAAAGACCAAAAAAAGATTGGGTTGTGTCTTGGGTGGGTCAAAAATCACTCTTCCTAAACCGTTGATCTTGTTATAACTATTACAATTAGTTTCGTGAGGAGATTAATCATGGGTTGGGATATGAGTGTGAGATATTTTTCAAGTTCAACCTTCAAAAAAATAAATGAAAAGAAAAAAAATAACACTTGCATTATATATTCTTATGTCATTAAGAGTAGTTTTGTGCTTTTTAAATATTACATTTTCTTATTACCTTAAAATTTTATTCCACTTTTGTGTCTTTATCCACACAATTGTTCCCTTGTAAATATGTGTTTACATTTCTTTCCATGTTTCACTTCAAAAAAAAAGTTCATTGTTTTACCCATGCTGATATTTTACCCCTCTTCTCCTCTCTTTTAGATATCATTTTCTTACCATCCCATAGCCACAGAAAAACCCCTAAAAAATACCTCTTGATTTTTGTGCACTTTAGGATAGGTAATGGAAGCCCAGAGATCTTTCAAACTCTAATATTTTCACTTTTGGTTGGTGAAAGAGTGAACCTCCTTAAATTAATTTTATCATCTTGAGAGGTTTGAGTTTTGAGTGCCCACATTTTCTATTTCTAAATTTGAGCATGAAAAATGAATTGGTTTTGGAACATGATTTATGTAACAATGTGTGGGGGAATTCAATATGGATGAGTGAAATGGTCTAAACCTCCCCTGAGTGGGGAAAACAAAATTTTAATATTTGTTGGTGAGTAAAAATTATTTTTGTTATGTTTTTATATTTATTGAACATGAGGACATACACAAGACTAAGTGTGGGGGATTTTATGTTATTAATAATTTCATAACTTATTTAATAATCCCTTTATTTATTTTAAATGTGCACAATTTGTGTGAAATACTCATGTTTTAATATTAAATGTAATTTTTTAGCATTATTTGAATTAATCAAATCGATTCAATTTACTATTTTACTTATAAATATCACCATACTTATCCAAATTGAATTATTATTTCTTTTTAGAGTTCTTACTAAAATTAAAACATTTCATTAGAAGAGACCTTTATCCAAATAATCCATTTTGAGGGCAATATGGTCTACACAAGAAAACCCAAAGAAATTTGTGAAGAAACTAGACCATCCATAAAGATTCAATTACTGGGCTCAATACAGAAGTCTAAATTCCTTTATTCTACTCCAAAGATCAGGGAACAACTCAAGGAGTCATGAATAAAAATTTTAAGGCCCAAATCCAAAAACAAGGGGTCCAAATGAAGCTTTGAAATCCAACCCACCATTCTGGACGGGAATTAAAATCAGGACACTATTTCTAAATTTTCTCCTAATTTAATCATCAAATTAGGCTAGTATTTTTCAGTGTTAAATCTAATATATGGGAAGCCAAATTTTTATAATAAATTATTTTTATTTGAGGTCATCTTCTTGTTCAAAAACCCATTTACATTTTATCCTTTGAAAAAGTGTTGATAAAAATAGACAGGTGCAAACAGTTTAGTAAAATAGCCATATATTTGGATCCAAAAATAAAATGGCTGAAAAATTTTGAGGGATGACATTAAACATCAATATATAAAACTTTAAAGAAGATAATATCTAGATATTCAGTTATCTTGATGGAAAATTTGGCAATGAAAGTGGAGTGGAATATTTGGAATGCAAACAGTCCACCTCCTTAGGCTATAAATACAACCCCATATTCTCCTTGCATGGTGTTGGCATTTCAGAAGATAGGAGCATACATTCGCACAACAAAATCCTTGAAAATAATTAGGAGGACATTTCATACTCAATTTTTCACTTGATATACGCTTCCTCCTCGCTTTGTTTTCATGTTCTTTTGTGTTCTTATTTGTGATCGTGTAAGTCTGTTTTCATTTCAATATAATTTTAATGAATGTTTATTCTTATGCATATATTATTATCATCCATATTCTATTAAATAATATTAATGGTATTAAAATATTTTAAATATAGTTTAATATTCTTCCCTTATTTTTCTTTCTCATTCAATCTAAAGTCTGTATTTAATTCCCTTTACTATTTGTGAGTGTG
Source organism: Viscum album (assembly GCA_963277665.1). Taxonomy (NCBI): domain Eukaryota; kingdom Viridiplantae; phylum Streptophyta; class Magnoliopsida; order Santalales; family Viscaceae; genus Viscum; species Viscum album. The sequence goes on along the minus strand of OY728156.1, from coordinate 60,722,974 downwards.
TGTTCGGCGCACCACTATTTTCTTATCCCTTTATTTTTATTTTCTGATTAATTCATCATCATAAATTTAATAAACTATATTACTAATCATTTCAATGAATGAGTAAATATTTCATTGTTTTGGTTCAAAATTTAGATATGTTAAGCGATTGAGAGCTTTTGCTCAATGAGTATTCTTTAATTTAACATTGTGTATGTTAGACTTGACATGTCATGGATTAATGACATATTTTGTTTAACGTATGGATTCCCTGGATTATTGGAACCATAAATACACTACCAAAATCAAGTACTGATTGAGATTAAAACCATAGTTAAGTTAAGTCCTTTATTAAAGCCTTAAGACTTGGTAATTCTGATCAACGTCATCTTGTGAAGTGGGTGTTAATTTAATGCAATATAAAGCAAAGTTCAAGGATATCACAAGCTTAACTTCCTAATAATGAACTCACCCTAATATTTATCAGTTTTTTAAATCAAACATCATCCGTAAATTATTTCATAAGCCCTGTAAACAACCCCCCCCCCCCCCTCCAATCAAAATACAATCAACTAAAAACAATCGACTATTAAAAAGTATCATCGCTGAGGATTCGACCCGAGTGATGATATACACATTAGCATAGCACCATAACCTTGAATGGTTGATAGGTGAAAATTGAACACACTTTCAAATGGAGCTATTTTTGGGGATGTTTTTATTAAGTAGTCATTAGTTTCTGGTTATTGTAAAAAAATACCAAAAAAATTAAAAAAACACAAAGAAAAACCCATCTTCCCTTAAAAACCATAAATGGAAAACACAAAAATAAAAATCCACCTTCATAATCCTTTCCAAAATATCTATGAATGCCTTGTAGCCTTCTAAATAATCCCTTATATTTTTTTGACCCTGAAATTGAGCGAACACTTCGCCAACTTAGGGGGAACATTAGGGATAATCAAATAATTCAATAACCAGTCATCGTCCAACCAGTTGAATTAGAAATGTCCAATCCTAGGGAAAAAACCCTTAACGAATTTGATTCCCCTGATATGAATTACCAACCCCTTGGTATTCAATATCCAAACATAGTGGCTTACTTCGAACTTAAATCAGGTTTGATTCATCTTCTCCCTCATTTCCACATGCTAGTCGGTGAGGATCCACATCTCCACCTTAAAGAGTTCCAAGTGGTGTGCTCTACCATTAAGCCTCAAGGGGTTTCTATAGAACAAATAAAACTTCTAGAATTGCCTTTTTCCTTAGATGACTCTTCCAAGTCATGAATCTACTACATTCCTTCTGGTTCCATAACCACATGGAATGACATGAAGCGACTTTTCTTAGAAAAATTCTTTTCTGCTTCTCGTACTTCTTCTATCTGAAAGGAAATATGTGGTATTAGTAAATTTCTAAATGAATCACTCTATGAGTATTGGGATAGGTTCAAAAAGCTTGTGTAAACCTATCCACATCACTAAATCCCCGACCAACTCTTGATCCAATACTTCTATGAGGGGATATTGTCAATGGAGAGAAACCTCATTGATGTCGCAAGTGGCGGTGCCCTTATTGATAAAACTCCTATAGCTGCAAGAGATCTTATAAGGAACATGGATTAAAACACACAACAATTCCATACTCGAGCAAATTCTCAAGTCAAACAACACAAGATAGTCAGTCGATAGATCCGAACAAGATGACAGAGTGGATGAATGAACTTACAGGTCTTGTGCGACAACTAGCTATGGCATCCAAAGCCCCAACCTCATCTTCTCCACAATCTCTATTCCCTAGACCTATCAAGAACTATGGAACTTGTAGCTCCCCATATCATCCAACTGACACATGTCCATAACTTCAAGATGATCAATCTGATTCATCTAGACCAATGGAGCTCAACGCAGCCTATGCTCAACAGAACACCAACCCTCAACTATTAGGTTAGTTCATTAGAACCTCTAACAAACCTCACTCTGATCCCTTCTCTTCTTCTTATAACCAAGGATTAAGGTATGAAAACCCCATCCCTCATCCCCCTCAATTACCTCCCCAAAACCCAAATCATTTCCAATATCGTCAAGGTGTTGGTAACTTCCAACAACCTTATCTATTTGTTCCTCAACAAAAAAGGATAAATCCTTCTCCTACTCCTCCAGGATTCCACTATCCTAGTGAGCATTCTCAATTCCCAAACCAATACAATCTCTTTCCCAAGAACCAAAATCAAGTTAATCCCAATTCGGGACAAGCCTCTTCTTCTAAACAACCATGGGAAAGTGTAGTGGAATATCTAGCCTACTTTACCCATTCCAACCTTAAAAACATTGAAACACAAATTCGTCAAATTGCATCCCACCTGAGCCAGCAACAAGAATCAAATTCTTCTCAACTCTCAACTCAACCATTACCCAACCCCAAGGGTAATGTAAGTGAGATTGTACTTAAATCGGGGAAGAAAATTTCTATAACTCAAGATAAGCCCTCCAACCCACCCTTTGAATGTTGACCTAGAAAATGAAAAGAAAACGAAACATGAAAAGGAATCTGAAGCCATACCCTCACCTCCTTCCATTCCACTAAGAAACCCAATTATTTTTCCTCAAGCCATTTCTAATCCAAAGAAGTCATTTGACCTTGATCCTGAAATTCTTGACATATTTAGATGTGTTGAATTCAACATACCCCTCTTATATGCCGTAAAACAAATCCCTAATTATGCCAATTATGACAACCCTACTTTTTATTACACAATTAAACATAATTTATTACATAAACTTCACTTGATACAACATAGAATATCAAGAGTTCTAGTGTATTTGGGGATTAGGATCATTACATAACAACTTAAAACATGAAATAAAACATCTTTATTAAAAAATTCCTTTACATGACCACTACATTCACTCGTACATAGCATTGCATGGGATAACTTGAGGATATGCATAAGAAAAGGGTGAGCTATAAAGCCCAGTAAGGGAATAATCATTGAATAACATGAGGAATAAAATACATGTTAGAAAATAGGCATATCAATAGATCACAAGAGAATCATAAACATAAATTCATGATAAATCATGATAATCATAACATCGAAATGTGGCAACAACACTTAACATGGAATTAGCATGAGCCAAGGCTCATTGCACATGGAGCATGAGTAAACCCTCATTGCACATGAAGCACGAGTAAACCCTCATCTCACTTGAATTAGAATGATTAAACACCCATTTCACATAACGTATCATGATATTGTACTTTACCCAATGCATTGGAGCACTATTAGGGCACACCCTTCTTAAACATTTCATTTCATGTATAAGTGTGCCACATGGATCATAAAACATTGAATCATTCAATATAATCCTTTATTCCACGATTAACGAATGTGTAATAAATGCATGAAACTCTTTAAACAATAAGTAAATGTGCATAAAGTTGAATACTCTTGATAGAGAAATGGGCATAGTATTCACTACATAATGACTTTGTCTTGAAAAAGTGCAGTGCAATTTCGGCAGCATAACGGCGTGACATAAGAACTCATAAAAATGGTTGATGAGAAAGGAAGGGGTGTATCATCATATTTATATGAAATGTAAAATAATAGGGTCATATAGATACATATCCCAACAAATTTAATGGAATTTATATTCATAATACAAAATAATTACTTGAATGTAAATGAGGAGAGAGAAATTCCTTTCAAAATTTCGGCATAGTAACGGGTGTACATGAGAGGCATTTAATGAGAGAGAAAGGGGTCAATCATCATTCAAACATAAATAGGGAAGTATGGGGGAGGTAAAAAATCATACCCCAACATTTATAATTGAAATTAAAAGGGCATAATAATTTAAAGAATATTGGACAAAAATGAGAAAGGAAGAAAAACCCTTACTTGGAAGTGTGATTCCAAAGGCTTGCGAGAGGCTTGAGAGAGGCTTATTGGGAGATTAGGGCACCTTGGGAGGATTCTAGAGAGATGAGGAAAGAAGTTGGACGAACTCCAAAGGCTTTTAGTGAGGAGGAAGTGGGAGCTTGGGTGGGTTTATATAGGAAAGGTGAGGGAATTCTTTATTATTTAGGGTTGGGGCACCTCACATTAAACTAATCCAAACCACAAACCAGCCCATGGTTTTTGCCCATGGTTTTTGGAAAAGGGAAGTGTAAAAAAATATTTTAAAATTCCAAAGTCCTAACTTCTTAAAATAACGGGGTTTCTTAAGTGGAGGTGAGTCACACTCTCGAGGAAAACAATTTAAAAAGACAAAATGTTTAATAAGTCTTGAAGGATCCACTAAAGCTTTGTAAAATAAATCAAACAAACCCAAAATCACATTATTTTAATGGTAAAACATATATTGGCCGAACATAAAGTTTATAATATGTTATTACATCACTATTGGGTCATTATGATGTCATAAAACATATTATATATTTAAACGGTATTTAATTTTTACCCTAAAATTTTACTGTCTCAGAAAATTATGAAAAATTCACCGTTAATAAATTTTGACGTCCTGATTTCAGAAATAATATTCATTTTATCTAAATAATTTTATAAATATTTTAATTTTTACTTTTAAAATAAAAACTGATATTTATCTAAAATTCATGGGTTTTGACAAAAATGGATTTCAAACCTTAATAAAAATTACAATTGCATTCATAAAATTATACGATCATTTATATTTAATAAGAATTAATTTAATAATAATAATAATATTTTATTAAAATATTATTTAATTCAAAAATCCATTAATTCATCAAAATATATTTCTTAGTTGAACATTAACTAAAAATACTATTTGTGCTTTAAAACCCATTTACAAGGTGACAATAATAAAATGAAAGTATATTCATTATTATATAAAAAAATAATATACATAACCATAGTACTAGGGTCTTGTTACATAACCCCATATAACACCCACATAAGACCGAAGAGTAAGGTGCGTGATGGTGACATACTATTGGGATGGATCAGATAACATTGCTCAGGTGGTAATCTCTATCAACTTCCACTTCTCTTGTAAGCGGTCCCAGTCAAGTTTAACATATTCATGCTCGGATTGGGCTTGGTCAAGATTGAATCCCAAAGATGCAACCTCATTTATGAGCTCTGACAAATAGGCTTTGTATGGGGTACATCTACTGGATGAGGTCATCGCTTCCTTTGTCTGAGTAAATTGGATTTGTTAAAGCCCTATATTTATACTAATCAGGTGATCACTGTTCAATGGATATATTAGCAACAGTCACAATTATTAATAGTATTTTAAAATCCAAAAACATAAAACCAATGAAGTTGACATTTTATATAAACATTTTACATAAAGAGACATTTAATTAGATCAAGAGGGATTTCCATTAATGAAAGTTTGGGTCGTTACAATCTTCCCACCTTAAGAAATTTCACCCTCAAAATTTCCTTATCCCACACTAAAACAAATGTGGGTAACTCTGCTTCATCATTTCCTCTAATTCCTACATCGCTTCTTCAAACATGTGGTGTTTTCACAACACCTTGACGAGGGGCATTGTCTTATTTCGTAGAATTTTTTCTCTATGATCTAAGATCTTCATTGGTTGCTCCTCATAAGAAAGATCATCCTATAACTATAGCACCTCTGAAGAGAGTACATGTTAAGGGTATGGTATATACTTCCTTAAGAGGGATACATGAAATACATCATGTACTTTGGCCATGGTAGGTGGAAGTTCTAGTCGATAGACCACAACCCTGACATGATCGAGAATCTCAAAGGGGCCGATGTACCTTGGACTTAACTTTCCTTTCTTTCCAAACCTCATGACCTTCTTCCATGGAGATATGCGTAGAAATACCATGTATCCAACTTTAAACTCAAGGTATCATCGATGGTTATCTGCATAACTCTTCTGTTGACTCTGGGCTGTCTTGATATGCTGCTGAATGGTTTTCACCTTCTCCACCATTTCTTCGACCATTTCTGGTACAAGCAGCTTATGCTCATAGACCTCATCCCAACACGCAGGTGTTCTGCACCTTTCCCCATAAAGGGCTTTATATGGTGTCATTTGGATGCTCAAGTGGAAACTGTTATTATAAGATAACTCAACCAGAGGAAGATGTTGATACCATCCTCCTTTAAAGTCCATTTAGAATGATCTCAACATGTCCTCAAGTGTTTGGATAGTCTGCTTGGATTTGCCATCAGTTTGAGGATAATAGGTCATACTGAAGTTCAGTTCAGTATTCAGAGCATGTTGAATACTCTTTCAAAACTTAGAGGTGAATCTTGGATCTTGATTGGACATAATAGATAGTGGTACTCTATGCAGCCTTACCACTTCCCTGGTATATATTCGTGCTAGTTGATCCAATGAGAAATCATCCCAAATAGCAATGAAGTGTTCAGCCTTTGTAAGACGATCCACAACAACCTAGATTTCATTGTTGCCTTTGGATGTTTTCAAAAGTTCGATGACAAAGTCTATGGTGATGTTCTCCCATTTCCATTCTGGTTTGGGAAATGGTTGCATCATCCCCTTAGACTTCTTCCTCTCTACCTTCACTTGCTGACACACCAGGCACTTTGATGTATATTCAACAGTCTCCTTCTTCATATTATCCCACCAATAATTCTCTCGTAGATCTCAATACATATTTGTGTTTCCTGGGTGAATAGAGAAATTTTAACTATGTCCATCATCCAAAAGTTTCTTCTTCAGCTCTGAACTTGATGGAACACATAGTCTTTTCCCAAATCTCACAATTCCTTCTTCATTAACATTAAACTCCAAGTATTTCCCTTTTCCGATAGCTTCCAATTTTTCCTGAATTCCCACATCATCCTTTTAAGCATCCTTTAACCTTTCCAAAAGTGATGGTTGAGAAATCATTTGTGAAAGGATTGATGATGTTCCCTTATTTATTATTCTCATGTCCATCTTCATCAAATCTAAGAAGATTGGATTCTTTTCAATTCTCATCAATGATAGAATCGTTGGGTCCTTTCTACTTAGGGAATCCACCACCTTGTTTGTTTTCCCAGGGTGGTAATGGATTGAGCAGTCATAGTCTTTGATCAGCTCTAACCATATTCGTTGGTGCATGTTCAACTCTTTCTATGTGAATATATACTTGAGAATTTTGTGATCCATATATATTTCACACTTCTTCCCAAAGAGATAATGCCACCAAATTTTCAAATTAAATATCCCTACAGCCAACTCAAGGTCATGTGTTAGATAGTTCTATTCATGAACTTTCAATTGCCTTGAAGCATAGGCAATGACTTTTTCATTTTTCATCAACACACATCCCAGCCCTTCTTTGAATCATCACTGAATACCACAAAAAGTTCTTCACTTGTAGGTAAAGTGAGCATGGGTGCAGTTATAAGTCTCCTTTTCAACTCCTTGAATCTTTCTTAGCATTCATCACTCCAAGAAAACTTTACTCCCTTCCAAGTTATCTTGGTAAGAGGGTTGGATAATTTTGAGAAATTTCTCACTAATTGTCGATAATATCCAGCTAACCCCAAGAAGCTATGGATATCCGTTACCGATTTTGGCCTCTGTCATCCCTCAATTACATCTGTTTTGGAGGGATCCATAGATATCCCATTTCTTGTGATGATATGGCCTAAGAATGAGATCTCCTTCAACCAGAACTCACACTTTTTGTACTTTTCATGGATCTTCTCCTTCTACAAGGTCTCTAGTACAGTTCTTAGATGCTCCTCATGATCCTCCTTGGTTTTGGAGTATATCATAATATCATCTATAAATTCTACCACAAATTTGTTGAGTTAATCTCTAAAGACTCTATTTATCAAGTCCATGAAGATTGTTAGAGCATTAGTGAGTCCGGAAGGAATTACTACGAATTCATAGTGCTGGTATCTTGTACGAAAAGTAGTCTTGGGGATATCTACCTTCTTCACCCTTACTTGATAATATCCCGACCTCAAATCCACCTTGGAGAAGTATTGTGTTCCACGCAGCTGATCGAACAAGTCATCAATTCGTGGGAGAGGATACTTGTTCTTTATCATGGGAGAGGATACTTGTTCTTTATCGTGATTTTGTTAAGCTCGTGATAATCGATGCAAAGACACATTGACCCATCCTTTTTCTTGATGAAGAGAACTGGTGCACCCCATGGTGAAGCACTTGAGTGTATAAATCCTTTATTGAGATTCTACTGTAGTTGTTTATTCAGCTTCTCAAGCTCCACAACATCCATACTATACAGATTCTTGGATATTAGCAATGCCCCAGGTATAAGATCAATTGAGAATTTAACATCTCTTCTAAGAGGAAGACCAGGAAATTCCTCGGGAAACACTTTAGCGAATTCCCTCACAATAGGCATGTCTTCTAGGATGGTTTCCTCCTTAGACTCAATCATATGAGCTAGATACGCATGCTCATAGGGCAGTAATATCCACGCTTGAGATGATGGAGCTAAAGAAGGTTCATCTTCCTCCTTGCACTTGTAAAGAATCGGGGGTCGATTCTCCACATGGAGAGTGATTTCCCTCTCACAGAAATTTATGTTGTCTCTATATAATGAAAGTCAATCCATGCTAAGAATTACATCAAATTCCACCAGAGGGAGTATGATGAGGTTATCCAAGAAGTTTAATCCACATATTATGAAAGGGGGGAGTTATATTCATGGGACGCAATGATTTCCCCATTTATCATACTCACCGACATCTTCACTTCCATGATTTGTGGTGGTGTTGGGGTTATTCTACTAAACTTTCGAGATATAAAAGAATGCGTAGAACCTGAATCAAAAAGTGTGTTCACTATTCTTGAATGAATAACTAGTGTACCTATCACCACTTCATTGTTGGGGTTCACTTCGGTAGTAGTGATGGAAAAAGCTTGCCCTTGCTACCTTGGAGGTTGTTGGTTGCCTCTAAAAACCCTTGTCTTAGAGCACTGATTTGCAAGATGACCTGGTTCTTTGCAATTGTAGCAATGAACCATGAGTTGAGGTTTGAACAAAGAATTCCTCTCCTTTGTCGTAGTTGCGGGTCTTTCTTGTCGACAGTTAATATCCAGGTGCCCTTTTCTTCCACACCTAAAGCATTTCCTCATCCCCTTCAGGCAGTTTTTGGGGTGCTTCTTTCCGCACCTTTGGAAAGTGGGGTGCTGTATCTTCTTAGCACTGTTGGATTTATCCATCGGATCACCAACATTTAATTCCACCTTACGCTTCTTATCCCCATGATACCCTGAGATTATCTGATCTCCATTTTGACCTTGAGGGAACATCAGACAATTTCTTCATAGATGTCTAATTCACGGATCATCATTACTTCTCGTAGGCTAGGTTTCATCCCACCAAAGAAGCGGTCAACCTTGCATTCAGGGGTAAAAACAAAGTCGGAGGTGTATCATGCAAGCCTTGTGAAGTTTACCTCATACACTCCAACAAATTCATCGTCTTTTTTCTTGAGGGCAAGGAAGTCCCTTTCCATATTAAGTCGGAGGGTGCGCGGAAAATATTTATCAAAAAACATCTTCCGGAAATCCTTCCATTCCAACGCCTTGATATCCTCCTTAGGCTTCGTATTTTTTATCAATGTCCACCATTGATCAGCATCACACTTCATACGATAAGCATCCAGGAGAACCTTCTCTTTTTCAGAACATTGAAGGGTGGAGAAGATCTTTTCAATGGATTTGATCCATTGTTCAATGATTAAGGGATTGGATGATCCATTAAAAGTAGGAGGCCTTTATCTCATGAAGCTCTTGATAGTGACTTTTTATTTCTTATGGGGGGTTGAATGTTACTCTTGACCAATGTTTCTATTCAAATCATGAGTTATCTAAGAGAGAAGCGTGACAAAGTTCACGATTCCCGCTCACATTGGATTGGGCATCTCATTAGTACAGTTATCACATTGATCTTCACATCGGTTGTTAGCCTGAATCCTCCTATTACTAGCCATTGGATGGAATAAAAGGAAAGTTAGGGGTAACACATAAAGGGTAATCCAAGGACAAAACTAATGACTTATAAATAACTTTTATTTCCTTAACATATGAATCTATTGACTTCAGTCTATGTTATCCATGATCTACTTTCTAACATATATTCTTAGGGAATTTTTTTTGTCCCTTAATAATGGTTCATACTAAGCTTGTGAATTTACCAAAGCATATCCCTAGGAGTTTCATAACCAAGAGTGCAACAAGGTCCATTGTCATGCACCAGTTCCTGTTCAAGTCTAGCTCAAAGCGGTGTTTTTGAGTTTTACCCCGATGATACATATGTGCCAGAGCCGCCTCTACCTGCTCGTATCCAGACAGGTATATATTTGCTTGATAAACCACTTACTCAATACTCACCAAAACATAGGGATGTTTTTATTCTACTTATTATTGTATCTAAGTCTTTACTAGGGTTTACTGATCCTAATCCCAAAAATAACTAAATCTCCCTCTGATACCAACTATGACAACCCTTCTTTTTATTACACAATTAAACATAATTTATTACATAAACTTCACTTGATACAATATATAAGATAGAGAGGTATAGTGTATTTGGGACTTAGAATCATTACATAACAACTTAAAACATGAAATACAACATCATTATAGAAAACTTCCTTTACATGGCCACTACATTCCCTCATACTTAGCATTGCATGGGATAACCTGAGGACATGCATAAGAAAAGGGTGAGCTACAAAGCACAGTAAGGGAATAATCATGGAATAACATGAGGAATACAATACAGTTATACAATAGTCATATCAATAGATCACAAGAGAAGAATAAACATAAAGTCATGATAATCATAACATAGAAATGTGGAAACAACACTTAACATGGAATTAACATGAGCCAAGGCTCATTGCACATGGATCATGAGTAAACCCTCATTGCACATGAAGCATGAGTAAACCCTTGTTGCACTTGAATTAGCATGAGTAAACACCCATTTCATATGACATATCCTGATACTATACTTTACCCAATGCATTGGAGCACTATCAGGGCACACCCTTCTTAAACATTTCATTTCATGCATAATTATGCCACATGGATCATAAGACATTGAATCATTCAACATAATATTTTATTTAATGATAAATGAATGTGGAATACATAAATGAAACTATTTAAACAATAAGTAAATGTGCATAAAGTTGAATACCCTTGATAGAGAAATGGGCATGGTATTCACTACACAATGACTTTGGCTTGGAAAAGCACGGTGCAATTTCGGCAGCATAACGGCGTGACATAAGAACTCAAAAAAATGGTTGACGAGAGAGGAATGGGTGTATCATCATATTTACATGAAATGTAAAGTAAGGGGTTCATATAGATACATGTCCCAACAAATGTAATGGAATTTATATTCACGATACAAAGGAATTTCTTAAATGTAAATGAGGAGAGAGAAATTCTTTTCGGAATTTCGGCATAGTAACGGGTGTACATGGGAGGCATTTAATGAGAAATAAAGGGGTATACCATCATTAAAAAATAAATAGGATAGTATTATGGAGGTGTGAAACCATAACCCAACATTTATAATTGAAATTAAAAGGGCATAACAATTTAAAGAATATTGGACAAAGATGAGAAAGGATGAAAAACTCTTACTTGGAAGTGTGCTTCCAAAGGCTTGAGAGAGGCTTGAGAGAGGCTTCTTGGGAGCTTGGGGCGCCTTGGGAGGATTCTAGAGAGAGGAGGGTAGAGTTTGGACGAACTCTAAAGGCTTTGAGTGGGGAGAAAGTGGCAGATTGGGTGGGTTTATAAAGGAAAGGTTAGGGAATTTTTTATTATTTAGGTTTGGGACATCTCACATTAAACTAATCCAAACCACAAACCAGTCCATGGTTTTTGCCCATGGTTTATGGAAAAGGGAAGTGGAAAACAATATTTTATATTTCAAAAGTCTGAAATTCTTAAAATAATGGGGTTGCTTATGTGGAGGTGAGTCACACTCCCAAGGAAAATAATTTAAAAAGACAAAATGTTCAATAAGTCTTGAAGGGTCCACTAAAGCATTGTAAAATAAATCAAAAAAACCCAAAAATCGAATTATTTTAATGGTAAAACATATATTTTCCGAACATAAAGTTTATAGTAATTTATTACATCACTATTGGGTCATTATGATGTCATAAAACACGTTATATATTTAAACGGTATTTAATTTTTACCCGAAAATTTGACTGTCTCAGAAAATTATGAAAAATTCACCATTGGATAATTTTGAATTCCTGATTCCAGAAATAATATTCATTTTATCTAAATAATTTTATAAATATTCTAATTTTCACTTTTAAAATAAAAACTGATATTTATCAAAAATTCATGGGTTTTGAAAAAAATGGCTTTCAAACCTCAATAAAAATTACAATTGCATTCATAAAATTATACGATCATTTATATTTAATAAAAATTAATTTAATAATAATAATAATATTTTATTAAAATATTATTTAATTCAAAAATCCATTAATTCATCAAAATAGATTTCTTGGTTGAACATTAACTAAAAATACTATTTGTGCTTTAAAAACTATTTACAAGGTAACAATAATAAAATGAAATTATATTCATTATTACATAAAAAATAATGTACATAACCATAGTACTAGGGTCTTGTTACATAACCCCTTATAACACTCGCATAAGACCAAAGTGTAAGGTGTGCAATGGTGACAGACTCTTGGGGTGGCTCGGATAACATTGCTCGGGTGGTAATCTCAATAAACTTCCACTTCTCTCGTAGGCAGTCCCGCTCGAGCTTAACATATTCAAGATTAGCTTGGGATTGTTCAAGAGTGAAGCCCAAAGACGCAACCTCCTTTCCAAGCTCTAAAAAATGGGCTTTGTATGGGGCACTTCTACTGGATGAGGCCATCACTTCCTTTTTCTGAGTAAATTGGATTTGTTAAAGCTCTATATTTATACTAATCATGTGATCATTATTCAACGGCTATATTAGAAATGGTCACAATTCTTAAAAGTATTTTAAAATCCAAAAACATAAAACCAAAGAAGTTGAAATTTTATAAAAACATTTTACATAAAGAGACATTTAATTAGATCAAGAGGGATTTCCATTAATGAAAGTTTGGGTCGTTACACCAAGTTTCTTAAGGAATTTTTCACCCACAATAGGTAACTTAGGACCATTGAAAATGTTTCCACCCAGCATTCTATTCCCATAAAATGAAAAGATACAGGGACCTTTATGGTTCCATGCCAAATTGGAAGTTCCAACTTCGATGAAACACTCATAAACCTAGGAGGCTCAATTAATGTCATTCCCAAATCCATCTTCTGTAACCTTTGTCTAGGTCCCTTACATCCAATGAGTGTTTTCATTCAATTGGCCAATCTAATCACTTCTAGTCCGGAGGGTATAATCAAGGATGTCCTTATTCGTGTGAATTATCTTATCTTCCCTGCTGATTTATATGTCCTTGACATGGAAGGTGAGACAAACTCTTCTCGATCTCCCCTAATTCTAGGAAGACCATTCCTAATGATAGTGAGAACCAATATTAATGTCCATTTAGGAATCTTGTCCATGGAATTTGGTGACCAACTGGTCAAGTTAAACCTTTTCCAATCCATGTGATGCCCATATGAGGATCACTCTACATTCCCAATTCATGCTTCTGAGGACACTTCTAAGAGTTAATTGAACTCCAATACATCATGTTCTTCATGTTCTAATGATAAAGGATCTTGTGAAATATGAACCATGATTAACCAAGTCATAAATGGTGAAGTTGATGTGGACCTTTCATTCACAGACTCCATCAATCTAGAGGAACTTGAAAACTCTCTTAAATCCCACATCAACTATGATTTCTACAGATCCACCTTGTACATTATTAAGGAAAATGAATCTAAAGCAACTGAAATACCTTCCTCCATTCATGAGTTGTCTATCCCAAAAATTAAAGGTAAGACTCATCTGAAACCTCTTTCTGAACACCTGAAATATTCATTCATTTTCCATGATCACTCTTATCCTGTCATTATCTTTTCTTCACTTACCAAAACTAAGGAGTCCAAACTTGTTCTGGTGTTATAGGAAAACAAAAAGGCCTTAGGTTGGACCTTAGATGACATACCAGGAATCAACCCTGCTCTTTTCATGCATCACATCCATCTTGAAGAATCATCCAAACCAATTAGACAACCACAAAGAAGACTCATTCCACTCATACTTGAGGTAGTTAGGGAAGAGATCACCAAGATTATTCAAGTTGGTATTATCTACCCAATTTTTTATAGTTAATGGGTTAGTCCAATTCAAGTTTTACCTAAGAAGGCTGGGATAACTGTTGTCACAAATGAACATGGGGAGGTAGTCACAACTCAAGTGAAGAACAAATGGCGTGTGTGCATCGACTATAAGAAATTGAATGTTGAAACAAGAAATGATCACTACCCTCTTCCATTATTTGATAAAATTCTAGAATAATTAGCAGTAAAGTCACATTATTGCTTTCTTGATGGATACACCGGCTACACACAAATCCCAATCACACCTCAAGACTAAGAAAAGACTACTTTCACTTGCCCCTTTGGAACATATGCATATAGGAGAATGCCTTTTTGCCTTTGAAATTCTCCTACAACATTCCATAGGTGTATGATGTGTATCTTTTCTAAATTCATTGAACACTGTATGGAAGTATTCATGGATGACTTTACCATTTATGGTGAATCATTTGAATCGTGATTTCATTCACTCTCTCTAGTCCTTCAAAAGAGTGTCAAGTGTAACCTTATGTTAAATTTTAAAAAATGTCACTTCATGGTTGCAAATGGGATTGTCTAGGGAACATAGTTTCAAAAGAGGGTATTAAAGTTGATCCTGCCAAAATTGAAGTGATCCAATCACTTTATGAACCCACCTCTAATCGAGACATCAATTCATTCCTCAGTCATGCTGGTTTCTATCAGCGATTCATCCATAACTTCAGTAGGATTTCTATCCCACTCACTCAGTTGCTCTAAAATTTTGTCACTTTCCATTTCGATGAGGTTTGAAAGACAACCTTCATTGAACTCAAAATTGATCTTACATTTTCCCTGATAATATAACCCTCAGATTGGCCCTTACCCTTTGAGTTGATGTGTAATGCTTCTGATAGAGCCTTTGGGGCTATTATTGGTCAAAAAAGAGAAAAAATTCCTCATGTCATCTATTATTCCTCAAAAACTTTATATGAAACTCAATATCACTACACTGTCACTGAAAATAAACTTTTAGTAGTGGTTTTCACTTTAGATAAATTCCAGCCCTATCTCTTAGGTGCCAAAATCATCATCTTCACAGACCATTCTACTATAAAGTTCTTACTCAATAAAATTGATTCCAAACCAAGGCTAATAAGATGGATCCAAATGGTCTAAGAGTTTGAACTTGAAATCAAAGATAGACCAAGAAAAGAAAACTATGTGTCTAATCACTTGAGTAGAATTTCTAATTTTTCTCATTCAGAAATCATTGATCCTGAATTCCCCACTGATCACCTTTAATCTCTCACTCCAAAAATACCAAGGTATGCCCCAATTATAAATTTCTTGGTTTCGGGAGTTTTTCCTGAAAATTTTTCAAAATAACAAAAAATTAAGTTAAAAAGTGATTCAAAATATTATTTATGGGAAGAAAATAAAATTGGGAAAATTGGAAAAAACATGGTAATTAGGAGATGTGTTGATGAAGATAAATGTTCCTCCTTCTTATAATTCTGTCACTCGATGCCTGGTGGTGGCCACTTTAGACCACAAAGGACATCCCGAAAGGTCATAGACACTAGATTCTTCTAGACTTCACTATTAAAGGACTCACATGATTTTTTTCAATCATTTCCCACTTTCCAAATGTTTGGCGCAATTTCAAATAGAAATGAAATGCACCAAAAGCCTGTAATTTTTTGTGAGATCTTTGATGTTTAGGGAATCGATTTCATGGGACCATTCCCCCATTAAAATGGATTCTCATACATTCTTCTTACGGTTGATTATGTTTCTAGGTGGATAGAGGCCAAACCCACTAGAATGGATGATTCACATACTATTAGTGATTTTCTAAAGACACACATCTTCCACTGATTTGGCACACCACATGCCTTGATAAGTGACTTAGGAACCCATTTTTTGTAACAGAACCATGGAATATGTTTTAAAAAATAATGGGGTTATACATAAAACTTCAACTGAATGTCACCCCCAAACAAATGGCATGGCTGAAATTTCTAATAGAGAATTCAAAAGAGTGCTTGAGATAATTGTTAATCCCACTAAAAAATATTGGCCTGAATGACTTGGTGAAGCACTTTAGGTTTACTGAAATGCCTATAAAACACCCATTGGGATGTCTCCTTTTAGGCTAGTTTTTGGTAAAGCATGTCACTTACCAGTTGAAATCCAACATAAGTCATTTTGAGCTGTGAAAACTTGTAATTTTGATTGTGAAAAATCAGGTGAAGAAATATTATTTCAGTTGACTGAATTGGAGGAGCTTCGACTTGATTCTTATGAGAATTATAATTTTTACAAAGAAAAGGATAAGGAACTCCATGATAAACACATCCTCATAAAGGTATTCCATGAAGGTGAAAAGGTATTTCTCTTCAACTCTCGATTTTAGCTTCACCTAGGTAAGCTTATTTCTCATTGGGAAGGTCCTTTTATTATTTATCATGTTTACCCATTTGGTGCAGTGCAAGTTCAAGACCCCTCTTCCAAAAGGAAATTCATGGTTAATGTACATCAATTAAAGCATCACCATGAGAGGACACACATACCAGGAACCACCTCCACTTCCATCACATCCACAACTTCCACTGAACCACCACCGAATGGGGACAACGACCCCACAAATCCAAACCAGGGGCACCTCTTTCTATTTAACTCTCTATATCTATCTCTTCCTCTCTCTCTCCCTCTTTATTCTTCTTCTCCTCTCTTTAATTTTTTACCACTTTCCTCATCACAGTTTTTATTTACACTTTTTTGTGGGTGTGTCTTTATAAAAAAACTAAAAAAACCTAAAAAACGGAAAAATAATAATAAAAATCACTTAAAAATATGGAAAAGAAGAGTCATGACTACTCCCCTTCAACTTTTGAAATTTTTTCTAACCATTTTGGGGAGTCAAAAGGCATGGTTTCATCTCAAAAATCTTGTGTTTTTATCATATATTTGGATAAAGAATATTGTGTCAAAACCAAAAAAAATTGAATTCTCAATTTTTGATTTGGAAAATGATTTTCTCCAATCGTGAGGAACAACATTAGCATTCATGACAAGGCGACATATGGCCATCTTTTCAAAATGTGTTTTTTTTTTCACCCCTGATTGTGAGTCTTGATTTTTTGGACCTTTGAGCTGAATTTCCTACATTGGTGTGCATTAAAATGATAGAGGCATTTTCTGGACCTCATGAGAATCACAATAGCCAAATAGCCTCCCATTACCCTTACATTAATCCTACTTTTGAAAGCCCCTCTGAGCCTATGAAAACCTTTTCTTATATAGCCACATTACAAGCTCAATACCTTATCCCACCCAATATATACATGGATTTTTAGTGCATTATTTATTGAAATTTAAGTGTGGGGATAATGGATTTAATTTTGGGTGACCTTTTATTGATTTTCAACTGTTATCATTTGCTTGAGGGAAAGAATCCATTTTAGTGTAGGGGAGAGGTTGTCATTCAGTGAGTTTTGGTAATATATATATATATATATATATATATATATATATATTCTTATGACATATTGTTCAAATTTTATTGACAAGAGTTCAAAAAAATCAAAAAAATATCAAAAAAAAAGACCAAATAAAGAATAGGTTGTGTCTTGGGTGGGTCAAAAATCACTCTTCCTAAACCGTTGATCTTGTTATAACTATTAAAATTAGTGTCTTGATGAGATTAATCTTGGGTTGGGATATGAGTGTGAGATCTTTTTCAAGTTCAACTTTCAAAAAAATGAATGAAAAAAAATGAAAAGAAAAAAAAGAACACTTGCATTATATATTCTTATGTCATTGAGAGAAGTTTTGTGCTTTTTAAATATTACATTTTCTCATTACCTTCAAATTTTATTCCACTTTTGTGTCTTTATCCACACAATTATTCCCTTTTAAATATGTGTTTAAATTTCTTTCCATGTTTCACTTCAAAAAAAAGTGCATTGTTTTACCCATGCTGATATTTTACCCCTATTCTCTTCTCTTTTGGATATCATTATCTTACCACCTCATAGCCACAAAAAAACCCCTAAAAAATAACTCTTGATTCTTTTGAACTTTAGGATAGGTAATTGAAGCCTAGATCTCATTCAAACTCTAATATTTTCACTTTTGGTTGGTGAAAGAGTGAACCGCCTTAAATTAATTTTATCATCTTGTGAGGTGTGAGTTTTGAGTGCCCACATTTTCCATTTCTAAATTTGAGCATGAAAAATTAATTATTTTTGGAACATTATTTATGTAACAATTTGTGGGGGGATTCAATACGGATGAGTGAAATGGTCTAAACCACCCCTGAGTGGGGAAAACAAAATTTTAATATTTGTTGGTGAGTAAATATGATTTTTGTTATGTTTTTATATTTATTGAACATGAGGACATACACATGACTAAGTTTGGGGGATTTGATTTTATTAATATTTTCATAACTTATTTTATACTCTCTTTATTTATTTTATATGAAATGTACATAATTTTTGTGAAATACTCATGTTTTAATATTAAATGTAATTTTTGAGCATTATTTGAATTAATAAAATCGATTCAGTTTACTATTTTACTTATAATTCTCACCCTAATTTTCCAAATTGAATTATTATTTATTTTTATAGTTACTTACTAAAATTAAAACATTTCATTACAAGAGACCTTTGGCCAAATAATTCATTTTGAGGGCAATATGGTCCACACAAGAAAACCCAAATAATCTGTGAAGAAACTAGACCATCCATGAAGATTGAATTGTTGGGATCAATACAAAAGTCTAAATTTCTTTAGTCTAATAAATCGTTTGGGGAACAAATCAAGGAGTCGTGAATAAAAATTTCAAGGCCCAAATCCAAAAATAAGGGTTCCAAATGAAGCTTTGAAATCCAGCCCACCATTCTAGACGGGAATTAAAATCAAGACACTATTCCTAAATTTTCTCCTGATTTACTCATCAAATCAGGATGGTATTTTTCAGTGTTAAATATAATATATGGTCGGAAAAAATTTTAGAATAAATTATTTTTATTTTAGGGCATATTCCTATTCAAAAACCCATTCACATTTCAGCCTTCGAAAAAGTGTTGATAAAAATAGACAGGTGCAAAACAGTTTAGTAAAATAGACATATCTTTGGATCCAAAAGTCCAATGGCTGCCAAATTTTGAGGGATGATAGTAAACATCAATATATAAAACTTGAAAGAATATAATATCTCTATATTCAGTTATCTTAATGGACAAATTGTTGATTAAAGTGGAGGGGAATATTTGGAATGCAAACTGTTCACCTCCTTAGGCTATAAATACAACCCCCTATTCTCCTTGCATGGTGTTGGAATTTCATAAGATAGGAGCATAAATTGGCACAAAAAAATCCTTGAAAAGGGCTTGGTAGGACCTTTCATACTCAATTTTTCACTTTATATACCCTTCCTTCTCTCTTTGTTTTCATGTTCTTTTGTGTTCTTCTTATTTGTAATCATGTAAGTCTGTTTTCATTTCAATAGAATTTTAATGCATGTTTATTATTCTCCATATATTATTTGAATACACCTTATATTAAATAATATTAATATTATTAAAATATTTTAAATACAGTTTAATCCTCTTCCCTTATTTTTCTTTCTCATTCAATCTAAAGTCTGTATTTAATTCCCTTTACTATTTGTGTGTGTGTGTTTGGCACACCACTCTTTTCTTATCCCTTTATTTTTATTTTCTTATTAATTCATAATCATAAACTTAATAAAATATATTACTAATAATTTAAATGACTGAGTAAATCTTTCATTGGGTTGGGTCAAAATTTAGATATGTTAAGCGATTGAGAGCTTTTGCTCGATGAGTATTCTTTAATAAAACATTGTGTATATTAGACTTTACATGTCATGGATTAATGAAATATTTTGTTTAACGTATGGATTCCATGGATTATTGGAACCATAAATACACTACCACAATCAAGTACTAATTGAGATTAAAACCCTAGTTAAGTTAAGGCTTGGATTAAATCCTTAACACTTGGGAATTCCGATCAACGTCATCTTGTGAAGTGGGTGTTAATTTAATGAAATATAAAAGCAAAGTTCAAGGATATCAAAAGCTTAACTCCCTAATAATGAACTCACCCCAATATTTATCAATTTTTTAAATCAAAAAATATCCATAAATTATTTCATAAGCCCTGCAAACAACCGCCCTCCCCTCAATCAAAATACAATCAACTAAAAACAATCTACTATTAAAAAGTATCATCGCTGAAGATTCGACCCGAGTACTGCTATACACATTAGCAGAACACCAGAAGCTTGAATAGTCGATAGGTGAAAATTGACCACACTTTCAAATGGCGCTATTTTCGGGGATGGTTTCATTAAGTAGTCATTAGTTTTTGGTTATTGTAAAAAAATACAAAAAATTAAAAATTAAAAAAACACAAAGAAAAACTCACCTTCCCTTAAAATCATAAATGGAAAACACACAAAGAAAAATCCACCTTCCTCATACTTTCCAAAATATCTATGAATTCCTTGTAGCCTCATAAATAATCCCTTGGATTTTTTTGACCCTGAAATTGAGTGAACACTTCGCCAACTTAGGAGTAACATTAGGGATAATCAAATAATTCAATAACCAGTCATCATCCAACCATTTGAATTAGAAATGGACAATCCTAGGGAACAAACACTTAAATAATTTGATGCCCCTAATATGAATTACCAACCCCTTGGTATTCAGTATCCAAAAATAGAGGCTGAATTTGAACTCAAATCAGGTTTGATTCATCTTCTCCCTCATTTCCATAGGCTAGTCATTGAGGATCCACATCTCCACCTTAAAGAGTTCCAAGTGGTGTGCTCTACCATTAAGCCTCAAGGGGTTTCTGAGGAACAAATCAAACTTTTAGCATTTCCTTTTTCCTTAGATGACTCTGCCAAGTCGTGAATCTTCTACCTTCCTTCTGGTTCCATAACCACATGGAATGACATGAAGCAACTTTTCTTAAAAAAAATCTTTCCTGCTTCTAGTACTTCTTATATCCGAAAGGAAATAGACGGTATTCATCAATTTCTAAATGAATCACTCCATGAGTATTGGGAGAGGTTCAAAAATCTTGTGGAAACCTATCCATATCACCAAATCCCTGACCAACTCTTGATCCAATACTTCTATGAGGGGTTATTAGCTATGGAGAGAAACCTCATCGATGCCTCAAGTGGTGCTCTTGTTGATAAAACTCCTACAGCTGCAAGAGATCACATATGGAACATGGATAAAAACACACAAAAATTCCATACTCGAGCACATGTTCAAGTCAAACAACCCAAGATAGTCAGTCGATAGATCCGAACAAGATGACAGAGTCGATGAGTCAACTTACAGGTCTTGTGCGACAACTAGTTGTGGTATCCAAAGCCCCAACCTCATCTTCTCTACAATCTCTATTCCCTGGACCTATCAAGAACTATGGAATATGTAGCTCCCCATATCATCCAACTGACACATGTCCACAACTTCAAGATGATCCATTTGATTCATCTATACCAATGGATATCAATTCATCATATGCTCAGCAGAACACCAACCCTCAACTATCAGGTCAGTTCATTAAAACCTCTAACCAACCTCACTCTGATTCCTTCTCTTCTTTTTATAACCAAGGCTTAAGGTATGTAAACCCCATATCTCATCCCCCTCAATTCCCTCCTCAAAACCCAAATCATTTCCAATATGGTCAAGGTGTTGGTAACTTCCAAAAACCTTATCTGTTTGTTCCTCAACAACAAATGAGAAATCCTCCTCCTGCTCCTCCAAGATTCCACTATCCTAATGATCATTATCAATTCCCAAACAAATACAATATATTTCCCAAGAACCAAAATCAAGGTAATCCCAATTCAATACAAGCCTCTTCTTCTAAATAACCATGGGAAAGTGTAGTGGAATATCTAGCCACATTTACCCATTCCAGCCTTAAAAACATTGAAACACAAATTGGTCAACTTGCATCCCACCTGAGCCAATAACAAGAATCAAATTCTTCTTAACTCTCAGCTAAACCATTACCCAACCCTAAGGGTAATGTAATTGAAATTGCACTTAGACCGGGGAAGAAAATTTCTATGACTCAAGATAAGTCCCCCCCCTTTGAATGTTGACCTAGAAAATGAAAAGAAAACGAAACACGAAAAGGAATCTGAATTCATTCCCTCACCTCCTTCCATTCCACCAAGGAACCCAATTCCTTTTCCTCAAGCCATTTCTAATCCAAAGAAGTCATTTGAACCTGATCCTGAAATTATTGACATGTTTAGATGTGTTGAATTCAACATAACCCTCTTAGATTCTGTAAAAAAATCCCTAAGTATGCCAAGTATGACAACCTTGTTTTTATTACACAATTAAACATAATTTATTACATAAACTTCACTTGATAAAACATAGAAGATTGAGAGGTATAGTGTATTTGAGGATTAGGATTATTACATAAGAACTTAAAACATGAAATAAAACATCTTTATTGAAAAATTTCTTTATAATACCACTACATTCCCTCATACTTATCATTTCATGGGATATCCTGAGGACATACATAAGAAAAGGGTGAGCTATAAAGCCCAGTAAGGGAATAATAATGGAATAACATGAGGAATAAAATACATGTTATACAATAGGAATATAAATAGAGCATAAGAGAAGAATAAACATAAAGTCATGATAAATCATGCTAATCATAACATTGAAATGTGGCAACAACACTTAACATGGAATTAGCATGAGCCAAGACTCATTGCACATGGAGCACGAGTAAACCCTCATTGCACATGAAGCATGAGTAAAACCTCGTTGCACTTGAATTAGCATGAGTAAAAACCCATTGCACATTACGTATCAAGATACTGTACTTTACCCAATACATCGGAGCGCTATCAGGGCACACCCTTCTTAAACATTTCATTTCATGCATAAGTGTGCCACATGGATCATAAAACATTGAATCATTCAACATAATCTTTTATTCAATGATAAATAAATGTGGAATACATACATGAAACTCTTTAAACAATAATTAAATGTGTATAAAGGTTAATACCCTTGATAGAGAAATGGGCATGGTATTCACTACACAATGACTTTGGCTTGGAAAAGCACGGTGCAATTTCGGTAGCATAACGGCGTGACATAAGGACTCATAAAAATGGTTTAAGAGAGAGGAAGGGGTGTATCATCATATTTACATGACATGGAAAATAAGGGGGTCATATAGATACATTTTCCAACAAAGGTAATGGAATTTAGATTCATGATATAAAAGAATTTCTTGAATGTAAATGAGGAGAGCGAAATTCCTTTCGGAATTTCGGCATAGTAATGGGTGTACATGGGAGGCATTTAATGAGAGATAAATGGGTCTCCCATTATTAAAACATAAAGAGGGAAGTATGGGGGAGGTGAGAAACCATACTCCAACATTTATAATTGAATTTAAAAGGTCATAACAATTTAAAGAATATTGGACAAAAATGAGAAAGGAAGAAAAACCCTTACTTGGAAGTGTGCTTCCTAAGGCTTGAGAGAGGCTTGAGAGAGGCTTGAGAGAGGATTATTGGGAGCTTGGGAAACCTTGGGAGTATTTTAGAGAGAGGAGGGAAGAGTTTTTATGAACTCTAAAGTCTTTGAGTGAGGAGTAAGTGGGAGCTTGGGTAGGTTTATATAGCAAAGGTGAGGGAATTCTTTATTATTTAGGTTTGGGACACCTCACATTAAACTAATCCAAACCACAAACCATACCATGGTTTTTGCCAATGGATTTTGGAAAATTTAAGTGTAAAAAAATATTTTATAAGTCCAAAGTCCTAACTTCTTAAAATAATGGGGTTGCTTATGTGGAGGTGAGTCACACTCCCAAGGAAAACAATTTAAAAAGACAAAATGTTTAATAAGTCTTGAAGGATCCACTAAACCTTTGTAAAATAAATCAAAAAAACAAAAAATCACATTATTTTAATGTTAAAACATATATTTTCTGAACATAAACTTTATAGTATTTTATTACATCACTATTGGGTCATTATGATGTCATAAAACACATTATATATTTAAACGGTATTTAATTTTTACCCAAAAATTTGACTGTCTCGGAAAATTATGAAAAATTAACCATTGGATAATTTCGATGTACTGATTCCAGAAATAATATTCATTTTATATAAATAATTTTCTAAATATGTTAATTTTTACTTTTAAAATAAAAACTGACATTTATCGAAAATTCATGGGTTTTGAAAAAAAATGGCTTTCAAACCTTACTAAAAATTACAATTGCATTCATAAAATTATAAGATCATTTATATTTAATAAAAATTAATTTAATAATAATAATAATATTTTATTAAAATATTATTTAATTCAAAAATCCATTAATTCATCAAAATAGATTTCTTAGTTGAACATTAAATAAAAATACTATTTGTGCTTTAAAAACTATTTACAAGGTAACAATAATAAAATAAAAGTATATTCATTATTATATAAAAAAATAATGTACATGACCATAGTACTAGGTTCTTGTTATATAACCCCTTATAACACCTGCATAATACTAAAGAGTATGGTGTGTGATGGTGACAGACTCTTGGGGTGGCTCGGATAACATTGCTCAGGTGGTAATCTCTATCAACTTTCACTTCTCTCGTAGGCGGTCCCACTCGAGCTTAACATATTCAAGCTTGGCTTGGGCTTGGTAAAGAGAGAATCCCAAATATGCAACATCCTTTCTGAGCTCTAACAAATGGGATTCGTATGGGGCACGTCTACTGGATGAGGCCATCACTTCCTTTGTCTGAGTAAATTGCATGTTTAAAGCCCTATATTTATACTAATAATGTGATCAATGTTCAACGGATATATTAGCAACAGTCATAATTATTAATAGTATTTTAAAATCCAAAAACATAAAACCAAAGAAGTTGACATTTTATATAAACATTTTACATAAAGATACATTTAATTAGATCAAGAGGGATTCCCATTAATGAAAGTTTGGGTCGTTACAATCTTCCCCACTTAAGAAATTTCACCCTCGAAATTTCCTTTTCCCACAATAAAACAGATGTGGGTAATTCTACTTCATCATTTCCTCTAATTCCCATGCCGCTTCTTCAAATTTTTGGTTTCTCCACAACACCTTGAAAAGGGGCATTGTCTTATTTCGTAGAAATTTTTCTCTACGATCTAAGATCTTTACTGGTTGCTCCTCATAAGAAAGATCATCCTCTAACTGTACCACCTCTGAAGAGAGTACATGTAAAGGGTCTGGTATGTACTTCCTTAAGAGGGTTACATGAAAGATATCATGTACTTTGTCCATGGTATATGGAAGTGCTAGTCGATAGGCCACAACCCCAACACGATCAAGAATATTGAAGGGGCCAATGTACCTTGAACTTAACTTCCCTTTCTTTTCAAACCTCATGACCTTTTTCCACGGAGATATGCATAGAAATACCATGTCTACAACTTTAAACTCAAGGTCTCATTGATGGTTATCTTCATAACTCTTTTGTCGACTCTGGGCTGCCTTGATATGCAGTTGAATGGTTTTCACCTTCTCCACCATTTCTTCAACCATTTCTGGTCCAAGCAGCTTACGCTCACCGACCTCATCCCAACACACTGGTGTTCTGCACCTTTTCCCATAAAGGGATTCATATAGAACCATTTGGATTCTCAAGTGGAAATTTTTATTATAAGAGAACTCAACTAGAGGAAGATGTTGATCCCATCCTCTTTTAAAGTCTATTGAGCACTCTCTCAACATGTCCTCAAGTGTTTGGATAGTTCGCTCGGATTGGCCATCAGTTTGAGGATAATAGGCCATACTAAAGTTTAGTTAAGTATTCAGATCATGTTAAAGACTCTTCCAAAACTTAGAGGTGAATCTTGGATCTCAATTGGACACAATAGATAGTGGTACTCCATGTATCCTTACCACTTCACTGATATATATTTGTGCCATTTGATCTAATTAGAAATCCTCTCGAATGACAATGAAGTGTGCTTCCTTTGTAATATGATACACAATAACCCAGATTTCATTATTTCCTTTGGATTTATTTGGAAGTCTGGTGACAAAGTCCATGGTGATGTTCTCCCATTTCCATTCTGGTATGGGAAATGGTTTCATCATCCCCTTTGACTTCTTCCTTTATGCCTTCACTTACTGACACACCAGGCACTTTGATGTATATTCAACTATCTCTTTATTCATATTATCCCACCAATAATGCTCTTAGAGATCTCGATACATCTTTTTGTTTCCTAGGTGAATAGAGAAATTTGAACTATGTGCATCATCCAAAAGTTTCTTCTTCAGCTCCGGACTTGATGGAACATATAGTCTTTTCCCAAATCTCACAATTCCTTATTCATTATCATTAAACTCCGAGGATTTCCCTTTTCTGATAGCTTCCAATTTTTCCTGAATTACCATATCATCCTTTTTATCATCCTTTAACCTTTACAAAAGTGACATTTGATCAATCATTTGTTAAAGGATTGATTATGTTCCCTTCTTTATGATTACCATGTCCATCTTCATCAAATCTAAGAAGATTGAATCCTTTTCAATTCTCATTAATGATAGAATCGCTGGGTCCTTTCTACTTAGGGCATCTACCACTATATTCACTTTCCCAGGGTGATAATGGATTGGGCAGTCATAGTCTTTGATCAACTCTAACCATCTTCATTGGCACATGTTCAACTCTTTCTGTGTGAATATATACTTGAGGCTTTTGTGGTCCGTATATATTTCACACTTCTCCCCAAAGAGATAATGCCACCAAATTTTCAAAGTGAAGATCACTGTAGCCAACTCGAGGTCATGTATTGGATAGTTCTGTTCATGAACTTTCAATTGCCTTGAAGCATAGGCAATAACTTTGTCATTTTGCATCAACACACATCCCATGCCCTTCTTCGAAGCATCACTGAATACCACAAAAATTTCTCCACTTGTGGGTAAATTGAGCACGAGTGTAGTGATAAGCCTTTTTTTCAACTCCTTGAAGCTTTATTCGCATTCATCAATCCAAGAAAACTTTACTCCCTTCCGAGTTATCTTGGTAAGAGGGTTGGACAATCATGAGAAATTTCTCACAAATCGTCAATAATATCCAGATAACACCAAGAAGCTATGGATATCCGTTACCAATGTTGGCCTCAGCCATCCCTAAATTGCATCTGTTTTGGAGGGATCCATAGATATCCCATTGCTTGTGATGATATGGACCAAGAATAAGACCTACTTCATCCAGAACTCATACTTGTTGTACTTTTCATAGATCTTCTCCTTCCGAAAGGTCTCTAGTACTATTCTTAGATGCTCCTCATGATCCTCCTTGGTTTTGGAGTATCTCATAATATCATCTATAAAGACTACCAAAAATTTGTCGAGGTAATATCTAAAGACTCTATTCATCAATTCCATGAATATTTTTGGAGCATTAGTGAGTCTGAAAGGAATTACTATGAATTCATAGTTCCCGTATCTTGTACGAAAAGCAGTCTTGGGGATATCTTCCTTATTCACCCTTACTTGATATATTCCCGACCACAAATCCACCTTGGAGAAGCATTATGCTCCACGCAGCTGATTGAACAAGTCATCAATTCATGGGAGAGGATACTTGTTCTTTATCATGATTTTATTAAGCTCATGATAATCGATGCAAAGGCATATTGACCCATCCTTCTTCTTGATGAATAGGACTGGTACACCCCATGGTGAAGCACTTGGGCGTATAAATCCTTTATCCAGATTCTCCTGTAGTTGTTTCTTCATCTCATCAAGATCCACAATAGCCATTCTATATGGAGTCTTGGATATTGGCAATTCCTCAGGTATAAGATCAATTGAGAATACAACATATCTTCTAGGAGGAAGACCATACAATTCCTTAAGAAACACTTCAACAAATTCCCTCACAATTGGCATGTGTATTTTAGGATGGTTTCCTCCTTAGACTCAATCATCTGAGCCAGATACATGTGCTCATAGGGCAGTAATATCCACACTTGAGATGATGGAGCTAAATAAGGTTCATCTTCCTCCTTTCACTTGTAAAGAATCGGTGGTCGATTCTCCACATGGAGAGTGATTTCCCTCTCACAGCAATTTATGTTGGATCTATATAAGGAAATCCAATCCATGCCAAGAATTGCATCAAATTCCACCAGAGGGAGTATGATGAGATTCTCTGGGAAGTTTAATCCACCTATTATGACAGGGGAGGAGTTATATTCATGGGATACAATGATTTCCCCATTTGTCGTACTCACCAACATCTTCACTTCCATGATTTGTGGTGGTGCTGGGATTATTCTACTAAACTTTTGAGATATAAAAGAATGCATAGAACCTGAATCAAAAAGAAAATTTGCTATTCTTGAATGAATAACTAGTGTACCTTTCACCACTTCATTGTCGGGGTTCACTTCGACAGTAGTGATGTAAAAAGATCACCTTTTCTGCCTTGGAGGTTGTTGGTTGCCTCCGAAAACCCTTGGCTTAGGGCACTGATTTTCAAGATGCCCTAGTTCTTTGCAGTTGTAGCAATGAACCATGCGTTGAGGTTCGAATGGAGAATTCCTCTCCTATGTCGCAGCTGCAGGTCTTTCTTTCTGATAGTTAATTGCCAAGTTCCCTTCTCTTCCACACCTAAATCATTTCCTCATCCCCTTCATGCAGTTTCTGGGGTGCTTCTTTCTGCACCTTTGGCAAGTGGGGTGCTGGATCTTCTTAGCACCATTGGATTTATCCATCGGACCACCAATATTAAATTATACCTTACTCTTCTTATCCCCATGATACCCTGAGATTCTTCTATCTCTATTTTGACCTTGAGGGCATATCGGACAATTTCCTCATAGCTTTCAAAGTCACAGATCACCAGTGCTTTTCGTAGGCTATGTTTCATCCCACCAAAGAAGTGGTCAACCTTGCATTTAGGGGTAACGACAAAGCCGGAGGCGTATCGTGCAAGACTTGTGAAGTTTACCTCATACGCTCCAACAGATTCATCATCTTTTTACTTGAGGGAAAGGAAGTACCTTTCCATCTTAAGTCGGAGGGTGCGCGGAAAATATTTATCGAAAAATGTCTTCCGGAAATCCTTTCATTCCAATGTCTTGATCTTCTCCTCAGGCTTCGTATTTTTTATCAACGTCCACCATTGATCAGATTCACCCTCCATATGATAAGCATCCAGGAGAACCTTCTCTTGTTCAGAACATTTAAGGATGGAGAAGATCTTTTCAATGGATTTGATCCATTGTTTAGTGATTGAGGGATCAGATGATCCATTAAAAGTAGGAGGCCTTTGTCTCATGAAGCTCTCGATAGCGACTTGTTATTTCTTAGGGGGGGGTTGAACGCTACTCTTGACCCATGTTTATATTCAAAGCTTGAGTTAGCTGAGAGAGAAGCATGAAAAATTTCATGATTCTCGCTCCCACTAGATTGGGAAGCTCATTAGTACAGTCATCACATTGATCTTCACATCGGTTGTTAGCCTGAGTCCTCCTATTACCGTCCATTGGCTGGAATGAAAGAAAAATTAGGGGCAACACATAAAGGGTAATACAAGGACAAAACTGAAGACTTATAAATAACTTTTATTTTCTTAACATATGAATCTATTGGCTTCAGTCTATGTTATCCATGATCAACTTTCTAACATATATTCTTAGGGCATTTTTTTGTCCCTTAATAATGGTTTATACTAAGCTTATGAATTTACCAAATAATATACCTAGTAGTGTCATAAATAAGAGTGCATAAAGTCCCGTTTTCATGCACTAGTTCTCATTCAAGTGTAGATCAAAGCGGTGTTTTTGGGTTTTACCCTTAGGATACATCTGTGCCAGAGACGCCTCTACCTTCTTGTATCCAGACGGGGATGTATTTGCTTGATAAACCACTTACTCAATACTCACAAAAACTTAGGGATGTTTTTATTATACTTAGTCTTGTCTCTAAGGATTTACTAGGGTTTTCTAATCCTAATCCCAAAAATAACTAAACCTCCCTCTGATACCAACTATGACAACCCTTCTTTTTATTACACAATTAAACATAATTTATTACATAAACTTCACTTGATACAACATAGAAGATCAAAAGGTATAGTGTATTTGGGGCTTAGCATCATTACATAACAACTTAAAACATGAAATATAATATCTTTATTGAAAAATTACTTTATATAACCACAAAATTCCCTCGTACTTAGCATTGCATGGGATAACCCGAGGACATACATAAGAAAAGGGTGAGCTATAAATCCCAGTAAGAGAATAATCATGGAATAACATGAGGAATAAAATACATATTAGATAATAGGAATATCAATAGATCACAAGAGAATCATAAACATAAAGGCATGATAAAGCATGATAATCATAACATGGAAATGTGGCACAACACTTAACATGGAATTAGCATGAGCCAAGGTTCATTGCACATGGAGCATGAGTAAACCCTCATTGCACATGAAGCACGAGTAAACCCTATTTGAACTTGAATTAGGATGAGTAAACACCTATTGCACATGATGTATCATGATACTATACTTTACCCAATGCATTGGAGCACTATCAGGGTGCACCCTTCTTAAACATTTCATTTCATGCATAAGTGTGTCACATGGATCATAAAACATTGAATCATTAAACATAATATTTTATTCCATGATAAATGAATGTGGAATACATACATGAAACTCTTTAAAAAATAAGTAAATATTAATAAAGGTGAATACCCTTGATAGAGAAATGGGCATGGTATTCACTACACAATGACTTTGGTTTGGAAAAGTACGGTGCAATTTCGGCAGCATAACGGCGTGACATAAGAACTCATAAAAATGGTTGATGAGAGAGGAAAGGGTGTATCATCATATTCACATGAAATTTATAGTTAGTGTTTAATATATATACATGTCCCAATAATTTTAATGGAATTTAGATTCGTGATACAAAGGAATTGCTTGAATGTAAATGAGGAGAGAGAAATTCCTTTCAGAATTTTGGCATAGTAACGGTTGTACATGGGAGGCATTTAATGAGAGAGAAAGGGGTCTCCCATAATTCAAACATAAATAGGGTAGTATGGGGGAGGTTTTAAACCATACCCCAACATTTATAATTGAAATTAAAAGGGCATAACAATTTAAAGAATATTGGACAAAAATGAGAAAGGAAGAAAAAACATTTTGGAAGTGTGCTTACAAAGGCTTGAGAGAGGCTTGAGAGTGGATTCTTGGGAGATTGGGGCACCTTGGGAGTATTCTAGAGAGAGGAGGGCAGAGGTTGTATGAACTCCAAAGGCTTTTAGTGAGGAGGAAGTGGGATATTGGGTGGGGTTATATAGGAAAGGTAAGGGAATTCTTTATTGTTTAGGTTTGGGACACCTCACATTAAACTAATCCAAACCACAAACCAGCCCATGGTTTTTGCCCATGGTTTTTAGAAAAGGGAAGTGGAAAATAATATTTTATAAGTACAAAGTCCGAACTTTTTAAAATAATGGGGTTTCTTATGTGTAGGTGAGTCACACTCCCAAGGAAAACAATTTAAAAAGAAAAAATGTTTAATAAGTTTTGAAGGGTCCACTAAAGATTTGAAAAATAAATCAAACAAACCCAAAATCACATTATTTTAATGGTAAAATATATATTTTCCGAACATAAAGTTTATAGTATTTTATTACATCACTATTGGGTCATTATGATGTCATAAAACACATTATATATTTAAACGGTATTTAATTTTTACCCAAAAATTTGACTGTCTCAAAAAATTATGAAAAATTAATCATTGGATAATTTAGACATCCAGATTCCAGAAATAATATTCATTTTATCTAAATAATTTTCTAAATATGTTAATTTTCACTTTTAAAATAAAAACCAACATTTATCGAAAATTCATGGGTTTTCACAAAAATGGATTTCAAACCTTAATAAAAATTACAATTGCATTCATAAAATTATACGATCATTTATATGAAATGAAAATTAATTTAATAATAATAATAATATTTTATTAAAATATTATTTAATTCAAAAATCCATTAATTCATCAAAATAGATTTCTTAGTTGAACATTAACTAAAAATATTATTTTTGCTTTGAAAACTATTTACAAGGTAACAATAATAAAATGAAAGTATATTAATTATTAAATACAAAAATAATGTACATAACCATAGTACTAGGGTCTTGTTACATAACCCCTTATAACACCCGCATAAGACCGAAGAGTAAGATTTGCGATGGTGACAGACTCTTGGGGTGGCTCGGATAACATTGCTCGGGTGGTAATCTCTATCAACTTCCACTTCTCTCGTAGTTGGTCCCACTCAAGCTTAACATATTCAAGATCAGCTTGGGATTGGTCAAGAGAGAAGCCCAAAGACACAACCTCCTTTCTGAGCTCTAAAAAATGGGCTTCGTATGGGGCACCTCTACTGGATGAGGCCATCGCTTCCTTTGTCTAAGTAAATTGGATTTATTAAAGCCCTATATTTATACTAATCATGTGATCACTATTCAACAGCTATATTAGCAATGATCACAATTCTTAATAGTATTTTAAAATCCAAAAACATAAAACCAAATAAGTTGACATTTTATATAAACATTTTACATAAAGAGACATTTAATTAGATCAAGAGGGATTTCCATTAATGAAAGTTTGGGTCGTTACACCAAGTTTCTTAAGGAATTGTGAACCCACAAGAGATAAGTTAGGACCTTTGAAAATGTTTCCACCCAGCAGTCTATTACCATAAAATGCAAAGATCCAGGGACCTTTAGGGTTCCATGCCAAATTGGAAGTTCCAACTTTGATGATTCACTCATAAACCTAGGAGCCTCAATTAATGTCATGCCCAAATCCGTATTCTAAAACCTTGGTCTATCTCCCTTACATCCAACGGGTGTTTTCATTCAATTGGACAATCGAATCACTCCTAGTCCTGTGGGTATAATCGAGGATGTCCTTATTCGTGTGAATTATCTTATCTTCCATGCTGATTTCTATGTCCTTGACATGGAAGGTGAGACAAAATCTTCTCGATCTCCCCTAATTCTTGGAATACCATTCCTAATGACAGCGAGAACCAAGATTCATGTTCATTCAGGCATCTTGTCCATGGAATTTGGTGACCAACTAGTCAAGTTAAACATTTTCCAATCCATGTGATACCCATATGAGGATTACTCTACATCACCAATTCATGCTTCTGAGGACACTTCTAAGAGTCAATTGAACCCCAATACATCATGTTCTTCATGTTCTAATGATAAAGGATCTTGTGAAATATGCACCATGATTAACCAGGTCATAAATGGTGAAGCTGATGTGGACCTTTCATTCATAGAATCCATCTATCTAGAGGAACTTGAAAACTCCCTTGAATCTCACATCAACTCTGATTTCTACAGCTCCACCTTGTACAATATTAAGGAAAATGAATCTGAAGCAACTGAAATACCTTCCTCCATTCCTGAGTTGTCTAATCCACAAATGAAAGGTTAGACTGACCTGAAACCTCTTTCTGAACACCTGAAATATTCATTCATTTTCCATGATCACTCTTATCCTGTCATTATCTTTTCTTCACTTACCAAAACTAAGGAGTCCAAACTTGTTTTGGTGTTATATGAAAACAAAAAGGCCTTAGGTTGGACCTTAGATGACATACCAGGAATCCACCCTACTCTTTTCATGCATTACATCCATCTTGAGGAATCATCCAAACCAATTAGACAACCACAAAGAAGACTCAATCCACTGATACTTGAGGTAGTTATGGAAGAGATCACCAAGATTCTTCAAGTTGGTATTATCTAACCAATTTTTTATAGTTAATGGGTTAGTCTAATTCTAGTTGTACCTAATAAGGGTGGGATAACTGTTGTCACAAATGAACATGGGGTGGTAGTCACAACTCGAGTGAAGAACAAATGGAGTGTGTGCATTGACAATAGGAAATTGAATGTTGAAACAATAAAATATCACTACCCTCTTCCATTCCTTGATCAAATGCTAGAATGATTAGCCGGAAAGTCACACTATTATTTTCTTGATGGATACACTAGATACTTCCAAATCCCAATCACACATCAGGACTAAGAAAAGACTACTTTCACATGCCCCTTTGAAACATATGCATATATGAGAATGCATTTTGGCCTTTGAAATGATCCTGAAACATTCCATAGGTGTATGATTAGTATATTTTCTGAATTCATTGAACACTGCATGGAAGTCTTCAGGTATGACTTTACCATTTATGGTAAATCATTTGAATCATGCTTTAATTCACTCTCTCTAGTCCTTCAAAAGTGTGTCAAGTGTAATCTTGTGTTAAATTTTGAAAAATGTCACTTTATGGTTGAAAATGGTATTTTTCTAGGGAACATAGTTTCAAAACAGGGTATTGAATTTGATCCTAGCAAAATTAAAGTGATCCAATCACTTCCTAAACCCACCTCTGGTCGAGACATCCATTCATTCCTTGGTCATGTCAGTTTCTATCGGCAATTCATCCATAAATTCAGTAGGATTTCCCTCTCACTCACTCAGTTTCTCCAAAATGATGTTACTTTCCATTTCGATGAGGTTTTCAAGAGAGCCTTCATTGAACTCAAAACTGCTCTTACATCTACCCCGATAATCCAACCCCTAGATTGGCCCTTACCCTTTGAGTTGATGTGTGATGTTTTTGATAGAGTCGTTGGGGATCTTCTTATTCAAAGAAGAGAAAAAATTCCCCATGTCATCTATTATGCCTTAAAAACTTTGGATGAAACTCAATATCACTACACTGTCACTGAAAAGGAACTTTTAGGAGTGGTTTTAGCCTTATATTAATTCCAGACCTATCTCTTAGGTGCCAAAATCATCATCTTCACAGATCATTCTTCTATAAAGTTCTTACTCAATAAAAGTGATTCTAGACTGAGGCTAATAAGATGGATCCTAATGCTCTAAGAGTTTGAACTTGAAATCAAATATAGACCATGAAAATAAAACCATGTGGCTGATCACTTGAGTATAATTTCTAATTCTTCTTATTCAGAAATCATTTATCTTGAATTCCCCACTACGCACCTTTAATATCTCACTCCAAAAATACCATGGTATGCCCCAATTATAAATTACTTTGTTTCTGGTGTTTTTCCTGAAAATTTTTCAAAAGAATAAAAAATTAAGTTGAAAAGTGATTCAAAATACTATTTTTTGGAAGAAAATAAACTTTGGGAAACTGGGGAAAACATGGTAATTAGAAGATGTGTTGATGAAGATAAATGTTCCTCCATATTTGAATTCTGTCACTCAATGTGTGGTGGTGGCCACTTTGGACCACAAAGGACTTCCCGAAAGGTCATAGACTCTTGATTGTTTTGGTCTTCACTCTTCAAGGACCCATATGAGTTCTGTCAATCATGTCACACTTGCCAAATGTTTGGCACAATTTAAAAGAGAAATTAAATTCCCCAAAAGTCTTTAATTTTCTATGAGATCTTCGATATTTGGGGCATCGATTTTGTGGGACCATTCCCCCCTTCCAATAGATTCTCATAAATTATTCTTGCAGTTGATTGTGTTTCTAGGTGGGTTGAGGCCAAACCCACTATAAAGGATGATTCACATACTGTTAGTGATTTTCTAAAGACACACATATTCCACCGATTTGGAACACCACATGCCTTGATAAGTGACTTAGGAACCCATTTTTGTAATAGAACCATGGAATATCTTTTGAAAAGAAATGGGGTTGTACATAAAACTTCAAATGAATATAAACCCCAAACAAATGGCATGGCAGAACTTTATAATAGAAAATTCAAAAAAGTGCTTGAGAGAATTGTAAATCCCACCAAAAAAGATTGTCCTGAAAGACTTGGTGAAGCACTTTGGGCTTACCAAACTGCCTATAAAACACCCATTGGGATGTATCCTTTTAGGCTAGTTTTTGGTAAAGCATGTCACTTAATAGTTGAAACCCAACATAAGTCATTTTGGGCTGTGAAAACTTGTAATTTTGATTGTGAAAATTTTGGTGAAGAAATATTATTGCAGTTGACTGAATTGGAGGAGCTTCGACTTGATTCCTATGAGAATTTCAATCTGTACAAAGAAAAGGCTAAGGTAATCCATGAAAAACACATCCTAAGAAAGGTATTACATGAAGGTGAAAAGGTATTTCTCTTCAACTATTTATTTTGGCTTCACCTAGGTAAGATTGATTCTCATTGGGAAGGTCCTTTTATTATTTCTCATGTTTACCCATTTGGTGCAGTGCAAATCCATGACCCCTCTTCCAAAAGGAAATTCACGGTTAATGTACATCGGTTAAAGCATCACCATGAGAGGACACGCATCCTAGGAACCACCTCCACTTCCATCATATCCACAACTTCCACCGACCCACCACCAGATGGGGATAACGACCCACCAAATCCAAACCAGGGGGCACCTCATTCCCTTTAACTCTCTCTCTCCCTCTTTCTTCTTCTTCCCCTCTCTTTCATTTTTTTACCACTTTCCTCATCACGGTTTTTATTTACTCTTTTTTGTGGGTGTGTCTTTATAAAAAAACTAAAAAAACCTAAAAAACTACAGAACAATAATAAAAATCACTTAAAAAAATATGGAAAATCAAGATTTGTGATTACTCCCCTTAAACTTTTGAAATTTTGTCTAATCGTTTTGGGGAGTCAAAATACATGGTTTCATCTCAAAAATCTTGTGTTTTCATCATATATTTGGATAAATAATATTGTGTCAAAACCAAAAAAATTTGAATTCTCAATTTTTTATTTGGAAAATGATTTTCCCCAACCATGAGAAACAACATTAGCTTTCATGACAAGGCCACATATGGTCATCTTTTCAAAATGTATTTTTTTCCCCCAATTGTGAGTCTTGATTTTGTGGACCTTCGAGTTGAATTTCCTACTTTGGTGTGCATTAAAATGATAGAGGCATTTTCTGAACCTCATGAGAATCAAAATAGACAAATAGTCTCCCATTACCCTTATATTAATCATACTTTTGAAATCCCCTATGATCTTATGAAATCCTTTTCTTTGATATCCACATTACAATCCCAACACCTTATCTCACCCAATATCTACATGTATTTTTAGTGAATTATTTATCAAAATTTAAGTGTGGGGGAATGGATTTCATTTTGGGTTTCCTTTTATTGATTTTCAACATGTTATCATATGCTTGAGGGAAAGCATTCATTTTATTGTGTGAGAGAGGTTTTCATTCAATGAGTTTTGGGAATATATATATACTTATGACATATTGTTCAAATTTTATTAACAATTGTTCAAAAAAATCAAAAAAAGGCCAAAAAAAGAATAGTTTGTGTCTTGGGTGGGTCAAAAATCACTCTTCCTCAACCTTTGATCTTGTTATAACTATTAAAATTAGTGTAGTGAGGAGATTAATCATGTGTTGGTATATGATTGTGATATCCTTTTCAAGTTCAGCTTTCAAAAAAAATGAATGAAAAAAAATGAAAAAAAAAGAACACTTGAATTATATATTCTTATGTCTTTGGGAGAAGTTTTGTGTTTTGTAAATATTATATATTCTTATTACCTTCAAATTTTCTTCCACTTTTGTGTCTTTATCCATACAGTTTTTCCCTTGTAAATATGTGTTTCCATTTCTTTCTATGTTTCACTTCCAAAAAAAAGTGCATTATTTTACCCATGCTGATATTTTACCCCTCTTCTCCTCTCTTTTGGATAACATTTTCTTACCATCCCATAGCCATAGAAAAACCCCTAAAAAATACCTCTTGATTCTTGTGCACTTTAGGATAGGGAATGGAATCTGAGAGCTCTTTCAAACTCTAAGATTTTAACTTTTGGTTGGTGAAAGAGTAAACCTCCTTAAATGAATTTTATCATCTTGAGAGGTGTGAGTTTTGAGTGCCCGCATTTTCCATTTCTAAACTTGAGCATGAAAAATTAATTATTTTTGGAACATGATTTCTGTAAAAATTTGTGGGAGAATTCAATATGGATGAGCGAAATGGTCTAAACCTCCCCTAAGTGGGGAAAACAAAATTTTAATATTCGTTGGTGAGTAAAAATGATTTTTTTTATGTTTTTATATTTATTGCACATGAGGACATGTACAAGACTAAGTTTGGGAGATTTTATGTTATTAATATTTTAATAACTTATTGTATACTCCCTTTACTTATTTTATATGAAAAGTGCATAATTTGTGTAAAATAATCATGTTTTAATATTGAATGTACTTTTTGAGCATTATTTGAATTAATAAAATCAAGTTACTTTACTATTTTACTTATAAATATCACCTTACTTATCAAAATTGAATTATTCTTACTTTTTAGGGTTCATTACTAAAATTAAAACATTTCATTTTAAGAGACCTTTGGCCAAATAATCCATTTAGAGGGTAATATGGTCCACACAAGAATACCCAAAGAATTTTTGAAGAAACTGGACCATCCATGAAGATTTAATTATTTGGCTCAATCCAGAAGTACATGAAAGGCACTGTCATGGGTTCCCTCAAATTATTAGTGGTTTTGGGTACTTAGGTGCAGCAAAGTGGCTGACCAAGGTCGTCTCTCAAAGGAGGAAGTGAAATAAAACAACTTCTTAAAGGTATTATAAAAATAAAATAAAAGAGAATAAAAACACTAATTAAAATGATTGGGGGTTGTTTATAGTTTATAAAACTAGAAGAAGTTTTCAAGAATAAGATTTCATTTTTTTAATTTTGAAATGAAATTCTATTAAAAAGATGAAACAAGAAGATGTTTTTTTTAGAAAATATATTAAAAGGCGTAATCGATCTAACTCTACCTCTTCACTCAATTATTTATCATTATCATTTAAATTAACATTAAATTAATTATGATCCCTTAATTTTTTAAATCCCAAACTCTACGAGAATTAACTTTACCACAAAGATGAAGTGAATTTAACCCTAGGCTAACTTTGGAACATGCAATCGCAGCACCCTGATTTGATTGATTTTATAAGGTTAGATTATGGTCAGTGGTAAATTAAGGCACATTCCCTCTCTGGAAATTAGAATTAATTGAGTTTAGATATTATATTTGAACACTACAAATTGATCCCATATGGTTTTGTGTTATCAATTAAGTTCGCACGCTCACAATTTACACAAAATCTCGTCCTCACGTGTTTTTGTGTTAATTGTTAAATTGCTTGTTTAGTTTCAATTAAATTAAAAACTAAATTAATTGATCATATTATGTGAATTACAGTATATCATTTATTAAAAATAAATTAATGAATAATAATAGAGGTCGATCGATTACTAAAAAAACTACTCTTCCATGGGCGGTGTAGTCATCGTAGAAACATTATGCAAGTGAAAAGGTTTAGAAAGGGTATAACCCAATATTGTTTCTACTATTTAATTACAGACCAAATATGAAGATTAATAGAAGACTAAAATTGAAAATAACAGAAGAAGTTGAAGAGAAACTAAGAGTTTATTGAAAGCACAGCAAAATTACAAAAAAGAATAGGAAAAGAAAATCATTTTGGAGGAGATCCTAGCTTGGTAGCTTCCCTCCTCCAATTTTGAATTGAAATGGTGTAGAACCACTTATACTCTAATATCAATCTTTTAATTCACGTCCAAACCCCTCTAAATGAGAAAAACACTAATTTATATAGTAGAGTGGAGGCTAGGTTTAAAGAGGTTTCAAGTGTGAATGGGGAATCTCAGACAAATATTTTAATACAATTTTCACCGCCCATTTGACCTCCAAAACACGTGAACCAGCTGTTATTTCAGAAGAATTATTTGTGAATAATTGAGTTGGAGATCTCCTCTCAAAATTTGGGCTCAATCCAAGATTTTATGAAAAAGTTATGGCCAAAATAAAGGACCAATATTCAATCTGGAGGGTCCATCCACATTTGACTTCATGGTCCATTTAGTCCAACCAAATGTACATTTTAGATCTAATATACTGAACAAAAGTTGTATCCCATTAAGTCAGGAATACGGTTACAAAATTTCAATTTCAAATAATAAATATTATAATATTTATCTTTGAAATAATACAGTGCACTATAAAGGGCAAAACTATAATTTCCGTCAAATTTTCAAATGAATAATCTAATCCAAAATATTTTATAAATAAACATATTTAACACAATGTAAGGAAATTTTATCATTTATTATCAATAAAATATTAAATAAAAATTTGTTTTATCAACTCCCCCATACTTACCCTTTTGCACTCCTGGGAAAAACCTCATATCATGTATTCGAAAAAAATTGTGACAAGATATGCATACTCATATTTCTCAGTCCACAGTAAAAATATAGGCAAAGTAAGAATCCCATCAGGTGTCAATATCAATAAATTTTAAATTCATTGTCTCATAAATTGTTTCAAAACAAAATCTAGTGAGATTCATAACACTAATCATAGCGAAACAAGTCATGGGTCTACCATGCCACTAATTCTCCACATATGTGTGTGCCAACCATTCCAAGCTTGTCTCTCCACCCTTTATCTAGTATATTCAGGTCAATAAAAACTTTTCTTCTTAACTAATTCTATTCCACCAAACCTGTTCAACATCCTTTGCATTCAAATTCCAAAACCCACTCATTTAAGCATTCCCAAAAGTCAAACCATGAGATCCCGACCTAAATATCCCCACATGTTGTACATTTCTTCACTCCCCTCTTTATTGATTGTTTTTTTTGGGGGGGGGGTTGAATTTTTTTAGAGGGTTTACAACAGTCAGATATTAGGTGCACATGCATAGGTCAATCTGGTACAGTGATGAAAATGATCAGAAGAGAAACGAACGTATGGAAAGACCATGTTATAAGCTGAAAATAATTACTTACCTTGAATATACATTCAATTGGGTAAGAGAAACTCACAAATCATGATTGTGTGAAAAATTGTGTGGAGAAATCAATGACACAATTTTCCATGAAAAAATATCACAAATAATGATGTCAAAATCTAAAAGGTTTTATAATGACACAACCATTCATATCATCGACGACTTCAATTTTTATAAAAGTCAACCCTTGATGATGAAATCTTACTCATGCTTATATATATACCAATGAATTTTGAAGACATCCATTTTTCATATGTTCCACATGAGTATGTTACATGATATATTTGATTCTTTTTTATTGATTTTTTTTTGAAAATTTTAACCAAAAACTTAATAGAAAATACACATAATACACATAAATGAAAATCCTAAATATCTACCCCAAAATGTTGTCCCCTCCCCCACACTTAAAATATTGCATTTTACTCAATGTGAACCTATGAGATGATATATGCACATGAAATGTATAATTTTAAATAGGAAAAATAATATAAAAGTGAAAGGGTTAGGAACAGCCTGATATGATCAAGTGATGATGGGGTCATGTAGTGTGATGAAATCCACTACATCAGTAGGAATTCCCTCAATGTATTTCTTCAAACGTTTCCCATTGACTGTAAAGCTCCTTCCTGTGTCCTATTGTGTGATCTCCACTGAAACATAAGGAAAAGCATTAGTCACAACATAAGGACCTAACCACCTGGAATGCAACTTACCAGGCATCAGCTTCAGTCATGAACTATAGAGCAAAACTTTCTCTCCAACTTAAAATTCTCTTTTCTAGATCATTTTGTCATGAGCTTCTTTTGATATTTCCTTGTAGAGCCTTGAGTTCTCATATGAAGACAATCGAATATCCTCAAGCTCTTGAATTTGTAGCTTCCTTTGGATTCTAGCTTGAGCCAAATCCATGTTACATTTCTTTATAGCCCAATAAGCCCAATGCTCAACTTCCACGGGGATATGACACGCTTTCCCAA
Source organism: Viscum album (assembly GCA_963277665.1). Classification (NCBI taxonomy): domain Eukaryota; kingdom Viridiplantae; phylum Streptophyta; class Magnoliopsida; order Santalales; family Viscaceae; genus Viscum; species Viscum album. Next base: position 60,680,776 of record OY728156.1, on the reverse strand, counting down.
AAACAAACCGAAATGGGGACATACCAATGGGTGTCTTGTATGATATCCTATAATCCCATAGTGCATCATCCAAGCGCTTTCTCTAATCCTTCCTATTTGGCTGCAATTTTTTCTCTAAAATTTGTTTCAACTCACGATTTGAAACCTCAGTCTGGCCATTTGTTTGGGGGTGGTATGGTGTTGATGTTTTGTGTGTCACCCCATACTTCCGATGTAACACCCCCAGGTTTTCTAAAAATAAATTGAAATGATTTAAATTTTGTTTAATATATATATTTACAAGTAGCCTTTAAATATAATTTTATTGCTACTATGTTTTGAATTTCGAAAAATGGTCATCTACAATTGTGTTCAGTGTGTTATTTGGAGTCTATTAGAACCAACTTGTTTTTTTGGTGAATAGTAACATACCCTTATGAATATTAATATAAATAGTAATATGACTCTAATGAATAGTAAATTGTATTATTATTTTATTTTCTTAAGTCTTTAATATGATGACATCTTGATTAATTTTTAAATGTGATATAAAAGCAGTTATAGTTTTTAAATTATTAATTTTTTGAATTAAGTAAGATTTTATTTAAAAATTAAATTAAAAATATTTAGAAAATTATTTTCAAAAATGGACTTCATTTTTTAATTCTACACATCGATAAATGGTTATGGAGAATTTTGGGAATTTTTCTGAAACAGTTGATTTTTCAGTGAATAGTAAAAAATACAGTTTTGAGTTTCGGTGTGTTAATGACATCATTAATGATGTAATAATGATGTAATAAATCTTCTGGTCGACTTGTGAACAATAAAATAAGTTATGAGGTTTCCCAAGTGGCTTATACCATGGGAAAATAACATATTCAAGCCCATGGTTTTGCAAATACCACTAATGAGGTGTCCCTTGGAAATTATTAAAATAATCCCTCACTTTTGCTATAAATACCAACCCATTCCTTCATTAACTTCATTAAAAATTCCTATTTAATGAATATATAGCCTCCTTACCCCCATAGTATCAATCCCAAGGTTTCCTCAATCCCCCAAGGTCCCAACCTTCAACTTCTAGGAGTTACTCTACAAGGTAAGAAATTATCAATTTCTTTCTTTTTCTATTCAAGTTCTCTTTTATGTGGTATAACTTTCAAGTTTACATACCATGTTATTATTTCCTTATTATTCTCAATCTATTATGTATTATTATTCATTTATATATGGGTTACCCTTGTCCCCTCTCTTTTTAATATTTTTTAAAACCATGTTACATAGTCATTAGGCTGCCGAATTTTTGTAAGGGAATTCTTAACCCGATTTCCATTCTTTGAGTTAACCTTCTACTTCATTATTTATGTGGTATTAAAATTTGTTGTGTGATGTGTTTTTCTTATATTATACTTAATTATGTCTATTTATAGTGTATATACATATTCCATCCACTCTATTAAGTCTCTCTTCAGTTGTATGATATTTATAAGGGGTTTTCCTTTTAAAATCCTCATTTACAAATCTATTTTACAAAATTCAAAAGCAATGTTTTTATGAAATCATTCATGTTGTATGATTATGTTCTGGTTCTTGGGCATTGTTTATGATGAATTTTGGGACCTATGTCTCCCTCCAATTCATTGGGTATTTGTAATTTGGAGGTCGGTCGTATAGTTACTCCAAGTGTAACTGTGATGGTTGTACAAATAGTAAGGTAGCCATGAGGGTTATAAATTATAAGGTAGATAAGAGGGTTACAATATTATGTAAGTAATTCCCCAAGATACCTTTATGGTTCTACTTATGTTCTTAGTTATTGTGTAAATCTCATGTTTCACAATGTAAGTATATATATACAGGTGATAAGTATGTCTTTTGAAAATGATTTCATACGTTACAAGTATTCATGGACTAATGTGTTATTTCCTTCTTTTTATATCCCTTACCAAGTTTTTATGATCATCCCAAGTTTTAAATGATTTTAACAAGTTAATGGATGTGTAAGACAAAGAATTAATCCATGTTAAATGTTGAAGAATTTTCATGGAATCGTGTTTTAAGTTTTAATGTTTTAAATCTTGAAAAAAATGGAAATTGTTTTTATGGTATCCACTCTATAATAATGTGTAATGTTATGAATCTATTATGTCCCAATTATCTAAATCTATAAACTTGAAAAGATCCTAAATGTAAAAGGAATTATTTTCTTGACTAAATTCAATATTATGTATGTAATAAGGCTAGGTCCTTATATCCGAAGCAGGGAAGCCAAATTCTGATTGAAAAAGTGTGTCCCTTGGTCACTAATGATGGACTTCGATACTCCAAAATTGCAAAAAAAAATATGTTCTTTGACCAAGTCCACAACAACATTAGAATCATCAGTCCTAGCGGCCTTATCCTCCACCCATTTTCTCATATAATCAACAGAAACCAAAATATAAAAAAACAAATGAACTGGGAAAAGGACCCATAAAATCAATACCCCATACATCAAAAATCTCACAGAATGATATGGGTTGTTAGGGAATCTTGTGTCTCCTAGAAATATTACTAGTGTGTTGGAAACATGATAACAAATGACAAAACATATGAGCATCATGGAATAAACTAGGCCAATACAATCCAGAGTCCAAAACTTTCCTAGCTGTCGGTTGGGATCCAAAGTGTCCACCACAAGCAAGTGTATGACAGAATTGTAGAACAAACTCAAACTCATGATAATGAACACACCACCTAATAACTTGGTCACTACACATGCGTTATAAGTAGGGATCATCCCAAACATAAAATCTAGACTCACTCTTTAACTTTTGGACTTTATGTTTCTTTAAATTTGTAGGAATTTTATATGCAACAAAGTAGTCCACTCAATCAGCATACCAAGGATGTGTACCTGAGATGGAATAAAGATTATATTTGGGGAAAGTGTCCCAAAGTGGTATCTAGTCCAAGGTGTCATCCTCTAGTGTGTGAGTAATCCTACTCATGTGGTCTGCCACTAGGTTTTCTGACCCCTTCTTGTCCTTTATCTCAATGTCAAATTCCTGAAAAAGGAGCATCCATCGGATTGGCCTGGTCTTTGTATCTGGCTTCTTCAATAGGTACCTCGGAGCTGCATGGTCAGAAAAAACAACTACTTTAGAGCACAATAAATATGAACAGAATTTATCTAAAGCAAATATAATAGCAAGAAACTCCTTTTTGTGGTTGTGTAGTTTGATTGGGTTGAATCCAATGTCCTTGATGTATATGTAATCACATGTGAACGTCCCTCCACCCTCTGAGATAAGGCAACTCTGACCGCAAAGTTGGAGGCGTCACACATAAGCTCAAAAGGAAGCTGCCACCATAGAGGCTATATGATTGATGGAGTGGTCAGAAACTTATTTAGCTCATCAAAGGAATTCTTACAAGAATCATCAAACACAAAATCAGAATCCTTTTGAAGTAATCAGGAAATAGGAAGAGAAATCTTACTAAAATATTTGATGAAGCGCTGATAAAATCCTGCATTCCCCATGAAAGATCTAACATCATGCACACATAAAGGATAGGGTAAGGATGAAATTATATCTACCTTAGATATATCAACCTCTATCCTATGTTTTGACACTACATGCCCTAAGAAAATCACATGCTCTACCATGAAATGACACTTTTCAAAGTTTAAGACTAGATTCTTCTCAATACAATGATTCAAAACATTTCCTAAGCTAGAGATAAAATCATCAAATGAAGACCCATACACTATAAAATCATCAATGAATACCTCCATCTAGGTCTTAATAAAATCAGAAAAAATACTCGCCATGCATCTCTGGAAGGTACCCGGGGCATTGCAAAGTCCAAATGGAATCCTTTGGTAGGAAAACGTACCGAATGGACAAGTGAATGTAGTATTTTCATGATCCTATGAAGTAATAAGAACCTGAAAATATCCTGAAAATGCATCCAAGAAATAATGATGTGTCTTACCAACTAGTCTCTCAAGCATTTGATCAATAAATGGGAGGGGAAATGATCTTTGTGAGTGGACTGATTTAGTTTCCTATAATCAATACACACACGCCAACTGTTTTTCACCCTCATTGGAACTAAATCATCTTTCTCATTTTTAAAAATAGTAACACCACTTTTCTTAGGCACAACCTGAATAGGACTCACCCACTGAGAATCTAAAATGGGATAAATTATACTTGCCTCAAGCAATTTTTCAACCTCTTTTTTAACAACTTCCAGAAGGGTTGGATTGAGTCTCCTTTGTGGTTGCCTAACTGGTTTAGCCCCATCCTATGAAAGAATATTATGCATGCAAATAGAGGGTATAATACCTAATATGTCAGCCAAAGTCCACCCGATTACCCTGATATTCTCCCTCAAAAGATTCAAAAGATTTTCTTCATGTTCAAAAGTAAGATTATTAGAAATTATAACAGGTAATATATCACCACTTAACAAGTATGAGTATTTGAGATTAGGTGGAAATGACTTGAGTTCCAATGAAGGGGGGTTATGTATAGATGGAGAAATTGAAGGAACTAAAATATGTGCACAATGAACATCAGTATCAGAATATACATCATCAAAATCATAGAATAAAGCATCAAATACATTAGCATACTCAACAGCCATGTCATAATCAGAGTTCACATGATCAAAATCAGAATATGAATCCATTTCAAAATCAAATCTAAGAGAGTCTTGTTCATTAGAAATAGGTGTGGAAGTACTCTTAAACATCGAACTAGAACCAATACTCATAATCTCCTTAAGCATAGGACAATAAAATTCCATGGGTTTTTATTTTTTGGTTCAAAATGGGAGATAAAAAATGTAGAATGGTCCTATGAGGGGTACTTCATGGAGTCCATAACATTAAATATCACAACTTTATCAACAAACTCCATGTAAAGTGTACCCTCATCGACATTTATGATAGTTTTTGCAGTTTTTAGGAAGGTTCTACCTAAGATAATGGGAGCATGAGAACTTATCTGATCGTCCTCCATGTTAAGCACGTAGAAATCTACTGGAAAGATCATGTCTCTTACCCAGACAAGTACATCCTCAAGGACTCCCACTAGATATGTTGTAGCTCTATTCTCTAACTGCACCACTACTCTCGCCGGTTTCAACTCACCAACCTATAAAGAAGAGAATACAGAGTGAGCCATTACATTTATAAAATATCATAAATCATAAAGAGCATTATAAAAGCATAACTCCCCTATGGTTCATGGGATGGTGAATGTCCCTGGATCCTTACACTTTGTTGGCATTGCTAGAGTTAGTGTAATGAGTGCTGAAACATTCCTTCCAAGATTTATCCTCTCATTTCTTTTGATCCCTCTTCAATTGGTACAAAGTTCCGTTAAGAATTTTGTATACCTTGGGATTTTATTGATGGATTCAAGTAGAGGGATGTTGATCTCCACACACTTGAATGTATCCAAAAAAAATTCATTGCCTCTTCAACCATCTTCTTAGTTTTTACAAACCTGTTTGGAAAGGGAAGGGGGTTAGGAGGAACATCATTAATCTTTTTCTTACCATTATCATTCTCCTTGGGTTTCTCATCAACCGGTTTTGAATAGGGCTTCTCCAGAGTTGAGGTGAATCCTGATGGAATTATAGGTGAATATATATCAGTTATTTGCTTCCCACTTATCAATGTGATGGCACTAACATTCCCCTTCATATTTGGAGTAGGTTAGGAAGGAATATTTCCAGAGTTCTTACTTACCAGTTCATGGAGGCTGGTGGAAATCTGACTCATCTGTGTCTTTAAATCCCTCAATTCTGAACCTTGACTCTTCATCTCATTCTATTGATTAAGAACAATTTATTTCAAAAGATCATCAGTGTTAGAATCTACCTTGGTTTGGGGATTCCATTGTTGTTTAATTGTTGATTTTTGAGCTTCAAATTGCCTTTGGGGTTATTAGAAACCCTTTTGGTAAGGTGGAGGTTGCTAGAAGTTTTGTTGAAAAGGTGGCCTTTGTTATTGTCTGGAGCTATACCTCATGTATGATTGATCCTTACACCCTTGGTTGTATGCTAGTGCAAAGAAATTAAACTTCTTTTTTGGATATGTCTTTTGTTGTTATTGATATGGTCTCCCAGGGAATACCGCTGCACAATCCTCTGTTTCTTGTAGTTGGGGGCAACAATCAGTTGGGTGTCTTGTCTCAGTGCAAATGCCATAAGGCCTTGAAGGAGTGGGTTGGGGTGTCTTTTGAGCCAAAGAAATCAGCCTCACCATAGTGGTCAATTCTTCTAACTTGGTATCAATTAAATGACTCTCAAGAAAATAAGGACTTACCTGATGTACTCCCCTGACATGTGGTGTACCTCAATTGCCAAATTGTTGGGAGTTTTGGTTCATCTTGTCAATTAATGCATGTGCAGCTACTGGTGTCTTGTCCACCAATGCTCCTCCAGCCACAAAATCCACCATGCTTCTCTCCATAGGTGTAAGTCCTTCATAGAAGTATTAAATGAGGAGTTTCTCATTGATTTGGTGATGTGGTCAACTTGCACAAAACTTCTTGAATCGCTACCAGTAATCATACATTGACTCCCCTTGGGCTTGCTTGATCCCCAAGATCTCCTTTCTAATGGATATGGTCCTTGATGCTAGAAAAAATCTCTACAAGAAAAGATGTTTCAAATCATTCCAACAAGTTACATCTTTAGGTTGTAAAGAATACATACAATCTTTTGCAGCTCCATCAAGTGAGAATGGAAATGCTCTTAGTTTGATTTGATCTTCAGAAACATTTCTTGGTTTTAAGGTTGATAAAACCACATTAAATTATTTAAGATATTTATTGGGATCCTCACCAAAGAGGCCATGAAACTTTGGAAGAAGGTGAATTAATCCAGATTTCAGTTCAAATTCTGATTCGAGATTTGGTTATGCAATATAATTTGGTTGATAGTTAATATCAGGTGCAGACAATTCTCAAATGGTTCTATTAAGTTAATTTCCATTATTTTTAGCCATTGTTTCTTATTTTATGGTTAAATTTAAATTTCTTATAATTTCAATGTTCTGAGATTGGAATAATTCTCCAACTGGTTGAATGTTGAAACTTCTCGTAGACTAAGAATGTCTAATTCGATCCCAAAGGCTACGTTCAATCTCAGGATCAAGATCTAAGAGATCTTTAGGATTATTTTGTGTCATAAATAATATAAAAATAAAAATAAGTAAATTTTACTATATTAAAATAAAAATTAGAACTTTTATTTGATGGTCCAAAAGAAGAAGAAGAAAATAAAAGAAGAACAAAAAAATTCAGATTGGGTAAAGAAGGAAGAAAGAAGAGAAGAAGAGAATAAAATGTAAAATAAAATAAATACCTCTAAATGGTTGAAATAATTATTTTCCTCCCCAGCAATGGTGCCAATTTGAAAGGCGCTATCGTGGGAGCCCTCAAATGATTAGTGGTTTTTGGGTACTTAGGTGCAGCAGAGTGGATGACCAAGGTCGTCTCTCAAAGGAGGAAGTGAATTAAAACAACTTCTTAATGGTATTAAAAAATTAAAATAAAAGAGAATAAAAACACTACTTGAAATGATTGGGTTTTTTTTATAGTTTATAAAACTAGAAGAATTTTTCTAGAAGAATATTTCAATTTTTTTTTAATTTTGAAATGAAATTCGATTAAAAAGACGCAACAAGAATATGTTTTTTTTAGAAAATATTTTAAAAGGAGTAATCGATCTAAATCTACCTATTCACTCAATTATTTATCATTATCATTTAAATTAACATTCACTTAATTATTATACCTTAATTTTTTAAATCCCAAACCCTATGAGAATTAACTTTACCATAAAGATGAAGTGAATTTAATCCTAGGCTAACTTTGGAACATGAAATCACAGAACCCTGCTTTGATTGATTTTCTAAGGTTAGCTTATAGTCAGTGGTAAATTAAGGCACATTCCCTCTCTAGATATTAGAATTAATTAGGTTTAGATATTATATTTTAACACTACAAATTGATCTCGTATGGTTTTGTAATATGAATTAAGTTCGTGCTCCCGCAATTTACACAAAATCTCATCCTCGCGTGTTTTTGTGTTAATTGTTCAATTGCTTGATTAGTTTCAATTAAATTGAAAACTCAATTAATTTATCATATTATTTGAATTACAGTATATCATTTATTAAAAATAAATTAATGAATAAGGATAGAGGTCGACCGATTACTAAAAAAACTACTCTTCCATGGGCGGTGTAGTCATCGTAGAAACATTATGCAAGTGCAAAGGTTTAGAAAGGGCATAACCCAATATTGTTTCTACTCTTAAATTATAACCAAAAGAGGAAGATTAAGAGAATAAGAAAATTGAAAATTAAAGAATAAGTTGAAGAGAAACTAAGATTTTATTGAAAGCACAACAACATTACAAAAAAGAAGAGTAAAATAAAATCATTTTGGAGGAGATCCTAGCTTGGTAGCTTCCCTCATCCAATTGTGAATTGAAATGGTGTATAACCACTTCTACTCTACTCCCAATCTCCTAATTCATGTATAAACCCCTAAAAATGAGAAAAAAAACTAATTTATAGAGTGGATGGGAGGCTAGGTTTAAAGAGATTTCAAGTGTGAATGAAAAATCTCGACCAAATATTTTAATACAACTTGAACCACCCATTTGACCTCCAAAACTCATGAACCAGCTATTATTCCAGCAGAATTATTTATGTATAGTTGAGTTGGAGAGATCCTCTAAAAATTTGGGCCCAATACAAGCTTGTATGAAGAAGTTATATCCCAAATACAGACCAATATCCAATCTAGAGGGTCCAGCCCACATTTGACTTCATGGTCCATTTAGTCCAACCAAATGTACATTTTAGCTCTAATGTCCTGAACAAAAGTTGTATCCCATTAAGTCAGGAACACAGTTATAAAATTTAATGTTCAAATAATAAATATTAAAATATTTATCTTTGAAATACTACAGTGCACTATAAAGGGTAAAACTTGAATTTCCATTAAATTTTCAAATGAATTATCTAATCCCAAATATTTTATAAATAAACATATTTAACATAATGTAAGGAAATTTTATCATTTATTATCAATAAAATATTCAATAAAAATGTGTTTTATTAGTCCAAATTTCTTTAGTCTACTCTAATGTTCGGGGAACAATTCAAGGAGTCGTGAATAAAAATTTCAAGGCCCAAATCCAAAAATAAGGGGGCCAAATGAAGCTTTGAAGTTCAGCCCACCATTCTAGCTGGGAATTAAAATCAGGACACTATTCTTGAATTTTATCTTAATTTACTCATCAAATCAGGACAGGATTTTTTAGTTTTAAATCTAAGATATGGCCAGCCAACTTTTTAGAATAAATTATTTTTATTTGAGGGAATCTTCCTGTTCAAAAACCCATTCACATTTCAGCCTTCGAAAAAGTGTTGATAAAAATGGATAGTTGCAAACTGTTTAGTAAAATAGCCATATATTTTTCTCAAAAAGTCTAATAGATGAAAAAATTTGAGGTATGATATTAAAAATCAATATCTACAACTTTAAAGAATATAATATCTCGATATTCAACTATCTGGATAGTCAAATTGGTGATGCAAGTGGAGGGGGAGATTTAGAATGCAAACAGTCCACCTCCTTGGGCTATAAATACAACCCCTCTTTTCCTTGAATAGGGTTGGAATTTCAAAAGATATAATCATACATTGTAATGACCAAATCCTTGACAAAGGCTTGGGAGGACCTTCCATACTCAAGTTTTAAATTTAGATACCCTTCCTCCTCTCTTTGTTTTCATGTTCGTTTGTGTTCTTCTTATTTGTAATCGTGTAAGTCTGTTTTCATTTCAATAGAATTTTAATGCATGTTTATTATTATTAATCTATGATTCTCATCCACATTATATTAAATAATATTAATGGACTTAAAATAGTTTAAATACAGTTGAATCCACTTCCCTTATTTTGCTTTCTCATTCAATCTAAAGTTTGTATTTAATTCCCTTCACTGTCTATGTGTGTGTGTTTGACACACCACTCTTTTCTTATCCCTATCTTTTTCTTTTCTTCTTAATTCATCATCATAAAATTAAAAAACTATATTACTAATAATTTAAATGGATGAGTAAATATTTCATTGGGGTGATTCAAATTTTAGAGATGTTAAGCGATTGAGAGCTTTTTCTTGATGAGTATTCTTTAATTTAACATTATGTATGTTGGACTTAACATGTCATGGATTAATGACATATTTTGTTTAACATATGGATTATATGGATTATTGGAACCATAAATACACTACCACAATCAAGTACTGATTGATATTAGAACCCTAGTTAAGTTAAGGCTTGGATTAAAACCTTAACACTTGGGAATTCCAATCAACGTCATCTTGTGAAGTGGGTGTTAATTTAATGCAATATAAAGCAAAGTTAAAGGATATCACAAGATTGACTCCCTAATAATGAACTCAACCCAATATTTATCAATTTTTTAAATCAAAAATCATCCGTAATTTATTTCATAAGATCTGAAAACAACCCCCCCCCCCATCAAAATACAATCAACTAAAAACAATCGACTATTAAAAAGCATCATCACCGAGGATTCGACCCGAGTGTTGCTATACACATTAGCAGAGCACCAAAACCTTAAAAATTTTATAGGTAAAAATAGTTTGTTTTTTCATTGGTCCCACAAAACTATGGATATCACCTTCTCTAGGTAAATATATTCCCCTATCTCTGAAATAATGTAACCTAGGAAGTGAACATTTTCAGTCCAAAAGTGGCATTTTGTGAGATTAGCATACAGATATGACTCTCTTAGAGTACTAAAAACAATATCAAGTTGTTTGGAATGTTTGTGTCGATTATGTGAGTACACCAAGATGTTATCCATGAATACTACCAAAAATTAATCCATATACAGATGGAAAACCAAATTCATCAGAGCCATGAAAACTTTTGGCATGTTTGTGAGACCAAAAAGCATGACCAAATACTTATACAATCCATATCTACTATGGAATGATTTACATGGTATATCTAATGGTCTAACATGCACTTGATGGTCGCCCAAACTCAAATCAACCTTAGAGAAAATAATCACTCCTAAAAGCTGGTCAAAGAGGTCATCTATATAAGGTAATAGATTTTAGTTCTTTGTGGTAAACTGATTAAATTTTCAGTAATCAACATATAATATAAGGTTTCCATATTCCTTCTTAGCAAAAATCATGGTCGAATCCCACAGTGATGTGTTGGTTCGTATAAAATCCTTAGCTTCCAAGTAATGGATATTGGTACTACTCCTAATACCAGCTCAATAGTAAACTCTATATCTTTATCTAGAGGTTTCCTAACAAATTCATTATAAAAAACATCCCTAAAATGATCCACTATAGGAGGGAAATTTGTATGTTGTATTCCTTGATCATTCAGAAATAGACTAGTAATATGGTTTGTCATTTCAGTTAGCCCACGATACTATGGTCCAACTCGACTTGCCTAGACATCTCATTCACCCTTGTGAATATAATTTCCATCCTCGAGTCATATAAAGGATATCCATCTACAATACCATTCAATATGATCATGATAAAGTACTATCTAATCTATCCCAAGAACTACATCAAATCTCATCATATCAAGAACAAAAATGCTCCATACAAAATGATATCCATATATCTTTAGGGTTTAACACTTACCTCAGTGTACACTCTCTGATCGAATCCTTAACGGAGTATCAAGAGTCATCGCTACAAAAAAATACTTGATATTGAGGCTAATAATTTCTGAAATTTCCACAGATACAAAATAATGAGAAGTGACTATTTTAAATAAGGTTGATACTAGAGTAGAGGCTACTAGAATTGTAACTTATACAGTAGATGGATCAACACTTTGTTCCTTGGGTATTGGTTGCACTGTGTATATCTAGATTGAACTATGGCCCTAAGATATGGCCTGACTACCCTGAGTAGGTCTTCCCTACCAGAATTGTATATCTGAAGCTTGACTGCCTTTTCCATGACCACCTCCTCAACCAGTGTGTCCTATGGTGCTCCATCTCCCTTACTGAAGAGGGGCTACTGATCGAACTCTTTAAGGTGAAGTTGGTACGGATCCTCTTCCACTAGATATAGGTGGAAAGGTTTGAAAAAACCTATAAAGATTCCCCATTCTACTATAGTCCCAATACTCAAATGGGGATATATCGCACTGGGGATTTAGATGACCCTACTTACTACACTAATGACATATCACGTGTCTATCTAGGCACATACTCTGGCTACTATTTTCCCCTTGGGAAATCTTGAAACAACACATTTTGTTTCTAGATGAACTAATATTATGATTAGGTGAAAATTGTCCCTAGACCACACCATCAACTTCCCTAAGGTTATTTTCAGTGATGATTTAGTGATGGTAATCAAGAAAAACACATTCACCTAAGATTGTATGGTGTATACAAGATCATCCTCAAAACATATAGTTTGGGATAGCTCATCACCAAGGAGAGAAATAAAAAAATTATTAATCTCTATAAAATGAACCAAATAATCCAGAACTAATAAAGTTATAAAATTCATGTGTATAAACTCTCTGGTTCTATTAGCCCTCAGCATCTCAGGAAAGAAATAGTCATAGAAGGCTTTTTGGAAATCCCACCAAACCATAACCCCATGTTGATCATCTTGGGTCAAAACATCCCATCATCTCTTAGCTGACCCTCTAAGCATATACATTACAAGCTTAAACCTCCTCTCAGGAGGCATCTCAAGATGGTCAAAAATAGATAACATGGCCTCCAGTCATGACTTAGCATCTCAAGGACCACTATTCCCTGAAAACATAGGTGGATGATGCTAATGAAATTCGTTCATAAACTCTGTTATAGTAGGGGCCAGTCTCAGGGATCCTTGAATGGTCTACATGATTCATAGGAAACCCTCTCAAAACTGGGCATTAGTGCCTAGGTCAAGTATAATAAGAGGTTTCATAGGAGGTACTAGAGTAGTTAATACTAGTGTATTAGGGATCACCACCTTTGTAGTATAGTCATTTCCACCTTCCTAGCATATGACCAGAGGTTTTCATGGTGGCATCATTCTACAATTCCAAACACACACCTCAAACCAGAATTTGATAATATAATAGATTACTAATAAAGGAATAATAAAGGTACAATACTTATTATAAAAGAGTCAACACCTATCTTCCTACTCCTAAAGATAGGTATAGGTGATATAATAAGTCATAAGGAATGCAAGAGATACTCCCAATATCCCACTACTAAGGTCGGTTCAAAGTAAATCTCTTTGTTATGCATCATAATTCCTAGTATATGGGGTTTAAATTTCAATTTATAGAGGAAAACACCCTTTAAGATGAAATTTTAATCCCCATTTAGAGATAACCATATCATTATAAGAATTATAACTCAACAATCCATATGTGTGTGTGTGTGTCATGGTCCAGTTAGATGAGTTTCCATTCCCAAGTTATAAAGCCCTATGCTTTATAAGTTGTAATTATCACATCATGTAACTACATACAGTCTTTTACAATGGTTCAATTATATGGACCATCATTTCTAATTTATATAGGCACATTCACTCTTTAAATTTCAATTAGAATCCATTTAATTTCAACCACTAACATTTCAGCCAACATGACCAATGGTCCATGGATCAATATGCTATAAATGGGTTAATTAAGGTGTCACCATCAAGATATATGGGAAATAAATATTTATTTTGATTAATACATGTTAAAAACCATTTATTTAATCCTTACTACAAGAAACTTCAGCACAATTCTAAATATAACAATCAAGGAACAACCACGGGATGCAGGTAATTCATGCAATAAAATAAATATGGAATGAAATATACATGACATGTGAATACTCAGGTGTTTAATATGATGCATTAAATGATACCTCCTTGCCATAATAGGCCAAGGGTAAAAGTAAACTCCATAATAATAAACACTACAAATCATGTACATCACCCAATAGTAAAATCAATACAATTGTAATGGGCATAATCCATAACAACAACTCCCATCCCATGAAATTTGGATTTTCCCCTGTATGTGGGCTATCTACTCTCAAACATAGACTCATTACCAAATCTTGATACTTCCAAATAACTTGTATATTAACCCAAAATAATAATACAAAAGGAAAATATCTTCTCTGATGCAACTTTGTGACATCACGGACCCAATTCACTCATAAGTAATCAAACATGGTTGGCCACATGGCTTCAAGTATATCTCCCCATATGCTAGAGGATTCTGAATAGCAGTGAGGGTATAAGGTGGTACAGTAGGGATACTATAGACTCATGTTTAGAGTGACACACAGTGGTAATACAACGTATAAATCATTGGAATCATCACAGTAAACAGTGAAAGTAAACATCCAGATAAGAATAAATAACTAGAGCTAGAAGAAATAGTATAAACAATAAACAAATCAATATCCACTATCATATAAAACATTATGTCATGTCTATATGTTATACAAAAGTCTATATGTTATACAAAAGGGGTAATATAAGGAAACCGAGTGGTGGGCATATGCAACATGCCATACAAAAGAAAATACAAAAAGGTTCAAAAGTTATCTCCAATAGAATCATGAGAATAGGCTCAATCATCCGATCTTATACACCAATCTAGTATAGAAAATCAAGTGTCCATAGTAGGGTGATTTCTCTTTCCCATACCTACATCCATGAAGTATGTCTAGGTACAAATCGGTAGCCCAAATAGGTTCTAAGATAAACTTAGTAGGCCACAACCAACGGTATCTATAACAAATCCAATCTATGCATATTAGTTGTAACAGTGTGCAGGTATAATAGGAATGAAACTATAAATGATAAAGTGATACAACCCAATCTACAAGTACATGTAGTGTCAAGCAATCTATAAATGATAAAAACTATATACAAGAGTAAAGAATCGGTGATAACATACGTTGGGTGTATCAAGTACCAGGCCTATGAGGGCCAGGACTCGAGGCCATGGACCAAGGAATCCTCTTCAATTCCATGGATATCATCCATAACAAACTCAGAAAAATGTATACCTACATGGTCCAAGAACTCAAGACCCATGGATGAGGCATCCACATCGAGTCTGAGGAGCGTCTCCAATGATACTCGGTAGAGACTTGGGTGGAGATCAAGGAGTAAATCCAATTCATTCTATCAATTTGTATCCAAGGTAATAATATAAGGCATCTAATGTAAAAGAATCATATGTTTCATATCGTGATGTCGGTTACATACTAAAGTATCCATAATTGAACATTTTATATAAGGGGTCAGGGGTCTATGTTTGTTTCCATGACCTTTTATCAACCATTTACATTAAAATCCTAAGCTGATAGGTCATCTATCTCATTTCACCTAATTAATCCATTTCATAATCCTTTTCATTTATAAATGACAAGGAACCTTAAGGGGTATCTAACCCTTAATATTCCCTTTTAATTCATTTATAGCTTCCACTCATGGGTGGAAAGATCAGCACAACCATAAGGGTGGTATGTTCATAGGAATTCAAACAAACCCACCTTGAGGGGTGGTTCAGGTTGAGGTCAATGACCTCCAACCATTTCAATGGGTATTAGAACACCAAGACATGTTTTAAAACATTTAATTTAAGGTATTACTCGTTTTAGAAGAAACGCATAGAGGTCCAGGTGTGCATCACTATGATTCAAGCTATAAACATCAATACTTTTAAAGGAAAAGGTATAAACCACCTACCTTAGATGGGTAGTAGACTCCCTATCCGTTATCATCCTTTAACTCAGTCTAGAACTAAAGAAATCAAAGAAATGGATGGATAACCTGAAATTAGGTCATATTAGATCACATGGATTTATAATTTCATATGGTAAAAAAATAATAAAGTAAGAAGATTGAAGATCTTATCGATGGCTATCCAACAAGAAGAATGGTGAATGAATCAGATGTCAGATGAAGATGGTAGATAAATACCTAGATTTAAGGATAGAGGATATATCCAATGTGATGGAGGAGGTTTTTTGTGAATAGAAGAGGAAAAAGGAGGGATGAGTTGTATAGTTAGAACTAACTATGTGCTAACTATATTTATCACCTGTTTCTCCCAAAAACTGGAGCTCCAAGCTACGAAAAATCCCCAAATGCTTTGGAAACCTTCCTTAAACACTTAATAACTTTAATATATATAAAATGAATGGTTTAAACCAAAATTTAAATATTCACACCTCTCTAAAAATCTAGGAAATTGCAGTGATATTGTTATTCTCGTGGGTATGTGTTGGCCCAACTAGGTTAAATACCTTGAGAGGGGGTGAATCATGGTATCTCGGGTTAAAATAAACCCTCCTTTAGATCTTTTTTAATCATTAAATAGAACTCTCTTATCTCTTTTTCTTATAATAAACTATAAACTGAAATAAAATCATAAAAAGACACATCAATTTTACTTAGTTCACTCAACCCAGGCTAATATAAGGAGTATAAAAAGGCAATGTGCTGATTTACCAGGATCACTACAACATTATTGTTATAATGTTCGGAGTAGACTCACTGCCCCCAGGTTTAAAACCATTCACACTTGAGAACTAATTGTTCTCTCCACTAAAGTAAATGCACTGCTCCTCTAAAATATTCTCCTAGAAGGTCTCTAAAATTGAATTTTTTTGTTCAGATATAATGATTTTTGAACATTTGATGTGATTTCAGCTTCATTTAGGAGTGTTTTCATATGCTTGTTGGGTCGTATATGATTTTATTCCATGGATTTACATTCCTATTGATTTGATGGTGTTTCATTTTTTGTGGTTTTCCCTCTTTTGGGGATTTATTATCTATTTAATATATATATATATACATATACTTGTATGTATTTCTATACATTTATGTATATTAATTTATAATTTATATATATTAATCAGTATTTAATTAAAACTAAATATAATTGCATCTATGTATAAATAATTATATGTATTTATGCATATTAACCTATATTTATATATATTTATAAATATCTACATGTGTTTATCTTTATATATTTATATATTATATGGGTATATAGAGAAATAGAGATATATATATTTATATTTACATGTGTTGATATATATATTTATTTAATATACAATTATATATGTGTGTGGGTTTATATATATTTATGTAATATAAATGTGTGCTTATATATATTTATGTTAATTTTATTATATGTATAATATTTATATATATTTATATCCATTTATGTATATTTATATACATTAATATTAATTATATATATAACATTGGTATATATATTTATATGTATTCTGTCGATTTTTGTGTCTCTCTCTCTCTCTATTCTTGTATTTATATACATTTATGTAAATTTAATTATACTTATATATTTTTATAAGTTTTTTTAAATAGGTAGGGGAAATGTCCCCTTTTTTATTAAGGAAAGATAGCCCTCTTTTTAGAAAGGTTTAGAGGTAACCCTTACATGACTCAATGGCCGAGTGGATCAGAGGACCATTCTAATTTTTTGATGGCTCAAAGGCCCAATTTGAGTAGACAAGCTTCACATCATGATCCCAGTCTTCATGCTGTGACACCCCCCACCACCACCACCATCGGCTATTGCATTGCACTACCCATTGTGAGGACCTTCACAGAGTACCCCTCTTTAAAACCACGTCTAGGTATAGGGCCATATGATGGGTGTCAATGCACCCATTGCTCTTTCGAGTTGCCCACTCCGCAACACCTGCATGTCTCCATGCCACTCTGCCACCAAGATGTGTCGCTTCTCATGTTTGTACATCACCATTCACATGATGTATCACCCCCTCTACTAAGAACCATCACATTTTGTAGTCCTTTATAAGGCTTTGGAAGAGCACCCCTCTATCTCGTGTAGTTAGAGGGCTATATGATAGTGTCAATACACCTATTGATCTTTCAAGCTACTCACCCAACGATGTTGCCTGAAGCCAAACTACATTGTCTACCTAATGTGGTGCACTGATCAGCTAGTCACTTTTTGCATTGCCTGTTGCTTTGTGGTGGCCTGGAGGTCCTGTGGACCAAAGGCCTTTGGTGTCCCGAAGGCCCTATGGCCCGAAGGCCCAATTTTGTGGCTCATAGGCTAAAATTAGGTGAATAGGTTTGATGTTATAGTAACTGCTACAGTTGACACTTTAGTAGATGCCGCAACACTGCTACAGTAACTCAGAAATTCCACATCAACCCAAATTTGATCCTGAGTCTTTTGGATGCCAAGCAGAAGCCTTTACCACTAGCGTACAAGCATGTTGTCATTATAAGATATATATAATTGTATTTAAATAAATTTATATGTAATTATATATACATATATTTATTTATTATTTATTATACGTGTGTGTTGTTTCTTTTTCTTGTAACCTCTGGGACCTTTTATTATTATTTAATATATATTCATTTATTATTTATTATTAAATAATTTATTATTTATTATTTATTTATCATATATTGATTTTTTATTTTTTATTTTTTATTTATTTTTTATTTTTTATTTTTTATTTTTTATCATTTATTCATTATTTATTCATTATTTATTCATTATTTATTTATTATTTATTATTTATTTATTTATTATTTATTTATTTACTATTTATTTACTATTTATTTATTATTTTTTATTTTTTATTTGTTTATTTCATATTTATTTGTTATGTATTATTATTTTTATTTATTATTTATTATTATTTTTCTTTAATAATGTTATTTATGTATATATATTTATATGTATTTATATATTTATATATACAAGTATATTAAATTCTGTTTACTCACCACATAAAGAGCTTGCTGAAGTGGTAAACTTTTTTGCAGAATAACCAAAAGGTAAGGGGTTCAAATCTCACCCATCACATATATGTGTTGAATTTATGAATAGAATGCATGATATATGCATGCATGGAAGGATAAATAAATAAATAAATAATAAATGAGAAAATATTTAAAAAAAATAAAAAATCATTAAAAAAATTATAAATCGTTTCTAAAAAAAGCACCGCAAAATAAAAACTACCACTAATTAATTTGAGACACAGGTAAATGTGGAAGTTTCTAGAAATCATCATGCATTATTGATTTATGGTTTAAACCGCCATTGAATGCAAAAAAACACCATGAAATGGATTTTTTAGCATAGTGTTATCATGTGGTCTATGTAATTTTCATGTGAAAATACTTTCTCTTCCATTTTTGAAGTTTCCTCCAAAAATTCAACCTTGAAAAATTAGCAAACACTAGGAAATGTCATCATCATCTTTACCTTCTTCAATACCCCTTCCAAGCAACCATTAGAACTTTTTCAACCAACATTTTCAACAAACACAACAAACTAAAATCTTTCAAATTTTACCATGAGAGATTTTTTACCAACAATCTCCCCTTTTGGTTTTGTCAACAATACTTCAAAACCACTTAAATCTATCTGTTCACATAAAGTTTCACACTTTCTTCTTCAAACACAGTTTTCCTTTCTATAACTCTAGATAGCAATCAAGTACTTACTCAACATGTACTCTAAGCCCACATGATATAATCTCAGCATCATAAACAAGAGTATCATGAAAAGTTCATCAATGACTAACTTCATTTTCAATGACACTTATCGAATCTTTATCGATACTAACTAGTCTTGTAAGATGATACCAATTGTTACTGGCGATCAATATCAAATGTTGGAAAAAGTGTAGCGCACAATAAGACCACTTACTCAACCTTTCCTGGTAAAACACTTTCATTACAAACCCAAAGTCATCCTTTCATGATATGTATTCAATGTCCAAACAACTTCAACATCTCCATATTTATGACTCCCCCAACTTCCTTTACTCCCCAAATTCAACATAAAAAATCTCTCCCCTTTCATTACATTACTCTCCCATGTAATAGGTTTGGGAAAACTCTTCCCTTTTTATGAACAATATCTCTCTCCCTTTGTCGATGAACTCAAAGGTCACTCATTAAATCTATGCAATAGGAAAATAACAGTTATTGCATACAGGGAAATTTACAACATACCTTGAGGAGTGGGGATTCCACATCCACATTTATTTCATTGTGGGGGTTCAAATGAACTCTGATAGTCATCTGATGTCTTTTAAATGCTTCTTTGGGTGAGTTCTTTGTCAATATGTTTGTGACTTAAAGTTCTATAGGAACATACTCTAAATTCACTAGCTCATGATCCACTTTCTCCTTTATAAAGTGATACTTGATTTCAATGTGCTTCATTCTTGAGTAATGGACTGGATTTTTTCTTAGATTAATAGCACTTGAATTATCACAATTTATTCTAATCAAAGACTTAACTTCAACTCTCATATATTCAAACTACTACTTCATCCACAATAGTTATGTGCAATCCTAATTGGTCTTAATATATTCATCTTCTATGGTGATAAGTTAAATGCAACCTTATTTCTTGCTTAGCCAAGAAATGAACAATCTACTAAGATAAAATGAACCAATCAATGTAGACTTTCTATCATCTATTGAACTGACCTAATCAACATCTGTATATCCCAACCACTCCTTTTTGATATTGAATTGTAAATAAAACTAAAATCCATAGTGCCTTTGATATATTGAAGTATTCTTTTCATGAATATCTAGTGGATTTATTTTAATTACTTTGATAATGTGATTCCTGACATGTGGTAAAAATAATATCAAGTCATCATTTGATATAGTATAATAGGATCACATTGATCTACCTGTATTCTATGACATTGACCACTTTTCTATCATCATCATTTGAGAAATTCATTCAAGAAGAAATTTTAGTTGTTGTATCCTTGGAGTCCACCATTCCAAATATTTATATAACCTCCTTGGAATATTTTTATTGATAAATTTAATTACCATGCCTTCCTTGCACCACCTGTGGACCAAGGAAAAATATTAGTTCCTAATTCATCAATATTTTAAACTCACACTTCATTAATTATATAAACTGTTTTCACTGTGCTTCATTTGATCCACCAAAAATTATGTCATCTACATACACTAGAATCGTCATCTTTTGATCGCTCTCATTATTTACATATGAATTATAATCAACTCTGCCACACATGAAATCGATTTTCTTCAAGTGTTGATTTGGTTTTAAATACCATGATCCTAGTTCCTGCTTCATCTAATAAAGAGTCTTCTTCAACTGATTTTTTTCTCATATTCATGAATAAGAAAACCAGTTGTATGTTCGATGTATACCACTTTTTCCAAAACTCCACTCATAAATCATGACTTGATATCCATCTAGAAAACCTTTAATTTCCTTTGCATAATTATGGATAATAATATTTGTATTATCTCCATCCTTATAATGAGTGAAAATTTATCATCTACATTTATGCCTTTGAACTGGGAGTACCCCTTACACACAAGTCATGTTTTGTTTCTAATCACCATGTCATATTCATTTAGTTTATTACTGAAAAATTATTTGGTTACAATGACATTATTGTATGTTGGTATTGAAACAATCTCCCATGTATGATTCTTTTCGATTTGGTTAAGCTCTCCATCCATCGCTTAAACCCAATTCTCATCCCCAACAGCTTCTTCAAAACACTTTGGATTTACTTAAGATACAAAAAATGTTTATTTTAGAGACTTTATTCTCCTCATATATACTGATGTTATATGGTCACTGATGATATTATGCTCGTTGATTTCAACTCTTCATTTCAGCTTATGTGTAGATGCAGGTCTAGCTTCATCTTTCTCATCATTAATGTCTTCTTCTGAATTTTCCTCAGGCCCCAATACTCCCCCTGAGCTGCTAAACTCTTTATCACTATCTTCCTAAATCTTCTCACTCTGTTGCTGAATATTATTTTCATTCTCCACTACAATGACATCATTTCTTTCAATAAACTTTTACAAATTTTTAATGAAGTATTTATATGTTTTTCTCTTACCAGAGTAGCTAAAGAAAATTCCTCTATCTCCATGAGACTCAAACTTACTATTATTCTTCTTACTAAGAATGAAACACTCATTTTTGAAGATTTGAAAGTAATTAAACATTGAATTTTTCCCATACCACAACTCATGTAGAGTCTTTTCCTCCCCCGAATACAATAAATCTATATTAGAAATATAGATCAATGTTAGTACCACTTCATTCCAAAACTTTTCTCATAGGTCTTTCTCAATAAGAATCATTTTGTTCAAGATTTTTATGATATGGTTTCTCCTCTCAACCACACTATTTTGTTAAGGAGTTATCATTTTTGAGACTTGGTTCCTTATCCCGTGCTTCTCGATATAATCCTCCACCCAATTATTTTTGATCTTTGTGCTATTATCGGTCTGGAATTTCAAAATTTCTACCCAGTCATATTCTCATCCTTCCACTGATATTGAGTAATGCAACTGAACACCTCATATTTTTTATTGGTGACCATCATCCATGTCACACAATTGAAATCATTAACTAAAATAATATAATATATCTTTCCATCAATGGATCTTGGTGAAATATGTATA
Organism: Viscum album; assembly: GCA_963277665.1. NCBI lineage: Eukaryota > Viridiplantae > Streptophyta > Magnoliopsida > Santalales > Viscaceae > Viscum > Viscum album. The sequence goes on along the minus strand of OY728156.1, from coordinate 60,658,214 downwards.
CACACATCGATATGTACCAATTCAAGAACTCTCATTAACTTTTGTTCTTTTTCCTTGTAATTTTTTTTGAGTAATCTTCCCCTTTTGATAAAAATCACAGGTGTGAGTATGATCACATGATATTTTTTGTAGATTTTGTGCTCCACCATTTTTCACTAGATCTTCCAAGGATTATTGGATAAAATTTCACAATTTTTTTCCACTTATATAAAAATCACATGCATTCTTCTCCACTAATAAGGTTGAGATATCCCTTTGTGTTATTCCCTTACATATAACTATACTATATTTTCCCTTGATGATGCATGTATTTTTGGTAAAGTTTATTGTGTTCCCCAAGTAACACAGTTGACTAACACTTAACAAGTTGTGACTGAGACCTTTGACAACTAATACATTTTTGTGTATCATGTATTTCCCCCAAAACTTGAATTTTCCTGAGCCAATAATCTTTGGTCCTTCATTATTATCAAATCTAATAACTCCTTCCTTGTTATTCTTGATTCTTGTGAGAAGATCTATATTTTTCATCATATGAGATGTGCACCCACTATCAAGAATCTATACACCAATACGATCTGATGCTTCTAGAGAAATATCTACAACCACTACATACTCGACTCTTTTCTTTTTGACCCATGCCTTTGGATTCACACTTGGTGTTGATTAAAATGTTTGATCATATTTATGATATGATGTACCAAATTTATCTTTCAAATATACAAATAAATTTTTCATTTTCACCCAACTTGATGATTCCTTGAGATGTTGCATATAAATATTTTGGGTCCTCATTGGCACATTCCTCTGCATTGCTGAAGAGAAATACCTGGACATATATCTATATCCTCTACATCAAAAACAATGACCATCAAAATCATGCTTGGAATATTGAACTCTACTTGGTTTCCTTTGTTTCTCTTGTGCCCTATGGTACCTTTTGGATATGAAACATACATTTTGTGAATGTACCATCTTTCCACAACAATGAAACCTGATACAAGGTGAATTCTTATGTGTCTTTGGGACCACATCGTTTGTCCCTTAGGTTCTCTAAGTATTATAATTCTAAGTTTTCCCCAAATAAACCTTCAACTTTGGAGTGGGTGTTTGAGGCCCATCGTCAACCATCAGTACTTTCTATTTGTAATCAAGGCTCATACCAACATTATCATTCTAAAGTGTCTTTTGGTTTTTATAACACTTCTTTTCCTATTTTACTAGACCTATATGCTCCACTTTCACTTTTATGTCACTTGTATGATCTATTTTCCTGATGTCATAATGGGTGTTAAGAGTCTCTCCTAATCTTCTACTTTTTACCAAAGACTGATAAATTTCTTCTCAATCTCTTTGATATGTTTGACCTGATATTTTATTGTATTATTCAAACCATCGATATCCCTAGTTTATTCTTAAACTTTAAGCTTATAATCAGCAAACTTCTCCAAGATTTCTGGAATTAAATATTTAATCTTTTTGATCTATAAATTCAACTCAGACTTCATTTCTTATCATTTCATATAGAGTTTAGCATCATGAACCACTCTATTAGTTTTCTTATTTTTGGATCTCCAAACATATATTTCTTTAAGAGGAGCCTCTAACCCTTATTGGAGATAAAATCTTCCTCCCACTTATCCTTTATCATCATTAATTCACTATTGGAAAATGGGTCTATACCCACGGTTTTGTGCACAGCCGTGGGTATAGGCCCCCCACCCTATACCCACGGTTTTGGGAAACCATGGGTATAGGGATAGTATGGGGACCTATACCCACGGTTCTCAAAAACTGTGGGTATAGGTCCCCTATACCAATGGTTCTTGGAAAAACTGTGGGTATAGGTTTTTTTGAAGACCTATACTTACGGTTTTGGAAAAACTGTGGGTAAAGGTGTTGTTCTGCAGACCTATACCTACAGTTTTTGAAAACTGTGGGTATAGGCCGTATTTTTTTTCAAAGACCTATACCCACAGTTTTGAAAAACCGTGGGTATAACTTTCTCACGTTATGGAAGGAACAAAAAATTCTACAGGACAGAATTTTTTTTTGGTGGGAAGACGATCTTGAATAATATAATTATACAGATATAAATATTAAATCGTATAAATTTTGTAGGTTGGTTGGTTTAGATCTTCAGTTTGCATGAGGATATACCGTGATCGAATCACGCGGATTCATTTTTTTCAAATATATGAGTAATATTAATATAAGTAAAGAGACGTATATATATAAACCAATAATATTCTTAGGTTAGTTGGTCTATCCGTGAAATCCTTTCGCACGGGTCACGAGTTCGAAACCCCGCAAATCCTATTTTTTAGATTATAGGAGTTATATTAATATATTAAAATAAAAGTATCTATATATACTAATAGCGGTATTATCTCAGTTGGTCAGTCGTGTGTGTGCAGGATGCGGGAGGCACGAGTTCGAATCCGCCCAGAGGCGATTTTCATCATTTTTTACCTATGGTTTGAAAACCATAAAAACAGCATTGTGCCACGCTGTTCAATCACTATGCCCACGGTTTTGTAAACCGTGGGTATAAGGGATGACCTATATTGCGACGCCTTTCCATCCCACAGTTCCCAAAACCATGGGTATAGGCTATACCCACGGTTTTGGGGGCTATACCCATGGTTTTGAACCGTGGGTATAGGCCGTTTTTTCAGTAGTGATCGCTTCCCTTATATGGGATCTACCAAAAATAGCTACCAAATCATCTTCATTATGGTCATTACAGTCTTTAATTTCTTCTGCCACAATTTTTGAACTATTATCTTCTTATGAAAGTAGGTTCTTTTTATTGAATAAATTGCACTTAGTACTTCTCCTACCATTATCATTGGTCAAATACTTCTTTATGGGAGCTTCATCACCCTCACCATCATCTTGAAAAATTCCTGGGACATTTTTCTATAAGGTGACCAGCCTTTCCACATAGAAAGAATGTGAGTATAATTTTTCCTTTAAACTTTCCTTTTCCCATTTATAGATTTTAGAAAAGGAATGACATGAATTCATTCATATATCCTTCCCCCTATCCATTCTCCATGGTGAGTTTCTTCATGTCCTTGAATTCCACCTCCTTATACTTTTCCTTTTCCATGGTCTCATTATCATCATTTCTCATTTTGTATGCCACAAGAGTACTATGTAAACTATCCAATGTCAGCTCTTTTGGATCCTCATACTCAAGTATAGAGACTTTCATATTGAACCAAAGTTCCAAACTTCTTAGGATACACTTGTCGATATTTTCATGATCGAGAGTTTCTCTGAGACCATACATTTCCTCCTCAATTAAATTCACATGGTCAAATAATGCATCAATAGATTCATTTGGGTGCATCCTAAAGTCTTAAAACTTGTTCCACAAAACCTACAATTTAGATTATTGAACTTTTGATTCTCCTTCATTGATATTAATCATCTTTTCCCACATAGTGTGTTAGGATTTATGTGACGTCACTTTTGTGTAGATTGTGTTGGATAAAGCCCCCCTTATCGCATTGATACCCCTGATGTCAACATACAATTCGCTATGGTCTAATTATGATAAAGCCCCACTATCCATGTTGACTGAAATTCCATATATAGTAACTATATATACATCCATTCCTAATGATAGTAAGCCATGCCACATTCAATTCTTCCAAAATTGAAAATTATTTCCCTTGAAGATCATAATTCATTTGTGATTGACAACTTTCATGGCTTCTACTGAGAGAGATTTACTGACTTTAAACTTATCTATGATACCTATTGTTTTCCCCAATGGGTTAAATACCCTTAGGGGGTGGATTGAGGTATCTCTAATTAAAAAACTCTTTAGATTTTGTTTTTTTTTTGTTAGACAAAACCCTCTTCTCTCTTTTTCTCATAATAAACTATAAACTGAAATGAATGCATATAAGAGACACAAAAAATTTACTTGGTTCACCCAAACTAAGCTAATCGAAGGAGCATACAAAGGCAATGTTTTAATGTACCAGGATCACTATAGATTACTATTGTTACAATGTTCGGAGTGGAATCACTGCAACCTGGTTTAAAACCATTCACACTTGATAAATCATTATCCTCTACACTGAAGTGAACACACTACTTCTATAAAATATTCTTCTATTGTTATGAATCAAATAAAATTTGGTTCACACTGAAATGGGTGTGTCATAAATCTCCTCTTTCATCTGTGGGATGAATTCAACTTTACTGCATAATTTTTTCTTCATGGAAAACTCCTTTAATAATTATTCCTTCTTCAACGTATTCTCATTACATAGGTTACTGTTCACCATGTGATACCTCCATGCAATGTCCTCCACATGATCAATACACATTATTCCTTATGTGAGCTTCCCCGCGTAATCCTACTTTATGAACTATCTTATGTGGATAACCTTCGTGTACTTCCTTATGTAGTCATTATTCACCTCATAACTCCTTATACAGATCACATAAACATACTTCCTTTACCGAATACTCTGAAAAATTCTTTCTAGATTTTAATAATCTGAAATCCCCTCCTTTTAATGCATGTTTCCTTCAAATAAATTAATTATGAGTCCTTATATTAGAAAAATTCCTGAAAATCCATTGATTACAAAATTATTGTACACTCCTTCAACGCACCATGTGATATCACCACTTTGAAATTGTGGATGGTGGTCATATTATACGATCACATGAACCTACTTTAAATAATATTCTTTCACGTTATTGTTTATGCAATCAACTAAAATCATTATCGCTTCACCGCAAATGATGAGGTCACCATGCAACCACATGATCCCCTTGTGTGATCGCATACTTATCATGTGGTTTGCATAATTCTTAAATAGGAATCCTTCCTTTTCCATTTTTGAAGTTTTCTATAGAAATTTGGCCCCAAAAAATTAGAAAACACTGGAAAACATCACCATCATCTTCACCTTCTTCAATAATTCTTCTATAAAACCATTGAAACTTTTACAACTGACATTTTCAATAAACACAACAACCCAAAATCTCTAAAATGTAATCATGAGGGATTTTTTCCAATATTATATAATTTAATAGACCTGTATGTGATCACTACCCTCTATTAAATCATGATTCATCTCAAAATGAGGCAGGAAGTGTCACATAAAACCTCAAAGATCACCCCTTTCTCTAGTAACAGAAGAACGGGGGCACTGATCAACTTAACCTTCAGGCAGATGAAGGTTTCCTGACATTGATCAGTCCATATGAAAGACTGTTTATTTATGGTCAAGGATTTAAAAAGATCCGTAATATGAGATAATTCATACATGAACCTTTGATGGTAACCTATGAGACAAAGTAAACTATAAACCACAAACAACAATCTTGGGTGTTTCCCGAGAAACAACAACCTCAATCTTTGAAGGATCAACTTCCACTCCCTTATGAGACGCCACATTCCTAAAAAATGAAACTCACACATCCAAAAATTTCTCTTTGATAGATTCTCATAGAGTTTATTATGCCTAAGGAATTTTAAAACAACCCTAATATGTTCATCATGCTCCTCGTCTAATTTTGGGTATTTGTAGACATCGTTTATGAAAACCACCATGGACTAATCTAGAAACTCACGTGTCACATAGTTCAAGAGACTCATTAATAAAACTAGAGAATTCATAAAACTAAAAAACATAACCATGAACTCAAAGATCCCATAACGATATCTAAAGGTGGTCTTTGTGGTATCTTACTCCTTCACTCTCATCTAATGATACTCAGACCGTATATCAATCTTTGAAAACAGTTAACCCTTTTCAACCAATTGTATAAATTTTTTATCAACATAAGGGGATAATGATTCTTTATTGTCTCCTAGTTCAACTACCAATAGTCTATTAACAACCTCATGCTATCATAAACCTTCTTGGTAAATACACTAGATCACCCCATGACGATACATTGAGCCAGATGAAACCTTTTTTGTATCAAATCATCAATATAAATCCTAAAGTTCTATATCTCAAAGGGCGTAATCTTGTAAGGTGTAAGAACCCAATTTTTCTATTAAGTATGTACCCTTACATTTTGGTCTAATAATTTATTTTTAACCTAATATGGATGCCTAATAAGTTCATGGAGGTTACGAGGGTGTCTAGGGCTTGTTCAGAGCTCAGAACCCCAACCAGTGGTAGAAATGCATTATTCACATGGTTAGTAGAAACCATGTAGCCAAGTCCTCATGGTTTCCCTAACCATGTGGATTCTAGGAAGAGGGGTGAAGCAGGGCACATAGTTTTTCCCAACCATGCTCCTAGGGTTTCATGCTTGTGTGGATAACACAACAAAATGTAGCAGAGCCTACAACACATTTGGTGCACGGTTTATTAAAACATGTGGGTCCAACCGTGTGATGTCCCCTCTTGAGACTGTTCCTTGAGCATGGTTGGTGCACTATTTTTCCAACTGTTCACCCCTAAAATTTTGGGTGAAATTACATTTTTGACCTTAATTATATTTAACTCACTACCCTCCTCTTGTTTCTTATTTCCAGTGGCAGGGACCTCTATTTCTTCTCATGTGATGCTCCTTCTCCCTCTAATATAGGTTATTCAATAACTTTTATGTCCAAAGTCTGATCGAGATTCCATTTTTATCTTTTGGATTCCTCCAGGTAATATCTATAATCCTCGTGATTTGTTCTTCGCTTCTCTTCACCTCAATAAATTTATTGAGTTGCATGCTTGTATGCCCTATTTTCAAGGCTTTCATCAATTATTCAGATTTCTTCTAATCTAGGATAAACTAAAAGATGACACTAGATAAGGAGAGTACTACAGGCTCAAGGTAGGTGGTATAGTAACTATCCCTCAAGTCTTGATGTTTTATAAAATGTGATATGTGCCACACATCAATTTCACCATGCGATTCCCCTAAATTATATTTGTCTTGAATTGGTTGACTTTTTAGGACCCAAATCATATCAAAATCATCCACCAAAGAGTGATCCGTCCCTTTGGGTGTTCCCTCTTACATTCCTAATTAGATTTCATGGTTATAAATCTGAAACATTTATTGGTGTGTTTGGATTTAATTTTAAATGACAATATCATAATGATAGTGGATGAATGTAGTGGTGGGGCATGGCCAGTGCCCTTATTGATTATAATGAATTGATTTGAATGTGAGTGGTAATCCCATATCACCTAATTAAATAGAGCAATGGTCAGGCCCTTATTATTATTAAATATTAATGAGATATTAATTATCCATTGGATTATATTAAATCCAATGATGTTTATCACTGTTGATGAATGGGAATGATGACCCTTATGCATGTTGTGATACTTGGGCATGGTGAACCCTTTATTTATTATATGGTCCTGGCGACCCTTTACTTATTATGTGGTCATGAAGACCCTTTATAAATGTGATATGGGCATGGCGTCCCTTGCATAAATGTGATACGGTCATGACATCCCTTGTGATACTATATGGTCTTGACGTCCCTTATGATACTATTTCGGGCATGTTGACCCTATATTGTGATTACTGGGAATGGCGTCCCCATTTTGTTATATTGGTCATGGTGTCCCTACTATGTGATACTAGGCATGGCATCCCCACTTTTTTATATTGAGCATGGTGTCCCCTCTACTATTGTGATACTGGGCATGGTGTCCCTTATAAATGTGATACTAGGCATTGCATCCCTTATTACTTGTTCAGATTTATTCCGACATGGGTCGAAGCAGGTAGTGTCAGCTTGATTTTCCTTATAGAACCAAATTCAACCCATTTACAATTATTATTACTGTTTTTCATTATCAAATATACACATTGACATGTTGTATATATAGATTGGATATTTATATAAGTCGTTGGTGGTGGCCTACTGAGTTTATCTCACACCCTATCTCGGCTGCCTATGGTACCTTAGAAGACTACATGCTTGTAGGTGTAGACTGATGGTTCCAGGAATAGTGGAATCATACGGTGTTGGGAGATATATTAATATTTATTTTAATAATCATTGCTCTAAACCAAGAGCAGGGATCTTTCACTTCAAATTTATAATTAATTTATTTAATATCTGAAGAAATAAATACCTAGGATTAGGAACTTTCTTCACTAGTAATGATGATCTTTTGAAAATTCCCTTTTATATTACCTTCATTGTGCTATAAGGATCCAAGGATATAATTCCTCTAGCGGTGATCCATGCATGCTTCTATGATCTCTGAGCAACATTACTCGGTCTCTGGGTACTGGCACGGCGAGTCGAATGTCTTGCGTTGTTCATTCTTGATCGCATGTTCTTTGGTCTTGAAAAAATATTTCTTTCACTTCTCATTCTTGATAGGTAGAGAGAAGTAAGAGTTGAGAGAGAATTCATTGTGCATAACAATTATCTATTCTCAAATTTTTTGGATACACTATAAATAGACATAGCCGCTTATTTATAGAGTTGGTATTTGAGTTAAAATATTATTTAATTGCATATCATCCATTAAATAACATTTATTACCTTTAATAAATCTCATAATACATAATAATAATTATATAATTATTATTTTGTGGTGTGAACCAACTTGCACAATAACAAATATTATGTAACGATCTTGTTAATTAATATTTTTCACCAGACTTGGTCTTTTTTCCGTTTGAACTCCTCTAGAATTTATTGAATAACAAAATAAATATTTTATTCTTAAAAAAATATTTTATTCACAATCTAGTGAATAAATATTTATTAAAATATTCAATAAATAAAATAAATATTTTATTCACAAGCCGAAGAATAAATATTTATTTAATTTATGCAATCAATATAACTTGATTAAAACTATTCCTTGAACTTGAGAATAATATTTATTCCATTAATTAAACTCAAATAGAATTTAATCGAGATCAATGGAAACACTTAGTTTGTGACCCTCTAGGATTATTTCTCATTGGAATTAGACGAGCTTTCCTAAAGTACAAGATTACTGTCTAGCAACGGGGCAAGGCACCCAAGAGAAAGAACTTAATGTCACAATGTCAACAACCACATATGAATGCTCACTGTGTGATATAATCCCTTTGTCGTAATATCTCATCAAACATGTTGTATATCTATGTCTCCAACCTAGAGGATTGATTCTTCTTTCTTTGACTATCTGAAATAAAAACGTCATTACACCATGGACATGAAATTTAATTTGAAGGTTCTATCCCAATCAAAGGGCCGAGATATCAGCTTCTATAAAGATGGAAGTAACAAATCTTTCATCGATTTATTCATTAATGACATGTCACTCATGAAGCATCTAATGTATCCAACTTCACCATAAACTTTTATCATCATGGTTTATGAAATACATCTAAGTATGTGATTTTTAACATGAATTAATAATAATCTTAAAGTCTAAGGACCATCACACACACTCGTGGATAGGAATATCTGATGATACCAAAACATGTAGTATTCCTACTGGCGGGTTTTTTCTCATAATCTCCCATCTTGGAGATTTCCAAGTGTGAATTTCATGAGAAGAAGCCTCATATACTTATGAGTACTCTCACCTGATAGTCTATGTACTATGTGTCTCATAATAGCACGTTATTCAACCACAAAGCATTATTTGAGAATATCATCATAGCACATCAAGGTTATCATCATAATAGGGAATTGTTATGACCTTATCAATGTAACGTATACTCTAGGACATTATTACATTAGAGTCATACATAACAAAAAAATGTAATAAGAATTTTTATTGATATTCAATACATCAAATATTCATGTAATCGTAGTACAAATAGTTGGTCCTAGGACACCAAATCCAACAAAATCCCACTTGGATTAGAGAGAACTGCCTGCGACCTTCAGTACACTAGACCTCACATGATAATCATGTTTCTACTGATTCAAGGATTTAGTCAAGGGGTCCACCACATTGTCTTCTATAGAAATACTACTCACTGCAATTTCACCTCTCTGAGAAAAATACCTCAAGAGATGATACTTCCGAAGTATGTGCTTCATCTGCTGATGTGACCTTGACTCCCTTTCAAGATCCACTTTTGTATTATTATTACAATATATTGTGATAGTATCTTTATTGTTAGGTACCAAAACAGACTCTTGGATGAAGTTTCATATCCATACTACTTGTTTAGCTGCTTCAGAAGTTGAAATATACTTAAACTCTATTGTAAAATCTATAACCACAACCCGCTTTGAGCTCTTCCAGCTCATAGCACCTCCATTCAAAGTGAAGATGCATCCCATTTGTGACTTCATGTCATCTTTATCAGTTTGGAAACTAGTATCTATATATCCTCTGATGACTAATTCTTTATCTCCTCTATAAACCAGGAAAATATCCTTAATACGCCTCAGATACTTAAGGATAGTCTTGAATTCCATCAAATGGAAGTCACCTGGATTAGTTTGATATCTTACTACCATAATTAATGTGTAGGCAACATCTAGCCTAGTACATATCATAGCATACATGACTGACCCAATCCCTGATACATATGGAATCCTTGTCATTTTTCTTCTTTCCTCATGTTTTTGAAGACAAATTTTCTTGGAAAGATGAATTCCATGTGACACTGGAAACAATCCCCTCTTAGATTGTTCCATACTGAATCTCTTCGGTATCTTATCAATGTATGTAATTTGACTTAGGCTAATAAATATCTTAGATCTATCATGATGGATCTTGATCCTAATAATATATGATACATCTTCTAACTCCTTCATTGAGAAGCATTTATTCAACCAATCCTTAATAGACTGTAAGAATGAGTAATATGTCATCAATATATACTATTAAGAAAATGACTGCACTCCCACTAAACTGTTTATAGACACACAAATCACATTCCTTCTTTATGAAAACAAATTCTATTATTTCATCATCAAAACAAATGTTCCATGACCTAGATGCCTACTTTAATCCATAAATGGATCGTTACAATTTGTATATCTTTTTGGAATCCTTTGGAGTCACAAATCCTTTGGGTTGTGTCATATAGAAATTTCCTAAAGGTTCCCATTAAGGAAGGTTTTTTTGGCATCCATTTTCCAAATATCATAATCATGTAAATCCATAATGGAAATTAGAATTATGATGGATTTCAATATTGTAACTGGTGAAAAGGTTTCATCGTAGTGAATGCCTTAACGTTGTTTAAACCCTTTTAAAACCATTGGCACCTTATAGGTACTGATTATCCTTCCATGTCTAGTTTATTATTGAATACCCATTTACAACCAATGGGATTTACATCTACTATAGGGTCTACCAAAATCCAAACTTGGTTTTGGTACATGGAATCCATTTCATAATTCATGGCTTCTTTCCACTTGGAAAAATCTATGCCACTTACTGCTTGCTTGTAGGTTAGAGGATCATTATTATCAACTAATAATGATTCACTATCCTTGGTGACTAGAAAACCATATCATTTTGGTTCTCTAACCTCTATAGTACTCCTATGTTGTAATTGTGTCACTGGAATAATTTCTTTTTCTATAGGTCTTTGTGGAATTTTTTCATGTGCCAACTCTTGTGTATCTTGATCATGGACTTCATCTAAGTCTATCTCACTCTCACTATCTCTTGTTGAGATAAGATCCTCCTCGGGAAATGTGGTACGTCTTTCAACCACAACCTTTTTGTCTGAAGGATTTTATAGGTAGTATCCCTTTGTTTCTTTGGGATATCCAATAAAGATACACTTTCTGCCTCGGGATGTAATCTTATTACCTGAAGAGTCCTCAACAAATGCTTTACAACCCTACACATGTAAGTAATACAACATGGGTTTCCTTCCATTCCATAATTGGTATGGTATACCATCTATTAATTTAGTTGGTACTCAGTTTAGTACGTATGCTATTGTTTGTAATGCATATCCCCAAAAGGATAATTGAATACTTGCATGACTCATCTTTGATCTCACCATGTCTAACAAGGTGTAGTTACTCCTTTCACTTACACCATTTCACTTAGGCGTATAAGTAGGAGTGAGTTAAGATAAAATCCCAAACTCCCATAGATAATCAATGAAGTCTTGATTAATATATTCTCTACCATGGTCTGAGCAAAGTTTTTTAATCTTATTACCAAGTTGTTTCTCAAATTTATTCTTATATTCCTTGAATTTTTTAAAATAATCTGACTTATAACTCATTGAGTAGATATATCCATATATACTAAAATCATCCATAAAAGTTATGAAGTATGATTACTCACCCCTTTATTTAACAGGAAATGCCCCACATGCATCAATGTGAACTAATTCAAGAAGCTCTTTAGCCCTTTCACCTTTCCCACTAAATGGGGATTTGGTAATTTTTCCTTATAAACATGCATGACATGCACCAAGTGGTTTTAGTTCAAAATAATATAAATATACATATTGTTGTAATTTAGTCGAGCACTTTTCATTTACATGACCTGGTCGGTGATGCTAAAGTTGGGTGTGGTATGATTCATGTAAAGTAACTTCATTATCGATTTCCATTATTTGGTTCATGTAATCCAACACATAAATACTGCGATTTAAATGTACCTTACCATAAAAAATGATATCTTTATAAAAGAAGTGACATTTATTCCCAAATTTGAAAATAAATCCATTTGTATCAAGTCTGGATATAGAAATAATTTTTTTAGTAAATGAAGTCCCATAATAACACTTTAAAACCAAGACCATTCTAGTTGGCAATGTGTGGTGGTAGTCCCCGATAGCTACAACAACAAGTTTAGCTCTGTTAGATACTCAAAGATTTACATATCCTTGGTTAGTCTTTCTGAATCTACTTAGTTCTTGTATTTGAATATATATGTGAGAACCACAAGATTTATATAATACCCAATTTGTATAAATAGATAAATTAAACTCAATAAAAAATTGAACGTCGACCGAATCTCTCAAATGTTTTTCATATACAAGAAACTCTTCATCACTCGCCTCTTTAGAAGGTAGATCTGGCATTGAGGATTCTAACATATAAGATTTTTCATTCATGGAGTAGCAAAACCCAAAGGCATCTCAACCACTTGTGGAAGTTATTTCCAGTTAGGAGGTTATCTTTATCCAATATTGATCGTAGGGATAGTGTGGATGATGAACTTTTCATTTTATTCTATAATTAAAAAGAGCATGTTATTAGTAATTTTCTTGATTACAAAATAAGGGAGATATAATAAATTAAATGTTTTTATTTATTTATTTATTAAATCTCCCACTATTTTATAAAGTCTCAATATCCCTCACCATTGAACTCAGAATGTATAGTTTCTTTAACATTCTAGTGGCAAGGATCCCCATTACTTTTATTAATGATCCAAAATTTGTCCATGAAAACCATAATAAAATAATTAGGTAGGTGGTATTTTCAATTGTGGACTTGCAGCTCCTTGATCCATTGAGTGGATTCCCCTATCCTAAAATCCTGACTTATATTTCCTCAACACTTTCCTCTAAATTTGTATTGAATAGACTTTGGCTATTAAACTCAATACAATTTCGGTTAAGCCAACCCAAAACTCTTATGTGAACTCCCCAATAAAATTAAGCGTCCAAACTTTAGTCATGTATTACACTTAGTTTTATGGTTTCATTCTCAATCAAGTAATGGAAGGTTTTGTCTGAATTAATATTTAATTGATAGATTTTAATTTATTATGCATAAATTATATCTTGTTTTATCCTTTACATGTCTTGTTAATATTAATTGGATGTTACTTAATTAATTAGTCATGTTGGATAAAACATTTACGCATAACTCATTTATTTAATTTCCATCTTTGTACATTAATTCATTTATTTATGTGATCGTGGCCTTGCATCCATAAAATAAATAATTGCATAGATGGAAATAATTAATTAATTAAATGAATCATTCATGTGCATTATCTAACATCTTATTTAATGAGTGGACATTAAATCAACCTTTTGCCTAGGGGAAATAACTCCTATTGTCGGTCTTGGCATGAGTTACAGCATTCCACATGTCCACCTATGTATCACCTGGGTTGGCATCATTATGGTTCCATCTTGAATTGCCTACATGCACTGGGGAACCAAAGGATTGGTTAAAGGGGATTACATAAATATCCTTAGACATGTAGGTTATGCATAATAATGGAGGGAGAGATGACTCACAAACAATCATTTAATTTAATATTAAATAATTTCAAACTCATGTAATAAATTAAATTAAAACATCCAACACATACACGGGTCTTGATCAAGCTCATGAACAGTCATGCATTCAATGAATACACAAAAGTAAATGACTGGCATTCGTTTATTTATTTATTCTTTTATTATTTAACATAAACGTGCTTGAATTAATTAATTAATTAATTAATTAATTCCCCTTTATCTTAATGATAATCTGGTCTTATTTGGAGATACTCATCATTAATGGCATTCATGGTAAATAAATGGTAGAACCAATAATGACATATTAATTACAATAAATTAATTGAGCATTAAAAATTATTTAATTCCATTATTAAATTATCAAATACACAAAAAAATTTCAATCAATAAAATAACATTTTAATGTTGTAATTTGAAATTTAATGTAATTTTAATTTTTTTTCATTAATGGAAGACTACACGGTGTGTACATGCTACTACATGCCATGTACCTCAGTTGTTGTATATCCAAGTCACACATATGGGGCTTCAACGTGTTGACTCAGCCAGACTACATGGTGCGTACATGCTAGTTACACACCCTATATCTGCTTTTTGTGTGCCAAGTTGGCCCAGTCAACACAAGGTGTGCAATAAAATCACAACGTGTAATTAATTACTCAGCACATCTAGATACAATGCGCATTGGTATATAGCGTGTGCTCTGACCACATGTCGTGTAACCCAGTTTTATCAACTAATGATTTGGAACTTCTTGATGGAATCTCTGTTCATTCTTCATTTGTTCTTAAACCTTTAAGAAAATGAAACACTAAATGAATGTGATTAATATGTTTATAACATGTTAATTCAAATCAGATTAAAGAACGAATAACATGAAATGAAAATCTAACCTTAATTGCACATAGATAAACAATTAAATAAATAATTATAAATTTAAACATGACTGCTCTAATACCACTTTATGGTTCTGGGAATAATGAAAATGTGCAGTGGCGGGAGATATATTAAGATTTCTTTTAATAACAATTTCCTGAAACCAGGAGTAGGGATCTTTCACGTCAAATTTATAATTAATTTATTTAATATCTGAAGAAATAAATACTTGGGCTTAGGAACTTTCTTCACTGGTGAATGTTGATCTTCTGGAAAGACCCTTTCAGATTACCTTAATTGTGCTGTGAGGATCCAAGGATATAATCCCTCTAGCAGTGATCCACACGTGCTCTTATGATCTACGAGCAACAACAATTGATCTTCGGGTGCTAGTGCGGTGAGTCAAATGTCTTGCATTGTTCGTTCTTGATTTCTCATTCTTCGGTTTTTAAAAAATCTCTCTTGCACTTCTCATTTTTGAGAGGAAGAGAGAAGTAGGAGTTGAGAGAGAATTCATTGTTCACAACAATTCTCTATTCTCAATTTTTTTGGATACTCTACACAATAGACATAGACGCCTATTTATAGAGTTGGGATTTGAGTTAAAATGTTATTTAATTGCATACCAACCATTAATTAACATTTATTACCTTTAATAAACCTCATTCCTCATAATAATAATTATATAATTATTATTTTGTGGTGCGTGCCAACTAGCACAATAACAAATATTATTTTACGGTCTTGTTAATTAATATTTTTCACTGAATTTGGTCTTGGTCCATTCAAAATCCTCTAACATTTATTGAATAACTGGATAAATTTTTTATTCATAAATAATTTTTTTATTCACAATCTAGTGAATAAAATATTTATTAAAATATTTAATAAATAAAATAAATATTTTATTCACAAGCTGATGAATAAATATTTATTTAATTTATGTGATCAATATAACTTGAATAAAATTATTCCTAAAACTTAAGAACAATATTTATTCCATTAATTAAACTCAAATATAATTTAATCAAGATCAACGGAAACACTTAGTGTGTGACCCTCTAGGATTCTTTCTCATTGGCATTAGGTGGGCATGCCTAAAGTCAAATATTACTATCTAGCAATGGGTCAAGGCACTCAAGAGAAAGAACTTAATATCACAATGTCGATAACCACATACGAACACTCACTATGTAATATAATCCATTTGTTGCAATATCTCATCAAGTAATTTTCACATCCATGTCACCAACCTATATGATCAATATGTATTTCTTTGGCTATCTGAAATAAACATGTTGTTGCACCATGACCATGGAATTTAATGTGACAGTTCTATTTCAATCAAAGGGCTGAGATATCAGCTTCCATAAAGATGGAAGGGACAAATCCTTCCTCAGCTTATTCATTAATGACATGTCACTCATGACCCACCCAATGTATCCAACTTTTCCATGAACTGTTATCATCATGGTTTAAAAAATATATCTAAGTACGTGAGTTGTAACATGAATTAATAATAATCTTAATGTATAAGGACCATCACACATGCTCGTGGATAGGAATATCCTATGACACCAAAACATGCAGAATTCCTAATGGTGGGTTTGTTCTCATAATCTCTTGTCTTGGATATTACCAAGTGAGAACTTCATGAGAATAATTCTCATCTTCTTACGAGTACTCACACCTGCCAGTCTATGTACTATGTGTCCCATTATAGCATGTTATCCAACATAGATCATTATTTGAGAATATCATCATATCATGTCAAGGTTCTCATCATAGTTGGGAACTTCTATGACCATATCAATGTAATGTATACTCTAGGATATTATTGCATTAGAGTCATACAGAACAACAAATAATATGTAATAAGCAGTTTTATTAATATTCAATACATCAAATATTCATGTAATCAGAGTAAAAATAGTTGGACCTAGGACACCAAATCCAACATAGACAAGGGGGAGTGTCCTCTTATGGATATGTGACTTCTTTCATGAATTAGAATGGGAGATTAGTAGTATATGAATGGGCTAGAGCTCAGGATGCTTGGATAGATTTTTCCTTTTGTACCTTTTGTATATCATATATTATATTCAATATTTGGTGCTTTGTATATATGTTTTCCCTTTTTTTAGATACATAACATCGCCATCTATTATATATGATTCAATTTATTTATTTTTTTGTTATTATTTCTTAATTGGATGTTTATACATGTTTTTTGTCTTTTTCATTACTGATTTGTTTTTGTTATTTAGTTACCTGTTGACTAAACCATTGTTCTACTCTAACATGAGGGAATAGTCTCCCCACAGACACACCCTAGGACCTCACTACTAGCCATTATCCTCTAGTATATGGGGAGGAGCACTTGAGGCCATGTGGCTAACCATGCTCGGGGAACCTCTGAGTAGCACCCATGTCTGGGATGTCACAAAGTGGAATCAAAGCTTATTTCTTTCTTTTATTGATTTACTATTTTGAGATAATAGTCATGGTATTAGGAAGGAAATTGAGATTGTGTAATGATTTGTGCATGGGAGTAGCTAAACCATGTACAGAGAAAATCTAGATTGCCTTAAATAGAAATTGTTATTTTCTACTTTTTTCTATAACAGTTGATTTAATTCCATCGTTGGGTGACGCACTTGAATTATGATGTTGTAATTAAAATGATTGAGGGTTCTATTTTATTAAAACCCAATGAGATGAGGGTATGGAATATCATGCATAATTTTAGGCACTTTATATGAAATTCACATGTCATGCATATGCCATGCCATATAGGAGCATTGTGTTAGTTGCATTGCCTATGATTTCCATGAGTGATTGATTACTATAAATAGAAGTGTTAATGGTTAATTATTCTTGTAGGGTATTGAGAAAATATAATTGATACTTAGAGTGTCTACTATAACCTAATATTTTTTCTTACATAGACTACAACAAACATCCTAAGTATTCAAATATGGTGTGTTAATTCATGGACCATTGGTCGCATGGTTTGGAATGCGTTTTTGTATGGATTGAGTGGATGCCACATTTCGGTTCATAAGGTGTATGGGACCTTATGGATTGTAAATGGTGAAACACTTTGTTCAACCATTTTTATACAATTTTGTTATAATTATAATATTAAAATGAAATTAAAATAGTAAAACATGGATCTTGGCCTAGTCTCAGCCTTAGTAATGGGTAGTAGGTAGTGTCTCTTGTGTTATATAATGTTTCTATCACCCAGACCTAACTCTTTGATCTAGAGGAGGGGTGAGACTATTACTTAGAGAGGCTTATACCTATGTTATTCATGTGAATTGTGATGTTTTCACTGTTAAATCCTTTTTAAGGTGTGTTTTTGGAATTTTTAGAGCAATGACACCATGACGACCTCAGGTCATACACCAAGACGGTGATGATGATCATACTTTAGAGGTGGTGAGCTTTGAGCTGCCAGTTTTACCTCCAGTAGTTCAACCTGTGAAACTTATTCATGTTATTGATTTGGGTGATGATTCTTGTTTTTATGAGACTTACTATAGCTTATGCTGACATTATAGGGAGACCTGCTCTTTGCCCATTCTATGGGAGAGTTTACTTGGGAGTTCCAGCAGCAACATCCACCCACGTGTTCAGGGGATGGAGGACCACAGGTTGCAGAGTTATGGATCGAGATAGTTATGTCTATATTTGATAATCTAGAGACACCTCCTAATAGAATATTGAATATATCCACTTACATGTTATAAGGATATTCCAAACGTTGGTGGGATATTCTGAACCAATTAGGTCAATATTGGGAAGTGACTTAGAGGGATTTACAGTCGAGATTCTTTGATTATTTCTTCCTTGAGACCTTTAGGGATGATTGTGTCAGAGATTTAATGAACCTAAAACAGGGTTCTATGAAATTTATATACTATTTATCTCATTTTATAGAGCTTCAGCACTTTACACCCATTTATATTGCTGATGATCCAGTGAAAGAGAGATGATTTGAGGATGGTCTAAGGCATCCTATTCGTTATCAGGTGATTGTTTTCAGTTTTACTATTATATCTGATATAGTGAATGGGGCCCTTATTAATAAGAGAAACCTGAGGGAAGAAGATTATGTGATCCAGGGTGGTTCAGAACCCAGATAGAGTAGTGGTTATACTACCAGTTGGAAGTGATGCTTTGAGACTATGCACGCGAGTAATAGTAGCCAAGTAACACCCATAGATAGTTATGTGGTACGTCACCAGTGCGTGAAGTCTGGACATAAGAGTCCCCAGTGTCCTAGAGACCCCATCGAGTGCTGAGGCTACAACATATTGGGGCATCTACAACATTTCTACAAGACCTTCCCATCTGTTCTCAGCGGGAGAAGATCTATGCTAGATCTATCTTCAGGAGAAGGTTCAATATCACCTCTCCAGGCAGTTAGTTGGATTACTATTGGCCATACAGATAGAGGAGGACGTCATGGTCATGGTGGTCGGGCTTTAGATTTACAATGACAGCAAAGCGTACCCCCTCCAGGTAGTCAGGTGGTAGCACATGGCCATGGATTAGGCCAGATTTATTCAGTGCAGACTATACCAGAAAAGCATAACTCCAAGCCATATACTGTTTGAGGTACTATTCTAGTAGCCTATATTATCTTTTATACCTTTTTTGATACATGTGCATCACATTCCTTCATATTTGTTCCTATTATGGAGATCCTTGGGCTCGATTTTCAATTTTATAGTGGTGTTGTGAGACTTGATACACCTTTGGGTATATTTTCAGAGAGTATACGCTAATGTAAGGATTTTCCTCTTGAGGTAGGCAATCATCATTTTTTATGGGACCTCTTCATCCTTGAGATGATAGGATTTAATGTTATTCTCAGAATATACTAGTTGGTTCTCTATCAATACTATGTGGATTATTATCATCGGGGGTGTCGTTTATATTACCATAGGGTGGAACTTATATTCACAAGGGTGAGTGGTATTTTTAGGTCGGTAGATCTAGACCAATGCATATTGGGATAGGTGGAGTGACCGCCCATATTTCTATCCTTTATATGAATGATCAAGGGCTACATCGGATTGAGTTCCCTACTATAGTCGATCGGTTCAGGGATGTTTTCCCCGATGACTTTTTAGGACTACCTCTTGAGAGAGAGGTAAAATTTAATATTGAGCTAGTGCCTAGAGTTGCACCAATATTCATTCCTCCTTACAAGAAGACTGCTACTAAGTTGAAATATCTCAATAGGGAGCTATAGGATTTAGCATCAAAGGGTTTTATATAGCCTGATACTTCTCCCTAGGGTTCACTGGTCCTTTCACCAAGAAGGTGGATGGAACCCTTAGGCTTTGTGTGGATTACTAGAAGTTGAATCAACTTATAGTTAAAAACTGGTATCCCTTACCTCATATAGATGATATTTTTTACCAGCTCAGATGAGTGAGGGTATTATCAAAGATTTACCTAAGATTGGGATATCATCAGGTTCGAGTCAGGCCTTCAGATATTCCACATACGGCTTTCTGTAGTCAGTATGGTTTGTATGTGTATCTCATGATGTCATTCAGTCTTATGAATGCTCCCATAATCTTCATGAATTTGATGAATAGGGTTTTTTATCCCTATCTGGATTCCTTGGTCATGGTCTTCATAGGTGACATCTTGGTGTATTCTCGTACTTGGAATGACTATGCCACACATCTTGAGATTGTTCTGAATACACTGAGAGAGCACCAGTTGTATTCTAAGATTATTAAATGCCATCTCTAGATCAATAAGTTACACTTTCCAGACCACATTATCTCATAGGTATAAGTTTCAATTGACTTATAAAAGGTGAGAGTTGTCGTTACCTAGGATCAACCCAAAAATTTATTTGATATACGGAGTTTCTTGGGGCTAGATGATTACTACAGGTGTTTTATATAGGACTTATCACACTTAAAATCTCCTCTTATAGGCTTGAATAAGAAGGGTGTGACATTTATATGGTATGAATCCTATGATAAATCCTTTTAGGAGTTGAAAACAAGATTGAATTCAATTATGATCATGATTCTTCTATATCCAGACAGAAGTTATACAGTCTATTGTGATGCATTAGGTATCATCCTAGGATCATTTCTGATGTAGGGAGATTGAGTTGTTGTGTACGGGTCACGGAAGTTGAGGCCTCATGAGCGGAATTATTTGATGCATGATCTCAAGTTGTCATCTATTATACATGCCTTGTGATGTTGGAGGCATTACCTGCTTGGAGAGCATTTTGTGTTGTTTATAGACCATAAGATCCTCAAGTATATCTTCACACAGTATGAATTGAATCTTAGGAAGAAAATATGGGTTGAATATCTACAGTCCTTTGACTTCAAGATATCCTATATGCTTGGGAAAGGGAATGTTGTTATCGATGCGCTGAGCAAGAGGAATCAGACGCAGATGGTTCAGGAGGCCAGTAGCAAATGGAATCTTATGGATCTATTTTCTAAGATGCACATTAGGGTGTAGGACCATCATGGATAGTTTTTATTGGAATCACTATTAGTGACCTCTTTACTTTTAGAGAATGTGAGGATAAGATGGTTTTCGGATCCTGAGTTCTTGGTCCTATGAGAGAGTATTGCTGGTGAGGACCCGCCTCTAGATTAGACTATTAATGGTGATGACATCCTGTGTACACATGGATGCATCTAGGTTCCCAAAAATATGATATAGGAGTTGATGCGTGAGTTGCATACTTCACATTGGGTAGCTCACCTGGGTATCTCTAAGATGTATAATGATATGTGCTGATAGTATTGGTGGACAGGGATGAAATGTCATATAATAGGTTTTATCACTAGTTGTTCCACCTGTCAGCAGGTGAAGGTGCACTAGTGACCTACTAGCTTGTTATAGCCATTACTAGTACTGAAATGGAAATGAGAGGATGTTGTTATAGATTTTTTCATCAGCTTAACGAGGTCCCCTCAAGGTAGCGATGTAGTTTGGGTAGTCATGGATTGAATGGTGGAAGTATCCAACTTCCTTCCTATTGGTGAGACTTTCACTACGATAAAATTGTTGTTTAACGACAGTTTTCTAAACCACTGCTAAAAAAACTCAAATGATTTCACAATGGTTTTTTTTAAACACTGATAAATGTTACATTTTTATTAAAAAAATACACTTGTCCCCTGACCCTGGCTCCCCCAAGCTCCCCCCCCCCCTGACGTCAATACCTAGAATCGTCATGCTTCCCCCCTTGTTGGTACTCAAGTATCTCCCGATCCCTTCGAGGATAAGCCCCCCAATCCCTTGTCAGCACTATGGTCACAACCCCCTCAACTGGTCTCCCTCTCCCTTTCCCTCATAAGATCTATACCCCAAGCCCTCCCTCGAGTCGTCGCCTTTTCTCGAGCCCACATCAAAGATGAGGTCAACCCTAATCCCCTCGATATATCGCCCTAGTGGTAAGCCCCCCCTTATTGGTATTTTTTTATTTGATCCCTTTTTACCTTTCCCCCTCTATCAATTTTTCTTACTTCTAATGGGGGGTATTTTGAAATGAGTAGAGGCATCTATTTGGGTGAGTTTTATAACTAGTTGTCAAATAAATATATTATGTGTGTTCCCTTAGATGTATTCATTCTTTTTCTTTTACTGGAATACTTCATATTATATCTTTTCGTAGAGATTTTTTAGAATGGTTTTTATAATTATAATATTTTAAATTGAATACAAAATGATTGATTTATTCATTTTTGAATTTCTTATTTACATTTAATTCTTATAAGGGATTTCATGGGTGTTTATATTTGGATTATATTAGGTAGACCATAGATTTATGCTTTAAATCCAATGTTTTCTATGTATTTTGTTTAAGGAGACTACTACTTTGAGCCTTAAATTATTTATTTAAATATTTCATAGCATCTAAACTAATGTTCTGAAGATTTTTTTGAGTAGTTTATTAATTGAGTAGTTTTAACTACAAGTGTTTTTGTTTAAAGTAGGTAGTTAATCTAATTTATAGTCTCCATTGAAAATCATAAGTCAGATTAACTGCATTTCAATATAAATCATTATTTTATGCATCATGGTTAAAGGAGAATGACATTTATGTATAGACATTGGTATTTTGAAATCATTATTGTTTTTATTTGATTAATATTACTTGAGAATGTATTTTTTTTAAAGTGTTTTTACCAAACTAAAATTTTTGGTTTCCTATGAATTATTTATAAATATATATTGTTTTAAATTGGTTATGTGCAAAGTGTTTAAAAGGGGATTTGGCTAAAGGTTTGTGTCCTTATTTGGATAGAGTAGAATCTTTTTGTTATCCTATATTGTTCTGATTCCAGATTATTTGGTTAAGAGTTGTTTTCATATATGATGTAGAAACTTTCACACTTCTCTTTTATTATTAATTCACTTCATATTCTATATTTTTACCAATATAAATTAAAATTATATAAACATAATATAAATGATATAATGTCTTTATAAAATTAATATAAAAAATAAATAGTGTATATATATATATATATCTTATTTATCTCATGATTTAGTATTTTCATTCATGTAATGGATTACCACCTAAAGGGATTATCATTATTCTTTAATTATCACATGCCAAGTGGTTGTTAAAATTCCCAGTGGATTTTTAATGGTAATTAATTATTTAAAGGGGTGTTTGACACCAGTTTTTTCTTTAAAATGTGTGTCTGTTGTTTTAGAGGCATGTTTTAGGAATTTATGGTAGTTGTACTTTAATCTTTTTTAAAATGATTTTGAGACCATAAGTCTCATGGCGGGTTGAAATGTTTTAAAAAGGTAAAATTTTGGTCTTGAAAAATGGGTGTTTGATAGCAGTTAACTTCCTTTAAAGAGGGGTCTCTTTCCTTTAAAAGTGATTTTATGAAAAAAATAGATTTATAAATTGGTTTTAAATGTTTGTTTTGATAAATTGTTTTAAAAGAACATTTGAAATGTAGTTTTCAAATGGTGTGAAAATGGATTGGCTTCTGAAACCCTTTATGAAAGTTCAATTAACACTCTAAGAAAAATATTTTTATAAATGTGCAAGACCCTCTTGATTCTCGTGTAACTATAGTTACTTCCAAGAAGACTTGTGATCCCATGAGGGGATGATTTTTATTAATGAATATTTGTTTTTTTCTTAATGATTTTATGATTTTTCTCTTGATTATATTTTACGTAATACTATCCGTGATTGATTTCCTTTTTTTAATTTGAAATTTTTAGTACTTATATAACTCTTCTTATAACTACCTGTGTTGTGTTTTTTTCACTTCTATTTATCTATTTTTATATTTAGTAATACTTATGTATTTTAATTTTTTTTAATAAAGTGTAGGAACATTGTGATATATATAGATAAAAGATGGATCACATTACTGATAGACACACCTTGGTATGCTAAGGGATTGGAGGAGTTTTTAGATTTTTCAAATTCCAATTGATATGTTGATGGGAGAATAAGATTTCCATGTTCTAAATATAAATTTAAAATATGGTTAAATAGAGATGAAGTTTATGAACACTTTATATTGAAGCAATTCACTGCTCAATATTTACGTTGGATTTGGCACAGAGAATAGAATGTTACAGAAAGTTTGAGCACTGATGTCAATCGATAGAATGATCTCCCAACTTCATCAACAATGAAAAATTAAATAAAAAACCTTATAAATGATGAAATCGTAATTTCAAGGCAACAACATCAACATCAAAACATATTATAACAACCAGTTGAGGGTTCTATAAATAGAAACTTGACAAGTGATGTTTTTGGAACTATAGGATAATCATATCAAGATTGTAACATATCATTGGATTATCCTCTTGATTCTATGGAGACTAATGTAAGAGAGGGCTTCACTGATCAGACAAATGTGTTTCATGGTTTAGTTGATGATGTAAATCAAGAGTTGTATGGTGGATGTTTGAAATATTCAAAACTTTCTTTTCTACTAAAGTTTTACCATATCAAATGCCTATGTGGAATTACAAATAAGGCGATATCCATGATATTATAATTGTTTCATGATGCATTTCCTGAAGCTAATATCGATGAGTATTTTTATGATATGAAAAAAGTTTGTAATAAGATTGGTCTAAATTATACAAAAACATATGTTTGTCCTAATGATTGTATGCTTTATTGAGGAGATTATTCAAGAATACAGGATTGAAAAAAATGTTCTTCTTCTATATGGAAGTCAATAGGTGATGTTGGAAGTCTGAATCAATATAATACTATGAAGAAGAAGAAAAGGAACACACCTACAAAGGTTTTTTGTTACTTTCCTTTAAAGCCTTGATTGCAAATATTATTCATGTCATCAAAAACCACTGAGCACATAAAGTGGCATTTTATAGATAATAACAATGATGGGTTAATGAGACATATAAGAGATTCACAGTCATGGAATACATTTGATTCATTATATCTAGATTTCTGATCTGATCTTAGGAATGTGCAATTGGTATTGACTGACAATGGATTCAACCCATTTGGTACTTTGGGAACCAGTTATATAATTTGGCCAGGTTGTTTTGATCCCTTAAAATCTGCCTTTGTGGATGTGTATGCAACAAATGTATTTTATCATTTCAATGATTATTCCTAGAAAAAAATGTCCAGAAATGATATTGATGTTTACTTGCAACCTCTAATTGAAGAATTGTAGGATTTATGGAGCAACGGTGTTGAGACATATGATACATCTTCTAGAACAATGTTCAAAATGAAAGATGCTCTAATGTGGACCATTAGTGACTTTCCTAAACTTGGGAATTTAACTGGTTGGAATACTTATACGGTTTTGGATTGTCTTATTTGTAACTTTTATTTTTCACCTGAATAACTAACTCATAGTAAAAAATGGTTCTTCTTGTGTCGTCGAAGATTTCTCGATGCATCTCATAGATTTTGGTTGAAAAGGTCCAAATTTAACAGTTCTATTGATCATAGATCACCTCCAAAGTTGTTGATAGGTTTTGAAATATTAACACACCTTGGAAATGTTGAAATGGAATTTGGTAAGGTGCATCATTTGAATGATAGTGGGGAATGAGTTTAAAGTGTATCATCAAGTGAAATTAGAATGCGACAATTGAAGAAAAAAAATTATATTCTTCAAACTACTGTATTGGGAATTTAATTTGTTGTGGCATAATATTGATATTATGCATATTGAGAATAATGTTTGTGATAATTTGATCTTCACATTACTTAATGAGCATGGAAAATTGAAGGATCGTATCAATGCTTGAAAGGACTTACAAACAATGAACATAAAACATGATCTATGACTAGATGAGAATAAAAAGTATACTTTATAAATGTTTACAATGAAAAATAGGGATAAAGATACATTCCATAGAATTTTAAAACATTTGAAGGTATCTTATGGGTATTCAAGTGAAATCTCAAGGTGTGTTGACTTAAATCATCGTAGGTTACATGGATCGAAAAGTCATGATTCGCGTATTTTGTTGCAATAATTACTACCATTGACATTGCATACATTATTATCTGAAATGGTTACTATTGTTGTACTCCAATTTTTCATATTCTTTATACAACTATGTGATAAAACTCTACAACCATTTGAGCTTGAAAACCTTTAGGATAGATTTTTCTTGACACTTTTTGTAATGGATATGATCTTTCCTCCATCATTTTGTACTGTCATGATGCATTTAACTATGCATTTGGTCGAGAAATCTAAATTAGGAGGTCTCGTACATTATTGATGGATGTATCCAATTTAAAGGTACTTTATTTATATGTTTTCCATCTTAAGTATAAAATTATTGTAACTTCATTAAATACAAAATTATGTTTTATTTATTTTATTTCATAGATATCTTGGGCATTTGAAATCATACGTGAAAAATAAATCTCAGCCTATTTCTAAAGTCTATTTAGAATAGGAATGTCTTACCTTTTGTTCTAGATAATTAGATGATATTGAGATAAGATTCAATCAAGTTGGACATGTTTATTACTTGTCGACTCAATCTCAACTACATGGGAAATCAAAAATATTTCCTACTATTGGCCGATCAGTTGGGAGGAGCTCAAATGTTACACTGACAGAAATGGAATTATTATGGGTACATAGATATATACTGCTGAATAGTGAAATTACAGATCCATTTATTGAAGAAATCATGATACAAACAAATATATGAATGAGAATCTGAACACAAAATGAGAAATATATAAAAAAACTATTAATAAAGAGGTTGTAGAATGGTTTACACAGTGTGTAAGTTCATAAATATTGCAATAATTATGGATATTATGTTGACACATATATTTTGTAAATATGATAATGTATATTATTTTTTTTAGATCATGAATATTGGCACTAGAGCTGATTTTTCAGAATATTTGAAGTTTCTGGCTCGAGGTCCTCTAAAACAGGCTAGAAAGTTCAACGCTTATAATGTGAATGACTTTAAATTTCGTACAATCAATTAGGAAGAGGGTTTGAAAACATAGAATAGTGGTATATTTACATTTTTTTGAAGTGGGATACTATATAAAGTTGAATGATATTATTGAATTAAACTACCAAAAATATTTTTCAATTGTTTTATTCAAATACAAGTGGGTCAATTTTATCAGGGGTGTTAAAGGAGATTTCTTGCAATTTACTTCTGTGAACTTATCTCACTTGATGGATGTCATTGACCATGAATTACATGATCCATATATCTTATCATTGCAAAAAAATGGTATATTATGTAGAATATGTCATGGATGAAGGGTGGAGTGTAGTTGTTCATGTAAAATAAAGAGACTTGTATGATATGGGTGATGAAGTGGAAGATTGGACCTCTGACATTGAATCTCATCAACAGTAAGAAGCAAACTTATTTTTCCATTATGATATTGAAAATATTAGTCTTACAAGGGTGGATTAAGTAGATGAAATAATTATGGAGAAGGAAAATGACATAATTGAAGGGAAAAATGATTGTATGTGCAGTCATCCATTCATTTATCAACCACTTATGTTATATGTGTAGTCATTCATTTTATGTATGAATTTTTTAAAATATATGTTCTGAAGTTAATTTTATTTGATTAAATGATAGGAATTTCATGGAGGGAGTTTGTTTCCATGAAAATCACAATTCAGGAATAGGGGGATCATATAAAGATGCAAGATGTAAAGGTCGTCGCTTTGTAGAAAGCGTTGGTTGAATTATATCAGAAGACAGATGGATCTATCCTCGATGATATTGCATTGATGGATGGTAGTGATTAGGTAAATCAAACAGCTTCAAAATCATTTAATACAAAAAAATTATTAGTTTTAAGTTTAAATTTAAATATACAACACTGTTTAATTTTCAATATAATTTTCATATAGGTGTCGATAGTAAAAAGTGGAGATGAAGAGGGAGAGGGTGTCTAGAAAAGTTCATCGGGCAAAGATTAGGGTTCACTTTGGATTCAAAGATGATGTGAAACTAAACTTATATCACTTTATGTATAATGATTTCAAAGGTTATAGTTATAACCTTATTGATCCCCTTGATTATATTTTATTCTTGATCATGTTTATTGTAATGTTATTATATAATGGATTGATTTTTATGTACTTTAAATGGGATCTTTTTTTATGGGTGTTACAAGTGGGATGGATAAATTTTTTTATGATATATTGGTTTTTGTATTTTCTTTGGCAGTTTTGGGGCTGCAGATTTTGTAGCTGCATTTTTTTTTGAAAAGAATTATTTAGCAGCGGTTTAAACCACCACTAAATATGAAATTTTTTTAGTGGTCGTTTAAATCACCATCATATAATGTCATTTTTTTAGCGTTGGTTTTTTGGTTTTAGTGGTGGTTTCCCCTCCCAAAAAAAGGCATGAATATAGCGGTGGTTTAACTACCGCTAAACAAATGTTATGAAACAGTTCCTAGAAATCACCTCTAAATGTAAGGAATTGATGTGAGTTGGATGTTGATGCCAAATTTAGTGGTGGTTTTTGGAAACCATCACTGAAACATTTGGCAGTGGTTTAAACTATTGTTATTATTTGATTTTATTTTAGTGTTTCTCAGTTCATGAGTTGAGAAGATTGTATGTCCATAAGATCATACAGCTACACGGGGTCCCTCATACTATCATTTTAGATAGGAATACTCATTTTACATTAAGGTTATGGTAGGGGTTGTAGAAGGCTATGGGTACACAAGTGCTTCTGAGTATAGCTTTTCACCCTCAGACCGATGGCTAATAGAAACAGACTATACAGGTTTTAGAGGACATTCTCCAAGCATATTTCCTTAATTTCAATGATTCTTGGGAGAAAAATATCTTAATCATCTAGTTCTCCTACAATAATAGTTATCAGAAGATGATTCGGATGGATCCTTATGAGGCCCTATATAGTAGGTCATGCCATTCACCCCTGTACTAGTTAGAAGTAAGAGAGGTAGTGCTACTGGGTCCTCATCTTGTTCAGGAGACTTTGGAGTAGGTTCATATAATCATGAAGCAGATGTATACTTCTCATTCTAGATAGAAATATTATGTTAATCGTCTTTGATGACCTCTGAAGTTCAAGTTTGGGAATCGTGTTTTCTTATAGGTATCACTCAGATTTGGGTAGAGATGGATATAGAGTCAAGAGAAGTTGTCACTATACCTTTTCATATTGTTTGAGATCCTGGAGAGTCAGGCAAGTAGCCTATCAGTTTCTATTACCTCAGAGGTATTGTGTCATGCACGACATTTTCCATGTTTCACTACTTCACTGTTATCATGTTGACTTGTCTCATACCTTTGATCCTGAGGTTGTTGAGATAGATATTGATGATTATTTTGAGGAGTATCCTATACTCATCATTAACCAGATCCTAAAGGCTCTTCAAGGCTGGTTTGTCTCTATATTATGGGTGATATGGCAGGATAGCTAGGTACATGAAGAGACTTGGGAGCAAGAGGCTGACGTACGTGCACAATGGTTAGAGTTATTCTTGGATAGTGTTCCACCACACTTGCAAGGTATAGAAGACTGTAAGAACCTAATATAGATGCTTAATAAGTTCATGGAGTTTATGGGGGTGCTTGGGGATTGTTCGGAGCTCAAAACCTCTACCAGTGAGAGAAATTCACTGGTCACATGGTTAGTAGAAACTGTGTGGGTCAGTCTGTACAGTTTCCCTAACCATGTGAGTACTGGGTAAAGGGGTGAAGCAGGGCACACAGTTTTCCCTAACAGTGCACCTAGGGCCTCACTCCCACGTAGATAACATAGAAAAATGTAGTATATCCAATGACATGGTTGGTGCACATTTTCTTAAACTGTGCGAGCCTAACCATGCGGGGTCCCCCTTAAGACGGTGCCTTGAACACGATTGGTGCAAGGTTTGGGCAACTATGTGGTCAAACCATGCACCCCTAAAATTTTGGGTGAAATTACATTTTTTTCCCTTAATTATATTTAACTCACTCCCTCCTCTTGTTTCTTATTTCTAGCAGTAGGGAGCACTATTTATTCTCTCATGAATCTCATTATCCCTCTAATCTAGGTTCTTCGATAAAGTTTCCATCTGAAGTCTGATCAATATTTTGTTTATCTCTTTGGATTTATCTAGGTATGTTCTATAATACTCATGAGTCATTCTTTGTTTCTCTTTACCTCGATAGAGTTATTGTGGTGCAGGCTCGTATCATTTATTCTTCATTTTTTTCGATCCAGGCCGAACTAAAGGCTCATATTGTTGGTCCCAGGCGCAGCGGAAGCTCGTGGGTGGATGTGCCCGCTTAACTTTTTGTCATTAGCAATGATCAATCCAGGATAAATATGATGATAAATGCCAGACTACACAGATCGAATCATATAAATAGACAAAGAAGAAGAATAGTCCCAGAACCACAAAGAAGGATCATCACGGGTTGATTATAATTAATTTAATTAATTGGAAAGAAGTACCTTTTATGACGTTTTTTCTTCGTTGATATTTCTGATCACGTTCTGATGTGATTTGACATTACGTCGCAAAAGCCAAGTGTATACTTCCTCTAGTGGTGATCCACATGTGCACCACGTATCTCTGGATGTCGCCAAAGGAATCTTCGGGTGCTAGCATGGAGAAGTCTTTGCTTGCATTGTCCGCCTTAGATCGCCTTGATCCGATGTCAGAGGATCTCTCTCGGTCTTGAGAGCATTCTTGGAAGGAGTTATTTCAACCTTGAGAGAATTCTCTAGAATTTTTGTGCACAACGATTAAGGAAAAGTGTTGGGGTTATGAGGATATTTATAATCAGGTTTGAGGTTATAGAGTTATGACAATAAATAAATGTGTTACGTGTTTTAATTATTTCATTAACTATTATTTAAAACCCCCATGTCGAATCATTAATTCCTTGACATGCACCCACGCTGATTATAATAAATATCATTTAATAAAATGATATTATTTCCTCAAAATCCCGACTGGAAAAACTACACGATGTGTAATCATTAATACACGGCCTGTACTCGTTTTTCATTTCCTTTCCAAAATGAAAACTACACGATGTGTACATTAAATGTACACGGCGTGTATATCTTGTTTTCATTTTATTCTTCCTCCAACATTAAAATGATTTAGGCTTACTTTAATAATTATTAAACCACATACGGGAATAATCTTTATTCTACTTGAGATACTTGGATACACTTAGTGTATGACCCTCTAGGCCTCTTTCTCGTTGGCATTAGGCGGGCTTGCCTAAAGTCCAAGATTACTATCTAGAAACGGGTCAAGGCACCCGAGAGAAATAAGTTGATGTTGCATTAATGTTTCACCTCATACGAACACTTACCATGTAATTTAATCCTTTTGTCTCAATATCTCATCAAGTAGGTTTCATGGAAATGTCATAAACCTATATGTTTGATCCATCATTCTTTGACTTCTAGAAATAAACTCGTCGTGACACCATGGCCATGGAATTTGGGTGACAGTTCTATTTAAATCAAAGGGCCCGAGATATCTACTTTCATAAATATGGAAGGGACAAATCCTTCCTCGACTTATCCATTAACAACATATCATTCGTGACGCACCCAACGTACCCTACTTCCCGCCAACTGTCTTCATAACGGTTTTTGTCAGCAAATCTAAGTGTGTGAGTCATGACATGAGTTAATGATAATATTCCAGTCCAAGGACCATTACACACACTCGTAGATAGCAATGTATGATGACACCAAGACATGTGGAATTACTACTGTTGGGTCTGTTCTTATAATCTCCCGTCTTGGAGATTACCAAGTGCGAACTCCATGAGAGAGAGTCTCGTCTTCTTACGAGTACTCGCACATGACAGTTTGTATACTATGTGTCCTATCATAGTATGTCATCCAACTCTATAACTTTATTTAATAATATTGTTATATCATTTCAAGGTTCTCATCATGGCGGGGATCTGCCATGACATTATTAATGTAACAAATATTCCAGGACATTATTATATTATAGTCATGCAGAACAATGAAAAATATATAATAAGTGTACATTCATTTAATCAAAGTATAAACAGTTGGTTCTTAGGATACCAACTCTAACACATACTATATGAGAAGAGTATCGTGGGCTTGAGGTAGGTGGTTTAGTAACCATCCATCAAGACTTGATGTTTTATAATAAGTGATATGTGTCGCACGTTGGTTTCACCGCGTGTTTCCCCAAAATTGTATCAGCCTTGAATTGGTTGACTTGTTAGGACCCAAATCATATCAAGATTGTCCACCTCGGAGTGATCCATCCCTTTGGGTGTGCCCTCTTACATGCCTAATTGGATTTCATGGTTATAAAACCAAAAAACCAATTGGTGTGTTTGGATTTACTTTTAAATGAAAATATCATAATGATAGCAGATGAATGTAGTGGTGCGGCATGGCCAACACCCTTATTGATTATAATGAATTGATTTGAATGTGAGTGGTAAGCCCATGTATCCTAATTAAATGGAATAATGGTCAAACCTTTGTTATTATTAAATGTTAATGAGATATGAATTATCTATTGACTCGTATTAAATATAATGATGCTTATCACTATTAATGAATGGGCATGAAGGACCTTATGAATGTTTTGATACATGGGCATGGTGACCCCTTTATTTATTATATGGGCATAGAGACCCTTTACTTGTTATGTGGGCATGAAGAGCCATTATAAATGTGATACAGTTATTGCATCCCTTATATAAGTGTGATATGACCATGACGTACCTTGTGATACTATATGGGCATGGCGTCCCTTGTGGTACTATGTTAGGCATGAAGACCCTATATTGTGATTACTAGGCATGGCGTCCCCATTCCATGATATTGGGCATGACATACCTACTCTGTGATACTAGACATAGTGTCCCCTTTACTATTGTGATATTGGTCATTAAATCCCTTATAAATGTGATACTTGGAATTATATACCTTGTTACTTATTCAGAGTTATTCTGGAATGGGTCAAAGTAGGTAATGTTAGCATGGTTTTCCTTCTAGAACCAGATCCAACCCATTTACAGTTATTATTACTGCTTTTCATTATCATATATTCACACTTCTATGTTATATACATAGATTGAATATTTATATACATCATCGATGGTGGCCTTCTAAGTTTATCTCACACCCTATATGGGCCACCTATGGTACTTGGGAAGACTACATGCTTGTAAGTGTAGACAAGAGGAAGCATCCTCTTATGGATGTGTGACTTCTTGCATGACTTAGGATAGGAGATCAGTAGAAGATAACCGGGTTGGAGCTCGGGATGCTTGGATAGATTTGGCCTTTTTATACCTTTTTATATCATGTATTGTATTCATTGTCACTGCTTTGTATACATGTTTTCCCTATTTTGTAGAGACATGAGATCATCATTCATTATATATGATTTAGTTTACTGTTTTAGGTTATTATTTCCTGCTTGGATATTTATACGTGCTTTTGTTGTCTTTTTTATTACTAATTTACTTCTACTATTTAGTTATTTGTTGAATAAACTATTGTCCTACTCTAACATTAGGGCATAGTATCCCTATAGACACACTCTTGGCCCTCATTTCTAGTCAGCAGCATCTGGCATATGGGGAGGTGTGCATGAGTCCATGTGCCCAACCGGGCTCAGAGCACCTCTAAGTGGAACTTGGGTTCGGGACTTCACATGATGAGTCATCAAATTGGAGAGGCTTTAGGCTGCAACTCTATCCCAAACTCGATATCACATCGAAGGGGTGGAATCACAACCTCTTTGAAGAAAACATCCAAGAAATCCTCAACAAATCTGGGAAACTCAATGATTATCACCTCTATTTAACCCAATTATAGCACTTCTAGTTGAGAAAGTAGAGGCTATGAATGCCTAAAACCTATCTGATAATCATGCTTGTCAATGTACACCACACGCTATCCCTCCTCATCATAAAATCAAACTCTTCTCCGAAAGCATTCGATGACCACACACATAGAATATAACTAATCCAGGATAAAAATGACATTGTATAGTTGTATCCAAAACAAAAAATAAATCCCCCATTGACTTATGTTGCTCCATCATCATATTACAACCTCGACATATATCAAACAAATTAGACTGGACTCCTGTTAGTGTAGTCAACACCAGGGGAACTGGAAGCCTCTCCACCTTAAGTTCCAAGGCGCATACCAAGATGGGAAAAACAAAAGAAGGTAATGTTCTAGGATCAAACAAGGTGAAATCTATAGTATATGATAAGAAAATGGTACCTCAAACAATCTATGTCTTGTCAAGTGTCAACACATCCACTACATGCAATTGTCCACATCTAGCTCCTCTACCCCACTGGCCCTAATGATGACCACATCCACAACTGTGATCATCTCTATGTCCTTGAGGGTGGGGAACATCATGGGGCTAACCTCTACTAACTTTATCTCCTCTCATTGGAATATAACTTCTTTTTCCCTATTTCTGATACAATCTTAGAGGAAAATGTTGTTGGGTATGATAAAGAATCAAAACACTTACATAATGTTGGGTCTCAAGAACAGTCGAGCACTAACATTGTTAATAGATATAACCACCAAAAATGAATCTCACCAATGTAGATCTCCCAATGGATGCACAGGTACAACCATCTCTAGATAAATAAAAAGAGGGTTGGGACCAGTTACCCATCAATTGAAACCATGACTCCCCCAATGTCCAATATCCTCTCTCTAAAGCTTTGCCTCTTAGGAAATTTTGATAACCTCTCTTCCAAGATGATTCTGGATGTGCATGCATCCTCTCAATCATCTCAACCCTCTTCTACACCTCTAGATATGTAGGCAATATAAATGGGGTGACAACATATCTAATAACTAGATGCAATGCCTCCTCGTGGTATCACTCTTTATACTCCTCATCCTAAAAAAGATTAGGGTGAAGAGAAGAAGGTCCTTAAAGCGAATCCCAAGCTCCTGAACACTCAGTATTTCCTATTTTAGGAAGATTAACTCATGCCTCTTCGCTACCCTCAGCGTTGCTGATAAGAACTGTGCATGAAATTACTCTTAAAAATCATCCCATGAAACCATTGACTCCTTTCACTCCCAAGATATAAAATCTACCACTAGCATGTTGCTCCTTGCATCTGGCTAATAACCAAGGGGATCCAATACTCTGTACTAGCCCAAATCAAACTGAAATTTATCTCTAACTCCTCCAACCAGTGCTCTGTCTCCAAACCAAAGATGTACCCTTGTACTTTTCCAAGCTCTGACGCTGGAACTCCCACAACATCCTCCTATATGACTCATCCTCCTTAGTCGGTTCGACTCTTCGGTGATCAACCAGATCATCCTGTCTCACCTCCCTAACCTGAGCCACACATAGATGATGACCAAGAGCCATCTCTGTAATCAAGAAGGGGGACTCTTAAGCTTAGTAACATTATATTTTATTTAAGATTCATTTAATTAGATTCTTTTTAACTTTTACAAAATAACCCTAATTCAAACACAAGTGCAAAAAAAATATGATGTATGTACCTCTCGTAGGTTTTTACCCCACAATCAGCACTATCTTTCTTAGGGTGTTCAGTGAGCTTAAGTTATTTGCATCAAATCACATGGGTCCCTAATCTCCCATGTACTGGCTAGTCTTTCTTACTCCATCACACACTAGGTTTGATTAATGTTGTTGCTCTACCAAACCCATGAAATCCTCACCAATGTCTAACTCTAATCTCCATCACAACTCTCATTTGTAGCTTTGATACCACTTTTTCATGGCCCACCCCCATTAGGAACCCCTTATAGGCCTACATTGAAGGTGAGAGTGACACCTAAAGCCCACCTCCAATAAGACATGAATTGATGATTAATATCGGGGGTATAAATCACACAAATGGGAGGCATTACCCTCATAATCCCAAGAATGTAAAAATGAACCACCAATCAACTCCGTGATATAAATAAAACCAATATTCCTCATTAACCAGAGTGTATGAAAATGCCATACAAATACAAGTCTCCAAGACAAAATACCAAAATAAAACTTCAAAAAAAAAACAACTCCAACCATAGCTCTCATCTCTAATATAGTAATGTTCAGCTCGATCTACAAATCCTTCCTGAAAACTTATCAAAAAGATTTATATATACAGGGGTGATCATAAATGTATACTCGGTAGGATATTCCTTGAGACCTCTCATGCAAATGTGAAAGAAGTGCATTGATGTCCTGATGGATAGATAAATGAACCAGCACACACCTATATCAGGTCAACTACCACCCAACCTCACCAACGCACACTCACCAAACATTGCAACCAAGTATAATAAAATAATATCAAAGAATATAGCAAGATGGTACTCCACGCCACTTCCCCACAAGTTTGTCGCTCTCATGTCCCAACGAAAAATGTCTTAGTGCTTTCATCCCTTCTATATCATCATAACCAAATCCACTTATATGTTTGTCACTTAACCACATCATAATCACATAACCTCGCATCCACAACTATATACCGTATATCCAAATCTCAACAGCACATCACATTCTTATCTTAGTGAGGTATTGTGAACATGAGGGACACCAACACCGCACCCTCCTCATATCATGCATGACCCCCGCTATATAGCGCATCAATATCCCATCATCATCACAAAAATCACACTTTTGACTTTTGACCATCACAACCTATGCATATAAACCTCAGGCAATTACATTTGTACTGTATTTGGAAAAGAGGGTGAGGAAAATGGAGTAGCCAGTCATCTATTCCCTCACCAGCCTAGATGTTTGGGGAAGACTCTCAAAACCCAAAACATTTAAGCATCGATAAGGTTATCCAACTCAGATGAGGTGTATATAAAATCACAAGAAAATGCAACATGACTATATTACAACTACACACAAGCCCAACTTGAAGGGTTCATACCAAGTCGCCTTATAACATCCTATAATCATTACCACATCTCCACAATCTTCACCAACAACTACTCCCACTTATACAACATCAACCAGTCCCACTATTGCACACAAAACCGCCACAATAATAACAACAATATATCCACATTTTAAACAAATATTCAACTAATTCCAGATTTACCGTTTACCAGCCATGTTATATTCATTTTGTCAATCATTATTCATGTTTAATGATAAACCATTAATAAGTCAATGCTCACATTCTTTCCAACCATTACCTTTCCATTTAACATCATAATGGTTCATTAACAGTTGTCACTTATTAAATTCCAGCCCACCACCCATCTTTTTATTAGTCATTTTCCATCATATCCTATTCCACCAAGCATCCACCAACACAACCCCACAACACACCATCATCTACTGCAACAACTACCATGAAAACCCGTGCCAACAACCACTGTAATTTCCACAGAACCAATCCTTTCCACATACAAGTTCCACCACTATCACCACATCAATTCCCAATCAAGACCTCAACCAATCATAACAAACCGCAGTAAAAATCCAATGACAAGCATATAAATCAATCGTCTTTTATCACTCTTCTCATGCATATTGTTTACGACCAGTATGAGCATCCACTAATGGAAAAAAAGGCTATACCGACCAATGATTTAAGAGTCGTTGGTATAGGTAATTTCATAAGAAGAACCTATACAAATGGTTTGCTAAAACCGCTGGTATAGGTTCTGTGCAAAAATAAATGTTGGGGAGTTTTGAACCCAGGACCGCTCACTTATAATTGAACGACTTAAACATTGACCTATGACCACTTTTGTGTAGATAATTAGATGTGTGTGTGTGTGTGTGAAAATGATTATAAGTTTTGAAGAATTTAATTTTATTATATATAAATGTACAAAAAAAAAATAGTTTTTCTTTTACCAACGGTTTTATACAACCATTGGTATAGGTCCCTATTGGGTACCTATACCAACTGTTCTAAAAAACCGTCGACACAACCACCCTATACTAACAGTTTTCCAAATCGTTGGTATAGATCCATTGGTATAGACCAGATTTCCAGTGGTGATCATCACAATTTCCAGATTATCTAAACAATCCATTCATTGCCAGCTTTAAATTATTTACCATTTATGAGAGGTGATTATAGCATTTAATCACACCAACAATACTATAAACCACAACAATAGTGAACATGCAACAACAATATCAACAATCACCTTTCACATGAAACAACACAACCATATAAATACAGGTGAAACACTTTACCCTTCAATTCCCTTATTCCTGTTTTTATATCTTCATAGTTGGTTTACACCACTTATTCAGAAGAAAACAACAACATGATAATTCCATGATTTATACAAAATAAGAGATAGAGGGTTCCTGAATCCCCTACCTTGACGTGGAGCTTTCACAATTCACTACACAGGTACAAGGAGAGGGAAGGATGATCACATATTGAAACTCGTGAAGGGGAATGCAAGCCGACCACAAGACTCGAAGGGAAAGGTTTTGCTCATCCAGGTTTGAGAAAACAAGAAGACTCGAACATAAAGGATTTCCTAAATTTTAAAAACAACATAGCCCGAACCGAATGGTGGTTTTGCGATGCATTTCTCTCTTTTAAAATCTAAGTCAACTCTCTAACATTCCATTTAAATCAATCATGGAAATTTATCATCTTTTAACGTCAATTAATTTCTTTAAATAATGGCTTAAATCGTTCAAGGGCGAATGAAATAATATTACGTAGCAAAATTGCCAATTTTAACGATTTTGCGATTTAAAATTATATTTTAAATCATAAAATAAGATTACAGTTCAAGTGAAGAAAATGAGAAATTCCACCAAGGAGACTACCCTTACGCAACGGAGAATGACTCGCGTTTCTATGTTTTACTTTTACATTCTCGGAAAAGACTCTCACAAAATCAAAAGACTCTTAGGAAAATTCGAGACTCTTACGATTTTCGAAATGACTCTTATGAAATTCAAAGTCGCTCTTACAAAAATCAAAATGACTCTTACAAAAACCGAAGACCCTTGGAATTCAAAACCACTCTTACAAAATGCAAAGGGACCCTTACGAAATGGAAAAAGACACTTTCAAGTTAAGGAATGACTTTTACAAAATCACCCAACTCTTAGGTTTTCACATTTGACTTTTATGAAATTATATTTTACTATTACAAAATGAAATTTGCAAAGGAAAAGTGCACTGTGTAAGGGTCGTTTTTTTGCCCCACCGTTGGTGGTTGGGTGGTAAGGGTTTGAGAGGATGAGGGGCAGGTCGCGGGGTTAAGTCCCCATATTTGCGATTTAATGCAGTTTTATTCCTTGCGCTGTGTTCCGCGGTGGTAAATGTAATCAACCCAGTATGTAAGGATCATTTCGAAACAAAGGAAAAAAAACTTGAGCGTCACTCCAAGACAAGGGCAAAACGCACGAGTAATTCGAAACTTATTAAAATTGTAGACTTAAACCCAAAATTAAAGAATTAAACTCAAAATGCATAACTATTTTAAAATCAAATTTTAAAATAACATAAACATCTCCCAAACTCCAATACTACGGTAAAACATTCCTGGACTATTTCGATCTCCCAAAGTGATAAAGGGTTTAGAGAAATCATGACCCCCAGGATCTTTAAAAATATCATTTTTTTGAAACTAGTTAGACTAGAATGAAAAATGATTCCATCCATCATTGAAAATACAATTTAAAGAATGAAATGAATTTTATAATTAAATATCAATTTGTGAAGTTTTACGTTCGTAAATTATGCCATGAGGAACGGTTTGGTTTCCCCACTTTTTTTTAGATATATATTTTCTTTTAAACGTAGTCAGGCAAATGTCCATGAAAATTTGAGGCCACCCCCTGAATTCCCTCGAATTTTTGAGGAAGCCGCATGCACTGTAACTTCCATGACCGTTCTTGGAGTGTTCTTCCATTTCTAATTCCGTCTGTATTAATTTCGGGGCCTTGATTGGATCTGATCTGGACGTCCTCTACCTCCCCGGGGGTGTTCTCAGCTGCAGGTTGCTGGCTCGTATCGTTTATCCCAAGTCCAGGGTCTTAGGGCTTGTGTATGCGTGTGTGTGTTTGCGATTTTTCTCCCCGGCCTTTATCTGGGACTCCTCAACAGTGTTTTTTAGTTGTTTGGGTGTTATGCGGAGGAACCCTGGATCTCCCACGGATTCCTTTTATGCGGTCCGGCCGGAGTGCGCCGATGTTCCTAAAACCCAATTTAAAATAAAGGTATCGTGGCAATCATTAATGTTCGATACAATTCTTGACTTCTTCAACGTTTTGTTAGCTGATGATCACTTGTTATTAGCTTTGAGCTCAGTATCAATATGTATGATATTAAGTTTTTTACATTTGTTTAATTTATAATTCTACGAGCTTAGCTGCGACCTTTACTTTATTCGGTTGGTGCGTTATATGCGGTAAACAGTTGTGTTTTTTTTGCAAAATAACGTTTAGTTCCTGATAGATTTTAATGACATCTGCTGGTTTTATTCTGTAGTTCTAGTCTATTCTTTATATGCTGAGAGGCAGATTAAGACTGCATTTGGTTCGCTAAAAAATCTTATATTTTAATTTTTTAAAAACATTTTAGAAAATTTGTTTGATTATGGAAATGATAAACACCTTTTTTTTAAAGATGAAAATGAAAGTACAAAATTTTTAGAAAACAACTTTTTTCTTTCTTCCAAAAAATATAAAACACTTTTAATTTTTTAAAAACATTTTAGAAAATTTGTTTGATTATGGAAATGATAAACACCTTTTTTTTTTTAAAGATGAAAATGAAAGTACAAAATTTTTAGAAAACAACTTTTTTCTTTCTTCCAAAAAATATAAAACACTTGAAAACTGAGTCCATGTACTTTATTGGCTTCTCCTCGCTCTCCACATTCAGCGCTCATTGAGAATTCACTCACATATTTTTTCCAAAGAAAATAAAAACAGAAGATATTTTCATGAACCAAAAGCAACCTACTATTTTCAAGAACTTGATATTAAAATGAGGGGAAAATAGATTCTGAATGATAATGTGCGTAAACAGCCAAAGCTTGATGGCTACAAACTGTTAATATTTTTGCTGAAGTTTATTGCTAGTTCATGCTAATTTCTGTATAGAATAACATATATACATTATGTCATAACAAGTGTTGCAGGTTACAGAATTTGTTGGTCTTGATCTGGATTTCTAAACAACGTTGATTGATTATTCATAATTCAATGTCAATGCAACACACACGGTCAATCATGCACTTTCTACA
This sequence comes from Viscum album, assembly GCA_963277665.1. NCBI lineage: Eukaryota > Viridiplantae > Streptophyta > Magnoliopsida > Santalales > Viscaceae > Viscum > Viscum album. Next base: position 60,616,433 of record OY728156.1, on the reverse strand, counting down.
TTCTTCAATTATGGGGTCTTTAGTACCATCCTTCTGTGTGTCACTTACTGAATCATGTATTTGTTTTATTTTTTATGCAGGCTGGTAAAACTCTAAGTCCAAGGAGATGGCAGGCTGCTTTTAAATCAGAAGGCTATCTTGATATCGGAAAGATACTAAATCGGATACAACGATGGGTGAGGTCATGTATTATGTCCACAGAAATTTATTAGTCATGTGTTTGCTGATCCAGATTCTTTTATGTATTTTTGTTATTGTTTTATTGTCTGGGAAACGTGCACGCGAGTTAATTTTATGCCCTCTTTTCAGTAGCGCTTTTAGCTTAGAATGACTACATTTTTATTCCTTTCAGTGCGAAATCACAGAATATATTTACAGACTGAGTGGAATCACTTTCAAGGAGTTAGAATCCTTGCATTATATATATATATATGTGTGTGTTGTGATGTTTTCATCAATCCATCTTCCGGTTTGTTTTTTTAGCTTTCAGCCTCCAGTATGTTATTGTCTCCTGGTGTAAATGCCATATAGACTGAAACACAGTGTTTTGTATTTATCAAGGCAACTTGGTCAGTGCCTTGGGGCATCAACATTTTTCCTTTCATGAATTCTTCTTATCTCATCATATTATGTTTAATTAGAAAGCAAAACTTGTTGAACAAAGTCCAATAGTGAAGAAATTAAGCGTTTTTTATTCTGAAGGTTGGACGATGTTCAAATCAAACACGAAGCAAAGGAACATTGAGGAAATTCAATATTAAGAATAGAGACTTTTTTTTTTGTGCGACACTATAAGGTGAGGGGAAGGGGGAGGTGTTCAAACCCCAAACCAGGGGGATGACATTGTGCATCTAACCATCGGGTTGCAAGATCGTTCTTAACATTTCCTTTTAAAACTGAAATAATGGATGAAGAATTGTTGTTCTTCATCCTTTCATTTATTTTTCCCTCATAAGTGCCTTTTTCTAAACCATAACTTTCATTACATTAAATGAACGTTAACCAATGGGATCCATGTTTTGCAAATATCCTGTTGGAATTGCAGTTTTTTTCCTCTACATCAGTTTATGTGCTTCTGTATAGGCATGCTTAAATCAGGATTAGGCATAACATTATGTTTATTTGATTGCTTTAGGGGATCCACCCATCAATCCGAGGCGAAGTTTGGGAATTCCTTCTTGGTTGTTTTGATCCCAACAGCACATACGATGAACGAGAGCAAATACGTCAACGTCGAAGGTGGGTGTCCTTTGCAATTACTTCATCTTTCCTCTTAGTATAGCAGATTCATGTTGGATGCTAGATTCGGAGTAGATACTTTTTTATAAAGCTAGATAAGTAAATTCTCTATTTTTTTAACATGAAATGGTCGAGTGTTTTGTTTTAATACATTTGTATCCATTGTGTTTGAGTAGTTATATATTTGGACATGCGTATGTCCAAGTTCATTAAGTTGGATTGGGTCAATCCTTTTTCCTCTTATGCTGTGTTTTTAATTTTGTATCTCCCGCCACCTTGAGTCATGTATTTTTTATCTTAATCCATAAATAGAGCAACCCAACCTCACGAATGAGGGATGAATTATGGGCTTCCTTTGTTTACATGGTATTAGAGTTCGGAACACAGTCTCCCCCACCCTCTTTCTCTCTTACATAAACATTTTTTTTTCTCACGGCGGGTCCAACCCTAGTCGGTCTCTTCTCCAGCCGTGCCTTCAACTGTTACAGCGTTACCGCATCTTTTTCACAATCCGATCTAGGGGCACCCTTCCCAGGCGCGCCCTTCCCAGGCGCGCCCTCACATGGCGAGCCCCTAGGTGTGCCCTCTCAATGTGAGCCCCCCAGACTCGGTCCCTCCAGACCCAAACATGTCCTCTCTTGGAAAGCCCCCAGAAGTGCAGTCCCTGACCCGGACATGCCCCACTCACCAGGCACCCCCCTTTGTTGCTCCCACCCTCCGTCTACCCTCACGTTGTGAACCCAGACACGTCTGCCCCACTAAGCTTGCCCCTTCCGCCGTTCGGGCAGTCCTAGACGAACCTTATGTGGCCCAGCCCTTGTGAAACCTCCTCTTTGTTGCATCCATGAGCTTTGTTGCTGCAACTTTGATGAATCTTCAGTAGGTTAATCTATTTCTCAATTTTCTACTGGTTCGCATTTTTTTTTGCTACTCCACATGGCTTCCTTTAGTGAGGCTTCTTTTGCTGCCTCATCTTGGTTGGTCGATGAGCATATAGATTCCTCTCATTTTACCATGCGGAGGAAGATTGTTATCATTTCTTTAAAGTTCATGGGTTGCTATACTCATCTTGCTATAGCCCTCATTCGGATCTAAAGGATCCACAATATGCTTCCTGATAACTTGAGGACAATAAGATCTTCGTTGTCCTCAACTTGATGGACAAGACAATCAAACATGCCGCAAAAAACGCAAATACAATCAAAAGAACTATGAGACTCGTTGACTCTTACGTATTCCGGGACTCATAATTTGTCTCAAGTGTCTGATCTTTTTCAATAGTTATTTGCCCTTTGTTAGGGGTTCAGCCCAATTCCTGCCTTTTATTTTGACCAACAGATGATTGTCGATAATATCATTGACTTATGACTCGTTTCTCTCAAACACTAAAAGAACATAGTTGTCCATCTCAGATTGTGGTGTGACGCGGCGGGTTCCTATAGTGGGATAGCGGCAATGCGGATCGCTTCGCAACCGCTTTTTTATCCAATCGCGGGCGAATTAATATAATTTAAATTATATAATTCTACACACATATATATGCTCAAAAATTAAAAACAAAATATAAAAAAGTAAAAAAACATCTAAATTCATAATTAAAAGCATTCATAATGCATCAAACACATGTCCGATCGAATTGTCTATAAACAATAACCATAAAAACAAAATAAAAGAAACTTGGAAAGAAAGAAATACGCCTTCTAAGGGCTAAGGAAACAAACATCCAACGATCAATCATCATCTTCATTTTCAAGATTTCCATTTATTCTTCGCCATCACTTTCACTATCATCAATTTTATAAATCTCCTCTTCATTCATTTCATCATAATCATCATATAGTATATGTTCATCCTCTTCTTCACATCGTTTTTCCTTCGGAGCTTGAACTTGAAACATGTGTAGCTCCCCCCCCCGATTTTCCTCCTTGTATATCGACCCCTGTATCTTCCTCAACTAATCTCTGAGTCATGGTGTTATCATCCCCAAACACCGATTCATCTTCAACACCTTCTTCATTACCACTCATTTGTCTTAAGAACCACTTATTACTATCATCATCAACATTCTTTAAGACAATGAGATCAATGACATCTTTTGAATCAAATTGGTCCTTCAAAGTTAGGTTGCAGTGAGGGAGAGTGTTGCCTGGTTTGTTGGCTGTAGCAAGGGAGAGCAGGCTTGGTTCGTCGACAACAACAAGGGAGAGCAGTGGAGCCTTGTAATGCCCCTACCCGGATTGCCCAAACGACACCCGAGCGGGGGTCGCCACATGACCTCAGGCGCACCTTCTCGTACGTCAGAGGCTGCCGGCTAGCGGTGAGGTATGTCCTCTAAAACAATGCTCGAGGGTCATGCCTGAATCGATCAAAAATTCGGCATGACCCGTCCGTATAACAGACATCCCAGAACCGTGGACAAATAAATAGAGAGCCAAACGAGCCCCCTCAATCCAGAAGAGAAAGCAGTAACATAGTCTATATGATGCATCGATCATCACAGAGTTGCAGCAACATATAACGAATAAGCAGGCATCACATATAAAATAAAGCAGTGACGCACTGACCAGTACACATGTTGAACAATAACTGAAAAGTAAACTACACGGCCTTTGGCCCAGCTCATATAATCGTCTTGTCGTACCTACGGCCTCTGTGACTTGCCAGACCTGTACTACGTGTTCAGCTCCAAGCAATACCTGTGTCCTGAGAGAAAATAGGAAAGTCTACCCTTGTACATCGAAACCCATGCCGTGTACGTAGGTAGGGGGTGAGTCCAACGACTCAGTAGGAATCCCCAATGCCTAGACAATACCGAGTGCTGCTGTGATCAAGTGGATTTGCATGCATGCAATACATATAAATCGATGTAGTTGTGTCCGTGCAACGCACCCACCCGAAAACATAACACACAAGGCACACACAGTCACACAAGTCAGGTCTTCGTGTGCTTGCCAGCCCACCATGACACCCGATTCTATCTGCTTCGGCTCCATGCCGGAATAAAGAAGTCAGCGCATACCATAGATCCCAACTCATACCTGAGGACTTAGGGCAGGGTGTCATCAAAGTCCACAACTGCTACTCGAAGGTGTTGGGTATGGTCCTGCATCCAAGTCCTGGACTCGCCTTCTCACTCAAGGTGGTCCCACGCCCCAATCTCGAACCATACCTTATCTCTTAGGGAAGGTTGTCCATCCACGTCTCATAGTTCATCATAACTCGGACCCCATCATAACTTGGACCCCATCTCACTCATGGTGGTCCCATCGTCCGATCTCGCATACTGGGTCTAGTCATCTCACTCATGACTGACCCAATGTCCACCCATCGTGTCCAACCATCTCACTCATGGATGACCCATCACGCTCAAGCCAACCATCTCACTCATGGAGGGCCCAACCTTCTCATACCATAAGGACTCCATCTCACGACAGTCCCACCAAGCTATCTCACTCGTAGCAAGGCAAGGCCTCGAGACCTTTTCCTCCACCAGAATCTGTCGCCTATCACAAGTACTCGTAGACATACGCAAGCAACAATAATTAGGGCACACAACCCGTCTCACAACTCACTAACTTGTCATAGGGCGCTAGTCGCTCGGAACCCAGCCCCAAATCTCAACCACGTTCTAAAACCCATCTTAACCCTCTAAGGGTTCTATTTCGTCCCCCGCGGACCAACCCACCACTTTGATACCAAAAGCAAAGTTCTCACAGGCCTGCACACACAACACACATCATCATGCATCCACATACACACTAGACAACCATAATCAATAACCCACAAGCTTTGGAAAACAGGGCATCACCCTCACATGGTCAGCCGAACCAAATCATTTCCAAACCAAGCCCTTCCAGCTTTCTCTTCAAAACCAAACAAAATCCCTTTTGACAATCATTTAAAAAAAAGCGCCATGTGCCACCACCTTACTCACGCTAGGCCCTTAGCCAAATCATGTCAAACGTTCTTTAGAAAACCAATTTCTGTTTTGATATACTATTTCAAAACTCGTTTACCAAATCACCCATCTTCCATTAGATTTTCAGTTGAATCAAACCCTTTTTAAAAACCCATTTTAAAAAAGAAATCCATTATACTTTCCAAAATCCAACACATGGCTCCAAACAATCCGTAAGGAGGGCCACTGACTGTCGTTTAACCAAGGCGCCACTATCAGACCGTTTAACAAGCTATACGGTCCATGTTGATTATTAGGCCGACGCGAGCCCGTCCCAACCTTATGGGGCTCAAGTCACACAAGTCATGCAAATATGTAGGCAATAATAATAATGGAAACACACAAGCATAAAATCACTAAAAGACCAAGAGACTTAGCAAAGTCAAGGCCACCCACCTCAAACACGCAATTTTCTTTAATTCAAGCCCGACCATCGCTGCCTGGGCTCGTTCAAGCATTGCCTTAACTTCCGGGCACCTATCTCATCAATAAACACTTACAAATTAATAAATTAAACAATTAAAACTGTAGAATGATAAAAGGAGATAGACCCGAACCCCAAGTTTCTCTCTAAAGGAGGCCTTGAGGTTCTTTTATAATGAATAATTAAGACCACATCGGACCATAAATCCGATGTGGGATGCAGACTCCAACACTCCCCTTCAAGCTAGGTGTACCTAGCTTGAACACATAAAGAAAAAACAAAGCAATCAACATACTGCAAACACTCCCCCTTAAGCTGGACATGCCCAACTTGATTACAAAACAAGACGAAATAATTAAAAAAAAATCGACGATTGTAGCTCCCCCTCAAGATCGGAGCACCCTCTTAGGATGATGGATGGATGAAGATGTTGCGGGCGCAACATAGGAACCACATAGACCGGGCCGGTTGACGGAGCGCCAGAAAATCCGTACTAGCGGGGCCGGTCAATGATACGTCGGGAAAGCCACACTAGCATCGGGAAAGCCACACTTGCGGGACCAGTGACGGGAGACGGGGATTCCGCAGAATCGTTGCAGGATCTGGCGGCACCAAAGGGCCCAGTCTGAGGCGGTTGAGGTGCTGTGCCACGGTGGAGGAAGCGCGAGTGCTGGTGCACCACTGCAGTGCACAGGAGGCCGTCGCAGGGAGGCGCGACGAGCAGGGAGGCGTGGCAGCGGAAGGCCGTCGCAGGGGGGAAGAAGGCCGACCGTCTGGAATTGTTGGAGAGAGAACCGTGATGGGAGGGAAGTTGCTGGGTCGCTGGGCGAGGAGGTGGTGCACAGATCTGGCCGAAATTGGGGAGGCTGACTGGAGGTGCGGGACAACGCCGTCGGGGAAGGAGGGAAACGCCGGGAGAGAGCCGCGGCGGGAGGAGGTCCTGCGGGCAGGAGGAGCGCCGTTGGGGAGAACAGCCGGGTGGTGCAGGGCCGACGGGAGCGGACAACGGGAGGCGCGTCGTGAGCTGGGGGAAGAAGCGGGCTGAGAGTCGCAGCTGGATCCCGTCGGGATCTGGAGGCGCGACGGGATGCGCGATTGGATCAGGAAAGGAGGGGACGCGTCGTCGGGGAGGCGCACTGGGATTGGGAAGTTCCGCCTCGGCTGAGGGAGGCGGGGCCGAGCGACGTCGGGAGTTTCTAGCTGGGAGTGTGCCGCGGGGAGGGACGCCGTTGGAGGGCCGCAGGAGCTGGAATCCGCGTCGGGAAGCGGGAGCCGCGTGTTGTGGCGGAAGGCGAGAGGCGCGCCGGGAGGAGTTGCGGCTCGTACAGGCCGACGAAGGGGGGAGGAAGCCCGCTAGGAGGAGTTGTGACCCAGGGAGGTGACGACCGGGGCGAACGTGGCCGGGCTCGCCGATGCGCGTAGGTGGAGGGCCGCCGGGGGCCGACGCGAGAGAGGGAGGGAGGACCTTGAACGGGAGGTTTCCGTCGGGAATGACGGAGGGCCGTCTGGGAAACGAGGCTGGAGGGGCGGCGACAAACGAGACCTACAGGCTGGAGGCCGCCGCCCCCAGCGGAGGGAAATTAAGTGCCCGCTGAAAAGGGAAAAAAATAGATATGGAGGGGTAGGGTTATAATACTCCCTTTGATACCATGTAGAATGATAAAAGGAGTAGACCCGAACCCTCAAGGTTCTCTCTAAAGGAGGTCTTGAAGTTTTTTTATAATGAATAATTAAGACCACATTGGACCATAAGTCCGATGTGGGATGCAGACTCCAACAAAACCCAAAAACCCAAATTGGCATAATCGACGCCAAACTCACCTAGCGACCTCACGGTGCTGAAACCACGAGCAACGGGGTGCAGTCTACTTCCGACGCACCCCTAGACCGAAGCCACGCAAAAACCCAAAATGGCAACGTCGATTTAACGACCAATTTCATCCAAAATCGTCTGAAAACCTAAATAAATCTGCGGAACCACATACCTTAAGCAAAATGGCGAACAACGTCTTGAATATGCCCGCCTGGGACGACCCCTATGAGTTGCACACGAAAACCTTATCAAGCGTGACGATTTCGCTATGCTCCGACGAAATCATCCTCCCAAAACTCTACTCCACCGAATCAAAATCAAGAACAACGGAGGAAGAACAAGGGAGAAGAAGGAGAAAATCGTACCTCGAATTGGCGTGATGAGACTCCTCCGAACCATCCGGATTGAAGTACACCGAACGAGGGAACCCAAGGGGTTCCCAAAAATAAGTCCCAACAAAAATTACAAGGCACCCCCTGAAAAAAGGGGTTGCCCAGCACCCGTTCATGGCGTAGACAGGGTTTTACGCGGTGAACTCTTCTCCAGGCAGGGGGACAACCCCTCCGCCCGACACTTTCATTGCGCGCCCCATATGGACACGCCGTGAATGGCCTGCTGCTATTTCTAGCAGCCCAACCACTTTGAACCTGTCCCGACGTCCTCTTGAGCACCAAGGTGCCTACCTGGCATCAAACCACGTTCAAAAACACCTTTTAAGTATGTCCAAACTCTTGGGATCCCATTCGGAGTCCCGATTATCAAAATGAACACCTCACCAGATCGGAAATTCAAATTCCCTCAGAAATTCACAACCTGTAACAACTCGGGTCGTTACAAACTCTCCACCATAACACTTCTTGTCCTCGAGAAGTCGTGGTAGTCCTCCGACCATGAACCCCGACCTACCTCGGTCGTCAATTCATGTATAACCCGTCGTGTCTCATCCACGAGCGCCAAACACGCTTCTGCTGTGAAACTACAAACACCAAGCCCGGACACACCGACTTTTCTCCAAAAAGCCCGGTTCGATCCTTGAATCTTGTCAACCGCGTCCCGATCAATGCTCTCGATGCGATTTTCACCTCACCACATCCATTTTTACACGCATCGGTTGGTCTTCTTTTGGCCGACTTCTCCCAAAAGCATTTGACCTCACCCGACAATGTACTACAACATCACCTAAACACGATGCCTTGACTCTGGAGGCATCACCACACCACTACACTACCCGCTCACGATGCCTTAACACCTGAAGGCATCGATGAGCCATCAAAACGACCACACTAGATTCGAGTTGGACACTCCGTGCGTTTTCATGGTTGAATCCTCAATCGGCCCATTCAACCGTCACGCTCCACTCATGAGCGCTGGCGCTCCATCAATTCGGTTCACTCTCGGCTAACACCGCCTCCATCCCGAGTCCGTTGGAAACACAAACTCCTTTCGACACCGCACCCGAACTGCCAGTTCGGGTCTACCTACTCACCAGTATCCCACTACCATTTCAACCTTCCACCGACCGGTTCCATTATGCCCACAACCCTTCCGACGCAAGGGTCGTACATTCATGACCAATAAGATGCTCCCCGCCATATGAGTATCCTTGTCGTCGCCTTGCTGAACGAAACACCCGATCTTCACCTCCCATGTCTTATCGTGACCACTCTTAACGACCGGACGCGACCACTCCGCTCACACCCGAGCATCAAACACGAAACATCGTTGACCAAGCGCCAAGACAGTGCCCAACCGCACCCATCGATCCCGATCACCGAAGTGTCAACAACCGATTCATCCCGAGACTTACGGTGCTCCCCACCATAAGACTCCGCTTCCAACGCCCGATTTCGACCATTGGTTCTCCCCACCATAGGAATTGCCCACAAAAAACTCAATTCAATTGGTCCTAACCGCAGTCCCATCATTGGTCCTAACCGCAGTCCCATCAAAATGCTCATCAAGCGGTCCAACCTGCAAAATCATCAAAAGCACATCAAAAGGGGTCCAATCCCTGAACCCACCAACTCACATCCGGTTACTTGAGCCCAACCATCATCAAACATCCATCCACGACCCTGCCACAAGCGGCCCTCTCGAACCATCCACGACATACCCGCCGAACACACGAATCAACACCCGGGGTCATCCCGGTCCATTGCAGAAAATCAAGCAAACCCAGTCTACACAGGCACTGGTTGCTTTTCCAGTCATCTGATCTAATTGGGTCCACACCCGCCAATCACACATGGCGGTTCCAAGCAAACACGACATACAAGCCGAGCACACAATTCAAGCATCTGGGTCAAACCCGGTTAACACGCCAAAATCCAAGCAGCTCAGTTCACTTAGGTACCCATCCCTCATTTTAAAACCTGTTCAAAATACATTACACACACCAAAACCCGCTTGAGTTTTCAAAATACTCCTTGACATCCCAGGGTTTTCATCAAAATACTCTCGGGTTAACACGCCTTAATCCAAGCAGCTCAGTTCACTCAGGTACCCATCCCTCATTTTAGAACCCGTTCAAAATACATTACACACACCAAAACTCGCCTGAGTTTTCAAAATACTCCTTGACTTCTGTTAGTGGGTGAATTCCCCTTACCTCAATGTGAGGTGAGGATATTCTTTTATAGATTAGGAAACCAATATACAAGACGGGTAAGTCCGATGTGGGATTCACCCATTTACACTTAAATGGGTTCCAACACTCCCCCTCAAGCTGGACATGCCCAGATTGGATAGAGTCCCACACAAAAAGAAAAACAAGACAATCTCAAACTCCCCCTCAAGCTGGGCCAGGGAGGCTGTGAATACCCAGCCTGGAAGTGAGAGACTCAAGACGAGCTCCGGGAAGACCTTTGGTGAAGAGATCGGCAAGCTGATCGGCCGTCGGGATATGGCCGAAACCGATATGGTGCTGCGCCAGATGGTGGCGGAGAAAGTGACAATCCACCTCGATATGCTTCGTCCGTTCATGAAAGACGGGATTCGAGACAATCTTCGTAGCGGCCTGATTGTCACACCAGATATGAGCAGGAGTCGATGCCGGGAAACCGAGCTCCTGGAGAAGATGACGAAGCCAGAGGATCTCAGTAGTGACAGTGGCCATGGCTCGATACTCTGCCTCGGCACTAGAACGGGAGACCACAGTCTGCTTCTTGCTGCGCCAAGAGATGAGATTACCGGCAAAGAATACGGCGAATCCCGAAGTAGACTTGCGGGTAGCGAGGCAACTGGCATAGTCCGCATCACAAAAAGCCTCAACATCCATGTGAGCATGATGTGAGTACCGAAGGCCGCGTGCAGGATCTTTCTTGATGTACTTGGCAATGCGGAGGACAGCATCCCACTGAGAGCAGGTGGGATGCTCCATGAACTGGCTGACTTTGCCAACGGCACATGCAATGTCGGGACGCGTCATGGTGAGGTAGTTGAGTTTACCGACCAAGCGCCGATAGCTCTCAGGATGAGGAAAGAGGTCCGAGTCGGAATGAAGGGAGCGTTCCCCAGGCTCAAGGGGAGTGTCAACTGTGGTGGCGGTGCTCAACCCGGCATCCTGCAATAGATCAAGAGCATACTTGCGCTGGCAGAGAGAGATAGTGTCCGCAGTTCGGGAGACCTCGATGCCAAGAAAGTACGTGAGGGGTCCAAGATCCTTGGTGTGAAAATGATGGTGAAGATGCGTCTTGAGGCTGGCGATGTCTCTGGAGTCGCTCCCTGTGATGATGATGTCATCAACATAAACTATAAGCAAGATACAGCCGTGTGCCGTCGTACGGAAGAAGACGGTGTGATCTTTCATACTCCGAGAGAGGCCAAAGACGGTGACGACAGTGCTGAAGCGGCCAAACCAGGCGCGAGGAGACTGTTTGAGGCCGTAGAGGGAGCGACGGAGACGACAGACATGGGAGGCGGCACCAGAGGCAGAGAAACCAGGGGGCTGCTGCAGGTAGACCTCCTCGTCAAGAAAGCCATGGAGAAAAGCATTCTTAACGTCGAGTTGATGAAGGGGCCAGTGATGATGAGCAGCCAGAGAGATGAAGAGGCGGACCGAGGCCATCTTGGCGACTGGAGAGAAGGTCTCAAAGTAGTCGACGCCATACGTCTGAGCAAATCCCTTGGCGACAAGCCGGGCTTTGAGGCGGCAGAGAGAGCCATCGGGATTGAGACGGATCGTGAAGATCCATTTACAGCCGACCGCCTGTTTGTTTGCCGGAAGGGGAACAAGATCCCAAGTATGGTTGGCATCCAGAGCCTGCAATTCATCTCTCATTGCGGCTAGCCACCCGGGGTGAGATTTGGCCTCACCGACCGTTCGAGGAAGCGACACGGTCTCCAGAGCTGACAAGCCCCTGTAAGAAGATACAAAGAGAGGAGTATTCTGACACGAGCGAGTACCTTTCCGGAGCGCAATCGGCACATCCTCGGGAGTTGTGTCAGGAACATCAGGCGAAGCGGGAACAATGGTTTCCTCGGCTGGGACGGGAGGTACAGTGGAAGGACGACGAGAGTAGGTCTGTCCAAAGAGATGACCGGTCGGAGGAGACACCAGAGGCGGGTGAACCATGAGCGGAAGGCAGTCATCGATGGTAGTGTCAGGAGAAGGAGAGGGGAGAGTGAAAGGAGAGCTCTCGACAAATGAAACGTCGGCAGAGGTGATATACCGGCGGAGGTCTGGAGAGAAGCATCGGTACCCGCGTTGAGTGCGGGAATACCCGAGAAAAATACAGCGAAGGGATTTGGGGGATAGTTTGGAGAGATTTGGGCGAGTGTCCCGGACATAACAGAGACAGCCGAAGATACGGAGTGGAAGGGAGTGAGGAGGGAGAGAGGGAAACAGGGTATGAAAAGGAGTCTCCCCCTGAAGGATGGAGGAGGGAAGACGATTGAGAAGGTAAGTAGCAGTGAGGATGGCATCCCCCCAGAAAAGAAGAGGGACCTGGCGGTGGAAGAGGAGGGCACGAGCGGTCTCCAAGATATGTCGGTGTTTCCGCTCGGCCACCCCATTTTGCTGAGGGGTATCAGGACAGGAGGTCTGATGGAGGATGCCGTGGGCCCTCATAAACTGCTGAAAATGAGTGGATAAGTATTCTCGCCCATTGTCAGATCGGAGACATTTCACAGGGAGAGAAAACTGTGTCTGGATTTCCTGAAAAAATGTCTGAAAGGTTGAGAGAACCTCCGTTCGATCTCGAAGAAGATAAAGCCAGGTCATGCGGGAGTAATCATCAATAAAGGTGATATAATAACGGTACCCTGACTGGCTAGGAACCCGGCAAGGACCCCATACATCGGAATGAACAAGAGCGAAAGGAGTCGCGGCACGTGGTTCCGGGCGAGGAGCATACGTCGTCCGATGATGTTTGGCAAACTTGCAGGATTCACAATGGAAGGAGAGGTGAGAACCGAATTGGGGGCAAAGTTTATGGAGGGTGGAAGGCGGTGGATGGCCAAGGCGGTAATGGAGGTCAAGGGCTCGGGCTGAGGTGGATGAGCAAGCAAAGGATGATGGGGTATCAAACAGGTAAACCCCATCCCGAAGATAACCTCGACCAATTTCCCGATTCGTCTTCCGCTCCTGAAAAACAACACCAGATGAGCTAAAAATAGCAACACAATTCAATTCGGTGGTGAGTTTGTTGATAGAGATAAGATTAAAGGGACTTTGAGGAACATGAGCGACCGACGTCAGGGGAAGAGACGGGGTCAAGGCCAAAGCCGGTAATAGGGATTGTTGAGCCATTAGCAACAATAATGGTAGAGGCACCGGTGTACGGATGATAGGTAGTGAACATACCAGAGTCCCCTGTGAGATGTTCTGACGCACCAGAGTCAAACATCCAAGCTGTCTGGCGATGAGAAACACAGGCGGTGGAGTTGCCAGTCTGAGCAAGTGGAGCTAGAGAAGAAGATGGTGGCGCAGTCGCGCGATAAGATTTTACCAAAGCAAGCTCCTCCGGCGAGAGTGTTGTCCTGTAACGGATACTGGATGAAGGAGGACCGCTGCGCGGTAGAGCCGATGATGGAGGATGGGAGAGCCGCTCGGCTGAGTGCATAGGTGCCCGGGAAGGCCGACAATGGAAGTGAGGGTGCGGCCCGGCCGGAATGCTGGCGTCCGGAGGTGATGCCGGAGGGCCGCGGGCGGACACGCCTGCCATTAACGCAGGGAGCTGGGCCGACGGCGCAGGAAGGCCGCAGGGTAGCTGCTGGTAGACGGGCTGGGGAGCGCCGGATCGGGCGGGAGCCGCTCCTGGGAAGGGAGCTGCTGCGGAGAGCGGTTGCAGGAGGAGGGCCGCCGGAGGAGGAGTCGGTGCGGGAAGAAGCGGGAGGCGCCGGGAGGCGCTGGAGCAGCGGGAGGCGCCGGAAGCGCTGGAGCAGCGGGAGGCGCCGGGAGTAGTGGGAGTCGGGAGCCGTGTCGCGCCGAGGGCGAGCCGCCGGGGAAGAGGCGCCGGGGCGAGGGTGTCGGGGTGAAGCCGAGGAGCCGGGAGTCGGGGAGCCGGGACGTCGGGGCGAGCCGGGGACGCCGGGATGAGGGCCGCCGGGAGGAGAGGGCCTCCGTGAGGGGAGCGCCGGAGAAGGGGCGCCTGGGCGGGGCGCCGGGGCGATGGCGGCTGGAGCCGCGGGGGGCCGCGGGGAGGGAGCGCCGTCGGGGAGGAAGTCCGCAGGGAGGAGCCGGCACGGGCCGCATCGGGGAGAGAGGGGGCCGTCGGGCGAGGGCGAGGGAGCCGCGCGGGCGATGGCGTCGGGAGCCGCGGGGAGCCGCGGGGAGGGAGCGCCGTCGGGATGCGCAGAGGAGAGGGCCGCCGGGAAGGGAGGCCCGCCGGGAGGTGGAGGCGCAGCGGGAGTGAGGACTGCCGGGAGGTAGGGCCTGCCGAGAGCGCCGCAAGAGGAGGCGACGACGGCTGGAGAACTAGGGAGAGGCGTCCGCCGGGCGCCGGCATGGAGGGGCCGCCGAGACGAGGGCGCACCGCGGGAGGGCGGCGGAGGTCGGGAAGCCGCAGCAGGGAGGAGTCGCGGAAGGGAGGCGCGCAATGGTCGGGAGGCGTCGCGACGGGCGGCGCGACGGGATGCGCCGCTGCGGGATGTCGGGGCCGGCTCGCTCAGAGGAGGCAGCGGGAAACCAACAGGAGGAGGGCGCCGCTGGAGCCGGGAAGCCACAGCAGGAGGAGCGACGCGCAGGAGGCCGCCGGGAAGGGAGGCGCGCCGTCGGGGAAGGCCACAGGGGGCGGTTGGGATGGGAAGCGCGCCGGGAGAGCAGGCCGCCGTGCGCTGGAGGGCTGCGCGACCAGGAGCCGGCAGGGAAGAGGCGGACGGGAGGGAGGGCCTGCCGGGAGGAGAGGGGCGCCGGAGAGGAGCTGCTCCGGGACAAGAGAGGAGGCCCGCCGGGAAAGGCTAGGGCAGGAGGGAGAGAGGCGGGGCCGGGAGAACGCCGGGAATCCGCAAGGGAGGGAGGGTTCGGGAGAAAAATCCCTCTGATACTATGTTAGTGGGTGAATTCCCCTTACCTCAATGTGAGGTGAGGATATTCTTTTATAGATTAGGAAACCAATATACAAGACGGGTAAGTCCGATGTGGGACTCACCCATTTACACTTAAATGAGTTCCAACAACATCCAAGGGTTTTCATCAAAATACTCCCGGGTTAACACGCCTTAATCCAAGCAGCTCAGTTCACTCAGGTACCTGTCGCTCATTTTAAAACCTGTTCAAAATACATTACACACACCAAAACTCGCCCGGGTTTTCAAAATACTCCTTGGCATTCAAGGGTTTTCATCAAAAACCGAAATCACCAAAATTGTTGGCCTAGCCGGTCACTTTCCAGAAAATCAGCTCCGTTTTCGAAATCCATTTGAAATCCAATTTCAGAACCCCCGCAAAATCCAGTTTCCAAAACCCATTTTCCTCTGATTTTCTCAAAACCCGAAATTCCCTAACTGTTTCAAAATCACCAGCTCCATGAGCCATTTCAAATAAAACCAACTTTTAAACTCATATTATGCACACCTTGTGATACCGCATGAGTTTCCTTTCAAAACCGGGTTCTTCTCAAACTTCCAACAACCCCAAAAACCGTTGCTCTATGGCGGCCAAACAAACACAATACCAATCAATAACACAAACCCTTCATATCCATATTAATTTAATCTCCCCTTAAAATGTAATCGTGAAAATATATATTATATTATAAGTTGTTTTAATTAATAATGGATCCTGACAAGGCGTCATGCCAACCAACACCGCCTGTAGGCGCGTGTATCATGCCCTAAGCATGCCGCTATCATGATGCATGAACGCCCCACTTGCTCCCAGGCGAGCCCTAAGACCCATCTCGAGTCTCATCCATCTCACATTAGGATTTTTGGTCTAATCCAACACCCCACTCATCCTAGAGTGCCTAGTCTCGAAACTGGACATCCCCTGACAACTCGAGTTTCAACCGATGTCATGCTGGCCAGACACGCGCTCGATCTACCTCCCAAGTCCCGACAACCTAACTCCACCTCTAACTACACTATCCCGTCCCAAAGACAGGCTCTGTGCTGGGAAAATGGGCTGAAAACGCAGGCCAGTGAGGCCAAGGCTGGAGGGAAAGGGCCGCACATGGCTGATGGGGCGGAGTCTTGCTTTGTTCCCGCGCAAGGGTCGATCAGCAGGCCCTGCTGCTTGTGTAAGGGTGTTGCTTAGGGGCCCGGGGGTGTTGCTGTGTAAGGCTGGGTGCTGCTGTGCACGTGGGGGCAACTATTGAGTGTCTGGGGTGTTGTTTAGGTAAGGGTAGGGTATCTCTTTAATTAAGGGTAATATTGTAAAATGCATTAAATGGTTAGTTGGGGCTGATGGGAGCAGGTTGGGAATTATTAAATAGGAGGGCTGCTGTTAGGGGAGGATCTCATTGATGTATTTGGGAATCAGGCTTCAGGAGGGTTAGGCCTCGGCCCGGTGGTGTAGCGACTCCACGGGATTCTTCTTTCTTTCTTCTACTTTCTTCTTCTTCTTCGTTTTACTGTAATTTTTGTCTGCTGATTCTGGAAATCAATAGAATTTCCCCCCTCTCTCATATTTGGAACCCTATCAATTGGTACTTTTATTGAGAGAGATTCGAGAGATTCGAGAGAATCTTGATTGAAGTTGAAGAACTCAAGATACGAGAGACCTTGCGGCGGATGCAGTAGTGTTCTGGAAAGAAAATTCTTTATCTTTCTTGATCATTGACAGAAATTTCAGAGAGTCTGAATTTGTGTGACGAGCCGGAGACGCTGTGGATTTTTCTTGCGAAGCAGGAGACAACATGCAACAGTGAAAAAATAAAAAAATTAAGGGAAGATCCTCGAACGCAGCAGATGCTACAGACACAGCAACCAGTTTCTGGTTCAACGGTTATTGAAATAAGGTCCAGCTTCTACCGTCAGGAGATCCTTTTGCAGGAGATGAAGGCGATGATGATACAACTGATAAAGGCACAGTTGGAGAAGACACAGGCAGAGTGTACGGCTTGAGATGCTTGAAAAGGTAAGACTATCGTTGTTGAAGATAGAGTAAGCAGCTTGAATTCAGAAACTGAGGGTAAAAACCAAAGTAAGGCGGTGGAAATGGATTGCACGGGAATCCGCGCAGTAGAATGGGAGGATGTCAAATGGAAATCAGTGAGGGTGGACGAAGGAGTAGGTAGCTCCAAAACAGAAACTGAAGTCTGTGTTCAGAGGAAGGAAGCAAAAGTGGATGTCGGAGGTCTGTTCAATGAAGAATAGGAGCAACGCGCAACCTCCAAACAAGTGGATGCGTAAATGGAGGTGCCAATTCTTTCGAGTCCTAAACACGAGGCGACTAGACTGAGGCAACAATCCGAGATGCAAACTGTGAAGCAGGAATGGACGAAGGAGTGGCGCGGACAAGAGTCTCAGCGACATAATGATTCGCTGATGACTCGTGCCGAAGACGCGTAACGAGCTTCAAATCTTGATCTGCTGCAGCGAGTGCAGGAACAAATAGGAGTATTACTGGTATAAGTGGAGCGGGTGCAGGGCGTTATGACAAGCCTGAATTCTTTCAGGACTGTTCCTGTTTGGAGCACTGAGAACAGAAGCTGCAGGCATCCTGAATTTTTGAAATTTGAGTTTGAGGGGGCCGGATCGAAGCAGTGGCGTGAGCCGCCACTTGAGCTGTTGGTTCAAACAGAGACATTCTTGCAGTAAAAGTCGGGAATAGGTGATGCTGGGGAGGAAAGCAAAGGGAACCGTGCATAAATTGAGGCTACACAAACCACAAGCAATGGCTAAAAGGAGCTGAACAGTTGGGGTCCGAAAAAGAGGCATAGATGTTCAAGGACCACCCCATCGAAAAAAGCATCATCGTGTTCCTAATACTAAAGCTATTAAGGGAGTAAAGGCTGTTGATGTTCAGCATGAAGCTGAGCATACTGATGTTGAAATTGGAGTTGCTTATCTTACTCCTGGACAACCACAAGCTGAGAAGCTGAGAATATTTCCTAGGTCAGTGGGGAGCGTCAGTGGTGTTTATTGACAAGTTGCATGGGTGGATGGAGATCCTACTCGGGGGGGCAAGTAGTAGAGACGGCGATGCGCTTGGGGCAAGCAGTGGTGACATATTCTTCGCTGTACACAGTTCCAGCAGTTCCAAAATTCACTCCCAGAGGCTGCATTTGTCTCCAGCTTAGAGCTGGCTGAAGAGTGATGCTGTTTGGGCTAGGAAGCTGGTGCGGTTTGGGCATGTCAACCTGACGATGACAAGATTGCACTTATTGGAAGCATTCCCACAGGAGATATGAACATGGATGCTGTTCAGTTTGATCTTGGTGGATCAACTACACAGCTGAAGTTACCACGGATCCATTTGTTGGCGGGCTGCTAGATGCTTTATCTAGTTATTCACCTTGAGAAGAAGGTGATTTTTCAAAATGGTGGGAATGATAGGAAAGTGGGCTGGAAACGCAGACCAGTGAGGTCAAGGCTGGAGGGCAAGGGCTGCGCATGGCTGATGGGGTGGGGTCTTTCTTTGTTCCTCTCCGCAAGGGTCCAGCAGCAGGCCCTGCTGCTTGTGTAAGGGTGTTGCTCAGGGGCCCAGGGGCCCAGGGGTGGTGGTGTGTAAGGCTGTGCATGTGGGGGGAAATATTGAGTGTCAGGGGTGTTGTTTAGGTAAGGGCAGAGTATCTCTTTAATTGCCATGGGTAATATTGTAAAATGCATTAGATGGTTAGTTGGGGCTGATGGGAGCAGGTTGAGAATTATTAAATAGGAGGGCTACTGTTAGGTAAGGGTAGAGTATCTCTTTAATTGCCATGGGTAATATTGTAAAATGCATTAGATGGTTAGTTGGGGCTGATGGGAGCAGGTTGAGAATTATTAAATAGGAGGGCTACTGTTAGGTAAGGGTAGAGTATCTCTTTAATTGCCATGGGTAATATTGCAAAACGCATTAGATGGTTAGTTGGGGCTGATGGCAGCAGGTTGAGAATTATTAAATAGGAGGGCCACTGTTAGGGGAGGATCTCATAGATGTATTTGGGAATTAGGCTTCCAACGGAAGCAATAGAAGGGTTAGGCCTTGGCCCAGTGGTGCAACAACTTTATGAGATTCTTCTATCTTTCTTTTATTTTCTTTTTCTTTTTCTTTGTTTTGCTGTAATTCTGGTCTGCTGATTCTGAAAAATAATAGAATTCCTCTGTTTCTCTCTCATATTTGGAACCCTATCACTCTGATACCACTTTGTAACGCCCCGGCTTGGATAACAACACCCAAGAGGGGGTCGCCGCATGACCTCGGGTGCGCTTCCCCGTACGCCAGAGCTAATCTATCGAAAATTCGGCCTGACCTGTCTGTATAACGGACATCCCAAAACCCGTGGACAAATAAACACGGAACCAAATGGACCCCCACGGTCCAAAATAGAAAGCAGTAAAATGTCCTATATGATGCATCAACCATAACAGAGTAGCAACAACAAATAACGAATAAGCAGGCATTATATATAAAATAAAACAGTGTCACACTGGCCAGTACACATGGTGAACAATAACTGAAAAGTAAACTACACGGCCTTTGGCCAAACTCACATAATTGTCTTGCCATACCTATGTCCGTGATCTGTCAGTCCTGTACCATGTGTCCAGCTCCAAGCAATACCTGTGTCCCGAGTGATGCTGCGTTCAAGTGGATGTGCATGCAATACATATAAATAAGTGCAGTTGTGCCCACCTGGAAACATGACACACGATGCACACACAACCACACAAGTTAGGTTGTCGTGTGTTAACCAGGCTACTACAACACTTGACCCTACCTGCTTCGGCTCCATGTCAGAAGGAATAAATCATTGCGTACCAGTACCCGAGGACTCAGGGTGGGGCATCATCAAAGCCCACGACTGTTACTCAAAGGTGTTGGGTATGGTCCTGCATCCAAGTCTTGGACTCGCCTTCTCACTCAAGGCGGTCCCACGTCCCAATCCTGAACCATCCTTCATCACTCACGGAAGGTTGCCCATCCACACCTCGCGGTACATCACAACCCATACCCTATCTCTCTCATGGTGGTCCCACGGTCCGATCTCGCATCCTGAGTCCAGTTATCTAACTCATGATTGACCCAACGTACGTCCATCGGGTCCAACCATCTCACGCATGGATGACCCATCACGCTCAAGTCAACCATCTCACTCATGGAGGGCTTGATCTTCTCATATCACAAGGACTCCATCTCACAACAGTCCAACCAAGCTATCTCACTCATAGCAAGGCAAGGCCTCAGGACTCCCCCCCCCTACCGGAATCCGTCACTCATCATAAGGACATCGTTTGACACATGCAAGCAACAACAAACAGGGCACACAACTCGTCTCATAACTCACTAACTTGTCATAGGGTGCTAGTTGCTCGGAACCTAGCCGCATGTCTCAACCACGTCCCAAAACCCATCTCAACCCAAGGGTTTTATTTTGTCCGCCCGAACCAACCCATCCCTTTGATACCAAAAGAGAAGTTCTTATAGGGTTACTCACACAACACGCATCATCATGCATCCACACACACACCAGGCAACCACAATCAATAAGCACACAAGCTTTGAAAAATAGAGCATTGCTCACACAAGGTCGAACAGACCAAATCACTTTCAAATCAAGCCTATCCGACTTTCCTTTCAAAACCAAGCAAAATATATTTTACAATCATTTTAAAAAGACACCATGTGCCGTCTTACTCACGCTAGGCCCTTGGCCAAATTCTGTCAAACGTTCTTTAGAAAACCCATTTCAAAACCTGTTTACTGATCACTCATTTTCCATTAAAATTCCGGTTGAATCAAACCCTTTTTTAAAACTCGTTTAAAAAAGGAAATCCATTTTACTTTCCAAAATTCAACACATGCCTCCAAACAACCCCATAAGAAAGGCTGCTAGTGCCCATTCGACCAGGGCGCTACCATCGAATTGTTTAACAAGCCATACGGTCCATGTTGACTATTGGGCCGACGCGAGCCCGTCCCAACCTTATGCGACACAGGTCACACAAGTCATGCAAACATGTAGGCAATAATAATAATGAAGGCGCATGACCATAAAATCACCAAAAGACCAAGAGACTTAGAAAGTCAAGGCCACCCACTTCAAACAAGCCATTTCCTTAATTCACAGCTCGACCATCACTACTTGGGCTCGTCTAAGTATCGCCTCAGCTCCCGGGCCCCTATCTCATCAATAAACACCAATAGATTAATAGATTAAACAATTAACACCAAAAACCCAAATTGGCTTAATCGATACCAAATTCACCGGGCGACCTCATGGTGTCGAAACCACAAGCAACAGGGTGCGGTCTACTCCCGATGCACCCCCGGGCCTAAGCCATACAAAAGCTCCAAATTACAACCCCGATTCAACGATCAATTTCATCCAAAATTGCCGGAAAACCTAAATAAATTCGCAGAACCACATACCTTAAGCCAAACAGAGAACGTCAGCTTGGATACGCCCTCCTGGGATGTCCTTTATTAGCCGCACACGTAAGCCCCATCAAGCTTGATGATTTTGCCATGCTCTGACGAAATCATCCTCCCAAAACTCTATCCACCCGAACCAAAATCAAGAACAATGAATGAGGAAGAACAAGGAAGACGAAGCAGGAGATCCTACCTCGAATCGGTTCGAAGAAACTCCTCCGAACTGCTTCAAAATACTACCTGAAGGTTTTGAGGATCCAAATTGTGCTGCTAAGGTATGTAAGTCCATTGAGATATTTGCTTCAAAACTGTTGTCCTTAATGTGAATTCGGTCGAGGATTTGTATATGATCCCGAATGTTTTGAGGATCCAAATTGTGATGCCAAGGAATGCACGTTGCAACGATTTATTTATGGATTTAAACAAACTTCTTGGAGTTGGAATATCTGGTTTAATGATGCAATTAAAAAGTTTGGTTTCATCAAGAACATGATTGAGTTTTGTGTATACAAGGGGATTAGTGAGAGTGCTGTTGATTGAAGCTTTAGAGGAAAATCAGAATTTTTCTTCTATTAACGTATCAAACAGTTTGTACAGGCAGGCTAGCTTAGAAAAGGAAAGAGAAAACTAGCTATGGCAGGCAGTAGGAAAGAAAGAGCTAGAGATCTCTCCTGGTAGAACCTCCAGGAGCCAAGGCCGAAACCTCCTATAGCCGTGTAGAGCTGCCCCGATTAATCCTCTGTGGTCCCGAACTTCAAAACAGAACTCTCTTTTAACAACCCATGCTGGGGCAATTACCAGACTACCCCTGCTTGTCAAAGCCTAGCCGCTTCCTCCTAAAAATGGTCTTAAGTGGCTGGGTCTCAGCCCCAACCATCCTATCAATTCTGTCCCTCTGAAAATCTACCTTGTCTAAGTAATAATATGGGAACTGGGCACGGAATAAAGCGACATTTTCCCAGGCAGCGTCCTCTACAAGACGCCCACGCCATTGCACTAACCACTGGCGTTCAAAACCTCGACCTCTTGTATCCAAAACAACATCAGGGAGAACTTGATCAACAGTGTTTTCCAGAAATTGCTACGGCAAAGGCTGACTAACAATATCATCAACGACCAAACATGGAAAACCGGATGAACTCGGCTGTTGATCGGAAGATCAAGGTGATAGGCAACCGTCCCAACACTGGCCAACACAGGAAAATGATCATAATAACGTGCTGCAAGCTTAGGACAAACCCTTGGAAGAAGTAAAATTGGAGTGGGAGGATCCAAGCTTGACAAACACTAAATCCCCCGATTTCAACTCAACTGGATGACGTTTTTTGTTAGCCGTGTGCTGCATAGCATGCTGGACAACCCGTAAATGAGATTTAAGTTGGGGAAGAACTTCATCCCGATCCAGCAAAGCAAAAGCACCGACCTCAAGAGGGGTCTCCCCTTCCCCTTAGAATAATGAAGCAAATCAGGAGGTTTTTGCCCATATGCAACCTCTAACGGAGTCTGCCCAGCTGACGCATGGAAGGAGGTGTTATAGCAAAATTCGGCCCATGGCAACCAGCAAACCCACTGTTGAGGATGATCTGAAGAAAAACATCGTCGATAGGCTTCAAGGGTGCGATTTACCTCTTCTGTCTGACCATCTGTTTGGGGAGGGTAAGAGAAACTCATCTTAAGTTTGTTTCCTTAGAGCCTGAGTAACTCCTAAAAATGGCTGGTAAATACTGACTGAAAGCTAACATTTTTATTGATTTTGAAAAGAAACACCAAATACAAGATAAATCACGGGGTCGAAAAAAGTGCAGTCCCAAAGCATCATTAATCACAAACTTCATCCCCTCACTGGGAAAAGAACCTATGCTAAGGAAATAAGACATACTTTGATTTGGTGATGCTATGGACGCCAAGAAATCTGCCACTTGGTTCCCCTCCCGCCATGTATGGGTGATCTCAATGTGATTACCCAGAATCTGTTTGCACTTTCTGATTAAGTAAACACTGTTCAATTTCTTTCATGAAGAGTAGCCACATCTTTAGCAGTATAAGGATGCTTCAATGGGAGAAAGTGAACATGCTTCGATAGTCGATCCACCACAACCAGAATCACATCAAAACCTTGAGATTTAGGGAGTCCAGAAATAAAATCCATAGAGATCTCTTTCCATATCAAGTCTGAAATTGGAAATGGCTGTAATAAACCAGCCGGACTCAATGTCTGATACTTCTGCTGCTGGAAAATTTCACAACTTCGAACAAACTTCAGTACGGTCTGTGTCATCCCCTGCCAAAACAGCCCCCCTGCTAGCCCGCTTATAGGTCTTCAAGAACCCGTATGTCCTCCTGCAGGTTTGGCATGATAATAATGGAGCAGGTTTGGAATCAACTGGGAGTCCTTGGACAGAACTAGCCGCCCCCTAAAGTAAAGCATCCCACGGTGAAGAACATAATCGTTCTTTGCGTCAGAATGGTTCTCTAGAGCTGCTACAATTGGCTCCAAGTATTTATCAGCAAGAACTTCCTGCTGCATCAGTGGCATTTCAGCCCAATAGGGTTCCCAAAGTGCCAAGCCAAGCACCTTGTCATGCACCATTCTAGAAAGAGCATCTGTCGCCTCATTAGTTTTACCTTGCCTGTATGCCACCTCAAAATCATATCCTAAAAGTTTCGTCTGCCCACACCGTTGGTCCATGGAATTAATCCGTTGACTTAACAACTACATAAGGTTCTTATGATCTGTATGGATAATAAAGTTTCTTCCCAACAAATATTGTCTCCAATGATGAACTGCATGAACCAGGGCCATCAGCTCCTTTTCATAGACTGATTTTGCCAGATTGGTCTCAGACAAAGCTTTGCTCTAGAAGGTGATTGGCCGTCCACCCTGCATGATTACTGACCGTAATCCTCCTCTCGAGGCGTTGCACTCCACCTGAAATGGTTTAGAGAAATCTGGAAGGCCTAAAACTGGGGCTGTGGTCTTGCACCGCTTCAAAACTCAAAGGCTCGTTGGGCATCAGCTCCCCACTGGAAATTATTCTTTTTGGTGAGGATAGCAAGCAGTTTGGCCACCTTGCCATAGTCTTTGATGAATTTGCGGTAATATCCGTTAAGTCCCAAAAATCTTTAGACCTTGACATTCTTGGGAACCGGTCAGCTCTGTACACTCAAAATCTTTGCGGGTTAAGTGTATTTCCGAATCCCACATCGGATTCATCCGGTTTGTAATTTGTTTCTTCTATCTATATTTTTTTTCCACCTCTCCTTGGGGTAGAGAATTCGTACCATTCTACATGGTATTAGAGGGATACAACCAATAATTCCCCCCCCTCTTGTTTGCTGTGCTCCACCCAGGCATGCCCGTCGATGCCATCTGCTCTCGCTGGCCTCGACCGCGAGGCTCCTCCGTTGCGCCCCGTCGCCAGTCAGCCTGCGCAACTCCGCCGCTGCGACCTGTCGTTGGCCCCTACCTGCGCGACGCTCACCCCCCCGGGTGTCCCCCCCTCTGTGCGGCGCGGCGACCTTCTACAGCTCCCTCAAAGCGCATGACGACCCCTTCCTAGCCCCATTGCCGTCCCTCCCGCGAGGCAGCCACCTCGCCTCAACGACGACACTCCCGCATGACAGCCCCACGCCCCCGTCGCCAACCCTTCTACGAGGCAGACCCCTCGCCCCATTGCCCACCCCCCGCACCGTTGGATTGGTGTTGCCCGATCCGGTTGGGCCGAATGCTTGTGGCCCGCAACTATCGCGGGTCGAGCTCCGCGGTGAGGTCGTTGAGGGTTGCAGGGGGCAACGCGCCCCTGCTCCGGGGGTCCGGGGGCCGAAGGTCCCCGGCCCATTTTTTCGACACTGTAGCAATGATGACACTGTAGCGGAGCTGACCGATCGACACCGACAGGCACTGTAGCGATGCGGACTTCGGGGGGTCAACAGTACTGTAGCGCTTTTGACTTCCAGCCGACAGACACTGTAGCACTTTTGACAAAGTGAGCCGCCGATCACTGTAGCAACGCGGACTACTATTCAGAACAGTAGACCGTCTTCTTCATATGTAGCCCATTTCGGGCTAGGGTTTGTAATGTTGGAAAATCCTCTGTAATTGCTCCCGAATCATAGTGAAAATCTGCCTCTCCCGTGGACGTAGGGATTTTTCCCGAACCACGTAAATCGCCGTGTTCCTTGTTGCTTTTCTTTCTTTCGTTTTCTCGTTTTCTGTCGTTCTGTCTCCCGGTGATTCCGTAACACGCACGACCGCCCTATGCCCCGTCGTCGGCTCCCCCCCGCCTCGCGTTCCCTGCACCGTAGTGCTTGTCGGTGTCACCCGTCCGCCTGGCCTGCCTCCTCGCAGGCCTCTCCTGCGCGAAGTGTTCCGCCTCACGTCGCCTCTTTCGTGCGAAGGCGTCTCCAGCGCCTCCCTGCTCGCTCAGCCGCTTGTCCCCTATGCGCGACCTTGTGCAACGGCGAGCCTCCCTTTGCCCGACTCTTCCTGTTGAGGCTTGTAGTGCCATTTCCAGTCATTCTTGCTGGATTACTTGCTACACCCTTGTAGCGTCTTCACTCTATCCTTCTTCCAGTGGTAGAATCCTCGCCAACTTTCTCCATCCTTCCCCAGTTGATCACCGGTTCCACTCGCTTTGTCGATGAGTGCCTTAATGCAACAAACTTTTCTATCTGGCGTAAGACGGTCCTTATGTCTCTCACCAGAATGGATCTCGACTCACACCTGGATGCTCTTCCCCCACCACTATCAGATTCAAAGTACAGGGTCTGGAAGCTTGCTGACAACAAATTTTTCGCTTTGCTTGTCAATTCGATGGAACACTCCTTTAAAGATGTGACTCGAACGACAAACATGATTAAGGAACTTTGGGACTCCTTAACCCTCATGTATTCTAAAACAAATAATCGGCTCGGGTATCAGTTGTTCTTCACCGTCTGTCCATCATTCGTCACCAACACCGTCCTTTCCCGGCGTATTTCATCGAGTGGAAAGCTCTCCATGATGAGTTACTTGAGCTTTGGCCCCTTTCTCACTAGAGGATGCTTTTGCCCAGTGAGATCAGCTCTGTCTCTTCACCCTCAGAGATTCCACTGGTCTATCATTGCCTTGGAAAAACTCATTGATTACTTTCCCTATCTGTTGATCATACTGCCCTACTAGGCCGTGGTGGTGGCCGTTCTTCAGGTACTTGTGGCCGTGGCCATGGTGGTGGCCGTAAGGAGGCAGTAGACAAGTCAGACTAATAGATACGAAACATGGGATGACTACTTTGTATTAAGAGTAAAAAGAGCAGAAGCGGAAGAGCCGCTCCTAGCCTGCACGCCTGCGCGCGCATTTGTTCTCATTCGCGCGGGCAACACCGTTTAGTGGTGCGCACTCTAGATGCCGTTCCGATCTTCATTGGTGGGGTGAACCAGAACAGTCGTGCACTGTCCGCCCATTTCCGTCACTGCACAACACTTTATCAGGCGCAGGTGCGCTCAGAGGAGTCGCGCGCTGCCCACTTTTGACTAGCGGCAACGTGCGCTCTTTGCTCGGCCTTCATTCCGGCGCGCTTTGGTGTGTTAGGCGCACTTGACCGCTCTGTCTCCAGCGCCGCGTTCCACGGAGGCGGCACTGCCGGTGCTTACCATCGGCCTCGGTTCCCTTCATAATTGGACGCGTTGTACGGGGCTCTCACTGTCATCTTCCTCCTTTTGATGAGAGGAGCTGCACTATCGGCTTCCGTTCATCGCCGCCCCCCTAACCTTGCTGGCGCGCACCGTCCGCTTCCATTCATTTTTGATGCGCACTTTGGGAGCTGTTGTGATCTTCATCCGCGGGGGAGGCAGAACACCAGTGCGCTGTCGGAAACGTCTCACGCGACTCGTGCATTTCCATTCAGATGGGTTGCACAATCTCCATCTGCGTCGAAGACCGCCACGACGTAGACTTCACAAGGCTCGACAGCTGCAGACGACTCGTGCAGGAGGCGTGCCTGAACCGCCTGTGTTCTCATTTTTCACCGACTACAGGAGTGAGGCACTACTGCGAAGGCCACAGGTGAACGAAACAAAAAAAAAACATTTTTCTGTTGGAGGACGACTCTCAGCTGCTCCACATGCAGTCCGACCAATAGACGTGGGAGGAGAAATAGGATCGTCACTGGGGTGAGGAGGTTGAATTTCAGAAAACAATGATACTGTGGATGAGTCGTCGAGAGGAGCTGTAACAACCGATGAAATATGCTAACCCGCCAATGCAGCAACGCGAACCATATGATATGCCGACGACTTGCCGGGCACCACCTTAATCGGCATCGACTACAGAGGCGATCAACTCACATTCACAGGCGGTGCATCCGCTACCATTGATGACTGCGTAGCAGGAGGTGCACTCCGTCGTCGTGCAGTTGGCCGCTGGCGATGACGCTGGTGGATAGGGTAAGCTAGGGGAGGACGCACAATGGGATTCGTTTTTTGCGACCCCTGTCACTGCCAACATGCAAACTTCAACTTTGAGTGGTGTGGCTGCGAAGCAGTTTGCCGAGGGGGCGACATCGACG
Source organism: Viscum album (assembly GCA_963277665.1). Lineage (NCBI taxonomy): Eukaryota > Viridiplantae > Streptophyta > Magnoliopsida > Santalales > Viscaceae > Viscum > Viscum album. The sequence continues at coordinate 60,588,494 of OY728156.1, read as the reverse complement.
GTGGAATTATGGCCCGCCTGTGTAGCGGGACTTTGAGCACCTGGGGGGCTGCGCTATCGGGAGGCAAAGACACAGTAGGGAGACGAGCTGGACATGGGCACACCCGCATTAGTGATTGTAAGCAAGGGGCAGTCAGACACAATAGTGCCCTCGGTAGCGCTTACTGGCGTCATGGTGCCAAAATGCACAATAGGGGTGGGCACACATTCGCTTCGACAAACACCGCCCGCGCCATTCACGAAGCAGCACATGCCACTCCCTCAACCTCCTTTGGAGGGAGAAAATGTACTTCTGTTAGAGATCACTGGGACCCGTTGGCAGCATATGACGGATCACGACCACTCACTGGAAGGAGCATCATTGTACACCGCTGACTGACCTGCTGAAGGTTGATCATCAACCTGGAAGGACTGTATGGAAGATTGCTCAGAAAGTAGCTCTCCTCGGGCAACAGCACACACGAAGGGCCCACAGTACTGGAAGGTCCATCTGGGAGATTGCCTGGGGAATAAGTAAAGTCAGGGGGCGTTGCCAACAGGTGTTGCATGCCCATGGAGTATGGAGGGTCATTTGGTCAATTGCTTGGCACGACTGCACGATCAGAGAACCTTGTCCTCAGTTACATGGAGCACGGGTGGTACGAGAGATTGCTTGGCATGCCGGCAAGATCCACTGCCTTGAGGACAAGGTGGTTTTTCGGGACTGTGGCAGTGATAGAGACCTGTTATAGGGGAGTAGGGGTATAAACGTCTTTTTTGGCAGGGGGATATTAGTTTTTAGATGGAGAGAGATTATGGTTAGTATATTGTTTGGTTGGGACCACGTGGATGTTGAGGTTTCATTATAAATAAGTGGTGAGGGGTGAGAGGAGAGGGGGGAATAGAATATTATGGTAAAGCGGCCATTTGGCTTGGAAGGGGCTTCGGCTTGGGCGGGAGTGCAAATTCCCGAAGTGTCTTTTCTGTATCCGTCTCTTCTTCCGCTTTTACTCTTTTTTTACTCTTAATACAAAGTAGCCATCCCCTGTTTCGTATCACTGGACCCCTCCATGGATGAGCTCCAGCTGACACACACTCATTGGGCCACTTCGATACCTGGTTCCTCTTCGGCATCTGTTGCTTAGACTGGTGGCCCCACTGCTTGTGTCACTCGTCGCTCGCTTGCTTGGATGCTCAATTTTGGTGGTTCCGATCATCTCACTGGAGATACAGGTACGTTATCTGCTTACCATCAGTATATTGGCCCCACTGCCATTACTGTTGCTGATAGATCCATTCTCTATTGCGGGATTTGACACCTACTCCTTGAATTCCTGTATTCACCTGCCTTCTGTGGCACATGTTTCTCGAAGTTCTTTTAATCTTCTCTCCATCAGTAAGCTCTCAAAGAACTTAGACTGTGTTGCTATTTTTACACCATCTGATGCTGCGTTTCAGGAACGGTCAACGAATCAGGAGCTTGATAGGGGTCATCTTTGCGATGGGGTGTACATGTTCGATAGTCCGACACCTGTGGCTTGCACGACATTCTCTGTTCGTGCTCTGTATCTTCATTTTCACTTGGGACATCCACCTGCCTCCACCCTTCATCAGCTTTATTCTCAGTTTAGTCCGCCCCTTTCTTTTCAGTGCGAGTCCTGTATGTTTGTGAATCATCATCGCGTCTCTTATCTTCCTTGTTTGGTAACACAGGCCTCCAAACCCTTTGATTTAGTCCATTCAGATGTATGAGGTCCCTGTGCGGCCCCGAGTCAGTTAGGGTACCGATATTATGTATCCTTTATTGATGACTTCTCACGCATGATATGAATTTATCTTCTTCGTGATCATTCAGAGGTGTTTAATACTTTTCAGAATTTTTATCATAAAATTCACGTTCAGTTCTCCACACCACTTAAATGTCTCCGCTTTGACAATGAATGAGAATATTTATCCACTTTTAGTAGTTTCTCAAGGATCACAACATCCTTCATCATACATCCTGCCACGATACACCTCAGCAAAATGGAGCGATCGAGCGTAAATATTGTCATATTTCGGAGCCTGTTCATGCCCTCTTATTTTATATGCAGGTGCCTCTTCATTTTTGGGGAGATGCTATCCTTACTACTACCTACTTTATAAATCGTCTTCTTTCTATCATTCAGGGGAGACTCCTTTTCTGGCTCTGTTATCCTCTTTCCCCCCGACACCCGCTTTCACTTCGCGTGTTTGAGTGTCTTTGTTATGTACGCAACTCTCATCCCAACCTCTCGAAATTTTCCCCAAAATCTCTCCGTTGCATCTTCCTGGGATATTCACGTACTCTGCGCGGATACTGATGTTTCTCTCCAGACTTGTGGCGATATATCATCTCTGCTGATGTCTTTTTTGTTGAGAATTCTCCATTCTCTCCTCCCTCTTCCCACTCAGATGCCATTATCGATGATTGTTTTCCTCTCACCATCCACCCACCCCTACCTCATGTGTCCCACTCCACTGATCGTCATTTTAGCACCGTCTACTCTTGTCGACCATCGAACGTGTCCCCCGTCCATATCGAGGACACCATCTCCCCAGCTTCGTCTGACGCTCCTGCTTCGGCAACCGACGATTTGCCAATTGCATTGTGGAAAAGGTACTCGCTCTTGTCAGAATAATCCTCTTTACACAACTTCATACAAATGCCTCTTTGCTCTAGAGACTATATCTGTTCCTCGCACGGTTGCTGAAGCCAAATCTCACCCTGGGTGGCTTCAAGCAATGGGGGATGAATTGCAAGCTATGGATGACAATCTTACTTGAGATATATGGTGTCCTCGTCTTAATTGAAGATGATACTCTTCATCGTCTTAAAGCTGGACTTGTGGTAAAAGGTTTTGCCCAGACATATGGTGTTGATTATTTTGATTCATTCTCTTCGGTTGCGAAGATGACATCTGTCTGATTATCCATCTCTCTTACCGCTGCTCATCATTGGCCTCTTCATCAACTTGATGTCAAAAATGCATTTTTACATGGTTTTTTTGAAGAAGTATATCTGCAACAACCTCCTTGCTTCCTTGCCTCAGGAGTCGATTCTCATGTCCGTCGACTTCGTCGCTCTCTTTATAGCCTCAAACAGTCTCTTCGTGTATGGTTTGAAAGATTCTACACAGTCATCACTATTTTTGACCTATCTCAGAGTATGAAGGACATCACAGTTTTCTACCACACAACGTCCTCCGACTGCATCTTGTTGGTTGTCTATATTGGTGATATCATTATTACTGGGAGTGACTCACATGGCATTACCCATCTAAAGGTTTATCTTCAACAACAATTTCAAACCAAAGATCTGGGTCTTTTGATATACTTTTTTGGCATTGAAGTCTCCCGTTTTCTAAACACCATCTTCCTTTCCTAATGAAAATATACTTTGGATATCTTGCAGGATACTGGTTTGTCTCAGACAACTGTTGTTGACACTCCTCTTGAACCCGGGGAACGGTCTCTATATGATGGTACGAACCCATATTCTCACCCAGAGCGGTACCATCATCTTGTGGATAAACTCAATTATTTTAGCATGACTCGTTCGGATATTGCATGCGCTGTCAGCAAGATTAGCCAATTCATGGAACATCCGACAAAATCTCAATGAGGTGCAGTTCTTCGCATTGTCAAGTACATTAAGAAAGACCCTGCTTGTGGTCTTCGTTATTCACATTACGATCATCTGAATATTAAGGTCTTCTGTGATGCTGACTATGTTGATTTCTTAGTTACTCGAAAATCTATTTCTGGGTTTGCCGTGTTCTTGGCAGGTAACCTTATCTCATGGTGAAGCAAGAAACAAACTGTCGTCTCAAGATCCATTGCTGAATCAGAATACCGTGCGATGACCATGGTCACTACTGAAATTCTTTGGATTCATCAACTTCTCCATGAAATTGGTTTCCCGCTACAGACATCTGCTCATATTTGGTGTGATAATCAGGCAGTCATGAAGATTGTTTCCAATCCAATCTTCCATGAACGCACGAAGAATATCAAGGTGAACTGTCACTTTCTTCGCCATCACCTCGAGCAACACCATGTCAGTTTCAGCTACATTTCGACGGATGATCAGTTTGCCGACATCTTCACCAAAGGCTTACCAGAAGCTCGATTGGACTCTCTCTGTACCAAGTTGGGCATCCACAACATCAGAGACCCAACTTGAGGGGGAGTCTGTAGGGTCTTGTTTTTGGTGCTTTTCTTCTTTTTTGTGGGAATCTTCTTCCAAGCTATACCTGTTCTAGCTTGAGGGGGAGTGTTGGATACGATTAATTGTATCTCTGGGTTAAGTGTCTTTCCTAGCCTCACATCGGATTCATCCGACTTGTAATTAGTTTCTTCTATCTATAAAAGAATGTCTCCACCTCTCATTGAGGTAGAGAATTCGTACCATTCTACATAGAGATTGGATATCAATCGGAAATGGTCAAATTATTTAAAGCATGATAATCTACGCACATTCGTCACCCTTCGTCTTTCTTTTTTACCAGAATTATCGGACTTGAGTAGGGGATAGTGCTATTATGAATCACTCTCTGTTTTAATAAGTCCTCTATTTGTTGTTCTACTTCATCTTTCAACCCGTGAGCCAGTCTATAAGGCCTCACATTCACCGGACTTGCGAGTTCAATTTTATTGCATGATCCGTAGTTCGACATGGAGGCAATCCCTTTGGATCTTCCAAAATATGGCGGAGTTTCTCTAGCAGCCTCTGTACCCGCCATACCGGACTTCTACATAAGGCCTTGTGTCAATAGTTTCTTGCTGTCTAAAAAGGTCTGCAGAGCTGAGGGTACATCTTGCTGTGACTGCATACCCTGCTAAGTTACCTGCTTCCCCTGATAATCAAAACTCATTGTTATCTTCTTCCAGTGAGAAGTAACATATCCAAGCGTTTCCAGCCACTCCACCCCCATAATAAGGCCTGGCCCAGACGTGTCAAATAGGTACGCGTCAACGTCAAATTTTAAGTTTCCCAACTGCATAGAGAGTGCCTTACACAGCCCACTAGACAAAACTCGATGTCCATCTCCCAAACGATCCCCAAAGGACTTAGTATGAGTAATAGGCAACTCAAGAAACTTTAAAAGGGCTTTTGACATGAAATTGTGGCTGGCCCGCTACTTATAATCACAAAAATTGGAACTCCTGCAGCGTTTTCCTCCAGCATCATGGACCTGGCTCCTTGAGTACCCTGACCCTCCAAAGTGCCGAGAAACAGTGCCTGACAAGCCATTTGCATCATCCCTTCTTCCCAGCCACATTCCCTTCCTCCCTCTTTAGTTTCTGTCAATTCTTTTTCTTCTTGGGGCTCTACGCATTCCCAAATCATTATGCTCATGCCTTTGTCGGAACACTTGTGTGCTAGTCCAAACTTTTTTTCCGCAAGAATAACAAAGTCCCTTTGTTCGCTGTTCCTCATTCTCACACCTGAAAAGATTTTGAACCCCCCTCCACCTAGGGGCAATCTCCCTTGGTAGTCCTGTCCAATCTACTCCTTTCTGGAATGGTTGGAGTTGGGCTCGATCTTACGTTCCCACCCCCTGATGGTCGACTATTCCAAGAACTTTGTCCAGGTCTCCGCAGGTCCTGTTACCGTATTATCCCCTTTACTATCAACTCCCACTCAACATTCCTAGTCAATATAATAAGTTTGGTTTTACTGATGGGCTCATGCGATGCCATCGTACTCTCAATTTCTGGATGTAGTCCCCCCCCCCAAGAAAAAACTAACGTACCACTCTTCTGGTATTCGGAGGACAATTCTCTCAAATTCATTTTGATATAGTCTTCCACCGAACCGGTTTGCTTGATACTCTTTAGGTGTTTCAATGGATCACTGTACAAAGCGGTACCAAACCGACTAAGCAGTTCTGCCTTAACTCGTCCCATATCAAGTTTGGATGCAGTGACAATAGCATTGACATCTAGTGTTGAACAATTCATTCCATGCACAATTGTGCTATTGGTACACGCAAATGTTCATGTGTCTTGTGAATCATAAAGTATGTTTTAGCTCGAGCAATCCATACTATTGTATCGTCTCTAGAAAAAGTAGGTAGTTCCACACGCTTGGCCAAGACACTCGTCTTCCTTGGAAATCGTCCATCTCACAGCTTGTATGAGACCTTGTATCTTGATCGTCGCTTCCCATACTTTGCCTAACGTTACTAGTACTAGGTTTGGAGCTTCCTTTCTCAAGTCAAACTGGATTCGATTCAACCTGCTCCGCGCCAGGCTTCTTCTGTTTTGTCAGGAGTTCTCGCGACGCCTCTAGCTCGACTAAAACTCGCTGCTTCCACTCCGATTCAACATGCCTTATCATGAACTCGACAATCTTCCGTGAGAGGGACTCCATTGTCGTTTGCATGCGTTCGTCTTGGTTCCTTTGCTGCACTGCCTATCGTACTGTTTCGCATTGTTGTCAAAGGCGTGCGCCTCGCCCCCAGTGAGGCGGGGCGACCTCACTGAGGCGCGCCAAAGGCGCGCGCCTCGCGCGCCATTTTAAGAGGCACTACATCAAAAGGCGCACATGGCTGCCGAAATCGGGGGGGCAAAGTAGGGAAATCGTGGAATGAGAAATTCCCCGAGACTGCAAACGTAAACCATACCCGAGAAATAATAAAGCTGCGGAAATCGAGGGGAACAGAGTAGAGAAAACGTCGGAATAGGGTGGCAGGAATCGAGGGCGAGTCGCGATTGGATTGAAATCAAGGGGCGACGGAAATCGAGGGCGAGTCGTGATCGGGGTGCAGTGAAGCAGTGAGGCGATCGTGGAAATCATGGAAATCGTGGCTATAGGAAATCAGGGGTGTAGTGCAGGCGATCGCGGGGTGCAGTGCGGCTATAGGAAATCATAGGGCATTTTATCAAAAGTGAGCTAGTATAGTGTTAAATATAACATAACATTTAATTTGTATTATTTTAGTTGGATAAGTTTTTTTTAATTTAAAATATTCTTGAAAACTGTATTTATTTATTTATTTGCGAATGCGCCTTATTTGCGCCTCACGCCGCGCCTCGCGCCGCATCCCCAAGCGGCCTTTGCGCCTTATTGCGCCGCGCGCCTTTGACAACACTGCTGTTTCGGCGGCCTGTACTTGCATCAATCGATCTATCGAAGTTTCAACCGTAGTCACTCTCGCCACCATTCTGGTTGGCATCCACCAACCGAACCAATTCTACCCCTCGTCGAAGGAACGTCTCTCAATGAAAGCACCAAAGTGATGGCAACTTAAGAGGAGAGTTAGAATTCTTCTTCCATTAACGTATCAAACAGTTTGTACAGGCAGGCTAGCTCATAAAAGGAAAGAGAAAACTAGTTATAGTTCATGGTAGGTCCGGGGGTGGGGGTACAAAGAAAATAAAGCTGCAGACGCGAAGGTTCGAAACAAGCACCTCCTCAACTCATCGCCACGAGTACAGCAGAGACAGAACCACTGAACTGCGCCCCATGGGACAGAAAACTAGTTATAGTAGGCAACATGAAAAAAAGAACCAGAGAGAACCTCCTAGAGCCGTGTAGGGCTGTCCCGATTAATCCTCCGTGATCCCAAATTTCAAAACAAAACCTCCTTTTAACAACCCATGCTATGGAAATTACCACACTACCCCTACCTGTCCAAGCCTAGCTGCTTGTCTTAAGTGGCTGGGTCTCCGCCCCAGCCATCCTATCAGCTGTGGTATTTTTAAAGCATCATCAATTTCACAAACGGTTCTAAAGCATCATCCGGATTGGACCAAGCACCGGGTGGTTTTTGATCCGGTTGGACCGCCCGGTTTGGTCCGTGTTTTAAAACACCAAGTAATACTATTGAAATAGCCTTGCCTTAAAATTTAAAATTTTCTGTGCTGTTTTCTTTGTTAAGATTTTAGGTATTTGACTTTTTTGAACTTAAATTTTGAATTACACCTCCAGGAGACAATATGCTATCTGGAAAGAAGAGTGCAGTCAAATGTTTCCCATTGTTGGAAGTGGTAGGGTTATCACTGCTCCTATTATCAATGACGATGGAAAGCCCATCCATGACCCTTTAGTGCTTTTAGAGGCAAATGACAAAGAAGAATTGGTTTCACCTCAAATAAGCTGTGAAGCTGAAGACACTGAAGTTTCAAGTGACACTAGTGCCTCTGACCATGCAAATACTATCACTGAATCAGTGACGAAACATGCTAGTCATTTTCCTCCAGACAGGAAAGTAATTCAGTGGAAGCGTTCTCTACATCAAATAGGTTTCACAGATTTATCACTCAACTCTGTTAATTCTTTGCAGTTCCTTGCATATAGTATCATATTTCATTCGGTCCATTCAGAATGTAAAAGGTTATGATAGTTACTCATTTGTTTGGGGATGCTTGTTCGTTTATTTAATTGCACTGTGTGTGTGTTTGGCAGAACTCTGTTGTTTGTCTATTTTTTGCTAGAATGAACCTGAACTTTAGGTTGGATTATTTTGTAGGCCAAGTACTGTAATTTTTGTCACCAGAAAAATTTGAAATGTCACCCAGGCACTACAATTTTGCAGAAATTTCTTTTCTGTTTTCTGTTGTTGCAAAAGCCTATAATGCTTCATTCAAATGGTTATTTTCAAGAGGCATGATTAAATTAAATCTGCTTCTCAACACAAGTTATGTGGTAGAAATCTCAGGAAAGTTCGGCATTTGAAACTTCTTCAAAGTTATAAAAAAGAAGTATGATTATCCTATTGTTCCTGCATGGTAAGACCTGTCTCTTGATTTCATTATCCTGACATTCACATTGCTTTTTAAATTCCTTTGTTTTGGATTTTCCCCATCAGCAAATTCTAGTTATTTCCCAGCCTTGCATTTATTTTTTGCTTTCACAATCTATTTGATTTTTTTTTCATTGTCATAGATATGTGCAGATTTCCTGATGATATTTTTTTTTTGGCTGAGCACCTCATTTTAATTGAAATTTCAACTATTGCTAAATTATTCATTCTCTAAGAACAATACCGCGTACATCCCTCCAAAATTGCCGTTCCATTTGTAGGTGGCAACTGGTGCTATTGATGAGATGAAATCGCTTGTTCAAGTTAAAATGTTGCCTCTTTATGACCTGCTTGGAAGTGGGTTGTTTGGTATGAAAGATTCCATTTCTCCATGGAATCCATTTCACATCCATTTTCATCAAAAAACACTTCCAACAGACCAAACGTTACTTTCAAGTTTTGTGCATTGAGGTTTGAAGCTAATATGTTTTTCCTGGTACAGAGGCAATGCAAAGCGTATCTCATTTGTTTCCAAACCTTTTAATTAATTTAATTATGACCAGTCTTCCATCTTCCATGGACCTGTCTTTTCTAACCCTTTGTGCATTGATGGAAAATTGTGACAGGTCTTGATGTTGTTCGCACTGACAGGACATTGTTGTTCTATGAGAAACAAGAAAGTCTGTCCAAACTTTGGGATGTTCTTGCTGTTTATGCCTGGATGGATAAAGATGTTGGATACTGTCAAGGTGGGTAATCAAATGATATCACTTGAGCACTTGGGCCTTGGAAGGAAAGGTATGGTTAATACTTATTTGCTCTCTGCCTTATGTGCAGGGGTGTAAAGTGGGCCCGAGCCCAGCCCGGGCCTGCTTGATTGGTGGAGCATTTTTTTCCTTGTCCATGCCTGGGATTTGGCCCAAATGGCCAACAATGGCCTGGTTTGGTTAATAATTTATTAAATCTTATTTTAGTTTTAAAACCTATTTATGTTAAGAGTTTTTAAGTAATTAGTATACGAGTCTATATAGGTTCAGTCTATTTGAATAGGTCTATCAATCTGTCCTATCCCTCTTTTCCCTCTAGTTTGATTTTTGTATTTTCTATCCGTCTTAAGTCATCTATCTCTATAAATAAAGAGTTCAGGCCTGTTAGGAATGTGGGGGGTGGGGGGCTGTCTGTGTGAGGGAATGTGTGTAGTGGGCTGTCCTTGAGGAGTGAGTAATGGATGTCAGAGTCAGTATTGTACTTTTCTATAGATAGTAGTTAGGGGCTGTTGGTAGTTGGTTGGGATTAAATAGAGGGGTTGCTTGTAGGGGAAGGACATGAATACTGTTTGGATTCAGCTCGGCCGTTGACCGGAGGTTTCGATCTTGGGAGGTCTCGGCCTTGGCTCCAAGGATTGGTTTTCTGTGAAGAGTCTTCTTCTTCTTCTGTAATCCTTTAGAAGGATCTATACTGCAAATATCAATACAGTGTATACGGTTGTTTCTTCCACCCACGGTTCTAACAAGACCTCATTTAGGAGAGACGATTTCTGGATATATTCTTTCTACATGATATCAGAGCCCGAGAAACCCTAGAAGGGTCTTTCATCTCACTCTATTCTCTCGCTCTTCTCTCTCTCCTTAAGCCTAGCATCACCCAGACGCCCGACTCCAAGCTACCTTCCAGGTACCACATCCATTGATGCCCGTTGATAGCTTCATGGCCGTCCCAATCAACCTCCACCTTCTGACCGTTTTTGTCCCATTCAAGGTGCAGTGGTTGATTCCATTTTCTTGACTTTCGATCATTGCCATACGATGGAGCTCTTTGACGAGTGCCGACTTTGTAGTCCACATACCGAGCCCTCCTCTTCCGGTGCTTGTGTAGCTTAGATTGAGTGTCATGTTGCTTGTTTATTTCAGCATCTTGTCACTTGATTATTGAATTCCAATGCTTCTGATCATTTCACCGACAACACAAGTATTCTTCGGTCTTATCACCTAATCTTAGATGGCGGTGCTATCATTGTGGCCGATGACTCCTCCATACCCGTACTTGACTTTGGTACTTGTATCGTCAGTCTCGAAATTATATTTTTTTCTGTGGCCTATGTTTCTCATAGTTCATTCAATTTATTGTCTATCATTAACCTTACTCATGATTTACATTGCTCTGTTATATTCTCTCCGACGGATGCTATCTTTTAGGAGTTGTCGATGAATTGAGTGTTTAGTAGAGGCAGGTTGCATGGAGGTGTGCATGTGTGGGACTTGCCACATCCTTTGCCCATTTGTCTTTTTTTTTGCTATCCTCAAAACGGATTTGTTGCTCGTGAGTGATGTCAGGAAACATAGATGACCTGATGATACTTGGCAAGATGACACGACTCATAATCAATATGCGATGTGCAGGACCCAACCCCGTCCCTAATAAAATACTGTTGATATCATGTCTTTCATTGATGACTTCACAAGAATGCTATGAGTCTATCTATTGACAAGTTGAGTTGATGTTTTTACTATGTTTTGCTCATTATATTATGAAATAAAAAACCGGTTCTTTGTCTTTGTCAAATGTTTATGTTTTCATAATGCTTCTGAATATTTGTCCATCTCATTTTTCACATTCCTTATTGAGCACAATGTAACACCCTAAAATGATAAAGGATTCAATGACTAAATGATATGACTCGTGTCAATAAGGTGCACCTTTATTTTGTAAGCCTATTTGATTAAAACTCCACAGTTAAGCGTGCTTGGTCTGAAATAGTGATCAGGATGAGCGACCTCCTGGGAAGTTTCTCAAGGTGTGTGTGAGTGAGGACAAAACACATTGAAAGAACAAGTGTTGGCCTGTGGAAACAATCATTAGTCCGATGATCCTTTCGGGCACGTGGGCGGGCCCCAGGTAGGGTACCGCATGTCTACGGGGCAACTAGTGGTGTCTAGCGGGTCAGGACCTGACGACCATGTTAAGGTGGTGTGTCTCTGCTGTCAGCAGAGCCCAGTTGTTACAGTTGGTATCAGAGAAGTAACCCAACCTTAAGTGCGGTGAAACTTCTTGGGTTGAGATGTAGGGTCCACAATGAGGACGTTGTGCTCTAAAGGGGGTGGGGTGAATGTAACACCCCAGAATGATAGAGTTAAATGACTAAATAATATGATTCATGTCAACAAGGTGCACCTTTCTTTTCGGGAGTTTACCTGATTAGAACTCCACAGTTAAGCGTGTTTGGCTCGGAGTAGTGATCAGTATGGGTGACCTCCTAAGAAGTTTCTCAGGGTGTGTGTGGGTGAGGACAAAACACACTGAAAGAACAAGTATTGGCTTGTGGGGATAGTCCTTAGTCCGATGATCCGTTCGGGCACGCGGGTGGGCCTTAGGTAGGGGACCACGTGTTTGCGGGGCAATTGGTGGTGCCTGACGAGCCAGGACCCGACGATGTTAAGGCGGGGTATCTTTCTTGTCAGCTAGGCCCAATTGTTATGCACCAGACCTCATTTTGGGGTATGATTTCCCTGCTCTATTCTTTCAACGATTTTATTTTAAAGTTCAGGCCACTTGGGCCGAGCCCAAGCTGGCCCCAAATCCCTTGCCCAAGACGGCCCCAAATCCCTTGCCCAATCCCTGCTCAATATACGTTTCAAATATTTGTTTTGACTTTCCACTCCATTGCTCACACCACATGCAAAGTTGGGAAAAATCAAATATATCCCTTGCATAATGGGGTTAGATTTTGTATAAAAATTCACATTAACAAAGAAATTTGTTAGGGATATATTGTTGTTATTTAAAATATATCTGTTGCATTTTATGGGCTATATTTCATTGATAGATTTGGGATAATGTAAATGAGGTGTAAATTTGTTAGTGTTGGGAAAAAAATGGATTCAATAACATTTGTGTTGCCATCGGTCATGGTAGATGGGAATCTGAGCCAACTTGGCCCATTTGGATTACTGGTTGGTGGAAAAATACATCAACCCAACCAAACCCATTTTTTAATGGGTTGAGATTTTTCCAACCCAACCCACCAAGAACGGGTTGGTGGGTTGGGTTGCCCCACCTGTGGGTTGTAGCGAACTATTAAATTAATTGTTGTATATTTAATTTTATAATAATTTTTACAATAATATAATTTTTTATATTATCAATATCTAGATATAAAAATATTCTAAATAAAAAAATATCTAAGGGAATCAGCTGATGAGTTAACTAAATGTATATTTAAAACATAACTAAATTGAACGATTATAACAAAATCAAAATTTTAAGGCCGAGGTTGCTAATGAATTTATAATACATGCATTTCAATGCTCATGAGTTGACATTCGATATATAATGTGTTTATTACATTTTGTAACATATAGTATGAATATTATATATACAACGGTTTGGCCCATGGACCCATGGGTTATATGGGTCCACCCATTTAACTCCTGGGTTATGCGGGTCATGAAAAGTCAAATCCATTTTTTAATGGGTTGATTTTCTCTCAACCCAACTTGTATAATTTTATGGGTTACACGGGTTGACCTGGCTGATTGAGCCCATATTCTCATCTCTAGACATCAGTTGTGCCTGATACCATGCCTAGCATTTCAGGAACCTATTTTCTCAATTCCCCCTGCCACAAGTTCACCCATTTGTATTAAAATTGATATTGTTCTTTTTACAGTGTTCTCAAAATCCTTCATGGTGGCATGCAAAGATTTTTTTCTTCTTCCATGTATCTCTTCTAAAACAAATTAATAGTTCTGGATTATAACTTTTTAAATATATTTTGGGCCAGGAATGAGTGATCTTTGCTCTCCCATGATAGTTCTTCTTGAAGTTGAGGCAGACGCCTTTTGGTGTTTCGAACGTCTGATGCATAGATTGGTACATGATTTTTCCATAGTGTCGTTCTATTTTTCTTCATCCCTTCTGCTAAGTTTTGTTTGATCTCTTGATGTCTTATTTAAAATTTTCAAGCAAGGAAATTTCAGATGCACTGAGAGATCGGTTGGGGTGGAGACGCAGCTTAGTGATTTAGCTTTAATTACTCAGATAACCAATCCAAAACTTCACAGGCACTTGGGTATCTTTCCAGTACTTGTTAAACGTTGTTTTTCATTGTTAAGATAACTGTTTTCTTCTCTTGAGTGTAGAGATGTTGGGTGGAGGTCACTATCTATTTGCTTTCAGAATGCTCATGGTTTTGTTTCGAAGGGAATTTTCTTTTGGCGACTCACTGTTCCTTTGGGAGGTGACTTGAACTCTTGTTTGGATTTTATTATTATATTTATTAATATTAGTATGATTTTGTAGCCATGCCATGTTTAAATTATGTATGGTGTATTCAGTTTTTTCATGGGGTCTCTGTTGGGGTTGACAATCAGCATCTATTAATTGGGTAACTGATGCTCGACTTTGGGCAGTGATTATTCAGATTTTATTTAGGTTAGGAAATTAAGTTAAAAACCAATTTCAAATTCAGGCAGTCCTCTTAAAGTAGTTTAAACTCGAACCTAACTATATGAATTATTATTAATTTTTTATTTTTATATTTTTAAATGATAGTAAAATTAATAAATATATTTATTTAATTTTTGTTTGGTTTCATATTGGATTTATATATGAATTTTAAAATTTTAAAATTTTGAATTTATAATCTAATATTTAAATAAATTTGGGTTAAAGTTAATATTTCAAAATTTAATAATGTAGAATTAGGGTAATGTGTTTTAAAAATAAACGGATTTAGGTTTTGTAATTGCTAAATGAGTTTGGGTTCAGGTAGTTCAAATTTTACATGTACCTGTCCCGTTGTCATTCATAGCATCTCTCATCCAAGCTTTTATGTTAGCCACCACTCATCTCTCGTATTGATGTGGGATTTGGGTTTGCACCCATCAATTCTCCCCTCAAATCAATGACCACACATTTGGGCCTTCCCATTAACGATAACTGACCCAAACATTTTGCGTTTCCGTTTTCTCATCACCAAGACACGTTGCCGAACCACTACTATCATGAAGACTTTAAACACGAGACATCACTATGTATCCACATGGTTCAATCGAACCTGCTTTATCGTTGTCAAACTGGTTTGGGGATATGCCACCCATATCACACTTGTGCTAAACTATGACTCTGATATCACTTATCAGGATCAATCCTCCCAGCTCCGTCCTTCCAGACCCAACAAATAAGCCCTTTTGGGGTTCCATCTTAAAACCAATTGGTGATGAGAGGAGTAGCCCATCCAAACTTATATGTTAGTCACCACTCATCTCTCAAACCGATGCGGCCTTTGGGTTTGCACCCAATAGTTTTTTACATGATCTTAAGTTTATAAAATGTAAATAAAAAAACATTCCAACCGGAAAAATGTTTTCTTAATGGATTTAATAGCACTAGAAGGTTAAATGATAGATGTGAATGAAAATCAGCTGTAATAACCATTATTCTCTGTTCATGAAAACATTTTGTGTTTTTATTTTCAAAATGAAAAAATGTTTTTAAGAATATGCTGAATTATGTAAATGGGAAACAATATTTTAGAAAATGAAATTGAGAATTTTTTAGGAAATGCTGAAAACTTATTTTTATTTAATGGTTGGATAAAGATCTTCAAAACATTTTGTATAACCAATCGCAGTCTCTGTTCGTTGTCATCTTTAATCTTTACTTGTGTATATGCTGGATTGTCAAACTTCTAACAGATGATGTGGGCTCTGGAATATGACCCGGGGCTCTTCTCTTTGTATGAAGAACCCATGGCAGCTGATGGAAAAGCTCAGGGATCCAGCAGAAAAATGAAGTCCATTCGCCAATTTGGGAAATTTGAGAGAGCAAACAAGAGAAATGGAGCTATGAATGCTGCAGCGAAGCTACCCATTTCTGTATTCGTGGCTGCTGGTGTCTTGAAGAAGTGTTCAATGCTTCTTCGAGAAGCTCGGGGTTTGGATGATGTTGTGAAGGTAAGATTCAAAATAACAAGGATTAAGAGAAGGAACACACACACACATATTATTTGGGCTACTCTAAAGTGGGTTTCCGGGCCATGTTGAGCCTCCGGGGCCATCCACAAGTGGACCCGATTTGAAGCATGCACTGTTGGGCCATCCAGGCCATCCTTCAAAAAATGCAAGGCATTTGGGCCATCCCTTAAATGTAAAAGCCTTTGAGCCACCCCTCAAAATGTTATGATGGGCCGCCCTCTAATGCAAGACCTACGGGCCACACCTCTATAATGTTGTGGCCTATGGGTTACTTTAACATTCAAGGGTGGGCCGTAGATCTTACATTTGAGGGATGGTACGAAGACCTTACATTTGAGGGATGGTACGAAGACCTTACATTTGAGGATGAGGGTTGTCTGAAGACTTGCTTTTGAGGGTTGACCTGGAGTCCCCAACAGTGTTTGTTTAAGATTGGGTTTGCTTGAAGATGACCCAGACCCTTGATGGTCCGTGCATCAGCTCGGGGGATGTGCTTGTGAACAGTCCGAAGATTGACGTGGAGTACTCTTGCAGGAGGTCTGAAGATTAAAGCCTGCTGCTACAGTATCTTTTATAGCACTTGCAATGGTGGTGGTTAAAGTAACCTTATGTGGTTGCCGGAATTTGAATCCGGAACTTCTTGGATGTCCATCCCTTCAACTTATGAACTGAGTTGGGGGGTGTCAGCAGGAAAAAAAAATAAGAATAGTAAAATGGTGGATAAATAAGTGATTGTTTTTGGTTACTGTTACTTTTATGGTGACTTTGATTTATTTTACTCTGTGCAGATACTGAATGATATAACTGGTAAGCTTGATGCCAAAATGGCATGCCATGAGGCGATTAAACTTCACAAGAAGTATTTGAGAAAGGTACTGTACTTTTGGCTTGTAAAAAAGCTTGGCTTTAAGATTTATTGAGGCTGTGTTTTATTGCACTTATTGAAAAGAGATTATAATGATGAATGTTCAATACAAGTGTTTTCGGATTCTTTCTTGGGAAGACATTTTTCTACCACTGATAGAAGTTTCTTTTTTCCAGCAATAGGTTTTGTTCCACACCCACCATTTATAACACGTGCTTCTGAATAAATGTTTTTTTTTCAAAATCAGTCACTGGAAAAATGTTTTCCTGTTATTTATGTTTTTTCTATTATCAGGAATTCAAGTGAAGCGTTTTTTAAAAAACGAGACAAAGATTGTTTGAGTTCTATTATAAGTGATAAGTATTATAATCATTTTTCAGTAAATGCAAGGGTTAGTGCCAAAATATGGTAAAAAAAATAGGCTAAGAGATAGAAGCATCACAGAGTTGCTTAATTTTCAACGTTGATGTTATTTTTCTTCAATGTGGTAAATTTTCCTTGTTCTGAACACTATTTGGCCATCAAAACAGAAAATATCTCCTGGGCATTATTTCTGAACCATTCCGCTGTTTCCATGCAGCAAAGGGAAGCATGCAGCATTTTCCAATGCATAAAGATCAGCAGGCATTGATTCAAGCTCATCCAATCGGTCATGAAGTTTTTTGAATGCAACTCACATTTCGAAAGATAAGGTGTGTGCGTTATATAAAAATATTTTCATTTTTCATTTTTTTAAAATGCATTAGAAAATATGTTATAAATGCTTTGGGGAGTTAAGACAAGACATGGAAAATAAATCCATGCCTTAAAAAAATGAATAAATGTCTTTCTTCATTTTTTAAAAAATAATTTGTATTTATTCAAATTTTTTAAAAAAACAAAAACATGAAATGATTTTGCGTACCAAACACGTTTTCATTCAAGAGTGTCAATAATGTTTGCACGAGACATCCTAGTTTCACGCTACAAATCCAGGACATATTTGCATTGAGAAGATTGAGAGACCTCTATCCCCAAAAAGTGCTCAAACCGGAAGGCGAGGATTGTTTGATCTTATATGATGACCAAGTTATCAACTCTTGGGACGATTTTTATTATATTGAAGAACAAACTCTTTTCTCTTGGGTTTACTTTCACTTGTCCCCCCCCCCCCCCCCCCCCGAGTTGTGCCAATACATTTTATTGACCTCAACACGTCTAAGCATTTCAGAATCCGGTTAAAAGGGCTTCTTAGGCTTAGTGATGACTTGAGAAAAAAGAATTGAGTTCCTGAGGAATCAAAGGAGGTGAGAGAGTTGCTTTAGGTTCATTTTCTGGCTTTTTGTTCTTTTCTTTTTCCAGCTCAACATTTAAAGGGGATTTTGTGGATTATCATGAGACGTCAATTTGCTTTCCAGACCAAAGTGCAATTGCACTTACATATCCCTTGGGGTTGGGCACTTACATATCCCTTGTATTGAGTTGAGAATTGAGAAAACTCGCTAGGATAGTGGAAGCCAGGAGGAATAGGATGATTGCTCATTTGATGTTGATGAACAAAAGGATAAGGTTATTTGAAGTTAGTACCATCTTGACCATATTGGAATTGGTTTGGATTTTGAGGAGGGAACCGAGGGGGATGAGAGACGAGATTACCATACCTCAAGTCAGGGGTAGAAGAGAAGGGATAAGAGTGGGGTGGGTGTAGTTTCTATCGAACCGACCTGATTGTTGAGGGATGGTGTTTTGCTGAGCATTTGTTACATTGAGCTCCATTGGACTAGAAGGATCAGATGGATCATCTTGAAGTTGTGGACATGTGTCAGTTGGATGAGCCGACGAGCTGCAGATTCCACAATTTTTGATAGGTCCAGGAATAGAGATTGTGGAGAAGATGTGGTTGGGGCTTTGGCAGCCACCGCTAGTTGTTGCACAAGACCTGTAAGTTCATTCATCCACTCAATCATCTTGTTAGGCTCTATGGATTGATTCTCTTTAATTTGTTTAACTTGAGCATATGTTGGAGTATGGAATTGTTGTGTGTTTGCAACCATGTTGCTTATGAGATCCCGTGCAACTGCAGAAGTTTTGTCAACAAGAGCATCGCCGCTTGCGACATCGATGCGAGTTCTATCCATAGCCAATAACCCCTCATAGAAGTATTAGATCAAGAGTTGGTCAGAGATTTGGTGGTGTGGGTATGTTGCCACAAACTTTTTGAACCTCTCTCAGTACTCATGGTGTAACATTCCAAGATTTTAAAAGGAAGCACTATGTGCTCAAATGAACTACTATGTGATCTTTATAGCCTAATCGTTAAACATAATTTTGACACTTTTGTGTTTTGAATTTCGAAAAACGGACATACACGGTTGCGATCATTAAGTTATTTAGAGTCTAATAGGATCAAGTTAATTTTTGGTGAATAGTAACATACCCTTATGAATAGTAAATCGGCCAAATGAATAGTGACCTCACCCATGAATGTATAAATAAAATCTAGACAATCTTATAACTGACAATATGATCATAGTATAAGTGTTGATATTTTTATAAGTCATAAATATTTTATTACAATTTTATGATTAAATAATTTAAATGAAAATGTATTTTCATAAAATGTAATCATAATTTATTGTTTTATTGTATTATGGTTGTAAGATAATTTTATGAGACCTTGATTAATTTTTCAAGGTATTATAAAATGAGTTATAGTTTTAAGATTGTTATTTTTTGAATAAATTATAATTTTATTTAAAAATTAAATTAAACATATTTAGAAAATTATTTTGATAAAATTGAGTTCATTTTTTATTTCTACACGTCGAAAAATGATTAGGGTGAATTTTTGAGATTTTTGTGAAATACTTGAATTTTTGATAAATAGTGAAATACGATAATTTACCGTATATATACATTATATGTCAAATACACTATTCCTAGCATCATGGCTGATGTAAGCACCCTGTTCGAACTCACATGCTCTCTTTACTATTTTGAGTCACATGAATCAAGAATATTCATTGTCTTGAGCAAAAATATTAAACTAATGATTAAAATAATGGAAAACCCCTATTCCCTCCACTATAAATACCACCATCACCCCCCTCTTCCTCTCACACCTCTAAAGTTTTGAGCATCGTCTAAATTCTGCCCAATCTTTTCCCCAAGGCTCTTCCCCACGTCTAAGACCTGCTGGTCTCACCAAAAGGTCAATGCCAAAGGCCTTAAGGAGGATCTTAAGGAGAAAAGATCAAGAGTTAAAAATCTTTTTTCATTTTCTCGTGTTTTATTTTCAATTTGTTTCTTTTCTTATACTCTCTTCACCTCCCCTTATCCAAGAGCCATGAAAGCTCTAGTTATCTTATATATACTGGATTGTTATCATGTTTATGGAACAATTCATCATCATACTCCTCCTCTCCCTCTTATTCTAAAAATAAAAACACCGTCTGTGATGTGTCGATTTACCGACATCGTGGACGATGTGTCTTCAATTTCTTTTACTTCATTCAAAGTTGGTTGTAAAACCATTTTAATGGTTGAAACAAATTGTAAAGTGTATGATCTGACCTCTATTATGTTTTGGAATTAACTTATATACATAATATTAAAGGTATATGGTGAAACAAGTTCGTGATTATCAAAGAATCGTCAAAATGATTTAAACATCATTAATGTTTTATCTAATGATTCATCATCATATATGATAACAAAATGATTAATGGTATCATTTAATATTTTGGAAACATATTAATAACATCTCATTTCACTTTTGGAGTTTTGATTCCATTCGACAAGAAAATCTGTGAAGAACCGACCATGAAAACCATGCAAAGAACGCGCTCGAAACAATTTAAATAACAAAATATTATTAATAAATGTGTGGAATGATGTTATAAAATGATCATATAAGGCGTTATAAAAATTATCATGCTTCTGTAAAGTATTAATAACACTCTTTTAACCATTATAAATGAGGTTTAAACATGTTTGAAGTAAAACGAACTCGAGGTAAGAGAATTCTTAACCCAATTTCTATTCTTTAGGTTAACCTTATACTTTATTCATTATGTGATATTAAGATTATTTGTGTGATGAATTTTGTTTATATTATGTTGTATTATGTGTATTTACAGTGTATACACATATCCATTCCATTCTAATTAATTCTCACTCCATTTATATTTGTAAGAGACTTTCCTTTTAAAATCCTTTTAAAAGTCTCTTTAATGAAATTCAAAAAGATTATTTTTTTTATATATATATGGCATGAGTGGTTTCTCCGGTTTCCATGATGCTTTATTACTACGATGTTTCCATTATATGTTGACATTGTAATTTTTGATGAATATTATTTCATTATTGTGTGCACGTTTTTTTATATTTTAGAAGTGATTTTGTTTTACAAAAAAGGGTATTTTGAAAATCTGAATGTGTTTTTATTCATGATATGTTCATTGGACATAGTTATGTTGGGTTGAGCCCATTATAGCTCAAGATATGGCGGGTTGAGCCCCATTATAGCTCAAAATATGTTGGGTTGAGCCCATTATAGTTCAAGATATGACGGGTGAGCCTCATTATAGCTCTTCAATGCATTGAGTACTCCGGAGATGGAAGTTGACAGAATGGTTATTCTATGTGTAAGGGTGATTGTAAGAGCGATATGGTAAATATGTTCCAAGACAACTACATGATTTTTCTATGCATGCTAACGAGTTTTTATGAAATGAGTTTTATTGGGTTTTATGTTATCACTTGACAAACGATTTCTTTTTTTACATCCCTTACTGAGCTTTTTGTGCTCATCTTAAGTTTTAAAATGTTTTTCACAGGATTCTTTAATGAATCCAATTAGATATTTTGTAATTTTTTTTTGTAAACTCTGATTTAATGTATGGTTTGTCTAATCCTCCAAAACCTAGATTGGATAAGGTTCTCGAATGTATAATGTACTGTGTATTTTTCTGTAATCTCTTATAAAAAAAATACACAACATATTTTAGTACTGAATCTGGAAGAGCGGGTTCAGGGCTTTACACATGGAGCGATTAATTGGGAAATTGACGAATACCACTTATTTTCTTTGGATAGATGTGTTTCGAGAAGCAGAGAAGAATTTCTCTAAGAAGAGTCGCTTCATGTAATTTTATGTGTTTATGGAATCAGCAGGGAGGTAATAGAGCAATGACTTGGTGGAGTCAGATAGGGAGAAAGGGAATGCTTGAAGTTTGTTTTGTTTTTCAGAAACCCCTTGAGGCTTCATGGTAGATCACACAACTTAGAACTCTTTGAGGTGAAGATGTGGATCCTCACCAGCTAACTCATGGAAATAAGGTATAAGATGAATTAAACCCGATTTGAGTTTGAAATTAGTCTCGATGTTTGGATATTGAATTACCAAGGGGTTGATAATTCATATCAGGAGCAACGAGTTTTTTATGGGTTTGTTCCTTAGGATTGATCATATCTAGTTCAATTGGATGAACAATGAATGAGTCTTGAGTGATTTGATTATTCCTAATGTTCCTCCTAAATTGGCGAAGAGTTTGCTCAATTTTCGGGTCAAACAAATTCGATGGATTGTTTGGAAGACTACGGGGCATTCAGAGAAATTTTGAAAAGATGAGGAAGACAAGTTTTTCTTTGTGTTTTTTCCCTTTTATGATTTTTTATTGGAAGACTATGTTTTTTTTAAGATTTTTTTGATTTTTTTTGATTTTTTTTGTATTTTCACAAAAAAACCCCGACCAACTACTTAAATTCACCATCCCCGTTAACGACGTCATTTGAAGCGTGATCGATTGTTGCCTATCGACAGTTGGTCTGGTGCTCTACTATAATGTGTATAGCGACACTCACGTCGAATCCTCAACGATGATACTAATATTGGAGATGATTGTTTCTAATTTGTCTTTTTAATGCGGGGGTTGAGTTTGTTTGCAGAGTTTAGGTGAAATGATTGATTATTGAAGTTTAATTTAAAAATTTAATAAAGATTGGGGTGAGTTCATTATTGGGGATTTAAGCTTATGAAATCCTTAAGGTTTGCGCGATATTGCATTACATTAACACCCACTTCACAAAGAAGATTTTGATCGGAATTCAAGTGTTGAGCCTTTAATCCAAGTCTTAACGTAACTAGAGTTTTAATCTCAATCAATATTTGTTTATGATAGTGTATTTATGGCTCCAATAATCCATAAAATCCACACGTTAAACAAAACATGTCATTAATCCATGAAATTTTAAGTTTTAATACATATGATGTTAATTTAAAGAATATTTAACGAGCAAAAACTCTCAATTGCTTAACATTCCCAAATTACGACTCACCGCAATGGGAGATTTACTCCGCCATTGAGATGGTTAGTAATCTGGTTTATGATGTTTATGGTGATGAATTAAAAAAAAGAAGAAAAAGAATGAGACAAGATAAGAGTAGTGCGCCGAACACACACATGAGTGGTGAATAAAATTAAATATGAATTTTTGATTGAATAAAAAAGTGAAAGGGAATGATTTTCAACATGATTTAAACAATTTTAAGAATATTCATATTATAAAACAGAGGGTGGATGAGAATTATAGATGACGAAGAAACATGCATTAATATTCAATTGAAATGAAAACAAATTTACACGATTCCAATTGAAAACAAGTGAAAACGAATATGAAAAGAAAGTAAGGAGGAATGTTTTCTCAAGTAGAAACTTGAGTTTGACAGGTCCTCCCAAGCCTTTGGCTGGGCTTTGATTGTGCCAATGCATCCTCCTATGCACTGAAGTGCCAACCCCTTGCAAGGAGAAGTGAAGGATGAATTTTAGCCAAAGGTGGACGGTTTTCATTTCAAAACTACTCCTCATCTTGGCTCGACCATTTGACTATTTAGACAGCAGAATTTTGAGATATCTTATTCTTCAAAGTTGTAGATATGGATGCGGAAAGTCCACCCCCCCAAATTTGGCGGTCATTGGACTTTTGAAGTCAAAGTTATGACTATTTTCCCATATCATGTGCCGCTGTCCAGTTTTGTGTCAAGTTTTTCATTGGTTAAGTGATATGGCAAGAATAAATGAACATAAAGCCATAATCAACTGAAACTGAGGGCATGCTATATCCAATAAATGAAAACATGGATAATAATAATCATTGATCTCATACTGATGGAATGTATAATGTCGGACATCAAAAATTTGATGCCAATGCTTTGTACCAAGACACTTTCCTGTCATGGGAAGAGGCATACACCAAAACCTAACCTGTTATATCTCTTGAGACTCGTCGATGCATTAAGAGGCTATATAATGCTAGGCCCCACCTATCCCTTGATTAAGTCCAATGCATTCACCATAAGAGTCATCAAACCATTTCATACAATTCCCCAATGAACCTCTTACAGAACAAAACTTGACTATCTGTATAATGAGAAACATGGATATCAAATACTTCCCCATTTAATAGAATAACGTGGACATCCCTTAATAAACATGGAAGTTGTGGGGTATCATCAAAGTAACATGAAACACCCTTACCAAAGAAATATAGTGGTGAGGGTACTTAAAATGTGCTAGGTTATCCATGGAAGATAGTAATTGGATCCAATAGATAACATTGGTAGGAGACCGAGGCAATGGTAGGGAAAATCCTTTATCATGGTTCATTAAGAGCGTGTGAATATTCTAAAGCATTTCCCTCAGGAATGTCTCGTCAGGTGTGTAGTCTTAGACCCACACATCATGCATCAGGATGATGATTGAGTTAATGCTCAACCAACTCTTTTGGGGGTGATTACCCCTAGATGAATCTGTACCACAACCACATCTATTTTCCAGAATCCAAACATAGATGTATTTGCTAGGAAATTACACACATTTATTTTACCAAAACTTTGGATGATTTTTCCACCATGGAAAAGTTAACTTTTGAATCAAAGGAATGTGAGAGGGATAACAATATATACTTGTAAATCCCTTAAATTTCAAGAGTATCATGAAAAAATCCTTCTATCACAATGTATTCACCACACAAAAGAAAATAAGAGGTGATTACAACATGAGTTCAAAGAATGAAAATTGAGACGAAAAACCTCACTTATGGCTTGGGTAGCAATTAAATCATAACCTCTTGAAAAACAGGGATAAAACTTGATCCTCAAATACAATGAATAAAGGAATTTCATGATATAACATCTCAAATAGGTAGTATATACACCGCATAAAGGAAATTAGGTGCACATTACAAAACATGTCTCAAAAAGAGGAATTTGAGATGGAAAACCCTTCTCTTGTCCTGACTTTCATAAACGTATTTTAACACCATGTGTTATAAAAATAGTTATCTTATTCACTTACTTTAAAGCCTTACTCATATCCATTTTCATTCATACTCTTCATAAATAACCATTCTCTATATGAATTCTTTCCATTTTCCACATCAGTGTTTATAGTTTTGATCGTTTGTACTCGTTTCATAATAGGGGTGTTCGTATCCATTCTTACAAAGTACATTATTACTAGGTCATTAAAGTTACGATTAGGGATGATTTAGAATAATTTATGATGTTTCAAATTCCTCTCATGAGTGTTTTAGACCATCATTGAAGATGAAGTCGATAATAAACATGTTTTGCTGATTTACGATGAACGGGGGTGTTTCCTTAATTGATGAATTAAATATTGATATAATACCTTCAGAACCCAAAAAAAATCACTATTTACACATTTATATCATATTATACCATTAAATAAGTTTTCATAGTCATCCATAATATACATCTATAGTATTGTTCAAGTAAGTGGTTAAATAGGTCCAAACATGTACATAACCGGATTTAATGAATGATTATGAGGTGGCCTAGTTGTAATATCATTATACTAGAATCATAACGATCATATTTAGTATTTATTAGTGTGATATATTATAATTGGAAGGAAGTATAAGAAGTAATGGATATGAAAACATTATGCAATTTGAATAAAAGGTTATCCTCTTAGTATGCTTATTTTAAACGATTAAATTAACAATGGTCGTTTGTTCATCATATTATTAATAGGTTCTCAAGTTTGTCATATCAGATTCTTAATGATATCATAAACATCATGTTTATCCTTTCAAACCATCCTTAGAACCAACCTTGTAAGATGGTGAAAGAAAATAAAACACGTTACATCGTTGAGGTGATAGTGCACACAAACAACGATTTTGTTTTTCTTAACAGATCTGGTATATGAATAAATAATGATAATACCTTTAATATAGTAACATTACAGTATATAAATGATAATAATATCATTATATTAGTGTGTCTAGAATAAATTTGAAAGAAAATAATTAAGAAAACTAAGTAGTTGATAATACTCACGTTGGAGACTTGAATTTTCCTTGGAAGTCTCCTTGGATTTTAAGGAATTAGGATAACTATGAGTGGTTTGAGGCTTATGAAAGTGCGATAGGGTTCTAGGAAGAGCAAAATGAAAGAGTTTCAAGGAGAAATTTGAATGGGAGGTGTGCCTTGAAGTGATGAAGATGTTATCCTTTTATAAGTAAGGGGAGAGTCCTTTACATTTTCAATAATGCAAGGTTACTATTCAAGTGTTAAGGCCAAAAAATGGAAAAAATAGGAGATGAAAAGGAGAGTGAGTCGAAATTCCCCTTAACCACTCTTTTTTGAGACAACTTCGAGCGTTTTAAGTTTTTTTTTTAATTTTTTATCATTTACCCTAATTTACTTTTACCTTAGTAATTAATTTCTCACCTTAGTAATTAATTTTAATGAAAAAGATTAATATTAACCTTTTTATCTAATTTGATACTTATAATTTCAAATTTGGAAATCATTTTATCAAATGATATTTTTAAATATGTTAAAAGTTAATTTTAAAATAAATACTTGATTTAACGAAAGATTGAAAACATTTTTTATATTAAAGTAGCATTTTAATTAGTTCTATAAACGTTTGCCATAAGTTTTGTAAGTTCAAAGAATATTTTAAAATGTATGATGTTATTCTTTAAATTCATATTTGATTAATTAAATGGTTTTATAAAAACCTAGTTTATTCTTATATGATGGTAAATTCATTTAAATTACAAATTTCGTGAAAATCGTATTTTTTTACTAAATAACAATCTTGTTAAAAAAAGTTCAAAAATTCAAGTAATTTCAATATGATGAATTCAAAAATGGAATTAGTTTGGTTAAGTTCAAATTCTAAAATTTAACTTTCAACTAAAGTCTCAAAATAAAGGCTCTTTAAAGGGCGCATTGTGTGATAGTTCAATATATAGTGTTTACCTGCTATAGTCGAGTCTCGAGTATTACATTCTCTCCCTTTTAAATAATTTTATCCTCGAAATTGGGGTATATATCACCTATTGAAAAAATGTGGATACTCCTTTCTTTATAGCTTCTCTAGTCTCCCATGTTGCCTCTTCCAATTTGTGATTTCTCCATAGAACTTTCACCAATCAAGTTGTTCGATTTCGCAATACTTTCTCTTTAGTGTTAAGAATCCGGACAAACTTCTCATTATAAGAAAGGTTAGACTCCAACTCTATTCCCTTAGATGCGAGCACATGCATTAAATTCGACATGTATTTTCTCAATAATGAAACATGGAAGACACCATGTACTTTAGAAAGGTTGGGCGACATAGCCAATCGGTAAGATACAACCCCAATTCTTTATAATATTTCAAAAGGTTCAATTTACCTCGAGCTTAACTTCCCCTTTTTACTAGATCTCACGACTCTCTTCCACGGTGAAACCTTCAAGAATACATGATCCCCAATATGAAATTCCAAGACTTTCCTTCGATTATTTGCTGTTTTGTCTGCTCTGGGTTGCTTTAATGTGATCCTGAATAGTTCACACATTAATAATTGTTTCTTCTACAAGCTCCATGCTAACTAACTTTCTCTCTCTAACTTCTTCCCAATAGGTTGGCGTATGACACCTCTTCCCATACAATGATTCATATCATGCCATCTAGATGCTCAAATGAAAACTATTATTGTATGAAAATCTAACCAAAGGTAGATTCCCTCATACCTTGGAAGTCAAGATAACATGATCTCAACATGTCTTTCTAAGTCTAGATAGTCATTTTAGACTGCCCATCAGTTTGATGATGATTGGCGGTGCTTAAATGTATCTCATGTTGGACCTGTGACGCTTCCGACAACGAACCATATACCCCGCAGCCCATTGACTCGTGGGCTTCGCGCTCTGGGCCACCAACTTGGGTCGGGTATTTGGATATCTCTCCTGTAGTGGTAGCGGAGAAGCTCCCCGGTTGGTTAAATGCCAGTCAGCCCTGAGTTCGATTCTCCGTGGAGGCGAAATAAATCCCCAGCTGGCTAGGGGAGATATCTAGATACCCGACCCAAGTTAATGGCCCGGAGCGCAGAGCCCACGAGTTAGTGGGATGCAGGGTATATGGTTCATTGTCAGGAGCGTCACGGGTCCAACAAAAAAGCGCCTTTTTAACGGACCTACGCTCCTAACTGGGCTGTAGTCTGTGCCACGCCCTGCACCTGCTAACTCCCGGACCGGGCCACTGGGGAGTTACGCCTCCATGTGGCAGGTACTATCCCTGGGCCCCATCGGGATTTATCTCGCCTCCCGTGATTCGAACTTGGGACTTGAGGCATAACATCCACTAGGGAGCGTCACGAGTACCACTACACGGCGTAGTGCTAGCAGAGAAGCTCCCCGATTGGTTAAATGCCAGTCAGCCTTGGGTTCGATTCTCCCCGACGGCGAAATAAATCCCCAGCTGGCTAGGGGAGATATCCAGATACCCGACCCAAGTTAGTGGGCTGCGGGATATATGGTCCATTGTCGGGAGCGTCATAGGTCCAACAAAAATGACGCCTTTTTGTTGGACCCGTGACGCTCCTGACAACGGATCATATACCCCGCAACCCACTAACTCATGTAGTGGTAACAGAGGATGCTCCCCAGTGGTTATTATGCTAGTCAGCCCTGAGTTCGAATCTTCGCGGAGGCGAGATTAAATCCCCAACTGGCTAGGGTACAATGCCTGAACCTGGCCCAAGTTATGGCCCATTGCGCGGAACCCACGAGTTAGTGGGCTGCGGGGTATATGGTCCGTTGTCGGGAGCGTCATTGGTCCAGCATCTCAGTGTTGAGATAGAGGTTCCCCATGAAGCCTTATAATTTCATTGATAGAGTCGATAAAGGCGCTCAAGGGGAAGGTTTCATCTTATTGCTAAGAAACAAGCAGACTTAGTATGACGATCAACGATGACCCATATAACACCATTCTTCTTCGGTGTCTTTGGGAGTCTAGTGACAAAGTCCATTGTAATATTTTTCCACTTCCATATCAGTATAGGCGGAGGTTTCATGACTCCTTTAGGATATTGTCTTTCAGCCTTTAATTGCTGGTATACTAAGCATCTAGACACATAGTCCGCAATTTCCCTCTTCATGCCATTCCATCAAGAATTTCCTCATAAATCCCTATAAATCTGTGTGTTACCAGGGTGTATCGAGGAATTTGAGTTATGTGCTTCATCTAAAAGTTCCCCTTTTAACTCTGATACTTATGGAACACATAGCCTCGTCCCAAACTTCAACACTCTATCACTATAGATGAAGTCTATCAATTTCTCATCATTCGCTGCTTTAATCTTCCATTGTAAGTTCTCATTATCTTGATGGGACTTCTCTGTCCTTACTAGAAAGGATGGTTTATCAATTATATTACAATTGTTCGGGGGAGGGGGATACAAAGAAACAAAGAACAACTACGACACCTACAAGTACTCAAGGAGACTCGAACTTGAGACCTCCCGTGAGACCCCTCAAAGTTGTAACCACTAGGCTACGCCTCTAGGGGCATGATTTATCATTTGCTTGGAAAAGGAATGATGACCCCCCTTGCCTATAAATCACTATATCCATCTTTACTAGATCTTTATATATGAGATCCTTGTTAATCCACATCATGGTCAGAACTCCATGGTTTCTCCTACTCAATGCATTATTCACCTTGTTTTCCTTCCTAGGGCCGTATATATATCACATCTTTCACCATAAGGACACAACCAAGTCTTTTCTTCATTGTATTACTATAAATTACAAATTCTTCCTTGCCTGATGGTAATGTTAATACTAGTGCATTAGTCAGTTTCCTCCTCAGATCTTCAAAAATTTCCACACATTCCCCTGACCATGTGAATTTAACCTCTTTACGCGTTAACTTTGTTAATGAGTTGGACAACAAGGAAAAATCTTGAACAAACCGTCGTGAGTGACCTACTAAGCCCATGGAAGTTCGAATCTCGGTTATGTTCATTGGTGTAGGTCTTTCTTTGATTACCTTTGTCTTTGAGGGGTCTAACATATATTCCATTTTTAGCGACAATATGGCCAAGAAAAGTAACTTAATTGAGCCAAAATTCACTCTTACTATGTTGGTTTGGTGTAGCCCGATCCGTTCTGGATTTTGTTGGGCCGAATGTTTTCAGCCCAAATTTTAGGGTACTGTAGCATCTCTGACCACTGTAGCGAAGCTGGTTGACCGACACCGACAAGACACTGTAGCAGTGCAGACTTTGGAGTCAACAACACTGTAGCTCCTTAGACTTCCAACCGCTGGACACTGCGGCACTTTTGACTTGGGTGACCACTTTTCATTGTAGTGATGCAGACTTCCAGTCGCCTTTCACTATAGCACAACAGACTTTCTGACGATTAGTGGAATAGTGCTTCGTTCTTTTTATTAGCCCATTTCGGGCTAGGGTTTCAAGTGTCAGAAACTCTGAGAGATTTCCTGTAAATTGTGCTTCCAAATCATAGTGAAAATTCTGCCTTTCCGTGGACTTAGAGATTATTCCCAAACCTTGTAAATCTCTGTGTTCTCGTTTTTTTCCCTTACTCTTCTGTAATCCATTTTTCGTTTCGTTGCTTCCGACGTTTTTTCGTAACATACCATACTTCCAATACAATTCCTTTTTTTTAGGGTCTCCAGAATTATTTGCAGATGACCCTCACGCTCTTCATATCTCTTAGAGTATATCAGGATATCGTTAATGAATACCACTTTGAATACTCTATTTATTATATCTATAATGGCAAAAGGTGCATTAGTCAATCCAAAATGCATTACCGTAAACTCATAATGTCCATATCTTGTTTGAAATGCCTTATTTGACATATCATCATTCATCACCATTAGTTTATGATAACTAGAGTGAAGATTGATATTTGAAAATTATTGAGCTTCTTAAAGTTGATCAAATAAGTCATCAATGTATGAAAAAGGATAATTATTCTTTATAGTAATGGGATCTGGGGTACCGTAGCATCTCCGACCACTATAGCAAAGCTGATCGACCGACATCGACAAAGCACTGTAGCAGTGCAGACTTTGGAGTCAACAACACCGTAGCTTCTTAAACTTCCAACTGCTGGACACTGTGGCACTTTTGACTTGGGTATTTTCACTATAGTGATGCAGACTTCAGTCGCATTTCACTGTAGCACAACGGACTTTCTGACGGTTAGTGGAATAGTGCTTCGTTCTCCTTGTTAGCCCATTTCGAGCTAGGGTTTCAAGTGTCAGAAACTCTGAGAGATTTCCTGTAAATTGTGCTCCCGAATCATAATGAAAATTCTGCCTCTCTGTGGACTTAGGGATTATTCCCGAACCTCGTAAATCTCTGTGTTCTCGTTTTTTTCCCGTTTACTCTTCTGTGATCCATTTTTCGCTTCGTTGCTTCTGACGTTTTTTCGTAACATACCATACTTCCAATATAATTCTTTTTTTTTTAGGGTCTCCATAATTATTTGCAGATGACCCTCACGCTCTTCATATCTCTTAAGAGTATATCAGGATATCGTTAATGAATACCACTTTGAATACTCTATTTATTATATCTATAAAGACAAAAGGTGCATTAGTCAATCCAAAATGCATTACCGTAAACTCATAATATCCATATCTTGTTTGAAATGTCTTCTTCGACATATCATCATTCATCACCATTAGTTTATGATAACTAGAGTGAAGATTGATATTTGAAAATTATCGGGTTTCTTAAAGTTGATCAAATAAGTCATCAATGTATGTAAAAAGATAGTTATTCTTTATAGTAATGAGATTGATGTCCTTATCATGAACCCATCCTTATTTTTATGAATAAAACAAATGCTCCCCACGGTGAAATGTCGAGACGTATAAATCCATTATCACTCAACTTCTGCATCTGTTTCTTCAACTCCACCAACTCCGTGCCATTTTGTAAGGAGTAGATATAGGCCTTGCATCCAGAATGAGTTAAATGGAGAACCCAACTTCACACTTTAGTGGATGACCGTGTAATTTTTCTGAAGAAACAATGAATTTTTGTACCATAGGTACATCCTCTGTTCTTAGGATATCTCCCTCATCCACAGATTACGCATGATCTTCCTCTTTACCCAGAATTTCATCAAGGAGAGCGATTTGGGGATGGTCCTGATACGTTACTAGGATGTTAACTAGCAGCAAGTCAAATTTAATTATTTTAAAACCTACAAACTAGTAATGTAGTGAGTAGGAGTATCGAATCCATAGGGAAGGCGATATGGAAGTGTGTGACCACAACAAATAAAAAAACTTAAAGAAAACTGAAACAGTGGAAGTGGCGATGTGATGATGTTCGTGTGAATCAAGAGGAATGAGAGAGAGAGAGAGTGACTAACAGTTGGTGAGATTACGGGGATCAAACTGGTCCGAATTGATTAAAAATGATTTTTCTGCTCAAACTTCAAATAACACAACTATTCCAGTGACTTGTGAAGAAAGTGTGTCGAAACACCTAACTGCCGTTAAGTGATCTCCATAGTATAGTGAACTCTCCTGAAAGATGATTGGTCAACCAAAATCCAAGAAAAGAATTGTTTCTTAATGGAGAAGAGATTCATCACCCTTCTTCATTTTTTGGTACTTCGGATGATGTTCAACGGCGAAAAGGTTCACTATCGTTACCCGTCGGTACTTAGAATAGTGCAAAAAAGATTCTCATCAAGAACGAAATGAAGAACACTATACAAAAATTGTACCGACATAATTATGAAAATGAAATCAAAACAAAATAAGAATATCAATCTGTTCCAATCTGATTCCCCTAAAGAAAATTAAGTATGCATGTTCAGAGAGACGAAAATAGAAATGTTCAGATAATACATCTCAAAACAGGAATACAAGAAGCGAAGAAAGAGAAAGGAAGCTTCTCCGTTGAAGTCGCCTTCTTCCTATAGCTCCATTTCCTTCAACTCTTGAGTCAAGAGTGTTCTCATCTCCGGCTCTGTTCTCGCTCCAGAATCTGCTCCCTACTCTACCGTATATCCTTTCTATCTCCTCTTTCCTCTTGAATGTCTAGAGAACTTATTTTATTTTCCAGTCATCTCATAGCCTACCAACACTTCCTCCATTGCATGACAATTACATGAAAGAATTAATTCCTTGTCCTTGAGTCACTGTCCCTGCTACTTTAGCAAAACTGCCACACCTACACGTGGGCGTTAAATGCTCTAGTGAACTAGTATTTTTTAGTCACTTTATCTTTTATCTTAAAAGATATTCTTTTCCTTCTAGCATCAAAATAACCATGTGTCAGAATGCCCAACATCCATTCATCAGGACCAGCACCTGATCTGGGCATCCGTCTTCGCAAGCTCGGCAGTGGCAGGCTCTGTGAGGCATTCTGACAAGCACCATGTGACCAACACACAACAAACACTTAATCCAAGCATTGGGGAAAATCAAAACTCAATCATCAACTTTGAACCTGCTTCGATCGATCTTCCTACCATTATCGGCTTCCAGAAATTTTGTGATTTATTATCTTCACCGGATCGAAACTCTGCCCAAGCTCGGTTCTTCAACAATCATGGTGTTGATGTCCAAATGGAATCAACAATCCTTGATTCTTAATTTCTTCTTCGAAAATCTTCGACTTCAGCCAGGAAATCATCCACTTCATGCCATCGGCCCAAAGTTTACTCCTCGGACCTCAACTCATTCAATATCAGAGAAGCCCAAAATGCATTTTTCCTCTCAATCATTCCTCAAATATTAGTTGTCGGCTCGCATTGGGTTCATCAGAGGTTGTCACTGTTTTTCCTTGGTCTGGTCTCTGACTGGTCATATACCGATGGCGAAACTCTTGCTTCATCCTTTGTCTTCTTCAAACCCACTTGGTCTCGGTTTTGGATCGAGCCCCCATATTCATATTCGAGCTTCTCTCGGAAATTTTGACCGACCTCTCCTTTCTTTGAATGTCGATACTGCTTCTTCAGGTTTAGACCGGTTTTGAGATTATCCGATCTCAACATCATCCTCATACTCATATTCGTCTGGTTTGTTGATGGCTCAGGCTCGGTCGACTATTGACACTGGTTGGTCGACCTCCCTTCGATCATCTTCAACCAGGTCTCGGTAGGCTCAGACCCATTTTCGGTTACATGGATGAAAACCACCATCTATTTTCCTACATAGAATTTGGTTTCGTTGGAAATTGGATACGTGAAAAGGCTGGAATTCGAATACGTGGGTTCTGAAAAAATTGGTTACGTGGAAATGGGCAACGAATTTGGCCGCGTGAATTGCACAGAATTCTCATACGTTGATTTATTCCCAGATTCAGCTACCTGATTGCCATTTGGAAATTTGGCTACGTGAAGGTGCCATGCTTGAAACCCCTGCGTAACCATTTATAATTTCCAGAACATACCTGATGCTACATCCCAACAAATTATAAAATCACTGTATTAAAAATCCATAAAAAATATATATTCAAATACCCAAAATAACTAAATTTTAACTTAAAAATTAAAATTTTCATTTGTTAATTGACTAATTAATTAACAAAACATTTAAAAGTAAAAGATTAAAAATTAAATTCAAACTCATTAAAAAGTTAAAATAACGAGAGATTAGAAATTAAATACAAATTTTCTTTAAATAAATAAATAATTTATTTATTAACAAAAACAAAGGAATTAATTATTTATGAAGTGTTTTGTTAAAACTATTAATCTTTTTGAGATTTCATTGAAGTTGCAAAATAAAACTGATTTACACAAATTTCAGTTACCAATTAAAAATCAATAAAAATTAAAGAAATTGATTTCAATAACAAAACCAAATCCAAAATCACCACAAAATAAACATTTTAATGAAAAATTCAAACAAAGCACCATAAAAATCATTCAACAAAAAAATATATGGAAATTGAAACATGAACATTTCATTATTTCCAATCACAAATTTATGATTTTAATAATAATAATCAATGAATTGCATATTCATCTACAAAGCAAACACAGATCAATATTTCTCCATTATAAATGCATTGTGACATTAAAAACTTAGATAAATCCTAAAAAAGAATGTGGAAAAAAGTAATGAATTGAAGTCCCATCAATTTTTCTCAAACTTTAGACATTTCTTGTCCTCGATCAATCTTTTATTTAAATTCAGTAATAGAAAATAAATCTTAAAATGGAACAATTAAAATGCCACTAAGATTTGATTTTCAAAATGATTTTTCTTCATGGATTCTTTCTATAGGTGAACATACTTAAAATTTAAGAAGTTATAGTAACGAGGCACATAAGTTAATGAATAAAGAATGAAAAGAATTCATGAAGTGATAATTTTCAATTAAAATGCCACTAAGAATTGATTTTCAAAATGAATTTTCTTAATGGGTTCATTAAGTCATTGTATGGGGTGGAGTGATAATTTATTGGTGGAATAAATAACAATTCCAATAGTTTGAATAAAGAATGAAAATGATAAAATATTGAGTTCAATGTGAATTAAGATTTTCATTTCATAATTCATTTGGATGCATATATTAAGAGTTAAATTCTAATTAAAAAGTTCAAAATCATTAAATATTGTAAAACATTCTTCTAAAGTTTGACCTAAGTCCATTTTTTTAAGAGGATAAGAATAATTATTTACCCAATTGAATCCATAAGGAAATGATGATTAACCTCCTCAAAGTGGTATCACAACCTTAAAAAATTGTGAAAACAATTGTCTCTAATGTTTTAACTAAAGGTGGAAGAACATTTTAAACAATTAAAAAAATAAAAAATATTTGCTATTCAATAGTTCAAATTCATGTATAGGGTCATAATAAAGTTAAAAAATTATTTTTCCTACATTGAAAAACAATCTTAGCATGAACAAGAATTCCACTAGCCATAATAAAGTAGTTTACTACATAACATGAAATTTAGAAATGATATATGCTTACAAATTTTAATTCAATATTGATTTTTAGAAAAGCATAGAAAACAACATGAACTATTACAACACAAAACATTGAAAAACAACAATGACCAACAGTCTTGCTAAAATTATAGCATGAGATAGAATTTCAGAAATTAATTTTCAATAACGAGAAACACAAACTAGAAAAAACATTCAATCTGTCCATAGTCAATACCTACAAAATGAAAATTTAAAACATAGGAATCCAAAATTTATGTTTAAGGAAGAATGTAACCAAAGATTAAGGAAAGGGAGATTGAAGCAGGTTGTTCAAGCTTGCATCTCTTTATGGCAGTGAATAATAACCCAAAATTTGTTTGTGGAAATTTCACCATTTTACCATTTGAAAGGAAGACAATGTAACATCTCGACTCGAACCACCGAGTCCGAGCTGGAGTGCTACATGATCTCATACATGCGTCCCCGCATGCAAGTGGCTGCTGACTAGCAGTGATGGTCTGAGTCCGACAGTGAGGAGACTATACCCTCAATATCGTGTCATAAGACCAATAATAAACAATAACCAACATAACAAATCATCAGATCAAACATGCGAAATAATTGAATAAATGACACATGATAAGTAAATAAAAGAAACTCCCAAAAGCGGAAAGCCTCTCCAGGTTAAATAAAGCATATAAATAAATTATAGACTGCAGGTCCCATCGGTGTCCATCTTAACCCATCACCACCTCCACACTCAACCCATTAATCATTCGCAGGGCTCTTGCCCTTTGTCGGATCCCTCAAGAAATCTATAAGCGCACTGAAATATCCGAGTACGGTGTGAGTAAAAGACTCAGTAGGACACCATCAATGCATCCTTGACATGATGTGCTCAAGTATACAAGTGCATGTAATAATAATAATAAATGCATAACAATCATAGTAACACACAATCCAAAACCGAGTGGTCATGCACTAATCAAGCTGCTACAAACCCCCGACCGTACCTACTTCTGCTTCATTTTAAAAGGAGGTGTCAGAAGAATCAATGGCTAGCCACGAGGC
Source organism: Viscum album (assembly GCA_963277665.1). Classification (NCBI taxonomy): domain Eukaryota; kingdom Viridiplantae; phylum Streptophyta; class Magnoliopsida; order Santalales; family Viscaceae; genus Viscum; species Viscum album. The sequence goes on along the minus strand of OY728156.1, from coordinate 60,551,609 downwards.
TCATAAATCATGCTACTCGGCATCGTGTGACCGTGCAACTCAACATACTCTAGGCATCAAGGAAGTCATGTTCTCACCATTCTCTAGGCATTGAGAACTACTCGACATTCACCAGGAATCGAGAACATACCCCTTAGCATCCGCTAGGCATCGAGTGCGTCACACTGCATCCACGAGGCATTCTCGCATCCCTACCCTATCCATAGGTCCCTCGTCACCATCATCACAAGTCTTGCACACTCCCCCTATAAGGGGTAAACATGTCATGGCGGTCCACCTGCCTTGGGTTTCAAGAACAATGCCACAAAAGGACACATAACATGGTGAGATACACGAGAAAACATAACTCATCATCACAGGTAAGGTAACACAACGATACATGTGATCAACATCGAAAATGAATAACAAGTTACAAAGTACTCATGAAAACAAGTGTCACATAAGGTTCTTAGGGCCACACACCCACACCCACATGTGATAATAATTTTGCATGTTTATCAAATATGCCTACACATAAATCATATTAAGGAAACATGTGAACAAAGCCAAAAAATGTATGGAACTTCCTACCTCAGAATTCATTAACGTCAAAGGTAGGATAAACCATCCTGTGTGGTTTGATAACAGGGGTGAGAAACTCAACAGTCAAGAACACCTCTTCACGACCTTATTATCGTGAACGTCGACACATCAAAGCTAGAGGTTCACCAAGAGTCCCTAAAAACAAAACTAACCATTTTATTTAAAAAAGAAATAAATTATCACATGTAATGATATTTTCTCTCTTCTAGATAATTTATGAATTTTCATTAAAATATCACATGCAGTGATGTTTTCTCTCCTAAATAATTTTCAAATTATCGTTTAGGTCAACGCATGCGCTCACAATATTCCCTTCAAGAATAATTATCTTTTGATAATTTCTCCATAAATTATCATTTTATAATAATCTCTTGATAATTTATTATAAATTATCCTTTTATAATTATCTCTTGAAAATTTCTTATAAATTATATTTTTATAATTATCTTCTGATAATTTCACATAAATTATCCTTTTATAATTATCTTCTGATAATTTCTCATAAATTATCCATTTATAACCATCTTCTGATAATTTATCATAATTTATCCATTTATAATGATCTTTTGATAATTTCTCATAAATTATCCTTTTATGATTATATCTTGATAACTTCTCATAATTTTTTCACGATAATTTAGTTTAATTATCGTTTGATAATTATTTTTTAATTATCCTTAGGTAATTTCACAAAAATTATCTTTTGATAATTTTTATATAAACTACCTTTGATAATTTAATGTAATTATCTTTTGATAATTCTTTATACTTATCATTTGTAATTTCACATAAATTATCTATTGATAATTATCTTATGATAATATTTTTTTTAAATTATCCTTTGATAATTGTATAATATTATCTTCGATAATCTCACACAATTATCCTTTATAATTCATTGTAATTAATATTTGATAATTATCGACAACTGTCTTTTGTTAAAATTGCGCAATTTTCGTTTGATAATTTTCCACAATTATCTTTGTTTAAAATTGTATAATTATCGTTTGATAATTTTCTACAATTATCATTGTTTAAAATTAGGCAATTATCATTTGATAATTTTTCACAATTATCTTTGTTAAAATTGCGCAATAACATTTGATAATTTGTATAAATTATTTTTTGATAACTCGTTGAAATTATCCCTCGATAATTCTGGGTTTATCATATTTTATTTAAATCAACCATTTTTCCATAATTTAGAATTAAGGAATAGATGAAATAAATAAAATAAAATAAAATCAAAATAAAAAAAAGAAGAAACTCACCTTAGGAGTCATGCACCACACATAAGGAGTTCGTCGAACCGGAAGACGAGATCCAATCCGATCGTTGGAGGTTCACCAATCACGTGCAAAGGAATTTCGAGATCGCTTGGACATAATGAGGTTGACCAACAACGAAGGAGAAACAATTCAGTTATTTAGAACCACAAAATTGCAGCCTTTAAAACCCATATTTAAAAAAATTCAATTTAGTCTACGATTCAATCGAAAATTGATGGCGAAAGGTTTTAATTCATCCCATTAATGCGTTGAAAGTTGAAATGGGTCAAAACGGTTTGAAACCGAAACTTCCGAAAATTTGAGGCATCATCAATGGTGGTTGTGCATTTGAGGAGGAACCTTTGCAAAAAAAGACGATTTTTATTTAATTAAAATCATAATAATAATTAAATAAATATTAAAAATTTATCACCAGGTGCAATGTTACTGAACGCCCAATGTGCACAAATGTTATTTACCGCCTAGGGTAAACCCCACATCTTGAACCTAATGGCGGTCTCATAATTCTCATATGATGCGCCGTTTGAGATATATTCAATTATTTTTGTAAAAATATAATAAAAATATTAAATAAGCTATCCTTGCATGTGATTTGACCAAACGTCCAACGTGTACAAATATTATGTCGCACCTAGGAAAAACCCCTCATCCCAAACCTAATGGTGATATCATTTTTCTCATACGAAACACCGTTTGAGAGATATTCAATTATTTTTGATAAAATATCACGCGTGTAAAATAATATATTTAATATTTTTATTCCGTCTGCGCAGAGACTCTACAGGCCTCAAAATTTCACACCAACACAATGTCTAACTCCAAAAATATTCTATAGAATATTCCAAGGTGTTAACTGAGCTTTTACCCTCACACAAAGCCTTTAAATCATCAATTAAGTTATTTTTATAGAAAAACTACATTTTCACATAAAAAATTATAAATTATTATTAATGAGAGTTTTTATTGTCTTTAAAAATTTAGGATATTACAATTCTATCCCTTTATGTACTTCTTGCCCCCAATAAGTATCTCTTGCATCTTGCTCGAATAACTCAGGCCACTGAGCTTGAACATCAGACTCGCACTCCCATGTCTCTTCCTGGATCAGTCTATTCTACCACCGAATCTAGTAGTATCGTTTTCCCTCAGAGGACTTTCTCACTTCGATCTGTATTCCAAACCGGACCCTCATAAAATGCATCAGGTTCCAACTCAAATCCTCACTGTCATGACCCCTCCCTCCAAAGATATCGTAATGAGGGGAGAGAGATTATGACCCCCAAGTCCCACCTCCAGTAGGCCCTAGGTTGACGACTATCTCACATGCATGTATAAATAAAAATGATATTGACAAAAATCTCCAAAGTAAATACCCAAAAGTAAAGCTAAAGTAACGACACAATAATTATCAAGGATCTAAGCTAGTAAGGTCCATCACGGTCCACAAAATCCTCCTGGAAACCTAAAAACAATTTTATATACGTAGGGTGTGTGACAACTGGGCCCCAGGGACAACACAAACAGCCCGTCTTAACATGACTGTCGAGTCCTGACCTGCTAAGTACCACCAGTTTCCCCGTAGACACGTGGTCCCCACCCTGGGGCCCACCCATGTGCCTGAACGGGTCATCTGACTAATGACTATCCCCATAGGCCAACACATATCCCTTTATCTACTTCTCACCCCCAAGAAGTATCTCTTGCAGTCTTGCTTGAATAACTCATGCCACTGAGCTTGAACATCAGACTCGCACTCCCACGTCTCTTCCTGGATCATTCCATTCTACCACCGAATCTAGTGGTATCGTTTTCCCTCAGAGGACTTTCTCACTTCGATCTGTAATCCAAACCGGACCCTCTTCATAAGATGCATCAGGTTCCAACTCAAATCCTCACTGTCACGACCCCTCCCTCCAAAGATACCGTAATGAGGGGAGAGAGATTATGACCCCCAAGTCCCACATCCAGTAGGCCCCAGGTTGGCAACTATTACTAATAATGTACAAATCTCACAATATGGGAGACATTACGTTTTATAAGAAAACAAGATCAGAAAATAAAATGAATCATTCATAACAACTCCAAGACATAATATAAAATAGAAACCCAAACTATCTCACATGCATGTATAAATAAAACTGATATAGACAAAATTCTCCAAAGTAAATAACCAAAAGTAAAGCTAAAGCAACAACACAATAACTATCAAGGATCTGAGCTAGTAAGGTCCATCACGGTCCACGAAATCCTCCTGGAAACCTGAAAACAATTTTATATACGTAGGGTGTGTGACAACTGGGCCCCAGTGACATCACAAACACCCCACCTTAACATGGCCGTTAGGTCCTGGCCCGCCAGGTACCACCAGTTGCCCTATAGACACGTGGTCCCCACCCTGGGGCCCACCCACGTGCCCGAACGGGTCATCTGACTAATGACCATCCCCACAGGCCAACACATGTCCTTTCAAGTGTGTTTTGTCTTCACTCACACAAACCCTGAGAAACTTCCCAAAAGGTTACCCATCATGATCACTACTTTAGGCCAAACACACTTAATTGTGGAGTTCTAACCAGATAGGCTCCCGAAAAGGAAGGTGCACCTTATCAATATGAGTTATATCAATTAGTCATTTAACCCTTTATCATTTGGGGGTGTTACAATCACCACCCCTTTAGAGCACAACGTCCTCGTTGTGAGCTAGTAAGGTCCATCATGGTCCACAAAATCCTCATGGAAACCTGAAAACAAATTTATATATGTAGGGTGTGTGACAACTGGGCACCAGTGACAGTACAGACACCCCGCCTTAACATGGCTGTCGGGTCCTGGCCCGCCAGGTACCACCAGTTGCCCCGCAGACACGTGGTCCCCACCCTGGGGCCCACCCACGTGCCTGAACGGGTGAAAACAATTTTATATACGTAGGGTGTGTGACAACTGGGCCCCAGTGACAACACAGACAACCCGCCTTAACATGACTGTCGGGTCCTGGCCCGCCAGGTACCATTAGTTGCCCCGCAGACACGTGGTCCCCACCCTAGGGCCCACCCACGTGCCCGAACGGGTCATTTAACTAATGGCTGTTCCCACAGGCCAACACATGTCATTTCTAGTGTGTTTTGTCCTCACTCACACACACCCTGAGAAACTTCCCAGAAGGTCACCCATCTTGATCACTACTCAAGGCCAAACACGCTTAACTGTGGAGTTCTAACCAGGTAGGCTCTCAAAAAAGAAGGTGCACCTTGTTGACATGAGTCATATCAATTAGTTATTTAACCCTTTATCATTTGGGGGTGTTACAATCACCACCCCTTTAGAGCACAACGTCCTCGTTGTAAGCTAGTAAGGTCCATCATGGTCCACGAAATCCTCCTGAAAACCTGAAAACAAACTCATATACGTAGGGTGTGTGACAACTGGGCCCCGATGACAGCACAGATACCCAGCCTTAACATGACCGTCGGGTCCTGGCCCGCCAGGTACCACCAGTTGCCTCGTAGACTCGTGGTCCCCACCCTAGGCCCACCCACGTGCCCGAACAGGTGAAATTTTTTTTATATACGTTGGGTGTGTGATAACTGGGTCCCAGTGACAGCACAGACACCCCGCTTTAACATGGCTGTCGGGTCCTGGCCCGTCAGGTACCATCAGTTGCCCCGCAGACACGTGGTCCCCACCCTGGGGTCCACCCATGTGCCCGAACGGGTCATCTGACTAATTACTATCCCCACAGGCCAACACATGTCCTTTCCAGTATGTTTTGTCCTCACTCACACACACCCTAGGAAACTTTCCAGAAGGTCACCCATCCTGATCACTACTCCAGGCCAAACACGTTTAACTGTGGAGTTCTAACCATGTAGGATCCCAAAAAAGGAAGGTGGATCTTGTTGACATGAGTCATATCAATTACTCATTTAACCGTTTATCATTTGGGGGTGTTACAATCACCACCCCTTTAGAGCACAATGTCCTCATCGTGGGCCCTACATCTCAACTCAGGCAGGGCACCACACTTAAGGCTGAGTACCACCTCTGATAACAAATGTGACAACTGGGCCCCAATGACTGCACAGACACCCCGCCTTATAATGGCTGTCGGGTCCTGGCCCGCCAGGTACCACCAGTTGCCCCGTAGACACATGGGGGTGTTACAATCACTACCCCTTAAAAGCACAACGTCCTCGTTGTGGGCCCTACATCTCAACTCAGGCAGTGCACCGTACTTAAGGCTGGGTACCACCTCTGATATCAAATGTGACAACTGGGCCCTAATGATTGCACAGACACCCCGCCTTATCATGGTTGTCGGGTCCTGGCCCGCCAGGTACCACTAGTTGCCCTGCAGACACGTGGTCCCCACCTTGGGGCCCACCCACATGTCTGAACGAGTCATCTGACTGATGACTATCCCCACACGCCAACACATGTCCTTTCCAGTGTATTTTGTCATATCAATTAGTCATTTAACCCTTCATCATTTTGGGGTGTTACAATCACCACCCCTTTAGGGCACAACGTCCTCGTTGTGGGCCCTACATCTCAAATCAGGCAGTGCACCGCACTTAAGGCTGGGTACCACCTCTGATACCAAATATGACAATTGGGCCCCAGTGACAGCACAGACACCCCGCCTTATCATGGCCGTCGGGTCCTGGCCCGCCAGGTACCACCAGTTGCCCTACAGACACGTGGTCCCCACCCTGGGGCCCACCCATGTGTCCGAACGAGTCATATCAATTAGTCATTTAACCCTTTATCATTTGGGGGTGTTACAATCACCACCCCTATAGAGCACAACGTCCTCGTTGTGGGCCCTACATCTTAACTCAGGCAGTGCACCACACTTAAGGCTGGGTACCACTTCTGATACCAAATGTGACAATTGGGCCCTAGTGACAGCACAAACACCACACCTTATCATGGACGTTGGGTCCTAGCCCACCAGGTACCACTAGTTGCCCCACAGACACGTGGTCCCCACCCTAGGGCCAACCCACGTGTCCGAACGAGTCATATGACTAATGGCTATCCCCACAGGCCAACACAAGTCATTTCCAGTGTGTTTTTTCCTCACTCACACACCCTGACAACTGGGCCCTAGTGATAGCACAGACACCCCGCCTTATCATAGTCGTCGGGTCCTGGCCCGCCAGGTACCACCAGTTGCCCCGCAGACACGTGGTCCCCACCCTGGGGCCCACCCATGTGTCCGAACGAGTCATATCAATTAGTCATTTAACCCTTTATCATTTGGGGGTGTTACAATATCCACCCCTTTAGAGCACAACGTCCTCGTTGTGGGCCCAACATCTCAACTCAAGCAGTGCACCACACTTAAGGCTGGGTACCACCTCTGATACCAAATGTGACAACTGGGCCCTAGTGACACCACAGACACCCCGCCTTATCATGGTTGTCGGGTCCTGGACCACCAGGTACCACCAGTTGCCCCGCAGACACGTGATCCCCACCCTGGGGCCCACCCACGTGTCCGAATGAGTCATGTGACTAATGACTATCCCCACATGCCAACACATGTCTTTTCCAGTGTGTTTTTTCCTCACTCACACACACCATGAGAAACTTCCCAAAAGGTCAGACAGTGCACGACACTTAAGGCTGGGTAGCACCTCTGATACCAAACATGACAACTGGGCCCCAGTGACAGCACAAACACCCCACCTTATCATGGCTGTCGGGTCCTGGCCCACCATGTACCACCAGTTGCCCCGCAGATATGTGATCCCTACTCTGGGGCCCACCCACGTGTCCGAACGAGTCATCTGACTAATGACTATACCCACACGCCAACACATGTCCTTTCTAGTGTGTTTTTTCATATCAATTAGTCATTTTACCCTTTATCATTTTGGGGTGTTACAATCACCACCCCTTT